>OY728128.1:404504422-414504422 GCA_963277665.1 Viscum album | reverse complement strand
TTATTATGAAAAACCAAAGAGATAGAGAACATAATAATAGAGAAAATAATTAAAAGAAGACCATGCACACTTGCCAGAGAATTAATATTAGAATAGAGACCTCTTTTCCCGAAGAGCTAGTGATAAACTCTTGATCAGAGATAGAGAAGTACTCCTCTAAAATGCATGACTCACTCACACAACCCAAGACTCTGAGAACCAGAAATAAAATGAATCAATAACATACAATGAAAATACTAAACAAAGAATGAAATTAACGGGATCACAAATATAAATGCACCAAATTACATAAATATCTACTAGGGTTGGAGGTTCTGGATTCAGAAGAGGCCTCTTCAGAACATGTAATTGCTGAGTTCTCCATTGGCGACCACCAAAATATGGTTTGGATGAAAATGAGCAAGAGGAAGTTCTCAAAACAATAAAGTAATTATCTCAATGCTCTTGGGTTCATGGGTTTATGATTACAATCCATCTCTTCTAGATGAAAAAAATCATTGCGCTTTGTAATAATCTCAACACATATCTGAAGTGATGCCTTGATAGGCAAAACTAATGAGTCAGACATGCAGTAGCCAGCAAACAAGAGGAATGGTTGACAAGAAGCATGGTTGAATCAAATCCCACAGAAATTCGGTCAAGATGTAGACAAAAAACAAATGGGTGGAAATGGATGAGCAAACCATGTAACACAAATAGTGAAACCACATCCATTGGATCACAAATTATCAATGACCAACAAGGAACAATGAGGGAAGTTTTCCGTGGTGGCAACAGGATTGCAAGGAAGGCTATTGAGATAGGTAGCCCAAGAAGGCATGGGATAGAGTCCAAAACAATCCCAATGAATAGAAGGCCAACATGGATGTCTGGGAATAGAACAACCAACAAAATATATTTTCATAGAAATAAAAAAATTGCAAATTTTATGTGAAAACTAAACCACATTTTTCATTCAAAAAACATTCTATTATTGAAATCACAATTTCACAATGATATCCAAGTGATTCAAGATAACATCATGAACATAGAAGGTGAGGATGCTAGATATCAATCTAAAACCACATTTACACATCCGTCTTCTAATGTGGTTGTTCACTCCACAGATGATGTAGATGTTACTGGTGTGTTATATGGACTTTTCTCCTCCATTCAGAAATAGGTAAAAGAGTTGTAAATTTATATTGTTAGGCCTTGTAATTCCCTATTGTAAATTAATTTAGTTTCATTTAAGGGTGGATATTCCATTGGAAGAGAAGGATTTCAGTTTTTAAAGAATATAAGACCTCATATACAAATTAAATTATTCTATTCTGACTCTTCAGATGACAAGACTGGAAGGAAAGCCTCAGTGGTGGATTTCAGTCCTTGTCTGTTGGGAGATTATTGCATAGGGCCTAGCATGGGGTAGCTTTATTATGTGGGAAATCAAAGATATAAACTAACCTTTATTTATGTTTTTTGTCATGTAAAGGACTTTGTGCATGCCCTATCTTCAGAGAGATCTTTGGGACCTATTAGACAAGATGGAAATAATGTTAAACCTATGGATATAGATGTAATGACTCATCTTTTATATGTTCTAAATGCTAAGAAGAACATAAAGATCATGGGATACTTAATAAGATTGAGTGAAAACGGAAGGATATAGAGGAAGATGACCCATCATCGAAGGCATCCTTTAGATAAATTATTGTTAATGGTTAGGTAATGGTGGATAAATGTTTCTCATCATCCTCAATGAAGAAATAAAGACCATGGAACCATAACTCCCATCTAAATCCCACCATGATAACCAGATCAGCATCTCTTGAGATGGGTGGAATCCTCATTCAAGTTACATCAGTTCATTGGCAGATTACTCTAAATGGGATGAGGAATTTAGAGATTGTAATCATTTGGAATATGATCTTTGGTGTATTATATTTCCTTTATATGTTTTAATGAGGGAAGATTTATAATGTATGACACTTTCTAATCTACTTTATGCTACTTTTTTCTTCCCTTTTAATAAACATACATTGACCTCAACCTTCTAGTAAAAAAAATAAATATTAAAAAATAAATAATAATATTTATAAATATATTTATTCATAATTATAAATATATATATTTAAATTATTATATAATCATAGCAATTGTATTTAAATAATAAATAAACAAAAATAAGTCCAACCAAAATCAAAGCTCTTGTCCTTTTATTAAATGATGAAAGAAAAACATAACCAGAGAACAAACGAGGTGAGACAAAGAGACTTTACCTCATCTGAAAAAGAGGTTTAATGAACATAAGATGAAGGATAATTTTCATAGTCATATTCAGATTCATTCATAGTTTCTAACTCTCACAGTGAATTACCATGGTTGAGAATACTAAATATTGCTAAAATAGACCATTCCTACTACAATGTGAGCTTGATATTTGATTCCATGGAAGATGTTCTAATGGACACATTCCATGTTAGATTGTAATAATCATTCCCCGAACTTTTTTTTTGGTGGGATCAGAGTTAAACATTCACTATTGATTGTCTTTACCTTTCCATTTATGAAAAAATCATTAACAGGAACATTTACACAATTTCTTGGGTGTCTGATATGAGTGGTGTCTAATAAAACCATGTGTTTCTGATTATAACTTCCATCAATTGAGAAATTACCCCATTTACCAAAAAATCCTGAAGAACTGAAAGAATTATATATCTCTAGATAATAAATCATTTTCTATTGATCATGAAATTGGTTGGATCCATCTTCACATGGAACATGTCTTGAGTGGTCCACAATCAGTGGTTGTACAATGAAACCTTTCCCTTTATGATATGAAAAAGAGTCTTCTAGTGCAACACACTGAACAAGAACCTCATTTAATGACTCATGCAGTACTTCATCAGGTTGATGATTATCATCCCCTGTATGCTTCCCATACTATCCAAGGCATTGATTAACAATCAAAATAGATTTACAATTATTCGAAAATTAAGAAATAAATTTATTATACTTATAATTATATAAATATATATTTTTACATATAATTATTTAAATTATATATATATATTTATTTATTTATAATTATAATAATAAATATGTATATATATATATATGTGAATATAAATATAAAATTATAATAAATATATTTATTATATTTATAATTATATAAATATAAATAATTATATAATTATATAAAAATATTTATAATAATAATCAAATATTATTAAATATATTTATTTAAAATTAAATATAACAAGATAACTCAATAATGGATTTTGAAACCAATCCCTTGACCATAAATGTATTAATAAAAGGAAAAGGTATATGGAAGGAAGCTGATTGTGCCAGACATTAAATGCTCACACACTACAACAAAATTGGGTTTATCCAACTCTAGGGCTTTAAAACCACTATTATAAACCCCCTATGTCAGTTCTAGAAAAAGTGTTGTTAAATGGGGTCTTTAACAATGATTTTTAAGTACAGATAAAAGAGACAATTAATAGTGATAAAAACGAACGATCTAATGAGGTGGTACTGCAGCTGTACTGTAGCAGTACTGTAGCGGCACAATAGTAGCACTGTAGCGGTACTGTAGCAGCAGCGGTACTATAGATTGACGGGTACTGTACCGGTAGCAGGGCACTATAGCAGCGGCGGTATTGTGTGGGTACCGTAGCAGCTAGGTTACTATTCACAGAATGGCAATTGGGCCAAAAAAATTGGGCCTACGGGCTATGTAATGGGATATATGCCCACTCGGCCATCAGGCTATGTAATGGGACTCCCTCTACCCTGTTAAAAGAGGTCATTGATTTGCTTTAATAATAAAAATGAGGATATAAAAAATAACTGTTAAAATCCACCCTTTCATCAGTTCTATTAAAAAAGCACTGATAAGGGGGGGATTTATCATCATTAGTAAAAATAATGTTATAAAGGGTATGTTACAAAGAAACATATTTATTTAAAAATTATATATAAATATATAAATATAAATATATTTATATAAATATAATATATATATTTATAAATTCTTTATAGATAAGGGTAAAACCAAATTTACAATTCATATATAAGATATTTAGTGAAAATGGATTATAGATTAAATAAAAAAATATTAACAATTAATAATTTACTAATTATTGTTGATAAATATTCATTTAAAAACAATTTGAATATAAAAAAAAATCAAAAAATTAATGAAAGATCTAAAATAAGTTAAAAACGTAACTCAAACTTCAAATGACCACAACATTTTATCCAGATATATTTTTGGGCTTTACCACATATCAAATCAAATATTACGATGAGATCTATTCCCTATTAACCTGGGAGAATCATGTCTACACATTTTATATCCAAAAAAAATTCTTATAAGTCCTTAAAAATTGAGATTTCAGTTGAGGACCCTATATTTTTAACATCCGATGGAGTTTTACTGCCCAAAAGGCTTCTAACAGTGCAAAAAAATCATTTTTAATCATACCGATGATAAGGTGGTCCCCTTTATTGGTGCTAAAAAACACTGATAAATAGATTCCATTGTCAATACTAAAAAAGGTTTTGATAAAGGACCCCTATATAAAGACTTTAAAAAGCACTGATAAAGGGGGCCATTTAACGATGCTCAAAATAGCATTGATAAAGGGCTATCTTGGTGCAATGTGTTTTTTATATAATAGCACACCCAAAAATCTTGCAGGTGTATATAGCACACCCATCAAATAATGCTCTATAAATTAAATTGAAATCACAAATACAAAAAATCCACCCATGGTATATACAAAAAAACACACCTATATACATTTCAATGAATTTTTTATATAATTATATATACAACTACACAACAATCGGTAAAACACATTAATGTTTCATCTTTTGACCCCTGTGATTCCCTCCCAAAAATTATTTCCCATGGTAACTATTTCCAAAAAAATCATCCCAGCTCAAAAAATATATTACAACTATATAATAAAATAAAAAATATGTTAGTAATTCTAAAAAGAAATAAATTAAACAATACTATGAATGAATACATTAATAAAATGTAATTTTTGAAAAAAAGGACACATTTGGAGTTGTATCATTAACACAATGAATTGTATTGAGGTGGGGATGAAACCAAGACATCACAAATGAGAGATGTATTATTATCCTAAAATATAAAGGTAATCTGAATGTTCATTCTTAGTTTTTATTATTCCACTTTCTATTTTTCTAAAATTAATATGAAATTTAAATAAGGACACATTTGGATTTACTCTGGTCACACCGTATGTCAGATTGAGGTGCGACTAATTCCTAACGGCAACAAATAACTGATGGATTGTTGTCATAATGTATCAAAACAATATGAATGTTTTTGTTTGGTTTTATGTATGTTAGTTTTTTTTTATTAAAATGTCATTTCAAACTAAAATCATTCATTTTGAGTCATATCATTCGCATCATATGTCAGTTTAATGTGAGAATGTTTCATAAACATCATAAATTAATTATGAATCACTGTCCTAATTTATGAATTAAATCAGATTTTGTTTTCCTGGATTTCATTGAATGACACATTTTGAGCTAAAATGTTAATAATAAACTGATAATAGACAATTTTAGTCTTACTTGTCACACTGTGCATCATATTGAGATTTGGTTGATTCCTACACATAAAAAATGAGTCATATATCGTTTTCTATATGTATAAATAAAATCTGATTGTGTTTGATCATTTTTTAGTATGTCACTTATTTGTTTTCTAAAAACAATGTCAATTTTAAATAAAAATAGGCACTTTCAGATATAATGGCCACACCGTGCATCATAATGAGTTTTGGTTGATTCTTAAACATCAAAAATGATGTATAGATCATCTTCCTATATTATGAAAATGGTCCAAATTCATTTTATCTATTTTATGTATGCTAGTATTATTTTGTTTACTAAAATGTCATTTCAAATAAAAAACATGTATTTTAAGTCAAATTGGTCACATCATGTGTTGGTCTGATGTGAGAGAACTTCAAAGACATTCCATGTGACTTATGAATCACTCTTCTACATTATTATGATAATTAGAGTGTTTTCTCATTGTTTTCAGTTCGTGATAGTTTTTGAGATAAAATGTCAATTTTAAACTGATAAGACACAGTTTTTTTCATAACGGTCACAACTTGAATCAGATTTACATGTGGTTGATTCTTACACATAAAAAATGACTCATGTATCATTTTCCTAAAGAATTGAAACAATCTGAATGTTTTTTCATGGGTTTTAGTATGACCCTTGTTCTTTTATCCTAAATTGATGTAAATTTTAAATAAATAGATACATTTGGAGATATACTGGCCACATCGTGTGTCTTATTGAGGTGGGGTTGATTCATACATGTCCCAAATGACTCATATATCATTTTCTTTAATAAAAAAAACAATCCGAATTCTTTTTATTATTTTTATAGTATGTTAGTTGTTTTTACTAAAATATCATTTCAAACAGGAAACACGCATTTTGAGTCATACCAATTGCATCATGTGACAGTTTAATGCATGCCTACTTTATAGACATCACAAATGACTTATGAATAACTATCCAAAATTATGAAACCAATAGGATAAAATTTTCATAATTTTCACTGAGTGATACGATTTGAACTAAAATACAAATTTTAAACTCATAACAGACACTTTTAGTCATATCGGTCACACTGTGCATGAGATTGAGGTTTGGTTGATTCTTTCTCATTAACAATGACTCATGGATCATTATCTTATCATATAAAAACAATCCAAATTTGTTTTCCTAGTTTTTTGTATGTCACATTTTCTTTTTTACTTAAATTAATGTCAATTTTAAATAAAAAAGACACATTTGGAGTGATACAGATCACACTGTGTGTTGTATTGAGTTGTCGTTGACTCCTACATGCAAAAAATGACTCATGGATCATTTTTTCTAAACTATTATAATAATAAAAATGTGTTTTCTCAGTATTCAGTATGTTACTTGTTCTTTTTTACTTACATTAAGGACAATTTTAAATAAAAAAGTGGCATTTTGAGTTATATTGATCATACCATGCATCGTATTCAGGTGGGATTGATTCCTATACATAAAAAATGAATCACGGATCATAATTATAAATTTTTAAAACAATCCATATGTGTTTACGTAGTTTTCAATATGTCATTTTTATTTTTTACTAAAATATCATTTCAATCTAAAAACACACATTTTGAGTCATTCCGGTCGCATCATGTGTCTGTTGGATGTGAGACTACTTCAAACAAGTCACAAATGACATATGAATCATTGTACTAAATTATCAAGAAAATCGGATCATGTTTGCTTGTTTTTCACTAAGTGAAACGTTTTGTACTAAAATAACAATTTTAAACTGATATCAGAGACTTATAGTCACACTGGTCACACCATGTATCAGATTGAGGTGTGGTTTATTCCTACATGTCACAAATGGCTCATAGAACATTATCCAAAATTATAAAAACAATTCGAATCTATTTTCTATATTTTTAGTATGTCCCTTGTTTCTTTTTACATAAATTAATGTCAATGTTAAATAAAAAAGACACATTTGGAGTGATAAATGAATTTTTAATAGCACCTCGATTATTAGTCCTTTTTTAGCGCTCATCAAATTTTTTTGTAGCAATAAAATGTGACTTTTTTTATTTGAGCACCATAATATCGAAACATATCTAATCTTTATGAATAAATTAAGTATCCAAAGAAAAATTACAAGAAGAACCTCTTAAAAAAAGAATTAATTTCATCGAGTGCTGATAAATCTGCATATCCCAACTAAAGAATCAGTTTTGGAGGCCTTCCAAGCATTTTATTACTTAGAAAATACATAGAATGGGGTTCCCTTGGGTCTTTAAATTGAATCTATCTTCCAAAGATTAAATTTAATATATCATGGTTCCTAAATGGATACGTGGATCAAGTGATACGACCATTTGAAGTTCAAGTCACATTTTCAACTTATCTTATAATATTAATTAATTATATAATTTTCACTATCACCAAATTATTATTAAATAAATATTATCTATTTCTAAGTTTAAAATAAAAAATTAATATTAATTTCTAATTATTTTCTTAACCATTTTCACTAAATATATTATATATTATGCCTAAATACATATTTTTTACCATATAAATCATATTTAGTAAAATATATTTCATATATATAAATAAAAATATATTTATATACTAGTATGTGATTTTTATAATTTATAATTTTTATGAAGGTCACATTTTAATAGCGCAATGAAAAATGATGAAAAATGGATCCTTTATCAAAGATAAAAAAGCACAGATAAAGGCCAAGAAAAAAACATATAAATCTGTCCTTTATCAGCACTAAAAAACACTAATGAAAGTAAGCATTTATTAGTACTTTTCAAGCATACATAAAGGCATCATTTTTCAGTTATTCTAGTTAGTGCTAATATAAATTCCCCCTTTATCTGTTCTTTTATTTTATTACCTATAAAAGGTAGTGCATAATGTTCTTGAATATATTGTCAATGATGTGGGTACACATCCTCAAAAACAAGTTAGAAGTGTTTGGTGTTGTCATTCAACCAAAAGCATTGGTGGTCAAGAAACTGGGTACAATGTGAAGTGACTGAGATCATAAATAGTGGTGAGTATGATGGAAGGACACTACAAAAAGAAATAATCTTTGGAAGCATTTTATTTAGCAGAGGTTTTCAAAACCAATGCTAAATTTTTTGTTGTTATTTGTTTAGAAAAAGTTTTAGAAAACCTTAGATAATTCACGATGGTTTTTTATTTAGTGGTTGTTCATTTCACAGTGATTTAAACCTCCAGTAAATAATAAGTGGAAAAATTTAATTTTGTTAAAATGTTTTTAATTTTTAAATTCAAAATTATATAATTTTTATTATTTATCTACTATTATTATTATTTTTTTATTTTTATTATCATGTTCTAATTATAATTATTATTCATTTTGTATTATTTATTTTTATTCATTATTTAATAAAAACTTATTATTATTTATTTAAAATTTAAAATTTTATTTATTTTTTATTTATTTGATTTTAATTAATAATTTTAAATCCTTTTTAAATATATTTATTAATATATTTTTATATTTAAATATATTTATACATGTTATGACGGTATATATATATATACCAAAAGGGTTTAAGAGGCAGGCGAGCCTTCTCCAACCAAAATTTATTTTAAAAAGTAATAAATATGACAAAAAATAAAGAAAATGGGTGGGGTTAACAATGGTAAATCCCACATCCATCAACAATAGCAATACATCAAGGATCATCATAGACATGATCGAAATCAGGATCAACATCCCAAACATCAGTAGTAGACTCCAATTACAACTACGGATTATATTTCATGAAAATCGCAATGTACTTCTCCTTTATCTTCTCTTTCTCTGGGGTAAGTTGAGTCCTGGATCATCCATGTCCTCACACTACATCCATGCCCTCTCATCCATGTCCACAACCATGGTTTTCTGGTTGCCTACCTCATCTCCAAGATTTTTTTTAAAAAAATTTATCATTAAATTGCTCAAAGATATTAACATCTTCTACTGTCTCATCACGTGTTTGTCCTGAAAAGACAGCTTCCCTTGGTATCATCTGAAATCCCTCTTGTCCACACATTTATCATTACCAATTCATGAGGTGGTATTTTTTTATCAATGTGCTTCAACCATTCCACAATATGTGTGACCAATGAACTGTTATTCAACGTCCCACTATGAGATCATCCCATACTACCCTCACCCATAATCTGTGCATCATCTCCAACAATATCAGCTGAGGTCTTCTTATTATCATAACATTGTGTATGAGGCACAAATACATCCCCCTTTTGCACATTCATTTCACTAACAATCTAATCCATAGAAAGATCCTCATTAGGCACTTCAGCACATTGGAAATCAAGTCATATAGAAGCAAAAAAATCTATAATTATCCACTGGTTTCTCTTTCTCTACACTTGCATCAGCAACATGAATCTCCAACTTCCAAAGGATTATGACAGAGTCACTAATCTCACCAAAAGTATCACCTCAATAAATTTTCACTAACATCCCACAAATCGATTTCTCTATGTGCCTTATGTTCTGCAGCCACCCCACTGGATGATCCAATCACACAGTAGGTGAAATATCCATCAATCTAGATACATCACCAACAACCCACTCACATAATGTTTATTTCATAGCTATTTCAAGTATGAGTTATTATCATGAACACGTGCAGAGAAGATCTCACACACAATCAACCTCTTTCAAGTGCCATAGTCATGCCTAATAAGAGTACATTCAGCACATAATATAGTAAGATGTTCATAAACAATATTTAATTTGAATTACTCCTTACCGGTTGAGAGGATCACTTTATCATCTAATGTCGAGCTCAAATCAATCTCTACTAGGAACTGGAAAAAATGATCATTCCTTGCATCTTCGGTTTCCTTTACCATCATGATGGGGAGGCAAAGCGACAAAACAATATCATGAAGAATTTGTGGATTCCAAAGAATCCAATGAAGTCTGTAGACTTTAACCCATACCCATGCAGAAGTAAAACATACATTCAACGTATCAAACTTCCCATCCCACTCTTTTATGTGTATATTTTTATATGATATATGATATTTGATATATCATATATTAATTATTATTTATTTTTATATATTTATTTATATTATGAAGGAATATATATTTATTTTTATGTGTGTGTATTTATGTATCTTTATATGGGTTTTTATTTTTATTTTTATTATATTTATATAAAATTATATATAATTATATATATATATATATATATTTGTGTGTATTTGTTTATTTATCTAAAATTATGTATTTTTTTATTATTAATATATATATATATGTATATGTTTTTTTATATATTTATGTTTATTTATTTATATTTGTAGATATTTATAGACAAGTATACAAATTTATTTATGTTAATATATGTATATATATACTTTAATATTTAATATATATATATATGTATATATATTATATTTAACACTCAAATACAACACACTGTTATAAGTCATCACACAACATTTATCAGAGGATTAAATCGCCACTAAATGCTAGAAACCCGTTGTTAAATTTGATTTTTCTTGTAAGGGGGTATTTCAAGTACTACGGGAGACACAAATGACTGTGATATGAAGAAAAATTCCTAGAATCCATAACATGGTTGAAATGTTGAATCTAATAGTGATGGAAAAAAGGAGCTTATAATTGTATTAACGATATAATGTTTATTATTATTATTTATAAATTCAATTTATTTTATATGTTTAATTATCCTGATATATAATCATATTTATTTATTTAATTATCCTGTACTTATATATATTTTAAAATGTATACTATATATTTATTTCAAAAGTTTTTTCATTCTTTATAATTTTTACATATTCCTATAAATGTTTTCTCCCCCAAATTTTTTCATATAAACATATTTTTATTTTTTTCTTTTCTTCCTTCACATCATTTTTTTCATTTTTTATGTCTTATTAAGGTGAAAATTATATACTCTAAAACACCATCTATATTTATGGTTTTATATTTTTCTAATATGTATTACACCCCTAATGGAAACTATAAATAGAACTACCATTGTTTTATGTCCTATTTTCAAATAAAAGTTTATTTCATCCGCGTTGATTCTATAGCATTATTCTATGTATTTATATTGTAAATTAACGAAAATAAAAAAGCAATTCATATTAATGGTTTTACTATTAATATATGTTGGGATGTGAATGAAAAGAAGTGGAGTAATGACTAGTGCTCTGATGTAGAGGGGGGAGCGTGGTAATGAAACGGGAATGTTTTAGAGAATAAAGTGGAATAAAATGGCGATGTGGAGGAGATTACTGGATGTTGGGTGGGAGTGGAAAGGGGACACCATCTACCATTGATAGATGACATGATTAAACCCTATGATAACCTAGATAATGTTCATGAAAGGCATCTTCATCTTGGGAATAATGAGAAAATACATATATAATGAGAAGGATATATATTTTGTGAACCTTCTCCAGGATCTCCTAGTAGATAGTGTCCCCTTTAGTATCCCATCCCACATCCATGAGTTTCTTCCTCCTCACCGTTTTATTTTATTCCATGCTCTACATCTTTCCTAATTTATTACAATGCTCCTCCTCTGCACTGGTGTGATCACACGCACCTCACTCCCTCATATCATAGATCAACTCTGTCTTCCCCAATGACGATCCATTTTTCCTTTTTACTGCATAATATGATTCCAAGTGTGATGAACCATGAATATTCATTCTTTATTTTAATTAAAAAACTATTTTTCCCATAATACACCATTATTTTAGAAGATCACCAAATATTTCATGTACATAAAAATATTTTTTTTTGATCCAAATCTTAGACTTTTTGGGTGAATTAATAGAAACAACCCATTAGATTAATTATAAAATGAAATAAATGAAATGACATGATTTTAATTTCTCATGTTTTCATTGGATCCAATAATTTAATAAAATAAAAAGAATCGTTTTAATTTATTTTCCAACTTGTTGTTAACATTTTAAAAATAAAAGAAAATTCATTACTGTATAATATACGTCTACACCATCATTTCTATCCAAATCATCCCAATTTTGAGATGATTTAAAATCTATAAACGATTTATTATTCCTCAAAATATCATCTCTTCTAATTTAATTTATTATTGCGAAAGAGATAAATCAATTCACAATTCATACCCTCATATATTTTTTTCTCTCCCAAATCCCATATACTAAACCAATAGTGGTAGTGGTGATTGCTAATTATAGAGAGTGTGGGAACTTTATAGATTTTCCCAAGCCCCTCTCGCTGGTGCACAACACATGAAAGTTCTCCGTCATCTAAGGAGTTGTGTTGGTGAAGAGATCAATCATTTATTTCCACACTTTTTTAATTTTTTAAAATTAAATATAATTAATTACTTTATAATATACTTCTCCACCATCATTTCTATCCAAATAATTACAATTTTGAGATGATTAAAAATCAATCGATGATTTCTTGTTTCTCCACATAAATTTTCATCAAATTTAAGAATTACAAATAGATAAATAAATTCTTCCCTTCATAAATTTTCTTTCTCCCACAAATCCCTCATGCCATACCATCTATGGCAATGATGATCGCCAATTCTAGAGAGTGAAGGGACTTTCCAGATTGTCATATGCCCCTCACAATGGTGCACAACGCATAGATGATTTGTACTATGTTGGGAGTGGTTTCTCTGAAGATACCCATCTTGATCTGGTCAAAGGGTGTTTAGCCGATCGTCATGCTGAAGAACACCGTGTTGGGATTCCATTCCTCGAACCCTAGGTCACCCTAAACCAACACATAAGACTTTTCGGGGTTCCATCCTAAAACCTAATCTTATATGTGAACCATAATACTTTGCAAAAACTGATGTGGTATTGAGTATGCTTCCAATAATTCATATCTGTATAAAAATTCATCAATATTAGATCCATATGATTTAAGTCATCTTGAACTTGCATAGCTGTTTCTCCCTCCATTGGGACACACCTTCTGCCCACTATTTTGAGACATATGTTTGATACATGTCATCAAGTTGTGCAACTCTCTCCTGTTCTTACATTATTTATTTTAGAATGGGTTTAACCAATTTTTATGTAAAAAAATGGTTTTCCCATCAAATTTATCTTTCTTTCTCGTTGAAAGCGGCATACTTTCGTTCACATTTTCTGTTTGTGCATTTGCCCACCACCTTCGATGTATATGTATAAAGGGTGGTACCATGTAGGGAATATAGGAAAAACTCAAAGTTCAACGTACCACATTTTTTGAGAAAATTACATCATTATAAGTGGGTGATTTTGGGGCATTGGATTTGTGTTATAATTTCAGCCTTTTCTGACTCACATGGCGTTTCTCGATGTTGTACCACGCTGGATTTATGTTGCAAAACGTAGCTACATATTTTTTTAAATGTAAATACATACATAAAAAACAAAATTTATATATTCTATGATAAAATAAATAATGATTATTTTTTAAAATTTTTTTAAATATATTAATTGATAACATTTTACAAATGATAAAAATTAAATTTATAGATTTTTAAGTAAAAAAACATATTTTAAATTATTATTTTTAAATAAATATATTAGGATATATATTTTGTATAATTTATTGTTTTTCCTCAACTTCGTAAAACATTTTCTAACATAATTTCTAATGAATATTTGAAATATATATATTTATAATAAATTACAATATTAAATGAAACCTAACTATTTGATGTGAAATATGAGAGGACATGTTTATTTTTCCTAACTCTAAAATTTATATTTCACCATGAATCCCTTATCATTTACTCCCCTCAATTAGAGATGGTGGTGAATAAGATAAAATAAGAATATATTGATAATTAATATAACCTTCTACTTACATGTGCCTTATATTAGACAGTTTCTTCTAGAGTCATATGTGTCAAACAATGGTTCCATCCCAATGCCCATTTTTAGTGATATAAAAAGAATATTTACATTAAAAATTTCATATTTAAGTAAACCAATATTTATATAAGTATATATTGAATATTTAAACAACTACACATATAGGTGGGTTACTATTATTTTTATTAATATTATGATATTAATAATAACCATATGAAAGTGTATGAATACATATTTTCATTCACTACTACACATGCTCTTTAAAAGTGCAAAAAAGTCTTTTTAACAGTGGTAATAAATTTAGGTTAATCACAATTCTGATTAATGGGGTCCTTTATCTATGCTAAAAAAATGTTGATAGAGTCCCCCTATCATCACTATTTTAGCATGGATAAAAGTCACCCTATATCAGTTCTCAAAATAGCACTGATAAAGGCCTAGATGGCTGCAATGTGTTGTTAATATAACAGAACACCCATAAAAAACCAGTAATTTAAAACAATGACTTATATATTTAATTTTCATCGTGAATACAAATATATATTCCCATGGTATATGAAAAAAACACTATTATATACATTTCAAACAATGTTTTATATAAATAGATTTACAATTTTCCAACGAATAGTTAAAAACGTTAATGTCTCATCTTTTGATGCTTGTGATCCCCTCTAAAAAATACCTTCTTATGGTATCACGTTCCTAAAAAATCATCCAATCCCAACCTAAATATTTCACCAATATAAGAATACAAATATTATGTCAATAATACTATAATGAAATAAAATAAACATTAATATGATAGAATATACTAATAAAAACTAAATTTTAAGGAAAAAGGCACCATTTGGAGTTATAGTGGTCACATCATGCATCGTACTGAGGTGGAGTTGATTTCTACATGTCATAAATGAGTTATGGATCATTTTCCTAAAATATTAAAACAATCCAAATGGGTTTTCTTGTTTTCAAGTATGTCACTTATTCTATTACTAAAAATAATATCAATTTTAAATATTTAAACATTTGGAGTTTTACCGATCACATTGTGCCTCAGATTGCGGTGTGGTTGATTCCTACCTATCATATATTACAGATGGATCATTTCCTAAAAGTATCAAAACAACTTGAATGAGTTTTCTTGTTTTTAAGTATGTCAGTTTTGTTTTTTTTCTAAAATGTAATTTTAAAATGTAAAAATTCAATTTGAGTTATACCAGTCGCAATATCAATCAGTTTTACGTGAGAATGATTTATACACATCAAAAATGACTTAAAAATCGCTTCCCTAAATACTCAATACAATCAGAATGTGTTTACTTGGTTTTCAGTGAGTGACATGTTTTCAGCTAAAATATCAATTTTAAAATGATAACATACAATTTTAGTCATACCAGTAACACCGTGTATCAGATTAAGGTGTGGTTAATTAATACAAGTCACAAATGACTTATGGATCATTTTCATAATGTATAAAAACAATATAAATATTTTTTATAGGTTTTTAGCATGTAACTTATTATTTTTACTTAAACTAATGTCAACTTTAAATAGAAAGACACATTTGGAGTTATATCAGTCACACCACGCATCATATTGAGGTGGGGTTGATTCATACATGTAAAAAATGAATCATAGAACATTATCCTAAATTATCAAAACACACTGAATGTGATTCTAAATTTTCTGTATGTCACTTATTATTCTTACTGAAATTATTATCAATTTTATATAAAAAGAGACACTTTGAGTTATACTGGACACACCGTGCATCATAATGATGTGAGACTGATACATAAATCTCAAAAATGACTTATATATAATTTTTTGGAAGTATCAAAACAATATTAATGTGTTTTCTCGATTTTCAATATTTCCATTTTTGATTTTTTACTGTAACGTCATTTCAAACATAAAACATACATTCTGAGTCATACCGGTCACATCGCTCATCGGGTTGCTGTGAGACTACTTCATACATGTAAAAAATGTCTTATGAATGTTTTCCATAAATTATCAAGACAATCAGAGCATGCATTCCTGGTTTTTAGTGACTGACATGTTTTTAGAAAAAATGCCATTTTAAAATTGATAACAGACACTTTTTGTCATACTGGTCACATTGTGCATCAGATTGAGGTGTGATTGATTTAAACACATAAAAAATGACTCATGGATCATTTTTCAAATATGTCAAAACAATAAAAATGTGTTTTATTTGTTGTCATAATGTAACATGTTCATTTTACAAAAAATAATGTAAATTTTATATAAAAAGAGACTTTGAGTCATACCGGCCACACTGTGCGTCGTATTGAGGTGGGGTTAACTCCTACATGTCAAGAATTACTCATATATAGTTTTCATAAATTATTAAAACAATATTAATGTGTTTTCTATAGTTTCCATTATATCAATTGTTTCATTGACTAAAATTAATTTCAATTTTAAATAAAAAGAGTCACTCTGAGTTATATTTATCACACTGTGAATCATATTAAGGAGAGGTTGATTCCTACATGTCACAAATGACTTATAGATCATTATAATAAATTATCAAAATAATTCTTGTGTTTTTTTGTTTTATTATGTAACATGTGTTTTTTTACTAAAGTTTTATTTCAAACTCAAGACACACATTTTGAGTCATACCAGTCACATCGTGTGTCGGTTTGATAAGAGACTCCTTCATACACATTCCAAATGACATCTGAATCATTTTCCTAAATTATCAATAAAACCAAAGAACATTTAATTTGTTTTCATTTAATGAATTGTTTTGAACTAAAATGATATTTTTAAACTGATAAAAGACATTTTTAGTAATACTAGTCACTCTATGAATCAGATTGAGGTGTGGTTTATTCCTACATGTCACTAATGACTCATGGATCATTTCTGTAATGTCCTCTCAATTTTCATTATGTCACTAGTTCATTTTACTTAAATTAATGTAAATTTTAAATAAAAAGAGACATTGTGAGTTATAATGGTCACACCATGAACCATATTGAGGTTTGGTTGATTACTACACGTCAAAAATGACATATATATTATTGTCATAATGTATCAAAACAATCTGAATGAATTAGATTAGTTTTTCAGTATATCACTTGTTATTTTTTACTTATGTTAATGTCAATTTTGAATTAAAGGAGACACATTGGGTCATACTAGTCACATCATATATCAGTTTTAAATAAGGCTAATTCTTACACATCACAAACGATTGAGGTGTGGCTGATTCCTACATGACCCAATGTCTCAAAAAAATCACAGCTGCCAATGTTACCAAACCATACACTAGATTTATTTTTCAAAATGTAAACTCTATAGTGTCCGAATTTATAACATTCCCACATGTTCTCTCCACTACCTTTTAAGGAAAGTAATAAATGAATAAAAATTAAAGGTGACATGGTTTTAAGGGTGATTAAGTCTATGGAAGAAATTTCTTGCATGAGTAGCCAAAAAATTTAATTTATATTATGTTAATGTAGTACAGAATAGATAATATTATGTGGAATAACATAGTATAATATAATTAACTTTACAATCACATTGAATTATAAGTTGCAGCCTTAAAGTCCTATCTATAATAAGCATGACCATCTTTAAACAAACCACCCCAACTCACACCAAGGACTCCACCTATATAAGAAGAAATTTCTTATGTGAGTAGTAATAAAATAAGTAAATTAAAAATAAATATGAAACAATCCACTACTTATATAGAAGTCACATAATTATGCTACATTTTATACATTCTTCTATCAGGTATGTTGACCATTCATTTCGAAACAAATATATATTGTTTTGTGAATATGATTCTTTTCAATAGTCATAGTAGTAATGAAAAAATATAAATACAAAAAAGATTAATAAATATTTTAAATGTAATAATAATTATATTCATAAATACCTCTTCAGGGATGCTTTATGGAATATGATCTCCCTCATAAATTTCCAAACATAATAACCATAATATTTTACATTTGTTTGTTTCAGACACTACAAAAAAACTAATAAAAATAAGTAATTTGTTTTGATATGTGTTTGGATAGTGAAATATTTTTATACATACCCTAATACTTTTCTAGTAGTATAACTTTTCAGGGTCCTCATGCTTATCAGATTTCCTCATTCCTTTATTGACGTTATTGATGCAACACCATATAATAATAGAATCCTCATTAAAAGAAAATATGAATTATATAACTTCATGTTTTGTTCTAAAATTTTGGATATAGTGTATTAAAAATCGAAAAATGGATACCTGTGTGGATTTTTGTTAGGTATCCATGCATTTGATCTATGAAATAAATCTTAGGAGTATCCAAATTGAACACAATGAGAATCCAATGCTATCTAAAAAAGAAAATGAAATAAGTAATGTAAAAAATGAAAATATATTTAGTATGATTAAATATTAGAGTTTTACCCCTACATCATTGGTATTAAGGAGAATTTTTCACAATTATGTTTTCATTCAAATGATTTGAGAAATTATGCCACTATTTCATCATATTTTTTTATTATATTTTTGGTTGTTTTATAGAAGTTCTTTGAGGACTATCAAGTACAATTTCTTCATGGAAAAATCAATTTGATTTTTATAATATATATTCCTTCCAAAAATATAAAATTTATTTAGTCATAATTAACATAGTACATTGGATTTTAGAAAATCAAATCATGAAATCATGCCTCATCTATATATTTACAAATTAGGTTCCTAGAAAATTAGATTTGTGTATTTCACTTACGTTGTCAACACCAATGTTTTCTTGAACTTCTTATTCATTCATATATTCCTCAAAATCAATTATGTGACTACAACCATTATTTAACATTGTATCCACAAGAAGCATCAGTGAAAGTAAATGAAGATACAGAACATGCGGGGTAAATCTTATTTCAGAAGATCTTTTGGATAAGTTGGTTGATCCTTTAGATGGTTCTGAGTGTGTCTTTAGTTTCACCCCTTCCATTTTTCCTCATGTAATAACATTCATCGATTCAGTCATTTTTTAATAATCGTTAAAGGTTTAGTTTGAAAAATAAATTTGAACTGAATACCAACATGTTTTCATCAAGATGTTACAACCATGTGATGGATATTCCAATAGCTTGTATGACCTTATGAATATCTTCCTCATCAAATAGAATAGTTTTCTTAGTGCTCGAATCATAGGATATTCTAATCAACATTATTACATGACCTGTTGGAAGTGGTCTATTATTAGGAATGTCATTGTGGATATTGATCATTGTTTCCCTCACTACAAGGCTAAGGGAGGGTGTTGATATATATAAATTACAATCATTGTCAACCTATTAAATATTAGTACAGGAAAGGTATTAATTTATGTAAAATTCACATTTCATAGAAAAAATTATTAGAACAATTATTACCTCATCCAAGACAACTCTTTGAGGGAAATGGCTCCCCTCAACGCTAGTGTGGGTGGGGTGGGGGATCATCATGAAATGGTTTTTCTTGAGTTGTTTCTTCTCATTGATTACCCCATATATTAGTTTCTAGCATCTCTCTCTTTCATTAAAACTGTTCTTCAAGGGTAGATAGTCATTATCTCTTCAATTTCATTTCTTCCCCTTCATCCTCTTGGTTATTTTCTCATAATATGTTCGGGGTATCACGCCAAACCCCACACCTCTGATACGACCATACTATTTTGGACACTTCACGGCCACCGATAGTTTTTGTTCATCTGATATAGGTGTTGCTGATTCATGTTAATATGTCAAATATAAAATATAGTAAAATAAGTAATTATTGTTATGTAATAGTGATTTAGAGAAACAAGTTTTTATTATTTCATACGTAAACATGTTTCCCACACATTTTGTTAGTTTTCATCTATTAGTATCCCATATTTATTTACACACACCTCCTTCCATAAAACATTACTGGGGATGGTGTTTCTTTGTATTTTTAGTCATCAATCTATACATAAAGAGTGGAACATAATTATGTTTTTATTTCATGTCACATAAATGTATTACGATAGATTTAAAATGCGATCCATTTTTCAACAAGTGAATAGTACCCTATCCATGCATTATGGTAAGGGTACGTTGAATTTTCTTCCTATATAGGAGGAATTATCCTTACCTCCAGGTGAGGCAGAGGCCTTATTTTACAGATTGAGAAAAAGGAATACATGATTGAGTTTTTCGATGTGGGAGTTGGAAATACACAGAATAATAAAACATGGTTTAACACTCCCCCTCAAGATGCAGATTTCCAACATGGACAATGTATCCCACAAAAGAATGATGTCATCAGACAATGCCCAACATACTCCCCCTCAAGCTGGGTCGCAAATGTTATGGCTAGCTTGGAACTGAGCAAGTCAAGGTGAGCCCTGGGGAGGCCTTTGGTGAAGATGTCGGCTAGCAAATCCACTGTCGGGATGTGGCTAATGCTAACATGGTTGTTCCCATGGTGGTGGTGAAGAAAGTGGATGTATTGATCAATATGATTTGTCTGTTCATGGAAGATTGGATTTGAAGTAATTTTGGTGGATGCCTAATTGTAACACCAGATATGAGAATATGTCTAAAGATGAAATCCAGGTACATACATAAGATGAAAATTCCACATGATCTTCATAGTTATGGTGGTCATGTAACGATACTCATACTCTGCACTAGTTCATGAGATGATAGTATTTTTCTTTCTACACCAATAGATTAGGTTTCTTTCATAGAAAATGTAAAACCCTGAAGTTGAATTCGGAGTAGCAAGGAAACCAGTATAGTCAATATCACATAAGGAATAAATATTCAGATGAGCATGGTGGGGGTAGAAAATACCATAGATGGGGTCCCTCTTGATGTATTTAGCGATGCGTAGGATAGTATCCCATTGAGAGGTGGTTAGATTCTCCATGAATTGGAAAACATTAAAAAAAGTGCATGCTATGTCTGGATGAGTCATGGTGTGATAAATGAGTTTTCCCGCCATTCGACGGTACCTCTATAGGTGTGAATATGGTTCTAATGAGTCATTGAGAGACCGTTCCCCATGCTCAAGAGGAGTTTCAACGATGGTGTCCTATTTTAGTCCAGAATCTTGCAGAATGTCCAACAGATATCTCCATTGGCAGAGGAAGATGGTGTCTAATGAATAGAAGGCATCAATGCCAAAGAATTATGTGAGAGGGATGAGATATTTTGTGTGGATGTGATGATGAGGATGACCCTTTAGGTGGGTGATTCCAGTGGAGTCTCTCCTGGTGATGATGATATCATCCACATACAATACCAACATGATGTATCACATGGTTGTCATCCAATATAACATGGTATGTTTTTCATACGGTGAGAGAGACCGAAGTCAGTGACGATGTTTCTAAATGGGACAAACCTAGCACGAGGAGACTGCTTGAGAGCATATAGAGAGTAGTGAAGTCAAAAGACTTGGGAGTCGACGCTAGAGGCACAAAAACCGGGGGATACTGTAGATAATCCTCCCCTTCATGAAATCCATGGAGGAAGGCATACATGACATCCAGTTGATGAAGGGGATAATGATGATCAGCATCCAGAGATATGGATAATCAAATAGTGTCTATCTTGGAAACTAGAGAGAGGGTATCAAAAAATTGAATACCTTATGTTTGAGTAAATTCATTTTCCACAAGGTGGTCTTTGAGGTGATGGAGAGTTCCATAAGAATTAATGAAAACTATAAAAATCTATTTTCTACCATCCTCCTATTTATCTTCTAGAAGGGGGATGATATCCCATGTATGGTTGTCTTCCATAACCTCTAATTCATCTCAAATCGCCTCTAGCCACCTTGGGTGAGATTATTCATCACCAAAAATGCAGCGAATAGATGTTGTATCTAGTGCTGATAGATCCCTGTATAAAGATGTAAATAGAGGATTACCCTGAGAAGAGCGAGTACCATTCCAATGTCAAATGGGAAAGTCATCTAGTGACAGGGCATGAGCCTCAGATGATGCTGGAATGATGTGGTTATCGGCCGGGATGAGGGATACAATCGATGGGAGACGAGAATAGACTGTACCAAAATGGGGATCATTAGGGGGAGACACCAAAGGAGTGTGGATGATAAGAGGAATAAAATCATCAATGGATGTGTTGGGATGAGGAGATGGACCTATCATCAATGGAAGTGTTGGTTGATAAGGTATATTGCAGTAACGATCACATATCCCAAAAATATAATAGGTACTTATCAGTGGGAGAGGAGGGAACGAGTAGTCTCTTTAATATGTCTGTGTTCCCACTCATCCACTACATTATGTTGTGGTGTATCAGGACATAAGGTCTAATGAATATTCCCTTTGTCTTGATGGAACTACTGAATGTGGGTGGATAGATACTTGTGCCCATTGTCCAAGTGGAGACATTTTACAAAAAGGTAAAATTGTTTATGAATCTCAATGTAAACGTTATAGAAAGTAGATACACTTCGGACTATTCATGTAGTTTGTATAACCAAATCATTTGTGTAAAATAATCAATTAAGGATATATTATATTTATACACTAAATGACTTGAGATGGAAGAGGGACCCCAAAAGTCCGAATGATCTACATCAAAAGGTTTTGAGGTCTTTTTATCCACTCGAGGAATGTACGATGTGCGATGATGTTTCGCAAATTTACTACACTAACACTAAAAAGACACATGTAGACTGAAATCTAGAAATATTCGATGAATGGTGGAGGTGGGTGGATGTCCCAACCGAGAATAAAGGATTAATGCATGGGTAGAGATAGACATGAAGGTAATGGATGTCAGTCTATAAAACTTGTAGACCCCATCCCAAAGATGGAATTTAACAAGTTCCTAGTTAGTCGTCTTCTCTTGAAAGACAATAATAGGGGATGAAAATATTACAACACAATTAAAATCCTTTGTAATCTTACTAATTGATAGAAGGTTAAAAGTATTTCTTGGAACATGTTACATAGAGGATATGTGAATAGATGATGTCCGGGATCAAGCACTGAATCTCGCAATGGGGATAGTAGATACATTAGCTACAGTGATGGTTTATGAACTATCATAAGGATAGTATGAGGACAACATACCACCATCACCAGTGAGGTGATCAGAAGCACCTGAGCCAAGAATCAAAAAATGGGACTGACGACCGAAGAAGGTAGTAGAAGCACTAAAATGGGAAAGAGAAGCCGAAGATGGACCTGGTATAGTGGGGTTATATGGATCGTGAAGAATTTCGAGGTCTGTCATGGAATGGTATAGAGATGGAGGAAAAGAGAAAGTAGTGAGGATGCATCATGTATCACTATCTCACCTAACCAAAGTTGCTGAGAAGGGCATCCATGAAAAACCTAGTAGAGGTCGATCAGGTGGTAGAGCTTCCTACAGTACTGAAAAAGGGGATGAGGATAACCCTCTAAAAATCCATGTCCATGAAGGCCCAATGGTCATCCACATCCATGACTGGAGAGGGAAGAGTGATTGGTGATGGGGGTGAGTAGCGGAAGATCTCATTGGGCCTTTCCCAAGAGATAATACAATTATTGGATCTCTAGTGTAGATGGGTTAGAGAGCATCTTGGTAGCCATTTTCGTATACTTAGGAGCAAGGCCATTGAGAAGACTAAAGATACATAGTTGTTCCTACTGGACCCTAGCTACCTCTAATGTATGTGGAATGGTCCGTAGATCAAGAAATTCATCCCAAGTAGCCTTCTATTCCACGATGTATGCTTGGAAAAAGTGTTGCTTCATCTAGATAAGTGAAAGATGATGAAGAATATTAGAGTTCCGAGCCAAATTATTGGTCTCATAATACATGAGGTTCAATGTACTCCAGAGTTCCATGACCATATTTGTATTTTGGGTGAAATATTTGATGGAGAGATCCCTGTAATTTACTAGAAATTCAAAGATCTTTCTATCAATAAGCTTCAAATGATGGTATTTTGGATATGTTGGTGCTTTTGGAGGATCCTCAAGGTGAGAATCAAGTTCCATGCTAATCACATACATCAAGATGGTCTTCTTCTAGACCGTGAAGTTGGTGGAGTCAACCATCCCATCAACAAGGTAGGTGGAGGCTGTGATCATCTTTGGAAGAGCATAAGAGACTCCCATTTGAGCATCATACATCTATAGAGGAGGGTAGGATCTGTAGTTCACCATGTAGAGTTGAATCAATATGTGGTATCAGATGACGAGATGTTGCAAGGGAGGTTGAGCTGGATGAAGCAGCTCTAAGATATAGTGAGCGATCGATAGATGGAGGGTTTCATGATTACCAGGACTAGGGGGTGATGAAAAACAATGTGGGAGGCTGATAGAATGTGCTGTGAGTTGGGACCGCCGCTGGGAGTTCCACGGGATGAGAAAATCCACGAGGAAGGGGTGCGCTAGTAGGAAGGGTCAGGAGTCACTAAGAGGAGGTGGTACGTTATTTACCAGGATGGTTGTGGGTTCTAGGAGCAACTTCTGGAAGCATGGATACCGAGAGGTTCAGTGGGAGATGCGTCACGTGGGAGCCAGGAGGGGCGCTACGTAGGGAGAGAGTCGGTGACCACACCAGATATGGGATTGGATGGGCATTGAGATTATTGTGGGAGTCACCGATGGCCCGGGGGTCACTAGAGGTGAGGAAGAGGGAGGTTCAATGGAGTCTTTGTGTTGTGTCAAGTGGGACCTGGAAGGAGCGTCAGGAGGGGAGCCGCGTAGGGTGGGAGATGGGATCGGTGATAGGAATGGAGCCACATAGAGCTATACTTAGGGGAAAAATTGAGATGGGAGACATTTAGGAAAGGATTCGAGAGGGTAACCGTGTAGGGAAGGAACAGGGAGGGGGCACGTAGTGTAGGAGAAGGGATGGGGCCGCGCATGGAAGGAGGTGCAGGGGAAAAAAGGATGTACCCTCGGATACTATATAGAGGTTTAATTCTCCATGCCTCAAGGTGGGGTAGAGGCCTTCTTTTATAGATTTAAAAAAGGAATACATGATTGAGTATTCCAATGTTCAACTCAAAAATATACATAATAATAATAGAGGGTTTAACACTTCATATTCCTTGTTTTCATCACATAGTTATTAATTCATAAATAAAAAATATTCAATCAAAGTGATGAATACACATATTATCAAAAACTGTATTTCTAGCCACAATATTCCTCAAATGACACATTGACACAATGACCAATAAATGCATCAAACACTTCTTGGGATATCAGGTGTGTATAGATAAGCAGTGGGTGTGGTTTTATTTTCCCTTCAATATCATTATGATAATGTCACATTATAATTGTGTAAAAGCCTCTCTAAATCCTTCCAATAAGAATTAATACATATTTCTTGTAGGAGTCATCTACTATAAATGAACTCTATAAAGGATGATGAAGAGTAATTCAATGTTTCATTATTTTATTTTTTTTAGTAAAATATATAAATGATATCATAATGTTTCCTTAATCTCTTCCCACTTTAGTGTATTAATCCCATACAGAAAATTTAATTTAGAGTATGTAAATGCATCAAAAAATGATAATAAAATACGGTAACATGATGAATATTTCAAAAAATTTATATATCCTCACTATTAAACATTTTTTTTTCAAATACTGATGGGATTTGACCCCTCCATAGACTATCGAAATCCCTTCATAATGGTCTCCTATGACATATAGAACATCGTCTACATTGGGACCACTATGTAATGATAGAAATGACCTAATGAGAGGGTCATCCTCAATTGAATATTCAATTAACCCTTCTGTAGGTTTGGTCGATAATAGAACAATTGGAAAATTTTGGTTTGCGGGGTCTGGAACATAAAATACATTCATTTCACGTGATTCCACTATAAATGATTTGCCTTTGTACCCTTACTTATGGAAATCAACTTTTATGAATCCCAATTCATTTATTTTAATAGTACTTTTATTATCAATACACTTTAATTGAAAAAACAGTACTTGGAATATTGTATAATCCAAATCCCATATTTTTTCAATGATGCCAAAGTATGATATATTCACATAAAATGGATTTCCATCCTTAGTACCAGAAACAAGAATCACTTCAACCACAAGTGTAACTCCACTATTTTTCATGGTACTGTCTTCATCATGTTAATTTTATATATTGTATAACTATTAATTACATAAACATTGTAATATAAAACCTAAACCATTGGTCCTTCAACTAGCCATCAAAGTCATTCTGAAATTGAATATGTATTTTCATCAGACTCCATAAAAATATGGTCTGGAAACCATCCTCTAAACTATTTATTATGTGTATTTATTATCCATATTTCATCCCTTCATAGATTCCAAGGCATAAGAATTTATTTTGGTGTTTCAACATATGGGGAAACCTCCAAATTATTATTCAAAATGTAATGGTGGGCCTGCTATTGATCTGTAATATAGATTGTGACAATATCTCTTCTTAGAATTCCTTCACCTAAATGTTGCCTAGTGTGATGAGTTTTCCATAGACCAACACATTCTATATCAGACAAGCATTCATTAATAATTTGATTGATTCCTCAATAATATATCATTATGTAATACAACCTTATGTAATAATTCAATTTTTGACATATCCTTCAAAAAACATAATATAATTTTTGATGAGGTACATCAATATAAAGTGTACATGAAAAAATAGTTGACTTTGTTTCACCAAGTGAACCTAATATGATCCATCATATCAAAAAATGTTGGTGGGGAGGAAATTTCCAATTCACATAATACGACTACTATTTATCATTTCATAGTCCTCAATTTTTCCAGGTCTATAACTTTAATACATATAGCTTTAAAGAATAAATAGTTCCTGGATAATGTATGATGAACACACTTAAGAAAAATTCAACGTAATTCTATAGAAATTAGATCATTCATCAAATCATGGTAGTAATTTTCTTTCGTACCCTTTAAATTTAAATCATTAATTGAAATTATGATCTTGATATTCAATCAATATCCCATTGGGACCTTCATATCATTCAGGAAGTTACAAAACTGATATATCTCATTTTAAGAATGAGTATGAGAAGATGGAGGAAGAAAAGTTCATTTTTCACACATTACTAGTGGTAACACTTCTCATATTCCCATGTCAACCATGTACAACCGAGCCTTAATTCTATCCTTTTTTTTGTTGGGTTCATTTAGAAACATTTAGGAAACACTATCACATACATATTTTCAACATGAATAAAATCAAGAAAATGTATGATTTATAGACAATTCCAATGTGGTAATTAAAAAAACTGATCACATCTTCGAACCATTTTTCCTAAAGTTTATTGAATTTTTTTTACCAAAATCAGGTTCTATATATTTAACATTCACAAACAGTTGATCACCTATTAGTGGAGATTGTGTTGTGCATTCTTCTAAACTTCCATCTAATTTTTTCCTCCAAGATCGTTACTTATGTTGCTGCGGTAACAATTGGTGATGTCTAAGAAACACAGATATCAATGAATGTTTCAACCTAATTGATTATGTCACTTATTTTCAAATGGAACACCCTTATTTTCATTTAATTTTATATCCTAAAAAAATTATATAAATAGGAATGTCATTTATCATACCATAGAACATGTCTCTCAATGTGAAATCATTATTTCTGTATGCATCACACAATGTAGCACCTGAATCCCACAATAGTTTTAAATCCTCAATCAATGGATCGAAATAAAAATCAATAACATTACCCAGTTTTTTTGTTCCTGATATAAGCATAGATAACGTGATGTATTTTCATTTCACACATAACCATGATG
The DNA here is from genome assembly GCA_963277665.1 of Viscum album. NCBI lineage: Eukaryota > Viridiplantae > Streptophyta > Magnoliopsida > Santalales > Viscaceae > Viscum > Viscum album. The sequence goes on along the minus strand of OY728128.1, from coordinate 414,476,128 downwards.
GTATGTTATAATTTACCAGCATAACTCGCCAGTATTGTGAGTGCTATTTTGAAAACCAAACGGATTCACTCCATCCGTATTTAATGCATTACAAAGGATTCTCATATCATTTCCAAATGTTGGATAATCAAGGTCAATTATATTCCACTGAGGAGATTCAACTGGGTGACATTGTTTCCCATATTTAATTCATGTATCTACATTCCACCTCAATTGCATTGTAGTCTCCTCACTTATATATTGGCACCTAAACCATGGAATGATTGGAAAGTATCATACAACATTCATAGGACCAGATTCATCATTCATGTATCAAGAAGAAGTACACATTTGGAATTCGTCAAGTGATTATAAGTCCTTCCAAGATAGTATACAGTCATTTGGGATGTCTTTTATTATTTCATAGATCATACTCATTATGTGTAGTATTCGTTTGGCATTGTATGTTTTCCTAGAGATCCCATCATATTCTCAAAGAATTTCATTCAAAAGAAAAATTATTTCTATAAAAATAGAATCACTCTATATGTTCCTACTTTCAAATTATACAGATTCACTATGGGTGACAATTATGTATATTTAGTGAAACTAGAATGCAATGACGTCTTTGCATAACTCTATTACTTTTCAAACAAATTTGGTCAATGACAATGTTTATCTTCACCTATCCTTTTAATTTCCTCAACATTATCATCATAATAATTCATATTTGTAATCACATGCTCAATATTCTCTTATTCATTCTCCACAACTGTAATCATATCATATGATTCATAAAATTTAGTGTTATCCAAGACAATATCCACATTATCTTTTCCCCATATTAAGTCTAACATGTATAACTTTAATTACAATATCATAAACATGGAAAATGGATTTTAGAAGGGTCGTATTTAAGATCATTTGTAAACATGATTATCTCTTTCACTCAATATTCATAATCTTTTGTTAGAAGATTGGAATCCATCAAGTCATTATTCATATCCATCCATTTTGATCCAATGATATTAATATTTAACAAAATAAATACAAAAAAGGGGCCTTTCAAATATGGGGAACTCAACATTTGAATGATAATTATTATTTCTTTTTGTTCCCAAAGACTCATCCCCTTATAATCTAACACCAAACTAGAAAAAAGATGTAATTGTAGAGGACTCCCATAATTTAAACCAAGCAGGTGATGTTGGATGAAAAGTAGGTTTAGGATTTGGAATGGGGTCAAACATTAATCCAAAATTTTCACGATCGAGTTCCTGGTGGGTATCTTATGGGTCAGATAGCGTTTGTACATTCTATTTCCATGGTGTTATTATCAATCTACTTGTCGTCCATATATAATGTAATGGTTTTCCTAATTATATAAAAATATAAACTTAAATGATTATGGAAAAACCAAAATTTATATATCCCTTGAAAACTATTTATAAAATCACACTTGAAATCCCATTAATGAAACCATTTACACAAATGACTCTTTAAAATATTACACACCGTTTAATGTAAACCTATCAGTTCAAAACACTCTTTTACAAATACATTCACACTTTGAAAACAATCCAAATTATTAAAAATTAAATCAATATTTTTCATGTTAAATCATTTCCACAAATTCAATTTTTTTTAATTATTCGTAATTAAATCAACCACATATAAAACATTCAAAATCAAATAAACTTTTTCATAAAAGGATATATTCACAGATGGTCGCAAAAATTAATGCATATCTCAAAATCCCCTTTAAATTTTAATATAAAAAATATCATGTAAAATTAAAAGGGAAGATAACCCATATATAAAACATGTCACAACCATTAAAATTATTTTCATTCCCTCAAAAGTTTTGTTTCAAAATCAACTCACTCAATAAAATATTCTTTTCCATTCAAAAATATCCTTTTCTAAACACCAAACAATATATTACATTCTAAAATAGGATATTATAGAAAAAATTACATGAATTGGTATATAATTCACAATTAATGTTTAATTGATTTGGGAAATAGTATAGAAGTGAAATTTAAGGTCATGAGAAAGATAGGAAATCATGGAATCAATATATATCCCACACGAACATGAATATGGCCACATATAGTTCTACGAAATGGAACAAACACATCGATTGGGATCATGCATAAAGGAATATAATAGTCGTTGTTCATAGGATGCCCAGTTATTTGGAATATTTTATCAAGTATGATCTGAATACACAAGTAACCGAACTTTATTAGGAGTTATATAGGGTGTTTAAATCCACCATGATATGGAGATGACTATTTTTTTTCTCAGAAATCTCTAACTCATTCTAAAACAGCTTCAACTCTTTAAAAAACCAAATCACAAGAAAAAAAATATTGAAAAATATGGGAAACATTATCCATTACAAGAATCCCCTTTAAACGAATGAAAATATTTTCGTAAATAATTTGGTATCCAATAAAATCATTAATCAACAATTATTATTCAACAGTGTTTAATAATATCAAACATCATCATTGATTAATAACAAATGTCATGTACAACACAGTAGAAAAATAATTTTCATAAATTGGATTTTTTTCACAATTATGACATCCCTAAAAAAAACCATAACAGATAGATATAATATACCCCCCATTCATTCATAATCTATGAACCTACAAATCTAAATATTGGTTTCAACATTCTACACATTTGGATGTAAAAATTTAAAGGGTCCAATCATTTGACCACATAGAAGCTTCTTCTAGATAAAAATTGAACACTAATATAAATCAAATCGAGGATTATTTAATTAACCACTAATCATGTATTATAAAATTCTAATTCGAGGAAAAAAGGGAATTAATCATTTTTGTAATGAAAACCTAAAATCCAGATCAAATACTGTTATTTTACGAAAAACCATGGATTATATCTCTCCCATTCATAGTGCCGCCAAGAATAATATAAATATATATGCACAAATAATATCTATATGCCCAAATAATTTATTTTGTTTGAAACTTATAGTCCAATGGCAGGGATGGTAGGGGCAACAGTGGTGGCAGTGACGATGACAACAACAATGCAGGCTGGGGAAAAGTGGGCAGTGGAGGTAGGGGAGGAGGCTACGATGATGTGTGTTTTGGAAGAGGGGAAACTGGAGTTGGAGGTGGGGGTAAAAGAGGGGGGCAGTGGAGGTGGGGCGGGGGCAGTAGAGGTGGAGGAGGAGGAGGATTAGGTGGTGGTGGAGGTGGAGGCGGGGGCATCAGAGGCGGGGCAGCGGAGGCGAGTGCAGTGGAGAAAGGGGTAGCAGTGGTGGATACGGGGGCAGTGGAGGCGGAGGTGGGGGTGGGGGTAGTGGACGTGGAGGTAGCGACAGAGCCAGAGCTTGAATTCTGTGAAAGCTTGAGTCTTGAGCAATAAGTGGATCTGCTAGGGTTCTATTTATAAAAACGCAAAAGGCATTTATCAGTGCTTTTTGGAATGCGTAGATAAAGGATGTTTTATTAGTGCTACAATATAATGTAATGATTAAGAAGAACCATTATCAACGCTGATAAAGACATAATATTAATAAATTATTTATAATTATAAAATTATAATAATATATTTATTATAATTTTATAATTATTTACATATATACAAATTATTTATAATTTTAATTATAAATATTTGTATAGATGAATAAATAGTTTAATATATTTATAAATATATTTCTATATATGTATATAATTATAATTATGATAAATATATTTATTATAATTTTATAATTATTTAAAAGTATATATATATAATTCTAATTATAAATAAATATATTTATAAATATTTTCATATAATTATAAATATATTTATATACGTGTGTGTGTGTGTTAATATATAAATATATATTTATAAAATTATAATAATTGTATTTATTTTATTTTTATAATTATATAAATACAAACACAGATATATATATAATTATAATAATTATTTTAAATAAATAAATAAAAATTATTTCTAATTAATTAAAAATTATAATAAAATTTTTAAAATATAAATTTTTATTTCAATATATTTATTGTAATTTTATAATTCTATATGAACATCATAGGATCATGGGTATAACATGAATGAATCATACAGTGTCAATTTATAATTGAACATTCATAATGATGAATACATGCCATCTGCATGTGCATGTCATCGTAATATAGGTAATCTTAACATTTAGAACATAAGTCACAATCACGTCCACAAATAAACTTTATGATCATATAGGATCAATTATACTCACACAACAATATATAAACATAAATAATTACAATTAATGTCATCTTTATCTAATGATATACATACATACATACATACATACTTATATTCATTGAAGAAATATCATTATTTATAATAATAATTATAAATAATAATATTCAAAAATTATTAATTTAAAATTACAATGATTACAAATATATTTTTCATTAATTATTTTTATAAATTTATGATTATTTAAATATATATCTATTTATTTATAAACATATATATACTTTTTATAAACAATAAGAATATATATATATTTGAATTATTAAAAAATATATATTATAACATATCATGTTAATTTTTTTATAAAAATGTGTTTTTTAATTAATGTATTTTAATAAATATTATTTTTGAATAGATATAAAATAATTTTAAACAAATTAATAATATTTTTTCATAAAAAAAAATTACATCACTATAATTAGCGCTGATAAATAAATCCTTTATCAGTGCTAAAAAAGCGATGATAAAGGGTACAACATTATCAGTGCATGGTTTCGCACTGATAAAATTAACTTTTATATCATTGATAAAGGTGTGACTTTTATCAGACCTTTCTACTTAGTGCGAATAAATGTCGACGCATTCTTTTTCCGTATTTGTTGTAGGGATGTATCTATCTATATTATATATTTGTATATTTAAATGATATTTAATTAATTACATATTCACACACAACAACAATATAAATATAGTTGGGGACAGATGGAACCTAGGGTGTACGGTAAGGACTTGGAAAGGTGTGTTGTGGCATTACTAATACCCTAATTACCCATACTACATTCGCAGTTAGAAGATTGCATTAGTGGTAAATTCATCCCATGATTCTAGATCCACCCATAGTCAAAATCTGAGAATCCCCCTTTAAATGGGATTTATGGGCCATTTATGGAAAGAATCTGAGGGCTCTAGTAGGGATAGGGGAACATTACAACATTACATTAGTGGAATGGAGGGCACAGAATAGGTGCCTTTAGGCCATCAAAGGTGGGTCCTTCGGGTTATAAAATTTAAAATGAGTTGACTATGGAGTGAGTCAACTCTTTGAAGGGGTGTGACGTATCATTACTGGTCTGTGAGTGTGTGTGCTTTTTTCCTTTACTTATAATCTCTTGGACATTAATAAATTTTTAATATGCGTCAAATTTATAATATACATAGTATTTGCATATATAAAAATAATGTATGTATATAAATAAAATGTGTGTATATATATAAAGATTAATATTTAATTTTATTGTTATATAAATATTTCTATGAAAATGAAATATAAAATGATAATTAAATGTAAAACAATTACGAAATATATAAATAAATAATAATAAATATATTAAATGTACATATTAAAGTAAAATTATAAAATATGTAAATAAAATTTAAGAAATTAAAATATTTAATAGAAAAAATTTATATTAACAAAAATGATATTATATAAAAATTTCATAAAAATAATTTTAATAATTTATATATTTGTGTATAAAACGTTTTTATATTTAAATATAATATATAATACATTTATATTAGTAAATAATTTTTTTTAATTTTTTATGTCAATATAATTTATGTATATCTAATTTATAATATATTTACTATATATAGAGATACAGTATTTAAATAAATAAAAATAATTTGAATCTATTTTAAGAAAATAAAAAATAATTTTATGAATATATATATTATAATATAATTGGAAATCGGTATATATATATATATTTTAAAGAAATTATTATTTTTAATGATAATTAAAATTGAAAACTTAATTGAATATATATATTTAGAAATAAATATTAAAAATATTCAAATAAAAATAAAAATATAATATATATATATATATATATATATTAGGTTGTTGGGGGTACTATTACACCAAACACACATGCCAGAAAGGTAGGGAATAACTCCAACAAGGGATATCCCACCCATCGAAACTTATTTATTCAATACATGGGTTGAAGGAACATTCGACAAGTTGCCCATTACATGGCTCAAAGGCCCACAATATAGCTCGAATGCCCATTACAACGTCATGCCCAAATCAGCATCTGCCTGTGTCATGCCCGTCTCACCGCCTGCCACTAGAAATTCTATCCCACCCAGATTTGAACCCTGGTCTGATGGAGAATCATGGGGTTCATCTACCACTAAGGAACACCCCAACTATATATATATAAATATAATTTAAGAATGTAATATATTTATTAGAATATAAATATTATATTTGGAATAATATTTTTCACACACACACATATATATGTGTGTGGTTTCATATAAGTATAAATAAATAACTAAATTAAAAATTAAATTGATTAATATAAATATATATGACTATGGGAGCACACACACACAATGATTTATTACATATAAAATGTGTTTTACTGGACAAGTGGCTATATATTCAATTTTTGGATTTAGAAATGTATGTTCGACCCTAAATAACCTAAATATCCTTTTTCATGTAGTAATTATTAGGTTCGGTTTTCAAGGACAATTTTCGAGCTATGGATTTTGATCTTTCAAAAGGAGTGATTATCGATGTCAAACTTCCATTGCGCAAATATAGATAACTTAGTGGCAGCATGTGACGCCCTCCTAGTTTTAGTACACTATAATTTGAAATGTTTTTTGATTGGTGTTACCAGATCTAGGGTTTTTAGATGGGATATGACGATCTCCAAGAACTATACAAGGGTCTTCCACTACCTTAGATCACATCTTAGCCAGTGATTAGTTTTATTATCACCAAATATAAAGGGTTGATAAAAGGATAACAATTATTACTTCTAGTTAGAAGTGATGAAAAATGTTGATCTTTATGAGCGATAATCATAGCAGTGATAAAAAATTATAATAAAAATATTAGTAATATATATAATTATCATATTTATATTCAAAAATTAATGATTATTTATATACATTAGTAAAAAATTGTTTGTATAAACCAATAATGTTCAGGAATCGAGAATGCCTAGCCCAAAAAAACTAATAAATTAAATAAAAGTGCATAAAATACATAAAATGTCACCAAAACATATCAGTTAAAAACTCACCACTCAAAACAAAAAATATATTATCAAGACTCATATAAAAAACATGAATACACACACCAAATGGCCCAAAGGCCCAGAAACACCATCACTATCAAAATCATCCATGATTCAGCCGACAGTTTCCAACCATGAAATTATCGCACAGCCAACCGCATCAATGAGTATCACAAATAGCACACCACTTGAGGTCATCATATTGGATTCTAGATCATTTGCACTGAAGAATTTATTGTTCCCATAAACATCATCACTCACGTGATCGAGGTCGTCCTTGATTCCCATCATAGAAGGTGGTAGTGTTAGCACGTCATTAGAAGGAGACAAACACTGTTGGCGTCCAATACCATCGACAACTCATGGTACTCGAGATCACTGCCCCAATAGTGTCTCGTACCACCCCAGGTCCCCCTACCACTACATGCCCATCTAAATTTGATTAAAACCCATAAATAGAAAAAGAAACACCAAAAAAATAACAAAAAAGTTCCCATATAAAACAACCCTGAAGGCCCAAAAGATTCATGAATGGACCGATGCTAACAATAGCCTCAATCAAGCGGTGACCTTCCCTACAACCCATCGTCTCAGCGATTGTCATATGAGGGGTCCGAATCTCCATTCTTGTGTTCAATTCATACATAGAAGGCATCAAATTAGTAATTTTGTTTAGATCAATCCATGGATCGATCCTCAGTTCGTCTTGGGGGTGCGATTCAAGGCATTAGGGATCTAGTGAATCAAAGGTTCATCACATCCCTTCAAGATGTAGGTTCAAGTAAGGTACTCAAAAAAAGGATCCATCGCTCGGGTATATGTGAAATGATATGAAATTTTGAAAATGCTAGTTCAGTGAAAATTTTACATTATTGGGTGAGTCATTCTTCCGAGAGGTGAGAATCCATCATAATTTGATGATATTGTTCATCCTTTATCCAAAATTTTGGGATTTTCTAACAATGGATGTGTTCATATGGGTCATGGAATTTTTCACTTCTTGTATCCTTCCAAGGAACTCAAGAGAAGATCATAGGGCATTCAATTATGTATTTTTAGTTTAAATCTGTTTAAAATGAAAAACTCATTTTCTTAATTTTGGGGAAAAATATATGGATTAAATTGGATATTTTGGCAACCTCAAATCTTATACGACATTTCTTCTTCAATTGGTCTCCCTATAAAAATGGATAGGGATACCAAACAACCTAGTTACGGGTATTTCTCTTGTGTGTTTTTTGAGGTAGATCTGAATTCGCTGCTTAATGAAAAAGTTGTTTTGGCCAATCATGATGATGAAATAATTCTTCGGATTTTTTATGATAAGATACAGTGAATTTTTTTTGTTTTCAATAGTATCATTCATTATATTTATAACTGTTGGATGGAAACTGATTTCTCTTTTTTTTTCATTATCGGGTATGATGAGTCTCACCACAAGACAAAAACCAAAAATGGATCTGGTTCTACTCATACTAAAGATTCAAGAAATCCTTAGTCGAATTTTTTCTAGGTTGATGTCCATGTGAATCAAGCTCTCACAATGATCTCAAAAGGTGAGGATGCTAGAGCTCATGTTAAAACCTTAGTTCTACAATAGTCTTCTAATGTGGCAGTTCACTCAAAAGATAATGTAACTGATGCTAGTGTGTTATCTAGACTTGTCTTCTCAAATAAGAAATAGGTACATGAGTTAGAAAATGATCATGTTAGGCTTAGTAAATCTCTAGTGGAATGAAATTTAGTTTCATTTAAGGGTGGCTCTTCCTTATGAAGAGCATGCTTTATGTTTTATCGGAATGATGGACCTCCTATACATATTAAATCAGCGTGTTCCGAGTCCTCAGATAACTAGACTGGAAGGAAAGCCTCAGTGGTGGACTGTAGTCCTTGTAAATATGTAGAGTCTGGTATAGGTCTTGGACTAGGGAAGCTTCATTAGGAGGGAAATTAATGGGTTCAAGTAACCTTTATTTCTGATTTTGGATATGAAAATGAATTTGTGATGGATCTAGCTTCAGGGAGCTCTTTGTGACCTATTATACATGAAGGACATAATGTCCACCTGATTGATATAGATTTTAATTACTCATCCTTTATAGGTTCTCTATTATTGGAAGAACATAAATATTATTTGAAACGTAACATGATTGAGGGAAAATGGATGTATTTGGAGGAATTGTGTCACGACCCGGCCCAAGATTAGGCTTGAGCCGCAACTACCCCAATCTCACCTCTGTAGGTCAAGGGGTGACAAATAGTGCCAAAGTCACAAAAAATCTATGGGAGTAATTTTCCTATGTGCCTGTAGACACAAACAATTAACTACATGAAAAAGTGCATAGGGAATGAAATAAAATAATCAAGTCTCCTATAAATAAACCAAATATGCATGGACCTATAAATAGAACAATGTACGATAGTGTACACTGAATAAAAAGGGTCCTAATACATGCCTAACTAGAAATGTGTCCCAACCTGGAAGAAAACTATAAAAGTAAAATAGATGAGAGATATCAACTCCTGTATCCCAAGTTATGACAATCATATGCGGTCTAAGAACCATGTATATTTAATATCTCTAAAGTAATGATCAACATGTTCATCATTTCTATAAGACATGAAACGTGTGGGAAGAGACCATATAGGGGTGAGTATAAACATACCCAATAGAATTACCCCAAAATGTTGAAGGGGGAGTAGTAAGACATACAAATGGAGGGGAAAACAGTAGATAGAATATGTTAAAGTGAAAAAGTATAACTCAACCCAATAAGATAGTGTAATTATACTCATTCATACACAAGGATCTCAACATTGTGAGAATATGAACTTCTTGATGAGTCTTCTCAACAAATTTTAGGATAGTGGACTCATCCAACAATGAGAATCTAGACATGAAAGTCATGTGGCTTACCTCGCGTGTCATCGCCTCTCCTGGAAGGACAGTAACCAAAACTCAATGAGTGGGTACCAAAGAAGGATATATATATATATATCTTCTCAGTCAAATAATCCAAAAAGGGAGAGTAAGGGGATCTCCATCTCATAGCCCAGCCCAAGAAGAAGAGTTTCCAATATTACAAAATGAAGTCCATCAACAATGCCTAACATCCCACGCATTTTCCCTGAACACACAAGTCTATAGAAATCATTCATCACACCTTGACAATATCCAATTTGGGTGGAACTGAACCATCTACACAGTTTTATGTCGCATCACAAAAATGCCTCTTGATGGAGAAAATGTTCTACTTCCTCATGAATTCAAGGATACATCAAATCATGTCTCGTCACTGTGTTGCACAGTCATAGAGAAAAACAATTCTCGGTATGGATCCCATGATCTAGTATGATAGGAGGGTCTTACTCTGATAGTATCTAAGGAGCTCCAGTGCCTACCCTAGATGGAGGGTACACTCAGAAATGTCATCAGGGAACATCAATGCCCAGTCCTACTAGAGGGTAAGCCATGTAAGATCCTTAGGTAACTTCATTTCAAAACCATGTTGAAGGGTTATGGTTGGAAGATGTCATTGGGGAACTCCACATCCTAGCCCAACTAGAGGGTAATCCTAGAAAGCTCATCATAAAACTCCACTGCCCAACCCTACTATAGTGTATGCCCAGTACATTAATCGGGGAACACCATTTCCTGACACTATAGGAGGGTAAACTCGGAACGTCGAGGAACTCCACTACTCAGTCCTACTTGATGGTAACTCAGAAACATCATCGAGGAACACTACTACCTAGACCTACTATAGGGTAAACACGATAATTTAATTTGGGAACTCTACTACACAACCCTGCTGGAGGGTTACAACAGGAAATCTCACGTGATCTTGTATAATTGCTGATGTCATCGGGTGTTTCTTTAGTTCAACAAGCGAAGAACATTCCACATCGTATCTTATAATCCACAACAGAGGCATCCATTTAATTTTATGTGTAAAAACACTATGTATAGGCTATTTTTAGGTCAAAATCCATGTTGAAATGAAGGAGATATGGAACTTTTATGTTTCCTCAAAAAATAGGTATAAGGCATGTCGGGGACCCACCCAATGTGTGGTTCTGTTGTGTTGTCTTGCCATGTCCTCATCATAACACATCTTGATGGCCATGTAGCACTACATGGTTGGTATGAATACTATACAATGTGTCTCGGCCAATGTCTGAATGAACACATGATGCTCATCCCCGTTCTAAGGAAAATAATGTAATTTCTATAATATTCCTCTTCAAAAAAACCTTGAATAGAAAAATAGATCAAACTGTTGTTATTCTCAGGGAAAAATGCTCGGTATGGACTATTCATTTTCCTTAATTGGACACCCAATGAAAAGGTCATATTTTAACAAATCATGAAATAATGGTTATTCGTAGGCCTGAGCCCCAAATCTGAATTAAATAGCTGAAATTGGTCTCTAAAAGTCTGCCATAACTTAGGGTAGTAAAATTGTAATCGTTTTTCCATTCCAATGCAACATGAGTTAGATATGTCAGAAACAAGATCCCAGAAAAATAATAATTTTATTATTAATGGGTGTTTCATTCAGTCAAGGAACATGTTCAAAAAAGTTATCCAATATCTGTCTTAAAATGACAATCTCATTTCCAGGATCACGCTGTCGCTGAGGGTTCAATAATCTGATAACGTATGAAGAAGTTGCGGAAAATTTAGGGTTTGACAACCAATGAAAATAATAATATTATATTATTATTTTTGAAACAATATTTTTCTTGAAATGCTCATAATATTCTCCTCCTTTGAATTTGGTGTATGAGGCAAGGGCCTCACCTCCACCCCCTCTCTCCATGATATACAATTTTTATTGTAATAATATATAATGTGATAAAAGAAGTGCATCAAATTCCTATTTCCACACTAGACACACAGGCGCCTTCCTTCCATTTTAGAAATGGCTTCAAAATTTAATTTAATTTAAATTAATGAGAAAACAAAATTTGAATTAATTTACATATTTAACTCCTTTAAATTTATACTACTCAAAATCCATTTCCTTCTAATCAAATTATTATTATCAATCATAATTATGATAATTAAACATAACTCCCACTCCAATTTAATTTAATTTACCACAAACATTGTATGGTAACATTAATATTATTTTTTAATATAATAATAATAACAAATCATTCTTTTGTTTTATTAACCGATCACCATTAATAATAATTATTATTATCATATTATTTCTCGATGCATTGATCATGCCAAAACACCTCATTAGAGGTCTGAGTCCATCAAAAAAACCATGCCAAAAAACCTTTTTCATGAGATCCCACACATGACCTATGCTTGAAACTAACCCCATCACAGTGCACGTTTCCACCATGCACCAACCGTGAAAACAGGGGTTATCAACCCGATCCCGAACCACCTTTGATCATACACACATACCCACGGTTCCGATCTGACATGTTCACCAAACATCGTCCATATCGTTTGTCAATCTTTCCCCAAACCGTTGATTTGTATGTCATATGTTTTACCGCAATGAATCCACGGGTTTGATCACACTCGAACCTTCTTTTTCAACGTCGAATCATGAACCCATCGCCTAATGATGAAGAACACAAAAAATAGTTAGGGGGAAACACCAATAAATAAGGTGATATGTATCGTTGGCCAAATATAATTGAAAAAAAAATTCATCAGATGGAAATCAAGGTGATAAGCATGACATAAAAAATTAAATTTATAGGATAATTTATTCTGATACATTGGCTCATTGAAATGCTCAAATCAATGAAGATCAAAGAGAGGGAATTGATAATGATCAATCTTTTAATTATTGGGTAGGAAAACCACATATAACAAGTCCTACATTACTTTTGGATTAATCATCGATGAAGAAAATGTTCTCCATTTATTCTAGGGGAGCCGTTTCATTCACTACATCTTGATATACCCGATCCCGGAGTTTTTTTGCCATTCTATTGGATTCTACAATAGGAAGGAGGATGGGAGCTTTTCAGATAGTGGGAGAATTATGATCCATACTTACCACATTATCCGTAATGAAATATTTATAATCATTTGGTTTTTGTTTAAATGAAATTAATTAATTAATTTACTCACTAATCCTCTTCAATACAATGCTAATGAGCGTTCAACTTGAACATCCTATACCCACTCAATTTATATCACTCCTATGGTAAATACCACATTCCAAACCCCACCATGGCCTCATTTTTCTAATTCGATAAATCTTTTATGTGTTATCCTATTTTCAATAACTAATTGTGAAAATTCAATATAAAATTTATTTAATATTTTTTTATGAAATTAATTCCAGGGACCTCGGTTCTCGGAATCACACGACATCTTAGTACCTAGCTATTAATATATATATATATAAATATATCATAGTCTTACAAGAAAAAAACCAAGTCTCTACATCATTACCTCCTTTAATATTTTCATCCCTGAAAAAAAACTAGGAAAACAACTCAGGATACTAATCACATACCTAGCTTTCCCACTTATAGGAACTCTCCTACACATTTCCATGCTACCACAACACATGTACCAAAGAGATTGTATGACCACACAAGGTCCATGCCTGTTGGTCCATGATCACCAACATGTGATCTGTAATGGTTTTCCAATCCTCGATGTCTGGCTCACCTCAGTCGATGACATGCATAGGTTCATGCACGTATCTTCCTAGCTCGACATGTGAAAGATTTCAGGAACCATCTCCAGTTGTGGGGGTTGGGTGAGGTGGTAGGAATCCTCACCAACCCTCTAAAAATCTCGAACGACCTAATAAACCTTGAGGATTTTTTGCATCCCCGATCTAACCATCACGTTCTTCATCATATGGAGACATTTAAGAAAATTTGGTATCCCTTATCGAACTCCTAGGGACTAAAATGACGATCTGCATACGATTTCATTCTGCAATTGGCTGTCTTCATCCACACACAGATGAACTATACATTTTTTGGTGTCACCCTCACCAACTCTAGTCCCACAAGTGATGACGTGCCAATCTATGTCCATCACAAGGGTGACATGCAGGGTCTCCCATATAGGGCCTCAAAGAATTTCATGCCAATGGTATAGTAGTAGTTGTTTTTGTAGGAAAGTGCTACCCAGTGTAGGTGATCCTCCCAGCTCCGGTCGAAAGCTAACACGCAAGCCCTTCACATATCCTCCAACACATATATAGTGTGTTCGGTATTCCCATTAGTCTAGGGATGAAATATTGTTCTCATATTTATATGGCCCAAGAAGTCTTCTTATATTCCTCTCCAAAATCATGACATAAACCACATGTCATGATCAAATACAATCGTCGAGGGTGCCCCATGAAGAAGGTTTATCTCCCATAAGTACAACTACCTTAAACTCTCCACTTTTCATGTCCCCATACCCACAAGGTGTACATATCCTAGGCCTAAAATGAGAGAATAGAGATAATGACACCCAATTCCCACCTTGAGTAGGCCACAGGTTGGCGACTAGCACCGAGGGAATGGTAAACATGAAAATGGTAGGAATTACCCTATAAGAGAACACATGTGGAAGAGAGAGAGAGAAGACAGAAACCAACCAAATACAACTCAAATTTCAATATAAAAGAATCCCATGTACATGTGTGAAATGTCATGTAATAATAACAACAACTAAAAGGGAATACTGTAAGTACCAAAAGAATGTAAAACGACAGTGACCACGAAACCCAAACAACTCATGCAACCCCATACTAGTAGTAACCATCCTGATCTCTAACCTTATCCAATTAACCTAGAAAAATAGTTTATATAATGTAGGGTGAGTATAACAGTATACTCAATAAGATCCTCCCTAGATCCTCTTGTGAAAAATTAAATAAACCATGGTAAAGAATGGTGAAAAATAAGTAAAACTAACTCATCACTTAAATAAGTTTACTATTTTACCAACCTCACCATGGATACTATCTCCAATTATCAAATAAAACATTATATAATATAAAATTAATATCTAAGGTACTTTTCTACCATCCCCATTGGGTTTCCACTTTTCCCCAACAGCACACGTCCTAATCATCCCTCTCCAAAATGTCTTGCCTGCATACAATGCACCTCATGCAACAGAACCACTACATACATGTAACCAAAGAAACCGGGTATTTTCTCGGAGCCACAATATCTCGCATAATGTCTATCATATGTTGGGCATTATACCTCAAGCCATTATATCACATACACTAAGCAAGGACCCTCAATCCATCACACCATATACACATTACACTTATAGTAGTCAATAAGATAATTATATCTAGAATATTTGTGTGTGAATAACCACAATACATTATAACACCTTAACAAATATATTGGAAAAAATAACTATTGTAACTACCATCAGAAGTAACTACCAAAAAAAGAGAGAGGGTTCAAATGGGGTAGTCAACCATCCAACCTCTCATCGGGTTTTTCGGGAAAACACCCCAAGGGATCAAAATCCTTGGGTCTTAGTTTCCCACACTATAGGCATATCCTAGTCTTAGACTCAACTATAGCTATTGTCTCTCGGACTCCCAACTAAAACTACTATGACTAGGTATCCTATAAGGACACAGCCATTTAAAGAGATACAATAGAATACCTTAACCCTTTTCATCTGTTTCACATTACGTTAATTATTTATTTAACCATATATTAACTATTATCATTTTCCACAATACAATTCATTAGCGTCACACCAAAGTTCCATGCCTTCCAGGCATAATCAAACCAAGTCCAGAATTCCTTTAATTTGTATACTCATCATTTCATCCTAGCAAGATCCAACCCCATGGGATGACATAGTTTATTCAATAATTTATTAATATAATTAACACTTTTCTATATTCCCAATCATTGTAGAAAATAATTCTAATGTACCAAACATAATGGGATCAACACGATGAGTAGGTGAACTACTCATCGTGTCTTTAAAACCTATAACATGAGAGTAGACCCATCAATCCATGAGAAGCTAAACACAAAAAGAAAATGGAACACCCAACATGTCTTCAAATTATTTTTATAGAGAGTAAAAAAGCTATATACCTCAAACAGTGGGAAACGTAAAGAAAACAAACAAACAATAATATTCAACAAGCATCCAAAATTCACATACAACCCATTTCATCATATTTGGTGTCCTACCTAACACCAACATGTATGAAATGATGCATCTCCCAACTCTAGGCGTCAAATTCTTCCACCACAATCATTAGGCCTCCCTTCCCCCAAAAACCAAATCACATGAAATAGGAAACAAACAACATAGAAACTGAGATCTTGGCCCTAAACAATGCATTCATCATTCACACACAACGAGTACTCACAGTTCCAATGAAAATTGTGTTTTCCCTCTAGAATCAAGAGGGTAACTCAGAAACCATTAATGAAATATAATTATCCAACATCTGGTCCTTTATTCCATATAGATTTATCCAATTAATTTAAACATGCATAAGTAAATCTATTTTATTGTCATCAAATTACAACAACTAGATTCATTTATTTTCCTCTTTATCATTAGAAAATTAATCTAAAATTAATCATGGATTTATTTTATTTACCAATTACATATAGAATGACTTGTTAATAGTAAAATCATAGATATCACATGATCTAGAAATCAAGAGGAAACTATTATCACAGTATAAATAAATAACATATGATCGACTCCAATTATTTAATCATGTGAAAATATTTATTTTGTCAAATTCATTATGATATAGTGGCTAAAAAATTCTAACTCTACGACTGCACAAAAAATAATATAGATGTTGTGAATACCCTACCTTAACAAATATTTGATGTTCTTGGCATGATAATGGGCTAACACAATGAATTACGATCACCTCTCCTGTAATGACTGCATCCACCCAACGATGTGACAAAACAACCATATCATCCAACACCCATGAAAGGTCTGTTAAAACATGTAGACCACATGACATAACATGGAAAGGAGAATATGAGAAAACAGATCAAGGAAACCACAAAAAAAAATAGATAGAATATACATTATATCGAACACAGATCGACGCTTGTCGCTTGAACTAAAACATGGGCGCTCAAGAAGGGAAATACCGGTCCAAGGATATAGCACAATATCATATCCTTGAGAAATAATTGTCTGGGGAATCCTTTACAAAGGAAAACAATATGGAAAAATAGGGCAGAATGTATCTTGGCCTTTTGACAATTTAAATGGGGCATCTGTTTATATACAGTTTAGATTTTTTATTAAAGGAATATCTCATAATGACTAAGTACTTTGACCGAGTAATGACCCCCAAACACTAAAGAATATTAAAATATGAGTAATGGGAATTGAATCAACATTAAATCTCTTAAAACAAGGCATTAATGCACTTTACATCAAAGAAAACATCAAACGGGTGAAACTGTAAAAACATTGAAAGATTGTTCACCAGTTGATATGGAAACACAATCGAACCTATTAAGAGATGAAGATGACTCACCAAAACTGACAGATGAAGATGACTCACTAAAAGATGGAGATAACTCACCAACATCGACAGATGATGATGACTGACTGACACCGACGTATGAAGAGGACACACTGACAAATAAAGTTGACTCATTGACATAGAAAGATGAAGATAACTCACTGACAAGTGAAGATTCCTCACGAACGCCAACAGATGAAGATGAATCACTAACATATGAGAATTTCTCACTGATACTGGCAGATGACGATGACTCACCGACAGATAAAAAGGACTGACCGATAGTTGACGATGGCTCACTGAAAGATGACTCACCGACAGTTATAGATGACTTGTTGACTGTTGAGTATGACTAAGTGATAGATGAATCACTGGTAGTTGAAGATGAATCACCAATAGATGACTCATCGACATTTCAAGATGACTCAACAACAATACTATTCACATCTGTCTCACCGACAACATTGTTCACAAAACTGGAAACATTGTTCACATAACTAGAAATTTGGAAATGTTTTAGAAATAAGACACCTTGACATCCAAGAACACCTCAAACAATAGATTTTTGGATGTAACAGACTAGATAGGTCTGATACATTACAATAGATACCTCTCAAAATATTCTTGTCCCTGAGAATCTAAAATTAACCATGATAAGAAACAAAAAAAGGTTTCGAATAACCACCCTTTGAGATACCTATCGAGGCTCTCACTTCCAAAGGAGATCAACCACTTACACAATTGAACAATGTGAAACCACACGAAAACTGCAACCAGATCCTAACTACACACATGGGGAAGATACAAATCAAAAGATATCTAGCCACAACATGCTACAAGAGAAGCCATCTCATAAATCAAAATGGTTTTAAACCACTTTACGAACATCATTAAAGGAATGTGATAAATATCAGAAATCTCCGGGTACTGAGCACATATCTGCAACTCATGTCCCTAAGTACTCTCCTCCATTACACAATTACTCTACATGACACGAACTAGCTGGATATCATGCCCATACAAAACCTTCTCCTTGCAGTCATGGATCTTTATATGTTATTGTTCGAAGGTCGCATAATCATTAACATCAACCTATCCACAATTGATGATGTGAGAGTCATCATGAAGATAACTATGGAGCTACGACACATGAAAAATATCATGTATCCTACTCATCTATGTGGGAAGTGCTACCTGATATGCCATCGGTTTAACATGATCCAACAACTCAAAAGGCCCAAAAAACCAAGGATAAATCTTACTCCCATGAACAAACCTTCGCTACCCATGATGGGGAATCACCTTCAGAAATATGTGATCCACAACATCAAACATCTAATGTCTCCTCCTATAATTGGAATAGGATTTATGACAATATTGTGCTGCCTTCATCCTCTCATGAATCACCTAAACCATCATTGTCATGTTATGTACTAATTCTGTCCTAGGAATTGATCACTCTATGATCCCAATCCAACACAATGGAGAATGAAAAGGTCATCCATACATGGAATCAAATGGTGCCATACCGATGGTGGAGTGGAAACTATTTTTAGGTGAACTTTACCAAGGGTAAGTGCCTCATCCAAGAACCTTCAAAATCTAGGATACAAGAACTAAACAAGTCTTCAAGAGCATGGAGGGTATTCCCTCTTTGACTATCTATATATGGATGAAAAGAAGTGGTACGAAATAGGTGATAACCAAAAGCATGATGGAGACCTCTCCACACCCTTGATGTAAAATGGGAATCTCGATCAGAAATGATCATCTTCAGGACTTTGTGGAGTCTCACCACCTCATCCAGATACATCATTGAAAAAACCACCACTATGCTTGACTCCTTGATCGCTATAATGTGTGATGATTTAGTCAAACGGTCCATAACTATCCATATAGCATCATATCCTATATGAGATAGAGGTAAAACGTTAACAAAGTCCATAGATATTTACTCCCACTTCAACAAATGAACATTTAATGGGTGGAGGAACGCATCAGAAACACGATGCTCGAACATCACCTTCTGTTAGACCAAGAATCGGGACAGAAACTCTAAAACTACATGCATCAACTAAGGCCACCAAAACAAACTCCTCAAAGATCGTTTCATTTTTTCATGCCAGCATGTACCGCCAAGGGTGAACTATGGAACTCTATTAGAACCATCTCACGAGATGAAAAGGGAATGAAAAACCATCCATAAAACAACACCCATTATTGTTCATACTCAAACCAACCATCAGGAGACTCACCACAAAAAATCTCGGTCTCTCTAGAACTCCACATCTAGATCCCCCAACTGGGAATCTTCTACCTATTACACCAGAGATGACTATACCATCATCTGAAAAAGACAACATGTTCCCCCCCAATATCTCCCATTTAAAAATTTAATGTTAGAATCTCTTCCATTACTCTCCATGAATCACCTTATTCACACACTGTATCACTATTCAACTTCCTTCTTAGAGCATCAGCTCAAAAATTCCCCTTACTAGGTGTATAAGATATTTTGAAGTCTTAATCCTATAATAATTCCATCCTCTAACACTATTGCATGTTTATGTGATGCTAGGAGAAAACATACCTTAGGATTTTATTATTGGTGAAGACCACAATGTTTTCTCTAATGATGTAATTTCTGCACAACTACAGGGAAAACACCACTACTTCCAAACCTTGATTGTGGGTGTCATAATTACGCTCATGGGGACATAACATTCAAGAGCCATAAAATATGACCAATCTCTGGTGCATCTGAACACATGCTAACCCTATACATAAAGCATCATAAAATATGTCAAGATGAACTCCTACTGCTGGAAGACGAAGAACTGGAACACTGACTAGCCTCTCCTTCAGATAATCAATATCATCCTTCCACTAATCAGTCCATATGAATGGCTAATCCTTCCTTGTCAATGTTGTCGGAGGATTCGAAGCCCAAGAAAAATAGGCTATGAACCTCCTGTAATATCCTATAAGACCAATGATGCATTGCACCTCCACCACTATCATTGGGGCTTCCCAAGACACAATGGATTCTATCATTGACCGATCCACAACTACTCCCTTTTGGTATATAACATGCACCAAGAAACAGACATCCTGAGCCCAAAACAAACACTTTTACAGCTTTCCATAGAGCTATTGTGGATGAAGAACTCCCAAAATGTCATGCATATGCTTTTCATGATCCTCCTCAGACATAGAGTACATAAGGATGTCATTGATGAAGACCACCATGAACATATCCAAGAACTCATGTAACAAAATGATCATCAACCCTAGTAACACAAATAGAGACTTCAAGACACCGAACGACATCATAATAAACTCATAATTCTCATGACAACAATAGAATGCAGTCTTAGAGATATCCTCATCCCTAAAATTCATATGATTATATGTTGACCGCAAGTCGAACATTGAGAACCAACGTTCTCCCTTAATTTGATTGAATAAATTTTCTATCCTTGGAAGAGGATAGCAATTCATCAATGTCACTTTGATCAAGTGATCATAATTTATTCACAACTAAAAACGTTCGCCAGCCTTCTCCATGAACAAAAATGGAGAACCTTATGATGGAACACTCATCTAAACACAACTACACTATAGGAGACCATTTATATATATATGATGATCAAACGACACATAGGGGGCCATCCTATATAGAGAAATTGATATAGGAGATGCTCCAGGCTGTAGCATGATCTCGAACTCGTTCTCTTGTCAAGGGGGTAGCACAACAACCTCTTCTGGAAAGACATCATGGTACTCTTCTATGAACCTAGGAAACTCAAAATATTGAACCTCCAATGAACTCATCATCATATTCAGCATTAAATATTTTAATTATGGAACAAACCTCTGACCCATCTGATGGTCTTGCTCACCAATAAACATCGCTATCTATCCACCAACATCGATGAAAACCACTTGCCTCCTGATGCAATCCAGGATTTCTTGCACTTAATATAACTAATCCACGAAAAGGATGGAATCATATGTTTGTATAAATAAACACAGTTTTTCTCCTCAAGAGAATTTTTTCCCCATCACTAGATCAAAGTCTCTACATACTTCAATCATGTCAGTTCGAACACCAACTAACGTAGTCAACACCAAGGTAACTAGAAGCCTCTCTACCATAAGTACATAGGAATGGACAAGGGTAGGTGATATTAAGGATTACGCCACCCATAAATTAAATAAGGCATACACCCATGTATTAAAAATAAAAGGGTACCTCGACCAATGTTTGTCTCACCTGAAACAGGAAACGGTAAAGCATAAAGCTGACCACGACCTGCTCTACAACCTATTTGACCCTACTGATAACCAACACCATGGTTTTTCTCTACTCCTTGAGGAGGGGGACCATCCTAGGGCAGTCTTATACCTATCCCATCTACTCTCTGTGGATCCATAGCTAGGGAACCTTCTACTACTACCTTAGCTGAAACTGCCTCAATGAAGGATCTTGAAGTATAACACCTAGAGCAAGGTGACTAAACTAATAGGACATGCACTCTCACTAGTGATTACATCGACCTTCATAAGAAATACAAGAACACGATCCCTTAACATAGGTCTGAGAGATGGATCCCCCCATATAAATGAGATAATGAGGGCTAATACCAATCCCTAGACGAACAATAACAATTTTTCCCTGAAAACTAGGAATCTAGAACCATAACTCTACATCATGAGGAGTCCTGACAACTCCCCTCTCATGATAATCTGGTTCTGGATAACGTCCTCTTGATGAACTCTCACTACATAACATTTCACCTATCCCAATAGTTTAAAACAATTGGGATATCTCCAGAAACCATTAGGATAGGTTTTCCCAAGAGTTTTAGGAACCGTTGACATGTTGGGTTTTGCAATACCTCTATACCAACAGTTTCTAGAGATCCTTTGATTTATGTATTCTGAAATTAATCTATTCTATTGGTTTAAGTAAAAACGTTGGTATATTTTTTTACCAATGGTTTAAGAAACATTAGTATAAATACTATTCAACTTGTAATCTATTCCAATAGTTTCATTGAAACTGTTGTAGTATATGTCTACCTATGGTTTCTGAACTATTTCTATACATTCAGTATATATTCCATCCCAACAGTTTCAATAAAACAGTTGGTATCTATGTTGTCTACCATACTGAATATCAATGGTTTTGTGAATTGTTGGTATATATTATCTAGCATATTGAATACCAATAGTTTTTTGAACTATTGGTATATCCTATACTCCTGAGAAAACATCAAATCTAGAGAACCCACTTAGAGAAAAGGACATAATCCTACAAACATGTAAAACCACTTCGAGTATAGGGCATATACCTGTAAAGTTGCACCTCTAAAAGACTTCCAAATCACACTGTACAATTTCAAACCTAAACGTCTAATAGCCTTCCCAATCACCTATAACTGTAAACCTATAAACCATCCATCCAAAGTAAATTTTTATTAAGATAAGTAGAAAATACACAAAGAAGACTACGGAGGTCTAATGTAATGCAGACCAAGGGCATCCCCTCTTATAAAATCAACACATTACGCCTTCAAACTGTTAATTCAGAAAATATGTGCGTCTGTGGAACTGTGGTCAGCCATGGAGGCCAAAAAATCTGCAACCTTGTTCCCCTCTCGATAAATGTGAGAAAGAGTAATGTTATGACCAGGCATATGGCAACAGTTCCTGATCACGTACTCTATGGACCACAGTATAGAGCGTTTTTCTTTAAGGCAGTTTAGCAGGACAAGTGAGTCCACCTCCACTTCCGAAATGGCAACCTCCTCTTGAATGCACAAAGAAAAAACTATAAACCTACACCTCTAACAATATTCTAATTCACCTGTAAACATACAGCATCATGAACCTCTAATGGAAACACAATCGACCTGGGAACTTCAATGGAAAGTAGTTTAATAAACTGGAATGTGTCGGCTGACAGTTGTGATGGATAGTCAAACTCAATGCCTACATTATTCAGCCTTCCAAATTCCACTTGTTATGGAGAATATGAAAACATGCCCACTCTGGATGAAAATTGATGATTTGGATATCGAATTTCTTCAGCCTGCACTATATTTCTTCGACCATAGGACAAAAATCATCTTCTTTGTCAAAGTGTGTTTCTATAATTACACTATAAATGGGGTAGCGTTTGAATATGTTTAGTGGTTACAGTGTATGCAATTGGATATGCTATCCAATATAATTGGGATTCATTTTGGCTTGAATCTGAATCTGAGTGCATATCGGAATCGATTTAGTATGTTGGAAAGCACATTTTTCATTACATTTAATGGATAAAAGATGTATTTGATGAACTTAACAACATTCTTTAAATTATCATGGGTCACTAACAAACCATGATCCTTTGATTATGAATAGATTATCATTGATCTTCAATTCTTTTTGCCTCCTTCCTTTAGACTAGATGAGAACAACACCTCATGTGTGAGGGTTTAGTATTTATATTCTCTTGAAATGCAACAAATCCTCTCTAGATGATAATTTCATAACTGGAATTATTTCTTCAATGTACTCATTATTTATAAAAAATATATCAGTAGTTTGATCCTTTCTTCAAATGCAACATGGATCCCTTCACTAAAAAATTGTTCCCATGTTCACAATATTTTTCATTCATTTTTTTCCTCTTTAAAACAAATATATCAATATATCCTATGTTTTTCCTTCCCTTATACTTTATTGTTGAACTAGATATTGCAATGTTTTGTAGGTATCTCCCAATATCATAACAGACTCATTAAATATATATATATATATATATATATTCTGGATGTTTTCAAGTGCAACTATGAATGGTCTGGATCACAATTGGCTTCTATAATCTTCTCTTTATTCTAGAAGTGTTCATGAAAAAGAACATGTTTTTTAATTCAAATAAATATAATAAATAATCCTCCATGATATTTGGTCACATTCACTGCAGTTTTCCATTAACTTATTCATGTTTGGATCTTCATCCATAGAAAATTATTAACTATCCATCAACATGGTCTTTAGATATCTCCTTTAAAATCCACCACATAAAATATATGAATATCTTGTCAGAATACCTCAATTTTAATTCTCTAAATTTTCAATAACCTTTTTCAAGATTTTTAACATCCATATATATATACGTGGCATAAAAAAATTCAAACTTTCCTTTTAAAATCATAAACCTCATGACAAAGAAAATCATTTTTGTAATTTTGTTTCCAAACAAAGTGCCTTTGACCTTCACAAAAAGGCGTGAAACAACACATTTTTATGAAATATTCCTTCAAACGTCTAACACCATGACCAATTGACCATTTTTCTCCACTAAAAGATCACGATACTCTAAAACCGCCCATCTATACAAAGATTCTCTGGGAAATGACATAGGGATCTCTCAAGCATCTTTCTATACATCGCTATAACCCAGTTCTACCATGGTGCGCAGAATTCTTTTTGTTAGTGTCCCTACTTTAATTCTTATCAATAAAACAAGGAAGAAATGTTTTAATATTAATATTCAAAGGAAGAGGCACTAAATCATATTAATTGGTAGTGGTATGATGAATCTTATGATGGGGAGCTCCATAATAATGATAGGTGTTAAACAATGACATTATTAATTTTTTTAGATATATGTGATCTGGTAAACAACATGTAGGTGTTTCAATTATGAGATCATGCATTGGATCTATTTTTTTTGTCAGAGAACCTAAAATTAATGGTTATTCCCCATATGTGATTTGAGCATTTGGTTGTGTAATGAGGTTGTTAAGACATAAATTATCGACCGAAATAATTCAATATATATGGATGTGTTGGCCACTGAGACTTCTTGGGGATGTGAAGAATTATAGTGGGGATATTTTGAAACCATGTGTTCATACATGATTTCAGAATTTGTGGAAAAGTTTTAAATTATAAATTACAAGAGGGTTTTTTAAATAGTTGTTTGAGTTCTATTTTTGAGTGTTTGAACCAATTGAAAAGTCATTTTCGACATCAAAATAGGTCATGAGATGTATCTCAAGAGCTCATGGTAGCATCAACGAGGGGCAGAGGTGGCTACTAAAAAACTGCAACAGACCACTAGATGAGTAGTTGCCTTTTTTAGGTTAAAAGTTATAATATTTCACCCTCATTGTTTTTGAAGTGGGAGGTCCCCTTTTCCACATCCATTTTTGAAAACAATGGGAATCCATACCTTCCTCCCCCTTCAAGACCATTTTATCTAGGGGTGGTTTTGTGTATTTTCTTTAGAAATTAGAGGTTAGTTACTCCCTCTAATCCACCCTTCTATCATCAATACTCCTACATAAATTTATTTTGGATGTTTTATTTATATCTAGTAATAAAGTTTATATTATATTATATTATGGAAGTACTGTAAAAACCATACCCACTATAACATAGTAATCATACCTCCCAATCTTACACTCACTAGGGTTCTAATTTGACCATTGGTTCCTACCCCAAAATAGTTTTATTCCTTCCACAAATTATTCATCACTTCTTGAGATTTTATCTTTTATACCTTAATGATGTTCTAAAATAATCATTATTGTATGGTCATTATCAACCGAATTGTGAAGATTTTTCAAATACATCCCCAGTTATTCCATGTTTCCTAGGCCTTCCTGTGGTAAAAACAAAGTAATAACCTTGTTAGACTCTAATGTAGGATTGACTGGGAAGGAGTAAGGATGATGGGATACTTCCATGGGATGGAAAAAATTGTTCAGGAATCATGGAATTTCCATTTGGGGAAAAATCTCCACAAAAAATTAATTAATAAAACAGTGAAAAATAAATTAAATTTCTACAGGACCCATCAATACGTTGGAAATCCATGCAGAAGGAAAATAAAATAAACAAAAGAAACATGGAATAAAGGTGGAAAAAAATGAAACACACTAATTAATATCTCCATCACCCCAATCTCTCTCTATTGTAAAAAATATATATAGTCGCCACCAATTGCCTTTTGGCCCCCTTCGCTGAATATAATTACCCATCGTCTGTAGAAAGCCATAAAAGTCCTGAGTGGCCGATGTGATGAAGAAAATAAAATAAATACTAAACTACAACATACTTGTATCCTTTTACTAAACAAGTCACTGTCTAATATATATGAACCACAATTCTCTATGGGTTAAATCATGTTTTTTCATTAAATGAAGAAATAAATTCAAGTTTAAAAATGATATTATCAAATAGTACACTACAATTAATTAACAATTAATCTTCCTATTAATGCTATACAATCAGTTTGACATGAGTTTCATCTTAGTATTGTTTTTTTCAATACAATTTAGTTTGGTACATTTTTATTAGATTTAGATTGTCTTGTTTATTTTATTTTAGCTTGGAAAAATTAATTCATTTGGAATAGATATCTATCCCAACAGTTCACTTTGAACTATTGGTATAAGTGTTTCTATAGATAGTTATCCCAAAATAGGCCGTATAAAATACAAATCTAAAATATGGCCTACAGAAAAATACATACTCAAAAAAATTAGGAGGTTGTGATAGAATCAGAGGCTAAGAAGCATGTACCAGGAAACACACATTCCCTTCATAATAACATTATTTCTATTGTGGGCCAAGGTGTGTGTAATATAAAATAAACAGTCCATTGATAGAGCATGTGCACTCTTATAGATTGGAAATAAAATTCCAGAAGGGGTATCTGGGTCACTACATATGACACTATTTCCTGGAAATAAACAACAAGAAAATTGGGTTTTCAAGGTCCCCATTACTATTTCTTAGTGGTACCATGTGAGGAATAATGGGAGGTAGGGCGATTAAAAATGGAGGGTTGGAGAGATTACGGGTGAAAATTATAGGTTTCGTCAAAACAGATATAAAATACATCAAGATAAACTGTATTTTTGAGATGTTTTAATAAGAATATAAAATAAATAATTATGCCTCAATCTCTAAGGAATTATAAATGGATGTATCAAAATAAAATTTACTGAATGCACAATAGAACAAGGAAAATAAATCATGGAAAAATAAAAAATAAGAGAATGATCAACAACTTCCTAAAATTGAACAATGTTGTTAGGGTATATCTGTATAATCTATTTATTGGGATCCTTTTGATAATTTATGTACAATATGTGGAATGTATAAAGAGATTAAAAATAGTTAATGACTTATACTCTCATATGATAGATTATTTAAATAAGGATCCAATGTATGGGTAATCTAATATAAATCCTATAGCATCCAGACCAAAAAAACTATAGGTACCTCTTCCATCTATAACTTTTAAAAAATAACAACCATGTAAAAAAATTTCAATGGTATCATCCTGATCAGTGGATTATTTTGAGGATTCAATGGTATTTGGTTTATGCCAACTATTTGGAAAAAAATTTCAGATTACATGGTCTAGTTGGGAAGACCTTATTAAGTGTACATTGAAGGATGTAGTGGATAATATTTATACAATATTTAATACCACTAAATGTTAAATATTATAACACACATTGTGTACCTATAGTTGTCATCCATGAATTAATAGGGAGTACACTCATATAATATCATTTCGATGCAAACACCATGTAGTACATGACCAAACTGCATGTACCATGGGGGGAAATGATTTTGGTTCCTCTTGAAGTACTTATTGACTTACCATTTGGTGTTATAGGTTGTTTTTTATAGATTTACACATCATATACATATGTTAAATTACGTGATATGCTAAGGTACATTCTAAGTACCTCTTTGGTTCTACACACACTATATACAATATTACACATTACTTACTGCTTCTAAATTCATGAACATGACAAATCCCTTTGTCTAAAGTAAGATCATGACTTGTGAACAGTCTATAATGTTTAATATTTCCTCATATATATTTATTGTTACCCTTTATTATATATTTTTGATTTTACATGAAGTGATTTTCAAATTCATGTCCCATTTAGATTGGATACAAGACAAAAGATATCAACAATATCATATAGGGAATTATTTAGTAGATAGAAATATTTTTTGTCTATGAAGCTATGTTATAATGTGGATCTCTCTCATAATCCTAATGAAAGGTTGTTATTCCAATTCGACTATAAAGGGAACAAGGATCCTCAATATTTAGATCAGATAGGGTATGTATTCTCCCAGTTACATGATCCTCGTATCTTATTTCTATAGAATTTTTTAATAGGACTAAGTGATAAAAAAGGGAATGGGTCTCCCACTAGAGTTAATATTCATCCAAACTAATAGTGATATTGAATGTTGCACCTATAATATGTTTAAATCCTACTGTTAAAAAGTGTAAATCCGATTATGATTATTGTTTATTCTTCAAGGAGACACATTCTTGTTGCAGTGGGTTAGATTTATGAAATGGGTTGTTTCATATTATCCTATAATCATGCTTATTACCCTTCTCTCTCATGACCACCATTTTTTTGAGATAGGGGTTTTTTTACTATATGCATTAACTATCTACCCTTATGTCAAAAAATGCATTTTTTTGGGGTAGAAATTTTTAAATGTAGTTCTAAAATACTATATATAAACTATATTATAAAATTATTGGGGAAAATATGATTTATAAAATATAAGTTGATCACTATGAGAGGAGGATGACCATGGGTTGGTACTGAAATCGTTTAAATTAAAATCACAACACCTATACCTCACTATGATCACAAACCTAAACCTATAAAATCATGGTACACAAATCTCATTTTTCTCAAGACCAAATGAACTTCAATTATTTGTTTTCATCATGGTTTTATTAACAATTTAATTCAATTGTTTACCAGTACTTGTGCATCAACCTCAACTTGCAATTAAAATTATTTTAAATTTGTTAAAGTTTCCTACAGTTTATAAATTTTTTACCTTGGTTTATTTGATAGATTTTATGACGCCTTTCAAGATTGAATTTTTTTTTCATTGATGGGGAGAAGTGACATGAAATATATATAATTTTTATGAATTTTCCATATATATTTTTGGGGTAGAGTATTCATATTCCCTTAAATTATTAAATGAGTTTCGTGGGATGGTTTTTTAGGATATGTCAAGTTGGGCTGTTGTCCATTGGTTTTCATGTAATATTGGAATTACATGTTATATTTTGGGTGAATTTTTATTGATGAAAAAATGATATGGGAAGTATTATCTTATTAGGTAGAAAAGGAAACCAAAGTAGAAACAGGCTGAATAAGATTAAGAGAGCATACCCAATTGTAGTGATAAATCTACAAGTAATGGATCCATCAGAGAAACATAAAATATGTAGATATTACCCACACCTACAAGGGAAAACTAAAATGCACACACCAAATGAATTCAGGTTCAAAAACAACAAAAAAAGTCTTAAACCCATTTAAATGGTGTTTGCAATATGGAGCAAACATTGAAAATTTTTGAAGTGTCAACAATGAAAATAAGGGTTGTTCATAACCCCTAGAATTTAGCTATTCCAATAAATAATTTTAAATTAAATAAAAACTATTTTATAATAAATTAATAATGCGAAACATCCTCAATAAAATTACTGAGCATGTACATGCATCATTAAAAAAATTAAATTCTATAAGGAAAGTATGAAAGGCCACCTACCTTTAACCAAGGATTTTTGACTTTTGGTTCTAAGGGAAAACATTAGATATCAAGGCCCACCAAGCTCATATAACCTCTCATTTGATCAACCTGGATCATCGCATCACCCGGAGCATCTAAGTTACATCGAGAAACTGTTATTAAATAATTATAATTAATTAATTAATTAAATCAAACCCTTTAATATTATTGGTTAACTCACCAGGAAATTATGCTATGTCCAAACCATCAGATAAATCATTCATTCCACTCCCACTCCATCCATGAATCTAGGCTGAAAAAATTCCCAATTAAAAATACTTATTCAATAGTTAATAATATTGAATTTGGGAAAAACACCTTGGAAGAGTTTTAAACATGGAATACCTCAATGGATCAATGTGAAAAAATAGGAGGCATGATATTGGGTTTCCCTATTCCTAATCATAGTAAATACCTATCATAAATGATTGATTTCATTATACATTAGTGACATAGATGAATAAAACTAAAATAGAATCTTTTGAAACAGAAAATTTCATAAGGGAAACAATGTAGGAGGGAGGTGGAATACCTCGCTACCCCTCTTGCAGATGCCACATGGAGAGAAGAGGTTGTGGGGGAGGGGAGAGCGGTGGCTTATAGGGCTTGTGATGGGAGGATAGGAGAGGTGAGAGGGGGAAAGCGGGGAGTGGGGAGTGGGGAGTAGTGAGCGGCGAGCAGTGAGCATTGAGTGGTGAGTTGCGAGCGTCGAGTGTAGAGGGGGAGTTGGGATGAGAAGAGCAGAGCGTGAGGGGGATGAGAGTGGTGGAGAGGGGGAGTCGGGATGGGAGTGGCAACGATGAGTGGAGGAGGGGGAAAGAACTATAGGGATAGGAGAAGTGGGGAATGAGAGGAAGCCTGGGTGGGAGGAGAGGAGCCTGAATGAGGTGAGTATTGAAGGGAGATCTATCCACACGATTTTAAGGAAACCATTGATATAGGCTATCTTTACCAACATGTTGGGGAAAATGTTGGTACTGAAGCATAGTGAAAACTATTATTTCTAGAAGTGTCTACCCTCTCCATCACCTCAAGATATGTCCTCAGCATAAACAGGGTGACCTGACACTAGATCTCTAGATGTAAAGCCTTCTCGAAATGCAATTCCCTGGACTCCTCATCTGACAAAAGGTGTCCGAAGCAAATCGTAAAAGGTTCCTAAAAAAATTCAAACTCTCTCACACTATATCACCCTTGTCGAATGTTATGAAAATTCTGGTGACTGGACACCTGTATGGTTGAAGAAAGAAACATGAATGTAAACATTTCTTCGAACTCCTCCCATGAGAATAATAAATCCTTACAATCCCTGAGGAAAATGTACCACCACTAACTTGCTTCCCCACATAACCTAGTCAAAACCAATGACAGCTAGGTTCCCTTCAGAGAATGGATTGAATTAATTCTATCTCAACCTCCTATAACCAGTCTTTCGTGACTGCATATTAAACAAAACCCTCTTTCTTCTGCATAATCTAGCACTGAAACTCTCGGAGTGTCCTCCTCTAAGTGTTGTCTTCATCAACCTCTAATCTGCGACGATCGGATGTCACAAACCGCTGAATATCTTCTATGTGAACATGGTGAGGACATTGACATGGAGTGACACCAACAAAAAGAAAAAACTGTTAGAGCTCCTAAACCTGGAATACAGAAGACTCAACATTAATTAATTAATTTTTTTATTTTATTAAATTTTTGTTATCCTATCCCAGGGTTTACCCTTTCAAATAAAAGCACAATGAAGATGATACATGATCCTTTACTTGGTCTCTACCCTCTAACTAGTATCACTTCACTTAGTATCCACTGTAATCTTAAGGTTCCAAGCATCAGATCATGTGGGGGCCTAAATACCTATTTGTTAGTTGGTATCCCATGTTTACAGTGCTTTCTAAATTTAGCTGACACCGTTTCCCTACCAACCCATGAAACCTCACATATTCCTAACACCATACTCCATCCTATCCCTTATCTATACCTCCAATACCACTATTTCGTGACCCCATATCCACACAGTGTAACCCTCCGAGGTCAGAAATATGGGAAGAGAAATAATTACACTCTAGTGTTACCTCCAGTAGGCCCTGGGTTGGTGACTAGCACCGAGGGTATAGTAAACACACAAATGGGAGGCATTAAATTCTAAGAGAAAACATGCAAAAAAGATTGATAATATAAACAAAAAAACTCTAAATCAGGCTTCAATATAAAATAAACCCTAGTGCATATATGAAATTTCATATAGGAACTACTTCAATTGAAAGGGAGGACCGCAAGTCCCAAAATAAAGTAAAATGACAGTGACCATGAATCCCAAACAGCTCCTACAACCCCATGCTTATAGTAACCAGTGTGATTTTCCAAATTGCACCATGTGACCTGAAAAAATAGATTATATAACGTACTGTGAGTGTAAAAATATACACTATAGGATCCTCCTCATAGCCTCTTGTGAAAAATTAATGAATGTATTCTAAAACATAGTGAACAAAAAGTGAAACTAACTCATACCGTAAATAAGTATATTATGTTCCCCACCTAAACATGGATACTTCAACCATGTATCACATAAAAGATAATATAATATAATAAATAATATCAAGGGTACCCTGCTACCACATCCCCACTATTTTTTTGTTTTTCCCCAATGTCACACGTCTTAAGCATCTCCCTCCAGAAAGGCTTTCTCGTAGACACATGGATGTAGCTTCACAACATGCACCTTGTGCAACACAACCACTACATCAATGTAACCAAATAAAATAAGTAGTTTTAGAGAGCCACAACATGTTTCATAATGTGTATCATATGATGGGTATTATACCTCAAGCCATTACATCTCATATGCTGAGTTAGGATCCCCAAGCCATCATAGCCTATACACATTACACCTATAATAGTCCATAAGAAACAATATCTAGAATATAGGTGTGTGCATAACTGTAATCAATTACAGACCTCTAGACACATATATGGGGAAAACTAATTTTCATGCCTACAATCACAAGTACTTCCAAAAGAGAAGAGTAGGGAAAAGAATAGTAGTCAACCACCCATACTTCCATCGGGATGTTGGGGAAAACAACCCCTAGGGTTCAAAATACCTGAGGTGCTATTTTACATAATCGGAAAGGTGGAGTAGCATATAGAACCATAAAATTACAGAATATAATATAGCTGACACCCCTACTATTGGAATAACCTAGCCTTAGGCTCATCTACAGATAATTCATCTCAGACCCATAGATGTGACTAGTAAGACTATGTATCTTATAAGTAGAAAAGCAATTATAGAGATACATTAGATTACCTAATCCATTTTTATCACTTTCACTTTATGATAACTAATTAATTAACCACTAACTATCCATTAAAAGTTTCCACATTGCTTTTCATTAGCATCACACCAAAGTTCCATGCCCTATAGGAATAACCAAACCAATTCCAGAGTTCCATTAAATTGTATCCTTAACAATCCATCCCACCAAGCTCTATCCCCATGGGTTGTCATCATTTATTCAATAATTTATTAATAGAATTATCACTTTTCTATGTTCATAGGAATTCTAGAAAAGAATTATGAGCTACCAAACACAAGGGGATCAACATGATGAGTAGGTTAAATACCTATCGAGTCATTTCCACCTATAAAAAGAGAATAAACCCATCCGTCCTCAACAATATAATCATAGAAATCGCATGCAATAACCCACACATCTTCACCTCCTTTGGAATGAGAGTAAGAAAACCCAACTACCTCAAGTAGTGGGGAAAGTAAAGCAGATAGAAAAACAACATGATTCAACAAGAATCCAACATTCACATTAAACCCATTTCATCATCTTTGGAATCCTCCTCAACACCCACTTATATATACCGATGCATCTCCCTCTCTAGGTGTCAACTCCTTCCACCACAAACATTGGTCCTCCCTTCCGCCACATACCAAAACACAATCAGCAGCAAACAAAAAACATATAAATTCAGCACTTGGCCCTCAAAAAGGAATTAAACATTCAAAAACAATGACCAATCATAACTCTAAATAAAAAGACTCTAAGACATTAAAATAAAAAGGGTATCTCAAAACCCTTCAAGGAATTATCTTTATCGCTAAACTGGTCCTTTATTCTATATTGAATTAACTGATTCATTTAAACATGCATAACAGCATCCATTTTATTTTCATCAAATTAAAACAACTGAATTCATTTTTATCCCTTTTTATGTTAATCCAATTAATATAATATTAATCCAAACTTTATGTTCTTTAAACATTCCTTAAATAATGATATTATAACAAGAAAATCATATATATCACTGGATCTAGTAATCAGGGGGAAAACTGTTTTCACTGTATAAAGAAATAACATACAATAGAGTCTTGTTTATTTATCCAGTTCAAATTTTTATTATGTAAATTTCATTGTTATCCAGTTGGTAAAACATGCTAATTAAATGACTACATGTAAAAGACTATAGAATCAAAAAAAACCTACTCATAATATTTACAATTATCTTTTCCTGAGAACGGGCCAACACAAAAGATCATGATCACCTCTCCCGCAATGAATGCATCTACCTGGTGACACCACATCACAACATCATCATCCAACAGCAATGAAAGGTCTATTAAAACATGGATGTCACATTCCATAACATGGTAAGGAGAATGGTAGAAAATAGATCAAATAACCCACAACAATAGAGATAGAACATACCTTTTATCGAATATGGATTGACGCTTTCTCCTTGCACAAAAATATGGGAATGTGGAAAAGTAAAACTTAATCCAAGTATACAATACAATCATGTGTCTCCTCCAGAAATAATGATATGGGGAATCCCTTACCAAGTAAAAAAATATTTAAGAATATGACAGAATGTATCTTAGCCTTTTGAAAATCTAAATGGAGTAGCAGTTTAGATGTGGTTTTGTTGTGCCATCAAAGGAGGATCTCATCAAGACTACACATTTTGATTGATTAAAGGCACACAGACACTTATGAATATTAAAATAGGAGTTATGGAATTTCAATCGGCCATATATCCCTTAAAACAAGGTATTAAATTCATTTTACATCAAAGAAAATGTCACATAGGGAAAAATATAGGAAGCTAGAAACATTGTTCACTGGTTGATCTGGAAACACTATAGCACCTACGAACAGATAGAGATGACTCATTGACACCAAAAATTGAAGATGACTCACCAACACCGATAGATGAAGGTGACTCATTGACAGATGAAGATGACTCACCAACACCAATAGCTGAAGATGACTCACTAACAAATAAAGATCACTCATCGACACCGACAGGTGAAGATGACTCACTGATAGATGAAGATGAATCACTGACACCAAAAGATGAAGGTGACTAACTTACAGATGAAGATAACTCACCAACAGTTGAAGATGACTCACCGACTGATGACTCATTGATAGTTGAAGATGACTCACCAAGAAGATAACTCACTAACAACACAGTTCACATCTGTCTCACCGAAAACACTATTCCGAAAACTAGAAACACTATTCAAATTACTAGAAATTTAATAGTGTTAGAAATTAATCACTTTGTAATTATAAAACCCCTCAAACAACAAATTTTAGGAATGGAATGTATCAGAGAGGTTTGGGCCATTACACCACCAAATTCTGCTCCCTGATAGTAAGGAAGTGTGATGACTTCATGACTCGGTCTAATATCGCACAGATAGTGTCATGGCCCTTTTCTATGCATAAAAGACTTGTAAAGAAGTCTAGGGATCTGTCATCCCATTTTTACTCTGGGATCTTAAGAGGCTGCAACAAACTCATTGAAACATGGTGCTCAACATTCCCTTTCTGAAATGTGATGCATCGTGAGATGAACTCATATACACATCATCTCATACCATAAACTAAAAACTACTATAGTAGGTCTTAGTACATCTTTTCCACAAGAGTATGTACATTTAGGTGAGAAGTGGGGAAATCTCGTATCATGTCCTCCTGCATAAGGACTGAAACCACATTTCTCCCCCTGAACATGATATTATGACTCCCTCCTTCAGAATATCTATTTGGTGCATCGCTTGCATATATATGATCTTGTGAAACTTCTTAGTCGATGTCTCTTAGATGGGACTCTCTCATAAACATGAGAACAGAAACAGTCAACACCATCAACTAAAGAAAATTTGTGCCCTCCTATCTACCAGGTTCAGCTGCAGGGAAGCTAACTACATTGAAGCTTCTTGAACTATGTGAGCCTAAAACTTCTTTATAATGGAATATACTACATCATTTCCCTTCCCAAGAGTATATACTATCTTGAAATTGTAGTCATATATGAACTCCAATCAGAGACACTATCTCAGGTTCAGGTCTCTCTATGCAGTCCCTACTCAAACTTCTCTGCTGAAAAGTAGCCATCTAATATAATCTGAAGAGAGTACCTCATAAGGTTTGTAAACTTATTTGTTTACTCTACCACTGTAATCCCTACCTTATAAATCTCCAAAATCTTCTGGATCAGGACTGAGTGTAAGTAGGAGGGGTAGTAATTCTCACAGAAAAGTCTTTGGAAGTCATCCCACCAGATTGTCGACTCGTTGTGAATCTACGTAATGAGGATCCACTAATACCCAAAATCTCCACGAAAATGGTTGGATACCACTTCCACCAACGGATTTGTCGAAAGTTCGAATAATTATGAAGATTCAGACCAATGAATGTAGCCATTCCTCTACTGCCTAAGGATCTATCATTACGCAAAACCTCAATGGTCTCTAATACTATAACAGGTAGAGCATGCTATAATTGTGTGTTTCCTCAATCCACTATGATGTAATTATATTTTTTTTTGATAGTGGTGTCATTGCTACCTACCATCCTGAATGTATGTTATCGCAAGATGAACCCTGAAATGAGGCCTCATCGCTCATAGGGTCGTCATCATGTACCGAAGCTTGTATCCTAGCTAGCTATTGTCTAAGAGGAATTATGAATGTTATCAAGGTGTACCACGGTCATATTATCCTATATATAAAAAAAAAGTTGATATGACTTAATAAGGGTGTTTAAAAACAATATCCTATATAATGTTTATACCATTAACTACCACAAGAAATTTCATAACGTATTGAGTCGACAAGATTGGATACATGGTTCTGGTGAATGGATAGGTTGGCCACTCGTACCATTACTAGACTCCCTAGTCCGAGAGCCACACTCGAGACACTTTGTAATTGTTTACATAAACCCAAGTAATCCTATTTAATTGTAAATGTATGAATAACATCCTAAGGAATGAACTCTCTCTGATACCAATTTTTCATGACCTGACCCAAGCCAGGTATCGAGCCACAAATACCCCAAGCTCACCTTTATAGACCAATGGGTGGCTACTAGAATTGAAGACAAAACTAAACTCATGGAGGCATTTTCCTATGTAACTATATACACATGAAACAATATCAATGTAAAAATTAAGAGGGGAAGAAATAAAAGATGCAAGATAGATACAAATAAACCAAACATGCATGGACATCTAAATAGTATAAATTATGATAGTGTAAACTAAAATGAAAGGGGGAAAAATAAATTCCCAACTACAAATCTATCACATCCTGATAGAAAACTTTAAAAGTGAAACAGCTGAGAGAGGCCAGCTCCTAGATCCCAAGCTACGACCACCCTATGTGGTCTAAGCACTTTTTATACCAAAATCCTCTAGAGTCATTATCAATATGTGTGTCATCTGTATAAATCCTGAAACATGAAGGAAAACCCCCTGAAGGGGTGAGTATAAACATTACATGTAGAATGCCCCAAAATGATAAATGGGGGGTAGTAAGAGATACACCTAAAGAGGAAAACCATAGATAAAATAAGGAAGAGTGAAAAAGTATAGATCAGCCCAACAAGAGAGTGAACGTAAACTCATCTAAACACAAGTAGCTCGACATGGTGAGAAGATGAACTTCTCATTGATTCTTCTCTGCATATACAATGAGATTAGACTCATCAAACCATGATATGCTAGACAGGGAAAGCAGGATACATATCCTTCCCATCTTCTCCTTTCCTGTAAAGAGAGTAACCAAAACCCATGGAGTGTGTACCAAAGAATGATATATATATATATATATATATATATTCTATTCAATAATCGAAAATGAAAGAGTAAAGGCATATCCATATCATAGCTTCGACCATGAAGAAAAGTAGCCAACAGTTCCCAAATAAGTCCATCAATAATGACCAACATCTCTTACATCTTCCCTAAACACACAAGTATAAAAAACTCAATCACCACACCATGCCACTAACTAAATTGGGTGGAACTGACTCGCCCTCCTGGTTTTAAGTAGCATCAAAAAACATGTCTTTGTGGACAAAGTGTTCGAATTACTCTTGAATCTAAGGCTATGAAAAACCACATCTCATCACTGTTACACATAGTCAAGGGGCCACAAATTATAGGTATAGATCCCTTGACCTGTTATGATAGGAGGGTCTTACTCTAATGGTCACTATATAACTCCATTTCCTAGACCATCTGGAGTGGTACACATGGGAATGCCATTAGAGAATGAAACTACCAAGTCCTATTGGAGGGTAATCTTAGTAAGGTCATCGAGGAACTCCACTACTCCTTACTGGAGGTTTATGCTTGTAAGATGTCATCAGGGAACTCTAGTACCCATCACTAGTAGAGGGAAAACTCTATAAGGTCGTCGAGGAACTCAACTGCCCAGCCCTACTGGAGGGTCAGCCCATTACTATCATCAGGGAACTCAAATGAATATCCATAATGGAGGGTAATCTCGAATTGTTGAGGAACATCACTACCCTATACTACAAGATGGTAAATTGGAATGACCATCAGGGGATTACACAACCCATCCCTTTTAACGGGTAAGCCTTATACTGACATCAGGGAACTCCACTGCTCATCCCTACTAGAGGGTTACACATTGAATGATCTAGTGATTTTATATAATTGATGCCTCAATTGGGTGTTTTCTCAATGCATCATACCCAAAAAATTCCACATCATTTCTTGAAATCCACAACCGAGGGTGTCATTTCATTTTACACAGAAAATCACTATGGATAGGCTAATTTTTTTTCTCCAAAATCTGAGTTTAATCAAAGGAGATACAAAACATTGAATTTTCCTCAAAAAGAGGTACAAGACAAGTCAGGGACCCAAACGGTGTGTGGTCCCAGTCTGTTTTCTAGTTTTGACCTCTCCAGAACATGACCTTTTGTCAATGTAGCAATAAACAATGTGTAATCATACTACACGATATGACTCGGTGAAAGTCTCGATGAAGGCATGTGGCTCACCTTCAGTCTGAGGAAAAAACATTAATTTCAATAATATGCCTCTTCAAATGACTATAAATGGCCAAACAGATCCCATCATTACGATCCTCATGGAAGAAATACTTGGGAAATACTATTCACATGCCTCAATTGGGAACCCAGTGAAAATTTAAAATTTCACCTCATCACACATGAACATTTCTTCAAGGGACCTAGCCATGAGTCAGAATTAAATAAACAAAATTGATCTTGAAAAATCCACATTAATTTCAAGATCAAAACATCACATACTGTTTCTCATTCTGACACCTCATGGGGAGATATGTTAGATACAAGATCCCACAATAATAATAATTTTATTATTATTGGGTGTTACATTGACCTGAGGCACGATTCCAAAGAAAAGTGTCTGACATCGGTCTTAAATTGACCATCTAAATTTAATGATCACACTATCACATATGGGTTTTCAATCTAATGCCATATGAAGAAGTTGGTGGTGGATTTATGGGTTGGAAACCATGAATAATAATAATAATAATAATATATTATTATTATTATTATTATTGTATGCCCTTTTTTCCTTCAGTGTCAACGCTCAAAGGATTTTCCTCCTTTGAATTTGTGGTATGTGGTTGGGGCCTCACCTCCACCACCTCTCTTCAATATATAATATTAATATTATAATAATATTCATAACGGTAAAAAGAGTTCATGGAATTCCTATTTCCATAGGGGACATGTAGACGCCTTCGTCCCTTCTCCCGCATGGCTTGAATATTTAATTTAATTTAATTAAATGACAAAAAAATTTGATTTAATTAACATATCCAACTCCTTTTCATTTATTAATCAAAAACCTTCTCTCTCAAATAAACTTATCATTTCTGTGAAATATATTGATCGTCGATTGAAACTATGAATAATTTCAAAATTGAAAATTTAAGACCGATCATTGGTGAAGCACATCATTGATGAAGTGAGCATTGAATTTGTGTATGATGATGATGATGAAAAATAGAAATAAAAATACAAGAAAAGTATCTAATAAGTTGAAAAAAAAATATAGATCCCAAATTCTATAAAATTTCATTAACATATCACCAAATTTATAGATTAAATGACATCTGATCAAATGGTGAATATATGGATGGTTGGCCTTGTCACTGACAAACCTAGGTCAACCCTAAACCAGTCACCCGAGCCGATCCATGACAAGGCCCAAGAGTCATTGTTGATCATCCCAGGCTGGCAACAAGTGCCAGGGCATCAAACGAGAACAATGGAAACAGTATCTCCAAATAAAAATAAATCAATAAACAGAAAAATAAGAACAACACAAAGTGAGTAAACAAGAAAAATATAAAGAACAAATAATAACACACTCTAACCCGACCACGACCAAAACAACTATTGACCCCGATAGTCACTCTCTAAACCACAACCGACACTCCTCCATGGTAGACATGCTCAATTCGAAACTGAAACATTAACTAAAAACAAAAAAACACTATATGAGTGAGTATTAAAACACATTATGCATTCCCAACAAACTATCACGAAAGCAATACCTTTAAATAACGAATTTTATAATTATAAGTATGAACTGATTTATATAAAATATGGTTTTAAACAGACACTTTCCATTTATAAAATAACTAACAATCCATTTCACATTTTAATTTAAAATAAAGTTTAAGGTTTGAAAGAAAAAGATACATTACATTTTAAAAATATTTCCCCTAAAAATTTAAAATCCAAATTTTAGTTTTCAAACAAGAGAAAAATAATACGCACACACAACACACAACATGGGAAATAAAAAACTAGTCTGTGGGGGACAGTAACCAAACTAAGCACCTCAATCATCCTCCACATATGAATAATCACTAAAGAATACATGGTTCGAACCTATGAGATCATGAACAATCCAAAAAATACTGTACATGTAACTCATACTAAAGAAACACTCTACTCAATGACGTCATAATTCTCTAACGCCTAACTGTGTCCCTACCTTCCCTGATCGAGGGGCCCAATCTCATAGCCAAAAAAATAACAGAGTATCCCTTACTTTGGGCCACTAGCCAGTGCATAATCTAGCCTAGTGCATCAATAGTTCATAGAAAAGTCACTTTCTAAGCCAGGTTCTCATGCGGAGTACTAAAAGAAACTAGGTGAGAGTCATCAATATAAATTATGTTACCAATAATAACGCACAAACATCACACAAAATAACTGCCACCATTGAAGTACATAATAATATCCTCTCCGAGTCTCCCCAAATAATGTTTTTTGAAATTATTTATTTCATTAATGTGCCCATTGGTCCTCATGTGACATTTAAAAGAAACATAATTCCTCAAGACACACCAAAAAATTTGTTCACATGTCAGAAGAGAACATTTTAAATCAAACCAAAACTACATTTGAATGTTCATGAATTATGTTCAAAGGAAAAATATGTATTCATTCACTATTGTGTTTCAATTCTTCATGAAAATAATTGATGTTCCATGAATAAAATAAACAGCTTCATTTACATCAAGTTATTATTCTAAAAATAATTATATAATGTTATTTCTCATTTACCGAAAATAAATGAAATATCAATTAATTGATAATTCTAAATTTAAAGCTGAGTGTTGTTAGAGAGACCATGACCATGTGACAAGCCCCACACTTGCACACAAGTTTTTGCAACCAGCTGACCATGATATCATGGGTTTTCCTTGCTGATACACTACAACAACCAGATAGAAACTAAAAACACATAACATACTTAAAACAATCCAAATGTACAAAAGGCGCAAAAACCACTTCGACATGTTTTCAAAACATAATGCTCACCATCTGCACTATTTAGTAAACCACTTTAAAATTTTTAAAACAATTCTTAAAGAGTAAATATATCTTTAAAAAAATTCATTCAACGAACACATTTCTGATCAAACACACACCTATGTCCTACTAAAATAGAATACACACCACTTGAACAGTTAAATAAGAAAATTGAATATTTTAAAAAAAGTTATTAAAAAACACATGACTTATTTTCATAAAAAACACACCTTAATTCACATAAACATGGCACAAAGTATGAAACACAAACTCAATTACATTAAAAACAGAATTCACATCAATATAATTAATCAAAAAACACTCAAATTTAATTATCTAATATTCAAGCAAGAAACAATGCAAACCCCACTTCAGTGCAAATATACGCAAGACCAGTGTGGCATGTGACAGTCGGAAAGGGGTGGTGCGAACCAGTAGGGAATGTCGCTGGCTATAAATGAGTGAAAGTCGCACCAGTGGGTTTGGCTAGAAAAACACAGCAAGAGGGTCGCGGTACTAGAAGGTGTGCACTAGCAAAGTCGGAAGGCCTAGTATGCGGGAACTACAAAAGGAAGGGTTGCATCGATGAGGTGAAGCTGGCTGATGGGTTCTTAGATAGGGGAAATGATGGGTGTCTCACCACCAAAGTGTTTGTGTGCCAGTAGAGAACCGTCTGGAGGAGTTTCACCGGACATCGGGGTTCGCCAGATGGAGGTGCACTAAGTGCAGGTTCACAACGGGGAGGGAGGACAGTCGGATGGCAGCTGTGCGGTGGGGGCGTGCTGAAGGGTGTGCATAGAAGGAGGATGCGGCCTGAGGATGGGAGGTCATCAGACAACGAGGGGAGGAGGAGGTGCGGAGGGCGGCTGTTGGCGGTCAGAAAGTGAAGGGAGGAAGAGGAGTGGCGGGCAGCAGCTGGTTGTGCACAGGAGGAGAAGACGACGGGTAGCACATGAGCTGCGTGAGGAAAGAGAATGGAATAAAGGGTGTGGCAGTGCATAAGGGGTAGATTTAGGGTTTCTGAATAAAGAAATATATAAATAAATTTAAAATGAATTAAAACTAATTAAAAAAAATAAAAACCTGATAATAATAAGTAAAACCATATTAATAACATTAAAAATAAAACCTTTATAATAAT
Organism: Viscum album; assembly: GCA_963277665.1. NCBI lineage: Eukaryota > Viridiplantae > Streptophyta > Magnoliopsida > Santalales > Viscaceae > Viscum > Viscum album. The sequence continues at coordinate 414,432,381 of OY728128.1, read as the reverse complement.
AATAAAACCTTGAATATTATAATTATAAAAACAAATTATTAATAAAAATAAAAATTTATTTTAATACATTAATAATAATAATAGTAAAACTTTAATAATAATAATAATAATAAATCTTTAGTAATAATAAAAATAGCACATTCATTGATAATATATATATATATCTGTATTATGTTGTTTATTGGTTTCATTACATCTCCACTTAACTAATTAATTTACTTCACCTTAAGGGTGGGTGACTGTGCACTCGCCTTGCACGACTTATTCGACTGTGTGCGGGCCGTGTGGTGGCCCCTACTCACTCCAACAGTGACCGCACGGTTATCCAAACTAACTGAATGACTTCTTCTACAACGCACAGTGTTCACACATCAGCCTAAAACCTGAAATTTGTTTTAAACATAAAAAAGTTGAACAGTGACTCACCTGAACATTAGAAAAAACACCCAACGCCAAGATAAATAATAGAAATAAAATTATTTGAAACTATAGGGTGTGACAAATCTCCCCACCATAATGATTTATACCATGGGAAATCTATAAAAGGGTCTAGACATAAAGATAAAACGTCTTAATTGTCACCCACCTCCAAAAGATTAAGTGCCTCCAGTTGATCGATCTAAACAGAAACTAGAAACTCTTGAGTTACAAATCATCCTAAAAAATCAAATACATTTACCACTACCAACCAAATCCCATACCATTCACTTCAACAAAGGAACAAATGAACATAAACCACTTCTGATGTTTATTCCTATAATCTCAGTCCGACAGAACCATTGGGTGGACTCCAATCAAATATTTGATCTAGAGGAAGAACATAGGATTAGGTGGTTCCACACAAGACCACCCTCCACCAAACGATACAGCCAAATTAACTCTAATACTGACAGGAGGGGGGGGGGGTGGAGGTGAATGGACTCCCTACTATAAGGATCAGAATAACACAAAATTATTCAATGTGTAACTCTTTAAGACCCACTGTGGGTTTCCCCACCATAGGAACTGATAAGAATAACTGAACTTAAAAACTTCCCACATTGACCAAAAACTCCCACCACGAGGGTGGAGGAAGGGGCCCAACTGCTAGAGCATCAAAACTACCATCATCTCTATTTTAACAATGTCGTACCCTCATAGGAACACAAACCATGACACACTTCCAAAGAAATATATTTTTCAAAGTGTATAGGCAATAAACAGTAGTACAACTGAAGGAAAAGAAGCACCATAGGACACTACAAGATACGCCCACTACATCCAGAGAACATAAGAAAGAGAAAACCCCAAACCTATCCCAAACATTTTTCTACCTCTGCTGATGGGATGAGGTGAAATTGACGAGCCTGGTTTGGGTTCAGCGCGCTTCGTGGAAACACCTCTGTAGAATCGCTATAAGTGGCCCAGACATCCACAGGTGTGGAAGGGTCTCAGATCACTCTGGGAACATCGACATCTTGTGACACTGCCTACCACACTGGTGACATATCACGAAATTCCGCTCTGAAGAAGTTGACTAGAGGTCTGAAGGCCTCTTGATTACTATATTAGAGCCACCAGCATCAGGTCACTGAACTAACACCTTTAGGAACACTAAAAAACTCCATCCTCCCCCTCACCATTTTTACCTTGAATAAATACTATTGGATGTATGAATACATTATGAACTCCCAACTTTGATCTTTTGGAGGCTTTCTTCGAGAGACGGACTTCCACCCATTCCAGGTTGGACCTTCAAGCATAAAGGTAGCCAACTTCAAGTTCAATGACTCATGCAATTCATGAAATTAGATGTTCCTCTCAATCTTCCACAACCACTAATCGGCCTCAAGAGGAACTTCTTGTCCATAAAATTGAGGAGGGTTCAATTTCAGAAACTCGAGGACATAATCTATGGGAAGATCAACTAGAGTATTTTCTAAGGGCACACCACCTGAAGTTGTACATTGCACATTCATCAGAACTTCATGGAGGATAACACTATAGAACATGGAAAAAAGAACCCCATAAAAACATAGTTATCATCATTTCAAAATCAAATTTTATGAAATTCCAAAACAAAAATTTACAAATAGTTTTTAGAATTATGGAGAATTATAGTGTACTGTCCCCAGCTCCGCAGGGCTCTCCAGGCCCTGGGAGCTCATGGGGCTAGTTTCCCAACTCCCTTATCATTTCCAAACATAAAAAATTTCAAAGGAATCAAAAAGACACCAACATCCCAGACATTCCCATGGTAGCCCGAGGTATGGAAAGAGTAAGGTTTCATGATGTCCTTCCCATTATTAAACCTCATGTCTTGAAAATACTACTCCTTCTACCATGGAAACCCCAAATAATGCTAGTAACTTTGAAAAAAAAGTTCTGCTCAAGAGAAGACCTTCCTAAATATCATTTTTTTAATGAACCAAACCAGGTCGACACTGAACCGGTCACTTGAGCCCATATTTGTTAAGACCCGAGAGCATTCCCGATTCTCCTGAGCAGGTGAAAATTGCTAGGGAATCAATAGAGAATGAAGGGGAATGGTTTAGCATAATGAAAATAAATACATTAGTATAAAAATATGAACATCACAAAATGAATTAATGACACGAGAAATAATGAACAACCAATAACAAATACTATCCTGACCACGACGGAAACTCCCCATGACCCTGAGATTCACTCTCTGAAAACTAAAACCAACACCCACAAACAACGAACAATATCGAGTCAATCCTTTAACAAAAACTAAAAACAGAAAAACACTATAGGCGTGAGTATTAAAACTCAGTAGGCATGCCCAAAAAACTATTCCCAAAGCAGTACTTTTAAATAGAAAATTACTAATTCTTGGTTTGAACTACATTATATAAAATATGTTTTCACACACATGTTTCATTAATAAAACAAGTAACATACCATTTCCCTTTTTAATATACTATCATGTTTAAGGTATGAAGGAAAAATATATATTAAATTCTAAAAACATTTCCTCAAACAATTTAAATTCCAAATTATATTGGTTAATGTATAGGAAAACCATACACACAAACAACAAACAATAAAGGCAATGGAAATGTTGCACGTGGTTCCAGAAACCAATCTAATCACCTTAATCATCAACCATATACAAATAAGCACAAAATAAAACATGGGTTGAAACTGGGAGATCATGAACAATCCATAACGTACTATACATGTGACTCATCCTGAAGTCATGCCCTACTCAATGACTTCATAACGCCCTAATTACCGACCGTGGCCCTACCTGGCTTGGTCGAGGGGCCCAATCCCATGGAAATAATAATAATAGAGTATCCCCTGCTCTGGGACACTAGCCAGTGCATAATCAAAACTAGTGCAACAATCATTCACATAAAATTCACTCACTATTCCGGGTTCCCAGGCAGTGTACTAATAAAAGAGGGGTGAGTCAACAATGTAAATAAAGTAACCAATCATGATTCACAAACATCACACCCAACAACTCACACAATCGATGTACAGAATAAGATCACCCCTGAGTCTCCCCAAAGAGAGTTTTTCAAAATAAATCATTTTATTAAATTTTAAAATGGGCCTTATGTATCTTTTTAAAAGAAACATCATTCCAAAGGAGAAACCAAAACTTTTGTTCACTCTTCAGAAGAGAGCATTTGAAATCAACCCAGGACCACATTTGAATGTTCATGAATGATGTTCAAATGCAAAAAATAATTATTTCACAATCGTGCATGCATTCATCATGAAAATAATTCAACTTCTATGCGTAAAATAAACATATTCATTTACATCAAGTAATTATTCCATGAATACTTATCTAATATTATTTATTATTTATTGAAAATCAATGAAATATCATATAATTAATAAATTATAAATTTAAAGTTGAGTGCAGTGGGGGACATACCTCGACTCACAGCTCGATCATGACCATGTGTCATGCCTTTCACTTGCACACAAGTGCGCGCCACTAGATGACAGTGATATCACAGGTTTTCCTCATTGATATGCTATAACAACTGCATAACAACTGCAAACTGATAGCCACATAATTAAAACAATCCAAACGAAAAACCGCACAGAAACCACTATAACATGTTTCCGAAACGTAATTCGCACCATCTATACTATTTAGTAAACAACATTAATATTTATTAAAAAATTCTTAAAGAGTAACAATAGCTTTACATAAAAAAAATAATTCAATGAACAAATTTATAAACAAATGCACTCGTACTTCCTACTAAAATAGAATACAATCTATTTTCACAATTAAATAAACTAATTTCACAATTTATAAAAAGTGAATAAACTACTCCAGATTGGTTTTATTAAATAATATACCTTAATTCACATAAACATGGCCCAATGTATCAAACAAAAACTCAATTATTTTAAATAAAAAATTAACAGAAATCAAATTTAACATAATAAAGATAAATCAATTATCTAATTTTCAATAAAGAAATAGTGTGAACCTCACTTTGGCGTGGAGAAGTGCTCAAACAGTGGGGTCATGTGACATTTGAAAATGGGTGGTACGCACTAACAGGGCTGTCACTGGCTAGAAAATAGTGCACGTTGCCCTGGTGGGGCAGGCTGAAATAACATAGGAAGAGGGTCATGGTTCCAGCAGGTGTGCGCCGGCAAGCACCGAAGGCATGGTAGGAGGGCACTACAAGGGGCGTGGGGGGTGTGACGGTGAGGTGAGGCCAGACAGTGGGTTCCTGGATATGGGCTACCCCGGGGGTTGCGCAACTAAATGATGACCAGTCTAAGGGTTTGCCCACCATTAGAGAATTGCATGGAGGAGGTCCACCGGACAGTGGGTTCACCAGATAGTGGTGAGCCCAGTGGCGGGTTCACGACGGGGAGAGGGGGAGGCTAGCCGGATGACAGCTGTGAGGTGGGGTCATGCTAGTGGCTGCGAGTAGGATGTAGAGGCATCCTGAGGAAGGGTGTTTGCCAGATAATGAGGGGAGAAGGAGGTGAAAAGGGTGGCTCCAGGTGGTCGGATAGTGATGGGAGAAGGAGTTGCGGAGGGAGGCTACTGGTTGCGCGCATGAGGTGAAGACGTCGGGCAACACAAGTGTTGTATGATGGAGGAGAAAGGAAAAAGGGGGGTGGAGGTACTGAAGGAGTTGAATTACGAGTTCCAAAATAAATAAATAAATAAATAAATAAAATTAAAATGAAATACATCAAAAAAAAACTTGATAATAATAATTAAAACAATGTTAATAACAGTAAAAACAAAACCTGGATAAAAATAATAAAACATTAAAAAAATAATGGAAATAATAAATAATTAATAACAATAATAATTTTTTTAAGAAATCAATAATAATAACAATAAACAAAATTTAATAATAATAATAATAAAAATAAATATTTATTAATAAAAAAACACATTTATGGATAATATTTATATATATCCGCATTATATTGTATAACAGTTTCATTACATCATCTCTTACCCAGTTAATTTAATTAACCATAAGGGTGGGAGACTATGCAGTTGCCCCGTACGGCAGAGTTTACCATTTATGGGCTATGTGGTGTGGCCCTTCCTCACTCCAGCAGTGACTGCACATGTATCCAAATAACTGCATGACATCCACTACAACGCTCGTTGTTCACGCACCAGTCTAAAACCCGTAAATTTTTTAAAACATAAAAAATTTAATCCAAGACTCACAAGAACATTGAAAAAACACGTGACACCATGATAAATAATAAAAGTAAAATCATTTGAAAAAGTCGGGTGTGACAGGAAATTTAGAGGGGAATTAATTGTGAATTGAGGAGTGAATATTATTGTTATGATTACAACACCAATTAATAATGATTCATAAAACTCGCCCATAGATTTCATAATTTAATGGAATCATATATAATCTTCACATAAAAAATTCTGTTTGAAAAATAAGTGAATCCTAAGTAATTAAAATCCATGTCATGATGCCTCATTAAAAGCCTTCTTATGAAAACGCAGTAGAAAAAACCTAATGAAGGAAAATTGTCTGTATCATTCCCAAATACCCTTGATTATATCATTTAATTGGGTCTATAAGATATCAATTAATATTATTATTTAATTATGTATTTGCGACATGGGAGGAATACCATAGGTAATAATGAATGGTTTCATTAAAAATTACAACTCATGGGGAAGAACAACAATTTCCCTTAATTATAGATATCAATAACAATTTATATCATTCCCTTATATATCTGTTATGATGTATTATTTCCTCATTAAAAACCTCATCAAGGAAAACTCCTTTAAGGGAAAACTCTTGATTAGGGATAAATAGTACAATAACATCATGTCCGTAGAGTGCTGCCTCCTTAAAAATCTTATCAAGATAACACAGTGGAAAAACATGACTAAGGGAAAATTTTTACAACAACTGCATATCAATTTCTTAATTAACATCATTTAACGCATAGAATTTCAATGTTCAATTAATAACCAAAAAATTCAGTTATGAATTTTAGAATAATAATAATCCATCCTTTTTAGATTTCAATGAAGAGAGAAGAACATTACCTTGCATCAGAATATGATTTATTATTTTTTCATGGTACATTTTCACATGTACATGTATATCCTTCAGGGTTAAATATAATGTGAATTTGTATTTAATACTTCTAGGATAAGTATGTTCTTCATCAAAACATTATATATCAGTTTTGGAAACAAGTGATTTAATCGTATATTAATCGTAAAACCATTACAAAATTTAATATTTCATCCTCTGGACGATTAATTCAAAATACAAGGATATTCCATATAAGTCAATGATTTCAGAAAAATCTTAAAGAGGTTAGAAATTTTTAAAAACATGTTTATAATAAGATTAATATAATGATTCACACAAACCAAGGGTTGATAAATTCAATTTATATTATTCTTTAACTTAATATGGATACATGAAATACATATTATTGACTTCACCCCATAATTTTTCATATTGGATGAAACATTCAAAATTGTCAATATGCTTCAGGCATTTATAACCCTTATGGGATTCATATAAATATCTAAATACACAAGGAAAAATATTTCTTATAATTAGATCAATAGTATTTAATAGTCTTGGTAGTTTGGATAATAAATCCAAAATGTTATATGTTGAACATATCATAAATTATTTAAATAATTTTGTCCAATTATTATGATGTAGATATCCATCAAAATCCATTTTCATCAATGAGTTTGAAAATCATTCGAGGAAAATTTATCATAATAACATCTGATTGAGATCAAATAATATTTCTAGTACTAGTGTCACTTCATATAAAATATCTAAAGAGATATAATGTTATCTATATACTCAGTTTCTCATCATGGGAAAATATATTTATTGTTTTCTACTAATGATGAATAATTATTTTATTTAATAATTTCAACCACACATCGTTTGTGTATAATCAATCTACTAATTTGAATCACCTTACATTCATGTATGTTTTGTGGGCATTTTTTTAATGGTTCTGCATGAGCATATTGTATACTGTATGTGATGCTTAATATATATTTTAATCAACACGCAAAGAATGTAATGTATACACCAGCAGCAAATAACACACGTAATCATTTAGTGGATGCATCTTTCATGGTGATGGATCACATGGTTGGTGGGCACACCCATTTATACTACTTCATAGGTACATGGGAAGATTATTTCCATAATACCTTCTAATTATTTAAATAATTTACCTAAAAAAATGGGTACCTACATGTAAATTATTATATAGGGGGCATTCATAATAACATAATGAGAATAAATTCATTGATAATTTAGTAGACATGCACCCATTAAATAAATTCATCATTCTCCCCCTGATGGATTTCTACTATGTTGTAAATAAATCAATGATCGTGTATACATGAATCAATATTTTTCATTATAATTGATCCGGGATAGACTTAATCCTCATGTCATATATTTAAATTGCATCATATTGGTAAACTTCTTGTTTACCATTATTGATTCGATTGTAAATATATAATTATTTATAATAACTTTTTGTGGATGATTGGAATATATCGAGGTACCTCTTTTATCTATGTCACCATATGATATTCATTTTCAAGAACACCAATAATATATCTCATCATGAATATAGATATAAAAAATCATTAAGAATTTATACTACCAGGAAGGAATATATTCACTCTTCTGGAGTCATTAATTAATTTCCACTACCGGTAAATGTACTTATTCAATAATATAATAAATCATATATTAATTATTTTGATGAATTTAATCAAAATAATATTTATAAATATTTTTCATCAAGATCTACACATATAATATCTCCAGGATCTCTCATTGTGAAAATTCATACTTTTCATTATAATATCTACTCATGGTGGTTGATGAATTCATAATATAATCATAATGGGTTAGGGCCATACCAAAGAGGAATATTTCATATTTTAGAACATCCAAAATATTTTGGAACTTCAGGACCAAATATTATTTTACAATACATCTACAAGGGATATGATCCCCCAAATATTTTGAAGATGATGTATGTGGTTGTGATAATTAATGTGGATGAATCATCTGGATTCACATCACACTCAATATCACCATCCAAAATTATAATTCATAACCAATATTCAGTTTATCAAATGAAGTATAATTCATTCGATAAAACATCATCAACTCTAAAATATTAATTATTGAACAAATTATAACAAAATTGTCATGAATAATTCCATTCGCTTGAATGAATGAGATATAGTAATTAAAACAACATTCACATCAAGGAATTTTTTTATTCATTGGACTTCGTGAGACCTAAATAATAAATCATTATTTATGGTCAAAATGGCCCGACGACCTTTATTTTTTTGTTTTTAATAATCCACCTTTCATGGGGTGAGGTGGAACACTTACAAGGCCTGAAGTCTTTGAGATAATTACATGACATGTAGTTATTTGAGAGAATCACCCAGACTATACATCTTGGAATAGCTCCTCCCTTGCATATGTGATGATACTATCACTCCACCTTAATAGGGCTAGTCAGATAGCTATCCTATGCAATGTTACACATGCCAAGTACTGATGGAAATTCAATACCCTCTCGTTCTTCCAAATCCTATTAGATATGCTCTAGTGAATGTGCCTGCCCTAAACCTCATATGAAGCCTTGTCCCTTGTAGTTTGACTGGTACATCTGCATCATGTGGCCTAAAGGCCTTTGGACAACCCTAAGGCCCTAATGTGGCCCAAAGGACTTGAGAAACAGTTGGCATGAAGGACTTGGGTGGCCCAAAATCTTTCCTGGATCCAAGGACCAAACTAGTGGCCCAGAGGCCCAGATGGATTAATAGTTCTGGCTACTACAGTACCGAATAGATCCTTCAATAGTACCTTCCACATGACTTCTACAGTAACCTGGAAATTTGTCTCCACCCAGATTTGATCTCGGGTCCCTGGGATGCACTTGCTGAGTCCTCACCAATTTGGTTGAGGCTCCTGTGCATTTATTATTTATCAATAATGACCATCTTGCATAAAATATTTATTTTATTGATTATGATAACTATTTTTTAACCACATCAGGTGGTAAATAATTGTCATTAAATATATAAAATTATCAAAACTATGTAATTCAATCATTTCATTTATTAACTATTTAAATAATAACATCAACTTTACAGGATTAATAAATTTCATGAGATGATATTGATAATCCATGAGAATATGATAAATAATAATTTTTCCCTTGATATTACTATTACAGGAACAATAATTGATAAATAAATAAATTCGTCAATATAATGTCAAAGGGAATTATTTTAATATCATCCTTCTGTGATGCATTATTTTATAAATATTAATAAAATTCATTATGCTCTTTAAATATTTACTGTCATCAAACCACTTCTTATGGTTATATTATTATTATTTTTTATAAACCAATAAAACACAATGAATATTTAAAAAACTTCATATTAACCTCATGCATAATTTATAATAAAATTATATATATTTTCATTCAATTTGGGGTATGAAATAAATCATTTTCAATAAATATTCTCATTCACTCCAGGTAACAACATATAATTATTTTTTGAGTTTTGTTGTGTCTTCAAGAGAATTTCCTGAATATTTAATTTATTAATTTCATCAATTTTATCCACTTCTAGGAATTAATGTATGAAACATATATTTACTCGTGTTCATCAAGAACATTTAATTTCTCTAAAACAATTTATAAGAAATAACACAATGATAAAACAAATAAAATAATACAATATTTACAAATATTCAATGTAAATATCATCTTCATTATGAGCCTTTATATATCATAATCATGCATGAAACCATTAAGGTGTAGAAATGAAAAGGTGAGATGAAATTTAATGGTTGATGACATGATTAACAAACTTTGGCTAAATGTACAATAGGTGCATGATGTTAATCACGTATCACCAAACCTCAGATTGATGTGAGGAAAGTAAAAAATGTTCATCATTTGACCAATTATGATTGTGTTGTTTCATTATTATATTTTATTAATGATATTTTTCCTGACATAGACCACATTTGTTTTTGATAACATTCTCTTTAGGGAATGGAGTGAAATTTTCCATTTGGGGGCCATTATAGCTCTTCAGAAGGTCATAATTTTTCCCACAACAAAAGATTTAGCAAACCATATATTATTTTCATATATTTCATGAGTGGAAACATAAATGTAACAATATCTGGTATGTAAAGAATACTCTCTTTTTTATGTATCACTTTGATTGAGTGGATTCAATGCACAAGCAAAATTTTATGACAAAATAATAATCATTATAAAAAATATGTGACATACCTTTTTCCTATGATACTTATATTATTTGGATGATGACACCATCATCATGATGCGTAATGCTATCTAGACGATCATGGAGATAACGTGTTGTGGAATTGATCAAAGGCTAATTAAAACTACAATGAAATTGAAAACTGGAAATGTAAGACCGATCATTATAAAAACAAATCATTGACGAAGTGAGCGTCGAATTTGTGTATGAAAATGAAGAAAAAAATAGAAATATAAATACAATATAAATTCAAGAAGTAGAGAAAAAAATAATATCAAAAAGTCTACAAAATTTCATTGACATATCATCATATTTATAGAGTACATGAGATCTGATCCAAATATGAGAATATGGATATTAAGAGGGAAATTAATTGGGAATTGAGGAGTAATTATTATTGTCCTAATTATGAAATCCATTTATAATGTTTTATAAAAGGTATTATCAATAATAATTATGATAATTTAACTTAACTCCCCGTTAAATTTAATTTAATTAACCAAAAACATTTTATGCCACCATTATTATTATTATTTAATACTATAATTATAACAAATCTTACTTCAATTTTAATAAATCATCAACATTATAATTATAATAATAATTATTATATTTATTTATGCTCGCCACATCGACCACACATGACCAACTTGTCAGAGGTATGAGTCTGGCTATCATCATGTCCACGCTAAATAGCCTCTACCATGAGATCCCATTCACAAACTCTTCATGATACTGACACAATCATAGCACATGTCGTCACCACACTCCAATCAGGAAAACATGGTTTATCAAACTGATCCTGAACCACCCTTGATCACAAACATGGACCTGTAGTTCCAATCCGATGCATTCACAAATCACCATCCCACCCATTTATAAATTTTTCCCCAAACCATGTATCATCATGTTATTCATTCGATAGTTACAAATCCGAGGGTTTGATCGCACTCCAACCCACCCCGTCAATGAAGAATTGTGACCCCATGGTCTAATGATGAAGAATACGGAGAATGGTGGTGAAAAGACTCAAATAACAATGGTGATAAAAAACATTGACTAAACGTTATTGACCAATGATTTCAAAGAGGATTAAATGGTGTGAGAAACATTACATAACAAGAAAAGGAAAATTTATTTTGATACATGAACTCATGGAATGGATCAAATTAATGTAGATCAATGATAAGGAAGTGATCATGCTCAATATTTTAATTATAAGAGATAAAAAAACATATAATAAGAACTACCTCAGTTTTGGATTGATCACTACTGAAGAATAGGGTTTCCAATGATTTTGGAGGATTTGTTCCATTTTCTACATCTTGATCTGCTCGACCATAGAGTTTTGTCGTCATTTTATTTGATTCAACAATAGAATGGAGGAGGGGAGCTTTGCCGAAAGTGGGATAACTATGATCTAATCCGGGAGAATTCTCCCTGGTGACATATTTATAAAAATTTGGATTAAGTTAAATGAATTTAATTAATTAATTTATTAATTAATTAATCCATTAAAAAACACTGCCAATGTGTGAGGGGTCTGAATATCCCATGTAGAGTCATTTTATATTACGACTAGCGTAAACACTGCATTCCATACCCAACCGTGGTCTCAAATGTTTGATCTGATCAACTGTTTAAGAGTTATCTTATTTTATTCAACTAAACATGCACGTAATATAAATTATAATTAATATTTTTTGTAAAATTAATTCTCGCCACACTAGGACTAATAATAGAATATTGTCTCAATGCCTAGCTCTATAAATGTATATAGAAACATTTCAAACTCTTACATAGAAAAAACCAGGTCTCTACAAAAAAGAACCATCTATGAAGTAATCCTTTAGATAAATTATTGTTAAAGGTAAGGTGATGGAGATTTATGGTTTCCCAGCAGCCTCAATGAAGAAATCAAGACCATCGAATGATTACTAACATATTAAACCAACCATGAGAACTAGATTGACCTATCATGGAGATTCGTGGAATCCTCAGTCTATCTTTTTTAGTTCAATGGTATATTACTCTGACTGTGATAAGTAATTTTGAGATTATAATCATTTGGAATATGGTTTTTGATGTTTTCTCTATCTAATCGCTATTTGAATGAGGGAAGAGTTGTCATACCTGAATCTTTCTTATCTGATTTGTGGTAATATTTTCTTCTTCTCTATTAATAAATAGTCGTTTACCTTGAATTTCGTGTAAAAAAATAAAAACATTTAAAAATATATTTATTTATAATTATAAATATAAATAAATAAATAAATCATTAAATAATTACAAATTTATAATAAAAATATTTAAATAAAATATATATGAAAAAGGTCTAGCCAGAAAAAAATCTCTTGACCTTTTATTAAAAGATGAACAAAAAACCTAATGAAAGAACATATGAGGTCAAATGAAGAGACTTTCCCTCATCTGGAAAATTAGTTTAATGAATATATGATGAAGGATAATTTTAATAGCTATAGTCATATTCATTCATAGTTTCCCACTCCGACTATGAATTACCATTGTTGAGAATACTAAGAATCACAACATTGGACATGTCCTGCTCTGATGTAAACTTGATGTTTTATGCTTTGAAGATGTTCTCACAGACACATTCCTTGATAGATTGGAATAATCCTTCTATGTCCTTTTTTCTAGTGGGACTGGAGTTAGTCATTCACTGTTTAACATATTTACCTTTCAATTTATGACAACATCATTAAAAGAAACATCATAACCACTACCTTGAGTCTTAGGATGAGTGGTGTCCAATAAAACCACATGTTTTTCATTGTCACTTCCATCATCAGAGATATTACACCATTTACCCGAAACTCATGAATAACTGAATGAATTCTAAGTCTATTGATAATAATTCATTTTCTATTGATCATTAGATTGCTTAGACCCATCCTCTTATGGAATATGTGTTGATAGGTCCGCTATTAGTGGCAGGACAATGCAACCATTCCATTCAAGCTGTGAAAGAGAGTCCTCTGGTGCAATACAATGGACAAGAACCTCATTTATTGACTCTTGCAGTGCCTAATCAGGGTGTTGAATGTCATCAACTATATGCTTCGCATCATGTTCTGTACATTGATTAACAATCCAAATAGATTTACAATTACCAGAATAATAATAAATTAATTTATTATAGAAATATATATTATTATATAAATGTATATATAATTACATAAAATCATTTATAATTATTTACAAATATTTTTAAATATATATTAAAATCGTTATAAAAATATAATAAATAAATTTATTATATTTATATTTATATAAATATATTCAATTATATAAATATATTTATATTTATATTCAAATATTTTTAAATGTATATATTTAAAATTATATATACCTTGATGGATCTATCATCGATTTGAAAACCAAACCCACGAACCTAAATTTATTAATCAGAGGAAAATGTATAACGAAAGAAGTAGGTCATGATAGTAATATATTTCCCACACACTATTACAAAACTATTATTATCCACCACTAGGGCTTTAAAAGAACTGTTAAATACCCCCTTTATCAGTGCAATAAAAAGCACTGTTAATAGGGTCTTTAACAAGGCATTTTATAATGCACTTAATGTGGGTCTTTAACATTTCTAAAAAATTGATGTTAAATGGGGTAATATATCTGAACATGTAAAATGGCACTGATAAATCCCCCCACCCTTTATTAGTGCTACTAAAAAACACTGATAATGGGGGCCTTTATAATCATTAGTAAAAAAGCATTGATAAGGGTATATTTCAAAAACAAATCACTAAAAATAATATATAAATATATTTATTTTGATATATGTATAATATTTTATAAAATATGTTTTATATGTGGCTAAAAAATAATTTACACTAAATATATAATATATTTACTAAAAATTAATAATAAATTAATAAAAAATATTATTAATTAATATTTTTCTAATTATTATAGACTAATAATCATTTAATAACAATATGATTATAAAAAATTAAAAAAAATTAATAAAATATGAAAAAAAGTTAAAAACATAACTCAAACATCAAATGAACATAACATTTGATTTGAGTGTCTATTTGGGCTCATCCACAAATGAAATCAAATCTTGCAATGGGTTTTACTCCCTATTAACATGGGGGATCCCCATTCACACTTTTTAATCCTCAAAAAGACACAAAAGGAATTCAAAACTGATTTTTCAATCAGGGTACCCTAATTTTTTAACATTCAATGGATTTTCTTCCTCATTTAAGGGAGCCTTATTGAGTTTTTTAGTGGAAAATTAATTTAATACTTATTATTACATTAATATTGATGTTATGGTTTTGATGTTTTATATTTTTCCATATTATAATATTATTTATAATCAAATATATAAATAAAAATACATATTTTTTATATATTAACACATCAAAATTTAATTTTCTAAATAAATTTTTAAACATATTTACCTATAAAATATATTTCTCAGTATACAAACCTTATCTAAATTAAAACTATAGGAGTTGGTTACTTATAACGAAATTATTTTTAATTTATGATAAACAAGTATTCAATGTTTTGAATATTAATAAACTACTTATCACATCAGGATTGTTCTTTCGTGTGACATAGTATGTGATAATGTACTAAGAGTACCTGTCAGACTAAATGTTCATAGCATTTCCCCAATAAGATAAGAACTCGGAAGTGCTATGACACTATTATTGAATAAATATTCACTATTGGAAGATATCATTTGAGGGACATAAATGATATGGGATATCAGGGGTGGAGAGTAATTTTACTTTAAGGCACCATCCTATAGTGTATACATTTTGTAATATCTAGTAATATATTATATAAATGGGATCATCTAGTAGGAAGTACACATTTATATTATCATTTAATATTCCTATATGAGGATATGTGTATTGGATCATATACTTTAATATTACTATTAATTAATATCATGAGTCATGTACATTGATGTATTGATGAAAATAGTAACGACTGATGTTCATAGTGAGGTAGGATACATTGGGTGTGTCATCAGTAATATTGCATTAATGAATAGTGTGAAAAATAATTTATCCCTTCTGATCATTAAAATAAGTTAATATCTTAGGATCATTGATGGAAATGATTTAGCCTAAAAAATCCATAGCCATGGTGTTCTATAGGCAAGTTCAATTTCTGAAAATTCAAAGAATGATACAATGGGTATATAGGTTGATGACACTAGCATTAAACCTAATTGATTAGAGATATTGTGATAAAGAGATTATATTACATATTAAGTATCCATATGAGATGACATGTCATTACAAAATTAACTTATTTCTCTATGGGTGCCTTGGCGTGTTATAAGACGCTAAACATGGACTTTAGGCAGCTTTGCCAAATGCCATTGGGAAAGAGGCCTAGTGGTTCACACAATAAGTGTATCCAGAATCTATGTTAAAAAATATATTATTATTATTTATATAATAGTTTGAATAAATATTATTCTTGCATCTGGATTATTAATTATTCATGTATGTTTGTTCACATTTATTCGGACACTATTTATTTTAGAGAATATATTATGAGCAGAATATTTAATTAATATTTATTTTCTATTAATTGAATATAATATATATTTATTTATTGGTTAATAATGTAGTTATATTTATTTAATAAATAAATACACATTATTCAATTCCAAATTAATAATGTCGAGGAAAGTTTGACCGTGTTTGATGGTCTAGTGAGAAATAACAAATATTTAGTATTATTTAATTAAATAATATTTAATTTTAATTTTCATGTTATGAACATGTATAGAAATAATAATAATATTATTATTTGATATGGGGGTCTCTACAATTAATTTAATAATTAATGGAACATGTGAAATAATTTTTTTACCCTAGTAATAAAAACACCCAATTATGGTTTTTTCATCATTATCCAATTCAGTTGTGCACAAAAATCATGGATAATCTTCTCAAGACTGGAGATCTCTCATCTCCAAGAAATCACTCAAGAACAGATAGAAATCCACCTCCTCTAGATCAAGGATAATGCTTTATAAGTGGTTCTCAATGAAATCAATGGCAGACAATGAAAGCGAACATATATTATGTTCTTACACATAGAGACTCCTTTAGAGACATCTATAGATTCCAAGAACATGTGTGGACAACCAAGATAAGAAATATAAAATTGGTTTCTACAACACAATGGTGGCACACCATGATCTCTCACCATTATAATAAACGAAGAAATAATTCCATGGAGGCATTTCATTATCTATTTACATAAATTATAAACAATAAGTTTTGATCACCTCTCTCTCAATTCCAGAGTTATAATCAATTGTCTATTTATATGATCAAATTTCATGGATCATGGTGTTCATTGTTGTATAAATCTTTTATTGATTATTGATCATAGAAAAAACAAAATTGGGAACTGCCCAATGTGTGCTTCTACAATGCCCGAATCTTTCAAGTTGTGTTAGAGTGGGAACATAATTTTTGGTAATTTTTTAAAAATATTTTGTGATTCATGAATTTTTAATTTAGTTTTTCAAACAAGGTTTGATTGATCATTTAATATAAATTTTGAGATCAATTTATTCCTCCGTGATCTCTCATAGATCTAATCGAGACAACTAAATTTATGATTAAAATAAAATCGAGGAACACATATAGAGTTTCAAACTTTTTTGGAAAGACAAGACATGACTACATGCCTTGTAATCAGAGTTACCCACCATGTAGTCAGGTTTAATGAATCATGAATTATTTTATAAATTAATTCAAGTCGTATTCATTATATAAAAGCATTAAATTGCACCGCGTGTTGACCAGAATTTAATGTTTCACGGTTAGCCGGACTATATGTCGTATAAACTGTGTAGATAGTGTGTATTCCCTTTGAGTCGCAAATGGTCCATGTATTCCATACACGACCTACCTGACTTGTGTATTTGTAATTTAGAGTTCAAACAAACTGTGCCATATTGGACACGTTGTGTGCTCCAAATTTTCAGAGGTACGATTCACATGATGAGTCCTTAGGTGTGTACCTTGAATAAACTATACGAGATGTACATGTCATGTACTTATACCTGTTATACATATTTAAAATTTATTTTTTATATCATGTAAATCTTGAGACATGTTTTTTTTGTGGTCATTATGTTGACAGGACACACCATGTGATATGTTTTAATATATTTTTTATATAAATGTTGAATTAGTATCTGTATAATTTTAATGATCTGTATATCATGTATGAGTAGTATTATGGTTATTTCTCTACATGCAATAAAGCATGACACATTATAGAAAATTAATATAATTCATGTAATCATTAAGTTGATTCTAACCATCTTGAAATTATATGATAATTTATATATGCTAAATGTCATAGAGAATAAATTATATATCACTATAATACATGTTTGGTAGATTAGGATGAGTATTAACCATGTTTCCTCTAAGGTAAATTTATATAAAATATTAATTTAAAATGTATCTATTTAATTTTTTTAAAACTATAATAGATGAAAATCTCAATAAAATTCAGAAAAGGATTAAGATTAAAGGATTGATTAATTAAATATAATAATTAATAGATTCGAGCATGATTTATCTTAATAATAAAAATTATGAATTAAATGATAGTTTTATTAAATATATAATACGTTGCATTCATGTGGATGATCATGATCTAGACCCGAACTTTTGTATCTGACTGGTTTAATTTAATTAATTATTAAGTTAAATTGTTGACCTGCGTGCCTTCACTCCTTTTATTATGTAGGTCCTGAGTTCCCATTGTTTCTTTTATATAAACCCCCTTTCCCCCTCATCTGTTTTTGAGTAAATGGAATATGTAATGGATAGAGCTCCCAAGATAGTGGAGGCAGTTCAATTTTGGATCCCAAGAAAACAAATCCAAGGAGATACATAGGTGGTCTGGTGGAAAGCTGTAGCACGAACCATAATTGATTCTCGGTGTTTTTTCCCTAAGTCAACGGTAAGTTTAACAACTGATTGGTAAAAAATATTCTAGTAAAATATCATGATCATACCACTCTATTATTCTATTTATATCTGTTTCATTGTTATTACATTATAGATGTCTTGTTGTGATCACATAATTATTTAATTAACAAGTATGTAAGATAGAACTCAAAGAAACCAGATTGTGCATACATATTATCAAAGTCATGGTTAATCACATATTTAAATCCCACTTAATATTAAAATTAATTTGATAAATATAATAATTGTAAATTTATACATAAAAATATTAAATCTCTCAATAAAATATTATGTTCGCATCTTTGTCCATTACTTCATTTAGAATCGAACCATATTTCAATCTGCTTGACTAGAGAATGTTGGGGTGCTTTCAATTATTGGGGAATTCTAGCATGAGGTTTTGGATTGACATAACTTATTTGAATTCCAAATTAGGACATATTTTAACTAAGAGGAAAATGTTTATGAAATCCAATTAAATGATTTTAGGATTGGGGAGTCCTCTCAACTCATCAAGAAACTATGAGTTAATTCAGCTGGAATTTTGAATGCCAACCAACACCATTAAAGTTTCTTAACTAACCAAATTTGGGGTAATGAGAATGGGAATATGGATCTTATCTATAGGAATTTCCATGAAATGGGATATTTTGAAGCCAATCATAGGGGATATTAGGTTTTGATAAAATAGTGGGAGACAAAAAAATACAAAAATTTATTTATTTGACTACATTTATCAGATAAAGTACTAAAATTGAGATCATACTTTTTCATAGAAACAAATATAAAATGACATCAAACATATCATCGTGATCAATTATTGAGAAGTAAAAACATCTCACTAGAAAAAAATTCCATGTGTGGAAAAGGTGTCTACATGTCATCCTTCTACATTAAACGAGATTGTATATGTTGGAAGAACACATACTAGTGGTTCCTTGTCATAAGGAATGTGATGAAGAGTTATATCTCTATGAAAAACCTCTAAATATTTCTATAGTGGTTCAGTGATTCATGATATCGTCCATGTACAATGACCTTTTAAAGAAACACGAGGATATGGAAGCCTATATCATGATGTCTCTCCTTCGGGATATATATCAATAGATGGACAGAAAAGAAAGGTATGATATCTCCAAATATTTTTTCAAAACTAATCTTGGAGATTCTACGCTAGATGGGAATCATGTATTCAAGCTTATCGACTATATTGAATGCCTAGAGAAATTCAGAATTAATATACCAGATGAGTTGGATCCAGATCTCAGAATATCATCACTACCCAAGATCTTATCGAACATTATTAATAACTAAAATATTATAAATAGTGAGAATATTCTTGAAGAACTTTTTACATTAATTCCCCAAGTGGATAAGGTTATGGGTTATGGAAAACTCATAGTCCTTATGGTGAAAAATAAAAGGAAGGACAAGGAATTGGGGCCCTTGACTTATAAATACTCTAAAGCTCTCAAAAAACATCATAATAAGAATAATAATATCAAGGGGTAGTGAATATAAAAGGAGGTAGTATGTTTTTCATGAGGAATGTCAGGCCATTGGAAGAGGAGCTGCAACCAGAATCCCAGGGAATCTAAAGGTTCATTTGTTATCGAGTGAATTATTTCAATTTGTACACTTGGGGTATTAGATATATCTTGTGGTGCTCAAATGTGTATCCAAATATAGGAACCATGTTTATTTTGAAAAATTTCCAAAGGATATGTGAATACGAGAGCTTCCAATTGAGTGAGTTTTCCTTCCCTAGCCATTGGTGACTACCACATTTCATTTCCAATGGGAATGATTTTAGTTTTAAGAGATAGTTATTATGTACCTATAGTTACCAAGAACATAATTTCTATATCATTTTTCAATACATATGGGTTTATTTTCATGTTTGGAAATAAAATTTGTTTCTTTTATAAAAACAACATATGTTATGTTATGAAACATTTAAATAATGGTCTTTAGGTATAAAATTATGAAAACCTTGTGATGAAAATTGAAAATGAATCATGTTCACACAACTAATATAACACCCAGTTGAGGAATCACCATCATTGTCTTGTATATCAGATGCATTTGAAAATGTTTTGTCAAGATGGTTATTTATATTATTCTAATATAAAGCCAATTGAAAGATGTCGTTCTTGTTTACAAGGGAAAATTCCCAAACCACTAATTGGTGGATAGGGTGAAAGGGCCACATAGCTTCTAGGATTGGTATGCACTGATGTGTGTGGACCATTCATTGGAGAATCTAGAGTTGGATATTCTTACTTCATAATTTTTACTAATGAATAGAGTAGATATGGATATTTTTACTTAATGAGTTATAAGTTTGAGTCCTTTGAGAAATTCAATGAATTTAAGAATTAAGTAGAGAATAAACATGGTAAGAAGCTAAAGAAGCATTGATCAGATCAAAGTGGTGAATATCTTAACTAAGAGTTAATCAAATTTCCATGGGAGTTTGATATTCTCTAACAACTCCCTCTTTCATATACACTATAGTGGAATGGTGTTAGTGAAATAAGGAATCATACCTTGATAGACATGGTGTGTTCGATGATGAGTCATACAGATATTTCATTATCCTTTTGGGGATATGCATTACAAACTGTGGAATAAATATTAAATTAATTAACAAATAAACTGTAAAATGGAATTCCCTTAGAGCTATAGAGTGGAAATAAACTTGCTTTGTCACATACATGAGTTTGGGGAAGCCAGGAATTTGTTAATGCTTTTTTAGGAAACAAACTAGCACCCTGCGGTATGAAGTGTATCATTATAGGGTATCCCAAGGAATAAAATGGATATTGCCTATACAACCCCTCAGATAAAAAATGTAATGTTTCCAAACAATCTGTCTTTCTTGAGAGGGATCACATTGTCATGACCTGCCTTCTTCGAAATGAGTGAAGGGACAAAAAAGTGCCACACCCATCATTTCTCAATATGAATGAGGGATATTGACCCCCCAAGTCCCACATTCAATAGGCCCTAGGGCAACGACTAGAAAAAAGGGTATATAATCTCACATAATATGGAATGCATTACCTTTTTTAGAACAAGATCTGGAGATAAGATCGTAAAACCCAAGAAAATTAAAATACTAAAAGTAAACATAAACCCAAAATACATTCCCACATGCATGATCAAAAAGTAAAGATTGTACATTTTACACAAAAACACCAATGTATAATACCAAAATAAAAGATTCTAAGTAGAAGTAACAACTAATCTATTTGCATGAGCTAGTAAATTCCATCACAGTCCTCCAAGTCCTCACAGAATCCTAAAAACTATTTTATATATGTAGGGTGAGAATACAAGTATACTCATTGGGGAAACGAAATCTTCCCATGCACTAGTGGGAAAACATACTAATGTCCTTGTTAGAAAATAATAGAACCTTAAAGAACCTACCAAGGAATAACAACCATCCGAACCTCACCAAGGAACACTCAACAAATAACTCATGTCAAGTAAAATAATAGTACAGACTCATCGATGATTGGGTACAATACACCACATTCCCACTGGTTATCTAATCAGCCCTAATGGATAGAGTCTTGACTCTACCACTCTTCCCATAAGTAGTCCCACTTACAAAAAACTGCTTGCACACACCATGTACTCAAACACCTAGTCCTCTCGTCGTCAAAAAACCATTAGCAAAAGGTTATTGTTATATGGTAATCCTCACTCCATTACATCCTACTCAGATATGCTCGAGCGGTAAGAAACTATAAGAGGGTGTGAGGAAGGAAGTCATAAACCAACCATCCATTCTCACACCAAGATGATGGGAAAGACACTCTCCCCCATAAAATGGGGATGTTTGGAACATGGTTCTAATTAAGGGTGGGATTCATATATAAATCATGAAGGAACTAAAATTTATACATATAGATAAGAAAACAATTATCCTTACCTATGGGTTTCAAAACAATCAACCAACTCATACAGTACCACAGTTGCTACTACCCCTGTATGTAGAACCATACAAAATCCACTAACAAAGCGTAACCCAACAAATTATTCTTTTAAAAACTTTTCATTTATTAATTTTGGTATTCAATTTAAATTATACAATCAGTATTGGGAAACTATAAACCATAACAATATAAAAAAACAAAACTGGATTAGCAGTCTAACTGCACGCCCATGTTCAAACACTACCAACTATCATTCTTCAAAGTTATACAAAAAATTACCCCTCTCAAATTCCATATCTACATCCCCACATCCGAACAAATCACGGATTTATTCCAATTTCATAAAAGTTCATTACCACACCACAGTCCCACTTGCCAATTTTGTTCGACGACCACGACAAAAAAAAGGTAGTTCAGCTTCCTACAAGTCCATCCATTCCACAATAAATCAGTATCTCAAAATGGGATAACAAAACACCACATGTACTTCCCCACACAAAAATCCCACAAAAAATGCTAAAAACCCACAGTCTCATTGTACACACAGACCACACCCTTCTCACAGAACTAACTCCTACGTCCACATCCATACCCATAATCGTGCTCCCAACATTAGAACCACACAACTCACAAAAAGTAACAAAACTCAACAGATTATAGAACTCACCCATACCTATCAATAATATGTGTATATATATTCAGATTTTTTTAAACACCATTATTTAATCCACATGATAAATAGGGGTGATCATACATGGGTTTTCATCCTAGGGAAACCATTTCGATTAACCAAGTTACGTTTTTAAGAAGTTTTCATGTTATCGATGATTAAGAAAAATCATAACAAAAAAAATAATACACCACTAGTTTGCAACCAAATACCACCAAATTCAATTACATTTGGAAGTCATATAGCCAAAATAAATCCATAAAGAATCAAAGATAACAAAAAACAGGAACAAGTTATCAAACATCAATCAACTCTCAGCCCGTTATTTCATTACTCCGTTATCTTTTGATCATATTCAGTTCTTATTTATTTCTTAATTTTAGAAACTATTCACCCATTCGATAAAAGGAATAACTATGACTCCAACCCCACATGATGCACAAAAAAATAGAGACAGATGAAAATCTCTATCAGATGATCAAAGGATCGGCGTTCCTCCTTTCACCATGAATAGGGGATCACGTGAGTAGAAGGAAAGAACTCCAAGAAAGATGATAAGAAGATATATAACATTGGTGGAAAACTAATCTAGGGAGTAAGGATCTGGGAACACCAAGGGGAAATGGAAAACACATGGTGAAGGGATGATCCCAGCCCTGAAGAACCAAATCACATTTTAAAAGAAGAGTGGTTTCCAAATGTCATTAATGTGGGATTGTGGTCATGATCATGTTGTTTGGGTATCTGAAATCACCCAAGTCATTAGGATATTTATTGATATAATTAATATACTTTGAAACACCCCTAAAATTCTTGAAGAAGGCATTAAACTCGATTTGTGTCAAATAAAATGTAAGATGTCTAAAATTGGATTACTGAGAAAAAAACTCGGAAAACATCAAATGAGTAACCAATGGGTAAGACACCAATGCGGTGCCACCGACAGGTGAGCTACCAACATGACCTACCAATGCTGATACACTGAGCTAACAATGATGTTCCACTGACATCAAGACCTATCGATTCCCTAACCTACTGACAATGATTCCCTCGACTTACCGATTTCAACGCCCCTGACTCACTGATGTCGACACATTGACATGTTGATGCGCTGACATGATGATGCACTGAGATTTCAATGAACAAACAAGCCAATTCACAAAAATTCCATCATAATGACATATTGATGCACTGACATGCAGAAGCTGACTTCCTGAGTCACTGATTAAAAAACTGAAAAATTACTATAAATCTCATAAAACGGGCCACTGTTGCCTCCCGGAACTCATTAAGAACTTGATTTTCACAAAGGATAGGTAATGAGAAATCTAGTATATTACATCATATACCACTCAAAATATTCTAGTCTTGGAGAATTAAAAATAGAACCAGAAGATAGAGGGTTCGAACAACCACCCCTTATGATGCGGCTTAGGATCAAACCACCTTGTGTTATTTTTAATGTTGGAGTAAAAACCATGACATCCAAGGAAACCTCCTTGACATATATCTCCTAAAAAACTATGCAAACACTAAGGTCAAACCATCCAGAAACATGAATTAGGGAGATCCTTCTTCCATGTCATGATACTATATGCTTCAGGAGACACTATCTCACCCACACCGGTTTAATCGCATCCATATTGATGCATCTTGATTAAGGATCAGGTTCTATATCCCCATAATCATGACTTTTCAAAAAAATAGAGAATTTGGAAAAAATTATAACATAGCAAGCAAGTTCAAACTTTACATCACAACCAAGGTGCAAAGAAAATCAAATGAGAAAACTCTAAACAACTTTGTGTTCTGTTGAAAGAACCCACATCTTAAATTTAGGAATGGATCTTTATTTCGGGTTGATTTTGAGGAAAAATAATGATATGTAAATTTCGTTATTACATGTCGTGTACTATTGAGTACACACCGTGTACCCGGTTGGTGCGTGTAGCCATGTACATGCCATGTAACGACCGTGTACAAGGCCATGTAGGGGACCTGGATGACAACCTATGGAGGGGGCTGGTTGAGGCTTGCACACGGCGTGTACATTAAATGAACACGCATTGTACTTTTATTTTTAATTGATGAGTCGGAGTGGGTTCATGTCTCATCTCTTGAACTATCTTCTTCTCCCCATGTACTATCATGTAATGGTTGAGTACATGGACATGTGGGTGAACTGGCTGACCGAATAAAGTGGGGACCGATTGTGTCTTGTATATGGAATGTACATTAAATGAACATTCCATGTACTTTTATTTTTAATTGATGAGTCCAAGTGGGGTTTGGTCTCATCTCCAGAACTCTCTTTTTCACTGCGCCACATTTTAACAGCGCTAAAAAAATCACTGATAATGGGGGAGCCTTTATCAGCATTTTTTTACTAGCGTTGATAAAGGGAAAATTTCAAAAAAACGTTTATTTCATTAAAAATACTATAATACTATAATAATATAATAATTTATTTATATTGATATAAATATAGTATATATTTTATAAATATGTTTTAGATATGTGTAAATAGAAATTTTAACATAAGATCTAATATATTTAGTGATTATGGATTATAAAATAATTAAAAAAATTATTAATTAATAATTTTCTAATTATTATCTTGTAATAGTAATTTAATAACAATTTGATGTCACAAAAAATTAAAAAATTAATAAAAGATCTAAAATAAGTTGAAAACATAACTCAAACTACAATCGGCTGTAACTTTTGATCTGGGTGCCTATTTGACCTATACCACATATCAAATCGATGATTGTGATAAGATATCTACCCTTGTTGACATAAGTAAACCTATTTAAAATTTTTATCCCCATAGAATGCATTAAAGGCTTTCGAAACTAATTTTTTATTCGGGATACCCAAATTTTTTGACATTTGAAGGTATTTCAATGTATTTTAAGGGGATCCTTTTTCTGTTTATCAGTGGGGAATGAATTTTTTCCTATGGATTACATTAATATTGATATTATGGTTTTGAAATTTTATCATTTTTCATAATGTACTGTTATTTATAATCAAATATATAACTATATATACATATTTTTTTGTCTATTCACATGTAAAATTTTATTTTATAAATAATTAAATAAACATATTTACATATAAAATATATTTCTCAGTATACAACCCTTATCTATATAAACACTAATATACATTTTATTTAAAATACAAATATATGAGTATTTATATAACTACATAATGTGTGTGTGTTCATGTATTTGTGTGTATCAATATTAACAAACTAATATATTTTATCTATTTATTTTAACATATGTATATACATATTAATATATAATATATTTAAATTTATATAAATATATATAATTATGTATAATTATACTTATAGTTAAACATATATAATATATATATACATATATGCATCTCTATGTGTTTGTGTGTACGTATGTTATATATATGTATTTATTTATTTATAAACACAAACAAATTTTTTTTATAAATGTATTTAAAACTGATCTTATAAATATATATTAATATATGAATAAATATATAGATAAATAATTTAACTATATATATGTAAATAAATAATTAAAAATTAATGTATATAAATAAATATTATAAATAAATATTAATATACAAATAAATATATAAATATGTAAATATAACTATATATGTATATATATATATTAATATAAATAAATATAAAAATAAATATAAGATTAAATATATAATATACGAATAAATATGACTAAATATAAATAAATAAATAGATATATCATTAAATGGATAAGTTAACAAGATGGGTTACTGGTAAAGGTGCTCACGTGCCGGAGGATAGGTCTTGAGGTCAAAACCAAGTAGAGGAAGGGGTGCATGCGAGTGAGGGGGGGGGGGGGGGCTATTAAATGTTGGGGATGTGGGTCAGGTTTTGTGGGGGTGTGGGGGTAAGGTTGGGGAGAATATGCGTTGTTGAAATGGGGGCCAAACACTATTAAAACCTTTAAATATGCATATTTTTTTATTTATATTAATCTTTTATTAAATTTTTTAAAAAACACTGATAATGGACCCTTTTATCAATGTTTTTTAGCCCTAATAAAATACCCCCTTTATCTTAATTTTTTAGCTTTGGTAAAAGGGACCCTTTTAATATCACCTCTATTATCAACACTTTTTGGTGCAGATAAAGGCTTTTTAGTGCTGATAAACCATGTTTTGTTGTTGTGTCAAATCATATTTCCTCTAGAGGAACTCAAGGAACGAGCATGGGGCCATGGATTGGTGTCTCTTAAACCAGGCATGCTTTGTGTTTAGCAGTGGAGTTTTTTTCAATCCATTTGAAATAAAAAACTCATTTCCTCATGTTTGGGAAAAAATATATGGATTAAATTGGATCGTGTGGCATCCTCAAATCTTATACAACATTGGTTCTTCAATTGTGGTCCCTATAAAAATGGACAGGGAGACCAAACTATATAGGTATGGGGACTTCTCTGAGAGTGTTAGTTGAGGTGTATCTGAATTTGATGCTTACTAAAAAAGTTATTTTGTCCACTAATGATGATGAATTAATTATGAGGCTTTTCTATGTGAAGCTAGAATAATTTTGTTTAGTTTCAAACAATATTGTTCATTATAATTCTAACTGTACGAGTGTAATCTATTTATCTTTTTGTTCATTATCTTGCAATTGTGTGTATAACTTCAGAAGAAAACTAAAAGAGGACCTGGTGAAACTGTTGTTGGAGATTCCGAACATCCTTAGTCCAATATTTGTGAGGTTGATGTCCATGGGAGTCAATCTCTCAGAGTTAAATCAAAAGGTGGGGATGTCAGAGCTCGAGTTAAAATCTCAATCCCACAACAACCATCTAATGTGACAGTTCACTCAACAGATGATGAAGCTACTACTGGTGTGTAATCTGGACTTCTCTCCTCCATTCAAAAATAGGTACATGTATTGAACAATGAGTAGGTTAGGCGTCAAGAGTCTCATGTGGAAATAAATTTATTTTCATTTTAGGGTGGATCTTCCCTGGGAAGAGTATAAATGTAGTTTAATTAGGATTATGGGCCTCTTATACAGATTAAATGAGTCTCAAATGAGTCTTTAGATAACTAGAATGGAAGGAATGGCTCAGTGGTGGATTAATGTCATTGTAAGAACGGAGAGTATGGTATAGGGCATGGATACGGGAAGCATCATTATCAGGGAAATCAAAGTGTTAAGCTAACCTCTATTTCTGATTTTGGACCAGTAATAGACTATATACTGGCTATGGCTTCAAGGATCTCTTTGGGACCTATTAGAAAAGAAGGGTATAAGGTTCACCTTATGGATGTAGATTTTAATGACTCATCCTTTGTAGGTTCTCAATGCTTGTAAGAACATATTGATCATTGGGAACTTAAAAAGATTGAGAGAAAATAGAAGGATATGGATAAAGAAGACCCATCTATGAAGATATCCTTTAGATACATTATTATTGAAGGTAATTTTAAGGAGGTTGAAGGTTTCTTATCATACTCAATGAATAAATAGATACCACAGAATGATTAACCACATATTAAGCCCACCATGAGAACCAGATCAACAACTCTTACATATTGGTGGAATCCTTAGGCTAGCTACTTCATTTAATTGGTTGATGACTCTAATGGGGATGAGGAATTTGGAGATTGTAATCATCTGGAATAGGATCATTGGTGTTTTTTCTATCTTTTTGATGTTTGAATGAGGGAAGAGTTGTCAAGTCTAACTCTTCTTCATCCACATTGTGCTATTATTTTTTCTTCTTTCTTAATAAAGTGTCATTGTACATGACCTTCCAAAAAAATATTTATAAATATATAAAATTTTTTAATTATAATTATAATTATAAATATATATATATATACATAAATTTTTCAATAATTATAAAATTATAATAAATATATTTGAATAATAAATATGCAAAGAAGGTCTAGTCAAAAGCAAATCTCTTGACCTTTTATAAAAATATGAATGAAAAAGATACCAAGAGAATATATGATGTCAAACAAAGAGAATTTCCCTCATTCAAAAAAGAAGTTTAATGACCATAAGATAAAGGATCATTTTCATAGTCATATTCAGATTCATTTGCAGTTTCCCACTCTAACTGTGAATTACCTTGGTTGTGAATGCTAAGCATCATTACATTGGACCTTTCAGCATTTGAAGTGATCTTGATCTTTGATTCCATGGAAGATGTTTTGGTAGACACATTCCTTGGTAGATTGGAATAATCCTTTCACTGCCATCTTTTTGGTGGGACTAGAGTTATACATTCACTTTTGATCATGATTACCTGGACATTTATGAAAAAATCCTTAAATGAAAGATCATTACCAATACCGAGAGGCCTGAGATGATTAGTGTCCAATAAAACAATATGTTTCTCATTGTCACATCCACCATTTGAGATATTACCCCATTGACCAGAAATTATTGAAAACTAAAAGCATACTGAATCTCTTGATAATAATTAATTTTCTATTGATCATCAGATTACCTAGACCCATCCTCCTGTGGAAAATGTCTTGAGAAGACCACTGTCATAGGCTACATAATGGAACCTTGCTTTTAAGGCTATAAAGGAGAGTCATCTAGTACAACACACTAGACAACAACCTCATTTCCTAAATCATGCAGTGCCTCACCAGGTTTATGATTGTCATCCCCTATATGATTCCCATCCTATCCAGGGCATTGATTAACAATCAATATAGATTTACATTTATCATCAAAATAATAAATAAATTTATTATTTTTATAATTATTTAAATATATTATAATATAAAATTATTTATAATTATATACAAATATTTTCAAATAAATATATTTTTTATAATTATTAATATAAATAAATAAATATACTTATACTTATATGTAATTATATTTTAAAATAATTATTAATTTATAAAAAATATATTTATTATATTTATAATTATATAAATATATATAAATATATAAATATATATGATTATATAAATATATATTATTATATAATTATATATAATTATATGAATATATATAATTATATAAATATATATAATTATAAAAATATATTTATAACTATATTATAATATTTTTTAATATATTTATTTAAAATTATATATACCGAGATATCTTTGTTATGAATTTGGAAACCAATCCCATGACCCCGGATTTATTAATAAAAAGAAAATGTACAATGAAGGAAGAAAATCAAGGAAGGCATAAAATGCCCACACAGTACTACAAAACTATATTTATCCATCGCTTGGGATTTAAAAGAATTTTTAAATAACTTCTTTGTAAGTGATAGAAAAAGTGCTATTAAAGTGCGTCTCTAATGATGTATTTTAGCACAGTTAAAAGGGGTCTTTAATAGTGCTATAAAATGTGCCCCTTTATCAGTACTTGTAAAAAAGCATTGATAAATTCCCACCCATTATCATCATTATTTAAAAAAATTTCATAAAGGGGGTCCCTATAACGTACAGACCATAGAATCTATTAGCTGGTGTATTATTTTATTACATTGGCATGATTACAAGGAAATAAATCCTAAAGAACCGATCATTTTAGCAGTTTGGGAAATTCTGACTACATAAATCCTTCACATCATATTTTGGGAAAAGAAAATAATAAATGATATATAATAAAATTTAATAAACCTCGTCCTTGAATGCTCATTCAAATATTTCTTCATCATAACCCAGGGAAATGAAACATAATATGGGTGTGCTCAAATAATTTGTAATGGTATGTAAAGTGGAAGAAATAATTAATTGATGAGAATAATGAACATTGGAAGGTAAAAAAATATTAATGATTTCCATTCAAACAACTAGATATGGAAAAATCAGTATGACAAGGTGAATAACTGAAACACATTCCATTTAATAAAAAACTGATAATGAAATGAATCTATTGATATGTCGATGCAAAATCTCATTGATAAATAATAATTAAAGCCTTAAAATAAAATACATCCACATAAATGTCAATGAAAAATCTCATTGATGAATAATAACTGAATATAAAATTGGTAAATTCTTTATTATTGTATGCCATGTTTCATAAGAATATGGTACCTTTACTATCAAGACCTCTCAGAAGACGGTTTGTAACATACTGGGTAAAAACCCATCTGATTTGTCCAAATGCTTCATCTCAAAAGACTATGGATGCATCAAGGGGAATCAAAAATAGGTCCCCACCCATTTCATACCAGTCCAAATCATTCCCCATATATTGAATACAATATTTTATTTATAAAAATGTATCCATCTAAAATAGAATATATGAATTTATCAATAAATTCTTAGCTAATCAAATAACTGTCAAAGTTAACTCTGTATTTAAAATGATATAATGTTTATGTAATAATAATAATATTCATTATGTGAGAACATGAATATTAAAGTAAATTTCTATTGAAAAATGATTACAATAAATTAATTGTTTCAAGATAAGGTTAACAATCACAAAAAGCAGTTATATTTCAAATATAATCATTAAGAATGTTTTTGAGGTAAATAATCTTTTAACATCCCAAAGTGTCCTAGACCACTTGAAACATTTAAATCATAATTCCCATTGAGGAATGTTTTTTATACCATGAATAAATGGATTCATGATATAATGTATCAAATGTTTCTTAAGATACACTACAGAAATATAATTATGTGGTGGATATGGAATATGCATCATGGAATGAAAAGTAAGACACACATTCCTTATCTTATCCTTCCTTTTTTTGTGAGGTATTTAGCCTCTTATATAGTGGTTTAAATTATGTTACCAACTAATATCATAACCATACACATGATTAAAATACCCTTAAATTTTTATAATATATCATTACTCATTTGTTAACAAACATTCATTAATTTTACTATTTCAGGTGTTAATTGCCCAGTTTTCTCTAGTACGATCTAACTTATTACATGTTGTTATCATTAATTATTTCATTGTTTCATAATCTCTAGAATGTAAAACATGAAATAATTATCACATGAAATTATTATATATGTATTTATAATAATCTACAATAATTAGAGATATGAAACATAATACACCATTTATAGAGATGGTAGGTCATATGTACACATTTATAGTACATTCATTCCATTATCATATTTTAAAATAAAAAGATTAAATGATATATATAATCATGTATATTATAATTAAATTATCATATATTTTTAATATATGTAATATATTCTTATTAATATCATCCCTAATAATTTTAATGTATAACGTGAACAAATCACGTCGCATTTAGGGGGAGGTAGTCCACACATCCACAAGTGATGTTATCTTATTTACGCCAAATAAAATGTATAAAGATATGTGTTATAAATTAATTAAATATTCATAATGATATTATAAATACACATATGTAATATATATATATGTATATTTTCCATCATAATGGCCACCATGTCAGGTGGTAATGGAAAAATGAACAATCATCATTTCATGAGGCAGTTGTTCACCATACACAAAAACAATATGTTCGTTACCAATTAGATGGATGTGTGATATTGTAGATTAAAAAATTATCCTAAAAACATACTTGTATACTGAGGATATTGGTGTATTTTATAAAATAATATATATGTATATTTTAGTGGATGGAGTGGTAAAAAAAAAGAAAATATATTGTTGGAAAATGTTACCATAAAAATCTGGTAACTTCTTTTTAGTTTGTACCAAAAGGCATCCTTAGGTGGATTTTTGACCAAAGAGAGGATTATAGGTATATGGGATGGATTTTTAGGAGCTATTCTGTATGATATTGTTCTATCCAAAGAGTATTGAGAGGTATGAGTAAGGGGGAGATGTGGCAGCCTTTTATAAGCGAGGAAAATTACTCACTTGGTATTATTGAAAAGATGTTATGTGTACCCATGTATTTACATAAAAATGTATTTAGAAATAGGAATAATGTAATGTAAATTGGGGAATTATTTCCATAAAATGGTGTTTTTTACATGTTTATGGGTCATTTGGTCCCTTAAGTTAATGTTTTAGTCCTTTATTAATATTAATTTTGTCTAAATAATTGTAATTAATTTTAATTAATTTCACTAATGTTTTTGGTAAAAAACTAATATCACCTTATTATAAATTATAAATTATTCTTATTATAAATTTTTAATCCATTTTTACAAATTCTAATTACCTAAGTGGAAAAAATTAATTTAAATTTAATAATGCAGTCAGGACGACAATGCAGGTTTTTAATATAAAAATGTCCAAAATTTTACTAGGTTTTTATAGTCAATTTCAAAGTGAAATTTATTCCAATGACATTAATTTTATTAATTTATAAAAATATTATATAATTAAAATTTAAAACCAATATAAAACATATTTTCACCTTATAAATAAATTTGATGAAAAATTAGTATTGAAATAAAATTCAATTTTTTAACTGTTGATTAGAAAATGAAACCTTCAAAAAAAAATACCAAAATTTTAAAATAACACAATTTATAAGTTTCAATTAAATATAGGAATTTTATTTTTAATATAAAATCAATTAATGTGTAAAAATTCATATTTAAAATGTGTTCTCCCTTGAAAGGCTATAAAATTACCTATTTAGATATATAGGATTTTATTTATGAAATTGGGTATGTTATTATTTTATGCATATAAAATATATTTGACGAATATCAAAAATATTTTATTGGAAAAATAATATATATATATATATATATATATATCATTAATATCACTCACTAATTATAATAAATTTAATCTATTAGATTAAAAAAACATTGTAGCATAAAAAACATTTTCTATAAAATTATTCACATTATATTAAACAGCATATTATATTCATTTCAAAATAATTTTTAACCAATTAATTAATTTTATATTTGTGAAGAGCATAATTTTCATAAGTTAGTTATTACTAATTAAAACTACTAATTTAAAAACTATGTTATATCTTATTATAATAATATTATAATAATATATTATTGTTCGGTGAAACTCGGTCTTGCGTATAATGCAAGCATTCAAAAAGATTCATTATTACGTGTAACACAAGATAACTCAATGTTGCGTGAATTGAGAAATATAGAATATATAAAGTCTGTTTTAAATAGTAAATATATTTTACATTATCCTCGTATTATATCCCCTTACATGATTGGGGTCATTTTTCATACACATTATCGAAAATAAGGTTCCTACATTATATTTTTGGGTTGTTACATTCTCCCAACCATAATTATATTGTTCCCTCTTAATTTAAACTTGATCTTGGTGATTTATATTTTGATATTTTTCATGTTTTAAATCCCACATCATGAAAAGTTTTTGTAGGACATTCTTCATAAAAGAAATAATGGGAAGTAAAAAGGTCATATGGACTACCATGTTACTAGGTCTCTAAGTAGGAGAACATTATAGTCAATTGAAAATATGTACCTTGAGAAAAAGAATAAATATTAGTAGGGATTGAATGAGGTCATTTATCAAAAAAAATTAATGATCAATGGAAAAATTAGGTCCTTAAATCCATAAATCTGGGATGATTTAGAATACCATCATTTCAATAGAAATAAAGGTATTAGGAAAATATTTTTTTTCTAAGTCACTTTCCGATGATGAGTAATTCTTTTAGTAACCAAGAATATGAAGAAATATTTTTACTCGATAGGTTTAAATCTACTATGAACAATCATATATTTTTTTGTGATACAATATAATTCTAATTCATCCCTTCACTACAAAAAATTATTTACCAATTTTTTATTATTCCATTTGAACTAAAAGAAACTTTTAAAGGATCAAAATGCCTATAAAAGTGCGATAAGTCAAAATATTTTTCTCTAACTATTCTCAAAAATCAATTTGGTTAATATATAAATTTCATAACTAAACATGGCACATTATTGGTTTATCATTAATATTTATTCATTAAAATTTTCAACTAAAATAGTGACTTATTAACTAGGAAATTGCATAGGACAATGGTTGGCATGAAACCCTTATCATCATTAGTTCATGTGTTCAAGTCTCATATCCATTCCACACTTGATTGGTTGTCACCTGACATACATTTTGTCCTTTTCTAAAACCAAATTAATATAATTTCGACAAAAAATATGATATACATCCTTAACGTAAGGTTAATTACTAAATATACTTTTAACTAATGTTTTCAATACAAAACTAATACCTAGATACATAATCCATTTAAATTGAAAATGTTTCTTCCTTGGTCTGAAGTTTGTTCATAATATAATTTATAGGATTTCTAAATCATGACACCTTATTTTCAATCTAAAAAACATTATTTTTAACCAAGGTTATTCATTCTCATTTCTAATCAAATCTCTCTCAATAGTCTATAAAGAAAATGTGAACTATCTTAATTATATCCCCCTCAGAGTGTCAAACATGGTAATTATTGGAAAAACATGATAGAGTTATTACACCTAGGTACATCAATTTTATAACAACATCCAATTGTACTATCTAAACATGGATTTATTTCTAGGAAGTCACACAGAATCTCTTCCTTAAAAAAATTTTAGGCTGTTATTCTACACTTATCATCAAATTCTATCTTAGGGTTATTTTCTTTAAACTATGTTTTCATAAATATATTTCTCATGGTTGCTACTAAAAATTCATTATAAGAAACTATAGTGCCCCAACTCCAGATTCCTGGAGCCATTGCATTATATTGTTACATTGGAATGTTTATAAGGAAATAAATCTTGAAGGATAAATTAGTTTTGTAGTTTTGGAAAACTATATTATATAAATGATTCCCATAATACATTGGGAAAATAAAAAAACATGATATATAGTAAAATAAAATAAACTAAATCCAAGAATTCTCATTCAATGATTTATTCATTATAACCTTAGTAAATTAAACATAATAAGTGTGAAATCAAATACTCAATAAGGGTAAGTAAATCAGAAACAATAATGAATTGATGAGAATAATGAACACGGAAAGGTAAATAACTATTAGTGAATGTTTTTCAATAAATGGGATAAGGAAACATCAAAATGGCTAGTATAATAACAAAAACACATTCCATCTAATAAATAAACTTGTAATTAAATGAATCCTTATATATATCAATGCAACATCAATTGGATAAATAATAACTAAATCATGAAAATTAATTCAATCCATAAATATGTCAACACAAATTGTCATGGATGAATAATAACTATATATAAATAAGGTGAATTATTTAATATAAGATTCCATGTTTCCTAGGTACAAGTAAAATTACCACCATGACCATTCACAAGACGGTTTACAACATATTGGGTAAAAACCCATCTGATTTGGAAAGTATTTTCGTCTTATGAGACTAACGATGTATCGAGGGGCTATATATAACTGAGCCCCACCCATGTCGTTATAATACAAAAAAATATTTATATATTTAATAAACAATTGTCTTTATCAAAATGTATATTTATTGAATTGAAGATATATATTTATCAATAATTCCCAAGTTAATCAAATAACTGTCAAAGTGAACACTGTATGTAAAATGATATACAGTTTTGGGAATAATAATAATATCCATTATGTGCGATCATGAATAATCAAGTTAATTTATAATGAAATATGATTACAATAAATCTATTTTTTCAATATAATTTTTACAAACACAAAAGTAATTGAGAATTCAAAGATAATCATTAAGAAATTTTTTGAGGAAAAAAATATTTAAATATCCCAAAGTGTCCCATACAACATGAAACATTTAATTCATAATTTCCATAGAGTAAAGTATTTACTTCCCTGAAATTTTTTTTCCTGATATAATGTATAAAGGTCTTCATGAGATACACTACAAAAAATATGTAAGTGGTGTATATGGCTTATGACTCACAGAAAGAAAAGCAAGATAGGATTTCATTACTTTATCATTACTTTTTGTTGTGTGGTCTTTACACTCCTATATGGGGGTTTTAAATATGTTACTAACTAAAATCATAAATATAATTTAGTTTATAATACAATTAAATTCTTACAATATCTTATTAATAATTTGTTAACAAACATTGACTAATTTCACTATTTCGGGTGTTAATTGCCTAGTTTTCTCGAGTAAGATTTAACTTGTTACTTATTGTTCTCATTAAATATATAATTGATTCATCAAATCCATAGTGTAACATAATTATAACATATAATCAGTATATATTTATTTATAATAATCTGTAATAATTGGTGATATTAAATAGAATGCATCGTTCATGGAGATGATAGTTCGTACATATGCATCAACGCTGCTTTCATTTCATTGTCGTATTTTAAAAAAATAAAATTTAAATGATATGTATAATCATGTATATTATAATTCCAGTATCATATATAAGTAATATTTTTAATATATGTTCATTGATATCATCCTTAATACATTCCTTGTACAATGAGAATGAATCAAATTGCATTGAGGGGGAGATAGCCCACACTTCCACAAGTTATGTTATCGTATTTATGATAAAATTAAATATATAGAGATATGTGTTATAAAAGAACTAAAAAATCATAATGACACTATAAATATTATATATTTTATATATATATAGAGTTTTAATCATTATGGAATCTATGAGAGGTGGTAATGTAAAAATAAACAAGCATCGTTTCATGAGGCAATAGTTCTCCATACATAGAAACGGTGTGTTCGATACCCATTATATGGAAGTGTGTGTATCTTTACCTCATCATTTAATGAGTTAGTAGTACACCATACATAGAAATAATATTTTCGTTACCCATTAGATAGATGTGTGTGTATTTTTACATCTAAC
Organism: Viscum album; assembly: GCA_963277665.1. Taxonomy (NCBI): domain Eukaryota; kingdom Viridiplantae; phylum Streptophyta; class Magnoliopsida; order Santalales; family Viscaceae; genus Viscum; species Viscum album. Next base: position 414,394,109 of record OY728128.1, on the reverse strand, counting down.
CCCTATCATAACAACATCATAGTATATTTAGGATACCGGTGTTGTTATAAAATCAGATATTAAGGACATTTAAGTGGGTGTAGAAGTAAACGAAAGTAAAGAGATGTTTGATAAATTTTACCATAAAATGCATGTAACTTCTTTTCATTTGTACCAAAAGGATTATATAGGTGGATACCTTCTAAAAACAAGTATTATAGGTCATGGGGAGGGATGTTTAGAACTTATTTGGGATGATCTTGGTCAAGCCATAGTGTATTGAGATGTGTAAGGAAGGGGAGAGGTGGTGACATTCTATAAGGGAGGACAATGACTCCCTTGGTATTTTTGAAACGAAGTTAGGTGTACACACGTTTTTACATAACAAAATTACTAAAACCACATCCAAAATAAATAATGAAATGTGAATGGAGGATTTATGTCAAGAAAATGTATCTTATAGGTCATTTACTCCCTTAATTTAATGGGTTAGTCCTTTATTATGCATAATTTTTACTTAATAATTGTAATTAATTTTAATTACCTTCACTAATATTTTTGTTCAAAAACTAATTTGATATTATTGGAAATTATAAATTATTCTCATTACAAATATGAAATCCATTTTTTCAAATTCTAATTACAAAATTTGAAAAATCAATTAAAATTAAACACCACAAATTGGATGACAATGCAGGTTTTTAAAGTAAAAATGTCCAAAATTTTACTATGTTTTTATAGTCAATTACAAAGTGAAATTGTTTCAAATTACATACCTATTGTTAATTAATAAAAGTATTATCTAATTAAAATTTAAAAACAATCTATCACATAATTTATCCTTATAAATAAAATAGATTTAAAATCTTTTTTAACTAAAATTCTGTATTTTCACTATTCATTAGAAAATCTATCATCATAGAAAATACCAAAAATTTACCCTAACCTAATTATTATGTCTCAATTTCAAATATGATGTTTAAATCAATTAATGTTTCAAAATTCATATTTAAAATGGGCTCTCAATTAAAAGGGGGTAAAATTTCCTTGGTAAAAATATTGGTTTTTTCTGTTGGATATTGGGTTTGTTCTTCTCTTATCCCTATAAAATCTATTGGATGAATATAAAAAAAATTGTTTGAAAATATCATATATATATATATATATTACAATAAAATCACTCACAAATTGTAATTATTTTATTCATTTATAGTAAAACATCTTTTTGAGCATAAAAATTGTTTTCTATAAACATATTCACTTTATATTCAATTTCTTATTATATTAACATCAAATTAATTGTTAAACAATTGATTCACTTTATATTTTTGTAAAGTCTAATTTTCATAATTTATTTATTACTATTCATTACAACTAATATAACTGCTATGTTATATCTTATTATACTTATATTTTAATAATATATTGTTGTTCAGTGAAACTCGGTCTTGTGTGTAATGTAGGCATTACAAAAGTGTCTCTCATTCATGTAACACAAGATAACTCGATTTTTCATGAATTTTGAAATATATAATATATCAAATATATTTAAAATAGTAAATATATTTTAAAGTATCAGGGTAATATTTCCCCATACACACCTGGTGTCGTGTGCCATACACACTATCAATGATATGGTTCCTACTCTAGATTTTCAGGTCATCACATGCCCTTTATTAGCATTAATAAAATAGCGTTGATAAAGGTTATATTTAGGAATATATATATATATTTCACTAAAAATAATATATAAATATTTAAATATATTTATATTGATATAAATATAATATTTATTGTTTTATATATGTTTTTAATAAGGCTAAATAGGTATTTATATTTAATATATAAAATATTTAGTTAAAATGGATTATAAATTAATTAAAAAATATATGAATTATTAAATTTCTAATTATTATCATGTAATAGACATTTAATAACAATTAGAAGAAAAAAAATCAATAAAATAGTAAAAGTTCTAATATAACTTCAAAACATAAGTCGAAATTTAAACATGCATAAACTTTGATTCGGGTGTCCGTTTGACCTCTAAAAAATATAAAATCAAATATTACGATGATATTCATGCCTTATTAACTTGGGGGATCCCCAATCACACTTTTGAGGGCCAAAAATTGCCCATAAGGCCTTTAAAACTGCTTTTTTGTTAAGGTACCCAAATATTTTCACATTCGATGGATTTTCAGCCTCATTTATGGGGTCCTTATTGTCTTTTTAGTAGATATTGAATTTATTCCCAGGTATTACAATCACATTGATATTTTGGTTTTAAATTTTTATCATTTCTCACGTTGTACTTTTATTTATAATCAAATATATAAAAAATATACATATTTTTAATATATTCACACATAAAAAAATAATTTTTAAAATAAATATTTAAAAATATTTACATATAAAAATATTTCCAAATATATAATTCAAATCTAAATAAAAACTAATATTAATTTTATTTAAAATAAAAAATGAATAAATATTTATAAACCTATACAATTAATTTATATATAATGTGTGTGTGTGTGTGTGTATTTTTGTGTGTATTGAAAAAGAGATATATATTCTACTATATGTATATAAATATTAGTATATAATATATATAAATAAATATAAATATTTATACTTGTATTTATAGAAGCACACACAAACACATATATATATAAATATATATGTATTTATAAACATTAAAAACATATTTTATATATGTATTTAAAAAATTATATATAAATATATATATATATATATATATATATGGATAAAAAATTTAACGATATATATATATATATATATATCATAAAATTGAAAATGAAATAATATAGGGGAGTGGAAAAGGGGAGTGCGTCAGAGCTGGAGTTCTATGTTTGGAAGCACGCTGGAGGCAAGGGTTCATGCAGGAGAGTGAAATTATCTAAAGCTATGATAGGGGAGCACCCACAATAATTGAAAACGAGGGGAGCACTAATAAGAACCAGGTTACACCCTTTATCCACATCTATACTTGAGAAATTGTGTTCAAGATCATTGAGGGGTTGAATAATGGATCCATGTCTAGGATCCTAAGAGCTCCAGGATTTAGAGACACAATTATTCACCGCTGTGCCATTGATTTTTAGAATTTCTAAAGGGAATATGATATGAAAAAACAACTTACCATTCTAGGTTATGCTTCAATCATCAAAACCACAGATTTATGAGAGATGACTGTGAAGCGCACAAATCTTCCATGGTCTGTCTGGAGGAAAAAACATAATCTAAGTGATGATCAAGTGTTGGAATTCCCTTATTTGATATTTCAAAATCACATGGTTAGCATCAACGAAGGTAAGGTATCCATTTTTAGTAACCTTACTTGCATAACTCTTGACATCAGGGAAGAATCTCCCCTTCTCAGCTTTCCCAGTCATATATTAGGATTCCTCTCTTAGGTGAGTAACTTTCAAATCAATGATTTCGGAAATTGGATCCTCCCTATTCAATAAATTTTCATCTTCATTCTACTTTGTATTACCGAAAAACACATCCCTTGGATCAAAATAGAATTCCTTAGTAAAGGCCATCATGATTTAGATTTGTACTCCATGAGGTGATATAAAGAGAATCTCCCATATTACACCAATCTCCAATTATTGAACTATATGTTGTTATATTTATTTATAAATATAGGCATTTAATTTTTTTATATTAATTATATTATAAAATTTTTATCAGTGATTTTCTAGCACCCATAAAGTGCGATTTTATCAATTTTTTTTAATGTTGACAAAATCCCAATTTATCAGTGCAATTTTCGAATCACTGACAAAATCCATATTTTTCAGTATTATTTTGGATGTTTTGATAAAAAACTTATGCTAATTTATAAATTTAACCTCAACCGATTGTGATTCATCCATTCATTCATGAACTTGTGGAGGTGAAACCATTCCACTGTTATCTCTTTCTACCGCTCTCCCTCCCCACAATCACGCTTCGTTGCCTCTCTCTATACCTTACTCTCCCTCCATTCCTCACCGATCAACCTCCCTTGAACACCACCTCCCTCTATCACTACCACCGTCGCTGCTTCTCTCCCTCCCTATCACCGTCTCCTCCTCTCTCACTCCTTGTTGTCATGCACACTTCCACTCTCTCTTGCCACTTGGCATTCTCCCTCAAAATCCCTCAATCTCTATCAGACAAATTAACATTCAATATTAAATGTTTTAACAGTTTTAGTTTTTATTTGGGTTTTTTTACCAAACAATTTGATCATTTTGTTACATCCCTTGTTTATTTAGAATGACTATGAATATTCGAGTGATTGAAACTTGTCATACATGACATTTCGCCACAGATAATTGTTGGTCAACCAAAATTTTACCCTCCTTCTACAACATTTTTGGGGAAATATGATTTGACCTATGATTTTAATATATATATATATATATATATTAATTTTATTTTAGTGAATGTTGGTGCATAATCACATTGCCGATGTGTGTTCCTTGAATTAGGCCAGTGCAGGTGAACCAAAAAATAATTTTATTATATTTACCTCCATTATTAAATTCTGCGTGACATAATCGATGTGTGTGGGTAAAGGATCATTTAATCATCTATTAAAATTTATAAAGACAATATATCATTAATGAAAAAATAATCATCATCTAAAAAGGAACTAATGGGTACAAATAATTAATTTAAGATCATACTGGCCAGTGAGAGTTTAAGGAAAAGTGTTTATGTTGGAAAAGTTACATACCTTAAATCACCCCCACTTAAGGTATCTTTCATTTGAATCCCTTGTGGAGCATACCAATAATAATATTAATTAATATAATATATTTTATATATTTGAAACTAATTTTTGTTTATTTTATATATAAATTAGAATAAAATTTGTATTATAGACATGTATGTGTTGATTTCACTTATTACACTCATAGACATCTAGGTCCGTTGGTTTTTTAGATGCACATACACATATATGTGAACAATTTTTATTTATAATATAACTAATATCATATATATTAATATATAATTAGTAATTATTAATATTTAATTAACAATATTAATGAATATTGAAATTATTAGATATTAGTAATTATTTTCAATATAGTATATATAGAAATTACAATAAAATTAATATTAATTTCATTGTATATAGTTGTATATATATATATATGTACATGTTTAATTCATTTATCACACACACACACACATGTCATTGGTTTCTTTAGAGACACACATACACTAATATATATATGTAAATAAACATGATCATAAATATAAATCTGTAATTGAAAAAAATGAATCATTAAATATATATATGAATTTATAAAATGAACTTATACTATGAAATTTGGTAATTTAATTTTTGAAAACAATATATATTATTATAATATTCAAATTATTAATTAAAATTATATAAGTAATGTATATTGAATTTTTTTATGTATATATATAATTATTTAAGAAAATAATTATATATTAATATAATTAATGATATACATTAAAAAAATTACTAATTTATTCTAAATATAATATTCTAAATTATAATTGTTAATTAATAATAATTTTTTATAAGAGAAATGAAATTTCTAGATCTATAATTATAAATAATATATAAATATATATTAGAAATTGTATATCTATATAAATATATTTATTAAATTTATTCTATTTAATTTTATAGTCTTATAATTTTTAATATATTTTGAAAAATAATTATAAATGTATATTTATCATGTAAATAAATTTTTGGATTATGTAAATTTTTTTAATGAATTTGTGATTTCACTTTTGTTTAAACAATTTTTTAAACTATAAAATTTGTATTATTATATTTTCTATAGTTTAAAGTTTATCTAATTTAGTTTTATTTAAAATTGAATGATATTTTAAAATCAATGTATGCGATCAATTATGATTTGTTACTCCCCCTCAAACAACTTTGATTTTAAAGGCTATATGTTGATCACCTCTACGTTGGGTTCTAATAGGGGATCAATCCCTCTTGGGACCTAAATGAGTGTATAAGAAGGTAGATTGGGTTCTTATAAGATAGAAAAGATTAATGATAACCCACATTAGTAAAATCATTACCATCAATAAACCAATTTATGTCTTCAAAATCACAACCATTAATAATCTTACCTTACACTAATATTTAATTCACAAGATGAAAATTATTTATGAAATAATTTTTATTTATTATTAATTTTGTTAAATATTAATATTACAAAATCAAATTGGATGGATATGAATAAAAATGGATGGATTCCAATCATATTAAAAAAGAATATGAGTATGGGGTGAAAGATTTATGGGAGTTTTCAAAAGTTTATGCATATGACCCTTCTCAAATCCCTTGTTTATGTTTATGTAGTTGTTATTCAAGACTAATTAGACTAGTGGAGTTGAAATAACACATGATCTATCACAGAATAGATTGAAGATATTAATGTCGGACTAATCATTGGTAAAAAGTATGTATCTAGTGAATGGGATAAGATTTAATTTTATGCATGAACTAATTTGATTACACTTGTGGAAAATGATGATGATTGTATTATGGCTGTGGCTATAGGTGTGAACGATGATGATGATCGTATCGAAGAAATGTATAAGATAGTTTAAGATGAAATTTGTGGTTCTTGAGAATTGTTTTCATAGTTAAAGAGTTGTTCAAAGACTCCATTGTTTGCTAGATGTACTAAATATACAACATTTTCATCCATACTAATATTGTATAATTTATAATCTAGATATAGATAAAGGAACACCAATTTTAATTAACCACATTATCTCTTAAATGTTATGATTTTAGAAGATAATAAGCTTACTTGCTGAAGATATAATGCTAGAAATTATCTATGTTCAATGGGTATGATCTATAAAATTATACTTGTCATTCCAAATGTCTGTATACTATTTCATAAGGACCAAAAATCACTTAAAATGTTCTGAGTGTGTGGTTCTTCTCGTTATAAGAATGATGAATCAGGTCCTATAAAAGTTGCATGGTACTTAACATAAATTCCAAGGATTAGGCATCTAGATGTAAGTAAAGAGACATCATGATAAATTATGTTACATTTAGATACAAGAAATAATGATGGGAAACATTATCACCATGAAGACTCACCTCAGTGGAATAGAATTGATCACAACTATCCTGAATTTGGTAGTGATAAAATAAATTTTCTTTTTGTGCTATCTACAGATGATGTAAAATATATTGGTTTTCAAAGAAGAACTCATTGTGCATGGTTGTCAATGTTTCTGAATAATAAATTTCCACCATGGTTATGCATGAAATAAAAATACATTATGTTATCTCTATTTATATCAGGACTAAAATAATCAGGTAATGATATTGATGTTTATTAGGCTCCATTGGCTGAAAATTTGAAACTATTATGGGATTCAGGTGTTACATTGTATGATGCTTGTAGAAATAAATATTTCACATTGAGAGAAATGTTTTATAGGATAATAAATGAATTTCCTTGTTATGGAAAATGTTTAGGATATAGAATAAAAGGATCTCAAGGGTGTCCCATTTATGAACAAGATATATAGTCAATTAGGTCGAATCATTCATTGAAGACTGTGTTTATAGGACACTAAATATTTCTACCCCGATGACATAAGTACCGATCTTAGATGAAATCATTCGATGGGAGTTTATAAGAACACACTACAACATATTTACTAATAGCTGATCAATTATTTGAGAAATTAAAATATATAGAAACTGATTTTGGTAAACCATTTTCAAAAAGCCTAATGAAATCTAGTTGGAAAAAGAGAATTTTTTTTTTGAATTACCATATTGTAATTGTTTGTACCTCATGATTTTTCTTGATGTTATGCATGTGGAAAAAATTTATGTTATAGTATCATTAGAACATTGTTAAATGATCCCATAAAAATGATGGATGGAATTAAGGACAACTAAAACACGATTGACATGGGAATATGTTAAGTGTTTCCTCTAGTGAAGGGAAAAACACGCTTTTCTTCTTCCACCTACTTACACTATTTCGAAACATGAGAGATATTGGTTTTCCAACTTATGTAATGATGTAAATATTCCCGAGGGGTATTCTTAAAATATCAATAATATCATTTCAATAATTGATTTAAGGTTAGAAGGTATTAAATGATATGAATTTCATGTTTTTATGTAAGATATAATACATGTATATTTATGTTTTAATTTGTACATGAATTTCTATCATATATTAACTAATATATATTTATCTTTCAAAGCTGTATGAAGCAATGTTGTATACCCGATGAAATTACCAACTATGGAAAATTAAATTTTTGTCATATTATGTGAATTGGATATGTTATTCCCACTGTAATTCATTAATATGATAGTTCAATTGATGTTTCACTTCGTAAGAGTGATTTTACTATGTGGCCATATACATTATATATGGATGTACCCCATTGAATGGAATAATAATATTTTGAAAGGGTGTTCCAAAAATCAAATTCGGATAGAAAGTTATACTACAAAGTAATTTGTTGTTGAGGAAGCACATGAATTCTGTAATGAATACCATTATAGTGTTGAAAGCATTGGTCTATTCAAATCTCTTGACTCTAGGTTTGGTTTGGGTGATGTAATTTCTGGAATAGATATTGTCACAATCACTATTATAGATTGGGAGAAGGCACGCCTTTATGATTTTCATAACATTTTAGAGGATTTACCATACATTGAAACCCATTAAGAAATTATTTAGACTTTTAATTCATTAAGGTATGATAGTTAGATATCAAAAATAGACAACCAATAGTTTATAATTTTTTTGAGACCATATTTTTATGGAGTCTTCTAAAAATCGAGATTCAATTTTAGAACGACTTCAATGCATAGATATATGACCAAGTGTGCATGAATTATATTATAGTGGTTATGTAATAAAATAATATATGTTATATATAAATGAACATGATGAACGTAGTACCATGAAAAATAGAAGTTTTATACATGTGGCTAAAGCGATGCATGTATCTCATACAAAGGCAGGAAAAAACATTTATGCGAATATTTCATACTTTGGAAACATCAAACAAATATTTGAGTTTTATTACACAATATTTAAAATACCAATTTTTCAATTCAATTTGGTTGATAATATGAGTTTTACTAAAATAGATGATTTGGGATTCGTGAAAGGGAATTTTATTAAGGTGGTGTACATTGATGAACCATTTATAAAAGAATCATAGGAAGTTAAAGTATTTTATGTTCTAGATCCTACAAACTAAAAGTAGTCAATTGTTTCTCTATCGACCAAAACCACTAATGTTTTATATGTCAATTCAACTAAAGATGACCCTTTCTTTTGGAAAACAAAATAATTTCACATTTTTTCCAATGTAGATGAGGTCATGTATTTTAGAGGAGAACCCAATAAAGGGATTCAGATACTTGACAGAGGGGTTAAAATCCCTTAAACCTAAAAAAAGATTTCAAAAATCAGGTTATATATATATTTAATATAAATTATGTTACATCATATTATTATTTGTTCACATTCACATTTATATAATCTAAATTAAATATTCAACCACATAGTTATATAATTAATTCTAAAAATTCTGTTGCTCCCAATCTTGAGGAACAACAAGTTTAACAAAATGTTGGTTCTCCCAATATAGAGGCATAACAACCTTCAACACATGCATATGCTACCAATGTAGAGGAGAAACATATTTACAAAGTTGTAGTCAAAGAAATGGTAGAAGGTGAATAACTGGTGTCCCCCAAAAAAAATGAGCGCCTTATCATGATGGTGTTAGAAAAAATTATTAAGGTGAGAAACAAAGGAATCAAATTCTAGGTTGGATGGAATGCATGCGACCAGCCTGTTAACCCCCAAAAGGTCATGTTTAGTAGTAACATTGGGCTCACCACTCACATGTGTGTGCCGATTGATAATGATTCATGGAAAAATGTTAAGCCGCCACTTAAGACACCAATTTAGGATGAGATTATGGTAACATTATGATATAATTTATTTATTTTACAAAAAAATAAAGAAACATTGACTTGCTCTTTATTATCACATTTAAATTGTATTAATAGTAGATGAATCACAAATGAAATTTGTACTAATACCCTCTACAAAGGATCACACACGATTTCAAAAAAATTTAACAAGTTTTCATATCAAATATGTTGAAGGGAAAATAAACCAACCCCCACCGCAAATGTATTAACACATGATAAATAAAAAATTGTTTGATGAATTTGTTAGTTATTGTGAAGATGTATCTTTTCATGTACATTGTCATTGGTGATAAATTTATTGATAAGACATGTATTAATCACTTTGATTATGATTTGGTAATTTATTAAATGAAAATTGAGTGAAGAAAGTAAGAAAAGAGAATCAAAACCAATGTTCCCCTACGATAATGAAAGGATGGGGTACGCTTCACTTGAAATAAATTGGAGCAAATTTTGAACCCATCGTAATACTTTTTTGTGATATGAAATAACAACATAATTATGATTATTGTTTTATATGAAGATTGATGAATCAAAATCCAAATCCACTTCCATCCCACATTACATGTTAATGAAGGACACACATGTAAATAAATAGGGGATACTAATAGATGTAAACATAGAAAATGTGTGGGAAACATGTGTAATTATGAAATAATATTTTTATAAATCTATATTAAATAATAATGATTACCTATTTTCCTATATTTTTTATCTAAATTATATAAAAGAATCATCATTATATATAACCAAAGAATAGATTCTTTTAGTGGGCTTGAAGTGGCCCGAATAGTATGTCCTCATCAGAGGTGTGGGTTTTGGGTTGTCACCCTGAACATATTTTGAGAAAAAATAAATAGGGGGATAAATATAACAAAATGGAAGTGTCTCAGGCATGATAATAATTTGTTGAAAAAAAATATAAATTAGAATATAGAGTTATTCGAAAATGTTATGTGAAGTAACTTCATGACCTGACCCAAGTCGGGGATCAAGCCACAACTTCCCCGATTCTACCTCCATAGGATTGGGGATAGAAAAAAGTGCCTTGAGGCATAATTAAAATAAGGAGGGCTTCTACTAAGTGCATATACGCCCATACACATCCATATCAATGCTGAAGTGAAGGGGAATTAAATTTAAATAATGAAAATTCCTAAGGAAACAACAATCCCTGTAAAACCTACAGGCAATACAAGAGTGTGATAGTGTAAAATAAAAAATAAAGGAGAAAAATACACACCCAACTAGAAATATGTCCCAACTTGACAAAAAATGGAATGTAAAACTCCGAGAGAGCATAGATCCTGATCTCCAAGTTGTGACCACCATATGATGTCCACTGTACCATGTATCCCTATGCTCCACTAATGTCATTGTCAACCTGTCAATAGTCTACATAAGAAACAACAAGTGTGAGCGAAGCCCATGTAGGGGTGATTATATACATACCAAATATGACACTCCAATGCTGAAGTGGGAGTAGTAAGAGGTACAATAGAAATAAAAATTTGAAGAAAACAAACAAAAAGATGCACATGGTGAAAAAGAATAGCTCAACCCAAACCAAGATTAGAGGTAACCTCGTCCAAACACAAGGTTCTAAAGACATTGTGTAGATGAATGACACATTGAGTCATTTCCACCAATAGTAAGAGAGTAAAAGTATCTACCCACGATAAGATAAACGTAAAAAGCATGTGGCATACCACATGTGTCTTTGCATCTTATGGAAATATAGTAATCAAATACAATGGTTTGGATACAAATAGTTTATATATATGCACAATCAATGAATCCCAAAAAAGGGAGTAATGGAATCTCTATCTCATAGATCAATCCATGAATAAGAGCCACCTACAGTTCCAAAAGTCCATCAATTATTCCTAACATCTCACACGTCTGGCCAGAACTAACTATGTGAAGGCCAACACCTCATCACTATGAAACACATTCAAGGGGCCATAATAGTTTAGTAGAGGACCCACACCTTGGTGCATTAGGGGGTTCCACTTTATAAATAACTATAGAGGATCTTTTCCAAATGTTAATGGTGGGTTCCACTCTAGTATCACAAGAACCCATGACCAATCTTATAGAGGGTTCCACTCGGTAGCTAGAGGACCCATGACCAAGCTGATGGGGGTTTCCACTCTATAGGTCATGGAACCGCACCCTAGTGTGATAGGGAAATTTGACACTGGACATCGAGGATGCGTACCTATCCAATAGGGGGTTCAACTAAGTAAGTATCTCTAGAGGATCCACACCCATGTTGATGGTGGGATCCACTCTATAGGTAGAGGACCCACACGGAAGTCTTATAGGGGGTTTTACTATAGTAATTGATTATCTACACCCTATCCTATATGTGGTTCTACTTGTTATGTAGCAGTAGATGACATGTACCCAAAATTATGGGGGTTCCACACTATAGGTCAAGGACCCACACCCTAGTGTGACAGGGGGTTCCAATATAGTTATTTAGGTAACACACCCTATATGATATTAGGTTCCACTAAATAAGCATTTGTAGAGGACCTACACCTAAGTTGATGGGGGGTCCCACTGTATAGGAAGCCTCTGGTGATCCTGCCTGACCACTACCATCATAAAGCATTGCCTAACCAAGCACCACACATTGACCATTCCACATTATACCCTAGAAACCACAATATCGGGAACCATCATCTTATACATAGAAAAAAACCAAATAAATTACTCATTGGCCGAAATTCACGTTCAAATGAACGAGATACTAGTTGTTTAAATTAAGTCGAAAAGAGATAAGGGGTTCATGGAGTGTGAGTGGGACCACCTAGTGTGTGGTCCCACTCCTTCACCTAGAAATGTCCCAGGAGGTACATGGTTCATCAATCGTGTATGTATGCATGGTGTGTAGTAGATATACATGGTGACCCTATTCCACTCAGGGTCACCACCATGTGCTTGGTTGTTCATCCACCCTGTGTCCATGTACTTTGGTACATAACCATGTTCCAGGTCATGTTCTTCCACAAAGTGTTCAACCCATGTGTTCCTCCATGCGGATCATCCACACGAGGATGAGGTACAAGACATGTAGGATGTCTTCATACCATTCCATCCTTATGAATTCCCAAAACCCTATCTTCCATAGCCAAGGGGATACAGGTCGTGTGTTCATCATAGTACATGACGTGCATTACTGATTTTTTATATAAATATAGATCCATGATTAATACTTAAAATATGGAATTTCCACATTTATTCTAGACCTATAGGAACTCATGATTAGTGGATGTATCATCGTTTAGAATATTCCGGCCCTCTGGTGAAAAAAAAACAATACTCGGATTCCCGCATGCATCACCTCACGCCACAGACACTCTAAATTCTTCTGTCAATGATGAATTGATCTTTGATTTTACAAATGATCTTCCAAATACTAAAAGTATCCCAAATATTTACTTGTATCATGAATCCAGTTGTCATTCGTCAATTAATCATGATTTCATTAGTGCGATCGGTCTCAATAACTCTCAACAATGTCGAACTAAGATCGCATGGTCCTACCAGTGAAAAATGTGAGGACAACAATGGAGAAAATAATGCGAATAGATGTTTAACCATCATTGGACCATCTTCCTTGTCCAAAGATCAATAATGAGGGAAACCAGGTTAGAAAAACCTGAAAACCACTTTAATCTATACATAAGAGTATGCTATGTATCTGCAATTGGTGAAGATCAATCGAAGGGATTGATATGATCAAAGAATTTAACCAAAAAGGGAGTACACATAAAATTGAAGATTCTTGCCAATAGATTTTATCATTTTTCATCAAATAAAACACTATTAAATGATTTAATGAATTCAATGTGTTTGATGCATCCTGATTTGCTCCAATCCTAATTTTTATCATCATCTGATGTGATTCTATTATAGAAGAAGAAAGGAGAAGCTCTCAGTGATCTTTGGATTATGAGGAAAACCCTAATAAATTATCCATGGAGTAATACTTATAGATATTTTAGTTAGGTTAAATAAATAAATAAATTAAATTACTTCATTCATTTATCCATTGAACATACTTCTAAGGGGAGAGATGTCCGAACTCCCCATGCCAAGCTATTTTAGGTTTTGTCCACGGTAACTAACACATTTAAGACTCAATCCCATTATCACATTCCAAATTCAATATTATTCTTAATATTTATCACATTTTCATTAATAAATTGTATGTGAAAAATATAAAATATATTTAATATTTTTATAAAAGTAATTTCGGGCACAGTCGGCCTCATAATCACATGTTGTATCATCATCTAGCTCTGTAAATATATATATAAGTATTTAAATGTCTGACAAGGAAAAATGGGTCTCTATATCATTACCTCATTTAATCATTTTATCCTTGAAAAGAAATACTAAAAAATTGGGATTCTAAGCCCACATCTAGCTATCCCTTTCACAGGAACTCTCCAACTCATTCTTGTGTTGCCAAAACACATGGACCAAGGATATAGTCCACCCACATAGGGTCCTCTCCCACAAATCCTCGATCTACATTCGGTGCTTCTCAACGTTGTATCCATCCTCGATTTCTAGCTCACCCCATTTTATGATTTGTGTAGGTTCATGCACATATCTCCATAGTTGTGACACATAGAATTCATCATGCACTCTCTTCCACTATGGGGGTAGGGAAAAATGGTAAGCAACCTATCCAACCCTCTTCCTGAACTTGAACGACTTGATAAACTTTAGTTATATCTTTCCTCGATGGTCTAACCTCAACAATCCTCATCATGGGGAGATTCGGAAGAAAATGTGGTATCCCATCTTTAACTCCAAGGGATTATGACGACGAGATGTGTATGAAAACCGTATGCTCTGATCTGTCCTCATCCTATCTCAGATGATCTAGACCTTCTCCACTATTGCATGAACAAACTATGGACTCATAAGAGATGTCTCTCTGATCTCTTTCTAGCATAAGGGTGATATGCAAGGTATCCCATATAGGTCCCCAAAAAATGCCAGGCTAATTTTAATGTGGTAACTATTTTTTTGGGAAAAATATAACAAGTTAAAGTTATCTTTTATGCTTTGGATGAAGTCGAACATGAAAACCCTCAGCATATTCTCCAAAACATGGATATTGTTGTCATAATGCCCAACCATATGGGGGTGAAAGGATTCACTCATCCTTATTGGGGTCACGAATTCTTCTAGTAGGCCTCTCCAAAATTGTAACATAAACAATTTGTCATGACTGGATATAATTATCGAGGGAACCCCACAAATCCAAATTACCTACCATATGTATATCTTCCCCAAACATTCAACCTAAATTTGCTCTTAGATAAGAATAATGTTTTTCAAATTTATGTGTCAGTTAACTATCACCCAGATAGCATAATAGACCTGAGTTGTTTGTGGAGTTTCTATCAAAATGTCTATTGATATGTCCTCCCACATCAACTCGGGGATCTCAATGGAATGTAACCAACCCTTCAGAACATGGTGCTCAGTCTTCACCTGTTGAAAGGTGAGGCATCGAGAGACAAACACGACAACACTCTATTTCATTCCACACTGATACAACTACTACTGAAGGACTCTATAAATCTTCACCATACCATGATGTATAGTTAGGGGAGAAGTGAAGAACTCCCACATCACTTCCTCTCATATCTTGACCAGAAATACCATCCATCCCTAGAAAAAAGATAATGTCATTCCATCCACTATAATATTCATCTAGTGAATCCACCATGGATATTTGGTCACATAAATTCTCACACTCGATGTATCCCAACTAGGACTCTCGCACACACTCCCGAAGCGAAGGAGTCAACACCATCGACTACAAAAGTGGTGTACCCTTCTTCACTACTAGGGTCAACGACAGGGATGAGAGATTCTCTAAATCCTATTACAAAAATAGATCCTAGGAATTCCTTATAATGGATTATTATACAAAATTTCTCTTCGTTGGAGTATAGAATATCTCTAAGTCATAGCCTTGCTGGAACTCCAGCTGGAACCATTTTCTCAGGACCAATTCTCTCTGTGTTATGACATACTTGACGCTCTAATTGTATCGGTAATCCGCAAATTGCTCTCCCAAAATACAGTGCCTCCACATTCTCAAGTTCAAGACAATTACTAAAATCTTTAGGTCATGATTTGTGATTTATTCTCAAGGGATCTCAACAGCCTTGACTTGTATGAGATAACTGCATACCACTTCATCAACATGAAACTAAGACCATCTGCCGAGTAATTGCAATTCACTTTCTACTTCACACCCTCTTCTTATAGTCTCAACATAAGTGCACTCGTCAGCCTCATCCTCAACTCCTAGAAGGATCTCTAGCACTACTCAGACCAGGTAAATGATTTCCCTTTCCAAATCAAGTTGGTCAAAGGGGCTGTGATTCTGGAGAAGTTTTCCACAAACCTCCTATAGTACCCCACCAAACCAAGAAATCTATTCACCCCTGACATGCTCTTAGGTGGACCCCAAGGATGAACTATGTTGATCTTTACAGGGTCAATGGATAAACCATGCTAAGATATTACATTCACCGAAAGTTGAACCTCGTGAATCTAGAACTTGAAATTTGAGAGCTTCCCATAAATATAGTGCTCTTGAAGAAAATATCAAACCAAACTCAAATGCAATGTATGTTCCATTATATGATGAAGGGTGGATGAGTATGTTGTCAATGAAGATAAGCACAATATATTACAAGTAATATCGAAAGACTTGGTCATCAAATCCATAAACACATTGGGGGAATTCATCTCATCAAGGGGAATCACGAGGAACTGATATTGTCCGTAGAAATATCAGAATGATATATTTGGAATATCATCTTTTCTAACTCTCAACTCGTGGTAGATCGACTGGAGACCTATCTTTGAGAACCATATCAGACCTCAAAACTAGTCAAAGAGTTCATCAATACTTGGGAATAGGTACTTGTTATTTTCATGGTTTGTTTTGGATGATGATAATCCATACAAAGATACAAGAACCAATCCACCTTTTTCAAAGAAAACACTAGATCTTCCTTAGGGGACACACTGGGTAGGATGAAACCCTTCTCTCGAAGGTCCTTGAACTACAACCATAGTTCTCAAAGCTTGGTAGGGGCCATTAGATATGCCATAGAAGATATTAGAGCGGTCATGTGATGAAAGTCAATTAATGCTCCATCTCCCACATTGGAGGTAGTCTCGGAATGTCCCCAGGGAAGACATCGATATAATACACAATAACCATAGAAATATAGATGCCTAGAGATCCATCTACACCAAGGGATATATTAAAAAATTCATAGGTGATGGGTTGCAGCTTTCTTCTCATATAACACACTTGTCTCGCCATGAGATCTCTCTTGTCCAAAAAGGTGATTATAATCTCATCAATGTGAAGCCATATGACTCGTCTGCGGTGAAAGTAAATTTGGGATCAGACCATGGAAAATAAATCCATTCCTGAGATGATGTCCTAGGGTTCCATCATGATGTTCAAAATAACCCATGTGAACCTCTCTCTACCGAGCAATATATTGCATAATTGGTAGATAATAGATACAGAAGAAGTATTCTAAGTAGGAACATCATGACGAATATGTTGGGCTAGAAACACAATTAAAAGATCTGTAACTCACACAATGAATATATAAGTGAATTAATTATTAGAAATTGTGTATTCTAGTACTTTGGAAATATTAGAAAACATGAAGATCATACCTCGAATTATATTGTGTGTTACAGGGTCATAAGCCTCCAAAGCCTGCACCTATATGCGAACCTGACTGCCAGCTCTCTGAGCCTGACATGTTATACATTGTGAATTTGGAGGTATGATATCATAGAATATTCCACAACCCATATCTCCTCATGCTCTAATACTAACTTTTCCCCCCTGTGGACCACCCTTCTCTCACCCAGGAGATCCCTCATCAAGGAGATGCCTCTACTGTGGCGGTCTGTTTGCTATCTGCCTATGCTGATTGGCATATTCATTCAGGTAGTATTGGACCATATGACCTCACCCATCACAAGAATAGCACCAAACCTCTTTATGATACCCTCATGCTCTATGCTTCCCCTAACCACAATCATATGTGTGATCATGGGGAGGTCTCTTACATTAAGATCATGTCGTCTAATTTTTTTTGGTTTCTGTAGATGACTCAACCATATGACACCAACTTCCATCTCATTCTGTCTAGCATTATTCTAATAAAAATAACTCTCTCACTAATACTTGTTGTAGTACCCCGTCAACGGTGTGGATGCACAAGGTCCCCACACTAACACAGATCTCAATCTGGAGTCCCTGATCAAACATTTGTGCTCGGAATTATCCATATCAGATTATGTCAATGGAGAACCAAGTAATGGGGGGCTCCACTAAATACGTCAAGGACCCATTCCATAGAGAGACAAGGGGGTTACACTCTAGTCATCAAGGTCCCACACCCTATCCAATAAAGTGGTTCATCATGGTAAGTAGTTGTAGTGGAAACACACCCCAGATGATGGGGGTTCGACTATCTAGGTCGAGGACCCGCACCCTGGTGTGAGAGGAGTGTTCCACTCTAGTTATCAAGGACACATGACCTATCTGATTGGGGGTTTACTCGATAAGTATCTATAACGGGCCTATACACATGCTGAAGGGGTTTCCACTCTATAGGTTGAAAAACTACACACTATTGTGACATGGGGGTTCCACTAAAGTCATCAACAAACTACACCCTATCTGATAGGGGTGTTCCACTCATTATGTAGTTGTAGAGGATATGTGCTCATGTTGATGGGGGGTGGGAGGTCCACTCTACAGGAATCCTCTAGTGATCATGCCAGATCAATTCCATTGTCGAGCATCGCCTAACCAAGAGACGTTCCCAAAAAATTCAAAATCCCTTCAAAAAAGCCACAACTGAGGGAAACATCTCATTATACACAAAAAAACACTCAGGGTAGGCTAGAAAGGGGCCAAAATCCATGTTCAAATGAATGAGAAACATAATGATGAATTTTACAGATAATGAGCCAAGGGGTGCGTGGCCTGTGAGGGGACCCACATTGTGTGTGGTCCCGCTCCTTCACCTAGTTGTGTCCCTGGAGGTACACAGTTCACAAAAAATGTAAGTATACATGGTGTTTTGGGGATAAACATAGTGTGTCCATGCCACGTGGGGTCCCACCCCTATGCTTTGTCATGTTCGTCTATCCACCCCGTGTTAGTGTACATTTCCCCGTGTCTATGTACTTTAGTACATGGCTATATGCTTAGACATGTACTCCCCCCCCCGGGGTCCTACCTATGTGTTCCATCACATGGTTATTCCATAGGGGTATGAGGTACATAGTTTCCTAGAGTTATTCACGTGGTGTCATCCTTATGAATTATCGTAACCCTAGCTACCATTTCCAAGGTGCTACATGCAGTGTATACATCAAAGTACACAATGTGTAGAAGTATTTTTCATAAATAAAGAACAATTATCCATGCTTCAAATCTATCGTCTACACATTTATTTTGGCCCAATATCTGCTCAATATTAGTGGATCTAGCATTAGACGGAAGATTTTGGCCCTCTATTTGCTGGAAATCCAATTTCTACTACCCCGCACGCATTGCATCACATTAAGAATGCTCCAACATCTTCCATCAATGATGATTAAGTCTATCATCATAAATATAATCTTCCACAACAAGAAAACACCCTACACATGTCCTTGTTTCATGGATCCATTCCTCATTCTTTAATTCTTCATGATTCCAGGGGCTTGATTTGGCTCGATACTACCTAACAATGATGAATTGGGATCCTGGGGTCCTACTAGTGAATAACACAAAGATAAAGGGGGAGAAAAGAACAAGAATATATTTTCCACCATCATTATCTAACAAAACCTATCCAATGAAAAAATTGATAAAAATAGGACAGAAAAACATGAAAAACAATTTAATCGATATATAAGATAATGCCAAGGATCCTCAATTAGTGAAGATCAATCGAAGGGATTGATCTGATCAACCCATTTAATCAAAATATAATAATAATAATCAATTTGAAGTGTCCTACCTATATATTGGAACATTCATCTTCAAATAACATTCTTAACAATGATCAATGGAAGTCATTGTATTCACTACATCCCAATATGCTCTGATCCTGAGTTTCATCATCATACGATGTGATTTTTCAAAGGAACATGGAATGAGAAGCTATTGGAGATCCCAAGATTATGAGGATAACCCTAAGATGTTCACCATGGTAGTATATAATAGATATTTTAGTTAGGATAAATAAATAAATAAATAAATAAATAAATAAATTAATCCAATGATCAATCAACCAATAAGTGATGTGTCTGAATACCCCTGTTGACCTACATTAGGAAATTCCACGGGTAAAAATCACTTTCTAGACTCAACCATTATTAAAACACTGGTATTTATTATATATATAAATATTATTTATTACATAAATAATCACTGAATAGAACTTTGAGGATCGATAGGTCTAGTGTCTGGGGAAATTATAAATATTTGGTGACAACATAAGACATAAAATATAATTTATTTATTGAAAACATCTTTTACATGACCAAAAAATTCTTTTTTTACTTATCATTACATCGGATTACCTGAGGACATACATAATAAAAGGGTGAGCTACAAATCCCAGTATGAGAGTAAACAAGGCATAACATGAAGAATACAATACATGTTAGGCAATAGGCATATCAATGGAGCATAATATAATCCTGAACAAAAAGTAATGATATACCATGATTATCATAACATTTAAATGTGTCAATGATGTACAACATGAAATTAGCATGACCCAAGGCTCATTACATATGGATTATTATGAGAAAACCATCATTTCACTTGAATTAAAAAATAAAAACAGTCATTGCACTTGCATTATAATGATTAAACCCTCATTGAACATGAATTACCAAGATTGAACCCCGATTTCACATGTTGTATCATGATACAAAACATTAACCAATGCACTGGAGCACTATCAGGGTGCTCCCCTAATAAACATTTTATTTCATGCATATGTGTGCCACATGGATTATATAACATGGAATCATTCGACATCAAAATTTATTCCATGATTAATGAATGTTGAATACATACATATATGTACCATTAGATATGTATATGTGAATAAATTTTAATTCCCTTTATAATGAAATGGGTATGGTATTCACTACACAATGATTTTGGCTTCGAAAATCGCGGTGCAATTTCAGGAGCATAACAACATGACATAAAAAATAATAAAATTTGGTTAATGAGAGAAAAATCGGTATATCATTATATGTACTATAAATGAACCATAAGGTTTCATATAAATACATGTCCCAATACATGGAATTTGTATATATAGGTTGCAACATAATAAAGAAACTTGAAGAAAGAGTAGAAATGAAATAACTCTTAAAAAATTTCATCATGGTAACGGGTGTACATAGGAGGGATTAATGAGAGAAAAAGAAGTATATACTCATTCAAACATAAGGAGGTAAGTATGGGGGATGTGATAAATCACACCCCAAAAATTTTAATTGAATGTAAATGGGTATAACAATAAAAGGAAACATGGACAAAAATGAGAATGTAAGAAATCCCTTACATGAGTGTGTGACTTAACTAGCTTGAGTAGGGGACTCATAGTATCTTAGGGTTCCTCGGAATGAGTATAGATAGAGTAGGGATGAGTTGGGACATTATATGTGGATTTTTTGTGAAGATAAGTGCGATCATGGGTGGGTTTATATAGGAAAAGAGGGGGGAATTCTTTAATATTTCACAAACATTGGTTCTAAAACCAATATAATTAAATATTCGAATCCAGAACTATACCTCTGTTTTTACCCACAGGTTTTTCCAATGGGAGTGGGAAAAATAATTTTATAAGGCCAATTTCCAAAATTATTAAAATGTTTTTCTTTCTTATGTGGAGGTGTGTCACACTCTCAAAGAAATCATTTTAAAATGAATAAATATTTTAGAAGTCTTGGAGGGTCAACTAAGGAATTAAAAAATTAATCAAACAAATTTAAAATAACATTATTTTTAAGGTAAACCATATATTTTCTTAATATCAATTTTATTGTATTTTATTACATCACTATTGGTTCATTATGATGTCATAAAACACATTATATATTTATACGATATTTAATTTTTATCCAAAAATTATATTGTCTCATAAAATTATGAAAAATTAATTGTTTAATAAGTTTTTACATCCATATTGGAAAAATAATATTCATTTTATCTAAATATTTTTCTAAATATGTGAATTTTTAGTTTTAAAATAAAAAACATCATCTATTTCAAATTAATGGGTTTTGAAAAGAACAGTTCCCAACCATAATAAAAATTACATTAAACTTCTGAAAAATTATATGAACATTAATATTTAAAAATAATATAATAATAATAGTTACTAAAATATTATTCATTTCAAAAATTAATTAATTTATCAAAATAAATTCTTTAATTAAAAAATACAATTTCACTTTTATCATATGAAAATATAATTCTTATCAAACTGAATAGTTAATCATTTATAAATAATAACAATATGGAATATAATAACAATATAAAATTAAAAAGCGTTATCTTATGAAACAATTATAATAAAAATATTAATAAAACCTCATTTTAATATAATAATTTATATATTTCTAAAAAGTAACATTTTACCCAAAAAATCAATTTATCTTATTCATTATATTTTTAAAAGTAAATATTCTCATAGAGGAATTGATGGAATATGAATTCTATTTATAAATGTGATTACAAAAATATGACCTAATGCCTTGTTTCATAACCCCTTATCACAACTGCATAAGAACTGAGGGCAAGGTGTTCGATGATGATAGACTCTTGGTGAAGCTCGGATACCATTGCTCGGGTGGTAATCATTATTAACTTCCAATTCAACCACTAGAGATTCTGTTAAAACTTAATTTATTGAAGCTCGTCTTGGGATTGGTCAAGAGAGAAGCCCAATGATGCTACCTCCTATCTGAGCTCTGACAAATGAACTTCGTACCACTCGAGTCTATTTGATGTGGTCATCCCTTCCATTGTCTACATCGAAAGGATTCGTTTTTAAAATCATAGATTTATATTAGTTTTCTGATCACTGTTCAATGACTATACTACCAATGGTAAAGAAACTTAATGGTCATTTAAACCCAAAAATAAATAAAATAGTGAATGATATTTCTATATCCATAAGAAATTTAATTAAATAAAATAAATGGAATTTTATTCATGAATGTTTGGGTCGTTATAATGTTTCCCCCTAAAGAAATTTCACCCTGGAAGTTTCCTTTTCCCACACTAAAATAGATGTGGGTAACTCCACCTCATAACATCCTCCAGCTCCCACATGGCTTTTTCAAACTTGTGGTTTCTTCACAACACTTTGATAAGGGGAATTTTCTTATTTTGTAGAAATGTTTCCCAACAGTCCAAGATCTTCACTGGATTCTCGTCATAATAGAGGTCATTATCTAATGGTACCACCACTGTATTGATTACATTCGATGGTTCTGGTTTGTACTTCCTCAACAGTGATACATGAAATATGTCAGGTACTTGAGATAGGTTTAGGGGGAGTGCTAGTCGATAGGACACAACTCCAACGTGATTAAGGATCTCAAAATGTTTTATGTACATTGTACTATGATTTCCCATTTTGTCAAATCTCATAACTCTTTTCGATAGTGATATGTTTAGGAATACCATGTCTCCAACATCAAACTCTAGGTCTCTTAAGTGATTATTAAAATAGCTCTTTTGACATTTCTAAGTATCGTTAATATGCTACTAGATGGCCATAACATTCTCCACCATTTCTTCAACCACTTCTTGAACTAGGAGTTTTTGCTCCCCATCTTCATCCAGACTTATCAGTGTTTTGAACTTATTCCAATAAAGGGATTCATAAGTATCTATTTGTATGGTTGATTAGAAAATTTTATTGTAAGACAACTCAACAAGAGGAATATATCAATCCCATCCTGATTTTAAGTCCATTGATCTTGCTCTCATCATGTTCTCATGTGTTTGGATAGTCTTCACATATTGGCCATCCGTTTGAGGATGATAAGTTGTACTGATGTTCAACTCAGTATTCAGAGTCTGTTGGAGACTCATCCATAACATAGAGGAGAATCTTGAATCTGGATCAGATACAGTTGATAGTGGTACACCATGCAGTGTTACCACTTCTCTTATGCATATCCATTCCAATTGATCCAATGAGAAATCTTCCCAAATTGCAATGAAGCGTGCAATATCTGTAAGACAATCCACAACAACCCATATATCATTTTTTAATTTGGATGTCTTTAGAAGTCTGGTGACAAAGTCCATGGTAATATTTTGAAATTTCAACATTGGTATTTGAAATGGTTTCATCATCCCCTTATACTTCTACCTCTCTACATTCACATGTTGATATACCTGGCACTTTGATGTATACTAACTAATCACCTTATTCATGTTATCCCACCAATAATGATCTCAGGGATCTTAATACATATTTGTGTTTAAGATGTGAATGGAAAAATTTAAACTATGGACAACATACAAAAGTTATGTTTTTAACTCCAGACATGATGGAACACATATTCTCGACCCAAATCTCACAATTCATTCATCATTAACATTGAAATATGAGGATTTCCCTTTTCTTATTGTGTCCAATTTCTTATGAACTCTCACATCCTCCTTTTGGGAATGCTTTAACCTTTCTAAAAGAAAGAGTTGAGAAATCATTTAATAATGGATTGATGTCATTCCCTTCATTATAATTACAATGTCCATATTAATCAAATCTAATAATATTTGATCCCTTTCAATTCTCATAAATGATAGATTCGTTGGGTCCTCTCTACTCAGAGCATCTTACACCTTGTTCGCTTTCTCAGGGTGGTAATGGATTGACCTGTCATAGTATTATATTATCTCTAACATTATTTGTTGGAAAATACTTATCTAATTCTATGTTAATATATACTTGAGGCTATTGTGATCCATATATATTTCACAATTTTCTCCAATGTAGTAATGCTGCCAAATTTCCAAAGAAACGAATACAATAGCCAACTCCAAATCATGTGTTAGATAGATCTGTTCATGAAATTTCAATTTCCTTGAATCATAGGCAACTACTTTGTCATTTTTCCTCAACACATAGCCTATGACCTTATTGGAAATATCAATGAATACCACAAAAAGTTATCCACTTGTGGGTAGTGTGAGAACATGTGAAATTAAAAGCCTCCTTCTCAACTCCATGAAGCTCTCTTCACATTCACCACTCCAATAAAACTTGACTCCCTTCCATGTTAACTTTGTAAGAGGGTTTGAAAATCATATAAAATATCTCACTAATCGGTGATAATATCTAGCTAATCCAATGAATCTATAGATATCCATCACAGATGTTGGCCTCGACCATCCAATAATTGAATTTTTCTTGGAGGGATCCACATATATCCCATTTCATGTGATGATATGGCCCCAGAATCAGACTTTCGTCAACTAGAACTGACACTTTCTTTACTTATCATAGAGCTTCTCCATTCACAAGAACTCTGGTATAGATATTAGACGTTCTTCATGCTCCTCCATGGTTTTTGAGTATATTACAATATCATCTATAAAGACTACCAAATTTTATTTGATGTAATCTTTAAATAATCTATTCATCCAGTCTATGAAAATTTATAGAATATTAGTGAGACCTGAAGATATTACAATGCATTTATAGTTCCTGTAATTTGTATGAAAAGGAGTCTTGGTGATATCCTCCTTTTTCACCCTTACATGGTAATATCCTGACCACAGATATGCCTTGGAGAAGTATTTTTCTCCATGCAGCTAATCAAAAATTCATCAATTCGTGGCAGAGGATACTTTTCCATTTCCGTGATTTATTTGAGCTCATGATAATCAATGCAAATGTGCATTGATCCATCCTTCATAATGAATAAGACTGGTTCACCCCATTTTGAAGAACGTGGGGGTAAAAAATCATTATCCATATTCTATTATCGTTGTTTCGTTAGCTCATCAAACTCCACAATAGAAATTCTATACGGATTTTTGGATATGGGAAATTCCCCAAGAATAATTTCAATCGAGCACTCAACATCTCTTCTAGGAGAAACACCCGAAAATTACTCAAGAATGACTTCAATGAATCCCCTTTCAATTGGAATGATTTCAAGGAAGGTTGTTTTCTTAGACTCAATCATCTGATCAAGAAAGTCATACTCATAGGGTAGTAAAATCCACACTTAAGATAAGGGTGAAAAAAATGATTCATCCTCATCCTTGAACTTTTATATTAAATATTCTTGAATATTCTTGAATGAATAACAAGTGTACATGTTACCACATCATTGATGGGATTTTCATTAGTGGTACTGCTGGTAGAAGCTCACCCTTGCAGCTTAGAGGTTGTTGGTTGCCTCCGCTAACCATTGGAATATGGAACTGATTTGAAATGTTCCCTAGTTATTTGTAGTTGATGTAATGAACAATGCGTCGAGGGTTGAATGGAGCGTTACACTCCTCTATCACAACAGCGGATTTTTTTATCAATTAATGGATATATGAACTTCTATTCCACACCTAAAGCATTTCCACGTCCCCTTTAGGTATCTTCGAAGATGCTTCTTTCCACACCTTTATCAAGTCGAATGGTAGAATTTCATAGCATCGTTGGATTTATCCATCAGACTGCCAAATTTAAACCCCACTTTCCATTTCTTATCCCCCTCACACACCTGATATTTTCTGAACACTATTTCTACTTTGAGGGTAAATTGGAAAATTTCCTCATAGCTATTGAAGTTATGAATTGCTAGGGATTTGTTCAAGTTAGGTTTTATCCCACCAAAGAAGCGGTCAACCGAGGATTTGAGGATAATCAAAAAGCTGGAGGAGTATTGTTCAGTCCTTGTGAAGTTTACCTTGTACTCTTTAATGAATTCTCTAATTTTTCCTGAGGGAAAGGATGTCCCTTTCCATCTTATGTTGTATGATGTAAGGAAAATATTTATCAGAAAACAATTTCTGTAAATCCTTCCATTTTAATGCCTTGATCTCTTCCTCAGGCTTCATATTATTTTAATCAATGTATACCATTGATCAGATTAAACCCTCATACAATTAGAATAAAAAACCTTCTCTTATTTATAAAATTTATGGTTGGAGTAAATCTTCTCAATAGAGTTGATCCATTTTTGGAGATTGTGGGATCTGATGATCCATTAAAATTAGGAGGCCTTTGACTCATGAAGCTCTCGATTTTGGCTTGGTATTTCTAAGGGGGGTGGAAATTTCTCTTGACCCATGGTTCTATTCAAATCATAATTTAACTGAGAGAGTATCATGACAAAGATTGGGATTTCCACTCCCATCAGATTGGGTATCTCATTAGAATATTCATGACATTGATTATTGCATTAGTTATTTTCTCGAGTACTACTATTATCGACCATTCATAGGAATAAAATGAAAGATAGGGGTAAAACATAAAGGGTAATCCAATAAAAAAATGGATAACATATAAATTACATTTATTTCCTTAAATTATTAATTTATAGTCTTAAATATATGTTATCCATGATCTACTTTCCAACATATATTATTAGGGGTATTGTTTTATTCCCTTAATAAAAGTTCAGACTAAGATTATGAATTTAACAAAGAATATGCCCAGGGAGTTTCAAATTAAGAGTGTAGAAAGGGCCATTGTCATTCAGCAGTTCATGATTGATTTTAAGTCAAAGAAGATTTTTTTGGGTTTTACCTCTAGATACATCTGTTCCACGGCCTCCTCTACTTGTTTTTATCCTGATAGGGATGTGTTTTCTTGATAATCCACTTACTCTATACTCACAAAAATTTAGGGATGTTTTTAATATACATAGTATTATCCCTAAGTCTTTCACTAGGGTTTTCTAATCCTAATCCTAAAAATGACCTAACCTATCCTTTAATACCAACTATAACAACCCTAGTCATTATTAAATATTTAAACATGATATATTATATAAACATGAAATTAAGACAACTCCGAGGATTGAAAAGTCTATTTTACAGGGAAATTAGGAACATAACATGACAACTTAAGACAAAAAATACAATATCATTATTGAAAACATATTTTACGTGACCACAAAATTCCTTCGTACTTAGAATTTCATGAGATAACCTCAATGTATAAATAAGAAAAGTGTGAACTATAAAGCATAGTAAGGGAGTAAAAAAGTATAATATAAAAAATACAATACATGTTACGAAATAGGAATATCAACGGATCATAAGATAAATATGATGATAAAGTCATGATATATCATGATTATCATAACATGGAAATGTGTCAATGACATACAACATGATATCAACACGAGATAAGGCTCATTACACATAAATTATCATGTGTAAACCCTCATCGCACTTGAATTATCATGAGTAAAACCTCATTTCACTTGATATAAAACTATTAAACCCTCATTTCACTTGAATAAGCATGATAAACCCTAATTGAAATGGAGTATCCTGATACTAATCATTACCCAATGCATTGGAGCACTATCAGGGTGCACCCTTTATAAAAATTTCAT
The DNA here is from genome assembly GCA_963277665.1 of Viscum album. Classification (NCBI taxonomy): domain Eukaryota; kingdom Viridiplantae; phylum Streptophyta; class Magnoliopsida; order Santalales; family Viscaceae; genus Viscum; species Viscum album. Next base: position 414,365,401 of record OY728128.1, on the reverse strand, counting down.
TTCATGCATAAGTATGTCGCATGAATCATATAACTTGGAATCATTCAACATCATAAGTTATTATATAATTAAGTAATATGGAATACATATATTAAAGTACCGTTAAATATTTATATGTGAATAAATGTTTATTCCCTTTATAGATAAATGGGTATGGTATTCATTACACAATGATTTTGACTTGGAAAATTTGCTGTGTAATTTCAGCAACATAACAACATGAGAATAAAAAATCATAAAAAATGGTTTATTTGAGAGAAAATGGTATCTCATAAAATGTACATGAAATGGAAAGTAAAGTGTTCATATATATAAATGTAACAACAAAACTAATTTGGGTATAGAGGGTGTAACATAATAAAGAAACTTGATGATATACGAGAAATGGAAAAAACTCTTACAAAATTTCGGCATTGTAATTGGTGTACATGGGAGGAATTAATGAGGGATAAAAAGGTCTTTCATCATTCAAAAAAAATGGATGGAAGTATGGGGGAGGATAAAACTCATACCCCAACATTTGTAATTGAAATTAAAAGATCATAACAACATAAATAAACTTGGACAAAAATGATACAAGAAGAAGTCCCTTACTTGAATGTATGACTTTAATAGCATGAGTAAGGGCTTATTGAGAGCATGCGGAGACTTGGGAGGATTCTAGAGATATGAGGTCCGATTAGGGATGTTCTGCATGGGGTTTGAGTGAAGATAAGTGGGATCATGGGTTGGTTTATATAGGAAATGATAGGGGAATTCTTTAATATTTCACAATCATAGGTTTTGGATCCTATATAATTAAATATTAAGAACCACGAACCATCCCATGATTTTATCCAAAGGGGAGTAGAAAAAATTATTTTATATGTCCAATATCCAATCTTATTAAAATATTAGTCTTTCTTATGTGGAGGTGAGTCACACTATCAAGTAAATAATATTAAAATTATAAAATATTGTATAAGTCGTGGATGGTACACAAGGGCATTATAAAATTAAACAAAAAATATAAAATCAAATTATTTTAAAGGTAAAATATATATTTGATGAATATCCCTTTTATAGTATTTTATTACATCACTAATTGGTCTTTATGAGGTCATGTAACACATTATATATTTGTACAGTATTTTATTTTTACCCAAAAATTCGATTGTCTCAGAAAAAAATGAAAAATTCATTGATGGATAATCTTTATATCTTGATTCCAAAAAATATATTGACATTATCTAAAGAAATTTCTAAATATATGAATTTTCTCTTTTAAAATAAGAACAATCATTAATTGCAAATTAACAGGTTTTGACAAAAACAGTTTCCAAACATTAATAAACATTAAATTAGACTTCATAAAAATGATATGATCATTTATGAGGGGGATAAGAAATGGAAAGTGGGCTTCAAATTTGGAAGTCTGATGGATAAATCCAACGATGCTATTAAATTCTACCATCCGACTTGAAAAGGTGGGGAAAGAAGCATATTAGAAGATACCTAAAGGGGACGTGGAAATGCTTTAGGTGTGGAATAGAAGGTCATATATCCATTAATTGATAAAAAATCCACTGTTGTGATAGAGGAGTGGAACGCTCCATTCAACCCTCAACGCATTGTTCATTACATCAACTACAAATAACTAGGGAACATTTCAAATCAGTTCCATATTCCAATGGTTAGCGGAGGCAACCAACAACCTCTAAGGCTGCAAGGGTGAGATTTTACCAGCAGTACCACTAATGAAAATCCCATCAATGATGTGGTAACATGTACACTTGTTATAAAAACATATATCAATGAAAATAATTATTTTTATCAATATTTTTATAGTGTTCTAAAAGAACCACTAGCAATGATTTTTGTTATTATGTTTGAAAATTTATGAAATATAATATATTCCATCAACAAAATATCATCCCCAAAGAGTTATTTTCGAAGATAAATACGATTTAATTTAAAATATTTATTAATACTTTATTTATTTATATTTTTCCGATACAACATGGACTATAGAAATTTTTCATATTCACAAATGGAAATATATTTGTTAATAAATGAATGGGTAGTATAACTGGTGTTAGAATGTATAATGACAACATAAAAATGTGACTATACACTACTTATTAAGTTGATTTTCTAATCAGTTTATCAAATTTTTTAGTTAATTTCCTTATAATTTTTACTTGATAATTTAGGAAAATGATCCATAAGTCATTTTTGAAATGTATGAATCATCCAAACATTTATTTGATACATGGTGTGTCCAGTATGAATCAAAGTGCATGTTTTCTTTTTTAAAATAAAATTTTATTTGAAAACACACATCACACACTCAAAACCAATAAAATGCATTCATATTGTTTGATTACTTTAGAAAAAAATCCATAAGTCACATGTGATGTGTATGATTTTTCCTCACCACAATCTCATACACATTGTACCCGATATACTCAAAGTGTATGTTATCAATTTAAAATTTAAAATTTAGTTAAAAACATGTTTCAATCACTAAAAATTGATAAAAAACACATGTATTGTATTGATAATTTTGGAAAAATATTAATAATTTATTTGTGTTGTGTAGGAATTTTTCATGTGGGATGTTGACACATGATGCGACCAGTAAGACTCAATGTTCTTGTTCTCAGTTTAAACTAATATTTTTGTAAAAAACACAAGTGAAATTCTAAAAAATGTCAAAATTCAATTGTATTGTTTTGATGCATTAGTAAAAAAATTCATAATTCATTTTTGATGCGTATGGATTAGCCTCACCTCAATGAGATGAATAGTATGACCGGGTTAACTGATAGTGTATATTTTTATTTAAAATTCGTATTTAAAAAAATGATATACTCAAATCTGAGAAAAAACATTTGTACTATTTTTAAACATTAATAAAATTTTCCATAAGCCTTTTTTGATGTTTAGGAATCAGCTCAACCTCAGTTTGATACACGGTGTGCCCTGTTCAACTTGACGTTCATGTTATTAGTTTAAAAGTGACAATTTAGTTCAAAACATTTGTCACTCCCTAAAAACTAACAAAACATGATCATATTATCTCTAAAATATAATAAAATGATCCATAAATCATTTTTTATGTGTAAAAATTAGTCTCAAATCAAACTAACACTCGATGTGACTTATATGACTAAAAGTTCATGTCTTCCATTTAAAATGAATTTTTTGTAAAAAATACAAGTGACATACTCAAAAATGATAAAACACATTTTTATTATTTTGATACAATAATAAAATGATCCATTTGTAATTTGTGATGTGTAGGAATTATCTCCACCTCAATCTGATACTCGTTGTGACTAGTATGACTCCATGTGTGTCTTTTTATTTAAAATTTACATTTTAGTAAAAATACAAGTTACATAATCAAAACTAATAAAACAAATTTAGATAATTTTTATATACTATGTAAATGATCGATAAGACATTTTTGACATTTAAGAATCATACTTACATAAATATAACACATGGTGTTCTTGGTATGACTCAATTTATCTCTTATTAGTTTAAAAATAAATATTTAGTACAAACCATGTTTCACTCACTTAAAACCAAGAAAACATGCTCATATTGCCTTTATAAATTAATAAAATTATTTATATGGAATTTTTGACATGTTTGAATTATTCTCACATTAACCCAACACATGATGTGACCTGTATGAAACCAAATGCGTGACTTTAGATTGAAATTTCATTTTATTAAAAAACATGAGTGACATACTCAAAACAAAGATAACACTTTCGGATTTTATTGATAGTTTAGGAAAATGATCAATAAGTCATTTTTGATGTGTAGAAATTGGCCTCACCTCAAACCAATGTATATTGTGACAGGTATGACTCAGAGTGAAATTTTAATAAAAAAGATAAGGGGAATACTCAAAACTCAAAAAACGCATTAGGATTATTTTTATAGACTAGGAAAATGATCCATAATTCATTTTTTAATTTTTAGGAAACATCCTTGCCACAACCCAATACATGGTGTTTTCGATATGACTCAAAGTGTGTGCTTTCAATTTAAAATTATTATTTCAGGTGAAAACACAAGTCACATACTCAAAATTGAGAAAATAAAATCATATGTTTTCGATACATTCTTAAAATGATCCATAAGTCGTTTTTAATGTGTAGGAATAACCCAATACTCAATCTGCTACATGGTTTTCCTAGTATAACTGAATGTGTCTTTAATTTGTTTAAAATTGAAATTTTTATTCAAAGAGTGTGTGACACACTAAAATATATGAAAACATAAAAGGATTGTCATGATAATTTAAGAAAATGATTCATAATTAATTTTTTAAATGTATAAATCAGTTTCACATTAAACCAACACCTGATGTGACCTATATAACTCAAAGTGCGTGTTCTCAATTAAATTAACATTATAGTAGAAAAAACAAGTGGAAAACTAAAAACCATGGAAAAGTATATTCTTTTTGTTATAATTTATGGAAAAAAATATGTATATAATTTTTGACATGTAGGAATCATCTGCACCTCAATATGTTGCACGACATGACCAGAATGACCCAAAGTGTGTCTTTTTATTAAAAACTGATACCTTAGTAAAAAGGAAAAGTGACATAATAAAAACTATCATATTTTTTTGATACATTAGTAAAATGATCCATGAGTACTTTGTGATGTGTAGTAATTATATGCACCTCAACCTGACACACGGTGTGTCTGGTATGACTCAAATTGCATGTTTTCAGTTTAACGTTGAAATTTTATTCGAAAACACATGTCACATACTTAAAACCATTGAAAAATATGCAGATTAATTTGATAAATTTGTAAAATTACCCATAATTAACTATTTATGTATATGAATAAACTGAACATCAATATGATACATAGTGTTCTTGATATAACTAAAAGTGTCCATTATTAGCTTAAAATTGACAATTTAGTTCAAAATATGTGTCACACCTTTAAAACTAATAAAATATACACAAATTTTACTAATATTTTTAGAAAACTTTTTTTATGTCATTTGTGATGTGTAGGAATTAGTATCACGTTAAACAAACACATGATGTGACAGGTATGTCTCTAGTTGAATGTTTGCAGTTTAAAATAAAATTTTAGTAAAAATAACAAATGACGTTCTCAAAATTGAGTAAATTAATTTAAGAAAAATATACATAAGTCATTTTTGATTTGTAACAATTAGCTTCACCATAATCTGATGCATATGTGATAGGTATGACTCCAAGTGTTTATTTTTATTTAAAATTGACATTTTCGTAAAAAAGACAAGTGTTGTACTGAAAACTGAGCAAACTCATTTTTATTATCATGATACTTGAAAAAATATACATAATAAATTTGTGACATTTATAAATCATCCTCACCTCAATCAGATGCATGTTGTGACTGGTAAAACTCAATGTGCCTGTTATCAATCTGATATTTATATTTTAGCTCATAATAGTTGTCACTCAATGAAAACAAAAACAATTATTGTATTGTATTGATAATTTAGGAAAATCATTCATAAGAAATTTTATTATTGGAATCATTCTAACCTCAAAATGATACACCATTTGTGTGGTTAGACTCAAAGTGTGTGTTTCTAGTTTAAAATTGAATTTTAGTAAAGAAACACAAGTTACATTCTAAAAACTGTTAAAAAACATTAAAATTGTTTTGTTAAAATATGATAATGAAACACATATAATTTTTGATGTGTAGGAAACATTCTGACCTCAATCAGATACATAGTGCGAATAGTATAACACAAAAAGTCTGTTATGTGTTTAAAATTGACATTTTATTGATGTATTGCTTCACATTTATGTATAATTTATTTACTTATAATATCACTAACATAATAATTATTTTATAATATATTAAGACTGAATTTCTTAAGAAGTGTGGTTTTATTGACAACTTATACCATGATCGATCTTTTTCAAAGGGGGTATGGTGCCAAATACAATGAAACCATTGATATTTTTGAATGTTTGTGAAAAATTGTACATTCTAAATTAATTGTACAATAGTATTTTAAAATGTCTATAATATAGTATTTATTTTATTTTTTTTGTATTTATTTATTTCAAATAAATTATTAATTTTCTATATCCTTAGTTTTTAATTTTTTTTTATTTGGGGATAGTATTTAGCTCTATTGTGTGCTGTAATTTTAACAGTACATTCTAGTAGCAAAGACTTTATCAGTGCTAGAAGCAGTGCTGATAAATGGGCACCCTCATCCATGAAAGACTAGAGTTGATAAAGTACCACCTTTATCAATGCTTTTACCACATATAAAGACCCCATTATCATTTCTTTTCTAGAACAGATTAAAGGGGCCCTCTTTTAATGATTCTTATATCAAGAATGCATTTTAGCATTGTTGATGGATTTTTATAGCGTTGTTAAAATATTTTTCACTAGTACTGTGAACTATGGATGGGACGGGCTACACTGTGGAGATTAATTCTATGGAATGGGAAATAATGTTGTGACCTGGGGTACAAGAGTTGGAATGTTGGGGCCACTTCCAATTTTGACCAGGCTACACTGTGGTGAAGGTTATGCAGTGTAGCCCCTCAATTTTGTTGAGGTCCATGCTCTGGAGGTAGTGGTTTTTTGTGGAGTTCCAATATAGAGAGTTTGGTGGTTATCCATTTTTTGGGTAGCTGTGTCATGGTTCATGGGTTGCACCATGGAATTGTGATATAATAATAGTATTTGGGTGTGGTCTATACCATGGTTCTTGGAGGCCAGTTTGATCTTGGGTTATTGCAGTGTACTGTAATGGGTTTTTTCATAATCTTATGAAAAAACCTGATGACTAAAACGTGGATGAGGGTTCTTCATTTTGGTCTTATCTTTTGTAGATTGTGTACAAAAACCCAGCATTCCTCCAAATTAGTTAATATTCATATTTTCCCTTTTTAACCATAATCACCTAAGATAGGGTTTTTATGGAATTTAATCCACTTTTGATCAGATTCAACCATTGTCCTTGGGAGAACAATTCTTGGGGTTTTCTCTCTATTCATGAAGTAGGTGTCTCTATACAAATTTTCTATGTCGTGAATTACATAAAGTTATTGTAAAATCTAATTGTTTGTTTTATTAAATGGATTGATTTGATATCAATGGGGTTTTGGGTAAAGAGATACATGTTATTAAAGGCAGATTCATTTAAAAATGTTTGGACACAATATTAGTTGATGAAATACCGTTAAGGTGAGTTTGATTCTAAAACAGGGTTTTGAGCATGAAATCCATAAATATCAACTTTGAAAAGGTTTTTTTATAAAATGTGATAATGGTATTCAAATGGCATTGACAATTATAGAACATTGTGAAGGTTCTTGGTGTAGTGGAAGCATGGTTGGGATGGTACCCAACATTGATTTTTAACAGGATTAATAATTATTCCAAGATCAATATGAAGATAAACGCCAATCTCCAAAAAATAAAATCCATGATTTAGATAAAGAAGGAAGATGCCCAAAAATATTAGAGAGGATCTTACACATGATGTTTATAATTAATTTATTTAATTTCATAATGAAAATAATACTTGGGTCTTCAGTATTTTCTTCTTTGATGATGTTGATCGTCCATAATGACCCTTCCAAATTATCTTGTTGGGATTGTAAGGATCCAAACTAGGATCCCTCTAGCGGTGATCCTCATATGCTCTGATAGCCTCCGATCGACACTGCTCATTCTCTGGGTGCTAGTGCGGTGAAGAAAGTGTCTTGTGTCAATCATTCTTGATCTCTTGTTCTTCAGACTTGAAGAACATATCTCGTTCTTGAGAGGGGTAAGAAGTGGTTTTGAGAGATAATTTGTTTGGCTCAACATTTCAGAATTCACCAAGCTTGCGGTGTCATGTGTTCTCTAGAACATTAGGCATACTTGTCTATTTATAGGCATGGATCATAAATTATAATATATAGTTACATAACAACAATTAAATAAATTCATTAACATAATGAAAACCCATGCTCAAAATAATAATACCCAATCATTATTTATGGTGCGCCGACTTTTGAAAAATTGAATTTTAAATAAAATTCAATGTCATAAAATAATAGCATCATCATTATTATTTAAACTTGTGAGAATGACTTAAATAATTATTTACCATCTTTCAAATAATTATTTTACGACCGAACCGACCATGGTCTGCTCGAACTCCACTTCCATTTATTGAACACCCGAATAAATAAAAAAATAATTTATTCTCATAAATAAATATTTTATTTAAAAACCATTAGATAAATATTTATTAAATGTTCAATAAAATAAATTAGTATATTAATTTAATTTATTTAATCATTTTAACTTGAATAAAATTATTCCACATTCATGAGAATAATCTTTATTTCATTAGTTATATTCAAATATAATTTAACTAAGACCACAAAAAACACTTAGTGTGTGACCCTCTATGATTCATTCTCGTAAGAATTATGTTGGCTAGCCTAAAGTCCAAGAGTACTCTCTAGCAATAGTTCAAATCGCCCAAGAGAAAGAACATTATGGAACAGCAACAACATCCATATACGAACAATCACATTGTAATATAATCCTTTTGTCGCAATATCTCATCAAGCAGGTTTCATGATAGTGTCATAAACTTTTATCTTGATACGTCGTACTTTGGCTACCAAAAATAAACTCGTCGTTACACCATGGCCAAGGAATTTCACAAGATGGTTCTATTTAAATCAATGGTCCAAGATATCAAATTCCATAATTTGAATGGACAAACCCTTACTAGTCTTATACATTAATAACATGCCACTCTAGACACACCCAACGTACCCTACTTCCTACCTGCTGTTTGGGTGAAAGTTTTCATTAGTAAAAAAAATTACGTGAGTCGTGAAACATATTAATGTTAATATTATAGTCTAAGGATCATTCCACATGCTCATAGAATGAAATATGCGATGACACCAAAACATGTGGAATACCTACTACCGGTTCTGTTCTCATATTCTCATATCTTGGAGATTATCAAGTCTAGACTTCATATGGAGATGTCTCATTTACATTCAAGTACTCTCACCTAACGGTCTGCATGTTAGGTGTCCAATCATAGTATGTCATCCAACCGCAAAACTATATTTAAGAATATTGTTATAGCATATCATGGTTCTCATCATAGTATGGAACTACCATGACCTTATCAATGCAACAAATACTATAGGACATTATTACACCATAGTCATGAAGAATAATGAACAATATGTAATAATAAATTAAATATCCATGTAATCAATGTAAAACCAGTTTGTTCTAAGACACCATATTTTAAAAACTACAACTTGGACTACAACCAACAGCCTATGACATTCATTACTCTATACATCACAAGGTGGTCATGTTTCTGCAAAGTCATGGGGTCCGCCACATTGTCTTCCATGTAAATACATCTCACTGCAACTTCATCTCTCTGAGAGAAATCCCTCAAGAGATGATACCTCTTAATTATGTTCATTGTCTTCTAATGTGACCTTGGCCCCTTTATGAGAGCCCTCACAGTATTGTTATCATAGTATATTGTTATGGGATCTTTATAGCTAGTTTTCACATCTATCTACTAGATGAAGCTTCGAATCCAAACTACTTATTTAGCTACCTCAAAATCTACGATATACTCGAACTCTGCTATAGAATTTGTGACCACACTCTTCTTTGTGCTCTTCCAAATCACTGCACCTCCATTCAAAGTGATGATGTATCTCGTTTTTGATTTCATATCATCTTGATCAGTCTAGAAACTAGCATCTGCATGTCCTCAGATGACTTGTTCCTCATCACCTCCATAAACCAAGAACATATTCTTAGTATGCCTCAAATACATTAGGATAGCCTTGACTTCCATCCAACGGTGGTCACCTGGGTTAGCTTGATATCTTCCTACAATACTCAATGCATAAGAGACATCCATCCTAGAAAATAGAATGGAATAAATGACTGAACCAACCACTGATGCATATGGATTCCTTTCCATTATCTTCCTGTCCTCATATATTTAAGGACACATTTTCATGGAAAGATGAATTCCATGTGATGCTGGAAACAATCCCCTCTTAGATAGTTCCATAATGAATATCTTTATTATCTTATCAATGTATGTACTTTGAATTAGGCCCAATAATCTCTTGGATCTATTATGATGGTTCTTGATCCCAAGAATATATGTTGCCTCGCCCAACTCCTTCATGGAGAATCATTGATTCTAACAATCCATAACAGACAGTAAGGCAGGTATCTCATTTCCAATATGTAATATGTCATCAGTATATACTATTAATAAAATGACTACACTACCACTAAACCATGGGTAGACACAAGGCTCACATTCATTATTGAAAAAAAAAATTCTTTTATGGATTCATCGAAATGAATGTTCCCTGACATGGTTACTTTCATTAATCCATAAATAGATTTCTACAACATTCATACCTTATTGAAATCCTTTGGAGTCACAAACCCTTCACGTTGTGTCATGTAGACATCTTCTTGAAGGGTCTCATTAAAAAATTATGTTTTCACACCCATTTGTAAAATTTCATAGCCATGGTAAGCCGCAATGGAAAGTAAAATTATAATGGATTTCAACATTGAAACAAGTGAAAAGGATTCGTCTTAGTCAATTCCTTGATGTTTTTTAAACCATTTTTCAACCAGTCATGCATTATAGGTACTAACATATCCTTTGATGTCCATTTTCATCTTGAATACCCATTTTCAATCATCATGCTTTACATCAACTGGAGGATCTACCAAAATCCAGACTTGCTTTTAGTACATGGAATCCATTTCGTAATTCAAGGATTCTTGCCACTTGGCAATGTCTATGAAATGTACTTCTTCTTTATCAGTTAGAGGATCATTATTATCAACTATTATTGATTAACCATCCTCTTAAACTAGAAAACCGTACTGTTCTGGTTCTCTAACCTCTCTTGTACCCCTACACAGTAATTGTGTCTCCAAAATAGAATCTTCTTCCATGGATCTTTGTGTAATCTGTTACCATACCGACTCTTTTCTACCTTGTTCTTCTACTTCACTGACCACTATCTCACTCCCACTATCTCTTTTAGATATGTTCTCCCTCTCAAATAACATGGAAAGTCTTTCAGCTACAACATTTTTGTCTAAGGGGTTTATAGGTAATATCCCCTTGTTTCCTTGGGGTATCCTATAAAGGGGCACTTTGTTCCTTGTCATGTGAGTTTGATACCTGAAGAGGACATAATAAATGATTTGATAACCTACACATATAAATTCGATAATATGGATTTTCTTCAACTCTAAAACGCTTATGGAATACCATTTATCAATTTATTTGGTACATGGTTTATTATGTGTGACATTGTTTGTAATGTGTACCCCCAAAAGGATAACGAAAGACTCGCATGACTCATCATTGACATTACCATGTCAAACACAGAATGGTTCCTCCTTTAACTTACACCATTCCATTGAGGTGTGTAAGGATGGGTGAGTTGGGATAGGAACCCAAACTCTCCTATGTAATCAATGAAGTTGTGATTAAGATCTCCCCCCACCTAGATCTAAGCAGAGTTTCTTAATCCACTTACCAAATGGTTCTCAAATTCATTCTTGTATTACATGAACTTATCAAAGTAATATGAGTTATAGCTTATTAAGTAGATATATCCATATATACTAAAATCACCTATAAATGTTATGAAGTATGAGTACCCACCCCTTGATTCAACTGGAAGTGTTTTACACACATCCGTATAAACCAATGGAAGAAGCTCTTTATCCCTTTCACCATCCCCATGAAATGGGGATTTGGTTATTTTTCCTTGTAAACATGCATGACATACGCCATGCGGTTTTAGTTCAAAAGAATCTAAATATCCATCTAGATGTAACTTTGTCAAGCATTTCTCTTTTACATGACCTAGATGGGGATGCCAAAGTTGGGTGTGGTATGATTCATGTAAAGTATATTTTTCATCGATTTCAATTTAATTGTTTGTGTAATACAACACATAAATACCGATGTACCAATGTGCCCTAACAAAACAAATGCTATCTTTAAAAAAGAATAAACATTCATTTCCAAACATGAAAACAAATACATCTATATTTAGTTTGGATACATAAATTATGTTTATGGTTATACAAGTAACATAAAAACAACCATTTAACACAAATAACATCCCTATTGGAAACGGGAGGTGGTAGTCCCCAACAACAATAACAGTAAGTCTGGCTCCATTCGCTGTTTGTAGATATAACTCCCCTCGATCAATCTTCCTGAATCTACTTGGTTCCTGTATTTTGATACAGATGTGAGCACCACAAGTTAAATCTAATACCCAAGTTGTAGAAACAAATAGATTGCATCGATAAAAAATGCACCTAAAGATTTCCCTTTCTTCTTAGGCTGGGTGAAGTTCATCTTCTAGTTGTCCTTCTTTCCACATGTGAAAAAAACAGCCTCATGTTCCCTTGCCGCCACTTTTATCTTCCTTTTCTTAGAAGGTCGTGGATAAGATTTAGGCATAAAGCTCTTCACCATCCCTTTTCTCTTATTCAATATATGGACATAAGGCTTTTGATAGCTTATATCTTTTTCTACATGGGAAATTAGGATAAGAATATCATATAGAGACTTCTCAATGTTTTCATATTTAAATGGACAACAAAGTCAGAGAATCTCGAAGGGAGTGATGTGAGAATGAGATCAGTGTCCAGTTCTTCTAGGATTTTAAACCCAAGAACCTCAAGGTTCTCAATGTATCCAATGAATTTGACTACTTGAGGCCCAACTAGGGAACCTTTTCCAAGCTTAATATGAAAGAGTTCCTTAGTGATCTCAAAACTTTCCTATTTTTCTCTATACTGTTAAGACCAAGGAGGTGATCGAGCATGGTATAAGCATCCATGTTTTCATGTGACTTAATAATCTCAATAGACATTGATGATAACACAAATAATTTAACATTGACCATGTCATTAAAATTTTTCACATATACCCTGAAATCCTCATTACTCGCCTCTTTGGCAGGCAGATCAGGTAATGCTTACTCTAGTACATAAGACTTCCGTTCATGGAATAGGATAACCTGAAGGCGTCTAAACCATTCCAGGAAGCTACTGCCAGGGAGGATGTTGTATTTATCCAGAATTGATCATACGGCTATTGTGGTTGATGATATTTTCATTTTTATTATACAATTAAAAGAGAATTTCATTAGTAGATTCATTATTAATTTTTTTGAGAAATAATAAATTTTATTAATTCTCCCACTACTTTATCTTGTCTCAATGGCCCTCACTATTGAAATCAGAATGTGTAGTTTCCATGACATTCTAGTGGAAAGGATCCATATTCCCCTTCACATAACCATTAAATGGGTTAGTCAAGCTATTAATAGGTATTTAGTTAGGAAGATCATTGCCAACTGTGTGCTTGCATCTCATTGATCAGTTGAGTGGAATCCCCAATCCGAAAATCATGACTTTGGATTTCCTCAACTCTTGATTCCAATATTACACCTAGTATAGAAAGGCAATCACATATTGATGTAATATGGTTATTCAAACCCCAATCCTTTCATAAGGGCTTCCTATAAAAAATTAAGTGTCCCAACAGGGGTTGGTCAAACAAATTGTTTTATTGAGTTTTTCCCTTAAACATGTACTAGGAGGCTTTGTATGACTTAATATTTTATTTGATGGATTTTTATCTATTATGCATGAATATTTCATTATAATTATCACACACTTATTAATATTAAGTGGAACATAATGAAGTGATTAACTATGTATTGATAATATTTATAGATAAGTCTATTTATTTTTGTTCCATCTTGCATGCTTGTTTAATTCATTAATTATGTGATTGTGACAACACATCTATATTGATAACCCATGAAAATGACAGAAATAAAATAAATTAAATGGTAAGATCATGAGATTTTCTAGTGGTTATTTTATCCAGTAGTTGATAAACTATCCCTGACCTAGGGGAGAAGCACCTTGATCCTCTTGGGTTCGTGTTTACATCTTCCACTTGTCCACATCTTTATCTCCTAGGATTGGATTTTTCATGGCTCTATCTTGATCCGCCTCCACTAGATTAGGAGTTCCATCCATTACATATGCCATTTTTACTCACATATAGTTGAGGGGCAATAAGGGATTTTACATAAAAGAAACCTTTGGAATGTAGTACCTACCTATTAATGAGGAAACAACTCCTAGACTGGAAAATTTAATTGAAATAAATAAATTAAAAGAAACCATCCACATACAAAGGTCATGGTCTAGCTCATGATCATCATTACAAGATACAATATTAATGCATTAATAAGACAATCATTCTATTCTTTAATCGTTATTGTTTAAAATAAATCATGATCGAATCAATTATCTATCATCTATAATTAATAAATCTTATTATCTGAATCCCATTTCTTAATTTCCTTGAGATTCTCATCCATAACAATTTTAAACAAATAAATTCATATAAAATTATTTTTTTACATTGTACCTTGGAGGCAACCCAGTGAATTCCTATTCATAACTATCCAATGAGTAGAAATTTACATTACACAGATGATAAAATAAACAAATATATATAAAACACCTACGACGTGTTGTTCCTCAACTTTATGCCTACACGATGGTACATGTATCAAGGGTTTGTAATATATAATAGAAAATTTTAATAAATCTGCGTAATTTTGATTAGTACACGATGTGTAGTTCCAACAACATAGCGTGTACAATTGTTCACAGTCTATCTGAAGTACACACTCAGGGAAACGGTGTGTGAGTGTAATTTGGAAATCTTTGGAGTACACAGTGTGTCCTGTGGGACACACCCCATGTAGTTCATTGTTACACGGTCTCCAAATGGGAAAGCTATGTATGGGGTACATGGTCCAACCCTACCCAGAAGGGACTACACACCTTGTCCATTGGGCCATATGGTGAGTAATTTAGAAACCACGTTCCAAATGTTCCTGGTCAACACGTGGAGTCATTAAGACTTAGAAAAACACTAATGACATGGATTAGTGTGGAAGACTAGACCTGGTGCATTGAACCTTTACCGCACAATGTCTACTACAAAATACACACTGTGAGTTCTGGTGATGTACGGTCATGAACCATTAGCACCTCTGAATGAGATCCTCAATTTTATTTTAATAAAAATTAATAAAAAATATATAGTTTCTGTAAGGTGAACAGGAAACAAAAGAGTCGGAACATATCTTGAGATTCAGATTCGCAGAACGATTAACATGTTGAAACTACTAAATTATTAATTTCATAAATCATCGAAGATATATTTAAATAATTATAAACTGTGATGTATCCCCTCTAATAACACATGAGTGTTCCGAGCGCAGCAGAAGCATGGCTGGGACAGGAACTAACTTGGATTTTTACAATGTTTAATGATTATTCTAGGATCAATACGACGATGAATGCCACTCTCCACGAAATATAATAAAATATTTAGATAAAGAAGGAAGATTCCAAAAACCATTAGATAGGATAGTTCACATTTTGTTTATAATTATTATAATTAATTAAATAAAGAATATAATACATGGATCTTTGGTATTTTCGCCATTGATGATGTTGATTGTCCAGAATGACCCTTCCAAATTATCTTGTTTCACTTGTAAGGATCCAAACTAGAATCCCTCTAGTGGTGATCCACACGTGCTCTGATGGCATCTTATCGACCTCTCTCATTCTCCAGGTGAAATCACGGTGAGGTGAGTGTCTTGTATTGGTTTTTCTTGATCTCTTTTTCTTTGGACATGAAGAATGTCTCTTATTCTTGAGAGGGGGAAGAAGCGTATTTGATATAGAAATTGTTTGAATCAACATTTCTCAATTCACCAAGCTTGCGGTGTCATGTGGTCCCTAGCACAATAGGCATTATTTTTTTATTTATATGCATGTATCTTTAGTTACAATATTAAATTACATAACAATAATTAAATAAATTCATGAACTTATATAAAACTCATTCTCATAATAGTAATATCACATCATTATTTATAATGCAAAAACGTGTGCAAAATGTAATTATAAATAAAATTCCATGTCAAAAATTAATAGCAGCGTCATTATTGTTTCAAATTTTTCCAACTAGTTAAATAATTAATTAATATCTTGTAAATAATGATTTTACTACCAAATCGTCCTTGGTCTGTTCGAACTCCACTCCAATTTATTGAACACCAGAATAAATAAATAAATAATTTATTCTCTTAAATAAATATTTTATTTACAAAGTAGTAACTTTTTTTATTAAATGTTAAATAAAATAAATAACTTTTTTTAAATTATGCAATAAATTTAACTTGAATAAAATTATTCCCCGATTTTGAGGATAATATTTATTTCATTAATTAAATTGCAATAGAATCTATCTGAGACTAGAAAAAACACATAGTGTGTGACACTCTAGGATTCATTCACATTGGAATTAGGCGGGCATGCCTAATGTCCAAGAGTACTATCTAGAAACGGGTTATGGAACCTAAGGGAATGAACGTAAAGTTAAAAAAATGACATCTACATACGAATTCTCACAGTGTAATATAATCCCTTTCTCACAGTATCTCATCATGCAGGTCTCATGATAGTGTCATAAAATTTTATGCTTCATACATTGTTCTTTGACTACAAAAAATAAACTCGTTGTTACACCATGGAAATGGAATTTTTCATGACAGTTCTATATCAATCAAAGCGATGATATATCAACTTCCATAAATGGAAGTGACAAATCCATCCTCGATTTATACATTAATAACATGGAACTAGTGATGCACCCAACATACCCTACTTCCCTCCAACTGTCTCCAAGAAAGTTTTCATTAGTAAATCAATGTACACGAGTCGTGACACATATTAATGTTAATTTTGAAGTCTAATTATAATTACACATGCTTGTAGATAGAAATATCTGATGACACCAAAACATGCAGAATTCCTACTGGTGGGTCTATTCTCATAATCTCCTATCTTGGAGATTACCAAGTGCGAACTTAATGAGAGGAAGTCTCATCTACTTATGATTACTCACACCTGACAGTCTTGATTCTATGTGTCTTATCATAGTATGTTATCCAATGGTAGAACTATATTTATGAATATTATTATAGCATTTCAAGGTTCTCATCATACCGAGAAAATTCCATGACCATATCAACGCAACAAATACTCTAGGACATTATTACGCCATAGTCAGATAGAACAATGAACAATATGTAATAATACCTTAAATTCCAATGTAATCAAAGTAAATCCAGTTTTTTCTAGGACACCAACTCTTGCACATTGGGAACATTGGATACATCAGGAAATGGACTTTTCACTCGTAGTCTATGATATACCTCTTGAGGTTTGATATAAATAGTTAATGTGTTAGGAATCAATATTTTTTGGATTCCTTTGATGTGTGTATTATTGATTTATTTTATGTACGAGTAAGTATTTCCATCAGTTAGAGCCTAAATTGAGTGCTTTTTTATTAATTCTTAGTTTAACACATGATTGTATATTTTTGGGTTGGTTGATCAATTGTTTATCACATGGAATATCCACGTATATATTTTCATATTATTAAATTCTTTCTCACCTATAGTTATCATATTCCAATTCTGTGTAAATATCAAAGGATTTTATGAAAAAACAAATGATGCTTCACATAATGGCTATCATTTGGAAATTAAATATATATTTTTTTGTTTTAAAGAGAGAGATAAAATTTTCTTGGTATTAGTGTTTTAATATATTATTTAGAGAAATCTTACAATGAATTAGGCTTACACACTACTTTTTACTTTGGGAACTTGTAGAAGTGGTTTTGTAGGACTCGGGTAAAGGGAGGGGAATCATGTAGTTCCACATCTTTTCTTTGTTTTTGTCACCTAGATAGTGGTATAGTATGGTGGTGATGGATGGTTACTTTAAAATTAGACTTTGGATTTTATTGTTTTATAGTCCAGTTTAACCTATTGGGCTTGAAATTTTATGTCTCATGGTCACATGTATATCTCCTTCTTTGAAATCTATTTGTTGTTCGATTATACACGTGGCTTCTATTGTTGTTTTTTCATCTCGCTATGTCACATACCTTCTTGGAAAAAATACCAAGTTTACCTAAGTTGGTTCCTCAAAAAAATGGTATCATAGGGGTTTACCCATCCTAATGTTTTAGGACACTGCTTGAGTTTAGATAGATATCCTTAGTAAACATGAGTTAGGACTGTCAGAATTTGGTTAGTAACTAGATGAGGGTGCCTAACTAGATCACTTCACTATCTGAACGCAAGTTACCATGGGTATTCAGGGATATTTTCCAATACTTAGATTCATTGTTGAGGTTATTTGAACAAACTAGATTTTTAGTTTATTTGGATGGACCTATTACTTTTTTTTGTTTTTTTTCATTCCTAGAATCTGTGATTCATTTCAATTATTTTTATTTAATGGCTGTAATATTGATTTTGGAAGTTGGTCTTATGATTTGGGATTTTTTATTAAGATTTTTGGTTAATATCTAGTATTTATTAAAAAACTCCTCCTAGAATATTTCTTCAGAATCTGAGTGAGGAAAATATGATAATAGATCCACATAAAAATCATCTAGTGGACCCTTCTTTAGTGGAAGCTGTAATCCAGACTATTCAAACTCTTGGTTATTTGGTTATTGGATAACATGGATGAATGATGGATCATGGATTATAATTCACTAAGTAGAATCCACCCATATTCCAAGGTTATAAAGGACACCATGAATATAAGACTGTCTTAAATGGATTGAAAGGATATTATATTTTCTAAAAAAATTGTACATCTAAGGTGGGTTATTCCATGTATATTCATGAAGGACTAGGAATGAGATGGTCGGAGTCCATCTTGAAAGCTATGAACCATGAGAATTTTACCCCGTATTCTTTCAAGAAAACCTTCAATCGATAGTTTTATCCTAAAAAATTTCACGTGGAACAGACATGAGAATTTATAACCTTAGGGAAATGTGTGTGTATGGTTTTGGAGTACTCAACCTATTTCATTGAGTTAGTGAACCAATACCCTAAGGTTCATAGAAATGATTACCTTAAGGAATGATGTTTTGAGATGGGTCTGAGCACTGATATTCAGTTGATGTTTATTCTATTATGCCTTCTTACCTTTTTTGGAGGTGGCTGAAAAAACAACTATGAATGTGGAAGAACTAGTTGAGAGAATTAGTTTGGGTGTAACTTCGTTTGGTGTAACTATTAGACATGGTGTGTCTTCTGGACAGAAAATAAAATTCAATGGTGCTTAGTTTTCTTTGGGAATATTTTCAGGGAATTCATTAGGAAGACATCAGGTTGTTTTCTATTAGTGTGAATGCCTGGTCATTTCATGATTAGCTGTATAGAAGCTATGATGCCCTGAAAGTTCTATTATGTTATTAATATAAATATTTTTTTATAATTGATTCTATATTATAATCACTTATAAATATTTTTAAATTTCATAATAACTTCTGAAATCATGTATAACTATAACCAAACACAATAAATGGATTATTTAATGATATAATTAAAATTGTATTATTTTTTTGAGACTATAGACTTATTTTAATAAAAAAATTATGATAAATGTATAAGTTTTAAATTAAATTTATTTTCATGAAATAATCTTATAAAAAACTTTTTAAAATTGAAATATATTTAGATAAAGTCCTAAATAATTTTTATAATGGCCAGAAATCTTATTTTTCTATGAAATTGCTAAATTGAAGTAAATAATGATATTTATTTCAAAGGTATAATTATAATATTCATATATTTATCTTGATAAAATAAACTAAATTTTTGGACATATAACACCAAAATTATCTTAGGGTTATTTTTTGTTAATTTTCAGCTAAAGATTATGTTTTGGTGAATAAGTAAAAATTGTTGTTTTATAAAGCACTATGATTTTATAACATCAATATTATGTCAGAATGAATAAAAATTTGAGAAACATTTTATTTCATCAATATAGAATTTAATAAGCATTAAAATGAATTTCAAAATTTTACTTTTAATTTAGAAATTTATTCCATAAATTTTGGAACCAAACATATGAATTTAAAGATAAACAATATTTTTGGCTTCTACGCATTAATTGGGTTAGATAGAAGGTAAGTTTTGAATTATGGTTCCTTTGAATGTACAAAAAATCTCTCCAACTCTTTAATAACCCAAAAATTGGTTGGAATTTATTTTATACAAAAGTGGTTTTATTATATAATATAATAACCTATATTTTTACCCATTAAACCACCCCTACTCAAGTATAAATATCCCCCATTCCATCATCAAATTCCACACAAAATATTTTGAGCATGATTAGACTCTTAATATCCTTATCATGGTTCCATACAAGGTTGTTCCAAGGTTCCAATGAGTAATTTAATGTCTTTAAGAAGCATCCTTGCATGGTAGAGGATCTTTTCCTCCACTTCTCACAATTCATGTTCTTCTTTTGTCTGGGTTTTTGATTCTTAATTTATTATGTGATCAAGTGATTTTAAATACCTTTATTATTGTGAATTTTATGTATTGTTAATGAGAGAATATATTTAACTCTCATTATAGATTTTTTCGAATTCGTTACGCTGCAAAATTTTGGGTTCCTCACCCCTCTTTTACAACTACTAATAATTAAATTAATTATATATATTAATGTCATTGAAATGCAGTGATGTTGATGATTTAATTATTAATGAATTCATATATCCCTATTTTTGTTTTTGTATTTTAGGATGCAACCGGTTATGGATATTGAGTAAAAGGAGCTAAAACGAAAAATAATTCTATCAAATAAAGGTCTTCACAAAATCCGATGATCATGGATCACTTCCACAGGAAAATACATAAGAACTGAGTCAAAAATAGGATATTGGACCAGGAAAATGACATTACTCATCATATAGTGTACCGGTGAAAGTAATTAATGAACTATGGTTCATGATGTTGAGGATGAAATCCATAAAAAAAGTTTATAGGTTTCATCGCGCGATACATATGTATCACATCATGACACAAGTGGTGATGCCTAGAAATGATGCATGTCATGAATACAATACATGTGGTGTAAAATTTACACATGGTGTTATCACTACACAACATTTAAAAGTTCGGGATGGGATAAAAATATCAATATTCAATGTATCTTTGATTTTTGACCTATTTTAAGAATTGGTACCCACACATGAACACTTTTTTTTGCCAAACCTTAGTAGAATTCTTTGCCGCTCGATCATATATAAAATCTACAAATAGAGCTCAAGGTTGTTGTGGTGAAAGATATCCAAGAGACCAAATCCTAGAGCTAGAAGCTAAACTATACAGGGTCATATGATGATTCATCTCCTTTTTCATTATGATTTAGTTTCCATTTATTCCTTCCTTATTATTTTGTCATCACTTGGATAAGGGAGTAAACCAACCTTGTTCTAGTGTTATGTAATATAATGGGGAAGGTTCTATTAGATTTTTTTCATTTTCTTTATTTATGTATTTGGTTTTTGATAATTCGTTAATAAAACTCCAATCTATTAATTTTACTTTTATCACGACCAATGGTATTTGAATCTAAAAGGAACACAAAAATTTCACCACTAAAAACCCTAAAAGGAGGCATACGAATTGTAAAATTTAGGGTAATCATGTTTAAATATGGTATGGAAACAAACATGATTCAAGGAAACCCTAAATTTACAGACCAAGGGAAAAAGAGATTATTATGTCAAGGAGGGGAATCCATGACCATTGGATCTCCATCATCCCAACTATAAAACCAATCATGGATTAATAAACTTATTTTCTAAAAATGCAATTACACATGAACCCTCATAATACAAAATTCAAACACACCTTTCAAATCTGATTTCCAACAAAATAATAAATCTACTCCATCTTAATTCTACTTAATTCTATCTATTTCCAATAACCCAATATCATTCTTTAACTCTTTCTTCATTTCAATCAAATAAATTATTTTTAAAACCAAGATAAACTATTTCACCATCTTTGTGGGTTAGACCTCAAACATTCCTAATAATAAATTTTAATTATTTGAGAAGTATAGTTTGAGTTTTTATTGATTTTATATTTTGATTAAACCTGTATGGAAATAATGATGCCCTTCCTGCCTGTAAAAACTAGATCCATTTCCGGAAATAGTTACAAGTAAGTTTTTAGATTTCGTATAATTTATAATCTTTTTATATTAATTTATCTATTGACACTAGGTGTATCTGCTCAATGGATTTCAGTTTTTTACGTTTTAAATACATGACCACAACACATGAGAAAAATGAAAAGAGGTTTTCTCCCTCAATCTCAAATCCGAGAAAAGCATAAAAAGAATAGGGATGATAAAATCATGGCAAGACCATAGAAATATCTTGCTATTGGAGGAGTTCTTAAAAGACTTTCAGGGTTGTGGAAGCTCACAATCTATGAGCATCCATCAAACACATGATAGAAATCAAGCATCCTAGTACCTCCTTTGGTTTAAAAACACATTGAGATTAAACTAGAAATAAAAAAGATCATCTCAAACAACATTTTTTCACTGGACTACCAAATGAAAATTCAAACACACATCTAGGAAAATTCATCAAGCTCTGTGAATCATTCCAATTCCAGAATGTCTTAAGAAATGTGGTAAGACACTATCTTTTTTTCAATTTCAGTACAAGAGATAGATTGAGATTGGATCCAAATCATGTGATCACATTACATCACTACGTGGGATGATCTGTAATGATACTTTCTCACCCAATTCATCCCACCAATCAAATCAATGGACATATAGGTAAATATTCTAAACCTTTTTCAACTTTAATATGATGATTTTTATTCATCATTTGAATGATATTTATAAATGACTAGAAAATTACCCTATCATGGTATATATATTTGGATGCCAATAAAAACATTCTATAATGTTTTTTCATGGGGAAATAGGTCAATTCAAGACACTGAATCTAGAGGATCACTAATGAATAAGTCACCGGAAGTGAGATAATACTTTTTGGATGAAATTGTGATATCTATTTTTCAATGGTAAGGAGAAGGGAAAAATGAAAAAGGGGATCACATAATCAAAAATAATGACTAGATGGTTGAACAACTAGAATTATTAACCAGGAAGATTTAAATCATGATGGGATAGAAAAAAAACATAAATGTATATATATAGAAAATATAAATTAATCTCATTAGAATCATGTTAATAAATTTCTAGGTTGGAAGCCTCAAAATTGAAAAGGTTATCAACCATGGTCATAAGGGTAACAACAAAAAACACCCCATGAGATCACACTGATGATCCAGGTCCATATATTTGAAGAGACACTGGATATATTATTGACCACAACTGGGGTTGTACTCAAGGGAATTAAGGAAGAATCAATGAACCAAAATGACGCATTCTTGAATCTACAGCACCATGTTATCCAAATTTCTAATAAGATCATAGACAGACCCAAAGGAGCACTTACAGTGTGCCCTAAAGTGCACCCACATAAACATTTAAATGATTTACTACTTAGAAGAGGGAATCAAAAAAAGGTAAGTGGTATAAAATTTATAGAACGTAAAGAAAAAAACTAGTGAAAAAAGACAAAATTAAATAAATTTCGAATATGAATGGTAAATATCTGATGAATCTAAATAATAACATTATAGTACAAACTGAGAAACCCTTTTATAGAATGAAAGTCACAAGTGAAGATTAATGCGCAAAAAGGTAAATTTTTGGAACACATTAAAAAATTTCATATTAATTTTTTTTTTCAAAGGATCTCTCAAACATGTATACTTATAAATCATTCATTAATGTTCTTGTATCAAATAAGAATATGATAGATAAAACTTCTATATTTCCGCAAACATAAGAATGTATAATGGTTGTTTCAAGTGGCCTTCCTAAGAAGAATCATGATTGAGAGAGATTTTCATTTTAGACATTTATTAGCGCCATAAAATGTGCATAAATCTATTTGTGACTTAGGTGTGAGTTTCAATATCATTTCTTACATGAAATTAAATAGTTAGGAACTGGAAAAAATGAATCCCATAAGAGGTTAACATCAATTAAGAAACTTAATAGTGAAGTACATATGAGGATTCATCAAGTTTATCCTGATAAAAATTGACACGTTTATCTTTCCTGTAGACTTCCCTTTGTTGTATATAGAAGAGGATAAAAATACACTCATTCTAGAGAGACCATTTTTATCCACTTGTCTTGAACCAATCAGTGCTCAATGAAGATAAAATTGTTTAAGAGTTGTCTATGATCAAGTAAGTTTCAATATCATCTCGGAAATGAAGAACTGTGATGTGTAATATGAACTGAGTTAGGAGAATACAATACACCTGAAGTTGAGGGTGTCATTGAAGGTAATGAGATAAATTAGTTAGCTACTATTGTGAAGTAGGATTCTTAACTAAATATGAAAGACAATATGAGGACCATGATCATTGATAGTGGAAGAGAATTATAATGACTAAAACATTCATTAATAAAAATTCCTCTTGATCTATTTAAATGTCTTATTATGTAAAATGGTTATGTAAAACTTATGAAATACCTTTGTTTTATGTTTTTGGAATTAAAAATTCCAATATTAATTTTTACCGTTTCTAATATAGTCGTTGAACATTGATCACATGAATAGTATATATATGAGTCTTTAACAAATGAATTTTACTCAACCAAAAGAAGTGATGGCCTCATCCAGTAGACTTGCCTCATACAAAGCCCATTTGTCAGAGGTCAGAAAGGATGTCACATATTTTTTGATTTCTCTTGACCAATACTATGCTGAGCGTGAACATGTTAAGCTTGAGTGGAACCGCCTATGGGAAAAGTAGATGTTTATAAGGATTACCACCCAAGGGATGTTGTCCGAGCTACCCCAAGATTCGGTCACCATCACACACCTTACCCATTGGTCATAGAAGGGTGTTACAATGGGTTATGTAATGTGACTCTATTACTATGATTTTCTACACTATTTTTGTGAAGAGAATATACATTCATTTTATTATTGTTACTTTTTAAATAGTTTTGAATGAAAAAATAATATTTTTAGTTATTATTAAATTGAGAAATTAATTTTTATGAATTAATGGATTGTTGAATTAAATAATATTTTAATAAAATATTATTATTAAATTAATTTTATTAAATATTAACGAACACAAAATTGTTATAATACAATTTCTATTTTTTATGGTTAGAAATTTATTTTTGTCCAAACCAATGATTTTTTTATAAATGTCGGGTTTTATTTTTCAAAGTAAAAATTCACATATTTAGAACATTATTTCAAAAAAATGGATATTATTTTTGAAATCAGGACCTCAAAATTTTCCAATAATGAATTTTTCATAATTTATTGAGACAGTCGAAATTTTGGGTAAAAATAAAATACCATTTATATATATAATGTGTTTTATGACATCATAATGACCCAATAGTTGTGTAATAAAATACTATAAACATTATTTTCGTCCAATATATTTTTTAACATTTAAATAACGTGACTTTAGTTTTGTTTGATTTAATTTAAAAAGCTTCAGGGGACCATTCAATACTTATAAAACATGTTCTCTTTTTAAATTGTTTTCCTTGAGAGTGTGATTCACCTACCCAAAAGCAACCCTAATATTTCAATAAGTTCGTAAATTAGCCTTATAAAATATTATCTTGCACTCCCTTTGGAAAAAACCATTGGAAAAACCCATGGGCTGGTTTGTGGTTTTGATTAGTTTAATGTGTGGTGTCCCAACCCAAAATAAGGAAGAATTCCCCCTCTTTTCCTATATAAACCCACCCAATATCCAACTTCCACTTCACACAAAGCCTTTGGAGTTCGTCCAACCTCTTCCATTATCTCTATAGAATCCTCCCAAGGCACCCCAAACTCCCAATAACCCTCTCTCAATCCCTCCCAAGCCTCTCAGATCACACATCCAAGTAAGGGTTTAATTTTTTTCTCATTTTATCCATGTTTCTTAATATTATTATGCCCTTTTATTTTCAATTATAAATGATGGGGTATAATTTTTCACCTCCCCAGTACTATACTATTTATTCTTGAATGATGAGAGACATATTTCTGTCACATATATTCCTTCCATGTATACTCGTTACCATGCCGAAATTCCGTAAGGAATTTATCTCTCCTAATTTACATTCAAGAAATTCCTTTGTATTATGAATCCAAATTCAATAACATGTATTAGGAAATTTATCTATATAAAAACCTTACTTTACATTTCATGTAAATATGATGAAACACCCCTTTCTCTCTTATCAACCTTTTTTATGAGTTCTTATGTCACGCTGTTACACTCCCAAAATTGCACTGCGATTTTCCAAATTCATTGTGTAGTGAATACCGTGATCATTTCTATATAAACTATATTTAACTTTATGAACATTTACTTATTGATTATAGTGTTTCATGTATGAATTCCACATTATTTTTTGTGGAATAAATGATGATGTTTATTGAATCCATGTTATACGATCCATTTGGAACGCTTATGCATTAAATGAAATGTTTAAGAAAGATGTTCCCTGATAGTGCTCAATGAATTGGGTAAAGGTTTGTATCATGATATGTTAAGTGAAACTAGGGTTTACTCATGATAATTCAAGTGATATAATGGTTTAATCATTCTCCATGTTCAATGTTCCTTGGATCATTCTAAAGTCATGTTAAATGTTGTTTCCACATTTCCATGTTATGATAGTCATGATTTATCATGCACTTATGTTCATGTTTCTCTTGTGATCCATTGATATTATTATTGCCTAACATGTACTATATTAATCATGTTATGCCTTGTTTACTCCCTTAATGGGATATATAGCTCACCCTTTTCTTATGCATTTTCTTAGGTTATCCCATGAAATGCTAAGTACGAGGGAATGTAGTGGTCATGTTAAATAATTTTTAAATAAAGATGTGTATATAATGTTTTATGATAATATGTAATGTTTCTAAGCCCAAAATACACTAAACCTATTGATCATATATGTTTTCTCAAGTGAATGTTTTATGTAATAAATCATGTTTAAGTATGAAATAAGGACCATGGTTTTTATAAGAATCTCACTCCACTACACTTGAGAAAGGAAACCATGTATGGATGGTACACGAAATTCTATTTAGTTCATTGGGATTAAGAAAGAAATAATGGATCAGTTCTATAGTTATTAAGATAATACTACCATCATGAAGAATTATGCAATTTAGAGAGGAAAAAAAGTGAACGACCTACATAGACAAGACAAAACTGAGACCATTTATAACCTCTGACAAGGTTAAAAACATCCAATAAATTTTCCTATGAGCTGAATCTATAAAAGGTATGTTCGAGAAAAATATGGTAATCAAAATAAATTTTAGGAGGAAACCCGATTTTCTATTTTTTATTTTACCTTACATGATTTTTAGGTGTGCATGTTATCACTTTAAATATTCAAAATTATTTGATAATGTCCCATGCTTGTACCTTTCTATCTTTAATTTTCGGGACCATCAAGACCCAAACTGAAAGCAAGAAGTAGTAAACACAAGAGGAGCCTACAAGACAATTACAAATTGTGAGAAAATTCCACATCATGAATTTTTATAGAGAAAACATGTACATCCATGATCAAAGAAACACTAAAAATGAGAGTATGAGTTTTAGTTCATACTTTTACCCCACATTTAATTAGAGTTTTTATCTTCCAATTTCATGCCCCGTATTTGATTCATTATTTAATAATCTGAACAATGATACATAAAAATCAAAGGATAATTAACATGCGATGAATTTATATGTTTCTTTCAATAATTTTTAATGAAAAAATGGGGAAATGAATTAGTATGGATAATCCTATCGATTAGGAGTTTAAAAAGCATGAATTGAAGAGCATGTTAATCATTGTAAAATAAATTTCTCTTAGGTTTGACCATGATATAAATTTATTATATATTCATTAATTTATTTAATTATTCACATTATTTTCCAAGATCAATTGGTCCAACCATTCATACCATTCCAGATATATTTTCTATGAAAATATTTTATATTCTTTTTATAGTATATTTCTTTGGAAACTCTGTAATATTGTCTTCTAAAACATTATTTTCATCTTATCAACTATGTGAATGAACAAAATCACTTATAATATTATTGGGGCATATTTTTTAGCCCTTACTGAAATTCCCACCTTGAATTAATTTTTTTAAGCATGTAGAATACATGAAAATCCTTGTTGGGAAATGACCCAAGTTACAATCACATATTATCCATTCCTACCATCCCATAAATAATTTCCATGATATTCAAAATAGTAAATATGAGGGAGGTATGTCCTAGCATATAATGAGATATAATTTTTTAAGGGTGTTTTTTTTGTGTTTATCAACTTTTATTTAGGGAGTGTCCATGAAATTTTCATTATAATTCATTATTCAATTATATTTCTAAAAAAATTAAAAAAACTAAAAAGTTTTGTAACTTAGGAGGATAAAAAATAACTATTTTCTAGATTGATGATATTTTGATCTAATGTTGTTTGGTTATGAATGTGGGATTTTTCATAAGATTATCTTTTAAAAAAAGAAGAAAAAAATGAAAAAGAAATATAATTTTATTCATTCATTGTTATTAAATGTATCATGGGCCAACTTTGAGCTCTTTAAGGGGAGAGATAAATGACATCTATAAATTTCATGAGATAAAAACCTCCTTTTGGAGTCTTACATGATTTGTATCATTTTTCTACTATCAAAAATCCTTAGAGTCGTTAGATCTTAAATGGTGAATCCCTCATGATTAATTGTGATTTTGTATTTACACAGTGGAGATTCTATATTAATTGCAAGCCTATAATAAGTTACATTTCTTGAGGTATGTGAATCACTCTATTCATTTGTACATTATTGATGAGATTATTCATATTAATAAACAATTGAAAAATGAAAATGGATGAATGAAAAGATTTGGATATTTTGAAATAGGAATATTAAAATACATAGTAATTTTGTATTCTCTAAAAAATGGGGCATTAATAAATTTTCTACCAGTGATGCTCAAACATTTAATTTTTCTATTTGATCAATTATTTCTGTTGACATTGAATTTAAATCATTATAGATTAAGCATCTGTTGTAGTATGTTGACATTCCATCCTTGAGAACAAGTATAAATTCATGTTATGGGGGTTTCATTAGTGAATTTGTTATTATATATATATATATACTATTAAAATTTAGTTATTTTTATGATTTAATTTTTAATGCATGCATATATCCTTATATTTTTATCATATATTTTGGGATGCGACAAGTTTTGGAAATTGAGTAAATGGACATAAAGCGAGAAAGAATCCATCCAATTAAGGTCTTTTGAAGAATCTGATAATCATGGAGCACTTCAAAGGAAGATAACTGAATAACCGAGGACAAACAAGGAACCTAAAGCATAAAAATGACATTACACATTATATAATCATGACACATCATGTACTGGTGGAATTCATGAAAGAACCACAAGTCATGATGTAGAGGAATGTGGCTATAAGAGAAGTTGATTTGTGTCATGATTTTACACAAGTGATGATTCACAATAATATTACATGTCAGGAATATGGTACACAAGGTGAATGATTTACATGTGGTGTAATCACTAGATGACATGTAAAATGTTAAGATGGGATAAAAATGGCCAAATACGTTGTATTTTCAATTTTTGAACTATTTTAAGACCTATGACCTACCAATGACCACTTTTTACCATTATTTAATTCCTCTAAATTTTCAATGAGCCCATATGAACTCTATAAAAAATGTTTTAGGTTTCTACTACCAAACAGTTCCTCGATTCTAAAGCTTAGATCAAAAAGCTGTGATGTGTTGGGTCCTCCCTGGTTCCATCACAATATTCATTATGATATATTTTTCGTTATTCCATCGCACTTATTATCTCATCATTAGGATGAGGGGGTAAACTAACCCTATGATATGGTAATGTAATAGATGGGGGAAGGTTCTGTTAGAATGATTTTTCACTTTACTCATGTATTTAGTTTTATGTAATCCTCCAATGAATTTCTAATCCCTTTATTTTAATTTAATCATGAATAATAGTATTTGAATCTAAAATTAAATTTAAAATTGTGAAAATTATGACTATATAAGGTGGAATAACCATTTTCAAAATTTAGCAGAATCAAGTTAAAATAAGGTAACAAATGAAACTCGATTCAGTTAGACCCAACATTACCGAACTAAGGGAAATACGAGATTACCACATTTATGATGGGTCACAATGACCACTAGATCTCCCTAGTCTAAAGTATGACACTAATCATGGATAAAAAAACTTATTTTACCACTAGATCTAGAAGCACTGGTCTGAGGCATCTCATTTGGTATCAGATCATAGTTTTGTTATTTTTGGGAATTAGGATTTAAAATGTTTGGGTAGAGAGCCATAGATAGATAAAATTTTTCACTATAATACATCGATATGTATAAAAGGTATGACCACATAGTATTAAAATATCCTAGGTTTTCATAATATTTCATTTGTATAGATAAAATTTATGTGAACATTTGGATTTACTAGGTGATATACAATGAGTAAAATTCTGAGAACACAATTTTTTCATGTGGGGAAGAATGTAACACCCCTAAAATTTCATTATGTTATTAATATAAATTTTATTTTATAGAGAATGTTTTATTATTATAATATATAAATACTTTAATATTTCATATTAACTTTAAAAATTATGTAAAACTACAACAAAGAAGAGTAAATGGATTATTTAATGA
The DNA here is from genome assembly GCA_963277665.1 of Viscum album. NCBI lineage: Eukaryota > Viridiplantae > Streptophyta > Magnoliopsida > Santalales > Viscaceae > Viscum > Viscum album. Next base: position 414,334,459 of record OY728128.1, on the reverse strand, counting down.
GATAATTAAAATTGTATTATTTTTTAGAGAATATAAACATATTCCGTTAAAAATGTATTTTCGGATAAATGATAAATTTTTAAATAAAAATTATTTTCATGAAATAATATTAATAAACAATGTATAAAATGACGATATATTTTCACTATGTCCTAAATAAATTTTATAATGACCATGATGTTTATTTTTCAATGAAATTGGAAATTTTAAATTTATAAGGATATTTATTTTTATGTTAGTATGATAAATTTATGAAATAATTTATTTTATAAAATATAACTAAATAATTATAAATATGAACTTAAAAATCTGAATATTAATTTATAAATTTATACATTATGTTTACGAACAAAAAAATGGAATTTTATGAGAAAAATTAATTTTTAGATTATGTGCATTAATTAGTTTGGATGGAAGGTATTTTTTGAATTAGGGATCCATTAAACATAAAAAAACTTTTTAACACTGATTAATAATATTGAATATTGGTTGGAATTGATTGAAACCAAATGTGGCTGACTTATATAATAAAATAAACATTATTTTAACCCATAAAACCACCCCTCCTCAAGTATAAATACCCCCTTTCCCTCCTCAAATTCCTCACCAAAGAATCTGATAATGATTTTTCCCTCAATACCCCTCTCAATATTCCCTCCAAGGTGGTTCAAAGGTTCTATGGACTTCATCTAATGATTCAGAAGTATACTCTTAAGGTAAGGGATCTTTTTTTCCACTTCTTTCGATTCAAGATCTTATTTTGAAAAATCCTTGGATTATAAATTTATTATGTTTTAATGTGATTTTAAATAACCCTATTACTTTGAATATAATTTATTTTTAATGAGAGGATTAATTTATCTAACATTATACCTTTTTCATAATTCACTACTCGACCAAAATAAGGGTTCATCACCCCTCTTTTACGACCACCTTTGCAAAAAAATTGAAATTACTTCTTGTTTCAATATGAAATATTTTATATGAAATTATTATTATTTACCTACAATTTTTTCAATGATAGATCCCCATTACCTCTCATTATACTAACATTAAAATTAATTTTAATGATCATGGTTTCTCATGGCCATAAAACCATCCAAAATTTGTTAAAGAAAAGTGTTTCTGATTTTTCTAGCATTGAAATCCCTATTTGAATTATACAATTGGACATGGTTTTGGATCAGATGCATCAAGTGATTAAAAAATACAATAATATTTTCTTAGGTATATCTCTACCATCATTTTGGTGCATGGTGAGTGGGCCCTTACTACACACCTAGTTTGACCCTCTTGTGGGATTTTTATTGGATAATTCACATGCACTTTATGTTCTATAAAAAAAGGATTAAAATATTTGGATTTTTATTTATATTAATTTTATATACTTATGCCATGAATGTATCCTTAATTTCTTCTCATTATCATTACCTCCATTATCTTACTTCCTTTTTCAATGTAACATCCTAATTCTCTTAAGATGATTGTTTTGTATGTTTCCTGCGTAGTGGAAGCGTATGAAGGGAGGTTCCTAACTTTTCTTTTTTATCATGACTAAGGACTAATCTGAGATATAATATGGTTATCACTGTGATATATGGAATAGATCAATGAGATTAGACAAGGGTAGTCACATAAGAACAAAAGAGAGAGGATATCAACACATATTGTTTATAATAAGTTTAATTGGATAATTAATTACCACAGAGAGATTCTATCTTCATTGATGAACCTGACAAAAAATATGTGGTTCACCATCATTGCGTTGTAGAAACCATGTGTATATTTCCTCTTGCGATGATCCACCCATGTTCCAGGAATCTCCAAATGTCTCCAAATGAGTCTTTGTGTGCTAACATGTGAGACCCTTATGCTTGCATCTTTTTCCTTGATCACCTCGAGAATCCCTTCAAAAGTATTCTCCTTGATCTGTTGGAGGAGGACTTCTCACTATTCTTATAATAATTCTTAGAGAAGGTAGCTCACTAGGATTGAGAGGATACTCCAAGATTGTTGTACAAAAATGAATTAGCTATCGAGAAAATAGTATAACTAGATATTTATATTTCTATGGTGAAAATAAAATAATTTTATAACCTCTATTTAATATATTATTTAATCATTGAAAAACCCAATGTCAAATAATAATAATAATAATAATATTTCCTGACATTCACATAAATTTTCAATTATAAGTAAATATTATTTAACCAAATAATATTCAATATTATTATTTCTCATTAGATCATTAAACTCGGTCTTCCATTCATCCACATTATTTATCAGACCTTGAATAATGGTTACTTATTTATTAAATACATATCACTACATAATTCACAAATAAATTATTAAATATTATATTCACAAAAATGAAAATAAATATTTATTAAATATTCCACTCATAATATATTCTCTCGAATAACTACGGATGGAATAAATGTGATCAAGCATACATTAATAATTATTAAACCACATACATGAATAATATTTATTCAACCTATGACATGATAAATAATATTATATTATTTAATTGATATTCTTGATATACTTATTGTGTGACCCTCTAGGCCTCTTTTGGAGTGGAATTAGGAAATGTAGCCTAAAGTCCAAGGTTAGCATCTAGAAACGCGCCAAGGCACACATAGATAAAGAACATAATTTTCCAATGACATGTTACCACATATGAATGATTATTGTGTTTTATAATAACTTTATGTCAATATCTTTAATTGATCAAGTTTCATTCCAGTTCCATCGACCTATATGCTCAATATCTCTTTCATTGACTTTCTGAAAATAGAAAATGCCTATAGAACACCATTGCTATGACAACCCTGATCTCTTATTACAAATTTAAACATGATTTATTACGTAAACATCACTTGATACAAAATATAAGATCTAGAGGTATAGTGTCTTTGGGGCATAGAATCATCACATAACAATTAAAACATGTAATATAACAACTTTATTGAAAACATCATTTTCATTACCACTACATTCCCTCATACTTAGCATTGCATGGGATAACCTGAGGACATGCATAAGAAAAGGGTGATCTATAAAGCCTAGTAAAGGAATAAATATTGAATAAAATGATGAATACAACACATGTAAGATAATAGACATATCAATAGAGAATAATAGAAGAATAAATATAAAGGCACGATAAATCATGATAATCACTACCTGGAAATGTGGCAACAACACTTAACATGGAATTAGCATGATTCAGGGCTCATTGCACATATACCATGAGTAAAACATCATTGAAAATGAAGCATGAGTAAACCTACCATTCAATTGAATTATCATGAGTAAACCATCATTGCACAAAACTTATCATGATTCTATACATTACCCAATGCATTGGAGTGCTATCATGGTGCAACCTTCATAAACATTTCATTTCATGCATAAGTGTGGCACATGGATCATACAAATTTGAATCATTCAACATAATAATTTATTCCAAGATAAGGGAATGTGGAATAAATACATGAAACTCTTTAAAAAATATGTAAATGTTCATAATGTTGAATACCCTTGATAGAGAAATGGTCATGGTATTCACTACACAATGACTTTTTCTTGGAAAATCATGGTGCAATTTCGGTAACATAACGATGTGACATAACAACTCATAACAATGGTTGATGAGATATAAAGGGGTCTTTAATCATATTTATATGACATGGATAGTACGGGCATCATATAGATACATGTACCAACAAATTTAATGGAATTACATTCATGATAGAGAATAATGGCCTGAATGTAAATGAGGAGAGAGAAATTTCTTTCAGAATTTTGGCATTGTAACATGTGTACAAGGGAGGCTTTTAATGAGAGAGAAGGGGTATCCCATCATTCAAACATAAAGAGCGATGTATGGGGGAGGTTCAAAATCATACCCCATCATTTTTAATTAAAATAAAAATCGCATTACAACTTAAATAATATTGGACAAAAATTAGAAAAGAAGAAAAAACCCATACTTGGAAATTTGCTTCCAAAGGTTTGAGAGAGGCTTGACAGAAGCTTCTTGGGAGATTGGGGAACCTTGGGAGGATTATAGAGAGAGGAGAGCAGAGTTTTGACGAACTCCAAAGGCTTTTAGTGGGGAGGTAGATGGAACATGGGTGGGTGTATATAAGAAACGTGAGGGAATTATTTATTATTTAGGTTTGGGACACCTCACATTAAACTAATGCAAACCAAAAACCAGCCCAGAGTTTTTGCCCATGATTTTTGGAAAAGGGAATTGGAAAAAAATATTTTATAAGGCCAAATTCCAAACTTCATAAAATAATGTGGTTGCTTATGTGGAGGTGAGTCACACTCCCAATGATAACAATTTAAAAAGACAAGATGTTTAATAAGTCTTGAAGGGTCCAATAATGCTTTGTAAAATAAGTCAAACAAATATAAAATCACATTTTAAGTTTAAAACATATATTGGTTGAACATAAAGGTTATAGTATTTCATTATATCACTATTGTATCATTATGATGGCATAAAACACATTATATATTTAAACGTTATTTAATATTTTCCCAAAAACATGACTGTATCAGAAAATTATGAAAAATTCATCATTGGATAATTTCGGCATCCTAATTCTTGAAATAATATTCATTCTAGAAAAATATTTTTCTAAATTTGTAAATTTTATTATATAAAACAAAAACCGATATTTATTGAAAATTCATGGGTTTTGATTAATATGGATTTCAAAACTTAATAAAAATTACAATTGCATTTATAAAATAATACAATCAATTAAATATAATAAAATTTAAATTAATAATAATAGTATTTTATTAAAATATTATTTAATTAAAGAATCCATTAATTTATCAAAATAGATTTCTTAACAAAATATTAACTAAAAATACTATTTTTGACTTAAATACTATTTACAAAGTAAATATAATAAAATGCAAGTATATTCATTATAACATACAAAAATAATGTGAATTACCATAGTACTAGTGTCTTATTACATAACCACATAAAACACCCGTATAAGACCGAAGGGTGAGGTGTTCGATGGTGACAGACTCTTGGGGTGGCTCAGATAACATCGCTCGGGTGGTAATCTATATCAACTTCCATTTCTCCTGTCAGCTGTTCTACTCAAGCTTAACCTGTTCAAGCTCGGATTGAGCTTGGTCACTAGAAAATCCCAATGAAACCACCTCCTTTCTGAGCTTAGAAAAATGGGCTTCGTATGGAGCAATTATATTATATGTGGCCATCACTTCCTTTTTCTGAGTAAATTGGATTGTTAAAGCCCTATATTTATAATAATCATGTGATCACTATTCAACGACCATATTAGAAATGGTCACAATTCAAAAGCATAAAACCAAGGAAGTCCATATGTTTTACATAATCATTTTATATGATAAGTCATTTAAAAAAACAAAGAAGAATTTTCATTATTGAATGTTTTGGTCGTTAAAATCTTCCCCCCTTATGAATTTTCTCCTTCGAAATTTCATTTTAACATTCTAGGCCAAAAACAGATGTTGGTACTTTTCCATCATTTCTTCTTCCAGTTCCCATGTTGCCTCTTCATACTTATGGTTTCCCCAAAATACATTGACCATATAAGTAGTCTTGTAGCGTAGAACTTTGTCTCTAAGATCATCTTCCAAATATACCACCTCAGAATAGAGTACATGTGATGGGTCTGGTATGTACTCTCTTAGGAGGAATACATGAAAGACATCAGCTACTTTCGACATGGTAGGTGGAAGTGTCAGTCAATAGGCCCCAACTATGACTCGATCAAGGAAATTGAAGGGGCCGATGTACCTAGGACTTAACTTCTCATTCTTTCCAAACCTCGTGACCTTCTTCCAAGGAGATATGCGTAAAAATACCATGTATCCAAATTTAAACTCAAAGTCTCGTCCACTGTTATCTGCATAACTCTTATGTGGACTCTGGGCTACCTTGATGTGCTTCTCAATGGTTTTCACATTCTCCGCCATTTCATCAACCATTTCTAGTCATAGCGGCTTACTCTTAACGACATCATCCCAATCTGATGGTTTTCTACACCTCTTCAAATATAGGGATTTATATGGTGCCATTTGGATGCTCGAGTGGAAACCGTTGTTTTAAGAGAACTGAACCAGAGGAAGATGTTGATCCCTTCACCCATTGATGTCCTTTGAGCACATTCTCAACCTATCCTCATGTGTTTGGATAGTCCACTCAGATTGGAAATCAGTTTCAGGATGATAGGCGGTACTGAAGTTCAATTCAGTATTCAGAGCATGTTGAAGACTCTTTGATATCTTAGAGGTGAATCTTGGATCTTAATCAGACCCAATAGATAGTGGTACTCCATGCAGCCTTACCACTTCCCCAATATATATTCGTACCAGATGATCCAATGGGAAATCATCATGAATAGAAATTAAGTGTGCAAACTTTGTAGGATGATCCACAATAAACCAGATTGCATTGTTTCCTTTGGATGCCTTCAGATGTCCGGTGAAAAAGTCCATGGTGATTTTCTCAAATTTCCATTCTACTATAGGCAATTGTTGAATCATCCCCTTAGACTTATGCCTCTTTTCCTTAACCTTCTAACACACCAGGCACTTTGATGTATATTGAACAATTCCCTACTAATATTATCCACCCAATAATTCTCTTGGAGATCTCGATGCATCTTTGTGCTTCTGGAGTGAATAAAGAAATTTGAACTCTGTGCATCATCCAAAAGATACTTATTTAGCTCCGGACAAGATGGAACACATACGCTTTTCCCAAATCTCACAATTCCTTCTTTAGTAACAATAAACTCCGAAGATTTCCCTTTTCCAATATCTTCCATTTTTTCCTAAATTCCTACATCATCCTTTTGGTCATCCTTTAACCTTTCCAAAAGTGATGGTTGAGAAATCATTTGTGAAAGGATTGATGATGTTACCTTAATTATGATTAACATGTCCATATTTATCAAATATAATAATATTGGATCCTTTTCAATTCTCATCAATGATATAATCGCTGGGTCCTTTCTACATAGGGCATCTGCCACCTTGTTCACTTTCCCAGGGGTGGTAATGGATTGGGCAGTCATAGTTTTTGATCAGCTCTAACCGTCTTCGTTGAACATGTTCAACTCTTTCTGTGTGAATATATACATGAGGATTTTGTGGTCTATATATATTTCACACTTCTCCATAAAGATATAGTGCCGCCAAATTTTCATGGCAATTATCACTGCATCCAACTCGAGGTCATGTGTTGGATAGTTCTATTCATGAACATTCAATTTCCTTGAATAATAGGAAATGACTTTGTCATTTTTCATCAACACACATCTCAGGCCCATCTTCGAAGCATCACTGAATACCGCAAAAAGTTCTCCACTTGTGGGTAATGTGAGCACGGGCACAGTGAAAAGCCTCATTTTCAACTCCTTGAAGCATTATCCGCATTCTTCACTCCAAGAAAAGTTTACTCCTGATTTATCTTGGTAAGGGGGTTTGAAAATCATGGGAAAATTCAACACAAATCATCGATAATATCTAGCTAACCCCAAGAAGTTATGGATATCCATTACTGATGTTGGCCTCATTCAACCCTCAATTGCATCTGTTTTTGATGGATCCACAAATATATCATTTATTGTGATGAAATGGCTAAAGAATGAGAACTCATTCAACTAGAACTCACACTTTCTATACTTTTCATAGATCTTGTCCTTTCACAAGGTCTCTAGTATAGTTCTAATATGTTTCTCATGATCCTCCTTGGTTTTGAAGTATATCATAATATCATCTATAAAGTCCAACACAAATTTGTCGAGGTAATTTCTAAAGACTCTATTCATCAAGTCAATGAATATTTTTGTAACATTAGTGTGTCTGAAAGGCATTACTATGAATTCATAGTGCCCGTATCTTGTACGAAAAGTAGTCTTGTTAATATCTCCCTTCTTCACCCTTACTTGATTATATCCCGACCGCAAATCCACCTTGGAGAAGTACTGTGCTACACACAACTGATTGAAATAGTCATCGATTTTAGGCAGAGAATACTTTTTCATTATCGTGATTTTGTTAATCTCATGATAATTGATGTAAAGGTTCATTGACCCATCCTTCTTCTTATCGAAGAGGACCGGTGCACCCCATGGTGAAGCACATGGGAGTATAAATTATTTATCCAAATTATCATGTAGTTGTTTCTTCAGCTCATCAAGCTCCACAACATACTTTCTATACAGAGTCTTGGATATTCACAACAACCTAGGTATGAGATAAATTGATAATTCAACATCTCTTCTTTGAGTAATACCAAAAAATTACTTGGCAAACACTTCATCGAATTCCCTCACAATAGGTGTGTCTTCAAGGATGGTTTCTTCCATGGACTCAATCATCTGAGCCCGATACGCATGCACATAGGGAAGTAATATACATTCTTGGTATGATGGAGTTAAAGAAGATTCATCCTCCTCCTTGCACATGTACATAATTGGAGGGTGCTTCAGGATGTGATGAGTGATCTCCCATTCCCAGCAGTTGATAGTGTATTTGTATAAAGACAGCCAATCAATGCCCAAAATAGCATCAAATTCCACTAAAAAGGAATGACGAGATTTTTTGGGAGGTTCAGTCCACAAATGATGACTAGAGAGGAGTCATAAACCATGGACGCAACGATTTCCCAATTCAATGTTCTCATAGATAACATTTCCTCCAAATTTTGAGATGGTGTTTGAATTTTTCTACTAAACATGCTGATATGAATGAATGTGTAGAACCAGAAACAAATAGTACGTTCTCTATTGTTGAATGAATAACTAGAGTAACTATCCCCACATCATTGTCTGGATCCACCTTAGCAGTAGTGATAGCATAAGCTCTTCTTTCATGCCTCGGATATTGTTGTTGATTGCCTCCAACAACCCTTAGATTAGGAAATTGTTTTCATAATACCCAAGCTCCTTACTGTTGCAACACTGTACTAATGGATGTGTGTTGATCTGATACATCCTTTATTTTTCAACATTAGCGGGATTTCTCATATCCCTTCAGCAGTTATTGGATAGATGACCAATCTTTCTGCAATTGAAGAAATTCCTAGTGCCCTTGAGACTGTTACCAGGATGTTTCTTCCCACAATTTTTTCTAGTGTAATAGACATGCTTCTTTCTATCATGTGATTTATTTGATGGATCACCCATGTTCTTCTATATTTTCCACTTCTTTTCACTAGGCCGATGGGACCACTGAGAGTCTTCAATCTCCATTTCAACCTTGAGGGCACAAAGGATTATATCCTCATAAATTTCAATGTCATGAATCGCCAATGCTTTTCATAGACTCGGATTTAGTCTGCTAAAGATGTGATCCACCTTGCTTCCAGTGTTCGTGACAAAGCCATAGGCGTACCATGCAAGCCTTGTAAATTATTCTTCATATGCCCTGATGGACTCATCTTTCTTCTGCATGAGTCCGAGGAACTCTCTTTCCATCATGGGAAGGAAGGTTTGAGGAAAATATTTGTTGAAAATAATCCTCTTTAATTTTTCCCAATTCATGGAATCAATTTCCTCTTGGGAATTTGTTTTCTTGATCAGTGTCCACCAATGATCAGCTCCCCCATCAAAATTATAGAACTCCAGTACTACTTTTTCATCTATAGAACACTGGATGACAGAGAATATCATCTCAATTTTGTTAATCCATTGTTCTATGAGAAGGGGATCATAAGATCCGCTAATCTTGGGAGGCCTTTTCCGCCTGATGGATTCTATGAAAACTTGTTCTTTCTAGGGTAGAGGAATGCATTCAACATGATTCAAGTTATTATTCCTAAATCGATCAAACTAAGAAATTACTTTCATGAATTTTCTAGTACCTACTCTTATCATATCAGGCATATCATTAAGGAAATATTCAAATTACCAATCAAATTGGTTGTTGGAACGTGTTCTTCTATTTCCAGCCATTAACTATGAAAAAGGACTTACAATTAGAGGTCTTTAATACATATCCAATGTGCATAAAATGGAAACTTGGAACATAAAAGTATAAAATTATAAAGAAGAATTATATCCTATCTTGTGATTTCTTAGGTGTAAATCTAGGTTATCCTCAATATATTTCATAACTTATATTCTAATTGGGGTTTCCCCTTAATAACGGTTTGTACTATGCTCCTGAATCGACCAAATAATATCCCCCAGGAGTGTCGTAACCAAGAGTTAAGCAAGGCCCGTCGTTGTGCACCAGTTCTCGTTCGAGTCTAGCTCAAAGAGGTGTTTTCGGGTTTCACCTCTAGGATACATCTCTTCTAGAGCTTCCTCTACATGTTCGTATCCAGATAGGGATATATTTTCTGGATAAACCACTTACTCAATACTCACCAAAACATAGGGATGTTTTTATCAGTCTTGTCTCTAAGGCTTCACTGTGGTTTTCTAATCCTAATACCAAAAATAATTGAACCTCCCCCTGATACCAACTCTGATAACCCTGATCTTTTTTTACAAACATAAAAATGATTTATTACATAAACCTCACATGATACAACCTATATGATCAAGAGGTCTAGTGTATTTGGGGCTTATGATCATCACATAACAAATTAAATGTGAAATACAACATTTTTTTTTGAAAACTTCTTTTTCATGACCACAAAATTCCCTCATACATAGCATTGCATGGGATAACCTGAGGACATGCATAAAAAAGGGGGAGCTATAATTCCAAATAATGGAATAATCATGTAATAACAAGAGGAATACAACACATGTTAGAAAATAGACATATCAATAGGGAACAAGATAAGAAGAAATATAAAGGCATGGTAAAGCATGATAATCATTACATGGAGATGTGGCAATAACACTTAACATGGAATTAGCATTATGCAAGGCTCAATGCACATAGAGCATATGTAATCCCTAATTGAACATTAAGCACGAGTAAACCCTCACTGCACATTAATTATCATGAATAAACCCTCATTCCACATAATTTATAATGATTCTATACTTTACCCAATGCATTGAAGCGCTATCAGTGTGCACCCTTATTAAACATTTCATTTCATGCATAAGTGTGCCACAAGGATCATACAACATTGAATCATTAAACATATTCATTCATTCCATGATAATGTAATGTGATATACATAAATGATACTCTGTAAAAAATACATAAATGTTCATAAAGGTGAATTCCATTGATAGGGAAATGGGCATGGTATTCAGTACACAATGACTTTGACTTTGAAAATCGCAGTGCAATTTTGGCAGCATAACGACGTGACATAAGAACTCATAAAAATGGTTGATGAGAGATAAAGTGGTTTCTCATCATATTTACATGACATGGAAAGTAAGGGGTCATATATATACAATTCCCAAAAAATTTAATAGAATTTAGATTCATGATACAAAAGAATTTCATTAATATAAATTAGGAGAGAGAAATTTCTTTCGGAATTTTGGCATAGTAATGGGAGTACATGGGAGGCTTTTTAACGAGAGAAAAGGGGTCTCCCATAATTCAAATATAAATATGGAAGAATGGGGAGTGTGCAATACCATACCCAAACATTTGAAATTGATATTAAAAGATCATAACAACTTAATGAATATTGGTGAAAAATTATAAAGGAAGAAAAAACCCTTTCATGGAAATGTGATTCCATAGGCTTGATAGATGCTTCATGGGAGCTTGGGGAACCTTGGGAGGATTCTAGAGAGAGGAGGGAAGATTTTGGACGATCTATAAATTATTTGATTGGAGATGAAGTGGGAGATTTGGTGGGTTTATATAAGAAAGGTGATGAAATTCTTTATTATTTAGGTTTTGGACACCCCACATTAAACTAATCCACACCACAAACCAGCCCATGGTTTTTGCCCTTGGTTTTTGGAATATAGGAGTGGAAAACAATATTTTATCATGAAAAAGTTCTAGATTCTTAAAATAATGGGGTTGTTTATGCGGAGGTGAGTCACACTCCCACAAAAAACATTTTAAAAAGACAAGATTTTTAATAAGTATTGAAGGGTCCATTAATGCTTTGTAAAAATAACTCAAACAAACACAAAATCTAATTATTTTAATAATAAAACATATATTGACTGAACATAAATCATATATTATTTTATTACATAACTATTGGGTCATAATGACGTCATAAATCACATTATATATTTAAACGGTATGTAAATTTTATACAAATATTGGACCCTTAGAAAATTATGAAAAATTAATCGTGGGATAATTTTGACGTCATGTTTCCAGAAATAATATTTATTTTAGCTAAATAATTTTCTAAATATGTTAATTTTCACTTTTAAAACAAAATCCAGATTTTTATTGAAAATTCATTGGTTTTGAAAAAAATGGATTTCATACAATAATACAAATTAAAATTGCATTTATAAAATTATACTATTATTTATATTTAGTAAAAATTTATTTAATAATAATAATAATATTTTATTTAAATATTATTTAATTCATAAATCCATTAATTTATCAAAATATATTTTAACTGAATATTAACTAAAAATACTATGTGTGAATTAAAAACTATTTACAAAGTAACAATAATAAAAAGAAAGTATATTAATTATTACATAAAAAAATAATGTGCATAGACATAGTACTAGGGTCTTGTTATATAACCCCATAAAACACTCGCATAAGACCGAAGGGTGAGGTGTGCGATGGTGACAGCCTCTTGAGGTGGCTTGGATAACATCACTCAGGAGGTAATCTCTATCAACTTCCACATCTCCGGTAGGCGGTTCTTCTCAATATTAACTTGTTAAAGGTAGGCTTGAGCATGGTCAATAAAGAATCCCAATGAAACCACCTACTTTCTGAGCTCCGACAAATGGGATTCTTATGGATAAATTCTACTGGATAGGTCATCACTTCCTTTGTCTGAGTAAATTGGATTGTTAAAGACCTATATTTATACTTATCATGTGATCACTATTCCAAAACCATATTAGAAATGGTCACAATTAAAAAACATAAAACCTTGTAAGTGCATATTTTTTACATAATCATTTTACAAAATAAGTCATTTAAAAAAACCAAGAGGAATTTTCATTAATGAATGTTTGGGTTGTTAAAACAGCCATGGATTTATTTAGGCTATATAATTTCAATAAAAGGGACATATATATTAACTTCTGTTATGTATTAGAAGGGATAAATCCTTCCGCACATTATTCATTAATTTAATATTACTCATGATGCAACAAATATATCCTACATTTCTTCAAACATTTATCATCATTGTTTTTTTTCACCACACATATGTATATGGCTCATAATTCTAATTAATAATAATATTAAAGTCTATGAACCAATATGCATGTCTGGAGATAGGAACATCCAATTACACATATAAATGTGGATTTATTATTTGCGGGTCTCGTTCTCATTATATCCTACTAGATTTTACCAAGGGGGTACACCTTAACATGGTGCATCAAAGTACTGTGAGTCTCCAATTCTAATAGTCTATATCATTTGTGTCCCTAAAATGATATCATTCGGCTATAGAACATTTATTCAATAATAGCTTCATAGAAGCTCTGGGTTCTCATCACAGTAGGGAACTACTATGACCTTTTAGTGTGACAAATATTTTTAGGGAATTATCATTTACTATGTCATATAGAATAAAAATCAAGATGTGTAAGTAGTTTATTAATATTCAAAAAATGAATACAAGTTTATCATAAAGTACATAGAAGTTGGTTCTTTTTCACCAAGTCCAACAGAATCCCACTTTCACTAGAGTCAGCTACTAACAACCTTGAGTCTAGTAGATAACACATGATATTCATGCTTCTACTGAGATAACCCTTTTGTAAAGGTTTCTTCCAAATTCACCTCCATGAGTACTCTTCTCACTTAAATGTCACCCCTTTGATAAAAATTCCTCAAGAGGTGATAATTCCGGGGTATGTACATTGTCTATTGGTGTGACCATGTCTCCTTTTCAAGATCCATCGCCGTAGTATTATCACAATACAATGTTATAGGTTGTTTACTACTAGGTACCACAAAAATTCCTAGAAAAAAAATCCAAATCCAAACGGTTTCTTTGGCTGCATCAGAAGCCTCTATATAGTTATAATTCACTATAGAATGAGGGATAACTCACTGCTATGAACTCTTCTAGCTCACATATCCCCCTTTAATATATAAAACATATCCTAATTGTGACTTCATATGAAAATGATATATCTAAAACCACCATCAATAAAACCCCTAATGACCAGATCCTTGTCTCATCCATATACCATGAACATATCCTTTGTTTTTCTCAGATACGTAAGGTTAGCCTTAATAGCAACCCAATGTTATTCTGCAGTATCTACTTGATATCTTCCTACCATGATTAATGTATAGGAAACATCTCGTATAGTACATAACATGGCATACATTATTGATCCTATCACTGAAGCATATGATATCCTACTCATTCTATCTTTCACTTTTTGTCTCCAAGGACATGTTTTCTTAGAAATAAGAAAACCATGTGACACTAAAACAAATACCCTCTTGGATTTTTCAATAATAAATCACATTATTATCTAGGTAATATATGTACTTTGAATTAGTCCAATTGTCCTCTTAGATCTATCCTTAATTACCTTTATCCCTAAAATATAGGCTTCTTTAACCTAATTCTTTCATGAATAAGAACTTGTTCAACCAATCCATAACATACTATAAGAACGATATGTTATTTCCAATAAGTAATATTTCATCCACATATATTACTAGGGAAATGACTTTATTTACACTAAACCAATTTTAAACACAGGACTCACACTAATTCTTAATGAATTAAAATTATTTTATAGATTCATCAAATCAAATATTCCATGGCCTATATAGTTAATTCTATGAATAAATAGATCTACGGAACTTTAAAATATGTTTGGAATCACCTGGAGTCACAATCCCTTTTGGATGTGACATATACACATCTTCTTGAAGGTTCCAATTAAGGAATGCAGTTTTGACATCCCTCTTCCAAATTTCATAGTCATGGTAAGATTCTATAGCAACTAGAATTCTTATTGATTTAAACATGTAAACTGGTGAAAATGTTTCATCATAATCAATTGCATGATGTTGTTTAAAACCATTATCCACTAGTATTTCATTATAATCTCTTATTGTACCTTCCATTCCCAGTTTCCTCTTGAATAGAATTTTTCATTAAATAGGATTTACATCAACTAGTGCATCGACCAGTACCCAAAAATGGGTTTGATACATGGAATCCACATAAGAATTCACTTCTTCTTTCCATTTTGTAACTTCAGAGCTCTCTACTACCTCATTTTATGAGAGATGTTCATCATTTTTAAACAATAATGAATCACCATTTTCACTGACTATAAAACCATATAACTATGTTTATATTACATCTCTTACACTCCTATGAAATACTAGTGTTTCAAGAACTAATTCATCCACATGGATCTGTGGAATCTATTCTTGTACCAACTCTTGTGTATATTGAGAATAAACTTCATTGAAGTAAATTTTATTCCCTCTATCATTTTGGAGTATGTGATCCCTCTAAATAATGATGAATTATCTACTAAAATTATCTTTCTTGTTAAAGGGGTTGTATATGTATTATCCCTTTGATTCTGTGGGATACCCTATAAAGATACACATCATGCCTCAGGGTGATAGTTTTTTTCCCAATAGGGCCTCCAAAAATTCCTCACATCCCCATACAAGTGTATGCGATAAAATGGGTTTCTTTCCACTCCATAATGTGAAGGTAATTCCATTTGATTCTTTCATTGGTACTGGGTTTAATGTATATGCCATAGTTTGTAATGTGTATCCCCAAAAGGATAACGCAATATATGCACGTCTCACCATAGACTGTACCATTTCTAACAAGATTAGGTTCATCCTTTCACTAATACTTGTCCATTATAGTGTGTAAGGAATATTGAGTTTAGATAAAATCCCAAACTTTGTGGCCCATCACCTTTTCTATAGAATGGTGGTTTGGTAATATTTCCAATTAAACAAGAATGAAATCAATCAAGTGGTATTAGATGAGAAGAGTCTAAATAACCATCTTGATACAGCTTTGTAAAATGTGTCTCGTTTAGCTGAATATGATGGTGAGGCCACAACTAGGTGTCATATGAGTCATGTGAACATTATTAGTTATCAATTTAAAACACATGGTTTTGTTGATTTAATACGAAAATATCATTATTTAAATTTTCCACAGCATAACATCTGTTGTCCTTATAAAATAAAAAAAATTTATTTCCAAATATAAAAATAAACCCATCTATATCCAGGCATGATACAAAAATTATGTTCTTGGTAACTGTAGTTATATAAAAAAATATTTTAAAACCAAAATATTTCTTTTTTGTAATGATAGGTGGAAGTCACCAATAGCTAGGGTATCTAGCCTTGTTCAGTTGGTAGCTCTCAGATCCACTTCTCCTCTGGTAATCATTTGAAATCTACCTGGTTACAACATTTATATATAGATGTGATCCCCACAAGTTGTATCTAACACCCAGTTTTTAGACATTGATAGATTGAACTCAATATCGAACATACATTTAGCTTCCCCTTTATTTTGGGTGAGGTTCTTCATCAAGTGTCATGACTTTCCACATTTGAAATATACAACCTCCTTTTCCATGCCCTACCTCTAGATCATCCTCTTCTTAATAGGATGGTGCTTAGGAGGTTTAGATTTTTTATAAGTCTTTTCCCCCTTTGTCATGTCCTTCCTTTTCTTATTCACCATAAAAACTATATGTTTTTCATGCCCCGTTTATTTGTCCACTTAGGGAATTAAATTATGAGGTTCTAGAAGAATCTCATCACTATTTCTTATATTGTAATTAAACAAAAGAGTTAGATAAGGTCATGTGTAGTGATGAGAGTATAAGATCTGTATGTAACTCAAATAGTAATTTAATACCTAATATGTCTAGGTGTTAAATATAGCTGATAATCCAAACTACATGAGGCCTAGGTACCATAGACACTCCAAGATTAGTTGTTACCAATGAACAAGAGATCTCATACCTCCCTTGTCTCTCCTTCTCATGATAGAGATCCCGAAGAGGAAAAATCAAGCAATAGTAATCCATAACCTCGTGTTTATTTAGAATCTCATTGGAAATTGATGATAGAATGAAGTATTGAACATATCTAGCATCATTCAAGTGTTTCTCATAAAATGATATCTATTTATCACTATCCTCAATTGTAAGCACACCTGGTAATGGTTTTTCCAGCAAATAGAATTTTCTCTTATGGAGAAGGATGACGCATAGGAACCTTTTCCGCTCTAGGAAATTTGTGATAGTGAGATGGATTTCCTTCTAAAGTATGGATTTCAATGTCATATTTGATGTCAATTTTTTTCTAACAAATAATATAAGAAAATTTTTGGAACTTTATCTCATAAAATTTAGGCAAATAAATAAATTTTATATTTACTAGTCTCCCACTATTTTATCAAGTTCTAATATCCCTCACCATTGGATTAAACATATATTTTTTCTTGGATATTATATTGTCACTGATCTAGATTCCCTTTCTTGTTACCCCAACATTGGTTTTCCATGAAAATTTAATGGTTTTATGTATTCATTCAAAATGTTAACTACATTAACTCATAGTTCCTCGATCCATTGAGTGGAATACCCAATCCTGAAATACTTTAATTGGATTTCCTCAACCATTGCCTCTCATTTAAAATAATTAATTCTTTGGAATTCAATCTATGATCTCAAATAAGTTAATTCAACCCAAAACCTCATGTTAGAATTCTTCGATAATTTAAAACACCCAAACATTTGCTGGTCAAGCACATCGATCTATAGTTTGATTCTTACCATCGTAATGGAAGGCTATAGCGACATAATATTTTATTGGGGGATTTTATCATTTTATGCATAAATTTTTGATAATTATTTGTATAAAATGCTTGTTAATTATAATTGGTATTACTTATGTGATTAACCATTTCTTAGATAAAATTTATGCTTAAGCTGGTTTATTTTAGTTATATCTTTCATGTTCATTAATTAAGTAATTATCTGATCACAGCAAGACATCCATAATTAAATAACCATGAAACTAATAGAAATAAAATAAATGGTATGATAATGAGATTATATTAATGGTTAGTTTATCTAACAATTTATAAACTAACTTTTGTCCTATGGGAGAAATTCCTTGAACCAATTAAGGTTTGTGTTTACAACTTTCCATCGGTCCAACATGTATATCATAGGATTATTTTCACTTCATCTTTCAACTTGATCCACCTCCACTAGCTTGGGAGATCCATCCACTTCATAAGCCTTTTACTCACATGTAGGTTCGGGGGGAAAGGGGTTTACATAAAAGAAACCATGGGCACACGAGACCTAAATAATGAAATGAGAGAAGGCATACATGCCAACAATTTAATTTAATAATAATTTAAATGAAACCAATCACATATCAAAGGTTTAGTCTAGATCATGATTATCCACATTCATGCAATGAATTATGAATTTAATAAAACTAATATTCAATTCATAATCGTTATTATTTAAGATAAGTATCACTCAAATGGATTAATTATTATCTTTAATTAATCACTAATTTTATATTGATCCTAATCTGAAATTCCTTGATATTCTAATCCATTAAAATATTAAACAAATTAAACAAATTCATTTAAAAATTATCTTTGTAATTAATGTACATTGAAGGCAACATGATGAATACCCATCAAAATCTACCCAACATGAATTATACTCATATTGTTTTTTACTCTTGTGACATATGGCATACATGAATTATCACGTAATTTCACAACATGAACATCATGGATGATTACAAAAATTACATGACTTTTCAGTCATGCGTTATGCTTCAATGCACGTAGAGTACCAACTTGTAATACAGTTCATTCATGGAAAAATGATCTGAACACTACACAGATATTAATTAAACATTTAAAATTTTATGTATATTAAAACCTATAACACAACATGTCTTATCTTTATGACCACACACAAGTACATGTATCATGGTTTATATAGTAAAAAGATAAATATTAAATCTACATAATTTGGTAAAAGTACATGGCATGTTGATCCCATCTACATGGTGGGTACACATTTCTCCTTCTATCCGAGGTACATGCCAAGATACTCAGCATGTAAAACGCACCTCAAAAAATTTGGAGTACATGGCATGTCAAATTGTCCACACACTATGTTGATTATGTGTTATATGGTCACCAGTCAAGTAGGTTGTGTATGTAATACACAAATTGTCTCTGCCCCAAAATTACTAAATGCCATATATGTGGGCTACACAATATATATTCCAGCTAACCATGAACCCTTTTATTCTCTTCAACACACAATGTATTAAATGGTTTAATTATTACAATAATCAATGCATAATCATGAATTGATTACTAAATCAAATCATGATGTGTTGAACATTATTACATGCCATGTAACTCCTGTTACAATGTGTGTAGTCTATTTTTTTGTATCCAGAAACCATAGCACCACCATTTGAGTTCCATGATTTTATTTTAATAAAAAAATTTAATGTCTTGATTAGATCAATAATAAATGAAGGATGAAGAAACCGATCTCAAATTTCAGATAAAAGGAACGATTAAACTCTTATTAAAAAAATAAATTAAAAATTCATAAATCAATAATGATTTTTATGGAATTATAAACAATTATAAATATTCTCTTATTGAAATCATAGGTCCTGGGTGTATCGAAAGCATGGGAAGTGTAGTGCCCTTATTTTCATGTATGTCGTGATTGATGAAAATTATGAGATCCATGATGGTAAATTCCTTGATCTATGAAATGGATCAATGAGATCAAACAAGGGTAATCATGTCATAAAAATAGAGAGGATACCACCATATATTTTTCAAAATTAGTCTAATTGGATAAAGAAATACCTCAGAGTAATCCTTTCTTAATTGATGAATATGGTGGAGGATCTTTGGTGAAACATCTTGCATTATTGGAACCAAGTTTATATTTCTCTAGTGGTGATCCACACATGTTCTAGGAATCTCCAGACATCGTCGATGGAGTCTCCAGGTGCTATCATGAAAGATACTTTCCCATGCGTCATCCTCCTTGATCACCTCGAGAATCACTTTCAAAGTATTCTCCATAATCCGATGGAGGAGGACTTCTCATCGTTCATGGAAGTGTTTTAGAGAAGGGAGCTCTCTCGTCTTGAGAGGATTATTCAACATTGATGTGCACAACTGAATTGGTTATTGAGAAAATAACGTAATAAGGTATTCAGTCGTCCTCGGTGATCTGCGACTTGGAGGAACAATTTCTCTCCCATTTTGACGCGGTTCGTTCACCTCGGCGATGTCGTCTCACCATTTCATGGATCGGCATGGCTCATAATTTGTGATGATGATTTGGAGCGGCGATCTGGCTCCTCGTCTTGGTCAGACATGGTCAGGCGGCGTTTACGGTGATTATCCTGTGCGGGTTGGAATCGGATCTGGGGATTAGAGGGGGGTGATCCTTTTTGCATTTTTGTTTTTGAAGGGTTGAAGGTGTTTAATGCGGAGTCGCCGTCGTTGAGGTCCCATTCTCCTCCTAGATGCTCTAATTTACCTCGTACGGCTCCGATCTTGAAATTGGATCTACTTCGGGTTGCTTATATGATGGGTGAGAGTTTCTCGCGGATGGTGGAAGGTGGATTTCCGGCGGTGCATCCAGCATCTGGTGCTGGTCTGTTTATGGAGTGATTGTTTTCTTGATGATCTCAGTTTTTTGCAGTTGGTTATTGATGTTGGATTTGATGATTTCTGGAATCTATTCTACGCCATTTATTTGATTCTGATGAGGGGAATCTGGTATTGTTAAGTCCGTATGAGTTTGCTGGATGTTTTTGTTTTATGAGTCTGGTTTGATCTTGATGGAGGGTAGTGCAACCAGATGTGTTTAGTTGGGTGTTATTTGACGACAATGATTGTTCTTTTATGAAGATGGTGTTTGACTCTGGTGGTCTCTATATCGGCGATCTGGTGAGACGAAGGGTTGTTTTGTGTTAGGGTACACGTCATGAGGTGGGTGGTGGCCCGAGGCAATGGTTTTTGATGCAGTTTGAAATTTGAAATTTGAAATTTGAAATTTGAAATTTGAAATTGTTCTTGTGGATGTTTTCGTGGGGTTGGTTATGTAAGGTTTCTACTTTCCAAAAAGTAGATTTTTAAAATAAAAAAAATGGTTTGGAGTATATTCATTGTTATCATTTCTCTCCAGACCATAAAACTCTTTTATCTATTCCTACACAGTATTTAGTAGACCTTGAATAATGGCTATTTATTTATTAAATAAATATCACTACATTAATCGATAATAAATAAATGAATATTATAATCATTAAATAACACATAAATATTTATCAAATATTCCACTCATAAAATATTTTCTCGAATAACTAGTGACAGAATAAATGTGATCATGAATACATGATATTTATTAAACCATGTACGGGAATAATATATATTCAGACTATTAAATAATAATTAATAATATATTACTTAAAGGATATTATGGATAGAATTAGTGTGTGTCCCTCTAGGCATCTTTCTTAGTGGAATTAGGTGATGCAGCCTAACGTCCAAGGTAAGAATCCAGAAATATGCTAAGGCACCAATTGATAGATAAATAAGTTAATGTTGTAATGACATGTTACCACATATTAACACTTACTATGTAATATAATCCTTTATTCACAATATCTCTAATTGATAATGTTGAATACTAGTGCCATCAACCTATATAATCAATATCATTTTCTTTAACATTTTGGAAATATAAATTTCTAATAGAAAACCATGGAAATAGATTTATTTAGGCTATATCATTTCCATCAAAGTTCATTAGAAATTAACATTCGTTAATGAACAGAATGGATAAATCATTTCGCACATTATTAATTAATAAAATATTACTCATGATGTTCCCAACATGTCCAACCTCACAACAAATATCTATCGTCACAGTTTTCATCAATACATCTAACTGCATGAAACATAATAATCATTAATTATAATCTCAAAATATAAGGACCAATACACACATCTGAAGATAGGAACATCCAATGACACATATAAATGTTGATTTCTTACTAACGAGCCTCGCTCTCATAATATCCTAATGGACATTACCATGGGCGTACACCATGAGGAGGTGACTCAAAGATCTATAAGTCTACACCTATGATATACTCTATCATTTGTGTTATTCAAATAATATAATTTATCAGTATATCATTTATTCATCAATCGTTCTATATCACCCCCAAGTTTTCATCATAGTAGGGAACTGTTATGACCTTTATTTAGACAACTACTATTAAGACATTATCACATTATATGTCACACAGAAGATAATTAATGATGTGATAACAAGTTTATTAATATTAAAAACAATTAATACATGTTTTTCATAAATTACATAGAAGTTGGATCTAGGGGAACAACTCCAGCATGTTGCATATTCACCAAGATTAACGAATTAATCCCTTGAAAGGGTTTTATTCCCACCAAATTTGTAACCAATGTTATTTTTTCCTTTCACTATCCATATTTATCATG
Organism: Viscum album; assembly: GCA_963277665.1. Classification (NCBI taxonomy): domain Eukaryota; kingdom Viridiplantae; phylum Streptophyta; class Magnoliopsida; order Santalales; family Viscaceae; genus Viscum; species Viscum album. The sequence goes on along the minus strand of OY728128.1, from coordinate 414,311,754 downwards.
TATTTTAACTTTATATACATGTCCAAGTTTCCATTTACGTGTTATATAGTGAAAATAAAATCTACTTACAGAAATATCCTTCACTGACATTGTCTTTATTTATCAGTAGCAATGCATAATCAATTACTTCTTTTTGAAAATTCTTTCATAATTCTTTTAATTGAAGGTTATTCACCTAGATACTAATACATCAATTTATTGGGGAAATTTTTAACTAAATAATATACCTTTTATCTTAATGGTTCAAATATCTTAGACTTCATTATTTGAATTGATGGGTATTTACCTAGAAATTTTCTGAATTTCATTACATACCTACTTCATTTCCAATGGGTTTATCATTATATGATTTTTGGTGGATTTATGCAATTTTTTATTATATTCTCACATGAATTAAGATATATGAAGGGTTCACCATGATAGAACTATAATAAATTGGGTAAATAATAAATATCTAGAGATCACTTGTTCATGATACCTTAGATGTATGCCCAGGTAATGTTTTATGAAAACTTGGAAATGAACCTTGGTTATATGCTTATTAACTTAACATGTTATGTATTATCCAAATTTTATTATTATGCCTCAAACACTGACAATCATGTCATTCCTCAGGTACTTAATTTAATGTTATGCATTTTGTAATCATGATCATGTTATGCCTCTTGTCCAACTGTCTGTGTTCTTATATCACGCATCATGTCTTATCCATGATGATATTTTATGGTAGGTTTTAATTGGTTATACCTTACCCGGCTTTATAGATCACCATTTTCTTACATTCCATCATTTCTATTGGAATTACAATGACGGGGATAGAAATACTAAAATTACATGTGTGGAGAATCCTCATGGATGAAATTTGTTTTGTACTGTTAAATTGTAATTTTACATAGTTACCATGGCACTAAACAATTGATCATGGTAGTTTATTGTAATCCATGTGATTTATTTAAAATGGTTGCATGATTAGCACCAAATATAGATGTGGAGATCTGGAGAATATTAGAATAACCCAGAACATTTGATCATTGTGGATAATTTGGACATCTCAAGAATTTTGTTAAAAGGATGTACCAAGGAATTATTGATGGATCTACTCTTACTAATGGGTCGATAGGTTCATTTTTATGCTTATATGGGTGGTTCATCTTACCTTTAGGCCTAGGAGATGTTTATGTGGAAATTAATGATCAGGTAGAAGCTGGGAATGGATGAATCTACGTAGTAGAGTATGCACTAGAGGATTTTGAGGTAGGGATAACTACTGTTAGAGGTACAATGTTTATTTCCTTATTTATGTTACTAGTTATATCTAACACTAGTACAACTCATTATTTTATACAATCTATGTTTTTATTATATTTTTGGATTTTGGGTAGAACATATGTCATTCTTGTTTGATATTTCCATTCCTTTAGGAAGGAGGTCTGAATAAGGTTTGAAATTTCTTGCATGTCATGTGTCGATAGACGACATTGAAGTGGTGTTGTATTTTATGGATCTTGAACATGAGATCATTGACCTGATTATTTTCCTTGAATAAGATCCCCATATAGAATATTATTGTAGTTGATTTTATTTTGTATCTCCTGATGGAATCTCTTATGTCTTTCAGGGTTAGTGGGATTCTAGATATGAGAGGGTAGGGCCTATTATTCCTTTTGATTGAGTGATCACTTTCCAGTTCTTGGAGATGTTTCTTTATAATATTGAATATTTCTTGTGTTTTCTACTCCCAAAAGTGTTGAATGCATACCTTGAGGTATGTATTGATTATTTTTCTTGTTTACCACTATGGAGAGAGGTCATGTTTACCATAGACCAACTCCCTAGTATGATTCCCATTTCCATACCACCTTATTATATGGAACCTGTTGTATTATAGAAACTTAATGTTAAACATGATGAACTTTGGGCTAATGGATTTATTTTTTCTATAATGTCACATCTGGATTCACCTATTCTATTTTACATGAAAGAAGATAGAATCCTCATACAATGTATTAATTACCAAAATATAAATCAGGTGACCATTAACAAAAAGTATCCCTTTCCATGAATTGATGATCTTTTTATCAACTCTGAGGGGATAACTAATTTTCATGATTAACCATAATCTAGGGTACAACCAATTGTGTGTATGAGAAGAGGATATAACTAATACAAGGTTTATGATATGATATGGGTATTTTGAGTTTTTACTTATTCCATTAGGTTTCAATAATGCTCCTTTGGTATTCATAGTGTAGATAAACCAGATCTTTTATTAGTTCTTTGACTCATTTGTAGTCATGTTTTTGAATGATATTTTTGTAATCCCAAAGTCATATAAGGGGAACATGGATCATTTTGATATTATCTTTATAATATTGAAAGAACATTTTAATACTGTAAGCTTTAAACGTGTGAATTTTTGGATCCAAGAATTAATGTTTCAAGGGAATATTTTATCTGAGAGTGGAATCTTATTTGATCATAAATATAAAATGGTAGTATTGTCCTATAATCATTCTATAAATGTGTTATAGATGTGGAGATTATTATGTTTGACTGGTTACTATTAGTGGTCTGTTTAATACTTCTCCAAGCTTGCATCTCCAATGACATCTTTGACATGTAAATGTGATAATGTTGAACAGAATAAAAAATGTCAAATATACTTTTAGAATATTAAGGAATGGTTGAATTATTATCACAATTAAATTCTTTCCAAATTAGGTTTAGGTTATGATGTATTCTGTGATTCATCAACTATGGGTTTGGGGAGACTGTTGATTCAAGGGAAGCATAAGATGGCCAATGGATCATTATATTTATCCAATCATAAGAATAACTACCCAAATCATTATCTAGATTTTTAAATGGATATTCAAGCAATTAATATATGAAATCACTATACCTTTGGGGAGATGTTTATGGTATATTAAAATAATAATTGATTGAAGTGTATTTTTAATCATAGGGATTTAAAATTGTAAAAGAGATAATGGGTAGAGTATCTTATGTCATTTGAATTTGATATTAATTATAATACTTTTAAAGGTAATTTGGTCTCTGATTATTTAAATGAGAATTTGAAAATTCAATACTTGAAGAAATTAGTTGAATAATGGTCTTTAATGAGTTTGTTTTCTTGAGCTGATATTGATAGAGGATGATATTAGTGGGAAGGTGTTCTTGGATTAAATGAAGGATGAATCATCATTTGATGAGTGGGATCAGTTCAAATAGGTAATAAATAATTATTTATAGTTTTTTAGTAGAATCATGAATGGTTGGGAGACCTCAGGTGATTGGTCTTGGTCCCCTACTACAGATTTTCATCTCTAATGCAGGTTGGTTCTTCTGATTTCTCTAAGGTAGGAGTTTTTGGATAATGGGCACTAATATTATTGGTCTATTCAAATAAGGACTACCAAGATGTTTCCTTAAATGATATATCACTATTTTTGGATTTTTATGATGTGGTCGACAACATATTTCATATAATGCTGCCTTACCTATCTGATAATTAATGATGAACACTCCAGTTGGTTTTTTATAGCCCTTACCCATTCCAGTATGGAAGTGGGATAAGATTTCCATGGACTTAATTGTTATATTACCACATAACCCTAGTGGTAAGGAAAAAATTTGGGTGATCAATTAACATATTATTAAATTATCACATTTTTTACCTTTCAAAATGATGACAAAGGTGGAGCGGATCAGGTAATTGTATGTCTGAGTGGTTTTGAGGATTTATGGGGTTACCTCAACCGTTTTTTCTAATGTGAAACCATGGTTTACATATTGTTTTTGGAAATGTTTTAAAGAGGTTATGGGTCCCCATTTTAAATTACGAATTACAGAAAATCTACAGATATATGTGTAGACAAGTAATTCCATTCATGTTCTTAAGGATATGCTCAGGGTATTCATTATTTATTTTTGTTTTTATTTGGAAAATAATATACCTCATGTCATATTTTCCTATAATAAAAATTATTAGGACATTATTAAGATGGTTCCCAATAAATCATTGTATGGGTATCCATATAGATCTTCCTTGTGTTGAGTAGATATGGGGGATGAGTCCTCGGTTGGACCAAGCCTTATTTAGGAGACAACAGAAATTGTTTAGTTGTTCTAGAAGAGATTGGTCATTGAAAAAAGTCATCATAAAACTTACATAGTACATCTTCATCATCCATTGTAGTTTTAGTTTGGTGATCAGTCCTCTCTTTGAGTTTCAACACACCTAGGACACATCAGTTGGGTATGTTGTCAAGATGGTTTGCTGGCCAATTTAAGATCGTTGAATGAATTGTAATGGCGGAATATCAGTTAGAAATACCATATCATTCTATATTTATACATGATGTGTTTAATGTTTACCAATTAGGGAGGTATCAAATGGAACCTACGCATGTGATTGAATGGGTAGATATGAATTTCGATCCCATCACCACTTTGGTAGAGAAACTAGTTCAGATTATGTATCACAAGGATAAGGCACTATGTAGTAAAATTATCACATTGGACTGTGCACTATGGCAGTGTTGATGGGATAACCATGATATGTTGGAAATAGAATTATTACTGTGGAAGCAGTGGCCCCTATTTCTATATGTCCAAAATCATGAGTGATTTATGGGGATAGAAATATTGTATGGTGCGGAGAATAATGATCCACTACAAGATTCAGTACATTATAATATTAATTTTTTTGAGTTGTTAGTAGAGTTCAATGGTTTTTGATGGGATATATAGTTCTCTAGGAATTATATTGGGGTTTTTTTCATGTATGGGAGTCACTGAACCATAGAGATACTAGTTTCGGTATAGGAAATACAGCTTCAACAGGGGGTCCTAGAGGTGGAATGTTGGTGCCACTACCAATTTTGACCAAGAAGAATCGTGGTTATGGGGTATTGGTATAAGACTTGTATTCGGTTGATCTATGTGTCATGGAGGTAGAGACTACAACACAGAGATTCATTGGGTGATTTTTTCAAATTTTCCTTTTTTTTGGTTAGATGTCTCATGGTTCATGGATTGTGGTATGATCTTATTCTAGGATAATAGGATTTGGGTGAGGTTTGTTTCATGGTATTTGGAAGCCAGTATGACAATGTTTGACTGTGGTGTAGGAAAATGTGGGGCACTATAGTTTTTTGTAAAAACCTAATGATAGTGGTGTGGATGGGGGTTCTGTGAAGTGGTATTATATTTTCTATATAATGTATAAAAAACATCACTTCACACTATATATTCTTACAATTTTCGTTCTTGAAGCATAGGTTCCAAAGATAGGTTTTTAAAGGCCTTGAAGGCCTGTTTTTATTGGATTCAAATCTGATCTTTGGGAGATAAATTCTTCACGTTTTATCCAATTACTGAAGTAGTTGACCCTTTAAAAGGGTTCTAAATTATAATTTATTTGATGTTGTTGTAAATTCCATTGTTTTTTAAGAAATGGATGGATATAATATTAAAGTTGTTTTATGTAAATAGTTACATGTTTTTAAAGGTGGTTTCCTTTAAAATCTAATTTGGAAACACTATGCATTGATGAAATTCCTTCAATATTGTTTAGATTCTAAAATGGGTTTTCAAGCATGGAAGAAGTAAGGATTAACCCTAATTTTTTTATTAAATTTTTTAATTTTTTTCAAATGGTTTTGAAAATCATGTAACATTGGGAACCTTGGGTGCATCGTGAAATGGTCTTGTTACGCTTTTGTTTGTTTTATACCCCTAGAGGATTAATATCATCAAAATTTGTGATATGACTCAAAATTGGTCTGATTTACATGATTCTTTACTTAGTGCATTATTTTATGACCCAGTACATATTCCTATTGGTTATATCTCCCAAATGGTGTTCTATTACTTTTATACATGGTTTTAAACATGTTGGTATATTTCATGGTCGATTTCTCAATTTCATGTCATACAGTGTATGCATGAAAGTTTTTTCTTATGATTATAGGCTTTATGACCTATAATTTTCATATTCCAATTCTATGTAAATATAGAAGGCTTTTCTGAAAAATCAAAGGATGTTTTACAAAATGTATCCCTTTAGAAAATTCTTTATAAACTAGTTTTGTTTTAAATATAGTGCTAAAATTTTCATGGTATTAGCGTTTTTATAAATTCAAAGTTGAAATCCTACTTGGAAATTTGGTCATACCATATATTTTTCTTTGTTTGTTTGTAGATGTGGATTTTTAGGACATTGGTAATTGGAAGAGAATCATTTCATTCATCATATTCTATTGGTCTTCATCCAAATTATAGTGGGAAAATTTGTTGGTGATGAATGGTCACAGGGATCTCATACTTTATATTGTCTTGTTTTACTTTCTAGTTTATCCCCTTGGTCTTAATGTTGAATGTATTGTTGTTTAATATTTTTCTTCCACTTTGAACACTATTCATTCATTGGTAATATATACGACTTGTGGTTTTTTACAACTTAACATGTGGTGGAACTTATGGAGTGACTTTCCTAGTTGAACACATTTGGTTCATTACACAACAACATAATTCAAGAAGTCTGAAATCTATAGATTAGCATATTGAATTTGAAAATAGGTGACCATATTATAAACATTTATAGGATGAAGGTGGGATGTATATGCCCAAAGGAATTTCATAAGAGTCTTTTCCTAGTAGGGTTGTAGTAATGGGAGAATACATAAGGGTAATATCATCAGTGATTAAGATGCATGAACTGTATACTAGAGTGGAGATTAAGGTAGGAGTGGTCTTTGATCATGTAAAGGGATACCCATGATTATTATACTGAGTTGGACACATTCCCCACATGAAGATGAAAATGTGATTGTGATTAGTTGCATACAATGGATTCTATTGTAACTCATAGGGTAGAGAATTTTTGTGATACACTTATTAATTGCAATCATATTCCAATTTTATAATAAATGTTATTACAATGTTCCCCTTGTGGATTAAGGCTCATGTTAGAAACACATAAATACTTGTTTTGTTCTTTATTTCTTTGTTAACACAATCATTGTATTTAAAAAGTTCATATATGAGTTTTTTACTGAGTAAATTTACATGGGAGATATAGTCTTCCATGTTTTGGTATATTGAGTTCATGAGTTCATTATAGTTCTTATATTTCCACCTTTTATGTTTTGGAGTCACAAAATCCAGTGGTTTTATCTCATAAAACCTATTATGTATAATCAATGATTCGATTGTAGAGATTCATATGACTAAATCCTAGTGGGGGTGATTCAAAAATCATTTTAGAAGCATTATTATTCTCTCTTATTAAATGATAATTATGGTAAGTAGTTCTAAATACCCCTATGTTTTTCCAAATTTACTATTTGATCACTATCTTAAGAACTAATGGAATTAGAGGTTGGTAGGGTTATAGTGGAGATGTTTTAAAGGAATTATTTATAATATTAGAATATTTAGGTAAAGGATTGTGTAATAAAGAGGTTTCTTGATCTTCTCAAGATGGATACCAATCTTTAAGTGATGAAAAAGGAAGAATGAGAAAGGTGGTATAAGAAAGCACTCAGCATGATCGAGATGGATATATACTGGTACTTGTATTATAACATACATGAGGTGAATACTTCCTCAAAATATATGAATAATCTCACTAATATATATGAGAATTCTTTAAAAATTAACAAAGTGGTCCACTAGCAGAGTTTGTTCCACATGATAATGTCATGTGGTAAGTCGGAAACTAATCAAATAAATGAAATGATAGTATGGGTATAGTCTCCCCATAGATGGTCATAGAACATTACTACTAGTTAGGAACCTCTTTCATATGAAGAGGCATGCATGAGGTCATGTGGAAATTTGGTTTTATCATAGTGGTTCATTCCAATTCCTTACACCTGTGAAAGGTGCAATTTTCTTCATTGAAAAACTGATTTTTCCTATCTATAATATTGAATAAAATCAGTTATTTAAAAGAATACGGGATTATAGATAGACAAAATCATTTTTTCAATGAAGAAATGTAACAACCCCTACCCTACAATGGTATCCCTCATAGTATGACAATGAGACAATAGAGATAATTATGATTGGAGCCTTCCTCCAAAAGGCCACGAGTTGTAAACTATCAATGAGGGTAACCATACACACAAATGGGAGGCATTACCCTCTAAGAATAATAATTAATGAGATATAAGATAGAAACACCCACTAAATTATTCATATAATTGAAAAAAAATAACCCAATACATGAATTTAATATCATACAATATGAAAAACTACAAGGAAACTACAATTATCAAAAGGAAAATCATCAATAGTGGCCCCAATGATCAAACAGATCCTAGAAAACTCCATCTGTTATTAATTTCCATCCCAATCAGTAACTAATTTTCTATACATGAAAATTATTTTTATTATATATAGGGTGATCATAACTGGTAAAAATAGTTTGATCCTCCCTAGAGCCTCTCACACAAAATATTATGAGAGTATACTAAGGACCAGTGAATATGTAGTGAATCTAACCTATAACATAATGATAAAAAATTAGGATAACATTGAAATTTCACTTAAACATGTAAAACCAAATAATCACACACCATAAGGATTTCAATGTTCTTATAATGAGATTATAATAATATATTAGATCTCATATCACCTCTCTTCCATAAGAAACCTAAATTCACTACTGGATCCTAATTATGAATTTTCCCCTAAAAATCAAAATAAATATATTTTATTGATGGAGATCAACCATCGTATAATGGAAAAGTTCAAAAAATGAAAATCAAATCTGAAATAGAATTTTGGAGTTAGTTCCCTATAATAAACATCTATACACTTTATGGTTACCTATATTAAATTGTTTTAATACCAATGAACCTTTTATCACATAATAATTTTTCTTCTTCATGATATAGTATTTGATAAATTTATATGATTGGAAATCACACTAAAAGATCAAGGAAATTTCTAGTAATTATTTATTCCAAAAAGTGCTAGGAAAATATTCTTAAATATATATTATATATCTGGAAGATATCATTTGATGGAATAAAAATGATATAGCTAATAGGTGTGGAGAATTATAGAACCATTATACACTTTCTCAGGGTGTTTCCCTTTGGTAATATCTAGTACTAGAGGTAATGAGAATATGACCTTCCAGTGGGAAATCCACATTCATATGTCATTGGATGTTTTGATATGTGGATGATTCTATTGACCCTTATAAATTAATATTATTAATTAATTAAATTGATGTATTGATGAAAAATATGGAAACATATGTTTTTGGTGAGGTAGTATATGTTGGGTGCATCATGAGTAATATTTCATTAATGAATAATGTGAGAAATGGTTTTTCTATTCTGTTTGTTAATTAAATTTGTTATCTCTGGACCATTTATGGATATAATGCAGTAAAATTAAACCATGGCCTTAGTGTTCTAAAGGTGGGTTCATTTTCAGAATTTCAAATAAATAGACTTTGATTACATATGTAAATGACACCATCATGCAACCTACTTGATTAGAGATATCATGATAAAGGGATTATATTACTCAGTAAGAGTTTGTATGAGGTTTTATTTCATTGTGTCATTAATTAATTAATCTATGGGTTTCATGGAGTGTTTCTCGATGCTAATCTTAGACTTTGGTTGACCCCACCTAATGTCCCTAATAAAGAGGTAGAGTGTCCAAAACTAAGTGTCTCTTAGTTTAATAATATTATTATCCATTATTTAACAAGTTTAATGAATATAATTCTAATTCAGGGTTTAATAATTAATTATTTTTTATTTTTTTCATATATTTAGTCACAAGTTATTCAAGAGAATATTCTATGAGTAGAACACTTAATAAATAATTAATCATTACGTAGTGAATATAATAATTATTTATTCATTGGAATATAATCGTGTGATATTTATTTTTTAAATAAATAGTCAATATTTAAGGAAAAATAAATATTGTTTAGGAATGACTGACCACGTTTATTGGTCTTGTGATAAATAATATATATTAAATATTATTTGAATAAATTTTGAACATTTTTTTCAATAAATAATATTAATTTAATTTCATGGTTTTCACATATCTAGAAATAATAATATTATTTTTATTATATACAGGATTTTTATGGTGATTAAGAAAAATAATGATTCATGTGATTTTATTATTTTCTAACCGTGACACTTTTTAAACCCGATTATAATATTTCCATCCCGAATGGATGTTGTATTGATTTTTTTTTTCACATCAACTCAAGGATAATTATATAAATCCATTAAAATAACCTCTCTAAGAATTTTATCGAAAATGTAGATAGACCAAAAAACCCCATCCCACATGATTTTAATGATATCAAGGAGAACCATTCTTGGAATAAATTCACACGATGATCATGGATGAACAACAATAGTATTAGGATCTTCCAGGAAATTATGATACTTTGCAGAGACGTTCTTATATTCATCATCAAATAAATAATACATTACAAGGGAATTTTTAAACATTGTAAATTATTTCTAAATCATTATATAATGATCCACTGTTTGGTTCCATTGTTTTCATTTAAATTAATATTTGATATAATTATATTGGTCGAAACATTCTTCATCTATATAAATCATTGATTAATCATCGATTATGACTAAAAATATATTTGGTCATTCCCTAATAACACTTCTGATAGCAAGTGGTATCAAAGGGGACTCATAATTATTTATAATTATTTAATGATTTTTGATTGATTTATAAATTTATTGTTACCTTTAAATCATTGTTTGATTGTTCTTTATTACAAATCATGATATATTATAATCTTTCCCTTCATTATCAGTAACATAAACAGTAAACTAATTAATTATGAATGAAATAAAATTGAAGAAATCATTTTTTGGTTCTAATGATTCTAGCCAGATGGAACAAGAGTACACGGTGCCAATCCCATTGGTACACATCATGTACCCATTTTTAATGAACCATGGAAACTCGCAAATTAAATTTGAATTAATTTGGAGTGTGTGAATTTATTAAACATGATGTGTATTTAAAACATTACATGTTTTCCAGTCCATCTTGGCACATAGTTATGCAAACTACATGACGTGTAACTGGAGTACTTGTCATGTAGTTCATTAGTCAAAATTGGACCATATATTTTCTTATATGACATACATGACTAGTAACTATAAAAGTCAATGACCACGTGGTGTGTATCACATGTTCATGTTTTGTAATCCATTAATTTCCATGGTAAGACCACATTCTTAGTCCCAAATAATTTCTCATGGATAGACAATTAGGATCTATACATGAAATTTAGTCGGCTATTACGAAGTGTTTATATTACCTTCTTATGAAATTTTTAAAATTAATTTATTATATAATTTAAATACATTAAAGGTCTAGTTATATTCTATTTAATATTTGGAATAGTATATCATGTACAATTTGTAATAAAATGATTACTTTATGACTATTAAAACATAACACACAAGGTAAATAGAATTTGTTTCATGTGTAATAAAATTTATTCACACATGCCATGAAATTATGTGATATTTCTTGTATGTTACATGTCACATGAGTAAAAGGTATATGAAAATAAAACATGATTGGTCATTCAGATGGGTACTCTTCATGATTCCTATAAGGTATATTTTTTGTACATAGTCAATTTTAAATAAATTTATTCAAAATTTCTAACATTATTATGGATGAGGATCTCAAGAATGTTTTGATGAGAATTAAGATAAACAGTTTATTATTGATGAATATAATTAATTTATTCAAGCATCATCTATCTTAAATAAGAATGATTGGGAACGAATAATATTCTATAAACGTGTAATTCATTGCATGTATGTGGATAATCATGATAATATACCAAAACATTGTATGTGATGGTATCATTTAAATTTATTATTAAATTATACTGATAGAATATACATTATCCCTCACCTCATTATGTAACGGCCTATGTTCACATGGTTTACTTTTTTTAATACCCATAAACTAATTATTTGGATCCCATAACCTTTGTGTGAGTAAACTCTTATGTAATTGATAGAGCACAAAGTGGACTAGAGGTGGATTAGGTTTAGAGATGAGGAAAAATGATCCTAAGAGATACAAGGGTAGAAAGGCAGAAAGTTATAACATGAACCAAGCAATGGTTCATGGTTTTCCCCTAGGTCAATTATTAATTTACCATCCTCCAGATAAATTAACCATTTGGCAAATTTAATGATTATAAAAAAATTATTATCTTAATTGTGTCATTTTTCATGGTTATTTTCATTATGGATGTTTTTTTGTGAACACATTTATTAATTAATTAACAATAATTAAAGTTAGAACTAAAATATATTATATTATGCATAAAATTTATCTAACACATGGTTAATCACTTATGTAAATCCACCTAAAATTAAAAATCTAGTGTTTAATAAAAAAATTACTAAATTTTTGAATAATGATAAAACATACCTCAATTTTATATAGTAATTCGTTTTAGCCTTCCACTAATTCTGTCATAATAGAACAAAATATAAACAATCTTTAATGGAACAAATCTGTGGTTCTTTTAGTTATTGGGGACATATAACTTCAGTTTTGGACCAACATATATTAGATCACAAGAAAAATTGATTTCCATTGTAGTATTGAGAGGCAAGGGTTGAAGAAATATAAATTTGGGGATATTAGGATTGGAGAGTCTACTCAATAGATCAAGGAATTCTGTGTTAAGGTAGTTACGAATTTTATGCCAACGTTAAGACCTTCAAGAAACATCTTATTCCAATGTATATATAATGAGAAGTGGAATATAATCCCTCAAAAATATAATTTAGAAGATATGGGATGTTAGGAACAAACGGGGAGAGAAAATAGATTATAATAAAATAGTGGGATATTAAGAAATTTAATATTTTTTATCTAATATTATCATATAAAGTACTAAAATTATTCTCATTTTTGTTATAGAAATGATAATCAACATGAAATCATTCATATTAATTTGATCCTTGATTAAGAGGGATTACATTCTCACTAGAACTAATTTTCATGAATAGAAAATGTTATTATATGTTATTATACACCATGAAAATAAAATATATGTGATTGAAAACCCAATTAGTAATGCACCAGGCCAAGAGGGATGTGAGGAAGTGTTTTCTCTCTATGGTAATTATTTATATGATGCCACATATATCCAATATTTCATTATATCATCCATTTCCAAGGAGCTTATAAATAAATATGAGGATATGGATGTGTAACACATGATATGTCACCTTCCTGATCGTTATTAAGAGAAGTAGAGTCAGGAAAAATATGTGCTCTCTAATGTACTATTCACATGCAAGCTTGGATGGTCAGTGCTAGTTGGTCCTCGTGTAGTCTAGATGATTGGATACCAATTGTTCTTAGATATCATGGTCATTAAATCCCCTGATTATCCATATACATATCTCATACTTTATACACCATGGAATTCCTTCACCAGTTTCATTTACATGAATAGTGGTTATAAGCCTCTTTTGGAACTTCTTATTGTCATTTTCCATATTGATAAGGGCATGGGGAATGAAAATTATGTAGTCCTTGCATTGAATAAGATAATTAAGAACAATGAAAATGGTTCCAAAACTCAATATAAATATAAAGCTCTCTAGAACCATCCTTACAAGAAGAATATGATCAAAAGACATGAGAAGGTAAAGAAAATATATATTTTTATATGGTATGTTGGGCGACCAGAAGGTGATCTGCAATAAAATTAAAGGGGAAGCTAAAGGTGGGTTCATAATCAAGTGTAATATTTCAGAATCTACACATTGGGTATTACATATAGCTTGTGGTGATCACATATATATCCAAATAAATGAACCTAGTAGATTCCAAGTGATTTATATAGGATTGGAAGATCTTCTAGTAGCCAATGCTTCAAAATGTTCAACCCTGAAATTAAAAATACAACACATGCCATTTCCAAACCAAATGATTTTGGTTTAATAGAAATGTTATTTTATGATAATGTTTACTAAAAAATTAATCTATGTTTATTTCCTAGACACGAATGGAGTAATTATCAAATTTGGAAATAATGAAATCTTATTTTACAATGAAAACATTGTTTATGGTATAACACAACTAAATAATGGTATTTATGTATTAAATTAACACAACCGATTATAAGAAATTGACTGTGATTCATGTTCACATGAATCACATAACCCCCAGTTTTGGCATCACCATATTGATAAAAATATACATTTAAATAAGTTCTATCAAGAGATATTTATATACCCTTATGATAAAAACCACATAAAAGATATCATGCATGTTTTCAATGATAAATAACCAAACCGACATTGGGAGGACATGATGAAAGGGACACTATGATTCAAGGACTGGTACACATTGATGTGTGTGTACCTTTTCTAGTGTATGATAGAGGTGGGTATTCTTACATCACATCCTTTACAGATTTCATGAATATATATGAATATCTCTACTTGATGTGGTATAAGTCTGTGGCCATTGAGAAAATAAAAGAATTAAATAATTATGTAAAGAATTAATGTTGGATGAATTCAATGAACCTTCAATCTAATCAAGGGGGTGAATAAAATAACAAAGGGTTTATCATATATCTTTAGTATTTGGGGATTCTATCTAGATCATTCCACCGTAAACACCTTGGGGGAATGATGTTAGTGAATGAAGGAATCATACATTGATTAACATGGTAATGTCAACAGTGAATCATGCACATATTTCTTTATATTTTTAGGGATACATAATAAAAATTATGAAATGCACACCAAATCATGTAACAAATAACTTGAAAATAGAATTCCCATCATGTTAGGGAGTATAATTAAACCTTTTGGGTTACATACACATGTATGTGGATGTGAGACATTTTTAAGGCCATGTTTGGAAAACAAAACTAGAATACCAAGTCATGAAATGTGTATTTATTAGATATTCCAAGGAAACCAAGGAATTTTTAATATATAATCTATTAGGAAAGAAAGTGAATGTTGTGAGACAATCCATATTTATTTAAAGTGATCCAATATAAAGGACCTCACGACACCCTGATATGGGAGGGGTGAATCGGGGTGTAAATTTTTTCTTTTAATATAATGGAACTTGTTCCCATGCTAGATGGGATTCATTAAACATTACATTGGGATATGATCAGTAATCAAACATTCACATGTAAAGAGATTACATGCAACAATTTTATGTGGTTCACCACTAAGGGCTACATCCAAGGATTATACACTGGCAATGTGCCCGTCATACAAAGATCTGTTAATCCTCACAAGTTATGGAGTACACAAGTTTAATCATAGTCACTCTGTGCTAGGCACACTACATTTAAAATAATTGAGGGATAGAATACTGTGTACGTCAGAACAATTCCATTGAATCCCCCTTGCTCACTGCACCGGGAATGATCTGGACTCAGTTTATCGACATAATTGTTTCTTCAATGGATTGGCATTAAATCATGCTTACAAACTATAAATGGATTATATATTGAAGTATTGTTTTCACATGTATACATAATCCAATATTCAATGCACTTTTTAGTTTTCAATCAATTCCTCCATGAACTGACCTCCTTCCTCTGCATATTGTACTGAACCATGTATCGCGAGTGCTTCCTCCACATACATCCTTACTCTACATACTGCAAGAGATTACTCAACATACTTCCATGACCTACAACGTACTTCGCTTCTCCACATACGGTGAGAGATTCTTCCTATAACCATACTCTCCTCTACGAACATTTTTATCCTCTTTATACCACCACTCTTTCCATATACCATTTTCCTCCTCTATGAACAACTTCTTCCTTCACATAGTTTTCTTCCCACAAACCGCTATGGGCTTCTATAAATTATTTTTAACATTCTAATCAGAATCACTCACTCTAAAGAATGGATTATCACTACTTATATAGTCAAATAGTTCCAAAAATCTTTATAAAATGAGATTTCCCAAATCATGGATTTGATATAGCCTCACAGCGTACTGCATCACACATGAACTGTTTTCACTATGTAGTCAGTGTTCCACTAGTCTTCCTTCACGACAGCTCAAATCACTATCTCGTTTTCACAAATAATGTGCTATCCCATTTACGAAAAACATTTTTGAACCATTATCTACCTACAAACAACAATTCTTCACCATGAACCATTTCTCATTCTGTGATCTATTCCCACTATGTGGTTCATGGATCACTTCCTTTATTTATTTTCAGTGTCGTTCGGTGAACCATCATTTGTTATCCATGAACTATTTAATGAAATCCCATTCAACGTACAGTCATTGTGGTCCATGTAATGTACACACCTATGTGGAAACCATATTCCCGGCAAAGTCTCTGGTCTTCCATGTTAGGATTGACAACAAACACAAACCATTCACCATTACAATCAATGAAAATTCTTTCATCCAACAATCTCCCCCTTTTAGTTTGTTTGAAATCTATAGATAAATTCAATAAAGAATCATCCACTCTAAAAAACTAATACGCATGACACAAATAAGACCACACTCTATGTCTATGTTAACAATGATCAGTATAGAAAACAAGGGGGGAAACATGAATTGAACTCTCATGATTCCAAACACCAAATTGTTCGAATTGTATTCTCCATTTTCATTTTATCCAAACATTTTCCCCCCTTTTAACTCATTACTCTCCCCCATTGAAACATTTTCAATGTTACTTTTTCTATATCTTTACAGAAACCAAAAAATAACATTATGTTCCTTTGTACCATTGAATATCTCTAGTATTCCTCATTGTTAATAAACCAAAAAAGCCTAATTTTGAATTATAGAGTATAAAAAACACTCCACATAGATTTTATCTTCACACTAATCCTACATCACATACAAAAATAGATTTAAAAATTAAAAACAATTGCGGAGAGGGGATTTTAATGAACTCCTCAAGAACTAGGATGTGGTTGAGCACTGGGGTTCAACCGATGTTTCTCGACCACCTGTGCTGGCAATGGCCTAGTCAGTATGTCAACAACATGATCGTCAGTGCCATCTTGATCCATTTTAATCATTCGATGTTCAGATTTTTCATTGATAAAGTGATATCTAATTTCAATGTGTTTTATACAATAATTATGAACATGATTCTTTGTAAGATCAATTGTTCTCTTGTTATCATAGCGAATCACCAATGGTTCTTTCACCTAATCATCAATATCAGTCAGTTGTTTCTTTATCAAATGTTACTGAGTGCATGACTTTGTAGCAGGATATACTCAAATTCAGTAGTACTAAGAGACATAATTTCATTTTTCTTAAACAACCACACCCCACATTTCTTTCCAATAAATAATGCTCAACCACTTGTGGATTTTTTGTCAATCTCATATCCAGCATAGTCGGCATCAGAAAAAAGTCAACAGTTCAATATCCTTCCCTATAGCAAAGAATAAACCATAATTGTGAGTGCCTTGAATGTACCTCATGTTTTTTTTAACTTCTTCAATATTCTATTCCGTAGGAAAACTTTAAAATAGGTAAACTATGAATTTTTCATATATAATATCTATATGTGTTCCATTTATGTACAGTAGGCTTCTAATGAATCTTCTGTACATGGTGAGATCCGCAGAGGTCCCATCCTCATGCATTACCAGTTTACTTCCAACCATAATCGGAGATTACATTGGTTAGGAGTCCTGAATATTGAATTTATTCAGAAAAACTCTTGCATAATTTTCCTAATAAATAAAAGTGCAGTTTTACCTTTCAATCACATGTATTCCTAAGAAGTATGTGAGTTCACCAATCAAAGAAAATTCAAATTTTGATTTCATGTGTTTGGAAAATTCATCTATTGTTCATTCCTTGATTCCACAATATATAATATCATCAACATACACCAATACAATGAATTGATTTTTATGATAATTCTTCAGATAGATATTATGATCCACTCATCCTCTTTTTAATTTGATCTTTTTTAGATAAGAATCCAACCAAGAGTACCAAGCATGAGGTACCTTCTTTAATATGAAAACATTCATTTCATCATTACCAAGAAGAAACCCCACTAATTTTTAAATGTACACATCTACTTCAAGAACAACATTTAAGAAAGACATCTCAACATCCATTTGATACACTTTTTATCCTATTTGAATTTACATGGAATGATAAATCCTTATTGACTACAATCTAGCCACAAAAGAACAGGTATCTTCAACATCAATACCTTCAATTTACACACCAGTTATTCCTTATTTATGACCAGCTTTCCATGATTTTAAAATTTATTTTAAAAATTCCACTCCGTACCAATCACATTGTGGTTATCAGGTCAATTAACTAAATCCCATGTCTAGTTCTTACTAATTTGATCAAACTCCTCATTCATGGTCTTAACCCATGACTCATCTTTTGTGGAATATTCAAATGAGTATGGTTTCACAACTAAAAGGAATGAAAATTGGGCATTATTCCATATTCTAATTATCTACATAAGAGTTTTCTAATCCCCAATGATTTTGGATTGATCAATTTATTCTCTTTGATTTCTTATGTGAGGTTAAAAATAATTTTCTTTATCCTTAGTTTCCTATTGTAATTCTTCTTCTGAGTCAACATCATGACGTGACTCCTGGATTTTTTTCATGGCTTTATATACTTTTGTATTTAGATATATATCTCATGTCCTCATTCTTCCTCATCTTCCTTCACATCAGCTTTTGAATTATTTATGTCTTTTTTGGTTTTGTCTTTAATGATTGTTACATCATTTCACTCCACATTTTTTTCAATATGTTCATTGAATTTTTTTTGGATTTTTCTATTCATAGAATATATGAGAAATATTCCATCATCTATAAAATCACCATAATTTCCATGATTTCCTTATTTGTTTTGGATAAAACATTTACTTCCAAAAACATGAAAATAATTCAAAGAGGGATTCCTTACATGCCATAACTCATAGGGTTTCTTAGATTCCACCATATAAAAAACTATTTGGTTTTTAATATAAACTACATCTTGAACAACCAATTTTTGGTAATGGTGATAGTTACGACTCCCAATCAATATAGTTCTGGCCATATTGTCCACCGATCAATTATAGATCTCAACAACTCCATTTTTCTATGGAGTTCTCAAGGATTCCATCAAGTTGTATTCCATGTTTCTCCAGGTAATTTTCAAACTCAATGTATTTATATTCTCCTCCATTGTTAGACCCAAAAACGTTGATTATTTTCCCATTATCAATCTCTAGGACTCAGAAATAAGTTTTCATGAAATCAACTACTTGTAGTTTCTTGTATATCTACATCACACAAGACATTATAACAAAATCATCTATTAAAAAGGCAAAATACCTTTCCCCATGAGTTTTGGAAACATTTTTCAGACCATATACATCTGTATGGATGAGATCAAGATGATTTTATGCACTTTTCTTCTTTGGACGATATGAAATACACACCAACTTTCCTCGCATGAAATAATCACCAACATTATAACATTCACACATTAGATTTGCGATACTCATGACAATATTCAGTTTAGATATATTTTCCATGTCTTGTTTATTAATGTGCCACAATCTACGATGCCACAAGTTTTTTTCTTCGTCAACTGTCATTTGGAAAATGTTCTCATTACTATCAACTTGATATAGGTTTCCATTTGTTCTTTAACATTTCATAATAGAATTACCTATCTGTAATTTTATTGTAAAACATTTTTTATTTAAAGTAACTATATGTTATGATTCAATGAGTTGACTCACATGAAAGAGATTGTGATGAAAACTATCCATATAATGAACTTCAGTTTTCTTTATCTCACCATTATCTAGTTCAGTGCTTCCACTATATTTAATTTTCAAATCACCGTCATTACCAAACCATACCATTCAAAAAACCCTTCTCATAACAATATTTAATAGGTCTACTATTCACATTATATGGGAGGTTCATCTTCTATCAAGAATCTACGTGATTCTACTCTTTTTATCTTTGAGAGACAATTCTTCTGTTGGAACCACTTTTTGTATAAGGTTTTATTTGTTGTCAATAATTGTCAATGATGATCAAAATGAAGGAGATCAAGAAGTACTCTGATGAAGTGGAGGAATGATAATTCAGACGATTGTTGTACTGATCATAAGTTAAAAGAACATGTGTCAAAGGTGATACATTGTTTACAACAATTGATAATGTGAGGTGTAATCTATTTGAGGATGATTAACGAAAAATGGGGTTTTTGGATGAAGACCATGCAATTCCTCCTTATTGCATGAGAACCCTAGGTTTTGAAGAAGACCATGCAATTCCTCATTATTGCATGAGACCCATGGGTTTTTTGATGAAGACCATGCAATTACTCATGATTGCATGAGAACCATGCAATAGACATTATGATGAATTGACTCATATGGTTGGCATGAAGTAGATAATGACGGCTGAAGAAGAAGACAATGTGAAAGTTATTGGACTTCTGAGATGGCCATGTGGAGATTGAAATTATGAGATGGCCATTCACATTACATTGTATCAGAAGATGATGGTTCTAAAGCTGTTCCTTAAAAGAATACATATCATGATAGTGGAGTTTGTGATGACAGAAGAAGAGTTGCTGAAGTATTCAAATCACCGAGAAGAAGTGTTTTTGAGGTGATTGTTCTTGTTGAAAAAGCAAACAAACGACATACAAACTTGTTGACAAAAGGGATTTCATGATGGAATGTCGAGTTCAAGAATTGTGGTCAACGGTCTATGTTTGATTCAAGAATGTCGACAGAGGAATGGATGATCTGGAGGCATTACAAAAAGAGCAGATACAAGGTGGCGTCGTGTACTTGAAGGCTTGTAATCTTGTGCGCCATATGTTTTTGATGATCAGAACATCAAAATATGGAAAATGGATAAGGGTCGCGCAAGTATTGGTGAGGTCGCGCAGATGACTTGGGCGCCGTGAAAGAGACTTGCGAACCAATGCCTTGGAAGCTTGAGAACATGCGGGCCTATGGATTCTAAAGATCCAAAGATCAAAATTTGGCAATGGAAATAGGTTCGCGCAAGTTTGGAAGTTGTTCACGCAAGTGACTAGTAGGGGAAGAGACCTTCATGGTGAGACTTGTGCACCGATGGTTGAATTGCACGTCGTCGCGCAAGGTGGTCAAATTGCCTATAAATAATTGAACACCCCTCCTCATTTTCTACAGACTACAACACATAGAAAAATCAGTGCTCCCGTCGCGCAGGTGTGGATGTCGTGCAAGTATTGTGTGGTCTTGCAGGTGGACTTGCGCGCCATTATCTAAAGCTGTGTGCCGGTTGTTGGTTGCGCACCCAAGGCGGTTTGGGAGAGAAAGGAAGTAAGTAGCGTGGGTTAGAAGATGAGGTAGGAAGTTCCGCGCATGTGTTTTGGTGATACTTGCGCGCCAGTTTGGACCTGCGTGCCGGAGACTGGCGTGCCATAGTGAGACATGCGCACTGTATTGGGACATGTGTGCCAAGATTGGAGAAGAGCGCCAGGTGCTGTTAGAGCTTTCCTATCTTCGTGGAGCTACACAAAATCCATGATATTGACCGATACCTTAGGTGCAACAGATTATGTATTCATTTACAAAGACGGAAGAACAGTGAACAATTTGGTTTTATGAAGAGAAGTGGTGCCGCACACACATGACTGATGTTTAACATTTTCATTGTGCTTTGCAAAGAGAAGAAGAACGGTTCATGAAACTAAACTCAGATCTGCACAGAAATAGGGGAATATATCAATACACTCAGGTGTTAGTATTGAGAATCAACGGAAGGGAAGAATAAGATATTGTGCATTTAGTTATTTCACTAAACTAGAAGGTTGAATACAAAATAGAATCAACTCAGGACTCTGATGCAAGCCAAGTCTCATGCTGAACAGGAGACAAATACTTCAATGCAAATCTATTGAAGAGACCTTCACGTCTATAAACTGAGTGTGACTTCACCCAGGGCAGTGAGCCAGGGGTAGTCAACGTGAGTGACCCGAGGGAAGCAGTGAGCTATCCCTGAACATTTGTAAAGGCAGTGAGCCTGGGATAGAGTGACTATGCCCGAACCATTGTAATCCACAACTAGTGAAGATTAGTGGAATTTGGTATGACTTGCAACTTGTCGGTGAATGCTTCTTGGACGTATCCCTTAGTGGTGAACAAAGTAAAATTGTTGTGTTATCTCTTTGCATGTTAATTTTTCATTGTTGATCATATCCATCATATAGGTTTAAGTGGTTTCTACCGACGTGGTAACAAGATCCTCAACTTTAAGAAGAAAAAGGTAACACCCTGATTCACCCCTCCCCTCTCATGGTGTCCCAGGTTCCTACATCTTCATGGTTGGATTTCATAGTTTTATTCTTTTCATTCCATGAAATACTTAATTGACTATAAGGAAATGATGGAATTTCAATTCTCTATTCAACATAATCAGGTTCTTCAGACTCATACTCATCTTTTAGAGAAGAAAAAATTTTTGTAAGAGAAAACCCATCTAGTTGATGAGTATTGACTTGTATCTATGTTCTGTATGAATTTTTCATGATTCTCCTCTACCTTTAATAAATAGCTTTGTTGAAAAATTTAGAACAATGGGAACAATATACATATAAATTATCTCTTCCATAAGAAGTAAGGTACAAATGTTTCCTCATTTTTTGACCTCCTACCTCTTCACAATTTAATTAGCTTCTTGCCCCTTCACAGAATGACATTGTATGGCCCAAATAGCCATATAATTGACATTTCAGAAGTGGAAATGTCTTCTCATTTCTATTTGTCCTCATGTATTCTTCCTTTGGAAAAATAATTGGTTTCCTATAATTTCTTCATGATTAACAATCGTTATCATGTATCCTTTTAGTTTATGTTGAGGTTATCTTTTTCATCACTTTTGGTAACTTTTTAGCATGTACAAGTTTTATCTTTCCTGTATTTTTACCCAATCTATATATAGAATTTGATGTTTCGACATCACAACCAATACCACTATTCCCCATCCATGTGGGTATTTGAGCATTCAAAATATTTTCAACTCCATCGGAACCATGCTTAGCACTATCAAGGTATTCTGTATCTGAGAATTTTCAAATATGTATTTTCTTTTTTGCTTATTTTTAATTTGATCGACTTTCATGAATACTCCTATGAGTAAATGATTATTCATTGATTACATCAATATTCTTGTACTTCTACTCTAGTTTGGATGTAATTTCGTTGATGATCTTTTCATGTTATTCAATTTTGAGCTTTATTTCCACTACATCTGTTGTGCCTTCAACGGTTATTGACTGGTCTTTTACAACTCCCTCATGTTGATCAATTTTAGCTTCTAGTATATAAATATAAATTGATAACTCTTCCACAACTATTCTCCACTTTATCATCTCTTTAATTGATATAAATCTTACAAAAAAAACATCCTTAAGTTTCAAATTGAGATTGACATCAGTGGTCAACTGACTATCTCAACCATTATATCCCAATGGTTCTGTATTTTTAATAGTATTCATCATTGATAAATGGGTTCCATATTTAAATTCCAATTTTTCTTATTCCATGTATACAATATCACCATATTTTATTTCATAGAAAAAACTCTCTCTAAAATTTCTTACCAGAATTGAAGTCTCCATTTTTGAAAAACCTTTTCTAAGGATTCTTCATGTCTATAAATTCACATTCTTTATCATGAAACATTCTTGTGCCCTAAGAGGAAATGTTCCCAACTCTTCCACAATTAAAACAAGCCATAGGTAGATTTCCTTCAAATTTCCCTTCTCCCATCATTAATTTCGTGGAAATGAGAGTAATAAGTTATTTTTCCCCATTATATTCATCAATACTATCTATTCAAATTAAATGTTTTTGCATGGATTTTAATGCAATTTCCTTTCTTACCCAAGTCGTTGCATCTTTGGGTTTGACTCTAATCTCATTTTATACTAGGGTGCTCAGTAGATCATCGAGAAAATGTTTGAAAAGATCCCTTTCCCATGTGTTGACAACTTTTCATTGTAATGATGTTCAAGTCTTCTCAAAATTTTCTTTACAATAACATTTTATTTTATTTTTTCACCATGTCCTCGAATTTCTCCCACAAAATTAGTAATTACATTTTAAAATGTATCTATATTTTATTCATGATTCATATTCAGATAATCAATCATATTGTGAAAAACAGATAGTTTTACTTCCTTTAATTTGATGTCTCTATCATATATATTCCCTAGTATATACCACATTGACTTTACTGTGGATAAAATCATATCCTTAGATAGATCTTATCAGAAAGGGATACAGTGAGATAATTATGTGATTTATCATCTATATCCATCATTTTTCTATTTGCATCAGTCATATATAACCCTGTTTGATTAGTGACATGTACTCCTTATGAAGTAGAAAAAAAGAATTCAATTCCATGATATACCAAATGATATATCATTCTATTCTTATATATATGAATGTTACATCCATAAAATAGTGGGACTCCCCTAACATTGACTAAATTATCCATGATAGAAAAGGACATATTTAACAATATTATCCTATAGGCTCTGATACCACTTGAAGGACACTAGGACACCCTGATAGGGGAGGGGTGTGTCAGAGTGTCAACTTTTTAATTTAATATGATGTATATTGTTTCCATGTTGGAAGGAACTCATTAAACCTCTATGATGGATATGATCAATAATCAAGCATTCACGTGCAAAGATATGACAGAAAAAAAAATTACATGGTTCACCACTAAGGGCTACATCCAAGGATAATACACTAATAGAGTTTAGGGCATAAAAAAATAAACTATTCTTCACTAGTAGTGGAGTACACAAGTTTAAACATAATCACATTCTTCTAGGAACACTTCCTTTATAAGAATTCATGGATACCATGCTGCATCCTTCAGAACACTTCTGTTGACCTTGCCTTGCTCACTGCACTTGGAAGGATCTTGACTCAAATTTATTGACATGATGTTTTATCCAATGGATTGACATTAAATATCGTATCCTAAACTGTAAATGGATTCTTTGTTGAATTATTTTTATCCCTTGTAGATCTAATCCACTTTTTTGCACACTGTTTAGTTTGAATATTTTTCCTCTGCGAACTAGTATCCTTCCTTTGTGAACTCTACGACACCTCATACAGTGAATGCATCCTTCGTGTACTTCCCATATTTGCATACTATGACAGAATACTCTATGTATTTCCCTAATATTATACATACATCACTTTTCTATGTACTATGAGAGCATCCTCCTTGAACCACACTCTATTATATAGACATGTTTTCTCCTCTGTGGACCACTACTCTTTCTGTAGACTGTTTTCCTCTTCCAAGAACCATTGATTCCTTCGCAGAGCTTTCTTCACATGAACAACTACGAGTTTCTCCAAATTCTTCCAAAATTCCTAAGAAGAATCAGTCACTATAAATAAGGTATTAGTGCTCTTTATATAATAAAATAGATCCTTAAATCTCACTAATACTAGATTTCCAAAATCATCAATTCAGTACAGCCTCACTGAATACTACTTCACCCACAGACAATTTTCCCATTGCGGCCCACATACCGCTAGTCTTCCTTTATGGTGGATCAAGTCACCATATTGTTTCCATAAATGATGATCTCTCCTACGTACCGAAAAACATACACGAACCATTTTCCACCTGTGAACTGTAATTCATCACTGCATATTATTACCACTATGTGGTTAGTGGTTCTCTTCATTTTTGGATTTTCTACACCATTCCACATACCACTGTTCATATTCTATGAACAATTGTTAGAAATACCATTATTTTCACTGTCTTTATGGTATACTTACTGTAAAATCATATGCAGAAAAACATCCTTTTGTAAAAAGAAATCCTGATAATGACGCCCCAAAAAGTGGCAAACACTAGAAAACTATGCCACTTTAAATATGTATTTCATCTTAAATCAGAAGACCAAATTTCCTAGAAAATACATGTTTTTTCATGTGGATGTTGAAAAAAAACACATGCAATACTCCATTACAATCAACGAACAACCTTGGGTCCAGCATCATCCTCAAGAAGGATAATTTGAGGATGATTTACTTTGATGACATTGATGCTCAAGATATAAAAGAGTTGGTACAGGAACAGTTTACATAGGTCCCCTAGGAATAATTTCTTCCTAAGAGATATTTTTTACTCGTTAATAAAGATGGTGACTCATTATTGGTTGAAAAAAATGTACCAATCTCCTAAAATGAGTTAGAAGAGAGATCAGAAGCTCCAAAATAGAACAAATCAATTAATTTTTATATGGATTATAAGTATTATATCCTTGTTGTGGTGTTAGTAAATCTGATAGTTGATGAAATTCATCTTGTATGAAAATAGGTATTCAAGAGAAAACAGGCCATTGATGTTAATGTACAAATAATTAATGACTAGTTTCTATAAGGTCTAAACAATGTTAAATAATTGAATATGAAGAATCATTTTCCACAATTTCAATTTTTAAATACATTAGAGTTATACTTTCTATTATTGCATACCATGAATATGAAATTAGAAAGATGAATTTCAAAATAGTATTCCTTAATTAGAACCTTTGATAAGATATCTATATGTAACAAATAGACGGTTTATTACTCCAACTAATTCTAAAAAGATTTTCAAGTTTGAGAGATTCATTTATGGATTGAAGAAATTATCCAGGTCATGGAATATTCATTTTTATGAAGTTTCCATAGAATGTGGTTTCATTAAGAACAAATGTGATCCTTGTTTATAAAATAAGTTTAGTGGGAGTGTGGTAAATATTATATGGTTATGACATATTTGTAATTGTAAATGAAATATTAGTATTATAGTAAGTTAAGAGGAAGTTAAATATACACTTCTCAATGATAGACTTATGTGAAGTAGTCAATATTATGAGAATCAAGATCATTTGTGATAGATCTGAGAGGCTTATTTGAATATGCCAAGGTACAAACATTCACTAGATACTAAGGTGATTTAGAATTGAACAATACAATATAGGATTTCTTCTAGTGTCAAATGGTATACATCTTTCTAAGAACATGTGTCCTTAGACACAATAGGAGAAATATAGAATGAGTAGGATCTCATACACTTCCACGACAGGTTCAATCATGTATTCCATGTTATGTATTAGGATTATTTTTTTCTATGAATTTATCATTGTATGAATATATCAATATAACCAAGGTTAATACCATTAGTTGTCTATTATGGTTGTCCTTAAGTATCTAAGACGAACTATGGATATGTTCCTTTTCTATTGAGGAGAAGAGAATTTAGTTATAACAAGTTATAATCATGCTACCTTTCAAACATATCAGAATGATATGACTTTTTTAGTCAGATTATGTATTTAGTCTTAATGGAGGATTTGTGAGCTTGAATATTTCAAAATAGATATTTCCATAGATTCTAAAATAGAATATCAATATATAGAGTCTTTTTATATAGATAAATAATCTATTTGGATACTCAAATTTGTCTACGATCATTATGAGGTACCTTATAGTAAATACCATATCACATTATATTATGATAATAATTCAGTAGTGGCTCTTGAAAAATAATCAAGGGCACTCCAATGAAAAAAATCACAAACTCCTTATGTAGCACAACTTGGGAGATTTTTTTTATAGGGGTGAAGTTATTGTAAGAATAGTTTCCTTGGAATAAAACATGGAGGTTCCCTTACCTAATGACTTATCTCGTTAGAATCATGGGTATCATATGATATCTATCATATTGAATGTTGTAGCAGTTAGCTATAGAGAAAGTGGGAGATTGATGGAGTTTTATCCCTAGAACCAACTTATGTGTACTTTATAGTTACATTTATTCATTTTTTTGAATATTAATAAAGCATTAATC
Organism: Viscum album; assembly: GCA_963277665.1. NCBI lineage: Eukaryota > Viridiplantae > Streptophyta > Magnoliopsida > Santalales > Viscaceae > Viscum > Viscum album. Next base: position 414,283,774 of record OY728128.1, on the reverse strand, counting down.
ACATCATGAGTTTTATTCTTCATGAAATTGTATGTGATAATGTATGAAGAGTAGTTTTTGCACTAAAAGGTTATAATTTTTCCCAACTATGATTAGGGACTAGATGTTCCAGGATTTATTTCTAAAATATATGTTTTATATAAAGATGGTATTATTTACTAGACACAAATGATATATGCTATCGTGGGTGGAGACTCATATGACCTTTAATAATTTTTACCTGGTTTTCACCCTTGGTAATTTTCATTGAAGAAGATTTTCAGAAACTTACCCACCTGTAGGAAATCAAAATTTATATGTGTCAATGGGTGATCGTATTTATGTACATATGTATTGATCCATAAAATATAATAATAATATTATTAATTAATATAACTAGTTGCATACTTTTATGTGTTGTTGTAAACCATGATGAAATATATTTGAAGAGAGGTTGGATACATTGGGTGCATCATGAGTACTGTTGAATTCAAAAATAATATAAGAAATAATTTTTTTTCAATTATATTATTTAATAGATGTTTATATCAAATCACCATAAAAGTAAATTAGAATGACCAAATAAATAAGTGGTCGTGGTGTCATGTGGGCTGGTCCAATTATAGAATGTCAAAGAAAGATACATCAAGTACATCAGTTGATGATACCAACATGAAACATGCTTTATTATAGATATCATAATAAGGGGATTATTGTACATAATATGTTTCTGTGTGAGGTTGTATGTCAATGTGAAATTATGGGTACCTTGACATGTTACTGGATACTAACCATAGATTTTGGGGGGCCTCGCCTAATGACATAGATATAGAGGCCCAAATGGTCACATGCTATGTGTATCTAGAAATTTAGAAAAATAATATTAAAATATATTATTTAACAAGCTGAACAATTAACATAAAAACATGGGTCCAGATTCTAATCCCTTTCACATTTCTTATAATTATATTCTATGAATTTTTGTAAAATAATGGAAAACATACATTATTTAAAAAATTTAAAATCCAACCTCCTGTAATGGCCTTCTACATTGTAAAAAAAATAAGGCATACGACCATTATTTCCATTGAACACATTTCAATAGATCCATTGAGTCATTTTTCATAATGGGTAAACCACACACACACTCCAAATAACTATTTGAAATATATTAAAAAATCCCTTTATAAATCAATTTTAGGTTTACAACTCACTTTATATTAAATAACACATTAAATTATAATTTTCACTCATTAAAAACAAAAATCATATCAACATACTTGATAAATATAGAAAAAATTGAAGAAAACCTAAAAACATTTACAAAATCATAGAACTTCAAATTAATCCATCTTAAGCATCAAAACATAGAATTTAAAATAGAGAACAATTATACCTAGATCAAAGCATAATGAAATAGTTTTTAAAACATAAAAATGGTATCAAATATAATCATAATTTAAATAAAATGTAATTTAGAAAGGATATGAAAATGATTAATTCCAAACAGAAAAAATTTAATAGAATCACCTACTTGGTTAAATAAAAACCAAGAAAAAATGTGTCACCTTTCTCGATTAGCACACCCATGGTAATAAAAAACACATATACATATCATGTACACAAAATATATCAACTTTATAGAATACTAAAAAACCAAAAGAATACAAAATATGAATAAGGATCATGGGGGAAGGCAAAGCCAAGAGAGAAGATAGAGGTATATTATGAAAGGGTTTGACTAGAAGAAATACCTCAAGATCTCCAAGAAATTTCTAAAGTGAAGGTAAGGATAAAAGGTGGATTATTTTGGAGCTCTTCCAAGGGATCCCATGAGTCATTAGATATGAATATGGGAGAAGATGGTTGAAACCTCTGTTAATTCAACGAAGAAAAATAGTAATTTTCATAAAATTAAACACCTAGGATGTCTGAATGATTTGGTTACATGGTTTTTCAAACAATGAACCAAACTTATATTGGCCACTACCAAGTCCACACACTCCTCACATAGTTTAAACAGGGCACTACACAGTTAGACAAACCATGCGCCAACCATTCCATTAGGCACTATCAAAAAATTGATCAACACAGTATGATTTCCATACAATTTTCCAAATAATTCTTAATTTGTGATTCACACCCTAGACACATGAGTAAACCCACATGGATTCTAATATAGATTCAAATGGTGTGGACATAAAATTGAATTTCCCATGATGAAAAGTTGTGCATAGTTCAAAATGAATAGAGGAGGCTCCTCATGACGGGAGGTCACGCAGTTTCCCTCTAAATGCTTGCCTTAAACATGTATAGAAGGAAGCCTATGATAATTTCTATATGACAATATGACACCCCATGAAAAATAAAACCAAACCCCAACCATATATAATAATTATAAACAATGAACATAGTGAATATGGTGTGTCACAAAATACCTACCATGCAACATTTTTTCCCCAAAAATTCCAGAGTCGAAAAAAGAGAAAGATAAAATTGATGATCCCAAGTGGAAATAAACCAAAAAACCAGTAAACATAGTATAACCACAAAACCAAATAAAAATATCTTCAAAAACTATGAAATTGATCAACCAGAATCTTACCCAACATCTCCAACTACAACTATAATAAAAACGTCAAACAAGAAGTCATATTAAGAATGAGAGACCTAAAACGGTCTCCCTACAATTTATAATTCCTATAACATAGTGATACTTATGAATAATTACTATGAAATGTGTCCTCATATAACCAATTAACCAATGGATAAACTAATTATCAAACAAAAATAACAACAAATACAGACAATTTAAATAACCCACAAATATCCTCAACATAATGACATCGAATCTCATCACGATTCACAATACAGACAGATAACAAATAGTCAATATCTAGATAACCTCAAATGGAATATCCCAAAATTTCATAAACCAAACACCATTTAGTACACCAACTCAAATGGTCGGAAAACAAACCCTAGTTACCCAATCACGCACTCAAGACCATTCTCATGTCCAAGCGATGAGCACCTCAATGTATCACAATAGAAATGGGTGAAACTCACTACTCTCAAGAAAATATTAGAAAAATAATGATGACCAATGATACAATAACCAAAACAAACATTAAAAGTGAGGAAACCTAGTGAAAAAACTCAATATACACTCACAAGGTAGGGGAGAATTCCACAAAAAGAAAAAATGCATTCAATAAAAGGGAATTCAAAAATATCTATATGAAAAATATACAGTGAGGAACCATCCATAAGATTCTGAAAAAAAAATTAATGCTCAAAAACAAATATCAATACCATTAATGGAAAGGTACCAAAATACATAACCCATAATCAAATTTTTATATGCAATACCTCTTCTAATAACCCATCATTAAAAAATTCTAATGGTGACCCAATCATCCACAATAGATGGAAACCCTAGGATACATAAGAAATGATACATTAGTATAACCTAGAGCCCTAACCTATAATAACATGAGAGATATTATATTACAACCATAAGGAACCTTTATTTATAGGTCTAACTAATCCTCTTTCTTCTACTTACTTTTTCGTTTATACGGATGCCCATTTGATGGAACTAAGGAATCACCCACCACTAGCGGCCTAGAATATTTAATTTCTATTAAAATGGTCTCATTGAAAACATATTGAAAATATGTCTGAACTGACACAAGTATAGTTAAAAAATGATATTGGTGAAGGTAATCCTTGAATAAATGAACTTTATCAGAATTGTTGATAACCATCTTTGGATAAAATAAGACCAATTTCAAAATTTGATTGAGGTACTTCCTCAACGATCAGTCCCTAAGATGAAAACACATGAGATATAGAAATTTCTCACATTTCAAAACCTCAATAATGAAATACTAGAAAACCGTCATCATTAAAATCTCTTAATACATACCTTCATGAAATTAGTGAGGTGCCATCGACTCCAACCAAAATTTATTGAATTTTACAAGAATGAACTATATATATTTCATCCATGATTCTACCAGAGATTCAAGGGAATTTAGGATCATATAAATCTGTTCAAACCACCTCACCAATTATAATGAACCCTAATCACAAATGAAATAGGGAATATACAGATTCAACATGTCTAAAATGGGGTCTTATCTCATAGAAGGTTCCACTTCACCACTTCACATGGAGTCAAGGTGCACAAGAACTGGAGAAACATTTTCAATATTTTAGGGAGAATAAAATAAAATTCACATGAACCACATCAATTCATGAATAAAAAAAATATTCCACCATATTCAAGGAATGAATGAAAAAAGCAACAAACACTCAAACAAGGCACAACCAATTACACTAAAATAACATTTCATTTGAAACAACCATTTCCACCATGGAATTTTTAAATTTTAATATAAAAATTTATCAATAAAATGTTAATCTAAACTATCTTTTAAAATGAAAAACCCTCATTATAACACAAACACACTTCCCCAATAAGGTAATTGGTAAAAACATTACTTTCAAAATCCCATAATATATAAATATCATGCCTAAAAATAATGCTCGTTAAAAACAATTTCTATTTTTTCAAAAAACATTCAAAATTTGTTTCCAAAAAATTATCCTTCATGATATCAAAAAAAATTTAAAACAACCCTTTTTGAAATCAATTACATCCTAGAATACCTAAGGATGAATCTTTGAAACATCCCATTTTACAAATACTATAAGAAAACCAAATTTTTATAATATAATTTTTAAAAATAAGGGAATTTACTCTTCCTATTTATTCACAAAATAATGTTTTCGTAATAATTTTTTTACAAAACCCTAAATTTTCAAAAACTATGATTTAAAACAATTTTCACTCATAGAACCATACAACTCTTCAAATAAGGTTCACAAAAATCAAAAAAAACATCAGCATCAAAACACTCATCAATGCACCTCATTTTTGTGAAAATCCTTTTAGAAGAAGTACATAATCAAGAGGACTCCAAAAAACTATCCATGGAAGAATATTTTATGTCCTCTTTTTCACATAGATTGCAAAAATGTGCACCAATGATTAAACACACTATGTAAAAGAGGTAGACCACACCACACAGGCACCATGTGGTTTCTCAAGCCATGCATTCTAATTGTTTAGCTTTAGTGCTCCTTTATTTCCTGTCCAAAACCAAATGACAACCCCCATTATCACTAATATACTAAATGGGGATCAAAATATATAAATTTAGTTAAAATTCTATGACAAAAACTAAAACAAACTAAAATTATAAATTTGAATCGTATTCTTTCCCTAGAAGCTTGAGGCACGTGAAGAGAAAGAGAAATCTAGACACTCTTCTCAATTAACATTCATGATTTACCAACCTTTGTCTCCACTATACCATGAAATCCCAAAATAACAAGGGCAGGTCAATAATAATGGATCCTAATTAAGGAATCCAAAAACCTACTCCGATACCATTTTTATTTAACTAAACCAAGCTTTCATAAAACTAAGCACCCATCCCAACCAACAACGAGCCCCCAAGGGAATTCTTGATCTCCACGGTTAGGGAACTACTTCCTTGTTATCATAATAACCCCTTTATGAATGATTTTAACCCAAAAATAGATCAAAGGTAGAAGAATAAATAAAGAGACAATTTAATGAAGCATTCCAAACAGGTCATAACCATCTAAACTAATTGAAACCATTTGTATAAATATAAACACAAACACTATCCATAAATTTGCGGGTAAAAAAATGAATAATAGATTCAAAACCATCCAAAAATAAAACAACTAAAAACAAAATCAAGAAGAACATGAGAGTATATCCCAGAAACCACCAATTTATCAGAACCACTCAACTCACCCCACATCATCAACAAAAAATGATGTACAAGTCCAATTGGGAACCTGAAACCTAAAATATGTAGTCATAAGATAAAAATACCAGTAGGTTACCACAACCCACAAAATATATACAATATGATTCTTAATGAAATTATTAAAATCTATATTTTAAACAAACTAGAAGGTAATATTTTTCATTTTTAACATTTTATTGAATCCAAAAAATCTATAATTTTATTTCTAAAAATTTATCCTTGTTTTCCATTACTGATAAAAATGATTTAAAAACATTTTAGCAGCCTATTATATTTCATATCCACACACCCCTTCATATTTTTCAAAAAAATAATGTATTTAAATTGAAAATGGTTACTAAAAAACCTATAATTGACTGATTCCATCTGAAAACCAAAACAACCATTTTGAAATCCACTTTAAGAAATACTTATTAGTGTTTAATTTCAAAATCATTTTACAATAATCATTGAAATGTTGTTTCCAAGAGGAAATGTACCATCACATAGACAGGTGAACCGCAACAAAGAAACCACCATCCCCATCACATGTCATATATCAAATATAATCAAGAAGAGGTTATATATCAATGAAAGTAGGGGAAATGATACAAATGAGCACTATAATAAAACTATCATCAATCAATAATATACCATGAAATTGAATGTTTCATGGGATATACCCTAGGTCATCCTAACATTAAGAGTACATGGTTATATTAGGGTATAAAAAATTATGAACCAACTTTCATCTTGCACTGATAATTAACCCAAGTCTTCCAAATAGCCAAAAAACCTCATTATAATAAAAAAACTCTCATAGACACGAATTCAATCATGAATGGAGGTCCACTTGTGGAATACATACCAACATTAAAAATTTTCAAGATCACCAACATAGTATATGGGTTCCCATGACCAAAAAGGACGTGAAGCATAACAACATGTAAGCCAAGTCAAGCACATAAGGTGTAAATATTGATAAACCTCAACTATGACACCCAAAAATGAATATCCCCATATAAAAAATAAATCCACAATATAATAAATCACCTTCCCAAACATTGGGGGAAGCAATCATCTCATAGAGATTGATGACCCACATAATGGAAACGATATGAATCACATGGTGATAAAAAGACCCACACAAGGGGTAATAACATCAAGGGAAAATTAAGGGGTTCCATTCCCATTAACCATTTTAATAAAATTAATAAACTGGGCCATTAACACTAAGAATTGGATCAAGAAGCCGTGCCCTTTCACATTTAATAAAATCACATTCCCAACACTATTTGGAAAATAATCAATGTCATCCACCCTTTCAAAACATTTCAAAAATACCATCCATCATGGTTCTTCTTTATTGAAATATAATATAAGTTCTATGACCTTCAATTCAATAAAACATATTTCAAAATATTTCTTAAGGTATTTTTCAATGTGGGTAAACAACACTCACATTTTGAAACACAAATTGATATCCAATAAATGACTATTTTTTTAATAAATTTGAGGTAACCACCTCAATTTATGTAAAATAAGCCTATAAAAAATTGTTTTCACTCATAAAAAAACTTGATCAGTTTTAATTACACATCACAAAAACCAGTTCAAATATCCCCACAAACATTTCACAAAATCTGAACTCAAAAAAATATTCCAATTGAAACATGAAAACTTGGAACATCATGGATAATCCAATTATTAAAATATAAATAAATAGTGAAACTATTTTTAAATATTTATAAGGGTATCACATATAATCGTAATTTTAATAAAAATTTAATTAGAAAGCATAAGATAGCTTTTAATTACAAAATGATACAATTACATATAAACAACTACTTGGATGGAGGCAAAATCTAGTGGAATCATGTCTCCTTCAAAAGAGATCACAACCATGAGGATATTAATAGTGTATAAAAACCCTAGACAAAAAAAATCCCAACATTAGATCTAATCGTAACCATAAAATCAACGATAATATTTAAATAGTTCATAGGGGGAAACCAAAGCCACTAGAGGAGAGAGATATAATGGAAGAAGAGTGAAAGAGAGAATGAAATTAAACAAAACCACTCGAAAATCACCAAATATAATGAAATGATTCGAGAGGGAGGAGTTTGGATCCCCTATAGGGTCTCTCAAATGTTAGATGATGTGTATTGGTGGCAAGTGGTAAGAATAAAAAATTCCCAAAAATTATACACATTGGAAAGCCACATGGTTTTCTAAACTATGTTCCAACTATGCACTAGAAACAACTTAGGCTTGAAATCTATTGCATGGTTCACCTTGTGAACGTACTGGTTTTAAAAACTATTTTATAACTATGAAATTTGGTATAATTAAATAATAGATCCCTAGCACAAGCTTACCAAATAGTTTTCTAAACTGTGAGCAAGTTGTGTGCCACATATCAGACACAATAGAGAACGAGCATAGTTTCCCCTCAGGGATCCCCCAGTATTGAAATAACCATGGGAATTCCATGCTAATAATCCATGAATAATTCAAAATGAAATGATTAGGATCCTCACAATATGAGGTCGCACATGTTCCCTCTATCCATGACCTTTTACCATGGATATAAGTAAAACTCTACGAATTTACAATTTCGAAGCCAAAACCCCATGGAAAATTAAATTAATCCTCAAAATCATAAAATAATATAAAATAAACAAGATAATGACCTGGGGTGTAAAAAACTCCCAACCATTCTTATTTTTACCCCAAAAAATTCCACAGACAAACATAAGGTTAAGAGAAATTGAAAGATCCAAAGAGGACCTGAGGAAATGCACCACTCAACACCATTTATCCTCAGACCAATCAACTAAGATTCTAAATAATGATTAAACTGATCAACCACAATGTTACACAAAATCATTAAAAATAATTGAAATAAGAAATTGTGGAGCTAAAAGTTATACTTTCTTCACTTTCTGATCATTATTTTGAAAATCAGGGCAGACATTCTAAAATCACATGATTACTAAAATTATACATTCCCAAGGTTTTAGAATATTTTTTTAGAATACATATATTTATAAAATATTGAGAACATTTTTCATTTTGAAATATATTTGTAATCATATCAAAAAAATTCTAATTAAAAGATAAAAACATTCTAATTGGATGACTGAATCTTTCTAATTGGATGATAAAAAATTTATAATCATATAATTACAATATTTATTAATGGATGAACAAAGATTACTCTACCAAATAGATAACATAAAATCATTTTGATGATTCTATCATAATGAACACCATATAAAATCTATACTAAACATCCAACTAAAGGAGTTCATCCTAATCCATTTGAACCAACTCTATGAAACACAAAATATTACCACTTGAAATTTTCCTATAAAAGATTTGCGTTAAAGGGGAATTATGTATAAAAATTTTCAAATCAATGCATCTAATGTTTATTAAGTTGTAACATTTTATTACAAGGTCTTTTTAAATCTTTATATAGTTTTAATTATAAGGAAATTGAGTATGGATTGTAAATTCCTCAGATCATTTTTTTAATCATTATGTTCAATCTAGTTTGATTGAGTTATTTTGATGATAGGAAGATAGATCATAATATTATCTTTTGATAAAGGGTTATCATTACTGGGGAATTCTATTTACCAATGAATAACTAAAAATAAATGTGTTATCAAACAATTGATATACCACGATAGAAACTCATCCGTAAAACAAAAGCACTTTCAAACAAAAAGAATGAAAAAACCCAAAAATATACACAAAATTATGACATGAGATCTCATTTAATGTCACAATAGACATGGTAATTATAGGGTTAATAAATTGATATACCTCACAAGGTACATTTTAAACTGGTATAATCCTAATAGCAGTTAATATGTAAACTCAACTGGTAGAAAAAACACCCTAATTTCCCAATCGTTCACTCAATATGTTTCTCATTTCCAAATAATGAGCTCCTTAATTTCTCAACAGAATAAATGGAAATACCAATTCTATCAAGGAAAGTTTTACCAAAAAATAAGTATAAATAAAATGGAACCAAAAATTGACAAAAATAGGCTAGGAAACCATGAAAACCACCTCAAAATCCTTCCACAAGTGAGGTAGAGGGATTATACCACAAATGAAACGAATAACAAATTAAAATAAAATTAAAAACAATCTATAATAAACATATCTAGTGGGGAAGTATCCGATATATTCCAACAATAATATCCAAATATTCAAAACCATTATCACAACCATTAAATGAAATTTCCCAAATGAAATAACCCATACTGGAAGGATTGAACACAATACCACTTCGAAAATATTATCATACCAAACTCCTATAGATGGAATAAATGACCATGATGGGGGATAACCCTAGGAGACATAAGACATGAGGGGTTAGCATGCCATAGATCCCCACATTGGATGTACATTAGATAATACCTCTTCTCATTAGAAGGACCCTCTAATTATTGATCTGGATCATTCTACATTTTCTCCATTAGTTTTTGGGTTATCCATAAACACATTGCCTAGAACTAAGGAATTACCCTCCACTGAATACCTATACTGGTAATCTTCCATTTGAATGGCCTTATTTAAAGCCACATAAAATGATGTTAGGTTGACTAAAAATTAAATTTTTTATTCAAATGCATTTTTTGATAATGTGGAAAAACATAACAATACAGTTAAGTAGTGTTAAACACAATAAAAATGATGAAATTGTTAAAAACAAGACTGAAATTATTAGAGTTCATTAATTTATATAGCCTCTAGTGAAGATAAATAAGTTTTATGTCTGAGTGATCATGGAGTAAATTGTCAGAACAATTAGCCATCTTGTCCCACATTTGAATGTATTCTTATTCATTAATCATTATCTTGTTGAAACCATAAGCTAAAATTTTGTCTTGATTGCTGATCCATGCCCATTGTTCATCGTTAGTTATAACACACGGTTCTCTTTCGAGGATTATATCCACCTTATACCTAGAGTCCTTGATCTGGATTGAATCACTTTTCAATTCAATGTTAGAATGTAATATAAGAACTAGTTGTTTTACATTTCCTTTTCCATCATCTACATCATTAGTACCCTCCAATTTTCCCTCAGTACAACGCTTCCTTGTTATCCAATCTTCACTTGTTCCATTTTTTTGGGGTTGGGATCTTCTTGATTTCCTATACTTGGACTGATGAACCACCATTATTCAACTTAGATCTGGTAGAAATCCATATTTCCACTGGCTTCATTAGATAGGATTAATCCTTCCAACCATTAGTTCTATTACCTTTAACCACTATAAATCCCCAAGCATATTGATTACCTTTCTTCGACTTACTATTCCTTAATCTATATAGTACATTATCACATATGACTTCCAAACTATCAATTCCTAGTTGACTATATATATATTATTCAAAATTGTTTTCACAAAGATCTTGATCTCCTCTGGGATTTTAAACTAGTGAAGTTGAGTGCATACCCAGACCAATCTGAAAATCATAATTCGAGCATGAGGATTTTGATTGAGCTAAATATCTATCCTTCGGATCTGGTTTTTCATCAACCAACACTGAAAAATGGTTTCTCTAATTTATACATGGGATTATGATAAGTGGCCTCTCCTTTTCCCCCCTATAATATCCAAAAGATTCTCTCCTAGACCTTATCACCTTGTGAAGAGAATTTAGAAACCTCCTAAACCTGTTCCTTATGAGTAAACCCATTATCGAGGGAAAAAGCCTCCGAGTCGGGTTCAATAGAAGTTGTTTAATGAAACTCCTCAGCACCTCCTAATCCAGATGAATCCTACATTGACCTACTAACACCCATTTCCTAATTTATATGTGTAAAATCTTTTTCCGCCTTAGGATTATTTACCTTCACTCATTCCTTGTACAGAGTGGATGCATCCTTTGCTAACCTAAAATGTATCTCAGAGGGGTCCTTAATACCCATTATTTCCCCAATACATGTGACTTCAGAATTCTCCTTCTGATAAAGCCTAAAATATATAACTTCAAGGATATTTTTACTGGAAAACTCCCTTTCTTTTGGGTCCTGCACCTATCTGTTTCTATGTCCACTAAGGAAGGCTAAGGATATATGACATGGTTGACCATCAAATGCACAATGATCATTCTCTGATTCAAAGACGACATCTTATTTACACTGGAATTCCTCACCAACTATTATCCACAAGCATTCCACTGTCGTCTTTGAGACAACAACATCAACACAAATTATTGGGAAAATTGGATGGCTCATAGTATCTGTTATAGTATCATAGCATAAAAAATGACCAAACATGTTTCTGAGTAACCGAAAATGGAAGGATTTTGAAGGGGAAGTGGGGGCTCTTAAAGGGATACCCAAATCAATGTCACTAGAGCATCTCACCTCATGTGAAAATTGAAGGTCCATTGAAGAATATAGAAGAAACATTCATTGAATTTATGAGGATCATTAGACCAAGAAATAATCATATCATCCATCGACATAGATTTGGTCACTATATGCCTCCTATCTAAAATCACCACAACATATCATTATTGATAACCCTATGATTCAAAAAACTATTATAACACATCTACTAAAGGTTAGTGATGATGAAACTGAGCCACTAAGGTCAGGTTGACGAGATCTAAATCATTTGAGAACTTCGACATCATGATTGAATGATGAGGCGCACCTCTGTAGAGATCTGGGGCTTTTGGGAAAACCAAGATCTATAGAAATGTTAGAAGAAACTCTGGATTCAAAAAGGAAGAAATGAATGAAGGTGTTCCTTTAAGGTGGATGAAAGGATGGAACCTCCCCCCTCTATAGAAGAGGAGGTGTCTGGGACCTCGTTCATCGATGCATAGGGCATCGTAAGGAGAGAGTAGAGAATATGGGGAGCCATTGCACCAGGATATATTTTAAGGATGCCTTCAATGTGATGAGCATTATTAGAATATCTAATGACTAGATTTAGAGAAAAGAGTAACAAATTCACAAATGTGATCGACGTTCTGCCTCACTGATTGGTAACCCGAAAGAATACCTATGAGATAATGATATTTCTACCATTTCACAATATTTTGAATGAACCACTAGAAATATTCCCCTATGAAAATTCCCCCTTACATAGTTTCATAAATCTAGGGAGGTAACAACAACTCCAACCAAACTCTATTAAAACAAAAAATAAAACAATCGATGTCTGTCACCCATGAATCGTTAGGCATTAAGAGACAATTTTGGATATACTCAATCTCTTCCATTAACCACACTGATCCGTCTAACCATTAATCACCACTTAAAATGAAGAATATTGATTCACGAATTCTAAGATCAGGTCTGAGCTCATGGAATGTTCCAAATCCACAAATCTCCTAGGATTTTGGGTAGGCACCAAAATAGGAGAAACCATTTCTTCTATTCTAGAAGACAAAAAAAAGTTATGAATAAAAAATATAAATTCATGACTCAATAAAAAAAACCAAAAAATTCAACTATGTTGTAGTAATTAGGAAAAAAACAATTGTCCCTAAAATGATGAACAATTATCAACAAATAAATAAAATTACTTTTGAAACCACCATTTTCACAAAGGGATTATAAAATATTCTTCCAAAAAGGTTTCACTCAAAAAAAATGCTAACAAAAATTTCAAAACAAAAGGTCATTTGTGGAACACGCACACATTTCCCCAACAAAGAAATTTACACAATATTCTTTTGAAAATCCCACTTTTTTTAAAAACCATGGATCAATTCAAGGATCATTAAAATTTATTTCCATTTTTTAAAACAGATTACAAATATATTTCCAAAAAAATTTATTTTGATCTAGAAATTATTTCAAATCCGCCTTTTTATATCAATTTCTTTCAAGAATACCCTAGGATGAATTTATGATACATCTCAACTTGTGGATACCAAAAAAAATTAATCACATTACTAAACATTCTCATAATACAAAGGTAATTTAATCATCCCAGTTATTCATAAAATATGTTTTTATAATAAAAATTCAAAAAACCCCTTCATTTTTGCAAATATTGTCTTAAAAACAAGAGAACTCCAGGAATTACACAACCCTTCAAAAAAGGTTCAAAAAATTCACATCTAAAAGGTTATGAAAACACTCTTTGATCCACCACCGATAAGTGAATGTCACATTATGAGATATCAGGAATCATATAGAGTATAAAAAACACAACCATGAAAGAAAAAGTGATGTGTACGTTTGAACTCAGGAATAAAGGCTATGACCCAACAATGAAACACTCTCTTTAAAAGAGGTACACCTAATCGCATAGTCACTTCATGTTTTTTCAATCCTTTCATGTTAACCAGGAAACTCATTTTCTCCTCTATTTTCATCTCAAAACCGAGGAAAGACCAATGATATCACATACATACTCAAAGAAGACCAAAACAAAAACAATTTAGATGAATATACATTCCAATAACTAAAAAGAAACTCAAATTATCAATTCAAAACACAAACGTACCATGGTATCATAAGGCTTAAGATGAAATTGAGCTATCTAGACTCTCCCTACACTTACCTCTCAAGCTCCAACAATCATAGTCTCCTCTATTCTAGGACATCAACAAAATAATAATGGATACTCAATAAGCTTGTGATCATACTAAATAAAACCCAACACCAACTCTCATAACATTTTGTAACAAACCAAACCGGGCTGCAATCCGTCCTAGAACCCACCCTGGCCTGCCCTAGGACTAAAGGGAATTCCTAACCCCTATAAGCTAGAAACTAGTGTCTGGGAAGAATAGGAATAACATTGGGAATGATTTAAGCAAACCAAGTGATAAAATACAGTGTAATAAATAATTATCCAAAATAAATGAGCATTAAAAACAGGTCATAGCCAACTAATCTAAAAAAACCCATTTGCATAAAATTAATCACAAACACTGTCAATAAACAAGAGGATAAATTATATCATAAAATATAGAGATTAACAAAAAATTAAAAAAATTATAAAGAGTCAATATAATAATGACACCATCTCAATGCTACCAATAATTACTCACTTCCACCTAACTCACCCCACATCAGCCTCAATGAATGTAGAATGGATCCAACATGGAACCTATAACACAAAATATATAGAAATTAGCTAAAAATATCTGTTGGTTATCAAAACCTACCAAATATATAAAATATTTTTCATAATAAAGTTCATAAATTATAGTTTGAATGTAAACTATAAGTTTTACATTTTCACATACAACTTTCATAGAAACCAAAACAAATTCATAATTCCCTTTCAAAAAAATTCTCATTATTTTGGAAAACTGAATTTCATGGTATGAAAACATTCCTAGAATACTAATCAATTTTAAATTCACACAACCATTCACATTTATAAAAAAACTCAATTTATTAATAATTACCATCACTTTAAAACATCTAACCATTTATTTCTATCTAAAAACAAAAGAACCCATTTTGAAATCCACTTTAATAATTTCACAATAATCAATAATTTAAAAGCAAAATTTCCAAACCTATTTGAAAACTCATTATCCAATGGAAATGAAATAACACACACATGGGTTAATAAAAAATATAATGGTACCATCCACAACACAATACATATATCGAATATAAAAAAAATATTTTCCATATCAATGGATATGAGGAACATTATACAAATGAGCACTAGATAAAACTTCAATAAACCAATAAAAATCAGGAAATTGAATCTATAATGGTTTATATCTTATCTATTAATAAAATATAAATAAAATAGACACATAATAGTATACCAAATCCTAAATCATCTACTGATGCACACTGAATATCAAGAAAAATGACATATAACTGTACCAAACAAAAGATTTTGTAATGTAAAAATCCTCCTAACCCTTGTAAATGACATTAATTGAGGCCCAATAGTGGTGTGTGAACAAACTTTCATAATAGAAAACATATCCCACCTAGTACCAGGGGTCCCATGACCAAAAATAATATAATCCATTATAATATTCAATCCATGTCTCAGACATAAGGCTTAACCATAGCTAACCCACACCACTAATACAAAAAAAATGAATAACCCAATATAATATATTCCCTAATGGAACAATAAAACGCATTACCACACAACCGTGGAAATATTCATCTCAATGATATCAATAACCCACACGAGGGAAATGACAAGCATCACATAGTGATAATGAACCGACACAATGGGTAATCAAATCAATGGGAAATCAAAAGGTTCAATTCATAATAACCATATTAAAACCAAAGTTCAAACTAGGAATTTTACACCGAAACATGGCTTAGAATGCCAATACCTATTCCATTTCATAAAATGACATTCCAAACATTCTTTGTAAAATTATGGAAATAACACACCATTTTATAATATATAAAATCCATCATCCCACATCAGACTTTTTCTTTGAAATACAAAAGTTGGTTTAAGAACATAATTTTGATCAAATATATTTCAAAATATCTATTATGATATTTTTTACAAGGGATAAACCACACGCAAATTTAAAATAACAATTTGAATTTTATTTAATAACCCCTTTATAAATAACATTGAGTTCAACACCTCACTTTAAGTCAAAAAAGACATTAAAATACAGTTTTAACTCATTGAAAACTATAACAAGCTTAACATCTGACACACATCATAAAATATTTTTCAAAAATATCCTTCGGAATTCTAAAAAATCTCATCACATCTAAATATTCCATTTCAAACATGAAAAAATGGAATTTCAAATAGAACCCATTTATAATCAGAATAAATGAAATAGTTTTTAAAACATCATAATTGTATCACATATAATCATAATTTCAGTAAAAAGGAATTTAGAAAACTTGATCACACTTTGATTCAAAAAATGAAACAGCTTCATAGAGACACCAACATTAAATAAGATAAATCCATGTAAAAACACATCACCATAAAGGATGAGAACACCCGTAAGGATATAAATGGAAACAAAAAACAAATCAAAAAAACACAAACATTATATAAACTCTGAACGCCAAAATCATCAAAAAAACGTTATAGGGATCATGGGGGAAACTAAATATGAGAAAATATAGAGAGGTAATGTAACACCCCATGATTTCTTGGTACATTATCTCTTCAAAGTAATTCAATAACTTCTACTATATGAAACACTGAGTTCGAGCGCACCACGACATACCAAACTAGCCATTCAAAAAACAATTCCGAATAGTATTAACTGGATTTTGAATTTTATATACTCCATATAATTTTTACTTATTTATTATGTGTTTCTTATACATATTATAAGAACAAATACAATTTTTTAGATAAAGAAAATGTATTTTTTAAAAAAACATGCAATTTTAGCACTTTTTAATGGAGAACCCGTTTTAAATCAAATATTTGACACTTTTATATATTTAATTAGCCAAAATAAACTTCTTATTTAATATGGGGACTTAAAAATTTAGTTTTGATAAATTTTTGGTGTTTTCCAGATAACATTCATATTTGTGTAAATAGTGAAAAATACGAAATTTTAATTAAAAACAACTTTTTTAATAAAAATAATTTTTAGTGTTCAATTATATATTTGAATGGTTTTGAAGTATAATTATATTATATATTTACCATTTAATCCAATTTTGGTGATTGTAATTAATTTCACTTTGAAATTGGACACAAACAACTGCCAATCCTTTGATATTTAATCTTTCTTAAAAAACATGCTATTTCTATTGACAATGGGAATTAATTTTAAATTAATAAATGAAAATTCAATGTTTTTAATTTGGTAAAATAGGCCTAATTTTTTAAATCATAATATCAAATATAGATGGGCTGAATATTTTGTATTTTTTTTGAAAATTATCAATTTTTGATGAATAGTGAAGCCACATAGTAGTAGTTAAAAAACTGACTTTTTCATTTAAAAAGAATTTTACCGCTTCTGTGAATTGAATTTATAAAAAATGATATAAATTTGTGGTATTATTAAGTAATATATGGTTCAATAAGATGAAATTAATATTTGTTGAATAGTAAATTTTGACTTTTATTTACCACAGTTAAAGGTAAATTGGGTAATTTGGGGTAAAAAGATTATTATAACAATACGAAATTTCCTTAACACTTATCCTAACCTTATTGGATTAGTCATGTCCTACAATTGGAATCCTTGGGTCGATTTTGGGACCCCATGGAGCCACTAATGAATGATAATGACACTTTATTTTAATTAACTTAATGTAAAGGAAAAAAGGACATAAACAAATATCTTTTTGTAAAACAATTTTTACATGGGGTTATATAAGTCATATTTTCAACTATAAATATTCATTTTAAAAATAAAAAGATTAATATAACATTATATATTTATTATAATTTTTAGGCATCAAATAAATTTAATTATATATGACACAATAATGATGTCATATATACCTCATTAATAAATGATTAAAATAAATATGATTAATAATATTAAAATAATTTACAAAACCTATACAATTCTTATTGCATGATTTTATTTTGACCATGATTAATAATATATTTGAATTTAATTACTTTTTGACCTTTAGAAACCGAATATCGCTATATAATAAAATAATATTTTCACACTTTCCTAAAGATCCCATCCTCCCCCTTATAAAAGGACACCACTTCTAACCCATTCCAAACAGCTCTCAAGCCCCATGGTTCATCAAAACCCAACCCAAATAAGCTATCAAGATCCCCATATTCCTCCTAGAATCCCTAAATTATGCGTAAGTAACTTCAATATGTTCTTTGGGTTAAAACCAAAGGAATTTACCCAATATAAAGGTAACACATTATCTTAAATTCTTTTGTTTCATTTTGTCATATTTTACTTCTCCAACCACTAATCTATTTTTATTCCATTATTTTATAACAACAATAGTATCCTCAACATACTAGGATGTTATTTTGAGATATATTAAAACTGCACTTACACACACCTACATCTAATGGGTGAAGAAAATATTGTTTCTGTGGATGGCAAACTAACGCCTCACGAAACGACGATTGTTCGATTATCTCTTACAGCCTCTTATGGTGGCCATTATGATGGCACAATATTTATATATTATTTCTATTATTTTTATGTTTTCTCTAGGCTTCTGTAATTTTTTTACAAACACACCTTTATGCTTTCCAATATGTGTGACTACGATAATTTCATTTGAGGAAGTGCGTACTATCACCCCCTCAAGGTGATAGATTCGTTCACGACATACATGAAACATATAAAAGATGGAGTTAATTAAATTATTTAACACATATATTTTATGATATTATATGAGAATTATAATATTCCTATGTATAATTATGTTTTAATTTCATTAAATATAAAATATAAATGAATGTTGAATTCATGCATACGTATGGCTTACCATCTCCAAGAACGGTGCATTTAATTTCTTATCTCCAAATATCATGAAATATTTTTAAATATAAATATATCTATATAATGGATATATATAATTTATATGATATTTAAATCATTAATATTATCGTGGAGATAATAGACTTTTGACCACATGGAAAATTTTTATTTACAAGAAGTTCATATTTGTCTCAAGTACCAAATAATGACAAAATGACCATTACTAACTTAAATGATTACATGGTATTTATAACATGTTAATATGTTATATTAAATTGAATAATAAACTTGAAAATGGTTTTTATGAATGTCTAAATTAACTTTAGTTTATTATTCAGGATATTAAAAACGAATGAGTCAAGTCGAACACGTGGTAAGGGGTTACTTATCTCACATATATTTTCGTGAGATTTTTATTGTTCACCACTTTTTTATTACATGTGGTGTATGTAATGACCCCTGATTGTTTTATTTTTGTAATATATTTTAATTTATGGGTATTTACATATTAATTTTATGATCCGTCATTCTTGGGGTGTCTGTTTCGTATGTTACCAAATAAGTAAAGGAATTTCAAATATCAATTTATACTCATTGGGTTTTACGCAAACTTCATTGATTATTTTACTCCTAGATTATTTGTGAAATCACTATTTATTTATTTATGTATTAATTTACGCTCCACTTTCTTTGGATATACTTTTTATACACATAATCACACCATTAATAAATTATCATATCATCGATATGAACTTGATAAGAGTAATCTTAAATCAATTTCCATTCATTGAGTTAAACATCCAAGTCCTTGGTCTTGTTTTTACAATAATATGTGTGAATTTACACTAATTGATTTACAAATAATATCTAATCATTTTGAGTATATTTATAATTTTCACACATAATTATGTCATTGATTTAAACTTTTATTAAGGATACAGTCTTTATAAGTTACTTTATCTCAATTTACATTCCATTGAGATTTCTTTGTTGTTTTTCACCAATTCACTTTTATATGGTGTATATATTGTACGTTTATATAATATATCATGAATCCATTTATTCTCATGATATTATAAAGTTTTTAATTTCTAAATTATTTTTATTCAAGCATCTCTCATTTGGTGAGGAACTATAACTAAAATATCATTTTAAATGTTTTAATGATTTATTCTTCTGAATCATTCTCATTAATTTTCATGTTTTAAAAATTGTTTTAAGGATTTAATTATATGGACCATAATGTATTAAAATTAAAATTCATTTTAAATGTTTCAAAATGTAACGGGACACTATGATTTAAAAATAAATTTTTAACAGCTTCTTAATAAATAGGGAGGCTTTTAAATGTTTTCTAGAAAAAGGGCGATATTTCTCTCAAATAGTCATAATGATTATTTTCATCTATTTCAATAACTTTAATTAATCTCGATTGAGGTTATTTTATTATAATAAAATCTTATATATTTTATTTAATGTGTTATGTTTGCCTTTGGACGTGAAATTTATATACCATTAATGGTTTATCGATAAAGTATTTACATTTCATATGCTAGTTTTAATACAAATGTTATGTTATGTTTAAAAATATTCATATGACGAATTCATTGGACTATGTAATTGATGGGTGGATCCCGCTATAGCTCCTCGATGCATCAGTAGGTCTCATGAGACAAACTAGTGTCTTGGAAAAATGCCTTGACAAAATATTATTTGTAGTCATGGCACAATGCATTGACTATGTGGTTATGAAGTCTGGCAGTATGTATTCCATCATTATGAAAGTGGCAGTTGATATTTCATGTGATTATTCAACTACGAGAATAGCCATGTGAATAAGTAAATGGAATTATTTGATTTTATCGTTGGAATATTATTCTGAAGTTCATGTTTAAAAGGATTGTGTTTTATTTTTATACATTGTCTTAAATGTTTATGCTTATTTATTAATGTTTCCACTATATTTTTATCCTTACTGATCATCTGAGCTCACCCCTTTATATGTTTTATTTTTCCCAGGATCTGAAAAAGTATTTTATGGTTGAACTGTAGGGATAGGATAAGGATATAAGTGTATTTTAAAAGGGGAAAAAATGTTGTTGATGTTTTTATTTCATGATGTAATGTAAAACTTATGATTGTATCTAGTACTTCCAAGGTTACTAAACTGATCGGTCTTTCGGGACATGATTCCATGTAACCTGGCAATGTTATATAATAATGCACCGACTCGGTGTAACTGGGGTTCGGGCGTTACAGGGAAATGAAGAAGAGGGAAATAGAGGAAGAAATTCAACAAAACTTATTGGAAATCGACAAAGAGACGGGAAGGAAAAATGGTGGAGAAGTTTGGAGCTCGTCCACATGATCCTAATAGTTATCGAACATGAATGGAAGAGAATAGGAGTGAAACCCCTATTAATTCAATGATATATTAATGGTAAATGCCTAAAAAATTGTAAAAATAGGTTGGTTAGAAAGTTTGGTCACACAGTTTTCTAAACAATGTTCCACCCATGTGATGGCCACTACCTAGGTTAAGAACCCCTTGCATAGTTCACCTTAGGCACTACATGGTTAGAAAAATAGTTCTCCATTCATACTATTAGAAAAAGTAAAAATCATGACCAAAACTGCATGATTTCCTCTAAATTTACCTAACCATGCATACGTTAAGTGTCACAACCCAGACACCTCAAAGAACTACATGGTTTCTCTTAGGGGAATACATGATATAGACATAACCATGCACAACCCATGATAACAAGCCATGTTTTGTTAAAAATGAAATGGTGAGGCTCCTTGTGAAGGGAGGACTCATCTTTTACATCTAACCATCTACCATAACTTTATATAAGAGTAAGCCTATGATAATATCCGTGTTCTCATCCAAAACCACATAGAAAATTAAAACAAGCCTCAAATTCATAAAATAATAATAAATAAACAAAATAGTGACATTGGGGGTGTCCCAAACTCATCACCATTCAACATTTACCCATAAAAGTATAAATTTTTAGAATTAGGGAAAAAAATAGAATATCCAAAGAATATCTAACAAAAATAACCACTCAACACAGTTTAACATCAAAACCAACAACCAATATCTTTAATTATTATAAAACAGACCAACCACAAGGTTACCCAACACCTCCAAGAACAACATAAAAAATAACTTCAAACAAGAATTCCTATGAAGCGTGGAAGACCTAACAAGGTATTCCAACCACTTATAATTCCACTAACATGGTGGAACAAAGGAATAACTACCAATACATTCACCCTCAAACAACTATGAAACCATGGTAGAAACTCACTCTAAAAACAAAATCAGTTACAACTTTAATGATTTAAAAGCAACAACAAATATACTCAAAAGAATGACATAAGATCTCATATCTGGTCACAATACACAATGATAACCTAGGGTCAGGAACTATATCACCCTCACAAAGTGTGTCCCAATCTTTTATAGGAAAAAAACCCATTTAGTATACCAACTCAACTGGTAGAACAATATATCTAGTTACCCAATCATGCACTCAAGACCTTTCTCAAATCCAAATGATTAGAACCTAAAAGGGCCAAACAAATAATGGTAACAACCAACTTATCTTAAGAATGGTTCACACAAATAATGAGGTTCAATGAAATGTCACCCACAACCAACAAAAAAAAGTTAGTTAACCCAGATAATAACCTCCAAATACATCCATAATTGTGGGAGGGGGAACATTACACAAATGGAATAGAGCATTCAATAAAAAACAATCAAAACTATTCATAATAAACATATCCAAAGAGGAACCATGCAAAAGATTATAAGAAAAATATCCAAAGATTTAAAACCAAGATCTCAACAATCAATGTAAAGGTCTCAGTACAAAATACCATCCTCAAAGGATTAAACACGAGACCACTTCCCAAAACCCATCTTAAAAAACTTTTGATGATGACCCATATGAACATGATAGAGGAAAAACATATGATACATAAGATAATAATTCTTATTATTCCATGGATTCCCAAATTTGAAGCACATGAGAGATCACCACTTCTTATGAGAATGAACCTTTTCTTCTAGATCTTGATCATCCTACTTTTTATCCTTACTTTATAGGCCATACTTAAACACATTCGATAGAACTAAGGTATCTCCCACCACTGGATGCCTATTCTGATCAGCATATACTAGAATGGTCTCAATGAAAACCGTAGAAAATTATTTCAATACATATTCAAGTTTATATTATCCTTCAATTAGGAAAAGGAAATATTCAAAGAAATGAGATTTATCTAAATTTTTTATGATGAGATTTTGAGAATGATCATTGAAATTCGTTTCCATTTTTCAAAACACATTCCAAATTTGTTCCAAGACAAAATTCTCTTTTAGATCCAAAAAACATTTAAAAAAACCTTTTTGAATTTAATTGATTTCATGAATATGTGAGTAATCATGTTTGAAACATCATATTTTCTATATTTCAATTTAAAAAAAATATTTATAAAACATTTCATAAGACTGAGGGAATTTAATGATCCCCTTTATTCATAAAACCTATTTTTTAAGATAAATATTTCACAAAAACCCATCATTGTAAAAATACAGGTTTTAAATCAAATCACACTCAAGGAACCTAACAAACCCTCAAATATGTTTCATAGAAATTGCTATCAAAAATGGAAACAATACACTCCACCATCCACCACCTGTATATAACAAACAGATTAAGAGAAGCCCAAAATCATGAGGAATACAAAACAAATCAACCATGGAATAAAAATTGATGTTCAAAGATAGGTTACAAATATTGGGAAACTATAATCCAACCATTCAACACACTATATAAAAGAGGAAGACCTAACTACATGGGTAATCGTATAGTTTCCCAAGTCATTAAATCAAACTGTGCAGCTCAGATGATCATCCATCTCAATCCATAAAACAAAGTAATGACCACCAATATAAATTACACACTCAATGGGGATAAAAAAATTATAATTAAAATCTATCACCACAAATAAAAAAAATAGAAATTATAAATTCGAAACACAAACATCCCATAGAATCTTGAGTCTTAGGATGAGAAAGAGAGAGATAGATTATCCCCACCCTTACCACTAATTATTTGAAAATATTATTCATGTATTGACCAAGGAACCACAAAATAACAATTGAAACTCAATAATATTTGGAAAATTTTAATGGAACTCCAAAACCTTCTCGGATACCATTTTGTAACAAACCCAATAGAGATTTCATCCAACCTCAAACCCAGATCATCCAACCACAAGGCTTTAAGGGAATTATCAATCCCAATGGGCTGGAAAATAGTTTCGAAGGAATCATGGTAGTCCCTTGGGAAATTAGTTTTCCCAAACTACATATAAAATAGTGTGGAATAAATAAAGATGCAAAATAAGGAAGCATGCCAAATAGGTCATAATGAACTGAACATATCCAACCCATTTTCATAAAAGTAAATGTAACGACCTGTAAAATTAAAGGGAAATTTTTTCTTAATTTTCTTTTGTATTTTACAAGAGTGTGGTTTCTGACGGCACCTGATTCTGAGGCCCGGAGTGCCCGGAATCAATTTCCGAAGTTTGGCTCGGGTACGTTCAGTGAACGAACGAGCGGGAATTTTCTAACTATTTAATCGGTGCCTGGAATCGAATTCCGAGGGAACCGATGAACTTGCATCACCAATATTCGCTTAAGGAGACCTTTCCCGAGGTTGCGTTTTATGTGGGTTGAGAGTTAGTTTTTGGGAATTTAATATGAAGTTAAATAAAATGTGGAAACACATTTTATTTTTATCCAAGTTGGTTATAACCTCCCAAAGGGAGTTAGGGGTGGGACCCACATCCACTTATCCTCCCTTGAGATGATTAAGTGTGGTGGGGCCCACATGAACCCTAACACTTCATCTTCCCTTTAAACTCCCTATAACTCCTCTTTAATTAATCTTGACAACTTGGGTTATTAATTGAGTTGAGTTGTTTGAATTTCAAACTTTTGAAATTCAAGTAGATTAGTTGTGAAAATAAAATAAGATTTTAGCTTATTTTATTTTGGTTGGTATCCTTTGCCACCTTGAGAGGAATTGGGAAGCTCTCTCCACCTTCTTCAACCTTGACGAATAACACAAAAAACACTTAAGCTCCGACGAAGAACGCCGCTTCTGTTTTTCGTAGCCGTTGTGTTTCCGAAGATCGACGACGCCGCTTCTTCGATCTTCTTCCCGTGTCAATGAAAGGAGATGTCGTTTCCACCTCAGATTATCTCTGTCAGCTTACGAAGCTTCTCCAGCGACGTACCTCTTCGGACGCACCTCGACGTCAAAGGAAACGACGTTCGACTTCCGTGACGCCCGACCTCCGCGACGCTTGTCTTCCGCGGCTTGTTGATGTGCTCCACACTTGAAACCGAAGTAGGGGTTTATTTTTATTATAATTTTGTTCATGATTTATACCCGTGTTTATTTCTTCGTGAAATTTGTCCAATTGTTTGCGAATAACGCGAGGGGGCCAGACCGCACAAACACGGCCGACCCTCCTCCTTTTTCATGTTGATTCTGTTGTGGATTGAAACGGGTGTGGCGCGGTGTCGTCACACCGCGCAAGATCATATGGCAAGAAACGTGCGGCGCCTTCGCGCCGCGTCGAAGAAAGTCGGAGACACCGCGGCCGGAGCAGGGCCACGACGGAAGAGTGCGACGCAGTCGTGCCGCGCCGGACAACGAAGGCCGCGGCGAAACGAGAAGACCGGCGGCCAGCCGGGCCGCTGGTGTCGGAAGTCAGAAGGGGACCGGCCTTTTATGGTCCCGTTGAGGAAGAACAGGCCAGCCAGGACGGGCCGGCCAGAAGGGAGGAAAACTGGGGGGAATTAATCCCCCCAGCCAGCAAATAAACGGCCCCCCATAATGAAGGGGGGGGGGGGGGGGGTTTCACAAAGGGGGGGAAGGCGCCCCCCATTCCAATCATCTCGGCCTTCGGCCGAGCTGGCTGCGCACACAGCGCGCTCCCTTGCGCCGGGCCGGGGCGGGTCGACCCGGTTCAGGCCAACCGGGGGGGGGGGGGGTCGCGGGCCGGGACGGCATGGGCCCGAAACCCTCGTTACAGAGCGGTTTGGATTCAAATACCCATAACTCAGGCTATGGACTTCCAAACGACACGCCGTCAGCGGCGATGCGATCCTTGGATCGAGACGGTCGTTTTGGTATATTGCACTCAAGATTTCGGAATACTTTGAGTTCGTCCAGGTTGGTTCGTACACGAAACCAACCGGGCCCTCGGAGCGGAAACGCTCATATCTTGAGCTACGGACGTCCGATTGACGTGCCGTTAGCTTTGTTGAGTTCCTCTTAGTGATACGGATCTTTTGGCACTCTACAACTGAGGTTTGGACCCAGGTGGAGTATGGTTGGGTTGGTTTTGTCTTAAAAACCAACCGGGCCCCTGGGACGAAAAAGCCAATAATTCTCAGACCGGGCGTCCGATCGACGCGCCGTCTCTTGCGTTGAGTTCCTGTTGACGATACGGAAGTTTTGGATACATCAACTCTGGACTTTGTTACAATTGATGTATCAGCCTCTCGGCTCATGGAGCGGACCCTCCTGAACGAGCTTGCTGTGTGTGGGAAACCTAGAGCTGGCTGCGATTGCTACTGTGACAGCGACGACGAAAGTGCAGAGATCCTCGGTGGATTCGACGACGACGACTACAGCACTCAGCGATCCTGTGTGGATCAGTGCTATAGATCCTGTGTGGGTCCGATCCTATGTGGGTCAGTGCTCAGCGGTCCTGTGTGAACCAGTGCCTACAGATTCTTTGTGGGTCTGATCCTGTGTGGGTCTTTGCGGGGGTTAGTACCTATCGATCCTTCGTGGGTCTGATGACTTAGATGGATCAGTGATCATCACTATCGTCTTTCGAAAAAGTATACCTGTGTGAGCTGAATCCTGTTGCTTTCCTGTGTGGATTGTGTTGTACTATACTGTGTGGATTTCGTTTTGCTTTCCTGTGTGGAATACGTATACTTTCCTGTGTCGACTGAGTTGTACTTGGGCTCAGAGGTTGAAGCGTATTGGAATTGATGACTTAGGTATATGTATGGGAATATACCTAAGCAGTGTCGGTTATTACTTCGTGATTGTATCTTTTATTTTGTGGTTTATCCTTTTGGGATTTTGGGAGACCTTTAGGGGTCTCGGGGTCCCTACTGAGTAGCTTATACTCACCCCTGCACGGGCTATGCCCGCACTATGTTGTGATGGTTGCAGATGACGGACAGCGTTGATCGTGGTTGAGGCTTGCAGAGCAGGACGATACCTGGAGGTGGACAACTGGGCGGGAAGGGCTCGGAGCGGATGGCGGGACCCGAGGAGCAGTGGAGCTTTCTATACTGACCCTTTATAAGGGATTTCCAGTGGACAGCTCGGTGTAGCGGCTTTTACATTACAGTTGTTGTTTTCCCTTTCGAGTTGTACTTTACTTTCAGTTTGGGTTTGTATACTGTCCCATTTACTTTTCTGCACTTTCAGTTGTACTCTGTTTTTACTTAGTGTTTACTTTTCCCCTTGCTTACTGTTGGTGCCAAAAATGTGGCCCGAAACAATGGAACGAAGAAGGCCGGCACGCTGCCTCGCGAAGCTCCATCGCGAAGCCCCGTCGCGCAGCCGCGCCGCGAAGCGCCCCCTCCATGGCGGCGCTGCGAAGCTCCGGAGGCGGTAATCCTCCGCGAACCCGTGTGACGTTCGCGAGCCGCCGCGAAGCACCAGAGGCGGTAATCCTCCGCCAACTCGTCTGACGTTCGCGAGGCGCCGAGAAGCACCGAAGGCGGCGCGCGAGCCTTGCATCGAGGCGCCCCTTCCTTATAAATACCGGGCTCCCCCTGAGTCCCGGGGACGGACTATCCGACCTTTCGGCTTCTCCTCTACCGAATCGCGAAGCACGCATTGCCCCGGGAATCATGAGCTCCGCGAGGTACTTCTACATCGCGAGACGACTCTGCTTTGTCTCGTTTTGAGCCCCTCTTCTGAGAGGGATTCCCTTCGCGAAGCTCAAGGGCGTTCGCGGAGGAAGGGGATTCCCAAGGGAACCCGGGCAGCCGCGGAGCACTTGTGCTTCGCGAAACACCCAACCCATATGAGTGATCTCTATGCTAAGGCAGGATCGCTCCACTTCGCGAAGCACATCGCTTGGCAGGACCCCGCTTCGCGAGACACTCCTTGTTCGCAAGGCAGTGCTCCGCGAACACTGTTCCACTTCGCGAAGCGCCTCCCACTCACACCTATGCCCCATACTAAGGCCAAGGCACTCCACTTCGCAAAGAACACTCCTCTGCTTAGCGATTCCTCTTCACGTGCGACCC
This sequence comes from Viscum album, assembly GCA_963277665.1. NCBI lineage: Eukaryota > Viridiplantae > Streptophyta > Magnoliopsida > Santalales > Viscaceae > Viscum > Viscum album. The sequence goes on along the minus strand of OY728128.1, from coordinate 414,255,154 downwards.
TCCAGGTTTGCACGATGTGATTTCAAAGTCCCATGGACAATGCCACCCGTAGCGTTGCTTCGCCTAATGCATCATCGCATAGGCACGCTAACGATTATTGCTTCTTCGCATAGCCACGCTAAAGTGGACCCCTTGATGGTTCACCCCACTACCCCCCGTGACCATGGCCTTACCGACACCTTCCCTTCCCCAAGGACCAGAGGGTACCAGTTATGTAAGCCCTAGGGGTGTGGAGTGAACCCACCTCGTCCGAGCTGCAGGACTTTAAACTGCCAAGCACCACGTCCTCGACACATGACGTTAAACTGTGACCCAACCTCGTCTCCCTCACGAAGGGTCCCCCCAGCTCGAACATTCGTTACACCACTCGTCTCCACGGGAATGGAATCACCCATCCACAAGGGGTGATATCCTCCTTTTCGGAGTGGCGTATAGGGCGACCCTAGCTCCCCAATGGATGACTGCACCTCTACATCTCCGTACTTCCCCACTACCAAGGTCAGTGGAGGGCATGATATGAGACGAGGAACCTCCCATCATTGGACCAAGGTCCATCTTTCTCGCGCTTTGTCGCACCATGGGCCTCCATCCTGGAGTAAGTCCCAACACCATGGGCCACCAAACGCATAAGCCCCTCTTCGCTTCTCACGAACGCATCCTCCGTGGCGTGATCGTCAGGTTCTTGATGCCTCTTGTTTCTCACACCGAGCATGACTCACGTGGGCTTAGAGTTGTCATTGTCCATGACAATACCACGTCCAGCATGACGTTAAACTGTATGCCCCCGTCCAGCAAGACGTTAAACTACACAACTTCCGAACTACGAGGACTTTGATCCATGTCAAGGCATGGTACGTAGGAAGCCTCCACGAGGTTCAAGCCCACCATTAGTGGACCAAGGTCTACTTTCACGTCGGTTTGCCGACAAATCCCATTCCGAACTACGAGGAATTTGATCCATGTCAAGGAATGGTACGTAGGAAGCCTCCTCGAGGTTCAAGCCCACCATTAGTGGACCAAGGTCTACATTCACGTTGGTTCGCCGACAACAACTTCCGAACTACGAGGAATTTGATCCATGTCAAGGCATGGTACGTAGGAAGCCTCCCCGAGGATCAAGCCCACCAATAGTGGACCAAGGTCCACCTTCACGTCGGTTCGCCGACAAATCCCATTCCGAACTACGAGGACTTTGATCAATGTCAAGGCATGGTACGTAGGAAGCCTCCCCGAGGTTCAAGCCCACCATTAGTGGACCAAGGAATACTTTCACGTCGGTTTGCTGACAAATCCCATTCCAAACTACGATGAATTTGATCCATGTCAAGGCATGGTACGTAGGAAGCCTCCCCGAGGCTCAAGCCCACCAATAGTGGACCAAGGTCCACCTTCACGACGGTTCGCCGACAAGTCCCATTCCGAACTACGAGGGCTTTGATCCATGTCAAGGCATGGTACGTAGGAAGCCTCCCCAAGGTTCAAGCCCTCCATTAGTGGACCAAGGTCAACTTTCACGTCGGTTCGCCGAAAACACCTTCCGAACTACGAGGAATTTGATCCACGTCAAGGCATGGTACGTAGGAAGCCTCCCCGAGGCTCAAGCCCACCAATAGTGGACCAAGGTCCACCTTCACGTCGGTTCGCCGACAAATCCCAACCCGAACTACGAGGACTTTGATCCGTGTCAAGGCATGGTACGTAGGAAGCCTCCACGAGGTTCAAGCCCACCAATAGTGGGCCGAGGTCTACATTCACGTCGGTTCGCCGACGAATCACTTATTTGAACTACGAGGTCTTTGATCCATGTCAAGGCATGGTACATAGGAAACCTCCACGAGGTTCAAGCCCAACTCCCATTAGACCAAGGTCCCTCATTTACGTCGGTTCGTCGACACCCATCGCCCGTCGCTTATTCACGTCGGGGTTCACTATCATCCCGCATGACGTTAAACTGTATTTCCCGAACTACGCGGACTTTGATTCCCTGTCACGGGGATACGTAGGAAGTCTCGTCAAGGCTCAAGCCCAACTTCACTGTCGCCCCCTGCGATGGTCCCATTTTACTCTCATTCCACTCCGTTCATCAACCCACCACCTGTTCCGATTCTCGCCCAGAATGTCTTATCCTGGTGAGACCATGTCGGTACGCTCTTCTTCGTAGCCGCCTGTGGGCTGGCCCTGATATCGATATCCCTTCAAGGAGGATCCCTCAAACCGATTTACCCTAGCTAATGCTCTGGTTGGGTTGATCCGTCTCCGCTGGACGTTAAACTTGCGGCATACCCTGTGTTGAGCACGGGAAGCTGAGGAAAACCTCAGATATGTGTCTATGACATATAATTCCCCGCGCTCGATGTGGGATGCCTCGGGCTTCCACGCCTTCGAGAAGCCTTGTGGTCAAGGTTAACAGACAGACATGCCAGGTACCCCAGCATCCAGACACGCTACTGACGCCTCAACGTGACTACTCCCCCGACTGAAGGTTTCTACCCTGACTGGACCCTTTGGAATGTCCCGACAGAAGCAGTGTAATTAACCGGCGTCCATGGAAACATGGCACTGGGAAGAGTTTCACGAACTACATATTAAATCTATAAGGGAGACCCGGACTAGGTGATGAGTTCTGAGGAGGAATCCGCAGGAGGAAGAACCGACATCCCATCATCCTGTTTTGATCAAGGAGGAGACGTCCCTGAACAAGGAACAAATGCCGCCCGCCTTTGGAAAGCGGGAATGCGGGGCAACAGGCCGCACGTCCTCCACAGACGGATGCGCGCGCCCCGGTGAAAGCATCGGAAACACTTACTCTATGGTTCTTGTTTAATTTACTAAGGAAATTCCTTCCCTTTTTACTGGGATTTACGCCTTGGGGCTAGTCGCCAGCCCCTGGCCTATGGAAGGCGGGCTTGGGGTAGTCACGGCACGGACCCCGAGGGCGGGTCGTGACAAATTGGTATCAGAGGAGTTCGGTTCTACCGCGAACTCTGATCTTTTCTATGTGAACAAATAATGTTTAGCGTATTTAGTGTGGTTATCAGTCCAGGGAGTCCAGTGTTGGTGCGGCGGCCGACGTATCCGTACACCAGGACCCTGACTTCTGATTTCCGACTTAATGCACGAAAACATTGATTGCGTGTGTGTTTCATGTTTTCTTTGTGATTACTTTGTATCAGCTCACAAGGTATACTGTTCTGACCGTGGCACACCTGTTTCCTTTTCAAGATGGCCCCACGAGGGTAGCTATCTAGGGTTCTGAGAGTCGAGGGTGACGACAGCCCACCGAGCGACGAGGCCTCGGTGCAGGGCCCTTTGTCAACAGTGGTACCGGTGGTAGCACTACCCGCCGAGCCACCGATGCTTCCAGCACCAGCCTCTAACAATGCACATCGCCTTGGAGCTCTTCACGATTTCCAGCACCAGTGACCGCCTAGGTTCGGTGGGGAGACGGACCCCCAGGCAGCAGAGGACTAGCTGGAGGTAGTGGTACAAGTTTTTAGGCTAGTGAGGACACCTGCAGACCTCATGGTGATCCTCGCCGCGAGCCTACTGCACGCAGCAGCAGGACGATGGTGGAGCTAGATGCTCCAGGTGCACGATGAGGCATCTCTACTATGGACGGACTTTGAGAGACTCTTCCGCTCGGAGTTCGTCCCAGCCACCCTTCGTGCGGTGCGTATCCAGGAGCATCTTCTGCTGCGGCAGGGCAGCATGACGGTCGATCAGTACTCGGTGAGATTTACCGATCTCTCGCGCTACTCGAATGACATGGTACGAGACCCATTCTTCCGGGCCCAGACCTTCGAGTAGGGATTGAGACACGATATCAGGGTATCGCTGATCTCCCTCAGCATTCCAACTCAGACGAGAGTACTGGAGAGGGCCCTTTTGATCGAGAGCTTCGTTGCTGAGTCTATACCAGTGACGAGACCCACCGCAGGGTGGCACGTAGCAGAGTCTTCTGCAGTAGGCAGTCGACGAATGACTCAGGGGTCCAGGTAGACCAGACCTTCAGGAAGACGACCTTAGGACACTGTCTCAGTAGTGCGGGGGACACAGCACGGAGCCAGTCTTTCGAGAGGCAGACAGTGCTACTCGTGCGGCGGGCATGGCCACATGGCTCGTGATTGCCCGACCCGCCATTTCGAGGAGCAGCAAACGGTTGAGGGACCACCGAGGCAGAGGCAGAGGTTCGACCGTGGCGGTCCGTAGTGAGGAGACTCGACGATTACATACTGGTGCCAGCAGTGTGAGATTACTCTAGGAGGCGAGAGCTTCAGCTGGGATCTTCCTGTAGCAGCGTCAAGGCTTTACGACGTCATCTTGAGCATGGATTGGTTATCTATGGTCCATGCACAGATTGACTGTTTTAGGTGCAAGGTGCGATGTGTATGCACCAACGGGAGCAGGTTCACCTTCACCGGTGAGAAGGGAGCCTTTGCAGCACAGGAAGGACTTCCGTAGAGGAGAGGACAACCCATCACTCATCAGTTGGCTAGTATCATCCTAGGAGCAGTTGACGTGCGGAGTCCTGGTTTTCCTGAAGTGGTGGATCAGTTTGCAGACATTTTTTCCAACGACGTTCCAGGGTTAACTCCTTGCAGAGAGGTAGAATTTTATATTGACATGTACCCCGGGACAGCCCCAATATCAACTCCATCATATCGGATGGCCCCCGCCGAGCTTCGAGAGCTACGGGTACAGTTGGAGGACTTGCAGGGCAAGGGGTTTATCCGACCCAGTGTTTCACCCTGGGCTTCCCCAATTTTGTTCGCCAAAAAGGTGGACGGGAGCTTGCGACTTTGTGTCGACTATCGTCGCCTGAACCAGGTGACATTGAGGAACAATTATCCGCTACCGAGGATTGATGACCTCTTTGATCAGATCAAGGGAGAACGGTGGTTCTCGAAGATAGACCTCAGGTCAGGCTATCATCAGCTCAGAGTCGGAGACGAGGACGTGCAGAAGACGGCCTTCAGATGTCGGTATGGCCACTATGAGTTCTTGATTATGCCTTTCGGCGTAACCAATGCTCCAGCAGTGTTCATGGCCCTCATGAACAGGATCTTCCAGCCATACCTTCATCGGTTTGTTGTGGTCTTCATCGACGACATACTGATTTACTCGACGACTGAGGAGGAGCACGCCTACCACTTACGGGTTGTACTAGACACACTCCGAGAGCACCGGCTTTATGGTAAGCTCTCGAAGTGCCAGTTCTGGATATGTGAGGTCCACTTCTTAGAACACGTCATCTCTGAGGCGGGAGTTGTAGTGGATCCTGCGAAGATCGAGGCAGTGTTAGCTTGGGAGCAACCCAGGAGCATGACGGAGGTGCGGAGTTTCTTGGGACTAGCTGGATACTACTGGAGATTCGTGCCAGACTTCTCTAGAGTTGCGGCACCACTCTCAGCTTTGAAGAAGAAGGGGAAACCATTCGTGTGGTCAGAAAGATGTCAGCAGAGCTTCCAAGAGCTGAGACAGAGATTGACCAGCACACCTATCTTGAGGTTTCCTGAGGAAGGATTAGGGTACGTAGTCTACTGCGATGCATTAGGGACCAGACATGGTTGTGTCCTGATGCAGGAGTGGGCAGTGATCGCCTATGGATCACGTCAGTTGAGGCCGCATGAGTAGAACCACGCTACCCATGACCTGGAGTTAGCAGCAGTGGTCTTCGCTCTGAAGACATGGCGACACTACCTGATGGGTGAGCGCTTAACAGTCTTTTCTGATCATGAGAGTCTCAGGTATATCTTCTCACAGATGGACCTGAACCTGTGACAGCGACGATGGCTCCAGTTTTTCCAGGACTATGACTTTGAGATTGTGTATACTCCTGAAAAGGAGAACGTGGTAGCAGATGCCCTCAGCCGGAGGACGGGCATTCAGCTACTTAAGGAGGCGACAGAGCAGCTAGCCTCTTTGTAGATATCCTTCGTGGATAAAGATGGAGTAGCCTTCCTTCAGTCTCTCACAGTCACCCCTTCACTACTGCAGCGGGTCAGAGAGGCACAACATGAGGACGCTGACTGTGAGACACGACATGCACAGATATTTTTGGGACAGGCACCTGATGGTTTCTCCCATGGAGCAGAGCACGACATCCTTTTCGGAGGACATACCATGGTACCAGTCACTTTGCGAGAGGTGGTGATGAGAGAGTTTCACAATTCTCCTTTGGCGGTACATCCTAGAGTGGCGAAGATATACCAGGATCTCAGACGACAACACTGGTGGCCGGGCATGAAGAAGGTTGTGGCAGAGTTCGTTTCTCGATGCCTCGCCTACCAGTAGGTGAAGACAGAGCATCAGGTACCAGCAGGCTTGGTATAGCCCTTGGAGGTACCGGAGTGTAAGTGGGATGGGATATCTATGGACTTCGTGACTGGACTTCCACGCACTTCCAGAGGTCACGACTCTATTTGGGTGATTGTTGACCGACTCAACAAGTCGGCACACTTCTTACCCATCAGAGAGCAGGGATCAGTGGAGATCTTGGGACATCTCTACATTCAGGAGATTTTGAGGCTCCATGGTGTGCCATCATCTATCGTCTCCGATCGAGATGCTCACTTTACTTCCCGGCTTTGGAAGGGGTTGCAGGAAGCGTTCAAGACGCAGCTACGTCTGAGCACAGCCTTTCACCCTCAGATGGATGGTCAGATAGAGAGGACCATTCAGACTGTCGAGGACATGCACCACGCATGTGTCCTCGACTTTGGTCATAGCTGGGAGACCACCTACCCTTGGTGGAGTTTGCGTACAACAACGTCTACAACTCCACCATCGGGATGGCACCGTACGAGGCGTTGTACGTCCGACCTTGTAGATCTCCTTTGTTCTGGACAGACCCTGGGGAGTCAGCACTTGTGGGACCGGATATGGTCCAGGCCACAACAGAGAAGGTCCAGGTCATCTAGGAGCGGATGAGGACAGCTCAGAGCCGGCGTAAGTCATACGCTGACAGGAGGCATAGGCCACTAGAGTTCAAGGATGGCGACCACGTCTTCTTGCGGGTCTCACCTAGACGTGGTATACAGAGATTTGGTCGAGGCGGCAAGTTATCTATGCGCTTCATCGGACCCTTCCAGGTCCTCGGAAGGATTGGTGAGGTGGCTTATCGCCTGGCTCTACCACCTCAGTTACACCGGGTGCACGACATCTTCAACGTGTCTCAGCTGAGGAGATACGTGCACGACCCGACGCACATCATTGGCCATGTGGAGCTTGACGTTGACGATGGGGCGTCTTTTACGGAGGTCCCGGTGGAGATAGAGGATCGACAGGAGCAGGTCCTATGTAGGCGATCGATTCCTCTTGTGCGCATCAGATGGCAGCACGGGAACCTCCAGGAGAGAACATGGGAGCGGGAGGCTCAGATGCGTGCTCAGTACCCTCATTTGTTTCCCTAGTATTGATGTATCTTTATGGGGACGTAAAGCCCAGAGGTGGGAGTAATGTAAAGACCCGTAAAATTAAAGGGAAATTTTTTCTTAATTTTCTTTGGAATTTTACAAGAGCGCGGTTTCTGACGGCACCTGATTCCGAGGCCCGGAGTGCCCGAAATCAATTTCCGAAGTTTGGCTCGGGTACGTTCAATGAACGAATGAGCGGGAATTTTCTAACTTTTGAACCGGTGCCCGAAATCGAATTCCAAGGGCACCGATGAACTCACATCGCTGATATTCTCTTAAGGAGACCTTTTCCGAGGTTGCGTTTCATGCGGGTTGAGAGTTAGTTTTTGGGAATTTAAAATGAAGTTAAATAAAATGTGGAAACACATTTTATTTTTATCCAAGTTGGTTATAACCTCCCAAAGGGAGTTAGGGGTGGGAACCACATCCACTTAACCTCCCTTGAGAGGATTAAGTGTGGTGGGGCCCACACGAACCCTAACACTTCATCTTCCCTTTAAACTCCCTATAGCTCCTCTTTAATTAATCTTAACAACTTGGGTTATTAATTGAGTTGAGTTGTTTTAATTTCAAACTTTTGAAATTCAAGTGGAGTAGTTGTGTAAATAAAATAAGCTTTTAGATTATTTTATTTTGGTTGGAATCTTTTGCCACCTGGAGAGGAATTGCAAAGCTCTCTCCACCTTCTTCAACCTTGACGAAGAACACGAAGAACACTTAAGCTCCGACGAAGAACGCCGCTTCTCTTCTTCATAGCCGCTGTGTTTCTGAAGATCGACGACGCCGCTTCTTCGATCTTCTTCCCGTGTCAACGAAAGGAGACACCGTTTCCTCCTCGGATTATCTCCGTTAGCTTACGAAGATTCTCCAGCGACATACCTCTTTGGATGCACCTCGACGTCAACGGAAACGACGTTTGACTTCCACGACGCCCGACCTCCGCGACACTTGTCTTCCGCGGCTTGTTTACGTGCTCCGCACTTGAAACCGAAGTAGGGGTTTATTTTTATTATTCTTTTGTTCATGATTTATACACGTGATTATTTATTCGTGATATTTTTTCAATTGTTTGAGAATGACTCGAGGGGGACGGACCGCACAAACACGGCCGACCCTCCTCCTTTTTCATGTTGATTCTGTTGTGGATTGAAACGGGTGTGGCGCGGTTTCGTCGCACCGCACAGGATCATATGGCAAGAAACGCGCGGCGCCGTCGCACCATGTCGTAAAATAATTCCAGGACACGATGTCGTCGCGCCGTGTCGAAGAAATTCGGAGACATTGCGACCGGATAGGGGCCGCGGCGGAAGGGCGCGACGTTGTCGCGCTGCACCGGACAACGAAGGCCGCGACCAGTTCTGGGCCGCGGCGGAACGAGAAGAATGGCGGCCAGCTGGGCCGCCGGTGTTGGAATCCAGAAGGGGAACGACCTTTGCCTGTCCCGTTGAGGAAGAACTGGCCGGCCAGGTCGGTCCGGCCGGAAGGGAGGTAAACCGGGGGGAATTAATCCCCCCAGCCAGCAAATAAACGGCCCCCCATAATGAGGGGGGGGGGGGGGTTACAAAGGGGGGCAGGCGCCACCCGTTCCAATCATCTCGGCCTTCGTCCGGGCCGTTCCAGGCTGGGTCGACCCTGTCCGGGGCGGGTAGACCTGGTTCAGGCCAACCGGGGGGGGGGGGGGGGACGGCCCGGGCCCGAAACCCCCTTTATCGAGCGGTTTGGATTCAAATACCCATAACTTGGGCTACGGACTTCCAAACGACACGCCGTCAGCGGCGATGCGATCCTTGGATCAAGATAGTCGTTTTGGTATATTTCAATCAAGGTTTCAGAATACTTTGAGATTGGCCGGGTTGGTTCGTACACGAAACCAACCGGGCCCTCGGAGCGGAAATACTCATATCTTGAGCTACGGACGTCCGATTGACGTGTCGTCAGCTTTGTTGAGTTCCTATTTGTGAGACGTATCTTTTGGCACTCTTCACCCAAGGTTTGGACGTAGGTGGAGTAAGGTAGGGTTGGTTTTGTCTTAAAAACCAACCGGGCCCTTGGGACGAAAAAGCCAATAACTCTCAGTCAGGGCGTCCGATCGACGCGCCATCTATTGCGTTGAGTTCCTGTTGACGATACGGAACTTTTGGATACATCAAATCTGGACTTTGCGACCGTTGATGTATCAGCCTCTCGGCTCGTGGAGCAGACCCTCCCGAACGAGCTTGCTGTGTGCGGGAACCCTAGAGCTGGCTGTGATTGCTACTGTGACAGCGACGACGACAGAGCCGAGATCCTCAGTGGATTCAACGACGACGACTACAGCACTCAGCAATCCTGTGTGGATCAGTGCTACTGATCCTGTGCGGGTCCGATCCTGTGTGGGTCAGTGCTCAGCGGTCCTATGTGAACCAGCGCCAATAGATCCTGTGTGGGTCTGATCCTTTGTGGGTCTTTGCGGGGGTTAGTACCTATCGATCTTTTGTGGGTCCGATGACTTAGATGGCTCAGTGATCATCTCTATCGTCTTTCGAAGAAGTATACCTATGGGAGCTGAATCCTGTTGCTTTCCTGTGTGGATTGTGTTGTACTATCCTGTGTGGATTTCGTTTTACTTTCATGTGTGGACTGAGTTGTACTTGGGCTCGAAGGATGGAGCGTATTAGAATTGATGACTTAGGTATATGTATTGGCACATACCTAAGTAGTGTTAGTTATTACTTAATGATTGTATCTTTCCTTTGTGGTTTATCATTTGTGGATTTTGGGAGACCTTCAGGGGTCTCGGGGTCCCTACTGAGTAGCTTATACTCACCCCTGAACGGGCTATGCCCGCACTACGTTGTGTTGGTTATAGACGACGGACAGCGTTGATCGTGGTTGAGGCTTGCAGAGCAGGACAGTACCTGGAGGTGGACCCCTGGGCGGGACGTGCTCAGAGCGGACGGCGGGACCCGAGGAGCAGTGGATCTATCTGTACCCACCCTTCAGGTGGGATTTCCAGAGGACATCTCGGTGTAGCGGCTTTTACTTTACAGTTGTTGTTTTCCCTTTCGAATTGTACTTTACTTTCAGTTTGGGTTTGTATACTGGCCCATTTACTTTTCCACACTTTCAGTTGTACTCTGTTTTTAATTAGTGTTTACTTTTCCGCTTGCTTACTCTGTGGTTCTTGTTTACTTTACTAATTCAATGCCTTCCCTTTTTACCGGGATTTACGCCTTGGTGCTAGTCGCCAGCCCCTGGCCTATGGAAGGCGGGCTTGGGGTAGTCATGGCACGGACCCCGAGGGTGGGTCGTGACAGTAAATAATAAAACTATCTATAAATTAGAGGAAATTATATTTAATAATATATACAATATGATCCAAAAATATGAATTAAAAAACTCATTCCAAGGTTGAGAAAATCTCTATAAAACAACCACACGATCCCTACCACCCAACTAACCCAACATTTGAATCAATGAATGAATTACAGATCAAACTAGGAACCTAGAATTTGAAATATATAGCTGTGAGCTAAAAATATTTTTAGGCCACCAAAACCCAAGGAATCTATGAAATATGTTTTATAAGGATGTTAAAAAATTCTAGTTTTAAAATAAACTTCAATGGAAATTTTTCCTATATAACTTTTATGGAAAGAAAAAAAATTCTATAAATATATTTCAATATATTTATCATGGTTTTCCAAAATTGAAATCACTTCATTGAAAAATTTCCAACTATCCTAAGTAATTTAAAATTCAAAGGCTCATTCACATTTCTCAATAAAATTACTCTTTTTATTTATTTAATTGAAAACAGATAATTTAAAACATCAAACTGGTTAATGAAATCTCAAAAACAGAACACCCACTTTGAAATCTTGTTTAAGAACCAAAAAATAGTTTTTAATTTCAAAACAGGTTTTCCAAACATCCTTAAAATTTCATTTTTTTCAAAGGAAATGTCCAAACACACAAACGGGACAATCATAATAAAATAGGCATCGTCCATGAAACAAGGAATATTTCAAATATAGACAATAATAGTATCCATATTAATTAATGTAGGAGAAACAATACAAATAATAACTAGATCAAAATTCCCTCAATTAGTAACCAACTATGTAATTGAGTATTCCATGGGCACTATCATTTGGATTCTTATCAGATGAAGCAACTAAATATATAAAAGAATAACTACTCACTAACTAGACACAAGTGTGAACAAATATTCAATCCAAAGGTCTTCAAAATAGACCACATGTGCCTTATTGCAATGAAAACCCCCTCATATACCTTGTACCTAGAATGAATAGAGTTCCACTAGTGGTGTGTGAACCAACTATCATAACAGACTAGATCCCCCACTTAGTACCCATGTTCCCCTAACCAAAAGAAAATTGATGCATAAGAAAATGAAATACATGTCTAACTCAAAAGAAATAACCATATCTTACCCCCACCCCAAAAAACCACTATCGGATAAAACTATATAAAAAAGGGAAACATGGCATAATCAAGAACATTCCCACATAATGGTAGAAACAAATATCTTATAGATATTAGTAACCCGCACATGGGAAATGAAAACCCAAACATATTGATAAAGAACCAAACAAGGTGTAATCAAGTCAAGGGGAAATCAAGGGGTGCCTTTTACATTATGAATTTTAAAAATAAAGTGAAAATTTGTCCTTTAACACCAAAACATTTCTTAGGATGACAATCCCCTTCACATTTCAAAAAATGACATTCCAAACACTATTTATAAAATGATGGAAATCATAGGACATTTAAAATCCTCCCTCTAAAATGGGTCCTGTTGATGAAAATACAAAATATGTACTCAGAAGATTATTTCTATAAAACACATTTCAAATGAGCTATTAATTCATTTCTCATAGGGGTTAAACCACATACATATTTCAAATAACCATTTCAAATGCATTAAAAAACCATTTATAATTCACATTGAGGTCCATCAAAGCCCATGTTAAATATAGTTCTCACTCTTTGAAAACTAGAACATGATCAAAATCTAAGTCAAATAATGAAAAATAGTTCAAAATGACACTCAAGGACTTAATAGAATACCAACACATATAAATATTCCATTTCAAACATGTAAAAATGTAATTTAAAAGAGAAACCAATTTCTCTAAGCTCAAAACACAAAAAAATGGTTTTTAAAACATCATAATGGTATCAAATATAATCATACATTCAAAAAAAATTTGAAAGAAAAAAGAACACATTGAATTATAAAATGAAACAATTCCATCGAAACAACTACTACAAAGAAGTCAAAACCAAGACAAAAACATGTCACCTTAAACAAAGATCACACCCACAGGGATAAGAATAGAGTCAATAAACCCAAGACACCAAAAAAACTAACATTATATCCACTAAAAACAATCAAATAATCCACCATATGTCTATAATTATTAGGTGAAACCAAAGAAACGATAATAGATGGAGATAAGGGATGAATAGAGATAGAGATGATGAAATACCATAAAATCTCATAAAAATCGTCAAATATTAGGAAAGGATCAAAGGTGGAGTAGGTTGGAGCTCCTAAAAGGTCTCTCAATAGTTGGACAAAAATAATGGAAGAGAAGAGGGGTGAAACAACAATTAATTCAAAGAGGGAAAATGAAAAATTCCAAAAATTTAAATACCTGTTCAAGTAGCATGTTTTGTCAACATGGATTTCTAAACAGTACACTAATTATTTGCTGGACACTACATAGGATAGACACCCATCTCATGGTCCACCTTGGGTACTAAAAAGTTGTAAAAAAAGTGATCCATCCATTCCATATATCACTATAGAAATATAAATCCACTTTTCATGCTTTCTGTACAATCTACCAAACTGTAAAAAAGTCATGTAGTACAGGCTAGACACACTAGGGATCTTGTATGATTTATCTTTATGGATGAAACATTTTAGATTTAACCATGAATATCCATATTGATAAGCTGGGGAGGGTTAGAAATTAAATGAGGAGGCTTCTCATGAATGGATGTTGTATAGTTTCCCAATAATCATTCACTTTAACCATGCATTGAAGTTAACCACTGAGAATTTAAGAGTTTCTAGGCAAAACCCCTTGGAAAGTCCACTCAAAACCCATCCTCTTAGAATAATACAAAAAACCAAAATAGTGACATAGAGGCTCTAAAAAATGATCCAATATCATAAATATGATATTATAATGAGTAATAGAAGATAATTCAAGCAAGTGGTATCTATATCTACAAATATCAAGTACGTTTTGACTTCGTATGCAGCTAAAGAAGTATAAGATATTTAATGATTTCTTCCAGTTCATAGAATTATAAATTTGGAACTAACTAAGATTTAAAGATTATAATAGAGGATAAAATGGTTATACTCTATGATATCAACTCATAGAAATATTAACATAAGGACTTAAATTCATAGATAATAGAGTATCCATGTAGGAAAATGTAATGGTCCCAATGACTCAAGCCATAAGTCAGCATAATCATGATATTATCATGTGGGAACTATCAATTTGACCATTAACATGTTTTCTATAATTCTTTTTGGAGTGTTGTAAAAGTTGGTTCCCTACACCAAATTTGAAATGAAATGTTTAAATACTGAATCATATATATTGAGTTATGCATTATGAATACCTTCAGTAATAGTGTCAACAATTCTGCCTCAACAATTTACATAGAAACATCCTTAGAATATTTATCATATCAATAGTTTATAGAATTTACCACCTATAATGAGAAGCTATATATTATATGACTAGAAAACCATGGACAATACATCAATCCCATGACATCCACCTAACCCAAATACCTCAATATCTATCACCATCATATAAAAAACTAACCACATAATCTAATCAATTGTAACAAATATAAAATAGAAATCCGGACTGAATATAATAAATCTTAATTATAGTAGAATTTTTTATGATATTTAAATATACCATAAAAACTACGAACCATCATGACTTCCTTATGAATAATTATGTGGATCATAATGATAAACCCCCTTCCTACTACTAGAATCTGTCACCTACAAAACAAACAAAACATTTAAGAAAAGAAATATAAAAGAGGACACACACATAATATATTTAGAATTTTTCACATATTTTTTTTTATTTTGTTAATAAAGCATAATAAATTTCAACATACTAAATATATCATTAATAACACTTTAAAAACCTAAACATACCTATTTAAGATATGATTCAGTAATTGGAACAGAAATCGGATAAATATATTAATATATAATCAATTTTTAAGCCGACTTGCGATGTGCCTATAATTACTCAATAATAAAATTTTAAAGAAATTTTTATGAAAACATTTTGTATATTAGAAAAATAATTCAATGGTGTTTGCCTCATGATTTCACATCAATCTGATGTTGTTTTTTATGGTTTTGACTGTTACACACACATTTTAGTGTATTAAAGCACTAAAAATGTATTTACATGAATCACAGGAAAACATTGACTTGGGTTAACATGGATTTGGTCCATAATTTTCAAAAATCATTCTATGTTAATTTTCCTATTATTTCATGACAATATTATGTGGTTTCATTGGTTTTGACCACCTCACACAAGTTTCAAAATGATTTGGTATCTTTTAGAACAAACTATTGAGTATATTCGAGTAGACCACACATCAAATAGACATTTTGGATCCTCATACACTCCAAAAATAATTAATTTGTGGTTTTACCATGATTTCACTTCATCATGGGCTCATTTTATAGGATCTTGACCATTACACTAATGTTTTAGATTTTCAAAACACTAAAAAAAGTTTACAGATATCTTATCCAATCCGTAACTCAAATTGATATGGAGTTGGTTACTATATTGAAAATATTAATCTACAGTGATTGTCCAATGATTTAGGGTCTCTGGATGTTGTTTCTTTCATTTTGTCCTAATGAATAATGTTTTTAAAGGAATTGGTCAATTTTAAATTTTTTATTAAGTCATTCTGAGCAAACCACACATCAGATTGATTTTTTTCTATCCATACACATCATAAATAGTTCAATTTTTGTTTTATCATGATTTTATGCCAAGATGAGGTTGTTTTTTAGGGATATGACTGTAATACCCATGTTTTAGAGTTTTAAAACACTAAAAATTCCATTATTGGAATCACTACCAAACCATTTCTTGGATTGACATGGTGTTGGTTCCTATATTTCAATACTCAATCTAAAGTCATATTCTTATGATTTCATGGTCTTCGAAATTGTTTACTTGATTTTTACCCACTGGCACATGTTTGTAAAAAATTTAGTACCTTTTAAAACATCTTTTTGATTCATTGTGAGCACTCCACATGTTATATGGATGTGTTTTATTATCATACATGTAAATAATAATTCAATGGTGGTTTCCCATTATGTCCCCTTAATCCGAGGTCATTTTATAAGAGTTTCACTATTATGCACACAATTTAGTGTTTTATAACACTAAAAATGTGTTTTTAGGTTTCCCATCCAATCTTTAACTAGAATTGACATTACATCAATTCTTATATTTTAGAAATCAATCTCTGGTTTTTGTACTATGATTTCATAGCATTTTTACACTGTTTGTATGGTTTTTACCCCCTAAAACATGATTTACAAGTCATTAGTAATTGTTAAAAATGCTAATTGAGTCATTTTCATCACACCACACATTTTAAAGACATTTCTTCTACTCATAAACATAAAAAAATATTGAATGGTGATTTTACCAAGATTTCATTCCCTTCATAGTATGAATTCTATGTGTTTATGGGCATATCATCCAACCCATAACTTGAATTGACATAGATTTGGTAAAAACATTTTTAAAATAAATATACTCTCATTTTTATAGGTTTTTATAGCCAATTGAAACTATTCGGTTGGTTTTGACCCCATAAAACATGTTTCTAATGGCTTTGATATCTTTTCAAACTACATATTGAGTCCTTCCAAGCATAGCACCTGTCAGCTGGACTTGTTCGTTTCTATTACACATCTTAGATAAATCAATGGTCATTTTACCATGATTAAAAATAAATTTGATGATTTTTTATATGGTTTGGACCATTACACACATTTTAGTGTTTCAAAACACTTAAAATGTGTTTATGAGTATCACAACCATATCGTTACTTGAATTTATGTGGATCCAGTTACCACATTTCAAAAATCAATATACCGTCATTGTCTTATGATTTCATGGTCATCTAAATCATTTTATTAGTTCTGACCCTATGACACGTATTTTAAAGTATTTGGTATCATTTAAAACTGCATATTGAGTCATTACAAGAAAACCACATGTCAGATGGATAAGGTGTCTACACATACACATCAAAAATAATTCTAAAGATATTTGACTCTGATTTCACACAAATATGAGATAATTTCATTTAGTTTTTATTGTTACATGAATTTTTTAGTGTTTTAACACACTAAAAACGTGTTTTTTGGAAATCTTCATAAAAATTTATCTCATATTGACTTAGTGTGAGTTCCTACATTTAATATATATATATATATATTTGTTTTCCTATGATTTTAATGTCATTTAACCTTGTTTCATAGTCTTTTACAGCCTAAATAATGTTTTTAATTGCATTGGTATATTTTTAAAATGTTTTTGTATTCATTCTAGGAACACAACATGTCGGATGAAAAATCATACATTTTCTATCTATATAATTAAAAATATTTGATTTTATTAATAAAATCCTTCAATTTATAAATATTATTGACTAAATTACCCTATCAGGATTATTTTTAATGGATGATATTTGAAATGTGAATTGAAATAAATAAGAATTGAGAGTTCTGGGCTACTGTATGTGTTCTTTGAAAATGTGGTAATGATCTATAGATTTTATAATTCACATAGAAGGATGATCTATAGGTCAAGATATTTCCTTAGGGATCATGATTTCCATCCACTAAAATATTGAAACTAAATAATTGTCTAATGTTGACTACCATTGATCCAATGATTTCCTATAATAGTCATGTTCATAAAATTTTACTTCCTACCTCCAAATTTTTCATTGTGCTTCTTGGTTAATGGCATTGATGAAATCCCTACTGGGTGTAGAAACAAATAATGGCAATGACCTACCAAATAAAAATGAGGGAATAATCCCAGTACACATCCCCCATTCACTCTCTAAATTCTCCTTCACTAAAATGATTGCAACTGCATCATTCTGGTAAACCTATGATGATTGTGAAGGGTTCACATTCCATGATTCTGGAATTTTAACCTATTAGTACAATAATATAAACTACAATTCTTAAAATTATCTAAACATAATGATATTTTCTATTTCAAAAAAAAAATATTACTATTTATTGTTATTTCCTTAAAATAAATACATAAAAATGAAAAATAATTTAAACAAAAAACAAGACAAAAAACTAATTAATTATGGCCGACTATGTGGATCAAATGAAACTAATAGAGGTAATTTAAACAGTTTGACCCTTTTATTCAAGACCATATAACTAGGTCTAATACTTTTTTTAAAAACCTCATTATTATGTCTTTATATAAATTAAATAATAGTAAATAAGAATTAAAATCACTCACCACAATGTCTCTAGTAGGTTTATTCAGAAAACTTTTGTCGGGATTTCTATGAATGTTTATAAAATTCTCTATCCAACCAATAGTGTGATCTAATTCATTTGATTTTATAAAAAATATATTTATAATTAATAAAAAAACAATAACTTATAATAAAATAATATAAAAATAATTTATTAAATACAACAGAGATTTTTATATTTACAAAAAAACTCTAATACCCATTAGTAGAAGTAATGAATTATTTCTCATGATTCACAATATCTGTTTAGATAATCCCTGAAAATATAGAAAAACTAATAAAAATTATAATGTTATGGTGATTACATTATTTAGACACTATAATATATTAAATTACATAATGATAAGAATCTTTTTTAATATAAATAATCATATTCAACTATTCCTGAGAAACACCTTTAGGAACATTCTCTTACATTTTTCAAGATATCAGAGATGTTTCAATAAACTCATGTCATATTATTTATTTCAAATCTCTATATTTCTTGAAAAATGGATTCATAAGATCATATGTTCCATGAAGAAATAAATTTTTTTAGTCAATCCAAGGTGTTTCATGAATGTTTATAAAGATTCATGATTTCTTGTTAGTTTCCTGAAATACTGTGATTTTTTGATAAGTGAAAAGATTCATGAACAATAAGAATGTTTCTCAAAAGTGGTGTAAATGTTTTGTGAATGAATTATTTTTTGTGATAAAAAATTTATGGGATATTTTTTATGACCTTAACAAATGATATATTCCATGAATACTAGTTCAATGAGTAATTAAAAACTATTTCAGTGGTATTGTTGACAACTAGATATGATAGAGCATAGTGAAGTTCAGTGTGAACTAATTAGTACATCAACAATCTGACATTGAAGTAATGTACTTTAATATTATTCAAAAATCATTATCACCTAATGTAGTGAGAAATGGGAGAGGACAAAGGGAGTGACCCATGGGTTTCAGTGAACCAAATGAAAAATATTGTCATTTCAGTGAGCCTTGCATGGAGTGACCACAGTCGAAACATTATATCCACAAAACTAGCCAAGATTACTATATTTTAGCACGTCAACACAATGTCAGTGTGTGATCCGTAGACATATCCCACTTTGGGAAAACCAAGTAAAATTCATCTATCTTATGTTCTTTATTTTCTTATATTCTACAGAATTACAGTTACTGAATGTGGATTTAGTGATCTATGGTATTATCTAAATAAGGATATCAATTAATTGGATCATCACGTAATAGGGGAATAGATCTGTGACACTTCTAACAAGTGAGATCAATATTGGTTTGTACAGTGAGAGATTCACATGTCCATGGGGAAATGAGAATGATTCTTATATCTGGATTCTTCCACTTTTAGGGAACATATCTTTAAAGTCCATTATGGGTCCAACACATGCATTAATATTAATATTAACTATTAAGTACCATTACACATGATTACAAAAAGGAATATCCAATGACATATAAAAATGTGGATTCCTATTATCACGACCTGTCCCCCAGCGCCCGTGTCGTGACTACCCAAGCCCTCCATCCATATGCCAGGGCGAGCGTCTAGCACTGAAAGGCGTATTCCCAAAAAACGGGAAGGTATTGCCTTTATAACCTGTAAATTCACACAACCAAACACACAACAAGATACTAACACAAGTAAATTATATAGAAAAAATAGTGATGAATGTATAAGTCGGCTGAAATACAAGCCCAACAGTAAAGTTACATGTACAACTAGAATACAATACAACTGATGAAATAGAATTACAGCCACTAAGTCATTCTTCGAGGTTCGTACCTTAATGGTAGGTATAGATCGCCTCCTTTTCACTCCACGACTACTTGTCTCCTCTACATACTGAAATGTCGTATGGTCAACCTCTGGGCACCGTTTAATCCTGGTGCTCTCATCCTCAGTCTGCATTGTCCGTCGTCTTCACCATTCACAATAGGGTGCGGGAATAGCCCGTGTAGGGGTGAGTATAACGTTACTCAGTCGGTTCCCCGAGACCCTCAATGTCTCAAAAAATCCACCAAGGATAACCCACATGGCATGGAATAAACTGAAAATGCTCCTTATGTATATATCCAAACATATACCTCAGTTATCAAGTAAAACCATCTCAATCATGAAGAAAAACGCAGAGTCCAACTCAAAATCCCAAAGATCAACTATTTCACAAAGGAAGGAATACCACGATTTTAACACCATAGAGGAAAGTACCACACAGGTAACACCACAAAGATATGTACCCCACATGTAGAAGTAAAACATTGGTTACACCACGAAGCTAGTGGTACCACACAGGTAGAAGTACAACACAGGTAACACAGTGAAGCAAGATGTAAAAAAAAGGTAGAAGTACCATACAAAAGAATACCACAAAGGTATCACCATGATGGTAAATGTAACACATAGTTATACCACACAGAAGAATACCAAAAAGGTATCATCATGAAGGTGAGTACCACATAGGTACACCACCCAGAAGTATACAACCAAGGAATCACCACAAAGGTAAGTACCAGACTGGTGCCCCACATAGAAGTATACCATCGTGGTATTACCATAAAGGAAAGTACTACATAGGTATTCCACACAAAATTATACCACAAAGGTATTTCCACGAAGGAATGTACAACACAGGTACGGACTCATATCACACTAGGTATTACTTACGTATGGTAGTAAAGATGATTAGATATAACTACTAAATCATCTTAATCCGTTAAGAGGATAAACCAAAAAGGATCCTAAATCACCATAAAACCCACAAAGGATCAATGTATGTCATCAGACCCACACATGATCCTAGCACCCCATCAGACCCACACAGGATCCTAGTACATCGTCAAACCCACACAGGATCCTAGTACCCCGTCAGACCCACACAGGATCCCAGTACATCGTCAGACCCACACATGATCCTAGTACATCGTTAGTACGTCGTAAGACCCACACAAGATCCTAGTAAATCGTTAGTATGTTGTAAAACCCACACAAGATCCTAGTACATCATTAGACCCACACATGATCCTAGAGTAGTCCTGCATGGAATCCTGGAGTGGTTCCATGTGGGACCCTCAATCACAGACCAATAAAGGACCCCTTTCTAATGTCACAACCAGCTACTGGGTTCCCGTACTAAGCTCACATGTCTCCAGGAGGGTCCACTCTACAATCCACTATTTTATACTCCAACTTCCATGAATTATCATGAATATGTATCCAAAAGGACCACCACGTCATAGTGGTCTCAATGAAAAAATATGGTGCATCAATCGGACGCCCGACCTATAAGTTTTTAGCCTTTTAGTTACGAGGGATGGTTGGATTCATGCTCGATCCAACATGACTATACCCCCAATGTTATCCAATACCCACATGGGTTATAACAAAAGGTTTGTAATTCATTATGGTTTTTAGGGCCATAGACGGTTCGTCAAATGGACACCCAGTGCCAAAGTTATGGCCAAAACAGAGTATAGGGTTCCAACTGGTCCGAGTCCGGTCCGACCTGGTCGGCCCAACCTAGCCAAGGTCAACCCTACCCAGCACGTACTGGGGGTCCTGTCCTAGGTAGTGGCATGGAGGACACAATGTGTGGCAGAGGCTGCAGGGTCCTTGGGGTGGCACGGTGGTCGTGGGGACCGTGAGGGTGGTGCGGGGCCACGGAGGCCTCGAGGGCACCGAGGAGGCTGTGGGGATGTGCATAGGTTGTGGAGGCCATGGGGCGGAAAAGGACATGAGGCCACGGAATCCATGCGGCGGTGGAGGCTGTGGGGGCACACGGAGGCTGTGAGGCTGCAGAGGTCATCACTCTTCATGATAGAACAGTAGAAAGTGGCTATAATTTCTTCCTGATTTATGATGAATTGTGAAGAATGTGTAAGGGGGTATTTAAAACAACACGCCCCACCTTGATGGTTCATTGATGTTGGCGCGAGAATGAATTCTAAGATGTCGATGTTCACCATGCCAGCCACATTCCTTCGATCTTGAGCTCCTTTTTTGGTTATTTAGATAATAGTTCTTAGATTGTGGTTGTTCTTCATTGGAGAGTAGTTCTCCATTCTTTCCCCTTCTCCTTCGCCAACCAAATCCTCTGAAAGGAAGGTGGAACCATTAATGTGGGAAGATACCAAAGGGTGTCTCATATTAATTGGGAGTTCAAGAGGTTTCTCCCGTTATGAGGGTTTGGGTGGTCCCCCACTTTAGGAATTCAAAATTGGGTTTTTAGACTCGGTGGTCCCCACCTCCATAACATACATGTGGGTGGTTTTATTTTAGGTTGTCCCCAACTTTAAAACATCCACATAGGAGGATTCAAAAAATAAAATAAAAATGTTAGCATTTTAATTTATTTCATTCTTCCTCAAAAAACACACAATATAACATTCACTCTCAACCCACTGTGGTTGAGGTGAGGGTCTCCTTAACCGAACACTGTCACAATCAGTACAAAGGTTCCCTCAGATTTTAATTCCCAGCACTAATTCAAAAGTTAGGGAAACCCACTTGTACGTTTTCTGAACATATCTGAAACAATGTTCAGAAATTTATTTCTGGCACACCGCGCCTTAGAATCATGCACCGACAATTTTTTCGGACACATAAAATTCCTACATATTTAAAAACATTACATGGAAATTTAGGGTCTTTACATTCTCCCCACCTCAGGGCTTTGCATCACCATAATCCATAACTCAAAAATAGAAACACAAGTGGGGGTACTAAGCACAAATCTGGGCCTCTAGCTCCCATGTTATCTACTGGAGGTTCCCGTGATGACAACGATCGCACTACGGAGGTATTGAATGCCCATGATGGACATGCTCCAGTCAATCCTCAATCTCTACTATAACCTCCGAAAACATCACCCCGTCATTGATGTCCAGCTTTCAATGTTCAATGATGTGAGAAGGGTCATGCACATATCTCCTTAGCTGAGATACATGGAAGATGTTTTGCACCCAGTGCAACAGTGGGGGAAGTGGTAGGCGGTAAGCCACCTAGCCAACTCCTCTGATGACCTGAAAGGGTTAGATGAACCTCGGAGAAAACATTACGTGGTAGCCAAATCTCCAAAAACCTCATCAGGGTGAGACCCATAGAAAAACATAGTCACCATCCTCGAACTCAAGAGGTATCTGTATCTTGTCAGCATTAGACTTATGCTAGCTCCGTGCATTCTTCATGCTCTCGTTGATGATCTACACTTTCTCTGTGGTAGCCTATACAATCTCTGGTCCCACTAGTGCTGACTCCCTTAGGTCAGTCCATCACAAGGGTAATCTGTAAGGTCGCCTGTATAATGCCTCAAAAGGTGCCATCCCAAAGGTGGAGTGATATCTGTTGTTTTATGTAAACTCCACTAAAGGAATGTGATCCTCCCAACTGCGATCAAAGTTGGGGATGCAAGAATGTTGCATGTCCTTGAGGGTCTGAATGGTCCACTCAGTCTGACCATCCGTCTGAGGATGAATGGTCATGCTCAAATGAAGCGGCTTCCTGAAATTCTCATGCTTAGTTCTTCTGCTACCACGTGCCCCATCCCTAGAGTATAGACTATCTCGAATTCATATTCCTAGTGAAACTCAAGCCAATGTTGATGTCTCATGTTCATGCCCTTCTGAGAGATTTTATACCTGAGATTAATGTGAATTGAGTAGACTGTGAAATGATAGCCCATCAAGTAATGTCACCACATCTTCAAGGCTAAGACCACTACTTCTAACTCCAGGTCATGGGTAGCACATTTCTGTTCATGCTCTCTCAGCTGTCGAGAACCATAAGTGATCACTGCATGATCCTCGATCAGGAAACATATGAGCCTCATCCCAGATGCATGATAGTAAACTAATTACCCTACGCACTCCTATGGAAGCCTCAAGATGGGGGCACTAGTCTGCCTCTACCTCAGCTCCAAAAAAATCCACTGGCATATCAATGACCAAATGAAGTACTTTTCCTTCTTCGTCAATCCTGATAATGGTGTTGCAACAATGGTGAAATTTGGAAAAAATCTCTTGTAGTATCTGGCCAAAGCATAATTTCTTCACCCTTCGGGGAGGTAATCCTAGAAACATCTTTTTTAAAAGATGTCCCCACACTCTGCCACTACTATTGGGAACTTGTAACTCAAAACTCCTACTACCATGAGGATATGTCTGGAAAACTCATCAGTGATCGGCTACACCCTCTTATGCATGTGTTTAACATGTGCAACCTGGATTTTCTTTTTTGACGACCAATGAAACCCCCATTTCAACATTGTAGATAAACCACAAACTTTTTGCCTAATACAGTCAATCTGAGTATGAACTGTGGATGTCCGTCCATAGCCAAACTAACATCGTAAGGCCTCGATGCTGCCACCAAGAGGTTCCAACCGAAACTCTTGCCTCAAGGGCCATATCACACAGTCGGCATAAGTGTAATTATTGAGTCTACTCCCAAAGGTATCTCTAGATGTGAGGGTCAATTCAATAGTTTAACAGCAAACTCTAGGTCCTAAACAAGATTTGTGGAATGAAGGAATGATTGATACCTATGTCTATTGATACAGATGCAAGTATTAGATAGAGATTGTACCACGAATCCTTCCTAGAGCCCTTGAGTCACACTCCTTGACCACTTGTAGCTACTCTCTTCCACTGTTCTCCAGCTCCCTAAGCATAGTGGGGACCACAAAGGGGGTGGTTATAAAATTTGGAAACGTAAACCACATCATGTTTCTCCACTAGCTCTGATTCCACGTCTAAAGCCCTGCATATTCATCTTTCCCTATCACATCCTCTTCCTGAAACATTTTACACTCCCAAGTATCTAAGACTAGAGCAAGTTTCCTGCATTCCTACTGCTAACATTCATTGGTTATATCTGTTTAGCTAAAGAACATTCAACCAAAATGGTTCTCTCTGGCACCCTAACATAAGTAGGAATGAAAAGAGGAAATGTGTTTCCTCAGACATCCATAAACACACTACACTTGAATGTATGAGCCCAGTAACATTGATCGCATCATATTCACTAAGTAACAGGAATGATCGATACACCACGATGAATACTCATCTACTAAAATGTCATCTTTCCTAAGCTATAGAAGCTCTTGGGAACCCTCAACCACCTCCTCAATCCATTCCTTAGCCACATGTGATTCGGGATTACCTTGGAACTTGAGAGGTATCTGATGCTGAAACACGTGTAAGGAACTAAGCCTACAAGTGTCCTCTGCTAGTACTACCAGTCAGATCTACTAAACAATGGGCTGTGATATATCTGATACACTACTTGAAGGTACTATCTCGGGTAATGGTCCATGTACCAAAGCCTCATCATTATGTGGAACATCCTCATGGTTACTCACTAGAAAAGAGTATTAGATAAGATAACCATCAGCTCTACTGGTGTCTCAACTAGGCGGGAAACTCTAGCAACCACCTCCAGCCAGCCCTCAGCTTCATGGGAAACTATCTCGCCTAGAAACCTCAGAGACCTATGCCACTAGGACTCTTGCAATGCAATCAGTCGACATGCACCACCCTCTAGTGTATCAAGTTGTAAATTCTGCCCAATGGGTGGCGGTGCTGCAGGTACACCACCTGAAAGTGCCAACATAGTAAAAGGGCCCTGTACCGAAGCCTCATAGCTTGGTGGGCCATCATCATGCACTCTATATGGGATCCTATATGGCTATCTATGAAGCGACATCCTGATGAAGAAAGGGTTCACTGTGATCAATATGTTATACCTAGTGAGTTGTCTCAAAGTGATCACAAAGGAAACTCTTGAAAACACACACGCAATCACTATTTTCGTGCACTGAGTCAGAAATCAGAAGTCAGGGTCCTAGTGTTTGGATACGCCAGCCGCCACACCAACACTGGATTCCATAAATTAAAAACCACACTCACTACAATTTACATTATTTCCATTAAAAATATCAGAGTCCTATGTTCTACAGTAGAACTGACTCCTCTGATACCATTTTGTCAAGACCCATCCCCTAGGGCCCATACCGTGACTACCCCAAGCCCGCCATCCATAGGCCAGGGGCTGGCGACTAGCACCGAAAGGCGTATTCCCTAAAAATAGGAAGGAATTTCTTTTATAACCTATAAGCACATGCAACCAGGCATACATCAATATACGTACACAAGTAAACTGTATAGAAAAAAGAATGTTGAATGTAAGAGTGGGCCAGAATACATGGCAAACAGTAAAGGTACATGTACAACTGAAATACAATACAACTAAAGAATGAGAAAGATATCGACTGAGTCATCCTCCAAGGTTCCTACCTGAAGGGTAGGTACATATCACCTCCTCAGCACTCCACATCTGTCAGTCTCTTCTATGTACCAATACACATTATGGTCCACCTTCGGGCACCGTCTAGTCCGGGTACTCTCGTCCTCAATCTGCGCTGTCTATCATCTGCACCAAACACAACAGGGGTCAGACATAGCCAGTATAGGGGTGAGTGTAAGGATAATTAGTAGGGAAACTAAGACCCTCAAGGTCTCACAAAATACACCAAGGATAAGCCAAACAGAATAGAATCAACTGACAACCCTGATTAGGTATATAACCATACATATACCTACGTTATCAAGTATACTCATCTTAATCATGAGGAAATCACAGTGTCCAACTAAAAAACCCAAATCTTAACTATTCGACAAAGGATGGAATACAATGAAGGTAACACCAAAAATGTAAGTACCACACATATAGAAGTACCACATAGGTAACACCACAAAGCTAGAAGTACCACACATGTAACACCATGAAGTTATTTTCCACATAAGTAGAAGTAACACACAGGTACACCATGAAGCTGAGGTACCGCACAGGTAGAAGTATCACACATGTAACACCAAGAAGCTATATGTACCAAAAATATTTAAGTACCACACAAAAGTATACCACAAAGGAATCATCGAGATGGTAAAGGTTCCACATAGTTACAACACACAGAAGAATACCAAAAAGGTATCACCACAAAGGAAAGTACCACACAGGTATGCCACAAAGAAGTATACCCACAAGGGATCACCAAGAAGGTGTATACCACATAGGTATTCCACCCAGAAGAATACCACCATGGTATTACCACAAAATAAAGTAAAACATAGGTACACCACATAGAAGTATACCACCATGGTGTTACTTTGTAGGAAAGTACCACACAGGTACGAACTCAGCACACAACAGGTATAACTTAGGTACAATAGTAATGATTATTAGATATAACTACTGAATCATCTTACACAATTAAGAGGAAGACTCACAGAGGATACTAAATCATCATCAGACCCACAGAGGATCAATGTACGTCGTCAGACCCACAGAGGATCCTAGTAATGTGACAGACCCACACATGATCCTAGTACATCCTGAGACCCACACATGACCCTAGTACCCTGTCATTCCCACACATGATCCTCGTACATCATCAAACTCACAGAGGATCCTAGTACATCGTTAGACCCACATATGATCCTAGTACTTCATTAGTACGTTATCAGACCCACATAGGATCCTAATACAGCATTAGACCCACATAAGTTCCTTGATTAGTCCCGCATGGAATCATAGAGTGGTTCCATGTGGGACCCTAATTCACAGACCCACGAATGATCCCTTTCTCATGTCACAACCACCTATTAGGTTCCCGAACTAAGCTCGCTTGTCTATGGGAGGGTATGCTCCACATGACATTACTCTATACTCAAACTTCCACAATGTATCATGATGATGTATCACAAAGGACTTCCACATCATATGGGTCTCAACGCAATAGACGGTGCACCAATTGGACGCTTGGTCAGTATGTTATTAGCCTGCTAGTTCTGAGGGCCTGGTTTGATCCGTACTTGGTCCAACCCGACCATACCCCAACATTATCCAAAACCCAATTACGGTATACCAAAAGAACTGCCTTGCACTATGGTTTCGGGTACCATAGACAGTTCTTCAAATAGATGTATGGTTCCAAATTTATGGCCTAAGAGAGTATAGGGTCAAATCATGTCTGGGTTTTGTCCGACACGGTCGGATCGACCCAGCCCGACCCAGCCCGGGCAGCAGCGTGGGTGCCATGATGTGGTGCAGAGGCCGTGGTTGCCACATAGGATGCAGAGGCCTCAGGGCGGCGCGACAGCCATTGGGACCACAAGGGCTGTGTAGGGCCGCGAAGTCCTCTAGGGTGGCAGGGAGGCCGTGAGGGTCGGGAGGGCGGCGTGGGGCCGCGGAGGCCACGAGGGTGGCAGGGAGGATGTGGGGGTGCGCAGAGGCATGAGGTTGCAGAGGTCGCGGGACGATTAATACTTCGAGCACGCAGAGGCCGTGGGGCAAGAGAGGTAGAAGGGGCACGCGGAGGTCGCGAGGTCGTGGAGGCCTTCACCTTCGTCGTGGTCGGCGGCAGTGTCGGCTGACATTCTCATGCCCCACTAGTGTTGGTTTCCTTCCTCCTCCACTGTGAATAACACAATAATGAATCACAATAATTGCAGAGAGGTCAGACCATGTTTGTTTGGCCCGCACTCTCCACGTTAGAGTGGTAGAAAGAGACTATAATTTATTCCTGATTTACAGTGAATTGTCAAGAATGGGAGTGGTGGAAATTTAAAACAACACACCCTACCTCGAAGGTTCATTGATGATGGCATAAGAAATAATTCAATGATTTCAATGTTCATCACGCCTGCCACACACCTTTGATCCCGATCTCATTCGTCAGTTCATCGTAAAATTGTTCTTTGATGGAGGTTTTTCTTCGTTGTAGAGTAGTTCTCCAAGCTCTCCCCTTATCCTTATTCATCCAAATCCTCTAAAAGGAAAGAGGTGAAAATATAATTTAATTTGGCTAGATTAATTATGTTGTCACATTGGAATAATTATTAGAAAAAATTAATTAATGGACGGTGGCACCATTAAAGTGGGAGGATACCAATGGTTATCTCCCATTAAAGGGGAGTTCATGAGGTTTCTCCCATTATGGGGGTTCGGGTGGTCCCCACCTTTAGTAATTAAAAATGGGGGTTTTAGGATAGGTGGTCCCCACCTCTATAAAATCCATGTGGGAGGTTTTAGTTTACTAGGTCCCCACTTTTAAAACCCACACATGGGAGGTTTCATCAAATAAAATAAAAATATTAACATTATGTTTTTCATTATTCCAAGAAAAACACAAAATCTAACTTTTACTATCGACCCACTACGGTTGAGGTGAAGGTATCCTTAAGTAAATACCAGCACTGCGAGTTCAACAATGCCCCTGGATTTCAATTCTTATCACTAGATCAGAAGTTAGAAAAAACCACTCGTACGTTTACTAAATGTACCCAAAAAAAGTTCAGAAATTCATTCCTGGAACACCAGGCCTTAGATTCATGCACCTTCAATTTTCGTATACTCATAAAATTGCCAAATATTTTAAAAAATACATGGAAATCCCAGGTCTTTACACCTACTGGAAGATATATTCTCTTAATCTCCCATCTTAGAGACTACTATGCCTGAACTTCATTAGATATAGCCTCATATACTAAAGTGTACTTATACTTGACATTAAATATACTATGTTCCCTATCATTGAATGTTATCCAACCATATAACATGGTTTTAAAAATATCATCATTGAATTTCAAGAGTCTCATCATAGCATGGAACTACTATTCCCTTTTAAAGTAACAAATACTCTAGAACATTATTACATTAATTTCATGAAGAAATATTTATGATATATAAGATTATATTTAAATTAATATTCACATATTTTCTTAAACTTGTAATAAAAATCACAAACAATTAGTTCTATAACACAAAATTTAACAACAAGTCCATCTTCTTCTTCATCTATTACTTGCACAATAATAAGTGAGAACAAGCAGGTTGAACTTTATTTCCTAAACTTATCCATCTAATATATTATATACCTTGTAACCTCAATTGTCAAAAAAATGTCTCCCAAGGTCTTCTTTCAAGACCTCGCATCATTAACAATTAACATAGATGAGTCAACTTAAGAAACTTTTTCATAGTGCACCTACTACCCTTTATATGGGAAGCATATGTCTAAGAATTAATGGTGGAATGTGAAAATTAAACTGAAAATTCATACTAAAAATTTGAATGTCCCAATGAAAAATTATTCATTTTAATTCATTAAAACATCAAAAAATATTGGGTCAACCAACATCATCAAGACAATACTAAAATCTAGGCTTTAATTATTCTTCATACCTCTTTGAATCATGTAATGAATCAGGATCTACCTTTCATGACTATTGAGTCACTGAACATCCAGCTCAACATCATCGCTAATAATTTCATTACAAACACTATTTAAATTCCCTTAATGCTTTATCCAAAACTCCTCTATAGAACCTACTCCACCTCGTAATGTTCTGTTTAATACACCATAGTAGGAACATCACTATCATGTAGTTCTCTATTTGTTTCCTCTATCAGATGACTACTAGTTTATATTCATGATTGACTTATTTTATAAATGTCTATTTGATTCCTTTTATTGGAACCCTCTATATATGGGAATTGAAAATTTTCATAAAATGGACTCACAACCTTTTATTTTCCTGGATAAGTCACTCTAAAACCAATGTATGATCTCTCTGTTCTCATTATTCATCCAACGAACATTTTTTGAAAATATAATATGATTTGTGAACATAGAAAGTTTTCTCTATAAGAAAAACACACAATTTTTCATTACCTAGTTGAATAATTCTATTGTTCATAAAAAGATTTAGTTTGTATGAAAATACTCAATCTAATGGAACAATGAATTAATTTGAAAAAACATTTGGTTCTCTCCTCCATATGATCCTCTCAGTTCAGTCTACTTCCACAGACAACCTTAGACTGTTCATCCCATATTTCTATATTTTGTATACTTTGTTAATAAACATTATAAATAAAAATCAACATTGTTAATGTATTTATATATTGACAATAAAATATAAGAAAAATAAATCTTCCTTTATTGTTCAAATATATGACAAAACATGTTGGTGTCAATATGTGGAAAGTGAAAAAAAATATAATTATAATTTATAAGAAATAAAAAATAAATTTATCAATTATAAAAAAGAAATTATGCTCAAAGCACTGATAAAAGTCAGTCACCTTTAGAAACACTAAAAAAGTGATTAAAAAGGCACCCTTTATCAGCGCTAGAAAAGCGTTGATAAATGAACCCTTTTATCAGTTATTTTCCTAGAGTTGACAATGGAATCATTTTATCAGTTCCTTTTTTAGTATTGATAAAGGGATCATTTATCATCCCTATTTTAGCACTGAAATAACTAAATAAAATAAAAAATTTGTTCTTTAACTACTCAACCATCCCTTTTATCAGGGATCGAGCCCCACATTATCTGTGATCAAGCCCCAAAGTCCATCTGTCTATTCACAAGTGATTTCCACCCATTCCCCCTTTTATCAGTGATTTCTCCCCCCCACCTATCAGAATGCCTCTCAACCCCTCCTTAGCCACACACACCTAGATTCTGTCCTAGAACCAACTATTTCAAAGAGAAGGCCCTTGTAACTTCTCTATATTTTTTTATTGAAAATCATTTATGTTTTGGTGTGTGTATATTTATATATAACTATGTGTGTGTGTGTGTGTTTTATTGTGTATTTTTACATGTGTTTGTTTCCACATATATGATTTTTCATTTATTTTAATATATATTTTTTGGTAATTTATAAAAACAGATTCATTTGTAAAAACACCAATAATCACAGTTAACAAATGACTAAATTATTTTACATTCCATATATTAAAATATTTATATACATATATGTATGTATATTTTTCAATATATATAAATATTTTAATATATATATATATATATATATATATATTAAACTTGATCTACCTATATTAAAATACATACATAAATATATACATATATAGATATATATATATTTTCTTATTACATGACACACCTATCATAGGGTTTCCAAAAAGCTACAATTATTTTCCAAGTGTAGTAAAGTGGTTGACTATGGTTTTATCACATCACAAGCTTTACATTCGTTCACTCACTGATTCCTAGTTCACATATTCTATTTTTTATGTTGTTGTTATTTTATGAAAATAAATGTTAAAATGTAGGGAATTATAATACAATTAAAGACTAAAAATAACATTAAAATTCCTTGGAAAACAAAATGAATGGTGTTTGAGTAGAAAGTAAATTCTCTCAAGAGATACATCCATATAGAACCTTCATAATATTGATTTATATATACATAATTAATTCTCTATGCCATATATGTGAACACCTTCTACACCAGTTTTGAATGGATAGTGCACACAATTATCACCATGAAAATCATACATCCACCTCCTCGATCGATGGATAATGGGTGTAGAATAAAAATATTATCTTTATATAACCATAGTAATGATTACATCCACCAAAAAATATCATTGTATTATCAAAATGATAATATAAATCAAATACTTGAGTTCAACACTAGATTAATCACCCGGGATATTCCTCATGACACTTAAATCATAATCACGAGTATAAGAGTCCACGATGAATAATAGAAGAGAGGGTGAGATAATAGAGGAACACTTTATTTGAATATGAACATGAGGTTTCATGGAAAAAATTAAAACTAAAAAATACTATATAAAATAAAAGAATAGATTCATTTTAATGCCTTAGTGATGTTGTTGATCCACCTTCAACTAAATGGAATCACTATATTTATAGGCATCAAAACCTTAATGATCTAGTATTCAAATCTCAAAATAACCACTTCAAATTTCCCATCTTTTTTATCTTTGAGTTGTTAAATTTTTCCTCATTTAATTAATTGAAAATATAATTATTAAATGATCCTTTTATTTTCCATGATAGAGATAACATGGATTTGACTTCACATATATCTTTATCTTCACCCATGTCCATATCGAGATTTAATTTGACTTCTTCCACCATTTTTGATAAATTCATTTTCTCCTGTGGAATTTGACATATCACTATCCCCAAATCACATGTGAATGGAATGAGGTATCCTAACCAGCGTATAATCTGTTTGTAAACCCAAGATCACAACTGAAAGGAACGAGGTTCCACCAAAAAAATTCCTCTATTGGGGCTTCATCATGGTATAAAAATTTATTTTAGTGGGTGTCTTGATCATGGGATTCCATAGTTGACTAAAAGTCAAGGCATGCATGTTTATAATTATTCTTCCTTTGATGGCCTTAGTATACATCAAAAAGGATGGATTAAACCCTTGTGTTTTCTTCCAGATGCATGTATGTATAACACGATCATTACCACAGAGAGTGACTGGCAGTTTATCATTTTATCACCCCCTTGTTAATCCATTCATGGAGGCCATGGGATATCAATATAGGGTTTGTGATTATTTGACTTCATCTCATATTACATGGTGTTTTTTTTTGTGTTTTGTATGACCATCACATGACCTTGTGGAATAGAAGACAACCCAAACATATGAAGATTTATCTTTAAGAATCATCATGTAAATAAATTGTAAATATAGTGTACTTAAATATCATTAACGACATTAGTTTTATTCTTTCTTGGTGAAGGATAATGCTTGATGAAACTCACGTAGCAATGAACAAAATCAACCAACCACCAAGTGGGTACACGAACCAATGAATCTGAAATATTATCATGAGGATACTCAAATGTTGAAAGGGTTCAAATTCCTTCATATCAGACAATGAAAAAGCAATGTAGGATGAATAGAGAAATGAGAGCCTAACTCGTAAATGATTATATCTACAGGAGGGATCATATCCCTTTATATATCCAACCATGAAGCATTTCCATAAATGAAAACGTTTGAGATATATTATTGTATCCATATAAATTTATTCATATAATTCATTTAATCTTATTAAATGAGTGGTCAATACAATTAATATGTTTATAATGAATTATAATTGTCAATTAAACAAGTTGGGAGAAATAAATATACATCAAATATATATATATATATTATAACATGTACTTAATACATGCATTACATGCATAAAAAGAATTTAATTAAATATACATTTTATATATATATATAATCATATATTATATTATGTTTTACATGCATATCTAACAATGTCCCACTTGAACTAAAATATCATGACAAATTTATGCATAACATCGCAAATATTTATGAATCCATCCAAACTCTTTTGCTCACAGTTTTTCATCAAAGCCTGTTCACTTTGAAAAAAAAATTGTCCAAAATTTTAACCTTATCCAAGGGCCTAATTGTGTGACCCTTATGGCCTTAGAATCATTGAAAATAATTATAAAATATCTATTTTATAGAAGTATGAAACAAGTGACCTCTAGAAAAGCATCAGTGTTATTGAAGCTACTAATGGGTGACGTGTGATCTCCATCAAACATTATCATATGTCTATATGAATATTCCAACCACAAGATGAATCATATACACCCTATTAATCTTATATAATTCCTTTGTCTATGACATCATATGACTACTACACATGGAACACGCCAATCCAATAAAGGCCTCTCACAATTTTATTGATTCTCTGAAAATTACTGGCTATGTGGATGAATATATCAAATGTTATTTATCTTTCTGATAAGAATATCACATTTCACTTATCCATGTAGAAGAGTACATAATATGTGAAACAAATAAGCATGGCCAGTAATTTCCTCATAATAATTAAATGAAGGGCTATATTCCATTCTTTCTCATACAAGTTGATAAATCCCCTATTGGTTTCACACCAACAGGCGATATGATCAACAACAAACCCAACCACCCCTGATTAACTAATTTCATATGGTGACTTTGATATACAGGGAATCAATGTATGAATTTTTTAATGATAAGTATCTCCCCAAGATAATGTAAGATGTATTGATAATAAGAATACAACCCTACATATATCTATGACTATATGAAATTCCATGAGATATAATTTAACGGATCAGTCCAGGTAATAAATCTTTACTTGTTACATCAAGAATATATTCTTCAATATCTCATATACAAACCATTCTAACAGAAATAAGAATCTATTCATTCTAAAATTTACATTTCATCAAAAAACATTAAACTCCATGATGACTATCAGTTAGGGACAACTCAAGGTTTTTACATTGAGAGGATATCTATCATTCAACCATTCATGTAAAATAAATTGAAGCACACTTGAATGAATGATAAATGGAGATTCCATTTATTATAATAACATGATAAATTTTCAACCATTAAAACAAATATCTTATGTTTTGAACACATATAGATTTAACATGACCCTCTTGCATTTGTTGCAGTAATGAATTTTAACAGTACATCAAAATGTATTTCATGTCCCATCCTAATGTGACCATTTGATAAAGTAATCTCACTAACCTCTTAGTGAGAAACATCTTCGAAGTAAGCATGTATGAATAATGGTGATATGTAGGAATTATATTCCATCATTTAATCTCTTTTAACTTTAATTGAATCAACCTAACATCATAACATAAAATGTTATATGTTATGTTATGTTGTATACATAGAACTATATCAAAGTACACCACCATCATCTTAGGAACCATTTACACCAATCTTTTCCCTTTAAATATTATATAAATAATGTAATTTTTTACTTTATCACTTTACCAGCACATCATAAATATTTTAAGGTTAAAGTGGTATCAAATTTGTTATTGTAACTAATATAATTGTTCATATTTTTGTTTAACTTTACACCCTAAACAATTTAGGATATAATGTGTCACAATTTGAGTATTATCTAGTATAATCATTTATTGAATATTGATGACCACTTATTATGGTAAGTAAATGTAACTGTTTAAATTTTCTTTTTTTCATATATCGTACAATCTTTAGTAAATTATGTAAAGAATCACTATAATATTAGACTGGTATAATCATTTAGTTAACAGTAATATTCACTTTCTCACAATAACTAAATGTAACAATTTAAATTTTTATTTATTTTCAAATATCCTAACAATTTAGAATATAATGTAAACAATAACCTAATCTAAATTTGTTGTAATCTTTTATTTGTTAATTTCGAAGTTCTCTAAGTCCAAACATATTTCCACTATCTTCTTAGATTCTATATTATTTTAAGAATATCGTTCTTTTACAACACAAACTACTTTGTGTTTTAGGAAATTAAATTTATTTCATTTTAGTTTAAATATTAATTAAAAAATTTATTTTTTCCATATCACATATGGTATTTTATTGTTTTATAAAATTATTTTATGAAAATATGTCTTTATTTAAATATCCCACCAATGAGTAGAAGGAACACATTGCCATATATTTTAACAAATATTTGGATAAACATTTTATCTTGGATAAATACTTTTATCCAAATATTCTTCTCATAATCATTGTATATAAATTAATGAATAATAAACCATGTGCATAGATTTAAATATCTCATAAAAACTATTTTTTATTGAACATCCTCTCTTATCCAATAATTGAATTGAGATATTGATACACATCTGTTATTTAGATTCATACAAGTTTGATACATTCCTTTAAATACAAATTCTATATGTAGTATCTATTTCCATAATCATTTGAATGCAATATATAGAGGCTCAATCAATTATTCCATTGATTTTGTACTCCTGTATATTTAAAACACTTTTAGTACATATACTCGGTATTAAAAACTATTCAAATTCAAATAATTATTTTATATAAAATTTTTACCTATAATGAACATTCCATGGAGTTCCCATACCTTTTCATGTATATTTTTGATAATCCAATAATATTTATTTATAACTATTCATTTATGAAATCCCTAGGTTTAAATGACCATGATTTTCTTCTTGAAGAAACATTTATAAAATTTTCAACTAACTTTTCATCTTCTTGCTTGATCTTTTACCATATTATACTATCTATATAGTACTAAAATCGTGAAATCTTATAAAAAATCCATCCATTATCATTATAATAAGAATTGTAGGTAGATTTTTCTTGAATTCATTCACATTGTCAGAACATTTTCATAAATGAATGCACTATCAATTTCATAACAAAAAATTAAATTTTAGTAATTATTCATTTATTCCAAACATGTTCTATCTTATTGAATATCATAGATATACCAAAACATATTGAGTGTAGGATAATTGAATTACTTATGTAAATTTTTCATCAAATTCCTTTGAACCCTTAAATGGATAATTTCCTGATAACATAAGAAACTAAATTTTGTTATTGAACAACTTCAACACTTGGTTACTCTGGAATGAATTGTTCAGACACATAGAATATCTCTCTTGCTCGAGAACTATTATTAATATACCAGTATTATTAGTTTCATACTTTAAGCTCTGTATTTCAAGGATTAATATTTAGTATAGTTTCATGATGATAATTCATTTATCTATAGTATAACTTTTAATCAAATTTAAATCTTGCCATTTATGTTTTCATTATGGTATTTTAATGAAAGTTTTTGCACTAAAATTGATGACTTTTTACATCATATCCATTTGGTGATTCAAGAACCATATTTCAATAAAAAATAGGTCGATTTAGCATTTCTTCCATTAAATAGTTATTTAGGTTAGGAA
Source organism: Viscum album (assembly GCA_963277665.1). Taxonomy (NCBI): domain Eukaryota; kingdom Viridiplantae; phylum Streptophyta; class Magnoliopsida; order Santalales; family Viscaceae; genus Viscum; species Viscum album. Next base: position 414,217,487 of record OY728128.1, on the reverse strand, counting down.
TCATCCAAATAACAATAGTTGTGAATCTTAGATAGTTTAGTCGATAACCCTTTATCCAAATCCATCCATGGATTTACTAAGCTCCATTCGTCTGGTAACCTAATCCAGTTAGGGTCTCCCAGCTAGTTTAACCCTAATAATATGCCAGAAACATGCTATCAAAGGACGATACTAGGGAACCCATATTTAGAATTTCCCACATATGGAATAATCCATAATCATGCTTTAATTTCTTTCCTTACACAAGATAACCCAAAGGCACATAGATTTAGAATGACCTACCTAGTTGGATGATTAAGGTCCTAAAAAGTGTATCTTTGGAAGGAATATAATGCTTAGTATTTGTGGGGGTATTTATTTTAAGGTCTTACCAATATATTATACCTCATATGAAAATTACATTCATAACTACAACATCATATGTAATCATTATGTTCTCACGTCCTATTCCTTTTATTTTTATTATTTATTATTGGGATTTAGTTTTGGAATCTCTACTCCAACAACCAAATTAATTTGTTCATAGGACATTAATTTGTAACTCTTTATACTTCCCACATGTTTTTTTCAATCACAAAAAATTGATGTTAAATATATTCATACATATACATATTCATCATATACATAATGTATATGAACACTTCATTTAAAGAAATAATGATATATGAGATTAGAAAAGTCTACATGAGTAAGGCCAGATCAATAGGTAGCCAACCCCATTCACATTCATAACCAAGGTGATCCTCTAAGAAAGTACGTGATCTGACACCAATTCCCTCTAATTGGAAAAACTTTACTCTAGAAAGAATTCAATTCATGAAAACTCTAACACCTAATATGCATAAAATATTCCAAACAACAACTCTAATGATCATAACTAAAATTACACACTGGGTTCAAGGTAGGTGGAAACTAAATTTTATTATATCAATTCTAGCATGATATGAAAGGATCTATCTTAGAAGAAATTCATCATATAATTTTTTTCAAAAAGTTATTCATAATATAAATTATTTATAACTATAAATAGAATTGGGAATAATATTTAAATAAATGAATAATTCAAATATTTAATCATGATATAAAAATATATGAACAATTTCATAAATAAAATCTAATTATTTAAACTTTTATAATTTCACCTTTAATATTATTGATATTCCATATTTTTGAATATAATCTATTTATATAATTTCCAATTTGAATTCATTCATATTTTTCATAATAAGGAATTTCCTTTTTTAAATATATAATATACTATATATTAAAAGCTATTTTTAATTCAATTTCTATCATGTAAACCTTTTATATAATCTTAATATCATATAATTAATTATTAATGATACTTTGATACTTTCAAATACTTAATGAACTTTTGATGTGGAAAAATATTAATATCAAAATAAAGACCCTTTCATTTGAGAAATTTCAAATTATTTAATCATGAACTAAACATGAATATTAAAGAAATGTAATAAATGAAAAAAAATATTATTTTATAAAATATAAGACATTTATGATCTATTCATAAATTAATGGTAATTATAAAAATTTTATAAATTAGAAAGAATATAAACATTTTATATTTTAATCAATATGATCCATTCACATTTTATATTAAACGTAATTTATATGATATTTAATGAATTATAAACTTTTTATAATTCAATATCTATTATATAATCTTTTTTATATAATCAAAATATCATATAGGTTAGAATTTATAAACTCTTTATAAATCTTCTTTTATTATTTCTAAATATACCATTTATTTCTATATCATAAATCATTTCATTTAATTTTTCAATAGGTAATATTTTTTAAAAAAAAATTAACAATTACACATAAACATTTTATTGTTAATTAATGTATGAAACACTCTTACAAATTTATATATAAATATTTCATGATACCTATGTAATTATTTATAAAATATAAATAATTTATTATCATTATAGTTTTATCAACGCTTTTATAGAAATGATAAAGATAGGCCTTTAATAGCTCTAAACAAGCACTGATAAAAAGCGTCTTTGAAATCATTAAAATTTTAGCACTGATAAATGTATGTTTTACCAGGACTTTTTAATTTAGCACTGATAAAATATACTTTTATAAACACTTTTTATCTAGCACTAATAAATGCTTCTGGTGGTTTTATAAATGAACCCTAACAGTCTCTTCCTTCCTTCGCACCACTCAAGCTCTCATGGAAGCCCTACCCTGCCGCCATCGCCACTGCCTCATTCGCCGTCGCCACTGCGGCGAAGCTCTCTTCCACCACCTCTCTCACTTCCTAGTCCTCCTCGGCGACTGACTCCTCCTCCTTGTATACCACCACGAAACCCTCCACCATTTCTATGAACCCTCCTCCTCCTCATCTTCCACTGAATCATGTCATCACGAAGCCCTCCACATGTGTTCATTGTAATTAGATTCTTTATTCGTATAAAAATAAATATATTACAAGGATAATTTGGGTTTTCTTTATGTTTTGATCCCTCGTGTTTGATGGGATCATTTATGATATTTCATTCCCAGAGTTATGGAACATTACGGCTGGTAATAGAGGTATTCATTCTTCTTTAGTTGGTTGCCATTGAAGGCATCATATTTTAGCATGGTTTATTCTTCTTCCATGTATATTTTTCAATGTAATTGTTTCATTTTGTATATAAAAGTGTTACTGTTCTTTCTAAATTCTTTTTTTCTGAAATTATGAATATATTTGATATCCATGTTATGACTTAAACTATTTTATTGTGTTTCGATCGTGGACTAAATGGGCTCTCTATTAAATTTCATTTTTTCATGTTTGAATTAGAATGTTTTTGAAGAATAGTGATATTGTGAAATAACCATGAGGATTTTTGAAATGATTAAAATGGTGTGAGATGTTTTATAATCTAGTTTTTTTCAATGAAATAAAACAATGTTTTAATGTGGAATTTTTTTTGATTGAAGTTTTGATTTTAAAATTGTTTTTAAATGGGCTTGTTTTATAAATTTCAAATGTTTATTTGAAATGAGAATTTGGTTTACCCCTTCTGATAAATTCTATAGGGATTATTGAAAATTGTTTTTGATGGAAATTGTTTGATTTTGGAATTGTTTATGATTTCAATGCATGAGACCCTTGTTTTTAATGGTAGCATCAAATGATTTTTATAATATATGAGATTCTCATACAACAATTCCCCATACCTCATGTTTGAATACGCCACATCATATTTTATTAAGCCCATAACATAGAGGCCTTCACATATTCTTGATTAGGGAACATTTTTTCTCTATTGTATTTGGATTTTGATGGTTATATTAAGTGGGTTTATTTTATTCTGGAATGTGTTACACATGTGTAAAAAGAGTTTGTTTTGGTGAAGGGTGTTTAGATATGAGATGAATAGTTTTTTGTCATTCAGATTTTATGTGATTGACTTCATGATTGTTTTTTATCTCCTCCATTTCATTTTTCATGAGAACCCCAGTTACATATGAAGGACCTAGGACATGTAATTTATAGACATTGATTCACTATCCCATGAATGAGAATACATCCCAACACTTACTAGGAATCAAAATGATCTCCCTATATATGGATCAAAATGCTTCACTTTCTAGGAATTTATACATTCTCACAGAGAACCGCTATTGAACCAAAACCTCAACCAATCATACTCCTTGATCCCTCCCTCTACTACAAATCCACCATTTATCTCAACATTGTTGAGGAATTCTTTTCTTCCCCCATGGATCCGCATTCACTTAGACAAAGCTCATTAAAACAATTTTAATTTTATCATCTCATGGTTTCCCATACTAATAAACACTTCACTTATGACTAATTCAAAATCAATGTATATTTTGAACTCTCCAAGAGTATGAAGGGAATTTTCCACCGAATAATGATCCCTTCACCATTTAATATGAATCTAAACCTTACTTTTTTCAATGGAAGCACCACATTTTTATTAGTGAAATAATACTAAATCATAGAAAACTACTTCACAAGAGGAAACCATGTTGTCTTGAAACCATAAATTTCTATCGAGTCTTGATAAAATAATCACCATACGTTATGTAACCGAGATTTAATACCAGATTTTGGTAAATGATAGTAGAATAATAAAAAAGACCCGATACCACTATTTTGATTTGGTACAAATCAACAATCCAAATATTAAACCCCCAAAACAAAAATTAAATCCCCAAAACATGATGATAGTGGAATAAATTAAAGAACATACCTAAATTGAAACAATCCAAAAACCTAACATACCATATCTTAGAAATAAATATACTGTTGTTCCACTACATCTGATATCTACCATATTGTTCTAGAAACCTCACGGTTTTGAAAATACCTCTCCTAGAGTAAAATGAGCAATAAAGGATAAACACATACCATAAATGGAATAATCCACCACATGAAATTTATGTTATTCGGATTACAATCCTACTTCATAGGAGAATAAATTTATATTTATATTAATGGATAATTTTATTTATATGGGAAACATATCTTTTGTTATCTCCACATATCCAAAGCTACATGAGACACTTTCTAGACACCCAAGTCAAATAACCATAACAACACATGTAATTAATCCTTCCACCTTCATGCACTTTAATGTGAATCCCCTAAAATGGAAAAATGATATAATTCAAGTAATTATCAAATATTATTTTCTAATTAGAATAATTTTATATCTAAAAATTTAAATTAATATTTTATTAAAACATTAACAAATTATATGAATGAATTATTAACTATTGATATTCAATGTTATGAAGTGGTCATGAAATTTAGGTTGATGCATCTATATAAGGTACAAAAACTAGATTTTATTTATGAAATTTTATTTTAATGGTCCTACAGTATCTTGGGACTTGATCTTGTTAACCTCATGTATGAGTTCTAGATGGGTAATAATTCTCTTGATACTTATAATGACACTCTCATCACTTTGATTCTAGAGGGTACTGATATGTGTTCAGTTAAGAATTTTAGAATGACAAGTCTCTGAAATGTCATTTAAAAAGTCTTTTTGAAGATTTTAGAATATAGAATACGAAAAATAATACCATTTATTAGTTTAGTACCATAATTCTTTTCGTATTTTGACTTGATACATAATGAACATAAACTGTTCGGGAAAGCAACATAGTTTCTCCTATTAATGAGTGCCAAAGGGAAATTATTTGTGTTAAAGGAATGAAACTTGAAAAAAAATTGATTATGTAATGGGTTCATGGGTATAGATTTTATTTGGTGTATTTTCAAATGAAGGAACCAATAATACTTCATGTGAGATACATATACATTATTCATTTTGGTGTACAACAAATTGATTTGGTGTGCTCCAAGGATCATTGGGATAATGTAGTGTTTGTAGTAAATAAGAACACAAGATTATCATTGTTGCGAGTGTAGTCACTGACTATGGAAGATATCCATTGGGACTCTAGTGTTTTGGTAAAGGATAGTTGATATAAATAGACAATGGAAGCATGGATAAGGAATATCCAATTGTGGGGAGAACAATATAGAATGCTTATGTAAATTATTATAATTACACATACCGTTGGAATAATGTGATGGAATCGTACAACACTAGATGATTTGGGATGAATCGAGGTGTTTCTTGTGTATCATTTTTAATGTGTCTCTATTGAGATATATGCCTTTGTTAAAATGCCTAAGCATTTATTTTAAAATTATTCAAGTTTATTAAAATGTTTCTAAAGGGATGTCACTTATTTTAAATGATTAGATTTATGATATAATGAAGTTGTCTTGAATTATTTAAAAAAATCAATTGGGGTTTTGTGAAAGAGTGTTTGGAAGTAATTGATTAATTTTAAAAAGGGCATGTTATTTTAAATAAGAATTTTTATAAACTGTTGTTTTTTTAATAGTATTTCATGTGTTATATTTTAAATAGTTCTCAAAAGACATTTGAACTGTAGTTTTTTAATAATATCTTAGGTTTAGATTTTTCTTGAATTATTAAAACCATTACATATTCTAAATATTTTGTGTATTTAATTTTTTAAATAATAATATCACATAATCAAATAGGATGCATATGAATAAAGAATGTATAGATGGAAATTGTTTGACATGAGAGTATAAAGATGGAGTGAAAGAGTTCTTCAATTTTGCAATAGATCATGCATATGACCCATCCAAAATCATTTTCTCGTGTTTTTTCTATTGTTATTCAATACAAGTTAGTCTAAAGATGTTGGAAGAACACTTGATCTGTGACGGAATATATCATTGTTATAAATGTTGGAATAAACCTGGGGAAAAATCGAATGTAGCTAGTGGATAGGATAACAATGTGTTATTTGGATCATCTGATATGTTTACTATTTTGGACAATGAAGAAGACTGTATCGAAGACATTATTGCAGATGTGAATGATGAGGAAGATCATATTAAATAAATGAAAAAGGAATGTTGATGATGAACATCGTGATTGCCTAAAATTGGTTAAGAAGTTAAATAGTAATGCAAAGACACATTTGTATAGTGGTTGTACTAAATATACAGCATTGTAAGCCATACTAAAGCTGTATAATTTTAATTTATGAAACGGTTTTAGCGATGCCATTTTTACCGAATTACTTTCCCTCTTGAATGACATGCTCCAAGAAGATAATGTGATTCTGAGCTGAACATACCATGACCATAAAATTCAACATTTGATTGATATGATCTTTGAATGAATGCACAACTTCCCGAATTATTGTATACTCATTTTCAAGGACAAAAAATCACTTATAGAATTCACAAAGTGTGGTGATTCTCAATAAAATAATGTTTCAACTAGTCCTATAAAAGGTGTATGTTAATTTCCAATCATTCTATGCTTTAAGGGCCTATAATAAAGATAGTATACCATATGAAAATTGACGTGGAACACAGACAGAAGAAATAAATATGGGAAACTACATCACTCGGAAGACTCTTCTCAGTGGAATAGAATCGATCAAGAGTACCCTGATTTTTGAAATGATCCAACAAACATTCTTCTTGTGTTATCTACATATGGAGTGAATAATTTTGGTTTTCAACGTAGTACTCACATTACATGAATGGTTATGTTGGTGAATTATAACTTTCCACCATGTTTATGCATAGAATGAAAACACATCACGGTATCTATGCTTATATCAGGACCAAAACAATTGGGTAATGATATTGATGATTATTTGGATCCATTGATCAATGATTTGACACTATTGTGGGATTTGGGTGTTATGTTGTATGATGATTATAGAAATAAAGATTTCACATTGATAGACATGTTGTATGGTCCGATAAATGAATTTCCTACTTATGGAAGTTTGTCAGGATATAGAATTAAAGGAATTCATGTGTGTTTTTTTGCGAACAGGGTACACAATAAATTAGGTTGAAATATTCATCGAAAACTGTGTTTCTATGACCACATAAATTTATACCCTGATGACATAAGTATCGATCATGGTTGGCATGATTAGATGGAATTCTAGAAGAATGTAGAACACCATCTACTCTAATAGGCTATCAAGTATTTGAGAACATAAAAGATATGGAGATTAATATTGGTTAAACATTTTAAAAAACCTTAAAAAACCAATTGGAAGGGGAGATCATTATTTTTAAATTACAATACAAGAATCGTCTTTACATTAGAAACTTTCTTGATGTTATGAATGTTGAAAAAAATGTATGTAACAATGTCATCAGCAGATTGCTAAATGCCCCCGACAAAACAAAGGATGGAATAAACTCTATGTTGGACATGGCTGACATGGGAATACGAGAAGAGTTGGTTCCAATAAAGGGTGAAAACAAAATTTTATTCCTTTAACTGGTTAAACTCTTTCCAGGAAGGAGAGATATCAGTTTTGAAACTTTTGAATGATGTAATGGTTCCAGAGGGGAATTCATCGAATGTCAAGTATATCATGTCAATGACCGATTTAATGTTAAAGGGTCTTAAATAACAAGATTTACACATTTTTATGAAACATCTTACTCCTATAGCTTTACATTGCATTTATTACAATAATTTCCATTATACATTAACGAAGACCTGATTCTTATTAAAAGCTATACTAAACAACGTTATATACCTATAAAAATTACCGAGTATGGAATGATAAATTGCAGACATATTATGTGAATTGGAAATGATCTTTCATCCAACATTATTTGATATGATGTCTCATTTTATGGTTAAATTGGTGGTAGAGATTTGATTATGTGGTCCTGTACACTATAGTTGTATGTACACCATTGAATGGTATATGATGATTTTTAAAGGGTATGTAAAAAATTGATGTCATCCAGAGGGTTGTATTATGGAGAGATATATTTTTGAGGAACTTGTTGATTATGTAAAGAATACTTGTCTGGTGTGGAAATAATTGGTCTACCAAAATCTCATCACATTGGGTGGCTTGTGGGCAAAGTAAATTTAGGAAGAGAGGTTTTCACAATCAATATTACAGATCAGGAGAAATCCGACCATTATGTTTTGCATAACAATTTGGCGGTTGACCCATATATAGAAACCCACAAATAAATTCTTAGTTATTTGAATCCATCAATTTATAAAAAATGGATATCAAATACACATAATCAGTAGTTTATACGATGGTTTCAGGACCATATTTTTAAAGGGTCAGAACAACTTCTATGGGTAGCCAGAGGACCTTGTGTGTAGGTATTATCCTATAATGCTTATTTAATTAATGGTATTCATTTTATACTAATGAACATGATGAAGAAAGTAGAATGCTGAATAGTGGAGTTACACTTGTGGCTGAAGCGATGCATGTTTCTAGTACTAAGGTAAGAAATCCAGTTTATGTGAATATGTCATACATTGGAATCCTCAAACAAATATGGGAGTTAGATTATTCAAATATCCATGTGTCAATTTTTTAAATCATGTGGGATGATAACATGAGTGTAGTTAAAATATATTAGTTGGGATTCGTGAAATTTGATTTCAGTAAGGAAGGTTACAACGACATATCGTTTATATTGGAATCATATGCAGTTCAAGTATTTTTTGTTATAGATCCTGCAAACTGAAAGTGGTCAGTTTTTTTCTTATATACAAAAACCACTTAAGGGTTGGAAGAAAATTCAATGGAAGATGACCCTTTCATTAGGATTTCACAATCATTTCGTAGTGGTCCCAATGTAGACAACATTGTTTATGTTATAGGAGACCATATGAAATGTATTTGAATAGTCGATAGAGGGATCCAATCGATCTAGCCGTTACAAAAAGAGTTCAATAATTAGGTTATATGTTTTTTGTAATATAAATCATGTTACCTTATGATATTAACTATTCATTTCCGCTTTTATGTAATATTAATTAAAGGTTAAACCACTTCTTCAAATAATGACTTCTGTACAAGATGGTGCTCCCAATCCTTAGGCACAATAGGTCTCATAACCTTTTGCTGCTAATAATGTAGATGAAGAACTGGTCTCTCAAACTAATTCTACTTGCCGTATAGAGGACCGACAGGTTTCTCAACCCATTTCTTCTGTAACTCACAGTGTAGAGGTACATCCACCATCTCAACATGTCGATGCTAGCACTCTGAAGGAACATATTAATGATATTAAAATAGAGGAAATGGTATGAAATGAAACACTAGAGGTATAACAAAAAGAATCATCATATTTTTATGGTGTTAGAAACAATTATTATGGAAAAAAGAAAAATTCATCAAATGCGAGGTCAGAGGGATTAATAATGGCCAGCATGTTAACCCCATCAAGTCCATGTTCAATAGTTACATTGGAATCATCACTCGGAAATTCATGTTAATGGATGTACTATCATGCCACAATGTTGTCACTGATATTAAGACATTGATGTGGGGAGATATTATGGTAACATTATGATATCATTTCATTAATTTACTAAAATATAAAATAATGATACATTGACTTACTCTTCCTCAACCCTTGTAGAGTTCTTTTTTAGTGGATGACTCGAACAAGGACAATCTATTAAGGATTTCTATAAAGAATTATAGAGTCTTTTGCAAAAATTTAATGAGATTATAACTTCATGATGCTGAATGGAAGATAAACCCGCACCCACCTCCTTTTTATGCACACTTGATAACCCAAGGAGTGTGGGATGTGTTTACTAGTCGTCGTGTGGATCAGTCATTTCAGGTACATTGTGTTTGGTAATACATTGTTTGACGATACGTGTATTCATCAATTGATTAAAATTTTTTATTTATGAAACATAAACAAAGTGTGGAAAATAGGGAATTAGTAGCAAAACAATCGTACCCTATCATAAGAAAGAATGGGGTACGATTCACTTGAAAAAAAATTGGTACGTATTTTAAATCTATTGTAATAATTTTTTGAAACATAATGCAACACCATAACTATGTTCTTATTTTTATATGATGATTGATCAATCTAAATCAAAAGTCACTTCCATCCCATTCCATGTGCTATGGAAGGAGGCGTGCGTAAATTAATATGGAATACTAATAGATGAAAACACACAAAAGTGTGGGAAACATGTGTAAGTATGACATAATAAATAATTTTTTCATGAAATATATATTATATAACAATGATTACTTATTTACCAATATTTTACATCTAACATAGTGATAGGAATTAGCAACATCCAAACTGGATACAGTCATACGATCAGTGGCCTTAAAGCAGGCTGAAAAGTAGGGTTGTGTTAGAGGTGCGGGTTTTGGGGTGACACCCCAAACATTTTTTTTGAAACAAAGAGGAGGGTCAAAATGAATAAATCAAAATTAAGAGAGAAATACTTTATTTCCATGTTGAAAATATGAAATTTTAGAGTGATTTCATGGAAAATATGATGGTAGGGTGGGAGAGAAGAAACAAATCAAGAACAACCAGCACATAAAGATCTCATCCCACACCCAAATAGCTTTGAGGAAAGCCATTACACTCAAAAAACTATCTTACCTGATGAAATCAATGTTTTAATAATTTATTTTGTGAATTGTAAATCAGATAGACACTGATAACATTCCCATACTGATATTGTACAGGGTTAAAATGACTATGATTTATATCTATCAACACCCACCAATCACATTGTAATGAGGGCTATGATGTTCAATATCCAAAATGCAATTCTACACAACAGAACACTTCCAATAGGTCATGTCAAAGTGTTGATTATCATAGCCCATGAGTCATGTGCCGATCTACCTATTTTCAACGGATGATGAATATATTCATACGGTCCAAAAAGATCTTGGAACATTCATCGCATGGCTGTCACAGCATGAAAAAAAACATTTCAACAAGGAGGTATTCATTTCCAATTTATTTTTCATGATGAAACTTTAACATTTACTGAGAAAAGGATTGAACTGGTGAATGTTATTCCAGATGGAAATAGGGAAGGGGGTGAAAAAGAAATAACCATTCAAAACGATCTCAACGATCAACCAACCGATCAATGTAATTTAAAGAAAGCACCTTAAACCCTCCCATTCTATATGAACATTTATTATCATTACAGAATCATGTGAATTTGATGTTGAAAGAAAGTGGTACTGAGATAATTATTTTTGATGAAGATATATACAAAGGGGAAGATCTAGATTTCATAAGTGTTGACAATGTATGTGAAATCAGGTAGTATGATTGGTTAGGTGGCTTAGTTGTAAATGTATACATGAGTTATGTTTTCATGATTTGATTTTCCAAAAACTGATATACTATGATAATTATGACTAAATACAATTCATTTTTTCCATAGTAATATATATTAAAAATGATTGAAATTATTTCACAATGAACAAAAATTTGGACTTGTTTATACTCATGTTACCTTTGTAGAACAAAAATATAGAATCCAAGAAAGGGGATGAAATAGTGACTGGCCTAATCAAATCATTTAATATAAAAAAATAGATGACATGTTCTTAATACCAATGATATACGGGTAAAACACTACAATTTAATCATATTAGATATTGTTTAATTTCAATAATTAATTATTCCTTTTTTGTGTCTTTAAGAAGCAATGGATGCTCATTGAGGTCAATTTGGATACTCCCATGATTTATTTCTTGGATTCAATGAATGTATATCCAACAAACCAACCACACATCATGGAATTTTTAAAATTCTAATACACTATATCCTACAATTTGGCACTAAATATCTAGTTATATACTTTATATTATCTTTAATATGGATTCTGTTATGGTAGGGTGGTGTGTGAATATCATCTACATTGTGGAATGATGAAAGGGGAAAAGGACAAGGAACATCACAAGTACAACGACTGGATAAGTATCAGGGTATATTTAATAATATTTCAATATTAAAATACATATAAAAAAATACTTATTTTTCAAAATGTTTCTATAGTGTTCGAAACAAATGGAAAACACTGTGGTTATTATGTTTGTAAATTTATAAAATATATCGTATTACATTAACAAATGACCATCCCAAAATTGGTATTTTCTAAAATAATTACTATTTCATTTTAAATATTTATTAATCCTTTGTGTATATATATATTTTTATTACTACCATGATTGTTGAAAAGACTCATATTCACAAGATGGTATATACTTGTTTAAAAATGAATGGGAAGATTACCCGATGGATGAATCTGCACAAATAACATGATGATGTGACCAGTCTGACTCGAAGTGTCTATTTGTAATTAAAATTTTCAGTTTTTTTTAGTAAAAATAACAAAAGACAACATGAAAACTAAGAAAACGCATTAGGATTGATTTGATACTATAGAACAATGATCCATAAGTCGTTTGTGACATGTGGAAATCAACCACACCTAAATCTAATGAATCTTGTGTCCATTATGACTTTACGTCTATATATTTATATTAATATAAAAAATATAGAAAAAAGATCATGTAACATACTAAAATCCATGAAAAAGTATTCATATTATTTTAATAATGTAGTAAAAAACAATCCATCAGTCATTTTTGATGTGTAGGAATCAACCACAAATTAATCCGATGAACGGTGTGACGGATGTCACGAAAAGTGTCCTTTATCAGTTTAAAATTGATATTTTAGCTCAAAACGTGTCACTCAATGAAAACCAAGAAAGCATAATCTGATTGTCTTCATAATTTATTTAAATGATTCAGAAGTTCTTTATGACATTTATGAATAAGTATCATGAAAAAATGGTCCACAATGTGATTGATATGACTCAAAATTTGTGTTTCTATTTTGAAAGAATATGTTAGTAAAAAAACACAACAGGAAAACTAAATATTGAGAAAATGCATAAGGATTGTTTTCATACTTTAGTAAAATTATTTATAAGACATTTGTGTTGTCTATGAATCAACCTCACCTTAATACAACACATAGTGAGACTAGTATGACTCAAAGTGTCTCTTTTTTTTAATTTGACATTAAATTTTAGTAAAAACCACAAATGGAATACTAAAAACAGAGAAAATGCAATAAAATTGTTTTGATAATTTAGAAAAAATATCTATGAGTCATTTGTGACTTGTAGTGATCAACCCACCTCAATACAATACATTATGTGACCGGTATAAATAAAATGTGTTTTTTTATTTAAAATTGTCATTAATTTATGTAAATAGAATTGATGACATAATGAAAACATATCAATCACAGTAGGATTGTTTTGGTTCTATAGGAAAATGATCCATGAGTCATTTTTTCTATGTAGTAATCAACCTCACCTCATTCTAACACACGGTGTGACCGATATGACTAAAAGTTCATGTTATTAGTTTAAAATTTACATTTCAGGTCAAAACGTGTCACTAACTAGAAACCAAGAAAACACATTTAGATTATCTTCATAATTTTTGGTAGTGATTTTCCAGTCCTTTTTGACATGTATGATGTAGTCTCACATAAAATTGTCACATTATGTGATGAGTATGACTCAAAAATCTTGTTTTCGGTTTGTAATGATATTTTATTAATAAAAACCCAACTGTCGTACTGAAAACCAAGAAAATGAATTTTGATGGTTTTGGTTCTCTAGAACAATGACCCATGAGCCATTTTTGATGTCTAAGAATGAAACACACCTCAATCTGATGAACTATGTGACTATTATAAATCCAAATGTTGTTTTTAATAAAAATTGACATTAATTAAAGTAAAAAGAACAAGTGGCATATTAAAAATGGAGAAAACACATTCTTATTGTTTTTTTACATTCAGAAAATGATCCTGGATTCATTTTTGATGTGTATGAATCAACCTCACCTCAACCTGATTCATGGTGTAACCAGTATGACTATAAGTGTTCATTTTGAGTCTACAATTGACATCTTAGATCAAAATGTTTCATTCATTGAAAACTATGAAAACACTGTCTGATTGAATTAATAATTTAGGAGAGTTATTTTTATGTATTTTGTGATGTGTGTGATGTTGTCTCACCACAAAATGATGCACTATGCATCCGGTATTACTCAAAATGTGTGTTTCACATTTCAAATGAAATTTATTTAAAAAACAAAACTGTCATAATACAAATTGAGAAAACCCATTAGGATTATTTTGATACTTTAGAACAATTATCCATGAGTCATTTGTGACATGTAAGAATCAACATCACCTCAATCCGATGAATGATTCAACCATTATAAATCCAAATATGTCATTTAAATTTTATATTAATTTTAGTAAAAAAACAAGGTACATACTCTAAACCAATAAAACCCTTTCAGATTGTTTTTATATCTTATCGCAATGATCCATAACTAATTTTTGATGTGTAGGAATCGACACCTCCTCTATAAGATGCAAGGTGTAACATGTATAACTCCAAATATTTTTTAATTAAAAATTTACATTTTATTAATGTATTCTTTCATATTGATGTCTAATTTATTTCATTATAGTATTAAAAACATAATATTTGTTTTCTTATATAGGTGGAACCTTTTGGTTGAGTTGGTATGTTATATTCCACAGTTAATACTGTGTGCAGACATTATTGAGAGGAGATCAAGAATGTTAAAGGATGAAATATTAATTTTTTTAGCTGTTTGCTGGATAATTGTAATTTTAAATATATAAAACAATGTTAGAAATGTATATAGAATTGTTTTACAAACTCTTGTGTGTTCTTAATTGTTATGGTGTGTGATGTATTGTTCTTCTATACGATGTGAAGGTGCTATGTGTGTATGTTGCACAGGTGATGGTGGGTGTTCAATTATATAAACAGCACATCACATGCAATTATGCCTTTATCAGAGTTATTTTAAGCACAGATAAAGGCCCCCTTTATTTGTTCTATTTATAGTGATGATATAAAGTATCATTTATCTGTTATACAACATTTATATTAAAGGGTGGGGGTGGCCTTTATCAGTTTTTTTAGTGTGGATAAAGGACACTCTTTATCATCGCCTTTCAGCGCTATTAAAGAGGACCCTCCCTTTATCTTCGTTGAGACTAAGAGCACTTTTCTAGCACTATTAAAAGTGTTTTCTAGCTATTTTAAAAGAATTATCTATAGTAGTAATATCTATATGTGTGTGTGTGTTTATGTATCATTATATCGGTTTTAAATTATATTTATTTTTATATTTACATGTAATTATCTTAAAATATATATATATATATATATATATATATATATTTGGGTGTATATGTGTATTTATATAAATTTTGGTATATTTATTTGTCATTATTAATAAATATATAAATATATATGTCTTTATATATATTTATGTTATTGTAATTATATTTTCTTAAATTTATAGATAATTATAAATATTTATTTATGTATATTATGTAGGTATATATATACAGTTATATTTAATAATATATATATTATATTTAATAAAAATATAATTATGTAAATATATATTAATATATAGTGTTATATATTTATGGATATTAATATACATATATATATATATACATATATTTATTTGTAAATATGTAATAAATAATATTTTTAATAAAATAAAAATAAAATAATAACTATAACTAAATAGTTTTTGGTGGTTTCAACTGTTGTTAAATACCATTTACTAAAATATTTCAGACACCCAAATACATGAAACTGTTAGAAATCATAACAAAAAAATTTTTGGGGGTTTAAATCACCAATAAAAGATAAAAACAAATTGTTAAAGCTTTTTGTTCTTGTAATGGGAATTTTGGCTCCTATAGGAGTCACAAATGACTATGATATGGAATAAAAGTTTCTATAATGTTTGATGTGGTCGAAATGATGAATCAAACATTTATGGAAAGAACACGGAGCATGAAACATGATTAACTATATAACATTTATTATTATTATTTATAAATCCAATTTATTTTATAATTTTCATTATCCTAATATCTAAACATATTTATGTATTTAGTTATCCCATATATATATATATGGAAAAGTATATTGTTTATTTATTTTGAAAGGTTTTTCTTTCTTTATAATTTTTACCTCTTCCCATCAATGTTTTATTTCCCAATTTTTTTTCCGATAAACATTTTTTTCTTTTTTTTCCTTTTTGTTTCATTCGCATCACATTTCTTTTCATTTTTTATGGTATCTTAAGGTGGATATTAAATACACTAAAAACCCATTCATATTTATGGTTTTACATTTTTTTAATATGACTGTAACACCCCGAAAGTGCTATATAAATAACACCACCTTTGTTTTATGTATTCTCTTGAAAGAAACATTTTTTTCAACTGAATCAGTTTAATTTCATTATTCTATGTATTTATGGTGTATATTAAATAAACTCAAATTAACCATTAATATTATTTGTTTTACTATAAATAGAACCAGGGATGTGATAAAAAGGAAGAGGAGTAATGTTCAGGGCTCTGGTGAAGTGGTGGGAGTGTGGTAATAAATTAGAAAAGATGTACAACATGGGGTGGAATAAAATAGCGAGGAGGAGGAGATTCATGGAATTGGGGTGGGAGTTGAAAGGGGACATCGCCTTCCCATGATACATGACCTGAAGAAGCACTATGGTAAAATTGAGAAGGAGATTTATGTTTTCTCTCATTGTTCAAATTCTGAAGATATATTTCTTAAACCTTATTTGGGTTCTCATAGGGCTTCTTCAGGTAAATTACATAGGCGAGAAGATGTCCACTTTCTTATCCCACCACACTTCCAAGAACCTCCACCTCCTCACTTTTTTCTTCCACCCCCTTCTCTAAATATTTCCCAATTTATTACCAAGCCTCCCCCTCTAAAATAGTGGCCATTTATGTTGGAGCCCTGACAGTTTTATTCTTACGGGACCTCATGGTTAAACCTCTTTACTTCATACTATCTATCCTCATTCTACTCCTATCTATAGTGTTCTTCAAGATCAATCGTAGTGTAAAGGCCACTAGTGTGATCGATCACATGTAGCTCACTCCATCCTATCATGGATCTACCCCATCTTACCAAACACACACATATTTAATCCTTTTTTTACTGTACAATATCATTCCAAGTGTGTTGAACCATGCATACTCACTCTTTATTTTTAATAAATATACCTATTTTTTTATATTCCATTATTTAATAATATCACCTAATATTTCATATACATAAAAAAATTTGTAATTTTTTGTGATCCAAATGTTAGATTATGTTTGGCGAAAAACTAGTAAAAAAATGAAAACATTTGATTAATTATAAAAAAAATCATATTAAATGAAATTATTTTGTTTTATCTATTTTTGTTGGGATCTAATAATTTAGTAAAATAAAATTAATGTTTTTAATTTATCTTCCAACCTTTTTTAAAAAATTATAAAATTAAAAAAAAAATTAATTTATAATATACTTCTCCATCATCATTTCTATCAAAATCATCCAAATTATGAGATTATTGGAAATCTATAAAAAAATCCAATTTCTCCACATATCATTTCTTGTGATTTAATATATGCTTTAAAAGTAGATAAATCAGTCCATCCGTTATTATCATTTACTTATCCCCCAAACCCCTCTAGGAGGGGGTGATCGCCAATTTCAGAGAGTGTGATAACTTGCTGGATTGGCTTATGCCCCTCTCACTGGTGCATAATGCCTGAATGTTCTCCACCATATGGGGTGTGGTGTCGGTGAAGAGCTCCATCATTATCACACCGACGGGAGGCCCACCAATCATCATGTCAATGAAAATCCTATTGGGATCCAATTCCTCTTACCCCAGGCCTTCCAAGACCAACACATAAGACTTTCTAGGGTTCCATCATAAAACCCAATCTTATATGTGAACTATATGTCATTTTAGAAATGGATTTGGGATTGTGTTTTCATCCAAAAATCCATCTCTGAAACTAAATTCCATATAATTAGATCCATACGATTCAAATCTTATTGATCTTGCACCTCCATTTCTCTCTCCTTTTGGAAACGCCTTCTTTACACTCTTATTGAATAAAATTTTGATACAAACCTTCAATTTGTGTGTTTCGCTCTTGTACTTACGTTATTTCTTATGGATATGTTTTGACCTATTTTTTCTGTTCAAAAAAACTTTTGTTTTTCCCATCTAATTTATTTTTCTTTCTTGTTGAATGGGACATACATTATTTTGTGTTTTCTGTTTGTCGATTGGGCCTCCATCTCCGATTTATATATACAAAGGGTGGGATAGTGAAGGAAATATAAGAAAAACTCAAAATTTAAACATTTTTCTCGAAAATATCCTCAGTATATGAGGGTGATTTTGGGGTGATGGATTTGGGTTAGGGTATCAACCTTTCCAACTCACATGGAATTTCTTATGGGTGTCCCGTACTAGATTAAACTGTAAAATATGGCTACATATTTTTCGAATAATAAAGATATAAAAAAATGGAAATATGTTATATTTTTCTACAATTGATAAAAATAAAATTGATATATTTTTCTGAAAAAAACTTATTTTATATTATATTTTTAAAATGAATATATTAGGATATAAATTTTGTATAATTTATTGTTTTCCCTTAAATTTTTAAAACATTCCCTAACATAAATTCTAATGCATATTTGAAACATAAAAATATAATATATTTTACAATATCAAATGAAACATATCTTTTCAATGAAAAATCTGTGAGGACGTGTTTATTTTTCCTATATCTAAAATTTATATATTACCATGCATCCCATATCATTCACTCCCCTCAAATGGATATGGTAGTAAATAAGTTCAAATAAAAATATATTGATAATTAATATAAACATATTCCAGCATGTAGTTTATATTAGAAACATTATTCTAGAAACATATGTGTCAAACAAGGGTTCTATTTCAACGCCCATTTTTAGTGATATAAAAAGATTATTTAAATTAAAAAATCATATTTAAGTATACATCTATTTATATAAATATATATTTAATATTTAAACAACTAAACATATAGACAGGTCCCTATTAATTATATTAATAAAAAATATTAATAATAACTATATAAAAGGGTATGAATACGTATTTGTGTGTAGTACTACACATATTATCTTTAACAGCTTTCAAAAGGCCTTTAAACTATATTAAAAGTGATGATAATCCTATCGCAGATAATGTGGGTCATTTATCCATGGAAATAAGTGCTTATAATGACCCCCCATTATTAGCACTATTTTGGCGCAGATAAAGGTCAACGTTTACGGGCACTCTAAATGGCCCTCATAAAGGCCTAGCTGGCTGCAATGTGCGATTAATATAGCATCACACCCAATAAAAACCTATAATTTCAAACAATGTTATGTACATTTAATTGATATCACGAATACAAAAATATCCACCCATGGTATATACCAAAAAACACTGCTCTATACATTTCAAACAGTGTTTTAAATAATTACATTTACAATTATCCAAAAAATAGTTAAAAAAATATTGTTTCAAATTTTTATGTTTGTGATCCCATATTAAAAATGTCCACTGATGGTATTAGATTCCTAAAAAATAAACTAAAATAGATCAAAAGACTCCTCATATATAAGAAAATAAATATTATGTTAGTAATAGTATAAAGAAATAAATTAAACATTAATATGTAAGAATAAATTATTAAAATGTTGATTTTTAATGAAAAATACACATTTTGATTTATACTAGTCACACCATGAATCGTATTGAGGTGGGGATGATTCATACACATTATAAATGAGTTATAAACTATTTTCCTAAATTATTAGAACAATCCGAATGTCTTTGCTTGTTTTCTAGTATATCATTTGTTCTATTACTGAAATTAATATCTATTTAAAATAATGACACAATTGGAGTTATACCAGTCACATCATGCATCGAATCGAGGTGCGGTTGATTCCTAACTATCAAAAATTACTTATGGATAATTTTCATAAAGTATCAAAACAATCTGAATATGTTTTCTTTGTTTTCAGTATGTTGGTTTTGTTTTGTTTTTCTCTTAAATGTCATTTCAAACTAGAAACATGCAGTTTGAGTCATACCGGTCGCATCATGCATCGGTTTGATGAGAGACTTCTTCAAACAAATTAGAAAATACTTTAGAATCATTTTTTATAAATTATCAAGACAATCAGAGTGTGTTTTCTTGGTTTTTAATGACTGCCACATTTTGAGCTAAAATGTCAATTTTAAACTTATAACGGACACTTTTAGTCATATCAGTCACACCGTGTGTCTGATTGAAGTGTGGTTGATTCCTAAATGTCACAAATGACTTATGGATAATTTTCATAATGTATAAAAACAATATAAATTTTTTTTCTATGTTTTCAGTATGTCACTTGTTCTTTTTTACTTAAATTAATGTCGATTTTAAATAAGAAGATACATTTGGAGTTATATCGGTCACATTGTGTGTTTTTTTGGTTGGTTTTGATTCTTAATTGTCAAAAATGACTAATAGATCATTTTTCTAAATTATCAGAACAAAATATGTGTATTTTCATTATTATCAGTATGTCACATGTTCTTTTGACTAAAATTAATGTCAATTTTAAATAAAAATAAACACTATGAGTTATACCGGTCACACCATGCATCATAATGAGGTGTGGTTGATTACTAAATGTCAAAAATGATAAAAGATCATTTACTAATGTATAAAAACAATCAAATTGTGTTTTCACTGTTTCAGTATTCCATTTTAGTTTTTTTACTAAAATGTTATTCGAAAAAGAAAACATGCATATTGAGTCATACCGGTTGCATCATGCATCAGGTTGATGTGATACAGCTTTATACACATCACAAATTCCATATTAATCTCTTTCCTAAGTTATCAATAAAATCAGATCATTTTTTCTTTTTTATGTGAGTGACACTTTTTGAGAAAAAATGTCAATTTAAAACTTATTAGAGTAACTTTTAGTCATGTCGGTCAGACAATGCATCAGATTGAGGTTTGGTTGATTCCTATAAATCAAAAATCACAAATAGATCATTCTAATAAATTATAAAAACAATAAAAATATTTTTTCTATGTTTTTAGTATGTAACATGTTCTTTTTAATTGAAATAATGTTAATTTTAAATAAAATGACACACTTTGAGTCATGCCAGCCACACCATGCATCCTATTGATGTGTGGATGACTCCTACACAACAAAAATGACTCATGGAACATTTTCATAAATTATCAAAACAATTTGAATGAGTTTTCCTGGGTTTTTAGTTTGTCACTTATCCCTTTTACTAAAAGTAATTTTAATTTTAAATAAAAAGATAAATTGTGAGTTATATTGGTCACACCGTGCATCATTTTGAAGATTGGTTCATTCTTACATATCAAAAATTATATATAGATAATTTTCTTAAAGTATAAAAATAATCCTAATGTGTTTTATTAGTTTTCAGTATGCCACATGTTTTTTTTACTAAAGTGTCATTTAAAACTAGAAACATGCATTTTGAGTCAAACCAGTCACATCGTGCGTCGGTTTGATGTGAGAAAACATTATACACATCCTAAATGAATTCTAAATCATTGTCTAATATTATGAAGATAATCATAGTATATTTTATTGATTTTCAATGAGTGATACGTTTTAAACTAAAATGTCAATTTTAAACTGCTAACAGACACTTTGAGTCATACTAGTCACATCATGTATCATATTGAAATGAGATTATTTCTTACACATCAGAAATGATTGAGGTATGAATGATTCTTACATGTTACAAAGTCTCAAAACAATCCCAACTTCTAATGTTACCATACATTCCATTAGAATTTTTTTATCGAACTTGTAACCCTATAGTGTCAGCTTTTATCATTTTCCTTCATGTTTTCTCCAATACCTTTGATGGAAAATGAAAAATGATGGCATTGTAGGGGTGACAATGTTTTGAGTGTGAAAAATTCTATGGATGAAATTTTCTACATGAGTAGTCAAAAATTTAATTTAGATTATGTTAATATAATAGAGAAAAAATAATATTATGAGGAGAAACATAGTATATTAAAAAAACAATAAATTCTCATTGAATTATGAGTTTCATCCTTAAAGTCCCAACTCTCATGAATATGAGCATCTTCGAACAAACCACCCCAACATAGACAACGGGATCCACCTGAATAAGAAATTTTTTCTTATTTGAGTAATACTAAAAAGATGTAAATTAAACATAAATATGAAATGATCCACTACTTATATGGAAGTCACATATTTATGCTATTTTTGTAAATTCATGCATCTGGTATGTTGTCAATTTATTTCTAAAAAATTCGATATCGTCTTGTAAATATAATCATTTTAAAAGGTTGAAGTAGTACTAGACAATTATAAATACACAAAGGACTAATAAATATTTTTAATGAAATATAAATTATCTTCTAAAATACCTATTTAGGGATATTCCAGTTTGATCATAGAAAGTGATCTCTCTCATAAATTTAAAAACATAATAACCACAATCTTTTCCATTTGTTTGTTTCAGACACAGCAGATGCATTGATAAAAATAATTTATTTGGTTTAATATGTGTTTTTATAGTGAAATTTTATTATATATACTATGATAATTTTCCAGTCGTAGAACTTTTCAGGGTTCTCATGCTTATCCCCTAGACTCATTACTTATTTTTGACAATATTGATGAACCACCCTATCAAAATATAATCCTCATTAAAAGATAATATAAATTATATAACATGATGTTTAGTTCATAATTTTGTATTTGTGTATTAAAAATTGATAAACACTGTCATGTGTCGTATGATTTTTCAGTATCCATGCATTGAATCTTGGAAATTAATCTTTGGGTTATCCAAATTTTCCACAATGAAAATCCAATACTGCTGAAAAACACAAAAATTAATACGTAATGAAATAAATGAAAATATATTTGATATGATAAAATTGTAGAGTTTTACCCCTCCAATGTAGGTATTAAGAGGAATTTTTCATCCATAAGATTTATTTCAAATTATTCAAGATGGTTTTCCACTATTTCTTTACCTTATTTATTCTATTTTTGGTTGTTCTGTACAGGTGGTGTGAGGACTAACGAGTCCAATTATTTTTCATTGGAAAATCCCATCAATTATTTGTGATATATACTATTAGCAAAAATATGAAATTCATTTAATTATAATTAAGAAAGTATATCATTATTCAAAAAATAAAACCAGGAAAACATATCTCATGTGTACATTTACCACTGAGTAACCTAGACAATTTGAGTTGAGAGTTTCGCTTACATTATCAACACCAATGAAGTCTTGAGCATCCTCTCCATAAATTTTTTTTTTCAAAATAATCTATGTGACTACAACACTTTTTAACATTGTATCCACCTGAGCCTTCAATGATAGTAAATGATGATATAGAAATGGTAGGGTGATGGTTGTTTTGGTATATATTTTTGATCAGTTGGTTGATCCTTTTGATGGTTTTGAGTGGGTCATTCATTTCAACCATTCACTTTTTCAGTATGTAATAAAATTCATCATTTCAGACCTTTTTTCATTAATTGGTAAAGGTTTATCATGAAAAATAAATTCGAAATGAATATCGGAATGTTTTTTACAAGATGTTATAGACATTTGATTAATGTTACAATAGCTTGTTTAACCATATGAATATCTTACTCATCAACTAGAATAGGAATATCGGTGCTCGGTTCTTGGGCTATGTCAATCGACACTATCACATGGCCTATTTGAAGTGGTCAGTTTTTTATCTTGTTGTTTTTGATATTGAACACCATTTCCCTCACTACAAGGTGATGGGTGGGGTTGAAATATATAAATCACACTCATTATCACCATGTAGAATATCAGTATAAGAAAGGTATCATTGTAATTCTGATTCATCTTTTATAGAATCAATTATTAGAACATTGATTACCTCATCCAAGATAGCTCTATAAGGGGAAGGGCTCGCCTCCATGTTGGTGGGGGTTAGGTGGGGGGGGATCATCACGAAACAATTCTTCTTAAGTTGTTTATTCACTTTTCATCACCCCATAAAATTTGGTGGCGTCTCTCTATCTACCATTAGAATTTTTCTTCAAGGGTATCTAGTATATCTCCCATCTATTTCATTTCTTCATCATTATCCTCATACATTATTCACAAAATAAGTTTGGGGTGTCACCAAAAACCCGCACCTCTGACACAACCAAAACGTTCTGGCCTCTTAAAGGCCACTGATAGTATGTGTTTATCTAGTACAGGTTTTGTTGATTCATGTGACTATGTCAAAAAGAAAATTGAAGAATATAAGTAATAATTGTTATATAATAGTGATTTAGAAGAATTTTTTTTATTATATCATACGTACACATGTTTACCACACTTTTTTTGGGTTTTATCTTTGATTATACCATCTTTTTTTACACATACCACTTTCCATAGAACATGGTGGGAGATGGAAGTGGATTTTTATTTAGATTCATAAATATACATATAGATAGGGGAAGAAAATTATTCTATTATTTCATGTCAAATAAAAATATTACAATAGATTTAAAATGTGTACTATTTTTTTAAAGAAGATATAAAACTGATATATCTCCTTCTTAGAAAGAGTGTATTTAGTTGGAAGTAGAAAAGTTAATTTTTTACCATTCACTAGGACCAAATCTTCTCATATTCCCACATCAACCATGTCCATCCTAGACATAAATCCATCCATTGTTTTATCAGGTTCATTTAGCAACATGTTGATTAACCCATCACATTTATTTTTTTCAACATTAATAGCATCAAGAAAATTTCTGACATACATAAAATTGTAGTATGGTAATTCAAAAAAACTAATCACTTTTTCCAACCATTAATTATATATTTTTTCAAAAATAGTTTACCAAAAGCAGTGTCCAAATATTTTACTTTCACATAAAGATGATCGCCTATTATTGGAGACTATGTGGTACATTCTTTTGAACATCCATCAAATGATGTCAACAAATATTAGTACTTATTCCATCATGGTAAAAAATCTATGATGTCCTAGAAAAACCATTTTTGATGAATGTTTTAACCTAATTGATAGTGTACCTTTTACGTAAACGGGTCATCCTTGATTTCCTTTAATGATACATCCTAACCAATTTTAATAAGTAGGAAAATCATTTATCATCCTATAAAACATGGCTCTCAAATTGAAATATTCATTTCTGTAAGAATAATACAATGTAGCCCTTTAATCCCAAAATAATTTCAAATCCTTGATCAATGGAAACAAATAAACATCAATATCATTACCTAGTTTCTTTTGGACATAATATAAAACTAGAGAGGATGATGTATATTCATTTCATGCATAACCACAATGGTATGTTATAATTTACCAACATGAATGGAAATGTACTGTGAACGATGCTTCAAAAATAAAAATGTTTCACTACATATATATTTAACACAAGGCGATGGATTCTCAACACATTTCGAATTTCAGGATATTCATGATCAATTCTATTCCACTAAGGATAGTCTACCAGGTGACATAGTTTCCCATCATTAATTCCTGTATCTATGTTCCACGTCAATTGCCTTGTAGTCTCCTCACATAAATATAGGTTCCTAAACCATATAATCATTGGAAAGTATCATTCAAATTTAATAGGACCTGCTTCATCATTCTTGTATTGAGAAGCACCACACATTGGGCATTCTGTATGTGATTTTACGTCCTTCTGAAATATTTTATAGTCAATTTTCTCAGCATGTATTCTTTCTATGATCTTACTCATCGAGCATAGTATTCTTTTTCTATCGTATGTATGGCCTGGGAGATCTTTATCTTCTAAGAGCATGTCATTCAAGAGAGAAAGTAGTTTCATAAAAATAGAGGCATTCAATATATTCCCTACTTTTAAAATATTCATCTTCAGTACAGCTGAAAATGTTGAATATTTAGTGCAACAAGCATGCAATGGTTCCTTTTCACAACTCATTATATTCTCAAAAAAATTTGGGATATCACAAAGTTCATCTTAAACTATATTTTTCATTTCTTCAATATAATCTTCACCATCGCTCACATTTCTAATCACATCCTCGATACGGTCTTCTTCATTGTCCATAATTGTAATCATATTAGATGATCCAGAAAATACAGTGTTATCCTATCCGCTAGCTATATTCTCTTAACCACATATTTATTAAATCATTTATATCGTTGATCTTATTCATGATTGATAAAGTGTTAATACAACCCCTTTAGACTAATTATCCTTGAGTAACAATAGTGTAAACATGGAAAAAGAATTTGATAGGGATCATATTCATTATCTTTTGAAAACATGATGAACTCATTCACTCCATTTTCATACTCTTTTGTCAGATGAGTGGAATTCATCCACTCTTTATTCATATCCATACAATTAGATTCAATAATAATAATATATAACAAAATAAGTACACCAAAGTGGCCTTTTAAATAAAGGGAACTCAGCGTTTGAATGATAGTTATTTTTGCATTTTTTTTCATGAGACTCATCCCATAATAAGATTATACAAAACAATAAAAATATGTAATTGTAGAGGGATACCCTAATTTAAATAATGCAGGTTATGTTGGATGTAATGTAGGTTTTAGTGTTTTAATGGGGGTAAACATTAATTTGCATTTTTCGGGAGTGAGTTCATGATGGATATCATATTGATTGGATAGAGTTAGTGGCATGCCCTTTTTAGAGTGTGATTATCAATAACATTCTTTTCCCTATATAACATAATAATTTTCATAATTCTATAATAATATATACATAAAATATTATGGTAAAACTTTATTTTAGATGTCCTTTGAAATCAATTTATAAAATGTCACTTGAAATCCAATTAAAAAAACCATTTACACAAATTCCTCTTTAAATTAATACACCATTTAAAAAAAACCAATCAATTGAAAACAATATTTCACAAATACATGCACTAATTGAAAACAATCCAAAATTTTCATGTTAAATAGTTTCAAAAAAATCAAAAAATGTTCTCTAATTTTTCATAAATAAATCTACCACATCTCAAACATTTCAAATTAAATAAATTCATTCTTATAAGGAAATATTCACACATAGATTAAAAAATTAATTCA
Organism: Viscum album; assembly: GCA_963277665.1. Lineage (NCBI taxonomy): Eukaryota > Viridiplantae > Streptophyta > Magnoliopsida > Santalales > Viscaceae > Viscum > Viscum album. Next base: position 414,189,946 of record OY728128.1, on the reverse strand, counting down.
TTTCTAAAAATACCCTTTTAATTTACATACCAAAAAATACATTTAAAAATGAAAAGAGAAGAGAAACCACATATAAAACATGTCACAATAATTAAAATAATTTTTATTCACTCACAAATATGTTTTTAAAATAAAATCACTCAATAAAATATTCTTTTCTATTCATTAAGATTATTTTCCAAACACAAAATAACATTTTAATTACTAAAATAGTATATTATAGAAAAATATACATGAATTGGTATGTAATTCACTATTAAAGTTTAAATGATCTGGGAAAATAGTATGAAAGTGAAAATTAAGGTCATTCCAAAGATTGGAAATCAAAGAATCAATATATATCCCATATGAATATAAATCTGGCCACATATAGTTCTATGAAATGGAACACATACATAGATTGGAGTCATACAAAAGGGGATTATAATAGATAAAGTTCACAGTATGGCTAATTGTTTTGAAGATCTTATCAAGGATGATCTGAATACACAGGTAATAACACTTCATTTTGAGTTATATAGTTTGTTTAAATTCACCATGATATGGAGATCACTATTATGTTTCTCAAAAATATCCAAATCATTCTAAAACAACTTTAACTCTTTTAAAAAAAATTCACATCAACATATATTGAAAACTATGGAAAACATTTCCATTGAAAAGAATCCCCTTTCAATGGATGGATATCTTTTCATAAATCATTTTGTATCCAATAAAATCATTTATTATCAATTATTCTTCAATAGTGTTCAATAATATCAACCATCATCATGGATTGTCAAAAAATGTAATATACAACCCAATAGAAAAATAATTTTATCCAATTGGATTTTTTTCACAATGCTTACATCCATAAAAATAAAAAACCCTAAGAATTGATATATTATATCCCCCATTCATTCATAATATCTGATCCTCTAAATCTTAAAAAAAATTCACCTTCCTACACATTTGGATATAAAAATTTAAAGGGTCTAATCAATGACCACATAGAATCCTCTTCTAGTTGAAAATTGAACACTACCATAAATCATAGCGATGAGTATTTAATTAACCACTAATCATATATGTGAAAATTCTGAGTCTAGGAAAAAAGGGAATTAATCAATAAGGAAACATCAACCTAAAATCTAGATCAAATACCTCTATTTTTTCTAAAAACAACGGATTATATCTCTCCCAATCTCTGTGCTTCCAAGAATAATATAAATTTATGCACAAATAATATCTATATGTATAAATAATTTAGACTGTCTGAAACATACGGTCTGGTGGCAGGGAAGACATGGGAAGCAGAGACAGTGGTGATGATGACAACGGGGGTAGGGGTAGTGGGGACATTGGAGGTGGAGTTGGGGGAAGTGGAGTTAGAGGCTAGGGTGGTAGAGGTGGGGGCAGAGGTGGAGGCGAGGGAAGCAGAGGTGGGGGTAGAAGAGGCGGGGGCAGCGGATGCAGGGGTAGCAGATGCAAAGGAAAGGGCGGGGCAGAGGAGGCGGAGGCGGTGGAGGCGTTAGTTGAGGTGGAGGGAGAGGTGGGAGCATTAGTGGCGATAGATTCATAGCTCTACTTCCACGAAATCTTGAGGCTCGAGCGGGATGTGGATCTGGTAGGGTTTCATTTATTAAAAAGTGAAAGGCTTTTATCAGCACTTTTTGGAAAGAGGTGATAAAGGATGTTTTTATCTATGATAAAATATAAAGCTCAGATAAAATGGACATTTATCTGCGCTTTTTTTAGCACTAATAAAGACCTAATATTAATAAATTATTTATAATGATAAAATTATATTTATTATATTTATTATAAATTTATAATTATTTACACACACATATATATATTATTTATAATTGTAAATATAATTATTTTTTTATGAGTATAAATATTTGTATATATTTATAAACATATTTCTATAAATTAATATGTTAATAAACTTATAATTTTTTTAAATACATTTTTATTAATTCTATAAATATTTAAACAAATATATATTTATTTATAATTATAATTACAAATAAATATAGTTATAAATACTTTTATATAATTATATATATATTTTTTATATATTTTTTTATGTATATTAAAAATTAAATATATATATTTATAAAATTATAATAAATATATTTATTATAATTATATAAAAATTCATTTACACATATAAATATATAGTTATAATAATAATTATAAATAAAAAAATTTAGAAAGTATCTTTATTTAATTAATATTTATAATTTTAAATTTAATAAACAAATTTATTATTTAAATATAATTATTGTAATTTTATAAGTTTTTATGAACTTCATAAGCTCATGGGTATAACATGAGTGAATCATATGAGTGGAAATTTATAAATGAACATTCATAATGATGAATACATAATATATGCATGTTCACATCATCATAATATAGGTAATCTTAACATTTTGGACATAAGTCACAATCACACCATCAAATAGACTTTATGATCATATAGGATCAATTATACTCACGCATCAATATATAAACACTAATAATGAAAATTAATACCATCATTGTCTGATGATATATATATATATATATATATATATTCATTAAAAACGTATATTTATTTATAATTATATTTATAAATAAATTTATTTAAAAAGTTTTTATATATTTTTATAAATATAATAAATAGATTTTATTATTTAAAAAAATTCTAATAATTTTATACTTATTTAAATATATATCTATTTATTTATAAACTTATAAATAATTTTTTAAACATTATATGTATATTTGAATTATTAAAAATATTTATTATAATATATAATATTTATATTAATAATAAAATTTTGATTTTTATTTAATGTATATAAATAAACATTATTTTTTACAATAAATATAATAAATTTATATTAATTAATAATATGTTTCCTTAAAAACATTTATCCGACCTAAAATGAGCACTGAAAAATCTTTCCTTTATCAGTTCTAAAAAATGAGTTGATAAAGACTACACCTTTATCAGTTGTTTTAGCTAGTATTGATAATGGTGTGACTTTTATCAGTGTTTTCTACTTAGCGATGGAAAAATATGGCACATCCCTTTCGCGGATCTGTGGTAGCGATGTATTTATCTGTATTATATATTTATATATTGAAATTATATTTAATTAATTACAAATTCACAAACACGACAATGTAAATTTTTCTATGGATGGATGTTACCTAGGGTGTAAGGTAAAGACTAGGAAATGTGTGGTGTGTCATATATTAAAACACTCGTAACTTATACTTCATTGGTAATCGGAGGCTTGCAAGAGTGGTAAAGGCATCCCATAATTCTAGATTCAACCAGAGTTCAAATCCAGGAATCCCCTTTAGGGGGGATTTATGGGCTATTTATGGAATGAATTTGAGGGCCTTAGTAGGAATAAGTAAACATTGCAGAGTAACACAAGTGGTATGGTGGGCACACATGAGTTGACTTTTGGCCATAAAATGTGGGTCCTTCGGGTTATAAAAATAGTAATGAGTCAGCTACAGAGTGAGTCAACCCTTGGAAGGGGTGCAACCTATCATTACTGGTCTATGATTGGGTGTGTTGTTTCTTTTACTTATAATCTTCAGGATATTAATAAATTATTTATATGTATCAAATATATAATATATTTAGTATTTACATATATATAAATATTGTATGTATATAAATAAAATGTATGTATATATATATATATATATAAATATAATTTGAATATTAAATGAATATTTTTATGAAATTGAAATATAAAATGATAATTAAATGAGAAAAAATTATAAAATATATAAATAAATAAAAATAAATAAATAAAATGTACATATTGAAATAAAATTATAAAATATATAAATACAATTTAATAAAATAAAATATTTAATAGAAAAAATCTATATTAACGAAAATGATATTACATATAAATTTTATAAAATTAAAATTTAAAATTTATATATTTATGTATAAATTGTTTTTATATTTAAATATAATTTACAATATATTTATATGAGTAATTTTTTTAATTTTATTATTTAAATACAATTTATATTTATCTAATTTTTAATATATTTACCATATATATATATAGAGTATTTAAATATATAAACATAATGTGTATATATTTGATGAAAATTTTAAAAAAAAATATATATTATAATATAATTTGAAATCAATATATATATATATATATATATTATGGACAATGAAATTTCTAATCATATTTAAAATTGAAAAAATAATTGAATATATATCTATATATAATTTATATAAAATACACAAATAAAAATAAATATATAACATATATAAATATATTTAATGAAAATAATTTCTTTCATAAAATATGAATATTATTTTTTGAATAATATTAAACACACACAAAGACATATGTATGTTTGTGTTAATATAAGTGTAATTAATTAACTAAATTCAAAAGGAAATTTATTTATATAAATATATATGATTATGAGCACACACGCGCACACAAAAATATATTACATATCAAATGATTTTCTAGGACAAGTGGTTCTATAATCATTATTATGGTTGAGAAATGTAATTTTGAACATAAATGGCCAAAATATCGTTTTTTTTCTAGTAATATTTGTTAGGTTCGGCTTTCAAAACAATTTTCCAAGTAATGAACTTGATCATTCAAAATGAGTGATTATAGAAGTCTAACTTCCATTACGTGGATTGAGATGACTAAATGGCCGTGTGTGACACCCCCAATGTTTTGGTACACTGTACACTGAAATGTTTTGGAGTGGTGTTTTGAGTTTTGTGGTTTTTGGATGGAATATGGAGTTCCCCATGAATTATACATGGGTTTTCCCCTACCACAGATCATTCCTTAGCCAACAATGATTTCTATTATCACTAAACATAAATAACTGATAAAATGTTAGCATTTATTAGTTTTAGTTAAAAGTACCAATAAATGTTTATCATTATGAGCATTATTCATATTGGTGATAATAATTTTTAATAAAAAATATTATAAATAAATAAATAAATATAAATAATTATCATATTTATATAAAGAAATTAATGTTTATTTATATAAATTAATCAAATAATGGATGTATATACCATGAAGGTTTAGCTACCAAGCTTGCTCGACCCTAAAAATTTATGAAATAAAATAAAAGTACATCAAATACACATAATGTGACATACAAAATGTCACCAAAACATGAATGTGACCAACTAACCTTTAAAAACAAAAAAGAATATCTCAAGACCAATATTAAAGCCATGATGATCCATATCAAATGGTCTAAAGGCACAGAATGTCCATCAATTTCAAAATAATCAATGATCCAACTAATAATTACCAACCTTGAAAATATCCAGCACCCAACCACACCAATGTGGTTCACCAACAGTACCCCACCTGAGGGAATCATCTTGAACACCGAATCCTTCACCCCGAAGATGTTGTTCTGCACATAATCATTGTCGCTCACAAGATCGAGGTTGTCCCTAATGACATTCACTGGGGGTGTCAATGATATCGGGTCACTGGCCGGAGATACTCACTATTGGTGTACCATACCATCGAAAACTTATGGTACCTGAGATCATCTCCCCAACAGTGTCTCATACCACTGTAGGTCCCCCGAGAACTGCATTCCCATCAACATGTGGGGAAAACCCCACCGACATAAAAAAGAAACACCTCAGAAAATTCCCAAACATTTAGACAAAAAAATGAATCCAAAATCCCCAAACTTGTCTTGAATCAGCCCATGCTGAAAATAACATTAATCAAGTAGCATACCGACCCGAAACCCATCATCTCAGTGAATTTCATCTCAGAAGTAGGAATCTCTATTCTTGCGATCAAATATCTCATATCAGACATCAAAGTATGCATTTTCCTGAGAATCAATCCAAGCCTCAAGGCTATGTTCATCATGGGGTGAAATTCAAGGCATTAGGGATCCAACGAATCAATGGATATTCACATTCCTTCAAGATGTGGGTTTTTTTATGGTTCTAAAAAAAGGATCCATCACCTTGGTATAGGCGAGACAAGATGAAATTTTCGAAAGGCTAGGTTAGTGTATGTTTTCCATTAATGGTCGAGTCATTCTTCTAAGAGGTGAGAATCCCTGGAAATTTGAGTATCTTGTTAAATGTTTATCACAAATCTGGGGATTTTCTAACAGGCAATGTGTTCCTATGTGTATAGATTTTTTCACATCCTTTATCCTTCCGAGGAACTCAATAGAAGAGAATGGGGCCATGGATTGGTGTCTGTTAAACCATGTATGCTAATCATTCATGAGTGGTGTTTTAGTTTCAATCCATTTGAAATCATAATCTCATTTTCTTATGTTTGGGAAAAAATCTATGGTTTAAATTAGATCTTGTGGAATCCTAGTATCTTATATGAATTTCCTTCTTCAATTGGTGTCCCTATAAAAATGGATAGGGAGAACAAACAAGATATGTATGGGTATTTATCTTGGGTTTTATTTGAGGTGGATCTAAATTCACTGCTTGCTGAAAAAGTTGATTTGGCCACTCATGATGAAGAATTAATTCTCACACTTGATTATGAGAAGATACATGAATTTTCATTTGTTTCAATTAATATTAGTCATTCTATTTCTAACTGTAGGAGGGGAATTTATTGAACTATTTTCACTCTATGGGCATGATGAAGTTCACTACAAGAAGAAAACTAAAATAGGTCCTAGTGTTACTTTTTATGGAGAGTCTGGATGTCCTCAATCGAATATTAGATAGGATGATGTCCATGTGAGTAAAACTCTCACAGTAAACTGACAAGGTGACGATGATGGAGCTCAATCTAAGACCTCAGTTCCACATTAGTCTTTTAATGTGGAAGGTCATTCAATAGATGATTCACCTGATGTTGGTGTGTTATGTGGACTTTTATCCTCCATTTATAAATGGGTAAAATAGTTAGAAAATGAGGAGGTTAGGATTTCTATGTCTGTAATGGAATGAAATTTTGTCTCATTTAATGGTGTATCTTCCCCAGGAAGAGTAGTATTTCAGTTTTTTAATAATGTTGGACCTCTTATAATGATTTAATGAGTCTCTTCTAAGTCCACAGATAACTAGACTATAAGGAAAGCCTCGGTGTTGGATTATGTTCATTGTAAATAGGTAGAGTCTGGTATAGGGCTTGTCTTGGGGAAACATCATTATGAGGGAAATTAAAGTGTTCAACTAACCTTTATTTCTGATTTTGTATAGGTAAAAGGACTTTTTATTGGCTCTAGCTTCAGGGAGATCTTTCGGACCCATTAAACAAGAAAGACATAATGTTCACCCTGTGGATGTATATTTTAATGACTCATCTTTTGGAGGTTTTCAATGTTTGGAAGATCCTAAAGAGCATTGGAAAATTAACAAGATTGGGGGAAATGGAAGGATATGGATGAATAGTTTCATGACCCGCCCCAAACATGGTTCGAGATGCAACTACCCCAATCCCGGCTCTGTAGGCCAAGGGGGGGAAACTAGCACCGAAGGCGTAGATAAACTCTGGGAGGTATTTTCCTCAATACCTATTTATATAGACAACCAACTCCATGAAAAAGTACATAGGTAAATAAATAAATGATGAAACACTATATAAATAAACCAAACATTCATGGAACTCTAAACAACATGATGTATGGTAATGTAAACAAAAAAATAGGTGGGGGAGAATACATGAACAACTAGAAATGTTTCCCAACATGATCGAAAACTAGAGAAGTAAAACTACTAATACAGACCATCACTTGTATCCCAAGTTACAACAACCGTACATGGTCCAAGAACCCTGTATCTTTAAGCTCCTATAACGTCTTGATCAATATGTCTGTCTTCTGTATAAGTCATGACATGTGATAGAATATCCAATGTAGGGGTACGTATAAACATACCAAGTAGAACACCTTGAAGGGGTCAAGGGAGAATAGTTAGAGATACAAATGGAGAGTAAAATAGTAGATAGAATAAGGAATAGTGAAAGATTATAACTCAACACAACAAGGGGGTGACATTAAAATCATCCAAACATAAGGAGTATGATATAGTGAGAAGACAAACATCTTGTCATGTATGCACTACCTATTATAGGATACTAGACTCTTCCACGCATGAGCAGCTAGAAATGGAAATCACATGGCATACCCCGTGCATCTTTGCCTCCCTAGGAAGAAGAGTAACCAAAACCAAAGGAGTGAGTACCGAAGAAGGATATATATACATATATATACTCAATAAATGAATCCCAAAATAAGGGAATAAGGTGATATACACCTCACAGCTCAACCCAAGAAAAAGGGTAGTCATTAGTTCCTAAAGAAGTCCATAAATGATGCCCAACAACTCATGTGTTTTCTTTGAAAAGAAAATTATAAAGAATTTAATCATTACACCTTTATACTATCCTCTTTGGGAGGTATTGACTCATCCCCAGAGTATTCAGTTGTGTTATAAAAGCACATCTTGGCTGGGAAAGAACTCCACTACCTTATGAATCCAAGGTGACATAAAACCATGTCCCTTCACTGTGTCATATAATCGAAGGGACACATATTATAAGTAAGGATCCCATGCCCTAGTAAGAAGAAAGTTTCCTACTTTGATATTCACTGAGGATCTCCACTGCCCAACCTGGATAGAAGGTTAAACTCGGAAATGGAATTGGGGAACACTAGTGTATAGTCCTACTAGATGGTAAGTCCAATAAGGTTGTCAGGGAAATCTATTGCCTAGCCCTACTGGAGGGTTACACTTGGAAGATGTCATCAGGGAACTCCATTACCCAACCCAACAATAGGGTATGCCCGATATGGTCACCAAATAACTCCACTTCCCAACCCTAATAGAGAGTAAGAATGGTACTGTAATCGGGGAACTCCACTCACTACTATTAAATAAGGCTCTAGCCACAATTTGGAGCAATGGATATAGGACCAAAAACTATGGCTATAGGTTTTATACCTGTTTTAATGAATCATGGATGGTATTGGTGAGGCTATAGGGAAAATCCTATGGACATGGTTTGAAGTCGTTTCTATAGCTTTGTAGCCACGGTTCAAACCATGGAAACATCCTTATAGCCATGGTTTGAACCTTGGCATTAGGTAGTTATATTTAAATCTATTTCCACGGTTTAAAACTATGGCACTATGCTAATAGCCACAGTTCAAATTGTGGTCAGTGGTCTAATGGCATCGTTTAAAATCGTGAATATTGACTACAATTTTCAAAATGAAAAAAAGCAACACTATGGAAAATGTTTACAATCGTGGAAACATGGTGCTTTCTAAGAAAAAAAAGTAGGTCTGCCACAGGTTGCACCCTTCAACATGCAACTTGCACTACACGCCACCTTTCACCCGCTCCCATGCCCCGTGCACCCCCGGACCCCTCCTCAATACTCACTCAACTTGCATCCACCACCCCCTCAACATCCTTCCTGGACACCCCACTATTTCTCCCCCCGTGTACCCCCTTCTCCAACACACTCCCCACGCAACCCCTCCCCCATTGAAACCTGTAACCTACATAGCACCCTTCAACCAACATCTGGAACTACACACACCCTTATAGCCCCCTATACACCCCATATCCCTCCCACATGCACCTCTTTCACCCCTTTCTCCTACGCACCCCCTATGCCACCACCTCCCACTTGCAACCAGCAACCTAAAATGCACCCTTCAACCTACATCATGCAACCTGCACTTCAAACCACCCTTCCCCAACCCTCCCCCCTTTCACCCCTCTCGTAACCCTTGAACCCCTTGTCCCTTCCTCGCTGCACACCCCCTTGCACCCCCTCCCCCCTCACCTTGCCCCCTGAACGACCCCTGCCCCTCCCCCTTGCAACCCTTACTCCTACACACCCCCATTCCCCCTTCCCCCTTGCACCCCACCTTCACCCTCCCCTACCCCTTACACCCCCTCCCCTTGCACCCCTCCCCCTAACCCTATCACCCACTCCTCACTACACAACCCCCTCTCATCCCCTCACCCTGCCTTCTATACCCCCCTTCACATCCCCACTTGCACCCCCTACTCCTGTACAAACTTTCCCTACCCCCACCCCCTTTCACCCCACCTTCACCCTACTCATACCCCTTTCACTCACTCCACACTTGAACCCCTCCCCTTTTCCTTTTTACCCCATGCCCCTCCTCACTACACACCCCCTTTCACCCCCTCCCCTCCCACCCTGCCCCATAACCAGACCCATACCCCTTCCACTTACACCCCCTTCCCCACCCCTCGCCCTTCCCCCTACCCCCACCCATTTTCACCCCCTTCCCCCTCTTCAAAACACACCCCCTTGAACCCCCAACCCCCCCCCCCCCCCACCATTATGCCCCATGCAGACCTCCTAACCCTCCCCCCTTGCACCCCACCTACTTATGGACACACCCTACCAAACCCCCTCCCCCTTGTACCCTCCCCTACCCCTTGCACCCCATCCCTTCCCCTTTCACCCCTTTCCCCTCCTCACTACACACCCCTTTCACCCCACCACCACCCTCTCCCATGTACACCCCCTACCCCTCCCCCATTGCACCCCCTTCTTCTGCAAACCCCATTCCCCTTACACCCCCCTTTCCCCCACCAAACTACACACCCCCTTTCCCCCTCCTCCATCACCATCCCCCTACACACCCCCTCTTCCCCACGAACATGTACTTTCCGGCAACCCACAAACATGCAGTTGCATACAAGTTTTTTCTTATTGGAAACAACACATAGCTTCCTCAAATCCTCCCGCAATAGATGCATTAAAATAAAACATGTAAGTTCCAAACTAAGTAGAGCCAAAATATTCCAATATAACATAACCTATCCAGGTAAGACTCAAACCACCTAATGCATATCCATATGGAAATTTGAACATTGAATTACCCCATATTCAGAACGCAAATCAAAGAGGTGACTGTGGTGAATGAGAACCCGGGTATGTCACATGGGTGAACTGGTGCTTAGGTGGTTTCCACACTGATGATTGATACCTAACTGATTGACTGCTCAGTTGGGTCACATGCGTGAATGGGAACCCTAGAATGAGAATTAGTAGAAGTGTCACTATGTTTTTCTGTTCCAAATTGGTTAAATCATACGTGGTTGTGAACCCATGCTATGAGGTTTTGTAGTGATCAATACCCAAGGATTTCTTCCAAATAATGTGTTCATGGATAGAAATCTAAATTGATGTATATAGGAGTTCCTAGGAAGGAATCTGAAATAAATGATGTTTGTATTATATTTCTTCACTTATATAAACCCGTTAGGGAAGGGAATGGTCACAAGATGGGTTGTGTTCCAAAATATCCATAGTTCTAATCTAAGAATTTCTGTAAACCATTCTCATTGGTTTTTATTTTGATAAAACCAATATAAATCAATCGAATAATTGGGAATATATGTTGGATCACTATTTACAAAGGATATCATAGAGAAACTCTCTATGAAATTACTCTAGAAAATTGGTATCCATTGGGTAATTTAATTTGAAAAAACCATCTTGGGAATGTATCCATTCCTAGTAGCCACTCTTGATAGCTACAAACACCCAAGTATGGGATTGGTAATTTGTGAATATGTGAATGAAAATGTATAGGTTCGTATAAGGAATATGTAGTAGGATATATATGGTTTCATTTTGGTACATGTTGAGGGCTACATATCATGGTGTGCGAAACTAGGTGTACAATGTAAGGTAATGGGAGTTGTGGCATGTGAGGTTATGCTCGTAAAATGGGTGCATGAGAACACTTCTATGTGAAATCTAACTAGGATTTAGTAAAAAAATATTTCCAACATCATATGATAATAAATTTTAATTTATAATCTACAGCTTGTTGAATCAGATATTATGAAATTAAATTTCGAAAATAATCATTTTGAGTTTTCTATATTGATCTCATTACTAAAGAATCATTTTCTCCTTAAATGGAAGAAATTCATAGTCTAATCATAATGGGTTGTTCTTACCACCGTTTCACTTGATTGGGAAATAATTTTTAATGGTCTCCACCCATTGATTTAAGATAAATAACATAGAACATAGTTATCACATTTTCTTCTTATTTATTGAGTTTTAAATACATTAAAATTCATATAATTTCATGTAATCTATGTGAGGCTCATATTTGTTTTATTTAGTGTAATTAGGTCACATATAATAGACCACACTATGTACTTTTGTAGAATATACCATTGAATTGGATAATAAGGTTATGAAACAAGTACCAAATACCCAATGACAATTTTATTGGTGGAGATTCTCAAATCAGGATTTTATGGTTTCCAAAAGAAGTATCATAGCTTATGGAATTTGGGATTCCAAGGGGAATGTCCTAGCTTAATGAATTTTTGACTTCCAAAATCTATATATTGACCTAATGAATTTTAGGCAACTAAGAGGAGTATCGTGACTCTAGTAATTATGAGTTTCCAAGGGGAATATCCCAATAATTTTCATTTAGGTCTCTAAGAGGTGTATCTTTAATCATGTCATTTTTAGATTTTTATAAAAATTCTCACATCATGTTTTCTCAAAATGAGGATACTCTCATCTCTAAAGTGAAGGAAATTTAATTTCCTATTATTTAGTTGGCTAAATTTTTTACATACCACATGAAGGGAGATTCATGTTTATTCCGAATATAGAAAATGATGAGTTTTTTATTCAATTGGATTTCAATATTCACTGCATTTCAATCCCATAAAATCTTGAATATTCTTTTAAAGGACCTAGAACTAGAATATAATGTCCTTGTTATGTTAATATAGGAAATTATTTCTCAAAGGGTAGGTTATTTTTAAAAATTCTTATTTCCTGACAAGTATTTTCATTAATTCCAAATAAAAGAGGAGAAAGAATCCTGAAAAAGATATTTGTTGAGATACAAGTATTATTTCTCACCTAGATCAGTAAAAATAAATTTCTATCATTATGGTCGGGTGAAAATTATTTTGTTATAAAAGGTATCTGTAGATTCAAATCATCTAATAAAATTTCATCATATTTTCATTTTATTAGAAAATAAACATAGAAGCTTTATATTCTTCTTAAATATTATGTAGAAAATGCTATTGGTTGTTAGAAAAATATTTTTTAAAACAATCAAGAAATTATGGAAACAATTTTTTAAAACCATTATGAAATAATAGAATTAAAATTAAAGTGTTAGGGGGAGGGAACCTACCTCAACCTCATGGAGAGCTTCTTTTGACGATGAAAACTCGAATCTTTCTTATCTTCAACATGAATGCATATGAAGCTTCACATATAAATAAGGACACCTATCCCATATGTACATATTTTCATGACCAAATATGCACAAGGGGGTCCTTAGATATATGTTTATACAAGAATATACCTCTTTACACTTACACATGTATACATTTTTCATATCTATATATAAGCAATTCTAGTACCAATATATATATTTATACTACCAATGAATAAAAACAGAATAACCCTTACACAAATATGATATTGAATTAACTATCTTCAATGGTGGAGGACATAACCGACCCCATCATAAGAAACCACCTATAAGGAAATAGTTGGAAAAGAAATGATAGATAACTACGTATTGTATATATATATATTATTAGTGTGTTAAATTTACAAGATAAATGATACATGAATCCATAACCAACAATGAAAAAATAATATTTAGATTGATATGAACTTTCCAATATTAAATAACATTATCATTTATAATGGGGAAAATGTCAAAATCCCCCATTTCTCAAAAAAAAACACATGCTATAACATTTACATTTTAAAATCACACTTGATTGTTAAAAACACTATATTCTATAAGGAATCAAAACACTTTTTTAGAAACACTTGTTTGAAAAGAGTTTGTTGGAACCTCTTATGTGGATTAGGTATCTTAAACATTTCTCAATATCCTATGAAAGAAATAATATCTTACATTTTTCTTATTTCATACACGTTTTACATTTATCTTATGAAAATAACTTATCAAAAAATAATTGTTACCATACAAGGGCATGAAATATTCTTAAATCATGACCTTACACACTCATGGTGTCTTATAATGTTCTTATATCTTTCAAAGAACAGATTTGTTAGAATCTGCCAACTATATTATAAAATAAAAAAATCTTACATAGTCTCGAATCTTATAAAAGACCATATATCTTACAAAATTTCATAAGATATGATACTTAGCCGTTTTCTCCATAAACTACAAATTCCATAATTCTTAAATTTCATTTAGGGAACCTCTAAGAAACTGTAATCTTTCTCAGACTCTTTAAATCAACTGTGAACATCATCAAAAAAATGTGGGGAATATTAAAATAATTCCAGAGTCATCCAGTTGTTTCCATGGACTTTAAAACATATTAGGATATCATTTTTGGGTATTTCAAGTGGCTCATTGCATTCTCACGGATGCGTAAACTTCATCCATCAACAGACTTTTTCCATGTGTGTTTGGATCTTTGATTCTAGTATCCATTATGCTCAATACAACATTGACAGATTCTCCACTACATCAGCTAGCTATTATCAATTATTTTTACAAATTTTAACCATTTAATTAAACATACTGAAGATTAACAAACACACTCTTCATTCATCTTTAACCAAAATTATGGGCCGTAACATCATCCCCTTTGGGTTGAAGCTTAATTTATCACTCATCTTCATGAAGACATACTTATTAAAACATATTAAAAAAATAAAACCAACACAAAACATTGGGAACATCAGTTTAGTTATAAAAAATTTCCTACTGATAAGACAAAATTAATGGAATATAAGTTCAATTAAATTGAAATGAATAACATGTTGTATTTATTGTTTCTTTCTATGGATAAAAAATTCATAGTTACAAAGTATAGTTTCTAGAATAATTTCAACACAAAAAGATAAATAACAAAAAATGAATTACAAAAATATAAAAACCCAAAAATAAAAAAATCAATATTTAATATTGGGCCTAAGAATAAAAATAAATGAAACCTTACCAAAATATGATGTCAAAATCACTACCTTATATGGTAGTGGATATAACCAGACTCATCATAAAAAACCACCTATAAAATAATTGGAAAACAAGTGAGATATAACGTATTCTTATATATATGTGATTGGTGTGTCAACTATACATGATAAATGATACATGAATTCATAACCAACAATGAATAAATAATTTTTATATTTATATGTACATCCAATTACTAAATATCATGAACATTAATAACGACTTTTTTAAAACATTATATCCAATTTCATTCAATATATACACCATGGAGTGAACTAAATGAACTCATTTGAGAAAAAACTAAACCATAACATATTGAAATTATTTGAAAACAATATTGGGATTGTTTTCATAATAATAAATACAAATAAAGAAACAGTGGAAATTTATTAGGAATTCAATCTATCATTTACATAAGTTGGTCTAACCTGAATGTTTAAAAAATTAGATTTAAATTAAAAGGAATCCAAAAAAACCTAAATTTTAAGTAAAGTACCATCTCACATTCCATATAACATTACAGAGATACATAAAGCCTAAATACCGATCCCAAAATACAATTCCGAATTAATTGTAAATAATATATACTATAAAAAATGAAACAATGAAACATGTAATACTAAACCAGAAATATTCTCATGAACCTGATTCTTTATCGAACATAACCAACATGGTCTAATCCAAGATTGACCTAAGACAAGGATTCCAAAAGAATGATCTTATTAGAATCCTTAACATGTACCTGCAAAATCCACAAAGTCTAGAAAGAATGATTGGTATATGTAGGGTGTGAGAAATGTTTCCTAGTAGTATTACATAGAATATTATTTTCATTTCCCTTTTCAAGATATTTTATACATTCTAGTTTGAAAAAAAATTAATAAAATAATGATTAATTTTTAAAAACAACTCATGGTCATTATTTAAATAATTCATTTTTAAATCCTGTTGTGTATATATATAAATCTATTCCATTGAAATCACGTGTTCAAAAACCCACTTCATTGATGGGAAACAACCATTAAAATTAAATAACCTTCCAAAATTCAATTTCAATTCTTGTTTTAAATATCATAACAAATAATTTCAAGTAATCTAGTGAACAAATAGTTGTATAAAAAATATGGAAAATTAATATACAATGGTAAAAACAAGTGAGTTGTGTACCAAAAAGGCACTATAAAATAATGTTAATTGTTAGAAAACCATACTAGGATATGGAATATATTTATGTTTCACCATAAAAAGAGAAAATATCATTTAGTACATATCCTTGTACATAGTGGATGAAAATAAAATGAAATAATTATTAGAGAGTTGTTGATTAGAAAAGTCTAGGCAAATTATTTCTCATATCATATGTAACCTTCATTGATCATAGTTAGACTGTCTAGTATGTAATCAAGTAGAATAACATTTCATACTATCTATGAACATACTAATATATAACTTCATTTGATTTCTCCAACTAGACATACCCAGTGGAATTCCCTCTAGGAATAGTCAACCCATGCATTAAATGATCCTAATTAGTATATTAACATTACTGGCATAGATAAAAATTCTCAACATTCCAATTAGATACACATGGATCCAATAATGAAGTCTATTGGAGGTGGGGAATCATTTTATAACACATCTACCACATATATAAAGTAGAATTCATAGAAACGCATCACAATATCAAAACATTATCCCATCCACATACACTATTTTCATGAAAAACACATTTTAATTCCACGTAATATTAAATACTAATCACATTCAATTCATAATATATATATATATTATCATATAGAACATAATATCATTGGGGATTAAGCCAAGGTTATAATTAATTTAATGAATAATATGTTATAAAAATTTTCAAACAAGCCTTTGGTTTTCATGTTAATATCAATACACTTTTGATCCTTCAGAAAAAAATATTATGAAAGCTTATTTAACAAAAAAATCTCATTGAAATCAAAATAAACATAAAATTAATCAAAAAAGTCCTGGTAGTATATCTTTACATTAACACAACATCATTAAAAATATATGGAAAAACATAAATACATGTTTTTATAAGAAACATAAGAACATATCAATGAATCAAATACAATTAAAATAGTAATGAAACAATAACGGGTTTAGAAAACACAAGAATAACATGGTTTGAAAAAAAATTGCATGGAAACACCCACCAGGATCATGTGAAAATGGAATGAAACCATTAGAAATTGGTTGAATATAACCAATGAAGTAATCATAATACCCTTGATAATAAGAAACATAAGGTGTGCACAAAATATCAATCTATTTTTCAGAAACCATTGATGAATTATCAATGTGAGAACTAATATGGCATTAATCATGTCCATAGAAGTCCACAATATAAAACAATCTCGAGCTGTAAGGAGACCCACAAAATCAGACCATATGAGTACATTAGGTTTCTGCAGAACTCAGACCATAGTTTCGGAACTACATTATTAGGGAGGTGGGGATGTTGCATCGGAGAAACATCGGTGAGAAGGTGGAAGCTGCATCAAAAGAGGAAGATGTATGAAGACAGGGAGGTGGGGTGACTGCATCATCAATGGATGATCTTCCCAAGGTTGGTGTCTACATCAGAGGAGTATAATTGCAGGAGTTTGGGTGTCAGTTCTAGGCGAGGGGTGTCACAGGGGGTAGGGTAGAGAGGGAGGGTGGGATAGCAAGTGGGTAGGGTAGGGTAGGGATCATGATCACATGCATGAGGAGAAAGAGGATGGGGATCATGAGAACAGAGGGAGAAATAGGAGAAATTCCATGGGTATTTTTTGAACCCTGGTGTTATATTAACCAATATACATAGTTTTTAAAACTGTGGCTATATAAGTGTGGGTATTTCCTCAATTTCTAGTAGTGACTACCCAACCCTGCTAGAGGGTAAACCCAGAATGCTGAGGAACTCCACTACCCAATCCTACTAGACATTAACTCAGAAATATTATTAGGAAACAACACTTCCCATTCTTATGGGAGGGTAAACCCAATATTATCATTAGGGAAATACACTACCTAGTCCTGGTGGAGGTTTATTACCAAAAATCTCTCATGATTCTAAATAATTGTTGTTGTCATCATGGTTTTCCTTCGAACATCATACCTAGAACATTACACATCGTATCTCAAAATCCAAAAATATGGAAAAATAGTATGGATAGGTTATTTGCATACCAAAATTGAAGTTCAAAGGAAGTATATATTGAATGTTGAAGTTTCTTAAAAAATAGGTATTAGGCATTTCTAGGACCCACATGGCATGGGGTTCTGCTTTACTGTCTAGCCATCTCCTCGTTAGAACAAAACTTACTGGCCATGTGGCACTATATGATGTGTAAGATTACTAGAGAATGTATCTCGGCTAATGTCCAGACTACTACGCATGTCTCATGGAAAAATGCTCATTATAGATTGTTCACATGCCTCAATCAGACACCCAGTAAAAAAATTTCATTTCACTGAATCATGCATGAATGGTGTTTCATGGGCGTGACCCACAAATCTGAATTAAAACCCAGAAATTAGTGTTGAAATTTCTGTATTAATTTCATGGTCACAACGTTGCAAATGGTTCTTAATTCCTCCACTTCATGATAGAGATATGTGAGATACAGTATCACACAATAATAATAATTTTATAATTATTGGGTGTTTAGTTTACGTGAGGCACAAGTTTAAAAAAAAGTATCCAATATCTATTTTAAAATGACCATATCAATTCCAGGATCACGTTATCACTGACGGTTCAACAATTCAATGCTGTATGAAGTATTTGTAGGGTAATATAGGGTTTGACAACTGATAAAAATAGTACTAACATTATATTTTTTTTTCTAAACCTTTTTCCTTCAATGGAAATGCTCAAAGGATTTTCCTCATTTGAATTTGGTGTAAGCGGCCTCACCTACACCATTTCTCTTCAAGATATACAATTATTATTGTAATAATATATAAAGGGAGAAAATGAGAGAATATAATTCTTATTTCATCGCTGGACACATAGGCCTTTCCTCCCTTTTCATGCACAGGTTCAACATTAAATTAGATTAAATAAAATGACAATTTATTTTCATTTAATTTATATATTCAACTCCATTCAATTTTTTTTACTCAATAAAATTCTATCTCTAATAAACTAATTATTATCAATAATAATTAGGATAGTTAAACATGGATCCCAATCAAATTTAATTTAATTAACCACAAACATGTCATGGAACCCTTGCTATTATTATTTAATATTATAATAATTACAAATCTTCCTTAAATTTTATTAACTCATCGCCATTATTATTATTATTATTATTATTATTATATACGCTTACAATTTTGACCACACCCAACCACCTCGTCGGAGGTCTGAGTATGGACATTGTCACGTCCACAACAAACAACCTCTATCATGAGATCCCATGCACGACCTCCACTTAAAAATGGCCCATCAAAGTGCACTTCTCCACCACATGCCAATTGGAAAAATAGGGGTTATCGAATCAATGTAGAACCACCTCTGATCACAAACACACACCCGTAGTGCCAATCTGGTCTATTCCCCAAACATCATTCCGCTTGTTTGTCAATCTATCCTCAAACCATTGATCTGCAGGTATTTCGTGCTACCACAACAAACCTGGGGGTTCGATCGCACTTGAACCTACCCTGTCAATGTCTAATTGTGACCCCATGATCTAATGATGAAGAATGTGAAGAAAAGTGGGTGAAAAAACATCAATAACAAAGGTGATAAACATCATTGGCTAAACATCCTTAATAAATTATTTCATAGTAGTGGGATCAAGGTGAGAAGCATGACATAACAAAAAATAATTTATAAGGATAATTTATTCTCATACATGTGCTCATGAAAAGGCTCAAATTAACGTATATTAAAGAGAGAAAATTTATCATGCTCAATATTTTAATTATATGGGATGGAACCCACATATAACAATTCATACTTTAGTTTTGTATCAATTTCAGATGAAGAACACATTTTCCAATTATTTGGAATGAGTTTTTTCATTCTCTATGTCTTGATCCGCTCGATCATATGCTTCGCTATCACTCGATTCCATTCTCCAACGGAAAAGTAAGGGGAGCGTTTCTGGAGATGGGAGAATTATTTTCCAACCCCGATGAATTATCCCTAATGACATATTTATTGAAATTTGGATTAGGTTAAATGAATTTAATTAATTAATTCACTAACTAATTTATCCACTTAAACTCACCATTAATGGGTGAGGCTTCCAAATGTCTTGTGTTGACTCATTTTATGTCACACTTATGTTAAACATCATGTTTTTACCCTAACCGTGGTCTCGAATTTATGATTCAATAAATTTTTTAATATTTATATTGTTTCATCAATTAACCGCGTGCACTAAATATAAAATTTATTTAATATATTTTATAAAATTATTTCCAGGCACACCAGACCTAGAAATTTCACATCATCCTCAATGCCTATATCCGAATATATATATATATATAAATATTTCAATGTCTCTCTAGGGAAAAACAAAGTCTCTAAATCATTCCCTACATCAAGATTTTAATCCCTGTAAAAGAAAAAATAGGAAATCAACTCAAGTAATTGATCTCGTATCTAGATCTCTTGCCCAAAGGAACTCTCCTTCATGTCTTTGTGTTGCCACAACACATGAACCAAAGGGATGGTCTGACCATGAAAGTACTTCTCCTGTCAGTCCTCAATCACCATTGACTACTCTAGGAAAGTGGTTCCATACTCTATGTCCATCTCACCACAGTCAATGATGTCGGTAGGGTCATGAACATATCATCTCAATTGTGACACATGGATGATGAGGTGCACCTCCTCCAGCTATACAATATTGAATGCCCCAATGAACCATGGGGATAGCTTGCCTCCCGGGTCGAACCTTCACATTCCTCATTTCGGAGAGACTCCTAAAAAAACATGTTATCTTTTTTGAACTCCATGGGAATAAAACAGTTTTCTGCATAGGATTTCTATCTTCTGTAGGCCATCTTCATCCACTCGTGGATGACCTGCACTTTCTCTATTATCACCAGCACCAACTCTAGTCCCACATGAGATGACTCTTCAATCCCTTTGTGACACAAGAGTGTCATAAAAAGTATCCCTTATAGTTCCTCAAAAGTATTCATGCCATAGGTATAGTGATAGGTATTATTGTATGAAAACTCTAACAAGGTTAAGTGATCTTCCCAGCTCCGACCAAAATCCAACAAGCAATCCCTCAGCATATCTTCCAACACCTAGATATTGCGCTCAGTTTACCCATCAATCTAGGGGTGAAATATTTTAATCATCCTTATATGAACATGAATTCCACTTAGAGTCCTCCCGGTAATCAGGACAGAAATCTTTCTTTATGACCAGACACAATCATTGAGGGTACCCTGTGAAGGAGGATGTTCTCTAGTATGTACAACTACCCTACACTCTCCACTAAACTATGGTCCATAATATTAATTAAGTGTTCTGACATCATGAGTTTTTCTATTATCACCCAGATAGTGTCATGGCCCTTTATTGTGAGTAATATATTTGTGAATAAATCCATTGATATGCGATCCAATTTTTAATATGGGATCTCAATAGGATGAAATAAAATCATCGGAACTTTGTGCTCAACTTCCTCATACACACAAGTGAATCATCGTGAGACAAACCCAGCTATGCTATGTCTCATACTGGACCCCCAAAACTACCACTCTAGGACTTTTTACATTTTTTCCACACTGGGATGTACGTTTAGGGGAGAAGTGTAGAAATCCTACATCACCTCCTCCCACATCATGAGTGGAACCATTGTTTTCCCCCTAAACATGATATTGTGATTACATCCATTAGAACATCCATTTGGTATATCACATGTTGATATCTAATCATGAAAACCTCACAATCAATGTCTCTCAGTTGTTAGTCTCTCAAGCTCTCAAGAATAGAAGGAGTAAACACCATCGACTGAAGAATTGTTGTACCCTCATAGTTTACCAGGGTTAGCTGCATGGAAGCTAACTACTCTAAAGATCCTACAATAATAGAGACTTCAAATTCATGTTAAGGAAATCTACTTCAATATTTCCCTTCACTATAGTATAGACTTTCTTGAAGTTGTAGTCTTGAAGGAACTCCAATCAATGTCGCTGCCACAGGTTGGGTCTCTCTACAGAGTCCATTATCAATATTCTCTGCTCGAAAGTAGCCATCATGGATCATGTTGAGAGAGTTCTGTATAAGTTTTGTGAACCTAGCTGCGTACTCTATCACCATCATCCCTCCCTATTGAAACTCTATAATCTCTGGGATCTAGACCGACCATATATAAGTGGGGTATTATTTCTCACAAAACAATTGTTGAAATTCATCTCATGAGAGGGTCAACTCATTGTGCATCTGTGTAACCACACTCCACCAATACCTAACTGCTCTGTGGAAAAGTATGGTTGAAAGTTCCACCCCCTAATCCATTGAAGTCTAAATACGTCTGAAGATAAAGACCACTAACTATATCCAATCCTCTACTTCCTGAGAATCTGGCTTGCCACATAACTTTAGCGGTCACAGATGTTGGAACGAACAGAGCATGCTAAGCCTGTTCATGTCCTCATCCTAATCTACTAGAATAGTTTGCAATTTGATAGGGATGGTTCTGCTACGTACCCACATGGAGGTAGAGGATCGCAAGGTAAATCTTGAACTGATGCCTCATCACTCATATGGTTGACATCATGAACCACAGCTTTTATCCTAGTTGGTTTTCATCGCATAGGAATCCTAAATTCTATCAAGGAGTACTATAGTTAGATGAGTGGACAAGTACGCATGCACAAACACACACACACACACAAATATATATGAATATATATTTTATGAAAACAATGGAGAGATGACTCAAGAAGGATAGTCAAAGACTCGATACTATATAATTTATGTACCATTAATCCCTACAACAAAGGTCACGATGTTCTGTGTCGAAAAACAGGTAATCAAGGCCTCAGTGAAAGGTTATGTTGGTCGCTCGTACGATCACTGGACTCCCTGGCCTGAGATCCACACTCAAGAAACATTGAAACTGTTTCCCTAAACCCAACCAAACCTCTTTAATGGTAAATGTCTGAACAATGTCCCAAGGAATGAACATGCCCATATACCAATTTTTCACAAACTGACCCAAGCGGGGGCTCAGGCCACAACTACCCAAAGCATGCCTTCATAGGCCAGGGGTGGAGACTAGTTCCTAATGCACAAATAAACTCAGGGAGTCCTTTTCCTATCTACCTGTATGCCCACACAACCAAATCAAGGAATAATTGAAGATGGGAAGAAATAAAATATCCAACGTAGATATAAATAAACAAAAAAGTCATAGAGATCTATATAGTACGAAGTACGGTAGTGTAAAAAGAAATGAAATGAAAAAAAAAATACACAACCAATCAAAATTGTTTCCTAATATGATAGAAAACTAGAAAGGTGAAATAGCTGAGAGGTCCTAGCTCCTGGTTGCCAAGATATGACCACCGTATGCGGTCCAAGCACCCTATATCCCTAAGATCCTCAAAATTCATGGTCAACCCATTTATCATTTTCATAAAACACAAAATGTGTGGGAAAGGCCCATGTTGGGCGAGTATAAACATAACCATTAGAACCCCCTGAAATGGTGAAGGGCGATAGTAAGAGACACACATGAAGAGTAAAACAATAGATATAAGAAGGTATAGTGAAAGATTATAGATCAACCCAACAAGAGAGTGAATGTATACTCATTAAAACACAAGGACCGTGACACGGTGAGAAGATGAACATGTTTTAATGTATTCAGTACCTATAGAAGGAGAGTAGACTCATCCATCCATGAGAATCTAGACATGGAAAGGACATGACATACACTGAATGTATTCAAATTTCGTGGAACGAGAGTAACCAAAACCCTAGGAGTGTGTAACCAATAAGGATATATATATATATTCAGTAAAAGAATCCCAAACTATAGTGTTAAGGGATCTCCATATCACAACTCAGTCCAAGAATAAGAGTATCCAACAGTTCGAGAAGAATTCCATCAACGATGCCCGACATCTCATGGACCTGCCCTAAATACACAAGTCTAAGGAAATGAATCACCACACCTTGATACTTTCTACTTTAGGAGGAACTGAATCACCCACATAGTTTGAAGTCACTTCACAAAAACATTTCTCGGTGGGGAATGCATACCTATTCCTCAGGAATACTTGTCTACAAAAATTATATCTTGTAACTATTCCACATAGTCTTGGGGACACAAATTTTAAGTAAGGATCCCATACCTTGGTATGATGGGATGGTCCTACTCTGATAGTCATACAAGAACGCCACTACCCAGCCCATCTGGAGGGGTATGCTCAAAAATGTCATGGGAGAATGAGAATACTCAGTCTTATTAGACGGTAAGCCCAGTAAGAGCCTAAGAAAACACCATTGATCAGCCCTGTTGTAGGGTTATGCCTGGAAGATTTCATCAGAGAACTCCTTTACTCAGCCCCACTGGAGGGTAAGCTTTGTAGGGTGTTCGGTGAACTCCACTACCCAACCCTACTAGAGGGTAAGCCCAGGATGTTATGGAACTCCACTTCCATGTACTACTAGACACTAACTCGGAAAGATCATTTGGAAATTTCAATACCCAACCCTGCTATAGGGTAAGACCATTGTTGTCATTAGGGAACTCCACTACCCATCCCTACTAGAGGGTTGTGTCTAGAAATCTCTAGTGATTCTTCATAATTGATGCCATCATCAGTTGTTACCTTAGTACTCCTTACCCATAACAATACACATTATATCATTAAATCCACAAATAAGGGCACCATCATGTTCTACTTAAAAAAATCACTCTATATAGACTACTCATTGGCCAAAAATACGTGTTCAAATGAAGAAGATGAAGAAAATTTATGTTTCCTAAAAAAGAGGTACACGAAATGTTAGGGACCCACATAGTGTGCGGTCCTGCCCTACTATATGGTTGTGAGCTCACCAGAACGAGAATGTTTGTCCATGTACTACTACATGGAGGGATTGAAAACTACATGATGTGTATTGGTCAAATTATTTATGAACGCATGAGGATCGTTGCCGGTCTGAGTGAAAACCCATAATTTCACTAATATGCCTCTTAAAATTTCCCCAAATGAATAAATATATCACATTATTGTGATCTTCATGAAAAACTCTCAGGATAGACAATTCACTTCCCTCAATCGGACACCCAATTAAAATCCAAATTTTACAGTATCACACATGAACGGTGCTTCCTGGGTCGAGCCATGAGTTCAGTTTAAATACCTGAAATTGATCTTGAAACCTCCAACATAATTTTTGGATTGCAGAACCTCATAAGATATTTCATTCCGACACAGTATGATAGATATATGATTTATATAAGATCATGCAATAATATTAATTTTATTATTATTTGATGTTTCATTGACCTGAGGAATGAGTCCAAAAAAGTATCTAATGATGGTTTTAAAAAGACCGTCTAAATTTCAAGATCATGTTGTTGTTGACAGTTCATCAATCCGATGTCATATAATGAAGTTCCTAGTGGATATAAGGTTTCAAAACCAATAATAATAAAAATGTTATTGTATTATTATTATTTTTTAAACCTTTTTTTCTGCAATGAAAATTATCAAAGGACATTTCTCCATTGAATTTGTGGTACGTAGCTAGGGCCTCACCTCCACCACCTCTCTTCAAGATATACTATCTGTATTATTATAATATATAAATGTATTTGAGGAGTGCATGGAATTCCTCTTTCCAATCTAGACATATAGGTACCCTCCTCCCTTTTCACGCATGGATTCAACATTTAAGTTAATAAAATTAAATGAAAAAAACAAAATATTATTTAATTTACATATTCAACTATTTTTCATTTATTAATAAAAAACATTATCTCTCTAATAAACATATTTTTGTTGTGAAATCGATTGAATACCGATTGAAACCATGAAGAATTTTGGAAACGTAAATGTAAGAATGATCTTTGGAGAAGCACATCATTGAAGAAGTGAGCATTTAATTTTTGTATGATGATGAAGATGAAAATTGGAAATAAAAATAAAAGAGAAATAAAATAAGTAAATAACACAATATAAAACCAAAATCACAAAATTTCATTAACATATCACCATATTTATGGAGTAAATGTTATTTGATCCGGCGGTGAGAATGTGGAAGGTTGTCCATTAAGAGGGAGATTAATTGGGAATTGAGTGGTCATTATTATTGTCATAATTATGACATCCATTAATAATGATTCATAAAAATCTCCGTTGGATGTCATAATTTCATGGAATCATATATAATATTCACTTAAAATAACTGTGTGTGAAAAATAATTGAAGAAAAATTAATTCAATTCCATGACATGCTACCTCATTAAAAACCTTATCAGGAAAACCCATTGGGAAAACCTAATGAAGGAAAAAACAGTGCATTGTTCCCAACTCCCCCTGATTATATAATATAATTTTGTCTCCAAAAAATCAATTGATATTATTATTTATATATTTATTGAAGACATGGGTGGATGTCCATATGTAATAATGAATGGATTCATTAAAAAATAA
Organism: Viscum album; assembly: GCA_963277665.1. Taxonomy (NCBI): domain Eukaryota; kingdom Viridiplantae; phylum Streptophyta; class Magnoliopsida; order Santalales; family Viscaceae; genus Viscum; species Viscum album. The sequence continues at coordinate 414,163,258 of OY728128.1, read as the reverse complement.
AAAACACAGGGAAACCAAAAAAAATCATTAATTATAGATAACTATATTAATTTAGAACATTTCCTTGGATATCAGTTATGATGTATGATTGCCTAATTAAAAACCATATCAAAAAAACCCCTTGTAGGGAAAACATTTGATTAGGTAAAAAGAGTAAAATAACATAATGTCCCTAGATTATTGTCTCATTAAAAATCTTATTATGAAAACAAAGATGGAAAAACATTACTAAGGAGAAAAAGAGTAAAACAATTACATCTCCCATTCATAATGCTCATCATTTAACTCATAGAACGTCCATGACCAATTCATACCCAAAATACTTAGTTTTGAATTTTTTGAATAAGAATAATTTACACCCCTTAGATTTTAATGAGTAGGGAAGAACATTAAGTTACATCATAATATGATTTATTTTTATTTTCTTGGTATGAATGAACATCTAAATGTATATCATTCTGGGATAAGTATAATGTGAATTTATATTTATTCCATTTTGGATAAGTAAATTATTCATCAACCCCTTATATATCATTCCTTGAAACATGTTATTTAATTGTTTAATAAGGGTATAACCATTCCAAAATTTAATATTTCATATTCAGGATGATTAATTCAAAATACAAGAAAATTCCTTATAAATCATTAACTTCATAAAACTATTCTGGAGTTTAGATGTTTTTTAAAACATTTTAATAATATTATTAATACAATGAGTCACACAAACCATTGGATGATAAATTCAATTTATATTATTTATTAACATAATATGGATACATGAAAAACATTTTATTCATTTCACCCCATAATTTATCATATTGGTTAAATGGTTCATAATTTCTAATATACTTTCGGAATTTCAAACCCTTCTGGGATTCATATAAATATACAAATATATAACGAGGAATATTTATTATAATAATATAATTAGTATTCAATAGTCTCGATAGTTTGGATAATCAATAAAAAACATTATATGTTGAACATTAAATAAATTCCTTTAATAATTTTGGACAATTATTATGATGTTGAAATATATTAAAATCCATTTTCATTTGTGAGTTTTAAAATAATTCATTGAAAATATATCATCAACAACATTTTAATGAGATCTCATAATTTTCCAGTACCTGTGTCACTTAAGGGACAATATTTAAAAAGATATAATGTTTTCGATATATTCATTTTCATCATCATGAAAAAATATATTTATTACTTTATACTCATGATGAACAATGAGTTTATATAGTCATTTCATCCACACTTCGAGTGTATATAATCAGACTACTGATTTCCACATCTTTAAATTCATGTACGTGTTGTGAGATTCTTTTAAATGGTTCTACAAGACCATATTGAATATTATATGAGATTCTTAATACATATTTTAATCAATATGCATTGAATGAACTTTATACTCACAATTATTAAATAACACACATAATAAATTGGTGGATGAATATTTTATATAGATGGATTGCATGGTAGGTGGGTGCGCCCATATATACTTCTTCATAAGTATATGGGAAATTTATTTCCATAATTACAACTAATGATATAAATGAGTGGCCTAAAAAAGGGCACCTCAGGGTAAATTATTATAAAAGGTGAATTCATAATAACTTAATGAGAATGAATTCATTGATAATTTAGTATACATACATCCATTAAATAAATTCATCATTTTCCCCTAATGGATTTCTACATGTTATAAAAAAATAGATTCTTGTGTATACATGAATCAATATTTTTCATTATAATTGATCCCTGATAGACTAAATCATAATTTCATATATTTTAAGTGCTAGGATTGGTAAGCTTCTTGGTTACCATTATTGATTCGATTGTAAAAAATATTATTTATAATCACTTTTTATGAAGTCTTATTACATATTAAGGTACCTCTCTTATATAGTGTATCTATATGATATTCATTTTCAATAATACCATTCACATATCTCATCAAGAATTCATATATAATAATGCTTTAATAATTTGTACTTCCTTGTAGTAATATATTCACTCTTCTAGAGTCATTAATTAATTTTCTCGACTGGTAAATTTACTTATAGGAGCATATACTAACTCATATATGAGGTCTTTTGAAGAATATAATAAAAATAATATTTATAATTATTTTTCTTCACGATCAAGTCATATAAGATATTCATGATCCTTCATTGTGAAAAATCACATTTTTTATTATAATATCAACTTATGGTGGTTGATGAATTCATAAATAAATCATAACGTGTTTGGGCCATCAACAAGAGCATTATTTATTATTTTAGAACATACAAAATTTTTGGGAACTTCGGGCCCAAATATTATTTTACAATACATATTATTCATATAGGATCCCCCACTTCTTTTGATTCTGGTAGCAAGAATCATGGTGGAAGAATCTTCTGGATTCACAATACAAACCTTAATGCTATCTAAAATAAGAATTCATAAACAACATTCAATTTATCAAATGAAGGACAATTCATTCAATAAAACTTCAAAAACACTCTATTATTCATGATATCCAAAATCATATCAAAATTTTCTTCAATAATTTTATTCTCATCAAGTAATGAGATATAAAAATTAAAACTACATTCGCATTGGGGAATTCATTCGTTCGTCAGATTTCATGATACCTAAATGATAATTCATTATTTATCAATAATGATCATTTGCATAAAATGTAAATTTTAATAATTATAATGATAATTGTATTAAACACCTCAGGTGGTAAAATAATTTTCATAAAATATTTCGGATTATAAAAACAATGAATTTAAATCATTTCATTTATTAACTATATGAATAGAAACATCAACATCGAGGATAAATGAATTACAAGAGATGATAGTCTTTTTCAACAGGATCTGTGTGGTTTGGCCATGTTGAAGGACCCGGGTAGGGGAAGGAATGTCAGGTACATGTCGTGTAGTTAGTATACACATCGTGGAGTCTTGTTTTCCAAATCTTTAATGCCTTCTTCCTCATGGTCCCTTTTTGGTCCCTTCGTTTTCAGTCTGTAATAATCATGATCTAAGGTGTGCATTACTCCTTGTAGAGTCATGCCACCAATATGACCACATGTTGTTCTCCAGGAGAGCGGCAACGATTTTACTCCAGAGATTGTGGGGTATGGGCTACCATTGGATCCTCCAGCATATCCAGATGTGATGCCAGTCATTATACCAGACACATGCGTAGAGGTGCAGTTTCGTGAAGGCATTATGCAGTTCATGGAAACCTTTCAAGGAGCACCGCCGGCTGCCACATCTATGGAAGTGCTTACTCATATCTTCTAGCAGTAGCTTCCACCTACGTTTTCTGTGGATGGCGGACCACAAGCTGAACAATCTTGGATGGATTCTATACAGACTATTTGTGAGCATCTTGAGACACCTCCAGGGTAGTGGTTAATGATCATGACTTATAAGCTGCGTGATTCCACCACGAAGTGGTGGGATGTTACCACTCAGTCTGGGAATCACAAGGACATTGAGTGGGAATATTTTCAGACATCCTTCTATGATTTCTTCTTCCCAGAGACGCTGAGTGTAGATAGAGCTCGAGAGATCATCAATCTGTAGCAGGGTGTTATGTTGGTGATGGACTATTCTACTCATTTCACCGAGTTTCATAGTATTGCACCCATGCTGGTCGGTGATGAGATGTTGAAGGCCAGGAGTTTTGAGGATGGTATTCGTTATGACATCCGAGTGCTAGTGAATGTCTTCAGGTTTCCTTCAGTTAGAGCTATTGTGAATTAGGAACTAATTACAGAGACGAACCTTCAGGAGGCTAGTGGTGTGGGCCAGGGCAGTTCGACACTAGTTTCTGGCACTATTTCTACCGAGAACAGGAAGTGAAATATGAGTTTCTCTCATAGTGGATGTACTATCCAAGCAGTTTCTTAAGGTGGCCCGATCTTTTTCTACCATTGAGGTAGAGAGGGGAACAAGAGACCTCTATGACCATGAGACCTAATGGAGTGCCGAGATTGCAGTAAGATGGGTCATCTACCGGGATTTTGCAGGGCATTTGTACCTGTGACTAGTGAGAAGGGTTCTGTACAGACTCCGCGTGCAGGAGAAGGACCAGTAGCTTCTTACCCATCGGGGAACTGGAATACATCAGGGCATGCAGGAAGAGATGGTGTTCATGGTCATGGTATCCAGACACCAGCATCTTAGAGGTAACAGGGTAGGACATCTCAGGGTAGCCAGGATTTGTCACAGGGTTGCAGCACTGGGCATGTATATGCAATGCAACAAACCCAACATTAGCAGGATCTCAGACCTTCTACATTCAGATGTACTATTCTAGTATCTTCTGTTTTATCTTCAGTACTCTTCGATACAGGTGCTACACATAACATCGTAACTATGCTCGTTGTGGAGAGCCTCAGGCTCTGTGTTTCTTCATCTTATTAGGTTGTGATGCTAGACACTCCGTTGGGAATAAGAATGACATGTGTGTGTCAGAGCAAGGAGTGTCCCCTTGAGGGTGGTGGGTGTCACTTTCTATGGGACCTCTATGTCTTCTAGATGACAAGCTATGATGTCATTTTCAAGATGGACTGGTTGGTTCCCTTTCGAGGGTGGAGAGTTCTTATACAAGGGTGAATGGGATGATCAGGAGAGTCGAGCTGGACAAGAGCATCATGGGTGAGGTGGAGTCACATCCAGAATTGCATGTTTATATTTGGATGATTTGGGGACTTGTCAGATGGATTTCCCTCTAGTGGTTGATCATTTCGGGGATGTCTTCACCAACATCTTTTCGGGTATACCTTCAGAGCGTGAGGTGGATTTCCCTATTGATCTTTTGCCAGTAGTAGCACATGTGTCAACATCAAGGTGCACACGTGTTCTAGAAGATTGAATTGAGGTCAAGATATCATCAGCTGCACGTGAGACCATCAGGTGTACCGCTTACTGCTTTTCAGAGAAGATATGGTCTGTACAAGTACCTGGTTATTCAGTTTGGACTCACGAACATGCTAACTGTTTTAAATGCTCTTGATGAATCGTGTGTTCCATCCATACCTGAATTCTTTTTTGGTGGTATTCATGGATGAAATATTAGTGTTCTCTCGCACTCGACACGAACATGCCACCAATCTTGATAAGGTACTGAGTACACTAAGAGAGTATCAGCTATATGCTATGCTCTCAAAGTGCCACTTTTGGATGGACCATATTTACTTCCTGGGTTATATCATCTCAGAGGCAGGAGTAAAGTGGACCCAATGAATGTGAGAGTAGTAGTTTCCTGGGAGTATCCTAAGAACGTGTTTGAGATACGATGTTTCTTAGGGATGACTGGTTACCATAGGCACTTTATACTGGACTTCTCCCACTTAGCAGAACCGTTGGCAAGTATGACTAAGAAGGGTGTGGAGTTCGTTTGGTCAGAAGCTTGTGAGAAAGCCTTTCAGGACCTGAGAGGTAGGTTGACGTCAGCACGAATCCTGATACTCCTAGAGTAAGGGAAGAGCTATACAGTTTACTATGATTCATTTGGTATTGGGCTGGGAGCATTGTTGATGCAGGGTGATCGAGTTGTTGCATATGAGTCTTGGCAGTTGAGGACAAATGAGAGGAATTGCCTGATTCATGATCTCGAATTGGCTGCAGATGTTCATGTGTTGCGTTGTTGGAGACATTATCCATTGGGAGAGCATTTTGTGGTTTTCACCAACCACAAAAGTCTCAAGTACATCTTTACTCAGAATGACGTGAACCTGAGACAATGAATATGGGTCGAGTACCTTCAGTCCTTCAACTTTGAGCTTTCCTATACACCAGGTAATGGTAATGTAGTAGCTGATGCACTGAGCAGGAAGACTCAGACACAGGAAGTGCAAGAGGCCAGTGGTGAATGGAAGCTTATGGCTTTGTTCTCTGAGATTCATGTGGAGGTCCATAATAGTCAGGGGTAGACCTATCTTTCATCTTTATCTAGGACTTCTACCCTCCGGGATATAGTGATCATGAGACAACTATCTAATTCAGAAGGCCTTGTCCTACGAGAGATTGTGGAAAGTGAAGACCCTCCTCTTGGATGGACGATATGTGATTATGATATTCTACGTTTACATGGATGCGTGTGGGTTCCGGGGGATATACGCGAGGAGTTGATACGGGATTTTCATGCATCATCTTGGGTAGTTCATCCCGAGGTAACCAAGATGCAGCGTGACTTGAGACGTCAGTACTGGAGGCTGGGTATGAAGAGAGAGATAACAGGTTTTGTTGCGAGGTGTTCCACCTGTCAGTAGATCATTGAAGAGCATCAGAGTCCAACCTGACTATTACAGTAGTTACCCATCCCATAGTGGAAATGGGATGATTTTGCGATGGAAGTCATGATTGGGATGCTGATGTCACCTCGAGGCAATGATACCAGGTGGGTTGTTGTGGACAGACTCACGAAGGTAGCTCACTTTTTTGTGATCAAGGAGACCTTCAGTGTTGAAGAGATCTTGAATTTGTATATCTGATAGGTCGTATGTCATCATTAGGTCCCTAATTATATTGCTTCAGATAGGTATTTCCATTTTATGTCTCATTTCTTGCAAAGTTTTTAGAGGGCACTGGGTACACAGGTGATACTGAGTACAGCCTACCACCCTCAGACCGATGGCCAGTCAGAGCGTATGATACAGGTGCTTGAGGACATGTTTCGTGCATGCATCCTAGACTTTGGGGGCTCTGGGGAGAATCATATACCCCTAGTCGAGTTTTCCTATAATAATAGTTTTCAGGAAACAATATAGATAGAACCTTATGAGGTTTTATATGGTAGTCAATGCGATCATCCTTGTTCTGGATAGAGGCAGGTGAGGCAGCATTACTGGGACCAAGTCTCGTGAAGGAGACATATGAGAAGGTCCAGTTGATTCATAAGCAGATGGCAACCACATAGTCTTGTCAGAAATATTATTCTAATCACCGCATACGACCATTGGAGTTCGTGGTTGGGGATCATGTTTTCATTCTTACTTCGCCGATGTTGGGACATAGACAGATCGGGAGACATGGTAAACATTCACCGATGTATGTTGGACCATTTGAGATTCTGGAGAGAGTCAGGCTGGTTGCCTATCGGTTGTAGTTATCGCAGAGGTACCGAGCCATACACTGCGTCTTTCATATGTCTCAGTTGCATCGCTATCATTCATACATGTCTCATGTCTTTCAGGATGAGGAGGTTAGCTTTAGGATGATGCTTCCTTTGAGGAGAATTTGATTCCTATCATTGATAGGAGCACGAATGTTCTCAGAGGTCGGTCGGTTCTCTCGTATGGGTGCTATGAAAGCATGGCCGAGTACATGAAGATACCTAAGAACGAAAAACCGATGTACGTGATTAGTGGCCAGATCTGTTCTGATCTTTATCTTCACTACCATTGGAAGGGAAATTTGGGGATGAATTGCTTTAAAGGGGGAAGTTTGTAAGAACCCAGTTCTTATTCTTGAGGTACATGTTTCTTCTTTTATCATTTCGTTATGTGTTTTTGGGAAAATATGGAAAATGATGAAAAATCCAAAATTTTGGGACTACATGCCTTGTACTTTTCCACATGTCATGTACTTTAGCTGTGTGGGATGAGTACACAAGGTGTGTAGCCATGTTGGCGACGAAGGGTGTAAAAACCGACTACACGCTGTGTAGTGGGTTTTTACACGCCATGTATTCAGTCGGTAGGTATATAGTAAGGCGGTGGAAGCAACCAACAGCTGGGCGACAGTACACGCCGTGTAATTCGAAATACAAGTCGTGTACTCAAGTCGACAGATGAATAGTTTGGTGGTGCCGCCAAAGGAACAGATAAATAAGAAAAGTACACGCCATGTAGTGAATAGCACACATTGTGTAGTTTGTTTGTTTTTTTCTTAAATGGGTAGTATCATCCCCTGTTCATAGGTAAGGCATAGAACTAGAGAAAGGATCTCAGGGGTGGAAGGAAGAATTGTTGAGAATCAACCGATCAAGCACCAGGAATCTGATTCCGCTTCCATCGACCACGTTGCAACCTTACAGGTAAGACCTCCCGTCTCCTTGTGTAGTTCTTGCCAATTCATCCTCTAAGGGAGGTTATTTGTGTTTTAACAATGTTTTATTTAACGTCAGATCTACAATTTTCTTTGAAGATTCGATGATCTTCGTTCGCGTACACTGTTAATGGGCGTTGAAGGTAGGTGTATTGGTGTTTAATTTCCAACTGTTGTGCATTTGTGTGTATTTTTTTACTACGAACCCATGTTGGGTTATCATGCGGTTGAGGCCTTGGCTGTTTAAAAACCTAGAATTGTATAGGTAATTAAATGTAATAACAAACCACTGTTTGGGATCACTGTTTGGGTCCAGGACCACCCCAGAGGTGCATTCCTATGTTTAGCCATTTGGTCAGGATACCATAGGGAATGCCATGTTTATATTTTTCATTACTTTTTCCTTCAGAGGAATTTTTTGTAAATTTCATTTTTATATGTTGGGCATGGCCCAATTGCTAATTTATCCTAGGGAATGGTCGACTAGAATGAGGGTTTAGTTCTATTAGCCTCAGAGCAATGCCTGAGGGAAATATTATGTTTACCTGAGGGTTTCGTTTTAGTTTGGCCAGAGGGAAAGATTCTATTTCACATGAGGGCAATGCTGGAGGGAAAGATTCTGTATAGCATGAGGGAAAGCCTGAGGTCATGGTTTTCCTATATTATCTTGAGGGCGTAGTTTTCCTATATTAACCTGAGGGCATTGGTACGGTTGAGCACATAATGTTATTAAATTAAATGGTTAAAATGAATGATAAAATGGGAATATAATAGGTAAGTTAGTTGCTTTTGAGTACTGCTTAGTTTATTTCATTTTTACTGTTGCACACTATTTTTTCATATTTACACATAGTAGTGCATGGGCCTTTGGTGTGTGCCTATTGGGATTTATTTGTCACACCCTGTTTGGGTCATGTCTTCGGCCCAAACAGATTATGTTTCTGCAAGTGTGGATAAGGGAATGGGTCCCTATATAGGTACTTGATTGTGGCTGAGAAGTAGGGGGAGCATGGGACCGAGCATATGCTCGTGATGCTACCAAATGTTTTGTTTTGTTTTGTTGTACTCTATATTGTATTGTACTATACTATTGTGTAACATGTTCTGAATGTTTTCTTAGAACTTGAGACCTGTTGCATCATCGTCATCTATATAATTGTTGGTTATCTTTTACTGCAATTGTTTATTTTACATGTGTGTGGTTTATTTCTTCCTCTGGTGTTGTATTCCTTTTATTTTATTCCTCTATGCTACACTTTGACAAATGAGGGAATAGTTTCCCCACTATTAGACTGGGGCCCTCACTGCTAGTCGGCAGCCTCTCGCATTTGGGGAAATGCGCTTGAGGCCATGTGACCTACCGGGTTCGGGATACCCGTTGAGTGGCACCTGGATCCGGGACGATACAAAGGAACATGGTTGTTTCATATTCATAATAAAATATTCGTATACAAGTGATACTTGAGTTATTAATTATCAATGAAACAACTCATATAGAAGAAGTAGAAGGAGAAATAAGTTTGAATGATTCGGTAAAGGATATTACCTCTTCTTCGATGTGCCTCTTCTAGACCACCTCTGATGGCCCTAAATATGGAAAATAAAAATGACCAAGAACTCTAGTATGTTTCTAGGTATGTTGAAAAAGGAAATGGGAAGTTTTGGGCCGAGTTTGAATGCTCAAAATGTAGTGAAGATAATAGGGATGAGGTACCCTTTTATAAGAGAGTAGAGGGGTAGATTTGGAAATCTCCTAAATATTAATTTATAATAAACTCAAACCCCACATAAAAACCTCCAAAAATTACTCAAATTAGAATATAAGATTAGATAGAGTTTTTATATCGTCAACCAATAAAATTTATACATGTTTTAATTTTAATTTAAACATAATCATTATGATTTATCCTTTTTTAATCTATTTAATATTATTTGTGTTAATATTAATCTACTATTAAAATTTTTATAAATACATACTTATGTATTGTGATTTTTCCATAATTAGATACATTATTACATTTTAGACCATATAATTTTCAATTTGTAATTTTTAAATTTTTTCGTGATTTATAAAAAAATTAATAATATGTTTTTTTATAAAATATCAATAGTTTTAATTTTGACACTATTCAATTATTTGATTTTAAATAAAATCCACATAGAAGATATATTACAAAAAAAAATTAATATATTCATATCAAGAAATTTTCATCTAAATAAATCTTGGAGAACATTAATTAGTTCATATAATATTTATTTTAATATTTTTAAAACCATTTATTGGATATTTCTCTTAATAAAATAATTACTAGAACATTTGTTTTATAAATGTTTTTATATACTTATTTGTTGCATAAAATTTAAAAATAAAATACTATGATGATGATAAATTAAATATATTTCATAATAATACTTTTACCAAAATTTATGATCTTAAAAGTACAACATTTAAATTGTTATATTTATTAAATTATGAAGGTGACAACTTTGACATCATTTAAAATAATAAAATATGTGTGTCATAATCACATTTATATGGATCCAAATGATCAACAAGTCGACCATTGTGTGATTATGGTTTAGATATACTCGACCAATATGGTTTGTTCGAGTATTTGGGCCTTATTATGTGTATTAATATTTTAATAAAAACTATATTATTAATTTTTCTCTAAAGTAATAATTTCTGCATCATTATTGTTTAATCTATTAAGGAAAATATATATTTCATAAAAATTACAAATATATTACAATAACTAATAATAAAAATTTATCTTTCAAATTAGTATTTATAATCGAATTTATATTTTGTATAGATTTACATTAAAAATAATTTAATTACTAAAGTTTGAGTGAGACATAGTTCACTTTCCTTTAAATAAAATAAAATAAAAGTCTTAATCTCATCCAAGGGGGTTCCAATAAATTCCATTTCTACCCATGTATGTTTTAGGGAGAAATATAATCATACAATTATATTAATACATGTTTTAAGGTAATTTTATAATATTATTGTTACCCTTAATTACCCGATTTACCTGTAACTGTGATAAATAAAAATAACCATGGTTACTATTCATAATGTCTAGAAAATAAAAGTTACCTATTTACACAAATTGGATCTCCTGATTCAAAATATGGAATCCATTTTTTTCAAATCCAGAACACCGAAGTTGTAGTAATTAATTTAAAATTAATCTCCTTGTCGAAAAAATGTGTTTTTTGTTTAATACATTACAAAATATTGGAATGTTTTTACCTATTAATTCAGTGTAAAATTCATAAGAATGAAATAAATTGTATTAAATAATAAAAATATATTCTATTTATACTTTTAAACCATTCAATATTATAATTTAACAATATTAATTATCTCGATGAAAAATGGTTCATTTAAGTAAAAATTAGCATATTTTTTACTATTCATCAAAATATGAAAGTTACAATAAAAATATGAAATATCTATCCAATGAAAATTTTAATATCCTCATTCAGAACATATTGTTTATTTTTTCAAATTGAACATATAGAATTTTAGAAAAATATATTTAAAATTTGTGCGCTATCAAAAGGCGGCAAAAGTAAATTTTTTTAAAACTACATCTTTATACAAAAAATTGATTTTGTTCTCATACAATGTTATAGAAATTCTGTAAGGTAAATTATAATGGTATAAAAATCAAAATCAGTTTATTACTATTCATAACAGCTAGTTCTTAAAAATATTATAATATATCGTTGTTTAGTGAATCTCGATATTGCGTACCACACAGGCTGTCGAGAAAGGTCGCTCTTGCGTGTAACACAATCCTAGTATATTGTTGTGTATACTGCAATATAATCATGGTGTAGTGGACAACATTAGATATCAAATAAATTAAAAATAATATATCTCATAAAATCTCTGGGTGTTACCATCTACCCCCCTTAAAATGAATTTTCCGCTCGAAATTCATCACGCTTATAAAATGTTAACTACTTGAAAGTTTCTTTTATAGAAACCAATATCTTAAAAAAGAACACTAAAACTAATTATAAAAACTAATGTATGAAACATAATGGTTACCTAAATAAACTCATCAATGGATTTCCACATAAGAGAACATAGGTGAAAACATGGATATTGAAGAGAAATCTACACATCAAGTATTGATGGAGAGTGGTAGAGAACATGGCTAGGAAAAATCCAACAATCACAAAGCCAAAAATTTGTGCTGATCTAAGGTACCATCTGATTCATAATATATGAGGGTACTAGGACACCATTTTCGGTTTTCGATATCATTTCCCTATTGTTGAAAATTTTGAATTATAAGAAATACTTACTTGATTTTGCTACAATCTCTCTGTTGGTCATTCCATTAAAAATTTCAACAACATTTCATATTGAAATGATGAATAGTTTGTCATTCGTGAAGTGTTAGCAGATCATTTGATAGAATTATGGGTCATTCCATATATCTCAAAAAAAGGTTTACAAAAGATATTAAATATTCATAAGTCCATATATGGAGATATTAATCGTATATGGTTCCAAAAAATGGACTTATACTTCATATATAAAAAAATTTATAAAATGAAACTATTTTCTATTAACCAGGGAATTTTTGTAGGATAGTGTTAGGCGATAAAGGCATGTCTCACTTCGTTTTTGGGTTCAATTCCCACATCCTTGTTTGACGTGATGTGTTGTCCCACCTCCTGCAGGTTTTCCTTTTTCTTAATCTACAATATTATAACATTCTAGAAATATTATCGAAATAAAGTTCTAGTCTTAAACAATACTATCGAATTTCCAAATTCATCCATTCCAATATTTAGGCTTATCCAAAATGCTTATGTCCAATCTCATAATATAATGAAAATGATTACTAGGAAGGCCATATACGAAGCATTGAATACCATCATTTATCCCTTGTATATCAGAAGGTATATCTTCTTGGTCACATTACAAACATGTTAATACCGTAATCATTTATTCTCCTGAAACATGAATTACCGTGGAATCTTAATGAATTTTGTCAAATTTTAACTCTTTCCACACAACAAAAATCCCAAATGAAATCTATATACTCAAACCACGATATCACATTGTCCTTTTATCAGTCATGAACTCATTAATACTATCAAACATATTATTTTCTCCATATCACTTCATTATTCACATATAATCTACTATCCTAAAATATATTTCCATCACTTTTCCTAGTTACCGATACCATATATTTATTTCAATCCACAATATACCAATACATATATTTTCCAATATTCCACAATACTATAAATGAAATTCCACATCAATATTTTGGAATTATATAATATAAATCTTAATCATTCCACCACATTGTTGTCATATTCAACAACGCCAATAGTGATTGAATTTGATTCCATTTGTCCTTTGATTTATGTGTTTGTTGATATCAGCCATCATTAACCCTTGGATTGGGGCATTGGTTATCATAATGCCCCATTTCCTTTCACTTGTAGCATTGATGTGCTGGTGGTGCATTCTCTATAGTTATTTCTCTATTCACATGATTAGATACCTTTTTACCATTACTTCTGCACTCAACATCTCAATGACCTTTATTTCCACACTTAAATCATTTTCTATTCTCATTAAGACTGTCTCCACCATGCTTCTTCTGACACAATGAGAATACCAAAACTTTCATCTTCATTTAACAATTATTTTGAGATTTTTATTTGAACTCCATCATTCATTTCATTCCAAAACCATGAGATGGATATGTAACACCAACTTCCATTTGTACATTGATATCACAATGAACAATATTATAATAGCTAATAAAGTCTTTTATAGCCAATGGCCTTCAAAGACTTCGTTTTATGCCACTAATGAATCGACCAACTTTACTTTCAGGTTGGATGATATAGTGAGATACATACCATGAATGACTTGTAAAATTTGCCTTATATATACCAACAGATTCGTCATCCTTATTCTTAATATCAAAGAACTCCTTTGACACATTTTTTTGAGAATATTAGGAAAGTACTTATTTAAAAATATGTTCTTGAACTCATCCCATTCCATGGATTGAATTAAATCTTGTTGCCTTCTATTCTTAAGTAGATTCCATCACTGATCTGCTTCCCCTTCTAAACGGTAAACATCTAGAATGACTTTTTCATGTTCTAAATAGAAAAGTATGGAAAATATATTTTAAATTTTTCTTATCCATTGATCAGAATAAATTGGATCAGAAGACCCATTGAAAGAAGGTGTACATTGCCTCATGTAGGAATCAATAGAATATTGTTCCCTTCTCTAGTCATTTGGATGTCTACAATGATTCATATATTGTGTAAGTATATCAATAAGATTTTTCAATCCATTTCCCATAACATTTTGTGGTTCAAGAAGAAAATCATTACATTTCCCAGTACATTGACCATTAGCATGATTCCGTTGGGTTCCACCCATTATCAAAAACACAAAAAGAATAGTGTTAGAGGCAAACATCATACTTGGAAAACAACATAATCAAGGGGGAGTACATTCAATATCTAACATATTATGTTCAATCCTAGTTTATTCATCCCCGTTATCATTATTATAGAATTGTAACATATACTTATACTTATCCTTAAGAACATCCTTAGACATACCTTAGAAATATATCTAGGGATCTCACTAAAGTTTTCACATCCTAGATTCCAAGGGTTGGCTAATCCTTCACTCTGATACCAAATATAATTAACCACACGTGACATACATGGACATTACATTACACATTCAGAAAACATAATACATGACACAAACATATGCCCAATGGCCATATTAGTTTAGTTTTGTTGGAATCTTGGAACAAAATCTTCTAATCAGGGTAAAATATCTTCAACATCTCACATAATGATATTCCCCTTTTTCATACCTAAAACCAATATATATATCCTGCGGAAAAGAAAACATAATAATAGTGTGCTCAAATTCTCAGTAAGGATAAAAATGGAGAACATAAAACAATCCATAAACATTGCAATATAAAAACATGAACATAAAACATCAAAATCTTGAGCAATGACATAAATCAAAGCAGTACATAAGGCATTGATAGTAAAAAACATTAATCATGATAAAAGATCATGGGAATAAGACATGAAATTGTGGAAAACCATTAAGAAGATGATATGATTTCCATATTAGTAAAGGTATTCCTACGAAGACTGTCATATAATACAATGTCCATTACTAAAATGGGTTTACATACCATTCCATCCCTCTATTACTGTACTAGATTTACTTTCCATTCCATCCATGTCTATCTCATGAGATATAAATCATTATCCAATGCATTTGATGGAGATATAGGTCTCACCCACTAATAATGAATTCATTTTTACCTGTGCTACAAAATAAAAAGAAATAATTCATCATAACCCAATGAATAAAATTTGATTCCTAAACATCATTACATCATAACATAATCCGTATAAAATAATGGATATAATTTAATCATAAAAAAATTAAACCATGTAAATAATAGAGACATTATACATGAAAATAACAATATTAAATAATGATATCATAGATGTGAAAATAGTTTTGATAAAACACTTGAAATTAATTCTTGAGGAAAATATCCTTTCTTCTTTCAAATCATTTTAGTTTCTCAAAATGAGGTGCAATTTTCAAAGAACATAAGTTTGTTTAAAATAATCATGAAATCATATAGAAGAATATTTTTGTAAATAAGGCATTATAAAATTATAAAAATCATTTCACTCTGTATAAGTTAAAAAATCATTCTCCTTATACTATTGCTGGAAAAGTCAAAAGGTACCTGATATGGTAAACAAAAGAAATATTCCTTCCATACCACATAGTAAAAGTCAAAAAAAGGTATACATGACATTAAACATACATGGATGAATAGTAAATACATTATGAATACATTTTTTATATAACTTGCACATGGATGATTAATATAACCCTAGTAAATTCTTGAGAAGAAATTGTCTCCTATTAGAACGATTCTGAAATAATTATCTCTTACCTTAGGTCCAATTTATTCCATACGTGTTTGAAACATCAGTATAGTGGGTTTAATCATTTTATAAACTTTTAACAGAACCATAATAATATTTATGATATCATATATGATCCATTATGACATTATATTTCCTATTCATTTGTCAATTCCATGTTGAAGCAGCGTTTTGGGTAAAATCATTTCATTTATTTTAAGTGTTTTGAATTGTATTTTTTCATATGATTACTCAGATCATGATTAATTAATTTTATAATGTAAAACATGATCTATATATCATATAAATTTAATATATTAATATATATAATTGATATATAAATGGAATGAAATACACCATTCAAAGAGATGGTATGCTTTATGTACGCATGGACGCTGTTTTCATTTCCATATTAAATTGAATAGAAGTAAAAGACATATATATATACACATAAATCAAGTAGCATTATTATTTCATATATATCATGATTATTTATTAGATATAGTTTATAATCAATCATTAGTCGGTAACATGAAGAATGAATCTCATTGAATTGTGGAGAGAGTGAGTAGTACGTATGCACGAGCGGCAATATCATTCCCATGATTATATAATTGTATTGATGTGTATGGTGTATAATATTTCAAAATAAATGTCACATTATAATAAATATATATATAATTATTTCTTCCATTATTATTACTCATAAATTAAATTTATTAATCTCATCCAAGTGACTTCCATTAGATTCCATTTCGACCCAAGTATGTTTTAGGGAGACATATAATCATGAAATTATATTTATACAAGTGTTCAAGTAATTTTATAATATTATTTTTTCCTTTAGTTACCTGATTTACCTTTAAATATGGTAAACAAAATTAACTGTAGTTACTATTCATAATGTCTACAAAATAAAAGTTACATATTTAAAAAATATTTACCTCCTTATTTCAAATATGGATTCTGTTTTTTCCAAATTCAAAAAACAGAAGATACGGTAATTAATTTAAAATTAATGACATTGTCAAAAAACAAAAGTTTCAGTTTAAAACATTGCAATTGATTGAATTTTTCTTACCTATGAATTCAATGTAAAATTAATGATAATGAAATACATTATATTAAAAGGTAAAAATATATTCTATTTATACATTAAAACCATAAAATATAATAATTTAACCATCTAAATTATCTTAATGAAATAAGTTTCTTTTAAGTAAAATTCTGCCTATTGTTTACTATTCCTCAAAATATGAAACTTATCATTAAAATATTAAAAATTTATCCAAAGTACATTTTTATATCCTGATACAAAATAATTAGTTTATTTTGTCAAATTGAACTTATAAACTCATCAAAAATTATATTTAAAATGGGTGCACCATCAAAAGGCAGCAAAACTGCATTTTTTTAAAAATACTTCCTTTATACGAAAAATTGATTGTCTTCTCATACCATGTTCTAGAAAATGTGTACGATGAATTATAATGTTATAAAATTAAAAATTCAGTTTATAATATTCATAACTTCTAGTTCATAAAAATATTATAATATTTCATTGTTTAGTGAAACTCGGTATTGAGTACCACACAATCTATTTAAGAAAGAACGCTCTTGTGTGTAACACAAGCCAAGTATATTGTTGCGTATACTGAAAGCTAATATTGGTGTAGAATACAACAATAGATATCAAAGAATTTAAAAGGAATATATCTCATTAAATCTCTGGGTTTTACACTTTGCGATATATATTTCTATCAAAGTCCCTTCAATTCGAAAAAATATTTTCTCCAAAATTTTATCCTTATACATGGACATAATTATGTGACCCGTCTGGCCTTGGAAACATTGAAACCAACTTTGAAATCTCTATTTTATTGATGTAATAAAAATGTGACCTCTAGAGAAGCATTAGTGATACTCAAGCTAATAAAGGGATGGGTGTGATCACCATCGAACATAATCATATCTCTATATGAATATTATCTCCACTAGATGAGTCATATAAACCATATGTATCATATAAAATCCTTTTTTCTATGACATATAGTGACAACTACACAATGATCATGCCAATCTAGTAAAGGCCTCTCATTATTTTCTCGATTCTCTGAAAAAGACATACCATGGGGATGAATATTTCACATGTTATTCATATATATGATAAGAATATCACATACACGTATCCATGTAGATGAGCACATAATTTATAAAACAACTAATCGTGGCCAATAATTTCCTCAGACTAATTCAATCAGGGGATATGTTCCATTCCATAATATACAAGTGGAAAAATCCATTATTTGTTTCACTCCAATTAATGAAATGATTAAAAACATACCCAACCACCCCCAGATTAGCTATGTTCGTATGGTGAATTTCATAAGATAGGAATCAAAGTGTAAATTTTTTCATGATATGTATCTCACCAACCTCATGTAAGAAGTGCTGATAATGGAAATACACCCCTAATTATATCTTTGATCGTATGGGATTCCATGAGATATTATTTAGCAGATCAGTCCAGGAAATAAATCTCTACATATTACATCATTAATTTATTCTTCAATAGCTCATATGTGATCTTTTCTAACAAAAATAAGAATCTATTAATGCTAAAATTTACATTTAATAACAACAAAATAAACACCATGATGACTACCAGTTAGGGACAACTCAATGTTTTTACTTTGAGAAGATATATATCATTTGACCGTTCATGTAATATAAATTGAATCACACATGAATTAATGATAAGTGGAGATTTCCATTATTAAAATAACATGATACATTTACAACCATTACAACTAATATTTGATGTTTCGAACACATAGAGATATCACATGACCATTATGAAATTACTGCTGTAATGAGTTTCAAATATTACCAAAAAATGTAATTCATGTCCCATCTTTATGTGACCATCTGATAAATTTATCCCCCAAACTATCAGAAAGAAACATTTACGAAGCATGTGATTTTGAATAATGATGAGATGTAGGAATTATATTCCATTATTTTATCTCTTTTAACATTAATAGAAACATACTAACATCCAAACATAATATTTTATAACGTTATATTTCATTATATACATAGAAATATATCTAAGTACACCATAATCATCCTAAGAACCCTTTCCATCAAACTTTATCATTGATATATTTTATAAATAATGTAATTGTTTACTTTTCACTTTACCAGCACATCTTAAACTATTTTAAGAGAAATTGATATCAACTTTTTGTGGTAACTAATGTACCAATTTTTATTTTTGTTTAACATTATACCATAAAATCGGTTGGGATATAATGTATAATACATTTATTACTATCTGGTGTAATACTTTATAGAATATTTGTCTTCAGTTTTTATGGTAACTAAATGTAAATGTTTACATTTATTTATTTTAATATATCCTACACTCATTAGAACATTCAGTGATGAATCACTATAATCTTAGACTACTGTAATCTTTTAGTTAATTTTAATATTCACTTTTTCACCTCAACTAAATGTAACAATTTAAAATTTTCATTGTTGTTAAATATCATAACTCTGTAGGATAAAATGAAAATAATAAATCAAACTAAATGTGTTGTAGTCTTTTATTTGTTAATTTTTATGATCTCTAATTTCAAACATATTCCCACTAGTTTATTAGATCCTATATTATTGTAATAATATCCTTCTAATAACAGAGAGACTACATTCTGTTTTTGGGAATAATTTTTATTTTATTTTGTTAGGAATATTAAAAAAATAAATTATTGTTTCTATACCATATATGTTATTTTATGTGTCGAGAAAATTATATTTTAAAAACATGATTATTAAAATATCCATCCAATGATTAGAGGGAACAAATTGTTATATATTTTAACAAATATTTGGATAAAATTTTTATCATAGATAAAAACTTTTATCAAAATCATCTTCTCAAAGACATTTTATATAAAAAGATGAATCATAAACCAGGGCCATACATTTAATCATCTCAAAAAATTTATTTGTTATTAGGCATCCTCTGTTATCCTATAAGTTAACTGAGATTAAGATACACATTTATTCTTTAGATTCATCCAATTTCGACACATTATTTTACATTTCAAATTCTAGATGTAGTAACTATTTACTTAATCATTTTAATGAAATATATATGCTCAATCAATTCTTCAATTTATTTTTAATTCGTGTATATTTACAAAACTAATAAAACATGTACTTTCCATAAAAACTATTCAAAATCAAATAATTAATTTATATAACATTCGTACCTTTCATGGAAATTACATGAAGTTACCATACTTCTTTAGGAAAATTTTGTATAATCTGATCTTATTGACTTATAACCATTCCTTAATGAAATCACTAGGTTTCAATGAACTAGATTATCTTTTGAAGAAACATTTTTGATCTTTTCAAGTAACTTTTCTTCTTCTGGTTTTAACATTCACTCAATTATAATATCTTTATAGTACATTAATCAAAAAATTACATGCCCATCCATCCATTCTCAAAAAATTTAGAATATTAGGTAGATTTTTCTTGAACTCATTCACATTGTCAGAAAATTTCCATAAACGAAAATACTATGATTTACACAATAAAAAAATATTTTTTAAGAATTCTTCACTCATTCCAAATATATTTTATATTATTGAATATCATGGGAATACCAAATCATATTTAGTATAGGAGACAATAATTCCTTAGTTCAATTATGAATTAAATTCCTTTGAAACCATAAATGAATTATTTCTTGATTCCATAAGAAACAAAAATTCAGCTATTGCACAACATCAACACTTGGTCACTTGGAAATGAATTCTTCGGATACACAGAATATCTATCTTGATGAAGAGATTTTATTAATCTACTAGTATTATGAGTTACATACATTCACCTTCTTATTTCAAGGATTAAAATGATATTTATTTAGACAATGGTGATGCTTTTATCTATAATAAAACATTTAATCAGATGTAAATCATGTCTTCTATCTTTTCAGTAATTTATTTTAATGTTATTTTTCCCACTGAAATTAATGAATCCATACATCATATCCATTTAGTGATCCATGATCCATATTTTACTAAACTCAAGATTCATTTAGCCATTCTTTCATTACATACATATTTAGGTTTGTCATCTTAGAATAGTTGTGAATATTAGATAGTTGAGTGGATAACCCTTTAACCAAATCCATCCATAGATTCACTTAACTCTATTCCTCTAGTATCCTAATCCTATTAGGGTCTCCCAGGAATTTTAACCCAAAGAAAATCGAGAAACACGCTAACAATGGACGATCCAAGAGCACCTAGCATTATAATCTCCCACAAACAGAATAATCTAGAGTCCTGCATTTATTTCATTCCATAAAAAATATAATCCATTGTAACTCATCTTTAGCACGACCTGCCTTTTTATATTATTGAGGTCTCAATAAGTGTGTCTTTTGAAGGAATATAACATTATGTTTTTATGGGGTTTTATCTTTGAAGGTATCTCAAATATATTATACATCACATGCATATTAAATTAAAAACTATTAAATCATATGTAATCATTCTATTATAATGTCTTATTCCATTTCATTGTATGCATTATTTTAGTGATTTAGTTTTGGAATATATTCTACAATAACCAAATTAATTTTTTTACTCCACATTAATGTGTAACTCTTTACAAGACCCACAAGTTTGTGTTAATAGAAAAATAGAAGTTAATTATGTTCATACATATTAATATTAACTATATGCATAAGTTACGTGAACAATTTATGTAAAGGCATAATGTTATATGGGATTGGAAAACTCCACATGAGTAAGAATAGAGAGGAAGATAGCCAACCACATTATATTTCGTAACAAAGGGGGTCCTCTAGGAAAGTATGTGGTCTAACACAAAGTCCCTCTACCTTGGGATACTTTAATCTAGAGAGAATCCAACTCGTGAAAAATCGAACACCTAATATGAAAAAACTATTCCAAACAAAAACTCTAACGATTATAACTAAAATTACAAACTGTGTTCATGGAAGATGGAAACTAAATTTTATTATATCAATAATATATTGATATTAATGGCTCAATCTTAGAAGAAATAAATAATATAATGTTTGGAATATTTTTATTCATAAAAAAATATTTTTATAACTATGAATAAAATATGGAAGAATATTTAAATAAATGAACAATTCAAATATTTAATCATGAGATTATCATTTATGAACAATTTCATAAATAAAATCTTATTATAAAATCTATTATAATTTCACCATTAAAATAATATAAATTCCATAATTTTGGATATAAAATCATTATATTCTTTCCAATACAATTTATTTCATATTTTTTCGCAATAAGTCATTTCTTTTTTAAATATTTAATATTATATGAATTATAAACTTTTTGTAGTTATATTTATATTATGGAACCCTTTTAAATAATCTTAATATAATATACTTATTTATTATTTAATATTTTATTGTATTAATTATCTAAACACCTTTTTATGTTGAAAAATTAATATCCAAATAAAGCCCCTTTTATTTGAACAATTTAAAATTAATTAATTATGAACAAACATGAATATTAATGAAATTTAATAAATGATAAATTTATTTATTTTCCAAAATATAATACATTTATAAAATATTCATAAATATATGGCAATTCTTAACATTTTCATAATTTGTAATAATATGAAAATTTTATATTCTTTTTAATATGATCCCTTCAAATTTTATATTAATTGGATTTAATATGATATTTCATAAATTATAAAAATTTTATAATTAAATATATATTATATAAACATATATATATAATCAAAATATCAAATATATTGGAATTTATAAACTCTTAATATATTGAATTTTATGATTTATAAATAAACTATATTTTTCTATATCATAAAGCATGGAAGTTATTTTTTTCAAAAGGTTATATTATTAAAAAAATATTTAAAAATTATCCATAAAGATTTTATAGTTAACTAATGTATAAAACACTTTTAGAATTATATATATAAATATTTCATGATACCTTGGTAATTATTTATAAAATATTTATAAATAACATAACTCTATTCAAAATTGAATCCTCTTGATTGAAATATATTTTTTATTTGTTTTCATATAAAAGAAAGTTGAATATGTGATTATTTCAAATAAATTTCCCGGATTGATAAAAATATTTTTATACTATTAAAAATTATTTTTCATAAATAGATAAATATATCAATTTGATAAAGATGTAAGCACCTCTAATACTAGTATTTGGGTTTTTTATGATCATCACATTGCCATGTTCATCATAAAACAATCCAAACACATGAAGATCTATCTTTTAGAATCAACATGTAAATAAACTGTATAAATAGTTTACCTAGAAATTGTCAATGACTAAAATTTTCTTCATTGTTGGCAAAGTTGAATGCCTAATGATGAACACGTAGAAGTAAAAGAAAATCCTTCCTTTGAGGGGGTACATCGACCAATGGATTCATGATCATATCACAAGAATCCCCAAATGATGAAGGTGTTTTAGCACCTCCGTTTGAGACGATAACCAATATTGTGTGAAGAAGAGAGAAATGAGAGGCTTACTCACAATTTTTTATATTATGAGGAGGGATCACATCACTTTATATAGACATCCACGAATCATTTTATTAAATGGAATAATTTTTGCCATAATAATGTATCCATGTATATTTATTCTCATAACTAATTTTATCATATTCAATTATCATTCAAGCCAATTAATTAGTTCAAAATAGATTTTAACTGAAAATTAAACCATTTGGGATAAAATAACATATATCATACCCAAAAAAAACACACACACACACACAGACACAGACACACAGACACAGACACACACACATATATTATCGTATATGCATAATATGTAAATTACATGAATCAAATACATGTAATGAAACATAAAATTTATATATAACATCATACTATATATATATTTCATATCTAACGATGACACCAAACATTAGCATGAACCACCCATAGAATAATCGAGAGTCACTCATTACTTTCTTTCACTACACAAGATGACCCATACTCAGCTAGCATTAGCATGAATTTCCTAGTTGGATGATCGATGTCTTTACAAGTCTCTCTTTGGAAAGAATCTCACATGTATTTTAGGGATTTCATTTAAGGTTCCACCAATTTAATAGACATCATATGCATATTATATTCATAACTATTATGTCCAATTTAATATTTATCATCTCATGTCTTATTCTCCTTTTGTTTATGAATTCTTCTAATGTTTTACATTTTGGAATCCTTATTATAACCATGTGTAGGGATTGATAACTTCTCATTTGATCTCCACCTTGTTCATGCATTCATTTCGTCTATGGGTTGTCAACATGGGGTTCAAGATATTTTGATTTCAACTCAATTTTTCATGGTGGTTTGAGTTGTGTTTTCCATTATCATCATGATCAGGTCTTCACAGTAGTCTGATCGAGCCCCATTGATGGAGAGTATAGAGTTTTTGAGGATCCTGAGATATAGTGATGATTCATGCATTCCTGAAACCTTTAGGGTTGTGGAAAGGGTGAAGATGGTGGTATAAAGGTGCCACATGGTAGTATAAATATACTTGGTAGTATGAGATAATGGTCATGACTGGCGGTAGAAAGAAACAATTGTGGTTGTCAGCAATGAATCCAATAGTATCAAGGAACATAGACTGTTCGTAACAGATCCATGTAAAGATAACAAGAATTAGCATAGGCTAGTTTTATCAAAGAGCAGTGAGACACCCCAAGTTGTAGCATGTGGTAGTGGGAGGGATCAAAAGTCGTAGGTGATGGTGGAACAAGATGGTGAGGCTTGGTTTTAGCTGACGATTGCAGCGCACCCCTAGACATTGAAAGACCGATATCATGTTGTGTTTCTCTAACCACTAAGAGAGATGAATGTGAGGATAAAACATGCCTTTTAGTGAACAAAAATAAAGGTTACAATGTAACCCTTCAACACCTACCTTTCATACACATACATGGATCTCCCAAGGGTCTCTTGAATGGAAGAGCTCTCTTGGCTCTATTGATGATGAAGGATGCTCCCCTGGCCCTCCTTAAATAGGCATGGAGTTAGGTGTCACGTTTGATACAACTCCCACCAATCCTCCACCTACCAACAGACTTCTCTCATGGCTTCCACCTACCATGGAATTCTCCCATGGCTTCCACCTACCATGCTATTAGGTGGGGTGGTTGTACCATCCTCCTTTGACCGCAATGGTTGGCACCAGCTGAAAAAAATACATCAATTCTCCTCCTCCTGCTATAATCCAATATAGAATCTGTAATGTTCTAACTTTTAGTGAGAAACCACCATTTTCAACATATCCTTTGGGTTCTCTGTTGTGTGGAACATCAGAAGTAGTAGCAATTTCCAGTCCATCAATTCGCGTATCCAATGATAGAGAATGTCGACGTGCTTCGTCAGAGAATGGTACCATGAGTTATTTCTCATGTCCAAATCACATTTACTATCACAATGAACTATGTACTCCTTTTGGATGATTCCAATATCATAGAGAAAATCATTTATCAAAAACATATCCTTCTCAAATTCTGAAGCAGCAATGTACTCTACTTCTATCGTGGATAATGAAATGAAATTCTACAACATTGACTACCATGATATAAATTCATCTAAAAATGTATGGATGTATCCTGATGTAGAATTCATGCTATCAAGATCTCTAGCCACATTGGCTTTTGTATATCCCTCCAAGAGAGGTTCAGATCGCCCATATTACAATCATAGATTTAAAGTACCTTTAAGATACCTCAGAATCCATTTGACTTCATCCTAGTGATACTTCTTGGGATTGGAGAGAAACCAGCTCATGATTTCCACGGTATGATAAATTTCATGTTTCATACTCTCCCATACACACATCAATATTCTAACTAACGAGGAGTATTGTATAATCAATATCACCTCTATTTCCTCATTGTACGATGGCATGAACTCTTACTCAATGTCAAATGACTAGGAAGAGTAATGCTCACATGTTTGGATTTGTCCATATAGAAATGTTTCACAACACATTATACATACTTATCCTGAGACAGCCCGAACAACATCCACTTTATGTTAGGAATGATTTTTATCCCCTAACCTGTTGTGATGCTCCCAAGTCCTTCCTATCAAATGAATTGGTTAACTCCTTCTTCAACTTGCCAATATTCAATATATCTTTCCCAATGGTCAACATGTCATCAACATAATGTAGAAGACCAAAAAAGGTACCATGTAGAAATATCCTGATGTAAACAAACTGGTCCTCCTATGACTTCGTGTATCCATGAATGACTGTGAATGAGTCAAACTTCTTGTACCACTGTCTAGGAGAATATTTTAGTCCGTACAAGACCATCATCATTTTGAAGATGATGTTTTATTATCCAGAAACATAAAAACCATCAGGATGCTTCATATAGATCTCCTCGGATAGGTCACTATGAACAAAAGTTATCTTCACATACATATATTAAAGCTCTAAGTACAAGATAGCTACCAATCCAAAAATTACTCAAATTGAATTCATCTTCACGATGGGTGAAAAGATCTCATCAATGTCAAATCATTTTATTCTGAAGGAATATCTTGACAACTAACAGAGCTTTGTGCTTGACCACCTTTTATCTACCATGCTTATTTATCCTGAAAACCAAATTTTTTTGTTAGTTCCTTCTTACCGTTGGGTAATTCCACAAAATCGTATGGTTGGTTATTCATAAAAGGATCCATCACATCATCTATTTCATGCAGCCAGTTGAGTTTTCTAGGATGAGACATTGTTTCCTGGAATCATTTTGGCTCCCCCTCATCAATTATAAACAGGTAATCTCACATAGAATATTTTTTCTATGGAATCATTCTTCGTGAAGATCATCAAACCTATAAATGTTAGGTTTTGGAGGTACAAAATCACCATGATCCTATGATGGTTTTACAACTACTTAGAGAGAGGATTGAGTCTCCCCATAATCAATATCCTCTTCCATTGCCTCCTGGTCCACTACCAATGATAATTCATACACCTCTTCCTATTCATTGATAGGTGGAACTCGTACAGGAGTTGGACTATGAATTGAGAGTTTGACACTTTCCCTTCGATACATTCAAGGATTTTGAATGTACTCAATCATCTAGTTCTCATGGAACACAACATATTTTATTCCTATTACATTCTTCTCCTTTGGGTCCAAAATATTTTATCCAAAATCGTCATCATCATAGTCGAATAATATGAATGGAGTTGATCTCATATCTATCTTTTCCCTGAGATCCTTGGATACATGTGAAAAAAGACAAACATCCACATACTCATAAATGAGAGTAAGAGTGATGTTTACCAGACCATCTCTTCTGTGTGATCTAAAAATTTAGTAGGACAAATCGTGATCTGTTGATGAGGTAGAAGGAAATCTAAATAGATTATCCCCATAATGGCTTAGGGATATTATCCAACCTCGTCATGCTTCTGACCTTCTCCATGATGGTTCCATTCATCCTTTCTACAACTCTATTGTGTTGTGGGGTGCATTGGACCATCCTCTCATGTCAGAACCCCTAACTCCTATAATATGAATCTAATTCCATGTCTGTGTACTCTACTCCATTGCATGAATGAATACACATTATCTTCCTTCTATTTTAACAATCCATCATGTCATGGAACATATTTACGTAGTCTAGTACTTGGACCTTCATCCACATGAAGAATACTGACACCCTTATAGATGCATCATCAACAAAGGATATGAAAAATTTGTTGCCGCCCAGTGAATCCACCTCCATGGGTCTGGATATCTCATAGTGCACGAGATCCAACAACTCTGATTTCCTTGATGAAGTAGTATTGAAAGAGACTCTATGTAGCTTCCCAAAAAAGAATTTATTTACAAGGATCAAGTGATGAACCATTGTCAATACAGATGCACTTCATCAACATTAGGCTAGATAACCCTCTTTCACTCATGTGGATGAGTATCATATTACACATATTATACAATGTCTCTCCATCCACCATATTGATGTTGTCTGCACATATCATCACATAAGTTTTGTAAAATGTACAACATATGTGTCCTCAAGCAATAACAATAGATCCTTTTAGCATCTTCCATGCTCCATTGCTGATGTTTTTTCATTCCTTTGTCAATGAATGGCTATATATGATAACATGTTGAGTTGAAGGCTTGGAACATGCCGAACATGTGTTAGGGTGATTGTGTATTCAATTTTTGTCTTTAAAACGATATCATACAAGCCAGAAATTTCTGCTGAACAAGTATTTCCCATATTGACTACACCAAAGTTACCAGTTTAATAATTCATGAAATACTCAAGATGTGGAGTGGCGTGGTATGAGGCTCCAGTATTGACCACACATTCGATGAATTGGCCTGAATTATGAAGGCATATCTCTTCTTCATATTTGGAGAAAAGGGGGATTTCTTAGGAGATTGTCATTTGTGTGTCTCTATTTCATTTTTTCAGTTGACACTTATACCCTTAACAAGTAGAAATGTTCAGAAGTTCTACTTTAGGTTACCCATTATGCTATAATGATAGAATTTATATCATGGTATCCTTCCATATATAGATGTAATTTATGATTTGGAATCCGTTTCCGGGCCATCAACCACCTCTTGTGGAAGGTCCCTCAATGGAATTTCAATTTTGAGAATATTGTTGTAAAATCTAGATAATTGGAGCTCAATGATGTGTCCTGAACTGTCAAAAAATGATGGAATCAACTCCTAGATCATCAAAATCAGACACTGATTGACTAAGACATGATCAAAATTGTATCAATGTTTGAGATTGACTAATAAAGTGGTGATGATGTGGAAATGGCATGTCATTGCAGAGTAGCTGCCGGGCTTTTGCTGGAAATTTTGCTGGTTCTGGCTGAATACCTTTTTCTACAACAAGGGTGTATTGTAGCACCCGATGTTTGACCAAATATTGACCAATCATAGGAAGCAAATTTTACCTCCGTTTGCAACATAGTTTGCATCGCTGAAATTGGATCTCCATGAAATTTAAAAATCTACCTTCAAAATAGGATTCCAAGAAACATGAATTTGTTAATCACTAAAGAAACTCAAATGATCACCTTTGTTGAACAAAAAATCCCTATGATACCACTTTTTATGGCTTGTTGACCCCTAAGAGAGATGATTGGAGGGAGAAAACATGCATTTTATTACAAAAAAAACAAATTTTATAATATACCCCTCCCACACCACTCTGTCTTCGTCTCCAATGGAGCTGTCAAAGATCTCTTGGATGGAATAGCTCCCTTATATCAACTTATGATGACAGAATCTCCCATGTCCATATTTAAATTGGCATGGCGGGAGGTGTTTAGTTTGACACAACTACCACCAATCCCCCACATACCTATAGACTTTTTTAATGGATGCTACCTACCATTTTATTATGTGGGGTTGGTTCACCATCCACATTTGACAATAATGGTGGACAACGACTAAGAACAAATCTACATGTGCGGGATTTTCCCCCTACCCCCTTCCAAAGATGTCTCTCCTCTCTCGAAACCCAGGAAGGTTATGTGAAATTTTTTAGGTATGTTCATATTCATATTTTTTTATGTGGTAAATAAATTGGATAATATTTTATTTTAATTAAAATAGATAAATAATACTAATTTAAATATATATATATTTAAAAATAAATTTTATAAAAACAATATATTTAAATTTTTATTTATACAATTAAATTTATATATCAAATTATATATAATTATATATATATATATAGATTAAGGAATGTTAGGCCATATATTAAATGATTAGATAAAGAAACATTGCAAAGTTGGGATGAAAAACAAGAAAACCAGTAAAAGGGTTCCCAACCACCCCATAAAAAGGTGGGAAAATGGGTAACACGATTACTTTCATTACCAATACATGGAAACTCACAATATTATAGCTTAGATTCTATGTGTCAGGGTTTTCCATTGTAGATAAAAAACCATAAACAACCCTTTGACCTAGATCTAAATCATTAAGAATTACTTTGCTATCATATGTTTTACCCAATATATATGTATATATTTTAATATTAAATAACCAAAAAACACTACCAAAAAATGGTTTTTTTTGCAGCGCCATCCATTAAGAGTGCTAAAAAATCATTGTTAAATGTATTCCATTATTAGATCATTCTTACCACTAATAAATTAACCCCCTTTATCCATGCTTTTTAGCACTATTAAAGGGATTCCCTTTATCAGTGGATTTTAGTAGCACTGATAACGGGGGGTCTTTTCAGCAATTTTTTTACTAGTGCTGATAAAGGGTATATTTAAAAAAATCATTAAAAATAATATAATAATATATTTATATATTTATATATTTATATTAATATAAATATAATATATATTTGTAGAATATATTTTTGATATGTATAAATAGACAGTTACAAATAATATATAAGATATTTAGTGAAAATGGCTTATAATGTATTTTAAAAAATATTAATAATTGATAATGTGATAATTATAATATATTAATAATTATTTAATAACAATTTGATGAAACAAAAAACGAAAAAGTAATAAAATATCTATAACATGTTGAAAACACAACTCAAACATCAAACGACCATAACTATTGATGCGAGCGTCCATTTGAGCTCTACCACATATCAAATTGTGTCCGGCAATGAGATCTACAAAATGATGACAACGAAGAGCCGTATGTCACCTTTTTGACGCTACGAAGGCACAAAATTCCTCCAAAACATATTATTTAGTCGATATATCAAATAAAAATAACATTTAATGGAATATCAACCTCATTTGAGTGGGTATTTTTCCCTTTTTCAGTGGATAATAAATTTAATTCTAGGGATTACATTCATTTTGATATTATGACTTTTATATTTGTCCCTTTTTTATAATTTACAATTATTTATAATCAAATAAATAACAATAACAATATATATATGTATATGTTATTTATTAACACATAAAATTTTAATTTTATAGATAAATAATTAATAATATTTACATATAAAATGTATTTCACAATAGATAATCCATATATAAATAAAAACTAATTTTTATTTTAATTAAAATACATATATATGAAAATTTATATTCCTATATAATTTATTTGTGAATATATATATATATATATGATTGTGTGTCTGTTTTAAAAAACTGATATATATTATCTATATATTCTAACATATGAATATATATATATGAATATATAATATATTAAAATATATATAAATACGTATAATTATACTTACAGATTCACACACATATATATAATATATATATATGTGTGTATGTTTTATATTTTTATTTATTTATTTATTTATTTAAATACACACACAAGAAAACGTATTTTATTAATTTATTTAAAACTAATCTTGTAAATATATATTATTATAAAAATAAATATAGTTATAGAAAATATAACTAAATATAAATATATATAAATATATATATATATATATATTAATATAACTAAATATATTTATTTTAATATAAATCAATATAAAAATAGAAATAAATATAACTAAATATATAAAAATAAATAAATAGATATGTCATTAATGGGATAAAAAAACATGTTAGACAAGTGGTGAAGGTGCAGTCGCGCGAGGAAGAGGTCTTAGGCCCAAATCCAACTGGAGGTAGGGGTGTGCATGTGAGTGTAGTGGGTTCTTGTGTTGTTATAGGGTGGGGGTGTGCGCCTAGGGCTATTAAAGGGGTTGTGGTGGTGTGCGTAGTTGGATCTTCCTAGCATTGTTGATAGGGGTCAACTATTTTTAAAATGGGGTGGGTAAACCCTCCGATTAGTAGATTTCTTTTTTTTTACTTTTATTAGCATTATTTTGAGTTCTAATAAATGGTATCCCCTTTTAATAACACGTCGACAATCATTGCTTTTTAGGTCTGATAAAATCTTTTCTAGCACTAATAAAACCATGTATTTTAGTAGTGAAATATGAAAAATATCAATATTTTAACACCATAATATCTATATGAAATTATTAAATGGATATTAATTATATTCCCATTGAAAAAGGATAACAAGACCCCCTTAAAAAATATGAAATTTCATCAAATGTTGAAAAATCTGGGTATCCCAAATAAAAAACCAGTTTTGGAGGCCTTCCATTCCTTTTTTTTACTTCGAAAATATAATGATTAGGGTTCTTTTAGGTCTTGAAAATAAACAGATCTACCATAGATTCGATTTCATATCTCATGAATCCAAAATAGACATCTGGATAAAGGAAATAATTAATATTTTATGATAAGTAAAAAACATGACTTGAACATCAATCAAACATAACTTTTGACCCCTGATGCACCTAATTTGTGTATACATTTCCATATATATAATTGAAGATGAAAACATGTTTTCAGAAAATATATGTTGTTTCACTAACATATTCTTTGATTTTGGTGATTCTGTTTACTTTCAGGAACTTTATGGCTAAGTACACGAATCTAGGTAAGTGTGCCAAAATTTTGAAACTACACGGTTTGTACTTTTATACACGCTGTGTACACCCAGACAAGGATAAGGACCGAAGTGGGATTTACACGCCCATGTCACCAGGAAGAAGATACATGTCGTGTGAGGCGGCAATACACACTATGTACCACTTTATAAAAGTGGTGGTTGCGGGGAAAAGTCTACACGCCCATGTGGCCATTAAAGGAGACACAACGTGTTTGAATTCTTACACACGGTGTATACTGTTCTAGAAGCGGTTGGTGGAAAAAATTTTGTTACATCACGTCGTGTATGGAGGTGCTACACGCCGTGTACACTCAACATATAGGCGACGCCATGATCAAAAGTCAAAGATGGCATGTTAGGCTGCCTACCCGTGGAGAAATTGGCGCCAAAACGCGTTGACGAAAAGTTCATGGCGTGTACTTTCTATACACGCTGTGTACTTTATTTTTCTATAAAATGAGACCCTGGTCTATGGATTTTTGGAGTTCAGGAGAGTTCAAAACCTTTGGAGGAGATAAGATGCTCTGTTGCTACCATCTCTGAGCCACCGTGGTGTCATAGTTCCACTACTCCACCTTCCGACACCCTACCTCAACGCCTACATGATAAATCTGTCTGGTATCACGTGTGTCCTTTCACTCCCATTTTCTATGTGTAACTAAACCCCTCATGTTGGGGCTTTGTATTATCGAATCATAATTTGTATGTTGTTTAATATCGTTGTGTTTGAATCGTTGTAATTCGTCTTACTCTTCTTTAACCACTGTTAAATATAACTGAGAATTCTTAGCCGGACCAAGGGAAGAATTCTCAACGATACAAAAGAAAAGTAATGGTGAAAACATCCATGACCATTGGAAGGTTTTAACAGATTCAAATAATGGACTAAACTTAATAATGAATTAATAACATTGACTACCAGAACATGGAGTCAGCTGCTCTAATTCCAAACAAGTGGATCCGGACCAAGGAAATCTTATAACAAAATGAAATCTTGAATGATTGAATTATTATGAACAACACAACCATTTAAACAATATTCATAAGAAATCGTTATTCACCATAGCCCCGACACGTCCTTTCTTCCATTTTAAAATCTCTTTAAATTTACAGGTTTTTTCCATTCAAACTGTATCCATTTCTTTAAAGTAAATCAATTTAGTTTCAATAAAAACCCAAAATCAACCTAATCAATTTTACATTTTGCATACTTAACCTAATTAAGTATTAACTCAATTAAATTCATTCACGCCACGGTTCCCTGTGGATCGACCCCGATCTTAAGCTATACTAAAGTTCTAAGAATGGGTAATAAATTTGGGACGCATTAAAACTTCAACCAACAACAAGAGAGACCAAATTTTTGCACCGTTGATGGGGATACCATTTGGTTTTAGTGCTAGATTTTAACTGTGTTAATAATTGATCTATGTGAAAATAAAAATAAAAAAATTATCAACAATCTCCTTTCTAATCTCATTTAATTTTTTTTTAATTTTCCCTTTTACGCCTGGTTTTCGTTTTTGTGCTGTGCAGAGCCTAAAGTATATGTTTAGACGTTTTACATGATCCAGAAGTGCCGAGTCTTCAAAAGTAGTTCCGCTTGACCCGGAAATCGAACAGACCTTGTTTCATCGTCAGCGTACACAGACAGAACCTCACAACCATCAACCACAACCCATGGAGAACATGGACAAGGGAGCACTAGCCGTAGATGCTGCGACTGATCCTCAGTACCAAGATCAGCAGCCTCCCGCTACTGGTCTAGCGGAGCAACCTCCTGGAGCCTTCATGGAATTCCTTCCAAGGAATTACCAATGGCCGCCGCAGCAACTCTTCCCACGGCCATACTTTGCCCCTCAGGAGAAGTTTATGCAAGCTCCATCCTATCAACAACAACCTACAAGATGTACCCTTATGGAGTACGGAATTCCATTGATTCACTGAGCTAATACAGGCATCATTCGTCCTCTAGTCCAGGCCCACCACTTCGAGATCAATCCTGTAATCATGCAGCTAATCCAGAACAGAGTCCAATTTGGAGGCCTGTCCAGCGAGGATCTGAACGCCCATCTCTCCAACTTTCTAAAGATCTGTGAAACCTTTCGGTACAATGGAATGTCAGAGGACGCCATCTGTCTTCGCCTATTCCCCTTTTCTTTATGGGATAAGGTGAAGGGATTGATCAGGGGGCTTCCATAACAATCTATCCTCACCTGGGAGGAGCTATCCCAGGCGTTCCTTTCCAAGTACTTCCCACCATCCAAGACGGTGACACTCAAGAATGAGATTCATAACTTCCAGCAGCACGACTCTGAGTCATTGTATGAGTCCAGGGAATGCTTCAATGAGATGTTACGAAAATGCCCCCACCATGAACTCCCAATCTGGATGCAAGTCCAGACCTTCTACGGAGGACTTACCATGAATACCAAATCCGTGGTGCACGCTGCTGCTGGAGACACGGAGATGCGGAAATCCCCTGAAGAACTATTCGAACTACTGGAAGATATGCCAGCCAACATCTTCCAGTGGCACTCTGAGCGGGGGACTCAAAAGCGATGTATGCACAATATTGACACTACCACAATGTTGGCTACTCAGTTGGACGTTTTGTCCACTAAAATAGACGCATTGAACCTCATTGGAAAATATCAAGTTCATGTGGCGCACCATCCAGCATGCAGCGATTATTGTGATAACCACATCATGGGAGAATGTACCGGTTTGACTGGAGGCCCTTCAATGAGCGAGGTGAGTTATGTTGCCCAAAATCGAGGGCCCAACCAGTATCAGCAGTACCGAAACCCGACATGGTGAGATCAAAAGAACACAGGCTGGGGCCACCAACAGCAGAATCCTCCTCCCCAGCGACCGTCCAGCTATAACCAGCCTCCATACCAGAACAAATACAAAAGGCTGAAACAACCCCAACAGGGTCCTTATCAGCAAAAATGGTATCAAAACCCTCATCCACAGCAGTCATGGCAGCTACCTCCTCCAATGGATCAACAAACACCTCAATAGGAGAACACCTCAAGGTTAGAGGATCAGATGAATACATTCATATCTACTGCTGAGACTTGGTTCTAGAATCAGGGAACTTCGATTCGAGGCTTTGAGAATCATATTGGCCCACTAGCAAATCAACTCTCAAGGAGGCAACCCGATACACTAAAAGGGAACGCAGAAAAGAACCCAATGGAGGAGGATAATTCTATCATGCTCCAGAGTGGAAAAGAGCTCCACCAGAACCAATCAGCACAACAAGGTGCATCCACAACCACTGTTGAAGAAAAAGGTACCAATACCGACCCCTCCTCATCCAAAAGCCCGCAAAAGGAGGATTTAAAAAATAATGAAAATGACATAATACAACCATTCAAGCCTACCGTACCCTTTCAGAAAATATTGATGTAGTGGAAGCTGGACCACCAATTCAGAAAATTCATGGATGTTTTCATGAAGTTACATATCAACATTCCATTTGCAGAGGCCCTGACTCAGATGCCCACCTACGCCAAATTCATGAAGTAAATCCTCTCAAATAAGAAGAAGATCATGGATTTGGGCATTATTGCACTAACGAAGGAGTGCTCCGCGGTGCTTTAAAATTCCATTCCACCCACACTCCAAGATCCAGGTAGTTTCACCATTCCTTGTACTATTGGATCCTGTGAGTTTGGGAAGGCCCTCTGCGACTTAGGGGCAAGCGTGAACCTCATGCCTCTTGGATTTTTCAAGAAACTGGGACTCAACGAGCTCAATCCTAACCACGTAGCCCTTCAAAATGCAGATTGATCCATCAAACATCCGAAGGGGCTATTAGAGGACGAACTGGTTAAAGTGGGTAGGCTGATTCTCCTAGCATATTTCATCATCCTAGACATGGGTGATGACCCGGAAGCACCTCTTATACTTGGGTGTAATTTCCTAGCCACTTGGAAGGCACTCATTGATGTGCACTAGGGAGAGATGATTTTCCGGGTAGGAGACGAGAGAGTCTCCTACAATGTTCTCAAAGCCATCAAGCAAGCATCATTGTCCGATCATGAGGATTGTCCTGCAGTCACTACCATGGATGACCACCTTGTAGATGATCTGGTATGTTCCTATATTTCTGATAACATTAACAATCCAGAAATTCCTGTTGATGAAGATCCAGAGAACTTTCAACTCCTAGATGGCTAGGGCAGCCATTATTGGCACCGTTATCCACCGTAAATATTAGGTAAGCAAGGTAAATAGGTCAAGCCAATGACCTAAAACAAAGGCGCTTCCTGGGAGGCAACCTATAGGTTACACGCCGTGTCCCACTTATTTACACGGTGTGTACTTATCTATTTAATGTGTAATCTTAATAATATAAATCTCTAGAATAACAAATAAATAACTAGGGATGATGCCGGTGCCGATGGCAAAGTCACTAGAGATTATTCGAGCCGTCCCTAGTTCGAATCCTCCTGACCTACACTCGGCACGCAATTCCTCCTTTATTTACACAGATTCTGTGTTATTTTACATATATGTATATATATAAATATGTTTAATAAAATCCATGACCGGGATAGACTAGTTGTCTAGAATCATAATCTGGTTTCACAAGACACGGGTTCAAATCCAGACAACCGTCCCATCCCCATCATTTGTTCATTTAATAAAACCACACAATGTGTATCCCGATATATGTCGTGTGCGCTATAATTTTTTCAAATATAAATTAAAAATGTTTTCAAAATAGGAAATTACATGTGGGTGAAGTTAGCGATTGGCAAAGTCTCAACACCAGGTTCAAAAGACTCGGTTTCGAATCGCATTAATCTCCCCGCTTCACCGCCATCCTTTCCTAAATAAAAACCACACGTCGTGCTATTCTTTCTATCCGCGTGTATAGGACTTATAGAATTAATATATATATATATATATATAATAAATATGGATAGTAGAACAACCTTTGCTCTAGTGTGTGAGTGCATCCGTTCGAATTGGCCGATCGCTGGTTCGAATCCCGCCCCAAGCACCGGACCAAAGGTTGTACTACTCTTTTTCTCATTTTAAAAGACACGAAGTGTATTTCCCAATACACGTCGTGTGTAGGATTTTATTATAGAATTTTTATATATCTCTATTTTATTTTAATTATTAATAATTATTATATATTTTACTATAATAATAAAAAAATCGTGATACACAACATGTACAACACATACACGCCCTGTACCGTGGCTATATATGTCGCGGTCCACCCGGCTTGAGGTCGTGTCACCCGGCCGCCCCATTTTTCTCCCCTCATCCTGTTTTCTTCTTCAGAAAGCCGCCCGAACCCCATTTGGCACATCCGTAGATATGGGGCGTTTCATGTTATGATTCCTTTCCCATTGCGATCCTTGATCCAGGTACGCCGTTCTGCACCCTCTATTTCATGTTTTTAGAATCGTTTAAGGTGTTTATCAGATCGGCCGACCGTTCGGCTTCCGGCAGTACACAACCACAAAATGTTGAACACACACTGTGTACTTCTGCACATGGCCTCACATCGATTATTTCAAAATTTGAATTTACACAGTGTGTATGTTCGGTACACACCGTGTCCATTTCATCATGCCTGAGAACACTTTTGCACACGGCCTCACACACCATTTTCATATACATGGCGTGTGTGTTTGATACACGTCATGTCAGTCATTTGTGTTGGCCCCTCCATGTGTGGCACAATACACGGCCTGCCACCCCATGTTCCAGAACACTGCGTGTATGTTCGGTACACGCCATGTCCTTTATATCTTCAGGTGGCCCCTGTTTCCCCTCTGCACGACATCTCACCATTTATTCCTTTACACGGCGTGTGTGTTTGGTACACGTCGTGTCTGAGTGATGGTTTAACAGGCCTGTGTCTCACCCTTTACATGGCCATGTTCTTCATGTGAGGTCCACGCCGTGTCCTGTACCTACACGGCGTGTATTGATTTCTATGAACTGATACAAACATGGTCGTGTCATTTTTACACGACCACATGCACTTTGACAGACCATGGCCTGTATGATAGGTACACGCCGTGTATTGTTACACAGTCAGTTTTTCACTCTCATCATGTCTATCTAGAGAACACGGGATAATATCCATTTTTAACTACACGTCGTGTCCTCTAGAGCACACACCGTGTAGTTTTTATTTTCCGGTTTTCTCACATTTTCTTTGTTTTGTTTTCTTTCTTTTTTTCCTTTTTCTTTTGTTTTGTTTTCTATTTCTTTGTATTTCAGGATATGGCATATCACGATCCTTCATGCGTGAAGTGGCCAGCCTCCGCCACTAAGGGTGAGGAGTCCAGTTATCGTCGTATCCGACTCTGACCTCCTACGCAACCGGACCCAGATTCTTTAGTTTTTGATCTCCCTCCATTGGCCATTCTGCCACCACTCACTCCATCAGAAGAATCCGTGACTACTTCTGCTGCTCCGACTACCACTTTCCTTGCACCATCTTCATCCGCAGCTGGTCCATCTTCGAGAACACATTCCGCCGAGCCGCCCTCCACTTCGGCCAATCCACCTACAGAGCTTGTCGCTGCGGCTGCACCGGCACCTGGGCTGACACCTGCAGGAGCTCCTTATCCTTGCACGGTATTCCCAGCCATTGACCTCGCCTACAACAGATTCCGGTGCTTCTCTCATCAGCCAATAACATTGAGTGGCTGGTACCTTGACAGCAGCATTCTGCAGTGACTCGGTATTTGGGAGGAGTTGGAGGTACTTCTCTGGT
The DNA here is from genome assembly GCA_963277665.1 of Viscum album. Taxonomy (NCBI): domain Eukaryota; kingdom Viridiplantae; phylum Streptophyta; class Magnoliopsida; order Santalales; family Viscaceae; genus Viscum; species Viscum album. The sequence continues at coordinate 414,123,859 of OY728128.1, read as the reverse complement.
ACACAACACTCCTCAAAATTTTCCAGGTCAGCACTCTTGTGTTTTGAGATTTATTTTTGGTGTTTGTGGCCTCGTTTGAGTTCGATGGGGACGAGTACCGAGAGACGCCTGGCGATGCGGTACTCGTAGTTCGAATCCGGCTTGGTGGCCGCTGTGTTTCTCTTACGATGATAGAGTTTGGCCGAGGTTGCAACTTCTACCCCCATCCTTTCACCCAACCTCCTGTTTCTGACTTGACCCAACTCGAGCACTCTGACCTCATTGCCATGTGGTGGGATATCACTGGGCCTGACCACCAGTACTCCCCCACTTCTCAGAAGAGTACTCTTATAGCCGACCCCATCCTTCGCTTCACCAACTGGTGCTTCAGCGCCATCCTTTTCCCCCACCATGAGGATATGGGGGTCATGACTGGCCGTGACATGGAGCTTCTTACATGTTTCATCTGGCACGCCTACCTAGACCTCCCCTATCTTGCCGCCTCCTATTTCCATACCATGTTTACCGGACGTCAGGGCAACCTGAACGGCAGGTTTTACACCGCCCATCTTGCCCACCACATTCTGGTATTCGAGACCTCATTACCTCGTGATTTGTTAGGTTCTCCCCAGTGGATGGACTTCCTCATTCTCATTCACATGGGATTGGTCCGGAAGCAGTGGGTGCCTACATCTTTGCTCAGGCTCGAGCCCCGCCACCTGCTGACCGCCCTTCCCCAGCTAGTCACTCTGCTCCTCCTTCCCCACCCCCTCTGGCTTCTCCACCTTACCCACCTCCTACTGACCCCGGTTCTTCTGACCTTCCTTCCTCTGCCCCATCCCCTATCCCACCTACCCCCGCACCCATGGTCGATCCAATCCTATCTCTCCGCCTTGCCACAATGGAGCAGAAGTTAGCTCGTATCATCAGCCTCCAGGAAACCATTGCACGCCATTTGATTCGTCTGGACAGCCACCAGGACCTGATAGAGCATCTGTTAGTGTATACTGCTCAGCATCTTGGTGTTCCACTGCCTTAGCCACCAGCTTCTGCATCCGTTCCTGGCCCTTCTTCTGCTGCAACCACTTTTGTCGGGCTAGGGCCTACTGCTGAGCTAGCTTCACCGAGTCAAGCACCTGCTGCTCCTACTTCTTCATCACCCGTTCCTGATATAGATTTTGGGCCTCCCACTTCAATGCCTATTGAGCCATATATACCAGCCGATTCTGTACAGGATGATTCCTCTCCTGAGGAAACCCCATGATAGTGACATTTTTCTTTATCTTATATATCTATTCTGTCATTTTCGTTGCTTTGCTATTGTGCATGTTTGCAGTTTTCTTTTTCCTCGCCAGTCACAGGTATCATGGAGCACTTAGGGCATCACTTTTACACAAGGGGGGTATTTTTCCATTTCTATTTTCTTTCTTTTTGGATTTACTTCTTCCACTGCTTTCCCTAATTTTTTCCCCTTTATCTCCCCATTACCCACCCTTTCCTTTAGTATTGCACTTGGTGGTCCATGTGAATAATTAATTATGGGGGAGCATCTATATCATTCACCTTAGTCTTTTCCCTTAAAATAATCTAGGAGACATCATTATTAGATTCTATATTTGAAAATGTAAATCAATTTTGGTTTATCATTCTTATAAATGCTCGAGTTATCAGTAGGAACTCTTGGAAATGTTGCATTCTTATTTTAGTTTTTAAGTATTTTAAAATGATTGCTGATATAGTTTCAATTTCAACCATTCATCCTTGATTAAATTACATTGATTAGGCTAATCATTTATATGCATGTCATGACCTGGTTGTCCCTTTATTATTTTTCCACTCCTGAGAGGTATTCTAAACCCTTTTTCGTATTTCTTTTCTAATACCCTCTTTCTTGAGAGATTCTTAGGATATGAATAACTACCAGAATATTCAAGTTTTCTTTTCAAAACATGAAGAAATATTTGAATTACATTAAAATGATTGAGGCATTAGATTGTTTCAACCCCTTTATCTTGAGACTTAACCTACATTTAAACTTCGTTTATCCCATAGAAGCGATGAACATCCTTTATAGGAAGCCACATTACAAGCCTATTTCCCTTCCTTCCCTGTTTCATTTTAAACTTTACATGATTATTCATTTGAGATTTAAAGAGGGAGATGGAAATACATGGAATATATTTTGTGCACAACCATGAAATAATGTGTGGGGGAGTGCCTCTTAATTATTTAAGGCAGAATGGGTTCCAAAAATCTACTCATTGTATTCATAAGTGTTTCCCATGTGTTTTGTTTAAAAATAAAATAAAAAACAAAACAAAAAAAACACAAACAACACAAAACAAACAAAAAACAAGGGGACCTTATGCTTATTTGGTTATGAACCACACTTGCCTAAGGAAGATGGTGACGATTACAAAAGCATTTGAATAAGCTTTTGAAGGATGTATTTTCAGTAAACTTTACTTTGAATATAATGTAATGTTGTTTAAAGGAATTAGCCTTCCTTTTTCATGCCTCATAATTTTTTTTCACATCTAAACCTACCAACCCTTAGCCACAAAAACATCTGATCTTTATTGATAAAGCCCTCATGATTTTTTTAATTCATCTTTTCTGAAGTAGAGATCAAGATATCTTGAAAGCCTATCGATAGAATGTATATACCATAGATTGAGAATAACTTTGAATAAAAATATCTTGAGTGTGGAGTGTGATTTTGACTAGTAAGGTAAATCATCAAGTTGCATGCTTTTTTTTTGAATGGTTGAAAATGTGTTGAAAGAGAATGAGAGTAGTCAATTACATTACATATGATGCATGATTTTATTATCTTATGAAATGATTTTTTGTGCATTTTTTTAGAATTTTTCTCAGTAACTTTATCAGTTATATGTTTGATTAATTAAAATTCTTACTTTTAAAGTATAGGCTCTCTTAATTAGATGTTGAGATTTTTCTTGAGGGTAAGAAAATGACTAATTGTGGGGGAATTTGATGCACCCAATTTTTGTATACATTTCCATATATATAATTTAAGATAAAAACATGTTTTCAGAAAATATCTGTTGTTTAATGAACATATTCGTTGATTTTGGTGATTCTGTTTACTTTCAGGAACATTCTGGCTATGTACATGAATCATGGGAAGTGTGCCAAAATTTTGAAACTACACAGCATGTACTTTTACTCACGCCGTGTACACCCAGACAAGGATGTAGACCAAAGTGCGGATTACACTCCCATGTCACCATGTAGAAGATACATGTCATGTGAGGCAGTGATACATGCCATGTACCACTTTCTAGAAGCAGTGGTTGCGGAGAAAATTCTACACACCCATGTGGCCATTAAAGGAGACACGACGTGTTTGAATTATTACACGTCGTGTATGCTATTCTTGAAGGGGTTGGGGTCCAAACTTTTGTTATTTCACGCCATGTATGGAGGCGCTACACGCCGTGTACATTCAAATTGTAGGCAGGGCCATGTTCAAAAGTCAAAGACATGGTGTTAGGAAACCTACCCATGGAGAAATTGTTGCCAAAAAGCATTGACGAAAAGTACACTGTGTGTACATTCTATACACGCTATGTACTTTATTTTTCAATAAATGTAGACCTTGGGCTACAGATTTTTGGAGTTCAGGAGAGTTCAAAACCTTTGGAGGAGAGAAGAATCTTTGTTTCTACCATCTCCGAGCCAACATGGTGCCATAGTTCCACTACTCCGCCTTCTGACACCCTACCTCAACGCCTACACGATGAATCTGTCTGGTATCACGTGTGTAATTTCTCTCCCATTTTCAATGTCTAACTAACCGCCTCGTGTTGGGGATGTGGATGATTGGATCATAATTTGTATTTTGTTTTATATAGTTGTGTTTGAATCGTCGTAATTCATCTTACTCTTCTTAAACCACTGTTAAATATAACTATGAATTCTTAGCCGGACCAAGGGGAGAATTCTCAGAGATACAAAAGAATTGTAACAGTGAAAACATCCATGACCATTGGATGGTTTTCACCGATTAAAATAATGGACTAATCTTAATAAAGAATTAAGAACACTGACTACTAGACCATGGAGTCAGCTGCTCTAATTCCAAACAAGAGGAACCGGACCAAGGAAATATTGTAAAAAAATGAAATCTTGAATGATTGAATTATTATGAACAACACAACCATTTAAACAATATTCATAAGAACTCCTTATTCCCCACATCCCCTACACGTCCTTTCTTTCATTTTAAAATATCTTTAAATTTACCCATTGTTTCCTTTCAAACTGGATCCATTTCATTAAAGTAAATTAATTTAGTTTCAGTCAAAACCCAAAATCAACCCAATCGATTCTACATTCTACATACTTCACCTAATTAAGTATTAACTCAATTAAATTCATGTCCACCACGGTTCCCTGTGGATCGACCCCAAACATAAGCTATAATAAAGTTCTATGAATGGGTAATCAATTTGGGACGCATAAAAATTTCATCCAAAAAGAAGTGAGACCAACCCCATTTAGTATCCATAAGAGGCCTACTAGGCCTTTTATCATCATTTTATTTACCACTGAAAAAATGAAGCATTTATCAGCCCTTTTTTATCACTGATAATGAAGGACCCCAAAACACCCTAAGAGGGGATGGTTGAATGAAGGTATCAACTTTTTCTTTTTAATGTTGTGGATCTTGTTCCCACATTGGTAGTAACTTGTTAAATATATAAAAAAATGAAAGTTGGGTGATGACACAACACTTTTACTTAGTTCACTGCAAAGGGCTACGTCCAAGGAGCATATGCTGAAAGTGTGTCGGTCATACCTAATCCCATTAATCATTAAAATTTTGAGGATTAAATTTTTTTTCTTAGTAACTAAGTGATAGGAACACATCCACTACAAGGTTCAGGGATAGCTCACTACATCCCTAAGATAACTTCCCTTATCTCCCCCTAGCTCCCTGCCTTGAGATAAGTGAAACTCAGTTTATCGAATTGAATTTCACTTCAATTGATATTCATTTACGACTTTTTCTATATTAAAAATGTGACATTTCTTACATCAATGTTTAGAATAGAAGCACTTGAAATCACTGATCTAATGAATTAGATATTCAGAATCATGTTAGAAGCATAACACAACAGTTGTGTGAAATACTTCAACTTGCATTCAAGATTTGGGAATTGTCATGAAAGATGAATTTCTTGCAACCCAGGATTATCTCGCAACCCTTATCTTTCATGAAACTGCACTGAAGGGTTCACTTGGTCTTTTCATACTAAAGGAACACCATGGGCACAAAATTTAATCTCTTGCAATCTTTTGTGCGTAAATCATTCGTTCCACTGTGCAATCATATTTTTTTTTGGAAAATTCTTGAGTCTAATGTGGGGGTAGTTACATATTTATAGGCTTTGGTGTCCTTTCATGAAAGATTCTAATGTGTCTTTGTATGTGCATGTATGTTTCAGGCTGAGTGTGAAGAACCCCTTTTGACGTCTCATTGGGAACGCAAACCCTTTCGTGTAGCATTATTTTTCGCACTCTCCACGACTTTACCATTTTTTTGTGTTATGATCCTGAAACATGTATGGAATTCAAGTTCCAAATACACCGTCAATATTGCATGAAAAAACATTCTTTCATACACACATCAAATATTCAGCGCAACTTCATTTTCTGAAAATTTGTTTCTCCATTTTATTATTTTCATCCCCAAAAATTTGGAAACTATTGGAGAACAGAGCCACCTTCAATACTGCTTTTGGATCAAACAGTATGACCCCTTTCCATGTAATTTCTATGATCTTTAATGAATGGGATGACAATAAAAAACAAAAATCATTATCAAACCTAATAAGAATGACTAACAAACTCAAACCAAACTCCTTTTATAGTAATGAAACACCTTGGTTCCAATAATCTCCCCCTTTGGGTTTGTTAAAAATCTCCAGATAGCGTCAAAAGTGAACTAGCTAATATTAAAACCTGACACACAAGAATAAACTATGTCGACACTCTATGTCTACATGAGAAATTATTGGTGTAGAAAACAAGATAGAATAAATGAATTGTGTTCTCATGTGTTTAAAATAAATATTCTAGAATGTTTTCTCCCTTCAGTATTCTCTCAAATTTCATCCATGATTTTCTCTATATTCTATCATCTAGAGACACCACATTCTATCCATTTCTCCCCCATTGGAAATAATCCGAAAGTTGGATAATCATCCATTGTAGAGCTCAAAACATACTCCCCCTAGAACGTATCTCCCCCATAAACCAGAAACACTTCCACAACATAGATTAAAATAGTTAAAATAACTAGGGAGAGGAGAATTTCATAACCTCATCATTCACTTGGATGTGTCTAAACTATGAGATTCAACCGATGTTTCTCAATCACAGCTACAGGAAAGGGCATGGTCATGATATCAACTACTTCATCATCAGTTCCCACTTGATCCATTTTAATCACACAATGTTCAACCTTTTCATTGATCATATGATATCTAATTTCAATATTTATTGTATGAGAATGCTGAATAGGATTCTTTGTAAGATCAATTGTGCTCTAGTTGTCAATGTAAATTACCATTGTTTATTTAACATCATCACCAATAGCTGGCCGTTGTTGCTTCATCCATAGTAGTTGAGTAGAGGCCTTTGTAGTGGATATATACTCATCTTCAGTAGTACTAATAGAAGTACTTTATTATTTCTTTCTAAACCAGACAACACATTTCTTACTAATATAGAACGCTCCACCATTTGTGTAATTCTTGTCAACTACATCTCTAGCCCAGTCAGCATAATAAAATGCTAATAATTTACTATCCCTTCCTGCAACAATGTATAAGACACAATTGTGAGTACCTTGTATATACCTCATGATTCTTTTTACTACTACAATATGTTCTTCCTTTGGATTACTCTGTTAGTGGGCATCTAAGGATGTTGAAAAGGAAATGTATTTCCATTTTGTTGTTAGGTAAAATACTCTCCCAATGATCCTTATATACATCGTGGGATCTACATAGGTCCCATCCTCATGCTTTCCATGTTTGGTTCCAACCAAAATCGGTGATTAAATTGGTTTAGAGTCATGTATATTAAAGATGATTAGAAGCTCTCTTGCATACTTTTCATGAGAAATGAATGTGTAATACTTCTTTTGAATCATCTACAGCCTGATGAAATATGTGAGCTCCCCAATCATAGATATTTCAAATTATGATTTCATGTGATTAGAAAATTCGCCTACTGATTTATCCTACTACCACCAATTATAATGTCATCAACATAATCTAGAACAATGAAATTATTTTTTGGAGAATTATTCACATAGAGATTTTGATCTACTCCTCTTGTTTTGAATTCCAGCTTCTTGAGATAAGAATTCAGCTAGGAATACCGTTAATGTGGTATATATTTCAAGTCATATAGTGCTTTCTTTAGTTTGAAAACCTTTGTTTCATGAGGACCACGAAAAAAACCCATTGGTTGTTCAATGTAGACTTATTATTTGAGAACAACATTAAATAATGTTTTCATGACATCCATTTTATATAATTTATATCCTCTTTTGAGTGCCATGGCAAGAAAAATCCTAATTTACTCCTTTCAAGACACATGAGAATAGGTTTCTTGAATATTGACACCTTTAATCTAGGAATACCCTTTACATATGAGTCGTGCGCTGTTTCTAATAACACTTACATTCTCATCAAACGTGTTCTTAAAGATCCATTTTATACTAATCACATTGTGAACGTTAGGTCTCTTGACTAGATCCCATGTCTGATTGTTTTCAATCAGATCTAACTATTCATTGATGACTTCCACCCAATATTCATCCTTTGTAGCTTCTTCAAATGAGGATGGCTCCACAAATGAAAAAATTTAAGATTGTGTGTTATTCATCATAATCCTTGTTTGTTTGGGTGCACTCTTGTCCCTAATAATGTTAGATGGATCAATCTCAGCTCTTCGTTTTCTCTTGTGAGGCTCAGTGTCATTCTCTCCAGCCAAGGATTCCTCTTTATATTCTTCGTCCGAGTCAACATCATGATGTGGCTCCTGAGTGTTTTTTACACCTTACCCTACTTTAATATTTGTATTTACTCCATATTAAATTTCTTCCTCACTTTTTATCACATCAGCATATGAAATCCTTGTAGCAGTTGTTGTTATCTATTCAATGATATTAGCATCACTGCTTTCCATTGTAACACCCCGAGATTTTATGAAAAATATTCTTTTTAATTTCATTAATGTCTTCTGTTATACGCTACACCAAAAGGAGCTTTCACAACACACATCTCTGACCTAGCTTGAATTACACGCAATCGCGACCTTCCACGATAGCGTGTGTTGTACGCAACACCAAGTTTCGCTAAACAACGATATGCTATTAAGATATTATTAAAACTAGCCGTTATGAATAGTAATAACCACTTTTTGAAATTTTGTAAATTTTATTTTTCAAAATGGACTTCATTTATGGATTATGAGTATCGAATTTATCCTAAGGTGAAATTTTGGTACTTTTCGGATAACTTTCATATTCTGATGAATAGTGAAAATTACTAAATTATAATTAAAAACAACTTTTTTAAACAAAATAATTAATAGTGATAAATTATTAATTTGAGTGGTTTTAAAGTATATTTAGAATATATTTTTACAATTTAATACAATGTTGGTCATTGGATGTAATTTCACATTTAAACCAGACATAAACAAGTGTCAATCTTTTGATATATATTGTTTCTTAAAAACACGCTATTTGTTTTAACAGTGGGATTTAATTATAAAATTAATTAATGCAACTTCTATGTTATGAATTTGGTAAAATAGACATCATTTTTGAATTCGGAATATGAAATATAGCTTAGGATGAAAATTTGGCATTGTTCTGAAAAACATCAATTTTTTATGAATAGTGAAACTACTAAGTGGTAGTTAAAAAACTGAATTTTGCATAAAACTTAATTTTACCGCTTCTGTGAATGGAATTTCGAAAATCCGACAGACACGGTTGATATCAGTAAGTAAAATGTGGTTCAATGAGATAAAAATAATTTTTTGGTGAATAGTAACTTTTTACTTTTTTTACCGCGGTTAATAGTAAATAGGGCAAATAAGGGTAAATATGATATTATTATTACCCTAACACATGTCCTAATTCTATTGGACAAGTGTAATTTGACCAAAAACAAACTTAGGAATAAAATATGACCATTTAGGCCCACTTGGATTAGATTAGGACATTTATTATTAATTTATTTAAAGAAGGGTTAAAATAGTTAAAATCAAAGTTTAATATGTAAATCATTTTTAATATGGGGTTATACATAAGATAAATTCGACTATAAATATTCATTAGAAAGATAAAAAGATTTCCTACATAATGGTATTTTTTTATAATTTTTAGACATTATATAAGTTAATTTATTTATGACACAATGATGATGCAGTAATTATCTTATTAATGAAATATTGACATAATTGATGTCATAAACACCAAAATAAATGTAATTTGAGACTTTTTATGAATTACACTAATTTTCTAGGTTACTATGATATATTAGTGTTTATTTAATCAACTTGGTTCGAACATATAATTCTGTTATGACATTCACAAAAATCATATATCAAATAGTGTCAAAATTGACACAAAATAGTTTTTAAATAAAATAAAATATTATTAATTGTTATTTTATTCCTAAAAATCTAAGGGTTGCCCAAATGACCTAGATAAGGATATATATATTAATAATAAACAATTTGGGGTTAGTTTGGCATGTTATAGTAAGTGTATTAACCATATAGTGAAAGTAAACAAAAAGACATGATAAAAGTTAAATTATTTAACTTAGAGTTAAATCTAATTGATAAGGTTAAAATAATACCCTAAACTTGTCCAAATCCTATTGGTTGATAGGCTTTCGACCCATCCCAACTTTATCTTCGAAATAAGACCCTTTGGAACCATTATAAACCGATTTTGACTTTAATATAAAATAATATTTTGAGATATTCCTAAGGTGCCCCTCTCCTCCCATATAAAAGGACACCTCATCCCCCTCTTCCTCACACCAATTTGAGCACTCAAACTCGGCCAACCCCTGCCAAAATCCCTTCTCCACTTCCCTAGAATAATCCTAGAGGTCCTGGTCTTTTTCAATGACCAATATTAGTTCTCTATGTGAAGGATTCAAAGAGGCGTTTCAAAGAAGAGGTAATATCCATTACCGATCTTTTCAATTTCGTTCTTCTTCGACTTCTTCTTCTTTAGTTGTTTCATGATAAAGTAATAACATCAGTATTACTTAAATACTGATATGTTATTATAAATATGAAACAACTCTAATTAACGTTCTATCCATCCTACGGAAAAAGGAAATCACCGTGCGTGCGTACGTACGGAATACCGTCTCCACGCCGTGGTGTAATCTATTTTCCGCCACCACCGTAATTGGATGGGTATAAACGTGTAATGAGTAACTATATATAATTATTATAAATTGATATTGATACTGAAATATTATACATACACTTCAACACAATTCCACGACCATGGGAACGATATCATCGCTCGTGTGTACGTACGGACTACCGTCTCCACGACGCGATGAGATTCATTCTCAATGATTAACCATTCATGAGTGATTATAAAGTATATATAATAAGTACTAATGAAATATATGACCTAATAATGATACTGGAATTATTTATATTTATATGTATGTCATCTACTTAATTCCATTCAATTCAGTAAGGAATCGAAAACAACGTTCATGCGTACGTACGGACTACCGTCTCCATGAACGGTGTATTTCATTCCATTTACTGATTTATTATATATGTATATTCTGAATATATATATATAAATCATGTTTTATATTCTGGAATTAAGTAATAATGATCTATGTAATCATATGAATAATTACAATTTAAAAACACGAACGACAAATGAAACAATTTTACCCAAAACGCTCTTTAACATGGAATTTACAAAAGAACGAGTAATATAATGTCATAAGTGAACCGTATATGATATCATAACAATGAATATGAATCTTTAATAAGTCAATGACATTATTTAAATCATTATATAGGAGTTTCGGACACTTACGAAGCAAATCGGACCTAAAGTAAGGGAAAATATCACAATCTAATTTTTATCCGAGATTGTTTTTACTTTGGCATTTACTGGGGTGTATTTTATCATCCACATCCATGTTTCCTCAATATGTAATATTATTTACATCCACCTAAATTTGATTAAATCCAATTTTACCCTTCGGTGAGTTTTTAGTAAAAGATAATAAAGGAATCTTTAGTCATTTCTCGTACGAGGTAGTTTTCGACTTTTCCGACAAAAGTACGAAGAATGTTTTTTTTAACTTATATGACATGAATGGATTTTTAAAAAAATTATTTCCAAGAATCTTCCTTTACAAGTTTTCAGGTTTATTTTTAATCAACTTCTTTTAGTTTAGAATTTTATGACATGTTAAGAAAGGAAAAGTATTTTTGAAGTAGAAAGGATATTTTCCTCAAGAATGGAGTTCAAGTGTTTTATCAAAAAAAATTTCCATCTAAGATAAGAAAGGGTTCTGTTTCTATCCCTATTATTACATGGATTTGATTATGTTGTGATGGAAATATTTTTATGAATTCCTTTATTCTATATAAATTGTTTTATGATGTCATGTTGTTTAAGAATCCCAGTTTTATTACATGGGTTATGCAATGATGTATGATTTATGATTTTGTGGCACACATAAGAATGGTTTCATTATGAGATGGGCGGGACATATATATCCCTCCAATGCATTGGGTAAAGATTTTATATCTCATGAGATAGACATGGCTGGAATGGTAGGTTATACCGGTTCAGTGAAACAGGACTGAAACGAGGGTTACTCGATTCAGAAAGGGACTTTGTCCACTAAGATAGTCTTGGCAATGAGTCTTGACTAACAAGAAATGATTCTCTATGATTATGTGTGAAAGCCACAAAGTTTCATGTTTTAAGTTATGATTATTGTGATTACATTTCACTTCCATGATTTATCCCCTGATTATGAAATTATGCTCTCTTTTGCAGGTTATGATTTCCAAAATGTTATGTTCTTATGAATATGATGTGATTGATATTTCTTTTTCTTACCCTTACTGAGCATTTGAGCTCACCCTTTTATGTTTTCTTTTCCCCAGGATATAAAGAAAGGTTTTAGGTAAAAAAAAGGGAAGATCTTTATGGGAGATATTGAAGATCTTTCACCACAATTAGAAGATTATGTTCCGAGTTTCCAAAGACACTAAACTATTACGATCCTTGTGTGTGTTTTTGTTATGTACTAAGTATTCCGCAAAAGTAATGTAAAGTCCATGTATGTCAGGCTTCGGGTCTCTACAGTTGGTATCAGAGCAAAGGTTTAGTCAACCTTTGGAAAACTAGGATGCGAGAACTTTAGTGAGATCCCTAGAGATATTTCTAAGGTATGTATAGGGATGTCTCTAAGGTTAAGTATACGTATAGGTTATAGTCCTAGAATTGCGCTAACGATCTTATAATTTAACCTAAGATGTTAGATAATGAGGGTACTCCCCCTTTATTATGTTGTTTTCCCTAGCATGATTTTTGCCTCTCACACTATTCTTTTTGGGTTTTAGACGATGGTTGGAACCCGAAGGAACCGTGTTGATAAATTCAATGGACAATGCAATAATTTCCCTCCTGAACAAACAAATGTTATGGGAGATGGAGTGAAAAATCTTATTGCTATACTTACACAAGCTATGAATCATTCTGGACTTCCAAATGAGCAGAGAAGGGAAGAATATTCTATTGAGTCCTTCATGAGGCAACGTCCACCTTCTTTCAGTGGGACTTCTGATCCACTTGTTGCTGAACAACGGATCAGTACCACTGAAAAGATATTTTCAGTTCTTCACTGTTCTACACATGATAAAGTCATCTTAGCAGTATATCGTTTGGAAGGTGAAGCTGATCAATGGTGGAATCTTATCAAGAATACGAGGCCAAGAGATGAAATTGAGTCCATGGAATGGGACGAGTTCAAGAACTTATTTTTCAATAAGTACTTCCCTTGTATTCTTCGAACAAAGTTGTAGAAGGAGTTTCTTGAACTAAAGCAAAAGGATGATGAATCTGTTGGTATATATGAAGCAAATTTTACAAGACTTGCAAGGTATGCATCTGGCATTATCATCCAACCTGAAAGTAAAGTTGATCGATTTTTTAGTGTCTTAAAACCAAGTCTTCGAAGGGCATTGGCTATAAGAGACTTCAGTAGCTAAGAAGAAATTGCGCATTGTGCTATCAAGGTAGAAATGGAAGTTGGTGTTACATATCCATCTCAAGGTTTTGATAAGAAACGAAAGATGGAGTTCAAGGAGAAATCTCAGAATAATGGTGAAAAGAAGATGAATGTTTCCTTATGCACACAGTGTGGAAAGAAGCATGGTGGAGATTGTCTTAAAGGGACTAGAAAATGTTTTAAGTGTGGAAAAGAAGGTCATCGAGCAGTTGAGTGTCGAAGTAGTGGGAAAAGGGTTTCTAATGATTTGAATAAAGAAAAGACTGCAGACAACGCACCACCAACACTTCAATGTTTCAAGTGCAAGGAGATGGGACATTATGCTAATAAATGCCCTAATCCAGGGGTTAGTGATGATCGACATGAGAAACCGCTTAAGGCAAAGGATAAATGGAAGACACATGCGATCACTATTGGCGATGTTGAATATGACAACGATGTGGTGGAATGATTCAGTGTTTATGTAATGGGATTCCAAAATAATGTTGTATATAGTATCGTGGAATATTGTAATATTTATGTTTTGGATTTCAATAATTTTATGGTACCAGTAACCATGAAAATTGATTGAGACATTTTTGGTAAACCGATGATATGAGCATAATGAAGGGATAAGAAGATAATAAGATGTTTGATTGTATTCATGAGCTCATGATTGATATAAGGACTAAGTGATATCATGGTTTGAGTATATAGAATTTTGAGGATTTTGGTATATGGAAAGTATTAACTTTTAACTGCATTAATGTTTTCACTAAGGTTCAATGGGTATTCATTATTCAAGAGATTACATTATTAGGGTATTCACATGTTTATAATTTGACCAACAAGATATATCTTATGATATATGGGGGATAAATGATGGCATTCACGTGATTATTCTGTGACATTTCAAGTAATCATTTTCTTTATACTATGAGCTTGGACTGAAGTATTTTAGATAAGCCTAATGATTAGAATGGATTATGTTGGGTATAAGTTAGGATAAAACGTTTTTCAATATTATTGATGGGATGTTATAGTAATATAGATTTAGAAAAAGGACAACATGCAGGACGGGCGACAGCCCATTGCGTCGGACAAGGATGTGGGAATCGAACCCACAACCGAAGTGCGACTGGCCTTTATCACCTACCACTGGCCTACAGGAAGTCCCTGTTTAGTAGAAACTAGTTTTATTATATTAAGCAGTATGATATATGAAGTATAAGTCCATTTTAGGAACCATATATGATTAATCCCACTATAGAATTACATATGTATATTTAATAACTTTTTCTAACCTTTTGTTTGAGACAGATGGAATGACCCGTCATCATATCACATGATCTGCTAACACTTCACGAATAACAAATTCAACTTCATTTATTTAAGAGATGAAGTGGAAATTGTTCAAGGCACGAACAACAGTGAGATTGTACCAAAATAAAGTATGTATTTATTCTAATTCTAATTCTTCAACTATAGGGAAATGATCTTGAAAACCAAAAATGTTGTCCTAGTGATCTTATACCTGATGAATCAGATGGTACCTTAGATCGTCACAAATTTATGGATTTGTGATTACTGGATTTTCCATAGCCATGTTCTCTACTACTCTCCATCAGAACATGATGGTTAGATTTCTCTTCCATATCCATATTTTCACCTATGTGGAAACCCAGTGATTAGTTTATTTGGGTAACCGTTAAGTTTCATAATTTTGTTTTTAAAGATTGGTTTTGTTATTCCTTTTTACGATGTGGGTTTCTATTAAAGAAACTTTCGAATAGTAAACCATTTATAACCCCGACGAATTTTGAGGGCGAAATTCATTTTAAGGGGGGTAGAATGTAACACCCCGAGATTTTATGAAAAATATTCTTTTTAATTTCATTAATGTCTTGTGTTATACGGTACACCAAAAAGAGCTTTCACAACACACATATCTGACCTAGCTTGAATTACACGCAATCGCGACCTTCCACGATAGCGTGTGTTGTACGCAACACCAAGTTTCGCTAAACAACGATATGCTATTAAGATATTATTAAAACTAGCCG
This sequence comes from Viscum album, assembly GCA_963277665.1. Taxonomy (NCBI): domain Eukaryota; kingdom Viridiplantae; phylum Streptophyta; class Magnoliopsida; order Santalales; family Viscaceae; genus Viscum; species Viscum album. The sequence goes on along the minus strand of OY728128.1, from coordinate 414,108,480 downwards.
TTATGAATAGTAATAACCACTTTTTGAAATTTTGTAACTTTTATTTTTCAAAATGGACTTCCTTTATGGATTAGGATTATCGAATTTAGCCTAAGGTGAAATTTTGGTACTTTTCGGATAACTTTCATATTCTGATGAATAGTGAAAATTACTAAATTATAATTAAAAACAACTTTTTTAAACAAAATAATTAATAGTGATAAATTATTAATTTGAGTGGTTTTAAAGTATATTTAGAATATATTTTTACAATTTAATATAATGTTGGTCATTGGATGTAATTTCACATTTAAACCAGACATAAACAAGTGTCAATCTTTTGATAGATATTGTTTCTTAAAAACACGCTATTTGTTTTAACAGTGGGATTTAATTATAAAATTAATTAATGCAACTTCTATGTTATGAATTTGGTAAAATAGACTTCATTTTTTAATTCAGAATATGAAATATAGCTTAGGATGAAATTTTGGCATTGTTCTGAAAAACATCAATTTTTTGATGAATAGTGAAACTACTAAGTGGTAGTTAAAAAACTGAATTTTGCATAAAACTTAATTTTACCGCTTCTGTGAATGGAATTTCGAAAATCTGACAGACACGGTTGATATCAGTAAGTGATATGTGGTTCAATGAGATAAATATAATTTTTTGGTGAATAGTAACTTTTTACTTTTTTTACCGCGGTTATTAGTAAATAGGGTAACTAAGGGTAAATATGATATTATTATTACCCTAAAACATGTCCTAATTCTATTGGACAAGTTTAGTTCGACCAAAAAAAAACTTAGGAATAAAATATGACCATTTAGGCCCACTTGGATTAGATTAGGACATTTATTATTAATTTATTTAAACAAGGGTTAAAATAGTTAAAATCAATGTTTAATAAGTAAATCATTTTTAATATGGGGTTATACATAAGATAAATTCAACTATAAATATTAATTAGAAAGCTAAAATGTTTTCCTACATAATGGTATTTTTTTTATAATTTTTAGACATTAAATAAGTTAATTAATTTATGACACAATGATGATGCAGTAATTATCTTATTAATGAAATATTGACATAATTGATGTTATAAACAACAAAATAAATGTAATTTGAGACTTTTTATGAATTACACTAATTTTCTATGTTACTATGATATATTATTGTTGATTTAATCAACTTGGTTCCAACATATAATTCTGTTATGAATTCACAAAAATCATATATCAAATAGTGTCAAAATTGACACAAAATAGTTTTTAAATAAAATAAAATATTATTAATTGTTATTTTATTCCTAAAAATCTAAGGTTCGTCCAAATGACTTAGATAAGGATATATATATTAATAATAAACAATTTGGGGTTCGTTTGGCATGTTATAGTAAGTGTATTAACCATATAGTGAATGAAAACAAAAAGACACGGTAAAAGTTAAATTATTTAACTTAGAGTTAAATCTAATTGATAAGGTTAAAATAATACCCTAAACTTGTCCAAATCCTATTGGTTGATAGGATTTCGACCCATAACCACTTTAGCTTCGAAATAAGACCCTTTGGAACCATTATAAACCGATTTTGACTTTAATATAAAATAATATTTTGAGATATTCCTAAGGTGCCCCTCTCCTCCCTTATAAAAGGACACCTCCTCCCCCTCCTCCTCACACCAATTTGAGCACTCAAGCTCGGCCAACCCCTGCCAAAATCCCTTCTCCACTTCCCTATAATAATCCTAGAGGTCCTGGTCTTCTTCAAAGACCAATCTTAGTTCCCTAAGTGAAGGATTCAAAGAGGCGTTTCAAAGAAGAGGTAATATCCATTACCGATCTTTTCAATTTCGTTCTTCTTCAACATCTTCTTCTTTAGTTTTTTCATGATAAAGTAATAACATCAGTATTACTTACATACTGATATGTTATTATAAATATGAAACAACTCTAATTAACCTTCTATCCATCCTACGGAAAAAGGAAATCATTGCGCGTGCGTACGTACGGAATACCGTCTCCACGCCGTGGTGTAATCTATTTTCCGCCACCACCTTAATTGGATGGGTATAAAGGTGTAATGAGTAACTATATATGATTATTATAAATTGATATTGATACTGAAATAGTATACATACACTTCAACACAATTCCATGACCATTGGAATGATATCATCGCTCGTGTGTACGTACGGACTACGGTCTCCACGACGCGATGAGATTCATTCTCAATGATTAACCATTCATGAGTGATTATAAAGTATATATAATAAGTACTAATGAAATATATTACCTAATAATGATACTGGAATTATTTATATTTATATGTATGTCATCTACTTAATTCCATTCAATTCAGTAAGGAAACGAAAACAACGTTCATGCGTACGTACGGACTACCGTCTCCATGAACGGTGTATTTCTTTCCATTTACTGATTTATTATATATGTATATTCTGAATATATATATATAAATCATGTTTTATATTCTGGAATTAAGTAATCATGATCTATGTAATCATATTAATATTTACAAGTTAAAAACACGAATGACAAATGAAACAATTTTACCCAAAACGCTCTTTAACATGGAATTTACAAAAGAACGAGTAATATAATGTCATAAGTGAACCATATATGATATCATAACAATGAATATGAATCTGTAATAAGTAAATGACATTATTTAAATCATTATACAGGAGGTTCGGACACTTACGAAGCAAATCAGACCTAAGGTAAGGGAAAATATCACAATATAATTTTTATCCGAGATTGTTTTTACTTTGGCATTTACTGGGGTGTATTTTATCATCCACATCCATGTTTCATCAATATGTAATATTATTTACATCCACCTAAATTTTTTTAAATCCAATTTTACCCTTCGGTGAATTTTTAGTAAAAGATAAGAAAGGAATCTTTTGTCATTTTTCGTACGAGGTACTTTTTGACTTTTCCGAAAAAAGTACGAAGAATGTTTTTTTAACTTATACGACATGAATGGATTTTTAAAAACATTATTTCCAAGAATATTCCTTTACAAGTTTTCAGGTTTATTTTTAATCAACTTCTTTTAGTTTAGAATTTTATGAAATGTTAAGAAAGGAAAAGTATTTTTGAAGTAGAAAGGATATTTTCCTCAAGAATGGAGTTCAAGTGTTTTATCAAAATTATTTTCCATCTAAGATAATAAAGGGTTCTGTTTCTATCCCTATTATTACATGGATTTGATTATGTTGTGATGGAAGTATTTTTATGAATTCCTTTATTCTATATAAATTGTTTTATGATGTCATGTTGTTTAAGAATCCCAGTTTTATTACATGGGTTATGCAATGATGTATGATTTATGATTTTGTGGCACACATAAGAATGGTTTCATTATGAGATGGGTGGGACCTATATCTCCCTCCAATGCATTGGGTAAAGATTTTATATCTCATGAGATAGACATGGCTGGAATGGTAGGTTATACCGATTCAGTGAAACATGACTGAAATGAGGGTTACTCGATTCAGAAAGGGACTTTGTCCACTAAGATAGTCTTGGGAATGAGTCTTGACTAACAAGAAATGATTCTCTATGATTATGTGTGAATGCCAAAAAGTTTCATGTTTTATGTTATGATTATTTTGATTACATTTCACTTCCATGATTTATGCCATGATTATGAAATTATGCTCTCTTTTGCAGGTTATGATTTCCAAAATGTTATGTTCTTATAAATATGATGTGATTGATATTTCTTTTGTTTACCCTTACTGAGCATTTGAGCTCACTCTTTTATGTTTTCTTTTCCCCAGGATATAAAGAAAGGTTTTAGGTAAAAAAAAAGGGAAGATCTTTATGGGAGATATTAAAGATCTTTCACCACGATTAGAATATTACGTTCCAAGTTTCCAAAGACACTAAACTATTACGTTCCATGTGTGTGTTTTTGTTATGTACTATGTATTCCGCAAAAGTAATGTAAAGTCCATGTACATCAGGCTTCGGGTCTCTACATCCATAATCTTTTCAAAGTCGTTGTTGAGACACTTGTATACATTGATGTTCATTGAGTATCCAAGTAAAATTACTTTATTTGCATTGTCACCATACTTCCTATGATTTCATTCTTTTTTTTCTGAAGAAGCATATACTTCCAAAAACCTGAAAGTATTACAATGAAGGATTCCTTCCATGCCACAATTCAAATGGTGTATTTGCCTCACCCATATAATTCCCTATTAATTTTCAAATATACACTATATCTTGAACGACATTTTTTCAATAATGTCATGGAATATGACTCTTAATCAACATATTTCTTTCCATATTGTTCACATGTCAATTATTATGCTCAACAACTCCATTTTGATGTAGAGTTCTCACAACAGATACCTCAAGTTGTATACCATGCTTCTATAGGTAATTTTCAAATTCAAAGGATGTGTATTTCCCTCCATTGTTAGATCACATCACTTTGATTTTTCATCCAGTATCATTCTCAGCGATTCGACAATATGTTTTCATGAAATCAAGCACTATTTGTTTTCTCTGTATAACCATTACACATGACATTCTACTGAAATCATCTATAAAAATAATGAAGTACCTTTCACCATGAGTTACAAAAATATTTATCGGGCCACATACTTCTGTATGATTGAGATCAAGAAGATGAGATCCCATTTTCTTCCTTGGATGATATGAACTGCATACCAGCTTCCCCCGAATGCAAGCATCACTAGACTTTTCACATTCAAACTTCAGGTTGGGAATGTCTATGACCATCTTAAATTTTGATATTTTCACAATGTCTTGTACATTAATTTTCCCCAATCTATGATGCAACATGTTATTTTATTCCTCAATAATCATGTAGAAAATGTTTTATTGATTATCAACATAATATAGGTTTCTTTATGTTCTGCTTCCCATATTAAGTGAATTTGTTGTCTTTCCCTTGATAATGCAGCCTTTTTGATAAAAAGTAACTATAAATACCAATTCATATTGTTGACTCACACTGAGGATATTTTACGTAGTCTATCTATATAAAGGACTTCATTTTTCTTTATCTCATAATTATCTAGTTCGGTACGTTCCCTGCATTGATTTTCAAAGCTCCATCATTACCAAACCACACTGTTCCATATACCCTCTTCTTGACATCCATTATCAGGTCTTCATTACCTCTCATATGATACAAAAAACTGTTATCTAGAATCCAGTTGTTTTTTCTTTTTTTAGCTTTGAGGCAACCTATGTATGGTTGGATTTCTCAATTTTCTTCTCTTCATTCTATGAGATATTAGACTGATTGTATGACACATCCACCCTTTCAATTATCTCTTCCATGTACATGGGTTTTTTATAGTTGAAAATTTTTTCTAGAGGAGACAACTTATTTGTAATTGAAACACTGTCTTGTTGAAAAACATTGACTTTTCTCGGACTCCATTATGAGGTGTCCTTGTCCGTCCTCTACCAATAATCAATGACCTATGATGAATTTTAGATCAACACAAACAATATCCAAAAAAATTGTTTCTTCTAAAAAATTTGTATATAAATTTTTTCTCATTATTTGTACTCCCATCTCTTCTCCTTTAAAATAGATTTTTGCATCTTTTCAGTAAGAAATGGTATGGCCCAAATATCCATAGAACTGACACTTCATGAGAGAAAATTTCTTCTCATTTCTATTTATCCTCATTTCTTATTCCGTGGGATTGTAGTTTGATAGCCTCATATTCATGGAGGCGCGGGGATAGTCTTTTATTCTTCTTTCAGATTGAATTTGGGGTTTCTTTTTCATCACTTCATTTTATTTTTCCACATCACCCACTCTCATCATGCATTTGTTTTAGTTACCTTTATTTTCCGCAATTGACAACTCGACCACACAACCGATTCCACTATTTCACATGATTGCGGGTCTTTGATAATTCAAAATATTTTCAACTACATTAGAACCATGTTTTTCTCTCTCCAACAGCTCAGCATCTGAGAACCTTCCCAACTATATTTTCATCCTTTATTCTATTGAAATTTATTCACACTCAAGTTTACATTTAAGAGTAACAACTTCCTCTTAATGACCCTCAGTAGTCTTGGTCTTTTCCTCTAGTCTGGTGGTTATGTCATAGATGATCTTTTCGTACTTTTCAATTTTCTACATCAGATCCACTACATCATCAGTGCATTCAAGGATATTAGACTCTACATTCTCAAATTCATCCAGTCATTCAATTTCATCTTTGAGGGGATCAACATAATCAAATGATTCTTCTACAATTTGATTCCACTTATTGCAACACTTACATTTGATCATAAGATTAATAACATAATCTTTATGTTGTAACTCAGGATTGGAATTATTTTTCAACTAATTGGCTCCAACATTTTCTTTTTATGGTTTTGATTTTTCAATAGTGGCCAACATGGAAGCATGGTTTCATGTTTTAAAATCTGGTTCTTCTTCTTCATAGAATTCATTATCATCAGCTTTCTCTTAATAGGTAAAATTGTTCATCAGTACTTTATTTATATATTTGAATCATCTATTTTTGAAAACACATTTCTAAGGCTTCTCAATGTTTTCATCTTCACTATCTTCATCATTGATCTTTTTTAAGCACTGAGAGGCAATGTGCCCAACTTTTCTACCCCAAAATCAAGAAAGAGGTAACTTCCCTTTGTATTTAACTTTTCCCTTCTAAAAAATATTGGGAATGAGAGAAAGAATTTAATTTTCATCATCATATTCAGCACCACTATCTTTTGAAATTTTTATTTTCACCATGGCCTTGTATGCCATTTCCTTATTCACTAAAGTTGTAGCATATTCTAGTTTGACCCTCATTTTTATGCCACTTGGCTACTAAGTAGATCATCCAATGAATGTTTAGAAATATATATGTCCTCAAGGGATAACACCTTTGTGTTGTACAGGGGTGGAAGTATTTTTAATATTTCATTACAATATCATTATCATTGATTTCTTCTAATAGACCCTGAATAGCTCAAACCACTTCAGTAATTCAATTGATGAAGGATTCTGCATTCTCATTAGAATTCATCATCAGATCATCAAACCTATTGTGCATGACTTGTAGTTTCTCCTCCTAATATTTGATCCCTCCATCATAAAATTTTTCAACTATATCCCACATGGACTTTGTTGAGGTCAAACTCATCACCTTTAGAATGATCTGATCAGAAAGGGATGTGGGGAGTGTATTTCCCGCTTTAGCATCTACACCATGAATTTTCTTGTGTGCATTAGTCATAGCCAAGCCTATTGGATCAGTGACTCGTATTCCATGAACAATAGAGAATTGGACTTTCATTCCATGAAATCTTATATGAGATCTCATTTTTTCCTCTATATATGAAAATTACTTCCATTGAAGTGGGGGAGTCCACTAACATTGGATGTATTCTCCAAAATAGTATAGGACATATCAATCAGAAGTGAACCTTGCTCTGATACCACTTGAAGGACCCCAGAACACCCTAAGTGGGGAGGGGTGAATACATGTGTCAACTTTTTATTGTTAATATTTTGGATCTTGATTCCATGTTGGTATGAACTTGTAAAATTTGTCAAAAAAATAAAAGCAGGGAGATGACAAAACACTTTTACTAGGTTCACCACAAAGGGCTACGTACAAGGAGAATATTGCGACAATGTATTGGTCATACCTAAATCCACTAATTTTTAAAACGTTGAGGATTAAAATATTTGGTCATAGTCACTCTATGTCAGGCACACTACCATTACAAGGTCCAGGGATAGCTCATTGAATCTCTCAGATCACATCTATCAAGTCTCCCTAACTCACTGCCTTGAGAGAAGTCAAACTCAGTTTATCAACTTGAATGTATCTTCAATAGATTTGGATGGATGTCTTTGTCTCTGTTCACCATGAGAAATTACTTACACAAAAATTATGAATTGATGCACTTGAAATCACTAATCCACTGAATCGAATATTCATATGCTTGTCAGAATCATAACACAATAGTTGCATGGAGTACCACAACATGTTTCCAATATTTGGTAATTATCATGAATGATTACATTCGCACAACCCCTACTTTCAATGCAACCCTTACCAATCACATAATTGAACTAAAGGGTTCACTTGGTCTTTTTAGACTAAATTAACACCTTGCATTCAAGATTTACTCTCTTCTGATATTTCGTTTGCAAATCATTCACGCGGCCGAGAAATAGGATTTCTGTTGGAAAATTCTTGAGTCTAAAGTGTGGGTAGCTGTATATTTATAGGCTTCGGTGTCTCAGCACACTAGATTATGATTCGTCTTAATTGGTTTGAGTATGTTTTTTGATGAGCGCGAAAACCTCCTTTTGATGTCGCATTGGCTGCACAAACCCTTTTACACAGCATCATCTTCGCAACACTGCATGAAGTTTCCATTTTTCAGTCTTCAAATCATAAAAAATGTATTTTGTGATAGATCAAAAAAACACCTTTAATCTTACATGCCACAACTAATCCTTCATGCACACTTCAAATCTGTTTTTCACCTTTCTTTTCCAAAAACACATTTCTCCATTTTCCAATTTTCATCCCCAAATATTTTGAAAACATTGGGGAATTGTACCACCTTCCATATTGATATTGGATCAAACTATATGACCCCTTTGTATGTAATATCTTGATCTTCCATGAAATGGATAACAATAAAAAACACAAACCATGATCAATCCAATAAAGACTGACAAAAACCACAAACTGAACTCTATTTTCACCAGAGAAATACCATGGTCCAAACAGATAAAAGTGGCATATATCAGTTCTTTTTTAACACTAATAAACGAGATCCTCTTTTAATATCACCTCGATTGTCAGTATTTTTTAAACACTGATAAATTTTTTTTAGCATTGTTAAAACCATGTTTTGTAGTATTGAAATATAAAATATGTTAATATTTTAACACCATAATATCTACATGAAACTAATCCCTAAATATAAATTATGTCTCCATAGAAAAAGGAAAACAATACACTGTTAAAAATAAATAAATTTCATCAAATGTTGAAAAAATTTGGTATCCCAACTAAAAACACAGTTTTAGAGGACTTCCAGTGCTTTTATACTAAGAAAATACATAGATTGGGGTTCCCTTAGTTCATAAAAATCATGAGATATTCCATAGATTTGATTTCATATCTCATGGATCCTATGCATACACCCAGATCAAAAGTTACAGCCGCTTGAAGTTCAAGCCACATTTTCAACCTATCTTATAATATTAATTATTTATTTATTTTTTTCTATCTCTAAATTGTTATTAAATAGATATTAAATAATTATAATTTACAAATTATTAGTAAATATTAATTTCTAATTATTTTTAAACCATTTTCCCATTATTATTTATATATTAATTGTCTGTAAATATTTAGTATCATATAAATCAGATTTAGGAAAATATATATCATATATATCAATAAAAATATATTTATATACTAATATGAGATTTTTTATAATTTATATATTCTATGAAGGTATCATTTTAATGGGAAATGAAAACTTATGATAAGGGGATCCATTATCAGGACTAAAAAAGAACAGATAAAGGAAAAGAAAACACTTATAAAGCTGATCTTTATCAATACTAAAAAACCCTAATAAAATTCATCCTTTATCAGCACTTTTGTAGAATTAAAAAAGAAATCATTTACCTATTATTTTAATTAGTGCAGATAAAATTACCACATTTATCAGTGCTTTTCCTTTATCACTAATAAATGTTAGTGCTTAATGGGCATGAATATGTTTTAACGATGTGGGAATACTTCATGAAACACAACATAGAAGTGTTTGGAGTTTTTTTTCAAGGAAGAGCATTGGTGGTCAGGGAAACAGGGTATATGGTGAATTGTATGAGATCAGAAATGTTGGTGGTTATGGTGGAAGGACGCTATAAAATGAAATAGTGTTTAGTGGTTTTTTATTTAGAGGCGGTTTTCAAAACCAATGCTAAATATTTAGTTATTAATTATTTAACAGACGTATTAGAAAACCATAGATATGTCACATTGGTTTTTTATTTGGTGTTTTTTCATTTCACAGTGATTTAAACCTCAAATAAATAATATGTGGCAACATCTAATTTTTTTTAAAAAAATGACTTTACATTTTAAATTTATAATTATAAATTGTATATTTTTTATTTGTTATTATTATTATTATTATTGTTTCTGTCATTATTTTGTTCTGATTAATATTATAATGCATTATGTAATATTTGTTGTTATTCATTATTTAATATGATCTTTTTAATATTTATTTAAACTTCTAAATAATTAAGACAGACTAATTAGTTTTTTTTTTAATTTGAAAATTTAAATAATTTCTAATAATTTCTTATTAATTATTAATTTTAAATATTTTTTTAAATATATTGATTTATATTAACAATATTTTTATATATTTTTATATGTTATGTGGGTATATATATATATAATTATATGTATATATGTGTGTGTGCATATTTTTATGTTATATATTATATATTATATATCATATATTATTTATTATTTATTTGTATATATGTTTCGACATAACTTGGGAATACATATATATCTTATTGTGTGTGTGTATTTATGTATCTTTATATGGGTTTTAATTTATATTTAAAAATAATTATATTTAAATATATATATATATATATACGTGTGAGTGTGTGTGTATTTATATATAATTATGTATATTTATTTGTCATTATTAATTTTTATATATATATATATGCCCTTATATATATTTATGTAAATGTATTTATATATTTATATATTTATAGATAATTATATTTATTTATTTAAGTTGATATATTTTTTATATATATTTCTATTTATTTCTATTTATTTCTATATATATATATATTTATTTATATTTATTTATATATGTTATGTATGTATATATATACTGTTATATTTAATAATATATATAGTGATATATGTATATATTATATATTTAATGAAATTTAATTAATGAAAATATAAATTTATTGATATTGATATATATTTATGAATATTTATATATATTAATATAAATATATACATATATTTATTATTAAATATATAATAAATAATAAATTTAATAAAATAAAAAAATAAAAAACTATGGATAACTATTTTTTGTTGGTTTAAACTATTGTTTAATATCATTTGAAAAAATATTCTGGACACACAAATACATGACACTATTAGAAATCACCACCCAACATTTGTCGCTGTTTTAAATCGCCACTAAAAACCATTGTTAAACCTTTTTCTTCTTGTTGGGAATTTTAGGTACTACGGGAGACACAAATGAATACAATATGAAAAAATAGTTAATGGAATTCTTGACATGGTTGAAACGATGGATCGAACATTGATGGAAAGAATGCAGAGCTTGCTACTATATTAAAAATAAAATAATTTTTTTAATTATTATTATTTATAAATTCAATTTATTTTAAAATTTTAAGTATCTTAATATAAAAAAATATTTATTTATTTAATTATCCCATATATATATATATTCAAATGTATACTATATTTTTCTTTTGAGTGTTTTTCATCATTTATAATTTTTACCTATTCCCATTAGTGTTTTCTTTCGCAAAATTTTTCATATGAACCTTTTTTATTTTTTTCATTCTCATCAATTCTTTTACATTTTTTATGTACTCTAAAGGTAAATATTAAACACATCTATTTTACATTTTTTAATATGTGTAACACCTCCAAAGGACAATATAAATATCTGCACCATTCTTTTATGTCTTTTTTTCCAAAAAATGTTTTTTTCATCAGTGTCAAATTTATAGTTTTTCACTATGTCTTTATAGTGTATATTAATGAAACTCAATAGACCCATTCATATTAATGTTTTTATATGTTTTTTATTATAACTGTAACTCCCCAAAACGTCTGATGATGTAAAAAAAAGGAAGATCAGTAAAGTTCAGGGCTCGGGTGCAGAGTTGGAAGCATGGTAAATAATTCTGAAAAACGTATAGCATTGAGGGAAATAAAATTGAAAGGAGGAGGGGATTCAAGGTAGTGGGCTGGGAGAGAAATGTGGACCTCGTCAGCCCCTGATTCTTGACATGAAGATGCCATACCAGATTGTGGAGAAGGTTCCAGAAAGACAACTTCATCATGGTAACATTTTACAAATACGTATAGAATGATAAGGATATATAAGTGGGTTTGAAACACAGTAGGAGGAGCAGCAGGTGGCTGGGGAGAAAGGCGATCGGTGCGGCGATGTCCTCTAGTATCAAAAAAACAACCAAGACTCTGACATATAATGCCTTTAAATCTATGGTTCATAGTGAGTGTTGTAATAAATCAGGGCAGCCATACTCTTTATCCTTCATTTATGACACTCCTCCCTTTTCACCTGACCCATGAAGGCCATTTCGATCAGAGCCCTGGAGGTTTTATTCCTTCCACAACTCATGGTTGCACTGCTCGCCTTTCCCCTCTCCATCCTCATACTGTTATTGTACATGTTGTACTTGGACTACCTAGTGCTGCGAGGACATACGATACTAGTGTGATCACACACAGCTCACTCCTTCATGTCATGGAACCCCCCAGACTTCCCAATTATTTTGATTTGTCTAGTTTTGTTTGGATTGAATAATTTAGTAAAATAAAATAAATGGATTTAATTTTTCATCCATCTTGTAGATTTCATTTTTAAAATAAAAGAAAAATAATTACTTCATAATATACTTCTCCACCATCATTTCTATCAAAATGAACCCAATTATGAGATGATTTAAAATCTATAAACGATTTCTTATTTCTCCAACATCATCAATTTTGATTTAATTTACGTTTGACAAACCAAAAATACACCACACCGCATTTTCTAGAAATTATTATTTTTATAAGTGGGTGATTTAGGGGAATTACATTTGGGTTAGGGTTTCAGCCTTTTCCGACTCACAATGTATTTTTTTGGGGCGTTACGCGCTAGACTAAAGTTGATAAACACGATAACAAAAGACACCCAATATCAATTTAATGCAAGAGAGCTTGACTGGGGTTTCACATCTTTTATGCCTTTATCTAAACTATATGACCCTAATCACGGGTTTCTTGTGAATGATAAAGTATTTGTTGAAGTTGAGGTTGTTGTTCACAAGAATTTAGGTTACTGGTCCTATGACTGAAAAACAACTAAATTTATATATGTTTTGATAAAATATTTTATGATTTTATTTTTTAAAAATATATTTAAAACGTGTTGAATTATATAAATGGAAAACGTTTTTCAAATGAAAAAAATGAAATTTATAGATTTTGAGGAAAAAAACTTCATTTATATAATTTTTTAAAATGAATATGTTGGGACATATATTATGTATATTTTATTGTTTTCCCTCAAAATTGATAAACATTTTTTAAGATACATTATAATGTGTATTGGAAAAATAAAAATATAAAATATTTTACAATATCAAATGCAACATAACTTTTTGGTGATAAATATGTGAGGATGTGTTTATTTTATCCTTCCGCTAAAATGTATATTTCACCATGTATCCCATATCATTTCCTACCCAAAATGGAGATGGTGGTAAATAAGATCAAATAAGAATATTTTGATAATGATTATAACCTTCTTCTCACATATATTTTATATTAGAAATCTGGAAACATATGTGTCAAACAATGGTTCCATCTCAACAGCCATTATTAGAGATATAAAAAGTTTATTTACATTAAAAAAATATTATTTAAGTATACATATATATATATATATATGATGAATATTTAAACTAATAAACATATATATTGTTTTCTATTATTTAAATTAATATTAAGATATTAATAATAATCATATGAATTTTTATGAATATATATCTTCATGCATTACTGCACATATACTCATTAACAGTGCCCAAAAGGCCTTTTAACAGTTCTAAAAAAATCTATGTTCATCACAATGTTGATAAACATGGTCTTTATCCACACTAAAAAAGCAATGATAAAGACCCTCCTTTATCAGAAATATTTTAGCGTGGATAAAGGTCACCCTTTATCCGTGCTCGTAATAATGTTGATGAATGGCTAGCTTGCTGCAATGTGCTGTTAATATAACATCATCACACTCGGCCAAAACCTGTAATTTAAAACAATTCTATATTCATTTAATTGACATCATGAATACAAAAATATCCACCCCTATTATATAAAAAATTAACACTGCTATATAAATTTCAAACAATGATTAATATAATTACATTTATAATTATCCAACAAAGATATTAAAATATTAAATTTCCATCTTTTGACGCCCGTGACCCCCTCTAAAAATATCAACTCATGGTATCAGTTGGTGAAAAAAATCATCCAAACTCAAACAAAAACTTCCTCCTATATCAAAAAAAATTATTATTTTAGTAAAACTATAATGAAATAAATTATACATTAATATGAAATAAGACACTAAGAAAATGTCAATTTTTTATAAAAGATTCATTTTGAGTTATATCGGTCCCGCCATGGGTCGTATTGTGGTGGAGTTGATTCCAAAATGTCATAAATGAGTTATGGATCATCGTCCTAAAATATCAAAACAATACAAATGTGTTTTTATTTCTTTTGATTATGTCACTTTTTCAATTACTAAAATTAATATCAATTTTAAATAATGATACAATTTGAGTTATACCGGTCACACCATGCATCACATTGAGATGTTGTTGATTCCTACCAGTCACAAATTACCAATGGATCATTTTCGAAAAGTATCAAAACAAACTGAATGTGTTTTCATTTTTTACTGCACAATATGATTCTAGGTGTGATGAACCATGCATATTCACTCTTTATTTTAATTAAAATACCCATTTTTTCTCCAATATTCTTCTATTTTGATTTCTCTAGTTTTATTTGGTTACAATAATTTAGTAAAATTAATGAAATGGGTTTAATTTATCTTCCACACTGTTGTTAAAATTTTTAAAATAAATGAAAATTGATTACATTATAATATACTTCTACACCATCATTTATAACCAAATCAACCTAATTATGAGATGATTGAAAACCAATAAATTATTTACCATTTATCCACCATAATATCTTTTGATTTTATTTAAGATTTAAAAACTCAAAATCTAACACAACACATTTTTCTGGAAAATATCTTCAGTATATATGGGTGATGTTGGGGCTTTGGATTTGGGTTTGGGTTTCAGCCTTTTCCCACTCAGATGGAATTTCGTAGTGGTGTCTTGTGCTGGATTAAAGTCATAAAACGAGATAAGAAAAGACACCCAACATCAATTTAATAAAAGGGATAGGGATGGGGGTTTCCCATCTTTTATGCCTTAATCTGAACTCTACAACCCTAATCACTGCTAACTTGGGGAAGATAATGTATTTTCAAAGCTGAGGTTTGTGTTCGTAGGATTTTATTTTATTGGTCTATGATTTAGAAAAAACAAAATTTATATATGGTTTTGATAAAAAAATTTGTTTTCATTTATTTAAATTGTATTTAAAATGTATAGAATTATATAAATGGAATACATTTTTCAAAATTATAAAAATGAAATTGATTGATTATTTTGAAAAAAAAATTCTTTTATATTATTTTCATAAAATGAATTTATTTGGACTTATATTGTGTATAATTTATTATTTTCCCCCTACTTTGTTAAACTTTTTTTCACATACATTATAATGAATATATGAAAGAAAAATTAAAAGATTTTACAATATCAAATGAATCGTATCTTTTTGATGTTAAATATGTGAGGACTTGTTTATTTTATTCTTCTAAAATTCATATTAAACTGTGCATCCCATATCATTTACTCCCATCAAATGTAGATGGTGGTAAATAATAGAATAATAGAATATATTGATAATGAAGATATCCACCTTATCACATGTAGTTTACATTAGAATGTTTCTTCTAGAACGTGTCAAACAATGGTTCCATCTCAATGCCCATTTTAAGTGAAATAAAATCTTTTTTTACATTAAAAATCATATTTATGTATACATCATTTTATATTAATATATATATTTAATATTTAAACAACTACATATAAATGGGTGTCTATTATATATATTAATATTAAGATTATAATAATAATCATTTTAAAGTTTATGAATATATATTTTCATGCAGTCACACACTTAAAAAGTGCTGACAAATACCTCCTTTATCATCAATTTTTAGCATGAATAAAGGCCAACCTTTATCAGTGATCGAAATATCGTTGATGAAGACTTATTTGGCTCCAATTTGCTATTAATATAGCATCACACCCAGCTAAAATTGGTTATTTCAAACAATGTTATATACATTTAATTATCATAATCAATACAAAAATATTCGTCCATGGTATATAAAAATAAACACTACTATATATAATTCAAAGAATGTTTTATATAATTATAATTACAATTATCCAACAAATAGTTAAAAACATTAATGATTCATATTTTGAAGCATGTGATCCACTGTCAAAAATGTCCTCTTATGGTTTCAATTTCCAAAAAAAGCATCCCACTATGATTAAAAGATTCCTCCAATATTAGAAAACTAATATTATGTTTATAATAATATAATGAACTAAATAAAATATTAGTGTGAAAAAAATACATTAATAAAATGTCAATTTATAATAAAAAAATATTTATAGTTATATGGGTCACACAATACATCCTATTGAAGTGGAGTTGATTCATACACATCATAAATGAGTTATGGATCATTGTCCTAAAATATAAAAACAATTTGAGTGTGTTTGTTTGGTTTTGAGTATATCACTTGTTCTATTACCAAAATTAATAACAATTTTAAATAATGAAAAATTTGGAGTTATACCGGTCATATTGTGCGTCAGATTAAGGTGCAGATGATTCCTACCTATCAAAAATTATTGATGGATAGTTTTTCTAAAATATCAAAACACCCTGAATGTGTTTTCTTGTTTTTCAGTATGTTAGTTTTGTTTTTTTCTAAAATGAAATTTCCAACAAGAAACATTCATTTTGAGTCATATCTGTCGCATCGCACAACGAATTCACGTGAAACTGCTTCATACACATCCCAAATGAATTAGAAATCATTTTCATGAATTATCAAAACAATTATAGAGTGTTTGCTTGGTTTTCAGTAAGTGACCCATTTTGAGGTACACTGTCATTTTTAAACTGATTACAGACACTTTTAGTCATATCGCTCACACCGTGTATCATATTAAGCTGTGGTTTATTCATTCACATCAAAACTGTCTTATGGATCATTTTTGTAAAGTATTTAAAAAATTGAAATGTGTTTTCTTTATTTTAAGTATGTAACTTGTTATTTTATACTTAAATTATTGTCAATTTTCTATAAAAATACACTTTGGAGACATATTGGACACACCGTGCATCGTATTGAGGTGGCATTGATTCCTACATGTAAAAAATGACTTTTAGATTGTTTTAATAAGTTATCAAAATAAACCAGAAACATTTTCTGGGTTTTTAGTATGTTACATGACCTATTTGCTAAAATTAATGTCAATTTGAAATAAAAAGAGACACTTTTAGTTACAGCGGCCTCACTGTGCATCATAATGAGTTGTAGCTGATTCCTAAATGTCACAAATGAATTATATAAAATTTTATAAAGTATCGTAAGAATCAAAATGGATTTTCTCATTTTTCAGTATGATATTTTTGTTTTTTTACTAAAATTTCATTTCAAACTTGAAACACACATTTGGAGTCATACCATTGACATCCTGAATCAGGTTGACATGAGTCTTCATTATACATTTCACAGATGTCTTGTGAATCTATGTCCTAAATTATCAATATAATTAGAGCGTGCTTTCTTTTTTTTAGTGAGTGACATTTTTTGAGCAAAAATATCAATTTAAAACTGATTACAGATGATTTTAGTCATGCCAGTCACATCGTGTGTTGGATTGAGGTGTGGTTGATTCCTACACATCAAAAATTACTCATGGATATTTTAATAAAGTATCAAAATAATTTAAATGTATATTCTTAGATCTCAGTATGTCACATGTTCTTTTTACTTAAATCAATATCAATTTTAAATAAAGAGAGACACTTGAGTCATACCGGCCACACCATGTGTCATATTGAGGTGTGGTTGACTCCTACATGTCAAAAAGGACTCATTGATCGTTTTTATAAATTATCTAAACAATATGAATCTGTTTTCCTAGTTTTCAGTATGTTAGTTGTCCCTTCAACTAACGCTAATGTCAATTTTTAATAAAAATCGTCACTTTGTGTAGTATCGGTCACACCATGCATTATATTGTTGTTTGGTTGATACCTACACATAAAAACTGACTTATAGATCATTGTATTAATGTATCAAAACAATCCAAATGTGTTTTCTCAGTTTTTATAATGCCACGTATTTTTTTCACAAAAGTGTCATTTCAAACTGGAGACATGCATTTTTAGTAATACCAGCCACATCGTTCATTGGTTTATTGTAATACTGCTTCATAAACGTCCCCAATAAATTATTAATAATTTTACTAAATTATCAAGATAATGAGAGCATGTTTTCTTGGTTTTCATTGAGTGAATGTTTTGAATTAAATGGATAATTTTAAACAGATAACAGACACATTTAGTCATACTGGTAACACCATGAGTTAGATTGAGGTGTGATTGAATCCTAAACATAATAATTGACTCATGGATCGTTTTACTAATGTATCGAAAATATATGAATTTTTTCTCTGTTTTTAGTATGTCACATGTTCTTTTTACTTAAATTAATGTCAACTTTTTATAAAAACAGACACTTTGAGTTATACTGGTCACACCGTGAATCATATTGAGGAGTAGTGGATTACTACATGTCATAAATGACTTAAAGATTGTTGTTCTAAAGTATAAAAATAATCTGAATTCATTTGATCAATTTTCAATATGTCACTTATTCTTTTTTACTTAAATTAATGTCATTTTTTAATAAAAAAAGTCACTTTGAGTTATACACGTCACATCGTGTATCATTTTGAAATGAGACTTATTTCTATCCCTCACAAATGGTTGAGGTCCGGCTGTTCCTACACGTACCAATGTGTAAAAAAAATCTCATCTTCGAAAATTACAACACATTCCATTAGATTTATTTATCAAAATGAAAAAATGAATTTTCGGCATTTATAACATTCCATCATGTTCTCCCCACTACCAATGATGGAAAATGATAAATGACGACACTGTAGGGGTGATATGGTTTTGAGGGTGAATAAGTCTATGGAATATATTGTCTGCATGAATAGTCAAACATTTAATTTATATTATGTTAATGTAATAGAGAATTTATAATATTAAGAGAAAAAACATAGTGTATTATAAAAGAACTTTACCTTCTCATTGAATTCTGAGTTTCATTCATAAAGTCTTATCTCTCACGATCATGAGTGCCTTCTAAAAAACCACCCCAACTTGAATAAAAGTATCCAACTATATAAGAAAACAATACTGATGTGTGTAAAACTAAAATAAAGTAAATTAAACATATATATTGGATAGTTAAATCTAATTATATATACACTAATAATTGTCCAGTTGCAGAACTTATCAGGGTGCTCATGCTTTTCCCCTAGCCTCATTCCTTATTTTTAACGATATTGATGCATCGACCTATCATAACAGAATCCTCATTAAAAGATAATATAAATTATATAGCTTAATGTTCATTCCTAAAATGGCAGGTGTAGTGTATTAAAAACTAAACAATACCGTCATGGGTGGTTATTTTGTTGTGTATCCATGCATTGAATCGAGAAAATAAGTATTTGGACTATCCAAATTGACCACAATGAGCATCTAATTTTTCTTAAAAAAAGTAATAAATAATTAATGAAATGAAACTATATTTGATATGATTAAATTATAGAGTTTTACTCCTACATTATTCTTATTAAGAATAGTCTGTCATCCATAATTTTTCTTTCAAATGATTTTACCCGGTTTTACACTATTCTATCCTTTTTTATTCTATTGTTAATTGTTCTATAGAGCTAGTGTGACGAATAACGATCCAAAAAATCATGGGAAAAACATTTAATTATTTTTGATATATACAACTGCCAAAAACATGAAATATATTTAGTCATAATTAACATAGTGTATCATCATTTGGAAAATCAAATCATGAAAATATACCTCATGTATACTTTTAAAACTAAGGAGCCTAACCATGTATATTTTAGGATTTCACTTACATTCTCAACTCCAATGAAATCTTGAACTTCCTCTCCATATAAAGTTTCATCAAAATCAACTATGTGACTACAATCATTTTTTAACTTAGTATCCACATGAACCATAAATAATTTTAAATGCATATATAGAATGGGTGAGGTAAAGACTCTTTCTGTAGAACTTTTTGATCAGTTGGTCGATATTTTAGATGGTTTTGAGTGGGTCTTTTATTTCACCCTTCCATTCATCTATATATAATAAAAAAAATTAGTTAAGACTTGTTTTTATTAATTTTTAATGGTTTAGCTTGAATAATAAATTGGAAATGAATAAGAACGTGTTTTTTTACAATATGATACATCCATGTGATGAATCATCCATCATGTTGTTCAAGCATATGAAAATATTCCTCATCAATTGGAATTGCTAGATCGGTGATCGTCTTATGGTCTATGGTAATCTACATTGTAACATGAGAAATTGGAAATAGTTCATTGTGTAGTATGGTGTTTTAGATATTGATAATTGTATCCCTCGATACAAGGCCACAAGTGGGTGTTGATAGATATAAATCATAGTTATTATCACCCAATACAATATAAGTACAAGAATGGTATAATTGTATCCTTGATTTACATTTCAATGAAACAATTATTAGAAAATTGATTTCCTCAGCCAATACAGCTCTTTGAGGGGAATGACTCACCTCAAAGCTGGTGGGGGTGGGGGGGTCATCGAGAAATTGTTTTTCTTGAGTTGTTTCTTCTATTTGCTTCCCCCCATATAAGTTTCTATCACCTATAATTACCATTGGAATTGTTATTCAATGGTATCTAGTCTTTCTATCATCTGTTTCATTTTTTCACCTTGATCCTCTTGTTTTTTTCTCAAAAAATGTTTGGGGTGTCACCCCAAAGCCTATACCTCTAACACGAACATACTGTTTTGGCCTTTTCTAAGTCCAACAATATTATGTGCTCTTCCGGTATAGGTTTTGATGATTATTGTGACTACGTCAGATATAAAATATAAGAATATATGTTATCATTGTTTTGTTACAGTTTAAGAGAAAAACAATTTTTTATTATTTCATACATAAATATATTTCTCACAGTTTTTGTGTGTTGTTATTTATTAATATACCATATTTATTTACACATACCTCATTCCATATCACATGGTGAGGATGAATGTATCTTTGGATTTAGAGTCATCAATCTATATATAAATAGAGTAACATAATTATGCTTTTATTTCATGTCACATTAAATATTATGATATATTTAAAATTTGTACCATATTTCTCAAGAGAAGAGTACCCCATCCTTGATTTATGGTAGGGGTATGTGGTTTTCCATCCCGTTAATTATTTTCAGCATTGATTTGTTTTCCCAAAAAAAATATCAATCAATGTGATGAATACATGTATCATCAAAAGTGTATCACTGGACACAATGTACCTGATAAGACACATCCACACAATGGCCAGTAAATGCATCACTTTCTTATTAGGTAATCAAGTATGAATAAAAAAGAGGTGGTTGCTAGTTTATTTTCCATTATACAACTTTATGATTATGTATCATTATAATTGGTTAAACTCCTCTCTCAATCCTTCCAACAATAATTAATACACTTTTCTTGTGGGTGTCATCTACTACTAATTTACTCTACAAGGGTTGATGAAGAGTAATTCAATGTTTCATTATTTTGTTTTTTAGTAAAATATAGAAATGATATCTAAATGTTTCCATAATCACTTCCCACATTAGTGTCTTATGTTCGGTCACATCATTGTGCCACCAATATTCATCAAACGACTTGCATTGTCAAGTGACAACTCCAATGTAACTACTGAACCTGGCCTTATTAGAGTTAACATTCCATCCCTGATAATTCCATCCTACCTCATATTTTATGCCTTTGATTTCCCCCTTAATGGTTTTTTCTATCACTGTAAAACTACAAAGATCTTGTTTTTTATGTTTTAACGGTCCTTCATTTCCTACCATTTCTTTGGAGTTAACAACATCAATTTGTTTTTACCAAGGAGAAATAGAATCATCATGTGAATATGGACATTATACCTCTATACGGGGAGCAATAACATGTTGATAAACCTATTTTTCATCAGGATTGGGAGCAGAAGGAGATGTAAATGGTCATTGTTCCTCTTGAATATGATCATCAGTAGGTTGAGAGACCTATTATTCCTTTAGATTAGGAGCACCCGCATGTGAAGAATTCATTATCAACAGAAGGTTTTAAACATTTAATTTAGATTACATAAATGCAGTAGTGAATTGATAATATAATCAGATAACACAATATATATTACAAAAAAATTAATACTTGATTATTGAAATAATTTTTTAAAGGATTAAGGGATTTAAAAACTCTATCGACTATCCAAATCCCTTCATTGTGGTCTCCTATAACATAAAAAACATTGTCCACGTTGGGACCACTGTGAAATGATAGCAATGTCCCAATTAAAGGGTCATCCTAAATTAAATTTTCATCTGACCCTTCAGTGTTTTTTGTTGATAACTGAAAAATTGGCCACTTCTGGTTTGCCGGTTCAAAAAAAGAAAATATATTCATTTCCGGTAATGAAACAATAAATGGTTTGACTTTATACCCTTCCTTACTGAAATCAACTTTCACAAATCCCAATTCATCTATTTTAACATCACTAATGTCATCAATCCACTTTTATTGAATAAAAGGAACGTGTAATATTGTATAATCCAACACCCATTTTTTTTATGATTAAAAAGTATGACCTATTCAGAGAAATTGAATTTCTATCATTTGAACTAGAAACATGCATCGCATTATCCACAAGGGTAAATCTACTGTTTTTCATGGTACAATCTTCATCATGATAAATTTTAAAGAATATATAACCATTAATTACATAACCATTGTAAGATAATACTTACACGCTTGGTCCTTCAGCTATCCATTGAAGTCATTTAAAAATTCAATCCATATTTTCAACATACTCCTTTAAAATATGAGCCTAAAAGCATCCTTTAAAGTATTTATTATTTGTATTTGATATCCATATTTCATCCCTTGATGGATTCAAATTCCTAGAAATTTCATTGTGGGTTTCAGCATATGCGACAACCTCTAATTTTTAATGAAAAACATAATGGTGGATCTTCTCCAGATCTGTAATATTGATTGTGACAACATCTCTTCCATAAATTCCTTCACCCGCAAGCCACCCAATATGACAATATTTTGGTAGACTAACACTTTCCACACCAAAAATCTATTCAGTACATAATTCAATTGATTTATCAACAATATATCGCTTCACAATAAAACCCTTTGGCCGACATCAATTTTTGATATACCCTTTAAAAATCATCATATACTATTCAATTAGGTATATTCATCTATAACATAGAGGATAACATAGTTGAATCTCTCACACCAATTGAACCATCAAATGAAACATCATATTAAATAATTTTGGAGGGAAGAACATTTACAATTCACATAATATGACAACAATTTCTCTTTCCATAGTCAGCAATTTCATCATTTTAATAACTTTTCTATATACATTTTTGAAGAAGAGATAGATATTGGTCAATGTATGATGGAAATTCATATAAAAATGAAACGTAATACTATAAGAATTAGATCTTCCATCAAAACATGGAAATCATTTTTAAAATAGAAGAACATGGATTTAATTTATCTACTATATTATTGTTAACATTTTTAAAATAAAATAAAATTATTAACTTTATAATATACTTCTCCACCAACATTTCTATCCAAATGATCCCTATTATGAGATGATTCAATATCTACAAATGATTTCTCGTTTCTCCACCATCATCTCTTTTGATTTAATTTATGATTGTAAAACTCAAAATCAAACACAACATTTTTTCGGGAAAATATATTTTGTATAAGTGGGTGATTTTAACACATTGAATTTGGGTTAGAGTTTCAGCCTTTTCTAACTTAGAAGGCATTTCCTGGTGGTGTAATGAACTAGATTAAAGTCACAAAACGTGATAAGAAAATACACCCAACATCAATTTAATGCAAGAGAGCGTGACTGGGGTTTCACATCTTTTATGCCTTTATCTGAACTCTACGACCCAAATCACCAGCATATTGTGAATGATAAATTATTTGTCGAAGCTGAGGTTGTTGTTTATAGGATTTTAGATTATTCATCCTATGATTAAAAAAATTTATATATGGTTTGATAAAATATTTTATGTTTTAATTTTAAAAAAATGTATTTAAAATGTGTTTAATTATATAAATAAAAAACGTTTTTCAAATGATAAAAATGAAATTTATAGTTTTTTTTAAAACAAATTTTATATTATTTTATTAAAATGAATTTATTGGGACATATATTTCATATAATTTATTATTTTCCCTCAACATTGTAAAAAAACATAACCTAATTTTATCCTGCCACTAAAATGTATATTTCACCATGAATCGCATAGAATTTACTCCCCCAAATTTAAATGGTCGTAAATAAGATAAAAATAGAATATATTTATAATGAAGGTAACTATCTTCTCACCTGTAGTTTATATTAGATAGTTTCTTCTGGAAACACAGGTATAAAACATTAGTTCCTTCTCAATACCCATTTTTAGAAAAATAAAATGATTATTCAAATTAAGAAAATCATATTTAAGTATACATATTTTTATATAAATATATATTGAATATTTAAACAAAAATATATAGATGGTGGTCTATTATTTATATTAATATTAAGATATTAATAATAATCATATGAATTTTTATGAATATATAATTTCATGCACTACTATACATTAAAAAGCACTGATAAATACCCTCCTTTATAATTACTATTTTAGCATGGATAATGGTTAATGTTTATTAGTGCCCGAAATAGCACTGATAAAGACCTAGCTAGCTACAATGTGCTATTAATAAAATAGCACACCCAGAAAAAACAAGTTATTTCAAACAATACTATATAAATTTAATTGACATCATCAATAAAAAAATATGTGTCAATGGAATATACAAAAAAAACACTTCTATATGCATTTCAAACAATGTTTTATATAATTACAATTACAATTATCCGACAAATAGTTAAAAATATTAATGTTTTATCTTTTGATGCATGTGATCCCTTCTGAAAAATGTCCACTCATGATATCAATTGAAAAAAAAATCATTCCATCTCAATAAAAAGATTCCACCTATATATGAAAACTAATATTATGTTTGTATTTCTATAATGAAATAAATTAAAAAATAATGAGAAAGAATACATTAATTAAATGTCAATTTTTTATAAAAAAGAAACATTTTTTGTAATATCGATCACACCATGCATCGTATTATGATGGAGTTTATTCCTACAAATCATTAAATAGTTATGGATATTTCTCCTAAAGTATCAAAACAATATGAATGTGTTTTCTTGGTTTTTAGAATGTCACTTGTTCTATAACTAAAATTAATATCAATTTTAAATAAGGACACATTTGAAGATATACCGATCACACCGTGCATCAGATTGAGGTTTGGTTGATTCCTACCTCTCACAAATTACTGATGGATCATTTTCCTAAAGTATCAAAATAATATGAATGTGTTTTCGTTGTTTTTAGTGTGTTAATTATGCTTTTCTTATAAAATGTCATTTCAAACAGGAAACATGCATTTTGAGTCATATTAGTTGGAACATGTTTCTCCTTGATACGAGACTCCTTCATACACATAACAAATGACATAGGAATTATTGTCCTAAATTATAAAGTCAACCAGAGTGGGTTTTCTTGGTTTTCAGTGACTGATATATTTTGAGCTAAAATGTCAATTTTAAACTCATAACAGACACTTTTAGTCATATCGGTGTGGATAATTAATTCACATCAAAAATGTCGGATGGATAATTTTCATAAAGTATTAAAATAATACAAAGGTGTTTTCTTTGATTTTAGTATGCCACATGTTCTGTTTAATTAAATTACTGTCACTTTTCAATAAAAAGACACATTTTGGAGATATATCTCCCACAATATGAGTATTACTGAGGTGGAGTTGATTCCTACTTGTAAATATTGACCCCTAGATTGTTCTCATAAATTATCAAAACAAACTGGATTCATTTTCCTAGTTTTTATTATGTGACTTTTTATTTTTTTCTGAAATTTCTGTCAATTTTAAATAAAAAGAAAAACCATGAGTTATACTGGGCACACCGTGAATCCTAATTAGGTGTGTCTGATTCCTAAACAGCGCCAATTAATTATAGACAATTTTCTAAAGTATCAAAATAATCCAAATATGTTTTCATAGTTTTTAGTATGCAATTTTTTTTACTAAAATGTCATTTCAAACTAGAAATGTTCATTTTGAGTCATTTCATTCACATTGTGCATAGGATTGACGTGAGTATTCATTATACACATCAAAAATGTCTTTTGAATCTGTGTACTAAATTATAAAGACAATCGGATCATGTTTTCTTAGTTTTCAGTGAGTGAAACTTTTTGAGCAAAAATGTCGATTTAAAACTGATGATAGTCACTTTTAGTCATGGCGGTCACACCGTGTGTCAGATTGAGGTGTGGTTGATTGCTACACATAAAAGATGACTCATGGATCATTTTACTAAAGTATCAAAATAATAAAAATGTGTTTTCTTAGTTTTCGATATGTCACTTTTTCTTTTTACATAAATTAATGTCAATTTAAAATAAAAAGAGACACCTTGAGTCATACCAGCCACACCCTATGTCATATTGAGATGTGGTTGACTCCTACACATAAAAATGACTAATAGATGATTTTTATAATTTATAAAAATAATATGAATGAATTTTCATGGTTTTTAGTATGACACTTGTCCCTTTTAATAATGTTAATGTGAATTTTAAATAAAAAGATCCACACTGAGTTATATCGGTCACACCTTGCATCATATTGATGTTTGGTAGATTCCTATACATTAAAAATTACTTATAGATCATTGTCCAAGTGTATCAAACCAATTGAAATGTGTTTCTTTATTTTTCAATATGTCACTTAAGTTTTTTTTACTAAAGTGTAATTTTAAACTGCAAACATGCCTTTTGAGTAATATTAGTCCCATCGTGAATTAGTTTAATTTATGATTGCTTCATACACATCCCAAATGAATTCTAAATCATTTTCCTAAATTATAAATATAATCATCACATGTTTTCATATCTTTCAATGAGGGACATATTTTGAAATAAAATGTCAATTTTGAACTGATAACAAAAACATTTAGTCATACTAGTCACACCATGTGTCAGATATAGGTGTGATTAAACCCTACAAAACAAAATTGACTCATGTATCATTGTACTAATTTTTCAAAACAATATGAATGTGTTTTATCGGTTTTCTGTATGTCACTTGTTCTTTTTATTTAAATTAATGTCAACGTTTAATAAAAAAAGACACTTAGAGTTATATCGGTCACATCGTGCATCATATTGAGGTGTAGTTGATTACTACATATCAAAAATGATTTATAGATTATTGTCTTAATTTATCAAAACAATATTAATACATTTGATCTATTTTCAATGGGTCACATGTCATTTTTTACTTAAAATAAAGTCAATTTTAAATAAAAAGACACATTGAGTCATACCCATCACATAATCTATTCATTTGAAATGATAATAATTACTATACATCACAAATAATTAATGTCTGGTTGATTCCTACACGTCCCAAAGTATCAAAACAATCCCAAATTCCAATGTTACCACACATTCAATTAGATATATTTATCAAACTGAAAAATTCAGTTTTTTTATCACTTACATTCAAGTTCTCTCCACTACCTTTGAATGAAAATGATAAACGAAGACACTGTAGGGGTGAGAAGGTTTTGAGGGAGAATAATTCTATGGATGAAATTTCCTGCATGAGTAGTCAAACATTTAATTTATATTATGTTAGTGGAGCTGGTAATAGATAACATTAGGAGATAAAACATAGTTTATTAAAAAAAGATATTTTCCTTCTCATTAGATTCTGTGTTGTAGACTTAAAGTCCAATCTCTCATGAGCATAAGTGCCTTGGAAAAAATAACCCAACTCAAAAAAAGGAATCCAGCTGTATAAGAAAACAATTCTTATTTGAATAATACTAAAATGAAGTAAATTAAATAGAAATATGATACAATCCACTGCATCTATGGATGTCACATCATTATGAAATTTGAGTACATTCTTCCATCAGGTATGTTGTCCATTCATTTCTAAACAATTCTATATCATCTTGTGAATATGAGTCCTTTTTGTAGTTATTGTAATATTGAAATATATAAATACATTAATTATTAGCAAATATTTTAAATGAAATATTAATTACCTTTAATAATATATCTTCAGGGATGCTAGTTTGTTCATAGAATATGATCTCTGTCATAAATTTAGAAAAATACTAACCACAATCATTTCAATTTTTTCATTTTGTATACTGTAGAGACATTGAAAAAAATAAATATTTTGTATTGACATGTATTTTGATAGTGGAATCTTATTATATATACCCGGATACTTTCCCATTCATTGAACTTATCAGGTTGTTTATGATTTTTCCCTTGCATCATTCCATATTTTTGAACATTTTGATGCACCAACCTATTATAACAGAATCCTCATTAAAATTTAATATTAATTATATAGCGTGAAGTTTAGATCTAAAATTTTGGATGTAGAGTTCTAAAAATTGGCAGACGCCATCATGTGTGGTTAGTTTTATGGGTATCCATGCATTGAATCTTGAAAATAACACTTTGGAATATCTAAATTGACCACAAGGAGCATCCAATATTTCCTAAAAACAAAAAAAAATATTATGTAATGAATGAAAAGAAAATATATTTGATATGATAAAATTATATATTTTTACCCCTACATAGTTGGTATTAAAAAGAGTTTGTCATTTGTATGTTTTATTTCAAATGAATGAACCAGATTTTACACTATTCCATCCCATTTTTTTATTCTAATTTTGGTTGTTCTGTAGAGGTGGTGTGAGGACTAATGAGTCCAAAAAAAATTCATGGGGAAATTCCTTCAATTATTTTTTGATATATATTCCTACCAAAAATATGAAATGTATTTAGTCCCAATTAACATAGTATATCATCTTTTGGAAAATGAAATCCTGAAAACATACCTCATGTATACATTTACAACTATGGTGCCTAGCTAATTAGAGTTAAGGATTTCACATACATTCTCAACACCAATGAAGTATTGAAATTCCTCTCTGTATATATTTTATTCAAAATCAAATATGTGACTACAATCATTTTTTAACAATGTATCTATATGATCCTTTAATGATATTAAATGAACGTATATAACGGGAGGGGTAAAAGTTATTTCGGTTGATATTATTGATCAGTAGTTGGATCATTTAGATGATATTGAGTTAGTATTTCATTTCACCTCTTCAATTTTCCTATCTATAATAACATTCATCAGTTCATACTTTTTTCATTAATTGTTAAAGGTTTAGCTTTAAAAATAAATTGGAAATGAATACCGATATGTTTTTTAAAAGACGTTATAGCAATGTAATGAATGATCTGACATCTTGTTCAACTATATGAATACCTTCCTCATTAATTGCAATAGGTAGCTCGGTGATCAGCTTATGGGATATGTTAATCAACAATTTCACATGACCTATTGGAAGTGGCCATTATATAGAATTCTATTTTGGATATTGAACACTCTAGCCCTCACTACAAGTTCAATGTTGGGTGTTGATAGATACAAATCACAGCCATTATTCTGGGTTCCAGGCATAGTGGAATTGTGGTTTGGAAGAAACCCAACATTGATTTTTACCATGATCAATGATTATTCCATGATTAATATGATGATGAAGGCCCATCTCTATAGAATAGAATCAAAGATTTAGATAAAGAAGGAAGACACCCGAAACCTTCCGAGAGGATCTTTCACATCATGTTTATATGAAATTTATTTAATTACATAATGAAAAATAATACATGGAGATTTATTATTTTTATTCATTGATGATGTTGATAATTTGGATTGAACCTTCTAGATTATTTTGTTGTTCTTGTGAGGATCCAAACAGGAATCCCTCTAGTGGTTATCCACATGTGCTCCGATGGCCTGTGATCGACACCACTCGTTCAATGGGTGCTATCATGGCGAAGCGAGTGTCTTGTGCTAGTTGTTCTTGATTGATTGTTCTTCAGCATTAAATAAATTCACACGTTCTTGAGAGGGGAGGGAGGAGGATTTGAGAGATATATTGTTTATCTCAATAAAATTCAATTCACCAAGTGTGTGGGGTGTTCACTATTTCACAATAGACATACCTGGCAATTTATATTCATGGAACATTGGTCACAATATTTAATTGCATAATTTCAATTAAATAAACTCATAAACTTAGAGAAAACCCATGGTTATAATAATAATACCGCCTAATTTTTTATGGTTCTCCAACGTGCACAAACCAGAATAAAATTCCGCATCACAAAATAATATCAACGTCAATACTATTTTAACTTGTGTCAGCTAATAATTATTTACTGTCTTGAAAATAATTATTTTACTACCAGACTAGTCTTGGTCTGCTCAAAATCAACTTCCATTTATTGAACACAATAAAAATAAATAAATAATTTATTCTCTTAAAAAAAATTTATTTAAAATTTAGTAAATAAATATTTATTAAATGTTCAATAAAATAAATAAATATATTTTAATTAATTTATGAGATCATCTTAACTTGAATAAAATTATTACATGGTCTTGAGATTAATATTTATTTCATTAATTAAATTAAAATTGAATTTAACAGAGATCACCAAAACCCTTAGGGTGTGACCCTCTTGGATTCATTCTCATTGGGATTAGGCAGGCTTGCCTAAAGTCCAAGAGTACTATCTAGCAATGGGTCAAGGAACCCAAAAGAAAGAACGTAATGTCACAAAAACTACATCCTCATATGAAAACTCACATTGTAATATAATCCCTTTGTCTCAATATCTCTTCAGGAAGGTTTAATGATAGTGTCATCAACATTTATACATGATATGTCGTCTTTTTCTACCTGAAATAAACTCATCGTTACACCATGGACTTCGAGTTTCTCATGATAGTTCTACTTATATAAAAATTCCAAGATACCAACTTCAATAAATGTAAGTGAAAAATCCTTGCATGACTTATCCATTAATATCATGTCACTCGTGATGCACCCAACGTACCCTACTTCCCGCCAACTGTATGCATGACATTTTTCATAATTAAATAAAATTGTGTGAGTCATGAAACATATTAATGAAAATATTAATGTCTAAGGATCACCACACATTCTCACAAGTGGAAATATCATATGACACCAAAACATGTTGAATTCTTACTAGTGGGTTTGTTCACATAATCTCTTGTATTGGAGATTACCCAGTGAGAATTTCATGAGAGGAAGCATCATCTTCTTACGAGTAATCTCACTTGAAGGTATTCATGCTATGTGTCCCTTCATAGTATCTCATCCAATTGTAGAACTATATTTAAGAATATTTTTATAGCATTTCAAGGTTATCATTATACCGGGGAACTATAATGGCCTTATCAATGCAAAAAATACTCTCATAAATTATTACATCATAGTCATAGAGAACAATGAACAATATGTAACAAGATGTTTAATATTTATATAAATTTAATAAATCAATGTACAACTAGTTGGTTCTAGGAAACAAAGTCATACAATCTCCCACTTGGACTAAAGCCAACTACCTACGACTTTCTGTCTGCTAGACCTCACATGGTGATCATGTTTCTGCTGATTCAAGGCTTTAATCAAGGGGTCATCCATATTTTTTTCTATGGGAATATTTCTCACTGCAACTTCACCTATTTGAGAAAAATCCCCCAATAGATTATTCTTCTAAAGTATATGCTTCATCCACTGATGTGGCCTTGGATCTTCTACGAGAGCCACCACTGCAGTATTATCACAGTACAATGTGATGGGATCATTACTTCATGGTATCACATCAAGTTCCTATATGAAGCATCACATCCAAAATACTTATTTAGATTCCCCATATGCTATGATATATTTAGAATATTCTATAGAATCTGTGACCACAATCTTTTTTGAGCTCTTCCAGCTCACTCCACCTCCATTAAAAGTGAATATGTATCCTTATTATGACTCTATGTCATCTTGATATGTTTGGAAACTATAATCTATATATACTCTAATAAATTGATCCTCATCTACTCCATATATCATAAACATATCCTCAGTATGCCACATATAATTTAGGATAGTCTTTACTACCATCCAATGGCGGTTACCTGGGTCACCATGATATCCGCCTACCACACTTAATACACATGAAACATGTAGCCTAGTTTATAGCGTGACATACATGACAGACCCAATAACATATGCGTATGGAGTCCTTTTGATTATCATTATTTCCCCACATGTCTGAGGACACATTTTCATGGAAATTTGAATTCCATTTGATGCTAGAAACAATCACCTCTTTGATTGGTCCATACTGAATCTTTTCTGTATCTTTTCAATGTATATACATTGACCTAGGCCTAATAATCTCTTGGATCAATCATGATGAATCTTTATCCCATGAATATATTCTTCCTCTCCTAAGTCATTCATGGATACACATTGATTCAACCATGACTTCAAAGACTCTAATACTAGTATCTCATTTCCAATCATTAATATGTCATCAACATATACTATTAGAAAAATTATTTCAATCCCACTAAAACGTTTTTAGACCAAAGGATCACATAAATTCTTGAATAAACCAAATATTTTTATAGCTTAATCAAAATTAATGTTCCATGACCTGGATGCTTTCTTTAATCCATAAATGGATTTCTACAACTTTCATACCTTATTGTAATCCTTTGGAGTCAAAAACCCTTCGGGTTGTGTCATGTAGACATCTTCCTGTAGGTTTCCCTAAAGGAAGTTTTATTTGACATCCATTTTCCAAATATCATAGTCATGGTAAACAACAATGGAATGTAAAATTTTGATGGATTTCAGCATTTCAGCTGGTGAGAATGTTTCATTGTAGTCAATTCTTTGATGCTGTTTAAACACTTTTACAACTAGTCATGCGTTATAGGTACTGACTTGTCCATATATGCCCAGTTTCTTCTTGAATAACCATTTTCAACAAATTTTCTGGACATAAATTGGAGGATCTACCAAAATATAGACTTGGTTTTGATACATTGAATCCATTTCATAATTCATGGATTCTTACCACATGGTAACATTTGTGCCACTCAATACTTCCTTGTAGGTTAGAGGATCATTATTATCTTCTAATAATGATTCACCATCCTCAGTATCTATAAAACTATACCATTTCATTTCTCTAACCTCTCTTGTAATCCTATGTAGTACTTGTGTCTCTGGAATATATTATTCTTCCATAGGGAATTGTGGAATCTATTCCTGTACAAACTCTTGTGTACCTTGAGCCTAGACTTCATTGAAGTCTATCTTTCTCCCACGATCTCTTTTGGAGATGTGATACCTCTCATGTATTATGGCTAGTCATTCTACTATCACACTTTGGTCTGATGGGTTGTAAAGGAATATCCACTTGTTTCCTTGGGGTATCCTAAAAAGGTACACTTTGGGCCTCGGGGTGTGAGTTTGTTACCTGAAGAAGCCTTAACAAACACTTCTCTACCCCACACATGTAAATTCAATAACATGGCTTTTATTCCACTCCATAACTCATATATAATACCATTTATTGATTTAGTTGGTACTTGGTTTAGTATGTGTTCCACTATTTGTAATGCATATCCAAAAAAGGACTATGGAAGACTCGCATGACTTGACATTGATCTCACCATGTCCAATAGGATGTGGTTCCTCCTTTCGCTCACACCATTCCACTAGGTAGTCATTGGAGTAGTGAGTAGGGATAGGATCCCAAAATCTCATAAGTAATCAATGATGTCTGGAATGAGAAATTCTCCACCTCAGTCTCACAAGAGTTTCTTAATATTCTTACCAAGATGGTTCTCAATATTATTATTGTATTCTTTGAACATATCAAAAGAATTTGAGTTATAACTCATTAAGTAGATATATCCATATCTACTAAAATCATCAGTATATTTTATGATGTATGAGTTCCCTCCCCGAGATTCAACTAGAAATTTTCCACACACATCAGTATGAACTAATTGAGGAAGTTCTTTAGCAATTTCACCTTTCCCTCTAAATGGGGATTTGGTCATTTTTCCTTGTAAACATGCATGACATATTCCAAGTTGTTTTATCCGTCTTGATGTAACTTTTTCAATCGTTTTTCATTTACATGACCTAGCCAGTGATGCCATAGTTTGGTGTGGTATGATTCATGTAATGTATCTTTGTTTTCGACTGCCATTATTTGGTTTGTGTAATCCAACATATAAAGACCTATGTACAACGGTGCCCTACCAAAACCAATTATATCTTTTTAAAAGAAGCATCATTCATCTCAAAAAATGAAAACAAATCCATTTATATCTAATCTAGATTGATAGATATAGTTTTTGTAATAGAAGTCGCATAATAATAACCCTTTAACACCAAGATCATCATAGTTTACAAAATGAGTTGGTAGTCTCTGACAGCTAAAACATCATGTCTGGCTCTATTGTCTTCTCGTTGATCAACCTCCCCTCAGTCAATCTTCTTGAATCTACATGGTCCAGGTATTTAAATTCATATGTGATCACCAAAAGCTGTACGTAATACCAAATTTGTAGAAATGGACAGATTTAATTCGATAAGAAATGCACCTTATTCATCCCCTTGAATGTTATTTTGGGTGTAGTTCTTCCTCCAGTGGACCATATTGCCACATTCGAAGCAAAAAACCTCATATTCCATTTACTCCCCTTTGATATTCATTTCCCTGGAATACTGTGAAGAAGCTTTGAGCTTAAAGTTATTTTCCATCCAATTCCTCTTATTAACTATAAGGATATAAGGATTTTCACACTTCATATCATTGTCGACTTGTTGAATGAGGATAAGAAGATCAGATAGGGGCTTATCAATGTTGTTCGTATTTTAATTGACAACAATGTTAGATAAGATCAGAGGGAGTGACACGAGAATGAGATCAGTGCCCAGTTCATTTGGGGGGGTATACTCGAGAACCACTAGGTGATCAATGTGTCCAATGAACATGAATACATGAGGAATAGATGGGGTTCTGTCTCCATGATTACTCTAAAATAGTTCCTTAGAGATCACAAACCTTTCATGTCTTACACTCTCATGGTAAAGACCATGGACGTGCTCGAGAGTTCTATAAGCATCCATATTTTAATGAGACTTCATGAGCTCAATGTACATTGAGGATAACATCAATCATTGAATGTAGACCGAATCATTTATATGTTTCTTATAGATAATGGAATTCTAATAACTCACCTCTTTTATAGGAAGATCAGTTAATACTGACTCCAAAACTTAAGGCTTCTGTTCATGCCATAGGATAACCTGAAGGCATCTAAACCATTACTGGAAGATACTTCCATTGAGGATGTTGTCTTTATACAGAATTGATAGTAGGGATTGTATAGTTGATGATATTGTCATTTTTATTCTACAATTAAATGATCATATAATTAGTACTATATTGATTATATTTTATGAGAAATAATAAATTCTAATTAAGTCTCCCAATATTTTATCAACTCCCAATGGTCCTCACCATTGAACGCAGAATATCGAGTGTCCAAAACATTCTAGTGGAAAGGATCCATATTACCCTTTACATAACCTCAACAAGGGTTGGTCAACCTATTATAAAGTATTTAGGTAGGCAGTTATTTTCCAACTATGGGGTTACAGGTCCTTGATCTGTTGAGTGGACTCCCCAATCTTGAAATCATGACTTCTGGATTTCCTCAACTCTTGCCTCTAATATTTCACCAAGCCTGTCAAGGGATACACCTATTGATGTAATATGGTTACGTCAACCTGAACCATTTCTTATGGGATTCTTATATATATGTATGTGTCTTAACATGGGTTGGTCAAACACATAGATTTATTGATTTTTTCCCTTAACCAAGTAACGAATGTCTTGGTCTGACATAATATTTTATTTGGGGGGTTTTATCTATTATGCATGAATTTCTTATTATCATTATCAAGTTCTTGTTAATATTAAGTGTAACATACTGAAGATATTAACCATGTCTTGATAATATTTACACATAAGTCTGCTTTAATTTAGTTCTGTCTTGTATACTTCTGTAATTCATTAATTTTGTGATTGTGACAACACATCATTAATGATAAACCATAATACTGAAATAAATAAAATAAAGATAATGACCATAATCTTTCTAATGTTTATTTTATCTAGTGGTTGATAAAATAACCCTAACCCAGGGGAGATCTATTTTGAACCTTTTTGGTTCATGTTTATAGCTTTCCACGTGTCCACCTCTATATCTCAAATGATTGGTTTTGTCTTGGCATCAGCTTGAACCACCTCCAATAGCTTCAGAGTTCCATCCATTACATATGCCTTTTTTTAACTCACATGAAAGTCATGGGTAAAAGGGGGTTTTACATAAAAGAATCCTTGGGCATGTATTCCCTACATATTAATGAGGTGATAGGTCTCGGAGGCCACTAAATTTAATTTAAATAAAAAAATTAAATGAAACCATCCACATACAAATGTCTTTGTCTCTCTCATGATCATCCAAACATGAAAATATGTTTACACATAAATAAATCAAACATTCAATTTTTTAATCATTCTTGTTTAAGATAAATCACAACCGAATAAATTCATTTTCATCTTCAATTAATCAATCCTTTTATCTTAAACACCTTTTTTGAATTTCTGTAAGATCCTCATCCATCATAATTTTAAACAAATAAATTTATTTAAAATTATCTTCATACGTAACTTGTACATTGAAGGAAACTTGGTGAATTCCTATTCATATCTACCCAATGAGTAGAAATGGACATTAAACATATGTTAAATTAAACACAGATATATATATATATATAACTCCTATCATGTATTTTGAATCATCATTATGCCAACATGATGGTACATGTCTCAATGTTTTGTATAATATAATAATAAATTTTAAAAATATATGCATAATTTGTATGAGTTCATAGAGTGTAGATCCAACTATACGACGTGTAATATTTTTCAAAATCCATATAAAGTACACGCCTTAGGAATCGAATTGTGAGTGTACTTCGAAAATCATCAGACTACACAACATGTTTAGTGGGCCACACGTTGTGTAGTATCCACATCACACGATTTCCAGCCAGGAAAGCCGTGTACGGGGTACAAAGTCCAACCATAACATGAAGGTACTACATGATGGGTTCAGTGGACTACACGATGTGTAATCCAAAAACCACATGCCACATGTTCTTGGTCAACAAACAGAGTAATTTAAGACTTAGAAATACTCCAACACACAGCTTGGTTTGGCGAACTGGTTAGATGTATTGAATCTTGACTACACAACATGTATTGTTGAATACATGCCACATGATCTCGTGTTGTACGGATAAGAAGCTTTGGAACCTCAGAATGGGATCCATTATTTTATTTTAATCAAAATTAAATGAAAATATTGTTTCTATAAGGTGAAGAAGAATGTAATGAGGAGGAATATATATCGAGATTCTGATTTGTATAATTATTAACATGAATTGAAAAAACTAAATTATTAAGTGTGTAAGTCAAAAAAATACTTAAATAATTATAAACAATCATATAACTTGGACCTGATACCAATTTTACATTCCAAGCGCAGTGGAAGCATGGTTGGGATAAAACCCAACTTTGATTTTTTCCGTGGTCAATGATTGTTCTAGGATCAATACCACAATGAACGCCAGTCTCCCTGAAATAGTATCAAATATTTAGATAAATAAGTTAGTGGCCTGAAAATCATAGAGAGGATCTCGCACATCATGTTTATAATTAATTTTATTAATTTCATAAAACAAATTACAGGATCTTTGGTATTTTTCTTCATTGATGATGTTGATCATTCAGAATGACCCTTCTAGATTATCTTATTGTGCTTGCGAGGATCAAAACTAGAATCCCTATTGCAGGGATCTACAAGTTCTCTAATGGCCTCCGATCGACACTACTTATTTTTCGAGTGCTAGCGTGGATAAGCTAGTGTGTGGTGCCAATCGTTCTTGATCACTTGTTATTTGACCTTGATGAACATCTCTCATTCTTCATAGGGGATAAAAGAGGATTTGATAGAGAAATTTTTTAGCTCAACAAATTTCAATTCCCCAAGAATGTGGTGTGTTCACTATAACAAAATCAACTTACATGTCTATTTATATGCATGGATCTTTAGTTAAAATATATAATTGCATAACAGAAATTAAATAAATTCGTGAACATAGATAAAAACCATGCTCATAATAATAATACCACATAATTATTTATGGTGCATCAAATTTATCATAACCTAATAAAATTCCTCTTTACAAAATAATAGTAGCCTCAATATTTTTTTAACATGAGCCAACTAATAATTATTTACCATCATGAAGATAATTATTTTACTACCGGACCTGCCTTAGTCCACTTGAACTCCACTTCCATTTTTTAAAAACCCGAATAAATAAATATATAATTTATTCTCATAAATAAATATTTTATTTAAAATCTTGTAAATAAATATTTATTAAATTTTAAATGAAATAAATAAATATATTTTATTTAATTTATGTGATCATATAAACCTGAATAAAATTATTCCACAGTCTTGATAATAATATTTTTTTAATTAATTATATTCAAATAAAATTTAACATAGACCTCCAAAAACATTTATTGTGTGACCCACTAGGATTCCTTCTAGTTTTCATTAGGTGGTATTTCCTAAAGTCCAAGAGTACTGTCTATCACTGGGATAAGGCACCCAAGAGAATAAATGTAAAGTTGAAACAATGGAATCTTCATACTAATGCTCATTGTGTTATACAATCCCTTTTTCTCAATATCTCATCAAGAAGGATTCATGATAGTATCATCAACCTTTATACTTGATAAGTCATTCTTTGACTACTTGAAATAAACTCATTGTTACACCTTGGCCATTGAGTTTCGTGTGATGGTTATATTTCAATCAATGGGTCAAGATATCAACATCTTTAAATGGAAGGGAAAAATCATTCCTCGACTTATCCATTAATATCGTGTCACTCGTGATGCACCCAACGCACCATACTTCCCCCCACTATCTATGTGATTGTTTTCTTCTGGTAAATCAATGTACATGAGTCGTGACACATATTAATGATAATCATAATGTCTAAGGATCATTACACACTCTCATAGATAGAAATATCTGATGACACTAAAACATGAGGAATTCCTACTAGCAGATCTCTTCTCATAATGACATGTCTTGGAGATTACCAAGTGAGAAATTCTTGAGAGGAAGCCTCATCTGCATATGATTACTCTCACCTGACGGTCTACATGCTATGTGCCCCTTCATAGTATGTCATCCAACCGTTGAACTATATTTATGAATATTTCTATAGCATCTCAAGGTTCTCATCATAATGGGGAACTAAAATGAACATATTAATGTACAAATACCCAAGGACATTATTACATCATAATCATGAAGAACAATGAAGAATACATAATAAGATGTTTAATATTTAAATACATTAAATATCCATGAAACCAAAGTACAACCAGTTGGTTCAATGTCATCAAGCCTTATAATTATCTATCTATAGAATTTTAGTATAGGAAAGGTATCACTGTATATCTAATCCACATTTCACATAAACAATTATTAGAACATTGATTACCTCAGCTAAGATAGCTCTTTGAGGAGAATGAATCACCTCAATGCTGGTTGGGGTGTTATGGGGGATCATTAGAAAGTGGTTGTTTTTGAGTTTTTTGTTCACTTTTCTTCCCCCCATAAATGTTTATACATCTCTCTATACCGCTCGAATTGTCCATAAAGGGTAGTTTGTCTTTCCCTCATTTATTTTATTTCCTCACGTTGATCTTCTTGTTTTTTCAAAAAATATTTTTGGGGTGTCACCCCAAACCTGTACCTATGACATAAACATATTATTTTGGCCTCTTAATGTCCAATGACAGTATGTGTTCATCCAGTATAGGTGTTGAAGAATCTTCTTACTATGTCACATAGAAAATATAGAAAAATAAGTTATCATTGTTATGTTATAGGTTTAGATCAAAATGTTTTTTTATTATGTCATATGTACACATGTTTCCCACACTTTTTGTTTGTTTTCATTTATTAGTATCCTATATTTATTTACATGTACCTTCTTACATATCAAGTGGAGGGGGATGAATGTGTATTTGGATTTGGAGTCATCAATCTACATCTAACAAGAGTAACATAATTACTCTTTTATTTCATGTCACAAAAAATTATTACATTAGATTTAAAATGTGTACCATTGTTTTTTATGTGAATAGTACCCCATCCTTGCTTTATGGTAGGGTTACGTGGGATTTGTTCCCATTCCTTATTTTCATCACTCAGTTGTTGTTTCATAAATATAAAATTATCAATCAAAGTGATGATACATGTATCATCAAAAAATGTATTACTAGAAACAATGTACTTGATAAGACACATCCACACAACGTCCAATAAATGAATCCCATGATTCTTGGGTTATCAGGTGTGAATAGATAAGTGGTGGGTCTGAGCATATTTTCCCTTCAACATATTTTAGATGTTGTATAATTAGAATTGTGTGAAAGCATCTCCAAATCCTTCAAACATGCATTAATACATATTTCTTTTGGGACTCATCTACTATAAATGCACTATGAAAGGGATGATGAATAGTTATTCAATGTTTTTTTATTTTTATTACTATTAATATAAATAAATTATATAATAATGTTACCATAATCACTTCCCATATCAGTGTCTTAAGCACGAAAACATAATGGTGCCACCAATCTACATCAATCAGAATGTCTTGTTGAGTGATGATTCTAATGTAACTACTGAACATATCCTTGTTGGAGATAACATTACATTCGTGCATGTCACGACCCATCCTCGGGGCAGGTGACGTGAATACCCCAAGCCCGTCGTCCATCGGCCATGGGCTGGAGACTATCACTAAAGGCATAAATCTAAATAAAAAGTGAAGGAATTTACTTTATAGTCATAAACATTACAACATAGCACACAACTAAAGTAAAACTAAGTAAAATGAGTACAAGGTATGTGCTGAAATGTAAATGGTCCAATATACAAACCCAAATGAATGTACAATACAATTGAAAGCTATAACAACTACAGTAAAGCCAAACAGCCACCACTGAGTCGTCCTCTCGGGTTCTCACCTGAAGGGAGGGTATAGATGGCCTCTTCAGCACCTCCAGTCCATTTTTCCTCGCCATGTACGTCTCAGCAAGTGGTCCAACTCTGTGTACCATCCAGCTCTACAAGTCTCCACCTCGATCAGTGTTTCCCATCGTCTGTAACCAAAATAATGTAGTACAGGAAAAGCCCATGCAGGGGTGAGTATACGACACTCAGTAGGGACCCCGAGACCCCCGAGGGTCTCCTAGAATCCACGAAGTATTAACAACAAAGGAAAGATACAATCACGAAGTATCAACCAACCCTACTTAGGTATATTCCCATACATATACCTAAGTCATCAATCCCTGATCGACACAAAATCCCTATCCCAAGCACAACCTAGTCCACACAAGAAAGAAATCAATCACACCAATGGTAACGATCGAAAGTCAAGAATTAGATAACACATGCATAATTCTTTCGTATAGCGGTAGAGATGATCAAATGTAGTCACTGATTCATCTATGTTGTTGGACCCACACATGATACGAGACTAGATAAGCTATCGGACCCACACAGGATACAAGACCAGCAACTCTACTAGACCCACACAGGATACAAGTACATAGGTCAATACTACCGGACCCACACAAGATACAAGAACAATTTTCATCAACGTCGAACCCAGAAAGGATTCCAGTAATGTAGTTGTCCCTGTCGAAGCCACAGAGGATTCCAGTACAATAGTCGATGCAGTCGAAACCAGCTCAAGGGTTCCCGCACACATCACGCTCGATTCCAGAAGGGTCTGCTCCTAGAGCGAAGGGGTCGATACATCAATAGTCAGGAATTCCAGAGTTGATGCATCCCAACATTTCATCTCGTCAAAAAAAAACCTAACGTGACAGACGGTGCATCAATTGGACACCCGGTGTGAGAGTTTTTGGCTTTTCCGTTCTAGGGGCCCAGTTGGGTTTTAAGCTAAAACCAACCTGACCATACTCTAGCTGCATCCAGACCTCAAGTGGAGTTTTCCATAAGTATAATTTCATCAAAAGGATTACAACGTAGTTAATGGCATGCCAATCGGACATCCAGCCCTTATGTTATAAGTGTTTCAGTTCCAAGGGCCCAGTTGGTTTCGGGTTCGAACCAACCCGGCTTCACACAAACATTTCCCAAAACTTGATTGTAATATTCCCAAATGACATCTTCAATCCATGGATTCATATGCAACTAACAGTGCATCTATCAGA
Source organism: Viscum album (assembly GCA_963277665.1). Classification (NCBI taxonomy): domain Eukaryota; kingdom Viridiplantae; phylum Streptophyta; class Magnoliopsida; order Santalales; family Viscaceae; genus Viscum; species Viscum album. The sequence continues at coordinate 414,065,552 of OY728128.1, read as the reverse complement.
GGTATGTAGCTCATGTAATTGGCGAATGACCGAAAATGGTCCGAAGTGTGGGGTTTGGACCCGGTCCGACCCGACCCAACCTACCCTGGGTCAGCCGGAACCGGGTCGACGCAACCATGGTCTGGGTCTGGCCCAGTACGTGTGACCCACCCCAGCCCATCCGTGGGGTTTCTGGATCGGCTAGCTGGCCGAGCGGGCGGCGCGGCCCCCGGTTCCGCGTAACGCGACGCCCGGCTCGCGCCACCTATAGTCCTGGATCCCACGTGGCGCAAGATTCATTCCTCGCTGCCACGGTCGGTGCTACGACTAACTCCTTCCGGCAGCACGCTGGGGATCCACCACCTCCAGGCGGCCGGCCGGTGGTGGTCGCCGCCACCGATCACCAATGGCGCCACGCTGGTGACCAGCGCCCCCGTAGTCTTCCGCGGGCCACCGAAGTCATTACGGTGGTCCGTTTTTTCTCTCATCTATGTATGTGGTCATATCGGGAATTGAAATCCACTGCGAAAGATCCAAATGTCCATTTTGGACCTGTTTCATCGTCGCCAACCAATCCACGCATCATGAAAAATACAACGATGGGTCCAGAGTTTTTCGTTAGTCCATACACACTGCGTTAGTGGTTCAAATAATCACCCAAAAATTAAACACCCATCCTTGAGGGTATAAATCATATAAATGGAAATATAACAAATCCCCCAACCTCTTACTTGATGTCATACGTCGTCGGGCCGTGGAAGACTAGTGTCACAGTAGTCGGGGATCACAGAAGAATGGTGTCATCTCATCAACGATGGAGGAAGATTCGTTGTCATAGGCGACGTAGGCTCCTTGATGTCGAGTTTCGTCCAAGGAAGATGTGTTGTTGGAATAATTCCTTCGCGTTCATCACAGGGGATGTTCTTCAATGAAAAAGGATCACCTCTCTTCTATTTCACCAGATCTTTTTCTCCCAAAAGTGATTTTCCAATGTAAAAGAAATAAAGAGTCTCTCCAACTAATAGATTTTCAGGGAAATTCATATTAATTCAAAAGTGGTTCCAATTAATTAAGGTTGATATTAATTATACGAATTTGGCGCAACTGATGAGAGGAGTGAGGTGGGAAGGATACACCATATTAAATATGTGGAGTTGTCAAAGTAAAAAAATAAAGTGTATTAATGGGGAGTTGAGAAGGTGGTGAAGGGTTTGGGTTCGTGTGGGCCACACCCTTAACTTCCTCTTGTATGATTTATCTTTGTGAATTATTTACCTTGGGTTAAATTTCTCATGATGAATGCGAATTAAATAAATTAATTCACGGATCGATAAACAATTGATTGAATTAACTTTCTTCTTGTTTATCCTTAATTTGAGATACTTGAAGCATGATAAATATTTAATTTCTAATCCCCCATGTTCTTGTTTCTCAAAAATGATGGCCAAAATAACACGGCTATCGATCTGCACTTAAACCAAGCTCCTTTCTTATTCATGGTCCGCACATTCTTCACGTGTTCTTCATCGTCAAATAATTAAGTGATATGGAAACTCAATGTTTCATTAAGAGCGAAACAAGGATGCGATGGTCTTGACCCAAGGATCAAAGATCCAAATTTGTCTATTTTTTCTGAGTTAAATAAAACCAGGAATGGCCTGCAGAAGCATCCCATGGTGCTGGTCCGACGAGGGTTTCGGCAGGTGCGGGTTAGCCAAGGTGGCCAGCAGCGGTGCGAGTGATCGGCCTGACGTTGTGCGGTTCAGGAAATGGCATGGCAGGCTGGAGGCGTAGCGGCACGGGCAGCAGAAGGTGGTGGCGGTTCTGGCCACGTAGAAGAAGGTGGGCTGTTTGAGGAATTAAATTTGGAGGAGAATTAAATATGAATTTCTGGAAGGAGAATGAATATTGGATAGAGAAGATGGAAAATATATTAATAATGATATAAAATAAATGATAAGATTAAATGATGAAAAAAAGAGAGAATGAATCCAGGGGGTGTGTGGGGAATGCATGAAAAAGGTTGGTGCGTGACATGTGGTAATTCATTGAAATCGATTAAAAATAATAATATAATAATGATATTACTACTTTTGAGGATAAATCACCATTTGTCTGAAACTTCTTCATGCGACCTTGGATTCAAGAACCGACTGTGGTGGGGTGACCTAGATTCTGAGTACAGTATTGGATGTCTTTATTGGGTTTTCAGATCGGGTACCTGAAACACTCATGAGTTAAAAGAATTAATATTATTATTAAATAATCGACCTTCCATAAATCCTACATGCGGCGTCCGATTGATTGGCCATCTGCGGTTACTTGACCCTATTTTTAAGACGGTCGGGTCAAGTCTAATGTTGGATACTAATTTCGGGCTCGTGGATCGGGTCCACGAAACCCCCAATAATAATAATAATAATACGATACCTTGTATCCGATATATCACACTCATACGGTGTCGGATAATAAAACGTATGTGATGTTGCGACCCTGAAAATAATACGAATGTTTCATGTCAAGTTTTGGATATTTATGTTGAGGTCAAAGCGCGGGCCCCAAGTGGCCCGGTTCGCTCGTGTTGCGGTGAAATTCAACTTTTTCACCGGCTATTCGTTTTGGATAAGTGGGTAGTACATATCATGTGTTTTTCTATATGGATCGCAATGGTGTGACAGGATTGGTTAACTGGTGTCGTTTGAAGTACGACCGGGTTGGATCGAACATGAATTTAATCGGGCCCTTGGTAATAAAATTCCTATAACTTACAAAATGAGTTTCAAATTGATGCAATGTATGTCATGTTGGATCCCTTATGACAAGGATGTCCATTGGGTTTCTCCCTTGTGAAAATTTGTGGCGGTTGAGGTATGATCGATATCCAGAGGAGCATAACTAGGGTGTTTCTTTTAGTGAGAGTGAGGATGACTACTCACTTGATGACTCAAGGCACAAGTATTCTTTACTCATCTGCTATAGTAGTGACAAGACTCCCCACATCATGAGTGTAGGTTTGTTTTCCTCTAGGATGGTTTTCCTATCCTTGGAGTCCGTACTCCGTCACCTGGCCAGACAAGGATGGTTGCATGGGTCACCCTGTGAACCGATTACACAGTTTGGAGTACATGGGCTGAGACTGTGTACGGAGACATGGCCGACAAACACGGGGCAGACCCCAGATACTTTGGAATAATGGGTGATCCTTTCCACATGCTATATAGTTGCATTTTACATGACCAGCCTTGCGAAAGGGGTCATTGTACACGGGTAGTACCCAGGGTCAGAGGACACGACGTGTAACTTTTCTACACAGCGTGTACTTTTTAGTAAATGGATATGTCTTCTTACGCACCGTATCTTAGACATCGTTTGTTTGGGATAGTTCCCCTTCTTCTCGTTCCACTGAAGGTCATGCATTGTTTCCTTCTACAGGAGTATGATCCCTTCAGCAAGACATTCTGTGATATAGTCGGCATCCCACAGAGAGGCCCAGTGTGAGATCCTCTGTCCATTCCTAACCCTTGGTAGAGTCAGGCAACGACATGATCAACTCTACCGGGCGTTGATTTTCTACCAAGCTAATGAATCACCTAGCTTGTGAATCCAGATGAGTCGTTGTATCCGTCATGGGCCTAGCAGGGATCCTCATCTGTGTTTCGTGGTCTTTTCCACTAAAGAGTGTGTCTTTGGTAATGAGTTCTTCTATCTATCGTGATCTTCTCACTCAAGAGTGTGTCTCTTTTAATGAGTGTAACTACCTCTCGTGACATTTCTCAATGAATATTACATCTCGGACTAACGTACTCAAAGCTATCAGACTTGTGGAGTGTGTTCTCCTAGAATAAGTACTCCGTGGAAATCTTCGAACTTGATCCCTAGTGTCGGTATGTGGTTGTGTAACTTGTATCTACACTACAGGTCTAAGTAACGAGTATATCTGGTTTCCCGGGGTTTATGTGTGGTCATATACCTGGTGTGAGGTGTGAGACGTAGATCCCCTTACTCTATCATGTGGGTTTCTTTAAGCGATCATATATATTATTTGGTGGAGATGTACTCTTTTTGTTCACTCTTATTGTCCATTGTCCTCTATTACTACTCTCCTCTTTAGTACATCTCCTGGTACTACCTCCAGCATTCGGGGCATCCTACTAAGTATTCTTATACTCACCCCTATGTGGGCTTTGCCCGCATTTGGCGTTACCTTGCAGACGACAGATAGGTTGATCATGACATTAGAGGAGCTTTAGGATACGACGTGATTAGACTGCGTGTGGCGGTCATAGCTTGGGATTCAGGAGTGGGACTCCTCCAGCTATTTTACTTTTTCACATGTTGCCGGGTTGTGGCACTTTTTAGTTGGGTGTGTATTTTTCCCTTTCCCTTTCTACTTTACTTTTCTTGTACTTTTACTATTAGAGGTCGATGCATTTTTGATTTTTTCCATTTTTATAATAGTGTGGACCTTGATTTTGTTTTTTTCCTCTACACTTTTGCACTATGTTTGCTGCTTGTGTGTCTACATGTTCATAGGAAAAGGCCCCCCCCCAAATATTTGTGTGCCTTTGGCGCTAGTTGCCAGCCTCTGGCCTATGGAGGTAGGTCTGGGGTAGTTGCGACTCATGCCCTGGTACAGGTTGGGTCCTGACAGTTTTCATTCCATCTACCCTCGTATTTGATTCCATTTATTTCCCCCTAAATGATTTTGTCTAACACCATAAAACTACAGAGATCCTATTTTTTTCGTCAGACCATCATCGCCTACCATTTCCTCAATAATAACAACGTTAAAATGTTGTTTCACTACAGTAGTAGCATCAACATTTGAATATGGTCATTATACCTCTACACTAGGAGAAGTAACATGTTGAGAAACCTATTGTTCCTTAGGATGGAACTAAAGAACATGCAAAAGGTTATTGTTTCTATTCACTATTTTCATCAGTAGGTTGAGAGACATATTATTCCTTAGGATTGGTTCACCCACATGTGAAGAATTTATTATCTCCAGAAGTGGTTTACCATTTAATTTAGAGTACATAAATTCAGTAGTGAATGGATAATATCATAGGGTAACATGATGTATATTATAATAAAATAACATGATTATTGAACGCTTTTTTAAAAGGATGAATTTATTTTACCCCTCTATCTTCTATCCAAATACCTTCATTGTGGTATCCTCTATCATAAAAAATATTTTCTACTTTGGGACCACAGCAAAATGATATCAATGTCACAATGGGAGGGTCATACTCAATTAGATTTTCATCTGACCCGTCTGTGGTTTTTTTTGGTAACCGAACAATTGACTACTTTTTGTTTTCATGATCTAAAAAATAAAATATTTTCATGTACTATTATGAAACTTCAAATGGTCCATCTCTGTACCCTTCCTTACTGAAATCAACTTTCACAAATCTCAATTAATCTATTTTAACATCACTCATGTTATCAATCCACTTGTATTGAAAAATCAGCACATTGTATATTGTATAATCCCAATATGATATTTTTTGTGATAATGCCAATGTTTGACATATCAACATAAAATGAATTTATATCCTTAGTACCAGAAACATGCATCGCCTCATCCACAAGTGTAACTCACCAATTTTTCATGGTACTGTCTTCATCATGTTCATTTGTATTGAACATATAACCATTAATTGCATAACCATTCTATGATAATTCATGAATACATGGTCCTTTATCTAGCCATTTAAGTCTTTTTGAAATTGAATCCAACTTTTCATCTGACTCCTTAAAAAAATGATCTTGTAACCATCCTATAAACTATTTATTATGTGTATTTGATATCCATATTTCATCCCTTTATGGATTCAAATTCCTAATAATTTAATTGGTTTTCAATATATGGGGAATCCTCTAAATTTTCATAAAAAATATAAAGGTAGGTATTTTCTTGATCTATAATATTGGTTGTGACATCATCCCTTCCAAAACTTCCTTCACCGGCAACCCACCCAATGTGATTATATTTCGGTAGACTAACAAATTCCACACCGAATATGTATTAAATACATAATTCAATTTGTTTGTCAATAATATATCACTTCGCAATACAACCCTTTGGTCGACTTTGTTTTTTGACATACCCTTCCAAAATCAAAATATACTATTCAATGAGGTATATCCATCAATAGTATATAGTCCAACATATTTTAATATCTCTTACCATGTGAACTGTCATATCAAATGATGTTGGTGGGATGAACATTTCCAATTAACCTAATAGTATAGTAATTTATCTTTCCATTGATGGAAATTTCACCAGTTCTCTAACCATTCTGAATGCATCTTTTAAGAAGAAATAGTTATTGTTTAATATATTATGAAAATTATTAGAAAAATTCAGTGGAAACTATAAGAATTAAATTTGACATCAAAACATGGAAATCGACTTATTTTCGACCCTTTAACTATAAATTGGTCATTGAAATTATGATCTCAAAATTTTATGGATACACCTTTGGAACTTTCACATCATTCAAGAAGTTACAAAATTGATATCGCTTCTTCTTGGAAAGTGTGTAAGCAGTTGGAGGAAGAAAAGTTCATTATTCACCCTTCACAAGTGCCAAATCTTCTCATATTACCATGTCAACAATGGGCACCCAAGACTTAAATTATATTATTTTTTTGTTGGGTTAATTTAGTAATGTGATGATGACACTATAACATACATTTTTTTTTCAAAAAGCATAACATCAAGAAAATTTCTGACATATAAACAATCCCACTTTAGTAATTAAAAAAATGATCTCTTCTTCCAACCGGATTCCTAACGTTTTCCAAAAATAGTTTCTAAAAAGAAGTTTCCACATATTTTACCTTCACAAATAGTTGATCACCTGTTATTTGAGAGTGTGTTATACATTCTTCTTAACATCCATTGAATGATTTCATCCATGATCAATACTTATGCCATCAGGGTAGAAATCGATGATGTCCTAGAAACACAGTTTTTGATGAATGTTTCATCTTAATTGAATGTGTACCATGTTCTAAAATGGGTCAACCTTGAGATCCTTTAATGATATATCCTATATAATTCCTCTATGTATGAAATTCATTTATCGTCTCGTACATCATGGCCCTAAATTTGGAATATTCATTTATATAAGCATCATATAACATAGCACATGAATCCTATAATAATTTAAAATTCTCAATCAATGGAACCAAATATACATAAATATCATCACCCAAGTTTTTTGGTCGAGATATATTCCTAAATAACATGATTTATTTTCATTTCATGCATAACCATAATTGAATTTTATAATTTACCAAAATAACTATCCATATACTACGTGTGCTTCTTTGAAAAACAAAATGATTTAATCTATATGTATTTAACGCAAGGTGATGGTTTTTTCTCTCATTTTAAAATTCAGGATACTCATGATCAATTCTATTACACTTAGAATAGTCTATAGAGTGACATAATTTCCCCAATTTAATTCTTGAATGTATGTGCACGTTAATTGCCCAGTAGTCCTCTCACTTAAATTTAGGCACCCAAACCATGAAATAAATGGAAAGTACCATACAATATTCATAGGACGATATTCATATTTCATTTATAATGAAGTTCCTCACTTTAGTAATACTGTAAATTAGTTTATGTCCTTGTGAAATAGTATACAGTCATTTGGACTGGTGTGTATGCTTTCAAATGTCATACTCATCGAGTGTAGTATTCATTTAGCGTCATATGTTCAGTTGTGAGATCATTATCTTCTAGAAGCCAATCATTCAAGAGAGAAAGTAGTTCCGTAAAACTAGAATCACTCCATCTGTTCCATGATTTCAAATTATATAGCTTTAGTATGGCTGACAATGCTATAAATTTTGTGCAACGATCATACAATTGAATCTTACCACAAATATTTAACTTCTTAAATAATTTTGGGAAATCACAATTTTCAACATAAACATTCCTTTTCATTTACTCAATATGAAATTCATCATCATTCAAATTTGTAATAAAATCCTCAATACAATCTTCTTCATTATCCACAATTATAATCATATCAGATGATCCATAAAACACTATGTTATCCCAGCCACTATCTACATTCAAATTTCCTTTTACTTATTATAACATTTTTATCTTTTATCTATTTTTTGATAGATGAAGTGTTAAACCAACTCTTTTATAATAATTAGTTTTGAATTACAACTGTGTAATCAAGGAAAATTGATTTGAGAAGGGTCTTATTCATGATATTTTTAAAACATTATGAAATCTTTCTCTCTATATTCATATACATTTATCAGAAAATTGGAATTCATCCATTCTTTATTCATATCCATCCTAATTTATTTGATAATATTAATATTTATCAACATATATACACAAAATGGGCCTTTAAAATAAGGGGAACTCAACATTTGAATTATAGTTATTATCTCATTTTGTTGCATGAGAAACATCACCTTAGAAGCTAACACCAAACTAAAAAGATGATGTAACTTTATTTGACACCCCAAATTTAAACCACATAGGTGATGTCTGATGAAAATTAGGTTTTAGATTGGAAATGGGGTTAAACAATAATTGAACATTTGTGGGAGGGATTTAATGATGGATATACTATGGGTTTGATAGAGTTACTAACATTCCCTTTATATGTTGTTATTATCAATCTTCTTGTATTACATATATAACGTAATTTTTTTCCTAATTCTATAAAAATTTTAAATTAAAATATTACGGAGAAAATACAATTCAGACGTCCTTTGAAAAATATTTATAAAATCATAGATAAAATACAATTAAAAAAACCATTTACAAAAATTCATCATTAAAATAATACACCCTTCTTAGAATAAACAAATCATTTCAAATCACTCTTTTAAAAATATATGTCGACGAGGAAAAAAATCGAAATTATTAAAAATAAATTCCATATTTATCATGTTAAATTATTTCCAAAAATTCCAAAAAATTTATATAATTTTTCATAATAAAATAAACCACATCTCCAACATTTAAAATTAAATAAATTCTTTATTATAATGAAATATTCACACATGGTATCAAAAATTAATGCATTTCTAAAAATTTCCTTTTAATTACGATACTAAAAATTCTTTGTAAAAAAGAAAAGTGAAGATATATCTTATATAAAACATTTTAGAACCATTAAAACACTTTTCATTCCCTCATAAATTTAGTTTTTAAATCAACTCACTCAATAAAATATCATTTTACATTAAAAAATATAATTTTCCATACACAAAAAAATATTTTAATTACAAAAACAAGATATTATATAGAAACATACATGAATTGGAATGTAATCCATTATTAAACTTTAAATGATTGTGGATAAATTAATAAAAGTAAAATTTAAGGTCACAATAAGGATATGAAATCAAGGAATCAATATATTTCCCATATGAAAATGAATCTGGCCACATATAATTCTATGAAATGGAACACATACATAGATTGGGATCATACTGAAGGAAAATATAACAGTTCATGTTCATAGGATGTACCATTATTTCGAAGATCATATCAAGGATGAACCAAATGCATAGGTAATCACACTTCCTTGGGAGTTATATAGGGAGTTTAAATCCACCATGATATGGATATCACTATTGTGTTTCTCAGAAATATCATACTCATTCTAAAACCTCTACAACTCTTTAGAAAACAAAATCATAGCAAAAATATATAGAATCCTTTGTGAAACACTGTCATTGAAAAAAAATTCCTCTTTCAATGAGCATATATCGTTGCATAAAATCATTCGATATCCAATAAAATCACTTATCATCAATTATTCTTCATCAATATTCATTAGTATCAAACATCATAAATTACTGTCAACAAATGTCATATAAAACCCAATAGAAAAATAATTTTCTTCAATTGTATTTTTTAACAATGATTACATCCATTAAAATGAAAAACCATAAGAGATATATATAATCTATCCCTATTTCATTCATAATGTATGATCCTCAAAATCTTACGATTTTTTTCATCTTCCTACACATTTGGATATAAAATTTTAAAGGGTCTACTAACATGACAATAGAGAATCTTCTTCTAGTTAAAAATATGAAACTACCATAAATCATAGTGAGGAGAACATAATTAACAACTAATCATATATGAGAACATTATAAGACTAAGACAAAAGGGAATTAATCAATATTGCAATGTCAATCTAAAATCTAGATCAAATACCTCTATTTTCTTAAAAAAATGGATTATATCTCTCTGAATCTCATTGCTTCCATGAATAATACAAATCTATATGAACTAATAATTAATGTTGTTTGAAACATACGGTCTGGTGGCTGGGACAACAGGGGATGTGGAGGTGGTGGAGGCAACAACAATGGTGGTGGGGCAAGTGGGGACCTCTGAGGGAGACGCGGGGGCAGCAGAGGCAGAGGCAGGGGTAGTGGAGGAGAGAGAAAAGTTTGTGAAGGCGGTTGTAGAAAAGGCGGAGGTGGAGGCAGATGCAGTGGAAGGGACAACAGAGGTGGGGGTAGTAGAGGCTGGGGAAATTGAGATGGGGGTAGTAGAGGCAGAGGCGGGGCGTGGCATTGGAAGTGGAGGAGGTGGAGGCAGAGGTGGAGGAGGAGGCGACGACTACATCAGTGGTAGAGGTCGAGCTCGACTTCCACAAAAGCTTGAGTCCCGAGCATCAAGTGGATCTACTAGGGTTCCATATTTAAAAACATGAAATGAATTTATCTACGCTTTTTGGAAAGTGATGATAAAGGATGTTTTTATCAATGAAAAAATATAAAGCACTGATAAAACAAGCCATTATCAGTACTTCATTTAGCACTAATAAATACCTAATTTTAATAAATTAGTAATAATTATAAAATTATTAAAAATAAATTCATTATAATTTTATAATTATTTACATTCATATATATATATATATATTACTTATGATTGTAATTATAAATATATGTATATATGTATAAATATTTATATATATTTATTAATATATTTCTATAATTATATATCTTTATAAAATTATAATTATTTTAAATATATTCATTATAATTATTAAATTATTTAAATATATACAATTATTTATAATTATAATTATAAATAAATATTTTTATATAATTATAAATATATTTATATATATAAGTGTGTGTGTATTAATATATAAATAAATATATATTTATAAAATTATAAAAAAGTATTCATTGTAATTTTATAATTATTTAAATACAAGCACACACATATATATAGATAAAATAATAATTATGAATAAAAAATTAAAAAAGTATTTCAATTGAATTAAAAATTATAAAAATAAATATAATAAATAAATTTATTATTTGAATATATTTATTGTAATTATATAAGTATTTATGAACATAATAAGCTCATGGGTATAAAATTAATGGATCATATGAGTGTTAATTTGTAAATGAACATTCATAATGAAGAATACATAACATATGCATGTGCGCGTCATGAAAATGTAGCTAATCTTCACATTTAGAACAGAAGTCGCAATCACGTCGACGAATAAACATTATGATCATATAGGATCAATTATACTCAAACATGAATATGTAAACATAAATAACGACAATTAATATCATGATTATCTAATGATATAAATACAAATATTCACTAGAAATATATATTTTTATAATTATATTTATAAATAAATATATTTAAAAAGTAGTTACATATAATTATGAATATAATAAATATATTTATAATTTATAAAAATTATTATAATTTTATAAATATTTAAATATTTATCGATTTATTTACAAACTTATAATTACTTTTTAATAACATTATATATATATATATATATTTCAATTATTAAAAAATATTAAAAAAATAATATTTAAATTAATTATAAAATTGAATTTTTTAGTTAATGTATATAAATAAAATGATTTTTGAATATAAATATGAACATATTATAAAAATTAATACTATTTTTTATTAAAAACATTTAGTAGCGCTGATAAATATATAATTTATCAGTTTTAAAAGAAGCGCTAATAAAGGTGTAACTTTTATCATCACTTTCTGCTTAGCACTGATAAAACCTGGTGCATCTGTTTCTCGGATATGTGCTACTGATGTATTTATCTACATTATATACTTATATATTGAAATTAAATTTAATTACTTACACATTTACAGAAACAACAATATAAATTTAGCTCAGGGCGGATGGTACCTTGGGTGTAAGGTAAGGACTAGGAAAGGTGTGGTGTGGAAACTTCAAAACCCTCGTAACACATACTCCATTAGAAGTTAGAGGCTTGAATGAGTGGTAATGTTTGTTCAATAATTCTATATTCAACTTGAGTAAAAATCCAAGAAGCCACTTCACAGGGGATTTACATGCCATTTATGGTAAGAATTTGAGGGCCCTAATAGGAATAGGGAAACATTGTAGCACAACACGAGCGGTATGGAGGGCACACAAGAGGTGCCTTTAGGCCACCATATGTGGGAACTTTGGGTTATAACAATATAAATGATTTGTCAAAGGAGTGAGTTAACCCGTGGAAGGGTTGTGACCTATCATTACTTATCTGTGAGTGTGTGTGTTGTCTACTTTACTTTAATATTAATGAAATTAATTAAATATTTATATTTATCAAATTTATAAAATATTTAGTATTTACATATATAATAATAATGTATGTATATGGATAATATATATATATATATCAATATTAAAATATAATTTTAATATTAAATTATTTTTGTTATTTAAACGAAATATATAATGATAATTAAATGTGAAAAAATTATGAAATATATAAATAAATAAAAATAAATATATTAAATGAAAATATTGAACTGAAATTATAAAATATAAAAATATTATTTTAGAAAATAATATATTTAGTAGAAAAAGTTTATATTAATGAAAATGATATTATATATAAATTTTACAAAATTAAAATTTATAAATTATATTTTTATGTATAAATAGTTGTTATTCTTAAATATAATTTATAATATATTTATGTGAGTAAATAATTTTTAATATTTATGTTAATATAATTTATAATATATTTATGATATATATTTAGAGTGAGTTTTTAAATATATAATCATATTGTGTATATATATACCCAATATTTTCATACATGGACATTACATTACTTATGTAGAATACTTAATACATGACACAAACTGACACCCAAAGACCATATTAGTTTAGTGCCATTGGAAACATGGAACACAATATTCTATCTTGTTGAAAGATCTTCAACATCTCTTATAAAGATCATCCCCTTTTGTTTTCCTACCTAAAACATTTATTTCAATAATGGGGAAAATAAAACATGAAAAAGGGGGAGCTCAAATGCCGAGTAAGGGTAAACATTGAGAACATAAAACAAACTGTAAATATAATAATGTATAAACATGAATATAATGTTTTAATATTAAAATCTAGTGTCATGATATAAATCTTAGTAGTACGTAAGGCATAGATCATAAATGAACATTAACAAATATAAAATAGCATTGGAAAAAAACATGGAATTTTGAAAAAACAAATAAGAACAAAAAATGATTTCTATAGTATCCAAGACATTTCATCCAAAACCATCATAGTGGGAAAATACCATAACTAATCTAGGTTTAATTGTTGTTCTAGCCATGTATTATTAATCCAGATTTACGTGTCCTTCCAACCCTGTATTACTAAACTGTATTTACTTGTTGTTCCAGTTATGTCTATCTCATGAGATATAAATATTTACCCAATGCATTGGAGGGAGATATAGGTCCCACCCATCTAATAATGAAATCATTATCACATGTTCCACAAAAACATAAATCATTCATCATAGTATATCCCATGATATTAAATTGGTTTCTTAAACATCATTCCATCAAAAAAAACTCTATACAAGAAAAATGGACATCTTAAAAATAATTCCATCATAAAAAAAATAAAATAAAAGTTATCATAATTATATTAATGTAACCATACATAAATAATGTCATCATATATGGAAAATAATTTTGATAAAACTTTTGAAATTAATTATCGAGTGAAATATATTTTCTTCTTAAAAAACGTCCCATATTCTCACAATACAATGCAATTTTAAAAGAAAAAAATTCAGTTGAAAATAAACATGAAATAATTTGGAGTAACCATTATAGAAATAAGGAATTATGAATATGTACAAATTTTTTTATTTTGTATAAGTTAAAAATAATTCTCCTTGTACTTTTGATGGAAAAGTAAAAAAGTACCTCAAATGGTAAAAAATTATATATTCTTTCCATACCATGTATTAAAAGTAAAAAATGGGTAAAAATACTTCAGATAGACATATAAGAATAATAAACATTTTATGAATACTTTTTTAGAAAACATATAAATTGGTGATAAATATATCTCGAGTAAATACATACGTATTAACAAACTTGGATAAAAATAAGATTGCAAAATTATCCCTTACCTTAGGAATGATTTCTTCTGTATTCATCCAAAGCTCATGTATCATGGGTTTAAACATATTATTAAGTTTTAATATAATAATAATAATATTTATTACATCATATATGATTCACTAATTAATTTATATTACTCATTAATTTATCAATTCCATGTTAATACAACATTTTGTGTAATAATAATTTTATTTATCACAAATTTTTTGACTTGTTATTCATGATATATATACAGAGATCATAATTTAATTAATTCTATAATATAAAACCTGATTTAGATATCATATATATTAATCATATAAATATATATAATATAATGATAAATGAAATTGAATACACCGTTGATGGAGATGGTAGGTCGTACCTACGCATGAATGTTGTTTCTGTTTCATTATTGAATTAAATGGAAGAAAGTAAATGAAATATATATATACATAACTACAAGAGAATTATTATGTTTCATATTTCATTATTATTTATTATATATACTTTATAATTATTCTTGAATGGTTAACGTGGGGAATGAATCTCATCACGTCGTGGAGACAGTACGTTGTACAAACACACAAGCGATGATATCGTTCATTTAATGGTTAAATGGTATAAAATTGGATGGTATATTAAATATAAATAAGAATTATCAATTATATATATTCATTATTGAAATCCATTATTCCAATCCAAATTAAGTATTGTTCAATAAAAAATTACAGCACGGCGTGGAGACAGTAAGTAATACATACTTACGAATGCTGATACTATTATTCGTTGGATAGGTAAAAAAGAGGTATTAGAATGTCCCATTATTATAATAAAATATAATAATGTATAAGATAATTTATTTATTATTTTATTATGTGAATAAAATGAGAAGAGGAAGTTTAAGAAGAAAAAAATTCTATAAGAAGTGATAAAATAATTTCCACTTTTTCCAGTATCACTTTTTGATTTGTTCAAAAGGCCTCCCAAGAATGACTTTCTGCCCATAGTGTGGACAATGTTAGGAAGGTAGGGATATTGGGAGATTATATGGGCATAGTATGGATGATAAAAACTGATTTAATGGTATTATCAAGTGGGTATAGTTGCTGGCCTTTTATAAGATGGAGGATAGGAACTTTTGGAATGTTTTGAAATATTAATTTATTATTAATATATTTTCAGTTTATAATGGTCACAATATAATTTAACTAGAAGGTAAGATGAGTATGGGTCGAAATAATCTCAACCAACAAAATTTATAAACATGTTTTTATTTTATTTTAATTCTTTTTATTTTGATTTATCCTTATTTAAAATATTTAATTTTATTAATGGTAATAATATTCTAAATATTAAATGGTTATAAATATTTACTTCTATGTTGTAAATTGTCAATAATTGGATACTTTATGATATTTTAGAACTTATAATTTTTAATTTTTAATTTCTCAATATTTTTTGTGATTTTTAAATAATATAAAAATATGTTATTTTTATAAAATATCAATAGTGTCAATTTTGACACTATTCAATTATATGAAACTAAATAAAATCTAAAAAAAAGATAAATTTTAATCAAAAAATATTATACACTACTAACATGTCAAATTCACATATATAATTTGTGGAGAAAATTAATTATCACATATTATATTTCTTTTATTATTTTTAAAACAATTTATTTTATATTTCTACAAATCAAATAATTTTTATATCACTAGTGTGTCTTCATTAATGGTAATTATTTTTTAGTTAAAAATTATAAATAAATCAAAATGATGCAGATAATTGAATTATATTTCCAAAAACTAATTACATTTGATTTTTTATCATGTTTAGCAGTATATTAAAATCATTATAATTATAAGATATATGAAAGTGACATGGTGTCACCTTCTTTTTTTTATTTATAATTACCTCAATTTCATTGAAAAGCGTCTTTTAAATGAATCAATTCTGAACCATAGGTGACATTGGTCGACATTAATTCATCCAATAGGATTTTGTTCATGTTTTTTGGAAATTTTATTAACATTATCATACTGTTTATTACCCTAATTTACTCTATTTACCTTTAATTATTGTAAATAAAAATTATCGTAGTTACTATTAATAATATCCAAAAAATTTAATTATCCTATTAAAATAATTTTTACACAATGATTCCAAATATAGAATCCATTTTTCATAATTGAAAACACATAATTAGCAGAAATGTAATTAAAATTAATTGTATTTTCCAAAAACCAAAAAGAGTGTTTTTAAGATGTAAAAAAGTTATCAAAAGATTAATAAGGGTTTATGTCCAATTTAAATGTGAAATTACATCCAATGACCAAAATTTTAGTTAATTATAAAAACATATTCCAATTACTCATTAAAAATAATTATAAAGATAATCTAACTTCATAAATAAATTAGATGAAAAGGATGTTTTGAACTAAAATGCATTATTTTTTACTATTCAAAACAAAATGAATTTCATCAGAAAAATTCCGAAAATATAACCAATGTAAATTTTGATGTACCTATAATAAATAAGAAGTTTATTATTTCAAATAGAACATATAAAATTATAAAAAACTATATTAAAAAAGAGTTCACCATCAAAAGGCGGTAGAGCTGTTTTTTTTTTGAAAAATACTTCTTTTAACTGATGAATTGAATTTGTTCTTCAATATTGTCTAGAAAATAATTAATATTAATGTTAATGTTATATAAAATTAAAATTTTTGTTAATAATATTCATAAGGTATAGTTTATATCCCATTAAATAATAATATTTTAATAATATATCAATTTTTTTGTGAAACTCGGTATTGCGTACAACCCAGGATATCGAGAAAGGTCAATCTTGTGTGAAATTAAATCCAATTAAGTATTGAATGTAGTGAAATATTCTTTTGGTGTTGTGTATAACATAATCCAATCATAGCTATTTTACACATTGAACAAAATTTATACTCAGTGTTGTGTGAAATGAATTCTATAAAAAAACATGAAATTGTGTGTAATACAAGCCAAGTATAGTGTTGTGTATATGTAAAGCTAATACAGTGTTTCATCTAGGGAAATATAATCTTGGCATATGGTACAACACAATAAATCATGGAAATTTATAAGAATCTATCTTATAAAATATCAGGGTGTTACATTATACCCCCTTAAAATGATTTTCTCCCTCAAATTTTTTTGGGATTATAAACGGTTTACTAATTGAAAGATTCATTCATAGAAACCCAAATCGTAAAAAGAAATACTAAAACATCATTTTATAAATTAATGTTAGAACATAACAGTTTCCGAAAGTTACTCATCACTGGGCTTCCACATAAGAGAACATAGGTGGGAAGTGAAGAAATGGATGTGAAAGAGAAATATAACCATCATTTTATAATATATATTTATTGAGAAAAAGTTTTGGAGAAAGATAACAACCTGAGAGCCATAAATATGTGATGATTTAAGCAGCCATCTAATTCATCAGATATGAATTTATTAGGAAACCATTTTTGTTTTTCAAAATCCTTTCCGAGAAGATGAATTAATTTTCATGAGAATAAATACTTACTTGATATTGGTAAAATCTCATCATATTTCTTACCTTGAACAATTTCCACTTCATCTCTTATTTAATGAAATGAAGTTTTATTTTTCATTCATGAAGTGTTAGCTGATCAAGCAATCCAAAAATAGAATGATAGGACATTCCACCTGTCTCAACAAAAAGGTTAGGAAAAGTTATCAAATTTGCATGAGTCTACCTATAGTGGTATAATATATTTATCTAAGAAACATCAACTGGAATATAACTCATACTATCACTAAATAGATAACCATAAAATAATTCCAAAAATATAAAATATAAAATTTTGAAAGAGGTGAACTAAATAGACATTACATTTATCTCCCATATCTCATAAGGTATATCATTGTTGTCACATTCCAAAAATGTGAATACCTTTATCATTTATTCTCTTGAAACACTATAATAACAAGAATTAAGATAGAACCTTATTGAAAACAATAATTCAGTCAAAATTAACTCGTTCCGCACAACAAAAATATAGAAAATATTATGTACTCAAACCATGATATAACTTTTTCCATATATCAGTCATTAGGTCATTAATATTATCAAACATCTTAATATCTCCTTGTACCTTCTCTATGTCCATATCATGTTCCTTCAAAAAAATATTTCAATCACTTTTCATGCTTACTGGTACCATTAAAAATCAACTTTCAAATATACAAGGAATACAATAATGTAACAATACATATATTTTTCCTTATCCTATAGAACCATAAAATTACATAGACAATATTATTATTGGTAAAAATGCAATCATTCCACTGTCTTATTGAACTATTCAATGAGAATCATCATTTTATTCCTTAACATAGCTTTTATCTCATATATAAGTTGCAGTCTCTTCATCTTCAACAACATAAATACTACCCATATGACTAGGTTGATTCTCTTAAAGATAATTTCCCTTAAAGAATCGATTTTCATAATTCCCATATATTCCAAATTTTAAAAATTTAATCATCATTGATATCCTAGAAATACCATTATTATATTCAATTATGTTAACCAGAACTTTTCCTTTGCAATTATTGGCTTTAAGTCATTATTTTCCACACCCAAAGCATTTTCTAGTTCCTTTGAAACATTCTCCTTGTTGTTTATTCCCACGTGATTTACATGAGGAAAATTGTACATTATTTCCACTATAATCGCCATGAGACTCCATCTTTCTCTAATTAACTGGGTCAGAAAACCTTCCAATGTTGAGATTATCGATCATATTATGTGATTATTGATTGAGAATCATAATGATGGTTCACATTCGAAATTCCATTTCATTTGGTTTCTCTTGTATAATATCATTCCATTCTCCATCATATTCTTCATCAACATGAATCCTCCTGTTTCCAAA
The DNA here is from genome assembly GCA_963277665.1 of Viscum album. Classification (NCBI taxonomy): domain Eukaryota; kingdom Viridiplantae; phylum Streptophyta; class Magnoliopsida; order Santalales; family Viscaceae; genus Viscum; species Viscum album. The sequence continues at coordinate 414,046,169 of OY728128.1, read as the reverse complement.
AATTTTCAATAACCCAAAAAAAATACTGTGATGGGAAAATTTATACTATGAAAGCAACATAATAAAGGGGAAGTAATTTCAATCTCTAAAATATTAGTTTTAATAATAGGTTATTCATGGTTATTATCATAATTCTAGGACTGTAAACTATAGTAAGACTTAACTTTAGGGAAATCCATAGACATACCTTAGAAATATCTCTAGGGATCTCACTATAGTTTTCACATCCTAGTTTCCAAAGGATAACTAAACGTTCACTCTGAAAACATCTATAGCATCCCAAACATGATGTACATGGAAATTACATTACATATGAAGAAAACTAAATTCATGAAAATTATAGACACTCCAATACTATATTAGTTTAGTCCCTTGTCATCTTGGAACATAATCTTCTAACATGGTGAATGATCTTCAAAATCTCCAATAAATATCTTCCCCTTTAGTTTTACTAACTAAAAACTTTCTTTATAACCTGTAGAATAGTAAATATAAAAAAGGGTGATCTCAAATGCTCTATAAGAGTAAATATTTAGAATATAAAACAATCCATAAACATAATAATGTAATAATATGAACAAAATTTTTAAATATAAAAATCTTGATTCATGAAATAAATATAGAAAGTACATAAGACATAGATCATAAAGGAACAATAACCATGAAACAATAGCATTAGCAAAAAATATGGAATTTTAGAAAAACAATAAGCACCTAATATTATTTCAATAGTATCCAAGGAATTTCTACCAAAACCATCATAATGGACAATGTCCATTATGGAACCATTTTTACTAGTCATTCCATCCATTTATTACTGGACCAGATTTATTTGTCATACCATCCTTGTATTATTAAAGTAGATCAACTTTTTGTTCCATTCACCTCTATCTCATTAAATATATATACCCAAAAAATGCATTGGATGGAGATATATGTCCCACCCATCTTATAATGAAATCATTCTTACTTGTTTTGAAGAAACATAAATCATTGAAATAAAATTGCTTTCATAAACATCATTCCATCAAAAAATAATCCCAACAAGATAAATGGAATTCATAAAAATAATTCCATCATAAAAACAATATAGTAAACATAACAATTAGGATATAAATATAAACTTACTTAAATAGTTTCATCGTATATGGAAAATAATTTTTAGAAAACACATGAAATTAATTACTGAGGATAATATCTTTTCTTCTTCAAAAACATTTTCTATTCTCAAAATACCATACAATTTTAAAAGAAAATAATTTAGATGATAATAAAATTCAAATTTTTATAGTAAACTTCTAGTAAATAAGAAAATATGATGATGTAAATATCCTTTTATGGTGTATAATTTAAAAAACATTCTCCTTGTACTTTTTCCGAAAAATTTAAAAAGTACCTCGTATGGTAAATGAAAGAAAGATTTCGTCCATACAATTTAGTAATATTAAAAGAATGGGTAAAATGACATTAAAAATACATATACAAATAGTAAGAATTTTATGAAAACATTTTTAGAAAACATGGACATGGGTGATAAATATATCCGTAGTAAATGCTTACATTTAAAAAATATTGGAAAAAATGAGATCGCAAAATTATCCCTTACCTCTAGTCTGATTTCGTATGTATTGGTCTAAAACACCTATAAAGTTGGTTTAAATATATTATTAACTTGTAACATAACAATAATAATATTTTTGACATCATATATGATTCACTTATGACTTTATATTATCTTTCATTTATCAATTCCATGTTAACGCAACATTTCGGTTAATTATCGTTTTATTTAACGTATGTGTTTAGAATTGTTATTATTGATAATCATACATAGACAATTATTAAATTACATATATAATGTAAAACATGATTTATATATCATATATATTCAGTTTATAAATATATATAATATATAGATAAATGAAATTGAAAACATAGTTCATGGAGATGGTAGGTCGTACGTATGAAGGAACGCTTTTTCCGTTTCCTTATTGAATTGAATGGAAGAATATAAATGAAATATATATATATAGTATAGTATAATTATTATTTCATATATTTCAATATTATTTATTATAAATAATTTATAATCATACTGGAATTGTTAACATGGGGATTGAATCGTATAGCGTCGTGGAGACGATAAGCCGTACGTACGCACAAGCGATGATATCATTCACTTTATGATAATATGGTACATAATTGAATGATATATTAATTATTAGGTATAATTATAATTTTTTATTAATTATATAAATCCACAATACTCATTATTATACCCATCCAAATTGAGTATTGTTGAATAAAAAATTAAACCATGGCGTGGAGACGGATAACCGTACATACGAACACATGGTGATACTGTTAATCTTAGGATAGATAAAAGGATGTATAAGGTTGTAAAATAATTATAATATCATCTCAGAATATATAATATAATTTATTTATTTTTTCTTATTGTATCAAAATAATAAGTGTAAGTAGAATAAGAAAAGAATTTTGAAAGAGGTGATAAAACAATTACCTCTTTTACAAGTATGTCCTTTTGATTTTCACAAAAGGCCTCCCTAGAATGTCTTGATTCCCAAAGAGTGGCCTCTAGAAAGAATGGAGATATGTTTATAGATAATTTTAACAGAGGTATGATGATCCAAAGGGCTTGAATGGGGTGATTAAGTGGGTAGATGTGGTGGTATTTTATAAGAGGGAGGAGGGCACTTTAGGAAAGACATGAAATATTAATTTATTATAAATTTATTTTCGTTTTATAATGGTCCTAAACTCATTAATTTAAAATATAATATTATTATCAATCAAAAATACTCTCATTAAATAAAATTTATACATATTTTTATCTTATTTTAAACCATATCATTTTGATTTATCCTCAACTAATCTATTTAATTTTATTTGTTGTAATAATATTCAAAATATTAAATGGTTAAAAATATTTACTTATGTGGTATAAATTGTCCTTAATTTGATATTTTATGAAATTTTAGAACTTATAATATTCACTTGGTAATTTTTAAATATTTTTTTGATTATTAAATAATTTAATAATATGTTAGTTTTATAAAATATCATTAATGTCAATTTTGACACTATTCAATTATTTGACTTTAAATAAAATCCAAATAGAAGTCAAATTTGAACCAAGATATTTAATACACCCACAAAATGTCATATTCACCTAGAAAATTCGTGGAAAACATAAATTAGTTCATATTTTATTTCTTTTATTATTTTTAAAACCATTTATTTGATATTTCTATCAGTAAAATAATTTCTACATCACTATTGTGTCATTATTAATGTCCATTATTAACCTATAAAAATACTAAATAAAATCACATTATTTAGATAATTTCATTAGATTTCTTTATAAAATTTAGGTTCAAAATTTTATCATGTTTATCACTATATTAAAATTCCTATACATATAAAATATATGAGAGTGACATGTTGTCAACTTCTTTTTTAAATTTATAATTATATCACATTCGTGAAAAAAAGCCTATTAAATGAATAAATTACTACCCATATGTGATATTGGTCAGCTTTAATTCATACAATAAGATTTTGGTAGGTGTTAGGGAAATTTTATTATCTTTATCGTGTTGTTAGTTACCCTAATTTACCTGATTTGACTTTTACTATGGTAAATAAAAATTACCACAGTTGCTATTCATAATATCCAAAACAATAAAAGTAAAACATTAACATAATTTGGACCAAATTATCCTAAATATGTAATCCATTTTTCATAATTAGAAATATAAAATTGGCAGAAATTAACTTATAATTAATTCCCGTTGTTAAAAACCAAAAATATAATATTTAAGAAGTAAAAATTTATTAAAATATTGACATGTGTTTTCATCCAATTTAAATGTGAAATTACAACCAATGAAAAAAATTGGATTTAATGATAAAAAAATATTCCAATTAAACTATGAAAAATTAAAATTATAATATAACTATATAAATAAATTATATGAAAAGGATGTTTTGAATTAAAATGCAGTATTTTTGTATTATTCATTAAGTTATGAATTTCATCATAAAAATTCCAAAATTTCAACCAAGGTAAATTTTGATGTCCCACTTCCAAAGAAGAAGTATATAATGTCAAATAAATCTTATAAAATTGTCAAAAACTAGATTTAAAAATGTTTCTCCATCGAAAGGCGGTAAAACTATATTATTTTGAAAAATACTTATTTTATCTGCCAAATTTAATTCGTTATTATATCTTGTCAAGAAAATACAAAAGATTAATGTTAATGTTATAGAAAATAAACTATGTTGTTAATAATATTCATAATGACTAGTTTATAACCCATTAAATAATAATATTATAATAATCTGTCGTTGTTTAGTGAAACTCAATAGTGCATACAATGCAAGTTTTCGAGGAAGGTAATTATTTCATGTAATGAAATCTATGTCAGTATTTCTTATAGTGAATGCTTCCTTTGGTGTTTCATATAACATAATCCAAACATAGTTCTTTTATACATTGAACTAAATCTATACTCAATGTTGAGTGAAATGAATTCTATAAAAAGAACTTGAAATTGTGTGTAACACAAGCCAACTATAGTGTTGCATATACGACAAGCTAATACAGTGTTGCATATTGCACAAGCTAATCTTGGTGTAGCGTAAAACATAAGACATCAAAGAATTTAGAAATAATATATCTCCAAAAATCTCAGGGTGTTATAGTGTATTTATTTTATGAAAATAAAAATATATATTTACAAAAATATTAATATTATTTGAAATATATATATATATATTAAGGAAAATGAAATTTTTATAATAATTAAAATTTAAAAAATAATTTAATATATATATATATATAAATAGAAATAAATATATAAACTATATAAATAAAAATTAATATATATAAGATATAAATATAATTTAGGAAAATAATATATTTAGTAGAATATAAATATTAATTATGGAATAATATTACACACACACACACACCTGTGTGTGTTAATATAAGTGTAAATAAATAAATAATTCAAAGGTAAATTGATTTATATAAATATATATGACTATGGGTGAATGCACACCTAGAAAAATATATTACATACCAAATGAGTTTGCTAGGATAAGTGGTTCTAAAACCGTTTTTATGGTTGTGAAATGTATATTTTATCCGAAATGGTGTAAATGTATTTTTTTTCAAGTTGTATATGTTCGATTCTATTTTGAAAAAAAACTCCAATGAAGGAATTTCATCTTTCTAAATGAGTGATTCCATATGTTTAACTTCCATTTCTCAGATTGAGATGACTAAGTGGTCGCGTGTGACGCCCTTCGTGTTTTGGTACACTATACTATTTAATATTTTGGAGCAGTGTTTTGAGTTCTGAGGTTTTCGTATAAGAAATGGAGCTCCATTGTAATTATACAATGGTTTTACCCTACCATATATCATGCCATAGTGGGCATGGCGTTTTATTAGCTATAAACATAAATCACTGATAAAATGATACAATTTATCAGTGTTAGTTAAAAGCACAGATAAATGTGGATCTTTATGACCGTTATTCATAGCTGGGATAGAAATTGGTAATAAAAATTATTATTAAAAAATATATATAATTATCATATTTATATTCAAAAATTAATATTTATTTATATAGAATGTTAAAAAATGTAGGTATATTTCAAAAATGTTTAGTACTAAGCATGCTAAACCCTACAAAATAGTTAAATAAAATAAAAGTACATCAAATGCATTGAATGTGACACATAAAAGGTCACCATAACATGAAAGTTACCAACTCATCACTCAAAAAAATATTAAAGTTTCAAGACACATATTAAATCCAGGAAGACCCACATCAAATAGCCTAATGTCCCAGAAACACCATCACTATTAGAAGCATCCATGATCCGGCTGACAATTACCAACCTCCAAAATATCAAACATGTGACTGCATCAATGAGAGTCACCAATAACACAACACTTCATGTCATCATCTTGGATGCCAGATCATTCACCCCGAAGATGTTGTTTTAATAATTAGAATCATCACTCACGTTGTCGAGGTCACCCCTAATGCCCATCTCTAGAGGTGTCAGTTTTAGCACATCATTAGTGAGAGACACTCACTGTTTGTTTCACATACCATCGAAAACTCATGGTACTCAATATCATCACCCCAAGAGTGTCTCATACCACTGAATTCCTCCCCCCCCCCCCCCCGCAACTGTATGCCCATCGATGTGTTGGAAAAAAACCAACCAATAGAATAAAACAACAATAAAATGCTCAAAAATTTCTCACAAAAACAAGCCCAACTACCCAAAGGATTCCTAAATATTCCCATGACGACAATAACATTAAACAAATAGTAGCCTTCAAAAAAACCCAGAATCTTAGTGAATTTCATATTAATAGTGTGAATCTATATTCTTACAACAAAATATCTCACGTAATACTTCAAAGTATGCATTTTATTGAGAATAAATCCAAGGCTCAAGGCTCTGTTCATCTTTGGGGTGAAATTCATGTTATCAGGGATCTAGTGAATCAAAGTTTATGCACATCCATTCGAGATGAATGATTTGGTAAGGTTCTAAAAAAGTATCCATAACCTGGGTATACGCGAGATGAGAAGAAATCGCTGAAAGGATAGGTCAGTGTAAGTTTTTGTGTTATTGGTCGAGTCATTCTTCTGAGAGGTGAACATCCATGGAAATTTGATGATCTTGTTCACCATTTCTCTATAATCTAGGGATTTTCTAGCTGGAAATGTGTTCTCTTGGGCTGTGGATTTTTTCACTTCCTATTTCAATCTAAGGAACTAAATATAAGAGAATGGTTCCATGGATTGGTTTCTCTTAAACCATGTATGCTATGTATTCATGAGTGTAGTTTTAATTATAATTCATTTTATAACAAACACATATTTTCTAATTTTCGGTTAAAAATATATTGATTAAATAGGATTTTGTGGCATCCTTAAATCTTATACGACATTACCTCCTCAATTGTTGTCCCTATAAAAATGGATTGGAAGACCAGACAAGCTAGGTATGGGTATTTATTCCATCTATTATTTGAGGTGGGTCTGAATTAACTGCTTACTGAAAAAGTTGCTTAGGCCAGTCATAAAGATAAATTCGGTCTCAATCTTATTGAGGATACGATTCCCGAATTTTATCTATTTTCAATAATATTGGTCATTCTATTTCTAACTATTAGAGGAGAATTTATTTCTCCTTTTTATCATTATATGGGCTTGATGTGAGTCACTACAAGAAGAAAACTAAAAGGGGACCTAATGATAATCTTGTTGGATAGTATGGCATAATTAATCGAATATTAGAGAGGATGATGTTTAAGTGATTTAAGATCTCATAGTGAACTCTCAAGGTAAGGATGCTAGAGCTCAAGATAAAACCACATTTCCACAAATATTTTTTAATGTGGTAGTTCACTCAACATATGATTCATCTATTATTGGTTTTTTATCTGTACATGTCTCGTCCATTCAGAAATAGGTAAAAGAGTTGGAAGAGGAGATGTTTTGGTTTGGGAAGTCTCTAGTGAAAATAAATTTAGTTTCATTTAAGGGTAGTAATTCTCAGGGAAGAGCTGGATTTCAGTTCTCTCATAATGTTGGACCTCCTATATAGATTTAATGAGTCTCTTCTGAGGTTTCAGTTAACTGGACAGGAAGGAAAGCCTCAGTAGTGGATTGAAGTCCTTGTCAACCAGGTGAGTTTCGTATAGGGTTTGGCCTGGGGTAGCTACACTATGAGGGAAATAAAAGTGTTCAAATAAGATTTATTTTATAATTTGGATAGGTCAAAGGACCTTGTGTTGGCTCTAGCTTTAGGTATCTCTTTTGGACCTATTAAAATATAAGGACATAATGTTCACCCAATGGATGTAGATTTTAATGACTCATTATTTTCAAGGTCTCAATTATTGGATGGACATAAAGAGCATTAAAAACATAACATGGTTGAGGAAAAATGGAATGATATGGATGAATAGTGTAACAACCCGACCTAAGATGGGGCTCAAAATGTAACTACCCTAAGCCCACCTTCATAGACCAAGTGGTGGAAACTAGCACCGAAGGCATAGATAAACTCGGAGAGGGCATTGCCTAAGTACCTATATGTACACACAACTAACTCAATGAAAAAGTGTATAGGGAATGAAATAAAATATGAAACACTACTATAAATAAACCAAAAATGGATGGACCTCTAAAAATACAATGTATGATAGTGTAAACTAAAAAAAGTGAAAAATTTAATGCGCAAACATAAATTTTTTCCAACCTAACGGAAAACTCAAAAAGTAAAACTACTGAGGGAGGATAACTCCTAGATCCCAAGTTATGACCACCATACACCATCCAAGAACAACATATCATAAACTCCTCTAATGTCATGAAAAATATGTCCATCTTCTGTATATTTCATGACAATGATGGGAAAATCGAATTCAAGGGTGAGTATAAACATACCCACTAGAACACCACAAAAGCATGAAGGGCGAGCACTAAGAGATAAAATTGGAGAGGAAAATAGTACATAGAATATGTTAAAGTGAAAGAGTATAATTCAACCCAACAATAGAGTTAAATTAGACTCATCCACACACATGGAGATTGATATAGTTAGAGGATTAACTTCTTATCGAGTCTTTACTGCCTATTGCAGGAAAGTAGACTCCTCCAACCATTAGAATCTGCACATGGAAAGCATGCGACATACCTCATGCGTCTTTATCTCTCATAGAAAGAGAATAACCAAAACCCAATGAGTGAGTACCAAAGATATACATATATATATATATTACATTTAAATGAATCCCAAAACCGTAGAGTCTGGGGATCTCTATCTCACAGCTCATCCCAAGAAAAATAGTATCCAATAGTTCCAAAATAAGTTAATCAACGATGCCCAACATCTCACTTGTTTATAGTAAACACACAAGTCTAAGGAAATAAATCATTAAACATTGTTACTATCCTCTTTGGGTGGAATTGACTTGTCTTCAAGGTTTTATGTTGCTTCACAAAAACACATCTTAGTGGGGAAAGCCTTCCTCTTCCTCATGAATCCAAGGTTACTTCAAACCACATCTCTTCACTATATCACACAATCGAGGAGAAAATATTCTAAGTAAGGATCTCATGACCTTGTATGATAGGAGGGTCCTAACATAATAGTCACTATGGAACTCCACTACCCATCCCAGCTAGAGGGTTACACTCAGAAATGACATCTAGGAACACTAGTGCCCAATCTTACTAGAGGGTAAGCCCGGTAATGTCATCATGGAAATCCACTACCCAAACATTCTATAGGGTTACGCCTAGAAGATGTCATTGGGGAACTCAACTCCCAAACCCTACTTTTGGGTAGGCTTAGTAAGGTTGTAAGAGAGCTCTATTTCCCTACCCTATAGGAGGGTATTCCAGGTACTATCATCAGGGAACTCCACTTCCCAGCCCTGCTGGAGGGTAAACCTGGAACATCTTGGAACTCCACATTCCAATCCTACTAGATGGTTTCTTGGAAATATTATTAAGGAACACCACATAATAAAACTATCGGAGGGTAAACCCCATACTATCATCGAGGAACTCCACTACCCAATCTAGCTGGAGGGATACACATGAAAAGCTCGCGTGATTCTGTATAATTAGTGACATCATCGGGTATCACCACAGTGTGTCATACCCAAAATATTCCACATCATATCTCAAAAGCCACAAATGTGGAAACACACTCTGGATAGGCTATTAGACGACTAAAATCTATGTTCAAATGAAGGATATAATGTAATGACTGAATAATTCTCACTGTCTCTAGCGTACAATGAGTCATTACATGGGCTTACGTGACGTCCCCAGGGCACCAAATGTTGGAAATAAATGAAAAAGGGTTTTAAATACAATTTGGTGACGATTTAACCTTTAATAAATAAACCAATAAAACAAAAAACCTTATCCTACCCATTTATGAAATGATTCATGAAGAAAATAATGACAACTAAACAACTTCATGTATCCTAAAACAACATAAAAGTTTAAAACAACGGAAGTCCTAACAAGTTTCAAAGTAAATAGTTGATAAACAACTAACCACTCTCAAAAAGGAAACAAGACTCCATGCTCCACATTATCCAATATCCACAATCACCGAATAGACCATGTATCATGAGGTATTTCTAAAAATGAGGGAAACATTACCATTTCTCGTATTACGAAAGATAGCATCTACAAAAGCACTACCATTCCAAAGTATGGGTGAGTATAAAACTCAGTAGATTTCCCACAATGACTTCCATACTCGTGCCACTAGGATATATTTTTTATCACATTATAAAAAAAGTTTATAAAATGAAATTTACCAAAATAGTTTATAAAAAAATATAAAAAAGTTCAAAAACCATTTATAACCAACTGTATAAAAAAGTAAATGAAACCAATTTACAAAAAGTTATTTTTCAAGAAGATAACTAATCAAGGATCAAAATCAATTATTATTATAATTTGGTATAGTCATTATTTATTTCACAACACACTCACACATGCATGCTTCATTTGACAGTTACATACTCATGAGTATTCTCTCATGATATTACATTGTGTCATAATGACGCACACCCCCAATCTAGGGTCACACACCCTGTACCTCAATGGAACTTGTCCCTTATTCATGTACCATTAATCATGAACTCACACCAAAACCATTTATTCCAAATATTTCAATTACTAAAATAAATTTCTCCAATAAAACTAAACTATTATTGAAAACAAACACATAACAAATTTTGATGAAACATTTCATTTCAATAAAAAAATTCCCTTTTATTAAAACGATACAATCTAATTCATGTTATAACAATACATAATATCCCCTTGTTAAAATCCATATTTTAAAACTAAGAACAAAAGCACTCATTTAAAATATACAACGTTCCACGAATTTCACCCTTTACCAACCCGTCACTAAATAAGGTATAATTTTTTTTAAAAAAAAGTGAAATCACAATAAATTTTGAACAAATAAATCAATGTTAAAGCTTGCCAATAATTTCTAATAAGTGGAGTTGAGATTGAATCCTCCAACCTCGATGGTTTTGATGAAAACCACAACGAACGAAGAACGCACAAGAAAACAAGATCGATTATCCAAGAAACCATGTTATATCTTTTCTTATAGAATGATAAAAACAAATATCTATTTATTTTTCATCCTCATGTATAGATATACCCATTATAGGTGAATATTTGAGAATCCACAAAGAAAGGGGACAATGATCAAAGTAGATATATGAAACTGATCAAGGAAAATGATGAACGATCACATACGTCAAGAATTAGGCTTTGATTCACTAAGGGAATCCATTGGATGGAATACAAGATGCTTGTAAGAGGTTCTACAAATGTAAAAATAGAGTAATCTAAAATTAGGACCATTTAGAGGAAAATACGACGGAGTTATGGAAAAAACAAGTGAGATCATATTTTTAAGGATTTCATTTTGACTTTGTGCATGGTTAGGAAAACTGTGCGCTAACCATGTGGTAGATACTACCCACATGGACACCCCTTGCGTGGTCTCCCAAACCATTATACAACCATGATGGAGATATTTCTTCTAGAGGACCACTTTTCATTGTTTGAAAAAACAGTTAGGAAAACTATGAGCTTCCCGTTCGACCTTTACATAGCCACAAAAACACTTCCAATGTTCTACCAACTCTCCCAACCTTTACCCTTACACTTTATAAGCATAAAATTATCAATTAAGGGTTATAAATAAGAAACTAAGAGTACTATATTCCCCCAAAATTGGTATTTCAATCCCTAAAAGGCAAAACTTTCACTACCCAAAAGGAGTTCTGGCTACTTCTCTTTCATTTGCTTCTCATGTTCCCATGATTCTTCCAAAATATGAAAATGATACCATGAAACATGGACCAGACTGATGCTTTTTCCGTGAAATAATTCAATTTTTTATCCACAATCCATACATGGATATGTATCAATGAATAATATGACTCTAGGTCAACATGATGACATCTGATCACTTGGACAGGATCCGACTGATACTTTTTCAACTGACATACATGGAACAAATTATGCACTGAACTGAACTATGGTGTTAATGCCAACTTATATTCGACCTCTCCAACCAATTCCAATATCCCTAAAGGTCCTATATATCATGGAGATAATATTCACTTCTTCTTGAAATGATTATGTCAATGTCATGGATAGATCCTCAAGAAGACAAGATCACCCCCAGAAAATGACAACGGTCTTTGGCGGTGATCTTCATATGATTTATAATAACTTTGATTCATATCCATCTTCTTTATAATCAACCAAATACTCTTTTATGTTTCATGGACAAGTCTCATCCAAACTAGTGACGCCTCACCCATTTTCAGCCAACATAGTGGAGAACGATAAGGACGCCCATACCGTGCTTCAAAAAAGGCCACATGTATTGAGGCCTTATAAATGTTATTGTATGATATTTACAGCATGGGTATATTTTCTTCACATGAGACACTAAAATAAATTACAGAAGCCTGCAACATGTCTTCCAATGTCGGTATCATCCTCTTAGACTGGCCTTCTTTCTGAGGATGATATTCCGTGCTCATAGTCAACTGAGACCTAAGGGATTTTTGTATGGATTTCTAGAAACATGATGTGAACCTCGGATCTTTGTCTGAGATGATTGAAACCGGTACACCAAGCCTCTTTACCACTTCTTTGATTTAGATTTTATATAGATCCTACAACGTATGAGATTCAATAATTCGGATGAAATTGGATGACATGGTAAGATGATCCACTATCACCCATATCGAATCATGTTTCTAAATAGTTCATGTGAGACCTATAAAAAAATACATTGTTATCTACTCCCATTTCCATAGTGCGATAGGTAAAGTCTTCATCATTTCTACTTGTCTCTGAAGCTCTACCTTAACTTGCTGATATGTTAAGCACATAGAAAAAAACTCGTCCACCATTCTTTTCATGCATCTCAACCAAAAGTGTTCTTTCAAAACTGTATATATCTTCAGTGTTCCTGGATGTACAACATGTCTTGAATAGTGGTATGTGAGAAGGTGTTGTTCCTGAAAAGGCATAGGTACAACCATACAATCTCTAAAACAGAAGATTGAACTCCCATCAATTTTCCATTCCCCAATGGTCTCACTACCATTGAGTTGTGAAATCATAACCAGACATTCTATATTAGAAGATTATGCCACATTAACCATATTTAACAAATCCGGAACAATCATAGCTGAAAAGAAATTTGTAATATCACCTTGTTCATCACATTGCACATGCTTGTCGGCTTGTACTGAAAACAATTTTCATTCATCTAAAGATTCTTTTTCCAACAGAGAATATGAATTTCTAGTCAATTCATCCCCCACTAAATTCTATTTTCCCGGTGTATACAAAATGTAAAATTCAAACATCTTAAGATACTCCATCTATCTCGTTTACCTTAGATTCAAATCTCGCTGTGATAAAATGTGTTTCAAACATTTTTGGTCAGTGAACGTAGTAAATTTCTCACCAATGAGATAGTGTCTCCATGTTTTAAAAACATGGAAAACTAAAGAAAACTACAAACCGTGTGTTGGATAATTCTTCCCATGTACCCTCAACTGCCTTGATCTATAGGTGACCACACGGTCTCCTTGTATGAGAACACAACCCAACCATAATCCTGAAGCATCACAGTACACCACATACCCCTATCCTAATTCAGGAAAAAATCATTATTGGTGCCGATGTAAGATGATTTTTCAGTTCTTGGAATGACTTCTGGCATATCTATTTCCATTGAAATGGAGCATTCTCCTTTGTCAGATCTATCATTGTTGAAGCTAGTCATGAGAAATCACAGGAAAAGCATCAGTAGAAGCTAGTTCGACCATGAAAACATCGTATCTAGAGGAAATTCTTTGGTGGTTTCCCTAAGATAACATCTTCTATATTTTCAATATCAACAGAAACTCCTTTCTCAAAAATGAAATGGCCATGAAAATGCACATCCTGTATCCAAAAATCAAACATTGATAATTTAGAATATAAATGTTGATCTCTCAATATTTGTAACACTGTTTCTAGGTGTTCCTCATGGTCAACCATTGTCTTTGAGTATACCAAGACGTTTTACACAAACATCATGACAAAAGTGTATAGATATTGATGAAATATCTGATTCATCAAATCCATTATGCTCTCTAGTGCATTCGTTAGACTGAAAGGTGTGACTATATATTAATAGTGACTATATCTTCTTCAAAAAGCTGTTTTTGAAATATCTTCCTTTAAAAATCAAAACTGGTGATATCCTAATTCTAATTCAATCTTGGAGAACCACTAAGCTCCCCTTAATTGATCAATCAGATCATAAATGTGTGGAAGTGGATACATGTTCTTTATAATAACTTGGTTCAGCTTACGATAATCAACGTATAGACAAAGCGTTCAATCATTGTTCTCCACGAACAAGACCGGTGCAACCCATGAAGACATACTTGGATAAATGTAACCCTTTCTTTCCAGCTCATCCAACTACACATTCAATTATCATAACTCTATTAGTGCCATCCTATAAGATATAAGGCAAATAGGAATGGTCTTCATAATGAGATCAATCATAAACTCAACTTCCTTTAGAGGTGGATAACCTAAGATGTCTTTTGGAAATATGTCTGTAAATTGATCCAAAATTGTAGGAAAAATCAAATCCTTTATCTCATCTATGGATTCCAAAGACAACATCTCCAACTGATAAGAGATCATTCCCACCAATTGTTCCAACAATCTATTTGCACCTTTCATTGCCATCTTATCTCCTCCAAAGAGATGATTGATGTCATCCTCAATCATGAAACTTACTATTCTATTATAACAGTCGAGAAGATCCTTAATCATTTTCAACCAATCCATGCCTAGGATTATGTCATAGACATCCATTTCCAACACCGAGACAATCCATTTCAGCTCATCTTTGTCAAATGATATAACACATGCTCTACACACAAAGGCTTGACATTTTGTTTCACAAAGGGGAGTTTGCAGTTTTAAAATAGAAGGTATCATTTTCAACTTTAAATGTAGAATATAAATAGCACAAGAAGAAATGAAATTACAAGATGCACCAGTATCGAATAACACTTACACAATGGTAGAATTCAAAACAATCATACCTCTCACTTTAGATGGTCGAACCTAATCATCGATAATCTTCTACTCAACTCCATACAATTGCTTCATTGTTGCACTGTTCTTGTTTTTTCGTGTGGAGATTTCACCAGTTGGGGAGTTATTTTATTTATAGAATCACCATGGCTAGATCTTCATAGATGATTATACTAGAACTATTATCCTCACCCTATTGAAGCATATGATTCATGTGATGCCCAAGAAGTGTCTCAAGCACCTGACCTTAGAGAACTGTGACAATATCGCTAATGATGACTCATTTGTTTGCAGTTATGAAATTCTCTAGGTTGTTCTATATACTCTCTCCTTATATGGTCAACAAACCAAATAGAAAACATCCTAATTTTCTCTTGGGTCATGGAGGAAGGTTTACTGATCTAGCCATGTGGATCTGATTTATACTTCCACCATGGAAATAGGTGTCTGTTTTCTAATTTCATCCAGCATTTCAGTTCCCACCATTCGTTGTAGGTATGACCAGACCACCTCGCATAGTTCCTGAGATATATTGTTCAACTAAATTCAATCTTTTCACCATCTTTATATAATTTTTAATGTATAACACCACAATATTTGATCGAATCTCCTACCTTAGTTCTGATTCAAATACATGTGCCTTCATTGACTCACATGCTGCAATTTCTGGTGAAAATATTACAAAATTGATGAATATAGACATATACTCTGTGACAGAGAGATTCAATTACATTAGTCTGAAGAAATCCATTATTTTCTGGATATTGAATGTATGATGAAGGAATTTTTTATTAAAAAATTCCTCCAAATCCCCCCAAGTAAGGAATTTATCCAATTTATCATGCACCTCTAAATCCCACCACTTGCATGTAATATCCTCAAGAATAAAAGTTTCATCCTTGACCTTTAACTCCGCAAGTGTGACGATGAACTTGATGATATGATTCATCCTACTGAGCAACACCTTTGCCTTTTCAGGTTCAGCATCACGCAAGATGTTGTGTGGATTCTGCCTAATGATCAATATTGTAGGATCCACATCCCATTGATCATTCCTCTGGTTCCCTATATCCACAGCTTGAAAACCTTGGACAATACACTGAACTAACTAGTGGTTCACTTGTGATTAAGGTTTAACCACATTCTCCACGGCATCTTCGGGTTGGTTTCGACAATGCCTACCAGGTGACATTTTCTAATCCAATAACAAACTCCACCAATCTCACTCTTTAGAAACTGATTGATTAGCATTTCAAATGTATCACATCAATTATCACAACATTATTTTCCAAAATCAAACTTTTTCCATTTGCACCATTTTTGAAAAAACTTATTCCTATTTTTGAAAATGAAACCATTTTCATAATATATCAACCATGATTTTTCAAAGTATTTAATTGGAAAAATGTTTCTTACATTTTCCAAAATGAACACTTATTCACAACATGAATCATTACTCAAAATGATATATGAACTCCTAGTAGGAAGTCTTCTATTTAAAATGTATTTATTCTCACCTCATTGGCTAAACCCATGATAATGAGATTTCTAAATCATATTAGTGTCTCGAAAACACTTTTGTACCCTACTCCCTAGTAACATGAAGTTAAGCACAAAAGGGTTAACTATGTATTTATATGCTATACATTTATTGTTCTTTCAATCCTACACCTTTATAAGAATCAATCACAAAGAATATAACATAAGGAATTTTAACTACATGACCAAGAACACTGATGATTACTTGTTAGGAAAGGACCGAACATGATGATAAAATTTGTACCTCAAAGGAAGGTACGTACTGATACAATTAGTAATGACCCACTAATTCTCATTGGATTGAGAGTACAATGAGTCATTACTTGGCCTTAGGAAACGTTCCCAAGGTTCTAATGGCTAAAAATAAATGTTGTAGGGTTTCAAATACAAGTGAGGGATGATTTAACCTTTACAAAATAAACTAATAAACCAAAAAACCATAACCCAACCATTTACTAAATGATTCTTGAAAAAAAGAAAGACAACTAAACAAAAACAAGTATCATAGATCCACATAAAAGTGTACAAATGTGGAAGACCGAACAAGTTTAAAAGTAAATAGAAGATAAACAAATAGAGACTCTTAAGAGACCACAAGACTCTATAACCCCCAAGCTCTATTCTCCACAATCACTGAACATCCCATGAATCATGAGGTATTGTTAAAACCTGGGAAACATCACCCTGGCCACTATCTCAGATGATAGCTTCTACACCAAAGTGCCAAAGAATGGGTGAGTATAAAACATAGTAGGATTCCCCCAATGACTTCCCTACTCATTCCAGAAAGATATAATAGTTAGAAAATTATATAAAACAGTTTATATAAATCAATTTACAAAAAAATTTTACAACCAAATATAAAAAAGTTCGAAACCATTTATAACCTAGGGAAAACATAAGTAAATGAAGCAAATTTACAATAATTTATTTTCCCAAAAAATAACTAATCAAAGCTTAAAACAAATTCTTATTATCATTTGGAATACCCATCCCATAGTTCACAACACACTCAATCATTCATGATTCATTTCAGAGTTCCAGACTCGTGAGTGGTCTCTCATCCAATTAATTTATTTCCCAATGACAAATGAGCTCGATACAAGGACAGAAACCTTTTACCTCAAAGGTACTCATCCCTTATTAAGGTCATTTTATTCATAAAATCATAGAAACACCATTTATGCAAAATTTTTCTATAACCAAAATAAACCCCTTTCATAAAAATGAACTTTTATTCAAAACCATCACACAACAAATTTTGAAGAAACATTTCATTTCCACAAAACATTCTATATTATTTAAAACATCCAATCCAATTCTCATGCCAACAATCTTGAAAATTCCCTTTTTAAAATCAATATTTTAAAACCAATAACCAAATCACTCATTCAAAATCCCAAATTTTCCTAGAATATCACCCTTTACCAACCCATCAGAAAATATGCATTCCAACAATTTTTCAGTAGAGAAATCAAAATCAATTTAAAATAAATAAATAAATTTCAAAGAATGCGAATTAGTTCTGCTAAAATGAGTAATGATTGATGCCTCCTACCACAAAGAGTTTGACAAAAACCACAACGAATGAAGAACGCACAAGAAAATAAGGTCGATTCTCCAAGAACACAACATAGATCTATTCTACTAGTAATATTTTAAAAAAATATCAACTTATTTGGCATCAAAACTAATAGATCTACCCATAACTGGTGTATATCTGAGAAATAACGAAGAGGGGATTAGTAGATCTAAGTAGATATATGAAACCAATCAATAACGTTGAAGAACGATCACATACCTCAAGAATTCGGCTTGGATTCACCAAGGGAAGCCTTCATATCAACTCCAAAATTCTTGTAGGATGGTCTACTACCTTCAATGGTGAGTAATCTTGAATTAGGGCCATTAATGGAAATACAAGGGAGTTATGGAAAAAAGGAGTTAGATCATATTTTTAAGGATCTCATCTTAACTCATTGCATGGTTTGACCACATGGTTTGGAAAACTATGTACTAACTGTGTGGTAGCTACTACCCACATGCCCTCCAATTGCATGATCTCCCAAACCATGCTCCAACCATGCTAGATCTACTCCCTCAAGAGGACCACATCCCCCAGTCTCGCCGCACAAATACGCAAATCATGTGTCACCTGTGCGACCTTCACATAGCCCCCAAAAAACATTCATTGTTCTCCCAAATCTCCCAACCTACACCCTTACACATTATAACCATAAAATTATCAATTAAGGGTTACATACAAGGAACTAGGAACTAAAAATACTTATATTTTAACTATCATTAAATAGAGGTACATGGCATTTTGGGGACCCACATAGTGTGTTGTTTTGGTTTTTTCTCTAGTCATGTCCTCATCATAACAAAACATTCTATCCATGTAGTACTACAAGGTGGGTAAGCGTATAACACAATGTGTCTCAGCCAATGACAGAACAAACACATGAGGCTCATCACCGGTTCGATGGAAAATATATAATTTTAATAATATACCCCTTCAAATGGACTTAGATGGCCTAACATAACACAATATTTTTATCCTCATGGAAAAATGCTCGGGATAGACTATTCACTTGGCTCAATCAGACACCTGGTGAAATAGTCACATTCCACCAAATCAAGCATGGGTGGTTCTTCATGCGATCAATCCCTGAATCCACTATAAATTCCCAGAATTGGTCTTGAAACGTCCGTTCTAATTTCTGGGATGCAGTGCTACAAATGATTCGTCATTCCTACACCGCATGAGGGAGATATGTCGGATACTGGATTCCGTAGTAATAATAATGTTTTTATTATTGGGAGATTAGTTTACTCAAGTCACTAGTTCAAAAAAAGTATCCAACATCTATATTAATATGACCGTCTCAATTCCAGGATCACACTGTCAGTGATGGTTCGTGAATCTGATGTCTTATTAAGAAGATGTAGGCAGATTTATGGTATGATAATGAAAAATAGTAATAATATATATATATATATGTATATTTAAATCTTTTTTTCTGTCAACGGAAAAACTCAAAGGATTTTCCTCCTTTGAATTTGGTTTACGCGGCCTCACCTCCACCACCTCTCTTCATGATATACAATCATTATTATAATAATATATAATAGGATAAAATGAGTACATGGAATTCTTATTTTCAAGCTAGAAACATTGGTTCCTTCATCCCTTTTCACACTTGGCTTCAACATTTAATTTAATGAATTTTAGTGACAAAATTTGTTTCATTTAATTTACATATACAACTCCTTTCCATTTATTTTACTCAAAACCATCTCTCTATAATCGACTAATTATTATCAATAATAATTATGATATTTAAACATAAATACCACTAGAATTTAATTTAATTATCCATAAACATTTGTTTTCACCATTACTATAATTATTTAATATAATAATAATAAAAAATACAACTTTAGTTTTTTTAACTTCTCACAATTACTAATAATAATAATAATATTTACGCTCGTTGTGTTGACCGCACCCAACCGCCTCGTTTGTGGTCTGAGTCCAGCCATCGTCACATCTATTCCAAACAAACATCACCATAAGATCCCACACATGAAATCTTCTTGAAACTGTCCTTGTCATAGTGCACATCACCAGCACATGCTAACCAGGGAAATTTGGTTTATTGACCCGATACCGAACCACCTTAAATAAAAAACATGCACCCAAAATGTCGATCCAATCTGTTCACCAAATATTTTCCCGCTCGGTTATCAATCTGTCCCCAATCTGTCAATCCAAATGTCATTAATCCTATTGCAACAAATCCAGGGGTACTATCATAGTCAAACCTTCTCCATCAATGTCGAATCATGACCCCATGGTCTAATGATGATGAACTTGAAGAACAATGTGTTAAAATCATCAATAATGAAGGTGATAAACATCGTTGACCAAACATCATCGACCATATATTTCATAGTTGGGGGATCGAGGTGAGAAGCATGAAATAGAAAAAACAGAACCAATAATATATTTTTATATATGGGTTTAGGAAAAAGCTAAAATTAAATCAGATCAAAGAGATAGAATTGATCATGCTCAAAATTTTAACTATAAGTGAAGAAAACCACATATAATGAGTCCTACCTTAAATTTTTATCTATCATAGAAAAAGAAATAATTCTCCAATGGTTTGGAAGGATTTGTTAGCGTTTTGTATGTCTTGATCTGCTCAATCCTGGAGTTTCATTGTCATTCGGTTTGATTCTCCAATGGAAAGGAAGAGGGTGCTTCAACGACAGTGGGTGAATTATGAGCCAACCCTAGTGAAATATCAAATATGACATATTTATAGACATTTGTATTATGATAAATTAAATTAATTAATTAATTAACTAATTAATTAATAAACATAAACACACAGCTAATGATTATGGGGTCTGAAAGACCGACACCAACTCATTTTATGTCGCACTTATGGTAAACACCACATTCCTAACCTAACCATGGTCTCAGATTTCTGATTTGAAAAGCTGATTAAGAGTTATCATATTTTATTTAATAAATCATTCACACACAATATATTTTGTTAGTTTTTTTAAATTAATTCCGAGCACATCGGTCTTCATAATCATACAACTTTTCAGTGCCTATAATATTTAATACATATAGAAATATTTCACAGTATTACTATGAAGAAACTGAGTCACTACATAATTCCATCCTTCAATATTTTCTTCCATGAAAAGAAAAAATAGGAAAACAACCCTGAATATTGATCCCGTATCTGGATCTCCCGCTCACAAGAACTGTCATGCACATTTCCATGCTATCACAACACTTCAACCAATGGGTTTGTCTGGCCACATAAGGTACACTTCTGTATATTCTCAATAATCACCGGGTGCTCTGCAAAGGTGGTTCCATCCTCAATGGCTATCTTTCCATAGTCGATGAAGTGCATAGGGTAATGAACATATCATCTCATCTATAAAAAGTGGAGTACTTGGTGCACTAGCTCCAGCTGTAGGGGTTGGGCGAGGTGGTAGGAAAGATCTCCAACCCTGTACACAATCTTTAACGACCCAATAAACCTTAGAGATATCTTTCCTCCATAGTTGAACCTTAATATTCCTCATCATAGGGAGACTCGTAATACATAATGGTCTCTATGATCGAACTCTAAGGGAATACGATTACAATCTATGTAGGATTTCTATCTACTATGGTTCGTCTTCATCTGCTCCCGAATGACCTGCACTTTCTCTATTGTCGCCTGCACCAACTCTGGTCCACAAGAGGTGACTCTTCAATCTCTGTCCAACATAATGGTGTCCTACAAGGTCACCCATATAGGTACTCAAAAGGATCCATGCTGACTGTATAGTGATAGTTGTTGTTCTTTGAGAACTCTACCAAGGATATGTGATCCTTCCAACTCCGGCCAAAATCCAATACGAAGCCCTCAACATATCCTCCAACACCTAGATAGTGCACTCGGTCTAACCATCAGTCTACGGATGAAAGGATGTATTCATCCATATATAGACCTTATATGCCTCCTATATGTCTCTCCACAATCGTGACATAAATTGTATTTCATGATCCATGACAATCGTCAAGGGTTCCCAGTGAAAGATGATGATATCTAGTACATAAAACTAACCTAAACTCTCAACCTAAATCTTCTCCCAAGAAGTATGGATGTGTTCCAACTTCGTGAATCAAAAAAATATCACCCAGATGGAATCACAGACCATTATTGTGTGAAGAATCCATGTGAAGAAGTCCCTCGATATGTTGTCCCATTTTTACATCGGGATCTCAAGAGGCTCAAACAAACTCATAGACCCAGGGTGCTCATGTTTCGCCAATTAACATGTTAGAAATTGTGAGACAAATTCATTTATTCTTTTTATAATACCAGACTACAAAACTACAACTGTATATCTATGTACTTCATCCCTACACCAAGAAGTACATTTATGGGATAAGTGTGAAAATCATTCATCCCTTCCTCCTACATCATGAATGGAGCCATTGTTCTCCCCCTAAACATGATATTAGGATTCCATCATTTGGAATATCTATCTGGTGCCTCAATTGTGGATATATTATCATGAAAAAAATCCTAGTTGATTTCTCTCAGATGGGACTATCTCACACACTTGAGAAGATGAGACAACACCATCGACCGAAGAAATTTTTTACCCTCTTACTCTAATAGGGTTAGCTGTTGAGAACCTAACGACTCTAAAGATTCCTGCACTATTTGAGCCTAAAACATCTTGCTAAGGGAATCTACTACCCCATTATTCTTCCCTAGAGTATATACTATCTTGATGTTTTAGGCTGACTGGAACTCCAATCAGTGTTGCTATCTCAGGATCAGGTCTCTCTAAGGAGTCCTTGCTCAATCTTCTCCGCTCAAAAGTATCCATCCTAGATCATGTAATTTGATTACCACATAAGGTTTTTAAACCTATATGCATACCCTTCCACCATCATCTATCCCCAATGAATCATCATAAGCTCTGGGACTAGGAATAAGCATAAGCAGGATTCTTGGAAGACATCTCATGAGAGTGTCAGCTCATTATGCATCTATGTAATGAGGATCTTCCAACACATAGATACTTCTTGGAAAATGATGGCTACTAGTGCCACCACCTAATCCATCGAGGTCCGAATAAGTATGAAGATACAATCCATTGACTCCAGCCAATCCTCTACTTCCTAAGGATCTGGGTTGCCATATAACCTCAGCGATCTCTGGCATTGGAACTCACTAAGAGCACTAAGACTATGAATTTCCCCAACCTACTCTGCTGGAACGGTCTGTTGTTTGACCTGGGGTGGTATTGATACCTTTCCACTTGGAGGTAGTTGATTACTAGATGAATCCTAAACTAAGGCCTCATCACTCATAGGGTTGTCGTCAAGAACCTGAGCTTGTATCATGGATTTATATCATCATAGAGGCATCTTGAATGTCATCAAGGAGTACACCGTTCAAATGAGCACACACACAAACACACACATATTACAAAAAAATGGGGAGATGACACAATAAGTATAGTTAAAGACTCAATCCTATATATTGAATATACCATTAATCCCTGCAAAAAATTTCTCAACATACCGAGTGGACAAGAATGTAGTCAGGGTCTTGGTGAATGGATATGTTGGTTTCCCATACCATCACTTGAATTCCATGACCGAGAGTCACACATGAGACACTTTGAAATGATTTACCTAAACCCAACAAATCCTCATTAATGGGAAACATCTGAAAAACATACTAAGGAATTATCTTTATTTGATACCAATTTGTCATCACTTGACCAAAGCTAGGGCTTGATCCACAACTACCACAAGCCTGCCTCTATAGGCCATGGGTGGAGACTATTTCCGAAGGCACAACTAAGAATAGAGAGGCCTTTACCTATGTAATTGTACTCACACACAACCAACTCAATTAAAAAGTTATGATGGAATGAAATAAAAGATGCAACACTGATATAAATAAACCAAAGAGGCATAGAACTCTAAATAGTACAATGTACGACTGTGTAAACTAGAAACAAAAGGGAAAAATACATGACCAACCATAAATGTGTCTCAACCTGATAGAAAACTAGAAATGTGAAATAGCTGAGGGGGCCCACCTCTTGGATACCAAGATATGACCACCGTAAGCGGTCCAAGAACCCTATGTCCCTAAAATCCTCTAATGTAATGATCCACATGTATTTAATCTACATGAAAGATGAAATGTGTGGGAAAGACCCTAGTAGTGTTCAGTATAGACACACCCATTATAATGCCCCAAAATACTGAATGGGGAGTTTTACGAGATACACCTAAAGAAGAAAACAATCAAAATAATAATGTAAAATGAAAAAATATAGTTCAACCCAACAATAGAGTGAAAGTAAACTTTTCCAAACACAAGGATCTTAACACGGTGAGAATATAAACATCATGTCGAGTCTATTCAACCTATAAAATTAGTGTAGACTCATCCAATCATGAGAATCTAGGCACGGATGTCACATGAATTACCCCACAAATCTTAGCCATTCCTTGAAAGAGAGTAACCAAAACCCAAGGGGTGGGTACTGATGAAGGATATATATATGTTTAGTCAAAGAACCCCAAATGAGAGAGTAAAGGGATCTCAATCTCATAGCATGGGCCAAGAGGATGAGTAGCCAATAGTTTGAGAAGATATTTATCAACAATTTCCATAATCTCACGCATTTTCCCTGAAAACACAAGTCAATGGAACTGATCCACCACTCATTGATACAATCCTCTTTGGGAGGCATTCACTCTCCCACATGGTTTAATGTCGCATCACAAAAACATTTCTTATTGGGTAAACATTTTCTCTTCCTCGAGAATCTAAGGCTACATCAAGACACATCTCATCACTCTTTGATGCAGTCAAGGGCCCATAAATTATGGTAAAGGATACAATGCCCTAGTATGATAGGAGAGTTCTACTCTCATAGTCATTGAGTAACTCCACTACCCAGCCTGTCTAGAGGGGTACAATCCGGAATGTCGTCGGAGAACACCACTACCATGTACTACTAGAAGGTAAACCCAGTAAGGTCATCTGGGAAATCCACTACCCAACCCTACTAAAGGGTTATGCCTAGAAGATTTCATCAAGGAACTCCACTAATCTACTTTTCTAGAGGGTAACCTCGGTATGGTTTTCATGGAACTCAATTGGTGATCCCTACTGGTGGGTATGCCCATTTCTATCATCCGGGAACACTACTGCCCATCCCAACTAAAGGGTAATTCAAGAATGTTTATGAAATCCACTACAATCCTACTATAAGTTAACTCAGAATTATCATTAGGTAATTTCACCGCCCAACCCTAATAGAGGGTAATCCCGATACTAGCATTGGTGAACTCCCCTTCCCCACCCTACTAGAGGTTTATGCCTAGAAGGATCTGGTGTTTTAGTATAATCGATGAAATCATCAGGTGTTACCTCTATTCACCATGAATGATATATTCCATATTTTATCTTTAAATCCACAACTGAGGGTGCCATGTCATTCTACATGGAAAATTATTATGGATATCCTACTCGTTCACCAAAATATGAGTTCAAATGAAGGATATGTGAAACGTTGAACTTTCCTCATAAAGTGGAACAAGACATACTGGGGACCCACACGATATGTGTTCCTGATCTACTATCTGGTTGTGACCTCTCCAGAACATGACTTACTAGACATGTATCACTACATGGAGGGAAAGAGTACTATGTGGCATGTCACGGTCAATGTACCATTGAATTCATGAGGCTCATCACTGGTCCAAGGGAAAACCATAATTTCACTAATATGCCTCTTCAAATGGCCCAAAATGGATAAAACCATCACATTATTGTGATCATCACAAAAAAATTATTTGGATAAACTATTCATGTTCCCCAATCAGACACCTGATGAAATATTCAAATTTCACCACATCATACACAAACAGTGATTCGTGTGCCCTTGCCACGAGTACGAAATAAATACCCAAAATTGATCTTGAAACATCCACCATTATTTTTTGATTTTTTCGTCACATATATTCTCCATTATAACACTACAAGAGAATGATTTGCCCGATACAAGATCCCCCAATAATATAAATTTTATTATTATTTGGTGTTTCATTGACCCGAGGCACGAGTCCAAAAAAAGTATCCAACACCGGTCATAAAATGACCATCTCAATTCAAGTATCATATTTTCATTGATGAATCGTCAATATAATTCTATATTATGATGTTAATGGTGGATTTAGGGTTCCAAAATCAAAAATTATAATAATATTAATATATTATTATTATTTATAAAACCCTTTTTTTATTCAATGTCAATGTTCAATGGATTTTCCTCTTTTGAATTTGGGGTACTCATATATGGCATCACCTCTTCTACATCTCTTCACAATATACTATAATTATTATTATTATATATAAAGGGATAGAAGGAGTTCATGTAATTCTTATTTCTACAGAAGATAGGTAGGCACCTTCCTCCATTTTCAGACATTGATTCAACATTTAATTTAATTAAATAAAATGAAAAAAAAAATTGATTTAATTTACATATTCAAATCATTTTCATTTATTACTCAAAAAATGTCTCTCTATAATAATCTCATTATTTTTGTGAAATCTATTGAACACCAATTGAAATCGTGAAGAGATTAGAAACTAGAAATGCAAGACTGATCATTGGTGAAGCACTTCGTTGATGAAGCAAGCATTGAATTTCTGTATGACGATGATGAAGAAAAATGAAAATACAAATTCAAGAGAAACAAAAGAAGTAGAAAACACAATATAGATCCAAAAGTCCACAAAATTTCATAAACATATCAACATATTTATAGAGTACATGAGATTTGATCCAAATGTGAGAATATGGATGGTTGGCCATTAAGAGAAATATTAATTGGGAATTGATGAGTCATTATTATTATCATAAATATGAAATCCATTAATAATGTTTCATAACACCCCATGGATGTCATAATTTCATGTAATATTATATAATCTTCACATAAAAACCATCTGGGAAAAATAAGTGAATCCAAAGTAATTGAATTCCATGTCATGATACCTCATTAAAAGACTTATCAAGAAAACCCAATTGAAAAAACATGATGAAGGAAAAAAGAGTGTATCATTCACAACTCCCCTTGATTATATCATTTAATTGTGTCTCTATGATATCAATTAATATTTTTATTTAATTATTTATTATGCACATGGGAGGAATACCATAGGTAATAATGAATGGTTTCATTAAAAAGAAATAATGAATGGTTTCATTATAAATTACAACTCATGGGGAAGACCAACAATTTCCATTAATTATAGATATCCATAATCATTTATAATATTCCATTGGATATCTGTTTTGATGTATTATTTCCTCATTAAAAACCCCATCATGGAAAAACTCTTCTAGGGAAACCTTTTTATTAGTTAAAAAGATTACAATAACATCATGTCCCCAAAGTGTTTCCCCATTAAAAACATCATCATGAAACCCCAATGGGAAAAACATGACAAAAGTAAGAGGGTAAAAAAGATACATCTCCCATTCATAATGATCATCACTTAACTCATAAGACGTCCAAAGTCAATTCATAAACAAAACATTTATTTTTGAATTTGTGAATATGAATAATCCATTCCTTTTAGATATAAATGAATAGGGAGGAACATTGCCTTGCATCATAATTTGATTTATTGTTATTTCAAAGTACATATGTACATGTTCATGTATATACTTCATGGATAAATAAAATTTTCATTCATATTTAATACTTATGGGATAAGTATGTTCTCCATAAACCCCTTATATTAGACTCTTGGAAACAAGTTATTTATTTATTTATTAAGGGTATAACGGTTCCGAAATTTAATATTTAATGTTGTGGATGATTCATTCAAAATACAAGCACATTCCATGTATGTTATTGATTTAATAAAACTCTTTGAGTGGTTATATGTTTTTCAAAACATCTTAATAATATGATGAATATAATTATTCAAAAAAACCGTGGGATGATATATTACATTTATATTATTCTAAAATTAATATGAATACATGAAATACATCTTATTCAGTTCACCCCATAATTAATAATATTGGGTTAATCATTCATAATTTTGAATATTCATAAGGATTTTTTGTCCCTTATGGGATTCATATAAATATCCAAATATACAAGGAAGAATTTTCCTTGTAATAAAATCATAAATATTCAATAGTCTTAGTAGTTCTGATTAGAAATCCAAATCATTATATGTTGAAAATATCATAAATCCCTTTAATAATTTATTCAATTATTATGATGTTGACATATGTCAAAATCCATTATAATCAGTGAGTTTTTAAATAATATAATTAAAATATATCATCAACCACATTTGATTGAGATTTCATAATTTTTATGGTACTTATGTCACTTTAGGGAAAATATCTAAAAATATATAACGTTGTCGATATATTCATTTTCCTCTTCATAGGAAAATATATTTATTTATTCCAACTCATAATGAAAAATGTTTTCACAAAATCAGTTCAAACACACTTCAAGTGTGTAAAATCAGATTATTGATTTCAAATACCTTACATTCATGTATGTGTTGTGATATTTTTGTAAATAGTTCTAATGGACCATATTGTATATTTCATGCGATTCTTGATATATATTATAATCAATATTCATATAATGTAATGTATACTCACCAACATTAAATAACACACATGATCATTTAGTGGATGCATATTTCATATAGATTGATTACATGGAAGTTGGGAACTCCCATATATACTTGTTCATAAGTATATGAGAAATTTATTTCCATAATAGTTTCTCAAGATATAAATAATTTACCTATAAATGGGTACCTAGGGGTTAATTATTATATAGGAAGAATTCATACTAACTTAATGAGAATGAATTCATTGATAATTTAGTAGACATGAATCCATTAAATAAATTCATTATTCTCCACCTAGTGGATGTCTACTATGTAATAAAAAAATACATGCTAGTGTATACACGAATCAATATTTTTCATTATAATTGATCCTAGATAGTATAATTCATCATATCATATATTTTTAGTGCTATTATTGGTAAAATTAAGGTTCACCATTATTGATTCGATTGTACATAAGAAATTCATTATAATGACTATTTATGAAAGCTTGTTAGATATCGAGGTACCTCCTTTACCTTGTGTATCCATATGATATTCATTTTAAATAATACCATTCATATATCTCTTTAAGACATCATATATAACAATGAATTAATAATTTTTACTAATATATAGGAATATATTCACTGTTCTTGATTCATTAAACAATTGTTTCTACATGTAATGTACTTATACGAGCATACAATAACTAATATTTGAGTGATTTTGTAGAATTTAATCCAAATAACATTTATAATTATTTTTCTTCAAGATCAATGCATATAAGACCTCAAGGATGGTTTATTGTGAAAACACATATTTGTCATTTTAATTTCCACTTATGGTGGTTGATGAATTTATAATATAATCACAATAGGTTAGTCCCATCACCAAGTGGATTATTGATTTTTTTAGAAATTCCCAAATATTTTGGATATTTGAGCCCAAATATGTTTTCACAATACATTTTCCTGGGATTGGATCCCCCACAACTACTGAAAAAATGGCATATACCCATGGTTCAAAACTGTGAGTATAGCTCCCATAACCATGGGTACAGGCTATACCCAAAGTTTTGGGACCTATGGTCTAGAAAGTTGTCGGTATAGGTCCCTAGCCTATACCCACAGTTTTCCAAAACCGTGGGTATATCTATTCTTCCACCGTTTCAAATCATCATACCCAATTTCTACAGTGTCATAGTCTTTTACCCATGGTTTCAAAACTGTGGGTAAAAATCCTAAAATAACGCAGGCGGTGGGTTTCGTTCCTGCAACCTCTTTATAGAAATCATCACATCTAACCACTACAGTAACATCATCTAAGTATATATATAGTTAAATATTGTAATATAAACCATGGGTATAGAGGGTAGAACCATGGGTATAGAACTCCTGCCAAGAAAAATCCCTTCACACTAAAAAAAATATTCCCGCACGCACACGGGAAACATATACACACAGTTTTTCCATAACTGTGGGTATACTTGTTTTAGCCCAGACCTATCCCCACGGTGTCCACAAAAACCATGGGGATAGGTACCCCTATGCCCACAGTTTTTTAAAACCATGCGGATAGGTTACTTTTCAGGGCCTATAGAGACTTTTTTCCAAAAATATGGGGATAAAACCCCCCTATATCCACAGTTATCCAAAACCGTGGGAATATGTCCTGAAAAGTTACCTATGCCCGCGTTTTTCAAAACCGTCTGTATAGGGGTACCTATCCCCAAGGTTTTGTGGAAAACCTTGGGGATAGGTCCATTTTATGGTAGTGCACGTCTTTTGAATTAGGTGAATATGGTAGCAAGAATCAGTGGGGAAGAATCGTCTGGATTCACGAAACACAACTTATCCCTATCGAAAATTAGAATTCATAAATAACATTAACATTATCAAATGAAGGAGAAATTGTTCGATGAAACCTCATCAACTCTCAATAATTCATGATAGCACAAATCATATAATCATTTTCATGAATAATTTCATTTACTTTGAGGAATGATATATAGTAATTTAGACTATATTCACATCTTGGAATTCATTCATTATTCATATTTCATGATACATGAATGATAATTCATTATTTATCAATAATGATCATCTTTCATAAAATATAAATTTTATTGATTATGATGATCATTGTTTTAACTACTTCAGGTGGTAAAATCATTTTCATATAATATATCAAATTATAAAAACTATGTAATTCAATATTTTCATTTATGAACTATATGAACAGAAATATCCACTTCAGGGGACAAATCAATTACATGAGATGATATTGATAGTCCATAAGAATATGATAAATAATAAATTTTCCCATGATATTACTATTAGAGGAACAATAGTTAATAAATGAAGAAATTATTCAATACATTTCCAAAGGAATTTATTTTATTCTCATCTTTCCGGGATTCATTATTTTATAAATACTAATAAAATTCATTTAGCTATGTAAATATTTACTATCATCAAACCAATTATCTTTTTAATATTATTATTAATTATTATAAACAAAGACAACACAATGATCATTCATAAAAAATAATATTTACCTCGTACTTGATTTATACTAAAATAGTGTATATTTGTATTCAATTAGGAAAATAAAATATATCATTTTCAATAAATATTCTCATTCACTCCAGGAAAGAGAATAAAATTATTTTTTTGAGTTTTATAGTGTCTTCAAGACAGTTGTATGAATATACAATTCAGTAATTTCATCAATTTTATCCAATTTGAGGGATTAATAAATATAAAATATATTTATGATTGTTCATCAAGAACATTTAATTTCTCTAAAACATTTTATAATAATAAATGAAAGATAACAGAAATAAAATAATATGTTATTTACAGATATTCAATGTATATTTCATCTTCATTATAAGCCTTTATAGATCATAATAAAACATGAAACTTTTATGGTGAACAAAGTAATAATTGAAATGTACTTTCATGGTTCA
Source organism: Viscum album (assembly GCA_963277665.1). Lineage (NCBI taxonomy): Eukaryota > Viridiplantae > Streptophyta > Magnoliopsida > Santalales > Viscaceae > Viscum > Viscum album. The sequence continues at coordinate 414,014,184 of OY728128.1, read as the reverse complement.
TGAAACTATTAGAGAACCTCGGATCAACGTACGACATGTAGGAGACGTCAATCCCTGATCACCACACATCAGCATGATGTACGACGGGTACACAATGTTCATCATTCAACTACTTCTGATGGTTCTGTTTCATTATTTTATTTGATGAGTGATATTTTTTACAAAATTGACCACATTGTTTACTAATAATAATATATTTAAGGAATGGAGTGAAATTTTCAATTTCTAAGTCATTACAACCCTTCGTAGGATCATTATTTTTCTCGAAACAATAGGCCAAGAAAATAATATATTATTTTCAAATTTATGAAGTGAGGAAAAATAAATGGAACAAAATCTTACATATAAAATTAGAATCATCTTTTTATGTAGAACAATTAATGAGTGTAATTGATGCACACACAAAAGATTATTTCAAAAGAATAATGTTTATAAAAAACATGCTACATATCTTCTTCACATGATACTTATCTAATTTGGATGATGACAGAATTGTCATGATGCGTAATGTGAAGAAGACAATGATGCTGATAACGTGTTTTGAAATTGAATGAACACTGATTGAAACTGTGAATAATTTCAAAACCATAAACGTAAGGCCGATCAATGAAGAAGAACATCATTGACAATGAGAGCGTTGAATTTGTGTATGATGGTGACGATGAAAAATGGAAATAGAAATACATGATAAATAGAAGAAGTAGAGAAAACAATATTGAAACAAAAGTTTAGAAAATTTCATTAACATATCAATATATTTATATTGTACTTGAGATCTGTTCAAATAGTGAGAATATGAAAGCTTCGCCATTAATGGGTAAATTAATTGGGAATTGATGAGTCATTATTATTTCCATAATTATGACATCCATTCATATTTTATCCAAAAAATTATTATCAATAATAAATATATAAATTAAATATAACCCTCAATGAAATTTAATTTAATTAACCACAATCATTTAAGGCCACCATTATTATTATTGTTTAGTATAATAATAATAACAAATCTACATTTAATTTATTTAACTCATCACCATTATTATTATTATTATTATTTACGCTCGCCACATTGACCACACCCGGTCACCTTGTCGGTGGTCTGAGTCTGGCCATCATCACATCCATACTAAACATCCTCAACCTTGAGATCCCACACAAGACCTCCTTTTGAATCCATTCACGTCATAGCGCACATTTTCAATGTGTTCCAAACATGAAAACATGGGTTATCGAAACGATCCCAAACCACCTCTGATTACAAACACATCACGGTTCACCAGACACTATCCCACTCATTTATAAATTAATCCCCAAACCATCAATCCACTTTTAATTCATTCTACTAAAAAAAATCTAGGGGTTTGATCACACTTGAACACACCCCGCCTATGTTGAATTGTGAATTCAAGGTATAGTTATGAAGAACTCAAAGAATGGTGGAGTAAAGACACCAATAAAAAATGTGATAAGAACAGTTGGTCAAGAATTCTTGACAAAAAATTTCATAGTGGGGAAATACGAGTGAGAAACATGACAAAATAGGAAATAAATTGAAATGATAATTTATTCTGATACATGTTCTCATGAAGAGGCTCAAATTAATGCAAATCAAAGAGAGGGAATTGATCATGCTCAATATTTTAATTATAAGGGTGAAAACCCACATATCACTTGTCCTATATCTATTTTGGATTGATCAATGATAAAGAACATGTTTTCCAATGATTTGGGAGGAACCATTGTGTTTTTAACATCTTCATATAATTGTTCCAGGATTTTTCTCATCGTTCGAATTGATTCTCCAATAGAATGGAGGAGGGGATCATTGTCGATGGTGGGATAATTATGAGCCAATCATGGTGGATTCTCTATAATGACATACTTATAGACATTTGGTATAATTTAAAAGAATTGAATTAATTAATTAATTAATTAATTAATCCATTGAAACACAATTCCAATGAGTGAGGGGTGTGAACGTCCCGCACCAACTCATTTTTTATTGTGCTTAGGGTAAACACCACATTCAAGACCCAACTATGGTTAAAAAATTATAATCCAATCCATTTAGGATTTATCTAGTTTTGATTAATTAACCACACACACAATATAAAATATATTTAATGTTTTTTATAATAGTAATTCCTAGTAGACTGGGACTCAAAATCCAAGCCCTCTCAGCACCTAGCTCTAGAAATGTTTATATAAATATTTTAAATTCATACAAGGAAAATACCGAGTCTTTACAAAGACAGCCCATCTCTAAAGAGATCCTTTAGAGACATTATTAGTAAGGGCATGTTGAAGGAGGTTGAAGGTTTCTAATCAGTATCAATGATGAAATCGTGTCCATTAAAGGATTACTCCCATATTAATCCCACCATGAGAATCAGATCAATATCTCTTTTATATGGGTGGAATCGTTAGACTTGCTACTTCAGTACATTGGTTGATGACTCTGACTCTGATGAGGAATTTGAAGATTGTAATCATTTATAATAGGATCTTTGATGTTTTATATATCTTTTTTCTTTTTGAATGAGGGATGATTTTTCATGCCTGACTCTTCCTCATCTTCTCTGTGATACTATTTTTTCCATATGTTTTAATAAAGAGTCTTTTAACCTTAACATCTAGTAAAAAAACAAATATTTGTAAATATATTTATTTATAAATATAATTATATATATATATATAATTTAAAAATTTATAATAAATTTAGAAAGAAGGTCTAGAATGAAGTAAATCACTTTGCCTTTTATTAATATATGAAAGAAAAAGATATCAAGATTATATTATAGGTCAAACAAAGATACTTTCCATCAACTATAATAGAAGTTTAATGAATATAAGCTGAAGGATAATTTTCATAGTCATAGTAAGATTCATACATAGTTTCTCACTCCAACTGTGAATTACCTTTTTGAGAATACTAAGGATCTCTGTGTTGGACCTTTCCTTCCATGGAGTGATGTTGATCTTTAATTCCTTGATGATGTTCTGGTAGACCCATTCCTTGGTATATTGGAATAATCCTTTTGTGACCATATTTTTAGTGGGATTAGAGTTATACCTTCACTGTTGATCATCCTTCCCTTTCAATTTATGACAAAATTCTTAAATGAAACATTTCGACCACTGTCTGGAAGCCTGATATGAGTGGTGTCCCATAAAAATATTTGTTTATCATTGTCACTTCCATCGTCTGAGATATTATCCCATTTACCAGAAACACCTAAAAAGTAGAAATTATTCTATATTTCTTGATAATAATTCATTTTATATTGATCATCAGATTTCTTGGAACCATCCTCCTCTAGAAAATGCCTTGAGAAGTCCATTATCAGTGGCTACACAATTCAACCTTTCCCTTCAGGTTGTGAAAGAGAGTTCTCTAGTGCAACACACTAGATAAGAACCTCATTTGTAGACTCATTTCATGCCTCATCAAGTTGGAAATTATCATCCCATGTATGCTTCCCATCCTTTTTAGGGAATTGATTAAAAATAAAAATATATTTACTATTATTATAAAAATAATAAATAAATTTATTATATAAATAAATTTATTATATAAATAAATTTATTATACAAATATATATTAATATATAAAATTATTTATAATTATATATAAATATTTTTAAATATATTTTAATATAATTATGAAATTACAATAAATATATTTATTATATTTATAATTAAATAATTATATATAATTATACATAATTATTTATAATTATATAAATATATATAAAAATATAAAAATATTTACAATTATATTCAATGATTTTTAAATACATTTATTTATAATTATATATACCAAGATGGCTTAGTGAGGGATTTGGAAACCAAACCCATGACCCCAGCTTTATTAATAAAAGTAAAATTTATAAGGGAGGAAGTGGGTCATGCAAGGCATAAAATGCCCACACACTACTACAAACTGAGTTTATCCGGCGTTAGGGATATAAATGCACTTTAAAATATACCCTTTGACATTGCAACAAAAAGCATTATTATAGGTGGTCTATAATGACATTTTTTAGTGCATTTAAAGGTGTTCATTAATAGTTCTAAAAAAATACAGTTAATCCAGGCCCGTTATCAGTGTTTGTAATAAAGCGCTGATAAAATTCCCCATTTATCAATGCTTTTAAAAATTCATTGATAAGAGGGTCATTATTATCATTAGTAAAAAAACATTGAAAAAGGGGATATTTGAAAAAAAATCATTAAAAAAATATTAAAATTAAAATTTATTAATATCACTATAAATATAATATTTTTTAAATATGTTTTAGATATGTCTAAATAGGCATTTAAACTCAATATATAAGATATTTACTGAAAATGGATTAAAAAATAATAAAAAATATAATATTAAATGATAATTTTCTAATTATCATCATGTAATAATCATTTATTAACAAATTGAAGATAAACAAAATTTAATAAAATATCTAAAATAAGTTGAAACCAAAACTAAAAAATCAAATGACTATAACATTTGATCTGAGTGTGTTTTTTTGATCTACCACATATCAAATAAATTCTTGAAATGAAATCTATGCCTTATTAACCGGTGGAAACCCAGTTCAATGATTTTTAGGACAAAAATGACAATAAGGCCTTCAAAACTCTGTTTTTACTCAGGTTACCCCAATTTTTTAACATTCAATGGATTTTTAGCCTTGTTTAAGTGGTCCTTATTATCTTTTTTGTGGAAACTGAATTTATTTCTAGCTATTGCATTCATATTGATATTATGGTTTTGATGTTTATTACTTTTCAGATAATAATGTTAGTTATAATCAAATATAAAATATATATACATTTTCCATATATTAATACATAAAAAATTTATTTTATAAATAAATATTTAAACATATTTACTTATAAAATATACTTCTCAATATATAAAACTTATCTAAATAAAAACTATTAGAGTTGGTTCAATAGAACCAAATTATTTATACATTATGATAAACATATATTAATTATTTTTAATATTAATAAAAAACCTGTCACATCATGATTATTCTTCTATGTCACATATTATGTGATAATGTATTAAGAGTAGATGTTGTACTAATAGGTAATAGTATTTCCCCACTATGATAAGAACACATAAGTGATACGACAATATTCATTACTAAATGTTCTATAGCTTAATGATATCATTTGAGGGACACAAATGATATAGGCTATCTGTGGTGGAGACTAATAGGACTTTGAGGAACATTATTATTGTATACTCCCTTTGAAATATCCATTAGGATATTATGAGAATGAGACATGCTAGTAGGATATCCACATTTATATCTGTCATTGAATGTTACTATCTGAGGACATGTGTATTGGTCCTTATACTTTAATATTATTATTAATGAATATTATGAGTCATGTACTTGGATGTATTGTCAAAAACCATGATGAAAAATGTTCTTGGTGAGTTATGATATGTTGTGTTCAACACATGTAATATTGAATTAATGAATAATGTGAGAAAGGATTTATCCCATCAATTCATTAATTGAAGTTAATATCTCAGGGCCATTGATGGAAATGATATTGTCTAATTAAATCCATGGCCATGGCATTCAATAAGCTTGTTCTATTTTAGGAAATTCAAAGAACGAGACATTGAGCATATAGGTTGATGGCACTGGCATGAAACCTACTCGATTAGAGGTATTTTGACGAAGGGATTATATTACATAGTAAGCATCTGTATGAGGTGACATTTCCTTAGAACATTACCTACTTTCTCTATGAGTGCCTTGGCATGTTACTGGATGCTAACCATGGACATTAGGTTCATTCGTTTGATGCCACTTAGAAAGAGGCAATGAGGGTCACAAACTAAGTGTATCCAGAATCTGTGTTGAATAATATATTATTATTTATTATATAATAGGTTGAATAAATATTAATCTCTCATGTGTTTCAATAATAATTCATGTATGCTTGTTCACAATTATTCCGACACTAGTTATTCAAGAGAATGTATTATGAGTGGAATATTTAATAAATATTTATTTTGTATTTATAAAATATAATATTTATTTATTAATTGGTGAACAAATTAGTAATATTTATTTAATAAATTAAAAGTCATTATTCAAGGCTCAATAAATATTGTGGAGGATTGGTAAACTGAGTTTAATGGTCTAATGCGAAATAAGTTTTATTAAATATTATTTAATTAAATAATATTTAATTTTAATCCACAAGTTAAGTGCATTTTGAGAAATAAAAATAATAATATTTGTATTTAAAATGGGATTTTTCTTTGAATAAATAAAAAAATTACGATAGTTTTGATATTATTTTATTTTAACAGTACCAAATATAAATACCAAATTATATTATTTTACTCATTATCCAATTTACTTTTGCACAGATATCTTGGAGAATTCTCTCAATTATAGAGATATCTCATCACCAAGAGTGATCTCCTGAACATAGTGTAATCCACCTCCACCAGATCAAGGAGAATGCTTTGGAAGTGGTTCTTGAGGGGATGAAAGGTGGCCAATTGTTTCTGACAATTTCACCGGGTTGCATGCTGCCATCTGATTTGGGGATGATGGTGATGTTTGTTGCTTCACATTCCCGCTTTCCAATGGCAGGAGGCATCTGTCTCTTATTCAAGGATGTATTATCCTTGATCGAAATGGGATTATGGGATGTCGGTTCCTCCTTCAGTGGATTACTCCATGATACTCATCACCTAGCTCGGGTCACCCTTATAGATTAAGACGTAGTTAATGAAACTCTTCCAAGTTCTATATCTTCATGGATACCATATAATTACAATGCTTTTTTAGGACATTTCAAAGGGTGTAGCCAGGGTATAAACCATTGTTTGGGGGAGTAGTCACATTGAGGCAAAACTAGCATGGCCGGACTCTGGAACACTGGTGTGTCTGGGTTTCATCCTCTTTTGATAGGGCTTCTCAAGGGCACAGAAGCCCGAGGAATCCCACATTGAATGCATGGAATTATATTTCATAGGAATGTATCTATCGTTTTCCTCAGATTCCCATGTTTAACATGGGGTATCCTGCAAGTTTAATGTCTGGAAGAGATGGATCAGACTGATTAGAACACTGATGATATTGAATTAGATGGGTGCAATCTAAGAAGAGAGAGAGCACTAATACTGGGACCAACACTTGGTCAGTTGAACGATTACTGCTAGGAGTAGTGATGAAATGGGATGACATCATCCTACCAGGATGTGGCGGCCTAGATGAGAATTAGGGTGGATGATGTAGGTAAAGAGATGGAACCTACATGAGGACGTCAGTGATTTTGGGCATAAGTGGAAAACAGACATCATACATATCCATGTGGTAGGGAATCAAAGCCCACGTAGTTCAGTGGCGCGATGGGACACCTGAGGAGGCAAGCCATATGGATGGGACACGGAGAAAGTGGACCCTCTTGGTTGGGGCATGTAATCAGTGTTTTCATGGAGCACAATGACCCAATGATCATACTAGGGCTTATACGTGGGTAGCATCATGGGTTGGTCTGACACATAAGGGGAAGGCTAGAGATGCGGTTCCTAATAGGGAAGGACACCAATGTTTAGTAGTGTTTGGGGTTGGAACTCATGGAGGCTTCCTACATTCCTTGTCTTGGAGATAGGGATCAAACCTACATAGTTCTTCTAACGATGACTTAATGTCGAATATACTTCCACGACTTACTATTAAATAGGGGCACAACGGATTACCGTTGAATGGAGGGGTCACAACGGCTAATGGCTAGATAGGGTCAGAACCGCTTACTGCTAGATAATGTCACAATGGATTACCGCTGGATAGGATCACAATGGCTTACGGCTGGATTGGGTTGAACCTCACGGAGGTTTCCAACATACCCTATCTATGAGACATGGGTCAAACATACGTAGTTCGAATAGGTATGGTTTAATTTCTTGTAGGATAAATGTGGCTCATATAGTTTAACATCACGTGGGATAAATGTAGACCGACTTCAAGGGGGTAGGAACTGGTTTACTGGACTTAAACCTCCGGGAGGCTTCCTATGTACCTTGCCTTGGCAAGGACCAAAGTATAAGTAGTTTGGAATGGGGGGCTTGGTGCACTGATGTACATATGGCCGGGACCAATTGTTGTTGGGCTTGAACCACAGGAAGGCTTCCTACATATCCTACCTTGGAAAGGATAAAAGTCCACATAGTTTTGAATGGGTGTATTGAATCGACATGATGGGGGTGTCAGAACAACTTGGTGTTGAGTTCGAACCTCAGGGAGGCTTCTTACATACCTTGCCTGAGCAAGGATCAATTTCCAGGTAGTTTGAAATGGGTGTATCGAACCAACATGAAAGGGGTGTTGGAACAATATGGTGTTGGGATTGAACCTCATAAATGATTCCTACATACCTTGCCTTTGTAAGGATCAAATTCCATGTAGTTCAGAATTGGTGTGGGGCTTACACTTTAGGATTCTAAAGGTTAATTTCATGATCAATGCTTACTCAAATACCACGTGAGTCATGATCGGTGTGGGGAACTAGAGGCAGAAAAGACCTGATGATCACGTCGTGAAAGGTGCGTCTGTGGGAAGGGAAATGGGTCTTAGGCTCTAGGTGTCCCAAAGCGGTAACAGGGGCTTACACATGGTTAGCAACCCAGGGAGATGGAGACAGGGACTTACTACAAGGTGGAGGCTCGGGTGGTAACAAAGCCTAGCGGGAGAGGGATTTGGCACTGACGAAAGTAGGGGCAGTGATTCCACCTCCCACAAGAAAGGCTTGGGGCTTACACCAGGATGGTTGCCCTTTCCCCACGGATAAATGTCACTCTGATAAAGAGGATCTCATTCCCTGTTAGGAATGATCTCACTCCCGTGGAGACCAGTGGGCGTGGTAAATGTCCATGATTGGGCACCCCACGTATGAGGCACAGGGTGAGGACACAGTTAAACATTATGTACTAGGGACGATGTTTCTCGGTAGTTTAATGTCATGTAGCTCGGATGAGGCGAGTTCACTCGGCACCCCTATGGACTTACATAACTGATACCTCCTACCCCTTGAGGGAGGGTATGCATCGACATTGCCGTGGTGAGGGGGTTTTATGGAGCGATCCATTGAGGGGACCACATTAGCATGACTATGAGAAGAAATAATATCCATTAGTGTGCATATGCGAAGAAGCATGAGGTGAAGCAACACAATAGGCAGTATCATCCAAGGGACTTTGACGTTGCTCTGTACAGACCTGAAGGGGCCATATGGGGAAGGAGCGCAAGATGCAGGTCTGCCTCGCATAATATAGGCTTGATCAAGGTTCCTCATGTTGAGGGAAACACATGGAGCACACATATGAGAAATGGGAACAAGGAAAAATAGGAAGTTTTCTAGTAAGGTGCAAGGTTCACGCACAAGACGAATCATTTTCGCACAAGAGGGAGGGGTTGTGCGCAAGAAAGATGGTTTGGGTATAGTTTTGACGGATTGAACACTGGATGTAGAGGGATCTTGCATGCAATATGGGACCCCTTGTGCGCAAAGAACATTAGGAAGAAAAAATATTCATGAGGATTAGAGGTCCTCTCCGAAGGCACCGCAGGGAAACTATCGCACAACAACCATTACCTGAAGGCCATGGGTTTTTCGCACGGTCGTAAAAGACACGATTTTCACGTATCATAGAATCAATTCGTTTTCCATTCACTCTAAAGAGTGGGGATGTGATACCATTTAATGATAGAGTCCTCAGAGTGGTGCGTAAGAGCCCTGTGCACAAACACCGGTCGGGGTCGGCTTTTGCACGCAGCCTGGGGATGGGTGTGAAATCCCCCATTTTTCATCACCATGGGCGTGGAAATGGGGTCAGGGATGACCAGTCATGGAGGGTGGTGTTTTGGCACATAAGTGAAGCCTGACACGCGACGGTTTGTGCGCTGGTAAGTCCTCTTGTGTGTGTAGACCTAATGTTGGGCGTGCCCGCCTCCCTGGCCCTGAGATACTTTTATTTTGTTTTGGATTCATTTGTTGCTCATTTATCCACTCGATGTTGCCCTATTCCGAAATTTGGAATCAATAAATCCCCCACGCATAGTATCAGATCTGGAAGGGAACCCAAAGGTCCGATTCTGAGGGTACTCCATAATAAAGAAAAAAAAGAAAAGATATCCTTATCATTGGGCAAAAACACATTTTTCGCACGAAAAAGGGATAAAAATGGTTTAGAAGATGATTCAATGCTTTATAAATAGGACGAGCCCCCCCCCCCCCCCCCCTAGTCCCTAACTTGACTTCTTCCACGTGACAGGCTTTCTTGCTCTCGTGCGCAAAAATAGTGATGTTCCGCACGTAGGCTTCCGCGTTTGACTCCGGGTTTTGCATGCAATTTTTTTTCATTCACATCAATATTCATTCGTGTAGCCATCGTTTTTGGGTGCCAAATCATCCTTATTTAACACCACCCCCTTCATAGTTCTAAAAATATCCACTCAACAAACTGATGTCGAGAGGGAAGTTGCCGCTACTCCAAGAAGAACCCAGATGATCACGAACCCTCATATTCCTCGCACGAGGAGAGTTGTGTCAAACAACCAAATGCTTTTAGGAATGATTTCACAAGCCCAAAAGGATTACGTCCATAGCGATAACTTTCCTCTATGGAACTTTGGTCTTCTGGAAGAGGTGTTGATGCCCAGTTTCGAGACAGACACACCGTGGTCATGGGTGACCCGCAAGGATATTATTCCATAATTCCACATTACCATCAATGGCCATCCTAATAGGGTAACACAGAACACATCCATCTATGTCCTAATTTTTATGACCAGGACGGTTGTGGGAAGCGATCGAGTTCCGGAGGAATCTCCCACCATTTCTGATAGTATTTTAATAAGCAGCATTACTGACGAGTCGAGGGGCTGGTAGGAGTGGGATTTCAGATTTGAGGGAAAAATTACCAATGAAAAGGCATGGGCGTACTGGGTACATCAGACAATCCAGGAATTAGGCCCGGAGATGTGGTCCATTCTACTGTTCGAGGTCGTTTGGACATCTAAATTCCACTTTTACATATATAAGGACTTGGTAGTAGAGCTATTCAGTCATTGGATGCCTAATACCAATACTTTTCACCTCCATCATGGGGAGGTGGGCATCAGTCTGTGGGATGTCAATTGTATTGGGGGAATCCACTTAGAGGGGTTTCAGTAAAATGTGTTCCTCCTAATGGAGAATGACTGGGGGGATAGGAATGACACCCCAATCCTATCATGGCACTTGCTAGAGCTGGCTAAAGGGGAACTGAAAATAAAATACATCCTGAAGGATATAGCCTATTCTGGGTGGTTTAGTCTCTTCCTGACCCAGGATGTAGCCGTGAATATACCAGGATGAGGGAAGCAATAGATGAACACGTCTCATAGGGAAAAATCGTGCTAATATTGGTTGATTTTGGAGACGGGAGAGTATCAATCGTGGGGATTTGTCATCAATGATGGTCGGGAAACGAATTTGAAATTTTCCATGTTCCTCGTTGCATTCTTGAGTGGCTTCTTATTACCTATGAGGGACACGAGGATGGGAGTCTGCTCGGGGACGCTAGTGATGGCCAAAATTATGTCAGCAAAGATCAAGGTTAACCTAGGGGTACCAGTGTTGGCTAGGCAATACAGTATCCTGGGGAAAATTTCAAGGGAAAGTATGTCCAGGTGGATATGTGGTCTATTCTAGATTCTACATGGTTGGGTTTCACCCCACTATGGTGGGTACGACTTCCCGAATTCCATCCGCCCCTAGTAACAGTATGCGATCCTCCCTCTTAAACATTGCTAGTATACTCCCATTGATGCTCAGGGATGGCGAAGTCAATCACAAGGTCGGATGAAACACTGACTTTGACATCCACCCATTCTGAACCCCAGTTTCCCAAAAGGTAGATTATGTAAGGGGTCCACTAGAGTAGAGGGAGTACCTTCAGAGCATCCAGGGTGGCGTGCTAGTGGCCCGAATTGATGGAAAAATCTTATGAGAACCCTATGTGCAGACCAGTTTACAATCCAGTTCAGGTGCATGCAACAGATGCCCAAAAAGTATATACAGTGGTCCAGGAAGAGTGGCATCCCTACATTCTCCTCCTGCTGTGGCTTATGCTCATGATGGTAGTCCTGGGCGCAATCATTACTCTTCCCCCAACTGTCTTAATTGTCAGACTATCAATATAGTATGCTGAACACTTTATGAGAATGTACCCCAAGGTTATTCTTTGGAAATGCGTTCGGATAATCATGGAATCTAGTGAAGATCCTGAAGAGAAAGAAGGTAGGTGAGGTGTCGTAGGGGAAGTGTGGCAAAGAATGGGTCAGGGAGCTACTGTGGTGTGGGCCGATATATCGTCAGCAGGGAAAGCGTAGGCTGGGAATGTGCCTCAACACTCCAGGAAAGGGTGGTCTTATGCACAACCTCGGGTCCAACTAGGGACCTCCCCAGAAAGTAATTCAGGTACCTCATAACATCGTCCACCGATGCTATCTTCCCTTCTCTGTGGTCAACATGGAGAACACTCCAAAAATCAATTCCCACCGAAGTGATGTGGTGGAGATTGGTTTGTACCAGGCTCGATCTGCTAGACATAAGACGTATCCAAATGACGGATAGAGTAAACATTCATTGTTGGCATTAGTACTTGTCAACCATGGATATGTACGCATGCTAGTCGGGGCGGTACGAAGAACCGCACCTCCGAGTGAAATTGATGCTTGGCCAAGAGCAAGACCCAGAGAAACTGCCATCGGGGGATGAAAGTGTAGAGGTGGAGGAAGAATAAGAAGAAGAACAACTGGATGAGGAATACCATATTGAGGGTATTAGTGGCGAGGGGTCTTCATCAGCTCCCATTCACTAGTGGAGTAACCGGGAGAGTGGCGAAATAATTACCTCCAATGCAGAACTGGAAGAGCAACATGAGGTATGTTTTAAACCTTATACCGGCCATCATCTTTTCATAGTCTCAAATCGTCAACCATGACATATCCTATTCAATAAAATGTGGGTGATTGTCCCTAGGAAACCTTCATCAAAGGGGGAGCGGGTACATATATGGAGACTGGGGAAAATCCTAGAGGGCCTATGCTCAGGACTGGGCACAGTGGGGCACCGATTTCACCTGCACTAGGCGATAATGATCTAGAAGGATATCCCCCTAGAATCCCCACTGTCCAAGTGGAGCTAACACTGGTAATCGAGATGATAAGTACCAAAGGATCCCCTGTAAAGAGGACCCCTACCATGACACATGAATTGGACTCCACTCCACATGGCTCCTGTAATTCCTTTCTCATTGGTATTCCCTCGTTGTTGGAGAATTTAGCTAACCAAGATACTGTTTACAGATACAGTGATCGCATGGTTGTAGGAACGACAAACCATTAAGTCCGGGATATCTGCAGGAGTGGGATGGGCAGCGACCATGTCGGCCATTGCAGAAGAAACTATTCTAGGCCACCCTACATCGGTACTCGGTGAGCTGGAGATCGCAATGAGGGATGGTAATGCTGTCGAGGAGGAACTCCATCCCAATTAGAGAAGAGTTGCTAATGAGGTGGAGGTTATCTAAGAAGACCATTCTACTAAAATCATCACTTTTTTCCCTGATGGTCGTCCTGTGGATCCTAAGGAAATAGATCATTCCGACTATGAGGCGGATGATGAGAGGCATATGACGTGACACAAAGGGTGGAAGTGTATCAAGTACATTCTCAGTTATCCTCAGATAGAATCGCTGAAACAGATGGGATCGAACCATACCTAGTTATGCTTTCTCTGTGCTAGATGGGTGGATGCTCAGCTTCTTTGTTCGACCGCCCGCAACTACAAGGCTGAGAATCTGCGCGAGAGCAGCCTCCACGCTGAAATTTCCCGGTGTCAGCAAGAGTCTGGGAGTACCCAAGCATTACTAGAGGCTGTAAAAGAGGTCTGATTCCTTGAAGAGTAGATGAATGAAAATAAATTATTCATTGCTAACTATTCTCAGCTTGTGGAGTAATTGAAGGCTCAACTAGCAGACACCAAAGAGTAGCTTGTGGAAGAGTGTCTCTAAATGATTGTACAACAAATAAAACTGGCACAATCAAATACAAGGGTTAGTGAACTATGCTCTGTGGCTGATGATGATGAGAGGGTTCTTAGGGGGTGGGAATCAATCCTAGATGCCATAAGAAAAAAGGTAGCATCACTGGAGAGATCTATCTATGATGTTGATCCTTAAGGTCCCTGTTTTGGCCAAACTCATAAATACTTTTCTCTTTACTGCCTCTGAACTACTTGTATGGATAAAATTATTTACTTGTTTTTTTTATTTTAATGCACTCAAACCAAAATCCTGAAACAAATAGAAATCCATTCCTAAACTCACATGGGTTGTGCCCGATGTCAGAAACAAGGAATGATCGTGTTATTAATTCATTTGAATTTAGGAGTGCCAGCCAAGGTTTTGGCATCTAGGTTTTGTAGGAAGGAAAAGGGGGAGGCCCGACTGGAAGATGAAGACCTCATCCCAATCGACGTACCATCCTTCTGATGTGCTCTAGTGTACGAGTGGGATAATGCCCGGGGTGTTAGAATTAATTCAAATATTTGAGAATGAAAATTTTGAATCATTATACTCAATTTTCAGACATGGTGGGATGGCATGAAAATGGAGAATAACTGCTTACCGTATTCGATACACAATATATTTCTTGTGTTATCCTGAAATGCGGATAAAAATGAGGGCTGACCACTGAGCAAGTTCAAAGCATAGGTCTTGACTCAAAATGTCATTTTTTTGTCTTCCAGATCGTTGTTGGCCCAGGATAGTAGGTGACCCATAGTCTGATCATCCACACTATTAGGGGGTTCATTCATATGTGAAAGGGGACGAGGGTCCGAACAATGGGCCTGAGAGGCATGGAGTGTGGAACAAAGAATTGTTCAAATGGAGTCCAATTCTATTGACATTACACAACCATAGTGGAAAAAAATTATGTGGATGTACCTGTTTTGTCAGGGATCATTCTTTCTTCTAGAGATGACATCTCTAGCATGGAAACTGAAGCATCCCATCATTGTCATGGGGATTCCAAAACTTGATCAGGGTAGATTTGCGATTAAATGGTTCCCTAAAGGAATTAAAGCTAAGGGGATGAGAGAAAAGGTGTTATTGGACGTATGATTCCAGGGGCTGGACTCAGAGACAAGATGCCTGGGAGATCCTACGTATCCCAAGAGGATGGGAATCAAGACGTATGTAGTTCTTGAAGAATGTCGTGCTATTTAACAACTTACGATATGGATGCCTGGTGATCTTATTTTAGGGTCATAGAGCTTGGACCAAGGATTGTAGGAAATAAGAGAGACACATGGCAATGCAACCAAAAAACCCGGCGTGAATGAGGACCTGGTTCGAATCACCGTGTGTTTCTCAGGGGAGGTTTTAGGTCAAGGGATTGAAAAATAATGTCTGGTTGGGCCCGAGACAAAGTGCACATGTGTACCTAAGTACCCCATGAGGATGGGAATCATGCTGTATGTAGTTCTAAATGATGTCATGATAGGATACCTGTTCCAGGGATAATTAGGTCGTGTGGTTCCAAACCTCAAACTAAAAGATGTGACATTTGATAGATCTTGTTTTTCCATTATGATAGATGTGTGTTTTTTTGAAGCGATAAAACCAAGGACCTAGTGATCCCGTTGTCACCAAAGGAATAGAGTCAGATGATGGCATTGAAAAATGGTACGGTGGGAGACCAATACCCAACCTGATGTCCCCTATGGTGAGGTCATCACAATGAAGTGCTATTTTTCATCATGCAGCCCGGACGATAATATCATAGTTTAAGGTAATGTGATGGGACTGGTCACACATTTTAACGTCATGCGATAATGATCCAAAAGTTTAAAGTCATTTGGGACTAGGTATCATAGTTTAATGTCATATGTATTGGGCTTGAAGGAATGTGAATGATGTGTTAAAGCATACCTGATGTGAATTAGGACCTGGTCTGGAACATCGTGCACAATTCTGGGAAATAAGCCTCTAGCCAAGGGGCCGGTAAAGGATAGAGAATAGGAGAGACTGGCTGGCTTGTACCATGGATAAGCGAACTTCTCAAAGGTAGGTGCAGACATTGATCCAGTTCCAAATCCCACATGAGTCAAACTTCGTGTGGGAAAAAATGGGGGAACTGGTATTTGTCGCACATTGGAGACACGCAAAAATAGAAGTTGGTGCTGGGACCCAAATGAAACCTTATTGAGGTTTCTTCCTCCCTAACATGTGGATGTTCACTGAGGGACATTACCAAGAGTTCTATAATTCCATGTGGACTTGATGGAATGGAAGATGGTGTGGATTATGTAACCCACATTTAAATCATGATTATTTTGCTGTGATGGTGGAGGATAGATGCTGACCGTGTTTGAAACACAACATCAATATCATGTGACCTAAAGTTGGAGCAACAAATGAGTGTTGACCACTGACCATATTCGTAACACGGGACATGTATCAGTTTTTTGTTCAAAACCCTCCACGAGGTTGGCCCGTGTTGGAAGAAGGGACCTTGGGCAGAGATTCCATGTTGTTTGGGGTTCCTTTTGTGTGTGAATGGGTATGAAAGATCAAATGAAGAGGGAAAAAAGGCCTAAACTATAGGTGAAATCATGTGTGAGTGATTTCTAATATTCCAGGTGCTAAACTAGACTACTCTTGGTCACCTTGGTGAGTCATCGTATAGGGTCTAGGGGCTCAACATGATTGCATCAAATTTGAAAATATTAGCATAGAATAAAGAGATGGAGGACTCTCAGAAGAATGTGTTACATGGCGTGGTAGATAAAACCTGATTTGAATGAGAAAATAAGTCCACACCACACTAAATACCCCTCTCATGATTTAATGCATGACATGGGGCATAGATAATAGTGATATTTTTTATAGATGGGGCTGGGACAACAAATGAAGTGTTCGAGAGGTTCTGCGTATCCCATAAAGAAGGGAATCAAGCCACATATAGTTCTAAACTACGACAAGGATGAAAAGTGAGGGTAAGATATCCCGACAATGGATGTGTATGGGATGACTAGTAACCTAACATGAACGATGAAATAAGTCCATACAACACCATACAATCCTAAACGGGTGGCTGGTCCAAGTGCCTGAGATGGTCGAGGGACCTGGTGCTTGAGTCCATAGACAGGATTCCACAGCCTTCTTTCTATTTAATGTCTTACAGTGAGGATGATAGTGATCCTAGTTTAAGGTCATAGAGCTCGGACCATGAGGCTGGGACATCGAAAAAGGATGGATATAATGGGTTTGAGACACATCATCGATATCATGTAACCTATGTGAGACAAGACTCAAGGGGAGACATTTTTCCTTAGGGCTAGTCCAATGGAAAAAATGTCTTGGCGATCCTACGTATCCCATTAGGATGGGAATCAAGACATATATATTCTTGGAAGGGCCATGCAGTTTAACGTCATGCTGGTAGGATGTGGGAGGATTAGAAGAACGATGAGGGGAACACAGTGCCACCATCCTAACCCTACTGCCAATGGGGTTTAATAGTAATAGGTCGCTTCACATGGGATCCTTCGAGGGAACTACACCCAGGTGGGGTAGCCAAGTGAGCAGAGCATGGGGCTGGACTTAAGACGATGCGTACGAGTGTTCTATCATTTACCATGAGGATGGTAATCAAGAAATATGTAGTTATTAAAATGCATTTTATCGTACTGTGGGATGACATACAGTTCAATGTCATGCGGGAAGTTTCATTGTTTTAAGGTCATTTAGGACTGGACGGTTTAGGGTCATGCAGGACCGTAATGCAGTTTAGGGTCGTGTGGGACCATACTGTTTAATGTCATGATGGACTATGCCATTTAATGTTATGACGGATTATGCAATTTAATGTCATGCTGGACTATGTAGTTTAAAGTCATGTTGGACTCTGTGACTCAGGCTATGTATTGCTGGAGGAGCTTGGCATTAGCAGGAGGAGTTATCCGCTCATCTTCCATGGTAATCATGGAGTATGCTCCATTAGAGTAATCCTTTTGAACAATGTAAGGTCCTTCTAACTAGGGTACTAACATGGGTGGATTCCCTTTTGGTATCATTGGAATCCTATGGGATAATACCAAGTCACTTTGCATGAAGGATCAGAGGAGAACTTTCTTGTTGAAAGTTATAGCTATCTTGTTCTGGTGCCTTTCCAGATTGGGAAATCCATGAATCCTTTTCTCATCAAGTGATTCTAATTCAACTAAGTGGATCCAATCTACTTGATTTGGTGCTTGATGATCATAGACCAAAGTCCACAATGAGGGAAACTGAGTCTCAATGGGCAGGACGACCTCCGCTCCATAAACCAGAGAATATGGGGTCACATGGGTGGAATTACGAGTTTTATTCTGATAAGACCAAAGGGCTTTGAGGAGATTGTATGGCCAACAATTCTTGATCTGAGAAGCCATTTTATGAAAAATACTAGAGAGGGTCTTGTTGAACTCCTCGATATGTCCATTTTCTTGTGCATGACAGCAGGAGGTATGGTTGGAACGGATCATGTACTTAGCGTACAATTTCATTAGCTCACCTACCTAGATGTTCATTCTGTTATCGGTGACGATGGTGTGAGGGACTCAAATTTTCTAAATTATGATGGACCTCCCAAAGTCAATAATGTCACGATCCTTGACTTCCTTGACAAAAATTGCCTCTACCCACTTGGATAAAAAATCCATAGTGTTTAGGATGAACTGGCACTGGAAAGCTATCGATGGGGGGTAGGGTCCCATGACATCAAATCCCCATACTAAAAATTCCCAATAGTACATGGTAGTTTCGAGAGGCTATGGCAGTCGATGCATGAATTTAGCATGAATTGGGCATGCATGGAACCTCTAAGAAAACTCAATGAAGTCGTGGATCTTTGATGGACAAAAGTACCGCATTCTCTAAATCTGGTGTGATAGCCTCGGCCCAGTCTGATGATCCCCGCAGAAGCTGACATGAACCTCCTGCATGACTTGATAAATCTCTACTCCATGATTGCAATAAAGGATAATCCCATAAAACTCATGCTTGTAATGGATTTTATCACAGCTAAGGCTGTCCTGGAGGGTTAACTGTAGCACGCAACGTCATATTTGCTTGTGTTCAGCCCGATTTGTCGAGAGATAACTGTTTTGGAGATACTCAACAAAGGAGGTTCTCGATTCAAGAGTCAATACAATCACTACACCTTAGGGACCTGGGGGTATTGATGTGGATGTGCCAGTGGTAAGGTGGATTACCTGTATCCTGTCATCATCATCTAAGGTGATAGGGAAAATGACTCTCTAGTGTGCGACATGGACAATCAGGTTATCATGTTCTGGCTCTGCAAGTGAGGCCGCTAGGTTGGCTAGGGCGTCATCCAGGCCATTCTCATATTGGGGAACAAGGGTATCTTCTGGGAAAGACGGGAACTGGGCCATTATATGGAGAGTGTTCTTCAACAATGGTACGAGCTCTAGCTTTCTGATGACATAGTCACCATTTATTTTCTTAAGGACTAGTTAGGAATCCCCTTTCACATGTAAATGGGGTACATTAAACTCGATGAACAGCTCGAGGGCAGGGATGAGAGCCTAATACTCTACTACATTGTTTGTGCATCCTTCCGAAAACCTGAATGAGTATCACAGAACGGGATGTGCCAGCGTAATGAAGGCGATACCCAGGCCCACACTGTTGAGTTTGGGATCATTTAGCCTCCTTCTGATGGGTCTCTATGAAGCACCATCGAAGTGAATATGATAGCATGGCATGGCTTGATCCACCTAGAGGATCGCTTCATTGGGTAAGTCGAGATCTATGGACTGGTCAGCCAGATATTGATGGGCAACGAGGAAATCTGCCAATGCTTGTCCCTTGATAGCATTCTGAGGGACTAATATGTTGTCGAACTATTGGAGAATCACTGACCTCCAAGCTAGGCAGCCTGTCGGCAAGGGGTGGTTCATGATGTATTTCAGTGGATCTACCTGGGATACCTGTTGTAACTCATGATGCTATAGATAATGATGTAATTTTCAGCATGGTGAATACCAACACAAGTAAGTTCTTCTCGATAGGGGAGTATCTAGTCTCCGTATTGAGGAGCATGAAACTGAGGTAGTAAAGGCTGTTCTCTGTCCCATCATTATTCTTCTGGGCCAGAAGGGCACCGAGAGATCGCTCTAGGGAAATCACATTAAGGGCCAACAGTTTATCATAGATGGGTGGAATTAAAACTGGAGGCGGTGCAGATACCACTTGATTTCCATGAATGCGGTCTGACATTCCACATCCAACTCATAGTGTGTTACTTTCTTTATGAGCTTAGAAACAGGCGTACACATGCCAACAAGATTCACGATGAAATTGAATTTATAGAATAAATGGACTTCGAAACCTTGAAGATCCATAATATTCCTTTGGAGAGCCATCTATCGAATGGTCGTGATATTCTATGGGTGGATCACAAAGCCCCTATATCTGACAATGATGATGAGAAACTTGTCATAGGTGACCCCGAAATCACACTTCATCATGTTCATTTTCAGGTGGTGAGAACGTAGGAAGTCAAACATTTTCTCATGATCCTTGAGATTTTATTGGTGCTGGAGGGATTTTTTCACCAGAACATCCAAATAACATTCCACCAACGTTCCGATAATTGGATTAAATATACAATTCATTGTCCATAGATAGGTGGCACCATCATTCTTTAAACTAAAGGGAATGACATGGTAACAAAAAGTACATTGTGGCACCATAAAGACTATAGATTCCTCATCCTCAGGGGCCATGAAGATCTGTTTATAACTAGAGTACCCATCCATGAAGGAGAGGGCATGATACCGAGCCATAGCATCGATCAAGAGTTCTGTCATAAGATGGGGAAAATCGTCCTTCGGGTAGTGACAGTTGACATCCTGGAAGTCGATGCTGACTCAGTTTATCCATTTTTCTTCTTGAATAGAAGAATATTGGCTAGAAAATTGGGATATTGGACCCCCTTAATGAAATTGGCTTTGATGAACCTGTTAACTTCGGCCTCAACCATGGCACCGTGAGAAGGATGCATCTTTCTGAGAGGTTGCTTGATTCCGCGATGATTTAATGGGAGACCATGCCAGTGGATAGCTAACTTGGGATCCAGTCCTAGATACTTCTCGTAAATATAGGTGAATACATAACAGTACTGCTTGAGGATGTGTACGTATGACTTCTTCTCCTCAGCGGGCATGGCAGCACTAATCAGTGTAGGTTTCAGATTTGCCTTGCTACCGAGGTTCACCTATACCAACTCATCGACTGTGGCGGAGACGCCCTCTTCTAAGGTAGGGGGAGCATCCAATAAGTCATATTCATCAATTATAGAGGAGGGATCCTTAGAGGGAGGAGTTTAATTCCGGTCATCGTATCCTGATGGGAGGGCGGTACCAGCCCAAGCGATGGTGGACACTACATCGGGGAACTCCTTTGCTGCCCTGACTATAATGACGAAAGCTATTGATCCAATCCCATATGGTCTTTATAAAAAGGTTCCATGTTTGATGATATAAAATCAATAGTAGTACGTTATCTTGAGAGAATTTATTCAAGCCTAACAGAACAAGAACATATGGTGTATTGTAGTTGCCATTGGGAGGACTTCCTAATACCTTATAGGGTAGGAGGCTCTGGTATCACCTGAGCCTGATCCATACAGGAGTACGAGGTGATCATATGACGTCTCTTAGACTGGGGAATCTTCTACCCCTTTTTATAGAAACCAAAAAACATTGCCCCATGTTCGGGGCTGTAGCCACCAATCGCCGGATTGGAAAGCTTTAGGCGTCATCCAGATCTGTCCATGGGTTGGTTGTAGCCATAGCATGCTCAAGTTCATTGTCCTGAATCTACTATTACTTGGTCTTGTAGTAGTCAGTATCTAGTTAGTGGGCTTCACAAGGGGAAACAGTAGATGTGTCACCATGGAGTACACCCACTCGATCTTTAAGGGAGTACATAAGGAACTGCTTTTATGATGAGGAAATCGTCGTGTTCAGGTGGAGCCACGACATGCCCATCAATGCATTGTAGGTAGTGTCCTGGGAGAGAACCATAAATTCGGTGCTGGCAACTAGGCCACCAAACTGGGTCTTCGAGTGGATTTTACTGACCAGTGTTTTTTCCATGCTGTCATAACCTTGGATTCTTCAATCAGAGGGAGTTAAATCATCCTCAGATAACCCCAATTTTTGCAGAGTCTGAGTCAGGATTAGGTTAATCCCAGAGCCCAGTTCAACAGGACAACAGTGGAACTCCATGACATTTAACTGACCAGTGATGTGCATTGGGAAAATGTGACCATGTATGGGAGAGCCTTCATCTTCTCCAGAGAATGAGATAATGGCCTAACATTCAGAATTCTAGACCACCTCAGTGTAGAATGCTTCTGTTGCTAATACTTTCATCTCATAATGGAGGGGTCTCTTTATTGTCTTGGTGAGGGCCCCACTCATGTCTTACGATATGAGAAGAGCATCAAGGCTAAGAGCCTTCATGGAATGCTGGAAAGGTGTTTGAGGTCATCATACTTCTGTGTCAGGAATGAACATCTACATACAACAGGTTGCTCTATGATAGGAGGTATGGTGGCCCCTGCTCGCTGGATCGACGACTGACTGGTGCTAGAAGTATCCAGCTTCCAACTCATGGAAGACCATAGGGTAACAACTAGGGGGAGGTCATAGGACCGAGACCAGTCTGTTGCAGGGTGTAGCTGGTTGTGGGGTAGTAGAAGTGACTCTGCCCAATAAAGAAACACAAACAGAGGAATACAAAAAATTTAGGACACCAGATGAGGAGTTTGTGCATGATGTGCTCTATGCTGGGAATGTTGTCTGGTCTCGGTAGCATGCATGTCCTGGCTAGAAGTGTAACGCCCTGAACCATGTTCCCCAGAGTCGGTGCATTATTACATAACACTGGCATGATCACAAAAGATCAAGTCTCGAAAGACCAATTAGTTTAGTAGTCTTGGCAACACTAGATATATTCACAAGCATTACAATTACATCAAAAAAGTGAAAACTACCACAACATCTTATCTTCACATACCTTCATACTATCCCTAAAAATCATTCATAAATTACTTCTTCACATCCTGGGAAAAATAAAACATTGAAAGGGGTGAGCTCAGATGCTCAGTAAGGATAACAATATAGTGGAAACTTTAATAATTACGCATAAAATTTTAAGGCAATGTATAACTAAACCACAAGCCTTCTAAACTTGAACTTTAGAATATTAGGGAAAAAATAAAATAAAATAATGCAATTTACTTATTCACATGGATATTCTACTAATCGAATAATCAAATCCAATATCAATAACTACTTTCATAATGAAGAAATGCATAATGCCAGACTATCATAACCACATAGCCAAGGCCACATGCAAAGAATAAAAATAAGTTTTTTTCAATGACTCGTGCCAAGACACTAGTTTGTTTCATGAGACCTTCTGATTCATTTTTTAGAAGATACTTACATTTAAAATTGCTCAAATATACTACAGTGTTTTTCTGAAATCATTATGCAATCATCTAAATACAAAATAACCAATTATGAGACTGCTTGACTATTTTCGAGACATGACGGGTCCATGCCCAATCCCTTCCTGTCTACCACACTCGAGAGTCATGTTTTCTAAAATCATTTTTAAACTTTATTTAAATACGTATACGTTTTCACTAGATTTTCATATATTTGAGAGAAATATCTCTTTTTAGAAATCATTTAAAAATCATATAATTTTAAATGAAAACCTTACTTGTGAAAATATCCTTATAATATTGTTAGGGAAGCTTCGACGATTTTATAATGGTGGAAAATATCCACACCCACCGTATAAGATAAAAATACATTCTTACCTTAATTTTTCCAAAAATGTTAAAAAGGACCTTGTTTGAAAAATGATAGAATGATTACTTTATAAACATCTTATAAAAATTCAAACAAGTGTATAAATGACTTTAACCCATATATTATAAAATAGTAAGAATTTTTGAAATACAATTTTAACAAACATGGATGTAGATGATTAAGAGGTCCCAATAGATAATTACGTATAAACAATCTCGGATAATGAAGTGATTGTTAAATAAACCCATAACTTGTACTTTTCCTTTGTCAAGGGTAGGAAAAACTAATATGTACTAGTGAAATCATTGTTATTAAACTGTACAAGAATCATATACATTAATATGATATCATATATGATCTTTTTACATTGCTTTAGTATTATCGTCGTTTTGGGTGATAACTGATTCATTCTCCTTATATGTTTCGTTTCGTAAGCCTTTTTTGTTGTGGATAGGTTATATATTTTTCATATCTAGAATGATATAATGTCTTTAAACGTTATTTTTAATCATTTAATGAAAATTATTCTTGAATGGATGCGATGGGGAATGAATATTATCGTGTTCATGGAGACGGTATTCCGTACGTACGCACGAGCGATAATAACATTATTTTGATATTAAAATAATATATAATTCGATGGTATATCATATATATAGAATAATTATAATGTTATATTTATTATTTACATGAATTACAAATCATTATTATACCAATCCAAATAATAATATATTGAATAACAATTACACCACCACGTGGAGACGGTAAGCCGTACGTACGCACGTACGGTGACATGTCATTCAAAGGATGGATAAAATACTGAATATGGCTGTACCATATTCATAATAACATCAACGTATATAGAAGATACTGGATTTATTATTTTATAAAGTAAATAACAATAAAAGAAGATGTTGAAGAAGAAATGAACTTAAAAAAGGGTGGTGAAAGCATTACCACTTTCTCCTGGTTCTTCCTTTTGAATTGATTAAAAGGGATCCATAGGATGGATTTCATATCAAAATAAGGTCTCTATGTTGAAGTGAGGGAAGTTTAGAGAGTATATGTTAGGGTTTGGCCGAACCAAAAGGCTGTGGAGGTGTCAAGAAATTGTTTGAATTTGGGTCCTTTTATAAGGGGGAGGAGGGGCTCTTTAGAAAAAACTTACAGTATTAATTTATAATAAATTCATATTCGGTTTCAAATGGCTCCAAAGTGGATTTTTATATGTCTATGTTGTGTATGGGTCGAAATCCTTTCAACCAATAGATTTTAAACAGGATTGGGTTATTAAATTAACCTTATCTTTTAGTTTTAATTCTTAGTTAATTAGTTTGACAATTACCATGTCACATTGTATTTTTATATTATATGGTTACTAAACATACAATATACTTCCAAGAGAACCCCAAGTGTCTCATTAATGATAAACCTATAATTATAGAAGTCCCTTGGAGGAACCTTATATTTTTAAGAATATAATATCAATTTATAATATAATATTAGTTTTAAAAACTCTTTTATGTCAATTTTGACACTATTGGAAAACAAATTTTTGTGAAAATCATAATAGAATGATTACTTGGAAAAAAGTTAATTAAATAAATCATAACATGTCATATTAACCTAAAAAATTATTGGAATTTATAAAAAGGCTTAAATAATATTTATTTAGGTATTTATAATATTAATTATTTTAATATTTCATTAAAAAGGTAATTACAACATCACCATTGTGTCATAAATAAATTAAATTAATTAATGTCTAAAAATTATAAATAAAATATAATTATGTATGAAATATTCTTATCTTTATAATTAATATTTATAATCGAACAGATAACATATATTACCCTATGTAAAAATTGTTTTAGTAAATATATATGCTTATGTCGTCTTTGTATTTATTTTGAAATAATTATTCTAAAATGTCATTTTCACTTACAAGTGGATCCATGGGGTACCAAAATCGACCCAAAGATGCCCAAGGTCGAACATGTATCAACCAATAGAGTTAGGACACGTTTTAGGGTAATTTATTATTTTAATATTGTTAATTTATTACCCTTATTAACAGTATTTACCCTTTAACCATGATAAATAAAATATTTACCGATGTAATTATTCAAAATGTCTAAAATAAAAGTAAAATTTTTACACAATTTCAAAACCCTGATTCCAAATATATAATCCATTTTTCCATATTTAAAACATATAAGTGCCAGAAATAAATTTAAAATTAATTCCCGCTGTCAAAACAAAAATTGTGTTTTTAAGAATAAATAACTATCAAAAGATTGACACTTTTTTATGTCCGGTTTAAATATGAAATTACATCCAATTAACAAAATTCTATTAAATGGTAAAAATATATTCTAAATATACTTTAAAACCACTCAAATTTATAATCTATCACTATTAATTATTTCGATTAAAAAAGGTTTTTTTTTATTTAAAATTTATTAATTTTCACTATTCATCAAAAATAGGAAGTTCTTAGAAAAATACAAAAATTTTACCATAAGGTAATTTCGATATTCCGAATCCAAAAATGAAGACCAATTTGAATAATAAAATTTATAAAATTTCAAAAAGTGGGTATTACTATTAATAATGGCTACTTTGATTTGCCATAGTGTGTTAGAGTCTCGAAGCTGTATACAATGCAAGCTATTGCATTATTCGAGGGGAAATGTACAGTGGAAGCTTGCGGTGTTACATTATCACATCCATCAATAAATTGAATCCTTGAAATTTGAATTTCTTTTTCAAAAATAAAGGGTTGAAAATAGAGAATACCGTTGAGGAAGACCCATAAAGGAAATAGGGTTAATAAAATTTAGATTTAATAAGAGGGAAAGCGAAATGAGAATGATAACAACGAATTAGGGTTTCGAATAAGAGAACATTGGTGGAAATTGTAGACATGTAATTAGAAGGAAATCGTAAATATTTATAGGGAGTGATTGAGGTCATCAATCACAAATATGTGTAAAATTGAGGGCCTCAAATCCATCAATATATGATGATTTAAAATATCATCAGTTCAACAAATCCTAAGCTATTAGGATAAAACATTTTTGATTTTAATATACCATACATTATGTTTTAGAATTAATTTCTTTATAGAATAAGTGGAATATATATACTTGACAAGTAGAGTTTCATCCTTTAACTAAATTCTACCACAAACTCATATTTCACTCCAAAAGATAATAGAACTCAAAAATATTATATTTATCCTAATCATATAAGGTTCAAAATGATAACACATACCCTTATAATGGGGAAAACTATTTTGTAATAACGAGGGAGTTCCTGTAAGCTAGTGGTAGGTAATGTCACACTATGGTTGTGGGTTCGATTCATGCAGCTTTTTCCTAAGCGACGGGTTATCGCACGACCTGGAGGTTGTACTTTTCCCAAAACTATAGTGTCATAATATTCCAAAAATAAGCATAAGAAATTTTTTAACCATAAACAATACTATCCAAAGTTCTTCTTAATCCATTCCAAACACTATAGTTATCCAAAGTACCTCTGTCCAGACTCTCTGTAAAAGGTATATAAATTCCAAAATTAATTGTAACATCAGATTCCCTAAACAAAGTAAAGTTTCTCTTATTGTCAAATACTGAAAATATGATTACCTTAGTCATATTAAAACCTTAATGATAACAACATGTACTGCATTACAATCCTTATATATATCACATTATTCTCATAACCAGAATATTATCATTGAGTCCAAAAACACAAATACATTAATTATTCCTCTTCAAATATAGTAACAGCATAAGCTTGGCCTTGATCACTTGGCCTTTTCTGAGGTAATTTTCCTTGGAGCTTAGGGAATTCACTTGCATAATGCCCCATTTCTCTACGACTTAGAAATTTCCTTTCCATATCTTCTTGATGGTCACAAGGAAAGTATTTTTCTATGAAAAGCTATTTGAAATCCCTCTATTACATATCTTCAACTTCATTGTCATATTTCATGTTTTGAATCAATGACCACCATTGATCCGTATTTCCAGTTAGGCGGTAAACTAACCTGACAACATTTTCCCTTTCACTACTCCCCAAATCCTGAAATATTTTCTCTAGGGAACGTATCCATTGATCAACTACTAATGGATTTGTACCCCCATTAAACGTTGGCGGTTGTTGCCTCACGAAATGATCTAACATTGATCCTCCACACTGCTGATTAGGATGCTCCATACAGGTAAGGTTATTATTCATAACCTGAGTGAGTTGTCCTAGTATAGTGATAAGCTGATCAACACTAGATTTATCATCAGCTCCACTATAATTATCTTGAACAGGAGGGCAATCCCTACAAGGAGTCCACGCATTGATATAGTTTCCAATCCTTCCACTAGGAGCCATTTCTAAACAATTTCATAAACTAGATTAGTTTATGAATCTAAATAAATAATTACTTACTTATAAAACAGTTAACATTAATTAAATAATTTATGGATATAATCCATAATCATAAGAAGTTTTTCTTTGAAGAAGTATATATTCATAAACCCTTCATAATTGTGGTAATTAAAATGAGAATTATACTAAGCATATCCCCCGAGAGTGTTTTAACCAAGAGTGCAGCAAGGCCCATTGTTGTGCCCCTGTTCCCATTCGAGTCTAGCTCAAAGTGGTGTTTTCGGGTTTTTCCCCTAAGTACATCTGTGCCAGATCCACCTCTACCTGTTCGTATCCAGACATGGATTTATTGTTTGGAAAACTCAAAATATCTCTAAAATACCAAAATTCTAGGACGTTATTCATTACTATTCGTCAATATTAACCTTAGGTCTATGTGCTCTAATTAGAGTTTATCTAAATCTAGCTTCCTTTGATTGTACTAAACTTCCTCTTACACCAACTGTAACGCCCCGACCCCAGTTACCCATAGTTGGTGCATTATTACATAACATTGGATGATCACAAAAGATCATGTCCTGAAAGACTGATTAGGTTTGAATTCTTGGAAACACTAGATATATTCATAAGTCTTACAATTACATCAAAAAGTGAAAACTACGACAACATATTGTCTTCTAATCCCCTCATAATATCCATGCAGGTCATTCATAAATTACTTCCTCACATCCTAAGTAAAATAAAACATTGAAAGGGGTTATCTCAGATGCTCAGTAAGGATAAAAATATAGCGAAAAAATTCATAATTAAGCATAAACAATTAAGGAAATGTATAACTAAAATAAAAGACTTTTAATAATGAACATTAGCATAATATGGAAAAAATAAAATGAAATAATTTCATTTACTTATTCAAATGGATATTCTACTAATAGAAGAATCACATGCAATATGAATAACCACATTCATAATGAAGGAATGCATAATTCTAGACTATCATAACCACGTAGCCAAGGCCCCGTGCTAAGACTACAAATAAGATTTTTTCAAGGCCTCTTGCCAAGACACTAGTTTGTCTCATGAGACATACCGATTCATTTTTTAGAAGATACTTACGTTTAAAATTGATCAAATATACTCCAAGATTTTTCTGAAAACATTATTCAAGCTTATAAAAACAAAATAACTAATTATGAGACTACTCGACTATTTACGGGCCATGATGGATCCACTCCCAATCCATTCCTATCTACCACACTCAATATATTGGTTTTATGAAAACAATTTTATGCTTCCTTTAAATACGAATGCATTTGCACTGGATATTCATATATTTGAGAGAAATATCTCTTTTTGGTAATCATTTAAAAATCACATAATTATAAAAGATAACCTTACTTGTGAAAATATCTATATAAGCTTGTTAGGGAAGCTTTGATTATTTTATAATGATGGAAAATAGCCGCACCAGCCGTATAAGTTAAAAAGACATTCATACCTTAATTTTGTCGAAAATGACAAAAAGGACCTTGTTTTGAAAATGACATAAAGATTACTTTATAAACATCTTATAAATATTCAAAAAGGGTATAAATAACTTTAACCCATATTATGTAAAATAGTAATAATGTTTGAAATACATTTTTAAGAAAAAATGAATGTGTATGAAAAACATGTCTCAGTAGATAATTACGAATAAACAACCTCAGATAATGAAGAGATTGTGAAATAACCCCTTACCTTGTACTTTACCTTGGTAAGGGGTAGGTTAACCTATTGTATAATGGTGAAATCATTGTTATTAAATATTACAAGAATCATATACATTATTATGTTATCATATATGTTCATTTAAGATTGCTTTAGTATTATCGTCGTTTTGGGTGATAACTGATTCGTTCTCCTTGTATGTTTGGTTTTGTAAGACATGTTTGATTTGGATAGATTATATGTTATTCATATCCAGAATGATATTATGTCTTCAAACATAATTTTTAATCATTTAATGAAAATTAGTCTTGAATGGATATGATGGGGAATGAATTTTATCGCGTTCGTGGAGACGTTATTTCGTACGTAGGCACGAGCGACAATATCATTATTGTGATATTAAAATAATATATAATTCGATGGTATATCATATTTTACGAATCATTATAATGTTACATTTATTATTTACATGAATTAAAAATAATTATTATACCCATCCAAATAATAATATATTGAATAACAATTACACCACGACGTGAAGACTGTAAGCTGTTCGTATGCATGTATGGTGAAATGTCATTCAAAAGATGGATAAAATACTGAATATAGTTGTACCATTTTTATAATAACATCACAGTATATAGAAGATACTGGATTTATTATTTTAGAAAGGAAATAACAAATAAATAAGATGTTGAAGAAGAAATGAACTTGAAAAAGTGCGGTGAAAACATTACCTCTTTCTTCGGGTTCTTCCTTTTGATTTGATCAAAAGGGCTCGTTAGGATGGATTTTTGATAAAAATAAGTTCTCTAGGATGAATTCAGGGAAGTTGAGAGAGTATTTGGATAGGTTTTGGTAGATCCAATAGGATTTCAAGGTGAGATGAATTGGTTTGAAGTTGGGTCCTTTTATAAGGGCGAGGAGGGGCTCTTTAGAAAAAACGTAAAGTATTAATTTATAATTAATTCATATTCAGTTTATAATGGATCCAAAGTAGATTTTTCAAAGTCTATGGTGGGTATGGGTGTAAATCCTTTCATCCAATAGATTTTATACAGGTTGGGGTCATTATATTAACATTGTATTTTAGTTTTAACTCTTAGTTAATTAGTATTACAATTACCATGTCAAATTGTATTTTTATATTATATGGTTAATAAACGTACAATATACTTCCAAGAGAACCCCAAGTGGCTAATTAAGTATAAAACTATAATTTTATAAATATCTTGGAAGATCATTAGATTTTTAGGAATATAATATCAATTAATAATATAATATTTGTTTTAAAAACACTTTTAAGTCAATTTTGACACTCTTTCGAAATTAATTTTTGTGAAACTCATAATAGAATGATTACTTATAAAAAATTTAATTAAATCAATCCTAACATGTCATATTAACATAAAAAATTTGTTTAATTCATAAAATGTCTCAAATTATATTTATTTATGTAATTATAATATCATTTATTTTAATATTTCATTAAAATGGTAATTACCGCATCACCATTGTGTCATTAATAAATTAAATAATATAATGTATAAAAATAGTCAATAAAATATCATTATGTAGGAAATCGTTCTATATTTCTAATGAATATTTATAATCGAATAGATAACATATACAACCCTATGTAAAAAAATGTTTTACTAAAAGATATATGCTTATGTCATCTTTGTATTTATTTTAACTTAATTATTCTAAAGTGTCATTTTCAATTACAAGTGGATCCATGGGGTCCGAAAATCAACCCAATAATGCCCATGGTCGGACATGTATCAACCAATAGGGTTTGGACACGTTTTAGGTTAATTTATTATTAGAATAGCATTAATTGTTTAACCTTATTTACCAGATTTACCCTTTAACCATGGTAAATAAAATATTTACCAAAGTAATTATTCAAAATGTCTAAAAATAAAAGTTAACTATTTACACAATTTCAACATCCTGAATAAAAATATGGAATCGATTTTTTCAAATTCAAAATGCAGAAGTGGCAGAAATTAATTTAAAATTTATATTTTCTGTCAAAACAAAAAGCATGTTTTTAAGAAATAATAACTATCAAAAGATTGAAACTTGTTTTTCTCTAGTTTAAGTGTGAAATTGCGTCCAATGACCAAAATTGTATTAAACGGTAAAAATATATTCTAAATATACTTTAAATACACTGAAATTCCAAATTTATCACTGTTAATTATTTCAATTAAAAAAGTTGTTTTTAATTATAATTTAGTATTTTTCATTATTCATCAAAAATAGGAAGTTCTAAGAAAAATACCAAAATTTTAACCAAATCTAATTTTGATATTATAAATCCAAAAATTAAGTACAATTTGAATAATAAAATTTATAAAATTTCAAAAAGTGGGTATTACTATTCATGAAGGCTACTTTGATTAGCCATAGTGTGTTTGAGTCTCGCAGTTGCATACAATGCACGCTATTGCATTATTCGAAAGGAAATGTAGCATGGAAGCTTGGGGTGTTATAGGAAGTACTATCCGAGGCATGTTGACGACCAAGATAAACATGACTCCAATGACTTTGGCGGCAACTAGGGATATTGGGAAGACCCTCATGGAATTCCTCATCGTCAGGAGTCATATAGGGGTTTACCCGCTCTACGTTATTAACCAAGGCATACCCACGACTATCACTATAAGAGTTATCCGCTACCGAAAAAATCCTGGGAAGAATTTCCATCTCTTAGGGCATGAATTAATTGATAGTACAACATGACGATGGTGTTGGTGGGGGACATTATCTTCTCTTATGCAGCCGACGTTTACTCTTCTGGGATGGGGACGATTGAGAAGACGACGCAATAGTGCTGTTTGTAGCTTCTGAAGGCTCTGGCCAATTCAGGCATGCACGGATGACACCATTATCATGGGTGACCATTTTAAGAACCATCAAGTAGTTATATTTCTTGGATACGTGGTTATAAACCTACTGGAAATTGCCCTCGCAATCTCTACTACTGTCTGACCTTACGATGAAACACGCCACTTATGTCGGGGTTGTGCCCAACCTTACTATATTGTTGTCGACCTGGACATGGAGCCAGCCTTTGAATACATATAACCTCTTGAGGGTGTTCCTTAGGATCCGATGATTAGGGCATTATTAAGGATGGGTAGTGAGTTTCACCTCTTCAGGCCTCTTTCATTCAGGAAATCATATAATCCCCTTATCCAAGGCACTACGGATGTAGTTGAGGACCTGAGCCATGTTGAATGAGTAGGTGTGGTTCCTTCCATCCTAAAAGGGGGATCTGGGAGCCTGGCCCTGACAAGGGCCTGGAGGATCCTGATGAAAAGGTGGGACCTTATTATCTCACCGAGGGGGTGGCAGTGCATTGCACGGGGGTTCCTGCCGATTCTGAGGCAGACACTGTGGGGTTGGAGGCTATGTCATAGATGGAGGGACTCTACGGGGCTGTGGAGCTGGCTCAACTGGTAACAATTGTAGTTTCATGGATGCCTCTTTTTGTTCCAATACAGTGGGCTCGGCTCTGGCACATCTCCTCGCATGGATCATAGGAGGCAATGGGTGTGCCTTTCAGGACTACTGTAAGGATTCTTCATGGTGCTGAGACTTATCAGAGAAGTCGCAGAATCCCCTGGGGTTGTAATGGGTGATCATGTATGGGACCCGTTTAGTCTTGACGTTGACTAAATACATCATCAGTAGTTTCTCCTGATTTAGTGGCATGTCAAGGGAATATGTGAGCCCCTTCCACTGAGTGATAATTTCTGTTGCATACTCATGAGGCATCTTCTTTCACTTGAAGAGGTCAGCGATACTTGTCTTCTGGGTGGTGGAACTGAACTGTAGAGGAATTTCCTATGGAGATATTCCCATCCAGCCACTGATACGATGGGGAGATGGTTGTACCAGATGAACACGGGCCCCTCCAATGTCTGGACAAAACAACGGCGATTGAAAACATCCTACCGCACTGGGGTCCCCAACATAGGCCCACACCATGAGATAAAGTGGTAAATTGCTATGGCGGGTCCCCTGTTTCATTGAAATGTGAAAAGGTGGGGTTTCCAAAACCAGGTGGTGTTGGAATGTCATCCCCCCATGCTGGATATGGCTTAACATCAGGTGGGAGTTCCACTTTTCCTCTACACAATGCCTCGAGGAGGGAAAATAGTGCCGCCATTTGATCATTTGGGTGGGGGTCCCAGTCTTGACCAGGGTCCCGGATGACCAGTGTATTGTGAGGATCATTGACATGGAAACCAGGCCCAAAAGCTCATGGAGAGGCCGAATGAACGACCTTCGGGGAAGAAGGGGGAATCAAAGATGGGTCATAGGGATCATTACTCTTCTATAGAGGATTTTGTGAGACATTCCACACCCTCCATCCATGAGCTCTTCCCTTAACCCTGTCTGCATGGGCAGGATAATTAGGGCCGCCTTGGGGTAGTTTGCCAAGGGGAAGTTGTGCTTACCCTTGTTGTCCTGGATGTGGATCGTCGTAGTCTAGACGTCGCTCTACAACATATCCATCTAGGAGGTCCTCTAACATCATCCACTGTTCAGTGAGTTCCTGATTCAACACAGCTTTTTCACGATCATCTTCTACCTTCTAGACTGAGCCAGATGGGTTAGAGGGGTTGGCTGCTTCAAGATGTACTTTTCCTATACCATGACTCCGGCTAAGATCTCATTCCTCAGAGGACGAAGGGACACCCAATATATTTCTTTGTTGGAGCTTAATTATTCTAGATGGATCTAGAAGTGGTCGAACACCCTCAGGGGGACGGTCCTTGTCAAGGGGCTCTAGCTCATTCCCCTCTTCCGATAGAATGTCCATGTTGACCGCGACTCTTCCAGGGGGAATATCATTGAATCACCGAGAAAGCCAGGTTGTCCCTAGATAGAACTAAAGAGGATGGAAGCATACTACCCCTAGACACAGACTTGTACGTGTTGAGAAGCCTCCTTGATAATCATGCAGAGTACCTTGAAAATCTAGATTCATCTTTGCTAGAGGGCTTAATGGTGACCCCGTGACTCAGGGAAATGGTCCACGAGAAGTGTAGGCAGATCAAGCTGACGACATTTTTCATCGATTTCCTCATCGTGCGCATGGCTCATTGGATAAACCATTCACTGGTGGCGGAGGCATACGTGCGTCGCACATAGGGTTTGATGGAAACAATCGACATCCTTTGTGGTGAGAGCTTCTAGTGCCTTAAAATTTGTCACCACAATGGGCCAGAATATTTCGGTAAAGTGGTCCGCCGCGAGGATATTCCATAATCTCATTAGCTCGGATTCAGGGTCTGGGCCTTCATTTCCCCACTTGTTAACTATAGGTGGCTAAGGAACCAACAATGGTTTTGAGGAAGATCGCTGGGATTTTTGGATGGACGGTGGAGAATTTTGAGAGTGAGCTGACAAACCGCCATATCATAGGCCATCCTCCGAAGAGTGTAGCAACTCATCTAACACATTGTGGTAGGACGAGCTAACAGATGCAGTTACTGTTGCAGGGACTAGGGACACTTACAATGAACCATGTTGCTGACCCTCCACCATTGGTCCCCAAAAATCTGCCCATGATTTCTAGTCATGGTAGATAGTGCTTCTAGTGATGATGGTGGTGACTGCATGACTGTAACCAACGGGATCATGATGTTTCCTTCCTTCTAGATATAACTACATAGGGAGACTAGAATCTGGTGGACTTTGATTTTCGGGAGAACTAGGATAATGTGCATCGTTCTTGTCCTGGCCCATGACATAGAGGACAGAGGGGAGGGTTCCATTATTGAATCATACTCCGCTTCAGAATTTGTGAAGTAGATTGGTTTGATTTATGTCTGAAACCTCCCATAATTATTCATATGGTGGTTATGACCCACCTTCCTGCCCCTAGAGGTCTCTACGAGAGTGGGTAGAGTTCCGACATAAGGAGGAACTTCGGTTTTACTAGTGATGGGGCATAGAAGATTTTTTCCTGAGTAAGCAAGGTTATGAGAGGAGCCAGGGAGGATATCAAAGGGGACATGAGGAGGACCTCCTTGGGAAATGCTAGAGTGGGTAGGACCTCTGTTGGAGCTGAAAAGAGCATAGGTAGGACCTCCATGCTTAGTTTCCTTGGTGACGTTAGTGTGAGGCCGGTCCCCGTACTGGTTGAACCGAACATGGGTAGGACCTCCTTGTCGGGTGCTGGAAAA
Organism: Viscum album; assembly: GCA_963277665.1. Classification (NCBI taxonomy): domain Eukaryota; kingdom Viridiplantae; phylum Streptophyta; class Magnoliopsida; order Santalales; family Viscaceae; genus Viscum; species Viscum album. Next base: position 413,977,879 of record OY728128.1, on the reverse strand, counting down.
GTAATGTTGAGCTCCACCCATTTGGTTTATAGGGAGAGGAGGACTTTCGCTGGCTATATGAGGATATGCCGAGGGCCCCCACGTCGGATAGTGATCATATGTGTAATTCCCCCATCCCGGCAGCCTATGGTAGGAGGAATGACTCCATACCTGGTATAGTGAGTGTGGGAGAGACTCTCGTATTGAGTGTTGCTACAGTGGAGAGGACCCTCATTTTGGTTGAAGGTATCATGAGGCATTCCACCATGCAGATACTAGAAGTGGGTACGACCTACATCTGCCATGGTGATTGTACAGGAAGGTCCTCTATTCTAAGCTTTGCGACTTCGGGTTAGTCCATGGCGGGTGTCCCCTGTATTAGTGGCCAAGAGAGTCGACCCAGCCTGCCCGTTGGTCAGTTGGGGTCTCAATCCAGGCCATGAATATGAGTTCCCCTGAGCAGCATTTGTAAGAGCCTGATGAAATATGTCAGTGGTGGCTCAGGCCATAGTAGTCGCATACGTTGAGGCCCCTTGGCCGGTGTCCTCTTCAGTCTATGCCCGATGCCGGTGTCGGGTCAGCCAGATCGGTGATGGTGGTGCGGGTAGGTGGCTTACCTGCTCTTCTCCTCGGGGAACAGGGTGACAATGCTGACATGACCTTGTGGGGTCCCTCCTTGGGGGACCCTGAAACGGGATCCCATCTAGGCCGAACCAGGATTCCCCTACCTCATTGGCATATGGGAGGGAGTGGTCGAGGAATTTGGAGGAGAGGCCCCTAAAAAAATTGTTTATTGGGGTGGGGAACAATGGATCACTGTGCGGACCTTGGTGGTGGAGGTATTGATGAGGCGCAGCCGCCTCTAGATCCTTATAGACCACATCCCAAGTCGGGACAATTCCCTCCTCCTCGTACTGGCGTATGTGGAGGTTGATCACACTATGAAAAAAGACATCATATGGGCAGATGGGGTGTGGATTCTCAACATCTATGGTGATATAAGTCGACGCGTAAATGGTGGGGCAACACAGGTTTTCCGTATTGGAATTTCCTATGCCCCTACATCGGTGGGTAGGCAGTGATTAGTTTCCTGGAGCAGCAACCTGATTCCTAAATAGTATGAAGTTTAAATAATCAATAATGAGACAAATAGATTGATGTCCAATTCCCCAGTGCCATTCCATATTCCATGGATGGTAAAAGGGATCCACACTGACATCATCGAAGTCTGAGAATCCCAAAGTTTTGACTGCCCCAACTTCTCGTGAGTTCCATGCGAGGCCCACTATTTGCGTGGTTGGACATGGAACCATATAACTAGATCTGGCAACATGTCAGTCTACCGATGTCTCAAACATTAGTAATCCCTACATTATGAAGAAGATTTCATGTCAGGTTCACCATTTCTATTTATGACTCTTTCTCCGAGGCGCGCGCTACCGTCTGATTTGGGTACGACAACACTATTTTTATCCCTTCATTCTTGCTTTCCAATGGCAGGCAGCATCCATCACTTATTCAGGGATGTTTTCCCCTTGATCAAAACAAGATGATGGGATTTTGTTCCTCCTTCCATGTTTTTTCCTTGAAAATCGTCACCTAGTCCATGTATCCCTTATAGATTAAGATGTAGTTTCTAAAACTCTTCTCAGTACCATATCTTTTTTGACACCAGTTAATTACACTGCTTCTGTCAAGACATTTCAAAGGTTCTAGCCAGGGCAGCAACCTTCGGTTGAGGGAGTAGTGAGGTTGACGCATCACTGGTGTGTCTGGATTCCGGAACACTAGAACATTTGTGTTCTTTACCCTTATGATAGGGATTCTTGAGAGTGCGGAAGCCCGATGCATCCCACATCGAATACAGGGAAATATATGACATAGGCATTTCTATGAGGTTTTCCTCACCTTACCATTTTTGACAGGGGGTACGACACAAGTTTTATGTCTAGAAGAGATGGATTAGACTGATCAGAACACTAACAAAAGTGGATTACATTGGTGCATCCACTAAAGAGAAAATGAGATCACTGATTCTTGGTCCAATTCCTGGTCACTGGACTGATTACTTCTTGGAGCATTGAGGAAATGGGATGGTATCATCCAACTGGGTTGTGGCGACCCGGATGATAATTTGGGTGGATGAAGTAGGGAAGGACATGGAACCTACTTGAGGACATCAATGATTTTTGGATTGAGTCTCGAAGAAACTTTCTACGTATCCCTGTGGAAGGGAATCAATGTCCACGTCGTATAGTCGGACGATGGGACACATGAGGAGAAGACCCGAATGGATAGGACATGGAGGAAGTGAAACCTCTTTTTTGAGTCATGAAATCATGGTGTGCACGGTGGACAACGACCTGACGATCATACTAGTGATTATACATGGTTTTCAGCTTGGGTTGGTCTGATGCTCGAGGGGTAGACCAGAGATGCGAGTCCCAATAGATAGGGACATAAATGTTTAGTTGTGTTTGGGGTTGGTCCTTGGGGAGACATCCTACATTCCTTCTCTATGAGATAGGGATCAAAAATATGTAGTTCATCTAACAATGGATTTCTGTCAAATAGACTATAATGACTTATAGTCCAATAGTGGTGCAACAGCTTACCACCGAATGTAGGGGTCACAACAGCTTACTGCTGGATAGGGCCACAATGAATTACCATAGGATAGTGTAACAATGGATTACTGCTTGATAGGGTCACAAAGTCTTACTTCTAGATACGGTTGAACCTCATAGAGGCTTCCTACGTACCCTATCTAGGAGTCAGGGATCAAACCTATATATTTAGAATAGTTAATGTTCAATGTCTTACGGGATGAATGAGGGGATTACAGAATAATGTCATGTGGGATGAAGGAGGACTGATATGAAGGGGGTCATAACCAGATTTATGGGCTTGAACCTCAGGGTGGATAGCTACGTACCTTACCTTGGTAAGAATCAATGTCCACGTAATTTGGAATGGGGGGATTGGAGCACCAACACAAAGATGGATGGAACCAATGGTTGTTGGGATTGATCCTATGGGAGGCCTCCTATGTATCCTTCCATGGAAAGGTTCAACTTCCACATAGATCAGAATGGGTGTGTTGAACCGACATGAAGGGGATGATGGAACAACAAGGTGTTGGGCATGAACCTCAAGAGGGATTCCTACATACATTGCCTTAGAAATGGTCAAAGCCCACAGAGTTCAGAATGGGTGTGTTGAACCGATGTGAAGGGGGTGTCAGAACAACTAAGTATTGGGATTGAACATCAGGGAGGATTCATATGTAACTTTCCTTAGCAAGGATCAAAGTACACATAGTTCAGAACTGGTGTAGGGATTACACTCTTGGCTTCCCAAGGTTAATGTCATGATCAATGATTACTCTAAGCCCACATGAGTCATTCTTAGTGTGGGAAACAGGAGGCTGGAAAGACCTGATGATCATGTCGTGAAAGACATATCCGTGGGAAGTGAAATGGGTCTTAGGCTCTAAGCGGCCCAAATATATAACAAGTTCTTACACGTAGTTAGAATCCCATGGAGATGGAGGCTGGGACTTACTCCAGGGTGTAGGACAGGGTGGTATAAAAGCCTTGTGGGATATGGATTTGGAACTAATGGAAGGAGGTGAAGTGATGTCACCTCGAGTATGAAAGGCTAGGGGATTACACAAGGATGGTTTCCCTTTCACCACAGACAAACACCACTCCGATAAGGGGGATATAATTCCCTATGAGGAATGATCTAACTCCCATGGAGACCAGTGGGCATAGAGAATGTCCAAGATTGGGAACCCCGCGTATGAGGAACGGGGTGAGGTTACAGTTTATCGTCACGATCTCAGGACGATGGTGCGTGGTAGTTTAACGTCCTGCAGCTCGAACGAGGTGAGTTCACTCCGCAACCCAGACGACATAAATAATCGATACCTTCTACCCCTTGAGTGAGGTTATGAATTAGCAATATAGTGTTGAGGGGATGTTATGGAGCGATACATTGATGGTTCCACGTTAGCATGGCTATGGGAAGAAGCTGTATCCATTAGTGTGCCAATGCGATGAAGCACATGGCAAGTCAACGCAATGGAATGTATCATCCAAGGGAATTTGTAGTTTCTATATGCAATCCTAAGGGGCCATACATGGATAGAGCATGTGACGCAGGTGTGTCATGCATAAGCTAGGCTCGAACAAGGAGCCTCAATGTGAGGGCCATGCATGGGGCGCACGCAAGAGAAGGGGGAACAAAGAAAATTGGATGATTTTGTGCAAGGTGAAAGGCCTACGAACAAGACGATGCATTTTCATGAAATAGGGAGGGGATTCACACAAGAAGGAATATTTGTGCATAGTTTTGATGGATTGTGCACCTGTCGTAGAGGGCTCATGCGTGAATGATAGGGACCCCTTGCGCTCAAAGAACTTCAGGAAGAAATGAAATTCATGAGGATTAGAGGGCTCATTCGAAGGCACCCCCGTAGAACCTAACGCAAAACAACCATTACCTAAATGCCATGGGTTTTTCGCACGGTCGTATAAGATGGGATTTTCCAATAGTAGATCGTCGCTGCATCTTCCCTCCACCATCAAAGGCAGGATGCATTTTGTTTTATATCCGGAGTCCTTTGAGTTGTGCACCAGAGCCCGACACAGAAACTCTGGTCGGGCATCAGTTTGTTTGTGCAGCTGGGGGATGGGTTCGCAATTCCCTATTTTCCATCGCTTGAGGCATGGAAATAGGGTTGGGGGAGGCTAGTCGCGGAGGGTGGTGTTTTGGGTTAGGAAGGGAAGCCTGACGTGCATCAGTTTGTGTGCTGATAAGTCCTCTTGCACGCACCATCCGAATCTTGCACGCGCTCACCTCTCGGGCCTTGAGATCTTCTTTTTTTTCATCCCGTAATCATTTACTATTCATTTATCCTCCTGATGTAGCCCTTCACTGAATTTTCGCATCAACAATGTTGAATATGCAATGATCTTCCGCACTATCACTAGGATACTCTTTTAGTGATGTATCGAGATTCTGGGAATACACGTGGACCACTATTAGAGGAAATATACACTTGGTTTCTACATCTCAATGATGGTTCACTACATATCATTTTTCGGAATCATCAATTAAGAATGAATTCTTTACAAAAAATTCATTATAAAATAAAATTAATTTTAAAAAATATGTGTTGTAATCCTCCCCCTTGGTTCCAGAATTATCATCTATTATCTATTTCATTAATTCAATTCCAAGAATCATGACGTTAATCATTATATATATAATGGATTGATCATCGATTATGAAAAAAAAAGTTGGGCACCACCCAATGAATGCCTCAGCTATGCCTAGAACCTTCAAGTGGAATCAGAGCGGGTACCTAATTTTTTATAATTTTTTAAAAGACATTTGTAATTTACATAATTGTTATTTTGTTTTTCAAATCAAGTTTGAGTGTTCTCTTAATCTGAATTACTATATCAATTACTTTGTCCTTCAATTATCATAGAACTAATCCTGACTTTTAATTTTATGATTGAAATAAAATTGAGGAAATCATAAAAAAGGATCCAAGGTTTCTGGTCGGGTAACACAGGAATACTCACCTTATATTCAGATTTACACACTATGTAGTCATGTTCATTGCATTAGGAATTATTTTAAACATGTTGAGTCAATATGGTTTTCCTTATGACTTTTCCATTCCTTCTTGTTTTGAAAATCAAAAACACCTTACCTATAAGGAAAATCGCTTTATTAAGGAAAAACGCTTTTATAAGGAAAATTTCTTTTATAAGGAAAATTGCTTCCTTAAGGAAAATCGCATTTATAAGAAAAATTATCCTTATCATATTTTCATTATCTATATCCATATATTTCTTATGTATAAGATTCGAATTCAATTCTATATTCTTAGAAACGTATAAAACATTGATATGAATCATTATGTTTTAGGATCCGAATTCTGGATACGAACTCTAATAAAGTTCCACTCCGAATTCTGGAAACAAAATATCATGAAATTCAACACCGAATTCTAAAGACAAATTATGATTACGAATTCTCATTCTGAATTCTCATTCTGAATTCTCATATTAAACAGAATTTGATTATCTTTTCTTTATACACTGCGAATTTATTTATACTCTGAGCTTTCATTTTACTTACACTTTTATAATTTTTCTACTCTTTGATATTTTGATTTCACTCCGAATCTTCACTCTGAACTTTTTAGCTTATCTTGAAACGATGTCGTACTTTCTGTTACACTTGTTTTGATACAAATTGATGCCATCTATTCTGTTATAAAATAACAGTTGGTTAAGTTACTCGTGTACAGGTCCCTCCAATTTTTAAGGAAAATATAACCGTTGGAGAGGAGGCCGACATTGCCTATAAATAGGAGCGCATTTGAAAGAGCTCACAACTTCTTCGACATTTGTTCGCACATGCTGTTGAAGTGATTTCTAGAGAGAGAGGCTCTTATTAACTCTCAGCATCGTGCAGAATGTTTGAAATTCTTGTTCAAACTATGCCTTGTGCTTTTTATTCGTGCGAATCTGAATGTTTGTGATTACATTCGAGGACTTCTGGGGATAGGAAGACCGAGGAGCCGACTACCTTAAAGATCGAGGGCTTGCGGGGAAATAATGACAGAGATTCTGATCTTCATATTGAGGGCTTACCTAGGTGTGGGTAAGACAGACTTACTTGAAAGTATAAATCAAAGTACCTTTATCCAATGTTGTTGGAAACCCTTATCTTTGGGTTAAAAGACTTATGTCTTGTTACTTATAGTGTTAATACTTGTTGGTTTCTGCTGCATTTTGTATTACTAAGGAAAGTATAACTTTCTTATAATTCCTTACTTGTACTCTGTTTCATTTAGATTATATACGCTTTATGGTAGAATCTCATATTGTAATCATTAGTTAAGATTCAATTTCCGGATACATATTTCTAGAACCTACTTTCAGAATCTCATTCCAGTTTTATGCATGTATATAGAACTTGATGTTTATAACATCATTCCTTATTCCAATTTTTCAACTGGTGTTTGAGGTGTTGTGAATTTTTTTTGTTTAACTTTGTTAATCATAAAAATTTCCTTATCTAAAGAAAATCATTGTTATCTGTAACCAACTTTAAAGGTTCCAACGGAATTTTTAAAGTATACAATTCACCCCCTCTTGTATATTGAGCATATTCATCATTATTTCGATCCTAAAATTGGTATCAGAGGAGGTTTCTGAAATACTCCTACTCATGTATATGTTTTTCTTGATCATTTTCCTTTATTATTTATAGTTTCTTAGAATGTTTTTTGTCATTCCGAACTTTGTCATTCCGAACTATGTCATTCCGAATTGTCATTCCGAACTTTGTGATTACAAAAATTTTCTACTAACAAGTTTGGTTGCCCATGTTGTTTTATGTATGGCAGGAATCAATGTTGGATCCATTGATAATCTAAATCCTACAAGACCACAAATCTTTGATGGTAATGACTATGAATACTGGAGAGATTTAATGAAGACTTTTATTATCAATACTAGAGTAGAGAACTTTTTTATGCTTACTGGTGATTATAAAATTCATGATAAGGAAGTTAAAACTTTCACTAACCAGGAAAAGAATGAGTATCAACTCAATTATAAGGTACAAAATACTTTACTACCTTCAATAAATAGAAATAAATATAGCCAAATTTCTTCTTGTGAAATAGCTAATTGTATCTGGAAGAAGTTAGAAGTTACACACTTTGGCACTTCTAAAATTACTGAGACTAGGAGAGCTATGCTTAGAGCTGAATTCCATGGATTCAATTTTCCGTATGGTGAACCAATTTGCGATATTCAATAGAGGTTTATGACTATAGTAAACATCTTACAGTCTATGTGATAAAAAGGGTTAGATAATGAAGCCCTTGTGGATAAGATAATTGATATTATTCCCAATGAGTGGGAATCCAAAAGAACAGCTATATATGAGAATAGGAAGGTCACTCAAATTTCTCTTGATGAGATATTCAGAACTCTTCTCCATCATGAAACAAGAATGAAGAGAGATGCTGATAACATCAAGAAGAAGAATGGAAATGGTACTGTTGCTTTTACAACAACATCAAATCAGATGAAAGATAAGACTTCTGAGAGAGTAACCAGATCCAAGTCTAAGAAAGTTAATTTCAAATCCGAATCTAGTGAGAGTAAAGTCTTTGAAAATGAGTTAAAAAATCTTGGTCGAAGGATGAAAAAGATAGCTGGCCAAAGAAGATTCCAATCCAAGTATAAGACAATGTAAAGGAAGGATAGGAAAGATGGAGAAGTCACATGTTATGAATGCAAGAGAGCTAGACATATTAGACCAGATTGCCCTTTGCTCAAAAAGAATGAAAAGAAAGAAAGGCATTCAGACAAGAACAGAAAGAATTATTATAAAGCCAAAGCTATGAATGCTATGAAAGATAGTGATACCTGGAGTGCCATTGGTGTTGACTCTTCAGATGAAAATTCTGATTATGAATCTTCGGGACAGAACTATCTTGGTCTTATAGCCAGACTACCTATTAACAATCATTGTTTTATAGATAATGTACGAAATGCTGAATCATTGACCAATGTTTCATTAAATTCTAATGATAGAGAATATTATAATTCATCTGATGAAGAATCCTCTTCTGATGGATATAATACTTTACCTACGTATGAAGAGGTTTCTAGGTTTGCTGAACTTCTTGGAATTGAGAAATCTAAACTCAATAAAAACCTTGATAATGAATACTCAAGAAATTATATTCTTACGAAATAAATATCATATCATTCTAATGATCTTGATAAGAACAATGCTTATTTTTTATGTATTTCAAAAAATCATGAAGAATTGTGTTTTGAGAAGAACAAACATTCTAATGAATTAGAAAAAGTAATTTCTACGAAAAGTATTTTCGAGCCTAGCTCTAGTTCTAAGTCTAATGATTTTGAAGATAAAAACGTGGTTATAAAACTCATGTTCGAAATTTTTTCATTAAAGAAGTGTTTATCAAACTTTACCCATGGTAAGGAAACTTTTGATAAGATGTATTCCCAAATATGACCTTTAAGAAATAAATTTGGATTTGTTTATACCCATGCTAAACCAATTTTTAGTAACAATTATTTTGTTCCTCAAAGTGCCCCATTTTGAAACAAGTGTCAATATATTGGAAACTGGGAAAAGAATTGTTCTTTAAAAAAACCCAATATTTAGGTTTTCATAGTGCATATTTCTCAAAGAAGATGTGAGTGCCTAAGATTTTGTTATTTGGAAATATAGGATCAAAACTAGTTTGGATTCTGAAACTCTAATTATTTTCTTGATTTCAGGAAAATAAAGAGAGTACCAACAAAAACACATGGTACATGGATAGTGGATGTTCCCGACACATGACTGGTAAAAAAGAAATTTTGAAAGGATTATCAAAATAAATGGAGGAAAGGTAGATTTCAAAGATAATGCTAAGGGAGAAATTGTTGGTATATGTAATATTGTTCTTCTTGGTAAAACCTTGATTTCAAATGTTCTTTTTGTTAAGGGACTTAAGCACAACCTCATCAGTATAAGTCAGTTTTGTGATGAAGGATACCTTGTGAATTTTAGGAATTATAAGTTCTCAGTTCCCAAATCCAAGGAAAAATATATTCTCTCAGCCAATAGGCCAGTGAATGTTTACAATTTGAATAGAGAAGACCTTAGAAGCCAAGATTTACCTTGACTGAGTGCAATGGATGATCATTATTGGTTATGTCATAGAAGACTAGGACACTGTAACCTTAGAAACTTATGTAAACTCTCTAAGAAGAAACTAGTTAGGGATCTACCAGAGCTTAGATTTGATTTTTCTAGAGATTGTGATCCTTGTCAATATGGAAAGCAACATAAATCTAGTTCTAAATCAATCAGTGAAGTCTCAACAACTGATGCATTATAGTTAGGGCACATGGATCTTTTTGGTCCAACACAAACTAGAAGTATTGGAGGCAAATACTACGTGATTGTTCTAGTTGATGATTACACTAGATTTACATGGGTCTATTTTCTTACAATGAAATCTGAAGTTTTTTCTTATTTCAAAAGTTTTAGAGCTCAAGTAAAAATTGAGAAAAACTGTCCATTGAAAACTATTCATATTAATCATGGAGGAGAATTATAAAATCCTGATTTTGTAACTTTTTGTAGTAGAAAAGGTATTACTCACAACATTTCAGCACCTAGAACTCCTCAACAAAATGGTGTAGTTGAAAGAAGAAACATATTTCTTCAAGAGATAATAAAAACTATGTGGAGTGAATATTCTATAGCTAGACAATTCTAGGATGAAGGTCTAAGTACTTCTTGCTATACTATAAATCGAGTTTTGATTAGACCTTTTCTTAATAATACTTTTTATGAGTAATGGAATAGTAGAAAACCAAGACATTCATACTTCATGGTTTTTGGTTGCAAAGTATTTATTCTGAATACTAAAGTTAATCTACATAAATTCACCCCAAAATCTGATGAATAATTTTCATAGGCTACACCACAAATTCTAAGGCTTATAGAGTTTTCAATAAAAATACTTGTACTGTTGAGGAAACAGTGCATGTAAAATTTGATGAATCTGATCCTTTTTTTTAAACCATCTCAACCAACATCCTCAGATGTGTTTTAAAAAACTGATTATCAACCTGTGATAGAATATCCTTCTGATAAGGAAAATGTTCAAGAAGATACTTTTGAAACATTTACCCCATAAGACTTTCTGCCCTATGTTGATGAACATGATTTACAAAACCCAAATCAGGTGTTTCTTAAGAATAATCCCACTGACAGTATCATTGGTGATTTAAATCAACCTATAAGGACTAGAAGTTGCTTATGAAATGAAGTAGAACATCTATAATTTATTTCCCAATTAAAACCAAAAATCACTAATGAAGGTTTAGGTGATGATGATTGTTCAAATTTATGTTGACGACATCATATTTGGTTCAACTCAACAATCTCTAACTGATTCTTTTGCAAGACTAATGCAGCCTGAGTTTGAAATGAGTATGATGGATGAGTTAACCTTTTTCATTGGTTTTCAAATTTCTCAAAAACCAGAAGGAACCTATATATCTCAACATAAGTATATTAAAGATCTTCTCAAAAGGTATGGTTATGACAACAATAAGATTATAAGAACTCTCATTGTTACCTCAAACTCTTTAGATCTTGATGAAGCTGGGAAACCAGTTGATCAAACATTTTTAGAGGTATGATAGGTAGTATACATTACATAACAGCTAGTCAACAAGACTTAATGTTCTCAGTATGCTTATGTGAAAGATATCAATCCAATCCTACGGAATATCACTTAAAGGCAGTAAAAATAATTTTTCGCTACCTTAAGAGAACCATGGATCTAGGATTATTTTATAATTCTGGAAGTGATTTTGTTTTAAAAAGTATTTCGTGTAACACCTGAGCCTTTTATGTTATATAAATCATCAATGGAATCTTTCAATACACATAACACTTGTTGGCTTTCTTTAAACGCAATCACAACCTTCATCGATAGCATGCATCCTACGCAATACCGAGTTTCACTAAACAACGATACGCTATTAAAATATTATTAAAACTAGCCATTATGTATAGTAATAATCAATTTTTAAATTTTTTTAAATTTTATTATTCAAAATTGACTTCATTTTTGGATTCAGAATATCGAAATTAGCCTAGGGTGAAATTTTGGTATTTTTCTGAAAACATTCAACTTTTTGATGAATAGTGAAACTAATAAGTGGCTGTTAAAAAACTAAATTTTTCATAAAAATTAATTTTACCGCTTCTGTGAGTGGAATTTCAAAAATTAGAGAGACGCGGTTGATGTCAATAAGTAAAATGTGGTTCAATGAGATGAAAATAATTTTTGGTGAATAGTAACTTTTTTACCACGGTTAAAAGTAAATAGGGTAATTAAGGGTAAAAATGATATTATTAATACCCTAAAACATGTCATAATTCTATTGGATAAGGGTAATTCGACCAAAAACAACCCTAGGAATAAAACATGACCATTTCGGCCCACTTGGATTAGATTAGGACATTTAATATTAATTTATTTAAAGAAGGGTTAAAATAGTTAAAATCAAATTTTAATATGTAAATCATTTTTAATATAGGCTTATACATTAGATAATTTTGACTATAAATATTCAATAGAAATATAAAAAGATTTCCTACATGATGGTATTTTATTTGTAATTTTTAGACTTTAAATAATTTAATTTATTTATGACACAATTATGATGGAGTAATAATATTATTAATGAAATATTGACATAATTGATGTTATAAATGCCCAAATAAATATAATTTGAAAATTTTTATGAATTACACTAATTTTATAGGTTAATATGATATTATAATATGGATTTGATTAACTTTTTTTTCACTAATAATTCTGTTATGATTTTCACCTAAATCAATTACTAAATAGTGTCACAAATGACATAAAGAGTTTTAAAAACAAATATTATATTATTAATTGTTATTTTATTTCTAAAAATATTTGGTTCGGCCAAATGACTTAGATAAGGTTATATATATTAATAATAAACAACTTGGGGTTCGTTTTTCTGCTTACAGTATGTTTATTAACATTATAGTATAAGAACACAAGAAGACACAATAAAAGTAAAATTATTTAACTTAATGTAAAATCTAAACGATAAGGTTAAAATAGGAACCTAAACTTGTATAAATTCTATTGGGTGATGGGATTTGGACCCATACCCACATTAGCTTCTAAATATATCAATTTTGAGCTATTTAAAACCGAATATGACTTTATAATAAATTAATAGTTTTAGTTTTTCCAAAGGTGCGCCTCACCTCCCTTATAAAAGGGCACCTCCTCCCCCTCTTCCTCACAAAACATTGAGCCTTCATGCTCGGCCAACCCCTGCCAATTTATCCTCTCCACTTCCCTAGAGACATCCTAGAGGTCCTGGTCTTCTTAAAAAGACCAATTGTAGTGCCCTAAAAGGAGGCCTCAAAGAAGCACTTCAAAGAAGAGGTAATGTCCGTTACCGATTCATTCACCTTTATTTCTTCTTCCACTTATTCTTCATTAGTTGTTTCATTATGAAGTAATAAAATCATTATCACTCATATACTGATATTTTATAATAAGTATGAAACAACCCTATTTAACCATCTATCAATCCTACAGAAAATGAAATCACCGCGCGTGCGTACGTACGGAATAACGTCTCCACGCCGTGGTGTAATATATTTTCCACGACCACCTTACATGGATGGGTATAATTGTTTAAATAATGAATATATATTCTTATTGTGAAGTGATATTGATTCTGAAATAGTATACATACACTCTAATACAATTCCACGATCATGGGAACGATATCATCGCTCGTGCGTACGTACGGAATACTGTCTCCACGATGTGATGCGACCCGTTCTACATGATCTTCATTGCATAACGATTATATAAATGAATTGAATGAATGAATATGATATATATTACACTAATACCATTATAGAAATTAGGTATCTATAACCTAAAGAGATGAATATGAATTTATTCGGCAAAACATGCATAAGAACAAAAAGTAATAAACACCCGAATAACAAGTAATAATGATGTATTACTAATAAGAAGCTAAAAATATGACAATATATGATATCATAACAATAAGTATGATTATAGAATACGTCAATAAAATTATTTAAATCATTATACAGGAGTTTCAGACACTTACGAAGAAAATCGGACCTAAGGTAAGGGAAAATCTCGCAATCTCATTTTTATCCGAGATTGTTTATACTTCAGAATTTACTGGGGAATATTTATCATCCACATCCATGTTTCCTCAATATGTAATATTTATATCCTTCTAAAATTTTTTAAATCCAATTTTACCCTACGGTGAGTTTTTAGTAAAAGATATTAAAGGAATCTTTTGTCATTTTTCGTACGAGGTACTTTTTGACTTTTCTGACAAAAGTACGAAAAGAATGTTTTTTTAACATATACGACATGAATGGGTTTTTAAAAAATTATTTCCACGAAGATTCCTTTAAAAATTTTCACATTTATTTTTAATCAACTTCTTTTAGTTTAGAATTGTATGACATGTTCAGAAAGGAAAATGTTTTTAAAGTAGAAAGTATATTTTCCTCAAGAATGGAGTTCAAGTGTTTTATCAAAATTATTTTCCATCTAAGATAATATAGGGTTCTATTTCTATCCCTGTTATTACATTGATTTGATTATGTTGTGATTGAATTATTATTTTTATAATTCCATTATCCTATATGAATTGTTTTATGATTACACGATGTTTAAGAATCCCATTTTCATTACATGGGTTATTCAATGATGTATGATTTATGATTTTGTGGAACACATAAGAATAGTATCATTTTAAGATGGGTGGGACCTATATCTCCCTCCAATGCATTGGGTAAAGATTTTATATCTCATGAGATAGTCATGGCTGGAACAACAGGTTAAACCGGTTCAGTGAAACAGGACTGAAACAAGGAGTCAACTCGGTTCAGAAATGGACTTTGTCCACTAAGATAGTTTTGGCAATGAGTATTGACTAATATGAAATGATTCTCTATGATTATGTGTGTATGCCACAAAGTTTCATGTTTTATGTTATTATTATTGGGATTACATTTCACTTCTATGATGTATCCCATGTTATGAAATTATGATTTTCTTTTGTAGGTTAATATTTCAAATAGTTATGTTCTTATGTTTATGATGTGATTGATATTTCTTTGGTTTACCCTTACTGAGCATTTTAGCTCACCCTTTTGTATGTTTTATTTCCCCAGGTCAGGAAGAAGGTTATTATGTAAGATATGCCCAAAAGGGACTCTAGATATGATGAAATAAATGGGAGGCAAAGTAGATGCTTTATGAACCAGTTGTTTATGTTTCCCAGTTTATAAAGACACTATACCTATACGGTCCTTTCCTGTTTTTGTAATATGTTGTAATAAGTGTGCTTCAATTCTGAAGTAATAATAATGTATGTAAAGTATGGGTCGTTATAGTTGGTATCAGAGGGAAGGTATACTCAACCGTTATAAACTAGAATGTTATAACCTTAGTAAGAACTCTAAGGATAAGTCTAAGCATAGAACACAATCTTAGTGTTTTAGAAATGGCCATGAAAAACCTATGATAAGACCCTAAGTGTGATATTTTATTCATTTCCTATTATAATTAGTGTTTCTCACACTATTATTCTTGGATTTAGTCAATGGATGGAACCTGAAGGAACCGTGTTAATGCGGAATGCGACAGACAATGCAATGATTGTCCCCCTGAGCAACCAAACGTTATGGGAGCTAGTAAGCAAAATCTTGTAGCCATGCTCACACAACTTTCTCAAGCTATGAATCATGCAGGACTTCCAAACGAGAAAAGGAAGGAGAAACATTCTGTTGAATCCTTCATGAGGCAGCATCCACCTTCATTCAGCAGGTCTACTGATCACTTAGTTGCTGAACAATGGATTAGTACTACTAAAAAGATATTTTCAGTTCATTAATGTTCTGAACATGATAATGTCATCTTAGCAGTGTATCGTTTGAAAGGTGATGCTTATCAATGGTGGAATCTTATTAAGAATACGAGGAAAAGGGATGAAATTGAGTCCATGGAATGGGATGAGTTCAAGAACGTATTCTTCAATAAGTACTTCCCTCATATTCTCCGAACAAAGATGAAGAAATATATTCTTGAACTGAAGCAAAAGGATGATGAATCTGTTGGTACCTATGAAGCAAATTTTACAAGACTTGGAAGTTACGCTTGTGGTATTATTTTCCAACCTGAGAGTAAGATCGATCGATTCTTTAGTCGCTTAAAACCAATTATTCGAAGGACTTTAGCCATAAGGGACTTGAATAGCTACGAGGAAATCGTTCGATGAGCTCTCAAAGTCGAGATGGAGATTGGAGTAACCCATCAGTCATATGTGTTTGATAAGAAGAGGAAAATGGAATTCAAAGGAAAATCTAAAGAGCACACTGAAAAAAAGATGAGCTTTCCCTTATGCACAAAGTGTGGAAAGAAACATTGAGGATGTTTTATTAAAGGGACAAGTAAATGTTTCAAATGTGGAAAGGAAGGACATCAGTCATTTGAATTCCGCAATGATGGGAAGAAGATGTCTAATGATGCAAACAAAGGAAAGGATACACATAATGAACCAACTACACTACAATGTTTCAAGTGGAAGGTGTTGGGGAAATATTCCAATCAATGACCAAATCCAAGGGTTGATGATGAATGTCGACGTCAACAAACTATTATGGCCAAAGGCAAAGGAATGTCACAAGAAATTTCTATTAGTGATATGGAGTACGATAAAGATGTGGTGAAAGGTACACTTACAATCCACTCTAAAGTGGAAAATGTTTTATTTGATTCTGGATCCACCCACTTTTTTATATCTAATGAATTTTCTAAGGGTATCGCCGTATTACCTCAACAATTAGATGTTGAGTTAGCTGTGACAACTCCTAATGGCACAACAGTAGTATCAAAAATTTATAATTCTTCTCCGATTGATGTTTTTGGGAAAATGATTCCTGCAAATATTGTGATCCTTCCTATAGTGGAATTTGATGTGATTCTTGGCATGGATTGTCTTTCTTTATATGGATATCATATAAACTTCCAAAGAAGGGAAGTCACATTTCATATTCCAGATCAATCTATGATCATCTATCGATGCAAGGATGAACATAACCTTCCAGTTGAAATTTCTTCCATCTTATTGTTTTTGTTTCTACTAAATGAAGGTTATTTATCTAAAATGGTTTTTGAGAAACTCATGATTAAGAATATGCCCATTGTACGAGAGTTTGATGATGTTTTCCCAGAGGAATTTCAGGGGCTTCCACCAAATCGTGAAGTTGAGTTTTCAATAGAACTCATACCAGGTGCTTTACCCATTTCAATGACACCTTATAGAAAGGACCCAATTGAGTTGTAGGAAATGAAGAAGCAACTCTAAGAGAATCTTGATAAGGGGTTTATACGTCCTAGTGTGTCACCTTGGGGAGCACCTGTTCTATTTTTTAAGAAGAAAGATGGAAAAATGAGACTCTGCATTGATTATCGAGAACTTAACAAGATAACTATCAAGAAGAAATATCCTCTCCCATGCATTGATGACTTATTTGACCAACTACGCCGAGCTCAATACTTTTCCAAGATTTATCTTCATTCAGGGTATCATCAATTAAGGGTGAAAAGGGAGGAAATACCAAAGACGGCTTTCCGTACGAGGTATGGACACTATGAATTTATAGAGATGCCATTTGGTCTTACTAATGCCCCTAATATCTTCATGGATTTGATGAATAGAGTATTAAGAGACAATCTTGATCAGTTTATGGTAGTCTTTATAGATGATATTCTTGTCTATTCAAAGAGCAAGGAAGAACATGAAGATCACATGAGAATTATATTGAAGACCCTAAGAAAAGAGAATCTTTATGCCAAATTTACCTAGTGTTACTTTTGGCTTCAAAAAGATTCATTTTTGGGTCACATATTCTCAAAAGAGGGGATATCTGTGGATCCAACAAAAACAGAGGTTATCAAAAGATAGTCGAGACCAACAACAGTGACTGGGATCTAAAGTTTTCTTGGTTTGGCTGGATATTAACGATGTTTTGTGAAAGATTTTTCACGATTATCTAATCCACTAACCAAGTTGACTCGGAAAGGAGTAAAGTTTGTTTGGACGGAGGAATGTGACGAGAATTTCAAGGAGTTGAAAAGAAGGTTTTCTAGTGGACTTGTGCTCACACTTAATTGTAGTGGAAAAAGGATTGTAATCTACAGTGATGCATCCCAGAAGGGATTTGGGTGTTTTATTATTCAAAATGATATGGTGATTGTTTATGCCTCATGACAGTTGAAAATACATGAGAAAAATTACCCAACTCATGATTTGGAGTTAGCTGCGGTAATCGTTGCATTAAAGATTCGGAGGCATTATCATTATGGAGAAAGGTGTGACATTTATACTGATCATAAAAGATTAAAGTATATTTTCACACAAAAGGAGTTGGATATGAGCCAATGAAGATGGTTGGAGTTTATTAAGGATTACGACTGCTCAATTCATTACCACCCTGGGAAAGCAAACAAGGTGCCAGATGCATTAAGTTGACCAGACCATGCCTATTTATCCATGATGAGGATCACAAAAGATCCAATATTTATGGATTTACAAAGGATGGATCTTGGAATTATAATGAAAGGGGAAAATCGTATCATTCTCAAATGAATGTTCAACCATCTATACATGTGATGATTAAAGAGGCACCAGAAATAAGATGTGGAGTTACAAAATAAGGTGGGAAATGTTTCTGAATTCAACCTTGATTGTGATGGGATAATAAAGTTCTGAAATCGGGTTTGTGTTCCTCCCATCCCCGAATTAAAGAAGGAGCTTCTGGATGAGGCTCAAAGTTCTTCATTCTCTATTCATCTTGGAAGCACGAAGATGTATAGGGACCTAAAAGAGTACATCTGGTGGGATGGCATGAAAAGAGATGTTGCTGATTATGTCTCTCGATGCTTGTTTTTTCAGCAAGTTAATGCTGAGAGACAGAAGTCTAAGGGGATGTTACAACCATTACCCATACCCGAATGGAAATGGGAAAACATCACTATGGACTTCGTCACAGGACTTCCTAAAACATCTAAAGGAAATAATGCTATCTGGGCCATACTTGATCATCTTACAAAGTCTGCACACTTCATCGCTATTAGAGAGGATTTCTCTCTAGATCAGCTTCCTAGGATATATGTGAAGGAAGTGGTACGATTTCATGGAGTACCACTTTCTATTATATCTGATCAGGATCCGAGGTTTACCTCAATGTTCTGGCGAAGTCTTCAGCATACTCTAGATACATAGTTGAGTTACAGCACTGTTTATCATCCTCAGACAGACGGTCAGTCTGAGAGAACAATTCAAACTCTAGAAGATTTGTTGAGAGCTTGCTCTATGGATTTCAAAGGTATTGGGATCAACACCTACCTTTGGTGTAATTTTCTTATAATAATATCTTTCACTCCAGTATTCAAATGCCTCTTTATTAAGATCTCTATGGAATGAAATGCTGGACTCCAACTTGCGGGGATGAAGTTAGGGAAATGAAGCTATTAGGACCTGATCACATCGATGAAATGACAGAAATGGTCAGAACTATTCAACAACACATAAGAGCAGCTCAGAGTTGACAAAAAAGTTATTCCAACAACAAAAGAAAAGACCTAGAGTTTGAAGTGGGTGATAAAGTGTTCTTACAAATATATCCCTGGAAGAGGGTCATGAGATTTGGAAAGAAGAGGAAATTGAGCCCTAGATATATCGGTCCTTTCGAAATACTGGATCGTGTTGGGAAGGTAGCTTACCAATTGGAGCTTCCACCGAATCTCTCTCAAGTTTACGATGTGTTCCATGTATGTCTCCTGAGAAAGTACATACCTGATCCTTCACATGTACTCAGCTCAGAAGTTGTACCGCTGGAGCAAGATCTTTCTTATGAAGAGTAGCTGATAGAGATTCCCGATCGTAGCGAAAAAAGTCCTACAAAACAAGACCACTCGATTGGTGAATGTTTTATGGAGGAACCACAAATTAGAAGATGCTACATGGGAGCTTGAGGATATGATGATGGAGAGGAATCCTCATCTATTTGTTACAAAGTGATGAATTTCAAGGGCGAAATTCATTTTAAGGGTTGTAGAATTTAACACCCGAGACTTTTTTGTTATATAAATCATCAAAGGAATCTTTCCCTACACATAACACTTGCTCGGCTTGCTTTACACCCAATCACGACCTTCCTCGATAGCTTTCGTCCTTCGTAATACCGAGTTTCACTAAACAACGATATGCTATTAAAATATTTTTAAAACTAGCCGTTATGAATAGTAATAATTTTTTTTGAAATTTTTGAAATTTTATTTTTCAAAATTGACTTCATTTTTGGATTCGGAATATCGAAATTAGCCTAGGGTGAAATTTTGGTACTTTTCTAAAAACATTCAATTTTTGATGAATAGTGAAACTACTAAGTGGCTGTTAAAAAACTGAATTTTTTATAAAACATAATTTTACCACTTTTTTGAGTGGAATTTTAAAAATCATAGAGACACGGTTGATGTCAGTACGTAAAATGTGGTTCAATGAGATGAAAATAATTTTTTGGTGAATAGTAACTTTTTTACCACGGTTAAAAGTAAATAGGGTAATTAAGGGTATAAATGATATTATTATTACCCTAACACATGTCATAATTCTATTGGATAAGTGTAATTCAACAAAAAACAACCCTACGAATAAAATATGACCATTTAGGCCCACTTCTATTAGATTAGGACATTTAATATTAATTTATTTAAAGAAGGGTTAAAATAGTTAAAATCAATGTTTAATAAGTAAAAAAATTTTAATATTAGGTTATACATAAGATAAATTCGACTATAAATATTCAATAGAAAGATAAAAATATTTTCTACATGATGGTATTTTATTTGTAATTTTTAGACTTTATATAATTAAATTTATTTATGACACAATGATGTTGTAGTATTTATCTTATTAATGAAATATTGACACAATGGATGTTATAAATGCCCAAATAAATATAATTTGAGACGTTTTATGAATTCCAATAATTTTATAGGTTAATATTATATGTTAATATTTATTTGATTAACTTTCATCGAACTTATAATTCTGTTAAGATTTTCACAAAAATCAATTACTAAATAGTGTCAAAATTGACATAAACTAGTTTTTAAAACAAATATTATATTATTAAATGTTATTTTCTTCTACAAAATCTATGTTTCTGCCGAATGACTTGGATAAGGTTATATATATTAATAATAAACAACCTGGGGTTTTTTTGGCAGCTTATAGTACGTTTATTAACCTTATAGTATAAGAACAAAAGAAGACACGGTAAAAGTAAAATTATTTAACTTAATGTTAAATCTAAATGATAAGGTTAAAATAGGAATCTAAAATTGTCTAAATTATTTTTTATGAAGGTATTTCGACCCATACCCACCTTATATTCGAAATAAATCAATTTATAGATATTTAAAACCGAATATGACTTTATAATAAAATAATATTTTTAGTTTTTCCAAAGGTGTCCCTCTCCTCCCTTATAAAAGGTCACCTCCTCCCCCTCTTCCTCACACCACTTTGAGCCTTCAAACTCGGCCAACCCCTGACAATTTATCCTATCCACAAACATAGAGACATCATAGAGGTCCTGGTCTTCTTCAAATACCAATTTTAGTTCCCTAAAAGGAGGTCTCAAAGAAGCACATCAAAGAAGAGGTAATGTTCGTTACCGATTCTTTCATCTTTATTTGTTCTTCCACTTGTTCTTATTTAGTTGTTTCATTTTGAAGTAATAACAAAAATATAACTAATATACGGATATTTCTTTATAAGTATCAAACAACCCTATTTAACCATTTATCCATCCTATGGAAAATGAAATCACCGCGCATGCGTACGTACGGAATACCGTCTCCACGCCGTGGTGTAATCTATTTTCCACTACCACCTTACATGGATGTGTATAATGGTGTAAACAATGATTATATATGTTTATTTTGACGTGATATTAATTCTTAAATAGTATACAAACACTCTAATTCAATTCCACGATCATGGGAACGATATCATCGCTCGTGCGTACTTACGGAATACCGTCTCCACGATGTGATGCGACCCGTTCTACAAGATCTTCATTGCATAATGATTATATAAATGAATTGAATGAATTAATATGATATTTATTACACTAATACCATTCTGGAAATGTGGTATCTATAACCTAAATAAAAGAATACAAATTTATTCGGCAAAACATGCATAAGAACAAAAAGTAATAAACACACGAATAACAAGTAATAATGAAGTATTACTAATAAGAAGCTAAAATATGACCATATATGATATCATAACAATAATTATGATTCTGGAATAAGTCAATAAAATTATTTAAATCATTATATAGGAGGTTCGGACACTTACGTAGCAAATCAGACATAAGGTAAGGGAAAATCTCACAATCTCATGTTTATCCGAGATTGTTTATACTTCAGAATTTACTGGGGAATATTTATCATCCACATACATGATACCTAAATATGTAATATTTATATCCTTATACAATTGTTTAAATCCAATTTTACCCTTCAGTGAGTTTTTAGTATAAGATATGAATGGAATCTTTTGTCGTTTTTCGTACGAGGTACTTTTTGACTTTTCCTACAAAAGTAGGAAAAGAAGGTTTTTAACTTATACGGCATGAATGGAATTTTAAAACATTATTTCCAAGAATATTCCTTTAAAAGTTATCAAGTTTATTTTTAATCAACCTCTCTTAGTTTATAATTTTATGACATGTTAAGAAAGGAATAATGTTTTTAATGTAGAAAGGATATTTTCCTCAAGAATGGAGTTCATGTGTTTTATCAAAATTATTTTCCATCAAAGATAATATAGGGTTCTGTTTGAATCCCTATTATTACATTGATTTGATTATGTTGTGATTGAATTATTTTTTTATGAATTCCATTATCCTATATGAATTGTTTTATGATGACATGATGTTTAAGAATCCCATTTTTATTACATGGGTTATGCAATGATATGTGATTTATGATTTTGTGGCACACATAAGAATGGTATCCTTATGAGATGAGTGGGACCCATATCTCCCTCCAATGCATTGGGTAATGATTTTATATCTCATGAGATAGACATGGCTGGAACAACAGGTTAAACCGGTTCAATGAAACCGGACTGAAACGAGGAGTGAACTCGGTTCAGAAATGGACTTTGTCCACTAAGATAGTCTTGGAAATGAGTCATGACTAATAAGAAATGATTCTCTATGATTATTTGTGTATTCCACAAAGTTTCATGTTTTATGTTATGATTATTGAGATTACATTTCACTTCTATGATTTATCCCATTTTATGAAATTATGATTTTCTTTTGTAGGATAAGATTTCCAAAATTTATGTTCTTATGTATATGATGTGATTGATATTTCTTTTGTATACCCTCACTGAGAATTTGATATCACCCTTTTGTATGTTTTATTTCCCCATGTCAGGAAGACAGTTATTAAGTAGGATATTCCAAAAAGGGACTCTAGATATGATGAAATAAATGAGAGGCAAAGTAGATGCTTTATGAACCAGTTGTTTATGTTTCCCAGTTTCTAAAGACACTATACCTATACGGTCCTTTCCTGGTTTTGTTATATGTTTTAATAAATGTGCTTCAATTCTGAAGTATTAAAAATGTATGTAAAGTATGGGTTGTTATATTTCGGATGATGACATTGGTGGATGTAGAATGGATAGAAAGAGTACATTTGGAACTTGTCATTTCTTAGGAGATTCATTAGTTTCTTGGTCCTGTAGGAAGCAACATTCTGTAGAACTTTCCACTACTGAAGCCGAATATGTAGCAGCTGGATGTTGTTGTGCTCAAGTGTTGTGGATGCAACACACACTCACAGATTATGGCATGAGTTTTACTATGACTCAAATTATGGGGGATTACACAAGTTACATTTCCCTAAGTAATAATCCTTCACATCACTATCGTGCAAAACACATAGACATTAGGCATCACTTTCTTAGGGATCACACACTTAAAGGAGATATCATTAGTCATTTTAACAGAACGCAAGATCAATGTGATGATATTTTCACAAAATCATTATCCTTCAATAGATTTGAATATATTAAACAATAGTTAGGAATGATAACCATAAGGTAATCATTCTTCATTAACTTCTTGTTGAACAATTCTCCTAACAGTAATAAACTCCTTTTCATAGGGGGAGTACATTTGATTGTTAGTGTAACTATATTTTTCGAAGTTAGTTTTTCAAAATTTTCTGAAATTAAACTTTCGGAATGAAAATTTTCATATTGAAAACTTCCAGAATGGAAACATTCGTACTGGTGTTTCCGTAACGAGTTTTTCTTATTGAAACTTTTGCAAAGGAATTTTCATGCTGAAATTTTTGTAATGTTTTTTTTCATTTTCTTTCCTTCAAAAAGAATATTACCCATTACAAATAATCCTCCTAAGACAATCCGAAAGGTATAATTTCCTTATTCATGTTTTCATAATCATACATTACTAGCTGGTATTTTAATATATATTTTTTTTCAGATTATAGTTTTCATAAATGTTTGTTTTAATAAAAACCTGAAAAAGATCGGATTAATGTTTTCTTGAGAATTGGTTTTCAACCGTCAGATCTGATCTCATTACTTTACAACCATTCGATCAACAGAGGAAGATGAACCATCATATCATCAACTATTTAAAGGGGACCCCAAATGGTCATCCCACATCGGTTTTTCAAGCTCCAGCGTCCAAAATCTTTGCCTCTCCGTTTTAAGGCCGTTCCGATCTTCAGCATTCTCCATTCCGAACTTCTCATAAGAATTCAGATCTGAATGTCTACGGAAGTAACTTCTCAAGACATGTCAACCTCTAAGCCGATTTCTCAGTGGTTAGTATATAGATAAAGGTTGGTTCATCCTAATTTCTTCAACAATTATGATTCTATTATATCCAAGAACAAAAAGCCTAACAGATAAGAAGATGTTGTTGATTCTTAGCCCAGTAATCAAGATGAAGTATATTCGGAGTTACTTTTTGAGTTTTATGAGATAGTTCCCTTCTTTATGGAAAATGATAGGGAGAAATTTTCCTTTATGTCTTATGGAAAGACTTATAAACTTTCATATTCCAAGGTAGCCAGCATGGTAAGGCTGACTGACGAAGGAGAAGACGAGTTCATTTCTCATGTGTTGCCAGATTCAAAGGGAAGCTTCAACAAGGAAAAGGCATTGAAGACTCTCGGACTATCAGATGACATGGCTCCGAAAATTGCTAGTCTGTCTACGAATTTTCAGATTCTATAATTATGGGCACACGGGCTTATCGTACCGAGAAAAGGTGACAAAGACAGTTTGGAGAAGATTGAGATCCATATTATAGATTTTTTGATAAATCTAAGGAATTTTAATATGATGAGACACATTCTTATTACAATTGAGAATGTTAAGAATGGGAATCTGAGAGCTCAGATTATAATGTATCCAGCAATCATCTTGATGTTAATAGTTCGATGCCTTGAGTCTTTCAAGGATGATTGCAAGTCTATGACAAGAGCCTGCAAAATAATGTTGCTGAGTGATGGTACTATTAAAAGGATGAACATTGCTTTCGACAAGAAGACTGGTGAGATATTTGATTTGCCAGTTCAAGAAGAAGTGGTTCCGAAAGTTACTGAACCTGAATATTCTAAGATAGTGAAGAATAGAAAGTTCAAAGATTTTGATGCTGAAGAAGAGAATCCTAAATCTAATAATTTTCAGTCCGAACCTCCATAACCCAAGAAGAAGAAAGCTTACCCTGACGAAGTAGTTTCTAAGTGGAGGGAAGTCAATGTGAAGAGAGTTCAAGGGGAGCCTCAGTTTGGCTTGGATCCTGCGGAGGATAAGGCTATGAAAGAAAATAAAATGGATGAACTAAGAAAACAATCAAAATAAAAGAAGATTAAGAAGAAGATGTATGAAGCTGAGGTGGTATAGACTTTGTTGAAGATTAATGAGATGGTTTCCAAAAACATTCTAGTTCTGAGATATTTCTCTTTGTATTCTCTACCCGAGACTCCAAGAATAAACTATGTCACTCTGGAGGAGGCAGTTGCTGAGCATGTTGAGGAAGTTGAGCAGTTTTAGGAAGTGGGAGAGGAAGAAGAAGTTGCTGAAGGTAATGGTGAGACTGGAGATCTATTGAAGCAAGTTGAAGATTATAAGGAGAGACCCTCGGAACATCTGTCACTCTGAACTTCAGAAGCTGATTCCCTTAAGATAGTCACTCCAGGGAAGGATGAGGAGAAATGAGATAAAGAAGTAGCTTATCTTGTAGAGGAAGAACATATTCTACATGATATTTCCTGAATGGAGAATGTAGAGGATGGTGCTAAAAAAGATATTGATGATTAAGACAATGTTGTTCATGTGTCTGATAGTGAATAGAAAACCCCGGAACAGGAATCCATTCCGAAAAAGGACAAGGGGAAGCAACTTGTTGTCGATACCCCGAGCTTAGTGGCTGTAAAGAGAAGGGAAGTTGGCAGTTCTTCTAAGAAGAAGGCTGAGCAAATTGAAGAAGAAAATTCTCCAAGAAAAGTCTCAGATTCGGAGTTATATTCATTGGGACATGACTTTGTTGTTCAGTCTTAAAAGAAGTTGGTGGTTTCTATTCCATCCTTTTCAAGTATTGATTCATGATTCTAGATGCTCCAACATACATTGAATCAGAAAATAGACTCTGTATCCATGGTTATGGATAACTGTGTATAGATGGAGGCTAAGTTCAAATATTTTATTTTCGGCTATGAAGCCAAAAAAAGGTCTTGTAAGAAAATGACTAGTTGGTCAAAGAAAAGTGTTGATGAAATGAGGCTCTTGGATGAATTCCAAGATAATGTTAAAGTTGCATTTGAGACAGTGGAAAGGAAGATAAATGATCTTACTTCTTCCTTTGAATAAAAGTTAATAGATGAACAGAATTTTTAGATTCAAGAAGGTAGAGATCTGAATGGCAAACTAAATTTTGTTGCTAAAAGCTGGAGGAATGAAAGGGATCATCAGATTGAGTTTGAAGAGAATCTTTTAAAGCAAGAACAAGTTTTGAAAGATCAGGAAGAAAAGATCGAAGCCCAGGAAGAAAATCTTGGAGCTCAAAGTGAATGAATAGTTGTGTTAGAGAAGCAAGCTGAAGAAGACCATAATGACTTGAATAAGAAAAAGACTATTCTTAAGGAACTCATGTCGAAGGAAAAACATCCAAAATAGAAAAATATGATCTTTTTGTTGTATCTTAGCTTCAATGTTTTTGATTTTTCAAAATTATTGATAATCATTCTAGCTCGTCTCTTTTGTTCTTGATACTAATTTTTCAGGTACTTTGTTATATTGTTCATTCCCTCGAATTCTTTTTGAAAATCACAAAGGGGGAGAAGGAAAAAGAACCCTAACAAAGGGGTAGATGGAAAAAGAACCTTCACAAAGGGTGAGAAAGAAAAAGAACTCTAATAGAGTTTATCTAAGGGGTATTTTTTCATTAAAGAAGACTTTTTTATTCTTAATGAAATACGGTTCCGGAAATCTAGAATATGATCCTTAGTGTTTCAAAGCCTAAGGGGGAGTTAGTCGTATTCATCATCATCCATAAGCAAAGGGAGATAAGCCTTAATGTTTTCTTTTTCTTCTTAGACATTATTTTTTATAAGGATGTTTGTGCTTTCCAAAAATGGGGAGATTGTTGAGTCAATAAGGTTTCCCTTATGACTTTTCCATTCCTTCTTGTTTTGAAAATCAAAAACACCATATCTATAAGGAAAATCGCATTTTTAAGGAAAAACTCTTTTATAAGGAAAATTGCTTTTATAAGGAAAATTGATTTTTTAAGGAAAATTGCCTTTATAAGGAAAATTATCCTTATCATATTTTCATTATCTATATCCATAAATTTCTTAAGTATAAGATTAAGATTCATTTCTATATTCTCGTAATCGTTTAAAACACTGATATGAAGCATTCAGTTTTAGGCTCCGAATTCTAGATATGAACTTTAATAAATTTCCACTCCAAATTCTGGATACGAACTCTCTTGATGTTCAACAACGAATTATAATGAAAAATTCTGATTACGAATTCTCATTCCGAATTCTCATTCCGAATTCTCATTCCGAATTCTCATTCCGAATTCTCATTCGTAATTCTCATTATGAATTCTATTATTAAACAGAATCTTATTATCTTTGCATTATACACTCCGAATTTATTTAGACTCCGAACTTTCAGTTTTCTTACAATTTTATAATTTTTCTACTCTTTGATATTTTGCTTTCACTCCGAATCTTCACTCTGAATCGTCACTCTGAACTTTTTAGCTAATCTTGAAACGATGCCGTACATTCTGTTACACTTGTTTTGTTACAAAACGATGTTGTCTATTCTGTTATAAACTAACCATTGGTTAAGATACATGTGTATAGGTCCCTCTGATTTTTGAGGAAAATATGACCATTGGAGAGGAGGCCGACCTTGCCTATAAATAGGAGCTCATTTGAAAGAGCTCACAACTTGATAGATATTTGTTCACACATGCTGTTGGAGGGATTTCTAGGGATAGAAGCTCTTATTAACTCTCAGCTTCATGCAGAAAGTTTGAACTGCATCTTCAAACATTTCCTTGTGCTTTTTCTTCATGCGACTCTGAATGTTGGTGATTACATACGAGGATTTCCGGGGATAGGAAGACATAGGTGCTGACTACCTTAATGTTCGAGGGCTTCCTTGCTGAGGAAGACAGAGGTTCCAACTACCTTAAAGTTGAGGGATTGTTGGGATAACAAGACAGACATTCCGATCTTCGTATCGAGGGCTTACCTAGGTGTGGGTAAGACAGACTTGCTTGAAAGTATAAATTAAGGGACCTTTATCCAAGGTTGTTGGAAACCCTTCTCTTTGGTTTAAAAGACATATATCTTGTTACGTGTAGTTTTACTACTTTTTGGTTTCTGTTGCATTTTGTATTACTAAGGAAAGTATAACTTTCTTATACTTCCTTACTTTTACTCTGTTTCTTTAGATTCTATACGCTTTAAGGTAGAATCTCATATTGTAATCTTTAGTATAGTTTCAATTTCCAGATCCATATTTTCGGAACCTACTTTAGGAATATCACTCCAGTTTTAAGAAAGTATATAGAACATGAAGTTTATAACTTCATTCTTTATTCCAATTTTTCAATTGGTTTTAGAGGTGTTGTGAATTTGCTTAGTTTAACTTTGTTAAACTTAGAACATTCCTTATCTAATGGAAATAATAGTTATCTGTAACCAACTTTAAAGGTTCCAAAGGAATTTTTTAAGTATACAATTCACCCCCCTCTTGTATATTGAGAATCTTCATCATTATTTCGATCCTACAAAACATTAATTGTGGTCTTATGCATTGAATACAAGAATTAAATTTCCCCACGTTTTGACCATAATTTACTGGCATATGGTCAACCGGACTACATGTTTTGTAGAAAACATACATGACATGTAGTCCCTTTGAGTCACATATGGGCCATGTATTCCATACACAACCGACCTATGTAGTGACTTTATAATGTAGAGTTCAAATTGATTGTGGCCTATTGGACACACTGTTTACTCAATGTTTTTCGCAGTATGATTGACTTGTCATGTCCCTAGGAAAGTACCTTAGATATACAGTTAGAGATATACATGTTGTGTAGATAAGATCTACATTCCATGTACTTATACTGGTTATGTTGATTTCAAATTTATTTTTCATTTTATGTAAACATTGAGAAATATTTTTTGGTGTGGTCATTAAGTGAACAGGACAAACCATGTGATAGGTTTTAATATTTTTATATATAAATGTTTAATTAATATCTGCGTACTGTTAAAGATCTGAATATCATGTATGAGTTGTATTACAGTTGTTGCTCTGTGTGCATTAAATCATGACATGTTATAGAAAATTCATGCAATTCATGTAATCATTAAGTTGATACTACATGTTATGAATGTATGTGATAAGTCATGTATCATAAATGACACAGAGAATAAATTATATACGATTACAATACATGTTGGGTAGATTTGGATGGTTATTCACTGTGTTTCCTCCAAGGTACTTTTTTGTAAAAGTCTAATTTTAATTGAAATTATTTAATTTGTTTAAAATAGTAATAGATGGGAATCTCAATGAAATTAAAATAAGGATAAAGATAAAAGGATTGAATAATTAAATATAATAATTAATAAATTGGAGTGTGAGATTACATAATATGAAAAATTAATAATTTAATTCTAGTTTTATTAACTTTGTAATTAGTTTCATCCATATGGAGAGTCATGAGCTAGAAAAGATATTTTTTATGTGATTGGTCTCATTTAATTTATTATTAAATTAAATTGTTGGCCTACGTGCCTCATCTCCTTTCATTAAATAGGGCATGCATGCCTATGGATTATTTTATGTAATCCCCATTTCCCCCTCACCTACATGTGAGTAAAAGGAATATGTAATGGATAGAGGTCCCAAGCTAGTGGAGGAAATTCATGTTTGGAGCCAATGAAAATCCCATATGAGGAGATACATAAGTGGTATGTTGGAAAGCTGTAACACGAACCTTAATTGGTTATAGGTGTTATTCCCATAGGTCAAGGGTTCGTTTATCAACCACTAAATAAACTAACCACTAATAAGAGATCTTGATAATACCCCTTCATTATTTTATTTATGTCACTTGAATGCTTATTTAATTATGGATGTCTTGTCATGATCACATAATAATAAATTAAAAAGCATGCAAGATAGAACTAAAATAAACCAGATTATGCATAAATATTATCTAAGACATGGTTAATCACATAAGTAAATCCCACACAATATTAAAGAGAATGTGATAAATATTATAATTTTATATTTACACATAAAATGATAAAATCCCATAATACAATATTCAGTCGGTATAGCCTTTCATTACATTGGTTAGAATCAAACCATAGTTTAAAGTGATTAACTAACCAAAGTTGGGGTGATTTCAATTATTAGGTAATTAGAAGAAGATATTTAGGATTTAATTTACATAGTTGACAAAAATGGTTGTATAAAAATGAATAAATTAGTGTAACTAAGAGGCAATGGTTGAGGTAATCTAATTAATGGATTTCAGGATTTGGGATTCCACTTAATAGATTGAGGAACAATGAGTGTATGCACTTGGAATTTGGAATTGCTACTTATAACCCTTCACATTTCTTGACCAACCAAATTTGTGGTAATGATAATGGTAAGATGGATCCTTACAACTATAATTTTTAAGAAATATGAAATTCTAAATTCAATGATACGGTCTATTGGGTTTTAATAAAATATTTGGAGACTAATAAATATAAAATTTATATATTTTTCAAAATTTATCAGATAATGTACTAAAATTATTATCATCCTATTTTTCAGAAACAAAAATAAAAAGACTTAAAACCTATCATCATTATCCATTCTTGATAAAGAAAACCTTCTCACTAGAAAAAATTCCTAATAGTGGAAAAGGTGCATACATGTCAGTCTTCACAATGAAATGGAATGGTATACGATGGAAGAACCATTACTAGTTATTCCAAGAAATATGTTAAGTTATGAATAGTTATCTCTCTTTGAGAAATATATAAATGATTATATAGATGTTCATTGCATCATTTTATCATACATATCCTTTGATCTTTTAAAACAACATGAGGAAATGGATTCCTATTGCATGATGCCACACATTCAAGATCTATATAATGAGAAGGTGAGATAAGACCGGTATGAGATCTCCAATTATTTTATAAAAACTAATATTGGAGATTCTATGATCGCTGGAACTCATGTAAACATGCTTATAGGGTATATTGAAATCCTTGAAATATTCTGGATTAAATTCCTCGATGAGTTGCGCAAAAATCTCATAATTTCATCACATCCAAAGACCTTCTCCAACAGTATTTTTAATTAAAATATGAAAAATAATGAGAATATTCTTCTATAACATATTACATTAATTTTCTATGTGGATAAGGGCATGGGTTGTTATAACCTACAGTCTTTATGGTGAATAAGAAAATGATGGACAAGGAAATGGGCCACAAGAAAATATATATAGTCATAAGCTCTTGAAAACCATCCTACCAAGAATAAGAAGATCTAGAGTTCTGTAAATCAATATGAGGTATAATTTTTTTCTTGTGGAATGCCAGGCCACTGAAATAGGAATTTCCCCTAGTAAAAAGGTAAATCCAAAGGTGAATTCATTATTGAGTGCAATATTTTTATTTCTACACATTGGGTATTAGATACAACTTTTGGTGCCCACATTTGAATAAAAATACATGAACAATGTATATTTAAAATTATTTCTAGAGGAGAGGTGGATCTGAGAGATTCTAATGGAGAGAGGATGTATTCCCTAGCCATTGGTTACTACTACCTTTTGTTTCCAATGAGAATTATTTTTGTTTTAACATATTGTTTTTTTATTACTACAGTTACCAAGAACAAAATTTTTGTATCATTCCTATATATAGATGGGTTTATTTAAAAATTTTGAAATAAATTATTTTTCTTTTATAAGGAAGACATATGTTATGGTATGGAACATTCAAATAATGGTCTTTATGTATTAAATTACAAAAACCAGGTGTTGCTGATCAATAACAAATCAAGTTTACACGACTCATATAACACCCATTTTTGGCATCACCGCCATATTTATGTAATCAAGAAGCACTTGATAAAGATATTTCAAGATGGATATTTAACATTTTTGATCTAGAACCAGCTGATAGATTTTGTGCTTATTTACAAGGGAAATGACCAATCCATGATTTTTTGGATAGGGTGAAAGGGACACAGAGCTTCGAGGATCCGTATACACTAATGTGTGTGGAACCTTTATATTAGAATCTAGTGGTGGATATTCTTACTTCATAACTTTTATTGATCAATTGAGTATATAGGTATATATTCACTTGATTAAGTATAATTATCACTGCTTTTATAAATTCAAGGAATTCAAGAATGATGTAGAGAATCATATTTCTAAAAAAATAAAGAATCTCTAATCATATTGAGGTTGTGAATATCTTAACAAAGAGTTCAATGACTTTCTATGGGATTTTGGGATTCTATCGCAACTCACTCCACCTTATACACCGTAGTTAATGGTGTTAGTGAAATAAGGCAACATACCTTTTTAGACATGGTAAGATTGATGATGAATCATGCAGATATTACATTATCCTTTTAGGGATATGCATTATAAACTGAGACATACACATTAAATCGAGTAGCAACTAATGTGTCAAATGGAATTCCCTTCATGTTATGGAGTTGAAAGAATACAATTTTATTGAATACATGTGTATGAAGTTTTGAGGAAATTTGAAGGCCTTCATGGCCAATAAACTATCACCGTGAGGATCAAGATTTATCACTAGATGGTATCCTGAGGAAATAAATGGATACTACCTTTACAACCCCTATGATATGAATATGAAATTCACCAGAAAAGATATATTTTATAAGAGGGAGAAGATCCTAAAACAATATAGTGGGGGAATGATTGAATTCAATGATGTTGATGCACAAGATACACCAGAGTTGGTACAGGGAGTGATTCCATAGGTCCCCACAAAATAAGTAGTTCCTCAAACACAAGTACTTCAAAGGAGATCAAGAGAGGTAAGTTTACTATTGAGATATGGTATTCTAGTCATCGAGGATGGTGAATTAATTTAGGGTGAGGATAATGAACATCTCTCCTATATGATGGTAGTAGAGAGATCAGAATATGTGAGATGGAAAGAAGCCTTGAATTCTGAAAATAGATTTCATCTATTAGAACAATGTTTGGGATCTAATCGATGACCCCGTTGATATAAATCCTATCATACGAGAATGGTTATTAAATATGAAACTAGAAATGGATGGTAATGTTATTACACATAAAGCAATGCTAGTGGCTAAAGGGTTTAAAATGCATCAAGGAATTGACTATGATGAAACCTTTTCACCGGTTTCCATGTTTAAAACCATCAGAATTCTACTTGGTATAGCAGCATACCATGACAATGATATTCAGTAGATAGATGTCAAAATTGATTTCCTTAATGGGAACCTTTGGGAAGATGTATATATGGAACAACAAAAAGGGGTTTTGACTTAAATTGATTACAAACAACTTTTCAAGTTTCAAAGAACCATTTATGGATTCAAGAAAGTATCTAGGTCATGGAACATTCAATTCGACAAATCCATAAACTAATTTGGTTTCATTAAGAATAATTTTTATTAATCTGTTTACTAGTGGTTTAGTGGAAATTTGGTCATTATCCTAGTAGTATATTTTTATGACATATAACTTGTTGGAAGAGACATACAAGTCTTATAGTTAGAGATGGACTAGTTAAACAAGTGCTTCTTTGTGAAGGACATACATAAAGCTGCCTATATTATAGGATCAATATAATTCATGATATATCCAATAATATCGTTTTACTAATTAAAAGTACATATAATTACTTGATAATAATGAGATTTATTTTGGAATAATCATAGAGGGTATAGGTTCCTATGTCACGTGGTATACATATTTCTAAGAAAATGTTTCCCATGACACAACAACAGAAAGAGAGACTGAGTAAGGTACCATAAGATTCAAGGATATTATCAATCATGTGTTCCATATTATGTAATATAATTGATGTTACCTATGAATTGATCATGGTAGGAATATATCAAGAAGATCTTGGAGAACAACATTGGACTGCTATTTAGTCTATCCTTAAGTATCTAAGAAGAACTAAGGATATGTTTCTAGTGTATGGTGGA
Source organism: Viscum album (assembly GCA_963277665.1). Lineage (NCBI taxonomy): Eukaryota > Viridiplantae > Streptophyta > Magnoliopsida > Santalales > Viscaceae > Viscum > Viscum album. The sequence goes on along the minus strand of OY728128.1, from coordinate 413,943,284 downwards.
GAAATGTAACTAGTCATCAAAGGATATACTGATGCTAGTTTTTAGATATATCAAAATTATTTTAATTATAAATCGAAATATTTCTTCTATCTTAAAAGAGGAGTTGTGAGATGGAAGAGTACAATGTAGCTAGATGTGGTTGATTCTATAGTAGAGCCAGAGTACTTAGAGACTTTTGATGCAGCCAAGGAAGCCTTATAAATTAAATAATTTTCTAGTATATTGATTCATTACATAGTATTAAAGAACCTATCAAATTGTATTTTGATAATACTATAGTGGTGGATCTTGAAAAATAGACAAGTTCACACCAATAGAAAAAGAACATACTTTGTTAGTATCATCTATTGAGGGATTTTTATCAAAGGGGAGATGTTGTAGTTAGAAAACTACACACATAAAATAATGTGGTAGTCCCCATGACTAAAGGTATACCTTAGAAGAATCATGAGTTTTATATGATATCTAGAAGACTGAAGGTTGTTAGTAGTTGGATCTAGTTAAAGTGGGATAATTTTGGAGTTGGTTCTCTAAAACCAACTTATTTTTTCTTTATGATAAACATTTATTCATTATTTGGAATATTAATAAACTACTTATCACATAATGATTGTTCATCTGTGTGACATAGTATGTGGTATTTTCCAAATAGTTGCTATCACACTAAAAGGTCATAGAAGTTCAGCACTATGATGAGAACCTAGAAGTGCTAAGACACTATTTGTGAGTAAATTCTCTATAGATGGATGAAATCATTTGAGGGATACAAATAATATATGCTAAGGGTTGGATACTCATAGGACATTGATGTACCTTCTCATTGTCTATAACCTTGGTAATATCATGTAGGATATTATGAGAGTGAGACCCACTAGAAGGAAATACACATTTGTACATGTCATTGGCTGTTCCTAAATATGGACATGTGTATTGGACCATATAATTTAATAATCTTATTAATTAATATTATGAGTCACATAACATGATCTATTTAAGAAAAACATGATGAAAGATGGTCCCATTGATGTAGGATATGTTGGGTGTGTGATGAGTAATATTTCAATATTGAATAATGTGAGAGAGGATTTATCCCTTCTTTCATTAACAGAAGTTAATATCTTATACCATACAGTGGAAATTGTATAGTGTAAATAAATCCAAGTCCATGGTGTTCTATAGGCCCGTTTTATTTCTGAAAATTCAATGAAAAGGACATTGAGCTTATAGGTTGATGGCACTGGCATGCGACCTACATGATTTGATATATTTTGATAAAGGGATTATAATACATAGTAAGAATTTTTATGAGGTGAAATTTCATTTTAGCATTATCTTCATTCTCAATGGGTGCCCTGGTGCATTCCTAGTTACTAACCATGGAATTTAGGTTGCTTCACCTAATGCCACTGATAAAGAGGCCTAGAGGGTCACACACTATGAGTCTCAAGAATCTTAGTTAAATAATATATTATTATTTATTATTTAGCATATAGAATAATGATTATTCCCGCGCATGGTTTATTAATTATTCATATATGTTTGATCACATTTATTTCATTACAAGTATTTCAAGAGAACTTATTGTCAGTGTAATATTTAATAAGTAAATATTTTCTATTTAGTGAATATAATATTTATTTATTTGTAATAGAATAATAAAATGATTTTAATTTTATAAATAAATAGACATTATTCACGCCCCAAAAAATATTTTGGAGGAAAGACAAACTGAGTATAATGTTTCGGTGAGAAATAAAAAATTTTGAATATTATTTAATTAAATAATATTTAAATTTAATTCGCAAGTTAAGCACATAAAGATAAATAATATTCATATTATTATTATTTGACATCGGGTTTTTCTATGAATAAATAAATATTTATGGTCACTTGTGCATTTATTTTAATTTAACCCTAAATATATAAATACTCAATTGTGTTATTTTCTACTTTAGTCAATATAGTTGTGCACAATAATCATAGTGAATCCTTTCATGATTATAGAGCTCACATCTCCAAGAATGATTTCAAGAACGAAAAGTAATCCTCTTCCACTGGATCAATGTGAATGCTTCAGAAGCATTTCTCATGGAAATCAATAATGAGAGTCAAAAGCGCAAGGATCTTCCAAGCCAGCACCTAGATACTATTTTAGTGACATCTAGTGATTCACGGAAGATGTGTGGATCACCTGTAGAAGAGATCTACGGTTGGATTCTACAACCCACTGATGGTTCACTACAGATCTGTCGCCAAATTCATCATTGAAGAAAGAATTACATAAAGGTAATTATTTATATAATTAAATTAATTAAAAACAATATATGTTGATCACCTCTCTCTTAGTTCCGACATTATTATCCATAAATTATTTTTTTATTCAATTCCATGGAACAGAACATTCTTCATCATATATATATATTAGATTAATTATCAATAATGGAAAAATCAAAAGTTGGGCACCACCCAACACACACTTTTTTTTTCCTGAAACCATCAAAAACTAATATACATTAAATTTAAAATAAAAATGTATGAATATTTATATAATTATACAATGAATATATATATAATTTTTCTATATATATATATATATGTATCTGTATTGGAAAAGAGATAAATATTATACTATATGTATAAATATATTAATATATAATATAGGTAAATATATATAAATAAATATAACTAGATTTATAGATACAGATATATATATTTATATATTTATATATTTATAAACACAGAAAACATATTGTATATATGTTTTTTAAAATATAAATATAACTAAAAATAATTTTATAAATATATATATATATATATATGGATATAAAATGTAACAATAAATATATAAATATATAAATATATAGATATATCATAAAATGGAAAAAAATACAGGGGAGTGAAAAATTTGCGGGCGTATGATTTGGAGGTCTCAATTTTGAAATTCTCCAAAGGAAGGGGAACATGTAGGAGAGTAGAATTATAAAAATTGAAATGGGGGGGGGGGCACCAACAAGTTTAGATAAAATGGGGTGGGGAGCGTTGATAAAAGCTTTGGTATTTTTGACCAAAAAAAATCACCCCCATTATCTAGGCCTTTATCAACGCTTTTTTAGAGCTCTAAAAGGCCACCATTAAAAACACTAACAAAAATCACTGATAAATTATCCCATTATCAGCGATAAGAAAATAATTGATAAATGCCCCCTTTATCAGCGCTTTTTTAGTGCTCTTAAAGGAGACCTTCATCATCACTTTTTTCAAGCGCTATTGAAGCCATCCATCTGAAATTTCATGAATTATCTGTGCTTCTATATCACTGATTAATCCATTTTAATAGTTTTATTAATTGTCAGATTTTTACTAGTGAAATTAGAAGTAAATAATTTTAATATAGTATATCAATCCCTGAAATTCAATTTAGATCCCAAATTCCCAGGATATATTCATATTCCCTTTGGATGTTGACCTCACCACATGTGGTAGAATGTTTTTTTAAATTGATTTCATTTTTTTATTATGGAGCTAGATGTATTTAGTTTCAATGTCTATTTACCAGTTTAAAATTTGTTATGAATAAACATTGAAATGGATTCTGATCCAATCTAGATATGTACTTATGAGATCTGTCTTTAAAACTCTTTATTTTCTCCATTCCAGAGGACTTCTCTTAATCATCAACCAATGAAGAACATGAAGCCCCACAAGGGACCAAATGATACATATGAATTTTATCATTTACAATATCACATGTATAATATGATGCCTTTCCAAATAATACATATGAAATTTTAATTTATTAAAAAAATTGGGTGGATAAGACCCCTCCACATTCTCAAAAACCATTACTGCTCTTTCATGAGGGACTGGTAGTTGGATGCTCTACCTTTGTGTGGTCGTGGAGAAAAGAAGACTCTTCCTTCATAGATGGGGGTCATAGGATTCCATTATAGATTCACCCATAACTTCCCCTAATTTCAGCCCTTTCATTTCATATGTCTTCATAGGAACATTAGTCATAAATGATTCTGAAAATGCCTAAAAAGGTTGACATGATCCCCCTCCCTTTATATTTTTTATCTCTTTAGAAGTGATTTCCCCAACATCTCCATTTACCCCTTTATACAATCCTTATTTAAGTATGAAAATTATATGAAATAAAATACATCCTGATCATCATTAGAGGACTACACATAGTTTGATAGAGCCACATGTGGTTCCATGGATAGGCTCAAAAATGTGTAGGTTCTGTTCATCACCAACTACAATAGAAATTAGCCCTCCATTTCATGTGGTTTCTCCCCTAGCATTAGAAATATTCTTGAACAGTAAGTATACTTTTTGATAAAGTATGTTCCCTACAAACTGCCTCACTTGCCCACAAATAATACCTTCTCAATATCCAGCATGGACCTGCTAAAGGGGAATCAGTCCAGAACTCAACCTGCAAGGATGTGTAGAAGGACTCAAACCCACTCCTTGGTCATATTAGGGATAATAACCCCTATGATAGAGATAAAATACCTATAAACAAATTAGTAAATGGATTTAAAACTTGTATAGTACTATAGTCAGTATGGGTTGCCCATGATTAGATAAACAACTAACTCCAATTGCAACAAAGGAAGACAATATCCCAACACTCTGAGCCCCAGGGTCTTGAACAGTCCCAACAAGTGCACTCCTAGACACTATGGATCCCAAGTATAATTTACCATCCTTCATATAATTGTCTACCGGCTGGAGTTGTTTATTGATTTTACAAAGGCCAAATGTGTGACCTATCTTCTTACAATTTGTGCACTTCATATTCCTACAATAATTTCCATCAATATGACAAATGTTTTCACACATAGAGAAAAATTTAGGAAGCTTCTATGGAGAAATTTAAATTTCAATTATAAATTCACCAACCACCAAAATAACCAATTCAATAATGGGATCTATAATATAAAAATCAATGAGTACCCTGAAAAAGTGACAAAATATTTCATTCAAGTCTATTTGTCAAACATGATACAGATTATCATGACCCGGGAAAGTTCCCAAAGGTTCTTTGAGTTCCATAAGAACAAGGTTAGACCCTTTATTCCGCACTAGACTTGAGAAATTTTGTTCTTGATCTTTGAGGGGTTAAATAATGGATCCTAGTCCTAGATCTTAAGAGTGTTTTGCTTTAGAGACACATTTTTGCATCCCCATTCCATGGATTTTAGATTTTCTAAATAGAAAATTATATGAAAAAATTCCATACCTATGGAGTTCAAGCTCCAATATTTAAAAATCCATATTTGAGAGAGATGACTAAGAATCCCCTCAATCTTCCAAGGTATTTCAGGAAGAAATGATGTAACCCACATGATGATCAAGGGTTGAAGTTCTCTTATTCAATCATGAAAAATCACATGTCTAAGCTCGATGATGGAGTGGGTATCATTTTTGGTAACCTTTCATGAAGAATTATTAACCTCGGATATGAATTGTCCCTTCTCAGTTTTCCTAGTCATTATCTGGGATTTTTCTATTAGGTGAGTGATATTCAAATCTGGTTTTCCAAAAATTGGATCCTCCCTATTAAAGTAAATTTCATCTTCTTCCTTCTTCAGATTACAGACAAACACATCCCTCAGATCAAAATATCATTCCTTAGTGAAGACCATCATGATTTGGATCTAGGATTCATAAGGAGATAGAAATAGAATCCCCCAAAATCGACCCATATCAAATTCAAAGATTTTATATAATTATATTAATATATAATTATATTCATTTAAAATTTTAATTTACATTTACTATATTTATAAATATTTAATAATTCTTTTCTATGACTGATATAGAGAGATTTTATAAATGATTTTTTAGCAATGATAAATTCTCTATTTATTAGTTAGTTTTTAGAAGCACCGATAAATACCATATAATGATTTATAAATTTAACCCCAACTAATAGTGATTCAATTGTTCCTTCATGATCTTTAGGAAGTGAAACCTCACCACCACTATCTCTCTCCAACTCTCTCCTTCCTTTCCACTACACTCCATTTCCTCCCTCCCTCCCTCACTGCTCTCCATCACTCCCTCGCCAATCTCCCTCTATCATGTGCCACCTCTATCCATCCCTACATCCATTGTTTCCACTCTCCCTCTTTATTGTCATGCATGCTACCTCTCTCTATCCCTACCTCACACTGTTCCATTCTATTATTTTCCCTCTCTCGGAATAATTTTCATTCGATATTATAGTTTTTAACATTTTAAGTTTTTATTTTGGGGTTTCTAATATTTTACCAAAGGATTTTACCACTATGTCACTTCGATCACTCATTAGGAATGAGTGAAAATTTTGGATTTGACACTTTTTATATATGAAATTCCCCCACTGACGATTGTTGCCCACCCAAAATTTTCTACTCCTTCTATGACATTACTCAAAACATTTGATGTAACCTAGGTTTTTAATAAATAACTATATGTTTATTTTAATTTTATGTTAGTAAATTTTGATGCATCATTACATTGTCAATTGTATTCTCCTTGAATTTTTCTAGAGCATGTGAACCAAAAAAATCATTTTATTATATTTTCATTATTTTTATTCTGCCGGACATAATCAGTGTGTGTGGGATAAGGATCATGGAATCATTTTTTAAATTTCTAAATACTATATAAGATTACGGATAAAATCATCACCATATAAAAAATAACTAAAGGGTAGTAATAATTAATTTAATATCATCTTGGACAACGATAGTTCAACAAAAACGTGAATATTTTGGAAAAGTGTCATACAATAATTCACCCCACTTATGGTGTCTTTTAATTAAATCCATTATAGAGCCTAAAAATAATAATATTAATTAAATAATAATTTTTATATATTATAAATTAATTTTAGTTTATTTTATGTAAAAATTAGAATAAAATTATTATTATACACATGGATTTGTTGAGGTCACTTATTACACACATTGATATTCACATCCTTTAGTTCTTAAAACACTCACACAAAAACACATGTGCCTAATTTTTATGTATAATTCTACTAATATCATGTATATTAATATATAATTAGTAATTATTAATATTTATTTAACAAAATTAATCAATATAATATTTTGTATATAATAGTAATTAGTTTCAATTTATTTTATATGGAAATTTCAAAAAAATTAATATTACCTGGATTGTAAATAATTGTATATACACAAGTATGTGTGGAATTCATTTATCAGACACACACATAGAAACACAAACATGTAATTGGGTTCTTTAGACACACACACACACACGTCTATATGTGAATAAATCTGATCATATATATAAATTTGTAATTGAAAAAATGAAACTTTAAATATTTACATGAATTCATAAAATGAACTTATATAGATAATTTTTGTAATTTAATTTTTAAAATAATATATATTAGTATAATACATAATTTATTAATTAATATTTATTAATTAAAATATATTATAGATTTTTTGTATTTATACATAGAATTATTTATCAATATAATTATAAATTAATATAAATAATGATATACTTTGTAAATTAATTATTAATTTATTTTAAAAACAATATTTTTAATTATAATTATTATTTAATAATGTATTTTAATTAAATAAATACAATTTATACTTCTATAATTACAAATAAATAATATTTATATATATCAGAAATTATTAATCTATAAATAAATATAATTATTGAAATTATTCTTTTTAATTTTATAGTTTTATAATTTTTTATATATTGTGAATTATAGATATAAATTTATATTTTTCATGTAAATAATATATAGACCATGTAAATGATTTTAATAAATATGTGAAATCACTTTTTTTAAACAATTTCTTAAATTTTAAAATTTGGGATGATATATTTGTATTAGATTAACGTTTATCTAATTTTGTTAACTTGAAAATTTATTGATATTTTAAAATTGAGGCATGTGATCAGTTATGATCCATTACTCCCCCTTGACCTTATTTTTTTTAAAGTTCATGTGTCGATCACCTCTATGTTGTGTTCTGATTGGGGAGTGGTCGCTATTAGGACTTGAATTATTATAAGAGATGGTTTATGAGGTTTATAAAGTATAGAAAATATTAATGATAACTAATGTTAGTAAAATCATAACTATTAAAAATCCAATTTATGTGTTTAAAATCACAACCATTAATAATCTTACCTTACATGAATATTTTAGTCATAATATTTAATTTTTCTATGAAATGGTTTTTATGCTTTATCTCTTTTGTTAAATATTAATATTACCGAATCAAATTGGATGGATATGTATTGAAAATGGATTGATTCCAAATTTATGAAAAATGAGAGTAAGTATGGGGTGAAAGAGTTCATCATGTTTGAAAAATATCATGCATATGATCCTTCTCAAATCCTTTCTCCGTATTTACATAGTGTTTATTCAAGAAAAAATTGTCCAGAGGATTTGGAAGAATACTTGATCTATCACGAAATCGACTGATGTCAGAAATACTTGACTAAACATGGAGAAAATGAATTTGTCTAGTTACTGGGATTATATTATCATTTATGGATGAACTAATATGATTACCAGTGTGGATAATGTTGAATACCTCATCAAGGTTGTGATTATAGGTGTGAATGATGATGAAAATTATATTGAGGAAATGTCATTGATAGTTGTTGATGAAATATATGATTCTCAAAAATTTTTGAGTAGTTAAAGAGTTTTGAAAAAATTAAAATGTATGTTGTTTGTACCAAATATATAGAATTTTCATACCTACTGAAGCTGTATAATTTAAAATCTACCAACATATGGGGTCACACCACTTTTACTGAACTAATTTCTCTCTTGAATGATATGATCCCAAAAGGTAATCTTTTTACTTTTCGAACATATGATGGTAAAATAATTCTATGTTCAATTTGTATGATCTAAAAATAATATATGTCTATCCAAATGTAGGTATACTATTTCATAAGGACCACAAGTCACCTACCAAAGTGTTTCATTTTTATACATGAATTATGAATCGGGTCATACGAAAGTCGTATGGTACTTCCTAATAATTCCAAGGTTTATGTACCTATATGGAAGTGATGAGAATTTATGATAATTTATGTTTCATGTAGATATAAGAAATAAATATGGGAAACTTCATCACCCAGATGACTCTACTCAATGGAATGGAATTATCACAAGTTTCCTGAATTTGGAAACAAGATGAGAAACCCTCGTCTTGCGCTATCTACATATGGAGTGAATCATTTTCGTTTACAAATAAATTCTCACATTACATGTATGACTATGTTTATAAATTATAACTTACCACCATGGTTAATAATGAAATGAAAATACATTACATTATATTTTCTTATATCAGGACCAAAACATCCGAGTAATGATATTGATGCTTATTTTCTCCATTGATCAAATATTTGAAACTATTATGGGATTTCAGTGTTTTGTTGTATGATTCTTACAGAATTGATGATTTCATGTTGAGAGCCATGATTTATATGATAATAAATGTCATTACTTATTATAGAAATTTTTAAGCTATAGCATTAAAGGAACTCAAGGGTCTCCCATTTCTGAACAAGATAAATAGTCAATTAGGTTTAAACATTCATTAGAGACAGTTTTACTAGGACATTGAAAAATTCTAACCTGATGAAAAAAGCACAGATCTTGGAAAACGTTATTCGTATGGATTTCAGAACTACACACTACACCATCCCTATTAATAGGCGGTCAAATTTTTGAGAAAGTAAAATATATAGAAACTACCTTCAGTAAACCTATTTTAGAGAAATCATTCAAAATCTGGTTGGAAAATGAGATTAGTTTTTTATTACCATATTAGAATTGATTGTACGTTTGATATTTTCTTGATTTCATGCTTGTGGGAAATTCTTTCTTGTTATAGTGTTATTGTCGTAACACTAAATTCACTTAGAAAAAGGAATGATTTAATTAAGGTTAGAGAAGACATGATTGACATGGGAATATGTGAAGAGTTGGCTCATGTGGAGGGATAAAAACACACGTTTCTTCCTCTAACTTCTTACAATCTGTCCAAAAAGGAGAGATATCAATTTTTCATCTTCTTGAATTATTCAATGGTTCCATCGGGGTATTCTCCAAAACCACGAATATCATGTCAATAAATAATTTGAATTTAAAGGGTCTAAAATAATCTGAATTTCATGTTCTAATGTAATATATAATTCATATAGATTTATGTTTTATTTTCCCATAAATGACTATCACAAATTAAAAAATCTATGTTTCTTTTTCAATGCTATATGTAGCAATGTTAAATACCGAAAAAAAATTTCAACTATGAAAAATGAAATTTCATTCATATTATGTGAATTGGAATGTTCTTCCAGCTAGAATTCATTGACATATTGGTTCAATTGATGGTTCACATAGTAATATAGATTCGACTAAGTGGTCTTGTAATTATATATGGATGTACCCCATTGAATGGTAAAAAATGATTTTGAAAGGTTATGCCATGAATCAAATTCAAAAGGAAGGTTGAACTGATAAGTGATATGCAGTTGAGGAAGTTGTTTATTTATATAACCTCCTTCTTTTTTGTGTGGAATGCATTACTCTATTGAAATCTCTTCACTCTAGGTAGGTTATGGGTAATGGAATTTCTATAATAGATGTTCTTAAAATCACGATTACAGATTAGGGGTAGGACCCCCTTTATGTTTTTCATAAGATTTTAGAGTTTTATCCATATGTTTAAACCCATAAAGATATTCTTAAGCATTTGAATTCCACAAGGTATAAAGGTTGGATATCAAATACACAAAATCAATAGTTTATAGGTTTGTTTCCAGATTAATTTGAAGGAGTCATCTAAAAATCCAAATTCAATTTTAGAATGACATATATTTCTATATAAAGAAGTAATGTTTCATGCATTATATTATAATTGTTATATAAAAAATGGTATACATAATGGTGTAATTTTGGCCCATCCCAGACCAAACAGGGCCGAACTGAGCCTTCCCATCAAAAAACCAGGCCACAAACCACTATTTTGGCTATGTTGGGTGATCCTAAAAAGTTCCATGTGGCGACCTGAGCCTGGCCTTGGGTTGGCCCAAACCATCGGGTTAGGCCAGGCCACTGGCTGGCCCTTGAGGGCTTTTATTATTTTAAAAAATAATAATATATATACTTAAAAACCTTTTTTTAACATTTTATTAAACATTTTTTAAAATGGTATTTTGTACATATTTTAAAAATCATTTTGTAAATATTATTTTAAAACATTTTGCTGACACTTTTTAAAAGTTTTCTTTTAAAATATTTTATAATACATTTATTTGAAATAGAAAATCAAATTATTTTTTTGAAATTTTTTAATTAATTTATTTATAAAATATTATAAAAATATTTTGAAAAAATATTTCTTTGAATCAATTTTTATATTTTTTTAGATGTTTTTTAAAATAACACTAAAATGTTTTTTTAACATTGTTTTTAAACATTTTTTAACTTCTTTTTAAAACGTTTTATTTAATTTTTTTAAAGAAAACTTATTTTAAATGCATTTTCTTAAATGTTTTTATTTTTTTGTAGAAATTTCCATTGTATTTATTATTTTATTTTACATTTTACAGTTGAATTGAAATGTTTTCCCTTTATTATTCATTTATTTGACAAATTTTAAAATTTTAACTTCATGTGTTTCATAATAAACCCTCAACCCCAATGTCAGATAACTACTATAATTATAATATTTTGTTTAATTTAATAAAAATCTAAAATATTGACCACTTCTAAAAATAATTAAAGGGAAAATTATTTATTTTAAATAATTTGATTAAAAATGAATCTACAGTGTTTTTCATGTCCAAATACAAATCAATAATTTTAATAAGTAACATTAATAATAATTTGTGAGAGTTTAAATAAAATTAATGAGTGTTTGGGGGTGCGCAATAGTGGGTGGATATGATATTTTTTTTTTCTAAATATATTTATAGCTGTGAATCTATATATATCATGTGGATGTTATAAAAAAATTAATGAGGGTCTGGGGGTGCGTAGTAGAGGATGAGTTAATGTTTTTTCCTAAATAGATTTATTTTTTTATATATGTATACATAATATATATAATATATATAATATATATAATATATATAATATATATAATATATATAATATATATAATATATATAATATAAACAAATAGAATTAAAAAATTAATGAGGTTGGGGGGCTTGCACGAACATCAGTGAATGAGTTTATTTTTTTAATATATATATATAGTGTGAAATCATATATATATAATTATTTACAATCATTTATTTTAATTTTCACTTTTTATTTACATTTTATAGTTGAAATGTTGTTCATTTAATTTTAATTCATTTTACATGTTTTAAATTTCTCAATTTATGCATTTCATAATCATCCTCAACCCCAACGTCACAGGACTATGATAATTATAATATTTCTTATTTAAAAAATCAATAATATATAACAATTAAAAAAATACAAAATAATTTAATTGAAAACATTCGATTAAAAAATGAATCTGCAATATTTTCCATGTCTAAATAAATAACTATTATAATAATATGTGAATGTTGTAAAAAAGTTAATGAGGGGTTGGGGGTCCACAACAAAGGGTGGATATGTTAATTTTTATTCTAAATAGATTTATTAATGTGAATCTATATATATTAATTTCATGTTGTAAAAAATGTGTAGGTTATAATTTTTTGAAAAATATATTTATATATGTATATATATTATATAAAAGTATAATTTTAGAAACCAATGAGGTTGGGGGGAAGAAAAAAAATAATGAGGTTGGGGAGAATGTGTGAACATTAGTGAGTAAATGTTATTTTTTTGTATATATATATATATATTATGGTAAATCATTGGTTTCTAATTATATATATATATATATTGTTAATATATAATGATTTAGAAAATATATATTTATTATGTTAAATCATTGATATATAATTATATATATAATGTTAAATCGTTGATATATATTTCTACATACATTATGGTAATTCTTAAACAGGCACACCAACTTGACCAATTGGTCTAGGAGCACCCTTGGAAGCCTGAGGTATGAGGTTCAAATCTCCCTACTAGTAGTTTCTTGTTAATTTAATTTATAGCATAAGGGATTATATGAGTCAAGCTTCATACGGTCTAGGAGGAAGAGAATTTGCGGGCTCCCTCAGCCCAAAGAATTTCTTGAATAGGCCAAGGCATGACCAGAAAAACATACGGTCTCAGCCCGACCCAACTCAGGCTTTGCAGGGTTGGGCCGCTCGATATATCGGGCAAAAATTACACCCTTAGTTATATGTTTTATACAAATGAACATGAATAACACTGTACCATGAAAAATAGTGGGGATCACTTGTGGCTAATGCGGTGCATGTATCTAGTACAAAGGAAGAAATCAAATTTATGTGAATATTTCATAATTTGGAATCATAAAAAATATTGTACTTGGATTACACAATATTCAAAGTACCAATTTTTCAATGAAAGTGAGTTTCTAATAGGATTGATTTTTAAATAGATGAATTGTAGTTCATGAAATTGGATTTTAGTAAGGATGGGTATACAATTGTACTGTTTTTAATAGAAGCAAATGAAGTACAAGTATTTTAGGTTCCAGATCCCGCAAACTAAAAGAGGTCAATTGTTCTATTATCGACCAAAAAATATGAAGGGTCTGATGTCAATTCAACTTATGATGACCCTTTCAGTTGTGCGTCGTAATCATTTCCCAGTGGTCCCAATGTAGACATGGTACTTTCAGTTATAGGAGATGATAATGAAGGGATTTAGATACTCGATAGAGGAGTCAAATCCCTTCAACCATTAAAATAAGTGTGTTCAATAATGTCGTTATATTTTTTGGTAATATACATTGTGTCACCACATATTATTATTTGTTCTCTTCTGCATTTACATATTCTAGATTATATGTTCATCTAATTCATTAGATAATGACTCATGAAAATGATGATTCTCCCAATCATGAGGAATAACAGGTTTCTCAAAATGTTGATGCTCCCAATCCAATGGAACAACAATCTTCTAAAAATGTAGATGATACCAGTCCATAAGAACAATATACTAACAATGTTGATGCCAAGAAAATGGTAGAAGGTGAAGAACCAGTGTTTCTAAAAAATGAGTGTCGTATCATGATGTTGTTATAAAATCTTATTAAGGGTAGAAAACAAGGCATTGAATTCGAGGATGGATGTAATGCATACGACCAGCCTGTTAACTCAAAAATTTCCATGTTCAATAGTTATATTGGAATCACCACTCATATGCATGTGTCTATGGATGTATTTTAATGGAACAATGTTTTTCCTTCACATAATATTCTAATTTTGTAAGATATTAGGGTGAAATTATGTAATACTTTCTTTATTGTATGAAAAATTAAAATAATGAAACATTGACTTACTCTAAATTTACACTTTTAAAGTGTATTTATGGGAGGTGAACCCCAATTTAAATTTTTATTAATTCTCATTGTAATGAATCAAATATGGTTTCACACAATTATTATAAATTTTTATATCAAATTTGTTGAAGGGAAAAATAACCTGCACCCACCAAAAATGCATATACACCTATTTAAACCAATAAGTGTGTGATGCATGTATTGGTCATTGTGAGGAGACATCTTTTCAAATACATTGTTACTGTTAATACATTTCTTTAAAATAAATGTATTAATCACTTTGATTAAGAATTTTTAATTTATGAAATAATAAATGAGTGTTGGACGTATGTAATGGGAAACAAAACCAAAATACCTTTACCATAATGCAATGATGGGTTACCCTTCACTTTAAAAAATTGGTACATATTTAAAATATAACTTAATACTTATAGGTGATATGAAATAACAACATAATTATGTCCAATTTTTTATATGAATATTGATGAATCAAAATCCAAATCCACTTCCATCCCACAACACGTGTTATGGAAGTAATCACGTGTAAATAAATAAGGGATACTAATAGATGAAAAAACATAAAAAGTGTGGGAAACTTGTGTATGTATGAAATAATAAAATTTTGTTTTTATTTACATCTATATTAAATAATAATGATTACATATTTTACTATATTTTTATTCAACCTAGACCCATTAATCATTATTAGATGTACCTAATGAACAGATTCTATTATTGGACAGAATAGTATGGCCGCATTACAGGTGTGGCTTTTTAGAGTCTCCCTGAACATATTTTGATAAAAAATGAACAAGGGTTAAAAATAAGAAAAATGGATGAGTCTCATTCATAAATAGATGTTATAAGAGAAAATTTTAATTAAAAGATATAGTTGTTAGAAAATGTTATGGAAAGTAATGTCACAACCTTACCCAAGCTGATGCTCAGGCCCCAACTACCCCAAGCCTACCTCTATAGGCTAGGGGCTGGTGACCAACAACGAAGGCATACCTTAAACAGATAGGCCTTTTCCTAAGTACATGTAATTCAATACATAGACATCATTATGATAAAGTGCAGAGGTATTAAAAGTAAACGATGAAAAATACTATGGAAACTACCAGGCATGTAAAACCTCTAGACACTACAAGAGTATGGCAGTGTAAAATGAAAAGTAAAGGGGATGAATTAGATTCCAAACCAAAAATATGTCATAACAGGAAAAAAATGGAATGTAAAATGCTGAGAACCAAAATCAAAATCTCCACGATGGAACCTCTGTATGTGTTCCAAAGAAACATGTATCCCTAAGGTCAAGATACTATTTCATTGGTATTGATTCCATACCATATATAAATATTTATTATTTCATTGATTTTTTATTTATAAAGACTTTTTAGGGTCTCTAAGTGATTTTATGTGATTTATAATATATGACATTACTAAAATAATGGAGAAATTTCAATGATAAAATTTTGGGTCATTACATTCTTCACCACTTTTGAAATTTTACCGCAAAATTTGATTTTACATAAAAAGATGAGGGTATTTATTCTCCATAACCTCCTCTAGTTCCCAAGTATTTTCTTCATACATATGGTTCATCCTGAATACTTTGACAGTGTAGGTTTTATTTTTTAATATAACCTTATCACCATATCCATGATACCATTCTATAAACCCCATATCCAATTTGAGAGTGGATAGAACAACGACTTCAAAACTCCCAATGTCTTGAATTGCAATATAATTTCAAAAGTGTGGGTTGAAAACACTAAATAATCTATCAATTTTCCTATCATTATTGACAAAGAAATATGAATTATACCTTGAATGCCTTGTTACATTATCATCATAGGATGTGATATATTCACCTTCCTTATTCTTAATCTCTATGAATTCTCTCAACATCGTTTTATGAAGTGTTTGAGGGAAATACATATTATGAAACATTATCTTAAAGTCTTCCCACTTCATCTATTCATCTTTATCTTATAGTTTGGTGTTCTATATCAAAGCCTAGAATTGGTCATCCTCTCCATCTAAATGGTAAATAGATAGAGTCACATTCTCAATCATAGAATAGTAAGTACAAAAATGATCTTATCCATTAATTTGACCCACTATTCCATGATTAATGGATCAAAAGTTCCACTAAAAAATGGTGTTCATTGTCGCATAAAACATTTGATTGTGAGATTCTCCCTCTAATGTGAATTTTGACGTTCCACATTATTCAGGTTATTGTTCATAACCAATGGCATGTAGGTAAAAATCACCATGAAATTTTGAACCCCTCCTCCCAAGGAATTGGAGATTTTGTTTAGGAAACTTATTCATTGTCCTTTACACAAACATTTGTCCTGGTTTATCTGGGTTCATACCATTTTCTAAAATATGAAATGATAGAACAAAACATAATTCAACAAGTTGTGAATAAAAAATTTATTCCTTTGGGAAATTAAGTCTAAAGGAATATATTGTGGGGTCCCTATATTTAGATTTTTCTAAAATAAATATTCTTGGGTTATTTCTTATACTTAGACTTATACTATGTGTTTTTAATAAGGTTCTCTAATCTGAATTCCTAAATTAATTAAAACGTGAAATAATACCAACTATAGATACCCTAAATTTATTACATAACTTATTAAATGATTTTTATGGAAAATAACATATATCATTACACATCCCAGATCCAAAGGATATGTTTTTTGGGAAAATTAGGACCATTCATAACATTAAAAAAATAGAACATAAACATTTGATTAATTCCTTATTCTATAGCTTCTCATTGGCCATCATTTTTTCTTTAGAACAAGTAATCATCTGATGATATACATAAAATAAATAGGTGAGATAAAATCCCAGTAAAAGGATAGATAAAAACATGAATTAATTTAACTTTGGTTGAGAAAAACAGTTATCCTCATAACATAGTAATAAGATCATAATCGTGAGAGGAAGCGATAAATAAAGGCATAGAATGTAGAAATTCATAAAATTAAAACTTCCTGACTTAGTGTTCAACTACAATACATACGTCACTTTATCTCCTGAGACACATCACATCACCAAATGAATTAGAGGACTATATAATTCTAGGTGCACCCATAACATCATATCATTTTCCTGTTCTGTATAATTCAAGGCACACCCGTCACATCATACCATATACCTTATCATGCATTCCATGTTGAATGTATATTTGTATTAGACATAAAATAACCCATGGAAAGAACTGGGATTCATTTTATAAATCATAAATTACTGAAAAAAATTAGGGGTTCCCAAAAGAAATAGGGAATAACATTATTTGTATAAAAATCATTAATTTTGAGTGAAGAATAAAAAATCTCAATAGAAGTAAAATATGTGTTTTTACAGAGAAGAGTTATTTTGGAAAAATCATTGATTTTATCATAAAACCAGATTGGTGACATTGATATCCTAGAAAAGATAATATAAATATGAATAAAATACATAAAAGTAATATTCATACTAAAAATGGGGTGAAATGCGGAAAACCCAAAGAAAGAGAGTTGGGTTTGAGAATTCCCCTTACCTTTTGTATGAATTATCTCTTATGTTTAAAATAATGGAAAATAAAATTAAATTCCTTAACTAAAAAATAAAAAAAATCATTTATACATGAATCCAATTCATTTTAGTTTTATTATGTTCATTTATAGTCTTTTATATGAGTTATATAGTTTATCATCATCGTTCATGAGTTTTCGTTTTATTGGTTTTCATGATTGGTTTACTTGAATACGAATTTAGAAGTTTATATAGAATGTGTATAATTCTATTGAATTGAAAATATATGTTATTAATATATGTACATAGGTTTAAATGCACACACACACACATATATATATATCATTTTGTTAAATGTAACGATGACGAATCATTAGATAAATAGTTCATGATAATCGTTTAGGTTACTTTTTTTAGTTTTTTGGGACAAGAAACCCGATTTGTTTTATCACATTGTATTATGTAAATATTTTTGATATAGAACATAAAAGGGTTATAACATGCATTTTATAGTATGTAATAAACATTTTAGTTTTTTTATGAACATAATTGATTGAATTAATGGAAAATTAAAATGCATCATCCACGATGTCAGTAAATTGACACGTCACAGGGGATGATTTCATTTGTATAATAAAAGAGAGAGAGAGAGAGAGAGAGACTGAGAGGGAAAAAAGTTTGATGATGAAGATTCCATTAACATGTTATAATTATAGTATATAAAATATTCTCGAGTTTTCATGAACATTTGGATAGAGGATATAGGTAGAGGATAAGAAAAGAAAAAGAAATTAATATAATTTAAAAGAAAAAGGAAGTGGATTTTACCTTTTAAATATCCCCTCCTTGAGAACCTCCTTATGGAAATGGTCTTGGTCTTTTTATGTGACTAAGGGATACTAGACATAGGGGAGGGTCTTGGAAAGATACATGAGTAGAATTTGGAGAAGGATCAAGGATTGAGTTGTGTGAGTAGAAGAGGGGGTGAGGGGTTGTATTTATTGAGGGGGGGGGGGGTGTTTTCTCATTATTATATTAAATTGTTTATTATTTTAGATCAATACATTGAATATTTTCAACCTTATGATAAAATATATTTAAATAATGAAGTAATGTTTGAGATTTTATTCTTACAACATCCATACATCATCTATGTGTCCATTATTCATGTATTTAGCTATTATGATAAATTATCTTATTTTTCTATTCACAAAAAATTCATGTATTTTAGAAAAATCCCCAAAATTCACCAAATCAATTTTAAAATGTGCATAATAAAATAATAAATCCCATTTTATGAAAATAAATTTTGAAATATGAGTAATTTATTTTTTAATTAAAATCATTATTTACATAGAAAATAATGATTTAAAAATTATAACTGATTTTAAAACACATTGAAAAATTACCTAAAGTTGCATAAAATTATGTGAAAATCATATGACTTAAAAAATATTAATTTATGAAAATATTTTTTGAAGATAACTTTTCTTTTAAATTATTCAATAAATCATAAAATTGTAATTAAATATTTATGACTGAAAAAAATACCAATAATTAATTAATAACATTAAAAACATTTGTTTTCTTATAATATGATATAATTATATCATTATTTCATCCATAAGATTTATAAATTTTCTATATACTCTCAAGGGTGACATTACTATTCATTTGAACAATTTACTATTCATAAGGGTCTTATTACTATTCCTACGGATAAGTAACTATTTCATCGATATTGGTTCCTTAACTTATAAAAATAATTCTTATTTAATTAGTTCTTTATTTAATATTTTTTGTTACTGTATCTAAGTGATTTTATGTTATTTGTACTATATTACATTACTATAAGAAGGGAGAAATTCCGTTGATAAATGTATGGGTATTTAGGTTTTCTATCAAGTAAGACCTCTTATTTATTATTGTTCGATCCTCATTCCTCTAACTACCTTTAATACATGATTATATGTATCCCACAAACCCTAACATTGATGTTTTTCACTTTATATGGTTTGGGGTTGGTTAAAATGATGGGGTTCATTTTATAGTTCTTACCAAGAGAATGTTCTTTCATATATCATCATTCATGATTATAAGTTATTATTTTTCTTATCATTTTGAATTTTTTTTAAATGGATATGCCTAATTTAAGGATCGTGTTTTGATTATTCCATTTAATTTTTATATCATTGAATTCATTATGGTTTAAATTCAATATTTTATTCTCTAATCCTATATGTAGTAGTTTTGATGGACATAGTAATTTTTTAAAAGGTGGGATCACATATCATAAAAGTTTTAATTAGATTATAATTGAATATTTTATTCAATAGAGTTCATAAATAACTAATCATCATGTTGTTTAAGTGAAAAGGTTATTTTAAGGTGTTTTCCCCATTTGGGTCATGGATTTGGTGAAAGTGTGTTTTCCCTTTTGAAATGACTTCAGTCAGTTGAATCATGTTAATTTTTGTTTTATTTTTCTATTTTTTTTAGTGGATAGTGTTTAAAGAGACATTTTAAATTTCATTTCAATATTAAATTGAGTTCAGTGTCTTAAAAATGAAAGCTAATTTTTTTAGAATCCCTATTTGGCGCCTTTTATGATTTTATGACTAGTTGGTGTGTGAGATCCTCAAGATGTTCCAATTATTGTTTCCCTTTATGGTTGGTGATTTATGTATGTGGTGACTATGTGATGGATCTCATTAGGGGTATTTTTTTACAAGATTATAAGAGGTGATATGAGATTCAATCTTATTGTTTTATTTTGGAAATTTATGATTTGATGTATCTGGTCTATGGGCACTAATTCTCGTTCTCTATCATCTCCTTCTCCTATCTTCCCCTTGATACACATTATAGTGGCTAAAATCATGGGTGAAGGGATTGTGAAAATTAAAAACGTGTTCTCATATTTAAAAATTACTTATAATTGGTTCTTAATTTATTATTGAAATTTCTAGTAACACTTTAAATTCAAACTGTTGATAAAGTGATTCAAGTTTAATTTTTAATAAAAACTGCCTGGTATTAAAATATATTTTGTTATATTCAAAGTGTTTTATGTTTATAATTTTATGTTTTTATGCAATTTAATATTTAATTAATACTTTTATATTTTTATTATTTTATAAATTTATATGCTTTTTTAAATTTTATAAAATAGCATATTTACATATATAGTTTAAATATAAAATTTTATTAATTATTTGTACATTTTTAGTTTTCTAGACATATAAATTAATATATAATTATAGTTTTATTCATTATAATTTTTTATTATATTATACTTTAATAAAACTTATTTTTATATATTATAATTTTATAACTTTATAAAATTTTAATACTATTTACTTCTATAATTTGTTAATACATTTATAACGTATATATTCTTTTATACAGTTTTATTAGAAAAGAGAGAGGTCAATGAATAAGGGAGATATTGAATTGCTTAACATTAATATCATGTAGATTTATCTCAATATATTATGGGACAAAATCAGTCAAAAATGATGGAAAACCCATACAATTTCCTAATAAAAAAATGAAAAATCAGTCAAAGATGTTTTTGAGTAATATTTGGGTGTTTATTGATAAAAAGGGGGGTTTAAATTGAAAACACATATTAATGATATATTTGTATAGTTTTATGTATTAAATAAAAATAGGCTCGTATAGTTAACACACATGTATAATTAATCATGGTTCGAATTATGTGAAGATGCATTACCCATTCCTTAACAATATAAGGTTTGAAAATCATGCTCATAAACTATTCTGGAGACAAATATTATTACAAATTTCCAATCTAAGGTAACCATTGTATTTCATGTCTTGCAGCATACTCAAAATTTTCTGATATCATTATAATTTCCATCTTAAACTGTTAAAATTTAAATAGTGGATTGGTAATTGGGATAAAAATTTATTTATTTATAGGTCTACACCACACTATTATAGTGATAGAGCTGGGGTTAACCTAAGGGAATGTTAGGAATGAGTTGGTGTCACTCGGACAACTCCTTATTTTATATAAGCCTCCACTGAAGCATATCCACTGCCTCAAATCCAAACCATTTCGATAAATTCCACTAATACTATGCGCACTAGTGTCGTCTCCGAGAAATAAAATAAGGCAAAAACTTTTGTAATATTTTTTCCATCCTTCAAGTGGATTCCTAGATTCTTCCAAGTGGCCTGTATTTTATTTTTTAATAGGTTTTTTAATGTATTTGAATTAATGATTTCTAAAATCCACGTATTAGTTTGATTCCTTCGTTTGACTCTTTCCGGTTTCAACCTATAGTAAAATTCTCTACATCATCATTCGCCAAAAATAATTTATAGTCCAATAAACCTTGTAATTTTTTATCACAAATATAGGTTTACTTGAATATCCATCCTCCCTAAACTCAGAAAGCATTCAAAAACCACGTGGAATTTTTTTTCAATCCATGTTATACATTAGACTCCCGCAAATACCTTATTGAAATGATCCATATCGAGCAATCATAACCCAAAAATAAACATCTTATCCTTCACATACTACTATATTTACCTCTTAGATAATATATATTTACAAAAACAACATTGAGAGGGCATGTCAGTAAATATATGCAACAAATAGGATATCCATCATGACCTTAATCATGAAAAAGGTGAATTAATGTTTAACCCCATTGAAAATTCTAAACCTATATTGCATCTAGCATCACATGAATGGTTTAAATTAGGGGAGTCCTCCAGAGCCACATCTTCTATCTGATTTTTTGTTAGCTTCTATGGGGATGAGTTAGAGGCAGTAAAATGCAATAATAACTATCATAATCATCGGCTTAATCTACCAAATAGTTATTACTGTATTTTGTCACCTCAGACTCATCCCTCATTTTTTCAAAATGAATTCATTGGATAACAACTACCATCAGTGGAGTAATTAATTTCTTAAATTCAATGACACGTATCGTTAAAAGCAATATGAAATTATTTGAAACATTACAATGTTGGGTTCTCATTATTTAAAAGGCCTATTTTTTATATTTAATTAACTAATTATTAATATTACTAAATCAATGAGTATGGATATGAATATAGAATGTATGGATGTCAATCTTATGACAAAATAGTACTATGATGGTGTGAAAGTGTTCACCATGTTTATAGAAGATCATTTATATGACCCTTCTCAAATATATTTTCAGTGTTTGAATTGTTGGTATTCAAGACTATTATTCCAATTGAGTTGGAAGAATACTTTGTCTATCATTAAATAGATTGAAGTTATAAATGTAGTAACATGAATGGGTAAAAAGAAAATCTAGATAGTTTCTACGATATAACTGCATTATATGGATCATCTAATATGATTACAAGTGTGGAAAATTATGAAGACAACATCAAGGATTTGATTATAGGGGTGAATTATGATGAAGATTGTATAAATGAAATTAAAATGGAAATTGAATGCAATCTTCCTAATTTTGAATAATTATTTGAAAAGTTATAGAGATGTGAAAAGGAACCATTGTATGTTTGTTTCACCAAATAAATAACATTATTAGCCAAAATGAAGCTGTATAATTTAAAATATAGCAACAGAAGTAGTGGCTCCAGTTTCACTGAACTACTTGATCTCTTGAATGATACAATTATAGAATATTATGAGATCCCTTTCCAAAAATATGAATCTAAATAAATGATTTCTTCTATTGGTATGATCTCTGAAAGAATACATGTCTATCCAAATTACTTTTTCATTTAAAATATTTAGTAACACTTTATATATTAATATTTATTATATACTACTATGGATGAAAAAATTTATCATATTCACAAGACGACAAATATTTGTTTATAAATTAATTGGTAGTATACCTGATGAAAAGATGTGCTCATATATCTTGAATACGCAACTTCCGTATATATAATGGTATGTTTATTATTTATGATTAATTTATTTATTTTTAGTATTACTCAAATAAGATTTTTTTTCTTATAAATGTGATTTATTTTTCTTCATTTCGGGTTTTATGTTCAAAGCTGCTCATGCTCATGAGAGAATCAAATTTGAGGATGTAACTGAGATATTGAAAACAAGGAAATAGTTCATGATGTATAAAACCATAATTAAGGGGTGAATATATAAAACTTATTTAATTAATTTTATCATCATTTTATATACTATTTGTAAGTTAATTTCCCTAATGTTTTTATCTAATTCTTATTTATTTTTTTCACATCTATTTTGGGAAGTCAAATTTTTATTTCAGCTATCTGCATCAAGCCAAAAAAGGGATAACATATTCCTTTATACCAATGATATAATGTTTTCCATTTCCTTTCTTAGTCAAACTTCCAACACTTAATATTGAGTTGAAGTTCTTAGCCTAAAATTATTTCTTATTATTTTAAAAAAGAAGATTATAGGATGATTTTTTAGCTCAGATCATCAACTTAATATTATGTGTTTGTTGTCTGGCAATGAATGGTAATGTGATGCTGTTATGAGTATAACTGAAGTTGAATATTTTTATTTAAAATTGACATTAATTTTTTAAGAAAGATAACAGACATATTCAAAACTATGTAAATGAATTAAGAATATTTTCATACATAAGGAAAATGATCCATAAGTCATTACAATGTGTAGGAAGAAATGACACCACAATATGAATCATGGTGTGACTGATATGGCTCAAATTGTGCCTTTTTATTTAAAATTGTTATTAATTTTAGAAAAAAAGAAAAGTGAAAAACCCATAATATATCAAACACATTCATATTGAATTGATACTTTAGGCAAATAATCCAGAAAATCATTTTTGACATGTTACAATAAAAAACACCTCAATATGATGCACGATGTGACCAGTATGTCTCCAAGTGCATCTTTTTTTTATAATGGACAATAATTTTAGTAAAAAAACTACTAAAATAATTAAGACTAAGAAGATCAATTTATATTTTTTTTATACTTTAAGAAAATGATCCATAAGTAATTTTTGATATGTATAAATCAACCACACTTCAATAAAATGTATAGTGTGACTAGTATGACTCAAAGTGTGTCTTTTTATTTAAATTTAGCATTAATTTTTGTAAAATGAACAATTTACAAACAATAAACTAATAAAAAGAATTCATCTTTTTTTAATAATTTCGTAAAAGGATTCATAAGTTATTTTGGTGAGTGGGAATCAACCGCACCTCAATAAGATGCACAGTTCGACCAGTATGACTAAAAGTGGCTATTATTAGATTAAATTTTTTTATTTTAAAATGGGTGTCACTCATTAAAAAATATCCAAATGTGGTCTGATTTTATTGATACATTAGACGAATGATTCAGAAGTAATTTTGACTAATAAGAAGTAGTTTCATATCCAACTAACACACGATGTGAATTATATAACTCAAATTTCATGTTTCTAGTTTCAAATGACATTTTAATAAAAATAAAAAGTGACATACAGAAAACTAAGAAAATCCATTTGGATTGTTTTGATACTTTATTAAATTGATTCATATGTTATTTAAGACATATAGGAATCAAACCCACCACAATATGACGTATGGTTTGACCAGTATAACTCTAAGGGTGTCTTTTTATTTAAAACTGAAATTAATTTTATTAAAAAAAAATGTAAAATATTAAAAACCAAAAAAATACATTCTGATTGTTTTGATAATTTTGTAAAATAAACCCAAAATCATTAGTGATGTTTAGAATAAACTGCACCTCAATATGATGTGTGGTGTTACCGGTATGACTCAAAATGCCCACTTTGAATTTAAAATTGACATTTTAGTTCAAAATATGTCACTCACTGAAAACCCAATAAATATGCTGCAATTATTTACTATAATGTAGTACAATTATACATAAGTCCATTTTGACATTAATAATATAGTATCATGTCAAACTGTCACACATTGTGACTGATAGGACTCAATGTGCATGTTTTCTGTTTCAAATGACTTTTTAATAAAAACCCATGTGACATACTCCAATATCAGAAAAAAGAATTTCTTTTTTTATACATAGGTAAAATAGTGCATTAGTAATTTTTAACGTGTAGGAATCATCCACACATCAATTTAATATACGGTATGACTGGTATAATTCCAAGTGTGTCTATTTATTAAATGTTGACATTAATTTTCGTTAAAAGAACAAGTGATAAACTAAAAACATAGAAAACACATTTATATTGTGTTTATACTTTAGTAAACAAATACATAAGTCACTTATAAAATGTAAGAATCAACCCCACCTCAATCATATGAATTGTGTGACTGGTATAACTCTATGTGTGAATTTTTATTTATAATTGAAATTAATTTTAGTAAAAAGAACATGTGATATTCAAAAAACTGATAAACCACATTCTAATTCTATTTAAACCTTAGCTAAAAAATCTCTATGTCATGTTTGATACTTATGAATCAACTGCACCTCAATTTGACACCCGATGATACTAGTGTGACTCAAAATGTTGGTTATCAGTTTAAAATTTACCATTGAGTTCAAAACGTGTCACTCATTAAAACCCAAGAAAACATTCACCGAATATCATGATAATTTTGGGAAAAAATTCTTTAGTCAGTTTTGATGTCTAGAAATTAGTCACAAGTCAAACCGACACACAATGCAATCGATACGACTCAAAGTGCATGTTTATAGTTTCAAATGACATTTTAATAAAAAACAGAAGTAAAATTCGAAAATCTATGAAAATGAATTCATATTGTTTCGATGCTTTATGAAAATAGTGCATATGTAATTTGGGATGGCAGGAAGCATCCATACCTCAATCTGTTGCATGGTGTGACTGGTATAATTCAAAGTGAGTTTATTTATTTAAAATTAGAATTAATTTTAGTAAAATTCTGGTGACATTCTGAAAACTGAGAAACACATATGGATTGTTTTGACACTTTAAGAAAATGATCCATATGTCATTTTTAAGATGTAGGAATCAACCACAGCAAAATATGATGCACAATAAGACTAGTATAACTCTATGTGTGTATTTTAATTTAAAATTTAATTTAATTTTTGTTAAAAGAACATGTGACATACTGAAAACAGATTTAATGTATTCGGATTATTTTTATAGTTTTTTATAATAATTCATAAGTCATTTTGGACATGTAGGAATAAACTGAACCTCAATTTGATGCATAGTGTAACTGATATGACTCCAATTGTATATTTTTAAAAATTGACATTAATTTATCTAAAATGAAAATGTGACATACTGAATTCTAAACTAATTTTTTTTTTATTATTTTGATACATTAGTAAAATGACCCATGAGTCATTTTTGACATGTAGGAATCAACCACACCTCAGTACGATGCAAAGTGTTACCGGTATGACTCAAAGAGTTTTTTATCGGATAAAAATTGGAATTTTAGTTCAAAACATGTGACAATCACTAAAAACCAAGTAAATGAAAACCACTTATCATGATAAATTTGGAAAGTGATTCATAATTTATTTGTGACATGTAGGAAGCAGTCTCATGTCAAACTGACTCATTATGTGACAGATATTGGTTAAAGTGCATGTTTTCAATTTGAATAGACACATTCATAAAAAACAAAAATGACATACAGAAATGTGAGAAAATGAATTTGGATTGTTTTCATAGTTTAGGGAAATTATACATATGTAATTTTTGACATGAAGGAATTATCCACACCTCATTATTATGCATGATGTGACTGATATAACTTCATGTGTTTCTTCATTTAAAATTATGATTAATTTTAGTAAAAACAAAGATCTACACACTAAAAACCAATCAAACACATTCAAATTATTTTGATTCTTTAGGAAAATGATACAAAACTCATTTTTTACATGTATAAATCAACCACACCTCATTACAATGCACAGGGTGACTGGTATAACTTCATGTTTGTCTTTTAATTTAAAATTTTCATTTTATTATTGTATTATCTAATATTAATGTTTAATTTATTTCTTTATAGTCGTAATAACTATTGGGGTTAAACCATTAAAAAGAAAAACATCCAAGATCCACAGCCGCATATTATCTGGTTCATTATTCGATACATTCAATTGATCAATTGGTTACAAATAACTAGAACATGATTCGTTACTAATCGAGCTACTGGAAGAATGAAAACGGAAGGTATAGAAAGGAAATAACACAGGATATAACATTCATTGGATTAGTGTGATCCTACATGAACGCTGAGATCACCACCAGGTAATCCTTTTATTATGAACCATGAAAGAGACCAAAGAAATTAAATACTTTAATAAAAGAAAATAAGAACCAGAGAAAATATCTGAGGAGGCTGACCATGTTGAACTAGGTGGCAGCAGTGAAGCATGTCACCTAGATTCACCATCATCCACTCCTGGACGAACACATGCACACAACCAAAAAAGATATAGGTTTATACATGTCAGAAAATAATAGATTTCTATAGTTCCCAGAAACAAAATAGAAACCAGGTCAAGTTAAAAAAATAAGTCAATATCAGTATCCTTCTTGATGCGTAGACATCCTAGACCGAGGAATGAGCTAATATCCACTAAGACTTCACAAGAGAAGTACATTTTTCCATTGAGGCGGAACAAAATAAAATATGTGGAGTGTTGGTGTTAAGATAATCTTTGTGTCCTTATTATTATCTGAGAACCCCTTAATATAGAAAAGGAGCTAATCACTAGGAAATCATCGAATGAACCATATGAATTGAGCTATTTTGAGATAATGGATCGATGAAATCCATGTAACCTGTGAGGAAATCATGGAAAGCTAGTGAGTTTCATGTGGTACAGATAGAAACCTAGGATCAAAACTATATGGATGACCCTGATGAAGCCGACATTTCACAAAACTGATGGTGGTATAATGCACAAGTAAAGCAGTGGCATGGGATAGGTACAACAGTGGCACCCCAGAACGAAGGTGAGCAAAAGAAACACACCTGGGATGAAGCAGGACCGTTGGATGACATCCAATCAATGGATATGATAAACAACCGATATATATAGGGGAAAAAATATTCCAGTGAACAAATAATCAGATGAAATAAAACTAAATCCCATGTGACCAATTCCATGCATGCATATACCCTTTGAAAATTAATCACCCTTAATGCACTATGAATAAATCATATAAAACCATATTAAATGAATTTAAATGCAACAATGCATGGGGGAAAATAAAAAAAATCTCTACCTCGAAATTAAATGAATTTTCGGTGTGATATTCTCACAACCTAAGATATATAATTGAGTCTAAATTTATTAATTTTCTAAAATATATTAATTTTGAAAATGGATTGACCATAGTCAAAATATCGGTCAGATTTTCCCTATTTGGTATCTTATTGAAACTCACTATCCCAGATTCTATAATATTCCTAAAAAATGAAGTCTAATGTAAATTTGATTTTATCTAACATGGAATATAATGTTCTTAGATAAATTCAATGCATACAAGATATCAATGTGAACTACTATGCTATAAATAAATAAAGACAACTCAGAAAGAAAACCATTCAGCCATAAAGACTGCTTTATAGATTCGTTCAACAAAATATACTCTACCTCAGCAGTAGAGACATTAACCACTGACTGTATATTACACTTCCAAGAGTGTGGTCATTATTATCCATTTCAATTCATGTTAATGAGTCTTACTAATATTCCCCTTAAACTTTCTCAAAGTACAGATTGAAAATGTAATGTATAACCTAGAACATAACAGAGCATACATAAGACTTCCTACTAAATTTCCATATGAAATTTTATTCATAAAGGCAGCCTCAACAACATTTCTAGGGTATTGATCCAAAGAAAATTTAATATGTTTTCCCAGAGGAATACTAACAGGTATAACATTATCAAACAAATATCTTCTTAATAACTTCTTAAAATAAGTAGATTGGGATAAGTACAAGGATCTACCCTTAGTTTGTATTATTATGTTTATTCTTATGATTTGATTATCATGACATAAGTCATTCATTTTAAAGATAGTTCAATTTATTCTTGATCGAAATTATAATCCTCATTTTCTTATAGATTAAAAGCATGTTATCAATATATAATATCATGTAAATAGAATCATGTTTAACAATCTTATAGTATACACATGCATCAAGTTTACTTCATGAAAATTGATTTTCATTCACAAAATAATCAAATATTTTACACCATGTCCTTTATGATTTTTTAAGCCCATATAAATACTTATTTTGAAGAAAAATTAGATTAATTTTCAATAGTTTTTAAACTAATTAAGGATGGGTCATATAAATTTTTTAATAAAGGGTCCCATGTAAAAAAAGAATATTTTTACATCTAATTGTTCAAATTTAAAAAAAATGGAAACAAAAGAAAGAATAAATCTAACAGATGATTGTTTAACAATTGGGGAGAATATCTCATTATAATCAATTTCCTCACATTGAATAAGGCATTTAGAAACCATTTGGGACTTGAATTTAATTTTAGTTTCTCCCACATTTTTCTCTTTCATCTTATATATCCATTTAGAAACTATGACCTTCTAGTTAATAGGTATGTAAAGAAAAACTGAAGTGTTGTTATTAATAAGGTAATTCATCTATTCATGCATTGCACCTAACAATTTGGTGCCCTCTTGGGTCTTTTGGGATTTCTTATATTTTTGAGGTTTATTGTTAAAGAAATCATGTGCTACATTAAATTCATAGGCAACAATGTAGCCCTGATTAAAATAGGATAGAGGCCTTATAACTCTTCTCTCTCTATCCTAAGTGAGATGATAATTGCTCAGATCATCTGGCTCCTCTGTTTCAGGTTAAAAATCAGAATTTGAATCGGATTCAACTTGGGTCTGGACAATGTGTAGAGAAATAACTATCCTGGACCGGGAGTGGACTCTATATTCAAATAGGGACTTCAACACCTAATAGTGTTGGGACTCTTGAGGGTTTTTCAGTGTGATCAGAGGACTCTAGATGTTCATATTTAATATCATTGGAGGGACTAGACTCATGGAACTTGAGAAATCGTCTAATAATACATTTTTGATAACCCGGATTGAATACCCATCGAAAATACCTGTTAACACCCACTGGATATGCAATGAATATGCACTTCATATCCCATGGAGCAAGTTTATAATTATGTGTATGAGAATAAGTTATGGATCCAAAGGCTCTATGGTGTACAAGGCTTGTGGTGAATCATTTTTGACTTCTTTAGGTGTCTTAAATTAATTACCAGAAGATGGGAACAGTTAATAAGATAGATTTTTTTTGATACATCCTCATCCCAGAAAGACTTGGGGAGATTTAAGTGGGATAAAATTCACCTCAACCTCTTAAGAGAAGTCCAATTAATCGTCTCTAATAACCCATTTTATTGTTGAGTTTCCAAAAATAGTCTGTTATCTCTTTATTAAATTAGATTAATAGAATTCAATGAATTATGTGGATAAATAATCAAAATTGTAATTAGTTCGTATGGTTTTGAGTATCCTATTAGAATCACAATCTACCACATCTTCTTATTTATTAAAGGTATGAATGTTATCATACTCATGTTTGTGTATATGGATCCATAATTTCCTAGAGAGGTCATCAATAAATGTCACATTGTTTAAGACTCCACCATGTGAGGTGACCCTATAAGGACCCCTATGATCCGAATGAACACAACCAAGGGGTTCTGTATCCTTATACATTGATCTACTAAAGATGACTATTCTATATTTCTCATATACAAAATACTCAAAGAATGGAATATTTCTAGGAGTGATTTTACCCAAAATATTCTATTTTTTTAGTTCACTATGGTCCCTGGTACTAACATTCCCAAACCTTCTATGCTACAGGGTGGTGGAATCATGTTCTGAACTACAAGAGTGGATCAATTGACTTCTATGAACCTTACTATCTAACACATAATGTTTTTTGTGAAGGCTTCCTTCCATAACTGTGAGTGATCCTTGGGAAACTCTAAGGCTTCTAGAGTCTCAGTTAAAACCATACCCCTTGTGGTCAAAAAATCCTTGGGGGATTTAGTTTTTTTAATTTAGGTACCCACATAACTTCCTCACGAGTCTTGATAGTCCCATCATGAAGCACTAATAAAATAGAGCCTCTTTCGATAATGTGACAACTCCTGTTATTCCCATGAAATATCTCACTATATTCAATTTCCCTAAACATAGTAAATAATTTCTTCCTAGGACACATGTGGAATGAATATCATGAATCTAGGATCAATTCATCAATGATGGAAATTTCAGAGACATAAAACACATCACCGACGATAAATTAATTCTAAACTAAAAAGTAATGGTCATTAATATTTTCTTTATTGTAATATTTATTATTAGATAATTTCATATTAATGTGTCTAGGTTGTTTACAATGAAGAAACATGATTACATTTCTCTTACACTTATATGTTTTATTCTTAAACTAACCCCTTTCCTTTATTTTACCCCCTGATTCACTTCTTCCTCCAGACTCACATCCATCCATAATAATTAAACCCTCAACCTCAATAATAACACTTTACTTACATGGAAGGTATTTGCAGAGTAAATCAGATTTACCTTCTTTAAGAGTAGGTGTATCTTTACCATACATCATAGAGTATTTAACATAATTAAAGGAATAATCTTTTGATGTTAACAATATAATTTCCCAATCTATATCATCTGATTTAATGATATGTTGGCTAGATTTAACGAGAATTTATTAAATTCATCAATTTTCATCCTAACTATAGTTCATAGGTGTATTTTGAATGTATAAAATCTCATTTTTTTGTATAATCTACCAATAAGAGACTCAGTCATATAATGGTATTCATGTCTAGACCATTTACTAATAGCAGAAGATTCATATGAAAAATCTCAATGGAAATTATCTCCAAAATATAAACTAATCAAATGATTATCTTTACTAAGAGTTTATTTAAGGGCATCAATATAAGTGATGGCAGTATGCCCATCCGGGGTAGGGGTAGTGATTTTATTTTTAGAACCAACAAGGGAATCAATTAAATTGTTATCATTTGGCATGGTTTTTTAATTATCTAAATATTTAAATCATTTTCAATATCAAATTTGTCAATATCATATTTAGTGGAATTCATTATTAATGTTACAGTAGCCTCGGATACCACTTGATGGGGTTAAACCATTAAACCCCAAATAATCCAAGATCCACTATTGAGTATTATTATTTTGATTTTTTGATATGTTTAATTGATCAATAGGAGACAAAGAACTAGAAAGAGTTTTTTTAATAATCAACCAGCTGTAAGAATGAAAAAAGAATGTATAGAAAAGAAACAACACATGATATAATGTGATTTGGATCAGCATGATCTGATATGCATAGAAAGAAAACTAACCAGGTAATCCTTTTCTTATGAAGAAATAAACAAAAAAGGAATATAAATACTGAAAGAAAAGATAATAAGAACTAGAGAAAATATCTGAATAGGTCAGCCCTGTTGAACTAGGTGGGAATTGTGATGCATTCCATGTAGAGTCAAAACTATCAACTCCTAGAAAAACAGTCACACACACACCCAAAAATAATACATATCTATACATAGAAGAAAAGAATAGATCATTATAGAGCCACAAGACTAAACATAAACATGGTTATGATAAAAAAGGAAGTCAGGATGGGGAACCTTCGTGATGTGCAGTCATGCTAGACACAGAAATGAGATGATCTCCACCGAGTCTCCACTAGATATGTACTCTAGTTACAGTAGGTGAAATGAACATAATGATGGGGAGTTTGGGTGGCCAGATAACCTCAGTCTCCTTCTTCTTCACTAAGAACCCATCTACATAGCGAAGGAGCTACTCATACAGAACTCGCCGACTAAACTAGACAAAATGTGCTAGTATGAGAGAATATATTAATCGATTCCAAGAAACTAGTAGGGAAAATAAAACCCATGTGATAAGTGCCATGCATGTACATACCCAATTCGAATTGAACACCATTAATGCATTATGAATAAATCATATAATGGTATATTTAAGGAATTTTCACTATAAGAAATATGTCTTTTAGCTTCAACCATATGCGACCTCTAAAGGAATTTATAGACTACCCTACGACCACTTTTGGCGGTCGCAGTTGCTCTGTCGGTATTATTCAACACCGACCACCAAAGACTGACACTAAAACTACCCTTTATACTTCCCTCATTTTGGTGTTGATCTTGCTCTAGGGAATGCAAGGTGTATTAAAGGAAATAAAAAGAGGGACCCTGACCTTGGGCAACCATCCATGGAAGATGCATGGATGTTGGAGGGAGTGTTTTGGCTGAGGTTGGGGGATGGAGTGGCGAAAGTCGAATTGTGAGGGTGATAGGTACATTGGATGATGTGGTGGGGGTGATGGTAGTTGACAGGGGGTAGTGAGGGGGTGATTGGGGGTGGCGGTGTAGCATAATGGGCAATAAGAAATGTCGACGCCTATTGTAGTGGGTGACATCGGGGAAGACAAGGACTAGGGTGGGAAAAATCCCACCATTTTACATTATCATATTATGGACCACTATTAGAGGTCACTAATACTATAATTTGACACTACTATTGGCAGTTTCCCACTTCCTCACCATAGAAAGGTAAAATTCATGTATTGTTAAATACAACTATGTTGGGGAAAAATACAACACTAACATTGGAATTGGTTTCTTATATGGGTGGATAATTTTTCTCATGTTGAGGGGATATGTTCGTCAGCTGATCCCGTGGGTGGACTTTTTTTAGAGGGGATCATATGCACCAAAGGCGATGGAAAATTACTATTATTAAAAGTGTTTGGATACTAATTGTAAATATAATTATACAACACCTTTTTTCTTAAATGTGTATAGTAGAGTTTTGTTTTGTATTAATGATGTAAAATTTATTTCAATGATATTATATATTTTTAATACAAGTTAAAGGTATTTGTTGTAGTGTGTTTTTATACAAGCAACACACTTCACTAGGTTGGGCCTTTATCAGTGTAGATAAATTCACCCCTTTTATCTGTGCTAATAAAGGGGACCCCCCTTAACAGTGCTGAGGACAACAACGATTTTTTAGCACTATTAATGGAATTATTTTGTGGCGTTAAAAGGTATATCTGTAGTAGTGCATGTACATATAGATTCATATATATAACCAAGCATATATATGAATATATTAGTGTAATTATTTAAAATTATATATCTATGTAATTATATACAAATATTATATGTGTATTTTTTGTATACAGAACATATATCACTTAATTTTTATATATATTTATTTATTGGTGTGTACAAAATTTTGTAAGAATATATTGTATATATAAACACAAGTATTTGTAGATATATATATGTGTGTGTGTGTAGGTGATAATTTATTTTTAGATATATTTATTGACATGTTGGTATAAAACATCTAATTACTATTCGATGTGTGTACAAAAAATACATTATATATGTTATATAATAAGATTTATGTTGTATGTATAATTATATACATGTTTATGTATGTCTGTAAACACTTATATATTTTCATGGTGTGTGCACGTACATACATATAGTTATATGAATGAATAGTTATGTATATTGGTAAATAATTATAGTAATATATATACTTGTTATTAAAATATACATATCCCTGTGTAAGAAACAAATAGAAGTCTATTATGTAATTAGGGGTTGACATGTTCGTATTCTAAAAATTATATTTATTACCCTTTAGAATTAAAATAAATCTTTATAATCTACCGGGGGCTGCACTTCACATACCACATCCAGTTTATTTTATTTATTTTTTGGAGTAAGATGAAGAATCTTATAGCCTTATCATTATTATTATTCCCCAATGACAAACTTTTTTTCCTTTTTTACTAGAAAATATGATTCCAATTGTACTGACCCATGCATATGCACTCTTATCCAAAATGGCCCGAAGGCCTTCGTTTTTAATGATATTTGAAAACCCCCATTTCATGGGATGAGGGGGAGCCCTTACAAGGCTCGTAGGCTCAGAGATTACAAGGCTCGTAGGTGCAGAGATTACAAGGCCCGTATGCTTAAGAGATTACATGACCCGAAGGCCTTTAGGAAATTCAACCAGACTATCAACAAGGAACGACCCCTCACCCACATCTACATCATGATAGAAGAACTCCACCTTTGCATGGCCGTCTGGCTAGGGTTCCCATGCAATCACAGCCTCGTACCGATGGCATATCCATAAAATCTAATTCTGACAATCCATTTGGCTCTGCTCTAGTGAGGCACCTGCTCTGAATCCTCTTCTAGGGATGCTCTTTTTATGTATTGTGTCTAGGGAAACTACCTATAGACCGAAGGTCTTGAGGTGGCATGAAAGTCCTACTGACCCGAAGCGCTAGGTGGCCCAAAAGACTTAAGGGCTCCAAGCCCAAACCAGTGGCCCAAGGTGAATAGTTGCAGGTGCTATAGTACTGAAAAGTTCCTGCTACAGTAACTGCTATAGTAACCATCCTTGTATAGTCCTGCTACAGTGCCTATTATATTACTGCTTCCGTTTTTGCTACAATAATGCTATAGTACCCGGGAAATATGCCTCTACCCTGTTTTGAACCTGGGTCTTTTGGATGCACTTAAGGATACCTCACCGACAGGGCTGAGGCTCATGTGCCATATGCACTCATTATTTTAATTAAAAAATTCTTTTTCCATGAATATTCTGTTATTTAAGAAAATCACCTAATAGTTTTTATACATAAAAATATTTGTTATTTTTTGTGATCCAAATATTTAGAAAACTCGATCTGTGTTTCCGTGAAGTTGTGATGCTCTATCTTTTTCTTATTGTATGTCTTACAGCTAGGGTATAATATAGTTTTTCTGTTAAAAAATTTCATGTGTTTCCCATCCGATTTATTTTTCTTTCTCAAAGAAAGGGATATACATTCATTCAGGTTTTGTGTTTGAACATTCACCCACCATCTCTAATGTATATGAGCGGCGGGTGAGATCGTGTGGGGAATATAGGACAAACTCAAAAATCTAATGCACCACATTATGATTTTTTTACATAAAATATATGAGCATCCATACTCACACACATATACAGATTTTTTTAGGTATAAAATAGTAAATATATTTATATATGGAAAATAATGTAGATAGATGTTTATTTTAGTTAAAATTGATGATTAATTTTTATTTACAAATGAATTATTTATTTAAAAAGTTATTTTATATATAAATATGATTAAATATTTATTTATACAATTAAATTTTTATATCAAATTATATGGAAATATTTATATAAATATATAAAGGAAGGGTAATCATTATATTAACAGACTAGCCAATATAACATTACACACCTTTGGAGGAAACAAAGAAAACCTGTAAAAGGGGCCCCAAACACCCTAAAATGTAGTAAAAAATGGGAAATATGATTACCTTTATTCCTAATAAAGGAAAACTCATAGGGTGATAGATTGTATTTGGATTATTTGGCATAAGGTTTTTTAGTTTATCTTGGTAGGGTTGTTTTTAATTGGGGAAATGGGTTGGTCCAGTGCCACTTCTAGTGGCACTGGATATTTTGGTGGCAAATTGCCACTTCAAGTGTCTCTTTGACCCCTTCATCCCCACACCACCGAACCCCCAACATATATCTATATATATATATATTATAATAAATATATTTATTTTAATAAATTCAAGATATATTTTATTTTATTTATTATATTTATATTTAATATATTTAAAATTATATTTTAATTATCTTTATAATTATATATTTATTATATTTATTTTATTAATTATTTTTACTATATTCATAAATATGTGATTAGTAATAAATATGTAATTATATTAAACTTGTACCCAAATGGTACATTTACACAACATAATGATTTAATTACACATTCACTTACACAGAACATGGATTTTTCAAATATAAATTCCTAGAGAATAAGTGCATACAATAAAGTACTTATATTTTATATAATCGCATATGGTTAATGCAAAGAGGAAAATCAGTGCATGAAAACTGGTAATGCATACTGGAAAATAAGTGCATATCTGAATATGCTTATTGGAAAACAATCACAACAGACATAGACTCATCAACTACTATTTTCACATTGGATGCCCCCAAATACCAAAACTATGTTCATTGTATTATTCAAGCATACATGTATCAAATCCCCACCATAATAATTTAATTAATTATAAATTGGTTGATATAATACAATTTTTATTTCATTGATAAATACATTAATCCTTCATATCATGTCCATTCGTTACTAATATTTATCTTATATTTATTCTCAAGTATGTCCTCATAATTCCATTATCATTTCAGATATAACAAATAGATTTTTTGTATTCATTCTATGTCACCACAAAAATGGTGTAATAGTTTTACATATAGTTATATTTAATCAAAAAGATGGAAGCAAAACAAAAAAATTAAATCTGATTGTCTCTAGTGAAATTAATGTTGAATTTTTCTACATCATAAAATCTTTCTTAATAGAAAACATGTTTAAAATGTCTATAAATAATATGTCAATTTTCAGGTTAGTGAAGGCTCACACAATAAATTGAGATAATGTTTCAAAATTTGACATAAGTTCCATCATATAGATGACGACTATCAATAGAGGGGCATTTTCACTAGGTCAATATACACACATATTTAAATTGAAAATAAATATAAAACATATACATATAAATGATCTTTTGTGAAACAAATGAAAACACATAATACCTTTTATAAATATATTTTTCACAAGCTATCTAGAAACACTATTCATAGAGGATAAAATGAGGACAAATTATGAGTATCCCTACAAATAAAAACAACAACTCATGATCAAAACATTCAAGAATCGAAACATCTGTACCAAAAATACATATCACATTATTAAAATATGTTGAAAACTATTTAAAGCACTAATAACTTATGTTATGAAGTTTGAAAACATATGTTCTTTTTATTCTATTTATCTAAAAACACTTACTCCCAAGATTCATGAAAAACTATTAGAATGATTTTCAAAAAAACAACTTCTTATGGAATAATTTATAACAAATCACTAATCAAAAGTAATAAGTTGTTTGTGCAGTTTCAAATAAGCACTACCAAATGGAGAATTATCTGGAATTGCAATAACTTCCTGGATTTATAGGACATGTTCTCCTATCTTCGTAGTAACACTCATAAGATGAGTACCAAAAATGTTGACCTAATCCAGTGGGTTTGGGATTCGAATTATAGAAGAGAAATTTTGAAAACCAATATTATTCAACCAAAATTATCTATAGAGAAGATGATATAATTTTTATGAAATTTTTTGCTAGTTAATATATATTATATGATGTTTTGAGGCACAGAAATGATTGTAATCACGTTCTCCATTAAAGTAGGTGAACTCTAAATATCTAAAGCCTATCAATATCTGAATATATATATAATATCATTTATAGGTCATTCAAACGTCATCCAATCAACATTCACTCTCTTCATTCCTACCAAAAAATCTATTAAATATCATTAATATTAAAAATTATCACCAAATTCATAGCTAAAGAGGAACTTGACACCTCAAAAAATTCTACTATTATGCCCTCCATAACAACTCGTAGTTGATCACGTTGCTGCTGATGTCCCCCAGTTTTTATCCAATTCTGTATCCTCAATATGGGTGCTTGGTTCACATAGGTTACGATCATCAAATTACTTGATTATCACCCATTAAAATCCATGTTCAGTTCTATGTAGAAAGTTGTAGTTGTGCCTTGGTGAATGGTTTTCATTTCCAAACCAACCTACCCTCTGAGGGTATCATTCAATTTGGTGCATTGTCCCAATAGATTGATTGGAATTCTTCCTGGAGGAAAATAATTAGTTGTGAATTCTGCTTCTTCTTCAGACTCCTTGCATGCTCACTCACATGGAATGAAAAAATAATTCCCTGGTACATAATATAATAGTATCACATAAAAGAAATGCAGGTTGATTGTGAGTATAGAGATAGTATAATAATGTTAATTGGAAATTTGAATTCAACACTAAATATATAGGAAATAATTTATTAATTTTATCATGTTTATAGATTCCCCAAATAATTACAATGAAAAAAATAAAATCCAACCATGCATGAAACATTAATAATTTAGAATAATTTTATAAAATATATTTTGGTAGAGTTGATTGGTACAAAAAAGTGGACTATGGTGCATATCATAAAAAAATTAGAAAAAATTGTAGTTAGAATCCTAAATCCAATAATAATGGCTCTATAATATAAAAAAAACTACAAGTAGTTGTCTGGACAATACATAATAAAAATTAAATTTGGTAAAAGCATAGATTGCATGTTCTACGAAAGTAATAATGGAAATAGAAGGAACTTCATGAATATGAAAAGGATGAAACAATGTCACTAGTCATTGAAATATTTTCCCAATTATTTATGGAATTACAAATAATAGTTTTTGAAAAGGATGGAATTAAATTTGATGCTACTAAGGTTTTCTATACATTATATAAGTTATATAAAGTAATAGTGAATTTAAAATATGTATAGTTGAAAATGAAAGTCTCATGCATGATTCTAAAGTCATGTATAACTGGGAGATGTATGAAATTGTCCTAAAATATACTTTTCTGTGTATTCTATCATATGAATCATACATATATTTTTAGTGCATAAAAAAATTATACAGTAGATTCAATTTACTAATAGTGAATAAAAATTACTAACACTGATTGTAAACGTATGAACAGTTAAAACACATATAGAGATAGAAACACATATATAGTAGAAAAACAACATATTAATAATGAAAAAACTAATACTAATTACAATATACTAAATGTGAATAAAAACACATAGTTCATTGATTCAATATACAGTGAATGAAACATGTTAATAGTGAACACAACATACTAACTGTGTAATCAGACTCTGGAAAAGAGGAGGGTGGATAGTGGTTATTGCATTGTCGATGTATGGTCTCCCAAGACTATGTATTCTGGAAGTGTGACTGCTTAAAAATATCCCCAATAACCATCAATTAAAACCATTTTGGTTTATTTGTTGACATTCATTCCCCATTTTCCATAAATCATTAAATTTTGGTTAAAAGATATTGATTAGACGGACATCTCTTGATATGCATTCAAGAAACCCTACTGGATGAAGATTCAATATATAAAACCTAAATCAATATGGATTCTTTAATATATATATCGAAACAACATATTTTAAGAATTCATAAACTTAATGAACATTTAGTAAAATTATCTAAATAGTATATGAAAATATCTTTACCTATTTATACCTCTTCTACTGATTCTTTTCCTCCATATTGATAGAAAACTAATTTTCCCAAATTTTCTAGTTCTATTCCATTCAATTTTTTCCTTCAATCTTTATCCCTAGAATCATTAATTTAAATGCCGACCTGCAAGAGGAGGGTACTAATATTGGCGGTCATCTAGGATAGTTAGAGACATGAAAATGTAGTGAGGCGGAGAGGTGAGGTGCGCCTAAGAGAGCTAGAGATAGAGGGAGATTGGAGGGGAGGAAAATTAAAGATAAAAAAGTATATATTAAATTTCACGAATTGATAGTGGTAATTTGGAATATTTATTCATATATCCCACTATCTATATTGGTGGTTAAAGATTGAAGAAATTGATAAATTATAAAAAGAAATCATAATAAATCCAATGAATCATGAATGAATTCTGATATTTATGGTAGAATTTTTAGAAGGGGAAACCTATGAAAAGGTGAAAAGTGAGACTATTTGAATGAACTTGTTCACATATAACACCATCCAAATAAATATGTGAGAATACCTATTATAAAGTAAGAGGCCTCTGAGGATAAGATCATTTTCAAATAATCACGATTGTCAGATTAAGGTAGATTGATGTTGCATGCTTCTGCATTGGTGGTGACTCTGAGATATAGATTGAGGGTTGGTAGCAATGTATAATAGTGCAGAAAAGGATTAAGTACCGAATATGGAGAACTTAATTAATATAAAACATGTTCATTCTTTACTAATGAATAAATGATAATGAAAAAAATGAAAACATGTTCTTTATTTAGTGAAATATTTGAATCTATAAAATAATACTAGAAACATAAACTTTTGAATATGTGTATTACATTACTCAATAATGAAAAGATATTTTTATTAGTGAAGCCTTTGATATCATCAAAAAAGTGATTTTTAATCAATGAAAAATATAAATATTTTTTTCACAATATTAATAATCTAAAAGTGAATTGTAAATAAATAGTGGAATAAAATACGAAATAAATACATAACATTATTATACTGACAAAAAAAATAAAGACATTGACTAATGGCTAAACTGAACCTAACGTAAACTGAAAATTCATTACTATAAGTCAACTGTTTAGGTATAGAAACTAAAAGTGCATTAATTTGAACATACACTAATCATTTATAGAAACATAGTATACCCGTTAGTATATCAATGATTGTTTAATGACCATTCATTTTACTACATAAAGTTAGTTGTAGAACAATGATTATAAATCATGAAAATTAATATGAATAGAAAGAATAAAAGAAATGAAGAATTTTAATTGCATTGACCAGATGACATAATCTTATACTTGAAATGAGCACCAACTTCAATAATACATTTTAACATGAAGAATTTATATGTTTATATAAATAAAAATGTTACCATAAGTCATAAAATTTTCAAATCAATAACATTACACTTCATGGAAATGTGCAAGAAATAATAAATTGGGTCATGATAAGATAAATATTTATAGATAATAATGTTTAGTATTTCATCCATGTAGTGAATTCCCACCCTAACTAATATTTGTTTTTAACATGATACTGATATATGGAAAAGGAAATTGATGATTTTTGTATAGTAAATAATGCTAGTATTACATAAAAGAATCTATGCACACACATTACAATTAACAATTACAATTAATCAATTATAAAAAATAAGCTTATCTATTAGGGAAATACTAATGTCCATCCTTGTGAATAAATAAATTAAATACATCACCCCAAACAATGTATATAAGAAAACACTTTATACATTATTAGTTACTTATAATTAGTTAATGTTGAATGTGGATATAATTATATTATATGAAGGAATAACCCTTAAGGTTCCTAAAAAATTGATACATGTAATTGCACAAGATTTGGATATTCGTTGATCTATCACGACCAGCACCAAGGCGTAAATCCCGATAAAAAGGGAAGGCATTGCCTTTGTAAAGTAAACAAGAACCACAGAGTAAGAAAGCGGAAAAGTAAACACTAAGTAAGAACAGAGTACAACTGAAAGTGCGGAAAAGTAAATGGGCCAGTATACAAACCCAAACTGAATGTAAAGTACAACTCGAAAGGGAAAACAACAACTGCAAAGGAAAAGCCGCTACACCGAGCTTTCCACTGGAAATCCCACCTGAAATGTGGGTACAGATAGCTCCACTGCTCCTCGGGTCCCGCCATCCGCTCCGAGCACGTCCCGCCCAGTGGTCCACCTCCAGGTACTGTCCTGCTCTGCAAGCCTCAACCACGATCAACGTTGTCTGTCGTCTGCAACCAACACAACATATTGCGGGCATAGACCGTGTAGGGGTGAGTATAAGCTACTCAGTAGGGACCCTGAGACCCCCGAAGGTCTCCCAA
Organism: Viscum album; assembly: GCA_963277665.1. Classification (NCBI taxonomy): domain Eukaryota; kingdom Viridiplantae; phylum Streptophyta; class Magnoliopsida; order Santalales; family Viscaceae; genus Viscum; species Viscum album. The sequence continues at coordinate 413,899,529 of OY728128.1, read as the reverse complement.
AATCCACAAAGGATAAAACACAAAGGATAGATACAAACACTAAGTAACAACCGATACTGCTTAGGTATATGCCCATACATATACCTAAGTCATCAATTCCAATACGCTCCAACCTCCAAGCCCAAGTACAACTCAGTCCACACAGGAAAATATACGTATTCCACACAGGAAAGCAAACGTAATCCACATAGGATAGCACAACAAAATCCACATAGGAAAGCAATAGGATTCAGCTCACACAGATATACTTCTTTCGAGGACGATAGAGATGATCACTGATCCATCTAATTCGTCGGACCCACAAAGGATCGATAGGTACTATCCCCCGCAAAGACCCACACAGGATTGGACCCACACAGGATCTGTAGGCGCTGGTTCACACAGGACCGCTGAGCGCTGACCCACACAGGATCGGACACATACAGGATCGGTAGCACTGATCCACACAGGATCACTGAGTGTTGTAGTCGTCGTCGTCGAATCCACTAAGGATCTCTGCACAGTCGATGTCACAGTCACAGTAGCAGTCGCAGCCAGCTCTAGGGTTCCCGCATACAGCAAGCTCATTCGGGAGGGTCCGCTCCACGTGCCGAGAGGCTGATACATCAACTGTCACAAAGTCCAGAGTTGATGTATCCAAAATTTCCGTATCGTCAACAGGAACTCAACGCAACAGATGGCGCGTCAATCGGACGCCCGGTCTGAGAGTTATTGGATTTTTCGTCCCAGGGGTCCGGTTAGTTTTTAAGGCAAAACCAACCCGACCGCACTCCACCTGTGTCCAAACCTCGGGAGGAGTATGCCAAAATATCCGTCTCACAAATAGGAACTCAACAAAGCTGATGACACGTCAATCAGATGTCCGTAGCTCAAGATATGAGCGTTTTCGCTCCGAGGGCCCGGTTGGTTTCGTGTACGAACCTACTTGGCTGAACTCAAAGTATTCTGAACCCTTGAGGGCGATATACTGAAACGTCCGTATCGATCCAAGGATCGCATCGTCACTGACGGCGCATCGTTTGGAGGTCCGTAGCCCGAGTTATGGGCATTTGAACCTAAACAGTTCGGTAGCGGGGGTTTCGGGCCCGGGCCGACCCGGCCCGAGACCCCTCGGTTGGCCCGAACCGGGTCGACCCGCCCAGGACAGGGTCGACCCGGCCCGGCGGACCGGCCAGGCGCCGATCCGGCAGGGGGCAGCGCGCTGGGCGCGCTGCCAGCCCGGCCGAAGGCCAAGTTGTTTGAAGAAATGGGGGGCACCTGCCCCCCCCCCCCCCCCCTCTTAATGGGGGGTCGTTCGACTAGACGGGGGAATTAAATTCCCCCGGTTATCTCCACTCCGGCCAGCCTGAATTGGCCGGCCGGATCCCTCTCAACGGGACCGGCAAGGCCGGTCCCTTTTTCCGGCTTCCGACACCGGCGGCCCGGCTGGCCGCCGGTCACCTTCTTCTGCCGCGGCCCCGCTCCGGCCTCGGCTTCCTCGGTTTCCTTCTACGCGGCGTGACAGCATCGCGTCCATGAATTCTTTTCCACGGCGTGGCGCGTCGGTGTCGCACACTTATTGTCGTGCGATTCCCGCGTGGAGCGACGACACCACGCCATCCTGTTCCATCCGCAAGGAAAAAAATATCAACATAGGAGGGGGGGTTCGGCCATGTTTGTGCGGTCTGGAACCCCTCCCGTTAAAAGATAACATTTATTCCTTTATCCTCGATGTTCGACATTCTAGAATCATGAATGGAAAAAAAATTAAATAAAACAACAACAATCCCCTACCACAGCTTCAAGAGCGGTGTTCGTCAAAGACTCGCGGAAGACGAGCGTCGCGGTGGTTGGGCGTCGTGGGGAAAGGACGTCGACGTCGTGTAGCGAGGATTCAAAGTTCTTTGACGGTGATTTCGTCACGGATAACCGTTGTAGAAGAGACGTCGTGGAAGAAGTATATCGCGCCGCAGATACGGCATCGCGGAAGGACCGTGTTCTTCAACGGAGAAGTTCTTCGTTGAAGAACGACGTGCTTCGCGTTCTTCGTTGAGTTTGAAGAAGATGAAGAAGACTTCCCAACTCTCTCAAGGAGACAAAATTCTAAAAAAATAAAATAAGTCTAAGGCTTATTTTATTTACACAACTAGACAACTTTGAATTTCAAATGTTTGAAAAACAATAACTCAACTCAATTATAACTCATGTTGTCAAAATTAAATTGAGTGGAGTTATTGGGAGTTTAAAGGGGAGTTGAGGAGTTTAGGGTTAGTGTGGGCCCCACCACACTTAATCCTCTCAAGGGAGGTTAAGTGGATGTGGGTCCCACCTCTAACTCACTTTGGGAGGATATAACCAACATGGTTAAAAAAAATTGTGTTCACAATTTATTTAACTTCTTCAAAATTTCCCCAAAACTAACTTTCATCCCGCATAAAACGCAACTTTGGAAAAGGTCTCCTTATGCGAATATCGGCATTGCGAGTTCATCGGTGCCCTCAGAATTTGATTCCGGGCACCGGTTCAAAATTTAGAAATTCCCGCTCGTTCTTTCACAGAACGTACCCGAGCCAAACTTCGGAAATTGATTCCATGCACACCAGGCCTCAGAATCAGGTGCCGTCAGAAAGCGCGCTCTTGGAAAATTTCAAAGCAAATTAAGAAAAAATTTCCATTGAATTTTACTGGTCTTTACATTACTCCCACCTCAGGGCTTTATGTCCCCGTATAGATACATCAAAACTAGGGAAACAAATGAGGGTACTGAGCACGCATCTGAGCCTCCCGCCCCCAAGTACTCTTCTGGAGGTTCCCGTGCTGCCATCTTATGCATACTATAGGAATCGACCATCCATGTAGGACCCACTCCTGTCAATCCTCAATCTCCACAGGGACCTCCGCAAAAGTCACCACATCTTCAACATCAAGCTCCCCATGGTCAATGATGTGCGTCAGGTCGTGCACGTATCTCCTCAGATGAGACACGTGGAAGACGTCGTGCACCCGGTGCAACTGAGGTGGTAGAGCCAGGCGATAAGCCACCTCGCCAATCCTGCTGAGGACCTGGAAGGGTCCGATGAAGCGCGGAGAAAACTTGCCACCTCTGCCAAATCTCCGTATACCATGTCGAGGTGAGACCCGCAAGAAGACGTGGTCACCATCCTCGAAATCTAGTGGCCTCCGCCTCCTGTCAGCGTATGACTTCTGCCATCTCTGAGCTATTCTCATCCACTCCTAGATGACCTGGACCTTCTCTGTCGTGGCCTGGACCATCTCTGGTCCCACAAGTGTGGACTCCCCAGGGTCTGTCCATCACAATGGAGATCTATAAGGTCGGCCGTACAACGCCCCGTACGGCGCCATCCCGATGGTGGAGTGGTAGCTGTTGTTGAATGCATACTCCACCATGGGTAGGTGGTCCTCCCAGCTATGACCAAAGTCGAGGACACATGCGCAGAGCATGTCCTCGAGTGTCTTAATGGTCCTCTCCGTCTAACCATCCGTCTGAGGATGAAAGGCTGTGCTCAGACGTAGTTGCATCCTGAACGCCTACTGCAACCCCTTCCAAAGCCATTAATTAAAGCGAGCATCTCGATCGGAGACGATAGAAGATGGCACACCGTGAAGCCGCACAATCTCCTGAACATAGAGATGTCCCAAGCTCTCCACTGAGCCCTGCTCTCTGATGGGTAAGAAGTGAGCCGACTTGGTGAGTCGGTCGACAATCACCCAGACGGAGTCGTGACCTCTGGATGTGTGTGGAATTCTAGTCACGAAGTCCATATATATCCCATCTCACTTCCACTCCGGGACCTCCAAGGGTTGTACTAAGCCTGCTGGTACCTGATTCTCTGCCTTCACCTGCTGACAGGTGAGGCATCGAGAAACGAACTCTTCCACAACCTTCTTCATGCCCGGCCACCAGTGATGTCGTCTGAGATCCGGGTACATCTTCGCCACTCCAGGATGGACCGCCAAAGGAGAAGTGTGAAAATATCTCAGCACCTCCTCTCGCAAAGCGACTGGTACCATGGTACGTCCTCTGATAAGGATGTCGTGCTCTGCTCCAAGGGAGAAACCATCAGATGCCTGTCCCGAGGATATATGTGCACGCCGCGTCTCACAGTCAGCGTCTCTACGTTATGCCTCTCTGACCCGCTGCAGAAGTGGAGGAGTGACTGTGAGAGACTAAAGGAAGGATGCTGCATCCCTATCCATGATGGATATTTGCAAAGAGGCTAGCTTCTCCATCGCCTCCTCAAGTAGCTGAATGCCCGTCCTCCTGCTCAGGGCATCGACTACCACGTTCCCCTTTCCAGGAGTATAGGCCATCTCAAAGTCATAGTCCTAGAGGAACTCGAGCCATTGCCACTGTCTCAGGTTCAAGTCCTCCTGCGAGAAGATGTACCTGAGACTCTGATGATCATAAAAGACTATAAAGCACTCGCCCATCAGATTGTGTCGCCATGTCTTCAGAGCGAAGACCACTACTGCTAACTCCAGGTCATGGGTAGCGTAGTTTTTCTCATGCAGCCTCAATTGTCGTGATCCATAGGCGATCACTACCCACTCCTACATCAGATCACATCCGAGCCTGGTCCCTGATGCATCACAGTAGACTATGTACCCTACTCCCTCCTCAGGAAACCTCAAGATAGGTGCGCGGGTCAATCTCTGTCTTAGCTCCTGGAAGCTCTGCTGACATCTGTCTGATCACAGGAAGGGTTTCCCTTTCCTCCTTAACGTTCTGCAGAGCTGCAAAGATTTCTCCTTTGCCGAAAAGTGAAATTTGGTCTCATCCCGTAGATGAACCACGTTCCTTGCCTAATATAGTTAATCTCATCATGATTAGTTAATTCATGGCATGGATGACGTCATAAGGCCTCGACGCTTCTACCAAGAAATCCAACCGTTACTCTCGCCTCCAAGGGTTGAGTCACACTGTCGGCATCAGTGTGTGTTCACTGGGTCTCCTCCAGTAAGAATCTCGCATATGAGGGTCATGTCAATAGTTTTTAACGGGCACCTATTAGTAAAAACAAACAAAAGAAAAGAAAGCAAAAGTCACCAAAGCAATTGTCTTTTATTACTTCAACTCAAAGTACAAGCACACAAGGCAACACAAACTATGAAGCTAGAGACATTATGGGCAAAGGCCTCTATGCCTAGAGCTAGTCTCGCACTAGTCCACCTGCTTCCGGAGCTCCATGATCGTAAGATTCAACTGCCTGAAGCTATGCTCTCCCATGAGGTTGGGGTGGACCTCTTGGTGGTGGTAGTGGTATAGCCTCAAAGCGTCGCCCACCACCTGCTGTTCGGCTAGCTCCTCTGCCTCGTCCGACTGCTCCCTGCGGACCTCCACGGTCGAACCTCTGCCTCTACATAGGTGGTTCCTCAACAGTCTGCTGCTCCTCTGCGTGGCGGGTCGGGCAGTCATGAGCCATGTGGCCCTACCCGCCGCACGAGTAGCACTGTCAGCCTCTCGAAAGACTAGCTCTACGTTGTGTGCCCCGCACTGCTGAGCTAGTGTAATGAGGTCGTCTGCCTGAAGGTCTGGTCTTCCTGGACCCCTGATTCAACCGTCGACTGCTCGCTGTAGAAGACTCTGCCACGTGCCACCCTGCGGTGGGTCTCGGCGCTGGTGTAGACTCAGCAAAGAAGCTCTCGATCAAAAGGCCCGCTCCAGTACTCCCATCTGAGTCGGTATGCTAAGGGAGATCAGTGATGCCCTGATCTCGTGTCTCAAACCCTACTCAAAGGTCCGGGCCCAGAAGAATGGGTCGCGTACCATGTCGGTCGAGTAGCGCGAGAGATCAGTAAATCTCGCCGAGTACTGAGCGACTGTCATGCTGTAGAGACCCGAAGCATAACATACATATACATTACATTACTTTTGCGGAATACTTAGTACATAACAAAAACACACACACAAGGATCGTAATAGTTTAGTGTCTTTGGAAACTCGGAATATAATCTTCTAATCATGGTGAATGATCATCAACATCTCCCATAAAGATCTTACTTTTTTAACCTAAAACCTTTCTTTATATCCTGGGGAAAAGAAAAAATAAAAGGGTGAGCTCAAATGCTCGGTAAGGGTAAACAAAATAAATATCAATCACATCATATTCATAAGAACATATCATTTTGGAAATCTTACCCTGCAAAAGAGAGCATAATTTCGTAACATGGGATAATTCATAGTAGTGAAATGAAATCCCAATAATCCTAACATAAAACATGAAACATTGTGGCATACACACATAATCATAGATAATCATTTCTTGTTAGTCAAGACTCATTGACAAGACTATCCTAGTGGACAAACTCCCTTTCTGAACCGAGTCACCCTCGTTTCAGTCCTGTTTCACTAAACCGGTATAACCTACCGTTCCAGCCATGTCTATCTCATGAGATATAAAATCTTTACCCAATGAATTGGAGGGAGATATAGGTCCCACCCATCTCATAATGATACCATTCGTATGTGTGCCACAAAATAATAAATCATACATCATTACATAACCCATGTAATAAAAATGGGAATCTTAAACATCATGACATCATAAAATAATTCATATAAGATAAAGGAATTCATAAAAAAAATCCCATCACAACATAATCAAATCAATTTAATAATAGGGATAAAAACCGAACCTTTTATTATCTTAGATGGAAAATAATTTCGATAAAACACTTGAACTCCATTCTTGAGGAAAATATCCTTTTTATTTCAAAAACACTTTTCCTTTCTTAATATGTCATACAATTATAAACTAAAAGAAGTTGATTAAAAATAAAAATGAAAACTTTTAAAGGAAGATTCATGGAAATAATGTTTTAAAAATCCATTCATGCCGTATAAGTTAAAAAAACATTATTCTCGTACTTTTGTCGGAAAAGTCAAAAAGTACCTCGTACGAAAAACATCAAAAGATTCCTTTCATATCTTTTACTAAAAACTCACCGAAGGGTAAAATAGGATTTAAAAAATTGTAGGTGGATGGAAATAATATTACATATTGAGGAATCATGGATGTGGATGATAAAATACACCCCAGTAAATACCAAAGTATAAACAATCTCGGATAAAAATGAGATTGTGATATTTCCCTTACCTTAGGTCCGATTTTCTTCGTAGGTGTCCGAACCTCCTATATAATGATTTAAAAAATGTTATTGACTTATTCTAGAATCATACTCATTGTTATGATATTATATATGGTTCACTTATGACTTTATCTTACCCTTTCTTTTGTAAATTCTATGTTAAAGAGCATTTTGGGTAAAATTGTTTCATTTGTCATCCGTGTTTTGACTTGTAATTATTGCTTAGATCATAATTACATAATTACAGAATATAAAACATGATTTATATATATATATATTCATAATATACATATATATAATAAATTAGTAAATAGAAAGAAATACACCGTTCATGGAGACGGTAGGTCGTACGTATGCATGAACGCTGTTTTCGTTTCCTTATTGAGTTGAATGGAATTAAGTAGATTACATACATATATACATAAATCCAGTAGCTTTATAATGTCATATATTTCATTATTATTTATTATATATACTTTATAATCACTCTTAAATGGTTAACATGGAGAATGAATCTCATCGCGTCGTGGAGACGGTAGTCCGTACGTACGCATGAGCGATGATATCGTTTCCATAATTATTGAATTGAATTGGAGTGGATGATACAATATATCAGAATCAATATGATGTTATAATAACTATGTATAGTTATTTTTTTTACACCATTATACCCATCCATGTAAGGTGGTGGTGGAAAATAGTTTTCACCACGGTGTGGAGATGGTATTCCGTACGTACGCACGCGCGGTGATTTCGTTTTCCGTAGGATGAATAGATGGTGAAATAGGGTTGTTTCATAATTATAATAACATATCCGTATATGAATTATACTGATGTTATTACTTAATAATGAAACAACCTAAGAAGAAGGAGTGGAAGAAGAAATAAAGGTGAAAGAATCGGTAACCGAAATTACCTCTTCTTTGAAGCGCCTCTTTGAGACCTCCTCTTAGGCAACTAAAATTGGTCATTGAGGAAGACCAGAACCTCTAGGATGTTTCTAGGGAAGTGGAGAAGAGAATTTTTCAGGGGTTGGCCGAGCATGAAGGCTCAATGTTGTGTGAGGAAGAGAGGGAGGAGGTGCCCTTTTATAAGGGAGGAGAGGGGCACCTATGGAATAACTAAAAATATTATTTTATTATAAAGTCAAGTTCGGTTTTAAATAGCTCTAAATTGATTTATTTCGAGGCTAAGATGGGGATGGGTCGAAATCCTCTCATCCAATAGAATTTAGACAAGTTTAGGTTCCTATTTTAACCTTATCATTTAGATTTAACATTAAGTTAAATAATTTTACTTTTACCATGTCTTCTTGTGTTCTTATACTATAAGGTTAATAAACTTACAATAAGTAGCCAAACGAACCCAAAGTTGTTTATTATTAATATATATAACCTTATATAAGTCATTTTTCCGAAACTTAGATTTTTAGGAATAAAATAAAAATTACCAATATAATATTTTTTTAAAAACTATTTTATGTCAATTTTGACAATATTTAGTAATTTATTTTTGTGAAAGTCATAACAGAATTATTAGTTCCAAAAAAGATAATTAAATAACCAATAGCATTTCATATTAACCTATAAAATTAGTTGGATTCATAAAAAGTCTTAAATTACATTTATTTTGGTATTTATAACATCAATTATGTCAATATTGCATTAATAAGATAATTACTGCATCATCTTTGTGTCATAAATAAATTAAATTATTTGTTGTCTCAAAATTACAAATAAAATACCATTATGTATGAAATAATTTTATATTTCTAATGAATATTTACAATCGAATTTATCTTATGTATAACCCTATATTAAAATTTTTTTAGTAAATAAACTTTGATTTTAACTCTTTTAACTCTTCTTTGAATTAAATAATAACAAATGTCCTCATCTAATCCAAGTGGGCCTAAATGGTCATATTTTATTTCTAAGCTTTTTTTTGGTCGAATTACACTTATCCAATAGAATTTGGGCATGTGTTTGGGTAATAAAAATATCATTTTTACCCTCAATTACCCTATTTACTTTTAACCGTGGTAAATAAAAGTAAAAAGTTTCTATTCACCAAAAAAAATTTCATCTCATTGAACCACATTTTACTTACTAACATTAACTGTGTCTCTCGGATTTTTGAAATTCCACTCACAGAAGTGGTAAAATTATGTTTTATGAAAAATTCAGTTTTTTTTAACTACCACTTAGTGGTTTCACTATTCATCAAAAATTAAAAGTTTTTAGAAAAATACCAAAAATTAGTCCTAAGATATATTTGATATTATGGACTCAAAAATGATTTCTATTTTACCAAATTCAAAACATATCAGTTGAATTAATAAATTTAAAAATTAATTCCCGTCGTCAAAACAAAATGCGTGTTTTTAAGAGATAATAACTATCAAAAGATTGACACATGTTTATAACTGGTTTAAATGTGAAATTACATCCAATTACCAAAATTGTATTAAATTGTAAAAATATATTCTAAATACACTTTAAAACCACTAAAATTAGTAATTTATCACTATTAATTATTTCGATTGAAAAAGCTGTTTTTAATTAAAATTTAGTAATTTCCACTATTCATCAAAATATGAAAGTTATCCGCAAATTACCAAAATTTCACCCTAAGCTAATTTCGATATTCCGAATCCAAAAATGAAGTCCATTTTGAAAAAAAAAATTACAAAATTTCAAAAAGTGGTTATTACTATTCATAACGGCTAGTTTTAATAATATTTTAATAGCATATCGTTGTTTAGAGAAACTCGGTATTGCATACTACACAAGCTATCAAGGAAGGTCGTGATTGCGTGTAATGAAAGGCAAGTCAAGGATGTGTGTTGTGCAAGCACCTTTTGGTGCAGCGTACAACACAAGACATTAATGAAATTAAAAAGAATATTTTTCATAAAATCTCGGGGTGTTACATTCTACCCTCCTTAAAATGAATTTCACCCTCTAAATTCGTCGAGGTTATAAATAGTTTACTACGCGAAAGTTTCTTTAATAGAAACCCACATCGTAAAAAGGAATACCAAAAACAATCATTAAAAACAAAATTATGAAACTTAACGGTTACCCAAATAAACTAATCACTGAGTTTCAACATAGGTGAAAATATGGATATGGAAGAGAAATCTAACCATCATGTTCTGATGGAGAGTGGTAGAGAACATGGCTATGGAAAAGTCAACAATCACAAATCCATAAATTTGTGAGGATCTAAGGTACCATCTGATTAATCAGAATTAAGAGCACTAGGACAACATTTTTGGTTTTCAAGATCGTTTCCCAAAATATGAAAATTTTGAATTAGAATAAATACTTACTTTATTTTGGTGTAATCTCACTGTTGTTCGTGCCTTGAACAATTTACACTTCATATCTTAAATAAATGAAGTTGAATTTGTTATTCGTGAAGTGTTAGCAGACCATGTGATAGAATTACGGGTCATTCCATCTGTCTCAAACAAAAGGTTAGAAAAAGTTATTAAATATACATAAGTCATTCTATAGTGAGATTAATCATATATGGTTCCTAAAATGGACTTATACTTCATATATCTTACTGATTAATATAATAAAACTTTTTTCTACTAAACAGGGACTTCCTGTAGGCCAGTGGTAGGCGATAAAGGCTAGTCGCACTTCGGTTGTGGGTTCGATTCCCATAGCCTTTACCGACGCGATGGGCTGTCGCCCGTCCTACAGGTTGTCCTTTTTCTAAAGCTATATTACTATTACATCACATCAATTATATCGAAAAACGTTTTATCCTAACTTATGTCCAACATAATCCATTCTAATCTTTAGGCTTATCTAAAATACTACAGTCCACTCTCATAACATTGTGAAAACGATTACCAGAGATTTAATACCATCGTTGATCCCCATATATCATAAGATATGTTTTGCTGGTCACATTCCAATCATTCAAAGTCCTTAATCATGTATTCTCTTGAATACCCATTGAACCTTAGTTAAAACATGAATGCAGTTAAAAGTTAACACCTTCCACATACAAAAATCCTCAAAATTCGATATACTCAAACCATGATATCACTTAGTCCTTATATCAATCATGAGCTCATGAATACTATTAAACATTTCATTTTCTTGTTTTCCCTTCATTATGCACATATCATCTTATTTCCAAAAATATCTCAATCACATTGAATACCACATTATACAAATACATAAATAATCCAATACTCCATGATACAACATTATTTTGGAATCGCATTACATAAACACTTAATCATTCCACCACATTGTTGTCATATTCAACATCGCCAATAGTGATCGCATGTGACTTCCCTTTGTACTTTGTCTTAAGCGGTTGCTCATGTCGATCATCACTATCCCTTGGATTAGGGCATTTATTAGCATAATTCCCCATTTCCTTGCACTCGAAGCATTTATGTTTTGGTGGTGCGTTCTCTACAGTGCTTGCTTTATTCACATCATTAGAAACCCTTTTTCCATTACTTCGACACTCAGCTGCTCGATGACCTTATTTTCCACACATAAAACATTTTCTAGTCCCTTTAAGATAATCTCCACCATGCTTCTTTCCACACTTTGTGCATAAGGAAACATTCATCTTCTTTTCACTATTATTCTGAGATTTCTCCTTGAACTCCATCTTTCGTTTCTTGTCAAAACCATGAGATGGATATGTAACACCAACATTCATTTCTACCTTGATAGCACAACGCACAATTTCTTCATAGCTACTGAAGTCTCTTATAGATAATTCCCTTCGAAGACTTGGTTTTAAGACATTGAAAAATCGATCAACATTACTTTCAGGTTGGATGATAATACCAGATGCATACCTTGCAAGTCTTGTAAAATTCGCTTCGTATTTACCAACAGATTCATCATCCTTCTGGTTCAGCTCAAGAAACTCCTTTTCCATCTTTGTTCGAAGAATACGAGGGAAGTACTTACTGAAAAACAAGTTCTTGAACTCGTCCCATTCCATGGACTCAATTTCATTTCTTGGCCTTGTATTCTTGATAAGATTCCACCATTGATCAGCTTCACCTTCCAAACGATATAATGCTAAGATGACTTTATCATGTTCAGAACATTGAAGAACTGAAAATATCTTTTCAGTGGTACTGATCCATTATTCAGCAACAAGTGGATCAGAAGTCCCACTGAATGAAGGTGGACGTTGCCTCATTAAGGACTCAATAGAATATTGTTCCCTTCTCTGCTCATTTTGAAGTCCAGAATGATTAATAGCTTGTGTAAGTATAGAAATATGATTTTGCAATCCATCTTCCAAAACATTTGTTTGTTCAGGAGGGCAATCATTGCATTGTCCATTGCATTGATCAACACGGTTCCTTTGGTTTCCAGCCATCGTCTAAAACCCAAAAAGAATAGTGTGAGAGGCAAAACTCATGATAGGGAAAACAACATTATAAAGGGGGAGTACCCTCAATATCTAACATCGTAGGTTAAATTCTAATATCGTTAGCGCAATTCTAGGACTATAACCCATACGTATACTTAACCTTAGAGACATCCCGAGACATACCTTAGAAATATATCTAGGGATCTCACTAAAGTTCTCGCATCCTAGTTTCCAAAATTTGGATAAACCTCCCTCTGATACCAACTGTAGAGACCCGAAGCATAACGTACATATACATTATATTACTTTTGCGGAATACTTAGTACATAACAAAAACACACACAAAAGGATCGTAATAGTTTAGTGTCTTTGGAAACTCAGAATATAATCTTCTAATTGTGGTGAAAGATCTTCAACATCTCCCATAAAGTTCTTCCTTTTTTTAACCTAAAACCTTTCTTTATATCCTGGGGAAAATAAAACTTTAAAGGGTGAGCTCAAATGATCAGTAAGGGTAAATAAAATAAATATCAATCACATCATATTCATAAAAACATAACATTTTGGAAATATTAACCAGTAAAAGAGAGCATAATTCCGTAACATGGGATAAATCATAGTAGTGAAATTAAATCCCAATAATCATAACATAAAACATGAAACATTGTGGCATACACACATAATCATAGAGAATCATTTCTTGTTAGTTAAGACTCATTGCCAAGACTATCTTAGTGGACAATGTCCCTTTCTGAACCGAGTCACCCTCATTTCAGTCCTGTTTCACTGAACCGGTATAACCTACCGTTCCATCCATGTCTATCTCATGAGATATAAAATCTTTACCCAATGCATTGGAGGCAGATATAGGTCCCACCCATCTCATAATTATACCATTCTTATGTGTGCCACAAAATCATAAATCATACATCATTGCATAACCCATGTAATAAAAATGGGAATCATAAATATCGTGACATCATAAAACAATTCATATAAGATAAAGGAATTCATAAAAATAATCCCATCACAACATAATCAAATCAATGTAATAATAGGGATAAAAACAGACCTTTTATTATCTTAGATGGAAAATAATTTCGATAGAACACTTGAACTCCATTCTTGAGGAAAATATCCTTTCTATTTCAAAAACACTTTTCCTTTCTTAATATGTCATACAATTATAAACTAAAAAAAGTTGATTAAAAATAAACATGAAAAATTTTAAAGGAAGATTCTTGTAAATAATGTTTTAAAAATCCATTCATGTCGTATAAGTTAAAAAAACATTCTTCTCGTACTTTTGTTAGAAAAGTCAAAAAGTACCTCGTATGAAAAACGTCAAAAGATTCTTTTCATATCTTTTACTAAAAAATCACCGAAGGGTAAAATAGGATTTAAACAATTTTAGGTGGATGGAAATAATATTACATATTGAGGAAACATGGATGTGGATGATAAAATACACCCCAGTAAATACCAAAGTATAAACAATCTCGTATAAAAATGAGATTGTGATATTTCTCTTACCTTAGGTATGATTTTCTTCGTAGGTGTCCGAACCTCATGTATAATGATTTAAATAATGTTATTGACTTATTCCAGAATCATACTCATTGTTATGATATCATATATGGTTCACTTATGACTTTATGTTACCCTTTCTTTTGTAAATTCTATGTTAAAGAGCATTTTGGGTAAAATTGTTTCATTTCTCATCCGTGTTTTGACTTGTAATTATTTCTTAGATCATAATTACTTAATTCCAGAATATAAAACATGATTTATATATAATATATATTCATAATATACATATATATAATAAATTAGTAAATGGAATGAAATACACCGTTCATGATGACGGTAGGTTGTACGTATGCATAAACGATGTTTTAGTTTCCTTATTGAGTTGAATGGAATTAAGTAGATGACATACATATATACATAAATCCAGTAGCTTTATAATGTCATATATTTAATTATTATTTCTTATATATACTTTATAATCACTCTTAAATGGTTAACATGGAGAATGAATCTCATCGCGTCGTGGAGACGGTAGTCCGTACGTACGCACGAGCGATGATGTCGTTTCCATAATTATTGAATTGAAATGGAGTGGATGATACAATATATCAGAATCAATATGATGTTCTAATAACTATGTATAGTTATTTTTTATTACACCATTATACGCATCCATGTAAGGTGGTGGTGGAAAATAGATTTCACCACTTCGTGGAGACGGTATTCCGTACGTACGCACGCGCGGTGATTTCGTTTTCCGTAGGATGGAAAGATGGTGAAATAGGGTTGTTTCATAATTATAATAACATATCAGTATATGAGTTATACTGATGTTATTACTTCATAATGAAACAACCTAAGAAGAAGGAGTGGAAGAAAAATAAAGATGAAAGAATTGGTAACGGAAATTACCTCTTCTTTGAAGCGCCTCTTTGAGACCTCCTCTTAGGGAACTGAAATTGGTCTTTGAGGAAGACCAGAACCTCTAGGATGTTGCTAGGGAAGCGGAGGAGAGAATATGTCAGGGGTTGGCCGAGCTTGAAGGCTCAAAGTTGTGTGATGAAGAGAGGGAGGAGGTGCCCTTTTATAAGGGAGGAGAGGAGCACCTTTGGAATAACTAAAAATATTATTTTATTATAAAGTCAAGTTCGGTTTTAAATAGATCCAAATTGATTTATTTCGAGGCTATGGTGGGTATGGGTCGAAATCCTTTCATCCAATATAATTTAGACAAGTTTAGGTTCCTATTTTAACCTTATCATTTAGATTTAACATTAAGTTAAATAATTTTACTTTTACCATGTCTTCTTGTGTTCTTATACTATAAGGTTAATAAACTTACTATAAGCGGCCAAACGAACCCCATGTTGTTTATTATTAATATATATAACCTTATCTAAGTCATTTGGCCGATCCTTAGATTTTTAGGAATAAAATAACAATTACCAATATAATATTTTTTTTAAAAAAACTATTTTATGTCAATTTTTACACTATTTAGTAATTGATTTTTGTGAAAGTAATAAAAGAATTATTAGTTCGAACCAAGTTCATTAAATAAATAATAACATGTCATATTAACCTAGAAAATTAGTGGGATTCATAAAAAGTCTTAAATTACATTCCTTTTGGTATTTATAACCTCAATTATGTCAATATTTCATTAATAAGATAATTACTGCATCATCATTGTGTCATAAATAAATTACATTATTTGTTGTCTAAAAATTACAAATAAAATACCATTTTTTAGGAAATCTTTTTATATTTCTAATGAATATTTACAATCGAATTTATCTTATGTATAACCCTATATTAAAAATTTTTTAGTAAATAAACGTTTATTTCAACTCTTTTAACTCTTCTTTGAATTAAATAATAATAAATGTACTAATCTAATCCAAGTGGGCCTAAATGGTCATATTTTATTCCTAATCTTGTTTTTTGGTCGAATTACACTTATCCAATAGAATTTGGACATGTGTTAGGGTAATAATAATATCATTTTTACCCTTAATTACCCTATTTACTTTTAACCGTGGTAAATAAAAGTAAAAAGTTATTATTCACCAAAAATTATTTTCATCTCATTGAACCACATTTTACTTAATGACATCAACTGTGTCTCTTGGATTTTTGAAATTTCACTCACAGAAGCGGTAAAATTAAGTTTTATGAAAATTTCAGTTTTTTTTAACTACCACTTAGTGGTTTCACTATTCATCAAAAATTGAAAGTTTTCAGAAAAATACCACAAATTAGGCCTAAGATATATTTGATATTGTGAGCTCAAAAATGATTTCTATTTTACCAAATTCAAAACATATCAGTTGCATTAATTAATTTAAAAATTAATTTCCGTCGTCAAAACAAAAGGTGTGTTTTTAAGAGATAATAACTATCAAAAGATTGACACTTGTTTATAACTTGTTTAAATGTGAAATTACATCCAATGACCAACATTGTATTAAATTGTAAAAATATATTCTAAATATACTTTAAAACAACTAAAATTAATAATTTATCACTAATAATTATTTCGATTGAAAAAGTTTTTTTTAATTAAAATTTAGTAATTTCCACTATTCATCAAAATATGAAAGTTATCCGCAAATTACCAAAATTTCACCCTAAGCTAATTTCGATATTCCGAATCCAAAAATGAAGTCCATTTTGAAAAATAAAATTTACAAAATTTCAATAAGTGGTTATTACTATTCATAATGGCTAGTTTTAATAATATTTTAATAGCATATCGTTGTTTAGTGAAACTCGGTATTGCGTACTACACACGCTATCAAGGAATGCCGTGATTGCGTGTAATGAAAGGCAAGTCAAGGATGTGTGTTGTGCAAGATCATTTTGGTGTAGCATACAACACAAGACATTAATGAAATAAAAAAGAATATTTTTCATAAAATTTTGGGGTGTTACACATGCTGCCCTGCCGCAACTGAAGAAGCTCCTGAATGCGCACCGCACGGAGGGTGGCTGGGACGAACTCCGAGAGGAAGAGGCTCTCAAAGTCTATCCATAGTAGAGATGCCTCATCGTGCACCTGGAGCATAAAGCTCCACCATCGTCCTGCTGCTGCGTGTAGTAGGCTGGCCACGAGGATCACCATGAGGTCTGCTGGTGTCCTCACTAGCCTGAAAACTCATACGACTGCCTCTAGCCAGTCCTCGGCTGCCTGGGGGTCCATCTCCCCACGAAACCTGGGCGGTCGCTGGCACTGAAACTCATGCAGTGCGCTGAGGCGACGTGCATCGTCATCGGCCGGTGCTGGAAGTATCAGTGGCTCAGCGGGTAGTGCTACCGCCGGTGCCACTACTGACAAAGGGCCCTGCACCGAGGCCTCGTCGCTCGGTGGGCTATCGTCACGCTGGAATCTCAAAACCCTAGCTAGCTGCCGTCGTGGGGCCATCCTGAAAAGGAACAGGGGCGCCAAGGTCAAACAGTATATCTGGTGAGCTGACACAGAGTAATCACAAAGAAAACTTGAATCACACATGCAATCAATGTTTTCGTGCATTAAGTCGGAAATCAGAAGTCAGGGTCCTGGTGTGCGGATACGCCGGCCGCCGCACCAACACTGGACTACCTGGACTGATAACCACACCCAATACGCTAAACACTATTGCTTCACATAGAAAAGATCAGAGTTCGCAGTAGAACCGAACTCCTTTGATAACAATTTGTCATGACCCGCCCTCGAGGCCGGTGCCGTGACTACCCAAAAACCGCCTTCCATAGGCCAGGGCTGGCGACAAGTACCAAGGCGTAAATCCTGGTAAAAAGGGAAGGCATTTCCTTTGTAATGTAAACAAGCACCACAGAGTAAGCAAGCGGAAAAGTAAACACTAAGTAAGAACAGAGTACAACTGAAAGTTAGGAAAAGTAAATGGGCCAGTATAAAAACCCAAACTGAAAGTAAAGTACAACTCGAAAGGGAAAACAGAAACTGTAAAGTAAAAGCCTCTACATCAAGCTATCCACTGGAAATCCCACCTGAAGGATGTGTACAGATAGCTTCACTGCTCCTCGGGTCCTACCATCTACTCCGAGCATGTCCCGCCCAGTGGTCCACCTCCAGGTACCGTCCTAGTCTACAAGCCTCAACCACGATCAACGTTGTCCGTCGTCTGCAACCAACACAACGTAGTGCGGGCATAGCCCATGCAGGGGTGAGTATAAGCTACTCAGTAGGGACCCCGAGACCCCCGAAGGTCTCCCAAAAACCACAAAGGATAAACCACAAAGGATAGATACAAACACGAAGTAACAACCGAAGCTGCTTAGGTATATGCCCATACATATACCTAAGTCATCAATTCCAATACGCTCCAAACTCCGAGCCCAAGTACAACTCAGTCCACACAAGAAAGTATACGCATTCCACACAGGAAAGAAAATGTAATCCATACAGGATAGCACAACACAATCCACATAGGAAAGCAACAGGATTCATCTCACACAGGTATACTTTTTCGGAAGATGATAGAGATGATCACCGATCCATCTAAGTCGTCAAACCCACAATGGATCGATAGGTACTAACCCCCGCAAAGACCCACACAGGATCGGACCCACACAGGATCTGTAGGTGCTGGTTCACACAGGATCGCTGAGCACTGACCCACATAGGATCGGACCCACACAGGATCGGTATCACTGATCCACACAGGATCGCTGAGTGCTGTAGTCGTCGTCGTCGAATCCACTAAGGATCTCTGCATAGTCGTCGTCGCAGTCACAGTAGCAGTCACAGCCAGCTCCAGGGTTCCCGCACACAGCAAGCTCGTTCGGGAGGGTCCGCTCCACGAGCCGAGAGGCTGATACATCAACTGTCACAAAGTCCAGATTTGATGTATCCAAAAGTTCCGTATCGTCAACAGGAACTCAACGCAACAGACGGCGCGTCAATCGGACGCCCAGTCTGAGAGTTATTGGCTTTTTCGTCCCAGGGGCCCGGTTGGTTTTTAAGGAAAAACCAACCTGGCCGTACTCCACCTGTGTCCAAACCTCGGATGGAGTCTGCCAAAAGATCTGTCTCACTATGAGGAACTCAACAAAGCTGACGACACATCAATCAGACGTCCGTAGCTCAAGATATGAGCGTTTTCGCTCCGAGGGCCCGGTTGGTTTCGTGTACGAACCACCCCGGCCGAAATCAAAGTATTCCGAAACCTTGAGTGCGATATACCGACACGTCCGTCTCGATCCATGGATCACATCGTTGCTGACGGCGCGTCGTTTGGAGGTCCTTAGCCTGAGTTATGGGCATTTGAACCTAAACAGTTCGGTATCGGGGGTTTCGAGCCCTGGCCGACCCAGCCCGAGACCCCCCGGTTGGCCCGAACCGGGTCGAACCGCCCCGGACAGGGTCAACCCGGCCCGGCACGGACCGGCCTGGCCTGGCGGACCGGTCAGGCGCCGGTCCAGCTGGGGGCAGCGCGCTGGGCGCGCTGCCAGCTCGGCCTAAGGCTGAGCTGTTTGAAGAAACGGGGGGCACCTGCCCCCCCCCCCCCCCCCCATTTGTAACTGCGGCCCCCCCTCTTAATGGGGGGCCATTCGACTAGCCGGGGGAATTAAATTCCCCCGGTTTACTCCACTCTGGCCGGCCCGACTTGGCCGGACGGCTCCCTCTCAACGGGACCGGAAAGTCCGGTCCCTTTTTCCGGCTTCCGACACCGGCAGCCCGGCTGGCCGCCAGTCACCTTCTTCCGCCGCTGCCCCGCTCCGGCCGCGGCGTCCTCAGTTTCCTTCAATGTGGCGTGACGATGTCGCGTCCTTGAATTCCTTTCAACGGCGAGGCGCGTCGGCGCCGCGCAATAATTGCCGTGTGATTCCCGCGTGGTTCGACGGCACCACGCCATCCCGTTCCATCCGCAAGGAAACAAATATGAACATAGGAGGGGGGGTTCGGCTGTGTTTGTGCGGTCCGGCCCCCCTCTCGTTAAATGATAACATTTATTCCTTTATCCTTGAATTTCGACATTCTAGAATCAAGAATGGAAAATAATTAAATAAAACATCAATATCCCCTACCTCGGCTTCAAGAGCGGTGATCATCAACGACCCACGGAAGACGAGCGTCGCGGTGGTCGGGCGTCGCGGGGAAAGGACGTCGCCGTCGTGAAGCGAGGATTCAAAGTTCATTGTTGGAGATTTCGTCACGAAAAACCATCGCGGAAGAGACGTCGCGGAAGAAGGACGTCGTGTCGCGGATATGGCGTCGCGGAAAGACCGTGTTCTTCGGCGGAGAAGTTCTTCGTTGAAGAACGGCGTTCTTCGCGTTCTTCATTGAGATTGAAGAAGATGAAGAAGACTTCCCAACTCTCTCAAGGAGACAAAATTCTAACAAAATAAAATATGTCTAAGGATTATTTTATTTACACAACTAAACCACTTTGAATATCAAAAGTTTGAAAAACAATAACTCAACTCAATTAAAACTCAAGTTGTCAAAATTAAATTGAGTTGAGTTATTGGGAGTTTAAAGGGGAGTTGAGGAGTTTAGTGTTCGTGTGGGCCCCACCACACATAATCCTCTCAAGGGAGGTTATGTGGATGTGCGTCCCACCTCTAACTCCATTTGGGAGGATATAACCAACATGATTAAAAAAATAAATAAATTGTGTTCACAATTTATTTAACTTCTTCAAAATTTCCCCAAAACTAACTTTAATCCCGCATAAAGTGCAACTTCGGAAAAGGTCTCCTTAAGTGAATATCGGCGCTGCGAGTTCATCGGTGCCCTCAGAATTCGATTCCGGGCACCGGTTCAAAAGTTATAAATTCCCGCTCGTTCGTTCACTGAACGTACCCGAGCAAAACTTCGGAAATTGATTCCAGGCACACTGGGCCTCGGAATCAGGTGCCGTCAGAAACCACGCTCCTGTAAAATTCCAAAGAAAATTAAGAAAAAATTTCCCTTGAATTTTACGGGTCTTTACATGATCCAGACAAAAAATTATATATTCTTGTTTTTCTATAGATGATTTATTCAATCTCATAACTCAACCTTGTTGAAGGATTCAAAGTAAAAACAACAAAATATTTTGTAACATGATTTTCCACCTTAAAAAGTATTTTGATTCTTTTTTTGGGGGGGATTATTTCATGAGTTCTAATTATCATATCTTATATTTACTCATAATCTTGACATCTTGATAGATTTATATATTCAGTGATACCATTCCATTTCTTGGGTACTATTATATAATAACATGAACATTCATACTTGGAATAAATATGATTAAATTCGTACAAAACCTTGAGTGTAATTCTAGATCAGTAAAGTAATGCAACAAGTGTCTGGGATTGTCGCACCATAAATAAATAATTATTTAGTTTATCCAATGTGTCATAACTTATCAGAACTCACCAAGAATAATTGTCGCACTAAAACAATATCCAATGACATGTTCTCATCCATCCAAGACATCCTCTAGGCAATCTATGAAACCTCCTCATCATCTTCACCAAATTCCACAATGATAAGTAGGAATCAATACACATTCCCCTAACAAAATCTCACTAAATTTAGAATCCTTAAACTAAATAATATTCAAATGGATGGGAATAAAATAAATCACCATAAATTACAATAAAACACACAAATAACCATCCCCTATTTAAGGGAATCGAATGGGGGTTGTAGGTAACTGCAATGTGATTAATCCATTGTTGATATTAAGCCAGACGCGGTGATATGGAGTAGTGGAATGTGGTAGGGAAACTTCTATAATTTTATAACTACCTAGGAATTAAAATAATTAATCACAATACATATTCAAATCTATAACTATTATGATGTAAATTTGATAACAAAATAATTCCTTCAATAAAACCATCACGAGAAAAGTACACCAACACTTACAAAATATTTCAATGAAAAAGTGAACCCAATAGAAAAGATTTAAATTTTCTTAATTATTACCTGTACAAGCTTTATCCCAATTCTAGTGAACCACTTTAAGCCATTGTTAAGCTCCTAGAATTAGGTTTAAACATTGTCACTCAATGGAATTGCATCCTCAATCTATCTAATCGTTCATCTTTCTGTCACTGGTGTATAAAACATGAATTAATAAGGAATGAATGAGTAGAATTATGAGCACCTATTTTATTCCATAAATCATAAATAATTAATTAATTATTTTATCCAAAATGGAATAATTTATCAAAACTCACCAGGAATCATTGTTGCACCAGAATAACCTCCAACAACATGTGATCAACCTTCCAAGACACCCTTTATGGAATTTGAGGAAACTCCAAATAATATTCTCCATCTTCCACTATGAAAAGTTGTAATCATCACCCATTACCCTCAAATGATGAAGGTGAGTCTGGGAAATCACAAAGAATATGGACTTGAGTGTGTTTGGGAAATCACCTAGGGTGACATGTGATATAGTCAAAGTGCATAGGAGATGGATCCAATATATTGGGGATCAAGTGGGGTTTTAAATGTTTGATCAATGAAAATGGTGTAGTGAGATAAACTACAACCACAAAATGTTAATCATGAGGCCACTTCCCACCCTACTTTTTTATCTCTTCAAGCAGCTTTAGAGTACTCCTCTGCCCAACTGACAGTAGAAGCCATTGGTTTCTTAGTCTGTTTTTAGATGATCCTAGGAGAATACCTAAAGTTTGAAGTATCCGTCTACCCATCGGTGAAAGATTCAAATGTCGACCACCTCCCTCCATGAACAACTTTCTTGGACTCCCCACTCCTCTTTGTTAGCTCATAGATAACGCTCATTCCGATTATCCACAAGTTCTCAACCTCGCAATTTCTCTTCCTTATCCTCTCGTTCCTCTGGGTGCATAGTCCTCTAGGACAAACCAAATTAAATAATATTTTCCAAGCCATATATTCATGATGTTTTATTTTTTCCATGGACATTTTATGTTAAAAAAATAAGTAAATGTACAACACATATTATTATACATTCAATCTAATTGATTTCAATTTTAATTTTGGTAAAAGCGATATATTTTCCATAATAACATGATTGGAATATTTTACACATAAAAAACCCTAAAAATTTGTTATGACTCTATATTTTTATCATTATAAGATTAGTTTTTAGAATAAATAACTCAAATATATCAATTTAGAGGAATGTGAGTATTCCTATCATTTAAGAAATCATCAAATTTATCTCCTGTGAAAATGAAGGTGGATGAGGGTTGTTGTCATTGTGTGGTCTTCCTTTGAACATGTGAAAAAAGTAGTGTGAATCTTCATGGCCAGTGTCCCCAACAGTACACAGGTGTGGTAACATCACATTTCCCGATGGAACCAATATAGGAATAATTGATGATGGTGGAGCCAATGAAACTGGTAGGAGGTGGAGTTGGTGGGGAATCAATGAAGTGGTGAAGGATGGATGTACAAAGACGAATAGTAATGGAGGTGATGTGGTCGAGGGAGGCGGTGAAGAAACATAGAGCAGGAAAGGAAGGGAGCGGCTATAGTTTCAAGTATTTTCATTGTTGATTCATGGAGAAAAAGTTAGTAATTTTTTCCATTAACCCTAATTGCGTGGCTTGACCTCAGGCCAAGTCATAGTACTTCCTCCTATTGAGAAGACACGTCGATGTTCTAGCGAGGTCACTAATCAATCAAGATCCAAGTCACCAGGAATCACGAATCATTCATGTACAACCTTTGCGAGCCCGCTCAGTTAGTAGAAAATCCAGTTTCACACCTACTAGATCCCATAATCAAACATCTTCCACAATCGATCTTGAAATCCCCATTTAGTTTGGATGGGTGACATGAAATTAGTATAGATAGGAGATGTAATGATTGGGAGGTTCAACATGAGGAGATTCAATCATCGGTAAGTGAAGTGTGATGAATAGAAATGATAGAGTTTTTTGTTTCATGAGTAGGAGGGAAGTTGAAGCCCGATGGAAGGAAATAAAAGAAATATAATGGAGGAGTGTGATAAAGATACGATTGAAAAGAAAAGAATTGGGAAAAACATGATCTAGATGAATCTAACCACTATTTATGAGAGATCTGTATTTGCCTCCAAAACGGATCCATCAAGGAATGGATCCCCAGTTCCATGACCTTTATGTTGAAAAGAAGATTCATTGAACTCTATGAACATACATACAAATATTCTAAATGAAAAACAAATTTAGAAGAACCCGAGAGGGAGAAGGAGAGGGAGTCCAGGAGTCAGGGTGCCAGAGCTAGAGAGGGAGGCAAAGAGGGGAGTAGTGGAGCCGGAGGCAGATAGGGGAGTCTGGGAGGGACATGGGGAATCGGGAGGGGGGGGGAGAGATTTGTCGCATGGGAGGATTCATGGGTAATGGGTAAGGGGTTGCTGGGAGGATGAGCGAAAGTGAAGGAGAGGTGACACATAGGGGTAAAATGATATAGAGTTGACATGTGGTAGGAGATTTACATGCTTTAGTATAGTTAATGGATATGTATTTATAATAAATATATGACTTTAAAAAATATATAATTATAAATATAATAAATAAAGAATTATAATATATTTATTTATAATTATATATTTATTATAATTATAATTATATATTTATTATAATATTATAATTATTATAATTATAAATATAATAATTATAATAGATATATAATTATGTTAATTATATAATTATAGACATAATAAATATATTATTATAACAATACCAACGAGCATGTACCGAAGTTGTATAGGATCAAGCTTGGCATCCAAAATATCCAAGACCGAATCAATGTAGGGACGAATTTTTGGGCACTATAGCATCACTATAGCAGTACTGTAGCATTGGTGGCACTAGCGGTGGAGAAACTTTAGTAGGAACTGTATTGGTGATGGTACAATAGTAGACATGGTACTGCAGTAGTAGTATTCACCAAAGCGACCTTTCGGCCAAAATATGGGCTTTCAGGCTTTCTATTCAGACCACTTGGTCTTGGGCCTTTGGGCTATGCAATGAGTATCCCTTTATGCATTTAAAAAGAGATCATTGCTTTAAACAATAAATGATGTTTTAACCCCAACCTTTTTAAAAATTTATAACAATTATATAATTATAATAAATATACAATTATAATTAAAATAATTATATAATTATATAATTATTAATAATTATAATAATTTTATTTATTTCAATTATAATAATTATATATTTATTATAATTATAAAAATAATTTAATTATAAATATTTATAATAATTATATTTATTATTAAATGATTATTATAATTATATAATTATAATAAATATATAATTATGATAAATATATAATTATAAATATAAATAAAATAAATATATACTTATAATAAATATATAATTATAAATATAATAACTATGTGATTACATAATTATTAAATTTTTAAATTTATTATAATTATATATTTATTATATTTATAATTATATAATGATTATACTGATTATATTTATAATTATATAATTATTATACATATAAAAATGTTAAAATTAAATATTTTTTATATTTAAAATTATTTAAGTATTGTAATTATTAATATATATTTATTATAATTATAAAATGTATGTAATTAGTAATAATTATAATAAATATGTTTATAATTAGATGATTATTATAATTATAAAATTATAAAAAATATATAATTATAATTATAAATATAATAAATATATTATTATATAAAATTCATAATTATAAATATAATATGTAGGTAATTATACAATTAATCAAATTGTATATTTATTATAATTATAAATTTATTATAATTATATATTTGTTATATTTATAATTATATATAAATATTATAATTATATATATATATATATATTATAATTATATAATAATAATAAATTTATATTTTTTATATTTATAATTATATAATTGTTGTAAATTTATATTTATTATACTAATATAAATATTGTAATTTTATATTTATTATAATTATATAATGATTATAATTCATGATGATTTTTTATTTTGTGGT
Organism: Viscum album; assembly: GCA_963277665.1. Lineage (NCBI taxonomy): Eukaryota > Viridiplantae > Streptophyta > Magnoliopsida > Santalales > Viscaceae > Viscum > Viscum album. Next base: position 413,873,571 of record OY728128.1, on the reverse strand, counting down.
AGTTCATTTTACAACAGTTTAGACCCCCGCTAAATAAAAATTGCTAATTTGTAATTTTTTTTAGTTTTTTTTAATTTATTCAAATATATTATTGATTTTTTAATTTATAATTATATATTTTTTATTTTCTATTTATTTATTTATTAGTTGTTTTTGTTGTTAAAATTCATTATATATTATTTATTATTTATTATTATTTATTTTTTAGTAAGAATTTTATATTCTTTATATCAAATTTTAAGTAAATAAGAATGATATATTATTAATTATTAATTTTTAAATTTTATTTATATTTTAACTATTAATTATTAATTATTAATTTATGGAGGCATTGATATAGGTGATAATGATGCAAGTATGCCATGGGCTTGAGTGACAAGACATGATGTAGACAATGAGTGAAGGCCCATGGACATAATGATGCAAGCAGGGCCTTTGGGTCATAATGAATAAAGGGGCATTTAAGTCATCCAATGTTGGGCCTATGAGCCTTTAATATATGAATAAATAGGGATGAATGTGTTAGGTATCCATTAGGGGGGTTATGACCTGCCTTTATGTTTGGTGTGTGTGCGGTATGTGTGAGTGTTTGAATGTAATTGTTCCCTTAAACACCTTAGATATATATATATTGTGGGTGTATTTATGTATCTTTATATGGGTATATATATAATTATCTTTAATTATATATATATTTCTGTATTTATATATTTTTTTGGATATTCATTGTATTTATATACAATTATTTATATGTATAATTACATATATATATTTATAAATATTTATATCAATTTATATTTATATATATTTATAGATATTATGTGGATATATAAAGTTATATGTATCTATATGTATTTATGTATAATTATCTTCCTTTATTAATAATTACATATATATATATATGTCTGTATATATATTTATGTTAATCAATTTGTATTTTTATATATTTATAGATAATTATATTTATTAATGTATATATATATTTCTATATATTTTTATATATTAGATGGGTATATATATACTGTTATATTTAATAATATATATAGATATATATATATATATTATATTTTGAAAATTTTCATTATGTTAATATATATTTATAGATATTTAAATCTGTTTATGAATATTTATATTCATTAATATATATTAAATCAATATATATATATGAACATAAATTTACTTGTAAATATTAAATATTTAATAAATTTAAAAAATAAAACAAAAAAAATTCATCGCTAATTTTTTAGTGGTAGTTTAAACTGTCGATAAATAAAAACTATTCTAAATAAAAAAATGTGAAAAGATTATAAACATGAAAATATGTGATGCTATTAGAAAGCATCAAACATATTTTATATGTGGTCTAAATCAAAAAAAATTCTAAAAACCAACCATTAAACACATATGACTTTCTTGTTATGGGAATTTGGTGTACTATTACACAATGGACTATGATTGGAAAAATTTCTCCTTGAAATGCATGACATGGTTAAAAGGGTGAATTGAATGTTGATGAAAAGAACGCGGAGAATGCAATGACATTAACTATATAATGATTTTTTATTTTATTTTATGAATTCAATTTATTTATAATTTTAATTAACCTATTATGTAAATAAATTTATTTATTTATTTTATCCCATTTATATATAATTACTAATGTATACTATATATTCTTTTAAAATTTCTTTCTTACATTATATTTTTAAACCAACCCCAACAATGTTTTGTCCACAATTATTTTCATGCAAACGTTTTTCTCTTTTTATTTACTTATTTTGGTTTCATTCAGATAAATTTTTTTGCATTGTTTTATTTATTTGTAGTGTGTATATAAAACACACTCAAACACCATTTATGGTTTCACTAGTTATTCACAGACTTTCCAACGTTGTGAGGACGTTAGCGGAAGATGGATCTCCTGAACCTTCTCTATGTTATCATCAGGATTCTTCGAGTAAAGTATCTGGGTGAGACAGTGTCCCCTTTCATCTCCCACCCCAATGCCATGAACCTCCTCATCCTTTCACATTTCGTCCACCTCATTCTCTTCATCCTTCGCTCCTTCTACACCAGAGCCTTGAAGGCCATTTGGGTCAGAGTCCTAGCGGTTCCATTCATACACGAGCTCATTCCCTCACCACTTATCATTTTCCTCTCTATCCTCCTCATTCTCATATCCCTCAAGATGGTGTTCCAGGACTATCGAGCATTGTAGGGATGTCGACAAACGGTGTGACCACATGCAGCTCACTACATCCAATCATGTATCTACTCCCTCTTCCCATATTCCCATCAGTTATTCCTTCTTTTACTGCACAGTATGAATCCATGTGTGTTGACCCATGCATATTCACTCATTATTTTACCTAAAATACCCATTTTCCTAATAATATTCTACTATTTAAGAAAATCTCTGAATATTTAGAAAATCACCTAATATTTAATGTACATAAAAATTTTTGTTATTTTTCAACCAAATCTTAAGAATGTGTTTTGTGAAAAGTAATAAAAAATATTCTATTATTTATAAAATAATATAACTGAAATGATACTATTTTGATTTCTCTAGAATTTTTCGGATCAAATAATTTAGAAAAATAATATGAATTAATTTAATTTATCTTCCATATTTTTGTTAATATTTTTAAAATAAAATAAAATATATTACATTATAATATAATTCTCCACCATAATTTCTATCCAAATCATCCCAATTTTGAGATGATTTAAAATCTATAGATGATTTGTCGTTTCTCCAAATATCATTTCATAGGATTTAAATTAAAATCACCAAACAGATTAAATCGATTCATCCCATCATATCTTTTATTATCTCCCCAAATCCCATGTTCCAAACGGGGTGTTATTCTTTTAATTTGAAGACGTATTTCACCAAATGTGAAGTAAACATGAAATTATTTGGTGATCGATGACAATGGTAATTGATGGTGTTAGTGTTCAAAATTTGCACTATACATAGATTCACTGCTAATAGCAGTGGTGATCACCAATTGAAAAGGGTGTAGCAACCTAGCGTACTGGCCCATACCACTCTCACTGGTGCAAAATGCATGAAAGTTATCCATAATCTGGGGAGTGGTGCTGGTGGAGAGCTCCATCAAGATCTAGCTGATGAGAGGTTCACTGCTCATTATGTCGAAGAACACCCTATTGCGATCCAATTCCTCCAACCCCATGCCTTCCATGCCCAACAGATAACACATTATATGGTTCCATCCTAAAAACCTTGAGTGTTTGCAGAAATTCCTCATCCAAACTTATATGTGAACCATCATCCATTGCTGATGGAAATGTGGGAAACACTATACCACGCAATTAGATCCATCTGATTCGAATCATTTTGCACAAGCAAAACATGGCTACATATTTCACTAACTGTAAAGACATACATAAAAAACTAAATTTATATATGATTTGATAAAATAAATTATGTTTTCATTTTTTTAAATCTATTTAAAATGTGCTAAATTTTATAAATGGGAAACATTTTTCAAATGATAAAAATGAAATTGATATATTTTTTAGAACAAAACATCTATATTAAATATTTTTTTAAATTAATATATTAATAAATATATTTTATATAAGTTATTATTTTTCCCTAAACATTGTAAAAAAATTTCTAACATACATTCTAAAGCATTTTTTGGAAAATAAAAATATAATATATTTTACAATATCAAATGCATCCTAACTTTTTGATGCTAAATATGTGAGGATGTGTTTATTTTACCCTATCAGTAAAATATATATTTCACCATTCCACCCACATCATTTATTCCCCTCAAATGGAGATAGTGGAACATAAGTTAAAATATGAGTATATTGATAATGTAGATAAGTTTCTTCTCACATGTACCTTATTTTAGAGAGTTTCTTCTGGAAACATATGTTTCAAACAATGGTTCCATCTCAACGACCATTTTTTGCGATATAAAGTGTTTCGTAAAATAAAAAAATCAAATTTATGTATACATATATTTATATAAATAATTATTGAATATTTAAACAACTACATATATAGATGGGTTGCTACTATTTATATTAATATTAAGATATTAATAATAATCATACAAAAGTGTGTGAATATATATATGCATGTATCTGGCTACATTATATATTTTATATATTGAAATGACATTTAATTAATTACACATTCACACACACATTAATATAATTTTAGCTGGGGGTGGATGGTACACAGTGTGTAAGGTAAGCACTGGTAATGGTGTGGTGTGGAAACTGCCAATACCCGTATAACAATTACTCTATTGGAGGCATGCATGAGTGGTACACTCTTCTCATAATTCTATAGTCAACTAGAGAACATAAAACAGAAGTCTTTTTTTGTCGGCTATGCAGTGATCCAACCCTTGGAAGGAGTGCAACATGTCATTATCGGTCAGTGAGTGTGTGCATTGTTTACTTTACTTATAATCTATATGAAATCAAAAAATTATTTATATGTAACAATTTTTTAATATATTTAGTATTTACATATATAAAAATAATGTATTTATATAAATAAAATATATATATATATCAATATTAATATATATATTGAATATTAAATACTTATTTTTATGAAAAATAAATATAAAATTATAATTAAATGCGGAAAAATTTCTAAATTTCTAAATAAATAATTATAAATATATTAAATGTTCATATTGAGTAGCCTTGCATTGGTGGGGGCTTGCCATAACGATGTTGATGCTATGGAGGGGCATTTCTAGTAGTCTTGTTTTGGCACTGGGTTATGTTTATGTGTCCATTTCTTTGATGTCATGTGAGGTTTCCCCATTTTCCTTAAAATGGGATTTTCAAAAAATAAATAATAATTAAGTCCTTTGGTCCATTCAGTCAGTCATATTGACCTAAAATTATAAAATATATACATATGATTTAATAATATTATATATTTAGTAGAAAAATTTATATTGATTGAAATTATATTATATATAAATATTATAATATTAACATTTATATATATATATTTATGTTTAACTTGTTTTTATATTTAAGTATAATTTATAATACATTTATATGAGTCAATATATTTTTTACTTTATTTATTTATTTAAATTATATTTATATTTATATGATTTAAAATATATTTACTATATTCATATAGAGATAGTATTTAAATATATAAATATAATGTGTATTTACTTTAAGAAAATGAAAATATAATTTTATGTATATATATGTGTTATAATATAATTTCAAATCATTATATATATATTTTACAGAAAATAAAATTTATAATGATAATTAAAATTGAAAAATATTAATATATATAAATATACATAAATATTTAAAATATATAAATAAAATAAGTATATAAAATATATAAATATGATTTATGAAAATATTATATTTAGTAGAATTTAAATATTATTTTTTGAATAATATTAGACACACACACATACATATGTGTGTGTCTGTTTGTATGAATATAAGTTTAAATAAATAACTAAATTCAAGGGTAAATTGATTTATATAAATATATATGACTATGGGAAGCATGGACACACAAAAATATATTACATATCAAATGAGTTTTCGAGAATAAGTTGTTCTATAATCATTTATAGGGTTGAGTAATGTACGTTCGACCATAAATGGCCTAATGTCATTTTTTCTTGTAGTAATTGTTAGGTTCAGTTTTGAAAACAATTTTCCAATTAAGGAATTTGATCTTTAAAATGGAGTGATTCAAGAAGTCTATCTTCCATTTCTGAGATGGATATGGCTATGTGGCATTGTGTGACGCCATCTAGGTTTCATTAGACTCTAGTTTTAAATGTATTTGAGTGGTATTTTGAGTTATTGAGTTTATTGATGGGATATGGAGTTCTCCAGGAATTATACAAGGGTCTACCACTACAATATATCATGGCATAACCAGTGATGAGTTCAATCAATGCTAAACATAAAGCACAGATAAAATGTTAAAACATATCACTGCTAGTTAAAGGCATTGATAAATGTGGATCTTTATCAGTGCTATTTATTTAGGTGATAAAAAATTTCAATTAATTTATTTATTAATATATATATATTTATCATATCTGTATTAAAAAATTAATGCTTATTTATATATATAAGTGAAAAAATCATGTATATATATATATGCAAGGGAATATTTGTTACCGAGCATGACCAACTCTAAAAAATTATTAAAAAACTAAAAAGAGAGAAAATACATGGAATGTGACACACAAAGTGTCACAAAAACATGAAAGTAACCAACTCACGACTAAAAAAAGCCTCAAAACCATATAAAAGCCATGAAGACCCACATAAAATGGACCAAAGGCCTAGTAACACCATCACTATCAGAATAAATCAGGATCCAGATGATAATTGTTAACCCTAAAAATCTGGTGCACCCGAATGCGTCAAGGAGGCTCACCAACAACACATCACCTGAGGTCATCATATTGGATTCCAGATCATTCATGTTGAGGTTATTATCATTCCCATCAGCATCATACCTTACGTGATTGAGGTCATCCCTTATTCTTATTGTCGGTGGTGTTAGTATTAGTATTTCATTAGTGGGATATGCTCACTAGCGGTATCCCATAACATCGGAAAGTCATGGTACTAGAGATAATCTCCCAAATATTGTATCAAACCACCAAATTTCACGCTACAACTCCATTCCCATCATCATATAGGAATTAACCAACCAACGTAAAAAGGATCACCTGGAAAATGGAAACAAATGGCCCAAAAAAACAATCAAAAAGTCCCAAAAGATTCCTAAATCAGCCCATGGCGTCAATATCCTCAATCAAGCAACGACCCACCCTACTACACATTACCTCAGTGGTTGAAATCTAAGGAGTGTATCCAAAATTCATAAAATAAGATAACTCATGAAAAACATCAATGTATTCCTTTTCATAAGAAGATATCTAAGGCTTCTGAATCTTTTGGTATTGGGGGTGCGATTCGAGGAATTTGGGATCCGTCGAATCAAGGATTCTTCCCATCCCTTTAAGTTGTATGTTCTGTTAATGTTATCAAAAAAGCATCCCAAGTATATGTGAGTCCAAATGAAAATTATGAAACACTTGGTCAGTTTATGTTTTCCATTATTAGTAGATTCATTCTTTTGAGAGGTGATAATCCATGGAAATTTGATTTTCGTGTTCTCCATTTATCCTCAAACAGATGATTTTCTAACTGGAGATGTATTCCTATGGGCCGTGGCATTTTTCACATCCAATTTCCTTCTGATGAACTCAAGGGAAGAGCATGGGGTGATTAATTTATATATCTTAAACCAGGTATTCTATGTGTTTAAGCGTGGAGTTTTAGTTGCAATTCATTAGAAATAAAAAAACTCAATTACTCATGTTTGGGTAAAACTATATGGATTAAATTGGATATTATGGCATCCTAAAATTCTATATGAAATTTCATCTTCAATTTGTTTCCCTATAAAAATTGATAAGGAGACTGAAAAATATAGTTATGGTTATTTCTCCTTGGTGTTAGTTGAGGTGGATCTAAATTCACTGCTTGCTGAAAAAGTTGATTGGAAACTCATGATGAGGAATTGATTATAAGGAATGTTTACGATAAGTTACCTAAATGTTTTTCTATTTTAAACATTATTGGTCATTATAATTATAACTATAGGAGAGGAATGTATTGATCTTTTTGTTCACTCTCTAGGCATGAAGTGACTCACTACAAGAAGAAATATAAAATAAAACTTATTGCTACTCTTGATTGAGAGTTTGGACATCCATAGTAAAATATTTTATATGATGATGACCAAGTGAGTCACGCTATCAAAGTGAACTCACAATGAGTGGATGTTAGATCTGGAGCTAAAACCTCAGTTCGTCAACAACCATCTAATGTGGCAGTTAACTCAATAGATGATGCAACTATTCATATTGTGTTATATAGACTTGTCTCATCCAATCATAAATAGGTACAAGTATTAGGCAGTGAGTAGGTTAGGCTTTGGATGTCTCTAGTAGAAAGAAATTTATTTTCATTTAAGGGTGGACATTCCCTGGGAAGAGAAACATTGCTGTTTTTTCAAATTACAGGAACTCCTATAAAGATTAAATGTGTCTCTCATGATTCATTAGATAACAAATCTAGATGGGAAGCCTCTATGGTAGATTTCAATCCTTATATGCAGGTAGAGTCTAGTATAGGTCTTGGTCTGGGGAAGCTTCATTAGGAGGGAAATCAATGTGTTCTACTAACCTCTATTTCTGATTATGGATTGGTAAAAGACTCTATGTGGGATAAAGCTTTAGGGAGCTCTTTGGGGCCAATTAGAAAAGAATAACATAATTATAACCTTAGGGAAGTAGATTTTAATGACTCATACTTTACAGGTTCTCAATGTTTGGAAGAACATAAAGAGAATTAAAAACATAACACGATTGAAGGAAAAATTGAAGGATATGGAGGAGAATGATCCATATACAATGATATTATTTAGATACATTATTGTTAAAGAGGTGTGAAGGAGGTTGAAGGTTTCTCACCGACCACAGTGAAGAAATAAAAACCACAGATGGTTTTATCCCATCTTAATCATACCATGACAACCATTTCAACATCTATTACAGATGTGTGGAATCCTCATGCTAGATACTTTACCTCATTGGTTGATTAATTTTATTAGGATGAAGAATTGGGAGATTGAAATCATTTAGAATGTGATCATTGATGTATTCGCTATATTTTTTATGATTGAATAAGGGATGAGTTTTCATGTTTGACTCTTCCACATTTACATTATGCAATTTTTTTTCTCTTTTGATGAAGCATCTTTGAACTCGACCTTCCTGTAAAAATAATACAAATATTTACAAATATTTACAAATATATACAAATATTTACTTATATAAATATAGTTATAATTATAATTATAAGTTTATATATATATTTAAATAATTATAAAATTATAATAAATATATATTAAAAATAAATATATGAAAATAGAATAGTAGGAATAAAATTTCTTGATTTTATTTAAAAGATAAAAGAAAAAAGATAACAACTGAAAATAAGAGGTCAAAAAATAGACATTCGTTTATTCAAAAAGTCATTTTAATGACCATAAGCTGAAGGGTAATTTTCATAGTCATATTTAGATTCATTAGCAGTTTCCCACTCCATCTGTGAATTTCCTTGGTTGAGAATACTACGGATAACCGCTTTGGACATTCCTTGCTACAATGTGAGATTGATCATTTATTCCTTATAATGTGTTCTAGTAGAATCATTCCTTGGTAGATTGGAATAATCCTCCCACAACCTTCTTTTTTGTGAAACTAGAGTTAAATATCATCGTTGATCATCTTTCACTTTCCATTTATAACAACTTACTTAAGAGAAACATCACCACCACTACTTGGATGCCTAAGATGAGTGGTTTCAAATGAAAACATCCATTTATCATTGCCACATCCATTAAATGAGATATTACACCGTTTTCTAGAAATTCCTGAAGTAATGAGAGTAATTTGAATCTCTTGATAATAATTTATTTTATTTTGATCATCAGATTGGTTGAACCCATCCTCATGTAGAACTTTTCATGATAAATCCCCTATAACCATCTTCATAATGCAACCTTTCCCTTCAGGCTGTGAAAGAAATTCATCTCATGCAGCACACTAGACAAGAACATTGTTTGAATACTCATGCAGTGCCTCATCAGGTTGATGATTATCATCCCTTATATGCTTCTCCTCCTATCGGGTGCATTGATTAACAATCAAAATATATTTACAATTATCGGGAAAATAATAAATAAATTTATTATAATTATAATTATATAAATATATATTATTATATAAATATATATAATTATATTGAATTAATTATAATTATTCACAAATATTTCTAAATATATAGGTATTTATAATTATAAATATATATATGTATATTTTTATTATTATGAATAAATATATATTACAAAATTATAAAAATATAATGAATATATTTATTATATTTATAATTATTTAAATATATATAAATAAATAAATATACATATTTATATAGATATATATAATTATATAAAAATATTTATAATTACATTCAAATATTTTTAGATATATTCATTTAATACTATATATACCAAGACGTCTCAGTCATGGATTTGGAAACCAAACCCATGACCCCAAATTTATTAATAAAGGAAAACATAAAAGGTGTTAAATTTGGTATCTTAGAACAACTATTTTTGAATTTATTACATTAATATTAAATGTATTTAAATAATAAATATCTTATTATATATTATTCATTTTTTCTGCATGACTATGTTGTAATAATGTCCTAAAGTATTTGTTGAATTTATAAAGTAATGACAATACCCCACTATGATGAGAGCCTTGAAATGATAAAACAATATTCATAAATACAGTTATGCAGTTTGATCATATACTATGATTGGACACAATGTATACAAATCGTTAGGTTCGAGTACTCATAAGCTGAGGAGACTTCCTATCATGATGTTCGTACTTGGAAAAGTCCAAGACGGGAGATTATGAGTGTAACAGCGCGAGATTTTATGAAAAATATTTTGTTTAATTTTATTAATGTCTTGTGTTGTACGCTACACCAAAAGGGGCTTTTACAACACGCATCTTTGACTTGCCTTGCATTACACGCAATCACAACCTTCATCGATAGCGTGTGTAGTACGCAATACTGAGTTTCACGAAACAACGATATGCTATTAAAATATTATTAAAACTAGTCGTTATGAATAGTAATAACCACTTTTTAAATTTTAGAAATTTTATCTCTCAAAATGGACTTCATTTTTGGATTCGGAGTATCGAATTTAGCCTAAGGTGAAATTTTGGTACTTTTCGGATAACTTTCATATTCTGATGAATAGTGAAAATTACTAAATTATAATTAAAAACAACTTTTTTAATCAAAATAATTAATAGTGATAAATTATTAATTTGAGTGGTTTTAAAGTATATTTAGAATATATTTTTACAATTTAATACAATGTTGGTCATTGAATGTAATTTCACATTTAAACCAGACATAATCAAGTGTCAATCTTTTGATAGATATTGTTTCTTAAAAACACGCTATTTGTTTTAATAGCGGGATTTAATTATAAAATTAATTAATCAAACTTCTATGTTATGAATTTGGTAAAATAGATTTCATTTTTGAATTCGGAATATGAAATATAGCTTAGGAAGAAATTTTGGCATTGTTCTGAAAAACATCAATTTTTGATGAATAGTGAAACTACTAAGTGGTAGTTAAAAAACTGAATTTTTCATAATACTTAATTTTACAGCTTCTGTGAGTGGAATTTCAAAAATCCGAGAGACACGGTTGATGTCAGTAAGTAAAATGTGGTTCAATGAGATGAAAATAATTCTTGGTGAATAGTAACTTTTTACTTTTATTTACCACGGTTAAAAGTAAATAGGGTAATTAAGGGTAAGAATGATATTGATATTACCCTAACACATGTCCTAATTCTATTGGACAAGTGTATCTCGACCAAAAACAACCTTAAGTGTAAAATATGACCATTTAGGGCCACTTGGATTAGATTAGGACATTTATTATTAATTTATTTAAAGAAGGGTTAAAAGAGTTAAAATCAAAGTTTATTTACTAAAACATTTTTAATATAGGGTTATACATAAGATAAATTAGATTTTAAATATTCATTGGAAATATAAAAAGATTTCCTACATAATGGTATTTTATTTGTAAAGTTTAGACATCAAATAATTTAATTTATTTATGACACAAAGATGATGCAATAATTATCTTATTAATGAAATATTGACATAATTGATGTTATAAATACCAAAATAAATATAATTTTGGACTTTTTATGAATTCCACTAATTTTCTAGGTTAATATTATATATTAGTGTTGATTTAATCAACTTGTTTCGAACATATAATTCTTTTATGACTTTCACAAAAATCATATATCAAATAGTGTCAAAATTGACACAAAATAGTTTTTAAATCTAATATTATATTATCAATTGTTATTTTATTCCTAAAAATATAAGGATCGGCCAAATGACTTATATAAGGATATATATATTAATAATAAACACTTTGGGGTTCGTTTGGCATGTTATAGTAAGTGTATTAACCATATAGTGTAATAAAACAAAAAGACACGGTAAATGTTAAATTATTTAACTTAGAGTTAAATCTAATTCATAAGGTTAAAATAATAAACTAAACTTGTCTAAATCTTATTGGTTGGTAGTATTTCGACCCATCCCAACTTTATCTTCGAAATAAAACCCTTTGGAACCATTATAAACCGATTTTGACTTTAATATAAAATAATATTTTGAGATATTCCTAAGGTGCCCCTCTCCTCCCTTAAAAAAGGGCACCTCCTCCCCCTCCTCCTCACACCAATTTGAGCACTCAAGCTCGGCCAACCCCTGCCATTTTCTCCTCTACACTTCCCTAGAATAATCCTAGAGGTCCTGGTCTTCTTCAAAGACCAATCTTGTTTCCCTAAGTGGAGGATTCAAAGAGGCGGTCCAAAGAAGAGGTAATATCCATTACCGATCTTTTCAATTTCATTCTTCTTCAACTTCTTCTTATTTAGTTGTTTCATGATAAAGTAATAACATCAGTATTTATTATATACTTATATGTTATTATAAATATGAAACAACTCTAATTAACCTTCTATCCATCCTACGGAGAAAGGAAATCACCGCGCGTGCGTACGTACGGAATACCGTCTCCACGCTGTGGTGTAATCTATTTTCCGTCACCACCTTAATTGTATGGTTATAATGATTTAATGAGTAACTATACATGATTATTATAATGTTATATTGATACTGAAATAGTATACATGCACTTCAACACAATTCCATGACCATGGTAACGATATCATCGCTCGTGCGTACGTACGGACTACCGTCTCCACGACGCGATGAGATTCATTCTCCATGTTAACCATTTAAGAATGATTACAAAGTATATATAAGAAATAATACTGAAATACATGACATTATAAAGCTACTGTATTTATGTATATATATATGTATGTCATCTACTTACTTCCATTCAAGACAATAAGGAAAGGAAAACATCGTTCATGCGTACGTATGGACTGCCGTCTCCATGAACTGTGTGTTTCATTTTATTTATCTATCTATTATATATATATACTGAATATATATGATAAATAAATAATACTTTATATTCTGGAAGTAAGTAAATCATGATATAAGTAATAATAATTTCAATAACAACAATTCCAAACACCTACGATAAATGAAACAATTTTACCCAAAACACTTCTTTAACATGAATTTACAAAAAAACGAGTAATATAAAGTCATATGGAGACCATATATGATATAATAACAATGAATATGATTCTGGAATAAGTTAGTAACATGATTTAAATCATTATACAGTAAGTTCGGACACGTACAAAGCAAGTCGGACCTAAGGTAAGGGAAATATCACAATCTCATTTTTATCCGAGATTGTTTATACTTTGGAATTTACTGGGGTGTATTTTATCATCCACATCCTTGTTTCCTTAATATGTAATATTTATATCCTTATACAATAGTTTATATTCAATTTTAACCTTTGGTAAATTTTTAGTAAAGGATATGAAAGGAATCTTTTGTCGTTTTTCGTACGAGGTACTTTTTTGACTTTTCCATCAAAAGTACGAGAAGAATGTTTTTTTAACTTATACGGCATGAATGGATTTTTAAAAAATTACTTCCAAGAAGATTACTTTACAAGTTTTCATGTTTATTTTTAATCAACTTCTTTTAGTTTAAAGTTGTATGACATGTTAAGAAAGGAAAAATGTTTTTGAAAAAGAAAGGATATTTTCCTCAAGAATGATGTTCAAGTGTTTTATCAAAATTATTTTCCATCTAAGATAACAAAGGGTTCTGTTTTATCCCTATTATTACATTGATTTGATTATGTTGTGATGGAATTATTTTTTTTAATTCCTTTATTTTATATGAATTGTTTTATGATGTCATGATGTTTAAGAATCCCATTTTTATTACATGGGTTAGCGATGATGTATGATTTATGATTATGTGGCACACATAAGAAAGGATTCATTATAAGATGGGTGGGACCTATATCTCCCTCCAATGCATTGGGTAAATATTTTATATCTCATGAGATAGACATGGCTGAAATGGTAGGTTATACCGGTTCAGTAAAACAGGACTGAAACGAGGGTTACTCGATTCAGAAAGGGACTTTGTCCACTAAGATAGTCTTGGCAATGAGTCTTGACTAACAAGAAATTATTCTCTATGAAGATGTGTGTATGCCACAAAGTTTCATGTTTTATGTTATTATTATTGGGATTTCATTTCACTACTATGATTTATCCCATGTTATGAAATTATGCTCTCTTATGCAGGTTATGATTTCCAAAAGTTATGTTCTTATGAATATGATGTGATTGATTTCTCTTTTGTTTACCCTTACTGAGCATTTGAGCTCACCATTTTATGTTTTCTATTCCCCAGGATATAAAGAAAGGTTATAGGTAAAAAAAGGGATGATCTTTATGGGAGATATTGAAGATCTTTCACCACGATTAGAAGATTACGTTCCGAGTTTCCAAAGACACTAAACTATTACGATCCTTGTGTGTGTGTTTTTTGTTATGTACTAAGTATTCCGCAAATGTAATGTAATGTCCATGTACGTCAAGCTTCGGGTCTCTACAGTTGGTATCAGGTGAAAGGTTTAGTCAACCTTTGGAAACTAGGATGCGAGAACTTTAGTGAGATCCCTAGAGATATTTCTAAGGTATGTCTAGGGATATCCCTAAGGTTAAGTATACGTATAGGTTATAGTACTAGAACTACGCTAACGATCATAGAATTAAACCTAAGATGTTAGATATTGAAGGTACTCCCCCTTTATTATGTTGTTTTCCCTAGCATGATTTTTGCCTCTCACACTATTTTTTTGGGTTTTAGAAAATGGCTGGAAACAAGATGATTCACGATAATGGAGGATATGATGGACAATGGAATGATATTCTTCATAATGAAATGGTATTTGGAAGTCCAAACATCATTATTATTCCGAATCAGCAATCTCATAATATGATCAATAAAGTAAAATTTGGTAAGTTTCCTGACTCGGCTAATAAGAGAAAGATGGAGTTTCATGATGATCATAGAGGAAAGAAAGTTCAATTTCCCCTATGTAAATCATGTGGGAAGAGGCATCAAGGAGAATGTTTCAAAGGAACTGGAAGATGCTTTGGGTGTGGAAAAGAAGGACACAAATCAAGTAAATGCAAAGGAAAAGGTTCAGTTAACAACATGGATGAGGATAGTGGTATTGCTACGACATCAACAATGGATAAATGTTTTAAATGTGGAATGTGCGGGCATTATGAAAACCAATGCCCTAAGGGAAAGTCTCATGAAGATAATTAGCATGGTCGTATGGGAAGTATTTATTTGGATGATGATGAAGAGACTACAAATGATATGTGAGATGAAATAATTTTTGAAGCTCGGTCAATTGTTTAAGAATGTAGTGGAATGATTACATGTTTATCATGTGTAATGTTGTATAAGTAATCTCATGGTACTGTAGAATAAATAGACATGTAAGGATTGTTACACTATTGTCTGATTAATGTTACCAATATCCATGAAAGGTTATTCAGATATTTTTGGAATGTAGATGATATGCGCATAATGAAGGAATAGGGAGAAAACTAAATGTTTGATAGTATTCATGAGCTCATGATTGATATAAGGACTAAGTGATATCATGGTTTGAGTATATAGAATTTTGAGGATTTTGGTATGTGGAAAGAGTTAACTTTTAATAGAATTCATGTTTTCAATAAGGTTCAATGGGTATTCAAGAGAGTTCAAGATTAAGGCCTTTGAATGTTTGGAATGTGACCAACAAGATATATCTTATGATATGTGGGGATCAACGATGGTATTAAATCTCTGGTAATCGTTTTCACTATGTTATGAGAGTGAACTGTAGTATTATGGATAAGCCTAAAGATTGGAATGGATTATGTTAGACATATGTTAGTATTGTTTAAGGATAGAAGTTTTTTCAATATTATTGATGGGATGTTATAGTAATATAGTTTTAGAAAAAGGACAACCTGCAGGACGGGGACATCCCATCGTTTCGGACAAGGCTGTGGGAATCGAACCCACAACCGAAGTGCGACTGGCCTTTATCGCCTACCACTGGCCTACAGGAAGTCCCTGTTTAGTAGAAACTAGTTTTATTATATTAAGCAGTATGATATATGAAGTATAAGTCCATTTTAGGAACCATATATGATTAATCTCACTATAGATCGACTTATGTATATAAATTTTGCTAACCTTTTGAGACAGATGGAATGACCCGTCATTCTATCACATGATCTGCTAACACTTCACGAATAACAAATTCAACTTCATTTATTTAAGAGATGAAGTAGAAATTGTTCAAGGCACGAACAACAGTGAGATTGTACCAAAATAAAGTAAGTATTTATTCTAATTCAAACTCTTCAACATTAGGGAAACGATCTTGAAAACCAAAAATGTTGTCCTAGTGCCCTTATATCCGATGAATCAAATGGTACCCTAGATCGTCACAAATTTATGGCTTTGTGATTACTGGATTTTCCATAGCCGTGTTCTCTACCACTCTCCATCAGAACATGATGGTTAGATTTCTCTTCCATATCCATATTTTCACCTATGTGGAAACCTAGTGATTAGTTTATTTGGGTAACTGTTACGTTTCATACTTTTGATTTTAAAGATTGGTTTTGAAATTCCTTTTTACGATGTGGGTTTCTATTAAATAAAGTTTCGAATAGTAAACCATTTATAACCCCGACGAATTTCGAGGGCGAAATTCATTTTAAGGGGGGTAGAATGTAACAGCCCGAGATTTTATGAAAAACATTCTGTTTAATTTTATTAATGTCTTGTGTTGTACGCTACACCAAAAGGAGCTTTCACAACACGCATCTTTGACTTGCCTTGCATTACACGCAATCACAACCTTCCTCGATAGCGTGTGTAGTACGTAATACTGAGTTTCACGAAACAACGATATGCTATTAAAATATTATTAAAACTAGCCGTTATGAATAGTAATAACCAATTTTTAAATTTTAGAAATTTTATCACTCAAAATGGACTTCATTTTTGGATTCGTAGTATCGAATTTAGCCTAAGGTGAAATTTTCGTACTTTTCGGATAACTTTAATATTCTGATGAATAGTGAAAATTACTAAATTATATTTAAAAACAACTTTTTTAATCAAAATAATTAATAGTGATAAACTATTAATTTGAGTGGTTTTAAAGTATATTTAGAATATATTTTTACAATTTAATACAATGTTGGTCATTGAATGTAATTTCACATTTAAACCAGACATAATCAAGTGTCAATCTTTTGATAGATATTGTTTCTTAAAAACACGCTATTTGTTTTAACAGCGGGAATTAATTATAAAATTAATTAATGCAACTTCTATGCTATGAATTTGGTAAAATAGATTTCATTTTTGAATTCGGAATATGAAATATAGCTTAGGATGAAATTTTGACATTGTTCTGAAAAACATCAATTTTTGATGAATAGTGAAACTACTAAGTGGTAGTTAAAAAACTGAATTTTTCATAAAACATAATTTTACCGCTTCTGTGAGTGGAATTTCAAAAATCTGAGAGACATAGTTGATGTCAGTAAGTAAAATGTGGTTCAATGAGATGAAAATAATTTTTGATGAATAGTAACTTTTTACTTTTATTTACCACGGTTAAAAGTAAATAGGGTAATTAAGGGTAAGAATGATATTGATATTACCCTAACACATGTCCTAATTCTATTGGACAAGTGTATCTCGACCAAAAACAACCTTAAGTGTAAAATATGACCATTTAGGCCCACATGGATTAGATTAGGACATTTATTATTAATTTATTTAAAGAAGGGTTAAAAGAGTTAAAATCAAAGTTTATTTACTAAAACATTTTTAATATAGGGTTATACATAAGATAAATTCGATTTTAAATATTCATTGGAAAGATAAAAAGATTTCCTAAATAATGGTATTTTATTTGTAATTTTTAGACATCAAATAATTTAATTTATTTATGACACAAAGATGATGCAGTAATTATCTTATTAATGAAATATTGACATAATTGATGTTATAAATACCCAAATAAATGTAATTTAGGACTTTTTATGAATTCCACTAATTTTATAGGTTAATATGATATATTAGTGTTGATTTAATCAACTTGGATCGAACATATAATTCTGTTATGACTATCACAAAATTCATATATCAAATAGTGTCAAAATTGACACAAAATAGTTTTTAAATATATTATTATATTATTAATTGTTATTTTATTCCTAAAAATCTAAGGTTAGGCCAAATGACTTAGATAAGGATATATATATTAATAATAAACAATTTTGGGCTCGTTTGGCTTGTTATTGTAAGTGTATTAACCATATAGTGTAAGAAAACAAAAAGACACGGTAAATGTTAAATTATTTAACTTAGAGTTAAATCTAATTGATAAGGTTAAAATAATAATCTAAACTTGTATAAATCCTATTGGTTGGTAGGATTTCGACCCATACCTACTTTATATTCGAAATAAAACCCATTTGAACCATTATAAACTGATTTTGACTTTAATATAAAATAATATTTTGAGATATTCCTAAGGTGCCCCTCTCCTCCCTTATAAAAGGCCACCTCCTCCCCCTCCTCCTCACACCAATTTGAGCACTCAAGCTCGGCCAACCCCTGCCATTTTCTCCTCTCCACTTCCCTAGAATAATCCTAGAGGTCCTGGTCTTCTTCAAAGACCAATCTTAGTTCCCTAAGTGGAGGATTCAAAGAGGCGGTTCAAAGAAGAGGTAATATCCATTACCAATCTTTTAAATTTAGTTCTTCTTCAACTTCTTCTTATTTAGTTGTTTCATTATAAAGTAATAATATAAGTATTTATTATATACTGATATGTTATTATAAATATGAAACAACTCTAATTAATATTCTATCCATCCTACGGAGAAAGGAAATCACCGCGCGTGCGTACGTACGGAATACCGTCTCCACGCCGTGGTGTAATCTATTTTCCGTCACCACCTTAATTTGATGGGTATAATAATGTAATGAGTAACTATACATGATTATTATAAAGTTATATTGATACTGAAATAGTATACATGCACTTCAACACAATTCCATGACCATGGGAACGATATCATCGCTCGTGTGTACGTACGGACTACCGTCTCCATGATGCGATGAGATTCATTCTCCATGTTAACCATTTAAGAATGATTACAAAGTATATATAAGAAATAATAATGAAATACATGACATTATAAAGCTACTGGATTTATGTATATATATATATATGTATGTCATCTACTTACTTCCATTCAAGACAATAAGGAAAGGAAAATAGTGTTCATGCGTACGTACGGACTACCGTCTCCATGAACGGTGTGTTTCATTTCATTTATCTATCTATTATATATATATATACTGAATATATATGATATATAAATCATACTTTATATTCTGGAAGTAAGTAAATAATGATATAAGTAATAATAATGTCAAGAACAACAAGTCCAAACACCTACGATAAATGAAACAATTTTACCCAAAACGCTTCTTTAACATGAATTTACAAAAGAACGGGTAATATAAGGTCATAAGGGGACCATATATGATATAATAACAATGAATATGATTCTTGAATAAGTCAGTAACATGATTTAAATCATTATACAGGAAGTTCGGACACGTACAAAGCAAGTCGGACCTAAGGTAAGGGAAATATCACAATCTCATTTTTATCTGAGATTGTTTATACTTTGGCATTTACTGGGGTGTATTTTATCATCCACATCCATGTTTCCTTAATATGTAATATTTATATCCTTATACAATAGTTTATCTTCAATTTTACCCTTCGGTAAATTTTTAGTAAAGGATATGAAAGGAATCTTTTGTCGTTTTTCATACGAGGTACTTTTTTGACTTTTCCGACAAAAGTACGAGAAGAATGTTTTTTTAACTTATACGGCATGAATGGATTTTTATAACATTATTTCCAAGAAGCTTCCTTTACAAGTTTTCATGTTTATTTTTAATCAACTTCTTTTAGTTTAAAGTTATATGACATGTTAAGAAAGGAAAAATGTTTTTTAAAAAGAAAGGATATTTTCCTTAAGAATGAAGTTCAAGTGTTTTATCAAAATTATTTTCCATCTAAGATAATAAAGGGTTCTGTTTTATCCCTATTATTACATTGATTTGATTATGTTGTGATGGAATTATTTTTTTGAATTCCTTTATTTTATATGAATTGTTTTATGATGTCATGATGTTTAAGAATCCCATTTTTATTACATGGGTTAGCGATGATGTATGATTTATGATTATGTGGCACACATAAGAAAGGATTCACTAAAAGATGGGTGGGTCCTATATCTCCCTCTAATGCATTGGTTAAATATTTTATATCTCATGAGATAGACATGGCTGAAATGGTAGGTTATACCGGTTCAGTAAAACAGGACTGAAACGAGGGTTACTCGATTCAGAAAGGGACTTTGTCCACTAAGATAGTCTTGGAAATGAGTCTTGACTAACAAGAAATGATTCTCTATGATTATGTGTGTATGACAAAAAGTTTCATGTTTTAAGTTATGATTATTGGGATTTCATTTCACTACTATGATTTATCCCATGTTATGAAATTATGCTCTCTTTTGCAGGTTATGATTTCCAAAGGTTATGTTCTTATGAATATGATGTGATTGATTTCCCTTTTGTTTACCCTTACTGAGCATTTGAGCTCACCCTTTTATGTTTTCTTTTCCCCAGGATATAAAGAAAGGTTTTAGGTAAAAAAAGGGAAGATCTTTATGGGAGATATTGATGATATTTCACCACGATTAGAAGATTACGTTCCGAGTTTCCAAAGACACTAAACTATTACGATCCTTGTGTGTGTGTTTTTTGTTATGTACTATGTATTCTGCAAATGTAATGTAATGTCCATGTACGTTAAGCTTCGGGTCTCTACAATTAGAACATACACGCCCGTAGGAATTCCATATATTTTGGTTCCATCGGATATTCCTATATGTGAACGTGTTTAATATTCCTTAGACTATAAGATTATCATTAATATGTGCCAAGACTCGAACACTTTGATTTACTGACAAGAACTGTCATGCCATATGATGGTAGGAATTATGGTACATTGTGTACTTTATGAGGGGCAAGTTATTAAGGGATATTTCGAGGAATGATTTGTCCCTTCCATTTAAGGAAGTTGATATCTCATCCATTTTTTTGAAATATAACCATCGCGTGAAATTCCATGGCCATGGTGTAAGAATGAAATTATTTCTGGTAGTCAAAGAACAATATATCAAGAACTAAGGTTGATGAAACTATCCTAAAACCTATATAATGAGATAATTGAGTCAAATGTATTATATTACATATTGAGCATTCTTATAAAGATGTCTTTGTTGTAACAATATGTTCTTTCTCATGCGTTCCTTGAACGATTTCTAGACATAACTTCTGGACTTTAGGAAATCCCACCTAATTCCAAAAGAAAAAATCCTAGAGTGTCACACACTAAGTGTTCCTGGTGGTCTTGGTTAAATTCTATTTATATTTAATTAATGTAATAAATATTTTTCAAAAGATAGTGGAATAATATTATTCATGTTAAAATGATTGCATAAATTAAAAAAATATTTATTCAGAGGATTGTGGGTAAAATATATATATTTATTTTATTTAACATTCATCAAATATTTATTTATTAGTTTGTAAATTAAATATTTATTTAAGATAATAAATTATTTATTTATATATTTGAGTGTTCAATAAATGTATGTGGAGTTATAGGGGACCATGTCCAATCCGATAGTAAAATAATTATTTGGAAGACAATAAATAATTATTTATCTAGTTAGAATTAGTTAAAATAATAATAATGCTGATATTATTTTGTGAAGTGAAATTTTATTTACAATTCCATTTTTGGAATATTGGCACACCATAACTAATTACACTGTATTATTATAAAATACAAGGGTTTTATTTATGGTCATGAATGTATTTAATTATTATTATGCAATTAAATATCGTAATTTAAGCCTCATGTTGATAAATAGACCTGTACATCTACTATTCCACGTACCGAACGACATGCCCGATGAATTGGGAATTTTTGAGCTAAATGATTTCTATCTCGAATCCTCTTTCCACTCCTTCCAATAACAAGAGACATTATTCAATACCGAAGAAAAAACGATCAATAACGACCAACACAAGACAATCGCTTCACTGTGCTAGCACTCGAAGAATGAGTGATGTCGATTGGAGGGCATCAGATCACTTGTGGATCACCGCTAGAGGGATTCTCATTTGAATCTTCACAAGCACAACAATAAAATTCACTAGGGTAATTCCGGATGAACAACATCATAATCAAAGAAAGTACGAATGATGTAGGTTTTTTTTCATTATGAAATTAATTAAATTTAATATAGACAATATGTGAATGATCCACTCTTAAGGTTTTGGTTCTATTCCTTCTTTATCTAAATATTGGATTCTATTCTACAGAGACAAGCATTCATCATTGTATTTATCCTAGAATAATCATTGTTCACGGTAAAAATTAATGTTATGTGTCATCCCAACCACACGGATTTATAGAAACAAATTATTTTTAAATTAAAATTAAAATGGAGGACTCATGAGGAGGCACTAATGATTCATACCTCATGATGTGAAAGTACTTTTCTTGTGTTTGGACTTACATGCAATGTTATCTTCCATATACACCATTTAATTTGGACTACACTTTGTGTAGTCGTGTACTTTACATCGGGTGTAATTTATCAATTACCCAATCCATGTACATTTATTACATGGGGTGTAGTTAAATTTACACCATGTGTTGTCCTGGATAGATAGGTAGAAAAATACCAGATTACACTCCATGTTGCTCACTAGACACAACATGTAGTCTATTCGGGTCAGGGGCCAAACCATG
Organism: Viscum album; assembly: GCA_963277665.1. Classification (NCBI taxonomy): domain Eukaryota; kingdom Viridiplantae; phylum Streptophyta; class Magnoliopsida; order Santalales; family Viscaceae; genus Viscum; species Viscum album. The sequence continues at coordinate 413,850,399 of OY728128.1, read as the reverse complement.
TATCCCATACACAGATAAGACAATCGGTAACCATGTAACATAGAGACAACACGACGTGTCTCCAACTATACACACCGTGTACTCTGAAATTTTTTAATTATTCCTCATACATCAAGTCCCTGGGCATGTAATTTGGGAAATATGATGAAGGTAGTACAAACTGTGTAGTTGGAAGTACACAGTATTCACATTACCAAATTACTCAATGATAAACCTTTAATGTTTGTGTAATGTTCAAAAATACGTATCATGTATAAATCATACTACATGTTGTTACTCTATTCATTGAAGAATAACTTATGCCAAATTTCAGAAGAGTAAAATAGTATATGAATATAATACATTTTGGGGAGAATCAAACGGGTAGTCACCAGCATACCACTAAGGTTCATTTATGCACAATGATGAAAATCTTAAGGAAATTTAGAAAAGTATTAAGAAAAAATAATTGATTAATTAGAGATAATAATTAATAAATTTAGGCGTAATGTATCTTAGTAATAATGATTAAATAATTTAATACTTGTTTTATTAAATAAAAAAAATGTTGCACGTATGTGGGTGATCATGAGTCAGATCAAGACCTTTATATGTGATTGGTTTCCATTAAATTAATTTATTAAATTAATTGTTTTCCAGTGAGCCATCTCTCCTCATTAATATGTAGGTCATGTGTTCCCATTTTTTATTCTATTTAAACCCCACTTTTTACCCCTCACTTACATGTGAGATAAAAAATCATATGTAATGGATGGAACTCCCAAGCCAGTGGAGGCGGTTCATGTTGGAGCTGAGACAAAACCCATCCTAGGAGATACAAAGGTGGACATGTGGAAAGCTGTAAACATGAACCCAAAAGGTTCAATGTTTTTCTCCCCTAGGATAGGGTTTGTTGATCAACCACTAGATAAAATAACCATTAGTAAAGATCATGATCATTCCATTTCCTATATTTTATTTATATCAGTGGCATGGTTTTTCATTATGGATGTATTGTTGCGATCATATCATTAAGTAAGTAAGCAGGCATACAAGATGGAGCTAAAATAAACCAGTCTTATGCGTAAATATTATCATGAAATGGTTAATCACTTATATAAGTTACTCTTAATATTAACAAAATGTGTTTTTGATAATAATAAATTAATTTATACGAGATAAAAATCCATCAAATACAATATTAAGCCATACCACACCTTCTATTACTTGAATAAGGGAAAAATCAGTAAAACTATGTGTTGGACCAACCGTTGTAGGGACACATACATTTATATAATAAGCCCTTATGAAAGGTTTCAGTTTCACATAACTATATTACTTCAAGAGGAGAATCCCGTTCTATACATGGTGTAATATTAGAGATGAGAGTTGATAAAATCCAAAGATAGGATTTCAGGATCAGTGAGTCCACTAAACAGATCATGGAGATGCATGCCTACAGTTCTAAAAGACCTACCTACCTAAATACATTCAATAATATTGGGCAATCATTTGGGGTTATGCGAAGGTGAATATTGATCCTTTCCAATAGAATTTCCTAACAAATTGACATTCTGATTTCAATGGTTAGGGCCATTGGGACTTGATAAAATCATGGGAGACTTAATTCAATTAATTTATTATTTATCATAAAATGTAATCAAGAAGGTACTAATGATATTATCTTTTATTTATAGAATAAAAATGACAAGATCATCAACCCCACTATCCTTGTGATCAATTATGCATAAATACAACATACTCATGAGTATTAACTTCCATGAATTGTTTATATGCCTTCAAGTTATCCTAAACAATGAATGGATGTCTTACGTGATGGAGTCAGTATTACCTGATCTGCCTTCCCAAGAGGTGAGTGGCGAAGAGTTCTTGGAATATGAGAATCATATGAATGATGTTATAGAAAATAAATTTCTGATGTTATCATCAATATCTAGTGAGCTCATAAGGTCTCATGAAAATGTGGATTCCTATAGCATGTTCGGGAACCTCTGTGGCCTTTAACAGGAGAGAGAAATATAAGAACGATTTGAGATCTCTATGGAACACTTTATGATTGATCTTAGAGAGGGTGCCCCAGTTGGGCCTCACGTAGTCATGATCATTTTCAATATATAGCTATTTGAGGTTCGAGGGTTTAAAATCCATAAAAATTGGGTACCGATCTCATTTTTTCATCACTCCCTCATAGATCTCCATATTTTTTTATTATTCTCAATAGGAACAACATTACGAAGTCTCTATATAATATTATTATCCTCATTATCCAAGTGGAAAAAGATATGATGCGTGAAAAGACTTCAGTCGTTATGGTGAATAAGTGTGAAGGGAAGGCGAATAGCTTTAATCCCAAGGATTCTTCATGCCATTCCATGAAAAGGAAGATCAACGGGGATTCAATTAACAGGAAGTTGTTTGTTTTTCATGTGGCAAGAATGGACACTGGAAGAAGAACTACACCCATTCTAAGAAGCAAGGGGAAGCTTCAGGTGCATTATTTATTATATTTAATCAATCTTTTTGTTCAAATTGTGTATTAAATACAACATTCAGTTCTCAAATATGTATCCAAATAAATGAACCTAGTAGATTCAGGAATATTTACCTAGGGGAGGTAGATCAAGGAGTATCCAATAGATCCAATCTTACTACTGTTGCTATCAGGGACTATTACCTCACACTGCCAACAGGTATGATCATGGTTTTAAAGGGTTGTTATTATATGTTTTCAATTACTAAAAAAACTATTTCTATATCCATATTATATACATATGGATTTTCTTTCTAGTTTGGAAATGAATGTTTCTTCTTTAACAAAGATATCATTTGTTTTGGTAGGGAACATTTATACAACGATCTTTAAATGTTTAATTACAAAAAACCAAGTAATGGAAATAGATAACAAATATATTTCACATGACTCATACCACACCCAACATTGGCATCATTGATTAGTTCATGTAAATGAGAAAATCTTTCAAATCTACATAATGATGGATATTTGGATTATTTCGAACTAAAAAAATTTGGAGTATATCATGCATGTTTACGAGGAAAAATGTCCAAAGCCCTATTTAGTGGGTAAGATGAAATGGTGAAAGGTATTATAGAATTGGTTCATACTAATGTGAATGGATCATTTCCGGTTGAATCAAGTGGTGGGTACTCATACTTCATAACAATTACTGATGATTTTAGTAGATATGGATATATCTACTTAATGAGGATTAATTCAGATTCTTTTGATGAATTAAAAGAATAAAAGAATGATTTTGAGAACCATGTTAGTAAGACGATTGAGAAACTCTACACATACCAATGTAGAGAATATCTTAATCATGAACTCATTGATTACATATGGGCGTTTGTGATCCTATCCCAACTCACCCCTACATACACACCCCAGTGGAAATGGTGTGAGTTAATGTAGGAACATCATCTTGTTAGACATGGTGAGATCAATGATTAGTAATGTGAATCTTCCATTCCCCTTTTAGGGATATGCGTTAAAAAAAATGGAACACATACTAAACCAAGTACAAACTAAATAAAAAAATGGTATTTCATATGAGTTTTGGTGTGGAAATAAATCCATGTTATCGAAGTTACATGTCTGGGGAAGCGATATGTTTGTAAAGTCCATTACAGGTAACAAACATGCACCCCATGGCCAAAAGTTTTACATTATAGGATACACCAAGGAAACAAGGGTATATTTCCAATAAAAACCTTTATAAAAAAAGTTTATAATAGAAATACACACCATATTCCATGAGAGGGATAAAATCTCTAAAAGGGATAGTTGGAGAGAGATATAATTTGATGACGTCGAGGTTTAAAGTATAAAAGAGTTGGTATAAGAATAGATTCCACAAATCCCCATGGAAGAAAGAACAATTCTAGAGGAACAAGAACTGCATAAGAGTAGAAGAGAAGTTAGAGAACCACAATGATATGGTTTTCTAGTTATTAAGGAAGGTGAGTCATTATTAGTTGATAATAATGATCCTCTAACCCACAAGGAAGTGGTAAGTGGCACATATGTTACTAAGTGGTTAGAATCCATGAATTCAGTAATGTATTCCATGTTCCAAAAAAATGTTGGGATTTTGGTCGATCGGACATTTGAGGTAAATCATATTGGTTGGAAATGTTTTTTCATGAAGAAAGTAGGCATGGAAGGACAAGTTAGTGCCGACAAAGCATGACTGGTTGCAAAAGGGTTCAAGCAATGTTAAGGAATTGACTGTGATGAAACCTTTTCAGCAGTTGTAATGCAGAAATCCACCATAATTCTTTTGTCCATTTCCACATACCATGACTATGAGATTTGGAAAATGGATGTCAAAATAGCCTTTCATAACAAGAACCTTCATGATGATGTCTTCACAACACACCTTGAACTGTTTATGACTCTAAAGGATGCCAATAAGGTATTAATGTAGCCAAAATACTTTTATGGATTAAAGAAAGAATCCAGATCATGGGAAATTCATTTTAATTAGGCCATAAAAAATTTGGTTTTATCAAGAATGAATGTGATATTTGTATCTACAAATAGTTTAGTGGGAGTGATGTTGTTTTCCTAATAGTATATGTTGGTGACATATTACTTTTTGGAATCGAGATACTTGTATTTCAGTATGTTATGTAATAGTTGAATCAATGCTTCTCCATGAAGGACTTGGGTGAGGAATCATATATTCTTGGGATTCAGATCCATCTTTATAGATCCATAAGATTACTGGGCCTAAGTCAAAGTACATACCTTGATAAAATATTGAAGTGATTCAGTATGGAATAATCCAAGAGTGGATTTTTGACAGCATCACATTGTATTCATCATTACAAGAAAATGTTCCCTCAAATACATGAGGAAAGAAAGATAATCGAAAAAACTACATACACCTCAATGATTCAGTCCGTCATGTATGTCGAGATATGTACCAGGTTGGATGTCGCCTACTCATTGAGTGTTGTAGGAAGATATCAAGCTGGCCATGGTGATCACCATTGGATGGAAGTCAATACTATTCTAATGTATCTGATGTGTACTAAGGAAATGTTCCTAGTTTATGGAGGAGATGTGGAACTATTCATTAGTGGATATGTTTATTCTAGTTTCCAGACTAATCAATATGAAATGAAGTCAGAAACGAGATACATCTTCACTTTGAATGGAGGTGCGTTGAGCTCGAATTGCTCAAAGCGTAGTGTGGTTGCATATTATACAACAAATTCCAAGAATATTGTAGATTATGAGGTAGATAAATAATAAGTTTGGATGAGAAGCTTCATCTAGGAGTTGTATATGGTACTCATGAGTAAAGAACACATCACACTATATTGTGATAATACTGCAGTGGTGGTTCTTTTAAATGATCCAAAGTCCCATTAGTAGATGAAGCACATACTTCAGAAGTATAATATGTTGAATGATTTCTCTCTGAGAGGTGACGTTTTATTGAGAAATATTTCCACAAATGACAACCCAGTGGACACCTTGACTAAAACCTTTACTCAGTAGAATCATGATCATCATGTGAGGTCTAGTGGATTTAATGTCATAGGCATTTGGCTCTAGTCCATGTGGGAGTTTTTTATAGTCAGTTTCCTAGAACTGTATTTTTGTACATTTATTACATGGATATTAACTGTACTTAAATACTAAACATCCTATTACATATTTTTCATTTTCTACATGACTATGATGTAATAATGTCAAAGATTATTTGTTTCATGGGTAAGGTCATGATAGTTCCCAACTTTGATAAGAACCTTGAAATGGTATAACAATCTTCTTAAATATTGTTATGCAGTTGGATGACATACTATGATGGGAAACATAGTACACGGACCATCCGGTGGAAGTACTCATAAGCATATGAGACTTCCTCTCATGATGTTCATACTTGGTAATCTCCAATAAATGAGATTATGAGAACCGACCCACCAGTATGAATTCTACGAGATTTTGTGTCATTAGATATTCTTATTTGTGACTGTGTGTAATACCCCTTAGACAGTATGATTATCATTAATATGTGACACGACTCGCACACTTTGATTTACTGATGAAAACCATCACTCCATATATTGGTAGGAAGTTGGGTATGATGGGTGTGTCATGAGTGGCATGTTATTATTGGATTAGTAGAGGATGGATTTGTACCATCCATTTATGGAAGTTGATATCTCATCCCTTTGATAGAAATAAAACTCTCATGTGAAATTCCATAGCCATGGAGCAACAAAGAGTTTATTTTCTGTAGTAAAAGAATGATTTATCAAGAACAAAGATTGATTAAACTTTCATGAAACCAGCTTGGTGAGATATTGAGAAAAACTGATTATATTACATAGTGATCATTCATATGTGGATGTCATTATTTCAACCTTTTGTTTTTTCTCTTGGGTGCCTTGACCAATTTCTAGATAGTATTGGACGTTAGGAATACCCACCTAATGCCAATGAGAAATAATCCTAGAGGGTCACACACTAAATGTTTCTGGTGGTCTCAGTTAAATTCTATTTGAACTAAATTAATGAAATAAATAATTTTCTCAAGACAGTGGAATAATTTTATTCATGTTAAAATGATTTCATAAACTAAAGAAACATTTATTCACTGTATTGTGGGTAAAATATATTTATTTTTTTATTGAACTATTTTTAAATATTTATTTACTTTTTTGTAAATAAATCTTTCGTTAAGTGAATAAATTATTTATTTTTTTATTTGGGTGTTCAATAAATGGATGTAGAGTTTGAGTATACCTTGGATGGTCTGGTAGTAAAATAATTATTTTCAAGATTGTAAATAATTATTTATCTAGATAGAACAAGTTAAAATAATAATAACACTACTATTATTTTGTAATGTGGAATTTTATATATAATTCAATTTTTCAAATATTGGATCACCTTAAATAAGGACACAATATTGTTATTAAATTCACAGATTTTATCTTAGTCTATGAATGTATTTAATTGTTTTTATGTAATTGCATATTGTAACTAAAGCCCCATGTTGATAAATATACTTGTACGCCTATTGTTCCATGTACCGAACTTCATTCCCAATTAATTGATAATTTTAAAGCTAAATGATTTCTCTCTCGAGTCCTCTTCCCACCCCTCTCAGTAAGGAGAGAATTTCTTCAAGAATGAGAAATAATCTATTAAGAACGACTAACACAAGACACTCATTTTTTCATTCTATCGCTCAAAGAACATGTGTTGTTGATCTGACGCCATCATAGCATGTGTGGATAACCTATAGCGGGATTTTGGTGTGGATCCTTGAATGCTCAATAAGACAATCTGAAAGGTATATTATAGATGATCAACATCATCAACGAAGAAAGTACTGAATATCTATGTATTATATTCTTTATGAAATTAATTATATTATTTATAATCATGATTTGAATTATCCTCTAAATGGTTTTAGGTATCTACCTTATTTATCTAAATCATTGATTATATTCTGTGTAAAATGGATTTTATCATCCTATATATCCGGAAATAATCATTAATCATGGTAAAAATTAATTTTAGATCTTGGCCTAACTACGTTTCCAATGCACCTAAAACCTATACAAGGAATGAAGTAGGTCATGCAAGTCAAAAAATGGCCAAACAATAATAAAAAACTAGTTTTATCCATCTCTAGGGATTTAAAATCACTATTAAATACCCACTTTGTCAGAGCTATAAAAAGAACTATTAAATGGGGTCTTTAACGAAACTTTTTTAGAGTAGTTAAAGGGGGGTATTTAATAGTGAAAAAATAACACTGTAAAATATTCCCCTTTATTTGTTCTTGTAAAAAAACAGATAAATCCCCCCCTTATAAAAAATATTTAAAAAGAACTCATAAAAAGGAACCCTGTAACTCCCGACCCCAAAATCAAGGAGCTAATGCATTATTTTATTACATTGGCATGATTATAAGGAAATATATCCCAGGGCACCGATTTGTTTAGTATTTTTTGATAACCATATTATATAAATTATTCACATAATATGTGAGGAAAAGAAAATAAATAATGATATATAATAAAATGAAATAAACAAGATCCTTGATTTCCCATTCAAATATTTATTCCTTATAACCCGGGGAAAGGAAACATAATAAAGGTGAGCTAAAATGATTCGTAAGGGTATGTAAAGTGCAATAAATAGTGAATTGATGAGAATAATGGACATGGAAAGGTTAATAAATGTTAATTCATTCCGCTTAAATATCAAGATAAGAAAAAACAGATATGGAAAGGTGATAAACTAAAGGACATAAAATTTAATAAATAAACATAGAATAAAATGAATCTATAGATATATTGAAGCAAAATATCATGGATAAATAATGACATAAGCCTAATAAATAAATTCATCCATAAATATGTTGATTAAAAATCCCATGGATGAATAAAAAATGAATAAAAAATGGGAAATGATTTATTATTCGATTCCATGTTTCCTAGGTATATGGCACCTTTACCGTCCTAACCTTTCACAAAGAGATTTACAACATATTGGGTAAAATCCCATCTTATTTGGCCAAATGTTTTGCCTCATTAGAATACAGATGCATCGAGGGGTTATCTCTAACCAAGACCCACCCATGTCGTACAAGTCCAAAAAATTCCTTATATACTGGATAAGAAATGTTTCTGATAAAAATGTATATATATTGAATAGAAGATACAAACTTTTCAATAATTCCCTAATTAATCAAATAACTGTCAAAGTGAACATCGTATGTAAAATGATATGGAGTTTATGTAATAATAATAATATCAATTATGTGAGAACATGGATATTAAAGGTAATTTGTAATGAAGAATTAATACAATAAAGTAATTGTTTCTAGATAATGTTAGCAACCACAAAAGTAAGTGAGATTTTAAATATAATCATTAATATTATTGTTGAATAAAATAATCTTTAAACATCTAAAAGTGTTACATACCACATCAAACATTTATATAATAATTACTATAAAGGAAAGTGTTTTATACCACGAAGAAAAGGATTCAATGTATAATATATCAAATGGGATAGAAGATACACAATAGAAAATAAGAAATTTTTTATATGTCATATGCCTCATAGAAAGAAAAGTCAGGCATGAATTCATTACCTTTTCCTTCCTTATTATTGTGAGATATTTAGCCTCCCTTATAGTGGTTTAAAATAAGTTAATAACTAATATCATTACCATAATAATTTTTATAATCCCACTTACTTATAATAATATCTCATTAAAATTAATTTTTACAAACTTTCATTAATTTCATTTTTTGAGGTGTTAAATTCCCAGTTTTCTCGGGCATGTTTTAACTTGTTACATATATTTATCATAAATTATATATGTGTTTAATCATATAAAGAATGTAAAACCTTAACTAACTATCACATATATTCAATATATATTGATGTATAATAATATTTAATAATTTGAGATAGAAAACGGAATGGACCGTTCGTGGAGACAGTAGGCCCAATATATGCATAAACAGTACTTTAATTTAATAATCGCATTTTAAAAGAATAAAAATTAAATAATATGTATAATCATGTATAATATAACTTTAGTATTATATATATGAAATATATTTTATATACATTTATTAATATTGCCTTTAATATGTTTCATGTATAAAAAGAAAGAATCATGTCACATTGAGGGGGAGGTAGTCCACATTTCCACAAGTGATGTTATTGTATTTATTAAAATTATAATATATAGAATAATGTGTCATAAAATATTTAAAAAAGAATAAATATATTATAAATATCATATATTTAATATCTATGTAGAGTTTCTATCATAATGGTCACCATGACAGATGGAAAAGGAAAAATGAACAATCATCGTTACATGTGGCAGTAGTTCACCGTACATAGAAACAATATGTTCTTTAACCATTAGATAGATGTGTGGGTAAGTGTAGGTTTAATGAATAGAATAAAAAATCCTAGTATATTTATTATACTTTTTTGGTATTGAAAAATATAATATGGAAATTTTATTGGGTGGATAAGTATAGAAATAAAATAGATCATGAGAGAATGTTACCTTAAAAATCATGTAACTCCTTTTGTTTTGTACCAAAATGAGTATATATGTGGATTCCTGACAAAATGGAAATTTATAGGTATATGGGATGGATATTTAAGAGATATTTGGTCATATCTTGGTCCATTCAATGTTTCATGAGAGGTCTGAGTATGGGGGAGAGGTGGCAGCCTTTTATAAGGGAGGAAAAGTACTCACTTGGTATTTTTGTAAAAAAGATAGGTGTAACTACGTTTTGACCTAAACAAATTCTTAAAAAATTAATTATTGAATGTTCACGGAATAATTATTTCCATAAAATTTGATTTCTACACGTGGATAGGTCATTTGGGCATTTAAGTAAATGTTTTAGTCCATTATTATGGTTAATTTTCCCTTAACAATTGTAGTTAATTATAATTATTCGACTAATCATTCTGGAAAAAAATAAGTTGTACTTTTTAGAAATTATAATTTATGATGATTAAAAACATAGAATCTATTTTTTCAAATTTTAATCATATATGTGTAAAAAAATAATTTAAATTTAATAAAACAGATGAGACAACAATGTGGGTTCTTAAAGTAAAAATGTCCAAACGTTTACGACTTCTTTTATAGTCAATTTCGAAGTCAAATTTAATAAAATTACATAAATTTTATTCATTGATAAAAATATTATCTAATTAAACTTTAAAACTAATCTGAAACATAATTTAACATTATAAACAAATTATATGAAAAAGTATTTTTGAACTAAAATTCAGTATTTTTCACTATTCAAGAGAAAATGAATCATCATAGAAAAATACCAAAAATGTAGCTTAACCAATTTTTATGATAATATTTCAAATATGAAGATTATTTTTCATATTAAATAAATTAATGTGTGAAAATTCATATTTAAAATGGGATCTCCTTTAAAAGTCCATAACATTTTGTTTATAAAAATATGGGTTTTCTATGTGAAATTTGGTCTGTTCTTATCTTATGCCTATAAAATAAATGTGATGATTATAAAAATATTTTTTTTTTAAAATAATATATATTAAATTAATATCACTCAATAATTATAATTAATTTAATATATTAGAGGAAAACGAATTTTTGAGCATAAAAATATTTTTCTATAAAAATATTCACATTATATTTAATTTTATTTTATATTAATTTATAATTAATTTTTAACCAATTAATTCATTTTATATTTTTTAACAATAATTTTCATAATTTAGTTATTAATTTTAATAACTCTTAATTTAACAGTAATGTTATATATTATTATAATATTAATATTAAAATATATTTTTATTCGGTGAAACACTGTCCTTCATTTAATGTAATCTTTCTAAAAGAGTCGCTCTTGCATGTAACAAAAGCTGACTCCCTATTGTGTGAATTGTGAAATATTTAATATTCCATAAATATATATAAAAAGTAAATATATTTTATATTATTAGGGTATAATATCTCCTTACATGTTTGGTGTCGTGTGTCATACACAAAATCAAATATAAGGTTCATACTTTATATTTTCAGGTCGTCATATTGTCACCAAATTAATTAAATTCCAAAATATCAATTAAAACATGATATCGGGGTTTGATTGTTTGTTATTTAATATACATGAATCACCATGTCATGATAAGGGTTCATAAGACACCCTCTAGAAAAGATATAATAGGATGTAAAAAAGGTCACAAGGACTACCATGTAACTAGGTCTCTAAGTAGGATAACATTAGTGATCAGTGAAAATAGGTACATAGAAGAAAAGAATAAATATCTTTAGGGAGTGAATGAGGTCATCAATAAAAAAAGTGAATGATCAAGGGAATGTTTAGGGGCTCAAATCCATAAATATAGGATTATTTAGAAGGGCACCGGTTCAACAGAAATTAATATATAAGGACAATTTTCCTTCAAAGTAAATTTCATAATGTTGATTAATTATTTTACAAAACAAGAATATAAGGAAATATTATTTCTTGATTGGTTTAAATTTCATATGAACAATCCTAACTTTTAGTTGTGCTTCAATTTTATTCTAATTAATCTCTTTACTCATAATAATAATTTAGAAATAATTATTTTTTTATAACTAAAGCGCTAAAATAAAATTTTAAAGGATCATAAGGCCTATGAAAGAGTGATGAGTCTAAATATATATATCTAACTATTATACAAAGTCAATAAGGTTAATAAATTAATATCTAAACCTAAAAATTTAAATTATGTGTTCATCATCAAAATTTGTTCATCAAATTGTTCAACTAAAAACAATGACTAGTTAACTAGGACATTGCGTAGGTCAGTTGTTGGTATGAAACCCTTATCGTGCTTCAGTCATGAGATCATGTCTCATGGCCTTTCCGAACATGACTCATTGTCACATGGAGTACATTTTGTTATTTTGTATAACTAAAATAATATAATTTAAAAAATAAATTTGATGTACATCATTGAAATAAGGTTAATTACTATATATAATTTTAACTAATTTATCCTATAGAAATCCAATACATAAATACTTTATCCATTTATTTCATCAGAGGTCCTTTAGTGGTCTAGAGGTTAGCCATAATATCATTTTTAGGATTTCTAATTCATGAATCCTTATTTTAAATCTAAAACACATTAGGTTTAAAGTTGGTTATTCATTTTCATTATCTATTAAAATCATTCACATAGGTCTATAAATTAAATGTGAATTATCCTAAGAATATCCCCCCGCGATATTCAAACTACGCACATAGTTAGTCTTGTTGTCCTATACTCGGTTACCCCGAGTCAGGATCAAAATTCCTTGTTAGAGTTATTACTCCTAGGTACATCTGTTCCATAACTACTTCCACTTGTTGTATCCAGACCAAGATGTATTGCGGGGAAGACCCATATAATCTCAACCTTACCAAAATCTTAATATTTTATTCTATACTAATCCAAAAATTATATATTAGGGTGATTTTAACTAGCCTATGACTTGCAAAATCTGGTTCCTAATGTTGCTACTAAACCTCCTTGTATTGACACTATATCACCTCATCCCTAGAATCATGGAGCAGGTGCATTATTTTATTGTATTGGCATGATTACATGGAAATATATCTGAAATGAAAAATCAGTTTAGTAGTTTTGGAAAACTATAAATTATACATGATTCCCGTAATCCATTTGGAAATGAAAATAAAACATGATATAAAATAAATAGAAATAAACAGAATCCTTGAAATCAAATTCAAATATTTCTTCTTCATAACCTTGGTAAATGAAACATAATATGGGTGAGATCAAATACTCGGTAACGGTAAGTAAAGTGAAAGCAATAATGAATTGATGAGAATCATGTACATGTAAAGGTAAATAACTATTATAGAATTCTGTTCAAGTAACTAGAAAAGGAAAAATAAAAATGGAATTGTGAATAATGAAAACACATTTCATTTATTAAATAATCTAAGAATTAAATTCATCCATATATATATATCGATGAAAAATATCATGGATAAACAATAATTGGACAATGAAAATGAAATGAATCCATAGATATATCTATACAAAATCTCATGTATGAATAATAAGTGAATATAAATGATGTAAATGATTTATTATTGGATTCATATTTTCTTGGTACAAGTAAAATTACTTTCAATTCATTTCACACGATAGTTTATAACACATTGGTTAAAACCCCATTTGATTTGGACAAATGTTAAATCTTATGAGACCATTGATGTGTCTAGGGGATATCTATAACAAGGACCCAACCATGTCAAAATAGTACAAATATATACTCATATATTTAATAATGAACTTTTATTTCAAAATTTATTTTTGTTAAATAAATGATTCATGTTTATCAATAACTCCCCAGTAGTTCAAATAAATGTACAAGTGAACACTGTATGTAAACAGATATAAAATTACGAGAATAATAATTATATCCATTGTGTGACAAAATATATATTCAATGTAATTTATGATAAAAAATTATTACAATAAAGGTACTATTTCAAGAGAAAGTTACCAATCCAAAGAGGAAGTTAGATTTCAAAGATAATCATTTCGAACGTTTTTTAAGAAAATAAATTTTTAACATCCCAAAGTGTCCCATACAACTAGAATCATTTAAAACCTAATTAAAATGATGTAAAGTTTTTCATAACATGAATAAACGAATTCATTATTTAATATATCAAAAGGTTCATAAGATACACTATACAGAATAAGTATGTGGTGTATATGGTGTATGCCTCACGGAAAGAAAAGTGAGATAATAATTACTTACCGAATCCACCCTTTTTGTTTATTTTATTTATCCTATTGTATATTGGTTAATAATATGTTACTAACTAATATAATTACCATACTCATGTTTATATTACCATTTACTTCTCATAATATCTCTTTACTCATTTGTTAACAATTTTTAATTATTTTTACTATTTCATGTGTTACTTGCTTAGTATTCTCGAATAAATTTTAACATGTAACGTGTTGTTCTAATTAATTATATCATAGTTTCATAGTATCTAGAATATAATACGTGATTTAATTATTACATATTTTCAGTATATATTTATTTCTCATAATCAATAATAATTGGATATAGGAAACAAAATAAATCGTCCATGGATATGATATGTTATACGTAGGAATGAACACTACTTTCATTTCATTGTCCTCTTTTTAAAAATGAAAATTAAATGATATTTTCACTTATGTATATTTATTAATTCTAGTATTATATATATGTAATATATGTCATATATTATTATTAATACCATCCTTAAAATGTTCTGTGTACAACATGAATGGATCACATTGCATTGAGGGGTCGACAGTCCACACTTCCACAAGCGATTTTATCATATTTACACAAGAAGGAATGTATAGAGGTATGTATTATATATGAATCAAATAAGAATAATGATATTATATGTATAATATATTTCATATATATTACTAGTTTCTATCAATATGGGCACAATGATAGTTGTTAATGGAAAAATAAACAATCATCTTTTTGTGAGGTAGTAGTTCTCCATACACAGAAACACTACATTCATTACCCATTGGATGGATGTGTGATTATGTGTAGGTAGAACCATTATAATAACAATATACTAGTATATTTAGTATAATATTTTTTTTATAGAATCATATAATAATGATATTTGAGCGGGTGAATAAGTAATTGAATCAAAACATGTTATTAGAAAATGTAACCTTACAAATCGGGTAACTACATTTGGTTTGTACCAAAATGATTCCTTAGGTGGATTCCTTCCAGACGGAAAGATTCTAGGATAAGGGGACAGATTTTGAGGTGATATTTTGGTATATATTGGTGGATTCAAGGTGGATTCAGAGGTGTAGGGAATGGGGAGAGGTGGTGGCCTTTTATAAGGGAGGGAAAGGACTCACTTGGTATTTTTGAAAAGAAGTTAGGAGAACCCACATTTTTACATAAAAAAGTCATAAAAACCCATAAAAATAAATAATGTAAGTTTAATGGATGATTTAGGTATATAAAATGGGTTTTATGCATATGTACCGGTCATTGTATCCCTTAATATAAATGTTTTTTTTTCAAAAAAGGCTTATAACATGAATGAAAAAGATCAGTAGAAGTACATGTACAATGCCATGAAGGGACATTGTCCAACCATAACTGGTTAGAATTGAAAGGACCTAAGGCCGCAAGCTCATGGGACACATTTATTTCTTCACTTTTGATGATGGAGAAAGTACAAAATGAGAAGCATTGGTGAAGTGATTGAATTCTCCTGATGATGTTGCCAAATGGCTGGAGTCCCCCATCGTTGTGATTAATAGCATCGATCAAGATGAGACAATCAGACTCAATGATGATATCAACCCATCCACATTACAAAGAGTGCATCAAACTAGAAATGATGGTCATGACATCAACAATAGCTGGTTCCCAAAATGCATGATGTGGTTCATATATAGCAGCAAGGACATGCCCATGATGATTTCAGGTAAGGAGGTCGAGGGCAACAAGCCCATACTTTGGAAGAGACACATCCACATTAATCATGAGTGTCCCTTCTATTGTGGGATTCCAATGAGAGGGATGCGAGGGGGAGACACCCGACATAGAATGTCTATTCTGGCCTTTCCAACCCTCAATCTAAGAAGTGTCCCGATCAATCCAGAATTTGGTGGGTCTGGGAGCTTGATTAAACAAAATATCGTTACACCGGAACCAAATAATCCAATCCAATGATTAAAGTGAGTCCACATCTACCGAAGAGAGAGATTAGCTTCAACGCATCAGTAGATCGACAAGGCCAGATGCCAATGCTGGCCAAGCAACTGAACCCAGGCTCTATTGATTCCAAATATGCTTCGCTCCCGGGAAGCAAATAATAGCGTTCAAAGGAGTTTCAGGAGTGTTTTGGTAGAATGAAAAAATGGTACTGGCCATATGTTGGTAAACGAGAAGGCTCATTGTTGGGAGAGTGCCCGTGCAAACCTGCCACCAAAATTGATGAATTTTTTTACTATTCATTAGAAAATGAATCTTCAAAGAAAAATATCAATAATTTACCCTAACATAAATTTTATGTTTTTATTTCAAATATGATTTTTATTTTGAAATATTATAAAATTTATGTGTCAAAAATATGATTTAAAATGGGATACCCATTAAATGGGTGTAAAACTGTTTTTATATAAAATATGGTGTAGTTATTCATGAAATTGGGTTTGTTATTATCTTATGCCTTTCAAATATATTTTATGAAAATACAAAATATTTGACTGAACATATAATATATATATATGTTTTCTTAATAAAACTCACTACTTGTAATTAATTTAATCTATTAGAGTAAAATGGCTTTTTGATCATTAAAATATTTTTCTACAAAAATATTCACTTTAGATTCAATTTATTATTATATTCATTTAAAAATAATTTTTAACCAAATAATCCATTTTTAATTTGAGTAAACAATTATTTTAATATGATATTTCTTAGTATTCATAAATTCTAATTTAACAGCTATATTATGTCTTATTATAATAATATTTTAATAATATGTTATTGTTTGGTGAAACTTGGTCTTTTGTGCGATGTAAACTTTTGAAAAGAGTCTCTCTTGCAAGTAACCTAAGCTAACTTTATGCGGCATGATTTTTTAAATCTAGAATATATCAAATATATTTAAAATTGTAAATATATTTTAATGTATCATGTTAATATATCCCCTTACGCACTTGGTGTCGTGTGTCATACACGCTATCGAATATAATATTCCTATTTTAGATTAATGGGTCATCACATGCACAATATCAACCTTAAAAAACATTTAAAAGGTTATATATATATATATTTCATTAAAAATAAAAAATAAATATAAAAATATATTTATATAGATATAAATATAATATATATTTTAAAATATGTATTTGATAAGTATAAATTGGAATTTACACTTAATATATAAGATATTTAGGGAAAAAATATTATTATTTAATTTAAAAAATTATTATTAATTAATAATTTTAATATTATAGTTTAATTTTCATTTAATAACAATTTGAAAAAAAATCAAAAAATCAATAAAAGATCTACAATATGTTTAAAACGCAAGTTGAACTTCAAACGAGCATAAATATTGATCTAGGTGTCCGTTTGAGCTCTATCACATATAAAATCAAATCTTGCGATTATCTTTATGCCTTATTAACTAGGGGGAACCCTTGTCACACTTTTTGGGGAAAAAAATGTCGCTGAAGGCCTTTAAAACAGATTTTTAGTCAAGGTACCCTAGTTTTTTAACATTTGATTGATTTTCATTCGCGATTAAGGGGGACATATTGTCTTTGTTAGTAAAGAATGAATTTATTGCTAGGTATTACATTCATATTGATGTTATGGTTTTGAAGTTATAATATTTTTCGTTTTTGTATTGTTATTTATAATCATATATATTAACAAGATACATATTTTTAATATATTCAAACATAATAAAATTAATTTTATAAATAAATATTTATACATGATTACATATAAAATATATTTCTCAATATATAATCCTTATCTAAATAAAAACTAATATCGATAATATTTTAAATAAAAATGTAGGAATATTTATATACCAATACAATTAATGTATATATAATGTATATATATATATAAATTTATGTGTATTGAATATGAGATATATATTATAATATATGTATATAAATATTAATATACAATTCATCTAAGTAAATATAAATAAGTGTAATTATATTTATAGATGCACACACACACACACACACACACATATATATATATATTAATAATTAGTAAAAAAACAAAAAAAATCAATGTATATATGTATTTAAATATAAATATATATATATTGATATATCATAAAATGGAAAAAAAAATATAGTGGAGAGGAAAAAGGCATGTTCATAAATGTTGGGGGTCTCAGGTTCAAAACTTTCTGGAGGCAGGGGTGTATGCGAGAGAGTGGAATTTTCTTAAGAGATTATAATGGGGGATGGAGCTCCCATAAAAAATGATAGGCTGGGAGTACTGTAAATGGTGTGGAGGGTTCGAACAAAAAAATTATCCCCCTTCATTTTTGGGGACTTTATCATTAATTTTTATAATTATTAATGGACTCCTTTAACAACGCTAAATATCAATTGATAAAGGCCCCCATTATCAGTGCTATGAAAAAGCATTGATAGAGACCACCTCTATCTGTTCTTTTTTTAACACTAATAAAGGGGGCCTTTATCAGTTCTTTTTACGAGCATTGTTAATACCAACCCTTTAACATCTCTCAAATTGTCAGCTATTATATAACAGAGATAACAACCTTTCACTAGTGTTGTTAAAGACTAGATTTATACTTTTCACATAAGAGGAAAATAATCCTAATATATTAAGTCAATCCCTGCAAGTAACTCTAGATCCCACATTCATAGGATATCTTCCTTTTCCCATTGGATGTCGACCATCCTACTTTATCATGGACCTTTGTGGGGCCTCATATTCTTTATTTGATGACAATTCAGAGTATTCCATTGGAGTGGAGAAAATCCTAAATTTCGAAGATAGACCCCTAAAGTCCATTTCTGGAATGGATCAGAATCCATCTTCAATATTTATTGATAAAAAATCATAAACTATTAAATAGTCATTGAAACTGAATACATATGGATCCATCATATTAAAATGGCACCATGTTGTAAAAAAACTACTCTTCCACTTCCTTACCATGGTCTTCAGTTGTCCTTTCACCTTCCAAGTCCTATAGTGGAATGATATTATAGATTATTTCCTATGAAATATGACATTCCTCATATGAGGCCTTCCCAAAAAGATACATATAAATTTTTCACTAGCTCAATACAATGGGGTGGATAAGACCACTCCACATTCTCAGAACCATTAGAACTCCTAATTGGGGGATTAGTAATTGGATTCTCAACCTTTACTTTGTGTTGTATCAAGGAAGAACCACCCTTCATAGATGGGAGGGTGTTTCAGAGGCTTCCATTATGGATGCACCCACAACTTCACCAAATTTCACCCCTTACCTTTCACCTATATTCAAAATCTCATTATTCGGAAATGATTAAATCATTTCTTGAAAAGAAGTGGACATGCTCCCACACCCTTTTTTTATTTTAAGATTAGAGATCACAACATTAGAAACCTTTCCCCACTATTTCCACCCTCATTTAACGTGGAATCTTCTAACCAATCAGCTCTATTCATATCATCAATATAGGGACACCCAAAATTTGGGACAACCACATTACGTTCCTAATTATAAGGATAAAAACATACAGGTTCTATTCATTTCCACCTAGAATTGGAATCAAACCTTCATTGCATGTGGCTTCTCCACAAACCTTGGATATATTATTGAAAAGTAAGTATACATTAGGCTACATGATGTTCCAGGAAAACAACCTCACTTCCTCATAAAAAATACCTTCCCAAGATCTAGTATGTTCTTGATAAAGAGGAATTAGTCCAAAATTCATCATTCTATAATGTATAGAAGGACTCAAACCCACACCCTAGTCATCAGTGGGATAATCACCCGTGATGCTGGAGAGAACCTACCATTTTATCCAACAATAAATGGATTGACACCTTGTACATGACAATTGTCATCATGGGATGCCCCAAGATTTGAAAAACCACCATCTAAAATTACACCAAAGGAAGGTTTTATCCCAAAACTATGATCCCTAGGATCCTGACCAGTTCCAATAGTTGCACTCCCAGAATCCATGGATCCCAATTATGATTTCCCATTCTTCAAATAATTGTCCACTGGGTGGACTTGTTTCTTGAATTCACAATGGCCAATCAAGTGACCCATGTCCTTACAATGTGTGAACTTTATATTCCTATGACAATTTCTAAAAATTTTAATAATGTTTTCACACATAGAAATACATTCAAGATTATTTTACAGAGAAATTAAGATTTCAATTATAATCTAACCAGAAACCCATATAACCTTTTCAATAATTGGAGAAAGAATATCATCCTCAAAGAGTACCCTAAAAGTGACAAAACCATTCTTTCCCACTCTCTTTTTCAAACAGGATGAAAATTCCCACGGCTACGTCAATTTCCCAACGGATCTTTACATGCCATAAAAACCAGGTTAGACCCATTATCAATATCTAAACATGATAAATTATGTTCTTAAACATTGAGGGGTTGATGAATGGATCCCAGTGCTAGATCATATGAGTTCTAGACCTCTGAGACATAATTCACCACCGCCATGCCATGGGTTTAAGATTTTCTGAAGGGGAAATTATATGAAATAATCCATTGAATATGGAGGTCATGATATAATCTTTTAAAACCCAGATTTCGGAGAGATGATTGTAAAGCCTCTGAATCATTCATGGTCTACCAGGAAGAAAAAGCATAACCCGAGCGATGATCTAGTGTGGAAAATCCGTTATTTGATATTGCACAATCACATGGTCAGCCTCGATGAAGTCGAGGGTTCTATTTTTAATAATCTTTCTTGAACAATTCTTGTCATTGGAGAAGAATGATCCCTTCTTAGCTTTCCCAGTCATGGTTTGGGATTTCTCCCACAGGTGAGAGACTTTAAAATCAGGGTTTTCAGAAATTGGATCCTCCCTATTAAAAGAAATTTCATCTTCTTTTTACATATAAAAAGATAATTAATCGGAAAATACCATTGCAATTCATATCTAGAATCCATGAGGAGATAAAAAGAGAATATATCAAATTCCAACCCTCTACAATTCTATATTATATATATTTATATTTATTTATAACTATAGGAATTTAAAATTTTTATTTATATTAACTAAATTATTAAATATTGATCAGTTAATTTCTATAATTGTAAAAGAGTGATTTTATAAATATTTTTTATTTTGATGCTTTTAAAAGCACTATATATCAGTAATTTTTTTGGAAGCATTGAAAAAATCCTTATTTATCAGATATTTATTGGAAGCATTGATAAAAAATTTACAAGAATTTATAAATTTAACCCAAACTGACCTTTATTTATTCGTTTCTTCAAGAACATGTTGAATTGAAACCATTCCACTACTATCTCTCTTTGTTGCTCTCCCTCCTTGACATCGCGCTCCCTCACCTCTATCCATCCATTTCTCTCCATATCTCCCTCTCTGATATCCCTCCCTTGAGTACTAATTCCATTCATCCCTACAGCATTCAACACCACTCTCCCTCCATGTCATCGTCACCTCCTCTCTCCATCCTTTCTTTTGTGCATGCTGCCACTCTCTCTCACCGCCACACACTCTTCATTGCTCTCTCTCAAAAATAATGTCATTCAATATTAAAGGTTATAAATTTTTTTGTTTTTATTTAGGTGTTTTTAATTTTTTACCATAGGATTTGATCACTGTGGATCATCCCTTTCTCATTTGGAAGGCGTGTGAAAATTTGGGTGATTAACACTTGTCATAGGTGACATTTCACCTCTCACAATTCCTGGTCAACCAAAACATCCCCTCAAACTAAATTTATGTGAAGATATACTACGGCCAATGTTTTTAATATATATATATATATATATTATGTTAGTTAATTGTAGTCCATCATCAAATTGTCTATATTATACTTCATGAATTTGCCTAGTTCGGGTGAATGAATCCAATATGATTTTATTATATTTGCCTCCGTGCTTATATTCCACCAGCCATAAACGATGTGTGTGGGTTACTGATCATTGAATCATATGTTAAATTGGATAAAGACTATATTTGATTAATGATAAATTAATCATCATCTAAAAAAGAACTAAAGAGTGCTAATAAGGATCTTTAGATCATATTTTCCAGCGAGAGTCTAAAGAAAAACTTTTTATGTTGGAAAAGTTCCACACCATAATTCACCCCCACTTATGGTATATTTTATTTGAATTCCTTACACAGCCAAAAAATATATATTAATTATTATAATTTTTTTATATATTAAAAATTAATTTTATTTTATTTTATATATAAATTATAACATAATTAATATTGTAGGCATATATGTGTTGTGTTCACTTATTACACACATAGACATCTATGTCCTTCTCTTATCCAGATGCGCACACACATATATGTGAATGTTTTTTATGTATAATAAAACTAATATAATATATATTAATATATAATTAGTAATTGTTAATATTTATTTAACAATATTAATAAAAATAATATTTTTACATATTTGTAATACATTTCAGTTTATTTTATATAGAAATTACAATAAAACTAATAATACATGCATTTTATACATTTGGATATATATATATATATGTATGCCTAGAATTCATTTATCATACACACACATATGTAATTGGGTTATTTAGACACACACACACATTCACACACATATCAATATGTGAATAAAGATGGTCATTTATATAAATCAGTAATTGGAAAAATGAAACTTTAATTATTTAAATGAATTTATAAAATTAACTTACATTGAGAATTTTGGTAATTTAATTTTTAGAAATAAAATATATTATTATAATACATGGATGACTAGGTTTCTAAATTATATCTTTCCTCCTTGGTTATGCATGAAATGAAAATACATTATGTTATATCAGCATATATGAGGACAAAAAATAACCAGGTAATGATATTTATGTTTATTTGGATTCATTGATCAAATATTTGAAACTATTATGGGATTTAGGGGTTACAGTTTATGGTGCTTATAGGAATGATGATTTCACATTGAGATCCATGTTGCATAGGATGATAAATGACATTCCTTATTAAACAAAATTTTCAAGATAAAGCATTAGAGTAACTCATTGGGGTCCCATTTTAGGAACAAGATACCTAATCAATTAGGTTGAAACATTAATTGAAGACACTGTTTCTAGGAAATCACAGATTTCTACCCTGATGATATAAGTATTGATCTTCTATGACATCATTTTATCGGTTTTTATAAGAACACACTACACCATCTCCACTTATTGGTGATCAACTATTTGAGAATGTAAAATATATAGACACTAAATCTGGTAAACCATTAACGAAAATCTTTATGAAAGCCATTGTGAAAAATAAATTAGTTTTTTTTTTGAATAAACAAACTATAATTGTATTTACATCAATATTTTTCTTGATGTCATTCATGTGTAAAAAAATATATAGTGTCATTGGAAAATTACTAATTTCACCAATAAACAATAAGGATGGAATTAACGAAAGGATGGACACGATGGACATGGAAATATGTGAAGAGTGGGATCTAGTGATGGTTTTAAAAAAAATTGGTTACCCTAGCTTCATACACTCATTCCAGATAGGAAAGATGTCAGTTTTGAAACTTCTTGAATGATATAATGGTTATAGAGTTGTATTTATAAAAAATCGGTAATATCATCACTATAACTAATTTAAAGTTAATGGGCCTGAAATCATATGGATTCCATTTTTTATTTATGATCTAATGTAGATAGCTTTATGTTGTATTTTTTCCATGAATTTAAGTCATACATTAACAAATCTAGGTTTCTTTATCAAATCTATATATAGCAATGTTCTAGACAAGATGAAATTGCTGACTATGGAAAATGCAATTACTATCATATTATGTGAATTTGTTAGGTTATTCCAACTAGAATAATTTTATTTGATTGTTCAATTGATGGTTCACATGGTAAGAATGACTTGACTATGTGGTCATGTACATTATATATGAATGTACCCCATTGAATGGTATATTATGATTTTGAAATGGTGTGCCAAAAATAAAATTCAGATAAAAAGTTGTACTACAGAGTGATATGTTGTTGAGTAAACACTTTAATTCTATAATTACTAATAGTCTAGTGTGGAAAGAATTGGTCTATAAAAATCTCCTCACTATGGGTGGGGTTTGGGAGAAGGAATTTCAAGAACATATGTTTTCACAATAACTATTACATATTGGGAGCATGATGACCATTATGTTTTTCATAATAGTTTAGAGGATTCCCTATATGTTGAATCCCATAAAGAAATTATTTTCCATTTTAATTTATTAAGGGGTGATGTTTGGATATAAGATACACATAAAAAAATTTAGAGGATGGTTTTGACATGATATTTTCAAGCAGTTCTCTAAAAATTGAGATTCAATTTTAGAACGACATCAATGGCTAGCTAGAGGGCCAAGTGGGAATTAATCATATTATAATGGTTATATAATTAATAGTTATATTTTCTATACAGATGAACATGATGCACACAGTACCGTGGAAAAAAGTGGAGGTATACTTGTTGTTAAAGCAATGCATGTATCTGGTACCATGGAAGGAAATCCAATTTATTTTAATATTTCATAAATTTTCATCATCAAAAAAATTATGGGTGTTTGATTAAAAAATATTAAAAGTCCCAAATTATCAATGCAAGTTGGTTGATAATAGGAGTGCTATTAAAAAATATGCATTGTGATTCATGAAAGTGGATGTCAGTAAGTAAGGGTACAAAGACAAATCATTTATAATTGAATCATAAGTAGTAAAAGTATTATGTGTTTTAGATACTGCAAACCGAAATTTGTCAATTGTTTTGTTGTCATCCAAAACTACTAAAGTGTTAGATGTCAATTCAACTGAGGAGAACCCTTCCCTTGGGACATCATTACAATTTCACAGTGGTCCCAATGTATAGGAGGTCATATATGTAAGAGTAGAACCTATTGAAATGGGATTTGAATACTATATAGAGGGGTTAAATTCCTTAAACATTAAAAAAGTGTTCAATAATCTGGTTATATTTTTTTGGTAATATACATTGTGTTACTTTATATTATTATCTATTCACTATCTCATTTACATAAACTAAATTAAATGATAAACCACTTCTGTAGATAATGACTTCAACAAATGTTGATGCTCTCAATCATGAGGAACAACATGTTTCTAAAAATGTCGGTTCCCACAATGTAGAGAATCAAAAAACATCTATACATACATATGCTAAAAATATAGTGTAAAACAAATTTACAATCTTGAATCTGAGTAAATGGTAGAAGGTGAACAAATAGTGTCCAAAAAATAGAATTGTATCATGATGGTGTTAATAAAAATGATTAAGGCAAGAAAAAAATGCATCAAATTTGAGGTTGGAAGGAATTCATGTGGATATACTGTTAACCCAAACAAGGCCATGTTCAGTTGTTATATTGGGCTCACCACTCACATGTACATGATGATTGATATAGTTTCGTGGAACAATGTTGTGCCTACACTGAAGACACTGATTTGGTAATAGATTAGGGAAACATTATGATATAATTTCCCTATTTTACGAAAAAATAATAATGAAGCGTTGAATTACTCTTTATTGTCCCTTTTAGAGTGTATTTTCATTAGAAGAGCCCCAAATTAAATTTTTATTAATTCTATCTATATAGTATCACACATGCATTCAAAAAATTATTATAAAATTTCATATAAAATATATTGAAGGAAAAATAAACTCGCTCCTAACACAAATATATTAACACATGATAAACCAATAAGAATGTGATTCATTTGTTTGTTATCGGGAGGAGGCATGTTTCATGTACATTGTGATTGGTGATACATTTCTTGACAGCACGTGTATTAATCACTTTTATTAAGAATTGTTAATTAATGAAAAGAAAATTGAGTGCTGGAAATAAGAAATGGGAATCAAAACCAATGTACCCCTTCCATAAAGCAAGGATTGGGTATTCTTCACTTGAAAAAAAATTGTAACATATTTTGAATCTACCGTAATACTTTTATCTGATATAAAATAAAAAAAATAATTTTGTTCATTTATTTATATGATGATTGATGAATAAAAATCCAAAGTGACTACTATCCCACATCTCATGTTATGGAAGGAGAAATGTGTAAATAAATAAGGGATAATAATATATGAACACTTTGAAAGAGTGTGGAAACATGTGTAATAATGATATAATAAAAAAAAATTCATTAAATTTGTATTACATGATAATGATTATTTATTTTCCTATATTTCATTATCATACAATGACATAAGAATTGTCATTTTTTGTACCCAATGAATAGATGCTATCAGTTTCCTTGATGTGGTCATAACATTATTGTCGCATTAGACGTATGGGTTTTGGGGTGTCACCCTGAACTTATTTTGAGAAAATAATGAATAGGAGAATAAAGAAAAAAATTTAATTTTCAGAGGCAAGATAATATTTTGTAGTATAAAAACTTAATTAGAAGATAGAGTTGTCTGAATATGTTATGGGAAGAAATTTAATTACCCGAACAAGTTGTTGCTCAAGCCACAACTTCTCAAATCCCTCCTCTATAGGCTAAGGGTCGGCGACCAGCTCTAAAGGCATAACTAAATTAGGGAGGTCTTTTCCTATGTTCCTGAATTCCAATACTCATCCATCTCAATGCTGATGTTCATAGGGATTAAAATTAAAATATTCAAAATACTAGGGAAAAAATGCATGTAAAACCTATAGAAAGTAAAAGTGTATGTTAGTGTAAACAAAAAATTAAAGGGGATGAATCACTCCCAAACACAAATATGTCTCAACATGACAAAAATAGAATGTAAAAAAGCTGAGATATGCCAACTCCTAATCCCCATGTTGTGACCACCATATCTGGTCTAACGTACCAAGTATCCCTATGCTCTTCTAAAGTCACTCCAGACATGTCTTTTTTCTCTATAAGAAACAACATGTACAAAAAATGCCCATGTAGGGGTGAGTATATACATACCTAGTAGGATGACCCAAAAGATAAAGGGGGATTAGTAAAAGGTAAAATGGGAATTACAAACTATAGATAAAAAATAAAAATCGGGATAAATGAAATAGAATAGCTCAACCTAAACCAAGAGTAGAAGTAACCTCATCCAATCAAAAGGGGCTCAGAACGGTGTGTAGACAAACTACATGTTGAGTCATTCCCATCAGATGTAGGAGTGTAAAATAATCCAAACATGAGAATATAATCAAAGAAATCACGTGGAATAGCCCTTAAATCTTCCCATCTTATGTAAAGAGAGTAATCAAATAAAAAGTTATGGATATATAACATATATATATACATAGTCAAAGAATCCTAATAAATAGAGTAAAGAGAAATCCACCTCACAGATCAATACAATAATAAGAGTTTCCAATAGTTCCAAAAGTCTATTAACAATTCCCAACATCTCACGCATCTTCCCATAAGTAACTATGTGAAGGCCTATACATCATCACTATGACACGTAGTCGAGGATCCACAATATCTAAGTAGAATACCTGCACCCCGTGCATCAGGGGGGTTTAACTCTGTAATTATCTATAGAGGAACTTTTCCCAATGCTGATGGTGGGTTCCTCTCAAGAGTCACAAGGACCCACACCCAATCTGATAATGGGTTCCACTCGGTAGGTATAAAACCCATGACCAAGATGCTGGGGTTTTCCACACTATTGGTCAAGGAACAATGGACTAGTATAATAGGGGGTTCTACTATGGTCATTCATGATCCATGCTCTATCCGATAGGGGGTTCCACTCAGTAAATAGCTATATAGGACCTGTTTCTATGCAGATGGTGGGTTTCACTCTATTGGTAAAGGATCTGTGCCCTGCTGTGATAGGGGGTTCCACTCTAGTAACTGAGGATCATTTGCCTATCCTATAGTGGGGTTCAACATAGTATGTAGCTATAAAGGATCTATTCCCGAGATGACGGGATGTTCCACTCTATAAGCCGAGGACTCATTCACTAGTGTGACATGGGGTTTCACTATTGTCTTCGAGGGACCGTTCACTGTCTAATAGGCGGTCCCACTAAGTATGTAGTTGTAGAGGACCTATAAAATAGACGATAGGGGGGTTTCACTCTACTGAATTCCTCTGGTGGTCCTACCTAACCACTTCCATCATCAAGAAACACCTAACAAAGATCCATGCATAGAACAATAAGCATCATATGTAACACCCCAAGCATTTATGATACGCTTCTCTTTGAATAATGTGATAGCGTGTGTTGTACGCAACATCGAGTTCTAACACACCACAACCAATAAAACTAGCCGTAATGAATAGTAATACTTACTTTTTGGAATTTTATCTCTCAAAATAGACTTCATTTTTGGATTCGGAATATTGAATTTAGCCTAGGTTGAAATTTTTGAACTTTTTGGACAACTTTTATATTTTGATGAATAGTGAAAATTACTAAATTTTAATTAAAAACAACTTTCTTAATCGAAATAATTTATATTGATAATTTATGAATTTGATTGGTTATAAAGTATATTTAGAATTTATTTTTACCATATAATACAATTTTGGTCATTGTACACAATTTTACAGTTAAACTGGATATAAACAAGTGTCAATATTTTGATAGTTGTTATCTTTTAAAAACACGTTTTTTATTTTAACAACGGGAATTAATTTTGAATTAACTTCTGCAACTAAAGTATTTTGAATTTGGAAAAATTGATTCAATATTTGGAATCAGGATTTTAATATTGTGTAAATATTTAACTTTTATTTTTAGACATTTTGAATAATTTCTACGGTAAATATTTTATTTACCATGTTTAAGGGTAAATCCGATAAACAAGGCTTAAAAAATATTATAATATTACTAAATTACCCTAAAACGTGTCAAAACCTTATTGGTGGATACATGTCTGACCATGACAATCTTTGGGTTGATTTTGGGACCCCATGGAGCCACTTGTAGGTGATAGGGACACTTTATTTTAATTAAGTTCAAATAAATAAAAAAATTACATAAGCATATATCTTTTAGAAAAATGGTTTTTACATAGGGATATATATGTTGGATTTTCGACTATAAATATTAATTAGAAGGATAAAAGGATTTCCTCCATAATGAGATTTTATTTATAATTTTTATAGATTAAATAATATAATTTAAATATGACACAATGATGATGCAGTAATTACCATAATAGTGACAAATTAAAATAATTGATATTATAGATACCCAAATAAATATAATTTGAGCCTTTTTTTGATTTTATCTAATTTTATAAGATAATTTGAAATATTATGATTTACTTAATTAACTTTTTTGATGTAATCATTCTGTTATGATTTTCACACAAATCAATTATTGAATACTGTCAAAATTGACAAAAAAAGAGTTTTTAGAACAAATATTATATTATTAATTCATATTAAATTCCTAAAAATACAATGTTCGGCCAAGAGACTTATATCATGATATTTGTATCATTATTGGACCACTTGGGGGTCGCTTGGTTGTATATTGTATGTTTATTAACTGTATAATATAAAAATACAAAGAGACATTATAAAAGTGAAACTAATTAACGTAGAGTTAATACTTAAAGATAAGGTTAATATAGTAACCCATACCTGTCTAAATTCTATTGGATGAGTGTTTTTAGACCCATACCCACCTTAATATTTATATAATCCACTTTTGAGCCATTACAAACCGAATATGAATTTATTATAAAATAATATTTCTAGCTTTTCCAAAGGTTCCCCTCACCCCTCTTATAAAAGGGAACTCCCCCTTTTCATTACTTCACACCTTAAAAGCCTTTTGGATCGGCCAAACCCTGGACAAATACTCTCTAAACTTCCCTCACTACATCCTAGAGGCCTTATAATGATCCGAATGCCAACCTAGTGAGCCATTTTGATCAAATCAAAAGGAAGAACCTGAAGAAGAGGTAAAGTTTTAACCACCATTTTTTAAATTCATTTCTTCTTCAACTTATTCTTTCTTTGTTATTACCATTCTAAAATAATGAATCCTGTATCTCCTAAATACTGTAATATTATTATAAATATGATACAACAATATTCATTATTCTATCTATCCTTTGAATGACATGTCACCATATGTGTGAACGTACTGCTTACCGTCTACACGTCGTGGTGTAATTGTTATTCAATATATTATTGTTTGGATGGGTATAATAATGATTTATAATTAATGTAAATAATAAATATAACATGATAATAATTCTTTATATATGATATACCATCCAATTATATATTATTCTAATATCAAAAGAATGATATTATCGCTCGTGCGTACGTACAGACTACCGTCTCCACGAACGTGATGAGATTCATTCTCCATCGTATCCATTCAAGTATAATTATCATTTGATTATTAATAATAGTATTTAAGGACTTCATATCATTCTGTATATTAATAAGATACAACCTATACATAACAAATACGGCTTATGTAACAATACATATAAAAGAAAATGAGTAAGTTAACACCCGAAACAATGATAATACTAAGATATTATTAACGAATCAATGTTAAAAGATCATATATGATATCATATTAATGTATATTATTATTGTATAATTTAATAATAATTATCTCACCATTATACAGGAGGTTTACCTATCCCCAACCAAGGAAAAGTACAAGGTACGGGTTATTTCACGATCTCTTCATTATCTGAGGTTGTTTATACGTGATTATCTACTGGGACTTCTTTATCATCCACATCCATGTTTCATAAAAATGTATTTCAAAAAATTTATTACTATTTATTTGAATATGGGTTATAGTCATTTATTCCCTTTTTGACTTTTATAAGTGGTTTATAAAGGAATCTTTCAATCATTTTCCAAAAAAGGTCCTTTTTAACCTTTTTGACAGAATTAAGGTAAGAATGTTTTTTTAACTTATACAGTGGTTGCAGCTATTTTCCGTCGTTATAAAATCATCGATGCTTCCCTTACAATAATATAAGAATAATTTCAATGAAAATGTTTTATTTTATAAATATATGACTCTTAAATTATTTCAAAATAGAAAGAGATATTTCTCTAAAAATATTTTTGATTTCAACTATGTCAACATCCTTTGACAGATTTTACGCTTTTTTAAAGTTGATTTATTATGATACAAAACCTCTATATTGTATTGAAGTTTTTGTGGTATGTTTGACTATGGATGTTATTTTTATACCATTCATGGTTTATGTATGAAGTATTTAAATTTCTTAGGCTAGTTTGAATACGAATGTTTATGTTATGTTTAAAAATTTTCATATGGGAATGCATTGGACTTAATATGTGATGGGAGGAGCCCGCTATAGCTCCTCGATGCATCGGTAGGTCTCATAAGATAAACTAGTGTCTTGTCACAAGGCCTTGAAAAAATATTATTTGTAGTCTTCGCACGTGGCCTTGGCTATGTGGTGATGATAGTCTAGCTTTATGCATTCCATCATTATGAAAGTGGTTATTGGTATTGCATGTGATTATTCGATTAGTAGAATATCCATGTAAAAAGTAAATGGAATTATTTCATTTTATTTCGTCCATATTATGTTTAAGTCCAAGTATAAAAGGCTTTTGTTTTAGTTATATATTGCCTTAAATATTTATGCTTATTTATGAATGTTTCCACTATATTGTTATCCTTACTGAGTATCTGAGCTCACCCCTTTCAATGTATTATTTTCCCCAGGATGTGAAGAATTAATATATGAATGACCTGCAATGATAATATGAGGGGATAAGAGTGTGGAATATGGAGACTATATTTTTTCAGTTTTCATTTTATGATGTAATGTAAACTTTATTAATATATCTGGTGTTACCAAGGCTACTAAACGAATTGGTCTTTCGAGATTTGATCTTTCTTTTGATCATGCCAATGTTATGTAATAATGCACCAACTATGGATAACTGGGGTTGGGGCGTTACAGTTGGTATCAAAGAAATTTTAGTAAAAACCTTGGAAGCTAGATTTAGATAAACTTTGATTAGAGCACATACACCTAAGATGGACTTTGAGAATTTGTATAGAAGAACTTCCTAGAATTTTGTTATTATAGAGATTTTGTGAGTTTTCTGAGCAATACATCCCTATCTACATACGAGTGGGTAGAGGCGGCTCTGGAACAGATGTACCTAGGGGTAAAACCCGAAAACACCGCTTTGAGCAAGACTCGAACAGGAACTGGTGCACAACAGCGGGCCTTGCTGCACTCTTGGTTAAAAACTCCCATGTGATATGCTTAGGATAACTCTCATTTTCTATAAAAATAATTATGACGGGTTTATGAATATATACTTCCTCAAAGAAAACATTTTTATGATTATGGATTATATCCATAAATAGTTCAATTTATGTTAAGTGTTTTATAAGTATGGAATTATCTATTTTGGTTCATAAACTGATCTAGTTTATGACATTGTTTAGAAATGGTGCCTATTGGAAGTAATGGAAACTGTATCAATGCACGCACTCCATGTATGGATTTCCCTCCTACCCATGTTAATTATAGTGGAGCTGGTGATGCAACTGGTGCCGATCAGCTAATCACCATACTGGGACAACTCACTCATGTTATGAATAATAATCTTACCCATATGGAGCACCCTGATCTGCATCGTGGAAGATCAATGTTAGGTCGCTTCATGAGAAAACAACCACCAACATTCAGTGGGAGTACAAATTCTTTAGTAGCTGAGCAATGGATAAATTCCCTAGAGAAAATATTTCAGTCATTGGGGAGTAATGAAAGGGAAAAAGTTATCATGGCAGTTCTCCGCCTCACTGGAGATGCTGATCAATGGTGGTCATTGATTCAAAACATGAAGGAAGATGATGAAGTATCAAATATGGAATGGACGGAGTTTGAAGATCTGTTTTTAGAAAAATACTTTATCATGACCATCGAGCAGATATGGAAAGGTAATTATTGAGTCTAAGACAAAAGGAGGATGAGAGTGTCGCAAAGTATGAGGCTAACTTTACATGGTTAGCATGGTATGCTGGAGATTATATACGTAACCCATGAAGTATGATTGATCATTTCTTTGATGGGTTAAAACCATTTCTCTGTCAAGCATTAGTCTCACAATCCATCTCATTGTACGAAGACATTGTCTCATGTGCTATCAAGACAGAAAAGGAATTCTCTATGTCTTATGAATTTAAAGCAAAGAAAGAGAAGAAGAGATCTGATGATCAATCTGGGAATGGAAATTAGGGGAAGTAGGGAAAGGTTGAATATCCATCCTGTGGTAAATGTGGGAAGAAACACGACGATACTTTCTTGAAGAGAATGGGTGTCTGTTACAAGTGTGGTGAAAAGGCCACCAAGCTCGTGATTGAAAAGGGAAGATGAAAGCTACGAATGTTCATTGCTACAATTGTAGGGAGATGGGACATTATGAAAATGAATGCCCTATGTGTCAGGGGAACTTACCTCAGAAAAGGACAAGGGATCAAGGCCAAGCTTATGCTATCACTACTGCTGAGGTAGAAGCTCCAAAATACGTGGTGGCAGGTAATTTAATGGTTTCCTCAAGTTTATAAAATGCATTATTTGATTCTGGATCATCGCATTGTTTCATATCTTCCCAGTTTTCTATGAAAATTAGATATTTCCAATTTTATTTAACAATGGAGTTGTCAGTTAAAACTCCCAAGGGAAGTATCATTGCAACAATGATCTATGAATCAGCCACCATTAGAGGACATAAATGTTCTTTATCTGCTGATCTCATCGTCATACCTTTGATTATGTTTGATATAATCCTCAGTATGGATTGGCTTTCGGACTATGATGCAAAGATTTATTGTAAGAAGAAAGAGGTTATGCTTTTTGATGATGATGATAAGGAACACCTTATCTTTAGAGCAGAATCATCACAACCTAATTATTATCTAGATCCACCCATAGTATCTCAAATAAATTCAATTATTGGGGAGGAAGAGAATGAAATGACTATGGGTGAGGAATGGAATGTTCAAATAGAGGATGTACCTATTGCGAAAGAATATGTAGATGAATTTCCGGAAGATTTACCTCGACATCCTCCAGAACGAGAAGTTGATTTTTCTATTGATTTAATTCCTGGATCAAGGCCTATATCGAAGGACCCTTATAGAATGGCCACTATAGAATTAGTTGAACTAAAGAAACAACTAGAGGAATTGAGTAATAAGGGATTTATTCGCCCTAGTGTTTCTTCATGGGGAGCCCCTGTTCTTTTTGTTAAAAATAAAGATGGATCTATGAGGTTATGTATAGACTACATGGATATGAATGCTATAAAAATATAGAGCAAGTATCCCCTACCTCACATAGATGATT
The DNA here is from genome assembly GCA_963277665.1 of Viscum album. Taxonomy (NCBI): domain Eukaryota; kingdom Viridiplantae; phylum Streptophyta; class Magnoliopsida; order Santalales; family Viscaceae; genus Viscum; species Viscum album. The sequence goes on along the minus strand of OY728128.1, from coordinate 413,815,701 downwards.
TATTTGACCAACTGCATGGAGATCAATACATTCCAATGATTGACCTTCTATCCGGATACCATCAGTTGTGTGTGAAGAAGGAAGACATTCCGAAGACAGCATTTCGAACCTGGTACGAGCATTACAAGTTTACAGAAATTCCTTTTGGATTGATTAATGCACCCTCTGTATTCATGGATCTGATTAATAGATTTTTCATGGAATATCTCGATGAATTTGTGGTGGTATTAATTGTTGATATCTTGGTATACTCAAAAAGCTATGAAGATCAAGAAAACCACTTGCGCATTATCCTGATGACTCTGAGAAGACATAAACTATATGGGATGTTTAGCACATGTGAATTCTGGATTCATGAGATTTCATTTCTTGGACATATTATCTCTAAAGATGGAATCTCTGTTGACCCTTCTAAGACCAAGGCAATCCAGGAATGGCCAACACCGACGAGTATAAATGAGGTATGTAGTTTTATTGGTTTTTCATGGTTATTATCGACGTTTCATCTAAAATTTTTCCCGGTTGCCTAACCCATTAACAAATATCACACGTAAAGGGGTAAAATTTGTTTGGACAAAAGAGTGTGTAGAATGTTTCAAAGAACTGAAAAGAAGATTAGTCAATGCTCTTATATTGACTCTACCACTGGGGAATGATGGTTTAATTATTTATAGTGACTCATCGAAGAAAGGACATGGTTGTGTCATTATGTAGAATGATAGTGTTATTTCATATGCATCACGATAGTTGAAAATTCATGAACAAAACTATCCTACTAATGATCTCGAGTTAGCAACTGTGATCTTTGATTTGAAGATATGGAGGCACTACCACTATGGTGAAAATGTGAGATTTATACTGATCACAAGAGTTTGATGTATATTTTCTCACAAAAAGAACACAACATGATGCAAAGGAGATGACTTAAATTATTCAAGGATTATGATTTTACGATACAATACCACCCGGGGAAAGAAAACAAGGTGGAAGATGCTTTGAGCAGATAATATCATGGAGTTTTGAGCAATATGAGAATTGAAAGGGATCCAATTTTCCTGGATCTAGTGAAGATGGACATGGGAATAACCATGGAAGGTGAATCATCAATTAATTTTCAAATGGTTGCCAAACCATCATTACTATAAAGGATTAAGAGTTCTCAGACCGACGATAAAGAATTTCAAAAGAAGAATAAAGCTGTGAATGATGGGATATTGAGAGACATTGTGTATGAAGATAGAATTTTGAAATTCGGGAAGAGACTTTGTGTTCCCGATATACATGATCTAAAAAGGTAATTTCTGGATGATGCTCATAGTTCATATTTCTCTATACACCATGGGAGAACCAAAATGTATAGAGATTTGAATGAACATTTTTGGGGGACAACATGAAGAGAGAGATTTCTGATTTTGTGTCAAGATATATGGTTTTTCAACAAGTGAATGCTGGATGAAAACAACCTGGAGGAGTCATGCATCCACTTCCCATACCAGAGTGGAAATGGGACAATATCACTATGGACTTTGTCATGGGGTTACCAAAGACTCCTAGAAGGAACAATGCAATATGGGTTATTCTTGACGTCTTACCAAGTTAGCACATTTTCATGCTATAAGAGAAGATCTACCACTGGAACATCTAACAAGACTATATATTAATGATGTTGTGAGACGTCATGGAATACCCCTATCGATTGTTTCTGATTGTGACCCCCATTATACTTCAAGATTCTGGAAAAGTATTCAAAAATCCCTAGATTCTGAACATCATTTGAGCACTACCTACCACCCTCAGCAGACGGACAATCAGAACAGACTATTCAAACCTTAGAAGACATGTTGAGATCTTGATCACTTGACTTTCAGGGTATGTGGGGTCAATATTTACCTTTGGTAGAATTTTCCTATAACAATAGCTTCCATTCGAGTATTCATATGGCACCATATGAAGCGTTATACAGAAAGAGATGTCGCACACCAACCTGTTGGGATGACGTTGGTGAAAGAAAACTTGTAGGTCCAGAACTGGTGGAGGAAACAATGGAAAAGGTGAAGGTAATCCAAAATCACATCAAAGAAGCTCAAAGTATGCAGAAGATCTATGCTGATAATCTATGGAAGGATTTGGAATTTCAAGCGGTGATCATGTTTTCATGAATGTATCTCCATGGAAGAGAGTCATACGTTTTCGTATGAATGGTAAATTGAGTCCAAGGTACATCGGAACTTTTGAAATTTTAGAACGAATTGGGGTTGTAGAATACCAATTGGAAATTCCGACAAGTCTCTCCAATGTTCATGATGTGTTCCACAAATCTCTATTGAGGAAATACATGCCTGACCCAAAGCATGTACTCAGCTATGAAGAATTAGAACTGGAACCTGATCTGTATTATTGCGAAGAGCTCGTCAGGATTCTTGATACGAGAGAACAAGTGTTGAGAAATCAGAGGACGTGTCTGGTAAAGGTTTTTTTATTGAAACCATAAAATGGAAGAGGCAATGTGGGAACCTGATGAACATATGATGAAGAACCACCAGAGTCTTTTCGTGCGGTAGTATTCTAGAAATTTCGTGGATGAAATTATTTGAAGGAGGGGAGAATGTAACACCCCAAGCTTCTATGGTACGCTCTTCTATTAATAATGTGATAGTGTGTGTTGTACGCAACATCGAGTTCTAACACACAAAAACCAATCAAAATATCCACAATTAATAGTAATACCTAGGGTGAAATTTTGGAACTTTTCAGATAACATTTATATTTTGATGAATAGTGAAAATTACTAAATTTTAAATAAAAACATCTTTTTTAATCGAAATAATTTATATTGATAAATTATGAATTTGAGTGGTTTTTAAGTATATTTAGAATATATTTTTACCATTTAATACAATTTTGGTCATTGTGCATAATTTTACAATTAAATCGGACATAAACAAGTGTCAATCTTTTGACAGTTATTATCTCTTAAAAACACGTTTTTTTGTTTTAACAACGGGAATTAATTTTAAATTAATTTATGCAACTTAAGTGTTTTGAATTTGGAAAAATTGATTCCATATTTGTAATCAGATTTTTCATATTTTTTAAATAGGTAACTTTTATTTTTAGTCATTTTGAATAATTACTTCGGTAAATATTTTATTTACCATGGTTAAGGATAAATCCGGTAAATAAGGGTTTAAAAATAATATTATAATAATACAAAATTACCCTAAAACGTGTCCAAACATTATTGGTGGATACATTTCCTACCATGGGAATATTTGGGTCGATTTGGAGACCCCATGGAGCCACTTGTAGGTGATAGGGACACTTTATTTTAATTAAGTTAAAATAAATACAAATATGACATACGCTTATATATTTTAAAGAAAAAAAATTACATATGGTTATATATGTTGGATTTTCGACTATAAATATTCATTATAAAGATAAAAAGATTTCCTACATAATGAAATTTTATTTATAATTTTTAGTCATTAAATAATGTAATTTAAATATGACACAATGATGATGCAGTAATTACCATAATAGTGAAAAATTAAAATAATTGATATTATAAATACCCAAATAAATATTATTTGATACTTTTTATGAATTACACTAATTTTCAAGGTTAATATGACATTCTAGGATTGACTTAATTAACTTTTTTTGAACTAATAATTTTGTTATGATTTTCAAAAAAAATCAATTATTGAATAGTGTCAAAATTGATATAAAAGAGTTTTTAAAACAAATATTATATTATTAATTGATATTAAATTCCTAAAAATATATGGTTCGGCCAAGAGAATTATATCATGATAAGGGTATCATTAATGGAAGACTTGGGGGGTCTCTTGGATATATATAGTAGGTTTTTTAACTATATAATATAAAAATACAAAGAGACATTATAAAAGTGAAACTAATTAACTTAGAGTTAATACTTAAATATAAGATTAATATAGTAACACAAACCTGTATAAATTCTATTGGATGAGAGGATTTTGACCCATCACCACCTTAACCTCTAAATAATCCACTTTGGAGCCATTATAAACCGAATATGAGTTTATTATAAAATAATATTTCTTGCTTTTCCAAAGGTGCCCCTCACCCCTCTTATAAAAGGGAAATCCCACTTTTCATTACATCACACCTTCAATGCCTTTTGGTTAGGGACACCCCTACCCATGTACTATCTAAACTTCCCTCACTACAACCTAGATGACATAGTTTGATTATAAATCCACCCTATGGAGTCCTTTTGATCAAATCAAAGGGAAGAACTCGAAGAAGAGGTAATGTTTTCACCACCGTTTTTCAAAATCATTTCTTCTTCAAATTATACATTCTTTGTTATTAAAATTCTAAAAAAATGAATCAAGAATCTCTTAAATACTATAATATTATTTTAAAAACGTTACAACAATATTCAGTATTCCATCCATCCTTTGAATGACATGTCACCAAACGTGCGTACGTACGGCTTACCGTCTCCACGTCGTGGTGTAATTGTTATTCAATATATTATTATTTGGATGGGTATAATAATGATTTATAATTCATGTAAATAATAAATATAACATGATAATGATTCTGTGTATATGATATACCATCCAATTATATATTATTTTAATATCAAAAGATTGATATTGTCGCTCGTGCGTACGTACGGACTACCGTCTCCACGAACGTGATGACATTCATTCTCCATCATATCCATTCAAGTATAATTATCATTTGATGATTAATAATAGTATTTAAGGACTTGATATCATTCTGTATATGAATAAGATACATCATATCCATAACAAACATGGATTATGTAACAAAACATATAAAATAAAATGAGTAAGTTAACACCCTAAAGAACGATAATACTAAGATATTATTAATGAATCAATGTTAAAAGATCATATATGATATCATATTAATGTATATTATTCTGGAATAATTTTATAACAATTATTTCACCATTATACAGTTGGTTAACCTACCCCCATCAAAGAAAAAGTACAATGTAAGGGTTAATTCACAATCTCTTCATTATCCGAGGTTGTATATACGTGATTATCTACTGGGACTTCTTTATCATCCACATCCATGTTTCTTAAAAATGTATTTAAAAACATTTTTTACTAGTTACTGGAATATGGGTTAATGTAATTTATACCCTTGTTGACTTTTATAAGTGGTTTATAAAAAAATATTTCCATCGTTTTCCAAACAAGATCCTTTTTAACCTTTTCGACATAATTAAGGTAAGAATGTTTTTTTAACTTATACGGTGGGTGCGACTATTTTCCGCCGTTATAAAATCATCGAAGCTTCCCTTAAAATATTATAAGAATATTTTCAAAGAAAATGTATTATTTTATAAATATATGACTCTTAAATAATTTCAAAATATAAAGAGATATTTCTGTAAAAAGAGTTTTGATTTCATCTATGTCAACATCCTTTGATAGATTTTACGCTTATTTGATGTTGATTTATTATGAGACAAAACCTCTATATTGTATTGAAGGTTTTTTGGTATCATTGACTATGCATATTATTTTTATACCATTCATGGTTTATGGATGAAGTATTTACATTTTGTATGCTAGTTTTAATATGAATTTTCATGTTATGTTTAATCCTTTTCATATGGGAATGCATTGGACTTAATATGTGACGGGGGGAGCCCACTATAGCTCCTCGATGCATCGATAGGTCTCATGAGACAAACTAGTGTCTTGGTACAAGGCCTTGAAAAATTCTTATTTTTAGTCTTGGCACGAGGCCTTGGCTATGCGGTTATGAAAGTCTTTCATTATTCATTCCATCATTTTGAAAGTGGTTATTGATATTGCATGTGATTATTTGATTAGTAGAATATCCATGCGAATAAGTAAATGGAATTATTTCATTTTATTTCTGCCATATTATGTTGAAGTCCAAGTTTAAAAGGCTTTTAATTAGTTATACATTGCCTTAAATGTTTATGCTTATTTATGAATTTTTTGGCTATATTGTTATCCTTACTGAGCATCTGAGCTCACCCCTTTCAATGTTTTATTTTTCCCAGGATGTGAAGAAGTAACTTATAAATGACCTGCAGGGATAATATGAGGGGATAAGAGTATGGAATATTGAGACTATATTTCTGTAGTTTTCATTTTATGATGTAATGTAAAATTTATTAATATATCTAGTGTTACCAACGATACTAAACGAATTGGTCTTTCGAGATTTGATCCTTCTTGTGATCATGACAATGTTATGTAATAATGCACCGACTCTAGGTAACTGGGGTCGGGGCGTTACATGATAACACAAAAACCAAATTTGAGGGAGACATCATGTACTTCCTGGAAAAAAATCAAGATATGCTACCCGTGGGCCAAAATTTGAGTTCAAACGAAGGAGATAAAAAGGGTTGAAATTTACTGAAAAGGATACAAGGGGAAGACAACATGTGATGGGAACCACATGGCGTGTGGTCGCACTCCTTCAACAGGACATGTCAAATGAGGTACATAGTTCATAAATTTAGTAAGTATACATGGTGTGTAGGGGATATATATGGCTTACCCATGCCACTCGAGGTCCCCGCCGTGTGCTTGGTCATGTATCCACCTAGTGTCCATGTACTTTTCCACATGATCATGTACATTGGTACATAACCATGTGCCTTTCCAGGTACTCAAAAATGGAGTCCTACCAATGTGTTCCACCATGTTTCTCATCATCCTGAGGATGAGGCATGTGATATGTAGCATGTCTTCCCGATGTTCCATCTATATGAATTCCCAAAACCCTAGTAGCCACAACCAAGGGGCTACACGCCGTGTGTTCAAAATAGTATATGGAATGTATTCAGAATTTTTATAGAAATACAAATCCACAATCCACACATCAAATATGGACTTTTCACTTTGATTCCATACTTATATATGCCTGAGATTAGTGGATCTATCATCATTTTGAATTTTTCATCACTTTAGTAGCCAAAAACCAAATTCTCAAAATCTTGTACGCTTCGCCACACACCATACAAATTCTGGGTTCTTCCGTCAATGATGATTTGACCACTAATTATAAAAAATATCTTCCAAATCCCACAAAAATTCTTAATATACCCTTGTTTCATCAATCCCTTCCCCGTTCGTTTATTCATCATGATTCTGGGGGTCCAATCGGGCTTGATACCACATGACAACATCAAACTCAGACAATAGGGTCATACCAATGAAGAATGTGATGAAAAGAGGATAAAAGAACAATAATAATTGTTTATCCATCATTGCGCAATAATTCTAGGACAATGATCAATAATGGGTAAAACATGATAGAAAAACATGAAAACAAATTTAATCAGTACATAAGAGTATGTTAAGGATCTGTAATTGGTGCAGATCAATATAAGTGACAGATATTCTCAAATAATTTAATAAAAAAGATTAAACATAAAATTTAAGATCTCTACCTGGGGATTGGATAATTTTTCATCAAATAATACACACTTCAATGATTAATGGAATTCAATGCATTCATTGTGTCCAGATATTATCCAATATGATGTTTCATCATCATCCGATGAGATACTCCCAGAGAAGAATGAAGGAGATTCTCTTGGTGATCCTAGTACTATGAGGATAATCCTATGAAATTATATAGAGAAGAATAATTATTGATATTTCATATAGGTTAAATAATATAATTAATTAAATTCATTCATTCATTTATCCATTGAACATACCGCCAATGGGAAAGATATCCAAACACCCTGATCCAACCATTTTTATGTTGTGCCTAGGGTAAACAACATGTTCTAGAATCAATTATAGTCTCAAATTTTTTTTTCATGATTCTGTTTAAGTGTTATCTATCTTTAATTATTATATTTTGTTCTCATAATATAAAATATATTTAATATTTTTTATGAAATTAATTCTAGAAGAATTGGGCCTCCTAATCACAAGCCGTATCAGCGTCTAGATCTGGAAATATATAGAAATATTTAAAATCCCTGTAAGGAAAAAGCTGGGTCTGTAAATTATTACCTCCATTAAGCTTTTCATCCTCAAATAGAAAAACTATAAAAAAAACAAGGGATACTAAGCCCATATCTATATCTCCCACTCCCAGGAACTCTCATAGACCTTCTTGTACTGCCACAACACACAGACCGAGAAGATAGTCCTACCACACAGGGTCATCTCCTACCAATTCTCAATCGCCACTGGGTTATCCACAAAGGTGTCTCCATCCTCAATGTCTAGCATTCCCCAGTCGATGATTGGCATAGGTTCATGCACATATCTCCTTAGATATGACACATAGAAGATATCATGCACCCACTTAAGAGGTGGAGGTAGGGAAATGCAATAATAAACCTCTCCAACCCTCTCTACACTCTCGAATGGCCTAACAAACCTAAGGGATAGCTTACCTCGCTGGTCGATCATCCAAAATCCTCATCATGAGAATAGTCTAATGAAAACATGGTCTCCCTTCTTGATCTCCAAGGTCCTAAAATGGTGATATGTGTAAGATTTATTCCTGCTTTGAGGTGTCATCATCTGCTCTTGGATCATCTAGACCTTCTCCATCATTTCTTGCACCATCTATGGACTCATATTAGATGTATCACCGATAACTTTCGAGCACAAGGGTGACCAATAGGGTATCCCATAAAGTTCCCCAAAAGTTTCCACGCTGATTTTATTATGGTATATATTATTGTACCCAAAATATAACAAGGGAAAGTGATCATCTCCACTCTGGAAAAAGTCCAACATGCATGCCCTCAACATATCCTCCAACACATTGATAGTGTGCTCAGTCTACCCATCTATATGGGAAGTGAAATGTTGTTGTTATCCTCAATTGACTACTTAATGTCTATAGAAGGGCTCTCCAAAATTGTGACAAAAACCACACTTTATGATTGGAGGCAATCATCAAAGGAACCTCGTGAAGTAAAATGATCCTCGTATGTACATTTAACCCAAAATCTCTACCAAACTCTGATCCCTAATAGAAAGGAAGTTATTCATCTTATTAATTCAGTCAACTATAACCCAGATAGCATAATGTTACTTATCTATGAATATACTCCATATCACAATGTATATGGATATTTCATCCCACATCCACTATGTGATCTCAAAGGGTTGCAACAATCATGTCAGAACATGGTGCCCATCCTACAACTTCTGATAGGAGAGGCATGTAGAGACACAAATTTCAATACTCTATCTCATGACAGACCACCAATACTACTACTGGTGGTATCTATACATCCTCATCACACTGTGATGTACAGTTAGGGGAGAAGTGTGGAACTCCAACATCACTTCCTCCCACTGATGAGACCTACCGATGAATCATGTATCTATAGTAGGCACCACCCGTCACTTACTAAGTCCAATGCATTCCTCATATAAAATGTTTGAAACATAACATACAAATTCCTATTTAAACTATCATACAAAATGTCAATACATTATCCACAAATAATGAATGGTATAAAAATATCACATACACAGTCAAACCGAACTCATTAGATAAAATATAAGAGATTGTATTGTATCAGATTAACCTTATTCGAGAATAATGAAGGATATTTACATTGATGAAAATAATCATCAAAACTATTAGAGAAAAATATCCCCCTTTTCTTGAAATCATTTAAAAGTCACACTATTTGTCAAGAATCCATTTAAAAATTGATTTTTTAATAAAAGTGTCACATAAAAAATTGAAACTTTTAAATTGAATTTTAATTTTAAAACTCTAATGTCCATATAAATAAATCCATAAATCCATTTTTAAAAAATGGACATTAATGCGAACGATTTAGAATAATAAATTATTAAAACATTTAAAATGATATTTTAGTTGGAGTTCCTATCCAAAAGTGAGAGAATTAGATACAAATAAATGAGGTAATTAAATTTTTTTAATATCATGAGAATAAAGGGATCCATGATATACTATGTCATGGTACATTATATACACCATATAAAAGTTATTCGGTGTATAACAATAAAGAAGTCTCATTAGAATGTAAATTAATATGAAATCTCTTATAAAGGCTATATCATTAGGTTAAGGATAAATCAACTACATAATTATGTGTGAAAAATATAAATACACTCAATCTGATTGGATATTATGTGTAAATGAATCATAGGACATTCACACATATTCTAGTAAAAACAAAACCAATGAATTGGACATTTAACTCAACAAATAGAGATTGAGTTATAATCACTCATATCAAGTTCATATCAATGACATGAGAATTTATCAATGGAGTGATTATATGTATCAACAGTATATCCACAAAAAGGGGAATGGAAATTATGATATAATCAAATGAATTTTTATTCCACACATAATCATGGAGTAAAATAATCAATGAAGTATGCATAAAGCCGAAAGAGTGGAAATTGATATTTCAAATTCCCTTATCGATTTGGTAACTTACGAAACATACACCCATGAAATAATGATAATACAATGATGATTTAAATATCTATGAATTAAATTATACTACACAATGAATACAATCATGGTTAGTACACATATCACATGCAATAAATAAGTGGTGAGCAATGCAAATCTCACGGAGTTAAATGTGACATAAGAAACCCCTTACCTTGTACTTTTTCCTTGGTTGAGGGTAGTTTAACCTCATGTATAATGGTTAAATAATTTTTATGTAATTATAAAATAATCTTTTCAATTAATATGATATCAAATATGATCTTTTATCATTGATTTGTCGATAATATCTTAGTATTATAGTCGTTTCAGGTGTTAACAGATTCATTTTCCTTTATATTATTTATTATGTGATCAAAATTTGATAAGGATGGCTATATCTTATTCATATCCAGAATGATATCGTGTCTCTATACATTATTCTTAATCATCATATGAAATTTTGTCTTGAATGGATATGATGGGTAATGAATCTCATCGCGTTCGTTGAGATGGTAATCCGTACGTACGAACGAGTGAAAATATCATTCTTTTGATATTAAAATAATATATAATTGGATGCTATATCATATATACAAAATCATTATAATGTTATATTTATTATTTACAAGAATTACACTTCAATATTATACTCATCAACATAATAATAAATTGAATAAGAATTACACCACGATGTGGAGAAGGTAGGTCATACGTACGCACATATGGTGACATGTCATTCAAAGGATGGATAGAATACTGAATATGGTTGTACCATATTTATAATAACATCACAGTATGTAAAATATACTGGGTTTTTTATTTTATAACTGAAATAACAATGAAAGAATAAGTGGAAGAAGAAATAAACTTTGAAGAGGGTGTTGGAATCATTACCTCTTCTTCGGGTTCATCCTTTTGATTTGATAAATAGGGCACCATAGGTTGGATTTATGATCAAATTAAGGCCTCTAAGTTTAAGTGAGTATATCCGATAGAGTATTTGGGATGGTTTTGGCCGATCCAAATGACTTATAAGGTGTGAATTAAAGAGAAGGGGGATTTCCCTTTTATAAGAGGGGGTGAGGGGAACCTTAGAAAAATCTAGAAATATTATTTTATAATAAAATAATTTTCCATTTATAAAGTCTCAAAAGAATATTATTTCAAGGAAAATCTGTGGGTGGGTCTAAATAAACTCATCCAATAGGTTTTAGACAAGTTTGGGTCACTTTATTAACCATATCATTTAGTTTTAACTCTTAGTTAATAAGTTCCACATTTACCATGTCTCTTTGTATTTTTATATTATATGGTTAATAAACATTCTATAAACATCCAAGAGAACCCCAAGTGGTTAATTAATGATAAACCTATAATTATATAAGTCTCTTGGATGATCCTTACAATTTTAATAATAGAATATTAATTTATAATATAATATTTGTTTTAAAAACTCTTTTATGTCAATATTGACACTATTTGGAATTTGATTTTTGTAAAAATCATAACAGCATGACTACTTAGAAAAAGGTTATTAAATAAATGCTATCATTTAATATTAACCTATAAAATAATTTTAATTCATTAAATGTCTCAAATTACATTATTTTGCGTATTTATAATATCAATTATCTTTATCATTCATTAATATGGTAATTTTGCATCATCATTATGTCAAAAATAAATTAGATAGTTTAATGTCAAAAAATTAAAAAACATTATCATGATGTATTAAAGGTTTTTAATATTTTAAATTTATATTTATAGTAGAAATGATAACTTATATAACCCTATGTAAAAATTAATTTACTAAAAGATGTTTCTTTATGTTATTTTTTACTTTACTTTTAATTAATTAATTTATAGTGACATTTTCACTTACAAGTGGCTCCATGGGGTCCCAAAATCGACCCAAGGATGCCCATCGTCTGAAATGTATCATCAAATAGGGTTAAGACACGTTTCAGGGTAATTTTATATTATTATAATATTATTTTTTACCGTTATTTACTTGATTTACCCTTTAACCACGATAAATAAAATATTTAACGATGTAATTATTAATTTTGTATAAAAATAAAAGTTACCTATTTACACAATTTTGGAATCCTGATTCCAAATATGGAATACATTTTTATAATTTCAAAACACAAAATTGGAAGAAATTCATATCAATGTAATTCTCGCTGTCAAAACAAAAAGCATGTTTTCAAGAAATAATAACTCTCAAAAGAATAACACTTGTTTTTGTCTAGTTTAAATATGAGATTACATCCAATGACAAAAATTATATTAAATTGTATAAATATAATCTAATTATAATTCCTAATAATTGGAATTTATATTTTAACACTATATATTAAATTTATTAAAAATGTTGTTTTCAATTAAAATATAGTATTTTTCACTATTCACCAAAAAAATTGTAATTTCTTCGAAAAATATAAAAAATTCAACCTAGGATAATTTCGATATTCCGAATCCAAAAATGAAGTCCATTTTGAAATAAAAAATTAAGAAATTAAAAAAAATTGGTATTACTATTCATAACGGCTACCTTGATTGGTCAAGGCGTGTTAGAATCTCAAAGTTGCGTACAATGAAAGATATTGAATAATTTGAAGGGAAACATACCTTTTAAGCTTGGGGTGTTATGTTTTCCCATCCTTCAAATAATTGTGTCCTCAACATTTTAATTTTTTTTTTAAAATAAAAGTGTGAAAATATAAAATACGTTTATGGAAAACCCAAATTGGAAAAATGGATTAATATGGATCTATTTTAAAATAATGAAAGGTAAGTATGAGGGTTACCGAAAATAACACATAATAGGGTTCCATGTAGGAAAACATGGATATGGAAGAGAAAATAAACATCATGTTTTGATGGAGTGTGATAGAGTGTATTATTAGGAGAAAGTAAACGGTCTAAAAATAGTAAATTTGTGATGGGTTAAACGGTATTTAATTCCCTAGTAAGAAAAGTTAACTGAAATCGTTTTTGTTTTAAGTTACCTTTTATAACGTTGAGGAATTTTTTTATGATATTTACTCAGAACGTATGGAAAATATAATTATTCGTCATGTATACTTTCATTCTTTACTAAATTTCTACCACTAACTCATTTTTTTCCATCATTGAGTATTCAAGATGACCTGGTCACACCAGAAGAGTTAGAATCAACTTCAAGAGAATCACATGATAAAAAAGGATAAACTATATATTTACCCTGTATTTAAAGAATTATCAAAACCAAAACGGTTAGTAAATGATCATATGACCCCCCCAAAAAGATATTCTTTTTGAGAAAGAAACACCGATCTCAATTTCTAAAATTAAAGGAAAATACAAAAAAGTAAAATAATACCATTCAATAGAAAATTGACCTTAAAATACGTCAATATAATCCAAAATAATATTAAAACCAAAAACATAGAAAAATTTGGTTATGTAGTCTTCCATGTTAAATTGTATCTCTAATTGACATTGACTACTCTTAGAGTCACATACTTAAAAGTAATTATCCTAATCACATATTTCCTATTATAGGTAATCATTTCCATAAATAACCCAAATCCCTATAAATCCACAATAGAAACATATATAAAAATCCACCACTACCCCTCAAATGAAATATCATAGTATTATATTTTCCTTAGGCATATAGTGTACCCATTTGAGCAAACGTTTTCCAAAATAACATTTATCACTTAATCACCAAATTATTTTTCTATATTAAGGGTATTAATTTGATAAGACATAAGATCCAAAATCAAGTAATTTTTTATTAATAAAATCATTTGACTAAAAATAATTAGTCACACTAATCATGGGCTTCACATAGTCCAGTGTTAGACGATAAATCCTAATCACACTATGGTTGTGGGTTTTATCCCCACAACTTTGTCTTACGCGACGGGTTGTCACACAATCTACGTGTTGTCCTTTTTCAATAACTATATTTTATAACATTACCAAAATGAGATAAATTTCCTCAAAATAACCATAACATAATTTAACCACATATGTATTCTCATACCTTTCATTTTCATTCCAAAATATAATAACATGCAATTAACTCAAACCCAATGATCATAAAAAACCAAAGGGTTTCTTTTATAACAATCTCCACAAGAGAAAATATAATTTTCATATGACAAACTATAGGGTTACAAATATAAGGGTAAATTATTCCAATGTTGTAGAGACCCCGACCCCAGAAACCCAGGATTCAGTGCCTTCTGAACATGATGTGTTATCTTAAAATAAAACGCACTTTTTCAACAACACATCATGTCCCATACAGAGGATCATGTGCGGTTTGGGTTCTGGGAAACCGGAAACTTCTGAAACAACTCATCTTTAAAAAGCTAATACCTGAAAATTTTAAATCAAAACGTTGGGTGAGCATTAAAATACTCAGTAAGGGGTTTTAAAAAGAAATTAATACACTGTAACATTTGAAAACATTCTTTTAAAATAGATTGAACACTTATTAATGGAAAATTATAACACATAACATAAAAATTCTATATCAAGGTTTTACATAAGAACATGGAACAATAATGTTAATTCTCGAAGGAATAACAATGGTTATCATAAACAAGTACGACATGTGTTTTACTTAAGCATAAATTAAACAGTTAAAATTAATACGTAATCACAGTTTTGCATAAAGGAAATAACTAAATTTTCATATACTGGTTGGAATTCTATTATGTGATGACACCAATCATGCTCCATGTTCATACCAGTGAAATAAGAACTTTATGAAAACATAAAGGAATTAGTCGTGAAAAGACTTTATCTTGGAAAAAACTTGTTACATAACTTGATTTTTGAGGCATATCATAATAAAAATAACATTTTTCATAACTTTAAGATGGGGATACATTTTTTAACATAAAAAATCATGAACATATCACCAAGGTCCATCCCAAAGGTGTCATTTGAAAATTACCAAGGTTATTCACCAAGATATCGTGAAAATTTTAATCTCTAGTGGTTACATCATTACCCAATGCATTGGAGTACTATCATGGAGAACCCTTAAATTTTCCTTTATTATCATGTGAGCCACATCGTTCATGCTTTACATAAACCATTTTTATATTCAAGATGTCCCATGCCACCTTGAATATCTCATTCGTATTTATTTTACCCAAGGTGTCCCATACAACTTTGGGTAATCTAATTTCTTAGCTCATTTAGTGATATGTCATAAGCATTCATTATGTACAATAATAAGTAATGAACCACCTCAAATTGTGCTAATAAAAGGTATGATAGTTAACTTGAAAAATGTGTCAGTAACTAATAAAAGGCATACATATCTTAGTAAAACATCCATTTCACTAAAGCATATAAAATAATGATATACTAAATGATGAATTTTTTTCATTATAAATCCATGGAAAAGGAGTGCTTAAGGAAAACACATGAAATTTGTTATGGTGAAAAATAGGCCCATTGATCTTGTAAATAAATTAAATCATAACTTGAGTAAATAATACATTCACCAAAGTAGGTTCATTATGTCGTAATATAATACATGAACACAACATGATATCATAACCCATTAAATCTTAAATCCTCTAATACATCTTAATTCAAACCAAAATACACCCTTTATGGTAAAACGTATCATGAGAAATGACCATAATGCTTCTTTAATAAAACATAGTTCACACAAAATAAGGATTTACTTAAAGGTTGGTACGCATCCCTTGAAATCATAAATTTGATTTGTATTGGTCTACATGTATATGAGTACATTGATATATATAGATACCAAGTTTACAATGAGGGGTCTTCATGGTAAAACAGTTTCAAAAAACCCTCATTAATGTGTAATGCATAGTATAACATGTTGGATCATTTTGAAATCCGAAAAATAGATAGATTTTTGGTTATAAACATCATTATATACATATAGAAAAATGTATATTTATATCTGCATAGGTGATATGAAATAAAACCGAACGAAAACAATCAAACATAACATCCAAATGCCCTTCCCAACATAGGTCAATCAAAAAAAGAAAATATAATCTATGTGTATATATATATATAAAGGGTAACCCATATATATAAACCATATTATTCAGGGTTGCTTTAGAATATGGTGAGATAACTCTTTTCCCTTTGTAACCTTTGTAATAAACGTTAGGAAAATCCGTTTTAAGACCGGATGGATATCATTATACATAACTATGTATATGCATGAACTGTATATACTGAAACATAGAAGAGTAGTATTATGAGGGAAAAACATAAAAACCACCATACTTGCACCCTACTGGAAACACATCTGCAGGCCCCTTTTTGAAAACATCACCACCCGAGGGGTTTATATTCAAGTATACATATATAAAAACACTATATATATACCGATAGTATAAATGTATGGGTTTTTTCAAAGGAAAAAAAACATGGAACCATGCTTACACATGCACCCTACTGAAAACACGAAGGCAGATTCCTTGAAGGCTATACAAACCGAAGGTTTTATATTAAGTATATATATAAAAATAAACTGTATATATACTGAGAGTATAAAACAGAGGTTCTTTTAAAAGAATGCATGTATGAATGTACACTTACATCGCCTGAAGAGAAATCTCAGACCAGGTGCACCATGCTGATCTTGCTGGGAGTTTGTGGGAGGGAAAGGAGGAAAAGGAGAAGCCGCTGGGACTTCAAGAGGCAGTGGGGATTAAGTAGGGATTTGGTGCATAAAGGGTGACTCGACCCAAGAGTAGGCCGGCGTGGGGATGACGGGAAAACAGAGACCTAGGAGGGGGTTTTCAGAAGTCAAGGGGAGCAGTGTGGGGGGAGAAGCCGAGGCGACCTTGCGCATGCCTACTGGTCGAGTGCTGCAGCGAGGAAGAAGACGACAGGGAGGTCGACGAGGTAAAGGAAGGGAAAACCGGGATTAGATCTCAGGGGAGAGCGAACGGTCGCGGTGATACATGGGGAGATCGCATGGATAAAAGGGATAGACGGTCGAGATCGACACGGGAGTCGATCAGACGGTCTTGGTCGCACGGACCGCATCCCACATCGAAATGGAACGCGGTTGGGGAGAGGTTTATAAATCAAAGAGCACTGGCTACAGTTCGATAACACGAACACACTCACATGGGAGTCTTACAAACGGAACCCATGGGGGCTTTGGCCCACCCCTATGCCCCGTGCACCGCAGGCCCTACACACAGGCCCGCATGCGACTGGATGAACTCACACTCGGCTCGGGCTCAGGCCTGGTTGACACTATGCATATATGGGACCCCGATTGTCTGCCCCTCGGGTCCCTTGGGGCTTGGTCTCGGCCTAGAGGGCTTGTCCCTTAAGGGATGCCCTCGGCTTGGCCAGCACCAACCTATATTTTTTTATTAAAAACTAATTTAAATTTATAAAACAGCCAGTATAAGTATACTTATTTCAAAACATAGTGTAGTATAAATATTTATTCAAAAGAGAGTTAATTCAATAATGCAAATAGTTTTAATTTAAAATCTAAATCCTTTTACTAGCTTATGTAATATGGTTCATATCAACATAATTTTTTTATAAAAATTTATTTAGACATTCGAAATAACTAGTTTAAGTACACTTAGTTCAGAATAGTGTGTAATGTAATTATTTGTACAACAATGAGTAAATATACAATAAAAACAAATAGTTTTAACTTAAAATTTAAATCCCTTTTCTATAAATCTTTTTAAAAGATATACCTCTCATATTTTTCATACAGAATCAGTATAAGTATCTGGATCTTTAAAATACGCACCTAACTATTTTCTTAAAATTTAAAAGATCAATAGTTTTCCCCTAATTCATAATTTTAGAGATCAAAAGATATTACTATTATAGATACCCTTGAAACACATCTTTTATAAAAACAATACTATGTTTTCAATATATAGGTATCCATCAGGATTTTGTGAAAAAAACAGGATTTTATTTCCAAGAATACTCTTTAAAATTTTAAAACTGTGATTCTTTTGTGAAACATATTATAATAGTTTAAATATTATAAAATGATAAGAGAATTAAAAAACAATTTTTAATACAATGATAAACTTTATCAATGGAAACCCAAAGGTTGTTTTGAAAACCCAACAACTATATTTTCCAACGGTCATAATTCATAGGATCATTATAAAAGCAGGGGTGTAGGGTGTTTCTTAAAATCATAACACTTGAGCTAGGAAGGATGGTTCTCCTCATACCATTGGTGTTAAGCTTGTGTGTCGTGGCCCTGGCTGTTATATTTTTCACGCTGGTGGACTCTGAAGACGTGGACTATCTGATTACGCGCGTTTTGGTTCTTAGTAGTCTTGTTGTGGCTGTGTTAGGTCTTGTGCATGGTATTTTCAACTAGTTGGGTCTTGTTGCAATATAACTTTTAAATATATATCATTTTACCTTATTCTCCATGTTTTATTCCTTATTAGCACACAAAACACAACAAAAACAACAAGAGACATCATTAAAGTCATAACATTGCTTACTTGAACTAGTTCATAAAACCTGGGGCATCACATTATTCCCCCCTTTTGAAAATTGTGTCCTCGCAATTTATTTCACAACACTATAAGTTTCTGCAACATTTTTACCACCTCCAACAATGTATAGGGTCAACAGGTGCATTCAGTAGTATCCTTGTAGCGATGCTCAACTCCTCCATCTCCCTAATCCAAACACACCTAAGACTGGAAGGGTTGCACTTATGATACGGCCCTTCAGGCCTCCAGAGGGAAACTCAAATAGTAAAAAGTTATGAAATGTATTTTTAGACCAAAGTACGAAGGACTTGCCGAATTATGTCTCGGTCGAAGACATCGAATCCATAGATACGATAAAACAGGCTAAAGCTATGAAGATGGAGCATATAAACCGCATAATGATTTACCTCTAATGCAAAATCCTAAAATTTCACTCTAGCCGTGTAGTTTTGGCATAGGGTGAAACATAGAAAGAGCCCTTCATGGTAACTTCCTCGTCGTTCACATACGGCTAGCTATGCAGAGCCAATGCAGTAATAGATAGAGGCATTCCCCTGACAGGTGCAGAGAATCTCCAGATCATTTGTTACCTCAAACCACTGCTTGCACGTTCTTCGCAAATTTTCAAAGGGGCCATACTCTTCCTCACATGTTTTTATTGCAATGATTTCCAGAATCTCAGTGGGAAGGGATAACAGGTGGGTTTGTCCATTCATCTGAAAGTTTTAAGATGGAAAATCAATTACTTGAAAATCATTCAAAGGTATACACAAAGTAAAGACAAAGAAGGGGAAGGACAACATTTCAATAAACATACATTTCTTATTGTTAGTGCTTGAGTTTCCCTTATCCACTGACTAAACGAACTCCACACAGAGAAGAAAAACTCCATAACTCCTCGAACCAAACACAGGCCGAGCATTCAGGGGAAAAATCATGCCGTCACATATGACGTCTTATGAGTTTAGAATGAGGGGTATGAAGTTGAGAGACATCTTCATACACTTGTCATCTGCAAAATAGTCAGATGGACTCGTTTTCTAACCTTCGGAAGTCCAATATTTGACCCCAGAAGCCATAGTTTAAAATCTGAAAAATGTAGCCCTCTCGGAGGTCTCCGTCAGCAGAAGCTTCTTGAAAAGGGTTATCAATCAGAGATCCACCGCTCTCACCCACCGTGAAAATCTAGAAAAGTCCCTCATGGTACCTTCCCCGACGTACATATGAGGGAAAATGAGTTATCATCATAAGGAGCTAATCTATTCCTACCCCTTGGTGTAACTGAATCACCCGTGGGGAATTTGATACATCGTAAAGTTGTTTGCATGTCATGTAGATATGTGCATAGTTTAGAAAATCCTCATGGCTAGATAAAGACACAACGGTCTCTAGGGCCGCTGTGGGGAGAGATAAGATATATGTGCCTTCTTTTTCCATATGAAATTTAAGAAAACCCAATTTTTAATAAAATTGAAATACATATACATATATATAATTTTGTTTCAGTTTCTGGATTTCTAGATTTATCCAAACCGAACATCCGATACCAACTGTAGAGACTCTGACCCCAGAATCCCAGGATTCGGTGCATTTTGAACATGATGTGTTATCTTAAAATAAAACACACTTTGTTAACAACACATCATGTCCCATACAGAGGATCGTGTGCGGTTCGGGTTCTAGGAAACCAGAAACTTCTGAAACAATTCATCTTTTAAAAGCTGATACCTGAAAATTTTAAATCAAAATGTAGGGTGAGCATTAAAATACTCAGTAAGGGGTTTTAAAAAGAAATTAAAACACTATAACATTTGAAAACATTCTTTTAAATGTTATTGAAAACTTATTAAAGGAAAAATATAACACATAACATAAAAATTATCAATCAAGGTTTTCAAAAAGAACATGGAACAATGATGTTAATTCTCAAAGGAATTACAATGGTTATCATAAACAAGTACGACACATGTCTTACATAAGCATAAATTAAACAGTTAAAAGTAATACGTAATCAGAGTTTCACATAAAGGAAATAACTAAATTTTCATATGCTGGATACTATTATATTATGTGATAACACTAATCATGCTCCAAGTTTATACTAGTGAAATAAGAACTTTATGAAAACTTAAGGGCATTAGTCGTGAATGAACTTTATCTCGGAAATAACTTGTTACATAACCTGAATTATGTCGCATATCTTAATAAAAATAACAATTTTCATAACTTTAAGATGTGGGTACATCATTTAACATAGACAATCATGAACATATCACCAAGGTCTATCCCCAAGGTTTCATTTGAAAATTACCAAAGTTATTCACCAAGATATCGTGAAAATTGTAATCTCTAGTGGTTACATCATTACACAATTCATTGGAGCACTATCAGGGAGAACCCTTAAATATGCCTTTATTATCATGTGAGCCACATTGATCATGCTTTAATTAAACCGTTTTTATATTCAATATGTCCCATACCACCTTGAATATCTCATTCATCTTTATTTTACCCAAGGTGTCCCATACCACTTTGGGAAATCTATTTTCTTAGCTCATTTAGTGATATGTCATAAGCATGCATTATGTACAATAATAAATAATGAACCACAAAAAATTGTGCTAATACATTTTATGATAGTTTACATGCAAAATGTGTCAGTAACTAATCTAAGGCTTACATAGCTTAGTAAAACATCTGTTTCACTAAAGAATATAAAATAATGATATACTAAATGATGAATCTTTGTCATTATAAATCAATTGAAAAAGGAGTGCTTAAGGAAAACACTTGAAATTACTTATGGTGATAAATAGGCCGATGATCTCGTAAATAAATTAAATCATAACTTGATTAATTAATACATTCACTAGAGTAGGTTCATTATGTCTTAAGATAATACATGAACACAACATGATATCATAACCCATTAAATATTAAATCATCTTATACCTATTAATTCAAACCAAAATACACCCTTTATGGTAAAACGTATCATGAGCAATGCCCAGCATACTTCTTTAAAAAAACATAGTTTGCACAAAATAATGATTTACATAAAGGTTGGTACCCATCCCTTGAAATCATAAATTTGATTTTTATTGGTCTACATGTTTATGAGTACATAGATATATATAGATAACAAGTTTACAACGAGGGGTTTTCATGGTAAAACAGTTTCAAACCACCCTCATTAATGTGTAATGCATAGTATACCATGTTGGATCATTTTAAAATCTGAAAAATAGATAGAGTTTTGGTTATAAACATCATTATATACATATAGAAATTTTTATATTTATATCTGTACAGGTGTTATGAAATAAAAAAGAATGAAAAAATCAAACATAACATCCAAATGACCTGCCCAACATAGGTCAATCAAAAAAAATATAATCTATGTATATATATATATAAGGGTAACCTGTATATATAAACCAAATTATTAAGGGTTGCTTTAGAATATGGTGAGATAACTCTTTTCCCTTTATAACCATTGTAATAAACTTTAGGAAAACCCGTTTTAAGACCGGATGGATTTCATTATACATAACTACGTATATGCATGAACAATATATACTAAAACATAGAAGAGTAGTATTATGAGGGAAAAACATAAACACCACAATACTTGCAGCCTACTGGAAACACCGCTCCAAGCCCCTTTTTGAAAAAATCACCACCCAAGGGGTTTATATTCAAGTATACATATAAAAAAACTATATATATATACCTAGAGTATAAATGTATGGGTTTCGTCAAAGGAAAACAAAACATGGAACCACGCTTACACATGCACCCTACTGAAAACACGAAGGCAGATTCCTTGAAGGCTATACAAACCGAAGGTTTTATATTAAGTATATATATAAAAATAAACTGTATATATACTGAGAGTATAAAACAGAGGTTCATTTAAAAGAAATCATGTATGAAATGACCCTTACATCACTTGAGGAGGAAGCTCGGAGAAGGTGCACCATGTTGATCTTGTTGGGAGTTCGTCGGAGGGAAAGGAGGAGAAGGAGAAGCCACCGGGTCTTCAAGAGGCTTGGGGTTTAAGTAGGGATTTTTTGCACAAAGGGTGACTCGACCCAAGAGTAGGCCGCCGTGGGGAAGACGGGAAAATAGAGACCTAGGAGGGGGTGTTCGAAAGTCAAGGGGAGCAGTGTGGGGGGGAGAACCCGAGGCGTCCTTGCGCAGGCCTACTGGTCGTGTGCTGCTGCGAGGAAGAAGATATATCATAATATTATATTCTAATCAAGGGTAGATCATTTTTCTTTTTCTAATAATTGTGTTCGATCAGGTATGATTGAGGTATTTTAGGGATAAGAAGATATATCATAATATTATATTCTAATCAAGGGTTCACATGGATAGGTAATGATAATTACCACTGAATAACTATAAGGAATTGTGTTATCATAAAACTGGGATACCATGAGATAAACTCACCCTAAAAAATAAATCACTTTCAAACCCAAGGAATGAAAACAAAAAAAACAACTACAAAATACTGACATGAGATCTCATTTTGGTCATGATACACATGGAAAAAATATGGTCAATAACTAGACCCCACTTGAAATGTACATCCCAAAATGGTATAATCCTAATACTATTTAGTATATCAACTCATCTAGTATATCAAACACCCTATTTTCCCAATCATTCACTCAATGCCTTTCTCATGTCCAATTAATGATCTCTTTAATGGATCAATTGATGAACTAGAACAACCCACTACTATAAATAAATGTTATCCCAAAAAATAAGACTCAATGAAATGACACCCATAACTAACCAAAACAATCCAGGAAACCTAGAGAACAACCTCAAAATCCATCTAGAAGTGGGGGAGGGGTATTATTACACAAATGTAACAAATAAAGTTATAAAATGAGATTAAAAATAGTCTATATGAAATATATCAAATGGGTAAACATCCAAAATATTGAAATAACAATATCCAAAGCTCCAAAACCTTGATAAAAACCATTTAATGAAATTTACCAAAATAAATAAGCCATAATCAGAGGATTAAACACAAGACTAATAAAATATGATCATAGAAAACTTCTATAGATTGAACGAATGACCAAAATAGATAAAATCCCTAGGAGACTTAATACATTAGGGCTTAGTGCGCCCTAGAAACTACAAAATAGAAGTACATTAGATAACTCCTCCTCTCATGAGAAGGACCATCAAGTTCTATATCTGGATCATTCTATAATTTATATTTACTTTCTTGGTTATCCTTACACACATTGGCTAGAAATATGGTGTTATCCTCCACTAGATACCAATATTGATCTTATTCTATTTGAATGGATTTATTTATATCATCTTAAAAATTTGTTATACTAAAAGAAATTATATTTTTTATTCAAACACTTTTTTTAAAAAAGTGGAAAACATTAACAGTATAGTAAAGTAGTGTAAAACATGGTATAAAATAATGAATTTGTTAAAAAAGACTGAAATTATTATAGTCTATTACCATATATAGCCTTGAGTGAAGAGAAAGTACATTTATTTCTTGGTCATATTAGAGTAAATCTTCAAAATATGTAGCCATCATGTCCCATGTTTGAATGTATTCTTCAGCATTAAACATTTTCTCATTGAATCCATATGCAAAATTTTTTTTCCTTATTATCGATACATGCTGATTGTTCCTAGTTATTTTTAACACATAGTTATATTTTGAGGATTATATCCACCTCATACTTAGAGGCCTTGAACTGGATTGGATTTCTTTTTATTTCAACATTAGAATGTAATAAAAGAACTAGATGTTTTCCTTTTCCTTTAACATACCCTACTTCTTTAGTCCCATCCCCATTTCCCTCTGTACCACCCTACCCTATTATATGATCTTTACTCTTTCAATTTTGTGGGGTTAGACTCTTCTTGCTTTCCTAAAAATAGACTGAAAAATCACCATTTTCACCTTAGATCTTTGACAAGCCCTATTTCCATCATCTTCAGAATCTGAGAGTAATCATTACAAACATTATTTATTTTCGATTAAACAAAAATTCATCCCATAAAATATTTATTCACTTTCCTCCCCTTATTATTCCTTAATCTATATAGTACACTATCACATATTCCATCAACACTATCACCTGAGAGTTGGCTAGCTATCTATTCTTCATAATCTACCTTGTAAATAAATTAATATCTTCTAGGATTCTCAATTGGTGAAGTTGAGTGATGACCAACACAATTTTAAAAATCCTAATTTAGTAATGAGTATTTAGCTCAAGCTAAATCCTTATCATCTAGACTCTGTTCTTTATCAACTATCCCTACAAAATAGATTCTCAAATTTTTACATGGGATTCTACTAAATGGAATCTCGTTTCCCCACTATGATTTCTGAAGGAATCTCTCATTTCTCTTATCACCTTGTAAGGAACATTTATAAACCTCCTAAAACTTCTCCTTACAAGTGAATCCATTGTCATGGAAAATATTCATTGATTCAGGTTCTAGAAAACCAGTTTCCCGTAGCTCATCATGTACTCTTAATTCAGATTTGTCCAGCATTGACCTACTAGAACCCAGGTCCTATTTTAGATGTGCAAAAACATTCACCATAGTATGATGTTCAACCTTCACTCTTGACTCATAATGATTAGATTAATCCTATGCTCTCCTAGAATGTATCTCTGAGGGGTGCTCAATACCCATGCTTTCCTCTTTTGGTATGACTTCATACTGACTTTTATAATAAGGCCTTGTAAGAACCCATATCTACATTTCAGATAAAGATCATTATTTTCAATGTTTTTGAGGAAAATGGGATAATTTTGATATTATATAAGTACAAACCGTGTACCCTGTTACCGCATACAGTTTCATATTGGGCATGTAACAACTGAGACATGGACGTGTGATGAAATGATAGGGTCGCTTAATGTGGGATCCAGTAAAGGCGGATACACACCTTGTATATTTAAATAAAACACTTTATATTTATAATTTTAATTGATAAAGCAGACTGGGGTCACGTCTAATCCCCAGAATGGTATTCATATAACATTGTTTTTTCAGTAGTGACCAAGAGAGACGATTCTTCTCTAATCCGAAAATATGAAATACATACTTTGAATCAAAATCTGATGGGTAATATGGAATTACCTCAATGAGTTCTTCCTTATTTTAGAGCCTCTCCTCTTAATTTCATCCCTCTCCCGAGTTATTCTAGGTTTTACATTTTTAAAATTTTTTAGATATTCATCATTTTATTCCAATTGAATGGCCTATGTCAAATTAAATTGATCGTACATTGTCATGGTAGGTGGTTTGTTGCCTTTTTTGTTTGTATTTGTGTTTTATATTCCCAAGTTCTGATTACCCATGTTTTGGGTATTTCTGGTTAAGGAAATTGAACCTTGTTTTGTCTTCCTTAGATTGATTGTTGGATTAAGGGTTTATTGATGTGATGATATATGGAATTTTATGGTTAGGGTACACCCCTTGGGTTATTATCGATGTTTGAATGATTAGGGTCATTTAGTCCAGTTTACCTATGAGGCAGACCTTGTTTCGTTGCCTTTATTGATAGGATAGAACTCATTGCCTATCTGAACTTGATAAATTCTTCTGATATGCATTAAAATAGATTAACCATGTAGTATTTAATATATCTTTTAGCTGATTGATATCATTTATGGATTATTAAATTGCACATGGCTATTAGAACCTGGTGTATTAAGACCACATGGAGAATTGTCATTGAGTTCTTCCTCATAGTGTCTATTATGTTTCATGCAACGAGACCACATGGGGGGTTCACCGTGAGTTCTCCATCAGAGTAAATATAGGTTGAGTTATGATTCCACAAGGGGAATTTATGTTGGGTGCTTCCCTAGATAGTTTATAGGTTTTAAAAAATACCGTAGGGGGGATAGATGGTGAGTTCTTCCTCAGAGTGTCTTTGAATTTTTATTGCATTACATGGCCATAAGGGTTAGACTGTGTGAGGTTCCCAGAGAGTTAATATAAATATTGAATCTTTATGACATGTCTACCAAGCCAAAACACATGCTTGGATTTAGTCTGATTATTTATTCTTTATAGATACCTATTTGTGATACTTGATTAAATGATGAAGATTAAATTCCAATCAATGTAAATGGGACTATAGGATTTGGTTAATTTTTTGTACTCCAAGTTTCTTTACTGCATTTCGATTATTACCTCCTATATATACTCACTAACTGTTAGGCATAGATCATGGGGAGGATTCCTATTTGGATTAGTCTTAGACCTGATTTGGGTCTTTCCTTGGACCCAAATGGATTATATGGTTGCAGGTGTAGATAACAGAATGCACCTTTCTTCCTCAGGTACTTGATTGTTGTAGAGATAGAGAGAATGGGACCAAGACGAGTCTTTCGATGTTGCTGGTGTTTATTTGTTTTCAATTGTAATTTTCTTTTGTACTATATTCCATGCATTTTTACGTTTTTGGCTGCTTTCCAAGACATATGTTACATGCATAAGTTATATATGTGCTTCAGTTATTTACTTACTTTCAGTCTTCCACTGTTTACTTGTTGTATGTTTTTATTGCTTCTATTGTTGTTTATTGCTTGTTATTCCATTGTGAAAACTCTCCAAAAGAGGGTTTATTTTTCCCACTATCACACCCACGGCCCTCTATGCTAGTAGGTAGCCTTTGGCATCTAGGGAAATTCACTTCAATTCTTGTGACCAAATGGGAACGGGGCACCTTTGGGTGGTACCCAAAACGGGGATGTTACAAAGTGGTATCAACTATGGTTCCTTTCTGATTTTTATTACTATTTGGATCCTATAGATAGGTATAATAAGGAATGTGTAGTTGGTAATAAGTTGTGCATGGGAGTAGCTAACCTGTTAATAAGGGAAACCCAATTTACCTCGATTATTGAAATTTTTATTGTTTTAAAATTATTACAGTTGATTTGATTTCACCGTTTGGTGATACACATGTATGTGATATTTTTATTTATATCATTGAGGTTCTAGTTATTTTTCAGCTGGATATGATGATGGTATTCCATCTCATGCATCATATAGGAACTTGATAGGGAAAACATGTCTTGTATTCTTTCCATGGAATTTGGGGTGCATTACCTATTTCATCATGTTGTGATAGATGTTGTGCAATATACGCATGTTTATATGATATATTCCAATATATAATACCTCAAATTTTGATAAGGTATTGTAAAACGTAATGTTTCATTCTATTGGGAAACAAATTTTTTTCCATAAGGTGTTTCGGGCCCTCATGGATCAGAATTTGGTGGATCATGTGAAGGGTTTAATTATTATACTTTGTGATATATATGATTTTGATGTCAATCATTGATTCATGGTGAGTATGGGCCTCCATGGATTGGAATTGGGCACTTTAATACTTATTTTAGTGTTATTATGGGGTTATTGAATAGTTTATGAGGCTTATTGTCAAGAAAAAAAAAATACATTGTGTGGGTTGATAAATACATGACATGAATCCTTATGGTTGGGAAGAAAATTCCATTCTTAATTAAATGGTGTGTATTGTATGTACAATACGTGTAGTACTTATCCATTTGAATGACAGTGTGAGCAGAGACATGGGGATGAGAAATTTTGGGTGACAAACGCCTTGTAAATAGAGTACACGATGTGTTGTAAGAGCCATGTATCCAACTGTGTGACCAATGACATAGATGGATGAAACTCAGGTTGTACATGTTATGTTCTGTTCTTTCATGTGTTGTAGATTTGACTATGTCACCAACCATGTGATTAATGACAATGATGGTGTTAATATACAGGTTACATGTCATGTCTAGGGAGAACATTCCATGTAGTGTGCCCCAGGAAGGAACCATGTGTTTATCCATATAGAGGAAATAGAGAATGAGGGAAATGACTCAAGTACACGTCGTGTCTCAGGATAAACACTCCGTGTGTAGGAGATTTATATGAACAGTTTTGGCATAAGTAACTCCCCTAATGAATACTAGGGGGATACACCTTGTAGTGGTAATACACACCGTGTATACATGTTTTAAAATACATTAACGATTTATTTATCATGATGTTTTCTTTAACATCCAAGTTTCAGTCATTGATAATCTTAAACTGAGGTGTGCACTTGTCCTTGTAGAGTTATGCCCCGGAGAAGTCCTCAGGTTGTATGCCAGATACAAGACAATGAGAAGACACCAAAAGGTTGATCAAGGACTACCAGCCCATCCTATCTTTTTTCTTATCTTGGAACCAGTTGTTATACCAGACAGAGGTGTTGATGCACATCTCTGAGAAGGCTTTGTGAGGATGATGAAGACGTTCCAAGGAGCACCTCATCCTTCACTATATATGGAATATTTGACATCTGTTTTTGAGAAAACACATCCTCCAACCTTTTCAGTCGATATAGGACCTCATGCTATATAGTCATTATTAGAATCCATGTTATCTATTATCGAGCATCTCAATATGCTTCCAAAGATAAGGGTGAATCATGTTACGTATATTGTATTTGAGTCGGCCTAGAGATGGTGGGATGTGATATTGTAGGCGGGACGAAAATAGGTAATGGCTTGGGATGAGTTCAATTTGACCTTATATGACTACTTCTACCTGTATACCTTGAGGTTCGACCAAGCCCGAGAGTTCACGAGTGTGGAGATGTATACTGTCTCAATCTTGGAGTATTCTTCTCTCTTTACAGTGAAGAAACAATTCACACCAATTCTGGGGGGTGATGAGTTATTTCTGGCAAGGAAGACTGAGGATGGTCTCTAAAATGACATTCGAACCTAGGTAAACATCTTTAGGTTGACTTATATATCTTTAATAGTCAACAAGGCACAAATCACTGAGTGAAACCTGAGTGATTATGGGGCTTTGTCCTATGGAGGATCAGCCTCTAGAGTTGGCACCCTTTTGACTAATAGCGGAAAGCACCACTGGGAGTCGATGCATAGAGATCTGAGTAGGTGGGATTTTCCTTCAAATATCTAGGTGGTGTGCTACTGATGTGGGAAGGGCAGACATAATAATCCTCAGTTCCAGAGAGACCCAATTAAGTGTTAATATTGTGGAACGATGGTATACCTTCAACGTTTCTGCAACGCCCTCCATACAGCAGCTATTGAGGGGGTATATGTTTCGACTCCTCGTACTGAAGTAGGACCACCACTCCCACATCAGAATAGGGGATGGAGTTCTTCACGGCATTCAGGAGGAGGTGGTGGTCATGGCTGCAGTGTTCAGACGTAAGGTTTTTTTTAGCTTTGGTTGGATTAGCTCAGGGATCTCACACAGCTTTACTAGGCCACAAAGCAGGTCCATCTTCTGCATTGGAGTAGATCATTTAGGAGTAGGATCTTGGAACCTCAATGGTTAGAGGTATGATTCTAGTTGCCACAGTTTTATCTTCTTCTCTATTCGATATAAGGGTTGCATATATCTCTATATCTGCATCTGTTGTGAATATCCTTGGGCTCTGTATCTTTACATATGCTGATATCATGATGCTGGACACACCTTTGGGGATTACAATGGCTAGTGTACGTCAGTTTAAGTAGTTCCCTCTTGAAGTTTGTGGGTGTCACTTCTTATGGGACAATTATATATTAGAGATTACATGCTATGTTTTCATTCTTGTAATGAATTGGTTAGTTACATTCTAGTATGTTTTCGATTTATATCACCAAAGGGTGAGTTTCATGTCTTCTGAGGGTGGATTGATTCTACATATGGGTGAATGGGATGTTCAGGCAAGTAGATTTGGGCATGAGCAGTATGGTTTTAGAGGTGTTACAGGTCATATTTCTAGTCTATATCTAAATGTCAAGGGGAATTCACAAATGGACTTTCCTCCAGTGTTTGATCGTTTTCTAGATGATTTTCAAGATGAATTTTTAGGTTTTACTTCAGATGAAGTGGTAGACTTTTCTATTGAGATTGTTCTAGGAGCATCACTGGTGTCCATTCATCCTTATAGGATGGCTACACAAGAGTTGCAGGAGATCAATATTTAGTTAGAAGAGTTATAGGAAAAGTGTTTCATCCAACCGAATACTTCTACTTGGGGTTCACATTTCCTATTTTCAAAGAAGATGGACGGTAGCCTTAGAAATTGCGTGGAATATCCGAATTTGGAATAGTTGATGGCCAAAATCCAATATCCCTCACCGAGGATTGTTGATATCATTGATCATCTTCGAGGAGCCCGAGTGTTCTTAGTGATTGACTTTAGATCCAGTTATCATCAGTTTCATGTTAGACCATCATATGTACCTATTATACTCTTTTGGAATAGGTATAGTCTATATGAGAATGTGATTATGTCGTGCGGTCTCATGAACATGCCTACAGTTTTCATGGTAGAGATGAACCACGTGTTATATCCATACTTGTACTTCTTTTTGATTTATTTCATGGACTATATCTTGGTGTACTATCACACTCAACATGACAATGTCATCCATCTTGTGATCATTTTGGGTACTCTGAGAGAGAATATGTTTTACGCTAAGCTCCAAAAATTTTAATTTTGAATGGACTAGGATTACTTTTTTGTTCATGTTATCTCATAGAAAAGAGTATCAATAGACCCTGAGAAAGTGAGAGTAGTAGTTTTCTCGGAGTAGATGAAGAACGTATTTGAGTTACAAAGTTTCTTAGGGATATCTGAATACTTCATATGTTTTATCCAAGACTATTCATGCTTAGCAACGCCGCTGACGTTCCTGACAAAGAAGGTTGAAAATTACAAGTATGATTGATTCATGTGTGTCAGCCTTTCAGGAGTTGAAAGGGGGTTAATTTCAGCACTGATACTAGTTTTTCCGGATTAAGAAAAGAGTTACACTATTTACTATGATGCATCAGGTATCAGGTTGGGAGAAGTTCTTATACAATGGTAAGGAGTCATTGCGTATAGGGCTGGGCAGATGAGGCCACATCAGAGGAATTACCCGACGCACAATATTGAGTTGGATACAGTTTCCCAAGCTTTATGCTATATGAGACTAATATTTGGGAGAAAACATTGTGGTCTTCACTGTCCACAAAAGTCTCTAGTATATATTTACTCATGGTAATCTAAATTTGAGATAGCTAAGGTTGGTCGAGTACCTTTAGTATTTTTACTTTGAGCACACCTATATGCCTGAGAAAAAGAAATGCAGTGGATGATGCATTGAGCTAGAACACAGAAATACATGCAGTTATGGAGGCCATTAGTGAGTTTCATCTTATGTCTATCTTCTCTAATATGCATTTGGAGGTCCATGACAGACATGGGAAGACTTTTATTTCTTCTGTAGTTGTTACCTCAACATTTTTGGATAGAGTTCAAATGAGGCAGCTATAAGATTATAAAGGCCTGATCTTATGGGAGGGTGTGTCAGGAGAGGAACCTACTCCATGGTGGACCATAGTTGAGGATGAGGTCTTGCTTTTTACTGGGTTAATATGGGTTTTAGTAGACATACACTAGGAGATGATGTGGGATTTCTATTCCTCAGTTTGGTCAGTTCATCCCGATGTCGCCAAGAAGTATTGAGATATACACCGTCAGTATTGGTGGAAAGGTATGCAGAGGGATGTTTCTGGTTTTTTATGAGATATTCCACCTCTTGATAGGTGAAGGTAGAGAATCAGTGGCTAGCAAGACTATTACATTAGTTACCCATTATTGAGTGTAAGTGTAATGATGTCGCAATGGATTTCATGACAGGGTTACCGATATTACCTCGAGGAAATGACATGGTCTGGGTTGTTATCAAAATTCTCACAAAGGATTCACACATTTTACTAATCAAGGAGACCTTCAGTGTTAATGAGAATGGACGGTTGTACATCTGTGAGATTGTACTATTGTGTGGGGTCCAAAGCTCCATCATTTCACATAGAGTCTCCCGCTTTACTCGTTATGTCTGGCAGGGTCTCTAGAGGGATTTGGGTACACAAGTACTTCTAAAAAATCATAACATCCCCAGAAATATGGACAGTTAGAGCACACGATTCATGTGTTGGGGGAAATTCAATGAGCATGAATCCTAAATTTTGTAGGATCTTTGGATAACCACATACCTCTAGTGGAGTTTTTCAACAATAATAGTTTCCAGGAGATGATTCAGATGGAACCTTATGAGTCTTTTTACAGTAGGCCATTCTGATCACCCCTATGATAGTTGAAGGTAGTAGAGGTAGCCATGATGGGACCACATCTTTTCTAGGAGATTACATAGCAGGTGGAGTTGATTCAGAAGAGGATGGATATTACACAGTCTCGGCATAAGTCTTATGATAAACGATGGAGATGACCTCTGATGTTGAGAGTTGGTGATCAGGTTTTTTTATGTGTCACACCGAGGTTAGGGAAAAGAAGGATAATGAGACAGGGAAAACATTCACTGAGATATGACTGGCCGTTTGAGGTTTTTGGAGAGAGTCGGGCTGACAAGTCATGCACAGTGAAAAATTATCTAGGTTTTCTTCCCAAGAATGGATGTTGAATACATTCAATCTAATCATTCAATTTAACCATGCATAGGAGTTAACCTATAATAATTTCAATGTTTTGAGGAAAACCCCCTTGGAATGTCTAATTAAAACTCAACATCATAAAATATTACAAAAAAAACAACACAGTGACATAGGGGATGTCATAAAAATGAGATAATATCATAAATATTCTAAAATAATGAGAATGAGAAGATCATTCAAGCTAGTGGGATCCATATCTACAAATATTAGGTATGTTTGGGATTCTGATGCAGCTAAGAAGTATAACATATTTAATGATTTATTCTAGTTCATGGAATTTTACTTTTGGAACTGTCCAAGTTGTCAAAATTATAACATAACATAAAAAGGTTAAACTCTATGATATCAAATCATGGGTAGATTCACTCAAGGACATGAATTCATAGACAGTAGAGTAACTATGTTGGAAACCATAATGGGCCCAATGACTGAATCCATAAGTCAGTATAATCCCGATCTTATAATGTGAGAACTAACAATTTGACCATTAATATGTTGTATATAATGCATGTGGGAGTGTTGTAAAAGTTGGTTCCTTAACCCAAACATGAAAAGTAATGTTCAAATACTGAATCATATATATATAGTTATGCATGATGAATACATTCTATAATATTTTTTACAATTATGTATTCAAAATTTACATTGAAACATCCTTATATTATTTTTCATATCAATAGGTTATAGAATTTCCCACCTATAATGAGAACCTAGATGTACTATGACTAGAATAACATGCCTAATACATCCATCCCATGACCTCCACCACATCCATATACCTCAATATCCATGACAATCATATGAAAAACTAACCACATAATGTCATAAATTGGAACAAAGAGAAAATAAAAATCATGGCTGAACATAATAAATATGAATTATAGTAGAATATTTTATAATATTTAACCATACCATTGAAATGAATAACCATCCTGAATACTTTAAAAAAATGATGTGGATCAGAATGGTAAACGACATTTCTACTGCTGGAATCTATCACCTACAATACATAGTATTTTCGAAAATAAATATGGAAGAGAACATACAAAAAATATATTTATTATTTTTCACAAAATTGTTGTTATATTGTTAAAAAAACATAATAAATATGAAAATAATAAAATACATAATTACTAACACTTTAAAAAACATTAACATACCTATTTAATATATGACTGAGCATTTGAAACTGAAAATGCATAAATATATAAAAACCTAATTACTTTTTAAATTGACTTGTGATGTACCTAAAAGAGCTGAATAATAAAATTTTAAAGGATTTTATATGAAAACATTTCCTATATTTAATAAATAACTCAATGGTGATTGAATCAGGATTTAACATTTATATAAGGTCATTTCTTATGGTTTTGACAACTACACACACATTTTAGTGTATTAAAACACTAAAAATGTATATAGAACCATCCAAAGAAAATATTGACTCGGATTAAAATGGATTTAGTTCTTATATTTCAGAAATTGTTCTACATTCCTTGTCCTATGATTTCACAACAATCTGATGTCGTTTCATTGGTTTTGACCCCCTCACACAAGTTTATGAATGCTTCAGTATCTTTTAAAACAACATATTGAGTTTATTAGAGGACACCACACGTCTAATGGACATTTATTATCCTTGTACATGTCAAAAATAACTCATTGGTGGTTTTACCATTATTTCACATCAACATGATCTCATTTTATAGGGTTTTGATCACTACACACATGTTTTAGTTTTTCAATACAATAAAAACAGTCTTACTAGAATCCCATAAAAACCATAAGTTAGATTGATATAGAGTTAGTTACTACATTGAAAAAATAAAAATATATTGATTTTCCAATTATTTGATGGTCATAATATGTCATTACCTTCATTTTTGCACCATGAAACATTTTTTTAAAGGCCTTGTTATCTTGTAATTTTTTTATTAATTCTTTATGAGCACACCGCACATCTATTAGATGCTTTTTCTATCCATACACATCATAAATAATTCAATTTGTTATTTTACCATGATTTTATGTCAATATGAGGTTGTTTTATATGGACTAGACTATTACAATCATGTTTTAGAGTTTTAAAACACTAAAAACGTTTTTATAAGCATCTCAACAAAATTGTTACTCAGATTGACGTGGTGTTGGTTCCTATATTTCAAATCCAATATAGTGTAATTTTCTATGATTTCATGGGCCTATTATTTTTTTCATGGATTTTAACCCATTATCACCTCTTTTTAAAGATTTTCATACCTTTTAAAAGAGATTATTGATTCATTTTGAGCAAACCACATGTTCGATGGATGTGTTGTATACTCATACATGTGAAAAAATAATAAATAGTTGTTTTCCCAGGATTTCACCTTAATCCGAGGTTGGTTTCTATGGGTTTCATAGTTATACACATATTTTAGTGATTTATAACACTAAAACCGTCTTAATGAGAATCATGTCCAAATTTTAACTTTCATTGAAATAGTTCTAGTTCATTCATTTTAAAATTTAATCTATGGTTGTTTTAATATGATTCCACATCCATCTAACATTGATTGTATGGGTTTGACCACCTGGAATATGTTTTATAAGTCATTAGTAGCATTTAAAAATTCTGATTGAGTCATTTTGATCAAACAAGACATTAGAATAACATTTTTAAACTCATAAATGTCATAAATAATATAATGGTGTTTTTCATAAGATTTCATGCCAATCCTAGGATCTTGGCTGTGGTTTTTACAATTACATGCATGTTTTAGTGTTTAAAACACTAAAAACACATATATAAGAATCTTAGAAAAAAGTAAATCATATTGACATGGAATCATTTCCTATATTACATAAATCAATCAATGGTTGTTGTCCTATTATTTTATAGCCATATAACACCTTTTACATGGTTTTGACCCAATAACTCATATTTTTAAAGGCTTCAATCTCTTTTAAAACTACTTTTTGATACATTCAAATCCCACATCATGTCATATAGATGTGTTTTGTGATATTACACATGAAAAATAAATCAATGGTGGATTTCCCATGATTTCATGTTAAATTGAGTATTTTGTTTATGGTTTTCAATATTACACAAACTTTTTACTATTTTGAAACACTAAAAACACGTTTATCAGAATCCTTGTAAAATAGTAACTCAAATTCATGTGGAATTTCTTATACATTTTACAATTCAATCTTCAAAATGATTTCTATGATTTTACAACCATATGAGGTAGTTTCCCATCCTTTTACCCTCTCCCCCTAGTACATCTTTTTAAAGGCTTTGGTGTCTTTTAAAACTACTTAATTAATAATTCCATTCACATCACACATTAGATGGATGTTTCTTCTACTATTAAACATAAATAATAATTCAAAGGTGTTTTTGGAAAGATTTTATATTAATATGACGTCATTTTCTATGGTTTTGACCATTACACTCATGTTTTAGAGTTTTAATACAAAAAAACACATTTACTGGTATATCTCCAAACCCATAAAATTAATTGAAATGTATTTGGTACCTATATGAGAAAAAATAAAATAAAATCACTTCATAGGATTTCATATCCATTTGACAATTTTTGGTTGGTTTTGACCGGCAAAAACATGTTTCTAAAGGCTTTTAAATATTTTAAAACTGCTTATTGAGTCTTTCCAAGAACACCGCATGTCGATTGGACATGTTGTATACTTATAAAAATACTAGAGAATTCAATTTTCATTTTCCCAAGATTTAAAATTAATATGACATTGTCTTATATGGGTTGGACCATTACACACCCATTTTAGTTTTTTGAAACACTAAAAATGTTTTTACAAGTATCAGAACCAAATAATTACTCAGTTAGTTCCCACAATTCAAAAATCAATAAAACATCATTGAATTATGATTTAATGGTCATATTTTATCATTTTCTTAGTTTTGATCCTCTGGCGCATTTTTTGCAGGCATCGGTATCTTTTGAAACTACATATTGAGTCATTCCAGGCACACCACATGACTAATGCATATGGTGTCTACTAATACACATTAAAAAAAATTCCAATGTTCTTAGAAAATTATTTCACAGAAGTATGAGATATTTTTCTTTGGTTTTTACCATTACATGCACATTTTAGTGTTTTTAAACACTAAAAACGTGTTTACAAGCATCATCAGAAAACTATATCTCAGATTCACTTGGTGTCATATCTTACATTTCAAAAATCAATATATATTATTTTTACTATGATTTAAAATCCATTTGAACTTTTTCATTGAATTGACCCCCTAACATATGTTTTTAAAGGATTTCGTATATTTTATAACCATTTATTTAGTAATTCTGGGCACAATAAATGTCGGAAGGAAAAATAATATGGTTTCTATAAATATAATTCTAAAAGATTTATTTTATTAATATAATCCTTAAATTTATAAATATTCATGACTGATGTACCTTTTCAATATTATTTTTAAGGGATAATCATTGAGATGAGAAATAATATAAATAAGAATTGACAGTTCTGGGGAACATTATATGTTTTTTTAAAACATGTTAATGATATATAGATTTTAGAATTTATATGGAAGGATGATATATAGAATAGAAATTTCATTTTGGATCATTACTAACATCCATTGAAATATAGAAAGTAAATAATTTTCCAATGTCAACTACCACTAATCCTGAGTTTTCTTATAAGAGTCGTGTTCTGGAAAATTTTACTTTATACCTTAAAATTTTTCTTTGGGCTTCCCAATCAATGGAATTGTTGAAAACCCCTAGTTGTAAAAAAAATAAATTCCAATACCTAAGAAAAAAGACTAATGGAGTAATCAAAAAACCCATCCTTCATAC
Source organism: Viscum album (assembly GCA_963277665.1). Taxonomy (NCBI): domain Eukaryota; kingdom Viridiplantae; phylum Streptophyta; class Magnoliopsida; order Santalales; family Viscaceae; genus Viscum; species Viscum album. Next base: position 413,777,312 of record OY728128.1, on the reverse strand, counting down.
ACTCTCTAGACTCTCCTTCCCTAAAATTATAGCAACTGGATCATTATAGGACACTGATGATGATTGTGACGGGTTAACATCCTATGATTCTTGAATTTTATTCTATTATTACAATAATATTAACTATGATTACTATAATTATTAAAAATTTATGAAATTTACTTTTTTATATTTTTTCGTTACTATTTAATGTCATTTCATTACAATAAATACATAAAAATAAAAAATATTTTATGAAAAAACAATACACAAACCCAATTAATCATGGCCGACAAAATAGATCTAATTACACAAATTGAAGAAATTACCACTATTTGATCATTATATTCGTCCCCATTTAACTATTTTTAAATAATTTAAAAAAATCATTATTATGTTTTTATAGAAATGAAATAACAGTAAATAGTGATTTTAATCACTTACTCCAACATCTTTGGTAGGTTTATTTGCCAATTTTTTTTGGGTTTTCTAGGAATGGTAAGACACTTCTCTTACTAACAAACAGAGTGACTTAATTCATTTTATTTTATAGAAAATATATTTAAATGTTATAAAAAACAATAACTTATAATAAAATAATATAGATAATAATAGATAAAATAAAATTATGATTGTTGTTTTTCTATGAAATCTCTATGACTTTTCATTATGAGGTATGACTTGATTCTCATGATTCACATTATTTTTTATATATTCCCGAATGAAATAGACACCCTAAAAAATTATAAGGTTATTTTGTTTATATTATTAAGATACTATAACATACGAAATTACCTCATGATATGAATCTATGTTAATATAAATAAACATATTCAACTATTCATGATAAACACCTTAAGTAACTTTTTCTTACATTTTTTAAGAGCTCAGAGTTGTTTCAATAAACTCATGTTATAATTTCTATTTCAAATCCCTATATTTCATGAACAAAGGATTCATAAGTGCATATGTTACATGAATAATGGAATTATGTTGGTCTAACCAAGGGGTTTCACAAATGTTTATAAATATTTATGAATGGTTGTATGTTTAATGAAATGATATATTTATTTTAAGGTGATAAGTTTCAGGATCATGAAGAATGTTTTGAAAAATTGGTACAAATGTTTTGCGAATTAATTATGTTCCGTGATACACAAAGTGATTGTAATTTTTTGAAAACCGTAAAAAAAGATATTCTAAGAATACTAGTTCAAAAAGGAAGTGGAAGCTATTTCATTTATACTGTTGACAACTAGATTGTGATAGAGCAGAGTGAATTTAAATGTGAACTAATCAGCACATCAACTATCTGACATAGAAGTCATGAATTTTCCTATGACCCAGAAATCATTCTCAACCAAAGTAGTGACAAAAGGGATAGGAAAAATGGGGTGAACGATGGGTGGTAGTTAACCAAATGAAAAATCATGTAAAGGTAATAAGCCTTGTGTAGAGTTACCACAGTCGAAACCTTATATCAATAGGACTCGCAATGATTTTTTGATTTTATCCCATCAACAAAAGGTTATTGTGTGATCCTATAACATATCCCACTATTTGTAAACCATATATAATTCATCTATCTTATATAATATTATTTCTTTTATTCTACATAATGACAATTAGTGAATGTGGATTGATAAATATTCGATATTATTTGAATAAGGATTCGATAACTACTACAATTAATTAGATCATAACTTAATAGTGGAACAAAAGTTTTACCCTAATAATATGTGGTGTGAATATTGGTTTGGACCATGATAGTTTCACATATATTTGGGGAAATGAGAATGAGTTTTATACCATGATTAACCCCTAAGAGAAAATAACTAATGTCCATTGTGGTTCAAACACTTGTTTTAATATTAATCATAATTATTATGCACCATTACACATTCTTACATACAAGAATATCCAATGACATGTAAAAATTTTTATTACTATTGGAAGATATATTCTCTTAATCCCACATCTTAGTATACTATGTTCCCTATAATTTAATTCTATCCAATATTATAAGAATGGTTTTAAAAATATCATCATGGAATTTCATGTTTCTCATTATATAAGAGAACTACTATTCCATTTTTAATGTGATGGATACTCTAGAACAATATTACAATAATGTCACGATTAACTATTAATGATATTTAGTAAGATATTTAAATTAATATTAACTTATTTGATTATATTAGAGATATAAAGCACAAATTATTAGTCATATAACACAAAATCCAATAGAAATTTCTTCCTTTTCCCCTTCCCACACTTTCACAAGACTGGGTGAGAACTAGCTAATTGAACTTCTTTTCCTAATCATATCTATATGAAAACTTATCTATCTGGTAAAAACAATTTGGTACCTTCTATATGATAACCTATTAATCATGTATCTTCCATATCATGTTGCCTCAGAATAGTACCAGTTCTATAGGTATCCTCAATCTGATACCATTTATTTTCATTGGTTCTTCATATGGTATCCTTAGTTAGGTAACACTTTGTATGGTATCATGTTTCTGATACCACATCATCTATTTCTACGATATATTATTCATTTATAAAAGATAAATCACAAGGTCTTATTTTGACAACTCACATCTTAAAAAATATGTATGTATGAAACAACATAAGAAACTTCTTCACATAGCACTTTCTTCCCATTATGTAGGCATCATATGTATAAGAATTGTTGTTGGAACATGAACTTCAAACTCAAAATTCTTTCTCAATCATTGAATCTCCCTGTGATAGAATTATTTATTTTTATTCACTCACACATCCAAAAATATCTGGGTTAATCAAATTCATCAATGAATTACTCAAATCTATGCTTCAATCATTATTCAATCCTCCTTGAATCATGGAATGAATAATATTATTCCTTTCATGATTATTGAGTACCTGAACATCCATCTGAACAACATCACTAATAATTTCTTGACAAAATATTTGTAAATAATCTTAATATGTTATCAAAAACTCATTTTTAGGACCTTCTCCATATAGTAATGTTCTATTTGATGCACCACTTGGAACTTCAGTGTCCATTAGTTCTCTATTTGTTTTTATTATTAGTAGACTACCAATTAATATTCCTAATATACTTATCTTAGAAATATATTTTGATTCCTTTTCTTGTAACCCACTGTCTATGGGAATCTAAAATGTTTATAAAATGGACTCTCATCCTTTTACATACCTGGTGAACTCACTATAAAACCTATTTCTAATCACCCTGTTATCATTCTTCATCTGATGAACTTTTTCTAATAAACTCAAATGTTTGGTGAACATACAAACATTCATTTCTTTGAAGAACCCACAACTATTCTTTTTCAATTGTATTTTATCTAAAGGTCATAAACTGATTTATATTTTCTGTAATTACTCAATACAGTGAAAACAATGAATTCTTTTGAACATATATTTGATTCTCTCCTCCTAACGATATTCTCAGTTTGATATACTTCCTCAAACCACCATAGTCCTTTTATCCCAGTTTTCTCAATCTGGTATAATTTTTTTAGAATCTATATAAATAATATTCAACATTTTCAGGGGATTTATATATTTACAAAAAAATAGAACAAAAACAAATCCTCAATTTTTAAAAGATATGACAAAACCTCTTCGTCTCAATATGAGGAATGTGAAAAACTACATATTATAATTTATCTACAATTGAAATTAAATTTGTAAATGCTAAAAAATAATTTCTGTTCAATGCCGTGATAAAATGGGGTCACCATTAGAATTTCTAAAAAATAGCTGACAAAATAACCCTTTATCAGTGCTAAAAAGTGTTGATAAAGGTACCATTTTATTAGTTAATTTTCAATAATTGATAATGGAATCCTTGTATCTGTTATTTTTTTAGAGTTGATTTAATCAACACTTTTTTAACACTGAAAAAAACTAAATAAAATAAAAAATTTCTTCTTTCATTGATCCACACCCTTTTATTCAGGCTTGAGCCCAACTTTTATTAATTGTCAAGCCCCCTAGCCCGTCATTCTATTTGCATGTGATTTCCACCCATTACCACTTTTACCAGTGCTTGATCCCTTATCCTGTAATAATACCTCCCAACACCTGCTTAGCCACACACACCTAGATTTGATCATGTAAACCACTCCTTCAAAGAGAAGTCACTTATAACTTTTATATATTTTTTTATTGGAAAAAAATTAATGTTTCTCTGTGTGTGTGTGTATTTATATGTGTGTGTGAATTTGTTTTCTTGTATATGTTTACATGTTTGTGTGTCCACATATATGATTGTATATTTATTTTAATATATATATTTTTCAATTTATAAAGATAAATACATTTATTGAAACAGCAACAATCAAAGTTAATAGTAGACTAAATTATTTTTCGTTACATATATATATATATATATATTGGAACATATATACTTGATTTAATATATATATATATATTTATTTAAATATATTAATATATGTGTGTGTGTGTTTTATTATTACATGACACACCTTTTGTAGGGGTGTCCAAAATGATAAAATTATATTACAAGTGTAACACAGTGGCTGACTAGGTTTGTCCCACTTGAGAAGTTTCATAGTCAATCACTCACTGATACCTAGTTCACTTATTGTCTTTTTTATATTATTTTTATTTTATGGAAAATAAATTAAAATTGGGGAAGGATAATATAATGAAAAACTAAGAATAAGTTGAAAATTCCATGGAAAATAGAATGACTGATGTTAGAGTAGAAATGAAATTCTCCCAAGATATTCATCCATGTAGAACCTTTATAATCTTGATATATATATATACTTAATTAACACACTATTTCATATGTGTGAACACCGTCTACCATAGTTTCCATTGTATAGTGCACACAACAGTCACCTTGAACATCATATATCCACCAATTCAATCAATGTATAATGGGTATAGAATATGAAGATAAACTTTAGATAGTCACAATGATGATTACACCCACAAAAAATTATCCTTGGATTATCATAATGAGAATATAATTCATATACTTGAGTTTAACACCAGATTACTCCCCTAGGATGATCCTATGGTCACATAATAATAATAATGAGTTTGAGAGTTCACATTGTGTAATAGAAGAGATTGTGAGAGAGAGAGAGATAATAGAGGAACACATTATTCAAATACACACATTAGGATTCATGGAAAATAAATAAAACTAAACACTAAAACATAAAAGAAAACAATAGCTTCATCCTAATTTCATAGTAAAGGTTTTGATCTCCCTTCTGCTCCATGGATCCACTATATTTACAGGCATCAAAACCTCCACGATCCGGTCTTCGAATCCATCAATAACCTCATCAAATTCCCAAACATTGTTACTATTTGGTATTAGTAAATTAATCCTCTTTTAATTAAATTAAAATATCACAATTAAATAATCCTTTTTTATCTATGATAGTGATAACATGGCTTCGAACTTCCCATATTTCCTTATATTCACCCCTATCAATATCAATATTTAATTATACCTCATCCTCAATTTTAGATAAATTCATTTCCCACGTGGAATATGACTAATCACTACCCTAAAATCACATGTTCATGTATTGAGGTGTCCTTATGAAAGTATAAACGGTTTGGAAACCCAAGGTCACGTGTAAAATGGATGAGGTTCCTCAACAAAAAAATTTCCTATATTGGGGCTTAAACATGGAATTAAATGTTATTCTAGTGGGTGCATTGATATTGGGATTCCAGAGTCAACTACAATTAATTTCATGCATGTTTCTAATTATTCATCTACTAATGGTCTTAATATACCTAAGAAATATTGTAGTGAACCCTTGTGTTTTCTTCATGATGCATGTATGCACAAAACGATCATTACCACATAGAGTGATAGTTAGTTTCTCATTTTATCTCTTCAGTTTTCACACATTCTTTTCATCCATGGTATATCAACATACGGTTCATGATGATTTTATTTCATCTCAATTTTCCATGGTTATTTTTTTTGGGTTTTGTATGACCATCACATGACCATGCGTAGTGGAAGAAAACCCATACATAGGCATATACATCTTTAAGAATCAACATGTAAATAAATTATATAAATAATGTACCTAGAAATCATTAACAACATTAGTTTTCTCTTTTCATGGTGAAGGATAATTCTTTATTAAGATCATGTGGTAGTAAAAAATTACCCTTCCTCCAAGGGGGTACACTGACCAATGGATTATCAATCGTATCATGAGGATAATCAAATGCTAAAGTGGAAATAACACCTTCATATTAGATGATTAAAAGTAGTTCCTGAATAATAGATAAATGAGTGGCTTTATCATGATTGATTATATTTAAAGAAGGGATCACATCCCTTTAATATCTATCCATGAAGAATTTACATAAATGAAATTGTGTTGGCCATATTTTTGTATCCATATAAATTTTTTCATATAATTAATTTAATCTTATTCAATGAACATTCAATCAAATTAAAATGTCTATAATGAATTGTTACTTGTAATTAAACCATTTGGGAGAAATAAATATATATCAAATATATATATATATATATTATCTCATGTATTTAATACATGCATTACATTCATTACATGCATCAAATGCATGTAATTAAATACAAACTATATATATATATAATATCATATACTTTATATATTTTTTAGTGCATATCTTATAATGTACCACTTGAACTAAAATCTCATTTGTAATTTATGAATAACATCACAACTCTTGGTGAATCCATCCAAAATATTATCGATATAGTTTTTCATGAATGTCCATTCATTATGAATAAATAATTTTTCCATAATTTTAACAATATCCTAGGGCCTAATTGTCTGACCCTACTAGTCTTAGAAACGTTGACAACAACTATGAAATATCTATTTTATAGATATGAGAAATGATTGACCCCTAAAAAAGCATCAGTGTTACCCAATCTACTAAGGGGTTGGTTGTGATCTCCATCAAATATAATAATTTCTCTTTATGAACATTAACACCACATGATGAATCAGATAAACAATATATATCTTATATAATTAATTTTTCCATGACATCGAGTGAACACTAGACATGGAACATGCCAATCTATTAATGGCCTCTAATGATTTTATTGATTATTTGAAAAAGGATGACTAAGTGGATAAAAATATCCCATGTTATTCATTTATATGATAAGCATATCACATGTCACTTATCCAAGTAGATATGAAAATCATATGTGAACAACTAATCATAGACAACAATATCTTCAGGCTAATTCAATCAAGGGATACATTCCATTCCTTATCATACACGTGGATAAATCCCTTACTGGTTTCACTCCAGCTGACGATGTGATCGACAACATAACCAACCACCCCTAATTATCTATGTTCATATAGTGACTCTAATAATTATGGAATCAAAGTATTAATGTTCTCATGATAAGTATGTCATCGGCCTCAGGAATGATTTATTGATAACAAGAATACACCCCTATGTATATCTATGACCATATGACACTACATGAGATATAATTTATGGGATCATACCAAGTAATAAGTCTCTACTTATTTAATCAAGTATATATTATTCAATATCCCATATAAAACCCTTTCTAACTGAAATAATAATATTTTCATGATAAACATTACATTTCATCACAGCACATTAAACTTCAAAATGATCATCTGTTAGGGAAAACTAAATGTTTTTAATGTGAGGTAATATCTATCATTTGACCATTCATGTAAAACAAATTGTAGCACACATGATTGAATGATAAATGTACTTTTCATTTATTATAATAACATGATACATTTACAACCATTACAGCCAATAACTTCATTTTTGAACTCATAGATATATAACATGACTCTCATTTATTTATTGTAGTAATGAGTTTTAAATATTACATCCAAATTTAATACATGTCCCATCCTTATATGACCATTTGATAAAGTAATCCAACCAAACACTCAGTGAGAATCATTTATGAAGTAAGTGAGTTTGAATAATGGTGAGATGTAAGAATTATATTCCTTAATTTCAACTCTTTTAACTTTAGTTAAAAAATACTGACTTTATAAAAAAAATTATAATGTCATATTTATTTACATATGTAGAACAATATATTTAGTACACCGTCATCATCATAAGAACCCTTTCCACCAGACTTTTTCCTTGAATTATTTTATAAATAATGTAAGTTTTTACTTTGTCACTTCACCAGAAAATCTTAATCTCTTTTTAGGATAAAGTGATATGAAATTGTTTTTGTTAAATAATACAATTGTTTATATTTTTGTTTAAATTTATACCCTAATTTATTTTGGGATACAATGTGTAATACTTTGAGTAATATCTGGTATAATCTTTTATAGAATATTGATGTTCCATTGTAATGGTAATTAAATTTAACTGTTTACATTTTTTTAATTTTCATATATCCTAAAATATTAAGTACATTTAGTGAATAATCACTATAATCTTATACTGGTATAATATTTTAGATAATATTAATTTTCACTTTAACACAATAACTAAATGTAATAATTTAAAATTTTATTTATTGTCAAATATCCAAACTCTTTAGTATATAACATAAATAAACTCTTAAAATAAATGTGGGGTAATATTTTATTTGTTAATTTTTAAGTTCTTTAAGTTAAAACATATTCCCACAAGCTTCATGGATACTATACTCTTTTTAGAATATCTTTCTAATACAGCAGAAACTATTTTGTGTTTTATGACATTAAATTGAATTTGTCTTAGTAGGAATATTAACCAAATATATTATATTTTCTATATCATATATGGTTTTTCATGTGTTTAGAGAATTGTTATCTTAAAAGAGGTCTTTACTAAAATATACCCCCAATGAGTGGAAGGAACACATTCCCATATATCTTAATAAATATTTGGATAATAATTTTATCCTTGATAAACACATTAATCCAAATATTCTTCTTGAAAACATTTTTTATAAATTGATGAATCATAAACCATGTGCATACATTTTATCATGTTAAAAAAACTATTTCTTATTAAACAACCTCTCTTATCCTATATGTGAACTGAGATGAAGATACATGCCAATTATTTAGAATCATCCATGTTTGATATATTCTTTTACCATCAAATTCTCGATGTAGTAATTGTTTACTTCATCATTTGAAAACAATCTACATGATTAATTGATTATTCCTTTGATTTCCAATTCCTGTACATTTAAACACTAATTAAACATATGCATGTTTTGAAAAACATTTCCAAATCAAGGAATTAATTAATATAACATTCGTAACTATCATAGACATTCCATGGAGATCCCATACATCTTCCGGTATATTTTGGACAATCCATTCGTATTGATTTATAACTATTCCTTCATGAAATCTCTATGTTTCAATGAACATGATTTTATTCTTGAAGAAACAATGCTAAAATTTTCAATTGTCATTTTTTCTTCAAGTTTTAACTTTTACCCAATTTTACAATCTATATAGCACTAGAATCCAAACAACATATTCCCAGTCCATCCATTCACAAAAACATTGAATATATTAGGTAAATTTTTCTTGAATTCTTTCAGATTGTGAGAACAGTTACCTAAATGAAAATACTATGAATTCCATATCCAATAATATATTTTAGGAATTATTCATTCATTCCATACATTTTCTATCTTCTTTAATATCATGGACATAAAAATCATATTGAGTGTAGGAGACTAGAATTCCTTAGTACAATTATGCATTAAATTCCTTTTAAAAATTAAAATTAATATTTCATTATTCCATGATAAACTAAATTCTTTTATTGAACAAATTAAACACTTGGTTATGCAAGAATAATTTTCTTTAAAATCAAAGAATATCTCTCTTTCTAAACAAAATTTCTTAAGCTATAAGTCTTAGAAGTTCCTTAATTTAATATCTTTTTTTCAAGGAGTAATATTAATTTTAGTTTGATTATTATGATGCATTTATCTACAATAGAACTTTTAATCTTATTTAAATCATGTCTTCTATCATATCATTAGGGGATTTTAATGATAGTTTTCCCACTAATATTGATTACTCCAAACATCATATCCATTTAGTGATCCAAAATCCATATTTCACTAAAATTTATTTTTATTTTTAATTTCTGCCATTACATTCCTATTTAGGTTAGTCATCACCCCAATCACAACAGTCGTGAATCATAGATAGTTGTGTGGAAAGGCTATTATCCATATCCATCCATGGATTCAGTTAACTCTATTCCTCCAATAACATAATCATATTAGGGTCTCCCACCTAGTGTAACCAAAATAAAATTCCAAAAACCTTATATAAAATGATGATCCAAGGGAACCCATATTTAGAATGAGCATCAAATACAATAATCTATAGTCTTGCATTACTTTCTTTCCTTACACAATATAACACAATGGCACCCATCATTAGCATGGCCTATACAATTGTATTATTGAGGTTCTGATAAGTGTATCCTTTAAAGGAATATTACAATTATGTTATCATGTATCATTCCCTTTCTTTTTATTCATGATTTTCATGACATAGTTTTGGAAACACTACTCCAATAACCAATTTAATTTTTTCACCCTACATTAATGTGTAAATCATTACACAACCTACATGTTTGTGTCCATAAAAAAAATAAAAGTTAAGTATATTCATACATATTCATATTCATCATATAAATAATCATAATATGCCTAAGGTACATTAACACTTCATGTAAAGTCATAAAGTTATATGAGATTGTAAAAGTTCACATGAGTAACCATAGAGAGACAAATATCCAACCTTAGTCACATTCCAAAACATGGTGATCCTCCAGTAAAGTACATGGTCTGACCCCAAGTCCATCTACATGGGGATACATTACTGTTGATAGAATTCAATTCCTGAAAACTCGAAAACCTAATATGCAGATACATTTCCCCAAAACTCCCAAGAACTAAAATAAAAATAAAAACTGAGTTCGTGGTATTTAAAAACTAAATTTTATTATATCAAACCTAGCATGATATGAAAGGCTCTATCTTAGAACAAATTCGTCACATAAATTTTGGAATAATGTTATTAATAATATAAATTATTTATTACTATGAATAAAATAAGGAATAATGTTTATATAAATGAAAAATTCAAATATTTAATCATGAGATAAAAGTTTATAAACAGTTTCATAAATAAATCCTTTTATAATTCCACCTTTAACATTATTTAAATTCCATAATTTTGAATATAAACACTTTATATTCCTTCCAATATGAAGTCCTTCATATTTTTTATAATAAGGCATTTCCTTTTAAAATATATAATATTATATGAATTATAAACTATTTTTAATTCAATTTCTATTATTTAAACCTTTTATATAATTTTAATATCATATACTTAATCATTATTTAAACTTTTATAGTATTAATTATCAATCCCCCATTTGATGTGAAAAAAAACCCAAATAATGTCTCTTTAATTTGAACAATTTCAATTTAATTATTTATGATCTAAAAATAAATATTAAGGAAATTTAATAAATGAAAAAAAAAATTATTTTCCAAAATAAAAGATATTTATAAACTATTCCTAAATAAATGGTAATTATAAAAATTTTATAAGTTAGAAAGAATATAAAAATTCTATATTCTAATCAAAATGATCCATTCACATTTTATATTAAATGGAATTTTTATGATATTTCATGAATTATAAAAATTTTATAATTCAATATCTTTTATATAAACATTTTTCTATAATCAAAATATCATATATGGTGGAATTTATACAATATTTATAAATTTTTTTTTATGAATTATGGATAAACAGTTTATTTATATATTATAAATTATTCCATATATTTTTTCAAAATGTAATTTTATAAACGAATTATTTTACAATTAACCGTAATCATTTTATAGTAAATTAATGAATATAACACTTTTATAAATTTTTATATAAATATTTCGTGATACCTTTTTCATTATTTTAAAACTATTTATATATAACATAAATCAATTAAAAATTGAATCCTCTTGGTTAGAATATATATTTGATTTTTTCTCATATATACAAGAGTAATATATATAAACATTTCAATTTAATTTCCAGGTTTAGAGAAATTTATTTTTTTATATTATGACTTTTTGATCTTCAAATAATAAACATATTGACTTTTTTAAAAATTCTATGCCTATGATACTAGAATTTATGTTTTTTATGATGATCACATAGCCATGTTCAGCAGAAGACAACCCAACCAAAGGAAGATTTCTCTCTGAGAATCAATACGTAATGAATACTGTATAAATAGTGTACCTAGAAATCATCAACGATTGTAGTTTTTTCTATTATTGATAGAGGAGAATGCATGACTAAGATCATTTAGTATTAAAAAAATAACCCTACCTCCTAGGGGGGTATATACACTAATAGATATATTATTGCATCATGAGAATACCAAAATGTTGAAGGGGTTTTAGCACCTTCGTCTAGGATGATGAACATTATTGTGAGAAGAATAGGGAAATGAGAGGATTGCGTGAAACTTTCTATACGAACAAGAGGGATAATCAACCCTTTATGTATCCATCCATAAAACATTTCATTAAATGAAAAATTTTTCCCATATAAATGTATCCATATACAATTATTATCATAATTCATTGAATCCTATTTAATGATCTGTCAATCCAATTAATCCTTTCATAATGGATTATAACTGATAATTAAACAATTTGGGGGAAATAAACATCTATCACATATAAATATGTATATTTATTATCTCATATACTTAATAGATTAATTTCATGAATCAAATTCATGTAATTTAATATACATTCCATATATAATATCATATTATATATATATATATATTTCATATATAACAATCACACCCCACATTAGCACATCCCACCCACAGAATGATCTAGATTCACTCATTACATTCCTTCCTTACAAAAGATAACATTGAGTCACCCATCATTAGCATGAATAATCATGTTGGATGATCAAGGTCTTTAGAGGTGTCTCTTTGGAAGAATCCTCACATGTAGTATTTATGGGGATTTTGTTTAATGTTCTACCAATTTAATATACATCATATTCATATTAAATTCACAACTATTACATCCTATGTAATAATTATCATCTCATATTTTATTCACCTTTTGTGTACGAATGCTTCTAATGTTTTAGGTTTTGGAATCCTTATTCCAACAATGCATAGGGATTGGTATTTTCTATTTTTATCTCCCCCTTGTTATTCATTCATTTCGTCTATGGGATATCAACATGGGGTTCAAGATGTTTCAATTTAAAGTCATTTTTTCATGGTACTTTCAGTGGTGGTTTCCATTATCATCATTATTTGGTATTCACAGTGGTTTGATCGAGCCCCATCGATGGAGATTATGGAGATTTAGAGGATCCTGAGATGTAGTGATGATTCATGCATTCCTTGAAACCTTTCAAGTGGTGGTAAGGGTGACAGTGGTAGTTAAAGGGTACCACATATTAAAAGATATATAATTTCTACTATGATAGAATGGTTTCAACTGGTAGTAGAAGCAATAGTTTCAGTTTTTGGTACTGACTCCAATGGTAGCAGGGAACAATGATTAGCCATAACAGATGTATGCAATGGTTTCTAGAATTAGTTGTGGATAGTGTTATCAAATAGTGGTGGGGCACCCCAAGAAGTATCATGTGACGATGGGAGGGACTAGTGATCACATGTGACAGTGGAACACGATGGTACAACTTTTATTATAGCTAACATTATCAACACACCCCTGAACATAAAAACAGAGATACCATGTTGTGGTTCACTGACCACTAAGGGATATTAGTGGAGGGAGAAAAAATGCACTTTATTTCACAAAATAAAGGTTATAACATACCCCTCCCACACATCCCTTTCTTAATCGTACATGGAGCTCTCAAGGCTCCCTTGGGTGGAAGATATCTCTTGGATGGAAGAGCTCTCTTGTCTCAACTGATGATGAAGGAATCTCTCTTATTCATCCTTAAATAGGCATGGTGGGAGGTGTCAATTTTGACAGAACTCCCACCAATCTCCCACCTACCAAAGTAATTCTCCCATAGGTTCCACCCACCACAGAATTCTCCCATGGATTCAACAACCCATGCTATTAGGTGGGTTTGGTGCACCATCCACATTTGACAGAAATGGTGGGAAGAAGTTGGAAAACAAATCTCCATCAATTATCCTGCTCCAACAAAAATCATCTAGAGAATCTGACAAGTTCTAGCTTCTCTCAAGGAACCAAAATTTTCAAAATATACTTATGGTTCTCCTTAATGTGGATCCTCGATATTCATACTAGTTGTTGATCCAACACTTCATGTATCCAATGATAGAAAATGTCAATGTTCTTCGTCTGGAAATAGTACCTGGAGTTCGTGGTCGAGTCCAAAGAACATTTACTATCATGATGAACCATGTAATTCTTATGGATGAATCCATGTTCTATTAAAAAAATTCTTTGTTCAAAACATCTCCTTGAAAGATTCTGATGTATCAATGTACTATGCTTATATTGTGGATAATGAAATGCACTTATACAACCTTGACTACCATGATACATATCCTCCTACAAAATTAAAGATGTATCCTGATGTAGAATTACTTATATTATGATCTCCTACCAAATCTATATCTTTATATATATATATAAGATATTTTCAGCTCCCCAATATCACAAACATTCCTTTAAATTACTTTTAAGATACCTGAGAATCCATTTGACTGCATCCTTGGGATTCTTCCTCAGAATGGATAGAAAATGGCTTGCGATTTCCACTACATGGGAAATGTCAAGTCTCTTACTCACCATAGTATACATCAATCTTCCAACCACTGAGGATTAAGTTATCATCTTCATCACCTCAATTTCATCCTTTCATGATGAGAATGAAATCTTACACAACTTTAAATGGTTGGGAAGAGAAATGCTCACAGGTTTGTCATTTTCCATGTCGAAACATTACAGAACACATTCAACATACTTCATCTAAGATAACCATAATAACAACCTCTTTATGTCATGAATAATTTTCATCCCAAAAACATATAGAGCTTCTCCCATGTCCTTCATATCAAAATACTTTGTAAAGTCCTTCTTCAACAAGCAATAATTCACTACATCCTTCCCAATGACCAACATTACATCAACACAAAGTAGAAGAGAAATGAAGTTATGCTCTTGAATTCTATGGATGTAAACAATCTACGGTTCATGCATCCTATTTTACCATTTACTCACCATGAATCAGTCAAACTTCATGTACAACTGTTTGGGAGCCTGTTTCAGTCCATAAAAGTTCTTCCTCAATTTTCAGATGAGGGTTAAGATCACGTCATAGTCAACTCCTTTCCTCTTAAGGAATATCATTACAACTAACTGAGATTATTTCTTGACCTCATTTTTTCTATCATCCATCTTCAGCCTGAACACCAATTTTTTCATTAGTTCCTTCTTACCATTGTGTAATTCCACCAAATCGTATGTTTGGTTCTTCATCAAAGACTCCATATCATCCTCCATTGTATGCATCCACATGTGTTTTTCAGGATGAGACACTACTTTTTTGTATCCTATTAGACCCCCTCATCAGTCCGAAATAGGTAATTTGACTCTAATTATTTCATTGATGAAATCCTACCTCGTGAAGTTCTTCAAACCTATGAAATATTTGATTCGAGAGTCACAACATCACCATGCTCTTGTGCTGGTTCAAAAATATCTTATAGAGGGGATTGATTCTCCCCCTATTCAATATCCCCATTCACTGACTCATGATTTTCTTTCAATGATTATTCTTGATCCTTATCCTCTTCTATGATAGGTGGTGATTATATGGGTATTGGATCATGAATTGAGTCCTCAAATCATTCCCTTCAATACATTCTAGAATTTTGAATTTCTTCGATTGCATAGTTCTCAAGGAACACTACATCTCTGCTTCTGATCACATTTTTATCCTTTGAGTCCCAATGCTTTAATCTGAACTCCTCATCTTCACAGTATATGATGATTCATAGAGTATATCTTGCGTCTAGATTTAGCTTGAGATCCTTGGATACATGGGAAAATGTCAAACATCCAAATACTCATAAATGATAGTAAGAGTGATTTTTACCAGACCATCACTTATGTGTGATATTAAAATTCCCCAAGACTAATGGTAATTTCTTGATGAGATAGCATGAAAACCTGAACAGCTTCTCCCCAAAATGGCATAAAGATCATAGCCAAACTCATCATGCTTCTAACCTTCTCCAGGATGGTTCTGTTCATCCTTCATGTATCTTTGTCGTGTTGTTGGGTGTATATGATAGTCCTCTCATGTTGGATGCCCTGAATCCTATAATAGGAATCAAATTCCCATGATGTGTACTCCCCTCCATTATCTGAATGAAGAATTTTCATCTTCCTTCCATTTTCATCATCCACCATAGTGTGGAACATCTTGATGTAGTCATGTACTTGGTCCTTCGTCCACATGAATAATACCCACACCCTTAGAGATGAATCATCAATAAAGGATATGAAATATTTGTTACTTACCAATGAATCAACCAACATGTGTCTGCATACATCAGAGTGCACAAGATCCAACAACTCTGATTTTCGTGAAGAAGTAGAATTGAATGAGACACTATGATTCTTACCATACAAGAAATGTTTAAATGGATCATGTGATGCATCTTTTTCAATACTTATGTACTTAATCTTCTTCAGGGTACATATCCCTCTTTCACTCATGTGGCTGAGTCTCATATGCCACATATTGGATAAAGTCTCTCCTTCCACAATTTTGAGGTTGTCCTCACATATCTTCACATGAATTTTATATAATGTATCACATTTGATTCCTCGACCAAAGACGATGTACCCTTTTACCATATTTCATGCTCCATTGTAGAAGATGTTGTCATACCATTGTCGATCAATGAATGTACCAGATAACATGTTGAGTCAACGGCTTGAAACATAATGAACATCCCTTATGGTGATTGTGTATACAATGTTCATCTTTATTTTGATAACAAACATGCCATAAATATCTGCCCAACACATATTTCCCATTCTGACTACACCAAAGTCACCAGCTTGACAAGTTAGTAAATACTCACAATGCTGAGTGACGTGGTGTGGTGTTTCTGTATAGACCAACCATTTTTTTCATGGCTTTATGTTTGATGGAATTTATATTCTTCGTATTTGGAGAAAATATTTATTTTTCCAGAGACTATCAGATGCACATCTCTATTTCCTATTTTTTAGTTGATACATTGACCATTTTCTTATAGAAGCCTTAGACAGTTCTTCATCAGGTGACCAATCATGTCACAATGATATCATTTTTATTAAGGTTTCCTTCCATCCATATCACTCCGTTGGATTTGGTATTTGTTTCCATCCCCTCGAACAACTCCCATGGATGTTCCCTCCATGTAATTTCAATTTTTTGAAAATTTGAATAGCATATGTAAAACAGGAGCTCACTGTTGTGTCCAAACTATTGAAAATGGTGGAATTGACCCCTAGATCATTTAAATGGGACATCGATTGATCAATAAATGTTAAAAATGGTATAAAAGACTGAGATCGTCTGGTGACATGGAGATGACGTGGCGTTGATATGGCATGCTAGATCTTTTGTCGGAATTTCATAGAAAATTCTCAAAAAATTGTTCTGGTGTCGAAATTGTACATTCTTCTCCGGAAAGTGGGTACTATAACACCTGATGTTTTTCCAACCCTAATAAGCTTGTTTTAGCTCCATTTTCAACACCATTTACACTATTGAAATTTTATTGCCCTAAAAATTCAAAATATTTGTTCAAAATTGGATTCTGTGTAACATGAATTTTCAGGTCTCCAAAAAAAATCAACTACTATATCA
This sequence comes from Viscum album, assembly GCA_963277665.1. Lineage (NCBI taxonomy): Eukaryota > Viridiplantae > Streptophyta > Magnoliopsida > Santalales > Viscaceae > Viscum > Viscum album. The sequence goes on along the minus strand of OY728128.1, from coordinate 413,759,385 downwards.
TTACACCGGAAATCCCTCTGATACCACTTATGGTTATATGAACACTAGATGAGATGAATAGAGGGAGAAAATACATTTTATTTCACAAAAATAAATGTTACAATGTACCCCTCCAACACCTACCTTTCTTCCTCACACATGGACCTCTCAAGGCCCTCTTGGATGAAAGATCACTCTTGTCTCAACTAAGGATGAAGGAATCTCCCATTGACCGACTAAAAAAGGCATGATGGGAGGTGTCCAGTTTGATGCAACTCCCACTAATCCTCCACCTACCTAATAAATTATTTTATGGTTTTCACCTACCATGCACTTCTCCCATGGGTGCCACTTACCATGCAATTAGGTGGGGTTGGTGCACCATCGACCACTGACAGCAATGGTGGGAAGCAGTTGGAAATAAAAATCTCCATCATAGCACTCGACAGTAAGATACAATGGTAAGAGCTGACATTGGCGGTCGGTGGTGGAAGATCATGATGGTAGCACACAACTCGTGGAAATTCCAGAACGTCATGGTGTCTTTTCCCCGCAACACTTCACAGTGATGTGTCGTGGCATCATGCACATTGAATAAGTCTTTTATTTCCTCCTCATTCTCCGTGTGTGGGATTTTCCTCTCATTCGCTTTCCATGATGGATCTCCTCTGTCGGCACTCAGGAATGTTAGGTGACCTTTTGTCGGGGTTGCAGACAATCCAGGTACTGACCACTTAATAAATTTTCAACCAAATATTCTTATACAAAATCAAACTTCTAAATTTAACATTTTATTCTATTTTTATTGATTTTAACTCTTCCATTGTAAATTTACTACAATTTGATAAAACCAATGACCATTTTTTCAAACAATCAAAAATCATTAAAATAACTATTTAAATTTACTTTTTTCTTGTAAATTTTACGAGTATCATTACTCAAACACACGTATATGGATTTTCGTAGTTATATACATATTGATATTTTTTATTATGGTAAATAAAATGTATAATTTTTTATTTTAAATAAAATGGATAATTAATATTCATTTACATATAATAAATAAATTAATATATTAAAAATAAATTTAATATAAAAACATGTTTAAATGTTTATTTATACAATTACATTTATATATCAAATTATATAAAATTATTTGTATATATATGAATATATATATATAAATATATCAAGGAAAGGTAGGAAATATATTAAAAGATTATCAAAGGAAACATTACACAAGTCGAGAGGAAAAACAAGAAAAGATGTAAAAGGTATCCCGACCACACCAAAAAGAGGTAAAAAATTGGTAACACAATTACCTTCATTACCAATAAATGGAAATTCACAATATTATAGCTTAGATTCCATGTGTATGGGTTTTCCATAGTAGATCCAAAATAATAAAGAGCCACTTAACCTCGATCTAATTAATTAACAATAATTTCATTATCATATGTTTCCCACAATATATATGTATATATTTAATTTTAAATAACCAAAAAACAGTACCACAAAAAGGGTTTTTTGCAGTTCCACCCATTAACACTGCTAAAAAACACTGTTAAATGTATTCATTTATTACTTCTTTTTCTAGAATTGATAAATTCACCCCCTTTATCGAGGATTTTTAGTACAGTTAAAGGGACTCCCTTTATCAGTGATTTTTTATAAGAACTAGTAAGGTGGGGGTATTTTCAGTGATTTTTTAATACCGCTGATAAATGGTATATTTCAATAATATCAATAAATAATACATTAAAATATAAATATATTTATATTTTTATATTGATATAAATATAAAATATTTTTTTTGTAAATATGTTTTAAATAAGAATAAATAGGCTTTTACACATAAAATATTTGATATTTTGTGAAAATGGATTTTTAAATAATTTAAAAAATAATATTAATTAATAATGTGATAATAAGTGTCTAAATCCAAGTAGTGGTTGGGGTGTTTGGTTGGGTGAAGGGGTGCTAACGATGATAATGTGTCGGAGGTGTGCCTAGCGCTGTTAAAGGGTTCGTGGTGGCACACGCGGATGAGGCTTCCTAGCACTATTGTAAGGGGCATCGTGCATTGTTAAAAGGGGGTGTCTACCCACCGATTTACAGAATTTGTTTTAATTATTTTTTGTAATTTTATATGTATATTTTTTATCGCTAATAGAAGGGATCCCCTTTTAATAGCACATCGATTATCACCACTTTTAGTCCTGATAAAATCCATTTTAGAATTGATAAAACCATGTTTCGTATTAGTGATATGTCAAAATTATTAATATTTGAACACAATAATATTTATATGAAACTTATCCCCGGAAATAAATTATATATCTATACAAAAGAGACACAAATATGCCCTTAAAAAGCTTAATTTTCATTGAATGTTGAATAATCTAGGTATCCCAACTAAAAACTCATTTTTGGAGGCCTTCCAATCCTTTTTTTACTTACAAAATATATATATTGGGATTAACTTTTGTATTGAAAATTAAGAGAACTTCCATAGATTTTATTTCATATCTCATGGATCTAAAATAGACATCTAGATCAAAGAAATAATTAGTGTTTAATGATAAGTTGAAAATGAGACATGAACTTCAAAAAACCATAACTTTTGATCCGTATGTCTATTTAGGATCCATAAGAGTCCTTATAGTCCTTTTATCAGAATTTTATAGCACTGATAAAATCGGCCTTTTATCAGTCCTTTTTTAGAACTGATAAAAGGGGAATTTATCAGTTCCTTGTTTCGGGCACAGATAAAATGGATCCCCTTTTAATAATATCTCCTCAATTAATAGCTCTTATAAAAGATTTTTTAAGCACTAATAAAACCCTATTTTGTAGTACAAAAATATGAAAAATGATAATATTTGAACACCATAATATCAATATGAAACTAAAACCTGGATATAAATTATCTCTTAGAAAACGGGCAATAATCACTCTTCCAAAAAAAATAAATTTCATCGAATTACGAAAAATATGGTTATCCCATCCAAAAAATCAGTTTTAGAGGCCTTCAATGCCTTTTTTACCTAGGAAATACATAGATTCGGGTTCCCAGGGGAATTGAAAATAAAGATATCTTCCATAGATTCCATTTAATGTCACATTTATCCTAAGAGGACATCATGATCAAATGTTATGGTTGTTTGAAGTTCATGTAACATTTTAAACATATCTTATAATATTAATTAATTAATTGATTTTTTAAGTATCCAAATGGTTATAAAATAACTATTACTTATTTCTAATTGAAAAATTAATAATTTACATTAATTTTTAATTATTTTTAATTCATTTTTACTAAATCAATTATATATTAAGTGTGAATACATATTTAGTATCATATAAATAATATTTAGAAAAATATATTTCATATATATCAATACAATATATTTATATACTAATATGTGATTTTCAATAACATATATTTTCTATGAATGTCACATTTTAATAGCGCAATGAAAAAAATATGATAAAGGGATCCTTTATCAGTGGTCACAAAGCTTAGATAAAGGCTAAAAAACACTTATATGGTCAGTCTTTATCACTACTAAAAAACTATTAAAAACCAGCATTCATTAGTGGTTTTGAAGAATTCATAAAGACTTTGTTTATCAGTTATTTTTAATTAGTTATAATTAAATAACCACATTTTATCAGTGATTTTATTTTATAAATTTTAAAAGGTAGTACTTAATGTACATAAATATGTTGTAACGATGTGGGTATACTTCTTGAAACACAAGTTAGAAGTGTTTAGAGTATTTGTTCAAAGAAAAGCATTGGGGGTAAAGAAAATAGGATAGAATGAGAAGTCTCTGAGATCAGAAATGGTGGTGAGTATACTGGAAGGACACTAAAAAATATACAATGTTTAGCGATGTTATATTTTGGAGTGGTTTTCGAAACCAATGTTAAATTTTTTGTTGGTATTTATTTATCATATGTTATAGAAAACCATAGCTAATTCATGATATTTTTTATTTATTGGTTGTTCATTTTGTAGTGATTAAAACCTCAACTAAATAATAATTTGCTGTATTTAAATTTTTTTAAAAGGTTTTTACTTTTTAAATTTATAATTATATATTATTGATTTTTAATTTAATAATTTTATGGTTGTTGTTATTGTTATTATTATGTTCTAATTACTATTATTATTTATTATGTATTATTTGCTATTAGTCATTATTTAATAACTTATTATTTTTTATTTAGAATTTTAAATAATTAATAATGATTGATTAATGTTTTTAAATTTTAAAATTTAAAATTTTAATTATTTTCTAATCATTTATTACTAATTATTAATTTTAAATCCTTTTTAAATGAAATAATTTATATTTATATATAGTTATGTATGTAATGCTGGTATATATATATGTGTGTGTGTGTGTGTGTGTGGATATTTATATATTATATAATATTTATTATAAATCATATATAATATATTATTTATTATTTATTTGTATATATTTATATATATTATATGAAAATACATATATATCATTATGTGTGTGTGTATTTATGTATCGTTATATATATTTTTATTTATTTCAATAATTATATTTATATATAATTTTCATTATATATATATATATATCTGTGTGTTTGTGTAATTATATAAATTTAGGTATATTTATTTGTCATTATTAATATATATATGTCTTTATATATATTTATGTCAGTGTATTTGTATTTTTATATATTTATAGATAATTATATTTATTTATATATGTTATTATTTATTATATTTATTTATATTTATTATGTAGGTATATATATTCTTATATTTAATAATATATGTAGTGATATATGTATATATTATATATTAAATGAGTATTTATTTATGTAAATATATACTTATAGATATTGATACATATTTATGAATATTTATATACAATAATATATATATATATATATATGAAGGATTGCTTCCCTTTAAATATTTGGGTTTTCCAATGTTTTGTGGGAGGCCAAAAGCAAGTTATTTTTTTGATATTCTTAGTAAAATCAGAAGGCATCATGCAACATGGAAGGAAAAATCTATATCCTTGGAAGGTCATGTATTCTTGGTCAAGGTTATGATTATTTATATGTATTTTTATTCCTTCATTGTTTATATGTGTCCAGTATCTCTCATCAAGAGCATTAATGATTCTATCAAAAATTCCTTTTGAAGTGTAACGATATTTATTGGAAGTTAGCCATGGTTTCATGGATAAATTACTATAATCCTTATATTGCAGGGGGTGTTGGTATCAAAAACCATTATCTGTTCAATGATTCCATGATGGTATAATTTATTTAGAGGCTGTTAAATAGTAATTCTGAGTCTCTTGGCATCCTCAGAAATAAATTCAAGGATAAGCTCAGAAAGTGTTCTTTTAATTATGTGGATTCATCATTTTGGTGTGATTTTAAATACACATTCTCTTCTGTTGATGCTCGTGCCAGGTCGCTTGTTTCAAAGAATTCATCATTAAATTTTTGGAAGGAAAACTGAACTAATTATCTGTAACACCCCGAGATTTTATGAAAAATATTCTTTTTAATTTCATTGATGTGTTCTGTTGTACGCTACACCAAAAGGATCTTTCACAACACGCATCCTTGACTTGCCGTTAATTACACGCAATCACGACCTTCCTTGATAGCATGTGTAGTACGCAATACCGAGTTTCACTAAACAACGATATGCTATTAAAATATTATTAAAACTAGCCGTTATGAATAGTAATAACAACTTTTTGAAATTTTGTAAATTTTATTTTTCAAAATGGACTTCATTTTTGGATTCGGAATATCAAAATTAGCTTAGGGTGAATTTTTGGTAATTTGCGGATAACTTTCATATTTTGATGAATAGTGGAAATTACTAAATTTTAATTAAAAACAACTTTTTCAATCAAAATAATTAATAGTGATAAATTATTGATTTTAGTGGTTTTAATGTATTTTTAGAATATATTTTTACAATTTAATACAATGTTGGTCATTGGATGTAATTTCACATTTAAACCAGTTATAAACAAGTGTCAATCTTTTGATAGTTATTATCTCTTAAAAGCACGGCTTTTGTTTTGACGACGAGAAATAATTTTTAAATTAATTAATGCAACTAGTATGTTTTGAATTTGGTAAAATAGAAATCATTTTTGAGTTCATAATATAAAATATATCTTAGGCCTAATATTTGGTATTTTTCTGAAAACTTTCAATTTTTGATGAATAGTGAAACTACTAAGTGGTAGTTAAAAAACTGAATTTTTCATAAAACTTAATTTTACCGCTTCTGTGAGTAAAATTTCAAAAATCCGAGAGACACGGTTGATGTCAGTAAGTAAAATGTGGTTCAATGAGATGAAAATAATTTTTGGTGAATAGTAACTTTTTACTTTTATTTACCACGGTTAAAAGTAAATAGGGTAATTAAGGGTAAAAATGATATTGATATTACCCTAAGACATGTCCTAATTCTATTGGACAAGTGTATATCGACCGAAAACAATATTAGGAATAAAATATGACCATTTAGGCCCACTTGGATTAGATTAGGACATTTATTATTATTTAATTCAAAGAAGAGTTAAAAGAGTTAAATTCAAAGTTTATTTACTAAAACATTTTGAATATAGGATTATATATAAGATAAATTCGATTTTAAATATTCCTTAGAAATATATAAAGATTTCCTACATAATGGTATTTTATTTGTAATTTTTAGACATTAAATAATTTAATTTATTTATGACACAACGACGATGCAGTAATTATCTTATTTATAAAATATTGATATAATTGATGTTATAAATACCCAAATAAATACAATTGGAGACTTTTTATGAATTAAACTAATTTTATAGGTTAATATGATATGTTAGTATTGATTTAATTAACTTTTTTCGATCTTAGCATTCTGTTATGATTTTCACAAAAATCAATTACTAAATAGTGTCAAAATTGACATAAAATAGTTTTTAAAACTAATATTATATTATTAATTGTTATTTTATTCGTAAAAATATAAGGATAAGCCAAATGACTTAGATAAGGTTATATATATTAATAATAAACAACTTGGGGTTCGTTTGGCTTCTTATAGTAAGTTGATTAACCTTATAGTGTGAGAACACAAGAAGACACGGTAAAAGTAAAATTATTTAACTTAATGTAAAATCTAAATGATAAGGTTAAAATATGAACCTAAACTAGTCTAAATTCTATTGGATGAGAGGATTTAGACCCATCCCCACATTATCCACGAAATAAATCAATTTGTAGCTATTTAAAACCGAACATGACTTTATAATAAAATAATATTTTTAGTTATTCCAAAGGTGCCCCTCTCCTCCCTTATAAAAGGGCACCTCGTCCATCTCCTCCTCACACCAGTTTGAGCATTCAAGTTCGGCCAAACCCTGCCAAAATCACTTCTCCACTTCTCTAGTATCATCCTAGAGGTTCTGGTATTCTTCAAAGACCCATTTGAGTGCCCAAAAAGGAGGTCTCAAAGAAGCACTTCAAAGAAGAGGTAATGTCTGTTACCGATTATTTCATTTTTATTTCTTCTTCCACTTCTTCTTCTTAGGATGTTTCATTATTAAGTAATAAGATAAGTATCACTCATATACTGATATGTTATTATATGTATGAAAAACCCCTATTTCACCATCTATCCATCCTACGGAAAAAGATATCACCGCGCGTGCGTACTTACGGAATACCGTCTCCATGCCGTGGTGTAATCTATTTTCCACCACCACCTTACATGGATGGGTATAATGGTGTAAAGAATAACTATACATAGTTATTAGAACATCATATTGATTCTGATATATTGTATCATCCACTCCAATTCAATTCAATAATTATGGAAATGATATCATCGCTCGTGCGTACGTACGGACAACCGTCTCCACGACGCGATGAGATTCATTCTCCATGTTAACCATTTAAGAGTGATTATAAAGTATATATAAGAAATAATAATGAAATATATGACATTATAATGCTACTTGATTTATGTATATATGTATGTCATCTACTTAATTCTATTCAACTCAATAAGGAAACGAAAACAGCGTTCATGCATACGTACGACCTACCGTCTCCATGAACGGTGTATTTCTTTCCATTTACTAATTTATTATATATATGTATATTCTGAATATATATTATATATAAATCATGTTTTATTTTCTGGAATTAAGTAATTATGATCTAAGAAATAATTACATGTCAAAACATGGATGACAAATGAATCAATTTTACCCAAAATTCTCTTTAACATACAATTTACAAAAGAAAGGGTAATATAAAGTCATAAGTGAACTATATATGATATCATAACAATGAGTATGATTCTGGAATAAGTCAATAACATTATTTAAATCATTATACAGGAGGTTCGGACACCAACTAAGAAAATCAGACCTAAGGTAAGGGAAATATCACAATCTCATTTTTATCCGAGATTGTTTATACTTTGGTATTTACTGGGGTGTATTTTATCATCCACATCCATGTTTCCTCAATATGTAATATTATTTCCATCCACCTAAAATTTTTTAAATCCTATTTTACCCTTCAGTGAGTTTTTAGTAAAAGATATGAAAGGAATCTTTTGACGTTTTTCGTACGAGGTACTTTTTGACTTTTCCGACAAAAGTACGAAGAATGTTTTTTTTAACTTATACGGCATGAATGGATTTTTAAATCATTATTTCCAAGAATTATCCTTTAAAAGTTTTCATGTTTATTTTTAATCAACTTCTTTTAGTTTATAATTGTATGACATATTAAGAAAGGAAAAGTGTTTTTGAAATAGAAAGGATATTTTCCTTAAGAATGGAGTTCAAGTGTTTTATCGAAATTATTTTCCATCTAAGATAATAAAAGGTTCTGTTTTTATCTCTATTATTACATTGATTTGATTATGTTGTGATGGGATTATTTTTATGAATTCCTTTATCTTATATGAATTGTTTTATGATGTCACGATGTTTAAGATTCCCATTTTTATTACATGGGTTATGCAATGATGTATGATTTATGATTTTGTGGAACACATAAGAATGGTATCATTATGAAATGGGTGGGTCCTATATCTACCTCCAATGAATTGGATAAATATTTTATATCTCATGAGATAGACATGGCTGGAATGGTAGGTTATACCAGTTCAGTGAAACAGGACTGAAACGAGGGTGACTCGGTTCAGAAAGGGACTTTGTCCACTAAGATAGTCTTGGAAATGAGTCTTGACTAACAAGAAATGATTCTCTATGATTATGTGTGTATGCCACAATGTTTCATGTTTTACGTTATAATTATTGGGATTTCATTTCACTACTATGATTTATCCCATGTTACGAAATTATGCTCTCTTTTGCAGATTTAGATTTCCAAAATGTTATGTTCTTATGAATATGATGTGATTGATATTTATTTTGTTTACCCTTACTGAGCATTTGAGTTCAACCTTTTATGTTTTATTTTCCCCTGGATATAAAGAATGGTTTTTGGTTAATAAAATGGAAGATCTTTATGGGAGATGTTGAATATCTTTCACCACGATTAGAAGATTATATTCCGAGTTTCCAAAGACACTAAAGTATTACGATACTTGTGTGTGTGTTTTTGTTATGTACTAAGTATTCCACAAAAGTAATGTAATGTATATGTACGTTATGCTTCGGGTCTCTACAGTTGGTATCAGAGGAAAGGTTTAGGCAACCTTTGGAAACTAGGATGCGAGAAATTTAGTGAGATCCCTAGAGATATTTCTAAGGTATGTCTAGGAATGTCTCTAAGGTTAAGTATACGTATAGGTTATAGTCCTAGAATTGCTATAATGATCTTTGAATTTAACCTATGATGTTAGATATTGAGGGTAATCCCCCTTTATTATGTTGTTTTCCCTATCATGATTTTTTCCTCTCACACTATTCTTTTTGGGTTTTAGACGATGGCTGGAACCCAAAGGAACCATGTTGATCAATGCAATGGACAATGCAATGATTTCCCTCCTGAACAAACAAATGTTATGGGATATGGATTGAAAAATATTATTTCTATTCTTACACAAGCTATGAATCATTCTGGAATTCCAAATGAGCAGAGAAGGGAACAATATTCTATTGATACCTTCAGGAGGAAACATCCACCTTCTTTCAGTGGGACTTCTGATCCACTTGTTGCTGAACAATGGATCAGTACCACTGAATAGTTATTTTCAGTTTTTCAAAGTTCTGAACATGATAAATTCATCTTAGCAGTATATCGTTTGGATGGTGAAGCTGATCAATGGTGGAATCTTATCAAGAATACGAGGCCAAGAGATGAAATTGAGTCCATGGAATGGGACGAGTTCAAGAACATGTTTTTCAGTAAGTAATTCCCTCATATTCTTCGAACAAAGATGGAAAAGGATTTTCTTGAGCTGAAGTAGAAGGATGATGAATCTGTTGGTATATACGAAGAGAATTTTACAAGACTTTCAAGGTATGCATCTGGTATTATCATCCAACCTGAAAGTAAAGTTGATCGATTTTTCAGTGGCTTAAAACCAAGTCTTAGAAGGGCATTAGCTATAAGAGACATCAGTAGATATGAAGAAATTGTGCATTGTGCTATCAAGGTAGAAATGGAAGTTGGTGTTAAATATCCATCTCATGGTTTTGACAAGAAACGAAAGATGGAGTTCAAGGAGAAATCTCAGAATAATAGTGAAAAGAAGATTAATGTTTCCTTATGCACAAAGTGTGGAAATAAGCCTGGTGGAGATTGTCTTAAAGGGACTAGAAAATGTTTTAAGAGTTGAAAAGAAGGTCATCGAGCAGCTGAGTGTCGAAGTAATGGAAAAAGGGTTTCTAATGATGTGAATAAAGAAAACACTGCAGAGAACTCACCACCAACACTTCAATCCTTAAAGTGCAAGGAAATGGGGCATTATGCTAATAAATTCCCTAATCCAGGGTTAGTGATGATCGACATTAGCAACCGCTTAAGGCAAAGGACAAAGGGAAGTCACGTGCGATCACTATTGGTGATGCTGAATATGACAACGATGTGGTGGAATGATTAAGTGTTTATGTAATGGGATTCCAAAATAATGTTGTATCATGGAGTATTAGAATATTTATGTATTGGTCTATTGTGGTATTCAAAGTGATTGAGATATTTTTGGAAATAAGATGATATGCGCATAATGAAGGGAAAACTAGAAAATGAAATTTTTAACAGTATTCATGAGCTCATGATTGATATAAGGACTAAGTGATATCATGGTTTGAGTATATATAATTTTCAGGATTTTGGTATGTGGAAGGTGTTAACTTTTAACTGCATTCATGTTTTCACTAAGGTTCAATGGGTATTCAAGAGAATACATGATTAAGGACTTTGAATGTTTGGAATGTGACCAACAAAACATATCTTATGATATATGGGATCAACGATGGTATTAAATCTCTGGTAATCGTTTTCACTATGTTATGAGAGTGCACTATAGTATTTTAGATAAGCCTAAATATTATAATGGATTATGTTGGACATAAGTTAGGATAAAACGTTTTTCAATATAATTTATTGGATTTTATAGTAATATAGCTTTAGAAAAAGGACAACCTGCAGGACGGGCGATAGCCCATCGCGTTGGACAAGGCTATGGAAATCAAACCCACAACCGAAGTGCGACTAGCCTTTATCGCCTACCACTGGCCTACAAGAAGTCCATGTTTAGTAGAAACTAGTTTTATTATATTAAGCAGTATGATATATGAAGTATAAGTCCATTTTAGGAACCATATATGATTAATCTCACTATAGAATTACTTATGTATATTTAATAACTTTTGCTAACCTTTTGTTTGAGACAGATGGAATGACCTGTCATTCTATCACATGGTCTGCTAACACTTCACGAATAACAATTTCAACTTCATTTATTTAAGAGATGAAGTGGAAATTGTTCAAGGCACGATCAACAGTGAGATTATACCAAAATAAAGTAAGTATTTATTCTAATTCAAATTCTTCAACTTTAGGGAAACGATCTTGAAAACTAAAAATGTTGTCCTAGTGCTCTTATATCTGATTAATCAGATGGTACCTTAGATCGTCACAAATTTATGGATTTGTGATTGTTGGATTTTCTATATCCATGTTCTCTACCACTCTCCATCAAAACATGATGGTTAGATTTCTCTTCCATAACCATATTTTCACCTATGTGGAAACCCAATGATTAGTTTATTTGGGTAACCGTTACATTTTATACTTTTGTTTTTAATGATTGGTTTTGGTATTCCTTTTTACGATGTGGGTTTCTATTAAAGAAACTTTCGAGTAGTAAACCATTTATAACCCTGACGAATTTCGAGGGAGAAATTCATTTTAAGGGGGTAGAATGTAACACCCCGAGATTTTATGAAAAATATTATTTTTAATTTCATTAATGTCTTGTGTTGTATGCTACCCGAAAAGGAGCTTGCACAACACACATCCTTGACTTGCCTTTCATTACATGCAATCACGACCTTCCTTGATAGTGTGTGTAGTAAGCAATACTGAGTTTTACTAAACAACGATATGCTATTAAAATATTATTAAAACTAGCCGTTATGAATAGTAATAACCACTTTTTGAAATTTTGAAAATTTTATTTTTCAAAATGGACTTCATTTTTGGATTCGGGATATCGAAATTTGCTTAGGGTGAACTTTTTGTAATTTGCGGATAACTTTCATATTTTGATGAATATTGGAAATTACTAAATTTTAATTAAAAACAACTTTTTCAATAAAAATAATTAATAGTGATAAATTATTAATTTTAGTGGTTTTAAAGTATATTTAGAATATATTTTTACAATTTAATACAATGTTGGTCATTAGATGTAATTTCACATTTAAACCAGTTATAAACAAGTGTCAATCTTTTGATATTTATTATCTCTTAAAAACACGCCTTTTGTTTTGACGATGAGAATTAATTTTTAAATTAATTAATGCAACTGATATGTTTTGAATTTGTTAAAATAGAAATCATTTTTGAGTTCATAATATCAAATATAGCTTTGGCCTAATTTTTGGTATTTTTCTGAAAACTTTCAATTTTTTAGGAATAGTAAAACCACTAAGTGGTAGTTAAAAAAAACTGAACATTTCATAAAACTTAATTTTACCACTTCTGTGAGTGGAATTTCAAAAATCTGAGAGACACAGTTTATGTCAGTAAGTAAAATGTGGTTCAATGAGATGAAAATAATTTTTGGTGAATAGTAACTTTTTACTTTATTTTCCACGGTTAAAAGTAAATAGGGTAATTAAGGGTAAAAATGATATTATTATTACCCTAACACATGTTCAAATTCTATTGGATAAGTTTAATTCGACCAAAAACAAGCTTAGGAATAAAATATGACCTTTTAGGCCCACTTGGATTAGATTAGGACATTTATTATTATTTAATTCAAAGAAGAGTTAAAAGAGTTAAAATGAAAGTTTATTTACTAAAACATTATTAATATAGGTTTATACATAAGATAAATTCTATTTTAAATATTAATTAGAAATATAAAAAGATTTCCTACATAATGGTATTTTATTTGTAATTTTTAGACATTAAATATGTTAATTTATTTATGACACAACGACGATGCAGTAATTATCTTATTTATAAAATATTGACATAATTGATGTTATAAATACCCAAATAAATATAATTTGAGACTTTTTATGAAATACAATAATTTTATAGGTTAATATGACATGTTAGTATTGATTTAATTTACTTTTTTCGAACTTATCATTCTGTTATTACTTTCACTAAAATCAATTACTAAATAGTGTCAAAATTGACATAAAATAGTTTTTAAAACAAATATTATATTATTAATTGTTATTTTATTCCTAAAAATATAAGGTTCGGCCAAATGTCTTAGATAAGGTTTTATATATTAATAATAAACAACTTGGGGTTCGTTTGGCTTATTTTAGTAAGTTTATTAACCTTATAGTTTAAGAACACAAGAAGACACGGTAAAAGTAAAATTATTTAACTTAATCTTTAATCTAAATGATAAGGGTAAAATAGGAACCTAAAATAGTATAAATTCTATTGTATGAGAGGATTTCGACTCATCCCCACCTTGTCCACGAAATAAATCAATTTGGAGCTATTTAAAACCGAACATGACTTTATAATAAAATAATATTTTTAGTTATTCCAAAGGTGCCTCTCTCCTCCCTTATAAAAGGGCACCTCCTCCCTCTCCTCCTCACACAAATTTGAGCATTCATGCTCGGACAACCCCTGACAAAATCTCTTCTCCACATCCCTAGGATCATCCTAGAGGTTCTGGGATTCTTCAAAGACCCATTTTAGTGCCCTAAAAGGAGGTCTCAAAGAAGCACTTCAAAGAAGAGGTAATGTCCGTTACCGATTATTTCATCTTTATTTCTTCTTCCACTTCTTCTTCTTAGGTTGTTTCATTATGAAGTAATAACATCAGTATCACTCATATACTGATATGTTATTATAAGTATGAAAAACCCCTATTTCACCATCTATCCATCCTATGGAAAAAGAAATCACCGCGCGTGCGTACGTACGGAATACCGTCTCCACGCCGCGGTGTAATCTATTTTCCACCACCACCTTACATGGATGGGTATAATGGTGTAAAGAATAACTATACATAGTTATTAGAACATCATATTGATTCTGATATATTGTATCATCCACTCCAATTCAATTCAATAATTATGGAAATGATATCATCGCTCGTGCGTACGTACGGACTACCGTCTCCACGACGCGATGAGATTCATTATCCATGTTAACCATTTAAGAGTGATTATAAAGTATATATAAGAAATAAAAATGAAATATATGAAATTATAAAGCTACTGGATTTATGTATATATGTATGTCATCTACTTAATTCCATTCAACTCAATAAGGAAACGAAAACAGCGTTCATGCATACGTATGACCTACCGTCTCCATGAACGGTGTATTTCATTCCATTTACTAATATATTATATATATGTATATTATAAATATATATTATATATAAATCATGTTTTGTATTATGTAATTAAGTAATTATGATCTATGAAATAATTACAAGTCAAAAAAAGGATGACTAATGAAACAATATTACCCAAAATGCTCTTTAACATAGAATTTACAAAAGAAAGGGTAATATAAAGTCATAAGTGAACCATATATGATATCATAACAATGAGTATGATTCTGGAATAAGTCAATAACATTATTTAAATAATTATACAGGAGGTTCAGACACCTACGAAGAATATCAGACCTAAGGTAAGGGAAATATCACAATCTCATTTTTATCCGAGATTGTTTATACTTTGGTATTTACTGGGGTGTATTTTATCATCCACATCCATGACTCCTCAATATGTAATATTATTTCCATCCACCTAAAATTGTTTAAATCCTATTTTACCCTTCGGTGAGTTTTTAGTAAAATATATGAATGGAATCTTTTGACGTTTTTCGTACGAGGTACTTTTTGACTTTTCCGAAAAAAAGTACAAAGAATGTTTTTTTTAACTTATACGGCATGAATGGATTTTTAAAACATTATTTCCAAGAATCTTAATTTAAAATTTTTCATGTTTGTTTTTAATCAACATATTTTAGTTTATAATTGTATGACATATTAAGAAAGGAAAAGTGTTTTTGAAATAGAAAGGATATTTTCCTCAAGAATGGAGTTCAAGTGTTTTATCGAAATTGTTTACCATCTAAGATAATAAATGGTTCTGTTTTTATCCCTATTATTACATTGATTTTATTATGTTGTGATGTGATTATTTTTATGAATTCCTTTATCTTTTATGAATTGTTTTATGATGTCACGATGTTTAAGATTCCCATTTTTATTAGATGGGTTATGCAATGATGTATGATTTATGATTTTGTGGCACACATAAGAATGTTATCATTATGAGATGGGTGGGAACTATATCTCCCTCCAATGCATTGGGTAATGATTTTATATCTAATGAGATACACATGGCTGGAACGGTAGGTTATACCTGTTCAGTGAAACAGGACTGAAACGAGGGTGACTTGGTTTAGAAAGGGACTTTGTCCACTAAGATAGTCTTGGCAATGAGTCGTGACTAACATGAAATGATTCTCTATGATTATGTGTGTATGCCACAATGTTTCATGTTTTAAGTTATGATTACTGGGATTTCATTTCACTACTATGATTTATCCCATGTTACAAAATTATGCTCTCTTTTGCAGGTTATGATTTCCAAAATGTTATGTTCTTATGAATATGATGTGATTGATATTTATTTTGTTTACCCTTACTGAGCATTTGAGCTCACCCATTTATGTTTTATTTTTCCCAGGATATAAAGAAATGTTTTAGGTTAAAAAAAGGAAGATCTTTATGGGAGATGTTGAAGATCTTTCACCACGATTAGAAGATTATATTCCGAGATTCCAAAGACACTAAACTATTACGATCCTTGTGTGTGTGTTTTTGTTATCTACTAAGTATTCCACAAAAGTAATGTAATGTATATGTACGTTAATCTTCGGGTCTCTACATTATCCCCTTGTAGAGGAACTAAAAAATTATGGACTTAATGTGGTCTTGGATTCCATGATTAATAAACAACTAGATAGTATATGGAATCTCCAAATTCATATTTTCAATACTGTTCGAGACTACTATTTTTCTAAGACAGAATATTTCTGGGTCTAGAAACTTGTATTCAATAGTTTTATATCTTCTCAAAAAATATACCAAAATCATTTATCATCAAACACAGATTTTAAGTGGATGAGTGAGTTTCACATGAACTTTATAAGGCCTTATTGGTCTGTTTTGGCTGGGAGACTGGCTCACAGGATGATTCCTACGGATTTCATTCTTTATTAATGTGGTATAAGTCTTTGTTCTTCGTGTGTTCTTTACCATCAACATATGGAAGATATTCACCATTTGTTTCATTTTTGTGTTACTGCTTCATCCATTTGGATGGTGTTTTTGATATCTTTGTAATCTCTCTGCCTTGTGTGTCTTCTATTCGGGATTTTCTCCAAGGATGGAATTCAATTGTTCTTTCTCCATAACTACTAGATCTCTTTCATGCAGCTTCTCTAGATCTTCTTCATATCATTTGGTCTTCTCCAAATAAAGAAATTCATGATAGCTACTCTTTTTCCATCAGTGGTTCCATTTCCTCCATACTTGCTACTGTGCATGAGGTAAGAACACCAAAGAAGCATTATTTCTTAAAATCAGTGATATTTTTTTTTTGAACTATATTGATGACTAGGGGAACTTTTTGCCTTTGAAGGGAACCATTGAAGTATTATCGAATGATCCATTTGTTGCATGGATAAAATTCAATTCTGTTGGAGCATCTACACACAATCCAAGGCCTTCTAAATGTTGTTCTATTTTCAAGAATCATAAAGGGGATGTACTTGGATGTTTTCATTATTCTTGTGGTCTTTCTTATTCTCTTGAGGTGGAAATGCTTGGAATCATTGTTGTGGTGGAGCAAGCCATGGATCATGGTTGGAATAATTTATTATTTGAGAGTGAATCTACTGTGGACATCTCTGCAATCAGGATGGGTCTCTCTAGTATGGTTTGGAAGCTAACTAATTATTAGTGAAAGTGCATGTATAATCTTTTCTCCATGAATCATATCCTCACTCAAATTTGAAGGGAAGCCAATTTGGTTCTTATGGTCTTGACAATAAGTACATCAATGGAGTTCAATTTTCTTGATGTGATGAGGCTTGAGATGATATTAATCATTTTCTTAAAAGGGATCATGTGAAATCTCCCATATTTAGACTAGTGTATGCTGTTTTTTTCATGAATGGAGGCATGTTACAGGTTTATTCTGGCATGGGTTTTCTTCTACAATTTATTGCTATGCCTGGACATGCATGAGGATGGTCATACATATTGTAATTTTTTCTACAATAGTGGGTCTGGATTGAGGGCATCAATTGATGTCTGGCTTGAGTGGTGTGCTGGCTATTTCCTGGTCATGTTTGGTGCTATTTTGATATGTTTTCTGTTAATGAAATTTTTTCTCTTAGACTTTCATGGGGATTCGAATGAATAATTTTTTATTTTTTTCCTGTATTGTTTTATTTTCATGAATATATTTTTGGTTCGGGTTCACCCTGGTCCTATCTTAAAAAAAATAAATTTATAAAATTAAAAAAAATAAAAAACTATCGCTATATATTTTATGATGGTTTAAACTGTTTTTATATACATGTTGTGAAAAGAGTCCCAACACCAAAAAACATGACACTAATAGAAATCAATACACAACATTTATTAGTGGTTTAAGTTTCCACATGAAAATATTGTTAAAACTATTTTTTTGTTAGGAATTTCGGGTATGATGGAAGACACAAATGACTACCATATGGACAAACAGTTCATGGAATGCCTAACATGGTTGAAACGATGAATTCAACATTTATGGAATGAAGGAATATTATGAAACTTTATTAACTATATAACATTATATTAGTATTATTTATAAATTTAATATATTTAATAGTTTTAATTATCCTAATATTAAATCATATTTATTTCTTTAATTATCCATTTAATATATATATTTTCCAATGTATACCATATATTTTTTTAAAAGGTTTTTCATTATTTAAACTTTTTACCAATTTCTATCAATGTTTTCTTTCCAAAATTTTATCATATAAACCTTTCTTTTATATTTTTTCTATTTCATTCCCATCACTTTTTACTAAATTTTATATGAATTATAAAGGTAAATATTAAATAATGTGGGTTTACATTTTATTAATACCTGTAACACCCATAAAGACCACTATAAATATCACCACCATTTTTGTGTTTCTTCTTTTTAAAGAAACGTTTTTTTCATCCACATCAGTTTCATTGCATTATTCATTGTCTTTATGGTAAATATTAATGTCACTCAAAAAAAATATTTATGTTAATTTTTTTATGTTTTTTGAATACTATTCTAACTCCCCCAAAATACATGGGGATGTGAATGAAAAGGGAGAGGAGTAAGGTTAAGGGCTCTAGTGTAGATGGGGGAACATGGTAATAAATTGGAGAAGATGTAGGGAATGGATCAGAATAAAAAAGTGAGGAGGAGGAGATTCATGGAATTCGGTTGGGAGTCGAAAGGGGACATCGTCTTCCAATGAAAATTTACCTAAAGAACCCCTACCAAAAAGTGTTTTTTGGAAAACTGTGTATAGGAGCAGCATGAGGCACAACATGAGGATGAGGAGAAAGGTGATCCATGAGATGATGAGCTCCGGTGTTAATAAACCGGCCAAGACTCTAACCAATATTTCTTCAAGGCTTCAGTGCTAAGTTTTCCCCACTAAATAATATTTCAATTTTACCAACAAGAGCATATCTGTTAGTAAAAGTACATTTTCTATTAGTAAAATATTTTACCAACATATATGTCCATGTCACTAAACTGTTGGTAAAAACGCTTTCGATAAATGATTTTATGATAGGTATAATTGTTTTGTTATGATTATAATAGTACCAACCGATGATATATAAGTTTTTTAAGGTGTTTTTCAATAGATTCTAATGACACGTTTTTCTATTGGTAACAATATTATCAATATATAATATATGTTTATAAATTAGTTTTGAATAAAAATTATTTAAAATTTCATATTATTTTTATTAATTAATTTATCATATATAATACATCTTCTTTAATTATTAAAAAAAATTAAAACATGTTCAATATTAGAAAAAATAATAATTTTATTCATAAATAAATTTAATACATCAAGATTCATCACAACCCACCCACACAATGCTGAGACTCCCTGACCCATCTGTGCATGCGTAGTAGTAACCCATCCATGCCAACAAACCAACTCCCACACTAGTGACCAACGAGTACCCCCACTGACTCCTCCATGCCATTCTAGTGCAGTAGCAGCTCATCCAATCTAGATAGTCGGCTCTAGCACCATCCAATCCCTAGCTCCATCCTCGGACTATCCAATCCAGGGAGCACCGATGAACCATCAATACAAGTGATGAATCCATCCATATCAGTGATCTATGTAAAGATTAATAGAAAAAAACCACTTATCCTTCTGTTATGTATGAATAAATAATTGTAAAATAGGAAAAAAATGAATAAAAATAATTTTAAATATATATGTGTTATGTAATGACCAAAGTTACTTCAATCAAAATCTTTTTAAGATTGTTAAATGTAGAAGTTAGATGCCTAAACATCTAATGCATCACTTTCTGGAGTTCTCTAGATTGCTCACAGGAGAGGTACCATTTCCCAATTTAAATAATTATCCAAGCACTTTTGAAAAACATAGGATATGAATACATGTATTTTCCATAGTTCTTTTTAGCTCTACATGTTCATATTAACAGTAGAGAAATATAGTTCCACAACTAATTTCAAATGAATCAAAATAGAAGATTTTAACTTGTGTAGATAGTGATTTATATATTACTTTTTAACTACAACTACCTAACTAAAAATAATAAGTATAAAAAATATGACCATATTGAATAAATCCAGACTCTAAATGTAAACATGTATGAAAAAAAATCACTCAATGTAGGTTCTACCAAAGTGCAGTAAATAAAAATAGTATTTAAATAATTGAAAAACACAACACTATTATTAATAAAGGAATATAGGGAGGTTGACTCAAGCCTCATTAATAAGATATCCAAATTCCACCTTCTTCTTAGATAGCATCCTGTAAATCCTCGGAAAGGTTTCTTGCTCGTACCTGCTCATTCATTTACTTGGGATAAAAAACACATAACCAGCTCAACCAATAGAACTATTTCAAATTTCATAACAGGAAAATTCATGAAAAATAAATAGACTAATGAATGTCTCACTATCTTTACCTTCATTAATTTATACCCATCAATCCTAGTCAAAGAGTTTGTAAGATACCATTCGATGTATACTTTTTTTCAAGAAACGGATCAAACATCATGTTGAACTACCTTTCTCCTTTCGAAAAAGGTAGTGGTGAACATCTTTAGTATTTCAACATTGGTTTTACCTGCAATATTGGGAAATAATCATTCATAAATAGCCTTTTATTTATAAAAATTGTATACATTGAATTAGGATTGAAATAATAACTTGTAGAAAGTACCAATTATATCAGATTCTTATAGTTGGTGGGCTTAACAGAATCAATAACCTACCTTCAAGTAATCATCTCAAATAACATAAAGTCAAATCGGTGCCATCTGATTTGGTCGGAAACAACCCAACCCATGCGTAATTAGGAGAAAAATATCCATAGGTCCCAAACACCTTTGTAGAAACATGGGTATTTTTCCAAGTTAGACCAATCCTGGAAACACTAAAAATCAAAGATAATTTATTTGAATTCCTCTTATTGAAATATTATTAATGCATCATAATCATTCTACATTAGTTATGAGTAAATTATTTCTAGTAAAATTGGAATATGAGTACTATGAAAAATGGGTGAGTGAAGAATTTTCCACTGGTCTTGATCACACGGCCTGTACAGGTCATGATGTACATGCATGTTTTGAATTGTATAGAATTGTATAGGTTATGTGTTCGATCCATGAGTACTTGAACACATGGCCTGTATAGAATTGAACACATGGAAATGAGTACAGTAACCTGTTGTGAAAACAGGTATAGACCCTATGATAGTCCATGATATGTAGTTATGTATAGGTGATGGATTAGTGACAAGCAACGATAGTTTTTTACATGAAGGTCTTATTGACAATACAAGATAGTTATATACATGATGTTCATGGCCTGTACAGAATTGTCTTAGAGACAAGCCATGATTGTTTTTAACATGGTGTACATTGATTAGTGACAATCCATGATAGGACATGGATTAGTGACAAGCCATGATATGAAACTACCTAGCCAATGATTAGTGGCAATCCATGATAGTTCTGTATAGGCCATGGCTTTATGACAAGCCATGTATAGTTCTGTAGAGGCCATGATGTATAGTTAGGTATAGGACATGTCTTAGAGACTTGACATGTGTTCAATACCTGACTAATGTGAGATGATGTACATCAATTATACATAATTTGGGGTGTATTCATATGTAAAACATTCAATTCCACCAAAATAATTTTTAAAATTTCTATGTAGATTTTATATTTTACTACATTTCATAGAATAAAAAAATTGTAGTTCATTTAAAATGACACTTGTACCTAGAATGATACTTGAAAGGTGATTCCCTAAATCTATATTTCAAAGAAGTCCCCATTTATCATCATGGCCCCTCTTCCCTTGTTCAAAATCAATTGTTAAGTGTCGCAAGTAACATTCAAGTGTAAAGAGTTATGTGCATATAAATGTAACCAGTGTATTAGGGATAACTGGATTAAATTCACTCATTTCTTACTACTTTTTATAAGGGGATCATCACTTTTATGATGACTAAGGTTGTGTTTTAATCTATGAAAGATGAAATATACAGGAGGCATTCACCCAACATTTAGATCCATAAATATGGAAATAGTGATATAAATTTCAATTTTTTCCCTCCAACGAGCTATTCAAAACATAATTCATTCACTTTTATCCTAAAATTTAAATATTCCCTTGTTTCATCAATATTTTGTGCAGTGAAAGACAATGATTGTAAAAATAATGATTCTCGACCAAAATGAAATGAAATTCTCAAAATATGGAGAAGGAAATACATCGATGAACCGAAGGGGTGGCTGGTGAAGGGAAACATACATGGAAATGAGTCGTGTAATAATGATTCAATAGTAGTAGATCTAAACGTGGAAAAATTCACCATCATACCATTGATTTAAATAGGCCACCCTTCTATGTTTGAAGTTGCACATGTACCAACATGGATCACAAGCTCCACCTATCCACTTTATACTTTTACCATCATATAAAACTTCTGAGCAGACAAACAAAAAAATTAGAAAATAGTTTTCATTTAAAATCATGATATAAAAATAAAAAATAATTCTATAAAAATAACACCCACCAAAACAAAGGAATTATCTAACTAGTGAATAAAATTAGCTCAATGAGTCTACACTTGATCATTGTTTCTGACGTGTTCTAGAAAATTCAGTATGCGAATTAATTGGTTTGTTCAATGTAAATAATAAATACTCTTTATTTTTGTTATAACAAAATCTTTTCATGGACTTTCCCAAAAATTATCACCTCCCCCAACATCCAAATTCCTGATATTTGTTGACATCAAATGGCCCCAGTTGATTTATCTTTTTTCCAATTTTATATCGATATATGATCCCTTCTAACCAGTGGAAACAACGAACATAATATTATCTTACAATAGACCACAACAACAAAATGATTATAAATCCATAGACCATCCAATTACAACATACAACTAGTGACCAACCAATGGCTAATAAAAATAACCAGTGAGCATAACAGATAAATTACTAGAATAAAAAAATAAAGGTGACCACAACCACTCAAAATAACAACACATTATATAAAAATAACAAGAATATTATCAATCTAGTTAAATCAAACCATTGATTATGAAACTACTTTCAATTAAGAGTGGCACATAACTGAAAATTATATATTCTATAAAAATATCTTTAAATCCATTAATCTAATAAAGGTGCTCTCAATTTATAAAGAAACTTATTTCAATTGAAAATGAAACTTCATTCAAAAGATGAAAACACATTTTTAATGAGAAACCTTAAGCGTTAAGGATAGAGTTACAAAGAATGTATTGAAGGAATATTTCAAATTGTATGAATATAACTAGAAACATATTCCCTCCTGACAGTTGGTTTGAGTTAAAACGAACACATATATTTATGTTGTTGGATTTATATATGATGTTACTTTTGATGAGGTTGTGGAGGGTTTTTCCAAGAATTATATAATAATGGAAGACCCCAAAAACAAACTTTGTGAGTGGATATATGTTTACTAGGAAACAAAGAAGGAAAAAGGGTTATTCACTTGTTAGATATTTCAACAGATGTTCAGTTTCCTGGGTTATAGTTATTTTAGATGGAACACCTCTATAAATGTTGTAATACCCCCATTTTAGTGACCTATGCTAGATTTTAGAAAAAGGGTCAAAAAATTCTTAACAAACAAGTGGACAAAAGAGAGAACAAATCATGGTTGAACAAATGATGAATAAATGGCGTGGTTATAATGATTCCCATCTATAGATTGATATTTCTGTTATCCTTAGCCATATGCTTACTACTGTTGAAATGAAATCTGACTTGAATATGCATTCATAATTTGAAGAGGAATGATCGAATCTTAGTCCAGTTGACTCCAACAAGGTTTGTGAGAATAATCTATAGTGTGTTGATTATAAATGATATGAACGATACAAAACTGCGTGGAGGGAAATGGATCGGTGGGAGGTAGGTTGATTCGAGAATGGATTATGGGAGTATCATCTACACAATGGTAAAAGACAAGGTTTTTGACTCTTCCTAGCTATAGAATTGTATTGCTAATAATGATTCAACAAACACGGTTAAAACACAGAAAAAATGAATAGATTATGAAATACCCTAAAATAGATTATACACTACCCTCAAAAACCTAAAACACCTCAAAAAAATGTGGAAAAGACAAATAGATTATGCACTCCCCTAAAACAGACAGAATTTTCAATTCCCATAATAGATAATGCACTACCCAAAAACACCTTTAATAGGCATGGCTAATACGAACATAAATTGAGCCTCACAAACCATATCTGTCAAGAATCACCAAATAAATCACCCAAAATAGGGTTATGGTTTGGATGGGTCATGTGAACCAAAAAGAAGACAAGGAAAAGAAAAATTAAATGTGATCAATAGAGTGGAGGAGAAGGAATGAAAAAATGTGTAGACCGTAAGAGAGATCAGAAGGAGAGACATCCATTACTAGAGGAGGTGGGAGGCGCGTGGTCGTTGATCTTACTAGTTGAGGATCGTGACATGAACAGTAAGGGGTTGTGTGGGGTGGGGAAAAGTCAAGGGATGAAAAGTAACAATAAATAATAATAAAAAAAATAATCACAAAAGAATATATTTACATGCCTCACACACCATTTAGAGGTACAAAAATAAATTAATTGGATTAGACCGAGATAATAAAAATTTTAACCATGATGTGATCAATTTGGTTTGAAACTTTTAATTTAAGAAAGATTCATTTTATATGTAAATTTTTTTTAAAAAAATATAATGAGATATAGAAAATGTATATATAATTTATATATAATAAAAAAATTTAATTTTTTTAATATATTCTGAATAAAACATTATATTATATACATATAATGAAATTATATAAAAGAAACTTTTATTTTTGATGTTTTCAATATTGTAAATTAAATAATATTTGAATTTACAAAAATTATAATAATTTATCATCACTTTTATATTAGATATATATATTAACATAAACATATAATTTTAAAATGATAACATATGATTATATGATTTTATTTAAATATTTACAATTTATAATATTCATTGAAAATAATATACATATATCAAAATGTAAGTATTGATATGATAATGCAATAGATTTAACTATTGGTAAAAGTTTTGGCGGTATTAAATGAACCATATCAATAGATATAACTATTGGTAAATGTAATTTTTGGTATAATAAATCAATAACAATATAACATAAAATATATTGGAAATTCTCATTTTTACCAAATGATATATTATCTATGAATAAATATTTGTTGGTATAAGCCATTTTTTTATATTTCCTCCTTCCTATTTTATTCAACTCCATGCTCTTCATGCTTCATTTACCACACTCCTACCTCTACGATGGATACTTGAAGGCCATTTGGGTCAGATCCCTAGTAGATTTATCCATACCCCACCTCATAGACACACTGCTCGCCTTTACCCTCTCTATCCCACTGATGCTCATGCACACATATTTCTTATAATACCAAGGGACGCAAGGATATTAGCTACTTGTGTGATCACACGCAACTCACTCATTCCTATCATGGATATGCTTTTTCTTCCCCAAAACCCACAAATGTTTCCTTTTTGTACGGCACAATATGATTCCTTGGGTGTTGACCCATGCGTATCCACTCTTCATTTTAATAAAAAACCTAGTTTTTCATATCATATTCCATTATTTTGATTTATCTAGTTTTTTTGGATACTGTAATTTCGTAATATAAAATGAATGTGTTTAATTTAAATTCCATCTTGTTGTTAATTTTTTAATATAAAATAAAATTATTTACTTTATAAAATACATCTCCACCATCATTTTTATCAAAATCAACCCAATTATGAGATGATTCAAAATATATAAACGATTTCTCATTTCTCCACCATCAATTCATTTTATTTAATTAAATATTAAAAAACTCAAAATCCTTTTTTTAGAAAATATCATCAGTATAAGTGGGTATCATTAGGGTGTTGGATTTGGGTTTGGGTTTTAGCCTTTTCCGACACACACGACATTTCTCAGTGGCATCCTACGCTGGATTAATGTCACAAAACACAATAATAAAAGACACCCAACATCAATTTAATGCATGATACGTTGATTGGGGTTTCACATATTTTAATCCTTTATTTGAACACTATGACCCTAATCACGGGTATCTTTTGAATGATATTGTATTTGTTGAATCTGAGGTAGTTGTATGCATAATTTTATATTATTGGTCCAATGATTAAAAAATAAATAAATTTATATATGGTTTGATTAAATATTTTATGCACTCATTTTTTTAATTTTTTTTTAAAATGTGTTTAATTATATAAATGGAAAATAAATTTCAAATGATAAAAATGAAATTGATAGATTTTTTGGAAAAACCCCTTCTTTATATTATTTATTTAAAATGAATTTGTTGGGAAATATAATTTTTATAATTTATTTTTTTCCGTCAACAATGTGAAACATTTTTTAACATAATTTCTAATACATATTAGAAAAATAAAAATAGAATATATTTTACAATATCAAATGCAACATAACTTTTCGATGCTAAATATTTGAGGACGTGTTTATTTTATTCGACCACTAAAATGTATATTTTACCATGTAACCCTTATCATTTACTCCCCTAAAATAGAGATGGTGGTATATAAGATAAAATAATAATATGTTGATAATGAATATAACCATCTTCTAACATGTAGTTTATATTTGAATGTTTTTTCTAAAAACATATATGTCAAATAATGGATCCATCTCAACAAAAAAATTTAGTGATACTAAATGTTTATTTACATTAATAAAAATAATATTTAGGTATACATCTATTTATATAAATACATATTGAATATTTTAAAAAATAAATATTTATTTTAGCCTAGTATTTATACTTATATTAAGATAATAATAATAATAATAATAATAATAATAATATGAGAGTGTATGAATATATATTTTCATGCACTACTACACATAAAAAAGAGCTAAAAAATACCCCCCCCCCCCTTATCAGCACTGTTTTAGCGCCGATAAAGGCTAACCATTATCAGTGCTCGAAATAGCTGGCTGCAATGTGCTATTAATATAACAACACACCCAACAAAAACATCTAATTTCAAACATTGCTATATATATTTAATTGAAATCATGAATAAAAAAGTATATTTCCATAGTATATAAAAAATACACTTATATATACATTTCAAAAAATGTTTTATATAATTACATTTACAATTACCCAACAAATAGTTTAAAGCATTAACGTTTCATCTTTTGATGCATGTGATCCCCTCTAAAAAATGTCCGCTCATTGAATTAGTTAACAAAAAAATCATCCCAACTCTAGGAAAATATTCCTTTTATATATGAAAATAAATATTATTTTAGTAAAACTATAAAAAAATAAATTATATATAAATATGAAAGAATGCATTAATAAAATGTCATTTTTTAATAAAAAAGACACATTTTGAGTTATATCGATCACACCATACATTGTATTGAGGTGGAGTTGATTCCTACACGTCATAAATGAGTTATGTGTAATTTCCCTAAAATATCAAAACAATCCAAATGTGGTTTTTTATTTTGAGTATTTCACTTATTCTATTACTAACATTAATATCAATTTTAAATCATGACACATTTGGAATTATACCAGTCACACCATGCATCAGATTGAAGTGTGGTTAATTCCTACATGTCACAAATTACTGATGGATAAATTTCTTAATGTATCAAAATAATTTGAACGTGTTTTCTTGGTTTTCAGTTTGTTTTTTTTGGTTTTTTTTAAAATTTCCATTTCAAACTAGAAACATACATTTTGAGTTATGTTGGTCGCATCGTGCATCAGTTTGACGTGAGACTACATCAATCAGGTCATAATTGACTTATAAATCACAATCCTAAATTATCAATAAAATCAATGTTTATTTTCTTGGTTTTCAGTGAGTGACACATTTTGAGATAAAATGTCAATTTCAAACTGATAATGGGAACTTTTTGGTCATACTGGTGACACCGTGCATCAGATTGAGGTGTGATTGATTCATTCACATCACAAATTACTTATGTATCATTTTCCAAAAGTATAAAAATAATACAAATGTATTTTCTTTTTTTCAGTGTTTCACTTGTTATTTTTTACTTAAATTAATGTCAATTTTAAATAGAACGACACGTTTGGAGATATATTGACAACAACATTCTTAGTATCGAGTTGGAGTTAACACTTACATGTAAGAAATGACTCATAAATTGTTGTTCGAGATTATCAAAACAAAATGAACGAGTTTTCAATTTTTTTAGTATGTCACTTTTTCTTTTAACTAAAAATAATGACAATTTCAAATAAAAATAGACACTTTGAGTTATATTGGCCACACCATGCATTATAATGAGGTGTGGCTGATTCATAAACATAAAAAATGATTATAGATCATATCCTTACATATCAAAAAAATCCAAATGTGTTTTCTCAGTTTCATGTATTCTAGTTTTGTTTTTATAACTATAATGTCATTTCAAATTGGAAACATGAATTTTGAGTCATACTGGAGTTAGCATGCACCGTGTTACTGTGAGACTGCTTCATACAGATAAGAAATGTCTTATGAATCTCTATCCTAAATTATAAAGACAATCATATCATTGGATTCATGTGATTGACACGTTTTGAGTAAAAATGTCAATTTAAAACTAATTACGACCACTTTTAGTGATGCTGGTCACACCGTGCGTCAGATTGAGGTGTAGTTGATTCCTAAAAATCACTAATGACTCATGGATCATTTTCCTAAAGTATCCAAATAAGAATAATAATTTATTATACTTTATTATGTCAATTGTTCTTTTTTACATTAATTTATATCAATTTTAAATAAAAAAAGACACTTTGAGCCATACCGACCACACTGTGCATCGTATTTTGGTGTGGTTGACACATACATGCCCAAAATGACTCATGGGTCAGTTTTCTAAATTATCAAACCAATATGAATGTGCTTTCATGCTTTTTTGTATGTCACTACTCCCTTAACTAAAGATGATGTCAAAATTAACTTACAAGAGTCACTTTGAGTTATATCAGTCACACCTTGATTCATATTGAGGTTTCGTTGATTCCTACACGTTAAAAATGACTTATAGATAATTTTCCTAAAGGATCAAAACAATGAAAATATGTTTTCTCAGTTTTCTATATGTCACTTGTAATTTTTTACTAAAGAGTCATTTCAAATTGGAAGCATGCATTTTGAGTCATAACAGTTATATCGTGCATCTGTTTAATGTGGGACTTCTTCATACAAGTCTTAAATGACTTCTAAATCATTGAACTAAATTATCTAGACAATTGCAGAAATTTTTCTTAGTTTTCAGCGAGCAACACATTTTGAAAAAAAATGTCAATTTTCAACTGATAACATACACTTATAGACATACTGGTCACACAATGAGACAAATTGAGGTGTGATTGATTCTTACACACCAAAAATGACTCTTCTATTGTTGTCCTAAAGATTCAACACAATCCAAATGTGCTTTCTCAATTTTCAGTATGTCACTTGTTTGTTTACTTAAATTAATGTCAATATTAAATAAAAAGAGACAATTTGAGTTATACCAGTCATACTGTGCATCATATTGAGGTTCAGTTGATTCCTATACGTCAAAAATAACTTATAGATTGTTTTCCTAAAGTATGAAAACAATCTGAATTCATTTGATAACCTTTCAAAATGTCACTTGTTCTTTTTTACTTAAATTAATGTAAATTTTAAATAAAAATAAACACATCAAGTCATACTGATCACTTGATGTACCAATTTGAAATGAGACTAATTTCTATACATCACAAATGATTGAGGTACGTCAGATTCAATACATCCTAATGTTTCAAAATAAGCCCACCTGCCAATGTTACCACATATTCCATTAGATTTCGGTATCGAACTGAAAGCACTACAGTGTCTTCATTTATTCCTTTCATTAAAGATATCTCTACTACCATTGATGATTAATGATAAATGAAGACACTATAGGGGTGACAAGGTTTTGAGGGTGAAGAAGTCTATAGAAGACCCTGTAAGCCAGAGTAGTAAAACATTTAATTTATATTATGTTAATGAATTTGTTAATATATAATTTTATGAGGAAAAACATATATATTAAAAAATAACATTACATGCACATTGAATTCTGAGTTGTAGCCTTAAATTCCTATCTCTCACGAGCAAGTGTTTCTTCAAACACACCCCCTCAACACAGACAATGAAATCCATCAATATAAGAAAACAATTCATATGTGAGTAATACTAAAAATAAGTAAATTAAACATAAACATGAAATAATCCAATAATTATATGGAGGTCAAATCTTTATGCAATTATTGTACATTATTCCATTAGGTATGTTCTATATTCATTTCTAAACAAATCAATATTGTCATAAAAAAATTACTCTTTTTGATATTCATAGTAGTACTTGAAAAATATTAATAGACCAAGGATTATTATATATTTTAAATGAAATAGTAATTAACTCTTAAAATACATCTTATGAGATGCTGGTTTGTTTATGGAATATGTCCTCTCTTATAAATTTACAAACATAATAACCACAATCTTTTCTAGTTATTTATTCCCGACACTGATGAAACATTACTAAAAATAAGTAATTTGTTTTGATATGTGTTTTGATATTTAAATATTATTATATATACCCTAAAACTTTTCTAGTTTTATAACTTGTCATATAGTGACCATGAACTTTTACATAAAACATTTAAAATGTTTAATCATTAATATACATCACAGTACAAGCCAATGATTGTAATGTCTTGTGTCTTGGAAAACTAGATACATGAAACTAAATACATGGAAGTAAATAAAACATTTTTTATATAATTGTCAAATTGAGTCCCTAACTTCCATTATTCTCAAACATCAAAAAACGGTACCCTAGTGAATACATGAACAATGGGATGATCTAAATCACCCAATAAAAGAATTATCAATATAAGAAATCAATATCACATGGGATATAAGGAATGACATTATGATATAAAAAGGCATGTACATATGGAATCATCACATATAAATATTGAATCATATAAACATAGAGTCATAATTATGTGGTGTAATCATAAAACATGATTTTATCATGATTCATGTATAACCAACAAGACTATTTCACATGGTAGCAGATTCCAAGGCTAACCATCAAGACTGTCACACATGGTAGCACAAGACAACGCTAACCGCCAAGACTATCACATATAATGTCCCATGAGCCTAAACATTACCCAATGAATTGGATCTATATCTGGTCTCACCCATATTATCTTTTCCAAAATATTTTCTCCACATAATGAATCATATATAATCAATCTTACATAAACACAAAGGTTACCCATGGAAAGAATTGGGTACCACAATCATGTCATAATTTATAACAAAACTGTGTATCAAAAAATTGTCCATGAATAAAAGAAATAAAATATAAATGGAAATTCATAAAGTAAAATAGTAATGTATCATGTTAATTGATTTCTTGTATAAGTGAAAACATGTAAGAGAAGTATTTAATAGATTTTAGCATTAAAATATTTTTGTGTGGTTTTAAGGAAAATACTATAGAGCCTTTAAAATAGAAAATAGAAAAATGTTTTATATAAAACCAGAAGTGAAACATGAATGTTTTCAAAACAAAAGTTTAATTTTATATTGTCAATGGTGACATAAAATTGTGGATGGAGTGCACATTAAATTGGGTAATAATTTGGGATGTTCCCTTAAAACAAGTTTTCTTATCGGGTAGTATTGAGGTAGGAATCACTTAAAAATATGTGTATTATTAAAAGAGAATGAGGGATGGATCTTGAAACATGAGATTGGATCATGTTAATAGTATGTAGAAGTTTTAAAAAAAAGTAAAAGACAACATCATTTAGATAAAAAGAAATATAGAGAAACCCAAATGAATATAATAGTTTTGGGTAGAATCCTTTATAGAATATCGGCACGATATCCAGTGTACTTAGGATGGATTAATGTGATAGAAATGGGTTTATCATATTTTATACATCATGAGGGAAGTATTGAAAAGGAGAAAAATCATACCCTTCCATTAGTAATTACACATTAAAGGTTATAACATAGAGGAGATTCTTGAATAAAAGATAAATAATGAGGATCTATTACCTTAAGTACAATGGTGGTCTCCAATTGATACTAATGACCTGAATAATGAAATTAGTTTCATTAATTAATAATCAAAAAACTTCTTTTAAATTTAAATTATATTGTACAACTTTTTTTATTTCACTCATAAAATTTTTTATAGGTTATGAGGGTCAATTTCATTTTTCAAGTTCGTTTGTTTCCTTAGTTTTAATGATCAGTTCACCTATATTAAATTTTGAACACACATGTATGATGAAAGTGTTTGTATATAATTTAAGTTATATAATAGTAGTGATCATATATTATATGGAGTGGTTGTAGAATTAATTTGCTTATTTGGAGTGAAGATGAATCGTTATATAAAACTATAATGTTAAACACTTATATTAACTTTGTGATTTTGTTAATAATTAACTTATTTTGTGTTATTATTTTACATCAAGTGTGAAAAATGATTACAGAACAAAAAATAAGAAAAAATAAATATTTAATAGTCGTTTTCAACCATAAAGATCATTTTATAACCAAAATAGAACATGGTTATAGAAGTTGCTAAATTGTCATCCTTGAATGTGATAAATTAACACATCTCAGACAATGTTTTCATTTATTTTGTATACAAGAAGGGGAAAGAAGATAAGATAATGAATTAACCCATTGTAATAAAAACATTATAGTAAATTTATGTTACTGGAATTATAATACCATTTTTTGAATTTAGCTGAGGAATGAAAAAGAAAAAAAAGAACATGAAAGGAAATAAAATAATTGAAAAGAGGAATTTACCTCTTCAATTTATCACTTTTGAGAACCACCTAAGGGGAGAGGATTTTGTATTTTTAGGATACTAAGGGATGATGGACGTGGGGAGAATATTGGGAGAGATATTTGGGAAGATTTTTGGGAAGGCACAAGGCTTGATTGTAGTGAATATAATAGGGGAGTGAGGGTGGTTTTTATAGTGGAAGGGAGGAGGGTTTAAAAAATATTTTAATCATTGGTTTATTATTTATTTCATAAGACAATAAATATAAATTATTCATTTAAAAATATATTAATATGTTAATGTGAGTTCTATCCAATGACCACTTACATCATCCATTAATCAAACATGATATAGAAATTCAAGTTTAAGCATTTATTGAGAAATATAATATTTTACTCTTCTTAAAAAAATTCAAGTATTTTAGAAAAATCACAAAAGTTCACTCTAAATATTTTTCAACGTGTAGAATTGAAAAATGACATCTATTTTTAAAAATTTATTTTCTAAATATTATTAATATAATTTGTAATCAAAACAATAATTTACTTGAAAAATATTGATTTTAATACTATAACTGATTTTATAATGCTTTCAGAACAGGCATAAGGTCTTATAAAATAATCAATAAATGAAAAATCAAAAAATTACTAATGTATTTACACCTTTTAGGAAAATAATTTTTCTTTTAAATTAATTAATTAATTTTCATTAACTATTTGTGACTTACAAAAATACCAATACTTTTACTATGGTCATATTATCACTTGTAAGATGCAAAAAGTTTATTTATACAAACAAGGGTGAGGTTACAATTATTTTGGTGATATAGTATTCATAAGGGTCATATTGCTATTAATAATGTTAGACTACTATTTTCACCAAATAAATAGTTTTTCATATCGGACTCCAAACATCTTACTGATCACAACCGTGTATATCAGATTTTTGAAATTCAAAACACATAAGTGTCAAAATTATGTTTAAAGGCCACATAGTATTTAGTAGTTAATTGTGTTGAGATTTCATGTGATTAGATGAAATATTTATATGAAAGGAATTTCCATTGATAAAACATTGGGTCATTACTTGTCAGGGTCCTCATGCGTATCCCCTAGCCTCATTCCTTGTTTTTCACGATATTAATGCACCACCCTATCATAATAAAATCATCATTAAAAGATAATATAAATTATATAAATTGATGTTTAGTTCCAAAATGTTGGTTGTAGTATTTTAAAAATTTATGAATTCCATCATGTGTGGTATGTTTGTTGTGTAACCATGCATTTAATCTAGGAAATAAATCTTTGGACAATCCAAATTGACTATAATGAGCTTCCAATGTTCCCTAAAAACAAAAAATGTAATACGTAATGAAATAAATTAAAATATATTTGATATGATTAAATTGTAGAGTTTTATCCCCACTTCATTGTTAATAATAAGTGTGTATCATACTTATGTTTTCTTTAAAATTATTCGACTAGGTTTTCCACTATTTCATTCTATTTTTTATTCTATTTTTGCATGTTCTGTAGAGGTGGTGTGAGGACTAACGAGTCCAAAACAATTCATGGGGATATCCCATCTATTGATTTATATATATATGTCGGCAAAAAATTTGAATTGTATTTAGTCATAATTAACATAGTATATCATGCTTTGGAAAATAAAATCATGAAAACATACCTCATGTATACATTTAAAACTAAGGCACCTAGAAAATTAGAGTTGAGGATTTCACTTACATTCATAATAGAAATGATGTATTGAACTTCTTCTCCCTAAATATTATCTTAAAAATCAATTATGTTACTACCACCATTTTATTAATTTTTTATCCACATGAACCTTAAATGATAGTAAATGCATATATATAACGGAGGGTAAATGTTCTTTTGGTAGATATTTTTGATCGGTTGGTCGATCCTTTAGATGGGTTTGAGTGCGTTTATCATTTCACCACTTCCCTTTTTCAATCTGTAATAACTTTCCTCACCTCAGACCTTTTTTTCATTATTAGATAAAGAATTATCTTGACAAATAAATTGGAAATGAATACTGACATGTTTTTTAACATGATGTTACAGCTATGTTATAAATGTTCCAACAGATTGTATAACATTTCGAATATATTCCCCACCAACTAAGACAGGTATCTCATTGATCAGATCATGAGATATGTAAATCAACACTCTCACATGACCTATTATATGTGGTCTGTTATGTAGCATGTGATTTTGGATATTGAACATAGTTTCCCTTCCTACAAGGCGATGGGTGGATGTTGATAGATATAAATCACTATCATTATCACCATGTAGAATATTTGTAAAAGAAAGGTTGTAGTGTATGTCTGATTCAAATATCATATAAATAATTATAATAACATTGATTACCTTGGCCAAGATAGCTCTTTGAGGGTAATGGCTCACCTCAATGTTGTTGGTGGTGGGATGGGGGTCATCAGGAAATGGTTGTTCTTGAGTTGTTTCTTCTCTTTGATTCATACCATAAAAGTTTCTTGCAACTCTCTCCACCATTTTAATTTTTATTCATGTGTATCTAGTCATTATCTCATTTGTTTCATTACGTTCGCTTGATCCTCTTGTTTTTTTAAGAAACTTTTTTCGGGGTCTAACCCCAAAACCCCTACCTCTGACATGACCATACAATTATAGCCTCTTCAAGGCCACCAATAGTATGGGGTAATCTGGTAAATGTGTTTCCGATTATTTTGAATACATTATATAGAAAATATAGTAAAATAATTATTCATTTTTATGTAATATTTTTAGAGAAAAACAAATTTTTATTATGTCATGCGCACGCATTTTTCCCACACATTTAATTTTTTTTCATTTATTTGTATTCCATCATTATTTACATGTACCTCCTTCTATATCACATGTTTGGGGATTGATGTGTCTTTGGATTTGGAGTCATCAATCTACGTATTAAAAGAGGATCATAATTATGATATTATTTCAGGTCACATAAAAAAGATTCAGGTAGATTTAAAATGTGTACCATTTTTTCAATTGAAGAGTACACCGACATTGATTTATGGTAGGGGTACATTGGTTTTACTTCCAGTTCCTTATTTTAGGCAATAATTTTTTTTCATAAATAAAAAATTATTAATCAATGTGATGAATTCCATGTATCATCAAACAACACATTACTAGCCACAATGTACCTTATAAGCGACATCCACATGATGGCTAGTAAACACATCCCATTATTCTTAGGTTATCAGGTGTACATAGATAAGATATGGGTGTGGATTTATTTTCTCTTTTACATATTTTAGATGATTCCACATTAGAATTGTGTGAAAGCCTCTCTGAATCCTTTGAAAAAACAATAATACATATTTCTTATGGGAGTCGTATAATATAAGTAAACTCTGTAAGGGATGATAAAAAGTAATCCAATGTTTCTTTATTTTATTTTTTAGTAAAATAAAGAAATAATATGACAATGTTAACATAATCACATCCAACATCAGTGTGTTAAGCCCGAACATAGTAAGGTTCCACCAATCTATGTCAATCAACATGATTTGATCAGTGACGATTCCAATGTAACTACTTAATAAGGCATTGTTGGGGAAAACATTCCTACCCTTTACATTCCATCCAACCTCATATTTTTTTCTTTGTATTTTCCCCTTAATTATTGTTTCTATCTCTATCAAAGTAAAACTCTCCTGTTTTGTGTGTGTCGTTGTCCTTTATCGCCTACCATTTCTTGAGAGTCAATAATGTCAATATGTTGTTCCACTACAGTAATATCATCAACATGTGAATATGGTCATTATACCTCTATTCTTGGGTCAGTAAATGGATGAGAAACTTTTGGTTCCTCTGGATTGGGAGCACCAGCTTGTGAAAAAGATCATTTTTCATATGCAATGAGAGCGTTATCAGGTTGAGAGACCTATTATTCCTAAGGATTGGTAGCACTATCACATGCATAATTAATTATCTAAAGAAGTGGATTAGAATTTAATTTAGTGTACATAAATTCCATAGTTAATGGATAATAATACATGGTAACATGATTTGTATTACAAAATAATATAACCTAATTATTTAATTCTTCTTTTTAAAGGATGAAGGGATTTTCCCCCTCCTTCGACCATCCAAATCCCCTCATTTTAGTCTCCCCTGACATAAAAAACACCATCTACATTGGGACCACTGTGAAATGAATGAAACGACCCAATGAAAGGTTCATCCTTAGTTGAATTTTCATCTAAACCTTCTATTGTTTTGGTTGATAACAGAAAAATTGACCACATTTAGTTTGTAGGATCTAAAATAGAAAATATTATCATTTCTTATGATTCCATTATAAATGGTTTGTCTTTGTACCCTTCCTTACTAAAATCAATTTTCACAAATCCCAATTCATCTATTTTAACATCACTCATGTTATCAATCTATTTGTATTGAGAAATTGGGACATAGAATATTATATAATCCAAATCCTATATTTTCTTGATGATGCCAAAGTATGAATGATTAACATAAATTTGATTTCTATCCTTAGTATGATAAAAATGTATTGCTTCATCCACAAGTGAAAATCCCCAATTTTTAATTATACTATATTCATCATGTTCATTTGTATAGAATGTATTATTATTAATTACATAAACAAAGTAAGATAATACATACATTTCACGACATTCCTTCTTAACTTGGAGGGAAGGGATGATAGACTGCTATACCTACCCTTCTTCAAGATTAAGGAGAGATAATGACCCCGAAATCCATCCTTTAATAGGCCCCAGAGTGGTGACTAACACGAAGTGTATAGAATCTCACAAACTACATGGAAGGAATTACCAATTTTATTGAACATGATTGGGAGATAAGATGGTAAATCCCAAACAACACCAAATAATAAAAACAAAAGTAAATCCAAAATCCATTTCCATATGGATTTTAAAATGTGAAACTGATATAAGGTAAAATGAAAAATCAAAACTAAATTACCAAAACAAAAGCGTTTAAGCAGAAATATCAATAAATCCTAGCACCCGAGTTAGTAAGGCCCAGTGAGGTCCTCAATGTACTCTCAGAAACATAAAAATAGTTTATATACATTGTGTGAGAATACAACTATCCTCAGTAGGAAGACTAATGATACCTGTGAAGAAGTGGGGAACATACTAATTCGCCTTTGAGAAAAGAGTAGAGACACCAGAACCTACAAAAAAATACTGACCAGCCCAACCTCACCAAGGAAAACTCACCAAATAGAGCAAGTCTAGTGAAGTAATATTATAAGCACATCAATATTTGGGTACCCCACACCACCTTCCCATTAGATGATTGATTGTCCCTAATGGATAACCTATTGATGCTACCACTCATCACATACACAGTTCCACTACCACAACCCGCCCACACACACCTGGGCCTTAACCACAAAAAATCTCCTTGACATACACCTGTGACACAACAACCACACCACTTAACTGAAGACACTCGGTCCTCATCCTAAGGATACTTGGGAAAACAAACCTGACCCAAAAACAACTATGAACCTCATCTAGAACAAACCCTTTCCTATATAATCTTGTACTATGGTAAGCCTAATGCCACCACATTCTTCCCAGATACACCCGAGCAGCATGATCCGAAAGAGGGTGCATGGAAGAATGTCAGTAACTAACCATCAATTTCCCACAAGAATGTGAACAAAGATACCCTCCCCCATGAAATAGAGGTTTTCGGCACATATTTCTCAACTAGGGTGGGGTGTTTATAGAAATCAAAAGAAACTAATAGTGTATATATATATATTTATATAAGAAAACACTCAGCCAAACCTATGAGTTTCTAAACAACAACCAACCCACACAAACCACCTTCACTTACATCCCTAAAATGGACATCCATCCACAAATGAACATGAGCCAGAACCCTTTTATTTAACCACATACCATTTATTTAGTTGTGGGGGGGGTGCACCATAATTTATTCCAGCACTATTGAGCAACTACCTACCATATCCATATCAAAGTAGATATCAAAACCAGACATGAAGTCCAACTACAGAAACCCTCCAATCATCCTAGACACTTGTTCAAAAATTTCCTACAATCATTATTTTATACCACACAAACCTACTCATCCAAGGTTGAAAAACTCCACAGAACATTGCAATCAGAAATTCCAATCAACAGGATCTGTATACATTTAGATTTAACCCATAGGGGTTGTTGAATTCCACTTAATTATAACTGAGGTGATAACATAACATTATTGATCCTAGGGAATTGATTTATTTAACTATTTATATGTGATTAAGAAGAATTAATGTTACATTCATTGATCAACCATCTCACCAAAACATAACATCACTTGTGCACACACAAAGGCCACCAACAGACATGATTTTCCAAAGGAATATAGACACCACAACAATAACATAATCAATGATAATAAATAAAATAGGCGATCAACATCAACTACTCCATGTTCGTTATATCACATACCTATTTTACTTTTTCATTAAATCCAATTTCTACCTATTTCTTATTTTAAAGAAGGGTATAATTGTTCTTCATAATGGTTAATTACCATACCCACACCATATGAGGCATAATTAAAAATAAGAAAAATAAATCCCAACATGGATGATCAATGGCTCAAAGTTACTCCGTGCACCAAGAATAGAGGATTGTGCTAGTTGTAGGATTGATCTTCAAGAAAACCTAGAAGAAGAGATCTAGTATAGGTGCACCACTTGTCTAGGGAGGAAGGCTCTAGGAGAACCAAATGAAATGAAAAGAAAGAAGTAAAGATGGGATCATGGTTTATGAAATGGATATATCCTAAAAATTAGGGAGATGACTTCAATGTACATGGAAATCAGATCGTGGTTTGACCATGTGGTTCGGTGGTTACCAGGCTACTCGGATGATACAATATGTGGGGAAATTAATAATTTCATTCGGAAATGGTGGATATAGTCAAATTCATGGTTACGAGGTGATAATTTTCCATTTCACGGAGAAAACATGTAAGAGGGTTAAAACTGGAAAAACTGGAAAAAACTAGAATTCAGTCACTGATGGGTTAGCCACCGATGCAGACCACCGATGTGTGAGCTACCGATGATACCTACAAACGCTGAGCTACCAACTCAACCACCCACTGTCTACATGACCTACTGATTCCCTAACCTAATCACACTGCTGCCTTTGAATCACTGACACTGACACCATCGATCTACTGATGTCGATTCCCTTTGACCCACTGATGTCGATGGACTGACTCATTGATGCTAATACCCCTGACCCACTGATGTTGACACCCTTGAATCACCAATTCCATCACACTGACTTACCGATGCTGATGCCCCTGACTCACCGATGCTGATTCCCATGACTAACTGATGTTGATGCACTAATATGCTAACTCAATGACATGTCAATGGACTGAAATTTCGATGCATTAACATACTGAACAAAAAAACTATATTTTTATTAATCCACATGATATGAGCCACTCTTTCCTCCCATAAACCCCTAAACATGGATTTGCACAAGGGATAGGGCTTGCAAAAATATTTGATATTACATCAGATAATTCTCAATGTATTCTCATTCTAGAGAATTTAAACTATCCTATAAGAAAAAAGGACTGAAAAACCATCACTTAAGATAATTATCTAGAGTAAACCACCTTATTTAGCTCTAAAGATAGAGTGAAGACCTTAACAACCAGAGTCACCTAGTTGACATATATCTGCTGAAAACTATGCAACACAATGGCCCAACACTACCCCAAGCAATAACACATACCCAAGGTCATAGTGTCTAGACATATGGATTAGGGAGTTACTTCCTCCATGTCAAGATATTATCTGCTTTGGGTAGAACTAACTTGCATTAATGGGTTTAATTGCATCCACATTAATGTGTCTTGATTGGAGATCAGGTTCTCCCATCCCCATAGTTAGGAAAATAATACAAAATTATAGTTTATGAAAATAAATTATCATAAAAAAACCAAGTTAAATCATTTCATCACAAGAAAGGCACAATTAAACACAAGAGAAAAAATCAAAATAACTCTAGGTAATAGGCATGTATTTATGATTCTCATTCCTAGGTACTCTACTTGAGGCCACAATGCTTCCATAACACATGAATCAAATGAATGGTTTGCCCACACAAAACCTTATCCTTCAAAACCTTGATTCTTATAGGTCTCTCCACGAACGTTACATCATCCTCAATTACAACTCTCCCAAGTGATGGATGTGGTAGTCATCATGAAGATACTGATGGAGTTGATAGAAATGATAGACGTCGTGGATCATCTCGCAATACTGTGGCAACATCAGATGATATGCCATCTCACTAAATCGTCCCAATTCATCGAAACGTCTGAAGAACCTAGTAGAATGTGTTCTCCCTCTTCCAATACTCCACTGTTCATGCCTATGAGAGACCATTAAGAACATGTCGTCTCCAACAATTAACTCCAAAGGCCTCCTCCTAGGATCAACATATGACTTCTAATGATCCTGATCTATCTTCATCCTCTCTCACACAATCTAATCCGACTCTGCTGTACTATACACTACCTCTAGTCTGACAAGAGATGTTTCCCCAACCTCTGTCCAGCATACAGTTGAATAAAATGGACTTCTGTACAAGTATTCAAACATAACCAATCCAATGGTAGAGTGATAGCAATTATTGTAGGGAAACTCTACCAGAGAAACGTTTCATGCCCATGACCCTTCGAGAATTAAGACACATGCCCGGATCATGTCCTCCAATGACTAGATTGTCCTCTATGTCTGCACATCCATCTGAGGGTGGAATGTGGTGTTATGGGGTAATTGGTTTCCAAAACCATGCTTCAATCCCCTCAAGACGTGTGAGGAAAATAGTGATTAGTGTACCAAGATGATGGATCTTAGAACACCATGCAGCAATACCACCACATCCACATACATCTTTGCCATGGCATCCACTGTGCTTGACTCCTTAATCGCCAGGAAGTGAGTCGATTACATCAATCGATCCAAAAATACCCAAAAGGCATCACATCCTCCCTGAGCCCTGGTTAAACTTCTGATGAAATCCATTTAGATGACATACCCATTCAACTTGAGAGTTTCTAATAATTGCAAAAGACCACCTATAACATGGTGCTCCACCATCACTTATGAACATACTAGGAATCATTCCTCAAACTCTGCCACTACTAGCTTCACCCCTGGACACCAAAAATGTTCCCTCAATCATTGGTACATCTTATAAACTCCTGGATGCACTTCTAAGGGAAAACATTGAACTAATGAGGAAAGTGTCATACCAATGATCCTTCGAGGATTAAGACACATGCATGGAGCATGTCCTCCAATGTTTAGATTGTCCTCTCTATCTTCACATCCATATGAGGGTGGAATGTGGTGTTATGGTGTAACTGGTTTCCAAAACCATGCTTCAATCCCCTCAAGGATTGTGAGGAAAACCGTGATTATTGTACCAATATGATGGATCTTGGAACACCATACAGCCACACTACCACATCCATATACCTCTTTGACAATTCATCCATTGTGCTCGACTCCTTAATCACTAGGAAGTGAGTCGGTTACATCAATCGATCCAAAAATACCCAAAAGGCATCACATCCTCCCTGAGATCTGGTTAAACTTGTGACGAAATCCATTTAGATGACATAACAATTCAACATGGGAGTTTCTAAGAATTGTAAACGACCACCTAGAACATGATGCTCCACATTCACCTATGAATATACTAGGAATCTTTCCTCAAACTCTGCCACTACTACCTTCACCCCTGGCCACCGAAAATGTTACCTCAATCCTTGGTAAATCATAGAAACTCATGGATGCACTGCCAAGGGAAAACATTGAACTCGTGAGGAACTACCTCGTGTATTTTCCCTGAAAAAAATAGCTTCCCATAGTATAAAATATGATTATGGCTATCCTCTGACCATCCCTCTATAGAATCACAATGTAAAACATTATCACTCATCACATTAGCCTCTTAGTCTCCCGACTAAGACCCCTCCACATACCACATCAAGGAATAATAAACTATAAACTAAAACAGATAGCATGTTCTATTTTCCTCCCCAAAGATGAAGCACAATCAGCAAAAATCTCAATTTCTTTCCAAGAATTTGTAAATTCCAGAAATACCTCTCTTTGTGACTTCCTACTCAAGGTATCAACCAATTTATTCCCCATTCCTGGGGTGTAGAAGATATTAAAATCGAAATCCTAGAGAATCATCATCCACCTTTGAAATCATAAGTTTATGTCTAACTAGGAGAAGATATAACTCAGGATATTTTGATCCGTGAAGACCACAAAGAAATCCCTGATCAAGTAATACAACCATAACATTAGTGGAACATGACTGCTGCATGCTCTAGATCACTCGGTGGAATAATTACATTAATGATAACATAATTAACCAGAACCATAGGATATTAATCCTCATTGATGCATCAATAAACATCCCGTGAATAGTCTGAAAGTGTCAATAACAACTCAAAAAATACACCTTCCTCTAGAATCCTATGAAATAGGGAATTGACCAGCCTCCCATTCAGATAGATGAAAGAGACCTAGAACTACTCACTCCAAATGAAATCCTATTCTTTTATGCTCAATTTTTTCAAATGAGATTTAACTTGAGATAATTAGGGTACTAACCTATAGTAATATCCTTATATAACCAAGAAATGACCAACCTCCACCACATTATTAGGTGATACCCCATGAAAACTACCATGACCATTTACGGGTCCACTGTTATCCCTTTTAGAGACATTGTATGTCTGAGGTAGTGCACCTCTTGTGTCCATAAGATGCACTTGGGTAACTTACCATAGAGCTAGTGGTGTTGGAGGAACTCCAAGATAGTCCTCAGATGCCCGACATACTCCTCCTCTGACATTGAGTAGATAATGATGTCATCAATTAACATGATGACGAACTGGTCCATGTAATAACAGAAAACAGAATTCATCAGTCCCATGAACACGACTTGTGAATTCCTGACCGAAAAGGACTTGACAATGAACTCGATGTTCTGATACCTACACTAGGAAGTAGTCGTCGAGATGCACCCTGATTTACATGGAAATGGTAATATCCTGACCGTAGTGTAATCTTAGAAAACCAACCTTCCCCCTTAATTGGTCGAAAAGACCATCGATCCATAAAAGGGGGTAACGTTTCTTGACCATCAACTCATTCAATATCCAGTAGTCCATGAATGGTTTTAGGCCACCATATGCATTCTTTTCAAACATGAATAGAGAACCCAATGGAGACACATTGTTCAGATAAAACCCTCCTTCATCAGGTCACCAACCTAGATCTGAAACCCCTTTAACTCAGAAGTCTCCATACGATAGGGAGCCATCAAAATTAGATGTGTACCAGGTTACATGGCTATCCTAAACTCAAC
Source organism: Viscum album (assembly GCA_963277665.1). Classification (NCBI taxonomy): domain Eukaryota; kingdom Viridiplantae; phylum Streptophyta; class Magnoliopsida; order Santalales; family Viscaceae; genus Viscum; species Viscum album. Next base: position 413,714,409 of record OY728128.1, on the reverse strand, counting down.
AACATGTTGGGGTGGTAGAGTCACAACCTCTCTGGGGAATAAATCCAGGAACTCACTAATAACTCCCAGAACATCCAAAATATATTTATCTGCTATTTCCACTCATAGCTCAGCTAATATGGAAAGAAGAGGCACCACATGCCAGATTCACTCATGAAAACTATTCTATCTAATGAAATCTACACTCAGGATGCCCATAACTGAGAACATAACCATCCTATAGAGGTAGAAGAAAATAGTGTGCACAAAAAATAACCATTCGACACCTAGGACGGAATCGTATAGCTGCATCGGTAGTGAAAGGGGGTCCCAACTAGTCTGATGTGGCCCCAAAATCAGTCTACAACTTCATAAAACATCAAACATACTAATCTGACCTCCAACTGGTGTACTAACCACCAGGGGCATGGGATGTCTCTCTATATCTAGTCCCAGATGATGAGATAGAATGGGTGAAAAAGGAGTTCAAGGATCCAAAATCAAAGAAAGCACACATAAGAGTACTAAACAGATTGATCATGCCTCGAAAAACCTCTAACCCTACTAGAACTGCTACCTCTATCGAATGAAACTACCCTTTCCCAACATCTCTTCCTCTATACTATCAACCACCTCCCTGAACATGTCCTGGTCATGGTCCATGAGGATCACCTTCAGGTCAGCCTACCCCATCACCTTCTACCCTAGGTGGAGCGATAGATTGGTCCTCCTACAATTGGAAGGGCCTGACTAGAAACTATTGTTGTTGTGGTGGGTGCTGAGCCTTCCCACCCCCACTATATTGTTCTAGAATAGGTCACTAGATTAAAACATTCCCATCACCTCCACAGATAAACAACCTTGGTCTTGGGCTCATAAAGAATGTGCAAAGACTAGGAGATCATAACTAGAATTGTTGAGGCCGACTCTCTTTGAGGTGAAACCTAGAAGGCCATGTTATTGGAGTCCAATTTTTTATAACCGATCCCATTGATGAACTCAGCTGGCTCCCCTCTCATGGAACACCTCCTAGTGTGGGCATCCATTCCACAACTTCTACCTTCTATTGAACTTCTATGTACAAATGTATTGTGATGGTAGTAAGAACATACTAAAGTGAAGGTCAGAGTGCCTCCTCTAAGTGTCTATCATTGGAATACTCATATGGGAAGGGGTTTTGTGTGAAGAATAAGAGATCCTAAAACTTTATATCTAGTTCCCTCACCAACATTCTCCCCTACATGAGGGAGAGTAGTTCCTGCCTCTTTACATCCATCAACGTGGAATAAAGGAATTCCACCTAGAACTCCCTCTCAAAGTCACCCCATGAAATATTAGTTTCCTTCCTCTCTCTAAGGAAATGTTTCTACCACTAACATATTACTACTAATATTTTTCTCACTATCTAAGAAAACCAGTACTATGTCGGATCCCAAATCAAGATGAAAGAAATCATCAGTTCCTCAATCCAACTCTATGTCTCCATGACTGAGATTCTAACATTGTAATTTCACAATGTATTTTACTGGAAGGCATGAACCATCTTCCACCACTAGTCATCCTCCTCTTATCGATCGGCCCCCCACTGATCAATCAGGTTAACATGTCAGGCCTCAACCCCTCATACCACATGGGAAAGACATCCAGGTGCCTCCTCTAAGTGTCTTTCTTAGGACGCCACATATGGGAAGAGATTTGGTGCGAAGAATAAGAGATTGTAGAACTTTATCCCTAGTTCCCTCACCAACATACTCCTATACAAGAGGGAGAGTAGTTCATAACTCTTCTCAGCCATTATTGTGGAAGAAATGAATTCCACCCCGAACTCCCTCTCAAATTCATCCCATGGAATCTATGTTTTCTTCGTCTCTATGAGGTATGTTTTCAACAACTAATGTTCCACTACTCATATTTGTCTCACTATCTGAGAAAACTAGTACTCAGTCAGATCCTGGATCATGATAAATGTGATCCCCATTTCCTCAACCCAACTTTCTGTCTCCATGTCTGAGACTCTACCCTTGTACTTTCCCAAAGTCTTCTATTTGAAGGCATGAAACATTTTCTACCATTGTTCATCATCCTCTTCATAATCGTCCCTCCAATGATTAAATAGGTTAACTTGTTGGGCCTCTACTCATCATACCACAAGAGAATGATGTCTGAGTGCCATTGCTGAAAAAAGGGAAACAAGGAACTCCTAAGCCCGAGTAGTGTTGAAACTTTCATTTAAAATTTTTTAACTCTTTATTTATTTTAAATTCCCAAAACAACCAAGATTCATATAAACATATGTCATTATGATGCATTTAAGCTTCCTGGGGTCTCTACCTCGCAGTCATCACAACTTCACTTGCTCGTTCAGTAGGTCCAGAGTCCTTGCATCGGATCACTAGGGGGCCTAAAATCCCATGCCCAAGACGGTCCTCCATGGGCTATCACATGCACCATGATTGTCTAATACCGTTTCCCAAAAATTCCATGAAATCATTACAATTCATATATCTGATGTCCATACAATCTATCAACATGCAAAAACAACCTCAGATACCATTTTGTCACAACCCACCTTCTTCAAGAGGAGTGAAGGGACAAAAAACATCTTGGCACTCCCATCATCAAGATTGTGGGGAGATAATGACTCCTAAGTCCTGCCTTCAATAGGCACCAGAGTGGTCACTAGTACTATTGATATGGAATCTCACACAATACATGGAAGGAATTACCCTATTGATTAAACAAGATCATGAGATAAGATGGTAAATCCCAAGAAATATCAAATACTAAAAACAAAAGCAATGAAAAAATATATTCCCACATGCATGTTCAAAAGTGAAACTGATACAAGGTACAATGAAAAATCCAATGTAATGTACCAAAAGAAGAGATTATAAGAAGCAACAACAAAAAATCCTAGCGCCCATGCTAGTAAGGTCCAGGGTGGTCTTCAATGTTTTCTTGAAAACCTAAAAATAGTTTATATACATAGGGTGGGAATACAAGTATACTAAGTAGGAAACCTAAAACTACTAGTACACAATGGGGGAACATACTAATTACCATGTGAGAAAATAGTAGAGCTACATGCACCTACCAAAGAATAATATCTTTCCCAGCCTCACCAAGGAACAATCCATAAACAGTGAATGTCAATAAAAGTAATAGTATAAGAACATCAATATGTGGATACCCCACACCACATTCTTAATAGTTGAACTATTTCACCTAGTCTTAACACTACCTCTCTTCCAATATGTAGTCCCACATCCATAACCCACCTCCACAGACATGGGCCTCAAAAACACAAAATTCTTCCTACATACACCTTGGCCACAATTACCACTTTACCCGCCCGAAGACAACTGGTGATCACCAAAAATATACTTTGGAAAACAAACATGAGCCGCAGACACCTATTCCCCTCATCCAAAAAAACATCACCAAAAGAATGTTATACTATGGTAATCCTCAATCCATTACCCCCTACCTAGATATGCCCGAGCGACATGATTCAGAAGAGGGTGTGAGGAAGAAATTCAGTATCTATCCATCCATCATCCCAGTAGGATGATTGGTTAGACACCCTCCCCCATGAAATATGGGTTTTTGAAACATATTTCTTATCAAGGGTGGTGTGCATATAGAAATTACAAGCAACTAAAAGTGTATATATATAGGTAACCAAACACTCATCCCATCCTATGGGTTTCCGAACAACAACCAACCCACACAAACCACCTTCACTACCACCCCTAAATGAACAACCGGCCCCAATACAACACGAGTGCAGACCCTTTTTATTTAACCAATTCCCATTTATTAATTAAAGGGAAATCAAAATAATATATTCCATCACTACCAAGAAACATCCGACCATAATCATAACAAAACAGAGAACAAAACTGGACCTATAGTCCCACTGCATAAACCCTCCAATCTTCCTAGACATTTCTTTATCCTTTTCGAAGAATCATTCTTTTATACAGCACAAACCATCTCTCACAACCGAGCACCACATCAAAATTACCAAAACAATTCCCCAATACAGTCCCACTACATATTGAGCCCATAACCACACTACAGTCCCACTGCCCGATGTCTCTTCACGACAACAATACAAGGAAAAGGAAGTTCAACTGTCTAGGAGTTCATCTTTTCCACAATCAATAAATATCTCAAACAGAGATACCAACCCACCCCATGTATTATCCCACATTAAAAGAAAAGGGAAACTACTATCATTTTTACCACATCACCGCTACATACCCATAATAGTCCCTTATCATGAAACCAACTCATCTTCCCAACCTTGTACCTACAACCATGCACCCAATAGCAGAACCACACAACTCACCCAAGGTTTTAAAACTCCCAAGAACACGACACTCAGCCACACCTATCAAAAAGATTTCTATACATTCTGAGTTAACTAGTAGGGATTATTTAATTCCACTTAATTATAATTTGGGTGATCACATAACATGATTGATCCTAGGGAATGCATTGTTTTAACCGAGTATACCTGATTTATAAGAATTAATGTTATAGTCATTGTTCAAGAATCTCTACAAAACAGAACATAACTTGTGTACAAACAAAGGCCACCAATGACCATGATTTTCAAAAGTCATATAGCCACGAGAACTATAACATAATCAAAGATAACAAATAAAATTTGTGATCAACATCAACAATTCCCTGCATGTTATATCATTTACCCATGATACCTTTTTATAAAATCCAATTCCTACCTATTTATTGTTTTTAAGAAATTAATTAACCATTCTTAATAAGGGTTCATTATCATATCCACCAATCATGTGGAAAAAATAAATAGAAGAAAAATAAATCCCTACATGGATGATCAAAGTATCAATGTTCATCCATGAACCAAGAACAAGGGATCATGTGAGTCATAGAAAATATTTTCATGAAAACCGAGCAGAAGAGCCCCGGTACATGTGCACCACTCTTCTAGGGAGTAAGGCACTAGGTGCACCACAAGAAACAAAAACGAACAATTAAATAAGATATCTATGTTAAAGAAAGGAAGAGATCCTAATAATAAAGGAGAAAATTTCAATGTACTTGAAAATCAGAATATGGTTTGACCATACAGTTCAGTGGTTACATGACTGGTGGGATGTTACAAGATACAGTGAAATTAATAATTCTATTTAGAAATAGTGGATATAGAATAGAGCATGGTTGAGAGTTGATAAGTAACCATTTCACAGAGACAAACAAGTAATAAAGTCAAAATAAGTAAATTTTGTAAAAAATGGAAATGAGTCACCGATGGGTGAGTTATAAACATTGATCCACTAACGAGTGAGCTACCGGAGAAATCTAAAAATGATGAAATACTGACTCAATGACCCATTGATTCCATGACCTACTAATTCCCTGACCCACCGACACTGAAACCTTTGACTCACCGACACTGACACCCTTGATCTACGGATGTCGACACCATTTTACTCACTGATGATGGTGCACTAACTCACCGATGCCAACACTTAGGTCTCACAGATGACAAAGACAATTAATCACCAATGCCGAGACACTGACTCACCGATGCTGATTCCCCTGACTGACCAATACTGACGCCCTTGACTCACTGAGGAAAATACACATATATGCCGACCTAGTAACTGGATATTTTGAAAACTCTTGAAATGAGCCACCATTTCCTCTTAGAAAAACATAAACATGGATTTTGACAAGGGAAACCGCTTTGGAAAATCCATGTTATTTCAATACACACTTGGTCCTTCAGCATTCCATTGATGTATTTCTAAAATTTGAATTCGTATTTTCATCTTACACCATAAATATTTCACTCTGAAACCATCCTATTAAATGTTGATAATGTTTATTTTATATCCATATTTTATCCCTTAATGGATTCAAATTCCTAATAACTTCATTGTGGGTCTTAACATATGAGGAATCCTCTAAATTGTTATGAAATACATAAAGGTGGTATTGACCCTAATCTATAATACTGATTGTGAAAACATCTCTTCTAGATATTCCTTCACCTGCAAGCCACCTAGTGTGATGATATTTTGGTAGACAATCATTTTCATCACCAGACATGTATTAGGTACAAAATTAAATGTATTTCTCAAAAATATATTACTTTACAATAAAACCATTTTCCAATAATGATTTTTTACTTACAATTTAATAATCTTCATATACTATTCCATGAGGTACATCCATATATGCTATACAGGACAAAAAATTTGAATCTATCTCACCATGTGAATCGTTAAATGAAAAATCAATTCAATGAATGTTGGTGGGAATAACATTTCCAATTCACATAATATGAAATCAATTTCTCCTTCCATAGTCAGTAATTTCTTCAGGTCTATAACTTTTTTTTCATATAACATCAATGAAGAATCAGTTCTTAGTTAATGTATGATTGAAATTCACAAAAAAATGCAACGTAAAACTAAAAGAATTAGAAATTTCTTAAAAACATTGAAGTCATGTTATTTAAAACACCTTAACACATAATTGGTCATTGAAATTATTTTTTTGATATTCATTGGATTCCACATTGTAACCAACATGTAATTCAAGATGTTACAAAACAGATATCTCTCCTTCTTGGAAAGAGTGTAAGCAGCTCGATGATGAAAAGTTCATTTTCACCCATCACATGTGCCATATTTTCTCATATTCACATGTTTACCATGACCAACCAGGAAGTAATTATATTTTTTTTGGGTTCAATTAGAAACTCACTGATGACAGTATCACATGCATATTTTTTAACATACATAACATAAGGAAAATTTCTGACGTATTGACAATTCCAGTATGGCAATTCACAAAAATATCATCTCTTTTTTCATCTGGTTATCCATTGTATTTCAAAAATGATTTACCAAAATTAGTGTCCACATATTTTACATTCACAAATAATTTATCATCTATTAGTGGAGACCGTGTTATACATTATTCTAAACCTCCATCAAATGATTTCATCCAATATCTGTACTTATGCCATCAGGGGTGAAATCTATGATGTCGTAGAAACACAGTTTTTTATGAATGTTTCTACCTATTTGACTATATACCTTATTCCCAAATGGGACACCCTTGAGTTACTTTAATGATATATCCTAAAAAATTTCTATAAGTAGGAAAGTCATTTATCAACCCATAAAACATGTTCAAAATTTGAAAACATCTTTTTTTAAGCAGCATACAACATAGCACCTAAATCCTACAACAATTTCAAATACGTGATCAATGGATCCAAATAAACATCAATATCATTACCTAGTTTTCTTGGTCTAAATATAAGTAAAGATAACCTGATATATTTTTGTTTCATGCATAACCACAATTGTATGTTATAATATACAAACATATCTAGCCACATATTATGAGTGCTTCGTTGAAAACCAAAATTATTCACTCCATCATTATTTAACAGAAGGAGAAGGTTTCATGGATTATTTCCAAAATCAGGATACTCATCATCAATTCTAGTAAAATATGAAGGGTCTACTTGGTGACATAGCATCCCATATTTAATTCTTGTATGTATGTGGATTGTCTATTTCCATGTAGTATCCTCACATCCATATGTGTGCCAAAACCATGGAATGATTGGAAAGTACCATACAAATTTTATAGTATCAGAGTAAACTTTATTGTATAGAGAATCATCGTACATTGGGAATTCTATAAGTGATTTTAAGTCCTTGTGAAATAGTATACTGTCATTTGTTCTAGCATGTATTATTTAATAGATCATAATTATTGAGTTTAGTATTCATTTGGCTACATATGTTCATCTTTTGGGCTCATTATCTTCTGAAAGTATGCCATTCAATAGAGATATTAGTTCCATAAATCTAGTTTCACTCAATCTATTCCATGCATTCAAATTATAAATCATTAATTATGACTGATAATGATGTATATTTAGTGTAACCTACATGAAATTTCATATTTTCACAACTCATTAACTTCTCAAACAATTTTGGGCTATTAAAAAGTTTATCTTCAACTATCCTTTTCATTTCCTCAATATGATCCTCAGAATCATTCACATTTCTGATCACATACTTGATACTGTCCTCTTCATTTTCCACAATTTTAATCATTTCAGATGATACATTAAACAATGTCTTATCCCATCCACCAACTACATTCTCGTTTCCCTATATTTATCCTAACATTTATAACTTTGATCTATTTTTCGATAGATGAAGTGTTAAAACAAATACTTTGGACTAATTAGCCTTTAATAACAATAGTGTAATTATGGAAATAGGATTTCATAAGGGTAATATGTATAATCTTTTGAAAACATTATGAACTCTTTCACTCTATATTCATACTCTTTTGTCATATGATTGGTATAGATCATTTATTTATTCATATCCATTTTATTGGATTCAATAAAATTAATATTTTAAAAAACAAATACACAAAATGGGTCTTTCAAATAAGGGGAAATAAACATTTGAATGATTGTTAGTATTTTATATTATTTCCGGAGATGAATTACCTTAGAAGCTAACACTAGACCAAAATGAAGTTGTAATTGTAGAAGAGTCCCCTAATTTAAAAAATATAGGTGATGTTAGAGGCAATGTAGGTTTCAGAGTTGCGATGGGGATAAGAATTAATTCCCCTTTTAAGGGAGTGATTTCATGATGGATATACAATGTGTTGGATAGTGCTAGGGACTTGTTGTTTCCATGGTGATATTAGAAATCCTCTTCTCTTCCCCATATAATGTAATGGTTTTCCTAATTCTATAAAAAATAATATTAAAATATTATGGAAAACTACAATGTTGATGTCCTTTGAAAAAAATCTATAATATCACAATTGAAATCAAATTACAAAAACCATTTACACAAATTCCTCTTTAAAAGAATACACCCTATTTGAAATAAACCAATCAGTTCAAAACACTCTTTCACAAATACTTTCACACTATGAAAACAATGAAAATTATTAAAAATGAAATCCAGTTTTTTCATGTTAAATTGTTTACAAAAATGTTCTCTAAATTATCATAATTTATTCTATCAAATCTCAATAATTTCAAATTAAATAAATTCATTCTAATATGTAAATATTCACACATTGTTTAAAAAATTAATGATTTTACAAAAATACACGTTTAATTTCAAAACTAAAAGTTCCATTTAAAAATTAAAAGATATGAGAATAAATATATAAAACATTTCCTAAGCATTAAAATTCTTTTCATTCCCTCGTAAATATGGTTTTAAGATCTAATAACTGAATAATATCTCTTTTTTTCCATTCAAAAATATTCTTTTCCAAACACAAAACAATATTTTAATTTCTAAACTTTGATATTATAGAAAAACATAGATTAATTGGTATATAATTTACAATTAATGTTTATATGAGTAGGTAAAATCATATGAATGTGAAATTTAAGGTCATTCCAAATATAGGAAAACTAAGAATCAACATATATCCCATATGAACATGAATCTTCCCACACATAGTTAAATGATATTAAACACATACATAGATTGGGATCATACACATGGAGAATATAATAGTTCAAGTTAATAGGATGGACTATTTTTTCGAATATCTTATCAAGGATGACTAGAATACATAGATAATTTCACTTCAATAGGAGTTGTTTAGGGTGATTAAATCCACTATAACATAGAGATAACTATTGTGTCTTTCAGAAATCTCCAACTCATTCTAAATCCGCTTCAACTCTTTAAAAACCAAATTAGAGAAAAAGATATAGAAACCTCCAGGAATCACTGTCATTGAAAACAATCCCCCGTATATGAATAAATATCTTTTCATAAATCATTCGATATCTAATAAATTCTATTATCATCAATTATTCTTCAACAACATTCAATAATATCAAACATCTTCAATGATTGTCAACAAATGTCATATACAACCCAATAAAAAAATTTCTTCATTTGGATTTTTCCACAATGCTTACATCCATTAAAATAAAAAATCATAAGAGATATTTATAATCTATCCCCCTTTCATTAATAATATATAATCCTCCAAACCATAATATTTTTTTCACCTTCCTACACATTTTGATGTAAAATTTTAAAGGGTTGGATCATATGACCACATAGAATCTTCTTCCTGTTTAAAATTGAAAACTACAATAAATTATTGTGAGGTGTATTTAATTAATGACTAATCATATATGATAAAAATATAAGCATAGGAAAAAAATAAATTAATAAATATTGAAATGTCAACCAAAAATCTAGATCAAAAACCTCTATTTACTTAAAAACCGTGTATTTTATATCTCCCAATCTTAGTGCATCCAAGATTAAGATAAATATATATATACACAAATAATATCTATATTCACAAATAATTTAGACCGTTCAAAACAAATGGTCTGGTGGTAGGGACTATAGGGGTGACACCAATGATGGGGGTGTGGTAGAGGAGACATCGGAGGTGGAGGAGGGAGAAGTGGAGGTAGAGGTAGGGGCATTAGAGGTGGTGGAAGAGGTAGAAGAGGTGAAGGTTTAGGCGGAGGTAGAAGAGGAGAAGGTAGAGGCGTAGGTAGAGGCAGGGACAGTGGAGGCAGGGGAAGAAGAGGTAGGGGCAATAGAGATGGGTGAAACAAAGTTACAGGCAAGCTTGGGGGTGAATGAGGCAGAGGCAGTCGAGGCAGAGGCGGCGACAGAGGCGGTGGTGGTGAGGGTGGAGGCAGAGCTCGACTTCTGCGAAAGCATGAGGCTCGAGTGATATGTTGATCTACTAGGGTTCCATTTATAAAAATGAGAAAGGTTTTTATCAGTGTTTTTTGGAAGGTGCTGGTAATGGATTTTTTATCAATGCTAAAATATAAAGGCCTGATAAAACAGACCATTGTCAGCACTTTTTTAAGAATTAATAAAGACCTAATTTTAATAAATTTTTTATAATAAGAAAATTATAATAAATATATTTATTATAATGATATAATTATTTACACATATATATATATATTATTTATAATTGTAATTATAAATATTTTTATATATGATTAAATATTCATATATATATATAAATATATTTTATAATTATATATATTTATAAAAGTATAATTATTATAAATATAATTATTATAATTTTACAATTATTTAAATATATATATTTATAATTATTATTATAAATAATTTTTTTTATATATGTTTTTATATAATTATAAATATATTTATTTATATATTTCTCTGTGTCTGTTTATTAATATATAAATATATATATATATAGATATAATTAATGTATTTATTATAATTTTATAATTATTTAAACAGACATACACACACACACACATGTAAAGTTATAATCATAATTATAAATAAATAAAATTAAAATGTATTTCTAGTTTATTTAAAATTATAATTATTTTAAATGTATTTATTGTAATTTTATATGTATTTATGAACATCATTAGCTCATGTGTATAGAATGAATGAATCATGTGAGTTTCAATTTATAAACAAATATTCATAATGATGAATACAAAACATATGCATGTGTGCGTCATTAAAATATAGGTAATCATAACATTTTGAAAATAAGTCACAATCACGTCCACAAATAAACTTTATGATCTTATAGGATCAATTATACTCACACATCAATAATTAAACATAAACATTGACAATTAATATCATAATTATCTACTGATATAATATATATATATATATATATTCATTAGACATATTTTTATTTATCATTATAATTGTAAATAAATATATTTAAAAAGTATTTATATACAATTATAAATATAATAAAAATATTTAACATTGAGAATATTCTTATAATTTTATAATTATTTAAATATATATCTATTTATTTATAAACATATAAATACGTTTTTAACACATTATATATATATTTGAATTATATAAAAATATATATTATAATATATCATATTTATAATAATTATAAAAATGTTTTTTAATGATTGTATATAAATAAACATTTTTTAATATAAATATAATCATTTGATATAAATTAATAATATTTTTCTTCAAAACTATTATCATCGTTAAAATTAGAACTGAAAAATATATCCTTTATCAGTGCTAAAAAAGTTGATAAGTGGTACACCTTTATCAGCGCTTTTAGCTAATGCAGATAATGGTGTGACTTTTATCAGTGCTTTTTTGTTTAGCACTAATAAATGTTGGTGCAACCCCTACCCAGATTTGTGGTAGTGATGTATTTATCTACATTATATATTTATATAATGAAAATAAATTTAATTAATTACACATTACCACACCCAACAATATAAACTTATCTGGGGGTATGGTACCTAGGGTGTAAGTTAAGGACTAGGAAAGGTGTGGTATGGTGTCTATCAAAACCCTCGTAACAAATACTTCATTGGCAGTCAAAGGCAAGCATGAGTGGTAAATTCACCCCATTATTCTATATTCGAATAGTGTTCAAATCTGAAAAGCCCTTTGAGGGGGGATTTATGGAACAATTATGGTAAGAATTTGAGGGACCTAATAGGGAAGGGGAAACATTACAGTGCAACACGAGCGGTATGGCAGGCACATAGTAGGTTCCTTTAGGCCATCAAATGTGGGTCCTTCTTGAAATAAAAATTTCTATGAGTCGGCTATAGAGTGATTCGACCCTTGGAAGGGTTACGACATATCATTAGTGGTCTTTGAGTGTGTGTGTTGTTTCCTTTATTTATAAACTTCATGACATTAACAAAATATTTATATGTATCAAAATTATAATATATTTAGTATTTATATATATATATAAATAATGTATGTATATAATTAGAATGTATATAAAAATATATCAATATTAAAATATAATTTGAATTATAAATAAATATTTTTATGAAAATGAAATAGAAAATGACAATTAAATGTTAAAATATAAAAAATATATATAAATACATAAAAATAAATATATTAAATGTAGATATTGAAAAAAAATTATAAAATATATAAATAAAATGTAATAAAATAAAATATTTAGTAGAAATAATTTATATTAATGAATATAATATTATATTTAAATTTTATATAAATAAAATTTATAATTTTTTAATTTATGTATTAATTTTTTTTGAATATAATTTAAAAAATATTTATATAAGTATATAAATTTTTATTTTTTTATTTATGTAAATATAATTTATATTTATTTAGTTCATAATTGAAAATATATTTGAATGAGTAAATAAATTTTTTTAAATTTTTATTTTTGTAAATATAATTTATATTTATCTAGTTTATAGTATATTTACTATATAAATTTGGATAGGGGTTTTAAATATATAAAAATATTTTATATATAATTTATCAAGAAAAAAATTTTGTATATATATATATATTATAATATACTTTGAAATCAATATATATATATATATATATTATAAGGAAAATGAAATTTGTAATGATAATTAAAATTGGAAATATGATTGAATATATATATATATATAAATAGACATAAATATATATAATATATAAATAAATATAAATATATAAAATATATAAATACAATTTACGAAAATAAAATATTTATTAGAATATAAATATTATTTTGCGAATAATATCACACACACACATGTGTGTGTGTCTGTTAATATAATTGTAAAAAAATAACTAAATTCAAAATTAAATTGTGTTATATTATTATATATGACTATGGGTGCACACTCACACAGAATAATATTTTACATATCAAATGTGATTTCGAGGATAAGTGGTTATATAATCATTTTCTTGGTAGGGAAATGAATGTTTGGACATAAATAGACTAAATGAATATTTTTTCTAGGAGAAATTGTTAGTTTTGGCAATGAAAACAATTTTCCACCTAATGAATTTGGTCCTTCCAAAAGACTGATTCTAGATGTCTAACTTATATTTCTCGAATAGAGATCACTAAGATGTAGCGTGTGATGCCCTATAGGATTCAGTACACTCTACTTTTAAATGTTTTGGACTGGTGTTTTGAGTTTTAGGGTTTTTATATGGGATTTGGAGTTCTCTTGGAATTATACAAGGGTCTGCCCTACCATAGATCGCGCCTTAGCCAGCTCAGAGCTTTATTAGCACTCAACATAATGAGTCGATATAAGGTTAACATTTATCAGTGCTAGTCAAAATAACTGATAAATGTGAATCATTATGAGTGCTACTCAGAGCGGTGATAAAAATATGTAATACCAAATCTTATTAATATATTTAAATTTATCATATATATATTAAATAAATCATGTTTATTTATATAAATTAATAAATAATACATGTATATACAAATAATGTTCATATACAGAGAAGGCTTGACCCTAAAAAATATTAAATTAAATAAACGTACATCAAATACCTAGAATGTGACACATAAAATGTCACCAAAACATTAAAGTGACCAACTCACCACTTAAAAAAGTCTAAAGTTCCATATTAATGCCATGAACATCTACATCAAATGGCCAAATGTCCTAGAAACAACATCACTATTAAAAGCAGCCATGATCTGACCTACAGTTACCAACCCTGAAAATATCATGCATTCGACCGCATGAATGATATTAACCAATAGCACACCACCTGAGGTCATCATCTTAGATTCCATATCGTTCTCCCCGAAGACGTTGTTGTTCCAATCAGTAGTATAGCTCTGGTGATCGAGGTCGTCCCCAATACCCATCGCCGGTGGTGTTAGTGTTAGCATGTCATTAGTTGGAGACACCCACTGTTGGTGTCACAAACCGTCTACAACTCATGGTACCATAAAGCATTCCCCCAATAATGTCTCATACAATGACATCTCCCCCTGAAAACGAATATACATCCACATGTGGGAAATACCCACCAATAAAAAAATAAACACCTGAATAATGCCCAAAATTTCAAACAAAAAACAATCCTAAATTCCCAAAGTGTCATGAATCGGCCCATGACAACAACAACCTTAATCAAGTAGCATACCACCCTACAACCCATCCTTTCAGTTATTTTCATCTGAGGAGTTTGAATCAACATTCTTATGATCAAATCTCACAAAAAATTCATCAATGAATCTATTTTATTTAGAATAAAACCAAGGATCAATGATTTGTTCATCCTGTGGTGTGATTGAAGTCATTGCGGATCTATTGAATCAACAGTTATTCACATTCCTTCAATATGCATGTTCTAATAATGTGGTCTAAAAATGATCCATCACTTGGGTATATGAAAGACATGATGCAATTTTTTAAAGGCTATGTCAGTATAAGATTTCCATTATTGGTTGAGTCATTCTTCTTATAGGTGAGAATACATTGAAATTTAGTGATCTTGTTCTCTGTTTATCCTAAATATGAGGATTTTCTAGATAGTAATGTGTTCCCATGGGCCATGTAATTTTTCAATTCATATATCCTTATGAGGAAATCAATAAAATATCATTGTGCCATGGATTAGTGTCTCATAAAACATTTTTGATATGTATTCATGAGTTGAGTTTTTTTCCAATCTGTTTCGAAATCAAAACACATTTTCTTATGATTGGGTAAAAAATACATGGATTAAATTGGATCTGGAGGAATCTCTAAATCTTTTACGACATTATTCTTCAATTGTTTTCCCTATTATAATGGATAAAGAGGCCAAACAATCTAGTTTTGTGAATTTCTCCCATGTGTTATTTGAGATTGTTCTGATTTTTCTTCTTAATAAAAATTTTGTTTTGGCCACTCATGATGATGAATTAACTCTCCGTGTTTTTAATGAGAGAAAACCATATTTTTGTTCAGTTTGCAACAATATTGTTCATTCAATTTATAACTATAGAAGGGGAATGCATTTCTATTTTTGTTCATTATCTGGGCATAATGAGGCTCACTACTAGAGGAAAAATAAAAGAGGACTGGGTGCTACTTTTAATGGAGAGTCTAGAAATCCTCTATCGAATATTATCTAAGATGATATCCAAGTGAGTGATCCTCACATAGTGAACTCAAAATTTGAGGATGCTATATATCATGATAAAACCTCAATTCCACAGTAGTCTTCTAATGTGGAAGTTCACTCAACATACGATTCAACTATTGTTGTTGTGTTATTAGGACTTGTCTCCTAGAATAAATAATATGTACAATAGTTGGAAAATTAGAAGGTTATGATTGGATGTTTCTAGTAGAAATAAATTTAATTTCATTTAAGGGTTTCTCTTTACTGGGAAGATTAGGATTTGAGTTTTCTCAAAATGTTGGACATCCTATACAGATTTAATGAGCCTCTTATGAGTCTTAAGATAAATAGAATGAAAGGAAATACTCATTGGTGGACATTAGTCCTTGTCAATAGGGAGAGTTTGGTATAGAGATTGGCATGTGAAAACTTCATTATGAGGAAAATAAAAGTGTTTAAATAACCATTATTTTCGATTTTGGACATGAAAATGGACTTTTTGTTGCATCTAGCATCAGGGAGAAATTTGGGACCTATTAGAAATGAAGGATATAATGTTCACCCTGTGGACATATATTTTAATGACTCGTCATTTATAGGTTCTAAATTCTTGGATGAACATATAGAGCATTAGAAACATAACAATATTGAATGAAAATAGAAGGATATATAGGAATAGTGTCATGACCTTCCCCAAGTTGGGGCTCAACAGCAATTAACACATGCCCACCTATATATACTAAGGAGTGAAAACCAGTAATAAATGCATAGATAATACCGGGGAGGACTTTACATAATTACATGTACGTACACACAACCAACTCAATGAAAAAGTGAATAGGGAACGAAATAAAAGAGGAAACACTGACACAAATAAAACAACCATGCATGGACCTCTAAATTGTAAAAAGTATGATAGTTTAAACTGAAAAAATGGAAAAAATACATATCCAATCCCAAATGTTTCATAACATAATAGAGAACTAGAAATCAAAAATTGTTGAGAGAGATCAGCTCCTGGATCCCAAGCTATGACTAGTGTATGAAGTCCAAGAAGCCCATATCTTTATGCTCTTCTAAATTCACGATCAACATTTACATCATCTTTATAAGACATGACACGTGCGATCAATTCTTATACTGGGGTGAGTATAATCACACCATGTAGAATACCTCAAAATAATGAAGGGTGAGTGGTAACAGATAAAAATGTTGAGGAAAACAGTTGATAGGATAAGGTAAAGTGAAATAATAAAACTCAACCGAACAAAGGAGTGGAAGAAAAATCATCGAAACCTAAGGAGTTCAACAGAGTAAGAAGAAGAAATTATTATCAAGCCTTCACTACATATTGTTGGATGGGAGAGTATTCCATCCATGAGATGCTAGACACAGAAAGCATGTGGAATACCCCGTGCGTAATCTTCTCTCCTACAAGGAGAGTACGAAAGACCCAAAAAGTGGGTACTGAAGAAGGATATATATATATATATATATTCTTAGTCAAATAATCCCAAATAGAGAGAGTAAGGGGATCTCCATCTCACATCTTATCCCAAGAAAATGTGAATCAAATAGTTTCAATAGAAGACCATAAATGATGCACAACATCTCACACATTTTCCCTAAAAACAAAATTGTAAGGAACTCAATCATAAAACCTTTAAATTATTCGATTTGGGTGGAATTGACTCATCTATATGATTTTATGTCGTGTCACAAAAACACATATTATTAGGGAATGTGTTCTTATTCCTCATGAATCCACGGGTATGCCAAACCACATATCTTCACTAGGTCTCACAATTGAGGGGCCAAAAATTCCATTCATGGATCTCATGCCTTGGTATGATAGGAGGGTAATACTATGGTAGTCCCTGAGGAACTACACTACCCAGCCTGACTGGAGGGTTACACTGAGAAATTTCATTGGAGTACACCAGTGCCCAATCCTACTATAGGGCAATCCTTGTAAGGTTGTTAGGGAACTCCACTTCCCAACCCTACAAGAGTGTTATGCATAGAAGATTTCAGCGGGGAACTATACTGACTAGCCCTACTAGAGGGTATTCCCTATAAGGTTGTTAGAAAACTCCACTAACCAACCCTATAGGACGTTAAGACGGGTACTATCAATAGGGAACATCACTGCCCTATCCTTATGAGGGTAATCCCAAAACATCGAGGAAATCCACTACCCAATCCCAATAGTTTGTGACATGGAAATATTATTGGGGATCACCACTTCCCAATCATATTGGAGGGTAAACCCAGTACTGTCATTGGGGAACACTACTACCCAATACTTCTAAAGGGTTACACTTGGAAAGGTCTTGTGATTTTATATAATCACTGACATCATTGAGTGTCACCGTAGTGTGCTATTTCCAGAACATTCCACATCATATATCAAAATTCACAATCATTGGAAATCACTACGGATATCTTATTCACAGACCAAAATTTGGTTTCAAATGAAGGAGATACAAAACATTGACGTTTTCTTAAAAAGAGGTACAAGGGATGTTGGGGACCCACATATTGTGTGGTTTCACTTCGTTTCATGGTCGTTTCATAATCAGAAGACAACTTCCTATCCATGTAAAAATTCATGGTGGGTAATCATACTACACATTATGTCTCAACGAAATTCCAAACGAACTCATGAGGATCATCACCCGTCTATGGAAAAATATGTAATTTCACTAATATGACTCTTCAAATATACTATAATGGCCAAACGGATCACACCATTGCGATCCTCATTGGAAACACTCAGGATTGATAGTTCACATAGCATAATCATACATCGAGTGAAAAATTCACATTTCACCAAATCATGCACAGATGGTGCTTCGTGGGCCTAAGCCACGAATCCCAATTAAATACTCGTAATAGTTCTTGAAACCCCCATTTTAATTTCATGGTCACAGAATTGAAAACATTTTTTCATTCCGACCCTGCATGAGGAAGATATGTCTCATACTGGAAATGATAGTAATAAGAATTTTATCATTATTTGGTCTTTAGTTAATTCGAGATACATGTTTAAAACAATGTATCCAGCATCTGTCTTAATATGACTGACTAAATATCAGGATCATGTTTTCACTGACAGATTGTGAATCTGATGCCTTAGGAAGAAGTTGAAGGTGAATTTATTGGTTGACAACGAATAATAATATATATAAATATATTTTAAACCCATTATTTTTCCTTCAAAATCAATGGTAAAAGGAATTTACTCCTTTGAATTTGGTGTACGTGACCTTACCTCCACCATCTATCTTCAAGATATACATTTGTTATAAAGATAATATATAAAGGGATAAAATGAGTGCATGGAATCCCTATTTCCACGCTAGACACATAAGTGCAGTCCTACCATTTCACACATGGCTTCTACATTTAATTAAATTAAATTAAATGACAAATTTTGTTTCATTTAATTTATACATTCAACTCCTTTTCATTTATATTACTCAAAAACCTTCTCTCTCTAATAAAATTATTTTTATCAATAATAACTATGATAATTAAACATAACGCCAACTCCAATTAATTTTAATTGACTATAAAAATTTATGGAACCATTACTATTATTATTTAATATAATCATACTAACAAATATGGCTTTTATTTTATTACATATTTACATGTATTATGTTTAATAAAAATAATATTTTTCTCACTACATTGACCATATCCAACCACATCATCGGAGGTCTGAGTATGGCCATCATCATGTCCATGCCAAACAACCTCTATCATGAGATCCCACACACGCCCTTCCCTTGATACCAACCTCTTCATAGTGCATTTCGCCACCGCATGCCAATCAGAAAAAAGGGATTTTTGACCTGATATTGAAACCCTCACATTTCCATCATGCACCCATGGTGTTGATCCGATCCATTCACAAAGCATCATCCTGGTCATTTATCAATCTATCCTAAACCCATTGATCCACATGTCATTCATACTACCACAACAAATATGGGGGTTCTATCTCAATAAAACCCACCCATTCAATGTTTAATCATGAACCTATTGTCTAACGATGAAGAACACCAAGAAAATTTGGTGAAAATCATCATTTAAAAATGTAATAATCATCATTGAACAAATTTCATTGACCAAAAATTTCATAGCGGTGGGATTGTGTTGAAAATCGTGACATAAAAAACAATAAATTTGGAGGATAATTTATTTCGACACCTAGACTCATACAAAGGCTCTAATTAATGCATATCAAATGTAGATAATTGATCATGCTCAAACATTTTATTACAAGGGCAGAACACTACATATAAAATGTCCTAAATTAGTTTTGGATCTATCACAGATGAAGAATGTATTCTCCAATGATTTGGAAGGATCTGTTTTGTTCACTACATCTTGATCTACCTGATCCTGTAGTTTTGTTCTCATTCGATTTGATTCGCCAAAAGAAAGGAGGTGGTGAGCTTCTTTAGTGGTGGGAGAACTATGAACCAAACCTGGTGAATTCTCCCTAGTGAAATATTTATAGACATTTGTTTTATGATAATTTATTTTAATTGATTAATTAACTAATTAATTATTCCACTTAAACACACCGCTAACAAGTAATGGGTCCAAACGTCCTTCGCCGACTCATTTTATATTGCAATTATGGTAAACACAGTTTTCCGAACCCAATCCTGGTCTCAAATTTCTGATTTCATCAACCATTTAAGATTTATCATGTATTATTTCATTAACCTCAAACACACATTATAATGTTTATTTTATATTTCTTTGAAAATCAATTCCTGGCACATCGGTCTTCATAATTGCACCACTTCTCAATTCATAGCTCCGAAAATATGAATAGAAATATTTCAAAGTCTTACGAAGACAAAAAGGATTTTATACAAAATTACCTCCTTCAAGAATTTATTCAGTAAAAATAATAACATGGAAAAAAAATCGTGATACTGATCCCTTATATGACTCTCCCACTTATAGGAATTATCATACACATTTATGTGCTTCCACAACAAGTGAATCATTGGGATGGTCCAGCCACAAAAGGTCAGCTCCTCTCAGTCCTCGATCACCAACGGGTTCTCTTAAAAAGTGGTTCCATCCTTGATGTCCAACTTTTCTCAGTCAATGGCGTGCTTAGGGCCATGCACATATCAACTGAGTTGAGAAACCTAGAAGACTTGTTGCACCTACTCTAGCTGTTTGTGTACGGAAATGTAGTAGGAAACTGACCCACCCTCTACGTGATCTCGAACGACCCAATAAAAAATGGGGATAGCAGGCCTCCTTGACCGAAACTTTGCATTCCTCATCGTGGGGAGACTCATAAAAAAACATGGTCTCCCTGCTAGAACTCCATGCGGCTATGACGTCAATCTACATAAGATTTCTATCTACTCTCAGCCATCTTCATCCACTCAAAGATGAATGACACATTCTCTATTGCCACCTTCACCAACTCTAGTCCCACAATAGATTATTCTTCTATCATTTTCCAAAATATGGTTGACCTACCAGGTCTCCCATATACATCCTCAAATGTTTACATCCTGATGGTAGACTGATAGTTGTTGTGGTATGAAAACGCTACAAACGGAAGGTGATCCTCGCAGATCTGGACAAAATCCAACATGAAAACCCTCAACATATCCTCCATGTAAAAGCCCGAGATTTTATGAAAACTATTCTTTTTAATTTTATTAATGTCTTGTGTTGTACGCTACACCAAAAGGAGCTTGCACAACACGTATCCTTGACTTGCCTTGAATTACACGCAATCGCAACCTTCCTCGATAGCGTGTGTAGTACGCAATACCGAGTTTCACTAAACAACGATATGCTATTAAAATATTATTAAAACTAGCCGTTATGAATAGTAATAACCACTTTTTGAAATTTTATAAATTTTATTTTTCAAAATGGACTTCATTTTTGGATTCGGAATATCGAAATTAGCCTAGGGTGAAATTTTGTTATTTTTCTGAAAACTTTCAATTTTTGATGAATAGTGAAACCACTAAGTGGTAGGTTAAAAACTGAATTTTGCATACAAATTAATTTTACCGCTTCTGTGAATGGAATTTCAAAAATCTGACAGACACGGTTGAGATCAGTAAGTAAAATGTGGTTCAATGAGATAAAAATAATTTTTCGGTGAATAGTAACTTTTTTACTTTTTTTACCGCGGTTAATAGTAAATAGGGTAAGTAAGGGTAAATATGATATTAATATTACCCTAACACATGTCCTAATTCTAATGGACAAGTTTAATTCGACCAAAAACAAACTTAGGAATAAAATATGACCATTTAGGCCCACTTGGATTAGATTAGGACATTTATTATTAATTTATTTAAAGAAGGGTAAAAATAGTTAAAATCAACGTTTAATAACTAAATCATTTTTAATATAGGGTTATACATAAGATAAATTCGACTATAAATATTTATTAGAAAGCTAAAAAAGTTTCCTATATAATGATATTTTATTTATAATTTTTAGACTTAAAATAAATTAATTTATTTATGACACAACGATGATGCAGTAATTACCCTTTTAAGAAAATGTTGACATAATTGATGTTATAAATACCAAAATAAATGTAATTTTAGACTTTTTATGAATTACACTAATTTTATAGGTTTCTATTATATATTATTGTTGATTTAATCAACTTGGTTCGAACATATAATTCTGTTATGACTTTCACAAAAATCATATATCAAATAGTGTCAAAATTGACACAAAATAGTTTTTAAATCAAATATTATATTATTAATTGTTATTTTATTCCTAAAAATATAAGGTTCGGCCAAATGACTTAGATAAGGATATATATATTAATAATAAACAATTTGGGGTTCGTTTGTCATGTTATAGTAAGTATATTAACCATATAAGGTAAGAAAACAAAAAGACACGGTAAAAGTTAAATTATTTAACTTAGAGTTAAATCTAATTGATAAGGTTAAAATAATACCCTAAACTTGTCTAAATCCTATTGGTTGTTAGGATTGCGACCCATCCCCACTTTAGCCTCGAAATAAGACCCTTTGGAAGCATTATAAACCGATTTTGACTTTAATATAAAATAATATATTGAGATATTCCTAAGGTGCCCCTCTCCTCCCTTATAAAAGGGCACCTCCTCTCCCTCCTCCTCACACCAATTTGAGCACTCAAGCTTGGAAAACCCCTGCCAAAATCCCTTCTCCCCTTCCCTAGAATAATCCTAGAGGTCCTGGTCTTCTTCAAAGACCAATCATAGTTCCCTATGTGGAGGATTCAAAGAGGCGTTCCAAAGAAGAGGTAATATCCATTACAGATCTTTTCAATTTCTTTCTTCTTCAACTTCTTCTTCTTTAGTTTTTTAATGACAAAGTAATAACATCAGTATTACTTACATACTGATATGTTATTATAAATATGAAACAACCCTAATTCAACTTCTATCCATCCTACGGAAAAATGAAATCACCGCGCGTGCGTACGTACGGAATACCGTCTCCACGCCGTGGTGTAATCTATTTTCCGCCACCACCTTAATAGGATGGGTATAATGGTGTAATGAGTAACTACATATGATTATTATAAAGTTATATTGATACTGAAATAATATGCATACACTTTAACATAATTCCACGACCATGGGAACGATATCATCGCTCGTGCGTACGTACGGACTACCGTCTCCACGACGCGATGAGATTCATTCTCCACATTAACCATTCATGAATGATTATAAAGCATATATAATAAGTACTAATGAAATATATGACATAATAATGATACTGGATTTATGTATATTTATATGTATGTCATCTACTTAATTCCATTCAATTCAATAAGGAAACGAAAACAGCGTTCATGCGTACGTACGGACTACCGTCTCCATGAACGGTGTATTTCATTCCATTATCAAAATATAATATATATATATATATATGTATATTCTGAATATATATTATATATAAATCATGGTTTACATTCTGGATATAAGTAATCATGATCCATGTAATCATATTAATAATTACAAGTTGAAAACACGAACGACAAATAAGACGATTTTACCCAAAATGCTACATTAACAAGAATTTACAAAAGAACGGGTAATATAAAGCCATAAAAGAACCATATATGATATCATAACAATGAATATGATTCTGTAATAAGTCAATAACATTATGTAAATCATTATACAGGAGGTTCGGACACGTACAAAGCAAGTCGGACCTAAGGTAAGGGAAAATATCACAATCTCATTTTTATCCGAGATTGTTTATTCGTAAGTATTTACTGGGGTGTATTTTATCATCCACATCCATGTTCCCTCAATATTTAATATTGTTTTCATCCACTTAAAATAGTTTAAATCCAATTTTACCCTTCGGTGAGTTTTTAGTAAAGAATATGAAAGGAATCTTTTGTCGTTTTTTTTCGTACGAGGTACTTTTTGACTTTTCCAACAAAAGTACAAAAGAATGTTTTTTAACTTATACGGCATGAATGGATTTTTAAAACATTATTTCCAAGAATCTTCCTTTACAAGTTTTCATGTTTATTTTTAATCAACTTCTTTTATTTTAATGTTGTATGGCATGTTATGAAAGGAAAAATGTTTTTGAAGAAGAAATGATATTTTCCTCAAGAATGGAGTTCAAGTGTTTTATAAAAATTATTTTCCATCTAAGATAATAAAGGGTTCTGTTTTTATCCCTATTATTACATTGATTTGATCATGTTGTGATGGAATTATTTTTATGAATTCCTTTATCTTATATGAATTGATTTATGTTGTCATGATGTTTCAAGAATGCCATTTTTGTTACATGTGTTATGCGATGATGTATGTTTTATGATTATGTGGTACACATATGAAAGGATTCATTATAAGATGGGTGGTACCTATATCTCCCTCCAATGCATTGGGTAATGATTTTATATATCATGAGATAGACATGGCTGGAACGGTAGGTTATACCGTTTCAGTGAAACAGGACTGAAACGAGGCTGACTCGGTTCAGAAAGGGGCTTTGTCCACTAAGATGGTCTTGGCAATGAGTCTTGACTAACAAGAAATGATTCTCTATGATTATGTGTGTATTCCACAAAGTTTCATGTTTTATGTTACGATTATTGTGATTACATTTCACTGCCATGATTTATCCCATGTTATGAGATTATGCTCTCTTTTGCAGGTTAAGAATTCCAAAATGTTATGTTCTTATGAATATGATGTGATTGATATTTATTTTGTTTACCCTTACTGAGCATTTGAGCTCACCCTTTTATGTTTTCTTTTCCCCAGGATATAAAGAAAGGTTTTAGGTATAAAAAAAAGGAAGATCTTTATGGGAGATATTGATGATCTTTCACCAGGATTAGAAGATTACGTTCCGAGTTTCCAAAGACACTAAACTATTACGATCCTTGTGTGTGTGTTTTTGTTATGTACTAAGTGTTCCGCAAATGTAATGTAATGTCCATGTACGTCAAGCTTAGGGTCTCTACACTCCAACTAATAGATAGTGCACTCGGTCATACCAGCGTTCTAGTATTGAATCGTTTTACTCATCCGTATATGTCCACTAAATTCCTCCTACAGGCCCCCCTCAATTATTACATAAATCGTTCTTCATGATCAAAGACAATCCTTGAGGGTACCCTAGGAAGGAGGATGATCTCTAGTACATATATCTACCCTAAACCCTTCACTAAAATCTTCACCCTTATTGTAAATTATTGTACTTACCTCATGAGTCAGTCTACTATCACCCATATGGAGTCATGACCATTCGATGTGCACAAAAGCCATGTGAAGAAGTCCATGGTTATGTCATCCCATTTTTTACATCGAGATATCAAGAGGCTGAAAAAAAACTCATCAGATCATGGTTCTCCTCTTTCACCTACTGATAAGTGAGGCATCATGAGATGAAATCAGTTATGCTTCATCACATTCCAAACCCCCAAAACTACTAATATAGGTATCTTTACTTCATTTCCACAAAGGGTTCTACATTTAAGGGAGAAGTGTGGAAAGTTGACATCACCTCCACCTGTATCATCACTATAACCATTTTTCACCCCCTAAACATGATATTGTTATTCCATCATTAATAATATCCATCTGGTGCATCACTTGGGGATATATGATCATGAAAAAACTCATATTTTATGTCTCTTAGTTGGAACTCTCTCACATGCTTGAGAAGAGAAAGCGTCAACACCATAATCTAAAGAAAATTTGTACCCTGCTAATCTACCAGGGATAGCATCAGTGAATCTAAATACTGCAAAGTTCCTTAAACCAAGAGAACCTACGAATTATAGCTAAGGGAATATGATAAAAAATTTCCCTTACCTAGAGTATAGACTCTCTTGAAGATGTAGTCTGACATGACCTCCAATTAGTGTTCTTGTCTCAGGTTCATGTCTTCCTACAAAGTCCATGATCAAACATATCTACTTGAATGTTGCAGTCCTAGATCATGTTGAGAGATTACGACATAAGGTCTATGAACCTAGATACATATTCAGCCACTATCATCCCTCCCCTATGAAGCTCTATAAGCTCAAGGATCAGGACTGACTTTAAGAAGTAGGTGTAGTACTTCTCGTAGAACATTAGTTGGAAGACATCCCACAAGAGTATCAACTCATTGTTCATGTGCATAACAATTCTTCACCAACAACTAGCTTCACCATGGAAAATTTTGGATGCCTGTTCCCCAATATAATCCATCGAGGTCTGATTAAGTCTAATGATACGGAACACTGAATCTATCCAATACTCGAATGCCTGAGGATATTGATTTCTGCTTAACCTCAGTGGTCTCTGATGTTGGAGCTCACAGAGCATGGTAAGCATGTGTGTGTCCTAAAGATACACTTCTATAATGGTATTATATTTGATAGTTTGTGGTACTTCTACCTTCCCTCCAAGGGGTAGGGGATTGTAGGATGAATCTTAAACTGAGGCATCACCAATCATAGGGTTTCCGTCAGGAACAAGAGCTTGTATCTTTGATGGCAGTCCTCGTAAAGGCATCCTGAATGTTATCAAGGTGTATCATGGTAAGATGGGCATAGACACAAATAAATATATATATATATATATATATTACAAAAACAATGTGGGGATAACTCAATAAGTATAGTTAATGACTCAGTCCTATATAATGTAAGTAGCATTAATCCTTGCAAAAAATGTCTCCGCATACCGAGTTGACAAGAAGGTAGTCAAGGTACTGGTTAATGGATATGTTTGTCTCCCATACCATCACTAAAATCCTTTACTTATGTGTCGCACTCGAGACACTTTTTCATTTTTTTTCCTAAACTCAACCAATCTTCTTTAATAGAAAATGTCCGAACAATATATGATGGAAATAAATTACTCTGATACAAATTTTCATGACATGACCCCAGCTAAGGCTCGAACCAAAACTACCCTAATATCACCTCTATAGTCTAAGGGACGATAACTATTGCCGAAGGAAAAAAACTAATCTCAGGGATACATTTTCCTATGTACTAGTATGAGCACACAACCAACTCAACAAAAAAGTGAAGAGGGAATTAAAAAATATATGCAACACTCATATAAATAAACAGACCCTGAATGGACCTCTAAATATTAAAATGTAAATTAGTGTAAACTAAAAAGAAAAGGGATAAAATACACACTAAACAAGACCTATGTTCTAACCAGATAGAAAACTAGAAAAGTGAAATAGATTAGAGGGTCCATCTCTTGGATCCCAAACTACAACCACCATATGCGGTCCAAATACCATGTCTCCCTAAGTTCCTCTAAAGTCAGGATCAAACTGCCTATTGTATACATAAAATATGAAATCTGTGGGCAAGGACCATTTAAGGGTGAGTATAATCATACCCTGTAAAACACCACAAAATGACGAATGGGGGTAGTAATAAATACACCTGAAGAGGATAAGAAGAGATTGAATATGGTATGCTGAAAAAAATATAGATAAAACCAACAAGAGAGTGAATGTAAACTTGTAATAACACAAGGATATAAATAGTGTTAGAAGATAAAATTCTTGTAGAGTCTTTAATACCTTTATAAAGAGAGTATATTCATCAAACCACAAGAATCTAGACACGGAAATCACGTGACATACCCTTTGTGACTTTGCCTTTCCTATAATGAGAGTAACCAAAACCAGGGAGTGGATACCAAAGAATGATATATATATATATATATATATATGATTAGTAAAAGAATCACAAACTATAGAGTAAAGGGATCTCCATCTCACAGCTCAGACCAAGAAGAAGAGTATCCAATAGGTCTAGATGAAGTCCATCGATAATGCACAACATCTGATGCATTTTCCATGAACACACAAGTCTAAAGAACTGAATCACCACATCATGATTCTATCCACATTGGGAGGCACTTACTCGCCCACATGGATTTATGATGTTTCACAAAAACATTTATCGGTTGGGAAATAATACCTCTTCCTTGTGAAGCCAAGGATTCATCAAACCACTTCTCATTACTATGTCTCACAATCAAGGGGCCAAAAATTCTAGTTAAGGATCCTAGGCTCTAGTATGATAAGAGGGTCCTACTTCGATTTTCTCTGAGGAAATCCATTTATCAGCCCATCTAGAATGGTATTCTTGGGAATTTCATCAGAGAATTCCACTACAGAGTACTACTAGAGGGTAAAACCAGTAAGGTCATCTGGGAACTCCACTTCCCATCCCTCCAAGAGGGTTATTATTGGATGAAGTCAATATGGAACTCCATTTCCCATCCCTGCTAGAGGGTAATCTTGGTATTATTGTCATGTAACTCCACTTTCGAGCAGTGTTGGAGGGTAAGACAGATACTATCAATGGGGAACTCCACTGTCCGGCCCTACTAGAGGGTAAGCATGGAATTTCAAGGAAATACACTCCATTCCTACTGGAAGGTAACTCGAAAATATCATTACAGAATTTCACTACTCAACCCTTCTAGAAGCTGAGGCCGAAACTTTTATTGGGGAACTCCACTACCCCGCTCTACTAGAGGGTTATGCCTGGAAATCACTGGTGATTCTGTATATTTGATGACATCATCCGGTGTCACCTCTGTGCACATTTTCTGGATTATTCCACATTATTTATTGAAATCCAGAAATGAGAGAACTATCACATTATACACAAAAAATCACATTATATAGTCTAATATTTTTACTAAATATGAGTTCAAACGAAGAATATGATAAATATTGATGTTTCCTCAAAAAGAGGAACAAGACATGTCTAAGACCCAAACGAAATGTGGTCCTGCTCTACTTTCGGCATGTGACCTCTATAGAACATGACATTCTGGACATGTAGCACTACATGTATTGTAATAATACGATATGACATGTCTTGATCAATATCCTGATGAATGCATGAGGCTCACCACTAGTCAAAGGAAAAAATTGTAACATCAATAATATTCCCCTTTAAATGGTACCAAATGGACAAACAAATTAAATAGTTGTGATCCTCATGAATAAGATCTCGGGATAGAAAATTCACTTTCCTCAATCAAACATCTGATGAAAAAGTAAAATTTCACCGCATTACACACGAACAATAATTGGTGGGCCTGAGCCACGAGTCTGAATTCAATACCCATAATTGATCTTGAAACATCCACCATAATATTTTGGATCCCAACATCACATATGGTTCTTCATTAAAACACATCATGAGGGGAGATATGTCATATAAAATAACCCCCAATAATAATAAATTTATTATTGTTGGGTGTTTCATTGAACCAAGGGACGAGTCCAATAAAAGTACCCAACACTAATCTTAAAAAGACCACCTCAATCCCAAGATCACATTTTCACTAATGGTTCATCAATCTGATGTTTTATAAATAAGTAGATGGTAGATTTAGGTTTTGAAAACCACAGATAATAATAATATATTATTATTATAATTTTAAACCCTTTTTTTCTTCAATGTCAACACTCAAAGGATTTTCCACTTTTTAATATTGAGTACGCGACTATGACCTCACATCCACAACCTCTCTAAAAGATATAGTACTATTATTATACTTATTATTATATAAATGTATAAAAGTAGAGTATGGAATTATTATTTCCACCCTGGACATGTACGCACCTTCAACACTTTCACACATGCCTTCCACTTTTAAATTAATTAAATTAAAAGACAAAACAAAATTTGATTTAATTTATGAATTCAAATATTTTTCATTTATTTCTGAAACACCTTCTCTATGTAAAAAACTTATTGTTGTTGTGAAATTTATCAATCTCCGATTGAAACTGTTAATAATTCCAAAACCATAAATGTAATACCGATCATTGGTGAAGTACATATTTGACGAAGTATGCATTGAATTTGTGTGTGACGATGACGAAAAAAATGAAAATATAAATACAAGAGAAATAAAAAGATGTAGATAACACAATGTGGAACCAAAAGTCAACATTATTTCATTAACATATCATCATACATATAGAGTACCTCAGATTTGATCCAATGGTCATAATATGGATGGTTTTCCACTAACATGGAGATTAATTGGGAATTGAAATGCCATTATTAGTATTATCATAAGTATGACATCCATTAATTATGTTTAATAACAGCCCCCATGGATGTCAAAATTTCATGGAATCTTATATAATCTTCACATAAAAAACCCATGTGGGAAAAATAAGTAAAGCCAAATAAATTGAATTTCATGTCATGAAACCTCATGAAAAACATTATCATGAAAAATAAATGGGAAAACTAGATGAAGGAAGAAAGATTACATCATTCCCAACTCCCCCTGATTCAATAATTAAATTGTGTCTCTAGGACATCAATTAATATTATTATATAGTTATTACTTTTGGACATGGGAGGAATCCATAGGTAATAATGAATTGTTTCATTAAAAATTAATACTCAGGGTGAAGAACAACAATTAAAATTAATAATATATATCCATAATAATTTATAACATTCCCTTGGATATCTGTTATGAGGTAGGATTTCCTCATTAAAAATTTTATTAGGGAAACTCCCTTTAGGGGAAAACTCGTGATTAGTGAAAATAGTAAAATAACATTAAGTCCCCATAGTGTTGTCTTGTTAAAAAGTTTGTTAAGAAAACCCAGTTGGAAAAAAATTATTAAGGCAACAAGAGTAAAAAAGTTACATCTTCCATTAATAATGATCAACATTAAACTCATAGAACATCCATGAATAATTCATAACTAAAACATTTTGTTTTGAATTTTGGAATAATAATAATCCACACCTTTGAAAGAATAAGGAAGAACATTAATGTGCATCATAATATGATTTATTGTTATTTTAAAGATACATATACATATTTACATGTATATCCTTTAAAGATAAATAGAATGTGCATTTATATTTAATCATTCTAGGATAACAATTTTCGTCATCAACACTTTATATATCACACTTGGAAACAAGTAATTTAATTCTTTATTAAGCATGAAACCATAACAAAATTTAATATTTCATCATTAAGATGATTAATTCAAAATAAAAGGACATTCCATATATGTAATTGATTTCAATAACATCTTCAAGAGTTTAGATGTTTTTCAAAACATATTAATAATATAATGAATATAGCGATACGCACAAACCATGGGATAATAAGTTCAATTTAAATTATTCTTAAACTTAATATGGATACATGAAATGCATCTTATTCAGTTCATCCCTTGATTTATCAAATTAGGTGAATCATTCATAATTTTGAATATGCACTGAGAATTTCAAACCCTTCGGAGATTCCTATAATTATTCAAATATAAAAGGTAGAATACTTACTATAAAATTAATATTATAATTAAATAGTATAGGTATATTGGATTAGAAATCGAGAACATTATATACTGAACATATCATTAATAACTTTAATATTTTTTCTCAATTATTATGACATTAATATATATAAAAATACATAATAATCAATGTGTTTAAAGAGAATTCAAATAAAATAAATCATCAAAAACTTTAGATTATGATATTAAAAATTTTCTGGTACTCATGTATCTTCAGGGACAATATCTAAAAACATATAATGTTGATGATATACTAATTTTCCTAATCAAGGGAGAATATATAAATTTTTTTCTAACCCTGAAGAAAAATGATTTTATATAGTCAGTTCAAGCAGACTTCATGTTTATATAATCATATTATATATTTCCAACTCTTAGCATTCGTGTATGTGTTGTGAGAATCGTGTAAATTGTTTTGTAGGACCATATTTAATATTTCATTTGATGCTTAATATATATTGTAATCAACATGCATTGAATGTAACATATACACACCATCAGTAAATAACACACATGATCATTTAGTGGATTTATGTTTCATATATATAGATCACATGGTTGGTGGGAATTCCCATATATACTTCATCATAAGTATATGGGAAATTTATTTCCATAATAGTTGCTAAGGGTATAAATATTTACCTAAAAAATCGGTACCTCAGGGTAAATAATTATATTGGGTGCATTCATAATAACATAATGACATTGAATTCAGTGATAATTTAGTAGACATGAGTCCGTAAAATAAATTCATTATTTTCCCCATGATGGATGTCTACTATGATCCTAGAGAGACTAAATCATCTTGTAATATGTTTTAAGTATGAGTATTGATGAACATAGGGTTTACCATTATTGATTCAATTTTACATAACAAATTCTTTATAATCACTTTTTATGAATTCATGAAACATATATAGGTAACACATTTATCCAGTGTATCCATATGATATTCATTTTCAAGAATACCATTCATATATCTCATCATGTCTTAAGATATAACAATGAATTATGAATTTTTTCTAACATGTTTGAATCTATTATCACTTCTTCAGTCATTAATTAGTTTTCTTTACCAGTAAATACACTTATATGAGCATATATTAACTCATATATGAGTTCTTTTGAATCATTTAATCAAAATAATATTTATTTTTATTTTTATTCAAGATCTACTCATAGAAGATATCTAGGATCTTTCATTTTGAGAACTCATATTTTCCATTATAGTATCCACTAATGGTAGTTTATGGAGTAATAATATAATCAAAACTGGTTATTCTCATCACCAAGATGATTATTAAATATTTTAGAACATCCAAAATATTTTTGAACTATGAGCCCCAATATTATTTTACAATACATCTACCTGAGATTTGATCCGCAAGTTCCTTTGTAGTTTGTGAATGTGGTAGAAAGAATCAATGCAGAAGAACCTTATGGGTTCACAACACACACCATATCACTATCCAAAATTATAATTCATAAACAACATTCAATTTTTCAGATGAAGGAAAAATCATTCAATCAAGCATCATCAACTCCCAAATATTCATTATATCACAAATCATTTCAAAATTTTCACGAATATTTCCATTTGATTTATGTAATATGATATTGTAATTAAATCTACCTTTTCATCATGTAATTCATCCATTCATCAGAATTCATGATACATGAATGATAATTCATTATTTGTCAAAAATTATTTTCTTGCATTAAATATAAATTTTATTGATTATGACGATCATTTTTTTAAACACATCAGGTCGTGAAATCATTTTCATAGAATATATCATATTATAAAAACTATGTAATTCAATGGTTTTACATATTAAACATATGAATAGAAACATACAATTCAGGGGATAAATGAATTACATGAGATGATATTGATAATTAATTAAAAAGTGATAAATAATAATTTTACCTTGATATTACTGTTACAGGGACAATAATTGATAAATAAAGATATTCATAAATATATCTTTCAAAGGAAATTATTTCAATATCAACCTTCAGGTATGAATTATATTTTAAATATTATTAAAATTCATTGTGCTATATAAATATTTACTATCATCAAACTAATTCGTGTGGTTATATTATTATTATTATTTATAGACGAACAAAACCCACGTATCCATCATAAAACATCATATTCACCTTGAACATGATTTATAAAAAATAATGTATATTTTCATTCACTTCATGGGATGAAATAAATCAGTTGCAATAAATTTTCTCATTCACCCCAGGGAATAGAATAAAATTATTTTTTCGAGTTTTAGAGTGTCTTCAAGACAATTTAATGAATATTAAATTTAGAAATCTCATCAATTTCATCCACTTTGGTGAATTGATATATATATAAAATATATTTATACATTTTCATCTAGAAGATTTAATTTCTCTAAAAAATTATAATAAATAAATGAATAAGAAATGAAATTAAATAATATGTTATTTAAAACTATTCAATGAAAATATCATCTTCATTATGAGCCTTTATAGATAATAATAACACTTGACACCATCAGGGTGAATAATGGAATAAGTGAGATGAAATATCATGGTTCATGACATTGTTAGAAAACTTCGTCTAAACATATGAAATGTAAAAGATTCCAATTAGGGATCATCAAACATCAGCTTGATGTACGGTGGGTAAGAAATGTTCATCAGTCAACCACTTCTTGTGGAACTGTTTCATTGTTTTGTTTGATGAATTATTTATGTCATGAAATTGGCCACATTGGTTATTAATCACATTTTCTATACAGAATGGATTGAATATTTAAATTTGAGAGTCGTTACAACTCTTCAAGAAGATCATTATTTTTCTTGCAGTAAAAGATTAATAAAATCATATATTAATTTTAGATTAATAATGTTGGAAAAATACATGTATCAATACATTTCTAATATAATATAAATAACCTTTTGATATATCACATTGAATGAGTAGGGTCGATGTACACGTGAAATAGTATGTCTAAAGAATAATATTAATAAAAACATGTATCATACCTTTTTCCCATGATACTTATCTAATTTGGATGATGACATAGTTGTCATGATGCGCAATGTGAAGAAGATGATCATGCTGATAATGTGTTGTGAAATTGATCAAAACCCGATTTAAACCATGAATAATTTCAAAACCATAAATGTAAGACCGATCATCGGTGAAGAACGTTGTTGACGAAGAGAGCACCGAGTTTGTGTATGATGATGACAAAGAAAAATGGAAATTCTAATAAATGATAAATAAAAGAAGTAGATTACACAATGTCGATCAAAAAGTCCAAAATATTTCATTATCAGATCACTATATTTATATAGTACATGGGATTTGATCGAATAGTCAGAATATGGAATGTTTTCCATTAAGAGGGAGATTAATAGGGAATTGAGGATTCATTATTATTTTAATATTATGACATCCATTAATAATGATTCATAATAATTATTATCAATAATAATTTTGATATTTAAAAATAACTCCCAATAATATTTAATTTAATTAACCACAAACATATTATACAACCATTATTATTATTATTTAATATAATAATAATAAAAATATGCATTTAATTTTATTAACTCATCACCATTATTATTATTATTATTATTATTATTATTTACGCTACCCACATTGATCATGCTGACCACCTCATCAAAGGTCTTAGTACAACCATCATCATGTCCATGCCAAATAGTATCCACCATGATATCCTATTCACGACATCATTTTGAAGCCATCCCTGTCAGTGAAAACATCATCACCACACACCAACTGAGAAAACGAGGGTTATCGAATCAATCCCAAACCACCTCTGGTCACAAACACAGACCTGTTCACCAAACATCATCCTTCTCAATTATCAATTTTCCTCAAACTATTGATCCAAATGTCATTCATGATACCAAAATGAGTCTGGTGTTTGATCACACTTGAACCCACCCCATCAATGTCGAATGTTTACCCTGTGGTCTAATGATGAAGAACAAAAATATTGGTGGGAAAAAGACATGAATAACAAATGTGATAAGCATCATTGGACAAGTGTTCTGGACCAATGATTTTGTAGTAGGGAAATCAGGTTGAGAAACATGATATAATAAGAAATCAATTCAAGGGATAACTTATTTTGATACATGATGTCATGAAAAGGCTTAATTTTACCCAAATTAAAGAGAGGGAATTGATCTTGGTCAATATTTTAATTATAAGGGTGAAAAATCACATATAATGAGTCCTATATATTTTTTTTATTGATCACTGATTTAGAATGTGTTATCCAATGATTTTGAAGATTCTGCTTCATTTTCTATGTCCTGATCCGCTTGTCCTAGAGTTTCATCGTTGTTGGATTTGATTCACCAACAAAAAAAGGAGGCGAGTTTCACCAGTGGTGGGAGAATTATGATCCAATCATAGTGAATTCTCCATAATTACATATTTATATAAATTTGGTTTAATTTAATTGAATTTAACTTACTAATTAATTAGTTAATTTATTTATTTAATAATCCACTTAAACACAAAACCAAAGAGTGATGGGACCGAACGTCCCATACCGACTCATTTTGAATCATATCTAGGGTAAACAATAGGTTCTGAACCAAAATGTGGTCTCAAATATCCGATCCTGCCAACTGTTTAAGAGTTATCATGTTTTATTTAATTAAACACACAATCAATATAAAATACTTTTAATATTTTTTATGAAATTAATTCTAGGCACACTGGGCCTCAGAATCATAGTTGTCTCAGCACCAAGCTCCATAAATGTATATTTAAATATTTTAGTCTTTCAAGGAATAAATTGAGTCTCTACAAAGAAAAACCATCCCCAAAGATATGTTTTATAGAAATTATTATTAAATTTTAGTTGAATGAGGATGAAGGATCCTCATCAGTAGCAATGAAAAAATCAAGACCATGGAAGGAATACTCCCATCTTAAACCCGCCATGAGAACAAGATAAAAATCTGTTATAGACGGGTAAAATAATCCGGCTTGCTGCTTCAATTCATTGGTAGATTACTATGACTATGATGAGTAATTTGAAGATTGTAAACGTTTTGAATATTATTTTTGATGTTTTCCCAATCTTTTTTCTATTTGAATGTGGGAAGAGTTTTCATGAATGACTCTTCCTCATCCTCTCTATGCTACAATTTTTTCTTCTCTTTTAATAATGTGTATTTTACCTTTACCTTATAGTAAATAATATAAATATTTTTTGATATATTTATTTATAATTATAATAATATATATATATATATATTTACATTATGATAAAATTTTAATAAATATATGTAAATAAAAAATATATAAAAAGGTATTTATGGATATAAATCTCTTGATCACTAATTAAAAGATGAAATAAAAAGATAACTGGGGAACAGATGAGTTTAAACAAAGGGACATTCCCCCATCCAAGAAAGAAGTTTAATAACCATAAGATGAAGTATCATATTAATAATCATAGTCATATTCATTCATAGTTTCCCACTCTCTTTGTGAAATATGTTTTTTGAGAATATTAAGGATCACTGTATTAGAAATTTCTTGCTCTAATGTGAGCTTGATCTTTTATTCCCTGAAGATTTTTTAGTAGACACATTCATTGGTAGATTGGAATAATCCTTCCACGACCATATCTTGGGTGGGACTAGAGTTAGACCTTCACTATTGATCGTCTTTTCATTTCCATTTATAACAATATCCTTAAAAGAAACATCACCACCACTCATTAGAGGCCTGATATGAGTGGTGTCCCATAAAATAATTGGTTTTTCATTTTCACTAACAACATCTGAGATATTACCCCATTTACCAAAAACTATTGAAAACCAGAAATAATTATAAATATCATGATAATAATTCATTTTCTATTTATCATTAGATTTCTTTGACCCATCCCCCTATGGAACATGTCTTCAGAATTCCAATGTTAGTGGCTCAAAAATGCAACCTTTCCCTTTAGGATTTGAATGATAGTCCTCTAGTTCAAAACACTGGACAAGAACCACATTTGTAGGCTCATTCAATGCCTCATAACGTTACCGATTATCATCCCATGTATGCTTCCCATCCTATCCTAGGAATTGATATATAATCAATATAGTTTTACAATTATCATCCAGATAATAAATAAATTAATATATATATATATATTATAAATATACATAATTACATAAATTAATTTAGAATTATATACAAATATTTTTAAATGTATATTAAAATAATTATAAAATTTAAAAATATATTTATTATATTTATAATTATATATATAGTTATATAATTATATATATTTATATAAAAATTTATAATTATATTCATTTTTTTTAAATATGATTATTTAAATTTATATATAATAAGATGAATCAGTCATGGATTTGGAAAAGAAAAGCATGACCCTAAACGTATTAATAAATAGAAAATGTATAAGGATGGAATCGGGACAAGCAAGGCATAAAATGCCCACAAACTACTAAAAACTAGGTTTATCCAGTGCTATAGCATTAATGGAACTATTAAAGACCCCCTTTGACAGTGAAAGAAAAAGTGATGTTAAATGGGGTCTTTAAAGACAATTTTTTTGCGCAGTTAAATGTGGTGTCTAAAAGTTCTAAAAGAAGTGCTGTTAAATGTGACCCTTTATCTGTGTTTGTAAAAAATCAATGATAAAATCCCCCTCTTATCTACACTATTAAAAAATTGATGATAAAGGAGGCCAATTTTCATCATTAGTAAAAAATCATTGATAGAATGGATATTGCAAAAAAAATTATTTCCTTAAAAATTATATATAAATATATAAATATATTTGTATCGATATAAATATAATATTTATTTCAATATGACTTAGATAAGGCTATATAGGCATTTACACATATTATATACGTTATTTTCTGAAAATATATTAAATTTAATTTAAATACAATCCTAATTAATAATTTTCTAATTATTATCGATTCATAATAATTTAATTAAAATTTTAAGATTAAAAAGCAATAAATCAATAAAAGATCTAAAATAAATTGAAATTTAACTCAAATTTAAATTGAATAAAATTTTTCATCCAACAATTTGTTTGGGCTCTACTAAGTATCAAATCAAATCTTGTAATGAGATCTATGCTCTATTATCTTAGTGGAACCACATTCACAAATTTTGATCCAAAAAAGGGCCAAATGGCCTTTAAAACTACGCTTTTTCTTTGGGTAACCAAATTATTTTACATTTGATGGATTTTCAACCTAATTTAAGTGGTCATTATTGACTTTTTGTAGTGAAAGTTGAATTTATTCCTAGGTATTACGTTCATATTGATATTGGGGTTTTTATTTTTTGTTGAAAACTATTTTATACTATTATTAATAATCAAATATATATAAAAATATACATATTTTATATATATAGGCATAAAACTTTTATTTTTATAAATATATATTTAAACATAATTACATATAAAATATAATTATCAATATATAAACCTTATATAATTAAATATTGTTGGAGTTGGTGCCCTAGAACAAACTTATTTATAATTTTGGGTAAACATGTATTCATCAGTATGAATATAAATAAACTACTTATCACGCCATGATTTTTCATTTGTGTGACATAATATGTGATGATGTCCTAATAGTAGCTATCACACTAAAAGTTCATAGCAGTTCCCCTCTATGATGAGAACTCAAAAGTACTACCACATTATTCTAGAATAAATGTTCTACAGCCAAATGATAACATTTGAGGGATAGAAATGACACAGGCTGTTAGGGGTTGAGACTCATAGGAATTTTAGGCATCATCTTCTGGTGTACGCCCTTGGTATTATCTCTTAGGATATAATGAGAACAAGACCCACCAGTAGGAAATACATATTTATATGTGTCATTAAATTTTCCTATAAAAGGATGTGTGTATTGGTCCTTAGACTTTAAGATTGCTATTAATGAATATTCTGAGTCATGCACTTTGATGTATTGAAAAAAACCATGAGGAAAAATCTTCACAGTGAGATAGGACACGTTGGAAGCATCACAATTAATTTTGCATTAATGAATGATGTGAGATTGGATTTAGCGCTTCTGTTCATTAATGGATGTTAATATCTCCGACCCTTTCATTGAAATGATATAGGCTAAAGAAATTCATGGCCATGGAATTATATAGGAAAGATAACTTTCCAAAAAGTAAAAAAAGAGACATTTAGCATATAGGTTGATGATACTGGCATGCAACCTACTCGATTAGAGATATTGTGAAAATTTGATTATATTATACAGTAAATATCTATATTAGGTGACATGTCATTGTATCATTAAATTATTTCTCTATGAGTATCTTGGCATGTTTTCAGATTCTATCATTAGAGATTAGGTTTCTTCGCCTAATTCCACTTAGAAAGAGGCCTAAAGGGTCACACACTATGTGTATACAGCTTCTATATTAAATAATATATTATTATTTATTATATAACAGGTTGAATAAATAATATTATCTCACATGGTTTAATAATTATTCATGTAGGATTGTTCACATTTATTCTAACAATGGTTATTTGAGAAAATATATTGTGAGCGGAATATTTAGTTAATATTTTTTTTCTATTTATTGAATATAAATATATATTTCTCTATCAGTGGATAATGTAGATAAATTTATTTAATAAGTAAGTAAAAATTATTTAAGTCCCACTAATTATTTTGGAGATATGTCAGACGGAGTTTAATATCCTGAAGAGAAATAAATAATATTGAATATTATATAATTAAATATTATTTAATTTTAATTCACAAGTTAAGCACAATCAGGAAATAATAATATTAATACTATTATTTGACATGGGGTATTTCATTGATTAAATAAATAATTAAGGGCACTTGTGAAATTATTTTATTTTAGACCTATCAATATAAATACCCAATTATTTTATTTTCCTCATAATCCAATTCAATTGTGCACAATAATGTTGGAGAATCCTCTCAATCCTATTGATATCTCATCTTCAATAATTCTCCCAATAACAGAGAGCAATCCTACTACTCTGGATCAAAGAGTATTCTTTGGAAGTTGATCACAAGGCAATCAAAAGGTAGACAATGCAAGAAAAAGGAACTTCTGTGCATGCAACCGAAGACTCCTTTGTCCACCTCTAAAGATTCTCAGAACTTATATGGACCCCATCTAGAGGAAATATACAATTAGTTTCGAAAATTAAATGATAGTTCACCACAGATCTGTCCCCAGAATCATTAAGGAAGAAACAATTCCATAGTGGAAATTCATTATCAATTTAGGTTAGTAATAAAAAATATTTGTTGATTTCATCCCTCTTGGTTATGGTCTTATAATCAATTTTCAATTTATTTAATTCAATTCCATGGATCATGATGTTCATCGCTGTATAGATCTCAGATTGAGCATCAATTATGAAAAAAACATAGTTGGGCACCACCCAATGCATACATCCATTGCGCCCAGATCCTTCATGTTGTCTCAGTGTGGGAACATAATTTGTTATAATTTTTTCCAAATCATTGGTGATTTTATCATTTGAAATATAAATTTTCAATTGAATTTTTATTGTTCATTTACTCTAAATTGCTAGATCTATTTATTCTGACGTTGTTTTTGTAATGACCCAATGTTTTATAAATGGAAAATCCTTTCATATAAATATGTCATAAAATCACATGAAAGCACAACATAATGAACTACTAAGGTATAAGTGACCTTTAAACATATTTTTTCACTTATTTATATGGAATTTTGAAAAATTTCATTACACAGTTGCAATCAGTAAGTTATTTGCAGTCCGATAAGAAAAACATAATTTTTGGTGAATAGTAACTTACCCTTATAAATAGTAACATACCCTTATGAATACAGATATACCCAAATGAATAGTAACGATAACTATGGTAGTATAAAAATAATATTCATGTTGAATGTACGATATCCCTATATTTTAGAATAAGTGAACTAATGATTTAAAACTGTTTTTTATAATAAATTATGATTTAAATTAAATATTAAAATAATCAAAATTAGAATTTTTTTTGCAAAAGGACTTAATTTTTGGATTCTATACGTCAAAAAATGGCTATGGTGATTTTTTGAGATTTTTATGAAATACATGAATTTTTTATAAATAGTAAAATAAGATAATTTACAATAAATACTAAATAATGGATTTATTGAGTCACTGTTGATGTTCTGCTGATGTGAGCCTACTTGGTTCGGCATCACAGGATAAAATTACTATTCTTTGCCATTTAATACTTAGTATTCCTTTTCTTGTGATGAAATAATAAATTAATGATTATAATATAATGGAATCCCTCCACTCCTCCACTATAAGCCCACCATTCACTCCCTCTTCTCTTCACTCTTCTCAAGCCTTGTGCCTTTCCAATATTCTATCCAAATCTCACCCCAAGATCCCCCCCCACATCTGAAAGATTTTATCCTCTTCAATATATCATAACCTCTCTCCTTAAGAGGTTGTTAATGGAGGACATCTCAAGAGGTAAATTCCTCTTTCTGATTTCTTCATTCCTTTTAAGTTCTTTTATTTTTATTTAATTCCTCACATCCCATCACCCTAATAGAATGAGTAATCTAGTAACATTAATGTACTAGAATTTTTTCAAGATAATGGGATATTTCATTATCTTATCTATATTACACACCCATTTATTTGAATGAAATGAATGAACCATTTGAGATGTGTTAATTTAGCACATTCATGGACAACAGTTTATCAATTTCTATTATAATCATTAATTCTGGCCAAGAAACAATTTGAGTTATGGTTGAACCATATTATTATATATGTTATATATCATATTTATAGATACATAATCATTTATTACAAATGGTATTATGTTATAAAAACAAGACATGTTCTTCATAATCAAACCCACAAATTTAAAAAACCGGTTGTCAATATGGTTTTCATTAATAATTCAAATTCACTCTAAGTAACATAATTAAAATTAAAACCATTTAATCACCTGTATGTGCACTAATAGAATATGACTCCAATTCTGGAAAACCAATTTCATCTTTCATGTTAATATGAACTTGAATATATGTGAACCAATCTTTTAAAACCTAGTAAACAAAGGATCCCAAACAATGAAATTGAAACTTATAACTAAAAAAAAGTCCTTGAATTAAGTAAAAAGGTTATAATAAATCAATTACATAAATAATATGATCTAGATTTATTAATTAATAATCCTAATTTGTTTATTTAGTTCTTTAAAAACAATTGAAGAACACCATTGTATTTATGGAAGGGATCCTCTCCATTTCTCTCTTAAATATGATTGTCCTCTATACTATGCCTTTTTATGTGTAAAAGTAAATTATGGTGAATTTTTATTCACCTCCCCCATACTTCCATAATTTTGTATAAGCGATGAGAAAACCCTTCTCTCTCTCATCATGTCTTCTTGGTTACACCTGACACCAGGCTGATAAAACTGCACTGAATTCTACCTGAACCGTATTTGTACTTTAGGGTTGCCTTATCATACATTAAAAATGGATTTAAATTGTATATTTATGTATATATTCCAAAACTATTTTAGTTTTAAAAAATTCATCAATTAAGACCCTTTAATCACTCTCTTTTGGGGATATAAATGTTTTTAAAAGGTTCCCTCCTTAGAACATTACGATAAGAAAACCTGTTTTAAGGGGACTTCCAAAAATTTTACCCAAATTTAAAGTAAAGTCAATCCTATTTTTTAAGACCCCATTTACATTATAAAATCTATATTTTATTATTAAAACCTTCTTGGATCAATTAGGGTTTTATATAAAAGAATATAATCATTTCTATTTGTAATCCTCAATAGTATTTTCCTTAAAACTACACAAAAATGTTTTCATACTAATGATTATAAAAAAAATTCCTATATATTTTCACCTATGATTGACACCACTTACCATGTTGAATTTATATTTTACCCTTTGAACGTACATGTATATTCAAATCCTTTCCTTTCATGGTCACTTTTGTGATATGCCCATTGATCATGATTTATGTCATGATTGTGGTACCCAATTCTCTCCATGGACACCCTTATGATTATATATGGTTGATTATGAATGGTTATCTATGTGGTATGAATATTTATGTTGTAAGAATATTAATGAAAATACTGAGATGGGTGTGCCCAGATAGCACTCCAATGCATTGGGTAAAGTTAAGTCTCATGAGATGTGATGTGAAACAGGATTGGAGGTTAGCATTGACCTGTAATAAAATGGGAAACAAGATTGGTAGTTATGAATGACCCGTACTAAAGAAATATTTTATGATTCTTACACATATATATGATTCAATGATTATATGATCTCATGATTATATGATATTATTACATATGTTCCATGTTTTGGATATCATTATGTTGTGCCTCCTAAATCATGTGCTTAAGGTGTATCCTTATCTTCATTCCCTTATTGGACTTTTCAGTTCATCCCTATGTTCATGTGCTCCCCAGGGCACCCTATACGGATGTAATGGTGTAAAGGTGGATAGGATCTCATTATGGAGATTAAATAAAGAAGTGTTTTTTAACCCCATGTTTTATGTTTTATGAACCTAGTATTCCAAGACACTAGACTTAACGATCCTTGGTTTGTACTATGATGATTAATTATGCTTAAAATCCTGAAATGTTGTATATAAATGCTTGTGTGTCTATATTTGGTATCATAGTAAATTTTAGTTATTTTTGGATATTATAAATAGAGCACGTTAGTGAGAAACATACAAATGAGACTAAGTATAATAAAACAGCGTTAAATTTTGGTGAGTATAGAGTAAGTTGTTTATCAAGAAAATACATCCCTGTCTGGATAAGAGCAGGTAGAGGCAGCTCTAGAACAGTTGTATCTATGGGTAAAACCTTAAAACACTACATTGATCTAAACTCGAACGGGAACTGGTGCATTATACGAGGCCTTGTTGCACACTTGGTTATGACACTCCTTGGGTATT
Source organism: Viscum album (assembly GCA_963277665.1). Lineage (NCBI taxonomy): Eukaryota > Viridiplantae > Streptophyta > Magnoliopsida > Santalales > Viscaceae > Viscum > Viscum album. The sequence goes on along the minus strand of OY728128.1, from coordinate 413,669,556 downwards.
TGTTTTGGTAGATTCGTGAGCTTAGTACAAACCATTATTAATGGACAAGAAATCACATAACAATATATGTTAAGAAATAGATCGAGGATAACCCAGATTTAAACTTAAGGAATCAAAAATTAGGATATATTTCTTCTTTATAAGTTTTTCCTTTTATGCTCAAAGTTTCATTTTTATACTAAATAGCTATATATTCGTGACCTCTAATTATACGTTCTCTTTCTTATTTAATGGAAGGAAATATAATGACATGTTCCAGCAACCAATGTGATAGGAAATGTGATGATTTCCGTAATGATATGCCCGATGTGACGGAAGCGGGTTCTGAAAACATTATGGTAGTACTTTCCCAGTAAGATCGAGTTATGAATAATAACATGAATTAGTTGGAACGTCCTCCTTTTCCAAGGAAAGAGCAAGTTGTCGTAGAATCCTTCATGCAGAAAAGGCCTCCCATATTTAGAGGATCATCTGATCCCATCCTCACAGAACAATGGATTAACTCTATTGAAAAGATATTCTCCATCATCTAGTGCTCAGAAGAAGAAAAAGTTGTATTGGAGGTCTATCATTTCTATGGGGAAGCTGATCAGTGGTGGACACTAATCAAGAATAAAAATCTCAAAGGGGAAATTGATTCCATGGAAATAGAGGAATTCATGAGGATATTATTCAACAAATATTTTCCTCAAACCCTCTGTCTCAAGATGGAATGAGAGTTCCTCATACTCAAGCAAAAGGATGATGAAACCATCTGGGCATATGAAGCAAAGATTACAAGGCTTGTAAGGTAAGCCTATGGAATTGCCATTAACACCGAAATCAGGGTGGATCTCTTCTTTAGCAGCATAATGCTGAGTCTACGAAAAGAGTTGGTGATTCGAGACATTGACAGTAATGAGGAGATTGTCTGTTGTGCCCTCATGGTTGAAATTGATATTAGAGACTCTCAATGGTATCGTGATCATAATGACAACAATCAGTAAATGGAGAACAATGTTGGTGGTTCATCAATCAAATCCCACGATGTAAGGAAGCCTCACATTCCCCATTTTCAAATACTTTGTGAAGAAGCATCTATGTAACTATCCTAAGGGACCCAATAATTTCTTCAAATGTAGAATGTTTGGTCATCTGGCCAAGAACTGTTGAATGGATATGAAAAATCCCTCTAATGTTGAAGAAGAAAGGATGGTTCAGATAAACACTCATCCTTCAGTGTAGTGTTACAACTGCAAGGAGCATGGGAATTATGAGAAAAACTTCCCTAAGATGAGGGTTGTCAGATGCAATCAACAACAAACTCTAAGGGAACATTGAAGGGCTTATGATATCACTATCGCAGAGGTGGAACCAGAAAATGATGTGGTAACATGTATACTAGTTATTCATTCATGAATTGCAAATTTACTATTTGTTTCTGGTTCTATGTAGTTTTTCATATCCGGAATTTTTGTTGACCAATTCATAAACCACCTAGAAATTTAGAGGAAAAGTTATCTGTGAGAATAGAGAATGGGGAAGTCATTGCATCCATGGTTTATAACTCCATTCCGGTTAACATTTGTGGACATAACCTCCTAGAAAATATCATCGCAATTCCTTTCGTGGAGTCTGATGCTATCATGGCCATTAATTGGATATATTCATACAATGCCAATATCAACTGCCTGGAAAGCGAGATTACTCTTCACATCCCAAAATACCCTCCAATTCGTTATAAGTACAAGGAGGGAGATGATTCTCCTTTCATTTCAACATATCAAGTTTGGATATTTCTGCCTTATGAGAAACAATATCATTCTCATACGATTGAGACAAAGGAGATAGTCATTCTTGAAGACATTCCCATTGTGAGGGATTATACTGATGTATTTTCTCAAGAGTTTTCAGGTCTTCTTCCCAACCAAGATGTTCAGTTCTCAGTTGAACATATCCTTGGATCTCTGCCTATCACAAAGACACCTTACAGAATAGACACCATAGAGATGGATAAGTTGTGGAAACAGTTATAGGAGAATATGGACAAAGGTTTTATACACCTGATTACTTCATCGTGGGGTGCTCTGGTCTTCATCGTCAAGAAGAATGATTGATTAATGCACCTCTACATTGATTTTTGTGAGCTCAATAAAATCATGATAAAGAACAAGTATTTTCATACACACATAGATTAATTGTTCGAACAGCTTCATGGGTCCAGTTAATTCTCTAAGGTGGATCTTTTTTTGGGATATCACTTATTAATGGTGAGGAAGAGAGATATTCCCAAGACTACCTTTCGAATGAGGTTTGGAAAATATGAGTTCATAGTGATGCCATTTGAACTCAATAATTCTACACCAATATTCATGTATTTATTTAATAAAGTCTTTAGAGATTAGATCGACAAATTTTGGGTAGTCTATATTGATGATATTCTAATATAATCCATGAGCATGGAGGAACATGAAGAGCTTTTGAAATCTACATTAAAGAGTTTTTGAAGAGATAAGTTGTATGAAATGTATAGTAAATGTGTGTTTTTATGGAGAAAGTATCATTCTTGGGGCATGTTATCACTAGAAAAAGGATATCTGTGGACCCTTCCATGATGGAGTCTATTGAAGAGTAGCCCAGGACAACATCAGTAACAGAGATTTGCAGATTTTTTGGTCTAGCTGGGTATTTTCGAGGATTTGTGAAGAACATTTCATGATTGTGGTGTATAATGATTCTTCTAAGAATGTATTAGGTGGTGTGATAATGTAAAATTATAATGTTATAGACCATGACTCAAGGCAGCTGAAAATACATTAGCCAAACTATCCCACGCATGATATGGAGTGGGTGGTTGTGATCTTTGCGTTGAAAATCTAGCGGCATTATCTCTATGTGAAAAAATTTGAGAAATATACTAACCACAAGAGTCTCAAATATATATTCACATAGAAAGATATTAATATACACCAATAAATATGGATAGATCTCTTCAAGGATTATGATAGCTTAATCCTCTACGATCCAAGGAAAACAAGGTGGCAGATGCTCTATGTAGAAAGGATCATGCATATTTATCAATGATGAGAATTGGAAAGGATAAATTTTTCTTAGATTTGAAAAGAATGGACATGGGGATCATTAAGGGAGGAACATCATCAATCCTTTTGCAAATTATTTCCCAACCATCCCTCATGGAGAAAATAATGGATTCTCAACGAAAAGATGTCAAAATTCAGAAAAGGGTGGAAGCTGTAAAAAATGGGAAATCCTATGATTTCAAAGTTTATGAGGATGGAGTTGTAAGATTTGGGACATGATTATGTGTACCATATAATCCAGAGATAAAGAAGGGTTTATTGAATGATTCACATAGCTCGACTCTCTCTATCCTTCTAGGGAGAACAAATACGTATTGAGATCTCTGAGAAAACATTTGGTGGGACAATGTAAAAAGGTATATTTACAAATATACATCAATGTGCCTCATATGTTAGCAAGTGAAGGATGAGAGACAAACGTCTAACGGGATGATGCAACCACTACCCATACTAGCATTGAATTTGGAGAACATTACCTTGGACTTTGTAACTAGACTTCCAAAGACATGTGGGGGAAACAATGCTATATGGGACATTTTGGATCTTCTTACGAAGACAACTCACTTTATCTTGATTCAAGATGACTTTCCTTGGAACAAATTGCATAGATTTACATCAAAGAAGTGGTAAATCTGGATGTACTAATAGTATATATTGTATCCAATCGTGATCCGAGATTCACTTTGAAGTAATGGAAAAGTCTCCAGCATACTCTTAGCACTGAAATGGACTTCAGTACTACCTATCATCCTCAAACTGATGGCCATTCTAAGCGAACTATTCAAACACTAGAACACATGTTTAGTGCATGTTCTATGGAATTCAAAGGAGGATGAGACCAACATCTTCCACAGGTTGAATTATCCTGCAATATTAATTTCCACTTGAGCATCTGAATATCACCATATGAAACCCTTTCTGGGAAAAGGTTTAGAACACCAGTGTGTTGGGATGAAGTCAGTGAGCATAAGCTTCTAGGAACTGAAAAGCTCAATGAAATGGTAGAGATGGTGAAAACCATTCAGCACCATATCAAGGCAGCCCAAAGTTGACAGAATAGCTATTCAGATAACCGTCGATGAGACCATGAGTTCATAGTTTGAGAAATGATATTTCTACACATATCAACATAGAATAAGGTCATGAGGTTTTGGAAGAAATGGAAGTTATGTTCCAGGTACATTGGCCCCTTCGAGATGCTTGATCAAGTCAGAGTCATTGCCTATCAACTGGCACTTCCACCTAAAATGATGAAAGTACAAGATGTGTTTCCTTTATCCCTATTAAAGAAGTATATACCAGAACCTTCACATGTACTCTCTTCTAAGGTGGTATTGTTGGAGGATGATCTTTCCTATGAGGAGCAACCAAAGATGATATTGGATCATAGAGACAAAGTTGTACGCAACAAGACTACTCATCTGGTCAATGTACTATGGACAAACCATATGTACGAAGAGACAGCATTGGAACTGGAGGAAGTAATGAAGGAAAAGTACCCACATCTATTTTTGCCCTAGAATTTAAAATGAAATTTCGAGGGTGAAATTTTTTAAGGAGGGAAGAATATAATGACACAATGTTTTATAAATGGAAATTAATTCCTTTTAATGATGTCATAAAATCCAAGAAAACACAACATAATGAACTACTAAGTTCTATGTGACCTTTATACAAATGATTTTCACTTATGTATTTAGAATTTTGAAAATCTGACATACACAGTTGCAATCAGTATGTTATTTGGAGTCCGATATAGAAAATATATTTTTTGGTGAATAGTAACCTACCCTTATGAATAATAACATACCCATATGAATAGTGATATACCCAAATGAATAGTAACCTTACCTATGGTATTATAAAAATAATATTCATGTCGAAAGTACGATATACATATATTTTACAATAAGTGAATTATTGTTTTAAAATATTATTTATAATAAATTATCATTTTATTTAAATATTAAAATAATAATATTTGAAAATTATTTTTGAAAAATGTAATTCATTTTTTGGGTTCTACATGTCAAAAAATGGTTAGGGTTATTTTTTTGGATTTTTCTGAAATACATGAATTTTTGATAAATAGTAAAATATAATAATTTACAATAAATGCTAAATAAGGGATTTATTGAGTCATTGATGATGTTTTGCTGATGTAATCCCGCATGGTTCAGGATCACATGATAAAATTACTATTACTAGTCTTGTAATACATTCTATTCTTTGCCTTGTGATGAAATAATAAATTAATGATTATAATATTACAAAATCAATCCTCTCTTAAACTATAAAACACCCCTACACTACCTATTATCTTCACTCCTCTCAAGCCTTGTGCCCTGCCAATATTCTTCCCAAATCTCTCCCCAAGATCCTCCCCCACGTCGAAATGCTCCTAACCCTTCAAAATACCAAAAATTATCCACATAAGAGGTTCTCAAATGAGGAAGTCTCAAGAGGTAAATTCCTCTTTCAGATTCCCTCATTCCTTTTAAGTTCTTTTTTTTTTCTTTCTTTCCACACCTCCCATCAACATAATAGTATGATAAATCTATTAACATACATGTACTGGAATTTTTTCATTTTAATGGGATATTTTATTATCTTCTCTCTTTTCCCCACCATTTTATTTGAATGAAATGAAATCACCATTTGAGATGTGCTAATTTAGCACATTCAATGACAACAATTTATCAATTTCTATTATAATAAATAATTATGGTCATGAAACTATTTGAGTTATGGTTAAACTAGATTATTATATATTTAGTATATCCTATTTTTAGATCTATAGTCTTTTTGTATAAATGGCATTATGTTATAAAAACAAAACATGTTCTTTGTAATCAAACCCACATATTAACAAAAACTGTTGTCACTGTGGTCTTAAATAATAATTCAACTTCACTCTAGGTAACCTAATTAAAATTAAAACCCTGTAATCTCCTGTATGATCAAAAATAGAATATAACTTCAATTCTGGAAAACCAATTTCATCTTTCATGTTTATATGAACTTGAATATATGTCAATTGATATTTTAAAACCATGTAAACAATCGAGGCTGAACAAAGAAAATTGAACCTTATAACTATTAAAAATGGAATTTAATTAACTAAATATTTTTATAATAAATCAATTAAATATATATTACGTTATTTTATTATTAATTAATAATCCTAATTTGTTTATTGAAGTCTTTAATAACATGTGGAGAACACCAATTGATTTAATGTAATATATCCTCTCCATTTCTCTCTCAATATCAATATTTTACTCAATGATATTCCTTTTTATGTGTAATAGGAAATTATGGATTATGATTATGAACCTCCCCCATACATACCTCGTGATGTATATGTGATGAAAAACCCCTTCTCTCTCTCATCAATCCCTCTTGGGTACACCCGACACCATGCCTATAAAACTGTAATGAAATCTACCAGAACCGAATTTGTTCTTTTGGGTTGCCTTATATTTCATTAAAAATGGTGTTATCTTGTATATTTTTGTACGTATTCCAAATGATTTTTAGTTTTAAAAAATTCATCAATGAAGACCCCTTCATCTGTATGGACCTGGTTCTTATTATTATGGTATGAGTTTCTTTTTTTCCTTTTTCCTAAAGCGTTTTTGAGAAAATGAGGAAAATGGGGAAAATCCTAAATTTTAGAAGTACACGCCATGTACTTTTCCACAGGTCGTGTACTTTGGCCGTGTGAGATAAGTACACAGGGTGTGTAGGCCTGTCGGCAGTGAAGGGTGTAAAAACTAACAACATGTCATGTACATGGTATTTACACGCCGTGTAATCAGTCGGCAGGTGTATAATAAGGCGGCCGCTAGAGGAGAGGCAGTGCATGCAGTTTATTCTAGAATACACACCATGTAATCATGTTGAAAGATGAACAATGACGCAATGGAAAGAAGATACCAGTGGAACAGTTAAAAAAATGAACAGTACATGTCCTGTACTTGAGATTACACGATGTGTAGTTTGTTTTTTTCACTAAAAATGGGTAGTATCCTTCTCATTCAAAAGAGGAGGCAGTGGGTTGGTTTGGAGCATAGGAGAGGCGGCGAGATCTCAGAGGATCCCCTGACCACACACTGAAAACTTGATTCCTTGGCCGCCGAACTCCTTGGGAGAGGACGGGTAAGCCCTCCATTATTCTTCTGTAGTTCATACCAATTCGTTCCTAAGATAATGTAATTTTGGGATGAAAATGTTTTTTTTACCAGATCTATGTCGTTCTTGGGAACTTTTGGAAGCATCATTCTTGTATAAAAATGAGAGGCGATCTAGGTAGGTGGTCTAATGTTTATTTCTAACTGTAGTGTTGAAATTATGTATCGTTGTGCTACTAACCCATGTTTGGTGTATTGTATGGATAAGGCCTTGGCTGTCTAAATATCTAGAATTGTATAGGTAATTGACAGTAATCTTAAACTCCTGTTTGGGATAACTTTGTGGATCTAGGTGCACCCTGGGGGTGCATTCATTTGTTTAGCCATACAGCCAGGATACCCGAGGGTATTCCAGGATTATATTGTGTATTTCATTTTCTCGAGAAGAAATTATACAATTTCTTGTTTATTATTTTTTCTCGTCCCGGTTACTTCCACCTGCGGGTAGTGTTTTGTTTATCCTGAGGGCAGTGCCTGATTATCCAAAGGGTAGTGGTTTTTTGGCCTAAGGGTAATGCTTCATACTTCTTAGTACAATACTTTCCTTCCTAAGGGAAATATCTTGTACGCTTAAGGGAAACATTCATTATGCCTGAGGGTAGTTACCTAAGGGTTTCGATTCTGATTACATGAGGTTAAGGTTTTCATGGCTGAGGACAGTGACTGTTTACATAGAATATTCACTATGGTGATATCGTAAATTGAATGAATAATTGAATATTAAAATGGTAATTTAACTGGTAGTTAGCTACTTTTGTGTACTGTTTAGTTTATTGCATTTACTATTGCACAATGTTGTTGCACATTTTCACAGACAGTTGGGAACAGGGCATTGGTGGTTGCCTACTGGGATTTTTTTCTCACACACAGTTTGGGTAATGTCTTCAGCCCAATCATATTATATTATTTTAGGTGTCGATAGGGGAAGGGGTCCCTGTACAGGTACTTGATTTTTGCTGAGGAGTAGGAGAGCATGGGACCGAGCTTAGGCTTGTGATGCTGCTGACTGTTCTATTTTATTCCGCTATACTTGTATTTTTTTTGTATTTTACTGTATTGCAGTGTAACATTTTTTTGTTGCTTAACTATAATTAGTGACATGTTTCATCATTATATAAATGATAGCTGGATCTCTTTTACTTCAAATGTCTATTTCAGTAGTATGTTGTTTACTGTTTCTACTGTTGTATGGATATTTACCATTTCTACTGCGCTACACTTTGACAAATGAGGGCATAGTTTCCCAACATTCAGTACTTGGCCCTCGTTGCTAGTTGGAACCCTCTGGATTTGGGGAAATGCATTTTAAGTCCTGTGACCAATCGGGTTTGGGGCACCCTTTGAGTGGCACCTGGATCTGGGATGTTACAAAGTGGCATCATAGGAGTTTCTTTTCATTGACTTACTGTTTGGAGTTTATAGTCAGTGATCTGATGGAATTGGTATTTCGTAATAAGTTGAGCCCAAGAGTAGCTAACCCATGTAAAGGGAAAATCCAATTTACCACGTATTGCAATTTTACTAATTTTAGAGTTTTATAATTAATTTAATTTCATCGTTGGGTGACACACATTCTGTGTGCAATTAATATTTTTATAACTGGGTTCTATTTAGTTACAACACAATGATATTAGTGTATTCTATATCATCAATCATGTTGGAAAAAGTTATATTCAAATTCCATACCTAGTTACATTCCATATATGTGCATTAGCAACTCCATGTTGTTGTGATAGATATTGTGCTAATAAGGCATGATGTTGTGATAGATGCTCTGATAAAATAACTTCTATTAAATAGGGTATTTTTATGTAAGGTTTTGTGGAATGGATGCCAAAATCTGGTTTTTGAGGAGTATGGGACCTCATTGACCAGAATTATGTGGGTCATTGACTTCTTTACTTTTCTTATAACATGTATAAGATGCCATTCTTTGATTCTTGGGGAGTATGGTCCCTCACCGATCAGAATTTGGAACTTAGGTGTTGGTTTCTGTGTTTTTCTGGGTTTTGGGGAAGTTTTTGAGGCTTACTGTCTGGAAAATCAATGAAGACATGCCGTGTAGTTTTGAATACACGCCAAGTACTATTTTGTTTTGGATGAAATGAAATAAAAATAAAGTACAAGACATGTACCCCATTGTACACGCCATGTAGTTGCTACCTGTTTCATTGACCATGTGGGCAGAAACACGACATAGTAAAAAATTGAGGGCACAGGCCGGGTCTCTATTGTACACGCTGTGATCTGTCAACCATGTGTCTGCCATGCAACTAACCACACAGACGGAGAAATATGAACTAATACACGTCGTGTTAATGACAAACACCCACTGTATTTGAACCAAGGAATCCTGTTGTGTACCTAACAACATGGGATTGTGTTACTTCATCTAGTACACGTAGTGAACCTGAGGGACACAATGTGGATTCATCACCTATGAGAGGCTGTGTGGACTTGGCCATTTGGATGGGAAAACATGTCGTGTACACACCGTGTGTGGATGTAACACGTTTTTTTTGTCATCTGAGTAGTCGGTCGTGTCTCGAACAACACATGCAGTTAGAAATTAAATAGTACACACCATGTTGTTTTAATACGTGTCATGTAGTCTTGTTCAAAATAGGTTCGTTTGGCAAAGTCATGTAGAAGGACCCGGGCAGGGGAGGAAAAGTCAGGTACACATAGTGTAGCCTTGTTTTGAAAATTTCCAATGATTGCATCCTCTTATTCACTTTTTGGTCCCCTATTTTTTAGTCTTTGATAAACATAAATATAAGGCATATTTTTGACCTTGTAGAGCCATGCCGCCGAGATGACCACCAATTGTTCTCTAGGAGAGCATCAACAATTACACTCCAGAGGGGGTAGGATATCGGCTATTGATGGATCCTCCAATAGAGCCAGATGTGGTGCCAGCCATTATACTAGATGCAGGCACAAATGCGTATTTCCGTGAAGGTTTCATGCGGTTTATGTAGACCTTCCAGGGAGAACCGACGGCAGCCACATTTAGGGTAGAGCTGACATGAATATTCCAGCAGCAGCATCTGCCTACATTTTCAGGGGATGACAGAGCATAGGCTACGAAGGCTTGGCTAGGCTCTATGCATACTCATTTTGATCATCTTGAGATGCCTCCAGTGCGGAGGGACAAGATCACGACATATATGCTACGTGATTCCGCCAAGAGGTGTTGGGGTGTTACCACCCAATCATAGCATCACTGTGACATGGTGTGGGAATATTTTCAAGCATTCATCTATGACTTCTTCTTCCTAGAGACTATGAGGGTAGATCAAGCTCGTGAGATCATGAATCTACAGCATGGCACTATGTTTGTGATGGATTATTCTGCTCGCTTCATCGGGCATTAGTGTTCTGTACTTGTTCAGTTGGGTGATGAGATATTGAGAGTTATGGGATTTTAGAAGGGTATTCGATAAGAAATCCGAGCACTGGTGAATGTTTTTAGGTTTCCTACAGTTAATCCTAATGTGAACCAGACACTGATTACTGAGTGGAACATGCGAGAAGCTACTAGTGCAGGCCAGGGTTGTTCGACACCAGTTTATGGTACTATTTCTACCAGTAAGAAGAATAGATAGATGGATTTTTCTCACGGTGGTAGTACTAGCCAGATGTTTTCTTCTAGTGTCCAGTTCATATGCTACCAGTGTGGTAAGGAGGGGAACAAGCTCCCGCAGTGACCACGCGACCCAGTGGAGGGACGATCTTGTGACAAGATTGGTCATCTATTGTGCTTCTAAAGGGCGTTTCTACAAGTGGATAGTTAGAGGAGTTGTGTGAAGACTTCGCGTGTGGGACTAGGACCAACAGCTTTTTACCAGTCAGGAAATTGGAATACATCTATGCGTGCAGGTACAAATGGTGGTCATGGACATGGTATCCAGACACTAGGATCTCAAGGGAAAAAGGGCAGATTAGCTCAGGGTAGTTAAGCTGTGTCAGTGGGCCGTGACACTGAGTTGGAATTTGCAGTGCAAAAGACCCAACAAGAGTATGATCCTAGACCTTCTACTATCAGAGGTACTATTCTAGTAGCACTTGTTTTATCTTTAGTTCTTTTCGATATGTTTTCTACGCATAGCTTTATATCAGTGCCCATTCAGGGGAGCCTTGGACTCTATGTTTCTTCTTCTGATATTATGATGCTAGACACTCTGTTGGGGACTAAAACGGTTGGTGTGAATCAGTGGAAGATGTGCCCCATGAGGTTGGTGGTTGTCACTTTCTATGGGACCTCTATTATCCTGGAGATTTCTAGCTATGATGTCATTCTTGGGATGGAATGGTTGGTACCCTTTCGAGCCTTTGTGGATTGCTATCGTCGCAGGGTGAGCTTCACGTCACCAGAGGGCAGAGAGTTTCTATAGAAGGGAGAATGGGGTGTCTAGGCGAGTCGAGCTGGACCCGAGCATTGTGGGTGAGGTGGAGTGACAGCCCATATTGCGTGTTTATATCTGGACAATCTTGGGACTTATCAGAAGGACATCCCTCTAATCATTGATCATTTCATGGATGTCTTTCTAGATGAATTTTCATGTCTTCCTCCCGAGAGAGAGGTGGATTTCTCTATTAAGCTTGTGCTAGGAGTGGCAACGATGTCCATTCCTCCTTTTAGGATGGCTACACATGAGTAACAGGAGCTCAAAAGACAGTTATAGGAGTTGTAGTAAAAGGGATTCATCTGACACAGAACTTCACCTTGGGGTTCAGCAGTCCTTTTTGAGAAGATGTCGGACGATACCCTCTAACTCTATGTGGATTATCGGAAGCTGAACCTGTTGACAGTTAAGAACCAATATCCCTTACTGAGGATTTATTATCTTTTTATCAACTTCGGGGAGCACGAGTGTCCTAAAAGATTTACTTGAGATCCAGATATCATTAGTTACGCGTTAGTCCATCAGAAATACCGCTTAAAGCTTTTTGGCGAAGATATTGTCTATACAAGTACTTGGATATGGCGTTCGGACTAACAAACATGCAAGAAATTTTCATGGATTTGATGAATCGTGTGTTCCATCCTTAATTGGATTCTTTTTTGGTAGTCTTCATGGAAAACATCTTGGTGTACTCTCTTACTCGACACGATCATGTCACCCATCTTGAGATCATACCTTGTACATTGAGAGAGCATCGACAATATTCTATGCTCTCAAAGTGACACTTTTGGATGGACCAGATTCCTTTCCTAGGTCATATCATCTCATAAGTAGGAGTTTCAGTAGACCCATAGAAAGTGAGAGTAGTAGTTTCCTAAGAGCAACCTAAGAATATGTTTGAAATATAGAGTTTTTTGGGGTCGTCTAGTTACTATAAGCACTTTATAAAAGGCTTCTTCTGCTTAGCATCGTCGTTGACGGGTTTGACAAGAAGGGTGTGATGTTCATTTATTCAGAAGCATGCAAGACATCCTTTAATGAGCTGAAAAGAAGGTTTAAATCCGCACCAGTCTTGATACTTCTAGGGAAAGGGAAGATCTATACAGTTTATTGTGATGCATCAAGTATTGGTCTGGGAGAAGTATTGATGTCGAGCGATCGAGTAGTTGCGTACGGGTCTCGGTAATTGAGGCCACATGAGAGGAATTACCCAACGCATGATCTCAAGTTGTCTGCAGTTGTTCATGTGTTATGTTGTTGGAGAGATTGTCTATTGTGAGAACATATTTTGGTGTTCATGGACCACAAAAGACTCAAATATATCATTACCCAGTGTGACATGAATTTGAGACATCAATGAAAGTTGAATACCTTAAGTCCTTTGACTATGAGCTTTCCCATACACCTGGTAAGGGTAACGCAGTAGCTGACGCACTGAGCAGGAAGACTCGGACATAGGTAGTGTAGGAGGCCAGTGTTGAGTGGAAGATTATGGCATTGTTCTCTAAGATGCATTTGGAGTTGCACGATAGTCAGGGGAAAACCTGTCTATATTACTTAGTTGTGACTTCTACCCTCCTTGATAGAGCATGGATGAGACAACTATCTGATTCAGAAGGCCTAGTTCTACAGGTGTTAGTGGAAAGTGAGGACCCTCCTCCTTGATGGACAATAGGCAATGATGAGGTACTACGTATCTAGGGATGAGTGTGGGTTCTAGGGGATATACATGACGAGTTGATTTGGGAATTTCATGCTTTAGCTTGGGTAGTGCATCCTGGAGTTACCAAAATGTCTCATGACATGAGACATTAGTATTGGTGTCTAGGTATGAAATGGGAAGTAGCTGGTTTGGTTGAAAGATGTTCCACCTATCAGCTGGTGAAGGAGAGCATCAGAGGCCATTCGGACTATTACAACAGTTTCCCATTTTGGAGTGGAAATGGAATGATGTCGCGATGGGCTTTGTGACCAGGTTGTTGAGGTTAGCTCAAGGCAATGATGATGTGTGGGTTGTTGTGGACAGACTCATGAAGATAGCTCACTTTTTGCTGATGAAGGAGACCTTTGGTGTGGGTGATCTTGGAAAGTTGTATATCTAAGAGGTATTACATCTTCATAGGGTTGCTAGTTCTATCATTTAAGATAAGAATAATCATTTTACATCTCGTTTGTGGCAGATTTTTTCAGAGGGAACTGGGTACACGGGTGCTTTTGAGCATAGCATACCAACCTCAGATCTATGGCCACTCATAGCTTATGATATAGGTGTTAGAGGACATGCTTGGTGCATGAGTCCTAGACATTAGGGGATCATTGGATTAGAAAAATCCCCTGGTGGAGTTTTCATATAATAATAGTTTTCAGGAAACTATAGATATAGGAACTTATGAGGCTTTATATGGAAGGCCATGCCGATCACCCTTGTGCTGGTAAGAGGGAGGTGAGGCAGCTTTACTAGGACCATGTCTTATTCAGGAGACATCAGAGTAGGTCTAGTTAATAAAGAAGCAGATGGCTACTGCATAGTCTCTTCAGAAATCATATGTTGATAACCGCAGACGACACTTGGTGTTTGTGGTCAGGGATTATGTTTTCTTGCTTATTTCACCGAGGTTTTGACATTGGCGGATCCAGAGACATGGTAACCATTCACCAAGGTATGTGGGACCATTTATGATTCTAGAGATAGTCAGGCAGGTTTCCTCTTGGTTACAGTAACCATAAAGTTATCGGGCCATGCACGACATCTACCATGTATCTCAGCTGTGCTGTAATCATTCAGACCGGTCTCACGTCTTTCAATCCGAGGAGTTTGACCAATAGATGGATGTATCCTTTGAGTAGCATCTGATTCATATTGTTGATAAGAGCACAACGGTTCTCTGAGGCCAGTCAGTTCCTCTCATATGGGTTCTATGGTATCATGGATGAATGTAGGATGAAACATGGGAGCGGGGGACTGAAATAGGTGCTCAGTGGCCATGGTTTTTCCTAAACGTATCTTTACAACCCTCTGAAGGGAAATTTGGGGACGAATTTCGTTATGGGGGGAAGTTTGTAAGGACCCTATTCATATTCTTAAGGTACATGTTTCTTCATTTACTTTTTCCTTAAGTGTTTTTGAGAAAATGTGGAAAATGGGGAAAATCCCAAATTTCTGAAGTATCCACAGTGTACTTTTCCACATGTTGTGTACTTTGGACGTGAGGGATAAGTACACAGGGTGTGTAGGCTTGTCGGTGATGAACGATGTAAAAACTGACTACACGCCGTGTAATTGGTATTTACATGTTTTCTAATCAGTCATTAAGTGTATAGTAATGCGGCCTCTAGCGAAGCTATAGTGTACGCCATGTATTCAGGAATACACGCTATGTAGTCATGTCGACGGATGAGCAGTGCCTCAGTGGAAAGAAGCCGCCATAGGAACAGTTAATGAAAATGAAAAGTACATGTCGTGTACTTGAGAGTAAACGACATGTAGTTTGTATTTTTCGCTTACAACGGGAAGTATCCTCTTCATTTGATAGTGGAGGTAGTAGGATCATTTAGAGTGTGAGAGAGATGACCAGATCTTGGAGGATCCCCCGACAACACATTGGGATCCCGATTTCTTCACCGTCGATCTCCTTGGGGCCACAGGGGTACACCCTCCCTTATCCTTGAATAATTCTTACCAATTAGTTACCGAGGGAAATTTATTTAGGTTTGAACGTGTTGTTGTTTTTCCCAGATCTACGTCGTTCTTGGAAATTTTTGGAAGCGTCGTTCAGGTATACCGACCAGAGGTGATCGAGTTAGGTGGTATGATTTTATTTCCAACTGCGGTGTCGAAATTTTGTACCATTGTGATATTAACCCATGATTGTAGTATTGTATGGATGGGGCCTTGGCTGTTTAAATACCTATAATTATATAGTTAATTGATATTAATCATAAAATGATGTTTGGGATTAGTTCTTGGATCCAGGGCCACCCCGGGGGTGCGTTCCTCTGTTTAGTGGTTTGGACAAGAGTCCCGAGGGAATGCCATGATTATATTGTGTATTGCATTTTCTTGAGATGAAATTATACATTTTCTTGTTTATTCATTAGGCTCGGCCCAATTACTTGTGCCTGAGGGCAATGTTTTTTTAGCCTTAGGGCTGTGCTAGCTTAGCCTGAGGGTAGTGGTTGGTTGGACTGAGGGAAATGCTTCATACGTTTGAGGAAAATAATTTATTACCTGAGGGAAATATCTTGTACACCTAAGGGATATATTCTTTATTTCTAAGGGTAGTTACATGAGTGTTTCGATTCTAATTACATGATGTTGAGGTTTCCATGTCTGAGGACACTGAAAATTTACTTAGAATATTCCCTGTGGTGATACCTTAAATTTAATGATTAAATGAAAATTAACGTGGAATTTTAACTAGTAGTTAGTTACATTTGATTATTTCTTAGTTTATTTCATTTATTATGGCACACTGTTGTTGCACATTTTCACGGACAGTTTGGCACGAGACTTTGGTGGTTGCCTACTAGGATTTATTTCTCACACCCTGTTTGGGTCATGTTTTCGGCCCAAACAGATTATACTGTTGTTGGTGTTGATAGGGGAAAGGGGCC
This sequence comes from Viscum album, assembly GCA_963277665.1. Taxonomy (NCBI): domain Eukaryota; kingdom Viridiplantae; phylum Streptophyta; class Magnoliopsida; order Santalales; family Viscaceae; genus Viscum; species Viscum album. The sequence continues at coordinate 413,653,260 of OY728128.1, read as the reverse complement.
ATATACAGGTACTTGATTGTTGCTGAGGCATAAGAGATCATGGGACTGAGCTTAGGCTTGCAATGTTGCTGACTGTTCTGTTTTGTTCCGATGTACTTGTACTTTTGTTGTATTGTATTATATTCCAGTGTAACATGTCTTGGTTTCTTACCTAGAATTAGTGACATGTTACGTCATTATATAAATTACTACTGGATCTCTTTTACTTCAGTTTTCTATTTCAGTTGTATATTTTTATTGTTTCCATTGTTGTATGGTTATTCATCTTTTCTGCTGCACTACACTTTGACAAATGAGGGCATAGATTCCGCACTATCAGTCCGTAGCCCACACTGCTAGTCAGAATCCTATAGATATTTGGGAAATGTACATTAGATCATGTGACCAACGAGGTTCGGGGCACCCTTTGAGTGGCACCTGAATCCGGGACGTTACATCATCACTCTCTTTTGGGGATACACACGTTTTTAAAAGATTCCCTCCATAGATCATTCAGATAAGAAAACCTGTTTTAAAGAGACTTGCATAATTTTTAAAAAAAATTAATGTGAACTCTATCCTCTATTTTAAGACACCATTGTCTTTATTAAATCATTATTATTTTATTAAGACCTTCTTGGTTCCATTATAGTTTTATATAAAATAATTTCATCATTTATATTTGTAATGTTTTATAGTATTTTCCATAAAACCACAGAAAATGATTTTAATGCTAATGATTGTAAATACATTTCATATTTGTTATCACCTATTTTGACACAACTTATCATGTTGCATGCCTATTTTACCCTTTGGAACGTCTATGTATGTTCTTATCCGTTACTTTCATGGAATCATTTGTCATAAGCCCATTGATTATTATTTATATCATGATTGTGGTACACAATTATTTCCATGGGTACCCATATATTTATCTATGGTTTATTATGTATGGTTATCTATGTGGTATGAATATTTATGTGGCAAGAATATTCATGAAAATGTTGATATGGGGGTTCCTAGATAGCGTTCCAATGTATTGGGTAATGTTAAGTCTAATGATATGTGATGTGATAAAGGATTGGCAGTTTGCATTGACCCGTGCTAAAATGGGAAACGAGATTGGTAGTTAGCATTGACCCATAATAAAGAAATGTTTTATGACTCTACCACATAGATATTATTCAATGTTTATATGATCCCATGATTATATGATATTATTTCATATGTTCCTCATTTTGGATATCATTTTGTCGTGCCTCCTAACTCATGTTCTGAAGATGTATCCTTATGTTCATTCCCTTACTGGGCTTTTTAGCACATCCCTTTTTTCATGTGTTCCCCAGGGTACCCTATGTAGATGTAAGGGTTCAATGCAAGTTAGGATATCATTATAGAGATTAAAAAAAGAAACATTTTTTAGCCCCATGTTTTATGTTTTATGTACCTAGTCTACCAAGACAATAGACTAAACGATTTTTATCTTGTACTCTGATGATTAATTTTTCTTAAAATCATGAAACTTTATATGTAAAGGATTGGGTTGCTATAGTTTTTCATAGATCTAATTGAGTCATTTAATTTTATGATTAAAATAAAATCGAGGAAGTCATACAGAGGTTCCAAGGGTTTTGTCTAGACAATGTAGGACTACACACCATGTAATTGGAGTTACATGTTGTTTAGATGTGTTCAATGAATTTGGAATTAGTGTGGAAATTAATTCCAATCATATGAATTGAAAACATATAGTAAATTTCACCAAATGTTGACCAGTATTTAATGGCACATAGTCAACCAGACTACATGTTTTATAGAACATGTACATGATAGGTAATGCCATTGAGTCATAGACCGGCCATGTATTCCATACAAGGCCTACCAGACTAGTGACTATGTAACTCATAGTTCACACAATGTTTTTCCTATTGGATACACTTTGTACTAATAATTTTTTGAGGTTCGATTCACACATCTATTCCCTAGGCATGTACCTCAGATAGATGGTATGATATGTAAATGCCATGTAGATCAGATCTATGCACCATGAACATATAAAAATTACACATATTTAAAATTTATTTTTAATCTTATATAAACCTTGATACATGTTTTTGTGTGTGTTCATTATGTTTGTAGGACATTCCATGTTATAGGATTTAATATTTATATATAAAAATGTTTAATTAATATCTGTGTATTGTTAAAGATCTGCATATCATGTATGAGTTGTATTATAGTTGTTTATCTTCATGTATTAAAGCATGACATGTTATATAAACGAAATATAATTTATATAAACATTTATTTGATACTAAACATCATGAAAGAACATGATAAGTCATGTATGCTAAATGTCATAGAGAATAAATTGTATACGATTATAACACATGTTGAGTAAATCTGGATGTGTATTCACTATATTTCCTTCAAGGTAAATTTATGTACAAGGTTAATTTTAAATGAAATTAATTAATTTCATTAAAATTATAATATATGGGAATAACAATTAAATTTAAATACATATTATATAAATCTATTTATTAATCAAAGATAATAATTAATCAATTGGAGCAAGATTTTTATTAATAAGAACAATTAATAAAAAATGCTAGTTTTATTAAATCCATAATTAGTTTCATTCATGTGGATGATCATGATATTAGAATGAAATTTTTAATGTGATTGGATTCTTTTAATTTATTATTATATTAAATTATTAGTCTACACCGCTTCTCTACTTTCATTATGCAGGCCCTACATTCCCGTGGTTTCTTTTATGTAAACCCCTTTCACCCCTCTCATGCGTTTGATTAAAAGGAAAAATTAATGGATAGAGCTCCAAATCTAGTGGCAGGGATTCATGTTTGGAGTCGAGGAAACACCAATATAGGGAGATACATAGGTGGTTAGGTGAGATGATGCAACACAAACATTAATTTGTTTAAGGGGTTTTTTTCCAAAGGTCAATGGTTAGTTTGTCAACCGCTAGATAAACTAACCACTAGTAACATCTCATGATCATATTACTTAATTATTTTATTTCTATTAGATTCAGGGTTATTTCATTTGGGATGTCTTGTCATGATAACATAATTAATGAATTAACAAACATGCAATATAGAACTAAAATAAACCAAATTATTCATTAATATTATCTAAGACATTGTCAATCAATTATGTAAATACCACTTAATATTAAAAAGAATGTGATAAATATTATAATAGTATATTTATGCCTAAAATGATAAAATAAATAAATAAAATATTATGTCGGTATAGCCTTTCATTACATCGGTTAGAATTGAACCATGGTTCAATGTGCTTGGCTAACCAATGTTGGGGGGTCTTAATTATCAGGGAATTCTAAATTGAGATATTGTATTGAATTAAATTAGTTGACATCAATGATTTACTAAAAAAGAAATAATTTGTGTAACTATGTGGAAATGATTTAGGAAATCCAATTTAAGGATTTCAGGTTCGGTGAGTCCATAAACAGATCAATGAATTATTAGTTAATGAAATTAGAAATTTGAATTCCTACCAAAAAACAATCATGTTTCTTGTCCAACCAATGTTGGGGTAATGAGAATGGAATATAGATCCTTACCACTATATTTTCAATGAAATATGATATTCTAAATACAATGGTAAGGGCTATTGGGTTTTGATAAAATAGTGGGATACTAAAAAATATAAAATTTATATATTTCTCTAGATTTATCTGATGAATTACTAAAATTATGCTCATCGTATTTCATAGAAACAAAAATAAAATTACATCAAAGATATCCTCGTGATACATTATCAAGAAGGGAAACCTTCTCGCTAGAAAAAATTTCCATGAGTGGAAAAGTTGTATATGTGTCATCCTCCACCATGAAATGAAATGGTATGTTCTAGAAGAACCTTCACATGTTATTCCTGGAAATAAGGAGATTGATGAAGATATATCTCTCTATGAGAAATATATAAATGATTCTATAGATGTTTAGTGCTTCATTCTGTATTCCATATCAAATGAAATTTCAAATAAACACAAGGATATGCATTCCTATATCATGATATCTCACCATTTGGATCTCTATAAATAGAAGGTGGGATAAGAGAGTTTTGAGATAACCATCTCATTTTTTTCACAACTAATCTTAGAGATTGTGTGCCATCTAGGACTCATGTACTCATGATTTCTAGCTACATTGAATGCCTTGACAAATTAGGCTATAAATTCCTATATGAGTTTATACAAATCTCATGCTTTTATCACTGGACAAGTCCTTCTCCAACAATATTATTAATTAACATATGATAAATAGTGAGAAGGTTCTTCCGTAACATCTTACATTAATTTTCCAAGTGGATAATGACATGGGGCATGGTAAACCCGCACTATGTATGGCGATTAAGAAAAGTATGAAAAAGGAAATGGGGCCCATGACATATAAATAGATTAAAGATTTCGAGCACTATCCTACCAAGAATGTAATGCCCCAACCCCAGTTAACCAGAGTCGGTGCATTATTTTAATACATTGGAATGATTACAAGGAATCAAGTACCCAAGGACCGATTGGTTTAGCAGTCTTGGAATCACTAGATACATTCATATGTTTTAAATTACATCATAAATCGAAACTACAACAACATCTTGTCTTCATATCCTCTGATAATATTCTTGTAGATCATTCATAAAATATTTCTTCACATCCAGGGAAAAATAAAACATTGAAAGGGGTGATCTCAGATGCTCAGTAAAGATAATAATGTGGTGAAAACATTCTTAAATAAACATGAATATTTAAGGCTATTTATAACTAAAACAAAATCCTTTTAAACTTTAACATCAGCATAATATGGAAAAAATAAAATGAAATAATTCCATTTACTTATTCACATAGATATTATACTAGTCTAATAATCACATGCAACATCACTAACCACTTTCATAATGATAGAATGCATAATGACAGACTGTCATAACCATGTAGCCAAGGCCTCATGCCAAGACTACAAATAAAATTTTTTCAAGGCCTCGTTCCAAGACACTAGATTGTCTCATGAGACCAACCAATGCATCAAGGAGCTATTGTGGACCCCACCTATCACTTACTATGTCCAATTCATTCCTTATATGAAATGTTTTAAACATAACATTATCATTCATATTAAAACTAGCATAAGAAATGTCAATACTTTACCCATAAAACATGAATGGTATAAAAATAACGCATCCATAGTAAAACATATAACAAAACCATCAATACAATATGGAAGATTTTTATCATGACAAATCAATTTCAAAACATGTTTAAAATCCATTAAAGGATTTTGATATAGATGAAAATGATTTGTAAAACTCTTTGAGTAAAATACCCCCTTTTTATGAAAATATATAAAAGCCACAAAATTTAGAAAAGAATAGATTTAAAAAAAAAATTGAATAAAAGTGTCCCATACCACTTTGAAACTTTTGAAAGGAATTAAAATTTTAAAAACATTCATGTCCATATAAATTAATCCTTAAAAACCATTTCAAAAACATGGACATTAATGAGAATGATTTAGAAGAATAAGTTTTTAAAACATTTGAAATGATGTTTTAGTAAACAAATTCCATTAAAATAATCCTTTTGAAAAATCTTTAATAAACCATGGTCAGGGATAATAAATATATCCCAGTAGATACTTACGTAAAAACAATATTAGATAATAAATAGATTGTGAAATTAACCCTTACTAATTTGGTAACATAAGAAACATACAACCCATGAAAGTGGTATCATACAATGAATATGTAAATACAAATAAATGAAAGTGTATTACACAATGAATACAATTATGGGCAGTACATACACCACAGAAAAGTTAATAATGGCAATATGGCAAGAAACTCACGGGAATAAAGAGTCAGATGAAAAACCCCTTACCTTGTACTTTTCCTTGGTTGAGGGAAGGTTAACCTCCTGTATAATAGTTAAGTATTTGTTATTAAATTATAAAATATTCAGATAAATAAATATGATATCATATATGATATTTTAATATTGTTTTGATAATAATATTTTATCATTATCATCGTTTCAGGTGTTAACTGATTCGTTTTCCTTTATAGGATTTGTTAGGTAAGTTGTGTTTGTTATGGATAGGTTGTATCTTATACATATCTATAATTATAACAAGTCATTAAAAATTAATTTTAATCATCAAATTATAATTAGTCTTGAATGGATATTATGGGGAAATTAATCTCATCGCTTTCGTGGAGATGGTAATCCGTACATACGCACGAACGATACTTCCATTTCATTTTTCATTTTAAAAGGAATAAAAACCAAATGATACATAGGTATATTATTATTCTAGTATAATATAATATCTTATATATTTTACTTATGTTCATTAACACCATCCTTTATACGTTCCATGTATGGTATGAATGAGTCATATCACTTTGAGGGGGCGGTAGTTCGCACTTCCTCAAATAAAATTATCGTATATATATACAAAATGAATCAAATAATGGAATGCTATAAAATGGAATCATATAATCTTATATATATAAAATAAATATCATTAATAAAATATTTAATTATAGTTCCATCATAATGTCCACCATGAGAGTTGGTAGGAGATAATTGAACAATCATCGTTTCGTGAGGCGTTTGACTGGGATCCATAGAAACATTATGTTCTTCACCAATTAGATGGAGGTGTGTGTAAGCGTAGTTTGAATATTTCTCACAAAAAAATCCATGTATATATAGGATGCTGGTTTTGTTACAATAGAAAATAATAATAACAGTTTATGGATTGGATAAATAAAATAAAAGAAAAGAAGGTAAGAGAAATTGTTACCTTTAATTTGGGTAACTCCCTTTGGTTTGAACCGAAAAGGAATATTGAGTTCCTTCATCCTTAGTTAAGGCTTCTAATAAGAGGAGAGGGATGTAGGGATATTAATTGGGCAGAGTTTGGAAGAGCCAAAAGGCTTGAGAGGTGTGAGGAATTGGATAGAAGTGGTGTTCTTTTATAACGGGGAGGAGGGGCTCTTTAGAAAAAACATAATGTATTATTTTATAATAAATTCATATTCAGTTTATAATTTCTAAAAAGTGAATTATTCAAAGTCTATGGTTGGTATGAGTCTAAACTCGTTCAACCAATAGATTTTAGATAGGTTTGGGTCATTATATTAACCTTTTCTTTTAGCTTTAATTCTTAGTTAATTATTTTGACATTTACCATGTCTCTTTGTATTTTTATATTATATAGTTAATAAACATACTATAAACCTACAAGAGACCCCCATGTGGTCCATTAATGATACACCTATCATGATACAAGTCATTTTGATGAACCATAGATTTATAGGAAGTAAATATCTATTAATAATATAATATTTGTTTTAAAAACTCTTTCATGTCAATTTTGATACTATTTGGTATTGGATTTTTGTGAAACTCATACTAACAAGATTAAATTGAAAAAAGTAATTTAAATCAATCTTAATATGTCATATTAGCCTATTAAATTCGTCTAATTTATTAAAATTCTGAAATTATCTTTATTTGTGTATTTATAATGTCAATAATTTTAATATTTCATTAACAAGGTAATTACTGCATCATCATTGTGTCATAAATAAAATAAATTATTTAATTTATAAAAATTAGAAAAAAAAATAATTATGTAGGAACTCCTTTTATCTTTCTAATTAATATTTATAGTTGAAAATATAACATTTATAACCCTATTTAAAATAGTTTTTCTAAAAGATATAGGCTTATGTCATTTATTTATTTACATTATCTTAATTAATATAAAGTGTCATTATCACATAAAAGTTTATCCATGGGGTCCCAAAATCGACCCAAAGTTTCCCATGGTCAGACATGTATCAACCAATAGGGGTAAGACACGTTTTATGGTAATTTATTATTATTATAATATTATTTTTTACCCTTATTTACCAGATTTAGCCTTTAACCATGGAAAATAAAATATTTACCGAAGTAATTATTCAAAATTTCTACAAATAAAAGTTACATATTTACACAATTTGGACATATTGATTCCAAATATGGAGTCCATTTGTTAAATTCAAAACACAGAAGTTGCAGAAATTAATTTATAATTAATTCCCGTTGTCAAAACAAAAAACGTGCTTTTAAGAGATAATAACCATCAAAAGATTGACACCTGTTTATGTCCAGTTTAAAAGTGAAATAATGTAAAATGACCCAAATTGTATTAAATGGTAAAAATATATTCTAAATATAATTTAAAACCACTCAAAATCATAATTTATTACAATTAATTATTTCGATGAAAAAACTTGTTTTTAATAAAAAGATTGTAATTTTAACTATTTATCAAAATAAGGAAGTTATCCGATAAGTACCAGAATTTCACCCTAGGATAATTTCAATATTAAAAATCCAAAAATGAATTACTTTTTGAATTATATAATGTATAAAATTTCAAAAAGTCATTATTACTATTTATAACGGCTAGTTTTATTTGTTGTGGTGTGTGTTACAACTTGAAGTTGCATACAACAAATTCTACTGTATTATTCAATGAGAAACGTACCATGGAATCATGTGGTGTTACATTCTCCCCATTAAATAAATTGCGTCCTCGCAATTTGAAATTATTTTTCAAAAATAAAATTTTGAAAATAGAAAATAAATTTGGGAAAACCCACATCGAAATTAGTTTAATAAAATTTAGTTTTAATAAGAGGAAAAGGTAATTGAAAGGGTCACCAACAAATAATTATCTCGATTAGGATAACATTGGCTTAAATTTGAGACATATAATTAGAGGAAAGATGTAAATATTTATAGCTAGTGATTGAGGTCATCAATCACAAACAAGTGTAAAATTGAAGGCCTTAAATTTAACAATCTATGATGATTTAAAATACCATCTGTTCAACAAAACATATGGTATTAGGATAACACATTATTGGATTTAATATCCCTTCACTAAAGTATAATAATTAATTTTTTCATTGAATAAGAGAAGAAGAAAAATATATACATGACAAGTAGAGTCCCATCCTTTAACCAATTTCTACTATAAACAAATCTTTCACTCTAAAAGATAATAGAACTTAAAAATAATATTCTATTTATCCTATTCATATAGGGTTTAAAACAAAAGGAATTTGTAAATCATCTACCAGATTTTTTTTAAAAGGTTACATTATTCAATCCAGGACAACATGTGGGTCAGTGGTAGGTGATACACCCTTGTCTCCCTTCGGTTGCGGGTTCAGGTCTCACGACCTTTCCGGACGCGATAGGTTGCCGCCCGACCTCCAGGTTTACCTTTTTATAACAATCCAAAAATAATATTCAGAAATGATTTAACAGTAAAAATTGTATCAAATGTCAAATATAATCCATTCCAACCTTTATACTTATCCAAATTACTTTTGTCCAAACTCACAGTCCAAAATTTATAAGGAAGGTAAATATAATGAAGATTTTTTTTTCACGTAATAACATGTGAATACCTTCAACATGTATTATTTTAAAATATGGAAACTCCCTATATTACCATAAAACCTTATTGATTACATTCATGCTTCCTTATTCTTTATATAATACTTGATATATTCCTTATCTCCAAAAACTTTGAATATTCCAACACTGATGAAATAAACAAACCATTTATCAGTGCCATGGTAGCCAAGAATATCCAATATAATTTATCCATATCAACCATCTCTTATTCAAACATTACTACCTCATTATCAAGACCATATTAAGGATTACCTTTCCATCAACCAAGTATATAGAAAAAAGATTAACCTGCTGTTGAGTCCCTTTTTATAGTACCATATAATCTAAAATCCTAAATGAAATAGTATGGTGGTACAATCTTTATTTATCTCCAATATTCATATAACCAGTACATCGTTGATACAACACTCAAATGAAATATTTCTTTAATAATAACATAATAACACTAGTCATTCCTCTTCATATGTGGTAGTATTATAAAATTATTGTTATCCTATAGCATCATTTGGGGCATACTCTGATGATTTGAACATTGATTCACATTGTATCCCCACTCCTTGTAGATGATGAATTGTACATTTGAAACCATTTTCTTACCCTCGCAATAACGAACTTTGTGTTCTTTTTCTCCACACATATAACACACTACCATACCCTTCAAGCATTTTCCAATGTGATTCATTCCACAATTATCTCATATGGGAAAATCCTTCTTTTCCTTCTTCCATTAATCTGTCTTTCTCTCTACCATCATTTTATTCTCCGAGTTCACTTCAAATCAATAGAATTCTGAAAACTCTTTACCTATCTTATCAACACCTGATACTATTTCTTCATATGATGATAATTCATGGGAGACTATTTCCCTTCTAAATGATGGCTTAATACCGTGAAAGATATGATCCCTCTTACTCTTTGGATCATATGTATTGCTGGAGTTCACATTCGTTCTACTGGGAGCCGTTTCTATACAATGGCATACACTATATATGTTTATGAATCAAAAAACATAATTCCATACTTTTAAAGCACTTAAAATAAATTGAACTATATATATGTATATATTCCATACTCACAAAAATGTTTTCTTTGAGGTGGTATATACGCATAAAACCTTCATAGAAGTTTGTAATGAATACGAGAATTATCCTAAGCATATCCCCTGGGAGTGTCATAACCAAGAGTACAACAAGGCCCGTTGTCGTGCACCAGTTCATGTTCGAGTCTTGCTCAAAGTAGTGTTTTCAGGTTTTACCCCTAGGTACATCTGTGGAAGAGCCGCCTCTACTTGCTCCTATCCAAACAAGGCTGTATTTCTCAGAAAACTCAAAAAATCTGTACAATACCAAAATTCTAGGAAGTTCTTCTATACTTATCCTCAAAGTACATCTTAGGTCTATGTTATCTAATCAGAGTTTATCTAAATCTAGTTTCAAAGGTTATTGTTAAACATCCTTTGATACCAATTGTAATGCCCCAACCCCAGATACCTAGACTCGGTGCATTATTTTAATACATTGGCATGATAACATGGAATCAAGTCCCGAAGGACCGATTGGTTTAGTAGTCATAGAATCACTAGATAAATTCATAATGTTTACATTACATCATAAAATGGAAACTGCAACAACCTCTTGTCTTCATATTTCCTTATAATATTCTTGTAGGTCATTCATAAAATACATCTTCACATCCTGGGAAAAATAAATCATAGAAAGGGTTGAGCTCAGATGCTCATTAAGGATTAAAATATAGCAGAAACTTTCCTAAATAAAAATGAATATTTAAGGAAATTTATAACTAAAACGAAATACTTTTAAACATGAACGTAATCATAATATAGAAAAAATAAAATGAAATAATTCCATTTGCTTATTCACATAGATATTCTGCTAGTCGAATAATCACATGAAACATCACTAACCACTTTCATAATGATGGAAAGCATAATTCCAGGTGATCATAATCACATAGCCAAGGCCTCGTGACAAGACTATAAAAATAGATTTTGTCAAGGCCTCGTTCCAAGACACTAGTTTGTCTCATGAGACCTACCGATGCTTTGAGAAGCTATAACATGATCTACCCGTCACTTAATAAGTCAAATGCATTCCTAGTATGAAAAGTGTTAAACCTAACATAATAATTTCTATTAAAACTAGCATATGAAATGCCAATACTTTACCTATAAACCATGAATGGTATAAAAATAACACATCCATAGTCAAACATATGTCACAAACTTAAATACAATATTTAAGATTTGTATCATGATAAATCAACTTCAAAACAAGTTTAAAATCCTTTAAAATATGTTGACATAGATGAAAATGATTTGTAAAACACTTTGAGTGAAATAGCCCTTTTTCATGAAAACATTTGAAAGTCACACAATTTTGAAAAGAAGAAATTTAAAAACATTTTTGAATCAAAGTTTCCCATACCACTTTGAAACATTTGAAAGGAGTTTACATTTTAAAAACATTCATGTCCATATAAATAAATCCTTAAAAACCATTTCAAAAACATGGACATTAATGAGAATGATTTAGAAGAATAAATATTTAAAACATTTGAAATGATATTTTAGTAATAAAATTCCCTTAAAATAATCCATTTGAAAACTCTTTCATAATACATGGACATGGAAAATAAATATTTCTCAGTAGATATATACGTATAAACAATCTCAGATAATAATGTGATTTTAAAATTAACCCTTACCAATTTGTTAACTTACGAAACATACAACCCATGAAAGTGGTATCATACAATGAATATGTAAATAAACATAAACTAAATTGTATTACACAAAGAATACAATTATGGGCAGTACATACAGCACACTAAAGCTAATAGTTTCAATATGTCAGTAATCTCATGGGAATAAGGAGTGAGATGAAAAACCCCTTACCTTGTACTTTTCCTTGGTTGAGGGTAGGTTAAACTCCTGTATAATAGTTAAATAATTATTTTAAAATTATAAAATAATCATATAAATAAATATAATATCATATATGATCTTTTAATATTGTTTTGTTAATAATATTTTATCATTATCGTTGTTTCAGGTGTTAACTGATTCATTTTTTATTATATGCTTTGTTACGTAAGATGTGTTTGTTATGGTTATTTTGTGTCTTATTCATATCCATAATGATATCAAGTATTTAAACATTACTTTTAATCATCAAATGATAATTATTCATGAATGGATATTATGGGGAAATGAATCTCATCGCGTTTGTGGAGATGGTAATCCGTACGTACGCACAAATGCTACTTCCATTTTATTTTTCATTTTAAAAATATTCAAAACCAAATGATACATAGGTATATTATTATTACAGTATAATATAATATCTTATATGTGTTACCTTTTTTCATTAACACCATCTTTAAAACGATCCATGTATGGTATAAACGATTAATATCACTTTGAGGGGGCAGTAGTCCGTACTTCCTCAAATGAAATTATCATATATATATACAACATAAAATGAATAATTGTATGCTATAAAATGGTATAAAAAAATCTTATATATATAAAATAAATATCATTAATATCATATTTAATTATAGTTCCATCATAATGGCCACCATTAGAGGTGGTAGGAGATAATTGAACAATCAGCGTTTCGTGAGGCGTTTGGTTGGCATCCACAGAAACATTATGTTCTTCAGCCATTAGATGGAGGTTTGTGTAAGTGTAGTGTGAATACTTATTATTACAATATCCTAGTATATTTAGGATACTGGTTTTGTTACTAAAGAAAATAATAAGTAGAGTTTATGATTTAGAGAAGTAAAATAAAATAAAAGAAGCTAAGAGAAATTGTTACCTTTAATTTGGGTAACTCTCTTTGGTTTGAACCAAAAAAGACTCTTGAGTTCCTTTTGTCTAAGGTAAGGATTATAGGAAAAGGAGAGGGATGTAGGGTGATTAATTGGACAGAGTTTGGACAAGCCAAAACGCTTTAGATGTGTGAGTAATTGGTTAGAAGTGGTGTCCTTTTATAAGTGGGAGGAGAGGCTCTTTTGGAAAAACATATAGTATTATTTTATAATAAATTAATATTCAGATAATAATGGCTCCAAAGTGCATTATTAAACGTCTAAGGTGGGGATGGGTCGAAATCCTTTCATCCAATAAGTTTTAGATAGGTTTGGTTCATTATATTAACCGTATCTTTTAGTTTTAACTCATAGTTAATTAGTTTGACATTTACCAAAACACTTTTTATTTTTATATTATATAGTTAATAAACATACTATATACCTCCAAGATACCCCCCAAAGTGGTCCATTAATTATAAACCTATAATTATATAAGTCCTTTTTCTGAACAGTATATTTTTTAGGAATTTAATATCAAATAATAATATAATATTTTTCTAAAAACTCTTTCATGTCAATTTTGACACAATTTGGTATTTGACTTTTCTGAAACTCCTAACAGCATGATTACTTCTAAAAAAGTAAATTAATTCAATACTATCAAGTCTTATTAACCTATAATATTATTTTATTTCATTAAAAGTCTATAATTATATTTATTTGGGTATTTATAATATCAATTATTTTAATATTTCACTAATAAAGTAATTACTACATCATCATTGTGTCAAAATTAAATTAAGTTATTTAATTTATAAAAATTATAAATAAAATACCATCATGTAGGATATATTTTTATCCTTCTAATGAATTTTTATAGTTGAAAATATATCATATATAACACTATGTAAAAATTGTTTTTCTAAAAGATATAGGCTTATGTCATTTTTGTATTTACTTAATCTTAATAAAAATAAAGTTTTATTATCACAGACAAGTAGATCCATGGGGTCCCAAAATCAACTCAAAGATGCCAATGGTCATACATGTATCAACCAATAGGGTTATGACATGTTTTTAGGGTAATTTATTCTTATTATAATAATATTTGTTACCCTTATTTACTGGATTTACCTTTTAACCATGGTAAATAAAATATTTACCGAAGTAATTATTCAAAATGTCTAAAAATAAAAGATAACAATTTACAAAATTTAGAAATCCTGAATCCAAATATGGAGTCCATTTTTCCATATTCAAAACACAGAAGTGGAAGAAATTAATTTAAAAGTAATTCCCGCTGTAAAAATAAAAAGCGCGTTTTTAAGAGATAATATCTATCAAAAGATTAACACTTTTTTATGTCCGGTTTAAATGTGAAATTACGTAAAATGAGAAAAATTTTATTAAATGGTAAAAATATATTCTAAATATACTTTAAAACCACTCAAATTCATAATTTATCACTACTAATTATTTTGATTAAAAAAGTTGTTTTTAATAAAAATTTATCAATTTTCACTATTTATAAAAATATGAAAGTTATCTGAAAAGTACCAAAATATCACCCTAGGATTATTTTGATATTCTGAATCCAAACATAAAGTCCGTTCTAAATGATAATATTGATAAAATTTCAAAAGTCTGTATTACTATTCATAACAGCTAATTTTATTTATTGTGGTGTGTGTTAGAACTCGAAGTTGCGTACAACACACGCTACTCTATTATTCAATGAGAAGAGTGCTGTGGAATCATGGGGTGTTAAAAAGAATATGAAGATCTATATATAGTAAAAGGAAAGGTGGGTAGTATTTTCTATGTGGAAATTAAGGCCACTGGAAGAGGGACTTCCCCTAGAAGAAAGGAGAAGGTAAATGTGCATTCATTATTCAGTGATATCTTTCCATTTCAACACATTGGGTATTAGATACAACATTGGGTTCTCACATTTGTATCAAAATATTGGAACCAAGTATTTTAGAAATATTTCTAGAGGATACGTGGATTTGAGAGCTGCAAATGGAGCGAGGATGGTTGTCCTAGCCATTGGTGACTACCACCTTTCATTGCTAATGGGAATGATTTTGGTTTTAAGAGATTGTTATTATGTACTTACATTTACCAAGAACATAATTTCTATATCAATCATAGAAATAGATGGGTTTATTTTCAAATTTTTAAATAAAAGTTGTTTCTTTTATAAGGACACCATATGTTATTGTGTGGAACATTTAAATAACTGTCCTTATATATTAAAATAATAAAAACAAGTCTTGGCAATCAATAATGAATGAAGTTCACACGACTCATATAACACCTTGCTATGGAATCACCACCTTGTTCATGTAAAAAAGAATCGATTGAAAAATTTCATTGAAGATAGTTATTTATAATCTTCTGAGATAAATCCATTTGATAGATGTCATGCTTGTTTACAAGAGAAAATGACCAAACCACAATTTGGTGGATAGGGTGAATGGGATCCAAATATTCTAGGATTCATATACACATATGAGTGTGGGCCATTAATAGTAGAATCTAGAAGTGGATACTCTTACTTCATAACATTTACTGATGACTTTAGTTTCTTGGTTTATATTTACATGATTTGGTTTAAGTCAGAGTCCTTTAATAACTTCATGGAATTGGAGAATGACGTTCAGAATCATATTAGTAATAAAATAAAGATGTAATGACTAGATTGAGGTGGTGAATATCTTAACCAAGTGTTCATTGACTTTATACGGTAGTTTGGGATTCTATAACAACTCACTCCACGTTATATATCATAGTGGAACAGTGTTAGTGAAAGCATGAACCTTACCTTGATGGACATGGTAAGGTCGATGATGATTCATGAAAATATTCCATTATCCTTTTAGAGATATGCATTATAAACTGTGATATAAACATTAAATCTGGTACCAAATAATGCGAAAAATGGAATTCCTTTCGAGTTATGGAGTTGAAAGAATCCCATTTTATTTCATACAAGTGTGTGGAGTTGTGATGTGTTTTTAAGTCTTTATTAGTCAAAAAACTAGCACCCCAATGTACAATATGTTTTATTATAGGGTATCCCATCGAAACAAAGGGATACTACTTATACAACCCATAATTTGAGATAGTGACTATCAGAAGACATGATTTATTTTTTGAGAGGGATTAGATCATAAAAAAGTATTGTGCTACAAACATTTAATTCGATGAATTTGATGCTCAAGATACACAAGATTCAGTATATGAAAATATTCCATAGGCCCCCATGGACAAATTAGTTCCTGAAACTAAAGTACTATGTTGGAGCTCAAGAGATGTAAGAGAGCCAGAGAGATATGGTTTTCTAGTCATAGAGGGTGGTGAATAAATATTGGTTGATGATAATAAACCTCTCTCTTATAAGAATGTAGTAGTGATATCAAAAGATGTGAGATGGAAAAAACCCATGAATTATGAAATGGATTCCATGTATCAAAATCATGTTTAGGTTCTAGTCGATGCACTAGTTTATGTAAAGCCTATCGGATGAAAATTAGTATTTAAGAGGAAATGGAAATCGAAGGTAAATTAAGTACCTATAAAGAAAGGATAGATTCTGAAGGGTTTAAAATGAATCAAAAAATAGACTATGTTGAATCCTTTTAACAAGTTTCCATGTTTAAATCCATCAGAATTATACTTCACATAGAATCTTACCATGACTATGTGATTAGGTAGATGGGTTTCAAAACTAGATTATTTAATGGGAACCATTTGGAATATGTCTATATGAGAAAACCAGAAGTATTTTTTACACCAGGTGATGCCAAAAAATATTTTAAAGTTACAAAGATCCATTTATGGATTAAAGAAAGCATCTATGCCATGGAATATTTAATTTGATGGATCCGTAAATGAATTTGGCATCATTAAGAATTAATGTGATTCTGTTTTTTACTATATGATTAGTGGAAATGATGTATTTATCCATGTAGTATATATTGATGATGTTTTACTTATTGGAAGCGACAAACATCTCTTATTGTAAGTTAAGGACTAGTTAAACATGTTTTTCTCAGTGAAGGACTTAGGTGAAGAAGCCTATATTCTAGGGATCAATTTCATTCATGATAGATCCAAGAGGATACTTGGAATAATTCAATGTATGTATATTTACTAGATATTAACGATATTTATTATGGAATAATCCAAGAAGTGATTGGTTCTTATGTCACATGGTTTAGATATTCCTAAGAAAATGTGTCCCCAGACACAACAATAGAATGACATAATGATTAATATCCCATATGCTTCCATGATATGATCAATCATGTATTCCATTTTAGATACTAGAATCGTTGTTACCTATTCATTGATCATGGTATGCATATGTCAAGTAGATCTACGATAACAACCTTGGACTTCTATTAATGTTATACTTATGTATCATATAATAATTAAGGATATGTTCCTAATGTATATAGTATACATGGATATAGTCATTAGAGGTTATAATAAACCTAGCTTTTAGACAAATCAGAATTATCTGAATTGGTAATCATGATATTATTATTTCATAATAGATGATTTGTGAGCTAGAAGAGTTCAACGAATCACGTTGTGTTTGATTCTATAGTAGAGAAAAAGTATATAGTAGCTTCTGATGCATTCAAGGAATCCATTTTTTTCTGAAATTTTCTATGAAGTTGATGTCTTATTTTGTAGTAAAGACCCTGTAACACAATATTGTGATAATACTATAGTGATAGCTCTTGAAAAAGAGCCATGTTCACACCAATGGACAATGAAAATACATTGGAAGTATCACATATTGATGTATTTTTGTCAAATGGGTGAATTTGTAGTGAGAAAATTTCCAAAAAAATAAAACATGGTAGACCCCATGAATAATGGTCTGTCTCAGTAGAATCATGAGTTTCATGTGAGAGCTAGCAGACTGATCGTTGTTAGTAGTAGTCTCAAGTACAAGTGGGATACTATTGGAGTTAGATCCTTAGAGAAAATTTCTTTTTACATTTTTATAATCATATACTCATTATTTTTGAATATTAATAACTAAATATCACATATAGATTATTATTATGTATAGCATAGTATGTTATATTGTTCTAAGTGTAGTTGTCACATTAAAAGGTCATAACAGTTTTCCACTATGATGAGAACCCAGAAGTGCTATGAAATCATTTTTGAATAACTGTTCTATATCTAGATGAAATCATTTGAAGGATACAAATGATATAAGTTATCAGGGGTGAATACTTTAGGTCTTTGAGGTAGATTATCATGGTTTTTAACATTGGTAATATCCAGTAGGATATTATGATAACAAGACCCGAAAGAAGGAAATAATCATATATATGTGTCATTCAATGATCATATCTAATGATGTTTGTATTGGTACATATAAATTAAAATTATTACTTATTAATATTATGAGTCATTTGAATTAATGTACTGATGAAAACCATCATTAATGATGTTCACTATGATGTAAGATACGTTCAGTGTGTCATAAGTAATATTGGAATAGTGAATAACACGAGAGAAGATTTATCCCTTATATTAATTAATAGAAGTTAATATCTTAG
This sequence comes from Viscum album, assembly GCA_963277665.1. Lineage (NCBI taxonomy): Eukaryota > Viridiplantae > Streptophyta > Magnoliopsida > Santalales > Viscaceae > Viscum > Viscum album. Next base: position 413,634,318 of record OY728128.1, on the reverse strand, counting down.
TCCCTTTTATGGAAAATGATATATCTTAAATAAATCCATTTACATGCTGTTTATAGTAATGTTTTATTTTCATAAAGTCAAAGAAAAAGACATTGAAAATATAGGATGATAGAACTAGCATACAACCTACTCCATTAGAGATATTTTTATAATGGGATTATATAATACAGTAAGCATCTATATGCGGTGAAATATCATTGTGGAAATAACTTCTTTCTATATGGGTGCCTTAGTGTGTATCTAGATGCTAAACATTGAATTTAGGATGCTTCGGCCAAATCCACTGAGAAAGAGGCCTAGATGGTCACACACTAAGTGTATCAAGAATCAGTGTTAATTAATATATTATTGTTTAAAAGGTATCATAAATATTATTCACATACATTGTTTAATAATTATTCATGTATGCTTTATCACATTTATTCTATCACTAGTTATTCGAGAGAACGTATTTTGAGTAGAATATTTAATAATATTTATTTTCTATTAATGAATATAATATTTATTTATTCATTATAGAATAATACAGTTATATTTATTTAATAAATAAATTTACATTATTCTAGCCCCAATAAATATTGTGGAGGAAATCCGAACCAAAATTAATGATCTAGTGAGAAATAAAAAAATATTTAATATTATTTAATTAAATAATATTTAATTTTAATTTGCATGTTAAGAACATGTAGAGAAATGATATTATTATTAATATTATTTGACGTAGGAGTATTCTAGAATTAAAAAAGTAATTAAGGGAACATGTGAAATTATTTTATTCTAACCCTAGAAATATAAATACTAAATTATATTATTTTCATTAGTAGTCAGTTTAGTTGTGTACAACAATCTTGGAGAATCCTCTCATTCATAGAGATCTCTCAACTCCAAGAACGCTCTCAAGAAAAGAGATCAATCCTCCTCTGCTGGTTCAAGGAGAACGCTTTGGATGCATTTCTCAAGGCAATCCAAGGCGGGGGACAAAAGCCAAAGGATCTTCCTTTCTAGAACCTAGAGACTCCATTGGTGACATCTGGAGATTCCTAGAACATGTGTGGATCGGCGCTAGGGGAAATATGCACTTTGATTAGATAATTATATGATGGTGCATTACAGATCTGTCACCAGATTCGTCAATGATGAAAAAATACCTTAAAGATAAATACATGTCTAATTAAATTAATTATAAACAATATTTATTGATCTCCCCACTCGTAGTTCTGTTATTATTGTTAATTATCTATATCATTGATTTAATTATATGGATCACAACATTCATCATCATATATACCATAGATTGATCATCAATTATGGAAAAATGGAATGTTGGGCACCACCCAACACATGCTTCCTTTGCACCAGAAACCTTCAAAAACTAATATATATTTTATTTAAAAAAAATTATGAAAATTTATATAATCATACAATCAATGTATATAATATATATATATATAACTATGTGTGTGTATTTACAAAGTGATATATATTTTAATATATGTATAAAAATGTTAAAATACAATATATGTAAATAAATGTAAATATGAATAATTATATTTATAGATGCACATATATACACATATATATGTATGTATTTATAAACACAAAAAATATAACAAATATGTATTTAAAAATATATATATATATAATAAAAAAATAAAAAAATAAATAAAGAGATATATATATATATGGATAAAAAATGTAACAATATATATATATATATATATATATATCATAAAATGACAAAAATATTATGGAGTGAAAAAGGTGTGGGCATATGAGCTGGAGGTCTTAGGTTCAAAACTCACTGGAGAAAGGGGCATGAGAGGGAGAGTGGAATTATCAAAAGTGCTAATAAGGGGGGGGGGTTCCCACAAGCATTGTTAAAAGGGGGTGGGGAGTACTGATAAAAGGTTTGGCTGGTTTGAACAAAGAAATTATCCACTTTTATCAAGTCCATTATCAATGCTTTTTTTATACTATAAAAGGAGACTGTTAACAGCACAAAAAAAGAACTGATAAAGGATCCTTTTATCGGTACTAAGAAAATGTCCATATGTATATTGGATCAGAATTCATCATCAATTTTTATTGATAACAACTTATAAACTGTGAATTATTGATTGAAACTAATTACATCCAACTGCATCATAGAGAAAATGACATCAAGTTGAAAAGAAAAAACCATTCTCCAACTTTTTTAATGAGGTCATTAGTTTGCCTTTCACCTTCCTAGTCCTCTGGTGGAATGATACCAGAGTTTTTTTTTCCTATGCAATATCACATTCCTCATATGAGGCTTTTCCTAATGATACATAAGAATTTATCATTAGGTCAAAAATGGGGTGGATAATACCACACCACATTTTCAAAACCAATAGTGGTCCTCCTTGAGGGATTCGTAGTTGGATTCTAAACCTTTTTTTGGTCTTGGATCAAGGAAGACTCACCCTTTACAGATGGTTGGGGGTCAGGGGATTCTATTCTAGATGCACCCAAAACTTCGATAATTTTACCCCTTGCTTTTCATTTGTCTTCATCGTCTCATTAGTTATTATTGATTTTAAAAATTCCTTAAAAAACTGAAATGACCCCAACTACCTTTTTGTTTTTTTATCAGCAAAAATGTGATTTCCCCACCATCCCCCTTTCCACATTTCTACGACCCTTATGGAACTATGAATCATCTAAAAAATTAGATTCATTTATATCATCATTAGAGGAATACCCCAATATTTATACAACCACATGTCATTACTACATGGAAGGATGAAAGTCTTATAGGGTTTATTCATCACAACCTACCAAACTAATCAGGCCTTCATTGCATATGGTTTCTCACCTAGCATTGGACATCTACTTGAACAGTAAGTCACCTTTAGGTTGCATCATGTTCCCTAAAAATTGACTCACTTCCTCATAAATAATAAAATCTCAATATCAAGTATGGGCATGCAAAAGGGGAATCCATCTAGAAATCAACATTCTATGATGTGCAGATAGACTCAAACCCACACCCTAGTCATCAATGAGAGAATCACTCCAGTACAAGAGAGAGACAACCTTTGTACAAAGTAGTACTTGGATTGAAACCTTGTATGAGACTATGGTCAGTATGGGCTGCCACAATATTAAACAAGCCACTAACTATAATTGCAAAAAAGGAAGTCTGTATCCCTACACTATGATCCCCAGGGTCTAGACCAGTTCCAGAAGGTATGCTCCCAGAATCCATAGCTCCAAAGTCTGATTTAACACTCTTTGAATAATTATCCACTTTCTGGGTGGTTTATTGAATTTATAATGGTCAATTGAGTGACCCATATTCTTACAATTTGTGAACTTCAGATTCATATGATAATTTCCAAAAATATACCAAATGTTTTCTCACCTAGAGAAAATTTAAAGAATCATTTATATAGAATTTGAGATTTGAATTCTAAATTCTCCAACCACCAAAATAAATGATATGATAAAGGAGCTATAATATCAACCACAATGAGTATTCTGAAAAATTGAGCAAACAATTCATTCCTAGTATATTTTTCAAACATGATGTGGATTCCCACAAACGAGGAAATGTCCTAAAGGATATTTGAGTACCATAAGAACCAAAATTGACCCTTTTTTTAGAACTAGACATGAAAAATTGTGTTATTGATCTTTGAGGGGTTGATGAATGGATCCCATTCCAAGATCCTAAGAGTGCTAGCCTTAGAGACATAATTCTACACCCCCATGCCAAGGATTTTAGATTTTATGAATGGAAAATGAAATGAAAAATCACTTACCTATGGATTTTAGGAACCAATATATGAAACCCTTTATTCGGGAGTGATTACTATGAACCCCAAAAATCTTCTAACGATATATCAGAAGAAATAATGTTACTTGAGCGATGATCAACTGTTTAAATTACCTTATTCAATCTTGAAAAATCACTTGGCTAGTCTCAACTAATGAAAGGGTTCCATTTTTGGTAACCTTTATTGATGAATTATTATCCTTAGAGAAGAATCGACCCATTTCATCTTTCCCAGTAACACATTGGGATTCCTCTCATAGGTGACTGACTTTCAAATTCAGTTTTACAAAAATTGAATCCGCCCAATTCAAGTAAATTTCATATTCTTTCTTCTTCGGATTACAGACAACCACATCCCTCGGATTAAAAGATCATTCCCTAGAGAAGTCCATCGCGGTTCAGATCTGGACACCATGAGGAGATAGAAATAAAAAATCTTTAATTGCACCCATCTCCAATTAAAAAATTATATATTTTTATATTTAAATATAATTATATGCATTTAAAATTTAAAATTATTTTAACTATGTTATTAAATATTTATTAGTTATTTTATGTTGCTGATAACGAAGGAGTTAATCAATGATTTTTTTATTTAACTGAAAATAATTCTGTTTTTATGAGTTCTTTTTTCGAAGAAATGATAATTAACATACTCCGCTTTATAAATTTAACACCAACTGACAATTATTCAATTATTGCTTCAAATTCATACAGAATTTAATCGTTTCCACCACTATCTCTATCTGCTACTCTCCACCCATGCCACCACGATCCATCGCATCCCTCCATCCCTCACGACTCTTCCTCCCTCCATCACTATTCTCCCTCTCTATAGAGCCACCTATCTCACTCCCTACATCCATCACTACGACTCTTCTTCATTTTTGTTGTGCACACGGACACTCTCTATCACCATGTCATAGCCCCCCTCGCTCTCTTTCACTCTCCCTCAGAGAAATTGACATCATATATTAATGTTTTTAACATTTTTATGGTTTTATTTGGATGCTTTTAATATTTTAACAATGGTTTTGACAATTAGGTCACTACCATCATGCATTAGGAATGATTGTAAAAAGTTGGGTGATTCACACATTCCATATGTGACATTTCACCGCGGACAATTGTTGGTCACCCAAAATATCCCACTCCTCATACAAAATTACTCAGAACATATGATGTGACAAATTTTTTTAATATATAAGTATATGTTTATTTTAAATTTATGTTATAAAATTTTGGTACATCATCACATTTCTGATTGTATTCTCCTTGAATTATCCTAGTGCGTGTGAACCAAAAAATGAATTTTATTCTGTTTGCCTCTAACTTTATATCTTGACTGACATAATTGGTGGTTTAGGGTTAAGGATAATTGAATAGTTTAATTAATGGATAGACAATATATGAGATTAACAATAAAATCATCACTATCTAAAAAAGAACTGAAGGGTGATAATAATGAATATAAGATCATCTTCTACAATGATAGTTTAAGAAAAAAGTGTTTATGTTGGAAATGTTTCATAACTTAATTCACCCCCACTTATGGAGTCATTTCAATAACTTCTTTATGGATCCTAAAAATAATAAAATTAATTGATAAAAGAATTTTTATATATTTGATCTTAAAATTTAGATTATTTTATATAGATAATAGAATAAAATTAATATTATAGACATGTATGTGTTTAGTTCACTTATTTCACCCATAGACATGATTTCCATTTGGTTCTTCTGATGTGAACACAAACACATGTGAACAATTGTTATTTATAATAAAACTAATATCATATATATTAATATACAATTAGTAATTATTAATGTTTACATAACAATATTAATCATTATAATATTTTTTAAAATATTAATAATTAAATTCATCTTATTTTATATAAAAATATCAATAAAATTAATACTACATGCATTGTATATTATTTCATATAGACATTTATGTGTTGAATTCATTTATCACACACACACACACAAACGTGGACATTTAATTTTGTTCATTAGACACCCACACCTAGACACATCTATACATGGATACAGATTATTAGATATATAAATTAGTAATTGGAAAAATGAAACGTTAAATATTTAAATGAATTTATAAAATTAACTTATATTGAGAATTTGACTAATTTAATTTTAAAAACATATATATTATTATAATACTTAAATTATTAATTAATATATATTAATTAAAGTATATTATAAATATTTTTATGTATACATTGAATTATTTATCAATATAATTACAAATTAATATATTTAATTAAATACTTTAAAAAATAATTATTAATTTATTTAAAAAAATTTACATCTAATTATTAATTAATAATTTTTTTATTAAATCAATGAAATTTATACATCTATAATTATAAATCAATAATATATATATATATATTATAAATTTCTATTCTATAAAAATGTAATTATTAAAATTATTCTATTTAATATTATAGTTTTATAATTTGTAATATATTGTGAAAAATATTTAATCATTTGTATTTTTCATGTAAATAATATATGGTTCACGTAAAAGATTTTAATAAATATGTGAAATCACTTTTGTTTAAAAAATTTCTTAAATTTAAAAATATGTATAAATATATTCTTCGTATTTCAAAGTTTATCTATTTTTTGTCTGTATAATTTAATGATATATTAAAATTATTGTATGTGATCACTTATGATTTGGTTCTCCCCTCTAACATCTTTGTTTTAAAAGGCCATCTTTCAATCACCTCTATGTTTTGTTCTGATATGGGATTAGTCTCACTTTGGACCCGAATCTGTATAAGAAATGGTATATTTGGTTCATATAATATAGAAAATATTAATAACAACCCATGTTAGTTAAATCATAACCATCAATAAACAAATTTATCTCATTAAACTCAACACCATTAATAATAATATCTTACACTATATTTTAATCATAAGATGAACCTTTTCTATGAAATGGTTTTTACGGATTATTCACTTGTGGAAATATGATCTAATCCAAAGGATTTGGGGAACCATTGGTAGAGTTCACTAATTTGGACCTATACCAACAGTTTGGCCAAAACAGTTGGTATAGGTCACTAATTTGGAGCTATAAAAATTGTTCTGGGAAAAACGTTGTTATAGTTCACTAATTTGGACATATACCAATGGTTTTGGTCAAACCGTTGGAATAGGTCGCAAAATCACTGAACATATAACAACAATTCTCAAAACCATTGGTATAGGTCTATACCAATGGTTCTCAAAACCGTTGGAATAGGTACATGTATTTTTAATGGGATCTCTTTATATAGGAGATTAAATAAATAAAAAATTAAAATAATTTTTATAATATATATATAAATTTATGAATGTATTTTCACAAAACTAGGTTGGGTTAGTGGTTAGGTCGTTCAATCACAAACGAGAGGTGCTGGGATCCAAACCCAATGGGTGATAGTTTTTTGAATTACATATACCTATAGTTTTATTGAACCGTTGGTATTGATTTTCATATTAATTATACCAACAATTTTGGAAAACCATTTGTATATGTCTATAAAAATGGTTTTTGGAAAATCATTTCTATAGATTTCTTCCTCACAACTTACTTTCCCCCAGTTCTCCAAACTGTTGGTATATGCTATACCAATGGTTTGGGGGCTTATACCAACGCTTCCAAACCATTGGTAAAGAGTATTATTCCAATTGGGATTTGTTTTGTTATATATTAATTTTACCAAATCAAATTGGATGGATATGAATCAAAAATGGATGGATTCTAATTTTATGACAACAGTGTATGAGGATGGGGTGAAAGAGTTCATCAATTTTGGGAAAAATCAGGCATATGACCCTTCTCAAATACATTGTCCATATTTTTTTAGTATTTATTAAATAAAAATTAATATAGAGGAGTTGGATGAACACTTGATCTATCATGGAATAGATTGATGTCATAAATATTGGACTAAACATGGGAAAAACTGAATATATCTAGTGTCTAGGATAAGATTGGGTTTTATGGATAAACTAATATGATTACATGTGTGGAAAATGATGATGTGTACATCAATGATGGGATTATAGGTGTGAACGATGGTGAATATGATATTGAGGAAATGTCATTTATAGTTAAAGATAAACATTATGATTGTAAAAAATTATTTGTGTAGTTAAATAGTTGTGTAATGATGCCATTGTATTCCGGTTTTACTAATTATATAGAATTTTCACCCATACTAAAGATGTATAATTTAAAGACTAGAAACTGAATATGTCACACATGTTTTTCTCTACTACTTTCTCTCATGAATAATATGATCCCAAAATATTATGATCAAAATTTTCATACATATGGTGATAAAATAATTATATTTTCAATGGGTTTGATCTAAAAAATAATACATATGTATCAAAATGTATGTATACTATTTCATAAAGACCAAAAGTCACTTAAAAATTTACTAAAATAGTGTTTCTTCTCGATACAAGAATAATGAATTGAGTCCTATGAAAGTAGTATGATACTACCCAGTCATTCAATTGTATAGGAACCTATATATAAGTGAGGAGACTTTAAGAAAATTTCCATGGCATGTATATATTTGAAATACGTATAGGAACCATCATCACCCGGATAACTATCCTCAGTATAAGAGAATTGATCACAAGTATCCTAAATTTGGATCAAGTCAAGATTCCATTGTCATGCACTATCTATAGATGGAGTGAATAATTTTGGTTTTCAATGAAATACTCACATTACATGGCAGAATAAGTATCTAATATACATCATTCCAACATGTTTATTCATGAAATAAAAATACATTATATTATCTCTTCTTATATCAGGACCAAAACAACCTGGTAATGATATTGATGCTTAATTTTCTTCGTTGATCAATGATTTGAGACTATTGTGGGATTCATGTGTTGCATTGTATCATGTTTATAAAAATTAATATTTAATTTTGAGAGACATGTTTAATAGGATGATAAATTAATTTACTTCTTAGGTAATTTTTTTTTTAGATATAGCATTAATGGAACTCAAGGGTGTCTCATTTGTGAATAAGATACATAGTCAATTGGGTGGAAACATTCACTAATGAATTTTTCTCTTGGACAATGTAGAATTATAAAATGATGAAATAAGTACTAATCTTTGATCTCATCATTCTATTAGAGGTCATAATAATACACTACACCACCTCCACTAACAGTCAATCAAAATTTTGAGAATGTAAATTATATAAAAATAGCTTTTAGAAAACATTAAAATAACATTTCAAAAGCAGGTTGAAAAAAGTGAACCGTTTTTTTTAAATTACCATACAGAAATTATTTTTATGTTAGAAATATTCTTTATCTCATTTTTGTGAGATAAAATTTATGTTATAGTGTCATTGGGACATTTCTAAATGCACCCTAAAAATGAAGGATGGAATTAAGGATATTTTAGAAATGGTTGACATGAGAATACATGATGAGTTGGCTCTAGTTAAGGGTTAAAACAAACATTTCTTCCTCCAACTTCTTAAAATCTTTCAATAAAGGAGAGGTATCAGTTTTTCAACTTCTTGAATGATTTAAAGGTTATATATTGGTGTTTTTAAAATATAATGAATATAATGTCATTGAATGATTTAAATTTGAATAATTTGAAATCATATGAATGTCTGGTTTTGATGTAAGATATAATGCCTATAGAATTTTATTTTCCCCAATAATGCCCATCATTAATTATCAAATATTTGTTTATTTTTCAAAAATATATGTAGTAATGTTAAAAACCAAACAAAATTTCCAAATATGGAAAATGAAATTTCTATAATAGTATGTGAATTATTTTTGTTCTTCCTGGTATATTTATTTGATATGATGGGTCAATTTATGGTTCACATTGTAAAAAAGATTTGATTATGTGGTCATATACATTATATATTGATGTACCCCACTGAATGGTATAAGATGATTTAGAAATGTTATTCTAAAAATAAAATTCGAATAGAAGGTTGTACTATGAAGTGATATGTTGTTGAGTAAGCCATTGAATTATGTAATTAATACCTTTATGGTCTAAAAAGCATTGATCTATAGAAATCTATTGACTCTGGGAAGATTGTGGGTGAATGAATTTTTAGAATAGATGTTGTAAAAATCACTATTATAGATAAAGAGTAGACCCAAATTTATGTTTTAAACAACAGTTTAGAGGCCGACCCATATGTTGAAACCCATAATGAAATTCTTAGCCATTTTATTTCATCAAGGGATGAAGGTTGGATATTGAATACACATAATCGATAGTTTATAGGATGGTTTAAAGACTATATTTTTAAGGAGTTTTCTAAAAATCTAAATTAAATTTTAGAACAACATCTATGGCTAGATTGAGAACCAATTTGCATGGATTATCCGATAATGGTTATATAATTAATGGTTATACATAAGGGTGTAATTTCAGACTGGCCGAGCTCTGATCGGATCGGGCCAGCCCAACAAAAAACTTGGCCATGAACCACTATTCAGGTTAGGTTGGACCAACCTAAATAGCTCGAAGTTCTGGCTCAAGCCGGGCCTTGGGTCGGGCCAAAACCATCAGGATGGGCCAGGTCATAGTCCACCCCTTGCTGGATTTTATTACTTTAAAAAAAATATACAGAGGTAATTTTTTTAAAAAAAATTATATAAAAAATTAATTTTATTTTTGTAAAATATTTTTAAAATGATTTCTTAAATGTTTATTATTAAGAATTTTTCTAACATTTTTTAGAACATTTCTTTTAGAAGTTTTTTTTAATATATTAATTTTAAATGTTTTTAAAAAATGATTTGTTGAATATTTCTTTAAATTTTTAGAAAAAACATTTATAAAAAAATTCTTTTAAAAAAATTGTGAATTATATTATTTGAAATTTTTAATGTTTTTTAAAATAAAATTTCAAAAAAATATCTTATTTATAAACATTTTTTAATTTTTTTTAAATGAATTTTTTTAAATGAATTTCTATAAAAGTTTAACATTTCTTGTAAAAATGTTCATTTTCTTTTAGTTTTTTATTATCATTTTAAAGTTTAATTTAAATGTTATGCATTTATTTTTTAATCATTTTACATGTTTTAAATTTCTCACTTCTAGAGTTTCAAAATAAACCCTCAACCCCAATATCACAAAACTATTATAATTTTTATATTTTATTTAAATTAATTAAAATCTAAAATATATACAAGTTTTGAAAATTAATAATTGCCAAATGATTTATTTAAAAATGTTCGATTAGTGAAATGAATATGTTGAATTTTTCATGTCCAAATAAATGTCAATAATTTTAATAAATAACATTAATAATAATTTTTGACTGTTTTTAAAAAATTATTAAGATATTAGGGGTGCACAATAACGGTTGGATATACTAATTTTTTTCTATATTGAATTTTACATGTGAATATATATATATATATATATATATATTATGAATGTTTAAAAAATTAATGAGGGGATGGGGGTGCATAGTATTGGGCTTGTTAATTTTTTTTCTAAATAGATTTAAATATGTATATATGTATATGTAATATATATATAATATACTGAAATAGACTTAAACAACATAATGATGTTGGAGGGATTTTTGAACATCAGTGAATGAGTGTTATTTTTTTAATATATATATATTGTTAAATCATTGATATACAATTATGTTAAATCATTTATTTTCATTTTATTTTTTTATTTACATTTTAGATATTAAACATTGTATATTTAATCTTTAATCATTTTACATGTTTTAAATTTCTTACTTCTTGTGTTCCAGAATCACCTCAACCCAAAAATCATATGACTATTATAATTATAATATTTAATTTTACTTAATTAAAATCTAAAATATAGACCAATTTAGAAAAAATATTGAAGCCCAAATAGTTTTTTTCAAAACATTCGATTAAAAAAAATGAATCTGCAGTGTTTTCCATGTCTAAATAAATAAAAATTTTAATAAAATGAGAAAGTTGTAAAAAAATTAATGAGGGGTTGGGGGTTCTCAACAATGGGCGGATATGTTGATTTTATTCTATATAGATTTATACTTGTGAATCCATATATATTATGTGCATGTTTTAAAAAAAATTATAGGTAGGTTGATTTTTTTTTATTTTCAAAATGGATTAATATATGTATATATAATATATACTTGAAGACATAAAAAATAACTTAGGTTTGGGGGAATACATAAAAACATAATGAGGTTGGGGGGTGGCATGTGAGAACATTAGTGAGTAATTTTATATATTTTGTAAATATATAATGACTTATATATATATTATGTTATATCATTGATATATAATTATATATATATATATAATGATAAATCGTTGATATATATATTTATATAAAGTCTGGTAATTCATAAATAGGAACACCGCCTAGACCAGTTAGTCCAGGTGCATCCTTTGAAGCCTATGGTAAGGGGTTCAAATTTCCCTACAAACAGTTTTCCAGTTATTTTTCTATAGAAGATGGGATTTTATGAGTTGGGATTTTTAGAAGCCAGTGGTTAGGGATTTTTTGGCTGCCTTGTCCGGTTCGATTTCATGAATAGGACTTCGCCTGGACATAAAACCTATGACCCGACCCCGGCCGGACTCAGGCTTTTTTGGGATGGGCCGCTTGGGCTAGGCCACTAAGGCCAAAATTACAGCATTAGTTATTCATTTTATATCAAAGAACATGATGAACAACGTAACATGAAAAATAGTGGGGTTACGCCTCTGTCAGAATCGATGAATGTATCTGGTGCCATGGAAGGAAATCTAATTTAGGTGAATATTTCATAATTTGGCATGATCAAACAAATATGGGAGTTGTATTACAAAATATTCAATATACCATTTTCTCAATGAAAGTGGGTAGATAATAATAGTGATATTAAAATAGATGAATTGTGATTCATGAAATTTTGGATTAGTATTGAAGGGTATAAAGATGAACAGTTTATAATGGAATCATAGGAAGTTCATGTATTTTTGTTTCTAGGTCCAGCAACTACAAGTGGTCAAATATTCTATTACCGACCAAAACTACTGATAGTTCAGATGTTGATTCAACTGAGGTTGAACCTTTTATTGGTACATTGTTATCATTTCCTAGTGGTTCCAATATAGACCAGGTAATTTACGTCATTAGAGAAAATAATGAAGGGGTTTGGATACTCGATATCAGGGTTAAATCACTTCAATATTTAATAAAATAATGTTTAGTAATCTGGTTATATTTTTTGTAATATTCATTGTGTCACCCCAGATAATTATTTTCTCAATTAAAAATTTACATAATCTAAAGTAAATGTTCAACCACTTCTGTAGATAATGACTTCATCAAATTCTGATGCTTCCAATCATGAGGAACCACAATATTCTCAAATTCTTGGTGCACCCAATGCAATGATACAACAACCATCTACACATTAAGATGCTTTGGATCTATTAAAATGACATATTAAAAATGTTGGAGATGAGGAAATGGCATAAGGTGAAAAATTGATGTCACAAAAAAAAAGAATGTTGTATCATGATGGTCCCAGAAAAAATTAATAAGGCATTAAATATAGGCATTAAATTCAAGGTTGTATGTAATGTATATGGCCAACTTGTTAACTCTAACATTTTCTTGTTCAGTAGTTACATTGGGATCATTACTCGTGTGCATGTGACTATTGATGTAGATTAATGGAATAACGTTTTTCATGAACTTACGACAATGATTTGGGATGATCTTAGGGAGACATTATGAAATACTTTCTTTATTGTACTAAATATAAAATGAGGAAATGTTGACCTACTCTAAATTACCCCTATAAGAGTGTACTTATAGTAGAATAACCCAAAATTAAATTTTTATTAATGCTTTATATAATGGTAAACATATTCTTTCTCACAATTTTTATATCAAATATGTTGGAAGGAAAAATTAACCAGCACCCACAACAAATGTATAAACACACGATTTATACAACAAGCATGTGATGAATTTATTAGACATCATGAAAAGACATGTTTTTAAGTATATTTGCATTGGTAATAAATTTCTTGAAAATAAATATATTAATAACTTTTATTAAGAATTGTTTATTTATGAAACAATAACTTAGTGCTGATAATACGCAATCTGAAACAAAACCAAAATAACATGACCATAATGCACAGATGGGGAACACATCACTTGAAAAATATTGGAACACATTTTAAATACACCATAATACTATTATGTGATATGGAATAACAACATAATTATTTCAAATTATATATATATATATAATTATGAATCAAAATCCATATCCACATCCATCCCACATCAAATTGTATGGAAGGAATCACATGTAAAAAAATAAGGCATACAAATAGATAAAAAACAAAAGTCAAATTGTGGGAAACATGTGTAAGTATGACATAATAATAATTTGTTTTTATTTTATTCTATATTACATAATAAAGATTAATTATTTTCCTATATTTTTATCCAACTTAGACCCAAGAATAATCATTAGTGGTACCCAATGAACAACTGTTGTTAGTAGCCTAGAAGTGGACAAACCAGTATAGTCTCACCATATGTGTGGGTTTTGGGCTGTCACTCCAAACATATTTTGATAAAAAAATGAACGGGGTTTAAAGAAAATAAAATTGAATATTCTCAAGAATGAATAGATTATATAGAAGGAAAACTTAATTAGAAGATATAGTTGTTAGAAAATTTTATGGGAAGTATTGTCATGACCAAACCCTTCCCAGGGCTCGAGCCACAATTACCCCAAACCTGCATCCATAGTGCAGAGGCTAGTGATAAACAATTAAAGCATAACTGAAATAGGTTGGACATTTCATGGCTACTTGTACACCAATAAACAACCATATGAATGTTGAATTGCATGGGGATTTAATGTGAAAGATGAAAAACACTAGGGAAACAACCATGCATGTAATATCTATTAACAATAGAACAATACAGTAATGTAAACTAAAATAGAAAAGAGAAAAAATACATTCCCAACCAAAATTATGTCTTAGCATAAAAAAATTAAATTAAAATGTTGACAGAGCCCAACTCTTGATCTCCATGATGAAACCACCACATGTGGTCCAAATAACAAGGTATCCCTATGGTCAAGTTACTATTTCATTGGTATTGATTCCTTATCATTTATAAATACATAATTTCTCATTTATTTTTCATTTATAAAGTTTTTTACTATGGTATATAAGTGATTTTATGTTATATATACAGTATGACATCACTATAAAATGGAGACATTCAATTAATAATATTTTGGGCAATTACATTCCTCCCCTTTTTGAAATTTCACCCTCAAAATTTAATTTAACATAAATAGGTGAGGCTCTTTCACCTTCATCGCCTCCTCTGGTTACCAAGTTGCATCTTCATATTTATAGTTACACCACAACACTTTTTCGAGGTATGTTTTCTTATTATGTAGACCCTTATCACCATAACCATGGGACCGTTCTCTAAACTCCATTTCCACTTTTAGAGAACAATAAACAATGTATTAATAACTCCCAAAGTATCGAATTAAATTATCATTTAAATTTGTGGTTTTAACCCACTAAATAACCTACCAAATTTCTATCATTGTTGATAAA
Source organism: Viscum album (assembly GCA_963277665.1). Classification (NCBI taxonomy): domain Eukaryota; kingdom Viridiplantae; phylum Streptophyta; class Magnoliopsida; order Santalales; family Viscaceae; genus Viscum; species Viscum album. Next base: position 413,618,861 of record OY728128.1, on the reverse strand, counting down.
CACTCATGAAGCATACCTAGGAAGACTTGTGAAATTTTCTTCATAGGACGTGATAGATTCACCTTCCTTTTGTTTAATCTCTCTGAACTCTCTCTCAATATATGTATGAATAATTTTTGGGAAATTATTATTAAGAAACAATATCATAAAATATTACCAATCCATCTCTTCATATTTTTTTTCCATTGGATTTTTGTTCTTAATCAAAGCCCAGCATTGGTTGACCTCACCATATAAATGGTAAAATGTTAGTGTCACCTTGTCTAAATCAGAATACTGAAGTACCAAAATAATATTCCGCATTGATTTTAACCCATTTCTCTCTGACTAGTGGCTCAGAATATCCACAAAATGTAAATGGTCATTAACACATAAAACAGTTGATAATGAATTCTCCCTCTTGGGTAAAGGTGAATGTTCCACATTATTCTGGTTATTGTTCGTAACATGAGACAGTTGGGTAAGAATCACCTTGAAATTTTGAACTCTACCCCATAAGGAATTAGGGATGTCATTTAGGAAATCACTGCATTGTCCTTCAAACATATTTTTGGCCTTTTTTATCCTAGCTCACACCATTTTCTAAAATATAATAGTTTAAAAGAAAACTTTAGTCAACAAGTAATGAATAAAAAATTTATTACAGGGGAAAAAATTTTCTTAAGTCATATCTTGTAGGATACCTATGTTTATAAATTTCTCAAACAAAGATTCTTGGGTGGTTGATAATACATAGTCTAATACTAAGGGTTTTCACTATGGTTCTCTAATCCTAATTCCCAAATTAACTAAATCATTGTCTAATACAAACTATAGCAACCCTACTTTTGTTACACAACTTATTACATCATTTTAATGTTAAATAACATAAAATAATTTCATGGATAGGATCCAATGGTTTAGTGTCTTGAAATAATTGAAACCATACATAACATTTACTAAATAAAACATAAAAAAATTTTAAATTCCTTATTCTCTAGCTTCTTATTGTTCATCGTGTTCTCTGTAGAACAAGTAATCACCTAAGGATATAAATCAATGAAATGTGTGAGATAAAATCCTATTAAGAGTATATATATGAACATGAATCAATATAACATGGGGTGAGAAAAATAATTATCATCGAAACATAGGCATAGGATCATAATCATGAGATGAATCATTAAATAATGTCTTGGAATATAGAAATTCATAAAAATGAAACATCATTTCTTAGTGGTTCACTACCACACATACTTCACTTTATCTAATGAGACACATCACATTACCCAATTCATTGGGGCACTATATAATTCCTAATGAACCCATCACATTATATCATTTCCATGAGTTATATAATCCCATGTGCAACCATCACAACATAACATTTACATTATAATACATTCTGCACAGAATGTTTATCAATCATGGATATAAAATATCCCAAGGAAATAAATGGGTTTAATTTCATACAGAATATATTACTAAATAAACATTGGGGTTCCTAAAAGGGAGATGGAATAACATTCGTGGTATAATAAGCATAAATTTTTAGTGAAGAAGAAACAATCTAATGATAAGTAAAAGATGTGTTTTTAGAAAGTTGAGTTATTTTGGAGAAATATGTTAATTTATCATAAAACCACATTGGTAACATTTATATCCTAGAAAAGATAAGATGATAATGAATAAATGATACAGAAAGAGTATTCATACTGAAGATGGGGTAAAGGTGGGAAAACTAAAAGAAAGAGAGTTGGGTTTGAGAATTCCCCTTACCATTTGTCTAAAGTATCTCTTCTCATTAATGTACTAGAAAACTAAATGAAATTCATTAACTAAAAAATAAAATACTTTTTATACATGGATTTTATTCATTATTTTTTTTATTAATTTCATTTAAAAGTTTTTATATTAGTTATATAGTTTAACTTAATTGTTTGAGAGTGTTTGTTTTCATGATTTTCACAATCGGTTTAATTGAATATGAGTATGAAAATTTATATATAATGGGTATAATTCTCAAGAATTGAAAATATATGTTACTAATATACATAAAAAGGTTTAAATTCATATATAAATATATATATCATTTTATTAATTGGAATGAGTATGAATCATTAAATTAATAGTTAATAATAATAGTTTAGGTTAATTTTTATAGTTTTTTTCACAACAAACATGATTTGTTTTATCATTTAGTTTTATGTAAAAAATTTAGTTCTGAAATAAAAAAAGGGTTTTAACATGTATTTTAGAGTATGTACCAAAAATTATAGTGTATTTATGAATAGAATTAATGGTATTAAAGGAAAATGAAAATACATCATCCACGATGTTAGTAAGTTGACACATCACAGGCGATGATTTCATTAATATAATAAGAGGGAGAGAGGGAATTGATTTTGATGATGGATAATCCATTATCATGATACAATTATATTATATAAAAAATAACATAGTTATCATGAACATTTGGATAAAGTATGTGGGTAGAGGATAAGAATAGAAAACTAAATTAAAATAATTTAAAAGAAAAAGGAAGAACATTTTACCTCTAAGATATCTCTTCCTTGAGAACCTCAATGGGGAAATGGTCATGGTATTTTGATAAGACAAATGGATCCTTTCTATGGGGTGGGACTTAGAAAGATACTTCAGTATAATTTATAAATTTATCAATGCTTGAGTGGTGTGAGGAGAAGAGGAGGTGAGGGGTGGTCTTTTATAGTGGAGAGAGGTGTTTTCTCGTTATTATATTGAATAGTTTATTATTTTGGATCAATAATAAGAATAGATTCCACCGTGTGACAAAATATATTAAAATATTGATGGAATGTTTGATATTTTGGTCTTAAAACATCCATAAAACATCTATGTCTCCATAATTTATGTATTTCGCTTTTAAAATAAATTTTTGTAGTTGACTATTCACTGAAAATTCTAGTATTTTAGAAAAATCCCAAAAATTCACCCAAACAAAATATAAATTTATGGAATTAAAAAATAAGCTCTATTTTATGAAAATGATTTTCAAAATATGTGAAATTTAATTTTTACATAAAACCATCATTTACATGGATAAAACAAATTTTAATATAATAAACGATTTTAAAACACAATGAAAAATTACATAATGTCTCATTAATTTATCTAAAAATAATAACAAAAAAATATTAATATATAAATATATGTTATGAACAAACATTTTCTTTTAATTTTTTAATTTAATCAAAAAAATTTAATTAAACCAACTATTAATTAATAATTTTTAAGACATTCATTTTCTTATAAAATGATATAATTATATTATATTTTAATTTATAAGGTTCATAAATTTTATTTATACTCTCACGAGTGAGGTTGCTATTAATTCGACTAGTTTACTATTCACAAGGTTCATATTACTATTCATAAGGTCAAATTTATATGTCATCTGTATTGTTTCCTTGACTACCAAAAATACTTATTATTTCATTAATTCTTTATTTATAATGTTTTTATTATAGTATCTACGTGATCTTGTATGATTTATACTATATTAAATTACTGTAAGAGGGGATAAATTCCATTGATAAAATATTTGTTCATTATATTTTCCATCTAGTAAGACCTCTTATTTCTTATTCATCCATCCTCATTCCTTTACCGACCATTTTTACATGATTAAATGTCTCCCACAAACCTTAACATGGTGTCCCATCTCATTCTATGGTTTTGGGTTGGTAAAAATGTTTGGATTTATTTTCTAGTGATTACCTAAAGAATGTTCTTTTCTATATCATCATTCATGACCATAGGCGATTATTTTCAGTATGGTTTTGAAATTTTTTAAAAATGGATCTACCTAATTTAAGGTTTAGGTTTTTTTATTTGCATTTCAATTTCATATAATTTAATTAATTATGGTTTAAATTCATTTTTTTTGTTTGGATAAGCCTATATGTATTAGTTTTGATGGATTTAGTAATTTTTAAAAAGGTTGGATCACATCTCATAAAGGTTTTAAATGGTTTTCATTAGGTTATAAATATGGATTTAAATTGAATACTATTATGAAATAATTAAGAGTCATGATGTTTAAATGAAAAGGTTATTTTAAATTTCATTCCCACATTTGGGTTATGGATTTGGCGAATGTTCAGTTTTCCTTTTGAAATGTCTTAATTCGATAGAATCGGGTCAATTTTTTTATATTTTTTATTTGGATTCTCTTTAAATAAGAATTTAAAATGTGATTTCAATATAATATTGAGTGGAGTGTCTTAGCATCCCAATCTAAATTTTTTAGAAGCCCTATTTCGATCCTTTTATTATTTAATGAGTATTGTGTGTTTGAGACCATCAAGATTCTCTTTTTATTGTTTCCCTTTATGGTTGGTGCTTTATGTATGTGGTGATTAAGTGATGGATCTCATTAGGGGTATTTTATAAAAGTGTATAAGAGGTGATATGATATTTATTCTTACTATTTTATCATGGAAATTGATGATTTTTTGTATCTAGTCTGTGAGAACTCCTTCTCCTTCTCTGTCATCTCTTCTCTTGTCTTCCCCTTGATACTCATGCTATAGACTGAAACCTAGGGTGAATAAGTTGTCTTATTTAAAAATCTGTTTTCATCTTAAAAAATAATTTTCAAATGGTTCTCAATTATTACATTGAACATCAAGTATTACATTAAATTCAATTTTTTCATAAGGTGATTAAAGTTTAAATTTAAATACAAAATTCATGGAATGAAAATTTCTTTTGAAATATTCAAAGTGATTCAAGTTTATAATATTAAAATTTTAAAATATTTAAAATTTATATTATAATTTTCTACTTTTGATTTTTTAGAATTTATATTCTTTTTTAAATTTTTTAATATATCATATTGACAAATATAGTGTAAATATAAAATTTTATTAATTATTTATAAATTAATAGTTCTCTAGTTTTATATATTAATATTAAATTATAATTATATTCCTTATAAATTATTATAATTTGTACATTTAGAAATTTTACTTGTATATATTATAATTTTGTACCCTTATAAAATTTGAAACTATTTACTTCTACTCTTTATGAATACTTTAATACCATATTTGTACTTTCATTCAGTTTTATAAAAAAGGAGAGAGGTCAATGAATAAAGACGATTTTTAATATCTTACCTTCAATATCGTATAGATTTATTTCAATATATAATGAGAAAAATCATTGAATAATGATGGAAAGTCCTTAATATTTCTCTATAAAAAATGTAATCTCAGTCAAAGATGTTTTATGGTAATATTTTTGTGTTTCGGGATGATAAATGGGGGTTTAAATTGATAACACACAACAAAAACATATTAGTATTGTTTTTATGTATTAAATAAAAATAGGTGCTTATCATTAACACATATGGATAAATAATCATGATTTGGATTATGTGAAGTTACGTTACCCATTCCTTTACCATAAATGGAATGAATGTCATTCTCATAAATTGTTCTTGGGACAAATACTATTCCAAATTTCTATTCCAAGGTAACCACCCTATTTCATGTTTTAGAGCATACTCAAAATTTCATTCTAATATCATTATAACTTTCATCATAAATAAATAAATTTTAAATTTTTGATAGGTCATTGGACTAAAAAAATATATTTATTTTTAGGTATACACCACACTATTATAGAGATGGATCATGGTCAAACTAAGGGAATGTGAGGATTCAGTTGGTATCAGTCGGTCTTCTCTTTACTTTAAAGAAGCCTCTACTGAATCAAATCTACTACCTAAAATTCAATCAAATTCGATAATTTCCACTACTACCATAGGAACTGGTGTCGTCTCCAAAAAATTGCAAGCACACATGTAGTTTTAATTCAGCCTTCATGTGGATTCCAAGTTGCTTCCAACTGGAATCTATTTTATTTTTCAGTATCTTTTTTAAAGTATTTAATTATTGATTTCTAAAACCCATGTGCTAGTCTACTGCCTTCCTTAGACAATTTTTTGGTTTCAACCTATAGTTCAATTATATACAACATCATTTACCAAATATAATTTATCATCCAAGAACCCTTCATTTTTATTGGCACAAAGATAAGTTTACGTGATTATACATCCACCATGAACTCAAAAACAATTCAAAAACACACTAGGAATTTTTTTTTTCATTCCTTGTGATTCATCAATCTCAGGAAAATCCCTTATTGAGATTATCCATCTTGGGCGATCCTGACCTAACTAGGTAAAACATATCCTTAACATATAACTATCTCCATCTATTATATAATATATATTTATAATAACACCATGGAAAGGGAATGTGAAAAAATCTATCCAACCCATAGGATATCTGTCACGACCTCACTCCTGCAAAATGTAAAGTAATGTTTAACCCCTTTTCAACTATTAAACCAAATTTGCATCCAATATCACCTGAATGGTTTAATTTAGGGGATTCCTCTATAACAACATCTTGCCTCAGATTTGGTTTTATCTTTAAGGGGACGAGTCAGTGGCAATAAAATGCAATAATAGAAATCATTTTCATCGAATTCATCTCCCAAATAGTTATTACTTAATTTTGTTACCTTAGACTCATCCTCCATCACTTCTAGATGAATTTAAAGGATAACACCTACCACCAGTAGAGTAATTATTTTCTTAGATTCAATTTCACATTTCATTCAAATCATGATGAAATTTCTTGAAACATTCAAATGATAGGCTCCCTTTATTTGAATGACCCTATTATGTGTATTGATTTTTTAATTATTAATATAATAGAATCAAATATGATGGATGTGAATAGGTAATGGATGGATGCTTATTGTATGAAAAAATAGTTTGAATAAGGGTAGAAAGAGTTCATCATGATTGAAAATGATCATGCATAAAACCCTTCTCGAATCCATTCCCTGTGTTTAAATTAATTTTAGTCAAGAATATTTAGACCAAATGAGTTGGATTAATGATTTATCTATCACAAAAATAGATATATGTTATAAATTTTGAAAAAGAATTGGGTAAAAATTAAATTTAGCTATTGAGTTGGATAACACTACATTTTATGGATCATTTAATATGATTTCAATTGTGGAAAATGAAGAACTGAACATCAATGAAGTGATTGGAGGTTTGAATGATTGAAAGTTTGTTTTTATTATTATCAAAGACACTTTTTTGTAAAAAGTGATAAACCCCAAGTTCATCCAGTTCAAGCACCAAAGGAATAATCATATGTGTTAAAATTAAACTTGAACCTATTAGCATTCTTATCCCCTAAAGAGTTTCAAGGATTAATAATTTGTCAGTGTTTTCTGGGCATCATTTAGCAGGTCTTCAATTCCTGAAGCCATCAGGTCCCACACTGGCATGTACCTTTCCTCTGTGATATTCTTTTCATTGAGGCCTGTAATTAAAATTAGGTTTTTCTTCCATATCCAAGCACTTTCCTAACTATTAGTATACACCCGAATAGGACATCCCATTTTCATTTCATCATCATCTATGGAGGAATTAATTACTATATATTCATCATCATTAACTTCTCCAGAACATAGGAGCAAATCAAAAGGAATATCCCCAAGAAGTTCACCCTTAAAGACAGATGACCCACAACCCCCCTCCAAACAAGTCGAAATTTTAGCAGGGTTGGTAGTAATTACTTTCTCATTGTCCTTTTTGTTATTAGAATATCTAGTATCCATAGATATAGGTAAATATGAGTAGTCCTTTTGGCCTTTATTACTTCGTTGATTACCATTCATTCTCCTCTGAAAGCAGGGTTATTTATCATGGAATTTTGGATCAATGTCTTTAGTAAACTGACCAGATGACTTTCCATTAGTTTCCTCCTTACGAAAATCATCCTCTTCACCAGGCCCTTCAATTTCTAATCTCTCAAAACAGTTCCCCAAAATAAGGGTTGGGGACCCGCTCCTCACGCATGATCTGTTCAAAGCCTCAATCTTTTAAGGACACTTTTTTCTTGAATAATCGAGACCAGTATACACATCCTTGACATATGAAGAAGCCTTAGTGACCTTAGTATTTTCCAATCCTCCTTTATTTCATCCTCTTCTAGGTTGATAACACTATTATTAAAAATAATTGAACACTCCATAGGAAATGTATCTAGAACACAGCCATTAGCCACGTACTAGTTCACACCAGGCTGAGGATCCTCCATGTCCTTCATCAGTCAACTAAAAATTCCATTAACGAGAGGATTTCCATCCCAACGGTCCTTTTTAACTGCTAATGACACCTTCTCCACTTCCAAATGTGCCGGGCTAGTGATGACTCCATTGGACGTAGGATCCATGTCACCGCAGGTAACATCCATATCACTCTACATCTCCGACTGTCTAGAACCTTGGCTGCAAACATCCGGCGAGTGACCCAATCACATACAAACTGAGTAGAAATCCACCCAATATTCATAAAAAAACTACTGTTTATATCAAAACTCTTCTCCTACTATTATACAAAAAATCAGGAGGGGTTCTTGATGCATCAATTTCCACACAGGCATGGGGAGTAATCGGATGACAAAGCACTCAAGTTCAGTTGTCAGCACACAAGAACCTACCAACTGGGTTCCCTATCATTCTAATGATCCATAGATTCTGAAAAATAAAATGAGGGATAGGAAATCCTACCCAAATCATAACAAAGGGATATTCATGCTTCATGTGATACTCATAAGTCCATATGAATCGGAAAAATAGGGATCCATTACAGCTGAATAGCGTGAAAGTCCAAGATTTTATGAGATCCTCTTTTGAAGCAAAGAAAATCATGATACTCGTCATATGAAGCTACCCCACGGAATCCCATTCTTGAAAATACCAAGAACCAAAAACCAATCAATCGAATGAATCCACTGATGGTCGTTTCTCTGAAAAATGAGCTATTAGAGTCTGATTGAGGAGCGTCGAAAAATCAATAAACAATGTGATTGAGAGCGGGAAATTAGGGAAACCATTGAACGACTCACGAACCATAGGGAAAAGTGAAAATGAATGAAACGGATGGAGGATATTGGGATTAGAAAATAGTGAAAATGTGGGAGCCTCTACCTTTAAGGACGATGAAGGACCCTCCCCCGCCATAGGGAGGAGAGGCCGACACAAAGGTTTTTGCCACCACAGAGTTGAAGCGGAACCCTCAATGTCCCAAACCCTCCTATCACAAATCTCTTTGAAGAATGATGAATATCGTATTCATGAAATTAAAATGAAAATTCAATATGGACTTCATGTATTTCCAAAATTATTTGAGATGTTAATGTGTTGTGAAATGAAACCATTTTTTGTTTGTTGCACTATATAAAAAACATTGTTAGCCATACTGAAGCTGTATAATTTAAAATCTAGAAATAGATATAATAACTCCAATTTTACTAAACTACATGATCTCTTGAATAATACGCTTCTATAAGATAATGATCTCCATTTAAAAACATATGAATCTAAAAAAATGATATGTTCTATGGGTATGATCTCTAAAAGAATACAAGTCTATCCAGATGTTGGTATACTATCACACAAAGACCAATATTTACATAAATAATGACCAAAGTGTGGTGATTCTCAATACAAGAAAGATTAATTGGGTACTAAGAAATTTTTATGGTACTTTAAAATTATCCTATGGTTTAGGTTCTTATATGGAAATTAAGATACTAGAAGGAAATTGACATGGCACATTGATACAAGAAATAAATTTGGGAATCTTTTTCTCCTGATAGACTCTCCTCAGTGGAAGATAATTGACCATGAGTATCCTAGATTTAGAAATGATCCACGTAACTTTTGTTTTTAATTATCTTGAAATGGAGTTAATCCATTTGGTTTTAAAATAAGGACTCACAATACATGGCTTGTTAAGTTGGTCAATTATAACTTTATACCATGTTTATGAATGAAATTGAAATACATTATGTAATATATTATTATAATAGGACCAAAACCAATTATTAAGGATATTAATGTTTTTTTGATCCATTAATCAATGATTTCAAATTATTGTGGGATTCTGGTGTTACATTGTACGATTCTTAATGAAATGAAGATTTCACATTGAGATCCATGTTGTACGGGACGATAGATGACGTTCATACTAATGTAAATTTTTCAAGATATAGAATTAATGGAACAAATGTTATTTCTATTTGTGAATTGGGTACATAGTAAATTATATTGAAACATTCATTGGAGACTGTGTTTTTAGGATATCACATATTTCTACCCTGATGACAAAAGTGCTGATATTGGATGAAATAATAAGTTGGGACTTTAGAAGAATTTACATAACCATATCCCCTAGGAGGTGATCCACTATTTGAGAAATTAAAATATATAGACACTACTTTTCGTATTTTGTCCAAAAAACCTTATAAAAAACCAGTTGGAAAATGAGACAATTTTTTTGAATTACAATAATGGAATTGTTTGTACAAACAAACATTATATAATGTTACGAAATTTTAAATATGGAATGTGATAGTGTCATTAGTAAATTACTAAATCCACCCAAAAAATAGATGTAATTAAGGCTTCGTTGGACATGATTAACATGATAATATGGGAAGAGTTGGGACTAGTGATGGGTAAAAACAAATTTTCTTCTTCATGATGATTACAATCCTTCTAGGTAGAAGAGATATATATTTTCCAACATCTTGAATGATGTAATGGTTCTAAATGAGTATTAATAGAATATAAATATAATCATTTCCATGAATGGATTAAATTTAAAGGGTATAAAATTAAATTATTTTCATGTTTTGAGTAATGATCTAATTCCTATAGTTTTCCATTGAATTTTTCCCAAGAATGTCTACCATAAATTAACAAATATATATTTATTTTTCAAAATAATATGAATAAAAATTATAGAATCAAACAAATTTTTAAATTGGAAAAATAAAATTGTAATAATGTTATGTGAATTGGAAATGTTATTCCCGCCAGCATTCATTGATATGATTGTTCACTTAATGGTTCACATGGTGAGAGGGATTTGACTATGTGGTATTGTAAATTATAGATGGATGTACCCCATTAAATGGTGTATGAATATTTTATACGAGTATAACAAAAATTTATGTTATCTAGAGGGTAGTATTGCAGAGCAATATATTGTTGAGAATGCTGCTGAATTCTGTACTGACAACATTTCCAGCGTAGAAATAATTGGGCTGATGAAATCTTTTCACACTAAGGTACATGTGGTTGAATGAAGTTTTGGAAGATATTATGTCACAATTATTAATATAGATTAGTAAGTGTCCCGAATTTATATTTTATTAACATTTTATTGGTTGTTCCATATGTTGAAACCAACAATGAAATTTTTAGGAATTCTAATCCATAATGGGCTGAAATATGGATATAAAATACAGATAATCAATACTTTATAGAATGGTTTCAAGGATATGTCATTAAGGAGTCAGTTGAAAATATGAATTCAATTTTAGAATTACATTGATGGCTAGCCAATGTACCAAGTGTGTATGTATTATTTTACAATGGTTATGTAATTAATGGTTATATGTTTTATAAAAATGAACATTATAGAGACAATACAATAAAAATAGTAAAGTTACATGGGTGGATAAAGAAATTCATGTTTTGGGTACTAATGATATAAATCTAATTTATAGAAATATATCTTATTTTGGAATCAAAAAATAAATTTTGGGGTTTGATTATACCACATTCGATGTGCCTTTTGTTCAATGTATGTCGGTTGATAATAATAGTGTTGTTAAAATATATGAATTAGGATTCATGAAAGTGCATTTTATTAAGGAATGGTACAAAGATTAAATATTCATAATAAAATCACAGGCAGTACATGTCTTTTATGTTCCAAAGCTCAAATACTGAAACTGGTGAATTCTTCTGTTATCGACCAAAACCACTAATGTATCAAATAAAAATTCAACTGAGAAATATCATTACATTGGGATGTCAAATTAATTTCATAGTGGTCCCAACGTATATGGGGATTCTTATATCAGAGGTGACTACAATGAATTGATTTTGATACTCGATAGAGGGGTCAAACAAAATTTGAAAAAAAGTTTGATAATCAGGTAATATATATTATTTAATATACATTGTGTTACCTAAATTTATTATCCATTCACTTCTATATTTATATAATATAATGTAAATGTTAAACCACCTTTACAGATAATTTCTTTTGCACATGTTGATGCTTCCAATAATGAGGAATAATAGGTTTCTCATCCTACTGCTGCTCTTCATGGTGACGAACATTAAACATCTACACATTTTAATGATACTAATCTATAGGAACAAAATATTGATAACGTTTTACTCAAGAAAATAGTAGATGATGAAAAACTGATTTTTTAGAAAAACTAGAAGCACCATAGTGTTATGGTGTTAGTAAAAATTATTACGGTAAAAAGAAAAGGCATAAAATTTGTGGTCGGATGGAATGAATGTGGCCAGCCTGTTAACCCCAACAAGGCCATGTTTAGTAGTTACAATGGGCTCATCACTCAACATTGCATACTGATTGATTTAGATTCATGGATCCCTTTTGTTACCATGCTTAAGACACTGATTTTATAAAATATAACAATAATATTATGATATCATTTATTTATTTTACTAATGATAAAATAATGAAACATTGACTAACTCTTAATCATCCCTTGAAATGTTCATTTATTATTGATGAAACAAGCAATAAAATTGTATTAATGATTGGTTTAAGGATTTATAGAGGCTTTCACACAATCCTAATGAGATTTCATTTTAATATTTCTGAACGGAAAAATATGCATGCACATGAAAATTATGTATGCACACCTAATAGGCCTTGAAAAATGGGATTCATTTTATGTCCATAATAGGGAGAAAATCTTTCAGGTACACGATGGATGGTAAAATAATATTTGAAAATATGTGTATTCATCACTTTGATTAAGAATTTTAAATTTATGAAACAACAACTATATGTTGAAAATATAGAATGGATATCAATACCAAATTACCACTATTGTAAATCAAGGATGGGGTACAACCATTTGAAAAAAATTTGTACGTATTTTAGATCTACTATTATAATTGTCTATTCCATGAAACAAAAACATAATTATGTTCCTATATTTATATATAGATTTATGAATCCAAATCCAATTCCACTTCTATCCCACATCATGTGCTATAAAAGGATTCACATTCAAATAATAATAGATTACTATTATATGAAAACACAAAAAATGTGTGAGATGCATGTTTAAGTATGGCATAATAAAAATTTGTTTTATTTGAATACATATTACATAAAATTGAATAATTATTTATCTATATTTTATTTTTGACTTAGTCACAATAATCATAAACATTATTATCAGTTGAAAATTTAATATCGATAGCCTTGAAGTAGCCAGAACAGTGTGGCTACATTAGAGGAAAGAGTTTTGGGGTTCCATCCCAAACATATTTTGAGAATATAAATAAAAATGAGGATAATGTTAAATAAAGGAAAGATATGAAAGACATATTATCTAACATTGAAGAAAAAATTCATTATAAGACTATGTTTCTAGAAAATTTGATTGAGGGAAGCAAATAGAGGAAAAAAATCAACATCAATGACTGCATGGGGATCCCACCCCACCCCCCACCAGATTTAAGGTGAGCCATCACCCAAAAAGAGCTATCTTTGATGAGGTAAAAAATATTTTCATAATTGTTACTATGAATTGTGAATCATTAATACACTGATACATTTACTATAATAATATTATACTGGGTGAAAATGTTTTTGATTTTTATCTATCAACATCCACCCATCACCTTTTTGTGAGGGATACTGTGTTCAATATATAAGAAGACACTTTATATAAGAGACAGCTTCTAACTTGTCATGTGTGAGTGGTTATTAGCATAGATCATGAGAAGATCACTGAGCTACCTATTCCACTTTATGAAGTAGATATTCATATTATTGACCAATATATTGAAACATTCACAGCATGAACATCATATCTTGTAAAAAACATATCGATAAAGAGGTATTGAATTCCAATTTATTTTGAATGCTAAAAAATTAAAAATAAATGAAAATGGTTTGAACCGATAAAGGATCAACCAACTGATCAAAAATATTTTTAGAATGTACCTTGACCCCACCCATTCAATATATTCATTTACTAACATTTGAGGTTTCTAAGAAAAAAATGTCACAAAGTTGTAGTAATCAAATAGTTGATTTTAAAGAAATAATGTATGGAGTGGATATTACATACTACATTTATCTTGAAAATTTTAATGAAATCTATAATTATTAATTGATGGGATTCTAAATTTTAAATGTACACTTGAGGTGTGTTTTCATGATTTGTTTTTCCAATAGCTGATATAAAGTGTTAATTATGATTAAAAACATTTTTTATTTTTTTCAAGAATTTATAAGAAAAAAATTGAAGGGATTTCACAATGAACATAAATATTGACTCAATAGTTCTCACGTCACATCTATAGAACAAATAGAAATTGAATCAAAAAAATGAATGAAATCATGTCAAAACAGGCCAAATCATTTGAATGAAAACTCATAGATGAAAAACTCTTCTTCATACCAATGATAACGAGGTAAACCTCTACAATTTAATCATATCAAATATATTTTCATTTATTTCCTTAACTATTCAATTTTTTTAAACAACATTGAATGATCATTATGGTCAATTTGGCTACTCTAAAGAGTTATTTCCTAGATTGACTATATGTATTCCCAACAAACTGACTACACATGAGGACATTTTCCAATTTTTAATACACTAAATTTCATGTTTTAGAACTAATATTCATGTTATATATTTTATATTATGTTTTAATGAGAATAATGTGATGATAGGGTGGCGTATAAAAATCATGAAAATCATGGCAGGAGGACAACCCATTCTCATAATGAACCTGATAAGTTCTATAAGCAGAGAAGTATAAGGGTATATATAATAATATATCACTATCCAAACACAAATCTAAACAAATTACTTATATTTACCAGTATTTTTGTATTGTATAAAATAATAAAATGGAAATGATTTGGGATATTATGTTAATACTTTTATGAGGAAATCATATTCTATCAACAAACTGGTATTTGCAAAGAGGTATTTTAAAAAATAATTACTATTTTATTTAAAATATTTATTAATAATATCTATATTAATATTTTTTTAGTACTTCTAGGGATGTGAAAAATTATAATATTTACAAGATGACATAGATGTGGTTATAAATGAATGGGTAGCATAATATGGAAAAATATACAAATATATCATGAATATGTGACTTCCATAGATGTAATGGGTCGTTTAATATTTATGTTTAATTTAATTTTTTCAGTATTACTCACATAAGAATTTTTTCTCATACAGGTTGATTATATTTCTTTTTTTTGGGGTTTTATGTTTGAAGCTGCTCATGATCGTGATGGATTATACATCGAGACTGAAACTGAGTAATGAAAAAAAGATGGGTCATGAATGTATAAAACCATCCTAAAAAGATGAAATTATACAACTTATTTAATTAATTTTACCATCATTCTATCTATAATTTTTAAGTTAATTTCCTTATAATTTTTACCTATTACTTATTTAGTTTTTTTCATAGATCTTTTGGGAAGTCATATTCTTATTTACACTATTTGAAAAAAATCCCCAGAAGAGTTAACATGGTCCTTTCTACCAATGTTACCATTTTTTCATTTCCTTTCTTCGTCAAACTTCAACCACTGCATATTATTTCAAATTTCATAGACAAATAACCTTTTCTGTTGTTTAATACTATAAGAGTAGAAGATGGGAATTCAACTAAGAACATAGACTTAATATGTTGTGTTGGATGTCCGAAAAAGAATGGAAATTGGATTGTGTTACCTGTAACACCCCGACCCTAGTTACCCAGAGTAGGTGCATTGTTACATAACATTGGAATGATCACAAGAAAGATTAAATCTCGAAAGACCGATTAATTTAGTAGCCTTGGAAACAATAGATATATTCATAAAGTTTTACAATACATCATAGAATGAAAACTAAAACAATATAGTCTCCATAGTCCACACTCTTATCCCCTCATACTATCCCTGAAGGTCATTCATAAATTTCTTCTTCACATCCTGGGAAAAATAAAAAATAGAAAAGAGTTGAGCTCATATGCCCAGTAAGGAAATCAATATAGCAGAAACTTTCATAAATAAGAATAAACATTTAGGGCAATGTATAACTAAAAGAAAAGCCTTTAAAACATTAACATCAACATATTATGGAAAAAATAAAATGAAATAATCCCATTTAATTATTCAAATGGATATTCTACTAATCGAATAATCAAATGCGATATCAATAACCACTTTCATAATGATGGACTGCATATTTCCAGACAATCATAACCACATAGCCAAGGCCTCGTGCCAAGACTACAAATAAGATTTTGTCAAGGCCTTGTGACAAGACACTAGTTTGTCTCATGAGACCAACCTATGCATCATGGAGCTATATCGGGCTCCACCCGTCACATATTAAGTCCAATTCATTCTCATATGAGAAGGTTTTAACATAACATAAACATTCGTATTAAAACTAGTATACGAAATTTAAATACTTCAACCATAAACCATGAATGGTTTAAAAAAAACATCCATTGTCAAACATATCACAAAACCTTCAATACAATATTGATGTTTTGTATCATAATAAATCAACTTCAAATAAGCATAAAATCGATCAAAGGATGTTTGCATAGATGAAATCAAAACTCTTTTTAGAGAAATATCTCTTTATATTTTGAAGTCATTTAAGAGTATTATATTTATTAAATAAATCATTTTAATTTAAAATATTCTTATAAGCTTTTAAGGGAAGTATCGACAATTTTATAATGGTGTAAAATAGTCACACCTGTTGTATAAGTAAAAAAAACATTCTTACCTTAATTCTGTCGAAAAGGATAAAAAGCACCTTGTTTGGAAAACGACAGAAATACTTTTTTATAAACCTCTTATAAAAGTAAAAAAGGGTATAAATTACTTTAACCCATATTCTATTAAATTGTAAAAAAGTTTTGATATACATTTTTAAGAATCATGGATGTGGATGATAAAGAGATCCCAGAAAATTGTTACGTATAAACAGCCTCGTATAATGAAAAGATTGGGAAATAAACCCTTACCTTGTACTTATCCTTGGTTGGGGTAGGTTAACCTCCATTATAATGGTGAAATATTTGTTATTAAATTATACAAGAATCATATACATTAATATGATATCATATATGATCTTTTAACATTGATTTGTTAATAATATCTTAGTATTATCGTTGTTTCGGGTGTTAACATGTTCATTTTATTTTATATGTTTTGTTATGTAAGCCATTTTTTTCATGGATTGGTTGTATATTAATCATATCCATAATGATATCAAGTCCTTAGATACTATTATTAATCATAAAATGAGAATTATACTTGAATGCATATGATGGAGAATGAATCTAATCGCGTTCGTGGAGATGGTAGTCCGTACATACGCACGAGCGACAATATCATTATTTTGAAATTAAAATAATATATAATTGGATGTTATATCGTATATAAATAATATTTATCTTGTTATATTTATTATTTGCATTAATTACACATCATTAGTATACCCATCAAAATAATAATTTATTGAATAACTATAACACCACGACGTTGTGACGGTCAGCCGTACGTACGCACGTATGGTGACATGTTACTCAAATGATAAATAGAATAATGAATATGGTTGTACAATATTTATAATAATATTACAGTATATAGGAGATACTGGATTCATTATTTTAGAATTGGAATAACAAAGAAATAAGAAGTTGAAGAAGAAATTAATTTGAAAAGGGGTGGTGAAAACATTACCTCTTCTTCAGGTTCTTCCTTTTGATTTGATCAAAAGGGATCTTTAGGTTGGCTTTCTGAAAAACTAAGGCCTCTAGGATGTAGAGAGGGATGTTTAGAGAGTATTTGGGCAGTGTTTGGGTAAAAAAATGGATTAAAAGGTTTGAATTAATGAGAAGGGTGAGTTCCCTTTTATAATAGGGGTGAGGGGAACCTTTGGAAAAGCTAGAAATATTATTTTATTATAAATTCATATTCAGTATCTAATGTCTCCAAAGTGTATTATTTAAATTTTAAGGTGGGGATATGTCTAAAACCACTCAACCAATATTTTTTAGACAGGTTTGGGTTACAATATTAACCTTATCTTTAAGTATTAACTCATAGTTAATTAGTTTCACTTTTACAATCTCTTTTTGTATTTTTATATTATATGGTTAATAAACATACTATATACATTCAAGCGACACCCAAGTGGTACATTTATTAAACACCAATCATTATATAAGTATCTTGTCTGATCCATATATTTTTATGAATTGCATATCAATAAATAATATAATATTTGTTTTAAAAACTCTTTAATGACAATTTTGACACTATTTGGAAAATTGATTTTTTTGAAAATAATAACAGGACGATTACTTCGAAAAAGGTTACATAAATCATTCATAACATGAAATATTAACCTTGAAAATTAACGTAATTCATAAAAATTATCATATAATATTTATTTGGGTATTTATAATATCAATTATTTTCATTTTTCACTATTATGGTAATTACTATATCACCATTGTGTCATAAATAAATTAAATTATTTAATGTCTAAAATTTATAAATAAAATACCATTATGTAGGAAATATTTTTATCTTTCTAATGAATATTTACATTCGAATTTATCTTATGTAAAACCGTATATTAAAAATGTTTTAATAAATAAACATTGGTTTTAACTCTTTTAACTATTCTTTGAATTTAATAATAATAAATGTCCTAATCTAATTCAAGTGGACCTAAATGATAATATTTTATTCCTAAGGTTTTTTTGCTCTGATTAAGATTATCCAATAGAATTAGGACATGTGTAAGGTAATACTAATATAATTTTTACCCTTAATTACCCTATTTACTTTTAACCGTGGTAAATAAAATTTAAAAGTTAATATTCACCAAAAATTATTTTCATCTCAATGAACCAAATTTTAGTCCTTGATATTAACCGTGTCTCACGGATTTTCGAAATTCTACTCAGAGATGTGGTAAAATTAATATTTATGAAAAATTTAGTTTTTTTAACTACCACTTAGTGGTTTCAATATTCATCAAAAAAATTATGTTTTTCAGAAAAATACCAAAAATTCACCCTAGGCTATTTTCGATATTCCGAATCCAAAAATGAATTCCATTTTGATAAATAAAATTTATAAATTTCAAAAAGTGGGTATTACAATTCATAACGGCTAGTTTGATTGGTTGTGGTGTGTTAGAATTTGATGTTTCGTACAACACACGCTATTGCATTATTCAAAGAGAAGCATACCGTAGAAGCTTGGGGTGTTACATTCTCCCCTCCTTCAAATAATTTCGTCCTCGAAATTTCCAGAATACTATCGCATGAAAAGACTCGGGTGGTTCTTCATCATATGTTCCTTGGGTTCCCACGTTGCCTCTTCCGTCTTATGGTTTCTCCAAAAGACTTTTACCAGATGAGTTTTCCGGTTTCTCAGTACATGTTATCTCATAACAAGAATCATGACGGGCTCTTCGCAATAAGAAAGATCAGGTTCCAGTTCTAATTTTTCATAGGTGAGTACATGCATTGGGTTAGGAATGTATTTCCTCAATAGTGATACGTGGAACACATCGTGAAATTTGGAAAGACTTGGCGACATTTCCAAATGGTAATCTATAACACAAATTTGTTCTAGAATTTAGAAAGGTCTGATGTACCTAGGACCCAATTTACCTTTCTTACAAAAACGTATGACTCCCTTCCATATAGATACCTTCAAAAAAGCATGATCACCGACTTGAAATTATAAATCCTTCCTTCGATTATCGGCATAGCTCTTATGCCTACTTTGAGCTTCTTTGATATGGTTTTGGATTACCTTCACCTTTTCCATCATTCCCTCCACCAGTTCTGGGCCTACAAGTTTTTTGTCACCAACGTCATCCCAACAGGTTGTTATGCAACATCTCTTTCCGTATAATTCTTCATACGATGCCATCTGAATACTCGAATGGAATCTATTGTTATAGGAAAATTATACTAGAGGGAAGTATTGATCCCACATACCCTGAATGTCAAGTGAGTAGGATCTCAACATGTATTTTATGGTTTGAATAGTTCGTTCTGATTGTCCATCTGTTTGAGGGTAGTAGGCAATTCTCAAATGAAGTTCAGTATCCAAGGCTTTTGGAAGACTTTTCTAGAATCTTGAAGTAAAACGGGGATCTTGATTAGAAAAATTCGATTGGGGTACTCCATGAAATCTCACATCTTCATTAATATATAATCTTTCTAGAAGTTCCAGTGGTAGATCTTCTCTTATAGAATGAAAATTTTCTGACATGGTAAGATGATCAACAATAACCAATATTGCATTGTTCCTTCTAGGAGTCTTTGGTAGTCCCATGACAAAGTCCATCATGCTATTATCCCATTTTCACTCCGGTATGGGAAGAGGTTGCATGACTCCTCGAGGCAGTTGCCTTCCAGCTTTCACTTGTTGACAAAACATACATCTTGACACAAAATCCGCAATCTCCCTCTTCATGTTTTCCCACAAAAAATGTTCCTTCAAGTCTCTATACATTTTGGTGCTCCCAGGGTGTATAGAGAAATAGGAACTAGGAGCATCATCCAGCAATTCCCTTTTTAGATCAGGTAAATCGGTAACACAAAGTCTCTTCCCAAATTTCAAAAATTCATCTTCATACACAAAGTATCTCAATCTCCCATCATTCACAGATTTAATATTCTTTTGAAATTCTTCATCATCAGTCTGAGAACTCTTAATACTTTATAGTATAGATGGTTTGGAAACCATTTGAAAAAGCATTGATTTTTCACCTTCCCTGGTTATTCCCATGTCCATTTTCACTAGGTCCATGAAAATTGGATCCCTTTCAATTATCATATTGTTAAAAACCCATGACCTTTTATACTCATATTATCTACCACCTTGTTTACATTCCCCGGGTGGTAGTGTAACGTGCAATAATAATCCTTGAGTAATTCAAGCCATCTCGTTTGCCTCATATTGAGTTCTTTTTATAAGAAAATATACATCAAACTCTTGTGATCAGTATAAATCTCAAATTTTTCACCATAGAGATTTTGCCTCCATATATTCAAAGAAATTATCATAGCTTCTAACTCAAGATCATGAGTAGGATAGTTTTGTTCATGAATTTTCAACTGTCGTTATGCATAGGCCATTACCCTATCATTCTGCAGAAGAACACAACCAAGTCCTTTCTTCAATGCATCACTATAAATAACGAACCTATCATTCCCCGATGGTAGAGTCAATATAGGAGCATTAAATTATCTTCTCTTCAGTTCTTCAAAACATTCTTCACACTCTTTTTTCCAAACAAATTTTACCCCTTTACGTGTGAACTTTGTTAATGGGTTAGCTAATCGGGCAAAATTCTAGACAAAACGTCAATAATAACATGCGAAACCAATAAAAGTTTGTACCTCAATTATACTCATAGGCGCTGGAAATTCTTGGATTGCCTTGGTTTTAGAAGTATCAAAAGAGATTCCATCTTTAGAGACAATATGGCCATGAAAAGAAATCTCATGAAGCCAGAATTCACACTTGCTAAAAATCCCATATAATTCTTGTCTTCTCAGAGTCTTCAAGATAATGCGCAAGTGATTTTCATGATCTTCATATATTTTGGATTATACCACGATATCATCAATAAATACCACCGCAAACTAATCGAGATATTCCTTGAAAACTCTATTCATCAGATCCATGAATACAGAGGGTGCATTAGTCAATCCAAAAGGAATTACTGTAAACACTTAATGCACGTACCTTGTTTGAAATGCTATCGTCAGAATGTCTTCCTTCTTCACACACAACTGATGGTATCCAGATCGAATGTAAATCTTTGAAAGGTATTGAGCTCCATGTAGTTGGACAAATAAATCATTATGCGAGGTAGTGGATACTTGTTCTTTATTGTTATAGCAATCATCTCCCTGTAGTCGATACATAACCTCATCGGTCCTACGTTGTTTTTAACAAAAAGAACAGGGGCTCCCCATGTTGAAACACTAGGGTGAATAAATTCCTTATTAATCAATTCCTCTTGTTGTTTATTTAGTTCAACTAATTCTACAGTGGCCATTCTATAAGGGGTCTTCGATATAGGCCTTGATCCAGGAACTAAATCAATGGAAAACTCAGCTTCTCGTTCATGAGGATGTCCAGGTAAAACTTTCGAAAAAACATCTACATATTCTTTCACAATATTTACATCCTATATTTGAACATTCATTTCCTCACCCACTATAATTTCATCCTATTCCTCCCTAATAATTGAATTTGGTTGAGCTACTGGGGGTGGATCTAGATAAGAATTAGGTGGTGACGATTCTGCTCGAATGATAAGGTGTTCCTTATCATCTTAATCAAAAATCATAACCTCCTTCTTCGTACAATTAATCTTTACATCATGGTCTAAAATCCAGTCCATACCAAGGATTATATCAAACTCAATCCTATGTATGACGATGAGATCAGGAGATAAAGAACATTTATGTGCTCTAATGGGGACTGATTCACAAAACATTGTTGCAATGATACTTCCGTTAGGAGTTTTAATTGAAAACCCCTTTATTAAATCAAATTGTAAATATCTAATTTTCATAGAAAACTGGGAAGATATGAAACAATGCAATGATCCAGAATCAAATAATTCATTTTCTAAACTTGAGGAAACCATTAAATTACCTGCCACCACGTCTTTTGGAGCTTATACCTCAGCAGTTGTGATAGCTTAATCTTGGCCTCGATCCCTTGGCATTTTCTGAGGTATGTTCCCCTGACGCTTAGGACATTCATTGGAATAATGTCCCATCTCCCTCCAATTGTAGCACTGAACATCGGTAGCTTCCTTCTTCCCCTTGCAATCACGATCTTGGTGGCCTTTTTCACCACACTTTTAACAGACTCTCGTTCCTTTTAAGCAAGTATCAGGGTGTATCTTCCCACATTTACTACAGGATGGATATTCAACTTTTCCCTTCTTCCCTTTATTTCTAGTCCCAAATTGATCAACAGATCTATTCTTCTCTTGCTTTTATTTAAAGTCATATGACTTTGAGAGTTCCTTTTCTGTCTTGATAGCACATGAGGCAATTTCTTCGTACGATGAGAAGGATTGTGAGACTAATGCTCGACAGAGAAATGGTTTTAACCCATCAAAGAAATGATCAATCTTACTTCTTGGGTTACGTATATAATCTTCCGCATACCTTGATCACCTTGTAAAGTTATCCTCATACATTGCGACATTCTCATCCTCCTTTTGTCTCATACTCAAAAATAGCCTTTCCATATCTGCTCGATGGTCACGAGGAAAGTATTTTTCTAAAAACAGATCTTTGAACTCCCTCCATTCCATATTTGATACTTCATCATCTTCCTTCATGTTTTGAATCAATGACCACCATTGATCAACATCTCGAGTGAGGCAGTAAACTGCCATGGTAAATTTTTCCCTTTCACTACTCCCCAAAGCCTGAAATATTTTCTCTAGGGAATTTATCCATTGCTCAGCTACTAAGGTATTTGTACTCCCATTGAACGTTGGTTGTTTCTGCTTCATGACGCGATCTAAAATTGATCCTCCACACTGTGTATTAGTGTGCTCCATACGAGTAAGGTTATTATTCATAACTTGAGTGAGTTGTCCTAGTATGGTGATTAGTTGATCAGCCCCAGTTGCATCACTAGATCCACTATAATTATCTTGACCAGAAGGGCAATCCCTACATGGAGTGCGTGCATTGATATGGTTTCCATTTCTTCCACTAGGAGACATTTCTAAACAATGGCATAAACTAGATCCGTTTATGAATCAAAATACATAATTTCATACTTATAAAACTCTTAACATAAATTGCAATATTTATGGATAGAATCCATGATCATAAAAATGTTTTCTTTGAGGAATTATATACTCATAAACCCTTCATAATTATTGGTAATTAAAATGAGAGTTATCCTAAGCATATCCCCCAGGAATGTCATAACCAAGAATGTAGCAAGGCTCGTTGTCGTGCACCAGTTCTCATTCAAGTCTAGCCCAAAGTAGTGTTTTCGTGTTTTACCACTAGGTACATCTGTGCCAGAGTCGCCTCTACCTTCTCGTATCCAGACAGGGATGTATTGCTTGCAAAACTCCCAAAATCACTACAATACCAAAATTCTAGGAAGTTCTTCTATACTAATCCTCAAAGTCCATCTTAAATATATGTGCTCTAATCAGAGTTTATCTAAATCTAGCTTCCAAGGTTTGTATTAAAATTCCTCTGATACCAACAGTAACACCCTGACCCCAGTTACCCAGAGTCGGTGCAGTATTACATAACATTGGCATGAGAATAAGAAAGATCAATTCTCCAAAGACCGATTATTTTAGTAGCCTTGGAAACACTAGATATATTCATAAAGTATTACCTTACATCATATAATGAAAACTACAACAATATAATCTCCATATTCCACACTCTTATCCCCCCATTCTATCCCTACAGGTCATTCATAAATTACATCTTCACATCCTGGGTAAAATAAATCATATAAAAGGGGTGAGCTCAAATTCCCAGGAAGGATAACAGTATTGCATAAACATTCATAAATATTAATAAACATTTAAGGCAATGTATAACTAAAACAAAAGCCTTTTAAACATGATCTTCAACATAGTATGGAAAAAATAAATCGAAATAATTCCATTTACTTATTCACATGGATATTCTACTATTCTAATAATCACATGCAATATCAATAACCACTTTCATAATGATGGAATGCATAATTCCAGACTATCATAACCACATAGCCAAGGCCTTGTGCCAAGACTACAAATAAGATTTTGTCAGGGCATTGTGTCAAGTCATTAGTATGTCTCAGGTGACCTACCAATGCATCGAGGAGCTATAACGGGCTCCAACCGTCATAGATTAAGTCCAATGCATTCCCAAATGAAAAGGTTTAAACATAACATAAGCATTTGTATTAAAAATAGCATAAGAAATGTAAATACTTCATCAATAAACCATGAATGGTATAAAAATAACACATCCACAGTCAAACATATCACAAAAACATCAATACAATATAGAAGTTTTTTATAATAATAAATCAACATCAAATAAGCGTGAAATCTATCAAAGGATGTTGACATATATGAAATCAAAGAACTTTTTAGAGAAATTTATCTTTCTATTTTGAAATCATTTAATAGTCATATATTTATAAAATAAAAAATTTTCTTTCAAAATATTCTTATATGTTTTTAAGGGAAGCTTCGACAATTTTATAACGGTAGAAAATAGCCACACCAACTGTATAAGTTAAAAATACATTCTTACCTTAATTCTGTCGAAAAGGATAAAAAGAACCTTGCTTGGAAATCAATGGAAATATTCCTTTCTAAACCTCTTATAAAAGTCAAAAAGGTTATAAATGACTTTAACCTATATTTTAGTAAATAGTAAAAATGTTTGGAAATACATTTTTATGAAACATGGATGTGGATGATAAAGAGATCCCAGTAGATTATTATGTATAAACAACCTCAGATAATTAAGATATTGAAAAATAAACACTTACCTAGTAATTTTCCATGGTTGGGGTAGGTTAACCACCTTTATAATGGAGAAATATTTGTTATAATGTTATACAATAATCATATACATTAATATGATATCATATATGATCTTTTAACATTGATTTGTTAATAATATCTTAGTATTATCGTTGTTTCGGGTGTTAACATACTTGTTTCGGTGCGGATGTGCGTCGGGTTACGCTGTTCCGCCAGGACGCGTTCGCGCGTGCACCCGTCAACCCGAGGGGATGGGCGCGCGGCTTGTGGTCCCGCAGTCCCGCTTTCCAAGGGCGGGCGGCATCCGTCCCTTATTCAGGGGCGTCTGCTCCTTGATCGAAACTGGGATGATGGGATGTCGGCTCCTCCTTCCTTGGACGTCTCCTCGGAACTTGTCGCCTAATCCGGGTCTCCCTCATAGACTTAAGAATGTTCGTGAATCTCGTTCCCGGCGCCATATCTTCATGGACACCGGTTAATTACGCTGCTTCCGCCCGGACGCTCCAAGGGGTCTGGGCGGGGCAGCAACCTGCAGTGAGAAGGCCGGGTGGCTCTGGGTGCTGGGGGCGTGTCGTAACACTGCGGCTCTGCACGTCTGTCTTCCGTCCCTAATAGGGCTTCTCGAAGGCATGATGGCCTGAGGCATCCCGTACTAGGTGCGGGGAACTGTGTCACCTGAGGTTTTCCTCAGCTTCCCGTGTTTAACACGGGGTATGCCGCGAGTTTAACGTCCAGCGGGGACGGCATCGGACCGATCAACACGAAAAGTGGATCAGATGACAGAACCCCTTGCGGGGAACCTCCGACGCTGGGGCCAGCACATGGGCGGCTTCCCAAGTAACGTGGAGTGAAGTGAAGTGGCATGACCCCACCGGGATGTGGCGGCCCGGGTAAGGATCAGGATGGATGATGGAGTAAAGAGCTTGGACCCCAGAGGGGCTTCCTACGTACCGCGCGTTAACACGGATCAAAGTCAACGTAGTTCGGGCATACAGTTTAACGTCATGCTGGACGTCGGCAAGCCGACTCACGAAGAGGTCGAGGCCGCCGGGCGGAGGATTGAACCGAACCACCTCGCACGGAGGGGGATGGAACGGCCGGGTGGATCACAGTTTCACGTCATGCTGGACGATAAAAGGGGAAATGGAAAAGGGGGGCTGTGGGGAGGCACCGCGGAGATACACACGGGCAGTCTCCCACAGGGGCGGATTCATAGGTGAATCGACGCAAGCGTGAACCCTGGAGGGGTCCACTGATGGACGAACCGACGTAAATACGACCGGGACGACCAGGTGGTGGGCTTGAACCTCGGGGAGGCTTCCTACGTACCCTGTATAGAAGACAGGGATCAAAGTCCACGTAGTTCATTCTGTCAGGACTTACGCACTTGGGGCAGCCCGGATACTGCAAAACTCAGTTGGAAGGGACTTGGACCGAAAGCAGAAGACACCTCGATCCCAGTCAGACCCTCTACTGGCTTCGGCAGTGGGGAGGCGCAATGGAGATACACATGTGCAGCCTCCCGCGAGAAACTAGGGGTTTGTAATACCCTGCCCCCGTAGGGAAAAGCCACTCCCATTAAATCGTCCCAAAAGGGGGACAATCCCGACATCCCTGCAGAGACGAGCGGGTGGGGGCCACGTCCAAACAGGGGGAGACCCTGCGTGCAGAGCACGGGATCAGGTTGCGGACGGTTTAGCGTCTTGCCAGACGAAGTACAGTTTAACGTCGTGTGTTGAGGACGAAGCGGACGGTTTAACGTCTTGCCGGACGAAGTACAGTTTAACGTCGTGTGTTGAGGACGAAGCACTTGGCAGTTTAACGTCTTGCAGCGCGGACGATGTACAGTTTAACGTCGTGCAGGACGTAGGGGCAGTTTAACGTCATGCTGGACGAATGCACAGTTTAACGTCATGCTGGACGAATGCACAGTTTAACGTCATGCTGGACGAATATGCAGTTTAACGTCATGCTGGACATACGTGCGTGTCACTTCGCGCAAGCCTGGAGGGCCGCACGGGAAGACAACGCGCGGTGCGGGCACCCAGGATGAGGATCATCGGGCGCCACGCAAGCGGGTACCCTTAGGAGGTCAACGGGGACGACCCTGGCAGATTGCGCGCAAAAAGGAAGCTTTGCGCGCAAAACTGCGGGCCGGCGCGCAATCGGGGCGGCTGGCGCGCAATTGGGCCAGTGCCTTGCGCGCGGATACTTGAGAATGCTCACACCGGGCTTCGAATAGCGCGCGGGGGCAACGGCTCATTCTCTAATGAATGGCCACTTGAAAGAAGGGGGGTGCGCGCAATCGGGCCGGATTGCGCGCACCCCGGGGGCAATTGCGCGCAAGCGGGTTCTTTTGCGCGCAAAGGCCTTAGGGTGAGTGTTTATTCAAATGAAAGGAGCCAGCGGGGATTGCGCGCGAAGGCGGACCCCGAGGCTTTCTTGCGCGAAAGAAAGGATGTTACCTGAAGTTCGTCATTGCGCGCGGAAGGGGTTGAATTGCGCGCACGGGAGACGTTTCGACTTCCAGCAACCTTTGAAACGTTGGGGGTCGCCTTGTATTTATAGGCAACCCCGGGCGCGGAATCCAGGGTGCGAGCGCGAAATTCCCCCCGCGGGCGCGGAATCGGGCGCGGCGCGCAAGGGAGTCGCGCGGACCCGCGGCGCGCAAAATTGCGCGCCGGACCGGCGCATTGCGCGCATCCCGGGGGGTTTGCGCGCGGAACATCACCTTTGCGCGCGGGCCTCTGAAATTCCGCGCAAGGCCTCCGGGCCCTCCGAAACATCCTTCCGACTCCAAATATGACCTCGCTTTCCGCATCTGGAGCTTCGTTTGGGAACAACGGACTTTTCCGGCGTCTACAAAAGCCCCCCCTCGGAATCTGATCGGCGAGAGGTCGCAACGATCGGGTTCCGAGGGAGACGCCGGAATGCCGAAGTCCTGGGCGGCGCGGGACTTAGGCGCGCAAAAAGGGGCGCCGGTCGCGAAATTCGCCGCTGCGGTCGCGCAAAGCGCTTTCCGCGCAGCGCGGACCCGGCCTCGCCTATAAATAGGGGCGCTGGGTCCCGCGTTCCGTACTCTGGCCTTCCGCGCGATAAGCTCCAAAGCTCTCGTGCGCGAAATTGCCTCTTCCGGTCGTGAAATTCGCCCGATCGGCGCGCAAAACCGTCCGGATTTCGCCTGTTTTTGCGCGAAAACCCGGAACTTTGCGCGGCAGTCTTCCCAATTGCGCGCCGTCCACTTGGATTGCGCGCCGCCTCTCAAACTTTTCCACCAGCCTCGTCCTATCCCGCACGCTTCATCCCTTAACCCGCACGACTCCCGAATCTTCTGAGATGGCCGCGCACAGAGGAAATGAGGGGGATGCCGCCACTCGCAGAGCTGAGATGGCGACGAACGAGGAGGTTTACGGAGCCAAGGAGATTGTTTCCAACAATCAATCCTTGTTCGACTTACTAACGCCGGCCCAGAAGACATATCCACTGTCGGACAACCTGCCGCTCTGGAACTTCGGCATCCTCGATGAGGTTCCGGTGCCAGGGTTCGAGATTGATGCGCCGCGGACCTGGGTGACCCGGGAGGACGAGCTTCTCCGCTATAACATCACCAACAATGGGCATCCTGCCAGGGAGACCAGACACTTGGATGTCTATGTCCTGAACCCGAGGACGCGAACCATTGATGGGGGTGAGCCTACTGTGGAGAATTCTCCAGCCCTCTACTCGAGCATATATCGCCAGAGCGTCACAGACGACACCAAGGGCTGGCTGAAGGACTGGGACTTGCGATCTGGGGGCAACTTTACCAGTGAATGGGCCTGGGTGTTCTGGGTACGCCACACTTGCGATCACTTCGCAGAGGAGCTGCGGTACATCGGCCTGTTCGAGGCGGTGTGGACGTCGCAGTTCCACTTCTACCAGCAGTCTGAGCTCGGGCCGGAGCTGTTCACTCGCTGGTCCCCGGATACCAACACCTTCCATCTTCACCATGGGGAGGTCGGCATCGGTCTCTGGGACATCCACTGCATCGGAGGTATCCCGCTGGAGGGCTACCAGTACGATGAGTTCCTGCCACCGAAGAACATCTGGGAGGACAGGTCACGGACTCCCATTCTGACCTGGCATCTTCTTTGACCTGGCTACGCAGCGGCTCGGGATCCAAGACTTCCAGAAGGACATAGCCTACAAGGATTGGTTCGGCCAGTTCCTGGAGCATGACCCGGCGGTCAAGATGCCAGGCAGGGGGAAGCGGTGCCCGACCGCAGCTCAGAGGAGCCGGAACGGGTCGTACTGGCGGGTCCTGGAGACGGGCGATTACCGCTCATGGGGGTACCGCGTCATCGAGGCCCGGGACCCGAACGTCCGGTACGCGGCGTTCCTGGCCGCCTTTCTGAGCGGGTGGCTCCTGCCAGTGCGGGATGCGAGGATGGGCGTCCGCCCGGCGACGCTGGCGATGGCGGGCGCCATGGCTGCCAATAAGAGGTACAACCTCGGGGTCCCAGTACTGGCGAGGCTGTATGCCATTCTGGGACGCATCTCACGAGGGGGGTCGCCACGAAGGATCTGTGGGCCCTTTCAGTTCTTCCACGGATGGGTGGCTGCTCACCTCGGTGGGTATACGTTCCCAAATGCCATCAGTCCTCCGGGCAACGGCCTGCGACCCTCCCTGCTGAACATTGCGGGGGTCGCTCCGATGACCCTCAGTGAGGAGGGCGTGAGGGTTCGGATTGGCAATCATGCCAATTTCAACTTCAGCCCGTTCCCCACTCCCGTCGGCCAGATGATCGACAACGGACAGGGCCCGCTGGAGCAGCATGAATACTTCCTGAACATGCGGGGCGGGGTGCTCGTGGCTCGGATCGACGGGAAGGTGATCTGCGAGCCTTACGTGCCGACCCGGTTCGCCAGGCAGTTCGGGTGCCTTCAGCGGATGCCGAAGAGGGTATTCACTGCTGTCCGGGAGGAGACGAACCCTGGCGTCCTTCGCCAGATGTGGCTGATGTTCGTCGCCTTCGGCTCTGGCGACGTCATCACCCTCCCTCCTACCGGAGTTAACGCAGGCTTGGCAACCGAGTACGCCGAACACTGGGCCATCGCGTACCCTGAGGGGCTCTTGCGGAAGCTAGTTCGGCGGCTCGAGGCTACCCGTGCGGAGACCGGGCGTCAAGGAAGGAGGCGAGGCGCCGCCACACGGGGGAGAACGGAGGCGCGCCAAGCAGCGGGGCCGGCGCGAGCAGGGACTTCGGCGGCGGGCGCATCGCAGGCTGCCGCTACGACCTCGGCGCCCAGAGAGGGGGCACATGCGGCGGTCGAGGAGCGGCCCGGGAAGCAGGTGAGACGTCTGCTCGAACCCTCCCACGATGCAGTCTTCCCGGCGCTGTGGTCGGCCTGGATGACCCTGCGGCAGTCACTGGGGACCGACGTCATCTGGCGAAAGATACTCAGAGAAGGAATCTATCTGCCAGAGGTCGGGCGCCTCCAGATCACCGACAGGGTGGACTTCAACCGGCAATATGCATATCTGACGGCCATGGACGAGTACGCGCGCCAACGTGGTCAGCGTGCGGAGCCATCCCTTCTGGTGAAGGTGATGCTCGGTCTCGAGCCCGCTCCGGAACAGATGCCGCCGGAAGAAGATGACAGTAACGACTCCGATGAGGAGGAGACGGGGGAGGATGAAGGCTCCGAGGGAAGCTCCCATCGGGGGAGCCCACGGGAGAGCGGCGAGGTGGCCGGCTCTGACAACGTTGATGTCACTGAGCTCCTCGAGGTCCGCTTCTATCCCTACTCAACTTGCTTCATCCATTCTCTTATGCAGCTTCTAACCCGTTTCTCCATCCTTCTCAGGAGCACACGGACATCGGTCAGGCGTCCTCAACAGGAGTAGGAGAGGCGCCAGCAGGACAAGGCGGGGGCCAGGCACCCATTATCGAATTGACAAGCGCTAAGGGGTCCCCTGCTGCAACTGTTCCTGCGGCGACCGGGGTAGCGGAAGATGATGCTCCGAACTCCCGTAAGTCTCCCTACTTTACTGCTGGTGCTTTCCATTGACGATCCGTGACTAACCATGGCATGCCCTGCGCAGTGATCTCAACATCGGAGGCTCGTCGGGTTGCCGAACCCGGGCCATCTACGAGTGGACCAGTGGTGGACATGCCGCCTGCTCCGGAACAGGCTTCCCAAACCGAGTCGGCCCCACCAACTGCTGATCAAGGGGCTGCGGACGTCGGCGGTGCTGCCACCGGAGAGAGGTTGGGGGCTGACGAGGGTGTCAGCGCCGCTGGGGAGAGAGAAGAAGGTTGCCCGGATGTTGGGGAACCTATCCCTCGTGAGGACCTCCCAGGGGCGGACCCTGCAGCAGACCTGCTGGCTGCCTTCCCTTCCTACCGGCCTGCCGACCCCGAGGAGATGGATGACTCGGACGCGGAGGCGGTCGAGGATAGCCGGGTAACGCGACGCAGGGGGTGGAAGTGCATCCAGCGCTTCCTCAAGCGAGACCCATCGGAATGGCTGGGGCGCATGGGATCACTTCAGACCTGGCTGCGCTTCCTGTGTGCCGGGGGAGCTGATGCTCAATGCCTCCATCTGACGGTCCGTGATTTCATGGCCGAGAAGATGCGCGAGAGCCGCCGGCGTGCCGACGTCGCACAAAGTCGGGACATGTCGGAGAGCACGCAGGCGCTCGTCGCGGCAGAGCAGGAAGTCCGGCGCCTCGAAGGGCAGGCGGCAGAGAAGGAGGCCTTCGTCGCAGCATGTACCGAGCTTGTGGAGCAACTATCGGCGCAACTGATCGACGCTCAGGTACAGCTGACGGAGGCGGGCCAACAGATGGTCACGCTCCAAGTCGAGCGGGAGCGTGCACAGGCCAGAATTGACGAACTGCGTGCTGCGACCGCCGACGAGGAGAGGGCACGCAGAGAACGAGAAGCAGCCCTGGAGGCCGCCAGCCAAAGGGTAGCGGCATTAGAAAGACTCATTCAGCACGCTAATCCCTAAGGGCTGTTTTTTGCCATTCCCAGAACATTTGCTTCCGCTACTTAATATTTTGATCCACTTGTATGAATCGCCATATTTATCTGCGTCTTTTGGTTTAACATGCTCAACCACAAATTGTTGTCTTGCGGGAGTGTTAACCAAGCATCAGGCATCCACAATTGGGCCTGGGTTTCTGGAGAAAAGAGGGAGGTCATTCCTAGGAAAGGAGACCTCAGACCTAACCAATGTATCATCCCCCAACTTGTTCCAACACACGAGCGGGACAACGCTAGGGGCGTTGAGATTTTATCCGAACATAGGGAAATGAGAAAAGGTGAATCGCGTGTCCCGAATCCAGACATCCACAACGATCGGCCTTCCAGGAAATGCCCAAGACGGTAGGCGGACAGTGGATCGACCATAACAACTGCAATAGACGGACCGAAAAAGGCCATCATTCATATTGCAGGAGGCGGACCACATGTCATCATGAATACCGCTTTGGGGTTCCTTCAGACACAAGGGTGGAAAATCCAGATCAACAGGGCATGCGAAGCGTGGGGCGAAGTGACGATTTGTTCGGACAGAATCCAACGCTCTCAAAATTGCGCCACCGTGGGGAAAGCGTATTAGGCGGATGCACTAATCTGGACGTGAGTCACCTCAATTCTCAGACAGCACCTCTCTGACGAGGAAACTGTCGCTTCCCATCATTGCGATGGGGCATCCCGAGCTGAATCGGGGAGAATATCACAACTGCACCACTCTACCCGAAGTCAGGCCAGACGGCCGGCGATGAGGAGGGGCGGGACTTATCGATCCCTGAGGCTGGACCCGAGTCGAAATGCCCGGGCGTTCCTATGTACTCCATCAGGCTGGAGATCAAGCCACACGTAGTTCTGTGAGTGCAGTTTAACGTCATGCAGGACGTAGGACCCCATTTGGGGTAGATCTTAGTTTAAGGTCTTAGAGCTCGGACCATAAGGGCTGGATCTTAGTTTAAGGTCTTAGAGCTCGGACCATAAGGGTGGAGGATCTTAGTTTAAGGTCTTAGAGCTCGGACCATAGGGCTAGAGGATCTTAGTTTAAGGTCTTAGAGCTCGGACCATAAGGGCTAGATCTTAGTTTAAGGTCTTAGAGCTCGGACCAGAAGGGGAGATCTTAGTTTAAGGTCTTAGAGCTCGGACCATAAAGGGGGGATCTTAGTTTAAGGTCTTAGAGCTCAGACCAGAAGGAGAGATCTTAGTTTAAGGTCTTAGAGCTCGGACCATAAAGGGGGGATCTTAGTTTAAGGTCTTAGAGCTCGGACCATAAGGGGGGATCTTAGTTTAAGGTCTTAGAGCTCGGACCATAAGGGGGGATCTTAGTTTAAGGTCTTAGAGCTCGGACCATAAGGGGGGATCTTAGTTTAAGGTCTTAGAGCTCGGACCAGAAGGGGGGATCTTAGTTTAAGGTCTTAGAGCTCGGACCATAAGGGGGGATCTTAGTTTAAGGTCTTAGAGCTCGGACCATAAGGGGGGATCTTAGTTTAAGGTCTTAGAGCTCGGACCATAAGGAGAGATCTTAGTTTAAGGTCTTAGAGCTCGGACCATAAGGAGAGATCTTAGTTTAAGGTCTTAGAGCTCGGACCAGAAGGGCTCAAAGTACGCCGCATCCGGTCATATCCCCTGGATATGCGAAGATGCACTGAGGGATAGTGTCAAGAGTGTCGAGGTTTCGCCTGGTCAGAATGGGAGGTGGAAAATGTGAATCATGCGGCCATTCACTCAAGGACTGGGGGCACCGGCGTAACGATATGGGAGTACTGCCGACCGTGGCGGAAAAGCAGCATCAATATCGCACTAACCGTTGGTGGAATGAGGCAGCAAACGAGCATCGACCGCTCAATCGCAGGATTCATATCGATTTGCTGCCCGAGGCCATTGGGGGTACCGGCCCGAGTCGGTGGGAGAGCACTGAGGCATTGTGTCCGAACCGTTCACGAGGGCTCCACCCAGGGCGTAGACGATGGGTCCGAGTGAAAGGGAGCACGAAGCCTGAAAAGTGGAGGAAACCTGACCAAGCGGATCCTGACCCTCCTGGCAATAAACCAGAGTACTCTTGACACCGGTGGACCACTGCAAGGGGTCGGGTTACACGCCTTGAGGGTGACCTGAAGGCGGCGGATTCCCCAGAGAAGGGGGAATCTCTAAGAGGTGGGGGGCTGGACCCGAAGTTTCAAACATCCGGGCGTTCCTACGTATCCCATAAGGATGGGAATCAAGCCGCACGTAGTTCTTGAAGCGCGGTGCAACACAATCGGGCACCAGCGCGGGGAAGAGTGCGGGTCTGACCCTCGCACACAAAAGGAGCGGCATTTGATATTTCTTGTTTGTCCTTAAAGATGAATGGTTTTTCTTTGTGCGGCGACATGCCCGTGATTGAGAAATCGCTGGCGTCGCCACAATAATCAAGCCATGGAAGGCATTGATGAATGGCGTGGTCATTAACCAGCGCCCAACATGAGTGTCCCCTGAGGAGGACATCACGATGCAGTGCCGTTTTTCGTCGGGCGGCCAAGACGATCACAGTTTACGGTCGTGTGGTAGGACCAGACAACACAGTTTAAGGTCGTGTGGTTCGGACCATGGAGGAATCCGCTTATTGCGGTACGGCGGACACGGCGGAGGTGGGAGCATACCCAGCCCTGCGGTCGCGCACGATTCCAGGAGAAGAGTCTTGGGATGGGGGTCTGCGTATGTCCATCACCCGAGGGGCAGAGATGCTAGCCTCCAGATATACTGGGCCCAGAACGCAATTGTTCGGGCGACTCCCTCCTCCTTATGGGGACGAGGGTCCAGCTACGCATGGCCCTTGGGGAGAACATCCGCATATATCCTTGGCGCTCAGATCATTGGAGCCTCGAACGACATCATTACCCTGGTTGGTCTGCTTAACGTGTAGAGGCGTACCGGAGGTCAGTATGAAGAGAGTGTCAAGATCCCACTACAACGCACAAAGGCGGAGTGTGATGAGGACTGCGCAACCAATGTTCAGAGCCCGAGAGAGCTGACATGGCGATCAAGGACGTTGCTGACGCATTCGCAACACAACATCCGATCGCGTCAGCCTAAGACGGGGCAAGCAAACGAGCATCAACCGCTCAATCGCAGGATTCATATCGATTTGCGGCCCAAGACCCACCGGTAAATCGACCCGGAGCGGCGGGAGAGCACTGAGGCATCGTACCCAAACCGCTAACGAGGACCCCTTTGAGTGAAGGCTCGAACAAGAGGAAGCGCGAGGCCTGACAAGCAACACAGGACTTGTCGGGATTGAATCTGACACTACAAGTCATAGACCGAAGCACCCAAAACATGTTAACAGATCTCCGGAAAGGGTCGGAGGACTCACCCTGAGAGCAACCGAAGGGGGGCAGGTCCCCGTGATCAACCAAGAGACGGGGCTGGACCTGAGACACAAGCGTCCAGGCGGTCCTACGTATCCCATAAGGATGGGAATCAAGCCATACGTAGTTCTTGAAGTGCAGTTTAACGTCATGCAGGACGATGAGGGGTGTGAGGTAGTCCCACATACGGGGGAGGCGTACGGCGCGGCCAGTAGACCGACGTGAATGAGGACATAATCCCCTGCTCACGCGATACGCCTCGCACAAAAAGGAGGGGAACTGGGGCCAGAGGCCCAACGCGGGATAGAGATTCCCGGGAAATGGGGCTGGGCCTGAAACATGAATGTCCAGGCGGTCCTACGTATCCCACAAGGATGGGAATCAAGCCATACGTAGTTCTTGAAGTGCAGTTTAACGTCATGCAGGACGATGAGGAAAAAAGAAGGGGGGAGCAGAAGGCATCCCCAAACGTGGAGGGGGGCGTACAGCGTGACGAACAAACCGACGTGAATGAGGACATAGCCCCGCACTCACACCATACGCCGCACACCCCGGGGCAACTGGGCCAAGGGCCCGAGATGGGATGGAAATTCCCGAAGGATGGGGCTGGGCCTGAAACACGAGGGTTCAGGCGGTCCTACGTATCCCATAAGGATGGGAATCAAGCCGCACGTAGTTCTCGAGTGGCAGTTTTACGTCATGCAGGACGAATGCTGAACAGTTTAACGTCTGGTAGCTCGGACGTAGTGCAGTTTAGCGTCATGCAGGACGAAGCACTTGGCAGTTTAACGTCTTGCAGCGCGGACGAATGCTGAACAGTTTAACGTCTTGTAGCCTGGACGAATGCAGTTTAACGTCGTGCAGGACGTGGTGACACTCAGGCAAAGTATTGCTTGAGGAACCTAGCGTTGGTGGGAGGAGTGACACGCTCACCATCCATAGTCGCTAGGGAGTACGCGCCATTGGGATAGACCTTGTGGACAACAAAAGGTCCCTCCCACTTGGGCTCCAACTTGGGCGGCTTCCTGCCGGGGATCATCGGTGCTCTTAGGGCTAGCACTAGATCACCCTGCAGGAAGGAGCGGAGGCGAACCTTCTTATTGAAAGCTCGAGCCATCCTGCTTTGATGCCTCTCCAAGTTGTGCAAAGCGCGAAGTCTATTCTCATCCAGTGCTTCCAACTCGACTAGACGGGCTTCAGCAACTCTGTCCGGCGCTTGCTGGTCGTAGACCGCAGTGCGCAAGGACGGTAACTGGATCTCGATGGGCAGGACGGCCTCAGCTCCATACACCAGGGAATAAGGGGTCATCTGGGTGGAATTGCGAGTCGTCGTCCGATAAGCCCAGAGGGCGTTGGGGAGCTTGTCCGGCCAACTCTTCTTGTTCTGACCAACCATCTTTTGCAGAATGTTAGAGAGGGTTTTGTTAAACGCCTCGATCTGTCCATTCGCCTGGGATCACGGTAGTCAGGCCGCCGTTCTGCAGCGCGCTCGGCGAGGAGCTGGTCAACCAGCTTCTTCTGTCCGGCGAGCTGCTGACGTAGCGTAGCCTTCTCGGGATCCTCCTCTGCCCTCTGCATGGAGGCAGATGGGTCGGCGGGCCTTATAGCCTCGCTGTGCTCTTTTCCTTTGCTGACGTTTCGGCTTAACGTCAGTGCTTCAGTGGGTGCGGGGAGCCCCAGGAGGTTCCTCTGATGACGAGTAACTCTCACTGATGGGTCTGACGACGGCTTGTCTTCGGGGGGGAAGCCCCCGTCGAGAAGTTCCAAGTCGTTCCCCTCTCCCGACAGGTCAGCCATATTGACTGTTCCTGTCCCTGGGGATATACCCTCAGGGCCACCCAGCGAATCGGGCTGCCGGCGGATCACACTGAAGCGTAGGGCAGCGTACTGCCCCCATCCACGGATATACACGTGGGGAGTGGCTTCCTCGATAACTTTGCGGAGTACTTGAAAACACTCAACGCATCGTTGTTGGAGGGCCTCGTGGTGCCCAAATGACCCGGGGTGCCGAACCGCGGGGAGCATGGCCAGGTCAATTTGACGGCACTGCTCACCAATATCCTCCAGGTGTAGTTGACTCCCGGGGTATGGCATTTGTAGGTAGTGAAGACGGGAGTGAGTCTCCCGGAGAGTTCGGCGGAAGCACTCGAACTCATCCGGGGTGAGCGATTCGGGTGCATCAAAGCCTGGTCCTGCGACTGGCCAAAACTTCTCAGGGAAGTGGCCCTCTGCAAGGACGGTCCAGAAGCTCCACGACTCAAACTCGGGACCCAGATCTCCTTGGTCCTCTTCCATGGCTGGGAACTGACGGGGAACTGGTAGTGGTGCCGAGGCGGGCCGTCGGGCCGACGGGCTGGCCGGCGGCGAATACGGCGAGCAGGCCGATTGGCCTCCATATCCCGGGCCTCCCCCTGAGGGTGGCGGTGCCCCAGCTACCACATCACGATAGGACGGGCCGGCGAGCGAACATCCTGCCGTAGCATCGGTGCTCGCCGAGGGTGCACCAGATCGTGGTTCGACCGTCGGTCCCCAGAAAAAGCCTCCGGCTTCTCTGATCGAGACGGAAGGCACTTCCGGAGGGGCCGGTACCAACCGCAAGTTTGATCCTTGGGGGTCTACCAGGCCCTCGTTACTCCGGATATACCTTCGGAGAGAAGCGGGGATCACATCGATCTCGCTCTCGGGGAGCACGAGGCTGACGTGCCGCATTCCTACCCCTGCCCTTGACTGGCGGGATTGGGGAGAGGGCTCAGTCGCCGAATCGTACTCCGCCTCTGAGTCAGAGAAGCAAACCGGTCGGATCTCTGTCCGGAATTCCGTAACATTCTTCCCTCGGCGTCGACGCCTTGCCTTCCTGCCCCTGGGTGGTTCTTCGGGGCAGGGCTGATCTCTGTCCTGGCGTCCTCCGGCCGCACTGGTGCTGGGGCCAAGAGGACTGGGAACCAAGGTGCGAGGGGCACCGGGACAGATATCAAAGGGGACGCGGGGAGAGATGATTCCGGGCAGGCCTCCGGGCCGGGATTGGGAGGTGGGATGACCCATGCCTCCAGAATCGGCCACGCAGAGTAGACCCTGCCGGTGAATAGCGCTACCGCGAGGTGGTCCGCGGTGGCTACTGCCCGTGCCAGCAACCGGGAGAGTCAACCCAACCTGCCTTTGGGGCGGTCGGGGCCTCGATCCAGGTCGGGCATAGGAGTTCCCCCGCTCAGGATGCGCAGAGGCCTGGCGACTGGAGCCAGCAGTGGCTTGGGCCAATGCGGCCGCTGTTGCCAGAGCCCCAAGGTGGGCATCCTCTTCCGCTCGTGCCCGACGTTGGCGTCGAGACAGACGAGCCGGGATGAGCGGCGCGGGCAGGTGGAGAGCCTGTTCCTCGACTTGAGGGGCCTGGCGGCGATGTCGCCGTGGCCTGGCGGGAGCCCTTATCGTGGATCCCTGGAGCGGACCTCGGATAGGGTGATCCTGGGCATCTCCCACCTCATCCGCATAAGGAAGGGAACTGTCAGAGCGCTCCGGGGATAAGCTCCCGAAGCGGTTGGACGTTGAGGTAGGCAGCGGTGCCTCCCTGCGCGGCCCTTGGGGGCGGAGGTGGTGGCGAGGCGCAGCCTCCTCAAGGTCTAGGCGAGCCATTTCCCTAGTGGGGATGACTCCCTCTTCCTCGTATCTCCGCACCAGGGTGTTGATCACCCTTCTCTGGATGACCTCCGAGGGGGAGAGAGGGCGTGGTCGTCCCGCAATTGCGGCTGCTGGGACGGCTGTGGGACGGGCGGGACCGCGCGGAGTAGCCGCGTCGGTGTTTCCCCTGTCCCTGCGCCAGTGGGCGGGTGGCGATCGGGCACTGGATCGGGCGACCTGATTTCTGAAAGCAGGGAGAAAGACCCATTAACACTGACAGGAAAAAGGAATCGACAACCAACCATTAGCGCCACGACGCCTTCCGTGGGGGGAACCCAGGCCCTCGACGTTGCGAGACGGAGTGCCCGATTTCACTTCCCCAGCCCCTGGCGGGTAAGACTGAATGCTTGGCCGGGCAACACGCCGGTCTTCCAACACCTCTGAAAGCCATCGGTCTTCGTATCGAGGAGAAGAGATTCACGTCGGGTTCACCATTTTTCTGTTTCGGTGCGGATGTGCGTCGGGTTACGCTGTTCCGCCAGGACGCGTTCGCGCGTGCACCCGTCAACCCGAGGGGATGGGCGCGCGGCTTGTGGTCCCGCAGTCCCGCTTTCCAAGGGCGGGCGGCATCCGTCCCTTATTCAGGGGTGTCTGCTCCTTGATCGAAACCGGGATGATGGGATGTCGGCTCCTCCTTCCTTGGACGTCTCCTCGGAACTTGTCGCCTAATCCGGGTCTCCCTCATAGACTTAAGAATGTTCGTGAATCTCGTTCCCGGCGCCATATCTTCATGGACACCGGTTAATTACGCTGCTTCCGCCCGGACGCTCCAAGGGGTCTGGGCGGGGCAGCAACCTGCAGTGAGAAGGCCGGGTGGCTCTGGGTGCTGGGGGCGTGTCGTAACACTGCGGCTCTGCACGTCTGTCTTCCGTCCCTAATAGGGCTTCTCGAAGGCATGATGGCCTGAGGCATCCCGTACTAGGTGCGGGGAACTGTGTCACCTGAGGTTTTCCTCAGCTTCCCGTGTTTAACACGGGGTATGCCGCGAGTTTAACGTCCAGCGGGGACGGCATCGGACCGATCAACACGAAAAGTGGATCAGATGACAGAACCCCTTGCGGGGAACCTCCGACGCTGGGGCCAGCACATGGGCGGCTTCCCAAGTAACGTGGAGTGAAGTGAAGTGGCATGACCCCACCGGGATGTGGCGGCCCGGGTAAGGATCAGGATGGATGATGGAGTAAAGAGCTTGGACCCCAGAGGGGCTTCCTACGTACCGCGCGTTAACACGGATCAAAGTCAACGTAGTTCGGGCATACAGTTTAACGTCATGCTGGACGTCGGCAAGCCGACTCACGAAGAGGTCGAGGCCGCCGGGCGGAGGATTGAACCGAACCACCTCGCACGGAGGGGGATGGAACGGCCGGGTGGATCACAGTTTCACGTCATGCTGGACGATAAAAGGGGAAATGGAAAAGGGGGGCTGTGGGGAGGCACCGCGGAGATACACACGGGCAGTCTCCCACAGGGGCGGATTCATAGGTGAATCGACGCAAGCGTGAACCCTGGAGGGGTCCACTGATGGACGAACCGACGTAAATACGACCGGGACGACCAGGTGGTGGGCTTGAACCTCGGGGAGGCTTCCTACGTACCCTGTATAGAAGACAGGGATCAAAGTCCACGTAGTTCATTCTTTCAGGACTTACGCACTTGGGGCAGCCCGGATACTGCAAAACTCAGTTGGAAGGGACTTGGACCGAAAGCAGAAGACACCTCGATCCCAGTCAGACCCTCTACTGGCTTCGGCAGTGGGGAGGCGCAATGGAGATACACATGTGCAGCCTCCCGCGAGAAACTAGGGGTTTGTAATACCCTGCCCCCGTAGGGAAAAGCCACTCCCATTAAATCGTCCCAAAAGGGGGACAATCCCGACATCCCTGCAGAGACGAGCGGGTGGGGGCCACGTCCAAACCGGGGGAGACCCTGCGTGCAGAGCACGGGATCAGGTTGCGGACGGTTTAGCGTCTTGCCAGACGAAGTACAGTTTAACGTCGTGTGTTGAGGACGAAGCGGACGGTTTAACGTCTTTCCGGACGAAGTACAGTTTAACGTCGTGTGTTGAGGACGAAGCACTTGGCAGTTTAACGTCTTGCAGCGCGGACGATGTACAATTTAACGTCGTGCAGGACGTAGGGGCAGTTTAACGTCATGCTGGACGAATGCACAGTTTAACGTCATGCTGGACGAATGCACAGTTTAACGTCATGCTGGACGAATATGCAGTTTAACGTCATGCTGGACATACGTGCGTGTCACTTCGCGCAAGCCTGGAGGGCCGCACGGGAAGACAACGCGCGGTGCGGGCACCCAGGATGAGGATCATCGGGCGCCACGCAAGCGGGTACCCTTAGGAGGTCAACGGGGACGACCCTGGCAGATTGCGCGCAAAAAGGAAGCTTTGCGCGCAAAACTGCGGGCCGGCGCGCAATCGGGGCGGCTGGCGCGCAATTGGGCCAGTGCCTTGCGCGCGGATACTTGAGAATGCTCACACCGGGCTTCGAATAGCGCGCGGGGGCAACGGCTCATTCTCTAATGAATGGCCACTTGAAAGAAGGGGGGTGCGCGCAATCGGGCCGGATTGCGCGCACCCCGGGGGCAATTGCGCGCAAGCGGGTTCTTTTGCGCGCAAAGGCCTTAGGGTGAGTGTTTATTCAAATGAAAGGAGCCAGCGGGGATTGCGCGCGAAGGCGGACCCCGAGGCTTTCTTGCGCGAAAGAAAGGAGGTTACCTGAAGTTCGTCATTGCGCGCGGAAGGGGTTGAATTGCGCGCACGGGAGACGTTTCGACTTCCAGCAACCTTTGAAACGTTGGGGGTCGCCTTGTATTTATAGGCAACCCCGGGCGCGGAATCCAGGGTGCGAGCGCGAAATTCCCCCCGCGGGCGCGGAATCGGGCGCGGCGCGCAAGGGAGTCGCGCGGACCCGCGGCGCGCAAAATTGCGCGCCGGACCGGCGCATTGCGCGCATCCCGGGGGGTTTGCGCGCGGAACATCACCTTTGCGCGCGGGCCTCTGAAATTCCGCGCAAGGCCTCCGGGCCCTCTGAAACATCCTTCCGACTCCAAATATGACCTCGCTTTCCGCATCCGGAGCTTCGTTTGGGAACAACGGACTTTTCCGGCGTCTACAATACTCTTTTTTATTTTATATGTTTTGTTACGTAAGACATGATTTTCATTGATAGGTTGTATATTAATCATATCCAGAATAATATCATGTCCTTAGATACTATTATAATCATCACATAAGAATTAGACTTGAATGGATACGATGGAGAATGAATCTCATCGCGTTCGTGGAGACGGTAGTCCGTACATACGCACGAGCGGCAATATCATTCTTTTTATATTAAAATAATATATAATTGGATGGTATATCATATATAAATAATCATTATCATGTTATATTTATTATTTACATTAATTAAACATCATTATTATACCCATACAAATAATAATTTATTGAATAACAATTACACCATGACGTGGAGACGGTAAGCCGTACATACGCATGTATAGTGACTTGTTATTCAAAGAATGGATAGAATACTAAATATGGTTGTACCATATTCATAATAATATTACATTATATAGGAGATACTGGATTCGTTATTTTAGAATGGTAATAACAAATAAAGTAGTAGTTGAAGAAGAAATGAATTTGAAAAAGGGTAGTGAAAGCATTACATATTCTTCGGGTTCTTCCTTTTGATTTGATCAAAACAGATCCTTAGGTTGGCTTTTTGATCAATCAAAGGCCTGTAGGATGTAGTGAGGAAAGTTTAGAGAGTATTTGGGTAGATTTTGGCCGATCCAAATGTCTTTGATGTTGGGAATTAATGAGAAGGGTGAGTGCCCTTTTATAAGATGGGTGAGGGAACCTTTGGAAAAACTAGAAATATTATTTTATAATAAATTCATATTCAGTTTATAATGGCTCCAAAGTAGATTATTTAAATTTTAAGGTTGGTATAGGTCGAAAACCACTCAACCAATTGGATTTAGACAGGTTTGGGTTACAATATTAACCTTATATTTATGTATTAACTCTTAGTTAATTAGATTCACTTTTACATTGTCTCTTTGTACTTTTATATTATATTGTTAATAAACATAGTAAATACATACAAGAGACCCCCAAGTGGTCTATTAATGGTACACCTATCTTTATATAAGAATCTTGGATGAACATTTGATTTTTATGAATTGAATATCAATTAATAATATAATGTCTGTTTTAAAAACTCTTTTATGTCAATTGTGACACTATTTGGAAAATTGATTTTTGTAAAAATTATAACAGAATGAATACTTTTAAAAAAGATAATTAAAGTGTTCCTAACATGTCATATTAACCTAGAAAATTAGTTTAATTCATAAAAAGTCTCAAATTATATTTATTTGGGTATTTATAATATCAATTATTTTAATTTTTCACTATTATGGTAGTTACTACATCACCATTATGTCATAATTAAAATAAATTATTTAATGTCTAAAATTATAAATAAAATACCATTGCATAGGAAATATTTTTATATTTCTAATTAATATTTACAATCGAATTTATCTTATTTATAACCCTATATTAAAAATGTTTTAGTAAATAAACATTGATTTTAACACTTTTAACTCTTCTTTGAATTAAATAATAATAAATGTCCTAATCTAATGAAATTGGACCTAAATGATAATATTTTATTCCTAAGGTTGTTTTTGGTCAAATTAAGCTTATCCAATTGAATTAGGACATGTGTTAGGGTAATATTAATATTATTTTTACCCTTAATTACCCTATTTACTTTTCACCGTGGTAGGTAAAAGTAAAAAGTTACAATTCACCAA
This sequence comes from Viscum album, assembly GCA_963277665.1. NCBI lineage: Eukaryota > Viridiplantae > Streptophyta > Magnoliopsida > Santalales > Viscaceae > Viscum > Viscum album. Next base: position 413,574,215 of record OY728128.1, on the reverse strand, counting down.
AAAATTATTTTCATCTCAATGAACCACATTTTAGTCCTTGATATTAATAGTTTCTCTAGGATTTTTGAAATTCCACTCACAGAGGAGTTAAAATTATGTTTTATGAAAAATTCAGTGTTTTTAACTACAACTTAGTTGTTTCACTATTCATCAAAAAATGATGTTTTTCAGAAAAATACCCAAAATTCACCCTAGGATAATTTCGATATTCCGAATCAAAAAATGGAGTCCATTTTGAAAAATAAAATTTATAAATTTCAAAGAGTGGGTATTACTATTCATAACTGCTAGTTTGGTTGGTTGTTGGGTGTTAGAATTCAATGTTGCGTACAACACACGCTATTGAATTATTCAAAGAGAAGTGTACCATAGAAACATGGGGTGTTACATTACCGGTATAACTCCAGGTTCATATTTTTATAGAAAATTTACATTAATTTTAGTAGAAAAAACAACTGACATATTAAAAACTAAGTAAATGAATTCAGATTGTTTGGATACATTAGGAAAATGATCAATATGTCATTTTATTGTGTAGGTTTAATGACCCATATATTACATACATTTTTATTACATCACAATTTATGCACACTTATTACAACATATAACAAAACCACAGTAGGACCATATAGGTATAATGTCTTTAGAAACTAGGAAACATAAACAACTGGTTCATAAAGCATCTACATTGCCTCCCATTTATTTCATCATATCTAGGATCCCTTTAGGCATATTATACTTAATACCATTCTTACAGACTTGGGGAAAATAAATCATAAAAAAGGGTGAGCTCAAATGCTCAGTAAGGGTAAACAAAAGAAATATCAATCACATTATATTCATAAGAACATAACATTCTGGAAATCTTAACCTGCAAAAGAGATCATAATTTCATAACAGAGATAAATCATAGAATTGAAATGTAATAATAACTTGAAACTTTTTGTCATACAGACATAATCATAGAGAATCATTTCTTAGTTGTCAAGACTCACTGCCAAGACTATCTTAGCAGACAAATTCCATTTCAGAAGTGAGTTCACCCCTCGTTTCAATCCTGTATACCTGAACCGGATTCTCCTGCTGTTCCATCGATGTCCATCTCATGAGATATAAATCTTTACACAATGCATCAGAGGGAGAAATAGGTCCTACCCATCTCATAATGATACCATTATTATGTGTGCCACAAGATCATAAATCATACATCATAGCATAAACCATGTAATAAAAATGGGATTCTTAAACATCATGCCATCATAACATAATCCATAAAAAGGACATAATATAAATATTACCATCATATCATAATCAAATCAATGTAATAATAGAGATAGAAATATAACCCTATATTATCTTAGATGGAAAATAATTTTGATAAAACACTTGAATTTCATTCTTGAAGAAAATATCCTCTCTTCTTAAAAAACGTTTACTTTTATCCAAATATCTTGCACTTTTAAAAGAAATTTATTATGTTGAAAATACACTAGTAAATGTGTGTAATAATATTCATAGAAATAAGGCATTATGAAAATTTAAAAACTCATTCATGCTGTATATGTTTAAAAATCATTCTTCTCGTACTTTGGCCAGAAAAGTCAAAAAGTACCTCGTACTAAAAAAGACAAAAGATTCCTTTCATATATTTTACAATAAACTCACCAATGAGTTATATAGAATTTAAAAAAACTTAGGAGGATATAAATAATATTACATATTGAGGACACATGGATGTGGATGATAACACACCCCAGTAAATACAAAAGTATAAACAATCTCGGCTAAAAATGATATTGTGAGATTTTCCCTTACCTTAAGACAGATTTTCTTTTTATGTGTCCGAACCTCCTGTATAATGATTTAAATAATGTTATTGACTTATTAAAGAATCTTAACCATTGTTATTATATCATATATGATCATATTATTAGCTTCTTATTTTTAATATTTCATTGTTACTTGTTATTCAGGTGTTTATTTCTTTTTGTTCTTATGCATATTTTGTCGAATAAATTCATATTATTATTTTTCAGTTATATTTTTCCCATTTCCAGAATTTTATTAGTGCAATATATATCATATTTATTTATTCAATTCATTCATATAATAATTTTTCAATCAAGATCATGTAGAACGTTTCACATCACATCGTGGAGACGGTTGGCCGTACGTACGCACGAGTGATGATATCATTCCCATGATCGTGGAATTGTATTTAAGTGTATGTATACTATTTAAGAATCGATATCAATTTAAAATAATCATATATAGCTATTCTTTACACCATTATACAAATCCAATTAAGGTGGTGGTGGAAAATAAATTACACCACGGTGTGGAGATGGTATTTCCTACAGACGCACGTGTGGTCATTTCATTTTCAGTATGATGGATAGAAGGTGAAATAGGGTTGTTTCATATATATAATAACATATCAGTATATGAGTTACACTTATGTTATTACTTCATAATGAAACAACTAAATAAGAGGAAGTATAAGAACAAAAAAATTTGTAACAATTGATAAGAGACATTACCTCTTCTTTGAAGCGCCTCTTCTTAACCTCCTCTTAGGGCACTAAAGATGGAATTTGAAGAAGAGAAAGACCTCTAGGATGTTTCTAGAGAATTGGAGAAGAGAAATTGGCAGTGTATGGCCGAGCATGAACGCTCAAAGTTGGGTGAGGAGGAGAGGGATGAGGTTCCCTTTTATAAGGGAGGAGAGGGGCACCTTAGGAAAAACATAAAATATTTTTTTAATATAAAGTCATATTAGGTTTTTAAAAGCTCCAAACTGATTTATTTAGAAGATAAGGTGGGTATGGGTCAAAATAATATAAACCAATAGATTTTAGACAAGTTTAGATTACTATTTTAACTTTATCATTTAGATTTAACACTAAGTTAAATAATTTATCTATTAATATATATAACCTTATCTAAGTCATTTGGATGAACCTTATATTTTTATGAATAAATTATCAATTAATTATATAATATTGGTTTTAAAAACTCTTTTATTTCAATTTTGACACTATTGGGAATTTGATTTTTGTGAAAATCATAACAGAATGATTAATTAAAAAACTTAATTAAATCAATACTAACATGTCATAATATATTTTAAAATTAGCGTAATTCATAAAAAGTCTCAAATTAAATTTATTTTGATATTTATAATATCAATTATTTCATTATTTCATTAATTAGGTAATTAATACATCACCATTATGTCATAAATAAATTAAATTTTTTAATGTCTTAAAATTATAAATAATATTCCATTATGTAGGAAATCGTTTTAGATCTATAATGAATATTTATAATCAAATTTATCTTATGTATATCCCTATATTAATAATGTTTTAGTAATTAAACTATGATTTTATATCTTTTAACTCTTCTTTGAATTAAATAATAATAAATGTATAATCCTAGTGGACCTAAATGATAATATTTGATTTCTATGGTTGTTTTTGGTCGAGATAATCTTGTCCAATATAATTAGGACATGTGTTTGGGTAATATTAATATCATTTATACCCTTAATTACCCTATTTACTTTAAACCGTGGTAAATAAAAGTAAAACGTTACTATTCACAAAAAAAATTATTTTTATCTTATTGAACCACATTTTACTCCATGATATTAACCGTATCTCTCAGATTTTCTAAATTCCACTCACAAAAGCGGTAAAATTATGTTTTTCATGAATTACCAAATTCTCATAGGAGGTGGGTAAAAGACGGTGAAAATTCAATAATATATTTATATATCTAAAATTATTCAAAACTAACTTCAATGAATTACATTGAACTTATATAGGTATTATGTATCTATTTTGACCTTATTTAAATTAAAATAAAATAAATAATTATTTTAATAAAAATTCGTTTTTAAACCATAACTCAATGTTTCTTCACTATTCATCAAATATTGAAAGGATTCAAGAAAAATACAAAAAATTCACCCTAGGATAATTTAGACATTAAAAATTCAAAAATGAAGTCCATTTTGAATGATAAAATTTATAAAATTTCAAAAAGTGTGTATTACTATTCATAATAGCTAGTTTTAATAATAGCATATCATTGTTTAGTGAAACTAGATATTGTGTACAATGCAAGCTATTGAGGAAGGCCGCGATTGCGTGTAAAGAAAGCCAAGATAGTGTTGTGTGTAGTGAAATATTCGTTTGATGATGTATATAACATAAAAAAATATTTCTCATAAAAATCTCGGGTGTTATATTCTACCCCCCATAAAATGAATTTCACCCTCGAAATTCGTCACATTCTAACAAACAAATGAGGATACATCTCCCTCATCATATCCTAAAGCTCCCATGTAGCGTCTTCTAATTGGTGGTTTCTCTATAAAACATTCACCATGTGAGTGGTCTTGTTCCATAGGACTTTTTCGCTACGATCTAGAATCTCTATCGGTTGTTCTTCATAAGAATGATCTTGCTCTAGCTTTACAACTTCTGAGCTGAGTACATGTGAAAGATCGGGTATGTACTTTCTCAAGAGAGATACATGGAATACATCATTTACTTGAGAGAGATTTGGTGGAAGCACCATTCAGTAAGCTACTTTCCCAACACGATCAAGTATTTTGGAAGGACTGATATACCTAGAGCTCAGCTTTCCCTTCATTCCAAATCTCATTACTCTCTTCTAAAGAGATATTCATAAGAACACTTTATCACCCACTCCAAAATCTAGGTTTTTTCTCTGGTTATCGTCATAACTTATTTGTCGACAATGAGCTTCTCTTATGTGTTGTTGAATATATTTGACCTTTTCATCCATCTCATCAACAAGATTAGGTACTAATAGCCTTCTTTCCCCAACTTCATCCTAGAACGTTGGAGTATTGCATTTCATTACATGGAGTGATTCATAAAGAGCCATCTAAATAAGGGAGTGAAAGCTATTATTATAAGAAAATTCCACCAAAGGTAGCTGTTGATCCCAACCACCTTCTAAATCCATAGAGTAAGAACTTTACATATATTATAGAGTTTGAATTGTTCTCTCAGACTTACCATTTGTCTGAAGATGATAAGTAGTGCTGAAACTCAATTCTATATTCAAAGTATGCTGAAGACTTCATAAGAACTTTGAGGAAATCCTCAGATCTTGATCAGATATAATGGAATGTGGTACTCCATGAAATCATTCCACTTCCTTTACATATATCCTGGAAAGCTGATCAAGAGAGAAATCCTCTCTAATAGCAATTAAGTGTGCCAACTTTGTAAGACGATCAACTATGACCCAAATAGCAATATTTACATTGGATGTTTTAGGAAGTCTGGTGACAAAGTCCATAGTGATGTTTTCCCATTTCAATTCGTGTATGGGTAATGGTTGTAACATCCCCTTATAATTATTTCTATCAGCTTTTACTTGCTGAAAAACCATTCATCGAGAGACATATTCAGCAACATCCCTTTTCATTCCATCCCACGAGATGTAATCTTTCAGGTCTCTATATATCTTTGTGCTTCAAGGATGAATAAGGAATGAAGAACTATGAGCCTCATCCAGCAGTTCCTTCTTTAATTCTGGGATGTGAGGAACACAAACTCAATTCTGCAGCCTTATTATCCCATCATAAGCAAGGTTGATTTTAGGAAAATTTCTCAACTTCATTTGTAACTCTACATCTTCATTTTGTGCATCTTTAATATACACATGTATAGGTCGTTGAACATTTATTTGATAAAGATAATATTTCTCCCCTTCCATTATAATTCCAAGATCCATCCTTTGTAAATCTATAAATATTGGATGTTTTTTTATCCTCATCATGGATTAGCTAGCATGGTATTGTCGACATAATGAATCTTCTAGATTGTTTTCATTCCCAGGGTGATAATGAATTGAGCAGTCGTAATCCATAATCAGCTCCAACCATCATCTTTGGCGCATATTCAGCTCCTTTTGTGTGAAAATATACTTTAAACTTTTATGAACAGTATAAATATTACACCTTTCACCATAAATATAATGCCTCCACATTTTTAATGCAAAGATTACTGTAGTAACTCCAAATCATGAGTTGGGTAATTTTGCTCATGGATTTTCAACTATCGTGAGGCATAAGATATTACCCTATCATTTTGCATGAGAACACACCCCAATACTTTCTTAGATGCATCACTATAAATCACAATCCTTTCTCCACTAAAAGGCAATGTGAGCACAGGTTCACTGGATAACCTTATTTTTAACTCCTTGAAATTCTCTTCACATTCCTCTGTCCAAACGAACATAACTCCTTATCAAGTCAACCTGGTGAGTGGATTAGAAAATCATGAAAAATATTTCACAAAACGTCGATAATATCCATCCAACCCAAGAAAACATCAGATTTCAGTTACTGTTGTTCGTCATGACCATCTTTCGATAACCTCTGCTTTTGTTGGATCCACAGATATCCCCTCTTTTGAGATTATGTGACCCAAAAATGAAAATTTATGATGCCAAAATTCAGACTAGGTAAATTTTGCATAATTCTTATCCTTTCATAGAGTATTTAATACAATTATCATGTGATCTATATGTTCTTACTTTCTCTTTGAATAGAAAATAATATCATATATAAATACTACCACAAACTGATCAATATAGACTCTAAAGACTCTATTCATTAGATCCATGAAGATAGCAGGGGAATTAGTATGACCAAATGGCATCACTATAAAATCATAGTGACCATACATTGTACGGAAAGCAGCCTTTGGTATATCCTCCCTCTTGACCCTTAATTGATGATACCCTGAATGAATATCAATCTTTGAAAAGAATTGAGCTCCGCATAGTTAGTCAAATAAGTCATCAATGCGTGGGAGAGGATATTTGTTCTTGATAGTGATCTTGTTAAGATCTCTATAATCAATGAAGAGTCTCATTGATCCTTGTTTCTTCTTAACAAACATAACAGGTGCTCCCTAAGGTGATGCACTAGGGAATATGAATCCCTTATCAATATTCTCTTGGAGTTGCTTCTTCAATTCCTACAACTAAATTGGGTCCATTCTATAAGGTGTCTTTTAAATAGGCATAGCTCCCAGTATGAGTTCTATTGAAAACTCAACTTCTCAATTTGGTGGAATACATGGAAATTCCTCTGGAAAGAAAACATCAAATTCCCATAAAATGGTCATATTCTTAATCATAAGTTTATCTCCAACCATTTGAGATAAATAACCTTCATTTAGTGGAATCATGTCCCATAATATAGAATAAATTTCCACCAGATGGTTATTTACATCCTTGCATCTCTAGATGATCATAGATTGATCTGGAATATGAAATGTGACTTCCCTTAAATGGAAATTGATATGATATCCATACAAATAAAGCCAATACATTCCAAGATTCACATCAAATTCCACTATAGGAAGGATCACAAGATTTGCAAGAAGCACATTCCCACAAATTTCAATCAGAGACGAATTATAAACTTTTTATTCGATTGATGTGCCTTTAGGGGTTGTAACATATAACTCATCATCTAATTGTTTAGGTAATACGGTGATACCCATAGAAAATTCTTCATAAATAAAATAGTGGGTGGATCCAGAATCAAATAAAACATTTTCTACTTTATAGTGGATTTTTAGTGTACCTTTCACCACATCGTTATCGTACTCCACATCGCTGATAGAAATTGCATGTGACTTTCCTTTGTATTTATCCTTATGAGTTTTTTGACGTTTCTCATCATCAAAAACCCTTGGATTAGGTCATTTATTAGAATAATTCCCCATTTCCTTGCACTTGTAACATTGAAGTGTAGGAGGTGCACTATGTGTATCTTTCTCTTTGTTCGCATCACTAGACATCTTCTACCCATCATTGTCGCATTCAAATGCCTTATGACCTTCTTTTCCATATATTAAACATGTACTTGTCCTTTTAAGACAATTCCCTCCATGATTCTTTCCACACTTTTATCATAAGGGAAAACTCATCTTCTTTTCAGTGTGGCCTTTAGATTTCCCATTGAATTAAATTTTCCTCTTCTTATCAAATGCATATAACTGATGGGTTACTACAATATCCATCTCAACCTTGAGAGCACGTCGAATGATTTCCTCGTAGATATTGAAATCCCTTATGGATAATGCCCTTGAAAGACTTGTTTTTAAGCCACTAAATAATCGATCGATCTTACTCTCAAGTTGGATAATAATTCCAGAAGCATACCTTGAAAGTCTAGTAAAATTTTCTTCATATGTACCAACAGATTCATCATCCTTTTTCTTTAGTTCAAGAATCTCTTTATCCATATTTTTTCGAAGAATACGAGGGAAGTACTTAGTGAATAATATGTTCTTGAACTCGTCTCATTCCATGGACTCAATTTCATCTCTTGGAATCGTATTCTTGATAAGATTCCACCATTGATCTGCTACACCTTCCAAACAATATACTGTTATGATGACATTATCATGTTCAGAACATTGAGGAACTGAAAATATCTTTTCAGTGGTAATAATCTTTTGTTCAGCCACTAATGGATCAGAAAACCTGCTGAATAAAGGTGGATGCTGCCTCATGAAGGATTCAACAGAATGTTGCTCCTTCCTTTTCTCGTTTGGAAGTCATGTGTGATTCATAGCTTGAGAAATTTGTGTGAGAATGGCTACAAGATTTTTCATTCCAACTCCCATAACGTTTGGTTTCTCCAGTGGAAAATCATTTCATTGCCCATCACATTCAGCATTAACACGGTTACTATGGGTTCCAGCCATTGAGTAAAACCAAGAAGCATAGTGTGAGAAACAATAATCATAACAGGAAAACCACATAATCAAGAATAAAATTTCACACTTATGGTCTTATCATAGGTTATTCATGTACATTTATAAAACACTAATATTGTGTTCTATGCTCTGACATATCCTTAGGGTTCTTACTAAGGCTTTCACATCCTTGTTTCCAAAGGTTGACTATACCTTCACTCTGATACCAACATTAATGACCCATAATTTACATACATTGTTATTACATCAAAATTGAAGCACGCATATTACAACATATAACAAAATCATAGTTGAACCGTATAGGTATAGTGTCTTTTGAAACTGGGAAACATAATCTACTGGTTCATAAAGCATCTACATTATCTCTTGTTTATTTCTTCATATCTAGGATCCCTTTTTGGAATATCTTATGTAATACCCTACTTCCTGACCTGGGAAAAAACTTACAAAAGGGTGAGCTCAAATGCTCAGTAAGGGTAAACAAAAGAAATATCAATCAAATCATATTCATAATAACATAACATTCTCAAAATCTTAACCTGCAAAAGAGATCATAATTTCATAACATTGGATAAATCATAGTAGTGAAATGTAATCATAACATGAAACATTGTGTCATACACACATAATCATAGAGATTCATTTCATTGTAGTCAAGACTCACTGCCAAGACTATCTTAGTGGACAATGTCCATTTCTGAACCAAGTTCACTCCTCGTTTCAGTCTTGTATCACTGAACCAGATAAACCTGCCATTCCAACCCTGTCTATCTAATGAGATATAAATCATTACCCAATTCATTGTAGGGAGATATAGGTCCCACCCATCTCATAATGATACCATTCTTATGTGTTCCACAATATCATAAATCATACATCAAAGCATATCCCATGCAACAAAAATTGGATTCTTAAACATCACGCCATCAGAACATAATCCATTAAAAGGACATAATATAAATATTTCCATCATAACATAATCAAATCACTGTAATAATAGGGATAGAAACAGAACCCTATATTATATTATATGGAATATAATTTTGATAAAACACTTGAATTTCATTCTTGAAAAAACTATCCTTTCTTCTAAAAAACATTTCATTTTCTCCAAATATCACACACATTTAAATGAAATGGATTATGTTGAAAATAAACTAGTAAATGTTTGTATGAAGCTTCATGGAAATATGGCATTATGAAAATTTTAAAACTCATTCATGCTATATAAGTTAAAAAAACATTCTTCTCATACTTTGTCCTGAATAGTCAAAAAGTACATCGTACTAAAAATGACATAAGATTCCTTTCATATATTTTACTAAAAACTGACCAATGAGTAATATTGAATTTAAACAATATTAGGAGGATATAAATAATATTACATATTGAGGAAACATGGATGTGTATGATAAGCACACCCCAGTAAATACCAAAGTATAAAAAATCCCGTCTAAAAATGAGATTGTGAGATTTTCCCTTACCTTAAGTACGATTTGCTTCGTATGTATCCGAAAATCCTGTATAATGATTTAAATAATTTCATTTACAAATTATAGAATCGTACTCCTTGTTATTATATCGTATATGTTCATATTCGTAGCGTCTTATTAGTAATATTTCATTGTTACATGTTATCCGGGTGTTTATTGCTTTTTGGTCTTATGCGTGTTTCGTCAAATAAATTCTTATTTCTTTTTTAGGGTATAGATAAATCATTTCCAGAATGGTATTAGTGTAATATATATCATATTTATTCATTAAATTCATCTATATAATCATTATGAAATGAAGATCATGTAGAAAGAGTTGCATCACATCGTGGAGACGGTAGGCTGTAGGTACGCACATGGGATGATATCGTTCCCATGATCGTGGAATTGTATTGAAGTGTATGCGTACCATTTCAGAATCAATATCACATTACAATAATCATATATATTTATTCATTACACCATTTTAACCATCCAAGTAATGTGGTGGTGGAAGAAAGATTACACCACGGCGTGGAGACGGTATTCCGTACGTATGCACGCGCGGTGATTTCCTTTTCCGTAGAATGAATAGAAGGTGAAATAGGGTTGTTTCAAATTTATAATAACATATAATTATATGAATGATACTGATGTTATTAATTCATAATGAAAAAACAAATGAAGTAGAAGTAGATGAAGAAATAAATTTGAAACAATCGGTAAGAGACATTACGTCTTCTTTGAAGCGCCTCTTCTTAACCTCCTCTTAGGGCACTAAAGATGGTATTTTAAGAAGACCAGGACTTATAGGATGTTTCTAGGGAAGTGTAGAAGAGATATTTTCTTCGGATTTCAGAGCATGAAGGCTCAAAGTGTGGTGAGTAGGAGAGGGAGGAGCTGCCCATTTATAAGGGAGGAGAGGGGCACCTTAGGAAAAACATAAAATATTATTTTATTATAAAGTAATATTCTTGTTTTAATAGCTCCAAATTGATTTATTTTGAGGGTAAGGTGTGTATGGGTCGAAATACTCTCAACCAATAAATTTTAGAAAAGTTTTTGTTACAATTTTAACCTTATCATTTAGATTTATCTCTAAGATAAATAATATAACGTTTACCGCGTCTTATTGTTTTCTTACACTATATGGTTAATAATTGTACAATAACAAGAAAAACGAACCCCAAGTGGTACATTATTAATATATTTAACCATTTATAGCTAATTTGTCTGACCATTATATTTTTAGAAGTAAAATATCAATTCATAATATAATATTTGTTTTAAAAACTCTTTTATGTCAATTTTGACACTATTGGAAATTTGATTTTTGTGAAACTCATAACAACATGATTACTTCGAAAAAACCTATTTAAATCAAATTTAACATGTCATAATATCCTTTAAAATTATTGTAATTCATAAAAAGTCTCAAATAACATATATTTTGATATTTATAATATCAAATATTTTATTATTTCATTAATTAGGTAATTACTACATCACCATTGTGTCACAAATAAATTAAATTATTTAATTTCTAAAAATTATAAATAAAATACAATTTTGTTGGAAATTATTTTATATTTTTAATTAATATTTAAAATATAATTTATCTAATGTATAACCCAATATTAAAAAAAATTAGTAATTAAACTTTGATTTTAACTATTTTAACTCTTCTTTGAATTAAATAATAATAAATTTCCTAATCTAATCCAAGTGGATCTAAATGATAATATTTTATTCCTAAGGTTTTTTTTGGTCGAGATACATTTTTCCAATAGAATTGGGACACGTGTTAGGGTAATATTAATATCATATTTACCCTTAATTACCGTATTTACTTTTAATCGTGGTAAATAAAAGTAAAAGGTTATTATTCACCAAAACAAATTTATTATTAAATGACATTTTACTCCTTGATATTAACATTTTCTCACTGATTTTTAAACTTCCACACATAGAAGTGGTAAAAATATGTTTTTTGTGAATTTCCACATTCTTATAGGATGTGAGTAAATGAAGATGAAAAGTTCAATAAAATATTTATATATCTAAAATTTTTCCAAAATAACTTCAATGAATTAAATTGAACATATATTGGTATTATGTATCTATTTTGACCTTAATTAAATTAAAATAAAATAAATAATTAAGGAAAACAAATTCGTTTTTAAACCATAACTCCGGGTTTTTTCACTATTCATCAAAAATTGAATGTTTTCAAAAAAATACAAAAAATTCAACATAAGATAATGTTGATATTCTGAATTCAAAAGTGGAGTCCATTTTGAATGATAGTATTTATAAAATTTCTAAAATTATGTATTACTTTTCTTTACGGCTAGTTTTAATAATATCATATCACTGTTTAGTGAAACTCGGGTTTGCGTAGAACACAAGCTATCTAGGAAGGCCGTGATTGCGTGTAAAGCAATCCAAGCTAGTGTTGTGTGTAGTGAAAGATTCCTTTGATGATGTATATAACATAAGAAATAAATATTTCTCATAAAAATATCGGGTGTTACAGTAGGAATCAACCACAACCTCAATATGACAAACAGTCTGATTGATATGACTCCAAGTGTGTTTTTTATTTAATATAGACATAAATTTTAGTAAAAAGTAAAAGTTAAATACTCAAAATTGATCCAATGATTTTAGATGGAATTTATACTTTAGGAAAATAATCTAGAAGTCTTTTTTGACATGTATGAATCAATAAAACATCAATTTTATGCATGATTTGACTGATATGTCTCAAAGTGAATATTTTTATTTAAAATTGACATTAATTTAGATATAAAGAACCAATAATATAGTGAAAACCAAGAAAAAAAAATTATATTGTTTTGATACATTATGAAAATTATCCATTAGTCATTTTTTATGTTTAGGAATCAACCACACCTCAACATGAAGCATAGTGTGGCCGGTATGACTCAAAGTGTGTCTTTTTATTTAAAATTAGCATTAATTTTAGTAAAATGAACAATTCACATACTAGAAACTAAATAAAATTTATATTGTTTTAATACTTTAGGAAAATGATCCATAAGTCATTTTTGATGAGTAGCAATCAACCACACATCAATTCAATGCACATAGAGACCTGTATGACTCAATGTGTCTATTATCAGTATAAAATTGTCATTTTAGTTTAAAATGTGTTCCACTAACTAAAAACTAACCAAACATGCTCTGATTGTCTTGATACATTATGAATTTGATTCATAAGTCTATTGTGACTTATATTAAGTATTATTATAAAAAAATAATACATGATGTGACTGATATGACTCAATGTGTGTGTTTCCAGTTTCATATGAAATTTTAGTAAAAAAATAGTGACATACTGAAAACTAAGCTAATGCATTCATATAATTTGGATACTTTTGGAAAAATATTCATAATTTTTTATGACATATAGGAATCAACCCCACCACAATACGATGTATTGTGTGATAATCATAATTCAAAGTGTGTTTTATTAATTGACATTAATTTTAGTAAAATGAGAAAGTGACATATTGAATACAAACTAAATGCATTTCGATTGGTTTGATAATTTAGTAAAGTGATCAATAAATCATTAATAACTTGTAAGAATCAAACACACCATAGTCTGATGCATGGTGTGACCGGTAAGACACAAAATGTCTGTTATCAATTTGAAATTGATATTTTAGTTCAAAATCTGTCACTCACTAAAAACCAAAAAAGTTGCTCCAATTATTTTGTTAATGTAGAAAATGGTTCTTAAATCTTTTGTAACATGTAGGATGTAGTCTCATGTCAATCTTACACATGATGTGACCGATAGGACTTAGAGTGCAAGTTTCCAGTTTCAAATGGCATTTTAATAAAAAAACAGACATGACATACTTAAAACAAAGAAAATGGATTTAATATTTTTGATACATCAGTAAAATGATCTAGAAGTTGTTTTGGACGTGTAGGAATCATCCACACCTCAATTTGATATACGACACGACCTATATAATTTCAAGTGTGTCTATTTATTAACAATTTTCATTAATTTTAGTAAATTGAACATGTGACAAACTGAAAACCATGAAAACACATTCATATTGTTTTGATACTTTAGAAAACAGATTGATAAGTCATTTATAACATGTAGGAATCTACCAACCTCAATTATACAAATGGTTTTATGGGTATAACTCTAATTGTGACTTTTTATTTAGAATTGAAAATAATTTTAGTAAAAAGAACAAGTTATATACAAAAAACTATAATACCACATTCTAATTCTATTGATACTTTTGGAAAATAATCACTAAGTCATTATTAACGTGTATGAATCAACCACACATCATCCTGACACACGATGTGACCATTATGAATTAGATGTCCATTATCATTTTAAAATGGAAATTTTGGTTTTGAACATTTCACTCATTGAAAACCAATAAAACATGCTCCGATTATGTTGATAATTTAGGGAAAAAATCGAAAATCACTTGTGAAGTGTAGGATTCAGTCTCATATCATACTGATACACTATGCAACCAATATGACTCAAAGTGTGTGTTTGTAGTTTTGAATTAAATTTTAATAAAAAACAAAATTGACATTATAAATATTCATAAAATGCATTCATATTATTTTTATACTTTATAAAAATGATCCATAAGTCATTTGTGATGCGTAGGAAGGATCCACACCTAAATATGATGCATTGTGAGACTTGTATAATTCCAGTTATGTCTATTTATTTAATTTTTACATTAATTTTTGTAAAAATAACAAGTGACATATTAAAAGCTGAAAAATGCATTCAGATTGTTTGGGTACTTTTGAAAATTGATCTATAAGACATATGTAACCTGTATAAATCATCCAAAAATCATATAATGCATGATAAGTCCAGTATAACTCAAAGTGTGTCTTTTTATTTAAAAATGACATTAATTTTAGAAAAAAGTACATGTGACATACTGAAAACCAATAAAATGTATTCAAATTATTTTTATAATTCAGTATAATGATCCATTTGTCATTTTTCACATGTAGTAATAAACTACACATTAATTTGACACACACTGTGAATGATAGGACTCCATGTGTGTCTTTTTTTATTTGAAATTGTCATTGATTTTAGTAAAATGAATAGTGACATACTAAAATATGATCTAACACATTAATATTATTTCTATACTTTTGGAAAATGGTCCATGAGTCATTTATGACGTGTACTAATCAACATCAACCTAACCCAATTCATAGTGTGACTGGTATAACTCTATGAGTTCTTTATTATTTTACAATTGGAATTTTAGTTCAAAATGTATGTCACTCATTGAAAACCATGTTAATGAGCTCAATTTGACTTAATAATTTAGGAAAGTAATTTATAATTCATTTGTGGCATATGAAAAGTAGTACCACTTGAAACTGACACATTATGTGATTGGAATGACATAAATTTCACGGTTCCTATTTGAAATGACATTTTAGTAGGAAAAAATGGCATACTAAAAACTGAGAAAATTCATTTGGATTATTTTGATAATTTTAGAATATGATCCATAAGTACTTTTTGACGTATAGGAATTAGCCACACCTCAGTCAGATGCATGATGTGACCGGTATAACTCCCTGTGTGTCTTTATGTAAAATTGAAATTAATTTTAGTAAAAATACAATGTTATATACTCAAAACCAATAAAATGCATACAAATTTTTTTGATACACTGGGACAGAAATCCATAACGCATTTTTGATGTTTATAAATCAACCACACCATAATGTGACACAATGTGTTATCGGTATAACTTCAAGTGTGTCTTTCTTTTTTAAATTTACATTTCATAAATGTATTATTTCTTATTAATGTTTAATTTCTTTCTTCATAGTATTAATAATTGTTGGTGATAAACCATTAAACCATAAAAAATCTAAGATCCATTGCGATGTATTATTAGGTTGATTATTTTATATTTTCAATTGATAAATTGGAGGCATAGAACTAGAACATCATTCTTCAATAATCAAGCTAGTAGAAGAATTAAAAGAGAATGAATAGAAAGGAAACTACATAGGATATTACGTGATTCAGATTAGTGTGACCATTCATGCACGGTGAGATCACCACCTAGGTAAGCCTTTTATTATGTAGCAATAAACCTATTAAAGAAAATAAATAATCGAGGAAAATAATTTAATAACCATAGAAAAATTCTGAGGAGTATGGCCATGTTGAATTAGGTAGCAGCGGTGAAGCCTATCACACATATTCAACATCATCCACTCTTAGACATACTCATTCACACACCTAAAAAGGTTAAAAATCTATAAATGATTGAAAAGAATAAATATTTTAAGAACTAATAAACTAAATAGAAAACTAGTTACGATCAAAAAGGAATTAAATAAAGGGAACATTCTTAGTGCACAGTTGTCTTAGACCAAGGAATGAGCCGATATAAACTTCTCTCCCACTGGATAAGTACACTGGTTCTACGTGGTAGAACGAGCTCAAATATAGAGATTGCAAGAGGTCGGATATACTTGGTATTGTTCTTCTTCTCTGAGAACCCCACAATGTAGTGAAAGAGATACTCAGCGGGAACTCATCGAATGACCCATATGAAACATACTACTTTGAGAGAATGGATCAGTAGAATCAATGAAAACCGTGAGAAAATCATGGAATGATAGAGATCTATAGGAAGTATAATCAGAATCCTAGGATCACAATTATATGGAAAACCCATATTAAGTCAATATATCACATAATGGAAGGTGGTAAAATTAATAGGGCAAGTGGTACCATTGGATCGGTACGACGGTGGAACCCCAGATCAAGGCCAAGCAAAAGAAATACACTTTGGTTGATGCAGCACTATTGTATGTCATCCAATCAATGGTCCTAGTAAGCAACTGATGTTATTAAGGAAAAAAAATAATATAAATAACAAATAATTAGATGAAATCAAACTAAAACCAATGTGACCATTACCATGTATGCATATACCCTATGAATATTGACCACCCTTAATTCATTATTAATAAATAAAATAAAACCATAATAATGGAATTTAAATTTAAAAAATATAGGGGACAAAAAAAATCTACACCTTGAAATTAATTGCAATTTAAGGTTATGTTATCGCGACCTAAGTTATAGAATTGGGTCTAAATTCATTAATTTAAGGCAATTCATTAATTTGGACAATGACACGACCTTAGTCAACTATCAGTCAGAGTAACCCTAGAGGGTATCTTAGTGACACTCACCATCAAAGATTATATAATATTCCAAACAAAATGATGTATATTGTTAATGTTCTTTGATATAATGGGGAATATAAATAACTTAGATAATTTCAATGCAGATAGTTTATCATAGTGAACTAATATGCTATCAGTAGATAAAGACAACTCAAAAATAAAAGCATTCAACCATTTAACCAATTTTATGTATTCTGTTAAGGAAATATACTCTACCTCAATAGTGGAGAGTGCAACCCCTAAACACATATTTCACTTTTAGGAGACCTATTCTAAGAATCCATTTCAATGCATGTTAGTGAGGCTTACCAGGTTTCCCCACAAACATGCTCAATGTACAAAAATAAAATGCAATTTTTGTCCTAGAACATAACATATAATATATAAGACTTCGTAATAAATTAGAATATGGAATCTTATTCATGAAGGTAGTATAAAAATAATTTCTAGGGGATTTATCAAAATAGAATTTAAATATTTTCCTAGATGAATAATAATAGGTATGACATGCTCAAACAGATATCTTCATAATACCTTTTTAACACAAGTAGATTTAAAAAGTACAAGGTTCTACCCTTACCATCTCTTATTATGTCATCACCTTTGATTTGAATATTATTCCCTATATCTTTCATTTTAAAAGAATAGTTCAATTTATTCATTACAGAATTTATAATCCCCATGTTCTTAAAGATTAAAATCATGATATAAATATATAATAACAGGTAAACAGATTCATATTTATCAGTATTATAGTATACACATACATAAATTTTCCATCTAGAGAATAAATTTTCAATTATAAAATAATGAATCAATTTGTACCATTTTATTGAAGATTGTTTAAGACCATAAAAATACTAATTAATAAGAAAAACATGATTGGGTTTTAATAGTTTTGAAAATCTATTAGACAGGGTCATATAAATTGATTCATAAAGGGTACCAGGTTAAAAGATAAAATTTTTACATATAAATGTTTAAAATGAAAAAAAAAATAAAAGAAAATGAAAAAATAATTTTAATATATTAATGTTTAAAAAATGGGGAGAAGATCTCACAATAATCAATTCCCTCAAATTGAATAAAGTATTTAGAAACCATTTGGGTTTTGAATTTGATATTAATTTCTCTAACATTGTTCTATTTCATCTTATATATCCATTTAGAACCTATGACCTTATGGTAATTAGGTCTATAAAAAACAACCCATGCATTGTTCTTGAGATGTGAATTCATCTCTTCATGTATTACACCTAACCATTTGGTGGCCTCTTTGGACTTAAGGTCTTACTTACAAGTTTGATATTCAATGTTAAACAAATCATTTTCTACATTAAATGCATAGGAAATAATGTCTTCCTGATTGAAATAGGCTAGAGGCCTGAAAACTCTTCTCTCTTTATCCTGAGTGAGATGATAATTTCTCAAATCATCTGGTTCCTCTGTTTCTTGTTCAGAATAAAAATTTGAATAGGATTCAACATGGGTATGGAAAATAGGGGGATCATAACCAATATCTAACTGGGAGTGGTTACTGGATTCCAAACGGACTTCAAAACCTACGTCTGTTGGGACAGTAGAGGGTTTTACAATTCCATTGGATGACTCTAGAGATTCATATTCCTTGTCATTGGAGAGACTGGACTCATGATACATGACATCTCATCTTGCTATAAAATTTTTATAACCTGGTTTGACTTCCCACAGAAAACAGTCCTTAATAACCACTGGATATCCCACGAATATTCACCTCACATCTGTAACACCCCGAGATTCCATGATAAACTTCTCTTTTAAATAATGCAATAGCTTGCATTGTACGCAAGTTCGAGATTCAAACACACTACGACCAATCAAAGTAGCTGTTATGAATAGTAATACAGACATTTTAAAATTACAGAAATTTTGTATTTAAAAATGGACTTCATTTTTGTATTCTAAATATCGAAATTATCCTAAGATGAATTTTTTGTAATTTTCTGAGAACTTCCAATTTTTTTTGAATAGTGAAAAATACTTAAAAACAAATTTTTTAATCAAAATAATTTATAGTGATAAATTATACTATTGAGTGGTTTTAAACTATTGTTAGAATATATTTTTACCATTTTATCCAATGGTGTTTATTATAATTAATTTCACTTTGAAATTGGACATAAACAATTGTCAATCTTTTGATATATATTGTTTCATAAAAACACGCTATTTGTTGTGACAACGGGAATTAATTATAAAATTAATGCAAATTATATGTTTGGAATTCTGTAAAATAGACATCATTTTTTAATTTGGAATATCAGTTATATCTTAGGGTGAAATTTTGGCATTGTTCTGAAAAACTTCAATTTTGATGAATATTGAAACCACTAAGTGGTAGTTAAAAAACTGATTTTTCGTTTAAATGAAATATTACCACTTCTGTGATTTGATTTTAAAATAACCAACATACATGGTTGTAATTAGGATGTAAAATGTGGTTCAATGGGATTAAAATAATTTTTTGGTGAATAGTAACTTTTAAGTTTAATTAATCGTGATTAAAGTTAATTAGTGAAATTTAAGGTAAAAATGATATTATAAAAATATAAAAGTACCTTTACACATGTCCTACCCCTATTTGAGGAGTCATGGAAGACCAAGAAAATCCATGGGTCAACTTGGGTACCCCATGGAGCCACTTTGGTAGAAAAATGACATTAAAACCTTTTTATTTAATGTTAAAATAAAAATGTCACAAACATGAGTTATTTTACTAAAATAATTTTTAAATGGGGTTATACAAGGAATATTTTTGACAATAAATATTAATTATAAATCTAAACGGATTTCCTACATCATGATATTTTTCTTATAATTTTTAGACATTAAAAAAAATAAATTATTTATGACACCATGATGATGCAGCGATTACTTCATTAATTAACGATTTAAATAAAATGAAAATATAAATTAAAATCTAAGACATACAATTGTCGAAAACATATTGGATGAGTAGATTTCTAACCCGAATCACATATACTAGAAATATATCATTTTGGGACCTTTAGAATCCAAAAATCATATCCTAATATTGTAACATTTCATGAGTTCCAAGAGTTCCCCTCCTCTCCTCTTATAAAATCCCCCCACCACTACAACCTTATTCACATCGTCCAAGACATTTGTATTGGCCAACCTCTACCCAAATACTATCTCCACTTCCCTATATTACTCCTAGAAGCCTCACTTTGGGCAGAATTCTTCCCAAGGAAGCCTTTGGCTAAAATCAAAAAGAGTTACCCGATTTTAAGGTAATGTCTTCTATTATGTTATTTTGGTTTATATTGCTTCTCCATCCCCATAAACTCTTCTAATTCCTTTATTTGGTAACAACAACAGTATCTCCAATATACTAGGATGTTGTTGTGATAAGGATTTTATTTAAACTTACACAGACCTTCGTCTAATGGTTAATGAACATACTGTTTCTGTGGGTGGAGAAATATTGCCTCACGAAACGATGATTGTTCAACAATATTTTAACACCTCTAATGGTGGCCATTATGATGAAAATATTTTTATATATGATATATATTATGTTTTTTTCCTTATGATTCTGTATTTTTCATTGATGTCATACCTTTAATATTTCCATTATGGATAAATGTGATAATTTCATTTTAGGATGTGCGGAATACCGCCCCCTCAAAGTGATTTGAATCGTTAACGCCATATGTGGGATGTATAAAGGATGGAGTAAATGATATTATATACGATGTTATACTGGAATTATAATACTCCTTTATATCATTACTATTTCATTCCATTGAAAACGAAATAGAAATGAAATTAGCGTTCATGCATACGTACGGCTTACCGTCTCCATGAACGGTGCATTTCATTTCTAACCTATAAACGTTACATAATATTTTGAATGAATGTATATACTGGAAATATATGATATACATGATATCTACATAATTAATATAATTCTATAGATAATTAATATTTCACCCCATGAACAACATGTAATTATAAGAAGTTTTTTTTTTGACTCAAGTACCAAAGATCGACAAAATGACCGTTATTAACTTAATAATTACATAATGTTCACAACATGGTAGTGAGTGATATAAATGGTATAATGAACTTGAAAAAGGTTCTTAAGCAAGTATACATTAACTCTAGTTTATTATTCAGGAGGTTAAAGAACGATCGATTCAATTCGAACATGATGTACGGGTTAATTCTACAACTGCATCATTATTCAAGGTTGGTCATATGTAATTATCTTATGGGACCTCTTTATCATCTACATCCATGATTCTTAAATATATCTTTCAAAAAAAATTACTATTTATTAGAAAATGGGTTAAAGTCATTTATACACTTATTTGACCATATACGTTTTTGAAAGGAATCTTTTCGTCATTTTCCAAACAAGGTACTTTTTGACATTTTTGAAAAAATTAAGGTAAGGGAATTTCATAACCCAATTTCCATTTTTGGGTTAATATCTGAATTTCAAATTATGACATGAAATTATTATGTACTATCTTGTATTTGTACTTTAATTATGTTTACTTATAGTGAATACACATAATATATCTATTTTATTTAAAAATGATCTTTGTAAAGGACTTCGTCTCAATCTCCTTTTATTGAGTCATATTTTGTTTTATACACAAACTCCTTTTATACGGTGTATAAACCCCTTTGACTTTTAATTTTATTCATAAGGAATATTTTTATACAAAGAAATTTACTAAACGACAAAAAGGAATGTTTTTTTGTCGTACGTATGAGGCGACAACGACTTCTCCACCGTCCTGACCATTATTTGAGTTCTGGATTCCTCTACAATCCATTACATTTTTTAATTGATTTCAGAAAAAGAGATATATATTTATCTCAAATATATGAAAAACTAGTGCAAATTTATATGTATTTAACCCATGCTTAAAAATGTTTTCAGAAAACCCAACTCTCGAGTGTGGCAGACAGGAAGGGATTGGGCGTGGACCCACCATGGCCTATAATTAGTCAAGCAGTCTCAGAATTAGTTATTTTGTTTTTAGAAGCTTGAATGATGTTTTCAGAAAAACACTGGAGTATATTTATGTAATTTAAAATGTAAGTATCTTCTAAAAATTGAACTGGTATTTTGATGCAATAATTAATTTCAAATGGTATTTTAATAAAATGGTATTCCTAATTGTATATATACCATTTTTCATATAAGGAATGCATTGGACTTAGTAAGTGATGGGTGGAGCCCACTATAGCTCCTCGATGCATCGACAGGTCTCATGAGACAAACTAGTGTCTTGGCACGAGGCCTTGACAAATTCTTATTTGTGGTCTTGGCATGAGGCCTTGGATACATAGTTATGGTAGTCTGGAATTATGCAATCCATCATTATGAAAGTGGTTATTGATATTGCATGTGATTATTCGATCAGTAGAATAACCATGTGAATAAGTAAATGGCATTATCTTATTTTACTTTTTCCATATTATGGTGAAGATCAAGTTTAAAAGGCTTTTTTTAGTTATACATTACCTTAAATTTTTATTTTATTTATGAAATCTTCCGCTATATTGTTATCCTTACTGAGCATCTGAACTCACCGCTTTCAATGTTTTATTTTTTTACTGGAAGTGAAGAAGTTTATTATGGCTGACTTACAGGGATAGTCTAAAGGGAATAGAATCATGGACTATGGAGACTATGTTATTGTGATTTTTCACTTTATGATGTAATGTAACATTTATGAATGTTTCTAGTATTTTCAAGGCTACTAAACTAATCGGTCTTTCGAGAGTTGGTCTTTTGTGATCATGCCAATGTTACGCAATAACGCACTGACACTGGGTAACTGGGGTTGGGGCGTTACAGTTGGTATCAGAGGCATTTTAGTACTAACCTTGGAAGCTAGATTTAGATAAACTATGATTAGAGCACATATCTCTAAGATAGACATTGAGGATTAATATAGAAGAAATTCCTAGAATTTTTGTATTATAGAGATTTTGTGAGTTTTCCGAGCAATACATCCCTGTCTGGATACGAGCAGGTAGAGGCGGCTCTGGCACAGATGTACCTAGGGGTAAACCCTAAAAACACCGTTTTGAGCTAGACTCGAACGGGAACTGGTGCATGATAATGGACCTTACAACACTCTTGGTTACGACACTCCTGGGGGATATTCTTAGGATAATTATAATTTTTTTTACAAACCATTATGAATGGCTTATGAGTACATACTTCCTCAAAGAATTTTTTTTATGATTATGGATTATATCCATAAATAGTTCAATTTATGATTAAGTGTTTTACAAGTATGGAATTATGTATTTTGATTCAAAAACTAATCTAGTTTATTCCATTGTTTAGAAATGGTGCATATTGGAAGAAATGGAAACTGTACCAATGCATGCACTCTGTGTAGGGATTTCCCTCCTACTCAATATAATTATTGTGGATCTGGAGATACAACTGGTGCTGATAAACTTATTACCAGACTGGGACAACTCACATAGGTTATGAATAATAACCTTACTCGTATAGAGCACCCTGATCCAAAACGTGGAGGATCAACGTTAGAACACTTCATGAGGCAATAACCACCAACATTCAATGGAATTACAAATCTATTAGTTGTTGAGCAGTGGATAAACTCCTTAGAGAAAATATTCCATGCCTTGGAGAGTAGGGAAAGGGAGAAGGTTGTCATGCCAGTTTACCGCCTCAATGGATATGCTGATCAATGGTGATCATTGATTCAAAATACAAAGGAAGATGAAGAAGTATCAAGTATGGAACAGAGAGAGTTCAAAGATCTTTTCCTAGAAAAATAAAATCCTCATGTCCATCGATCAGATATGGAAAGACAATTTCTAAGTCTGAGACAAAAGGAGGATGAGAATGTCGCAATGTATGAGGATAACTTTTCAAGGTTAGCAAGGCATGCTACAAATTATATACATAACCCATGAAGTAATATTGATCGTTTATTTGACGGGTTAAAACCATTTCTACGTCGAGAATTAGTCTCACAAGCTTTCTATTCGTATGAAGATATTGTCTCATGTGCTATCAAGACGGAAAATGAATTCTCTATGTCTTATGACTTTAAAGCAAAGCATGAAAAGAAGAGAACAGTGGAACAAGAGACAGATAAAAGGAAAAAGGGAATGAAGGATTTTCCATTATGGGATAATTGTGGGAAGAATCACCCTGGTACATGCCTAAAAGGAATGGGAGTTTGTTATAAATGTGGAGAAAAAGGTCACTAGGCTCGTGATTGCAAGGGAAAGAAAGAGGCTATCAATGTTGAGTGATAGAATTTTTGAGAAATGGGGCATTATGCAAATGAATGTCCAAAGCATCCAGAAAACTTACCTCAGAAAAGGACATGGGGTCATGTCCAATCATATGCTGTTACTACAGTTGAAGTGGAATAATTAATGTACTAGTGCTTTTGGACTCAAGGATTATATTCTGGTTTTACGAATACAGTGATATATATATATGGATTGTACTGCAGTACTTGTTGTTTTCATTAATGTTTTAATATTATGAAGGTAATCATATTTTTAGTTTGTGACAATAAGAGAAACATGACTTTGTTTGGGGAACCTGATGTTACAATTGATTTTGGAATTTAGAGACCTTTTAGAGAAAGTCTGGACAGAGGTATTTTGGATAACTATAAAGGTTGGAATGGATTAAGTTGTTCTTTGGAAAGTATTGTTTAAAGTAAAAACATTTCTGAAGATTAATTTTGGAATATTATAATACTATAGTTTTAGGAAAAGGACAACCTGCAGGTTGGGGGATAACCCGTCGCATCGGACAAAGCTACAGGAATCGAACCCACAACCATAGTGCGACAGGCCTTTATTACCTATCACTAGCCTACAAAAAGTCCCTGATTATTACAAATAGTTTTCATAATGCAAATAGTATGTGTTGATATTTGGAACCTTGTACGATTTGGATAAATATAATATTTTTGAGTTCTATTATCTTTTTGAGTGAAAGATGGGTTTGTGGTAAAAATTTATTAAAGAATGAAAGTATACATGACAAGTAAGTATATTTCCTTACATTCTTAGTAAATCTCTTAAATAAATTCCTCAACATTATGAAAGGTAACATAAAACAAAAATGTTGCCGGTTAACTTTTCCAACTGGGGATTCAATGACCGTTTAACCAATCACAAGTTTCTGATTTTCTTATGGTTAACTTTCTCCTAATCCCGATTTCTAAAACTATCCAACAAACCTAGATGGTTTGTTTCTCCTCCATATCCATATTTTTATAGAATCCTAGTATGGTCTATCTCAGATGACATTTGTAATTCTCTTTCTTTCTTTTAAGGTTATATTTTTATTAACCCTATTTCTTATGTAGGTTTTATAAAAAGGTATTTTCTATTTTCAACCTTTTATTTTCAAACAAAAATTTCAAATTGCGAGGACGCAATTTATTGGAGGTGAGAATGTAACACCCCGAGATTCCATGATACGCTTTTCTTTTCAATAATCCAATAGCTTGCATTTTACGAAAGTTCAAGATTCTAACATACTACGAGCAATCAAAGTAGCCGTTATGAATAGTAATACCGACTTTTTAAAATTATAGAAATTTTATATTTCAAAATGGACTTCATTTTTGTATTCTAAATATCGAAATTATCCTAAGATGAATTTTTTGTAATTTTCTGAGAACTTCCAATTTTTTATGAATAGTGAAAAATACTTAAAAACAACTTTTTTAATCAAAATAATTTATAGTGATAAATTTTACTAATGAGTGGTTTTAAAGTATAATTAAAATATATTTTTACCATTTTATCCAATGGTATTCATTATAATTAATTTCACTTTTAAAATTGGACATAAACAATTGTCAATCTTTTGATATATATTGTTTCTTAAAAACACGCTATTTGTTGTGACAGCGGAAATTAATTATAAAATTAATGAAAAATGTATATTTGGAATTTTGTAAAGTAGACATCATTTTTGATTTTGGAATATCAATTATATCTTAGGGTGAAATTTTGGCATTGTTCTGAAAAACATAAATTTTTGATGAATAGTGAAACCACTAAGTGGTAGTTAAAAAACTGATTTTTCGTTTAAATGAAATATTACCACTTCTGTGATTTGAATTTCAAAAATATGACATACATTGTTTTCATTAGGATGTAAAATTTGGTTCAATGGGATTAATATAATTTTTTGGTGAATAGTAACTTTTATGTTTAATTAATCGTGATTAAAGGTAATTAGTGATATTTAAGGTAAAAATGATATTATAAAAATATGAAAATACCTTTACACATGTCCTAACCCTATTGTATGAGTCATGGACGACCAATAAAATCCATGGGTCAACTTGGGGACCCCATGGAGCCACTTTGGTAGGAAAATGACATTAAAAACTTATTATTTAATGTTAAAATAAAAATGTCACAAACATGAGTGGTTTTACTAAAACAATTTTTAAATGGGGTTATACAATGAATATGTTTGACTTTAAATATTCATTAGAAAGCTAAAAAGATTTCCTATGTCATGATAGTTTTTATATAATTTTTAGACATTAAATAAATTAAATTATTTATGACACCATGATGATGCAGCGATTACCTCATTAATTAACGATTTAAATAAAAGGAAAAGATAGTTTACAATCTAAGACATAAAGTTGTCAAAAACTTTTTATATGAGTATAGTTCGAACCCTTATCACCTTATACTCGAAATATATCATTTTGGGACCTTTATACTCGAAATTATTATCATAATAATGTAACATTTTATGAGTTCCAAGAGTGCCCCTCCTCTCCTCTTATAAAAGGGCCCCAGCACTACCACCTTATTCACACCTTCCAAGCCTTTTGGCTCGGCCATAATCTGCCAAAATACTCTCTCCACTTCCCTATATTACTCCTAGAAGCCTCACTTTGAGCATAATTCTTCCCAAGGAAGCCTTTGGCTCAAATCAAAAAGAGTTACCCGATTTTATGGTAATGTCTTCTATTATGTTATTTTTTTATTTTGCTTCTCCAACCCATTAAACTCTTTTTATTCCTTTAATTTGTAAAAACAAAAATATCTACAATATACTAGTATGTTGTTATGAGAAGGATTTTATTTACACTTACACACACATTCGTCTAATGGTTAAAGAATATACTGTTTCTGTGGGTGGCGAAATACTGCCTCACGAAACGATGATTGTTCAATAATCTTTTAACACCTCTAATGGTGGACATTTTGATGACACTATTTTTATATATGATATATATTATGTTTTTGTTTTCGTTATGATACTGTATTTTTCATTTATGTCATTCAATTACGATTTCCATTATGGGTAAATGCGATAATTTCATTTTAGGAAGTGCGGACTACCGCCCCCTCAAAGTGATTTGAATCGTTAACGCCATATTGGTGATGTATAAAGGAAGGAGTAAATGATATTATATATGATATTATACTGTAATTATAATACACCTTTATATCATGACTATTTCAATCAATTGAATACGAAAT
This sequence comes from Viscum album, assembly GCA_963277665.1. NCBI lineage: Eukaryota > Viridiplantae > Streptophyta > Magnoliopsida > Santalales > Viscaceae > Viscum > Viscum album. Next base: position 413,546,140 of record OY728128.1, on the reverse strand, counting down.
AGAAATGAAAGTAGCGTTCATGCGTACGTACGGCTTACCGTCTCCATGAACGGTGCATTTCATTTCTAACCTATAAACGTTACGTAATATTATGAATGAATGTATATACTAGATATATATGATATACATGATATCTACATCAGGAATATAATTATAGAGATAATTGATATTTCACCACCTGAACAACTTGTAATTATAAGAAGTTTATTTTTGACTCAAGTACCAAAGATCGACAAAATGACCATTATTAACATAATAATTACATAATGTCAACAACATGGTAGTGAGTGATATAAAAGGTATAATGAAGTTAAAAAAGGTTCTTAAGCAATTATATATTAACTCTAGTTTATTATTCAGGAGTTTAAATAACAATCAATTCAATTCGAACACGAGGTAAGGGTTAATTATACAACCTCTTCATTATTCAAGGTTGTTCATATGTAATTATATTTTGGGGCCTCTTTATCATCTACATCGATGTTTCTTAAATATATATTTCGAAACATATTTACTATTTATTATAAAATGGGTTAAAGTCATTTATACCCTTATTTGACCTTATACGTTTTTGAAAGGAATCTTTCCGTCATTTTCCAAAAAAGGTACTTTTTGATATTTTCGACAAAATTAAGGTAAGGGAATTTCTTAACCCAATTTCCATTTTTTGGGTTAATCTATGACTTTCAAATTATGACATGATATTATTATGTACTATCATGTATTATTACTTTAATTATGTGTACTTATAGTGAATACACGTAATATATCTATTTTATTTAAAAATTATCGTTGTAAGGGACTTCGTATCAATCTCCTTTCATTGAGGCATTTTTTGTTTTATACACAAATTTCTTTTATACGGTGTATAAACCCTCTTGACGGTTACATTTATTCAAAAGGAATATTTTTATACAAAGCAATTTACTGAATGACAAAAAGGAATGTTTTTTTTGTCGTACGTATGTAGCAACAACGACTTCTCCACCGCTGTGACCATTATTTGAGTTTTGACTTACTCTAAAATACATAACTTTTTTTAAATGAGTTCAAAAAAAGAGATATATATTTCTCTCAAATATATGAAAAACCAGTGCAAATGTATATGTATTGAACGCAAGTTTAAAAATGCTTTTAGAAAACCCAACTCTTGAGTGTGGCAGACATGAAGGGATTGGGCGTGGACCCATCATGGCCTGTAATTAGTCAAGCAGTCTCAGAATTAGTTATTTTTTTTGAACCTTTCATAATGTTTTCAAAAAAACACTGGAGTATATTTAAGCAATTTTAAATGTAAGTATCTTCTAAAAATTGAACTAGTAATTTAAAAAAATGTTATTCCTAATTGTTTATATACAATTTTTCATATAAGGGATGCATTGGACTTATTATGTGATGGGTGGAGCCCGCTATAGCTCTTCGATGCATCGACAGGTCTCAGGAGGAAAACTAGTGTCTTGGCATGAGGCCTTTACAAAATCTTATTTGTGGTCTTGGCACGAGGCCTTGTCTACGTGGTTATGATAGTCTGGAATTATGCATTCCATAATTATGAAAGTGGTTATTGATATTGCATGTGATTATTCGACCAGTAGAATAACCATGTGAATAAGTAAATGGCATTATCGCATTTTACTTTTGCCATATTATGTTGAAGATCAAGTTTAAAAGGCTTTTGTTTTAGTTATACATTGCCTTAAATTTTTATGTTTATTTATGAAAACTTCCGCTATATTGTTATCCTTACTGAGCATCTGAGCTCACCCCTTTCAATTTTTTTTCCAGGAAGTGAAGAAGTTTATTATGACTGACCTACAGGGATAGTCTAAAGGGAATTGAATCGTGGACTATGGAGACCATGTTATTGTTATTTTTCACTTTATGATGTAATGTAACATTTATGAATGTATCTAGTGTTTCCAAGGCTACTAAACTAATCGGTCTTTCGAGACTTGGTCCTTTGTGATCATTCCAATGTTATGCAATAACGCACCGAATCTGGGTAACTAGGGTAGGGGCGTTACAACATCCCTAGGAGTTAGATTATCATTATATGTATGAGAATATGTTAGGGATCTAAAATTCCTATGGTGTGCAAGGATTGGGGGTGAATCTTTATACAGTTATTTAGGTATCATAATTGAATTACAAGAAGTTGGGAAAGAGTTAATATGATAGACTACTATTGAGGATGTCTTTTCCCAGAAGTATCTTGGGATTTTTGAGCAGGATAGCATGTAGCACACCCTCTCATGGACAGCCCAATTAATCCTCTATACCAACCCATTTTGATGTAATGTTTCAATAATTGTCTGATATCACATTATATCCTTAGATTCATAGTATTCATGGAATTCGGTGGATAGATAATCTAAATAATTATTAGTTATTAATGTTTTGAGTTTCTTATTATAGTCACTTTTTATCCCACCTTTCAAATTCTTAAAGGTTTGAAAGGCATCAGGATTATGTTTGAGTATATGAATCCCAAATTTCCTAGGGAATTCATTAATGAACATTATGTAATATAAAACTCTACTATGGGAGGTGACCCTAAAAGGACCACCCTTTTTTGAATGAACACACACAAGGGGTTCTGTGTCCTTATACGTTGACATAATAATGATTAATATTCTAGTTTTATAATATACACAATCCTTATAAATTTGGATACTTATAGGATTAATGTTTCTCAAAATACCCTCTTTTCTGAGTTCACTAAGGCACTTGGTACTAACATTTCATAACCTTCTATGCTAATGTGTGGTGGAATGAAATTCTGAACTACAAGAGTTGTATAATTGACTTATATGAACATTAATATCTAACACATAAAGTATATTGTGATGGATTCCTTTCATAACTACGAGGGATCTTTGGGAAATTGTAAGGCTTATAGAGTCTCACTTAAAACTATAACACTTATGGTGAAGATTTCATAGAGGGATTAGGTTTATTTTTAATTTAAGTACCCACCTAAATTCCTCAAGAGACTTAACATTCCCATCATGAAGCTCTAATGAAAATGGGCCTATTCCCCAAATTTTACAGCTCAAATGTTTTTCAAAGGAATACCTCAACATATTCAATTTCCCTCAACATAGTAATGAATTTATTCCTTGGAAACATGTGGAATAAACATCCTGAATCTATGATCAACTCATCAAATATGGTAATGCTAGAGATGTTAAACACATCACTAGTGTTAAATTCCTACCCAACTATTTAGGAATGATCATTACTATTATTTATAGTCACCTTTCTTATTAGGGAAATTATTCTTAACCTGTCAAGGTTTTTAACATTGAAAAACATTTAGTACTTTTCTCTTAGACTTATATCTTTTATTCTTATACCGGAACCTTTACTTTATCCTACCATGGACTCACTTATTACTCTTGACACACATCTATCCCTAATATATAAAACCTACTCCTCAATATTAACACTACCCTTCATTAGAAGGTATATGGTGAGTAAAGAATATTTACCTTCTTCAAGAGTAATTGTATTTTTCCCATACATCATAGAGTATTTGACAGAATTAAAGGAATCATCTATTGAAGTTAACGATATAGCGGCTTGGTCATCATCATAAAATATAATGTCTATGTTGGATATATTTAACAAGACTATTAAATTCATAAATAAAAATCCTGATTGTACTTCCATGATGCATTTTGAAAGTATAAAATCTAATTTTGTTTGTACAATCCACCAAAAGAGGACTTATTTATATAATGGGATTCAAGCCTAGACCATATACTTGTAGAAGAAGATCTGTATGAAACTTCTCTATGGACATTATATCCTAATGTTAAAAGGATAAAATTATAGGTTTCCTAAGATTTTCTTCAAGGAAATCAATATAAGTGGTGGTACTTTGCCCATCCAGGGTAGGGGTTGTGATTTAATTTCTCGCACCAGAAAGGGTATCAATTAAATCATTATGGTCCAATAAGGATTTCATTTTAATTCACCAAATATTGAAATAATTTTCACTATCAAATTTATCAATATCAAATTTAGTGGAACCCATTATTCACAATATAGTAGGATCTCATACCACTTTTTGGTGTTTAACAATTAAAACCTAGAACTTCCAAGATCAACTGTTGTGTATTATTGGGTTGATTATTTGATATGTTCAATTGATCAATAGGAGAAAAAGAACTAGAACAAGTTTATTAAATAATAAAGTTTCTAGAATAATGAAAACAGAAAGGAAACAAATGAAATAACACCATATATAATATGCTTTGGATCAGTGTGATCCAACAGGCATGGAGAGAGCACCACCCATGTAAACATTTTATTACAAATCTAGAAACAACCAAAGAAAATACAGAATGAAAGAGAATAAAATAAAATCTCGGGAAACAATCTGAAATGGTCGGCCTTGTTGAACTAGGTGGTTGTGGTGAATCCTGCCACGTAGTTTCCACGCTGTCCACTCCTAGACAGACTCACACACATACCCAAAATGGATACATGTCTATATAGAAAAGAAAATAATAGATCACTATAGAGATAAGAAACTAAACATAAACTTGGTTACGATAAAAAAGAAGTCGATATGGGGAACCTTCTGGATGTGCAGTCGTGTTATACCCAGTAATGAGTTGATCCCCACTGAGTCTCCGTCAGATAAGTACTCTAGTTCTATGTGGTGAAATGAACACAACTATGGGGAGTGTGGGTGGAAGGATAACATCAGTATCCTTCTTATTCTTTGAAAACCCGTCTTTATAGCGATGGAGCTACTCACTGAGAAGTCATTGACTGAACCAGATGAAAGGAGCTACTTTGAGGGAATAGATAGATAAAATCCAAGTGGCTAGTGGTGAAATCATGGTGTCCTAGAGAGAGTAAGGAAACATAGGTTGAACCCAATGATCACAACTGCATGGATGGCCTAGATTAGGAAGATGGTTCACATAACTAACGGTAGGAAAGTGCGCGAGACAAGTGGCACCATTGGATTGGTACGATGGTGGCACCCCAAATCAAATCCGAGTGAAAGAAAAACACCCAAAATGAAACATGACCATTGGATGTTGGTTAATAAATAGTCCAGGTAAAAAACTGCTATAAGAATATAAAACTAATATTCTAGTGAACAAATAATCATATAAAAACGAAAAAACCCACATGACCAGTTCCATGCATGTATATACCTCGTGAAAATTGATCACCCATATTGCCTTATGAATAAATCAAATAAAAGTATTTTGAAGGAATTTAAATGCAGCATTTCAGGGGAAAATACAGCACTAACATAAGATTTATTTTCTTATATAGGTGGATTCTTTTGTTCAGGTTGAGGTGATTTGTTCACGAGTTGATACCACAGGTGGAATTTTTTTAGTGGGGATCATGTGACCCAAAGACAATGAAACATTAATGTTTTTAAATGTTTTTGGATACTAATTGTAAATGTTATTACACAAAACATTATTTGAAATGTATACAACAATGTCTTGGTTTTTATTCATGATGTAAAAATTATGTCAATTAAATTATAAATTTTTATTACAGGTTACAGGTATTTATTGCATTGAGTTGTTATACAAGAATCATACGACACTAGTTTGGGCCTTTTTTTGTGTAGATAAAGGCCGCAATTTATCAGTGCTAATAAAGTGGACCCCCCCCCCCATAACGGTGCGGAAGAAAACATCATTTACTAGTAATGATAAAGTCTTTTATGTGCGGTGTTAAAATACATATCTATAGTAGTGCAAGTACATGCAGATTCAAGATATAAACATGCATACATATAGATTCATTAGTGTAATTATTTTCAATTACGAATATATGTAATTATATAAAAATATTATACATGTATTTTAATGTGTATATTTTCTATATATTATATATAGCACTTAATTTATATATATATTTATTTGTATGTGTGTACACAATTATGTAAGAATAAATTATATTGGAACATACTTACACATACACATGTATTTTTTAATTTATATATATGAGTGTGTAGGTGATCATTAATTTTTAGATATATTTAATGATATGTTGGTATAAAACATATAATTAATTTACAAAGTGTAGAAAAAATACATTCAATATTTTATACAATAAGATTTCAGTTGTTTGTATAATTATATATATGATTATGTATTTTGTTAAATACTTATATATTTTAATGGTGCATGAATGTACATACAAATAGTTAAATATATAAATATATAAGTATATTTGTAAAAAATTATAGTGACATATATGTATGAAATTATAATTTACATGTGTGATGGTGTAAGAAAAAACGGAGATCTATTGTGTAAATAGGGATTGATGATTTCATATTATCAAAATTAAATTTAACACCTTTTAGAATAAACATAAAACTTGATCATCAACCAGTGTTCCACACTGTATATACCATGTCTCATCATTTTTATTTTTTGGATTAGATGTCCAACCTTATATCCTTTTAATTATTATTATAACATCTATCTGAGTTGGTAAGTAACAAAGAGAAATACAATAATTATGAGTCTTGATACCAAGACCTCACACGATACGTATATAGACTTATCATTATTTATGTGTTTGCTCACTGGTTCTTGACAGAAGATGGATTCCATGGGCCTTCTCCACGTTATCATTCATCTTCTTCGGGTAATGTTCTAAAGCGAGACAGTGTCCCCTTTTGTCTCCCACCCAGCTGTCATGAACCTCCTTCTCCTCACCCTTTTCATCCACACCATGATCTCCATTTTTGGCAAGTTACCACACTCCTCCCTCTACTATGGAACCATGAAATCCATTTGGGTTGATGTGCTGGGGGTTTTATTCATAAAATATTTCATGGCCTCACCACACACCTTTCCCCTCTCTATCCTCCTACTACTCCTGTACACGATGTTTCTTAGGATCAATTGTAAATTAGTGGCCACCATTGGACCTGCCCTAATAATGCTTTTTCACTAGTTCTTCCGAGAATACCAAGCCCCGTGAAGACATCAGCCACCAGTGTGATCACACCACCTCACCCCCTACTAGCAAGGATTTTCTCATTCCCCAATACCGTTATGTATTTCATTTTTTTACATCACAATATGATTAAAGTGTAATGACTGATGCATATGAACTCTATATTTTAATTAAAAAACTATGTTTTTCCTCTCATATCCCCTTATTTATGAAGATCACCTAATATTTCATGTACATAAAAACATTTGTTCATTATTTTTATCCGAATCTTAATAATACCATATTTGTTTTTCGCTCAAGTTGTGTGGATCTCACTTTTTCATTAAATTGTTTATTATGTCAAGGGTTTAACATATTTTTGGTGTTAAAAAAATTTCATGTGTTCCCATATGATTTATTTTTCTTTTTAAAATACAGTGAAAAACATTCGTTCTTGTTTTGTGTTTGTGAATTTGGCAACCATCTCTAATGTATATATGTACGAAGGGTGGTATTGTGTGGGGAATATAATACCCAATCAAAATCCAATTCACATCTTTAATATTTTTTCATGTAAAATATTTGATCATCTGTAGACACATATATATAAATTTTTGTAGGTATAGACATATTAATATATTTTAAATGGAAAATAAAATATATGGTTTTTTATTTTAAATTAAATTGATGAATAATTTTTTATTTACATATTATTTAAATGTTTAAAAAGTTATTATATATATAAATATGATTAAATATTTATTTATACAATTAAATTTCTATATCTAATTATATTCCAATATATATATATATATGTATGTATTTACTAATTGGAAAGGTGTGACTTATATTAAAATATTATAAAATATAACATTACACAACCTTGGAGGAAACGATGAAAACCAACAAAATGGGTCACAACCACCCTGTAAAGTGGAACAAAAATGGGGAAAATGATTACCTTTATTCCTAATAAAATAAAACTCACATGGTGATTTCTTAAATTCCATCTGGTATATTTTTTCCACCTTATATCAAAAAACATAATTATCTCCATAGCGTTAATCCAATTCTTTAATGATAATTTGGAAATCTGCTGTTGTCTGAAATATATTTTTATATATTTAATTATAAATAATAACAAAATATGAAAAATTTAAATGTATGAACACCATAATATATATATATATATACATATGAATATAATCCCTTAGATAAAATTAACTCTTCACAAAAAAAGGACAAGATAACCCTATTAAATGAAGCATTAAGTTTGTCAAATGATGAAAAATATTGGTATCCCATCTAAAAAATCAGTTTTGGAGGACTTTATGGCCTTTTTAAAGAAGAATAACACTAATGTGGGGTTCCCTTGGGTCTTCAAAATGTAGATATAATCACAATATTAAGTTTGATATCTCATAGATCTGAAACAGAGAGTTTTATCAATGTTTATGAAAGTTTGTTGTTCAGGTCATGTTTTCAACTTGTCATAATATATATATTAATTCATTAAATTTTTTATACTACCATATTTTAATGAAATAACAATTACATAATACATATTTAAAAATTAATTAATTTGTTCGGGTTTTCTGTATGTGCATTCACCCTCCATCTCCAATGTATATGTACATAAGGTGGGATGAAGTGGGGAATATAGGTCAAACTCAAAATCCAACAAAAATCATTTTTCTTTAACAGATCATCAATATAAGTATGGGGAATACATTCAAATGAATATTTGGAAAATAAAAATATAAAATATTTTACCATATCAAATACAACCTGACTTTTCAATGTAAATTATATGAGGATATGTTTATTTTATCCTACCACTAAAATTTATATTTTCACTATGAATCCAATATATTTTATTCACCTCAAATGGAGATGGTGGTACTTAAGATAAAATAAGAATATATTGAAAATCAAGATAACCTTATTCTCACATATAGCTTATTTTAGAGAGTTTCTTCTCAAAACATATATGTGAATCAATGGTTCCATCTCAATGCCCATTTTTAGAGATATAAATAGTTTATTTACACTAATAAATTAAAATTTAATTATTCATCTATTTATATAAATAAATATTGAATATCTAAACAACAACGTATATAGAATTGTGTCTATTATTTCTATTAATATTAAGATATTAATAATAATCATATTAGAGTGTATGAATATATATGTCCATGTATCTATCTAGATTATATATTTATATATTTAAATTACATTTAATTAATTACACATTCACAAACAATAATATAAATTTAGCTAAGGGATGTTGATACCCAGGGTGTAAGGCAAGGACATGGAAAGGTGTGGTGTGGCATCTACCAATACTATCATAACACATACTTTATTATAAATTAGAGGATTGAATGAGTGGTAAAGTCATCCCATAATTCTAGATTCAACAAGAGTTAAAATCCCAAAATTATCTCTCAGGTGGGATTTATGGGACATTTATGTCGAAAATTTGAGATCCATTGTGGGGATATGGTAACATTATAGTACAATACGAGTATTATGGCACTCACACGTCACGAAACATTAGGTCACAAATTGTGGGTCCTTCAGGTTATAAAAATTGTAATGAGTTGGCTATGGAGTGACTCAACCCTTGGAAGGAGTGTGTTCTGTCATTACTGGTCCTTCAGTGTGTGTGTTGTTTCCTTTACTTAAAATCTATCGGTCATTAAAAAAATAATTATTTCTATCAAATTTATAATACAATTAGTATTTACGTATATAAAAATAATAGATGTATATAAATAAAATGTGTTTATATATATATATATATATATCAATATTAACAAATAATTTGAATATGAAATAAATATTTTTATGAAAATGAAATATAAAATGGAAATTAAATGTGAAAAAATTGGGAAATATATAAATAGATAAAAATAAATATATTAAATGTACGTAGTCAACTAAAATTATAAAATATATAAATACAATTATTGAAAATAATATTTTAATAGAAAAAATTTATATTAACATGAATGACATTATATATAAATTTTATACAATTAAAATTTATAATTTTTAAATTTTTGTATAAATAGTTTTTATATTTAAATATAATTTATAATATATTTATTTGAGTAAATATATTTATTAATTTTTTATCTATGATAATATCATTTTTATTTATATAATTTATAATATATTTAACATATATATGGATAGAGAGAGTATTGAAATATATAAATATTATGTGAATCAATATTAAAAAATAAGAACAATTATACATATATATGTTACAATATTATCTGTAATGAATATATATATATATATATATATTAAGGGAAATAATACTTATAATTATAATTAATATTGAAATACTAATTGAATATATATATATAGAAATAAATTTATATAAAACATATTAATAAAAATAAATATATAAAATATATAAATATAATTTACGAAAATAATATATTTATTAGAATATAAATAATATTTTTGGAATACTATAATACACACACACACATGCATATGTGTGTGTGTGTCTATGTATTAATATAATTATAAATAACTAACTAAATTCAAAAGAAAATTGATTTATATAAATATATATAACTATAGTAACATATGAACAGACAAAAATATAATACATATCATATAATTTTACTATGTTAAGTTGTTCTATAATCATTTTTAGTGTTGACAAATCAAATTTTGACCATAAATGTCCTAATTTTATTTTCCACTAGTAGTAATTGATAGGTTCAATTGTGAAAATAGTTTTCCAACTAAGGAATTTGATCTTTCAAAAGTAGGGATTCTAGAAGTCTAACTTATATTGCTCAGATAAAGATGACTAAGTTGTGGTGTGAAACACCCTCCGATTTTCGGTACACTATACTTTTAAGTGTTTTGGAGTGGTGTTTCATGTTCTAGGGTATTAGGATGGGATATAGAGTTATCTTGGATTTATACTGGGGTTTCCACTACCAAAGATCGCACCTTATTCCGTGTTGAGTTTTATCAGCACTAAAAATAAAGCGCTAATAGAAGGTTAACATTTATCACTGCTAGATAAAAGCACTGATAATTTTGGTTCTTTATCAACATTATTCATATCTATGATAAAAAAAATATAATAAGAAATATTATTAATACATATAAAATGATCATATTTATATTCAAAAATTAATGTCTATTTATATACAATAGTAAAAATGCATGAATATACTAGGAATGTAAGGTACAGAGCATGGCTGACCCTATAAAAATATTAAATAAAATAAAAGTATAACAAATACACAGAATGTGACAAATAAAATGTCGCCAAAACACGAAAGTGAAAAACCCACCAAACAAAACAAAAAATGTCTCAATCAAAAACTCATGGTACTTAAGATCATCTCTCCAACAATTTCCCATACTGTCATAGGCCCCACTGCAACAGCATTTCCTTCCACATGTGGGAAAAATCCCTTTACAGAAAATGGAACACCAGAGAAATGGCCAAAAATGGCCCACATAAAACAAGACAAAATGCCCAGAAGTGTCATGAATTGGACCATTCCTACAATAGCCTCAATCAACCAGTGAATTAACCTGTAACTCATTTACTAGGATATTTTAATATGATGAGTGTGAATCTCCATTCTTATGACTAGATATCTCATGGAAGACATCAAAATATGCCTTTTCGTGGGATGCAATCCAAGGCTCGAGGCTCTATTCATCCTAGTGGTGTGATTTAAGAGATTTAGGATCCGATGAATGAAAGGTAATTCATATCCCTTAAAATTGTGGGTTCTGGTATGGTTCCCAAAAATGGATCCATCACTTGGGTGTATCTGAGACGAGATGCAACTACCGAAAGTCTATGTCAATGTATGTTTTCCATTATTAGAAGACGTTGGAGTTGGTTCCCTATAACCAATTTATTTGTACTTTATGATAATCATGTATTCATTTTTTTGAATAATAATTAACTACTTATCACATCCTGATTGTTCTTTTTCATGAAATAGTATGTGTTAATGTATTAAGAGTAGCTACACACTAAAAGGTCAAAACAGTTCTCCACTATGATGAGAACCCGAAAGTGCTATGACAATATTCATGAAAATATGTTCTATTACTGAATGATATCATTCGAAGGACACATATGATACATGCTATTATGGTTGGTGAATAATAGGTCATTGTGGAACCTTCTCATTATGTATTACCTTAGTAATATCCAGTACGATATTATGAGAACAAAACCCTCCAGAAAAAAATCCACATTTATAAGTTTCATTACATGTTCTTATCTATAGATGTGTGTATTTGTCCTTATACTTTAACATAATTATTAATGTGTACTATGAGACATTTAATTTTATGTATTAATGAAAACTATAATGACTGATGTTCATGGCGAGGTAGGATATGATGGGTACATCGTGAGTAATATTTTATTAATGAATAATGTGATAAAGGGATTACCCCTTTTGTTCATTAACAGAATTCAATATCATAGGCCCTTTGATGAAAATTATATAGCCTAAAAAATCCAAGTACATTGTGTTCTAAAGTCGATTTCTATTTGTGAGATGTCAAAAAAAAGAGATGGTGAACACATAGGTTGATGAAACTGACATGAAACCTTCTCAATTATAGATATTATGATAAAGGGATTATCTAACATGATTAGAATCCATAAGAGGTTACATTTTATTATGAAATTAACTTCTTTCTTTATGGGTTCCTTGGGGTGTTTCAAGATGCTAACCTTAAACATTAGGTTATATCGGCTAATTCTTCTGAGAAAGGGTCCTAGAGGGTCACACACTATGTGTATCTAGAAGCTCAGTAAAAATATATATTATTATTTATTATTTAAAAAGTTAAATAAATATTATTCTCAGTTGTGGTTTAATAATTATTCATGTAGGATTTATCACATTTATTTTTTCCCTAGTAATTCGATAAAATAGCAAGAGACTAATAATTATAATATGTATTTGTAAAAATTTCATTACCCAAAGCACTAAAATTATGATCCTCTTATTTTTTAGAAAAAACAATAAAATGACATCAAACATATCATTGTGATCCATACATGATAAGTAAAACCTCTCACCGACACTAATTTCAATGAATGCAATAGGTTCATATATTTCATCCATTTCCAGGAAATAAAATTGTATGTGGTGGAACAAATTCACCAATTGTGCATTGAAATGAAGATAGTGATGAAGAGATATCTGTTTATGAGAAACATCTGAATGATGTTACAGATGTTCAATTCTTCATGACATCATCAATGTCTAATATGATTTTAAATAAACATGAGGATATGGATTCTTATTACATGACGTCTCACCTTACGGATCTCTCTTAAGAGAAGATGAGACAAGAGAGGCATGAGATCCCCAATTCATTGTTCACGATTATGCATGGAGAGTCTATACCAGCTGGGCCTCATTTTGTCAAGATTATCAGCTACATTTAATTCTTGGACATCATAGGGATTAAATTTCAAGATTATTTTCATAAATTTCTCATAAATTCATCACTTTCCAATATCCTCTCCAACCTTATTTTTAATCACAATATGATAAATAATGAGAAGAGTCTTACAAAACATCTTAAATTTATTTTCCAAGTAGATATGGAAATGGGGCGTAAAAAACCATAGTCGTTATGGTGAATAAAAAAAGTAAGAACAAGAAAAAGAGGCCCAAGACCTATATATAATATAAATATCCCATTCACCATCCATCCAGGAAAAAGAAGATCCAAAGGAAGGGTAAGGAAAAGAATGCAGTATATTTTTCATGTGGAATGTTTGGCCACTGGAAGGAGAATTGCACCCAGAAGAAAGGAGAAGAAAAAGGTGTGTTCATTATCAAGAGATATATTTCTATTTCTACACATTGGGTATTAGATAAAGCTTGTTGTGCTCAAATATATATACTAATACAGGAACCAAGTATATTTTGGAAAATTTTTAGAGGGTAGGTAGATCTGTGAGTTTCCAATGGTGCGAGTTCGACTGCTCTGGCCATTGGTGACTACCACCTTTAATTTCCAACATGAATGATTTTGGTTTTAAGGTATTGTTCTTATGATCCTACAGTATTCAAGAGAATATTTTTTTGTCATGATTAGATACAGATAAGTTTATTTTCTAGTTTGAAAGTAAATGTTGTACCATTTATAAGGAAAACATAATTTGTGGAAAGGAACACATAAATAATGTTCATTGTGTATTACATTGTGAAAACCAAGTGTTGGAAATCAATAATGAATCATCTTCACAAGACTCATATAAGACCCAGTTGTGGAATCACCATATGGGTCATGTAAATAATAAATGTTTGACAATTCTCTATCAAGATGATTATATAGACTCTTCTCATCTAAATCCACATGATAAATATCATGCTTGTTTACAAGGTAAAATGACCAAACCACCATTTGGTGGATAGGGGGAAAGGGAAAAAACATTCTACGATCTATACAAAATGATGATTTTTGAACAATTCCATTAGAAGCTATAGGGGTATATTCTTACAACACAACATTTACTAATGAATTGAGTAGACATGGACATGTCTACTTAATGAGGTATAAGTCTGAGTCCATTGAAAAATTCAATGCATTCAAGAATAAATTAGATAATCAACTTGCTATGATGATATAAAAGCTTCAATCGGATCGAGTTACTGAATATCTTGACAAAGAGTTCATTGAATTTCTACCAGATTTTGGGATTTTATCTCAACTCACTACACCTTATACACCATAAAGGAATGGTGTTAGTAAAAAGAGGAATCGTAACTTGTTAGAAATGGTAAGGTTCATGATGATTCATGAAAATCATTCATTATCCTTTTGGGTATATTCTTTCTAAATTGTGGCACACACATTAATCCTAGTACCATCTAAAGTGTAAATTAGAATTATCTTCGAGTTGTGGAGTGGAAATAAACCATTTTTCGTATACATGTATATAAATATTCCAGGTGTAAGTTAAGGCTTATTATGAAAAAAACGAGCACCCGATCTTGAAGTGTATATTTATAGGGTATCCTATGGAATCAAAAGGATACTGCCTATACAGCCCCTTATACAATAAAGTGATTGTTTCCAAACAAGAAATCTTTCTTGAGAAGCATAACATCCTAAAAAAGGATAGATGGAGAAAGATTCATTCGATGAAGTTGATTATCATGATAAACAAGAGTTGGTAAAGGTTTAGATTCAACAATTCCACATAGAGTAAGTAGTTCTTGAAACAAAAGTAATATGTAGGAGTCCAACAGTGGAAAGAGAACCAGTTGGATATCATTTTCTAGTCACCAAGGATAGTAACTCAATATTGGAAGATGATAATGAAATTCTCTCCAATAAGGAGGAAGTATAGATATCAAAAGATGAAATATGTCTAGAAGTTATGAATTCTGAGATGGATTCCCTATATCAAAACCAATTTTGGGTTCGGTTATATGCACTAGTTGATGTAAATCGTGTTGGATGAAAATGGGTATTCAAGATGAAACTGTACATGTATGTTAATACACATACCTATAAATAAAGGATAGTGGATAAAGGGTTCAAACAGTGTCATGGAATTGGAAATGATGAAACATTTTCACCAGTTTCCATGATTAAATCATTTACAATAATATTTTCTATATAATCTTACCATGATTATGAGATTTGGAAGATGGATGTCAAAACTAAATTCTTTAATGGGAACCTTCAGGAAGATGTCTATAATAACAACCAGAAGGGTTTGTTACACCAAGTGATTACCAAAGGATTTTCATGTTATAAAGTTCTATTTATGGAATGAAGAAAGTATCTAGGTCATGGATCATTCTATTCAATGAAGCCATAAAATAATTTGGTTTCATTGAGAATGAATGTGATCCACATGTTTATAGAAGGGTTAGTTCGAATGCAGTTATTATCATATTAGTGTATGATGATTCCATATTACACCTTAGATATGACATACCAATATTACAATATATAAAGGACTAGTTGAACAAGTGATTCTCCATGAAGGAATTGGTGAAGAAGCCCATATTATTGGTATCAATATCATTTGTGATAGATCCAAGAGGATTCATGGACTAAGTCAAAGTACATATATTGATGGGATAATAAATAGATTTAGTATGGAAAAATCCAAGATAGGATTGGTTCTAGTGTCAAATGTTTTACATCTTTCTAAGAAAATGTGTCCTTAGACCCAACAAGATAAAGAGCGAATGATTAAGGTCCCATACACATCAGTGATAGGATCAATCATGTATGTCATGTTATATACCAGTCATGATGAATTATATGCATTGAGAATGGTAGAATGATATCAAGAAGATCCCTGAGAAAAACATTGAACTGTTATAAAGTATATAGTTATGTATCTGAGAAGAACTATGGATTGATACCTCGTGTAGAGAGGATACAAGGATTTGGTCATCAGGGGTTATAATAATGATAGTTTTTAAAATATCAAAATAATATGATGTCACTATTAGGATATATTTTCTATCTCAAAAGAGGAGTTGTTAGTTGGAAGTGTTCAAAGCATCCATTTGTATCTAATTCTATAGCAGAGTCCTAGAATATAGAGGCTTCTGATGCATCCAAGGAAGCCATTTTGATTTGGAGTTTTTCCAGGAGATTTATGTGGTTCTTAATAGAAAAGTCCATATAACATTGTATTGTGATAATACAAAAGTGGTGGATCTTTTAAAAGATCCATGATCACACCATTGGAAAAAGAACATACTCTAGTGGAATCACCCCTTGAGGGATTTTTAACAAAGGGGTGAATTTTTAGTGAGAAGAGTACCCATAGAACAGAATGTGGAAGACAAATTGAAAAAACCACTATCTCTATAGAAGAAGGAGTATCATGTCAGAGCTAGTGGACTAAAGGTTGTTAGCAGTTTCCATTAGTGAAAATTGGACTCAGATGGAGTTTATTCCCTAGAACTAACTTCGCTGTACGTTATGATAAACATGTATTCATTTATTTTATATAAATTAACTATTTATCACATCATTGTGGTTCTTATACATGACATTGTATTTGATAATGTTCTAATAGTAGTTTTCGCACTAAAAGGTCATAGAGTTACCCCATTATCATGATAACTCAGAAGTGTTATGAAACTAATGTTGAATATATGTTCTATGGACAGATGATATCATTTGAAGGACACAAATGATATAGACTATAATGTGTGGAGACCCATAGGACTTTGAGGCACCTTCTCATGGTGTATTCCCTTGGTAATATCGTCTGTGATATAATGAGAATGGGACCTGCCTGAAAGAAGTCTACTTTTACAAGTGTCATTAGATGTTCTTATTTAAAGACATTTTTATTGTTCCTTAGTCTTTAAGATTATTATTAATGAGTATTATGAGTCACACACTTTTATTTATTAATGAAAACCATGATAAAAATGATTGAGTTGAGGTAGGATATGTTGGGTGTCTCATGAGTAATTTTTCAATAATTAATAATGTGAAAAAATATTTATCAGTTTGTTAAAATTGTAGAAGCTAACATATCAGGACCTTTGATAGAAATTATATAACCTAAGTAAATCAATGTTCATGGTGTTCTATAGAAATGTTCTATTTCCATAAAGTCAATGAAGGATATGTCGAGCACATATGTTGATGGAACCGACATTAAAGTTGATCGATAAGAGATATTGAGATAAAGGGACTATATTACACAGTCAGTGTCCATATGAGGTGACATAACGTTGTGTCATTAACTCATTTCTCTATGGGTTCCTATCCTATTTCATGATGCTAACCATAGAATTTAGCCTGATTCGTCTAATGCCACAGAGAATGGGCCCTAGAGGGTCACATACAAAGTGTATCTAGAATATCAATTAAATAATATATTATTATTTATTATTGAGAGGAATGAATAAATATTATTCCCGATGATAGTTTAATAATTATTTATGTATGCTTGATTTCATTTAATCTATCACTTTTTATTAAAGAGAGCATATTATGAGAAAAATATTTATTAAATATTTATTTTATATTTAGTTAATATAATTTTTATTTTGTATTGGTGTATAATGATGTGATATTTATTTAATTAATAAATCGGAATTATTCAAGGCCCAATAAATATTATGGAGTAATAGACGACCACATTTAATGTTCTGATGAGAAATAACGAATATTGAATGTTATTTAGATAAATAATATTTAATTATAATTCCCATGTTATGTGAATGTTTTGAAATCATAATATTACTATTATTATTTGACAAGGGATATTTCTAGGATTAAATAAATAATAAATGTACTTATGAAATTATATTATTTTAACCCTAGTAGTATAATTACTGAGTTATGATATTTTTTCTCATAATCAAATTCAATTCTGCACAACTGATTTTGAGAAAACCAATCAATCATAGAGAGCTCTATTCTCATATAATGCTCTCAATAACATAGAGCAGTCCTCCTCCACTAAATCAAGGATAATTATTTGGATGCTATTATCAAGGTGGTCAAAGGCAGACAATGTAAGTGAAAAGATCATTCATCCATGCACCTTAAGACTCCTTCTACAATATCAATAGATTCACGGAACTTGTGTGGATCACCACTAGAGGAAATCTATGTTTGGTTTCTACAATGCAATGATGGTACGCTAAAGATCTGTCATCGAACACATCAATGAAGAAATAATTATTTTGAGGTAATTATTTATTTAATTAAATTAAATATAACCAATATGTGTTGACCTCCTCACTCTATGGTTCTGATGTGATTACCCTTGTCTAATCAAATTGATCCATTCTGAAGACCACAATGATTACCACAATAGATCACATATTGATCATCAACCATGAAACAAATCAATGTTGGGAACCTCCACTCCCACTCTTCCACTACACCCCGAACCTTCAGTTGAGTCATTCTTCTGAGATGTGAGAATCCATGGGAATTTATGTTCTTGTTCAGCGTTTATCCTCATTCATCGGTAACTATAACGAGATATGTTTTCTCATGGTTCATGGATTGTTCACATTCTATTTCCTTTTGAGTAACACAAAAGAAGAGAAAAGGGCTATGGATTGGTGTCTATTATAACTAGAATACTATGTATTTAGGAGTGGAATTTTAGTTTCAATCCTTTTAAATTAGAAAAATATTTTTCTCAAGATTCGGTAAAAATATATGGATTAAATTGGATCTTGTCGCATCCTAAAATCTTATATGAAATTGCTTCATCAATTGGTGTACCAATGAAAATGTACAGTGTGACCAAACATGGTAGGTATGTGTATTTATCATGGGTGTTAGTTGAGGGGGATATGAATTCACTACCTACTAAAAAAGATGTATTGGCCACTCATGATGGGGAATAAATTCATTGGATTTTTATGAGAATCTACATGATATTTTTTCTATTTTAAACAATTTTGGTCATTGTAATTATTACATAAAATGGAATTTATTTCAATTTTAGTTCATTATTTGGGAATAATGTGGCTAAATACAAGATGAAAATTAAAAGAGGACATGGTGCGACTCTTTTTGGAGAGTTTGGACATCCTCAATAGAATATTGGAAATGTTGATGTCTAACTAAGTGAAGATCACATTGTGATCTCTCAAGGAGAGGATGCAAGAGCTCAAGCTAAAACCTCAATTCCACAGTAGTCTTCTAATGTGGCAGTTCACTAAATAGATGATTCAGCTTCTACTAGAATAATATCTGGACTTGTCACCTCCATTCAAGATATAGGTACAATTGTTTAATAGTCAGTAGGTTATGATTGGGATGTCTCTAGTGGAAAAAAATTCAGTATCATTTAAGGGTGGATATTCCCTTGGAAGAGTAGTCTTGTCATTTTCTCTGAATTCTTGACCTCCTATATAGATTAAATGTGTCTCTTATGAGTCTTTACATAACTAGATAGGAAGGAAATCCTCAGTGGTGTATTATTGTCATTTAAGTTGGTAGAATCTAGTATAGGGCCTAGGATGGGACAACATCATTATGATGGAAATCCAAGTGTTCAACTAACCTCTGTTTTTTATTTTGGATAGGTAAGGGACTCTGTGCTAACTCTAGCTTTAGGGACCTCTTTGGGACCTATTATAGAATAAGTACTTAATGTACACCTTATGGATGTAGATTTTAATGACTCATCCTTTTCAGGTTATAAATGCTTGAAAAAACATAAGGAGCATTCGAAAATGAACAAGATTAATGGAAAATGATAAGATATAGAAGAAGATGACCCATACCTAAGGAGATCATTTAGAGACATTATATTCAATGGTATGGTGAAGGAGGTTGATTGTTTCTCATTTTCCTTATTGAAGAAATCAAGACCACAATATGATTTCTCCCATATTAAGCGGACAATGAGAACCGATTCGACATCTCTTACAGATGGGTTGAATCCTCAAGATAATTACTTTAGTTCATTTGCATATGACTCTTACTAGGATGAGTAATTTGGTGATTGTTACCATTTAGAATATAATATTTTATGATTTATTGATCTTTTTGTTGTTTGAATGGGGGAAGAGTTTTCATATCTGACTTTTCCTCATCAGCGTTGTGCTATTATTTTTTATTCTTTTTTCATAAAGAGGCTTTGACGACGACCTTATGTGAAAAAAACAATAGATATTTATAAATATATACAAATATTTATAAATATATACAGATATTTATAAATAAATAAATAAATATTTAAATAATTATAAAATTATAATAAATATATTTAAATAATAAATATACACAAAAGGTCTAGTTAAATACAAAACACTAGACCTTTTATCAAAAGTTGAAAGAAAAAGATATTAAGTGAACACAAGAGGTAAAACAAATAGACTTTCCCTCATTCAAAAACAATGTTTAATAACCATTATAAGAAGGGTCATTTTCAAAGTCATAGTAAAATTCATTTGTATTTTACCACTCCAAATACAAATTACCTTGGATGAGAATACTATGGATTGCTGTATTGAACCCTTATAGCTCCAAAGTGAGCTTGTTATATGATTTTGTGGAACATGTTCTGGTAGAAACATTCCTTAACAAATTAGACTAATCCTCCCACAACCGTCTTTTTTGTGGGACCATAGTTATTCCTTTATTGTTGATCGACATTCCCTTTCCATTTATGAAAACATCCTTAAAAGAAACATTGACACCACTACCTGGAGTCTTGAGATGAGTGGTTTACCATAAAAACATTTTCTTCTCATTATCACATCCATCATCTAGAATATTTCCCCATTTTCCGGAAATTCGTGGAGAACTAAAAGTATTCTGAATCTCTTGATAATAATTCATTTTCAATTGATAAGTAGATTTCCTAGACCCATCCTCCAATGGAACATGTCATGAGAAGTCCACTGTCACTAGCTATATAATTAAACCTTTTCCTTCAGTCTGTGAAGGAGATTCCTTTAGTACAACACACTGGACAAGAACCTCATTTGCAGTCTCATGCAGTACCTCATCAGGTTGATGATTATCATCCCCTATATGCTTTCTATCATGTCCAATGCATTGATTGAAAATCTAAACTGATGTACAATTATAAGCAAAATAATAAACTAATTTATAATATTTATAATTATATAAATATATATTTATATATAAATATATATAATTACATAATATTATTTATAATTATTAAAATATATATAGATATATTTATAATTATAATTATATAATTATATATATTTATATTTATAAATATAAATATAAGTAAATATATATTAAAATAATTATACAATTAAAATAGATATATTTATTATAAATTTATTATATAAATATATCTAAATATATAAATATATATAATTATATAAAAATTTTACATTTATATTGAAATATTTTTATATATATTTATTTAAAATTATATATAACAAGATTACTTAGTCATGGATTTGGAAACCAATCCCATGACCCCAATTTTATTTATAAAAGGAAAATGTACAATGAATGAATTGGGTCAGGCAAGGCATAAAATGCACACAAACTACTACAAAATTGGGTTTATCTATCTCTAGGGATTTAAAAGCACTGTTAAAGACCCCTTTTAGTGATAGAAAAGTGCTGTTAAAAGGGGGCCTTAACATCAATTTTTTCGCATAGTTAAAAGGGGTGAGCAGGAGGCCTAGTAAGGGTAAACAAGGAAACAATTTACTTGTGATATCAATATGAAATTGAATAGAAACATAAATACATGAGCAATGGAAGTATAGGTATATCATAAAGAAAAGAACATGAAACATAACATGAAGATGTGGCTACAAAATATAACATATTAAATCATGAACATATCACAAAGGTCCATCCTCAAGGTGTCATTTAAAATTACCAAGGTTATTCTCAAGGTATCGTTAAAATTATAATCTCTAGTGGTTACATCATTATCCAATGCACTGGAGTGCTATCGGGGAGAACCCTTAAATTTTTCTTTATTATCATTGGAAAAATGTATATCATCATAAAAAATTTCATAAATAACCCATATACATAAATGAAGTGGGTTTTATTTCATATTCATAATCTTTTAAAAACTGCTTTAAACACATGATCTTTATGTCACTTTAAACCCTTGAAAAATGAAAGTGGGTTTCATCTATGTAAATGCCTAAATTAAAAATAGAACATTTTGATATATATTTTAATAACACTATAGAATAATGAACTTTGATTATTCACTTAATAAAATAGAAGAATTTTAGAAAAGGAGAGAGACATTTTGCGGCTAAAATTCTGCAGCATAACAGCTTTGTTACAGGGTTTTAGAAACTATTTAAATGATAAGGGACATAGGCCACCCACTCATAAATGAACCATAAAACAGTATAATGAAAGAATATAAAGGATATATGAACATGGTAATTAAATTGTAAATACATACCATATGAAATGAAAATCATGAAATGAAGACAAAAATTAGATTTCTTTATTTAAAATTCGGCAGCCTAACGGCGTCACATAAAACATAGAAAAAATGAATTGAAGAGATCATATATGAACTCTCATAAAATCAAAATAAAAGGTCAGTACAGGAGATATATAGATCATACCCCAAAATAATAAAAAGGAACATGAAAGACATGGCATGAAAATAGAACATGAAAATGAGAATGGTGAAAGAATCTGTTACAAAAATTTGGTATCCTAACTGCGTCACTTAAAAATTAAAAAAATTAAATGATGAGAGAAAGAGGGGGACCCTCATCATAGGAACGTGAAAAGGACACTAGGATTAATATAAAAGAACTACCCCATCATAAGAACATGGTTCTTAATAGAAATGACATACAAAAGGTTACATGAAAAAAAGAGAGGTAGGATCCCATACCTTAAAAAGTAACTGTTAAAACTCAAAGGTCGATAGATTTATGGCTTGGGGGAACCATTGGAGGATTAATTGGGATGTAATGAGACCATACCATCGTTGGGGGGGAGTTGGGAGTGAAAAATAAAAAAGTATAGGGTGGGTATTTATAGGGAAAATGAGGGGACAAGGCATTAGTGGCCATGAGACACCTCATTGATGGTATTGGAAAAACCAATAGTAATTCTTCTTGGTATTGGACACTTGGGACACCTCATACAAAAATTCATCCCCTTTAGTCGTACATCCCATAAAATATCTCATGACATCGTCATGACACAGTTATGATGTCATTAAACAAACGAAAACCCTAAAACTGTATTTTTACTGATCACTGAAAATTAAACATTTCAGGAAAAATCCCAAAAAATTACATTATCATAATATCGATGCTCTGAATTCAAATATAAACTCACTTTTATAAAAATAGATTTCTAATTATTTTTAATTTAATTTTTATATAAAAACACTATTCACCAAAAATTCATTTTTTTCCAAACAATCCCCAAATATTACCTTAACATAATATCGGTGCTCTGAACTCAAAAATAAACTCCATTTTATAAAACTAATTTTAAAAATATTTGTTAATAAATTTTATTTAAAAAAACACTATTCACTTGAAAAAACTAATACTTGACTAATAATTTCTGAAAATTTATTTACCTATTTTATTGAATCACATTACTTAATCAAGGTGACCATATTATATTAATACTTTCTTTAAGTGAGATTATCAATCTATTTGGTCACATTACTCATCCTATGTGTAAAATCAGTATTTATAAATTACTATTCGCCAAAAATTATGTTGATCTTATTAGACTCTAAATTTCATACTGAACAAATTTGTAGAAGACCATTTTTTGAAAATCATTACACATCATTAATTATTTAAGGTTTAAAAAAATATTTTAAAATGTCATATTTTCCAAAATCCATCATTAACATATATTCAAATTAATTCGGATATTTGAAAATTCACAAACTTCACCATAGGAAGAAATCACAATTTTATTTATCTCTAAGGATTACACAAGGCAGTTATGGTCTCGTTACATAGCCCCTTATAACATCAGCATAGGATTTAAATGTAATGTGTGATATGGTGATAGAATCCTGGGGCAGCTTGGTTAACATTTCCCAAGTGGTGATTTCTATCATCCTGGACTTCTCATGAAGGAGATTCCATTCCAGTTTCACACGATGAAGTTCATCTTGGGTTTGGTCCAGAGAAAAGCCCAGTGGTGCTACCTCCTTCCCTATTTCCTACAGATGGCCTTCAATCGGCCCGAGACTACTGGATGAGTTCATCGAATCTTATTTCAATATTAATAAACCAAGATCACTTGTATTTATAGAAAATAATCGCAACATTTAGTTTCCAATGGTCATATTGACCAGTGGTCATATAACAACCGAAACCCAATTGTCTCGTTTTAATTATACTAATTTTATTAAATGAAATAGTTTTGATGAGTAGAAAATAAAATAACACTCAAAATTAGGAAGAAATATATCAAAATTTCGAGTCATAACATTATTCCCCCCTTATAAAATTGCGGACACACAATTATTAAAATTGGGCGTGGAAATTTCATTAAAAGTCACACATCAGAAATGAATCAATAAAAATATTACATTAAAAGAAATAAAGGGATTTAAAAAGGTCCCCCGAGACAATAGATATGAGGATTCCATGAAAAACATGGATATGGAGTAAAAAAACAATCATGGTCTGATGTAGAGTGATAGGAAACATGATTTGGAAAAAGTTAACCACCAAAAAATCACAAACGTTTGATGGGTTAAATGGTATTTGATTTCCCAGTCAGAAACATTAACATAGTTTTTTTTGTTTTACGTTCCTTTTCATAATTTTCAGGAATTAATTTTCTACATAGAATAAAAATCCAAGGAAATATAATTACCTTTAAGTAGAGTTTCATCCTTTAATAAGTTTATACCAAGACTAATCTTTTCTCCAAACAAAGAGAATTCGAAATTTATTTGTCACATAAAAAGCATAAGAATCTTCCTCTAGAAAATCACATAATACACAAAAGATTAACTATCTATTTCTTCTATTTTGAATCATTATCCCAAAAATATAAATTGTAAGATAAAACAACTCTTCAAAAAAGAAACAACCCCATAGGAAGGGAAACTACCATTAATCATCAAAATTCTACAGTACTACCCAAATTTCATCATAGACAATTCCATAAATAACTGTTCTTAAAATTCTTTAAAATAATCCAAACTATGATTGAAACCCAAATATAATAAGGGTTTGATAACATAGTCATCCAAGATAATCTTTATCGTTCATCTCCAAACAACAACAACCACTCCTATCATTTTATGAAAAAACTAACTAACCTAAACACATTTTCCCCATGATAGGTTAATCATTTCCATAAGTAACCAATACTACCATAATTTCACCTCAAATTCATCGATTCTTCAATATATAACTCAACCTTTACTTCTAAAAAAATACTATAGTAATCTACTTACCTTGATCGTATAGGGTTCCCAAATTAGTGAAGGTATACCAAAATAATATTCATTTTTTAATCCCCTAATAATTTATTGAGAACAACAGATTCACAACATCAACATTTGATACATAACAATAGATTTTTTCCTTACTGATATAAAACCATCTTAGGTAGTGACTCGTTGTTCATAGAAAACATTTATGATATTCTCTTATAGCACAAACTAAAATTAAAACATGACATAGACAATTATTTTGAAGAAGATACATGTACTTCATCCATCTAAGCAGAGGACATGCATTATTCCCTTATCCTTGAAGATTGTTGATTCTCATCCTTCTTCTCGTCCATTCCAAGAGATAATTTCCTTGGAAAATGTCTACTTCTCCAAATTTACCACATCGAAAAGTTTAAGGTACATTAGATTGAACCTTATCTCCATTCATCAAATTTTAATGAAATTGGATACTTTATTCTCTATAATCCCACACTTAAAACATCTCCCTGTTCTTTTGTGACATTTTCCTTGGTGCCTCTTTCCACTGTTTTTGCAAAAATGAAATTGGGTCTTATTTCCCTTATCAACTTTATCAGATGAACATCCTAGAGACATCATCTTCCTCTTCCTGGATGAATTTGGGCATTCAACTTGGTACCAATTATTAATTGTGATTTTTGATAGCTGGTATGGCATACTCACAATATGATCAACTTGATCTCTCGTTGTCTCTATCATATTAATAGGGCAATTGTCACATTTCCTATAACATTGGTTTTTGGGGCATTTTATTTGATTTCCCTCCATTAACTATGAAATGAATGTATAATTAGGGGGATTAAATACATAGCCAATAATCATGAAAAGGAAACATTAAGAATAGAAGGTAAAACTTGTAGAAGAAAAGTATATCCTAACTTGTGATACCCTAGCTTCCAATCTAGGTGATCCATGATCATATATTCTTATGTGAATATTAATTTTATTTTATCTTTGTTCCTTTAATAATGGTTCATACTATGCTTATGAATTTACCAAAGCATATCCCTCAGCTGTGTCGTAACCAAGAGTGAAGTAAGGACCGTTGTTGTGTACCAGTTCTTGTTCAATTCTAGCTCAAAGTGGTGTTTTCGGGTTTTACCCCTATGTACATCTATTCCAGGGGAACCTCTACCTACTCGTATCTAGACAAGGATGTATTTTCTTGATAAACCACTTACTCAATACTCACAAAAATAACAAGAATATTTCCTATATTTAAACGTTTATATAGGGTTCTTCCTAAAGATTTCATCACCTAATTTCTATAAATAACATAACCATCTTTTGATACAAACTATATCATCAAAACTATTTATCACAAAAGATTTCATTACATTATACAAAACTGAGGATATTTATGGTTTAGTGTCTTGGAAATCAGGGTCATAAAACATGAAAACAACATAAAACATTATTATAATACACTTGAAAGGATTCATTATAAGTTCATCCTATGTTCAATTATTGCGTCTCATATACTGGAGACAAACATCAAAGTAAAGGGTGAGAAAGATGCCCAGTATGGGTAAAAAAGGAAACATTTTACATGTGATATCAACAAGAACTTGAATAAAAACATAATGACATGAGCAATGGATGTATAGTAATATCATAGATAAAAGAACATGAAACATAACTTGAAGATGTGGCAACACCATTTAACATAGACATCATGAACATATCACCAAGGTCTATCTCCAAGGTGTCATTTACAATTACAAGGTTTTTCACCAAGGTATCTTTAAAATTGTAATCTCTAGTGGTTACATCATTACCCAATGCATTGCAGTGCTATTAGGGTGAACCCTTAAAAACGAAATGATGATAGAAATAGGGGGTATCTCATCATATTAAAATTAATAGTACAGTAGGATTAATATTAAATAACACCCCAATCATAAGAATATGGTGCTTAAAATAAATGACATACAAAAGAGTACTTAAAAAGTAAGAGAGTGGTAGGATCCCTTACCTTAAAACGTAACTCTTAAAAATCGAATGTCGGGACCTTGAGGGCATGGGGGCACATTGGGTGGACTCCTAGGGAGGTACTAAGACCATAGAATCGTTGGCGGATAGTTGGGAGTGATAACTAAAGGAGGAAAGGGTGGGTATTTATAGGGAAAGTGAGAGGATAATGCATTAATGACCAAGAGACACCTCATTGGTGGTATTGGAAAAACCAATGGTATTTCATCATGGTATTGGCCACTTGGGGTACCTCATACAATAATTCATCACCGTTAGTCAGAAATCCCTTAAAATATATCATGACATCATCATGACGCATTTATGATGTCATTAAACATACCAGAGCCCTAAAACTGTATTTTTACTAATCATTGAAAATTCAACTTTTTCAGAAAAATCCCAAAAAATTACCTTAACATAAAATCGATTCTATGAATTCAAAAATCAACTCCATTTAATAAAAATAATTTTCTAAATAATTTTAATTTAATTTTTAATTAAAAACACTATTCACTGAAAATTAATTTTTTTTTCAGAAAAATCCCCAAAAATTACCTTCACATAATATCAGTGCTCTGAATTCAAAAATAAACTCCATATTATAAAAATAATTTTATAAATAATTTTTAATAAATATTTAATTAAAAACACTATTCACCTAAAAACTAATACTTAACTAATAATCTTTTAAACAATAATTTATTTATTTTATTGAATCATATTACTTAATCAAGGTGCGTATATTATATAAATACTTTCTTTAAGTGGGATTATTAATCGATTTGGTCACATTACTAATCCTAAGCGTAAAATCACTATTCATAAATTATTATTCACCAAAAATTATGTTGATATTATTAGACTCTAATTTTCTTACCGGACACATTTGTAGAAGACCAGTTTTTGAAAATCATTACACATCATTAATTATTTAAACATTACATAAATATTTAAAAATGTAATTTTTTCCAAAATCCATTAATAACATACAACCTTAATTAATCCGGACAACTGAAAATTCACAAACTTCACCATAGGAAGAAATCACAATTTTATTTATCTCTAAGTTTTACACTAGGATGTTATGGTCTCGTTACATATCACCTTATAACACCAACATAGGATCGAGCTGTAAGGTGTGCTAAGGTGATATAATCTTGGGGCGGCTCGACCAACATTGCCCAAGTGGTGATTTTTATCAGCATAAACTTCTCATGAAGGCAATTCTGTTCCAGTTTCACACATTGATGTTCGACTTCAGATTGTTCCACAGCAAATCCCCGTGGTGCAACCTCCTTCCCAAGTTCCATTAGATGGGCTTTGATAAGCCCGATACTACTGGATGAGGCCATCAAATCTTAATTCTATATTAATTAACCAAGATCAATTGTATTTAGAGACAATAATCGCGACATGTTGTTTCCCACGGTCATATTAACCATTGGTTATATAATAGTTGAAACCCAACGATCTCATTTTAATTATACTCTTTTAATTAAATGAAACAGTTCTGTTTAGTATAAAAAAATTAACACACTAAATTTAGAAACAAAATTAACTCAAAATTTCAGGTTATTACATAAATTATTCCCAAAATAAATTGGAAAAAGAAATGGAATAATGATATATAATAAATTGAAATTAACTAAATACTTGAACTCTCATTCAAATATTTCTTCTTTATATCTTGGGAATATAAAACATAATAAGGGTGATCTGAAGTTATCATTAAGGGTATGTAAAGAGGAAGGAATAATTAATTGATGATAATAATGAACATATATTGGTAAATAAATATTAGCGCATGCTGTTCAAATAACTAGATTAGTAAAAATAAATATGGAAATGTGATTAACTGCAACACATTCCATTTAATCAATAAACTAATAATGAAATTAATCCATAGACAATTCAACCCAAAATCTCATGGTTATATACTAAATGAAGCATGAATAAGAAATTTATCCATAGAAATTTTGATTCAAAATATCAAGGATGAATATTATCTAAAAATAAATTATAGAAATTCATTTTTATTTGATTTCATGTTTCCTAGGTACAGGTTATTGTTACCACCAAGACCTTTCAGAAGAAAATTTATAATATATTGGATAAAAACTTATCTAATTTGGCCCAATGTTTTATCACATGGGACTACTAAAGAATCGAGGGGATATCTTTAACAAGGACAAACCCATGTCGTACCAATAAAAATAAATACAGATATTTTTAATGAACAATGTGTCTATCAAAAAGTATCCATATTGAAAGGAAGACACATATTTATCAATAATTCCATCATTAATCAAATAAATGTCAAAGTGAACACCATATGTAAAACGATATATGATTTAGGTAATAATAATAATATCCATTGTGTGAGAACATGTATATTCAACATAAGTTACATTGAAAATTGATTACAATAAATTTATTGATTCAAGATAAAGTTAACAATCTGAAAAGGAAGTGATATTGCCCTGATAATAATTATGATCATTTTTTTTAAAAATAATCATTAAACATCCCAAAGTATCCCATACAATGTGAAACATTTAAATAATAATTCCCACAAAGGAATGTTTTTTATAACATGAAGAAAATGATTCATTAAATAATGATTCAAAATGTAAATAAGATACACAACACAAAACAAGTTAGTGGAGTATATGGTGTATTCCTCACGAAAAGAAAAGTATGTCAAGAATTCCATACTTTATCCTTACTTTTGGTTGTATAGTCTATAGAAAAATCTATAGGGGTTTAAAATATTATAATAACTAATATAATAAATATAATAAATTTTTAATTTCAATTACCTTATGATAATATATAATAACTCATTTTTTAACAAACATCTATTTATTTCACTATTTTGTGTGTTAATTACCTTGTTCTCTCGAGTATGTTTTAACATGTTACTTGTTATTATAATTAATTATATCATGATCTCATCATATCCATAATGTAATCCATGACATAATTATCACATATAATTATGTTATATGTATTTTAAAAAATCTATAATAGTTGGATATAGGAAATATAATGCATTTTTCATGGAGATGGTAGATCATACGTACCAATGAACACTACTTTCATTTCATTGTCATATTTTAAAATAATGAAAAGTAAATTATATGAATATTCATTTATATTATCATTCTAGTATAATATATATGTCATATATGTCATATATTTTTAGTAATATAATCCTTAATACATTACATGTATAACATGAATGAATCACATAACATTGAGGGGGACGTAGTCGACACTTCCACAAGCGATGTTATTGAATTTCCACAAAACAGAATTTACAGAGGTATGAGTTATAAAATAATTACAGAAGAATAAATATATTATAAATGTAATATATTTCATATATATGTATACATTCCATCATAATTTCTTCCATTAGAGGAGTTAGTGGAAAAATGAACAATCATCATTTCGTGAGGTAGTAGTTCACCTTACATAGAAATAGTATATCTGTTACCCAGTAGATTGATGTGTGTGTAACGGTAGATTTAACTATTAGAATAAAGAAATACTTGTATATTTATGATAATTAATATTTATAAATTCAAATAATATGTATATTTGAGTGGGTGTATATGTAAAAAAACAAAAGAGACAGTTGGAAAATGTTTCCATAAAAATCATGTAACTTCTTTTGGTTTGTACCAAAAGGATTCATTAGGTGGATTCCTAACCAAATTGAGGATTATAGGTTGATTTGAGGTATTTTGAGGAGATATATGGTCAGATATAGGTTGATCATATGTGTCTTGATAGGTTTATGTATGGGAGATAGGTGGTTTCCTTTTATAAGAGAGGAAATGGACTAACTTGGTATTTTTGAAAAGAATTTATGTGTACCAAAGTTTTTTACCTAAACAAAGTCATCAAAAAACATCAAAAATAAAAAATTGAAGGTTCATGAACGGATTATGTACATAAAATGGGTTTTTGATAAGTGGATTGGCCATTTGGGCCCCTATGTAAATAGGTTATTACATTATAAAGCATATTTTTGCGTTAATAATTGTAATTAATTTTAAATACTTCCACTGGTAATTTTGATAATTTTTTTACCTTTTTAGAAATTATTTATTATAATTATTTCAAATTTGGAGTCCATTTTTTCAAATTATAATCACATAAATGGAAAAAAAAATTAAATATAATACTGCAGACGGGACGACAATGCTAGTTTTAAAAGTTAAAACGTCCAATTGTTTACTATGTTTTTTGTAGTCAATTTCAATATAAAATTGATTCACATGAAATAAATTGTATTAAATGATAAAAATATTACATAATTAAACATTAAATCCAATTTAAAACATAGTTTATCCTTATAAATAAATTAGATTTAAAAATTGTTTTGACATCAAATTCCGTATTTTTTAACTTTTCATTATAAAATGAATCTTCAAAGAAAAATAATAACAATTGAGCCTACACTATTTTTTATATTTTGATTTAAAATATGAATTTTATTTCTACATATTAAATAAATTAATGTGTCAAAATTTATATTTAATATGGGTTCTTCATTAAAAGGCGCTAAAATTACATTTATAAAAATATGGGGCTTTTCTGTGTGAAATTCGGTTTATTATTATATTATGCCTATAAAATATATTGGATGAATATAAAAAATATTTTAAAGTAGAATATAATTTAATTATTACATTAATATCATTCAATAATTGTTATTAATTAAATATATTAGAGTAAAACATCATTATGAGCATTAAAATAGTTTTATATAAAAATCATCAATACATATTCAATTTCTTTTATATTAGTTTCTAATTTATAGTTAACCAATTAATTCATTTTTTATTTTTTTAAACCATATATTTCTTATGTTAATAATTACTATTCATAAATTCTAATTTATCAACTATCTTATATCTTTTTATAATAATATTTTAATAATATATTACTGTTCGGTGAAACTCGATCTTGCATGCAATGCAGGCTTTCAAGAAGAGACACTCTTGCATTTAAAAAAAATAACATTCTGTTTTGTGAATTGTTAAATATATAATATATAAAATATATATAAAATAGTAAATATATTTTAAGGTATCAGATTATTATATCCCCTTTACGTGATTGGTGTTGTGCGTTATTCGCGCTATCGAATTTAAGGTTCCTACATTAGATTTTCTGGTCAACACAGGGCCTTTATCTGCATTAATAAAATAACATTGATAAAGGATATATTAAAATTTTATATTTCATTATAAAAAATATATAAATTCATAAAAATATAAATATATTAATATAAATATAATTTATATTTTTAAAATATGTTTTAGATAAGGATAAATAGGCATTTACACATAATATATAATAAATCTAGTGCAAATGGATTATAAATTAATATAAACATATTATTAATCAATAATTTTATAATTATTATGATGAAATAGTCGATCAAAAACAATATATAGATTAAAAAATAAAAATACTAATAAAATATCTAAAATAAGTTCAAAACGTATGTCGAACTTCAAATGACCATAACTTTTGTTCTGGGTGTACGTCTTCCCTCTACCACATATCAAATAAAATATTGCAATGATATATATACCCTATTAACATAGGGGAACCACGATCACACTTTTCGGGGACAAACAATCCCATAAGTTCTTTAAAACAAACTTTTTTGTCGGGGTACCCCAATATTTTATCATTGAATGGATTTTCAGCCTCATTTAAGGGGGTCTGATTATATATTTTTTGGTATAGAATAAATTTATTCTCAGGTATTATATTCATATTCATATTATTTTTTTGACGTTTTATCAGTTTTCATATTGTGCTATTATTTATAATCAAATATACAAAAAATATTCATATTTTTTGTATATTCACACAAAATAATAATTTTATAAATAAATATGTAATCATATTTACATATAAAATACAATTATCCATAAATAAAGATTATCTAAATAAAAACACATATCTATTTTATGTAAAATAAAAATGTTAAAATATTTGTTTTCCAATACAATTAGTGTATATATAATGTGTGTTTGCATATTTGGGTGTCTATATTGACAAAGAGATATATATTCTATTATATGTATATAAATATTAATATATAATATAAGTAAATAAATATAAATTTGTATAATTATATTTATATATGAACACAAACATAAACATATAAATGTATGTATTTATTTATAAACAAAAAAACATATTTTATATATGTTTTTAAATATATATATATATATATATAAGTATATATATATAAATATAAGGATAAAAATGTAACGATATATATATAAATATATATATATATCAAAAAATGTAAAACAAAACAATATAGGGGAGGGGAAAAGTTGTCTGCATAGGAGATGAATGTCTTCGGTTCGAAAATCATTGGTGGCAGGGTCACATGCAGGATAGTCGAATTATCTAAATCTTTGATAAGGGGGGAGTGCACAAAAGTGATGATAAAAAGGCTGGGGTGTACTGATAAAATGTGTGATGCTTTCAAAAAAAATTATCCCCCTTTATCTGCAGTTCCTTTATTAGCAGTTGTTTTAAAGCTATTAAAGACCACATTTAATAGTACTAAAAAAGAGCAGACAAAGCCCCCCTTTATCAGTGATAATAAAAAATGTTGATAAAGGACCCCTTTATCAGTGCTTTTTAACACTATTAAAAATCCCTTTATCAGTGGTTTTTAAGAGAACTGATAAATCCAACCCTTTAACATCATTCAGATTATCAATAATTCTATAGCACTAATATATCCCATTTACTAGTACTATTAAAAGACGGATTTGTACTACTGACATCAAAAGTAATGAAGCCTAATATAGAAAGTCAATCACTGTAAGTGACTCTAGATGCCAAATTCCTTGTTAATCTTCTTTTCCCATTTGAATGTCGATCTTTCCATCATTCCAGGACCCTTGGTGGGGCCACATATTCTTTAACTGATGAAAATTCAGAGAATTCCTCAGTATTGAAAAAAATTATAAATATCTAAGATAGATCCTAAAATACAATATCTAGATTGGATCATAATCCATCATCAATATTTATTGATAAAATATTCTTAACTGTTAAATATTCAATGAAACCAAATAAATATGCCTCTATCATATGAAAAATGACTTCATGATGTGAAAAAAAAACAATCTACCACTTCTTTACTGAGGTCTTTATATTTCCTTTAAAATCTCTTGTCCTATGGAGGAATGATACTTGTGTTCTTTTCCTATGAAATATAACATGAGGTGACCCAAACCCATAGGATTATTTCCTTTGCCAAAATCCAGATCCTAAGGGTAGCATCTCGACGTGAGACCGATCGGCGCCACTGATAGGTGAGACCAATCTGTGAGACCGATAAGCATAACCGAACGGCACGACCGATCGGTGAGACCGATTGGTGAGACTGATCAGCGAGACCGATCGGTGAGACCGATCGGTGTCACCAATCCTTGTCGTGTTTTCTTCTAAATCTCTTCCCGTAACCCCACATTTAGCCTCTTTTAACCCATTGGGAGTGGTTCAAGGCCGTTTTAAGCCCTAAATCAATGTTTTAAATTCCTAAGAGTGGGGTGATCCTCAACGGTCCTAGATGTGTGTCCGCGTACCGTGCCCCTCTGTTTATTTTATTAAATTTTTTAAAATCGTAGATGTTACCACCTTTCCGATGGAAATATTCAAATAACAATTATTTATGTCGTGTCTAACCACCCAACAGTGTGGGGAGTCACGATCCGACTTTAAAGGAGTTCAAAATTCACATATCATGTAACAACTGGATTTTATTAATATATCGCACGAGATGTTCTTCCTTCTTCTTTTTTCTTCTAGGCTAGCTTCCCTTCTTCACGGTGAGTTTGGAGTTCCTCTTCCTAAGACTTGTGGTGCATCTGTGCTCAAGTGGTCTGCTTTTCCTTGGAGTTCCCGACGTCCCTCCCCAATAAAATCACATATCCCTTATTCGTGGAGCGTGGAGAGAAACTTCGTACCCTGATCAATCAAGTATGGATTTCTCCTTCATCTCTCCTTACTATTTATCATGCGGGTTGGGTGTGATTTTTCTTCGGAGGGGATTGGTGAAACCCATAGTTAATTAAGATAATAAACACACTTTAAAGAATGAAGGGGTTGTGATCGATGTTGTACTGTACTCGTTTGTGTTGATATATGTTGTGAATCGTATGGGCTTCTGGCCACTCAAAATCATGGCCATTGGTGGTCCTTCTCTGTGCACAAATGAACCTCGATTATTTTGGATGTTGTTGATCTTTTGATGTGTTAAGGGAATTGGTTAATTAATTATATTCAACTAAATAAATTGAATGCACCAGGATCAACCTCTTTCTGTGATAACCCTGGTTATAGCCTAGTGGAATTGAAACCATGGAGTGTGTTAAATCTTTTAAATCAAAAAATTAATGCATGGTCATGCATTGTGTTAGTAGTAGTGGTTGTTGGTTGTGAAGTTATGTGGTTCATCTACTACATCTAAAATTCGGGAGGGATCCTCTGTTTGTTGAAAAATCACTGGCTTCTGGCATTGGGTGATGTGGATGGGGATGGGACCCCCTATTGTTTTTATTTCCTTTGGCTGTCGATTAGAGGCCATGCAGAGCTGTATCTTGAGGCATGTTTTGCTTCCAGTACATCGAGGGATCTTACTGATCCCTTTATTGATGAGACTTACAAGAGAACTGGGTGTAAATGTTTAAGTTGCTGATGGTTTTACCTTTTCCTTGGTTTGTGCTTATGCTAGAAATCTTCCCAAGTAGGTGTAGAAAATTATTTAAACATAAATACCGAACATGAAAGCAATGATGGAAAAAATGGGGATTTGGTTTGTGTGAGTTGTGACTTGGGCATGAGTGTTGTTACCTTTTGTTATGAAGGATAGTCGGGATAGTGTTCTTTAGGCTGGCTGAAGAAAAACCGAATTTGGGTGAGTTCTTGATACCTATAAATAATCTTGTAGTTCTTGTGTTGCATTTTCGCGCCCCACCCATGTTGAGCACTTAGTGTCGAACACCCCCATTTCACGGGGGATGGTGTTTTCCCTACACTCCTATGAGTGGCTGGTTATTAGCTCCATTTCTGCTCCCATTCTTGAATATCCCATGACTCTACTGGTAGGCTTTGATGGCCTAAAGTCCATTATTAGCCAAAGAATCTTCGGGCTGGGTAGTGTGGTGGTTGGCCCAGATGTGTGCGGGAAGGTGGTTTCCCATGTATATTCGGGATGAGGCCTAGGTGTCTTCAGGCATTGAAATATTTCTTCAAGCCCAAGTGTCTTCAGGCGTGGCAGTGATTGTTCTGACCCAGGTGTTTGAGGGTGTGGATTGGTAGTGGGACTATGGTAAGATTCTGAACTAGGTGTTTTCGAGTGTGGATTGGCAGTGGGACTGTGGTGAGATTATGACCCAGGTGTTTGCGGGTGTGACTTGGCAGTGGGACTGCGGTGAGATTCTGACTGAGGTGTTTGCAGGTGTTGATTGTTAGTGGGACTGCGTTGAAAATGTCAAGATTGGTTCGAGGCGTAGGATGTCTTCAATAACTATTGGGAATGTGGCACATGGTACCCAAATATTGATGCACTATTACTATACATTATATGACTTTGCATTATTTGAGGAGTGTACCTTGGGGAGGCTTGGGTGGTTAGTTTCATTGATAGGAGCCTGGTTACCTCTTTTCCCATAGGGAATTAGTATGCCTCCCCACTTGTGCATGAGAGTCTTTGGTGTTTCCCTACTAATTATACTTGTATTCTCACCCTACGTATATAAAATTGTCTTCAGAATTCTAGGAAGACGTCAGGGATTGTGCTGGACTGTTCTAGCTAGGATCTTTAGGACAATGGTTGTTGTTGTTTTCTTTCTATTGTACATTACCCTTGTAGTATCCTTTTACTTTTGTATATTTTACTGTTGAGCATGCATGTGGGAATGGTTTTTTTTTGGATTTACTTGTACATTCAGTTTCATTGTTGGGGGATTTACTATCTTATCTCCCGATTTTATTAAAAGAAAAAGAGTAATGCCTTCTATTTAGTGTGTGATTTTATACCCTTGGTATTAGTCGCCACTTTGGGAACTAGTGGAGGTAGGTCTCGGGGGTCATTATCTCTCCTTCAACCTAAAGAAGGAATGGTCTGGCAATATGATGTCCCTTCCCTCATCTTGGAGAAGGCTGGTCACAATAGAATGGTATCAGAGGTCTGGTTGGTTAAGAGATAGGATATAGTTTGGAGTTAGGCACATTCAGGATTGAATGGGATGGTAGGGTAATAGTTTTGGGAGACTATGGTGCGTGAAAAAGGCCAAGGAAGACTGGCTAGGACATGGGATTTTAGCCCCCCCTGTGATCGGATGGAAGGACTCCAGACCTACCAAACGACCAAGTGGGGCCACACTGATTGCAGGGTAGAGGCCCTAGGAAAGTTACATGAATTATAATGACTTGTGTTCTAGTGTTTCCTAGGGGTCTTGGTGAATTTAAAGTAAATAAAGAAATATATAATATTTTAAGAATAGTATTATTCACTACTTGGGCTTTGGCATTCCTTGTTTACCTTGCAGTTATGGAACCTGGGAGACGACCACGAGTTGTACGGGCGATCGAGGCTCATGAGGTTGACTTGGCTGCTCAGTAGATGGATGATCGAGAGGAGGAGGACAACCAGTGTCAGAAGACGCTTTGATCATTCCAGCTATAGACCCACGGAAGTATGTGGGAAGCACCTCTGACACGAAGACAGATAGTTGGATAGTGGAGATGATGATAGATTTTGGCTTGATTTGGGCCCCAACCAAGTACTTGGTTCCTCTGTCCATCAACCAGTTGTGGGGATCAGCGTGTCAGTGGTGGATGCTCTACCTGGGGGAGGGGAAAGAGGCTGAGGAGGCTTGGGCTGATTTTGAGATGGTGTTCTGGGTAGAATTCCTCTCTTCTACGAAGAAAGAGGCGAAGATGCAGTAGCTACTCTAACTCCCGCAGGGGAGTATGTTAGCGATGGATCTGGGAATCAAGTTCAAGGATCGCCTCCATATTTCTCCGAACCTCTTTCCCAATGAGGATTCTTGGGTGAGACGTTTAGAGGAGGCCCTTCGATGCTCCCTCCAATACATTATTACCCCTTTCTACTTGCCGAAATACCTGGAGGTGCAGAAGAATGCTGAAGTGGTGGAAATGATGCACACATTTGGAGGTGTATCACGAGAGGTGATCTAGCTGGTTTTATCGAAGGGGAAGGCCATCAGCACCAGACCTCTAGCATCAGGACCCTCTAGGTTTTGACCATCAGGGAGCAGGCTGCAGCAGTTCCAGTTCTGGTCCCTCCATCCTCGCCCTTTTCCCTTAGGCCCAGGACCGATGTGCTTCGTTTTTGGAATCCATGGACATCTTCAGAATCTGTGTCCGGACTGAGTACAGTACATCAGTGGTGGGAAGGCCTAGCACTTTCCCCAGTAGTAGCTTCTAGATGGCCCTTCCAGCAGCAGTAGGGGCAGCGAGCTCCCGCTCCTCCGAGGGCAGGCGATGCAGGGGGATGACGAACTCAGGGTGCTCCTCAGGGACCTCAACCTGGGCATGATCGGGGAGGCGGCCGACAACCGAGAGGTAGAAGAGCTAGGCGTGGGTAGTTTCCTGATATGGAGGTAGTAGTTCTAGTAGGACCGGAGGTCATTCGAGGTACGATTAGTTTATTTAGTACCCTTGCTTACGCCATGTTTGATATTGGAGCTTCTCACTCCTTTGTTGCACCCGGTCTAGCCTGTGCTCTGGGTCTAGATGCCGAGAGACTTCCAGTGCCCCTGGGGCTGAGCACACGAGTCGGAGGTAAGACCGACTTGTTATATGTCTGTTGGGGTTGCAGACAGATGATAGTGCCACATCAGTCGGTCAGGTATCTACTATTGCTACAGATACAACCATACGATGTCATCCTAGGCATCAACTGACTATATTCTGTGTGTGTCGTCATTGACTGCTTCTAGGGAATGGTTGTGTTCTCAGACTTGGGCGGCCGACGTGTTACTTTCACCAGCGAGAAGAGCGGTCAGAAGGGCAGTAGGAAAGAGGAACCCATCCTCTCCTTGTTAGCAAAGCTGTTAGTGGAGTCAGTAGATGCTAAGATGGTGGAGGTACCTTGGATCATCATTGAATTTATGAATTTCTTTCCAGAGGAGGTATAGTATATACCCCCACAACGTGATATCATTTTTGGGATAGACTTGCAGCCTGGCGCTTATCCGATTTTGATGGCTCCATACTGGATGGAACCTTCGGATGTACAGGAGTTGCGTATTCAGATTGATGATATGATGAAGAGGGGTTATGTTCGACCAAGTTTTTCACCGTGGGGTGCTACAGTCTATTTCACAAAGAAGGCAGATGGTGGTATGAGGTTGTGCCGAGACTACAAGAGGCTGAATCAGGTAACGATCAATAATCACTAACCTCTTCCGAGAATAGATGATCTTTTTGTCCAGCTGAAAGGGGCAAGATGGTTCTCAAAGATCGACCTATGGTCTGGGTATCACCAGTTGAGGGTGAAGGAAGGAAACATCCTGAAGGCGGCCTTCCGGTGTAGATATGGGCACTTCGAGTTTGTAGTCATGACTTTCAGTGTTACGAACACCATGACTGTCTTCATGGGGATTTTGAACTCCGTCATCCAGGAGTACCTGGATCGGTTCATGGTCGTGTTCATCAACGACTTCCTAGTCTATGCATGATCAGAGGAGGACCACGTGGAGCATCTGAGGACGGTTTTAGAGGTCCTCTGCCAGCACCAGATCTATGGGATGTTTTTGAAATTCATGTTCTAGACACGTGAAGTTCACATCCATGGGAATGT
This sequence comes from Viscum album, assembly GCA_963277665.1. NCBI lineage: Eukaryota > Viridiplantae > Streptophyta > Magnoliopsida > Santalales > Viscaceae > Viscum > Viscum album. Next base: position 413,505,398 of record OY728128.1, on the reverse strand, counting down.
AGTGTTCAAATAGGGTGTAGCAGTGGACCCATCAAAGGTTGAGGCGGTTTTGTCTTGGACAACACCGAAGAATGTGGCAGAGGGTCGCAGTTTCCCCAGGCTGGCAGGTTACTATCGGAGGTTCATACCCAACTTCTCCCGAGTTATATCCCCTTTTACAGCCTTGACCAATATGAACCAGGCCTTCATGAGGGGTGACTAGTGATAGATATCTTTTGGATACCTAAATGCGAGGCTGGTTAGTGCTCCAGTGCACAGATTTTCAAATGAAGGGGTGTTGTTTGACGTGTTATGTGATGGTTCTAGCCTTTGGTTGAGATGAGTGCTGATGCAGCAAGGAGAAGTGATCTATTATGGGTCTAGGCAGTTACATCCTCACAAACATAACTATTCAACCCATGATTTGGAGATTGTATCCGTAGTGTTTTCATTGATGTTGTGGCGGCATTACCGCATTATATAGCGCTTTGTGGTCTTCTTAGATACAAGAGCATGCGTTATGTATTTTCCCAGCAAGATCTGAACTTGTGGCAGCAGAAATGGGTTGAGTTCCTCCAGGAATATGACTTCTAGATCTCTTATACTAAGGGAAAGGTCAATGGTGTGGCTGATTCCCTGAGCAAGAAATCACAGAAGGATGTAGTTTGGGAATCTACAGATTCTTGGAGAGCAATGGTGGAGTTAGAAACCTTGCATTTTGATGAAAGGGTGGAGGGTGGAAGATGTTGTCTATTTCAGATGACTATAGTTCCCTCCTTGTTGGAGTAGGTGGAAGAGTCTCAGTGGGGGACTTAAAGGTAGAGGTGATGTGAGATCGATTTGATCAGGGAAATGATCCTGAGGGATGGTCTGAAGATGGCCATCATCAGATGCTTTTCTGAAGAAGGCTATTTAATCCATAATGGATGCGTAAAGGAGTTCACCGTGAGTTCCATGGATTGGCTTTAGAGGTGCACCCAGGAGTTTCAAAGATGTAACAGGGTCTGAGGAGACAGTTTTGGTGTCCCGGAGTGAAGCATGCAGTGGCAGAGTTTGTTTCCAAGTGCCTAGTGTGTCAGCAGGTGAAGGTTGAACACCATGTTCCAAGAGGCCTGTTGTAGTCTCTAGAAGTCCCTGAGTGGAAGTGGGATGACATCTAGATGTATTTCGTCATGGGACTTCTCAAGGTGAAAGGTGGATACGACGCCATCTGGGTAATAATGTAATGGTTGAAAAATTTATCTCACTTCTTGGCAATTAAGTAATCGAGCCCGGTAAGCACCTTTTCCCAGAAGTATGTTGATGAGGCGGTGCAGTTTCATGGTGTTCTGAGGTCCATTGTCTCGGATAGGGATGCAAGGTTTTCCTCACGGGTCTAGAGAGGATTACATCATGCCTTTGGAACCTAGATACTCCTTAGCACTGCTTTGCACCCCCAAACAGATGGGAAAAAAGAAATAATGATCCAGACATTGGAAGACATGATACGGGCATGGGTTTAGGATTTTTGGGGATCATGGGTACGACACTTGCCTCTACTAGAGTTTGCCTATAACAATAGCTTCTACTCCACTATCGGAATGACTCCATTTGAGGCCTTGTATGTACGTTCGTGTCGTTCACCCATTTGCTGGACAGAGACTGGGGAAGCAGATGTTCTTGGGCCAGAAGTGGTGCAGGGCACCACTGAGAAGGTTCAGCTCATGCGTAAGAGGATGAAGGCAGCCTATGATTGGCAGAAGTCTTATGCGGATCATGGGAGGAGCCCTTTGGAGTTCATGGTTGGGGACCATGTGTTCTTGAAGGTTTCCCGTCAACGTGGGTAGTAGTGGTTTTGGAAGGTGAGTAAGCTCCCCTCAAGGTTCATCGGACCTTTCGAGGTGTTGGGATGAATTGGTGAGGTGGAAAATGAGCTATAGTTGCCACCTTAGTTAGAGAGAGTCCACAACATCTTTCACGTCTCCCAGCATCATCGATATCTACATGATGTCTCCCACATCATCGATTGGGGAAAATTATATGTGGAAGAGGATGCAACCTTCATAGAATGATCGATCAAGATCGAGGATCATAAGGAGAATGTGCAGCGAGGACAAACCATCCCCTTGGTCCGTGTGGTGTGGAGGCATGGTGGCGTGGAAGAGAGAACCTGGGAGGGGGAGACCCAGTTACGCGCCCAGTACCCAGAGCTGTTTTGACTCCATTTTTTTCATACCTTTTTGAGATGTTTTACCTGGTGCTTTAATGTATGTGAAATGCTTGTTTTTCTTTTCCATGAAATGATCTGTTCCTTGTCCCTCTGTTTGTGTGTCCGAATGTGTGATGTTGGGAAAAATGACTACTAATCAGGATGCATTAATGTGGATGCGATTAAACTCGTGCAGGCGAGTTAGTGGCGCCCAAAGAGGATAATATCCTGACATGTACGAAGGGACACCTTGACTCATGGGTTGGTGTTTCTGGATGACAAGGGGGTTCACTCTTGAGAGGTATCTTTGAGGTTGTTGTTCGGACCCCCCCCCCTGTTTCTTCTGGTTTGGGTTGATTCTTGAGGGAGAGAATAGTATTAGAGGTATCTGATGTGATGACCCCGAACCTCAGTGTCCTTTCCTTTGCTCAAATCTGGATCCTAAGGGTAGCGTTTCGGCGTGGGACCGATCGACGCCACCGATCGACGCCACAGAATGGTGTGACCAATTGGCGCCACCAAACAGCGTGTTTTCTCGGTGAGACCGATCGTTGTCACCCAGCCTTTTCGGGATTCATTTTACAGCCCTTCCTGAAACCCCACTTTTATCCCCCTTTCACCCTTTAGGAGTTGTTTAAGGACGTTTTTAAACCTGTAATCAATGTTTTAAATTCCTAAGAGCGGGGTGATCTTCAATGGACCCAGCAGTGTCCGCGTACCGTGCCCCACCGATTCTTTTATTAAATTCCTTATAATCACAGCGGTTACCACCTTTCCGATGGAAATATTTAAATAACAGTTATTTCTGTCATGCATAACCAACCAACCGCGTTGGGAGTCACTATCCAACTTTATAGGTGTTCAGAATTCCAATAACCCGTAACAACAAGATTTTATCTATATAACGCACGAGAAGTTCTCCCATCTTCTTTTTTGTTCTGGGTTGTCTTCCCTTATTCCCTTGTTGAGTTTGGAGTTCCTCATCCTGAGACTTTTTGTACGCCTATCCTCGAGTGGTCTGCTTTTCCTTGGAGTTCCCGACGTCCCTCCCCACCAAATATCACATCCCCAGTTCATCTCATGTGGAGAGAAACGTTGGTCCCTAATCAATCAAGTAGGGATTTCTCCTTCATCTCTCCTTAATTTGTATCATGTGGGGTGGGTGTGCTTTTTCTTCTATGGTGATTGAAAAAACCCAAAGTTAATGAAGATAATAAACAAACATTAATGAATCAAGGTGGTGTGATCAATGTTCTACTTTACTCGTTTGTGTTGATATATGTTGTGAATTGTATGGGCTTCTACCCACTGAAAATCATGGTCGTTGGTGGACGTTCTCTATGCACTAATGAACCTCGGTGCTTTTGGATGTTGGTGATCTTGTGTCGTGTAAAGGGAATTGGTTAATTACGTATATTCAACTAAATAAATTGAATGCACCAGGATCAACCTCTTTCTATGATAATGTAGCGACCCGTATCTTGACGTACATGAACATTACATTACTTTTGCGGAATACTTAGTATATAACAAAAAACACACACACACAAGGATCATAATAGTTTTGTGTCTTTGGAAACTCGAAACGTAATCTTCTAATCGTGGTGAAAGATCTTCAATATCTCCCATAAAGATCTTCCCTTTTTTTACCTAAAACCATTCTTTATATCCTGGGGAAAAGAAAACATAAAAGGGTGAGCTCAAATGATCAGTAAGGGTAAACAAAAGAAAAATCAGTCACATCATATTCATAAGAACATAACTTTTGGAAATCTTAACCTGCAAAAGAGATCATAATTTCATAACATGGGAAAAATCATGGTAGTGAAATGTAATCACAATAATCATAACTTAAAACATGGAACTTTGTGGTATTCACACATAATCATAGAGAATCATTTCTTGTTAGTCAAGACTCATTTCCAAGACTATCTTAGTGGACAAAGTCCCTTTCTGAACCAAGTCACCCTCATTTCAATCCTGTTTCCCTGAACCGGTATAACCTACCGTTCCAGCCATGTCTATCTCATGAGATATAAAATCTTTACCCAATGCATTGGAGGGAGATATAGGTCCCACCCATCTCATAATGATACCATTCTTATGTGTGCCACAAAATCATAAATCATACATCATTGCATAACCCATGTAATACAAATGGTAATCTTAAACATCATGACATCATAAATCAATCAATATAAGATAAAGGAATTCATAAAAATTATTCCATCACAACATGATCAAATTAATGTAATAATAGGGATAAAATAAAAACACTTTATTATCTTAGATAGAAAATAATTTTGATAAAACACTTGAACTCCATTCTTGAGGAAAATATCTTTTCTTCTTCAAAAACATTTTTCCTTTCATAACATGTCATACGACTTTAAAATAAAATAAGTTGATTAAAAATAAACTTGAAAACTTGTAAAGGAAGCTTCATGGAAATACTGTTTTAAAAATCCATTCATTTCGTATAAGTTAAAAAAACATTCTTCTTGTACTTTTGTCGGAAAAGTCAAAAAGTACCTCGTACGAAAAACGACAAAAGATTCCTTTTATATTCTTTACTAAAAACTCACCAAAGGGTAAAATTGGATTAAAACTATTGTAAGTGGATGGAAACAACATTACATATTTAGGGAACATGGATGTGGATGATAAAATACACCCCAGTAAATACTTACGTATAAGCAATCCCGGATAAAAATGAGATTGAAAATTTATCCCTTACCTTAAGTCCGATTTGATTTGTAAGTGTCCGAACCTCCTGTATAATGATTTTAATAATGTCATTAACTTATTACAGAGTCAGATTCATTGTTATGATATCATATATGGTTCACTTATGACTTTATATTACCCGTTCTTTTGTAAATTCCATGTTAAAGAAGCGTTTTGGGTAAAATTGTTTCATTTATCGTAGGTGTTTGGACTTGTTGTTCTTGAAATTATTATTACTTATATCATGATTTACTTACATCCAGAATATAAAACATGATTTATATATCATATATATTCAGTATATATATATATTTAATAAATATATAAATGAAATGAAACACACCGTTCATGGAGATGGTAGTCCGTACGTACGCATGAACGCTGTTTTCCTTTCCTCACTGTCTTGAATCGAAGTAAGTAGATGACATACATATATATATAAATCCAGTAGCCTTATAATTTCATATATTTCATTATTATTTCTTATATATACTTTATAATTATTCTTAAATGGTTAACATGGAGAATGAATCTCATCTCATCGTGGAGACGGTAGTCCGTACGTCCGTACGTACGCACGAGCGATGATATCATTCCCATGGTCGTGGAATTGTGTTGAAGTGTATGTATACTATTTCAGTATCAATATCACTCTATAATAATCATATATAGTAACTCCTTATACCATTATACCCATCCAATTAAGGAGGTGGCAGAAAATATATTACACCACGGCGTGGAGACGGTATTCCGTACGTACGCACGTGCGGTGATTTCCTTTTTCCGTAGGATGGATAGAAGGTTAATTATAGTTGTTTAATATTTATAATAACATATAAGTATATAAGAAATACTGATGTTATTAATTTATCATGAAACAACTAAAGAAGATGAAGTTGAAGAAAATAGAAATTGAAAAAGATCGGTAATTGATATTACCTCTTTTTGACGCGCCTTTTCTTAACCTCCACTTAAAGAACTAAGGATGGTCTTTGAAGAAGACCAGGACCTCTAGGATGATACTAGGGAAGTGGAAAAGATATTTTGGCAGGTTTTGGCCGAGCTTGAATGCTCAAATTTGTGTGAGGAGGAGAGGGAGGAGGTGCCCTTTTATAAGGGAAGAGAGGGGCACCTTAAGAATATCTCAAAATATTATTTTATATTAAGGTTAAATTCGGTTAATAATGGTTCCAAATGGTCTTATTTCGAAGATAAAGTGGGGATGGGTCGAAATCCTCTCATCCAATAGGATTTAGACAAGTTTAGGTTATTATTTTAACCTTATCAATTAGATTTAACTCTATGTTAAATAATTTAACTTTTACCGTGACTTTTTGTTTTCCTACACTATATGGTTAATACACTTACTATAACATACCAAACGATCCCCAATATGTTTATTATTAATATATATATCCTTATCTAAGTCATTTAGCCGATCCTTAGATTTTTAGGAATAAAATAACAATTAATAATATAATATTTGATTTAAAAAATATTTTGTGTCAATTTTGACACTATTTGATATATGATTTTTTTGAAAGACATAACAGAATTACATGTTCGAACCAAGTTTATTATATCAACACTAATATATCGTAGTATCCTAGAAAATTAGTGGAATTCATAAAAAGTCTCAAATTACATTTAGTTTGGTGTTTATAACATTAATTATGTCAATATTTCATTAATAAGATAATTACTGCATCATCATTGTCTCATAAATAAATTAATCTATATAAAGTCTAAAATTATAAATAAAATACCATTATGTAGGAAATATTTTTAACTTTCTAATGAATATTTATAGTCGAAATTATATTTTTTATAACCTTATATTAAAAATGTTTTAGTAAATAAACTTTGATTTTAACTCTTTTAACTCATCTTTGAATTAAATAATAATAAATGTCCTAATCTAATCCAAGTGGTCCTAAATGATAATATTCTACACTTAAGGTTGTTTTTGGTCGAGATACACTTGTCCAATAGGATTAATACATGTGTTAGGGTAATATTAATATCATTTTTACCCTTAATTACCCTATTTACTTTTAACCGTGGTAAATAAAAGCAAAAAGTTACTATTCACCAAAAATTATTTTCATCTCATTGATCCAAATTTTACTTACTGACATCATTCCATCTGTCTCAAACAAAAGGTTAGCAAAATTTTATATACATAAGTCGATCTATAGTGAGATTAATCATATATGGTTCCTAAAATGGACTTATACTTCATACATCATACTTCTTAATATAATAAAACTAGTTTCTACTAAACAGGGACTTCTTGTAGGCCAGTGGTAGCCGATAAAGGCCAGTCGCACTTCGGTTGTGGTTTCGGTTCCCACAGCCTTGTCCGAAGCGATGGGTTGTCGCCCGTCCTGCAGGTTGTCCTTTTTCTAAAACTACATTACTATAACATCCCATCAATAATATCTAAAATCTTCTATCCTTAAACAATACTAACTTATTTCCAACATAATCCATTCTAATATTTAGGCTTATCCATAATTCTTCAGTACACTCTCATAATATAGTGAAAACGATTACCAGAGATTTATTACTGTCGTTAATCCCCATATATCATAAGATATGTCTTGTTGGTCATATTCCAAACATTCAAAGGCCTTAATCATGTATTCTCTTGAATACCCACTGAACCATAGTAAAAACATGAATGCACTTAAAAGTTAACTCTTTCCACAAACCAAAATCCAAAACTTCTATATACTCAAACCATGATATAGCCTTCTCCTTATATCAGTCATGAGCTCGTGAATACAATCAAACACCTCATTATCTTATTATTCCTTCATTATGCGCATATCATCTACTTTCCAAAAAAATACCTGAATAACATTTCATGGTTACTAGTATCATTAATCATACACTTTAAAAACATAGGAACGACAACAATGTAACAATCCATAGATGTCTCTTTATTCCATAGTACCATGAGATTACTTATACAACATTACACTTGATAAACATGTAATCATTCCACTACCTTCTTAAACCATTGACTGAGCATCAACAATTCTTTCATCTCACATATCATTTGTAGTCTCTTAATCATTATCAACATAAATACTTCCCATATGACCATACTGATTATCTTCATGAGACTTTCCCTTAGGGCATTGGTTTGCATAATGCCCGTACATTCCACATTTTAAACATTTAACCATTGTTGATGTCGTAGAAATACCATTATCCTCATCCATGTTGTTAACTGAACCTTTTCCTTCGCATTTACTTGCTTTGTATCCTTCTTTTCCACACCCAAATCATCTTCTAGTTACTTTGAAACATTCTCCTTGACTCCTCTTCCCACATGATTTACTTAGGGGAAATTGAACTTTCTTTCCTCTATGATCATCATGAAACTCCCTCTTTCTCTTGTTAGCCGTTTCAGGAAACTTACCAAATTTTACTTTATTGATCATATCATGAGATTGTTGATTCGGCATAATAATGTTTGGACTTCCAAATCCCATTTCATTATGAAGAATATCATTCCATTGTCCATCATATCCTCCATTATCGTGAATCATCTTGTTTCCAGCCATTTTCTAAAACCCAAAAAAAGAATAGTGTGAGAGGCAAAAATCATGCTAGGGAAAACAACATAATTAAGGTGGAGTATCCTCAATATCTAACAACTTAGGTTAAATTCTATGACCGTTACCGTAGTTCTAGGACTGTATCATATACGTATACTTATCCTTAGGTAAATCCCTAGACATACCTTATAAATATCTCTAGGGATCTCACTAAAGTTCTCGCATCCTAGTTTCCAAAGGTTGACTAAACCTTTCCTCTGATACCAACGGTAGCGACCCGTATCTTGAGGTACATGAACATTACATTACTTTTGTGGAATACTTAGTACATAACAAAAAAACACACACACAAGGATCGTAATAGTTTAGTGTCTTTGGAAACTTGGAACGTAATCTTCTAATCATGGTGAAAGATCTTCAATATCTCCCATAAAGATCATCCCTTTTTTACCTAAAACCTATCATTATATCCTGGGGAAAAGAAAACATAAAAGGGTGAGCTCAAATGCTCAGTAAGGGTAAACAAAAGAAAAATCAATCACATCATATTCATAAGAACATAACTTTTGGAAATCTTAACCTGCAAAAGAGAGCTTAATTTCATAACATGGGATAAATCATGGCAGTGAAATGTAATCACAATAATCATAACATAAAACAAGAAACTTTTTGGCATTCACACATAATCATAGAGAATCATTTCTTGTTAGTCAAGACTCATTGCCAAGACTATCTTAGTGGACAAAGTCCCTTTCTGAACCGAGTCATCCTTGTTTCAGTCCTGTTTCACTGAACCGGTATAACCTACCATTCCAGCCATGTCTATCTCATGAGATATAAAATCTTTACCCAATGAATTGGAGGGAGATATAGGTCCCACCCATCTCATAATGATACCATTCTTTTGTGTGCCACAAAATCATAAATCATACATCATTGCATAACCCATGTAATACAAATGGGAATATTAAACATCATGACATCCTAAATCAATTCATATAAGATAAAGGAATTCATAAAAATAATTCCATCACAACATGATCAAATCAATGTAATAATAGAGATAAAAATAGAACCCTTTATTATCTTAGATAGAAAATAATTTTGATAAAACACTTGAACTCCATTCTTGAGGAAAATATCCTTTCTTCTTCAAAAACATTTTTCCTTTCATAACATGTCATACAACTTTAAAATAAAAGAAGTTGATTAAAAATAAACTTGAAAACTTGTAAAGGAAGATTATTGGAAATAATTTTTTAAAAATCCATCCATGCCGTATAAGTTAAAAAAACATTCTTCTCGTACTTTTGTCGGAAAAGTCAAAAAGTACCTCGTACGAAAAACAACAAAATATTCCTTTCATATTCTTTACTAAAAACTCACTGAAGGGTAAAATTGGATTTAAACTATTGTAAGTGGATGGAAAAATTATTACATATTTAGGGAACATTGATGTGGATGATAAAATACACCCCAGTAAATACTTACGTATAAGCAATCTCGGATAAAATTGAGATTGAAAATTTATCCCTTACCTTAAGTCCAATTTGCTTCGTAAGTGTCTGAACCTACTGTATAATGATTTAAATATTGTCATTAACTTATTACAGAATCAGATTCATTTTTATGATATCATATATGGTTCACTTATGACTTTATATTACCCGTTCTTTTGTAAATTCCATGTTAAAGAAGCGTTTTGGGTAAAATCGTTTCATTTATCGTAGGTGTTTGGACTTGTTGTTCTTGACATTATTATTACTTATATCATGATTTACTTACTTCCAGAATATAAAACATGATTTATATATCATATATATTCAGTATATATATATATATTTAATATATATATAAATGAAATGAAACACACCGTTCATGGAGACGGTAGTCCGTACGTACGCATGAATGCTGATTTCCTTTCCTCACTGTCTTGAATGGAAGTAAGTAGATGAAATACATATATAAATAAATCCAGTAGCCTTATAATGTCATATATTTCATTATTATTGCTTATATATACTTTATAATTATTCTTAAATGGATAACATGGAGAATGAATCTCATCGTGTCGTGGAGACGGTAGTCCGTACGTACGCACGAGCGATGATATCATTCCCATGGTCATGGAATTGTGTTGAAGTGTATGTATACTATTTCAGTATCAATATCACTCTATAATAATCATATATAGTTACTCCTTAAACCATTATACCAATCCAATTAAAGAGGTGTCGGAAAATAAATTACACCACGGCGTGGAGACGGTATTCCGTACGTACGCACGCGCGGTGATTTCCTTTTTCCGTAGGATGGATAGAAGGTTAATTAGAGTTGTTTCATATTTATAATAACATATCAGTATATAATAAATACTTATGTTATTACTTTATCATTAAACAACTAAAGAAGAAGATGTTGAAGAAGATAGAAATTGAAAAAGATCGGTAATGGATATTACCTCTTTTGACGCGCCTTTTCTTAACCTCCCCTTAAAGAACTAAGGATGGTCTTTGAAGAAGACCAGAACCTCTAGGATGATACTATGGAAGTGTAGAAGAGATTTTGGAAGGTTTTGGCCGAGCTTGAATGCTCAAATTGGTGTGAGGAGGAGAGGGAGGAGGTGCCCTTTTATAAGGGAGGAGAGGGGCACCTTAGGAATATCTCAAAATATTATTTAATATTAAGGTCAAATTCGGTTTATAATGGTTCCAAATGGTCTTATTTCGAAGATAAAGTGGGGGTGGGTCTAAATCCTCTCATAAAATAGTATTTATAAAAGTTTAGGTTATTATTTTAACCTTATCAGTTACATTTAACTCTAAGATAAATATTTTAACTTTTACCGTGACTTTTTGTTTTCTTACACTATATGATTAATACACTTACTATAACATGACAAACGAACCCCAAGTTGTTTATTATTAATATATATATCATTATCTAAGTCATTTGGCCGAACCTTATATTTTTAAGTATACAATAACAATTAATAATATAATATCTGATTTAAAAACTATTTTGTGTCAATTTTGAAACTATTTGATATATGATTTTTGTGAATGTCATAACAGAATTATATGTTCGAAACAAGTTGATTAAATCAACACTAATATATCATAGTAACCTATAAAATTATTTGTAATCATAAAAAGTCTCAAATTACATTTATTTTGGTGTTTATAACATCAATTATGTCAATATTTCATTAATAAGATAATTACTCCATCATCATTGTGTCATAAATAAATTAATTTATTTAAAGTCTAAAAATTATAAATAAAATACCATTATGTAGGAAATCTTTTTATCTTTCTAATGAATATTTATAGTCGAAATTATATTATGTATAACTCTATATTGATATTTTTTTAGTAATAAAACTTTGATTTTAACTCTTTTAACTCTTCTTTGAATTAAATAATAATAAATGTCCTAATCTAATCCAAGTGGGCCTAAATGATAATATTTTACACTTAAGGTTGTTTTTGGTCGAGATACACTTTTCCAATAGGATTATGACATGTGTTAGGGTAATATTAATATCATTTTTACCCTTAATTACCCTATTTACTTTTAACTGTGGTAAATAAAAGTAAAAGTTACTATTCACCAAAAATTATTTTCATCTCATTGAACCACATTTTACTTACTGACATCAACCGTGTCTCTCGGATTTTTAAAATTTCCTTCACAGAAGCGGTAAAATTTAGATTTATGAAAAAATTAATTTTTTTAACTAGCACTTAGTAGTTTCACTATTCATCAAAAATTGAAGTTTTTCAGAAAAATGCAAAATTTCACCCTAAGCTTTAATTGATATTCCAAATTCAGAAATGATTTCTATTTTAAAAAATTCCCAACATATAAGTTGCATTAATTAATTTTATAATTAATTTCCGCTGTCACAACAAATAGCGTGTTTTTAAGAGATTATAACTATCAAAAGATTAACACTTGTTTATGTCTGGTGTAAATGTGAAATTACATCCAATGACCAAAATTGTATTGAATTGTAAAAATATAATATAAATATACATTAAAACAACACAAATTAATAATTTATCACTATTAATTATTTCGATTAAAAAATTTGTTTTTAAATTAAAATTTAGTAAATTTCACTATTCATCAAAAATTGAAAGTTATCCGAAAAGTACCAAAATTTCACCTTAGGCTAAATTCGATACTCCAAATCCAAAAATGATGTCCATTTTGAGAGATAAAAATTTTAAAAGGTGGTTATTACTATTCTTAACGGCTAGTTTTAATAATATTTTAATAGCATATCGTTGTTTAGTGAAACTCGTTATTGCGTACTACACACGCTATCGAGGAAGGTCGCGATTGCGTGAAATGGAAGGCAAGTCAAGGATGCGTGTTGTGAAAGATTCTTTTGGTGTAGCGTACAACACAAGACATTAATGAAATTAAAAAGAATATTTTTCATAATATTTCTGGGTGTGACAGATAACCCCAGTTAAAGCCCAGTGGAATTGATACCATGGAGTGTGTTAAATCTTTTAAATCTGACAAAACATTCAAGGGCCTTCTTTGTGTTAGAAGCAGTGGTTGTTGGTTGTGATGTTGTGTGGTTCCTCTACTATATCATGAATTCGGGAGGGATCCTCTGTTGGTAGATAAATTGTTGGCATCTGGTTTTGGGTGACGTGGATGGGGATGGGACCCCCCAATGTTATTATTTCCTTTGGCTGTGGATTAGAGGCCATGTGGGGCTGTATCTTGAGGCCTGTTTAGGTTCCAATACATCGAGGGATCTCACTGATCCCTTTGTTTTTGAGACTTACAAGATAACCGAGTGTACATGTTTAAGTTACTATTGGGTTTATCTTTTCCATGGATTGTTCTTCTACTTTCTAGCTTCCCATGTAGGTGAAAAAACATATTATAACATAACTACTGAACATGAAAACAAGGATGGGACAAATGTAGATTGGGATGGTGTGAGTTGTGACTTGGTCATGGGTGTTGTTCCCTTCTCTTATGAAGGATAGTAGTGATAGTGTTCTTTAGGCTGGCTAAAGAAAACCCTAGTTTGGGTGAGTTCTTATTACCTATACATATACTTGTAGTTCTTGTGTTTCTCATTTTACTCCACCCATGTTTAGCACTTAGTGTCGAACACCCCCATTACATGTGTAAGGGTGTTTTTTCCAACACTCCTATGAGTGGCTGGTTATTAGCTCCTTTTCTGCTCCCTTTCCCAAATAGCCAAAGACTTTACGGGAAGGCTGTGATGGCTTGAACTCCATTATTAGCACAAGAATCTTTGGGTAGTGTAGTGTGGTGGTTGGCCCCGGTGTGTGTGGGAAGGTGGTTTCCAAAGTATCTTTGGGATGAGGCCCTGGTGTATTCAGGTGTGGTAGTAGTTCTTCTAGCCCAGGTGTTTTCGGGCATGGTAGTGATTATTCTGACCCAGGTGTTTGAGGGTGTGGTTTGGCAGTGGGACTACGGTGAGATTCTGACCCAGTTGATTGCAGGTGTGGATTGGAAGTGCGACTGCGGTGAGATTCTGACCCAGGTGTTTATGGGTGTGGCTTGGCAGTAAACCAATGGTGAGATTCTGACATAGGTGTTTGCGGGTTTGGTTTGGTTGTGGGACAGCGTTGAAAATTTCAGGATTGGTTCGATGCGTAGCACGTCTTCAATAACCTGTGGGAAAGTGGCGCGGGGTACCCAAATATCTATGTGTTATTATGATGCATTAAATGCCTTGCTTTTTTTTGGGGAGTGTACCTTGGTGAGGTTTGGGTGGTTAGTTTCCTTACTAGGAGCTTGGTTACCTCTTCTCTCATAGGGCCTTAGTGTGACTCCCCACATGTGCAAGTGAGTCTTTGGTTTTTCCCTACTGAGTATACTTGTATGCTCACCCTATGTATATAAAACTATTTTTCAGATTCCAGGAGGATTTCGGGGATCATGCTGGACCGTTCTAGTTTGGATCTTTGGGACAACTGTTGTTGCTATTTTCTTTCATTGGTACTTTACCCTTTTAGTCTACTTGTACTTTTGTATCATTTACTGTTGAACATGAATGTGGGAATGGTATCTTTTGTCTTTACTTTTACTTTTAGTTTTGGTGTTGTGGGATTTACTATCTTATCTCCCGATCATATTAAAATAAAAAGGGTAATGCCTTCCATTTAGTGTGTGATTTTATACCCTTGGTGCTGGTCACCACTGCAGGACCTATTGGAGGTGGGTCTCGGGGGTCATTATCTCTCCTTCAACTTGATGAAGAAAGGGTTTATCAATCTGATGTCCCTTCCCTCATCTTAGTGAAGGTGGGTCGTGAAATAACATTCCTCATATGAGGTCTTTCCAAAATATACATATGAATTTTTCATTAGGTTAATAAAAATTGGTGGATAAGACCACTCCACATTCCCAAAACCATTTGCACTCTTACTCGAGGGATTAGTAATTGAATGCTCAACCTTTGGTTGGTATGTGTTCAAGGAAGACTAACCCATTTTAGATTGGGGGGTAGAGGCTTCCATTCTAGATGCACCTACAACAACACCAGATTGAACCCCATTCCTTTCACACATCTTCACAATATCATTTGTTAGAAATGATTCTAACAACACCTAAAAATAAGTGGTAATGCACCCACCTCTATTTTTATGTTTTTTATATACATATAATAGATCACTTCATAATATCACTTTATCCCCTTTCTAATAACCTCAATAAATTTGGCATATTATAAAAAATATTCTGCATCCATATAACCATACGATGACTACCCATAGTTTGAAACAAACACATTTGGATCCACTTTGGAAGGACCAAAAACCTACAGGTTCTATTCATCACTACCAACAACAATAATCATGCCTTAATTGCATGTGGTATCTCCCCTAGCATTGGAAGTCTGCTTGAATAGTATGTATCCTTTATGATGCAACATGTTCCCTACAAACTGCCCCATTTCATCATCAACAATTCTATCCCATGATCCAGCATGGGCCTCTTGAAGAGGAATTAGTCCAAAATTCAACATGCCATGATGTGAAGAAGGACACAAACCCACACCCTAGTTAGTAGAGAGAGAATCACACCCAACACAGGAGATAACCTAACATTTTAAAAAGTAGTACTTGTATTGACACCTTGTACATTACTATGGCCAGCATGGGGTTCCACAAGATCAGAAAAACCACCAAATACATTTGTAACAAAGAAAGGCTATATCCAAACCCTATATTCCCAATGATATTTACCAGTTATAGAAGGTGCACTCCCAGAATATAAGGCTCCCAAGTCTAATTTCCCATCCATTAATAAATTTTCCACTCTCTTGAGTGGTTTCATGAATTTACATTGGTCAATAAAGTGACCCATCTTCATACAATTTTTGAGCATCAGATTGCTACGATAATTTCCACCAATTTGCTGAAGGTTTTTACACTTACAGAAACACTCAGGAAGCATCTATAAAGAAATTGAGATTTAAATTATAAAATAACCAGCCACCAAAATAACCATTTTTGTAAAGGGAGAAGGAATATCAACCTCAATGAGTACCTTGACAAAGTGACCAAACCTTTCCGTCCCAGTATCTTTGTCAAACTTGATACGGAGGCCCACAATAGAGGCAATGTCCCAAGAGATCTTTTACATCCATAAGAACCAGGTTAGACCCTTTATCTATAACCAGACAAGAAAAGGTGTGTTCTTGATCATTTAGGGGTTGAAGAATAGATCTCAATAAAATATCCTAAGAGTATCAGTCCTAAGAGACACAATTCTACACCCCCACACCATATATTTTAGATTTTCTGAGTGAAAAAAGATATGAAATAATACATTTCGTATGGAAGTAAGGATCCAATATTCAAAACCCTAATTTTGTGAGATATGGTTATAAATCCCCTCAATATTCCATGGTATCTTAGGAAGAGACAACATAACCCAAGTGATGATCAATTGTTGAAATTCCCATATTCAATCTTGAATAATCAAAAGGTTAGCCTCAATGAAGGCAATGGTTCCATTTTTTGTAACCATTCTAGAATAATTCTTGACATTAGAGATGAGTCATCCCTTCCCATATTTCCCAGTAATGGGTTGTGATTCCTCACTTAGGTGACTGAATTTCAAATTAGGGTTTCCAAAAATTGGATCCTACACCTTCAAATAAATTTCATATTTTTTTGCTTCAAATTATAGGCAAACACATCCCTCAATGCAAATAGCATTCCTCAATGAAGACCATCGTGATCCAGATCTAGACTCCATGGGGAGGTAGAATGATAAGCTTCCAAATTATTCTATTCTCCAATTCTAAAATTATTCATAGTTATATTTATATATAATGACATTCATCTATGTTTTTAATTTATATTAACTATATCATTAAATATTTATCATTGTTTTTTTAACATGGTTAAAGAGTTATTTTATAAATGTTTTTTATTTTATCACTGATAAAATCCCAATTTATCACTGATCTTTTGGAAGTGCTGATAAAAACATTATGAAACTTTATAAATTTAACCCTATCCAACCCTAGTTTAGTTGTTCCTTCAGGATCTTATGGAAGTGAAACCTTGCCACTACTATCTCTCTCCGCCGCTCTCCCTCCCTATCTTCATCATCTGTCACCTATCTCCCTCCCTCATTCTCCCTTCCTCCCTCATTGATCTCCCACCCTTAATTGTTGCCTCTCTCCCTCCCTGCCAATTTCCCCACTTCTCTCCCTCCCTGCCTCCTTCTCCACCGCTCTCGCTCCTTGCTACTGCGCAAGCTTCCACTCTCTCTCACAACCGCACACTCTCCCTCGCTCCCATTCACACTTTATCATTAAAAATGACATTTCATATTAAAGGTATTAACATTTTTAGTTTTAATTTGGGTTTTTTCTTCATATTTCCATAGAATTTTATCACCATGTCCATTCCCTCGTGCATTTGGAAGAAGTGTGAAATTTTTGGTGACTGACTCTTTTCATATGTTAAATTTCACAATCGACAATTAGTGGTCACATAAAATTTTCCTATCATTCTTCATCATTTTTGGGAACATCTACCATGACCAATGTTTTTAAAATATAATTATATAAATATATATATTTAATGATATGTTACTAAATTTTGGTGCGTCATCACATTTATGCTTGAATACTCTGTGAATTAGCCTAGTTTGTGTGAACCAAACAAAAATCATTTTATTATTTTAGCCTCCCTGTTTATATTCTACCTAACATAATTGGTTTCTGTGGGTCAATGATCATGGAATCATATAATAAAATGGGTAACGAATAGAGATTATTAATGATAAAATCATCATCTTCTAAGAAATAACTAATGTGTACCAATAATGAATTTAAGATCATCTTTGGTAGTGAGAGATTACAAAAAAATGTATTCAATTTTGAAAAGTTTTATACATTAATTCACCCCACAATTTTTATCTTATCTTTGAATCCCTTATGAATCCTAATAATAATAATATTAATTGATATAAAAATTTTAAAAAATTAGAAATTAATTTTAGTTTATTTGATATATAAATTAGAATAAAATTTATATTATAGACACGTATGTGTTGAGCTCACTTATTACACACATATACATCAATGAACTTCGGTTCTCCAGATGTGCACACACACATATGTAGACAATTGTTATGTATAATAAAACTAATATCACATATATTGATATATAATTATTAATTATTAGTATTTTTTACAGTATTAATTAATATAATATTTTTAATATATTAGTAATTAATTTCTATTTATTTTATGTCTAAATTTCAAAAAAATTTATAATATATTAATTTTATAAATTAAATATAAACATGTATGTGTTGAATTCATTTATCACACACACTTGCACGTATCTATATGTGAATAAAGATGATCATATATAAAAATTACTAATTAAAAAAATTAAAAATTACAAATTTAATTAAATATATAAAATGAACTTATACGAATAATTTTGGTAATTTACATTTTAATAATAACATAAATTATTATAATTATCTAATTATTAATTAATATTTATTAACTAAAGAATATTTTAAATCATTTTTATGTGTACTACCTATTATTTTTTAATATAATTATTGATTAATAAAATTATTGATATATTTTATAAATAATTAATATTATATATAAAAACAATTTATTTATGTATAATTATTAATTAAAATTATTTTTTAAAAAAAATTACAATTTATACATATATAATTATAAATAATAATATATATATTGAAATTTTAAATCTATATAAATATAATTTTTAAAATTATTCCTTTCAATTTTATATTTTTATAATTTATAAAATATTTTTAAAAAAAATTATACATTTATATTTATCAAGTAAAAAATATTTATATTATTTAAACGATTTTAATGAATATGTGAAATCAGTTTTGTTTCTTCAATTTTATAATTTTTTTAAATTTGTATAAGTATATTTGTCTTAGTTTAATGTTTATCTAATTTTATTATCTTAAAATTTTAATGATATTTTAAAATCAATGTATGTGATCACTAATGATTCTTTACTCCCCCTAGAACATCTTTTTTAAGGCCATATGTTGATCACCTCTATGTTCTGTTCTGATAGGGGAGCAGTCTTTCTTGGGACCCCAATTTGTGTAAGAGATGGTATTTTAGGTTCATATAATATAGAAAATATTAATGATAACCCACATTAGTAAAATCATAACCATCAATAAACCAATTTATGACTTTCAAATCATAACCATTAATAGTCTTACCTAAAACTAATATTATAATGATAAGATGAAATTTTTCTATAAAAGGGTTTTTACTCTTTATTTATTTTGTTAAATATTAATATAACCAAATCAAATAGGATGGATATTAAATAAAAATAGATGAATGTCGGTTGTATAAAAAAGTGTACGAGAATGGGGTGAATGATATTATCATGTCTGCAAAAGATCATGCATATGACCCTTCTCAAATCCTTTGTTTGTGTTTAAAAAAATTTTATTCGAGGCTAATTAGTCTATAAGAGTTGGATGAACACTTGTTCTATCACTGGATAGATCAATCTTTCAAATGTTTGACTAATAGTGGGGAAAACATTTTGTATCTAGTGTATGGGATAATATTTAATTTTATGGATGAACTGATATGATTACAGGTGTCAAAAATGATGAAGACTGTGTCAAGGATGTGATTATACAGGTCAACGGTGAGGAAGTTGATATTGAGGAAATTTCATTGATAACTGAAGATTAAATTTGTGATTTTTTATAATTGCTTGAGTAGTTAAAGAGTTGAGAAAAGATTTTATTGTATGTAGGTTGTACTATATATACAACATTTTCACCCATGTTGAAGCTGTATAATTTATAATTTATAAATTGATGAAGTGAAATTGGTTTTACTAAACTTATTTCTTATTGAATGATATGATCCCAAAATATTATCATCTTACGTGGAAAACATATGATAATAAAATAATGATATGTTCAATGGGTATTATCTATAAAAGAATAGATGTATTCATAAAGGTTTTTATACTATTTAATAAGGCCAAAAAATTACTTAAAATTTTCCCAACATGTGGTGCTTCTCGATACAAGAATGATGAATTGGGTCCTACAAAAGTTTCATGGTACATTCCAATAATTACAAGGTTTAGGAACATATATGGATGTGAGGATACTTCAAGAAAATTTAATTGGCCAATATATATAAGAAATAAATATGGATAACATTATCACCTAGATGACTCACCGCAGTGGAAGAGAATTGATAACAAGTATCCTGAATTTGAAAACAAGTTGAGAAACATTTATCTTTTTCTATATACAGATGGTATGAATTATTTTGGTTTTCAAAGAAACACTCAAAATACATGGTCGACTATGTTTCAAAATTATAACTTTCTATCATGGATATGAATTCCTGGAAGATAAATAATGTTATCTCTACTTATATCAGGACTAAAACAACAAGGTAATGATACTGATGTTTATTTGGCTCCATTAATCGAATATTTGAAACTATTGTGGTATTTTGATGTTATGTTGTATGATTATTACATGAATGATGATTTTAAACTATGAACCATATTTTATAGGATGATAAATTACTTTCCTACTTATAGAAATGTTTCAGGATATAACGATAAAGGAACTCAAGGGTGCCCCATTTTAAAAAATGATACATAGTCAATTAGGTGGAAAATTTCATTGAAAACTATGTTTCTAAGACATCCTAGATTTATACCCCCAACAACATAAGTTCAATTATTTTATATTCTATATCCTGTAAACAAAATTTGGTCAATTGTTTTGTTATCAACCAAAACCACCAAACGGTCTGATATCAATTTGACTAAGGATGACCCATTCCTTGAGACATCGAAATTATTTTACAGTGGTCCCAATGTAGACGAGGTCTTGTATGTCAGAGGATACCACAATGAAGGGATCTGGATACTCGATAGATGGGTTAAATCCATTAAAATTTTTAAATGAGATATCAATAATAAGGTTATATTTTTTTTGTAATATACATTGTGTTACCTCATATTATTATCTTTTCATTATCACATTTACAAAATCTTAATTAAATGTTTAACCAATTATACAAATAATGACTTAAAAAATACCTATGATCCCAATCATGGGGAATAACAAGTTTCTAAAAATGATGGTGCTCCCAATGTAGAGAAACAATAACCTTATACATATATTGATGCTTCCAATCATGAGGAAAACATATTGACAATGTTGAATTTGAGGAAATTGAAGAAGGTGAACAACTAGTATCCTAAAAAAAGAGCATCGTATCAAGATGTTGTTAGAAAAAATAATTAAGGAGAGAAAAAAAGAAATCATATTTTAGGTAGGATGGAATACACACAGCTAGCCTATTAGCACCAATAAGTCATTGTTTAGTAGTTTCATTGGGCTCAACACTCACATTCGCATTACGATTAATGTAGTTTTGGGGGGACAATGTTGTTCTCATAATTAATATATTCAATTGGGAAGATATTAGGGAAGTATTATGATATAATTTCTTTACTTTACTACTAAAAATAATAACAAAACATTTACTTACACATAATTATCTCTTTTAGAGTGTATTTATAGTTGAAGAACACTAAATTGAATTTTAATTAATTATCACTCATAAGGATCGCATATGATTTCATAAAATTCATACAAATTTTAAAATCAAATTTGTTTAAGGTCAAATAATACCACACCATCCACAACTTCAGGAACACCTGATAAACAAAAAAGCGTATGATACATTCATTGGTTGTTTTGAGGATGTGTCTTTTCACATTCATTGGGATTAGTAATAAATTTCTTGAAAACACATATATTAATCACTTTGATTAAGAATTTTTCATTTATGAAACAACAATTGAGTACTGAAAATAAGAAACATGTTGTAAAACCAATGTAACCCTACCATAAACAAAGGATGGGGTACACTATACTTGAAAAAAGAATAAATAGTTATAAATATACCATAATACTTTTAGGTGATATGAAATAAAAACAAAATTTTGTTCATTTGTTTTTATGCGGATCGATGAATAGAAATCCAAATCCACTTCCATCTCGCATCACATTTTATAAAAGGAGACACTTGTAAATAAATAAAGGATAATAATAGATGAAAATGCAATACATGTGTGGGAAACATGTGAATTATGACATTAAGAAAATTTGTTTTTCATTAAATATTTATTACATAATAATATTTAATTATTTTAATAAATTGTTATCCTAATTAGAATAAGAATCATCCTTAGATGTACACAATGATCATCTTCAATTAGTGGCCTTGAAGTGGACTGAAAAGTATGGTTGTTTAAGAGGTGTGGGTTTTTTGGTGTCACCCCGAACAATTTTTGGGAAAAAATAAATAGGGGATAAAGTTACAAAAGCTGAAGTGACATAGTCCTGATTAAATTCTATAGAAAAAAACTTATATTGAATATGGTGTTTTTTGAAAATGTTATGGGAAAATGTCAGGACCCGACCCATGTCCGGGCTCAAGCCACAACTTCCCCAATTCCTCCTCTATGGGCTAGGGGCTGGTGACCAACACCGAAGGAATAACTAAAACATGGACGCCTTTTCCTATGTACATGTACACTAATACATATCCATCTTGATGCTAATGTGTATGTTGAGTATAAGAAAAAGATAAAAAATTCTTGGGAAATAAAAATTCATGTAAAACCTTTAGATAGTACAAGAGTATGGTAGAGTAAACTGAAAAGTAAAGTGTAAAAAATTCACATTATATTAGAAATATCTCCCAACTTGACAAAAATGGAAAGTGGAACACTGAGAGAGGCCGTCTCTTGATCTCTATGTTGTGGACACTATATGTGGTCCAATGTGCCATGTATCCCTAAGCTCATCGAATGTCACTACCAACATGTCTATTGTCTATATAAGACACAATACGTGCTGACAAAGCCAATGGGGCATTGAGTATATACATACCAAATAGGATTCCCAAAAAGATAAATGGGGGGAGTAAGAGATAGAATTGGAATAGATTGATTTTTTATATCAAATAGAAAGAAGGATACCGTGAAAGAGAATAGATAAACCCAAACCAAGTGTGGATGTAACCTCATCCAAACACAAGGGACTCAAAATGATGTGTATATGATCTGGTCGAATATTATTTTTCACCTATAATAGGAGATTAAAAATATCCAACTTTGTTAATATAAACACAGAAATCATGTTTCACACCCGATGCGTATTTTTATCTTATGGATGAAGAGTATTCAAATTAAAATGTATGGATATAGAAGGTAGATATATATGGATAGACAAAGAATCCCAAAATAGAGTGTAAGGGGATAACCATCTCATAGATAAATCTATGAAGAAGAGTATATAATAGTTACAACTTCCATCACTAATGTCAAATTACTCCCATCTTTGTCCATAGGTAACTATGTGAAGGCCCAATCATCATCACTATGCCACACAGTTGAGGGGCCACAATCTCTATATAGAGGACCCAAACCCTAGTTCATCATTGGGTTCCACTATATAAATATCCATTGGGGACCCATGCCCATTGTCGATGGAGGGTTCCACTCTAGTTTTATAAAGACCCATGCCCAATTTGATAGGGGGTTCCACTCATTAGGTAGAGGACCCAAGAACAAGTTCATGGGGGTTCCATTATATATGTTAAGGATCCATTACCTAATATGATAGGGGGTTCCACTATGGTCATCAAGGACCCACAACCTATTTGATATTTCAGTAAGTAGTTTTTGAGGACCCACTCCCATGACGATGGGGGGATCAACACTATAGGAAAAGGATATGTACCTTGGTGTGACTTGTGTTTCCACTCTAGTCATGGAGGACCCATTCTATATCCAATATGGGGTTCCACTCAGTATGTAGTTATAGAAGACCGTTTCCCATGTTGATGGGTGGGGGTGTATTCTATTGGTCAAGGACCCACACCATGGTGTGATAGGGGGTTACACCAAAGACGTCAAGGGAGAACGCCCTATTCAATAGGAGGTTCCAATCAGTAAAAAGATATAGTGGGCCCCAATCTTAGTAGATGGTGGGAACTCTATAGTAATCCTCTGGTTATCCAGTCTGACCAATACCGTTGTCAAGAATCTCCAAATCAGGAACCATTTATGGAACATTCCGCATCATATCCAAAAAACTAAAATCAAGGTAACCAACGTGTTATACATGAAAAAACACTAATGATATGCTACTCATGGTCCAAAATTTGTGTTCAAATGAAGTAGATATGAATGGTTAATGTTTCCTCAAAAGGATCCAAGGGGTACATGACTTGTGAGGGGAACCACACAACATGTGGTCCCTCTCCTTCACCTAGCCATGTCACTAAAAGTACATGCTTCATCAATTGTCTAATAATACAATGTGATTAGGGTATTTACACAGCATTCACATGCCACTCGGTGTCACTACCGTGTGCTTGGCTGTATATCCACCTCGTGTCCAAGAAATATACCTTGTGTCCACGTACTTTAGTACACAACCATGTTCATGGACATGTACTCCAACACAACTTAATGCCCATGCGGTCTACCATGTCTATCTTCCACTCGGGGATAAGGTACATGGCATGTATGTGGACTTTATGTCATTCCATCCTTATGAATCCCCAAAACCCTAGACACCATGACAAAGGGGCTACATACTATGTGCTCGCCATAGTACATTGTGTGTAGTTGGGAGTTTTCTAGAAATCCATATATATGATCCTCAATTCAAATATGGACTTTCAAATTATAATCCGAACCTATATGAACTTGATATTAGTGGATCTAGCATTGGTCAGAAGATTTCTGCCCTCGAATGGACGAAAACACAATTATCGAAGAATCGTACGTGTCAAATGACACCACACATTCTCTAGATTCATCGGTTAATTGTGACTATATCTATGATGGTAAAAAAATCTTTATCATCCTTCAAAAATCCCAGATCTATCCTTGTTTCATAGATATATGCTTTGTTCATAAATTAATCTGGATTACAAGGGTCTGATCGGGTTTGATACTACTTGACAACTTCGAACTGAGACCGTAGGGTCCTACCAGGGAATAATGAGATGAAAAAGGGGGAGAAAATTTCATTAAAAGATGTTTAACCATCATTCGACCATCATCCTTATCCAAATTTAAATAATAAGTAAAACAATGTTAGA
Source organism: Viscum album (assembly GCA_963277665.1). Lineage (NCBI taxonomy): Eukaryota > Viridiplantae > Streptophyta > Magnoliopsida > Santalales > Viscaceae > Viscum > Viscum album. Next base: position 413,480,218 of record OY728128.1, on the reverse strand, counting down.
AAAACATGAAAACCAATTTAATCTATACAAAGGAGTATGCTAATGATCTGTAATTGGTTCAGATCAATATAAGGGATTGATAATCTAAAACAATTCAATCGAAAATGGTGTAAACCAAAAAATAAAGATTCATGCTTATATATTTGATCATTATTCAGAAAATAACACACTCTTAAATGATCCAAGTAATTCATTGCATTTGTTGCATCCTAATCTACTCCAATACAGAGTTTCATCATCGTCCAATGTGATTCTCTTACAGAAGAAGGAAGTAGAAGACTCTCAATGATCATTGTATTATGAGGATAACCCTAAAAAATTATACATGGAAGTATACATATATATATATATATATATTGGTTAAGATAAATAAATAAATCAATTAAAATAACAACGTTATTTATCCATTGAATGTACAACCAATGGGTGATATGTCATAACGCCCCATTCCATCCTATTTTATGTTGCACCTTGGGTAAAAAACACATTATAGACTCAATCATGGTCTCAAATGTTGTATTCAAGTTTTTTTTAAGAGTTATCAAAGTTTCTTTAAGAAACCTTGTTTGAATGACATAAAATATATTTAATATTTTTATGAAATTAATTCTGGACACACTAGTTCTTGGAATAGCATTCCCTATTAGCATCTAGATCTGTGAATATATATTGTAATATTTCAAATAATTACATGTAAAAAACCAGGTCGTTAAATCATTACCTCCATCAATATTTTCATCTCCAAAAATAAAAACTATGCAAAAAACTCAGGATACTACGCCCACACCTGGATCTCTTACTCCCAGGAACTATCCTGTACATTTTTTGTGCCCCCACAACACACAGACCAAGAATATGGTCCATCGACACAAGGTCCTCTCTTACTGATCATCAATATCCACTAGTTTCTCCAAAACTGTGGCTCGATCTTTAATATACATATCACCCCATTTGATAATGTGAATAGTGTCATGGACATATCCCCTCACATGTGACACATGAAAGACATCGTGCGCCCACTCCAGCTATGGGGTTAGGGAACTGTGGTAATAAACCTCACCAACCTTCTTCACAATCTAGAACAACATTATGAACCTTAAGGATCACATTCCAACCCAAATGAAAATCCACATTACTCATCATGGGACGAATCTCACGAAAACATGTTTTCCATTCTTGAACTCCAAGGACTTGTGATAGTGATATTTATAATATTTATTCCTATAATGAGACATCCTCACACATTATCTAATAACCATGACCTTCTCCATAATTTCATTCACCAACTATAGACCCATAAGTAAGTTCTCATTGATATTTTTCTAGCATAAGGGTGACATATATAGTCTCCCATATGGGCCCTCAAAATATTCCACACTGATGGTTAATTGGTAGCTATTTTTGCACGCAAACTCTAATAAGGGAATGTGATCCTCCTAGAACATACGTAGTCTGACATGAAATACGTCGACATATCTACCAAAACTCAAATAGTGTGCTCAGTCTACCCATATTTATGGGGGAGAATGTCCTTATTCATCCTCATTTTCATCCTGAATTCATCTGGTAGGCCTCACCGCAATCATGATGTGAACCACACATCATGATCAGATACAATTTTCAAGGGTACCCTGTGAGGGAAAATGATCTTCTATACATAAAGCTACCCCAAACTCTACTCGATGATAGTAAGGAAATTTTCCCACTTCTTGAGTAAATCAACTATCACCATGTTAACATCATGTACCTCAAATATTTTTGGAAACCATATCACATATTTTATAGATATGTCATCCCATATCCACTTCTAGATCTCCTGGTTCTACAAAAAAAACTAGCCAAAACATGATCCCTAGCCTTCAACAACTAATAAGTGATGAATTGAGAGAAAAATTGGAAACAATATATTTTATTCCAGCCCAAAAAAACTACTACTGATGTTATTTATACATATTCACCCCAACAGGATGTATTGTTGGGGGAGAATTATGGAACTCCCACATCACTTCATCTCACAATGTGACTGCAACTAACATCTATCCCTAAAGAAAGTTAACATGATTCCCACCTTCAGAGTATCTGTATAGTGAATTCCCCAAGGATATCTAGACACTTAAGACCTAATAGTCAATGTATCCCAACTCGAATTCTCTCACCTTATTGAGAATTGAAGTAGTCAACCCCATCGACTATAGAAGAGTTGTACCCTCCTGCTCCACCAGGGTCAACTATAGGGAGGCCAACTGCTCAGAATCATCTTACATAAATGTATCATGGGAATTAATTACAATGGAATATTTTAATTAATTTCTATTACCTAGAGTATATACTATCTCTAAGTCATTATCCTAAAACAACTCTAGCTAGTGTCGTTGTCTTAGGTTCAAGTTTCTCTATGTTAAGATATACCTAACACTCTAATGGTCTGAGTAAACCAAAAAGTGCCCTCCCATAAGGTAGTGCCTCCACATCCTCAGGGTGAAGACTACCACCAATATATCTATGTCATGAGTTATGCAGTTATTCTCATGGGGTATCCACTTCCTCAACCCATATGTGATAACTTCCAACAACTTCATAAACGTACAACTAAGCCCATTTCCCAAGGCATCACAATACACATTCTACTCTACACCCTCATCTGGTAGTCTCAACACAGAAGTACTCATCAGCCTCAGCCTAAATTCCTTAGAGGCCCAATGGAACTGCTCAGACTAGGTACATTACCACACTTTCCATATCAAGGTGTTCAAAGGGGATATGATCATGAAGAAGTCTTCCACAATCCTCCTGTAGTACCCCTCCAAACCAAGAAAGCTCAATACCTATAACACACTCTTGGGTGACTCCCATGAAAGAACTATGTTGATCTTCACTAGGTCCATATCTAAACCATTCATAGATATGACATGCCCAAAAAATTAAACCTAATGAATCAAAGACAATTACTTAGAGGGTTTTCCATGAATCAAGTTCTATCGAATGATATATCAAACAAACCTCAAGAACTCAAAATGTGCCCTCTACCAATGAAGAGTAGATGAGTATGTGGTTGATGAACACACAAAAAAACTTGTCCATGTATGACTAGAAGACAATGTTTTTCAAATCCATATTCATGCTGGGTGAATTTGTCTCAGCAATGGGAATCACCAAGAAATCATAGTATCCATGGAAATATTAGAATTCCATCATTGGAATATCATCCCCGCAAACCCTCAACTGGTTGTATCTAGACTGAATACCTATCATTTAGAACCATATCAGACCTTGAAATTGGTCAATGAATTTATAAATAATTGGAAATAAGATCTTATTCTTTATCATGTTCTTGTTTTGATGATGATAATACATGAAAATCCACAATGTCTTATCTACCTATTTTACAAACAAAACAAGATCTTCCATTGGAGACACAATGGTTTTGATGAAACCCTTATATAAAGGGTCACACAACATCAACTCTAGTTCTTGAATATTTTTAGGGTCCATTTGAAATTCCATAGAAGATATTGGTGTAGTCCTGAGAATAAAGTCGATGAAAAACTCTGTCTCCCTCCTTAGAGGTAGTCCCAGAATGTTCTCATGGAAGATATATATATAATACCCCACAACTGAAGGAATCCAAATTCTTGAATAGTCCTCTAAACCAAATTATATACTCACTAACTAATGGGTGGGGGGCTATAACTTCCTGCTTGTAGAACTCACTTGTCCAGCCATAAAATCTCTCTTTACCATAATGGTGAATCAAATCACATCAATGTGAAGGCATCTGACTCATCTATGATGAATGTCAATTTGGGATCAAAAAATGGAAAACCAATTAATACCTAATATTATGAAATAAGGTTCCATCATGATGAACAAAAGATATCATGTTAATATCTATCCACCAAGCAATACCTTGTACAACCGGTAGAAAAAAAGATACAGAATAACGGTTCCTTGTAAGAACAAATATACGAAGATAATGGGATAACACCTACACTGGGAGATTTATCCCTCAAACGAGAAATATATAGATTAAGGAATGAATGGAACCTATGTTTACTAATACTAAGGAAAAAGTATAATACATACATATTGTACCTCAAATCACCTTGAGAGCTATGGGGTCATAAGCCTCCAAATCCTATAGCTATCTGCAACCCCCACCACCAGCTACCTGATCCTAACATGGGATTACTAGGGGTGGTGTTGGAAAGATATCATGGAGTCATCCACCACCCATAGATCCTCATGCTGTTATTCATTCTCTGCATCCTTGTGGAACACCCTTCCCTCGCATGGGAGATCCCTGACCATGGTGATTCCTCTCTGTGGCGGTCTGTCAGCTATCTGGCTATGCTTCTCAACATGTCTTAGGTAGTTTCACTATATGTGACTTCACCCATCACAATCATAGCACCAAACATCATTATTATTTTTTGGATCTCTATGCTTCCCCTAACCAAATTCTTGAGTCTGATTAAGAGGAGGTAACCTATGATGATATCCTATTTTCTAACGTCTGTTGGCTACAACAAATGACCCAACCCTACGACTCCCATTACCAGATCATTCTATTTATCATCCCTATGATAGAAATATCTCAATCACAAGTCCTTGTTGCAGTACCCCAACATAAGAAATGTTGTACAAGGGTACCACAAAGACACAAATCTCACTCAAGAGTCCATTATGAAAATTTTGTGCTCAGAATTACGCATACAGGATCATGTCAAGGGAGTAGTGGGTAAGGTATATGAAACTCACTATATACTAATCCACTCTCATTCCTACTTACTCATACATTAGATTCTCCTGAATCCTAACCGAGCACAAGAAGGAAGGTAATTACTCCTCATGTGATATATTTTGGAATTCGGGCCATGAGAGTGTGGAATCATCTTGCATATAGGTAACAATACTCCAAAAGATCCTAGAACCTCCATATAAAATGTTTGATGCTATTGAAACCACATGATCCATCTATGTACAAATGATCCTAATGAAAGAGACCACCGACTCTAGACAATCCTATGCTGCCTAATGATCTGGCTCACCAAAGAACCTCTACTGCCTCTCATGATGGAACTCACAGAGTGTGTTGACCCTATCTGCATCCCCAACCAACTCGACTTGTATAATTTACCACTAAATAGGGGGTGATTCTGATACCTAGATTCCCAGTGAAATAAACTCAAAGGTTGGCCCCTCAAATGAGGTGTCATTTCTCATCAGATTTTCATCAAAATTTGAAACTGGTATCCTGGAAAGAAGTCATCAAAGAGGTATCAGGAAATTTAATCAAGACAAACCATAGTCAAATGAGCGTATATATATAATAAATGTGAATAATAATAAAGAAGGATATTTAATGAATCATTACTATATGATGCATGTTCTATTTATCCTAGTAACCACTTTCTCAGTATACCGAGTTGACAATAAATTAGTCAAGGCCCTGGTGAATGGATACATTAGCTACCCACACCATCACAATATTCACTAGCTTGGGATCCTAACTTAAGACACTTTGACACTATTTCCCTGATACCAAAAAAATACTTGTATGAAAACTACTCCGAACATCACCCCAATGATTGAACCACCTATGATAGCAATATTACTCGACCCCACCCAAGATGGGTCTCAAGAGAAGACTACCCCACGCCAACCTCTATAAGCCAGGGGCTGGAGACCAGTTCTGAAGGAATAACAAACATATCGAGGCCTTTTACTAAGATCCTATAAAAAAACACATCCATCTAGATGCAAAACTACAGAGGGTTTAAAAGTAAAAGATGAGAAATAATATGGAAATAACCATGTATGTAAAACCACTAGATTATACACATGTATAATAGTGTAAGCTGAAAAGTTAAGGGGATAAAGTACACACCCAACCAAAACTATGTCCCAACCTGAAAAAAATGAAAGTAAAACGTTGATAGATCCTAGTTTCTGATCTCTAATCTATGACCACCATATGTGGCCCAATCTACCAGGTATCCCTAATCTCTTCTGATGTCTCCACCGACATTTTTTTCATCTGCATGAGACATGAAAAAAGTACGTAAATCCCATGAGGGGCGAGTGTATACATACATAGTGACATGCCCTGATAGATAAAGGGTGATATGTAAGTGATAATATAGTAATATAATTATTTTTTATTGAAAAAACAATGTAGAATATAGTGAACGATAATATATTAACCCAAACCAAGAGAGGATTTAACCTCATAAAAAATAAGGGGATCAACAAGCTCAATAGATAAACCACACATCAAGTATTTTCTACCTATATTTGGAGTGTAAACTCATCCAACAATGGGAATATAAAAATGGAAATCTTGTGGATTACCCTATTCATCTTCACATCTCATGGAAAAAAGAGTAAGAAAATCCAAAGATATGGATACAAAAGGTATATATATTTATTCATATTAAATTAATCATAGAAGATAGAGTCCAGGTATATGAATCTCACAAATCAGTCTAAGAAGAAGAGTCACCATAATTTTTAAAATTCATTTAACATTGCCCAACATCCCATGCATCTTCCCATATGTAACTGTTTCAAGGCCAACATCTCGTCACTATGCCACATAGTCGAGGGGATAAAATCTCTATGTATTGGATCTGAGCCCTAGTGTCGCAGGGGGTTCCAACCTATAAATATTCGTAGAGGAACCATACCCATTTATGATGGGGGGTTCCACTCTAGTTTCTTGATGACTTGCACCTTATCTGATAGGAGGTTCAACTCGGTAGGTAGAGGACCTAATTCCAATATAATGGGGGTTCCACTCAATAGGTTGAAGACTCATTCCCTAGTTTGATAGAGGGGTTCGACTCTTGTCATCGAGGTCCCATGCCTTATCAAATGGGGAGGTTCCACTCGGTAAGTATCTATAGAGGACCCGCACCCACACGGATGGGGGGATCCACTCTATAGGTCACAAACCCATTATTGATGTGACAAGGGGTTCTAAACTAGTCATCAAGGACATACACCGTATTTTATAGGGGGTTCAACTCGATTTTTATTTATAGAGGACTAGTGGGAAAAATGATGGGCTTTCCACTCTATATGTCGAGGACCTGTGCCCTAGTGTTATAGGGGGTTCCACTCAAGTCATTAAAGACATATTCCCTATCTGATAGAGGTTTTCCACTCAATATGTAGTTGTAGTTGATCCATGCAGAAGATGATGGGGAGGTCCACTCTATAGTAAGACTCTAGTGATATCACTCGATCACTACCATCTTCGAGCATCACCTAAAAGAGATCTGTGCTCAAAACATTCCACATCCTATCAAAAAAAATCCAAAATCAAAGGCACCATCTCATTATATGTGATCAAAAAACTCCAGGCAGTCTGCCCACAGGCCAAAATCTATGTTCAAAAGGAGGAGATACAAAAGGTAAAAGTATAATCATTATTAGACAAGGGCTATATGGAATGTGAGGGGACCCACATAGTGTGTGGTCCCACTCCTTCACTTGGTCCTATCCTTCGAGGTACATTTTTTACTAACCGTGAAAGTATAAATTTAGTGTAGAGGATATACATGGTGTTCCCATGCCACTTGGTATACCTACAAAGTTCTTGCTCATGTCCTTGTATCCACCGCATGTTTGTGTACTTGACCCTCTGTTTGTGTACATTATACGTGTCCGTGTGCCTAGACGTGTACTCCCACATGGGGTCCTACCCTTGTGTTCCTCCACATGGTTCGTATACCAGGGGATGAGGTACAGAGTGTGAAGGATGGATACATGTAGTTCTATCCTTAGGAACTCCCAAAACCCTAGCTACCATATCCAAGGGGCTACAAGCCGTGTGATCACCATAGTAAATGATGTGATGTTGGGTTTTTCAAAAATGCAGATCCATAATCCATGCTTCAAATCTAGATGATCCACTAAGATTCTGGCCTAACGTATTCCTGTAATTAGAGGATCTAAGAATTCGATGGAATATTCCATCCCTACGGTGGCGAGAAACCCAATTCCTAAAGCCCTGCACCGCCTCACACCACCTCACACCTCACATACTCTAACCTCTTCCTTCAATGATGATTCAATCTCTGATAATCAAAATGATCTTCCACACCATGAAAACACACCAGATCTATCCTTGTTTCATCTATACATGCCTTATTAATCAATTCATCATGATTCCAGTAGTTTGATCATGATTGGTAAAGCCTGACAATGTCAAATAGGGACTGTAGGGTCCTACTGATGAATAACACAAAGAAAAAGAGGGAGAAGATAAGAAGACTAGATTTTTAACAATTATTATCCAATATTTATTGTCCAATGATCATGAATGAGGAAAAACAAGTTAGATAAACATAAAAATTAGTTTAATTGGTACATAGGATAATGATATGGATCCACAATTAGAACAGATCAATAGAAGGGATTGATATACTCAACCCACTTCATAAAAAAGGTCTAAAACTCAAATTGATGAGTCCTTATTAGAGATTGGACCATCCATCATCAAATAATGGGATAACCGATAAAAATTAAATTCATTTAATTCACTACATCCCAATCTACTCCGATATGGAGTCATGTTTTCATCTAATGTGATTCGCCAATGGAAGGTGGAAGGAGAATCTCTTGGTGATTCCAAGATTGTGAGGCTAACACTAGAAAATTCTCAATAGTAGTATATTATTTATATCTATCTTATCTCATATAAATAAATCAATCAAATTAATAAATTAATTTATCCACTAAACATTTATCCAACAGGCGGTATATCTGAACGCCCCTTGCAGAACTTTTTAGGTCTTTCCTTAGGTAAAAAACAAGTTCTAAACTCAATCATGGTATTGGATTTATGTTGTGAGCTTCCATTTAAGAGATATCATATTGTTTTTAAGAAACTATATGTGTGTAATATAAAATATATTTAATATTTCTACAAAATTAATTCTGCGTACCTAGGGCCTCATAATCTCACTTCGTCTCATCACCTAGATCTAAAAATATATTTAGAAATATTTCAACGTATTACAAGGAAAAATAAAATTCACAAAAATAAATAAAAGATAATAAATTACACAATAAAAACCACTATGTGATGACCCCCACCAACATTGATACGAGCCATTCCCCTCAACAAGCTTTTTTAGAATATGTATTTAATATTATTAATAATTGTTTCTATGAAATGTATATTATGAAAAAATATGATTCCTTTCCAATAATGATATTCTATAGCGTGAAAATGATTGAAACATATAATTTTTTACACCCACTCATAATATTTATATGAGGGGCACTATGATCAATATCCAATGAGATATTCTATACAACATACATCGTCCAATAGTTAATGTGAGAGTGGGGATTAATGTAGATCATGAGTCAATCGCTGACCTACATATTCCACTTGATGATGAACATATTCATATGGTCAATAAAACTATTGAAACATTCATAGAATGTATGTTAGATCTTTTAAAAAATCATATCAATAAGGTGGTATTCATTTCCAATTTTTTTCATGAATTTTTTTAATAATTAAGGAAAAAATATTTGAACTGATGAAATTTATTATAGATGGACAAAGGGAAGCGGTGAAATGTCAGTTCTGATATAAAATCTAAAGGATAAACCAACCAATGAAAAAATATCTTCACAAAGTACCTTAATCCTTACTTTTCATCATTGGGATTTACTAACCTTAATAGTTCATAAAGATACAACGTTAGAAAATGATTCTACGATGATAAATAATTATGAAGAAAAAATGTATAGAGATGAAATTAAAGAATATACTGGTCATTATAATAAAAATGAAATCCTCACAAAAGAATGTCTAGATTCCTTATATGTAAATGTATACATGAGGTGTTTTTTATGATTTCCCTATCCAATAGATGATATACTATGATAATTTTGATTGAATGCTATTTATAATTTTTAAAGCATTTATATGAATAAAATTCTAATGGAAAACACTGTGAATGGAAATTTGGTCTCATTGGTCCTCACATCACTTCTATACAAGAATAAAATTTGGTACCAAATAAAATAAAAGTAATATAGGATGAATGACCTAAAGTTATTGAAATAAATCTTATAGGTGACAAACTATTTTTAATACCCATGATGTTTGGGTAAAACTAGATAATTTGATCATTTAAAATATATTTTTATTCATTTCATTAATTATTAATTTTTCAGGTAGCATTGGTTACTCGTTATAGTAAATTTTGAAACTCAAAATATTTATTTCTAGAGTAAATGAATGGATAACCAAAAAAATGACCACAAATGATGACATTTATCAATTTTTAATACACTAAATTCAACATTTTACAAAAAAACATCATGTTATAGATTTTATATTATGTTTTGATGGAAAAAATCAATGTTATAGGTGGTATTTAAATATCATCAAAATCATTTTATGGGGACAATCCATGAAAAGAAGGATCTTATCATCGTCTATAAGTATAGAAGTATTATGTTCTGTAAAATAATATTTCACTATCAAAATATGTATCAAAGAAATTTATTTATTTTCATCAATGTTTCTACAGTTTTCTAAAAAAATACCAAATATAGTTGTTAGTTGTTTTTGAAAATATATGAAAGTTATTGTATTCAACCAACAAACTAGCATCCCCAAATTGGTATTTTCTATATTAATTAAAATTTAGATTAAAATATATATTAATCCTTTGTTTATTTATATTTTTACATTTTTAATAAGACTATAGAAATTTTTCATATTCACAAGAAGAAAATATATTTTTTTATAATTGAATGTCAATGATACCTAGTGTTAGAATTTATACAGATATCTGGAATAGGTGACTACCTAACAATTGTTTATTTGATTTTATCATCATTTGATATACTTTTTTAGTTAAATTTCATATAATTTTTATATGATAATTCATGAAATTGATTCATAAGTCATTTGTGACATGTAGAAATCAACCGAACCGCAATTCAATGCATGGTGTGTCCAGTATTAATCAACTTGCATGTTTTCACTTTTAAATAGATAGTTTAGTAGAAAACACACATCTCATACTCAAAATAGAAAAAAAATCATATTGTTTTGATAATTTAGGAAAACAATGAATAGGTAATCTATTATGTTTAGGAATTTAATTCACCTCAATTTGATGTATGATATTCTTGATATGACTAAAAGTGCCCATTATTAATTTAAAATTAACAATTTAGTTCAAAACATGTGTCAATCACTAAAAATTGAGAAAAAAACATGTATTGTCATGATAAATTTGGAATAAAATTCATAATTAATTTGTGTTGTGAAATAATTATTTTCATGTGAAATTGACACACGATGTGACCAGTATGACTCAATGTGTGTATTCTCAATTTAAAATTATATTTTAGTAAAAAAAGTAAAATTCTCAAAAATGATAAAATTCATTTGTATTGTTTTGATACTTCATTAAAATGATACATAAGTCGTTTTTTATGTGTTGTAATTATCCTCACCTCAATGAGATGAATGGTGTGACCTGGATAACCCCTAGTGTGTCTTTTTATTTAAAAATGTTATTTTAGTGAAAAATATAAGTGATATACTCAAAAATAAGAAAACACATTAATATTACTTTTATAATTTAGTAAAATGATCCATGTGTCATTATTCATGGTTAGAGATCAACTAAACTTCAATATGATACACGGTGTTCCCAGTACAACTCAAATTGTCTGTTTTTAGTTAAAAATTGACAATTTAGTTCAAAACATGTACCTCTCTCTAAAAACTAAGAAAACATGCCCATTATATCGTTATAATTTAATATAATTAATCATTGTTCATTTATAATGAGTATGAATTAGTCTCAAATCAAACTGACACGAGATGTGATCAGTATTACTCAAAGTGTGTGTTTTTGGTTTGAAATGACATTTTAGAAAAAAACAAAGGTGACATAATAAAAACTAAGAAAACACATTTTTATCGTTTTTATACATTAGTAAAATGATCCATAGTTAATTCGTGATCTCAATCTGACATGTGGTGTGACTCGTATGACTCAAAGAGGGACTTTTTATTTATAATTGACATTTTAGTAAAAAAATAAAAGTGACACATTCAAAACCAAGATGACACATTCAGATTATTTTTATACTCTAATAAAATGATCAATATTATTTTTTTACATGTACGAGTCATCCTTACCTTAATCTGATTCATAGTGTTACTGTTATGACTCAAAGTGCCTTTTATTAGTCTAAAATTTAACATTTTGTTCAAAAGTTGAATCATTCACTAAAAACAAAGAAAACATGCTTATCTTTTCTTTATAATTTAATAAAATTATTTATAAGTCATTTGTAACATGTTTAAATTATTTTGACATCAGAAAAACACATGATGTGACTGGTGTAACTCAATGTTCATGTTTTAGTTTGAAAAAACATGTTAGTAAAAAACACAATTGTCATACTCAAATCCAAGAAAATTAATTTAAATTATTTTGATACACTATGAAAGTGATACATATTTTTTTTGATGTGTATGAATTAGCCTCACCTCAATCCAATTCATAATGTTACTGGTTTGACACCATGGATTTTTTTTAAAATAGACATTTTACTAAATAATCCACGTGACAAACTCAAAATTGGGAAGATACATTAGGATTATTTCGATAATTTATGAAAATAAACGATATGTCATTTTTTATGATTAATAATTAGTCTCACTAAAATATGACACTTGGTGTGTCCTTTATGACTCAATGTGAGTGATTTTAATTTAAAATTGGAATTTTAGTTGAAAGCACATGTCGCTTACTAAAAACTGAGAGAATTTATAATATTTTGATAATTTATAAAAATGATTTATATGTCTTTTTTAATTTTTAGAAATCAATTAAACCTCAATCCAATACATGGTTTTCCGAGTATATATAAACGTATCCATTATCTATTTGAAATTGACATTTTAGTCCAAAAATTGTGTCACTCACTAAAATATGAGAAAAAAATCTTGGATTTTATAGATAATTTAATAAAATTAATCATAATTTATTTGTGACATGTATGAATCAGTCTCACATCAAAAAAACAAATAATGCAAACAGTAAGATTCAATGTGTGTGTTTTCAATTTAAAATTTCATTTTAGTAAAAAACACATGTCTCAAACTCCGAAATAAGAAAATCCATCCAAAATATTTTTATTATTTAGGAAAATTATCCATAAATAATTTTAGACATGTAGAAATCAGTCACATTTCAAAAAAATGATTAATGCGAGTAGTATGATTCTAAGTGTTTCTTTTAATTAAAATTGATATTTTAGTAAAATATAAAAGGGACAGAATAAAAACTAATAGAAAAAATTCATTTTATTTTAAAAATTTAGTACAATGATCTGTAAGTAATTTATTTTGTGTAAGAATTTTCCACACCTCAACATGATGCACGGTGTGTCCGGTGTGACTCAAAGTGCGTGTTTTTTGCTAAAATTGACATTTTAGTTGAAATAACTAGTTACATACTAAAAAATAAGAAAACACATTTGGATTTTTTTGATACATTAGTACAACAATTCATATGACATATATGATGTATAAGAATCAACCACACCTCAATATGTTACACAGTGTTCTTGATATTACTCAAAGTGTCCGTTATCTGTTTAAAATTGAAAATTTAGTTCAAAATGTCTATTACTCATTAAAAACTAATAAAATATTCTCATATCGTCATAATAATTAAGAAAAATGATTCAATGTCATTTTTCAGGTGTATGAATTGGTATCACACCAAACCAACACACAATGTGACAAATAAGACTCAAAGTGAATGTTTTCAGTTTAAACTAACATTTTAGTAAAAAACACAACTAACATACTGAAAAATAAGTAAATTAAGTCATATTGTTTTAATACTTTATTAAAAAGGTAAATAAGTCATTTTTTATTTGTAATAATTTGTTTCACCTCAATCTGACACATAATATGATTGGTATGACTCAAAGTGTTTCTTTTTACTAAAAATTGACATTTTAGTAAAAAAGAAAAGTGACTTTCTCAAAAATAAGAAAAACATTTTAATTGATATGATACTTTAGGAAAATATCCATAATACATTTATCACATTTAGGAATTATCCTCACCTTAATCAGATGTGTGGTTTGACCGGTATAACTCAAGGTGTATTTTATTAGTATAAAATTGACATTTTAGTTTAAAACTCTTGTCACTCAATGAAACCCCAAAAAAAGTATGTATTTTTCTGTCTTTATAATTTAGTAAAACAATTCATAAGTCATTTTTGAGGTGTAGGAATTATTATCAACTCAAACTAATACAATATGTGTGTGGTATGACTCATAGTTCGTGTTTTCGGTTTAATAATTTAATTTAGTAAAAAAGAAAATTGACAAACTCAACACTGATAAAATTATTTCATATTGTTTTTTAACTATAGAAAAATTATCCATGTTTTATTTTTGACATTTAGGAATCAACTACACCTCAATACAACACAAGGTTTGACCGGTATAACACAAAGTGTCCATTATTAGTCCAAAATTGACATTGTTTAATGTATTGTTTCTTATATATGTATAATTTATTTATTAATGATATCACTAACCTATGAATTTTTTTCCATTATATAAGGATTCCCTTGATAGATTTGGGGTGGTTTTTCCACCCACTGATACCATGATCGAGATTTTTGAGAGGGGTTCAGGTGAAAAAGACAATGAAGCCATTGACATTTTTGAATGTTTGGGATCAATTGTACTTTCTAATGTAATTGTATAAAAAGATTGGGAAGTCTATAATATAGAGTTTTTTTATTTTTTATGGAATTTTTATTTCAATTAAATTATTAATTTTCCATATCCAATATTTCAGGCAGATATCTATATTAGGGCCCTGAATTTGGCACTGCTGTGTGATTTATTTTAAAAAGACATTGTAGTAGCATGGCCTTTATCAGCACTTGAAGCATTGCAGATAAATGGGAAACCTTATTTGTTCTAAACTATCATTGATAAAGGCTCCCCTTTATCTGTGCTTTTTTATCATAGATAAAGTCCCCCTTGATCAGGGATTTTCTAGAACTGATAAAGGGCCCCCTTTTAGTTATTCGTAGATCCCAAACACTTTTTATCATAGCTGAGGGATTTTAAAGTGATTTTAAAAGACATTTATCTAGTAGTGTGCACAATGGATGATAGTAGCTACACCATGGATATAATTTTTATAGTATGGGAAAGATAGCTATGACATAGGTTCCGGGAGGTGTATTGTTATTGCCACTGCCAATTTTGACCAGGCTACACTATGGTAAAGGGGCTACAGTATAGAACTTCTTTTTGGCTGAGCTCTATGGTGTAGAGGAAGAGGGTATTGTGTGGAGTTCCACAAGGGTGAGTTTTTTTGTTCTTCCTTTTTTTGGGTAGCTGTGGGATAGTGCGTGGGTTGTACCATGGAATTGTGATGGAAGAATAGTATTTGGACATGGTCTACACCATAGTTTATAGAGGTTAGTTTGATTATGGATGATTGTGGGGTAGTGAAATGGGTTTTGTCATCATATTAGGTAAAAACAAGATGACTATTAAATGAATAAGGGTTCTTTATGGTGGTATTATATTTTCCAGATTGGTTAAAAAAACCCAACATCCCTCCAAATCAGTTATACTTCTAATTTATTCTATCAAACCATAGGCAACAAAGAGTGGGTTTCAAAGGCCTTTAAGACCATTTTTTATGGGATTCAACCATGATATTTGGGAGATTAATTCGTGGGGTTTTATTTTTAGTATTTAGGTACATGTCACTATTCAAAGGTTCTAATGAATGAATTACATGAATTAATTATAAATTCATTTGGTTTGTTTTATTAAATAGTTACATGTTTTTAAGAAGGTTTTGATTCAAAAATGAATTTGTACACAATATATGTTTATGAAATTTCTTTATGGTGAGTTTGATTCAAAAATGGATTTTCATGCATGAAATTCATAAGGATTCACTGTGAAAATGTTTTTATAAAATTTGATCATTGTTTTCAAATGGGGTTGGCAAGTATTAGACATTGGGAACCTTGGTTGCATTAGGAAATGGAATTTTCACTCTTAGTATGTCTTATTCCACAAGAGGTTTGATATCAAGAGATAGTGTGCGAGGAATCAATATTTTTTATATTCAAGTGATATATGTATTAGTGATTTATATTATTCTTTAGTAAACATTCCCATATGTTAGAGCATAAATTTTGTGCTTTTTCATTTATACATGGTTTTATACATGATGGTATATTTTTATGGTTTGTTGATCACTTGTTTATCATATGGCATTTCCATGTATATTTTTCATATTCTTACATACTTTCTGACTTATACTTATAATATTCCATGTTTTTGTAATTATGGAAGGCATTTACAAAAATCAAATCAATGATTTATATAATGATTATCTTTTGGATATTATTTATAAACATGTTTTCTTAAAGAGAAAGATATCATTTTTATGTTATTATAATTTGTGTTGATTCTATGGTGATATTTTACTGGGAATTATTCTTAGAACCTACTCTTTTCCATAGGGAATTTATATATGCAGTTTTTTAGGACTTTGTGGTATGAAAGGGTGTCATGTAGTTTTCTATCTCCTCTTGGTTGTCATTGCATTCATAGTGGAACCATTTAGTGTTGATGGAAGGAATTGTGGATATTATACTTTGGAATTTATTATTTTACAATTTGGTGTTTCACATTGGGTTGGAAATTTTATGTCTCGTGGTCATTTCTTTTTCTTCCACATTGAAATCTGTTTCTTCTTCTGTTATACATGAAATTTGTGTTGTCTTTTTTTAACCTCATCATGTGGAAAACCTGATTGGGTGAACTTCATCATTGAACTATGTTGGTTCATTAAAAATGGTATCATAGGGGTTTACCCAGCCTAAAGTGTTATAACACTACATGGGATTAGTTTGATGTCCTTGGTAGACATGATTTAGGACCATCAGAATTTAGTTAGTAAGTGTGGAAGGGTGCCAGACCAGCTCACTTAAGTGTGTGAACATGAGTTACCATGGGTGGTCAAGGACATTTTCCAAGCATGAGATTGGAATTTGAGGATATTTAAATAATCTAAATTTTGAGTATATTTATATTGACATATTCCTTTTGTTGTTTTTCCTTTCATTCATAGAATTCATGAATGCTTTAAATTATTGTTATTTAAGGTATTAATATGGATTATATAAGTTTTTATTATGATTTGGGAATTTTATCTTCAGATTATTTGTTATTATCCTGTATTTATAATATAATTCCTCATAGAAGAGCACATTAGAATCTAATTAAGGAAGTTGTGAGAAAGGATTAGTAGACAAATCCTCCACTGGACCCTTCTTTAGTGAAAGCTGTAATCCACACTATTTATACTCAAGGTTATGTGGGTATCAGATAATAATGATAAATGGTGGATCATGGAATATAATTCACTAAGTATAATCCACCAATCATTAATGGTGATAAAGGACCCCAGGCATCCGTGAAATGGGATGAGACGATTGAAATGATCTTCTATTTTCTTAAAAAAAAATTGGACTCTAATGTGGGGTCTTCCACATATATTCTTGAAGGAGAAGGATGGATATGGTGGGAATTCATCGTGCAAGTTATGTAGGGTGAGTATTTTACATAGTCATTATTTAATAAAAGCTTTAATAAATAGTTTTATCTATAAATATTTCTTGTGGAAAAGATTTTTGAATTTATAACCATAGAGAAATGTTTGTGTATTGTTTTGGATTATTACACCTATTTTTTTGAGTTAGTTCACTTAGCAACTGATATTATTATAAATGATTACCGTAAGGCTCTATAGTTTTAGATGGGTCTGAGGGATGATATTCAATTGATGTTGATTCTATTTTTCCTTTTGACCTTTATATAGGTGGTTGAAAAAGAAGCTTTGAATGAGGCAAACATTCTTGGGAGAACGAGTTTGGGTGATGCTTTGGTTGGTGTAGTTATTAGACATGATCTGTCTTCTATCCAAAAATTGAAATTCCCGGGTGCTCATTTTTCATTGGGAGTATTTTTGGGGGCTTCATTTGGAAAACATCAGGTTGTTTTCAATTAGTGCGAAAGGCATGGTCATATCATGCATTACTATATGTAAGATATAATGACCTAAAAATTACAATACATTATTAATAAATATCTTATTTTATAATGAATGTTTTATTATGACAACATATAAATACTTTTAAATTTTATAGTAACTTTACACATCATGTATAACTATAACTAGGCACAATAAATGGATTATTTTTTTATATAATCAAAATTGTTTTATTTTTTGGAGACTATAGACATATTCTGTTAAAAATATATTTTATGACAAATGTATAAGATTTAAATAAGTTTATTTTCATGAAATAATCTTATGAAACATCTTTTAAAATAATATTAAAAGTTAATGAGGTCCTAAATAATTTTTATACTGATCAGAATGTTTATTTTTCAATGAAATTTCTAAATTCAATAAATAAGGATATTTATTTGAAATTTCTAAATTCAATAAATAAGGATATTTATTTGAAATTTAAAATTATAATATTTAGATAATTATTTTGATAAAATAAAATAATTTTTTCAAAATAGAATTCAATATTTATGTTAGGGAGGTTTTTGGGAATTTTCGGACAAACATTGTCTTTTTGGTGAAAAAGTGACAATTGTTGTTTTACAAAGCACTATGATTTTATGAAATCAATATTATGTCATCATGAATAAAACTTTATGGTACATTTTATTTAATAAAAATAGTAATTAATTAGTATAAAAAAGAATTTATAAATATTAATTATAATTTAGAAATTTATACCATACATTTTGGAATCAAAAATTATAATTTTAATATAAAAATTATTCTTGTATTCTATGTATTAATTGGGTTATATAGAAGGTAAGTTATAAATTATGGTTTCTTTGAATTTAAATAATGTTACTCACACTAATTATTAATTCACAAAATTTTTTTGAATTTATTTTATCCAAAAGTGGCTGGATTATATAATAAAATAACCTATATTTAACCCTTAAAACCACTCGCCCTCAAGTATAAATAACCCCCTTCCATCATCACATTCCATACAAAATATTTTGAGCATGATGCATCTCTCAATATACTTATCAATATTCCCTTAAAGGTAGTTCCCCGGTTCCAATGAGTCTTTGAATAGCTTTAACGACACATCCATCCAATGTAGAGGATCATTTCCTCCACTTTGTTCGATTCAAGTTCTTATTTTTTCTAGGCCTTTGGTTATCAATTTATTATGTTTTCAAGTGAATTTAAATACCCACATTATTGAGAATATGATTTATTATTAATGAGAGACTACATTATCCTCTCATTATAGCTTTTTCCTATGTTTTTAATCTTCCAAAAAAGTCTCTTCACCCATCATTTTCAAATACCTATAGGTGAATTTGTTATATATATTTTTGATATTAAAATGAAATGATTTTTATGATTTATTTATTTATTCATGAATATGTCCCCATTGTGTTTTGTTATATTTTTCATGATGAAAAATGTTATTGATATTTTTTAAAAGAAGCTAAAAAGATAAATAATTCCACTAATGAAGGTCTTCATAAAATCTGATGATCATGGAGAACATCCAAGGCACATAACATAATAACCAAGGAAAAATGTGTTTCCTAGAGTAGAAATATGACATTACCCACTGTATAGTGTACTTCTGTATGTTGTTAAACAACTATATTTCATGAAGTAGAGAATGGAATCCATTAGATAAGTTAATATGTTTCACCACAAGACACGTATGTGTCACGTCATGTCATAAGTGATAATGCCATTAAATTTTTCATGCCATGAATACAATACATGCGGTGAAATATTTACACATGGGGTAATCACTACATGACACTAAAAGGTCAGGAGGGGATAAAAATGTCCATATTGAATGCATCTCCAATTTTTTAACTATTTTAAGAACTCAGACCTGGCCATGAACACTTTTTGACCATTACTTTATGACATTAAATGATGCTCAAGCCCATATAGACTCCATAAATAAACGGACATGTTGCTGCTGTGATGGAGATCCTGCAGACCAAAGCATGGAGTTCGATGCTACACATTTCATAGTCCTCCAAAACTTCATCTTCATTTTCATTATGCTATCTTTTTATATATTCCTCTCCTATAATTCTATCATCAATATGATGATGAGGTAAAACCACCTTGTTCTAAGGTTATGTAATATAAGGGAGAATGTGCTATTGGATTGATTTCATTTTATTTTTTTCATGTATTTTGTTTTTAATATTTCTTCAATAAATTTCCAATCCATTTCTTTTAATTTTATCTAGACCATTGGTATTTTAATCTGAAAGGAATATTAAAATTTTTCAAATGAAAGCCATAAAAGGAGGAATGACCATTTTCAATTTTAGGGTAATTAAGATTAAATATGTTCTTTAATCAAACATAATTCAATGCAACCCTAAATTTCTAGACCAGGGGAAATAGGGGATTATCGCATCAAAATGGGGATTCCATGACCATTGGATCTCCCTCATATTGACTACAAATCCAATCATGGATTAATAAATCTAATTGAAAAAAAATCCAATTTTACATTAACCCTAAAACTATAAAAGTTAGGAATGCCTTTGAAATTTGATTTCAACATAAATAATCAATCTACATCATCTCTATTATTCATTATTCAAACATTTTCCAAAACTCCTATATGATTCTTCACTTCATTCTTCATTTTAATCAAATAAAATATTTTTAAAACATAATTAAACTAACTCACCTTTTATGCAGGTTTGACCTCGAACATTACTAATACTATATATTTATTAATTATGTATAATAGTTTGAGTTTTGATAAATTTTTTATTTTGATTAGACCCGAAGGGAAATAAGAATTCCTTTTGATCCTATAAAAACTGGTTTCATTTTTGGGGATGGTTATAATTTAGTTTTTATATTTCTTTTAATTTTTTATTTGAATTTTATTTCATTATTTTAATTTGTCTTTTTACACTGGGTGTTTTCATTACATGGATTTCAAAATTTTAATTTTTAAATGTATGACCGCAACTTAGAGAAAAATGAAAATTGGTTTTTGTCTTCAATCTCAAAAAAGAGAAAAGATTGAAGAATAAGAAGGAAGATGCAATCATGTTTTGACCATAGAAACATCTTTCTATTAGAGGAGTTCTTAAAATAAATCGTAGGGTATGGATGATCATAGACTATACGTTTCCATCAAACATAGGATTTAAACTGGGTATCCAAACACCACCTAGGTCTATAAACCAATTAGAGATTAAGCTAGTATAGAATTTATAATGTAGAACAACCAGTGAACCCCCTTTCATTGTGTAACATTTCCCTACCATTAAAAACTATTTCTTTACATTTCAGCAAACATGTTTCAGCTCTCTTCATATGGCTTCATTATCAATGATCCTCTAGCTTAAACATTTAAAATCGACCTATTATCTTATGAGAAAACCCTATATATATTTTCTATTAGAATACATATATCTAGACCATGATGGGGGGATTTTATAGTCATATATTCATTTCTTTCCCATGAATAAAATAGAGATTCATATTCAAATAAATGAAAGTTTAAAATATTTACCCATATATCTATTATTTGGAAAGTTGGAAGAATTGGGCGAGAAAAATTCATTCCATCTTGGCCCATATTTTTATAGAATGTGTAGGTAGAATTTGGATCAAATATCGATCTCTATGATGTAATGAATTTAAATAAACATATAGTCCTACAAAAGTTAACTAGTATAAAATTGGTAAAAATGATGAACAAGAAATACTATAGTACAAACCAAGATTATGTTTTATAGAATGAATGGCATAAGTGACGATCAACATGAAAAAGGTGTCTTTTTGGAACACTTTAAAAAATTTCATATTAATATTCTTTTTTAGTGTCTCTCTTTAACATGCCGACCTATAAAAAATTCATGAAGTTGTTGGTAACTAATAACAAGAATATATAGTAAATTTCCACCATTCCACTAACATGATAATGTTTAACGATTGTATCAAGGGATATGTTGTAGAAGAAACGTGATCTAAATATTTTTTCAATTTTCATCTTTATCAGAGCCCTCAAATATTAAAATTACGTAGGTGGCTTAGGTGTGGGTTTCATTATCATGTGGTACATGAAATTCATGAGTTTGGGAATGGAAGGAATGAATACCACAACAGTTTCAATTCGACTAGAAGACTCAATAGTGATGTAACCCTGAGGATCCATTGAGGTTATCCTGATCAAAATAAACAAGTGTATATTTCTCGTAGACTACATAGTGTTGGATATAGAAGAGGACAAAAATGAAATCATTCTATGGAGACCATTTTTATCGATTGGGAATGAAATGATTGATTTCCAAAGTAGACAACTATGTATAAGATTTGGCTATGAGAAAATAAGTTATAAAATCTATTGGGAAATGAAAAACAATATTGTGTGAGAGTAAAAAGAGTATGTATAAGACATTACACATGAAAATTACAATGTCCTAGATGTTAATGAGGTAAATGGGTTAGCAGATGTTATGAAATTGGACTCTTAACTAAATAATAAATATAATATAAGGACCAACATCACTGATACCAGAGGAGAAACCTATGCCACTATATTCGAGAATATACAATAGTTATAGATGGTACATGAACTTCCACTTAGTTCATCAGTATTAAGTAAGAAATTGTGGATCGATATAATGATTAACAATAAAGTAATAACCTCATAAATAATTAGGCTATTTAGAGAGGAAGAACAAGGACTGACCTAGGTGGACCTAAAACAACTCAGAACATATATATACCCCAACTAGGTACAAAATATTAAATCATCCATCATGTGATTATATTATATATAAGATAAGGCTGAGTTAATTATTGTAAAAAAAATAACATCTGGGAGGGAATCCTAACTTTCATTGTTTTATTTAGTTGGATTTTAGGAGTTCATTCTCTCACTTAAAATATTTCAAAATTCATTGATAAATTGCTTGTTATTTCACCTATTTATTTTAAATTTATAGGTCCCTCAAGACCAAAAGTGGTAGCATGAAGTAGTAAACTTAATTGAATCATACATGATAATTACACATCCTGATAAAATTATACATCATGAAATTTTATAGAAAAATATATACAACAAACTTCAATGAAACACTAAAAATGTGAGTAAGTGTTTCAATTCATAGTCTCCCCTACAATTAATTATAGATTTTATCTTCTAATTGCATGCCCCGCATTTTATTCATTCTTTAATCAACCAAATTACGATACATAAACTACCAAGGATAATTATGATGATAAGAATTTATATTTCATTGTCAATAAATTTGACTATGAAAAATTGAAAAACTAATTAATATGGATAATCTTGTATATTAGGAGTTTCCAAATCATGGTTTGAGGAGCATGTCAATAATTATAAAATATTATTTTTTGTGTTTTTTCGATGATATAAATTTATGATATTTTCATTCATTGATTTATTTACTCATATTTTTTCCATGATTTGTAGTTTCAAACATTTTTCGCATTCCTAAGACATCTTCTGTACCATTATTTTCTATTGTTTATATTTTTTTAACTCATGCATTATGTCTTCTAGAACTTTTGTGTCATTTTATCAAATATTGGAATGAACCGAATCACTTTTTATATGTTTGAGGGATCTTTTGTTAGCCCTTATCCTGAGGCCCACTTTGAATTAATCCTTTTTAAGAATGTAGAATCCACAAACATCGGTGACAGAAAATGAGCCATGTTACATGCATGTATTATCCATTACTACCCTCATCTAAATAATTTTAATGATATTAAAATAATAATTGGGGGGTAGGTATTTCCTAGGGTAAGATGGGAAATAATTTGTCTAGGATATTTTTATGGGTGATTATCCACTATGATTTGGGTAGTGGGAATTTATTTTTCCTTGTAAATCATCATTCAACCCTCTTCTTAAAAACATTTCAAAATAATAAATAAATGTTTTTAACCTAATAGGATAAAAAATAACAATTTTCATAACTGATAATATTTTTATCAAATACTATTAGGTGATGGATGTGAGATTTTTCTTAAGAAAAACATTGAAAAAATATATAAAAAATGAGAAAAAATGAAAAATATGGTGTTCGATTAATTAATTATGATTACATGTATCATGGTCCCACTTTGAGCTTTTTAGGGTGATAGAAAAATAACACCTAAGATGGGAGAATTTAATTAATATTATTTTTTGATTATCATGAATATTACATTAGATACAGACCTCCTTTTTGTTTTTACTTCATTTTTTTCATTTTCCTACCCATGTTATGCCTTAGAGATATTGGATATTAAACGATGAACCCCTAATTATTAATTGTAGTTTTGTATTTCGTGGTGGATATGTAGATTCCTTTCATACTTATTGTGTGAGATATTTTCTTGAGGTATGTTTATCACTATATCCATTCATACTTCGAATATTAGATGAAAATTCAAATGAGGTAAATTACAAAGGTTATACATATTAATAATTAATTGAAAAATGATAATGGATGAATGAAAATACATTGATATTTTGAAATAGGAAATTCAAAATAGATGGTTAATTTGTATTCTTTGAAAAGTGATGATTTAGTAAAAACAATTATGTAGGATTCTCAAATATTTAACTTTCCATGTGATCATTTTTTTTGTTGACATTAAATTTAAATCATGCTATAGTAAATGTCTATGGTAGTATGTTTAGATTCAATCCTTGAAGAGAAGTATTAATTCATGTTTGTGTGTCTGGGGGGTGATAAGTAAATTTTTGGTATATATTTTCTATATTAAAATTCAAAGATATTTGTGATTTATTTGGTTAGGCCTGAATATATCATTCATGTTTTTTACATATTTCATAGGATGAAATGGGTTATGAAAATTGAGTTAATGGAGATAAAAACACAAATATTTCCATTATATGAAGGTATTCCAAAAACTATGATGATCATGGTGGACTTCCAAGGAATATAATTGAAGAACCGAGGAAAAACGCTCTTGATCAATAAAAATGGAATTACACATTATGTAATCATTAAATATCATGTACTAGAAGAAGTCATGAAAGAACCACAAGTCATGAAGAATAGGAATATGGCCAAAAGATAAGTTGATATGTTTCATGACGTTACACATATATGTCACACTGTGACACAAGTGATGATTGCCAAAAATACTACATGTCAGGAATATGATATGCATGGTGCAAGATTTACACGCGGTATATTCACTACAAAATGTGTAAAAGGTCAATATGGGATAAAAATGTCTAAATTCAATGTATCTATAGTCTTTGAACTATTTTAAGACTGATGACCTACTCATGACTAGTTTTGACCAATATATAATGAAATTAAATTTTTCACAAGACTAGACTATATAAATAGAAGTCCAGACAGCTATTGTGAAAAAATTACATGAAGACTAAATGTTTGAGCAAGAAGTTCTGTTATGTAGGTTCCTCCGCATTTTCAACTCCATTTTCATTATGATTTATTTTTCATTATTCCTTCCCTCATATTATCACTTCACATGGATGAGGGGGTAATATCTCCTTGTGACATATTTATGTAATATAAGGGGAAATTTTATGTTGGATTTACTTCTTTTTATTTATTCATGTATTGGGTTTTATATAATTATTCGACCAATTTCCAATCCCTTTATTTTAAATGTTTTCATGACCGCATGTATTTGAATCTGAAAGGAAATTTATAATTTAAAATATAATAACTATAAAAGGTGGCATGATATTTTTAAATTTAGGGTATTTAGTTTTAAATATAGTATCAAAAGAAACTCGATTCCGTGAAACCTAAAATTATAAGACCAAAGTAAATAAAGGATTTCTGCATTAGAGAGGGATTAACATTACCATCGTATCTACCTTATCTATAATTCGACACCAATTATGGATTAATAAATTTAATTTATAAAAATTCAATTTAACATGTACTCTGAAACTATAAAATCCATGCTTTCATTTCATATATTATTTCAAACCATAAAATCAATCAACACCATCTTCATTATTCGTTCTTAACATTTATACCAAAACCACGATTCTTCACCTCCTCCTCTAAATTAATCAAGTAAATTCGTTTTCAAACCTATATAAACAAATTCACCATCTTAGTGGGTTCAACCTAAAACATTCCTAATACTAAATTTTATTTAATTTCTTGTCATAGTTTTTGGTTTTTTGAATTTTTTATTTTTTATGAGACCCATATGGAAATAATGACGCCCTCCAACCTTATAAACTACCTTTTGAAAACATTTTAAATTCCTTATTATTTCAATATGAAATATTATTACGCTTAATTAAAATGGTTTCTTTAATATTTTATCGCTATTATATCACTATTACATCTCATTAGACTTCATTAATAAGCCCTTGTAATTCTCATGGTTTTTCGTAACTGTAAAACCATCATAAATTTTGTAATCAAATGTGTGTGTGGTTTTCCAAGAAATGAAATCTTTGTCTTGATACTACAACTGTACCTGGGTTTACATTAGATTTATATAGGGATTAAAACAACACAAAGTGTTGTTCAGGTGTATCCTCCCCATTATTCAAGTGCATGGTGGGTGGGCCCTTAATGCACACCAGGTTTGACACTCTTGGGAGATTTTATTTGGTTAATTAATGTGAACATTATAAGACATAATAGAGGATATGAATTTATGGATTGATATTTACATTCAATTGATATACCAATATTATGAATATATCCTTAACTATTTCTTATTATCATTATCTCAAGTGGAGTACTGACTTTTCAATGTGAACATTCTGTTGTTCCTAAGATGATTTTTGGCTATTCACCAAGATAACCGATTTAATACAGTTAAAGGGTTTCATTCAAAACCAATTTGTAACCAATTTCCATGTTCTATTTTACTATTGACCATTATCAAGTATTATATCTTTATTATACATTTACATGTTCTTATGCATATATTTTATAGATAAAATATGATCACTTTAGGGAAGGATCTATCATTACCATTATCTGTGCTTATGAACAACTATGCATAATCACTCATTTCCATGTGAATACCCTTTTATGAGTCTTGTGATTGAAGGTTATTCAACTAGATACCCATTCGTTAATTTTCTAGGGAAACTATTTTCTAAACCATATAACCTTTATCTAAACGGTACAAGCAACTTATACATCATTATGTTGATTGATGGGTCATTACATAGAATGTTTCAGAATTTCATGAGATACCTATTTAATTTCAAAAAGGTTTATAATTTTATTATTATTCATCTATTTATTCAATTTTTTAATTTTGTGGATCACATGAATTAATTCATATGATGGGTGCACCCTGATAGCGATCCAATGCAATGGGTGAAGTAATAATCTCTTGGGAGGACATGTTCAAGATACCATGTTAGTATGCCTTGGTAATGTTTTATGAAGCTTGAATGTTGGTCCTTGGGGATATTCTTATGAATGTATCATGTTATGTTATATCCTCATTTTCATGTTATGCCTCATGTACTAATGTTCATGTAATGACTCATGTACTTAATATCATGTTATGACTCTTGTGATCATGATCATGTTGTACCTCTTATACTCATGTTCAGGTTCTTATATCATGCCTCATGTCTTACCCAAAATGTTCTTTTATGAACCATTTTCATTGGTTATCCCTTACTAGGATATATATATATCTTTTTGCATATGTTTCCATATTTACCTAGGAATTTCAATGAAAAGGATATGTATAAGGTAAGTACATGTATGGAGAATCAGCATGGAATAAATGTGTATTATATAATCTATTTTTTTGTAAATGTAACATGTTTCCAATGAACCTAAAATTTGGATCTAGGATTTTTTTTTGAAATTCATGTGATGTATTAAAAATTTATTCATTTTTAGTGCATGATCTGGAAGTGTGGGTCTAGGTAATCTCATTTATTATTAGAGCATAGTTTGGTTATTTTTTAAAATTTGGATTTGAAATATTTGGGTATAGATTCTTAAATAGATAACAATTTTCTCTATATTACTTGGCTAAGTATTAAAATTATGACCATATAGTTTTAATATGTCATATTTTTTCATATTTTTTCCTTTATATAGTAAATATTTAAGTGGACTTTTGGATTTAGTAGTTTTTATTTAATGAGTAAAATTGCGAGGAGAAAAATTATTTATTTGCAGAAGAATGTAATGCCCCAAAAAATTCCATTATGTTATTTATAGAAAAATTATTTTTCAGAATGTTTTATTATGATAATATATAAATACTTTTACATTTCATGATATCATTACACATCATGGAAAAGTAAAAAAAAGCTGACTAAAGGGACTATTCAATGATATAATCAAAATTGTATTAATTATTTAGATACTATAAACATATTCTATTAAAAATGACTTTTTTTATAACTGTTTATATTTTAAAAAAAATTTATTTTCATGATATAATATTATGAATCACTTTTTAAAATGATAATATATTTTAAATAATTTCTAAACAATTTTTCTAATTGTCTGAATGTTTCTTTTTCAATGAAATTTCTAAATATATATATATATATATATATATATATATAACTATTTATTTAAAGGGTTAAAATTCCATATTTAGATAATTATTTTGGGATAATAAACTTCTATTCTGGACTCATAACATCAAAAATATCATAAGGTGATTTTTTTATGAATTTTTTATAAATTATATTTTTTAGTGAAAAAGTGAAAAAGGCCAGTATACAAAGCTCCGTGATTTTATGACAACATTATTATGTCACCATGACAAAAAAATATGAAGATTTATATTTAATATAAGTATATTTTAATCAGCATAAATATGAACTAAAAAATAATTTTATTTTATAAATTTATTCGTTACATTTTGGAACTAAAAATAGGAATCTTAAGAGAAAAAATATTTTCTAGGTTATGAGGATTAATTAGTTTGGAGAAAAGGTATGTCTCAAATTAGAGATCCATTAAAAATCCATAAAGTGTATAAAAATAACTAATAAGATATATAATTGGTTGGAATCAATTGTACCCATTACTGGTTGACTTATATTATCAAATAACATTTATTTCAACCCTTAAAACCACCCCTACTAATGTATAAATACCAACATTGCCTCGTCATTTTATTATAAAATGTTTTTAATAATGATTTTTATCTCAGTAAAACTCTCAAAATATCCTCCAATGTGGTTCCATGGTTCTAAGGTGTCCCTATCTATATTTAAAAAGTATCCTTCCAATGTATGGGATATTTTCTCCACGTCTTTCAATTCAAGTTCTTCTTTTGTATAAGGCTCTGATTCAAAATTTATTATATTTTAAGATAATTTAATGTAAGACTTTAACTATTAATATTATGTATTTATAATGATATATTTAATTTATTTGAAATTTTATATTTTTTCTAAGCCACTACTCTGTCAAAATAAGTGTTCCTCACCACTCTTTTATGACTACCTTTACAAGAAATTCAAGATTCCTTCTTGTTTCAATATGAAAGATCATTATATGTAAATGTTATAATTAACTAACTATTTCATAAATTATTTATCACTATTAACACTCATTATAATTTATTCCTAATATTTTGTAATGATCATGGTTTCCCCTGGTCATAAAACCATTCGAAATTTGTTAAAGAAACGTTTGTGTGTTTTTTCTAATAGTGAAATTTCTATTTAGATAGTAGAAGAAAATATTGTTTCGGATCATATTTATATAGTGATTAAAAACCCAAAAAGATATGGTCCTGTATTTCTCTACCATCATTTTGGTGCATGATGAGTAGGCCCCTACTACACACCTAGTTTTCCAGTATTGGGGTATTTTCTTTGGATAATTCACATTCACATTATGCGCTATAATAATGGATAAAAATATATGGATTGATATTTACATTAAATTTATATTCCTATGACATGAATGTATCCTTAAATACTTCTTATTATCACTCACTAAATTGGAAAACATCCTTTTACAATGAGAACATCCTATTGTCGATAAAAAGATTATTAGCTATTCACCAAAATAACCTAATTAATCCAATTAAAGAGTTTCATTCCCACCAAAATTTTAAACAATGTTCATGTTCTATTTCTCTCTCAATTTTTCTAATGTATTTTAGCTTTCTTACACATATCCATGTTTCTATTTACATGTTATATAACTAAAATATGATCTCCTTATTGAATGATCAATCACTGCTTTTGTCTTTCCTTATCATTAGCTATGCATAATCATTCATTTTCTTGTGAAAATCCTTTTATACATCTTCTGATTGAGGCTTATTCACTTAGATACAAATATATCTATTTAATGTGTAAATTATTGACTAAATCATTTAATATTTATCTTTATGGTGTAAATACCTTAGAATTTAGTATTTCTATTTATGGGTGTTTACCTAGAATGTTATTAAATTTCATTAGATACCCATTTAATTTCCAATGGGTTATCATTAAATGTGTATTGATGGATTTATGAATGTTTTTCTTATTCATCCCACAATAATTAAGATATATGAAGGGTTCATCCTAATTTCTCTCTAATTAATTGGGTAGATAAATAATATCTAGAGATGACATGTTCATGTTACCATGGAAGTATTCCTAGGTAATATTTTATGACACGATAGTAATGAAACATGGTGATATTATTATTATTACATCATATTATGTTGTAGCCATTTTTCCTTATTATTCCTCATTAACCAATGATCATGTGATGCCTCATGTACATAATATCATGTTATTCCTACAGTAATCATGATCATGTTAAGCCTCTTGTCCTCATGTTTAGGTTCTTATATCATGAATCAGGTCTTACCCATGATGTCTTTTTCAGATCATTTTTCATTGGTTATCACTTACTAGGATTTATAGGTCACTATTTTCATACATTTCATCATTTCCCATAAAATTAAAATAAATGGGATACATATAATAGAATTATAAGTGTAGAAAATCCACATAGATGAAATTTTCTTTGTACTATATAGTTGTAAATGTAAATAGTTACTAAAGACACTAAACTTTTGATCGTGGGAGTCTTTTTCAATTCATTTGATGTATTTAAAAAGTATGCATGTTTAGAACCAAATATGGAAGTGAGGGTTTGGGGCATCTCAGAAGCACCTAGAACATTTTTTCACTGAGGAAAATGTTGACTTCTTAATAATTTTGTAGATGGATGTCCCTAGGAATTAAGGAGGGATCCACTCTTACTGAGGGTTCATGGGTTCATTTTGATGCATCCAGGTGTGGTGGGTCTTACCTTTAGGCTAAGGGGGATATTCATGTGGCTATGAATTCCTAGGGAGGAGCTGGGAATAGATGTATCTCTGTAGTAGAGTATGTGCTGGAGGATTCTGCGGTAGGGTTGGATACTCTTAGTTGTTTGATGTTTATTTCACCATATATAGTAGTAGTTATATATGAGACTAGTACTAATCATTATTTTATAACATCAATGTTTGTTGATATTTTTGGAATTTTTATAGAACATATGTTATTATTGTTAGATATTTCCTTTCCTTTATTAAATATGAATGAATAAATTTTCAAATGTCCAACATGTCATGTGTCGATAGTTGAATTTAATGTGGTGTGTTATTTTATGGTTCTTGATCATGAAATCAATGACCTGATTATTTCCACCAAATAGATAATTAGTGTTAAAGACCATATCTATTGTTATCGTATTAAATTTTAGTTTTTCTATCCTTATGGATTCACTCTTGTCTTTCAGGGTGAGTGGGATTCTAGATCTGAGAGAGTAGGGCATGGGGTTCTTTATAATGGATTCATTACAGGCGACTTATTAAAGATGTTCCTTGATGATGTTGAATGTATCTTGAGTAGTCCACTCCCAAAAGTTGTGAATGCGTACTACAAGGTCTTTCACAATTATTTTTCTAGGTCACCACTATGGAGAGAGGTCATGTTTACTATTGACTAACTCCCTTGTTCTATTCTCATTTACATACCACATTATCATATTGAACCAGCTATTTTATAGGAACAAAAGGTCAAACAATGATACATTTAAGAAAATGTATTTTCTCAATCTTAATATCACATTGGGATTAACCTATTCTCATTTCCATGAATGTAGATAGAACCCTCATACATTATATTCATTACTAAAAGTTATATTAGATTACTGTTAAGAACAAGTTTCACTATCCATGAATCAATGAACTTTTTTATCAACCAAGATGATATCATTGATTTTCAAAGATTAAAATTCATCTAGCTAACCACTAATTGAGGGTATGATACTATTATATACATAGTACAATGTTTAATAGATAGTATGAAATTTTTTTGTTTCTAATTATTCCATTTTCTTTCACTTATGATCATGTGGTATTCATGGCACTGATAAACCATATCATTCTTCAGTTCTTTTACTCATTTTAAGACTTTTTTTAATGATATTTTTGTGTACCCCATTTCAGATAAGGATCACATTGATAATTTAGATATTATCTTTAGAATGTTAAATGAACATTTGAAATATTATCTGGGTTTCAAGTGTGAATTTTGGATCAAGGAAGTAATGTTTCATGGGAATATTATATCTGAGGGTGGAATCTTATTTAGTCCTAAATATGTATTGGTGGTAATGTCCTAGGACCATCCAAAATTTTTTTTAGATCTAGATATTCTCAAGGTTGACTGGTTACTATAAATGGTTTGTTCAATACTTATCCAAGCATTCATATCTAATGAAAAATTTGACTTGTATAGATGTTAAGTTTGAATGGAATGAAAATTGTCAAAGATCCTTTTAGAATATTAATTAGAGGTTAATTTCTCTCCCATTTTATATATTACCAAATCATGTTTAGGTTACGATGTTTTCTGTGATGCATCACATTTAGGTTTGGGATTTGTGTCGATGAAAGCGAAGAATGTAGTGGCCTATGGATCATTCTATTTATTCGCTCATTATAATAACTACCCTAACCATGATCTAGAGGTTTCATTGGTTAATAATACACTCAAAATATATAAACACTATATCTTTGGGGAGAATTTTATGGTTATTTTTAAAAATATTGAAGTGTATTTTTACTCAGAGGGATTTCAAATTTTGATAGAGAAAATGGGTTGAGTATTTTAAGACTTCAGATGTTGATATTAAGTATATTAATATGAATGGGAATGTGTTATGTAAATGTTTTAGAAGGAAATTTTTAATTCAATCCTTGAATACATTAAGAAAAAAATGTCCATCAATGATTTTGTTTTCTGAGATGAGTTTGGGAGAGGAAGATGCTATTGAGAATGTGTTATTGAATTCTATGAATGATGAATCATAATTACTGAGTGGGTTCAGGTCAAATAGGTAATAAATAATTATTTATATAGTTTTATAAAAATCCTAAATGGTGTGGAGACCTCAGCTGATTGGTCTTGGTCTATTACTAGGGCCTTTAATTTCCGAAGAAGTCTGTGTTCTGATTTCACAGAGGCAGTAGTTGATGGATAGTAGACACCAAACATATTGGTATATTCAACAAAAGACTACCAAGATGTTTCCTAATAAAATATACCACTATTAGTGCTCTCGGATGAGGCAGTCCAGTACATATTTTGTATCATGGAACCTTACGTATTAGAGAAGTATTGTAGAACACTCATGTTGGTGTGTTGTCACCCTTACCCATTCTAGTATATAAGTGAGGTGATATTTCCATGTAATTAATTATTAGTTTACCACATACCCCTAGTTGTAGGGTTTAAATTAGGGTTATTATTGATCATATCATTATTTGTTTTCATTTTTCACCTATCAAGGAGATGGAAAAGGTGGGAGAGATCATGAAATTTTATGTCTGTAAAGTATTGAGGCTTCATGGGGTTCCCTCTAAGATTGTTTCTAATAGGGAGATATAATACACATATAGGTTTTGGAATGGTTTTCAAGAGGTTATGTATCCCTAGTTTAAATTAATCACGACATATCATCTACAAATATATGCCAAGACAAAGATTTCTATTCACGTTCTTGAGGATATGCTCAGGGCATGAATACATTTTTTAGTTGTTCTTGGGATGAAAAAGCTACCTCATATAATATTTTTATATAATAATAGTAATTATGATTTTTTCAATACGGTGCACAATAAATCATTGTATGGGTATCTATGTAGATCCCCATCATGTTTGGATGATTTGGGGGATTGGTTCATGGTTGGACTGAGCATTTTTTAGGAGATAAAAACTAGTTCAATTGATCTAGAAGAGATTTTTCATGGAAAAAAGTCATAATAAATCCTATTTGGACAATTTTAATTATACTATTGAGTTTTTGGTTGGTGATCAGGACATTCTTTTAGTTTCCACACACATGGGACACATGAGTTGGGTATGTAGGGTATGTTGACACCACTTTTTATTGGACCCATTGATATCATTGAATGAATTGGAAAGGTGGAATATAAGTTGTACATGCCATATCATTTGATATTAATAAATGTTTTTTCATGATTCCAAATTATGTAGGTATCGAATAGACTCTTACCATTAGATTCAATGGGTATAAATCATTCTTGATCCTGACACCACAACGGATGAGAAACTTGTTCAGATTATAGATCACTAAGATAAGGTAATATACCAAAAAATTATTAATTTTTTCCATATACTATTGAAGTTCTAATGGGATACCATGATAGGTGGGAAAAAGAATCATTGGTGTTGAAGATGTGGCCTTCTATCTTTCTAAGTCCAAAATCATGAGTGATTTTGGGGGATAGAAATCATCTATGGTGGGGGAGAATTGTAATGCCCACTGAGTTTAAGTATACTATAATATTAGTTTTTTTAGTGGTACTTAGAGTTCTAGGTGTTTTCGAGGGGATATATAGTTCTCATATAATTATACAGGATTATGGATAGGGAATGGGAGTCAGTGAACCATAGAGATGATGGATACAGAATGGGAAAAGAAAACATCAATATGGAGTCCTAGATGTGGAATGTTGGCTTCACTACCAATTTTTACTAGGCTACACTATGGTGAATGGACTGTAGTGTAGGTCTTATAATTGGTTGATCTCTATGGAATGAAGGAAGGGGAAATCAGATGGAATTTCATTGGGGGTGAGTTTGGAATTTCTTCCTTTTTGGGGTAGTTTTTGAATGGTTCATGGGTTTCACTATAGTCCTATGTGGGGATAGTAGGATTTTGTGGTGGTGTCTGCCATGGTTTTTTTAGGACAGTTTGGCCAGTTTTGACTACTGTGTAGCATAAGGTTTTTCACTATAGTCTTAGGTAAAAACAGAATGATAGTGGTGTTATGGGGGTTCTGTTTTGTGGTAATATATTTTATAGATAAGGTATAAATCCAATCTTCCTTTCAAAATAGTTATTCATCCATGTTTCCATGTTGAACCTTGGGTTCCTATGATAGATTTTTAAAGGACATAAATCCCCATTTTTATTAGATTGAACTCCATGCTTTGGGAGATCAATTCATCACATTTTATCTTAATTCTTAAGGTATGTGTCTCTATAAAAAGGATCTAACTTATGAATTACTTGAATTTATTTAAATTAAATTGGTTTTTTTATGAAATGGATGGATCTGGTATCAAAGTATTTTTAGGTAAATAGTTACATTTTTTTAAAGACATTTTCCTATAAAATGTGTCTAGGAGACAATATGTGTTGATGAAATTTCTTTAAGGTCGGTTTGATTCTAAAATGTGTTTTCCAGCATGGAATAAGTAAGTATATTTCATGAAAATGTTTTTATAAAATTTTAGATTTTTTTTCAAATGGTTTTGAAAACTTTGTCACATTGGGAACCTTGGGTCCCTTGAGAAATGTTATTTTCACTCTTAGTGTGTGTTATACCACTAAAATGTTGATATCATCAAATTATGTGATATGACTCATTATTGGTTTGATTCACATTATGCAAGGTTTATTACATTATTTAATTTCCAAGTACATATTCTCATAGGTTAGTTCGGAAATGGTGTGCTCGGCCATTTATACATAGTTTAATGCATGATGGTATATTTCATGGATGGTTGCTCAATTACTTATCGTGTAGTTTATGCATGGATGTTTTTTGTTTTTATTACAATCGTTATCAGCATTAATTTTCATTCTCATTGTCCATGTAAATATTTAAGGACTTTATGAAAAACCAATGGATGTTTTATAAAAGTGTTACCCTTAAAAAATCATTATAAATTTATTTTTCCTTAAATCAAGTGATAATATTTTCAATGTATTATTGTTTTTATAGATTCTTCAGTGCAATTCTTCTGGGAATTATGTTCATACCCTAAATTTTCCTTTTTGTTTTTTTAGATGTGGATTTATAGGACATAGGTAACATGAATTGAATCATTCCATTTATCAGTTTCTCTTGGTTTTCATTGC
This sequence comes from Viscum album, assembly GCA_963277665.1. Lineage (NCBI taxonomy): Eukaryota > Viridiplantae > Streptophyta > Magnoliopsida > Santalales > Viscaceae > Viscum > Viscum album. Next base: position 413,443,660 of record OY728128.1, on the reverse strand, counting down.
CATCATAGTGGTAATATTTTATGGTGACAAGTGGTCACATGGTTCTTATATTTTAGATTATCTGGTTTTACATTGTGGTTTAGTGCCTTGGTCATTATGTTGTATGTATCATGGTTTAATATTTTTATTCCATGTTTTATTATTTCCATTATTTGGTAATATATGATTCTTCTATTTTTTTTACACCTTACCATGTAGAAGAACTTTTTGGGAGACTTTCCTTGTTGAACCCATTCGGTTCATTACACAACAACCTAATTCTTGAAGACTAAAATTTATATATTAATTACTGAAATTTGAAAATTTCTGACAACAACATACTCCTTTATAAGATCATGGTAGGATATATTAGCCTAAAGGAATTTCAAAAGAGTATTTTTTTAACAGTGTTGTTGTAATGGGAGAATACATAGTGGTAAGTTCATGAAAGTTTTAGAAGCATGCACTATATACTTAATGTCGAGGTTAAGGTAAGATAAGTTTTTGTTAATGTATAAGGATACCAATTAAAATAAGATTTATGATGAATCATCCCATCCATGAATATCAAAAGGTGATGATGACCAGTTACACTAGATAGATTCTACTATAACTTATAGGGTGGAAAATTTGTTTGATAAACTTGTGAATTTTAATCATCTTTTAATTAATTAATAAAAGTTATTTGATGCTCCCTTATATTATTAAGAATCATTTCATGAACATGTAAATACCTATGTTGTTATCTTTTTCTTTATTTATTTCAATAATTTTCTTTTAGAAGTTCATATATGTGTGTTTTTTAATTACTAAATTTACATGGTAGATGTAGTCTTCCATGTGTTGGTATATTGAGTTCACAGGATCATTATGGTCATTTGGTTTCCGACATGTATGATTTAGAGGAATAACATCCAATGGTTTTATCATAATTTTCATCAAACCTAATAAGTATATTAAAATATTTTTTTGCAGATACTTAGATGAATAAACCCTGGTGAAGGTGATTAAAAACTCATTTTAGAAGGATCATTATTCCAATTTCATTATACGATAATTATGAAAAGTAGTTCCAAATCCCTATAATATTTTTAACAAATATTATTAGTTAACTATCCTCAGAACTAATGGAATTAGTGGTTGGTAAGGTTCGATTGGAGAAGTTTTATAGCAAGGATTTCTGATATTAGAAGATTTAGGTAATGGATTGTGTACTTAATAGGGATCATGATATTCTATTGATGGGTATCCAGATAGAAGTGATAAAGAAGGAATAATGAAAAAGATTGGATAAGAAAGCACTCAAAATGATCTAGATGGTTGTAAATTTTATTTTTGGATTATAACATCCGAGAGGTGAATTATACTTCAAAACATATAAATAATCACACTGATATATATTTGAGAAGTTTAAAATAATGAACAATGTGGTACATTTGTAGAGTGTGTTCCACATGAGGATTTAATATGGTATGGGAAAAAATAATCAAATCAATGAATTAAAAATATTGTGGTGTTAGTTACAATCCACAATATTGAACATCAGGGTTTTGAAGTGGGCACTACATTTACATTCAGTAGTCTCATTGTCTTGGGTTTTGATGGTCGCCATGATGGGAAATATTAACAGTAAGGTAGGCTTAGAATTTATAGATGTTAGTGAAATTATTATGAATGAGTCAAATCATTTTAAGGATAAAAAATAATTTTCAATAAATTCATATATTTTGGAAGGTAGGGTACATTCCACAACATAGAAAAAACATATGAATAGAAACAAATGAAGAAGTTGGAGCAAGAGTATATTGGAAAATGGTGGTCCCAGGAGTTGGAATTATGGGAAGAAACGTCACCTAAAGAAAAATTTCAATGAATAGTGATTAAAATATGGAATATATGATTCTATAATTAGATATGAAAACAATACATAAAAAGATATGAGTGGTATTCTACTAAGTGCTCCTAGTTCACTTGAGTATTGGGTGCTAAAATCTAGATCTTATTTTCACTCAATTTATAAGAGAGGGAATATAAATAATTAAATGTATTAGTGTTTTTAGGGTGTATATTTAATATGATAATGCTCCCATGATTTTATAAATGGGTGATGTCAATATTCAGACAAGGAACAGAGGTACATTGGAGTTCCAAGGTGTGTGGCATATACAAGGATTAAGGAAGAACATAATTTCTATTAGAGATTTTGGTGATGTGAATTTATATAATACATCTGTTTATGGGGTATATATATTTAATTTTGGTTACATGGTGTTGATAAAATGATTTAATGATGGAACATTTTACCTTACTTGAGCTTTAGAAGGTTCAATCCATGCAAGACAAGTATCTTTTGAAATGTTATGGAATAGGTGTCTAGGTCACACGAGTGGGAAAGGGATGAAAATATTACATGATAAGGTATTTACAATGATAATAGGATTAGAGTATGGAAACTTAAAAGTAAATATCCTTGTTAATCATTGAAAAATATAATTATAAATAAAAGGCAAGGAACCAAATTACCACAGGTTTGAGTTTTCTCATACAGATATATGGAGACCAGCTCTACTTAATTCTAAACAATTATTATTGAATTATGGTACATGCGTAAATTATATAATATATAAGATGTTATAATTGTTTATCAATAAAAATTCCATGGTATGAAAAACCTTCATCTCATAGAGAAGCATAGTGAAAAAATACTGGATGGAAACATAAGTGTTTGAGTTCAGAAAATAATAGGGAGTAAAAAATTAGGTGTTATATTTGGTACCATGAGATAACTTATATTTACATTCCAATTAAAAATATATTCAAATACCATAAATATTATTAAATATCTTATCACATGATGACTATTATTCAACATAAAATTAATGTGATCATGTTGTTTAAGTATTTTTTTCATTAAATTGTCGTAGTAGTTCCAAAAAATGATGGGGACATTGAAGTGATAAGGAACTATTTTTAAACATAAATAATATGTTTAGATGAAATTTATTATATTTGACACATATGATGTCTCACTATTAGGTTCTGTGATCTCATAATACATATATAATTCTTCTCAGGATGTTTTCAATTGGTAATCTCCAAGGGACATGGTTATGAGAATAAAACTTCTAATATGAATTCAATATTTCTTATATATCATTGGATGTTCCCATATATAAATGTTTGTGTGGGTATTCATACATTATATTTTTATTAATTTAAATAATTAATTGTGTAATTTTATGTATTAGAATAAACATTAACAATATATTCTCTTCCTGAAGTATCATGCATTTGATGCATCATAAGTGACATGACATTAATAAAGAGAACAAGAAATCATTTCTTCCTTCCATTATAGTGAATGTAGATATCATTGAACCTTTTATTGGAAAAAATATATTTTTAATTCCATGGAAGTGGTGGTTTCGTAATGATTTCATTTTAGTAAGTAAAAGAAACCTATATCAATCATATAAGATTATAACAAAAGAATGTAACATGGTTCATGAGACATCAAGACAAATATATTATATGAGACAATGAGCATCTATAATAGGTTGTTTTCATTGTATCATTAACTTCATTATCTAAGGGATCCTTGACATGTTTCCAGATTCTAATCTTGGGCTTTAGTCGAGGTTAACTAATGCTATTAATAAAATTTCTTAGAGGGCCACATAGTAAGTGTCTCCATAATCATAGTTAAATTCTGTTTAAATTTAATTGTTTGAATAAATATTATTCCTGGATTATTATTTAATAAGTACTCTATTATGTTTTATTACATAGATTCAATAACCTATTATCGTAAATAATATATGTGATTTGAAAATAAAATAAATATTTTTTCTAGTTAGAAATATATAATATTTATTTTTCTCTTATATATTCCCAAGATTAAAAAAAATATTTATTTGGTTATGAGAATATTAAATAAATATCTATTAACCAATTAATGAATATAATAATTAATTATTTTATGAATAATTATTATAGTTATATTTATATATTTAAATAAATATTTATTATTTAAGGTTTGTTAAATGATGAGGAGGATTGATGAATGGAGTTTACGGTCCATGTGAAATGATATAGTTTATTTAATATCATTTAAGTAGATATTAATTTATTTATTGAAGAACATGTTTTTAAATATCAAGGATTTATCACATTTAATAGATTATGTTATTAGTATTATTTTTATTTGACATGATGTTTCACATTGAATATAGAAATTAGATAAGGGGAGTTTGTACAATCACAAAATCTATAAACCTATATATATAACCTAATGTGTAAAACTTTTAGCGAGATAGAGATATTTTTTGTGGATAAAGATATTTTCCCAAGAATAATGTTCAGAATGAAATACAATAATCCTCTACCTACCCATAAATATTATAATAAAAAGGAGAGATTATTTTAATACTGAAATTTTTCTTTTTTTGAAATTATTTGTGAACAAGGAAGAGGTTTGTTCCTAACACCCTAGAAATTGGGGTATCTGCAACACTTTGGTTTTTCTTTTGAGGTATGAACTTTTTAATTTTCTATTTTAATATTATAATTATTCTTATAGTTTTAGAGATGGACTTGGATCATCGATGATATGTTCTAAGGCCAAATATCCAAATTTTGGAGAACCTGTATGAGGCACACGATAAGCAAATGGTTTATAGTAACCATGTGTCTCAACTGTGCATCCCATATATTCAGTAGCATGGTTTGAGAAACAATGTATGGGATTTTGTATGTCTATTAAAAAAACTATAAAAATTTTGTCGAGGGGATCTTCATTGACTGCGCGTGTTTTAGAAAATTTTTCACTTATCTCGCACCCTTAGTTCCAATTAGGGAGTCACCCACATGGTTGGAGCATAGTTTTTCTAAACTATAGGGGATAACTATGTGAGGGGTTCCTTTGTAAAATGACTCTCATACAGTTGGTGAAAAATTTGGCCAACTACGAGGACAAACCATGCTACCTATTAATGTTGGGTGAAATGAAAATTTTCACACACATCCATTAAAACCCACCCACCTAATTTTCTTTACTCTTCCATGAAAAACACACCTCTCCCTTTGAAGCTCTTCAATGATTTCAAGATAGGGTTTGAAGTATCTCCCTCATTTGGACTCGCATCAGACCACCATTTATCATATTGGATTCCTCTCAGTAAGAGCATCATTCCACGTCATTCCTTTCACTATTTATATCCCTATGTTTGGAACAATTTTGATGATAGAAAATATGCCCTATTTTTAGGGAAATTTCATATTCATTAATTTTCTTTCGATTCAAACCAAACCAAGGGCAGATACTGAGGTAGGTGGTATATAAATTTTACATCATGTCTTATTGATTTATAATTTTATTCGATGTACCTCATGACTGTTTCACTAGTGATTTCACCTAATATCAATCTGTCTAATATTTATTACTTAATTTGGAATATTAAAGAATTTTTAAAACCCTCTAACATGGTTGGAGGCCAAGGTACTCCATCTGAACCACCCCTTTTGTGTTCTATGCATATGACTATGTGACCCTTTATTTTTCAATAATCTAAACTCCTGTTGGAATGTTTTGTTTGAATTCATCAAGTGTTATGATCAAATTAAATGGATTAATTGACACTTTATGATTGGGAATGTGTGTTTAGCTTGGATCTTATTAATTTGGATTCAAATAACCAATGGTATAACACCTTCTATAGACTTATTCATTGTTGAATGAACATTTATGGACTTGAATTATATAATGTGGATGAATTTTCATGGTCATTGCAAGGCCTTGGTTATATAATTAAATGTAAGGTGTCTATTGGTACTATGTAACTTTATCCTATTATTGGAGGGGTCATACTTGTGCCATCCTTGGATTTCTAATGGAATGCCTCAAGCACTCATATGACGCCATTCATATTCATTTGGCCAATTTATAATGGAGATAACCACCTTTGAATTTGGTCAATGTATTATTATACTTGACTGCCTCTATATAATACAGATGATTCACATGACTTATATTTAGATAATAGAATTACTTGGATACACTTCAAGGATTTAGCTGATGTCTCAGGATTAGAGGTGCCTTGGATTCTTCCCTTGTTCCCCAGTCATTATTAGCACAATATTTACTGTGGAAAATCTCCATGGATTTATTAATACATTATTTTTATGGAACCCCTTAGGTGTATCACTTCTATTACACTTAGATCTACATAGCTAGGCTTCACTGGTTGTGTCCTATGAGCTACATCGACCTTCTTTGGTCAGGGATTCCTTGATTCTTCTTGGATCCTACATAATTATCATTATGAATTGGATGACCTGATTTAACCATGGATTATATTAATGATTAGTTAGACTGTTACACTTTAGTTGAATAAGATAAATACTAACCTCTTAATAGTTTGTTGTCCGAGCATTTCCAGCATGAGCTGAAGGAGCTATGGTCGACCATGTTTCCCATGAAAAAATCATTCCCTAAATTATTATTACTTCACACATGTTATTCCACTATTTTTCTTTATCTCCACACACAATTGCTTTTATACTCATGTACTGGACTTGTATAGATCCCATTTGTGGTATCTCATTTAGTATATCTCACAACCTATTTAGGATACCATTTACTACTTATATTGTATTCATGGATACAATTAGGGATAAGGGAAATAACCAAGTATTTGATTTTTGATTGATTATAGCATAGGAGATTCAGAGTGTGAGATCAGGCCTTGGAGTTTGATGTCATTCAATAACCGTGTTGATCTTTTTTTTATTTTTGATATACCTATATGTAGGTATGGATGCATGTTTTAGATCGATAACATACTCATGATTTTGTATGGATCCACTTTAGATTAATATATTATTACATTATGTATGATTTAACATCATTTATTTGTTGAAATTATTATGATTCCAATATTAATTGATTGATTATACTGTTGTGCTACTCTGATAACAGGGGTATAGTCTCCCACCATATCATAATAAACCCTCAAAGCTAGTCAATAGGAACTACTGTATGGAGATGTGTTCTTGAGGCCATGTGATCGGCCAAGTATGGTTACTTAATAGTGAACCTAGTCCAAGACATAAAAAATTGGTATAAAAGGGTATATTTTTCTTTTTTATTAACATTTAATTTATTATTATATAGGAGACTAGGATGTGTCAAGATTTGGTATTGGGCCTATTCTTTGGAGTAGCTTACCCATGTGTGGGGGAAATCCATAATATCTATGATGTAATTTATTTTTTCTGTATTTTTTCATATTACTGTTGTATTGATTTCACTATTTGGTGACACACAATGATTTTTGATTCCTTTATTATTATAGAATATTTTTTTCCCTGGAATAGTATGGTAAGGAGTTAGTGTCCCATGCATCAATATAGAAATTTTAGGATTTAGATTTCATTCATTATTCCATGAAATCTTTCCTAACTATGTGCATTATTGTTTAATATTCCATGTGCCTTAATAATTATATTTTAGATTGTACTAATGTTTCTTGTAGGGATAAATATTAGGAATAATTAATGTTTCTTCATCCACCTAAATAGTTTTTTCCCATATTTAATGATGATAGAACCTTAATTAACCAATTATATTCAGTTTGAGATATGAAAAATTGGTTACACAAGCTGAAACGTTAGTTGGATGAAATTATTTTTATTCCAATTTCAATTTAAATAGAGTGTGTGCCTTTATAAATTGGGAATGGTGATCCATCTAATTGAACCATCGAAAAAATTCCAATTAAAGTTATATGTAGTAACATTTTCAATTTATTAATAATAGTACTTTAGATCTTGGGAATGGTGGACACGTCTATCTTTACATTGATATATATATCTATATGGGTATATGTAATGACATATTTATGTACTGTTGAGTTCTAAGTTAAATGGACATAATTACTGTTAAACAATCATTCCTATTTCAACGTAAAGGGAGTTTTCCTATATAAATTTCAGTTGACACATTGTATAATAGAAACCTAATATAAAAAATAGAGCTTCACCCAAACCAAACCATAGTATTGTGTAGTAGGAAATATCTCTATTGATTCATCTCAATCGTATATGATTCCTAGGTCTGGATCACCGATCAGGATGAGGGGTGTGAATATTATTGTAACATCCCAAGTAAGTAATTAATAATAGATATTTTTATCTATGTCTATTAATTAATTAGATAGTTTTTATAGGCTTAAAATTAGAATAAATCCAGTCTTAAGCATGGAATACACCCATATTTTTAAAAAGATTGTTTTACTGCCTTTTGATGGCAAACAATCTTTTAAATCTATATTTTTACAATTTTATAAGCTCTATTTTTCAAAATAAACTTATTCTTTATGATTGGGACATCAAAATTTACATTGTGTGAATTTTTGGTATTTTTCCGATAAAGTTCATTTTTTAATGAATAGTGAAAAATGTTGTATTTTAATTCAAAACCACTTTTTAATCTAATTTACCTATATGATTATATTATCTTTTTAATTTTTTTTGAAGTGAAATTATAATATATTTTTACCATTTAATCCAATAGTGTTCATTGGAATTATTTTCACTTTGAAATTGGACATAAACTAGTGTCAATCTTTTGATACTTATTGTTTCATAAAAACACGCTATTTACTCTGACAGCAGGAATTAATTATTAAATAAATCAATGCAGCTTATATGTTTTGAATTTTGTAAAATAGACATCATTTTTGAATTCGTAATATCAAATATATCTTTGGGTGATGTTTTGGTTTTTTTCTGGAAATCTTCAATTTTTGATGAATAGTGAAACCACTAAGTGGTACTTAAGTAACTGATTATTCGTTAAAATAAAATTTTACCACCTCTGTGTTTTGAATTTCCAAAATCCTACATACATGGATGTCATTAAGATGTAAAATGGGGTTCAATGGGATTAAAATAATTTTTTGGTGAATAGTAACTTTTATGTTTTTAATCGCGATTAGAGGTAATTAGTGTAGTTTAAGCTAAAAATAATGTATTAATAATTTGATATGAGATTTACACATGTCCTACCCTAATTGGATGTATCATGGACCACCAAGACAATCAATGGGTCAACTTGGGGACCCCAAGGAGCCACTTTGGTTGGGAAAGTACATAAATAACTTTTTATTTAATGTCAAAGTAAAAAATGACAGAAACATGACATGTTTTACTAAAACAATTTTTACATGGGGTGATACAAATCAGATATTTGACTATAAATATTTATTAGAAATATAAGAAGATTTCCTACATCATGATAGTTAATTTTATTTTTATACAATAAATATATTAAAATATTTATGACATCATCATGATGCAGCGATTACCTCAGTAATAAAAGCTTTAAATAAAATGAAATGATAATGTAACATCTATGACCTACACATGTCCATAACCTATTGGATGGGTATATTTAGAACCCTTATCACATTATACTCTAATTATATCAATGTGGGACATTTTAAATCTGAAACACATTTTAAAATAAAGGAACATTTTTTTACTTTCCAAGAGTGCCCCTCCTCTCCTCTTATAAAAGGCCCCCACCTCTACCTCCTTACCCAGACTTCCAAAGCCTTTGTCTCGGCCAACCCCTGCCAATTTTGTATCTCCACATCCCTCTATAACTCACTGAAGCCTCACTTTGGGCATAAGTCCTCCCAAGGAAGCCTTTGATCTCAACCCAAATGGAGTTACCTGATTTTAAGGTAATGTCTTCACTTGAGTCCTTTTGTTTTATTTTGCTTCTCCAACCCCCTAAACTCTTTTTATTAATTTATTTTGTAACAAATCAAGTATATTAAATATACTAGGATGTTTTTATAAGAAGGATTCGAGCTACACTTACACACACCTACATCAAATGGTTAAAGAACATACTGTTTCAGTGGATGGAGAATTTCTGCCTCACGAAACAATGATTGTTCAACACTCATATATCACCTTCAAAGGTGGCCATTAAGATGTAACTATATTTATATATTATATATAATATGTTTATGTTTTACTTAAGCTTCTTTATTTTTCATTTATGGCATATCCTTTATGGTTACCATTATGAGTAAACGCGATATCTTCAATTTAGGAAGTGCGGACTACCACCGCCTCAAAGTGATTTGATTCGTAAATGCCATATGTGGGACGTATAAAGGTTGTAAATAATGGTGTAATATAAGATATTATCCTGGAATTATAATATACCTTTATATCATTATGATTCCATTCTATAAAATACTAAATAGAAATGAATGTAGCGTTCATGCGTACGTACGACTTACCGTCTCCATGAATGGTGCATTTCATTTATTACCTCTAAATGATTATGTAATATTATAAATTCATGTATAAACTGGATCTATATGATATATATGATATATAAATCATGATTATAACTCTGGATATGATGGATACATGAACAACTTGTAATTATAAAGAGCATATTTTGACTCAAGTACCAATGATCATTGAAACGACCGTTATTAACTAAAATCATTACATAGTGTTCATGACATGGTAATAAGTGATATAAAAGGAATAATGAACATGAAAAGGGTTCTTAAGAAAGTAGAAATTAACTCATTTTTATTATTCTGGACATTAATGAACGATCGAGTCAAGTTAGACTCGAGGTATGGGACTTCGTCTCAATCTTCTTTCATTGAGGCATATTTTATTTTATACACAACCTTCTTCTATATGGTGTATAAACCCCTTTGACTTTTACGATTATTCAAAAGGAATCTTATTTATACGAATTGTTTTACTAAATGACAAAAGGGAAGGTTTTTTTGTCATACGTATGCGGAGACAATGTCTTCTCCGCCACCGTGATCATTATTTGAGTTTTGGCTTCCTCTACAAGGCATACCAATTTTTTAAAAGCAAAATAAATACCATGTTTTACTGAAATTTTATTTTGGTTTTTAAAATGGTTTTGATAATGTCTTTATTATATCACTGTTTTATGGATATCTTGTGATTCAAATGTGGAAATGTTATGTTTCCTTTCTGTATGTTTTATGTGATACGATTATGTTATGGTTCATGGGAAATTTTATGATGACGGGTGGTTCTTTGATAAACTAAGGACGGGTGAGCCCGATATAGCTCTCCAATGTGTTTGGTAACGCGAAGGAGTGAAACGTTAAGGTTTCTCCGAAGAGATTTAGGGAATATACTGTGATGGTTATTCCAAACTTAACCAAGAGGGTTACTCCCTACGTAAGAATGTTATGAATGCCTCAAGTTGCCTTTATGTCTTATGATTTCTATGATTTATTCATGATTTGATGAGGTACGTTAATGTGCATATGTTTTATGGGTAATGTATGATTTAATTCTTATGTATATATGAACTAATGATTCCTTTCCATATTTTTATAACCCATACTGAGCTTTTTATGCTCATCCCAAGTTTTTTTGAAATGTTTTTCACAGGTCAAGGGAAAGGTAAATGATATGATGATAGTGTCAAGGATGTGTCAAGAAAGATTCCATGTTTTATTTTAAATATGTTTCCGGTGATGGGAAAAAATGAATACTATCTTAATGTAACAACATTGTTTAAATGTGGAATGTAATGCATGTTTTATGATCTAAATCTCTATAACATTAAACCTGGAAAGATCTTCAATGTGTAATCTTGTAATAACTGATGATTAAGTAAAGTTTAAGGATGGGGCCTTATAGTTGGTATCAATGGTCGGTTTAGATAGCTTTAGGAGTTAGAATTCTGTTAAATTATTATTAAAAAATATTTTTTTATGGTCAAATTGAAATGATATAGCATTTGAAGATTACCATGTTGCTTCATCTAAGACATGTTTGTTCAGAATGGTTTTCCGCAGAGGAAACAGGGAAGCAGTGCTAGGAAGGCATGTAGAAGGAAATAACCTTCTGAATCAGCATCCTGAGATGGTCAGATTTGTAACTGAACAGTTTTTTGCTGTAATGGCGCAGTTGACTCAAGCGATAAATGGTGGTGGTATCCATTCACGAGATCAGCCAGATCAACCGCAGAGGAACATGTCAGTGGTCGAACATTTCATGAGGCAACATCCCCCATCATTCAAGGGATCATCTGACCATGTGCTAGCTGAAGGGTGGATTAAAGAACTAGAGAAGATTTTCGATGTCATGGGGTGTTCAGTCAATCAAAAGGTTAGTCTTGCTATTTACCGTTTGGTGGGTGAAGCAGATCAGTGGTGGTAGTTGGTTAAAAATATCAGGGACGCTGATGAGATTGATGCTCTCGACTGGGATGAATTCAAAGTTATGTTTCTTGAGAAGTATTTTCCTAAGGCTATTAGACTTAGGATGGAAAAACAATTCCCTGTAATTGAGGCAAGAGAAAGACTCAGTGGCCGCCTATGAATAAAGGTTCACTCGATTGGCAAGGTATGCTCCAAATTTAATCTGAAACCTTGATAGTAAAATCAATCGTTTTTACTCAGGATTAAAGCCAAAATATTGAAGGGCATTAGCTTCTCGTGAGTTTAAAAGTTATGAAATGCTTTTTCGATGGGCTGAGAATGTGGAAATGGAGTTTTTCGATGATGAAGTGTTTTATAACAACCAGCAGAAGAAGAGACCGAGGTGACAGGATAAAAGAAATAATTCTCAAAAAGGTCTGATGGTATGAAAACTAATTTTCTAGTTTGTGATAAATGTGGTAAAAGGAATGCTGTAGAATGTCATCTGAATTCTGGAAAGTTCTACTGATGCGATAAGATGGGACATAAGGCTCATGATTCCACTGAAAGAGACCTGGGTGATGGTAAAACCAAATTTGATTTACAGTTAGTGAAATGTTTTAAGTGCAATTAGATGGGTCACTATGCAAACGAGTGTCCGAAAAAGAGCTTGAGTGATGGGAAGAAGTTAGAATATAAGAATAAAGGAGTGGTGAAATCCTTTTCAACTACTTCAGTAGATGTCAGACCGTCAAATGAAGCTATATTAGGTACGTTGTTTGTTTTTTCAGATTATGCTAGTGAGTTTTTTGATTAGGGGTCTACACATTCTTTCATCTCTGAAACCTTTTCTAGTAAAATGGGAATACTATCTCAAGAAATGACACCTGAACTTGTGGTAAAAACACCTGAGGGAAATGTTGAGGCAAAAACAATTTATAAGAATCTTCCTATCCTTATCCGTGGAAAGAACCTACTTGTGATCCTTATTTTTTTTACCTCTAGTAGAGTTTGATGTTATCCTGGGTATAGATTGGCTCTCTATTTACCATGCTAAGATTGATTGTAGAGCTAAAGAAGTTTCTTTTCATAAATACTTTCAGTTTGTGTACAAGAATGAACCCTTACTGTGGATAACATATCAAGAGGCCAAGAAACTTCTAAAAGATGGAAATTAATGTTACCATGAACACGTCATTGAAAATAAAAGAACTGTTCAGATTAATGATGTGTCAGTGGTAAATGAGTATCCTGATGTTTTTGCTGATGATTTTCCTGGAATAATACAAGATCTGGAAGTTGAGTTTACTGTTGACTTAGTTCCTGATGCTAAGCCAATTTCAAAACCCCCTTATCGAATGTCTTAAATTGAACTTTTAGAGTTGAAGGAGTAATTGCAAGATTTATTAGAGAAAGGTTTCATTCGACGTAGGACATCACCCTAGGTTTCTCATGATTTATTTGTTAAAAAGAAAGATGGTTCTATTATAATTTGCATTGATTATAGAGCCTTGAATAACTTCACTTTTATGAAAAAATATCATTTGCCTCATATCGATGATTTGTTTGATCAGCTCCAGAGAGCTCAGTATTTTTCCAAGATTGACCTGATATCGGGGTACGATCAGTTGAAGGTAAAGGAAGCAGCTGTTCCGAAGACTGCATTTCGTACAAGATATGGCCATTATGAATTTTTAGTAATTCCTTTTGGGATATACAATGTACCTGTTGTATTCCTGGACATAATGAATAGAATTTTCCATGATTTCTTGGATAAGTTTGTGGTTATTTTCATTGATTACATTTTGGTGTTTTCTAAAAGTATATAAGAGAATGAAAGACATTTAAGGGTTATTTTGCAAACCTATAAAGTAAAGAAATTTTATTGGAAATTCAGCAAGTGTGAGTTTTGGTTGCAACAAATTTCTTTCCTTGGTCATATTGTTTCTAAAGATGGGATAACTGTTGATCCTGCAAAAAAAAGGTTGTTGAAGAATGGCCAAGACCCAAAAATGTAACTGAGATTCGTAGCTTCCTTGGTTTGGCATGCTATTACCGAAGGATTGTTAAAAAATTTCACAGTTATCTAGTACAATGACTAAGCTAACTCGGAAAGGTGTTTAGTTTATCTGGACAAAAGAATGTGATGATTGTTTTCAGGAACTGAAAAGAATATTGGTGAATGATCCAGTTTTGGCACTACCTTCCAGGAATGGTGAGTTTGTTATATACAGTGATGCTTTATTGAAAGGACTTGGTTGTGTCCTAATGCAGAATGATCTGGTAATTGCTTATGCTTCACGTTAGATTAAAACTCATTAGGTAAATTACCATACAGATGATTTGGAATTAGCTGCTATTGTTTTTGCTTTAAAAATTTGGAGGCATCATTTGTATGCAGTAAAGTGTAAAGTATATACAAATCAAAAAAGTTTAAAGTATATATTCACTCAGAAAGAATTGAACATGAGAAAGAGGAGATGGATAGAATTAATCAAGGATTATTATTGTACAATTCATTACCAATCGGGAAAGGAAAATAAAGTGGATGATGCTTTGAGTAGAAAAAGTAATGCGTCATTAACAATGTTGTGTTTGGAACGTTATCTTTTGGTTAAGGATTTGATGAAATTTGGCATAGAAGTTGTTGGTGCGGGATTTCCTTCTGTTTTATTTTAGGTATCAGTGAAATATTCTCTATCAGACAGAATCAAGAAATCACAGAAGCAAGATAGTGAGTTGTAGAAAAAGGTAGAGCTGGTTCAGAAAGGTAAGTTACATGAATTCAACATTTATAGTGATTGTGTTTTGAGATTTGGGAAGAGATTTTGTGTGGATTGTGATTCACAGTTGAACAAAGAGTTGTTATGTGAAGCTCATAGTTCTCCGTTTTCAGTTCATCTTGGTAGTACTAAGATGTACAGAGATCTGCTGGAGTATTACTGGTGGGATGGAATGAAAAGCGATACTGCTGATTTTACTGTGAAGTGTTTGACATGTCAGCAGGTTAAATTAGAGTGGAAGTTACCAAAAGGTATGCATCATCCTCTACCAGTGACAGAGTGGAAATGGGAAAATATATCCATGGTCTTTGTTGTGAGATTTCCAAATACATCTCGAGGTAATAATGCAATCTAGGTTATTGTTGATCTCTTGACTAAATTAGCTCATTTCCTTCCTATTAGAGAAACTTTATCTCTAGATCAACTTTCTCGATTTTACCTTAAAGAGATGGTCAGGTTGTATGGATTTCCTCTATCTGTTGTATCCGATCATGATCCCGGGTTTACTTCTAACTTTTGGAAGGGCCTTCAAAAGTCATTGGATACTGAATTAAATTTTAGTACAACTTTTCATCCTCAATCAGATGGGCAGTCGGAATGAACAATTCCGACCATGGAGGATATTCTACGATCATGTTCGATGGATTATCCTGGAAGTTGGGACCAACATCTTTCTTTGGTTTATTTTTAATATAATAACAGTTTTTTTTTCAAGTATACAGATGGCACCATTTCAGGAATTATATGGGAAGCGGTGTCGAACTCCATATTTCTAGGATGAAGTGGGTCAAAGTAATTTGATGGAACAAGAATTGGTAAAAGAGTTGGCAGAAAAAGTTCAGCTTATACAGAAACACATGAGAACAGCTCAGAGCAAGAAAAAGAGTTATGCGGACAATAGGAGGAAGGATCTCTCTTTTGAGGTAGGTGATCATGTCTTTCTCAAAGTATCACCATGGAAAAGTGTGTTGTGATTTAGTAAGAAAGAAAAGCTGAGTCCAAGGTTCATTGGACCATATGAAATTATGGAGAGAGTTGGATCAATTTCTTACCGAGTGGCTTTACCTCCTAGTTTATCTCAGGTACACAATGTTTTTCATGTTTCAATGTTGAGAAAGTATATGCCAGATCCATCTCATGTTCTGAGTCCAGAGGTAGTTCAGCTAGAAAAGAACCCATCTTATGAGGAACAACCGGTCCAGATTCTTGATCATAGCGAGCAAGTGTTATGGAATAAGGTGATTCATCTGGTAAAGGTTTTGTGGAAAAACCACATGATTGAAGAGGTGCATGGGAATCTGAAAATGAAATGAGGGATAAATACCCCCACTTATTCGATAAGTAAATGAATTGCGGGGATGCAATTTTCTAATGTGGGGAAGGATGTAACATTCCAAGTAAGTAATGAATAATAGATATTTTTATCTATGTATATTAATAAATTAGATAGTGTTTTACAGGCTTAAAATGAGAATCAATCCAATCTTAAGCATGGAATACACCAATATATTTAAAAAGATTGTTTTACTGCCTTTTGATGGAAAACCACATTTTAAATCTATCATTTGACAATTTTATAAGCTCTATTTTTCAAAATAAACTTATTCTTTAAGATTGGGACATCAAAATTTACTTTGTGTGAATTTTTGGTATTTTTCCGATAAAGTTCATTTTTTAATGAATAGTGAAAAATGTTGTATTTTAATTCAAAACCACTTTTAATCTGATTTATATATATGATTAGATTATGTTTTGAATTGGTTTTAAAGTTAAATTAGAATATATTTTTACCATTAAATCCAATAGTGGTCATTGGAATTAATTTCACTTTGAAATTGGACTTAAACTACTGTCAATCTTTTGATACTTATTGTTTCATAAAAACACGCTATCTCCTCTGACAGTGGGAATTAATTATTAGATTAATTAATGAAACTTATAAGCTTTTTATTTTTTAAAATATAAATCATTTTTTAATTCGGAATATCAATAATATCTTAGGGTGATGTTTTGGTTTTTTTCTGGAAAACTTCAATTTTGGATGAATAGTGAAACCACTAAGTGGTACTTAAGAAAATGATTTTTCGTTTAATTGAAATTTTACCACCTCTGTATTTTGAAATTCAAAAATCAGACATACGTTGTTGTCATTAAGAATTAATATGTGGTTCAATGGGATTAAAATAATTTTTTGGTGAATAGTAACTTTTATGTTTTTAATCGCGATTAGAGGTAATTAGTGTAGTTTAATGTAAAAATAATGTTTTAATAATATGAGATGAGCTTGACACATGTCCTATCCTCATTTCATGTGTCATGTCCAACCAATACAATCCATGGGCCAACATGGGGACCCCATGGAGCCACTTTGGTTGGGAAATAACATAAATAACGTTTTATTTAATGTTAATGTAAAAATGACACAAACATGAGATGTTTTACTAAAACATTTTTTACATGGTGTTATACAAGTTACATTTTTGACTATAAATATTCTTTATAAATCTAAAAATATTACCTACATCATGATATTTTTTTTATAATTTTTATACCTTAAATATATTAAATTATTTATGACATCATGATGATGCAGCAATTACCTCATTAATAAAGGATTTAAATAAAATGAAAAGATAATGTAAATTCTATGACCTACACATGTCCAAAACCTATTAAATGGGTATATTTAGAACCCGTATCACCTTATCCATGAATTATATCAATGTGGGACCTTTTAAATCCGAAAAGCATTTTAAAATAAAGGAACATTTCTTTACTTTCCAAGAGTGCCCCTCCTCTCCTCTTATAAAAGGCCCCCGCCTCTACCTCCTTACCCAAACATCCAAAGCCTTTGTCTCAGCCAACCCCTGATCATTTTGTGTCTCCACATCCCTCTATAACTCCTTGAATCCTCAATTTGGGCATAAGTCTTCACAAGGAAGCCTTTGAGCTCAAACCAAAGGGAGTTACCCGATTTTAAGGTAATGTCTCCACTTGAGTCCTTTTGAATAATTTTTCTTCTCCAACCCCTTAACTCTTTTTATTAATTTATTTTGTAACAACTCCATTATATAAAATATACTAGGATGTTGTTATAATAAGGATTCGAGATACACATACACACACATACATCAAAAGGTTAATGAACATATTGTTTCTGTGGATGGCGAATTTCTGCCTCACAAAACGATGATTGTTCAACACTCATATATCACCTTCAAAGGTGGAAATTAAGTTGACACTGTATTTATATATTATATATAATTTTTTTATGTTTTAATTAATCTTTTTTATTTTTCATTAATTTCATATCCTTTATGGTTACCATTATGAGTAAACGTGATATCTTCATTTTAGGAAGTGTGGACTACCGCCCCCTCAAAGTGATTTGATTCGTTAATGCCATATGTGGGATGTATGAAGGATTTAATTAATGGTATTATATATTATATTGTACTGGAATTATAATATAACTTTATATAATTATGATTCCATTCTATAAAATACGAAATAGAAATCAAAGTAGTGTTCATGCGTAGGTACGGCTTACCGTCTCCATGAACGGTGCATTTCATTTCTTACCTCTAAATGATTAGGTAATATTATAAATTCATGTATATAATGGATATATATGATATATATTATATATAAATCATGATTATAACTCTGGATATGATGGATACATGAACAACATGGAATTATAAAGAGCATATTTTGACTCAAGTACCAATGATCGTTAAAACGACTGTTATTAACTAAAATAATTACATAGTGTTCATGACATGGTAATAAGTGATATAAAAGGAATAATGAACTTGAGAAAGGTTCTTAAGCAAGTATAAATTTACTCAGGTTTATTATTCAGGACATTAAAGAATGATTGAGTCATGTAGGACCCATGGTATGGGACTTCGTTTCAATCTCCTTTCATTGAGGCATATTTTATTTTATACACAACCTTCTTTCATACGGTGTATAAACCCCTTTGACTTTTATGCTTATTCAAAAAGAATCTTTTTTATACGAAGTGTTTTACTAAATGACAAAAGGGAATGTTTTTTTTGTCGTACGTATGTGGCGACAATGACTTCTCCGCCGCTGTGACCATTATTTGAGTTTTGGCTTCCTCTACAAGCCATATCTTTTTTTAAGAGAAAAATAAATACCATGTTTTACATTTATTTTATTTTTGTATTTAATATGGTTTTGATAATTTTTTTATTATATCACTATGTTATTGATATCTTGTGATTGAAATGTGGAAATGTTATGTTTCCTTTATGTATTTTTTATATGATACGATTATGTTATGGTTCTTGGGCATTGTTATGAAGACCGGTGGTTCTGTGATAAACCAAGGGCGGGTGAGCCCGATATATCTCTCCAATGCATTGGGTAACATGTAGGAGTGAAAAGTTAAGGTTTTTCCGAAGAGATTTTGGGAATATACTGTGATGGGTATTCGAAACGTAACCAAGAGGGTTACTCCGAACATAAGAATGTTATGAATGACTCAAGATACCATTATGTCTTATGATTTCTATGATTTATTCATGATTTGATGAGGTATGTTAAAGTGCTTTTGTTTTATGGGTAAAGTATGATTTCATTATTATGTATATATAAACTTATGTTTCCTTTCCATATTTTTATAACCCATACTGAGATTTTTATGATCATCCCATGTTTTTTTGAAATGTTTTTCACAGGTCAGGGTAAGGTACATGATACGATGATAGTGTCAAGGAAGTGTCAAGAAAGAGTCCATGTTTTATTTTAAATATGTTTCCATTGATGGGAAAAAATGAATACTATATTTATGTAACCACTTTGTTTAAATGTGGAATGTAATGCAAGTTTTATGATCTAGTTCTCTAAAACTCTAAACCTGAAAAGATCCTCAATGTGTAATCTTGTAATAACTCAAGATTAAGTAAGGTTTAAGGCTGGGGCCTTATAATTATATAGGAAGGATTGTACATATAATATTATTTTATCTAATAATTTATCATTGTAATATATTATATGAGGAATGTGCTTGAAATTTTTAGAGTTATTCTATGACAAAGTCTTCAAATAAAATGATAGGAAGGTGGCGATGACATTGATCCTGAAGTGGTTGGACCTATCTTGGTAGTAGTTCCACCCTGGGAACCTCTATTTATACCTCACATGGGTGATGATTCCTAATTTCAAGAAGGTTTTCTACATTTTATGAAGGCCATTTAGGGATCTCTATGATATACCCCTATAATGGTAAATATGACATGAGAGTTCCAGAACTAGAATCTTCCCACAATTTTAGGGGATGGTAGACCACAAGCCACTAAGACAAGGCTATAGGTCATGTTGTCTATCTTTCACCACTTTGAGACACCTCCAAAGTGGAGGTTCAAGCTATCCATTTATATTCTTCATGGATATTCCATGTGTTAGTTGTACATTGTTGTAGTGAACTGAAATATTATAAATAAAATTCTCCTTGAACATTATTTAAATGAATTATTATTTAATATGGTTATCGAAAACATTAAAACTTATTTAGTTTTTTTATATACTATCAAATTAAATATAATGTTAAGAATCATTAACATTGATAATATATCTTTTTAATATTTATCACTTGATTTGTATAAATGTAGGGTTTTAACAAATCCAATTGGCACCGACAAAGGAACTGATGGCCTAAACCAGTAGTATTGTACCCTATGAAGCCCATTTATCAGAGCATCCAAAGGAGATAGTATTTTTGGGATTTTAACTTACTCAATCCCAAGCCGAGATCTAACAACTATAGCATGATAGAAACTATTTTTGGGATAATTTCAAGGTTTTATAGATCACATCCCAAACAATATTCAGCAAACCACACCATGAAAGTCCCACCATCGCACACCTTACCCTTAGAGAGTTTATCGGTGTATTAAATAAATATGTATTAAATCCCTATAAATATGAATATGTACATTATTTATTATTGAATAATAAATATATTCCCATCTTATTATTGTGAATTTGTAAATTATTTTTATTACAATTCAATAAAACCCAAATAGAATTTTTGGTTAATATTCAAATTAAATTAATGGATTTATTTTTGATGAATTGAAATATTTTTTAAATAAATATTATTTTATTAAAATATTATTTTTAATTAAAAATTATCATATAATTTTTATGAAGTCAAATGTAATTTATGTAAGGGCTGAAAATTTTTTCTGTCAAAAAAACCAGTCATTTTCAATAAATGTAAATTATTATTTTGAAAGTAAAAATTCAAATATGTAGAAAATTATTTATATAACAAAATATTATTTTTGGAATTATAATTTCAATATTATCTACTAGTGTATTTTTCAAAATATTCTATATCAATCAAATTTTTTGGTAAAAATTAAATATCAGAAAAATATTCTATGTGTATTCTAACCTCATAATGTCCCAAATTTGATGTAATAGTTACTATATATGAAATAAAATACCAAATAAATATTTTTCCATTAAAATAATGTGACTTTTCATTTATTTTATTTAATTATTAAATACATTATGTATATTCTACAACCTCTAATAAATATTATGGTTTTAAAATCATTTCTTTACGTGTGTGACTCACGTACACATAAGAAAGGAAATTATATAAATAATTTTTTCCCTTTTAATTATAAAATAATAAAACCACTCCCATTTGGAATAATCCATTTTTAAAACCCATGTAATTATTTTTCATTTTTTATATTTTTTATATAGAGTAAAAAACCATAATAATAAAGAAATCTCCCCCATTCGCTATATAAACCCTACCATGATCTCTTTTATCTTCACTCAAAATCATCATATCACGTTCATACTGTTTCCTCCACTCTCTACAATCATCATAAGGTTCTAATAAATTCTAAATAATCCCATTCCATGAATTTGGAGTCACACACTAATGTATGGGGTCATCACCTTCCTCTCCTCCTTTCAGTTCAAGCACCTTATTTTGAATTTTTCTTCTTAATAGAAGGTGTTTCTAATGTAAAATATTGTTAAACATTAAATTACTATATACTTGAATTTATTTTACTGATATATTATTTATCTCTCACATTTTGAAGTTTATATATGTCGTTACCATGTTGAAATTTTGTAATGGATTTATCTCTCCACATTTCCATTCAAGAACATATTTTATGTTATGTCTCTTAGATTCTATTTAATAATGTTCTAATATGTTCTTTCATATTCAACTACCATTAAATTTAATGTATAAATGTTAATATTCCATTTCCATCTTCTTATGCCTGCCATGATTCTTTATTTTCACCTGTTACCATGCAGAAATATTGTTAGGATTCTTTTATATATTCAAGATTCTTCATTCCCGAAGCCTTCGGTTTCTGAATTTCTAATTTTTGTATATGAATTTCCATTAAGTTATTACTTACCATTCTATTTATATGTGATGATAGAACCCTTTCTCTCTCATCAACCCATTTTTATGAATCTTTATGTAACATCGTTATGCTTCCAAAATTTCACTATGATCTTCTATAGCCAAACTGTTGTTTAGTGAATACCATAAACATTTCCTATCAGGGGGGGTCACATTTATTGACAAATAATTTTTTTGGGACATAAATATATTTATTCCATACTTTTTGATCATGGAATAAATTATGATGACGAATGAATCCATGTTTTATGATCTATGTGACAAACTTATGAATGAGAATGAAATAAATATGATGGGTCTACCCAGATGGCGCTCTAATGCATTGTGCAATTTTTAGTTTTATGATACATCATGTTGGGATAAGGAGTGAATCTAATTCATTTATGGTACATTTTCACCATGATTTTAAGTAGAATTATCCTTGACCTATGTTTATAAGTCAGTGTTTTAAGTTGTTTCAACATTTAATATGTTTCCTTAAATGATTACCATGCTATATCATGTCTCATTATTAATGTTTATGATTCATTCTCTTGTTATTCCCCCACTGGAATTCTTATTGTTTACCATATATTATTCCCTTTAGTTTATTCCACATTTATTACCTTAACTGGTTATATATCTCACCCCTTTATTATGTTTGTCCCCAGGTTACCCCATGCAGTTTTAATATCCATGGAATTTTAGAAGCATCTTAAAGATGTTTTTTAATATTGTTATTGTATCCCATGATCAAGATGTTATTCTATGTACCTAATTACCAAAGACACTAGAATTATTGATCCTTCAAGTTTTATTAAGTGTATGTTTATGTAATAAATATTCTATTAATGTGAAATAAAGAACTTTCCTGTTATAGTTGGTATTATAGGAAAGGATTAGTTATTTTTGATATTATTATTAGAGAACTATTGAAAAAGACATAGGGATAATACTATTTATAAGAAAACATCCCTAATTTTTTTTAGTATATATTAATTAGTTTATCAAAAAAATACAACTCTTTCGGGATACTACAAGTGGACATGGTTCTAGAACAGATGTACCTAGGGGTAACAACATCAACAATGTGTACCAAGCCTA
The DNA here is from genome assembly GCA_963277665.1 of Viscum album. Classification (NCBI taxonomy): domain Eukaryota; kingdom Viridiplantae; phylum Streptophyta; class Magnoliopsida; order Santalales; family Viscaceae; genus Viscum; species Viscum album. The sequence continues at coordinate 413,420,147 of OY728128.1, read as the reverse complement.
ACTCAGGGTAACCGGTTACATGACAAACAGACCTTACTACACACTTGGTTTGATACTCATATTGGATATTCATTGGTAACTTCTTAAGCTCATAACAGACCATTATTAAGGGAAAAAATCTCATATGAGTATATGTTAGAAAATAGATCATGGATAACATAGATTAAATCCTACAAATTCATAAGTGAGGGAAATAAATGTAATTTATATGTTATCCATTTAATTTCATTATATTCTCCTTTATGTTTTTAATAGTTTTTAATAATCATCTCTAATTTTCCATTTATTATAGTAAATTGATGGAAATATGATGAATCAAGTAAAAAATTAATGAAATAGGAAATTTGATGAGTGTCTAAACTAGATGACATCCCCAATGAGAGAGAGAATCAAGAACATTATATTGATACTCTCTCAGATAACTCATGTTCTAAAAAGAAATATGGATCAAGGGGAGTGTACAATCATCCCTAATAGATAACAAGCTGTGATTGATAGATTTATGTGACAAAAGAATCATACATTAGGTGGATCATATGATACCTTAATAACTGAACAATGGATAAAATCCATTGAGATTATTTTCACTATCATTCAACGTTCTGAAGAAGAGAAGGTTCTTCAAGATATTTATTATATGGAGGGAGAATATGGTTAGTGGTTGTAATTAATAAGATGTAATAATATAGAGTAATAGATCAATGAAATGGAGTGGAAGGAATTTTGGAATTTCATTTGAAAAAATAGTTTCCTCACACTCTCCAACATTAAATGGAAAGGGATTTTTTCACCCTCAAGTAAAAAAGATGACAAATCTATCATAGTGTACGAGGATAACATTACAGGACATGGATGGTACACCTCTATCTTTTTCATTACCCCGAAATTCATTTTGGACCACATTATTGGTCGGATAAAACCTAGTTCATGAAAAAATATGGAGATCCTTGACGTTGATAGCTACGATAAAATTGTTCTATGAGCCCTCAAAATTTAAATAAATATTGATTAATCCAATTCTTATCATTGGGATAAGAATCAGAAAGTGGATTTTAATTCTGGTGATCTGATGGATAAATCTAATGGTGCCAAGAAATTTCACCATCCCACTTGCCAAATGTGTAGAAAGAAGCCCCCCAAAAATACCAAATTTGTACGAAGAAATGATCTATGTGTAGGAGGGAAGGGAACCTAGATAATTTTTTCTGATAGGACAAACCCTCTAATGTGATAGAGGAAAGGAATGCTCTGATAAAACCTTAATGCATTTTAAATTTCTTCAACTTCACGGAACTAGGCCACTTTGTGTACCAATTTACTACGACAAGGGTTTTCAGAGACAACCAACATCCTCTAATTTAGAAATGGTGATATATTTATGTCATACCACTGAGGAGGATCCTAACAATGAAGTGGTGACATGTATGCTAGTTATTCATTCAATAATAGATAATGTGCTTTTTGATTATCTTTCAATTAATTCCTTCATGTCATCATATCTCAGTAGAAATATTCAATAAAAACCACAAATCATGGTGGTAGAGATGTTTTTGAAAATAGAAAATTATGAAATTATTGCATCCTAGGTATAAATAACTCCTTGACCATCATAATTTTTTGGGTTTAACTTCCTATGAAAACATTTCATACTCCCTTTGGTAGAAGTGAATTCTACTCTAAATGTGGAAGGATTTTCCCTATATAGATCTGACAAAAATTTCCCAAAGAAGGGAATCACTCTTAGTGTCTTGAATCATCCACCAATTCTGTACAGGTTCAATGAGGGGGATTAATCTTCTTTAGAACCAATATATAAATCATGGATATTATTTCCCTATTATAATATGTATTTATCTCAAATTATTGAGTCTATATAAACAATCATCCATGAAGTCATGGCCATTATGAGGGAATAAGTTTATGTGTTTCCTAAGTAATTTCTTCTACTTCATCCTAGTTGATATATTGAATTTTCAATCTAGATTATACATGGGTAACTACCCATATCCATGTATCCATATAGAATTGATATTATGGAACTTTAGGAGCTAAGGAAATGAATATAGTAGAACTTGAATAAATGGTTCATACTCCAATGTACTTCACCATGGGGTGAACTTTTCCTCCTCATCAAGAAGAAGGATGGTCCAATGAGCCTTTCAATTGACTATCATAATCTAAAAAGATCAGGATAAAGAATAAGTATCCTCTACCTCATATTGATTACATGTTTGATCAGTTAAAAGGAGAACAATAATTTTCCATGGTGGATCTAGAGTTGGGATATTACCATGTCTGGGTGATGAAAGAAGATGTCGCCAAGACTACATTTCCTACAAGGTATGATCACTATGAGTTCATAGTGACACGTTTTGGGCTCACTAATTCTCTATAAATCATCATGGACTTGATGAATAGAGTTTTCAGAGATTATCGTGAAAACTTTATGGTAGTAATTAATGATTATTTCAATATATACTCTAAAACCAAGGATGATCAGGAGGAGCATCTACCACTGAAAAATATTTTTTTATTATTTCAGAAATAACATTTCTGGAAAAAGTGGGAAACCAACAACGTTCATAATACAATATAAGTCAACCCTAATAAGAAATAGGTAGGAAATTTCATAAGAAATTAAAGTGATTACAATCCATTACCTTGACTAGATGCCATTTGATGGAGGAGGCCTCCATAAAATGGTTTTCATTAATGAAATCCTCGAAGTGGGATGCCATTCAGTCCTAGGTCTACACATGCTCCTCTGAGCTTTTTTTCCCTTTGTTGAACCCACATATCAAAATCCTATTTTTTTCAATCCAAGAGGATTGGTCTTCAGTCAAATCAATACGAAGTGGTCTTTCAAACATTATATGAACATTCTAGTCTAAAATCTTGATCATGAAATATTTATTTTATAATTTCACAATTATAATGCATGAGAATCTCCTCGATGATGTCTAATTCAATGTCCTCCATAGTATTTGGGATGTTAGGAGACCCTTCCAAAATATTTTGAGGTGATTTTCCATTACTATAAAAACCTGTAATAGGAGGAGAAGGTAATATTCAGTAATAATTTTGTCTCCACGGCCTCCGAATGCACTGGATAATACCATCAGAATCCACAAGGTTGTTCTTCCCTTTCTTTGAAGAGGACCGAATGTACTTTTCCACAATTTCTGCTTCCTTAGGATTTGGGGAAAAGAGTTCTGAGGCAAACTCAATATCTTCTCCTATAACATCTGATCTGCCTTGTAAAGGATGGATCACTATGTTCCCATACTCCACGAGAGTCACTTATTAAATTGGAGGATGATCATCAACATTCATCACCACAAAACAGTTCTGAGAGCCTCTATGAAATCCAGCTATACCTATGAGAATAAGAGAAGGATGCTACAAGCCTTCACCAAGGACATGTTTTGTAGACACTGGGTTCTAAATAGGGCATGGGATGTAACCTATACTCACACCATCCCCATGATCGACATAAACCCCCATAAAACTGAAATGACTGTCCTTACCTGATCTCGAGGCCATAACTTCATTGGAATAATTTCAAATGTCTCTCACATCCTCTGCATATGTGGAAGGGTTCCTTGGGCCAACGATCACCCCTGGAACCTCCCCTGAGCTGCATCAGACCAACCATGGTGAAGGATTAATACCTAAATCTCACCTCTGATAACCAAAAACATCCTCAACCCTCTGTTCTGAAATCCTCGGTCTCATTTCCTTCTGGATGGAAGTAACAAATCTCACCTCCCCAATACCCTGATTATCCACTTTAAGGGAAATGCAAGAAAAACCAGAGATCGAGTTATTGGGACCTTCCTTCACACTGACCTGAAAATACTGATCCTCTCTCAAAGAACACTAGAATCTACTAGAATCATAACACATATTATTAAAAAAAAGAATAAAGGAACCCATGATTCATTGCACACCTTCTGGTACCAACGTAATTACCCTTCATCCTCGATTCTAACACAATCCATTGGGATCGTGGATATGTCAACTTCAATGAAAATCCTTGCGGAAACTGGATGACACATAGTGTGAGTATGAATATCCGGGCAAAGAAAATGCCCCACCGTATTTCTGATCAAATGAAGAACTGTCAGATTTGGAAGAAGAAAAGGGACACCAGGAAGAGAAATCCAAATTGTCATAATAGGAGAGCCACACTATACATGAATATCAAACGACCACCGAAAGAGAGAAAAATGGAATCACTGAAGAAAACGAGGAGCATGAGCCAAGGTAGAGATTATATCGTCTTCATTCACGATCTGGATCAAAATGTGCATCGAATCCATAGGCACTTCAATCATGCGATCATGCATCTTCCAAGAAGATGACACATATCTGTCGAAGGCGTCTATGTAGAGGTCATGCTTCCCAATGTGAGCAACCATAAATAGATCCAACATCACAGATGATCTAGTGAACTCTAGGGAAGAAAGTGGTACTGATAGAAATTAATTCTATAGCGACTGGGACTCACGGAGGACTTCTATTGGGGAAAGATGGAGAGGGTATCCGAGTCATTGAAAGGGTAATATTAGGGAGCGTGAAAAGTCCATGGGGGAAGAAGAGTACCCTCATCCCCCTCGGGCCGGAAAGGGATAGAGAGGGGATGCAGTGGCATAGTCATGACAAGTAATGTGATTCTTATGGATCCTTGAAATACAAAATAAATTAATGTATGGATGAGGACAACATTTATGAATTATATCAGTAGTTACCTTAGATTAATTAGGTGTTATCCTCGATTTGGGACAAATTTCATGTGATTTTAAAACCCTCTAACTGAACTAACATAGAAGGGAGTCATGTTTTCTTAGAATGAAGAGTGTAAAGAGAGATTCATGTAATTAAGAAGGAGGCTTATCAATCAACATATGATCACACTACCCATAAGTGTAGATCTTTCCATTGTATTCAACAATGCATTAAATAACGGATTTTTTTTTGTGTTAATGCAGAATGACAAAGTCATAAAATACAATTCAAGGTATTTGAAATTTCAAGAATAGTGATACCCATTGTATGATCTGGAGTTGGAAGTAGTGATATGTGCCATGAAAATGTGATGTCAATATTTATTTGGGGAGAAGTGTGAAATATATACTGATAAAAAAATCCACAATTATATATTCAAATTGAAAGAGATGAATACAAGCAAATGATAATTGTTAGAGCTGATAAAAGACTACGACTTCTCAATCCACTACAATCCAGGTAAAGCGAATAATGTAATCAATTCCTTGATTAGAGAGGATCTGTCAATTTTATCATTGATGATAATGAGGGGGATCTGATCTTCAAATATTTTTAATGTATGGACATGTGAATTATAAAGGAAGTAATATCATCAATCATTTCACAAATTATTTCTCAACCATCCCTTTACGTGAGGTTAAAAGATTGTCAATGGGATGATGTGGGAAATCAAAACAAAGTGGAAAACATAATAAAAGTGAAATACTTAGTATTTAATGTTAATGAAAAATATTTCATGAGATTTGGTTCATGACTATATGTAGCATCAAATCTTATGTCAAAGAATGAAATGTTGGATGAGGTATATATTTAAACATTCACCATTCTCCCAGGAAGAACCAAGAAGTATTAACATCTCTAAGTTAATTATTGGTGGGATAATATGAATGAATATATTCTTGAATATACATCAATGTGCATGGTATGTCAGCAAGTTAAGGGTGAAAGGAAGAAGCGTAGGGGGGTGATGCAACAATTACCCATACTAACATGGTAGTGGAAAACAATAACCATGGAATTTTTCATCAGAAATCCAAATACATCTAGGGTAAATGATTCTATACAGGTTGTTGTGAATATTCATAAAAATAAATCTCACTTCATCACAATTTGAGATTATATCCCACTTGATCATCTTGCATAGATATACATCAAAGATGTGGTAGGGATACCTGGAGTAGAACTATCTATTGTATCTGATCGAGATATGATATTCACTTCCAAGTTATGAGAAGGCCGTCAATATGCTCTAACCACTAATCTAAACTTTAATAAGGATATTAATTTTAAAAATGATGGCCAATATGAGTGGAATTTTCCGAAAATGGAAGGCATATTGTGAGCATTTTGTATGGGATTCAAAGCAGGGTGGTACCGACATCCTAATATTGTCAATTTCTCTTAAAACAATTGTTTCCACTATAGAATATGAAAGTCTCTCCATGAATCTCATTATTGGGAGAGGTATAAAACACCTACTTGATGGGATGATGTTTTGGAAAACAAACTACTAGGTCCTAACTTAGTCTATGAAATGGTTGAAAATGTTAAGACCATTCAGTAACAAATGAAGGTTGCTCAAGGTTGACAAAAGAGCTATGCTGAAAAGATATAATTGTACATATAGTTTTATTTTTGAGAAATTTTATTCCTCTACATATATCTATGGAAAAAGATGATGTGATTTAGATGAATGCAAATAGTTTTGTGATGGTACATCGGCCCATTTGAGGCCGTTGATTACATTGGAGTTGTGGCCTATCGACTAGAAATCCCACCAAAACTATATCAAACACATTATGTATTCTATGTATCCCCTTTGAGAAAGTAAATACCAGACCCCTAACATGTAATCAATCCATAGGTGGTACCATTGGATAATTATGTCTCCTATGAAGATAAAATGACGATGATATTAGATCATAGCGAAAAAGTTCTACAAAATAAGAAAATTCACCTTGTCAAAGTATTGTGGAGAAACCAGATGTTTGGAATATCAATGTGGGAACTAGAGGAGGTGTTGAAACAGAGTTACCTTCATCTATTTAAGAGTGGTAACAGAAAATTTTGAGGTCCATATTTCTCAAGGGATGAATATAATAACGATCTTAACTATTTTAAATAAAATTACCCTTACAATTTTTTTTAATGTCTTATTGTGTAATATAGGATATTCCTATAACATATGTGATAGTTAATGGTAAGGGAGACAATACTACTTGGAATTCATCTTGTTCAAGATACTTTAGAACATGTTTAAATGATTATGAAATGAATTTTTATGGAACAGTATATAAAGAAGTCATTTGTTGACTATTGTCGATGACCTCTAATGTTTATGGACAAGGATTGGTTATTCTTGTATATTTTTACAAGACATGGGCATCGATAATTTAGCCGGAAAGGTAAAATGTTGCCTCATTTCATTAAACCTTTTTTTTATTTTGGAGAGTGTTAGATTAGTAGCATATTAGATATAACTCCATTAGAGATACAAATATATGCATGAAATGTTCCAAAATTCTCAGTTACATCGTTAATATTCAGACCCATATCACATATTCTAGCCTAATGATTTTGATTTAGTAATATATTCATCCTTTGAGGATCATCTTATACGTATCAGGGAATGGAGAAAAAAGGATCGATGAGGATGGTTAGTTCATTTAGTCTGAGTTCTAGAACACTACAACCACTCACATGAAGAGATTTTGTAGAGAGAGGCCAATGTGCATGCAAGATGGCCTGATCATTTCTTATATAATAGCCTATTACCCGATGAATGGAATCATTGGGATGATTTTGCATAATTGGGGGAGGTTGTAACCCCCCAGTTGTTTAATATATGAATCTATTATTTTTCTATTTTAATCATTACTTATACTCTTATAAATGCACATAATAGTTAAGGAATGGTTTAAGATAATTTGGGGCTTATTCAGAGGCTAGATATCCAAATTGTGGAGAAGATATCTGAGGTGTATAGTAGGATAATAATTAGTAGTAACCATGTAGATCAATGATGAGAACTTTATATAAGGGGGCATGTTTTGAAAAATCCTGTGAGGAGGGCTACATGGCCTTGTCAAAAACTGTAGACATGTGGCAGAGGGGATTCACATTGGATGGGCAGAGTTTAGAAAAAAGTGTGTAACACCCCAAGTATTTCTAAATATAAAATGAAATACTTGAAATTTTGTAGATATTTATAACTATACTTTAAACATAATTTTACTACATCTATGTTTTGAATTTTGAAAAACTGTCATCTAAAATTGTGTTCAGTAAGTTATTTATAGTCTAATGGGACCAACTTGTATTTTATGGTGAATAGTAACAAACCCTTGGGAAGAGTAATATGAATAGTAATAAGGCCATAATTAATAGTAAATTTTATTATTATTTTATTATCTTAAGGATTGAATATAATGACATTTTGGGTAGTTTTTCAATGTGATATAAAAGAAGTTATAGTTTTAAAATTGTTAATTTTTGAATTAAGTATGAATTTATTTAAAAAATAAATTAATGATATTGAGAATATTATTTTCAAAAAATGGACTTTATTTTTGAATTCTACACACCGATAAATGGTTAGGGTGTATTTTGGATATTTTTCTGAAAAAATTTATTTCTCGGTGAATAGTAAAAATACGGTTTTGTGTTACGATGTGTTAATGACATCGTATTGATGTAATAACAATGTAAAAAATCTGTTAGACTTGTGTATAGTTAAATAAGATGTAAGGTGTCCCATGTAGATAATACCATTGTCAAATACCATAATAAATCCATGGTTTTTCAAAAACTACTAATGAGATATCTGTTGAAAATTATTAAAATAATCCTTCACTTTTGCTATAAATACAAACTCATTACTTCATTGAATTCATTACCAATTTTTCCCCAACAAAAATCATTCCTCCTTACCTCCCTAGTAGTCCTCCAAAGGTTTCTTAAATCCCTCATGGTCTTAATAATCATATTCTAAGAGTTATTCAACAAGGTATGAAAATTCTCAATTTCTTTCTTTTTCGATTCAACTACTCTTTTAGGTGATATGACTTTTAATTTTCCATACCATGTTATTATTTACATCATATTTGTGATCTATTATGTATGATGATTAATTTTTATATTTGTGACCCTTTTCCCCTATTTTTTTACTATTTTCTAAAAACATTTGGCATAGCCATTAGGCTGTCGAATTTTTTAAAGTAATTTCTCAACTGTTATTTTATTTTGAGTTACTTTTTTTTATTTTTTCATCTCCTCTTACCCAAGAGGAATGAAATAAACTGAATTCGAGTATATTCTGAATTTTCTCATGTTCATGGAAAATTTATCATCATTCCTCTTCCCATCACCCACTTAATCAAGAAATAAAAACATTGTTTGTGATGTGTTGAATTACCGACATCGTGGACGATGTGATTTCAATGTGAATTATTTCATTCATGTCTGGTCATGATAAAAATTTTATGGACGAAAAATGTTATAATATATGTTTTATCTCTCATTTGTTCTTCTATAATTCTTTTTCACTCATGGTTTTCATTTATAATCCAAAATGAGGTCGTTATTATCAAAGAACCACTGATATGATATAACGAACATCATTAATGTTTTATCATACGAATAATCATCATATAAAACATCATAATGATTAATGGTATAAATTATGGAACTATAAATATGTAAATAACTTTCTATTTCAATTATGGAGTTTCACTTCCAATCGACAAGAACATTCCATCATTAACCGATCATGAAAATCATGTAAATAACTGATCACAAACAGTGTAAGGAACAAAATAATAACAATTAAAGGGTGAAATGAGGAAATTCAATGATCATGTACGGTATTATAAATATTAATATAATTCATTCGTATATTAATAACACTCATTTAACTATTATATATGAGGTTTAAACGATTTATAATTAAGACAAACCTGAGGTAAGGGAATTCTTAACCAGGTTTTCATTCTTTGGGTTAGCCTTATAATAATTATTTATTGGGTATTAAAAATTTTTTTGTGATGGGTTTTTTATATTAAATTTTGACTTTTGTGTATTTATATTGTATATACATATCCCATCCACTCTATTTCACTTCAATAATATGGTATTTATAATGGAATTTCGTTTTTAAAATCCTCTTTTATCGTTCTGTTTTACAAAACTCAAAAGAAATGTTTTTATACTATTATTCATGTTGTATGATTTGGTTTTGGTAATTGGAAATTTTTTATTATAAAGGGTGGGAAATATATATCCCTTATATTCATTCGGTATGTGTAAGTTGGATTTTTTTCTATATGGTTAATCAAAGTGTAACTGCGATTGTCACACAAATTGTAAGGTAGTCATAAGGTTTACAAACTATAATGTAGCCAAGAGGGCTAAAAGATTATGTATGTAATGCCCCAGGATACCTTTATGATTATTTTTGTGTTCTCATGTTTTTTATGGTTCTTTTGTAAATCTTATGTTTCATGATGTAAGTATATATTGGTTAAAATCATATATTTTGAATAAATTTTCATATGTTACAAGTATTCATGGACTAATGTTCTCTTTCCTTCTTTTAAAATCTTTAATAAGTTTTTTGTGCTCATCCAATGTTTTTTAAAAATTATTTTCACAAGTCATAAGGATTTGTAAGACCGAGAAGGAAGCTAAGTTATATGTTTGAAGATTTTTAAAAAAATCACGTTTTAAGCTTTAATGTTTTATATTTTTTAAATAATCGAAACAATTTTTATAGTATCCCATCTATAAAAATTTATAATGTTATGAATGTATTATGTCCCAGTACTCTAAAGCGATAAACTTTAAAATATCCTCAATGTAAAAGGATGTTATTTTTTGTCAAAAAAAATATTATGTAATGTAATAAGGTCGGGTCCATATAGTTGGTATCAGAGGATGGATTAGATATCATTAGGGGTTAGGATGATGTTAAAAGAATAATGTAAATGATTTTTATTCTATGATTAATTTGTAATATTGTAGTATTTAATGATTACCAGGTTTCTTAGTCTATGATATGTTGGTTCAGAATGGTTTTCCATAGAAGAAACATGGAATTTGAAGAGGAGGGTCACCGAAATAACGACATCATTCCAAATATACATCACGTAATGGTAGGGATTGGAACCGAGAAGTTTGTGACCGTAATGGCTTAGATAACACAAGAAATAAAGAGTGGTGAATCCATTTAAGAGAACAAACAGAGGTACCACAACAAAACATGACAATAGTGTAACGTTTTATGAGACAACACCCTCCTACATTTAATGGATTTTATGATCCAATAGCAGTAGAAGGATGGATTAAATCCATTGAAAAGATATTCAATGTTATGAGATGTTTAGATAATAAAAAGGTAAGTTTTCCATTTATCGTTTCGAAGGTGAATCTAGTCAGTGGTTTTCAACCGTAATGAATATTAGCGATAGAGAATATATTTATGCCTTAGAGTGGGAGGAATTTAAAAGTAATTTTCATGAAATATAATTTCTAATTTGGTCAACATAGGATGGAAAAGAAATTCCTTGAATTGATGCAAAAGGATCAAGATTCAATTGTTGTGTATGAAGGGAACTTCACCCAATGGGCGAGGTATGCTCCAAATCTAATTCTGGATCTTGATAGAAAAGTCAACCACTTTTACTCAGTATTGAATTCAAGGTATCGAAGGGTGTTAGCCTCCCATGAATTCAAAAGATACGAGAAACATGTTTGATGTGCTGAGAGGGTAGATATGGAGTTTCATGAAGATCATGTTCATTTTTTCAATAATGAGAAGAATAAATCAATATGGAAAGCGATGGTAATAATAAACCAAAGAAATATGATGGTATGAAAGTCCAATTTATTGTCTGTGAAAATTGTTGCAAGAAACACCCTGGGAAATGTATAAGAAAAACTAGGAAGTGTTTAAATGTGGTTCGTTTGGACATAAGTCCAAAGATTGTAATGAAAATGATATTAAGACTAATCCTAATAAGAAACCTGTGAAGAGTTTTAAATGTGGTCAGATGGGTTACTATGCAAATTCCATCCCAAAGAGAGATCCAATTGATGGAAAGAATCCAGACTATAAGAAAAAGAGTGTAGTGAGTTCCTTTTCAACTACGTCAGATGATGTCAGTCCATCCAAGGAAGTTTTATCAGGTACTTTGTTTGTTTACTCAGATTTTGCTAATGATTTTTTCAATACGGGGTCTACACATTCTTTCATATCTGGGAAATGCTCAGGTAAATTTGAAATATCACCTCAAAAAATGAAACTGAAACTTATTGTTTAAATACCAAGGGAAATATTATAGAAAAAAGGAATTATAAAAATCTTTATATTGTGGTCTATAGAAATACATTTCTTGTAAACCTTGTTGTTTTTCCCTTATAAGAGTTTGATATTATTTAGGGAATGTTTTGGATTTGTGGTTATCATGCTAAGATTGATTGTAAAGATAAAGATGTTATTTTTCATAAAGATATCTATTTTTGTACAAGAATGAACCAATACAATTGATAACATATCATGAAGCTGAGAAACTATTGAATGATGAAAATGAAAGTTATCTTGCTCATAATGTTCAAAACAAGGGAACTATTTAGATTGATGATTTACCTATGGTAATTGAATACCTTGATGTTTTTCATGATGAGTTACCCAGTGTTATACCTAATTGGGAAGTGGAATTCACAATTGACTTTGTTCTCGATTCTAGGAAAATTTCAAAACCCCCATTTCATATGGTTAAAATAGAACTTCTTGAAGTAAAAATTTAGTTGCTGGATTTTCATGATAAAGACTTCATTCATCCTATCACATTACCATGGATAGCTCTTGTTTTGTATAATAAAAATAATGATGGTTTCATGAGTCGTTTCATTGATTATATAGATTTGAATAACATCACTATTATAAACAATTGTCCTTTTCCTCACATCGATGACTAGTTTTATCAACTCTATGGAGCTCTATACTTTTCTAAGATTGACTTGAGATCTGGATACCATAAGCTAAAGATAAACAAGTATCACATCCCAAAAATAGCCTTTCATACTAGATATGGCTATTATGAATTGGTGGTTATTTCTTTTTGGGTTAACTAATACACATATTGTATTCATGAAATTGATGAATAGAATATTTCATGAGCTCTTGGATATGTTTGTGGTTGTTTTTATTGATGAAATTATAGTATTTTCATAAAATAAAGAGGAGCATGAAAAACATCTAAGGGATTTTTTACAATCATTAAAAGAAAATAAACTGTATGGAAAATTCAGCATGGGTGATTTTTTGTTTCAACAGTTTTATTTTCTTGGAAACATTAAAAATAATATTTGAATAATAGTTGATCCTGCCAAAACAAAACTAGTTGATGAATGGCTAGACCTAAAAATGTTATAGAGATTCATAGTTTTCTTTGATTTGTTGGTTATTACTGACAATTTTTTAACAACATTGGAAAATTATCTTTCCCAATAACTATGTTAACATAAAAAGGGGATTAATTTGGTTGGATAAAATAATGTGATGTTTATTTTTAGTAACTAAAGAAGCGATTGTTGAATGATCTAGTTTTAACCTTGCCTTCCCGAAATGGTGATTTTGTCATCTATATTGATTCTTCTTTGGAGGGACTTGGTTGTGCTTTGAGACAGAATGATAACGTAATTTTGTATGCTTTATGAAAACATAATCCCCTTGAGTTAAATTCTCACACACATGATTTGGAAATTGTAGCTATGGTTTTTTCTCTGAAAATTTGGAGGCATCATTTATACAGAGCCAATTTTCAATTATATACTAACCATAAATGTATGAATTATATATTCACTCAGAAGGAATTAAACAAGAGGAATAGAAGATGGATAGAACTAATAAAGTATTATAATTGCATGATCAATTACCATGCTGGAAATAAAAAAAAATTGGTGGATTCGTTGAGTCGAAAACATCATGCATCATTAACAAAGTTATGTTTGGAACATTATCCCTTGATTAATAATTTGTTGAATTTTTTCTTGTATTTTTTTAGTATAGGGAATAAATTTGTTGTGTCTCAGTTTTTAGTGCAGTTATCATTATTAGAAACAGTTAAGAAAGAACAGAAGGAAGACCATGAGATAAAAAAAATTGTAGAAATTTTTAAAATGGGTATGTTTCTTGAAATTAATATTGACAAATATTGTGTTTTATGATTTGAAAAAAGGTTGTGTGTGCCTTGTGGTTCCTAGTTGTAGAAAGACTTGTTTTGTAAATCTCATAGTTCTCTATTTTCAGTTAGTCCTAGATGTACTATGATTTATAGAGGCCTTCAAGAGTATTATTGGTGGGATGGAATAAAAATTGATATTTATATCTTTAATATGAAAATTTTAATTTGTAAACAGTTTAAATGAGAGTGGCAGTTACCAAAGGGGATGCTCATCCTTTTCTAGTGCCATAGTGGAAATGGGAGAATGTATCAATGGAATTTTTGGTGGTACTACCAAAGACTTCACAATGTAATAATGAGATTTGGGTTATTGTTGATTGACTAAAAAAATCTTCACATTTTTATTCTATTAAATATACAATGTTGTTGGATCAGATTTCTCGACTGTACCTAAAGTATATTGACTGGTTACATGGAGTTCCTCTTTCCACTATATCTGATTGGGATCCTAGGTTCACTTCTAACTTTTGTAAGGGACTTCAAAAGTCATTAGGCATAGAATTATATTTTTGTACAGCTTTTCATCCTCAATCAGATGGGCAGTCGGAACGAATGATTCAAACTTTGGAAGATATGCTTCGATTTTATTCAATGGACTACCAGGGAAGTTGGGATCAACATCTTTATTTAGTTGAGTTTTCATATATTAAAAGTTTTCATTCTAGTATATAGATGGAACCATTTGAGGCACTATATGGGTGGCGGTGTTAGACTCCATCATTTTGGGATGAATTCGGTGAAAGAATGTTGATGGGGGAAGAATTAGTAGAAGAAGTTCATCAGAATGTGAAGATGATTAAGAAGCACATGAGGATAGCTCTAAGCAGAAAGAAACATTATATAGATAACAGAAGGAAATGTTTATATTTAGAGGTAGGTGACCCTGTTTTCCTTAAAATATCTCATTGGAAACATGTGATTCATTTCTGTAAGAAAGGGAAGTTAAGTCCAAGGTTTATCAGTTCTTTGGAAATCCTAGTGAATGGTAGAATAGTTTCATAATGAGTAGCATTGCCTCCGAGTTTGTCTTGGGTACACAATTTTTTTCATGTTTTGATGTTGAGAAAGTATGTTCCAGATTCCTCAAATGTATTTATCCCAGAAGTAGTTCAATTGTAAGAGAGCCTTTCTTATGAAGAGTAACTAGTTCAGATTCTAGATCGAAGTGAATATGTATTGCAGAATAAGGTAATCCACCAGGTAAAGGTTTTGTCGAGAAACTACATGGTAGAAGAAGTAAAATGGGAGTGTGAAATGCTATGATGGAAAGGTACCCTCACTTGTTTAATAAGTAAATAATTTTAAGGGGATTCAATTTTAGATGGTGGGGATAATGTAACACCCCATGTATTTCTAAAAATAAATTGAAATAATTGAAATTTTGTACATATTTAAAACTACCCTTTATACATAATTTTACTACTTTTATGTTTTCAATTTTGATGAACAAACATCTATAATTCTGTTCAGTATGTTATTTGGAGTCTAACAGAACAAACATATATTTTCTAGAGAATAGTAACATACCTTATGAATAGTAATATTACAATAATGAAGATTGAATTTTATTATAATTTTATTTTCTGAAGGCTTGAATATAATGACATTTTGGTTAATTTTTCAATGTGATATAAAAGCAGTAATAGTTTTAAAATTTTCATTTTTTTAATTAAGTATGAAATTCATTAAAAATTAAATTAATGATATTTAGAAAATAATTTTGAAAAAATGGACTACATTTTTGATCTCTACATGTCGATAAATGGTTTCAGTAAAGTTAGGGGAATTATCTGAAATAGTTTATTTTTTGGTGAATAAAAAAAATACAATTTTTAGTTTCAATGTGTTAATGACATCATTATTGATGTAATATATCTAGTTGACTTTTGTACAGTTAAATAAGATGTGAGGTGTCTCATGTGACTAATACCCTGGGAAAATCGCATGGTAAGGCCAATGGTTTTGCAAATACCACTAAAGAGGTGTCCCTTTGAAATTATGAAACTAATCATTCCATTTTGATATTAATACCAACCCATTCCATCATTAAATTCATTTCCAATTATCATCAATTAATCATTTTACTATTGACCTTTCTAGTAGTCCTACCAAGGTTTCCTCAAGCCCCCAAGGTCCCTTCGATTATTTTCTAGGATTTACTACACAATGAAAGAAAATTCTCAATTAAATTCTTCTTCCATTCATGTTCTCTTTTATGTTGTATAACGTTCATGTTTCTATACCATGTTCATATTTCTGTATTATTAATGATCAATTCAATATTATGACTAAATTCATGGATGGGTGACCCTTTTCCCCTCTCTTTTTAATATTTCCTAAAACCATGTTGCATAGTGGATAGGCTGCCGATTTTTTGTAAAGAATTTTTCAATTATACTTTTATTTGGAGTTCCATTCATTACTTATTATTTCCTCATTTCATCATACACAAGAGGAATGAAATACCCAGAAATCATTTATATTCTAGATTGTCACATGTTCATGGAAACTTCATAATCATTATTCTTCTCATCTTCAACTTATTCACGAAATAAATACACTGTCTATGATGTGTCGAATTACAGACATCGTGGATGATTTGATTTCCATTTGCAATAATTCTTTCAAGTCGGCTCATGAAACCATTTTTATAATTTAAACAGGTTATAAAATATGATTTATTTCTCTTCTGTGGTTCTGGAATTCTTTTGTACTCATGGGTTTAATTTATAATACAAAATGATGCTGTTATTACCAAAGAACCACTAAAATGATCTAAACGAACATCATTAATGTTTTAACCGATAAATCATCCTCATATAAAACATAAAAATAATAAATGTTATAAATTATGGAAAAATAAATATGTAAATACCTCTCCATTAAAATTCTGGAGTTTCACTTCTAATCTACATGAACAATCCATCATGAACTGATTATGAAAATCATGTAAAGAACTCACCCAAAACAGTGCAAGGAACAAAATACTAACAATTAAAGGGTGAAATGATGTAATGAAATGATTATATAAGGTATTATAAATATGGATATGATTCTGTAATATATTAATAACACTCTTTTATCTATTATAAATTATTTTTAAATGTGTTGGATGTAAGACAAACCCGAGGTAAGGGAATTCATAACCTGATTTCCATTCTTTCGGTTAACCTTATACTTCATTATTTATGTTTCATTAAAATTGTTTGTGTGATGAGTTTTATATATAATATATTGAATTATGTTTATTTAAAGTGTAGGTACATATTCCATCCAATCTATGTCACTTCAATTATATGATATTTATAACAGAATTTCCTATTTAAATCCACTTTTAAAATTCTATTTTACAAAATTGAAAAGAAATATTTTTATCTTATTATTCAAATTATATGATTATGTTCTGGTTATTGGGAATTCATTATGTTGAATTGTAAGACCTATATCTCCTTCCAATGTATTGGGTATGTGTATGCTGGAGGTCAGCTGTATGGTTACTCCAAGTGTAACTGCGATGGTTACACAAATATTTAGGTAGACTTGATGGTTAAAAATTAATAGGTAGTTGAGAGGGTTACAAGATTATGTATGTAATGCCCCATGATACCTTTATGCTTAAATATATGTTCTCATGTTTTTTGTAGATCTTGTCTAAATATCATGTTTCATGACATAATTATATATAGGTGAAAAGCATGTCTTTTGAAAATATTTTCATACATTAAACGTAATAAAAAATAATGTTCTCATTCCTTATATTAAAATACATACTGACATTTTTGTGCTCATCCCATGTTTTTTAAAATGATTTTCATAGATCATAAGGATAGATAAGAAAAAGAAGGAGGTCATGTAGAATGTTTGAAGATTTTTCAAAGAAATAATGTTTTAATATTTATTATTTTATATTTTGAAAATAAAATTGAAACTCTTTTTATGGTATCCACTATGTAACAATTTATAAGGTTATGAATGTATTATGTCCCAATTCTCTAAATCTATGAAACTGAAAAGATCATCAATGTAAAAAACAAGTGATTTCTTGTCAAAAATTAGGATTATGAAATGTAATAATTCCAGGTCCTTAAACTGTGTGCCTATCCCACTCCCTTAGTTCCACTTAGGTGGTGACCCAGAAAGATTGTAACACAATGTTTCCAAACCATGTGGGATAGACAGACAAGGGGTTCCCTTGGATAATGATGGTCACATAGTTGGTGAATATTTTGGCCAACTGTGTGTCTAAACCATGCATCCTATTAATGTTCAGTATCGGGACCTTTTTCCTATCTTTTATTATAACTAACCCTCTTATTTTTCTTTCCTCTTCCTTACAAAACCCTCCTCTCCATTGAATATCCTCAACTCTTTCAATCTAGGAATTCAAGTATCTCCCTCATCCAAACTATGATCTAAACAACATTTTTATCACTAGGTTTCTATCTATTATAGATTAAAGCTACATCCTTCCTTTCATTATTTATCTCTATATCTTCTGGAATATTTTCGAATGAGATAATATGAATGATTTGTAGGGAATATATATTTTTTTTTATGTTTTTATGATTCAATAAAAACCAAGGGCTGATACTAGATAAGTTCCATATAAATCCATATGGTTTGTGGTATATAAGTTTTCCCTCAAATATTGTCAATTTATAATTGTCATCATTGTTTTGTGCACTGGTTTCACCCATGCTTTTCTTCAAATGTATTTTTTCCAAAAATGTGTTTTTTAATTTGGAATATAAACTCACTATTAGACCCATTTCTCATAATTAGAGGCAAAGGACCTCAACTTGAGAACCACTTATGTGTTCCATGCTTATACCCCTGTCCCCTTTATATTTTGATTGCTGAAACACCCATTAGTGTGTTGGGATTGACCTTATGAAGTGCATTAATAAAATTATGAGGATAAAATTTACACATTATGAATGGGAAAAATTTTTTATATCAGATACTATTAATTTATAATTTAATAATTAATGGTATAATGACTTTTATAGTATTTTTAATTGTTGAATGAAAAGGAATGGACTTGAATTTTATAATGTTAATGAATTGTCATGTTTATTACATGGAATTGTTTATTTCATTAAACGTATGTTTCTTATCGATGCAATAAAACTTTTTATTTTTGTAGGAATGTTTAGTCTTGAGAAACCCTTTTATTCCCAGGGTAACTTCTTGAACACTTAGAGGATGCTATTCGGATTCATTGATCAAATTTACAAGGGAGGAACCCACCATGGAATTTGGTCAATGTATGATTATATGTAAATAACCTGGAATAGTCCTGAAAAATTGTTGGAATGATTTCTAGATATTAGAATACCTAAAATATAATCCATGGATTTAGCTGATGTCATAGGACATGAGGCTCTTTGGATTATTCCCTTGGGCCCTAGTCATGCGGAGCATGGGATTTAATATAGTCATTTTCCATGAACTCAGTTTGAAATTTTTTAGTGGAATGCCTACGGTGTACTCCTATGATTACACTTAGACTCACATAGATAGACTACATGGTGAGTGATATTGGGATTTGAGAGTCTACTCAACAGACTAATGAACTACAAGTTAATAAAGCTAGAAAGATCACCTACATATATTCTATCCACTAATTTAAAAGGTCCAACTATGGGTTATGTGAATAGAAATATTGATCATTTATACTTGAATATCCTCATGATAGGATATCTGAAAACAAATGGTGAGGGATATTGGGATTTGAAAATATAGTTGGAGATTGAAAAAATAATGTTTATTACATCACACATGGTTACCAAGATAATGTAATAAATATTATCTCATTAATTATTTAAATATTGAATTCTATTTTACCTCTTCATTATCCATGTGATTAAAATTCGAGAAATACAATCCCTTTACCGAAATGAACATTCAATAGTGGTATATGCACTTCAATTCCAAGAGGGGGTGTTTTACATAGTGCAGTTCAAAGTTTCTAAAGATAATTCTAAGGAGGCTTTTGAAGAGGATCATAATCTCTTCTATAACATGTAGATGATGAATTGGATATATAATGTTTTCTGTTATCATACATGACTAGTGTTCTCCAGAAGCATCACAATTATATAGATGAATATAGTATGGTATACCATCTCCATGATCTTAATTAGGAAAAGGAAGTACATTAGATTTACAATATCACTTAGGAACTCTTCACAAGAAATTTTAGATAAGGTACACAAATTGGACCTCATGTAGTCAATATGATAAGATATTTTTAGCATTTAGATATTATTATTTTAAACATAACTAATAAAATTTGTACAGAACTCAATATCACCACACGTCATAAAATCTAATCTAGTTTTAGAGTGAATTGTAATGTTAAAATTAATAATAAGACACTACCATATCTTTCGATTCTTATTCAGATAAGAACCTGGTTCATAAAAAATCATAATTCCTCATGATGAACATGAGTAAGTCCACGATGATAAGTTTTAATATTAACTACAAGAATAAGTCTTCATAACACCAATTAAAAAATAGATAGAAAATAATGATGTAGGATAAGGAACAATATGAATAGAGTTTTTCATGTGGTAAGAAGGTCCACTAGAAGAAGAGATCTTCCTATGTGGAAAAGAATGGGGATGATTTCATTGTTCTAATATAGAATGTAACGATTAAATTTCATAAATTTGTTTAATAAATACAACATTTTTTGTTCACATTCATATCTAAATATAGTTACTACGAATATTTAGAAATTCTTCTAGGGGTGATGTAGATTTTTAGGGTACTAATGAAGCAATAATGGCTACACTAGATATTAATGAATTCCACCTTAACTTTTTCACATGATCGATTATATTCTTAATGATTTTTTAACATGTTTTTAGTGTTATAAAAAATTATATCTTTGGCCACCATAGATATGGATGTATTAATTTCAATATTTTTAAATAAAACTTTCTAATAAGAAAACAAAATTCATGAATTTTATAAAATAATATTAAAAAATTACAACACATCAACTATATGTGGTACAAAATTTCACCAAAAGTGATAAGAATGTATGTGGAACTGAATTTAAGTATCCCTAATTAATAATAAATTAGAAGGATTACATTAAAAAACCTTAGAATCCATAAATCAACATGATTGGTTTTCGTTCTATCTTTCTTATAGAATATCTTCATCAAACCTAAATAGAATAACTTTATTTCTTCTATCCATGGGATCCCTTGATCAACCTGATCACAAAAAAAGGTCAAAATTAAATATCAACGTATTTATAAGAAAACAATTTCACAGGCATACTATGATTAAAGATATCTAATGAAAAAAATATATGTTATATCAGCTAACAAACTGTAAAGACCAGTAAATTTCAAGGAAATGTTTTTCTTAATATTCTTTGGAATTTTACAAGAGCTTAGTTTCTGACGGCACCTGATTCTGAGGCCCAGTGTGCCCGGAATCATTTTCTGAAGTTTGGCTCGGGTACGTTTAGTGAACGGACGAGCGGGTTTTTCTAACTTTTGAACCGGTGCCCAGAATCGAATTCTGAGGGCACCGATGAAATCGCAGCGCCGATATTTTCTTAAAACACCTCTTCTGGAGTTGCGTTTGCTCAGGTGTGGTTTTTAATTTTTGGGCTTAAAGTTAAGAAATAAAATAAATTGTTCGACAAACTTTATTTTATTTCACTTAAGCCACATGAAGCCACTTGAAAGCCACTTAAACTGAGTTGAAACAGATAGGGTGCAATCCAGAAATATCCTACCCTCTTGGTAGGATTTTTTTGAGGTGGGGCCCGCACGAGCCCCTCCGTTTCTTTTCGGCTAATTAAGGCACCCGCAAAAACCCGTCATTATGAAAGTCAACTGACGCGTTTTCTTAAATTATTAACGCACCATTTAATTGGGCTGTTTTATTCGTGAATTAAATGGGTGGATTCCTTCGTTGAATTAATTCAACAAATTGATGGGTTGTTACTTAACTTTTTCGTTTGTTGGCGTAATAATAAAATAAGACCAACAAGACTTTTTGTTGGATTACTCGTTGAGAGGTTTTGTCAGAGGTTCTTGAGCCTTCATCCTTCTTCGCGAAAAACGCGAAGAACGCGAAGAACGCTGGCCTCCGACGAAGAACGCCGAACCCGGAAATCAACGACGCGATGCTGTGTGCCGCGACGCCAATGTTCACTCTCCCGCGATGTTCTTCAGCGACGTTCCTTAGTCCACGACAAGAACCTTCGATCATCCGTTGAGGTGAGGGTTTCAGTTTCTCTTTTAATTTCCTTTGCGGTTTTAAACTCAATAATGATTTAGTTATTTTTTATTAAATCTTTTTGTTCTTGATCCTCGGAGATTATCGACGCGACCCCCTTCTCCGACGACGCGATGCCGGATACCGCGACGACGCGACGATCCTCAATCCGCGAAGTACCCACGGCGACGACTTGACGAGGTAGGGATTTTTGGAAATGCCCTTATTCCCGTGAACGTTTCCTTAAATTAAAGAACCAGATTCAAATGAATAATTTTAGTTAATTAAAATTGTTGTTTCATGTGTTGGATTATTTCTCCCATTGTTTATCTCTAACGCGGAGGGTGCGGGCCAAACGAACACGGCACGACAACCCTCCGCTGTTCTTCATTGTTGTGCGGATTTGACGGGCGATGACGGAACGTGCCACAACGGAAATATGATGGTTCCACAGTGAAGAACAAGTCACGGGAGGAGCAGCAGCGTAGACCGGAACAGAATCGGACCACCGGAGCGACTCTGGGGGCCCGTGGAAGCCGCCGGCAGTGCGGGACGCCGGCGCGGCGGTGCCCCGGCGCGTTGTCGTACCGGGCCGCCGCGGCTTCAGCCGCGGCGGTGGTGCCCGCGGACCCACGGTCGTGAGGGTCCCGTGCACTCGAACGCGGAAAATCCGCGTCCTTTGATCCAGCGCGGCCCCACGCGGGGGGCAGCGGGACCTCTAGACCGCGGGGACAGCGCCCCGCGGCGCACGGCCGTTCGGCCGCTCGGCCGAACAGAGCCAGGCTGGTCCGACCGGCCGGGCCACGCCCGGACCGGACCGGACCGGGTCTGACCGGGTTGGGTCGACCCAGTTTGGGTCGACCCGGTTCGGCCGACCCAGGGGGGGTCGGGTCGGGTCGGCCCAGGCCCGGAACCCCCGTCTTCGGACCGTTTTTGGTCAAATGCATGTATCTTGAGCAACGGGCCTCCGAACGACACGCAGTTAGCGGCAACGCGATCCTTGGATCGAGACGGTCACTTCGGTATATTGCACTCAAGGTTTTGGAACACTTTGAGTTCTGCCGGGTTGGTTCGTACACGAAACCAACCTGGCCTTCGGAGCGGAAACACTCATATCTTGAGCCACCGATGTCCGATTGACGTGTTGTCAGCTTTGTTAAATTTCTCTAAGTGAGACAGATCTTTTTGCTCACTCCGCCTGAGGTTTGGACATAGATGGATTACGGTCGGGTTGGTTTTGCCTTAAAAACCAATCGGGCCCCTGGCACGAAAAAGCCAATAACTCTCAGACCGGGCGTCCGATTGACGCGCCGTCTGCGACGTTGACTTTCTGTTGACGATACGGAACTTTTGGATACATCAACATCGTACTTTGTGACAGTTGATGTATCAGCCTCTCGGCTTGTGGAGCGGACCCTCCCGAACGAGCTTGCTGTGTGTGGGAACCCTAGTGCTGGCTGCGACTGCTACTTCGACATCAACGACTGTGCAGAGATCCTCAGTGGATTGCAGCGATGACTGTGCATAGATCCTCAGTGGACTGCGGCGACGACTTTGCAGAGATCCTCAGTGGACTGCGATGACTACAGCACTCAGCGATCCTATGTGGATCAGTGCTACAGGTCCTGTGTGGGACCGATCCTGCGTGGGTCCGATCCTGTGTGGGTCAGCGCTCAGCGGTTCTGTGTGAGCCAGCGCCTACAGGTCCTGTGTGGGCCCAATCCTGTGTGGGTCTTTGCGGGGGTTAGTTACCTATCGATCCTTTGTGGGTCCGACGACTTAGATGGATCACTGATCATATTTATCGTCATCCGAAGAAGTATACATGTGTGAGGTGAATCTTGACTCTCCTTTGTGGATTGTGTTGAACTATCCGGTGTGGATTTACTGTTTACTCTCCTTTGTGGATTGTGTTGAGCTATCCTATGTGGATTACTGTTTACTCTCCTTTATGGATTATGTTGTGCTATCCTGTGTGAGTATACGTTTTCTTTCCTGTGTGGACTGGGTTGTGTTTGGGCTCAGACGTTGGAGCCAAACGGGAATTGATGACTTAGGTATATTTATGGGCATATACCTAAGTCGTGTCTGATGTTACTTCGTGATTGTATATTTCCTTTGTGGGTTATCCTTTGTGGATTTCGGGAGACCTTCGGGGGTCTCGGTGTCCCTACTGAGTAGCTTATACTCACCCCTGCATGGGCTATGCCCACACTTCGTTGTGTTGGTTGCAGACGACGGACATCGCTGATCGTGGTGGAGGCGTGCGGAGCCGGACGGTACCTGGAGGTGGACCACTGGGCGGGACGTACTCGGAGCAGTCAGGTGGACCCGAGGAGCAGTGGAGGCTATCTGTACCCACCCTTCAGGTGGGACTCCCAGAGGACGGCTCGACGCTGCGGATTTTCCTTTCAGTTGTTGTTTTTCACGTCAGTTGTACTTTACAGTTAAGCTTGTATTTCCGACCCCTTTTACATTCAGCACAGCTTGTTACAGTTTTTACTTAGTGTTTGATTTTCCGCTTGCTTACTCTGTGGTGCTTGTTTACTATTCAAAGGCAATGCCTTCCCTTTTTCCGGGATTTACGCCTTCGTACTAGTCGCCAGCCCCTGGCCAATGGAAGGCGGGCTTGGGGTAGTCACGGCAAGGGCCCCAAGGACAGGTCGTGACAAATTTGTATCAGAGGTGGTCGGTTCTACTGCAGACTATGATCTTTCTTCTATGTGAAGCAATAGTGTTTAGCGTATTGGGTGTGGTTATCAGTCCAAGGAATCTAGTGTTGGTGCGGAGGCCGACATATCCGTACACCATGACCATGACTTCTAATTTCTGACTTAATGCATGAAAACATTGATTGCATGTGTGTTTCATGTTTTCTTTGTGATTACATGTGTCTGCTCACCAGGTATACTGTTCGGACCGCGACGCACTTGTTTCCTTTTTCAGGATGGCCCCACGATGGCAGCCAGCTATGGTTCCGAGAGTAGAGCACGATGACAGCACGCCGAGAAACGAGGCCTCGGTACATGGTCCGTTGACAGCATAGGCACCGGCGGTACCTTTACCAACCGAGCCCCCGATGCTTCCAGCACCGACCGCTGAAGATGCACGTCTCCTCGGAGCTCTGCACGAGTTCCAGTGCCAGCGACCGCACAGGTTTCATGGTGAGACGGACACCCAGGCAGCCGAGGACTGGCTGGAGGCGGTCGTATGAGTTTTCAGGCTATTGAGGACACCAGCAGACCTCATGGTGATCCTCGCTGGAGCCTACTGCACGCAGCAGTGGGACGATGGTGGAGCTTGATGCTCCAGGTGCACGATGAGACCTCTCTCATCTGGACGGACTTCGAGAGCCTCTTCCGCTCAGAGTTCGTCCTGGCCACCCTCCGTGCGGTGCGCATTCAGGAGCTTCTTCAGCTACGGCTGGTCAGCTTGACGGTCACCAAGTACGCGGCGAGGATCACCGACCTTTCTCGCTACTCTACAGACATGGTACGGGACCCCTTCCTCCGGGCTCGTACCTTTGAGCAGGGTTTGAGAAACGAGATCAGTGCATCGCTGATCTCCTTCAGCATCCCGACCCAGGAAGGAGTGCTAGAGCGAGTCCTTCTGATCGAGAGGTTTCTGGGTGAGTCCACAGCGAGACCTACCGCAGGGCGGCAGGTAGCAGAGTCTTCGGCAGCTGGTAGCCGACGGATGACTCAGGGTTCCAGGCAGACCAGGCCTTCCGGCAGACGACCTCGAAACACTGGCTCAGCAGTGCGGGGCACACAACATGGAGCCAGTCTTCCGAGAGGCAGGCATTGCTACGCGTGCGGCGGGCAGGGCCACATGGCTCGTGACTGCCCGACCCGCCGTACCGAGGAGCAGCAGACGGTGGAGGGGCCACTCATGCAGAGGCAGAGGGTCGACCGTGGTGGTCCGCAGGGAGGAGGCAGACGAGGCAGGGGAGCTGGCCGAGTAGCAGGTGGTGGGTGACGCTTTGAGGCTTTTCCACCACCACCACCAGGAGGTCCGCCCCGACCACAGGGATCTGGCGGGCAGATACAGGCTCAGCTCTAGGCAGTGGAGTCCTATGACCACGGCGCACCATAGATGATTCGAGGTACGATCTGTGTCTATTCCACCCTTTCTGTAGTTCTTATAGACACAGGAGCGAGTCACTCATTCATATCCACTGTCCTTGTTCAGAGCTCGGAGATTCCAACAGAGCCGTTGACTCAATCCATACGGCTAGAGACTCCTACGGGAGCAGACATGACGATTACGCACTGGTGCCAGCAGTGTGAGCTTACTCTAGGAGGTGAGAGCTTTGGCTGGGATCTTCTTTTAGCAGCGTTGAGGCCTTACGACGTCATCTTGGGCATGGATTTGTTATCTACAGTCCATGCTCAAATTGACTGTTTTAGGCGCAAGGTGCGATGTGTGCGCACCAATGGGAGAAGGTTCACCTTCACCGGGGATAAGGGAGCCTTAGCAGCACTGGATGGACTCCCGCAAAGGAGAGGACAACCCATCACTCATCAGTTGGCTAGCCTCATCCTAGGAGCAGTGGACGTGCGGGGTCCTAGTTTTTCTGCAGTGGTGGATCAGTATGCGGACGTCTTCCCCGATGACGTTCCATGGATACCTCCTCGTAGAGAGGTAGACTTTTATATTGATCTGTACCCCGGGATATCCCCGATATCCACTCCAGTGTATCGGATGGCCCCCGCTGAGCTTCGAGAGCTACGGGTACAGTTGGAGGACTTGTAGGGCAAGTGGTTCATCCGACCCAGTGTTTCACCCTGGGCTTCCCCGATATTGATTGCCAAGAAGGCGGATTGGAGCTTGCGACTGTGTGTCGATTATCGTCACCTGAACCAGGTGACAGTGAGGAACAAGTATCTGCTACAGATGATTGATGACCTCTTTGATCAGATCAAGGGAGCACGGTGGTTCTCAAAGATAGACCTCATGTCAGTCTATCATCAGCTCAGAGTTCGAGACGAGGACGTGCAGAAGACGGCCTTCAGGTGTCGGTATGGCCACTATGAGTTCTTGGTTATGCCATTCAGAGTAACCAATGCTCCAGAAGTGTTCATGAGCCTCATGAACAGGATCTTCCAGCCATAACTCGATCGATTTGTCATGGTCTTCATCAACGACATTTTGGTGTACTCGACCATGGAGGAGGAGCACGCCTACCACTTGCGGGATGTACTAGACACAGTCCGAGAGCACCAGCTTTATGGCAAGCTCTCGAAGTGCCAGTTCTGGTTATGTGAGGTCCACTTCTTGGGGCATGTCATTTCTGAGGCGGGAGTTTCAGTGGATCCCGTGAAGATCGAGGTAGTGCTAGCTTGGGAGCCAACCAGGAGCATGACGGAGGTGCGGAGTTTCCTAGGGCTTGCAGGATACTATCGGAGATTCGTGCCGGACTTCTCCAGAGTTGTGGCGCCACTATCGGCTTTTACGAAGAAGGGGAAACCATTCATGTGGTCAGACAGATGTCAGCAGAGATTCTAAGAGCTGAGACAGAGATTGACCAGCGCACCTATCTTGAGGTTGCCTGAGGAGGGAGTTGGATACGTAGTCTACTGCGATGCATCAGGGACCGAACACGGGTGTGTCCTGATGCAAGATAGGGTCGTGATTGCCTATGGATTACGTCAGTTGAGGCCGAATGAGCAGAACTACGCTACCCATGACCTGGAGTTAGTAGCAGTGGTCTTCGCTAGGAAGACATGGCGGAACTATCTGATGGGCGAGCGCTTTACAGTATTTTCTGACCACCAGAGTCTCAGGTACATCTTCTCTCAGAAAGACCTGAACCTGAGACAGCGGCGATGGATCGAGTTCCTCCAGGACTATGACTTTGAGATAGTCTATACTCCTGGGAAGGGGAACGTAGTAGCCGATGCCTTCAGCAGGAGGACGGGCATTCAGCTACTTGAGGAGGCGACAGAGAAGCTAGACGCCTTGCAGATATCCTTCATGGATAGGGATGGAGAAGCCTTCCTTCAGTCTCTCACAGTCTCTCCTCCACTTCTGCAGTGGGTCAGAGAGGCACAGCGTGGGGACGCTGACTGTGAGACGTGGTGTGCACAGATATCCTCGGGACAGGCACCTGATGGTTTCTCCCTTGGAGCAGAGCACGACGTCCATTTCAGAGTACGTACCTTGGTACCAGTCGATTTACGAGAGGAGGTTCTGAAAGAGTTTCACACTTCTCCTTTGTCGGTACATCCTGGAGTGGCGAAGATGTACCAGGTTCTCAGACGACCGCACTAGTGGCCGGGCATGAAGAAGGTTGTGGCAGAGTTCGTTTCACGGTGCCTCACCTGCCAGTAGGTGAAGGTAGAGCATCAGGTACCAGCAGGCTTGGTACAGCCCTTGGAGGTCCCGAAGTGGAAGTGGGATGGGATATCTATGGACTTCGTGACTGGACTTCCACACACTTCCAGAGGTCACGACTCCATTTGGGTGATTGTTGACCGAATCACCAAGTCGTCACACTTCTTACCCATAAGAGAGCAGGGCTAAGTGGAGAGCTTGGGTCGTCGCTACGTTCAAGAGATTTTAAGGCTTCATGGTGTGCCATCGACTATCGTCTCCGATCGAGATCCTCGCTTTACTTCTCGGCTTTGGAAGGGGTTGCAGGAGGCGTTCGGGACGTGGCTATGTCTGAGCACCGCCTTTCACCCTCAGACGGATGGTCAGATGGAGAGGACCATTCAGACTCTCAAGGACATGCTCCTCACATGTTTCCTCGACTATGGTCGCAGCTAGGAGGACCACCTACCCTTGGTGGAGTTCGCGTACAACAATAACTACCACTCCACCATCGGGATGGCACCATATGAGGCGTTGTACGGCAGACCTTGCAGATCTACTTTGTGCTGGACTGACCCTGGGGAGTCAGCACTCGTGGGACCAGAGATGGTCTGGGCCACGACAGAGAAGGTCCAGGTCATCCAGGAGAAGATGAGGATAGCTCAGAGCCGGCAGAAGTCTTATGCTGACAGGAGGCGGAGGCCACTAGTGTTCGAGGATGGAAACCACGTCTTCTTGCGTGTCTCACCTCAACGTGGTTTGTGGAGATTTGGACGAGGCTGAAAATTGTCTCCACGCTTCATCAGACCCTCCCAGGTCCTTAGCAGGATTGGCAAGGTGGCTTATCGCATGGATCTACCACCTCAGTTGCACCGGGTGCACGACGTCTTCCACGTATCTCAGCTGAGGAGATACGTGCACGACCCGACGCACATCATAGACTATGGGGAGATAGACATGGATGATGGGGCGACATTTGCGGAGGTCCCAGTGGAGATAGAGGATCGATAGGAGTGGGTCCTACGTGGGCGATTGATTCATCTTGTGCACATCAGATGGCAGCACGGGAACCTCCAGGAGAGCACATGGGAGTGGGAGGCTCAGATGCGTGATCAGTACCCACATTTATTTCCCTATTTTATGATGTAACTTTACGGGGACGTGAAGCCCTGAGGTGGTAGTAATGTAATGACCCGTAAATTTCAAGGAAATTGTTTTCTTAATTTTCTTTGGAATTTTACAAGAGTGCAGTTTCTGACGGCACCTGATTCCGAGACCCGGTGTGCCCGGAATCATTTTCCGAAGTTTGCCTCGGGTACGTTCAGTGAACGGACGAGCGGGTTTTTCTAACTTTTGGACCAGTGCCCGGAATCAAATTCTGAGGGAATCGATGAAATCGCAGCACTTGTATTTTCTTAGAAATGCCTCTTCCGAAGTTGTGCTTGCTCGGGTGTGGTTTTTAATTTTTGGGCTTAAAGTTAAGAAATAAAATAAATTGTTCGACAAACTTTATTTTATTTCACTTAAGCCACTTGAAGCCACTTTAAAGCCACTTAAACTGAGTTGAAACGGATAGGGTGCTATCCAGAAATATCCTACCCTCCTGGTAGGATATTTGTGAGGTGCGGCCCGCACGAGCCCCACCGTTTCTTTTCCGCTAAGTAACGCACCCACGAAAACCCGTCATTATGAAAGTCAACTGACGTGTTTTCTTAAATTCTTAACGCACCATTTAATTGGGCGGTTTTATTCGTGAATTAAATGAGTGGTTTCTTTCGTTGAATTAATTCAACGAATTTATGGGTCGTTAGGTACCTTTTTCGTTTGTTGGCATAATAATAAAATAAGACCAACAAGACTTTTTGGAGTACTACTCATTGGGAAGTTTTGTCAGAGGTTCTTGAGCCTTCATCCTTCTTCACGAAGAATGCGAAGAACGTGAAGAACGCCAGCCTCCGACAAAGAACGCCGAACCTGGAAATCGACGACGTGACACTGTGTGCCGCGACACCGATGTTTCCTCTCCCGCGACGTTCTTCAATGACGTTCCTTAATCCGCGACAAGAACCTTCAATCATCCGTTGAGGTGAGGGTTTCGGTTTTTCATTTAATTTCCTTTGCGGTTTTAAACTCAAGAATGATTTAATTATTTTTAATTAAATATTATTGTTCTTGAGCCACGAAGTTCATCGACGCGACCCCCTTCTGCGACGGCGCGATGCCGGATACCACGACAGAGCGACGATCCTCAATCCGCGAAGAACCCGCGGCGACGACTTGACGAGGAAGGGATTTTTGGAAATGCCCTTATTCGTGTGAACGTTTCCTTAAATTAAAGAATCAGATTCAAATAAACAATTTTAGTTAATTAAAATAGTTGTTTCATGTGTTGGATTATTTCTCCCGTTGTTTATCTCTAATGCGGAGGGTGCGGGCCAAACGAACATGGCCCGACAACCCTTCGTCGTTCTTCGTTGTTGTGCGGATTTGACGGGCGACGAAGGAACGTGCCGCAACGGAAATTTGATGGTTCTGCAGTGAAGAACGAGTCCTGGGAGGAGCAACGGCGCACACGGGAACGAAATCGGACCACCGGAGCAACTCCGGTGGCCCACGGAAGCCGCCGGCGACGCGGGTCGCCTGCGCGATGCCGGACAGGGCCGCCGCGGCTAAAGCCGCGGCGGCGGCGCCCGCGGACCCGCAGCCACGCGGGTCCGGTGCCCTCGGACGTGGCAATGCCGCATCCTTTGATCCAGCGCGGCCCCACGCGGGGGGCCCCGGAACCTCCAGACCGCGGGGAGAGCGCCCCGTGGCGCACGGCCGTTCGGCCGCTCGGTCGAACCGAGCCAGGCCGGTCCGACCGGCCGGGCCACGCCCTGGCCAGACCAGGCCGTGCCGGACCAGGTCTGGTCGACCCGGTTTGGGTCGAATCAGTTCGGCCGACCCGGGGGGGGGGGGGGGTCGGCCGGGGCCCGGACCCCCAGTCTTTGGACCGTTTCGGTCAAATGCACGTAACATGAGTTACGGGACTCCGAACGACGCGTCATCAGCGGAAACACGATCCTTGGTTCGAGACGGTCGTTTCAGTATATTGCACTCAAGGTTTCGGAACACTTTGATTTCGGCCGGGTTGGTTCGTACACGAAACCGACCGGGCCTTCGGAGCAGAAAACGCTCATATCATGAGCCACGGACGTCCGATTGACGTGCCGTCAGCTTTGTTAAATTCCTCAAAGTGAGACGGATCTTTTGGCTCACTCCTCCAGAGGATTGGATGTAGGTGGAGAACGGTCGGGTTGGGTATGCCTTAAAATCCAACCGGGCCCCTGGGACGAAAAAGCCAATAACTTTCAGACCGGGCGTCTGATTGACGCGCCGTCTGCGACGTTGAGTTCCTGTTGA
The DNA here is from genome assembly GCA_963277665.1 of Viscum album. Lineage (NCBI taxonomy): Eukaryota > Viridiplantae > Streptophyta > Magnoliopsida > Santalales > Viscaceae > Viscum > Viscum album. The sequence goes on along the minus strand of OY728128.1, from coordinate 413,388,150 downwards.
CGATACAGAACTTTTGGAAACATCAACATAGGACTTTTTGACAGTTGATGTATCAGCCTCTCGGCTTGTGGAGCGGACCCTCCCGAACGAGCTTGCTGTGTGCGGGAACCCTAGTGCTGGCTGCGACTGCTACTTCGACAGCGAATACTGTGCAGAGATCCTCAGTGGATTGCAGCGACGACTGTGCAGAGATTCTCAGTGGACTGCGGCGACGACTATGCAGATATCCTCAGTGTACTGCGACGACTACAGCACTCAGTGATCCTATGTGGATCAGTGCTACAGGTCCTGTGTGGGACCGATCCTGTGTGGGTCCGATCCTGTGTGGGTCAGCGTTCAACGGTTCTGTGTGAGCCAGCGCCTACATGTCCTGTGTGGGCCCAATCCTGTGTGGTTCTTTGCGAGGGTTAGTTACCTTTCGATTTTTTGTGGGTCCGACGACATATATGGATTAGTGATCATCTTTATCGTCATCCGAATAAGTATACCTGTGTGAGCTGAATCTTGTGCTACTCTCCTTTGTGGATTGTGTTGAGCTATCCTGTGTGGATTTACTGTTTACTCTCATTTTTGGATTGTGTTGAGCTATCCTATTTGGATTACTGCTTACTCTCCTTTGTGGATTGTGTTGTGCTATCCTGTGTGGGTATACGTTTGCTTTCTTGTGTGGAATGGGTTATGCTTGGGCTCGGACGTTGGAGCCGAACGGGAATTGACGACTTAGGTATATGTATGGGCATATACCTAAGCCGTGTCAGATGTTACTTCGTGATTGTATCTTTCCTTTGTAGGTTATCCTTTGTGGATTTCGGGAGACCTTCGGGGGTCTCGGGGTCCCTGCTGAGTAGCTTATACTCACCCCTGCACGGGATATGCCCGCCCTTTGTTGTGTTGGTTGCAGACGACGGACAGCGCTGATCGTGGTGGAGGCATGCGAAGCAGGACGGTACCTGGAGGTGGACCACTAGGCAGGACATACTCGGAGTGGTCAGGTGGACCTGAGGAGAAGTGGAGGATATTTGTACCCACCCTTCAGGTGGGACTCCCAAAGGACGGCTCGACACTGTGGCTTTTCTTTTCAGTTGTTGTTTTTCCCTTCAGTTGTACTTTACAGTTGGGCTTGTATTTCCGGCCCCTTTTACTTTCAGTACAGCTTGTTACAGTTTTTACTTAGTGTTTTCTTTTCTGTTTGCTTACTCTGTTGTGCTTGTTTACTATTCAAAGGCAATGCCTTCCCTTTTTCCGGGTTTTACGCCTTGGTGCTAGTCGCCAGCACCTGGCCTATGGAAGGCGGGCTTGGGGTAGTCACATCACGGGCCCCGAGGACGGGTCGTGACACAAACTACCGAAGAAATTTAATGTTCTATATATTTAAGTAGATTTAAAATTATTTCTTCCCTTGATAATATGATCCAATTTATAGATAATGATATATCAAATTAAATTCGTTGTATTTGACAAATATTAGGGTTGTCCATAACTATATCAACACAATATTAAATCCTTCTAATGGATCTACACTTTTACTACTTACACTAATCATATTTATTCATAAATTAAATATCTATTTTTTTTAGAAATGAATAAAAAAAAAGAAACTCCTAAACAATTTATGTAGAAGAAATATTATAGACTTTCTTACATCATCGTTATAATAAACATAATTACAAAATCCATTCAAAAAACATAATTATATTGTCCATCCTTTATTTAGGATATGGAAATGTAAAATGGAATGATTAATTAAGATACTAAAAACAGAACTCTTTTGGAATAAATACTATAAACAAAAACATGAAAAATATTACTAGATAACGATAAAAAAGTTTTAAAAGATAATAAAATGTGATAAAAAGTAATTTTTTTTTCAAAATAAGTACTTGAAGAAGTATATAAGATCCAAATTCTCCATATAGAAACCCCAAATCCAGTATCCTAGAACTGGTGTGTTATTTATAACATTGATTTTAGATAAAATAGATCACAATTTAAGGGAACAAATATTTTTGTATTCCTATAAAACTAGATACATAGATTCATCCCATTATTCATTGGTAATAAAATATAACACATTGTGAATTAAAATATTATTCATCCTGGCATTCATTCAATGATTCCATATTCATATAATGGGTTATAGAAGAAAAATAAAGGGAAAGATCAAATGATAATTTATGGTTACCTACAATGAAATATTTCATGAGTAAATATGGAATAATCATTATGTAAATGTAAATAATGGAGAAAAAATCCACTTATTCAATAACCTGAGCACAAAAGGCATCCATGGATAATATAAATGCAGTAATCTCATGAATAAAAATAACTAAATTCTCAATAATGTAAATACTTAATATTATACGTTCTAATGTTAGATATCATGAAATCTATACCCTTAATACATATCTATAAGAATGTTTAATCAATGGATAGCTATAAAAAAATTACGCATTCAGTAAGGGTAGCCAAGTGGTGGTCTCATGAGAGGTGGGATTCACCATGGGGCTATCTATAACTGGTCCCCACCCATCACTATATGTCCAACACATTTCTCAAATATTTAATGATAAATTTAATTCATCAAAATTATTCCTTTAGAATAAATTTTTGTATTGAATAAGTAATATGGAATATCATAATTTTTCAAGTCATATCAATAACATTAAAAGTAAAAAATTATATTCATAAATGGTATATATTTTAATAAATAATAATATCCATTATTTAAATAATATGGATAATTAAGAGAAATATATGGTCTAGTGAAAAATTATCAAAAGAAAGTGAATGTTTCAAGATAAATATATTGAAGAGAAATTTATTAAAATATGACTTTCAATTCATTAGATATATAGGTTTTGTAGGAAAAATTGTTCTATTGGAAAATAGGAAAAAAATATTAAAAAAAATGCATTAATGATTTTTCTTTTCAAAACCATGGAAACTTGTAAAGGAAAATAAATATCAGAAAACAGTTGTAACGTTAGAAAAATCCATTAACATCGTATGTGTTAATATGTTCTTTTTTTCATTTGTGAAGAGAGTTGAAAATATAATTTTCAAAAAACATTAAAAATATTCCATTCAAATTATATCGAAATCCACGGATAATAAAACATTTCCATAATAAATCATTTGAGTAATTTTAATGGACTTTTGTAAACCAATTATGAAAATTTTGGACATGGAAGAAAAATATACCTAATAAAAATAGAAATAAGATCAGCTTCTATTTTAAACATTTCCTTCTTGATTTAAGTTCCAAAATGTTGAAAAATTGGATAATAAATGGAAACTAATTAAATATACATATAATAATAAAATATATGAATTTTATAAAATATTAAAATATTACTTCAATGAAAATTCCGGAAATATCAAAAAAATGATTATTAAATAAATTCATACGTCTTTGGTAACTTTTAAATTGTAACCCCTTGAATGAGTAAAATTAAATTGAAACATAAGTCATAATGAATAAATATATATTCATATAAAATATATAAAAGGGGAATTATATACTCTACATAAAATTAAATAGGTGCATAATACCAAATATGTCTCAATAGAGTGTAAACTAAGACAAAATCACTTAAAAAGGCCATATCATTAGAGTGAGAATTAATAATTGAAGTGATTATAAGTAAAAAAATATAAACACAAATGAAAATTTTAAATAAAAAATTATTAGATAATAGGCCATTCCAATCATAATCATTAAAAAATAGCCAATAAACTAAAAGTACAACCCAATGATTAAAATTTTTGTTATGAAACCCTTTACCTCACTTCTGAATTACATTGTATGTGCTGTTAAAATCATATATAATAAATTTATATTTATTATACATAAATAATAGAAACATATAAAATTATATAATATCATATATGATCCATTTATAATATTTTATCACCATATTGTTAAAAAATTATTATTATCATTGTTTCGGGTGTTAACTTCGACATTTTTCATGAGATTGTTTTTCTATAGTTTTGTTAATTATACATCAATTATTGTTCCATAATATATAAAATTATTATAATAATATAAATATAATATATATTCAATATATATATATTTATAGTCATCCATTAAATACTGACATAGACAAATGAATTGCTCCTTCATAGAGAGTAAGCCATACGTATGGACAAATGTTGTTTTCACATTTCATTGAATGAAAAAAAAAGATAAATAGTATTTTAACTTTAATATATAATTTTTATATAATAAATATGTTATATATTGATTAAATATATCCTTATTAATTTCAATGTAGAGAGGAAATGGAAAAAAGATCATATTGCTTCGTGGCCTTGGTAGTCCTCACGCATTCACAAGTGATGTTATTATTTTAAAAATATTATATGGTAAGAAGATAGATATGATATGATATTTTAATATTAATAATTATTACATAAATACCATATATATTCTATAGATTCAATTTTATAATCATCAACATAAATTGTTGATGAAAAACAAATTACCCAATAATGCGGAGACCGTAAGTTGTACGTATCCACGAGCGATGTTTTCACCTTTCACTGGAAAGAAAATATACGTAATATGGATTTAATATAAATGTAATATCATATAATTTATTTATGATAAATTATTTATTATTTTAGGATTGGAATAATAGATTTCTAAGAAGTAGAAGTAGAAATAATCATGACAATGTGGGTAAAGACGATTACCTCTTCATCAATAGACATTATTTAGATCCCTCATTAAGGACATATAGAATGGGTTTTTAAGAGAAAAATAACATATAATTTATATATAGAGAAGTTTATAAGTTAAATTTTCAGGGTTAGTAAGATCTATGTTTCTCAAAGTAGTGTAATGAAAAGAGATAAGGGGTGTACTTTTATAAGTGAAAGGAGGGGAATTCTTGTAATTTTTTATGTATTAAATAAATATAAATTTTTAATCATATTAAAATGGATAAAAATGGATATATTTGTAATATATGATGATTATGAGAATGAATAAAAACATCCATGAAAATATGGACAAGTTTAGTTATTTTTTACCCTTATCTTTTAGTCTTGACCTCCCGTAAACATTTTTGACAATTACCACGATATTAAAGGATCCAACATTTAACGGTCATGGATATAAACATTAAAGAAAAAACATCCTATATATTGATCGTGGTTGTTATTGTCAACCATATATTATTCACATGTTGTAATATTAGTTTTTTATTAATTTTAAATCAATTAATAAAATATTATTAATTTTAAAATATCGTTATTGTGATTTATAAGTCTATTTATTTAATTTGATTTTTAAAAAAATATGAAACCAAATAAATTATAATATAAAACATTAAAAAGTATATAGTATGTTATATTTTTCTATAAAATTCAAGGAACACCCTAAATGAAAAATTTAAAATAATTTTATTATTTTTTTACATAATTTAATTTATTTTTCTACTTCTTGCGCCAACAATTTGTCAGCCTTACATACAATTTTAAGATAATTATTGTATCAGTAAAATTAAAAAATGTACCATCATAAAAAATAAACAAATAATGTTCAAAATAAGCTTCTATTTATTTATAAGTTACATTTTTACTCATATCTATATCATGATAAATTGTTCAATCAGTTATTTTGAATTTTCTATCCTTGTACAAGCTTTTCAAAAGAATTTGGATAAGTCACTTTTTCAATAAATAACAAATTTGTATCTATCAATGAAAATCGTAAATAATAATTCATATTTAACAAAAATTTCAAAAGGATGTTTTATATTTAATGATTTAGTGTTTATTATATATTTGTTTCTTGAATAAATTTGTGAAGTATTTTATTATATAATATTATACACATAATATATATAAGAAACCCACAAGAAAATTATGCCATTAATAAATATTATCGCATTATTTTTCTATAAAAACTAATTAAAATGCTAAATATTATAATTTTTAAAAAATATAAAATATAAAATATAAAATAGGAAAATATGGATTGCTATAATATTCCAAAATCATCTCCCTCATGACCAAAAAATAGAAATGATGGAAAATATTAATAAACCAATAAACATCTCAAAATATGAAAATATATAACCTTGGTAGTAAATTTAGTGAATATTGAGAGAAATAATTAGGTGGTATATATAATAGGTAATGTGACCATTGTAATAATAATGTGACCATTGGAATAGTAACCTAACCAATGGGAATAATAACCTGACCATTGAAAATTGTAACATAACCGTTGGAATAGTAGTTTTACCTCAAATTAATAAATTGTGATATAAATAATATTTATCATGATAAATTTATGAATATAAATATTATAATTCGATAAAATTAAATATAATTATTAAAATGCTAAAATAAAATAAAAACACAATTTTAAATTATATTTTAAAGTATTTCAAAAGAAACATAATTTTTAGATTTCAATGTAACATGTCCTTGGATAGAAATTTATTTTGATAAAATTAATATCATTTTTGAGATCATCATATTGAAAATTTCTTGGGGAGTTTTTTGTAATTTTCTTAAATTATTAAATTTTTAGATGAATAGAAAAAATAAATTTTTTACATAATCAATATATCTTAAATGAAATAATTCATGATGTAATAATGGAATTATAATTAATATAACTAGAGTTTCAGAAATGATATATTCAATTTCAAAAATAGATCCTTTAAATAAAATAAACATAAATTAAAAAACTAAAAATCTTTTTCCAAAACCTAAAGTCAAAAGTGAGCCCCTAAAATAACAATTTTTATTTCATTCCATTTTAATTTTTAATAGGATAATGAATTTGAATTATAGAGATTTTTTTAGTTTTTAAAACCGTTATATTGTATTTATATATGATTTAGTTTTTAAAAAAATCTCTATTACATGTTTTACCTTTGATATTAGTTTTATTTAATATTTTATTAAAAATGTACACATATTCTCAAGTAAAAATAACACATCTCCTTACGCTTAGAAAACCACTCATCCCACACATTAGAAATACTATCCTCTTCCAAAATACTTTTTATCCACCCCTTTATAACCCTTAGGTATGTTTTGGAGTAATCCAACTCCAAGCATCTATGGAGTTTTAGTGTCTTACAAGAGATGTTACACTAAGGATTAAGTACATTTCAATTAGATCTTCCTTTGTTTCTTCTTCTATTTATTTTCTTTCCACCGCATTCAATACATAACTTATAATATTAATTATGACGTAATTTGACATTATATTAATGATTTTAACCTACATTAAGTATAATATCTAATATATATATAAATTTCAAAATTCCCTTTCCCACTCTTTAGATAATGTCCCAACAAAGGTCTTTTAACAACATATGGAGACAATTCCATGTAAATTATTATAACCACCTTCATTAATGGATATTATGAATTATATATAATATATAAATATGTAATTACAAATATTCTATTTTTCTAGATTAAATTTTACTTATGTAAAAATGACTTCTAAGGAAAATGGTAAAATCATGACAAAATGGGAAAATGTAATATATACTTGATATCAAAAAATTAAAATTTAACAATGTTTGATATAAAATTGAATCCAATATTTATACTAGATAAATGGTGAATCAAATGGACACAATTAACTTTTGGAACAATTTTTTAATAATCATAAGTTCATTATTTAGGAGACAAAAAAGTGACAAAATGAAGATGGATTTAAGGTATTGGGATTCTCAAACCGAATTTCCTTCTATAGGTTGACCTCTCTTCCATAGTATGAATGTTTATATTATGTAATTCCAACATGGTTTCTTCTTTAATTTATTTTATTCATTTTCCTACCATGTCAACGTGTTTTCTAATAAAATTATTTTTTCAAATAGACTTAAATATCAAGAACAACACATTTCTACTTCTCTTGAAATGATTTTTATCCACTCATGAATAATGATGTTTTATATCCAATTATGTTTTTCCTTATTCATTTGAGATCAGAATGGTTTCTTCATGAAATTATGATTTATGAAATCCTTATTAATTCTATTCTCTTCCTTGGTTACATTTCATAACATTGATTGTTATATGATCTATGTGGAATGCATGATTATGAGCATTTAAGATGTTATGGGTGGACCTATAATTATATAACCCTCCAATTCATTGGGTAATGATATGTATCTCATGAGATTATGTGAAATATGTGTGAACATTTTTCTTGATTTGTTCACAATGATGTTTTTAAGATTTATTCACATATGTTATATGTGTACATAATGCTAGGTTTGTTAACAAATATGTGTGTTAATTTACCACTAGGACATGATGTTTCATTTTATGCATATTCGAGGTTCAATGACTTTTTCAAATATTAAACTCATTAGTATGATTCTTATGATATGATTATTCTCAAACATATACATTTTATATATATCAATTATTCACCCAGTATTATACATTTCATTACTAGTCATTTTTATCGCCTTGTTAACTGAAGTATATCCTCAGGTGATTACTTGTACTATGGAGAATAAGAAGGCCACTAGAAGGATACAGAATAATGGGTTAAATAGTTTTTCAGTTTTATTATGTAAAAATGATTTCTGAGCATAATTTATCCAAGATAGTAAACCTTTAGATCATGGACTGTATAAATTTAATTTTTTTTATCTTAAAAATGATGTAATAGTTATGTAATGAAAAAGTTATGTACCTATAGTTGGTATTAGAGTGTAGTTTAGTTAATTTTGGAAGTAGGATAAGAAACAATCAATTGAAAAACATTATGATAAGTCTATGTATAGCTAAAGATCTAATGTTTTGTAAAATTATATGAATACCCAGATTCACAGTAATGAAATCCCAATCTGGATACTACAAGTGCATGCGGTTCTTTTAAGATGTTCCAATGTGTAAAAACCATAAAAACACCGAATTGATATAGACTCGACCTAGAAGTATTGTGTGATAATAAGCTTTACTTTACCCCTGATTTTACAGTCTTAGGGTATATTCTTCAGTTAAAGAGAAACTCTATTACAAACCATTATGACGGATATATAGATAAAGTAATTATTCATTTTTGAATATAGAAAAACACTAAAGTACATGATCCTAGAAGTATCGTTTTTGGAAAATGATAAGACTAGGGACCCCATATGATACGACATCACAATTAATTACAAAAAATAATAAACTATTTAGTCTTGATTATTTTAATTATGTTCAAACCATTACTATTTTAGAAAATGTTGGGAATTAGGAGAAATTATGACTACCCATGTGAGGGACACTACAATGATTGCCTAAATGACACTCCCAATGAAATGGGAGGTAGAGTTAAAAAAATAATGGTGATAATTAACCAGCTATCATAGGATATGAAAAATAACCCATGAAATAAGAAATTTCTTATTTTATCTAAGAAATAGAAATTTCATGTCAAATCCATTATATGGAAATGGACCCCAACATTTAGTGGATAATCCAATCCTCTTATTATGGAATTCTAGGTCAAATCAATAGAGAATATCTATTTCATTATCCATTACTTTGAGAAATAGAAGGTTACTCTGGCCATCTATCATTTAGATGGATATGCCAATAAATGGTGAACACTGATAAGGAATACTATTCTAAAGGAAGAAATGAATGAAATGGAGTGGGATGAATTTAATAAGTTATTTCATAACATGTATTTCCCTTTAAATATTTGAACACAAATGGAGGTAAAGTTTGTATATCTTACATAAAATCAAAAATAATCTTCAAATTCTAACAAGAAAACTATTATAAAGATTTCATAATGCACATTAGCTTTTTTAATCAATAATGATAGAAAAAATCGATAGATTATTCAGAGGATTAAATCCATACAATTAAAAGGATATTTCTATCCATGAATTTGAAAATTATGAATATTCTATTTGATGTTCTCTCAAAATAGGGATAGAGTTTGTAAAATGAAAACAAGGTTATAGAGATATGAAACAAAAGATGAAGAACCAAGATGGAATATAAAATGACATATGTGGAATGAGGCTTAAACCATACTCATCTATAAAACGTGGGATGAAACATCAAGATAACTTCCACAAAGTTATAGATAAATTCTATGTGTGGGTGAGAAGGCCATCAATCTCATGAATTTTGAATATATATGAAGATGATGACCAATTTAATGGAAGAAAGGAAAACAACACCTATAGTTCAATGCATCAACTATTGGGAGAAGGGGAACTATGCAAGCCAATTCACTAAACCATGGGTCCTTAAGGTATTTCATGGTATGTAACCACATAATTAAAATGATTTAGGGAAATCGTATTCTATCATAACTACTGAGCTTGATTATGATAACAATGTCATACTAGGTACACATACTATTCACTTAAGAATAGAAAGAGTTTTATTTGATTCAAGATCTACAGATTCATTTATATCCTTCATGTTTTCTATAATTATTAGATCATAACCCCAATACCATGAAGTAAAGATATCCTTAAAAAAACTTAGTGGATTAATCAGTGAAACTCATGTTTTTAACATTTCTCATGTTAGCTTCTTTGGAAATATTCTTACAGGGAATGTCACAATCCTTCCTTTGGTGGAATTTGATGTTATAGTGGACATGGATTGGATATTGTTATACAGAGCGCATATCAACTTCCAGAAAAAAGAAATATCTTTATATATTTTGAATGATCTCGTGTTTCTATAAAAATTCAAGTAAGATCATTAATCTACTTTGGAAAATCCTTCATCGGTGTGGGTGATGATAACCTATGATGAAGGATACCTTGACCAAATGATTGAGTTGACATAAAGTACAAACCTTGGGGAAATTTCCATTGTGAGTGAATATTATGATGTATTTCTCCAAGAGATAAACTAACTTCTACCAGATAATGGGGTAGAGTTATAAATAGAAATTAATCCTAGTTCAACTCATATATAAAAATTCCTCTCTAGGATGGCCCCAATTTAATTGTAGGATTTCAAAACAAACTTCAAGAGAGTTTAGAAAAAGGGTTCATATGCCATAGTGCATAACCTTGGGGTACACCAATGCTCTTTGTTAATATGAATAATGGATCGATTCATCTGTGTATAAAATATTAGGATCTCAACATGATCATAAAAAAGAAAAAGTGTCCTATACAAAGTATTAATGACTAGTTCTATCACATTCTATGAGTTTAGGATTTCTAACAGTTAGATCTTCATTATGTATATCATTTACTAATGGTGAAGAAGGATGATATTCAGAATAAAACCTTTAGTATAATGTACGAACACTATGAGTTCATAATTATTACCTTCAGGCTTACAAATTCCCCTAAAATATTCATGGATTTGATGAATATTATCTATAGAGGCTATTTAAACAAATATTTGGTAGTCTTTATCAATGATATTATCATCTAATCCAAGAGTAAATAGAAACATGAAGATTATCTAAGGATTTTTATGTAGGAATTAATGAAGGATAAAATGTAATATATATTTATTATGTATGAATTTTGGATTTGTGTGTTCACTTTCTTGTGGCATGTGATCGAATTTGAGGGAATTTCTGTGAACCCTTCAAAAATAAAGGCATTCAAGGAATAGGCCAGACCCAATAGTGTTATGAAATTCTATAGTTTTCATATCATTGGTAGGTAATAACAATATTTTTTTAGGAACTTATCATGATTTTCTATCCCACTATCTATGTTAAAATAGAACGTGGTAAAGTATGTCTAGATGGGAGAATGTGAGTAAATTTATAAGGAACTCAAAAAGAGGATAATCACAACGCCTGTACTCACACTATAAACAAATAAGGAAGTTTTTTGATATAAATTGATTCTTTAAAGAAATTATTTATTTCAATAATCTTAATGAATGATAAAGTGACGACCTATGCCTCACAACAGTTGAATTTCATTGAGTAAAACTACCTAATGCATGATATATAATTGGATTCTTTGATCTTCATTCTTAATATTTTCAGGCACTACCTATATGGGGAAAATCTTGATATATATATTTATATACTGATCGTAATATCCTTACGTATATATTGAAATAGAAGGTTTTCACAATGCATCAGAAAAGTTGGGTACTGCTGATGAAATTCTATGATTTCTCTATTCACTACCATCCTGGTAAGTCGAATAAGATCTATGATGCTCTTAGTAGAAAAGAATCTGCTACAATATCCATGATGTAGAATGACAAAGACCCTATCTTTTTTGATTTGAGAAGGATGTTTTCTTGGAATTCATAATGGTAGGTAATAACTCCATCCTTTCCCAAATGATTTCAAAACATTCTATCCAAGATAAGATCAAGGAGGAACAAAGAGAATATTTGGGTCTTCAAAATAAGGTGACAATACTAAATAAAGGTAAAATAACTTTTTTAAACATCAATGATGATTGATTTGGGAACTAGGATTTGTGTGCCTTCATCACTTGAGATAAATAAGGAGCTACTGGATAAATCACATTCATCATCATTCTCCATTCATCCTAGAATAATTGAGATGTACCATGATCTTCAAGAGGACTTTAGGTGGGACAACATGAGGAATGAGATTATTGAGTACACCTCAAAGTGATTGGTAAGTTATAAAGTAAAATAATTGTAATGAATGTCTTTGAGGATGATTAAAACATCTCCCAAAACTATTTGTAAGTGGGAGAACATCACAATAGAATTTTTTCTTAGTCTCGTGAAGATATCCATAGGAAAAAAATGCAATATGGGTTTTGGTGGATCGACTCTCCAACTGCCCACATTATTATTATTCGGGAAGATTTATCACAAGAGAATCTTGCTATAATATATATAAAGGATGTGTTGAGGTTTTCTAGGGTTATTCTTTTTACCATTTCTAATCATTATTTAAGGTTCACATCTAAATTCTAGAGAGTCTTAAATATCATATCAATACTAAATTAAACTTATGTATAGTCTATCACACATTAACTGATGGCCAATCTAAAAATGATATTTGGATATTCAAGGACATTCTAAGAGCCTACTCAATTGAATTTAATGGAATATGGGATCAACATCTCTCATTAGTAGAGTTCTCATACAAAAAAACACTCATGTATTAAAATAGTTCCATATGAAGCTCTTTATGTGAAGAGATGTAGAACTAATACTTATTATGATAGAATTGGGGAAAAAATATACTTGTACATGTTCTTGGGAAATAGATGGTATATAATTTTCAATTCATCCAATAATATATAAAAGATTCTTAGAGATGGTAAACGATCTATTCTGACAACTGTTGAAGGGATTTGAGTACATTGTTGGAGAAATATTTGGACATTGAATATCACCATGGAAGAGAGTCATGTAGTTTTTATAGAAGGGAATTCTCAACACAACATACAATGGCCCCATTGAGGTACTTTATCACATATTATTAGTGGCCGATCAACTAGAACTTACAAAAAATATGGATCACGTTCATTAAGAGTTCCATGTATTTCTCCTAAGGATGTACATACCTGATCCCTCACATGTACTGAATCTAGAGGTGGTCCAATTGGAGAATGACCACTCTTATGAGGAGAAACTGATAATGATATTATACTATAGAGACAAATTTCAATGTAATAGACAACTCAACATTTCGAAGTGTTATAGTGGAACTATAAGAGTGGATGTGGGAACCAGAGGAATCAATGAAACTAAAGTAACCTCATCTATTCTCAACCAAGAATATGAGGTAAAATTTTAGGGATGAAATTTTTAAATGGGGGAAGAATGTAGTGAACTTATGATTATTAGTAATATTTTTTTCATAAGTAAATTTTTTATTTATTATATAATTTATATTATACACATAGAAAAAAACGTTATCTCATTAAAAATTATCATCACATTATTCAACTACTAAACAAATTAAAAATAAAAATGTAACAATTCTAAAATATATATAAAATATAAAAAACTAAAAATAGGAAATATGGATCACTATAATCTTCTAGATTCATAAACCAATGCCAGTACTATAGAAATGATGAAATATATTTTTAAACAAATCAACATCTATGATTTTGAACAGATATATCCTTGGGATGAATTTTAGTGAATATTTAGTGAATGAATAAAGGTGTATATATAAGAGGTAATGTGACCATCTCAATAGTAATGTGACTATTGTAATAGTAACTTAATAGTTAGGAATAGTAACAAGACCATTGAAAATAATAACCTGACCATTAGAATAGTAATTTTACGTATAAATTATAAATTATGATATAAATAATTTTTATCATGACTAATTTATGTAAATTAAAATACTATGAATCAAAAAAAAACAAATATAATGATTAAAAATCGAATACAATATATAAGCACATTTTTAAATGTTATTTTAATGTATTTCATAAAAATCATAATTTTTATATTAAAATTTAAAATTAAATATGTTTGAAATTTATTTTGATAAAATTAATAACAATTTTTAAATCATAACATAAAAAGCCTCCAAGGGGGTTTTTCATGTATTTTTATGAAATACCTCAATTTTCAATTGAATAGTAAAAATATAGTTTTCCCCAAAACCGGTGTATCTTAAATTACAAAATTCATGATGTAATAATGACTTAAGACTTTTTATAAAAATATTTTATACCATGATATATTTAATTTCGTAAATCATTCATTAATATAAAATAATCTTAAATTAAAATCCTTAAAAGAAATTTACAAAACCTAAAGTCATAAGTGATCCCTTAAAATAATAAATTTTCTTTCTTTCCACATTCATTTTTAATAGAATACTGAATTAGAATTATAATAAAATTAATGTTTTATAAACCATTATATTTTATTTATATATTATTTATATTATCAAAGATGCACTATTACATGTTTTACTTATAATATATTATTTTATTCTGTAAATACACCTCTCCTCAAGTATAGATAACCCCTCTCCCAACCTTTGGAAAACCACTCATCCCTAACATTACAAAGCCTATCCTCTACCAAAAAACTTCCATTAAACCCTTCTATCATCCTTAGGTATCTACAATAGTAACCCAACACCAAAAAACAAGGGATTTTTAGTGTCATACAAGAGAAGCTACACCAAGGATTAAGTAAGTTTCAATCAAGTCTTCGCTTTTTCTTAGAATTCTCTTTCTTATTTCAACACCCATTTCAAAACCAAACATTATAATAAAAAATATCTAGAAATTTAAAATTATATTAATTATTATAACATACATTAAATATCATTGTTAATATATGTATATATATAAATTTCAAAATTCACTTTCTTTCTCTTTCGACAATGTCATGCAAAAGGTCGGTTAACTACCTAAGGAGAAATTTCAATTTCAATGATTATAACCACCATCATGGATGGATATTATGAATAATATATATTACATTATTATATAATTACATGTTATGTAAGACAATTAAGTTAATTATACTTATTTATAAATGAATTTTAAGGAAAATAGTTAAAATGAAGCTGAACGGGAAAATTTAATATAAATATGATATCAAAACAATTAAAATTTTACAAATAGTGTTATAAAATAGAATAAAACAATTATAATGGATAAATACTGGGTAAAATGAATATAATTCACTTCCGAAACTCTTTTATATTAATATTATGTTCATTATTCAGGAGGTGGAAAAGAGAAAAAATAAAGGGGGATTTAAGGTAAGGGGATTCTTGAAACCAATTACTTTATTTGAGTTATCATATATTACACAGTATTAATGATCATATTATGTCCTTAATGTTTCCTTTTTATTTTTACATTTAGTTTATTTTAGTTCCCTCAATGTAAAAATGTTTTCTATGAAAAGTATTTTTTTCATAGAGACATCGATTTACAAAACTTTGCAATTTTACGTCCCTTGAAATTATTATTGCCCATTAAATAATAATCAGGTTTTATGTACATGTATGATTTCCCCTATTCATTTGGGAATGAAAATGTTTATTCATAAATTTATACTTTATGAAATTATTATGGAACCCATTATCTTCCATGGGTTCATTTCATAACTATGGTTGTTATATGATCTATGTAGAATGAATGATTAAGAGAATTTATGAAGTTACCAGTGGGCCCAAAATTATATATCCTTCCAATTAATTGGGTAATGATATTTATCTCCTGAGATAATGTGAAATATTTGTGAAGATGATTCATGATTTTTTCAAAATGATGATGTTACTATTTTTGCACATATGTTATGCGTGAACATTATGCTATATTTTTTCTCAACTATGTGTGGTATTTGAACACTAAGACATGGTGTTTAATTTTATGAATATTCCACATTACAAGCCTTTGTCAAATGATTCCCTTATGATTATAATTCTTATGATATGATTATGCTCACCTTTACTTTTGATACATGTCCTTTATTCACCACATGTTTAGATCCCCTTATCGAGATTTTAACTCCACCCTTTCATTGATGTATAACCTTAGATGATTACATTTACAAAGTATAATCTGAGGGAAAATAAGTGGATAACATAGAAATAATTAAATAATGTTTTAGTTTTATTATGTAAAAGTGATGTTTGATCCTAATTTACCCATGATAGCAAACCTCTGAATCATGGATTGTATGAATTTTATATTTTTTGATTTAAAATTAACGTAATAATGATGTAATTAATAATTCATTTCATTATATTAACCCTCTCAAAAACAATATTCAATACACCAAATTTCATCTTTTTATTATTGTTCAAGCATTGCATCAACACTGAAATTGATTTTCATATTTAGTATGAAATGAACAATGAATTATATGTTTTGATTTATTTTATATTATATTTTTATAATATTCTCATAAATTATTATTTTCATATGTTTAATAAGTTTTCATGTCATATTTCTATATAAAAGAAGTCATAAAATATTTAGTACTTCATAAAAAATTAATTTTTTTATTTTTCACCAAAAAAATAATTTTTTCATAAAAATAGTAAAAATTTGTCCTTGGATAAATTTTATATGATTAATAAAAAATGAAATCCAATTCAAAAAATTAAATTCTTATAGTTTTAATAATTAATTTTTAATAAGAATGTGTCAAATTAAATGAAAAATAGTTTTGTAGACAAATTATTTGTTAAGAAAAAAAATTAATTTAAGAAAAATACATGAATATTACTATTTAAAAAGGATTTAATTACATTATTACACGTAAAATTTATCATATTTAAATTTAATATCAAATTTAATACATATAATATATTTTATATTACTTGATTTAATGAAAATAAATGAATGTAATTTAAAAATAAGTATTTTTAACTATTCATTCAAAAGTCAATCATTTAAGAAAAATATTAACATTTCATGCAATTTTAATTTTAATATGGTTATTTTAATTTTTTTCCATTTTTTAAAATATATGTTCTAAAATTGGACTAAATTAATTGTAATTTACATACATAAAATGAAATAATATCTATTTTTGGAGAAATTAAATTTTGGAAAAATTGTGTATTTATTTATTATTAATTAAAACATTATATAAAACCATTATACCTATTTTTATAATATGATTAACCTATTCATTTCTTCTAATCCAATGGATAGGTGATAATGATCACATTAAATAATAATATATCAATAGTATATTATGCTTCACATAATGATTTGTGTTGCATACTAAGAATTTTATTGAGTATAGTATTATAAATTTTCAAGGTGTTACATTCTAACCCATGTAAATAAATTTTCCGCACAAAATTTTATCTCAGTCATAGCATTACCAATATTTGAAATACCTTTATTAAAAAGAAAAACTAAATGGAGGGATAATAAATAATATTTTTAAAAGGGCAAGTATGATACATATTAGTTAAGAGAAATAAAAAATAATCTGGTCCTAGATATGTATAAAATTTGTGTGATGTTAAATTCTAAACATAGAGTTGAAAATTAATGTCCAAAGACTAATTAAGAGTGATATTGAACATGGTATTATATATTTATTGGCTAAAAAACCCTAAATCAGTGAGGCGTGAAGACTCTATTAATTCATTTGAAATGATGTTAAAAGGATAAACTTTTTATTTGAAGATCTTATTCCAAAAGTTGAATGATTAATTTACTGTAACAATACAGAATAAGGTAAAATGTACACACATGATATTTATCGATTTTGTATGAAAATTTTCATCCTTTGGTTATGTTTCTATGAATCTCTATTTCATATCTTATTCTAACAAATAAATATTTGATATTTTATGTTCATACCTAAAACAAAAAAAAACATCATTTAATGGTTCATAAGATCCACAAAATAATTAAAATTAATTACTTCCATGTATAAATATATAACAAAAACAATTTATAATAAGTTTTAAAATATAGAAAAATATAATATATTTATCTCTAAAACATAAAACAAATCCCCCAAGTTTGACTTCATCTATTCCATAAATACTTAACAAGAACACTCCTCCAAAATATTTACAAAAAAAGAAAAAACCATTTAAATATTTGATTAAACATCTATCCCTATACAACATAATTTGGCTCATAATGTCACATTACAAACATGTGAATAGATTGATCATATATTCTCTCAAACCTTTATAATAACCCATGTCACCATAAAACCACAACGAAGACATATATTCTTAAAAACAGTAACACAAACTTTATTCCTCAAATAGAATCAAAGTAAATTTACTATATTATCTAAATTCTAATATAGGTAAAAAAAATTCATCAAATCACTAATAAATTCCAATGTTATATATACCATTCAATTTATGGTTTTAATATCAATTATCTATTTATCCTAACTATTAATTATTAATATAACATTAGGAAAATATTAAGGGTTATCATTACATTAATCATTTTTTATCCACAAAAAAATCACCTTACCACTAAATTTATTTTCATGGTTATATATACCATTCATTATAGGATTCAACTCATTGTAGAAAAGCTACTAAATTTAAATCCTTAGATGTTTTGTGATTTATATAACTGTAATATCAACGATATAACAATTCCAAAATATAATTCAAACATTCCAATATCTAAACATTGATCCTTACACCTTAATGATTGAAATGTAATGAGACCTTCCTTAGTCTACTATCTGATCCTCAGATTAGGTAATTGACTTAGAAAATTAGTATATCCCCAATATATAATACATTGAAATATAAATGGTTCCATAAGATGATTTTTTTTCATTCAATCAAAATTTTAATTTTTCTTTGAAAATTTGATTATATGTGTCCTTAATTTCCACCCAATATAACATTTTCATATTACATTGATACATTCTATAGGGTTTTATAATTTTTATATGAAGGATGTTTAGCCTTATTTCATACATGGATTCCACCACCAAAGATCTCAGTGAAATCTATCCTTCTCTTCTTTGGTGAGTTCTAGTGTTCGTATGGGTGAATGTTTTTAATCACATACCACGATAACTAATGAAGAATAATAACAATATCTTTCACATTGACCATCATACAATTTGTTTTCTAATAATCCCCACACTATCTA
The DNA here is from genome assembly GCA_963277665.1 of Viscum album. Lineage (NCBI taxonomy): Eukaryota > Viridiplantae > Streptophyta > Magnoliopsida > Santalales > Viscaceae > Viscum > Viscum album. The sequence goes on along the minus strand of OY728128.1, from coordinate 413,368,630 downwards.
TCTCATTCAATGTTAACATAGTTCCTTCTGGTTTGTATCCATTGATTGAAACCCAAAATTGTAGTGTTAGAAATAATAATCATATACGGAAACTATATAATCGTGAAAATAATTTATAGGTTTTTTATATCATAGAACCCTATTTTCAATCTAAGACACCATAGGGTTAAACTAGTTTATTTATGGTCATAATATATTAAAATCCCCCCCAATGGTTCATAAATTAAATATGAGTTAACCCAACCAAATCCTCCGGGAGTGTCAAACCATATTCACTGTAAGGAAACATTCACCGTGAACCAGAATAATGGTTGTGATATACTCAACCAATACATTTTAGGGTTATAACCTCTAGATTAATCTATAAAAAACAAAATCCACTTTTTGAATTTAATATGGGATATTTAGTTAAGAAATCTACACAATCTCTACCATACTGAAAACATTAAAAGTTTATTCTACAGTTAGACATGTCCTCATATTTTGTTATTGTGTTATATTCCATAATCTATAATTTATTAAATCTAGTTCCCATAGTTTCTACTAAAAATTCTTTGATACCAACTGTAGAATCCCAAAATCAAGTAGCCTAAAGATGATGTCTTATTTATTACATTAGCACTAGATTGAGCTGATCACATCTGAATTGATTGAATATTTTAGTAGTCTTGTTAAACTTGATACATATTGTCATTCCATTTTATCTTGAAAACAAAATATAAAACATAGTGAAGGTAAATATTATATATCCTTGAACCCATTCACCGATTCCTCAATAATATATTATGGAAATGAAGACAAATAGAGGGTGAGATCAGATTCTTTTTATGGGTTATGTACATTAAAAAATATCATGAGTAAATATGGGATATTCAATATGGAAAGATAAATAACCGAAAACACATGATATATACATAATAATTTTATCCCACAATTAATCCATGGATAATATTAGTGATGAAACCTCCTGGATAATAACTAATAAATTTTCCATGATAGAAATGCTTAATTTTAGATATCATGTTCTCAAATATCATGATTTATATAACATCAGCACCATTCACAAATATAGTTTAATCAATGGGTAGGTATAAACCAAAAAACCATTTAGTATGCATATCCAACTAGTTGTCTCATGATTCATGTTTATACATCAAGGGGGAATCTATTATTGGTTCCCACCCATCACTACATGTCCATTTTATCCAACATATAATGAAAAATTAATTTAATTCATATAAAATAATTCTTCATAAAAAATGTTTTATTGAATAGGCTATAAAAAATATAAATATATTTTAGTCACTAAAATAAAATTCAAAGTAAAAAAACGTAAAAAAAATTTATATGGTTTAGGAAATAATCATATCCATGATACATAGAATATGAATATTTAAGAGAAAAGTAATTTCTATTGAAAATTTATCAAAATAAAGTGATTATTTGAAGAGAAAGTTAATAAACTCAAAATTAATTAAATATGAAATTAATCTCATCGGAAATATTTGTTTTTTAGTAAAATAAGGTATTCTTGAAATCGTAATACAAATATGAAAAAATTCATTAAATAGGTTTCTTTTCGACACCATGGTAAAATTGTTGAAGAAGATAAATAGTGTAAAATGGTTAGTGTGATGAAAAACCTGTTAACGTCATTTATGTTAAAAAATGTTCATTTTCTAAAGAGAATTAAATATGAAATTTTTAGAAAACATTAGAAATATTTATTTCCAACCATGTAAAAATTCAAGGATAACATGAAATTTATTTGATAATTCATTTGAGTAAATAAAATGGATTTTTTTTTAAAAAATTGAATAATATGGCCATAGAAGAAAAATATACTAGTTCAAATGAGAAATAAGATTAGATTTAATTTAAAACATTTCCGTGAATGATTACAGTGAAAAAAAGAGTAAAATTATGATTAAAATATGTAATTTTTTTAAAAATTTATAGGATAAGAGAATATATTGAGATTATTATAGATTATAAGATTCTTTAAATGGACATAATGTAAATCACAAAAAATGAGTTTGTAAAATAAATTCCTACCTCATTGGTAACCATTAAAATTTAAACCCCTGATAAAGTAAACACGAAATAAAACAATAATTACTGTTAATAAATATATATTCACAAAAAAATACCTCAAAATGGAAGTATATACACCAAATAAAATTAAATAGCTTCGTAATACCAAATATTACTCAATGTAGTGTAAATCTGTGAAGTGAGAACTAATCAATAAATTGATTATGTGTACAAAATGTTAATACACAAAAAATAAGTAAAAATAAAACAATATATAATCATTAGATATTTCGCACATAACCATGGCATAACACAGCCAATTAAGTTAAAGTGTAACCGAATGAATGGAAGTTGAGTTATGAAGCCCCTTACATTATATTTTAGTTTCATCATAAGTAATTTTAAACACATTTATAATAAATTTTGATTTATATTTATTTTATAAAATAACCTTATAAATATCAATAATCTCATATAAGATCCATTTATAACATTTAATGTCATATTTGTTAGAATTATTTTATTATTATCATTGTTTTTTTGTTAATTTCATCATTTTTCATGATAATTTTTGTTCCATTGTTGTGGTCCTTATACTTTGATTATGGTTACATAATAAAAAGAAATATTATAGTGATATAAAAATCATATATATTAATTATATTGATATTTAGTGTTATCCATGAAAGACATATACTGATAAATTAATTACACATTTCTTGGAAACAGTGGGATGTATGTACACATGAACAGTCTTTTCACTTTTTGATGAATGAGTAATTAGAAATATAAATTGTAATTACAAATTAAAATTTAATTTTTGTATCATATATTTTTTTATATTAATTAAATATATCCTTAATACAATCCATGTAAATATGAAATGAAAAACAGGTTACATTGCTTCGTGAAGGTGGTAGTCCACATGTACACACAAGCAACATTATCATTTTCCAATGGATTAGAAGGTAGGAAGATATATATGATATTATAATTATATATGAATAATTATTTTATAATATATATATAAATATATATATATTCATTAGTTCTATATTTATAACCACCTAGGTAAAGTGGTGAGGAAGAAAATTACACTACTACGTGGAGATGGAAAGTCGTACTTATGCACGAGGAATGTTTTTGTTTTCATAAGATCAAAAAGAGAATTAATATGGTTCTAAACTAGTCTGAATAACATATAATTATATTTATGATATTTTAATTATACTTTTTGTATGGGTAAATGATATTCAGATGATATATAAGAAGTAATAAACATTAACGGGTCTGTAAAGACAAATAACTCTTCTTTGTTATAATTCTCTTAGATCCCTTCCTAAGGATCCATGGAATGGTATTTTATGAATGTAATCACCTTAAATTAATGAATATTTATGTTTATAAAGAAATTTTATAGGTCTTTGTAGAGATTGGATTCTCAATATGGTGTATATAAAATAATGAAGGGGTGTCCTTTTATAATTTAAGAGATAAGAATTATTTGAATTTCTAAAAATAATAAATTGATATAATTTTTTTAAAAAATGGATAGAATTTATCTAATTAGAATATAATATTTTTATTATTCAAAACACTATAATAATAAAAAATTGGTGAAGTTTTTGTTATTTTTTCACCCTTATCATTTACCTTTAACCCCCTCGCTTACCCTTTTGAAAATTATCACAATATTAAAGTTTTATAACATCTAAGGGTCATGAATGTTACGATTAAAGGATAAAAAGACTAATAAATGAAAAATGGTTAAATATAAAAACCATATACAATTAATATTTCTAAGTAAAAAAATCTAATGACTTTTAAATCATTTAATAAAATATTATTTATTATAAAGTATCATTAATGTCACATTGTGAAGTTTGTATTTAATTTTACATTGAAAACAACAGAATAAAAAAATTAATTATATTATTACCATTTAAAACATTTTTAAAATTATATATTTATCAATAAAATTCATTGAATACTACAACTCAATCAAATTGAAGATAAATTTATGAGTTTATAAAATAATTTACTTGATTTTTCTTCTACTTTTACATGAACCATGCTAGTATTGCATAAGCATTTAAGGTTATTATTTTATAAAACAAATTAAAAATAAAATAACATAACAATAATAAATAAATTTATTTCAATAAAAATTTGTATATTGTTTAAAATTTTATATTTACTCACATTTATATCTTGATTTATTATTTAATATGTTATTTTGACTTTTCATTCCTTGCACAAGCCTTTCACATGAATTTTAATAATACTCATGTTATAAAACCAAAATATTCATAAAAATACATAAAAATATAAATAATATTTCATATTTAATAACTAAGTCCATAAAATAATTTCTCCCTATCAAATACTATATTTATCACATGAAAGTTTACTTTTCTTGTACTGCGCAATCACTAAGCCTACAAAAAAATGATTTTCATATTTATCATTCAATAAATTATAAATTATATGTATTGAATTAATTTTTTATTATATATATATATATTTATATTATTCTAATAAATTATTAATTCCTTATGTTTAATAAAATTTTATATCATCTTTATATAATGACGACATGATAAAAGATAATATATTTCACAAAATTAGTATTTTTTTATTCACTAAAAATTATATTTTTTTAAAAAAATATGAAAAATAAATCCTAGGATAAATTTGAAACTATGAATCAGAAAATTACATCCATTTAATAAAATAATTCATATCAGTGGACTGGAATAATTTTATTGTAAATGCATAAAAATAAATAAAAAGGTTTTTTTATAAAAATATGATTTTGAGATTAAAAATTAACATCTGTGACAATATTGAATATTTTTTATTCCAAAAAATTATTTATATTATTCCAAGTAAAATGGATCATATTTATATATAATATAATATACCAAATTGATTTATATTTTTAAATAACTTATTTTTTTGATAATAAATGGGTTCATTTGAAAAATTGTTTTTTAACTATTCACTAAAAAATCAATCATTTTAGAAAAATCCAAAGATTCCACAATATGTTAATTTTTATATGATTATTTACAAAATTATTTTCATTTTATAATATCTAATTTCCGAAAGTTGTAGAAATTAATGATATTTTCCATGAAAAAATGCAATATTCATCCTTTTTTAGGAAAATAAATTTTATAAAAATTGATTAATTTTTTATTATTAATCAATACATTATAAAAAACCATTATAAATATTTTTCATAACATGGTTAACCATATCCATTCCAACCAATCCAACAACTCTGTGATAAAAATTAATTTTAAACAAAATATTTTAATAGTATATAATAATTATATTCAATCTCAGAGTTGTGTGTTAAACAAGATATCAAGAAAAATATTCTAGATTTTTGGGTGGTGTTACAATACCCATTTCTTAAAATCAGATGGTAAATTTAGAAATAAAAAATAAAAACCTAATTAATTCAAAAACATAATATTTCAAAAAAGTAACCCCCTTAATACATAATTTTTTTTCATTACATTATTTTTTTAAACCTTTATTATCCTCTATGTCTTTCCAAAAATGAACAAAAGAGTAAAATAAAATGTATGTAAGAAAACATAAAAAAATTAGAAAACTTTTTAGTGGAAAATTTTAAGTAACACAAATTAAATATATAAATAATTCATATTATATATATATTCATTTTCTTAGAATTGTAAAACATTTACATGTTTCGATAGTAGTCTGAAAAATTTATTCATTTTAGTGTGTTTTTCATAAAATGGTTGAGATTATTATGTTCATTTTAAAAAAAAATATTCTTATCATCCTGATCCTACTACTTGATTTATGTTATATATTCTACTAATAATACTACATTCTATAATTTTTATGATCATAAAAAACTTTTTAACATTCACCAAGTTTCTATCTTAGAATTTTATTCATGTTGAACAAAATTTTTTAATCATATATTATTAATGTTTCTTTTCATTCAAATATTATCAAATATTTCTATAACCAATTAATCCAATTTCTAAAAAATTTAAAAGAATTTAGTCTATAGAAGATTTTTTCTAATAGTTTCTCAAGCCCTCCTTCATTTTTACCAGTAAATAAATGACTTTTTGATACAATTTTTCATTTGTATATGAATAATCTATTGATATAAGAGATTTCACTAAGATTTAACATCATGTAAAATATATAAAATTACAACCAACCTCATGATAACTTCATTAATATAATATAACTTTGTCTCAATTCTTTTTTGCAGTATCAAGTGGAGTATGGGTGTAGGAGTTCAAAACATGGGGAATGAGAGTCTTTCTTATTCTCACTTGATAATAATCTTCTTGTATTTCGAATTTGGAAGGATATATTTCCTCTATTTTAATATCAATAAATATTTTTCGTGAACTTCTTCCTCTTTCAAAGTTTCATCATTCTTCTATATTCTTTTTTAGGATCTATCTAAATCTTCTTCTGATTCCATATAAGAAGTGGGTGATATTTTAGATAAATAAGCTTTAATGGAAGATTCCTTTAGTGAAATAACTATTCGTGAAACTTTTTTATATATTAGAAAATTAATCATTTACAGGTTCATATTATTGAGAAAAAAAATAAAAACATCCTTCCCTTTACTATAGAATTAATTTTATTTTGGTAATTAATCAATAAGCCATTTTCTTCTCTTTATCTTTTAAAATTTTCTGATTTTTCGCATTCTGATCCAAGTATTATTCCTTATTAAGAATACAATTATGGCCTCCTTCCTTTTGATCTTTCTTTTATTTCATAGATCCTTCAAATGAAATATATTAAATATATTTAACATTATTTCTTTTGAGATAATGAAATTTATTTTATTCATTATTTATTTCTACAATTTTTTCTAGAGTTTCTGGTTGATCTTTTAAAATATTCTTTGCTGATTTTTTAGTAAATTTTTTAGAATAATAATCATAAATAAACCTCATTGTAAAAAAAATTCATCTCCAAAAAGATGTTATTTTTCCCTTATTGGTAGAGATAAGTTATTTTTAAATTCTATACCTCATGAAACTTAATTATTACCTTTATAATAATCTAGTTTAAGGAATAAATTTCTACATTAAATTTACCCTAGATTTTCATACATAGACATGTCATCTTTTTAGATGAATATTCATTATATAACATAATGATCCATGCAAGAATCATATAGGTATAACATCTTTAGAAAAATGAAATCATAACATATTTATTTCAAAAAAGTTCTACATCATCACCCACTAAGATCTTCATAAATATCACCCTTTTTAGACATATCATACATCAAAAAAAATTCATAATATTGGAAAATATACATAGTAAATTGGGAACACTAATTCTCATTAAGGGTAAACATGGGAGATATCAGTGATCATATATAGATACCAAGAGAAAAAGGGTATGAGAAAATGATCATAACATTTGAAAACCATAGCCTTCACATCATATATCAAAATCTTGGGTTATGGCATAAATCATAGTAGTTTACAAGATATTATTCATAAAAGAAACAATGAACATGATATAAGAGAGAATAATATTGGCGTAATTCCAGGATGTTTTTAATAGAACTATGCATATAAAATCAATATATAAGTATTCAATTATCTTTTCCAAGTCTATCATAGTGTAATACGTTCACTCTCTAAACCATCATCGTAGTAATGGATTACTCCCTATTCTATCATAGTGGGAAAAGTCCCTTACTAAATTCAGTTCAACTACCATTTCATCCCTATTTTTCTCATGAGATATAAATATTTACCCAATGTATTGGATGTAGATATAATTAAAACCTATCAAATAATGAAAATCATACATATATGTGAATACGATCATAAATAATTCATCATATAAAAACAGATGAAAATAAATAGGTTTTATAAACATTTCATCATAGAATAACCTATAGAAAAGGAATAGGTTTCATGAACATAAAACCATAATGAAAATAAAATATACATATAATAAATAATGATTGTATCATTGGATCATATTCCTATTAATGTATAAGTAACAATGAATGTGTTTGTCGTTGTTGAATCAAAATATCATTAAACTCTGTTTAGAAAAACAACATTTCCATTTTGAAATCAATCCTTAGAAGTTATATTTTCCAAAATTTTATCAAAAACTTTTATTTGAGAATAAACGTGGGAAATTGTAAAGGTAAATTTCAAACATTATTGGATATAACAATGATAAATTCTATTCATGTCGTATAGGTTGCAAAAAATATTCCTTCCATAATTTTTTCAAAAAAGTAAGAAGTACCTCAATTGGAAAACTATAATAAGATTCATTTAAAATTATTTTTTAAAAATAAAAAATAAAAATTAATTTAAAAAATCATATGAGAATAGGAAAAAACTTTTTAGAACATTTTTATAAAACAAAGATATGGAAGAAATAAAATTAGAGTAAAGAGGGAAATGACGTGAATTTTAATTAGAAACATATTTTCATTATCTTGAAAAAAAGGTGGTGGAAATGAAATAAAAAATTGTAATATAAGGAATTAAATATAGGATAATAAAATTATTGATTATATTTATAGTTTTATAATAATTATTCATCATCGTCACTTAATCATTAACAATCCTAATAAACGATGTGATTGTAACATAAAACCCCTTACCTTGGGTCTGACATTGTTTGTATGTTTTTAAAGAACCAATATAGTAAATATTAGTTTGTTATAAAAATTATTATACCATTATAAAATATATAAAACCATATATTATTTAATTTTAATCTTTTAGGACCTATTTATGAAATATTATTTATTTAAATAACTATTCTGGGAGATAATTTCTTTATTTTTCATATAGGTTTTGGTTTTGTAGTTTCAGTCCTTGAATGTTTTTGAAAGTTCCATAGTCTTCGGAATATTAATATTGGTATAAATATTATATATATTATTTAATTATATATATATATATATATTTATATTTATATTAATCCATAAATGTTGTGGATAGAAAAGTTTATTATACCATTCATGGAGACGGTAATCCATACATACCATTTAACGCTGGTCTCATTTCCCAATAAATGGAACAAACTAAATGTATATATATTAACTAAAATTTTATATATCATTATTATTACATATATATCATATATATTCATAAAATTCACCCTCATTACCATTTATGTAAAATATAAATGAAAAATTAATCACATCGCTTCGTGGAGGTGGTAGTTCACACACACGCAAGGGTGACATTATTATTTCCCAAAAGATTGGATTAAAAGTTTTAATAAATGAAATTAAACTTATATAACTATTAGCGTTTCATAAATATCATATATAAATATTAAATCCTTCATAATAACCATCCATAAAATACAATGGTGAAAAAGGAATTATATTGCTATGTGGAGATGACAGACTGCACGTACGTATGGGTGATACATTCACTTCCCATCTGATGGGAAATGGGGTGTATAATATATGTTTTCATCATCCTAAAAAAATTATAATATCTATAAAAAATAATTTATTATTTAATAAAAAATATATTATATCTATATGAGGTAATAAAATTAAAATAAAATGACCAGTTAAGGCGATTACCAATGTTTTTAAATTACACAATTAAATATCTTCTAAAGGAATATAGGGTTGGACTTTTTTAAAGAATAAAAACATCTAAAATGTGTCTAGTGAAGTTTATAAGAGAAATTGGATGGGTTTTTTTAGATACTAAGCCTAATGGTTTGTAATAAGGGAAAGGTGGGGTGACCTTTAATAATATAGATGAAGATCTCTCTTCTAATTTCATAAAATATTAGATTAATATAGATTAATTTTGAGATAAAAATGGATAAAAATTGATAAAATTCTAAGATAATTTGAGTATGAGTATAAATATTGTAATAATATAAAAATTATACAATTTTGGATCACGTTTGTTCCATTATCATTTAGTTTTACCCCCCCCTACAATTGACCCTTTTGACTATTACTGTAATATTAATGTTTTATACCCTTTAACGGCTAATAATTTCACTACAAAATGAAAAAATAACAATAAAATTTTCATGGTTTATTTTTAAGACCATATCTCATTTATTTGGCAAGATATATGATTTTAATGAATTTTATATCATTTAATACAATATTTTTTATTTTAAAATATCATTAATGTCATTTTTAACACCATTGATTTAATTAATCTTTAAATACATAAATACAAAGGAGAATTATAACATAATGATTTAAAACCTCCATAATATGTCATATTTATTTTTAAAATTCATTGGATTCATTAAATAATTCAAATTATATTACCTTTTATATTTTTCAAATCATTTATAATTTTTTTATTAATTGGATATGTTCTGCATCGGTTTTTCAATAAAATTTAAGGTCATTATATAAATAATAAAAAATTAGAAATCAACTTAAAATAGGAAAATAATTTCATTACACTCAAAAGAAGCCATTATATTTATTAAAAACATGGGGTTTTTCTCTATTTGGACACATAAGTGATATTAAAAACAAAGCAAGTTAAATTTTGTAACTTTATTTGATTAAAATATTATATTACTAAAGTGTGCAATAAAATAATAAATTGCATGAATAAGGTGATAATGGTATAATGAAATTTATAAAATATTAATTTTATGAAATGTTATGGCCTTACCACTATATTTAACCTAGACTAACCAGATTTACCCTTTACCAATGTGATAAATTTTACCATGGTTTCTATTCATATTGACTGAAATTAAAAGAGGCATATTTACCAAATTAAAACATATTAAATCTAAATATTTAATTCATTTTATCTAATTCAACTCATATAAGTGGTATAAATTAATTTTTAATTATTTATTCTAAATTTGACAAAAAACACTTTTTAGAATAATTCATTTTTATGTCAAGAACTAGAATTACTATTCTCCAAAAAATAATAAAAAATATTAGATGAAGGTTTATTTCATATTGAATATATAATATATTAGTTTAATTAAAAAAATTCCCTAATTATGATGAGTTTAAATTATTATGATAGAAATACATTGTGCACATAAAACAATTTTTCAAAAACCAATACCCTTTATTTTTAAATGATTTTATTTCATTTATAGTTATTTATAACTAATTATTTCATATTATAAATCTGTAAACCATAAATTATTATAATTTAGTTAGACTTATTCATACTCTCCAATACAAAAACTTGTATGTCTTGGTTTTTTTAAACTCATTGTTCTGTGTATCACAATATATCAAATAAAATACATTTATTTGAAGATAAAACTTCGTAAACATATCTAGGTGTTTCAAAATATTTAATGGAATATTAAAATAAATTAATTTTCATGATTCAGGTAAAATCCATACATGTTGTACATGTTAAAAATAAATACTCCTTTTAAACATTTATAAAGAGTGTAATAAGTGACCTATCCAGAAAAAATAATGAAATTAACTTTTCAAAAACTATTAAAATAACGTGAAATAATATGTCATGTAAATTTTTCAAATGGTTTATATTTATTTAATAACATTCTTAATTTTTTTTAGAAATCATAGACATGGAAAAAAAATAATCCCAATCTAAAAGTTGATACAGGATCGATATACCTTATGTAAACGTTCTTGACGTTTATTTATTCATGAATTATGAAATGGAAAATAAAAAAGTTAAAAACCATCATAATCCTAGGATAAGAAAATACATTTGGTTAAATAAAATATGAGAATATGATTTTCTCCAAAGTAACATGGAACATAAACAATCTATAAGAGAAAAGAGATAGTAACATAAAGCTTTTACAACTTTGGTAACTGTTAAAAAATTCATTGAAAGTAAGAATATTATATGGATATATATTAACTCTTAATTACATGGATTAATATTTAGAAATTAATTTTTGAGGAATTATGTACACCACCCAATGAAAATTATGGTCTATGATGTGAAACATGTGTTAAGAAAATGATATAGAGACAAAAAACCCTTACAAAGATCATATATTATGACGTGATAATTAATCCACGAATTGATTATGTAAAAATATTAAAATAAATATAAAACAAATTTATATACAGAATGAAACAAATTATAGGACAATTTATACATAATAATTTCACAATAAGGAAAATGAAGAAGTGTTATAACCCTACATAAGAAATTGGAGCTGAGAAACCTGTTACAACTTGGTAAATTTCAAGTCAAATCCCCTTGGATGAAATAATTTGAATTAAAACATAAAATTACTTGAATTATGAATTATTCATGATATAATATTTAAAATAGGCAGTACACACACCATATAAATTTTTTTAGGCATGCAACATTAAAATTTTCCTTAATGAAAGGGAATAGAGTCCAAATCCCTCAACTCATCTCTAGAATATACATGTACATCCTTGGACTCAGGTATAATAAACTTATATAAATTATTTAATTACTTAAGATAATTTTTATGTATTAATAATCTATCCTAAAACATTTTTTTAATTTAAATGACATATTTAATTACTTATTTATTTAAGTCCACATTGAGTGTTTGGAGTACGTTTGGCACATAATCTCAAAATGGATTTGATGTGTTGATTGTGGTTAAAGAAAAATAAATTCCATAACTCCATAATAATATTCATGAAGTAGCTATATGTTTTAATTATACTTTTATTAAGATCCATGTTTGATGGTTATGAAAAATGAACTATGTTGCAATCATGAAGATGGTAGGTCGTACATACGAATGAGCAACATTTCAATTTTTCAATTATAATGATGAAAAGAAGGTAAGTATTATTTAATAATAAAATATTGATAATTATATTATATATATAATTTTATCACTTAAAATAAACTTATATATATCATCCATATGATGGGCTGATGAAAAATGAATCGCATCTCTTTGTAGAGGTGATAGTATACACATACACATGAACAACGTTATCATTTTCAATGAATCGATAGGTAATAAAATATATGATATATTATATTTAAATAATAATAAATAATTCACTAATATCATATATATATATATATATATATATATATATTTAATCCATCATTAAATAAATATATTATAAGTGTTCATTGAAAAAAAATTACATCGATTCTCGAGGTTGTAGTTCACCAAACACATAAACGTTGGATTCGTTTCCAATTTGATTGAATAAGAAGATGGATATACGTTAAGAAATAAATAAATAAACATTTTTAATATACTAATTTTATTAAATCATCATTCTTGAATAAATTTTTAAGGAGGTAGAATACTAAATACAATAAGAACACTTGGTTAAAAACTATACCAAATCTGTGGAAAACCTCCTTAGGATTATACCTGAAGCCTTCCTAGGTGTATTTATGATAAAAAATTCCCTATATTATTTATGCATGGATTTAAGGAAGTGATTTGGGAAATTATTTTCCCAAATAAGATTCTTTTTTATTGTGATGAAAAGAAAAGGGTAAGAATCCTTTTATAAGTAAGGGTAGGGGAACTCATGGAAATATAAAAAATATTAAATTTAAATAAATAAATTTTCTTTAAAAAAGTATCCAAAATAATATAATGTAAATATTTATTACTTTTGGTTAATTTAATTCCATATAATAAAATTTCTATTTTTTCATTTTTGTTTTTTCCCTTATCAATTTGTTTTAACCTGCATTATCTCTTTCTGATAGTTAACATGGTAATGATTTTTTTAGTATTTATGGGTAAATATAGTTACTATAAAAATAACATTGGACCTTAAATGGACCATGGTTGATATTTTAGACCATATCCCGATATATTATATGAATATATGATTTTTAGGAATTTTAAATCATCTAATGAAATATTATTTATTATAAAAATTCATTAATTTCAATTTTATAAATTTCATTTAATTCGACATTGAAAAAAACAAAAATACATTGGAATTCAAATATAATCCATAAAAAACACTCAGATATGTTATTTGTATCTATAAAATTAATAGTTCACAATAATTCCTTAAAATTATATCACATTTAACATTCTGAAATAAATTATTTTCTCATTAATTAAATAAATATTATGATAATGTTGCATAATCATTTAAGGTATGTATTTCAATATTAAGAATTACAACTAAATTAACCTCATAAAAAATAATTTATATTCCATATAACACATTTATGACAAAAAATGTCTATATTGTGTCGATTTTTTCCATTTATGAGTTTGGAATATTTCTAGGAATATTTCTAAAGTCATATGTATAGACGATGTGAGATTCCGAGTGCTAGTGAGCCTGGAATTGATATTTCAAGGGTATTAAATATTTTCAAATCGAAATGAAAAAGTCTCCTAAAATATGAGAATAACTCCAAAAAGAAGAATCCAATTAAAAATATGTGAACGTCATTGATTTCAGAACATGGGATTTAACATTAATGCAACATAAACTTGGTTAGTATTGGGTGTTTAGTTTGAGAACAATTATGGGAGGAAAAATTAAATAAATTAACTATTATTTATTTAATTGATTTATTTAAATACAAAACCTATTAAACCTCTATAATATGTGGTTATTCCAAATCAGTAGAGTTAGCTACATAACACTATATATTTGAGAGGTGTTGTTGGAGAGGAGTCATTAGAGGATCATTGGAAGATGATATAAGATCAAGATCAGATTGAGAATCATGCACTAATGGAGCTTCGGGATCTCATTAATGACAGTGATGCATGATATTTATTCAATAGTGAGTGATCCAAGTTGATGTAGGATGTATGTTTTTTCGATTTATCCCCATTTTATAGTCCTATGATGAATAAAAATAACTCAACTAATGGATTGATTCATGGGTCAATTGTTTCATAGGTATGAGTTTCTTTATCTAGGATTTTAGGGATAATTATATTGATAATAATTTTTGGATGTTCATTAAATATTCTAATTATAATGTATCAATTGAAATCCTAATAAAAACCAAGGTTCTTTCCTCATATTGTGTTCTGTGTGATTAAAGTTATATTGGAGACCCCTAGTTCATGTATGGCATGTTACAGTGGAGAGGCATTGAGAATAATGATTCCTAATATTTTCAATTTGCTGGAATTTAGATGATGTTGATGGAAGAGAACAAATGGATTGAGGATAATGATTTTCAGTGAGTTTGGTGATTGATTCAATAAAATCAGGTTGTGTGAGTGAGGTTGTCTGGTAATCCCATAAGTTCTGTGAGAATCTCGATTACACGATATGTTGTCTAGAATAACACATGTTGTGTAGTCCCTTCTATTAATTTCAAGGGTTTTCATGTAGATATAAGTATCGCAATCCATGAGACATGTGTCACATGCTCTATGAACCTTATCTAACAAGCTCGACATGTACAAGGGATATATGCCCCGGACCTAGGGTATCATTACATGCCGAGTGGTCCAATCAACATGTCCTGTACTCCCTAGTAGGGAGATCAGTGTGTATGGAGAGTACACACACAAAAGATCGTGTGTCTCTGTACACCATGTGTCGCAAGATACATGCCTTATACTTGGGAAAGTACATGGGAACGAGAAGGCCCCGTGCTGAACACCGGCCCACACTCTTACATGACATGTACCCTTCGTGGACTTTTTGTCTAATTATTGAAATAATTTCTTTGTGAGTGCAAGAATTGAGTAGTGTTGGGATTTGTAAGACACATCAATTACTCCTTGGGACATGATACATACATCTTTGGGAATAGGTTGAATTACTATTTCTTCTTATCTCAGCTTCATTGTGATATTTTGTGATCTTCCATAGACTATTATCATTTGATTGTGTTCTCATAGTCTATTCCTATGAGGTTTATATGTAATATCCCATTTTCATCCTAGAGGGTGACCCCTTTGTAGTTTCCTGATGATCAGTGTAGTGTGGGTGATTTCCCTTATTTTGTAGTGTGTATATTCAGTCCACATTAATAAAATTTTAGTGGTATGGAGAATGTATCCCTTTGGGGGGTTTTAATATATCATTATTTCAATCATTCTTCATTCGACGGGGTTTGTAGAATTAGTGTGAGAAAAATTACATGGGTATCGATAACCGATCTCTGAGGATATTTATAGTAGGGTCTCATATCCCTTAGAGATCCCTATGTGTTGACCCCCTAGTTGTGTATTTGATCTGATCATTATGATGGGGGTATTATTTTGATGGAGTGTGTATGTCAGATGAACATTCTCAGTATCCTTCTTTGTTTCTACTTTGATAAACCTGATGATTGTGACCTCTATGATTAGTGTCATCTGTGGAATTATAAATTGGGGAATGGTTCCTCCTAGATGAACATGACCTATGTGATGAAAGGGATGTTCCATCATCTTAGTGATGCCAAATTTGTTATATCTCTCTGTTGAGTTTCATGTGGGATAGAAGGTCTCAAGGAGTGGGATCTCCTAGATGATCATTAGCATGAATCCTCGCAGTAGACATATGGCTGTCATTGGTTGAGTCATTTTTTGACTCTGAGTCTTTTATGAGTATATGATGGATATACATGGTTATCATTATGCATCATATCTTTTTTACATAACTATGTTTGATGAGATGAATAAACTTGATTATTTATGCTTGGTGATTTCATATTTTCCTACTAGAAATAGTTATACTCATCAATTCATGGGATTATCCCACACATGTCAGGTCTTTATTAGATGATAGAACTTTTTAGGGAGTCTTTGGAGTACCAAGAGTCAGTGGATCTTATTTTGGTCTAGACGTACCGAGTTTTATATCATTGTTTCAAGTGATAGATGTACCCTTCTTCTCAGTATGTCAGACATTATTTTCCAGTATTGGGTGGGATTCTATATGGCATGTTTTTATGCTTTCTTATACATTATGTTATAATATTATAATAGGATTATTGATTAATTAATGAATTAGTAACACTTATTTTTTATTTTAGAAGTGTATTTTCTTGTAGATGTTGGTGTTTTTATAGTTATGATAGGATAATACCTCTCATGTGTGTGATATGCCTATTCGATATTGGAATCCATCCCATGACCTATTGAATGTAGTCTTGGGGTAGTTATGGATCAAACATTATTTGGTCAGGCCATGACATAGTGGTATATGAAGGAGGTTACCTAGCATGAAGTGTTATGACACAACCTTAGTTGAGATGTATGGTCCAAGAGAGTCCCACCCTATGATTGGAGTTATTTAGATTGGTCTGGGGCTTATGAAAACAAAGTTAAGTGTTTTGAGTTTTGAATTTAGTCCAGGGACTCTAGTGTTGGTGTGGATGCTGACATATGAATTCACAGTGGCTCTAATAACCTGCTTGATTAATTGGTACTTATAGTTACTAGTTTCAGTGGAATATTTATTACAAGAATCATCTAAGAATGGGTTGTGTTTTCCATGTCCATATTGAGTAATATCACCAGATATACTCATTGTCTATGGTATATCTTCTCTTCAATAAAATTGTATTAATGATGAACTTCATTTAGATTTTATTAGTAGAGTCAAGGGTTTTACTCGGTGAGTGATGAGGCCTCTATGATGGGGATTAGTTATAAGACAGTCTTTATTCTTGATGTTCAATAAGTGGTGACTTCTCCTACTGATCAATTCTGGATGTTCATTTATTTCCACAATGTTCCATCATTTGTCTAATGATTGTCCATAATATCTTTTTTTTTGATTTTTAAATCATGACACCTTATTTTCTATCAAAAACACATTAAGATTATCCCAGGTTATTCATTGTCAATATCTATTCTAATCATTCAAAATGGTCAATAAAGAAAATGGGAATTATCCTAAGAATATCCCCCCGGCAGTCTCAAACTAGGTGCATAGTAAGTCCCGTTGTCATGTTCTAAGTTACCCAGAGTCAAGATCAGAACACCTTGTTAGTGTTATTATTAATAGGTAAATCTGTTCCATAACTATGTCCACTTGTAGTATCTGGACATGGATGTATTGTTGGGAAGACCCACATAATCGATACCTTACAAAAATCATAGAATTTTATTCTATACTAATCTTCAAATTATTTATTTGGGTTATTTTCACTAAATTATGATTTCAAAAATCTTGTTCCCAAGGTTTCTACTAAACTTTATTTTACAGAAACTGTAGCACCTTGGCCCTAGAATATTGGAGCTGGTGCATTATTTTTTTATATTGGCTTGATTACAAGGAAATATATCCCAAAGGACCAATAAGTTTAGTAGTTTTGGAAGACTATATTATATGAATTATTTCCATAATCCATTAGAAAATGAAGATAAAAAATGATATAAAATAAAAAAACATAATCTGAATCCTTGAACGCTAATTAAAATATATCTTCTTTATAACCTTGGTAAATGAAGCATAATAAGGGATAGCTCAAATACTCAGAAAGGGTAAGTAAAGTGACCGAAATAATGAATTGACGAGATTGATGAACATGGAAGGGTAAATAACTATTAGCGCATGCCACTAAATTAACATGAAAAAGAAAAATAAAAATGGAAAGGAAAATAATGAAAACACATTCCATTTAATAAATAAAATAATAATTAAATGCATCTATATATACGTCGATGAAAAATATCATGGACAATTAATAATTGACCCATGAAAATGAAATGAATCCATAGATATATCGAAGAAAAATCACATGTATGAATAATAACTAAATATATATGAGGTAAATGATTTATTATTGGACTCATATTTCATAGGTAAAAGTAACATTACTTTCAATACGTTTCACAAGACAGTCTATAACATATTGGGTAAAAACCCATTTGATTTGGATAAATGATTCATCTTATGAGACCACTTATGTATTGAGGGGATATCTATAATTGGACCCCACCTATGTCAAACCAGAAAAGATAATTATTAATATATTTAATAAAAAACATTCCTAATAAAAATTTATATGTGTTGAATAGAAGATTCATACTTATCAATAATTCCTCAATAATTCAAATAACTGTAAAAGTGAACACTGTATGTAAAAGGATATACAATTTCGGGAATAATAGTAAAATCTGTTGTGTGATAAAATGGATATTCAAGGTAATTTACAATGAAAAATTATTACAATAAATTTACTATTTCAAGATAATGATAACAATCAAAAAGTGAAGTTATATTTCAAATACAATCATTAAGAACATTTTTGAAGAAACAAATTTTTAAACATCCAAAAGTGCCCCATACAATTTGAAATATTTAAAACATAATTACCATGAAGTAAAGTTTTTTATAACATGAATAAAAGGATTCCTAATATAATGTATCAAACGGTTCATACGATACACTATTTAGAAGAAGTTATTTTTTTATATGGCATATGCCTCATGGAATGAAAAGTAAGACAATAATTACTTACCTTATCCTTCCTTTTTGTTTGTGGTATTTAGCCTCCTGTATATTGGATAAAAAAATATAATAAATAATATCATAACCATACTAATGTCAATATTACCATTAAATTCTCATAATATCTCATTACACATTTTTTAACAAACTTTTATTTATTTTACTATTTCAGGTGTTAATTTCCTAGTTGTCTCGAGTAACTTTTAACTTGTTACGTGTTGTTATCATTAAATTTATCATAGTTTAATGTTATATAGAATATAATAAACGAATTAATTATCACATATATTCATTATATATGTATTTAGAATAAGATATAATAATTGAAGATAGGAATCAAAATGTACCGTTCATTGAGATTATATGTTTTACGTATGCATGAACACTGCTTTCATTTCATTGTCGTATTTTAAAAAATTAAAAGTAAATGATATGTATAATCATTTATATTTAATATTTCAATTAATATATATATGTAATATATGTCATATATTTTTATTTATACCATTTAATATGTTCTATGTACAACATGAACGGATCACATCTCATTGAGGTAGTGATAGTCCTCACTTCCACGAGCGTTTTTATCATATTTATACAAAATGGAATGTATAGAGGAATGAATTATAAAAGAATAAAATAATCATAAATATATTATAAATATAATATATTTCGTATATATTCATCGTTTCTATCATTACGGCCACCATGATTGGTGTTAATGGAAAAATAAACAATCATCGTTTCGCGAGGTAGTAGTTCTCCATACATAGAAACATTATGTTTGTTACCCATTAAATGGGTGTGTGTATGTGTAGGTAGAAAACATATAATAACAAATTACAAGTATAATTAGGGTAATTTTTTTTATTCAATCATATAATAATGATATTTGAGTTGGTGGATAAGTAAACGAATGAAAATAGTTCATTGGAAAATGTAACCTTACAAATCAGATAACACCTTTTGGTTTGTACTGAAAGGCTCCCTTAGGTGGAATCCTTCTAGAAGGAAAGATTATCGGTCAAGGGGAGTGATTTTGAGGAGATATTTGGGTAGATATTTTTCTAGACAAGGTTTCTTGAGAGGTTTTAAGAATGGGGATAGATGGTGACCTTTTATAAGGGAGGAAAAGGATTCACTTGGTATTTTTGAAATGAAGTTAGGAGATCCCACGTTTTTACATAAACAAAATTCTTAAAAACCCATAAAAATCAATAATGTAATGTGAATGGAAAATTTTTGTATAGAAAATGGTTTTTGGGCATGTAGACATGTCATTTAATCCCATAAGATAAATGTATAGTCGTTTATTAAGCTTAATTTTTTACTTAATATTTATAATTAATTTTAATTACTTTCAATAATATTTTTGGTCAAATATTAAGTTGATATTATTAGAAATTAAAAATTATGATGATTCAAAAAATGGCATCCATTTTTCCAAATTCTAATCACGTACGAATAAATAAATTAATTTAAAATTGACACCTCAGACGAGTTGAAAATGCGATATTTTAATGTAAAAATGTCCAAAAGATTACTATGTTTTTATAGTCAATTTCAAAATGAAATTGATTCCAATGACATAAATTTTATTAATTGATAAAATATTATCTAATTAAACATTAAAAAATAGAACACATAATTTAAATGTACAAATAAATTAGATGAAAAAGTATTTTTGAACTAAAATCTATGATTTTTCACTATTCATTAGAAAATGAATCTTCACAGAAAAGTACCAAAAATTTAGCCTAACCTAAATTTTATGTTTTTATTTCAAATATGATGTTTATTTTGTCATATTAAATCCCTTAGTGTCAAATATCTGATTTCAAATGGGTTCTCCATTAAACAGTGGTAAAATTGCTTTTATAAAAAATATGGGGTTTTTATTTGTAAAATTGGGTTTGTTCTTATCTTATGCCTATAAAATCTATTGGATGAATATAAAAAACTATTTCACATAACATAATATATATATATATATATATATATATATTTCATTAATATAACTCAATAATTGTAATTAATTTAATCAATTAGTGTATAATTGCTTTTTGAGCATAAAAAATATTTTCCTATAAATATATTCACTTATTTATTCAATTTCCTATTATATTATTTTAAAATTAATTTTTAACCAAATAGTTAATTTTTTATTTGTGTAAACCATAATATTAATAAGTAATTTATTACTGTTCATAACTAAAAATTTAATGGCTATGTTATATCTTATTATAATAATATATTAAAAATATATTATTGTTTGCTGAAACTCAGTCTCCTGTTTAATGTATACTTTCGAAAAAAGTCGCCCTTGGATGTAACATAAGGTGAATCGATGCTTCATGATTTTTGAAATATATAATATATCAAATCTATTTAAAATAGTAAATATATTTTAATGTATCAGGGTAATATGTCCTCTTACACACTTGGTGTCGCATGTCATACACGATATCGAATATAAGGTTCCTATTTCAGATTTTTTGGTCCTCACAGGCCCTTTATCAACCTTTAAAAAACATTTATAAAGGGTATATATATATATATCATTAAAAATAATATATAAATATATAAATATGTTTAGATTTATATAAATATAATATATATTTAAAAATTTATTTTTGATAAGGACAAATATTAATTTACAGTTAATATATAAGATATTTGGAGAAAATAGATTATAAATTAAATTTAAAGAATATTTATAATTATTTATTTTGATATTATAGAGTAATAGTAATTTAATAACAATTTTACGATAAAAAAATCAAAAAATTAATAAAAGTACTAAAATATGTTAAAACGTAAGTCAAACATCAAACAAGCATAAATTTTGATCTGGGTGTCCATTTGTGCTCTATCACATATCAAATAAAATCTTTTGCGACAATATATATGCCTTATTTAATTGGGGGAACCCTGGTCACAGTTTTTGAGGCAAAAATGTCCCTGGAATACTTTATAACTATGTTTTTTGTCAGGGTACCCTAGTTTCTTTACATTTGACGGATTTTCATCCTCGATTAAGGGGGATATATTGTCTTTTTAGTGGAGAATGAATTTATTCCCACGTATTACATCCATATTGATATTATAGTTTTGAATTTTTAATATTTTTCATTTCTGTATTGTTATTTATAATCAAATATATTAAAAATATACATATTTTTAATATATTCACACATAAAAAAATTATTTTATAAATAAATATTTAAACATGTTTACTTTTAAAATATATTTCTCAATATATAATCCATATCTAAGTAAAAACTAATATAGATTTTATTTAAAATAAGAATGTATGAATATTTATATACCTATACAATTAATGTATATATAATGTATATATATATATATTGGTTTGTGTATTGAATAAGAGATATGTATTCTGATATATGTATATAACTATTAATATATAATTTGGGTAAAGAAATATAAATAAGTATAATTATATTTGTAGATGAACACAAACACACAAATATATATATGTATTTATAAACACAAAGAATTTTTTTTTAAAAAGTATTTAAATATATATATATATATCATAAAATAAAAAATATATATTAGAGCGGAAAAGGCATGTGCATAAAAGGTGGAGATCTCAGGTTCGAAACTTGCTGGAGACAGGGGTGCGTGCAGGAGAGTGGAATTATCTAAATAGATGATAAAGGAGAGAGGGACCACCCATAATTAATGATAAAGGGGGGTGGGGTGGGGTGGGGAGTACTAATAAAAGGTACAGAGGTTTCAAACAAAAAAATATCCCCCTTTATCAGTGGGGCCTCTATCAGTGCTTTTTAGAATTATTAATGGCCACCATTAACAATGCTAAAAAAGAACTAATAATGGACCCCCCTTATCAGTGCTATGAAAAAGTGATGATAATGTCCCCCATAATCTATGATTTCTTTAACACTAATAAAGGGGGCCTTTTTTAGTGCTTCTTATGTGAACTGTGAAATAAAAACCTTTAACATCGCTCAAATTAACAGAACATATAAAACATTGATAAATACCTTTTAATAGTGTTGTTAAAGCCTATATTTATACTTGTGACATCAGAAGTAAAGTTGCCTAATATATTACATCAATCCCTGCATGTAACGCCATATCCCAAATTTCATGGATATCTTCCTTTTACCTGGGATGTCGACTTTTCCACCATGTCTTGGACCTTTGTGGGGCCTCTTATTATTCATTTGATGATAATTCAGAGAATTCATTTGGAGTGGATAAAATCCTAAATTTCGAAGAAGGATCCCTAATATCCATATCCAGATTAGGTCAGAATCCATCTTCAAAGTTTATTGATAACAAATTCTAAACTATTAAATAGTCAATGAAATTGAATACATCCGGATCCATTATATAAAAAATGACTTCATGTTGTGAAAATAATTATTCTTCCACTTCCTTTAAAAGGTCTTCCGTTGTCCTTTCACCTTCCTATTCATCTATAGGTACAATACAAAAGACTGTTTCCAATTAAATATCACATTCCTCATATGAGGCCTTCCCAAATGATACATATGAAATTTTCATTAGCTCAATTAAATGGGGTGGATAAGACCACTCAACATTCTCAAAACCATTATAACTCTTAATTAGGGGATTGGTAATAGGATTCTCAACCTTCAGTTTGTCTTGGATCAAGGAAGACCCACCCTTCATAGATGGGGGGGGCAGAGGCGTCCATTATGGATGCACCCAAAACTTCACCTGATTTCACCCCTTACCTTTCACCTGTATTCATAGTATCATTAGTTAGAAATGATTACAACAATTCGTAAAAATAAGTGTACATGCTCCCACCTCCTTTTTTTGTTTTTTTGTTTTCATATAGGAGATCACACCAGGAGACACCTTTTTCCCATTGTTTCAACCCTCATTGAAGTAGGCATCTTCCAACAAATCGGCTGCATCCATATCATCAAGAGAGGACAACCCAAAATTTGAGACAACCACATGTGGATCCTACATAGAAGGATAAAAAACATACAAGTTATATTCATTACTACCTAGAATAGGAATCATACATTCATTAAATGTGGTTTCTCACCAAATATTGAATGTCTTCTTGAAAAGTAAGTATACTTTTGGCTGCAACATGTTCCCTACAAACTGCCTCACTTCCTCATCAACAGTACCTTCCCAAGATCTAGTATGGACCTGATAAAGAGAAATTATTTCAGAATTAAACATTAAATGATGTAGAGATGGAATCAAACCCACACCCTAGTAATCAGAGGGAGAATCACCCCCAACTATGGAGAAAACCTACATTTGTACCGAACAATACTAGGATTGAAACCTTTTACAAAACAATAGCCATCATGGGATGCCCCAATATTTGATAAACCACCATCTACAATTGTAGTAAATGATGGTTGTATCCCACCACTATGATCCCTAGGGTCCAGACCGGTTCCAATAGGTGCTCTCCTAGAATCCATGGCTCCCATGTCTGATTACCCATTCTTCAATGAATTGTCCACAGGATGGATTGGTTTCTTGATTTCACAATTGTCAATCAGGTGAGCCATCTTCTTAAAATTTTTGAACATTATATTCCTATTAGAATTTAGGAAAACATTCCAAATTTTTTCACACCTAGAGAAATATTCAAGAAGATTCTACAGAGCAATTGAGATTTCAATTATAAACTCACCAGCCACCAAAATAACCATTCCAGTAATTGGAGTAAGAATATCAACCTCAATGAGTACCCTAATAAAGTGAAAAAAGAATTCTTTCCCACTATCTTTTTCAAACTTGTTGAAAATTCTCATGACTTAGTAAAGTTTCCAATGGATCTCTCCATGGAATATGAACCAGGTTAAACCCTTTATCAATTACTAGACATGATAAATTATGTTTTTGATCTTTAAGGGGTTGAAGAATGGATCTTAGTCCTAGATTCTAAGTGTTCTTGGCCCTAGAGGAAAAATTACCCACCCACATGCAATGGATTTTATGTTTTATGATGTGGAAATTATATGACAAAATCCCTTGCCTATGGAGTTCATGCCATCATCTTTAAAACCCCATATTTCTGAGAGATGATTGTGAAGCCCCTGAATCATTCATGGTCTGTCAGGAAGAAAGAACATAACCCAAGCAATGATCAATTTTTGAAATTAACTTATTTGATATTGCACAATCACATGTTCATCCTTGATTATGTTGAGGGTTCCATTTTTAGTAACATATCTTGAAGAATTCTTGACATTGGAGAAGAATCGGCCCTTCTCAACATTCCCAGTCATGGTTTGGGCTTCCTCACATTGGTGAGGGACATTCAAATAAGGGTTTCCAAATATTGGATTTTCCCTATTCAAATTAATTTCATCTTATATTTACTTAATATTGTAGAAAAACACATCCCTTGAATCAAAATAGAACTAATCAGCAAAGACCATCACAATTCAAATCTAGAATCCCTGAGGAGATAAAAAGAGAAGCTCTCGAATTACACCCATCTACAATTCTAAAATTATATATAGTTATATTTAATTATAATTATAACAATTTAGTTTTTCAAATTAAATTAACTTTCTAATTAAATATTTATCCTTGCTTTTCAAGCATTGATAAATAGTTATTTTATCAAAAAAAATTATTTTGTTGGTTTTAAAAACACTATTTATTAGTGTATTTTTTTTGGAAGCATTTATAAAATCCTTATTTATTAGCTCATTTTTTTTAAGATTTGATAAAAACCTTACACCAATTTATAAATTTAACCCTAACTGACTATGATTCATCTGTTCCTTCAAAATCATGTGGAAGTGAAACCTTTCCACTGCTATCACTCATTGTTGCTCTCCCTCCCTACCATCGTACACTGTCACCTCCCTCCATCCATTTATCTCCCTCCCTCACTCTCTGATGACCTTCCATTGAGTAATAACTCTCTCCCTCCCTATAGATATCACCATAACTCTCTGTCCATGTTGTCATCACCTCCGCTCTCCCTCTTTTCTTCCACACACACCGCCACTCTCTCTCACTGCATCACAATCCCCCTAGCTCTCTCTCAGATAAAATGTCAATCAATATTATTGGTTCTAACGTTTTTAGTTTTTATTTGGGTGTTTTTAATTTTTTACAAAAGGATTTGATCTCTGTGGAACATCCCTTGCACATTTGGAAGGAGTGTGAAAATTTGGCCGATTGACAATTGTCATAGGTGACATTTCACCTCTAACAATTGCTGGTAACCCAAAACTTCCCCCTCAAACTACATTGTAGGGAACATCTGCTATGACGAAATTTTTTAATATATAATTATATATATATATATATATATTTTATGTTAGAGAATTATGGTGCATCATTAAATTGTCGATTTTATGCTCCAAGAATTATCTTAGTGCCGGTGAACCAAACCAAATCATTTTTTTGTGTTTTTCTCCTTGCTTATATTCTGCCTGACATAATCGATGTGTGTGGGTTAATGATCATTGAATCATCTATTAAATTGGATAAAGACTACATATGATTAAAAATAAAATAACTATTATCTAAAAAAGAACTAATGGGTACTAATAATGAACTTTGGATCGTATTGGGCTGTGAGAGTTTAAGGAAAAAGTGTTTATGATGGAAAATTTACATACCTTAATTCTGCCCCACTTATGGTATATTTTCTTTGAATTGATTACAGAGCCAAAAAATATATATTCATTAATATATTTCTTTTATATATTTGAGATTAATTTTACTTTATTATATATAAAAATAAGAATAAAATTAACATTGTAGACATGTATGTGTTGAGTTCAATTATTACACACATAGCCATCTATATCCTTTGGTTCTCTAGACGCACACAAACATATATGTGAACAATTTTAATGAATAATACATCTAATATCATAGATATTATTATAGAATTAGTAATTATTAATATTTATTAAACAATATTAATTAGAATATTATATTTATATATTAGTAATTAATATCAGATTATTTTGTATAGAAATTACAATAATATAAATATTAAATGCGTTGTATATAGTTGGATATATATGTGCATGTATATATGTACGTGTTGAATTCATTTATCACACACACACACACATGTAATTGCGTTATTTAGACACACACACACACGCACAAACATATATATATGGAAATAAGGATGACCATATATATAAATAAGTAGTTAAAATGATACTTTAAATATTTAAATGAATTTTTAAAATCAACATATATTGGTAATTTTGGTAATATAATTTTTAAAAATAATATATATTATTATAATACTTAAATTATTAATTAATATTTATTTCATAATGTATATTTTAAATTTTTTATATGTATACATATAATTATTTATGAATATAATTATAGATTTATATAATTAATTATACACATTAAAATATATATATTAATTTATATTATAAATAATATTTTTTATTATAATTATTAATTAATAATATTCTTTATAAAATAAAAACAAATTATGCATCTATTATTATGAAATCACCTTTACAATGGGTTCTAATACGGGAGCAGTCTCTCTTGGAACCCAAATTAGAGTAAGAGATGGTATATTAGGTAAATATATTATATAAAATATTAATGGTAACCCACATTAGTAAAATAATAACCACAAATAATCCAATTTTTTTCTTTAAAATCACAACCATTAATAGTCATACCTTGCACTAAATTTTTAATCATAAGGTGAACTTCTTCTATGAAATGGTTTTTATGCTTTATTTATTTTTTTAAATATTATTATTACCCAATAAAATAGGATGGATAATAATAAAAAATGGATGGTTTCCAATCATATTAAATAATAATATGTGGATAGGGTGAAGGATTTCAACAATTTTGCAATGGATCAAGATTATAAACCTTCTAGAATTCTTCGTCTATGTTTTTGCAGTTTTTATTCAAGAATAATTTGTCTAGAGGATTCGGAAGAACACATGATCTATCATGTAATAGATTGAATTAATAAAAGTTGGATTAATCATGGATAAAAACTAAATGTATATAGCGATTGGGATAATAATTAATTTTTTGGATGAACTGATAGGATTACAAGTTTGGACAATAATGATGACCTTATCAAGAATGTGATTATAGTTGTGAAAAATGAAGAAGATTGTATTGATGAAATTTCATTGATAGATAAAGATGAACTTTGTGATTGATGAAAACTATTTGGGTAGATAAATAGTTGTGAGATTATTCCATTGTATCCTGGTTGTACAAAATATATAGCATTTTGAGCCATATTGAAGCTATATAAATTTAAATCCAGAAACATATGTGGTGACCAATGATTTACTGAACTATTTTCTCTATTAAATTATATGATCCCAGGAGATGATGAGCTTACATTCCGAACATATAATGATAAAATAATTCTTTCTTCAATGGGTATGATCTCAAAAAGAATACATGTCTTTCCAAATGTCTGTATATTTTTTTCTAAGGACAAAAAATCACTTAAAATTTACTCGGAGTGTGGTCCTGCTTGATACAAGAATGATGAATTGAGTTCTATGAATGTTGCATGGTGATTCCCAATAATTCCAAGGATTAGGAACCTATATGGAAGTCATAAGAATTTAAGATAATTGATGTGGCATATATATATAGTAAATAAATATGGAAAACTTATTCACCTGGAAGGTTCACCTTAGTGGAAGATATTTGATCACAAGTATCCTGAACTTGGAAATGAGCTGAGAATCCTTCATATTATGTGATCTATAGATGGTTTAAATTATTTTGGTTTTCAAAGAAACAATCACATTACACAGATGATTATGCTACTAAATTATATCTTTCCACCATGGTTATGCGTGAAATGAAAATACATTATGTTATCTCAGCTTATATCAGGAAAATAAACCAACTAATGATATTGATGTTTATTTGGATCCATAGATCGAAAATTCGAAAATATTTTGGGATTTAGGTGTTACATTTTATGATTCTTATAGGAATGAAGATTTCACATTGAGATACATGTTCTATAGGATGATAAATGACTTCCCTTTTTATATAATTTTTTTAGGATAAATCATTAGAGTAACTCATGGGTGTCCCATTTGTGAACAAGATACATAGTCAATTAGGTTGAAACATTCATTAAAGAATGTCTTACTAGGACATCACATATTCCTACTGTAACGACCCGGGTTCGGAGCCCCTCCACTTGTGACCCATACCTAGTTCCCCACATGAACTCAAGCGTGTTTCCTCGAACTCCAGAGGTTACCAACTAGCTGCAAGGGCCTTCGTGAGTTAGTGGGGAAACTATGCACTCATTCGGTAAGGTATACAAGGTATGAAAACAATAATAAACAGCCGAAACATAGTAGATATATAACTATGATGACAATGATGCAGCAGGTACCAGTATCCAAGGTAAACAGCAAACACAACAACGTGATGAAATACAACTGAAACCAAGAAAAATAAAACAAAGTAATCTCCTCAGCATCGTGAGCCACTGCTTGGTCCCATTCTCCCCAGATCCTGTTGCAATCAAGATCCTGAAGTAGAATGGAGCTTTCCCTTGTCTATACCTGCAGCAACATAGTCTTCTTGGGTCCAAAAGCATGGCCCAAATAGGTTGTGAGATAAAATCCCATTAGGAAATCACCCAAAGATTTGTGCCTTATTGTCAAATGAATACATTGTAGTAAATAAACAAGAAGAAGTAAACAGAAAATCACAAGAAGCTACAATCCACAGTAATAACAAGTAAAGTACACAAGTAAATAGCCAGCAACAAAAGAAGAAATAGGTAACCCCTGGGTATCTCTCATAGCCTAACCCCTATGGTTCAACCTATAGCACTAGCAATTCTCTGGGAGGCACAAACAGTCTCACCCCTCTGGTTCAGCTACGTAATTAAGCATACTTTCTAGGGAAGCACTCACCGTCAATACCCCCTATAGTCTCGTATCATGCTAAAGTCTCTCTGGGGAAGCACTCTATGTAAATTCCCCCTATGGACCGCGTCGTGGAACTACAGACTCTCTGGGGAAGCAGTCAACGTCAATTCCCACTATAGTCTCACATCATAATTAAAAGACACTCTAGAGAATCCCTTCCGTCAATTCTTCCTTTGGTCTATTACTCTAGGTTCTCACAGTCCTGAGTATAACTAAACATTCTCAGCGCACATGTATCATCCAAGTAAACCTCAAGAACTACTTGGCTATCAACTAAGGCACAACAGTATATCAAAAAGACAGTTCCACTATCCTACAACACGGTATGGCAATTGGTAAAACGCCCAATAGGAAAAAGACGCATGAAAATGAAACCTGATCACAAAATAAATTACAATACTCACCGGTAATAACCTCTACTAAAGAATTCAAGCAATGAAAGAAAACAAAAATGAAAAAACAGGAAACATGCAATTCCCAATTCAATGGTATTAGTGGAATTTGCACATAATATTCACCAACATTCTATGGAAAGGCACAAACCACCTACATCGATCCTAGGAGATCGATATACGTGAACCACGATGACAGATTCCTCTTGAGAACAACATAGATCTGAGAAAACACACAAAAAGTTCATCCCATGATAACATGGAAACGAGAAGGAATCAGAAAACAAGGATAAAGCATAAGGAAGAACTCACCGCTGTGATTTCAACGCAATGAACCGTGCTCAAATCAGAGAACGGATGGTGAGGTGGATGCTCGGAGAACATTTAGTCATATGGTCACTTCTGGGCAGAAAAAATATGTATAAGAAGATGGTTTTGGGGTTAGGCATGACCCCGCTCCGTTTAATAAAAAATAAAGTACATGGCGTGTACCTCTTGAGTACATGTCGTGTACTTCAATTTTCCGTAATCCAAATTAACCAGCATACACCTCAGCCTTACACACCATGTGTGTGGCCCAGACATGGCCAACACACGGCTTCGAGCCAGAAAAGAGTACATGGTGTGTACTCAGAAATTACCCGGCGTGTACTTTGAAAATTTCCATAAAACTCATTTTTCTTAAAAACTGCCGAAAAAGGGAAAACATACCTGAAAAGATGATCTGGCTAAAAAGAAGATCCAGGTTATTACAAACATCCCCCCTTAAAGAAGTTTTTCCCCGAATTTCTCTACCAATATGGAGAAGAAGAAACCCTGAACAGCTCCGGCCATTACGATCGTACATCAGCCTCCCTCTCCCAAGTCTCGTCATGTACTCGCCGTAATGCCATAGCACCCGTACTAGAGTAACAGACTGCCCTTAGTGAACCTTCATACTGCAATAGACAATCCAGATAGGATGCTCCTGGAACAACTCTCTAAAAGGCGTCAAATGGCCCGACATACAGTGGTGAAAGATTAACCTATCTCTGAATCCTCTTGTGTCACAACCTCGATGGAAACGCAGGAAAACCTGATCACCGACCTCGAACTCCAGAGGACATCTCCGCTGATCGGCATAAGACTTCTGTCAAGACAATGTTGTAGCCTTATACTTCTGAATCATATCTATCTTCTTTGAAATCTCCTGAACAAGACGAGGTCCCAGGAAAGCTGTCTCTCCTACCTCCAGCCAGCATAAGGGTGATCTGCATGGCCTACCGTACAAAGCCTTGTATGGCGCCATTTGAATGGTCTCCTTGAAACTGTTGTTGTAGGAGAACTCCATCAGAGGCATATGCTTCTCCCAAAAACATCCATAGTCTAGAATGGAAGCTCAGATCATATCCTCAAGCACCTAGATTGTGCATGTCCATCATTCTGGGGATTGTATGCTCTACTCAAAAGAACTTGTGTACCTAAGGCCTTCTGATATCCCTACTAGAACCGAGAGGTAAAGCGTGCATCTCTGTCTGAAACAATAGAGAATGAAACTCCATGAAGACGAATGATCTCTCTAATGTAATGTCATAACAGTTCATCGATGCTGAAGGTCTCCTTGATCGACAAGAAGTGGGAAACCTTCATGAGCCTGTTGACGACAACCCAAACCGCATCATTCCCCCGGGGAGATCTCGGCAACCTGGTCACGAATTCCATCACAACATCGTTCCACTTCCACTACGGAATAGTTAATTATTGTAAAATCCCCGCTGGTCACTGATGCTCTAATTTTACCTGGTGACATGTAGAACATCACATGACGAAACTAGCAACATCCTTCTTCATACCTGGCCACCAGTACTGGCGATGAAGATCCTGATACATCTTGGTGATTCTTGGATGAACTGCCCAAACATAAGAATGGAAATCCTACATAAGCTCCTCTCTTATGTCTGCTGGCACCCATATGCGTCCCTCGAAATGAAAGATCTCATCCTCGCCCACTGCCCATCCAGGAAGAGGGTCCTCTCTTGACACACTCTCCCGTACGACTATGTCTTCCGAGTCTGATAGCTGCCTCATCCATACTCGATCTAGCAGCATGGAGGTAATAGATACAGAAGATAGAAATGTATGTCACCCTATGTCATGCACCTCTAGATGCATCTCAGAGTACAGGTCCATTAGCTTCCACTCACAACTGGCCTCCTGAACCGCCTATATATGAGGTTTCCTGCTCAACACATCTTCCACGGCATTGCCCTTTCTGGCGTATTGGCAAGCTCAAAGTCAAAAGACTATAGATACTAAACCCACATGTGCTTCCTCAGATTGATATCATGTTGAGTGAATATATACTTGAGACTCTTGTGGTTAGTGAAGACCACAAAGTGCTCTTCCAGAAGATAGTGTCTCCAACCGCGTAATGCATGAACAACAGCAGCCAACTCTAGA
The DNA here is from genome assembly GCA_963277665.1 of Viscum album. Lineage (NCBI taxonomy): Eukaryota > Viridiplantae > Streptophyta > Magnoliopsida > Santalales > Viscaceae > Viscum > Viscum album. Next base: position 413,335,451 of record OY728128.1, on the reverse strand, counting down.
TCGTGCGTAGGGTAGTTCTTCTCATGTGGCCTCAACTGTCGAGACCCGTTCGCAATGACTCAAACTCCCTGTATAATCACAGCTCCTAGACCGACACTTGAAGCATCACAATAAACAGTGTAGCTCTTGCCTGGATCCTGCAAGACTAGTATCAGTGCTGACGTCAACCTCTCTTTCATCTCCTGAAAGGCTGACTCACAAGAATCTGACCATAAGAACGTCTCCCCCTTCTTGGTCAGACCTATCAAGGGTGCTACTAGATGACAAAAGACCCAAATAAAACATCTGTAGTATCCATCCAGCCCTAGGTAACTCCGTACCTCAAAGACGTTCTTCATATTTTCAGAGGAAACTACATCTCTCACTTTATCGGGGTCCACAGATACAACCTGCCTCTGAGATGACGTTACCCAATAAGTGAATCTGATCCATCCAGAAGTGGCACGTAGAGAGTTTAACATATAGTCGATGCTCTCTCAGTGTACTCAAAATGATCTCAAGATGGCTGGCAAGGTCATGTCGACTGTGAGAGTACACCAAGATATCGTCCACAAAGACCACAACGAAGGAATCCAAGTAAGGATGGAACACTCGGTTCCTCAGTTCTATGAAAAATACTTGTGCGTTTGTGAGACTGAACGGTGTGACTGTATACTCGTAAAGACCGTACCGACTCTTGACGGTTGGCAGAGGTATATCTGATGGTCTAACACACAAATGATGAAAACTGGACCTCATGTCGATCTTCGAGAACACCTGGGCTCCTCGAATCTGATCGAAAAGGTCATCACTCTGTGGCAAGGGATATCGTTTCTTGATTTTCAACTGGTTCAAATTCTAATAATCCACACAAAGCCGATGGGTACCATCTGCCTTCTTCGCAAACAGAGCAGGCGAACCCCACTGAGAAGTTCTGGGTCGGAAGAAACACTTATCTTGTAGCTCCTCCAACTGCTTCTTGAGATACTGCATCTCAGGTGTGGCCATCTTATAGGGAGGAATGGACACCTATGCCGCTCCTAGCACGAGCTCAATAGAGAAGTATACCTCACGCTTCGGAGGCAAACCCGAAAAGTTCTCTGGAAAGACGTCCCTGAAGCGATCTACCACTGGAGGAAAGTCCAACTGTGGAGTCCCCCAATCAAACAGATAAAGACAAGAAATCTAGGTTTTCACCCCTCCTAGCCCAAAATTATCGAGTCCTGCCCAACTCGCCTGAACATCCTATTCACCTCTATGAAGAAAAGATTCACCCTTTAATGAGATGAAACTGACTCTGCAGCAATAACAGTCAACGACTGCTTGGAAGGGAATCAACCAGTCCATGTTGAGAAAGACATCATGGCATGCCATCTCTTGGACATAGAGATCCCATAATAAGTGATACCATGCTACCTCGAGAGGGCACTCTCTACACTGGTGTACACTATATTTCCTAGTTCCCAAAGGTGTGTCTAGTGTCAGCGAGTCTGCAGGTGAAAAGATGCAGAGTCCAAGGCTCTTCACAATGGCAATAGAGATAAAACTATGCATAGCACCAGTATCGAAAAGGGCTGAAGATAAAACTAAGGCTACTAAAATCGTACCTCGAATAGTAGAAGGGTCGGGATCTTGCTTGTGATAAGTCTCCTCCACGGCGAAATATTTGCCCGTGCCACGGCCCTACGCCTCAGGATAACCACTCTGAGGTGATCCTCCCTGGTAGTTATGAGGAAATGGTGGTTGACAGCCATGACCTCCACCTCCACCTCGGCCCGAACAGCTGGAAGAACTCCAGTTTCTCGACTTGTGAGAAACTGGTGGGGCTTCTCCTGAATGAGGATTCATGGAAGAACCCCGGTCACCAGCTGCTGGTGAGAAAACCTGTCAGAAATTCCAAAGGTGACCCATCTTACCGTTAGATTTGCACTCCACGTGGTCTCTATGGCACTGCGACCTCATGTGCCCTGTCCGGCCACATTGATAGCACGTAACCTGGCTGCCTGACGAGGCATCTTGCTTCCTCAAATCTCCGCGTGTAGGCTCTCTAGGGTGCTTCTTGCTTTCATCTAGAGTCAAACTAGCTTAGAAAGTAGAACTGCCCTGGCTCGCAGCTCCAGAGTTTCTCAGATTGTGCTCCGCAATTAGTGCCTTATTGACGATGGAAGTAATGGAAGTCAACTGGAAGATGTTCACCTGCGAGCAGATCTACCACCTGAGTCCATTCCTATACTTCCTCACCAAGAACACCCCACTTTCATCCTCAAGGGGTGTAAAACGATTCAGCTTAGTGAAATGATAGAAATACTCCCTGACAGATAGATTACCCTGCTCTAAACTCATGAACTCCCGAGCTCGATCGGCCCTCAGGGTCTCCGGGTAGAAGTAGTCGTAGAACACGTGCTGGAACTCCTCCCAAGTCATAGCCTACTGTTGACCGGCCTATGAGACCACATCCCACCACCTCATGGCGGAGTCTCATAGAATGAAGGTGGTGAGATTGAGCCGCCTCTCTGCAGGCATCTCCAGATGCTCGAAGATAGTCATCATGGCTTCCAGCCATGACTCTACATCCTGAGGTTCTCCCTCCCCTGAGAACGTGGGAGGATGCTGCTGCTCGAAATCCCATGTCAAGTCTGCCATAGACGTGGCAGGAGGCGGTTCTCCCTAGAAGGCCTACATCATCCTCATGAAACCCTCCCTAAACTGCACATTCGTGCCCAAAACTGGTACAACAACCGGTGCCAAGGCTGGCCTGGCTGGGGGATCAGCAGGAAGTCCCTGATCAGCCTTGTCTGGCGGCTGATCACAACCTGACAACAAACATATTACCAGAGGACGTCTCGGAGGCATAGCTCTGAAAGACCAAAAGCATACCTTACATCAGGAAACAAGGATAGAGAACAAAAGAGTACTAAATGGAAACAGGGGAAGAAAACACACAAGATTTCAAAACACGACTACATATCATTTATAATACTACAGGACATGTCTTCTTAAACCACTGACATGGGAGCATACTCCTGCCCTACAAGTCGTGTAACACTTCAAACTACACGACGTTTGACCCCAACACACGGCGTGTACATGAAAACCAGTCCCCTGTCTGAGTCTCTTTACATGGTTAACCCACATTGTCCGACTCAACCCAAGACTACACGGTGTGTTCGAAACAAACACGACGTGCACTATACAACGCTTCGGCGGTCCGTGTTGTTGAGTACATGGCCGTCTACATGGATGGACCTTACACGGCATGCTCATAACAAACACGGCGTGTGTAGGAAAAGGTGACACCATCCTGTGTTGTTCGTGACATGGCCGGGTACCTGGACAAGACTTCACGCCATTTTCCGAACAAACACGGCGTGTGGAAAAGAAGGTCACGCCGGCCCTTGTTTTTCGTGAAATGGCCGGTTACCTAGACAGGACGACATGGAGTGTTCTCTATGGACACGGCGTGTGTATAAGAAGGCCACGTCGGCCCATGTTGTTCATGACACGGATGGGTACCTGGATCGGACTACACGGAATGTTCCCTATGGACACGACGTGTTCTACCCGAGCTTCATTGGCCCGTGTTGTTAGTCACACGACCGGGTACATTGCTTCGAACTCACATGGCGTGTAACAATGTTACACGACGTGTTCTCGATGTTACTCCCTTGTCACCATGTTCTTCTCACACGGTCAGTGACATGGCCTGAAAACTACACGGCGTGTATCTGAAAAGTACACACCATGTATTTTGGGTTTTTCTGGGTCATAGCTCAGAAACTACGCAGAATTCCAGAAACACTAAAAACAAGGGAAAAGATTCAAAATTCTGATCCGTGAGGGCCCATAACACCTCAAGAACCCAACATTGGTGTTCATTTTTAGCATGGAAGAAAACAACATTTTTATAACATAACAGTAGATAATATATAAAGAATATATCACAACAGCATGCTTAATCTACATAGAGCCTATCACAACAGCATGCAATCTAAAATGAACCCTAGATGGAATGGAAAGAATGCATGAAATGTGATTTCTACAAGTGCCTATATGATGCATGAGATGGCATACCCTCATCTTATCAAGATGCGACAGAAATAGAACCGATATATTAGAACAATAACCGCACAAGTCATATGAATCACTCTAGGTAAAAACATACCAACCATAAAATCTCAAAACCAGAAAACTGCAATTAACGAGGTAGTATGGATTTTCCCGGTACACGAGTTCGCTAATCCCGGGCACAACTTAATACCAAGTATCGAATCTTTCCTATCCCTGGATAATGTCTCCAAACAATAAGGCAAGAGAAAATAACTCCTCTGATACCACTTTGTAACGACCCTGGTCTAAAGCCCCTCCACTAGTGCCCCGTGCCCGGTTCGCCACATGACCTCAATCGCGTTTCCTCGAACACCAGAGGCTGCCGACTAGCAGCGAGGGACTTGGTGAGTCAGTGGGGAAACTATGCCCTCATTTCGTAAGGTATAGAAGGCAAGAAATCAAAAATTAAGAATGGAAGCAGTGTAGATATATAACTATGATGAAAATGATGCAGCAGGTACAATTATATAAGGAAAATAGCAAACACAACAACGTACTGAAATACAACTGAAACCAAGAAAAATAAAACAATGTAAGCTCCTCAGCATTGCGAGCCACGACTTGATCTCATGCTCCCCAGCTCATGGTGAAATCTAGATCATAAAGTAGAAGGGTGCTTTCCCTTGTCTATACATGCATCAACATAGTCTTCTTGGGCCCAAAAGCATGGACCAAACAAGGTGTGAGATACAATCCCAATAAGCAATCACCCAATGATTTGTGCCTTACAGTCAAATTAATACATGGAAGTAAAAAAGAAGCAGTAAACAGGGAAGCATAAGCAGCTACAATCCACAATTCTAACAAGTAACGTACACAAGTAAACAACCAGCAACAAAAGAAGAAATAGGTAACCCTCTAGGTATATTTCATAGCCTAACCCCTATGGATCAACATACAGCACTAGAAAACCTTTGGGAGGATCACACAGTCTCATCCCTCTGGTTCAGCTACGTAATTATGCAGACTCTCTGGGGAAGCATTCACCGTCAATTCCCCCTACAGTCTCATATCATGCTAAAGGCTCTCTGCAGAAGCACTCAACGTCAATTCTCCCAGTGGCCCATGTCGTGGATCTACAGAATCTCTACGGACACACTTAACGTCAATTCCCCCTATAGTCTCACATAGTAATTAAAAGACACTTTGGAGAATCCCTTCCATCAATTCTCCCTTTTGTCTATTACTCTAGTTTCTCAGAGTCCTGAGTACAACTAAACATGCTCATCCCGAGTGTATCTTCCAGGTAAACCTCAAGATCTACTTGTCTATCAACTAAGGCTCAATAGTATATCAAAAAGACAGTTCCACTATCCTACAACAAGGTATGGAAACAAGAAAAACACCCAACAGGAAAACCAAGCATGGAAAAGAAACCTGACCGCAAAATAAATTATACTACTCACAAGAAATAACCTCTACTAAAGCAATCTAGCAAAGCAGGAAAACAACAATGGAAAAATAGGAAACACGCAATACCCCGTTCAAGGGTATTGGTGGAATTTTCACATAATATTCATCAAAATTCTATGAAAAGGCATAAACCACCTACCGCGATACTAGGAGATCGACATATATGAACCATGATGACAGATTCCTCTTAGAACAATTTAGATATGAGAAAAATCACAAAATGTTCATCCCACGATAACTTGGAAACGAGGGGGAATCATGAAACTAGGCTAAAGCAGAAAGAAGAACTCACCGCTACGATTCCAACGCAATCGACCGTGATCAAATCGGTGAACGGATGATGTGGCAAAATCTCGGAGAAGATTTGACTGTACGGTCTCTTACGGGTGGATGAAATCTGGAGAAGAATATGATTTTGGGGGTTAGGTGCGACCCCGGTCCATTTAATGAAAAAAATGAAAGTACATGGCGTGTACTTCTCGAGTACACGGCGTGTACATCAATTTTCTGTACTCCGAATCAACCGGCCTCCACCTCAGCGTTACACACCATGTGTGTGGCCCAGACATGGCCATCACATAGCTTCGAGCCAGAAAAGTGTACACGGTGTGTACTCAGAAAGTACACGGCATGTACTTTGAAAATTTCTAGAAAATTCATTTTTCCTAAAAACTCTAGAAAACGGGAAAACGTACTTGAAAAGAAGAACTGACTCAAATGAATATCCGACTTCTTACAAATAAAATTCTTTTTTATAGAAATGTTTTAGGATAAATCATTAGAGTAACTCACGGGTGTCCCATTTGTGAACAAGATACATAGTCAATTAGTTTGAAACATTCATTGAAGACCGTGTTTTTAGGACATCAAAATTTTTTACCCTGACGATATAAGTACTAATTGTGGAAAACATTATTTTATCGGTGTTTATAAAAACACACTACACCATCTCCACTAATAGGTGATCAACTATTTGAGAAATTAAAATATATAGACACTGAATATGGTAAACCTTTTATGAAAAGCCTTACGAAAGCCAGTTGAAAAAATAAATAAGTTTTTTTTGAATATCCATACTAGAATTGTATGTGCATTAGGATTTTTCTTTATCCCATTCATGTGTACACCAAAATTTTATTCTATCATTATAACATTACTAATTGTTCCCATAAAAAATAATTATTGAAGTAACGATGGGATGGACATCATTGATGTTGTAATATGTAAAGATTGGGATTCAATAAAGGGTTAAAAACACTTATCTTTCTATAGCCTCTTACACTCCTTCTAGATAGGAGAGATATTTGTTTAGGAACTTCATGAATAATATAATGGTTATAGATGTGTATTCATCATATATTAGGAATATCATCTCCATAACTGATTTAAATTTAAAGGGTCTAAAATCAATTGAATTTAATTTTTTGATATAAGATCTAATGTTGATAGCTTTATGTTGTATTTTCTCCAAGAATGAATATCATACATTTACCAATATATGTTTTTTATCGAAATAAATATGCAGAAAAGTTCTAGAAATAATGAAATTGCCGACTATGGAAAATGAAATTATTGTCATATTATGTGAATTGGAGATGTTATTCCCACCAAAATTATATGATATAATTTTTCAATTAATGGTTCACATGGTAAGATATATTTGACTATGCGGTCATGTACATTATATATGGATGTACCCCATTGAATGGTATATGATGAATTTCATATGGTGTGCCAAAAATCAAATTCAGTTAGAAATTTATACTAAAGAGTGTTATGTTGTTGAGGAAACTCATGAATTTTATAACGACTAACAGTATATTGTGAAAATAATTCATCTATCAAAACCTCTTCACTCTGGGTGGGGTTTGGGGGAATGAATTTCTTAAATAGATGTCATCACAATCTCTATTACAGATCAAGATCATGCCCACCTTTATGTTTTTTATAATAGTTCATAGGATTCCCAATATGTTGAAACCCATAATGAAATTACAAATCCATTTGAATTCATTTAGGGGTGAAGGTTGGATGTAAAATACACATAACAAACAGTTTAGAGGATGGTTTTGATACGATATTTTTAAGGAGTTCTATAAAAATATTGATTCAATTTTAGAACTACATCCATGGATAGATAGAGGACTAAGAGTGCACTAATTGTATTATAATGGTTATATAATTAATGGTTATATGTTCTAAAAAAATGAACATGCTGAACATAGTACCATGGAAAATGGTTTACTTACAATTGTGGTTGAAGTGATGCAAGTATCTGGTACCAAAGAAGGAAATCCAATTTATTCTAATATTTCATACTTTGGCATCATCAAAAAATATGGGTGTTTGATTACAAAATATTAAAAGTACCAAATTTTCAATGAATGATTGTTTATAGTACACGTGATACTAAAAAATATTAATTGGGATTCATGAATTTGAATTTCAGTAAGGATGGGTAGAATGAAAAACCATTTATAATGGAATCATAAGTAATAAAAGAATTTTGTGTCTCCGATCCTAAAAACTGAAAGTTGTCAATTGATCTGTTATCGACCAAAACCAATAAAGGTTTAGATGTTAATTCAACTGAGGATGACCCTTTCCTTGATACATCATAATCATTTCATAGTGGCCCCAATATAGAGGGGTCCATATATGTTATAGTAGAACATAATGAAGGGATTTTATTACTCGATAGAGGGTTTAAATAACTTAAACCATAAAAAAAGAGTTCAATAATATGGTTATATTTTTTGTAATATACAGTGTCTTACCTTATATTATTATCTATTCACTACAACATTAACATAAAAAAAATTAAATGTTAAACCACATCTATAGATAATGATTTCTACAAATGTTGATGCTCTCAATCATGAGGAACATCATGTTTATAAAAATGTTGGTGCTCCAAATGTAGAGGATCAAAAACCATATACAAATACATATGCTAAAAATATTGTGGAATAACATATTGAAAATCATGAATCTGAGGATATGGTAGAAGGTGAACAACTAGTGTCCAAAAACGGAGCATCGTATCATGAAGGTTTAAAAAAAATATTAAGGTATGAAATAAGGAATCAAATTTGAGGTTGGATAGAATTCATGTGGCTATACTTCTAACCCCAAAAAAGCCATTGTTAGTATTTACATTGGTCTCACCACTCAACTGCACATGTTGATTGATGATTTTTCGTGGAAAAATGTTGTGCCTACACATAAGACAACGATTTGGGAATAGATTAGGGAAAAAGTATGATATAATTTCATTAATTTTGTAAAAAAATATTAATGAAACATTTTATTAATATTCATTGTCCATTTTAGAGTGTATTTTCCTTAGAAGAACCCCAAATTAAATTTGTAATAATGATTTCTATAAAGGCTCACACATGATTTCAAAAAATTGTTAAAAATTTTCATGCAAAATATGTTGAAGGAAAAATAATCCTTCTCCCCGCACAAATGTATAAACACATGATAAACCAACCACCATGTGATTCATTTGTTTGTTATCATGAGGAGGCATATTTTCAAGTACATTGTGATTGGTGATACATTTCTTGACAACACATGTATTAATCACTTGGATTAAGAATTGATAATTAAGGAAACAAAAATTGAGTGCTGGAAAGAAGAAATAGGAATCAAAACCAATGTACCCCTTCCACAAATCTAGGATGGGGTATGCTTCACTTGAAAAAAATTGGAACATATTTTGAATCAACTGTAACACTTTTATGTGATATAAAATAACAACATAATTATGATCATTTGTTTATATGAAGATTGTTTAATCAAAATCCAAAGCCACTAACATCCAACATCTCATGTTATGAATGGATACATGTGTATATAAATAAGGGATACTAATATATTATAACATAGAAAAAGTGTGGGAAACATGTGTAATTATTATATAATAAAATTTGTTTTTCTTTAAATTTGAATTACATAATAATGATTACTTATTTTCCTATATTTCATTATTTTACATAGAAATACGAATCATAATTACTTGTACCAAATTTATAGCTGCTATTAGTGTCCTTTATGTGGCCATAAAAGCATGGTCACATCATTGGGGTGGGTTTTGGGGTGTCACACTGAACATATTTTGATAAAAAATGAACATGGGGATAGAGGATAAAAATGTAATTGTCACAGGAAAGATTATATTATTTAGAATAAATACATAATTAGAAGATAGAGTTGTTAGAATATTTTATGGGAAGGACTGTCATTACCAAACCCATATCGTGGCTTGATCCACAACTTCCCCAATCCCTCCTTCATAGGCTAGGGGCTGGAGACCAACACTAAAGGCATAACTAAAACAGGGAGTCCTTTTTCGATGTAACTGAATTCCAATACACATCCATATAAATTCTTATGTTTATAGGGATTAAAATTATAGTATTTAAAATACTAGGGAAACAACAATTAATATAAAACCTCTAGACAATAGAAGAGTACAGTAGTGTAAACTGAATATTAAAGGGGAAAAAATACACTCCCAAACATAAATATGTCCCAACTTGACAAAAATGGAATGTAAAATGCTGATAGATCCAAGATCTTGATCTCCATGTTGTGACCTTCATATGTGTTCTAATGTACCATGTATCCCTATGCTCTTTTGAAGTCACTACTGACCTATCTTTTGTCTATATAAGAAACAACACATATAAACAAAGCCCGTATAGGGGTGAGTATATACATACCTAGTTGGATGACCCAAAAGCTAAAGGGGGAGTAGTAAGAGGTACAATAAGAATTAAAAACTATATATAAACAAATATAAATCATGATAAATGAAATAGAATATCTCAACCCAAACCAAGAGTAGAAGTATCCTCATCCAAACACAAGGGGCTCAAAACAGTGTGTAGATAAACTAAACTTTGAGTCTTTTCCACTAATAGTAGGAGAGTAAAATCATACAACCATGAGAATCTAAACATATAAATCACGTTGAATACCCCATAAATCATCCTATATTATGGAAAGAGAGTAATCAAATAAAAAGGCATTGATACATAGTGTATATATATGCACAATCAAATAATCTGAAACAATATAGTATGGGGATATCCACCTCACAGATCAATCCAAGAAGAAGAGTTACCAATAATTCCAAAAGTCCATCAATGATTCCCTACATCTTATGCATCTTCCCATAAGTAACTATGTGAAGGCCTACACTTCATCAATATGACACGTAGTCGAGGGGACACAATGCCTATGTAGAATACATGCACCCTAGTGTGTTAGGGGGGTTCCACTATGTAAATATCTATAGAGGACCTGTGCCCAATTTTGATGTTGGGTTCCACTCTAGTGTCATATAGAGGCACACCCAATCTGACATGGGGTTCCACTCTGTAGGTAGAAAATCCATGACCAAGATAATGGGGGGTTCCACTCTATAGGTCAAGGAACCATGGCCTAGTACAATATGGGGTTCTACTATGGTTATCAAACATTAATGCCCTATCTGATAGGTGGTTCCACTCAGTATGTAGCTGTACAAAACCTGTTTCCATGCTGATGGTGGGCTTCACACTATAGGTAGAGGACTTGTGCCCAAGTGTGATAGGGGGTTCCACTATAGTCACTGAGTATACTTTACATATCCTATAGGAGGGTTCCACTTATTATGTATCTATAAAGGAACTATTCCCTAGATGATGGGTTATTCCACTCTATTGGTCGAGGACTCATACCCTAGTGTGACATGGGGTTACACTATAGTCTTCGAGGGACTGAAGCCTATCCTATAAGAGGTTTCACTCAGTAAGTAGTTGTAGGGGACATGTACCTACGATAATGGGGGAGTCAACACTATAAGGAAACTCTGGTGATCCCGCATAACCACTGCCATCATCAAGAAACACCTAACCAAGATACATGCATAGAACATTACACATCATAACAAAAAAACCACAATCGAGGGAGCCATCTGTACAACATGAAAAAAAATAAAGATAGGCTCCTCGTGGGACAACATTCGAGTTCAAACGAAGGCGACATTAATTGTTGAAATTTACTCAAAAGTAGACAAGGGGTACACAACATGTTAGGGGAACCACATGGCATGTAGTCCTGCTCTTTCAGCAAAACATGTCTAGTGATGTACATCGTTCATCAATTGTGTAAGTATATGTGGTGTGTAGGGGATATACAGAGCGTACCCATGACACTCGGGGTCCCCGCCGTGTTCTTGGTCATGTATCCACCTGGTTTCCATGTACATTACCCCATGTTCATGTAATTTGGAACATAACCATCTTTCTAGCCATGTACTCCCAAACGGAATCCTAACCATGTGTTCCACCATGTGTCTCATCCACCCGAGGATGAGGTATGCGATATATAGTAGGTCTTCCTTTCATGCCATCCTTATGAATTATCGAAACCCTAGCATCCACAACCAAGGGGATATATGCCATGTGTTTATCACAGTACATGGAATGTATTTAGAATGTTTCTATAAATCCAAATCCACAATCCGCACTTCAAATACAAACATTCCACTTTGATTCCATACGTAGCTATGCCTAAGATTTGTGGATCAATCATTAGTTGGAAGATTCCATCCTTTCATTGGCCAAAAACCCAATTCTCGAATTATTGTACACTTTAACTCATGTCACACATACTCTGGATGCTTCTGTCAATGATCATTCGATCACTGATTATCAAAAATATATTCCAAATCCTACAAATATACCAGATTTACCCTTGTTTTATCTATCCATTCCTCGTTCGTTGATTCATCATAATTTTGGGGGTCTGATCAGGCTTGATACCACTTAACAACATCAAATTGGGACCACATGGGCCTACCAATAAAGAATGATAAGAAAAAGGGGATAAAAGAACAAGAATAAATGTTTAACCATAATTTATCAACCATTCTTGTCCAATGATCAATAATGGGTAAAACATGTTAGAAAAACATGAAATCCAATTTAATCGGTACATAGGATTATGCTAAGGATATTTAATTTGTGCAGATCAATAGAAGGGGTTGATATGCTCAAAGAATTGAATAAAAAAGGAGTAAACATAAAATTTAAGAGTCCTATCTGGGGATTGGGTCATTAATCATCAAATAACACACTCTTCAATGATCGATGGAATTCATTGCACTCATTTTTTCCTTATCTACTCCAATCTAATGTTTCATCGTCATCCGATGAGATTCTCCCATAGAAGAAAGAAGGATATTCTATCAGTGATCCTAGTATTATGAGTCTAATCCTAAGAAATTAAACATGGAAGAATACTTGTTGACATTTCAGTTAGGTTAAATAATCTAATTAATTAAATTCATTTATTCATTTATCCATTGACCATACCTCCATTCATCGAGATATCTAAACACTTTGAGCCAACCTATTTTGGTTTGTGCCTAGGGTAAAAAACACATTATGGAATGAATTCTAGTATCAAATTTCTTATACATGTTTTTGTTTAAGTGTTTTCACATTTCCATTAATAAATTTTGTCCTCAGAATATAAAATATATTTATTATTTTTTATGAAATTAATTCTAGGAAAATTGGGCCTCAGAATTACATGTCATATCATTGTCTAGCTCTGGAAATATATATAGAAATATTAAAAATCCTTACAAAGAAAAACCTAGGTCTCTATATTATTACCTCCATTAATATATTATTCCTCGAAAAGAAAAAATAAACAAAAAATCTGGGGTACTGATCCCACATCTACCTCTCCCACACCAAGGAACTCTCATAGTAATTCTTGTACTGTCACAACACACAGACCACGAAGATGGTCCAACCAGATAGGGTCATATCCTACCAATCCTCGATCGCCACTGGGTGATCCACAAAGGTGTCGCCATCTTTGATGTCTAACATGCCCCAGTCGATGATGGGTGTAGGGTAATGCACATATTTCCTTAGATATTTCACATAGAAGCTTTCGTGCACCCACTCTAGAATGGGGGGTAAGGAAAGGTGGTATGAAACCTATCCAATACTCTCTATGATCTCGAATAGCTTGATAAACTTCAGGGATAGCTTGCCTTACTAGAAGAACTTCCACAATCCTCGTAATGGGGATACTCTAATGAAAACATGGTCTCCCTTATTGAACTAAAAGTGTTTAAAATGGTTATATGTGTTAGATTTTTTCCTACTTTGAGCTTTCCTCATCCACCTTTGGATCTTCTAGACCTTATCCATCATTTCCTACACCAACTCTATAATCATAATAGATGTCTCACCAATCACATTCTAGTACAAGGGTGACATGCAGGGTTTCCCATATTGTTCGCCTAAAGGTTCCATGCTGATATTATTATGGTAGCTATTATTCTATGTAAACTCTAACAAAGTAATGTGATCTTCTCCACCATAGACATGTCTATCATGCAATCCCTCAACATTTCTTCCATCACATGGATAGTGTGCTCGGTCTGCCCATCCATATGGGGGGGGTGAAATGTTGTACTCATCATCATTTGGGAACATAATTTCTCTAGAAGGAATCTCCACAATTGTGACATTAACCTCACCTTATGATTGGAGAAAATCATCGAGGGAAACTCATGAAGTAAAATGATCTCTCATATGTACATCTACACAAAACTCTATACAAAAACTTGATCCCTAATAGAAAGGAATTTATTAAACCTCTTGAGTCAGTTAACTTTCACTCATATTGCATAATGTCCCTTAGTTGTGCATGGAATCCCTAAAAAAATTCTATTGATATGTCATCCCATATCCCCTCTGAGATCTCAAGGGGCTGCAACAAACATGTCAGAACTTGGTACCCATCCTTCAACATTTGACAGGTGTGGCATCGAGGTAAAACATGGGAATACTCTATATCATTCCAGAACACCAAAACTGCTTCTGATGGTATTGATACAACCCCACCACACCATCATATATAGTTAAAGGAGATGTGTGGAACTCCCACCTAACATCCTCTTGCAACATGATTGGAACTTCCCTCTATCCCTATAAAATGATGACATGATTCCCTCCATTAGAATATCCATATGGTGAATCCCACATAGATATTTGGTAACTAATGACATCAGACATGATTTCGTATAACTAGGTCTCCCTGAAACACTTGAGAAGTGGAGGATTCAACACCATCCACTACAAAATATTTGTACTCTCCTGCTCCACTAGGGTAAACTGGAAGGAATCCAACTACTCTGAAGCCTCTTGCAAAAAGGGATCCTTGGGTTTCCTTAGAAGGGATCATTATACAACTTTTACCTTACCTAGAGTATATAATATCTCTAAGATATAGTATTTTAGGAACTCCATCCTACATTTTTTTATTTGGTTCCAGTCTCTCTGTGGGAAGTCTTACCTACCACTATGATGGTCTGAGTAAACCTCAATGTTCTCTCTTAGAAGGTAGTTCCTCCACATCCTCAGGGAGAAGACCACCATCGTCAGCTCTAGGTCATGATTAATTTAGTTATGCTCATGGTGTCTCAACTTTCTGAACTTGTATGTGATAACATCCTACCACTACATCAATATGCAACTGACCCCATATCCTGAGGCATCAAAATACACTTTGTACTCCACACCCATATTTGTTAGTCTCAACATAGGAGCACTCGACAGCCTCAACTTCAAATCGTGAAAGAAAATATATCACTACTCATTCCAGGTAATTGAGCACCCTTTCCACATCAATTCGGTCAATGAGGCTATAATCCTAAAGAAGTGTTCCACAAATCTCCTGTAGTATCCCGAAAAATCAAGAAATCACCGCACCTCTGACACTCTCTCGGGTGGATCCCAAGAATGAACATGGAGATCTTCACTAAGTCCATGGATAAACTATGCTCAAAGATGGCATTCCCAAAAAAATGAACCTCATGAATCTTGAACTGGAACTTTTGGGGATTCCCATAAATATGATGCTCTTGACGAAAATCCTAAACCAACCTCATGATCTAGGTATGTTCCCTCTTAAAATGTAGAGTATATTAGTATTTTTTGATGAAGACAACCAAAAAATAGTCCATGTATCAAAGGAAGACCTGATTCATCAAATCCATAAACATAGTTTGGGAATTAAACTCAACAAGGGGAATCCCCAGTAACTCATAGTGTCTTTAGTGATATCAGAATTCCATATTTGAAATATTAGCCTTACAAACTCTCAACTAGTGGTAGCTACACTGAAGAAATATATTTGAGAGCCTTCTCATACCATGCAACTAGTCAAAGAGTTCATCAATTCATGGAAATAGGTGTAGGTTATTTATCATGGTTTGGTTCATATGACAATAATCCATGCAAAGAAGCAAGCTCATGTTCACCAATTTCAGAAAAACACTCGATCATCATAGGGGGACACACTGGGTATGATGAAATCCTTCTCTTGAAGGTCATCAAACTGCATCTTTAGTCCTTGAATCTCGATAGGGGCCATTAGATATGCCTTAGAAGATATTAGAGTTGATTTTGGATGTAAGTTGATGAAATAATAAATCACCCACATTGGTTGTAGTCTCGGATTTTCCTCGAGGCAGAAATCCATATAATCCTCTACAATAGAAGCAATTTAGATGTATGAAGAGCCTTCTATACTAATAGATATACTCAATAATTGATAAGGGATGGGATATAACTTCCTGTTCAAATAACTCACTTGTCCTACCATGAGATCTTTCTTGTGCATAAAACTGCATCTCCTCCCATCAATGTGAAGGCATTTGACTAATTTAATGTGAAAGTCAATTTGGGCTTAGACCATGGACAACCATTCCATACCTATGCTATGGAGGTCTATTAGCTATCTACCAATGCTGCTTGGCATGTCCAGTCAGGCAGTCTCATACCATGTGACCTCACCCATCACAATTGTATCACCAAAAATATTTATGATTCTATAGTTCTCTAAGTTTCCCCAAACTACATGTTTGAGTCTGATCACGGGGAGGTTTCCTACATTGACATCATGTCATATTATGTTTTCTAGCTACTACAAGTGACATAGACATGTGACGTCCAGTACCATATCCTATTGTCTATTATACTAGTGATATAAATATCTCTATCACTAGTGCTCATTATAGTACCACTTCATAGGTGGGGATTCACAAGGGCACCGCACTGGCACTGATATATCTACAGATTCCTTGATTAAACTTTTTTGCTTGAAAGTAGCCATCCTAGATCATGTTAAGGGAGTATTGAGTAAGGTTTGTAAACCTCATTGTGTACTCAACCACATTAATCCCTTCGAATTGTATCTACATAAGATCCTAAAACCAAATTGATTATATGAATGAGGGGTATTACTACCCACAAAATAAGTATCGGAAGTCAGGCCCTCATAGTGTCGACTAATAGCACATCAGGGTGGTAATAATACACCCTTGCCTATCCGCTCCATGGAAAAGTCTAGATACCATTGCAACCACCTGATCCATCGATGTATGGATGATCTTGAAAGAATTGACCATTGAGTCTAGACAATCCTATGCTACATAAGGATCTGGATCTCCATGGAACATCAACCGTCTCTGGTTCTAGAACTCATTAAGTGCATTGAGACTGTTCACATCGCTAGCCTCCAAGACTGGCATAATTTACTACTTGATAGTGGTTGGTGCTACTACCTACCCACATAGAGAAATAATCTCATGCAATAGACCCTAAACTAATGCCTCATAACTCATCAGATCATCGTCATGATATGAAACTGGTATCCTCGCTAGCTTTAATCATGGAGGCATCCTGAAATTTAATCAAGATATACCACAGTCAAATGATAACATATATATATATATATATAATGGTCGGAGGACACAATAAGGATTCTCAAATAGTCAATATTATTTGATGCATGTAACATTTTTCCCAACAACCACTGTCTCTGAAAGCTGAGTCGACAATAAGGTATTAATGGTCGTAGTGAATGGATACATCAGCCGCCTGCACCATCACTAGATTCACTGTCTTGAGAGCCGCACTTGATACACATTGAAACTATTTCCCTAATCCCAACCAAATCCTTGAAAGGGGAGTAATCTAATCATCGTCCCAAAGATCGAACCACCTTTGATACCAATTTATCGTGACCCCATCCAAGTCAGTGATTGATCCAAAAATACCCCAAGCCCGCCTCTATAGGCCTAAGGTAGGAGACAAGTTTTGAAGGAATAAAGAAAATGGGGATGCCTTTTCCTATGTACTTGTATGAATATGCACAACCATACCGATGCATAATTAGAGAGGGAGTAAAAGTAAAAGACATAAAATACTAGAAAAACAAACATGTATGAAAAACATATAGATAATGCAAGAGTACAGTAATGTAAAATGAAACGTAAAGGGAATAAAATACACTCCAAGAAAGAAATAAGTCCCAACATGAAAAAACTATAAAGTAAAATGCTAAGATATACCAAATTTTGATCTCCAAGCTATGACCACCATATGCATTTCAAAGTACCAGGTATCCCTAAGCTCCTCTGATGTCACCACCGACCTGTCCATCATCATCATAAGAAATGACACATGAAGGAAAATACAATGTTGGGGTGAGTGTATACATACTTAGAAGGATTCCCCGAAACATGAAGGGGGTAAGTAAGAGATACAATAGCAATTGAAAAACTGTAGATAGAAAACATAAAGTAGGATATAGTGAAGTTGAACAGCTCAACCCAAACCAAGAGTGCAAGTAACCTCGTCTAAATAAAAGGGGATCAACAGGGTGTGTAGATGAACCAATCATCCAGTTTTTTCCACATATAGTAGGAGAGTAAACACATCAAACCATGAGAATGTAAACACATAATGCATGTTACATCATCCCACATATTCTCTTATCATGGAACGAGAGTAACCCATTCCAAAGGAATGGATAAAAAGGTATATATATATATATTTAGTCGAATAATCCTAAAATAGAGAGTTAGGGGATATCAATATCACAGATTATTCTAAGAATAAGAGTAACCAAGAATTAAAATATTCCATCAATGATGCCTAACATCACATGTATTTTACTAAAAGAAACTGTGTGAAGGACCATGCCTCATGAATGTGCCACATATTTTAGGGAATAAAATATCTATGTTGAGGAACCAAGCCCTTGCACGTCAGGGGGTTCCACTATAAAAATATTCATAGAGGACCTATGCCTAATGTTGATGGGGGTTTCACTTTAATGTCATGATTACCCACACCCTATCTAATAGGGGGTTACACACGGTATCTAGATGGACCATTCCAAGCTAATCTGGGTTCCAATCAATAGGTCAAGGACCCATGCCCTAGTATGATAGGGGTTCCACTCTGGTCATCAAGTACCCCCACCCTATCCAATAAAAAGGTTCCACTTGGAAACTAACTATAGTGGACCCACACCCATGAGGATGAGGGGGGGGGGGGTTCCTCTCTATAGGTCAAGTACCCGTGTGCTGGTGTGACATTGGTATTCCACTCTAGTCATTGAGGACATGTTCCCTATCTAATACGGGGTTCACTTGAATAGTATTTATGTAGGACCTTCTCACATACTGATAGGGGTTCCACTCTATAGGTTGAGGAACCACACCCTAGTGTGACATGGGGGTTCCAATAAAGTCATTGAGGATCTACACCCTATCTGAGAGGTTTGTTCCACTTGGTATGTAGTTATAGAGGATCCAAGCCCATGATGACGGTGGTTCCACTCTAATGGAATCCTCTAGCGATCCTGCCTGATCATTGTTGTCACCGAGAATCACCTAACCAAGATCCATTCCAAAAACATTTCCCATACTATAAAAAACCACAATTAAGGGAATCATCTTATTATACAAGAAAAAACTCAGGTTAGGATACCCAAGAGTAAAAATCCATGTTCAAATAAATGAGATATAGAATTTTGATGTTTCCTCACAATGAGCCAGGGGTAAATGGTGTGTGATGGGACCCACATAGTGTGTGGACTTGCTCTAACAGTTGGTTGTGTCTATGGAGAAACATAGTTCACCAAACATGTATGTATACATGTTGTGTTGGGGATATAGATGGTGTGACCATGCCGCTCAGGGTCCCTCTTATGTAATTGGTCATGTTCATGTATCCACCCAGTGTTCGTGTACATTACCCTATATTTGTGTACTTTGGTAAATGTCCATGAGCCTAACCATGCAATCCCACAGGGGGTACTTCCCATGTGATGCACCACATGATTACTCTACCTAGGTATGAGGTGTATTCTGTGTAGGAGGGATACACACAGTTCCATCCTTATGAATTCTTGAAAACCTAGCTTCCATAGCCAATGGGATACATTCCATTTGTTCATCACAATACACGACGTGTAGTAGGTTTTCTCAAAAAATATAAATTCAGGATCCATTATTAAAATATAGCCTTTCTCTATCAATTTTTTCTCAATATCTTCTTAACATTAGTGGATCTAGCATCAGTTGGAAGATTTTTTTCCTACAGTTGCTAGAAAGCCAATTCGCAAATCCAGACATGTGTCGCCTTGCACCGCGCATGGTCCAACTTCTTCGGTCGATGATGATTCACTATATGATCATAATAATGATCTTAATCATCCTGAAAATACATTATATGTCCTTGTTTCATTGATCCATTCATTGTTCATCAATTCATCATGATTTTGAGAGTCTGATTGAGCTTAGTATTTCCAAACAATATCAAACCGAGATTCTATGATACTACGTATGAATAACATGAAGGAAAAGTGGGTTAAAAGATCAAGAACATATTTTCAACAATCATGTTACAAATATTCTTGGCCAATGACCATGAATAGAGAAAACTATGTTATAAAAACATAAAAACCAATTTTATCGGTATAGAGGAGAATGCCAAGGATCTACAATTACTGTAGATCAATAGAAGTGATTGATGTTATCAAATAATTTAATCAAAAGGGTGTAAAACACAAATTTATGATTCTTACCAGGATATTGGATTGTTCGTATTCAAATAATGTTCTCACCAATGATCTAAGGAAGTCATTAAATTCACTATATCCTAATATTCTCCGATCTAGAGTTTCATTATCATCCAATTCGATTTGTCAGTGGAAGGAGGTAGGAGAAGCTCTCAGAGATCCCAAAATTATGAGGTTAACCATTGGAAATTCACCATGTTAGTATATTATAGATATTTCATTTTGTTTAAATAAATAATTAAATAAATTAATTAACTAATTTATCCACTGAACATACTACCAATGATTGATATGCCTAAACATCATGTGCCAAACTATTTTAGGTCATTCCTAGGGTATAAAACATGCTCTAGACTCAACCATGGTCTTGGATTTTTTATCTGAGATTCTATTTAATAGGTATAATTTTTTCATTATGAACCTGTATGTTCATAATATAAAATATATTTAATATTTTTATAAAATAAATTTTTGTTACATCGGGCCATGAAATCAGACACTGTCTCACCGCCTATTTCTAGAAATATATATAGAAATATTTCAAATTCTTATAATAAATAATACGAGTCTCTAAAAGAAATAAAAGAGATGAAACAAAATAATATCAACCACTATGTGAATATCCCCCCACACACCCACTATCATTGATATGATCCATTCCCCACAAAGAACTGTCTTAGAAGTGGTAATAAATTTTTTTCATGATTTTTCCTATGAAATGTGAATCTGGAAGACACTAATGCATTTTCTATACTTATATTATATATGGTGAAAATGATTTTGATTTATATCTATCTACACCTAATGACAACCTTTTTTAGAGGGAAGATGTTTTCAATATCCAAGGAGATATTTTATATTATAGATAACATCCAATAGGAAATATGAGAGTGGGGATTAACGTCAATCATGAGCCAGGCACTGAGCTACCTATTTCACTTGATGATTCATATATTCATATGGTTGAGAAAGCTATTTGAACATTCATAGAATAGTCCTTACATATCGTAAAAAACATATCTATATGGAGGTATTAATTTCCAATTTATTTTTCATGGAAAACATTTATCAATTAATTAAAAAAGGTTTTAACCGAGGAATTTTTTACAGATGGACAAAGTAAAGGAGGTAAAATGGAAGGCTGAATCAAAACAAACTAAACTTTCGACCAACCAATTAAAAAATATCTTTATAATTTACATTTAACCTTCCTATTCAACTTACTCATTTAATAACATTATAGGTTTATATAGATACAACATTAGAATATGGTGCTACGACCAAAAATGATTGGGAATAAATAATGAATATATAGTCCATTACATGATATAGGGTCTTGATAATGTAAAGGAAATCCTCATGCATGAATGGCTAGGATTCTCAATTGAAAATTTATACACTAGTTGTGTTATCATGATTTCCCTATCCAATAGTCAATATACAATGATAATTATGAATGATAATTATTCCTATTTTTTCAATACTATATATGAATACTATTCAAACGGAAAACACTATGAAAATAAATTTTAAATCACTTGTCCTCACATTAATTCAATACCAGAATATAAATTGGAACCAAATAAAATTGAAATAATAGAGGATAGACTAGCCAAAAAAATTTAAATCAAACATATAGGTGGGAAACTCGGTTTAATACCCATGATGAAGGGGTAAAACACTATAATTTAATCATATAAATTAAATTTTAATTAATTTCATTATTTATTAATTTTTTTAGGTAGCATGTGTTACTCGTTATAGTGATTCTGGATACTCCAAAGAACTTTTTTTATATTCAAATCATGGATACCCAAAAATATGACCACACGTGTTGATGTCTATCAGTTTGTAATACACTGCATTCAATTTTTACAATTGAACATCAATTTATAAGATTTATATTTCTGTTTAATAAATTTTTTTTTATGAGATGGAGGTGCTTAAATATAGTCAAAATTATATCATGAGCATAGTCCATGAAACGATGGATCTTTTCAACTTCTATTAGTGGATATGTATAAGGGTATATAAAATAATATTTCACTATAAAAACACATTTCAATGAAAATTCATTATTTTCATCAATCATTCAATAGTTCTCTAAAAAATTCAATGTCAAATATTATTGTAATTATGTTTGAAAATTTATTAAATATATCATATTCCATCAACTAAACATCATCCCCAAAGAGTATTTTCCAAAATAATTAAGAGTTAATTTAAAATATTTATTCATCCTTTACTTTTTTGTATTTTCCCAGTAGTACCGGAACATTAGAAATTATTCATATTCACAATAGGAAATATATTTGACTATAAATAAATGGGAAACATACCTACTGTTAGAATGTGTACAAAAATCATGAAAGGGTGACTTCCTACTACTTGTTTTGTTGATTTTGTCATCATTTTATCTACTTTTTTAGTTAATTTCCTTATATTTTTTATCTTATACTTTAGGGAAATGATCCATATGTCATTTTTGACTTGTAGGAATCAACCAAACCTCATTTTTTTACATGGTGTGTCTATTATGACTCAAAGTGCATGTATTCAGTTTAAAATTGACATTTTAGTTAAAAACACAAATCACATACTCAAAAACATGCAAACAAATTCATATTAGTTTGATACTTTATGGAAAAAATCTATAAGTCACCTATGATGTGTTGAAATTTTCCGCAACTCAATTTAATAAAATGTGTTCCATATATGACTCAAAGTATCTATTATAAATATAAAATTTAAAATTTAGTTCAAAACTTGTGTTACTCACTAAAAACTATGAAAAAAGACTTGGATTGTATGGATAATGTACCAAAAAATCATAATTCATTTTTTTTGTGTAAGAATTAGTCTCTTGTAAAATTCACACACGATGTTACTAGTATGACGCATAGTGCATGTTCCCAGTTTAAAATGATATTTTATTAAAAAAACAAGTGGAATAATCAAAAATTATAAAAATCATTCATATTTTTTTTATACTTTAGTAAAATAATACAGAAGTCATTTTTGATGTGTAGGTATTAGCCTCACCTAAATGAGGCAAACTGTGTGACCAGTACAACTCCTAGTGTGTATCATTATTTAAAATTTTCATTTTAGTAAAAAAGACAACTGATATACTAAAAAATGAGAAAATATATTTGTATTGTATTGATACAATATTAAAATTATCCAAAATTCATTTTTGATATGTATGACACAACGCAAGTTTCGTCTGATACATGGTTTTCCCAGTATGACTCAAACTGCCTGTTATCTGTTTAAAATTGACAATTTAGTTAAAAACATGTGTCATTCACTAAAAAATAAAAAAAATGTCATATTGTCTTGAAATTGTTTTAAAATAATTCACAAGTAATTTTTGATGTGTATAAATTAGTCTCACATCAAACTGACACTCGATGTGACTGGTATGACTCAAAGTACGTGTTTTCTATTTAATATTTTATTTTAGTAAAAAAGACAAGTCACAAACTAAAATCTAAGAAAACATGTTTGTATTGTATTTATACTTTCATAAAATTATCCATAAGTCATTTTTAATGTTCACTAATTAGATTTTCTTCAATCAGATGCTCGGGGTATCCAGTATGACTCCAAGTTTGTCTTTTTATATAAAATTTTCATTTTATTAAAAAATAAAATCCACATACTCAAAACCAATAAAACTAATTCATACTATTTTGATACGTTATTAAATTAATCCATAAGTCATTTTTGACATGTAAGAATAATAATTACCTTAATCCAATTCATTGTGTGCCCAGTATTACTCAATGTATCCAATAATTGTTTAAAATTGAATATTTAGTTCAAAACTTGTTTCACTCACCGAAAACCAAGAAAACGTGTTCATATTGTCCTTATAATTTAAGAAATCATTCAGAAGTCATTTGTGACATGTTGTAATTATTTTCACATTAAACCGACACATGATATGAATAGTATGAGTCAAAGTTTAGGTTTTTAGTTTGAAATTAAATTTTAGTAATAAAACATAAGTGACATACCTAAAACGAGGAAAATGATTTTGGATTATATTGATACTTTACAAAAATGATCTATAAGTCATCTTTTATGTGTAGGGATTTATATCACCCCAATCCAATGCATATTGTGACCGGTACAACTCCAAGTGTGTATTTTATATAAAATTAACATTTTAGTAAAAAAAAAAGAAAAGTGGCATATTCAAAATTGAGAAAACATGTTAGAATTATTTTGATACATTTGGAAAATGATCCATAAATCATTATTTATGTGTGGGAATCAACCACCCCAAAACTCAACACATGGAATGTTCTATATGACATAATTTAAATGCTTTCAATTTAATATTAGCATTTTAGGTGGAAAAACATGCCACATACTCAAAACCAAGAAAATGAGATCATATTGTTTTGATAATTTAGAAAAATAATACATAAGTCATTTTTTATTTGTAGGAATAAATCAAACCTCAATCTATTTCATGGTGTGCATATTATAACTGAAAGTTTTTTTTATCTATTAAAAATTGAAATTTTAATTCAAAAAGTGTGTCACTCACTGACATTTGTGAAAAAACACTTCAATTGTCTTGCTAATTTATGGAAATTATTCATAATTTATTTGTGACATGTATGAATCAGTCTCAGATTAAAATAACATCTGATATGACCGATATGACTCAAAGAGTGTGTTCTCATTTTAAAATGGCATTTTAGTAGAAAAAAGAACAGACACACTCAAAACTAATAAAAAGAATTTGTATTGTTTTGATAATTTAGTTAAATAATCAATAAATAATATTTGGCATGTAGGCATCATCTGCACCTCAATCTGGTAAACGGTGTGACTGATATGACTCTAAGTGTGTCTTCTTATTTAAAATTTATATTTTACTAAAAATGAAAAGTGACATATTAAAACCAGAAAAATAAGTTCATATTTTTTTGATAGTTCAATAAAATGAACTAGAAGTAGTTTTTGATGTGTAGGAATTAAACTCAACTCAATATGACACATGGTGTGTCCATAATGACTCAAAGTGCATGTTTTCAGTTGAAAATTGACATTTTAGTTGAAAAACATGTCACATAATAAAAACATGAAAAAACATTACAATTGGAATGATACTTTATTAAAATGTTTCTTATGTAATTTTTGATTTATAGGAATCAATCTCACCTAAATATGATACATAGTGTTCTTGATATAACTCAAAGTGTTCGTTGTCAATTTATAATAGAAAATTTAGTTCAAAATGTGTATCACTCAATGAAAATAGAGAAAATATTCCTAGATTATACTAAAAATTTAGTAAAACAACTATTAAGTCATTTATGACATGTTGGAATTAGTATCACATCAAACCAACACATGATGTGGCCGGTATGACTCAAAGTGCATGTTTACAGTTAAAAGTGAAATTTTAGAAAAAAAAACAAAACTAATATGCTCAAAACTATGTAAATTCATTCATATTGTTTTGATAAATTGGTAAAAATATAAAAGTCATTTGTGATTTGTAATAATTATCTACACATAAATCCAACACTTGCTGTGATAGGTATGAATCCAAGTGTTTCCTTTTATTTAATATTGAAATTTTAGTAAAAATGACAGCTGACATACTCAAAACTGAGAAAAATAATTTTTATTATAATGATAATTTATAAAAAATATTTATAATACATTTGTGACATTTAGGAATCATCATCACCTCAATTAGACACATGGTTTTAATGTTATGACATAGAGTACCCATAATTAGTTTAAAATCAACATTTTATTAATGCATTGTTTAATATTTTTAAATAATTTATTTCTTTATAATATAATTGATATATTAATTTTTTTCTTATACTTTTGGACTCTATTTCTTATGTTGTGGTGGTCTTTTCGGCAACTGAAACCATGATAGAGCTTTTTGAGATAGGGTCAAGTGATAAAGACAATGAAAATATTGATGTATTTGAATGTTTGTGATAAATTTTATTTGATAATGTAATTTTTAAAAAAAGGGCAAAATGTCTATAATATAATTTTTTTTATTTTTTATTTAATTTTTAATTCAATTAAATTATTATTTGTCTATATCCTTAATGTTTTTTCTACTATCTATATTTGGGGATAATATTTAGTATTATAGTGTAATACTATTTTATGAACACATTGTAGTAGCATGGACTTTATCAATGCTATAAGTAGCACAAATATATGGGAACCCTCATCTATGGTAGAATGACATTGATAATCTTCCACCATTATTAGCGCTTTTTAGCACATATAACATCCCCATTTACCAGTTCTTTTCTAAAACTAATAAAAGTGGACCCTTTTAATGATGCTTAGATAAAAAACTCTTTTTTCCACCACTAATGTATTTTTCTTTTGCAGTTAGAGGAATTTTCTCTAGTAGTGTGTACTAGGGATGGGATCGGCTGTTCCATGGAGTTTCTATCTATGGAATGGGAAAGTTAATTGTGACATGGGGTCTAGGAGGTGGAATTTTGGTGCCACAACCAATTTTAACCAGGATACATCATGGTGAAGTGGTTGTAGTATAGCCCTTCCATTTGGATGAGCTCTATGGTGTAGAGATACAGGTTTTTGTGTGGAGATCCATATTGGTGAGTTTGGTGGTTCTCCCTTTTTTGTGGGCAGATATGGAATGGTGAATTTGTTGCGCCATAGAATTATGATGAACTAATCGAATTTGTGAGTGGTTTGCACCATAGTTTCAATAGGCCAGTAAGATTTGGGGTGATTGTGGAATAGTACAATGGGTTGTGTCATAATCATTGTTAAAAACTGGATGAATGTGGTGTGGATTAGGGTTTATCACAGTGTTATTATATTTTTTATATTTTTTATGAAAACCCAAATTCCCTCCAAATTAGTTATTCTTCTAATTTTCTAATTCAAACCTTAGGAGCCTAAGAGATGGTTTCTAAGGACTTTAATCCTTTTTTTGATCAGATTCAACCCCGAGCATTGGGAGATCAATTCTTGCCATTTTCTCTCGATTCTTCAGGTAGGTGTCTCTATACAATGATTCTAAATCACGAATTACTTAATGTAATTATAAATTACTTTGGTTTGTTTTATTAAATGGATGGATTTGATATCAATGGGTTTTTATGTAAAGAGGTACGTGATTTTAAATGGGTTTTGGTTGAAAAATGTATTTTGGAAAAATATTAGTTGATGAAATTCCCTATAGGTGAGTTTGATTATAAAATAGGTTTCATGCATGAAATCCAAAAAAAATTACTATGAAAATGTTTTTATAAAATGTGATAAAGGTTTTAAAATGGTGTTGATAAATATAGAACATTGGAAACCTTGGGTGCATTGGGAAATGGACTTGTTACTCTTAGTTTGTGTTAGGCCACATGAGGTTTAAAATCGAGAGACTATGTATTAGGAATTTATATTTGATTGATTCACATGATGACTATATTAGTGATTTATTTTATGTCTGATTATGTATTTCCATAGTTTAGAGCCTAAATTGTTTACTTTTTCATTTATTCTTTGTTTTACACTTGATGGTAAATTTTATGGTTGGATGATCACTTTTGTATCATATGGAATACCCATGGATGTTTCTTATATTCTTACATTATTTATCACTAATACATATCTTATTCCATTTCTATTTATATATGAATGGTTTTTATGAAAAAATAAAGGATGCCTTATATAATAGTTATCTTTTGAAAATTAGTTATTAACTTTTATTTTATTTTAAAGTGGGAACTAGCATTTTCATGGTATTATAATTTGTATAGATTCTGTAGCTAAATCTTACTTATAATAATGCTTAAACCTTAATTTTACATTTATTAATTTTTTGATGTGTTTTTGTAGGAATCGGGTAAAGGGAAGGGAATAATGTAGTTCTAGAGATTCTCTTGGTTGTTTTCACCTTTATAAAGGGATAGTTTGGTGGTGATGGAAGGTCACATGGTGCTTATCATGTTCGGTTTCTTATTTTACAAACTGTTTTAGCTCATTGGGCTTGAAATTTTATGTCACATGGTCGCATATTTTTCTAGCACTTTGAAATCTGTTTTTTTTTTCAGTTATACATGAGACTTGTGTTTTTTTCACCTCCCTATTTAGAAGAACTTATTGGGACACATTCCTAGTTGACCTGTGTTTTTTTCTTTACAAAAATGCTATGATAGGGGTTTACCCAACATAAAGTGATATGAATCTACTTGGGTTTAGTTGGATGTCCTTAGTATGCATTATGTAGAACCTTCAAAATTTGGTTAGTAAGTGCAGGAGGGTGCCTAACAAGCTCACTTCACTGTATAATCTCAAGTTACCATGGGTGGTCCAGGGTTTTTTCCAATAATGAGATTGGTGGTTGAGGCTAATTGAATAAAATATAATGGGGTTTATTTGGATGGAATATTCAATTTTTTGTTTTTTCTTTCATTCATAGTATATGTGATTTCATCAAATTATTTTTATTTAATGGTATTAATATATATTTTTGAAGTTTTTTTTATGCTTTGGTAATTTTACCCTAAGATTATTGGTTATTATATTGAATTTATTAGAAAATACCTCCTTGAAGTTATCTTAAAAATTTTAGTGATGAAACTATGGGAAAAGATATGTAGAAAAATCCTCCAGTGGATCCTACTTTAGAAGAAGCTATAATACACACTATCCAAACTCTAGGTTAGATGGATATTGAAAAATACAGATGAATGGTGGATCATGGAGTAGAATTCACTAAGTATAATCCCCCCATCTAAAATGGTTATAAAGGAAAACATGAATTTGAGGAATTCCTTTAGTGGATTGAAAGGATCATTCGTTTTATAAAAATATTTGAGGACTTGAAGGTGTATTCTTCTAGGTAAATTCATGATTTACTAGGAAATAGATGGTGGGAATACATCGTGCAAGATAAAATGCACAAGGATTTTACCCGGTCTTATTTCAAAAAACCATTCAATCAGAAGATTTATCTTTAAACATTTCATGTGTAAATGAATTGGGAATTTATAACCTTAGAGAATGGTTAGTGTATTGTTTTGGACTATTCCACCAATTTCACTGCGTTAGTGAACCTAGAACCCTATCTTCATACAAATTATTACCTTAAGTATCAAAGTAATGAGATGGGTATTAGGGTTGATATTCAGTTGATATTTATTCTATTATAACTTTTGACCATTGTGGAGGCAGTACAAAAAGCTTCTATGAATGAGGTAGACATAGATGAGAGATCAATTTTGGGTGGAGCTTCAGTTGGTGTATCTATTAGACATGGTGTGTCTTTTAGGAAAAAAAGAAAATGGAAGGGTGATCAGTTTTCTTTGGGAGTATTTTTCTGGGGCTTCATTAGGAAAACATCTGGTTGTTTGATATTAGTGTGAATGGCCTGGGAATATCATGACCATTGGTATTTAAATCTGAAAGGAACTTTAAATTTTCAAAACTAACAACGCTAATAGTAGGATGACCATTATTAGATTTAGGGGAATTAGGTTTAAATATGTTTTTGAAACAAATATGACTTTGTGAAACCCTAAATAAATATATTAGGGGAATGATGGGATTTCCACGTCAAGAAGGTGATACCATGACCATTGGATTTCCCTCATCTCGACTTTGAAACAAATTGATGATTAATAAGATTTTTTTCTAAAAATAAAATTTCAAATAATACCTAAACAATAAAATCTAGACTGACCATTAAAATCTAATTTAAACTAAATTAATCAATATACTTCATCTTCATTTTTCTTCATTCAAACTATTTCTAAAACCCCAATCTCATTGTTCACCTATTTCATTATTTCAATTTAAGAAAATATTTTTAATTCCTAAATAAAATAATTCACCATCATTGTGGGTTTGACCTCAAAACATTCTAATACTACATTTTAATTAATTTATAATCATAGTTTTGGTTTTTATAAATTTTGTATTTTTATGATACCCTTAGGGAAATAATGATTCTCTTCATTTATATCAAAACTATTTCCATTTATTAGGATAGTTAAAAGTCAGTTTTTAGGTTTATTTTAATTTTTAATTTTTATTACTTATTATAATTTCATTGTCTACAATGGATGTATTCATTCTGTGGATTTTTTTAATTTTCAAATGCATGACCACAAAACATGAGAAAAATGAAAATTCTTTTTTTTTCATCAATCATAAACTAGATAAAAGCATATGGAAGAACAAGGAAGATACAATCATCACCAGACCAATGAAATATATATCCATTAGAGGAGTTATTAAAAGATTTCTAGGGATGTGGAAGCTCAAAAACTACAAACTGCTATCAAACATAGGATTGAAATAGAGCATCCTAGAACCTGCTTTTCCAACAAGCCAGTTTGAGATGAAACCATAAATCATACATATGATCTCAAACGACATTCAATTCATGGGACTTCCACACGAAGATTCGAACACAAATATAGAAAATTCATCGAGTTCTGTGACACATTCCAATTGCAAAATATTTCAAGAAATGCTGTAAGAGTTTATCTTTTTATAATTTCATTACATGAGAGAGGTTGAGATTAGATCCAAAGCCTACCTTCAAATTACATAACTACATAGGATGATCTAGCATGATGATTTCTCACCCAATTCTTCCCACCTTCCTAATCAATATACATATAGGTAAATATTCTAAACATTTTTAAATTTGAATATGAATCTCTATATTCTTTATGGGAAAGATATGAGGACATGGATTGAAAATTCCCCCATCATGATATAGATCTATGGATTCTAATCTAGTATTTCTATAATTGTTTCATAGGGAAATATGTACATTATAAAATATAAAGTTGGAGGGTCACTAATGACTAAATAATCTGATACGAGATTAATATTTTTTAATGAAATAATTTGAAATAGAATACAATGGTAGAGAGAAGGTAAAAAATTGAAATGGGGTTCACATAATAAAAAATAATGACTGGATGGTGGAACATCTATAATTATTAACCAAGAAGATGAAAATCATGATGGGACAGTTTGAAAACCCCTATGGTATGTATATAAAAAATATAAATTATGATGATTATATTTTTGGTAATAAATTTTAGTGTTGGAAGCTTCAAAAATGAAAAGGATATCAACCAAGTCTAAAAGGGTACCAAAAAAAGAACCATATGATACCACACTGATAAGCTAGGTCTATACATTGGAAGAGATGATGGATATATCCATGACCACAACCAGGGCTGTACTCAAGGGAATAAAAGAAAAATCAATTTTTGAAAATTCTAGATTTTTGAATCTCGAGCATCAAGTTAGCTAAATTTACAATCAGATCATAGAGAGACACATTGGAGAAATACCTAGATTCTATAATGTATGCTCACATAAAGATTTACAATATTTACTACCAATATGTGGGAATCAAACAAATGTAAGTGGTATATAATTTATAGGATGTAATGAAAAAAACCAGTGAAATAAAGTGAAAACGAAATTGATAATAGAAAGGAAAAAATATACAACTAATCTATAGAATAACCACTATATAAAAACCGATATTGCCTTATATAGAATGAATGTCCCATGTAATGAATAATGTATAAAAAAGTAAATTTTTGGAGCACTTTAAAAAAATCATATTAACATTCCTTTTTTAGGAGGATCTCTATATAATGTTGACCTATAAAAAATCAGGAATGATATGGTAACCAATAAGAAGAAGCTAGAGGAAATTGGCACGATTTGAGTAACATGAGAATGTTTTAAGGGTGAATTAAGGGATCTTCCTAAGAAGAAATGTGATCCAGATAGCTTTTCAATTTCCATATTTATCAGAGCCAAATAATGTGGAAAATATAGGTATGAAGTAGTTGTTAGTTTCAATAACATGTTGTACATTCCATTAATGATTTTTTAACATGAAGGTATGAATCCCACAATATTATCACCTCAATTAGATGACTAACATTGAAGTACCACTGATGATTCATCAAGGTTATCTAGATCAAAACTGACAAGTTCATCTTCCCTACTGACTTCTAAATGCTAGATGTATAAGATGAAAAACGTACACTCTTTCTAGGGAGGATATTTCTATAAACATGGATGAACATATCGATCTCTAAAGAAGATAACATTATCTAAGATTTGGATATAATCAAGTAAGTTTCAACATCCACTAGGAAATGGTGAAATATGATGTGAAAGAAGAAATGAGTTCGTAGAAGATAATACACATGAAGTTATGGGTGTCGTTGAAGGTAATGAGGTAAATTAGTTTGATTATATTGTGAAATATGATTCTTAATTAAAGAAAAAAGATAATATGAGGGCCAATTTCACAAACACTGGAGGAGAATCCTACACCACTACTTTTGAGAAAGTATAAAAGTTATGGATGGTACATGAACTTCTGTTTAGTCCATCAGTATTAAGGAAGAAATGGTGGATCAGTCAAATAGAGATTAAGAAAGTACTACCATAATGATGAGTTAATATATTTATATAGGGATAATATGGACCGGACTACATTAATAATTCCATGTTCTTTAACCTATTTATTTTAAATTTGTAGGACCATGATGACCCAAACTAGAAACAAGAAGTAGTAAACACAAGAGGATCCTACAAGACAATTACACAACCTATGAAAAGTACACATGTTTAATTATTTTAGGAAAAACATGTACAACCAACATCAAAGAAACACTAAAAATGGGATTAAGTGTTTCAATTCATAATTTTCCCGACATTTAATTAGAGTTTTTATCTTCTAATTGTATGACCAACATTTGATTCATTATTTAATCAACCGAACTAAGAGACATAATATACCAAGGATAATTACCATTCCATGAATTTGTATTTATTTTTCAATAAATTTGAATGATAAAAAAGGGGGAAATAATTAGTATGGATAAGCATGTAGATCAGGGGTTGATAGATCATGATTTGAGGAGCATTTCAATCATTGTAAAATAAATTTTTCTTATATTTGACCATGATATAAATTTATTATATTTTCATTTATTGATTTAATTATTAATATTATTTTCCATGATCAGTTTTCCCAACAATTCATATCATTCCTAAGATATCCTCTATGGAAATAGTATCCATTATTTCTATAGTATATTTCATGGGAAACTCAGGCATGATGTCTTCAAGAACATTATTTTCATCTTATCAAATATATGAATGAATATAATCTCTTCTAATATGATTGAGGCATATTTTTTATCCCTTATCATGAGGATCACCTTTCATTAATACTTTTTGTGCATGTAGAATCCATGAACATCTATTTTTTGGAAATGAGTCATGTAAAAATCCCATCTTATCTATTCCTACCATCCTTTAAATAAATTTAAGGATATTCAAAAGAATAAGTGTGGTGGGGGGTATTTCAAGGTTATCATGAAATATAAATTATCGAAAATATTTTTTTCGGTGATTATCCATTGTGATTTTGGGAGTGGCCATGTATTTTTCATTGTAATTCATTATTCACCACTCTTTCTAAAAAAACTCTAAAAAAGGGTTATAACATAGGAGGATCAAAGTCACTATTGTACAGATCGATTATCTTTTGATTGAATATTTTTAGGTGATGGATGTGAGATTTGTCTTATGAAAAACATTAAAAAAATATAAAACAAATAGATAAAGAAAATTGAGTTTGATTCGATCATTCTGATTACATCCATCATGGGCCCACTTTCATTCCTTGTGAATATTTTTAGGTGATGGATTCAAAATGACACCTTTGAATGGATATTGTTATTGAGATTTTTTTATTATCATGTAATGGAAATTAGAGACAAACATACATTTTTGAGTCTTAGATGATTTATATCATTTTACTACCTACCATTAAACTCAGAGTCATTGGATCTGAAATGGGGAATCCCTCATGATTAATTAAGATTCTATCTTTAAAGACGGGATATTCTCTATTCATTACAATCCTATGGAAAGTGACAGGTTTTTAAGTATTTGAATCACTCAATTTATGTGTACCTTGAGATTAATTGAAAAGTTCACATGAGGTAAATTAAAAAGGTTAGGAATATTAATAATTAATTAAAATATGAAAATGGATGAATGAAAAGACTTAGATATTTTGAAATAGGAAAATAAAAATACATTGTTAATTTGTATTCTTTAAACAATGAGGTATTACTAAATGTTTTACATGTAAAGATCTAAAATTTAATTTTTCATTTGATCAATTGTTTTTACTGACATTGAATTTAAATCATTCAAGATTAAGCATCTATTGTAGTATATTGAGATCCCATCTTTGAGGACAAGTATGAATTCAAGTGGGGGGTTATTAGTTAATTTATTATAAATATTTTTGATATTAAAATGTAGTGATTTTTATTAGTTAATTGTTAATGCATGCATATATCATTGAAGTTATTCTTATATTATTCAGGATGTAAGAGGTTATGGAAATTGAGTAAAAGGAGATAAAACGATAAAGAATCATTGAAATTATGTTATTCCAAAATAAATGATGGTAATGGATAACTACCAAGGAACATAACTGAAGAAACGAGGATAAAAGGCTCCAAAATCAGAAAAAATTACATTACACATCGTGTACCGGTGGAAGTCATGAAGTAGAGGAATGTGTCAAGAAGAGAAGTTGATATGTTTCACAACATAAAACATATGTATCATGATTTGACATATGTGATTATTCATATAAATAGTACATGTCTTGAATATGGTACACATGGTGTAAGATTTATAGGTGGTGTAATCACTACTGAACTTATAAAATGTCGATATGGGATAAAAATTTCCATATTCGATGTATCTTTCATTTTTGATCTTTTTAATGATATGAGACCTATCCTTGACCAATTTTGACCAATATTTAATGAAATTAAATTTTAAATGATCCCATATAGGCTATATAAATAGAGTTATATTCTACTACTGTGAAAAATATTGTAGAGACTAATGCTTGGAGAAAGAAGTTGTTCCATGTAGGGTCCTCCACAGTTTCATCTCCATTTTCATCATGCATTATTTTTATTAATTTCTTACCACATAATATTTCATCACTAAGATGAGGTGGTAAAATATCTTTTTGATATAGTTATGTAATATAATGATGCAGGTTCTATTGGATTTTTAATTTTTTTCTTTATTCATTTATGTGGTTTTATGTAATTCTTAAATTAATTTCCAATATGTTTATTTTGCTTTTATCATGAACATTGATATTTGAATCTAAAATAAAATAAAAAAAATTAAAATGAAAACTATTAAAGGTGGAATTACCATTTTAATATTCAGTGTAATCAAGTTAAAATATGATAACAAAAGATACTTGATTCAGTGAAACCCTAAATTACCAGACTAAGGGAAATAGTAGATTACAACATTAAGGATGTGTTACATTGGACATTGGATCTCCCTCATCTTGAACCCAACACCAATAATGGATTAATAAACATATTTTATACCCATATTAGAATGTTTTACATTGGGGTGACTCATTTGGTATCAGAGATTATATTGGTTATTTTTGGGAATTAGGATTTGAAATATTTTGATACAGATACTTATATAAAAAAATATTTCTCAAAAATACATGGTTAAGTATAACTACAATTACCACATATTATTAAAATCTTCAAGGTGCTCATAATTTTTCCTTTCTATAGATAAAATTTAAATGAACATTTTGATTTACTAGGTGTTATTTAATGAGTAAATTTGTGAGGGCATAATTTCATTATGTGGGGAAGACTGTAACACCCCAAAAATTCCTTTATTTCATTAATATAACTTTTAGTTTATAAATATTTTTTTATTATTACAATATATAAATAATTTTACAATTCATAACAACTTTAAACATCCTATAAAACTAAAATTAGGAAGATTAAATGGATTATTTAAAGATATAATAAATATCTATTATTTTTTAGAGACTGTAAAAATATTCTGTTAAAAATATATATTATGATAAATGTATACTTTTTAAATAAAAGTTATTTTAATTATGTAATTTTATGAAACACTTTTTAAAATGATAATATATTTTAACTATGCCCAAAATAGTTTTTATAATGATCCAAATGTTTATTTTTCAATGAAATTGCTAAATTTAAATATATAATGATATTTATTTAAAGTTTATATTATTATGTTTAGATAATTATTTTAAAAAAATAAATTAATTTTTGGACTCAAAAAATAAAAATGATCTTAGGGTGATTTTTTTGGAATTTTATTACAATGTTTATTTTTTAGGGAAAAAGTTAAAATTGCTATATTACAAAGCTCGTTGATTTTATGACATCATTACTATGTAAGAATTACTAAAAATTTATGAAAATTTTAATTTAATAAAAAAATATTATAATATTTATAAATATGATATTAATATATTAAATTTAATTTAAAAATTTATACATTCCATTTTGGAAACTAAAATTATAATTTTTAGAGAAAAATTAGTTTTTGTGTTATGCGCATTAATTAGGTTGGATTGAAGGTAAGTTTTGAATTAGTCCACCTTTTACCACTGAGAAACTCTCTAAAAATAATTAATAAGATATAAAATTGGTTTTAATGGATTTTACCCACAAGGAGTTTACTTATATAATAAAATAACATTTATTTTAACCCTTAAACCCACCCCTCTTCATGTATAAATACCCCCTTAACCTCATCAGATTCCTCACCAAAGAATTTTTTTTTTCATTTTTCACTCAAAAAAACTCTTAGTATTTCCTCCAACGTTGTTCCAAGGTTCTATGGAGTCAATCTCTATATTTAAGAAGTATCCTACCAGGGTAAAATATCATTTATTTGACTTCTTTCAATTCAAGTTCTTATTTTGAAGAAGCCTTAGATTCTAAATTTATTATGTTTTAAAGGAATTTTAAATAACCATATTACTATGAAAATGATTTATTATTAACTAGAGACTCAATTTCCATAACATTATATATTTTTTCCTAAGTCACTACTCTACCAAAATAATTGTTCATCACCCCTCTTTTATGACTGTATTTGCAAGAAATTTGAAATTCCTTATTATATCAATATGAAATATTATTATATATCATTATTTTAATTTTCTTACTATTTTATAAATGATATATCACCATTACATGTTTTTATACTAACTTTATACCATTAAATGTTTTTATACAAACTTTATAATTCATTGTAATGATCATAGTTTACCATGGCCATAAACCATCCAAAATTTGTTAAAGAAAAGTGTGTATGGTTTTTCTAGAAATGAAATCACTTTTAGTATTCTACAATTGGAATTTATTTTAGCTCAGATTCATCTAGTGATTAAAAAACCAAAAAGAGTTTTTTAAGAATATATCATCCATCATTTTGGTTCATGGGTTGTCGGTCCTTACTGTGAACCTAGTTTGGCACTCTTGGGGGGTTTTATTTGGATAATTCACATGCACATTATACACCATAATAACCGATTGAAATATATGGATAGATATTTTAATTCAATTAACATCCATATTCCATGAATTGATTTTTAACTAATTATTATAATCAATCCCTCAACTGGATTACTTCTTTTTTCATTTTGAACATTCTATTTTTCCTATGATGATTGTTTTGTAGGTTTTGGGTACTGCGAAAGCGCAAGAAGGGATGTGGATAACTCTTTTTTGTCATGATTGATGACCAATCCGAGATCTATTATGGTTAACACTATAATCTATAGAATGGATAAATGATATTAGATAAGGGTAATCATACCAGAACGAGAGAGAGGGATGAGATCAGCACATAATGATTATAATTACATTAATTGGAGAAAGAATTACCTCGAAGGAATTCTATCATCAATGATGAGTCCAATGGAAAATATATGGTGAAATATAGTTATATTTTAGAAACCAAGTGTATATATCCTCTAGCGGTGATCCACATGAGTTCTAGAAATCTTCAAATGTCGTCGAAGGAGTCTCCATGTTCTAACATGGATGATCCTTGTGCCTGAATCGTCTTCCTTGATTGGCATGAGAATCACTTCAAAAATGATCTCCATGAAGTGGTGGAGAATGATTGGTCACTGTTCATGGATGTGTTCTTAGAGAAGGAATCTCTCTCGGCATTATAGGATCCTCCTAGATTATTATGCACGACTGAATTAGATGTTGAGAAAATAGCACTACACAATATTTATATTGATAGGTTTAAAATAAAATAATTTCAAAATTCCATTTCTTATTTTATTTAATCTTAGAAAACCCCATGTTAAATAATAATTATAAAAATATTATTTCTCGGCACTCTCTTAACTTTTGAATTATAATTAAATATTATTTTATCAAATAATACTCAATATTATTAGTCCTCATCAGACCATTAATCTCAGTCTTCCATTCTACCATAATATTTATTAGACCTTGAGTAATAGCTATTTATTTATTAAATAAATATTAATAAATTAATCGCTGAAAAATAAATAAATATTATATTCAATAAATTGATATTAAATATTTATTAAAAATTCCACTCACAATATATTCTTCTGATTAACTACTAATGGAATAAATTTGATCAAGCGTACATGAATAATTATTAATCCACGTGAGGGACTAATATTTATTCAACCTATTAAATAATAATTAATAATATATTATTTAATTGAGATTCTGGATACACTTATTCTGTGACCCTTTAGGCCTCTTTCTTTGTGGCATTAGGAGAAGTAGCCTAAAGTCCAAGGTTAGCGTTTAAAAATATTCCATGGAACCCATAGAAAAAGAAGTTAATTTTGAAATTTCATGTTACCACATATTAATTCTTATGGTGTAATATAATTTCATTATCACAATATCTCTAATCGATCAAGCTGCATACCCCTACCATCAACCTATATGCTCGATATCTATTTATTCAGCAT
Organism: Viscum album; assembly: GCA_963277665.1. Classification (NCBI taxonomy): domain Eukaryota; kingdom Viridiplantae; phylum Streptophyta; class Magnoliopsida; order Santalales; family Viscaceae; genus Viscum; species Viscum album. Next base: position 413,296,090 of record OY728128.1, on the reverse strand, counting down.
TCAGAAAATAGAACATGCCTATTGAACTCCCTGGAAAAGGATTTATTTAGGCTATATCATTTCCATCAAAGTACCTTAGATATTAAATTCTATTAAATAATAGAAGGGTTAAATCCTTTCTCACATTATTCAATAATTTAATATTACTTGTGACTCACCCTAACCTTACTGTGAAAATCTGTCATTTTGGTTTTCATCCATGCATATAAATGAATGAATCAAAATACACATTAATAATAATCCCAAAGATTAAACACCAATACAGGCATCTGTAGATATGAACAAACAATGACACATATAAATGTGGATTTCATACAAGCGTTTCTTGTTCTCATAATATCATACAAGATATTACCAAGGGAGTACACCCTGATTAGGTTTCTTAGAGTCCTATGAGTTTCCACCACTGATATCCTATATCATTTGTTTCCATAAAATGATATCATATAGCTATATAACATTTATTAAATAATAGTTTCGTAGAAGCTTTGAGTTCTAATCATAGAGGTGAACTTCTATGACCTTTTAGTGTGACAAATATTTTTAGGACATTATTACATTATATGTCATGCTGAACAAAAATTATTATGTGATAAGTAGTTTATTAATTTTAAAAACAACGAATACAAGCTTATCATAATATATTTAAAAGATGGTTATAGAGAACTAACTCTAACAAACTCTCACTTACACTAAATCCAAAGACTAATAACATTAAATTTTCTAGCTCTCATATGATAATAATTCTTCTACAATGATAGACCTTATGTCAAGGGGTCGGACCCATTCTCTTATATGGGTACTCTATTCACTGAAACATATGCCCTTCGATAAAAATCCCTCAAGAGGTGAAACATTCAGAGAATGAAATTTTTCTGTTGGTGTGACCTTGTCTATTTTTCAAGAGCCACCACTATATTATTATCTCAATTTAAGGTGATAGAATCATAACTACTAGGATTCACATCATGTTACTAGAAAAAATTTCCAAATAAATATTTCTTGCTTAGATTCATCAGAATCCTCTATATACTGCGACTCCACTGTATAATTAGCGACAAGTGTATACATTGAACTGTTACAGCTCACAACTCCTCCATTGTGAGAGAAAACATATCATGGTTATGACTTCAATTCTTTCTAATTTGTTTGAAGACCAACTTCATTATAACCCCTAATGACCACCTCCCCATCTCCTCCACAGACCAAGAACTTATCCATAGTTATTATTAGATACATAAGGATTCCCTTAACAGTAGTCCAATGTTTTTATCCTAGATCTGTTTGATATCATCCAACCATGCTCAATGCATAAGAAACATCAAGTCCAGTACATAACATGGTATACATGATTGATCCTATCACTGAATTGTATGGGATATTACTCATTCTATCTCTCTCTTGTTGTGTATAAGGACACATTTTGTTATAAATATGTAAACCATGTTACACTGAAAGAAATCCCCTCTTGTATTGTTCCATACTAAATATCCATAGTATCTAGTAAATATATGTACCTTGAATTAGGCCATGTAGCCTCTCAGATCTATCATGATTGATCTTGATTCTTAAAATATTGGTTTTTAAACCTAAATTTTTCACAGAGAAGAACTTTTTCAACTAGTCCTTAACAGACTGTAGGACTGGTATGTTGTTTTTAATAAGTAATATCTCATCAACATATACTACTAGGGTAATGAACACATTTCCACTAAACCTCTTATAAACACATATATCACACTTGTTCTAAATGAATGTTTTTTCTTTCATAGATTCCTCAAATCGAATATTCCATGAACACTATGCTTTTTTAAATCCATAAATGGATCTGTACAACATGAAAATATTTTTGGAATCAATTGGAGTTCCAATGCATTATGGTTGTGTCATATAGACATATTCTTCAAGGTTCTCGTTAAGGAATTCATTTTTTACATCTATCTTGAAAATTGCATAATCATGGTAAGCTACTCTATGAATTAGAATTACAATGGTTTTTAACATAGAATCTGGTGAAAAAGTTTTCATCGTAATCAACTCCTTGATGTTTTTAAACCAAACAGTCACTATCCATGCTTTATAATTTCTTAAATTACCTTCTATGTCATGTTTCCTCTTGAATAACGATTTGCATTCAACATGATTATATCAACTAGCACATCGAATAGAACACAATATTAGTTATGATACATGGAATCCATTTTAGAATTCATGGCTTCTTTCCATCTTACATCCTCTGAGCTACCTACTACTGCCTTGTAGGAGAGAGGTTCATCATTTTCAACTAATAATGAATCACCATATTTAGTGACTATAAAACAATATCTTTATGGTTCTCTGAACTCTCTTACACTCCTACACAGTACCTGTGTTTTAAGAATAACTTCTTCCAAGGGGATATATGGAATATGTTCCTATACCAACTCTTGTGTAACTTTAGCATCAACTTCATCGAAGTCAATATTAATCTCACTATCATTTTTGAGGGTGTTCTGCCTCTAAGAAAGTTGGTTTGTCAGGTGACGGTCATTTTCGTACCCAACGGGTTTTATATGTAGAATCCCTTTATTTCCTAGTTATACCCTATAAATGTACACTTTCTTTTTTGGGGTTCTAGTTTATTTCTTGAGAAGGTCTTAACAAACAAATCACATCACCACACATGTGTATGTGATAAAATGGGTTTTTTACAATCTATAACTCGAAGGGAATGCCAATTTCTTATTAATTTGGTACTTAATTTAATGTCTATTCCAAAATTTGTAATGAATATCCTCAAAAGGAAAACAAAATATTTGTATGACTCATCAACTACCATACCATGTATAATAAGGTATGGTTCCTCCTTTCACTAACATTATTCCACTGTGGTGTCCAAGGTAGAGAGATTTGAGATAAAATCCAAAACTCCCATATAAATTTGATGAGATCTTGGTTAATATATTTACCACCTCAATCTGATCGAATTTTCTTTTTCTTCTTACCATACTGATTCTCCACTTCATTCTTGGATTCCATGAATTTCTAAAAGGACTTAGACTTATACCTTATTATGGAATTATAGCCATATCTACTCATGTCATTAGTAAAATTTATGAATAAAGAATATCCAGATCTATTTTCTATTGGAAATGGTCCACACACATCAGTGTGAACTAATACTAGAATCTTTCTAGCCCTTTCACCTTGTCAACTTTGGAAAATATTTTATTTACCATGGTTGAAGGGTAAATCTGATAAATATGGGTAACAAAAAAATATAATTATAATATTAAATTACACCAAAACATGTCTTAACCCTATTGGATGATGGATTTCCGACTATGGTCATCCTTGGGTCGATTTTGGGATCCCATGGAGCCACTTCTAACTAAAAATGTCACTTTAGAATAATTATGTTAATATAAATACAATGATGACATAAGCATATAACTTTTACTAAAACAATTTTTACATAAGTTTTTATATGTTATCTCTTCAACTATAAATATTCATTATAAATCTAAGCATATCCCCTACATAGTAGTATTTTATTTTTAATTTTTAGAATTTTAAAAATTTAACTTATTTATGACACAATGATGATGCAGTATTTTTCATTATTAATAAACGAATCAAATAAATGGTATTATTAATGTTAAAATAAATATAATTTGAATGTTTTGATTCCATAAATAAATTTTATAGTTTAATATGACATGTTAGGATTTATTATATTATTTTATTTTGAATTAATTAAGTTTTTAGGACTTTAACAAAAAATCAATTATTAGATGATGTCCAAATTGACATAAAAGTGTTTTTAAAACAAATATAATATTATTAATTGATATTCTATTTATAAAAATCTAAGGATCATCCAAAAGAATTATATATTCACAGGTGTTTCATTAATGAACCACTTGGGGTTCTCTTGGATGTATATAGAAAATTTATTATCCATATAATATAAAAATACAAAGGAACATGGTAAATGTCAAACTAATTAACTAAGGGTTAAATCTAAAAGATAAGGTTAATATAATGACCCAAACAAGTCTAAATACAATTGGATGAGTGGATTGAGACCTATCCCAAAATCACCCTCTAAATAATCCACTTTTTAACCATTATATAACCAAAATTATTTTATTATAAAATAATATTTCACTCTTTTCATAAGGTGCCCCTCAACCCTCTTATAAATGGTCACTCTCCCTTCTCTCAATGTCACACCTTCAAATCCATCTGGCTCGACCAGCCCTTTCCCAAATATCCTCTAAACATCCTTTAATTCATCCTAGAGGCCCTTCTTTAGTTATAAATCCATTCTACAAAGTCATTTTAATCAAATCAAAAGGAAAAACCTGAAGAAGAGATAATGATTTCACCACCCTCTTTGAAGTTCCTTTCTTCTTCCTCTTCCTCCTTGTTTATTGTTTCCATTCATAAATAATAACTCCATTATCTTCTATATACTGTGATGTTATTATAAATATGTTAAATCCATATTCATTATTCTTCCCATCCTTTGAATGACATGTCATCATACGTGTGTACGTACGGCTTACCTTCTCCACATCGGGGTGTAGTTGTTATTCAATATATTATTATTTGTATGGGTATAATAATGAGTATAAATAATGTAAATAATAAATATAACATTATGATGATTCTTTATATATGATACAACATCAAATTATATATGATATTAATACCAAAAGAATGATATTGTTTCACGTGCGTTCGTACGGAATACCGTCTCCACGAACGCGATAAGATTCATTCCCCATCAAATCCATTCAAGACTAATTTTCTTTAGATGATTAAAAATAATGTTTAAATACTTAATATAATTATTGATATGAATTAAATAGTTCCTATCTATTAAAAACATGGCTTACGTAACTAAACATATAGGGAGAATGAATCAGTTGTCACCCGAAACAACGATAATACTAAGATATTATTAATAAATCAATGTTAAAAGATCATATATGATATCATATTAATGTATATGATTCTTGTATAATTTAAAAACAATTAATTCACCATTAAAAAATAGTTTATAATACCTAAAACCAATGAAAATTACATGTTAAGGGTTTATTTCACAATCTCGTCATAATCCGTGGTTATTTATACGTAATTATCTACTGGGACCTCTTTATCATCCACATCCATGTTTCTTAATATTATCATTCAAAACATTTTTACTGTTTAAAATAAAATGGTTTAATTCCATTTATACCCTAATTTTTCCTTATACATTTTTAAAAGGAATCTTTCCATTGTTCTCCAAATAAGGTATTCTTATCCTTTTTGACAAATATAAGGTACAAATGTTTTTTTAACTTATACGGCGGGTGCAGCTATTATACTCCATTATAACCTCGTCTAAGATTCCCTTACAAGCTTATAAGAGTATTTTCAAAATAAAGGTTTTATTTTATAATTATGTGACATTTTAATAATTTCAAAAAGGAGATATTTCTCTCAAATAATTTTTATTTCATCTATGTCTACATCCTTTAATGTATTTTAAGCTTATTTGAAGTGGATTTATTATGATACAAAACTTCCATATTATATTGAAGGTTTTTTGATATGTTTGACTGTGGATGTGTTATTTTTATACCATTCATGGTTCATTGATAACGTATTGACATTTCATATGCTATTTTTAATACGAATGTTTATGTTATGTTTAATCCTTTTCATATGAGGAATGCATTGGACTTAGTAAGCGATGGGTGGAGCTCGCTATAGCTCCTTGATGCATCATTAGGTCTCATGAGACAACTAGACATGGAATTGGATGAGGCATTTCCCAATTTGATATATGGTCTCGGCCAAGGCCTTAATCATTTTATGACGTCTTGGATGAGGCCTTGAAAAAATGATTCAGAATGACTTGCATTATGCATTCCATCATTATGAAAGTGTATATTTGATATTGCATGTGATTATTTGACTAGTAGAATTTCCATGTGAATAAGTAAAAGGAATTATTTTATTTTATATTTTCCATATTATATTGAAGACCTTGTTTAAAAGGATTTTGTTTTAGTCTTATACTTTGCCTTGAATGTTTATGCTTATTTATGAAAGTTTCTGCTATATTGGTATCTTTAATGAGCATCTGAGCTCACCACTTTCTATGTTTTGTTTTTCCCAGGATGTGAGGAATTTTATTATGATTGAACTTTAGGGATATTATATAGGAAATGAATGTGGTTAATGAAGACAATATTTTTGTCGTATTAGATTTTATGATGTAATGTTAGACTTAGAAATATATCTAGTGTTTCCATGGCTACTAATATGATCGGCCTTTTTAGATTTTATCCCCTGTGATCATGAAAATGATACGTAATAATGCACTGACTATGGGTAACTAGGGTCGGGGTGTTACACAATGCCTTTAAAAACATGTGCCTGAGGGGGGGTTAAAAAAGGAAAAGACATCGGATGGCTGTAAAATCATATAAAAATGATTTTCGATAGATTTTTGAAATATTGAACAAAAACCACATGAATTATAGTTACCATTTTACTTAGATTCCCATTAATGTTTTTTTGTGTTTTAAAACACTAAAATGTATGTTTAATAGTAAAAATGAAAAAACCTGAAATTAACATGAAATCATGGGGAACTCACCATGAATTTTTTTTGATTTGTAAGATCACACAACACATCTATATGACATTATTTGTGCTTTGAATGTCCAAATAAGTAGTTTTAAATTATACCAAAGCCTTTAAAACTATGTGTTAAGTGGTCAAAATCAAGTAAACGGTGTCATATAGCTTTGAAATAATAGGACAAAAACCATTGATTGATTGATGAAATCATGGAACTACTTCAATGTTGATACGAGTTACTATTTTCCTAAGATACATGCAAATTTATTTTAGTTTTCTAAACACTAGAATTTGCATGTAATTATGAAAATAATAACTAACATAATAGGATTGGCATGAAATATTAGGGAAACCACCATTTAATTATTTTTGATATTTATGAGTATAAAAATGTTATTATAATGTGGGTGTGCTCGAAATGACTCAATAATAATTTTTTAAAGTTACTAATGACTTGTAAAACATGTATCAGGGGGGTCAAAATCAAACAAACAATGTCAGATGGCTGTGAAATCATAGAAAATCGACCATATATTGATTTTTAAAATGTAGGAAATGATGACCTATCAATTTGAGTTACAGTTTGGAAGGGATTCCTATATACACTTTTTTGAGTTATAAACCAATAAAATGTGTGTGTAATAGTCAAACCAAGAGTAAATGACCTCAGATTAAAGTGAAATCTTGGTAAAACCACATGGAAATATTTTTATATGTACGATCGGACCACACATCCATCGAAAATGTGGTGTACTCTAAATGAATTAATAAGTTTTTTTAAAAGGTACTAAATTCTTTAAAAACAATTGACAGTGGGTAAAAATAATGGAAAACAATAATAGGACCATAAAATCCTAGAAAAATAACATGATATTGATTTTTGAAATATAGGAACAATCACCATGTCAATATAAGTAACGGTTTGGTTGAGATGCCCATAAATTTATTTTTAGTTTTTTAAAACTCTAAAACATGGGTGTAATAGTCGTATCCATATAAAACAACCTCATATTTACATAAAATCATGGAAAAAAAGTGTTCAATAATCTGGTTATATTTTTTGTAATATACATTGTGTTACCTTCTATTATTATCTGTTCACTACAGCATTTACATAAACTAAATTAAATGTTAAACCACTTCTGTAGATAATGACTACTACAAATTTTGATGCTCTCAATAATGAGGAACAACATGTTTATCAAAAAAAATTTCTCCCAATGTAGAGGAACAAAAACCATCTACAGATACATATGATAAATATATTGTGGAAAAACATACTGAAAATCAAGAAGTTGATTATATGATAGAAGGTGAACAACTAGTGTCCTAAAAAAGATAATTGTATCATGATGGTTTAAAAAAAATTATTAAGGTAAGAAACAAGGAATCAAATTTGAGGTTGGATGGAATTCATGTGGTTATACTTCTAACCCCAACAAGTCCATGTTTAGTAGTTACATTGTTCTCACTACTAATATGCACATGTTGATTGATGAAGTTTCGTGGAAAAATGTTGTGCCTACACTTAAGACACTGATTTGGGAATAGATTATGGCATCAATATGATATAATTTCATTATTTTTGTATAAAAATAATAATGAAACATATAAATAATATTCATTGTCCATTTTAGATTGTATTTTCCTTAAAATAACCCCATATTAAATTTGTATTAATTCTCTCTATAAAGGCTCACAGATGATTTCAAAAAATTGTTAATAATTTTCATGTAAAATATGTTGAAGGAAAAATAATCCCGCTCCCATCACAAATGTATAAACACATGATAAACCAAAAGGCATGTGATTGATATGTTTGTTATCATGAAGAGGTATATTTTCAAGTACGTTGTTATTGGTGATACATTTATTGACAACACATGTATTAGTCACTTTGATTACGAATTGATAATTAAGGAAACAAAAATTGAGTGCTGGAAATAAGAAACAGGAATCAAAACCAATGCACCCCTTCCATAAAGCTAGTATGGGGTATGCTTCACTTGAAAAAAATAGGAACATATTTTGAATCAACCATAACACTTTTATGTGATATAAAATAAAAACATAATTATGATAATTTGTTTATATGAATATTGTTGAATCAAAATCCAAAGCCACTACCATCCAACATCTCGTGTTATGAAAGGACACATGTGAATATAAATAAGGGATACTAATATATTAAAACATATAAAATGTGTGGGAAACATGTGTAATTATGATATATTAAAAAAAATTCTTTAAATTTTAATTACATAATAATGATTACCTATTTTTCTATATTTCATTATTTTACATAGAAATATGAATCATAATTACTTGTACCAAATGAATAGCTGCAATTAGTGTCCTTGATGTTGCCATAAAAGTATGGTCACATCAGTGGTGTGGGTTTTTGGGTGTCTCCCAAAACATATTTTGATAAAAAAATATACATGGGGATAAAAATGAAAAATGTAATTGTCAGAGGAAAGATTATATTATTTAGAATAAATAAATTAATTAGAATATAGAGTTGTTAGAACATGTTATGGTAAGGAATGTCATTAAAAAACCCATGTTGTGGCTCGAGCCACAACTTCCCCAATCCCTCCTCCATAGGCTAGGGGATGGAGACCAGCACTAAAGGCATACCTAAAATTGGGAGTCCTTTTTCGATGTACCTGAATTCCAATACACATCCATCTCAATTCTTATGTTTATAGGGATTAAAATTAAAATATTTAAAATACTTGGTGAACAACAATTAATGTAAAACCTCTAGACAATACAAGAGTACAGTAGTGTAAACTGAAAATTAAAGGGGAAAAAATACACTCCCAAACATAAATATGTCCCATCTTGACAAAAATAAAATGTCAAATGCTGAGAGATCCAAACTCTTGATCTCCATGTTGTGACCATCATATGTGGTCTAACGTACCATGTATCCCTATTCTCTTCTGATGTCACTACGGACCTATCTTTTGTCTATATAAGAAACTAAACGTACAAACAAATCCCATATATGGGTGAGTATATGCATACCTAGTTGGATGACCCAAAATCTAAAGGGTGAATAGTAAGAGGTACAATAAGAATTAAAAACTATATATAAAAAATATAAATCATGATAAATGAAATAGAATACCTCAACCCAAACCAAGAGTAGAAGTATCGTCATCCAAACACAAGGGGCTCAAAATGGTGTGTAGATAAACTAACCATTGAGGATTTTCCACCAACAGTAGGAGAGTAAAATCATACAACCATGAGAACATAAACATATATATCACATTTAATACCCCATAAATCATCCCATATTATGGAAAGAGAGTAATCAAATAAAAAGGTATGGATACATAGTGTATATATATGAACAATCAAAGAATCTGAAACAATAGAGTAAGGGGATCTCCACCACATAGATCAATCCAAGAATAAGAGTTACCAATGGTTCCAAAAGTCCATCAATGATTCCCTACATCTTACGCATCTTTCCATAAGTAACTATGTGAAGGGCTACACTTCATCACTACGACACGTAGTAGAGGGGCCACAATATCTATGTAGAATACCTACACCCTAGTGCGTTATGGGGGTTCCACTATGTAAATATCTATAGAGGACTTGTGCCCAATGCTGATGGTGGGTTCCACTCTAGTATCATATGGAGGCACACCCAATCTGATATGGGGTTCCACTCTGTAGATAGAAAATCCATGACCAAGCTGATGGGGGGTTCCACTCTATATGTCAAGGATCCATGGCCTAATATAATAAGGGTTTCTACTATGGTTATCCAGGACTAATGCCATATCTGATAGGGGGTTCCACTCAGTATGTAGGTGTACAGGACATGTTTCCATGCTGATGGTGGGCTTCACACTATAGGTAGAGGACCCATGCCCTGGTGTGATAGGGGGTTCTACTATAGTCACTAAGGATCCTTTAGCTATCTTGTAGGAGGGTTCCACTTAGTATGTAGCTATAAAGGTACTATTCCCAAGATGATGGGATATTCCACTCTATTGGTCTAGGACTCATACCCTAGTGTGACGTGGGGTTACAATATATTCTTCAAGGGACCGGAGCCTATCTGATAAGAGGTTCCACTCTGTAAGTCGTTGTAAGGGACATAGACCTAATATGATGGGGGGGTCAACACTATAAGAAAACTCTAGTGACCCCACCTAACCACTGCCATCATCAAGAAAAACCTAACCAAGATCAATGCATAGTGTAACAGCCCAAGATTTTATAAAAAAAAATATTCTTTTATTAATGTCTTGTGTTGTACGCTACACCAAAAGGAGCTTGCACAACACGCATCCTTGACTTGCCTTGCATTACACGCAATCGCGACCTTCCTCGATAGCGTGTGTAGTACGCAATACCGAGTTTCACTAAACAACGATATGCTATAAAAATATTATTAAAACTAGCCGTTATGAATAGTAATAACCACTTTTTGAAATCCAGTAAATATTATTTTTCAAAATGAACTTTATTTTTGGATTCGGAGTATCGAATTTAGCCTAAGGTGAAATTTTGGTACTTTTCGGATAACTTTCATATTCTGATAAATAGTGAAAATTACTAAATTATAATTAAAAACAACTTTTTTAATCGAAATAATTAATAGTGATAAATCATTAATTTGAGTGGTTTTAAAGTATATTTAGAATATATTTTTACAATTTAATACAATGTTGGTCATTGGATTTAATTTCACATTTAAACTAGACATAAACAAGTGTCAATCTTTTGATAGATATTGTTTCTTAAAAACACGCTATTTGTTTTAACAGCGGGATTTAATTATAAAATTAATTAATGCAACTTTTATGTTATGAATTTGGTAAAATAGAATTCATTTTTGAATTCGGAATATGAAATATAGCTTGGGATGAAATTTTGTCATTGTTCTGAAAAACATCAATTTTTGATGAATAGTGAAACTACTAAGTGGTAGGTTAAAAACTGAATTTTGCATAAAACTTAATTTTACCGCTTCTGTGAATGGAATTTCGAAAATCCGAGAGACACGGTTAATATCATGGACTAAAATGTGGTTCAATGAGATGAAAATAATTTTTTGGTGAATAGTAACTTTTTACTTTTTTTACCACGGTTAATAGTAAATAGGGTAACTAAGGGTAAATATGATATTAATATTACCCTAACACATGTCCTAATTCTATTGGACAAGTGTAATTCGACCAAAAACAAACTTAGGAATAAAATATGACCATTTAGGCCCACTTGGATTAGATTAGGACATTTATTATTAATTTATTTAAAGAAGGGTTAAAATAGTTAAAATCAAAGTTTAATAAGTAAATCATTTTTAATATGGGGTTATACATAAGATAAATTCTACTTTAAATATCCATTAGAAAGCTAAAAAGATTTCCTACATGATGGTATTTTATTTGTAATTTTTAGACATCCAATAATATAATTTATTTATGACACAAAAATGATGCAGTAATTATCTTATTAATGAAATATTGACATAATTGATAATATAAATACCAAAATAAATGTAATTTAAGACTTTTTATGAATTACACTAATTTTCTAGGTTACTATGATATATTAGTGTTGATATAATCAGCTTGGTTCGAACATATAATTCTGTTATGACTTTCACAAAAATCATATATCAAATAGTGTCAAAATTGACAGAAAATAGTTTTTAAATCAAATATTATATTATTAAATGTTATTTTATTCCTAAAAATCTAAGGTTCGGCCAAATGACTTAGATAAGGATATATATATTAATAATAAACAATTTGGGGTTCGTTTGACATGTTATAGTAAGTGTATTAACCATATAGTGAAAGAAAACAAAAAGACACGGTAAAAGTTAAATTATTTAACTTAGAGTTAAATCTAATTGATAAGGTTAAAATAATAACCTAAACTTGTCTAAATCCTATTGGTTGATAGGATTTCGACCCATCCCCACTTTAGCTTCGAAATAAGACCCTTTTGAACCATTATAAACCGATTTTGACTTTAATATAAAATAATATTTTGAGATATTCCTAAGGTGCCCCTCTCCTCCCCTATAAAACGACACCTCCTCCCCCTCCTCCTCACACCAATTTGAGCACTCAAGCTCGGCCAACCCCTGCCAAAATTCCTTCTCCACTTACCTAGCAACATCCTAGAGGTTCTGGTGTTCCTCAAAGACCAATTCTAGTGCCATAATATGAGGTCTCAAAGAGGCACTTCAAAGAAGAGGTAATTACAGTTACCAATTCTTTCATCTTTATTTCGTCTTCCACTTCTTCTTCTTAGGTTGTTTCATTATGAAGTAATAACATCAGTATCACTCATATACTGATATGTTATTATAAGTATGAAACAACCCTATTTCACCATCTATCCATCCTACGGAAAAAGAAATCACCGCGCGTGCGTACGTACGGAATACCGTCTCCACGCCGTGGTGTAATCTATTTTCCACCACCACCTTACATGGATGGGTATAATGGTGTAAAGAATAACTATACATAGTTATTACAACATCATATTTATTCTGATATATTGTATAATCCACTCCAATTCAATTCAATATTTATAGAAATGATATCATCGCTCGTGCGTACGTACGGAATACCGTCTCCACGACGCGATGAGATTCATTCTCCATGTTAGCCATTTAAGAATGATTATAATGTATATATAAGAAATAATAATGAAATATATGACATTATAAAGCTACTGGATTTATGTATATATATACATATGTATGTCATCTACTTACTTCCATTTCAAGACAATAAGGAAAGGAAAACAGCGTTCATGCGTACGTACGGACTACCGTCTCCATGAACGGTGTTTTTCATTTTATTTATCTACCTATTATATATATATATATACTGAATATATATGATATATAAATAATATTTTATATTCTGGAAGTAAGTAAATCATGATATAAGTAATAATTATGTCAAGAACAACAAGTCAAAACACCTACGATAAATGAAACGATTTTACCCAAAACGCTTCTTTAACATGGAATTTACAAAAGAACGGGTAATATAATGTCATAAGTGAACCATATATGATATCATAACAATGAATATGATTCTGTAATAATTCAATAACATGATTTAAATCATTATACAGGAGGTTCGGACACTTACAAAGCAAGTCGGACCTAAGGATATAAAGAAAGGTTTTAGGTAAAAAAAAGGAAGATCTTTATGGGAGATTTTGAAGATCTTTCACCAGGATTAGAAGATTACGTTCCGAGTTTCCAAAGACACTAAACTATTACGATCCTTGTGTGTGTATTTTTGTTATGTATTAAGTATTCCACAAAAGTAATGTAAAGTCCATGTACGTTAGGCTTCGGGTCTCTACAGTTGGTATCAGAGGAAAGGTTTAGTCAACCTTTGGAAACTAGGATGTGAAAACGTTAGTGAGATCCCTAGAGATATTTCTAAGGTATGTCTAGGGATGTCCCTAAGGATACGTATACGTATAGGATAGTCCTAGAACTATGGTAACGATCTTAGAATTAAACCTAATATGTTAGATATTGAAGGTACTCCCCCTTTATTATGTTGTTTTCCCTACCATGATTTTTGCCTCTCACACTATTCTTTTTGGGTTTTAGAAAATGGCTGGAAACAAGATGATTCACAATAATGGAGGATATGATGGACAATGGAATGATATTCTTCATAATGAAATGGGATTTGGAAGTCCAAACATCATTATTATGTCGAATCAGCAATCTCATAATATGATCAATAAAGTAAAATTTGGTAAGTTTCCTGACTCGGCTAATAAGAGAAAGATGGAGTTTCATGATGATCATAGAGGAAAGAAAGGTCAATTTCCCCTATGTAATTCATGTGGGAAGAGGCATCAAGGAGAATGTTTCAAAGGAACTGGAAGATGCTTTGGGTGTGGAAAAGAAGGACACAAAGAAAGTAAATGCAAAGGAAAAGGTTCAGTTAACAACATGGATGAGGATAATGGTATTGCTACGACATCAACAATGGTTAAATGTTTTAAATGTGGAATGTACGGGCATTATGCAAACCAATGCCCTAAGGGAAAGTCTCATGAAGATAATCAGTATGGTCGTATGGGAAGTATTTATGTGGATGATGATGAAGAGACTACAAATGATATGTGAGATGAAAGAATTGTTGAAGCTCGATAAATGGTCTAAGAATGTAGTGGAATGATTACATGTTTATCATGTGTAATGTTGGAATAAGGAGACATCAAAGGATTGTTACACTGTTGTCTTTCCTTAAGTTTTGAATGTGTATGATGAATGGTACCAGTAACCATGAAAGGTTATTCAGATACTTTTGGAAAGTAGATGATAAGTGCATAATGAAAGGATAAGAAGATAATAAGATGTTTGATTGTATTCATGAGCTCATGATTGATATAAGGACTAAGTGATATCATGGTTTGAGTATATATAATTAACTTTTGACAGCATTCATGTTTTCACTAAGGTTCAATGGGTATTCAAGAGAATACGTGATTAAGGCCTTTGAATATTTGGAATGTGACCAACAAAACATATATTATGATATATGGGGATCAACGATGGTATTAAATCTCTGAGAATCGTTTTCACTATATTATGAGAGTCGACTGCAGTATTATGGATAAGCCTAAAAGATTGGAATGGATTATGTTGGACATAAGTTAGTATTGTTTGTTTTTTCGATATTATTGATGGGATGTTATATAGTTTTCGAAAAAGGACATCCTGCAGGACGGGCGACAACCCATCGCTTCGGACAAGGCTGTGGGAATCGAACCCACAACCGAAGTGCGACTGGCCTTTACCGCCTACCACTGGCCTACAGGAAGTCCCTGTTTAGTAGAAACTAGTTTTATTATATTAAGCAGTATAATATATAAAGTATAAGTCCATTTTAGGAACTATATATGATTAATCTCACTATAGATCGACTTATGTATATAATTTTGCTAACGTTTTGTTTGAAACAGATGGAATGACCCGTCATTCTATCACATGATCTGCTAACACTTCACGAATAACAAATTCAACTTCATTTATTTAAGAGATGAAGTGGAAATTGTTAAAGGCACAAACAACAGTGAGATTGTACCAAAATAAAGTAAGTATTTATTCTAATTCAAATTCTTTAACTTTAGGGAAATGATCTTGAAAACCAAAAATGTTGTCCTAGTTCTCTTATACCTGATGAATCAGATGGTACCTTAGATCGTCACAAATTTATGGATTTGTGATTACTGGCTTTTCCATAGCCATGTTCTCTACCACTCTCCATCAGAACATGATGGTTAGATTTCTCTTCCATATCCATATTTTCACCTATGTGGAAACCCAGTGATTAGTTTATTTGGGTAATCGTTACATTTCATACTTTAGTTTTTAATGCCAAGTTTGGGTATTCCCTTTTACGATGTGGGTTTCTATTAAAGAAACTTTCGAATAGTAAACCATTTATAAACCCGACGAATTTCGAGGGTGAAATTCATTTTAAGGGGGGTAGAATGTAACAGCCCAAGATTTTTAAAAAAAAAAATATTCTTTTATTAATGTCTTCTGTTGTACGCTGCACCAAAAGGAGCTTGCACAACACGCATCCTTGACTTGCCTTGCATTACACGCAATCGCGACCTTCCTCGATAGCGTGTGTAGTACGCAATACCGAGTTTCACTAAACAACGATATGCTATAAAAATATTATTAAAACTAGCCGTTATGAATAGTAATAACCACTTTTTGAAATCCAGTAAATCTTATTTTTCAAAATGAACTTTATTTTTGGATTCGGAGTATCGAATTTAGCCTAAGGTGAAATTTTGGTACTTTTCGGATAACTTTCATATTCTGATAAATAGTGAAAATTACTAAATTATAATTAAAAACAACTTTTTTAATCGAAATAATTAATAGTGATAAATCATTAATTTGAGTGGTTTTAAAGTATATTTAGAATATATTTTTACAATTTAATACAATGTTGGTCATTGGATTTAATTTCACATTTAAACTAGACATAAACAAGTGTCAATCTTTTGATAGATATTGTTTCTTAAAAACACGCTATTTGTTTTAACAACGGGATTTAATTATAAAATTAATTAATGAAACTTTTATGTTATGAATTTGGTAAAATAGACTTCATTTTTGAATTCGGAATATGAAATATAGCTTGGGATGAAATTTTGTCATTGTTCTGAAAAACATCAATTTTTGATGAATAGTGAAACTACTAAGTGGTAGGTTAAAAACTGAATTTTGCATAAAACTTAATTTTACCGCTTCTGTGAATGGAATTTCGAAAATCCGAGAGACACGGTTAATATCAAGGACTAAAATGTGGTTCAATGAGATGAAAATAATTTTTTGGTGAATAGTAACTTTTTACTTTTTTTACCACGGTTAATAGTAAATAGGGTAACTAAGGGTAAATATGATATTAATATTACCCTAACACATGTCCTAATTCTATTGGACAAGTGTAATTCGACCAAAAACAAACTTAGGAATAAAATATGACCATTTAGGCCCACTTGGATTAGATTAGGACATTTATTATTAATTTATTTAAAGAAGGGTTAAAATAGTTAAAATCAAAGTTTAATAAGTAAATCATTTTTAATATGGGGTTATACATAAGATAAATTCTACTTTAAATATTCATTAGAAATCTAAAAAGATTTCCTACATGATGGTATTTTATTTGTAATTTTTAGACATCAAATAATATAATATATTTATGACACAAAAATGATGCAGTAATTATCTTATTAATGAAATATTGACATAATTGATAATATAAATACCAAAATAAATGTAATTTAAGACTTTTTATGAATTCCACTAATTTTATAGGTTACTATGATATATTAGTGTTGATATAATCAGCTTGGTTCGAACATATAATTCTGTTATGAATTTCACAAAAATCATATATCAAATAGTGTCAAAATTGACACAAAATAGTTTTTAAATCAAATATTATATTATTAATTGTTATTTTATTCCTAAAAATCTAAGGTTCGGCCAAATGACTTAGATAAGGATATATATATTAATAATAAACAATTTGGGGTTCGTTTGGCATGTTATAGTAAGTGTATTAACCATATAGTGAAAGAAAACAAAAAGACACGGTAAAAGTTAAATTATTTAACTTAGAGTTAAATCTAATTGATAAGGTTAAAATAATAACCTAAACTTGTCTAAATCCTATTGGTTGATAGTATTTCGACCCATCCCCACTTTAGCTTCGAAATAAGACCCTTTTGAACCATTAGAAACCGATTTTGACTTTAATATAAAATAATATTTTGAGATATTCCTAAGGTGCCCCTCTCCTCCCCTATAAAAGGACACCTCCTCCCCCTCCTCCTCACACCAATTTGAGCACAC
The DNA here is from genome assembly GCA_963277665.1 of Viscum album. Classification (NCBI taxonomy): domain Eukaryota; kingdom Viridiplantae; phylum Streptophyta; class Magnoliopsida; order Santalales; family Viscaceae; genus Viscum; species Viscum album. The sequence continues at coordinate 413,278,053 of OY728128.1, read as the reverse complement.
AAGCTCGGCCAACCCCTGCCAAAAGTCCTTCTCCACTTCCCTAGCAACATCCTAGAGGTTCTGGTCTTCCTCAAAGACCAATTCTAGTGCCATAAGATGAGGTCTCAAAGAGGCACTTCAAAGAAGAGGTAATTACCGTTACCAATTCTTTCATCTTTATTTCTTCTTCCACTTCTTCTTCTTAGGTTGTTTCATTATGAAGTAATAACATCAGTATCACTCATATACTGATATGTTATTATAAGTATGAAACAACCCTATTTCACCATCTATCCATCCTACGGAAAAAGAAATCACCGCGCGGGCGTACGTACGGAATACCGTCTCCACGCCGTGGTGTAATCTATTTTCCACCACCACCTTACATGGATGGGTATAATGGTGTAAAGAATAACTATACATAGTTATTACAACATCATATTGATTCTGATATATTGTATAATCCACTCCAATTCAATTCAATATTTATAGAAATGATATCATCGCTCGTGCGTACGTACGGAATACCGTCTCCACGACGCGATGAGATTCATTCTCCATGTTAACCATTTAAGAATGATTATAATGTATATATAAGAAATAATAATGAAATATATGACATTATAAAGCTACTGGATTTATGTATATATATACATATGTATGTCATCTACTTACTTCCATTTCAAGACAATAAGGAAAGGAAAACAGCGTTCATGCGTACGTACGGACTACCGTCTCCATGAATGGTGTTTTTCATTTTATTTATCTACCTATTATATATATATATATACTGAATATATATGATATATAAATCATATTTTATATTCTGGAAGTAAGTAAATCATGATATAAGTAATAATTATGTCAAGAACAACAAGTCAAAACACCTACGATAAATGAAACAATTTTACCCAAAACGCTTCTTTAACATGGAATTTACAAAAGAACGGGTAATATAATGTCATAAGTGAACCATATATGATATCATAACAATGAATATGATTCTGTAATAAGTCAATAACATGATTTAAATCATTATACAGGAGGTTCGGACACTTACAAAGCAAGTCGGACCTAAGGATATAAAGAAAGGTTTTAGGTAAAAAAAAGGAAGATCTTTATGGGAGATTTTGAAGATCTTTCACCAGGATTAGAAGATTACGTTCCGAGTTTCCAAAGACACTAAACTATTACGATCCTTGTGTGTGTATTTTTGTTATGTATTAAGTATTCCACAAAAGTAATGTAAAGTCCATGTACGTTAGGCTTCGGGTCTCTACACATAGAACATTACACATCATACCACAAAAACCAAAATCAAGGGAGTCGTCATGTACGACATGAAAAAAATCCAGATAGGCTCCCTGTGGGCCAAAATTTGAGTTCAAACAAAGGAGATATTAATGGTTGAAATTTAATCAGAAGGAGACAATGGGTACACAACATGTTAGGGGAACCACATGGAATGTGGTCCTTCTCTTTCAGAAAAACATGTCCAGTGATGTACATAGTTCATCAATTGTGTAATTATACATGGTGTGTAGGGGATATACATAGCGTACCCATGACACTCGGGGTCCCCGTCGTGATCTTGGTCATGTATCCACCTGGTGTCCATGTACATTACCCCATGTTCATGTAATTTGGTACATAACAATGTATATAGCCATGTACTCCCAAACGGAGTCCTACCCATGTGTTCCACAATGTGTCTCATCCACCCGAGGATGAGGTAAGCGATATGTAATAGGTCTTCATGTCGTGTCATCTTTATGAACTACCGAAGCCCTAGCATCCACAACCAAGGGGATACATGCCATGTCTTCATCACAGTACATGGAATGTATTCAGAATGCTTCTAGAAATCCAAATCCACAATCCACACTTCAAATATGAACTTTCCACTTTGATTCCATACGTAGTTGTGCCTGAGATTACTGGATCAATCATTAGTTGGAAGATTTCATCACTTCATTTGCCGAAAACCAAATTCTTGAATTCATGTACGCTTTACCTCACCCCAAACATACTCTGGATACTTCTTACAATGATCATTCGATCACTAATTATCAAAAATATCTTCCAAATCCCGCAAAAATACCAGATTTACCCTTGTTTTATCTATCCATTCCTCATTTGTTGATTCATCGTAATTATGGGGGTCTGATCCGGCTTGATACCACTTGACAACATCGAATTGGGACTGCATAGGCCTACCAATAATGAATGAGAAGAAAAAGGGGATAAAAGAACAAGAATAATTGTTTAACAATAATTTCTCAACCATTCTTGTCCAATGATAAATAATGGGTAAAACATGTTAGAAAAAAATGAAATCTAATTTAATCGGTACATAGGATTATTCTAGGGATATTAAATTTGTGCAGATCAGTAGAAGGGATTGATATGCTCAATGAATTGAATAAAAAGGAGTAAGCATAAAATTTAAGAGTCCTACCTGGGGATTGGGTCATTTTTCATCAAATAACACACTCTTCAATGATCGATGGAATTCATTGGATTCATTTTTTCCTAATCTACTCCAATCTAAAGTTTCATCGTCATCCGATGAGATTCTACCATAGAAGAAAGAAAGAGATTCTCTCAGTGATCCTAGTTTTATGAGGCTAATCCTAAGAATTTATACATGGAAGAATACTTATTGATATTTCAGTTAGGTTAAATAATCTAATTAATTATGTTCATTTATTCATTTATCCATTGAGCAAACCTCCAATGGTCGAGATATCTGAACACTTTGAGCCAAACTATTTTGGTTTCTGCCTAGGGTAAAAAAAACATTATGGAATCAATTATAGTCTCAAATTTTTTATTCAAGTTTTTGTTTAAGTTTTTTCACATTTTCATTAATAAATTTTGTTCTTAGAATATAAAATATAATAAATATTTTTTATGAAATTAATTCTAGGAAAATTGGGCCTCCAAATTACATGTCGTATCAATTTCTAGGTCTAGAAATATATATATAAATATTTAAATTCCTTACAAAGAAAAATCTAGGTTTCTATATTATTACCTCCATTAATCTATTAATCCTCAAAAAGAAAAACAAAACAAAAAACATGGGGTAATGATCCCACATCTAGCTCTCCCACACCATGGAACTTTCATAGACATTCTTGTACTGTCACAACACACATACCAAGGAGATAGTCGAACCCCATAGCGTCCTCTCATACCAATCCTATATCACCACTGGGTGATCGACAAAGGTGTCGCCATCTTCGATGTCTAGAATTCCCCAGTCGATGATTGGAATAGGGTAATGCACATATCTCCTTAGATATAGCACATAGAAGATATCGTGGACCCACTCAAGATTGGGGTGTAAGGAAATTTGGTATGAAACCATTCCAACCCTCTTTATGATCTCGAATGGCCTGATAAACCTCAGGGATAGCTTGCCTTGCTGGACAAAATTCCACAATCCTCATAATGGGGATACTCTAATGAAAACATGGTCTCCCTTCTAGAACTACAAGGGTCTAAAATGGTGATATGTGTAATATTTTTGCCAACTTTGAGCTTTCCTCATCCGCTCTTGGATCATCTAGACCTTCTCCATCATTTCCTTCACCAACTCTAGATTCATAATAGATGTCTCACTTATCACTTTCTAGTATAAGGGTGACCTGTAGGGTTTCCCATATAGTTCCCCTAAAGGTTCCATGTTGATATTTTTATGGTATCTATTATTCTATGAAAACTCTAACAAGGTAATTTGATCCTCTCCACCATAGACAATGTCTATCATGCAATCCCTCAACATATCCTCCAACACATGGATAGTGTGCTCGGTCTGCCCATCCATATGGGGGGGTGAAATGTTGTACTCATTTTCATTAAGGAACATAATGTATCTAGAAGGAATCTCCACAATTATGACATAAACCTCACCTTATGATTGGAGACAATCATCGTGGGAACTTCATGAAGTAAAATGATCTCTTGTATGTACATCTACCCAAAACTCTATACAAAACCTTGATCCCTAACAGAAAATAATTTATTAAACTTCTTAAGTCAGTTAACATTCACCCAGATAGCATAATGTCCCTTAGTTGTGCATGGAATTCCTATAAAAAAGCCTATGGATATGTCATCCCACATGCACTCTGAGATCTCAAGGGGCTGCAACAAACATGTCAGAACTTGGTGCCCATCCTTCAACATTTGACAGGTGAGGCATCGAGGGACAAACATGGGAATACTCTATATCATTCCAGACCACCAAAACTACTACTTATGGTATCTATACATCCCCACCACACCTTGATGTATAGTTATAGGAGATGTTTGGAGCTCCCACCTCACATCCTCCAGCAGCATGATTGGAACTTCCCTCCATCCCTAGAAAATGATTACATGATTCCCTCCATTATAATATCCATATGGTGAATCCAACATAGATATTTGGTCACTAATGACATCACACATGATTTTTTATAACTAGGTCTCCCTAACACACTCGAGAAGTGAAGGATTCAACACCATCGACTACCAAATATTTGTACTCTCCTGCTCCAATAGGGTAAACCGGAAGGAAGCCAACTTCTCCGAAGCCTCTTGCACAAAGCGATCCTTGGGTTTCCTTAGAAGGGAACATTATACAACTTTTACCTTCACTATAGTATATAATATCTATATGATATAGTCATTTAGGAACTCCATCCTACATTGTTTCATTTGGTTCAAGTCTCTCTATGGGAAGACGTACCTACCACTATGATGGTCTGAGTAAACCTCAATGTTCTCTCTTAGAAGGTAGTTCCTCCACATCCTCAGGGAGAACACCACCACCGTTATCTCTAGGTCATGATTTGTCTAGTTATGCTCATGGTGTCTCAACTTCCTCAACTTGTATATGATAACTGCCTACCACTACATCAATATGCAACTGACCCCATCTCCCGAGGCATCAAAATACACATTGTACTCCACACCCACATTTTGTAGTTTCAACATAGGAGCACTCGATAGCCTCAACCTCAACTATTGAAAGGAAATATATCTCTACTCATTCCAGGTGAATGAGAACCCATTCTACATCAATTCAGTCAAAGGGGCTATAATCCTAATGAAGTGTGTCACAAAGCTCCGGTAGTATCCCGCAAAACCATGAAATCAACGCACCTCTGACACTCTCTGGGGTGGATCCCAAGAATTCACCATGGAGATCTTCACTAAGTCCATGTATAAGCCATGATGAAAGATAGCATTCCCAAAAAATGAACCTCATGAATCTTGAACTGGAACATTTTGAGATTCCCATAAATATGATGCTCTTGAAGAAAATCCTAAACCAACCTCATGATCCAAGTATTTCCCTCCTACGATGTAGAGTAGATGAGTATTTTTTCAATGAAGACAACCAAAAACTAGTCCATGTATGAATGGAAGACCTGATTCATCAAATCCATAAACACAGTTTGGGAATTAAACTCAACAAGGGGAATCCCCAGTAACTCATAGTGTCTTTAGTGATATCAGAATTCTATATTTGGAATATTAGCCTCACGAACTCTCAAATAGTGGTAGTTAGAATGAAGAACTATATTTGAGAACCATATCATACCTTGAAACTAGCCATAGAGTTCATCAATACTTGGAAATAGGTACAGGTTATTTATCATGGTTTGGTTCAGATGAAAAAAATCCCTGAAAAGTAGCAAGCTCGTGTTCAACAATTTCAAAAAACACACTCGATCATCATAGGGGGACACACTGGGTATGATGAAACCCTTCTCTAGAAGGCCATCCAACTGCAATTGTAGTCCTTGAATCTCGGTAGGGGCCATTATATATGCCTTATAAGATATTAAAGTTGACTTTGGATGTATGTTGATGAAAAACTCCATCTCCCACATTGGTTATAGTCTCGGATTTTCCTCGAGGAAGAAATCCATATAATCCTCTACAATATAAGCAATTTAGATGTATGATGAGCCTTCTAGACTAATATATATACTCACTAATTGATAAGGGATGGGATATATCTTCCTGCTCATAGAACTCACTTGTCCTACCATGAGATCTTTCTGGCCCATATAGCTGCATCTCATCCCATCAATGTGAAGGAATTTGACTAATTTAAAGTTAATGTCAATTTGGGCTTAGACCATGGACAACCATTACATACCTATGCTGTGGATGTCTATTAGCTGTCTACCAATGCTGCTTGGCATGTCCGGTCCGGAAGTCTCAAACCATTTGGCCTCACCCATCACAAGGGTACCACCAAACATATTTATGATTCTATAGTTCTCTATGCTTCCACACACTACATGTCTGAGTCTGATCACAGGGAGGTCTCCTACATTGATACCATGTCATATAATGTTTTCTAGCTACTACAAGTGACATAGCCATGTGACGTCCACTACCATATCCAATTGTCTATTATACTAATGATATAAATATCCCTATCACTAGTTCTAATTATAGTACCACTTCATAGGTGGGGATTCACAAGGGCACCGCACTGGCACTAATCTATCTACAGATTCCCTGATCAATCTTTTGTGCTTGAAAGTAGCCATCCTAGATCATGTTAAAGGAGTTTTGGGTAAGTTTTGTGAACCTCATGGTGTACTCAACCACATTAATCCCTTCTAATTGTATCTACATAAGATCCTAAATCCCAATCGATTATATGAATGTGTGGTATTACTCCCCACAAAATAAGTACTGGAAGTCAGGCCCTCATAGTGCCGACTAATCACACATCTGGGTGGTAATACTACACCCTTGCCTAACCGCTCCAAGTAAAAGTCTAGAAACCATTGCAACCACCTGATCCATCGATATATAGATGAGATTGAAGGAATTGACCATTGAGTCTAGAAAATCCTATGCTACTTAATGATCTGGCTCTCCATGGAACATCAACCGTCTCTGGTGCTAGAACTCATTAAGTGCACTAAGACTGTGCACATTTCTAGCCTCCAAGACTGGTATAATTTACTACTCGATAGGGGTTGGTGCTAATACCTACCCACCTAGAGAAATAATCTCATGGGATAGACCCTAAACTAATGCCTCATCACTCATCAAATCATCGTCATGATCTGAAACTTGTATCCTCGCTAGCTTTAATCGTGGAGGCATCCTGAAATATAATCAAGATATACCACGGTCAAATGATAACACGCAGACATATATATATATATATAATGGTCGGAGGACACAATAAGGATTCTCAAATACTCGATAATATTTGATTCAGGTAACATTTATCCCAACAACCATTGTCTCTGAATGCTGAGTCGACAACAAGGTATTAATGGTCGTAGTGAATGGATACATCGTCCGCCTGCACCATCACTAGATTCACTGGCTTGAGAGCTACACTTGAGACACATTGAAATTGTTTCCCTAATCCTAACAAAATAATTGTAAGGGGAGTAATCTAAACATCGTCCCAATGATCAAACCACCTTTGATACCAATTTTTCATGACCCCATCCAAGTCAGGGCTTGAGCCAAAACTACCCCAAGCCCGCCTCCATAGGCCTAAGGTAGGAGACCAGCTTTGATGGAATAAATCTAATGGGGATTCCTTTTCCTATGTACTTTTATTAAAAGACACAACCATACCGATTCATAATTAGAGAGGGAGTAAAAGTAAAATATGAAAAATACAAGTAAAACAACCATGTATGTAAAACATATAGATAATGCAAGAGTACGGTAATGTAAAATGAAACGTAAGGGGAATAAAATACATGCGTAACAAGAAATAAGTCCCAACTTGAAACAACTATAATGTAAAACGCTAAGAGATACCAAATTTTGATCTCCAAGCTATGACCACCATATGCATTCCAAAGTACCAGGTATCCCTAAGATCCTCTGAAGTCACCACCGACCTGTCCATCATCTTCATAAGACATGACACATGAAGTAAAATACAATATTGGGGTGAGTGTATACATACCTAGTAGGATGCCCCGAAAGATGAATTGGGTATGTAAGAGATACAATAAGAATTGAAAAACTATAGATAGAAAGCATAAAGTAGGATACAGTGAAGGAGAATAGCTAAAACCAAACCAAGAGTGCAAGTAACGTCATCCAAAAAAAGGGGATCAACAGGGTGTGTAGATGAACCAAAGGTCCTGTTTTTTCCACCTATAGTCGGAGAGTAAACACATCAATCCATGAGAATCTAAACACAGAAATCATGTTACGTACCTCCCACATCTTCGATTATCATGGAACGAGAGTAACCCATTCCAAATGAATGGATATAAAATGTATATATATATATTTTCATAGTCGAAGAATCCAAAAATATAGAGTTAGGGGATATCAATATCACATATTAGTCTAAGAATAAGAGTTACCAGGAATTAAAATATTCCATCAATGATTCCTAACATAACATGTATTTTCCTAGAAGAAACTGTGTGAAGGACCATGCCTCATCACCGTGCCACATATTTGAGGGAACGAAATATCTATGTTGGGGAACCAAGCCCTTGTGCATCATGGGATTCCTCTCTGTAAATATTTGTAGAGGACCTGTGCCCAATGTTGATGGGGGTTTCACTTTAATGTCATGATTAACCACACCCTATCTAATAGGGGTTTACACACGGTAGCTAGATGGACCATGCCCAAGCTAATATGGGTTCCACACAATAGGTCGAGGACCCATGCCCTAGTATGGTAGGGGTTCTTCTCTGGTAATCAAGTACCCCCGCCCTATCCAATAAAGAGGTTCCACTTGGCAACTAACTGTAGAGGACCCACACCCATGAGGATGAGGGGGGGTGGGAGGGGGTTCCTCTCTATAGGTCAAGTACCTGTGTGCTGGTGTGACAGTGGTATTCCACTCTAGTCATTGAGGACATGTTCCCTATCTAATAGTGGGTTCACTTGATAAGTATCTATAAAGGACCTTCTCCCATACTTATAGGGGTTCCACTCTATAGGTTGAGGAACCACGCCCTAGTGTGACATGGGGGTTCCAATCAAGTCATTGAGGATCTAAACCCTATCTGAGAGGTGTGTTCCACTTGGTATGTAGTTATAGGGGATCCATGCCCATGATGACGGGGGGTTCCACTCTAATGGAATCTTCTAGTGATCCTGCCTAATCATTGTTGTCACCGAGCATCACCTAACCAAGATCCATTCCAAAAAGATTTCCCATCCTATAAAAAAACACAATTGAGGGACCAATCTTATTATACATGAAAAAAACTCAGGGTAGGATACCCATAAGGAAAAATCCATGTTCAAATGAAGGAGATTGAGAATTTTGATGTTTCCTCACAATGAGCCAGGGGTACATGGTGTTTTATGGGACCCACACAGTGTGTGGACTTGCTCCTACAGTTGGTTTTGTCTATGAAGATACACAGTTCACTAACCATGTATGTTTACATGTTGCGTTGGGGATATACATGGTGTGACCATGCAGCTCGAGTTCCCTCCTGTGTACTTTGACATGTTCATGTATCCACCCAGTGTTCATGTACATTACCCTATATTTGTGTACATTGGTACATGGCCATGTGCCTGGCCATGAAATTCCACAGGGGGTCCTTCCCATGTGATCCACCACATGATTACACTACCTAATTATGAGGTGTATCGTGTGTAGGAGGGATACACATAGTTCCATCCTTATGAATTCTCGAAAACCTAGCTGCCATAGCCAATGGGCTACATTCCATTTGTTCATCACAATACACGACGTGAAGTAGGTTTTCTCAAAAAATATAAATTCACGATCCATTATTAAAATAAATCCTCTCTATATAAAATTTTTCTCAATATCTTCTTAGCATTAGTGGATCTAGTATCAGCTGGAAGATTTTTGTCCTACGGTTGCTAGAAATCCAATTCGCAAAGCCTCACATGTGTCGCCTTGCACCGCGCATGGTCCAACATCTTCTATCGATGATGATTCACTCTCTGATCATAATAATGATCTTAAACATCCTGAAAACACCTTATATGTCCTTTTTTCATTTATCCATTCATTATTCATCAATACATTTTGATTCTGAGGGTCTGAATGGGTTTGGTATTTCCAAACAATATCGAACTGGGATTCCATGATATTACATGTGAATAACATAAATGAAAAGGGGGTTAAAAGGTCAAGAACATATTTTCAACAATCATGTTACAACTATTCTTTTCCAATGACCAGGAATGGATAAAACTATGTTATAAAAAAATCCAATTATATCGGTATAGAGGTGAATTCCATGGATGTGCAATTAGTGTAGATCAATAGAAGTGATTGATCTTATCAAATAATTTAATCAAAAGGGTGTAAATCTCAAATTGATGATTACTACCAGTATATTGGATTGTTCATATTCAAATAATTTTCTCACTAATGATCTAAGGATGTCATTTAATTCACTATATCCTAATCTTCTCCGATCTAGAGTTTCATAATCATCTAATTCGATTTGTCCATGGAAGGAGGTAGGAGAAGCTCTCAAAGATCCCAAAAATATGAGGTTAACCATGGGAAATTTACCATGGTAGTATATTATGGATATTTCATTTAGTTTGAATAAATAAATAAATTAAATTAATTAATTAATTTATCTACTGAACATACTACCAATGGTCGACATGCCTAAACGTCATGTGCCGACCTATTTTAGGCCATTCCTAGCATAAAAAAAATGCTCCAGACTCAACCATGGTCTTGGATTTTTTATCTGAGATTATATTTAAGAGGTATAATTTTTTCATTAAGATCTCTTATGTTCATAATATAATATATATTTAACAAAAAATCAATGATTAAATAGTGTCAAAACTGACATAAAAGAGTTTTTAAAAAAATATTATATTATTAATTGATATTCTATTTCTAAAAATCTAAAGATAGGCCAAGAGACTTATATAATGACACGTGTATCATTAATGAACCATTTGGGGTTCTCTTTGATGTATATAGTATTTATATTATCCATATAATATAAAAATACAATGTCACATGGTAAATGTCAAACTAATTAACTACGTGTTAAATCTAAAAGATAAGGTTAATATAATGACCCAAACCAGTCTAAAACTTATTGGTTGAGTGGATTGCGACCTATTCCAACCTTATCGTCCAAAAAATCCACTTTGTAACCATTATAAACCCAAAATTATTTTACAATAAAATAATATTTCACTCTTTTCATAAGGTGCCCCTCACCCCTCTTATAAATGGTCACTCTCCCTTCTCTCAATCTCACACCTTCAAAGCCATCTGGCTCGGCCAGCCTCTGCCCAAATATCCTATAAACTTCCCTTAATTCATCCTAGAGGCCTTTCTTTAGTCATAAATCAATTCTAAGAAGTCATTTTGATCAAATCAAAAGGAAGAACCTTAATAATAGATAATGATTTCACCACCCTCTTTCAAGTTCCTTTCTTCTTCCTCTTCCACTTCGTTTATTGTTTCCATTCTTAAATAATAACTCCAGTATCTTCTATATACTGTGATTTTATTATAAATATGGTAAAACCATATTCAGTATCCTTCCAATCCTTTTAATGACATGTCACCATACGTGCGTACGTACGGCTTACCGTTTCCACGTCGTGGTGTAGTTGTTATTTAATATAGTATTATTTCTATGGGTATAATAATGAGTATAAATAATGTAAATAATAAATATAACATTATGATGATTCTTTATATATGATATAACATCAGATTATATATGATATTAATATCAAAATATTGATATTGTTGCACATGCGTACGTACGGAATACCGTCTCCATGAACACGATAAGATTCATTCCCCATCATATCCATTCAAAACTAATTTTCATTAGATGATTAAAAATAATGTTTAAATACTTAATATAATTATTGATATAAATTACATACAACCTTTCCATTAATAACATGGCTTACATAACCAAACATATAAGGATAATGAATCAGTTATCACCCGAAACAACGATAATACTAAGATATTATTAATAAAGCAATGTTAAAAGATCATATATGATATCATATTAATGTATATGATTCTTGTATAATTTAATAACAATTATTTCACCACAAAAAAGTTGTTTATCATACCCAAATCAAATGAAAATTAAAAGGTAAGGGTTTATTTCACAATCTCGTCATAATCTGTGGTTATTTATACATAATTATCTACTGTGACCTCTTTATCATCAAACATATGTGTTTCTTAAAATTATCTTTCAAAAAAATTATAATTTTTAAAATAAAATGAGTTAATTTCATTTATACCCTTATTTTACGTTATACATTTTTAAAAGGAATCGTTCCATTGTTTTCCAAACAAGGTATTTTTGTACTTTTTGAAAAATTTAAGGTACGAATGTTTTTTTAACTTATATGGCGGGTGCAGTTATTTTCCTCCATTATATCCCCGTCAAAGATTCCCTTACAAGCTTATTAGAGTATTTTCAATATAATGGTTTTATTTTATAATTATGTGACTTTTAAATAATTTCAAAAAGGATATATTTCTCTCAAATACTTTTTATTTCATCTATGTCAACATCCTTTAATATATTTTAAGCTTATTTGAAGTGGATTTATTATAATACAAAAAATCCATATTTTATTGAAGGTTTTTTGATATTTGACTGTGGATGTGTTATTTTTATACAATTCATGGTTTATTGATAAAATATTGACATTTCATAAGCTAGTTTTAATACGAATGTTTATGTTATGTTTAAACCTTTTCATATGAGGAATGCATTGGACTTACTAAGCGATGGGTGGAGCTCGCTATAGCTCCTCGATGAATCAGTAGGTCTCATGAGACAACTAGACATTGAATTGGTCGAGGCCTTTCCCAATTTGATATATGGTTTTGGATGAGGCTTAATCATTTTTTGACATCTTGGACGAGGCCTTGAAAAAACGATTCAGAATGTTCGACATTATGCATTCCATCATTATGAAAGTGGATATTTTATATTGCATGTGATTATTCAACTAATAGAATTTCCATGTGAATAACTAAAGGGAATTATTTTATTTTATCTTTTCCATGTTATACTGAAGATCATGTTTAAAATACTAATGTATTATTCTTATACTTTTCCTTGAATGTTTATGCTTATTTATGAAAGTTTCCGCTATATTTTTATTCTTACTAAGCATCTGAGCTAACCCATTTCTATGTTTTGTTTTCCCAAGATGTGAGGAATTTTATTATGATTGACCTTTAGAGATAGTCTATGGGAAATGAATGTGGTTAATGAAGACAATATTGTTTTTGTATTTCATTTTATGATTTAATTTTAGACTTATGAATATCTCTAGTGTTTCCTATGTTACTAAACAGATCGGCCTTTCGAGATTTGATCCATTGTGATCATGAAAATGATACGTAATATTGCACTGACTCTGGGTAACTGGGGTCGGGGTGTTACACAAAGCCTTTAAAAACATGTGCTTGAGGGGAGGTTAAAAAAAGGAAACAACATCGGATGGCTGTAAAATCATATAAAAATGATTGTCGATAGATTTGTGAAATATAGAACAAAAACCACATGAATTATAGTTACTATTTTACTTGGATTCCCATTAAAGTGTTTTTAGTGATTTAAAACAGTAAAATGTATGTGTAATAGTAAAAATCAAATAAACCTCAAATTAACATGAAATCATGGTGAACCCACCATGAAATTATTTTTGATGTGTAAGATCACACAACACATCTATATGACATGATTTCTGCTTTGAATGTCCAAATATGTAGTTTTAAATTATACCAAAGCCTTTAAAACTATGTGTTAGGGGGTCAAAACCAAGTAAACGGTGTCATATAACTTTGAAATAATAGGAAAAAAACAATTGATTTATTATTGAAATCATGGAACTGCTTCAATGTCAATACGAGTTACTATTTTCCTGAGATACTTAAAAATTTATTTTAGTTTATTAAACACTATAAAGTTCATGTAATTATCAAAATACTAACTAACATACTAGGATGGGCATGAAATATTACGGAAACCACCATTTAATTATTTTTGATATTTATGAGTATAAAAATGTTCTTCTAATGTGTGGTGTGCTCGAAATGACTCAATAATAATTTTTTAAAGTTACTAATGACTTTTAAAACATGTTTCAGGGTGTAAAAATCAAACAAACAATCTAAGATGGCTATGAAATCATAGTAAAACAACCATATATTGATTTTTAAAATGTAGGAACTGATGACCTGTCAATTTGAGTTACAGTTTGGATGGGATCCCTTTATACACTATTTTGTGTTATAAACTAATAAAATGTGTGTGTAATAGTCAAAAAAATTGAATATGAACTCATATTAAAGTGAAATATTGGGAAAACCACATGGAAATATTTTTATATGTACGATCAGACAACACATCCATCGAACATGTGGTGTACTCTAAATGAATCAATATGTTGTTTTAAAAGGTACTAAATTCTTTAAAAACAAGTGATAGTGGGTAAAAATAAAGGGAAAAATCATAAGACCATCAAATCATAGGAAAATAACTTGATATTGATTTTTGAAATATAGGAACCATCACCATGTCAATATAAGTAATGGTTTGGTCGAGATGCCCATAAATTTATTTTTAGTTTTTTAAAACTATAAAACAGGGGTGTAATAGTCGTATCCATATAAAAAACCGCATAGTTACATAAAATCATGGTAAATCAACAATCAAATTGTTTAGGTTGGGTATGGATTGAAAAAACATTCATCCAAAGTGTGGTGTGCTCAGAATGAATCAATAAACAAATTTAAAAGATACCAAATACTTTAAAAAATGTTTTATGCGGCCAAAATGAAGGTAATACCATCCTATGTCCTTGAAATCATTGATAAGTCACTCTATATTTATTTTTTTACTGTATTGACCAAATTCATATCAATCTAATTTACAGTTTGTATGAGATTCCGGTAAATATGTTTTTAGTGTCTTGAAAAATTAAAACATGACTGTAATGTTCAAAACCCTATAAAATGAGCTCAGGTTCGTTTTAAATCATGGTAAAACCACCAATGAATTATTTTTGACATGTACAAGGATTCAAACTGTACATTCGATGTGTTGTGTGCATGAATATACTCAATTAGTTGTTTTATAAGATACCAATGCTTATAAAAACATTTGGGAGGTGGTCAAAACCAATGAAACGACATCAGATTGTTATGAAATAATAGTAAAATGAATGTATAATAATATTTGATTTGTAAGAAAAAAATCCATGTTAATCCAATATAAAATTTTCCTAGTATTCTTTTAAATATATTTTTAGTGTTTCAATACACTAAAACATATGTGTAATGCTCAAAACTATTGAAAAAAACCTCAGAGTGATGTGAAATCCTGAGACAGGCAACCTTGAATTATTATTGAAATATTGGAAATGATTTAATATAAAATCCTAAAAAAAATTATTATTGAGTAATTTTAGGAACATCACAAGTTAGTTTAATAATTGATTAGATTTTTATATATTTATCCCTTTTGAGTTCCAAATGTTGAATAATATATTAGATAGGAATGGTTATGTTTTTGAGGTGTTAGTAATGATATATTTTTTAATGTTAAAATTTAATATGTTTTATTAACAAAATAACAACTATTATGTGAAAAAATTCTAAATGTATTTTGTGTATGTTCTCTTCCATATTTCATTTCTTAAATGTTCAGTTTGTATTGTAGGTGAGAGATGCCAGCAGTATGAAGGTGGTTTACCATTATTATCCACACCATTCTTCATAAGGTATTAATTATGGTTCTTCATTTGTAAGGTATGGTTAAATATTATCAACGATTCTACTATAATTCATATATATTATGTTCAGTCCGGATTTCTTTTTTCTCTTTATTCATTAATGAGATGTTGTGGTCGGTTTTTCAAATGATGATCAAAGGTATGGAGGTATAAGGATGTGATTGAGTTCATGGTTGGATTTATTGGACATGGGTTTCTTGTCATAGAATATCTAGGTTATCATTATTGGTGGGAAATTATATAACCTATTGATATGATAAATAATCTACACAAGTTATAGTGTAAATTGTGGGTGTATAATTGTTAACACTATTACAGAATGTATTCATCATACATAGCTCTATATATATGATATGGTATTTTAACAATACTTTTTTACATTTGGTCCAAGGAACATACTTTTACAAAACTCCCACTTGCATTAGAGACAATGTTTTAATGGTAAAATTGTTTGTTCTCACATGATAACATCATGATTATACTGACTTATGGATTAGTCATTAGGCCCATTATGATTTCCTACAAGGGTACTCTATTATGTATAAATTCAGAACCTTGAGTAAATCTTCCCATGAGTTGATATCATAGATTATAACTTTTTTTATCCTCTATTATAATCTTGACATCATGGTTAGTTCCCAAAGTACAATTCCATGAACTATTATAAATCATTAAATATATTATAATTCTTTATCTACATCAGAATCCGAAACATACTTGATATTTGTGGACATGGATACCACTAGCTTGAATGATATTCTATTTCTCATTTTCTTATAATATCTATGATATTAGATCATTTTTTAACATCCCCTATGTCACTGTGTTGGTTTTTTGAATTATTTATTGATATTGAGTTTTCATTGGACATTATAAGGGGTTTTCACAAGAAACAAGGAAATTTAAATAGGTTAAATTATATGAATGGTTAAAGTGAATGATTATATAGAAACTATGCATCCTCCGTTCATGAGAATCCTCCTTTGTTATTTTTGAATTGTGCATGACATGTCAGTATGGCTATTCTTGGTTAAGTCTAAAATGTGGGATCCATAAAGAGAAATCATTCAAGGTCACTGGTGTGTCTAGAGTGTGTTGCATGGCTTTCTTATAGTTTGGTAAATTGTGAAAATAAAAAATGCAAAGTGTATATAGTTTTTGACAGTGCTAAATTGCATGGTTGGAGCATTTTTTTCCAAATTTTCCATACCGAAGGTGGAAAACGCAAGGGGTGTTTATCCTAGGTAGTGTCCAGAAAATAGTTACTGTACAATTTGGAAATATATGATGAAAAAATTTGTTACTTAACCAGGTATTTAATTTTTTTTAATTTTACATTGTCCCACTTTGATTTAATAGGTCTTTCACCCTTCTTCTCCCTCATTCACATCATATAATTATTGGGAGACCTTTGAGGATCTCTAACCAAATCCACCTTTGATCCGTTCCTTATCTTTTCTGATTTATATGAAATTTTATTGTATTTATTCCTTTATTTCTCTCTTATTCCATTCCATATCTGTCTTCTCTTTTATTTGGTTTCCCCTATTAATTTCAGACATATGGTGTCTTATTTCATTATTTTGAGTTGATATAATGTTGTCAGTTTTGGTTTCTTAAATTTACAATCTCTATTCTTATACATGTGGGTGTGATCTTTGTTTACGGTGACATGTTTTTGGATTGGTTGTCACTTCTTCTTAGTAGGTGTTTCCATGGAATTGTTTCATTTTTCAATTCAATTTGTTCTTGTTCTTTATAAATTCAATTCTATTACATTTATGATTATATTTTATACCCTTATGATGTCTTGAAACCCATTTTTTTCTTTGGAGCTTGGAATAATTGGTTTCTCTTTTATATTCTATTTTTTCTTGTTCGAATTGGAAAATTTATATGTTTTGAGACTCTATGAAATCCATGAGGGTCATTTCGAACGTTTTTTACGATGTGAGTATGATGTTGATCCAGTTTTAGTTTTCAATGAGTGATAACTATATTTTAATGTGTCTTTTGAAGGAGTTCAATGTGATTTATAAAGGGATTATTTAATGGATTTGAAATGGTTATTTGAAATGTGTATGTGGATTAACCCCTATGAAAAATTAATTAATTGATCTTTTGAATTTTTATTGATAGAAATAAAGGTCTTCATGCATGTTATGCATTTCTAAGAAAAAGACCCATTTTGGACGGATAATTTTAAATGTTTTTTACTATTTTGTGATTTAAATCAATTTATAAATAATGTTTGAAATGTCATTCTATGAAATGTGAAATGTCTTGGCATCCTATGACATGTTTTGGTATCAAAGGGTCAGTTTTCACTTTTTTTAAATTTGTAATGTGAAAGGAACCCCATGATTTTTCCTTGAATGTGTTACACCATGTGTGGGTTCTTTATCACTATGTGAGGCATTTTTTTCTCTTGGGTGGGATAATGATATCTATGAGAACCTTGTTGATCCCATTGTGTGTGAATGTGATTGATTATACCATGGATCCATTATTTATATAGGGTGACTCATTATTGGGTGTTAGGGGTGAGGGTTAGATATGATTATTTAATTTGTGTTAAACTTGGCTTGTATTTTCTTATTCCTCACTTCTATTCTGTTCAGGGGAACGTGGTTAATAATTGGGTGATCTAATATATCATGATAGTTGGTTCACAAACCACAACTATCCCTCTACATGTTCTATATACAAGGGTTGGGAGGGTTTTTTCATCACAATGAGGCTCATGTGGTCTAGTTAGAGGACTTGTGGTTTGAACATTATTAAATGTTGGTTTCTAGTTAGTGAGTTGGTTTAATTTTATATGGTTAGTATCTTTATATTATATTAATCCAAATGGTAGGTCCCATAGAATACTCAATTACATAGTTGGTTACTGATTTTGGGAATTTTGATCTGGCGTTTATTTGTATAATTTCCCTTACATTCATTAATATAGAAACTTCCATTGTTTATATTTTATATATTCCTTATTTTGTAGATGGTTCGTTTTTTTATGCTTCACCCATTTGTTTGTTTGGTTATTTCCTTTAGAAAAATGAAATTTTAAGGATGTTTGGAAAACCTGTTTTGAAATTAAGTACTCATTTTTTGTTCATAAACTAGATTTAAAAGTCGGTGTTTTGTTTTTGAGATGGTATTAACTAGTTTGATGGTATAAATTAACCATTTTCATTTATATAAATAAAATCAGTTGTTTTCTTGAGAAATGTGAATGATTTTTTTAATTTAAAATGCATAGGTTAGTGGGAAAATTTTCAAAGAAGTTTATTCATTTATGGAAAATCATGAGAATGTATTTAATGATAATTGTGGAATTGTTTTCATTTACATAATATTTATATATACTAAATTTACATTCTAGTTTATTTTCTAACTAGGGATTTTTAATTTCATAATGAAACATATTTCATATATTCATTGGGTTTGGGTGACCTAATTATGTTTTTATCTCACACATATACTTTTCATGTTCCAAGTTCCTATTTTGATTTGTTCTTCATTATTTGAATCCAGTGTAGTGCGATTTGGGTGGTAGGGAACATGTGATTGTTTCATAGATATTTTATCAGACATGGATTGAGGAGGTTTTTTTATATTTTTTTATCGTGTTTTATATATTATTATTTTTTGTATCCTCCAGTTTATGGATCGTGTTTTTATTTACTTTTATGAAAAAAGGTTAGATAAGTTCAATTCATTATAACCTATTTTTCATGCTTTCTAATTTTTTCAATTTATATATTCTACACCATTTTATATCTATTTTGGGAGAGATAATTTCTAAAGGGTCTACCATGATTCCCAGGAACTAGTTTCCAACCCATGGGGATCATGAATTCCCTTCATACATTATGGAGGGTTGAGGTGGGTTTTGGGTTGGATGACAGCTCTATTTGGTTCGTTACTTGATGGTATCTGAGAAGGTTTAGAGTTTACATTATAATTTTCATAATATTTTTGATTTTATCTTATTATTTGCTGATTTCTTGGTAAATTGGTGACTAATGTTTGAAAATCATGAGAGGTAAGGGAAGGTATAGTCCCGCTTACTCTTTCTCATACTGATCCTTATGCTTTTGGGAAATCTTATGTTTCGAATAAAAAATTTGACTTTTTCTAGTTGTTGAGATGGATTTTAATTAGAATTTATTTTATTTATTACCATTGAGTATTTAATTGATATTGGTGGTCATTACATAGTTTTCGGATTGAAATAGAGGATCGACTGATCTACATGATTAGGATGCAACACTTGGGAAACTATGTGATACCCATGCAATGAGGTATGCCTCATTTATAGAGTGTGTTGTATGGTCGAATCCCAGATTCTCAATTTGTGTGATCAAACCATGAAAATATCTTTTTATTCCCTCATTGATTTTATTGTACTCCTAATTATTTTGGATTTCTTCTAATTTGATTTTTTATATGTATGAGGTGGATGGAGGAGTGTATTATTTCCCTTTATGTATGTGATTTCTATGAAATATATTTTAAGGGTTGAGCGGTTCCTTGAGAGAGATTGGTTTTAAAACCACATTTTAGAAAATGAAGGGTTTTGTTAACTATTTATTTTCAAAGATAGGTTTTATGAATAAACGTGATCAATGAATTCCCTTACTCTTATGAAATGTTTTAAAAAGTGTTTTTTACTTTTGGAATTTGTAAAATATGATGTTTCAAACTTTTTTCCACTAATTTTCTTAAATAAATTTATTTTAAAAAAGTTTTTTCATCATTTTTAGGATAAAAAAGAGTATTTTTTAAATAAATTTGTAATGTGTTTTCAAAAATAGATATTAATTTTGATGATCATTCTCCAAAGCAAGTCATCAATAATTTAGATACAACTCATTTATTTGAATATTTCTTTTTCTTAATTCAAGGTTAAACTATACATTCATCAGGTTTGACATCATTAAAGAAGTTTTTTAATGAGGCAATTCTAATATAAGCTGATCAGAATATGAATCCAGTGGCAGGTGATACCTTAGATCAATCCAATGTGTGTAAGGATAACCTATAAAGTAAGGAGAAAAGGTAGTATGATCTAGAGATAATAGAAAAGCATTTTTCTCTCAAGAAGTGGTGATCTCTCATGTTCTTAAATGTGGGAATCCAGGGAATAATATGATATATTATCTTCTGTTTCATATGGTTTTACTCTATAATATTCAAATTGGGTAATCTTTATAAGTTTTGTAAGTTGTTTTTTAGAAGTTGTCTCATGTTTAATCCTTTGAGGATGGGTTTTTTGTACTGAGACCTTTACACTAATTTTTGTGATATACATTTTCAATATTTGGATATTGATCTTAGAATATTATTCATGGTTCCTCTTAAGAGATGTTTCATAAGAATGTTTTGGATTTATTGTTTTATTTGATGCTTTGTTCCATTTGTGGAATGTTCCCCCCTCCCTCTATTATAGATGTCATTGTAGGTTATTATCTGGGTTGCCACTCTTTTTTTGGGTTGGTTGTGGGTTCTTTTTCATTGAGCCTCAATATTTCGGTCAACCAATATTATGATTCGTGGGTTGACACCATTATTGTGTTGGGACTTTTAGGTGCTCATCATTTGGATATGATAAATGTATTTAATGCACTATTGGGTAACTATAATGATTGTTGTACATGTTGAGTTGGTATACTAAATTGTATTTGGACTATTAAATTTTGGGATGCACCTTGTGAGGGTGATCCAGTTCTTGAACCAAGGTTATCTAAGCATATTGTGGCTAAAGATGTGATCTTATGTAATCATTTTGAGGTTATTTGTTGTTTCCTTTACAGAATTGTGTTTTTATTGATTTTTGTTTTAGGGTGAGTTTCTCCTATAGTTTCTTAGTTGTTTGAGGATGAATTTCTTAGTAGTTATTCCTAGGTTCCACCATGTTATAGAAATTATAAATGGTGGGGATACCTTGTTAGGTCTCCTATTCTTCATAGGAATTCATGGGTGATGTTATTTTTTATTTTGTTATTGGAGATGTTGGGTAACCATGTGGTTGTTCAGTTTGATAATTATTGAAAACATTGGTTGTTGTTTATGATGTTAAAAAAATTTTGAGTGGTTCTATTGGTTAGGTATTCTCAGGATATTATATTTTCCCTTTCCCTTCTCATCCAATGTAGACTTTAAGGGATAAAATATGGAATGGTTGGGAGTTTTTGACACCCCCATTGTCAATATGTTTTTTATTTTATATTATTTTATGAATTTGAATTTTAGTTTTATTTCCATGAATTTTGGCTCATAACATGAAAATTATCATAGTTATCCTTCTATATACAGTTATTGTACAATTTTAGATGTAAATTTTGTGGCCTCCCATCATGAGGATACTAATAATTTCATTGTTCACAACTTCTGGCTTGTAATAATGGGTTGTGCATGGTTATGTATTAAGCATTTAACCCCCCATGAGAAATAGTGTGGGTTCCATAATGTGTTTGGGTCATGACACATAATATACACATGGTTTGGTAAATTGCAAGACAATTGCAAGGTATTGGAATTGTTTTTTAATTTGTCTAATGGTATGTATGGTGCATAGTTTTTATAACCATGTAAGGCCCAAGGTGAACTATACGAGGGGTTTATGGCCTAGGTAGTGTCCATAACATGGGTGGAACATTTATTGTAAAATGTGTGGCCAAACTGTATGACTAACCTAGGTTTATAAATTTTAGGATTTTCTCATTAATATATCTTTTAATTAAGTGGGGTTTCTCTCTTATTCTCTTCCATTCACATCAAATGACTCTCGGAATCACATGGAGGAGCTCTTATGTACTCCACTGCTGTTACTTATCTTCTCTATAAATATTTCCAAGATATTTTGATGCATTTATTCCTATTTTTTCCTTTTTTTCCTTTCCCTATCTATCCTCTATTGTATTTGGTTCCCACCGTGATCCCTTGAAATTTTTTGGATAATTTTAGTGTTCTAATTGTATATAATGTTGGAGTTTTTGGTGATGGGGTTTGTAGATTCCATTTCTATCCTCATGGGTGTTCTCATCATTAAAGGTGATCTTTTTTGACTTGGTTTTCACTTATTTAAAGTAAGAATGTCTATGAAACAATTCCATTTCGGGATTCAAAGTGTGATTAATTTTTCTAAATGCGTTTTTATTGACATTATGATTATATTTGATACACTTATGATGTTTTAAAAACCATTTCATTTTTTTTGTTGTGTTATTGTAAATGGGTTGTCTTTGAAATTTCATTTTTTTTATGTTGGAATTCGAATATTTAGATGTGTTGACATTTTTTGGAATTTTCGAGGGGATATTTGAATTGGATTTTATGATGTATTTCATATTTTGAGCCGATTAATGTTTAAAATGAGTGAAAAGAATATTTTAATGTGTTTTTTGATTTAATGTAAGGATTTGACCTCAATGTTATTTATAGAGGGGTTCTATAATAGATTTCAAATTGTTTTTTGAAATTTTTGTCTTGTTAACCCTTAGTGAAAAATACCTTAATAGATACTCTCAAATATATTTGATCAAAATTTAGGTCTTAAAACAACATTTTTAATTTCAAATAAGAAGACCCGTGATGGAGGGTGGCTTTGGAATATTTATAAATGGTGTGTTATTTACATGATTTTACAAAGAGTGTTTGGAAGGTAATTTTATATAATGGAATTGGGATTGGAATACTAAGCCATGTTTTGGTTAAAAATGCTAGGTTCTAACATTGGTTTTAAAATGGTTGTTGTGAATGTAATCTTTTGATTTCCCCTTGATTTTATTACCCATTGAGTGTGTTCTTTGTCACTATGTGATGCTTGTCATTTCCCGTATGCTGATTATCAATCTCTTTGAGATTCCTATTGCCACCCTTGTGTGGGAATGTGTTTTATTATGCCATGGGGGAATATATTATATTTGTTTATTCATTTTTATGTATTAAGGGTCAGGGTTACCTATGGTTTTGCCTTATTTCTTAGACGAGGATAACGTATTCTTATGAATTACATTATTTTCGATCATAGGAACCCTAGAACTAAATGGGAGATGTTTTATATTATTCAAGTTGGTTCACATGCCACTAGTGGTCTTCAATTTATTTAATTTATATGGTATATGAGGATTTTTTTCATTGAAAAAAATATTATGCGGGATAATTAGATGACATTTTTTGATATTCAATGTGCATGATTTTGGTTTATGAGTTGGTATTATTTTATGTGGCTAGGTAATTTTCATGTTAGGAATACATAAGATATAGAAAATTATACATTAAATTTTAAGATTTCCAACTACTTTATAAATGTTTTATCTAGTTCTCATTTGTATCATTTTCCCCATATTCATTGATATGGGACATATTCTTGTTTATATTGGATAAATGGTTTATACAATGGATGGTACTAGTATTTATTTGATTGACCCATGTGTGTGTTGGGTCATTTAAATTTTATAATGAGTTTTTAAATATGTTAAGAAAATTTGTTTTTAAATTATATACTATTTTGTAGTTCTTAAAGTGAATTTTAAAATGGATGTTTTGGTTTTTAGATGGAAATAAATGGTTACCTATTTTACAGTGATGATATTTAGTAAAAATTGAAATTTTATTGAGAAATTTGAATGGGCGAGTCGATTTAAAACAACTTAGTAATCTAGGAATGTTTTCAAACAATTGAAATTAGTTTTGGAAAACTATGACAACTTATTTGAAAGAGAATTATGAAATTGGTTTGGTTTCTATAAATGTTATTTGTGAAAATGGAAAATTTATAGTTTAAATAAAAACATTAATTTATGAATTTAGTTATGAAACATATTTCATAAATTCAGTAGGTTTTAGTAACCAATATATCATTTTATGTCATGCCCATATATTTTAGGTTATAGGTTCCCAGTTGGATCCCTTCATCATTCTTTAAGGCTAACATGGGGTGAGTTGGGTTGTAGTGAGAAATAAGTGGTAGAATAGAGATGGTATCATGATTATCTTGACTCTTTTTATAGTTGTTTTATTTTTTGTTAATTTTGTATCTTTTATGATATATTGTATCCTCTTATTTATGAATAGTGTATGTAATTAATTTTATGCAAATGGGTTGCTTTAAATTTGATGGTTATGACCTATTTGGAATGCTTCTTTATTTTGGATCATTATTTATTACACTATCATTTAACACCGGTTTTGTATGAATCATTCCCAAAAGGGTTTCCTGTGATTCCTAGACACTAGTTTCTAGCTCACTGGGGTTAGGAAATCTCTCCAGGCCTTAGGCGGGCTAAGGTGGGTTCCAAGAAGGATGGAAGCATAGTTTGGTTAGTTACAAAATGTTATCAGTGCTTGTGTTGGGTTTTATTTAGTAGGATACCATGATTATTGGGATTCCCATGTTATTTTATGGATTTCTTGGTAGATAGGAAACTACGATTTTTGAAGATTTAGAGGTAAGGGTAGGGAGAGTCTGGATATCTCTTACTCATCCTAAGACTTATGATACAATGGGAATTTTGGGGGTTGAATTGATAATTTCAGTTTCCTATTAGTCATTGGAATGTATATTCATTCAAATTGATTTCTTTATCTTATTTGATTATGTAAGTGATACATGGGGTCTTTCGTTGGTTTTGGGTAGGAAATAGAGGAGCACATGAGTTTCATGGATAACATTAAAAGATTAAGAAACCATATGGTGCCTCTATTATTAGGTCTGCCTATTTTAAATATTGGGCTGCATTGTTGGATTATGGTTTCCCAATCTATGAGTTCAAATGTACACACCACTTTTTATTCCCTGGTAGAGTTTTTTATACTCCTTATAAATCCTGATATCAATTAATGTTATTTTCACTTGACGTTGGTGGATCAATGAGTTTTTTCATACCCTTTTTGGATGTGACTTTTTTGAACCTTTTTTGAAGGGTTGTGTAGTTCCTTCAGTTTTCATGGTTTTAATACTATATTTGTGAAAATGAAGAGTTTTTTTTGAATTTGTTAATATTAGAACAATGTTTTATAAATATAAGGGATGATTTAATTCCCTTAGTTTTATGAAATTTTTTATAATGTGCTTATTTATTATGGTATTTTAATGATGAGATGAATAAAAATTTATTCCTAGGGTATTCCTAAAGTAAATTGACTCAAAAAGGGGGTTTTGGAAGAATTTCATGATCAAAGAAGATACTTTTTGGAAACAAATTTGGAATATGTTTTTAAAAATGAAATAAATTTTAAGTATTCTTAATTTTAACCATGGTTTTTTAACAAAGTGTTATTTGGAAAAAAAATTAACTTTCCTTGCTGGGGAAATGTGTGTGTGTTCCAGCAAGGCACTTTTGTTTTGAAATTTTTTACATTTTAGTTTTTGAGTGACATCTTATTGGAAGAAGATTTTATAATTCCTTTTTAAAAATGATGGTTTCAAAAGAAATTTTCATTAGGTGATAATAATTATGCCTCATTATAGGGTTTGTTATTCTTTCCTTAATTATTTATATATAGTAGAATTGTTTAGTTTTTTATTATGGAATGAATTGATATTGTTTTTGTGTTAATTATTTTTGCCTCCCATAATAGATGAAATGGTTTCTCATGTTTGGGTGCCTACCCATAGTCCAAGTAGATTTTTGGACGTGGAATCTTCTTGGAGATCATACCACATCTTGGACATCATGAATCATCATTTTCATTTTAATGTGGTGAATAATGTTTTGTGAAAGTGGTGTGGTTATTGGAAGATATTTAGTTGTTCCTCGATTTTCTCTTAATTCATTAAGATTCATGGGTGAGAGACATCGATTTCTTTCTTTTTTTTTTTGGAGTTTTTGGTACATCTGTAGCTTTATGAAGGTATGTAATGGTGGATTTTTAGAGGGTAAATTTTCTAGAGGTTCCTTCAAAATATTATGAATGGGTAGAAATATCTTTATCTCTTGTGTGTTCTTTAGGGTTACCGATCAGGGAGTGAGTACATCGATTACTTTTTAAATTTGGAACTCTTTTCTCCTAATCTAGTCATCATTTATTCTAATAATGGTCATTTCATTGGAGGTTCCCTTCAAATAAATCCTGGTTCAACGGAATTCAATAATCTATGCCATCTATTGACGAATCCTTAGGAATAAATGGATGATATCCAAGATCATGTTCTTATATAGAGGGGTTGGGGTCCCTCCTTCCATCCACCTCAAAGGAACACCTTTGATCCTTTATCCCTTTTTCGAATCAAGATTTTCTTCCAACATTTCCAGAGATCTCAGTTTTCTAAAAAGTCCAATATCAATTTGATGATGTGCCTCAGCTTTTAATCTTGATGTCAAAGTTCAGAAATTATTTATTTCTCTTCAACCTATCCTCAGTTTCTCAATTTCTTTGTCACCAACCTTCAGTATATGTGTTCGAATGGTTTTTCTAATCCTAGGGTTTATAAGAACAATTTATGGTGACACTTCTAGACATGAGTCATATTATGACCAAATTTTTGTAGATAGATTATTTGATGGTTTATTGGTCCAAATATCCTCAAACATTCCATGAATACATCTTGTATATTCTCTAGTGGACCTTCTATTTTCACATGATGCATGATTATTTGGTGGAATTGATTTGGGTATTATTCCCTATGCTCCCAATTCCCATTCAAAACCCTTACATATTGTGGTTACTTAGAAACAAGATTGGTCATTTTTTGTGACCTAACAGTCTAACAGATATTGTGATACATCCTGTTTTCCCAGGAATTTTTGTGGAGGTTGATGTATTGAAGATATTGGTGGACTTGGTGTGGATAATAGTTGTAAAGGAATTCCAGGGGAAACAAGTTGTTGTATTTGAATCATAGACATATTACTATGCATTAGGCATTCAGATAGGTCATTTGGCTTCATACATCCTTAGTAAACATATAAATAGATAGATTTAGGGCCCAAAGGAAAGAGAGTTTTCAAGTCACAATGGACATGATGTTAAATCATTGAGTCCTTATAATAAGGGGATTTATGAGGTCATATTTAAAGATGTAAGAATGGGTATTGAGAACCCCCCCAGAGTTTCAGGTCAGACTAAGACATGATGCATCAACTCAATATGAGGCTAGCACTAAGATCAATAATTATAAGGTGGAGGAAGTTTTATAAAATCTTAAACATGACCTGGGTGATGGTAGGTTGATGCAGGACACATCTGAATTAGGAGGATTTGAGGAGGTGCACGCAATAACTTCTGTGGAACCTAACTCATAGGTTATTTTCCTCAATAATGTATTCATTCATAAGGATCATGTTTAGGAGGTTTCTAAAAGTACTTCACATTTTGATATGAGCTAGTAGAGACTCTTTTAGACTTCATAGGGGGTAAAAGAGAGGCCACTTAGTAGAATCCCATGTATAAATCTGAGAAACTGTTTTTCAAGGAAGATTGAGGAAGAAATAGGTTATGAGGATAGAGATTTAGGTCGATCTAAATCCTCATTCCCAACATAGGGTTGTCATATTGGTCTGGGTATGGACTCAACATCACCAGTTGAAAATCCATGATGAAATCAAGATCTAGCTGCGGTCTATTATGAGTCATAGATAGATAGTCAACTATTAGTTGATAGTGTGGAAGGAATATGTGATAGATGAATATATAGACTAAGGAATAATAAGGATTATAATGGGAATGAAGATGTCGGGGGATGTATTTGTTGTTGAAACGAAAATA
Source organism: Viscum album (assembly GCA_963277665.1). Classification (NCBI taxonomy): domain Eukaryota; kingdom Viridiplantae; phylum Streptophyta; class Magnoliopsida; order Santalales; family Viscaceae; genus Viscum; species Viscum album. The sequence goes on along the minus strand of OY728128.1, from coordinate 413,249,589 downwards.
ATTAAAGGGAAGGAGGATTACTCTTAGATACTGAAGCTGTTGGAAATAAGGTATGCTATAAAATCTAAGGTGTAGAATTGTGGTTCATCGGTCAAATTTGAGGAAAGAAAGAAGAGCCTAAACCCACAAAATGGAATGATTGAAGAACATATAATAGGGAAACATGGTATAAAGGGAAAGGTAGAGGGGACTAAATAAGTAGGGGATGGAGAAAAAACATATGGTTCTTATATTGCATTCTAATGATTAATTGCAAAGAGAGCCAATCCAAATCAAGGAATCTAAGTATGAGGTGTACAGAATCCTTGAAATAGAACTATGTGTTAAAAATAATGAGGAAAAATGGGCCTGGATGAACAATAAAGAATAAATTTTAGCATATTGATATAATAAGATAATGTTTAATGCATAATAATACATTTAAAAATGGTATAATCTAGCTACATGTTTTCAATATTTACTCCAAGGTGAACTAAACATAAAAGTACTTTCTCTTTACATGATACTATATAAGGTACAAGACTCTAATAATTTTAGTCTTATTTTTAAAAATTTCTTCATTTTTTCATATTTTTAACACTACTTGACTATACTCTTATGGTTTTCCACTTTTATAACAAACGTGTTCGAATAACAAAATTAATTTATAGTCATTTTGACATCATTTTAAGAGGCTATAAATGAGTCCATTCAAATAGATGTTGACCAATATAGGTATCCAATGGAGGTTAATTCTGTAGTTCCATCCAACGGGTGTAAGGATAAACTAGAAAGTAAGAAGAAAATATAGAATTATCTGGAGATAGAAGTATAGGGTCCTTCTCACGAGAATAGAAGTTAACTAATATACTTTCAGTATGGGCATCCTAGGCATGCTAAGCCCTCGTGTCTTTAGTATCCTCAGGTTAGCCACTTTCATGGTCATTTTTCCATCCATAGAAGATTTTTAGGATCATATTTTAGAAGTAGTCTTGTTTTTAATCCATTGAGTATGGGTTAGTTATTTTGTGAAATTTCATTTAATGGTTGTGATAAGGATATTGGAACTTAGGATATTGTTGTTTTAATATTTTGGAAGGTTCCCCATCGAATTTATTTCATATAGATTGTTTTTAATTTCATTATATTTCATTCATTGTTTCATTTGTGGAATAATCCCCCAACCCTTCCTTGTAAATGGATTTAGAGGTTGTTCTCTAGAATTCCTCACTTTTTTTGGTTAGTTGTGGGTGTTATTTCATTGTTCTTTATTGTTTAAGAGAACCATTATTGATAGTAGTGGGTTATTCTAGTTATTGTTTTGATTAATTAAGGAGCTCATTAGTTGGACATGAGAAATGAATTGAGTGAAGGATTGGGAAACTAGAGTGTTTTTTCTACTGGTTGAGTTTCTATACTAACTGGTATTAGGATTATACCATTATGGGATGTACCTTAGGAGTGGGATTTATTTATTAAACCTATGTTTTACATGAGTATTACGACCCAAAATGATATCTCATGTCATTATTTTGTGGTTGTTTAGGGTTTGTTTTTATTCCTTGGGTTTGGTAGTGCTTTTATTCGGAGTGTGATTTTCTCCCATGGTATCTCGGTTGTTTGAGAATGCATTTATTTGTAATTATAAATTGGTAACAATATTTACCTATCCATGAGAACCCTTCATCAGAAGATAAGATTATGATCTATCTTTTTATCCCCAAAATAACTCAATCAAACCAGATAGAACATAATTATCACAAAAGAAAAATCATCTAAGGAATTTAAAATCCTCACTCATATTCCATATAATTAAAACTCTATGAATATTTAAAAAGATATTTTAATAATATTTTATAACTCAGTAAACTTCATATGGATTCATTTGAAAAAATTTCCAATTCCTTATCCTTTAATACGCCACTTTAAATAGGAAAATCTCTAGTGGTCATATCGTGTTATTCATGGAGTTGGTTGAAATGCCTTGGGATGAACTCCTTCTTCACATAGATGTGCAATACATATTTTTTCTGGTGGTCATTATGAAAGAATCATCATAATGATGTAAAGATATGTTTTTGGAAGAGTAAACATTATTCATCAACTTATAAATATTGTAATAATATAATTAGAAATTTTTTGTCATCCAATTAGAAAGTTTAAATCATCCAATTAGAATGTTGTTATCATTCAATTAAAATGTTTTTTATATGAATAAAAATGTATTTCAAAATAAAAAAAGGACTCAACATTTAGTAAAAATATTTCTTCTAAAATAATGTTCTAAAACCTTGGGAATGTATAAAGTTATTAAAACATGTTATTTAAGAAATTAAGTTTTTATTTTAAAAAATATTGATTACAAAGTGTTGAAAATAGAACTTTCAGCTCAATAATTTTTTATTTCATATATTCTTGTAGACTTTTTGTAACCTTTTGGTTAATTAGTTTAGTCATTATTGATAATATTAGTTTTTGTTTTTGAGGATAAATGGCGCTGAGTGGATCATTTGGTTAGGTCCTCTTGGGATCTTCCATTTTCAATTGACCTTATTTTTTATTGTGGAATTCTTGGGGGAGAATTGGAATGGAGGGGTTTTTTTTAAAAACCCCATGTCATTATGGATTTTCATTTATGTTATTTTATGAGGAAAAAATTATGTTTGAGTTTCCATGTGTTTTTGTCTTCTGAATTGTAAATTCTCATAGGTTTCTTTATATGCATGGTTGAGGTTCATTATTAGAGGTCGCGTATGTGTCCTCCTTTTATGAGGATCCTAATCATTTAATTTGAAATTATAAATGGAATTTTCGCAAAAAATTCAAATGGTTAAGTCCAAACTATGAAATTCCCCATGAAGAATTATGCATGTTCTCTGTTTTGTATGGGTTGTGGCACACAACTTGCTCACGGTTTGGAAAACTACTTGGTAAGATTGTGATTTGGCTCTAGTCTTTGATTACACCAAATTTTATAGTTATAAAATAGTTTTTAAAACCATTTAGTGTATAAGGTGAACCATGAAAGGGGTTTCATGCCTAGGCAGTACCCAATGCACAGTTGGCGCACACTTTGGAAAACCATGTGTCTTTCCAAAGTGTTTACATTTTGGAACGTTCTTATTTTCACCACATTCCCCCATAAAACATAATTGACTCTTCAGAGGAACTTGAGGATATACAAACTCCTTCATCTCTAATCATTTCATTCTCTTTGGTGATTTCAAAGTTATTTTGTTGCATTTATTCCTATTTTTCCTTCTTTTTCCATTTTATCTCTCTACTCTAGTGGGTTTGGTTTTCCCATTAAACTCTAAAAATATTATGACCAAATTTAGGATTACAAATAGATCTAATTTTGGAATTTTTGGTGTCTGGGGTTTTTATTCACTATTTATACCCCCATGACAGTTATCTCTGTTGAAGGAGACATGTTTCGAATAGTTTTAGCCTCTATCAAACATGATGTTTCTATATAATTGTATTATTTTGGAATTAAAATATTGCTTAAGCTTAAAAATTTAAATTTTCTTAAAAGCATGATTATAAGTGATTCCCTTATGATGTTTCAAAAATCATTTCACTATGTTTTGATCATTGATGAAATTTATTCTCTTTGAATATCTATGTTTTAACTTTTTAAATGGAATATTTCAATGTGTTAAATTTTTTTTGAAATTTTTGGGGGTATATTTGAAATAGTTTAATGATGTGCATTTGAAATTGATCTAGTTTTTCCAATGAGTGAAAATTATATTTTAATATGGTATTGTACTTAAATTTAGGTGGTGACCTCAAATTTACTTATAAAGGGTTTATTTAATGGATATAAAATTGTGATTCAAAATGTGAGTATTGTTTACCCCTTGTGGAAAATGATGTAGTAGAGATTTTGAAATCTATTTGATATAATAGAAGGTCTTAGTACTTTTTTTGTATATCAACAAAGATGAACAACATGGGAGGGTGTTTTTGAAATGTTTTTAAATGGTGTATGAGTTCCATTCTTTTACATAGAGTTTTAGGAAATTCATTTTATTTAATGTGAAACTTTTTTGGATCCCTGATCTTTTTTGCAGTGTCAATGACCCAGTTTATTAATTTTCTTTCAAAATGGTAAATGTAAAAGTAAAACCTTGATTTATTATTGATTTTATTACGCCTTTGGTGGGTTTTTTATCACCATGTGATTCTTTTAATTTCCCTTATGTGAGTTATAAATCCCTAATAGATTTTAGTTTCCCCTAATTTTTGGGAATGAGATTTATTATATTGTGGTTCCATGTTTTATATGGGGATATTCAATTTTGGGTTTCATAGTTTAGGGATATCAATAGTTACACATTGTGTGCTATACATGGCTTGCATGTTCTTGTGAATCATGTCTTTTTTTGTTAGGGGAACCCAGATACTAAGTGGGAGATCTTGGATAATATGAATGTTGGTATGCAAGCCAATAGTGGCCCTCTATTCGTGATAGGAACAAAGTCCTGATGGTTTTTTTATTATAATGAGGCCTTTTGGGCTATTTGGATTACATGGGTTAATTATAAATGCATGAAGGTGGCTGGTTTATTTTTTGGCATACCCTTATATAACTATGTGCTATGAATTTTAGGATACCCTAGGCTAAAACCCTTGAAACATTCCATTTTTTTTCTATTATCAATTAATGGTCTTTTTATATATTGTTCATTTGTATCATTCCCCCTCCACTCATTAATATTGAACATATTCTAGATTATATTTTATATATTCCTTGTGTTAGGGATGGTTGTTTTTTTGTAGTGCTTGACCCATGTGTGTGATGGGTCATTTCCTTTAGATAAATGAGTTCTCAGAGATATTTGTAAAAAATATTTTGAAATTAATAATTCATAAGTAGTTCGTAAATTGGATTTCAAATTTTTGTTTTGGTTTTGAGAAGGAAGTAGTTAATTTGAGGATTTTCAGTAACCGTTTTCAATTTTAATAAATAATTTTTTTGAGAAAGGTGAAGGGGTGTGTGGATTTGAAATTGATTAGGCTGTTGGAAATGTTTTTAAATCATTTTATTCAATTTTGGAAAACAAGGATAAATTTTAAGAAACAAATTTATAGATTTTTCTATTAAATAAAATATTATATAAAAAACATTTTAAATTAAATTTTATTTAAAAAATAAAATTTATTAATTTCATTAATAAAAATATTGTCTGTATTTGGGGGGTTGTAGAGTCCTATTATGATGTTTTGCTTATGACTATATTTTTTAGGTTTTAGGTTCCCAGCTGGACCCGTTCTTCATTAATTTTGGTTAACGTGGAGTTAGTTGGTTGGTGGTGAGAAATTAGTGGGTTCATAGAAATGGTCTCAATATATTTTTAAGATCGTTTTTATTTATTTTATTTTTGGTTGGTGTTGTATCTATTTTTTTTATCCTTCAATTTATGGATAGTGTTTGTGTTTATATTTATGAAAATGTTTTGAATTAGTTTAGTTGGTTATGAACCATTTGGAATGCTTCATTAATTTATCTCTTTGTTTATTCATCTACATTTTATCTCTAGTTGGGTAAAAATAAATCCCAATGGGGTTGATATGATTACAAGGTAGTAGTTCATAGCCTGTGGGGATTGAGAATTCCCTTCAGGGCTTGTGTTAGGTTGGATTGGTTCTTGGTCGGATGGAATCCTAGTTTAGTTCAATAAAAAATGTATTAGAGGAGGTTTTTGGGGCTGTTCATCTGTTTTTTGGATAGAAATAAAGGATCACCTAAGATGAACATTTAGAATTCATGGCTTGGGAAACCATGTGGTACCTATGAGGTTGGTTCTTCCACTTTTTAGAAGTGTGTTTCATATTTGTAGCCCTTTTTCCCAATCCATGTGAAAAAATGTGCACATAACCATTTCTTCGATGGATAGTTTATTTGACTCCTCATGATTCCATGAATCTTCTAAAGCGATTTTCACAAATATGAGGAGCATTGATGAGTGTTTTTATGATGATTTTGAGGTGATGATTTTGAACTTTATTTGAAGGGTTGTGTGGTGCTTTGAGTGAACTTGGTTTTATAACCTAGTTTTTGAAAATGAATGTTTTTAAAAAAAATTATTATGAAAAGAGTATTTTATGATTAAATAAGAAGATTTAATTCCTTTTGTTTTACAATTTATTTTATAAAATAGTTGTTTTTTTAATAATATTAGGAAAATGGGATGTTTCAAACATGAATCCTTTATTATTATAGAATGTAATTGATTTAAAAATGGGGGGTTTTTTAATAGAGTTTTGGTATCAAAAAGGATATTTTATTTGCAAAAACATTTCAAGGTGTATTGAAAAATGGAAATTAATTTTAATGAGAATACTTTTTATGCTTTTTTTAAATGATATGTGATGTTGAAAGGAATTATTTATTAATTACCTTATTGGGAAAATGTGTTTCTGTTCTAATGAGGATGTCTAATTTTAAAATTTAAGTTTTATTGGTATTTTAGAGGTAAATTTTTATAATATGATTTAAAAATTCATTGGTGAAAATGTTTGTTTCAAAAGAAATGTTCTTTTAGTGTAATGGTTTGTCCCTTGATTGAGGATTTGTTGTTTTTTCCGTCATTCCTATATTATGATGTAATCATTTGGTTCTTTTGAGGATTGAAATGGTGGTGTTCATGATTTTTTTATTTTTTTCTCCCAAAATGACTGAAAAGCTTTCCCTAGTTTCAGTGCACCCATACTCCATGTGTAGTGGTGATGTGAAACTTTTTGTGAGATTGAAACTTGTTTTAGATTTATTAAATATGTATATTCCCTATTCCATTGCCGGATAGAGGTCATTATTAGTGGTGATGTTGTTTGAATAGATTTATATGACCTTAATATCTCTTGGAACTCCTTGAACATCATTGATGAGAGATATCGATATTTTTCTTGTTAGATTCCAGCAATTTTGGTGGGAGTTCATGGTACCTCCCTAACTGTATGAAGGTGTATATTAGAAGATTTTAAAGATATAGGATTTCTAGTAGTTATTTGTTGAGGTTTTTAAAGGTGAGAAATTTCTTGATCTCATGGTTTTTCATCTGGGAGACCGATCAGTGAGGAAGTGCATCAATTACTTTTTGAAATTGGTCTACTTTTCTCTAAAGATATTTATCAAAAAATATGAAAAAGTTCATTTCCTCAAGGTTCACCTTCACCAAGATCTTTTTTTATATATACTTTTGTCAGGTTAGACATATTTTCAATAGGTTTTCAACAATTCCATTATAATTCAAACTGAATAGTCTAGGCAGCCAGTGGTGGGTGTGCCTTAGTTCCATCCAAAGAGAATATGTATTAACCAAAAATAAAAGAGAATAAATAGAGTTATCTAGATATATAACCAAAGGTTCCATTTAGTTGTAATATAATATCTCCATTATTATTTTAGGGTTGGTATGTAGGGTATACTAATCCATCTTATCTTAGGAATCCATAGTTTTTCATCTATTATGGATGTTTGGTTCATCATCAGAAGTTTTGTAATATGGGTTATCAGAAGAGGTATTAGGTTTAACACATTGAGTATATGTTTTTTTGGTACATTACATTTTATTATTGTGATATAGGTTTTCTAGTTTTAATTTTTTTTCAGATTCTTATGGATGATTCCTCATTGTAGATGTTTCTTATGATTAATTTTGAATTCTTTTTTATGGAATGCTCTAATTATTTTGTGGAATGCTCCCACTCCCTTATGAGTGGATGCTGAGTTTTTTTTCTAGGTTAACACTATTTTAATGGTTTGTTGTGGATACTATTTCATTTATAATTATTATTATTTTTGATATTATTTATAGTAGAAAGATTCAACCATTTCTTTTTTGATACTTTGAGGTGCTCATTGTTTGGACCTGAGAATATTCATGAGTACATGATTGGGTAACTAGGGTGTTTGTTCTACCAGTTTAGTTGGTATACTAAATGGTTTTTAGATTATTCCATTTTGGTATATTCTATGTTAGGTTATCTAGTTCATGAATATAGGTTATCCATGTATATCATGAATTGAGATGAGATCCCATTTTATTATTTTTCGGATATTTGTTGGTTCTTTTCCTCCTCTATATTTGTACATTATTTTGGTTTGATAGTGAGTTTATCCATTGGTTTCATGGTTGTACTAGGAAACATTTCACAGTACTTATTCATACGTTTCACCATGTTAGAGGAATTTTAAATGTTAGGGAGACTATTTTAGGACTCTTGTTCCTAATATGCCTTCTTTTTTTATGTTATTATTTCAGTTGTACTTTGAGATGTTGGGTAAGCTTTTGGTTAACCAATTTCATAGTTTTTGAATATATTTGTTTGTGGTTTTAAGGGTAGAATGCATTGACTTTTCTTTTGGTTTGTTCAGCTAAGGATATTCCATTCTCTCTTTCCCTCTTTTCAAATGTGGACTTTCTTGGGTAAAATGTGGCATGGTGGGTAGTTTGTGACACCCTATATTTACGATGTTGTTTTTTTCATTATTTAATATTGTTGAAGATTTGTGTGATTTTTTATTGTGTTTTATCTTGTAATATATAAATTCTCGTAGGAATAATTCTATATATGGTTGAGGCATGTGGTTAGAGGAAAACCGTGTGATCTCCCATTATGGGGATCCTCCTCAATTCATTTTCAACTATAAACAACTTGGCATCATGGGAAATTTAATTTTATGTCCAAACCATTTGATCCTCTAGGAGAATCCATGTGGGTTTAATTGTGTGTATGTGGTGTGACACATGACTTACACATTATTTGTTAAATTTCATGGAAAGAATACAATGTGTATTTGGTTTTTGATAGTGCCTAATGGCATGGTTGGTGCATGGTTTGTCTAACTATGTAGTTCCCAGGTTAAACTATGTGAGGGTGTTTGTACTAGGTAGTGTAAAACACAATGTTGGTTCGTGGTTTGACAAATCATGTAACCAAATCATTCAGAATTCCCTGGTGTTTATTTTTTTTTGAAATTAACATTTTTAACTATTTGAATTAAGATGGGTTTTAAATCTCTTCTCCCTTATTTATATCGAACGACTCAGGGGATCCCTTGGAGGAGCTCAAAAATCATACACCTTTGATCATTACCCTGTCTTTAGTAATTTACAAGATATCTTGAATCATTTATTCTAGTCATTCCCATTCTTCATTTACCTCTCTATCCTCTCTTGGATTTGTCTTCCACAATGATCCTAACACATGTTTTGGATTATTTTTATTTTCTATGATTTAATATAGTTGAGATTTTTTTGTTTCCAGGGTTTTTATATGTATTCTCTATCATCGTCGGTGTTTTTATCAATGAAGGTGAAACATTTCAACTTGGTTTTTTCTTCATCCTAGTATGTGTTTCTATGAAATTGTTTCATTTTGGAATTTAATGTTTTCATATCATTTCTATATTCTATTTTATTAAACTTATGATTATATGTGATACCATTCTGATGTTTTAAAAACAATTTCATTTTGGTTTGAGCATGGAATAATAGTTTTATCTTTTAAATTCCATGATTTTATTTTTACAATCTATTATTTTGAAGATATATGATTTTTTGAAATGCCTGAGGAATTTTTTGAATTTTTTTTCATGATTTGGGTTGGATTATTATTATATTTTAATTTTTAATGAGTAAAAATTATATTTTAAAGTGATATTTTACATAAAGAGAGTTGTTTAACTAAAGGTGATTTATAAAGGGATTCATTAATATATTTGAAATAGTTAGTTGGAGTGTTTTTTTGGTATACCCATTATGAAGAATGACTCAATGGATCTATTGAAATGTGTTTTATAGAAATAGAGGCCTTGTGACATGTTTTTTATTACAAAGAAGAAGACAATTGTGGGAGGGTGGCTGCGAAATTTTTTAACTAGTGTATGATTTATATCATTTTAAAAATAATTCATGGAATATAATTATAAGAAATGTGAAAGGTATTAGAATATTCAGCCATGTTTTGATTTTAGTGGTTATAATGGCACATTGGTTTTAAAATTGATAATGTGAAATGTTCCACTTTATTCCCCCTTGATTTGATTACCCCTTGTGTGGGTTCTTTGTCACTATTTGATTCTTCTCATTTCCCTTGTGTTAGATATTAACATCTATGATATGCTTATTTCTCCTCTTGAGTGGGAATGTGATTTATTATGAAATCGGCACATTTGTTATATGGGGGTATTCATTGTTTACTATTGGAGGTGATGTATTTGTATGGTTATTCCTTTTGTGTTATACTTGACATATGTCACTCATCTCAAATCATCTTGAAAATAACTACCAAAAGGAATCTTTTTGATATCACTAAAATTTAGAGGATTAAGGGAGGAGGATCTCTCTCCATTCTATAGAGTGTAATGAGAGAGATTATCTACAGGTCTTGAGAGAATTATCCTTGATTCATTTCACATATATACAAAAAAAACCCATTGGGTTAGTAATAATATAATTTTTTTAAATAGTGTTGGGGTTATAAAATAATTATTTTACTAGTTTCCTTATTATATACTTAATACCCATAGTTCCCCATGTTTATGATAAAAATAATATTATTATTTATTAACTTGTGGAAACCCATTGAATTAAATAAAAGTTATTTTTGGAATAATTTTTTCAAACATTATCCAAACTGTAGTTAATATATATTATTTATCACTGGACCATTAAAATTGGTTTGTTATTTCTCCACAGTATTTACCAGTCCTTCAATAATGACTATTTATTTAATAAATAAATATAGATTATTTAATATTATAATAAATAAATAAATATTATACTCACTTAATATGAAATAAATATTTAATTAATATTTTTATCATAAAATAATATCTTGACTAACTAGTGATGGAATATATTTGATCAAGAAAAGGATAAATAATTATTAAACCATATTAGTGAATAATATTTTTTTAACATGTTAAATAATAAATATTATTATTATTAGACTATGGTTATAGATACATTTAGCATATGACCCTTTAGTTCCCTTTATCTATGGCATTAGGCAATGCCACCCAAAATCCAAGGATTGTATCGTGTACCATGTTTAGGTGCCATAAATTCATAATGACATACAACCTCATACAAAAACATATTGTTTAATATAATCCCTATATCATGATATCTCTAATCAATCATGTTTCATGTTGGTATCATCAACCAATGTACTTTATGTATCGTTCTTTAAAATTATACAATTAAACCTTCCCACATAATACCACAACCATGGATTTATTTGGGCTGTCTAATTTACATTGATAGTCCTGAGATATAAAATTTTGTTAATTAAAATAAGGGTAAAATATTTTCTTATTTTATTTATTAATTCAACATTACTCCTGATAGACCTAATATACCTAACCTCACCACAAACATATTTTATCATGGTTTCCATCAACACATCAAAGTATTCAACTAGTGATATTCATTAATAATAATTTTATTCAATTTTACGGATTAATACATATGTACATAGATAGGAACATCCACTGACACATATAAATGTGTATTTCCTACTGGTGGGTTAGGTTCTCAAAATATTCTACTCCTCAAATTACCAAGGAAGAACACCCTGAGGAAGTGCTTCAAGGTCCTTTGAGTCTCCACCTTTGATGGTCGATATCATTTGGTTCTAGTCAAATGATATGATCTGACAATTGAATATATATTTTACAATATTATCATGGAACTACTAGGTTTTCATCATAGTATGGAAAAACTAAAACCTTTTTGTATGAAAACTACTCTTATGAAATTATTACATACTATATTAAGAATAAAAAAATCATGATGTGATAGATGGTTTATTAATATTTAAAAATATGAATAAAGGTAACCATAAAGTACCTATAGGCTGGTTATAGGGATCAAACTCCAACAAAATACCACTTTATCTATAGATAACTACAATAACCATCAATCTTATAGCTTACATATGATAATCATGATTCTATTAAGATATTGATTTAGGTAAGGGAACCACCATGTTTTCTTCCATTGATACTTTTTTTACAATAACTTCACCCCTATAATAAAATTATCTCAAGTGTTGTTACATTTGACAATTTTGATTTTTTTTATTGGTATGCACTTGATTCTTTTTCAAGAGACACTATTATATTATTATCACAATATAATGTGATAGGGTATTTACTGTTTGGTACCACATCAAGATCATAGAAAAAGTTTAGTATACAAATAGATTATTTAGCTACATAAAAAACCTTTATATATCTTGACTCTTTTTTTATAATCAATGGAAGTCACTATTTTGTGATCATCAAGATCACAAATAATCCATTAATACTAAATAAATAACCTGTCTAAAAATCATATCTTTCCGATATGATTTAAATTTTTCATGATTATAGACATTTATAACTAGCTCCTCATCTCCATAATAGAATAAGAACATATGCATAGTTCTTCTTATAAACTTAAGGACAACCATAATAGAAAACTAATGGTGTTAACCTTGGTCATCGTGATATATTCCTAAAATGTTCAATATATAGGCAACATCATTCCTAATACTTAACATGGAATATATGATGGACCTTATCGTAGAAGGGTATGGCATCCTACTCATTCTATATTTCTTTTCTTGTGTCTAAGGACACATTTTCTTGGAAATATGTATACTAGGTGACACTAGAATCAATCATATATTATATTATTCATTTATAAATCATTTTAATGTATGGTAAATTTATTTACCTTGACATAGTCCATGAATCCTCTCAAATTTACCACAAATCATCCTTATCCCTAGAATATTGGCTATTTCTCCTAATTATATCATTGTAAAGCGTATATTTAACAAAATTTTAAATGAATATAAGACTAGTATGTCATATACAATAACAAATATTTCATAGACATATAGTAATGACCACATTCCCACTAATTCTCTTGTAAACAGAAGAATCATATTTTTTTCATAATGAAACCAAATTATTTTACAAATTTATCAAAATGAATATTACATGACCTGGATTATTTATTCATTCCATAAATGAATATCTACAACTTGAAATCCTTTTTAGAATTACATGGAGTCAAAAAAAATTCTCTTTATTCCATATTAAATCCTTGTTAAGGTTCATATTATATAATACTATTTTCACATTCATCTTCCAAATTTCATGGTCATGGTAAGCAGTAGTAGCAAGTAGAATTATAATGGACTTAAACATGGAAACAATGGAATTATTTCATCATAATAAATTCCTTTAAACTAATTAAACACTATAGAAACTAACCTTTCATTATTGTCACGTTACCATCAACAACTAGTTTCTTCTTGAATAACTATTTTCATATCATATGATTTACATCAACTAGTAGAATGACTAAAACAAAAACATGGTTATGATACATAGAATCCATATAAAAATTAATGGCTTCCTTCCAATTTATAGCATACGATCACTCTACTACCTCATTTTAAAAGAGATGTTCATTATTATCAACTAATAATTAGTCACTATCATTGGTGACTAGTAAGAAATATCTTTTAGGAAGAAATTATTCCATGGGGACCTAAGTTATTTGTTCTTGTGCCGAATCTTATGTATCTTGATCATCAAATTCATTAAGGTCAATCATGCTCAAATAATCCATTTAGGAGTGTACAATATGTGTACCATATTTAAAATTCATGAAATGGGATTTCCAGGAATAGTTCACAGACAGCAAACAATGGTATGTGGAACAACGTATAAAATCAAAAAAGCAAGTGAACCATAAAACACATAGTGGGAAAGGTTTGTGCAACAGAAATAGTTTATGGTGAATACTTGTGGTTTGTGAGTGGAAAATGGTTGGCAGAAGGTTTGTGATACATAGGATAGCTCATTGTTTTTGGAAATGAGAAGGTGAATTGAGCTACCGTGAATGAAAAATGGTGGTACATATACCACATATGTAAAATGGTTCATGGGTGAAGCAGTATGAAATGAGGTTGTACCGAATCAGAGATTTGGGAAATCTCATATCCTCGATATTTTCAAATCTATTTTCCAATATAAAAAGTGATAATCCCTTATTTAGAGTGAGTTATTCTGATTATAAATATGAGAACAATTAATAGAAACCTATATTGGTTCACGAGAAGAAAACTCTGTGAAGGAAAAGGTTGTTTACGGAGGAGGAAAAATGTCCATGGAAAGAGTGGTGGTCCACAGAGGATAAAATGGTCAATTAAAGAGAGTGTGGTTCGAGGTGGAATATCTTGTAGTACACAAATTAGGGTACTATTTGTTTGGGTAGGGAAGTACATAGAGGAATATCTCAAAGTACACGGAGTAGGGCAGTACGTGGAGGAAGTATTATCGACATGTGGCGTAGTATATTTTGCGGAGGAAGTAGGCGAGTTCTCAACGGAATAGTCTATGAAATAAACAGTGAGAGAAAAATATTATTACAACTATAAGGGAAAACATGAATTCAACGGTGCATCTATTTATAGTTGAGGATGCATGATTTAATTCTAATCATTTGAAGCAACCTTCATATTGATAAACTGAGTTAAGATCCATCCCAGTGTAGTGAGAAAGGGGGAGTCAATGGAAGTGTTCTGATGGGCATATTTTTATATCAATAAATTCTTGTAAAGGAAGGGTGCCTAAAATAGAGTGTCTATGTTTAAACTTATGTACTCCACAAATAGTGAAGAATGGTTTATTTTGTCATGACTAACACTCTTTCATCGTAATATCCATGGATGTAACCCTAAGTGGAAAACCAATAAAACATGTTGGTTATCATCTCTTTGCATGTTAATTTTTATTAGTGATTATATCCATCGTATAGGTTTAATTTGTTACTCCCAATGTGAAAACAAGATCTAACATATAAGATGAAAATGTTTACACTCTGATTTACCCATCCACTCTCAGGGAGCCATGGGATCCTTAAGATGGGCTCCCTCTAATGAAATATGTCTTGTCATGTGATATTCACATTCATTCATAAGGGGTTATATATTAAATTAACCTTGGTTTCCTTTGGATATCTTATAAATACACATTTCATTTATTGGGGTTAAATTTATAAGGGTCCATATTCCACTTATCATATTCTATACATTAGATTATGATGTTTTATGAAGGGTTGAAGAAATATAAATTTGTGACACATGAAACACATGTTATTTACAATGTGTGTTATGTTTTGATACACATAAATTAATCTATGTATTAAAACTTGTACATGATATATTATTCCAAAAATTAAATAGAATATAATTAGACATTTATTGTTTATAAAAACCATTACATAGCATATAAGAGTTAACTGAATGACAAATTGAACATATATTAAATTTTTTTAATTTATATAATAAATTAATTTTAATTTTTACATAAGATGGTAATATACAAAGTGTGTAATATCCTACTAAATTTCATGTACAGATCCTCATTTTCTATCCCTAAAACATGCTTAGGAACTGGGATTGTAGTCTTTCCATGGAAATTAATGGATTACACAACATGTGATTGGGATACACACCATGTGGTCTCTGAGTTTTATAGCTACTAGTCGAGTAGGTCATGTTTGAAAATATATGGTCCATTTTTTACTAATGAACTACATGTCGTGTACTCTAGTTTCACATAATGAGGTTCGGCTAAGTGTGCACCAAGATGGACTGGTAAACATATAGAGTATTAAATACACATCACCTTTAATAAATCTACACACTCAAAATTAATTCTAATTTAATTCTTTTGTTTCCTTCAGTAATTAAAAATTGGTACATGATGTGTAAAAATGGGCTTGACACCATTTACTCTTATTCTATCTATCTAGATTCATTAGCACCACCAAATGATTTCATCAAAAACATTTAATTCATAATTAACCTATTTATTGATTATGTTAGTGTGAATGAAGGGGAAGAAGAGAATATATCATGATTTTGATTAAAGAACAATTAAACCATGATTTAATATTTACAGTAAATGCCTATATCAATGAATTTTCATTAAATAATTATAAATAATTATGCCAAACCTTTGATACCACTAGATATCAAAAGTGTTGTGGGGGAATTCCCAACTCATTTTTTGGTCATAATGGAATATTAACCAATGATTTATATAGATAAAAAAAATTTGACCAATAATATTATATGAAAGATTAATTTACATGAGAAAATAAAACCAAACACGAGATCATCATATAATGATTTATAATTAATTTAAATGGTTTAGGAATTCCCTTATAATTTATTATTTCTTTAATGATGAATCTAAAAAAGTATCAAAATAGTATCTTCATTTAATGGAAGGAATTCAATATTTATTTACACTAATGGTGTTCTACATGCAATCCATAAACATTCAATCATCACCGTAGGAATTTTTGAGTCCTTGTGTGGTAGATCCGAACTCTTTTGATATTCATCTATGATCATCATGTGAATTTATTCCAAGAAGGATTCTTCTTGACCTTTCTAGAATCGGGAGGGATGGGGTGGTTGGTTTATCTCTATTTTGAAGAATATTCTTGGAGAGTTTCATTCAATGGCTTAATATAATTATCCATGAGTTGATGTGAAAAACAAGAAAAATGGAAACTATTAATCTTGGAAATATTATAATTATTTTTAAATAGTGCAAGGGGTAGAAAATAATAATTGCACATGAATCCTTATTATATTGTTAATCACAATAGAAACACATGTCTATAATAAAAATAATAACATTATTTCTAGATATTTTAGAAACCAGTAAATTAAATAAATATTATTTCTTGAATAAATGGTTTATAATTTACTCAAATAATATTTTATATGTATTATTTATCACTGGACCATTCAACTGGGCCATTAATTTCTACAGAATATTTACTGGGCGTTAAATAATAACTATTTATTAAATAAATTAATATCACCACATTATTTTTTCAATAAATAAATAAATATAATATTCACTACATAAATAATAAATATTTATTAAATGTTCATCTAATATAATATTCTATTGAATAACTAGCAAGGAAATAAATGAAATAAACTAAAAAATAAAAAATTAGAAAACCAATAAGGAAATAATATTAATTAAACTTATTAAAAAATTAATAAACTTATTATTTAACTAAGATAAACTTAGTGTGTGATACTCTGTCATTTTTTAGGGATATTAGGTGGGGTCACCTAAATTCCATGGTTAGAATTTAAATACACTACAAGAAATCCATAGATAAGAAATTTAATTTCACAATGACATAAAACCTCATACGAACTCTTGCTATGTAATATAATCCCTTTATCATGATATCAATGATAAATTAGGTTGCATGATGGTGTCACTAACCTATGTACTCAATTTCTCTTTCATTGACATTCTGAAATGAACCTTCCTAGAGAAATCTAAGGCCATGGATTTATTTTGACTACATCTTTTCCATAAATGGTCCTAAGATATAAAATTCTATTGATAACATAATAGAAAAATCTTTTCTCGCATTATTCATTAATGAAATATTACTCATGATGCACCCAACACATCCTACCCCACAACAAATATATATTGTTGGAGTATTCATCAATACATCAATGTAAATGACTAATAATATTCATTGATAATAATATTGATTTCTTAGGGTCAATAATGACATCCACATATAAGAATGTCTGATGACACATATGAATGTGGATTTCAAACTCGAGTGTAGTGTTCTTATTTCCTCCGATATTAGAAATTTTAAATGGAAAACACCATGAGAAAGTGAATCAATGTTATATAATTCTCTAAACCTAATAGACTATATCATTTTAATCCCATCAAATTATATAATCCAGCTATAGATAATATATTTAGGAATATTTTCATGGAACTTTTTAGATAACATAATTACAAGAAATTGCTCAGATCATTAAGTTTGATAGCCACTATTAGAATATTATAAAATACTATATCATGAAAAAGAAAAATTATAATATGACAAAAGTTTTATTAGTATTAAAAACAATGAATATATGTGAATATAAATTTTATAGAATTTTATTCTTGGGAACTAACTCTAAAATTATATATTTGGTTTCACTTTCATCTATTGAACTTTTCCACGTTATGATGGTTGATCTCCATTAATCATATGGAATTACTTTTCTATTTAGGGGAACCATCATAGTTCTAATATGATATAAAATTTATGTTTCTTAAGGGAGAGTGGTGATTTGAGATTTACACTATTTTTCCCTTCTCAATTGAATAACTTTGTAATCCTTATGGTATGTTATTTTTTGATTTTCAATGATTAATTGAAATTGTGATTTAATAAGAATTTTTCTCAATGGGTAGAAGTGGAATTAACTATAATGAATAATAAACTAGAAATAATGAAGGAATTGGTTTTGAGTATTAACGATCTCATGGTGTTCTATATTTTGTTTATTCTATGGTTTAGCATGTCATTTATGTTTGGATAATAGATATATAACATAATGATAGAAATGATTTATGACTAAAATAATTAATGTTTCATGTTTAATTGAGATCTTACTTCCTTATAATTTATGAAAATGGATGTTATTCTTCAATAATGTTTAAATAATTTCTATCTATTTATAGTAGATTCCTTAGGGTTCCTATAGTTTTAACCTATGATAAATTATTTGGTTAATTCAAGTTGGAAATAAATTGGTTCTTTGAAAAATATATATTTTTTCGGTATGAGTGAGATATTTTTCTTAAGAAGGTTGGATGCCTTGGATTAGGGGACATGATTCTATTTTAATTGCATGGTGTTTTATTTCTTCGTTATACATTTTCTAAAGATGTGATCCTCACTATATAAAATTTTGTGATCCTATGATGGTTAATGGTTTGGAAAGAAATGGCTATGGGTTCCCAAGCTTGTGGATGTAGTTTGTGCATGATATCTCAGGATGTATGGTGATATTCATATTAGTTTCTGGGATTCCATCAAGACTAATAGATCTAGTAAAGATATTCATTCCCATTGATTATTGTGAAGAAAGTTGGGATGATGAATTGTTGTGAATGTTATTTAAATGTGAAATGTCTTGGTTTCTAATTTTTTCATTCTTTTCTAGACGGGTTATTGTAACTAGTTGTGCTTTGTTTATGGATATATTATGGTTTCATAGGATAAGTCCAGAAGTACCAAGAATAATGGTATGGAAGGGATAATAATACGTAATCCATGATGCTGAGAGCTCAATTGTTTACTTAGAATTACTTGAAAATAATTAATATATTTTAATTATAATTATTTGAAATATTAATTGGGAATATCTTGAAATGATTATGTTCTTATAAGATGTCTAGTACTTCACATTGACAACCATTTTTCTAAGTGATGATAGTTTATATCAAGGATAATTCTAGGTTTTCCTTCAATGTGTGGTATTTGAGATATATATATATATATGTATTCTATCAAATTTCATATTTCATATGAAAACCCACCCATTTCGGTTGGGTGAAAGACACCCTATAAACTATGGAGGGTGTTCTCCCTAATATTTAGGTTGGTGAGAAACATAAAGATTACTACACTATCTTTCCCCACTCTCTTTACTGGGTAGTATTATGTGATTGAATGCACAATGTTTAATTTACAATATATGTGTGTAGATTTATGTGATGTCTTACGGTTATTTTCACACACATATATCTCTCGATATTGTATCCTAATGATGATTATAGGTAATTGTGTTCAAGATATAATGGATAAAGGTATAGTACATGGTGTAGAGGGTTTACTGGATCTAAAAAATAACCCTATTACAATCTATGGTTGGTGATGTTTGGGATATTATGATATTTGTGAGGTGTAGGTGGTTATATATATGTCTTTGATGCAAGAAAATTATATTTAGAGAGATGGATTAGAACATGTGATGTTGGGCTAGAACTATAAACTAGTGTGGAAGTGGTAGTGGGTACCTTAACTTTTATATTATGTTGGATATTATATTATTACTTGTATGTGATAATTGGTAAGATATCCATTGTGATGATAATAACATATCATGCCTCATTAGGTGACATGTTAGTATCACTATTAATTCATCGATCCTTAATATTATCTCTTAATATTTTGTTTGAGAGGATCTAGTGACGATCCAACTATGTATACCAGCTATGATCACCCTACATATAATTAAAATAGTTTTCATTTATTAAAAAATTATTTATTGATTGAGATGTAAATTAAATACTCATGGAGTTTTCCATGAGCTATTTCAGAATTGAGGCCACTATTAGGGATTTTTCTTTTGATAATGCTAGTTTTCTTATATTTTTCCCTCTTGTAAGAAATTACATACATGTATTGGAATTTTTTTCAATTATAAAAATATTTTATTGGGTTTTTTAATCTTATATCACATTAATGTTCCTTATCAGAGGGTAATACCTCACATTTGTGTGTATGGTATACCCTCAGTAATAGTTTCTAACTTGTCGGCTATTGAAGGTAGGTTCCAAATATCCATATATATCTTCTCTCTTTTTCATCCTAGGAGGGATACCATAGGAGGGGAAGCGTCGTGACATGTCTTCATTGAAAAAAATAATTCTTATATCTAAAATCTCCTGTTTTTTTGAATAACGTATTTTACTCCAAATTATAGATAGACAAAATCATTTTTTTCAATGAAGAAAAGGTGTACCTTTCACCAGTGTAATGAGTATGAATGAACCACTAGATTTGAACCAAAGTTACACATGACCTCATGCACACCTCCCCGTATAAAATAGGATTCCTACTAGTAGTGATGTTCTATGCCCGTCTGTGTGGAGAATATACACTTAGTATCATGTCATATCACAAATAATAATAAAAATAATATAATTAATAATTTATTTATCAATGTAAAAAAGAATGAACTAAAAAATACAAAGGTAAAAATTTCATAAAGGTAATATATATCCCCCCATAGTAGCTATCCAAACTAGAGTATAAATGAAAAGAAGGAAAATTAATAAATGAAAAATTGTGGAGTCCAATGAAGTACATCCTAGTTTTCAACAATACCCATGCATCAATCGTCATCCAGCATCTATATACTCATTTCCATTATTGAAATACCTATAGATAAATTATAATTTTTTATTTAGATTCTTGTGTAGGGTGTGAGTAACATAATCCAGTAGGAAACTACTAATGTTTCCTTAACTAGATTACACATGTACAATAGGTTCCTTCCATGATAGTAATAAATTTGATGGAAAGAATAATAAAAAAGGATCACCTACAAAGTGGTTGTGTTCTAAAAAATATTCCACATCCCCGCCCACAGAAATGTATTCAGATCCATTTCAAAAGTATTATCAAGGGTCTTGTAAACGATAAAAAACTATACCTATTTTCATCATCATGGCACATAGAATACACAGGGCATCTAGTGGGCATGCTTCTCGAAATCCAAAAGGCCTCGACTAAACATGCTGCATGGAATCCACAAGTTTCTATGTTTCAGAATTTTCATAATAATAATCAATACATTGAGTTATTTCTACTCCATAGGGAAATCATTATCATCCATTATCATAATTGGACAACATGCACTCTCTACCTTTAAGGGGGAATCATAACACGATGGTCACCTATCACATGTACGAAGCACCAAAACTATATGAAAAGATAATACACAACTAGATATAATATGATAAACAAAAATATAATTGAATAAAGATATATATGTTGGCTTCAAAAATATCTAGTGAATCTACATAAATCATGGAAAATGTTACCCTAACAAATATCATGTAACAAGGATCGTATATGGGTAACAGGGAAATTTACATAGCCATAAAAAATCACCATTAATGGAGAGAATTACTCATGTTGACACATGAATCATGCCATGTAAAATGGTGAATACGAGAGACTAAAATGGTAATTAACTTTCTACCACAAATTCATTCATGTAGAACTTCATGGTGTGTCAAGGGATCATTACTTGAATATCATCCATGTATTAGTCAGTTGCAACCACTCTCCATGGAATCCTATAACTAAGTAGAACTATTTTATTTATAAAATGAAATAAAAACCCACAGGGTATAATATAATCACTCTCCTATATAATATCCAAAATTATCAAATTATTCATACACATTAGTTAGAAATTTCATCCTTAAAGAATAATTTTAAATCCACGTGCGATAATACTTGATATCACTAGAATATTCCATGATAAACATGTTTTGATTTGTAATTATTATAATTCATTGATAATTCTAGGTTATTATCATTTAAATAATTATTTTTCAAATTTTAGAAAGATTATGAGTGTTTAATTCAAAAATATTTCCTCAAATGATACACGGAAATTATTCCTGTAAAACATTGCACCAAACAATGGAAGAGGGAGAGATAACATTTCCACACATGTATACCTGAAGAAGTTATAGAATCACATGAATAAGTATTTAAGGTTATTTTATAATAGAACATTGGGATTATTGAACTCATGATTGTTCCAAAATATGATTGAAGTAAGGTTTTTAATATTTTCAATAAGGCAAATCATATACTATCATGCAGCATTAAGAACCAAAACTTAAATTCACCATTAATTTTTTCATTAAAAATTTTCCGAAATTTAGAGTTTTTAATATCATCCATAAAAGGTTTTGTAATTAAAAATGAGATAATGGAATATATTACATTATATTTAATTATTTTAATTTCATCAGAAGGGGTTACTGGATCATGTTGGGGAGGATGAAATGAGATGATATAATGAAACACTTTTATCCAAAAAAGGGAAGTGTGTAAGGGTAACTTATTTTTACCCTTATAAAGGTCCTATAAATCATGTGTGGCTAAAGAGTTGTACCCTTACAAAGAGACTACATTTTAGAAAACCCTTATACAAATATATCTTTACCCTTATGCAGGCATTATAATGAAGAAGTTACACCTAGTCACAAGCAAGGCTACCATTACAAAATGAAATGAAAATTCCTCTTACCAATCACAAAATATGAAACTAGAGAGTCACATTTATAAATAATTTATATATATCAATATAATAGTATGACGAATATATTTTACACTTATATAGGCTTTTGAAACAATCAGATACCTTTACACAGCTACTAGAAGAAACATTCTTCTCTTACATAATAGTTGTTTTCCATTTTGTAACCCTAGAAAATTAAGGGTTACATTTATGTGATACCAAAAAATACAACCTTTTTATTAGTTGAATAATTTTACCTTAAATTAGGTCCTAGTCCATACATAAGGGTAAAAAAATGTTGAAAATTATTAATTTTCCACAAAATGAACATATAAAACAAAACAAAAAGGGGGTTTTGGAAAATTTAAAAAATGGGGACAATATAATTACCCCTATAATGAATTCTCATCATTGAGAAGTTTCTATAGTGTTCATGATTGAACAAATTGGAAAACTGAGCTCAAACATTTGAATGTTTCCACATATCCTCTTGGATCCATCCATACTATCATATGATCTGAACAAGTGGAACCAACTTACCCCAACTAAAAACATCTCATACTGGTCTATAATATTCACCAGATGCTCCTCATAAGAGACACCTGGATGTAGTACAAAATCCTTATATCCCATAACATGAAAAGAAATATAAATATACCTTTGGAGATTGGATTCTTCAAACACATCATGTATACCTCAGTAGTGTGAGGGAAGATACAAAAAAATAATCCATTTTCCCAAGCCGATCAATTATATCACTGAGAGGGATACAATAAGAAAAACATTGGTCTGATCAGAGTCCAAATAAGGGAGAAACATCAATGCCTAGCATGAAATCTTTGAGGAGGTTCAACAAGAGAGGAGGGTTGTGTATGGAAGAACATTGAATAATATGTTGGTGATTTATAATGGTATATTGTAAAAATTATAATTTTACCCAACGTTAAGATGCTTCATGGTTTGGCCTCAAGGTTGGCCAAACTATGGACCGACTATGCTGGAGTCACTATCCACTGGAACCCCTAACATGTAAATTCAATGTAGTTTGAAAAACCCATGCTACACCCTACGAGGTAACTACCTACGTGAAACTAAGGGTGTGGGATAGGCGTGCGATTTTATAAACCATGTGCAGCCAATGGTAATACCCTCTACAACATGTCTATAGTTATTATCACAGTTATCCAGAGTCCCTCTCATGGTTTTTCAAACCACACTACCTTATAAATGGGATGAACGATTGTGCTACATAATTACTATGAATATAATTCTTAGGAAAATATCATTATTCACAACAATTCTCTCTATCTCCCTAAAATAGTTATACATTAGGATATATACATAGGTTTAGATATTTATTGATTGTGTAGAGCCCCCTTAATAAATTTCTATATTCTCTGTAAAACCACTAGTAAGATAATATTATTATTGTTATCATATTACATTACATGTGTTAACTCATTTATATTTGAAAATAAGTTCATAAATTAATATATCAATATTAATGTAATTGATATTAAATAAACTATATCATTTCTTCTCGACCATTAACTCAGCCCATCAATACCCCACATCATTTTCAGATTTTACATAATAAATATTTATTTAAATAAATAAATATAACTGTAATATTCATTCATAAAATAAATATTTATTTTATTCACTAATTGGTGAATGGATATTTTTTAATATTAACTTAACCAAATAAATAAAAAAAATTATCTTGAGTAAATATAAGAGACAAATAAGTATTATATATTTTATAACTAGAAAATAATATTTAATTTATATTCAACTCACATATATTATTTATATTAATAGGTGATTTAATTTAAGTAATAAAAGATACTTGAATAATTATAAAACCATAGTACAAGAATAATATTTATTTAAACAATTAAATTCAAATGTAACTTAGCTGAGATTATTGAAACACTTAGTGTGTACCCCTCTAGGAAATTTTCATAATAGCATTAGTTGATCTGGGCTAATTTCATGATTAGAATCTAGAAACATATCATGGAACCCGTAGTGAAATACGTTAATGATAAAATGATAATAACCTCCCATAGATGTTCATCATGTCATATAATCTCTTTGTCACGATGTATCAACAAGAAAGTTACATTCTTTTGTAATCAATTTATATTCTTAATATAACATTATTTTAATTAATGAAAAGAAGTCATTAAGAAAACACCATATACATGTAATTAAAAAGTTGTTTTTATTCCAATTAAAGTTTAAATGATTTATGCCTTCATTAAAATGGAAGGAAAATATCATTTCTTGTCTTATTTTTTAATGTCATGTTACTTATGATGCACACAATGCATACTACTTCACTAGGAGTATATGTTGTCAATGTTTATTCTAATAAATCAAAGTATAAAATTCATGATATAAATTAATCATATTTGAAAATATGAGGACTAATACATATATTTTTATATGGGAACATCCAATGATATATATAACATATGGAATTAATATCAGAGGGTCTATTATCATAACCACATCTCTTAGAGAATACCATGTGAATCATTTTCAGAAGAATTATAATTGTATTATGAGATCTAAGCACATGATATTAAGACATAATATTGTCCAGTCAGATAAACGTCATCCAAACATAGGATTTATGTTTAAGAATAGTTCCATAACACTTCAACATCCACATCATAGTGGGGAACTACTATGAAAATTCAATGAAAAATACTCAAAGGACATTATCGTATTAATTTTATGTAGAAGAACAGTCATCATGTGAAAAACATATAATAATATTTATGTCTTTGAATATATTGTTAATTGGAATTTAATTTATAATATTTTTTGTGGTACAAACTCTAATGCCTACTTCTGTACTCCCTACTATTTTCCATAGTCAAACATTTATGTTTTTATCCAGTATTTTTCACCATGGTTCTACATCATATGAAATTTTTGAATACCATGTAATTTTTCTAATTAAATAAATCCCAAAACATCTATATCAAATCATTAATGATTATATCATAATGAAATAATAATTTTTGTGAATTAACTAGAGTTGGTCCCCATACATCTGTATGAACCAACTCTAACATATGGTTCTTTGGTGCCTTAGCTTTTATTCATAACGAAACATTTCTTTACTTAAAACGATATTAACATTTCATGTTCTATACTATAATCATCTGATCTTAATAATTCCCTTATCATATAATATTTTCTCCACTTCCCAACTCAAGTGATCTAAAGAGTCATTTTATAACTGTGTAGAAGATACTTGGATAGAATAGATTGCAAATTCTAATGCTCCAATCAAGTATAAAGTCTCATCCTTAACTCATATATAAACCTCAATGGAACAACATGTAAATTTATATACCCCTTCAAAAAATGTTTTATATAAATTTACATCATCTAAATATATAATATAAATTATGTTCTTCCTTGATCAATGTATATGCACACTCCTTGCAACTCTAGCAGGCCTCTCTTCCTTGTCTGGATGGAGACATCACCAATTTTTACAATATTGATATCATTATCATATGAAATATGAAGCATAAAAAATTATGATTTATAATATTTTATACTCACTCTCCTGGAAATTAAGTGAAATGAATCTCTAGATTTCGGCACCCAGGACTAATGTGAACTAGGAGAACTTAGAACAAGATCACTCATATCATTCAATGTTGTATTTTAATTTCCTCTTCTAAAAGCATATCATCTATATTTGAAACATTATTCATTAATATATATCATTAGGTCAAATTTCTCCCCATAATTATAACACATGGGATCACCTTTTTCCAATATACAATTACTCCGACTTCTTCTTCCTTTTCCATTCTTATGTATTTTTCATGTTGTGGAATGTACCCTACCATCCACACTATATGAATTCTTGGTAGATGAATTAATCTCATTATAAATAATTTAATCATTCATAATAAGATCAATAATATACATTGATGTCAATCCTAACTTACTGTAAAAATTTATCATCACCGTAACCATCATAATCCAAGACACTAAGACCACTAAAAGTAGATGTAGCTCCAAATTCATAACTCTAAAGGTCACAATAACAAATTATAAGAAAAACCAACAAATATTAAATTCATTGATTTTACTAGTTTTCAACTTACGATATGACATCTTCTAATAGAACAAAATTTTCATGTAGACCACTATGCTTATTGTTGTCAACATCTCATATATATTACTGAGAGTATTCATATGTTTTGAAGAATTATTCACCTCCTAGATTTTATAATCTAAATTATAGTCTATAGACATATAGATCATGTTGAGTTCTTTCTTATACTTCTTTTCTAATTCTTACTTATTCATCACTTCTAGCTTAGTATCCCTTAATAGAAGACCAATATCCCTCTTTAGTACAAAATCCATTACCTAAATCTTATAATATCATGAATCATTCATATCAAACATCTCCACTCAAACCTCACTCTCCTCTAATTCTATTAGCTCCTAAGATTGTGAACTAATAGTAATTTTTGAAAACTATAGAGGGATTTAGAACTACTTATTAGAATTATTGTTTAAGGAATATGGAAGAATGTTGCTTCTAAAATGAGTTTTTAATCACCTTAACCAAGGTTTTTTCATTTTAATCTCTAGAAATGATGTTTTTATTATACTTATTAGGTTTCTTTAAAATTTTGATAAAACTATTGGATGTTATGCCTCCAAAACATACAAGGGGAAAACCAATGAACCAGAATGAACCCATGAACACAATATACCAAAACATGTATGACTATATCTACCATGTAAATTTAAGAATTGAAAAAATAGAATATGAACTTCTAAAATGAAATTATCAAAATAAATAATGAAAAAAAAGAAAAACACAAGTATTTAAGTGGTTCTAAAACTAGTCTTAATCCACTAGGGGGATATGGTATTCACATTAATTAAAGAATTTGAAGATGATTTAAATTCACAACTGTCTAAAAAAAATGTTCCACCCTATGAGTTATAGTAAAATACATCCATTGAAACCGGTCACCACTACGTTTTGATCTTCATGAGGGGAATTATAGCATCCCGCCTATTTATCACATAAACTTTCATTACATTTTACAAAACCGAGGATCTTTAAGGTTTAGTGTCTTGGAAACCAGGAACGTTAAACATGAAAACATAAAATATTCTTCTAAAACACTTGAGAGGCTTCTCCTCATGTTCATCCTAGGTTCATTACTGCATCACATAACCTGGGAGCATACATCAAAAGAAAGGGTGAGCAAAAAGCCCAGTAAGGAAAACAAGAGAAACATTTTACATGTGAACTTGAGATACTTCAATAAGGTCATGAAAAAGAACTTTAAGGCATGAGAATGAAATAAGAAGGCATATCATAATAAAAATAACATTTTTCATAACTTGAAAATGTGGCTACATCATTTAACATAGACAATCATGAACATATCACCAAGGTCCATCCCCAAGGTGTCATTTGAAAATTACCATGGTTATTCACCAAGGTATCGTGAAAATTGTAATCTCTAGTGGTTACATCATTACCCAATGCATTGGAGCGCTATCAGGGCGCACCCTTAAATTTGACTTTATTATCATGTGAGCCACATATATCATCATAAAACATTTCATAAATAACCCATATAGCATAAAATAAATGGGTTTCATTTCATAATCATAACGTTTTAAAAACTGCTTTAAAGACATGATCTTTACATCACTTTAAAACCCACAGAAAAGGAAGGTGGGTCTCATGTATGTAAATCCCAGAATTTAAAATAGAACATTTTGGTATATATGTGAATACCCCTTTATAATAAAGAGCTTTGAGTATTCACTTAATAATATAAAAGAACATTAGAAAAAGAGAGAGACATTTTGAGACGGAAATTCTGCAGCATAACGGCTATGTTACGAGGTTTTAGAAGACATTAAAAAGAGAGGTAAAATGGGTCAAACATTCATAAATGACCCATAAAATAGTATATGGACAGAATAAGAAGGATACATCATCATGGTAATGAAATTTCAAGGACATACCATTTGAAATGAAAAACATGGAAGGAAGAAAAATATTAGATTTCTCTTATGAAAGTTCGGCAGCCTAACAGCGTTACTTAAACTTCAACAAAAATTATTTGAAAAGATCAAATAGGGTCTCTCATCATGTGAACATAGGAGTTCAGTATGATAGATATAGATATAATACCCCAACATAACAAAAAATAACATGAAAGAATTGACAAGAAAGTAGAACTTCAAAACGACAAGGGTGAAGAACCACTTAAAAATTTGGCAGCCTAACGGCGCCACTTAAAACATCAAAATACTGAATTGACGAGATCAAATAGGGTCTCTCATCATATGAAAACAAGAGTCCAGTATGATAGATATAGAGATCATACCCCAACCTAACAAAAAGGAACATGAAAGAATTGACATGAAAGTAGAACTTCAAAACGAGAAGGGTGAAGAACCACATAAAAATTCGGCAGCCTAACGGCGCCACTTAAAACTTCAAAATACTGAATTGAAGAGATTAAATGGGGTCTCTCATCATATGAACATAAGAGTCCATTATGATAGATATAGAGATCATACCCATACATAATAAAAAGTAACTTGAAAGAATTGACATGAAAGTAGAACATCAAAACGAGAAGGGTGAAAAACCACTTAAAAATTCGGCAGCCTAACGGCGCCATTTAAAACTTCAAAAATACTGAATTGAAGCAATCAAATGGGGTATCTCATCATATGATCATAAAAGATCAGTATTATAAATTTAGAGATCATAACCCAACATAATAAAAAGGAACTTGAAATACTTTACATGAAAATAGATCATCAAATATGAGAAGGGAGAAAGAATCTGTTACAAAAATTTCGGCAGCCTAACGGCGCCACTTAAAACTTCATAAAACTAAATAATGAGAGCAAGAGGGGATCTATAATTATATTAACATGAAAAGGGAAGTAAGAGGAGTATAAAATAACATCCTCCAACATAAGAACATGGAGCATAAAAGGAATGACATAAAAAAGTTTACTTGAAATGAAAGAGAGAGGTCGGATCCCTTACCTTAAAACATAACTCTTAAAACTCAAAGGTTGGGACCTTGAGGGCTTGGGGGCACCATGGGAGGACTCCTTGGGAGTTAATGAGACCAGAACATCGTTGGGGGAGAGTGGGGAGTCGAATGGATGAGAGGATGGCTTGGTATTTATAGGGAAAGTGAGGGGACAAGGCATTAATGGCAAAGGGACACCTCATTAGTGGTTTTGGAAAAACCATGGTCTTTACCATAGTATTTGCCCATGGTATTGTCCACATGGGACACCTCATACCTTATCTCACTATTCATAATTCGAACATCTTGATTACAAACTTAATTCATCATTTAATGATGTCATTAAACACCTGTAACTTAAAAACTGTATTTTCACTATTCATCGAAAATTCAACTTTCTCACAATAATCCAAAAATTTCACCTTAACCAAATATCAACGCTCTGATTAAAAATATGAACTCCATTTTATAAAAATAATTCCCTAAATATTTTTAATTTAATTTTAAATAAAAACACTATTCACTGAAAATTCATTTTTTTCAGAAAAAACCCCAAAAATTACCATAGCATAATATCGGTGCTCTGAGTTCAAAAATGAAATCCGTTTTATAAAAATAATTATCTAAATATTTTTAATTAAGTTTTTAAATAAAAAACACTATTCACCCGAAAAAAGTAATACATGAATAATGATTTATGAAACCGTTATTTAACCATTTTATTGAATCACATTACTTAATCAAGGTGCCTAGATTATATTAATACTTTCATTAAGTGAGATTACTAATCCATTTGGAAACATTACTAATCCTAATCATAAATTCACTATTCATAATTTACTATTCATCAAAAGTTAAGTTGATCTTATTTGACTCTAAATTTCGTACTGAACATAATTATAGAAGACCATTTTTCGAAAATCATTACACATTTTTAATTATTTAAGGTTTACACAACCATTTTTAAAATATCCTTTTTCTAAAATTCATCAAAAATATGCATACTATATTTATCCGGTCATTTGAAAATTCATAAACTTCATCATAATAAGAAATCCCAATTTTTATTTAAAATAAAGGATTACACAAGGCAGTTACGGTCTCCTTACATAGCCCCTTATCACACCAGCGTAGGACCTAAGTGTAAGGTGTGCTAAGGTGAGAGAATTCGAAGGAGGCTCAGCCAACATCGCACGAGTAGTAATTTCTATCAGTTTTAACTTCTCGTGAAGGTGATCCCGTTCTAGCTTTATACGATGAATTTCATCTTGGGTTTTGTCCATAGAAAATCCTAGTGGTGCTAACTCCTTCCCACGTTTTGTTAGTTGGGCTTCGATTGGTCTAAGACTACTGGGTGAGGCCATCGAATCTTCATTCTATATTAATTAACCAAGATTACTTGTATTTATAGACAATAATCAAAACATTTAGTTTCTAGTGGTAATATTGACCAATGGCCATATAACAGTCAAAAACCAACTGTATCATTTTAATTATACTCATGTTATCAAATGAAACATTTTTGTTGAGTATAAAAAATAAAATAACACATAAAATTAGGAAACAAGATTTATTCAAAATTTTGGGTTGTTACAATCTTCCCCCCTTAAGAAATTGCGTCCTCGCAATTTTTTTTAAAATTAGGTTTTGAAATTTCATTGAAAGTCCCACATCGGAAAACGAGTCAGTAAAACTATTACTTTAAAAGAAAGAAATGGAAGTACGAAGGTCACCCGAGTTAGCCCACACTTGGATTCCATGTAGGAAAACATGGACATGGAGGAGAAAACAAAGGGTCAAGTTCTGAGGGAGAGTGACAGAGAACATGATTAGGAGAAAGTTAACCATAATAAAATCCCAAACTTATGATGTGTGTAAATGATCTTTGATTACCAAGTAGGAAACGTAAACCAACAATGTTTTTGTTTTATGTTCCTTTTCAAAATTTTGAGGAATTAATTTACAACATAGAACAAAAACATAAGGAAATATATCTACCTTCATGTAGAGTTTCACCCTTTAATAAGTTTCTACAAAAACTAATCTTTTCTCCTAAACGATGAGCATTCAAAACTACTTGGTCTCATCAAAACACAAGAATCAGCTTCTAGAGAATCACATATTCCACAAAAGATTAACTATCTATTTCTTCTATCTTTAAACATTATCCCAAAAACAGAAAGGGTAAGGTTAAACAACTCTTCAAAAAGGAAGAATCCCATAGGAATGGAAACTAATTTTAAATCTTCAATGTTCCATGGTAATACCCAAAGTTCATCATAGACCATCCCATGAATAATGGTCCTTAAAATTCGTCAAAATAAACCAAACTAACATTGAAACCCAAATACAAGAAGGATTTGATAACATAGTCTTCCAAAATAAACTTCATTTTTCATCTCCAAACAACATCAACCACTCCTAACATCTTATAACAAAATTATCTAAACTAAACATATTTTACCCAAGATAGGTTAATCATTCCCATAAGTAACCTAAATTACTATAAGTCCACCATATATTCATCGATTCTTGAAAATATAATTCAACCTTACTCCTCAATGAAAATACCGTAGTAATCTATTTACCTCGATCATATAGGGTCCCCAAAATAGTGAACATATTCCAAAATAATAATCATTTTTTAACCCCCTAATCATCTCTGTCATATTAATATGACAATCGTCGCATTTCCTATCACATTGGTTTTTGGGACATGTTCTTCCATTTCCTGCCATTAACTAAGAAAAGAAACTATAATTAGGGGCTTATATACTTAGCTAATAATCATGAAAATGAAACATTAAGCATAAAAGGATAAACCTATAGAATAAAAGTATATCCTAACTTGTGATCTCCTAGGTTCCAATCTAGGTTATCCATGATCATATATTCTTATTTGAATCTTTATTTTGTTTTCTCCTTGTTCTTTTAATAATGGTTCATACTAAGCTTATGAATTTACCAAATCATATCCCCTGGGAGTGTCGTAACCAAGAGTGCAGCAAGGCCCGTTGTCGTGTACCAGTTCCCGTTCGAGTCTAGCTCAAAGTGGTGTTTTCAGGTTTTACCCCTATGTACATCTGTGCCAGAGCCACCTCTACCTGCTCGTATCCATACAGGGATGTATTTTCTTGGAAACCCCTTACTCAATACTCACCAAAATACCAGGATGATTTCCTATATTTAAACATTTCTATAGGGTTATTCCTAGATTTTCCATACCCTAATTTCCACAAATAACTAAACCATCCTTTGATACCAACTATAGCATCCTGCCTCTTTATCACATAAACATTCATTACATTTTACAAAACCGAGGATCTTTATGGTTTAGTGTCTTGGAAACTAGGAACTTTAAACATGAAAACATAAAAAATTCTTCTAAAACACATGAAAGGCTTCTCCTCATGTTCATCCTAGGTTCATTACTGCATCACATAACCTGGGAGCATACATCAAAAGAAAGGGTGAGCAAAAAGCCCAGTAAGGAAAACAAGAGAAACATTTTACATGTGAACTTGAGATACTTCAATAAGGTCATGAAATAGAACTTTAAGGCATGAGAATAAAATAAGGAGGCATATCATAATAAAAATAACATTTTTCATAACTTGAAAATGTGGCTACATCATTTAACATAGACAATCATGAACATATCACCAAAGTCCATCCCCAAGCTGTCATTTGAAAATTACCAAGGTTATTCACCAAGGTATTGTGAAAATTGTAATCTCTAGTGGTTACATCATTACCCAATGCATTGGAGCGATATCAGGGCGCACCCTTAAATTTGCATTTATTATCATGTGATCAACCTATATCATCATCAAACATTTCATAAATAACCCATATAGCATAAAATAAATGGCTTTCATTTCATAATCCTAACGTTTTAAAAACTGCTTTAAAGACATGATCTTTACATCACTTTAAAACCCACAGAAAAGGAAGGTGGGTCTCATTTATGTAAATCGCAGAATTTAAAATAGAACATTTTCGTATATATGTGAAAACCCCTTTAGAAGAAAGAGCTTTGAGTATTCAGTTAATAATATAAAAGAACTTTAGAAAAAGAGAGAGACATTTTGAGATGGAAATTCTGCCGCATAACGGCTATGTTACGAGGTTTTAGAAGACATTAAAAAGAGAGGTAAAATGGGTCAAACATTCATAAATGACCCATAAAATAGTAGATGGACAGAATAAGAAGGATACATGATCATGGTAATTAAATTTCAAGGACATACCATTTGAAATGAAAAACATGGAAGGAAGACAAAAATTAGATTTCTCTTATGAAAGTTCGGCATCCTAACGGCATTACTTAAACGTCAACAAAAATGATTTGAAAAGAACAAATAGGGTCTCTAATCATGTGAACATAAGAGTTCAGTATGATAGATATAGAGATAATTCCCCAACATAACAAAAAGGAACTTGAATGAATTGACATGAAAGTAGAACTTCAAAACGGGAAGGGTGAAGAACCACTTAAAAATTCGGCAGCCTAACGGCACGACTTAAAACTTCAAAATACTGAATTGAAGAGATCAAATGGGTTCTCTCATAATATGAACATAAGATTCCAGTATGATAGATATAGATATCATACCCCAAAAAAACAAAAAGGAACTTGAAAGAATTGACATGAAAGTAGAACTTCAAAACGAGAAGGGTGAAAACCACTTAAAAATTCGGCAGGCTAACAGCGCCACTTAAAACTTCAAAATACTGAATTGAAGAGATCAAATGGGGTATATCATCATATTAACATAAGAGTACAGTATGATAGATATAGAGATCATACCCCAATATAACAAAAAGGAACTTGAAAGAATTGACATGAAAGTAGAACTTCAAAACGAGAAGGGTGAACAACCACTTAAAAATTCGGCAGCCTAACGGCGCCACTTAAAACTTCATAATACTGAATTGAAGCGATCAAATGGGGTATCTCATCATATGATCATAAAAGATCAGTATGATAAATTTAGAGATCATACCCCAACATAATAAAAAGGAACTTGAAATACTTTACATGAAAATAGATCTTGAAAAAATGAGAAGGGAGAAAGAATCCGTTACAAAAATTTCGGCAGCCTATCGGCGCCACTTAAAACTTCATAAAAAGAAATAATGAGAGCGAGAGGGGATCTATAATTATATGAAAATTAAAAGGGAAGTAATAAGAGTATAAAATAACATCCTCCAACATAAGAACATGGAGCATAAATGGAATGACATAAAAGAGATTACTTGAAATGAAAGAGAGAGGTCGGATCCCTTACCTTAAAACATAACTCTTAAAACTCAAAGGTTGGGACCTTGAGGGCTTGGAGGCACCATGGGAGGACTCCTTGGGAGGTAATGAGACCAGAAATTCGTTGGGGGAGAGTGGGGAGTCGAATGGATGAGAGGATGGCTTGGTATTTATAAGGAAAGTGAGGGGACAAGGCATTAATTGCAAAGGGACACCCCATTAGCGGTTTTGGAAAAACCATGGGCTTGACCATGGTATTTGCCCATGGTATTGGCCACATGGGACACCTTATAACTTATCTCACTATTCATAATTCGAACATATTGATTACAAACTTAATACATCATTTAATGATGTCATTAAACACCCGTAACTTAAAAACTGTATTTTCACTATTCATCGAAAATTCAACTTTCTCTAAATAATCCCAAAATTTCACCTTAACCAAATATCAACGCTCTGATTAAAAATATGAAATCCAATTTATTAAAATAGTTTTCTAAATATTTTTAATTTAATTTTTAAATAAAAGCACTATTCCCCGAAAATTCATTTTTTTCAGAAAAAACCCCAAATATTAACATAGCATAATATCGGTGCTCTGAGTTCAAAAATGAAATCCATTTTATAAAAATAATTATCTAAATATTTTTAATTAAATTTTTAAATAAAAAATACTATTCACAAAAAAAAACTAATACTTGAATAATGATTTATGAAACCGTTATTTAACCATTTTATTGAATCACATTACTTAATCAAGGTGCCTAGATTATATTAATACTTTATTTAAGTAAGATTACTAATCCATTTGGACACATTACTAATCCTAATCATAAAATCACTATTCATAATTTACTATTCATCAAAAATTATGTTGATCTTATTAGACTCTAAATTTTGTACTGAACATAATTGTTGAAGACCATTTTTCGAAAATCATTAAACATTTTTAATTATTTAAGGTTTACATAAGCATTTTTAAAATATCCTTTTTCTAAAATTCATCAAAAATATGCATACTATATTTATCCGGTCATTTGAAAATTCATAAACTTCATCATAAGAAGAAATCCCAATTTTTATTTAAAACAAAGGATTACACAAGGCAGTTACGGTCTCCTTGCATAGCCCCTTATCACACCAGCATAGGACCTAAGTGTAAGGTGTGCTAAGGTGAGAGAATCCGAGGGAGGCTCGACCAACATCGCACGAGTAATAATTTCTATCAGTTTGAACTTATCGCGAAGGTGATCCCGTTCTATCTTTATACGATGAAGTTCATCTTGGGTTTGGTCCAGAGCAAAGCCCAGTGGTGCTACCTCCTTCCCAAGTTCTGTTAGATGGGCTTCGATTGGTCCAAGACTACTGGGTGAGGCCATCAAATCTTCTTTCTATATTAATTAACCAAGATTACTTGTATTTAGAGACAATAATCAAAACATTTAGTTTCTAGTGGTCATATTGACCAATGGTCATATAACAGTCAAAAACCAACAGTATCATTTTAATTATACTCATGTTATCAAATGAAACATTTTTGTTGAGTATAAAAAATAAAATAACACATAAAATTAGGAAACAAGATTTATTCAAAATTTCGGGTTGTTACAATCTTCCCCCCTTAAGAAATTGTGTCCTCGCAATTTTTTTTAAAATTAGGTTTTGAAATTTCATTGAAAGTCCCACATCGGAAAAGGAGTCAATAAAACTATTACTTTAAAAGAAAGAAAGGGAAGTACCAAGGTCACCCGAGTTAGCCCACACTAGGATTCCATGTAGGAAAACATGGACATGGATGAGAAAACAAAGGGTCAAGTTCTGAGGGAGAGTGACAGAGAACATGATTAGGAGAAAGTTAACCATAATAAAATCCAAAATTTATGATGTGTGTAAACGATCTTTGATTAACTAGTAGGAAACATAAACCAACAAAGTTTTTGTTTTACGTTCCTTTTCATAATTTTGAGGAATTCATTTACAACATAGAACAAAAACATAAGGAAATATATCTACCTTCATGTATAGTTTCACCCTTTAATAAGTTTCTACCGAAACTAATCTTTTCTCCCAAACAATGATCATTCAAAACTACTTGGTCTCATCAAAACACAAGAATCAGCTTCTAGAGAATCACATAATCCACAAAAGATTAACTATCTATTTCTTCTATCTTTAAACATTATCCCAAAAACAGAAAGGGTAAGGTTAAACAACTCTTCAAAAAGGAAGAATCCCATAGGAATGTAAACTAATTTTAAATCTTCAATGTTCCATGGTAATACCCAAAGTTAATCATAGACCATCCCATGAATAATGGTCCTTAAAATTCCTCAAAATAAACCAAACTAATATTGAAACCCAAATACATGAAGGATTTGATAACATAGTCTTCCAAAATAAACATCATTGTTCATCACCAAACAACATCAACCACTCCTAACATCTTATAACAAAATTATCTAAACTAAACATATTTTACCCAAGACATGTTAATCATTCCCATAAGTAACCTAAATTACTATAAGTCCACCATAAATTCATCAATTCTTCAAAATATAATTCAACCTTACTCCTCAATGAAAATACCGTAGTAATCTATTTACCTCGATCATATAGGGTCACCAAAATAGTGAACATATTCCAAAATAATAATCATTTTTTAACCCCTTAATCATCTCTGTCATATTAATATGACAATCGTCGCATTTCCTATCACATTGGTTTTTGGGACATGTTCTTCAGTTTCCCGCCATTAACTAAGAAAAGAAACTATAATTAGGGGATTATTTACTTAGCTAATAATCATGAAAATGAAACTTTAATCTTAAAAGGATAAACATGTAGAATAAAAGTATATCCCAACTTGTGATCCCCTAGGTTCCAATCTAGGTTATCCATGATCATATATTATTATGTGAATCTTTATTTTGTTTTATCCTTTTTCCTTTAAAAATGGTTCATACTAATCTTATGAATTTACCAAAGCATATCCCCTGGGAGTGTCGTAACCAAGAGTGCAGCAAGGCCCGTTGTCGTGTATCAGTTCCCGTTCGAGTCTAGCTCAAAGCGGTGTTTTCAGGTTTTACCCCTATGTACATCTATCCTAGAGCCACCTCTACCTGCTCGTATCCAGACAGGGATGTATTTTCTTGGAAACCCCTTACTCAATACTCACCAAAATACCAGGAAGATTTCCTATATTTAAACTTTTCTATAGGGTTCTTCCTAGATTTTTCATATCCTAATTTCCACAAATAACTAAACCATCCTCTGATACCAACTATAGCATCCCTCCTCTTTATCACATAAACTTTCATTGCATTTTAAAAAACCGAGGATCTTTAAGGTTTAGTGTCATGGAAACCAGGAACTTTAAACATGAAAATATAAAAAATTCTTCTAAAACACTTGAAAGGCTTCTCCTCATGTTCATACTAGGTTCATTACTGTATCACATAACCTAGGAGCATACATCAAAAGAAAGGGTGAGCAAAAATCCCAGTAAGTAAAACAAGAGAAACATTTTAAATGTGAACTTGAGATACTTCAATAAGGTCATGAAAAAGAACTTTAAGGCATGAGAATGAAATAAGGAGGCATATCATAATAAAAATAACATTTTTCATAACATGAAAATGTGGCTACATCATTTTACATAGACAATCATGAACATATCACCAAGGTCCATCCCCAAGGTGTCATTTGAAAATTACCAAGGTTATTCACCAAGGTATCGTGAAAATTGTAATCTCTAGTGGTTACATCATTACCCAATGCATTGGAGCGCTATCCAGGCGCACCCTTAAATTTGCCTTTATTATCATGTGATCCACATATATCATCATCAAAAATTTCATAAATAACCCATATAGCATAAAATAAATGGCTTTCATTTCATAATCATAACGTTTTAAAAACTGCTTTAAAGACATGATCTTTACATCACTTTAAAACCCACAGAAAAGAAAGATGGGTCTCATCTATGTAAATACCAGAATTTAAAATAGAACATTTTGGTATATATTTGAAAACCCCTTTATAAGAAAGAGCTTTGAGTATTCACTTAATAATATAAAAGAACTTTATAAAAAGAGAGAGACATTTTGGGACGGAAATTCTGCAGCATAACGGCTATGTTACGAGGATTTAGAAGACATTAAAAAGAGAGGTAAAATGGGTCAAACATTCATAAATGACCCATAAAATAGTATATGGACCGAATATGAAGGATACATGATCATGGTAATGAAATTTCAAGTACATACCATTTGAAATGAAAAACATGGAAGGAAGACAAAAATTAGATTTCTCTTATGAAAGTTCGGCAGCCTAACGGCGTTACATAAACATCAACAAAAATGATTTGAAAAGATCAAATAGGGTCTCTCATCATGTGAAAATAAGATTTCAGTATGATAGATATAGATATAATTACCCAACATAACAAAAAGGAACTTGAAAGAATTGACATGAAAGTAGAACTTCAAAACGAGAAGGGTGAAGAACAACTTAAAAATTCGGCACCCTAACGGCGCCACTTAATACTTCAAAATACTGAATTGAAGAGATAAAATGGTGTCTCTAATCATATGAAAATCAGAGTACAGTATGATAGATATAGAGACCATACCCCAACATAACAAAAAAACTTGAAAGAATTGACATGAAAGTAGAACTTCAAAACGAGAAGGGTGAAGAACCACTTAAAAATTCGACAGCCTAACGACGCCACTTAAAACTTCAAAATACTGTATTGAAGAGGTAAAATGGGGTCTCTCATCATATGAACATAAGATTCCAGTATGATATATATAGAGATCATACCCCAACATATAAAAAAGGAACATGAAAGAATTGACATGAATGTAGAACTTCAAAACGAGAAGGGTGAAGAACCACTTAAAAATTCGGCAGCCTAACAGCGCCACTTAAAACATCAAAATACTGAATTGAAGCGATCAAATGGGGTCTCTCATCATATGATCATAAAATATCAGTATGATAAATTTAGATATCATACCCCAACATAATAAAAAGGAACTTGAAATACTTTACATGAAAATAGATCTTGAAAAATGAGAAGGGAGAAAGAATCCGTTACAAAAATTTCGGCAGCCTAACGGCGCCACTTAAAACCTCATAAAACGAAATAATGAGAGCAATTGGGGATCTCTAAAAATATGAAAATGAAAAGGGCAGTAAGAGGAGTATAAAAAAACATCCTCCAACATAATAACATGGAGCATAAAAGGAATGACATAAAAGAGATTACTTGAAATGAAAGAGAGAGGTCAGATCCCTTACCTTAAAACATAACTCTTAAAACTCAAAGGTTGGGACCATGAGGGCTTGGGGGAACCATGGGAGGACTCCTTGGGAGGTAATTAGACAAGAACTTAGTTGGGGGAGAGTGGGGAGTCGAATGGATGAGAGGATGGCTTGGTATTTATAGGGAAAGTGAGGGGACAAGGCATTAATGGCAAAGGGGCACCTCATTAGTGGTTTTGGAAAAACCATGGGCTTGCCCATGGTATTTGCCTATGGTATTGGCCAAATGGGACACCTCATAGCTAATCTCACTATTCATAATTCGAACATATTGATTACAAACTTAATACATCATTTAATGATGTCATTAAACAACCGTAACTTAAAAACTGTATTTTCACTATTCATCGAAAATTCAACTTTCTGAGAATAATCCCAAAATTTCACCTTAACCAAATATCAACGCTCTGATTAAAAATATTAACTCCATTTTATAAAAATAATTTCCTAAATATTTTTAATTTAATTTTTAAATAAAAACACTATTCACCGAAAATTCATTTTTTTCTGAAAAAACCCCCAAAAATTACCGTAGCATAATATCGGTGCTCTGAGTTCAAAAATGAAATCCGTTTTATAAAAATAATTATCTAAATATTTTTAATTAAATTTTTAAATAAAAAAACTATTCACCCGAAAAAACTAATACTTGAATAATGATTTATGAAACCGTTATTTAACCATTTTGTTGAATCACATTACTTAATCAATGTGCCTAGATTATATTAGTACTTTCTTTAAGTGAGATTACTAATCCATTTGGACACATTACTAATCCTAATCATAAAATTACTAATCATAATTTACTATTCATCAAAAATTAAGTTGATCTTATTAGACTCTAAATTTCGTACGGAACATAATTGTAAAAAGCCATTTTTCAAAAATCATTACACATTTTTAATTATTTAAGGTTTACACAACCATTTTTAAAATATCCTTTTTCTAAAATTCATCAAAAATATGCATACTATATTTATCCGGTCATTTGAAAATTCATAAACTTCATCATAAGGAGAAATACCAATTTTTATTTAAAACAAAGGATTACACAAGGCAGTTACAGTCTCCTTACATAGCCCCTTATCACACCAGCATAGGACCTAAGTGTAAGGTGTTCTAAGGTGAGAGAATCCAAGGGAGGATCGGCCAACATCGCACGAGTAGTAATTTCTATCAGTTTGAACTTCTTGCGAAGGCGATCTCGTTCTAGCTTTATACGATGAAGTTCATCTTGGGTTTGGTCCAGAGCAAAGCCCAGTGGTTCTACCTCCTTCCCAAGTTCTGTTAGATGGGCTTCGATTGGTCCAAGGCTACTGGGTGAGGCCATTGAATCTTCTTTCTATATTAATTAACCATGATTACTTGTATTTAGAGACAATAATCAAAACCTTTAGTTTCTAGTGGTCATATTGACCAATGGTCATATAAAAGTCAAAAACCAACAGTATCATTTTTATTATACTCATGTTATCGAATGAAACATTTTTGTTGAGTATAAAAAATAAAATAATACATAAAATTAGGAAACAAGATTTATTCAAAATTTCGGGTTGTTACAGGAATGATTCCACCTCAGTGTAATTTTCATGGGTATCCCTCCACATGAACAAAGACCTCTCCTTCTTTAACAATCACTTCTATTATACAGTACTTGATTATGAAACTCTTGTGATATTACTTGTATGTATTCTCCCATTACAACAACCCTACTATAAAATACTCTTATGAATTTCCTTTGGGACTATACGACCTAACTTCATTCAATAAACAAGAATTTTTTGGTCAGCTATTTTAAAATTTCATCAATTAATCTGTAGATTTCAGACTTCTAAAGGTTGGTTATTGTGTAATAAACAAAATATTTTCATATTGGAAGGTCACCTAATAAGATATGCCACTTGGTAAGGTGTAAAAATCAACATAGGTCTTATATATTACCAACGAATGGACAGAGTTCAAAGTGGAAGAAAATATTAAACCATGTTACATACAACATCAAGACCAAGGGGCTAAACCTGAATGTAAAATAAGACATCCAGATAGTAAGATCAATGTGACAACTCGTCACCACCAAATTTTCCCATAGTGAAGGGTATGAAAACCAGGAGAATCTGATGAATGAAACAATACAATTCCCATTTCCTAATTCCTACAAAACCACATCTACAAACACACAAAGGAAAATCTGGGATATGAACACAATTCTTAGTAGGATTTCACTATAGAATCTATAAATATTATAATACAATGAAAATGTAATAATTGTATAATAAACCATTTTATAAAAAAATTTATAAAACGAAACCATTTTTTAAACAATCCTTTAGTTTTTCCAAAAATCCTTTTATATTCAAAAAAAATCTGGAATATAAAAAGTATATGTGATAAAGAATGTAATCATAAGAAAACCATCCATGCATACACTATATGATAATCAATTGATTTGCCAGCAATGAAATATATCATTTTGTATAAAACCATGTATAAATGATAGTGTAACACCCCAAGCATCCATGGTGCATTTCCGTTTGAATAATTCAATAGCTTGCATTGTACGCAACTTCGAGATTCTTACACCCTGTGACCAATCAAACTAGCCATTATGAATAGTAATTCACACTTTTGTAAAATTTTATAAGTTATATCTTTCAAAATGGACTTCATTTTCGTATTTGGAATATAAAAATTAGCTTAGGATGAATTTTTGGTATTTTTCTGAAAACATTCAGATTTGATGAATAGTGAAAATACAAAATTTTAATTAAAAACAACTTTTTTAATCAAAATAATTTATAGTACTAAATTATACAATTGAGTTGTTTTAAAGTATAATTAGATTATATTTTTACAATTTAATCCAATTTTGGTCATTAAATGCAATTTCACATTTAAATTCAACATAAACAAGTGTCAATCTTTTGATAGATATTATTTCTGAAAAACACGCTTTTTTGTTTTGACAACAGGAATTTATTTTAAATTAATTTCTTCCTCTTATGTGTTTTGAATTTAGATAAATAGATTTCATATTTAGAATCAGGACGTCCAAATTCTGTAAATAGGTAACTTTTATATTTGTATGTTTTGAATAATTACTTCGGTAAATATTTTATTTACCATGGTTAAAGGGTAAATCCTGTAAATAAAGGTAAAAAATAATATTATAATAATATTAAATTACCCTAACACATGTCCTAACTATATTTTATGATACAGTTCCGACCATTGGAATCCTTGGGTCGAATTCAGGACCCCATGGAGCCACATGTAAGTGATAATGACACGTTATTTTTATTAAGTTAAATTAAATACAAAAATGACATAAGCATATATCTTTTTGTAATACAATTTTTAAATAGGGTAATATATGTTATCCCTTTGAATATAAATATTCATTAGAAATATAACGAACATTTCCTACATAATGGTATTTTATTTATAATTTTTAGATATTGAATAATTAAATTTATTTATGACACAATAATGATGCAGTATTTTCCTTATTAATGAAAGAATCAAATAAATGGTATTATAAATGTTAAAATAAATATAATTTGAAAGTTTTTATTCCATAAAAAAAATTTATAGGTAAATATGACATGTTAGTATTAACTAAATGAATCTATTTCTAATTAATAAAGTCTTTAGGACTTTAGAAAAAATCAATTATTAAATAGTGTCAAAATTGACATAAAAGAGTTTTTTAAACAAATTTTATATTTTTAATTGATATAATATTTCTAAAAATCTAATATTCGGAAAAAGGACATATATAATGATAGTTATATCATTAATGATACACTTTTGGTTCTTTGGGTAGTTTATAGTAAGTTTATTAACCTTGTAATATAACAATACAAGGAGACAAGGTAAATGAAAAACTATTTCACTATGAGTTAAATCTAAATGATAACATTAATATGGTAACCTAAACCGGTTTTAAAGATATTTAT
Organism: Viscum album; assembly: GCA_963277665.1. Taxonomy (NCBI): domain Eukaryota; kingdom Viridiplantae; phylum Streptophyta; class Magnoliopsida; order Santalales; family Viscaceae; genus Viscum; species Viscum album. Next base: position 413,205,016 of record OY728128.1, on the reverse strand, counting down.
TGAGAGGATGTATTCCCATACCCATTTTATATTTGAAATAAATAACTTTGGAACCATTACAAATCGAAAATATGTTTTTTATAAAATAATATTTAAAATTTCCCTAAGGTGCACCTCACCCCTCTTATAAAAGGGAACCTTTCCTTCTCTCAAATACACACCTTCAAAGCCTTTTTTATCTACCAAACTCAGCCCAAATATCCTCCTAACTGTTCTCCCTTCATCTAAAAGGCCTTAAATAAGTTATAAATCCATCTTATGGAGCCATTTTGATCAAATCAAAAAGAAGAACCTGAAGAAGAGGTAAATATTTTATCACCTCTTTCATGTTCATTTCTTCTTCCACTTCTTCTTTCTTTTTTGTTTCCATTATAAAATAATAACTCCAATATAATCTATATATTATGATGTTATTATAAAAATTTCACAACAATATTAATTACTCTATCCATCCGCTGAATGACATGTCACCATACGTGTGTACATACGGCTTACCATCTCCACGTCGTGGTGTAGATGTTATTCAATACATTATAATTTGAATGGGTATAATAATGAGGTATAATTCTTTTAAATAATAAATATAACATGATAATTATTCTTTATATATTATATTTCATCCAATTATATATGATTTTAATATGAAAAAAATGATATTGTTTCTCGTACGTACGTACGGACTACCATCTCCACGAACTTGACGAGATTCATTACCCATTGTATTCATCCAAGAATAATTTTCATTTGATGGATAAAAATAATTTTTAATGACATAATATAATTCTTTATATAAATAAAATATATCATATTCATAACAAACATGGCTTACGTAACCAATCATATAAAGGAGAACGAATCCTTAAACAACCAAAACGAAGATAATACTAAAATACTACCAACAAAGAAATATTAAAGGATCACATATGATATAATATTTATGTATATAGTGCTTTTATAATTTAATAACAATTAGTGAACTATTATTAATAAGGTTAATGTACCCTTGACAAAGGAAAAGTACAAGGTAAGGGTTAAATTCACAATGTATTTATTATCCAAGGTTGTTTTTACGTAAGTATCTACTGGGACATCTTTATCATCCACATCTATGTTTTCTTAAAAATTTATTTCAAAACATTTTTACCATTTACTATAAAATGGTTTAAAGTCATTTATACCCTTATTTTGACCTTATGTATTTTGAAATGAATCTTTTCGTCGTTTTCCAAACATGGTAATTTATTAACTTTTTGACAAAATTAAAGTAAGAATGTTTTTTTAACTTATATGGCGGGTGCGGTTATTCTCAGTTGTTTTACACCTTTGAAGATTACCTTACACATTATAAGATTATTTTCAAAAATAAATGTTTTCTTTTATAATTACTTTAATTTTTAATGATTTCAAAATAGAAAGAGATATGTCTCTAAAAAGGTTTTTATTCCCTCTAGTTCAACATCCTTTGATGGATTTTAAGCTTATTTGAAGTTGATTTATTATGATTCAAAACATCCATATTATATTGAAGGTTTTGTGGTATGTTTGACTGTATATGGGTTATTTTTATACCTTTCATAGTATATTTTTAATTCATTGACTTTCCATATGATGGCGTTAATATGAATGTTTATGTTATATTTCAACCCTTTCATATGAGGAATGTATTGGACATAGTAAGTTACAGGTGGAGCCCTCTATAGCTCCTTAGTGCATCTGTAGGTCTCATGAAACAACTAGACATGGAATTGGCTGAGGCCTTTCCCAATTTGAATTATGGTTTTGGTCGAGGACTAAATCATTTTTAGACGACTTGGCCGAGGCCTTGACAAAATGTTTCAGAATGTCCTACAGTATACATTACCTCATTATAAAAAATAATATTGATCATTCTTGTGGTCATTCGAATATTATAATACTCATGATTATGTTTTATTATGGAATTATTTACTCAGATTACATTCCTTCCATAAAAGTGTTCATGTTTATTATTTGTAAAGGCATGTGCTTTCAATTATTCACCGTGCTTAATGTTTATGTTGTCTTCCGCTGTATTGTTTACCCTTACAAGGCATTTCAGCTAACCCCTTCTTTATGTTCCATTTTCCCAAGATATGAAGAATTTATTTATGAGTACCATGGAGGAATAATCTAGTAGGATTGGATGATTCTAATGGATTAAATTACTGTTTTAATTCATTTCATGTTGTAAAGTTGAACTTTTGTATGAATCGTGTTTCCAATAATACTAAACATATAGGCCTTTAGGGATATGATTTCTTTGTGATCATGCCAATTTTATTTAATAATTCACGGACTCTGGGTAACTAGGGTAAGGGAATTATAGTTGGAATCAGAGAAATTTTATTATAAACCTTCGAAACTATAATTAGATAAACTCTTATTAGAGAATCTTACCATAAGATAGACTTTGATGATTAGTATATATGTACTTCATAGAATTTTGGTAATGTAGATATTTTTTTTATTTTACAATAAATACATCTCTGTCTGGATACAAGTAGGAATTGGTTGCTCTGGCATAGATATACCTAGGGGTAAACCGGAAAATACTGCATTGAGCTAGACTTGAACGGGAACTGGTGCACGACAACGGGCCTTGCTACACTCTTGGTTACGACACTCCCAGGGGATATGATTAGGATAATTCTAATTTTCTTCATAAACCATTATGAAGGGTTTATGAGAATATAATTCCTCAAAGAAAACATATTTATGATTATGGATTATATATATACACTGTTCAATTTATGTTATGTGTTTTACAAGTTTGGGATTATGTATTGTGATTCATAAACTAATATACTTTATGACATTGTTTATAAATTGAACATTGTAGAAGGAATGGAAACCGAATCAATGCACGTAATCCGTGTTGGGATTTCCTTCCTACTCAAGATAACTATAGTGGAGCTGTTGATGCAACTAGTGTTGATCAGCTTTTCTCTATACTAGGACAACTCACTCTGGTTCGGAATAATAACCTTACTCATATGGAGAACCCTGATCCACAACATGGATGGTTAATGTTAGATCGGTTCATGAGGAAACAACCACAAACATTCAATGGGAGTACAAATCCATTAGTTTTTTAGCAATGAATAAATTCCCTAGAGAAAATATTTCACACATTTTGAAGTAGAGAAAGGGAAAAAGTTGTCATGGAAGTTTATCGCTTCATGGGAGATTTAGATCAATTGTGGTCATTAATCCAAAACACAAATGAAGATGAAGAAGTATCCAGTATGGAATGGAGGGAGTTTAAAGAACTTTTATTAGAAAAATACTTTCCTCGTGACCATCGAGAGGATTTGGAAAGGCTATTTTTGAGTCCGAAGAAAAAAGAGGATGAGAATGTCTCAATGTATGAAGCTATCCTTACATGGATAGCAAGGCATGTTGTGGATTATATACATAACCCAAGAAGTAAGAATGATCATTTCTTTGATGGGTTAAAACCATTTCTCAGTCGATCTTTAGTTTCACAATCCTTCACATCATACGAAGATATTGTCTCATGCGCTATCAAGATAGAAAAACAATTCTCAAATTCATATGACATTAATGATAATAAAGAGAAGAATATATCAGTTGAACACTTTGGGAAAGAAAATAAGGTAACAGTGAAGAAGGGAAGTGTTGAATTTCCACCATGAGATAATTTTGGAAGGAATCACCCTGGTGCATGCATAAAAGGAAAAGTAGTATGCTACAAATGTAGATATAAAGGCCATCTTGATGATGATTTTAAGGGAAATAAAGCCTCTACCAATGTTCAATGATACAATTTCATGGAGATGGAACATTATGCAAATGAATGTTCTAAGCGTCAGGGAAACATATCTCAGAAAATGCCAAGGGGTGAAGTCCAAGCTTATGTGATCACAACGGATGAAGTTGAATCTTTGAATGATGTGGTGGCGTGTAATTTAATGGTTTCCTCATGTTTAACTAATGCTTTATTTGATTCTGTATCATCGCATTGTTTCATATCTTCCTAGTTCGCTACGAAAATTAGATATTTCCAATTTGATTTAACAAGGGAGTTGTCTGTCAAAACTCTTAAGGCAAGTATCATTGCCATAATGTTTTGTGAATCAGTGCCCATTAGGGCATATAAATATTCCTTGTTTGCTGATCTCATCATCATAACCATGATTGAATATGATATACTCCTCAGTATAGATTGGCTTTTGGACCATTATGCGAAAAATTATTTTAAGATGACTGAGGTTACAATTTTCGAGGAAAATAAGTAGTACCATATCTTAATAGCATAAACGTCACTATCTGATTCTTATCTAGATCCACCCCTAGTAGCTCAACTACATTCAATTATTGGGGAGGAATATAATGAAATAACAATGGGTGAAGAAAGGAATGTTAAAATTGAGCACTTACCTATTGTGCAAGAATATGTTGATTTGTTTCCAGAAGATTTACCTGGACATCCTCTTGAATGATAAATTGAGTTTTCCATTGACATAATACATGGTTCATTGCCCATATCAAAGACCCCTTATAGAATATCCATTTTGGAATTAGTGGAACTATTGAAACAACTAGAGGAATGGAGTAATAAGGGATTTATTCACCCTAGTGTTTCTCCATGGGGAGCCCCAGTCTTTTTTTCTAATAAGAAAGATGGACTTATGATGTTGTTCTTTGACTACATGGAAATAAATGCTATAACGATAATGAACGAGTATCCCCTACCATGAATTGATTATTTATTCGACCAACATCACGAAGATCAATATTTTTCAAAAAGTGACCTTCGATCTGGATATCATCAGTTATGTGTTGAAAAGGAAGACATTCCAACGTTAGCATTTTGAATCAGGTACGGGAATTACAAGTTTATAATAATGCCTTTTGGGTTGACTAATGCACCCTCTATTTTCATGGATCTAATGAACAGAGTTTTCAAGGAATATCTTGATGAATTTTTAGTGGTATTTATTGATGATATAATGGTATACTCCAAAATTTATGAAGATCATGAAAATCACTTGTGAACCATTCTGAAAACCCTCAGATGAAATATATTGTACAGGAAGTTTAGAAAGTGTGAATTATGGATTCAGGATATTTATTTCCATGGACATATTGTCTCTATGGATGGAATCTATGTAGATCCATCTAAGACCATATCAATCCATGAATGGACAGCACCGACGAGTATAACTGTTGTACGTAATTTTATTGGTTTAGCAGGTTATTATCGACGTTTCGTCCAGAATTTTTCCTGATTGGCTAACCCATTAACGAAGCTAACACGTAAAAGGGTTATATTGGTTTGGACAAAAGAGTGTGAATAATGTATTGAAGAACCGAAGAGAAGATTAGTCAATGCTCCTATATTGACTCTACCATCAGGGAATGAGGGATTAGTTATTTATATTGATGCCTCAAAGAAAGTACATTGTTGTTTCCTTATTCATAATGATTGGGGTATTTCTTATGCATCACGATAGCTGAAAATTAATGGGAAAAACAATCATACTCATCATCTTGTGTTAGCAGCTCTAATCTTTGCTTTTGATGTTGTAGATACATTATCTCTATAGTGAAAAATGTGAGATATATACCGATCACAAGAGTTTGAAGTATATTTTCTCATAGAAAGAACTCAACACGAGGAAAAGGAGATGGCTTGAACTACTCAACGATTATGATTGCACAATACACTACCACCCGGGGTAGGCAAATATAGTGGCAGATTCTTTGATTAGAAAGGATCATGGAGTTTTGAACAAGATGACAGTCGAAAGGGATAATATATTCATGTATCTAGTAAAGATGGATATTGGAATAAATGTGGAAGGTGAAACATCAATACTTTTTCAAATGGTTGAAATCCCATCATTACTAGAAAGGATAAAAAGTTATCAGACTGATTATGAGGAATTTTTTTTTAAAAAAAGATTACATCTGTGAATGATGGGAGATTGATTGACTTCGTATATGAAGATGGAATTTTGAAATTTGGGAAGAGTCATTGTGTTCCTAACATTCCTGATATAAAAATGGAATTGTTGGATGATGCTCATAGCTCCAATTTCACTATACACCCTAGGAGAACCTAGATGTATAGAGATTTGAAGAAACATTTTTTGGGGGACAACATGAAGAGAAAGATTGCGGATTATATGTCAAGATGCATGGTTTTTCAAAAAGTGAAAGCTAGAAGGAAACAACATGGAGGAGTCATGCAACCTCTTCCCATACCTGAGTGGAAATGGGATAATATTACAATGGAATTTGTCATGGGACTACAAAAGACACCAAGAAGGAATGATGCAATATGGGTCATTGTTGATTTTCTTACCATGTCGGCACATTTTCATGCTATAAGATAAGATTTACCACTTGAACATCTGGAAAGATTATATATTAAAGATGTTGTAAGACTTCTTGGTTTACCTCTATCGATTATTTCTGGTTGTGATCCCCGTTTTACATCAGGATTCTGGAAAAGTCTTCAGAATTCCTTGGATACTGAACATCATTAGAGCACTGCCTTCCACCCTCAAACTGACGGAAAATCAGAACAGACAATTCAAACCTTAGAACACATGTTGAGATCTTTCTCACATTACTTTAACGGTATGTGGGATCAATATTTACCTCTGGTAGAATTTTCCAATAACAATAGCTTCAATTCAAGTATTCAGATGGAATCACATGAAGCATTATATGGAAGGAGATGTCGCACACCAATTTTTTGGGATGATGTTTGTGAAAGAAAACTCGTTGGCCCAGAACATGTTGAGGAAACAATTGAAAAGGTGAAGGTAATCCAAACCCACATCAAAATAGCTCAATGTATGTAGAAGAGCTATGTCGATAACAGAAGGAAGGATTCGACATTTCAGGTAAGAGATCATGTTTTCTTGAAGGTAACTTAATGTAAGATAGTTATATGATTCGGTAAGAAGGGTATATTGAGTCCCAGGTACATCAGACCTTTTGAAATTATAGAATGAATTGGGGCTGTAACTTACCATTTAGAAATATTGTCTTGTCTCTCCAATGTTCACGATGTGTTCCACGTATCACTGTTGAGAAAATACATGCCTGACCCAATGCACGTACTCACCTATGAAGAACTAGAACAGGAACTCAATCTGTAATATTGCAAAGAGCCTTTCAGTATTCTTGAAACTATAGAACTAGTGTTCAGAAATCGGATGACTCGTCTGGTAAACATTCTTTGGAGAAATCATAAGAGGGAAGAGGGAACGTGGGAACCAGAGGATCTTATGATGATTAACAACCCAAATCTTTTTATTAAGTAATACTCTAGAAATTCTGAGGACAATATTATTTGAAGGAGGTGTGATTGTAACACCCCAAGCTTCCACGACGTGTTTCCCATTGAATAATGCAATAGTTTTCATTGTACCTAACTTCGAGATTCTAATACATTGCGACCGGTCAAACTAGCCATTATGAATAGTAATACCCAATTTTTTAAATTTTTTAAATTTTATCATTCAAAATGGACTTTATTTTTGGATTCACAAGATAAAAATTTTCTTAGGGTGAATTTTTTGTATTTTTCTGAAAACATTCAGTTTTTTATGAAGAGTGAAAAATAAAAAATTTTAATTAAAAACATTTTTTTTAATAAAAATAATTTATAGTGATAAATTATACTATTGGTAGTTTTTAAAGTATAATTAGATTATATTTTTAGAATCTAATACAATGTAGATCACAGGACATAATTTCACATTTAAACAGGACATAAACATGTGTCAATCTTTTGATAGTTATTAATTCTTAAAAACACGCTTTTTGTTTTGACAACGGGATTTAATATTAAAATATTTTATACCACTTCTATGTTTTGAATTTATAAATATGGATTACATATTTAGAATTTGGAGGTCCAAAATGCGTAAATAAGTGACTTTTATTTTAAGACATTTTAAAAATTACTTCTGTATAAATTTTATTTGCAATTATTAATGTGTAAATCCGGTAAATAAGGGTAAAAAATAATTTTATTATAATATTAAATTACCCTAACAGATGTCCTACACCATAATCATTAGTATTTAACAAAAGACTATAGTACCACATAGTGTGATACACCACAATTACACTTTGTCAAACTGGCCTAAAAAACCAATAACACAAACCTCACCCAAATTCTATTATCCTGGCATAAGACTATAGTGCAATCCATGTACCACGCCACATCAACCCCAAAAAAAAGGAAGAACCACCAAACTCACCCCAATGAAAATACACATTGTATCCTCTATCTCTATGCCACATAGATCAACCAAATATATGTAATATACCACAACCCCTTCACAATGGTGCATCCTGGTAAACAATTGTAGTGGAACTAGTATTCTACCTCTAGGACCCCATATTGAAGCTATATTTCCCATGTTGAAACCAATATCAATATGGTTTAGCCACTCCCATCCCTAAAGCATACCCCTATATAATTTGATGGGAACAATATATCTCATCCAGAAACCCTAGAACTATAAGAAACATTCAAAAACATTTAATATTAGAGTGTAATAAAACCCAGAGGGAATAACAATTCTCCACAATACAAGATTTCTATACCCATAAATCACTCATGATTTTGGACTCTCAAATATATAAGTCCAATGCTTCCACACCGATGATTCTTTTTCCAACATCTCAGGGTTATCCCATCATCATCTCTATAGTACATAGAACAAAGTAATAATTTTACTGTATATTACCTTATCCTAGTGATCCATAATCTAGACCAGTTTCTCAACCACAGTGGTGAATGGATCAAGGATGACATCTACCGATTCAATCTCATGGGAAGGTTACATTTGATACCACCTCAATTTGGAAACATTAAATACATCAATTTTCAATCTAAAATTATATTGTAAGTCTAACTGATATTCCAACTTTCTAATTCATTCAATGATCTCAATGGGGAAAACAAAACTAAGTGATGACATACACTACATACCAAACTGAGGTGTCCCATGTGTGTTGAAACAAGAAGAAAGGCCTAATAACCAACATCAATCTCAAGAGTCTGATGAAGATGGTCCACATAGGATTTATGATGGCTTTTTCCCATCACTAATCTCTTCAATATCAATTGAACCATTTTAGTTGTCTCCTGAACAAGGATCTGTGTAACACATCGACCGCAGTTACCCAGAGTCGGTGAATTATTACGTATCATTGGAATGATCATAAAAGATCATATCTTGAAAGACCGTTTGGTTTAGTAGCCTTGGAAATACAAGATACATTCATAATTCTTACATTACATCATAAAGTGAAAAACTACAACAACATCTTGTCCCCTTTTTAACACACTTATCCCTTAGACTATCACTGTAGGTCAGTCATAATATACTTCTCCACATCCTGTGAAAAATAAAACATAGAAAGGGGTGATCTCATATACTCAGTAATGATAACAATATAGCGGAAACTATTATAAATAAACATTTAAGGAAATGTATAACAAAAACAAAAGCCTTTTAAACATGATAATTCAGCATAATATAGAAAAGATAAAATCAAATAATTAAATTTACTTACTAAAATGGATATTCTACTTGTCAAATAATCACATTCATTATCAAATAGAAATTTTCATAATGATGGAATGCATAATGTCAGACTATCATAGCCACATAATCAAGGCCTTGTGCCAACACTACAAATTAGATTTTGTCAAGGCCTTGTGCCAAGACATTAGTTTGTCTCATGAGACCTACCGATCCATCGGGGAGCTATAGCGGGCTCCACCCATCACTTACTAAGTCCAATGCATTCCTCATATGAAAAGCTTGAATCATAACATAAAAATTCTTATTTAAACTAGCATCTGAAATGTCAATACTTTATCCACAAACCATGAATAGTATAAAAATAGAACATCCACAATCAAACATAACTCATTCGATACAATATGGGAGATTGTATTGTATCGGATTAACCTCAATCGAGAATAATGAAGTATATTTACATTGATGAAAATAATCATCAAAACTATTAGAGAGAAATATACCCTTTTCTTGAAGTCATTTAAAAGTCACACTATTTCTCATGAAGCCATTTAAAAATAGATATTTTAATCAAAGTGTCGCTTACCAATTTGAAACTTTTAAATGGATTTTTAATTTTAAAACTAAAATTTCCATATAAAAAAATCCTTAAAACCATTTTTAAAACATGGACATTAATGAGAAATATTTAGAATATTAAATATTTAAAACATTAAAAATCATATTTTATTTGGAGTTCCTAACCGAAAGAGAGGAACTTGAATACAAATAATTGAGGTAATCAAAAAATTGTAATATCATAAGAATAAATTGATTCATGATATACTATTTCAAGGTACATTATATACACCATATAAAAGTGATTAGGTGTATAACAACAAAGAAGTCTCAATGGAATTTAAATTAAGATGAAATATCTTATAAAGACTGTATCCTTAGGTTAAGGATAAATCAATGAAATAATTATGTGTGAAAAATATATATACACTAAATATTATTTGATATTTAGTGTAAATCAATCAGAGTATATTCACACATATTCTTTTAAAAACAAGACCAATGAATTAGACATTTAACTCAACAAATGGAGATTGAGTTAAAATTACTCTTATCAAGTTCATATCAATGACTTGGGAATTTATAAATGGAGTGATTATTTGTATCAAAATTATATCCACAGAAAGGGGAATGGAAATATTGACATAATTAAATGAATAGTTATTCCTCACATAATCTTGGAGTAAAATAATCAATGAAGTATGCGTGATGCCGAATGAGTGGAAATTGAAATTTCAAATTCCCTTATTGATTTGGTAACATACGAAACATACACCCATGAAATAAGGATCATAAAATGATGACGTAAATATCCATAAATTAAATTATATTACTCAATGAATAAAATCATGGGCAGTACATGAACCATATGCAATAAATAACTGGTGAACAATGGAAATCTCACGGAGTTAAAAGTGAGATAAGAACTCTCATACCTTGTACTTTGTCCTTGGTCGAGGGTAGATTAACCTCATGTATAATGGATAAATAATTTTTTTTAAATTATACAATAATAATATACATTAATAAGATATCATATATGATCTTTTAACATTTATTTGATGATAATATCATAGTATTATCGTCGTTTCAGTTGCTAACAGATTCATTTTACTTTATATTATATTTTATGTGGGCATTATTTTTTATGGATGGGATATATCTTATTCATATCCAGAATTTTATCATGTCTCTAATTATTATTTTTAATCATCAAATTAAACTTTGTCATAAATGTATATGATGTGGAATGAATCTATTCGCATTCGTGGAGACGGTAATTTGTATGTACACACGAGCAACAATATCAATCTTTTGATATTTAGATAATATATAATTGGATGTTATATCATAAATAATGAATCATTATAATTTTTTATTTATTATTTACATGAATTACACATCATTATTATACTCGTAATAAAAATAATATATTGAATAACAATTACACCACAACGTGGAGATGGTAGGTCGTACGTACGCACGTATGGTGACATGTCATTTAAAGGATGGATATAATACTGAATATGGTTGTAAAATATTTATAATAAAATCATATTATATATATGATACTGGATTTATTACTTTATAATGGAAATAACAAAGACATATAAAGTGGAAGAAGAAAGGAACTTTAAAGAGGGTGGTGAAATCATAACCTCTTCTTCAGGTTCTTCCTTTTGATTTAATCAAAATGGCTCCTTAGGTTTGCTTTATGATCAAAATAAGGCCTCTAGGTTGAAGGGAGGATTTTTGAGAGAGTAATTGGGCAGGTTTTGGCTGAGAGAAATGGTTTTGAAGGTGTTAATTAATGATAAGGTGGGGTGACCTTTTATAAGAGGCAGTGAGGGGCACCTTATGAAAATCTAGAAATATTATTTTATAGTAAAATCATTTTCGGTTCCTAAAGGCTAAAAAGTAGATTATTTCTAGGATAAGGTGTGTTTGGAACGAAATAAACTCAACCAATAGTTTTTATACAGGTTTGGGTCACTTTAATAACCTTATCATTTAGTTTTAACTCTTAGTTACATAATTTCACATTTACCATGTCTCTTTGTATTTTTATATTATATGGTTAATAAACATACTATAAACATCCAAGAGATCCCCAATTGGTTCATTAATGATACACCTATAATTATATATGTCTCTTGGCTGAGACTTAGTTTTTTAGAAATAGAATATCAATTAATAATATAATATTTTTTTTAAATTTGCTTTTATTTCAATTTTGACACAATTTGGAATTGGATTTTTGTGAAAATAATTACAGCATGATTATTTCGAAATAAGTTAATTAAATCAACCATAAAATGTCCTATTAACCTATAAAATTAGTTTAACTCAAAAAAAGTCTCAAATTACATTTATTAGGGTATTTATAATATCAATTATCTTGATCATTCATTAATAAAATAATTTCTACATCATCATTGTGTCATAAATAAATTAAATTATTTATTGTCAAAAAATATATAAAAATTATCATGATGCAGAAAAGATTTTTATCTTTCCAATTAATATTTATATTCTAAATTTTAACTTATATAACCCTTTTTAAAAATTAATTTACTAAAAGATGGTTGTTTATGTGATTTTAGTCTTTACTTTAAATTAATTTATTTAAAGTGTCATTTTCACTTCCAAGTGGCTCCATGGGGTCCCAAAATCGACCCATGGATTCCCATGGTCAGACATGTATCATAAAATAGAGTTAGGACATATTTTAGGATAATTTTATATTATTATAATATTATTTTGTTACACTTATTTACCAGATTTACCCTTTAACCACGGTTAATAAAATATTTACCGAAGTAATTATTCATAATGTTTAAAAATAAAAGTTGCCTACTTAACAAAATTTTTACATCCTGATTCAGATTATTGAATCCATTTTTGTAAATTCAAAACACATAAGTGGCAGAAATTTATTTAAAATTAATTCTCGCTGTAAAAAAAACGTGTTTTTATGAAATAATAACTATCAAAATATTAACACTTGTTTATGTCTAGTTTAAATATGAGATTACGTCCATTGACCAAAATTTGATTAATTGGTAAAAATATAATCTAATAATACTTACAAACAATAAAAATTTATATTTTAACATTATAAATTAAATTTATTAAAAATGATGTTTTTAGTTAAAAAATAGTATTTTTCACTATTCACCAAAAATAGGATGTTCTTGGAAAAATACCAAAAAATCATCCGAGGTTAATTTTGATATTACTAAACAAAAAACTAAGTCCATTTTGAAAGTTAATATTTATAAAATTTCAAAAATTGTGTATTGCTATTAATAACGACTACTTTGAGTGGTCACAGTGTGTTAGAATCTCGAAGTTGCGTACAATGAAACTATTGAATTATTCAAAGGGAAACGTCCCGTGGAAGCATGGGGTGTTGCATACTCCCATTATTCAAATAAATTCATCCTTTCAATTTGAAATTGTTCTTCGAAAATAAAATGGTGAAAATATAAAATGCATTTGTCGAAAACTCACATCGGAAAAATGGATTAATAGGGCTCTATTTTAAAACAAAGAATGGTATGTATGAGGGTTACCAGAAATAATACATACTAGGGTTACATGTAGGAAGACATAGATATGGAACGAAAACTAATAATCAAGTTTTGATGGCTTGTTAAAGAGAGTATTATTATGAGAAATTAAACGATCTGAAAACCGTAAAATTGTGATGGGTTAAACGGTATTTGATTCCCGAGTAGGAAATGTTAACCAACAATGTTTTTGTTTTAAGATACCTTCCATAAAGTTGAGTAATTTATTTTTGGGATTTAATAAGATTGTAATGAAATATAATTACTTGTCATGTAGACTTTCATTTTTTTCTAAATTTCTACCACTAACTCATTTTTTTCAAATGATGAGTATTCAAGATGACCTGGTCACGCCGGAAGAGTTAGAATCAACTTCTAGAGAATCACATGATCCAAAGAGGATAAACTATATATTTACCTTGCCTTTATAGAATAATCAAAACCAAAACAGATAGTACATGATCAGATGACCCCCCCAGGATATTTATTTAGAGAAAGAAACACTAATTTCAATTTATAAAATTAAACGAACATCACCCAAAAGTGAAATAAATACCATTCAATAAAAAATTTCCTTAAAATCCTTCAATATAATCCAAACGAATATTGAAACCAAAAACTTAGAGGAATTTGGTTATGTAGTCTTCCACAATAAATTGTATATCTAAGTGACATTGACTACTCTTAAAGTCACATACATAAAAGTAATTATCCTAATCACATATTCTCTATTATAGGTAATTCATTTCCATAAATAACCCAAATCACTATACATCAATAATAAAAACACAGATAAAAATCCACCATTACTCCTCAAATGGAATCTCATAGTATTCTATCTCCCTTAGGCATATAGTATTCTAATTAGAGCGAACATCTTCCAAAATAACATATATCACTTAATAACCAAATTATTTTTCTATACTAAGGAAATTCATTTGATAAGACATAAGATCCCAAATAAACATAATATTGATTAATAAAATCATTAAACTAAAAATAAGTAGTCACAATAACTAGGGACTTCACGTAGTCCAGTGGTAGGTGATAAATCCCAATTGCACTATGGTTGTGGGTTCTATTCCCACAGCTTGGTCCGACGCGATGGGTTGTCAAACGGTCTAAATGTTTCCCTTTTTCTAAAAATATATTTTATAACATTTCCAAAATGAGATAAATTCCTCAAAATAACCATAACATAATTTAACCACAGATGTTATCTCATACACTGCATTTTCAATAGAAAATATAATAACAAATAACTACCTCAAACCCAATGATCATATAAGACCAAAGGGTTTTTTTATAACTATATTCACAAGAGAATGGATAATTTTTATATGACAAAATGAAGGGTTACAAATACAAGAGAAAATTATTACAAAGTAATCCGATTAACAAGGAGCACTGATACTTCTAAACATTTCTCAAACCATTTATTTCCACATAGAATCTTCTTTGACCATGAAAATATTCTATAGAATAGGGAATTCACTCTGGTAATTGCCAGGTCCCCTACATTTACGAAAAATGACTGTAAATGGATTCTTGGGACCATTTTTATTTTCTTCCATAGTACTGTTAATTTTTCATCAGAAATTATTCACCTTATGTCCTTCTTTACCACACGAAAACCATTTCTTTTTTCCATTAAGAAACTTTCCTTTGTATCTCCTTCCACATTTCCTGCAAGATGCAAATTGTGGATTCATTTCTCCATGGTCTCCACAATTGGAGATTATATCATTCATCACATTTCTCTTCATTGTTGAATCTGGGAGTTGGTTAATATATATGTTGTTGATCATATTTTTGGAAAAATAATTTGGAATGAACATGATATCTTTTACGTTTATCAACATTCCATTTTTTTGCACATTTCCACCACCGTTCGCACCTTGTACATCATTCTCAAAGATACTATGACTTCCTTGAAATCCAGCCATTGAAAAATACAAGAAATCATTGTGTGAGTAACATTAGTCAGAAAATAATTTAGAGAATTTCATGTCACTATGTTCTCAATTTGAAATAAAATAGGATTAACCAAGGTCATTTACTCTCATATTATATTAAAATACATCAAATCGGTTGGTAATGAAAATGTAAATTATCCTAAGCATATCCCTCAGGAGTGTTGTAACCAAGAGTGCAGCAAGGCTCATTTTCGTGCACCAGTTCCCATTCGAGTCTAGCACAAAGTAGTGTTTTTGGGTTTTACCCCTAGGTACATCAATGCCAAAGCTACCTCTACCTTCTCATATCCAAAACAGGATGTATTGCTTCGAAAACTCATAAAATCTCTACAATACCAAAATTCTAGGAAGTTCTTCTGTACTAATCCTCAAAGTCTATCTTAGGGATATGTGATCTAATCAGATTTTATCTAAATCTAGCTTCCATGGTTTGTACTAAACCTCCTCTAATACCAACTTTAACACCCATACCCTAGTTACCCAGAGTCGGTGCATTATTACATATTATTGTAATTATCATAAAATATCATATCTCAAATGACCAATTGGTTTAGTAGCCTTGGAAATACTAGATACATTCATAAGTCTTACATTACATCATAAAGTGAAAAACTACAACAACATCTTTTCCCCATTTGAACACACTTTTTCTCTTAGACTATCCCTGTAGGCCAGTCATAATATACTTCGTCACATTTTGTGAAAAATAAAACATAGAAAGGGGTGAGCTCATATGCCCATTAAGGATAACAATATAGCGGAAACTTTCATAAATAAACATTTAAGTCAATATATAACTAAAACATAAGCCTTATAAACTTGTAAATTTAGTATAATATGGAAAAGATAAAATCAAATAATTCCATTTACTTACTCACATGGATATTCTACTAGTTGAGTATTCACATGCATTATCAAATAGCCACTTTTATAATGATGGAATGCATAATGTCGGACTATCATAACCACATACTCAAGGACTTTTGCCAAGACTACAAATAAGATTTTGTCAAGGCCTTGTGCCAAGACACTACTTTGTCTCCTGAGACCTACCGATGCATCGACGAGCTATATCGGGATCCACCCGTCACTTACTAAGTCCAATGCATTCCTCATATGAATAGTTTGAAACATAACATAAAAATTCTTATATAAACTAGCATACGAAATGTCAATACATTATCCACAAACCATGAATGGTATAAAAATAACACTTCCACAGTCAAACATAACTCATTCGATACAATATAGCAGATTTTATTGTATCAGATTAACCTCAATCAAGAATAATGAAGGATGTTTACATTGATGAAAATAATCATCAAAACTATTAGAGAGAAATATCCCCCTTTTCTTGAAATCATTTAAAAGTCACACAATTTGTCAATAGTCAATTTAAAAATATATTTTTTAATAAAAGTGTCCCATACCACTTTGAAACTTTTAAAAGGAATTTTAATTTTGAAATTCCAATTTTCATATAAATAAATCCTTAAAACCATTTTAAAAACATGGACATTAATGAGAATGATTTAGAATAATAAATCTTTAAAACATTTAAAATGATATTTTAGTTGGCGTTCCTAACCAAAATAGAGACACTTGAAGAATAATAATTTAGGTAATAAAAACATTGTAATATATTGAGAATAAAGGGATTCATGATATATTATATCATGGTACATTATATACACCATATAAAAGTGATTTGGTGTATAACAACAAAGAAGTATCAATGGAATGTAAATTAAGATGAAATCTCTTATAAAGACTGTATCCTTAGGCTACGGATAAATCAATGACATAATTAGGTGTGAAAATTATAAATACACTAAATATGATTTGATATTAATTGTAAATAAATCATAGTACATTCATACATATTCTTGTAAAAACAACACCAATGAATTGGAAATTTAACTCAACAAATGGAGATTGTGTTAAAATTACTCTTATCAAGTTCATATCAATAAATTGAGAATTTATCAATGGAAAGATTATGTGTATCAAAATTATATCCATAGAAAGGGGAATGGAAATTATGACATAAGAAAATTAATAGTTATTCCACACATAATCCTGGAGTAAAATAATCAATGAAGTATGGGTAAAGCCGAATTAGTGGAAGTTGAAATTTCAAATTCCCTTATAGATTTGGTATCTTTCAAAACATACACCCATGAAATAAGGATTATAAAATGTTGATTTAAATATCAATAAATTATTGTATATTACAAAATGAATACAATCATGGTCATTACCCACACCACAAGCAATAAATAAGTGGTGAACAATGGAAATCTCACGTAGTTAAAAGTGAAATAGGAAACCCCTTACCTTGTACTTTTTCCTTGGTCGAGGGTAGGTTAACCATTTTTATAATGGTGAAATAATTTTTATTGATTTATAAAAGAATCATATACATTAATATGATATAATATATGATATTTTAACATTGATTTGTTTATAATATCTTAGTATTATCGTCATTTCGGGTATTAATGGATTCATTTTCTTTTATATTCTTTGCTATGAGATCCATAATTATTATGGATGGGATGTATCTTATTCATATATATAATTATATCATGTCTCTCAAAAATATTTTTAATCATCAAATGAAATTTTTTCTAGAATGGATATGATGTGGAATGAATCTCATCGCGTTCGTGGTGATGGTAATCTGTACGTACGCATGAGCGACAATATCATTCTTTTGATATTAAATTAGTATATAATTGTACGGTATATCATATATAAAAAATAATTATTATGTTATATTTATTATTTACACGAATTAAACAACATTATTATACCCATCCAAATAATAATATATTGAATTACAATTACACAATGATGTGGAGATGGTAGGCTGTACGTTCGCACTTATGGTGAAATGTCATTCAAGGGATGAATATAATACTGAATAACATTGTACCATATTTATAATAATATGACTGTATATATAAGATACTGGATTTATTATTTTATAATTTAAATAACAAAGAAATAAGAATTAAAGGAGATAGGAACTTGGAAGAAGGTGGTCAAATCATTACCTCTTCTTCGGGTTATTCCTTTTGATTTGATCAAAAGGACTCCATAGGTTGGCTTTATGATCAAAATAAGGCCTCAAAGTTTAAGGGAGGATAGTTTAGAGAGTATTTGGGAAGGTTATGGCTGAGCTAAAAGGCTTTGAAGGTTTGAATTAAAGATAAGGGTGAGTGCCCTTTTATAAGAGGGGGTGAGGGGCACCTTACGAAAATCTAGAAATATTATTTTATAGTAAAATAGTTTTCTATTTATAATGTCTCAAAAGGAGATTATTCAGATGATATGATGGGTTTGGGTCGAAATCAACTCAACCAATAGGTCTTAGACAGGTTGGGGTCACTTTATTAACCTTATCATTTAGTTTTAACTCTTAGTTAATTAGTTTCACATTTATCATGTCTCTTTGTATTTTTATATTATATGGTTAATAAAATTAATATAAACTTCCAAGAAAACCTAAAGGGGTTCATTAATGATACACTGATATTTATATAAGTCTCTTTCCTGAGCCTTATATTTTTATTAATAGAATATCAATTAATAATATAATATTTTTTTAAAAAACTCTTTTATGTCAATTTTGACACTATTTGGAATTTGATTTTTGTGAAAATCATAAAAGAATTATTACTTCAAAAAAATTTAATTAAATCAATCCTAACATGTCATATTATCCTATAAAATTATTTTAATTCATAAAAAGTCTCATAGTATATTTATTTGGGATCTTATAATATCAATTATCTTTATCTTTCATTAATACGGTAATTTCTACATCATCATTGTGTCATAAATAAATTAAATAATATAGTGTCTAAAAATTATAAAACAATTATCACGATGTATTAAAGATTTTTATCATTCCAATTAATATTTATAGTCTAAAAGATAACTTATATAACCCTATATAAAAATTAATTTACTAAAAGATGTTTGTTTATGTGATTTTTGTCTTTACTTTAAATTAATTAATTTAAAGTGTCATTTCCACTTACATGTGGCTCCATGGTATCCCAAAATCGACCCAAGGATTCCAATGGTCGGAGATGTATCATACAATAGGGTTAGGACATTTGTTACGGTAATTTTATATTATTATAATATTATATTGTTACCCTTATTTACCTTATTTACCCTTTAACCAAGGTAAATAAAATATTTACCTAAATAATTATTCATAATGTCTAAAAATAATAGTTTCCTATTTACATAATTTGGATATATTGATTCCAAATATGGAATCCATTTTTATAAATTCAAAACATAGAAGTTTCATAAAATAATTTAAAATTAATTCCCACTGTCAAAATAGAAAACATATTTTTAATAAATAATAACTTTCAAAAGATTTACACTTGTTTATGTCTAGTTTAAATATAAGATTACGTACAATGAAAAAAATTAGATTAAATGATAAAAATATAATATAAATATACTTAAAAACAATTAAAATGTATATTTTACAACTATAAATTAAATTAAATAAAAAAGTTGTTTTCAGTTAAAATATAGTATTTTCACTATTCACCAAAAAATTGAAGTTCTTGGAAAAATACCAAAAATAAATCCTTGGATACTTATGATATTCTGAATCCAAAAATGAAGTCCATTTTGAAAGGTAAAATTTATAAAATTTCAAAATGTGGGTATTACTATTTATAATTTCTACTTCGATTGGTCACGGCGTGTTTGAATCTCGAAGTTGCGTACAATGCTAGCTATTGCATTATTCAAAGGGAAACGTCCCGTGGAAAATTAGGGTGTTACTATCAGTACAACCAAGGACTGATCCCCCATTTATACCCAACACAAGGTAGGACTACATGGATACACATAAAATTATTAATTGGGAACCATATTAATAACATTTTAAAAACCATTATTATAGTAAAATATGACATGAGGTAGATTCTTTTCTAAAGAGCCACAAAAATCAAGAATTCATGTCCTGAGCATATCCTCAAGAACATGAATAGAATTATTTATTGACACATCTATTTGTAGATTGTTTTTCATTTTCAATTTAAATTTTGGAATTATAACCTCTTGAAAAAAATTTCAAAACCTATATGTAAACCATAGGTATGTATCAGAAACAATTATAAAGGGAACCCCATAAAGCTTCAAAACCTCTCTTACATACAATTACCTGAGATGCTCAACCTTCATAATCTTTTTAATATATAAAAAATGTCATAATTTAATAATCTGATCAATGATCACCCATATTTCATGCTTCCCACTATGGGTATGTGGTAAACTAATAATTAATTCCATTGAAATATCATCCCACTTCCATACTGAAATTGGTAAGGGCCAAAAAACAACATGAGTGTTCTTACATAATTATTTGATAAGGCACCATGATACAAAATATGTAGTTGACCACCACATCGCTAGAAACTAATAATGATATCTCATTTCATAAAACATCTTGGTAGTCACTGGTTGAATAGACCAATAATATCAGTGTACACTATCCATCAACCCCTACTTTAGAGAAATCAGAATGACCTAACTACTTTAGAAACACAAATCCCTAATAAGAGACCAAGGAAAATTACCTGAGGTCTCCCCACCATATAGGATTTTATGAAAATGCTAAAATAATTATTTAATACTTGTTTGAGATAAACCCACTCATAAAATGATTAGTTATCCTTCATAGAATCCATGAACACCTTACCACTATATTTTTCCTCTCCAAAGATCATATCATAATACAAAATCATTGAAGGCCATTCTTCCACTGATTAATTCAAGGATTAAATTATTAATTTCCTATTCAAAGTGTAATAGACCACATTCCTTTTCCAAGGATTATAAATAATATCAAAATCTAATTTCTTAAGATACTCAACCCATTATCTCTATCATAATTTTAAATACCTCTGAGTAAAAATATACTTCAATATATTATGATAATAATCTACCATAAACATATTACCAACGATATAGTGATTCCACATTTTCAGTTCATGAATAACCATTACAAACTCTAGATCATGGGTAGGGTAGTTATTCTCATGGTTTACTAAATATAAAGATCCATAGGACACCACAAGTTTCCCATTCATCAACAAAAACCCCAAACCAATACTTGATGCATCACAAAAAACATTATAACGATTTTGAAAGTATTAAAATGTTAGAAGAATTCAACCTTTCATTATGATTCTCAATGGATCTTTGAAATTTTTAATTACATTCAATCTTAACACCTTTACATGTTAAAACTATCATTGTAGATGCAGGCATGGAGAAGTTTAGAACAAACCACTTATAGTATCTAGTCAAACCTGAGAATCTCTACATATCAAACACATTTCTAGGATTCTCCTAGGACATTACCATCCATTTATTTTTAGGATCTACTAAGATTCCAATCTCAGATATAGTATTCTTTATAAACATTTATTACTATATCCACAATTCACACTTGGGAATCACACAATATTACAAATGTTCTTTATGGATTATAAAGATAATATCAAAATAATCCTTCTACTGCTCATCTGAATTTGGTTTTACAAAAATATCAACCACAAACATGACTAAAAATGTGTCAAATAACGGAAGAAATATCTATTTTATCAGCACCATGAATACCAAAAGATTTTTTGTGAGACCGAATGAAATAGTTAGAAACTCAAAACACACATAATAGCTATTATACATTTTATTATGTATATCCCATTATCATACACTAAACTAGTGGTACCGTGGACTAAGTTTAATCTTTGAAAATGAATGATCCCCACAGAGGCGATTAAAAAGATCATAAATTATTTCCAAGGCATACTAATTAGTAAAAGTCACCTAATACAACTTTTTGAAGTCAATACAATGTATGATGTTTCTATATTCTTTCATGTAAAAGATAATAGGTGAATCCAAAGTTGACATTATAGAACAAATAAATCCATTCGACTAAAGGTCTTCAATTTTTATCTTAACTTCCTATAACATAGAAGGGTCCATGTGATACGGTGGAATGAAAATATGAATTTTACCAAGGAGTTTTTCAATAGTGAACATGACCTATCTCTATAGTGGTAGCCTGGAAGAATTATCTAGAAAGGCCTCAGGGTATTCATTCACCACTTTTGGAAGTGGACTGGCAAAGAATTATTCAATAGCATCAAGGAACATCTCCAACAACTAGCATGTGATCACTCCAGCCTATGTAACAAATGCTCCTGCTCTCTCAGATCTAGTATCCCACTCACCCGGAAAGACATGGATGACTCCATAAGGATATAAAAAATAAAATCCACTTAGATAATAGTCTATATGGTCCGTAACACTAATCGGCTATTCTAATACAATAAGTATGTCAAATATTTCAAGAACAAGAACCATAAAATCCCACACCACATTAAAATCGTCTATCGACACCTGACATCTGGGACATTTGAAACCTTATTTAGACCTCTTTCCTAAAGGAATGGAAAGATCAAACAAGAATGACATATGTTCAATTCAAAATCGAAAAAAAATTCAATAAACTTTGATATTATAAAAGTATTCGAAGTACTAGTGTCATATATAACAAGTACCATATATGGTGAAATAAACATCATGCCTCTAACAGTATCTATCCCTACATCGGAATCCTCTATTGTTTACTCTACTACATAGAGAATTCCATTCCCAACTCATCCCAAAGATTTAATATCCACATAAACATCCCCCTTGTCCTAAAGATAAGACCCACAACCCTTGGAAGCATCAAAATGAACATATGAACCCTTTTTAAGATTGGATCTATCATTAAATCATTTAGACATCCTTCTATAAAAATTCATGAGATTTCAAAATTTTCCACAATGAAAAAATGTTATGGGTGCTTCTGAGATGCGCTAGAATCGCCCTTTTTAGATTTGGTTCTAAACATTCCTACTTTTTAAATACATCACATGAATTACAACAAACTACCGAGATTAAAAGTTCTGTGTTTTTGGTAACTATGTACATTTACAATTAAATAGTATGAAACACATTTCTTCCATGAGGATTATCCACACCTCTAATTCCATTTTATGTATCTCATTCATTGTAATTCTAGAAGAAATGATTAAATGTAAGAAAATGGTTATCTATAAATCCCATTAAGGGATAAAAAATGAAAACTTATTATAAAATAACATAATGGGAAAGACATGATGCATGATATAAGAACATGAATATGGGAGAAAGAGGCATAACATGATCATGACTACAAAAAGCATAACACGGTCTTATGTACATGGGGCATGAAATTATCATCAGTGCATGAGGCATAACCATGAAATGTGGTTACAACATAACATGATACATTTATAAGCATATCAATAAGGATCATTACTAAGGTGTCGTAAAACATTAACATGGAATTATTCCAATGGTTCATGAACATGTCAGCTCTAGATATTAATTATTTAACCAATTTATTAGAGTGCTATCATATTTAACTCTTCATATATTTTAATTCATGTGAGATATCTAACAAAAAATTTTATAAATCCATCAATAAACATATAATGTTAAAACCATTGGAAATAAAATGGGTTTCTAATGAAATTCAATAAATTTATATGTAAATACCCATACATAGAATTAGTAAAATCTATGGTATTTACACCATATAGATAAAGGGTATATGATTTTGTCAATAATTTCCC
The DNA here is from genome assembly GCA_963277665.1 of Viscum album. Lineage (NCBI taxonomy): Eukaryota > Viridiplantae > Streptophyta > Magnoliopsida > Santalales > Viscaceae > Viscum > Viscum album. Next base: position 413,180,636 of record OY728128.1, on the reverse strand, counting down.
ATTCAATTGATCTATGGTTATCTAGGTGAGTAAAATTAAATTAGAAGAATAATGAAAGGATTTTCACTTGGAAATAAATGATTATGCATAACTGATGATAAGCAATAAAAAGGGCAGTGGTGGATCATTTTTTAAGGAGCACATGTTTTCAATATATAACATATACAAAGAAACATGGACATGTATATGAATGTTAAAATACATGGAAAATACATAAGGTGGAAAAGAACATTAACATTTGTTACAAATTTGGTGGTAATAAAACCATTTCAATTGATTAATTTAGTTATCTTGGTAAATATTTAACAAGTTTGAGTTAGTTCCCTAGAACAAACTTATATTTACTTTTTGATAAACATGTATTATTTTATTATTATTAATAAACTATTTGTCACATCATGATTGTTCTTCTGTGTGACATAGTATGTGATAGTGTCATAAGAGTAGTTATCTCACTAAAATGTCATAGTTGTTTCCCTCAATGATAAGAACCAGGGGGTGCTAGGACACTATTTTTGAATAAATGTTACATAGCCGAAGGATACAATTTCAGGGAAAAATTGATATAGGATATTAGGGGTGGAGACTCATAGAACATTGAGGCACCACCATATGGTGTACTTCTGTGGTAATATCCATTAGGATATTATGATAATGATACCTCCTAGTAGAAGATCCACATTTATATATGTCATTGGATGTCCCTATATGTGGATGTGTGTATTGGTCCTTATAAATTAAGGTTTTTATTAATGATGATTATGAGTCGTTCACTTATATGTTTTGAAGAAAACCGTGATAAAAAAAGTTTGCGGTGAGGTAGGATATGTTGGGTGCATCACAAGTAATATTGTATTAATGAATAATGTGAGAAATTATTTATCCCTACTGTTCATTAATTGAAGGTGATATCTAAGGCCATTTGATGGAAATTATATAGCCTAAATAAATCAATCTCCATGGTGTTCTATAGGCAAGTTCTATTTTTGAAAATTCAAATGAAGAGATATCAATCATATAGGTTGATGGTACTGGCATGCAACATTCTTGATTAGAGGTATTGTGAAAAAAGGATTATGTTACACAATAAGTGTTCAAATGTGGTCACATGTCGTTATGACATTAACTTATTTTTCTACTGGTGCCTTGGCGTGTTTCTTGATGCTATCCATCGACTTGGGCTGATTTGCATAATGACACTAAGAAAGAAGCCTACAGGGTCACACACTATGTTTATCTAGAATATCAATTAAATAATTTTTTATTACTTATTATTTAACTAGTTGAATAAATATTTTTCCCCCAATTGGTTTAATAATTATTCAGGTATAATTGATCACATTTTTTCTATCACTAGTTATTTGAGAGAATATACTGTGAGCTGAATATTTAATAAATATTTATTTATTTATCAGTGAATAACGTAGTGATAACTATTTAATAAATAAATAACCATTATTCAAGGTCTGATAAATACTTTGGAGGAATGGATTACTAAATTTAATGGTCCAGTGAAAAATAATAACAATGAATATTATTTTATTAAATAATATATATTTATAATTAATAAGTTTTATGAACTTAGAGAAATTTTATTATTATTATTATTATTATTATTATTTGACATAAGGATTTTCGAAAATTAAATAAAATAAGAAAGATAGCCTATGAAATTATTTTATTTTAACCCTAGCAATATGAAAATCTAGTTATATTATTTTCTCAATAGCCAATTCAATTATGTACAACAATTTGGATAATCCTATCTATCCTAGAGTGCTCCCTTACCCAATAATACTTCCTAGAACGACGAGAAATCCTACTCCTCTGGGTCAAGGTGAATTCTTTGGAAGTGATTTTTGGGACAATAAAGGTGGACGATGGAAGTGAAAGGATCATTCATGATAGCACTCAGAGACTCCTTCAGTGATGTCTATAGATTCCATGAACACATGTGGATCACCTCTAGAGGAAATATATAATTGGTTTCTATAATTCAATGACGGTGCACTTTAGATCTTCCTCTGGATTCATCAATGATGAAATAATTCCATTGAGGTAATTATTTTTCCAATAAAATTATTTATAAATAATATGGGTTGGTCTCCCCTCTCTAGTGTGGTCATCGTTACCCTTGTCCAATATTGTTTACCTATTCCTTAGATCATCGTGTTTACTGTCATCGATATGACATTGGTCATCAATCGTTGTAAAAAGTAAAGTTGGGCACCTCCCTTCCAACACTTCCGTTGTGCCCGAAACCTACAATTGTTATCATAGCAGGCATATAATTGTTTGTAATTTATTAAAAAACATTGGCCATTTATACATTTGTATTTAATTTTTTTAATTCATGTTTAATAATTTTTTTAATCTAAATTGTGAGATCTATTTCCTCCACATTTGTTTCGTGTAGATCTAGTCAAGACATTTAATTTTATGATTAAAATAAAATTGAGGAACTTATCTAGAGGTTTGAAGGTTTCTATCTAGAAAACAGTAGACTACAATTCATCTAATCATAGCTACATGCCATGTAATAATGGTAAAGACATCAATATTTGATTCAAAAATTAATTCAAGATTATGAAATGATTATTGAATTAATTTCACCATTTAATACAATGTGTTTTGATCAGAATTAAATGTTGCACGACCAGAAAGACTACATTACATGTAGCCTATGTACAAAGCATGTAGTACCATTGCATTAGAGATTATTCATGTACTCTATAAACGACTTACTTGAACAGTGATCATGTAACATAGAGTCCACATGGCATGTGTCCCATTTGACACGCCGTGTACTCCAAATATTATGAGGTATGTTTTACCCACCGAGTCCCTAACTATGTACCGTGGATTGACGGTGAAAGGTGTATACGCCATGTAGATTGGATCTACACACCGTGAACTTTTACCAAATTACATATATTTAAAAAAAAATTATTTTACTATATAGACATTCAGACATGTAATTGCATGTGTAAATAATGATAGGACACACCATGTGATAGATTTTAAAATACATAATTATTTAAATGATTAATTAATATCTATGTAATGATCATATTTACATATCATGTATGAGCCATATTAAACGATGGTACTCTATATTCATTGAATAATAACATGTGACCGAAAAGTCATTTAATTCAGGTAATCATCCATGAATTACATGTTGTGAAAGTATGTGATAAGTAATGTATACCATATTTCATTAGAGTAAAACAGTATATGATTATAATACATGTTCGATAGATTTGAATGGGTATTCACCATATTTCCTCCAAGTTAAATTTATGTAAAAAGTTAATTTTATTTGAGTCCATTTACGTTTTTTAAAATTATAATGGCTGAGAATCTCACAAAAATTCGTATAAGGATTACGAAAAAAGGATTGGTTAATTATAGATAATAATTAATCGATTTGAGCACAATTTATCTTAAATAAGGAAATTTAATAATTGAATATTAGTTTTATTAAATGTATAATTCATTGCTTGTATGTGGATGGTCATGAGATCGATCTGACCTTTTGTATATGATTGGTTTAAATTAATTTATTTTTAAATTTAATTTTGGGATGTGTTCCTTATATCCATTTATTATGTAGGTCTTGTGTGGCCATGGTTTATTTTATGTGAACCTATTTTCCCCCTGATTTGCTTGTGAGTAAACGGAATATGTAATGGATGGATCTCCCAATCTAGTGTAGACAATTCAAATTCAGAGCTGGGATGAAACCAATCCAAGGGGATAGAAAGGTGGATAGGTGGTAAACTATAATCATGAACCTAAATTGGTTCAAAGTGTTTCTCCCCTAGGTCAACAGTTAGTTTATCAACTACTTGATAAAATAACTATCAGTACATGCTCATGATCATACCATTTATTTTTTTTCTATTAGTTTCATGGTTATTTCATTATGTATATATTGTCATGATCACATATTTAATGAATTAAAAATAATCCAAAATAGAACTAAAATAAATTATCTTATGTGTAAATATTATCTAATAAATGGTTAATCACTTAAGTAATCCCACTTAATATTAACATGCATGTGATAAAAATAATAATCATAAATGTTCACAATAAAGGATAAAGTCCCGCAAAAAAATATTAAGTAAGTATAGCCTTCTATTACTTCGTTTGAATCGAACCATAGTTCAAAGTTCTTGAGTTGCCAAAGTTGGGGTGCATTAAATTATTGAAGAATTATAACATGATGTTTTGGGTTGAAAAAAATTATTTGACATCAAGGGTTGACATCCAAAGCATGACTTGGAGTAATTGGGAGGAAATGGTTATGGAAGCCCACTTAAAGGATTTCAGGATTGGGGATTCCACTCAATGGTTCAAGGAACCATGAGTTAAAGTAGGTGACATTTTGAATGACTACCTCGAACCATTCAAGTTTCTTGACCAACCAATGTTAGGGTAATGGAAAATTGAATATGGATCCTTGCAACTCGAATATCAAAGAAACAATATATTTTGAAGCCAATGGTGAGGGATATGAGGTTTCAATAAAATATTCAAGACTAATAAATACAATATTTATTTATTTGACTTAATTTTACCAGATAATGTACTAAAATTATAATGATATCAAACATGACATTGTGATCCATACATGATAATGAAAACCTTCTCACCCACACAAAATTACTATTGTTTCAAAGGTTCCTATGTGTCATCCTTCACCATGAGAGGAAATTGAATGTGCTGGAAAAACCATTACCTCTTGTGCTTGGCAATGAGGCAAGTGATAAAGAACTATCTCTCAATAAGAAACATCTAAATGATGCTACAGATTTTCAATGCTTCATGTTATCATCCATTTCCAATGATATTATAAATCTAGATAAGTATATGGATGCCTATAGCATGATTTCTCACGTTATGTATATCTATCAAGAGAAGCTGAGACATGAGAGGTATGAAATCTATAATGATTTTTTCATAACTAATCGTAGAGTGTTTGTGCTAGTTGGTCCCCATTTAGTCAAGATTATTGGATACAATGAACATTTGTTCATTTTATGGATTAAATTACTAGTTGATTTGAATATAGATCTCATGCCTTCATTATTTCCCAAGGAATTCTCCATCTTTATTATTAATTAAAATATAATAAATAGTGAGAGGTGTCTTCCAAGGATTCATACATTAATTCACCAAGTGGATAAGGACATGGGTCATGACAAACCCAAAGTCCTTATGGTGAATATGAAAAGGGAGGATGATGTAAAGGGTCCCAGGACTTAGATACAGTCTAAATCTCCTGAGCACTATCCTACCAAGAAGAATAAAATCTAGAGGCAGGGAAATGAAATGGAGGTATTATTTTTTTCATGTGAAAAGTCAAGCCATGAAGAGGAACCTAACCCAAATGTAAGGGGTAAGATAGACGTGTGTTTTATATAATGAGTAATATATCAATATCTACACATTGGGTATTAGATATTGGTTTTCGGGCTCATTTATTCTTCCAAATGTTGGAACCAAGTATATTTTGAAATATTATAAGAGGATGGGTGGATCTGATAGATGACAACAGAGTGAGGTTGGATCTCTATCAATTAGTGACTACCACCTTTCATTTCCAATGAGAATGATTTTGGTTTTACAAGATTGTTATTATGTACCTATAGTTACCAAGAACATAATTTCTGTATCATGACAAGATATAGATGGGTTTATTTTAAATTTGGAAATAAAATTTGTTTATTTTATAAAGAAAACATATGTTATGGTGAGAAACATTTAAATAATGGTCTTTGTGTATAAAATAATGAAGACCAGGTGTTGGAAATCAATGACTAATCATGTTCACACGACTCATATAACACCCAACGGTGGCATCATTGTCTTAGTCATGTAAAAGTGAAGTGTTTGACAAAGCTCTTTCAAGATGGTTATTTAGCCTCTTCTGATCTAAATAGACGTGATAGATATCATTCTTATTTACAATGAAAAATGACCAAATCATCATTAATTGGACAAGGTGAAAGGGCTATAGAGATTCTAGGATTGGAACACACTGATGTGTGTGGACCATTTTCAGTAGAAGAAAGAGGTGGGTATTTTTAATTCATAACATTTACTATTTAATTGAGTAGACATTGATATATATATATATGTATAATTATGAGTCCTTTGAGGAATTGAAGGAATTCAGGAATGATGTAGACAATCTAAATGTTCAAATGAAAACGATTACTTGATTGGTTCAAGGTGGTGAATTTCATAACCAATAGCTCATCAAATTTGTATAGGATTTTAGGATTTTATATCAACTCACTACTCCTTACACAACACAGTAGAATGATGTTAGTGAAATTAGGAACCAGACATTATTAGACATGGTATTTTTGGTGATGAATCATTCATATATTTCATTATCCTTTTGGTGATATGCATTAAAAACTACAGCATACACAATAAACTGAGTACCAAATAAAACATAAAATGGAATTCCCTTAATGTTATGGAGTGGAAAGAAACTTATTTTATCGTATAAATGTTTAAGTGGATTTTAGGAATTTGTTAAGGTCTTAGAAGGAAAAATAAACTAAAACACCAGGGCACGAGGTCTATCTTTACATGGTATCCCAATAAAACAAAGGGATACTACCTATATAACCCCTTGGATAAGAATGAGAATGTAACAAAACAATCTATATTTCATAGAGGGAGAACACCCTATAAATTATATTGGGATTAAGATTGACTTTGATGAATTTGATGCTCATGATACACAAGATTTGGTATAGGAACATATTCCATAGATCCCCTTGGAAGAAGTATTTCCAAAAACAATAGCACTGCATAGGAGTGTAAGAGAGTTAAGAGAGCCAAGATATGGTTTTATATTCACTGAATATGGTGTTTCATTATTGGTGGATAATGATGAACCTCTCTCTTACAAGGAGGTAGTAAAGATCTCAAAATATTCAAGATGAAAAGAAGCCATGAATTCTGAAATAGATTCCATGTTTCTGAACCATGTTTGGGTTCTGGTCAATGTTCCAGTTGATGTAAATAATGTCGAATACATATGGGTACTAAAGAAGATCCTAGACATGGAAGGTAAATTTTGCATTTATAAAGAATGTCTAGTCGCTAAAGTGTTTAAATAGAGTCAATTAATTTATTGTGGTGATAAATTTTCACCAATTTCCATATTTAAGTCCATCAGAATTCTAATTCTTATTGCATCTTACCATGACTGTGAAATTTGGAAGATGGATGTCAAAACTGTATTTCATAACGAGAACCTTCATAAAATTGTATAAAGGACATGGTCATAAGGGTTTGTGTCTCCATGTGATGCCAAAAATATTTTCAAGGTGTAGATATCCATTTATGGATTAAAGAAAGCTTCTAGGTCATGGAACATTTTATTTGATGAATCTATAAAATAATTTTATTTCATTAAGAATGAGTGTGATCCATGTTTTTACAAGATATTTATAAGAAATTTGGTCTTTTCCCTAGTAGTATATGTTGATGACATATTACATATTGGAATAGACATACCAGTCTTATCGTCTATTAAGGACTAGTTGAACAAGTGTTTCTCCCTGAAGGAATTAGTTTAAGTAGCCTATATTTTTGGATCAATGTCATATAGGATAGGTCTAAGAGGCTACTTAGACTTAGTAAAAGTACGTATATTTAATATATAATAAAGAGATTTAGCATGGAACAATCCAAGATGGGATTGGTTCCAGTGTCACATGGTTTACATATTTGTAACAAAATGTGTCCTCAGACACAAAAAGAGAAAGAAAGAATGAGTAAGATCCCATCCACATCAGACATAGGATCAATCTTGTATTCTATGTTATGTACTAGACTTGATTTTTACTGTGCATTGATCATGGTAGGAAGATATCACGAAGATCTAGGAGAACAACATTGGAATACTGTTAAAGCTATCATTTAGTATATAAGAAGAACTAAGGATATATTCTTGGTGTATGGAGGACTTGAGGAGGTGGTCATTAGGGGTTATATTGATGTTGGATTTTTGATATATCATAATGATTTGAAGTCAAAATAATGAAATGTTTTCTATATCAAGAGAGGATCTATTAGGTGAAAAATTCAAAAGTACTAATTTTTTTCTAATTCTACAGTGGAGTATGATTATATAGAGGCTTCTAATATAGCCAAGAAATCAATTTTGATTTAGATGTTTTTCTAGGAGCTTTATGTAGTACCTATTATTAAAGATACTATAACATTGTATTGTGATACTACTACAATGGTGGTTCTTTCAAAATAGACAAGGTCACGCCAACCGACAATGTACATACTCTAAAAGAATAACCTCATGAGGAATTTTTGTCAAAGTGGTGAAGGTTCAGTATGAAGAGTACCCATGGAAGAGAATGTGGTAGACACCTTTACATAAGGCCTATCTTGAAAATTTTTTGAGTATCATATGAGAGCTATAAGAATGAAGGTTTTTAGTAGTTGGCTCTAGTGAACGTGGGAGTTTGTTAGAGTTGGTTCCCTAGAACCAACTTCAATATAATTTATGATAAACTTGTATTCATTTTTTTAATATTAATTAACTAATTATAAAATCAGGATTATTATTTTTAATGACTTATTATGTAATATTTTCCTAAAAATAGTTTTCACACTAATCAGTTGTATAAGTTCCCTATAATGATGAGAACACAAAGGTTCTATGAAAAAATTATTGAATAAATTTTCTATAGATGGATGATATCAATTTAGGGACAAAATGATATAGGGTAGCAGGGGTGTAGACTCATAGGTTTTTGAGGAACCTTCTTGGGGTGTAATCCCTTGGAAATATTTACAAGGATATTATGATAATGATACCCATTGGTAGTAAATCAACATTTATATGTATCGTTGGATGTTCCAATATACGGACATGTCTATTGGTCCATAGATTTTAATAATATAATTAATGAGTATTTTTTGACATGTACTTATATGTATCGATGAAAACAATGATGATATATGTTAACAACAAATTAAGATATGTTGGGTGTGTCATGAGTAATATTACATTAATAAATACTGTGAGAAAGGATTTATCCCTTCCATTATTTAATTGAAATAAATTTTAGTGGCCCTTTTATGTAAATGGTATAGCCTAAATAAATCCAAGTCCATTGTGTTCTATAGGCAAGTTATATTTTCAGAATGTCAATGAAAGTGATATCGAGCATACAGGTTGATGGAACGGGAATGAAACTTTATCAATTATAGATATTGTGCTAAAGGGATTGTATTACACAATAATAATTTATATGTGGTAACATGTTGTTTAGACATTATGTTTTTTATCTATGGGTTTTTGGCGTGGTTTGAGACACTAACCTTGGACTTTAGGGTACTTCGCCTTATTCTACTGAGAAAGAAGCCAAGAGGGTCACACACTATGTGAATCTAGAATCTCAGTTAAATAATATATTATTATTTATTATTTAAGAGATTGAATAAATATTATTCCCTCATGTGGTTTAATAATTATTCATGTATGCCCGATCGCATTTATTCCATCACTAGTTATTTGAGAGAATATATTGTTAGCAGAATATTAATTAAATATTTATTTTATACTTAGTGAATATAATATTTATTTATTTATTGATGATTAATGTATTGATATTTATTTAATAATTAAATTACTATTATTCATGTTTTGATAAATATTGTGGAGGAATGTCATACCGACTTTAATGTTATGATGAGAAATAATAATATTGAATATTACTTGTTTAAATAATATTTATTTATAATTAACAATTTATGAGAATGTAGAGAAATAATATTATTATTATTATTAGTTGAAATGGGGTTTTGATGGGAATAAATAAAATAATAAATGGAACTTGTGCAATTATTTTATTTTAACCATAGAAATATAAATACCTGGTTATATTATTTTCTTGATACCCAATTCGGTTGTGCACAACAATATTAGAGAGTCATCTCAAGCCTAGATATATCCCTTCTCTAAGAATTCTTCCAAGAACAGTGACCAATCCTCCTCCACCAGATCAAGGATAACAAATTAGAAGTGGTTCTCATGGCGATCAAGGAAGATGATGTAAGAAAAAGAATCTTCCTTGTTAGCGCACAAAGACTCCTTCAACGACATATGGAGATTCCATGAACACATGTACAACACCACCAGATAAAATATACACTTGGTTTCTGTAATTAAATGGTGGTTCACCCTAGATTTTCCATTAGATTCATCAATGAACAAAGAATTCCCTAGAGGTAATTCGCTATCCAATTTATTTAATTATAAACAATATTTGTTGATATCCTCTCTCTATCATTCCAATGTGATTACCCTTATCTAATTCCATTGATGAATTCTTTAGATAATAGTGTCAACCATTTTAGATCTTTTATTAGTCATCAATCATGAAAAAAAAAGTTGGGCACTACCCTTCCGGTGCTTCCACTGCACCCAGAACCTACACAACAATCATCTTAATAATAATTGTATGTTCACTTTGAAAAGGAAGTAATCCAACTGAGTTAATGATAATAAAAATTATTTAATGATACATTCATAGCATAGGTTTATTAATTTAATATAATTATCAATCCATATATTTTAATCCAATATTAGGGTGCATAAATTTCATCTGAATTATCCAAATAAAATCACCCAAGAGTGTCAAACTAGGTGCACAGTAAGGACCCACTCACCGTGAACCAAAATGATGGAGGAGAAATAAATGAACAACCATTTTTTTAATCACTATATGAATCTGAGCTAAAACCATGTACACTTGTAGTATCCAAATAGGAATTTCATTTTTATAAAACCCATACACACTTTTCTTTAACAAATTTAGGATGGTTTTATGGCCATGGGAAACCATGATCATTAAAATGAATGAAAATGGTAATATATCTAGAGGTAATTGTTTTATATCATTGATAAAATAGTGATTAAATCATAATAATTACATATAATAATATTTCATATTGAAAAAATAAGGAATTTCAAATATCATACAAAGGTAGTCATAAAAGAGCATTGAGGAATCTTTATTTTACTAGAGTATTGACTTTTGAAAAAGATATAATTTTAGGGAAATTAATTTTCACATTCAAAATAAATAATACTAATACTAATATGGTTATTTAAATTCTCTCTAAAACAGAATAAAATGGGAATCAAAGTCTTATGAAAAATATTAACTTGAATTGAATGAAGTGGAAGAAAATATCTCTTACCTTGAGAAGATACTTCTTATATATATAAGGACTCCATTGAACCATAGAACCAACTTGGAGGGAATATTCAGAGGTTTATTGAGAGAAAAATCATTATAAAATTCTATGTATAGGAATGTGAGGAAGTAAAGTGCGTATTTATAATTGAGGAGGGGTAGTTTTAAGGGTTAAAAAAAGTTTTTTTATTGTAAAAGTCAACCACTTGTGGGTAAAAACATTTCAAACCAATTTTATATCTTATTAATGAGTGTTACAGAGTATTTTATGTTAAATGTCTAAATAATTCAAAACATACCTTCAATCCAACCTATTTAATTCACATAATCCAAAAATTAATATTTCTCTTGAAATTAAACTTTTTAGTCCCAAAATGTAACGTATAAATTTATAAATTAAAATTTTTATTTGAAGTTAATATTTCTAATTAATAAAATATATTTTTAATAAATAAAATGTTTTATAAATTTTTAGGCATGATGATGTAATAATGATGTCATAAAATCATAGATCTTTATAAAGTAACAATTTTCACGTTTTCACTAAAAAATAAGGTTTGTCGTAAAACACAAAAAAAATCACCCTAAGATAATTTTGATGTTCTGAGTACAAAAAATTGATATTTATTTTATCAAAATAATTATCTAAATTTTATAATTTAAACTTTAAATAAATATCCTTATATATTTAAATTTAGAAATTTCATTTAAAAATAACCATCGAAGCCATTATAAAAATTATTTAAGACTTAGGTGAAATAATTTTTTTATAAAGGCTTTCATAATATTTTTTCATGAAAATAACTTTTACATAAAACTTATACGTTTATCATAAAATACATTTTTAACAAAATGTGTTTATCATTTCAAAAAATAATACAATTTTTATTATATCATTAAAAAATCCCTTTACACTTTCTTGTTGTACTTTTCCCTGATTCGTAAAGTAATTATGAAATCTAAAAGTATTTGCATACTCTCATAATAAAATAAGAGTTCTATTAATAACATAAAGTAATTTTTGGGGCGTTACATTCTTCCCCATACAAATAAATTGTGCCCTAATAATTTTACCCATTAATTAACTCCTACTAAATAAAAATGTTCAATTAAATTTTATCTATAGAAAGGAATAATTATGAACACCTAGGAGGTTTTAATCGTATGTGGTCATACTGGTTATACATAACCAAGTATTCAATTGAAAAAATTTATCTATCTAAGGCTGTGTACCTAAAAATTTCAATTCTTAATTCCCAAAAATAACCAAACTAAGCTATGATACAAAATGAGACACCCCAAACCATAACAGTCAAATATGGTGATAAAATAGGTTTATTAATCCATGATTGGTGTCATATTCGGGATGAGGGAGATTAAATGGTCATGGTAACCCCCCCTAACATTATAATCCACTATTTCCCTTGGTTCAGTAATTTAGTGGTTCACTGAATCAAGTTTCTTTTGTTAACATAAATTAAATTGATTCCTTTAATTTTGAAAATGGTTGTTCAAAATTTTATTGTATTCATTTTCAACATATTAAATTTTCTTTCAGATTAAAATAAAAATGGTCATGATTAAAGTAAAATTAAACAATTGTAAATTGATGGAAGAATTACATAAAACAAAATAAATGAATAACGAAAAATAAATCAATCAAACAGAACATTCCCCATTCTATTTCATAATAATATCAAAAGTTGAGTTTACCCCATCATCCTATTGATGAGATAATAAGAGGTAAGGAATAATGATAAATATATAATAAAGAAAACCGAGATGAAAATGGGGAGGTCCCTATACAACATAACTTACTACTTCTTGCTTGAATCTTTAGTCTCTAGGATCTTTTTAATAGTATCATGCTATTAATCTATTTATAGAGCACATATAGGATCGTGTAAAATTTATTTTAATTAAATATTGGTCATCATTGGTCATGGGATGTTCTTAGGTCTCAAAACAGTTAAAATATTGATGTTAAATTGAATCTGGCCATTTTTATCCCATCTTGACCTTTTAAATGTCGTGTAGATATTACACCACCTGTAAATCTTCCACCATGAGTACCATATTGATGAAATGTAATATTTCTAGTAATCATCACTAATTTAAAATAATGGCACATATGAATTTCTATTCTGTACACATTACTCTACTTTATGACTTGTGGTTCGTTCACGACATGTGGTTCATTCCCGAATTCCACCGGTAAACAAACTGTAATGATTACACAATGTGTAATCTCATTTTTCTTCTTTACGTGCCTTATTTTTACTCAGTTATTCAATTATGTTCCTTGTGAGTACTCCATGGTCAGCATATTTTTTATACGACCTATATTTGATGTATTCTTTATCGGTTTATCATCTTTTACTCAATTTCTATAACCTGTGGCATCCTAAAAAATATGAGAAAAACATCAAGGATATATGCATGTGTTGATATTTAAATCATAAAAATCACTTCATTTTAATATCAAAAATATATATATATATAATGAACTAATTAAACCCCCCCACAAAAGAATTCATACTTTTCCTCATGGGTGGAATCTCAATATACTACAACATATGCTTACTCTAGCATGATTTAAATTCAATGCCAACAAAAAAAATTGGTCAAATGGAAAATTAAATATCTAAGAATCACATGTAGATAATTTATTAATGCCTCATTTTTTTAAGAATAAAAATTGACCATCTATCTTAATTTTCCTATTTCAAAGTATCCACGTCTTTTCATTCTTCAATTTTTCTTTTTAAATTAATTATTAATATAAATACCCTATGTAATTTACCTCATGTTAATTTTTCTACTCAACATCAAGGTACAAATAAATATAGTGATTCACAAACCTTAAGAACATTTCATTAACCATACGCTTGCAAGTAATATAGAATCTCCAATACATAAATACAAAATCGCAATTATTTATGATGGATTCACCATTTAAGATCCAATGACTCTGAGGATTACGCTAGGTGGGAAAATGATTTAAATCAAGTAATACTAAAAAAGGAGTTTTTTCTCTAATGTACATTACATTATAATAGAAGAATAATATAAATAAAAATATCCCTTCATAGTGGTCATTTATCTCTCCCCCTAAAAATCTAAAATTCTTCATGTGATACATGTAATCATAATGAGTTAATAAAACTCTATTCCTATTATTTTTCCCTTTTTTGAATGTTTTTCTTAAGAAAAATATCACATCAATCACTTAACAATATTTGATCAAAAGATCATCGATCTGGAAAATAGTGATTTTTTATCCTCCTATGTTACAAACATTTTCTTATTTTTTTCAGATGTTTTTAGCATGAGAGGTGAAGAATGAATTACAAGGAAAAATACATATCCACTCCCTAAATCACATTGAATAATCAGCCAAAAAAATATCATCGATAAATTATATACATTTATAACCTAGGAAATACCTCCCCACCCTTATTCTTTGGAATATCATGAAAATTATTTAGAGGATTCTAGGATGAATAATATAGGATTATAACTCGGCTCATTTCCTGACAAGGATGTTTATGGATTCTACATTCTGAAAAAGGGTTAATCTAAGGTTATTCTCATGATAAGGGTGAAAAGGTGTTTAAATCATATTATAAGTGATTTTGTTCAATCATATATTCGATAAGATACAAAGAAAGTTCTATAATACATCATGCAATATTTTCACAAGAAATATACTATATAAAGAATGGAAAATATTTTTTTAGAGGATATCTCAGGAATGATATGAAGGGCTAGGAAATATGATCATGGAAAAGAATATGAATAATTAAATCAATTGATGAAAATATTTAAAATTTATATGATGGCCAAATCTCATAATTTTTTTTACAATGATTTCGATGCTCCTCAAATCATGTTTTTTCAACTCTTAATCCACAAGATTATCCAAACTAGTTATTTTCACCATTTGTCTCATAAAATTTATTGAAAAAGAAATATAAATTATGGGCATGGTAAGTTTTCTTGTTATTTTATGTCTCCTAGTTCAGTTGATTAAATATTGAATCAAATGTGGGGCATGCAATTGGAAGTAAAAAACTCTAATTAAATGGGGGTCAAATTTTAAATTTAAACACATACTCCCCTTCTATTTTTTTCATTGAAGTTGGTTGTAAGTTATTTCTATTACAATTCAGTATGTTTACTTTTCTTCAGATGTGAAATTATCATGTAGGCTCCTCTTCTGTTTACTAATCCTTTGACAAGTTTTGGTCTTGATGGTCTAGTAAATTAAAAATAAATAAGTTAAAGAACAAGAAATTATTAATGTAGGTCGGTCCCTATTATTCCAAACTAAATTGATTAATTCTTCTTTATGGTAGTACATGCTTAATCTCTATTAGACTGATCCACCATTTCATCCTTAATCTTGATAAACTAAATAGAATTTCATGTACCATCCATTCATGTTTTCCTTTATCAAATGTAGTCGATTATGCTTCTCAATTAAGTGTTAGTGATCTTGGTCCTCGTATTTTCATTATTCATTAGTTAAGAATCCTATTTCACAACATTATCTAACTTATTTACCTCAATACCTTCAACAACACCCTCAACTTTAGGTGTATTGTCTCATCCAAACTCATTTAATCTAGAACATCATAGTTATTTTTTTCCCAGTGGATGTTGAAACTTACTTGATCATAGCCAACTCGTAGACAAAGTTATCTTCATTGAACATTGATCAATTCAAGCCCATGGACAAAAAATGGCCTCTCTAGGATTAGTGGATTTTCCTACTCTTATATATCAATCACTTTGAATTGTACATGTGATATAAAGTTTTCAATTTTGATCAGGATAACTTTGATGAATCCTTGAGGGTACTTCATTGTTCAGTCTATTAATTGAAGTGAAAATCTTTGGGGATTCATGCCTACCCATTCAGGACTCTTGAATTTTATAATGGAATGATATTTAAACTCACACCTATGTCACACATAGATTTTCCACATTTATTGGCTCTAATAAATATAGAAATTTAAAAGCTATATGGATCAGGTTTCTTCTTAAGGAGATCCCTTGATACAACCATTGAACATTCTCATATGAGTGGAATGGTGCCAATTTCCACTAGCATCTTCATATTGGTTACCATCTACATCATGAATTTTTTATAGGTTTACATGTTCCGGAGAGCCTCTGAAAAAAGGAATATAAATAAGATTTTTTAAAGTGTTCCAAAAAATTACCTTTTGTGTGTGTTGATCTTCACTTGCAACATTCATTTAATAAAACACAATCAAGATTGGTAATATGGTAATTCATCTTCAGAAGCTTATTTAATGTTTCTCTTTGTGTGAAATCATTGGGCATATAGTTGGAAATTATCATAGGAATCTAAAGTTGATATTATTTACGAAGATGGGTCACTTGATTGACTGTTGTAAATTCAAGAAACAACTCCATCTAGTGGAAAATTATTTGTGAATGATAAATTAAACATAGGAGTCATGGATTCTAGGACTGCACTTGTTGGAACTGGTTAGGACCCTGGGGATCATAGTGTTGGGATACATCCATTATTTTCTGCAATTGTAGCTGGTGGTTTTTCAAATATTGTGGCATACCATGATGACCATAGTCATGTAAAACGTGTCAATCCAAGTATTATTGTGTATAAAGGTGGGTTCCCTCCAGTGTCGTGGGTAATTCTCCCTCTATGGACCAGGGTGTGGGATTGAGTCCTACTGCACATCATGGGATATTGAATTTTAGACTATCTTCTATTCATAAGGCCCATGTTGGATCTTGGGTAGGTATTGTTGATGAGGAAGTGAGGTATTTTGTAGGGAACATGGTTCAGCATAAAGGATTATTACTTTTCAATCATATGTCAAATTCTAGGGGAGAAACCACATGCAATGAAGGCCTGATTCATATTGTAGGTGGTGATGAGTAGAATCTGTATGTTTTTTATCTTTCTAAGTAGGATCCACAAGTCGTCTCAAATTGTGGGTAGTCCTCCAATGATGAAATAAATGATATGGATTTGTAAGAAGATTCCCACTTCAATGAGGGTGCAAACAATGGGAAAAATGGATCTGCTTGGGAGATCTATTCGTTGTAAATAAAATACAAAAAAGGAGGTGGGAGCATGTCCACTTATTTTCAGGAATTGTTCTAATCATTTCTAGCTAATGAGACTATGAATAATAGTGAAAGGCAAGGGGTGAAATCAGTTGAAGTTGTGGGTGCATCCATAATGGAAGCCTCTGACCCCCCCATCTACGAATGGTGGGTCTTCCTTGATCCATGACATGCTGAAGGTTGAGAATACAATTACCAATCACTCAATTTGCAGTGCTAATAGTTTTGATAATGTGGTGTGGTCTTATCCACCTTATTTTATTGAACTAATGAAAAATTCATATGTATCTTTTGGAAGGTCCTCATGTGAGTAATGTGATATTTCATAGGAAAAAACGCTCTAGTATCATACCACTAATTGACCAGGAAGGTGAAAGGACAACTGAAGACCTCAGTAAGGAAGCAGCGAAATAGATTTTTTTACACCTTTAAGTCAGTTTTTATATAATCGATATGGATGTATTTAGTTTCAATGACTATTGACCATTTTAGAAGTTTTTATCAATAAACATTGAATATATATTCTGATCCAATCCAGATATGGACTTTATCGAACTATCTTAGAAATTTAGAATTTTCTCCAATCCAAAGGACTTATCTAAATTGTCATTGGATGAAGAATATGATGCCCCCACAAATGTCCTATAAATGGTGGAATGGTCAAGATCCAAAGGGAAAAGGAAGATATCCTATGAATTTGGGATCTAGAGTGACTTGCTAGGATTGACTTAATATATTAGGAATCATTACTTATGATGTCACTAGTATAAATCTAGCATTTAACAAGACTAGTAAAATGGATTTATCAGTGTTATAACAATGCTAATAATTAATGCAATGTTAAAGGGATGGCTTTAATGGTGCTCGTAAAAAGCATTGATAAAGGCCCCCTTTAACAGCATTAAAAACATTTATAAAGGGGGCCATTATCACCACTTTTTCTTAGCACTAATAACGGGGGCCTTAATCCGTTAGTTTTTTTGCACTATTAAAGGTGGCCATTAATAGTGTTAAAAATCGCTCATAAAGGCCCCACTAATAAAGGGGGATACTTTTTTTTGTTCAAACCTGCCGCACCTTTTATTACTGATCTACACTCCCTTTAACAACGCTTATAGGTTCTCCCTCGTACTTTAATCGTCTCTTTAGATAATTCCACTCTCTAGCATGCACCCTTGCCTTCAGCGAGTATCAAACATAAGACCTCTAGCTCCTACGCACATGCCTTTTCCACCACGCTATATTGTTTAGTTTTCCATTTTATGATATATCAATATATTTATATATATATATTTATCGTTACATTATCATACATATATTTATAAATATATATTTATTTATTTATTTATTTAAATTCATATATAAAATATGTTTTCTGTGATTATAAATACAAATGTGTCTGTGTGCTTATAGAAATATAATTATACATATTTATATTGATTTACATATATTACGTAATAATATTTATATACATATATTATAATATATATCTCTTATTCAGTACACACACACACACATATATATATACACACACACACATTGTATGCACATTAATTTTAATGGTATATAAATATTCATACAATTTTATGTTAAGTAAAATAGATATTAGTTTTTATTTAGATAAGGATCATATATTGAGAAAAATATTTTATATGTAAATATGTTTAAATATTTATTTATAAAATTAATTTTTTTATGTGTGAATGTATTCAAAATATGTATATTTATATATATATTGAATTATAAATAACATAACAACATGAAAAATAACAAAAAATCAAAACCATAATATCAATATGAATGTAACACATGGAAATAAATTAATTCCCCAATAAAAAAGACAAGAAGACCCCCTTAATCGAGGCTGAAAATCAATCGAATGATAAAAATATGGGGTATCCTGACTAAAAACTCAGTTTTAAAGGCCTTATAGGCCATTTTTTGACTTGAAAACTGTGATTCGGATTCCCCCAAGTCAATATTGCATAATGTTCATCACAATATTTTATTTTATATGTGATAGAGCTCAAACGGACACCTGAAACAAAATGTATGCATGTTTGAAGTTTTACTTATGTTTTGAACTTATTTTATAACTTTTTTTGGTTTTTTAATATTATATGTCTTAAAATTGTTATTAAATGAATATAAATTGATAATTATTAGAAAATTATTAATTAATAATTTTTTATAAATTTTATTGATAATCAATTTTCACTAAATATCATATATATTTAGTGTAATGCCTATTTAGCCATATCAAAAACATATTTAAAAAATATATTATATTTATATAAATATATAATATTTTCATATAAATATAAATATATTTATATACTTATATATTATTTTAAATAATATATATATATATATATATATATAACATTTATCAATGCTTTTTTGTTAACGTTGATAAAGGTCTGTAGGGTCCTGAAAAATCTGTAAACGGAATTTTACCCAAATCACCAAAAGAATTGGGTCTGGAAATCAATGAAGGGACACAAACAGGACCGGTCCACGAACCGGTCCCATGGAAGCGCAACGTGGCCAGGCCCTGCGAGGCACCCCCTCCGTGAACCATTGTCATTTGTGAAATAGAGGCAGAGAGCCTCCATGGTCACGAGATAGGATGGGTGTCAGTCTGGTTCACCATCATGAACCGCCCCAATCGCGGACCGCGTCGACCGATTCAATCCGCACCCGTTGTCGTTCGCAGAATATAGGCGGAACCCTCCACAGTCACGAAGCACTCCATGAGTTCTCCTAGAGGATGGGGTAGGGTTCAATACCCACCGTGAATCGCATATTAACCAAGTCAGTTGTGAACTGGGTATTTGGTTATGGGCCTCCGCCAAAGGTGCCGCGATGCCACATATACATCCCATTCCCCACTCTATAAAAGGAGATCAAGGGGGAAAGAAAAAGGTAATCGAAGAACTGGGATCGGAGAACTGGAATATGATTCGGAGGGATTTGAGATTCAGAAGGAGATCCGTTGAAGGAATGCTTCGGATTTTGTGAACAGCGAAATTACCATCCACGAACCACAGTAGGTATATGAATTAACAAGGAATTGGAAAAGGCATAATAATTTGGTGAACCACAAACCTAAAATATCAAAAACAAGGAGAACCGCGAACCATACCCCCTCCGCAGATGACTTCCCTGCGGACCAGAGAGTTTATGCCTCTTTTCTCATCCGTCGCACTGTGTAGTACTCTCATACGCAGATGAAGCCCCGACGGATGATCCTCCGACCGGTGCTTCCCTTGGCCGCCTCTGCCCGCATGGAACCCTCCGTGAACCACCCTGGTTCGCGAATTGAACTCAAAGTCACGAACCACCCTAGTTTGAGGGATTCCAATCAGTCTACAGACCACCCTGGTTCGCGGACGGCTTCTCCAGCTGCATGGTGCTTCCCCACGTGATGGGCGCCACCACCCATACCTATCGGTGGATCACCAAATACTTTGGTGTCCTCATTTCCCGAGCCAGGTAAAATCCTTCTGATCCATCCAAAGCCTCCGCAACTCCCTCATTGGCCTATTCATTGGCCCTAAGCCAAGGCCTCCTCCAGATCCACCAGATTCGTGTGCTATAACTTTCAGGTGCATCAATGTTCCATTTTTAGTTCACATAACCATGGTAAATAGGGGCAAAAGGGTTTCCCCGACCATTGAGTAGATTCCCAAATCAATTCTGGGTTCACATTCCCACATTAACATGGATTCTGAGCTCAGGAATCCCTTTTCTACCCGTCCACTTGTAGAGGGTTCCTCGGAGATGGTAAAATATACATCAGAAGGAATCCCCCATGCACTACAAGAGAGGAGATGGGCACAAGAGCACGGCCTTTCCCTCTCCCGCTGGGCTTTGTCGCCTCGGGCATCCATCTCAGAGTAAGCCCCGACCTTACGGGAATCCATCTGGGTGTAAGCCCCAACCTTATGGGCCGCCTTCACGTGTATGCCCCAATCCTCTTCTAACGGACGCACCTTTCACGAAGAGATCCACTGATCCCTGTTACCTCTTGTTTCTCACACCGAGCATGAATCACATGGGTTTAGAGTAAACATTGACCATGACATCCTCTTATGGGCCTCCTCAGAGTGTAAGCCCCAATCCATCACCATGGGCCTCCTCAGAGTGTAAGCCCCAATCCATCACCATGGGCCTCCTCAGAGTGTAAGCCCCAATCCATCATTCCGGGCTGCCCTAGAGTGTATGCCCCAAGCCAAAGTGAACTACAGTGACATTGATCCATGCCAAAACAGGGTACGTAGGAAGCCTCAACGAGGTTCAAGCCCACCACTCGGTCATTTCTTCACGTCGAGTTCCATTCTAATCAAGCGTGACATTAAACTGTGCATCTGAACTACATGGAATTTGATCCCTACTTCCTAAGAAGGGTATGTAGGAAGCCTCCTTGAGGTTCAAGCCCAGAATTCGGTCAATCTGATCATCTCCACATTGGTTCACCATGCCACTCCTAGTGCCGCCTCAAGCGAGTTCCAACCCTTCAGGGTCATTAATTCAACGAGGGATGGTAATCCTCGGGCATAAATGATTCTGAACCCCTGTGTCCAGTTGACCACTGCCAACCAGGGTTGAATCCATGGATACTATGTTTGGGTATATACCAAAGATTCGCAAACAAATGAATATGTATTAAATCTATAAGAGAGTCCTGGAACATGAAATAATTCCCCCAAAAAAGGGTGTGATGAGCCCGACTTCCCATCCTCTCGACCAATGTGAGTTCATAAGAGTCGTTGGGCAAACCATCCAGACAATGCCTGCCTTTGGAATGAAGGTCCATCAATCATTGGATACAGAGTCATTGGGCGTTCCGTGGCCGAAAACCAGAACAAAACAAAAAAATGTTGAACCCGATGTGATTCTTTAACCAAACATGATGGATTTAACCTAATCTCAACTGGTTCCCCCTTTTACCTTCAAAGAGGGCCATGCAAGGTCGATAATTACGCATGAGATCATGAGATACTGCTTTGAAGGGTTTTATCTATGTACTTGTTAAAATCTGTTGCATGCACCTTCAGAACTCCCTTCGATCAAATGGCATCGCAAAGGAACTCACAAGTGCGTGCTTCCAACAATTCAAGAAACGAACATCCTCACCTATGGAGAACCCCTTCACCCACCCAGCGTCTTCAACTTTGGGTTTTGGATGCATTCATCCGAGAGTACCACCTGAATCGTACTCTCCAAACGGTAGAGGCATCCATGCACGCCCTCCATTCCGTCAAGATTCATCGATCATCTGCCTAGCAGCGGCCACAAAGTTAGAACAAGACATCCCCTGTCGATGTCTCCAACCGTTTAGGGAGTCTATCCCCATAATGGGATAATGCATACCTCCCTTATTTTAGGGAGGCGTATGAGGTCGATGTTGAGGTCTCCATCCCTGTCGAACGGGGGTTCCGATCTCAGGCCCCCACCAGAATTCATCATCACGTTCACACCGCGACTCATCATCTTCCTGCAGAGGAGGATGTTTCCCTGAGGATTCAGGCCCACGCTCCCTGATCTCTGGCCACTCGGACCGCCTGACGTGGGTAGTAGACGTACAATCGGGGACCAGTCATCACCCTGATCCCTGAGGAGGAGCTCCGCTACCCAGCCATGGAGACATACAATGAACATGATCCTACACCTATTCGATCCTTTCAAGCCCACCATCCAGACATGGAGACATCATACGAGCCGGCACGCATCCCCATCGAGCTCCATCAAGCCCTTCGCTCACATAGGATGACACTTACTAGGAAGTTACCACTCCCTACCCAGGGATGTGAAGCCCACCAGCTTGACATGGTGGCGACCCGACACCTTCAGGACTAGCTCCTGGTGGTTTCTTCAAATGCCCGCCATCCTGATATGTTGGCGATCAACATAGCCCGCCACCTAGATGTGGCAGAAAATCATAGGAGGGCACGTATCCCCACTAACAAAGGCCACCGACTCGATATGGTGGGAAATCAATATGTGCAGGGCTAGTTCCCTGCGGGTGTAAGTAACGTCCGCCACCTCGATGTGGCGGAAAACAGAGAGAGAAACTGGCATATCCCAGTACAGGGGGAAGATTCATTCACCTGCCCCAACATAGAAGAATTGTCAGTACCTAATGACCAATGGAGGACTAGAGCAGGATATTCCTACTCTGATACCAAAATGGGCCTTCATACCCGTTCCATCCAAATATGTCTCTTTACATATCCTAGAAATGATGGAGGAGCATGTATCGATCCCATATCATATCTTGCAGACTTTCCAGAATGTAATTGCATCAATGGAAACAGCAAGGACTCGGTGCCATGATCCCATCTCCCCAATTTAGGCGACTGATCTAAGAAACGAGATAGCTGCATCGGAGCAGATCTACATCCCTGCTTCTTCCCAGGAGGGTCGCTGGCTATATTTCGCGATGCAAGGGAAACCAGATCGAGTAGCTTCACTCGTTCCTGTTGGGGGACACCCATCCATCACAGTGGTAACTCTAGAGCTGGCATATATCCCTGCTAAAAGCCAAGATGTTCTCCAGCGTATCCCGACAGCATCACGAGACCATATTAGATAGGGATCCAAAGGAGGTGATGGCCGTAGTCAGTAGCAGACGGTCCCTGTTGTCCGCAAAAGGGCTCCCCAAACAAGCTGAAGGCAGCCGGAAAATAAAGAGTGGGTTCATGACTCCGCTCTTCTAGAAGCTGGGGTTCCCAACACTGCTAAGCACATGTTAAAGGCTTAGAACACTTCCATCCCATTACCGTATTATGGGAGCGGCAGTAGAAGTTGGGAAGGTCCTCCTCGCAAGGGTGCTACCAGCAGCTCTGATGGTCCTCCCTAGAGCACCCATGGGGGCCTCCCCTATTGGCATATAACGATCGGTCACGAGAGCTTCTCTCTTGATTCAAGTCCCGGAAACTCTCCACGTGACCAGAAGATCAAGCAGCAGGAAGGTCCTGCACTTTCTGTAGTCCACACTGAAGGTCCTCCCTAGGGTAAACACTGCAATCACTCTCCATGCAGTGGGATCACAGATTGTGATGGTAGTCCTCACTATCATAGTCGCAACTGCGGAGGTCCTCCCAATAGTGACGTCTCATCATGACAAGAAGGTCCTCCCCTTGTCGTAGCCTGCCCTGAAGTTCCTCCCCAGGGGTTACGCTACAACGTAAATCCACATAGTCGGGCATCAAATCATGGTGGTAGTCCTCGCCAACTTGATAATGGAGGTCCTCCCCATAGAGACGTCAAGCAACGATAAGGCCCTCCTCTCATTGCGGTACATTCTGGAGGCCCTCCCCAGGATGTATCCCGCCTATATTCTCCCTGCAGTAGTAGTAATGGTAGTCCTCGCCACCACGGACGCCATTGCGATGGTCCTCCCCGCATAGGCCTCGAGAAACAAGAAGGTCCCCCCCTTGTCGCGGTGTGTCCTGAATGTCATTCCCAGGATGCACGTCGAACGTCAAGCCATGATGGTCATCCTCACCATGATGGGAGTTTTTGTGAAGGTCCACCCCGTAACAACGCTACATAGCTAAAAGTTCCTCCCCTTGCTGCGACATGCCTTGGAGGTCCTCCCCAGGGCGTGCACTGCAAAAGTCCTCTATGCAGTGAAGAATCAAGCAGTAATGGTAGTTCTCACCATTACGGCCACCATTGCAGAGGTCCTCCCCGTGATGACATATTTTACCGATAGGAAGGTCCACCTCCTGCTGAATCATGCGCCGAAAAATTCCTCGTATGTCGAGGCTCTCAGAAGGATGGGATCGATCATGTAAGACTCCCATCTTGTCTCCAGTGAAACAATTCTTCGATCGGGAGCCGTTCCAGGGCCGTATTCATCCTCTGAACCACCTCGGAATCACCCACATAATAACTCAGCACCTGTCGGTCCCACTGCCTCCAACCACGTTGACAGTGAGCGCCTTATTTGGGACGACTAGGTAGAGGAATCACTGGCGGAGGAGTATGCTGATATGCTGCACCTAAGGAAACGACGGGCCAATAATGATTTACTAGTTATGTTTTTTCCCACATCCACCTCTCAGTACGACATTCCAAGAGAGTTGTCAGAAGAATGCATGCACGCCATCCACCATAATATATAGACGGCCCTATGCTAGCTAAAATAGAGCTTCCTTCCCTATGAAGGGTATGTGGACCACGTCGAGACGATAGGGGACCTCATGCATCACATCGACCTGGAGGCCCTTCCAACGACACAGCGACAGTGCCCAGAGAGACGTAAAGGAAATATGGAGGCAACTTGCCTTCATTCACTACATGAACTATGCCGCCTCATCGGTGGCGCTCTGACGGGAGTCCATATCAGGGGATGGGGGGAACATGATGCTATTCATTTCGCTCTGCTCCCTGCCCAGAAAAACCAGTTTGTTATGGTGTCTTGCAATGCCATCACGGCAAGACGACAATCGAGTGGAACCCTGCTCCGGAAATTCAATGCACCCAACAGAGTCAGGCCTTGAGTAAGTCCCAGAAGCGTCAGGCCCGGCGGGAATGATCCATTCATGAAATCCTGAATCAAGCCACCAATACCATACAACATGCCTCTTGCCTAAGAGTTGACAATCAACGATCTTGGCTTGCCTCCCTAGAAGGGACTGATCCAGAGGGGAATTCGGCACCAAATATGGTTCACCCCAAGATGGGGGCACGCGAGATCAGGCAGGTCACGATATCCGCAGCCACTGCCGCAATCCAAGGTCAACCCCATCTTACATGGTTGGGGGAATTTTTAACAACACATCCCCCCATAAGACCAATAAAACTGAGATGAGACTCAACGTCTAGGGAACGGAGCCAACCCCAGCCCTTAGGGTTGGGGGCATTATTACCCCCTCAACAACAACCTCCCCCATGAGATTCAGTATTCTCTCATCTTGGGAGGAAAGTCATAAGAGGTGGTTCCCATCCTATCCCTTCATCTGAATCGTTATCCCCTCCGAGAGGAAGGCCCACCGTAAGGTCACGTCAAAGAACTCTTCGCGTCACCCTTCATCAAAAAGTCTGAAGGCAATCCCAGGTCATGAAAGGTAAGGCCAACCGAAGACGCTGGAGATCCTCCTCCTATTTGGAAGGTGACGCCCCCTCCACCCCGCAATATGCGTTCATCAACGCCATATAGGCTAACCCCGCTGGTGACACCGGAGAAAATGAAAATCTGGATGGATCTGGAGGTGACGGTCCTAGTCAGGCTGTGACTCACAACGAACCCCCAGGTGTGCACACCCGAAACCAGAGGGCCGCTTTAAATATGGTCGCCCCTTAAGCTAACCTCCCGCTACCTACCCTGCGAGCATCCAACACAGATAATAATAAAGGATTGGTTACCTTTAACCTGCCACCTTCTCTCGACAATAACAAGCCACTCATGCTCGAAGAGAGATTCGCTTGGCAAGAAGAAGAGATGAAATAATTGAGGCTACTTAATGTTGAGTTCCTCCAGAGGAACCGCCTTATTGAAAGTTCATCCCAAGAAGAGACACGTCATGCACTCCCAAAAAGTGGATCTCAAAGGCAAAGGCTTGCCTTGGCAAACGAAGCATGATGAGGGATCCTGCCCAATGAGGCACCTGGTTCGTCCAACTACCTAATCATAGATGATGAATACTAGGATATCCATCCACATATGAAGAAACCGGATCAAGTACACTTGAAACCTATGAGGTTACCCCGAACGGAATATGCACCCTTCGTGCCGGCCAATCTGGATCCTCAGGCAATGCCTCGGGCTATGCCTGCCTAGGACCGGGCCCAACAGGATGTAAACCAGGGACTCACCAACACCATCGAGGCACTAATAGCTTTATTGGAAGCGATGGAAGTTCGACGTGCTCCGATACAGTCAGAGCGGAAACCCTACCTAGATTGGGTGACTAACACACCACCTCCACCCAATTTGGGAGCCCTGTATTCCCCATCTTCAATGGATCAGGCGATCCGGAGCAGCATTTGATGCACTATGCATCCTATTACGACCCTATGATGGGAACTTCAGAACAAAAGGAAGCAGTGACACTCAGATACTTCATACGGACCTTGCATGGATCCGCCTTCGTCTGGTATACGAGTCTGCCGGCCCAGTCGATAAAGAGGTTGGAGGACCTTAGGCACCAGTTCCTGTTCCACATCAGCTCAACGCTGCCTAAAACAACGGTCAACGATCTCATGAATTGCATGAAGAGAGATAATGAGAGGGTCTCAGATTTCATCACCAGATGGAATGGTCTGACCTATTCTCTTAATAGGCCAATGCCTCAAGAAGATATGCGAGCCATATGCATCGATAATCTTAGAGATGAGCTGCGAACACTACTCATACAGGTGGAGTGAACCACTGGATTCCGACAACTCTCAGCCATTTCCCAGAGAATTGAGGACTCCCTACAGTGGACTAACTCAAAGTCCCGAATAGCCTCATAGGCTCCCTCGAAAAGGGCCCCTAGAGCTGAAGCGTCTGCTATCACACTCAAGCCGGCCCCTGTGCCCGCTCCACCGCTCAGGCCTCCACAAAATCATCAAGGGCCCCATGCATATCAGTGGCCACCTCCACCAAAAAGAGAATACCTGAGAGGACTGAAGTGGAACCAGTTTGAGGAATGAAGAGAAAAAGTATACTCGTTCTGAGACGATCATGTTCATGGCTACTTCATTGCTGCCATGAAAAGAAACTTTCTATGCCTCCAAAAGCCAAGGAAACCTAAAAAAGTCGGCCATGATGACAGGCCAGATTACTTCCCCTACCATCGGATGTTGGGGAAAATTATCAGATAATTCATTGTCTTCAATGTCTTCCTGTAGAGGATGTTAGACTCTGGACAGGTCGATCTGGGACCACCCCCAGTACATGTGGCTTGTATCTCTACCACTGACTCTAATAAAGAGGAGGGGTGGAAGAAAGTCACCAGCAAGAAGGGGAAAAAATTTGAAAATTGGATGACTCAGAAGACTATCAACCAATCCCAGGGCATACACTGAGCTCAACTATAGTAGTCAGTGTTGCCACCAACAGCCCCTGGAGCTTCAGAGCCGACAGCATCAGCCTCACAATCTGCAGCGAGCCGGCCATCTGGGTGGAGTCGAAGGAAGAAACAATCGCCATAGGAGCAGTCCGCAATAGGGCCAAAGTTATCCCCGACCTTGGGAGATTATATGCCCTCTAATTTGGTTCCACGGGCACTGACCCACCAAATGACACTGTTAGGGACAACCGACCAGGTTGACCTGTCAGAGGATGAAGAGCCAATATTTGGTTCAATAAACATCATCCATCTCATAGAATCATTCCCTGACGAAGCGTATGATTACAAACCCAAGTTCCCTACATGAGGAACCGAGAGGAGGAACTGCAGAGGCAAAGGATACCAGGGGGGCGCAGCCATGGCCGAAACCAACCCTATGGTTGGACCCTGGCCTAGACCGTCAATATTGCGGAAACCTGTGGGTGATCCCTTCAATGGAGTCAGTGGGATAGGGAATTCCCCTCCACATACACAAGAAGCCACGCTATCCTTTTTGTTCTGCGATACCCACCAGAGGAGGAGCAAGTTTCTGGGCGCCTAGTGCGCAAAAACAGACCAGCCAAGCCAAGTCCTCAAAACGCGAAAACACCATCGACATCAGTCCCCACGGCCGGTCCCTCCTCGTCAAATCCTCCATCTCCCTAAGCACCCGCTAAGACTCTCCCACCAATGGAGAATCGTCGGCCACTGAAGAAAAATACGACATCCTTACACATCTGTTGTTAGTACCAGCTAATTTTTCAATCCTGGATGCCCTGGGTTTGTCAGAAAAAATTAGGGTGGCGCTTATCGAAGCTTTGATCAGCCCCCATGAGTTTCAATTCGAGGTAGCTACCACTGAAATTTATAGGACAGATACTGACCCACCTGAATGAAATGTGGTGATTTCATTCACCGATCAGGATGAAGTTTCCATCATGCAAGGACACATCAAACCGCTACATGTGTCTGGCACGCCGAATGATATTGAGATCCAGAAAATATTTATAGACAATGGATCCGGAGTTAACCTCTTTCCCCTACCGACACTCTATAAGTTGGTATACATTGAGGATGAGTTAATTCACTCAGCCACACCTTTGTTGGGTCACGACTAGAGTGAGTAGGATCCAATGGGACAGATTATGCTAAAGACCCATTTTGGTGACCTGGTAGACTACACTGAATTCATGGTGGTCCGGCAGAGCACAGCATTCAATGCCCTGTTGGGAAGGCCATGACTCTATAAGCACATGGACATTCCTTCATCCTACCATTAGTGTATCAAGTAATGTGTCAATGGACAAAGTGAGATGTTTCATGCCGACAAGGCCCCTTTCGAGATCTCCGAGTCACATTACATCGACGTTAGGTTCTATGATCAAAAGAAAAATAATCCTTTGGTCAACAGCGTCTATGGAATCCCTGCTTCAAATGGCATGGAAATGGTTCCTGATGACCCCCTTATGCAGCTTGGTAGAGATTATGTCATGCCCATCAACCACGTGGAAGGTAGGGGTTCAAGTCCAGACATGCACTCAGATGTCCTCATGACTTCAACCATAATAGTCGAGTGTTATAATGTGGGAATGTCCGTTAACCTTCAATCGGGGGGATAAATCTCAAGCAAGGACGCCCACGACACCTCTCCTCCAGACTTCCAAGAGCTCGTGTCAGGAGCTCTCTCCTCGTCGGACCAAGAAGATGAGGATTTGTAAGAAGAAGTGGGGGAAGATCTCAGGGATTCACCTCCTACATTTGAGGAAGGAATCTCCACCACTGTGGACATACTCAGGGATATAAACCTGGGTACCGAGGAAGACCCGAGGCCCACTCTCATTAGCGCGGCCATGTCTACCGAGGAACATGAGGTATATACTTCCTTCCTAACGCAACACCAAGACATCATCGCCTTAAATTACACGGAGATGCCGGGACTCGATCCCAAAGTAGTGATGCATCACCTGGGTATTTCAGAAGACCACCGAGGCTACAGACAGACCTCCAGAAGGACGCACCCCTCACATGCTGCCAACATAGAGGCTGAAGTTGATAAACTCATTAATGAAGGCTTCATCAGGGAGGTCCATTACCCCATTTGGTTGGCCAACATCGTCCCTGTCAAGAAAATGAATGGGAAAACCTGCATCTTAATTGACTTGAGAGACCTTAATCGGCATTGTCTGAAAGATGACTTCCCGGTTCCAATCACCAAGTTGTTAATTGATGCAACTGCCAGGTATGAGGATCTATCCTTCATGGATGGCTATTCCAGATATAATCAAATCAGGGTGGCCTTAGAAGACGAAGAAGCCACTGTCTTCAGGTCCCCTCAATGTGTATTCTATTACAATGTCATGCCCTTTGGTCTCAAGAATACTGGCGCCACATATCAGTGTGCCATGCATCGGATCTTTAAGCTATTCCAGGGGAAATTCGTTGAATGTTACGTGGATAACGTAGTGGTCAATTCCAGACAGTGCTCAGATCTCTTGTCAGACCTTTAGACCATATTCAACAAGCTCTGATAGCATAGCTTGAAGATGAACCCGTTAAAATTATCTTTTGGGGTTACCTCAGGGAAATTCCCTTGCTTCTTCATACGCCATCATGGCATTGAAGTCAACCCTGAGAAGATGAAGGATATATTGAGCCTTCCACTACCCCAAAATCTCACTGAGCTGAGGAGATCCCAAGGACACCTAGCCGATATTAGGCAGTTCATAGCCAACCCGGCAGGCAAATGTTTTCCCTTCCCCTGGTTAATGAAGAAGGGGGTCACGTACTAATGGATGAATGACTGCCATGAGGCGTTTGACAACTTGAAGAAGTACCTATTAAGCCCACATGTGCTCATTCCCCCAATCGAAGGAAGGCATATCATTTTATATGTGATGGCCCTAGAACGGTCATTGGGAGCCTTCCTCACACAGAAGAACGATGCCCGCAACAAAAATAGTCTTTATAAACTTAGTCAAACCATGACTGATGCTGAGACTCGATACTCAAATATCGAGAAGATCTGTCTAGCCTTGGTCTTCATGGTTCAAAAGCAGCGACATTATCTACATCATCATGGGGTCCATTTGATCTCACAGAGTATCCTGCTCAAGTATATCCCAAGTCACCCGATTCTAACCGGACGCCTATCCTGATGTGTGATCATCCTTCAACAATTCGACATCCGGTTTGTGCCTTAAAAAGCCATCAAGGGCTAGGCATTAGTAGACTTTCTGGAAGAGCACCCTTCAATAGGGACCACTGCAACGAATGCTGAACAACTTGATGAAAATATCGACTTAGTTCAAGAGGAGGTCCCATCATGGGAAATGTACTTTGACGACCCGTCTCGAAGCCCCACCATGAAAAAGATGGAGGATCCTAGATTCAACAAAGTGGTTCTGGGGATAATAATCGTGTCCCCAGAATAGGTAGTTTTTCCGTATTCCTTCCTCCTATCAGAGGGATGTACAAACAATGAAGCGGAATACCAATCCCTCATTGAAGGCCAGGAGATCGCACTCCAGGAACAAGTACAACACCTTAATGTAAAAGGTGAATCGGAGCTGGTAATCAAGAACGTCAACGGTGACTATGCAATTAAAAAGAGGGATCTGATCCCCCCGTTTGACCATGTCCGAGGGAAAATGGGAAAGTTCTCAACAAAACCAACATTGACTTATATTCCACGGTCCCAGAATGCTCATTTTGATGCATTATCCAACGCGGCCATAGACCTAGCCGACCGAGAGCGGGATGAAAGAGTCATCATTAATGCTCACCGTCAAATGGTATTTCCATTTGTTCAAGATAAGATGGAAGAAATCCATGATGTTAGTCCTGTCCCCGAGCCATATGCTCCTACCACCGACTGGGTGATCCCCATCATGAAATACCTTCAATGGGGAGAGCTTCCATCAGACAGGGCTAAACGAGAGCAAATACGGAGAAGGGGAATAAATTTTGCCTTATATGGCGGAGCGGGAGCAAGAGGTCCTCTACAAACGTGGCCTCGAGGGAGTTCTCCTCATATGCATTGACGGAGAAGAAACCACTGCCGTCATGATTGAAGTACATACAGAAGCGTGTGGAGCACATCAACTGCGGACCATGTTTTCCAATCAGGTTCGATGTCTTGGGTACTACTGGCCCACAGTGGCACAAGACTGTGAGCGTTTTACCGCAAAATTCCACTCATGCCAAATTCATGCCAACATCATACACTAGCCCCCAGCGTTACTTCATCAAGCTAAGTACTCATGGTCATTTGCGATCTGTGGGATGGACGGCATGGGACCATATCATCCCGCCATGGCCAAACAGCTGAAGTATATCCTCACGGCGACCGACTTCTTTTCCAAATGGGATGAATCCATACCCATCAAGGAATTCATGAAAGAAATATTGTCAACTTAGTGAAGACCAATATCATCACCAGATTTTGTGTCCCTCATACTATACTAATGGAAAACGACACAAATTTCTGCTCCGTTGAGTTGGAGAAGCTATACCACCAATATGGTATCAAGGCTAACCACTCATCCCGCTACCATGCAGCAGCCAACAGATAGATAGAAGCGTTTAATAAGACCATGTCCAACATCCTCCAGAAAATGGTGGAAAAAGACAAGAATTCATGGCCGGATAAACTCCTTCATGCTTTGTGGGCTTATCGAACCACAATCTGCACTGCTACTCAGTCTACCCCGTACTCATTAGTGTACGGAACAGAGGTGGTCCTGCCCATTAAACTCCAACTTCCCTCACTCCGTGTTTCCATTTGTGATCAATTATCCAATGATGAGCATTCAGAAAAGCTGCTGGGTGAATTGGAACAGCTAGACGAGAAGCGGCAAAACACTCTGCAACACCAAGAAGTGTACCAGAACCGGATTGCATGAGCCTTCACTAAAAAGGTCCGCCTTTGGCCTTTCTTGAAAGGAGAGTTAGTGTTGGTACTCTATACCACAATTATACCCAGCAAGAAGCCTCCAATGCTGGAGCCCAAGTGGGAGGGAAAATATGTTGTACACAAGGTCTACTCAGATGGATCATATACCCTGATCTCCATGGACAGACAATTTTCAACTGCTCCTACGAATGAGAGATTCCTAAAGAAGTATTTCATATAGAGTCCAAGTGTATTTATTTCCTCACCACATGATGTTAAACTGCATGGAGTAAGTCCTCACCGCATGTCATTAAAATTCATGGAGTATGTCCTCACCGCATGACGTTAAACTTCATGGAATCCGTCCTCAAATCATGACGTTAAATTGCACAGACAAGGTGATTTAAAAACGCCCTCTTCCCCTGTGTACGGACCAGACCTGCACAGGGTGTGTCATCTTTCAGAGAACTACGTGAGGCTGGATTCCTACCCTACCATGATACGTAGTGAAGCCAGAATTCCACACCCTGGCCCAGGCACCTCAAAAAGATAAACAAAAAATGCCCATTCCCCCGTGTACGAACCAGACTTGCACGGGGTGTATTCACATCCTCACCGAATGATGTTAAACTTCATGGAATACATCCTCACCACATGACGTTAAAATGCATTTAGTTGGTCCTTATCTCATGACGTTAAACTTCTAGGACAAGGTGATTTTAAAACACCCTCTTCCCATGTGTACGGACCAGGCCTGCATAGGGTGTGTCGTCTTTCAGAGAACTATGTGAGGATTGATTCCTGCCCTCGCAGGATACGTAGTGATGCCAGAATTCCACACCCTGGCCCATACTCCTCAGAATGAAAAACAAAAATTCCCATTCCCCCGTGTAAGGAAAAGAGTTTCCCCGGGGTGTATTCACATCCTAACCAACAGGCGTTAAACTG
The DNA here is from genome assembly GCA_963277665.1 of Viscum album. NCBI lineage: Eukaryota > Viridiplantae > Streptophyta > Magnoliopsida > Santalales > Viscaceae > Viscum > Viscum album. The sequence goes on along the minus strand of OY728128.1, from coordinate 413,146,368 downwards.
TATAGACTACGTCCTTACCGCATGATGCTAAACTGTACAGATAACAAGAGTTAAGAATTCCCCTTCCTCCCTTGTATGGACCAGACCTTCATGGGGTGTACTCATCGTCCGAGCATGACGTTAAACTTCCAAGCACCCAACGGTCCAAACTCAATGACATTAAACTAAGAGTATGTCGTCCTCACCACATGACATTAAACTGCATAGAATCTAATAATACCCCTCGTCAAAACCATGTGACGTTCAACTGTATAGACCCCATCTCCACCACATGACGTTAAACTACACGGATTTCAGAGAACTACATATAGCTTGATTCCTGCCCTAGCACGATACGTAGCGACGCTAGGATCCCTAGTCCTGGCCCAGCCCCCTGAATAAGAGAAAACAAAAAATGCCTTTTTCCCTCATGTATGGACCAGACTTGCACGAGGTGTACTTCTTCCAGAGAACTACATACAGCTTTATTCATTCCCTCGTAGGGTACGTAGCGACGCCAGGATTCCCAGTCCTGGCACATCCCCCAGAATATAAGATAACAAAAAATGCCTTTTTCCCCCATGTATGGACCAGACTTGCACGGGGTGTACTTATTCAGGAGAACTATGTACAGCTTGATTCCTACCCTCATAGGATACATACAACGCCATGATCCCCAGTCCTAGACCTGCCCCCTGAATAAACAAAAATATATTACCCTTTCCCCACATATGCGAACCATACCGGCATAGGATGTACTTCTAATAATTATCATGCGACGTTAAACTACACGGAAAATGATGTTAAACTGCCCCCTTCCCCCATGTTCGGACCAGACCTACATGGGGTGCATATCTTCATCCCTACCGCATAACGATAAACTGCACGGACTTCGTCCTAACCGCATGACGACAAACTACACGGACTTCGTCCTCACCGCATGACGCTAAATTGCATGGACGTCTTCACAACCCACCCAAGACACATGGAGATACGAGATGTAGATACTTCTTTTACATTTGGAGAAATCATCTCCATACATCAGACTCCATGACGCGGATAATTATGTATCTTCCTAACCACTCACAACCATCTGAAGTGGAAAGTCATAGACCCATGGACACCATTGCATGACTATGCATACAGTGCCCTCTGTGGCTCTGCATAATGATATCCCATGGCCCATCTACCAAAGGCATGATTTCCATAGGTGACACTCTTCCTAGCTCCGTACGCTTACCGACCTCAGAGCCCTCATACCATACCTCCTGACCCAGAAGTTTATAGCGAAGTGGTTTATATGTTCATTCCCCTTTTCCCATCTAGGTGTTGTTAGGGTATCCCTATCTGGCTAGGCTATGTGTCTGTCAGTGGATCACATAGCGACCTGCATCAACAAACATCAAGCCAGGACTAGGCTACTTTGACTCAACGGAAAATTGTAGTGTAGTTGTTTCTTGTATACCCGGACACCATTATCCCCACGTGCTGAACACTACACTATGAGAAATCACAGATTCTCATAACCACTCACGAACATCAGAAGTGGAATGTTATTGACCCGGGGACACCTTTGTACGACTATGCATACCATGCCCTCAGCGGATCTGCATAATGATATCCTCTTGCTCATCCATCAAAGGAATGATTTCCTCAGGCTGTACTCTTCCTATCTCCGTACGCATACCGACCTCAGATCCCCCATACCACACCTCTTGATCCTGTAAAACTCAAATTTGTAGATTACAACCTTCATCCCCCACCTTGTTCCATGTATATTAGAACAAGTTGACTCAGTTATCCATCGAGTCACTTCAGCAATAGTCACCCAATGGTCCGAGATCTATGACCGATAAACTAGAAGTTCCTCGTCCTTACCGCATGACGAAAAACTGCATGGAATAAAAGCACACCCTCGTGCAAAAAAAATAGAAAAAATATCAGCATAGGGGGATCTATGAAACACAACAAGCAACTAGGGACGGATATCCCCGACATGTACAGACATTCCCCCACCAAATGATTGACTTCGTGGCTCGGATAATTGCAAATCCTCATAAACATTCATGGCCATCATACGTGTAAAGTGATCAACCCTTGGACACTGTTGAACGACTATGAATACCATGCCCTCAGTGGCTCTATGAAATTATATCCCCTAGCTCATCTATCAAAGCCAAGATTTCCACAGGCAATACTGTTCCTAGCTCCGTATGCTTACCAACCTCAGAGCCCCCATATCACCTTTCTGGATCCAAGAAGCCCTGAAACCATGATTTACACCAATCAACCCCCCCCCCCCCACGTCTGGGGCATGTTGAGGTATTGAAGACCATTTCCATTCTGATGAGGACCAGCCTTTGCAAAAATACCCCCCATCCTCGCTGCATGACGTTAAACTTCATAGCAACCTTCAAAATTGCCTCTTGTCCTTGTTGCATGACACTAAACTATACAGATCATGTTCCAACCACATGATGATAAATTACATGGTCATACTCGTTATGGGTTCTGTGAGAAACAAAGGATTTTCTCTATCCTTCAGTGCACAGGTCAGACCTACACGAACCGCCGCCTCACACTAGCGTGAGAAAGAATTACTTCACCCATTCTCTGGATGTTTAGTCTAGATATTTCCCCCATATTCTGGTACCCTCTCACCATTGTCCATACTCTATAAAAAAAATCCAAAATCTCAAAATCCACCCCTGGTGGTCCCAAATATCAACTTTCCTAAAGTTGGTTGGCTATCAGAAGTGGATAGTCTTTGACTTAAGGACACATTCATATGACTATGCATACCATTCCCTCAGCTACTCTACATATTGATCTCCCCCGGCCCATCTACCAAAGGAAATATTTCATTGGGAAATGATTCTCTCTGTATGCCTCATGGCCTCTGAGCCCCCATTTCTATCCCGGGATTTGGAAAACCTCCGACCTAATGTTTTCCAACCTCTCCCACAATCCTACATGAATGCGGTAGAATGTCTTTGACATGATTATAGAGAACCGGGAGGAGTCGTTCCATTTTAAATGATGTCCCAGCTTCATGACTTTAAACTGCACCAAGCCTTGACCATCGCATATGCTAACTAAATTCGTAGGGAAGTGGTCTCCTGACCACGCTCCTAAGTAGTACGGATGTGCCCAAAACACTTTCATATGTCACACTCCCCTCCTGAACCACCCCTAGTTGTTTTCATAATTTTCCATGTCATCCATTGTGGTTTCCATGATATGGGATTCCATGAAGTCCCATGGCCATCAGAAATGGATAGGTCTTTGACTTATGGATACCTTTGAATGACTATTCATACCATGCCTTCAGCAGCTCTACATATTAATCGCCCCTGGCCCGTCTACCAAAGGTATGTTTTCCTTAGTCAATGCTCTTCCTACATCTGTACGCCGACATGGCTCCCATGACTTGAGACATGCCCTTCATGCCACTCAAATTTAATCGTGTTTCCCCCCACATGAGTTGGAAGAGTATTGAGACATATTTTAATCAGTTGAACCCCATTGGGGCCTTCTCCCTACCATATTTGGTCAAAGCTATTCAACCTAAAACATCAGTAGTGATAGTATTGATGGTCGGACTATAAACTTCTCACAAAAGAAAGAGGCCCAAAGCCTGTTAGGCCGAAAACATGAAAAGGGCGACCTACGAAAAAGTTGTATTATACCCGCTGGGTCCACACTAAATGGTCCCAGGAAAAATCAGGGCATTAAAAGAAACAAAAGGCAAAAAGTTTGTAGGTTTTTCCTATAAAACCCAAGCAATAGTCAGAGTACGCTCACTGGATCCCATAGTCCAGGAGAATGTTAGTGCCTCATTTATTTTTAGTCCCAGACTCGGATTATTATATGATTAGGGAATTAACATATGCAGCAATCGTTCCAAATAGTTTCTATCACAGTTATAGGTGACAAGATCACTAAGGAGAAATGTTTCGTTGTTCTATAACAATGTGGGTAAGAAGGTCATCCACAATTCGAAGTCTCCTCTATTGAGAATGATGATTACAGGAGTTTTTTGGTGGATTCACAAAGTTGTATCAGGTGGTGGTGAGAATCCTTGATTGTCTGAGAGAGACTCTACAGCAAGGTTGTCTTCGCTTCTATAGTAGCCTGAAATTCTTCTGCCTCTTGGGCTGCCATTGTAGTTGCCCTCATTTCCTCCTCCTTCCATTGCTCCCCTTCTCCAATCATGGTGTCGACGTTGGCCTCTTCATGCTGTAGTCACTGTATCTCAATCCTCAGCACATATTGGTGAGAATGTGGCTCAATAACTTCTCTATGAAGCCCTGTGACGACCCCGTTACGGTCATGAGACTCTGTTAGGTAGAGTTGTCGAGATGTAGAAAGGTTGGCTTTGGATTTGGAAGATGAATGGCAAGATTCGAAATCTCCTTTCCTCTCCCGATCAGCATCTACCTACATATCTATGTCATAAACACCATGATAGTCAAAGCCATCAAATCCCAACAACATAAACAAATTGTGTAGCCTCTATAATTTGGTTGGCATCTCAACCGAGGGCGTTTGAGAGATCAGTCTCCAAATGATCACCCAAGACCTTTGGAGAGCGGGTTGAAGGCTGGAGAGGACTTATTGATCAGGCCCAAAATCACTCCCAGATGAGGACACATATTCGGGGATTAACGTCACCATGGAGGGACCCAAGGTGGCCTCACCCGCAAACTCTGGAACTACGGTAGCTTCACCCCTAACTGGAGACACAATCGTCGGCACCAAAGGTCGTGGTCTTGAAGCTCAAGAGTCAATAAGACAGATGAGTAACCCTAATTAGAAAAGGGAAGAAAAATGACTCAGTGGTAGGAGACCGGAGAATGTACTCCTAATCAATAAAGCATCAGCATCTGCAAGCTCTACGCTGCCATGACAGCCACTCGAAGAGGATGCCACAACTTAGATAGGAAAGGGTATCTGGGGAGCCCCTAGATAGGTCCAGGGCCTAAGGCCATGCCTAAATCCAGCAGTTTCCAAATTCATCCCCATGTGGTCGCCTACAGTGTCCAAGCTCAAAGAAATAACTCCCTTGGTGAACAAGATAATGGCCCGCTCCAGGTTCCCAACAACTGGATTAATGGTAGGATCTTCCCCCATCATCACAGGACCCGTTGGACCTAGGGTGGTTGGCTCCGTCAGATCTGGATCCCCCTCGGCGATCATGGGTTCCCCATGGTTCTTCGCAATTGTAAAAGTTATCTGATCAGTAGGGATCTTGGATATCGGCGGTTCTTCCTCTGGAATGTCTCTGACTGATAATGGCGGGAGTAAAGTGTCCATATCACCAGCCCCTCCTGCAGGGCTCACCATCTCGTCATGCCCAGGCGTGGATACGGGTGATTCTGTAGATGGCAAGGAGGTGGAAGGTACAATCACTTGGGTAGCCACAGCCATATCCCCGAGTGATCCTGCACCATACGTCAAACAGTTAGTGACTGACGATGTCTAAGAATTCAATTTGGCGATTGAGCAAACGTGAAGTCATTATTACCCGACATTACTTGTTTGAGTCGTTCTGATAAATGGAACGCCTTTTGTCGTCTCTAGATCTACCCGAGGGACTGTTCGCCAATAATTCTGGAAGGGACGGAAGGATGAAAGACCCTAGCTAAGTCTGCAATGGTCGACTCCATGAGCTTAGCTGTGCCAGGGGATCCTTCCTTGATGACCCATGTGAGAGAAAGCGCATGCTCCCCTAACGAAGTACCACAAGGGGTATAATCCGGAGAAGGAATCACCCCATGAGATTCTTCGTCACCCTACATAAAAGGAAGAAACCTTAAAACCTCCATACCAAAGGAGGGAAAAAGTCAGAATGGGTGAGCAGAGCAACCTCTTCTTCAGGGTCGGACAATTCATGATGTCTAATCATCATGGACACCCAGATGCTCCCATAGAGATTATTATAGAGTGAATGAATGTATGCATCCATCTACTTTATTGAGGCGACTATCTCATATAAGTCCTCTTTTAACTAAATGTTGGGTGGAGCGAATATCGTCCCAATACCCAGAAGTTTTAGAGGGCATGTTTGAAGAAACACACAAACTTCTTCATCCGAACCACTGACCCTTAGGTCATCCCATATCGTCCAAGCCTCTGGGAATACGGCCATGGCATGAATCGCTGACCGGGGAGGATCAACCTAGGAAGATCGGGAGGCAGTAGAAGCTGGTAAGGGCGCCAATGGCTGTCTTTGTTTTTCGGATCCTACCACCGCCTTAGAACTCATTGGGGCGACCTGTGGACGGGGCCTCATGGGTATGAAGGGGAATTATCTTGCTTCAGATGTGACAAGGAGATCATCAAAATCATCTCCCCTTGAAGAGCAGTCACTTCCTTCTTCCTCCTCATCAGTAATCGGGTGCAGCATGGCCTGGACAAGATGTGTCAACACTGCATAACCCTGGCGTGCGTGAATATAGACCTCATGGTACCTGAGATATAGAACGGCCCTCTCAGGGTCTGCGTCAAAAAGAATGTCAGTGGGAGAAGATATGTAACCCAGTTCATCAAAAGCTACCTCTGATTATTGAAGATACTACCACAGAGGATGGGGGTACTGGCTGCAAAAGGCTGACCGGGCTTTGAATTCGTCCAATTGTTCCCTAGCCATTGGAAAGGCAGCATCAGTGGGAATAACTACCCCCTCTGGGTAGCCTCAAGTGCATGAGAGGATATACCAATGTCTGTTAAAATCTTCCCCAGAATCACGAGACCAGTAGGGTGACGAAGGATTTTGCCCGGCCTAGTTGGAGCACCATCCTCCTTTCACTTCCTTTTTCCTTTAGATGTCTTGGGACTTGAGATGGTGGGCCCCAATATCCCAAGCTAGCCATTTGGGTAAGACTGTACCCAAAAGTCAGCATAATTCTTAGATAAAAAAGGCATGGAATCTGCAAGCGTGGGGGTCATAACCTCATAGCCGCTGTCCTCTAGGGTAAACATTAACCACAATTGTCTGGCCGCCATTAAATGATGATTCTCGTGGGAACCATTAAGCGTGAGAGGACAATTTTCTTGGACGTAGCCAAATTTACACCCAAACCGGTAGGGCGCGTACCCCTCGCAGATCAGTTCTCCACCAATACGAGCCACCAGAATTCCCTCTCGGAGGGATCGGAGGTAGCCCCGCTTGCCAAACTCTTCTGTTATGGTATTTTTAATTGCACCATCTGGGGAAGAAAATGGATGAAAATTGAAATAGTCATAATTTGAGATTCGACTTGATAGCAGATGCTTGTTCGAAACTTTCTGTTGACTATCCTTCTCTTGCGTCGCCCACTCTTCGGGAATAACCCCACTGCTCAATTGCAAGTATAGTCAGAATGTGGTTCCCAGAATCAATAAAGGGTTGATGAAGGTGTAACAGTTCTTGACATGTATGCTTAACCATCCCCAGAGAATTTGTAATGGGCTGGCCACTATGTTTGGTTAGCTCTCGTCAGTAATATTACCAAGCAACCTGTCAATCCAGGCCAGTACTGGGATGGCTAGGTTGATAACGTTACCGGTAGCCAAGTATGTTTCCATTAAAAAAGTAGTGACTCACACGCCACCAGCCTCGCCGATGGGTAATAACCAACCAATTAAAAACATGGCCAAAAAAGCTGACAGGCGGAGCCATCGATCGACATCCGGAATGAGCTCCCAGCCCCAGCTACGAAAATCGCCTTGCTCCAAAGTCATCCAAAAGTTGTCCCCCTATTTACGGGACTCCACTGTAGGGAAAGTCATGGGCCTACATGGGAGAGTCACTGATTTGTCAAATTTGATCTCTCTAACAAATTCCTTGACCCATTCACGGTATGGGACGAGCTGTTTTGGAGACGTATCCTCTGAGTGCTTCTGAGACTGGTTAATAAGCTGCTTCTCTAGGGGGGAGTCCTCTATTTGTTCTCCCACAGAGAAGAAGGAGGAAGGAACCCATCATACATACTCCCAATGACGGGGACCCCCAAAATCTGAAAGACATCCCATTGGATAATTCCCACTTATTCATGGACCAGGTAAAAGGTGTTGGTGTCCGGGCTCCAACAACTCATAAGTTGCTTGGAGAGGTCTTGAGGCTGGTGGGTATAGGTATGGGACCCCAAGGCAGCTTCACACAAGCCCACGACTCGCAACTCTACCCCAAATTCTGCGCAACTCTGGAAAACCCAGAAGGGCCACCCCCAATCATGTGACTTAAATGTTCCCCTCGGTCAGAGATCATGACTCGCAGGCTAGCCATGCTGGTTTCTTACCACAGGATTACGAGCAATACTCTGGTAGAAGTGGATTGTTCCTTCCTGTCAATGTGGTTCTCCTGTCAGAGATACTGGAAGGTGATTCAACACAGATCTGACAACTGTACCACTTGAGGCAGGCCGCCCGCCGACAGGTATCACGAACTGAGGGATAGTGGAGGTAAATTTCAATGTATCAAGATTGTTGTCACGAGATGGTTTCGGAATCGGGGTAACGGACATCAATCTGAACCCATAGGCAGGAATGCTATTAGAAATAGAATACACTTTCTGTGATTTGGAGAGCCAGTCGGCAAGGAAGAAAGGAAGTATAGAGTGGAAGAATCCAACTTGAACAGATCTATCCATGTCCTTCAGGCGTTGATCATCTAGTTGAGAGGGGATCTACAATAGGCCTCAGTGCAGAACGAGGGGGAAACATATTTTCTCCCAGCACCATGAGAGCCAACAATTGGTTAGTCCAGGATAAAAATATGGACAATGATAACAAAATTAATGGTTAAGGAGCCTTCATAATCAAAATCCGCATGGAGGCCTTGGATGATGGTTCATGATGACATCATCCCGCAAACCAGCCCTTCGTGAAATCGCTCCGCGAAGCCCTGGCCCACGGAGCGTTGGCCAGGAAGCCGTGAACCAAGTCGCTCAGTAGAATTTCAATCCCGAGTTTATTTGGAAGACTCAGATATATTTTTAAACGTTAAAGAGATTGTTAGACCGCGGTGCATCGAGATCACAAAGAAAGTTCCTCTGCAACCCGTCATCACTTACTTTTTAATTAATTAAGATTAATGCTTCGCGGTCCGGAAGCTGGTTCACGGGTGAAGGCGACTGCGAGGAAGTAATGGTTCACGGAGGTTGCTATCAATTCACGGACGAGGTACTTCATGAAGGAGCGAACACACAGAGTCAAAGGAGCTCTGGTTTCGCGAAGAATTCGGTAAAGGACAAGTAGGGGGCTCCCCGTATTTATAGGTTTGGTCCCCTACGTGGTCCACCTTTCTACCTCAAACCATCTCAGTTTCAGGACCACTTTGCATCGGAATATCCTCCTCTTTGTTCCGATCGGACCCCCTTCCGATGGGGGGCATTTTTAGTGTCCTGAAAAATTTGCAAAGGGAATTTTACCCAAATCCCCCAAATAATTGGAGTATGTAATCAAAGAAGGGACACAAACAGTACTGGTCTACGAACTGGTCCAATAGAAGTGCAACATGGTCAGGCCCCACGTGGCACCCCCTCTGCGAACCCTTGTCATTTGCGAAATGGTGGCGGAGATCCTCTGTGGTTGAGAGGTAGGATGGGTGCCAGTCCTGTTCACCGTCATGAACCGCACAACTGTGGACCACTTCACCCGCACCTGCTGTCGTTCACAGAATAGAGGCAGAACCCTCTGTAGTCGCGGAGCACTCCCTGAGTTCACCTCGCGGAGGGGGGGGGGGAAGAATTCAATACCCATCGCGAATCATGGATTGACTAAGTCAGCTGTGAACCTGGTATTTGGTTAGGGGCATCCACCAAAGGTGCCGCATGGCCACAGATACATCCCTTTCCCCACACTATAAAAGGAGATCAAGGGGGATCGAAGAACTGGGACTGGAGAAGTAGAATCGAATTCGGAGGTATTGGAGATTCAGAAGGATATCAGTTGAAGGATGGATTTGGATTTCGTGAACAGTGAAATTCCCATCCGCAAACCACAATAGGTATATGAATTAACAAGGAATTGGAAAACGCATAATAATTTGGTAAACCATGAATCTAAAATAACCAAAACAAGGAGAACCGTGAACCATACCCCCTCCGTGGATGACTTCCCCATGGACCATGGAGTTTATGCATCTTTTCCCATCTGTCGCAGCGCGTAGCACTCTCCTACATTGACGAAGCCCTGACTAATGTACCTCCAACCGGTTCCGCCCTTGGCTGTCGCTGCCCGCCTGGAACCCTCTGTGAACCACCCTAGTTGGCAGATTGACCCGAAGCCGCGAACAACCCTGGTTCATGGGACGCCAATCAATCCACGAACCACCCTGGTTCATGAACGGCATCTCCAGCCTTGTGGAGCTTCCCCACGCGAAGGGCGCCACCACCCATACCTCCCAGTGGCTCGCCAAATACTTCGGTGTCCTCATTTCCCGTTCCAGGTAAAATCCTTCTGATCCAGCCAAATCCTCCATGACTCCCTCATTGGCCTATTCATTGACCCCGAGCCGAGGACTCCGCCTGAGCCACCGGATCCATGTGGTGTAACATTCAGGCACCTCAGCATGCCATTTTGAGTTCGCATACCCATGGTAAACAAAAGAAAAGGGGTTTCCCTAACCCTTGAGCAGATTCCAAAAGCATTCTTGTGTTCACATTTCCACAGTAACGTGGAGTCTGAGCTCGGGAATCCCCTTTCTGCCCCTCCACTTGTAGAGTGATCCTCAGATATGGTAAAATAGCCATAATAAGGAAGCCCTCATGCACTTCAAGAGAGGAGATGGGAACAGGAGCACCCCCTTTCCCTCTCCCTTTGGGCTTTGTTGCCCCGAGCATCCATCTCGAAGTAATCCATGACCTTAAGGACGTCCATCTCGTAGTATGCCCCGACCTTATGGGCCGCCTTCATGCAGAAGCCCCACTCCGCTTCTCACGAACGCACCTTTTGCAACGTGATCCTCTGGTCCCTACTGCCTCTTGTTTCTCACACCGAGCATGACTCATGTGGGCATAGAGTAAGCATCGACCATGACATCCTTTTATGGGACTCTTCAGAGTGTAAGCCTCAATCCATCACCATGGGCCTCCTCATAGTGTATGCCCCAATCCATCACCTTGGACCTCCTCAGAGGTTAAGACCCAATCCATCATACCGGGCTTCCCGAGAGCATAATCCCCAAGCCAAAGCGAACTACGAGGACTTTGATTGATGCCAAATCATGGTATGTAGGAAGCCTCCATGAGTTTCAAGCCCAACACTCGGTCGTTTCTTCACGTCGAGTTCCACCCTCGTCCAGCATGATGTTAAACTGTGCATCCGAACTATGTGGACTTTGATCCATGCTTCCTACGATGGGTATATAGGAAGCCTCCTTGAGGATCAAGCTCAAAATTTGGTCGATCTAATCATCTCCACACTAGTTCACCGCTCCAATCCTAGTGCCGCCTCAAGCGAGTTCCAACCCTTTGGGGTTATTAATTCAACGAGGGATGGTAAACCTCGGGCATAAATGATTCCGAACTCCTCCGTCCAGTTGACCATTTCCAACCAGGGTTGAATCCATGGATACTATGATTGAGTATAAACCAAAGATTCATGAACAAATGAATATGTCTTAAATCTATAAGAGAGCCCCCGGAACATGCTATAATTCCCCACCAAAAAGGGTGTGGTGAGCCCGACTTCCCATCCTCTCGACCAATGTGAGTTCTTAAGAGACGTTGGTCAGACCATCCGGCGAATTCCAGCCTTTGGAAAGCAGGTCCATAAGTCCTTGGATATGGATCCGTTGGGAGTTTCATGGCCGAAAACCAGAATGAAACATGCTCGTGTGATGACCCGAAAATCTAAAGTAGGAACCTTTTATTTGAAAGCTTGTATGACATGTGACACCAAGCGCGTATGAAGATATATTACCCTAATAATTTAAAATATTTTTACTATTTTAAATAGATTTTATATATTATATATTTCAAAATTAATGCAGCTTCGAGTTAGCTTGTGTTACACACAACATCGACTGTTTTTGAAAGCTTACATTACCTGCAAGACCAAGTTTAATCAAACAATAATAAATTATTATAATAATATTATAATAAGATATAACATAGTCATTAAATTAGTAGTTTTGAAGAGTAATAACCAACATAGAAAAATTATGGTTTACACAAATATAAAATTAATTAATTGGTTACAAATTAATTTTAAATTAATATAAGAAGCAATTGAATATAAAGTGAATATTTTAATAGAAAACTATTTTTATGCTCGAAAAGTTGTTTTACTCTAATATATTAAATTAATTAACATTAGTGAGTTATAATAATTTAATATATATATATTAGAGTTTCAATAAAATATTTTTTATAGTCATCCAATAGATTTGATATGCATATGATAAGAACAAACCCAATTTCACACATAAAAACTTCAATTTTTTATAAAAGAAACTTTACAACCTTTTAATGGAGAACCCATTAAAAGTATAATTTTCGAAACTTTAATTGATTTAATATTTTTAAATAAACATCATCTTTTAAAAAACAGAAAAAATAGGATAGGTTAAATTTTTGGTATTTGTCTATGAAGATTCATTTTCTAATGAATAGTGAAAACTACTAAATTTTACTTCAAAACTGCTTTTTCATCTAATTGATTTATAAGGATATATTATGTTTATGATTTGGTTTAATGATTAATTAGATAATATTTTTATAAATAAATAAAATTTATGTCATTGGAATCAATTTCATATTGAAATTGACTGTAAAAATATAGTAATATTTTGGATGTTTTTACATTAAAAACTAGCATTGTCGTCCCATTTGAGACATCAAATTTAAATTAATTTTGGCCACTTATGTGATTATAATTTTCAAAAATGGATTTCATATTAAGAATGATAATAATAGTTAATTTATAATAAGTTCAAATTAGTTTTTTACCAAAAATATTAGAGAAATTAATTAAAATTATTTACAATCATTAGGTCATAATAAAGCTTAATAAAGGACTAAACCTTTAACTTAAGGGATAAAATGATCGATACACATGTCCAAAACCCATTTTATATACATAATTACTCCACTAAACTTCAATTAATTATTTTTTATGAGTTTTTTTAATACTTTTCATATGTAAAAACGTGGGCACACCTAACTTCTTTTCAAAAATACCAAGTCATTTTCCTCCCTTATAAAAGGCCACCACCTCTTCCCCTTCCTAAAACCACTCAAGGCACATTTTATCAACAAAGATCTACCGAAAAATCTCCTAAAAATGCCTCCCTTTAATATATATTCTTTCCTTCGAGAATGAATCCACCTAAGGAAGCCTTTTGGTACAAACCAAAAGGAGTTACCTGATTTGTAAGGTAACATTTTCCAACGATATATTTTATTTAATTTACTTTTAAAACAACTAAACAGTCCTTATTATATGATTTAATAACAACTCCAGTATCATAAATATACAAGGGTAGTTTTTATTATAATATTTCAACCTAAACATACACACACATCCATCTAATGGGTAACGAACATACTGTTTCTATGTACAACGAACTACTGGCTCACGAAATGATTATTGTTTATTTTTTCCTTTACCACCACTCATGGTGTCCATTATGATGGAAAATATGAATATATATGAAATAAATTATATTTATAATATCTTTATTCTTATATATTTATTTTATAACACATACCTCTATACATTCCCTTTTGTGTAAATATGATTACATCGCTTGTGGAACTGTGGACCGCCACCACCTCAATGCGATATGATTCATTCACGTTGTACATGAAATGTATTGAGGATGGTATTAAAAAAAATATATGACATATATTACATATATATAATACAGTAATTATAATATACATGAGTATATATATCATTTACTTTTCATTCGTTTAAAATATGATAATGAAATTAAATTTGCGTTAATGTATACGCACGGCCTTTCGTCTCCATGAACGATGCATTATGTTTACTATCTACAATTATCATAGATTATTCTAAATACAAATATACTGATTATATGTGATAATTAATTCATGTTTTATATTTATTAGATGATGTAACCATAATATAATTAAATTGAACAACATGTAACAAGTTAAAACTTAAACGATAAAACTAGGAAATTAACAACCAAAATAGTTAAATTAATTAACGTTTATTAAAAAATGAGTAATGATATATTATAAGAATTTAATGGTGTTATAAACTTGAGTATTATTATGATATTAGTTATTGATTCATTTTAAACCACTATACAAGAGGCTAAATACCACACAACAAAAAGGACGGATAAGGTAAGGAATTATTGCCTTACTTTTCTTTCTGTGAGGCATACAACATATACCCCACTTTCTTCTTTTGTATTGTGTTTCTTATGAACCTTTGAATACATTATACCATAAACATTTTTATTCAAGTTATAAAAAACCTTCCTTTCTGGGAATTATGATTTAAATGATTGTTGTGGTATCCGACACTTTGGGATGCTTAAAAAATATTTTCCTCAAAAAAGTTCTTTGGTTTTATCTTTGAAATTTCACTTCCTTTTATGATTGTTAACTTTCTAGTGAAGAAATCACTTTATTTTAATCATTTTTCATTTTTAATTACCTTGAATATACATGTTCTCACATAATGAATATTATTTTTATTCCCTAAACCGTATATCATTTTACATATAGTGTTCACTTTGACAGTTATTTGATAAACTGGGAAATTATCGATAAATATGAATATTGTATTCAATACGGATACATTTTTATAAGTAATATTGTTTATTAAATATATGAGGAATGTTTTGGACTGGTATGGCATGAGTGGGGCCTAGTTATAGATAGACCCTCGATACATTAGTAGTCTCTTATGATGAAACATTTGGCTAAATCAGATTGGTTTTTACCCTATACATTATAAACAGTCTTTTGAAAGGTATTGAGGATAAAGGTACTTGTACCATGGAAACATGGAATCCTATAGTAATGAATTTACCTCATTTATATTCAGTTATTATTCATCCATTAGATTTTTTATCGACATATCTATTTATGCATTTCATTTTCATGATTCAGTGATTATTTATCGATGATATTTTGTGTCAACATATATATGGATACATTTCATTAACATTTTATTTATTAAATGGAATGTGCTTTCTTTATTCACCTTTCCATTTTAATTTTTCCTTATCCAGTTATTTTAACGACGTGCGCTAATAGTTATTTACATTTCCATGTTCATTATTCTCATCAATTCAGTATTGCATTTACATTACATTCCCTTATTGAGTATTTGAGTTCACCATTATTATGTTTAATTTACCAAGGTTATGAAAAAGAAATCATTGAATGAGTTTCCAGGGAATTAGTTTATTTCATTTTATTATATATCATCTTTTATTTTCTTATCCCAATGAATTATGGGAATAATTTATGTAATATGGTTTTCTAAAACTACTATACTGATCAATCCATAGGGATTTACTTCCTTTTAATCGTGCCAATGTTAAAAAATAATGCACAAGATCCAAGATTTTGGGGCCACGGTGCTATAGTTGCTATCAATGAAAGTTTAGTAGAAATCATGGGATCAATATTTAGGAAAAGAATGTTTAGAGAATGTAACCCTAAGATATAATTTAAGGATAAGTATCAAATAAAATCCTAAAAGTTTAGTATGGTAGAGATTATGTGGGTCATCATAGAAATACATCTTTGTTTGGATACTACATGTGGTCATGGTTTTGGAAACGATGTACCTAGGTGTAATAAATATGAAAAGGTGTTCCGACCCTAACTCGTGGTGACCAAGTACACAACAACAAGCCTTACTACACACCTAGTTTGACACTCTTTGTGGATATTCATAGGATAATTAACATTTTCTTTCTAGTACATTATGAAGGATTTGAATAGATAATTAAAATGTTTAAACTTGGATAAAACTAATGTGTATTATATTTAAAATAAGATGTCATGATTTAGAAATCCTACAGCTAATATTATGGATAAACTCTAGACCAAGGAAGGATATTTTTGGAAATAATTGGACAAAGTATTTATGTACTAGGTTTGTATTGAAAGCATTAGATTATAGGATATTTAGTTATTAAAATTATTTCAAGGATGTCCATTATATTTATTTAGGTAATTATATATATTTGGTTTTAGAAAAAGACAACCTATAATCCAGGTGACATCCAATCATGTTCGGAAAGGCGCTGGGACTTGAACTCGTGACCAAAGGATGATAAGGGTTTCACACCAATAATTGACTTACGCGATGTCCTAGTTAATAAGTCACTATTTTTAGTTGAACTATTTGATGACTAAATATTAATTATGAACCAGTAATTTATCTTTTTAGGTATAGAGATTAATGTATTAACCGTATGGACTTTGGAGAATAGTTAGTGAAAAATATTTTGAATCTTCACTCTTTTATAGCCCTTATGTTCCCTTAAAAGTTTCCTTTAGTGATTCAGGCATAAAAAATAATTATTGGTAAATAATTTTTGGGAGTAAAGGGATGAATTAGAATTATATCGAAGGAAAATAGAAATCTAGGAGTGATTGTATTAATTTTAATCATATCAAGTAATAATATTTTATTATATTCTTGGTCAGTAATGTAATTACTCAACATTAGGAAAGTAACATAAAAAAAATTTCATAATACCTTAAAATATATTGAATCGATGGTCTTCTAAATCATCCTATATTTATGGATTTTAGGCCCTCATCTTTTCAATTAATATTCATTTTTTATTGATTTATGACCTCATTAACTCCCTATAAATATTTACCTTTTTCCTTCAAGTGCCTATTTTCACATGCCACTAACGTTCTCCTCCATAGAGACCTAGTTACATGGTAGTCCATGTAAACTTTTTACATCCCATTCTATCATTTCTAGAGTATATCATACGAACCCTTCTCCTGATGTGGGATTTCAAAAATAAAAAATATAAAACAATAAATCACCAATATCAATTTTAAATTGAGAGTTCGCAATTCAATTAGATTTGGGAGAATGTAACGACCCAAAAATCTAAAGTAGGAAACTTAAATTTGATAGCAAGTATAACACACGACACCAAACATGTAAGGGGATACAATACCCTAATAATGAAAAATATATTTACTATATAAAATATATTTGACATATTAAATATTTCGCAATGAAGGGAACAACATGTTATCTTGTGTTACCTGTAAGATATTATCTTTTTGAATTATTACATTACATGCAAGATCGAGTTTCACTGAATAATGATATATTATTATAATATTATTATAAAAAGATATAACATAGCTATTAAATTAGTAGTTATGAATAGTAATAAATAAATCATGAAAATTATGGTTTAATAAAATATAAAATGAATTAATTGGTAAAAAAATTAATTATAAATCAATATAATAAACAATTGAATATAAAGTGAATATTTTTATAGAAAACTATTTTTATGCACAAAAGGTTGTTTTACACTAATAAAATAATTTAATGATAATTATTGAGTGGTATTAATGTAATATACATATAATATTTTTTCAATAAAATAATTTTTTTCTCAATCCAATAGATTTTATAGTCATAAGATAAAAACAGACCCAATTTCAATCATAAAAACCAATTTTTTTTAAAAAGGTAATTTTACGGCCTTTTAAGGGAGAAGCCATTTTTTATATTAATTTTGACACTTTAATTGATTTAATATGTCAAATTAAACTTAAAATTTTTAAGAGAATCATAAAAATTAGGTTAGGATAAATTTTTGGGTTTTTTTCTATGAAGATTCATTTTCTATTGAATATACAAAAATACGAAATTTTAGTTCAACACAACTTTTTCATTTAATTTATTTATAATATTAAATTTATTATTTATATTGAATTTAATGTTTATTTATATAATATTATTATCAATTAATACAATATATTTCATTTTAATAAATTTCACTTTGAAATTGCCAATAAAAAATAGTAAACGTTTGGATGTTTTTACATTAAAAACCTGCATTGTCGTCTCATCTATAGTATTAAATTTAAATTAATTTTTTCCACTTCTATGATCAGAATTTGTAAAAAAAAAGATTCCATATTTTTAATTATAATAATTTATAATTTACAATAATTTCAACATAGTTTTTGACAAAAGAAATAGTTAAAGTAATTACAATTAATTACAATTATTAAAGAAAAAATTAAGCATAATAAAGGACTAAATCAACGTAACGGCCCAAATGACCCATCCACTTGTCCAAAACCCATTTTTTGGAAATAATTAAACCCTAAACCCTACATTATCTATTTATTTTATTTTTTATGATTATTGTTAGGTAAAAATGTGGGTACGACTAACTTCTTTTCAAAAATACCAAGTGAGTACTTTTCCTCCCTTATAAAAGACCGCCACCTCTCCCACTAACAGACACCTATCATGCCACTTTGGATCGACCAAAATATTCCCAAATACCTCATTAAAATCACTCTCATAAACCTATAATATAACCTTTTTTCATGAGTCCACCTAAGGACACATTTATGTACAAACCAAAAGGAGTTACCTGGTTTTTAAGGTAACGTTTTACGACAATATATTTTCTTTCATATAATTCTCCACCCACTAAAATATACTTCTTATATTCGTGTATAAAAACACCAATATCCTAAATATTATATTATTTTTTATGATTTTTTTTCAACCTGAAATTACACACACATCCATCTAATGGGTAAAAAACATATTCTTTCACTGTATGACGAACTGCTTCCTAATGAAACAATGATTGTTCATTTTTCCTTTAACATATATCATGGTGGTAATTATGAAGGATACTCTACATATATATGAAAAATATGACATTTATAATATATTTATTCTTATGGAATTATTTTATAACACATACCTCTATACATTTCATTTTGCATTGTATGATAACATCTCTTGTGGAAGTGTAGACTATCTGCCCCTTAATGCGACATGATTCATTCACGTTATACATTTAACATATTAAGGATGATATTAATAAACATATATGACATATATTACATATATATGATACTATAATTATAATAAACATGGGTCGATAGGTTATTTAATTTTAATTCTTTTAAAATATGATATTGAAATTAATGTAGTGTTCATGCATATGTACAGCCTACTGTCACCATGAACTGTTCATTTGTTTCCTATATCTAATTATTATATTTTATTATAATTACATATATACTGATTATATGTGATAATTATGTCATGTTTTATTGTCTATATATTATGAAACAATGATATAATTAATGATAACAACAAGTAACAAGTTAAAACTTACTCGAGAAAACAGAGAAATTGACAGCCGAAATAGTAAAATTAATGAAAGTTTTTTGAAAAATGAGTAATGAAATATTGTGAAGTAAATGGTATTATAAACTTTATTATGTTTATGATATCAGTTATTGACATATTTTAAGCCACTACCCGGGAGGATAAAGACATCACAATAAAAAAAAGATAAGGTAAGGAATTATTGTCTTACTTTTCTTTCTGTGAGGCATACGCCATATACACAACTTACTTTTATGTGGTATGGGACACTTTGGGATGTTTAATGATTATTTTCCTCAAAACATGTCATAATGATTATATTTTAAATCTCACTTCCTTTTTAGATTGTTAAATATGTATTAAAAAATTAATTTATTGTAATCATTTCTCATTATAAATTACCTTTAATATAAATGTTATCACAAAATGGATATTATTATTCTTACATAAATTGTATATCATTTTACATATGGTGTTCACATTGACAGTTATCTAATTAACTGGGGAATTATTGATAAATTTGTATATTCTATTCAATATGGATACATTTTTATAAGGCACATTATTTAGTCAATACATGAGTAATTATTTGGATTGGTATGACACGGTTGGTGTTGGGTCATAGATATACCATGGATGCATCTGTATTCTCATGAGATGAATCATTTGGCCAAATAAGATGGGTTTTTACCCAATATATAGTAAAACATCTTATGAAAGGTCTTGATAGAAATAGTATCATACACCTAATAAAAATGGTGTCCCATAATAAATAATTTCTCTCTTTTATATTCAGTTATTATTCATCCATGATATTTTTAATCGACATATATATGGATGAATTTTATTTTCAGGCTACAGTTTTAATTTATCCATGAGATTTTGCGTAGAACTATCTATGGAATCATTTCATTTTCAGTTTATTTATTAAATATAATGTTTTTTAGTTATTCACCTTTATCTATTGATTTTTTCTTATCTAGTTATTTAAACATCGCGAATTAAAAGTTATTAACCTTTCCATGTTCACTATTTTTATCAACTCATTAGTGCTTCCACATTACTTACAATTAAGAAGAATTTGATCTCACCATTAGTATGTTTCCTTTCCCTGGGTTATGAAGAAGAAATAATTGAATCAGCATTCAAGGATACAGTTTATTTCATTTTATTATATATCATGTTTTGTTTTATTTTCCCAATATATTATGGGAATCTTTTATGTAATATGGATATAAAAAAAAATTAAATTGATTGGTACATCCTGATTTATTTCCTCATAATCATGCCAATATAATAAAATATCCACTAGATTCTGGCTTCTAGGGTTTGGGATTTACAACGCCCTCCCCCTTTAGGATCACTTTTTTAATATCTCCGATAGTGGGGGGAATTTATCAATGCTTTTTTACAAGCACAAATAAAGTGGCCCAGTTTATCATGCTATGTTTAGCACTGTTAAGGACCCCCTTTAACTGTGCTAATAATCGTCGTTACAGACCCCCTTTGATAGCACGTTTTCTAGCACTGACAAAGGGGGTCTTTAATAGAACTTTTAAATCTGTAGTGACAGGTAAACCCATTTTTGTAGTAGTATGTTGGCATTTTATGCCTTGCTTGACTCACTTCCTTCCCTATATGTTTTCTTTTATTAATAAATTTTGGGTCATGTGTTTAGTTTCCAAATCCACGATTGTTCAGTCTTGGTAAATATAATTTTAAATAAATATATTTGAAAATATGTTAATATAATTATATATAATTATAAATATAATAAATTATTTTATTATTTTTCTGATAATTGTAAATCTTCTTTGATTATTAATCAATTCCCTGGACAGGATGGGAATCATACAGTGGATGATAATCATCATCCTAGTGAGGCACTACATGAGTCTGCAAATGAGGTTCTTGTCCAATGGGTTGCACCATAGGACTATCCTTCATAGCCATAAGGGATTGGTTGAATTATAAATCCAGTGATAATGGTCTTCTCAAGACCTATTCTACATGAGAATGGATCCATGAAATATTATGATCAATAGAAAATGAATTATTTTCAATAGATTCAAAATACTATCAGTTCATTAGAAATTTCTGGTAAATGGGGTAACATCTCAGATGATGGATGTAAAAATGAGAAACAGATGGTTTTATTGGACACCACTCATCTCAAGAATATAGGTAGTGGTGGTGATGTTTCATTTAAGGGTGATTTCATAAATGGAAAGTGAATAACAATCAACAATGATGTTTTAACTCCAGTCCCACAAAAAAATATGGTGGCAGGAGGATTATTCTAATCTTCCAAGGAATGTTTCTACCAGAGCATCTTTTAACGAATCAAAGATCAAGATTACTTCAGATTGGGAAAGGTCCACTGTCGCAATCCTTAGTATTCTCAACCTAGTTAATTTGTAATTAGAGTGGGAAAATGAAAATGAATCTAACAATGAAAATGAAAATGATCCTTCATCTTTTGCTAGTTAAATTGCTATTTCTAATGAGGGAATGCCTTTTTGTTTGACCTCATATGTTTTCCTGTTATATTTTTCATTCACCTTTTAATAAAAGGTCAATAACTTTTCTTCTCACTATACATTTTTCAGTTATTGATTATTTAAATATATTTATTATAATTTTATAATTATATAAATATTTATTTATATTTATTTATTTATATTTAGTTATTTACAATTATAATTATAAATAATCATATTAATAAATATTTGTATATATTTATAAATATTTGTATTTTTTACTAGAAGGTCAACGTCAAAGCCTCTTTATTAAAAGAGAAGAAAAAACAATAACACAAAGTGGGTGAGGAAGAGTCAGACTTGACAATTCTTCTCTCATTCAAACATCTAAAAGATAGAGAAAACTTCAAAGATCATATTCCAAACTATTACAATTTCCAAATTCCTCATCCTTGTCAGATTCATCTACTAATGAACTGATGTAGCTGGCCTAAAGATTCCCCCCATCCATAAGAGATATTGATTTGGTTCTCATGGTGGGGTTAGGATGGGATTAATCCTTCTTTGGTCTTGATTTATTCATTTAGGCCGATGAGAAACCATCAACCTCATTTGCCTTACCTTTAAAAATAATGTCTCCAAAGGATCTATTCATAGATGGGTCGTCATTCTCCATTTCCTTCTATTTTCTCTCAATCTTGTTATCTTTCCAATTCTATTTAAAATATTCTAATCCATGAGAACAAGAAAAGTATGATTCATTAAAAACTACATCGATAAGGTGAACATTACGTCCTTCTTGTCTAATAGGTCTCAAAGATCACCCTGAACCTAGGGCTTTCATAGAGTCATTTATCTATCCAAAATAAGAAATAGAGGTTAGTTGAACACTTTTATTTCTCTCATAATGATGCAACCCCAGGCCAGGCCCTATTCCAAACTCTCCCCACATACAAGGACTGCAATCAACCATAGAGTATTTCCTTCTAGTCTAGATGTCTAAAGACTCATAATAGAATCATTTAATATGTATAAGATGTCCAAAATTCTAAGAAAACTGCAAGTCTACTCTTCCCATGGAAGATACTCCCTTAAATGAAACTAAATTGATTTATAATGGAGACTTATCAAGCCTAACCTACTCACTGTCGAATGCTTGTACCTATTTCTTAATGGAGGAAACAAGTCCAGATAACACACCAGCAGCTGCTGCATCATCTGCTGAGTGAACTGCCATATTATATGGTTATTGTGGAATTGAGTTTTTAGATCAGTCTCCAGCATCCTAACATTATGATTCCACTCTAAAAGCTTGAATCACATGGACATCAGCCCATCCAATATTTGACTGAGGATGTCCCGACACTCTAGCAAGAGTAACAACGAGTCCTCTTTTAGTTTTCTTCTTGTAGTGAGCCACATCATTCCCATAGAATGAAAAAAAGAGAAATAAATTTCCCTACAATAGTTAGAATTAGAATGACCAATATTGTTGAAAATCGAAAAAAATATGTAGCTTCTCATAAAAAATCCTGAGAATTAATTCAACATCATGTGTGGCCAAAACTACATTTTTAGTGAGCAGAGAATTCATATCCACCTCAACTAACACCTGGGATAAGTACCAATATCTATCTTGTTTGGTATCCCTATCCATTTTGATACGGACACCAATTTAAGAAGAAATGTTGTATAATATTTTAGTATTGCACAAGATCCAATTTAATCCATACATTTTTACCCAAACTTTAGTAAAGGGGTTTTTTATTTCAAATAGATTGAAACTAAAACTCCACTCTTGATCACATTGAATACCCAGTTTAAGAGACACCAATCCATGGCCCAATTCTCTTCCATTGAGTTCTTTAGAAGGAAACAGTAAGGGAAACATCACGGCCCATAGGAACACATCTCCAGTTAGAAAATCAACAGATTAAGGATAAATAGAGAACAACATCATCAAATTCCAATCGATTCACACCTCTTAGATGAATGGCTCGACCAATAGTGGAAAACATAAACTTACATAGCTTTTCAGTAATTGAATATGGTCCCACATATAACTGGGATACATTATTGAGAACCCTAAAAGAAATTAAATCTTGAATGGATGTGAATAACCTTTGATTTAGCAGATCCCAAATCCCATGAAACGCTCCCCCTGGATGAACAAAACCTCGAGCCTTAGATTACATCTCAAGAAAAGGCATACATTGATGTTTTTTATGAATGATCTGATTATATGAAAGGAGATTCACACTCCTCAGATGACAATATCTGAGGTAATGGGTACTAGGGTGGGACATTGATTGATTTGTGTTTTTTTCTGCATGGGAAAATTCATGACACTTTTGGGACTTTTATATTGTTTTTTGTGGGAAATGTTTTCCATTTTTTTGGAGTTCCTATTTCTATTGGTAGTTTATTCCCACATATGGATGGGTATGTAGTTATGGGGGGACCTATGGTGGTATGATACACTGTGTGGGAGATGATCGTGAGTACCATGAGTATCCGATGGAATGGGACGTCGATAGTGAACATCTCCCTCTAATGACATACTAACACTAACACATGTGGTGACTAACATCTAGGATGACCTACATCACATGAGATATGATGCTGATGGGCATGACAATGTCCTCAACATTAATGATCTGGCATCCAAAATGATGACCTTAGGTGGTGTTTTGTTGATGACTCTCGTTGATATGGTCGAGTGTGCTAGATTTTTGTAGATAGAATTTTTGGCCAAATCGTGACTACTTCTGACAGTGATGGGGTTTATGGGGCTTTTGGCCATTTGATATGGGTCTTCATGTATTTTATATGGGTCTTAGGACTTTATTTTTTGTTTTGAGTGGTGAGTTTATCACATTCATGTTTTGGTGACATTTTTTGTCACATTCCTTGTATTTGTTGTACTTTTATTTTATATAATAATTTTTTAGGGTTGGGAATGCTCAGTGCCTAAACTTTCTTGGTAAATATATTCATTTTTTATTAATTTATATAAATAAACATTAGTTTTTTAATTAAAATATGATAATTTTATAAATGTTAATAAAAAATTTATTAAAAGTTATTATTACCATTATAAATAGCATTGATAAAGATCCACATTTATCAGCGCTTTTAGCTAACCGTGATAAATGTTAACATTTTATTACTTCTTTATGTTTAGCAATGCTAAAACTCAACGCTGGTTATGGCACGATCTATGGTAGTGGAAGACACTTGTATAATTCCTAGAGAACTCCATATCCCATTCAAAAATCTCCGAACTCAAAACACCACTCCAAAACATTTAAAGTAGACTATACTGAAACCTGAAAGGAGTCACACACTACCACATATCCATCTCTATCCGTGCAATGGAAATTAGACTTCTAGAATCAGTCCTTTTTAAAGATAAAATTCATTAGCTGGAAAACTATTTTCAAAACTAAACATAGAAATTACTACTAAAAAAGGACATTATGCCATTTATTGTTAAATATACATTGTCCAACCCTAAAAACAATTATATAACCACTTATCCAAGAAAACTCATTTGATATGTAATATATTTTTGTGTGTGCGAGTGCTACCATAGTCATATATATTTATGAAAATCAATTTACTTATGAATTTAGTTGTTTATTTATACTTAATATTGATACACACTCACACACACACATATGTATGTGTGTGTGTGTAATATTATTCCAAAACTAATAATTATATTCTAATAAATATATTATTTTTTAAATTATATTTATATTTTTTAATTTAATATATATATTTGTATATTTTAAATATTTATTTCCATTTATATATATATATTAAATTATTTTTTCAATTTTAATTATCATTATAAATTTCATTTTCCTTAAAATATATATATATTGATTTTAAATTATATTATAACACAAATATATATACATAATTTTTTTCATTTTCGTAAGGTAAATACAAATAATATTTATATATTTAAATACTCTCTATATATATAGTAAATATATTATAAATAAGATAAATATAAATTATATTTTCATAAATAAAAAATTTCAAAATATACATACTCATATAGATGTAATATGAATTATATTTAAATATAAAAACAATTTATACATAAATACATAAATTTTAATTTTTTTTTGTATAAAATTTATATATAATATTGTTTCCCTTAATATATATTTTTTTCTTAATATATTATTTTATTAAATTTTATATATATCTTTTATAATTTTAGTTCAATATGTTCATTTTTTATATTTTTTTACATATTTTGAAAAAAAAATCACATATAATTAACATTTTATATTTCATTTTCTTAAAAAAATTTATTTCATATTCAAAATATATTTTAATATTGATATATATATATATACATTTTATTTATACACATACATTACTTTTTATACATAAATACTAAATATATTATAAATTTGATACATATAAA
This sequence comes from Viscum album, assembly GCA_963277665.1. NCBI lineage: Eukaryota > Viridiplantae > Streptophyta > Magnoliopsida > Santalales > Viscaceae > Viscum > Viscum album. Next base: position 413,120,130 of record OY728128.1, on the reverse strand, counting down.
TAATATATTAATTTTTTATATATTATAAGTAATGGAAACAATGCACAGACTCACAGACCAGTGATGACATGTCGCACTCCTTCCAATGGTTGAAAAACTTTGTAGGCAACTCATTCCAATTTATTTAACCCAAAGGACCCACATTTGATGGCCAAAAGGCACCTGATGCGTGCCAACCATACCACTCATGGTGTGCTACAGTGTTTCCCTATCCCTACTGGGGCCCTCATATTGTATCCATAAATGTTCCATAAATCCCTTTAAAAGGAGACTTATGGTATTTGAACTCTGGTTGAATCTAAAAATACGGGGCAATTTTACCACTCTTGCAAGCCTCAAACTTCCAATGGTGTAAGGGTTATGAGGGTATTGGCAAATACCACACCACACATTTCCTAGTCCTTACCTTACACCCCGGGTACCTTTCACCCCCAGCTAAATTTATATTGTTGTGTGTGTGAATATGTCATTAATTAAATTTCATTTCAAAATAGAAATATATAATTTAGATAGATACATGCATATACATATTCATACACTTTCATATGATTATTATCAATATCTTAATAATAATATAAACAATAGACAATCATTAATATGTGTGGTTGTATAAATATTCAATATATATTTATATAAATATATGAATACTTAAATATGAATTTTGTAATGTAAATAATCTTTTTATATCACTAAAAATGGGTGTTGAGATCGAAACCTTTTTTGACACATATGTTTCCAAAAGAAACTCTCTAAAATAAGGTACATGTGAGAAGAAAGTTATCATCATTATCAATATATTATTATTGTATCTTATGTGCCACCATCATTATTTTAGGGGAATAAATTATATGGGAGGCCTGGTGAAAAATACATTTTAGTGGTAGGATAAAATAAACACATCCTCACATATTTATTATCGAAAAGTTTGGTTGAATTTGATGTTGTAGATTGTTTTATATTTTTATTTTTCAAATATGAATTAGAATGTTTGTTAGAAATTTTTTACAATGTTGAGAGAAAACAATAAATTATATAAAATATATATGCCAATATATTCATTTTAAACATATAATATAGAAATAAGTTTTTTCCAAAAAAATCTATCAGTTTCATTTTTACCATTTGAAAAATGTTTTCCATTTATATGATTCAACATATTTTAAATACATTTAAAAAAAATTGAAAACATTATTTATTTTTTCAAACCATATTTAAATTTTGTTTCTTAAGTGTGTCTTTACTCTTAGAATAATATGTAGTCATGTTTTTCATGTGAGAAATTATTTGAATCAGATGGATCTAATTACATGATATTTGGTTTCTTGCATCGGTTTCCGCAAAGGATAGTGGTAGACATATAATTTTAGATGAGTAATTTCTGCTAACACTCATGGGTTTTGAGAAGGAATCCTAGAAATTCTCATGCGTTGGGCCTGGAAGAACTCATGTTGGAAGAATTGGATCCCAATACGGTGTTCTTCAACATGACGATTGGCAGACCTTAGGTCAACTGGATCATAATTGAGATCTTCACCAACACCACTCTTTATATGGTGGAAAACATTCATTCATTGTGAACCAGGGAGAGGGGCATGGGCCAATCCACCATGTTGCTGCACTCTTTCCAATTGACGATCACCACCACCACCGGTGGCGAATCCATATACAGAGCTAATTTTTAACACCACCGCTATCAATTGCCATCTCCATTGATCACCATATAAATTCTTTTATAATCCTCTTTTTGTGAAATAGTTCTTTAAATGAAAAGAATAATAGCCCATTTGGAATAAAGGATTTGGGGAAGAAAATAAAAGATATGAGGGGATGAATTAATTTCATATGTTTGGCGGTCTTAAATTAAATCTGAAGAAATGATATGTGGTGAAATGAGAAATAGTATATAGATTTAAAATCATCTCAAAATTGGGATGATTTGAATAGAAATGATGGTGGAGAAGTATATTATAAAGTAATTTATTGTCTTTTAATTTAAAAATGACAATTACAATATGGGAGATAAATTAAAATCATTCCTTTTTGTTTTAATAAATTATTGGATCCAGAAAAGACTACAGTACTAGTTTTTCACCAAACAGTCTGTGATTTGGATCACAAAATACAACAAATGTTTTTTATGTACATGAAATATTAAGAGATTTTGTTAAATAATGGAATACGCAAGCCAAAATGGGTTTTTAATTAAAATAAATAGTGAATATGCATGGGTCAGCACATTTGGAATCATATTGTGCAGTACAAAAATAAGGAAAAACATATCGACATTGGGAGAAGCGTGCTAAATTTCAAAGGATGAAGTGCATGGCTTAATTTCAAATTAAACCACCGAAGGATGAATTTCCTGGTAAATTACACTCACATTATAAAAACGTCAAACCATAAATATTAATGGACTATTGAATGGCCTTTCACTGTATTTAATATACACATTAAAAATCTATAAAACATTGAAAAAAAATTTGATCCAAATGAATCCAAAATAAGTAGTAAAAAAAAGAAAAACGTTTGAAAAAATATAATGAAAGAAATTAATTTTAAAAGAATATATAGTATACATTATTATTTATATATAAATGGAATAATCAAGTTAATAATTATGTTTAGATATTAGAATATTTAAAATTATAAAGTAATTTGAATTCATAAAAAATAAAAAATAATATGTTATATAGTTAATCTCATCGCATGCTATGCCTTCTTTTCATCAATGTTCAATTCATCTTTTAACTGTGTCATTCATTTCATGGGAAGTTTTTTCGTGTCGTAGTCCTTTGTTTCTACAATAGTACTCGAAATTCCCACTATAGGAAAGGCCTACGAGTTTAACGACGGGTTTTTAGCATTTAATTGAGATTTATACCACTGGTAAATAAAGTTTGACATTTCTCTAATATCGTCACCTATTTTAATGTTGATAATCATTTCACAGTGGTTTTTTAGAACTGCTTTTCATTTATCAACAATTTAAACTACAACTAAATAATTTGCAATGATTTTTTTGTTTTATTTTTTTAAAATTTATTATTTATTATATAATTTGAAATAAATGTGTATATACATATGGACAGAATATACATTAATGTATATAAATATTCATAAACCGATTTAAATAACTATAAATATATATTAACATAAATAAATTTTCAAATATATATAATATATATCTATATATCTATATATAATATTAAATATAACAGTATATATATATACAGTAATACATTTAATTATCCATAAATATATAAAAATATAAATTGATTAACATATATATATATATATAATTATTAATAATGGAAAATAATTTTACATATAGATACATATAGATACATGTACCTTTATATATCCAGATAATATCTATAAATATATATAAATATAAATGCATATGAATATTTATAAATATCTATATTTATACATATAAATATAAGAAATTGTATATCAATACAATGTATTTCCATAAACACATAAAAATACCAACACATACACATAATTAATGATAATTATATATATATACCTATATAAAGGTACATAAATAAATGCATAAAGATAAATATATATATATATATATACATATAAGGTGTTTAAGGGTAAAATTACATTCAAACCCACACACACTACACACACCAAACATAAAGACATGTCATAGACCCCCTAAGGGATAACTCACACATTCCTCCCTATTTATTCATATATTAAAGGTCCATATGCCCAATATTAGATGAATTGAATTCCCCTTCTTTTTTTATTTCCCAAAGGCCCTGCTTATATCTGTATGTCCATGGCTCTTCATGCATTGCCTGAATCATGTCTAGGCCCTGCTTGCATCCGTATGTCCAGGGCTCTTCATGCCTTGCCTGAATCATGTCTAGTCACAACATGCCTGTGTCATACATGCGTCACTGCCACTTATGTCAAAGCCTCCATCATAAATTATTAAGTACTAATTAATAGTTAAAATTTAATTAAAATTGAAAATTTATAAATTTATAAATTAATCATTCTTAATTATTTAAAATTTTAAATGAATAATAATAAATTCATACTAAATAATATATAATAATCAATAATATATAATATATAATGAATTATAACAACAACAAAAACAATAAATAATAAATATATAATTATAATTATAAATTAAAAAATTATGAACATTTTTAAATATATTAAAAAACCAAAAAAATACAAACAACCACTTATTATTTAACGAGGATTTAAACTGTAGGAAATTGAACTTCCACTAAATAAAAAGCCATAAGGAATTATTAATAGTTTTCTAAAACCACCGCTAAATAAATAAAAAATAAAAAAACTACCATTCGTTATGAAAGCTATTGATAAATAAATTTTTTCTAAAAACTGTTTTTATAGTGTCCTTCCAGAATACTCACCATTGTTTCTGATCATAAGCATGTAGCATTATTTATTTTTTATCTCACAACCATAATTTTTCCCTAAAAAACTCCAAATACTTCTAACTTTGGTTTCATGCACATTAAGCGCTACAGTTTATCAATGCTAAAAGAAAATCACTAAAAAGTGGGTATTTTTAAGAACAATAAATAAAATAACTGATAAACAGGGTCTCTATGAGCGCTAAAAAATGTTGATAAAGTCTGACATTTTTAGTATTTATTTAGCATTGATAAAAACCTCCTTTATAAGTTTTATTCTTCACCTTTATCAGTATTGTTTATACTGATAAAGGAACCATTTATCAATGTTTTTCAGTATTGTGATAAAAGGTGTCTATCATAAATAAAATTATTAAAAATCAAATTTGAATATATAAATATATTTTTATTGATATATATAAAATATATTTTCCTAAATATGAATTCTATAATACTAAATATGTATTCACAGATAACAAATAATATATTTTGTAAAAATGTTTTTAAAAATAATTAAAAACTAATACTAATTAATAATTTTTCAATTAGTTTTAACAAATAGTTATTTCATTACAATTTGGTGGTAGAAAAAAATTAATGAATTAATTATTATATTAAGAAAAGTTGAAAACATGACATGAACTTCAAACTACCATAAATTTTGATTCAACTATCTGTTTGGGATCCATTAGATATCAAACTAAATCATGCAGAGATATCAACATTTTAAAGGCCTTGGGGAACCCCGTTATTGTTATTCATAGTAAAAAAGGCCTTAAAAGCCTCGAAAACCTATTTTTTAGTTGGAAGTCAAATGTAGAAATAGGAAACATGAATGAAAGTCTATCCCTTTCATGGAGAACGCAAAATAAATGGGATAGGAAACAGATGAGATTTCATTAACACCGAAAATAGGTTAAATTCTATCCCTAAGAAATAATGTAATGAAAAAGAGAGAGTCGCACAACCTGAAAGGAAAAAAGGTCGGGTTTTTTTTTCAGATTTGGATCACAAAAAATAAAAAATATTTTTATATACATGAAATATTATTTGATTTTCTTAAATAATTGAATATACGAGGAAAAACGGGTATTTTAATTAAAATAAAGTGTGCATATTCATGGGTCAAAACACATGGAATCATATTTCGTAGTAAAAAAAGGTAAAACAGATGGGCGTTGGGAAAGGCGGAGCAGATCAATGATAGGAAGCAGTGAGCTGCGTGTGATCGCACCGGTAGTCGAGGTCCTCACGGTGCTGGGTAGTCCAGGAACATCCTGTACTGGAGCATCAAGAGGATGCAGTGGGGAAAGGTTAGTGGTGCGGCCATGAGCTGCAGTATGATTATAACAGCCAGGGCCCCGACCCAAATAGCCTTCAAGGCTTCGGTGCAGAAAATGGAACCTGGAAAATTGTGAAGGATGAAGTGCATGACGTGGAAGAAAAGGGCGATGTGGAGGAGGTTCATCGAAATGGGGTGGGAGATGAAAGGGGACACTGTATTGCTTTTGTACATTACCCGACGAAGCCCTATGAGAACCCCCAAAAGGATCAGAAAATATATTAATTGTGATCCTTCCAAAAACACTTTTATAGCCTTCTAATTCTATACATATTTTCCCATTGTTCAAATGTCTTTCCTAAATGTTCTACAGGTTCTAGTAGTGGTTCTTCAATTTAAGTATTAGGGGAGACTGTGTCCCCATTCGACACCAACCCCACATCCATGAACTTCCTCCTCGTAGCCATTTTATTTCACTACATGGTGTATGCCTTTTGGAATTTATTACCATTCTCACTCTGTACTGCAGCCTTGAAGGCCATTTCGGTTGGAGTCCTGGATGTTTTATTGATACCGAAGCTGATCCCTGCATTCCCCCCAGCCTCCTGCTGCTCCTCCCATTGCACCTATACACGGTTTTCCAAACACACTTATATAGCCTTATCATTCTATTTGTATTTGGTCCTACTCGTCATTTTATTTCACTCAATTTTATACGTTTTTCTGAATTTATTACCATGCTCCACACTCTGCACCTGATCACTAATCTTTACTGTTCATTTCATTACTTTAACACCCCCGGGCATTTTGACGTGTTACAATTGTATTAAAAAAACGTAAAAACATTAATATGAATTGTTTGTTTTAGGGTCTTTAATATACACCATAATGACATAGAATAATGCAATAAAACTAATGCCGATGAGAAAAACATTTATTTGAAAAAAAGACATAAAACACTGGCGGTGCTATTTATAGTGGCTTTTGGGGTGTTACAATTGTATTAAAAAAAACATAAAAACATTAATATGAATGGTTCGTTTGAGTGATTTTAATATACACCATAAAGACATATAATAATGCAATAAAACTGATGCAGATGAAAAAAACATTTATTTGAAAAAAAGACATAAAACAATGGTGGTGCTATTTATAGTTGCATTTTGAGGTGTTACCCATATTAAAAAAATGTAAAAATAGTGTATTTAATTATAACCTTTTGAATACATAAAAAATTCCAAAAAAAACTAATGGGAATGATAAAAAAGAAAAACAAGTTTACATGAAAACATTTGGGAAAAAAAACATTGATGGGAATAGGTAAATATTATAAAGAATGAAAAACCATTCAAAATAAATATATAGTATACATTTGAAAATATATATATGTAAGGGATAATTAAATAAATAAGTATGTTTAGATATTAGGATAATTAAAATTATAAAATAAATTGAATTAATAAATAATAATAACAACCTTATTTAGTTAATACAGTTGCAAGGTCCGCGTTCTTTCCATCAATGTTCGATTCATCATTTCAACCATGTAGGCGTTCCATGAACAATTTTTTTATATTGTAGTCAATTGTGTCTCCCGTAGTTCCTGAAATTCCCAATACAATAAAAAACAGGTTTAACATCATGTTTTTTTAGCATTTAGTGTCACTTTAAGCCTCTTATTGTGTGATGATTTCTAATAGGACCATATATTTGGGTGTTGGGAATCTTTTCACAAATCCTATTTAACAATAGTTTAAACCACCACAAAATATTTAGCGATAGTTTTTTTTCTTCTTAAATTTATTATTTATTCTATATTGTAAAATAAATATATGTATATATATATATTAATGTATGTAAATATTCATAAATATAAAACAATATTTATAATTATATATTTACATAAATAAATTTTCATTAAATATATAATATATACATATATCTCTAAATATATTATTAAATATAATAGTATATATATATACCTACATAATATATATAAATATATATAAATATATATAAATATATATAAATATATATAAATATATATAAATATATATAAATATATATATATATATATATTAACATAAACAAATACGTATAATTATCTATAAATATAAAAAAATATAAATACATTTAAATAAATATATATAAAGACATATATTAATAATGAAAAATAAATATACATAAATATATATATAAATACACACACATAAATATTAATATATATTTAAAGATAATTATATATAAATATAAATATAAATATAAATAAAAAACCCATATAAGTATGCATAAATACACGCACATAAAGATATATATGTACTCCCACATAATATATATAAATATATACAAATAAATAATAAATAATATAAGATATTTTATATATAATCTATAATATATAATATATAAATATTCACACAGATGTATATTAACATATAAATAAATATATATATATATATACCCGCTTGACATATATAAATATATATAAATATAAATAAATATAAATAAATATTTTTAAAAAAGATTTAAATTATTAATTAATAATTATTGATTAAGAGATAATAAAAATTTAAAAATAAAAAATAAAAAATATCAATTAATCATTCTTAATTATTTAAAATTTTAAATAAATAATAATGAGTTCTTATTAAATAATGAATAATAACAAATAATACATAATGCATAATAATAATAAACAGAACATAATAATAACAATAACAATTATAATAATAAAAAATAAAAAATAAATATATATAATTGTATATTTAAAAACTAAAAACAATTTTTTTAAAAAAACTTAATGTTACCACTTATTATTTAGTGAAGGTTTAAATCGCTGTGAGATGAAGAACCACTAAATAAAAACCAACATGAATTAGCTATGTATTTTCTAAAAATTCTCCTAAAAAATAACAACTAAAAATTAAGCATTGGTTTTGAAAACTGCCTCTAAATAAAACGCCGCTAAACACTATTTCTTTTTTTATTGTCCTTCCAGCATACTCACCACCAGTTATAATCTCAGACACTTCAACTTATACCCTATTTCCCTAACCACCAAAGCTTTTCTTTAAAAAAACTCCAAACACTTCTAACTTGTGTTCCAAGAAGTATACCAACATCGCTACAAAATATCCATGCACATTAAGAACTACCTTTTAGCAGTGCTAAATGAAAATCACTAATAAAGGTGATACATTTATCAGCACTAACTAAAAGAACTCATAAACATGGTCTTTACGAATGCTAGAAAAGCGATAATAAAGACTTGTTTTTATTAGTGTTTTTTTAGCATTCACTACTACAAAACGGGGCACGGGAAGCGCTACACATTTATCAGCGTTAAAAAAAGCGCTGATAAATACCCCCCATTATCATCGCTTTTGTAAAAGCATTGATAAAGGGTAAAATTCAAAAAAACATTTATTAATATATAAATATATAAATCTATTTTATTGATATAAATATAATATTCATTTTCTAAAAATGTTTAAGAGATGATGAATGGAAATCAAATAGGAATGTATATGATATTTAGTAAAAGAGGCTTATAAAATAATTTAAAAAATATTTTTAATTAATAAATATGTAATTTCTATCCCCCAATAGTCATGTAATAAAACTTTGAGTATAAAAAATAAAATAAATAAATCAAAGATAAAAAATATGTTGAAAACACAACTCAAACATCAAACGGCCATAACTTTTGATCTGGGACTCCGTTTGAGCTCTACAACATATCAAATCAAAGCCTGTGATGATCTCTATGTTCTAGTGACTGTGGAAATGCCCCAGCCACATTCTTCATGGCCAAAAAAGGCCAATAAGTCCTCCAAAACGGAGTTTTTAGTCGGGGTAACCCAATTGTTTACCATTTAAATAACAATAACTTCTGATACTGAAGTCTGATAAATGTGTACCATATATCATATCGAAGACCGTTTCATTTTCTTCAATTTGACTAATTTTGGAGATGAAACGAAATCCTGGATTAGAATTTATGGTCATTTTAACATTCAAACGTCTCTAACTTCTGATCTGGATGTCCGTTTTGCTTGTACCACATATCATATCGAAGATCGTTTCATGTTATTCGATGTGAATGCTTGTGGAGTTGAAACATACTTATGGATTAGAAGTTATAGCTGTTTTTAACATTATCAATGACTTTTCATCCAAATTTCTATGTATTCATTCATAACTATATACATATATATATATCTGTGTGTGTGTGTGGGTGTGTGTGTTTGTGTGTGTGTGTGTTGTATATATATATGTATTTATTTATTTATTTATAAACACACATAAAAACACATATTTTATAAATGTATTTTTAATTAATCTTATAAATATATATATTAATATACAAATAAATATACACATAAAAAATTATAACTATATATATATATTAATATACCAATATATATATATATATATTAATATAACTGAATAATTTTATATTAATATATGGATATATATTAATATATGAGTAAATATAACTATATATATATAAACAACTTGATATATCATTAAATTACATAACAAGATGGCCAAGTGGTAAAGTTCCAGTGTGCAAGACGGGAGGTCCTGGGTTCGAATTCTAGTGGCAGCAGGGACGCATGGGCGCAACGAATCGGGGTGCATCGTGCGTGTTGAGGGGGTTGGGGTGGGAAACAAGCGCTGTTAAAAGGTCAATCAAGCGTGGTAAAAGCCCCATGAAATATATATATATATATATATATTAATTTTTTTAAATTTTTGAACTTTATCAGCGCTAAGAAAAACCGATGATAATAGACCACTTTTATCAGCACTTTTTTTAGCATTGATAAAAGGGGTATTTTATCAGCAATATTTTTAGCACTGATAAAGGTACCCTTTATCAGAACTTTTTGAGTGCTGATAAAAGGGACCCCCACCCTTTATTAGCTCCACGCTTTAGAGTGCTCAAAAAGCGCTGATAAAGGGGGTTTTCTAGCACTGATAAAAGAGACTTTTGTAGTAGTTATTGATAAAGACCGGATTTATAAGTGTTTTCTTATCCATTATCTGAGCTTTTTTAGCACTGATAAATGATCCCTTTATCATTATTTTTTATTTCACTATTATATTGTGACCATCACAGAAAATATAAATTATAAAAAATCACATATTATTGTAGAAATATATTTTTACTGATTTATATGAAATATATTTTCCGAAATATGATTTATATGATACTAAATATGTATTGACACATAAAAATTAATTTATTTAATGAAAAAGTTTTAAAAATGATAAGGAATTAATATTAATTATTAATTTGTAAATTGGTATTAATAATAGTTTTTAATAACATTCTGTTGATAGAAAAAATTAATGAATTAATTACTATTGTAAGATAAGTTGAAAACGTGACTTGAACTTCAAACAACCAAAACATTTTTGAATCTGGTGTCAGCCTAGGATCAATGAGATATGAAATCAAATCTATGGAAGATATCTTTTTTTTAAAGACTTAAGGGAACCCCGATCCTTGTATTTTCTAAGTAAAAAAGAAAAGGAAGGTCTTAAAAACTGAGTTTTTAGTTGGGATACCAATATTTTTAAATATTCCATGAAATTTATTCTTTATTTAAGAGAGACATCTTTTCGTTTTTCTATTGAGTCATAATTTAAATCTAGGGATTAGTTTAATATATATATTATGGTCTTAAAATATTAACTTTTTTCATATTTCAGTACTACAAATCAGTGTTTTATTAGTGCTAAAAAACACTGATAATCGAGGCGATATTAAAAGGGGATCTCTTTTATCAGTGCTCAAAAAGTGTTGATAAATACCCTTTTTTCAGCGCTAAAAAAAGATCATATAAGGTTTATTTTATCAGAACTAAAAAATGATGATAAAGGGTCTGGAAGACCTCTTATTGAACCTAAATGGACATCTGGAACAAAAGTTATGATTGTTTGGAGTTCAATTGACGTTTTCGACTTATCTTAAAATATTAATTAATTCTATGATCCAGATGCTCGTTTAGGATCCATGAGATAGGAAATTGAATCTATGGAAGATATATTCATTTCCAAGTCCCAATAGAGCCCCAATATCTATATTTTCTATATAAAAAAAGGAATGGAAGGCCTATAAAACTGAGTTTTTAGTGGGGATACACAGATTTTTCGACATTCAATGACATTTATTCATTTTTTAAGAGTGTCTTCTTGTACATTTTTTTGGAGGCATAATTTAAATCCCAGATTTAGTTTCATATAGATATTACGGTGTTTAAATATTAATATTTTTCATATTTCACTACTACAAAATAGGGTTTTATTAGTGCTAAAAAAGATTTTATCAACCCTAAAAAAACGCAAATAATCATGAAGCTATTAAAATGGGATCCTTTTTATTATAGATCAAAATAACATTGGTAAAAGTCAAAAAATCTGTAAATCAGAGGTAGATCCACCTCCCTTTTAAAAAAGCTTCACCCCCTTTCAACAATGCTAGGATTCCCCACCCGCACGCACCACCACCACACCTATAACAATGCTAGGTGAGCACCCCCACCCTTTAATAGCGCTAGCACCCCAATACACCCCCCCCACACCCCTACCCTGGATATGGACCGAAGACCTCTCCCTTGCGTGACTCCACCTTTACCACTCATCAAACATGTTTTGTTCTTCCTTTAATGATATATCTATTTATTTATTTATATATATATAGTTATATTTATTCATATATTAATATAGATTTATATTAAAATAAATATATTTAGTTATATTAATATATATTTATATATTTTTCTATAGATATATAGTTAGTTAGTGATATTTTTATTTATTTATTCATATATATATTATTATTTATATTTTTTATCTGTATCTTTATTTATATATTAATATATATTTATAAGGTTAGTTTCAAATACATTTATAATGTATGTTTTTTTGTGTGTGTTTATAAATAAACAAATAAATAATTACATATATAAAACATACATACACATGTATATATATTATATATAATATATATATGTGTATATGTAAGTATAATTATTCATATTTATATATATTTATATAAATTTATATAAATTTATATATATTTATATATTTTTACATAAATTTTATATTCATAAGTATATTCATATGTTAGAATATATAGATAATATATATCAATTTTTTATTATAGAAACACACACACTAATTTATATATATATATATATACACACACACACCCACACTATATATAAATATTATTGTTAATATACATGTATTTTAAATAAAATAAATATGTGTTTTTTTAGATAATGGTTATATATTGAGATATATAGTTTATATATAAATATTATTAATTTTTTATCTATAAAATTAAATTTTTATGTGTGAAAAAAAAAATATTTATATATTTGATTATAAATGACAGTATATCATGAAAAACTATAAAATATAAAAGCCATAATATCATTATTAATGTAATCCCCATGAATAAATTTAGTCTCCACGGAAAAAGGGAAAAAGATCCTCTTAAATGAGGCTAAAATTCCATCGAAAGTTAACAAATTTGGTTATCCTGACTAGAAACTCACTTTTGGAGGCCTTTTGGGCCTTTTTGGCCTCAAAAAATGCGATAGAGGGATCTTCATTGGAATTAGTGTGTAGATCATTTCGTAGGATTTGATTTGATATATGGTAGAGGTCAAACAGACACACAAATCAAAAGTTATGTTCATTTCATGATTGAGTTACATTTTCAACATATTGAAGATATTTTATTATTTTTTGGATTTTTTGTTTCCTCAAATCATTATTAAATGATTATTACTAGATTATAATTGGCATATTATCAATTAATAATATTTTTTAACATTTTTATAATTCAATTTCACTAAATATCTTATATATTAGTTGTTAGTATATATTTAAACATATCTAAAACATATTTAAAAAAAATATATTATATTTATATCAATATAAATATTTTTATATATTTATATATTTATATATTAATATATTATTTTAACAAACCTCCTATAATATAATGCTAAACCAAGGAAACTACGAATCTCAATTACTGTTGTGGGTTGAGGCCACTCCTCCACAACTATTGTATTTGCAGGGTCAACTGAGATTCATACATTGGTTACGATGTGCCCCAAGAATTCCACTTGTTGTATCCAAAAATCACACTTGCTAAATGTTCCAAAGAGCCTCTCCTTCAATAGAGTTTTCAAAATAACCCTCAGATGATCTTCATGCTCCTCACTACTTTTTGAATATATCAAAATATCATCAATAAAAACTACCAAAAAGTTATCAAGGTAGTACTTAAAGACCCTATTCATTAAATCCATGAAAATAGCAGGAGAATTAGTCAAGTCGAAGTGCATAACAGTAAACTCATAATTCCCATATCTTGATCAGAAGGAAGCCTTTGGATTATCTTCCTTCTTCACCCTGAGTTGATGATAACTAAATTGAAGATCAATCATGGAGAAGAAATGAGCCCCACGATGTTGGTCAAATAAATCATCTATTCATGGAAGTGGGTATTTGTTCTTCATTGTGATCCTGTTCAGTTCTCTATAATTAATGCATAGCCGCATTTATCCATCCTTCTTCTTCACAAAGTGGACTGGTGCTCCCCAATGAGACACACTCGGTCGAATTGACCCCTTCTCCAACAATTCTTGTAGTTTTTTCATTAACTCCTATAGCTCCACATTTTCCATTCTATACGGGGTCTGTGATATCAGTTGAGATCTAGGTACTGGATCAATGGATAACTCTACCTCTCTTTTTGGGAGAGGTCCAGGTAACTCTTCAAGAAATACGTCTATGTATTCCTAGACAATCAGAACATCTTCTATTTGTATATTCCCTTTTCATTATTCATCCTCACTAACTAACTAAATAAAGAAGGCTATTGGAGGATCCTATTGACAAAGATCAGGTTGGGATATCTCTCCTTGGATGATAATTGTAGGTCATTAATTCAGGTCTACAATGATTTCCTTACTTCTCCATTTGATCATAGTATTATACATTGATAGTCAGTCCATCCCTAGTATAACGTTGAATTCAATCATGGGAATGACTACTAGATTTGCAATAAGATTTTATCACTAAATTAAACACTAGAGTCTATAAACACTATTGATGCATGGATAATCCCACTTGGAGTCTTGACTGACAACTCTACCTCTAGCAGTTCTGGGATTTATTCTATATTTTTTGCAAACTTGGAGGAAATAATGGAATGTGTAGAACCAGAATGAAACAAAGTACATTCTAGTTTTGAGAGGACAACAAGAGTACCTGCTACCACGTCATTTGGAGCTTCAAATTCAGTTGTTGTGATAGAAAAAGCATGACCTTGCTCCCTTGGTCTTTTCTGAGGTTGATGGTGATTCCCCTCCATTGCCCTCAGATTTGGACATTGATTAGCAAAGTTCCCAAGCTGTCTACACTTGAATAATTGGACTTTAAGTAGGTCCAGAACAATCATTCCTCTGTCCTTAGTGTTGGGGAGTTGAGGCTTCACCTCACTATAACAATTCCGAGAAATATGGACTCCTCTTCCACACGTGTAGCACTTGACACTTCCGATAAAGTAGTACCTCGAATGACTCTTCCCATATTTATTTCATGTGAAAAGTTTCATTTTATTTCCAACTCTTTCCTGATCAAAGCATCTTCCCATGCTTGGTTCTAGAGCTCTTTTCTTCTCATTAGATTTGTGAGACCACTGTGTCTCACCAAACTCCAGTTCTAGTTTCATAGCACTCCACACGATCTCCTCATAGTAATCATAGTCTCGGTTGGCTAGATTCTTCCGCAGATGAGTTCTCAGTCCACTTAAGAATATATCAACCTTTCCATTTGGATCCATGACAAAGCTAGAGGTATATCATGAAAGTCGGGCGAATTTCATCTCATAGCTTCCAACAGATTCGTTCTCGTTCTGCTTCATCTCGAGGAACTCCTTATACATTATCGTTCTCATGGAACTAGGGAAATACTTATTGAAAAATATTCCCCTGAACTCTTCCCACTCCATAGCTTCCATCACTCCTCTTGCCTTCGAGTTTTTGACCAGTGAACACCACTGATCATCTTTTCCCTCTAGGCAGTAAACAACAACGGTGAATTTTTCTTGTTCCGAACAATGGAGTACAGAAAAGATCTTTTCAATGGAGCTTATACATTATTCCGCAACCAATGGGCTAGTCGATCCACTGAAAGTTGGCATTTATTGACGCATAAAATACTAAACAGAATGTTGTTCCCTTCGAAGTGAGATTGGAATCTTAGCTTGATTTAAGTTATTTCCCATAACTTGAGTCATTTGGTTCATCATGCACAAGAATATTTCCATTCTGGCTTCCATTGGAGGGTCGTCAGCACATGGTGCATTGCGGTCACCATTTGCACGGTTCCTCCTTTTGCCCACTATTTTCTAAAAGAATAAAACCTTAGTGAGAAACTTATTTCATTTATGAAACTTTTAACTATACATGATTATATGTAATAAAACATAATGCTTAGACAACTACATATCTCTATAATTCCTTTATAATGATTCATAAAAATCTTGTGATTAACCAAACATATCCCCTGGGAGTGTCTTCACCAAGAGTGCAGCAAGGCCCATTATCATGCACCAGTTCCCATTCGAGTCTAGCTCAAAGAGGTGTTTTTGGGTTTTACCCCTATGTACATCTATTCCAGAGCCGCCTCTACCTTCTCGTATCCAGACAGGGGTGTATTTGTTTGATAAACCACTCACTCAAGACTCACCAAAATACTAGGACATTTTCCCTATATTTAAAAATTTATATAGGGTTCTTCCAAATTTTTTCATAGCTTAATTTCCATAAATAACTAAACCTTCCTTTGATACCAACTTTGACATCCCACTTTTTTATAACATAAACATTCTTTACATTATACAAAACCGAGGATCTTTAAGGTTTAGTGTCTTGGAAACCAGGAACATAATACATGACAACAAATAAAATTCTTCTTAAACACCTGAAATGATTATTCATTTGTTCATCCTATTTTCATTACGACATATCATAACCTGGGAACATACATAAAAGGAATGGGTGAGCAAAATTCCCACTAAGGGAAACAAGAGAAACATTTTACATGTGGACTTGAGATACATCAATAAAGTTATGATAAATAACATTAAGGTATGAGAAAGAGATCATGGGGAATATCATAATAAAAATAACATGATTCATAACTTAATGATGTGCCTACAACATTTAATGTAGACAATCATTTCTGTATCACCATGTTCCATCCCCAATGTTTCATTAAAAATTACAAGGTTATTCACTAAGGTATCGTTAAAATTGTCTTCTATAGAGGTTATGTATTTACCCAATGCATTAGATCGCTATCAGGGTGCACCATTAATTTCTCTTTATTATCATGCGAGCAACATATATTATCATAAAACATTTCATAAATAATCCATATAGCATAAAATAAATGGGTTTCATTTCATAATCATACCGTTTTAAAAAAACTACTTTAAAGACATGATCTTTATGTCACTTTAAACCCACAGAAAAAGAAAGATGGTATAATGTATGTAAATCCCAGAATTAAAATAGAAAATTTTGATATATATTTGAATTAACCTATAGAATAAATATAATTGAGTATTCAGCTAATAAAATAAAAGAATTTGAGAAAAAGAGAGAGTCATTTTGAGACGAAAATTCTGCAGCATAACGACTATGTTACAATGTTTTAGAAAATATTGAAAAGAGAGGGGACATTGGTCAACCACTCATAAATTATCCATAAAATGGTATAGGGATAGAATATAAATGATATAAGAACATGGTAATGAACTTTTAAAGACATACCATATGAAATGAAAAACATGGAAGAAAGACAAAAATAAGATTTCTCTTATGAAAATTCGGCAGCCTAACAGCGCCACATAAACATTCTTAAAATTAATTGATGAGATAAAGAGGGTGTATATAATAATATGAACATGAAAAGGATAGTAGTATGAATATAAAGAACATCCCCAACATAAAAAAGGGTAACTTTAAAGTAATGACATAAACGAGAGTACTTGAAAAGAAAAAGAGAGGTAGGATCCCTTACCATGAAGAGTAACATCGAAATATTGATGTTTGGGAACTTGGGGGGCTTGAGGTCACCTTGGGAGGACATATTGGGAGATAATTAGACCATAACTTTGTTTAGGAGGATTTTGGAATGGAAAGAATGATGGAAAGGATTGGTATTTATAGGCGAAGTGACGGGACAAGACATTAAATACCAAGTGACACCTCATCGGTGGTATGGGAAAAACCATCGGTATTTCCTCATGGTATTGGACACTTGGGACACCTCATAACTTATATTACTATTCATATGTAGAACATCCCTTAAAATATCTCATGACATCATCATGACGCAGTTATGATGTAATTAAATATAGTGAAACCCTAGAACTGTATTTTTACTATTCACTGAAAATCCAACTTTTTTAGAAAAATCTCCAAAAATTACCTTAACATAATATCTATGCTCGAAATTCAAAAATAAAATTTATTTTATAAAAATAATTTTCTAAATATTTTTAATTTAATTTTTAATTAAAAAAACATTATTCACCTGAAAAAAATAATACATGAATAATAATTTCTAAAATAGTTATTTACATATTTTATTGAATAATATTACTTAATCAAGGTGACTATATTATAATATTACTTTCTTTAAATGAGATTACTTATCCATTTGGTCACATTACTAATCCTATGCGTAAATTCACTATGCACAAATTACTATTCATCAAAAATTATGTTGATCTTATTAAACTCTAAATTTCATACTGAACACATTTGTGGAAGACAATTTTTTGAAAATAATTACACATCATTAATTATTTATGATTTACATAAATATTTTCAAATATCCTTTTTGCAAATTTCGTGAATTATATACATCCTAAATTTATTTGGAAATTTTAAAATTCACAAACTTCACCATATGAAGAAATTACAATTTTATTTATCTCAAAGGACTACACAAGGCAGCTAAGGTCTCATTATATAGCCCCTTATAACCCTAGAATAGGACCTTAGTGTATGGTGATCTATGTTGAGAGAATCAGAGGGTGGATTGGCCAACATTTCCCGAGTAGTGATTTTAATAATCTTGAACTTCTCCCGAAGGTGATTCTGTTCTAGCTTCACACGATGAAGTTCGGCTTGGGTTTGGTCTAGAGAAAAGCCCAGTGGTTCTACCTTCTTTCCCAGTTCCGTCATCTAGGCTTCGATTAGCCCAAGACTACTGGATGAGGCCATCGAATCATCCTTCTGTATTAACCATTAACATTGCTATTAAATTGTTAATATTAAATTAATATACTTTTCAAAATGATTAAGTTGTTACAGAAACAGAGGTAGAAGTTCCATATGATTTGAATCAAATACATATAATTATGTGGTATTTGGTTTCCCTCATTGATTTCCATAAATGATGGTGGTTAACATATAATCTTGGATGATGAATTTCTACTAACACTCATGAGTTTTATGATAGAATACAAGAATGTCTTATGTGTTGGGTCCAAAAGGCCTGAGCTTGGAGTAATTGGATCACAACCTAGTGTTCTTTGACATGAAGATCGGTGGACATCCCTTTAGATGGATTATGAT
Organism: Viscum album; assembly: GCA_963277665.1. Taxonomy (NCBI): domain Eukaryota; kingdom Viridiplantae; phylum Streptophyta; class Magnoliopsida; order Santalales; family Viscaceae; genus Viscum; species Viscum album. The sequence continues at coordinate 413,100,754 of OY728128.1, read as the reverse complement.
GGATCTCTTCACGAACACCACTCCCTTAATGGTGGAGAACTTTTGTGCGTTGTGAACCTGTGAGAGGGGTGTGGGCCAATCCGACAAGCTGGTGCATTATTTCCAACGGACGATCCTCACGACCATTGGCAACAAATGTATATACCGAGCCAATTTTGAACACCACAGCCATCAATTACCATCCCCGTCGATCACCAAATAATTTCATGTATACTTTTCTTTTGGTGAAATAGGTCTTGAAATGAAACTAATAATAGCTCGTTTGGAACAAGGGATTTGGGGGAGAAAATAAAAAATATGAGGGGATGAATCTTTTTCATCTATTTGGTGATCATAAATTAAATCATAAGAAATGATGTGGAGAAATGATAAATCGCCTATAGATTTTAAATCACCCCAAAATTGGTATGATGTGGATAGAAATGATGGTTGAGAAGTATATTATAATGTAATTTATTTTCTTTTATTTTAAAAAAGTTAACAAAAATATGGAAGATAAATTAAAATCATTCCATTTATTTTACTAAATTATTAGATCCAATCAATACTAGAGTACTAGTTTTTCACCAAACATAGCCTAAGATTTGGATCAAAAAAAATAACAAATATGTTTATGTACATGAAATATTAGGTTATTTTCATAAATATTGTAATTGGAAAGGAAGAACGTGTTTTTTAATTAAAATAAAGAATACATATGCATGGGTCATTATAGTTTTCATTGGTCAGCACACATGAAATCATATTGTGCAGAAAAAATTAGTAAAAATAGATCAGCATTGGGAGGAGTGTGGTAAATTGCGATGGATGGCTAAGTTGTAATTTAAACCACTGAAGGATAAAGTGCATGGTAAATTATACTCATATTATAAAAACTTAAAACCATAAATAGTAACAGTATCTTAAATGGAATTATTGTTGTTTTTTATATACACATTAAAAATCCATAAAACAATGCGAAAAATTTGATCTAAATGAAAAAAAATAAGTAAAGAAAAAAAATAATAAGGCTTCTATGAAAATAATTGGGGAACAAACATTGATGAGAATATGATAAAATTATAATGAAATAAAATTAGTAATTATATATAAATGGGATAAAGAAATAAAATAATATGTTTATATGTTAGGATAATTCAAATTATAAAATATATGAATTCAAAAAATATAATAAAAAAACATTATATAGTAAATGTCATTGCATGCTCTGTATTCTTTTCATCAATGTTCAATTCATCCTTTTAACCATGTCATGCATTTCAAGGATATTTTTTTCCTATCTTAGTCCTTTATATCTACAATTGTACTCAAATTTCCCACTACATGAATGCTCTATGAATTTAACGATGGTTTTTTATCATTTAGTTATGATTTAAACGACCGATAAATGATGTTTGGGACGTTCTAATAGAGACACATATTTGCATGTTGATAATCTTTTCGCAGTGGATTTTTTTCAGCGGTTTTTTATTTATCGACAATTTAAATGACCCTTAAAAAATCACTACTAAACACCACTAAACCACCGCTAAACACAGCTAAATAAATAAAAATTTAAAAAATTTATCATTGGTTTTGAAAGCTGCCTGTAAATAAAATCCTGCTAAACACTATTTTTTACAGGGTCCGTCTAGAATACTCACCATTGTTTCTAATCTCAGACACATAACATTATATCTTGTTTCTCTCACCACCATAGTTTTTCCCTGAAAAAACAAAAAACACTTCTAACTTGTGGTTCATGCACAATAAGTGCTACATTTTATTAGTGTTAAAAGAAAACCACTGATAAAGGAGGTATTTTAACAATAATAAATAAAATCACTGGTAAACGGGGTCTCAATGAGCATTAAAATAGTGGGATAAAGGCTGGATTTTATTAGTATTTTTTTAGCATTGATAAATACCTAGTTTATAAATTTTATTATTAACCATTATCATGGTTTTTTTATGTTGAAAAATGAGATGTCTATCAGAGTTTTTCTTTATAGTGATAAAAGGTGTCCATCATAAAAAATACTAATTATTAAAAATCAAATTTGAATATATAAATATATTTTTATTGATATATATAAAATATATTTTCCAAAATATGAATTATATAATACTAAATATGTATTTACACTTAACATATAATATATTTTGTGAAAATTTTCTAATAAATAATTTAAAAATAACAATAATTATTAATTTGTAAATTAGTATTATGTAATAGTTATTTCATTAAAATTTAGGGATATAAAAATATTAATTAATTAATTAGTATCTTAATATAAGTTGAAAACATGACCTGAACTTCAAACAAAAATAAATTTTGATATAACTATCTATTTGGGATTTATTAGATATTAAACATAATATTACCAAGATCTATACATTTTTAAGACCCAGGGGAACCCCCATTATTGTTATTTGTAGTAAAAAAGGCACTAAATGCCTCCAAAATTAACTTTTTAGTTGGGATACCCAGATTTTTCATCATTCAATGGAATTTATGCATCATTTAAGAGGGACTTCTTGTCATTTTCAATGAAGAGATAATTTGGTTTGAAGGATTACATTCATATATATATATGTATATGTATATATATATTATGGTGTTCAATTATTAACATTTTTTATGTTGTATGGTTATTTATAATTAAATATATATATATATAATGCGAACAACATCTGATTTCCAAATAATCGTTAATGATTTGGATAAAGGTGAAGGTGATATGAATGTTTTTGGATCTAATGTGGAAAAAATCTAGATGGTGGAATTTAAGCTATCACTATGTGATTTTTCCTTTTTTGGGAACGAAGGAAATAGTATTTCCCATTTTCTTACCACTTTATGGGGTGGTCGGGACCCCTTTTCCTGGTTTGCTTCATTTCCTCCAAAGTTGTGTAATGTTACATTTGCTAATATTTAGATATAAGGAATACCTTTCCTTTTAATATATATATATATATATTTGTATAAAATTTGATATAAAAATTTAATTGTATAAATAAATTTTAAATCATATTTATATATATAATAACAAATTATATATATAAATCATATGTAAATAAAAATTAATCACCAATTTTATTTAAAATAATAAACAATATATTTTATTTTACATTCAAAAATATATTAATTTCTATACATAGACAAATGTATTTATGTTTGAGTAAGGATGCTCATATATTTTTCATGAAAAAATATTAAAGTGGTACGTTTGATTTTGAGTTTGTCCTATATTCCCGAACGAAATATTGTCCCTTTCTTTGAGAAAGAAAAATAAATCGGACCTGAAACAAAAAATATTTTTTTAACACTAAAAAATAGGTTAAACCATAGCCATAAGAAATAATGTAATGAAAAAGAGAGATCCGTAGAACTTGAAGGAAAAAAAGCTCAGGTTTTCTTAGGATTTGGATCACAAAATATATTAAATATTTTTATTTACATGATATCTTAGGTGATTTTATTAAATAATGGAAAATATGAAGAAAAAATGGTATTTTAATTAAAACAGAAGAGTGCATATACATGGTTTATCACACTTGTGGTGCAGTAAAAATAAGGGAAAATTAGATGGGTGTTGGGGGAAGATGGGGTAAATCTGTGATAGGAGGAAGTGAGCTTCATGTGGTCACACCGGTGGCCGACATCCCCGTGGCACTTGGTAGTCCCAGATAAACCAGTGAATGAGAATGGTTAGGGTGGGTCTGGCAGCTGCCACTAATCTACGATTGATCCGGTGGAGCGCCATGTACATGCGCAGCATGAGAACGTAGAGGGGAAAGGAGTGCGTTGCAGCCATGAGCTGTGGTATGAATAAAACCACAAGGGCTCCTATCGAAATGGCCTTCAAGGGTCCGGTGCAGAGGGAGGAGTGCGTTAAACGAAAGATGAAGAGCATGGATGCCCCGATTTATTACCACGCTCACTCTATACCTTAGCCGTGAAGGCAATATCCATCAGAGTCATGGCGGTTTCTTTGATACTGTAGGTCAACGTCGCACCGATCTCCTTCTTTCCCAGCCTCCTTCTGCTCCTCCTACTGTGTTTCAAACACACTTATATAAATTTCTCTTTATATACGTATTTTCTAATTGTTCTCAGGCTGAATTTGTCTTTCCTCAACCTTCTCCACATTCTGGTAGGGCTTCTTCAGGTCAAGAATTTGGGGCAGGCGGTGTTCCCTTTTGACTCCCACCCCACTGCCATGAATATCCTCCTCCTTGCCATTTTTCAAGTTCAAAAAAATTTGAATCATATAGATCTGATAAGTTTAGATAAAAAATTTCTACTAACACTCAAGGGTTTTATGATGGAACCCTATAATGACTTATGTATTAGGCTTGGAATGAATCAGGTTTGAGGACTTACATCCCAAATGGGTGTTCTTCGACATGAAGATCGGCGAACCTCCCGTCATCTAGATCATGATGGAGCTCATCACAAACACTACTCCAACAGAAGGGAGAGAACATTCATGCGTTATTCACCACCGAAAGGGGTGTGGGTCAATCTGATATGTTGTTGCACTCATTGTAATTGGTGATACCCATCGGCATCGATCACCAAATAATTTCATGTATACTTCTCTTTCTATGAAATAGATCTTGAAATGAGAAGAATATCAACTTGTTTGGCACGAGTGATTTGGCGGAGAAAAAAAGATATGAGGGGATGGACGATTTCCTCAGTTTGGAAATCTTATATTAATTCATAAGAAATGATATGTGGAGAAATGAAAAATCAACTATATATTTTAAATCATCTAAAATTTAGGAAGATTTGGATAGAAATGATGGTGGAGAAGTATATTATAAGGTCATTTATTTTCTTTTATTTAAAATATGTTAACAACGAGATGAATTATTAATTAAAAGCATTCCTTTTATTTTACTGAACTATTGGATCCAAACAAAACTAGAGAAATCAAAATCAAATCAAATTATTTATTTTTTTAATTAATACATTGGTTTATTTTTTAATACTAGTTTTCACCAATCACAGTCTTAAGATTTTGATAAAAAAAAATTTTTATGTACATTAAATATTATGTGATTCTATTAAATAATGGAATATGCGAGGAAAAATTATTATTTTAATTAAAAAAAAGAGTGCATATGCATGGGTCAGCACAATTGATGGGAGGTAAAAAAACAAGAAAAACTAAAGGGTGTTGGGGAAGACGGAGCAGATCCATGACAGGAGGATGTGAGCTTCAAGTGATCACACAGGTGGTCGACGTCCTCGTGGTGCTCGGTTGTCCCAGAAGAATCGGTGAAAGAGCATGGTTAGGGAGGGTCTGATAGCTGCCACTAATCAATGATTGATCTGGTAGAACAACATGTATATGAGCAACAGGAGAATGTAGAGAGAATTGGCGAGTGGTGCAGCCATGCGCTGCGATATAAATAAAACCTCCAGGGCTCCGATCATGTTGTCCATCAAGCCTCCGGTGTAGAGGGATGAGTGTGGTAAATGAAGGATGAAGAGCATGGGGTGGAAGAAAACGACAAGGAGGAGGAGGTTCATGGAAGTGGGGTGGGAGACAAAAGGGGAAACTGTATCACCTTTTTACTTTACCTGAAGAAGACATATGATAACATTGAGAAGGCTAAGGGAATCCATCTTCCACCTAGAAAAAGGACCAAATACATATAGAATTAGACGGATATATAAGTGTCATGTGTGATCTTGGTATCAAGCCTCACAATTAATAGATATCCATTTGTTTCTTAAGAACTAAGAGGGATGTAATAATAATAATGAGTAGGCTATAAGCTTTGGTTTCCTACTTTAAAAAAAAACAAAAACGAATGGACACAGTATGTACAACGTGGCACTCCAGAAGATGATCTAGAATTATGTTTTTTGTAAAAGGTAATAAAATTAATTTTTAGAATGCCGACGTGTCAACCCCTAATTACATATAATAGATTTAAATTCTTTCTTACACACACATGTATATTACAACTCTATCTTCAATAAACCATAACATTTAATCTGGGTGTCTGTTTGAGCTCTACCACATATCAAATTGAAGCTTGCGATGAGCTATAGAATCTTGGTGACAGAGAAAAATATCTGTCAAATATTTTGACCCCAAAAAGTCCATGAAGGCCTCTAAAACTATGTTATTAGTTTGGATACCCAAATTATTATAACATTCAATGGAATTTCATCCTCATTTAAGTGTGTCTCTTTTCCCTTTATTAGTGGGGAATGAATTTATTCCAAGATATTACATTGATATTAATATTATGGATTTTAAATTTTATCGATTTCAATAATTTATTGTTGTTTATAATCAAATATATAAATATATATAAATATTTTTTATATATTATCACATAAAAATTTGATTTTATAAATAAATAATTAAACATATTTACATATAAAATATATTTCTCAATATACAACCCTTATCTAAATAAAAACCAATAACCATTTTATTTAAAATATGAATATATAGTATTTATATACCTATTTAGTGTGTGTGTGTGTGTCTATATATATATACTTATATGTATTTGTTTGTATCTATATTAACAAACTGATATTTATTATCCATATTTTCTAACATATGTATATACACATTAATATATTTTATATGTAAATATATATTAATATATATAATTTTATATAATTATACTTATAGATATATAGATATATATAATATATGTGTGTGACTGTATGTACGTATTATATATATATTTATTTATCTATTCATAAATACACATGAAAAGGGTCTTTTATGAGCATCTTTTAGGAACTAATAAAAGGACTCCCTTTTAATGGTGCCTCGATTATCAATGCTTTTTTAGTGTTGATAAAGGATTTTTTTAGTGCTGATAAAAACCTATTCTATAGTTTAGACACTTATAATATTTGTATATATTTAAACATATTCATAATTATAAATAATTACATTTATATATTTATATGTATGCATGTTTATATCTGTATGTATGTATGTACATTCACTACTACAGATATGTCTTTTAACAGCATGCAAAAAAGGCCTTTAATAGCTCTAAAAAAGCATTGTTATGCTCAGCACCATTAAAAAGGTTCCCCTTTATATGTGCTATAAATAGCATTGGTAATGGACCAACCTGGTGTAGTGTGCGGCTTGTATAAAAACACACTATAACAAATAATTGTAACCTGTATGCAAAATATATAATTTAATTGAAATAAATTTTTTATCATGAATACAAAACAAAATAGTACTATATAAATTTCAAACAATATTTTGTATAAATATATTTAATATTACTATCAAGAAACATTTAAAAACATTAATTTTTCATCGTCATTGGCCAATGTGATCCCCTTTAGAAAAGGTCTGCCAAGGGTATCAGCCATAGAAAAAATCACCTCAACCTGAGCAAAAGAATCCACCTATATAAGAAAACAAAGGTTATGTTCGTGTTTTATTGTACACCTGCACTGTTTCATTTCTATTCATTTAATATTGTTTTTATGATTTATTCATAGTGCATTAAAGGGTGTTCAATTTTCATGTGGTATATGCATGCATGGATCTGGTCATGTGGGTTTTATTTTTCTTTCAAATGATTATTTGTACTTATATCAACCGTTTTCCTGAACCATTGGTTGGCTGACATCCAACGGTCCTATTTCATCCTGAGTGGGTTTCTTTCATTCGGTTTCGATCCAGGGTGTCACCACCATACCAATCCCATGGAACCACTTGTCCCATACGTTGTACCACCTTCAGTTATGTGAATCATCAGCCTGATCTAGATCATCCATGCAGTTGTGATCCTGGGTTTCTGCCTATGTCACATGATTCTCCCTGACATGCCATGATTTCCCTACTAGTCACTTGGATTTGATAGAACCATTCTATCAAAGCAGTGCCTTTCATCTGATTCAGTTAGCGATATCTCGAGGAGTAGCTCCTTAGTTGTGTAGAGGGGTTCATCGAGATGAAGGAGACTGAGGTTATCCAGTAACACACACTCCCCATCTTTGAGTTCGTTCAACCTCCTAGAACCAGAGTACATCTCCGATGGAACTCAGTGGATATCAGCTCATTTCTAGGTCTAGGATGACTTCACATCAAGAAGGTTCCCAATCATGAATTCCTTTTTTATCGTAACCTGGTTTTTGTTTAGTTTCATGGATCTGTGGCAATCTATTCTTTCCTGTCATGTATATATCTGTATCCTTTTTGGGTGGGTGTGTGAGTCCATCTAGTAGTGGATGATATTGAATCTATGTGACAACCTTCATCAATGCCACATAGTTCAACAAGGTTGGACTCCTCAGATAGATTCTATGGTTCTTCATTTCTTTTATTCCAGTATGTATTTTCTTTTCTTACTTTCTTTCTTCGTAATAAAAGGATTATCTAGGTGGTGTTCTTTCCACGGATGTAGGATCATTCTGATCTAAATCACATTATATCCTCTGTTATTTTCATTCTGTACTTTCTGTTTTTTTATTTTTCCATTATATTGATTATTGAAGAACCTCATTTTGGTACTTTTTCTCCAATTGATTAATTGATCATATTAAGTAATCAAACCAATAATACACGATAGTGGATCTTAGATGATTTAGGGTTTTAAGGTGTTACCCCACCAAGTTGTATCATAGCCTTTTGTAACGTTAATAATGGGTTCCAGTAAAAATTTATATTCTTAAATTTGATGGTGAAAATGATTTCAATCATTGGAGAATTAAAATGATAGTCTTACTGGACCATAATGATTTAATTTATGCCCTTGCTGGTTCTAGAGGGAAAATCACCACCCTTTCCCTGGATGGGCAGAATACCACCACATACATTGATGTCCTTGAAAAAACTCTTAGGAAATCTTGTAGTTTGATCCTTTTATCTCTAGGAGATAATGTCCTTAGAGATGTTGCACATGAATATTCTACTGTAGGTATATGGTCAGGGCTTGAATCCCTTTATAAGAATATGTCTTTTCTTGGTATATTATAAAAAAAAGATTTTGTATGTTTAAAATGCACCCTAGAACTGTATTCAAGATGCAAATTGATGAATTTAATAAAATATTCTTATATGTATCAAACATAGACAATAAATTGGATGACGAAGGCCAGTCCATTATACTAATAACATCATTAGATAATTCCTTTAATTCTGTTAAAGACTATATGATGTATAGTTAAGATACACTTACTCTTCAAGAAGTTAAATATGTTTTACTCTCCAAATACCTTCAAAGGAAGGTCAGTGTTATGAATGAGGGTGAGAGTTTAAGTATTAGGGACAAAAGTGAGTCTAGAGGAAGACGTGAGTCCAGAGGTAGAAAAAAAGGAAAGGGGTTAGTCTAAGAAAAAATGTTATAATTCTAAGAGAAAAGTAATCAAGTTATTTTAATGCAAATAACCTTGAAATTTTAAGAGTAAATTCCATAATAAGAAATTTGACTACATAGATAATAGTAATGACCATTCATTATTAGTTGAGCATGAATTTGATGCTATTGATGTGTTGAATGTGGCTGACATTACTATCATTGATGAATAGACCCTATATTCATGATTTTTATTACACAAGTGTGCTAGGAAGGAATTTTTTATTGGGTTGTGGGAAATTGAATCCATTGAGGTATTTATAGGGAACACAAGTAGATTCCACATAATGATAATAGGCTCAGTTTCATTAGAGCTTCATGATGGGACTGTAAAGACTCTTTAGGAAGTTAGGTGTGTACCCAAATTAAAAACAAACCTAATATCCATAGGAACTCATGACCAAAAGGGGTAGAGTTTTAAGCCAAACTCCGGAAGCCTTAGAGTTTTACTAAGGAAAACTCATTGTTATGAAATGAATCACTCACAATGTTATGTATGTGTTATATAATAAAGACCATATAAGTTTGTTGAACAACTCTTATAGTTCGAAACATGATTATTCCAACATTTGGAATATAAGGTTAGGGAATATTAGTTCAAAGGGCCTTAGTAGACTAAAAAAATAGGGTCCTTTGAGTAAAATCACTTCTGGAAGTATCCTATTACGTGAGGATTATGTATATGGAAAATCAATATGAGTCAGCTTCAGTAGGTCAATGTATAAGGCTAAATAACCCCTTGAGTGTGTTCATTCAGATCTATGGGGTCCATCTAGAGTCACCTACCATGTTGGAGGCTTATAATTTATGACATTCATTTATGAATTATCAAGGAAATTTTGGATTCATATACTGAAACATAATTTTGATACCTCTCATACCTTTATGAAATGGAAAAATGGGGTAGAAAGTGAGTCTAATAAGAAACTTAAATCCTTAAGAACTGATAATGGTTTAGTGTATCTATCCACAAAATTCATTAAATTCTGCGAATATGTGGGAATAATGTGATACCAAAATGTTGTGGAAACTCCATAGTAAAATGGGGTAGCATAGAGGATTAATAGAACTATCCTTGAGAGGGTGAGGTGCATGATGTCCCACTCAAAACTCCCCAGGTCCATCAGGGATAAGGTTGCCTAAAAAACACTCTATCTTATTAATCATTTACTATATTCTACTAATTCTTTTAAGAAACCCAAAGAAGTCTGGAATGGTTCACCCCTGAGCCTCTCACACCTTAGGGCCCATAAATCCATAGTTTATGCTCATACTTATAATGATAACCTATCTCATAGGGATGTGAAGTGTATATTCGTGGGATATATAGAGGGTATTAAGGGCTATTGTTTATGGGTAGAAAAACCAGGTTATCAAAAATGTATAACTAGAAGATATTTCATGTCTCATGATTCTTGTCTCTCCAATGATAAGGGGGATGAACCTATAGAGTCCTATAATGACACTAGAAAACCTTCTAGATTCTCAAGACCCTTAGGTTTAAAAGTACTTTTGAATCTAGTGACCACTCTCAGTTCGAGACCTGTCCTACTCCCCCCATTTTCCAAACCCAAGTTGAATCCAATTATAATTCAGATTCTGAACCTGAAACAAAGGAACCAGATGATTTGAGAAATTATCAGCTCACTCAAGATAGAGAGAGAAGAGTTATCAGGCCTCTATCTCATTTCAATTAGGTGTACATTGTTGCCTATGAGTTTAATGTAGCATATTATTTGTTTAATTATGAACCTACAACTTACAAGCAATCCATTAAGTCCAAATATGGAAACAACTGGTTAGGATTAGTGCAAGAATAGATAAATTCACTTATCAAGAAAAGCACTTGGGTTGTTGTTTCTAGACCTAATAACCAGAAGTTCATAGTTACTAAATGGATATATAAGAAGAAATAGAACAATGATGGATAAAATAAAACCTAATTAAAATCCCAATTGGTTTATAAAGGCTTTATTCAATGTGAGGGAATTGATTTTAGTGATATATACTCCCCAGTTGTTAAAAAATCATATATTAGAATTATAATTGCCTTTTCTTCCACATTTGATTTTCATGATGAACAATTAGATGTCAAAACCTTTTTTTTGCATGGTACCCTTGATGAAAAAATTTATATGACCCCTCCTAATGGATTTCTATAAATGTTCAAACCTAGTCATGTTTGTATTCGTAATAAGTCTTTTTATGGGATTAAACACTCATTAAGACAATTCTATAAAATGTTTGATTTTTTTATGATTGAAATTCAGTTTTCCAGATGTAAATATGCTGCATTTGTATACTATAATACTGTTAAAAATGAAAATTTTTACATGGTATTATATGTTGATCACATGCTTTTAATCTGTAAGAACAGGAGGATTATAAATTCTGTCAAGAATAAATTTAACTATGTATTGGAAATTAAATAATGAGAACATTCTAATAAAATATTATGTATGGACATAATAAGATACATGAAGACTAGAACCTCGTACTTATCCCAATATTCTTATGTTAATAAGGTATTAAGAAGATATTTGTTTGATCATGTTATACCAATTAGTATTCCTCTACGAAAACATTATATATTTTCTTTGGATCAATTTCCTAGAAATGATGTTGAGGATTTCTTCATTAATAAGATTCATTATGCTAATCTTGTAGGATGTCTTATGTATACTATAGCCAGTTCTTGGCCAAACATTTCATTTTCTATTAGTATTTTGATGAAGTTTATTTGGAAATTTGGTAATCCTCAATGGTATACATTGAAATGGATACTCCAGATTGGTCTCCTGGAAGTGAAATATGCAGTCTGTGGTTACACTCTCTACTGCTGAGGTAGAGTATATTACGCCGTCAGAATCAATAAAATAGGATATATGGTTGAAAGGTTTTCATTATGAGTTCTCTTTATCTAATGATAGAATAATAGTTCACTATGATAGCCAATCCGTGTTTCATTTATATAAGAACTATGTATTCCAGGTTAGATCAAAGCACATTGACATTAAAATTCATTTTTTAGGGATATTATATAATCTAAGACAATGAGTGTCACTAAGATACCAAGTAGGGAAAATATGAACGGTAGTTTGATTAAGTTTGTTCTATTGTCCAAATTAATGAATTGACTTAAATTATTGAATTTCATCTGAATTATTTAACTTAGGTTGTGAGGAAATTATCTGAAAATTCCATTTACTTACAAGGTGGAGAGTTTTTGTATTTTTACAATGAATTTTTTCATTTTAATTCCATTGATATAGTTTTATATGATTTATTCATAATGAATTATGGGTGTTCAATTTCCATGGGGTATATACATGCACAACATTGGTCACATGGGTTAAATTTTGCTTTCATCTAATTATTTCTTCGTTGTAATATTTTTTATCATTACTTATATCAGTTGTTTACCAGTACCATTGATTTTACAACATCAAACGGTCCTGCTTCATCCTAGGTGTATTTCTTTTGGTCGAAACTGATCTGGGGTGCCACCACCATACCAATCTCGTGGCGCCACTTGTCTCATGCGTTGTCCCACCATCAGTTATGTGAACCATCAGCCTAATCTGGGATACCCGTGCAGCTATGATCCTGGGTTTCTACGTATGAAACATGATTCCCTCTAGCACACCATGATATCTCCATTGATATCTTGGATTTGATTAATCAATTCTCTCAATGGAATGCCTTCCATATGGTTCAGTCAGTAAGTTCCCAGTGAGTAGATCCTCCACTGTTCTGAGGGGTTCTCAGAGAAGAAGAAGGAGGCTGAGGTTATATGGCCAGCCAAACTATTTATCATTGAGTTCATTTTATGTACAAGAACATGAGTAATTATATGGTGGAGAATCAGTGGAGATCGGCTCATTCATAGGTCTAAGATGACTGCACATCATGAATGTTCCCGATCATGGATTCCCTTTTGATTGTAACTAGGTTTTTGTTTAGTTTCGTGGATCTGTAGCCATATATATCTTTCTTTCATGTATAGATCTGTATCATTTTTGGGTGTTTCCATGATTCCATCCTGGAGTGAATGATGTAGTTTCTATGTGACATGATTCACTGCCACCACATAGTTCACCAAGGCCGGCCTCCTCGGATATTTTTTCCTGTTCATCTCTTCCTTTCATCGAGTTTGTATTTTTTTCTCGCTTTATTACTTTGTAATAAAAAGATCACATGGGTGGTATTCTCATCGATAGTGTAGGATCATTCTAATCCGAAGCATGTTATATCCTTTGTTATTTTCATTCTGTACTTTCTATTTTCATTCTTCCAATAGCTTGATTACTGAAGAATCATGTTATGGTTCTTTGCCTTCAATTGAACAATTGAACATATCAAATAATCACCCCAATAATATGTGACAAGGGATCTTGGATGTTTTCAGGTTTAATGGTTTAACACCAATAATTATTAATACTATGAAGAAATAAATTACAAATTTATATGAAATAATACTTCAATAAAATGTCAATTTGAAATAAAAAGACACACTTGGAGTTATACTAGTTACATCGTGCATCGTTTTGAGGTGTGGTTGATTTATACACATCACAAATGAGTTATGGATTGTTGTCCTAAAACATCCAAATAATCTGAATTAGTATTCATGGTTTTGAGTTTTTCACCTATTCTTTTTACTAAAATTAATGTCAATTTTAAATAAAGACACACATAGAGTTATACCAATCACACTATGCATTAGATTGAGGTGTGGCTAATTCATACATATAAAAAATCACATATGTATTATATTCCTAATGTATCAAAGTATTCTAAATGATTTTTCTCAGTTTTCATCATGCCACATGTGTCTTTTACTAAAAATTCAGTTCAAACAGGAATCACAAACTTTACTCCATACCGGTCACATAATGTGTTAGTTTGACATGAGACTTCTTCCTACATGTCAGAAATGAATTATGAATCACTTTACAAAATTATCAAAAATAATTTAGTGAATTTACTTGTTTTTCAGAAAGTGACATATATTTAGAATTAAAATATAAATTTTAAACTGATACTAGACACTTTGAGTCATATTGGTCACACTATGCATCAGATTTTGGTATGGTTGATTCCTATACATAAAAAATGACCGATATGTCCTTATTCGCAGGTATAAAAATAATACAAATGCATTAGCTCAGTTTTCAATATGTCACTTGTTCTTCTTACAAAAAATAATGTCAATTTTGAATAAAAAAAGATGCACTTGGAGGCATATTGGCCACATTGTGCATCAGATTGAGGTGAAGTTGATTAATAAATGTCAATAATGGATTATGGATCCTTTTCCTAAATTAAAAAACTAATTTGAATACATTTTCATGGTCTTCAGTATGTCACTTGTTCTTTTTACTAAAATTAATTTCATTTTTAAATAAAAAGAAACACTTGGAGTTATACCGGTCCCATTATTCAACATATTGATGTGTGGTTAATTTCTACATGTTACTAATGACTTATGAAATTTTTTCCTAATGTATCAAATTAATATAAATTCATTTCGTGGTTTTTTGTATGCCACTTGTTATTTTTTACTAAAATTAATTTCAATTTTAAATAAATAGACAAAATTGGAATTATATCAGTCACAACATGCATTAGATTGAGGTGTGGATGCATCCTACACATCAAGAATGACTTATGAACCATTTTCATAGAGTATAAAAACAATATGAATTCATTTTCTCAGTTTTTAGAATGTAAGTTATATTTTTTATGAAAATGTCATTTGAAACTGGAAACACACACTTTGAGTCATATCAGTCACATTGTGTGTTGGTTTGACATGAGACTACTTCCTACACATCACAACTAACTTATAAATTCCTTCACAAAATTATCAATACAATAAGATAATGTTTTCATGGTTTTCAATGAGTGACACATTTTGAACAAATGGTTAATTTTAAAATGATAACATACATTATGAGTCATATCGGTCACATTGTGTGTCAGATTGTGCTGCAGTTGATTCCTACATTTAAAAAATTACATATGTATAGTTTTCCTAAAGTATTAAAATTATGAGAATGTGGTTTCATGGTTATCTGTGTATCACTTTTTCTTTTTACAAAAATTAATTTCAATTGAAATCAAAAGTCACACATAGAGTTATACCAGTCACAAAATGAATTATAGATCATTTCCCTAATGTATCAATATAATATGAATGTTTTTGATTTATTTTTAATATTTCACTTCTTCTTTTTATTAAAATTAATGAAAATTTTTAATAAAAAGACACACTTTGAGTCATATCAATCACACTATGCATCATATAGAGATGTGGTTGATTCTTACAAGTTAAAAATTATTTGTGGATCATTTTCCTATTGTATCAAAACAATATGAAAGCCTTTTCATAGTTTTAAATATGTCATATATCTGTTTTACGAATATTTATTTCAATTTTAAATAGAAAGACGCACCTGAAGACATATCAGTAACACCATCCCATTCCCTTTTTTTGTCAAACTTCCAAAAAATGATATGGATTTGATGTTTTAGCTGAAAAATTCCTATAATAGCCTACTTTTAAACAAAGAGAATGGTTTTTTGGATAATAACATCGACTCAATATTCAATGTTGGCAGTTCGACAAAAAAGGAAATAGAAAACATTTTAACAGCAGTAGAAAATAACTTGTTATCTCATTTTCTGATTATAGCAGTTAGTTGAAATAAAAATATTAATTCCCAAAAGATATGTGAAATGAACTAAATTTGTATTAGATAAATATGATAAAGAAATTATCTTACAAAAAATGTATAACATGAGGGAAAAATTAATTTAATAAGTTATAGGAATTTACCTTTTCATGATGAATGAATACATTCTTGACATGTGTCCTTATTGTTATTATCTTAGTTGCAGCCTCAAAGTTCAATATCTCATGAGTATGAGAAGCTTGAAACATACCACCCCAACACAAGAAAAATAATCCACCTATATAATAATTTTTTTAAAAGGTTGGGGCCAAAGCCTCATTTATTATTTATAGGAAAGAAACAACCTATTTTAACTGGGTAGTGGGTAACCCATTACACAGCCCGAAGGCCTAGTGGGCATTTATTCCATTACATGGCTCTTAGGCCCAATAATTTGGCCCAAATCATATTATGTGAATAGTACTACTACAATACTCCGCCTGCTACAATACCGCACAGTCCCACTACTGCTACAGTACCCTACAAGTTTGTTGATGGAATATGATATCTCTCAAAAATTTAAAAACATAATATCCAAAATATTTTACATTTGTTTGTTTCAGACAATAAAATAATATAGATAAGAATAAGAAATTTTTTTATATGTGTTTGGATAGTGAAATCTTATTATATATACCCTAATTCATGTCCACTTATATAACTTATCAATATCCTTGTGCGAATGTACTGTCCTCATGCCATGATTATCATGTTTTTTATACACAACCCTATTATAACAGAATTCTCATTAAAACATAATATAAAATATATAACTTGAAGTTTATTTTTGATGCGTTGTGTGTAGTGTTTTAAAAATTAACAAATGTCATCATCTGTCGTTAGTTTGTTAGGTATCCATGTAGTGAATCTAGGAAATAAATCTTTGGAGTATCCAAATTGACTATAATAATAATCGAATGTTTTTTAAAAATAAAAATAGAATAAGAAATTAATGAAATAAAAATATATTTTATATGATTAAATTTTTGAGTTTACCCCTGCACCATTGGTATCAATAATAGTTTGTCATCTGTAATTTTTCTTTCAAATAATCTCGCCAGTTTTTACATGATTTCTTTTATTTTGTTTAATTCTATTTCTATTTGTTCCGTAGAAGTGACATGATGAATACTGAGTCCAAATTTATGGTCATGGGGTAATCCATTAAATTGTTATTCATATAAATTCATAAAAAAATATTAAATGTTTTTAGTCATAATTAACATAGTATATCATCTATTGGAAAATAAAATCTGAAAAACATACCACATGTACACATATTCAATTTATACTCCCATCCATTCATAGTTTCATATTTCGTTTAAATTCTCAAGAGAAATCAAGTCTGTAACTTCATATATAGAAATTCTTTCTTTAAAATAAACTATGTGATTACTAAAACATTGTAAATTTTTATTCTCATGAACCTTAAATGTTAGTAAATGCAGATATTGAACAGATAGGGTAATTGTTCTTTCTGATGATCATATTGATTAGTTAGTTGATCCTTTAGATGGTTTTGATTCGAACAGTCATTTCAACCCTTCCCTTTGTCCATCTATAATAAAAATCATATATTGATAAATTTTTTAATTAATTTTTAAAGGTTTTTCATGAAAAATAATTTTGAAACAAATACCCCTTTATCGACATGCTTTTTTATAAGATCTGAGGGCATTCCTATGAATCTTCCAATAGCTTGGTCGACCAAATGAATATCTATGTAATTAAGTGTAATATTTATATTCATTATTGGATCATGAAATTATTATAATAGCCACTCTCACATGACCTATTATAATTTTTCTCTTGTGTAGAGTGTCTTCCTAAATATTGAACAGAGCATCCCTCACTAAAAGGCGATGGGTGGATGTTGATAGATATAAATCACACTCGTTTTCACCATGTATAATATCAGTGTATGAAAGGTATTAGTGTCTTCCTGATTAAAATTTCATAGAAACAAATATGAGAATATTTTTAACCTCATCTAATATAGATCTATGAAGGGAATATATCACCTTAATATTGATGGAGGATGGGAAGGATATTCAGGAATTGGTTGTTCTTGAGTTGTTTTTTCTCTTTGCTTCCCCCCATAACATTTTCAAGCAACTCAATCTGAAAATTAATTTTTTCTTCAATGGTAGATAATAATTTTTTCGTCTCATTCATTTATTTTTCTTTATCCTCATGTTCTTTAATTTTCTAAAAATATGTTTGGGGTGTCATGCCAAAACCAGCACCTCTAATGTAGCCACACTATTTTAGCTGCTTCAAGGCCACTAATAGTAATTGCTAATTTGAAACAAGTGTTTATGATTATTATGAATAATTCAGATAGAAAATATAGGAAAATAAGTAATCATTGTTATATAATTGGTATTTAAATAAATTTTTTCTTATTATGACGTACTCACACTTGTATCCCAAACATTTTCTCGGTTTTCATCTATTAGTTTCCAATCTTCATTTACACATGCCTCATTCTGTAGCACATGATGTGGGATGAAATTTGTTTTATATTTGGATTCATCAATCTATATATAAATATAGGACAAAATTATGTTATTTTTTCATGCCACATAAAATTATTATGGATGATTTAAAATATTTAAAATTTTCTTCAAATGATTGTACCCAAAACCTGATTTACAGTATAGATACTATTGGTTTTTTACCCATTCCATGTTTTTAAAACTCATTTGTTGTTTCATAAATAAAAAAATCTCAATAAAAGTGATGAATACATGTATTTTTAAATTATGTATAACCATCCACAATGTACCTAAATAGATATCTCCCCATTATATCCAGTAAATGCATCCCACACTACTTGTCTTTTTTGGTGTGCATACATAAGTGGTGGGTGGATGCTTATTTTTCCCTTCAAAAAATTTAAAATGAAATATCATCAGAATTGTTTGAAATATTCTATGAATCCTTCCAGTGAGCATAAATAAAAATTTCTTATGGGATTCATCTACTATAAATTAACCCTTAATGGGATGATTAAGAGTAAGTAATTTTTTCTTTATTTTATTATCCTAGTAAAATAAAGAAAGGATATAATAATGTTACCATAATCTCTTCCCAAATAAGTGTCTTAATAATTGGAACAATAATATTCCATGAATCTACATTAATCGGAATGTTCTACTAAGTGATGAGCCTAATGTAACTACTGAACATGGATATGTTGGGGTTTATAAGCTGGTCACATGCATTCTATCAAACCATGAATTTTATGCCTTTTCTTTTCACCTTAATAATATTTTATAACACCACAATACTATAATGCTCTTGATTTTTCTATGACATTGTATTTTCATCGTCTACCATTTTTTCAAGTTCAACATTTTCAAAATGTTGTTCCTCTATATTGGTATCTTTTGCAAGTGAAGAAGGTTGGTGTTCCTCATCATGAGGAGGAACAAGAGGTTGCGAAACTGATTATTCCTCAGGATTGAGAGCATCAACTCATGCAGAAGTCATTATCTATAGATGTGGTTTAATATTTAATTTAGATTACAAATATTTAGTAGAAAACATATAATAAATTTAGGTAACACAAAGTATATTACACAAATATATATACTGATTATTGAACTTGCTTTTTAAATGTAAAATGGATTTTACTCCTCTATTGAGTATAAAAATCCCTCCATTTTGGTCTCCTATGACATAGAAAATCACATATTCCTAGGGAACACTATGAAATTAATGCGATATAAAAATGAAATGGTCAAACTCAATTGAATTTTCTTTTGAATATTTAGCAGTTTTGGTTGATAATAGAACAATTGACCTCTTTTAGTTTGCGGGATCTGTTACATAAAATTCTTGTACTGCCTATGATTCCATTATAAATGGTTCATCTTTGTACGCTTCCTTACTGAAATCCAATTTCATGAATCCCAATTCATCAATTTTAATAGTAGTCTTGTTATCATCCCACTTGAATTGAAAAAATAGCTCATGGAATGCTATATAATCCAACTTCAATATTTATATGATGATATCAAAGTATGACATATTAATATAAATTGGATTTCTATCCTCAGTACCAAAAACATGAATCGATTTATCCATAAGTGTAACTCTACTGTTTTGTATGGTATTGTATCTACCAATTCCATTTGTATAGAATGTATAACCATTAATTAAATAACCATTGTAACATAATACATACACACATAGTATTTTGGATAGGCATCAAATTCATTCTAAAATTGAATTCGTATTTTTATCAATAACCTAAAAAACATGGTCTCAAAACCATTCTATAAACTGTTGATTAAGTTTATTTGATATCCCGATTTCATCCCTTGATGAATTAAATTGCCTATGATTTTTTTTGGGTTTCAAAATATGGGACAACCAGTAAACTATTTTGAAAAACATAATGTTGGATCAGATCTTGATCTATAATATTGATTGACAAATCATGCCTTCTATAAATTCCATCAACCACAAGTCTCCCAGTGTGTCGAGATTTCAGTAGACCAATTTGTTCTGCACCGGAAAGGTAGTAAGAATATAATTCAATAGCTTCTTCAATAATATATCACTCTATAATAAAACCCTTTGGTCAACTGTGATTTTTGACATACCCTTTTAAAAAATTCATTTACCATTTGATGGGGTACATCGATCTATAATGTACAATACCACATAGTCAAATATCTCTCACCAAATGAACCATCAAGTGAACCGTCATATCAATGAATACTGGCAGGAAGAACATTCCCAATTCACATAATATGACGATAATTATCTTTTATATATTTAAAAATTTATCTCATCCTATAACTTTTTTTCATATAGATTTAGAAAATAAATAGATCTTGGTTAATGTATGATAAGAATTGTTGATAAAATGCAACATAAAGCTACAAGAATTATCTCTTATATCAAAACATGACAATCATGTGATTTCAGACCCTTTAAATTTAAATATTTCTTGGACATGATATTATTGATATTCTATGAATACCGATTTTGAAACTATACAACACTCAAGATTTTTCAAAATAGATATCTCTCCTGCCTTAAAAGAGTGTAAGAAGTTGGAGGAAGAAAATCTATTATTCACACATCACTGGTGGCAACTCTTCCTGTATTACAATGTCAATCATGTCCAACCTAGACTTAATTCCATCCTTTTTTTTGGTTTGTTAATTTAGTAATTTTCTAATGATACTATCAAATACATTTTTTTAACATTCATAAAATTAAGAAAATGTCTTAAGTACAAACAATTCCATTATGGCAATTCCAAAAACATTGAACTTTTCTTCAAACCAGTTTTCGTAAGGTTTTTTGAAAAATTATTACCAAAAGAATTGTCAAAATATTTTAATTTCACAAATATTTGATCATGTATTAGTGGAGATGGGGATGTATATTATTCTGAAATCCCAAAAAATGATGTTTTCCAAGATTGACACTCACGTCATCAGTGTAGAAATATGTGATGTCCTAAAAACATAGTCTTCGATGAATGCCTCAACATAATTGACTATGTACCTTGTTCACAAATGGAAATCCCATTAGTTCCTTTAATTATATATCCTAAAAAAATTATATGAATTAAATTCATTTATCATCCCATAAAACATGTCTGTCAATGTGAAATCTTCATTTATGTCAGCATCATATAACAGAACACCTGAATCCTGAAATTATTTCAAATCTTGGATTAATGGAGACAAAAAACATCAACATCATTACCCATTTTTTGGTCCTGATATAAGCATAGAAAAAATAATGTATTTCAATTTCATTTATAACAATGGTGGGAAGTTATAATTTACCAACATAACCAACCATGTATTGTGAGTATTTCTTTTAAAACCAAAAGTATTGAATCAATTTTTAGATAACACAATATGAAGGTTGCGTAGATCATTTCTAAATTTCGGATAATCATGATCAATTATCTTCCATTGAGGAGATTATTTCAAATGAAAAAGATTCCAATCTTTATTTCTTGTATATGTGTTCCATGCTAATTTCCTTATAGTCTCCTCATTTCCATATAGGCACCTAAACCATAGTATAATTGGAAAGTACCATGATGCTTTCGTAGGAATCTATTCATCTTTCTTGTATCGAGTAGCACCACACTTTGTTAATTGTTTTAGTGATTTTTGGTGCTTGTGAAATAGTACAAAGTGATTTGGATATACATTTATTATTTTATAGATAATACCCATAGAACATATCATTCGTTTAGAGTTATATGTTTGGAAAGGGATCTCATAATATTCTGGAAGCATATCATTTAAGAGATTATGTAGTTCGGTAAAACTAGAGTCACTCCATATTTTTCCAAATTTTAAATTATATATCTCCAGTACGGCTAAAAATGTTGTGTATATAGTGCAACCAACATAAAATGTTTCCTATACACAACTCATTAACTTCTCAAACAATTCTGTAAAATCACCATGTTCATCTTCAATTGTCATTTTAATTTCATCAATATGATCTTTATCATCATTCACACCTATAATCACATCCATTATGTGATATTATTCATTTTATACACTTGTAATCACATTAGAAGATCCATTAAATGTAGTGCTATCCCAAACACTAGGAAATTATTTTTACATGTGTCTATTAAAACATTTACAACTTTGATATATTTTCTGATAGATCAAGTTTTCTTACAACTTCTCCAGACTAATCAGTCTTGAATAAAAATAATGTAAACATGCATAATGGATTTGAGAAGGGTCATATGCATGTTATTTTTCAAACATAATGTGCTCTTTCACCCCATCTCCATACTATTTTGTCATAAGACTGGAATATGTCCATTCTCTATTCATATCCGTCCAATTTTTTTAGTAATATTAATAATTTAAAAAATAAATACAAAAAAATGGATTTTAAAACTAGGTTAACCTAAAATTTGAATGTTTAAAATAATTTCCTCATGATTTGAATGAAATGGGTAATTGAATTTAAGAAAATAATTACTCCACTAGTGGTAGGTGTAATCCTCTCAATTCATCTAGATGAGATGGGGGATGAGTCTGAGGCAAACAAAATGAAATAATAACTATTTTGGAGATGAAGCCGATGAGGATGATAGCGATTATTTCATTTTTCTACATGTGACTCATTCCCTTAGCAGCTGACACCAAATTAGAGTGAATATGTAGTTGTGAACGAATGCTCTAATTTAAACCATGCAGGTGGTGTCGGATTCAATGTATGTTTAGGAGTTGAAATGAGGTTAAACATTAATTCACCTTTTTATGAGTGAGGTCATGATGGATATCCTATGGGTTAGATGGATTTAGTGAAATGAACATTCCATGGTGTTATTGTAAATATATATTTTTAACGAGGTGAATATAGTTCTATGTGAAGGATAAGGTTTCCATTTCTGGGTTATGATCACCCGAGATAGATCATTTCAATAAGGGATTTGTGTGAGTGCGATGAATCACGAGGAATGAAAAAAAATTCCATGTGTTTTTTGATTGGTTTTTGAGTTTAGGGAGGATGTATAATCATGTAAACCTATATTTTTGAAAAAAATTGAGAAGGTTTATTGGAATATAAATTGTTTTTAGTGAATTATGAGGTAAAAAATTTGGCTATTGGTTGAAACCAGAAAGACTCGAAGGATGAAAATAGACTGACACATGGATTTTAGAAATCTATAATTCAAATACATAAAAAAAATATACTAAAAAATAAAATAGAGTCTAGTTAGAAGCAACTAGGAATACACTTGAAGTCCTAATTATAACTACATATGCTTTCACCTTATTTTTTCTTGGATTCGACACTAGTTCACATGTTTGTAGTGGAATTTCTATAAATTGATTGGATTTAAGGTAGTGAATTTGAGTTAGTGGAGGCTTCTTCAAAATAAGGAGTTGACCGACTGACACTAACTCATTCCTCATATTCCCTTAGGTTCTAATCTGCCCTATCACAATAATGGTGTAGTGTAAGTCTATACATAAATAATTTTTTAGTCCAATGACCTATCAATAATTTATAATTTAAATGTATAAGATGGAAATTATGGTGATATCATAAAAAAAATATATATATACTGCCGAACATGAAATAGGGTGGTTACCTTGTAATAGAAATTTGGACTAGTATTTGGCTGAAGAACAATTTATGAGCATGATTTTTAAACCTTGTATGGTTATGGAAGGGGTAATGTAACTTCAAATAATCCAAACCATGATTAGTTATCTATGTTTGTTAATTATACAAGCCTATATTTATTTAATACTTAAAAATTATACTGATATGTTTTTGATACGTGTTATCAATTTAAAACCCCATCTGTCATCCTTAAACACCCATTTGTTACAATAAACCATATTTTACTGAGTTCACATTTTTTATTGGGAAATTTTATGGGTATTCCATCATTATTGAATAAATTTATATCATTATATATTGAGAAAATTTACATGATATTAATCGTATGAAATTCAATATATCCCGCGTTCATTGGCTACTCTTAATTTTTATAGAACTATATAAAAGTATATATATGTTATAAATGTATACATAAATTATAAATGTAAATAGTTATAAAAATTTATATAGGGATAAAATTATAATATATAAAAGTAATATTTATGAAAGTATAGAAGTATAATAATTTATAAGGAATAAAACTCTAAATATATATTAATTTATAAATCTAGAAAACTATAAAAGTATATATAATTAATAAAATTTTATATTTAAAATACATATTTAAATTTTATATACAATGAAATTTAAAATAGTATATGAATGTATAAAAGAATAATACTATAAAAATATTAATATTTAATGAAATTTTATTATTAAATTATATTTATATAATATGATATACTATAAAATTTATAAAAGAATATAAATTTTAAATCGTATAAAACCATAAAATTATAAACTTGAAACACTTGGAATATGTCAAAAGGCATTTCCCTAACTAGCAATTTTTATTCAAAAATAAACATGAATAACTTTATCAAAACATTGGATTTCATGTATTAATTTGAATTCCAAGTAAAAACTATGAACCAATTGAGTTTTTTAAGACTCCAACGTGTTTTTAAATTACACTTCCTTCACCCAAGATTTTAACCTATATAAAGGTGATGAAAAGTGAAAGTGATGATAGAGAAGGAGATGGGGTTCCCATAAATTAGATACACCAAATCATCTATTTCCAAAATTAAATAGTAAGAATAAATCTCATCTCGCCTCTTATACTATAGTAAAAAATACCACTAATGAGATCCATAACATAATCAATAGATACATAAATCAAAAATCATAAAAGGAAATAATAAAGGGGGAATCATGAGGAACTTACACACCCACTAGTCATAAAATCATAAAAAATTTCAAATAGTGATTTTAAAAAATTTAGATTTGGATTATAAGACACTCCATAGAATTTTATATTGAAATCAGATTTTAAATACCTATATAAACACAATTTACATAAAAACAAAAAATAGAAAAATAAAATAGAAACTGACCCAATTCCACCAACATTAGAGATTACCAAAGAAAAAATACACTTTCACCAATTTAATGACCCAAATCGTGGAAAGCACATTAAAATTCCCTTTACACCTAAAAAACATTATACTTAGTTTTTTAAAAACACTTTTCTTTAAAATATCCATTTATAACAAAATTAAAACCATTTAAAACTTTTATGAGAAGTGATCCCTCATTTTAAAAATATACTAAATCACTCAAATCTATTACATATAGGCTTAGACAATAAGAATAATGAATTTAAACGACAATGAATTTAATGATATGAAATTTAAAGGGAACAAAAAAAAGAACATAAATTTGGAAGATCCATTTAAAAAGCATTTCAAAACAATACCGAAAATAATTGCCTATGGTGGTGAATGATGATATAGGAATGAAAATTATCTAGGAAATCACTAAAAAACAAAATCTAGGATTTGTACCAACCCAAAACCATATCCAAATCCAAAAAATAGTGTTAGGTTTTGGGAGACATATAATCATGTATAAAAGGTAGGTATTGGAATGAGTATCGATTAATAAGAAAGAATATGTCTTACTTTATGGAAAATGCAATGACCCATGCTTTATTGAATGTAATTTATCGCTTATTATAGTAATTTTATATAGTATAAATGACATATTTAATTTTTAATTCAACACATCAAAAAAAGGTTAGGGTGAATTTTTATGATTTTTCTAAAATACTTAATTTTTTGGAGAATAGTAAAATACGATAATTTCTGATAAAAGTTAAATACATGAATTATGGAGCCATAAATGATGTATGGATGATGTAAGCCTAAAATATCTAAAATTTCTTTAATTATTTTAATATATTTAGTCACAAGGCTGAATATATTGATATTCTTCATCCAAAATAATAAACTAATGAATATAATAATGAGGAATCACCCCTCTCCCCCTATAAATACCACCCCTCACCACCTCTTCTCCTCACACCTCTCAAAATTTGATCTTTTTCCAAATTATACTCAAATATGATTCCAATCCCCTCCGCCATTCCCATGATCCATTTCTATCATCCAAATAACAATACCATTACCCTACGGAGGATCTCAAGGAGGAGATATTTAAGGGGTACAATCCTCTTCTTTTTTTCTTTTTAATTCTTTTAATTTATTTTTATTTTATCATCCTCTCCCCCACCTAGTCTATAAAAATGTTGATGATAACTCCAATATCATTAATATAATTTAATTATTTCATGTTAATGGAACATCCATCATCAAAATCCTCTATGTATCTCTCTCTCACTTATTATAAAAATGAAATAATCGCTCGTGATGTGTCGATTTACCAACATTGTGGATGATGCATTTTCATTTCCCTTAATACATTCAATTATTGTCATAAAACCTCTATAATGGTTGTTAAATACTATAAAATACATGTTATAAACCATTTTATATTATATAACTAAAATATTTAAATAATACAAATGATAAAAGAAATCGATTTTGTTGTGATCAAAAACCGACAAAATTGATCTAAATGATTATCATTAACTATTTATCTAATGACTCATCCTAATTACATTTCACCAAATGATATATATAACAACATAAACTTATGTATGTATATTAATAAAATATATTTTAAATTATAGAGAATTATACCCATTCTATATAAAATTCCATACTCGTATTCAAGTAAGTCCATCCTGAAAACACCCAAAATGAACACCCTCGAACGATGATGTTAAGCTATATAACTCATATAAAAGCCCACAAATGAAATTAATAAAACTATATTGAATCAAATTAATGTATAAAGGGTTTTATATTTTTTACTTGAAGAATTTAATTTTATTATACATGATATTAAAGAGAAGACAATGTTCGTACATAAGGTAAGGGGAAATCTCGAACCCAAATCTCTTTCTTTGGGTTTCCATCCTTCACCACATTTTAAGAATGGATATTACTTTTATATAATTTCTTAATAATTAAATTATCTTTTCTAGGATATAAATTTTACCAATATGGTTTTATGATAAATTCAATGATTTTTCCATAAGAACTATTCATTCTAAAAACAAGTCTTCTACTACTCGTGAGATTGTTTTTTCATTACTCAAAATTGATGATTCCTATGAAAAGTACGTTATTTCCTGTCTATTTTGGGAAACCCAAAGTTTATTAAATAATTTATTCTTTATGAAATGAAAACCATTTCTATCCATGGGTTATTTTATGTCCATGATTGATATATATTCAGTATGGCATGCATGATAATATAATTGTTATGACATGTGGAATGTTCCCAGAATTATATAGCGCATGTAAATGATATTAATTGATAGGTGCACCTAGAATTATATAGTACTCCAATGCATTGGGTAATGTGATGTTTCTCATGAGATTATGTTAAGTATGTGTGGTATTTCACCACTAAGACATGATGTTTCATTTCAATGCATTGCCACATTCCAACCCTTTATTTAACTTTTCCTCTCAGGATTATGATCATATTCTTATGTTACGATGA
The DNA here is from genome assembly GCA_963277665.1 of Viscum album. Taxonomy (NCBI): domain Eukaryota; kingdom Viridiplantae; phylum Streptophyta; class Magnoliopsida; order Santalales; family Viscaceae; genus Viscum; species Viscum album. The sequence continues at coordinate 413,072,627 of OY728128.1, read as the reverse complement.
TAAATATTTTTATCACCCCATGTTATATTTATTCAGGTTCTTATATATCTTCATACTAGGCTTTGATCTCACCCATTTCATGGATGTATATCCTTAGGTGATTACCTGTTATAAGAAGAACATGAGGTCCAATAAAAAGTTAGAGAAGAAAGAATTAAACAAATGTTTATGTTTAATTTTGTAAAAGTCATGTATGAACCTAATTTTTACAAAACACTATATCTATGGATCTTAGATGTGTAATTATTTTGTGTTTTTTTCTTTAAAATGATTTAATATGTTATGTAATAAGGGTAGGGTCGCTATTGTTGGTATGTGAGCACAATTTTGTTTATTTGGGAATTATGATTACAGAACCTTGGTGTAAACCCCTAGTATGAGACTAAGTATAAGTAGGCACCCAAGAAGCTTTTTTTAGAAAATGTTAATAAAATAGATCCTACAATATATTTATTTAGACTTAATTTCCCTAATGGAATAAATTATTTATGAATTCCTTTTTGAATTATGTTTTGTTCTAATATTTTGTATTTTAGAAAATTGTGTGAACCAGGAGAAACCATGCCTACAATATGTGTGATGGAAAATGCAGTTATTACAAAAATGACACCAGCAATTCCTTGGGAGGTAGAGTTAAAAATTTCATTGTGACACTTACCCAGCTATCTCATGTTTTGAATAATAACCATAATAAATTAGAACTTATGCATTCACTTAAGACGGAGAAACTAGCTATCGAGTGTTTTATTCCAAAATGACCACTGAAGTTAAGTGGATCTTCTAATCCAATAGTCATGGAACAGTTGGTAAACTCAATAGAAAATATCATTTCTGTGCTTCACAATTCTAGATAAAGTAGGTGACTCTCATTGTTTACCATTTAGATAGAGAGGTTGACCAATGCTAGGCTTTGATCAAGAACACCAAACCAATGGATGAATTTGATGAGATGGAGTGGGAAGAGTTTAATCTAATGTTTATTAAAAATTATTTCCCACAAACTCTTCATACAAGGATGGAGATATAATTCATAGAGCTGAAGAAAAAGGAAGGTGAATCTATCATGACCTACATGGAAAATTTCAAAATGCTTTCAAGGTACACTTTGTGTTTTATTATTAACAATGATATAAAAATTGATAGATAATTTATTAGTTTAAAACCACCCCTTCGAAATTCTATGGAAATTCGAGACATTGGGGGTTACATAGACGTTGGTTGATGTCCTCTCAAAGTGGAAATGGAGTTTAGAGAATGGTCCCATGGATATGGTGATAAGGATCTATGAAATAAGAAAACCTACCTTGTTAAACAGTTATGGAGAAACCATTAGTTAGAAGATTCAACTTGGGAACTAGAGGAGGTGATGAAGGAGAAATACCCTCACCTTTTAATGTAAAATAAAATTTTAAGGGTGAAATTTAAAAATATGGGAAGAATGTAATTACCCAAAATTTTATCAATGTAATTTCTCCCTTATTATACTAATGATATATACTCTAAATCACATAAAATCACATAGATATCATAATAAAAAACATTATAAATAAAAAAGTAATGGAATAATAAGTTTTTCTAGAAGTAATGGAATCAATTCTAATGAAATAGTAACTTGAACTTAGGTATACTAGTTTATTTAGACCACATAAGGTGATTACATATTGAAGATCAGGAGTTGGGCTCTCTCAGCATTTTACATTCCACTTTTTTCATGTTGGGACATATGTTTTTGTAGGGAATGTATCGTTCTCCTTTTATTTTTCAGTTTACTCTACCGTACACTTGTATTGTCTAGAGGTTTTTCATGAATGGATGTTTCCATAGTATTTTTCAGCTTTAAAGTTTATTCCTTATTCACTTCAGCATTGAGATGGTTGTGTACTGGTGAACAGGTTCTTTGGAAAAAGGACTCTCTATTTTAGTTATTCTTTTGTCATTGGACACCAGCCCTGGACTATGGAGGTAGGATTGGGGTAGTTGTGGCTCGAGCCCTGGCTTGGGTAGGGTCACGACATTCCTTCCCAAAACATTTTATAACAACTCTATCTTCTAATTATGTTTTTCTTCTAGAGAATCTAATCATGATGAAGACTCTTCCATTTTATTATATTTAACCACTTGTTCATTTTTTTATCAAAATATGTTCACGATGACACACCAAAACCTACACCTCTAACACGACCGTACCCTTCTTTCCACTTATAATAGATGTTCATTGGGAATAGCTAATGATGATTCTTAGGTGTAAGTCAAATAAAAATATATGAAAATAAGTAGTCGTTTTTTTAAAATGAAGATTTAAATAAAATATTGTATTAAAACATACTTACACATGTTTCCTACACATTTTCTATTTTTTCCTCTATTAGTATCCCTTATTTAATTACATGTGACTCCTTCCATAACACATGATGTGGCATGAATGTGTATTTGGATTTCAATTCATCAGTCTTACTATAAAAAATTTAACATAATTATGTCATTATTTCAAATCATATTAAAGTATTACAGTATATCGAAAATATTTTCCAATTTTTTTCATGTGAAGCATACCCCAACCTTGCGTTATGGTAGGGGTATGTTGGTTTTTCATCGCATTTTTTATTTTCAGAACTCAATTGATGTTTAATAAATTAACAATTCTTAATCAATGTGATCAATTCATGTATTGTCAAGAAATGTATTACCAATCACAATGTACTTGAAAAAATGTATCCCCATGATGACTAATAAATGCATCTCAAAATTATTAGTTTATCAAGTGTTCATACATTTTCTGTGGTTGTGATTTTATTTTCCCTTTAAAATATTTGATATGAGAATTTTTAATTATTTTTAGAAAACATATGTGATCCATTCCAATGAGAATTAATACAAATTTAATTTGTGGTTCATATATTATAAATACACTCTGAAAGGGATCATGTAGAGTAATTCAAAATTTTACTATTTTATTTTTTAGTACAATAATTAAAGTATTTCATAATTTCCCCGTAATGTATTCCCAAACTAGTTAATTAAATGAAGGAAAAAAATTCTTCCATGTATCTACATCAATTGGCACATGCATGAAAGTGGTGAGCCAAGTGTAACTACTGAACATGTAAATGTTGGGGTTAATAGGTTGGCCACATATATTCCATCCAACCTCAAATTTAATGCCTCTTTTTATCACCTTAATTTTTTTCAATAACACCATCATGATATGCTTCTTATTTTTTTGTGACACATTTTATTCTATTTCTACCATTTCAACTTCTTCAACATTGTCAATATGTTTTTCCTATGTATTGTTGGCATCTACATTTGTAGAAGGGTTTTTTTCCTTTGCATTGGGAGGACCAAAATTTGGAGAAACATGTTGTTCCTTGTGATTGGGAGCATTGGTATTTGAAAAATTCATTATCTATAGAAGTGGTTGAATATTTAATTTAGATTATGTAAATATAATATTAAACTAATAAAAATATGTGGTGACGTAATCTATATTAAAAAAATAATATAACCAAATTATAAAACTATATTTTTTTAATGTTTTACGGGATTTGACCAGTCTATCAAGTATCCAAATCCCTTCATTGTAGTCCCCTCTGACATTCATTATCTTGTCAACATTGGGACCACTATGAAATGATTATGATTCCCCAATTAAAGAGTCGTCCTCAGTGGAATTGATATCTAAACCATCAATGATTTTGTTCAATAACAGAACAATTTACCACATTCATTTTACACGATATGATCATAATATACTTGTACATACTATGATTACATTATAAACGGTTCACCTTTATATACCCTTCCTTACTGAAATCCAATTTCATGAATCACAATTTATCTATTTTAATAGCACTCCTATTATCAACCCACTTGCATTGAAAAATTGGTACTCTGAATATTGTGTAATCCAACTCCCATATTTTTTTGATGATTCCAAATTATGAAATATTCACACAAATTGTATTTCCTTCATTGGTACCACATACATGCATCACTTAATCCACAAGTGTAACCCTGAAATCATTCATTGTACTATTTCCATCATGTTTATTTGTATAAAAAATATTACTAAGGGTCTAATTTTGGATCAAAATCCCAAGTTTCCTGACCCAAAAACCTAATTTTCCCAACCTGGGAAAGCCCGAGTCGGGCCAAGCTTATATCTTAGGTTCATCGGGACAGACCTGGGCCTATTCAAGATAACCCGTGAGCCGGGACGACTCGGAAAATCTTGACTCGCTGGCCCATACGAAGCCCGACACATAAAATACCATATGTTATAAAAAATAACCCAGAAACTAGTTGTAGGGAGGTTCGAACCCCCTACCACATGCTTCCAAGACTGCCCATGGACCAACTGGTTTTGGCGGTGCACCTATTTAAGAATTACCAGACTGTATATATATATATATATCAAAGATTTAACATTATATATTTATAATTATATATAAATGATTTATGATAATATATATATGTATATATATAATAAATGAATATATATTAACTAAAAAAATAATATATATAATTATATATCAATGATTTAACAAAAAATATATATATTAACAAAAAAATAATATACAAAAAAAATTACCCAACCTCATAATAATATATCGATGATTTAACATCCACTCACTAATGTTCGCACATACCCCTAATATCATTTTGTATGTTTTGGCCAACCTCATTAGTTTTTATAACACTACTTTTATATATTATATATATTAGAAAAACTTATTTAAATCTACTTGTAAAACAAAAAAAATTACCCTACTCATTATTTTTTACATCTTGCAAATAATATACATAGGATCACATGTATAAATCTAATTAGAAACAAAATATCATATCCACCCACTGTTGTGCACCCCTAACCCCTAATTAATTTTTTTAAACTATCACAAATTATTATAAATGTTATTTATTACAATTATTCTTATTTATTTGGGCATGAAAAACACTATTGATTCATTTTTCAATTGAACGTTTTAAAATAAACCATTTAGGCTTTTATTATTTTCTAAATTGGTCAATATTTTAGAGTTGTAATAAATTAAATAAAATATTATAATTATAATAGTTATGTGATGTTGTGGTTGATGGTTTATTATGAAATACATGAAGTTAGAAATTTAAAACATGTAAAATTATTGAAAATTAAATGGAAAACATTTTAATTCAACTGTAAATGTAAATAAAAAAGAAAAATAAAATAAACACTTTTACACAAAATGTAAAACATTTAAAATATGTTCTTGAAAATTTAAATTTAAAAATAAGAATTTAAAAAACTTGTTTAGTGTAAGTTAAAATATATTTTAAAAATTGATAATAAACATATAAATTATTTTTATAAAATTTAGAAAAAGCTAAAATAAATGTTTCAAATATTTTTTTAAAAAAATCGTTTTAAAAAATTGTTTAATTTTTCTTTTCAAAAATTAATATTTTTTAAATTAATAAATTAATCTAATATCATAAAATAAAATATTAAAAAAAATATTATAAAATGGATTTATAATAAAAATATCAACAAATAAATTTAAAAATAAGATTAAATTTTTTTGAAATAAAATTTTCATGAAATGTTAATTTATTTTAACTCTAAATATTTTTATATTTTAAAAATATTAAAATCCCAAAAGGACTGGCCCAGCTCGATGGTTTGAACTGGCTTGAGGCCAGGCACTGGCCGCTACATGGAGTTATTCAAGCCAGCCTGACTTGGCCCGAATAGTTGTTTGTGGTCAGCCTGACCCAACTCTAATAGTGGTTTATGTCCCCATTTTTTGAAGTGTAGGGCCTGCCCTACCCGATCCGTTCTGGTCTTGGCCATGCTGAAATTACACCATTATGTATAAACATTAATTACATAACCATTATAAGATAATTCATGAACAATTGGTCCTCTATCTAGCCATTGATTTCGTTCTAAAATTGAATCTAGATTTTTAGATGTATCCTTCAAAATATAGACTTGAAACCATCATATAAACTATTGATTATTTGTATTTGATATCCAACCTTCCTCACATGATGAATTCTAATGCCTAAGAAAATCTTTATGGGTTTAAACATTTGGGTAAACCTCTAAATTATTATGAAAAAGATAAAGTTGGGTCTACTCCTAATCTATAATAGTGATTGAGACTATATCAATTCTATAAATATATTCACCCACATCCCACCCAGGGTGAAGAGATTTCCATAGACCAATGCATTCCATAACAAGCATGTAGTCATTACAGAATTAAATATCTTCCTCGACAACTCATCACATCGTAGTACAACCTTATATCTAAATTTAATGTTTATCATACCCTTTCAAATTATTCTTATATCATTCAATGGGGTACATTAATATATAATGTACAGGACCGCATAGTCAAATCTATCTTAAAAAGTGAACCATCATGTGAACCCTCATATCAAAGAATTATAATGGGAATAACATCTCTAATTCACATAATTTGATTGCAATTTCATTTCCCATAGTTGGCAATTTTTTGGGTCTATAACATTACTACATATAGTGTTGAAAAAGAAACAATGATGGGCTAATTAATGACATAAATTCTTTGAAAAAATACAACATATTTCTACATACATTATATCTCACATCAAAACATGACATTCATTGGATTTCATACCATTTAAATTTAAATTAGATATTGTCATGATATTCTTGGTATTTGAAGAATACCCGTATGGAACCTTTACATCATTCATGAAGTTGAAAAACTGATATCTCTCCTGTATGAAAAGTGTGTAAGAATTTGGAGGAAGAAAATTATGTTTGTATCCCTTCATTAGGGAAAACTCTTCATGTATTCCCATATCAATCATGTCTAACATAGATTTAATTCCATCATTTTTCTGTGTGTGTTTAGTTATGTGCCAATTACACTATAACATAAATATTTACCAAAATCATGACATCAAAAAATGTATAACAAACAAACAATTATTGTATTGTAATTAAATAAACTAATATCATTTTCCAACCATATTTTGAATGGTTTTTCGAAAAATGTTTTGCCAAAAGCAGTTTCTATATATTTTAATTTCTAAAAAAGTTGATCACATGTTAGTGTAGATAGTGTAGTGTGTTATTTTGAACTCTCATAAAATGATGTCATCCAAGATAAATACTTATTTCATCAGGGTAGAAATATTCTATGACCGAGAAAAATAGTCTTAAATTAATGTTTCAATATAATTAACTATATATCTTGTTCACAAATGGGACACCCTTGAGTTTGTTTAATGCTATATCTTGGCCAATTTTGATAAGCAGGAAAGTAATTTATCATCATATAAAACATGGATCTCAATGTGAAATATTCATTTCTGTAAGTATCTTATAATGTAACCCCTGAATCCCATAATAATTTCAAAATTTCGATCAATGGAGATAAATAAACATCAATATCATTAATCAGTTGTTTTGGTACTGATATAAATAGAGATAACATATTTTATTTTCATTTCATGCATATCCATGGTGTAAAGTTATAATTTAGAAACATATTAATCCATGTACTATGATTATTTCTTTGAAAACCAAATTTATTCACTCCATCTGTAGATAGTGCATGAACAAGGGTACTTAGCTTGTTTCCAAATTCATGATACTTGTGATCAATTCTATTACACTGAGGAGAATCTTCCAGGTTATGAATTTTTCCATATTTATTTCTAATATATACAATCCATGTCAATTATCTTAAATCCCCCTCACATCAATATAGGTTCCTAAAACATGGAATTATTGGGAAGAATCATATGAGTTTCATAGAACCTAATTCATCATTCTTGTATCAATAATAACCACACATTGGGAATTTTTTTATGTGATTTGTGGTCCTTATGAAATAGTATACATATATTTGTACAGAAATGTATTCTTTTTTAGATCATACCCATTGAACATAGAGTTATTTTATCATAATATGTTCTAAAAGTAATATCATTATCATTGGGGATCATATCATTCAAGAGAGAAAGTAGTTCAGTAAAAGTGGTGTGACTCCATATCTTTCTAAATTTTAAATTATATAGAATCATAATGGATGAAAATATTTTATATTTAGTACAACCATCATACAATGGTTCTTTTCACAAATCATTAACTACTCATACAATTTTTTATATTCACAATGTTCATCTCCATCTATCAATGTAATTTTATCAATATGATCTTCATCATCGTTCACACCTATAATTACATCCTTGATGCATTCTTCATCATTGTTCACACTTGTAATCATATTAGTTCATCCATAAAATTGAAATCTTATCCCAATCACTAGATATATTAATATATTCTAGATGTTTAGTTTAACATATAAGACTTTGATCTATTCTGTGATAGATCAAGTATTCTTCCAACTCCTCTGGACTAATTGGTCTTGATTGGAAACTGCGAAAACACAGACAACTGATTTGAGAAGGGTCACATGCATGATCTTTTCTAAACATGATTCACTATTTCAACCCATCATCATACACTTTTTTCATATGATTGAAATCAAACCATTTTCGATTCATATCCATCCATTTTGATTCGGTAATATTAATATTAAAAAAATAAAGTGTAAAAACCATTTCATAGAAAAATTTCATCTTATTATTAAAATACTAGTGTAAGGTAAGATTATTAATGGTTATGATTTTAAAGAATTAAATTGGTTTATTAATGGTTATGATTTTACTAATGTGGGTTATCATTAATCTTTTCTACATTATATGAGCCTAGTATACCATCTCTTACAATAATTTGCGTCCAAAGAGAGACCACTCCCCTATCAGAACTCAACATAGAGGTGATCAACACATGTACATTTAAGAAAAATATGTTTGAGGGGGAGAAATGGATCCTATTTGATCACATACCTCGATTTTAAAATATCAATAAATTTTCAAGACAACAAAATAGAATAAACTTTAAACTAAGACAAATATATTAATACAAATTTTTAAATTTAAGAAATTGTTTAAACAAATGTGATTTCACATATTCATTAAAATCATTTACATGATATATATTTTTATTTACATGAAATATATAAATTGATAAATATTTTTCACAATATATTCAAAATTATTAATCTATAAATTTAAAATGAAAAATTTTAATAATTATATTTATATAGATTTTATATTTTAATATTTTAATATATATATTATTTAATAATTATAGTTGTATAAATTGTATCGATTTAATAAAAAATATTATTAATTAAGAATTATAATTAAAAATATCATTTTTAATATAAATTAATAATTATTTTTTCATTTATATCATTAGTTATTTTAATCTATAATTAGATTGATAAATAATTATATGTGTACTTAAAAAATATTTAAAATATACATTACTGAATAAATAATAATTAATAATTTATGTATTATAATAATATATGTTATTTTTAAAGATAAATTACCAATTTTTCAATATAAGGTCATTTTATAAATTCATTTAAATATTTAATGTTTCAATTTTTCAATTACTAATTTATATTGATGATCATATTTATTCACATATAGATATGTGTTTGTGTGTGTTTGTAAAGAACCCAATGATGTGTGTGTGTGTTTGTGTCTGTGTGTGTGTGATTAATGAATTCAACCCATACACGCGTATATCCAATTATATGCAACGCATGTAATATTAATTTTATTGAAATTTATATATAAAATAAATTGAAATTAATTACTAATATCTAAAAAATATTATATTTATCAATATCTTTAAATGAATATTAATAGTAACTAATTATATATTAATATATATGATATTATTTTTATTATACATGAAATATGTTTATGTGTGTGTGTGTGTCTAAAGAACCGAAGGACATTGATGCCTATGTGTGTAATAAGTGAAATCAACACATACATGTATATAATATTTATTTTATTCTAATTTCTCTATAAAACAATCTAAAATTAATTTATAATATATAATAATTCTTATATTATTGAATATTATTATTGATAGACTCCACAAGGGATTCAGATAAAAGATACCATAAGTGGAGGTGAATCATGGTATGGGACTTTTCCAACTTAGACACTATTCCATTAAAATCTCACTATTCAAGATGATCTTAAATTCATTGTTAGTACCCTTATGTTATTCATTAGATGATGATGATTTTATCGTTAATCCTATATAGTATTTATCCATTTAAACCGATGATTAAATTATACATAACCCACACACACTGATTATGATAGGCACAATATAAACAAGGAGGCAAATATAATAAAAAGTTTTTTGTTTGGTTCAAACACACTAGGAAAATTCAAGGAGAATACAATCATAAATTTTATGATGAAATAAAATTTACTAACATAAAATTAAAATATACATAATATTAGTTATTAAAAACATAGTTCACAGTAGAGATTTCTAGTAATGTTGTAGAAGGAGTGTGAAATTTTTGTGTAACCCAATAATAATGGTGGTGAAATGTCATGTATGACATGTGTCAATCGCCATAATTTTAATTCTCCTTACTAATGCGTGATTTAAGTGACATGGTGATGAAATACTTGGGGAAAATATTAATAACACCAAAATAAAAACTAAATATCTTAATGCCTTTAATATAGAATGTTAAATTTTTCCGATAAAGAGAAAAGGAGTGCGTGAGAGTGTGCACGATGTTGATAAAGAGTGGAAACATGTGTGGTAGAAAGGAGGGAGAGAGGCAGTTATGGTTGTAGAGAGGGAGAGTGATACTTCTTGAGGGAGGGAGATCAGTGAGGGAGGGACAGAGAATTGCGAGGGGGAGAGGCGATGGAGCATGGTGGTAGGGAGTGAGAGCAGAAGAGAGAGATAGTAGTGGTGAGGTTTCAATTTAGCAAGATCTTGAAGTAATGGTTGAATCGTGGTCAGTAGGGGTTAAAATTATAAATCAACATAATGTTTTTATCAGTGCTTCCCAAATAGAATTGATAAATCAGGATTTTATCATCGCTAAAATAAAAAAGCGTTGATAAAATCCCACTTTATCAATGCTAGAAAAGAACTAATAAATATTTAATAATATATTTAATATAATTAATATAATTAAATGAAAATAATTATAAATAATTATAACTATATATAATTTTAGAATTGGAGATGGGAATAATTTGGGAGCTTCTCATTTTACCTCCTCATGGAGTCTTTATTTGAATTGTGATGGTCTTCACTTGGGAATACTATTTTGATATGGGGGATATATTAGTCTGTAATCCAAAGTAGAAAGATGATGAAATTTTTTTGAATAGGGAGGATCCAATTTTTGGATACATTGATTTAAAAGTCACTCACATAAGTGAGGAAGCCCAATCCATGCCTAGGAAAGATAAGGAAGGATGATTCTTCTGTAATGTCAGAATTCTTCAAGAAAGGTTATGAAAAATGGAACCCTCTCCTTCATCGAGGTTATCCACTTGGTTTTTCATGATTTAATAAGGGAATTTCAAAACTCTATCATCACTCGGGTTACGTCATTTCAACCAGAAATACCATGGAATATTGAGGGGATTCACAATAACTTCTCTCAAATTTGGGGTTTCAAAGATTATAGCCTAACCTCTACAGTTAAGGGTTTTTTTCATATCATTTTCCCTTCAGAAAATCTAATATCTAAGGCATGGGGTGTGAAATTGTGTCTGTCAGGAATAGAACTCTTAGGATCTAGGATTGGGATCCATTCTTAAACCCTTATAAGATCAAGAAAACAATTTCTCAGGTCTAGTTCTGGATAAATTCCCTATGCTTGTTCTTGTGGAACTTGAAATTACTTTGGGACATTTCCTTGATCGTGGGAATCTACATCATGTTTCAAAAAGATACTAGGAAAAAAAGGCTTGGTCACTTTTCAGGGTACTTGTTGAGGTTGATATTCTAGCATTCATTATTTAAATTGTTATTTTTGTGGCTCATGAATTTAGAATATAATTTTTCTCTAGGTGTGAAAACATTGGGCATATTTTTGGAAATTATCTTAAGAATATGATGTGAAAAAATTGTACGAAGACGGGTCAATCAATTACCCATTGTAAATTAAATAAACCACCCCGCCCAATGGAATATTCTTTTAAGGATTTTAAATCAAAATTCAGAGCCATGGATTCTGGGAGTTCACCTGCTAGAACTAGTCAGGACCATGGGGATCATAATTTTTGGATACAACCTTCCTTTGCTGCAATTGTAGCAGGTGGTTTTTCTTATCTTGTGGCATCCGATGCTGACCATAGTCCTGTACAAGGTTTCAATCCAAGTACTATTGTGCACAAAGGAAGGTTCTATCCAAAGAATGGGGTGATTCTCCCTATGTTGACCAGGGTGTGGGTGTGAGTCCTACACATCATGGCATGTTGAGTTCTAGAAAGATTCCTCTTTAGTAGTCCCATGATAGATATTGAGTAGGCATTTTTAATAAGGAAGCAAGAAAGATTGTAGGGAACATGTTACAGCCTAAAGGAGACTTAATGTTTAAGAAGATATCTAAAGCTATGGGTGAAACCCCATGTAATGAATTCTTATTTTCTATTGTAGGTGGCGATGAAAAAACCTAGAGGTTTTTGATCCTGTTAAGGAGGAACCACATATGGCTTTCTAAAATTGTGGGTAGTCCTTTAATGATGATCTTGATGAATATTACTTGTTAAAAGATGTTTAATTCATCGAGGGTGGCAACAAGGGGGAAAAGGGAGCTGTTAGGCCGATCTCTTATATAAAGATAAAAAACAAAAGAATGAGGTGGGATAATGTAAACATCCTTTTAGGCATTGTCAGAATCATTTTTTTTTCTAATGAGACTATGAATACAAGATAATGGAAAGGGGTGAAATTAGGTGAAGTTGTGGGTTCATCCAGAATGGAAGCCTCTGACCCCCTCCATTTTTTTAAGGGTGAGTCTTACTTGTTCCATGACTAAACAAAGGTTGAGAATCAAACTACCAATCCCTCAAGCAGGAGAGATAATGGTTTTGAGAATGGAGAGTGGTCTTAACAACACCATTTTATTGACTTAATGAAAAATTCGTATGTATCTCTTGGAAAGGCCCCATATGAAGAACGTGATATTGAAATGAGAAAAAAACTCTAGTATCATACCACTAGAGGACCAGAAAGTTGAAAGGACAAATAAATCCTTGGCATGGAAGTGGAAGAATGGGTTTTTTTGCAACTTGAGGTCTTTTTTCTATGATGGAGCTAGATTTATTCAGTTTCAATTACTATATGACAGTTCAGAAGTTATTATTGAAAACATTAATGATGGATTCTGGTCTAATCTAGATATAATTATTCGGGGTCTATCTTCAAAATTCATGATTTTTTATACTTTGGAGGACTTATCTTAATCATCATCAGATGAAGAATATGAGGCCCCACAAAGGGTCAATACATGGCGGAGAGGTGGACATCCAAAGGAAAAAAGGAAGATATCATATGAATTTGGGATCTATAGTGACTTGTAGGGATTTAATTACTAAATTAGGCTTCTTTACTGCTGATGTCACTAGTATAAATATTGTCATTAATACCACTAGTAAAAGGGATTTATAAATTCTATAAAAGTATTGATAATGAATACGATATTAGAGGGTTGGATATAATTGCGCTAAAAAATATCACTCATAAAGGCCCTCTTTAACATCGTAAAAAATCACTAATAAAGGAGTCCTTTGTAACACCCCAAGCTTCTACGGTACGATTCTCTTTGAATAATACAATAGCTTGTGTTGTACGCAACTTCGAGTCCAAACACACCACAACCAGTCAAACTAGCCATTATGAAAAGTAATACACAATTTTTTTAATTTTTTTAAATTTTATCATTAAAAATAGACTTCATTTTTGGATTCATAATATCGAAATTTACTTAGGGGGAGTATTTGGTATTTTTCTAAAAACTTTCAATTTTTTATGAATAGTGAAAATACTACGTTATTGTTTAAAAGTGATTTTTTATTTTATTTATATTTATTTTAGTTAAAAATAGATACATAATACCTATATAAGTTGAATTTAATTCATTGGAGTCTATTTATAATAAGTTTAGATATATAAAATTTTATTGAACTTTTACCGTCTTTTACCCACCTACTAGGAACATTCGCAAATTTGCATAAAACATAATTTAACTGCTTATGTGAGTTGAATTTAAAAATCTGAGAGTCATGATTGAAATCAGTAAGTAAATGTGGTTCAACAAGATGAAAATAATTTTTGGTTAATAATGACCTTTGAATTTTATTTACCACGGTTAAAAGTAAATAGGGTAATTAATGGTAAAAATGATATTATTATTATCCTAAAACATGTACTAATTCTATTGTATAAGTGTTTTTCGAACAAAAACAACCTTAGTAATTCAATACGATCCTTTAGGTCGACTTGGATTAGATCAGGACATTTATTATTATTTTATTTAATGAAAAGTTAAAAGTGCTAAATTAAATATTTAACAACTAAAACATCTTTAATATAGGGTTACACATAAGATAAATTTGACTATAAATATTCATTATAAAACTAAAAATATTTACTATATAATGGTTTTTTATTTATAATTATTAGATATTAAATAATTTAATTTATTTAGGAGACAATGATGATGTAGTAATTACCATATTAATGAAATATTAAAAAATTGATATTATAACTACCCAAATAAATGTAATTTGAGACTTTAGATGAATTACACTAATTTTATAGGTTAATATGACATGTTAGGGTTGATTAAATGATGTTATTTTGAAGTAATATTGTTTTTAGGACTTTATCAAGAATCAATTACCAAATAGTGTCAAAATTGACATAAATTATTTTTTGAAACCAATACTATATTATTAATTGATGTAATATTACTAAATATCTATGGTTTGGAAAATTGACATAAATAAGGTTATATAATTCAATAATGGACCACTTGGGGTTCTCTTGGCAGTTTATAGTAATTTTATTAACCATATAATATAAAAATACAAAGAGATATGGTAAATATCAAACTATATAACTAAGAGTTAAATCTAAATGATTAGGTTAATATAGTGACCTAAACCTATCTAAAAACTATTGGTTGAAAGTATTCTAACCCATACCCACTTTATCCTCGAACTAATTAATTTTTTATCAATTATAAGTAGAATATAATTTTATTATAAAATAATATTTCAAGCTTTTCCTAAAGTGACCCTCACTCCTATTATAAAAGGGCACTTCCCCTTCTCTTAAATTTACACCGCCAGAGCCATTTGGCTCGGCCAAAACCTGCTAAAATATCCTCAGAACATCCCTGTATTCAACCTAGACTCCTTAATTTGGTTAGAAAGACAACCTATATAGCTTTTATGATCAACTCAAAAGGAAACACCTGAAGAAGAGATAATACTTTTACCACCCTTTTTCAATTTCTTTTCTTATTCCACTTCCTCTTTATTTGTTGTTTCCATACCAAAATAAAGAATCCAATACCTTATACAAAATTTGATGTTATTATATATATGGTAAAACAAAATTCACTATTATATCCATCCAATAAATTAAAAAGTCACCATATATGTGTACGTACGTCTTACCGTATCCACGTCGTGGTGTAGTTTGTTATTCAAACACCTCATTTTTTATATGGGTATAATAATGAGTATAACTAATGAAAATAATAAATAAAACATGTAAATGGTACTTTATATATGAGATTCCATCCAATTATATATGATCTCACTATCAAAATAATGATATTGTTGCTCATGCGTACGAACGGATTACCGTCTCCATGAATGTGATGAGATGTCATTCCCCATCGTAACCATTCATGAATAATATTAATTTGATGATTAAAAATAATGTTTAAATTCTTAATATCATTATGAATATGAATATGATACATCCTATCCATAAAAATCATTACTTACGTAACAAAGCATATAAAGGAAAGCAAAGTAGTTAACACCTGAAACGATGATACTAGTGAAATATCATTAACAAAGAAATTATAGAAGATCATATATGATATCAGATTAATGTATATGTTTTTTTACAATTTAATAACAATGATTTAAATATTATACATGAGTTTAACTTTCCATTTACCAACGAAAATTACAAGGTAAGGGTTATTTATTCAATTACATTATTACATAAGATTGTTTATGTGTAAGTATTTACAAAGAAATATTTATCATCGATACCCATATTTCATAAATAAAAAATCAAAAGTAATATTTTAATGTTTTATGGGAGAGTATATTTAACTAGATAATTATTTTAAATGTTTTAAAGATTCATCTTTCTAATCCTTTTTAATTAATGTCCATAATTTCAAAATGATTTTAACGATTTATTTATATGGACATGAATGTTTTGAAATTATAATTCTTTTCAAAAGTTTCAAATTTTTAAGGGACACTATGATTCAAAAATATCTTTTAAATGACTTCCTTTATAAATTATTACACATTAAATGATTTCATGAAAGGGTTATTTTTATCAATGCATTTTATTGATCATTTTCATCTATGTCAATATCCGTTGATGGATTTTAATCTTGTTTGAAGTTGATTTATTATGATACAAATATTCCATATTGTATTTCTAGTTTTTTGATATGATTAGTTGTGGATGTATTATTTTTATACCATTCATGGTTTATGGATAAAGAATTTACATTTCATATGCTTGTTTTAATATAATTATTTATGTTGTGTCTCAACCTTTTCATATGAGAAATGTATTGGACTTAGAAAGTGATAGGTGGAGACCCATATAGCACCTCGATGTATTGGAAGGTATCATGAGACAAACTAGTGTGTTGGGCCAAGGGATTTACATAATCTTATTTGTAGTCTTGGCACAAGTCCATGACTATGTAGTTATAAAGTCTGTCATTATGCATTCCATCATTAAGAAATTTTCTGTTGATATTGCATGGGATTATTAGACTAGTAGAATATCCATGTGAATAAGTAAATGGAAATATTTGATTTATATTTTCCATAATATGATGAATTTTAAGTTTAAAATGCTTTTTTTTAGTCTTATTCATTTCCTTAAAAGTTTATGATTATTTATGAATGTTTTCTCTATATCTTTATCCTTACTGAGCATCTGAGCTCACCCATTTCTATATTTTATTTTTCACAGGATGCGAAGAAGTATATTATGACTGAACTGTAGGGATAGTCTAAGAGATATGTGTGTGGCCTATGGAGACAATTTTCTTGAAGTTTTTCATTTTATAATAAAATGTAAAACTTATAAATCTATCTAGTATTTCGAAGGATACTAAAATAATCTGCCTTTTGGGACATGATTTCCTTGTATCATGCCAATGTTATGTAATAATTCATATAATATAGGTAACTGGGGTCGGGGCATTACATTTGGTATCAGAGAATGTATATTACAAACCTTTGAAACAATATTTAGAAAAACTCTGATATGAGAACACTACCGTAAGATAGACTTTGAAGAATAATGTAGAATAACTTCCTAGAATTTTTGTAATGTATAGATTTTGTGAGTTTTCAAAGAAAATAAATCCTTGTTTAGATATGACCAGGAAGAGTCAGCTCTGGCACATATGTACTTAGGGCTAAAAACCTCAAAGAACCCTTTGAGCTAGACTCAATCGGGGACTGGTGCACGACAACGGGTTTTGTTGCACTCTTGGTTACGACACTCCAAGGGGATATGCTTAGGATAATTCTCATTTTCTTTAAAAACCATTATAAAAGATTTATAAGTATATAATTCCTCAATGAAAACATTTTTTTATGATTATGGATTATATTCATAAATTGTTCAATTTATGTTATGTGTTTTACATGTTTGGAATAATGTATTACGATTCATAAACTAATCTAGTGTATGGAAATGATTAGAAATGGAGCCTAGTGGAAGGAATTGAAACTGTATAAACACACATAATCCATGTAGGTATTTCCCTCTTGCTCAAGATAATTATAGTGGTGCGAGTGATGCAATTGGTGTTGATCATCTTATCACCATACTGGGACAACTCACTCAAGTTATGAATAATAACCTTACCCGTATGGAGAAACCTCATCCACAATATGGAGGATCAATGTTAGAACACCTCATGAGAAAACAACCAACAAAATTCAATTGATCTACAAACCCATTTTGAGCTGGCTGATTGATAAGTTCGTTAGAGAAAATATTTCATGCTTTAGTGTGTAGTGAAAGAGAAAATGTTGTCATGGCAGTTTATCACCTAACAGCTGATGCAGACCAATTGTGGTCATTAATTCAAAACACATAGGGGTGAAAAAGTATCTTGTATGGAATGGAGGGAATTTAAATATCTTTTCATAGAAAAATACTTTCCCCGTGACCATCGAGTGGATATGGAAAGGAAATTTATGAGTCATAGGCAAAAGGAGGATGGGAATATCGCAAAGTATGAAGCTAACTTTACAAGGTTAGAAAGGCATGTATTAGATTATATAAATAACCGAAGGAGTATGATTGATCGATTCATTGATGGGTTAAAAAAATTTCTTCATTGAGTATTACTGTCATAATATTTCTCAATGTACAAATATATAGTCTCGTGTGCTATTAAGAAAGAAAAGGAATTCTTTAAATCTTATGACAATAAAGTAAAGTTAGAGAAGGAGAGAACGGTGGAGCAAGAGACCGATAAAGGGAAAAAGTGAATGAAGGATTTTCCATTATGTTATACTTTTGGGAAGAAACACCATGGTACTTGCCTAAAAGGAATGTGAGTTTGTTACAAATGTGGATAAAAAGGTCACCATGCTTGTGATTGTAATGGAAAGAAAGAGGATTTCAATGTTGAATGCTACAATTTTAGAGAAATGGGGAATTATGCAAATGAATGCCCTAAGTTCCAATGAAACTTACCTCCGAAAAGGACAAGGGAACAAGGACAAGTTTACAATGTTACTACAATTGAAGTGGAATAATTAATGTATTTGTGTTTTTGGAGCCAATAATTATATTCTGGTTATAAGAATAATGTGATATATATAAGGATTGTACTATAGTACTTATTGTTTTAATTAAGGTTTTAATATGATGAAGGTAATCATATTTTCAGTATGTGATAATAATATAAACGTTACTTTTTTGGGGAATCTGATGTTACAATTGATTTTGAAATTTAGAGACCTTTTATAGAGAGTCTAGACAAAGGTTTTTTGGATAACTATAAAGGTTGTAATGGATTAAGTTGATATTGGATAGTATTGTTTAATGTTAAAACATTTATTAATATTATTTTTGTAATATTATAACACTATAGTTTTAGGAAATGGAAAACTAGCAGGTTGGGCAACAACTCGTCGTGTTGGACAAAGCTGTAGGAATCGAACCCACAACCAAAGTGTGACAAGTCTTTACTACCTTCCACTAGCCTACAACAAGACCATAGTTATTAAAAAATATAATTATTTATTTAAATGGTATATTTTAATATTTCGAACTTATACGATTGGGATAAATAAAATATTTTTGAGTTCTATTATCCTTTGGAGAGAAAGATGAGTTTGAGTTAGAAATTAGTTGAATGATGAAACTCTACTTGTCAAGTATATATATATATATATTCTATTATTATATTAAAAAATTAATTCTTAAACTTTAGGGAAGGGATATTAAAACAAAAAATGTGTTATCCCAATACATTATCTTGTGTTGAACTGATGATATTTTAAATCATTATAGATTGATGGAATTGGGGCCCTCAATTTTTCTGTTGTTTGTGATTAATGACCTCAATCACTCCCTATAAATATTAACATTTTTTCTCTAATTACATGTCTATAATTGCTACAAATTTTATCCTATTCGAATCCCTAATTCAGTGGTGACTTTCTCATTTTCCTTTCTCTCTCAATAAAACTAAATTTTATTAACCCTATATTTGATGTCGGTTTTCCACAAAGGTATTTTATATTTTCATCCTTTTATTTTCTAAGAACATTTTCCAATTCCAAGGACCCAATTTATTAAAAGAGGGGAGAATGTTACACCCCAATCTTCCATGGGATTCTTTCTTTGAATAATATAATAGCTTGTGTTGTACGCAACATTGAGTTCAAACACACCACAACGAATCAAACTAACCGTTATGAATAGTAATACCCACTTTTTTTAATTTTATAAATTTCATCTTTCAAAATGTAATTAATTTTTAGATTCATAATATCAAAATTATCTTAGGGGTGAAATTTTGGTGTTTTTTTGAAAACATTATATTTTTGATGAATAGTAAAATACAATGTGTTATTATTTAAAACTGAATTTTTATTTAAATAATTATTTATTTTATTTGAATTTATTTTAGGTTAAAATGGATACAAAATACATATATAATTTAAATATAATTCATTGGAGTAATTTTATAATAAGTTTAGATGTATAAAATTTTATTGAACTTTTTACCGTCTTTTACACATCTACTAGGAACATTCGAAAATTTGCATAAAACATAATTTTAACACTTTTGTGAGTCGAATTTCAAACAACCAAGAGACATGGTTGAAATCAGTAAGTAAAATTTGCTTCAACAAGTTGAAAATAAATTGTGGTGAATAGTATCTTTTGACTTTTATTTACCACGGTTAAAAGTAAATATGGCAATTAAAGGTAAAAATGATATTATTATTACCCTAAAAGTTGTCCTAATTATATTTTATAAGTGTATTTCGACCAAAAACTACCTTATGAATAAATTTTGATCCTTTTGGTCCATTAGGATTAGATTATGATATTTATTATTATTTTATTTAAAGAAGAGTTAAAAGAGTTATATTCAATGTTTAATAACTAAACAAATTTTAATACAGAGTTACACATAAGATAAATTCGACTATAAAAATTCATTTGAAATCTAATAATATTTCCTACATAATTGTATTTTATTTATAATTTTTATACCTTAAATAATTTAATTTCTTGGTGACATAATGATGATGCGGTAATTACCTTATTAATGAAATCTTAAAATAATTGATATAATAATAACCAAATAAATGTAATTTGAGTCTTTTGATGACTTCCAATAATTTTATTGGTTAATATGACATGATAGGGTTGATTAAATTAAGATAATTCTAAGTAATAATGTTATTTGTACTTTAAAAAAATCAATTACTATAATGTGTCAAAATTTTCATAAATGATTTTTTTAAAACCAATACTATATTATTAATTGATATAATATTTCTAAAAATCAAAGGATTGGAAAAAGGACTTACAAAAGGTTAGATATATCAATAATGAACCAATTTGGGTTCTCTTGGAAGTTTATAGTATGGTTATTAACCATATAATAAAAAAGTACAAAGGGGCATGGTAAATGTCAAAATATTTAACTAAGAGTTAAATCTAAATTATAAGGTTAATATAGTGACTTAACCAATATAAAACCTATTGGTTGAAAGGATGTCGACCCATACCAACCTTATCATTTAAATAAATCATTTTTAGCCATTAGAAACTGAAAATAATTTTATTATAAAATAATATTTCAAGATTTTCTTAACGTGACCCTCACCCCTCTTATAAATGGGAACTTCCCTTGTCTTAATTTCACACCTCCAAAGCCATTTGGCTCAGCTAAAACATGATAAAATATCCTCCAGACTTCCCTATATTCATCCTAGAGGACTTCATGTTTTCATAAAGACAACCTAATGAGCCCTTTTGATCAACTAAAAAGTAAACACTCAAAGAAGAGGAAATAATTCCACCACCCTCTTTCAAGTTCATTTCTTATTCTACTTTTTATTTCATCATTGTTTCCATAACAAAATAATAACTCCAGTAAATTTTACACAATTGTATGTTATTATAAACTTGTTACAATAATATTCACTATTAAATCCTTCCTATAAATGACAAAGTCACCATACGTGCATACGTACGACTTACCGTCTCCACGTCATTGTGTAGTTTGTTATTCAAACACCTCATTATATGGATGGGTATAATAATGAGTATAACTTATGTAAATAATAAATATAACATGTTAATTATTATTTTTATCCGATATACCATCCAATTACATATGATCTCACCATCAAAATAATGATATTGTCGCTCGGGCGTACGTACGGATTACACTCCCCACGAACGCGATGAGATGCCATTACCCATCATAACCATTCAAGAATAATTTTTGTTTGATGATTAAAAATACTTTTTAATGAGATAATATCATTATGAATATGAATAAGATACATCCTATCTATAACAAACATTACATACATAACAAATCATATAAAGTAAAACGAATCAATTAACACCCGAAACAATGATACTACTGAAATATCATTAACAAAGAAAAATTATAAGATAATATAGGTTATCATATTAATGTATATGGTTCAGGTATAATTTAATAACAATGATTTCACCATTATACAGGAGATTAAATTACCCTTGATTTTGGAAAAGTACAAGGTAAGGATTATTTCCTCAATCTAATTATTATCCATGATTATTTATGTGTAATTATTTACTGGGACATACTTATCATCGACACCCATATTTCATAAAAATGTTATCAAAAGAAATAATTTAATGTTTTATGGGAGGCTATATTTTTCAATATCATCATTTTAAATGTTTTAAAGATTTATCTTTCTTAACCTTTTTAATTAATGTCTATAATTTCAAAATGATTTTATGGATATATTTATATGGACTTGAATGTTTTTATATGATAATTATTTTGAAAAGTTTCATAGTGGTATTGGAAACTTTGATTAAAAATTCTATTTTAAATGATTTTATGGAAAATGGGTATTTCTCTCAATGCATTTTTTCTGATCATTTCCATCTTTGTCAATATCCTTTGATGGATTTTAAACTTGTTTGAAGTTGATTTATTATGATACAAATCTCACATATTGTATTTAAGGTGTTGTGATATTTTTGACTACGAATGTTTTATTTTTATACCATTCATGGTTTATTGATAAAGTATTGATATTTTGAATGCTAGTTTTAAGACGAATATTTATGTTGTGTTTCAATATTTTAATATGTGGAATGTATTGGACATAGTATGTGATGGGTAGAGACAGATATAGCTCCTTGATCTATCAGTAGGTCTCATGAGACAAACTAGTGTCCTGTCATAATGCATTGAAAAAATCTTATTTTTAGTCTTACCATAAGGCCTTGACTATGTGGTTATGAAGTTTGGCATTATGCATTATATCATTATGAAATTGGATATTTATATTGAATGTGATTATTCAACTAGTAGAACATCCTTGTGAATAAGAAAATGGAAATATTTTGATTTATATTTTCCATATTATGATGAATATTATGTTTAAAAGGCATTTGTTTTAGTCTTATACATTGACTTAAATTATTATGCTTATTTATGAAAGTTTTCACTATATTGTTATCCTTACTGAGCATCCGAGATCACCCCTTCCTATGTTTTACTTTTCCCAGGATGTGAAGAAGTATATTATGACTGACCTGAAGGGATAGTCTATGGGATATGATTGTGGAATATAGAGACAATTTTGTTGTAATTTTTCATTTTATAATGTAATGTAAAACTCATGAATGTATATAGTATTTCCAAGGCTACTAAACTGGTTGGTATTTCAGGACATTATTTCCTTGTATCATGTCAATGTTATGTAATAATTCAATGACTCTGGGTAACAGGGGTAAGGGCATTAAATCCTTTGTCAATTCTTTTTCTTAGTTCTGATAAAGGGCTCCTTTATTAGTGATTTTTTTAAGTGATGTTAAAGGTGTCCTTTTATAGCGCTAGAAAAGCGTTGATAAAGGCCTTGCTGATAAAGGGGAATATTTTTTGTTTTGAACTCGCCACACCTTTTATCAGTGATCCCCACCCCCTTTTATCATCACTTATGGGTGCCCCCCCCCTTATCAGTGCTTTTAATAATTCTAGTCTCTCGCACGTGCCCCTCCCTCCGATGAGTTTCGAACCTGAGAACTTCATCACCTACGTCTGCACCTTTTCCACTCTGGTATATTGTTTTTTTTCCATTTTAGGATATAAATATATCTTTACATTTTTTATTCATATATTTATATATACATTTATCTATTGAAAAAATTATTTATTTTTATATATATATGTATATACATATATAAAATATATTTTTTTGATTATAAATACATACATACAGATATATATATGTGAATCTATAAATATAATTATACATATATATTTATTTACATATACTATATACATATATTTATATTCATATATTAGAATATTTATCTCTTTCTCAATAAACACATATAAATACACACACACATTATATATACATTAATTGTATATGAATATAAATATTCAAACATTTTTATTTTAAAGTAAATGTATATTGGTTCTTGAAGGTTCCGGGCATAATGTAAGTATGCATTGGGCGGTGCCCAACTTTTCTTTTTTCCATAATTGATGATAAATATGAGATCTATATGACAATGAACGCCATGATCCATGGAATTGAATAAAAGACATAGAAAATGGATAACAATGCCGGAACCAAGAAGGAGGTTATCAACAAATATTTTTATTAATTTATTTACCTAGATAAATAATTACTTTTAAGGAATTATTTCATCATTGATGAATCTGATGATAGATATGTATTGAACCATCATTACACTTTAGAAACCAAGTTTATATTTCCTCTAGAAGTGTTCCAAATATGTTTCAGGAATCTATATACATCGCCAAAGGAGTCTATGGGTGCTAGCATAAAAGATCCCTGCACTTGCATCGCCTGCTTTTGGTTACCTTGAGAAACACTTCCAAAGTGTTATCCTTGATCTGGTGGAGGATGATTGCTCTCCATTCTTGAGAGTGCTCTTGAAGTTGAGAGATCTATATGCTTGAGATGATTTTATAAGATTGTTGTGCACAACTGAATTGACTAACGAGGAAAATAACATAATTGAGTATTTATATTTGTAGGGTTAAAATAAAATAATTTCACAAGTTCCCTTAATAATTTATTTAATCCTATATAAACCCCATGTCAAATAATTATAATAATATTATTATTTCACGACAGGTTCTTAACTAGCGAATTAAGGTTAAATATTATTTAATTAAATAATAATCAATATTTTTTTTTATCATCATTTTTTTAAACTCAGTCCATCTTTTCTCCACAATATTTATTGGGTCTTGAATAATGTATATTTATTTATTAAATACAATTCATTTCCTTATTCTATAATATATAAATAAATATTATATTTAATAAATAGAAAATAGATATGTATTAAATATTCCACTCATAATATATTCTCTTGAATAACTAGTGATGGAATAAATGCGATCAAACATACAAGAATACTTATTAAACCACATTCTGGTAATATATTTATTCAAATTGTTAAATAATAAATAATAATAAATTATTTAACTGAGATTCTTGATACACTTAGTGTGTGACCCTCTAAGCCTCTTTCTTAGTGGAATTAGGTGAAGCAGGCTATGGTACAAGGTTAGAATCTAGAAACATCCAAGGAACCCACAGAGAAATAAGTTAATGAAACAATGACAAGTCACCTCATATGGATGATTACTATGTAATATAATATCATTATCACAATATCTCTTATAAAGCTGGTTGCATGACAGTTCCATCAACCTATATGTTCAATGTATTTTTCATTGACTTTAAAGAATTAGAACATGCCTATAGAAAACCATGGACATGGATTTATTTAAGCAATATCATGTCCATCAAAGGGACTAAGATATTTAATTCCATTAATGAACATATGGGGTAAATCATTTATCTAATTATTCATTAATGCAATATTACTCGTGGCCCTCCCAACGTGTCCTACCGCGCTGTGAACATTTATCATCAAGGATTTCATCAAAATATCAAAGTAGACAACTCATAAAATTCATTAATAATAATTTTAATGTGTAAGGACCAATACACACATCCACAGATAGGAACATCCAATGACATGTATAAATATGGATTTCCTACTAGTAGGTCCAATTATCTTAATATCATACTGGATATTACCAAGGGCATACACCATGATAAGGTTCCTCAAAGTCCAATGAGTATCCACCCCTAATAGCCTAGATCATTTGTGTCCCTCAAATGATTTCATCAAGATATAGGAAATTTATTCAAGAATATAGTCATAACACTACTAGGTTCTCATCATAGCGTGGAAGTGCTATGACCTTTTAGTGAGACAGTTTGTAGCAACTCGAGTTTTTGGCTCTGTCAGACTTTGGAATATATTTGCGAATAATTCCAGAGCTAGGTGTGAAGACGACATGCGATTATAAGGCCCGGTGTGCCTAGAATTAATTTTATGAAAATTTTAGGTATTTTTATACTATGCACGTGGCGGGGTAGTGAAATCTCCTAAACGGTAGTCAAAAATGGAAATTAGAGGGCACTGTTGTGTCCGGAACGTGCTATTTACCCTAGGTGAGGTGTAAACTACGTGAGCGCGGGCCTGCTGTGGAAAACGCCACCAGTGGAATTTTCGTAAATAAGTGAAAAAATTAGTTTATGAGCATCGGCTCGAATAAATTCTGAATGGAGTCTCAGATAACAAATCCATGTCTTCCATTGCATTCAGAACGGCGTGTTTACCTCAAGGGTGACCTAATATCCTCGGCGTTGGGAGGTCCGGTCAAGGGTGTTCTTTTTAAATGAAGTTTTTAAATAAAAAAAAGGAAAAAACCCATCTCTCCTCTCCCACCTCCTACGTGCAGAAACGAACACCACTCCTCCCAACCACTGTTCTTCGCTGATTCAATCCTCGATTGTCTGTTTTCTGCGCAGATTGTCGGTAGATCGAGCTTCAGGGCGTCACCGGTGTCGATCTGCACCTGAAGATTCAGTGTTTCTCCCGTGAGGTACGTGGTTTGAGTATTACAATCTTGGAACCAATTTTTCTGTTGTTTTTCTTAAAATGTTTCTAAGGGTTGTGTAGTTTGGGTCTCGAGGTTTCCGAAAAATTTTACAGATCTGAATATGGAGCACCAGGGTTTTCCCGATGGCTCCCAAAAATTTTCCGCTGAAATACCGATGTTTCGGTGGCGTCGAGGGCAGAATCCGGAAGGCACGGTGGCAACGCAGTGGATTCCAGCAATGGCGGTGGCAGCATGGCAGAATCCAGCGGTGGCACGGTGGTTTCCGGAGAGGCCGGCGGTGGTCCGAACATGATTTTTCCAGGGGTTCTTTAAACCCTCGTAACTCGCCAACCGTAACTCCGATTAGCGACCTTTTTGCGGAAAAAGTTCCATACACCAAGGATGACCTTTTAATCACAGTTTGAGAATTTTGTGAGTTGAAATTTTGGCCCGGGGGCTTGAAACGTCGAATAAAATAATAATATTTTATTATTATTCGACTTCGGACCGTTGTATCTTCTACCCGGAGCATCCAATTTATGCGTCGTCAGTGGCGTTGAGGCCTTGAAAATAAGTCAGAATTTTATTTTTGGTTTTCAGGGGTTGGGGCTGAGAACAGGGAGCGGGCCCCATGAGGCCGGGATTTGGCATTTTTGGATAAACGCAACTTTTCTGCTGGGTGTCCATTTTGGATGATAAAATAGTCGATCCTGGGTGTTTTTTCTAGAGGATTGCAATGGTGCGATCCATTCTATGTCTATCAGGATCTTGGCATGGGCCCCACCCAGGCTGGCTTTGGTGAATAGTGCCTTTTTCACCGGGTGTCCCTTTCGGACGAATGAGTAGTTTATTCTGTGTGTTTTCCTGAGGGGATCGTCGTGGTATGATTTGCATTATGGGTTTTGAGTTCGTTGTGTGGGCCCCACATGGACTAGCTACGGTGAATAGTTCATTTTTCACCGGTTGTCCATTTCGGGCGAGTAAACAGCCTATCTTGCATGTTTTTTCACATGGATCGCGATGCTGGCATAGATATTGGCCTTGGTGATACGCAGTTTGGCGTTGTTGCGGGTCTCTGGGGTTAGCGACGTTTGTACCAGGAGTGGTTGAGGGTACTCCCTTGGTTCATTCCTACGAGGGTTCGCACGGAATCCCAACCCTAGTATAGGCTTGTGATCCTCTCGATGGGATGATTAATCTGTTAGAGTTCTGGCATCCCTCTTGTGGGCAGGGAGTAGGATCCTCTAGCATCGTTACCCTAGATCGGGATCTTGTTATCACTATGACGACTTATTCACGGGCGAAGATCCCATATCTAGCGGTTTAACTCCGTAGGGTTTGTGGCATCATCAGGAATATGATCCCCAACACAGTGGGCCATGCTCAGTAGGGTTGTGGCATCTTCTGGAATACGATCCCCTGAACAACATCAGGTTTATAGAAGGGTTGTGATATTGTAGAGACCCGAAGCTTGACGTACATCGACATTACATTACTTTTGCGGAATACTTAGTACATAACAAAAACACACACACAAGGATCGTAATAGTTTAGTGTCTTTGGAAACTCGGAATATAATCTTCTAATCCTGGTGAAAGATCTTCAACATCTCCCATAAAGATATTCCTTTTTTTATACCTAAAACCGTTCTTTATATCCTGGGGGAAAGAAAACATAAAAGGGTGAGCTCAAATTCTCATTAAGGGTAATCAAAAGAAATATCAATCACATCATATACATAAGCACATAACTTTTGGAAATCATAACCTGTAAAAGAGATCATAATTTCATAACCTGGGATAACTCATGGTAGTGAAATGAAATCACAATAATCATAACTTAAAACATTAAACTTTGTGGAATACACACATAATCATAGAGAATCATTTATTATTAGTCAAGACTCATTGCCAAGACTATCTTAGTGGACAAAGTCACTTTCTGAACCGAGTCACCCTCGTTTCAGTCCTGTTTCACTGAACCGGTATAACCTACCATTCCAGCCATGTCTATCTCATGAGATATAAAATGTTTACCCAATGCATTGGAAGGGGATATAGGTCCCACCCATCTCTTAATGATACCATTCTTATGTGTGACACAAAATCATAAACCATACATCATAGCATAACCCATGTAATAAAAATGGTAATCTTAAACATCATGACATCATAAAACAATTCATATACGATAAAGGAATTCATAAAAATAATTCCATCACAACATAATCAAATCAATGTAATAATAGGGATAAAAACAGAACTCTTTATTATCTTAGATGGAAAATAATTTTGATAAAACACTTGAACGTCATTCTTGAGGAAAATATCCTTTCTACTTCAAAAACACTTTTCCTTTTTTAACATGTCATAATATTATAGACTAAAAGAAGTTGATTAAAAATAAACTTGAAAACTTGTAATGTAATCTTCTTGGAAATAATGTTTTTAAAAATCCATTCATGCCGTATAAGTTAAAAAGACATTATTCTCATACTTTTGTCAGAAAAGTCAAAAAAGTACCTCGTATGAAAAATGATAAAAGATTCCTTTCATATCTTTTACTAAAATATCACCGAAGGGTAAAATTGGATTTAAACAATTGTAGGAAGATGGAAATAACATTACATATTGAGGAAACATGGATGTGGATGAAAAAATACAACCTAGTAAATTTAAAAATATAAACAATCTCGGATAAAAATGAGATTGTGATATTTCCCTTACCTTAGGTCC
Organism: Viscum album; assembly: GCA_963277665.1. Lineage (NCBI taxonomy): Eukaryota > Viridiplantae > Streptophyta > Magnoliopsida > Santalales > Viscaceae > Viscum > Viscum album. The sequence continues at coordinate 413,042,992 of OY728128.1, read as the reverse complement.
GATTTGCATCGTATGTGTCCGAACCTCCTGCATAATGATTTAAATTATGTCATTGACTTATTACAGAATCATATTCATTGTTATTATATCATATATGGTTCACTTATGACTTTATATTACCCTTTCTTTTGTAAATTCCATGTTAAAGAGTGTTTTGGGTAAAATTGTTTCATTTGTCGTCCGTGTTTTGACTTGTAATTATTCTTATGATTACTTAGATCATGATTACATAATTCCAGAATAAAAAAACATGATTTATATATATATATATATTCATAATATACATATATATAATAAATCAGTAAATGAAAAGAAATACACCGTTCATGGAGACGGTAGACCGTACGTACGCATGAACGCTGTTTTCGTTTCCTTATTGAGTTGAACGAAATTAAGTTGATGACATTCATATATATACACATAAATCCAGTATCATTATTATGTAATATATTTCATGATTACTTATTATATATACTTTATAATCATTCATGAATGGTTAAAGTGGAGAATGAATCTCATCGCGTCGTGGAGACGGTAGTCCGTACGTACGCACGAGCGATGATATCGTTCTCATGATCGTGGGACTGTATTGGAGTGTATGTATACTATTTCATAATCAATATCACTTTAAAATAATAATATATAGTTGTTATTTACACCATTATACCCATCCAAGTAAGGTGGTGGTGGAAAATAGATTTCACCACGGCGTGGAGACGGTATTCCGTACGTACGCACGCGCGGTGATTTCGTTTTCCGTAGGATGGATAGATGGTGAAATAGGATTGTTTCATACTTATAATAAAATATCAGTATATTATTGATACTGATGTTATTACTTCATAATGAAACAACCTAAGAAGAAGAAGTGGAAGAAGAAATAAAGGTGAAAGAATCGGTAACAGATATTACCTCTTATTTGAAGCGCCTTTTTGAGACCACCTCTTAGGGCACTAAAATTGGTCTTTGAGGAAGACCAGAACCTCTAGGATGTTTCTCGGGAAGTGTAGAAGAGAATTTGGCAGGGGTTGGCCGAGCGTGATGGCTCAAAGTTGTGTGAGGAAGAGAGGGAGGGGGTGCCCTTTTATAAGGGAGGAGAGGGGCACCTTTGGAATAACTAAAAATATTATTTTATTATAAAGTCAAGTTCGGTTTTAAATAGCTCCAAAATGACTTATTTCGAGGCTAAGGTGAATATGGGTCCAAATCCTCTCATCCAATAGAATTTAGACAATTTTAGGTTCCTATTTTAACATTATCATTTAGATTTAACATTAAGTTAAATAATTTTACTATTACAATGTCTTCTTGTGTTCATACACTATAAGGTTAATAAACATACTATAAGAAGCCAAAAGAACCCCAAATTGTTTATTATTAATATATATAACCTTATCTAAGTCATTTGGCCGAACCTTAGATTTTTAGGAATAAAATAATAATTAATAATATAATATTTGTTTTAAAAACTATTTTATGTCAATTTTGACACTATTTAGTAATTGATTTTTGTGAAAATCATAACAGAATGATAAGTTCTAACAAAGTTAATTAAATAAATACTAACATGTAATATTAACCTATAAAATTAGTGTAATTCATAAAAAGTCTCAAATTATATTTATTTGGGTATTTATAACATCAATTATGTCAATATTTCATTAATAAGATAATTACTGCATCATCGTTGTGTCATCAATAACATAAATAATGTAATATCTAAAAATTACAAATAAAATCCCATTATGTAGGAAATCGTTTTATCTTTCTAATGAATATTTATAGTCGAATTTATCTTATGTATAAACCCATATTAAAAATGTTTTAGTAAATAAACTTTGATTTTAACTCTTAACTCTTCTTTGAATTAAATAATAATAAATGTCCTAATCTAATCCAAGTGGCCCTATATGGTCATATTTTATTCCTAAGCTTGTTTTTGGTCGAATTACACTTATCCAATAGAATTTGGACATGTGTTAGGGTAATAATAATATCATTTTTACCCTTAATTACCCTATTTACTTTTAACCGTGGTAAATAAAAGCAAAAAGTTACTATTCACCAAAAAATTATTTTCATCTCATTGAAAAACGTTTCACTTACTAACATCAAGCGTGTCTCTCGGAGTTTTGAAATTCCACTCACAGAAGCGGTAAAATTATGTTTTATGAACAATTCAGTTTTTTTAACTACCACTTAGTGGTTTCACTATTCATCAAAAATTGATTGTTTTCAGAAAAATACCAAAAATTAAGCCTAATCTATATTTGATATTATGAACTCAAAAATGATTTCTATTTTACAAAATTCAAAAAATATTTGTTGCATTAATTGATTTAAAAATTAATTCCCGTCGTCAAAACAAATAGCATGTTCTTAAGAGATAATAACTATCAAAAGATTGACACTTGTTTATGTCTGGTTTAAATGTGAAATTACATCCAATGACCAACATTGTATTAAATTGTAAAAATATATTCTAAATATAATTTAAAACCACTCAAATTAATAATTTATCACTATTAATTATTTTGATTGAAAAAGTTGTTTTTAATTAAAATTTAGTAATTTTCACTATTCATCAAAATATGAAAGTTATCCGAAAATCACCAAAATTTCACCCTAAGATAATTTCGATATTCCAAATCCAAAAATGAAGTCAATTTTGAAATATAAAATTTACAAAATTTCAAAAAGTGGTTATTACTATTCATAACGGCTAGTTTTAATAATATTTTAATAGCATATCGTTGTTTATCAAAACTTGGTGTTGCGTACAACACACGCTATCGTGGAAGGTCGCGATTGCGTGTAATTCAAGCTAGGTTAGAGATGTGTGTTGTGAAAGCTCCTTTTGGTGTAGCATATAACACAAGACCTTAATGAAATTAAAGAGAATATTTTTTTTCATAAAATCTTGGGGTGTTACATTCTACCCCCGTTAAAATGAATTTCGCCCTCGTGATTCGTCGGGGTTATAAATGGTTTACTATTCTAAAGTTTCTTTAATCGAAACCCACATCGTAAAAAGGAATACCAAAACCAATCATTAAAAACAAAAGTATGAAACGTTTCGGTTACCCAAATAAACTAATCACTGGGTTTCCACATAGGTGAAAATATGGATATGGAAGAGAAATCTAACCATCATGTTCTGATGGAGAGTGGTAGAGAACATGGCTATGGAAAATCCAACAATCACAAATCCATAAATTTGTGATGATCTAAGGTACCATCTGATTAATCAGATATAAGAGCACTAGGACAACATTTTTGGTTTTCAAGATCGTTTCCCTAAAGTTGAAGAATTTGAATTAGAATAAATACTTAATTTATTTTGGTACAATCTCACTGTTGTTCGTGCCTTGAACAATTTCCACTTCATCTCTTAAATAAATGAAGTTGAATTTGTTATTCGTGAAGTGTTAGAAAATCATGTGATAGAATGACGGGTCATTCCATCTGTCTCAAACAAAAGTTTAGAAAAAGTTATTAAATATACATAAGTCATTCTATAGTGAGATTAATCATATATGGTTCCTAAAATGGACTTATACATCATATATCATACTGCTTAATATAATAAAACTAGTTTCTACTAAACAAGTACTTCCTGTAGGCCAGTGGTAGGAGATAAAGGCCAGTCGCACTTCGGTTGTGGGTTCGATTCCCACAGCCTTGTCCGACGCGATGGGTTGTCGCCCATCCTGCAGGTTGTCCTTTTTCTAAAGCTATATTACTATAACATCCCATCAATAATATCGAAAAACGTTTTATCCTAACTTATGTCCAACATAATCCATTCTAATCTTTAGGCTTATCTAAAATACTTCGGTCCAAGCTCATAGTATAGTGAAAATGATTACTTGAAATGTCACAGAACAATCACGTGAATGCCATCATTTATCCCCCATATATCATAAGATATATCTTGTTGGTCAAATTACAAACATGTGAATACCTTAATCATGTATTCTCTTGAAGAATGAATACCCATTGAACCTTAGTGAAAACATGAATGCAGTTAAAATTTAACACCTTCCACATACCAAAATCCTCAAAATTCTATATACTCAAACCATGATATAACTTAGTCCATATATCAATCATGAGCTCATGATTACTGTTAAACATTTTGTTTTCTCGTTTTCCCTTCATTATGCGCATATCATTTTATTTCCAAAAATATCTCAATCACTTTGAATACCACATTATACCAACACATAAATATTTCCATACTCCATGATACAACATTATTTTGGAATCCCATTATATAAACACTTAATCATTCCACCACATCGTTGCCCTTTTCAACATCGCCAATAGTGATCGCATGTGACTTCCCTTTTTCCTTTGCCTTAAGCAGTTGCTCATGTCGATCATCACTAACCCTTGGATTAGGGCATTTATTAACATAATGCCCCATCTCCTTGCACTTGAAGCATTGAAGTGTTGGTGGTGCATTCTCTGCAGTGTTTGCGTTATTCACATCATTAGAAACCCTTTTTCCATTACTTCGACATTTAGCTGCTCGATGACCTTCTTTTCCACACTTAAAACATTTTCTAGTCTCTTTAAGACAATATCCACCATGCTTCTTTCCACACTTTGTGCATAAGGAAACATTCATCTTCTTTTCAACATTATTCTGAGATTTCTCCTTGAACTCCATCTTTCGTTTCTTGTCAAAACCATGAGATGGATATGTAACACCAACTTCCATTTCTTCCTTGATAGCACAACGCACAATTTCTTCATAGCTACTGAAGTCTCTTATAGCTAATGCCCTTCGAAGACATGGTTTTAAGCCACTGAAAAATCGATCAACTTTACTTTCAGGTTGGATGATAATGCCAGATGCATACCTTGCAAGTCATATAAAATTCTCTTCGTATATACCAACTGATTCATCATCCTTTTGCTTTAGTTCAAGAAACTCCTTCTCCATCTTTGTTTGAAGAATACGAGGGAAGTACTTATTGAAAAATAAGTTCATGAACTCGTCCCATTCCATGGACTCAATTTCATCTCTTTGCATTGTATTCTTGATAGGATTCCACCATTGATCAGCTTCAACTTCCAAACGATATACTGCTACGGTGACTATATCATGTTCAGAACATTGAAGAACTGAAAATATCTTTTCAGTGGTACTGATCCATTGTTCATCAATAAGTGGATCGGAAGTCCCACTGAAAGAAGGTGGACGTTTCCTCGTGAAGGACTCAATAGAATATTGTTCCCTTCTTTGCTCACTTGGAAGTCCATAATGATTCATATCTTGTGTAATTATAGCAATAATATTTTGCACTCAATCTCCCATAACATATGTTTGTTCAGGAGGACAATCATTGCATTGTCCATTGCATTGATAAACACGGTTCCTTCGGGTTCTAGTAATATTCTAAAACCCAAAAAAGAATAGTGTGAGAGGCATAAATCATAATAAAGGGGGAGTAACTTCAATATCTAACAACTTTGGTTTAATCTAATATCATTACCATGGTTCTAGGACTATATCCTATACGTATACTTATCCTTAGGGACATCCCTAGACATAACTTATAAATATCTCAAGGGATCTCACTAACGTTTTCACATCCTAGTTTCCAAAGGTTGACTAAACCTTTCCTCTGATACCAACTGTAGAGACCCGAAGCTTGACGTACATGGACATTACATTACTTTTTTGGAATACTTAGTACATAACAAAAACACACACAAAAGGATCGTAATAGTTTAGTGTCTTTGGAAACTCGGAATATAATCTTCTAATCATGGTGAAAGATCTTCAACATCTCCCATAAAGATCTTCCTTTTTTTATACCTAAAACCTTTCTTTATATCCTGGGGAAAAGAAAACATAAAAGGGTGATCTCAAATGCTCAGTAAGGGTAAACAAAAGAAATATCAATCACATAATATACATAAGCACATAACTTTTGGAAATCTAAACCTGTAAAAGAGATCATAATTTCATAACCTGGGATAACTCATGGCAGTGAAATGAAATCACAATAATCATAACTTAAAACATTAAACTTTGTGGCATACACACATAATCATAGAGAATCATTTCTTATTAGTCAAGACTCATTGCCAAGACTATCTTAGTGGACAAAGTCCCTTTCTGAACCGAGTCACCTTCGTTTCAGTCCTGTTTCACTGAACCAATATAACCTACCATTCCAGCCATGTCTATCTCATGAGATATAAAATCTTCACCCAATGCATTAGAGGGAGATATAGGTCCCACCCATCTCTTAATGATACCATTCTTATGTGTTCCACAAAATCATAAACCATACATCATAGCATAACCCATGTAATAAAAATGGTAATCTTAAACATCATGAAATCATAAAACAATTCAAATACAATAAAGGAATTCATAAAAATAATTCCATCACAACATAATCAAATCAATGTAATAATAGGGATAAAAATAGAACCCTTTATTATCTTAGATGGAAAATAATTTTGATAAAACACTTGAACTTCATTCTTGAGGAAAATATCCTTTCTACTTCAAAAACACTTTTCCTTTCTTAACATGTCATAAAATTCTAAACTAAAAGAAGTTGATTAAAAATAAACATGAAAACATGTAATGTAATCTTCTTGGAAATAATGTTTTTAAAAATCCATTCATGCCATATAAGTTTAAAAAAACATTCTTCTCATACTTTTGTTAGAAAAGTCAAAAAGTACCTCGTACGAAAAATGATAAAAGATTCCTTTCATATCTTTTACTAAAATATCACCGAAGGGTAAAATTGGATTTAAACAATTTTAGGTGGATGGAAATAACATTACATATTGAGGAAACATGGATGTGGATGAAAAAATACAACCCAGAAAATTTAAAAATATAAACAATCTCGCATAAAAATGAGATTGTGATATTTCCCTTACCTTAGGTCCGATTTGCTTCATAAGTGTCTGAACCTCCAGTATAATGATTTAAATAATTTCATTGACTTATTACAGAATCATATTCATTGTTATGATATCATATATGGTTCACTTATGACTTTATATTACCCGTTCTTTTGTAAATTCCATGTTAAAGAGCGTTTCGGGTAAAATTGTTTCATTTGTCGTCCGTGTTTTGGCTTGTAATTATTCATATGATTACTTAGATCATGATTACATAATTCCAGAATATAAAACATGATTTATATATATATATTCAGAATATACATATATATAATAAATCAGTAAATGGAAATAAATACACCGTTCATGGAGACGGTAGACCGTACATACGCATGAACGCTGTTTTCGTTTCCTTATTGAGTTGAACGGAATTAAGTAGATGACATTCATTTATATACACATAAATCTAGTATCATTATTATGTCAAATATTTCATTATTACTTATTATATATACTTTATAATCATTCATGAATGGTTAAAGTGGAGAATGAATCTCATCGCGTCGTGGAGACGATAGTCCGTACGTACGCACGAGTGATGATATCGTTCTCATGATCGTGGGACTATATTTGAGTGTATGTATACTATTTCAGAATCAATATCAATTTAAAATAATAATATATAGTTATTATTTACACCATTATACCCATCCAAGTAAGGTGGTGGTGGAAAATTGATTTCACCACGGTCTGGAGACGGTATTCCGTACGTACGCACGCGCGGTGATTTCGTTTTCTGTAGGATGGATAGATGGTGAAATAGGATTGTTTCATACTTATAATAAAATATCAGTATATGATTGATAATTATGTTATTACTTCATAATGAAACAACCTAAGAATAAGTGGAAGAATAAATAAAGGTGAAAGAATCGGTAACGGATATTACCTCTTCTTTGAAGCGCCTCTTTGAGACCTCCTCTTAGGGCACTAAAATTGGTCTTTGAGGAAGACCAGAACCTCTAGGATGTTTCTAGGGAAGTGGAGAAGAGAATTTGGCAGGGGTAGGATGAGCTTGAAGGCTCAACGTTGTGTGAGGAAGAGAGGGAGGGGGTGCCCTTTTATAAGGGAGGAGAGGGGCACCTTTGGAATAACTAAAAATATTATCTTATTATAAAGTCATGTTCGGTTTTAAAAAGCTCCAAATTGACTTATTTAGAGGCTAAGGTTAGGATAGTTCTAAATCCTCTCATCCAATAGAATTTATACGAGTTTAGGTTCCTATTTTAACTTTATCATTTAGATTTAACATTAAGTTAAATAATTTTACTTTTATAGTGTCTTCTTGTGTTCTTACACTATAAGGTTAATAAACATACTATACGAAGCCAAACGAACCCAAAATAGTTTATTATTAATATATATAACCTTATCTAAGTCATTTGGCCTAATCATAGATTTTTAGGAATAAAATAACAATTAATAATATAATATTTGTTTTAAAAACTATTTTATGTCAATTTTGACACTATTTAGTAATTGATTTTTGTGAAAATCATAACAGAATGATAAGTTCGAAAAAAGTTAATTACATAAATACAAGCATGTCATATTAACCTAGATTATTAGTGGAATTCATAAAAAGTCTCCGATTATATATATTTGGGTATTTATAACATCAATTATGCCAATATTTCATTAATAAGATAATTACTGCATCATCGTTGTGTCATAAATAAATTAACATATATAATGTCTAAAAATTACAAATAAAATACCATTATATATGAAATCGTTTTAGCTTTCTAATGAATATTTATAGTCGAATTTATCTTATGTATAACCCCATATTAAAATTTTTTTAGTAAATAAACATTGATTTTAACTCTTTTAACTCTTCTTTGAATTAAATAATAATAAATGTCCTAATCTAATCCAAGTGGGCCTAAATGGTCATATTTTATTACTAAGCTTGTTTTTGGTCGAATTACACTTATCAAATAGAATTTGGACATGTGTTAGGGTAATAATAATATCATTTTTACCCTTAATTACCCTATTTACTTTTAACCGTGGTAAATAAAAGTAAAAAATTACTATTCACCAAAAAATTATTTTCATCTCATTGAACCACATTTTACTTACTGACATCAACCGTGTCTCTCGGATTTTTGAAATTCAACTCACAGAAGCGGTAAAATTATGTTTTATGAACAATTCAGTTTTTTTAACTACCACTTAGTGGTTTCACTATTCATCAAAAATTGAAAGTTTTCAGAAAAATACCTAGAATTAGGCCTAAGCTATATTTGATATTATGAACTAAAAAATTATTTCTATTTTACCAAATTCAAAACATATCAGTTGCATTAATTAATTTAAAAATTAATTCCTGTCGTCAAAACAAATAGCGTGTTCTTAAGAGATAATAATTATCAAAAGATTGACACTTGTTTATGTCTGGTTTAAATGTGAAATTACATTTAATGACCAACATTGTATTAAATTATAAAAATATATTCTAAATATACTTTAAAACCACTCAAATTAATAATTTATCACTATTAATTATTTCGATTGAAAAAGTTGTTTTTAATTAAAATTTATTAATTTTCACTATTCATCAAAATATGAAAGTTATCCGAAAATCACAAAAATTTCACCATAAGCTAATTTCGATATTCCAAATCCAAAAATGAAGTCAATTTTGAAAAATAAAATTTAAAAAATTTAAAAAAGTGGTTATTACTATTCATAACGTCTAGTTTTAATAATATTTTAATAGCATATCGTTGTTTAGCGAAACTTGGTGTTGCGTACAACACACGCTATCGTGGAAGTTCGCGATTGCGTGTAATTCAAGCTAGGTCAGAGATGTGTGTTGTGAAAGCTCCTTTTGGTGTAGCGTATTACAAAAGACATTAATGAAATTAAAAAGAATATTTTTTTTCATAAAATCTCGTGGTGTTACAGATATCGTCAGTTATGTGATCCCCTACTCAACACGTGGTTTCTGTAGGGTTGCATCATCGTCAGTTAGATCCCATACATCGTGAAATTTACCAGATAGGGTTTCAGTATCATTGTGATCACCTTTATAGGGGTTAGGATCCTCTATCTGAGTGATGTGCTTCTATCGAGTGCCAGATCAGGTTGTGGTATCCCCCAGTGGACCCAGGGAGTGATCCCCTATCAGTTAGATCTACAAATGCCAGATCAGGTTGTAGTATCCCCCAGTGGACCCTGGGACTATTCCCCTATCTATGAGATCTTCGTCTACCTGAGTGGGTTATGGTATCCCCCAGCGGACCCTAGGAGTGATTCCATATCTGAGGAGTTTGGTGGTTATGTTGTATTAGAAGGGGTTACCTTAGGGACGCTATCCGACGAGCGTGATCTCTCGAGTGAGCATCTGAGAGGTTTTTGATGGATTTGTTGGAGTGTATATCTCTAATGAGTGTCATATGGGATGAAAATGATCATGGAGCATGTTATCCTGGTTTTGAACCATTGCTGGTGATGATGTTGGTACCTCAGGTGGCTTGTGTGATCTGAGTATACATGGATTGTTCAAGGTGTATGTATGGGCATACACTTGAGCTAAGCTGACTAGTTGGGTTTAGCCAAGAACGGTCATGATATGGAGTTTCTCTCTCTTCTGGGTTCCCTCTGGCTGGGATGAGCAGACTGTTGCCTTTCAGTTTCCCTCTTTTGTTTTGGGTTTTTGGGGTGCCTACTGAGTATGTTTATACTCACCCTGACACGGGCTTTGCCCGCACATGTTGTTTGTTGTGCAGACCACAGGCCTTTCGACGGAGTCCCAGGAGGACCCAGATTAGGCGGAGTTGAGTGAATGAGGATGACTGGGGTGTTTACCAGTGTGGGGCCGAGGGATTTTTCCGGAGGGTGTTTGTGGTTGTGTTTCCTTTCTTCTGAGCAGGTTGTACGTGCTTTTTTAGTTTTCTTTTGATGGTTCTTGTTTTGCCATTTTGTACTTCTGTTGTTGCACTCTGGTTGGGATAGTTTTATGCATGAATTTTTACATTTCAGTTTTATATATCTATGAAGTGTTGCATAGAAGTGTTTATTGGTGCATGCGTACAGGTAATTTAGGCTAATGCCTGACATGTGTGTGAAAGCCTACTCGGTGCTAGACACCAGCACCTGGCCTATTGGAGGCGGCTTGGGGTGTCGTGGCTTGAGCCCCGTTGGGTCAGGTTGTGACAGAGTGGTATCAGAGGTTGACCCATATTTGGGATCTCAGAGCATAGCTGGTCAAGATGTGAGTTTGGTTTGGGTTGCATAGTGGTAGTGTTAGGATGTTTCGAGTTTTACTTTCAGGCCAGGGACTCTAGTGTTGGTGTGGCGGCCGACGTATCCATACACCATGACTCTAATAACCCTTCATTCGACTCGGGACATTCGTACACTGGTCGCAGCGACATAATGGTACATGCATCATATATGACTAGTTTTTGGGTTGTTACTTTTCCTTCTTGAGTCATCTATCCAGATATAATCTGTGACTGTGGTGCGTCTTGAATATATTTTAGGATGCCACTATAACGACATCCAGTGAGGGTTCTGCAGCAAGATTGTACTGACGATCTGCCCCATGTAGAGGCTATGGACCAGGGTGCAGGTTTTGAGGCTAGACCTCTAGGATGTCTGCCAGTTGAGCAACCACTTGTCGAGCAACAAGTTGTTCCGGCAGTGCATGATGAGGTTGCGCACAAGATGATTTTGTGCGCAGGCTGAGTGCGCTACACGAGTTCCCGAGGCAGCGACCTCTGAGGTTACGGGATGATCCAGATCCCTTGGCAGCGGATGACTGGCTTGTGGCATTCACCCGAGTTTTCCGCCTGGTGAGGACACCCCCAGATCAGATGGTGGTCCTAGCGGAGAGCCTTCTTCATGGTTCGTCCAGGCGATGGTGGAGTCTAGTTACATAGTCTCATGAAGAGGAGAGGCTCACGTGAGCAGAGTTTGACCGACTCTTCAGGGAAGAGTTCTATCCGGTGAGGCTGAGGTTAGTACGGATTCAAGAGCTTCTGCAGCTTTGGAAGGAGGGTATGATTGTGTCGGAGTACTCAGTGTGGTTTACGGACCAATCACGCTACTCCCTAGATATGGTTCGAGACATGTTATTTAGGGCTCGGACCATCGAGTAGGGCTTACACAGAGACATCCGGGTAGGTGTGGTTTCATTGTGTCTGCCTACCTATGATGGAGTGCTAGAGCGAGCCTTGGTGGTAGAGCTGGCTGAGCAGATCCCACCCGTTAGTACTGGACTCGCGAGATATTGGACCTTATCAGTCGGATCAACATCTGGAAGCTGAAGATAGACTCAGGGGCCCAGATGTGGCTGACGTTTCAGGACGTGAGCCCAGGATGGAGGATTTGTGGCTCAAGGCTCACAGGGCTCACAGCCCAGTTTTCGACAGCCACAGAAGAAGTTGTGTTATTCTTGGGACGGTCAGGGACATCTAGCTAGATATTGTTCTATTTGACGTGCTACTAAGAGGGAGCAGGTTGATGGACCACCTTAGTAGAGGCAGTATCTTGAGAATGGTGGTCCGCAGGGCGACAGACGTGGCGACGGAGCTGGGAAAACATCAGGAGGCGATGGGAGATATCAGTTGCCACCACCCCCACCCCATGGTTGTCCATGCCATGCTCAGGGAGCTGATAGTCGAGGGAGAGGTCAGCTGCATGCCCTGGATGTTGTTTACCTAGAGGCTCTGCGGATGGATAGAGGTATGCCTTGTGTATTTTCTACTTTCTCCAGTAGTTTCATAGACACTATTTAGTTGTACATTTCCTTTCGGTTGCTTGCTCGTGTTTTGTTCATGGCATTGGTAAGACCCTGTGTGGGTGTTGTTTGGCGTTCCTCGAATGCGTGAGGAATAGGGATCCTTCCGCAACCAAGACGTGTTTTGTGACGCGATTAAAACCATGAGGCAGAGTCAGTGCCGCCCAAAGTGGATAGTGTTGAGGTGTGGTGGGTGATTATCTCTGACTTATGTGTTCGGGTATGGGTGTTTGTTGGCGAACTCGCTGGTGTGGGAGACCCAGTTTAGAGTCCAGTCACTTTCCTTGTGCTTATGGATTTTCTGGGACGAAAATTTATAAGGGGGGAGGATGTAGTGACTTGGGTTTTTGGCCATGTCACACTCTGGAATATTTATGAAAATAATTCCAGAGCATGGCGTGAAGACGGCATGCGATTCTGAGTCCTGGTGTTCCTGGAATTACTTTTATGAAAATATTAAGTATTTCTATACTATGCACGTGGCAGGGGTGTGATATCTCCTAAACGGTAGCTCAGAATGGAAATATGAGGGCACGATTGCATCTGGAACATGTCGTTTACCCTAGGAGAGGTGTAAACATTGTGACCGCCAGCCTGTTGTGGAAAACACCACCAGGGGCGTTTTTTGTAAATAAGTGGAATAGTTAGTTTACGTGCATCAGCTCGAATAACTTCTGAACGTAGTCTTGGATTGCAAATATGAGTCCTCCGTTGCATTCATAACGGTGTGTTTAACTTAGGGGAGACCTAATATCCTTGGCACTGGGAGGTCCGGTCGGGGGTGTTCTTTTAAAATGAAGTTTTTAAATAAAAAAAGGAAAACCACCCTCTATCTCCCCTCCCACCACCTATGTGCAGTGACGAATGCCCCTCCAACCTACCTATTTTCTTCACCGATTCTAGCCCCGAACGTCTGTTTTCTGCGTAGATCGTCGGTAGATCGAGCTTTAGGACGTTGTCAGCATTGATCTGCACCTGAAGTATCGGTGTTTCGCCCGCGAGGTAGGCGGTTTGAGGCTTACAATCTTGGATCCCGTTATTGTGTCTTTTTCTTCATATTTTTGTAAGGGTTGTGTAGTTCGTGTACCGAGGTTTCTGAAACTATTTACGGATCTGAATTTGGAGCACCAGGGTGCTCCCGGTGGCTCCCAGAAGTTTTCCGGCGAAATCCCTATTTTTCGGCGTCGTCGATGGAAGAATCCTGCAGGCATGGTAGTGGCGCGGTGGATTCCGGTGATGGCGGCGGTGGAGCTGAGGTTTCCGGTGAGGCCGGTGGTGGTCCGACCATGATTTTTCCGGGGGTTCTTTAAACCCCTGTAACTCGCAAACCGTGACTCCGATTTACGAGCAATTTGTGGTGACGCGTTCCTTATTTTGAGACTAACCTTTTGAACTCACTTTGAGAATTTTGTGAATTGATATTTTGGCCTGGGGACTTGAAACATTTTTATAAAATAATAATATTTTATTATTATTCAACTTCGGGCCGTTGTATATTCTACCCGGAGTGTACGAGTGATGCGTTGTCAGTGGCGTTGAGGCCCCGATGGTATGATAGATTTTTCTTATATGTTTTCAGGTGTTGGGGCTGAGAATGGGGTGTGGGCCCCATGAGCCCGTGTTTTGGCATCTTCGGAGAAACACAACTTTTCCACTGGGTGTCCATTTTGGAAGAGTGAGTAGTTGATCTTGTGTGTTTTTTCTAGAGGATTGCAATGGTACAATCCATTCTATGTGTATCAGGATCGTGGCATGGGCCCCACATAGGCTGGCTTCGGTGAATAGTGAATTATTCACCGGGTGTCCTTTTTGGATGAACGAGTACTCGATTCTGTGTGTTTTTCCGAGGGGATCGTCGTGGTATGTTCCACCTGGTGGGTTTTGAGATCGTTTTGTACGCCCCACACAAACTAACTATGGTGAATAGTGCCTCTTTTACTGGTTGTCCATTTCCGGCGAGTAAACAGCCTATCTTTCTTGTTTTTCCGCATGGATCATGATGGTGGCCTTAGTATTGGCCTTGGTGCTACGCAGTGTGGCGTTGTTGTGGGTCGCTCGGGTTAGCGACATCTATACCAACATTGGTTGAGGGTACTCCCTTGGTTCATTCCTACGAGTGTCTACGTGGCATCACAACCCTAGTATAGGCTTGTGATACTCTCGATGGGATGTTTAATCTGTTAGAGTTGCGACAACCCTCTTGTGGGCCCGAAGCGGGATCATCTAGCATCGTTACCCAATATCGGGTTTTGGTATCGATGTGACCGCTTATTCTCGGGCGGTGATCCCCAATCTAGCGGAATAAATTCGTAGGGATTGTGGCATCATCAGGAATATGATCCCCTACGTAGTGGTCCGTGCTCTGTAGTGTTGTGGCATCGTCAGGAATACAATCCCATGCACAACATTAGGTTTATAGTTGGGTTGTGGTATCATTGGTTATGTGATCCCCTACTCAGCGCGTGGTTTCTGTAGGGTTGCGGCATCATCTTTTCAATCCCCTACATCGCGAGTTATACTAGATAGGGTTCCAGTATCGTCGTGATCAACTATATATGGGTGACTATCCTCTATCTGAGTGAAATTCTTCTGATGAGAGCTTGATCAGGTTGTGGTATCTGCCAGCGAACCCTTGGAGTGATCCCCTATTTGTGAGTACTACAAATTTCAGATCAGGTTGTAGTATCCCACAGCGGAACCTGAGAGTGATCCCCTATCTGTGAGATCTTTGCCTACATGAGTTGGTTCTGGTATCCCCTAGCAGACCCTAGGAGCGATCCCATATCCGAGGAGTTTGGTGGTTATATTGTTTTAGCGGGGTTTACCTTAGTGACGCTATCTGACGAGCATGATCTCTCAGGTGAGCGCCTGAGTGGTTTGTGAGGGATTCGTTGGAGTGTATATCTCGGACGAGTGTCATCTGGGATGATAGTGATCGTGGAGCATGTTCTCCTAGTTATGAACCATTGCTGGTGATGTGGTCGGTACATCAGGCGGCTTGCATGAGCTGAGTATATATGGATTGTTCAATGTGTATGTATGGGCATAAACCTGAGATGAGCTGACTAGTTGTGTTTAGCTGAGGACGGTCACGAGATGGAGTTTCTCTCTCGTTTGGGTTCCCTCTGGCTGTGATGATCGGATTGTTTCCTTTCTGTTTCTCCCTTTTGTTTTGGGTTTTTGGGGTGCCTACTAATTATGTTTATACTCACCCATGCACAGGCTTTTCTCCCACATGTTTTGTCTTGTGCAGACCACAGGTCTTTTGACGGAGTCTCAGGAGGACCTGGATTAGGCGGAGCTGAGTGAGCGAGGCTGACCGGGGTGTTTACGGGTGCGGTGCCGAGGGAGCTATCCGAAGGGTGTTTGTGGTAGTGTTTCCCTTCTTCCAAGTAGGTTGGGCGCGCTATGTAGTTTTCTTTTGGTGGTCCCTGTTTTTCCCTTTTGTACATCTTCTGTTGCACTCTGGTTGGGATAGTTGTATGCATGCATTTTTACTTTTTAGTTTTATATATCTTTGCACTGTTTCATATAGGTGTTTATGGGTGCATGTTTACGGTTAATTTAGGCTAATGCCTCCCATGTGTGTGATAGCCTACTCGGTTCTAGACGCCAACCCCTGGCCTATTGGAGGTGAGCTTGGGGTGTCGCGGCTTGAGCCCTATTGGGTCGGGTCGTGACACAACTAATCTTAAGAAATTATTACATACTATTTCATACTGAATAAATATCATTATATGATAAATAGATTATTAATATCTAAAAAAATTAATAAATGTTTAACATAAAGAAAAAAGATGTTGGTTATAGGGAACCAACTGCAACAGTTTCAAACTTTCACAAGAGCCAACTGCTAACAACCATATGTTTTCTATTTCTCACATGATAATTATGCATCTACTGAGGTAGGCCATTATTCATGGGGCCCAACATGTTCTCTTCTATGGGTAATTTTCTCCCCACAACTTCACCCATATGATAAATACCCCTCAAGCGGTGATACTTCTAGAGTATGTGTAACTTCCAAATCATTTTGGCATCACCTGGTGTCACAAACCCTACTGGTTGTGTCATATATAAATCTCCCTGAAGTTTCCCATTAAGGAATTACATCTTGACATCCATCTTCCAAATCTCATAGTCATGGTATGTTGTTATGGAAAATATGATTCTAATGGATTTAATCATGGAAAATGGTAAAAAGGTTTCATCAGAGTCAATTTCATGACGTTTTTTGAACCCTTTATCCACAAGCCTTTCATTATAGATACTTAAATTACCTTCCATGTATAGTTTCCTCTTGAATACCCATTTGCATCGAACATTCTTTACATCAGCTGACACATCAACAAGAACCCATACTTGGTTATGTTACATAGAATCCAACACAGAATTCATAGTTTCTATCCATCTTTCAACTTATGATCTCTCAAGTATATCCTTATAGGATATAGGTTCATTATCATCAACCAATAATGAGTCACCATCCTCTGTAACTAGAAAACCATATCTCTCTAGTTCTCTTACCTATCTTGAGATCCTATGTAGTACCTATGTTTTAGGAACTACTTCTTCCATGGGGACCTGTTGAATCTATTCTTATACCAACTATTTTGTATCTGGAGAATTAAATTCATTGAAATAGATCTTTCTCCAACTATCCCTTTTGAGAATGTGTGTAATAACCCGGATTTCCTCAGACCCTTCATTTGTGAAAATCTAGTGTTTAGGTGTTCTGGGAGGCAACAATGGCTCGTTTTAATAGTTTTCTTGTTATTTTAGTTTTTCCATTAGTGACTCAGGGAATCAGTGTCAACATGTTAGTGCGTCGGCACATCAGTACGTTGGAAAGTTAGCGTGTCGACATGTTAGTGTGTTGTCATGTCAGTGCGTCGTTATGTTAGTGTGTCATCATGTTAGTGCGTAGACATCGATGAGTGAGGGGCATCAAAATAGGTAACTCAAGGGCATTAGTGTCTGTAGGTCAGGACATTGGTAGGTCATGGCGTCAGTGGCTCAGTGTCAACAACTCATATTCGGTGGCTTATCATCTATAGGTCTCATTGGTAGCTCACCCGTCAGTGGATCCACATCGGTGACTTACACTTTGGTGACTCATTAGCAGTTATCCAATTTTTCCATAGTTTTAAATTTTTCCCCACATACATTTTATTTGACATAAAATGAATTTAAATTTTTTTTTTATGAATTTTTAATGGTGTTTCAAAGGGTATTAATTATATCTTTAAATATCCTAATGTACAGGGAGATTTGAGATACCCAAACCATGTGATCTTGACCACGATCCCAAATTAATGACTTTTGGAAACCGTTGTTCCTTTAAAATAGGATCTGGATCTTCATGGCTAGGATCTTCCCTTCCTCATGTTTCTTTTATTTCTACTTGGGGTGCCTAGATCCCTCCTTCCTAGACAAGTTGTGAACTTGTGCTAGAGCTCTCGTGCTCAGCATTCTTGGAGTTCTTTCCTGCTACTCACATGATCCCATGTTCTTTGCGCATTGAGGAACTTTGATCCTTTGATCATCTGTTAGGGATTTTCTTATGTATCTCATTATTTATGAATTGATATGGGTGGGTGTAACAATAATTCATTGTGAAGAATCGGTGAATAATTTCTAAAAGATAAAATTAAATAAGAGGGGAATATAATCAATAGATAACGAGGTAATGAAAAAACGGGCTGACAGTGGATTGATGTTTGATCGCATGTTCTTGTTTTTTGGTTATCATGGATTCCTTATGGATTTATTGTGACTATATTACTTCTAAAAATCATGGTCATTGAGGGTATTTTCGTGCGCACTAATGATGTACTGTTTGTTTTTTCATGATGTTTGATAATAATCCATAAAATAAAAACTATATAAATAGGTACACTTGGTTAATCAAAACGAAATCCCTAGGTTGAAAACCCTTGAATGATCAACCCACTTTATCAAGTGGATTAAATAACAATGTTTACCAATTATGAATATATATATACAAATCTTTTTGATAGGTATGGCTGAGTGCCATGTTCTGTTGAGTTTTGTGACTTTGTGTAAGTTTTGTGGTGTTGATGATGGGAGCACAGTTACGGGTATGGGGGTGGATAGAGGAGTTGATTACCTGAGAAGGGTGTGGTATGTGTGTACAATAGGGTTTTGGGTTAGTAGTAGTTCCTGTGGGCTTTGTGTGTGGGGAAGTATAGGGGGGGTGTTGGTATCCTAGTTTGAGAGACCAATTGATTGTGGAATGGATGGATATGTAGGCAGCTAAACTACATTTGTTTGTGTCGTGGTCATTGACTGACATTGGGTAGTGGGATTATGGTGTGGTCACGAACATGTATGAAGTGGGACTTCTTCTTTTAATTTTTGGTAAGTGAGGCTACGTTAGTGGGTTGTGAGAGGAGGATTGTGTGTTATAACTTTGAAGAATGATACCATGCAATGTTTGAAGGGGGGCGTATAGTGGGACTGCAAATATAGTTTTTTTTTCTGATATGGTTGTGGTTGGTAGTTTCCCATAATTTATAGAATAAATTAAATTTAATAATTATATTAATAAATGAAAAGTGTTTAAATTAAAAAGGGGTTGGGTTATTCTTTGGCAGTGGTTGTTTTGTGGTTGTGCATACAGGGGTAGCAGCAACTGTTATTCTCTATGAGTTGGTTGTTGGTTTGGAAACCCATAGTTTGGGAAGTGTGTTTGATTATATATATTTATAAATTGTAGTTCCTTTTGATTTACATATGCACCCCACCCTTATAGAGAACTTTGTGATGAACTACCCTATTTCCCGAGGGAGGGTGTCTTTCCCAACATCTCAGTTGGAGGATGGATAGATGGTTTCTGACTTTATTCCTCACACCCACTTCTAGTTTCTTACCACTCATGTATATCTGAATATGTTGTATTGTCATGAGGCCTACCATATCCCAAGATCCTTTGAGAAAGTGTTTATTTTGGATGAGAGGCCTAGGTGTTTACGGACCATGTTTTTTCCCAAGTATCTTCAGGATGAGACCTAGGTTTCTTCGAGTGAGATACATGGTTATTGAGGCCTAAGTGTCATCGAGCAGGATTGTGTGTGGTTCGAGCCCCAGGTGTGTGTGGGTAGGTAGTGGCAGTGGGACTACTTATGTGAAGAGTAGTAGCATCATGAAATTAGATGTTATGGATGAGCAGTTAACCAGTGGTAATGTGGTGTGGGGTACCCAAGCATCGATGTGCCTATAATATTACTTTATTTAACCTGCATTATTTGGTGAGTGGGACTTGGAGAGGCTGGGATAGTTAGTATTCCTTGGTATGTTATTTGAGGTTCTACTATTTTCTAACAGGGGAATTAATATATTCCACTTCTTGTGAACAAGTATATTTATTTTCCCTACTAAGTATACCTGTATTCTCACCCAATGTATATAAAACTATTTTCAGGTTTCTGGGAGGACTTTGAGAACCATGCTATACTTTACTAGCTCAGGAATCAGTATGAGTTGTTATCACTGATTAGCCTCTTTTCTTCTGGTACATTACTTTGGAGTTTTGTTGTAAAATGTATTAGATTTTCTTATTTAACATGCATGTGGGAATGTATTTTGGATTTACTTTTACTTTTAGTATTTGGAGTTTCTTGGGATTTATCATCTTATCTCTCGATTTTTTTGTCGAAAAATGGTAATTGCTTCCATATTATGTGATATTCTATACTCTTAGTGCTAGTCACCACTTCAGGGCCTATTGAAGGAGGGACTAGGGGTTCATTATCTCCCATTAATCTTAAGGAAGGAATGTTGTGGCACTTTGTTGTCCCTTCCCTCATCTCAAGGAAGATAGGTCATGAAAAAATGGCATCAGTGGTTGTTGTTGGTTTTGGTAGTTGAGGGATAGGATGTAGTTCAAAGTTAGGAATAATGAGAATTTCATGGCATGGTAGGGAAATAGTGTAATGTCCCAGACCATTCTGGTTCATTACTTTTCCATTCTTGGTGTTTGGGATGCCCTAGAGGTAAGTCCGGAGGGTGGTGTGTCAGTGGTAAGATTTCACTGTGGTGTCACCCATCAGTGAAACCGATTAGTGCCACACCCGATCGGTGCCACGAGGGTCTTGTTGGGGTTTTCTTTTCCCAGTTTTCCCATAATTACACTTTTATTTCTTTTAACATTTTTAAAGTGGTTTAAGGCTGATTTTTTCCCCATAATTAATATTTTAAATCCCTTAAGAGTGGGACGACCACCAAAAAACCCAAACGATTGGACGTTGTTAAAAATTTTCCTGTATTTAAATGAAATCCTTTAACACACTTCTACTATGGACACTTCTCTGATGAGAATTATTAAATAAAAATTAATTCCATCATTTGTAACCATACAACCATGTGGTGAAACCATGATCCACCATTAAATCGATTCACAATTTCATATCTCGTAACTCCAAGATCTTGCCTTATATCATACATAATTCATTATTTCTTCTTCTTGGATGGAATGTTTTCTTTCCTTGGTGTGTTTGGATTCCCCTTCGCGAGGAAAATGGTGTGCCTCTGATGGATCTTTTCTACCCGCTCTTGGAGTCCTCAAAGTTCCTCCCATGCATGTCGTACATCCCTAGTTCTTGGTGCATGGAGAAAAACATTGATTGTTGACCATCCAAGTAGGGTTTTTCCTTCGTCTCTCTTACTGTGTATCATGTGGGGTGGGTACGATATTGTTTCTTTTGGGTGTGGATGAAACCAAACCTTAACGAAGATAATAAATGGTTTTTAAAGAATGAAGGGGTGTGTTTAATGGTGCTTTTTTAATATTTTACCTTTGATTATATGTTGTGAATTGTGTGGGATTATATCCACTGAAAATTATGGCTATTAGTGGTCCTTTGTAGTGTAATAATGATCCTCTATTTTCTGGATAATTCTATGATTGAATGGATGTAACATATAAATTGGTTAATCACCTAAACATAGTTGATTTAATTTATTCCCAGTGAATAAGAATACTTGTGTGGTCACCCCAGTTAACCAACCAGAAGAATAGAAACTAATGAAATGTGTGTTTGAATCTAAAAAATCCCTTGCTTTATCATGGTAACTTGTGTGGTTGTTATGTTTGATGGTTGCGGGGTGACGTGGATGGGGATGGGATCTCCTATTTTTGTGTAGTTTTTAGAATGTAGATCTGAGGACATACAGTTCTGTACATTGGGGCTTGGTTTGGTTCACGTACTTCACGGGATCTCACAGATCCCTTTGTTGTTGTGACTTTACAAGAGAACCAGGTGCGAATGCTTCAATTACTACTTGGTTGTTTTTTCTTCCTTATCTTGTGGCTATTCCTGTAAGATACATGGTAGTAGAGAAATATTTTTAATGTAATTACTTGAATATTAAAACAAGATTGGGTTCAATGGGGAATTGATTTCTAGGAATGAGTTGTGACTTGGTTGTGGCTGTGGTGCTTCTTACGAATGAATAGTTATGAGGGTGTTTGTCTATGGGCTGGTTTTGGAACAATAGATTTGGAAGAGATCTTGTTTAACTATATGTATAATTTAGTTCTTATGTTACTAATTCGAAACCCGCCCAAGTTGAGAACATCGTGTCAAACACCCCCATTTTAAGGGGGAGGGTGTTTTTCCAACACTTCTATGAGTATATGGTTATTAGCTCCTTTTTTCTCCATTTCCCGAGTAGCATAGGATTCTTCAGGTATGTTGTGATGGCCTGAGTGCACTATCTTCCAGGATTCTTCGAGCTTGGAAGCTTGGTGGTTGGCCTAGGTGAGTGTGTGTAGGTTGTTTCCCAACTGTCTCCGGGATGAGGCCCATGTGTCTTCTGGCATGGAAGTAGTTGTTCGGGCCCTAGTGTCTTCGGGCATGGTGGAAGTTGTTTTGGACCAGGTGCCTATGAGCATGGTTATTTCTGGTTGTTGTAGACCAGGTGTTTGCAACCGGGATTTGTGGTTATGGTAGCCCAGGTGTGTGCGGGAAGGGTATGGCAGTGGGACTGTGGTGAGAATGCCAGGGGAGGTCTGATGCATAGGATGTCTTAAATAACCAGTGGGAAAGTGGTGCGGGGTACCCAAACATTTATGTGTTAATACTATTACTTTACTTGACCTGTGTTATTTGGGAGTGTGCCTTTATGAGTTTTGGGTGGATAATTTCCTTTCTAGGTGCTTTGGTTATCTGTTTTTCTCACGTGGCATTAGATTTTCTCCCCACTAGTGCTTCTAGACATGGCATACGGTGTGTGCTAATGCAGAAGCAAAGAGTGATCCCTTATGGGTCTAGTAAGTTACTTCCTCATGATTTTAACTATGCCACTCATGACCTAGAGCTTGCAGTGGTAGTGTTTAGGTTGTAGTTTTGTCAGAATTACCTCATCGGGGAGAACTTTTTGGTCTTCACGTATCACAAGAGTTTGAGGCATATATTTACCCAGTGTGACCTGAACTTGTGACAAAAAAGGTGTGTAATGTTTCTTCAGGATAACAACTTTGAGATCTCTTACACTGATGTTAAGGGTAACGTTGTGGCTGATGCCTTAAGAAGGAAGTCACATAGGGAATCCATTTAGGAATCAGTGAATGCTTGGAAGGAAACAAAGGAGTTGGCTACACTACACATTTATGCAAGGGTGGATGGTGGTAGAGGTTGTCTGTTTCAGATGATAGTGAATTTCTCTCTGTTGCAGATGGTGGAGGAGTATTATTGGGGAGACCTAGAGAGTGATGTAATCTGTGATTGGGATAACCAAGGAAATGCTCTGGAAGGGTGGTCGGATGATGGTTAGAATCAGATTATATTCCGAGGGAAGTTTTTTCCCCAGAGACAATGCTCGAGGGAGTTCTCTGTGACTTCCATAACTCACTCATAGTGGTACAGCCAAGAGTTTTCAATATGTACCGAGGCATGAAGGAATAATTTTTGTGTCTCTGGGTGAAACGAGAAGTGGGGGAGTTTGTGGAATGGTGCCTCGTATTTCAGCTGGTGAAGGTTGAACACCACAACCCAGGAGGTTTGTTGCATCCTTTAGATGTCCCCGAGTGGAAGTGGGAGGACATATCGATGGATTTCGTCACATGACTACCCAGGGTTCAAGGAGGCTGTGATGCTCTCGGGGTAGTGGTAGACCGACCGACGAAATTAGCTCACTTCATATCAATCAAAGAGTCAAGTGTGGTGGATTCCTTAGCACAAAGATATGTGGATGAAGTTATAGAATTTCATAGAGTCCCTAGGTCTATAGTCTCAGATAGGGATGCACAGTTTTCCTCCAGAGTCTAGAGGGTTTTACAACATGCTTTTTCCACCCAGCTACGCCTTAACACTACTTTCCACCCACAGATAGATGGGTAGATAGAGTGAACCATCCAAATGTTGGAGGATATTCTATGGGAATGTGTATTGGAATTTGGGAGATCGTGGGTGTGACACTTGCCTCTGGTAGAGTTTGCATACAATAATAGTTATCACTATACCATTGGCAGGGCTCTGTTAGAAGCCTTGTACGAGAGGTCATGTTGTTCACCCATGTGTTGGACCGAGGTTGGGGAGGATAGTGTACTTGGAACAGAGGTAGTGAAGAGCACAACAGATAAGGATCATCTTGTACGTGGGAGGATGAAGGTAGCCCAAGATAGGATGAAGTCAAATTCCAATCGTAGGAGGAGGCCATTGGAGTTCAAGGTCAGAGACCATGTGTTCTTGAACGTATCCCCTTGAAATGGGAAGCGAAGGTTCTGAAATGGGAGAAAGCTCTCTCCTAGGTTCATCAAGCCTTTCAAAATGGTGGGGCAAGTCGGTGAGGTGGCATATGAGCTTGATTTTCCACCACAGTTGGAAAGGATCCACGATGTATTCAATGTGACCTAGCTCCATTGATATCTACATGATTATTCACACGTCCTTGATAGGGGAAGCTAGATATTGAGGACGACATGAAATTTGTAGAGCGACCAGTGAGGATCGATAATCATAAAGAGAATGTGCATTGTAGATGAACCATTCCATTGGTTCGTGTGTTATTGGGGAATTGTGGCCTCGAGGAGTGTACTTGGGAGTAGGAATCTCAAATACACGCCCAGTACCAAGAGATGTTTTGAGTTGCTCTTCTGAGCCTTCCTTGATGTCCATGATTTTGAGACCTACTGTGATGTAAGTATGACCTTGTTGGTTTATGATATGACTTGTTTCCTTACCTTGTCAATGTTTATGAAATGTCCTGATATGTGGGGATGGGAGGACCTGGTCCCTAATCAAGAAGCATTAATTTGGATGCGATTAAACATGTGTGGGCGAGTCAGTGCTACAAAAATTAGATAGTATCTTGACATGGAGGAAGAGACTACCTAATCAATGGGTCTAGATGATATGACATTTACATGTTTGTGTGGTTGGTTATGGGAGATGTGTTCCTAGATTCTGATAAGGTTACTCTTGAGAGGTATCTATCTAGGTTGTTGTCTGGACCCCTCTCTGTACATCGAGTTTAGTTTTGATTCTCGAGGATGAGAATAGTTTGAGAGGTATCTAATGTATTGGCCCGGACCATCCTGTTTCATTACTTTTCCAATTCTGTTGTTTCGAATTCCAAGGACGTAAGTCCAGATGGTTGTGTGTCAGTGGTTGGATGTCACTGTGGTGTCAACCTTCGGTGACACCGATTGGGGAGTCACTGATCTGTGTGTCACTGATCAGTGTGTCGCCGAATTGTGCCATACCTGATCATTTCCATGGGGTTCTTATCAAGTATATCTTCTCCCAGTTTTCACATAATGCCACTATAATGTCTTTTAACATTTTTAATGTTGTTTATGGCTATTTTCAGCCGGATAAATAATGTTTTAAAGCCCCTAAGAGTGGGGAGACCCCCAACAGACTCAAACAATGTGATATTGTTATGCTTTTCCCTCTATTTTAATGAAATCCTTTACCACACAGCTATTATGGCCACCTCTTGAATGAGAATTATTAAATAACAGTTAATTCCATCGTCTGTAACTGTCCAACCACGTGGTGAAACCACAATCCACCTTTTATGTCGTTCTCGATTTCATATCCTGTAATTCCCGGATATCTCAAATTATCACACGGAATTCGTTCATTCTTCTTCATGGATGTCCTCTTTTCATTCGTTGGTGTGTTTTGAGTCCCCTTCTTGAGGCTAGTGGTGCACCTATGCTGGAGATTTTCCTCCCACACATGGAGTCATCGAATTTCCTCACCCACAAGTCGTGTATCCCCAATTCCAAACAAATGGAGAAAAATTTGATCTTTGAACATCCATGTAGGGTTTTACTTTGTATTTCTTATTGTGTATCAAGCGGGTTGGGTATGATAATGTTTCCATTGGGGATAGATTAATCCAAAACTTAAAGAAGATACTAAATGGTTTTTAAATAATGAAGGGGTGTGTTTGATGGTGCTATTGTAATATTTTAACAATGATTATATGTTGTGAATTGTATGGGATTATGTCCACTAAAAATCATGTCCATTGGTGGTCCATTCTTGTGCACTAATGAACCGCTGTTTTCTAAATAATTCTATGAATGAATGGATGTAACATTGAAACTGGTTAATCATGTAAACTCGGTTGATTAAATGAATTCCCAATAGATAAAAATACTTGTGTGGTAACCCCGGTTAACCAAACGGAAGAAGGAAAATTAATGAAATGCTTTTTTGAATCTGAAAACACCCTTTTTCTATCTTGGTAACATGTGTGGTTGTTCTTCATGATGTTTGTGAGGTGACGTGGATTGGGATGGGATCCCTGCTATTGTTCAGTTGTTGGTTTCTGGATCTGAGGCCGTATGGGGTCATATGTGGGTTCATGGTGTGGTTCCAGTAATTCTAGGGATCTCATAGATCCCTTTGTTGTTGTGACATTACAAGGAACCAGGTGTGAATTCTTAAATTACTTTGTGGCTATTTTAACTTCCTTGGCTTGTGTCAATGTATGTTATTTGCCCGGTAGTGAAGAATTATTTTAAATGGAATCACATGATTATTAAAACAAGAATGGGTTTAATGGGAATTTATTCCAGGAAAGAGATGTGAGTTGGTTGATGTTTTGGTTCTTCTTAATAATGAATAATAACAAGGGTGTTTGTGTATTGGCTGGTTTTCAAACCCCTAGGTTGGGAAGAGTTCTTGTTTAACAATATGTAAAATTTAGTTCTTATGTATCTAATTCACTCCCCACCCAAGTTGAGAACTTTGTGTCGAACACCCCCATTTCATTGGGGAGGGTGTTTTTCCCAACACTCCTATGACTGGCTAGTTATTAGCTCATTTTCTTCTCCCTTTCCTGAGAACCCAAGATTTGTCGGGAAAGATGAGATGGAATGAGGACCATTATATCCCAAGATTCTTTAGGTAGGGTAGTGTGGTGGTTGGTCCAAGTGTGTGCGGGTAGGTTGTTTCCAAAGTGTCGTCGGTATGAGGCCTAGGAGTCTTCGAGCGTGGGGGTAGTTATTCTGGACTAGCTGTCTATGGGAGTTGTTACATGTGGTTGTTGTGTCCAGGTGTTTCCAGGTTATATGTGTGGTTATGGTACCCCAGGTGTGTGTGGATAGGGTATGGCAGTGGGACTGCGGTGAGAATGGAGTGGGAGGTCTGATTTGTAGGATTTGTTAAAAAACCAGTGGGAAAGTGGTGCAGGGTACCCAAACATCGATGTTTTATTACTATTACTTTACTTGACTTGCGATATTTTGGGATTTTTTCGTTTGTGAGGTTTGGGTGGATAGTTTCCTTGCTAGGTGATTTGGTTATCTCTTTTTCTCACGGGGCCTTAGATTGTCTCTCCACTTGTGCTCGGGGTTTTTTTTGGTTTCCCAACTGAGTATACATGTATACTCACCCTATGTATATAAAATTTCTTTTAGGTATCTAGGAGGATTTAGGGATCATGCGGGACCATACATGTTCGGATGTTAGTACAATTGACGTTTTTGTTTTTATTTTCTTTTGGTACATCCTGTTTGGAGTTTTCTTGTACCTTGTAGAACATTATTATTAGAACATGGTTATGGTAAAGGATTGTTTTTTCATTACTTTTACTTCTAGTTTTGGTGTTTCTGGGATTTACTATCTTATATACCAATCCTACTAAATCAAAAGTGTAATGCCTTCCATATTACAAGTGATTTTATACTCCTGGTTTTTGTCACCACTCCCAGGCCTATTGAAGGCAGGTCTTAGGGGTCATTATCTCTCCTTCAACTTGATGAAGGAAGGGTTGGAAATATGGTTTCACCTCCCTCATCTTGGTGAAGGAGGGTCGTGGAGAACATTTTTAGGTGACCTTGGTGCATGAAATAGGCTAGGGAAGACCGTCTAGGGAACATGATTTTAATCCCCCCCGTGATCTGATGCTAGGACTCTAGAACTACTGAACGACCAAGTGAGGCTACACTGATTGCAGGATATAGACCATAGTAAAGGTACATTCATCATAATGATTCATGTTGTTTACCGAATTGGTAATTTCATGAATTTCAAAAAATAAATAGTTATAATGAATTTAAAATAAAATTTTCGCATTACCCAGGCTTAGGAGTTCCTTGTTTCCTTTTTCAGCTATGGAACCTAGACATTATGCGTGGTTCAAGAAGTTATGGATAGATAGGTTGACCTAGTTGATTAGCGAAGGGCTGATATAGAGGAGGAAGATGACCAGTATTAGAAGACCCTTCATTCCTTCTAATGGAAGACTCCAGTGATGTGTGAGGGAAACATCTCAGTCATATAGACAAAGAGTTGGCTCGAGGTTTTCTTGATTTATTTTAGCTTGATCAGAGCTCTGAAAGAGTATTGGGTTCCTATGGAAGTGAGCCAAATATGAAGACCAACATGTCATTTCTATACAATTTTACTCATGGAGAGGAAGGAAAGTGATGTTTTATAGGATGAATTTGAGAAGGAGTTCCTAGCAGAATTCATTTCATCTATGATGAAGACTGAGAAGAGACATGAGCAACTCTCCCTACAGTAAGGGAAGATGTTGTTAAGGAATCTGGGGATCAAGTTCAAGGATCTCCAAGGATTCACATTGAATCCCTTTACATATGATGAGTCCTGAGAAAGATGCATAGAGGAGGCACTCTGACCTTCTCTTCAGTATGTTGTTACTCTATTTATTCTATCATCATAATTAGAGGTTCATAAGAATGATTAGGTAGTTGAAAGGATGCACTCACTAAGAGGTGTGTTGCGAGAGGGTATCTAGTCAATTTTTTTAATGGGATGTCCACCCGCAGTAGGTAAATGGTGTTAGGGCCTTTTAGGTTTCAGCAAGAGGGAAACATGCCTCAGTTGTTCCAGTTATGATCTCCTAGTCCTCACCCTTTTCCCATGGGTTTGAGATAGGGGTTCTTTTTCAGTGGAATAAAAGGAAATATTTGGAACCAGTTCCATGTTCAAGCACTGTACAGTGGGGTGGGAAGGATTAGCACCCACCTCAGCAGTAGTAGTTTCCCGTCAGGCCTTTCTAGCAGCAGGGGCTATGAGATCCAGCTCCACTAAGGTTAGATAGTTCCGGAGGAGGAAGAACTAAGGGTTCTCGTTAGGGACCTTAACTATGGCATGGTAGGGGAGGTGTCAAACATTAGTAAGGTAGAGGATTTGGGTGTGGGAAGTTGCATGCCACAGAGGTAGCAATTCCACCAGGTCCAGAGGTTGTTCGAGGTACAATCAGTATATTTTGTACTCTTGTTTATGATTTGTTTAATTTAGGAGCTTCACAATCCTTTTTTACACTAGGTCTCTCCCATACTCTGGGAATAAATGTAATGAGACATCCCATTCCTCTGGTGTTGATTTCACCAGTTGGAGGTCATATAAATTTTTATATTTTTTTCTTCAGGGATGCAGACCAATATTGGGATGACATCAGTCTAGTGGGGATCTTATTCTACTATAGATACAGCCATACGATGTCTTCCTAGGAATATAATGGTTATTTTTTATGTATTCTGTTATCAAATTATTATGGAGAATGGTTGTTTTTTTCAGATATGGACGGTCATCATGTAACATTAATTAGCGGGATGAGTTTTCAAGCGGGTAGATGGGAGGTATAGCCTCTTATTTCCCTATTAGCTGATATGTCAATGGAATCAATAGACATAGAGATGGTGGATGTTCTGGGGGTTTTCAGTGGCTTTCTGGATGTCTTCCCTGAATAGTTTGTGACACTACCTCCTCAACGTTACATTGAGTTTGGAATAGAATTGAAAACTGGTGCCTCTCTATTTTCAATGGATCCCTATCAGATGACACCTTTTGAGTTATGAGAGTTCAAGAATTAGGTTGAAAACCAAATAAATAAGGGTTTTGGCTGACCAAGTGTGTAACTATGGGGTGCTCTGGTATGTTTTGCAATGAAGTAAGATGGCGTCCTAAGATTGTGAATAGACTACTGGAGACTAAACCAGGTGACAGCCAAGAACCGTTTCCCCCTTCTGAGGATCAGTGATCTTTTTGATCAGTTAAAGGGAGCATGCTGGTTCTCTAAGATTGACCTATGGTCTAGATATCAACAATTGAGGGTAACAGAGGGAAAAACCCTGAAGACTACTTTCAGGTGCAAGTATGGGAACTTCGAGTTCATGGACCTTCCCTTTGGTGTCACAAATTCACCAGTTGTGTTCATGGGGCTCATGAAAATTATTTTACATGAGTACCTGGACTGGTTCATCATTGTGTTCATCGACGATATCCTAATATACTCAAGGTTAGAGGAGGATCACACCAAGAATCCAAAGACTATCTTGGAGGTTATCCGACACTACCATCTCAATATAAATTTGTACATGTGTAATTTCTGGACATGAGAAGTGCACTTCCTTGGACACAAGGTGTCTCAGCAAGGGATAATAGTGGACTTTTCAAAAGTCTAAGTGGGTTTTATTAGGTAGAAAAAAATGTGGTGTAGGTTTGTAGTTTCCTAGGTCTAGCAGGCTATTATTGGAGGTTCATACCCATATTATCTCGAAATATAGCTCCATTGATATACTTGACAAGAAAATATCATTCCTTCATATGGAATGAGCAGTGTCAGGAAGCTTTCCTTTATCTGAAGGAGAATCTAGTTAGTGCCCCAGTGCATAGGTTTCTAGAAGAAGGGGTGTTGTTTGAGGTGTTCTATGATTCTTCTGGACCAGGTTTGAGATTTGTGGTGATGCAGCAGCGAGGAGTAATCTCTTATGGATATAGTAAGTTACATCATCATGAACATAACTATGCCACCCATGATTTTGAATTTTCCATTTTCATTTTCGCGCTAAATTTTTGGTGACATTACCTCATCAGGGAGCGTTTTGTGATCTTCCCAGATCAAAATAGCATGAGGTATATCCTTTCCCAATGATACCTGAACATGTGGAAGAAAAGGTGGATGGATTTCCTCCAGGATAACGGCTTTGAAATCTCTTACAACCTAGGGAAGGGGAATGTGGTGGCCGATACCTTAAGAAGGAAGTGAAGAATGTGATAGTTCAAGAATCCATGAATACATAGAAGGAAATGTAGGAGTTTTCTACATTGCACCTAGATGTTGGGGATGATAGTATTAAAGGCTATCTATTTTAGATGATAGTGTAGTCTTCCTTTTTGCAGTTGGTGGAGGTGTCTTAGTTGGGAGACTCAGAGACTAAAGTGATGCATGATCACACTGCCTAGGGTGATGACCTGATGGGATGGTCTGAGGATAGTCAGAATCAGATGTTGTTTTGTGGGAAGCTGTTTTTCCCAGTGGTAATGCACGAGGTAGGTATATGGGAGTTCCATGTCTCACTACTGATGGTGCATCCAGGAGTCTCTATGATGTACCTAGGAATGAGAGAATAATTTTGGTGGACCGTGGTAAAGTGGGAAGTGGCAGAGTTTGTAGCATGGTTCTTAGTGTGTTAGTAGGTGAAGGCCGAGCACCATGTTCCCGAAGGTCTATTACGGCCCTTGCATGTTCTTGAGTGGAAGTGGTATGAAATTTCAGTGGATTTAATCACATGATTACTCAGATATGAGGGAGATTACATTGCTATTTGGGTAGTGGTGGACCAGTTGACGAATTCATCTCACTTCTTGGAGATCAAGGACTCGAGCACAGTGGTTGCCTTTGCACAAAGGTATATGGATAAGGCAGTACGACTTCATAGAGTTCTACGATCCATCATCTTGTATTGAGGAATAAAGATTACCTCAGATGTCTGGATGGTATTACAACATGATTTTGACACCCATCTATGTCTCAACAGTACATTCCTTCCTAAAATGGATGGGTATATTGAGGGGATCATCCAAAAATTGGAGAACATGTTGTGGGTGTGTGTATTGGACCTCAGAGGATCGTGGGTACAACACTTTCTCATGTTAGAGTTTTCTTCAAATAATATCTATCAATCTACCATAGGAACGGCACCATTTGAATCTTTGTATGGAAGACCATTTTTTTTACCCGTATGTTGGATAGAGGTTGGGGAAGTATCCCTTATTGGAACTGAGGTATTGCAAAGCATGACAGAGAAGGTTCAACTTGTGCATGGGAGGATGAAGATGGATCAGGAGCAACAGAATTTTTATGCCAATTGTAGGAGTATGCCTTTGGATTTTCAGGATGGGGACGATGTTTTCGTGCTGGTTTCTCCTTGGCATGGAAAACATAGGTTTGGAAGAGGAAGCAAGATTTCTCCATGGTTCATTGGACTTTTCAAGGTGTTGGAACGAGTTGGCGAGGTGGAATATCATCTGGATTTTTCACCATGGTTGGAGAGGATCCGTGAAGTCCTTAATGTCTCTCAACATCGTCTGTTTCTACATGATGATTCTCACATCCTAGAATGGGGAGAGTTGGATGTCGAGGACAACACGGCATTTTTGGAGCAACTTATAAGAATCACGGATTTTAAGGAGAAGGTGCTTAATGGGTAAACCATTCCTTTGGTTCATGTGTTATAAAGGCATGGTGGCCTTGAGGAGAGTAATTGGGAGTGAGAAGCACAGATGCATGCCCAGTTGTAACGTCCTGGATTCGGGTGCCGCCCAAAGGTTCCCCAGACCTAGTTGGTCACATAACCTAAAGAGCATTTCTCCAAATTCTAGTTGATTTCGACTATATGGATGGGCCTTGGGTGTGATAGTGGTGAAACTATTCCCTCATTGGCAGAGTAACACAGAAGAAACAATAATACCATACAACAAAGTAAATATCGAAAAAATGATACTAAAATCAACTACAACATATATAAATAAATGATGCATGTCACATGTATCTAGGAAGTCATCCAAACAAGTCACAATTCTGGAAATATAATACAGAAATCAATGTACTAAAAAGTATGTAAACTCCAACATCATACCAAGCCCCATCTTGGTCCCATTCTCCCCATATCTAATAGAATTCACGTACTTCATGAAGAAGGGTTCTTTCCCTTATCTACTCTTGTAGCCATATAATCTGTTTGGGTGGAAAATCATGACCCAAATTAAGAGTGAGATGAATCCGAATAGGAAACCAATAAAATATCAATGTCTAACTATCTGTTATTGTATAGATAGAAGGTAATATGAAGAAATAAAACAATAAACTAATAAGTACTCAAAAGTAAATAATCCTATGATTTTCAATTACATTCATTTTCAATTATTAATTATTCAACGAATTGAATAATGTTACTTTAGGATATAGCCTAATCTCTATATCCCCATGTATGATGGTAACAACAGATGTCATAGAAGACCATTTAAACAAACAAGTAAGACTGAGTCCAAGCTTGTACTTTGGCTTGACAGACTCGTCACAATCATTCAATCATTCAAAGGAAACCCTCTGGGAATGTTCTTATAATCTAACCCCTCTGGTTCATAATATCATCAAATTAATAAACAAAAATTACACTCTTGGAAATATCACAAAGTCTAACCCCTTTGGTCCCACATGGTACGAATCAATTATAAACAACTACCATGGTAGCTCTCACGATCAATAACCCTTGGTCTTCATAGCAACAATATAGTTTATAATGACCCTCTAGAAACTCTCACAGTCAATTACCTATGGTCCAAAATTCATTTAATAATGACCCTATGTGTTGCTCTCAAAGTATAACCCCTCTAGTCTATGACCACCAAGAATCTCTCACAGTCAATACCTCTAGTTCAACATAATAACAAATATACATAAATGACCCTACATTGGTAAGCTCTCAAAGTAATTTACCCTTATTAATTAATTCACAATGATGAACACATGCATCTCATATAAATAGCTACTCCATCAAAACAACACGAGGCCTAGAAAAAAAGAAAGCCTAATAGGAAATTCTAGACCAAACTACCATAATCAATCAAACATGGGAAACACATCCACAATCAAGTTATTAAACCTTATGCATAAGAAATAATCTTTCCTCAATCAAACACAGCATAATAGGTATTAAACATGGTTAAATTCCATATCACGCAATACCCAAAAAATGGGTTGTTACAACCGACCCCCAAAGTACACGGTGTGTTTAGAGAATTCACATGTCATGTATAAGCCTCAACCGACCCCCAAATTAGGTGATCAACAATGTCACCTACACAGACATGTACTCGGCCATTAAATGGACAATACATGGCTACATGTGGAAACCGGGTACACGATGTTTACTTAAAAAACTTCAAAATCTCTCGTTTCATAAAAAACAACCCAAAATAATGATCCATACCTAAAATTAATATTTGGGTTGTTACAAACAACCCCCATAAAGAATATTTTCCCCAAATTACACTTTAAAGGGTGTTGAAGAATAAACATCAAACAATTATGGCCACTGTGATCATACATCAACATCCCTCTCCCAAGTCTCATCCTGTACTCGCCTATGCTGCCATAGAACTATTACTAGAGGAACATACTGGCCATGAAGAACCTTCATGCTGCAATCCAGAATCCATATAGGGGTCTGCTAAAAGGATGCATCCACCTCCAAATAAACCTCAGAGGCTTGAAAAACATGAGACATGTCTGAAAAGTAATGTCGTAGCTGTGAAACATGAATGACATCATGCATATCCCAGTACCTCTGAGGTAACTGCAATTGATAGTAATCCATCACAACACTTTACAAAAACTCAAATTTCCCGACGTATCTCGGTAAAATATTCCCCTATCTCTTAATCCTCATTTTCCCAACCTCGGTGTGACATGTAAGCAAACATTATCCACAACCTCAATCTCCGAAGGTCATCTCCATTGATCTGCATAAGATTTCTTCTGAGATTGTGCAGTAGCCATCCTCTTCTGAATCAACTCCACCTGCTCGGTGGTCTCCTCAACAAGAATTGGTACCAAAATAGCTGCATCTCCTACCTCTATCCAACATAGGGGTGATTGGAATGGTGTACCGTATAAATCCCAATAAGGTGCCATCTGAGTCATTTCTTGAAAACTACTACTGTAGTAAAACATTACTGGGGGTAAGTGTATCTCGCAAGACCCCCCAAATTCCAGGATGCATTCTTGAAGCATTTCCTCCAAAAACTGAATCAGGCACTCGAACTGACCATGTTTTTGGGGATGATAAGCTATACATAGAAGTACTTGCATACCCAAATCCGCCTATAGTCCCTATCAGATGCGAGATGTAAACCGAGAGTCCCTGTCTGAAATGATAGAGTGTGGAACCCCATGTAAATGTATAATCACCTAGAATTAAAACTTTCCAATATCATCAACACTGAATGTTTCATTGATTGGTATGAAATGTGAAACATTCATGAATCTTTCAACAACAACCAAAATTGCATCATTCTGTCAAGGATACCTCGGTAAACTAATCATGAAATCCACCACGACATCATTCCACTTATACTTGGGATTGGATAACTATTGTAACAGCCCTAATAGTCACTGATGCTCTACCTTAACTTGCTGATAGGTGGCACATCTCATAACAAAACTAGCAACATCCCTCTTTATACTTGGTCACCAATACTGACGGTGTAGATCCCGATACACCTTGGTGATTCCACGATGATCTTATTAAACTGAGGAATGAAAATCCCACATCAACTCCTCACGTATGTCTGATGAAACCCATACACGCCCATGAAAATGGAAGATCTCATCATCACCTACGGTACACCCTGGAGTGGAGTCCTCTCATGACACAATCTACTGTTGGACTAGGCCTTCATAATTTAATAGCTGCCTCATTTGAACTCGATCTAGTAGAGTAGATGTAACTACTATAGAAGAAAAAAACATATACCCCTATCCATCATACTACTCCACATACATACCACAGAACCAATCCATAAGATGACACACACTACTGGAATATTTAACTGCTGATATATGTGTCTTCCTGCTCAACGCATCAACCACTACATTGTCATTCCCCAGCGTGTAGGCAATCTCAACATCAAAATACTAAAGGTACTCAACCCATATTCACGGTCTCAAATTCAGATCATGCTGAGTAGAGATATACTTGAGACTTTTGTGGTTAGTGTGTACCACAAAATTCTCTCCCAAAATATAATGTCTCTAATAGATTAAAGCTTTCACAAATGCAGCTAACTCGAGATCATGCGTCGGGTAATTATTCTCATGTGGACTCAACTACTGAGACCTATACAGAATGTATCCTTCTCCCTGCATAAGAAAAACTCCCATCCCAATACTCGTTCCATCACATTAAATTGTGTAACTCTTTCACAGATTGGGAAAAACTAGTATCGGCACTGAAGTCAATCACTCATTCATCTCCTAGAAGGATGAATCATAGGAATATGTCCAAAAGTACTTTTCACCCTTCCTAGTCAAGCCTATCAGTGGCACTGCTAAGGGTAAAAATTGTTATATAAAGTGCTAGTAGTAACTATCCATCCCCAAAAAACTCTGTACCTCAAAGACATTCTTTGGATGTTCCCAATAAACTACTACTCTCACTTTCTATGGGTCTCTTGATACTCTTATCATTGACATAACATGACCCATGAGGTGAATCTAATCTATCCAAAAGTGTCATTTTGAGAGCACAACATATAACTGATTCTCTATCATTGTACTCAAAATGATCTCAAGATGGGTGGCATGGTCATGTCGCGTGTGAGAGTACACCAAGATAAAATCCATGAAGACTACCACAAAATAATCCAGGTAAGGATGGAACTCTCCATTAATTACTTCCATGAAATCTACGGTTGTGTTCGTGAGATCGAATGACATAACAACATACTCGAATAGACCATACCTATTACAAAATGATGTAAGAGGTATATCTGTTTGTCTAACATAAAACTAATGATAATAGGATCTCAATTCAATCTTCGAGAACACTTGAGATCCTCAAAGATGATCAGATCTATCATCAATCCACTATATGGGATATCAGTTGTTGATCATCAACTAGTTCAACTTCTGATAATACACAAAAACATTGATGGTATAATTTGGCTTCTTTTCAAAAAAAACATGTGAACCTCAAGATGAAGTACTAGGTCAGATGAAACCCTTTTCCTGTAACATCTTTAACCGCTTCTTGAGATCCAGTAACTTTACTGTAGCCATCCTATGTGGAGGAATGGGCACCAGTGCCACTCCTGGAATGAGCTAAATAATTAAATAAACTTCACGCTCTAGAGGAAATCATGAAAATTAATCTAGAAATACATCCCTGAAATGACCCACCATTATAGGAAATTCCATTTGTGAAATCCCATGGTCATGCAGATAAAAACTAGAAATCTGGTTTGTAATTCATCCCAACCCATGATGCATGCGTCTAGATCTGCTCTCCTGGACATCCCATTCACCCTTGTGTAAGAAATACACACCCTCTGGTTATTTGAAAACACAATACACATATATAATTCAAGAAAGGACTTTAAAAAGACTAACCAATACATTTTGAGAATGAAATCATAAGCCGTCGTCTCTAAGACGTTGAGGTCCCATAAGAAGTGACACCCACGAACCTCAAAAGGGAACTCCTTGTACTGACGTACACTAGTCATCCTAATCCTCAATAGAGTGTTTAGATCCGTAATATTCTCATACATAAATATGTAAAGCCCAAGGCTATACATAATGGAAATAGATATAAAATTATGGGAGGCCCATGTATCAAAAATCGCACAAGATAAAACTGAGGAAAGTAGAATCATACCTCAAACCATAGAGGGTATGTGATCCTACTCTTTATGGGCCTTCTACACTACAAATGTCTGACCTGTACTATGGCCCTATGACCCTTATCGACTACCCATAGCCGATCCAACCTAATATCGATGAAATGATATCATTTGAATACCACGACCATGACAACAACCTCTTTCTCGTCCTAAACATCCGGATGAACTCCAGTTCCCTGACAGCAGAGAAACATGTGGTCCTAATTCTGAACATGATGTCATAATAGAACCCCAATCACTCGATGTTAGTGAGAATACCTAGAAAAAATGATGAATATAGCGCATCTTGCTGCAATATCAGTACTGGATCGAGTCCCTTAGGATATGTGGTCTTGTATGCCCACTCTTCCCACACTAGTATCATCCCACATGGATACCTGAAGAAACATCACATGAATGCTCCCAAGGGAGATTACTAATATCTTCCAAAGGATTACTGGCTCTGGATGATGAACTGCCTTGGCTTGGAACTCCCAACACCATCCGATTGTGCTCGGTAATTAGTTCTTGGTTCACTATAGCCATCACAAAATCTCGCCTAAAGACAGTCACCAGCGACAAGATGACAGAACTGAGACCATTTTCAAATCACCTAGCCAAAAATAACTCTTCACCTTTGAGAATAGGTGAAAATAAATGAAGCTCTGTAATATGAGAAGAGTAATCTATAAATGAAAGATAAATCTACGCCAAATGCATGAACTCTCAGGCTCGGTCGGCCCTCGACGTCCAAGGATTGAAATAATCATAGAATATCCTCTTGAAATATTCCCATGCCATATCCCTATGACGTCCATCCTGTGAGATGACATCCCACAATCTCTTAACGGAATCACATAGCATGTGTGTAGCAAGCTTAACCCTCCACTCTAGAGTCATCTCTAGATTCTCAACGATTGAAAGGATGGCATCCAACCATGACTCTGCAGCCTGTGGTCCTCCATACCTAGAAAACGTAGGAGGATGCTGCTGCTGGAACACCCACGCCAGCTCTGACATAGATGGGGTAGGATGCAGTGCTCCTTGAAAAGTCTGTAACATATTCAAAAATCCTTCACGGAATTGTGGATCAACACCTACGCCCATAATAAAAGCTGGTTCCAAAATGGGCACAATGAGAGGATCTACTGGTATCCCTACTCTACCCTTTCTGGTGTCTGGTCATCACCATGAACCTAGTGTACAACTAGATGACGTGTCGGTGGCATGAATCTACATGGTCAAGAGCACGCCTTAGTTTAATATTACCAAGGTAAATAACTTAGTAGTGCAGGAAAGGAACATGAGAAGAAACATTCATGCCTTACAAAATAGGGTTACACAGTGTTTATAAAACATACATGGAATGTTCCCTTAAGCTTTTAACATGGCGTGTAACTCTTCATAACCTGGTTGTGTAACACCCATAAACATGGTGTGTTCGACCTGAGACAGAACATGTACTTGAATATTCCCTCCTGCCCAAGCTCCTCCACAAATCTAAATCACATGGTTCTCACTTGGGGAACACAACACGGCATGTTCCCCTAGACACGATGTGTACTGGTTATGTTCTAACCACCCGTGTAATTTGTCACATGATTTGAGACATAGTTGACTCTACATAGCATGCAAGAATAAAACACAACTTGTACAAACTATGTTTTATCCACCTGTGCCATTTTTTACATGGATGGACACATGGTCGTTATGGCACGACGTGTACTCCAGTTACACTGAATGTTCTACCATATTTTCCCACCCCAATGTCACTTCTCACACAGTCAGTCCCATGGTTAAAGACTAAACAGTGTGTACAAATAGTAAATGACATGTAGTTATGAAAAGTTGTTTCTTCTAGAAAATAAGAACACATGGCATGTGTTCATATCACCACATGTCGTGCTGTTTTTACTTCTAGACAATAAGCCACTAAAACATCCTCAGAACCCCTCAAAACTTATAATTTTGTCCAATGCATGAAATGTTCTAACATGTCAGAGCCCATACTCCAGCTAATCAATGTTTGTAATCCTTATTCATATTCTAACGTGACAAAATTCAATTAATATTCAAATATGATCCACCAAATTTCGATCTAAGAGGGCACATAACACCTAAGGGACCAAATCGTGGCGTCCTTCCAAATGAAAATTTACGTATTTTGATATGCTATAAAATAGTAGGTATTCTATCACAGCATCTATCACAATAACATGAAATCAGTAATTCACCCTAAATGGCATGAAACGAATGCATGACATGTGATATCTAGAATGTTCCAATATGATGCATGAGATAGAATAGCCTCATCTCATTGGGTTGTAACAGAAATAGAACCACAATTATATTAATAATAACAGCACAAAACAAGTACACCACCCAACAATGAAATCAAATCAACTGTAATAATTGAAAAATATTTGCAATAATCGAGGAATCTTGGATTATCCTTGTACACAGGTTAGCTACTCTTGGGTAAAACATATTACCAACTAATTTTTCATTCTTATCCCAATCTATAGGCTCCAAATAGTAAGACAGAGTAGAAAAGAAC
This sequence comes from Viscum album, assembly GCA_963277665.1. Classification (NCBI taxonomy): domain Eukaryota; kingdom Viridiplantae; phylum Streptophyta; class Magnoliopsida; order Santalales; family Viscaceae; genus Viscum; species Viscum album. Next base: position 413,002,566 of record OY728128.1, on the reverse strand, counting down.
CTCTTCTGATACCACTTTGTAACGTCCCCGATCTGGGTGTCGCCCAATGGTGCCCCAAACCCGGTTAGTCACATGACCTAATGCTCGTTTCCCCAAAGGACAGAGTTTTATGACTAGTATCAAGGGCCTTGGGTGTGATAGTGGGAAAATTACTACCTCATTGGCAGTGTAATAAAATGGAAACAATAATACCATACAACAATGTAAACAGTGGAATTATGATGGTATAAACAACTACAACATATAAAAATAAATGATGATTGTCACATGCATCAAGGAAAGAATCCAGAAAAGTCACAATGATAGAAATGAAAAACATAAACCAAAGTACTGAAAAATAATTAAACAATAACATCATCGCAAGCCTCAACTTGTCCCATTTGGCCATCTCCAACAACAATTAAGTACCTGATGAAGAAGAGTGTTTGTCCTTATCTACACCTGCAACCATATAATCTGTTTGGGTCAAAAATCATGAACCAAACAGGGAGTGAGATGAATCCCAGCAAGAAACCACAAAAAATCTATGTCTAACTATAAGTGAATATATATATAACAGGTAATATACAGAAATGAAGCAATAATCTAGGAAGTACTCAAAAGTATACAATCCTATCGTTTTCACCTACATTCATTTTCATTTGTTAATTATTCAAAGCATTGAATTATGTAACATTGGGATCTAGCCTATGTTCTGTACCCCCCTATATAATAGTAACAGTAGATGTATCAGATGACCATCTAAACAAACTGGTAAGACCATGTCCAAGATTGTTCTTTGGATTGGGTGACTCGTCATAATCATTCAATAATTCAATGGAAACCCTCTAGAAATGTTCTCATTGTATAACCAGTCTAGTTAAACATATCATAAAATCTATAAAAAATACTGAGCCTATGGGAAATCTCACATAGTCTAAGCCCTTTGGCCCCACATAGTACTAATCGATTACAAATTACCAAATGGGTAGCTCTTATGATCATTACCCTTTGTTATACATAGCAACAATATAATTTATAATGACCATCTTTCATCTCTCATAGTCAATTCCATATGGTCTATGTTTATTTAATAATTAAACTATGGGAATCTCTCACGGTCTAACCCTTCTGGTCTAGGACCACCCGGCAGCTCTCAAAGTCAATATGTCCAAGTCAAAATAACAAAAAATATACATAAATGACCCTACCTCGGGAATCTCTCAAAGTCGATTCCCCATAGTCATTTCTTCACAATACAAAATACATGAATCTCATATAAATATTAATTTCGTCCTAACAACATGAGGTATGGAAAAAAAAATCCTAACAGGATATTATAGACCAAAAGACCATAATCAATCAAACATGGGAAACTCATCAAAATCATGGTATTAAACCATATGCCTAAGAAATAACAATTTCTCAATCAAACACACCATAATAGGTTTAACCAGGGTTAAATTCCAAACCACGCATTATCTTATACATGGGTTTTACACATGTTTAGCATATATAATCCAAATAAAACCAAATAAAATCACAAACCAACTACCTTGATGTTGTAAGAAGAATATTCTTGAACATCCGCACTTGAATCGGCCTAGAACAACACATATCTACAAAAATGTTAAAAATGACCAACCTTGGATAACTCAAGAGAGAGGAGAAATCAGGAAGAGAGGCTTTAGGAGATGATAGAACTCACTGGTGGGACTCCAATGCACCCAGCGAAGTCTCAATTAGAGCTCAGATGGAAGAACATGATGAGCTTTAATTTCATCTGCCTTTCATCACTCTAATATAAGAAACATAGAGAGAGGAATAGATTTATAGATATGAGACATGACCCCACTCCAACAAATAAATTAAAAAAAAATTACATGGTGTGTTCATTTAATGTACATGTCGTGTACAAGCCTCAACTAACCCCCACTTTAGCCAATCAGCCAGGTCACCTACACAATCATGTACTCAGCCATTACAAAGCTTGTACAAGGGTACGCATGACAACCAGGTACACGACATGTAATTAGAAAATTTACAAATCTCCATTTTCCCTAAAGAACAACCTGAAATAAAGATACATACCTGAAATGAAGATCTGGGTTTTTACACCAGTATCCGAAGTTGTTCTGAGTTTTCTATTGTGTTCTATATTGTAACATACTAGTGTTGTAATGTTTGAACTCCTTTTATGTATCATAATTTATTTAACTATTGTCTAATATTGTGTGAAAATTATTGACTATGGGGATGGGAGAACCTGATCCTTAATCGAGATGCATCAATATGTATGTGATTAAACCTATGCGGGAGAGATAGTGTAAGCCAAAGTGTATAGTATCTTTACATAGAGGAAGCATCTCCCTAATACATGTGTTTAGATGGGGTGACCATAGTGTTTTCATATTTTTTGAGGAGACATATGTCAAGGAGGTGTCCTTGGATGTTGAGGTTTTCACACCAACATTAAAAATAACACATGGTGGTTTTCTCCTGAGAGGAATATTAAGTGGTGGTTTTTTGAACCCTCTCTTTTTTGGTTTTGTTTTGAATTGTTAATGACGAGAATAATTTTTGAGGTATCTGATGTAATAAACCAATTTTCCCTAGACCCGTGCTTTGTGAAAATCCAGTGTTTTAGGTGTTCATGGAGGCAATAGTGGCTCGTTTCAAGAGTATTTTAGTTTTTTTAGTTTTTTCATTTGTGAATCAGGGCCTTAGTGTAAGCATGTTTTTGTGTTGGAATATCAGTTAATAAACTTCTCTGTGTGTCATCATGTTAGTGCTTTGGCATGTAAGTGCGTCAACATCAGTGATTCAGGGGCGTCACCATCGGTATGTAGAGGGTGTCAGAGTCGGTAGGTAAAGGAAATGGTAGGGCATGTTGTTGGTGGCTCAGCATCGGTAACATAGTGTCGGTGGATCAGTGTTGTTAGGTTGCATCGGTAGCTCACTCGTCAGTGGCTTCACATCATTGACTTACCCATTGGTGACTCAATTTTAGGTTTCACAGTTTTTTTCTCAGGTTTCTAGTTTTGACCCTCTTACATTATATTTGACGTAAACCATTGTTAAAGGCTTCCTCGGGAATTTTTAAGGGTTTTTCAAAGGGTATAAAATATATATTTAAATATCCTAATGTCTTGTGAAATTTTAGATATCCAAACCGCATGGTCATGGCCACGATCCCACATTAATGGATTTTGGAAACCGTTCTTCCTTTAAAATAGGATTTTGCTCATCAAGGATATGATCTTCCCTTTCTCATGTGTTTCCATTTCCCCTTATTGTTCCTAGAGACTTCCTCCCTAGATGAGTTGTGAACCTATTATAGATCTCTCCTACTCATATTTCTTGGTGTTGTTTCCGGCTGCTAACGTGATCCCCTGTTCTGAGTGCAAGGAGGAACATCGATCCTTTGATCATCCGGTAAGGATTTTCTTATGTCTCTATTTATTTTCACTTCATGCATGGTGGGTGTCCAAATGATTCCTTGTGAATAATGGGTGAATACATTCAGAAGGCAAGAAATAATGAAGAAGGGAATATGATCAAAAGATAATGTGGTAATGAAATAATGGGTTGAGAGTGGATTGATGTTCGATCTCTTGGTCTTGTTTTTTTGTTATCTTTGTTTCTTTATGGATTGATTGTGGCAGTATGAATTCCGAAATTCATGTTCGTTGGTGGTATTTGGTTTCACACTGGTGGTTTCCTATTCATTTTGTTATGATGTTTGATAATCGACCATGACATGAAAACAACTTAAAAATGTACACTTGGTTAATGGAAATGGATTCCCTATGATGAAAACCCTTGTATGATCACCCCAATTTATCAAGTGTATTAAAGGATGGTGTTTACCAAATATGAATATATATATATATATACATCTTGTTGACAGTTATGGCTAACTTCCATGTTCTATTAGGTTTTGATACATTGTGTGAGTTGTGTGGTGTTGCTGTTGGGAGCACAGTTGTGGGTATGGGGGTTGAAATAGGATTTGCTTCTATGGGAATGGTGTGGTATGTGTGTAAATGGGGATATGGGTTAGTAGTAGTTGTTGTGGGATTTTTGTGTGAGGATGTACAAAGGCTATGTTGGTATCCCAGTTTGAGAGATTGATTGATTGTGGAATGTATGGACTTGTCGGATGATGAACTACCATTATTTGTGTCAGTGTCATTGACGGGCGTTGGGTAGTGGGACTACATGGTCATTATGAACTTGAATGTAGTTTGAATACATCTAGGAATTTTTGGGCAGTGTAGCTGCAGAGCAGGGTTGTGAGATAAGGATTGTGTGGTATAATGTTGAAGAATGATAGTTGGAGGTGGTTGAACAGGGGCATGCAGTGGGAATGTAAATCTATTTTTATCTTTTTTTTGATATTGTTTTGGTTGGTAGTTTCCCAGTAGTGCTATAATAAATTAAAGTGAATACCTAGATTAATATATGAAAAGTAGTAAATGAAAAAACAGGCTGCGTTACGCTTTGGAAGTGGATGTTGTGTGGTTGGGCATATAGGGGTAGCAGCAACGGTGGTTTTGTATGATTTGGTTGTTTGTATGGAAACCCATAGGTTGGGCTGAGTGTTTTCTTATCTATATGTATAAATTGTTGTTCCTTTTTATTTCTATATGAATCCCACCATTTTTGAGAACCATGTTCCAAACACCCCCATTTCATGGAGGAGGGTGTCTTTCCCAACATCCTAGTGTGAGAATGTATGGCTAGTTTATGACTTCCTTCCTCGCACCATCTTACAATGTCTTACCACTCAAGCATATCTGGGAGGCTGTAATGGATTGAAGATTACCATAGCACAATATCCATTAGAAAATGGTTTTTTTGGATGATAGGCCTAGGTGTTTGCGGACAAGGTTTGTTTCCAATATTATCTTTTGGATGATGCCTAGGTGTCTTCAGGCAAGAGATGTAGTTGTCGACGCCCAGATGTCTATGGGTTGGATTTTGTGTGGTTTGAGACCCAGTTGTGTGCAGGAATGTTGTGGAAGTGGGATTTCATATGGGAAGAGTGGTAGTATCAAGATTTTATCCATTATGGATGAGCAGTTAACTAGTGGTACAGTGATGCAAAGTACCCAAACATTGATTTGTCTATACTATTACATTACATGACTTGCATTATATGGTAAGTGTGTCATGGTGATGTTGGGATGGTTAGTATCACTTGCTAGGTGCTTTGAGGTTCGAATATTTTCTCAAACATGCATTTGAATGTTCCCCCACTTATTCCTGGGTGGATTTAGTTTCCCTAATGATTATACTTGTATTCTCACCCTACGTATATAAAACTATTTTTAGGTTTCCCTGAGGACTTTGAGGACTGTGCTAGACTTTACTAGCATGGGTGTCAAGATTATTTTTTTTCTAATTAGTCTCTTTTCTTTTGTTACTTTACTTTGGAGTTTTTTTTGTAAAATGGAACATCGTTAATTATTGAAAATGATGTGAGAATGCATTTTGGATTTAATTTTACTTTTATTATTTGGATTTTATTGGGATTTATCATCTTATATCCCAATATTCTTTTAGAAAAAGGGAAATTCCATCCATATTATGTGAGATTCTATACCCTTTGTGCTAGTCACTGCTCTAGGGGCTATTGAAGGTGGTGCTTGTGGGGTCTTTATCACTCCTTCATATTGAGGAAGGAAGGTTGTAGCACTTTGTTGTCTCTTCCCTCATCTCGATGAAGGTGGGTCATGAAAATGTGCTCCCTCTCAATAAATATGACTCGTCTACTGATAGTCATATTCTTATCAGAGGGTTTGTTTAGCTAGTATCACTTTTATTCCTTGGGATACCCTATAAAGAAACACTTCATGCCCCTAGGTTCTAGTTTGTTTCCTGAAAAATCATTAACAATTTCCTAGCATCCCTATACACATATATGTGACCAAACGAGTTTCATTATACTTCGTAGCTTGAAGGGAATTCTATTTGAACACATTATTTGGTACTCAATCTAATGTTTATGCCTCAGTTTGTAATGCATATCCCCAAATGTATAATGTAATATCTGAATGGATCATCATCGACCTTACCATGTCTAACAAGTAACGATTCCTCCTTTCACTAACACCATTCCACTATCGTGTATATATCGGAGTGAGTTGATATAGAATATCAAAATCCCATGGAATGTTGATGAAATCTTGGTTAATATATTCACCACCTCAATCTGATAAATGATTCATTAGCTTCAAACCAAGTTGGTTTGCTACTTCATTCTTAAATTCCTTGAATTTATCAATGGGCTGGGACTTATATCTCATTAAGTGGACATAGCCATATCTACTCAAGTCATCAGTAAAAGTTATGAAGTAAGAATTTCCAACTCCATCATCTCCTAGAAACGGTCCACCCACATCATTTTATACCAATACTAGAAGCTCTATGACCCTTTAACCCTATCCACCAAATGGTGGGTTTGTCATTATGACTTGTAAAAAAGCATGGAGTCTATCAATTGGTTTTATATTAGAAGAGTCTAAATGTGTAGAGACCCGAAGCTTAACGTACATATACATTACATTACATTTGCGGAATACATAGTACATAACAAAAACACACACACAAGGATCGTAATAGTTTAGTGTGTTTGGAAACTCGGAATATAATATTCTAATCGTGGTGAAAGATCATCAACATCTCCCATAAAGATCTTACTTTTTTTAACCTAAAACCTTTCTTTATATCCTGGGGAAAAGAAAACATAAAAGGGTGAGCTCAAATGCTCAGTAAGGGTAAACAAAATAAATATCAATCACATCATATTCATAAGAACATAACATTTTGGAAATCTTAACCTTCAAAAGAGAGCATAATTTCGTAACATGGGATAAATCATAGTAGTGAAATGAAATCCCAATAATCATAACTTAAAACATGAAACATTGTGGCATACACACATAATCATAGAGAATCATTTCTTGTTAGTCAAGACTCATTTCCAAGACTATCTTAGTGGACAAAGTCTCTTTCTGAACCGAGTCACCCTCGTTTCAGTCCTGTTTCACTGAACCGGTATAACCTACCGTTCCAGCCATGTCTATCTCATGAGATATAAAATCTTTACCCAATTCATTGGAGGGAGATATAGGTCCCACCCATCTCATAATGATACCATTCTTATGTGTGCCACAAAATCATAAATCATACATCATTGCATAACCCATGTAATAAAAATGGGAATCTTAAACATCGTGACATCATAAAACAATTCACATAAGATAAAGGAATTCATAAAAATAATCCCATCACAACATAATCAAATCAATGTAATAATAGGGATAAATACAGAACCTTTTATTATTTTAGATGGAAAATGATTTCGATAAAACAGTTGAACTCCATTCTTGATGAAAATATCCTTTCTATTTCAAAAACACTTTTCCTTTCTTAATATGTCATACAATTATAAACTAAAAGAAGTTGATTAAAAATAAACATGAAAACATTTAAAGTAAGATTCTTAGAAATAATGTTTTAAAAATCCATTAATGCCGTATAAGTTAAAAAAAACATTCTTCTCGTACTTTTGTCGGAAATGTCAAAAAGTACCTCGTACGAAAAACGTCAAAAGATTTCTTTCATATCTTTTACTAAAAATTCACCGAAGGGTAAAATAAGATTTAAACAATTGTAGGTGGATGGAAATAATAGTACATATTGAGGAAACATGGATGTGGATGATAAAATACACCCCAGTAAATACCAAATTATAAACAATCTCGGATAAAAATGAGATTGTGATATTTCCCTTAGCTTAGGTCCGTTTTTCTTCGTAGGTGTCCGAACCTCCTCTTCTTTGAAGCGCCTCTTTGAGACATCTTTTAGGGCACTAAAATTGGTATTTTAGGAAGTCAAAAACCTCTAGGATGTTTCTAGGGAAGTGGAGAAGAGAATTTGGCAGGGGTTGGCCGAGCTTGAAGGCTCAAAGTTGTGTGAGGAAGAGAGGGAGGAGGTGCCCTTTTATAAGGGAGGAGAGGGGCACCTTTGGAATAACTAAAAATATTATTTTATTATAAAATCAAGTTCGGTATTAAATAGCTCCAAATTGATTTATTTCGAGGCTAAGGTAGTGATGGGTCGAAATCCTCTCATCCAATAGAATTTAGACAAGTTTAGGTTCCTATTTTAACCTTATCATTTAGATTTAACATTTAGTTAAATAATTTTACTTTTACCATGTCTTCTTGTGTTCTTATACTATAAGGTTAATAAAATTACTATAAGTAGCCAAACGAACCCCAAGTTGTTTATAATTAATATATATAACCTTATCTAAGTAATTTTTCCAAACCGTAGATTTTTAGGAATAAAATAACAATTACCAATATAATATATTTTTTAAAAAACTATTTTATGTCAATTTTGACACTGTTTAGTAATTGATTTTTGTGAAAGACATAACAGAATTATTAGTTCTAAACAATTTAATTAAATAAATAATAACATGTCATATTAACCTAGAAAATTAGTGGTATTCATAAAAAGTCTTAAATTACATTTATTTTGGTATTTATAACATCAATTATGTCAATATTTCATTAATAAGATAATTACTGCATCATCTTTGTGTCATAAATAAATTAAATTATTTGATGTCTAAAAATTACAAATTAAATACCAATATGTAGGAAATCTTTTTATCTTTCTAATGAATATTTACAATCGAATTTATCTTATGTATAACCCTATATTAAAAATGTTTTAGTAAATAAACTTTGATATTAACTCTTTTAACTCTTCTTTGAATTAAATAATAATAAATGTCTTAATCTAATCCAAGTGGGACAAAATGGTCATATTTTATTCCTAAGCTTGTTTTTGGTAGAATTAAACTTATCCAATAGAATTTGGACATGTGTTAGGGTAATAATAATATCATTTTTACACTTCATTACCCTATTTACTTTTAACCGTGCTAAATAAAAGTAAAAAGTTACTATTCACCAAAAATTATTTTCATCTCATTGAACCACATTTTACTTGCTGACATCAACTGTGTCTCTCGGATTTTTGAAATTCCACTCACAGAAGCGGTAAAATTAAGTTTTATGAAAAATTCAGTTATTTTTAACTACCACTTAGTGGTTTCAGTATTCATCAAAAATAGAAAGTTTTCAGAAAAATACCAAAAATTAGGCCTAAGCTATATTTGATATTATGAACTCAAAAATGATTTCTATTTTACCTAATTCAAAACATATCAGTTTCATTAATTAATTTAAAAATTAATTCCCGTCGTCAAAACAAAAGGCGTGTTTTTAAGAGATAATAAGTATCAAAAGATTGACACTTGTTTATAACTAGTTTAAATGTGAAATTACATCCAATTACCAACATTGTATTAAATTGTAAAAATATATTCTAAATATACTTTAAAACCACTAAAATTAATAATTTATCACTATTAATTATTTCGATTGAAAAAGTTGTTTTTAATTAAAATTTAGTAATTTCCACTATTCATCAAAATATGAAAGTTATCCGCAAATTACCAAAATTTCACCCTAAGCTAATTTCGATATTCTTGAATCCAAAAATGAAGTCCATTTTGAAAAATAAAATTTACAAAATTTCAAAAAGTGGTTATTACTATTCATAATGGCTAGTTTTAATAATATTTTAACAGCATATCGTTGTTTAGTGAAACTCGGTATTGCGTACTACACACGCTATCAAGGATGGTCGTGATTGCGTGTAATGAAAGGAAAGTCAAGGATGCGTGTTGTGCAAGCTCTTTTTGGTGTAGCGTACAACACAAGACATTAATGAAATTAAAAAGAATATTTTTCATAAAATCTCGTGGTGTTACATTCAACCCCCTTAAAATGAATTTCGCCCTCGAAATTCGTCGGGGGTTATAAATGGTTTAATAATCGAAAGTTTCTTTAATAGAAACCCACATTGTAAAAAGGAATACAAAAACCAATCATTAAAAATAAAAGTATGAAACGTAACGGTTACCCAAATTAACTAATCATTGGGTTTCCACATATGTGAAAATATGGATATGGAAGAGAAATTTAACCATCATGTTCTGATGGAGAGTGGTAGAGAACATGGCTATGGAAAAGCCAACAATCACAAATCCATAAATTTGTGACGATCTAAGGTACCATCTGATTAATCAGATATAAGAGCACTAGGACAACATTTTTGGTTTTCAAGATCGTTTCCCTAAAGTTGAAGAATTTGAATTAGAATAAATACTTACATTATTTTGGTATAATCTCACTGTTGTTCGTGCCTTGAACAATTTCCACTTCATCTCTTAAATAAATGAAGTTGAATTTGTTATTCGTGAAGTGTTGGCAGACCATGTGATAGAATGACGGGTCATTCCATCTGTCTCAAACAAAAGGTTAGCAAAAGTTATTAAATATTCATAAGTCATTCTATAGTGAGATTAATCATATATGGTTTCTAAAATGGACTTATACTTCATATATCATACTGCTTAATATAATAAAACTAGTTTCTACTAAACAGGGTCTTTTTGTAGGCCAGTGGTAGGCGATAAAGGCTAGTCACACTTCGGTTGTGGGTTCGATTCCCATAGCCTTGTCCGACGCGATGGGTTGTCGCCCGTCCTGCAGGTTGTCCTTTTTCTAAAGCTATATTACTATTAAATCCCATCAATTATATCGAAAAACGTTTTATCCTAACTTATGTCCAACATAATCCATTCTAATCTTTAGGCTTATCTAAAATACTACAGTCCACTCTCATAACATAGTGGAAATGATTACCAGAGATTTAATACCATCGTTGATCCCCATATATCATAAGATATGTTTTGTTGGTCACATTGCAAACATTCAAAGTCCTTAATCATGTATTCTCTTGAATACCCATTGAACCTTAGTGAAAACATGAAGGCAGTTAAAAGTTAACACCTTCCACATACCAAAATCCTCAAAATTCTATATACTCAAACCATGATATCACTTAGTCCTTATATCAATCATGAGCTCATGAATACTGTTAAACATTTCATTTTCTCGTTTTCCCTTCATTATGCGCATATCATCTTATTTCCAAAAATATCTCAATCACTTTGAATACCACATTAGACCAATACATAAATATTCCAATACTCCATGATACAACATTATTTTGGAATCCCATTACATAAACACTTAATCATTCCACCACATCGTTGTCATATTCAACATCGCCAATAGTGATCGCATGTGACTTCCCTTTGTCCTTTGCCTTAAGCGGTTGCTCATGTCGATCATCACTAACCCTTGGATTAGGGCATTTATTAGCATAATGCCCCATTTCCTTGCACTTGAAGCATTGAAGTGTTGGTGGTGCGTTCTCTACAGTGTTTGCTTTATTCACATCATTAGAAACCCTTTTTCCGTTACTTCGACACTCAGCTGCTCGATGACCTTCTTTTCCACACTTAAAACATTTTCTAGTCCCTTTAAGACAATCTCCACCATGCTTCTTTCCACACTTTTTGCATAAGGAAACATTCATCTTCTTTTCACTATTATTATGAGATTTCTCCTTGAACTCCATCTTTCGTTTCTTGTCAAAACCATGAGAAGGATATGTAACACCAACTTCCATTTATACCTTGATAGCACAACGCACAATTTCTTCATAGCTACTGAAGTCTCTTATAGCTAATTCCCTTCTGAGACTTGGTTTTAAGCCACTGAAAAATAGATCAACTTTACTTTCAGTGGTACTGATCCATTGTTCAGCAACAAGTGGATCAGAATTCCCACTGAAAGAAGGTGGACGTTGCCTCATGAAGGAATCAATAGAATATTGTTCCCTTCTCTGCTCATTTGGAAGTCCAGAATGATTCATAGCTTGTGTAAGTATAGCAATAAGATTTTTCAATCCATCTCCCATAACATTTGTTTGTTCAGGAGGGCAATCATTGCATTGTCCATTGCATTGATCAACACGGTTCCTTCGGGTTCCAACCATCGTCTAAAACCCAAAAAGAATAGTGTGAGAGGCAAAAATCATGATAGGGAAAACAACATAATAAAGGGGGAGTACCCTCAATATCTATCATCTTAGGTTAAATTCTAAGATCGTTAGCGCAATTCTAGGACTATAACCTATACATATACTTAACCTTAGAGACATCCCTAGACATACCTTAGAAATATCTCTAGGGATCTCACTAAAGTTCTCGCATCCTAGTTTCCAAAGGTTGGCTAAACCTTTCCTCTGATACCAACTGTAGAGACCCGAATCTTAACGTACATATACATTACATTACTTTTGCGGAATACATAGTACATAATAAAAACACACACACAAGGATCGTAATAGTTTAGTGTCTTTGGAAACTCGGAATATAATCTTCTAATCGTGGTGAAAGATCTTCAACATCTCCCATAAAGATCTTCTTTTTTTTATCCTAAAACCTTTCTTTATATCCTGGGGAAAAGAAAATATAAAAGGGTGAGCTCAAATTCTTAATAAGGGTAAACAAAATAAATATCAATCACATCATATTAATAAGAACATATCATTTTGGAAATCTTAACTTGCAAAAGAGAGCATAATTTCGTAACATGGGATAAATCATAATAGTGAAATCAAATCCCAATAATCATAACATAAAACATGAAACATTGTGGCATACAAACATAATCATAGAGAATCATTTATTGTTAGTAAAGACTCATTGACTAGTCTATCTTAGTGGAAAAAGTCCCATTCTGAACCGAGTCACCCTCGTTTCAGTCCTGTTTCACTGAACCGGTATAACCTACCGTTCTAGCCATGTCTATATCATGAGATATAAAATCTTTACCCAATGCATTGGAGGGAGATATAGGTCCCACCCATCTCATAATGATACCATTCTTATGTGTGCCACAAAATCATAAATCACACATCATTGCATAACCCATGTAATAAAAATGGGAATCTTAAACATCGTGACATCATAAAACAATTCATATAAGATAAAGAAATTCATAAAAATAATCCCATCACAACATAATCAAATCAATGTAATAATAGGGATAAAAACAGAACCTTTTATTATCTTAGATGGAAAATAATTTCGATAAAACACTTGAACTCCATTCTTGAAGAAAATATCCTTTCTATTTCAAAAACACTTTTCCTTTCTTAATATGTAATACAATTATAATCTAAAAGAAGTTGATTAAAAATAAAAATGAAAAATTTTAATGAAATATTCTTGGAAATAATGTTTTAAAAAACCATTCATGCCGTATAAGATAAAAAAACATTCTTCTCGTACTTTTGTCGGAAAAGTCAAAAAGTACCTCGTACGAAAAACGTCAAAAGATTCCTTTCATATCTTTTACTAAAAACTCACCAAAGGGTAAAATAGGATTTAATCAATTGTAGGTGGATGGAAATAATATTACATATTGAGGAAACCAGGATGTGGATGATAAAATACACCCCAGTAAATACCAAAGTACAAACAATCTCGGATAAAAATGAGATTGTGATATTTCCCTTACCTTAGGTCCGATTTTCATCGCAGGTGTCCGAACCTCCTCTTCTTTGAAGCGCCTCTTTGAGACCTCCACATAGGGCACTAAAATTGGTCTTTGAGGAAGCCCAAAAGCTCTAGGATGTTGCTAGGGAAGTGGAGAAGAGAATTTGGCAGGGTTTGGCCGAGCTTGAAGGCTCAAAGATGTGTGAGGAAGAGAGGGAGGAGGTGCCCTTTTATAAGGGAGGAGAGGGGAACCTTTGGAAAAACTAAAAATATTATTTTATTATAAAGTCATGTTCGGTTTTAAATAGCTCCATATTGATTTATTTCGAGGCTAAGGTGGGGATGGGTCGAAATCCTCTCATCCAATAGAATTTAGACAAGTTTAGGTTCCTATTTTAACCTTATCATTTAGATTTAACATTAAGATAAATAATTTTACTTTTACCATGTCTTCTTGTGTTCTTATACTATAAGGTTAATAAACTTACTAAAAGCATCCAAACGAACCCCAAGTTGTTTATTATTAATATATATAACCTTATCTAAGTCATTTGGCCGAACCTTAGATTTTTAGGAATAAAATAACAATTACCAATATAAATTTTTTTTTGAAAAACTATTTTATGTCAATTTTGACACGATTTAGTAATTGATTTTTGTGAAAGTAATAACAGAATTATTAGTTCGAAACAAGTTAATTAAATAAATAATAACATGTCATATTAACCTATAAAATTAGTGGGATTCATAAAAAGCCTTAAATCACATTTATTTTGGTATTTATAACATCAATTATGTCAATATTTCATTAATAAGATAATTACTGCATCATCTTTGTGTCATAAATAAATTAAATTATTTGATGTCTAAAAATTACAAATAAAATACCATTATATAGGAAATATTTTTATCTTTCTAATTAATATTTACAATCGAATTTATCTTATGTATAACCCTATATTAAAAATGGTTTATTAAATAAACTTTGATTTTAACTCTTTTAACTCTTCTTTGAATTAAATAATAATAAATGTCCTAATCTAATCCAAGTGGGCCTAAATGGTCATATTTTATTCCTAAGCATGTTTTTGGTCGAATTACACTTATCCAATAGAATTTGGACATGTGTTAGGGTAATAATAATATCATTTTTACCCTTAATTACCCTATTTACTTTTAACCGGGGTAAATAAAAGTAAAAAGTTACTATTCACCAAAAATTATTTTCATCTCATTGAACCACATTTTACTTACTGAGATCAACTGTGTCTCTCGGATTTTTGAAATTCCACTCACAGAAGCGGTAAATTTATGTTTTATGAAAAATTCATTTTTTTAACTACCACTTAGTGGTTTCACTATTCATCAAAAATTGAAAGTTTTCAGAAAAATACCAAAAATAAGGCCTAAGCTATATTTGATATTATGAACTCAAAAATGATTTCTATTTTACCAAATTCAAAACATATCAGTTGCATTAATTAATTTAAAAATTAATTCCCGTCGTCAAAACAAAAGGCGTGTTTTTAAGAGATAATAACTATCAAAAGATTGACACTTGTTTATAATTGGTTTAAATGTGAAATTACATCCAATGACCAAAATTGTATTAAATTGTAAAAATATAATCTAAATATGATTTAAAACCACTAAAATTAATAATTTATCACTATTAATTATTTCGATTGAAAAAGTTGTTTTTAATTAAAATTTAGAAATTTCCACTATTCATCAAAATATGATAGTTATCCGCAAATTACCAAAATTTCACCCTAAGCTAATTTTGATATTCCGAATCCAAAAATGAAGTCCATTTTGAAAAATAAAATTTACAAAATTTCAAAAAGTGGTTGTTACTATTCATAACAGCTAGTTTTAATAATATTTTAATAGCATATCGTTGTTTAGTGAAACTCGGTATTGCGTACTACACACACTATCAAAGAAGGTCGTGATTGCGTGTAATGAAAGGCAAGTCAAGGATGCGTGTTGTGCAAGCTCCTTTTGGTGTAGCGTACAACACAAGACATTAATGAAATTAAAAAAAATATTTTTCATAAAATCTCGTGGTGTTACAAAATAGCCATATTGAAAAATTTTGTCACATTCTACTTGTTTACATAAGCAATATGGTGATGCCTTAATTGGGTGTTATATTAGTCATGTGAACATGATTCGT
Organism: Viscum album; assembly: GCA_963277665.1. Classification (NCBI taxonomy): domain Eukaryota; kingdom Viridiplantae; phylum Streptophyta; class Magnoliopsida; order Santalales; family Viscaceae; genus Viscum; species Viscum album. Next base: position 412,986,904 of record OY728128.1, on the reverse strand, counting down.
TATCAATTTTCAACACTTTGTTTTCATAATTTAATACATAAAGGTCATTATTTAAATGCTCCATACCATAACATATGTTTTCCTTATAAAATAAACAAAATTTATTTCCAAACATAAAAATAAACCCATATGTATCTGAACATGAAATAGAGAATATTTTCATTGTAATTGTAGTTACATAATAAAAATCACTTAAAACTAAAATCATTACCATTGGCAACGGAAGGTGTTTGTCAGCAGTGGCTAGGGAGGCTAGCCTCACTCCATTAGAAGCTCTGAGATCCGCCTCTCCTCTGGAAATCATTCAAAATCTTCTTGGTTCTTATATTTGGATACAGTTTTTAGAACTATAATCAATATTTAATACCAAATCCGTAGAAATTGAAAGAATGCACATGATAATGAATGCACCTATAGTTTCCCCTTGCTTCTAGGTGAAGTTCCTCTTCTAGTTCCTTGACTTACCTCATGAAAAACACACTACCTCCTTTTCCTTACCCCACCTCTTCATCGTATTCTTCTTAGTATGATGGTTTTCTTGAGATTTGGACTATTTATAAGTCCTTGGTCCCTTTTCACTATCCCTCCTTTTATTATTCACCATAAGGATTGTGGGTTTGTTATTACCCATGTCCTTATCCACTTGGTGAATTAAAGTAAGATGTTCCAGAATAATCTTATCACTATTGCTCATTTTTTAATTAATAATAATGTTGGATTGGTCTTGGGAAGTGATGAAAGTATAGGATTTGTATGAAACTCATAAAAGAATTTAATCCCTAATTTGTCTAGGCATTCAATGTAGTCAATAAGCATGACTACATGAGTCCCATATGGCGTAGACTCTCTATGATTAGTTTTGAAAATATAATTCGAGTTCTCATACCTCTCTTGTCTCTCCTTATATTGATAGAGATACTGAAGGTGAGAAATCATTCTATAGGCATCCATATCCTCATGTTTCATTAAAAGGTCATTGGACATAGATGATAGCATAGAGCACTGAATATCTATAGAATTATTTAGATGTTTCTCATAGAGAGATATCTCTTAATCACATTCCTTATTACCAGGCACAACAGGTAAATGTTCTTCTAGCATATACAATTTCCTTTCATGGAGAAGGATGACATGTAGAAACCTTTTCCACACATGTAAATTTTTGCTAGTGAGAAGGTTTTATTTCTCATGAATGGATCACAATGTTATGTATGATGTAATTTATTATGGTTTCAAAAAAATAGGATGAACATAATTTTAGCACTTTATCTGATAAATGTTGAAAAACAAATAAATTTTATATTTTTTAGTATCCCACTATTTTATCAAAACCTAATAGCCCATACCATTGGATTTGGAATATCATATTTCATGGGAATTCTAGTTAAAAGGATTCATATTACCATTCTCATTACCCCAAAATTGGTTGGTCAAGAAAAATGAATGGTTTTTGGTGCGTATTCCAAATTCCAACTGAATTAACTCATGCTTTCTTGATCCATTGAGTGGACTCCCTAATACTATAATCTTTTCATTGGATTTCCCACACCTTTGCCACTTAGTTACACTAAGTCCTAATCTGGTAGTCAACTAAGTTAAGTAAACCTAAAACCTCATTTTATAATTACCCAATAATTGAAAGCACCGAAACTTTGGCTATTCAAGAACTTTTAACTGTTGTTTGATTCTAACCGTGTAATGGATGGAGATACCGAATTAATATTTTATTGAGGGATTTTATCATTTTATGCATAAATTTAAAATTATTGTATTTTTTACATGACATTTAATATTATGTGGGATTTAATTAATTGATTTACCATATCTTAGAAAAAATTTATGCCTAATACAATTTATTTTAGTTCTATCATGGATACATGTTAATTTATTAACTATTTTTTTCATGGAAAGAATTTTATAATGAAATAACCATGTAACTGACAGAAATAGAATAATGAATTGGTATGATAATGAGTAATTACTAGTAGTTAGTTTATCTAGAGGTAGATAAACTAACTGTTGACCTTGGGTAAGAACACCATAAACAAATTAAGGGTTGTGTTGTTGCTTTCCACCTAACCACTTATGTATCTCCTCAGATTGGTTTTTCATTCGATCCAAACGTGAACCCCCTCCACCAGCTTAGGAGCTATATCCATTACATATTTCTTTTTTACTCACACATAGATGATTGGAAAAAGGGGTTTACATAAAAGAAACCATATGAAAACATGCCCTACATTATGAATGGAGTGAAGGCACGTAGGTCCAAAATTTAACATAAAAATAAATTAATTGAAATCGATCGCATACAAAAGATCTAGTCTAGATCATGATCATTCACAAGAATACAATGAATTATGCATTTGATAAAACTATCATTCAATTATTAATTATTCTAATTAAGAAAAATCACGCTTGAATGAATTAATTATTATCTTTAATTAATCAATCATTTTATCTTAATCTTGATCATAATTTCATTGTGATTTTCATCTGTTATAATTTTAAAAAAACTAAAGAAATTCATTTAAAATTAACCTTGTACATAAATGTACAATATAGGATACATGGTGAATAATCATCAAAATCATCCCAACATTCATTATACTCATATATAATCTATTCTCTATAAAATATATCATTAATGAATTTTCACATACGTTCATGACTGGTAGTATAAACTTAATGATTACACGGATTAAATTAATTTTATATAATGTTTCATTTTATAATTCACATAGAGAAACAAGTATAATACAACTCATAAATGATATATTGATCTATAACATTATACAGATTTTAATTAAACATTTATATATAAAAATATTAAATCCTATCACATGGAATTTCCTATCAACTTAATGACCACACAAAAAAACATGTCTCAATGTTTAAATGATATAAAAAATAAATTTCAATTCTGAATAATAGGTATAAGTACACCGTATCTACATCTCTTACCATTTATCTGAGGTACACTCATAGGGACTCAACAAGTGAATCATACCTCAGAAAATTTGGATCACACCTTATGTCCAATAGGTGAAATGTCGTGTGAACTCCAAATTTCATAGACACTAGTTTGGTAGGTCTTTTATGGAATAAATGGACCATCTATGACTCAGTGGGACTACACTCTATATACGTCAGCTACACGACGTGTAGTCTAGCTTACCGTTCACCATTAAATTATTGTCAACACATGGTGCAATTTAATGTTCGTATTTAATGAATACTCTTGGAATTAATTTCTGAAATTATTCCTGATGAATTTAACAAGACTACATGTTGGGTAAATCTGATTACAAGGCATATAGTCTTGTTTTGTCCTTATAGAAACCATGGGAATTCTATATGAGTTCGTTGATTTTATTTTAATCAAAAAATTAACTCTCTCGATTAGATATATGATAAAAAAGGAGGAAGAAATATATATTGAAATTCAGATTAAAATAACGATCAAACCTCGATTGAAAACAAAAATAAAAATGAATAAATAATGATATATTTTTAAAAAAATTATAAAAAACTATGTTCCCACTCTAATACCACTTGAAGTTTTCAGGCATAATGGAAGCATGCATTGGGCGGTTCCCAACATTGTTTTTTCCATAATCGATGTTCAATATGAGATTTATATGACTATGAACACCATGATCTATGAAACTGAATCAAAGAAATAGAAAATGTATCATAACTCTAGAACTGAGAGAGAGGACATCAACACATATTGTTTATAATTATTTTAATTAGAAAAGAATTGTCTCTGAGGAATTATTTCTTCATCCATGATATTTGTGAGAGATCTACGTTGTACCATCATTGTGTTGCAGAATCCACATGTAGATTTACTCTAGTGCTGGTCCACATATGTTTTAGGAATTTCCAAATGTTTCCAAAGGAGTCTCTTGGTGCTAAAACATAATATTTGTTCGCTTGTGTCATCCACCACTGATCGCCTCAAGAACCACTTCTGAATCATTCTCCATGATCCGGTGGAGGAGTATTGCTCTCCATTATTGAGATAATTCTTGAATATGAGAGATATCTAGGATTGAGAGAATTCTCCAAGATTTTTTCGCAAAATTGAATTGGATAATGAGGAAAATAACATAATTGGGTGTTTAAATTACTAGGGTTAAAATAATGTAATTTCACACGTGCCCTTAGTTATTTATTTAATAGAAGAAAAAACCCATGTAAAATAAATAATACAATATTATTATTTCATGACATCTTCATAACTTTCTAATTAAAATTAAATAATATTTCATTAAATAATTTTCCATATTTTTTATTTCTCACCGGACCATTAAACTTGGTCTTCCATTCCTCAATAATAATTATTAGGCATTGAATAATGTAAATTTGTTTATTAAATTAATACGACTACATTATTTTCTAATAAATAAATAATTATTATACTCACTAAATATAAAATAAATATTTATTACATATTTGACAAACAATATATTATCTCAAATAACTAGTGTCAGAATAAATGTGAACAAGAATACATGAATAATTATTAAACCACATGTGGGAATAATATTTTTTCTACATATTATAAAATAAATAATAATATATTATTTAACATCGATTCTGGAAACACGTAGTTTGTAAATCTCTAGGCCTCTTTCTGAGTGGTATTTGGCGAAGCGACCTAATGTCCAAGGTTAGCGCCTAACAACATGCCAATACACCCATAGAGAAATAAGTTAATTCCACAATGACATGTCCTCTCATATGGATACTTACTATGTAATGTTATCCCTTTATCTCAATATCTATAATCGTGCAAGTTACATGCCAGTACCATCATCTTATATGCTCATTGCATATTTCGTTGACTTTTTGGAAATATAACTTGCCTATAGAACACCATGTCCATGGATTTATTTACGCTATATTATTTCCATAAAAGGGCCTGAGATATTAACTTTTGTTAATGAATAGGAGGGATATATTCTTTATCACATTATTCATTAAAGCAATATTAATCATGACACCCAACACATCCTACCTCACTATGAATATCTGTCATCACAGTTATCATCAATACATTAAATTACATGACTCAGAATATTCATTAATAATAAACATAAATTCTATGGACCAATATAAATGTCCTCAAATATGAACATTCAATGACACGAATAAATATGGATTTCTAAATGGGAGGTCCCATTCTTATAATGCCTTACTGGATATTACCAAGGGCGTACACTGCTAGAAAGTGCCTCAAATTCCTATGAGTCTCCACCATTGATAACCTATATCATTTATGTCTCTAAAATGATATCATTCGTTTATAGAATATTTATTCAATAATTGTTTCGTAGCACTTCTGAGTTCTCATCATAACGGGGAACTGTGGTGACCTTTTATTGTGACAACTACTATTTGGACATTATCCCATACTATGTCACATATAAGAACAATCATGATGTGATAAGTGGTTTATTAATATTCTAAATAATTAATACAAGTTTATCATAAAGTATAAAGAATATGGTTCAAGGGAAGTAACTATAACATTTTTTTATTTATATATGGTTTATATATAGAGAAATATATTTTTATGTAAATATGTTTAAATATTTATTTATAAAATCAAAATTTTATGTGTGAATATTTAAAAATATGTAAATTTATTTATATATTAGATTATAAATAATTTTAAAATAATAAAAATGATTATAAATGAAAACCATAATATCAATATGAATGTAATACCTGGGAATAAATTCAGTTTCCACAGAAAAAGAAAATAAGAAACTCTTAAACGATGATGTAAATCCATTGAATGTTAAAAAATTAAGGTAACTCAATTAAAAGATCATCATTGAAGGACTTCTAGGCATTCTATAGCCTCAAAAATTTTGAATGGGTTTCCCCCAGGTTAATAGGGAATATAACTCATTGTACGAATTGATTTGATAAGTGGCAGAGCCGAAATGGACACACAAATCAAAAGTTATGTTCGTTGGATGTTTGAGTTATGTTTTCAACTGATTTTAAATATTTTATTAATTGTTTGGTTTTTTTATTTCAAATTGTTATTAAATGATTATTAATCGATAATAATGAGAAAAATTTTAATTTATAATTTTATTAAATAATTTATAATACATTTTTAGTAAATATCATATATGTTAAATGTGAATTCTTATTTATTTGTATATAAAACATATTTTAAAAAATATTATACTTTTATCAATATAAAAATAAATAAATATATTTAATATTTTTAATGAACTAATTTTTTTGAAATATACCCTGTATTAACGGTTTTTTACTAATGATGATAAAGGTCCCACTTATCAGCACGTTTTTTAGTAGCACTGACAAGGGGGGGGGGGATTTATCCGTTCATTTTCACAAGTGCTGATAAAGGGCCCCATTTAACATCACTTTTTTTAGATATGTTAAAGACCCCCATTAACTGCACTAAAAAAGCACTGTTAAAGACCCCCTTTAATAGTGCCTTTTCTTGCACTAATAAGGGGTGTATTTAACAATGCTTTTAGAGCCCTAATGATAGACAAAGCTAGTTCTATAGTAGTGTGTGGGAATTTTATGACTTTCATGACCTACTTCCTTCCTTATACATATTCCTTTTATTAATAAATTTGTGGCCATGAGTTTGGTTTCCAAATCTACGACTAATCCATCAAGGTATATATCATTTTAAATAGATATATATTTAAAAATATTTGAAAATAATTATAAATGTTTTCATATAATTATATATAAATATATATATAATAAATATATTTATTATAATGTTATAATTATTTTAATATATATTTAAAAATATTTTATATAATTATAAATAATTTTAAGTAATTATACATATATATAAAAATATATATTGATATAAAAAATTTATATATTATTATGCTAATAATTGTAAATATATTTGGATTGTTAATCAATGCCCTGGACATGATGGGAAGTATACAGGGGAGGATAATCAACAACCTGATGAGTCACCACATGAGTTTGGAAATGAGTTTCTTGTCCAGTGTGCTGCACTAGAGGACTCTATTTCACAACTTGAAGTGTAAGGTTGCATTGTCCATCCACTGAAAATGGACTTCCCAAGACATATTCCATAGGGGGGTTTGTCCTGGAAATTTGATGATCAATATAAAATGAATTATTATCAATTGATTTATAATTCTTTCAGTTCTTCATGAGTTTATGGTAAATTGTGTAATATCCCAAATGATGGAAGTGACAATGAGAATCAGATGGTTTTATTAGACACCACTCATCTTAGGCCTTCAGGCAGTGGTGGTGATGTTTCTTTTAATGATGCTCTCATAAAAGTAAATGGAAAGATGATCAACAGTTAAGGTCTAACTTATTTTCCACCAAAAAAAAGGACACAGAAGGATTATTCCAATCTATCAAGGAATGTGACTATGAGAACATCTTTACAGCATCAAAATCAAGCTTACTTCAGAGAAGGAAATGTCCAATGTAGTGATTCTTAGTATTCTCAACAATGGTAATTCACAGTCGGAGTGTGAAACTATGAATGAATCTGAATATAGCTATGAAAATGATCCTTCATCTTATGGTAATTGCACTACTTTTATGGAGGGGTAATGTCTCTTTATTTGAACTCCCATGTTCTCTCGTTATGTTTTTCATTCATGTTTTAATAAAAGGACAAGATCTTTCCTTCTAGTTAGACCTTTTTTGTATATTTATTATTTAAATATATTAATTATAATTTTATAATTATATATATATATATTTATATATATTCATAAATATACTTATACATATATATATAATTATAATTATAAATATATATATTTATAAATATTTATTTTATTTTATAGGAAGGTCAAGGTAAATGAATCTTTATTAAAAGTGAATAATAAAACAGTAGCATTAAGCATATGAGGAAGTGATAGGCATGAAAACTCATCCCTCATCCAAATAGAATAATGATAGAGAAAAAATCAATGATAATATTCCAAACGATTATAATCTAAAAATTCCCCATCCTAGTCAGAGTCATCTACCAATGAAATAAAGAAGTTATCCTAAGGATTCCACCCATCTCCAAGATATGTCAATCTAGTTCTCATGGTAGGATTATGATAGAAGTAATCCTTCAATGGTGTTGATTTATTCATTGAGGAAAACGAGAAACCATCAAACCCTTTCACCTTACCTTTAGCAATAATGTCTCCAAAGGATATCTTCTGAGAGGTTTCGTCTTTGTGGAGACCTGGTTTTTTCTTTGTATGACTTTGAAATATTTCTATATAAATTTCCAGAACTAGTTGCTGAGATAAAATGTGATTCCATGGCTCGGTGTCCCAAGAATTAATTTTATACAAAAATATTAAATATATATTATATTTCATGCATGGTTAATTGATGATATTAAGATAACTCTTAAACAATTGATCAGATCCGAAATTTGAGTCCACAATTGGGTCTAGAATGCGGTGTTTACCCTAGGCACGATATGAAATGAATCATTGTGGGAAGTTCAGACCCCTCACTCATTGGCAGTGTGTTTAAGTGGATTAATTAATTAATAAATAAATCAATGAAATCCATTTAACTTAAACCAAATGTCAATAAATATGTCATTAGGGAGAACTCACCAGGATTGGATCATAATTCCCCAACTTTTGGTGAAGCTCCCCTCCTCCTTTCTATTGGGGAATCAAATCAAACAACGATGAAACTCCAGGGTCATGTGGATCAAGATGTTGAAAATGAAACAACTCCTTCAAAATCACTATAACCCCTATTCTTCATCAGTGATAAATCAAAAACTGAGGTAGTTTATATTATATGTGGTTTTTCTCTCTTATAGTTAAAATAATGAGAATGTTCTATTCCCTCTCTTTGATCTACATTAATATCAACCTTTCCATGAGATCATGTATCAAAATCAATTATCCTTTCAATTTATTTCCTATTATTTCATGTTTCTCACTCCGTTCTCTCCACTTTGAAATCAATGGTTAAGAACATTTAGTCAATGATTCTTATCACCTTTGTTATTTGTGTCTTTCCACACCATTCTCCATATTCTTCATTGTTATTCCACGGGGTCACAATTTGACATTGATAGGGTGGTTTCAAGTGCTATTGAACACCCATATTTGTTACAGTATAACGAACGACATGCAGATCGATGGTTTTGGGACAAAATGATAAATGACTGGGATGTCGATTTGTGAATTCATTAGATCGGTACTTTTGGACGGTGCTTATGATCAATGGTGGTTCGGGATCAGTTCGATAAACCCTATTTTCCTGATTTTTATGAAATGATGACTTGTTCTATGATGGGGTCAGTTTCAAGAAGTGGTTGTACACAGGATTTCATGGAAGAGGATGTTTAAGATGGATGTGATAATGGCCAGACTCATACTTTGAATAAGTTTTTCAGGTGTGGTCAATGTGGTGATCATAAATATTAATTATAATAATAATGATTATGATGAGTAAATAAAATTTAAGGAGGATTTGTTAATATTATAACGATAAATAATAATAAAATGAGTGGAATAATTTTTTTGGTTAATTAAATTAAATTGAAGTTGGAGTTATGTTTAATTATCTTAGTTAGTATTTATAATAATTTTAATGAAATGTTATAAATAGATGTCATAATTATGAAAATAATAATATCTTCTCAATTCTTAAATAATTCCCTTCTTAATAGATAACCTTCCATATTCTAATATTTGGATCAGATATCATGTAATCAATAAATATGATGATACCATAATGAAATTTTGTAAAATTTTGGATCTAAATTGTGTTATCTACTTCTTGTATTTATCTTGTATTTGTATTTCAATTTTTTTCTTCATTTTCATACACAAATTCAATGCTCACTTCGTCAAAGATTTATTTTGCTACTGATTGGTCTTACATTTTCGGTTTTGAAATTGTTTGAGGTTTCAATTGGCATTTGATCGATTCTATAACACATTATCTACATGATCATCTAGTTATCAATGTGAATCATGAAGATCGTGTTATCATCCAAATAAGATAAGTATCACAACAAAAAGGTATGTCAGATGTTTTTTATAAACATTATTCTTTTGACATAATGTTTCATGTGTGCTTTGAATCCCCTCCATAAAAGTGATACATCAAAAGGTGAGTCTTATTTTATATCAAATATATTGTTACATTAATTTTTCCCATCTTGATAAATCTGAAAATAATATATGGTTTTCTTAATCTTTTGTTGTGGGAAAAATATTGAGCTTCTTACGATCTATAATGACCCATGAATGGAAAATATCACTCAATTACCTAAATAGAATGTGATTAACAACCAATGTGGTCGATTCTATGAAAAATATTCTCCATCAAATAAAATAATGAAACACCGCCACCAGAAATGCTCAAATGATGAACATTGTGTACCTTCATCACGTCTATCCGAGTTTTGGTGATCAGTGATTGACATCTTGTATCTATCATACATTAAGCCGAAGTTCCCTAATCATGCCATGAACCACGCAATTTCCTCTCACTTATTCCTTTTCTCACCCTGAAGTTTTCGATTTTTATTATAATATATAAAGGTTGCTAATGAAGTTGATTTTTACATTGAATATTTGAAAATATCGTATTGTTTTATTTCTTTTATATTTATTTTATTTCTTATAAATTTTTTTGGAGAAATTAAATGTTCTTGATGAAAAAGCTTAAATATATTTTTATATATTAATCCCCTAAAGTGGAAGAAATTGATGAAATTGATGACATAAATATTCATGAAATTGTCTTGAAAACACTACAAAACAACAAAAAATAATTTTATGTTGTTTGCTAGAGTGAATCAAAATATTTATTGAAAATTATTTATTTCATTCCCTAAAGTGAATGCAAAAATACCTAATTTTATTATAAATCTTGATTGTGGTGAATATAATGTTTTGCGAATGATCATTATGTTGTATTTTTTTATAAAAAATAATAATAATATAACCACCTATAGTGGTTTGATGATAGTAAATATTTAAAGACCACAATGAATTTTAATAAAATTTATAAAATAATGTATCCCTGAAGGATGATATTAAAATAATATCCTCTCACATTATTTTGAATAATATATTCATTTATCAATTATTGTTCCTTCAATAGTAACATAAAGGAAAAAACTATTATTTATCATATTCTTATAGATTATCAATATCATCTCATGTAATTTATTGATCCCCTAAAGTGGATGTTTTTATTCAAATGGTTAATAAATAAAATGATTGAATTACATAGTTTTGATAATCTAGTATATTTTATGAAAATGATTTTACAACCTAATGTGGTTAAAACAATGGTCATCATAATCAAAAAAATTTATATTTTATCCAAGATGATAATTATTAACAAATAATGAATTATCATTCATGTATCGTGAAATATGATGAATGAATTCATTCCCTGATGTTAATGTAGTTTTAATTACCATATCTCATTCCTTGAAGCGAATGAAATTATTCCAGAAAATTTTTATATGATTTGTTCAATCATGAATATTTGAGAGTTGATGAATTTTGATTGAACAATTTATAATTCATTTGATAAAGTGAATGTTGGTTATGAATTATAATTTTGGATAGTGATATGGTCTCTGTTGTGAATCAAGAAGATTCTTCCACATTGATTCTCACTACAACATTCATCACCTTCAAAAAATATAGGGGCTCCTATCCGAGGTATATGTACTGTAAAATAATATTTGGGCCCAATGTTCCTAAATATTTTTTATGTTCTAAAATATTAAATAATGCTCTTCATGATAGGCATAACCCATTGTGATTATATTATGAATTCATCAACCACCATGATTGGATATTATAATGACAAATATGAGTTTGGAAAATTAACGATCCTAGTGATCTTATATGTGTTGATCTTGAAGTAAAATATTTATAAATATTATTTTTATTAAATGATTGAAAATAATTCTTATATGAGTTTGTATATTATTTTATAATTATATTTACCGGTAGAAAAAATTTATTAAGGACTCTAGAAGAGTGAATATATTCCTACTTCGTAGTACAAATTCTTAGTGATTTGTTATATCTGAAGTCACTATGAGATATATGAATGGTGTTCTTGAAAATGAATCTCATATAGAGACAATATATAAAATAGGTATCTCTATATATAACAATCAATCATAATAACTGATTATAAATAATTAGTTATGTAAAATCGAATCAATAATGGTAAGCCAGAAGTTTACATATATTTTCCACATTAAGTATATGACATGATGATTTAGTCTATCAAGGATAAATTATAATGAAACATATTAATTCATGTATAAATGAGCATTGATTTATTGATAACATAATATAAATCTATTAGGGGGTGAATGAAGAATTTATTTAATGGGTGCATGTCTACCAAATGTCAATGAACTCATTCTCATTAAGTTCTTATTAATCCACCCTATATAATTATTTACCCTATGGTTCCCATTTATTAAGGAAAATTATTTATATAATTAGCAGCTGTTATGGAAATAAATTTACTATACACTTATGAAGAATTATATATGGGTGAGACCACCTACCATGTGACTGTTTCGCTCTGGAAATGGGGATGACCTCGTTTGTTTATGGTTTAAACATTCCAATCAGTTTCTAACAGGTTTATTCAAAGAACCAGAGACATCTAATGATTCTATATCCATATGGACCTACTTTTCAAAGTTAGGTTCTCATTAGTTGTGGACCAATGAGGCTTAAGAAATTGCATTGGTCGAGAGGATGGAATGTCAGGCTCACTACCCTTTTTGAGGGGAATTATTACCTACTACAAGACTCTCTTATAGATTTAATTTATGTTCACGAATCCTTATTAATTCAAAAAGTATAAAAAATGAGTTTTCCTTTAGATTTGTCAATAAATGATTGATATGTATGAGAATTAGAGAATCTTTAATATGTATTTGTGGTTCTTCATTGTTGGAGAATCATCCGCGTGTTTTGTAGATTCTTAGTCAATGGTGTCCTACAATACATTATATAAAAATTTCTTCGTTATTGATGAACATAATGGTTTAAAAGCCACTCAGTGAAGCACTTGGAGTTTATTGTCATCTAGAAAGGTATGAATGATTTTAGAGTTGGGATCTTCCCCGCAGATGGGCTACCTACATATCCTTGTTAATAAGGAATCAGAACCCACGTATTTTGGGAATTAAGATCTCATTTAACGTCATATGGGACATATAAGAATTAAGGGATGATGGGCTTGGACCTTAGATAATATTCCTATGTACTCTACTTTTAAGGTAAGAAATCATTGTACCCATAGTTTGATTGAAGAAATATGGGGATTATGTTTGATTGATGGCCCATGAAGATGTTTTGTGGTTACTTTTACACTCTAATCTCACATGAGTCATGCTCGGTGTGAAAAACAAGAGGTATCAGTAATCCTGAAAATTGTGCCATGAAGGATGTAGTCACAAGTAATGATATTAGGCTTTATGTATGTATGATTTCCCATAAATATGAACAATAGGACTTACTTCAGGAAATAAGTATAGTAACAAGTTCCATAAAGGTATTTGTGATTTATGGAGACTTGGATACTCTAACATGGGGATCACTCCTGAGGAGGATTCACATTAACAGGTTCCATAATGGTATTTGTGATTTATGGAGATTTAGTGCTTGGGGATTACTCCTGACAAAGAGGCCCAAAATCAAAGGGACTTTGGGTTACTCTTGAGAAGGATCCCCAAGGTTAATGGAGACATTAACTTATGATTGGGGCTTAATCCTAAGAGGATTCCCAGATCAATAAATAGGGTACATTGGGCTTACTCTTGAGGAGGATTCCCAAATTAAAGGGGACTTATAACTTGGGGCATAATCGTGAGAAGGAGGCCCAAAGCTAAAGGAAATTATGGTTGGGACTTACTACCGAGGAGGAGGCCCATTGAATTCCTATCAGATAAGAAAGACAACAAAATAACCATGCCACAAATGGATTTGAAGAGGGTTTTCAAGGCTCAATATTGAAGAGGAAAGGAGGATTTGAATATAGGAGGTGAATAGGTAGAAGGGGATCCCACAAAAAGGAAGGCGCACAAGTCTTGTTTGGGTATGCAAGTCTAGGCAGCACAAGTATACTTGCTTGACATGGGTGCACTTGGGAGACGGTTATCCTGTGAGGAAATACTTGGGTGATTTTGAACTCAAGCCCTTAGTATCATCCCTAGAAGCTTCCAGAAGTGTGGCACACAAGTTCTATTGAAGAGATAAGGCGACACACAAGTGTCTCCAATTCCCTTAAAATCTAGACACTTAGGTGAACAAGTGATGTTGAATTCCAACACTTAATCCTTATTCTTCTTCTTTAGATCTCCCATTCTATGTAAGAAATTACCTTAATGGTGTTTGGAAGACCGGAAGATGAGACTTGGGTGTCTAGAGCTCTGTATCTAAATTTTGGAAAATATGTCCTCAAATGGGGAGCCCAAAAGGGCAATTTATATGCCTCTTGATGTTTGGGTGAAAACCCACTTTGGGCATGCAAGTTACTTGCACACCACATGTTTGGCGCACAAGTGACTTGCGTTCCCAAGGCTGGCGCACAGGTATATTTGCGAGCCTTAATGCCTTTGAATATTTCTTGATGAATCCTCCCACTTTTTTGCTTGAGGTACTCCCCTTAGTCAATATTTCGGCTCTGTGACGAAACAGAGCATCAACAAAAGTCCCCACATGGATTTGGATCCAATAAATTAAAGAGGGTTTAACTCTGAGGTGAAAGAGAATAACAAGGATCAGCGGCGCACAGGTTGCGGAGCACAGGTGGAGGCGCGCTGGTTGTAGCGCATAGGTAAGAGGTGCATAGGTTGTAGTGTTGCATATAAATATGGGTGCCACTCTCGTGCAAAGAACCTGACTTCTAAATGCTTTTCACTCTCTTCGCGCAGGTGTCTCGGATTTTCACTCGTCCGCGCTTCTTTCATTGCGTTGTGCTTCCTCAGTCTGTTTCTAACTTGTGCACCAGTACCATCGCGGTAAAACTTGCACGACCGGTTGAGACATTCATGCCAAGATTAGACTTTTCTGCCTTAATTCCTTTCCATTTTTTCAATTTCTTCAAATATTTTAGGAAAAAATAACTTACATAAATGTTAATTATTTGATATTTGTGCAGATTCAATGGCCCCAAGGAGAATTGGATCGGCTGATGAGTTGGCTAGCAATAGAATATATGACATGATGAACATTTTAGGCCATGACTATTATGATATCTGCAACAACAGACACCCATATTTGGATTAGTAATTGAAGAAATATCATGTCAATTTCCAATAGAGCATTTACTTTCCTTTATATGGCCATGATCATCAAAAAGGAGTCAACATTCTAAAAGAAATGAAATACATGCCCAAGATGCAGCCATACTACTACTCCTCTATTTCGATTAGGCTATGAATTTAGAGCAGCAACATTGGTGTGAACTTTCATATTTTTTCTCCATGCCATTTCCTTGCAGATATGAAAATGGTAAACCCATGGATTGATATGTTTTCCTCTGTCGGTTGGTGGATATAAAACTATCATGACATTAGATCAATAACTGAAAAGAGTACTCTCTCCAATTGGCACTTTTACTTCCAATGCTCCATAATCAAATCCATATATTCATATTCCAAGTCTCTTAGATAGAAACTGAGTCACTGTTTTATTAGCAGAAAAGTTTTCTCAAACTGCACTCAAGAATATTCTTTTACAATTGTTCCAAGAATAGATGGTATCACTACATCATTTATTGTATCTAGTTGAATGAATGAATTCGAGGTGGCTACTGATGAAGCATGAAATGCCTTAAATCAAATGAAAAGTTATGTTGAATGTATTTTGTAATTATTGAAAAAGATAAGAGACTCCAATATGTGGATTCGCTTCTAACTCTTGTGCATCAAGGAAAAACACATTCATCTTCAATCATTTGTGCCTCCATTCTCTTGCTACCTCCTTGAAATTTTTAACTAAGCCAGTGGGACTAGTAAGCATAGTTTGATTTTTGTTAGGATTATACAAACCACCCCACAAACATTGCATCTTTTAATTGCTCAATATTACCAAAATCATATTAAATGTATGTTTAGTGAGCTGGGACTTGAATTTTGTTCAGATTTCCCTTGTCTTTAGTGGGTAGTTTAAAGTCATGAACTTTGGACATAAAAAGGCTATTGTTTATGGTCGAATAGCTTTGACCGAATGGATTAAAATTGACTCAATTATTTGATAATTTGTCTGAAAATATTTTACCACAATCATGTATAGAGTGGAAAATTGTAAACTATGACTTAAGAAATTTTGAATCTAAGGAATGAGATGGGAAAAAGGACAAAAGGAATTAGAGGAAATATTTTGTAAGAGTGAAGTTACCACTTTTTGAAAAACCCGTTAGGGGGTTGAATTATATAGGGCCACTTAAGGGAATTGGATGAATAGTCAAATAATAGAATCTTTTGGATGATAGATCCGTTATATAGAAAACTTATGCAAGGCCACATAGGGGCACATGCCGAATAATCAGGCAAAAGAACTCTAAAAAATATTACTTTTCTATTGCTAAAGAAACCAGTTGATGTTTATGGAGATTAAAATATTCCAAAGAACAGAGTATGCTATATGGAGAGAGGTACACGGATATTGAGAGGATATTCCCAATCATAATTGTCAAAGAATTGGATGAATGCCAGTAATGAGAAGGTCTGACCCAAATGTAGGGAAGGGATATATAAACCATAGACTTGAAAACTTTCAGATCATCAAAAAGAGTATGGGACCATTATATTGAGGATGGATTTTTTTTTCAGATCCCTAAATATCATCATCAAGACCAATAAAATCAAAAGAGGTTTTCCCCCTAAGAATGAAGTTACCACTATTTGAAAAACCCGTTATGAGGTTGAATTATGCAGGGCCATTTAAGGGCATTGGCTACATAGTCAAATAATAGCATCTTGTGGCTGACAGATCCATTATGTAGACTTGTTTATGCAAAGCCACCTAAGGGAACATGCTGCATGGTCAGGCAAAAGAATTCCCGGGTATCAGACATTTTTTGACCATAAGTCAAGAAAAGGGTTATGAAAATTGGGATGTATTTATGGTTAGGAGTCTAACACATAAAAAATGGGTATTGTCCAATGCCTGAAGGAGATAAATATGACAACGTTGACCATAATCATGTTGTGGTTGGGTCTTGAATTGAGATTATGGACTTCATTACATATCTAATTAAGATGATAATGAAGCCATACACAGATCTTTAAATACAGTTTAATTTCATGCAGGACTAAAGAATAGAAGATCATAGTTTAGGGTCATAGAGCTCGGACCATAATTAGGGAGACACATTTTGTGTTTATTATAAACCTGATGTGAATAAAGGCTAGGGTTTTCATACCACATTCATGTGCTCACAGGGGGACTTTTCAGCTAAGGGACTGAAAGTGGAATTTGGGGTTAGGCCCAAACACTTGGGGCTAGGTTCGAGGGACGCTCGAACGTTCCTACGTATCCCATAAGGATGGTAATAAAGCCGTACATAGTTCATGAGATACCCTCTGTACATATTTTGTTTGTACATGTGAAGGGTGAAAGGGGACTTTTGTGCAATAATGGTTCAACCCAAGATTAAAGGTTCGAGAATTGCCATATATGCACATAGTCCTTGGAATATGACATGATTGGAGAACAATGTAAATAATGATTCCCTATTAGGTGAGGGTTTCAGAGACTGTTGTAGTATATTGTCTTACAAGACAAAAGTGTGAATAGTTTAAGGTCATATGTATGGACCAGGGCTACATAGTTTAGCGTCATATAGCTCGGACGTATTGTTATGCCGTTTAATGTCTTGCAGGGGGAAAATTGAGAGAATTTATAGTTTAACATCATAGAGTAAGGACGATGGTGAACCAATGTGAAGATATTGGTTTTGGGATTTTCATTGATCAACCTCTAATGAGATGGAAATGAACCGACATGAAGTGATTGGTTTTGGGATTTTCACGGATCAACCTCATGTGAGATGGAAGTGAACCGACATGAAGAGATTGGTTTTGGTCTTGAACCTCGGGAGGTTGCCTACGTACCCTTCCTGGAAGGAAAGGATCAATGTTCATGTAGTTCGATTGAGAATGAATATAGATATCGTGGTGTACTTGAGGACAACAACCCAAAGATGGTGTTGGGACTTACGCGTGGTTAGCAGCCCAGAGAGGATGTTTTGGTTGAAGCTTAAACTAATCTCACATGAGTCATGCTCGGTGTGAGAAATAATAGGTAACAAAAACCCTAAAGATGTATAGTTTAATGTCATCTTGGATGTATTAAGGGACTTTTTCAGAGATTATCGTCATTTGCGACAAACAAAGGGGACATAGTTTAACATCATGTTGGACGATAGAGGGGATAATCAGTTTAATATCCTATATCAAGGACAAGATGGGGACTATACAGTTTAAAGTCTTATTGTGAGGACTAAATACATGCAGGTTTAACGTCGTTCGGTGACGATGAAGATGAACTGACATGAAAATGGTATTCCGTATAGTTTAACGTTGTGCGATAAAGACATTGGACTGTGCAGTTCAACATCATGTAGTAAGGATGAAATACTCTTAGTTTAGGGTCATAGATTTTAGACCTTTGGGGCTTGGCAGTTTAACGTCCTGCAACTCTAACAATAGGGTGTATTTGTGTTACAAAAAATAATTTTCAAGAATCTTTCATTGGTTGGGTTTGTAATGAGTTCTCCATCCATTGAGATTAAAGAATAAGATCCATTGAAGTAGACCTTATGTTTTGAGTAAGGTCCTTCCAACTTTTACTCAAGCTTTGGAGGTTTATTTCCTGGTATCATTGGAGTTATGAGGACAAATTCCAATTCTCCTTGAATGAATGAATTAAGACAAACTTTTTTATTGAACGCTCGTGCTATTCGATTATGATAGACTTCCAAGTGGTGTAGGGGGCACACTATTTTTTCATATAAAAGTTCCAATTCCTCAAATTGCTCTTGAGATTGTTCATCTGTGGATAACTGATCACAAACAACTATTCCGAGTGAAGGCAATTGAACCTCAATGGGAAAGAATTCTTCTGTTCCATATACCAATGAGTATGGAGTTTACCACGTAGCAGTGCGAGTGGTGGTCCGATAAGCCCATAAAGCATGAAAAAGATTACCAAGACATGACTTCTTATCTTTATCCACCATATTTTGCAGTATGTTTGAAAGAGCCTTATTGAAATCCACTATTTTTCCATTAGTCACTGCATGATACCGAGATGAATGGTTGGATTTGATGTTGTATTCTTGATACAACTTTCTCATCTCAGATGAACAAAAGTTGGTGCCATTGTCCGTCAATATGGTATGAGGGACACCAAATCTGGAAATGATTTTAGACATGAAAAAGCTAACAATTCCTTTAGAACTAACTTCTTTAAGGGGTATTGCCTCTGCCCATTTTGAAAAGAAATCAGTAGGAGTAAGAATTTACTTAAACTGCTTGGATGTAGCCAGAGGATATGGTCCTACTACATCCATTATCCATGTGGCAAATGGCCATGAGTATTTAGTTATATGAAGTAAATTTGGGTTTGATGAATTAAATTGGCATATACGTGGCATGAATTACACTTCTTAGTGAAATCAACACAATCTTGTATCGTTGAAGGCCAGAAATATCCAAGACTTCTAATTTGATCAGATAGTCTATTTCCATAATGGTGGGAACTACAAACTCTTGTATGTACTTCATTCATGACAGCCATTGTCTCTTCACCATAAATACATCAGAAGAGAATTCCATCAAAACATCATTTTTAGAGAATTTTTTGGTGATATGGGCTATCATCAAGAGTAAATTTGACCACACGTCACTAGACTTTTTCTTTCCCAGCTCTATCAGGTGGGAGTGTTCCATTATGAAGGTATTCTCTGATAGGTGTCATTCATCTTTTATTATTACCATATGGTTCAGAAATGGGACTGATTTCATTGATTTCCTCCATTCTGGTTTGAACATAAGCTGAAATTGTACAACAGTAGGCAATACTGATGATTGTTTCGTCCCGATTTGGATCTTCCAGAGCGCTGGCGATGTTAGCCGATGCATTAGCTTGGGAATTTTGGGATTGGGGGAAGAAATAAAATGTCATTTCCGTTGTAAATTCCTCCATTATATCTCTGACATAATCATACAAAGGGATTAACGCTTCTTTTCTGATGGAATAATGCATGTTGATTTGTTTGATTACCAAATCTGAATCACCTTTTACCCTCTAGTGATTCACTTGTGCCTGAAGTGCTAATTCCAAGACTATGACGAGTGCTTGATATTTTTCTTCATTATTTGTACCGCCTTCCAACAATTAGAAGGAATAGGGTAGCACTGCTTTTATTGGGTAAATAATTATGATTCCTAACACAACTTTGTTGAATTTTGGATCATCCATGTTTTTCTGGTTCGATTTCAGGAGGCACTATCAAAGTACATTTCCCATGTATGAGGACTATCTTGAATAGAGAAGACTTACTCATTAGGAAGTTCAATATCTAAAATTTAACTTCTATTGATGGGTGTTAAACAGGGAAATCAGCCAAATCTTTGTCCTTTATTGCCTTTTGAGACACGTATTGGATGTCAAACTGCTGCAAAATAACTGCCCACCTTACCAGACGTCCTGTAAGCATTGGAAGTCTAAGGATAAATTTGAGTAGGTTTTTTCAAGATACCAATTGGACCTCGTGATGTTAAAGGTAATATCTCAATTTCTGATGTGCAATGATTAATTCTAGGCAGCACTTTTCAATACTTGAATATCGAGTTTCTTCTTCAAGCATAGTCTGACTGAGATAATAAAGTCAATTTTCATTCCCAGCATCATTATTTTAGGATAGGAAGGCACCCAATGATCTCTCTAAAGCTGTCACATAGAGTATAAGTGGTCTTCCTTCAAATGGTGTCATTAATACTAGTGTACTCAAGAGATATTTCTTGAGAATATGAAATTCCTTTTGGAAATCTTCAGTCCATTGGTAGGTGACACCCTTCTTCATTAATTTGGTGTAGGGTAAACACTTCCCTGCCAAATTAGCGATAAAGCACTGAATATAGGCCAAGTGTCCTTGAAGTCCTATTAATTCATTCAAATTCAGAGTAGGTGACATACCAAGGATTGCATTTGTCTTCTCAGTATCGAATTCAATTAAATGATGCCATACAACAAAGCTGAGAAATTTTCCCGAGGATACCCTGAATGCACATTTCAAGGTGTTCATCATCAAATTGGGTTGTCGAAGCTTGTGGAATATGATTTCCAGATCGACCAAGTGATCAGAACATTTTCTGGATTTAACCACCAAATCATCCACATAACATTCATCAAATTTCCCTAAAAAGGGTTTGATGATCTATTGCAGGCCACATTGATACGTTGCACCTGTATTTTTCAGGACAAAGGGAATTACCCGATAGAAAAACACACTATGAGGAGCATAGAAAGCTGTATAATCCTCATAATTGGGGGACATTCGTATTTTATTGTACCCAGAGTAGCCATCCATGAAGGAGAGAGCTTCGTAGCCAGTAGTTGCATCAATTAAGAGTTCTGTGATCGGAACTGGAAAATCAACCTTGGGATAATACCGATTAAGATCTCTGAAGATAATGAAAACTCTTATTTTTCCATTCATCTTTTTCATAGAGACAATATTTTCCACCCATTTTGGATATTGAACTTATCTGACGAAGTTAGCATTGATAAACTTATCCCCTTAAGCTGCAATTTTGGAGGCATACGTTGGGTGTGTTTTTCTTACGGCTTTCTTGAATCCTCTATGTTCTTATTGAAAACCCAAACAATGAGTGGAAACATTGGGATCAAGACTTGGCATTTTAGTATAGATCCAAGAAAATAAATCTCGATTTTGATTTAGAAATGAAATATACATTTCTTGCTCTTCAAGAGTAATGGTCGCACTAATTAAAGTGGGGCGTGGATCTTCTTTTAAACCCATATTTTTTTAGCTGAGTTAATCCATAGTAGTAGATATACCTTCATCAAATGATGGAGGAGCATCTCTGAGATCTTCCTATTATTCTTCAATATGTGTTGCTTCCTCTGTTTCTACATTCATAATAGATGATGCCGCATAATTTTCATAACCAGGGGAGAAGGTAAAATATGAACATCTTGATGAAGAGACTACCATTTCTATCCCTATTGATGATGAAGTGTGTTTCTTGGGTAATAAAGAGGATATGATGGATTGATAATCATCATCATTGTTCACCTCTAACATTTCTATAACTTCTTCTGGCCTGGTTGATGATGTATAGAACTGCTGGATTTTAGCGGATGAAATGAAGACATCTACATTTAAACATTCATCATTGCTTGGTGAATCAACAGTTTCTTCCATACTCTTTGGCTCGATTTCCGTAATTGACAATATGGCAGTTTCCATAATAGTGTTTGGATTTGGGTCTAACCTGTCAATTTTACTGATAGGCAACACATAATCTATACTCACATGTATGAAAGATATTTCTGGAATCTTTTCCAAAACCATATGGACCATTAATTTTGGTGACCTTCTTCACTGTGAATTTTTCCTTTCCCTACATGTGATAAAATTCTGCCTCAATGTATTGAGATTAACATGTTTTCAATGGGGCATTGTCACCATCCAATGTACAAATTTGACCATTGAATCAATATTTGAGACATTGATGGTACGACGAAGGTATGGCCACATGTTGATGTAGCCATCGTCTTCCGAGAAAAATTTTGAAAGAAGTGTCCTGGTGAACAACCATGAAATTTGAATTAGATACAAGGTCTCCAAACTGAATTATGAGTGTAATTTTGCCCAGAGGTTTCTGTTCATTCTTATCATATCCTTGAAACATCATAGTAGAAGAAGATAAATCTGATTTAGTGGGGACCAATCAATGAAGTGTTCAAATAGGAATGAGATTGACTCCTGATCCATTATCAATGAATGCTCATCGGATGTCTACATCATTGACCTTTCCAGACAAATACAAAGATCTAATATGTCCATTTAAAACATCATCTTCATCTTCATTTTAAAAATATAACGCTGCATGGAATTATGAAGGATCATTCTATATATGGTAGACCTCAGCTGCATGAATTTTTGTTTCAAATTCTTGAGGACTTGAGAAATTCTCAATAAGCACCTCCCGAATATCTTTTGATAGATTCAAGGCATCCAGAATTGATAACTTGGTTGGTACATTTACCAAATGTTTCAAGACATCATACTTTTTAACCAAAGGTATGTGTTTCCCAACAGGAAACTATGGTTTTTTAGGTGCATTAGGTGTTGATTCTTTGGAAGTAGATGCATCTTGTATCGGGGTAGGATATTGTAATACATCTGGCTTCGGCAGATTAGACCGACTTTGTCTATTTACTTGTTAAGAGGAAGAAGGTGTAACCTCTAACCGATCCTCTAAAATAACTATACTAGGACTGAATCTACCATGTGTGGAAGAACTTTCTTGTTCATTTTGAGCTCGTTGAAGGGCTTTACCCCACGTTTCTGTCGCATATACAGTTCTTGCAGGGTTAGGATTGAAATAGTGACTTCTCAGATATCCACGTCATCCCCTATATCCTATACCTCTGTCTCTTCTGCTAATTCCACTGTTTGATATAGGGAACTCAGGGTCATCAATATTGAAATTGTGGCTTGCATATGAATCCGTTAAGTGTATCCTGTTAACGGAACCAAAGATCAACTCTTCATCTGATGAAGATTCTGCCTGATTAGCCAATTCAGGCTGTGCAATTTTGCAGTACGATTCCCATTCTTTTGAAGAAGATAGAATAAAATATTCCAGAGTCAAAGGTAATTTAGGCTATGAAGAAAACATGTCTTCTTTTGACTATTCTTATTTCTTCGAATTATGTCTCTTCATTGAGGATATTCCTTCTTATGAAGAGGTTTTTTTTGTGGCATTGATAGAAGAAGATACAATTGGTTGATTCAATTGTGTTCGCAAAATGGAATGAGTTCGATTGATCATGTTCTTGACTATCCAATCATAATATTTCTATGCATTTTATCTTTTGACTTCGTGCCACTCACCTTCTTCCTCTGGATCAGTAACAGTAACACATGCTACTTGTGCTGTATAAACTTTCAGTTTATCTGTCCAGAGTTCACCATTTTTTTCAAGACATCTATAAAGACAAAACACTCTTGAATGGGATTCCCCAACATCTAATGAAATGGGAAATAGTTGGGGAGGTATTCATCTCCTTCCTTGTTTGGACTTTTGGGCCTTGGAAGCTGAACCAGGTTGTTTTCCATAGCAGATATGAAGTAACCTAGAACTTTTTCATTCCAGAAATAATAAACATTGTTCTTCAAATTTTAAAACTATTTCCGCCTTTGATCTCTTTTATAATCTTGATGAGGAAGCCGTTTTTGTTGATGCTCAAGTGGTGGAGCCCTTCGATATGATGAAGGTTTTCAAGTGGAATCAGGTACAGGTGCTTGTTTAAGTGTAACTAATGTAGTCTCTACATTCCCTAATCTTCTTCCCGGAACTGATGGAATTACACGAGTTTTAGCCTTAGTCTATATAAGAGAATCTTTTATCTACTAAGAGATTTATGTAAGGTCTCAAACCCTCCTATGTATTTCATAAGAATAAACGGTGTGCATAATTCATCACGCAATTTTTTTACACAGATTGACAACAATTCTTCTAGAGGGAGTGCAAAGATTAAGGAATATGTTAATCTCTTCCAGCGAGCGATGAAATTGGAAAATCTTTCATTTTTCCATTACTTACAATTGGTATGATAAAAAACATTGTCTTTGGAAATGTTAATCTGAATGGAAGAAGAAATATTTGACAGAGATATTCCCACCCAGTAATTGATCGGGATTTCAAGCTTGTATACTAGACAAAAGAAGGCCCTTGTAATGACTGTACCAAACACCTGAGCTTAACTGCTTCTTTTTATTGAGGAGTTCCCATCATAGGATCACAACGAGAAAGAAAATGTGTTATGTTTTGTTCTGGATCTCCCGAACCATTAAAAATTGGGAATGTGGTACTCGCAAAATTTGAGGGGGGAGGAATTGCATCAACCCATTCAGGGTAAGCATTATTTTCTGGTTGAACTTGTGAATGTTTTCCTTTCATAGCTTTGAACCAAGCTATTAATGACTCAATGGTATTCATTAGTTTTTCAAAAACATCTTGATGAGCTTGGTCCTGAGCAGGTGCAATAACTAGAGTTTGGATGTGCGTAGCAACCGGGACTGCCACTTATGGTAGTATTTCCGGTTATTGTTGTGTATGACCTGTAAGATTGGACCTGTGAGGGTGTACTTGTAAAGGATGATATTCTTGATCCATCCCAGTAACTGCAACAATTTCCATTGATTGATTAACTCCAGCATGATTAGGAAGAATACTACCTTGAAGTAGTTCTACATTAAACCTCATTAACTCCTTCATTTCTCCTTCTTATTGTGCGAACAATTCGTCTAATAAGGGTGATTGACCTTCTCCAGATTTAGGGTGTGGTTTAACCTGAAATGTTTTCATTCCCCTTGTTGGAAACCTTTTGGAGAGAGGGATTTTGGTTATTTGAAGGAATACCATGATTCTGGGTAAGCGTTTGATTTCGGGTACACACACCTTCTTCATTAATTTCTGTATGCACAGCCTATTGAATAGTAACTTCTTCATCATATCCCTTTGAGTGAGTCTCATGTTTTGGGGAATCAGTGACAACGGCATTGATGACATATATTGACTCATAATGCATTACATCCCTTCTGTCAGCATTTTTGAGAGACCGTCTTCCTCCATGACTTTTATGATACATTGCCTTTGGTTTCCTTGATCCCTCAGGACCTTCTTGATGAACCGTAATTTGGAGGGAATCTCGGGATAATTCAGCTCTATGTTCCTCTTGTAGCTTCTTCCCTAATCGAGAGAAGACTGACTTTCCGTGAGGAAGAGATTGAGAATTTGAAATAGTCCCCAATTCGATGGACTGGGGATGTTCATGCTCAACTCCTTGAATCCTATCTGTTGATCCCAAGGGTTGGATAAAAAGAGTCCTCAATCTGGAAGGCTGAGGTGGCTCTTGAGCTGCTACATCTGAAACGTTCTTAATATCCCTCCTGATTCTTTGGATTTTAGTCTATAAATTGGCCGTATGCATCAACCTACATCCACTCAAATCACCTGGCTCTGATGAGAAGCTTGTTCTATATTCTCATTTTCTTGATGCAAGTGTAATTTGACAACTTGTTCTTTATATGTCTGACTTTGGGAAGATCTAGTTGAGGCATGTTTGTGAGCAATAATTTGATTACACACAAAACCAATTAGACGTGGCCAGCCATGGGCAATAACATTGCATGAGAGCACCTTTTTCATGCTTTGTTGAATAGAGAGCACAGTGAAATTCCATGCTCAATGAACACCCCATACCCTGATATGAATACCAGATGGGGCATTTGTAATTAACTGGTGCAACCTTTTCAACGCTTCGAGTCATGATCGATGAAGGGCTCTCTGCTGCTTCTCAACCTTTGGATGCTGATAAACTGAGAGAGATGCCATGTCAATTTGGCATTGTAACCCTTTTATTATCTTGACATGATTTTCATATTCATCGTAATATAATATTTTCTCTTTAAAATGACAACGAGTTTTCCAAATGTTGAGACAAATATTGTAAATACAATCTTCATTCAGCATTTCTGGAATATCATACCGAGAGTAAGCCAAAGGCCAAAACAAGATAGGTACTTCACCTTTCGCCAGTTGTTTTCTAATATTCAGCACTTACTCCTTATCATTTAATGAAGATTATTCTACCTGATTGGAAAAATGATGGTTCTTCTTTGTTGCTTCATCAGACTCAACAAGATTGGTAGAAAAGACATTTGTCAAATTAGAAGATGAATGACCCAGGGGTGGTTTGGAGAATGACCTACACCCCAGACTATCTTCTGATTGAGAAAGTATTTCAACTGCAAGCGGTAAGACATCAGACACGACTAGATTTACATTTTCAAGTGCCTCAAGTTAAGAGGTATTTCTCATAACTACATTGTCCATTAGAAAATTTTCCAGGAAATGCGGGTTACTACTACAGAGATGACTTTCGCAGCTAAATTCATCATCATTGGGATGACCATCATGGTGGGTTACAACAAAAGATAAAACATTTCGCTCCTTGTTCTTCTGGGTATGTATAGGGTTATCATAGCTCCCATCTGAAGATGAAACATCGAGTTCTACCGAATTGTCATGAAGCAAGCCTTCTTGAGAAATTTTCTGGTGAAGACCTTCATAATTATTGTTCCCACTATTGGGAAATGAAATAGTAGAATCTTGAGTTGCAACAGATAATTGTCTGAGGGCTTCAAGAACTCCAACGTCGAGGAAGGCCTTATTGCAGATTGGGTCTTTATTTCTCAACTGTGTGGAATAGATCTTTTTCTTAGACTCTTTCATACTCACAGTGGAAACCTATTGTTGATGAAAGTGGCAATTATGGGCAGGTGTATGTGCCTGCTCAGTAGAAATAGTCAGGTTAGGCTGACGATCCTTATTTGAATCGGGTGTATGTACCCGACTCGGTTGTCCATATGACATGGTGGAGTATGCCTCACGACCCTCTTGGATTGGAAAAGAGGTGTGTATCTACTCTAGAGTGACATGTTGATGAGTAACTCCACCGATAGGGATAGATTTATGATTCTTTCACTATGTTTCTCCTAAAGATATTAAAATATCCTAACAAGCATCTAGGATATGGGAAGGTATTTGATTTTGCTCATTCACCATTAACAGAATGTGCTTTGTGAATTCAACTACCAGAATGGGATTATACATCCATTCTGGGATTGGGGTAGGTGTATGTTCCTACTCCTGTCCTCCTTTTCCTATAATGGATTCTGACAATACTGATGTGTGGGGGCAGAAAGATGTGTCTTCCTCTTATTTGACATTGGGGCTTTCCAATTGACATCTCCATAAGATACCAAATGAGACTCTTGGTTAGCGTGAGTAATACTAGCAGGTGTATGTGCCTTCTAATTGCACTCCGTCGAACATGGTTGATAATCATCCTTCAATACTGGCAGACAAGACTACCGGCAGGATTGATGAGTTTAATCAGGTGTATGTTCCTGTTTACCAGTTGTCAACACGTTGGGTTGGAGGGTTTCATCGTATGAAGTCAGAAAAGCCTACTGACATACTGATGATTTATAAACAGGTGTATGTTCCTAGATATAGTACTCCATCAGACATTCTTGGCGGGAATGGCGGGTTACTTCTAAATGATTCTGCTGGACAACGGGATTAAAACGGATAGGTTTTTGTGCCCGCTCATTGCTTGCCACCAAGTTAGGTTGGTGGACTTTCTCGGAGAGGGAAGAGGAAAGAACCTGCTCCCTATTTTCTGGTTGTCACCTCTGGTGGTTCTTCTTTCCTTATCGGGTTCGAGGAACATGAGCCGAATGCCTAGAGATGACAACCTCATCATGTTGAGGGCGCACTACCGCATGAGTCGGGCAATGATTGTTGGTGGGGGTCCTTGGGCAGGACTCATGCAACCTTGAATGGAGGCCCTGAGTGACCTTTTGATCCACCCTTGTAGTATGGGAGGGACTGGTTGTTGCATTACAGGGATAATGACCCAAAACAGTTTGATACGGTGGTTTGTACCACCAGCTTCTTGACCACTGGTCATCGCTGTCTGGACGACTAGGTGCATTATTGACTTGGAGGGCCTATCACGAAGCCTCCATAGTCAGGATGGTACCGTGTTGATGGTACTCCTTGATTAGTGCGTTCGAAGCCCAGCATTGAAGACGCTGAGTAGGTGACGTTGTCCTTGGACTGGATGAGGATCCAGCAGAAGTAGATTCCATGGCATTCACAGGGCTGAATTTCAAAGAAGCTATTTGTATTGAAGAGAGATCTTGAAAAAGGGTGCATGTTTGATATAATAGACACAATCAAGATAATACTAGTTTGAGATACATCTTTTGGATGAGCACACATATTATTGATTGCTTTGTTGGCCCGCACATTTAGTTTAATGGGGGCCTGACAAAATAGGTAAAACGTCATTTAATTTGGTTAAGCATTCACGTTGGGTTCACCATTTTTTTGTTTTACTCTAGAAATGGGGATGACCTCGTTTGTTTATGGTTAAAACATTCCAATCGGTTTCTAACAGGTTTATTCATAGAACCAGAAACATCCAATGATTTTATATCCATTTGGACCTACATTCCAAAGGTAGGTGCTCATTAGTTGTGGATTGATGAGGCTTATGATTTTTCATTGGTCAAGAGGATGGTAGGTCCGGATCATCACACATTTTTAGTGTAATTATTACCTACTCCGAGACTCTTTTATGGATTTAAGTTATGTTCACAAATCTTTATTACTTCACCAAGTAAAAAATAATTTTTCCTTTATATTTATCAATAAATGATTGATATCTATGAGATTTAGATAATATTTTATATGCATTTCAGGTTCTTCATTGATGGAGAACCATTCGTGTGTAATGGAGATTCATTGTCAATGGTATCATTAAATACATTATATAGAAATAAGTTGGTTATTGATGACCATACTGGTTTTAAAGCTACTTAGGGATTCTCATGGAGTTTATTGTCATCCAGAATGAGATGAATTATTTCATTGTTTGGATCGTACCTGTAGATGGAATACCTACGTATCCTTGTTATACAGGAATCAGAACCCATGTAGTTCGGGAATTAAGATCTAGTTTAACGTCATATGGGACAGATAAGAATTAAGGGATGCTGGGATTAGACTTTAGATAGGCTTCCTACATACTCTAATTTTAAGGTAGAGATCATAGTCCACAGAGTTCGATTGAAGAAATGTGGGGATTATGTATGATTAGTGGCCCATGAAGATGTGTCGTTGTTACTTTTACAGTCTAAGTTCATGTGAGTCATGCTTGGTTTGAAAAACAAGAGTTACCAGTAAACCTGACGATTGTGCTACGAAGGATATAGTCACAATGAATGATATGGGGCATTATGTATGCATGATTTCCCATGAAGATGAGGAATAGAACTTAATTCAGGAAATAATTCTAGTAAAAAGGTCTATAAAGGTATTTGTGCTTTAGGGAGATTTGGATACTCTAACTTGAGGCTTACTTCTGAGGAGGATTCCCATTAATAGCGTCCATAAAATATTTGTGCTTTATGGAAATTTAGATCCTGGGGAATACTCTTAAGAAGGAGGCCCAAAATTAAAAGGTACATGGAGGGTTACTCCTGAAGAGGATTCCCAAGGTTAAGGGAGACATGAAATTATGATTGTGGCTTACTCCTAAGGAGGATGCCTAGAACAAAGAAGAGGGGAATTGGGGCTTACTCCTGAAGAGGATGCCCAAATTAAAGGGGACATATAACTTGGGGCTTAATCATGAGAAGAAGGCCCAAAGTTAAAGGAAATTATGGTTGGGAATTAATCCTGAGGAGGAGGCCCATTGAATTCCTCTCAGATAAGTAATCCAACCAAAGAATCATGCCATAAATGGATTTGAAGAGTGTTTTGAAGGCTAAATCTTAAAGGGGAAAGGAGGATTTGAAGAAAGGAGGTGACTAGGTTGGAGGGGCACACAAAAAGGGGAAGACGTGCAAGTCTTGTTTGGGAACACAATTCTAGGTCGTGCATGTATACTTGTGCGACATGGGTGCACTTGGGGGACGGTTAACCTATGAGGAAATACTTTGGAGATTTTGAACTCAAGCCCTTAGAATCATCCCTAGAGGGTTCTAGAAGGGTGTCGTGGAAGTTCTGTTGAAGAGATAAGGTAGAGTGCATGTGTCTCTAGTTTCCTTAAGATCTGGGCACTTAGGCGTGCGAGTTTTGATGAATTCCAACACTTAAACGATATTCTTCTTCATTATATCTCCCATTCTAAGTATGAAATTGTCTTAGAGGTGTTTGGAAGACCTGAAGAAGAGATTTGGGAATCCAAAGCTCTGTATCTACATTTTGGAAAATCCGTCCTCAAATGGGTGGCCCACATGGGCTATTTATAGGCCTCCTAATGTTTGGGTGGAAAACCACTTTGGGCACACAAGTGACTTTTGTGCCTCATGTGTGCCGCGCAAGTGACTTGCGCGGCCAAGGCTGGTGCATAGGTATACTTGCGCGCCATAATTCCTTTTCAAATTTCATGATTAATCCTACCTATTTTTGGCTTAAGGTACTCCCCTTAGTCAATATTTGGTCTCTGTTACGCAACGGAGCGTCAACAGTGATCCATCTATATGAAATATGCATCCACTAAATGATCATGTGTGTTATTTTCTACTTGTGAGTATACATTAAATTATATAAATTTTGATTAAAATATATATTAAGGATCACATCAAATATACAATATGGTCATGGATAACCATTAACAAGATGCTTACACCACTTACATGAATGTAATGTGATGGAAATCAATAGTTTAATTATACACAGACGATGTGTGGTTGAAATTATTGTATAAAATCATTATGCATCATGATAAGTGAACAATAAATATATTTTCCATTGATGAGGAAAATGAATATATCTAAATCATTATATATTATTAGATATTGTCCATGAAGTGACACTGGTACAATAAAAATTATGAGATCTCAATCAAATGTTATTGATGATATATTTTCTTTGAAAGATTTTAAAACCCACTAATCACAATAGATTTTGATAGATATAGACATCATAATAATTGGACAAAAGTATTAATTGATTTTATGCTATGTTCATCATATATATATTTGGATTTATTATCCATACTACCATGACTATTGAATACTAATGATCTTATTATAAGAAATTTTATTCCTTGAATATTTAGATTTTTATATGAATCAAAGAAGGGTTAAAAATGCCGGAAGAATATTCAAAATTATGAAAGTATCACTCAATATGATAAACTGTGGGCAGAACAAAATAAAATGTATTTTATGTATCCATATTAAATTAAGGAATAATATAAATTGAATTTATCATCCCATGGTCTGTGTGAATCATTATATTAATCATATTAATATGATGTTTTGAAAAAAATATAAACTCTCAAAAAGTTTTTTGAAATCAATGAATTATATATAATGTACTTGTATTTTGAATTAATCATCCTGAAGATGAAATAATAAAATTTGGAATGGTTTTACCCTTAATATATAATTAAATCACTTGTTTCCAAGAGTTATATATAAGGGGTTGATGAAGAACATACATATCCAAGAAGGAATAAATATAAATTCAAATTTTATTTATCCCTTAAGGATATACATGTACACGTGCAAATGTAACATGAAAATAACAATAAATCATATTATGATACAAGGTACCATTATTACTTATTCATTGAAATCTAAATTTATAGACTATTATTAGTCCAAAATTCAAAAAATAATTTTTTTGGTTATGAATTGATCATGGACATTATATGAGTTAAATGATGATCATTATGAAATAGAGATGTAACTATTGTACTTTTTCCTTTAGTCGTGTTTTTTCCACTGTATTTTCTTGATAAGGATTTAATTAGGCAACACTTTGGGGACTTGATGTTATTTTTCTTTTTTTCCCTAATCAAGAGTTTCACCTGAAGGGATTTTCATTAATGTGGTTTTTAATGAGGAAATCATACATCATAACAGATATCCAAGGGAATGTTATAAATTATTGTTGATATCTATAATTAATGGAAATTATTTTCCATCCTCGCGATTTTTAATTTTTAATGAAACCAATAATTATTACCGATGGTGTTCCACCCATGTAACAAAGGCATAATTAAATAATAATATTAATTGATATCCTAGAGAAACAATTAAATGATATAATCACGGGGATTTGGTAATTTTGTACTCTTTTATCCATCATTAGGTTTTTTCCACTGGGTTTTCCTAACAAGGTTATTAATGATGTATCATGACATGGAATTCAATTACTTAGGCTTCACTTATTTTTCCTATAGGTTGTTTTTTAGTGAAGATTATATATGATTCCATGAAATTATAAAATAAAATGTGGAGTATTATGAAACATTATTAATGGATTTCATAATCATGACAATAATAATGAATTCTAAATTCCCAATTGATTTCCCTATTAATGGACAACCTTCAATATTCTCACAATTGGATCAGATTTCTTGTAATCTATAAATATGGTGATATGTTAATGATGTTTTGTGGAATTTTGAATCTATATTCTTTTCTTTAATTATTATATATTTCTCTGATATTTGTATTTCAATTTTTCACCATCATCATCATACACAAATTTGATGCTTGCTTCATCAAAGATGTTCTTCACCAACGATCAATCTTACATTTCCGTTTCTGAAATTCTTCACAGTTTCAATCGACCTATGATCGATTTCACAAAAATAATAAGTTTATGAGTGAGTGGAGGTTTTGAGTAATAAACGAAAATGATTTGAATATGTAAATTAAATAAAATTAGATTTTTTCATGTAATTTAATTTAAATTAATGATGAATCCATTCGTGAAAATGGATGAAGGAACCTACATGTCCAGTGTGGAAATAAGAATTCCATGAACTCATTCTATCTATTTATATGTTATTATAATAACAATTGTATATCTTGAAGAGAGGTGGTGGAGGTGTGGCCCCAACCACATACCCCAAATTCAAAAAAGGAAAATCCTTTGAGCGTTGACTTTGAAGAAAAAAAGGGTTTTAAAAATAATAATAATGTAATAATAATATTATTATTTATGGGTTTAAAACACTAAATCTGACACAATATTCTTCATATAGCATTGGATTGTCAAACTGTTAGTGACAATGTGATCCTAGAATTGAGATGGTCATTTTAAGACTGTTGTTGGTTACTTTTTTTGGACTTGTGCTCTGGGTAAATGTAACACCCCAAAATAATAAAATTAGTATTATTGAGAGATCTTGAATCCGACATATCAACCTCATGCAGTTTCAGAATAAAAAACCATATGTAATTCTGTGATCTATAAATTAATGTGGATCTTTCAAGATCAATTTTGGAAATTTAATTCAAACTCATGGCTTAGGCCCATGAAGCACCATTCATGTGTGATGTAGTGAAATTTTATTTTTTCACTGGGTGTCCGATTGAGGCAAGTGAATATCCTTTCCCCAAAATATTTCATGAGGATTGAAATGATGTGACCTATTTAGCCATTAGATGCCACTTGAAGAGTCATATTAGTGAAATTATAGTTTTTCCCTTGAACCGATGATGAGCCTCATGCCTTTTTCAGGACTTTGACCATGACACATCATGTAATATGCTTACCCACCTTGTAGTTCTACATGGCTAGCAAGTCATTTTATAGAAAGGTCACAGTAAGACAGCAGAGTGGGATGAAATGAAATTTGTTTCCCCGTCATTTCTTGTACCACTTTTTGAGGATACTTATATGTTATATAACTCTTTCATTTGAACTCGGATTTTGGCCATAATGTAGTCTATCCCTGGTTGTTTTCCATGTAGAACGCAATGGAACCCTTGGTTGTGGATTTCAAGATACTCTGTAGTATGTTCTGGGCATGAAGCACTGAGGGGACACCCAATGACCTCATCGATTATAAAAAATCACCGAAAAATTACAGGCGTAACACTCTATTAGGTCTGGGTAGTGGAGTTCCCCAATGATAGTATTAGTCTTACCCTTTAGCAGGGCTGAATATTGGAATACCTCAATTATATTTCAGACTTACCCTCTAGTAGGACATGGTAGTGGAGTTCCTTGACATTTTGGGCTTACCCTCCTGTAGGGATGTGCATTGGATTTCTCTGATGACAGTACCGGGATTACCCTTTAGTAGGGTTGGGCAGTGGAGTTCCCCGATGACCTTACCAATTTTACCGTCTAGCAGTGTTGGATAGTGGATTTCCCTAATGACATCGTCCATGCTAAAACCTCCACCAGGGATGGGTAGTGGTGTTCCGCAATGACCTTACTGGGCTTAACCTCCAATAGTAGATGGATGTTGTGTTCTCTAATGACATTCTCAAGAATACCACTCAAGATGGTCTAGGTAGTGGAGCTCCTTAGTGAAAATCAGAGTAGGACCCTCCTGTCATACTATGGCATGAAATCCTTACCTAGAATTTTTTTTCCCTTGACTATGTGGCATAATGATGATATGTGGTTTGACATGGCCTTAGATTCACGAGTAAGAGGAATATATTCTCCACCGAGACATGTTTTTTGATAGTACTTAAAACTGGATGGGTGAGTTAGTGCCACCCAATGCGAATAGTATCAAGGTGTGGTGATTGATTTCCTTCAACTTCTATGTTCTGGGGAGATGACTGAGATATTGGGCATCGTTGATGGATTTATTTTTGAACTATTGGCTACTCTTCTTCTTGGGCTAAGCTTTGAGATGGATATCTCTTCACACTATCATTTGGCATTCCTTAATAGAGTATATATATATATATATATCCTTCTTCAATACCCACTCCTTGGGTTTTGGTAACTCTCCTTTTAGGAAAGGTGAATACGTCAAGGTATGCCACATGATTTCCATGTCCAGCTTCTTGTGGTTGGATGAGTCTAATCTCCTTCTATAGGTAGATAAGACTCAACGAGAAGTTAATACTCTCACCATGTCAATCTCCTTGTGTTTGGATGAGTTTACATTAACTCTTTTTTTGGGTTGATCTATAATTTTTCATTGTACCTTATTTTATCAACTGTTTCCCCTTCAGGTGTATCTCTTACTACTCCCCCTTTAGCATTTTGGTGCATTCTACTTTTTATGTTTATAGTCACCCCTACATGGGTTTTTCACACACGTTTCATTTTTTAAGTAGATGATGGACAGGTTGATCATGACATTAGAGGATCATAGGTCTACCAGATGGGTGGACCATATATGTTAGTCATAGCTTGGGATCAAGGAGATGGGATCTCTCATCTATTTCACTTTTCTAGTTTTATATAAAGTTTGGAAACATTTCTGTTTGGTTGTTTATTTTCCCCCTTTTTTTTCAGTTTATACAGTGACCCAAGACATTTTCATAAAACATTATAGGTTTTTAATTATAATTATACATCAATGTACAATGCATGGATCATTAAGTCTAGTTTCTTGGAAGACTAGGTACATAAAACATAAAACATGGGGCTAAAAAAACTTTTATATTTAATCTCCATAAAGATCTCCTAACTTCCTTTAAGCCCTTACATCTGTATAGGGTACCCTATGGAACACATTAATGAGGGGATGATCTAAAAATCCCTGTAAGTGAAAGATCATAAGGATACATCTTAAGTACATGTGTTAGGTGGCCTGATATAATGATATCCAAGTATGGAATATATAAAATAATATCATATAATCATGGGATC
Organism: Viscum album; assembly: GCA_963277665.1. Classification (NCBI taxonomy): domain Eukaryota; kingdom Viridiplantae; phylum Streptophyta; class Magnoliopsida; order Santalales; family Viscaceae; genus Viscum; species Viscum album. The sequence continues at coordinate 412,950,369 of OY728128.1, read as the reverse complement.
ATATAAACATGGAATTATATAAATATGGAAGAATCCTGAAATATTTCTATAGTATGGTTCAAGGCTAACCGCCAATCCAGTTTCCCATTTTAGTACGGGTCAATGCTAACCGCCAATTCCGTTTCACATCACATCTCATGAGACAAAAGTTTACCCAATGCATTGGAGGGCTATCTGGGCTCACCCATCTAAATATTTTCATGAATATTATTTTCACATAAATAATCATACATAATCAACCATACATAAACATAAGGATACCCATGGAAAGAATTGTGTACCACAATCATGAAATAAAACATAACCAATGAACGTATCATGAAACTGTCCATGAAAAAAGGGATTAGAACATAAATGGATGTTCATAATGTAAAATAGGAATATAAAATGGTAGTTTGTGTCAAACAGAAGTTACATAATATAAGAAATGTATTTGAAAAACATTATCATTGAATCATTTATGTGCGGTTTAATGGAAAATACTATAGAGCATTTAAAATAGAAAAAATGAAAATATTTTATATAAAACCATAATTGAACCAATAATGTTTTAATAATGAAAATAATTATTTTATAAATAAAAATGTCAATTTAAAAAGATGATAGAGTTCACTTTAAATTGGGTAAAAATTTAGGAAGTTCCCTTAAAACATGTTAGATTTTCAGAATGTTCTAAGGGGGTAATATTTTAAAAAATTGTATATCCCCAAAATAGAGGGATAAGAGGGTCTTCATACATGAATTTTTTAAAACTACACAGAATTTATAATATGTAAATAAATAGATAAAATACCTCCATTTTTATCTAAATAATTATTAGGCAACCTGAATGAACAAAGAAGGTTCCCCTAGAATTCGTTACGGTTTGTTGGCATGCTATCGGGTGTATGTAAGAGGGCTTGATGGGAGAGAAAAAGGGGTTATCATCATATAAACAAAATGAGTGAATTATGGGGGGGGTGAGAAAATATACCCCATCATTTTTAATTATACATAAAAAGGCATAGCATAGAGGACATCATGATTTAGAGTGAAATAGAGAGAATCCCTTACCATAAGTCGGGTGGTGTGACCTAGATAAACAAATTATGATTATTAATTAATAAGTCAATAACCTATTATATATGGAAAGAATTTTTTATAACCTTTTTATGTACATTACAGACCAATTTGATTAGTTATAAGGTTCAACTTCATTGTTCGTGTTCGTTTGCTTACTTGGTTTTAACGATCAGTTCACATTTATTCATGTTCGGATAATCATGAGAGATGAAAGTGGTTTTACTGAATTTAATTTTTATGTTATTAGTGAACATAATATAGATTAAATGATTTTTTATTTAATTTGGTTACATATATTTAAATCTAAATATTATATATAAAACCTTAGTGATAACCGTTTGGGTTAATCAGGGGGTGGGGGTGGGGTTTGATTACAATAAACATGTTCTACATTATAACATAATACCATTAGTACAAAAGGATTATAGAACCATAAAAAAGATATATTACATATATAATAATCTAATTCAACCATATCACAAATGGTTTCATGACCAGAATTAAAGATGAAAATATAAATTGATAAATCGTTGTCCTTGAATGCGCTAAATTAGCACATCTCAAACGGTGCTTTCATTTCATTCAAAATAAAAGGTGGGGGAAGGAGAGAAGATAATGAAATATTCCATTAGTATGAAAATATTATAGTACATGTATGTTACTTCATTTATCATACTATTTGGTTGAAAGGAGGTGAGTAAATAAACAAAAATAATAAATATTAAAGAAATGAAGGAATTAGAATGAGAAATTTACCTCTTGAGACTTCCTCCTTTGAGAACCTCTTAAGGGGATATGTTTTGGTATTTTCAAGAGGATAGGGAATTTGGTATGTGGGGGAGGATCTTGGGGAGATATTTGAGAAGAATATTGGAAAGCCACAAGGCTTGAGTGGAGTGAAGATAAGGGGGAGTGAGGGGGGGGGGGGTTTATAGTGGAGGAGATGGTTTTCATAATTTTTTAAACATTAGTTTATTATTTTTTAACAAGATAGGAATAGTAAGTATTCCATGACCAATAATAGTAATAAATGAATTTGAGTTTGAGATTTGGGTTATTACATCAAATGTGATGTCAGGAATAGTGTATTTGAATTATAATGTATTTATACAGTAAATTAATGTATTTTACTATTCACTAAAAATTCAAGTATTTCAGAAAAATCCCAAAAATTTACACTAACAATTTTTTGATGTATAGAATCCAAAAATAATGTCCATTTTTAAAAAATAAATTTATATATATGAATAATTTAATATTTAAATAAAATAATAATTTATTATTAAAAATACAGTTTTAAAACATTCATTTACATTTTCTACAAATATAGGTACATCATAATTTCATTTGAACATTATTTTTATACTGTTATAGATAAGGTTACTATTCATCATAAAATATATTTTTCTTATTGGACTCCAAATTACTTACTGATTGTTATCGTGTATATCAGAATTTTAAAATTCTAAACACAGAATTGAAAAACCTATGTTTCAAGGTCACTTAGAACTTAATAGTTCATTATGTTGTGTTTTCATGTGATTTTATGAAATATTTATAAGAAATAAATTTCTCTTTATAAATCATTGGGTTGTTACAGTTTACACTATCATAATTCATACTATTTAGAGGTCCATGCATTTTTGGTTTATTTGTATTAGTGTTACATCCTTTTTTTCTCCCCCACCTCACATTTACATTGATTTGGTACTCTGTGTATGCATGTACACAAGAAAACTACTCCCCGAGTTTAGTTTTTCCTTCGATGCAAGTCGCCACCCCATGGCCTATGGAGGTGGGCTCGGAGTGTTGTGGCTCGATACCTGGCTCGGGTCAGGTCCTGAAAAATTTGTGTCAGAGATTGTATGTTCGTTAGGATGTTTTTAAGAGATTTACCATTAAAGATGATTTATTGGGTTTTGGGGGATAGTGTCAAAGTGTCTAGAGTGTGGATCATAGGCGAGGGAGTCTAGTGATTTTATGGGTGGCCAACCTATCCATTCACCAGGACCTTGACTACCTGCTTGTCGATTCAGTACATCAAGGCATTTTTTTTCGAGGTTAATGGTAAATAAATTATAGCGGATGGAGTCTTTGACTACCATTATTGATTCAAAATTTCATTGTTTTTGTAATAAATACATTCCCATCTAACTGTAGTACACCTTGATAACATTCAGGATGCCTCTGTGATGAAAACCAGCTAGGATACCAGCTTCAGTTCGTGACGAAGACCCTATGAGTGATGAGGCCTCAATTTAGGGTTCGTCATGTTATCCCTTATCTCCTGGTAGAAAGGTAGCAGCACCACCCCTGTCAAACAATAGATCAATCTAGATGTGTAGGTTGGGGACACACACAAGATTGGTGTGCTCTATGATTTCTAGTGGTAGAGACCATTGAGGTTATGTGAAAAGATTGATACTCAGGATGTTCAGTATTGTCTAGAGTTAGTGGTATGTATCCTTAGACTTATTCACACATCAATGAATTAGGTGGTGGAACTGGTATCCAAGCGTTTCCATGGAACAATTGGGTGGTGGTGGAACCTCATTACATAGATTAACAATGAGTCGACACTCTCATGGGATGACTTCGAACGACTGTTCCGTGAAAATTAATACCCCTAATGTTTACACTCAGTCCTGATCTAGATGCTTCTAGATATTCAGAAAGGATGGATGATTGTGGTAGAGTACATAGATAGATTCACATACCCTACACAGTACTCTCTTGAAATCATCTAGGATGGCTACTTTTTAGAGGAGAAATTTGAGTAGGGACTTCGTAGAGATACATAAACCTGAGATAATGTCACTGATTAGAGGTCCTTATAGACTACAAATTTAATATATTCTATACTCTAGGGATGGTAAATGTTGTACTAGAATCCCTTAGCAAGATTTTTTAGACTCTCCTAGTGCATGAAGATTCAGAGTATTCAGCTTCCCTACAACTAACCCTGATAGAGTAGGAGGGTACAACTTTTCTTCAGTTTATGGAGTTTTCTCCTTCTCTTCTCAAGAGTATGAGATATTCCCAACTGAGAGAAATTGATTATGAGGATTCGCATGATCAGATATCCACAAGCAATGCACCTTATTGATATTCTAAAGGAGGAAGTCATAATATCATGTTAAGGGGGGAACATTGGTTTCTGTCACAATGCAGGAGGATGTGATCATAGATTTCAACAATTCTCAACTAAATGTACATTCTGGGGAATAAAATATGTACATATACCTACAATGGTAATTTTTAGGATCTGATATGTGATGTATTGTTGTTGAGTTCATCTCATGATGCATTACCTTTCAGCAGGTGAAAGATGTGCACCATGTTCCGATGAGTTAGTTACTGCCTCTTGAGATCCCAGAGTAAAAATGCGATGGTATATCCTTAGACTTCTTCACAGGTCTTCTATGAACAATGAAAGTCCATGGCACTATCTGTGTGATAGTAGACTGACTCACAAAGTCGACACACTTCCTTACTATCAAAGAGTAGATTTCAGTTGTGTAATGGTCCAAACCTCTCTGATCCATTCCCTTCCTAAAATATTGTGTTTGAGGTGTTCTGTAAGGTCAATGTGACTTAATTATAACTCTCCTATATTTCCAATTCTATGAACAGTGTTTCTAGTCTTATGGACAATGTTTCTAGTGAGATAGATTTGAATTGTTTTGTCATTGAGTCATCTGTCGGTGAGTCATATTCATTCGTAAGTAGGTTGCTGTCATCTGTTGGTGTTGGTGATTCGTCTTTATATATTTGTGAGTCAACTTCATTTGTTGGTGTTGACAAGTCATCTTCATTTGTCCATGAGTCATCTTTATATGTCAGTGTCGGTGATTCATCATCATCTGTTAGTGAGTCAACTTCATCTATCTGTGTCGCTGAGTCTTCTTCATCTGTTAGTGAGTCAACATTATCTATCAGTGTTGGTGAGTCTTCTATCTCTATCAGTGTCAGTGAGTCAACTTCATCTATCGTTTGGTGCTATAGTGTTTCTAGATCAACCTGTGAATAATGTTTCTAGCTTTATACATTTTTTTCTGTTTGACGTTTCTTTTGACGTAAAATGCATTTAAAGCCTTGTTTTAAGGGATTTAAGGCTAATTAAAATCCCATAACTACAATTTTATTATTCCTTAATGTTTGAGTTCCTTTACATGATCAAACCGCATTGTCTTGACAAGATCCACCTTTGATGGAAAATAAAAACCATATCTAAACCGTTACTCTGTTTTGATTTTCAAAAGGCCGAGATACATTGTAACTTGTTTATACATCTTCTTTTACGTGGTATGGGATTCCCCAGATCATTATTTCTCGAGGAGATACATGATTTTGTTATAGAATTGGATTTTTTTCCCTTCATATGAGCCTCTGTTTCGGTACAAGCAGCAAGCATGAATCCATCTTCGATAGAAGGTATCATCTATCTCTGTTGTTGTGGGTTCCTCGATCTGTTTTATCCCTATCTCTATGCCATGTTATGGAATGTGACCCCCATGTTTTAATGCACCATTCATGGATGTTGTATGATGTAGTTCTACCGTGGTGTCCTCAAGTGTATTCAGTTATTGCGAGAGAGGTGATCGTGATCTATGATGTTGGCCCATTCTCGTGAAAATAACCATAGAAAGATTTTGAGGTAGAGGATTTGTGTATTCTATGTTGTTTTATGTGAATTCATAGCGTAGAATGGAGACTGGTGCGACCATAAGCTCTGGTATGAATAAAACTGCACAGACTCCGACCAAAATTGATTTCAAGGCTCTCATGTTGGGGGAGGAGTGTGGATAATTGCGAAGGATAAAGAGAATGGCATAGAAGAAAAAGGGAGGATGATGAGGTTCAAGGTAGTGAGTTGGGAGATGAAAGGGGACACGATCCAAAAGATACCACTACAAAATATTTATCTTTTTCCATCATGGACTTATCTGTTGGTAAAGGTAAAATTTCTTTTTTTCAAACATTTTATCAACACATATATTCCTATCATTAAATTGTCGGTAAAAAATCAATCACAAAATATTTTTGGGACTAATAAAATAGTTGTGTTACAAAAATAATAACACCAAGAGATAGTATATATGTTGGTCAAAGTGTTTGGTAAGATATTCTTATGAAAAAGTTTTCTGTTGGTAATAATATTACTAACATATAATATCTATTTGTAAAATACATTTTAACGAAAATTTTAATTTTTTATTACTGGAACAATTTCATATTATATTTATTAATTTATCATATATAATTAATATATTTTAATTATTAAACCAAATATGTTTTACAAGAATGTTCAAACATAGAAAAAAAATTATTTATATTAATAATGAAATTTAATACAAAATGAAATTAAAAAGCACATGATTCATCCACCAAAAGGATCCACCCCCATGTACCAGTGAATCAACCATTCCCAAGACCCATCCATGCCACAATACCAATGAGCCTACTCCAACAACAATGACACATCCATCCGCCAGGATTAGTGAGCCAACTCCAGCTATACCACAACCTTCAGCACACCATCACCAACACACCAGCACCAGCGACCCATCCATGCCCCAAGACCAGCGAGCAATCTCTAGCACCATTGAAAAACATCAAGTAATTTCTACACCATATCCTTCTACTCCAAGATCTATACCACACACAACCAAAGAACATAAAAAAATGAGTCAGCTCCAACATCATCGAGAATCAAATTGAATCATCTATAATTCCAGCAAGAAACCTCATGTCACTATTATGACACTCCCTTCAACTCAAATATCATCATCAAAAACAACCAAAAAGTATACCCACAAATCTGTGAAAATTTTTATCATGATTTGAAACCAATATAATCAAAAATAGAAGTATAAAAAAATTACTTGCATAGTGAGCATTTTTCAACATCCATATTGAGATGTCAATTGAAATCTCATTGATTTAAGAAAAGGATTGAACTTATGCAAATTGGTATTCAAATAGTGGGTTGGGTAGATCCAATGCAAGTTTAATGAAACAAAAAACTCATCAACTATAATAATCTAACAACTAAGATTAAAACAAAAAAAATCACATTTTCCCATATTTTTTTACAATACATGTATGTGGTTTAACACGAATACACCTTCCAGTAATTGAGGGATATACATTTTGAGATTACAAAAAAACAAAGATTAAATCTCACATTGCATCAAACATGCCCAAAATCATTACCTCTCATGTAGTAAAAGTATTTATGTTATGATACTCCATAAACTTCTTGAACATATGCTTTTCTCCTAGTTAGGAGGGATTTAAAAATTGACATGTTTCACTTCATCTGACCATGCATATATATTATGCCGCTTGTATATCTATTTTTCTGAAAAAACAAAATGTGATGTGATGCATCAACCGCATCAAAAAATAAATCATCAACTCCATGCATTTTCAATCTTATTTATGATGGGTAGAAAGCATCACAAGTGGAAACACTACCCATTAAAAACACTAAATTCTAAAATGCATGAAAAAATCCAACACCCATCAAGTACAAAACCATTGTCTAGAAAAATCATACTGAAATTCATTGAAGAAAGGATATTCTAATGAATGTGAAGAAACATTTCACTCCAATGATTGCATAATTAACAACAGAAAATACAAAAGGATCATCAGGAAATAATTTCAAGCCTATGATGAACCCAAAAATCACCCTGCTATTGAAAAAACCTAATAAAACTCCATTCTTCAATGACCTGTCAAATCAAAAAACCATATACCATCCATATCTAAGAATCATCTTCTATCAATATAGAACACTTGAGTTTTATAAGAAGTTTCTCCAAGCACCCACTAAAAGTTATAAAATGCAAGATACTAGTGTAGGTAAAAAATAATAATGTATCTTCAACAGGTACATGCTATGTAATTATCCATGTAAATCCTGGAGTGCTGTACTCAACAGTTTTCCTATATTTCATCTGCAAGTTATACATGTGTAATGAATTTTTCTATTTTTTAAATATATTAAAATTTTTTGTATACTATAATAATAAAACATTATATAATGTATCCATACTAGTAGAGACATGCAATATAGGTTTATATAATTTATTCCTCACACGAACATGATACAAGGATGTAAGATAGCTTTTAGCTATGAACTATAGAACCATCCCAAACATTTCATCACTTGGAATTGAAAAACAGATGGTTATTATTTTAGAGATCATAAAAACATTATAGAAATAAAATAATAATAATCGAAATAGGTTGAGATTAGAGACCGCTTTATTAAAAAAGATAAATTAGTTATGTTGAGTCATCCTCCCTTAAGATATAGAGAGACCTAACACTCATAGTGGATTTTATGTAGGAATAATCCTTCCAAGATTTGTATTTTTTTAGAATAGCTATGAAGTCACATCATCCTACATTTTTTCTTTTAGCAGCAACATCATTTTAAGCATAACCACTCCTTCGAGCATCACCATCCTCTACACTCATCGAGATAAGAGAAACGAATTTTCTATTGAGTACCAACATCCATGAAAAAAATGTCGTGTTGAGAAACAACTTCCAGTTGCAACTTCCCCTTCTACTTTATGTCCTCTCGAACATAGGAAACCTACATTGAATTAGAAGAAAAAACACCTAGAGATTTTGGATCACTCATACATGATCCCACATGAACCCCAGAATCTTCAGGATGATAGATAGCATCATCAACCTCATAGAGATGATAAAAAGAACAAAGGAGGTTCCCTTGAACCAAAATTAAATACTCCTCAACTTGAATTCCCATAGTAACTCGAGTTTTAGAAAAAACTACATAATAATCAGTCCCCCAGGAAGGTTGATGATCCTTAGCTAACCCTAGGGTGTACATATGATAACCTCACAAAACATTCATGATAATGCTCTCATGTAATGACCCGAAATCCCAAATTCCTTTCCTAATATTTTACTACCTTGTAAAATCCTCATGAGAGAAAAAAGTTGTAGGATAGTAGCCCAATTTTATTTGCGCTAGCCCCATCCTTAGGTAATAAAACAAACATCTAATGTTCAGCTATAAAAAATTGACGCAACAAGATAAATAAATATAAGAAACCATTCCCAGCAAAGAGTTCCAAAATTGATCAAAAATAATGGGAAAGATGAAAAATACCAAATCAATATAGACTGGATTCCTAACACGAACATGATAAAAACTTATAAACATGAAGAACAAAAATTAAATAAGATATTGGAAATGATACTGGATGGTGATTGGGGAACCGAAGGATAGAAGTGAGATGTAAGAGAGCACCGTTGAACAATCATTATTGACATGGGTATATTAGTTAACATACTAGATGGTGAGACTAACAAGGGGATTTTGCATGAGGAAGCCGATCGAGAATAGGGAGGGGTTCACACGATGATGTTTATGGGTGAAGTCGGTTGGGAAAATGAATGGGTGTTCTTGAGAATATGTCAATGATGAACACCAGTTGGGAATGGTGAAGGGGATCCTACAGGAGGTTAGTGAGGAATGTGTTCTATGGGGAACACCAGCCGTAGGGAACACCCTCTGCTGTGAACGTCAGCCACATTGAAGTAGGGTTTGGTGAGGGAGATCACATGAATGACTGTGGTGGGGGAGGGTTCTTTTGTGTCTTATTATTCTTTTTTAATATATATATATATATAAAGATAAAAGGTATAAATTTATATAATAAACATAATTTTATAAGTATTATGTTTGTATGTATCAATATATATGTTACAAAGAAATATTAAAAAATTAATATATTTTAATTTATCATATATTTTTATTATCAAAATGATATGATTGTAATGGGTAATATATACATATATATATGATGATAACAATAAATAAGAACAAAAGACTCATTTATTGATAAATCAACTATTGGTTTTATTATGATAAGATATCAAATATAAATGTCTGTAAAAGATTTATTGGTATTGAACTATTAATTTAAACAAACATATATATGGTAAAAATAAATGATGGTACCTATAGTAAATATCAACAGATTTTAATATATTTTGGAATTAATCATTTTTACCAATAGATATATTATCTATCGGTGCCTTGGTAGAGGTCACTTTTTTATTGTGTAACCTGGAGAAGGTTCAGGAAATCCATCTTCCACCTAGAAACAATGAGAAAATATATACAAAATGAGAAAGATATAAGTCTCGTGTGTGGTGTTTGGCAGGGTATAGTTTCAAGCATTGCAATTAATAGATTTTTTTCTCACCAACTTCGACAGATGTGAATCTAATAATGAGAAGGCTATCATCTAGGGCATCCTACTCGAAAAAATAAAAAAGAAAAGTCACAATATGTACAGCATGGAACTCTTATAGATGATCTAGCAACATGTTTATTATAAATGTTAACAAATTTAATTTTTAGAATACCTCCACATCAACCCATAATTAATTTCTATTTTATCCATTTTATTTTTTTGGGTTCATATTCATTGATCACATATATTCATTTCAAATGGAATTATAATTTCAATTCATATCTGATGAGATAGAAATGAATTAGGGTCTGACATGGTGTTATTTTAAAAATTAAATTTTTTACCATTCAGAATAAACATTAATCTAGATTATCTATAGTCTCCCATTGTGAGATTTTCCACCCTTTTCACTAGATCATTGAAGTCCATTTCGGTTGGAGTCTTGGTGCTTATATTCATACCCGAGCACATGGACATAATAATTTCCTTTCTCCTATCCATCATCATGATGCTCTCATCCCTCAACATGGTGTTCAACATGATCAATGTCCATCATTAGAACCGATGTATCCATGCCTTTTCCCTGGTTCCTCCAGGACCACCCAACGCCTCTAGTGGAGCAGAGCTGGAGGAATGAGGGGAGGATGAGACACCCTAGAGGTGGAGCCTGAGATCGAGGGGTGGGGGTGGGGTGGGGGTGAAAGAGGGTGTTGTAGGGCAGCCAGGCAAGGTGAATGCACAACCAAAAGTTATAGGGGAGGGACGAAACAAAAAAGAGGTGCGAGAGGCGGGTGGGTGTGTTGGGAAGACCGATGAGGTCATGTCCCACTCCACTACTATCAACTTGACTCCTCTTACATTTCTTATGTATCCCTGGTGTCATTTATAGTGGTATTTTGGGAGGTTACACTGGTATTAAAAAAACATAACGTTTCTTTAATATACTCTATAAAGACGTAAAATTATTCAATAAAACTGATAAGGTTGAAAAACAATCTTTTATTTGAAAAAATACATAAAACTAGGGAGGTTCTATTTATAGTGGTCTTTGGGGGTGGTCTTTGGGGGTGCTATTTATAGTGGTATATGGGGGTGTTATAAGAATGATTTTTGAGTGTATTTAATATTTTCCTTAAGAATACATAAAAAATGAAAAAAAGTGATGTGAATGAAATATAAAGAAAAAACAATAAAAAAATTGTTTATATTAAAAAATTTAGGGAAGAAAACAATGATGAGAATAGGTAAAAATTATAAAGAAAGAAAAACCATTCAAAATTAATATTCAATATACATTTTTAATTATATATATAAGGGAAAATTAAATAAATAAATCTTTTTAGATATTAGGATAATTAAAATATTAAAAAAATTGAATTTATAATTAATAATAAAAAACGTTATGTAGTTAATACAGTTGTAATCTCCGCATTCATTCCATCAATGTTTTATTCATTTGTTCAACCATGTCATGCATTCCAAGAGATGCTTTTTCATATCACAGTCATTTGTATCCCTTATAGTACCAACAATTCCCACTATAAGAAAAAAAATGTTTAACAACTATTTTTTACCATTTACTGGCGATTTAAACCACTATTAAATGTTGTATGATGATTTTTAATAGTTTCATATATTTTGGTGTGGCGAATCTATTCTAAAATGGTATTTAAAAAAAGACTAAACCACTGTAAAATATTTAGTGGCAGATTTTTATTTTTTTTATTTTCCTAAATTTATAATCAATTATATATTTGAAAATAGATATATGAATGTATATATATTAATGTATATAAATATTCATATGTATACATAAATATCTATAAATATATATTTACATAAATAAATTTTCATTAAATATAATATATATATATATCTGTATATATTATTAAATATGAAAATATATATACACCCACATAAAATATATAAATAAATAAAAATTTGTATAAACAAATATAAAAATATATTAACATAAATAAATACATATAATTAACTATAAATATATAAAAATATTAATACAATTAAATAAATATATATAAATACATATATATTTATATTAATATTGAAAATTAAATACACATAAATATAAATAAATAGACACACACACACACATATATATATAAATATATAATTACATATAATTATATATAAATATGAAAATAATTATAAATAGAAACCCATGAAATTATACATAAATACACAAACAGATAAAGATATGTATGTATTCCCACATAATATATATAAATATAAAAAAATAAATAATATATAAAATATGATATATAATATGTAATATATAAATATATAAATATGAACATATATATATACATATAATTATATATATATACACCCATATAACATATATAAATATATATAAATATATATAAATATATAAAAATAGTAATAAATGTAATTAAAAAAGAATTAAAATTAATAATTAATAAAAAATAATTAGAAAATAATTAAAATTTTAAAAATTACAAATATTAATTAATCATTCTTAATTACTTAAAATTTTAATTAAATAACAAGAAGTTCTTATTAAAAAATTAATAATAAAAATAATACATAATGCATAATAATAATAATCAAAACATTTTAATATCAATAAAAATATTAATAATAACAACAACAAATAAACAATAAACAATTTATAATTAAAAATTATAAAACTAAAAAAAACTTAATAAAATTAATTAAATGAGGCTAGTTGTTATTTAGAGGAGGTTAAAATTGCCGTGAAATTAACAACCACTAAATAAAAAACCGTCATGAATTAGCTATGGTTTTCGAAAACTGCTGCAACATAAATAACAACTAAAAATTTTGCATTGGTTTTGAAAACCACCACTAAATAGAACACTGTTGAACACCATTTCTTTTTGTAGTGTCCATACAAAATACTCACCAACATTTATAATCTCAGACACTTCACATTATACCTTGTTTCCCTGACCACCAAAGCTTTTCCTTTAACAAAAACTCCAATCAATTCTGACTTGTGTTTCAAGAAGTATACCCACATCTTTACGACATATTCATGCACATTAAGCATAACCTTTTATCAGTACTAAAATATAATCACTGATAAAGGTGATACATTTATCATCACTAACAATAAAACTGATAATGGAGGTCTTTATTAATACTAAAAAAGTGATGATAAAGGATGGGTTTTATTAGTATTTTTTAGTGTTGATAAAGATCGACATTATAAGTGTTTTCTTAGTATTTATCTGTTCTTTTCTTAGCAAAGAAAAAGGAGCTCTTTATCATCATTTTTCATTGTTCTATTAAAATTTTACATTCATAAAAAATATAAATTATACAAAATCACATATTACTATAAAAATATATTTTTATTGATATATATGAAATATATTTTCTTAAATTTGATTTATATGATACTGAATATGTATTGGCACTTAATATATAATTTATTTAGGTAAAATGATTTAAAAACTAATTAAAAATTAATATTAATTATTAATTTTTAAATTATTGTTATGTTATAATTATATAATAATAATTTGGTAATATAAAAAATTAACGAATTAATTAATGTTATAAGTCAAGTTGAAAACGTTACTTGAACTTAAAACGACCATAACATTTGATCCAGATGTCCTCTTAGGATCCATGAGATATGAAATCAAATCTAAGGAAGATCTATTAATTTTCAATACCCACAGGAACCCCAATATATGTATTTTCTAAGTAGAAAAAGGAACGGAAGGCCCTCAAAACTGTGTTTTTTTGTTGGGATACCCAGATATCTCAACAATCAATGAAATTTCATCCGTTTTTAAGAGTGTATTATTGTCTTTTTCTATGGATACATAATTTATATCCAGGTATTAGTTTCATATAGATATTATAGTGTTCAAGTATTAACATTTTTCATATTTCAATACTACAAAATATGGTTTTATCAGCGCTACAAAAGCATTTATCAGTGCTATAAATGTGATGATAAACGAGGCGCTACTAAAGGGGATTCCTTTTATCAATGCAAAAAAATCTAATAAATGCCCCTTTTACTAGTTCTAAAAAAGGGATGATAAAATTGGAATTTAATCAGTACTAAAAACACTCACATTCCTCTAATGGTTCCGAAATGGACATTTGGATAAAAAGTTATGATTGTTTGATATTCAAGTCATTTTTTAAACTTATCTTAAAATATTAACTAATTCATTGTTCCATGTGTCTGTTTAGGATCCATGATATATTAAATGAAATCTATTGAAGATATATTAATTTTCAAGACCCAAGGGAACCCCTTTCTCTATATTTTCTAACTAAAAAATGGTTTAAAAGGCCTCCAAAACTGTGTTTCTAGTTGGGATACCCAATTTTTTAAGTATTCGATGAAATTAAATCTTGTTTTAAGAGGGTCTTCTTGAACTTCTATATAGAGACATAATTTATATCTATGGATTAATTTCATATATACATTATGGTGTTAAAATATAAACATTTCTTATATTTCACTTCTAAAAAATAGGGTGTTCTCAGCGCTAAAAAAACACTGATAATTGAGGCACACACCCCCCACAAAAACCCCAGTACCCACCTGCACTCCTCTACCATTTCTTGAATTTGAACATGAGACATCTTCCTTTCACACCTACACATTTACTACTCATCCATCTCGATCTTTTCACCCTTTAATGATATATGTATTAATTTATATATATATATATAGTTATATTTATTCTTATATTAATATAAATTTATAATAATATAAATATATTCAGTTATATTAATTTATATATATATATATATATATATTTGTATGTAAATATATATAATAATATATATATTGTTAGTTATATATATATATATTTGGTTATTTTTTTATCAATAAATTTATTCATATATGAATATATATTTTTAAGAATAGTTTTAAATTCATTTATAAAATATGTTATTGTTTTTATGTGTGTAAAAAAAAATAAAAAAATAATAATAATACATATATACAACAAACATACACAAGTAAATATAATATAGATATTTGTATTTGTATGTATAATTGTACAGATTTATATATATTTAAATATATTTACATTGAATATATATTCATATGTATATTCATATGTTAGAATATATAGATAATATATATTGGTTTTTTAATATAGGGAACACTAATATATATATATATATATACAATACGATAAACACATTATATAGGTATATAAATATTCGTATATGTTTATTTTAAATAATATTAATATTATTTTTTATTGAGATAAGGCTTACATACTGAGAAATACATTTTATATGTAAATTTGATTAATTATTTGTCTATAAAATTATATTTTTTTTATCTGTGAATAAATAAAAAATATGAATATAATGTTATATGTTTGATATTAAATAACAAAACTTTATAAAAAATGATAAAATTTCAATCCCATAATAACAATATAAATTTAATATCTAGGAGTAAATTTAGTATAAACCAGAAAAGGAAAAATGACCCCCTTAAATGAGGCTGATATTCCATCGAATGTTAAAAAATTTGGGTATGCTGACTAAAAACTCAGTTTTGGAGGCCTTATTTGCCCTTTTGGCCTCAAAAAATATAACAAAGGGATCCCCTATATCATTATTATGTAGAGATCATTGCAGAATTCAATTTGATATGTGTTGGAGCTCAAACGAACACTCATATCAAATGTTATAACCCTTTAATGTTAGAGTTTTGTTTTCAACATATTTTAGATATTTTATTAATTTTTTTGATATTTTTGGTATTGAAATTGTTATTAAATGAATATTACATGATAATAATTATCCCATTATATATTAATAATATTTTTAAAATTATTTTATAATTCATTTTCACTAAATATCTTACATATTAGGTATAAATGTCAATTTATACCTATCTAAAAAATATTTTAAAAATATATATTATATTTATGTAAATATAAATATACATAAATTTTTATATATTAACATATATTTTTACTGATTTTATGAAATATACCCTTTTTCAATTCTAATAAAAAAATCTCAAAAGACAACCCCTTTATCTGCGCTACTAAAATAACGCTGATAAAGGGGATCCTTTTTACAGTGCTAAAACAATGTTGATAAAAGTGGTGCCTTTATCATCCCTAAAAAAGCACTGATAATGGGGTATGTTTAACAACATTTTTTTAGTACTTTTAATGGGTGGCGCTGTGAAACCCCATTTTTGAGGTAGTGTTTTTTTGTTATTTATACATAAATATATATATATATATATTGTATAAATCATATGATATCCAAACTATTGTTAATGCTTTAGATCGAGGTAAAGGGGATCTTTATGTTTTTGGATCTACTAAGGAAAAAACTGACACATGGTGTCTATCCTATAATATTGCGAGTTTCCCTATATTGGTAGTGAAGGTAATCATGTTAACCATTTTATTACCTCTTTATGGAGTTTTTGGTGTTGGGAAAGACATCAAATATGTGAATGCGCAAACAATTAGATAAGCAAACACGCATAAAAAAAATTCCCTCCA
Source organism: Viscum album (assembly GCA_963277665.1). Taxonomy (NCBI): domain Eukaryota; kingdom Viridiplantae; phylum Streptophyta; class Magnoliopsida; order Santalales; family Viscaceae; genus Viscum; species Viscum album. The sequence continues at coordinate 412,933,538 of OY728128.1, read as the reverse complement.
AATAAAAGCGGATGCGCAACGACCTAAATAATATGTGTGAAGAAAATAAAAGTTGACACCAAAAATTTTTAATGTGGAAAACCAAAAATGGAAAAACCATGGGACCTAGTCCAGAACAAGGAATCCACTAAAATGATGAACTACATGGTAGAGATTCCCCAAAAATGGAATCGATCACAAAACTAACTCTATGATGTAATGGAAAAATGATCATTGATGAAAGACAATCAAAAAATAGGATCTACTACTGATATTGTGGATGTATGGTAAAATCCTTATTTTTTCATGCATTTATCAAAAAACTATCCACGTGAAGAAGTGTCGCCATATCAAAAACATGTCTCTGGTTGAATTAATTCATAGGGTCCTGACTGCATTAAAAACACCTAATTAATTGAGAAACTGTGTGGACACCATTTGAGGAGGAACCCAAAAAACTCCCCATCTCACTCATGTGGGGATTATCACCAACCCTTTTGCACTTTTTATAAAAAAATATATGTTTACCATAAAAAAATAAATCCAAAATTGAACTCTAACTATTTTCAACAAAGAAACATGCCTCGTGACTCTTGCTAGTAAATTATACATTAGATATCCCAAAAACACCTATGGTACTACCACTGTCTTCAGATAACAACCTTTGAGTCTATAAAAACCTTATCCACCAGATTCCTACCACCACATTGTGGAGTAGAGGACTTCAACCAATCCCCCTGATACCAGATGTTGTAAAAGGGGAAAAAGCATCAAATTCACAAACAATAGAAAAGAAAACACATAGGGAAAATAAAATTTTTCCCTCTAAATAAAAGAAAATGCACAGTTACCAAAATAATATGCGTGCAACAAATAAAAGTTGAAACTGGATACTTTTAATGAGGAAAACCGAAAAGGGAAAAACAATGGGACCTAGTCCAGGAAGAGGAATCCAATAAAATGAAGAATTACATGATAGAGACTCTCCAAACATGGAGGAGATCTCAAAATTAATATTCTACAATGAAAATTAAAAAATGATTGTCGATGAAAGATGAAAACCAATTTGGATATGCTATTGATATTGTGGATGTCCTATGAAGGCCTTGTCACTGCCTCCTTTGATAGCAAAACTATATGCATGAAGATGTATCACCATGTCAAAAACTCGTCTCCATGTGAATTAATTCACGCTTTAATATTATGTATTAAAAAAACTTATTAATAGAGAAAACTCATGGGCACCATTTGAGGAGGCAGCCAACAAACTCCCCCTCTGACTAAAGTGGGTATCCTCACCAACCCTTTTCACTTCTTATAAGAAAAAGCAGTTTCCCTTGAAAAAATTAATCCAAAACCAATCTCGGACTGTTATTAACAACGGAACATGCCTTATAACTCTTGATAGTCTATCAGACATTATATATACTAGAAACACCTCTAGTACTGCCACTATCTTCAGATAACAACCATTGAGTCATTGAAAAAACTACTCCACTCGATGTCTACCACCACATTCTGCAAAAGAGTAATTCAACCAATCCCATTAGTACCATATGTGTCATGACACCCACCCCACAAAGTGTACCCGTCCTAGGATGGCAGTGTGAGAAGGGAGATGATGACCCCCTAGTCCCGCCTCTAGTAGGCCCCGGGTTTGAGACTAGCACCAAGGGTATAGTAAACACACAAATGGGAGGCATTACCCTCTAATATAACACATGTGGAAGTGAGAGATAAGATAGAAAAAAAACAACCCCGACTCAAAACTGAAATATAAATAAAAACCCAAGTACACAAAGTTAATGTCGTGAAAAACTACTATAACTGGAAGGGAAAAACAACATGTACTCAAAGGAAAGTAAAACATCAGCAACCACAAGCCCGAACAACTCCTGCAACCCCAATCTCGTAGAAACCAGCTTGATCCCCAACCATCTCTAAGTGACCCTAAAAATAGTTTATATATACATAGAGTGACTATAATAGTATACTCAATAGGATCCTTCTCGAGTCCTGTCATGCAAAAGTAACGAAAGCATGCTAAAGCACAGTGAAAAACATGTGAAACTGACTCGTCACCTAATCATGTATACTAAGTTACCAGCCTCACCAAGGATTCTCTTACCATGTAATGCATACAAGAGTAAATAATATAATAAATAATATCATGGGTACCCCAATGCTGCTTCCCCATTGGTTTGCTGCTTTTCCCCAACGTCGCACGTCCTAGCATCTCTCTCCAAAAAGGCTTTCCCGCAGACACCTAGGCGAAGCACCACAATATGAACCTCGACCAACAAACCACCATGTCCACACACCAAAGTAACCAGGTAGTTTCCAAGAGCCGCCACATCTCGCATAATGTGTATCATACATCAGGAATTATACCTCAAGCCATTACAGCCCATAAACCGAGTAAGGATCCTCAACCCATCACAACCTATACATGTCACACCTATAGTAGTCCATAGGATACTACATCCATTATATATGTGTGTGAATATCCACAATCCATTAAAACTCTCTACATACATATATGGGGAACAATAACCACCATTCCTACTAGAACAAGTAACTACCATGAGAAGAGAGCAGGGCCAAAGGGGTAGTCATCCATCCATCCTCCCATCAAAATGTTTTGGAAAACACCCCCCAGAGCGTAGAATCCTCAGGGTGTCAGTTTCCCGCAATGACAGGGCAGAGTAGCGTATTAAAGAATAAAAATTAAAGAATATACTATATCTCATAACCAAACTATGGGTATAACCTAGTCATAGACTCAACTGCAGCTACCGTCTCTCGGACTCCTAGCTTCCACTTCTAAGACTAGGTATCCTATAGGCACACAACCATTTTAAGAGCATTAATACATTACATCATACCCATTTTATTAGTAATTATTTAAACATTAATTGACGATCAACAATTTCATATTACATTTCATTAGCATCACACCCAAAGTCCACCGTTCCTTTACAAAATTACAACATCATCATTATGTTCCAGCAACTCCAACCCATTGGGTTAACATCATTTATTCAATTATTCATTACATAATTACATTCCCATATTCCCTAACATTCTAGAAAAACAATCTATGCTACAAAACATAAGGGGGATCAACAAGGTGAGTAGATGTACTACCAGTCGAGTCGTTGCTGCCTATAGCTTGAGCGTTGACCCATCCTCCCTTGAGAAGCTAAACACAGAAATCACATGGAATACCACGTGTGTCTTCACATCTTTCAGAATAAGGGTAAGAAAGACCAGCTTCCTTGATTAGTGGGGAAAAGTAAAGAAGATAATCAACCAATAAGAATAAACATGCATCCAATAATCACATCCCTCCCATTCCATCATCTCCGTTGTCCTCCCCGACACCTGCATGCATAAACCAATGCATCTCACCTCTCTAGGCGTCAACTTCTGCCACAACCAGTAGGCCTCCATGCCCCCACATGTCACCACGTCCATCCAGGCCCACATCACAACACAAGCAGTAGGAAAACAAACATCATATCAATTGGGATCATGGCCCTTAAACAATCAAGAGGGTAAATCAAAACCCAACAAGCAAATATCTTTTATCAAACCTCTAATTCATTAATCTATATTGTATTAACCGATTTATTATTCGTAGGTTCCAAATTTGAGAAACCTAATTAGTAAGATATCACAAATAATTAAACATGCTAACTCTTCTAATTTGATTAACATCAAATTACAAAGAATTATCATAAAGAATTATCACAATGAATTATCGATTAATTCGGAATTTATGTTATATACCAATTTCCATCAAGAATGGAATGCTAAGCCTATAAAGCATAGATATCACACTATCTAGTAAAACAAGAGTCAATAACATATGATCGATATTAATTTGTTTATCTGGTTAAAATAATTATTAGTTCTATTCCATTGTGATCCAGTGGGATAAAACATTCTAACAATTCTGTTGCACGTAAAAGAATTGAAAAGAAATGAATCACCTACCTCAAAAGGTTCTTGACATTCTTTATATAAGAAAAGTCCGCACAACGGATCACAATCACCTCTTCTCGCGATAACTTATTTTGATGATGGACCGACCCTTGCTGCTTGCACCAAAGTAGGGGGCACACATGTAGTAGGACGAACGTCGAGGAAAGAAATCCACGGGGAAAAGTTTTATATCCCTATTCCTATAGGAAGGAAGGAATGGTTCGAGCATCTCACACAAGTGAACAAGGAGGAATAACAAGGGAGGAAGATATCTTGTCCCTTTTGTAGATTTAATGGAGAGATGGTTTAAGATAGGCTTTACTTCCCATTAAAATAGGATCAGATTAGACCACATAGTTTGAACATATAAAAACATCCTGATCCTTAGGAATAAATAATATTAGAATTATAGCCTTTGAATCAGCCTTAGAGTCCTTTAAATGAGTTTTTAAATTCATTTTATGTCAAAAGAAATGTTAAATGGGTGAAACTGTAGGAAGCTGGAAACACTATTCACAAACTTGAAATTTTGAAAAGGAAAAACAATGTTCATGAACCTCACCGTTGAAACCTCACTATTGGAAACTCACCGTTCTAGAATCTCTGCTCATGAACCTCACCGTTCTAGAAAAACTGTTCATGAACCTCACCATTGGATCCTCACAGCTCTAGAAACATTATTCATGAACCTCACCGTTGGAACCTCACCGTTTTGGAAGCACTATTCATGAACCTCATCATTGGAACCTCACTGATCTGGAAACACTATTCATGAACATATTCGTTGAAACATTACCATTCTGGATCCACTATTCATTAACCTCACAGTTGGAACTTCACCGTTCTAGAAACACGGTTCATGAACCTCACCATTGGAACCTCACCATTCTGGAAAACTGTGTATGAAACTCACAGTCGGAACCTCACCGTTCTGGATACACTGTTCACAAAACTCAAAATTTGGAAATGTAAAGAATAGTTCACCGTTGGAACGTCACTGTATTGGAAACACTATTCACAAGAACTCAAAATTTGGCAACGGAAAGATAAGGTCATCATTGCAAGGTCACCGTTTGATCCTCACCTTTGGATTGTTTACATAAGATTACTGATGCACTGTTCAAAACTGTTTACCAATGGAACTGTTCACTGAAATGTATATTTGGAAAAATTATTAGGGATAAGTCACCTTAACCTCCTCAAACACCTCAATAACCATATTTTAACATTGGAATGGACCATAGAGTTCTAGGAAATTACGTCAGATACCTCTCAAAACATTCACCTCCTCGAGAATTCAAAACCCACCTAAAGGGAAAAATGAAACGGGTCTGAACAACCACCCATCGAGATACCTCTCAAAATAGAGCAAGCCACAAGAAGCAACAAAAGAAAAATATATTATAATCATTAAATGTCTAACCACAAGGGGACATCGTTACATATAAAGAGTTAAACATCAAACCTGAGCATGTATCTATGACTCACATTCCCAGGTACTATCTTCCATGCCACCGTGTCGCCACATGGCACGAACCAAGGATAGAGAATTCCCATGAAACACCTTCTACATGTGTTCTTAGATCTCCACAGGTCTCTCCTCAAAGGTTTCATCATCATAAACATCGATCTCTCGCCAATCGATGATGTGAGAGTCATCATGAAGATAATGATGGAGCAGTTATACAAGGAAAAAATCATGTATCTGACTCATCTGTGGGGGAAGTGCTACTCGATACGCCACATCTCCAACACAAGATAACACCTCAAAAGGCCCAAAAAACCGGGGAGAATGCTTACTCCCATGACGAATCCTTTGCTTCCCACGATGGGGAGTCACCTTCATAAACACATGATCCCCAACATTATACTCTAAGGTATCCTTCTTTGATCAACATACTAATTCTGACGATCTTGAGTTGTCTTCATCTTTTGATGAATAACCTGAAATATCTCTATTGTATTCTACACTAGTTTCAGTCGGAGAATTGCTGACTCTCTGACCCCAGTCCAACACAATGGAGAACGGCACAATCGGCCACACAAGGCATCAAATGGCCCCATACCGATGGTGGAGTGAGAACTATTATTGTAATTGAACTCCACCAAGGGTAAGTGCCTCATCCATGAGACTCCAAAACCAAGAACACAAGAGCGTAACATGTCCTCAAGTGTCGGCATGGTTCTCTCTAATGGACCATCCGTTTAAGGATAAAAAGCAGTGATAAGGCATAGTTGAGAACCGAAAGAATGCTGGAGACCTCTCCACACCCTAGAAGTAAATCAAGGATCTCGATCAGAAATAATCATCCTTGGGACTCCATGAAGTCTCACCACCTCCTCAAGATACAACTTTGACAAAAATTCCACTAATCTTGACTCCTTGATTGCTATAAAGTGGGCCGATTTTGTTAAGTGATCCACTAACACCCAAATAAATCAGGTCCTCCTGGAGCTCGAGGTAAACAAGTAATAATGTCCATTGATATGTCCTCCCACTTTGACTGAGGAATATCGAATGGTTGGAGTAGACCCCCAGGAACACGGTGTTCAACTTTCACCATCTAGAAAACCAAACATCGAGACATGAACTCCGCAACTGCATGAATTATTCCATGCCACCAAAACTGGCTCCTCAAGGCTCGGTACATCTTTGTCATGCCAGGATGTACCGCTAAAGGTGAACTATGAAAATCTATGAGAACCATATCGTGCATCGTTAATGGAACAAAAAACCTTTCGTGACACAACACTCATTGTTGTTCATCCTCCATCCAACCATCAGGGGCCTCACCACAAACAACTCAGTCTCTCCAAACCTCCACCTCAAGATCACCCAAATGGGAATCGTCCACTTGATTCATGAGAGACAACTGCACCGTTATTGGAATAATACATCCTCCTCCCCCAAATTCTCCCATATCAAGATATAATGCTGGTAGTTCTTCCATTACTCTCTAAGAGTCACCAGATTCACGCACTACATCACTACATGACTTCTGACTCAGTGCATGAGCTAAAACATTCCCCTTACGAGGTGTATACGATATTTCAAATTCATATTCCAATAAAAACTTCATCCACTAACATTGTCGTAAGTTCAAGTCACACTGGGAGAAAACATACCTCAAACTCTTATGATCGGTGAAAACCAAAAAGCGCTCACCAATGAGGTAATGTCTCCACATCTTTAGAGAAAACCCCATGGTTCCCAACTCAAGATCATGTGTGTAATAGTTATGTTCATGGTGACGCAACTGCCATGACCCATAAGAAACAACTGATCTTTATTTCTTCATAAAACAGCCTAACCCCAGATACGAAACGTCACAAAAAACATCAAACTGAACTCCCTCAGCTAGAAGAAAAATAACTGGAGCACTTACTAACTTCTCCTTTAGATACTCAAAAGTTGTTTGGCATTGATCAGTCTACACTACTAGAAAAACTGCATATACCCACGGTTCAAAACTGTGGGTATGGCCCCCAACATAGTGGGTATAGCCGATACCCACAGTTTTGGGAACCATGAGGCTGAGTGGCATTGGTATAGGGGTCTTAACCTATCCCCATGGTTTGACAAACCATGGGTATATTTTTTTTTCCACCGTGTCAAACCATCCTCCACGAGGTCAATGTCTTCTTCCCATGGTTTAAAAACCCGGGGTAATTTTTTTTGAAATATGCAGCCGCTAGGTCTTGAACCCGCACCAACCAGTGACCTGATGGATTAACCCAACATAATTCACCACTTCATCAAAGGTATTTATATTAATATATGACTATATTTTTAAATATATATCAATCTTTGACCGTATTACGAAAAAGAGAAGCCTGCGGGTTTCGAAACTGAGTCTGACGATGCATGCTTCCAGCGCTTAACCGACAAATTTGACTCGACCATGTGAATAGAAATCTATATTATTAATAATATACTAATCCCCAGGTCTATATTAAAAAAAAGATGTTAGTGGGATTCGATACCACAACCACTATAACAAATGCGCAACACCTAACTAACCAAGCCGCAAAATTAATTTGTTTATAAATTTCTATCAACTTAAATATATTAGTTCAAATCATGGCTATAAATTATCCCTCTAAATTGTTTGTGTTTTCCCACAACTTTTTTTGGCTGCCATAATGTGGGTATGCTATCCCCATGGTTCTAAAAAACTGTTGGTATATCCCTTAAAAAAAAATATTTATCCCCACAGTTTTTCAAAAACCCTGGGGATAGGCATTGAAATAAATACATGTACTGACGGTTTTACAAAACCGTGGGTATAAGCCTTCGAAAAAAACTCTATCCCCACAGTTTTAGAAAAACTTTTGGTATAGGTGACCAATACCCATGGTTTTCCAGAACTGTGGGTATAGGTTCCCACACTATACATATACACATGGTTTTCTTAAACCATGGGTATAGGGCACCCCTATACCGATGGTTTTTCCCAAAACCATGGGTATAGGTCTATTTTCTAGTAGTTCCATGTGAAAGCATGATCCTTCCTAGTCAAAGCTACCATAGGAGTCACAACTCGAGAGAAATTGGCTATGAACCACCTATAGTATCCTGTGAGACCAAGAAAACGTTGCACCTCTAACACTGTCTTGGGGGTTCTCTAAGACACAATTTCTTTTATCATCGATGGATCCACAACTACTCCCTATTGGGACACATCATGACCTAGGAAACAAAATTCTATTGCCCAAATCTCACACTTCGACAACTTCCCAAATAGCTGATGTTGACGAAGAACACTCAAAATAGCATGTAGGTTCTCTGCATGCTTCTCTTCAGACGTGGAGTACACAAGGATTTCCTCAATGAAAACCACCAAAAACTTGTCCAGGAACTCACAAAACACAACATTCATCAATCCCATGAACACAGATGGGGGATTTGTCACACCGAATGACAATACAACAAACTCATAGTTCCCATGACGACAACAGAAATCAGTCTTCAGGATATCATCATACTTCACACGCATATGATGATATCCGGACCGCAAGTCGAACTTTCATAACCAACTTGCAACATTCAGTTGATGGAATATATCATCAATCCATGGAAGGGGATAACGATTAGTTATTGTAACTTTGTTTAAGCGATGATAATCGACACACAACCACAAAATACCGTTGGCCTTCAACACAAAAAAAACTAGTGCACCCCACAATGACACACTTGACTGAACAAAACTGAATTGAATAGACCATCAAGTTTTATAAATAGCCCTCTTAACATAGAAGGGTCCATCCTATATAGAGAAATATAGATATGAGACGTTCTTGGTTGTAGCTCGATCCCAAACTCGATCTCTCATCGAGGGGGTAATTCTACAACCTCATTGAGAAAGACATCAGGGTACATTTCTATGACCATAGGAAACACCAACTACAGAACCTATGATGAACACAAAATATGCTCATCTATCATGGATGATAAGGATGGAACATGCCTCTGACCTATCCGTGGGTCTCGCTTACCAAAAAACACCACCATCACAACATCTTCATCGAAGAACTAAACCTTCCTTGAGAAGCAATCCATGATATCCTGCATCGAATTCAACCAATCCATGCCAAGGATGACATCATATGGTTGTATTCGTAAACATAAGAAATCTCCCCATGAGTGGTGATGCCCCAACACTAGCACATAGTCTATACATAAATCAAACAAGTCAGATCGACCTCCTACTTGCGTAGTAAACACCAAGGGCACTAGAAGCCTCCCTAGCTCAAGTCCCAAAGCACGAACAACAGTTGGTTATATGAAGGAGCGTGTCACTCCTGAAACAAACATGGCATACACTAAGGATGAAAACTAGAAATGTGTACCTCGAATGACATCTCGATCGCCTGGTACTGGAAACGCTAAAGCATGTAGCTGACCACGACATCCTCCATGGCCTCTCTATCCCTGATGACGGCCAACACCACAGCTGCGCTCTACTCTATGAGGACGGGGAGCGTCACATGGCTGTACTCTGGCTACCCCATCTACCCTCTGCTGATCTAAAGCTGGTGCAACCTACTACAACTTCTTCGGCTGGAACTGCCTCAATGGAGGAACCTGGAGTAGGGAACCTGGTGGACGATGACTGCTCTGAATGGTCAGGCACTCCCACTACTGATGACCTTGACCATCAGAAGAATAACAAGCTCTTAATCTCTTGGATTATGCCTGAGAGTTCCTGCCTCTAGAGAAACGAGATGTTAAGCACTGGAACCTACCCCCGGTTGAATGAATACTCTTCTTACCAAAAAATCGGGAACCCCATACCACAACAATACATCATGAGGAATATACATGACTCAAGTGTTGTGATGATCCCATTATAGGAAAAGTCATCTTGAAAACCTCTTCCCTTGACAGTACCTCAAGATATGTCTTCAACATAAATGGGGTGACTTGGAACTAAATCACTGGACCAAAGCCTCCTCGAAATGCCTTGCCCTGGCCTCCTCATATGGAAATAAGTCCGAAGCATATCGCAAAAGGTTCCTAAAATGGATTCCAAACACTCTTACACTAGATCTCCCTGTCAATGTGTATGAAGCTTCTGGTGACTGGACTCCTTCACGGTCGAAGAAATATACTCGACTATAAATTTTTCTCGATACTCCTCCAATGAGATCATTGACTCCTAGCGATCCCAAAGGAACAAGAACCATCATTGCCTCACTGATCCATCCAGCATCATCACAACCAAGGACACACAATTCTCCTTCTGAGTACAGATCGAACTGAAGCATATCTCGACCTCCTCAAACCAATAATATGTTACTGCATCTGAAACGGATCCCTTGTACTTCTACAGACTCTGGCACTAAAACTCTATGAGTGTCCTCCTCCAAGTGTCAACATCATCAACCTCTACCGCACATCGATCTGCTGGCATAGACTGTTGGACATCTTCTTTGAGATCCTAACGAGGATGTTGACCTGGATCCATACCTACAAAATAAAAAGCACATAGAACTCCTAAACCTGGAATATGGAAGACTCAACATTAATTAATTATTTAATATTTTTCATTTATAAAATTTAGGTTTACTTACCCCATGGTCTACCCATTCAAACATAGGCACAAATAATAATGATGAATGAACCTTTCCTAGGTCTCTACCCTGCAACTGGTATCACCTTATTTAGTAGCCATTGTAAACATAAAGGTCCGTACATCAGATCATAGGGTGCCTAAACTTGTATGTCTAATCTGGTCTCCAGTGTTTACATCACATTATAAACAAGAATGACAATGTTTCCCTACCAACCCATGAAACCTCACATGTTCCTAACTCCACACTCCATCTTATCCCTCAACCAGACCTTTGATAACACTATGTCATGACCCCCTCCCCACAAAGTGTACCCCTCCTGGGCCGGTAATCTGAGAAGGGAGATGATGAACCCTGAGTCCCTCCTCCAATAGGCCATGGGTTGGCGACTAGCACAGAGGGTATAGTTAACACACAAAGGGGAGGTATTACCCTCTATGAGAACACATGAAGAAGAGAGAGATAAGATAGACACAAACCAACTCCAACTCAAAACTGAAATATAAACGAAACCACAGGTTCACATATGTAATGTCATGAAAAACTACTACAACTAGAAAGAAAACACTGCAAGTACCCCAAGGAAAGTAAAACAGTAGCGACCACAAGCCTGAAAAACTCCATGAATCCCCAAGCTAGAAGAAACCAGCTTGATCTCCATACTTCTCCAAGTGACCTGAAAAATAGTTTATATATACATACGGTGAGTATAATAGTATACTCATTATGATCCTCCCTGAAGCCTCTCTTTGAAACGTAAAGAATGCATTCTAAAGCACAGTAAAATACAATTGAAATTGACTCGTCACCTAAATAGGTATAGTATGTTCCTAGCTTCACCATGGCTACTCTAACCAAATAACACATACACGAGTATATATTATAATAAATAATATCATGGGTACCTTGATAATACTTCCCCACTAGGTTGCCACTTTTCCCCAACGTCGCACGACCTAAGCATCTCTCTCCAAAATGGTTTGCCCACAGTCACCTAGGCGAAGCACCTCAATATACACCTCGTGCAACCAAACCACCACGTCCACACACCAAAATAAACAGGTAGTTTCTGAGAGCCATCACAGCTCGCATAACATGTATCATACATCAGGTTTTATTTCTCAAGTCATTACAGCCTATACACTGAATAAGGATCCTCAATCCATCACAGCCTGTAAATGGTACACCTATAGTAGTCCATAAGATACTATATCCAGAATATATGTGTGTGAATAACCAGAAGCCATTACATCCCTCTACACACATATATGGGGAAAACTAACCATTGTTCCTACTATCACAAGTAATAACCACGAGAAGAGAGCGGGGCCAAAGAGGATAGTCATCCATCCATCCTCTAACCAGAATGATGGGGAATACACCCCCCAGGGATTAGAATCCACGGGGTGTTAGTTTCCCTTAATGAAAGGGTGGATTAGCGTATAGAAACAAAAACAAAATATAGTATATGACATATCTCACAACCATAATATGGAAATTACCTAGTCTTACACTCAACTGCAAATAATGTCTCTCGGTATCCTGTCTGCCACTTCTATGACTACGTATCATATAATCACACAACCATTTTAAGTGCATTAATTCATTACTTCATTAAATTTTTATTAGTTAGACTTTACGTTAATTAATTATTTATACTTTAATTAACAATCAACAATTTCATATTACATATCATTAGCATCACACCCAAAGTCCATTATTCCTTTAAAAAATTGCAGCCTCATCATTATGTTCTAGCAACTATGACCCCATGGGATTACATTATTTATTCAATAATTCATTACAGAATTACTTTATCATATTACCATGCATCTAAAAAAACATTCTATGATTCTAAACACAAGGGGGCTCAACACGGTGAGTAGATGTACTTCCCGTCAAGTCTTTGCCTCCTATAACAATAGAGTAGACACATCATTTCTTGAGAACCTACACACAGAAAGAATGTGGCATACCCCGTACATCTTCGCCTCCTTCAGAAGAAGGGTATGTAAGACTAGCTACCTTGAGTAGTGGGGAAAAGTAAAGCAGATAATCAACCAATAAGAATCAGCAAGCATCCAACAATACCATCCATCTCCTTGCATAATCTCTACTATCCTCCTGGACACCCGCATGCACAAACTGATGCATCTCGCTTCTCTAGGGATCAACTAGGGCCACAACCAATAAGCATCCATGCCCCCACATGTCACCACAACCATCCATTCTCACATCCCAACACAAGCAGTAGGAAAACAAACATCATGTCAAATTGGATCTTGTACCTTAAACAATCAGGAGGGTAACTCAGAACCCTCCAAGAAAATAAAATAAATGAAACCACTAGTTCTTTAATCCAACATATATTAACTGATTAATTTTTTTTAGGTTCCAAATTCAAGAAACCTAATCAGTATTCTATTAATAATATTTAAACATTATTTCCCCACCAATTTGATTAACATCAAATTTCAACAAGAAAAACTAGATTCATTTAGATTCCTCTTTATCTTTAGCCAAACAAATATTGATTAATTCCAGCTTTACGTCTTTACCAATATCCATCAAGAATATAATGCTAAAAACAAAAAGCATAGATATCACACTATCTAGAAAAACAAGAGGCAATGACATATGATCGATATCAATTTCTTTATCTTGTTCAAATATTTATTTGGTCAATTCAATTGTGATCCAGTGGGATAAAACATGCTAACAATATAGCTACACATAAAAGAAGGGAGATGCAATGAATCCCCTTCCTCAATGGGTTATTGATGTTATTTATACGAGAACAGTCCACAAAATGGATAACAATCCCCTCCTCTCGCGCCAACTTATTTCAATGATGGATCGAACCTTGCCTATTGCACCAAAGTAGGGGGTGCACATGCAACAGGAAGAATGTGAAGGAAATCAATCCACAGGGAAAAGTGTGATCTCCCGATTCCAACAGGAAGGAAAGGTTCGAGCGTCTCACACAAGAGATCAAGGAGGAATAACAAGGGAGGAAGATTTAATGGAGCGACAATTTATGATACGCTTGACTTCCCATTAAAATATGATCACATTAAACCACACAGTTTTACAATGTAAAAACATCTCGAGCCTTATGAATAATTAATATAGGAGTTATAGCCTTTGAATAGCATTAGAGTCCTTAAAATTTGTCTTTAAATTCATTTTACATCAAAGGAAGCATTGAAGGGGCGAAACTATTGGAAGTGGGAAACACTATTCACAAACATGAAATTTGGAATAGAAAAACATTGTTCATGAACCTCACAGTTGAAAACTCACCATTTTGGAAACACTATTCATGAACTTCACTATTTTGGAAACACTGCTCATGAACCTCTCCGTTCTGGAAACACTGTTCATGAACCTCACCATAAGAACCACACCATTCTGGAAACACTGTTCATGAACATCTCCATTGGAACGTCACTATTCTCGAAACATTGTTCATAAACCTCACCGTTGAAACCTCACCATTCTGGAAGAAGTATTCATAGAAACCTAAATGTGGAAAAGGAAAGAAAAGGTCACTGTTGGAACCCCAATGTTCTGGAAACACTATTAACAGAACTCAAAATATGGAAAAGGAAACAAAATGTCATGGTTGGAAGGTCACCATTGGAACCTTGCCTTTGGATTATTTTTATAAAGTTACCGATGCATTGTTCACAACTGTCTAACTTTGGAACTGTTTACCGAAATGGAAATTTGGAAATGTATTAGGGATAAGTCACCTTCACCTCCCAAAACACCTCAAACACCATATTTTCACAATGGAACAGATGAGGTAGGTATGGGCCATTACAATATGTTAGGAAAGATGAATAATCAATGAACGCGCAAACAATAGAAAAGAAAATGTGCTAAGAAAAAAAAACATCAATCCAAATAAAAGAAGATGAAAAATGAACCAAATAATATGTGTCTAGAAAATAAAAGATTACAGTGGAAGTTTTTAATGTGGAAAACCCAAAGGGAAGTTCCATAGGACCTATTCCAAAAATAGGAAACAACTAAAATGAAGAAGTACATGGAAGAGACTCCCCAAAAATGGACAGGATCTCAATATTAATACCCTCTGATGCAAAGGAAGAATGATCGTTGATGAAAGACAGCACCAAATAGGCATTTCTATTGATATTGTTGATGTCCTATAAAAGTCTTGTCACTTACTCCTTTTATAGAAGAACTATCAGCGTGAAGATTTGTCACCATGTCAAAAACAAATCTCCACGTGACTTAATTCACATGATCTTGTCCCACATTAAAAACAACTCATTAATGGAGAAACCACCTGGTCACCATTTGAGGAGGTGCCTAATATTCGAGATCGCTTTAACTAGTTTTCTTGTTTTTTCTCTCGACTTGTGTAATGTTTCTTTAGGTAATCATTTAACATAAGGCCTACCATTAATTAATATATAGATATATATAAACAAGTTTATGTAAATTTTTATATAAATTTAATTGTATAAATAAAAATTTAAACATATTTTAATATAATTTGATATAAATATATATTATATGCAAATGAATATTAATTATTCATTTTATTTAAAATAAACATTTATCCATTTTATTTACTGTATAAAATAATATGAATATGTATATACATAAAAAAATGTATGTACATGTGTTTGAGTAATGATGCTCCGAAAATTTATATCAAAAGTAATTTTAAATAATTATTTTAAATATTTTTGATTGATTTTAAAAAATTATGAATGGTATTATTAAATTGTGGTTAATTTACATTTGAAGAATTAATATCAATAAAAATAGATGAAATTGTTAAATTTAATAGTTTGATTATGATTATGATTTTTCGGTTGAAAATGTTTTATGTGGCCAACATGTGGATATGACTCAACCCCAAAATAAAAGTCACATAGTATTCTAGCGTGTCAATAGAGGAGATCCATATTGGGAAGGGAATAAGCGGACAATCCCTCACACAGAGCATGGGGAGGGAATAGAAGACCACTTCAACATGCATGCCACCATGATTTTTCACTGTGAAGTGTTGCGGGGACAAGATACCCAGATGTTCTGGAATTTACATGAGTTTTGTGGTACTATCAATATTTACCACCACCGACCGCCACTATCCCCTCTAATCGCTACCTCTTACCATTGAGTTCTATCATTCTTTCTTTGTCGAGGGTTGTGTTGTTGTCGTCAGCTACAACCAAGTCGTACGGTCATGTTCCACCATCACATGTGACCATCTATCCCTCCCAACATTGCATTACACTTTTACGACTAGTCTTTCATCCCATCTATCGTTGGAGTTGGTACTGACAACCTAAACTGTCACCCTCTATCACCTGTTGCAACCATTTTCTCAGGCTACCAAGTATATATCTACTACCACCTAGCACCTTTCAACAGCTACAATCACCCTTACCGCCATCTGAATGGTTCAACGAGTGCATGGATCATCCTTGTAGCTTCAGATCCTCTAAAACTACATACTCTCTATTGATGGGGCTCGATCAGACAACTGTGAAGACATGATAATGATGATAATGGAAAACTCCACTTAAACAAACATGAAAAATTGAGATGAAATCAAAGAATCATGAACTCCATGTTGATATCAAATAGATGAAATGAATGAATGAATAAGGTGGAGATGAAATGAGAAACTACCAATCCCTATGAGTGGTTGGAATAAGGATTTCAAAACCTAAAAAATTATAAGCATTCATACACAAAGGGGGAATAAAACATGAGATGGTAATTATTAAATAGGATGTAATAGTTATGAGTTTAATATGCATATGATTTATATTAAATTGGTGTTACCTTAAAAGAAATCCCCACAAATACTACATGTGAGATTACTTCCAAAGAGTCACCTGTCAAGACCTCGATCATCCAACTAGTTAGGTCATGCTAAAGTTGTGTGACTCCAAGTTCTCTTTTGTAGGGAATGAATGTAATGATTGACTCTCGATTATTCTGTGGGTGAGATATTCTAAAGTTGGGTGTAATTGTTAGATATTCAATATATATATATATTATATAATAATATATATAATGGGTATATTTAATTACATAAATTTGATGCATGTAATTCATTTATTAAGTACATGCGATAATATATATATGTGTGTGTGTGTGTGTGTGTTTGTGTGATATACGTTTATTTCTCCCAAATGGATTAATTACCGGTTATAATCCACTATGAAATGATTAATTTTCTTGACTAATAATTGAATTATAATCAATTAATTATCAGAATAAATGTATATGGATACTTTAATACGTCCAAAATGATTTCTTTTAATGAAATGTTATATGGATGGATATATAAAGGGATGTGATCCCTCATGTAAATATAAACAGCTGCCAGCATGCCTCTCATTTCTCTCTTCTTGTCACAATGTTTTTCATTGTCTCAAACGAAAGCTCTAAACCCCTTCAGCATTTGGGTATTCGTAGGATACAGTCACGAATCCAATGGTCATTGTACCCCCTAGGAGGATGAGTTATTTTTTTAATTTCTACCTAATCTTCATCAAGCATTCTACTTCACTAAGAATGTAGAATACTATAGTCATTGATTATTTCTAGTTACACTATTTATATAGTTTATTTGCGTGTTGATTCTCAAAGATAGATCTTCCTGTGTTTGGGTTGTCTTCTGATGAACACATTCATGTGATAACCACACAAAATTGAAATTATAGAATCAGAGGAGAAGGTTTACATAACAAATCCACATGTTTATTAATTTATGAAAAATAATTTTTAATGGTAAAACACGATATTTCTTATACTGGGAAATTAATTAGAAATGTTCATATATATTACACTTGATTATATGAAAACAAATTACATATATATTCTAATCAAGAGAATTCAATTTTGAATTGAAAAATGTTAGTTATAAATAGTTTATAAATAATGAAAAAGTTATCCCAAAAAAATTATATATAAATTCATAAAAGTGTTTTATACATTAATTAACTATAAAATGTTTATGGTTAATTATTAATTATTTTTTTATAAAATTACATTCAAGAAAAATAAATTACGTGATTTATGATTTAGAAATAAATGTTTTTTTAGAAATCATAAAAGACATTTTATAATGAGTTTATAAATGAAAACATATATGATATTTTTATTATATAAAAACGTTTATATAATAGATATTGAATTATAAAATATTTATAATTCATGAAATATCATATAAATTACATTTAGTATGAATTGTGAAGTGATCATATTGATTTGAATAATAAATTTTTATATTATATATAATTTATAAAATGTTTATAATTACCATATATTTATAAATAGTTCATAAATGTCATATATTTTAGAAAATAAATAAACTTTTTATAAATGAAATTTCATAAATATTCATGTTTAGTTCATAATTAATTAATTTGAAATTGTTCAAATTAATGGGGCCTTATTTGGATATTATTTTTTTCCACATCAAAAGGTGTTTAGATAATTGATAGGATCAATTTTTAAATAATAATTATGTATGTGATATTAAGATTATATTAAAGGATCACATAATAGAAATTTTATTACAAATAGTTTATAATTCATATAATATTATATATTTAATAAGGACATGTATTATTATGAAAAATGTGAAATAATTCATAATGGAAAGAATATAAAGAGTTTATATTAAAAATTATGTAATTTCTCTAATGTTAAATGTGAAATTATAAAATAGTTTATATTTAGATTTTATTTACGAAATTGTTCATAATTTTTTATCTCATGATTAAATATTTGAATTGTTTATTTGTTTAAATATTATTCTTTTTCTTGTTCATATTAATAAATAATTTATATTATGAATAACTTTATTAAAAATTTATATGATGAATTGCTTCGAAGATATAGCCTTTCATATCATGCTAGGTTTGATATAATAAAATTTAGTTTCCATCTACCTTGCACTATGTATGTAATTTTAGTAATGATATTGAGAGATGTTTTTGGGAATAGTTGATGAATATTAGGTGTTAGTGTTATCATGATTTTAATTCTCTCAAGAGTAATTTATCCCCAGGTAGAGGGACTTGGGGTCTGACTGTGTAATTTCCAGGAGGATCACCTTGGTTAAGAAAGTGAACATGGTTTGCTACCTGTCACTCTGCGCTTACTCATGTGAGGTTTTCCAATCTCATGTAACTATATTACATTACATGAAGTGTTCATGTACCTTATTCATATGATGAATATGTATATGTATGAATATAATAAACTTCTATTTTTTTATTAACAAAAACTTCTTTGTTGTTTAAAGTGTTACACATTAATGTTGTTTGATCAAATTAAGTTGGTTGTTGGAGTAGTGATTCCAAAACTAAATCACTAAAAGAATGCATAAAAAGAAATGGAATAAGTCATGAGGATATAATGATTAAATATGATGCATTAGTTATGAATTTAATATGAATATTATGTATAATAAATTTGTGTGACCTTAAAAGGAAAAACCCCACAAGTACTAAGTGTTAGATTTGTTCCAAAGAGACAATTTTCAAGACCTCAGTCATCTAAATGGATAAGACATTCTAAAGCTAAGTACCTTTATGTTATATTCTGTAAGGAAAGAAATTAATGCACGAATTTGGATTATTTTGTCTGTGGGTAATTCTAAAGGTGGGTACCCTTGAATCATTCTTTGTTAGCATGTTTTTTGGCATTTTCATTCAGTTACATTAACAGGGAGACCCTAATAGGATTAGGTTACTAGAGTAATAGAGTTCCATAAATCCATCGAGGGATTTGGATAAAGGTTTATCCACTCAACTATATATGATTTACAACTATTGTGATTGGGATGATGACCAACCTAAATAGCTATGTAATTGGAGAAATACTAAATTGACATTGAGATGAGTGAAATATGGATCTTGGATCACTAAATGGGTATGATGTTTGGAGTAATCAATTTTAGTGAAAAATATATCATTAAAATAACTTAATTAAAAGATAAAAGACATGATATACATATTATTAAAATTTATATAGTAGATAAATTCCTCTTCATCATCAAACTCAACTTTATATTAATCCATGAAATACGGAGCTTAATCTAAGAAACTCAAAACACTTATATATTAAGAAAATTTCTCGAGAATGAGAGATATTATATGTGTCCAAAAATTCATTCCTAAGTATCTATGTTTTTAATTTTTTCAATAACATGATTTATTTTCTTATGTAATCATGAAATAATTCATTTATGGGTTTAAAATAATTTAATTCATAGTTGACCTAAGGAATTGTAGTACCCTACACTCAATATGATTTGGTATGTCCATGATATTCAATAAGATAGAATATATTTGAAATGAATGAAGAATTCATAAAATATATTTTTTTGCTTATGGATGTCAAATTATTTTCTTCTATGGAAATGTTATTCCAATGTGAATGAATTCAAGAAACATTTTCTTGATATTCTGAAAGTTTTGGGAATAGATGGATTGGGAATATGATGTCTGGATTCTAGTACTATATATATAATATAACTGGGTAAAAGTTCATAACAATAGAAGAAAATTTACTTGAAATGTTCAGAAATGTTTACTCAAGAAGAAAATCAAGGTCACTGAAATCGAGGGATTTTTTGAAGGAGTAATTATAAATCAATATGGCTGGATTATACAAAATATACATGAACAAGGATTGGAAGTCCATGGAATACTCATTATAGGTATGAATGTTATATAAATTATTTATTCTATTTTGAATAGGTTTTGATACCGAGTATATGTTTTAAATGTGTTGTAAATATATAGTAGTTTAAAATCAATGGAAGAATTGATTGAGCTTGTAGATGGAATTAAAATGAATAAGTAAATAGTTACTACATTGATAATTTTAATGTAAAGGAATGTATCGAACATTGATGAATATAAATAACAGATGTGTATCTTAATTTCTCTTCACTTATAGTATAAGTGAGTATGTTCAATAATAAATAGTTCTAATGAGATGATTAAATGTATACACATTTTTTATTATTCATTAATTTATATAAAATGTTTTTGAGAAGAATATTTTGATAAAAGATTTTATCTAGGATAAAAATTTTATCCAAATGTTTGTTAAAAAATATTGCACTGTGTTCCTTCTACTCATTGGTGAGATATTTTAATAAAGTCCCCTTTCTAGAAAATAATATTATAAACACATAAAATTCCATAAATGATATGGAAAAAAATAATATATTTTATTAATATTCCTTCAAAAAGGAAATAAATTTTATTTCCTAATACAAATTGTATTTTTTGTTGTCTTAGAAATATTTTTTTATAAGAAAATTGTATCTATGAAGCTAGTGGGAATATTTTTGAACATAGAGAACCTGAAAAATAAAAAATAAAAGATTACACCACATTTAGTTTAAGTGATTATTTAAATTATATCCTAAAGTGTTTTGATATGTGAAAATAAAAAAATAAAAAATTGTTTCATTTAGTTATTGTGAGAAACTGAATATTACTATTAACTAAAATATTATACCAGTCTAAGATTATAATGATTCTTCTTTGAATGTACTAAAGAGTTCGTGATATATGAAAATAAAAAAAATTAAACAATTTCATTTTGATACCATAATAAATGAAAATCAATATTTCATAAAAGAAATTATACTAGATAATACTCAAATTATTACACATTATATCACAAAGGACATTAGGTTATAATGTTAAAGAAATATAAACAGTTATATTGGTTACCATAAAAAAAGTTGATATCACTCTATCGTGAAAGTGTTTAATATGTTTGGTAAAGTGATAAAGTAAATGATTAAATTATTTATAAAATTTTTTAAGGAAAATATTTTATGGAAATGGTTACTACGATGATGACTGTGTAGTTAGATATAGTTGTATATAGAAAATGAAATATAACATTATAACATTTTATGTTATGATGTTAGGATATTTCAATTAAAGATAAAAGAGTATAAATTAGGGAATATAATTTCTACATCTAACCATTAGTAAAACTCTCTTACTTCATAACTATTTCACACTAAGAGGATAGTGGGATTACATTATCAAATAGTCAAATAAGGATGGGACATAAACTACATTTGTATGTAATATTTAAAATTCATTACTGTGACAACTGAATGAGGATCATGTTATATCTCTATGTGTTCAAAACATATGATATTTATTTTAATGGTTGTAAATGTATCATGTTATTATAATAAAGGAAATATCCATTTTTCATTCATTCATGAGTTCTTCAATTTATTTTACAGGGATGGTCGAATAATAGTTATCTCATAAATGTAGAAACTTTGAGTTGTCCCAAACTGATGGTCATCATGGTGTTTAATGTGATATGATGAAATTTAATGTTTAGCAAGAATAGATTCTTTTTTATGTTTTAAAGGACTGTATTGGATATATTGAAGAATATATTCTTGATGTAACAAGTATATACTTAATACTTTTAATAATTCACTAAATTACATCTCAGGGAATGTCATACAGGCCCTGATATACTTAGGGGTGTATGATTATTATCAATCATTATTACTTATGGTTGTTGAGAGACTTATCATGAGAACATTCATACATTTATTCCATTCTTATGAAAATAACCATATGAACTTAGAAATTTAGGGGTGGATGGGTATGTTTTTGATCATGTCTTTAGTTGGAATGAAACCAATAAGGGATTTGACTTCTTGTATGACATGGAATGGATTATAGCCCTTGATTGAATTAGTATGAGGAAATTCTTGGCCATTCCTATTTGTTTTGAATATTATGTTATCATCTACATGGATATGTGAAATGTGATATTATTTTTAGATAGATGAATAACATGTGATATATTCATCCACTTGGTCAGTCCTTTTCAAAGAATAAAGAAAATGAAGAGATGCCTTTACTATATTGGCATGTTCCATGTCAAGTGGTCTCTTGATGTCATAGACAAATAGTTTATATAAGATACATCTGGTGTATATGATTCATCTTGTGGTGGTAAAGTTTATATAGAGATATGATTAATTTTGATGGAGATCACACCCAACCCCTTAGTATCCTGAATAACACTAATTCTTTTCTAGGGGTCGCTCTTTTATTACATCTATAAAATAGATATTTCATAGTTGATGTCAATGATGCCTAGGTCCAAAGGCTCAAACAACGAGACCCTTGGATAAGTTTAATATTTTCGATTTTTTTTAAAATGAATATACTTTGATGAAAAACTATATCCAAAATAGTTTGGATGGATTCACAATGAGTTGTGATATTATTCATTAATTACTTATGCGATTTTAGCTCAAGTGGGAAATTGTTAGCTATGCACAAAAAATATATACAACATATGATAATATATATATATATAATTTTTATATTTAATTACATGTATTTGATGCATTTAATGCATGAATTAAATACATGCGATGATATATATATATATATATTTATATATTGGAAATATATTTATTTATCCCAAATTGTTTATTTAGAAGTTACAATTCATTAAAAATATATTAACTGGATCGACCACTCACTGAATATGATTAAATGAATTATATGAATATATTTATATGAATAAATTTATATGGATACAATAATATGGCTGAAATGTTTTCATTTAAGGAAATGATTCATGGATAGATATATAAATGGATGTGATCCCTCTTATAAATATAACCAATAATTAAGAAGCCTCTCATTTATCTATTCTTCCTACACTACTTTTCATCATCTAATATGAATATTTTAGAACCCATTCAGCATTCTAGTATTCTCACAATATTATCACTAATCCATTATTTGGTGTACCCCCTTGGAGGTAGGGTGATTTTGTTCATTGTTATATGATCCTCATCAACCATTCTCCTTTACTAAGAAAGAAGAAAACTGATTGCATTAATGATATCTAGGTACACGGTTTATACAACTTATTTTCATAATGATTCTCAAAGATATATTTGACTATTTTTGTGTTGTCTTCCATTTCACATGGTAATGTGAGGTTCGTACAAAACCCAAAAAAACTAACATGATAAAATGAGATGAATTCAAATAATCAAGAACCCAATGTTGATATCCCATGGTCGACATGAATTTTTGAATAAGGAGGAGATAAAATAAGGAACTACCAATCACTATACGTGGTAATGATCATGTTTTACATAAATTAATTAGGAAGAAACCACAAGGGTAACTCCATCCTTCTTGAGGAAAACTAAGGGCATCATTGGAAGAATAATTAGAAACATAAATGAATTTCCTTATAGTAATCTTTTGAATCCCATGATCAAAGAACCCACTAAAATAAATTTTTATACCATGTTAAAGCTCCAACAGAGGAAAATTTTTTGTTGGGGAACCTCATCCATTTCACATGTGATCTAGGATTTAAAAACAGAGTATACTTAGGTCAGGACACCTCATTCAATGAACATGGGATCTGAGGATAGTGATGAGTCAAATGCCACATGGGAAAATGAATTTATCTAAAATTGTGGATGATATTGAATTAAATCTTGATATGGACATGGGTGATGATAAGGAAATATGGAAAATTAAATGACATTTTATCTATATCATGTATAATTAAAGGATAATTTAATAATGATATTTAAATTGAATTAAAAGAGGAAAATTTTAGCAACTCAATGAGAAACATATTTTGGGAATTTGAAGAGGATATTTTGAGATTCAAAGACTAGATCATTGTGATTTTTATTCCTATAAATAATGTGGATACATGTAGTTGAAGGTGGATCAACAACTTTACTAATAAATTCGGGTGGAGCTATTTTTTTATTTTATAAAATATGTTGGTCGAAGTGCACACTCACGAGGGGGGTGAATTGAGTTCCAATTAAAATTACTGTTTTAAATCTTTGTCTTAAAACCCCCAAATAAAATACAGAATTAAACTGTAGTGAATTTATATCAAAGTAAGGGGTTCGGTTGGGTTCTCAAGGGACTGATTATTTCCCAGTTAATCAAAACAGAAAGGTTGATTAACTTTTGAAACCAACTTACTAATTGACAACTGATATAAACACTTGCGAATTTAATTATCAAAGTGACTTTAAAACAGCTTTGGTTTTAAAGAGATTAACAGTAGAATAAAAGAATAACTTTGAAAGATATAGCATAGAAAATATAACCAAGAGGTTCAGTCTCAAGCTGAGACTTATTCCTCTCAAAAGCTTTTATAAAAAGATGATCCACACCCTGGATCGGGGAAAAACAACAGCAACCAGCTATCCAGGTCCAAGACCTTTACCACTGTTATTCATGGGAAAAAGAACAACAACAACCAGCTGTCCAGGTCACACATGACCTCTACCACTATCCCAGTGGGAAATACAAAATGTAAGAGAGGTGAGTGAGGATTTACAAATCATCCAGTTAGAGTACATGAGACAATGTGTGTGTAAAATGCAACAGATAACAAAAACTGCTCAATATGTAAAAGGATAAATCACAGAGCAAATATTTAGAGTTTAGAAATGGCTCTAGTGATTACCATGTAGTTCTGGACTCCTTTGATTGATCAGAATTTGCTCTGAGTCCTCTTCTGCTTTTTGTCTGGAAAACACAGTATCGTCTGTTTCCTTGACTCCCAGGTGTAGAGACAGTCGATGAAGCTCTTGTGTTATGTTCTGGTTCTCAGCTCTTCACTGGTATACAGTAATGAGTTCTTTGTGTATGTTCTGTCATTTCTTTCCATTCACGCTCTATTGTTCTTCCAGCACACCTTTGTGTTTTGTATGTCTCGTGTATTCGTCTATATGTCTCGCACACCCTGTGTTCTTTCGTCTATTCATACTCTTTTGTAGTAGCACATCCTTCCTTTAGTTAAACCAAGTTTTCCGGCAAAAGATGATTTACTTTTTGCAGGTAAGAGGTACGGTTCCTTGACATCCAACAACACACAATAAATAAATTAATGTGTATTAAAATATACCTGATATGACTGTTGGTAAGATTAAATAATGATAATGAAATTAAAGCAGTGTCAGGTTCTGTCTCTGGAACGGTAGCTCTTGATATCGGTAGACTTGTGTTACAGTGGGTGTCTGTAGGTCTGAGTATCGGTAGACATTTGTAACAGTAGACTTGTCTGTCAGTAGACTTGATGTATTGGTAGCGGTGGACTTGTAACAGTAGCGGTGGCTCTGCCTTTACCAGTAGCGGTAACATTCTATCGGTATCTGTGGCTCTACCTTGTAATGGTAGCGGTAGCTCTCTATCGGTAGACTTTTCATAACGATGGACTTCAGCATATCGGTAGCTCTATATAGGTAGCTGTCGACTTCGATGTGGCGGTAGGCTTGAGTACCGATGAGCTTGTAACTGTAACTCTATCGGTAGACTTGATGTACCGTATCAGTAGACATTGATGTAGCGGTGAACTTTGGGTATCGATTGGGTATCGGTAGCTATACCGGTAGATGTATCGGTAGCTCTCTATAGGTAGCTCCAACATATCCGTAGACATAACTGTATCGGTCGCTGTGAGCTATAACGGTTGCTCTACTCTGTATCGGTAGCTAGTTCGTAATGGTAGCTGAAAACTGTTTGAGTATTCACTTGGCAGAAATAGTTAAGTCATAGTAAACATATATATGATAATTCAAAAGACATAATTTAAGCGTAATGAAAGCAACAACATATATTAAAGTATATTTGGAATGTCTTAAGAATAATCAATAAATAAAGAAAGAATGGTTGGGATTATCAAAACACAATAAAGCCACTTAATTCCAGAGGGTTCAACAATATCCCCCTTTTTGATAATCACAACTTATGCCAAAATAAAGTAATATCAGAGGAAACAAAACAAAACAAAAAAAAATATATCAAATTATGATATCAATAATATAGTATCTTAGGAAACATATGGAAACAGGAATATATCAAGAAATAATGTAGTATCAGAGGAAAGCACAAGCAAGATTCTTTGATTTTTATTTTTCTCCCCCTATCAATTTAACTACAGGATTCTCCTACAAAGTAGTGATTTTATACCACTTTGTCCCCTTAGGTGAAAAACATTCTCAGGTTTCCAATAATTTCTCCCCCTTTGTGATTAACAAAAAGGAGGGTATTAGAGAATAGAGAAGGACTAGGAAAAAAATAGACCGAGTAAAATATATAGTGAAGAGAGGAATGAAGTATTTGATTGATAAGTAAAAGATACAGTGGGAAAATCAGAGAAGTACAAAAATACAATGATTCCCATAAAAAATAGAGCTACAATCACTCAATCATCCTCTTGAACAGGTGTCTTTCCCATGGGATCAGCAGAGGGTTA
Source organism: Viscum album (assembly GCA_963277665.1). Lineage (NCBI taxonomy): Eukaryota > Viridiplantae > Streptophyta > Magnoliopsida > Santalales > Viscaceae > Viscum > Viscum album. The sequence continues at coordinate 412,906,169 of OY728128.1, read as the reverse complement.
AGAGGTAGAGTCAGCAGGTTTTGGAATTCCAGAAAGTTCCACTAGTGGATCAGCAACTGATACAGTACAAGATCTGAAATCTGTGCTCCTCTGAGTGATCATAGGTGTCAAGCTCCTAATTGCTTGAACTGGAGTCAGTTTAGGAGTACTCCTAGAGGCAAAAGCAGGAAGTGCACGAGGTACAATCCCTGGTCTTGCATCCACATGCAGGAAGGGCAGCAACCGGTTTCGGAAATCCATTATAATTCTTCCTCCTCTATCCATTGCAGACACAAAATCATATCTATTCTATATAAACTTATAAAAAGCAGGAGTATGCTTCATGAGCTGACTAACTTTCTCCCTGAACACTTGATCTGATGTCCAACCTTCAATGTCATATGGCACTGATACTGAGCCAAGATTCTCCTCCTCACGTGGAAAATTCTCCTGAGATATTTCTTCCAACTGTTCTTCCTGAGGTAATTCTGCACTTTCCTCTACAACCACATCAGATTCAATATCCATTTGTTCTAAGTCATTAATGACTCTCTCATTAACAGGTCCTGCTGCTATGTCTTACTGATCATCCACTTTCCTAACAGTACTAACTATTAGAGGACTCAAACTGAGCTCTTTGTCAACATTTTCCTCATCAACTGCTTCACCATCAGCTTCTTTTTCTCCATTAACATTATGATCAGATTCGGTTTTCTCATCCTCCTCAAAGGTGTCCTTGACAACATACTGGCATGCTTCTTCTTCTTCTTCTATAGTCTCTGTATAATGGTCCTTTAAGACAGTTTATCTTTTTGGTAGTTCTTTCAGAGGGCTAGCTGCTCCATAAGAAATAACTTGATGCACTGGACTAGGGGGTAAGTCTGGATATCCTCCTTCCTCTACTGATGTCTCTTCCTCCTCAGCTTTATCATCACTGTATACCGGTTCTGGCTCATCTGGTCCAAGACCAGGATCCCTCACATCCTTTGGTCTAGAAGGATGATCCATAGGAGTATACATGTCATAAATTTTTCCATCGTCATTCACCCCTGATTTCTTCCAAGGATTCCAGCTGACCTTCATGTATTTACAGACAGTTCTTGTAATACAGAAGTTATCCTTGACCACTACCAGCTCATCTTGAGGTCCAGCTATCTCCTTCACTTTCAGCATCACAGAAATTATCTTTGAGAAAAACAAGGCATTTGATTTTGACTTCGGTCTCGTCATATCTTCCACTTGAACCATAATCAATCTATATAGATTGATTCTCGCACTGTGCTTCAGGAAATGTAATAGATATATGTCTTGGAATCTCAAAGTGGAAAAGTCTCCTCTTCTCAGACTAACGACATGCTGAATAAATTTAAACAACAACTTATCTTCTCCTATCATATTTGCAGCAATCACCTTTCTAGGGGTCCCATTCCTTGTGAGTTCCAGCAGAGCATCTTCATATTGAAACACATCACTGGTCGAAGGTATAGACTTGGAATAATAAGTAAAATTTCCCTCATGAGGGAATCTTAGGATCTCATCCCATTCTCCGGAAGTAAAAGATACTTCGTAACCATTCACATATGAAACCATTCTGCTTTCTTCTTCAGACTTTTCAAAATGAACGAATTTGTAGAATTGTTTCACCAGTCCTAGATAATAAGGTTCATTGTTGTTTGAGAAGAATTCTAGCCATCATAGTTCTTGTAAAACCTTAAGAAATAACAATTTTCTTTCCATCATCCATTCTGCACACACTTTTTTTTCAACAACAATCTCTCTCCTTGAGAGATGCGGGTTTATTGGATTCCTTCGAGCTACATTTCCACTTCCACTTCCACTGGCATTCGATACTTTTTGTCATTTCTCTTGCAGCTCATCACTCCCATTTGTGACTTGGGGTCTCTTAACGCGGGCCATTATGGATTGGAGGCTAGGTTTCTGATGATCGATAGGTTTAGGTTTAGGAGAATTTGAGCAGACAGGTTCGTGGTGAGATTGAGTGAGTCTAGTTCGAGTTTTAATATCATTTAGGATTCATAAATCACATAAATCATAAATAAAATAAATAACGGTTTGATCACTCGGCTTTACAGAATTTTAAAATAGCGTGCAAATGTACCGGTAAAGTCTTCTAACAGTAAGGTCTCCCTAATGGTGGGGTCTCTATAACGGTGAGGTCTCCCTAACGGTGAGGTTTTTCTAACGGTGAGGATTCTCTAACGGTGAGGTTTATCTAACGGTGAGGATTATCTAAAGGTGAGTTTTTTCTAACGGTTTCAAGGGAAAGTTATCATCCCTAATTCATGTCTAATGAAACTTAATATTTCTGAACTTAAAGGGTTAGTGAAAATATCAGCTAATTGAAGTTCAGTGCCTATAAACTGAAGTGTTATATCATCTCTTTGATAATGATCTCTTAAAAAGTGGTGTCTAACATCAATATGTTTAGTTCTAGAGTGAGATGCATGGTTCTTAGAGATAATAATCGCAATAGTGTTGTCACAGTTGATTGAAACATGTTTAAAGTCAAATCCATAATCTAGTAGTGTGTGTTTCATCCACAGAATCTGTGCACAGCAACTACCAGCAGCGATGTATTCTGGTTCAGTAGTAGACAATGCAACTGAGTTCTGTTTCATACTACACCATGATATAAGGGATTTTCCAAGTAAGTGGCATGTTCCAGATGTGCTTTTCCTATCTAACTTACAGCCAGTAAAATCATCATCTGAATAACTTGTTAAATCAAATGATTGTTCTTTTGGATAAAACAAACCAAAATTCATAGTAAGCTTAAGATATTTAAAAATTCTTTTAATAGCTAGAAAGTGTGATTCATTAGGATTATCTTGAAATCTAGCACACATACATACAATGAATAGAATATCTCGTTGACTAGTAGTAGGATAAAGTAAACTCCCAATCATACCTCTGTAATTAGTTTGATCAACTGGTTTCCCAGATTCATCAACATCCAATTTACATGTGGTAATCATAGGTATATCACTTTCTTTAATACTATCCAAACCAAAACGTTTTAACAAATCATTAGTATATTTATTTTGATTTAAAATAATACCATCTTTAGTTTGAGTGATTTGAAAATGAGGAAAATACATAAGCTCTCCCATTAAGCTCATTTCAAACTCATTTTCCATAACTTCTGAAAAATCAGTACATAAAGAATTTTTAGAAGATCCAAAAATAATATCATCAACATAGATTTTTACTATTAATACATCTTTTGAAATCCATTTTATAAAAAGAGTAGAGTCAGCAATTTCTTTTGAAAATCCTTTTGAAATAAGAATGTTTGAATGTCTTTCATACCAAGCTCTTGGAGCTTGTTTTAAACCATATAATGCTTTAAAAGTTTAAAAACATGATTTTGAAATTGAGGTTTTTAAAAACTAGGTGGTTGTTCTACAAAAACATCTTCAACAATAAAACCATTTAAAAAATCACTTTTCACATCCATTTGATATAACTTAAAATTCAGATGTGATGCATAGGCAAGTAAGATCCTAATAGCCTCTAATCTAGCTACAGGTGCAAAGGTTACTTCATAGTCAATCCCTTCTTCTTGATTATAACCTTGTGCAACTAGCCTAGCTTTGTTTCTAATGATGTTTCTAGATTCACCAACTATGTTTCTAAACACCCATTTTGTGCCAATGGTGATAGTGTCCTTAGGTATTTCTACTAGTTTCTAGACTTTGTTTCTTTCAAATTGATTTAGTTCCTCTTGCAAAGACATTACCCAGAATTTATCATTGATATCATCATTGATATGTTTAGGTTCTAGCTGTGACAAGAAGGCTTGATGTTCAACATGATTTATAAGAGAAGCTCTAGTCTGTGTCCCTCTATCTAGATTTCCTACAACAGCATCTAAAGGATGGTTCATTAGAATCCTAGTTGGTCTTGAAAAGCTGGGCTAGAGATTTCAAGTTCATCTACAGGTTGAGGTTCCACAGAAAAAGGGTCTGGAATATTTCCAAAACTAGATGTTTTAACTACAGGTCCACTGTCTTTATCATTAAGGTTCAAACCAGAGAGATCATCTTCAAGATTTTCAAGATAGGTCTTAGGTTCATGTGGATCAGTTTCATCAACTTTGATGTGAACAGATTCTTCCACACATTTGGTTCTTTTATTGAAAACTCTATAGGGTTTAATAGAAATAGAGTAACCTAGGAAAATTCCTTCATCACTCTTGGATGCAAACTTGTCAAGATTATATTTAGTATTAAGAATAAAGACTTTTCAGCCAAAAACATTGAATTAGTTATCCTTAGGTTTCCTATGGTTCCACAACTCATAAGGGGTCCTCATAAGAATGGGTCTAATCGAGACTCTATTAAAAACAAAACAATCTGTATTTACAGCTTCAGCCCAAAAATAAATTGGTAGGTCATACTCATTAAGAATAGTCCTAGCAATTTCCTACAGGGTTCTATTCCCCCTTTCTACTACACCATTTTGTTGAGGTGTCCTAGGGGCAGCGAAATTGTGACTATAGCTATTGTGTGAGGAGTAGGATTTGAACCCATGATTTTCAAACTCATGGCCATGATCACTTCTCAGAGTTTTAATCTTAAGGTCACTAAGGTTTTCTACAGACTTGGAGAATTTTACAAAGCAAGAACAAGCTTCACTTTTGTGAGCTATAAAATATACCCAAGTATATCTAGAAAAGCCATCTACAAGAACATAGACATAATGCTTCCCATTTAAACTAGAAACTCTAGAAGGTCCAAATAAAACCATGTGAACCAACTAGAGAGGTTGAGATGTTGACACTTACTTCATTGATTTAAAAAAAACTTTATGTTGCTTTCCCTTTTGATAGGGATTACAAACTTTTTCTGCTAGAAATTCACGTTTGGGTTGGTCTCTAACTAAGTTCTTCCTAGCAAGTTTTCTAAGTGAATGCACAATGTAGTATCCTAATCTTCTGTGCCAAATCCAAGACTCTTTATGAAAAGCATTTAAACAAGTAATATTTTTCTTAGCTAAAGAATTTAATTCAACAACATATACATTTTCATTTCTCAAAGCAGCAAACACTAAAACATTTTTAGAATTAAAAACATTGCAAGAATCATTTTCAAATTTAACATAAAAACCAACATCACAAAACTGAGAAATATTTAACAAATTGTATTTAAGTCCATCAACAAATAAAACTTTAGAAATTAATACCGAGTCAGTGTTACCAATCTGGCCTAAGCCGATGATTTTTCCTTTTGAGTTATCACCAAACGTGACAAACCCTCCATCAACTCTGACTAAGATTTTAAAGCATGAGAAGTCTCCTGACAGATGTCTTGAACATCCGCTGTCCAAGTACCAAGTCTTTTTACAGGATCTCTTTAAGCAGGTTTCCTACAAAACAGATTTAAACAGGAAATGATTTTGGTACCCAGATTTTCTTGGGTCCAGACAGGTTAGCCAATAACACTTTAGGTACCCATATTTGTCTAATGGGTCTCATAAAATTTCTAGAATCAACATATTTTAAAATATAAACCTTATTAGATCCATAGATATGAATATAACTAATTGAATCATATGAATTTCCAGAGCTAGCTACATTCTGTCCAGATTTAGGAATGAATCTAGTTTGGGTAATTTTCCTTCGTCCAGGTTGGTATCCTATACCATAAGTGTATCTAGGTGCTATTTTCTTACCTAGAATTTGAGTAAGAGTATATTTACCATTGGTAAATTTCTATAAGTCTTTCTTGAGTTGCTCATTAGATAATTCTAGTTCAGTATTCTCTTTAATAAACTGAGCATTCTTTTCTACTTCAATATCTAGATCAGATTTATTTTTTACAGTTAAAGAATACTGTTTCTTTAAAGCTTTGTATTTTTCTTTCAGCTCATTACAGGTTTCTTATAACATATCACAATATTCAAACAGTTCAGATTTAGACATGTTATCACATTCAGAATCATCTCCAAAAGAATATGAATTAGAAGCAGGAGTTTTTGATGTTACCTCAGAAGTGTTTTTCATAAAACACATGTTCTCCTTGTTTATGTGTTCAGTTTCAAAAACATCAGATTCACTAGAACTGTCCTCAGAAGCACTCCAAGTATCCTTCATGGATTTATTATACTTGTTATCCTTATATTAATACTTCTTCTTGTATTTCAGCTTTGGACAGTCTGATTTTATGTGTCCCTTCCTTTTACACTCATAGCAGACAACTTCATATGATTTATCATGCTTCTTCCAATCCTTTTTCCAATGTCCTTTGTTGTCATACTTACCTTTGTAGTTAGACATTATGAAAAACTTATTCTTCATATAAAATTTCTTAAACCTTCTAGCAATGTGAGCCATCTCAGCATCACTATCAGAATCACTCTCACTGTCTTCACAGCTTGAAAATTCATTGATATCTTGAAGCTTTTACTTATCCTTATTCATTGAGGTTGTAGTTTTCAAGGCAACAGATTTTATTCTAGGTTCATCATCTTCTTATTTGTTTAATTTGAGTTCTTCTTCAAACATCATCAGTTTTACAATTAGTTCTTTGACTGGCAGTTCTGCAATGTCACACGATTCTCTAATGGAACAGAGGTTCCTCTCCATCTTTCAGGTAGACATCTCAAAATTTTCATGATTTTTTCCTTTGCTGGAACATCCTGTCCCAGAGAAGTCATTGTGTTGACAATTACATTGAACCTGAGATACATATCATAAATGGGTTCATCGGGCTTCATCATAAAATTATCATACTTAATAGTATAGGTATTCAATCTCATTTCCTTAACATTAGTTGTTCCTTCATGAGAAACAGCTAATGTATCCTAAATTTCATAAGCAGTTTTACAGGCAGATATTCTATTAAATTTCTCATCTCCTAGAGCACAGTACAAATCATTCATAGCTTTACAATTATTATTGTAGGCAGTCTTAGTAGCTTCATTCCAAGTAGTTTTTACAGTAGTAGGAATTTTATATTCTGATTCTATAGCAGTCCAAATATCAAAACCCATGCTCTCTAAATGAATTTCAATCTTGATTTTCCACTGATCATAGTAAGTGCCATTGAAAAATGGTGGTCTATTGGTAGCAACACCTTCAAGTATATTTTCCATGATAACTAAATTAAATCAAATATTTTAAAGAGATAAAAATTTAGAAATAACCGAAATTTTAAGAAATTTAAAATACAACTAAAATCACAGTTGAAAAACAGAGTACAAAATATTTTAAACAACCTCTGATACCAAATGTTGGTCAGAGTGGACACTCAAGAGGGGGGGTGAATTGAGTTCCAATTAAAATTTCTGTTTTATAACTTTGTCTTAAAAACCCCCAAATAAAATACTAAATTAAACTGTAGTGAATTTATATCAAAGTAAGTGTTCGGTTGGGTTCTCAAGGGATTGATTATTTCCCAATTTATCAAAACAGAATGGTTGATTAACATTTGAAACCAACATACTGATTTAAAACTGATATAAACACTTGCGAATTTAATTATAAAAGTGAATTTAAAATAGTTTTGGTTTTAAAGAGATTAGCATCGGAATAAAAGAATAACTTTGAAAGATATAGCGCAGCAAATATAACCAATAGGTTCAGTCTCAAGCTGAGACTTAGTCCTCTCAAAATCTTTTATAAAAAGATGATCCACACCCTGGATCGGGGATAAACAACAGCAACCAGTTGTCCAGGTCCAAGACCTCTACCACTGTTATTAGTGGGAAAAAGAACAAAAACAACCAGCTGTCCAGGTCACACAAGACCTCTACCACTATCCCAGTGGGAAATAAAAAATGTAAGAGAGGTGAGTGAGGATTTACAAATCCTCCAGCTAGAGTATAGGAGACAATGTGTGTGTAAAATGAAACAGATAACACACACTGCTCAATATGTAAAAGGATAAATAACAGAGAAAATATTTAGAGTTTAGAAATGGCTCTAGTGAATGTCATGCAGTTCTGGACTCCTTTGATTGATCATAATTTGCTCTGAGTCCTCTTCTGGTTTTTGTCTGGAAAACAGTGTATCGTCTGTTTCATTGACTTCTTGGTGTAGATACAGTCGATGAATCTCTTGTGTTATGTTCTCATTCTCTGCTCTTCACTGGTATGCAGTAATGAGTTCTTCATGTATGTTATGTCATCTCTTTGCATTCACGCTCTATTGTTCTTCCCGCACAACATTGTGTTTTTATGTCTCATTTATTCATCTATATGTCTCTCACACCCTATGTTCTGTCGTCTATTCATACTCTTTTGTAGTAGTACATCCTTCCTTTAGTTAAACCACGTGCTCCGACAAAAGATGATTTACTTTTTGCAAGTACGAGGTACGGTTCCCTGACATCCAACAACAAACATTAAATAAATGTTAGTGTATTAAAATATACCTGATATGACCATTGGTTAGATTAAATAATGATAAAGAAATTAAAGCAGTGTCGGGTTCTGTCTCTGGAACAGTAGCTCTTGATATAGGTAGACTTGTGTTACAGTGGGTGTCTGTAGGTCTGAGTATCGGTAGACATTTGTAACGGTAGACTTGTCTGTCGGTAGAGTTGATGTATCAGTAGCGGTGGACATGTAATAGTAGCGGTGGCTCTGCCTTTACCAGTAGCGGTAACCTTCTATCGGTATCTGTGGCTCTGCCTTGTAATGGTAGCGGTAGCTCTCTATCGGTAGACTTTGCATTACGGTGGACTTCAGCATATCGGTAGCTCTGTATCGGTAGCTGTCAACTTCGATGTAGCGGTAAGCTTGAGTACCGGTGAGCTTGTAACTGTAACTCTATCGGTAGACTTGATGTACCGTATCGGTAGACTTTGATGTAGCGGTGAACTCTGGGTATCGATTGGGTATCGGTAGCTGTACCGGTAGCTATATCGGTAGCTCTCTATCAGTAGCTCCAACATATCCGTAGACTTAATTGTATCGGTCGCTGTGAGCTGTAACAGTTGCTCTACTCTGTATTTGTAGCTAGTTCGTAACAGTAGCTGAAAACTGTTGGAGTATTCACTTGGCAGAAAGGGTTAAGTCGTAGTAAACAAATATCTGATAATTCAAAAGACTTAATTTAAGCATAATGAAAGCAACAACATATATTAAAGTATATTTGGAATGTATTAAGCATAATCAAGATATAAAGAAAGAAAGGTTGGGATTATCAAAACATAATAAATCTACTGAATTCTAGAGGGTTCAACACAGTAGTTTTTAGTTTTAATTGTTTTTTATGAAACCTCATGAGGATATTCAAATAAAGTGTTCCTATATTCTCTCTCTCTCTCTATTAGATTATCCCCTATAAACTCTTATACTCATGATTATTATTATGTGGCCTAGGGAATATTCTAAGGGAGTAATACGATATTGAATGCAAGGCAATGATTTATATTATCTTTATGATAATACAATTTTAATTTGTGGTCTATGTAATCCTAAATTCAGTCATCTAAAGAATTATCCTTATATTCTACAACCATTCTCCGTCGATTGAGGGGGTGGATTCATGATATGCCTGGTGATTGTTGTGTTCACTACACATTAAAAACTGGGGTAGAAGATGTTAACTCATATTACATAGTGTCTTAATTATATATATATAAATCTCGAGTATGAAGGTTCTACATGGATGTATCTTTTTGGAGAATCTAATTTTTAATTTAACATCATTAATGTTGTTTTCCATGGACTTTTAATGTTATTTTTAGTTTTTAATTGTATTATCCTTCATTCCTTTTATAATTTTTTTCAAAAAATAATAACTACATAAAAAATACAATAAGTGAACTCGTAATCGAAGAGTGATCGACTGTGAAGCACCTCAACTGAGAAAACCCTAGTCAGCTACTATTCTACACTTGGAAAATAATTGTAACTTTTTGGACACCATAAGACAGGTTTGTTGTGTAATAATAAAACATATACATATTTATGTATATATTTTAATATATGTAGATAAATATTAATATATATATATATATATTAAAACAAGTATATATATTGATAAATATAAATACATATATACATATAAATATATCAATATATGGAATGTAAAATAATTTAGTCTAGTGTTAACTGTGATTGTTCGTGTTTCTATAAATGTAGTTATCTTTAAAAATTGCATCAAATATATATTAAAATAAATATACAATAATATATGTCCACACACACACAAATGTAAAAACACACAGTAAAACACATTCCCACACACACACATAAATAAACACACACAAACATTAATTATTTATCAATAAAAAATAGAGAGATGTTATAAGGGCCTTCACATTGAAGTAGTGGGTTCCATGATAGAATCTAGGTGTGTGTGGCTAAGTATCACGTGGGAGGCATGCTGATAGGTGTGGGGATCGATCAATGGTAAAAGCGTGAATAGGTGGAAATCCCATGTGAATAGAAAACTTGGGTTTGGGGCTTGACCACTGATAAAAACGGGGCTCGAGCCTTAATAAAAGGAGGATTTGAGTAGAGAAAGAAGAAAATTTTATTTTATTTTATTTTTTCAGTGCTAAAAAATGGCTGATAAACGAACCCTTTATCAACACTAAAAGGTACTGATAAATGGATTCATTTATCAATGATAAAAAAACTGATAAAAGGATTCTTTTATCAATACATTGTTCAACACTGATAAAAGGTTCCTTTGTCATCACTTTTTAGTTTTGCTAATGGTGACCCCATTTTATCTATTCTTTGAAAGTAAAAATCTTTTTTATCATTGATAAATTTAATTTCTACTACTAATAAATTATTATTTTATAGTTTTTCACTTTCTTCATATTGATCCCAAGTTGTTTTTTCATATATTTTAAAAATAAATGAAGATTGATTTGTGTTGTATTTTTTTCTCAATATATAAATCCATTGACAATGTTTATTATTATTTATAATGTTTCTAAAAAAATATACTAGATTGAGAAATCTAGGATGTACGGAATAAAGTGGTCTAAGGAAATGGATTGAACTAAAAAGAACATACGGAGGAGAGATCCAAATGTTTGTTTGAAAAAATTCATTTTTTTCATTAGATTGAGTATTTCTAGAAAAAATAAATGAGTTTACAACATTTAGATATATTCCACTTGACAAAGAATAGTTGTGGGTTCTTCAGAAAGAGGAAAGTTTGTATGTTCACAAAAAATATGAGTTTCTAGAAAAATTTCACTAGATGAATAATGAGAATAAAGAGGTCAGACATAGTTTTTAGAGTTAGTTCACCAAGCATTAAATGGTTGGAATTCCATTTTATGAAGATTTTAAATTCCCTTAGATAGAGGGTACCAAGATAAGGAATCAAAATGAGAATTAAAAGTTAAGTCTATTGGGCATATTAAATGGTAGTCATCTGATAAATGAAACAAAAAGGAAACTACATGATGGTGAAGTTCCTATAGTGGTGTATCAAAAAAACCACTACCAAGTGGAGAAGGTACTATATAGGAGTCTTGGATAAAGGATTAATGGTATTTATATATTTTGTTTTGTAGAAATTATTATTGATGATGTTTAGATGGATGTTCGATGACTCAATAATCATAGGAATATTGTGATTTTTCCATGATTCAAGGAGGTTTGAAGAATTATTCAATCCTGTATTTGATGAAAGTCTTGATGAACTTGGTTGACCCCAATCATTTTGGAGGTTTTAATTATTTTAAATGAATAATGTTTTATAGTTATATTCAATTTTTTAATAAGAATTATGAGTATAGATTTCCCATTCTTTCAATAATTCTAAGACATATGATGACTATATAAAGGAGTTTATGTGCACTGTGATGAAGTTTCTTATGTAATTTCATACATTTTAATTATTATATATGTGAGGTGTCAATATAATACCTTGAGAGACATATTTTATAAAAGCTTCATGTATAATAGAAATAGATGATGTGGTATCATAAATATGATACCACACAAAGTGTTACCGGACTGAGGATACCCGATGAAGAACCTAACAGGCGAAGTGGTATCAGATTAAGGATAGAAAATGAACTAGTACAATTATGAGGAAACCTAATAAAGAAGATATTTGATTAATATGGAATCATATAGAGGGTGCCAAATTGAGGTTACCAGATATAAAAGCTATCAGACAGATAGGTTCAGAAAAAATGTTCAATCAACTAGTTCTCACTCAGTGTTGTACAAGTAATAGATGAGGAATAACATGAAGTTGCTGTTGGATTTGGTGTTATAAAACTAATTTTTTGTTATTTATATTAAATTTATAATCAAATACGTGCATATTAATTTAAATATCTTCCTAAATATCATTAATATTTCTTCACGACTTTAATATAATAATGTTCTAGAGTATCTATTGCATTAATAGGGAATAATAGCTCCCTACTATGATGACAACCTGGAAATTCCATGTTGGTATTTTTAATACCATGTTATATGGTAGGATAGAAATCAATGACATGGAAAATAGGATATTTAAAATCAATTCTAAGTACTCTTTAGAATAAGAGTCTTTATCTCAAGAATTTCATTCATAGTAGTATTTAAGATGGGAGATTATTAGAATATATCTTCCAGTAGTAATCCATGTGTTTATGTCATGTTGGATATTCCTATATATAAGAATGTGTAATGGTCCCTAATTATTATGAAAAATACTAAATCATGAGTTAGACCCATAATGGACTTTAGAGAGACATTCCCTCAGAGGGGGGGGGGGTGGGTGGGTGAATCAGGGTATAACAGTCATTCTTGATTCTCCATGTACATGTGAATCTCTCACTGTCCAAACAAATATTTACATCACTTGTTAGAAGGGTCAAAAAAAATTCCTCTATTATGTGATGATACAATTAACTAGAGAACATATGAAATCCTTATTCAGATAACATTGAAGATCTCTCAATCCACATTCACTAATTTTCATTCAGCATAATATAAGAAAAGAAAGAACATATGATAGATGAATTTTACATGGTTTATCCACAATGGGATATGTCTAAGGATCACACACTAATAATGTGTTGATATAATAAAATCTAGAAATATTTACTACTGTTGTGGATATAATGTTTCGACTATGGTCACTCCACTCAAGGCTTACAACATTTACAAGATTTAGCATTTAGTTCATTGTAACCCATGGGCATCTCCCTTTGTCCTCTCCCTTTTTCAACTACTTTAGGTTAGAATGGTTTTTGGATTATAGGAAAATACATGAATTTAATGTCATATGATTGATGCATTGATTATTTCACATTGAACTTCAGTCTTCTATATCACAAACTATTTGTAAACCATACCAATGAAAAAGATTATACTTCCTTTTTGAACAAGTATTAATTGAATATCTCCTTTGATAAGGTTTGCAACATGTTACAATCACTTTTTGTATCAAGAAACATAATTCATTCAAAAAACATTTGCACCACTTTTGAGAAACATTCGTCTTTTTCATGAATCTTACCACCTTTTTAAGACTACATCCTTCCATGAAACTCAGAATCATTCATGAATCTTTATAAACAATCATGAAACCCCTTTCTTAGACTAACAGAATTCCTTTCATCATGGAAAATATACTCTTAAGAATTGTTTTTCATGAAATAGAGAGATTTGTAAAAAATATTATGACATTAGTTTATTTAAACACATTCGAGCTCTTGAAAAATGTAAGAGGATGTTCCTAAAGGTGTTTCTCATTATCCTTTGAATATGTTTGTTTATATTATCATAGATTCATATCATGTGGTAATTTCATATAATATAGTATCTTAATAATATAAACACCAAAAAATTATATTTTTTATTAGTGTTTCTATTTTTGTAGGGATTATAGAAAATGATACTATGAATTATGAGAAACAAGTCATTCCACATACATATTGGAATTAGAGTTTTTTGAGAAAAAGAAAAATCTTGGTTGTATTTTATCTATAATTATTTTTATTATTTTATTATAATTTAATGTTTTTTTCTAACCTATAAATATATTTTTTATAAAATATAATGAACTAGGTCACTCTATTGGTCAGTTAGAAAGGTATGTTATCATTCAAAAAAAAACCCGACGATTTTTTTGTGAATAAACCTACCAGAGACATTTGAGTAACTGATATTCATTATTATTTACTATTATTTGATTGATATAAAAAATAATAATGAGTTTTTTTAAATAATTAAACCTATTTAAATGATGTTGAATATATGGATCAAATAGTTACAATTACCACTTTTAGTGTCATTTGATCCATACAGCCTGTCATAATTATTTGGGTTTTTTTCTTGTTTTTTATTATAAATTAATTTTCACTATTATTTATTTATTGGAATGAAATAACATTAAATAGTAATTAAAATTTTTAAATAGAAAATATCATGATATTTAGATTATTTAAAGAATCATATTCAATATTATTATACTAATAGGTTAAAATTGAAGAAGCATGGGATGCAAACCCTTAACAATCATCATCGATATACCAGAATGATGTAGTTTCATTAATTTTAGGGAAGGAGAATATAGAGAGTGTATGGGGATGGTCTCTAGGATTACTACATCAGTTTAATTTGGAAGGGTGTTTTCATTATTTTTTGCTACACCTAGTGGAGGATTCACCAATTCCATTGATTGATAGGCACAAAGGGAAATTTTAAGGTAGAAATTAAAATTGCAAGAACATGAATATTATTGGAAAACACAAGATGAATGGTAGTCAACAATAGAAAATTATATTGTTTTTTTATTTTAGAGGATGACATGCATGATTCACAAGGAAATTTCTAGTCTTATAGATTATCATTCCATGGGAATTCTAAAATCTATAGATCATTATCACATTTTCAAAGACCACATACAATAGCCCATAATTATCAATGCTTTTTTATTTCAGTTCACATCTCAAAGATCATCCCTTAAAAATAATCTTGACACGGTAATTCATTCAAGAATATTTATAAATTTAAGGATTCTATTAATAAAATCAAATATTTAGAATTATATTGAACGATACCATATGATTTTTCCATCAACATGCGGTGTTCCTAGAATGAATAAATGAAAATTTCTAAAATATACCGAAGCCCTTAGAAACATGTGTTAGGGGGTCAATGGCAATGAAATAGGGTTAAATTGAATTGAAATCAGAGGAAACAAAATATATATTGATTTTCAAAATGTATGAACTAACACCAAGTCAATATGTGATACAATTTTCTAAAGATGCATTTAAACACATTTTATGGTTTTAAAACACTAAAACTTTAATATAATGGTAAAAAACAAAGAAACATATATCATATTCGTGTGAAATCATGTGAAAATAAATTTTGAATTATTTTTTATGTGTATGAGTAGACACCATATCTATCAGACCTATCGTGTGCTTGGAATGAATCAATATACAGTTCTAAAAGATACTAAATCCATTAAAAAATGTTTCATAGGGTCAAAACCAAGAAAATGATGTAGATGACCATAAAATCATAAGAAAATGATGGTATATTAATTTTTTAAATGTTGTAACTGGATCTACGTCAATGTAAAACCCGAGACTTTTATGTTATAAAAATCATCAAAGGAATCTTTTTCTACACGACACTTTCTTGGCTTTCTTTACACGCAATCACGACCTTCCTCGATAGCTTGCGTCGTACGCAATACCGAGTTTCACTAGACAACAATATGCTATTAAAACTAGCCGTTATGAATAGTAATAACCACTTTTTGGAATTTTATAAATTTTATTTTTCAAAATGGACTTCATTTTTGGACTCAGAATATCGAAATTAGCCTAGGGTGAAATTTTGGTATTTTTCTGAAAACTTTCAATTTTTTATGAATAGTGAAACCACTAAGTGGTAGGTTAAAAACTGAATTTTTCATAAAACATAATTTTACCGCTTCTGTGAATGGAATTTCAAAAATCCGACAGACACGGTTGATATCAGTAAGTAAAATGTGGTTCAGTGAGATAAAAATAATTTTTTGGTGAATAGTAACTTTTTACTTTTTTTTACCGCGGTTAATAGTAAATAGGGTAACTAAGGGTAAATATGATATTAATATTACCCTAACACATGTCCTAATTCTATTGGACAAGTGTAATTCGACCAAAAACAAACTTAGGAATAAAATATGACCATTTAGGCCCACTTGGATTAGATTAGGACATTTATTATTAATTTATTTAAAGAAGGGTTAAAATAGTTAAAATCAATGTTTAATAAGTAAAACATTTTTAATATGGGGTTATACATAAGATAAATTCGACTATAAATATTCATTAGAAAGATAAAAAGATTTCCTACATAATGGTATTTTATTTATAATTTTTATACATTAAATAATTTAATTTATGTATGACACAATGATGATGCAATAATTATCTTATTAATGAAATATTGACATAATTGATGTTATAAACACCAAAATAAATGTAATTTGAGACTTTTTATGAATTCCACTAATTTTATAGGTTAATATGATATATTAGTGTTGATTTAATCAACTTGTTTTGAACATATAATTCTGTTATGACTTTCACAAAAATCATATATCAAATAGTGTCAAAATTGACACAAAATAGTTTTTAAATAAAATATTATATTATTAATTGTTATTTTATTCCTAAAAATCTAAGGTTCGGCCAAATGACTTAGATAAGGATATATGTATTATTAATAAACAATTTGGGGTTCGTTTGGCATGTTATAGTAAGTGTATTAACCATATAATGTAAGAAAACAAAAAGACACGGTAAAAGTTAAATTATTTAACTTAGAGTTAAATCTAATTGATAAGGTTACAATAATACCCTAAACTTGTCTAAATCCTATTGTTTGATAGTATTTCGACCCATACCCACATTATCTTCGAAATAAGACCCTTTGGAACCATTATAAACCGATTTTGACTTTAATATAAAATAATATTTTGAGATATTCCTAAGGTGCCCCTCTCCTCCCTTATAAAAGGGCACCTCCTCCCCCTCCTCCTCACACCAAATTGAGCACTCAAGCTCGGCCAACCCCTGAAAAAATCACTTCTCTACTTCCCTAGAATAATCATAGAGGTTCTGGTCTTCTTCAAAGACCAATCTTAGTTCCTTAAGTGGAGGATTCAAAGAGGCGTTCCAAAGAAGAGGTAATATCCATTACTGATCTTTTCAATTTCTTTCTTCTTCAACTTCGTCTTCTTTAGTTGTTTCATGATAAATTAATAACATCAGTATTAATTACATACTGATATGTTATTATAAATATGTAACAACCCTAATTCACCTTCTATCCATCCTATGGAAAAATGAAATCACCGCGCGTGCGTACGTACGGAATACCGTCTCCACGCCGTGGTGTAATCTATTTTCCACCATCACCTTACAAGGATGGGTATAATGGTGTAATGAGTAACTATATATGATTATTATGAAATAATATTGATACTGATATAATATATATATACTCCAATAAAATTCCACGATCATAATAACGATATCATCACTCGTGCGTACGTACGGAATACCGTCTCCACGATGTGATGTGACTCATTCTACATGATCTTCATTTCATATTGATTATATAAATTAATTGAATGAATGAATATGGTATATACTACACTAATACCATTCTGGAAATGAAGTATCTATAACCTAATGATAAGAATAAGAATTTATTCGACAAAACACGCATAAGAACAAAAAGTTATAAAGACCCGAGTAACAAGTAACAATGAAATATTACTAACAAGAAGCTAATAATATGACCATATATGATATCATATCAATATGTATGATTCTGGAATAAGTCAATAAAATTATTTAAACCATTATACAGGAGCTTCGGACACGTACAAAGCAAATCGGACCTAAGGTAAGGGAAAATCATCAAAATCTCATTTTTATCCGAGATTGTTTATTCGTAAGTATTTACTGGGGTGTATTTTATCATCCACATCCATGTTCCCTCAATATGTAATATTGATTCCATACACTTTCAATATTTTAAATCCAATTTTACCCTTCGGTGAGTTTTTAGTAAAGAATATGAAAGGAATATTTTGTCGTTTTTTCGTACGAAGTACTTTTTGACTTTTCCGACAAAGGTACGAAGAATGTTTTTTTAACTTATACGGCATGAATGGATTTTTAAAACATTATTTCCAAGAAGCTTCCTTTACAAGTTTTAAAGTTTATTTTTAATCAACTTCTTTTATTTTATGTTTTATGACATGTTATGAAAGGAAAAATGTTTTTGAAGAATAAAGGATATTTTCCTCAAGAATGGAGTTCAAGTGTTTTATCAAAATTATTTTCCATCTAAGATAATAAAGGGTTCTGTTTTATCCCTATTATTAAATTGATTTGATCATGTTGTGATGGAATTATTTTGATGAATTCCTTTATCTTATATGAATTGATTTATGATGTCATGATGTTTCAAGAATCCCATTTTTGTTACATGTGTTATGCGATGATGTATGTTTTATGATTATGTGGCACACATAAGAAAGGATTCATTATAAGATGGGTGGGACCTATATCTCCCTCCAATGAATTGGGTAAAGATTTATATCTCATGAGATAGACATGGCTGGAATGGAAGGTTATTTCGGTTTAGTGATACAGGACTGAAACGAGGAGTGAACTCGGTTCAGAAAGGGACTTTGTCCACTAAGATAGTCTTGGCAATGAGTAATGACTAACAAGAAATGATTTTCCATGATTATGTGTGCATTCCACAATGTTTCAAGTTTCATGTTATGATTATGGGGATCTCATTTTCACTTCTATGATTTATTCCATGTTAAGATATTATGATCTCTTTTGCAGGTTTTGATTATCAAAAAGATATGATATGATTTTTATTTCCTTTATTTGCCCTTGCTGAGCATTTGAGCTCACCCTTTTATGTTTTCTTTTCCCCAGGTCAGGAAGATGGATATTAAGTAGAATATGCTAAAAAGGGACCCTAGATATGATGAAATAAATTGGAGACACTGTAGAAGATTTATGAACCAGTTGTTTATGTTTCCCAGTTTCTAAAGACACTATACCTATACGGTCCTTTGTGGTTTTGTCATATGTTGTAATAAGTAAGTATTAACAATGTATGTAATGTATGGGTCGTTATAGTTGGTATCAGAGGAAAGGTATAGTCAACCTTTGGAATCTAGGATGTGAAAGCCTTAGTAATGACCCTAAGGATAAGTCTAAGCATAGAACACAATCTTAGTGTTTTAGAAATGGCCATGAATAACCTAGGATAAGACTTTAAGCATGAAAATTTTATTCTTGAATTATGTGGTTTCCTATTATAATTAGTGTTGCTCACACTATTCTTCTTGGTTTTAGTCAATGGCTGGAACCCGAAGGAACCGTGTTAATGCGGAATGCGATTGGAAATGCAATGATTGTCCCCCTGAGCAACCAAACGATATGGGAGCTGGAATGCAAAATTTTGTAGCCATGCTCACACAACTTTCTCAAGCTATGAATCATGCAGGACTTCCAAACGAGCAAAGGAAGGAGCAACATTCTGTTGAATCCTTCATGAGGCAGCGTCCACCGTCTTTCAGCGGGTCTACTGATCCATTAGTTTCTGAACAATGGATTAGTACTACTGAAAAGATATTTTCAGTTCTTCAATGTTCTGAACATGATAAAGTCATCCTAGCAGTGTATCGTTTGGAAGGAGATGCTGATCAATGGTGGAATCTTATTAAGAATACCAGGCAATGGGATGAAATTGAGTCTATGGAATGGGACGAGTTCAAGAACTTATTTTTCAATAAGTACTTCCCTCGTATTCTCCGAACAAAGATGGAGAAAGAGTTTCTTGAACTGAAGCAAAGGGATGATGAATCTGTTGGTACCTATGAAGCAAATTTTACAAGACTAGCAAGGTACGCTTCTGGTATTATTATCCAACCTGAGAGTAAGATCGATCGATTCTTTAGTAGCTTAAAACCAATTCTTCGAAGGGCGTTAGCCATAAGGGACTTCAATAGCTATGAGGAAATCGTTCGATGTGCTCTCAAAGTCGAGATGGAGATTGGAGTAACCCATCAGTCACATAGTTTTGATAAGAAGAGGAAGATGGAATTCAAAGGAAAATCTAATGAGAAAATTGAAAAGGAGATGAGCTTTCCCTTATGCTCAAAGTGTGGAAAGAAACATGGAGGTAGTTGTCTTAAAGAGACAAGTAAATGTTTTAAATGTGGAAAGGAAGGTCATCGGGCATTTGAATGCCGTGATAATGGGAAGAAGATGTCTCATGACGCAAACAAAGGAAGGGATACACAGAATGAACCTACTACACTTCAATGTTTCAAGTGCAAGGAGATGGGTCATTATGCCAATCAATGCCCAAATGCAAGGGTTGATGATGATGGTCGACGTCAACAAAATCTTAAGGCTAAAGACAATGGAAAGTCACATGCAATTTCTATCAGCGATGTGGAGTACGATAACGAAGTGTTGAAACGTACACTTACCATCAACTCTAAAGTAGCAAATGTTTTATTTGATTCTGGATCCACCCACTCTTTTATTTCTAAAGAATTTTCTAAGGGTATCACCGTATTACCTCAACAATTAGATGTTGAGTTAGCTGTGACAACACCTAATGGCACAACAGTCGCATCAAAAGTTTATAATTCTTCTCCGATCGAAGTTTGTGGGAATGTGCTTCCTGCAAATCTTGTGATCCTTCCTATAGTGGAATTTGATGTGATTCTTGGCATGGATTGGCTTTATCTACATGGAGCTCATATCAATTTCCAAAGAAGGGAAGTCACATTTCATATTCCAGATCAATCTACGATCGTCTATCGATTCAAGGATGAATATAACCTTCCAGTGGAAATTCCATCCATCTTATGGGTCTTGATTCTACTAAATGAAGGTTATTTATCTCAAATGGTTGGTGAGAAACTCACTATTAAGAATATGCCCATCGTACGGGAGTTTGATGATGCCTTTCCGGAGGAATTACCGGGTCTTCCACCAAATCGTGAAGTTGAGTTTTCAATAGAACTCATACTGGGTGCTTTGCCTATTTCAAAGACACCTTATAGAATGGCCCCAATTGAGTTGCAGGAATTGAAGAAACAACTCCAAGAGAATCTTGATAAGGGATTCATACGCCCTAGTGCGTCACCTTGGGGAGCACCTGTTCTATTTTTTAAGAAGAAAGATGGATCAATGAGACTCTGTATTGATTATCGAGAACTTAACAAGATCACTATGAAGAACAAATATCCTCTCCCACGCATCGATGACTTATTTGAACAACTACGTGGAGCTCAATACTTTTCCAAGATTGACCTTCGTTCAGGATATCATCAATTAAGGGTCAAAAGGGAGGATATACCAAAGACGACATTCCGTACAAGGTATGGACACTATGAATTTATAGTGATGCCATTTGGTCTTACTAATGCCCCTGCTATCTTCATGGATCTAATGAATAGAGTCTTTAGATACTATCTTGATCAATTTGTGGTAGTCTTTATAGACGATATTCTTGTCTATTCAAAGAGCAAGGAAGAGCATGAAGATCACTTGAGAATTATATTGAAGACCCTAAGAAAGGAGAAGATTTATGCCAAATTTATCAAGTGTGAATTTTGGCTTCAAAAAGTTGCATTTTTGGGTCACATAATCTCAAAAGAGGGGATATCTGTGGATCCAGCAAAAACCGAGGTTATCGAAAGATGGTCGAGACCAACAACAGTAACTGAGATCCGAAGTTTTCTTGGTTTGGCTGGAAATTATCGACGTTTTGTAAAAGATTTTTCACGATTATCTAATCCACTCACCAAGTTGACTCGGAAAGGAGTTAAGTTTGTCTGGACAAAGGAATGTGAAGAGAATTTCAAGGAGTTGAAAAGAAGGTTATCCAGTGCACCTGTGCTCACACTGCCTTGTAGTGGAGAAAAGTTTGTGATCTACAGTGATGCATCCATGAAGGGATTGGGGTGTGTTCTTATGCAAAATGATATGGTGATAGCTTATGCCTCACGATAGTTGAAAATCCATGAGCAAAATTACCCAACACATGATTTGGAGTTGGCTGCGGTAATCTTTGCATTAAAGATTTGGAGGCATGACCTTTATGGTGAAAGGTGTGATATTTATACTGATCATAAAAGATTAAAGTATATTTTGACACAAAAGGAGTTGAACATGCGTCAAAGAAGATGGTTGGAGCTGATTAAGGATTATGACTGCTCAATCCATTACCACCCTGGGAAAGCAAACAAGGTGGAAGATGCATTAAGTCGACAAGACCATGCTAGTTTATCCATGATGAGGATCACAAAAGATCCAATATTTATGGATTTACAAAGGATGGATCTTGGAATTATAATGGAAGGGGAAAAATCTTTTCTTTCTCAAATGAATGTTCAACCATCTATACATGTGAAGATTAAAGAGGCACAGAAAGAAGTTGCCGAGTTACAAAAGAATGTGAGAAATGTTCCTGAATTCAACCTTGATTGTGATGGGATAATAATGTTCAGGAATCGGGTTTGCGTTCCTCCCATCCCCGAATTAAAGAAGGAGCTGCTGGATGAGGCTCATAGTTCTTCATTCTCTATTCATCCTGGAAGCACGAAGATGTATAGGGACCTTAAAGAGTACTTCTGGTGGGATGGCATGAAAAGCGATGTTGCTGAATATGTCTCTCGATGCTTGGTTTGTCAACAAGTTAAAGCTGAGAGACAAAAGTCTAAGGGGATGTTACAACCATTACCCATACCCGAATGGAAATGGGAAAACATCACTATGGACTTTGTCACAGGACTTCCTAAAACATCCAAAGGCAATAATGCTATCTGGGTCATAGTTGATCGTCATACAAAGTCTTCACACTTCATTTCTATTAAAGAGGATTTCTCTCTAGATTAGCTTGCCAGGATATATGTAAAGGAAGTGATAAGATTGCATGGAGTACCACTTTCTATTATATCTGATCGCGATCCAAGATTTACCTCGAAGTTCTGGCGAAGTCTTCAGCATACTCTGGATACAGAGTTGAGTTTCAGCACTGCTTATCATCCCCAGACAGACGGTCAGTCTGAGAGAACAATTCAAACCCTAGAAGATATGTTGAGAGCTTGCTCTATGGATTTTAAAAGAGTTTGGGATCAACACCTACCTTTGGTGGAATTTTCTTATAATAATAGCTTTCACTCCAGTATTCAGATGGCTCCTTATGAAGCTCTATATGGAAAGAAATGCAGGACTCCAACTTGCTGGGATGAAGTTGGGGAAAGAAAGCTATTAGGACCTGATCTCGTTGATGAAATGGCAGAAAAGGTCAGATCTATCCAACAACACATAAGAGCAGCTCAGAGTCGACAGAAAAGCTATGCCGACAACCGAAGAAAAGACCTAGAGTTTGAAGTGGGTGATAAAGTGTTCTTTCGAATATCTCCCTGGAAGAGGGTTATGAGATTTGGAAAGAAGGGGAAGTTGAGCCCTAGATATATCGGTCCTTTCGAAATACTGGATCGTGTTGGGAAGGTAGCTTACCGATTGGCGCTTCCACCGAATCTCTCTCAAGTTCACGATGTGTTCCATGTATCTCTCCTGAGAAAGTACATACCAGATCCTTCACATGTACTCAGCTCAGAAGTTGTACCGCTGGAGCAAGATCTTTCTTATGAAGAACAGCCGATAGAGATTCTGGATCGTAGCGAAAAAGTCCTACGAAACAAGACCACTCGCTTGGTGAAAGTTTTATGGAGGAACCACCAACTTGAAGAAGCTACATGGGAGCTTGAGGATATGATGAGGGAGAAGTATCCTCATCTGTTTGTTACAAAGTGACGAATTTCGAGGGCGAAATTCTTTTTAAGGGGGGTAGAATGTAACACCTGAGACTTTTATGTGATAAAAATCATAAAAGGAATCTTTTTCTACACGACACTTTCTTAGCTTGCTTTACACACAATCGCGACCTTCCTCGATAGCTTGCGTCGTACGCAATACCAAGTTTCACTAGACAACAATATGCTATTAAAACTAGCCGTTATGAATAGTAATAACCACTTTTTGGAATTTTATAAATTTTATTTTTCAAAATGGACTTCATTTTTGGACTCAGAATATCGAAATTAGCCTAGGGTGAAATTTTGGTATTTTTCTGAAAACTTTCAATTTTTTATGAATAGTGAAACCACTAAGTGGTAGGTTAAAAACTGAATTTTTCATAAAACTTAATTTTACCGCTTCTGTGAATGGAATTTCAAAAATCCGACAGACACGGTTGATATCAGTAAGTAAAATGTGGTTCAATGAGATATAAATAATTTTTTGGTGAATAGTAACTTTTTACTTTTTTTTACCGCGGTTAATAGTAAATAGGGTAACTAAGGGTAAATATGATATTAATATTACCCTAACACATGTCCTAATTCTATTGGACAAGTGTAATTCGACCAAAAACAAACTTAGGAATAAAATATGACCATTTAGGCCCACTTGGATTAGATTAGGACATTTATTATTAATTTATTTAAAGAAGGGTTAAAATAGTTAAAATCAATGTTTAATAAGTAAAACATTTTTAATATGGGGTTATACATAAGATAAATTCGACTATAAATATTCATTAGAAAAATAAAAAGATTTCCTACATAATGGTATTTTATTTATAATTTTTAGACATTAAATAATTTAATTTATGTATGACACAATGATGATGCAATAATTATCTTATTAATGAAATATTGACATAATTGATGTTATAAACACCAAAATAAATGTAATTTGAGACTTTTAATGAATTCAACTAATTGTCTAGGTTAATATGATATATTAGTGTTGATTTAATCAACTTGGTTCGAACATATAATTCTGTTATGACTTTCACAAAAATCATATATCAAATAGTGTCAAAATTGACACAAAATAGTTTTTAAATAAAATATTATATTATTAATTGTTATTTTATTCCTAAAAATCTAAGGTTCGGCCAAATGACTTAGATACGGATATATGTATTATTAATAAACAATTTGGGGTTCGTTTGGCATGTTATAGTAAGTGTATTAACCATATAATGTAAGAAAACAAAAAGACACGGTAAAAGTTAAATTATTTAACTTAGAGTTAAATCTAATTGATAAGGTTACAATAATACCCTAAACTTGTCTAAATCCTATTTTTTGATAGTATTTCGACCCATACCCACATTATCTTCGAAATAAGACCCTTTGGAACCATTATAAACCGATTTTGACTTTAATATAAAATAATATTTTGAGATATTCCTAAGGTGCCCCTCTCCTCCCTTATAAAAGGGCACCTCCTCCCCCTCCTCCTCACACCAAATTGAGCACTCAAGCTCGGCCAAACCCTGCCAAAATCACTTCTCCACTTCCCTAGAATAATCATAGAGGTTCTGGTCTTCTTCAAAGACCAATCTTAGTTCCTTAAGTGGAGGATTCAAAGAGGCATTCCAAAGAAGAGGTAATATCCATTACTGATCTTTTCAATTTCTATCTTCTTCAACTTCGTCTTCTTTAGTTGTTTCATGATAAAGTAATAACATCAGTATTAATTACATACTGATATGTTATTATAAATATGTAACAACCCTAATTCACCTTCTATCCATCCTATGGAAAAATGAAATCACCGCGCGTGCGTACGTACGGAATACCGTCTCCACGCCGTGGTGTAATCTATTTTCCACCATCACCTTACAAGGATGGGTATAATAGTGTAATGAGTAACTATATATGATTATTATGAAATAATATTGATACTGATATAATATATATATACTCCAATAAAATTCCACGATCATAGGAACGATATCATCACTCGTGCGTACGTACGGAATACCGTCTCCACGATGTGATGCGACTCATTCTACATGATCTTCATTTCATAATGATTATATAAATTAATTGAATGAATGAATATGGTATATACTACACTAATACCATTCTAGAAATGAAGTATCTATAACCTAAAGATAAGAATAAGAATTTATTCGACAAAACACGCATAAGAACAAAAAGTTATAAAGACCCGAGTAACAAGTAACAATGAAATATTACTAACAAGAAGCTAATAATATGACCATATATGATATAATATCAATATGTATGATTCTGGAATAAGTCAATAACATTATTTAAACCATTATACAGGAGCTTCGGACATGTACAAAGCAAATCGGACCTAAGGTAAGGGAAAATCATCAAAATCTCATTTTTATCCGAGATTGTTTATTCGTAAGTATTTACTGGGGTGTATTTTATCATCCACATCCATGTTCCCTCAATATGTAATATTGATTCCATACACTTTCAATATTTTAAATCCAATTTTACCCTTCGGTGAGTTTTTAGTAAAGAATATGAAAGGAATATTTTGTCGTTTTTTCGTACGAAGTACTTTTTGACTTTTCCGACAAAGGTACGAAGAATGTTTTTTTTTACCTTATACGGCATGAATGGATTTTTAAAACATTATTTCCAAGAAGCTTCCTTTACAAGTTTTCAAGTTTATTTTTAATCAACTTCTTTTATTTTAAGTTTTATGACATGTTATGAAATGAAAAATGTTTTTGAAGAATAAAGGATATTTTCCTCAAGAATGGAGTTCAAGTGTTTTATCAAAATTATTTTCCATCTAAGATAATAAAGGGTTCTGTTTTATCCCTATTATTAAATTGATTGGATCATGTTGTGATGGAATTATTTTGATGAATTCCTTTATCTTATATGAATTGATTTATGATGTCATGATGTTTCAAGAATCCCATTTTTGTTACATGTGTTATGCGATGATGTATGTTTTATGATTATGTGGCACACATAAGAAAGGATTCATTATAAGTTGGGTGGGACCTATATCTCCCTCCAATGAATTGGGTAAAGATTTATATCTCATGAGATAGACATGGCTGGAATGGAAGGTTATTTCGGTTTAGTGATACATGACTGAAACGAGGAGTGAACTCGGTTCAGAAAGGGACTTTGTCCACTAAGATAGTCTTGGCAATGAGTAATGACTAACAAGAAATGATTTTCCATGATTATGTGTGCATTCCACAATGTTTCAAGTTTCATGTTATGATTATGGGGATCTCATTTTCACTTCTATGATTTATTCCATGTTAAGATATTATGATCTCTTTTGCAGGTTTTGATTATCAAAAAGATATGATATGATTTTTATTTCCTTTATTTGCCCTTGCTGAGCATTTGAGCTCACCCTTTTATGTTTTCTTTTCCCCAGGTCAGGAAGATGGATATTAAGTAGAATATTCTAAAAAGGGACCCTAGATATGATGAAATAAATGGGAGACACTGTAGAAGATTTATGAACCAGTTGTTTATGTTTCCCAGTTTCTAAAGACACTATACCTATACGGTCCTTTGTGGTTTTGTCATATGTTGTAATAAGTAAGTATTAACAATGTATGTAATGTATGGGTCGTTATAGTTGGTATCAGAGGAAAGGTATAGTCAACCTTTGGAATCTAGGATGTGAAAGCCTTAGTAATGACCCTAAGGATATGTCTAAGCATAGAAAACAATCTTAGTGTTTTAGAAATGGCCATGAATAACCTAGGATAAGACTTTAAGCATGAAAATTTTATTCTTTAATTATGTGGTTTCCTATTATAATTAGTGTTGCTCACACTATTCTTCTTGGTTTTAGTCAATGGCTGGAACCCGAAGGAACCGTGTTAATGCGGAATGCGATGGGCAATGCAATGATTGTCCCCCTGAGCAACCAAACGATATGGGAGCTGGAATGAAAAATCTTGTAGCCATGCTCACACAACTTTCTCAAGCTATGAATCATGCAGGACTTCCAAACGAGCAAAGGAAGGAGCAACATTCTGTTGAATCCTTCATGAGGCAGCGTCCACCGTCTTTCAGCGGGTCTACTGATCCATTAGTTGCTGAACAATGGATTAGTACTACTGAAAAGATATTTTCAGTTCTTCAATGTTCTGAACATGATAAAGTCATCCTAGCAGTGTATCCTTTGGAAGGAGATGCTGATCAATGGTGGAATCTTATTAAGAATACCAGGAAAAGGGATGAAATTGAGTCTATGGAATGGGACGAGTTCAAGAACTTATTTTTCAATAAGTACTTCCCTCGTATTCTCCGAACAAAGATGGAGAAAGAGTTTCTTGAACTGAAGCAAAGGGATGATGAATCTGTTGGTACCTATGAAGCAAATTTTACAAGACTAGCAAGGTACGCTTCTGGTATTATTATCCAACCTGAGAGTAAGATCGATCGATTCTTTAGTAGCTTAAAACCAAGTCTTCGAAGGGCGTTAGCCATAAGGGACTTCAATAGCTACGAGGAAATCGTTCGATGTGCTCTCAAAGTCGAGATGGAGATTGGAGTAACCCATCAGTCACATAGTTTTGATAAGAAGAGGAAGATGGAATTCAATGGAAAATCTAATGAGAAAATTGAAAAGGAGATGAGCTTTCCCTTATGCTCAAAGTGTGGAAAGAAACATGGAGGTAGTTGTCTTAAAGGGACAAGTAAATGATTTAAATGTGGAAAGGAAGGTCATCGGGCATTTGAATGCCGTGATAATGGGAAGAAGATGTCTCATGACGCAAACAAAGGAAGGGATACACAGAATGAACCTACTACACTTCAATGTTTCAAGTGCAAGGAGATGGGTCATTATGCCAATCAATGCCCAAATCCAAGGGTTGATGATGATGGTCGACGTCAACAAAATCTTAAGGCTAAAGACAAAGGAAAGTCACATGCAATTTCTATCAGCGATGTGGAGTACGATAACGAAGTGGTGAAACGTACACTTACCATCAACTCTAAAGTAGCAAATGTTTTATTTGATTCTGGATCCACCCACTCTTTTATTTCTAAAGAATTTTCTAAGGGTATCACCGTATTACCTCAACAATTAGATGTTGAGTTAGCTGTGACAACACCTAATGGCACAACAGTCGCATCAAAAGTTTATAATTCTTCTCCGATCGAAGTTTGTGGGAATGTGCTTCCTGCAAATCTTGTGATCCTTCCTATAGTGGAATTTGATGTGATTCTTGGCATGGATTGTCTTTATCTACATGGAGCTCATATCAATTTCCAATGAAGGGAAGTCACATTTCATATTCCAGATCAATCTACGATCGTCTATCGATTCAAGGATGAATATAACCTTCCAGTGGAAATTCCATCCATCTTATGGGTCTTGATTCTACTAAATGAAGGTTATTTATCTCAAATGGTTGGTGAGAAACTCACTATTAAGAATATTCCCATCGTACGGGAGTTTGATGATGTCTTTCCGGAGGAATTACCGGGTCTTCCACCAAATCGTGAAGTTGAGTTTTCAATAGAACTCATACCGGGTGCTTTGCCTATTTCAAAGACACCTTATAGAATGGCCCCAATTGAGTTGCAGGAATTGAAGAAACAACTCCAAGAGAATCTTGATAAGGGATTCATATGCCCTAGTGCGTCACCTTGGGGAGCACCTGTTCTATTTTTTAAGAAGAAAGATGGATCAATGAGACTCTGTATTTATTATCGAGAACTTAACAAGATCACTATGAGGAACAAATATCCTCTCCCACGCATTGATGACTTATTTGAACAACTACGTGGAGCTCAATACTTTTCCAAGATTGACCTTCGTTCAGGATATCATCAATTAAGGGTCAAAAGGGAGGATATACCAAAGACGACATTCCGTACAAGGTATGGACACTATGAATTTATAGTGATGCCATTTGGTCTTACTAATGCCCCTGCTATCTTCATGGATCTAATGAATAGAGTCTTTAGATACTATCTTGATCAATTTGTGGTACTCTTTATAGACGATATTCTTGTCTATTCAAAGAGCAAGGAAGAGCATGAAGATCACTTGAGAATTATATTTAAGACCCTAAGAAAGGAGAAGCTTTATGCCAAATTTATCAAGTGTGAATTTTGGCTTCAAAAAGTTGCATTTTTGGGTCACATAATCTCAAAAGAGGGGATATCTGTGGATCCAGCAAAAACAGAGGTTATCGAAAGATGGTCGAGACCATCAACAGTAACTGAGATCCGAAGTTTTCTTGGTTTGGCTGGAAATTATCGACGTTTTGTAAAAGATTTTTCACGATTATCTAATCCACTCACCAAGTTGACTCGGAAAGGAGTTAAGTTTGTCTAAACAGAGGAATGTGAAGAGAATTTCAAGGAGTTGAAAAGAAGGTTATCCAGTGCACCTGTGCTCACACTGCCTTGTAGTGGAGAAAAGTTTGTGATCTACAGTGATGCATCCATGAAGGGATTGGGGTGTGTTCTTATGCAAAATGATATGGTGATAGCTTATGCCTCACGACAGTTGAAAATCCATGAGCAAAATTACCCAACACATGATTTGGAGTTGGCAGCGGTAATCTTTGCATTAAAGATTTGGAGGCATGACCTTTATGGTGAAAGGTGTGATATTTTTACGGATCATAAAAGTTTAAAGTATATTTTTACACAAAAGGAGTTGAACATGCGTCAATGAAGATGGTTGGAGCTGATTAAGGATTATGACTGCTCAATCCATTACCACCCTGGGAAAGCAAACAAGGTGGAAGATGCATTAAGTCGACAAGACCATGCTAGTTTATCCATGATGAGGATCACAAAAGATCCAATATTTATGGATTTACAAAGGATGGATCTTGGAATTATAATGGAAGGGGAAAAATCTTTTCTTTCTCAAATGAATGTTCAACCATCTATACATGTGAAGATTAAAGAGGCACAAAAAGAAGATGCCGAGTTACAAAAGAATGTGAGAAATGTTCCTGAATTCAACCTTGATTGTGATGGGATAATAATGTTCAGGAATCGGGTTTGCGTTCCTCCCATCCCCGAATTAAAGAAGGAGCTGCTGGATGAGGCTCATAGTTCTTCATTCTCTATTCATCCTGGAAGCACGAAGATGTATAGGGACCTGAAAGAGTACTTCTGGTGGGATGGCATGAAAAGAGATGTTGCTGAATATGTCTATCGATGCTTGGTTTGTCAACAAGTTAAAGCTGAGAGACAAAAGTCTAAGGGGATGTTACAACCATTACCCATACCCGAATGGAAATGGGAAAACATCACTATGGACTTTGTCACAGGACTTCCTAAAACATCCAAAGGCAATAATGCTATCTGGGTCATAGTTGATCGTCATACAAAGTCTTCACACTTCATTTCTATTAAAGAGGATTTCTCTCTAGATTAGCTTGCCAGGATATATGTAAAGGAAGTGATAAGATTGCATGGAGTACCACTTTCTATTATATCTGATCGCGATCCGAGATTTACCTCGATGTTCTGGCGAAGTCTTCAGCATACTCTGGATACAGAGTTGAGTTTCAGCACTGCTTATCATCCCCAGACAGACGGTCAGTCTGAGAGAACAATTCAAACCCTAGAAGATATGTTGAGAGCTTGCTCTATGGATTTTAAAAGAGTTTGGGATCAACACCTACCTTTGGTGGAATTTTCTTATAATAATAGCTTTCACTCCAGTATTCAGATGGCTCCTTATGAAGCTCTCTATGGAAAGAAATGCAGGACTCCAACTTGCTGGGATGAAGTTGGGGAAAGAAAGCTATTAGGACCTGATCTCGTTGATGAAATGGAAGAAAAGGTCAGATCTTTTCAACAACACATAAGAGCAGCTCAGAGTCGACAGAAAAGTTATGCCGACAACCGAAGAAAAGACCTAGAGTTTGAAGTGGGTGATAAAGTGTTCTTACGAATATCTCCCTGGAAGAGGGTTATGAGATTTGGAAAGAAGGGGAAGTTGAGCCCTAGATATATCGGTCCTTTCGAAATACTGGATCGTGTTGGGAAGGTAGCTTACCGATTGGCGCTTCCACCGAATCTCTCTCAAGTTCACGATGTGTTCCATGTATCTCTCCTGAGAAAGTACATACCAGATCCTTCACATGTACTCAGCTCAGAAGTTGTACCGCTGGAGCAAGATCTTTCTTATGAAGAACAGCCGATAGAGATTCTGGATCGTAGTGAAAAAGTCCTACGAAATAAGACCACTCGCTTGGTGAAAGTTTTATGGAGGAACCACCAACTTGAAGAAGCTACATGGGAGCTTGAGGATATGATGAGGGAGAAGTATCCTCATCTGTTTGTT
Source organism: Viscum album (assembly GCA_963277665.1). Taxonomy (NCBI): domain Eukaryota; kingdom Viridiplantae; phylum Streptophyta; class Magnoliopsida; order Santalales; family Viscaceae; genus Viscum; species Viscum album. Next base: position 412,874,037 of record OY728128.1, on the reverse strand, counting down.
ACAAAGTGACGAATTTCGAGGGCGAAATTCTTTTTAAGGGGGGTAGAATGTAACACCTGAGACTTTTATGTGATAAAAATCATAAAAGGAATCTTTTTCTACACGACACTTTCTTGGCTTGCTTTACACACAATCGCGACCTTCCTCAATAGCTTGCATCGTACGCAATACCGAGTTTCACTAAACAACAATATGCTATTAAAACTAGCCGTTATGAATAGTAATAACCACTTTTTGGAATTTTATAAATTTTATTTTTCAAAATGGACTTCATTTTTGGACTCAGAATATCGAAATTAGCCTAGGGTGAAATTTTGGTATTTTCTGAAAACTTTCAATTTTTAATGAATAGTGAAACCACTATGTGGTAGGTTAAAAACTGAATTTTTCATAAAACTTAATTTTACCGCTTCTGTGAATGGAATTTCAAAAATCCGACAGACACGGTTGATATCAGTAAGTAAAATGTGGTTCAATGAGAAAAAAATAATTTTTTTGGTGAATAGTAACTTTTTACTTTTTTTTACTGCGGTTAATAGTAAATAGGGTAACTAAGGATAAATATGATATTAATATTACCCTAACACATGTCCTAATTCTATTGGACAAGTGTAATTCGACCAAAAACAAACTTAGGAATAAAATATGACCATTTAGGCCCACTTGGATTAGATTAGGACATTTATTATTAATTTATTTAAAGAAGGGTTAAAATAGTTAAAATCAAAGTTTAATAAGTAAATCATTTTTAATATGGGGTTATACATAAGATAAATTCGACTATAAATATTCATTAGAAAGATAAAAAGATTTCCTACATAATGGTATTTTATTTATAATTTTTAGACATTAAATAATTTAATTTATGTATGACATAATAATGATGCAGTAATTATCTTATTAATGAAATATTGACATAATTGATGTTATAAACACAAAAATAAATGTAATTTGAGATTTTTTATGAATTCCACTAATTTTCTAGGTTAATATGATATATTAGTGTTGATTTAATCAACTTGGTTCGAACATATAATTCTGTTATGACTTTCACAAAAATCATATATCAAATAGTGTCAAAATTGACACAAAATAGTTTTTAAATAAAATATTATATTATTAATTGTTATTTTATTCCTAAAAATCTAAGGTTCGGCCTAATGACTTAGATAAGGATATATGTATTATTAATAAACAAATTGGGTTTCGTTTGGCATGTTATAGTAAGTGTATTAACTATATAATGTAAGAAAACAAAAAGACACGGTAAAAGTTGAATTATTTAACTTAGAGTTAAATCTAATTGATAAGGTTACAATAATACCCTAAACTTGTCTAAATCCTATTGTTTGATAGGATTTCGACCCATCCCCACATTATCTTCGAAATAAGACACTTTGGAACCATTATATACCGATTTTGTCTTTAATATAAAATAATATTTTGAGATATTCCTAAGGTGCCCCTCTCCTCCCTTATAAAGGGAACGTCCTCCCCCTCCTCCTCACACCAAATTGAGCACTAAAGCTCGGCCAACCCCTGCCAAAATCCCTTCTCCACTTCCCTAGAATAATCCTAGAGGTTCTGGTCTTCTTCAAAGACCAATCATAGTTCCTTAAGTGGTGGATTCAAAGAGGCGTTCTAAAGAAGAGGTAATATCCATTACCGATCTTTTCAATTTCTTTCTTCTTCAACATCTTCTTCTTTAGTTGTTTCATGATAAAGTAATAACATCAGTATTAATTACTTACTTATATGTTATTAAAAATATGAAACAACCCTAATTCACCTTCTATCCATCCTATGGAAAAATGAAATCACCACGCGTGCGTACGTACGGAATACCGTCTCCACGTCGTGGTGTAATCTATTTTCCACCATCACCTTACAAGGATGGGTATAATGGTGTAATGAGTAACTATATATGATTATTATGAAGTAATATTGATACTGAAATAATATATATATACTCCAATAAAATTCCACGATCATAGGAACGAAATCATCACTCGTGCGTGCGTACGGAATACCGTCTCCACGATGTGATGCGACTCGTTCTACATGATCATCATTTCATAATGATTATATAAATGAATTGAATGAATGAATATGGTATATACTACACTAATACCATTCTGGAAATGAAGTATCTATAACCTAAAGATAAGAATAATAATTTATTCGACAAAACACGCATAAGAACAAAAAGTTATAAAGACCCGAGTAACAAGTAACTATGAAATATTACTAACAAGAAGCTAATAATATTACCATATATGATATCATATCAATATGTATGATTCTGGAATAAGTCAATAACATTATTTAAACCATTATACAGGAGCTTCGGACACGTACAAAGCAAATCGGACCTAAGGTAAGGGAAAATATCACAATCTCATTTTTATTCGAGATTGTTTATTCGTAAGTATTTACTGGGGTGTATTTTATCATCCACATCCATGTTCCCTCAATATGTAATATTGATTCCATCCACTTTCAATAGTTTAAATCCAATTTTACCCTTCGGTGAGTTTTTAGTAAAGAATATGAAAGGAATCTTTTGTCGTTTTTTCGTACGAAGTACTTTTTGACTTTTCCGAAAAAGGTACGAAGAATGTTTTTTTTAACTTATACGGCATGAATGGATTTTTAAAACATTATTTCCAAGAAGCTTCCTTTACATGTTTTCAAGTTTATTTTTAATCAACTTATTTTATTTTAAGTTGTATGACATGTTATGAAAGAAAAATGTTTTTGAAGAATAAAGGATATTTTCCTCAAGAATGGAGTTCAAGTGTTTTATCAAAATTCATTTCCATCTCAGATAATAAAGGGTTCTGTTTTATCCCTATTATTAAATTGATTTGATCATGTTGTGATGGAATTATTTTGATGAATTCCTTTATCTTATATGAATTGATTTATGATGTCATGATGTTTCAAGAATCCCATTTTTGTTACATGTGTTATGCGATGATGTATGTTTTATGATTATGTGGCACACATAAGAAAGGATTAATTATAATATGGGTGGGACCTATATCTCCCTCCAATGCATTGGGTAAAGATTTATATCTCATGAGATAGACATGGCTGGAACGGAAGGTTATTTCGGTTCAGTGATACAGGACTGAAACGAGGAGTGAACTCGGTTCAGAATGGGACTTTGTCCACTAAGATAGTCTTGGAAATGAGTCATGACTAACAAGAAATGATTTTCCATGATTATGTGTGCATGCCACAAAGTTTCAAGTACCATGTTATGATTATGGGGATCTCATTTTCACTTCTATGATTTATTACATGTTAAGATATTATGACCTCTTTTGCAGGTTTTGATTATAAAAAAGATATGATATGATTTTTATTTCCTTTATTTGCCCTTGATGAGCATTTGAGCTCACCCTTTTATGTTTTCTTTTCCCCAGGTCGGGAAGATGGATATTAAGTAGAATATTCTAAAAAGGGACCCTAGATATGATGAAATAAATGGCAGAAACTGTAGAAGATTTATGAACCAGTTGTTTATGTTTCCCAGTTTCTAAAGACACTATACCTATACGGTCCTTTGTGGTTTTGTCATATGTTGTAATAAGTAAGTATTAACAATGAATGTAAAGTATGGGTCGTTATAGTCAATCGATGTAATGATTTTGTTGTGATAATCATAAACACATTTTAAGTGTTTTAAAACACCGAAATGAGTGTGAAATGGTCCAAACGATATAAAACGATGTCGGATTGATTTTGAATAATGGGAAAATGACCATTTAATTATCTAGAATTTTTAATATTATATAAAAATTCTGAAAAACATGTAGTGTACTTGGAAGGGCTCAATATGCAGTTTAAAAGAAACCAATGCCTTTAGAAACATGTTTTAGGGGATCAAAACCAACAAAAAAGTGTGATGGGCCTATGAAATCCTTTGAAAATTATCGTATATTTATTTTAGATACATTGGTAACAAATCCATGTCTATTAGAGTTATGGGTTGGATGATATCCACATGAACACAACTTTTCTATTTTAAAACACTAAAATGTTGGTGCAATGGTCAAAACCATAGAAAAAATCATCATATTAATATGAAATCATTTTAAAACCACCTTTTAATTAATTTTTATGTGTAATAGTTTAATAAACATCCATATAATGTGTTATATGCTCATAATGACTCAATAAGTAGTTATAAAAGACACCAGTGTCATTAAAAACATGTGCTAGGGGGGTTTAAAAATAAAGGTTACAACATCGGATGACTGTAAAATCATAGAAATATGATCGAAGATTTATTTGTGAAATATAGAATCAACTCCATATGAATCTAAGTTACTATTTTACTAGGATTTACATAAATTTGTTTTTAGTTGTTTAAAACCCCAAAATGTATGTGTAATAGTGAGAACAATAAAAAATCATCGAATTAACATGAAATCCTTGGGAAACCACCATTTACATATTTTTGATGTGTTAGATCACATAACTCATATATATGACATGATGTAGGCTATGAATGTATCAATTAGTAGTTATAAAGAATCCAAAGCCTTTAGAAACACGTGTTAGGGGGTCAAAACTAAGTAAAATGTGTCATATGGATGTGAAATAATAGGATAATTACAATTGATTAATTTGTGATTTCTAGGAACTGATTCCATTTCCATATGAGTTAATTTATTCATGAAATCCTGGTAATTTTTTTTTCAGTGTTTTCATCATTAGAATGTGCATGTAAGGGTCAAATCCATATCTATAATCCTAGGATGGGTATATAATCTTTGGAAAACACCATTTAATTATTATTGATGTTCATGAGTTGAAGAAATTCTCTTCTAATGTGTGGTGTGCTCGAAATGAGTCAATAATCATTTCCAAAAGTTACTAATGACTTATAAGACACGTTTTAGGGGGTCAAAACCATAAAAATATTGTCTAATGGCTATAATATCATAGTAAAAATTCATAGATTTATTTTTAAAATGGTGGAACTGAATTCATGTCAATTCGAGTTGTAGTTTTGTCGGGATTCCAGTAAACATTTTTTTAGTGTTATAAAACAATATAATGTGTGCATAATAGTCAAATCCATATAAAACGACCTCAGATTAAGGTGAAATCATGGTAAAAATAACTGCTTAATTATTTTTACGTGTATGAGAAGATAACACATCCAAAATACATGTTGTGGTCTCGAAAGGAATCAATAAGATGTTTTAAAAGGTACTAAATTCTTTAAAAACAAGTACCAGTGGGTAATAACCATAAAAAAATAAGAAGACCACAAAATCATACAAAAACGACTATATATTGATTTTTTACATATAGGAACCAACACCCTGTCAATCTATGTAACAGTTTGGTCAAGATGCCCATAAAAGAGTTTTTAGTTTTTTAAAACTCTAAAATATGGGTGTAACATTAAAATCCATAAAAAAACCTGATATTGACATAAAATCATGATAAAATAACTATTGAATTATTTATGATGTGTATTGGTAAAAAACATCCATCTGATATGTGTTGTGCTCAGAATGACTCAATAAACAAATTTAAAGGATACCAACGACTTTAAAAACTCATTTCATAGGGAAAAAATGAAGAAAAAAACATCTTATGACCTTAAATCATTGGTAAATTAATGAATAATGATTTTTTTTAATGTAGTAACCAACTATATATCAATTTGAGTTATGGTTAGGCAGAGATTCCCATTAATGTGTTTTTAGTGATTTGAAAAAATAAATTAGGATTTTAATAGTCAAAACCCTATAAAATGATCTCAGGTTGACATTAAATCATGGTAAAACCACCAATTTATTATTTATCTACATTTACAAGGATACAACTCATCCATTCGATGTGTGGTATGCTTAAATATACTCAATAAGTTGTTTTAAAAGATAAAAAAGCTTTTAAAAACTCGGTTGAGGGGGTAAAAATCATACAATCAACATTATATTATCGTGAAATCATAGGAAAATAAATGTAGAATAATTTTTGATGTTTAGAAACCAACTCCATGTTAATCCAAGTTATGGTTTTTCTGGGATGGTTGTAAATACATTTTGAGAGTTTTCATACACTAAAACGTGTGTGTAATGGTCAAAACCATAGCAAAATGACCTCAGATTGATGTGAAATCATGAGAAAAACACCATTAAATTTTTTTTTAATTTTTTTAATGTTTTAATATAAATGCATTTAATTTTTTGATTATTGAGTAATTTTTATCACATCGCAATTTAGTTTAAAAATTGATTATTTTTTATATATTTATCCCTTTTAAGTTCCAAATGTTGAATCATATCTTAAATATGTAAGATTATGTTTTTAAAGTGTTAGTAATGAAATTTTTTTATGTTTATATTTATTTTGTTTTATGAAACAAATAATAACTATTATGTGAAAAATTCTAAATTTATTTTCTGTCTGTTCTCTTTCATATTTCTCTTCTTAAATGATCTATTTTTATTGTAGGTGATATATGCCAGTAGTAGGAAGGTCGTTTACCATTCTGACCCAAATTATTCTTTATAAGGTAGTCATAATGGTTCTTCATTTCTATGGAATGGATAAATATTATCAATGATTGTACTATAATTAATATTTGTTATTTTGTGTTAGGATTTCTATTTTATCATTATTCCAATTGATGACATGATGTGGTCAGATTTTCATGTGATGGTCATGGATATGGAGGTATATAGATGTGGTGGAGATCATGGGATGTATTTATTGGCCAAGGGTTTCTAGTCACAGTATCTCTAGGTTCTCATTATAGGAGGTAAATTCTATAACCTATCGATATGGTAAATAATCATAGGATGTTACAATGTAAATAGTGGATGTAGATTTGTGGACATTGTTATGGAAATTATTCTTCATGTTTAAATTTGTACATATGATTCTATATTTAATCATTAATTTTCATGTTTGGTCTAGGGAACCATATTTTACCACACTCCCAGTTGTTTTATAGACAACTTGTTGATGGTAAAAGTTTTAGTTCTCACATGATAAGATCATGATTATGCTGAATTACAGCTTTAGTCATTTTTCCCATTACATCTTCCTACATGGTTACTATATTATATATGAATTCAGTACCATAAGTGAATCTTACCATGATTTTATATTATAGAGTATATAGTTTTTTCCTCTAGTATAATCTTGACAACTTAGTTAGTTCAAAAATTACAATTCCATAAACAGGATGAAATCATTAAATATCTTGTAATTCTTTAGCTGCATTAGAAGTCGAAACGTACTTGATATTTGTTGATATGGATTCCAATTAATTTAAGGATATTATCTTTCTCATTACCTTATCATATAGATGATATTAGATAATTTCTTTGAAAGCCCCTATGTCACCATGTTGGTTTTCGTTGTATTATTTAATGAGGTTATGTTATGATTGGACCTTCTCAGAGGTTTTCCTTGAAACATGGAAATTCTCACATGTTAACTTTAATGCATTGTTAATGTGAATGATTAGAGGGAAATTATATGAACTCCATTCATGAGAATCCTCCTCATTAAATTTTGAATTGTGAATGACTGGTCAGTATGGCTATGCATGGTTAGTTCTAAAATGTGTGATCCATAGGGGGAAATCGTTCGTGTTCCTTGACATGTCTTTCATGTTCTACATTACTTTCGTACAAGTTTTTAAATTGTGTGTAAATCCTACCAAGTGGATTTATTTTTAGATAGTTCTAAATGGAATGGTTGGATCATTGTTTTCATAAATTTTTAGTACACAAGTTTGACCATGAAAGGGGTTTCTATCCTAGGTTGTGTCTAGAAAATAGTTAGTGCACAGTTTGGAAACACATGTGGACAAAATGTGCTAGTTTAGTTGGTGTTTAATTTTTTGTAATTTTCCATTTTCCCTCTGAATTAGTAGATATTTCCATGGAATTTTTTAACTTCAGAATTCAATGTGTTCTTGTTCTTTCTAAAAAACTTTATATTGAACGTATGATTATATTTTATACCCATATAATGTATTAAAAACCGTTTTATTGTGTTTTGAGCTTTGCAGACTTAATTTCTATTTTAAATTACATTTTTCTATGTTTGAAATGGAATATTTATATGTGTTGAGATTCTATGAAGTCCCTTAAAGGAATTGTGAACGGTTTATCATTGTGTGAGTTTGACATTGATCCAGATTGGGATTTCATTGGGTGAGATCTATTTTTTAATATAGGATTTGATGGACCTCAATGTAATTTATAAAGTGGTTCTTTAATGGATTTACAATGATGATTTGAAATTTTTATGTGGTTTAACCCTTTTAAAAAATGAATTGATATCTCTTTTTAAATGTGTTTTATAGAAATAAAGGTCTTAGTCCACATTTTACCTTTCCAAGAAGAAGTCCCATTTTGGAGGGATGATTTTAAATGTTTTTAAATGGTCTGTAATTTCCTTGATTTTATAAATAGTGTTTGGAATGTCATTTAATTAAATGTGTAAGGTCTTGGAATACTAATACATGTTTCAGTGTTAAAGGACAAATTTTCAATTTATTTTTAAAATTGATAATGTGAATGGAACCCCTTGATTCCCCCTTGACATTATTACAGCTTGTGTGCATTCTTTATCACTATGTGAGGATTTTTGTTTCCGTTTTTTAGGTTTCCAATATCTATGAGATGCATGTTTCTCCCATTGTTTGGGAATCTTCTTGATTTTAGCATGGTTCCAATTTGTATACAGGGATATTTATTATTGGATGTTAGGGGTGGGGGATAGATATGGTTATTTCTTTTGTGTTAGACGTTTTCTATATTTTATTATGCCTTTAATCCGTTCTGGTTAGGGTACTATGGGTACTAAGTGGGTGATCTATTCTATTATTCTAGTTGGTTCACACACCACTAGTGGACATCTATTTGTTCTAGGTATAAGGTCTATGAAGGGGGTTTCTTCGCAATGAGGTTCATGTGGTCTATATAAAATACTTGTGGTTGGAAAATTAGTACATGCTAGTTTCTAATTAGTGAGTTGGTGTACATTCATATGCATAGGTGCTTCATATGATATGAATCCAAATGGTTGATCCCATTGAATACTCAATTACATAGTTGATTACTGATTGACGAAATTTTGATATAGTGTTTATTTGTATCATTTCCCCTATATTAATTAATATGGAAATTATTCTTGTTTATATTTGACATATGCCTTTGTTCCATGGATGGTTACTATTTTATTATTCTTGACCCATTTGTGTGTTTGGTCATTTCATTTGGATAAATGAAATTTGAAGGAAGTTTCAAAAACCTATTTTTAAATTAAAGACTCTCGTTTGGTTCTTAAATCAGATTTAAAAGTGTGTTTTTTCATGAGATGGCATTGATCAGTTTGAGGTTTCAAATTAACCATTTTCATTTAAATAAATAAACTGAGTCATTTTATTAATAAATTTGAATGAGTTCGTGTATTTTAAATGTATTATTCTAGTGGGAAAATTTTCAATGAAGTGTATTCAGTTTTGGAAAATCATGATAAAGGTTTTGAAAACGAATCATTGAATTTTTTTTTCATTTCCATTAAATTTATATATGAAAAATTTATTATTTAGTTCATTTTAATACTAGAATTTTTTAATTTCATTATGAAATATATTTCATAGATTGATTGGTTTTTGGTGACCTACTATGTTTTTTAGCTCACACCTATATTTTTCAAATTCTATGTTCCTATTTTGTTCCTTTCTTCATTAATTGTTTTCAATGTGGGGTGAGTTGGGTGGTATAGATCATATTATTGTTTCAAAGATATTTTATTATGCTTGGATTGAGTTTGTATGTTATTTTTTGTATTTTTGGATCATATTTTGTCGATTATTCTTTATCTTATCCTCTAGTATATGGATAGTGTTTTTTTACTTTTATGAAAAATGGTTGGGTATGTTTAGTTCATTATGACCTATTTATCATGCTTCCTTATTTTGTATCTTTATTTCATTCACACTCTTTTATATCTAATTTGGGATAATTAATTTCCAAATAGACTACCATAATTCCAAAGAACTAGTTTCCATCCCATGGGGATTGGGAATTACCTTCAAGCCTTATGGCGATCCGAGTTGGGATTCAGGTAGGATGAAAGCTCTATTTGGTTTTTTAAAAAATGGTATCAGGGAATGTTATGGGCTACCATTATAATTTGCGTAATATTATTGAGTTTCCATTTTTATTTGGTGATGTATTGGTAAATAGGTTACTATAGTTTTCAAATATTGAGAGGTAAGGGCGGGGATAGTTTAGCTTGCTCATTCTCATACAAATCCTCAAGATTCCATGGGATGTTTTTGTTTCTAATTAATAATTTGAGTTTTTTTATTTGTTATGATGGATTTAAATTAGAATTAATTTTTTTCATCCCTATTGAGTATGCAATTTATATTGATTGTCATTAATAAGTTTTTTGGATTGAAATGGAGGAGTACCTATGCTGTAAAATTAGCATGAAAGACTTTGGAAACAATGTTATGCCCATGGAGTTAGGTTTTCCTCTTTTATATATGGTATTATATTGTTGGATCCTAGTTTCCAAAAAAAAGTGGCCAAACTGTGAACATCACTTTTTATTCCCTGGATGATTTATTTATACTTCTAATGATTTCGGATGTTCCCTAATGTGGTTTTTTACATGTAAGAGGTGGGTGGAGGAGTGTGTTGTTTCCCTTGTTAGAATCTATTTCTATAAAACTTGTTTAAAGGGTTGTTTGGTGCCTTTAGTGATATTGGTTTTAAAACCTCAATTTGGAAAATGAAGAGTTATTTTTTGAAATATTTATGGTCAAAAATAGGTTTTATGAATAAATGGGATCTGTGAAATCCATTAATCTTATGAAATGTTTTGTAAATCATTTTTTGTTTTGTAATTTGAAAAATATGTTGTTTCAAACTTGATTACCCTCATATTCCTAAAATCAATTAATTCCTAAAAGGTATTTTAAATTTTTTTGGATCATAAAGGGAATTTTGTTTTGAAATAAATATGGAATTTTTTTTGAAAAATGGAAATGAATTTAATGATCATTCTCCAAATCTCACTATCAATAATTAAGATAAAGCCCATTTAATTGAATATTTACTTTTTTTAATTCGAGGGTAAGCAATACTTGCATTAGGTTTGAAATACTTTTATTTGTTTTTCAATGATAGCATTCTAATAGTAGCTAATAAGAATAATAATCATCTAGTGGAAGATACCTTATATCTATCCAATAGTATTAATGATAACCTGTAAAGTATAGAGAAAAGTTAGGGTAATCTAGAGCTAGAAGAAAAGGTTCCTTCTCATAAAAAGTGGTGATATATCATGTGCCTCAAATGTGGTAATCCATGTAATAATAGTTCTTATTATCATATGTATCGTATGGATTTCCTCTATCATGTTCATTTGGGTCATCTTTAAAAGTTTTTTAAAATTTTTTTTAGGGGTGGTATCATGTTTAATCCTTAGAGGATGGTTTTTTTACTGAGTCATTTCCATTGATTGTTTTGACCTTGGTTTTCTATATTTTGTTATTTTTCATTGAATCTTATGGATGGTTCCTCTTTGGAGATATTTTTAATGAATGGTTTTTATTGTTGTTTTATTTAATTATTTGTTGCATTTGTGGAATATTCCCCCCTCCATTTATTGTGGATGACTTTGGAGGTTATTATCTGGGTTGTCTTGTAGTTGTTTGCTTGGCAGTGGGTTATATTTCCATGAACCTCATTAATTGGGTGAACCAATCTTAATATTAGTGGGATGTTATTGTTATTGTGTTGAGCCATTGAGGTGCTCATTGTTTGGATACAATAAAGGACTTGAGTGAATGATTGGGTAACTATAATGATTGTTCTACTAGTTGAGTTGGTATACTAAATGGCGTTTGGCCTGTGAAATTTCGTGACACACCTTGTGCGGGTGATCAGGTTCCTAACCCTAGGTTTTCTTCTTGTATCATGGACAGAGATGATATCTTATTTCATTATTTTGTGGCTATTTTTTGTTTATTTTATATCATTTGGGTTGTTAGTGATTTTTATTTCATAGTGAGTTCCTCCGATGGTTTTTTAGTTATTTCGGGATTAATTTCTTGGTAGTTATTCCATGGTTCCACAATGTTAGAGGAATTGTCAATGGTAAAGATACATTTTTTGGTATCCCATGATTCATTGGAATTCTTGATTGAAGTTATTTTTTATGTTGTTCTTGGAGATGTTGGGTAACCTTGTGGTTGGTCTGTTTGATAAAATTTAAAGACATTGGTTGTTGGTTTTGATGTCAAACCATGTTGAGTGGTTATTTGGGTTAGGTATTCTGGGGATATTATTTTTTATCATTCTTGTATTCTGAAATGTGAAATTTTTGGGGTAAAATGTGGAATGGCGGTGAGTTTGTGACACCAACAGTGTCACTGTGTTGTTTATTTTGTTTTATTTTATGAATTTGAGGTTTGTTTTGATTTTTGAAGTGGTTTTGGCTAATAAGATGTAAATTTTCATAGGTTTCCTTCTATATACAGTTATGGTACATGGTTAGATGTAAAAGGTGTGTCAACTCTTCATGAAGAGCCTCAAAAATTCATTTTTAACAACACATGGCTTGTTATAATGGGTTGGTAATGTTCAAGTATATATCATGTAATCCCCTAGGAGAAACTATGTAGTTTCCTTGACGTCTGTAGGGTGTGACACATAACATATGCATGGTTAAGTAAATTGTAAGGCATTCGTGTTGTGTTGGTATTTTTTTAGATTGTCTAATGGTATGTATGGAGCACTATTTTAGAAACCATGTAGTACCCATGGTGAACTATGCAATGGGTGTCTGGCCTAGGTAGAGGCTATCACATGGGTGGTACATTTTTTTGAAAAAAGTGTGGACAAATTGTGCGACCAACCTATGTTTCAAATTTTTTAGGAGTTTAAGATTAATTTATCTTTTAATAAATTGGGGTTTTACTCATTTTATATTTCATTCACATAGGATGACTCATTGGATCACGTGGAGGAGCTCTGACCACCTACACCGTTGTTATTTCCTTTCACTTTGGTGATTTCCAAGAGGTTTTCATGTATTTATTCCTCTATTTCCCACTTCTTTTTTCCCTCTCTATCCTCTGCTAGATTTGGTTTCCCCCAGGAACCTTATAAAACATTTGTACAATTTTAGGGTTCTAAGTGTATATAATATTGGTGATGTTAGTGATGGGAGTTTTATATTCCATTTCTATCTTCAAGGGTGTTCTCATCATTGAAGTTGATGCATTTTGAATTGGTTTTCACTTATTTAATGTAGGTGTCTCTGTGAAACTGTTTCATTTTAGTATTCAAAATGTGATGGAGTTTTCTGAATTCATTTTTTGGAAAATTATGATTATATGTGATACCCTTATGATTTTATAAAACCCATGTCATATTGTTTTTAACTTATTATAAATGGGTTCTCTTTGAAATTCCAATTTTTTATGGTTCAAATAGAATATTTAGATATGTTGAGATTTTTTGGAATACCTGAGGGGATTTTTGAAATGGATTTCATTATTCCTATTAGATATTGATCTGGTTAATGTTTTCAACGAGTTAAAACTATATTTTAAAATCATTTTTTTCTTAAAGTGATGTGTTGACCTCAAATTGATTTATAAAGGTGTTCATTAATTGATTTAAAATTGTTACTTGAAATGTGTGTTTGGTTTACCCATTCTGAAAAATACCATAATAGATTTGTTGAAAAATGTTTTTATCAAAATTAAGTTCTTAGACCAAATTTTGTATTTAAAAGAAGAAGACCCCTGTTGGAGGGTGGATTATAAATATTTTTAAAAGTTTTGTTATTTCCATCATTTTACAAAGAGTGTTTGGAATGACATTTTTTGAAATTGGATATGGTTTGGAATACTGAGCTATGTTTTGGTGTAAGAGGCCCAATTTTATGTTTTATTTTAAAATGGTTATTATTAATAGAACCATTTTATTTCCCCTTTATTTGATAAACCATTTTCTGGGTTCTTTATCACTATGTGATTCTTGTTATTTCCCTTATGGGGGTTATCAATATCTATGAGATGCTTATTGAAACCCTTGTGTGGGAATGTGTTTTATTATTCCATTTAGAAATATATTATATTGGGTTATTCATTTTTATGTATTATGGTTGACGGCCTGATATGGTTATGCATTATGTCTTAGACATAAATTGCATATTATTATGGATTACATACTTTTTGGTAATGGGACCCCTAGTACTAAGTGGGAGATGTTTTATATTATGAAAGTTGTTCCACACACCACTAGTGGGCCTCATGTCATGTTAATTATAAGGGTCTGAAAAGTTTTTAATTGAAAAAAATATAGTGTGGGATAGTTAGATGACATTTTTTGAAATTCAGTGTGCATCGGTAGCTGGTTTATGAGATGGTATACTTTTATGTTGCCAATTTATTTTCATGTTAGTAATCCATAAGATATAACCCTTCATACATTTAATTTCCTAAATTTTTATTGGTTTATGGAAGTTTTATCTAGTTCTCATTTGTATAATTTTCCTCGTATTCATTATTATGGAACATATTCTTGTTTATATTGGATATAATTCTTCTACCGTGGATGGTAACAGTATTTTTATGCTTGAACCATGTTTTTTTTTGGTCAATTGAATTTGATAATGAGTTTTCAAATATGTTTGGAATTGTTTTTTTGAAATTAAATACTATTGTGTAGTTCATAAAGGGGATTTGAAAAAGGGTGTTTTGGTTTTTTTGTGAAAATAACTAGTTAGGTATTTTAATTTGATAGTATTTATTAAAAATGAGTTTTTCAAGAAATGTAAATGGGTGTGTGGATTTAAAATAGCTTAGTATTCTAGGAATGTGTTCAAACCGTTGAATTTATTTTTGGAATATAATGAGAAATATTATGAAAGGGAATTATGAAAATTTTTTAGGTTCTATAAATGTTATATGCCAAAAAGTTAAATTTATAGTTTATATTCAAACTATAGTTTATGAATTTATTTACGAAACATATTTCATATATTCAGTAGGTTATGATAACCAATAGATCTTTTTATATCATGTCCATATATTTAATGTTATAGGTTCCTAGTTGGATCCATTATTCATTCTTTGAGGCTAACGTGGGGTGAGTTATGTGGCGGTGAGCAATCAATGGTAGCTTGGAGATTGTATCATGATTAGCTTGACTCTTTTTATAGTTATTATTTTTTATGTATCTTTTGTGATATATTTTATCCTATTGTTTATAGATAACATTTGGGATTAATTTTATGCAGTTGAGTTTGTTTAGTTTAGTTGGCCTTCACCTGTTTGGCATGCATCTTTATTTCAGATCATTATTTATTACACTATAATTTATCACTAGTTTGGGATAAATTCTTCCTAAAGGTATTACTATGATTCCCATACACTAGTTTCTAGATCATTTTTGTTAGGAATTACATTCAGGACTAGGGCTTTCAAGGGTGGGTTCAAGGATTGATGGCAACCCTGTATGGTTTATTATAAAATGATTTCAAAGATGGTGTTGGGTATCCTTAAGTAGGATCCCAATCTTATTGAGTTTCCCTTGTTATTTTGGGGATCTCCTGTTAGTTAGTAGAATATGATGGTTAGAGCCTGATAGGTAAGGGTAGTGAGAGTATAGCTAGCTCTTTCTCATCCTAAGCCTTATGAAACCATGGGATGTTTGGGTTTTGAATTAAGAATTTGAGTTTGTTTTTAGTTTTTTTAATTTATATTCATCAAAATTGATGTTGTTTTGATCTTCTTTAGGTATGTAAGTGATACCTATGGTATTTCTATGGTTTTTGGATATAAATAGGAAAGCACATGAGTTTCATGGTTTACATGAAAAGATTGGGAATCCGTGTGGTGCCTGTGCGATTAGTTCTACCTCTTTTAGAGAGTGTGTTGCATTGTTGGATCATGGATCCTATATCCATGAGTTCAAATGCACACATCAATTTTTCCCCCCTCATTGAGTATTTTTACTCCTTATTCTTCTTGATATCCCTAATGCAATTTTCCTATATCAGTGGTGGATCAAAGAGTGTTTCCAATGATTTTTGGATGTGACTTTTGTGAACCTTGTTTGAAGGGATGTGTAGTTCCTTGAATTTTGTTTCTTTTAAGTTTATATTTATGAAAATTAATGGGTTTTTTTGATTTATATATTATCAAAACATAGTTTTATAAATAAATGGTATGATACAATTCCATTTGTTTTATAAAATGTATTATAATGTGATTATTTTTTATGGTATTTTCAAGATGAGATGTATCAAAAAATTTATCCGAGTGTATTCCTGAATGAAATTGACTCAAAAAGGATGATTTGAAAGCATATCTGGATGAAAATAGATTTCCTTTAAAAAATTTGGAATGTGTTTTCAAAAATGGAAATAAATTTTAATGATCTGTAATTTGAACCATGGATTTTAAAAAGTGTGGGATTTTGAATGGAATTTGTGTAACATTCCTTGTTGGGTAATTTTGTGCATGTTCCACCAACGCTATATTGTTTTGAAATTTTTGTTAGTTTGGTTTTTGAGAGACTCCTTTCTAGAATAATATTTTATAATTCATTTGTGAGAATAGTGGTTTCAGATGAATTTTCTTTAGTGTTAATAAATGTGCCTTATTTTTTTGTTTTTCCCATAAATACTACCATATATTGGATTTTTTATTTGTTTTTTGTTGGGGCAAGAAATGATATTGTTTGTTTACTACTTATTTTTGTATCCTAGAACAGACGAAATGGTTTCTCCTATTCTGGTGCCTACCTAAAATCCAAGTGTATTTCTGGATGTGGAACCTTCCTTGAGATCATACTCTATCTTGGATATCATGTATTGGAATTCACCTTTTTAAAAGGCGATGATGGGTTAGTGGAAGTGGTGTTCTTATTGGAAAAGATTATGTGGATCATAAATTTTATATTAATTCCAAAATAATCATGGTTTAGAGACATCAATTTCTTTCTTTTCAGTTTCAATTTAGTTTAGTTGGATTTGTTGGCACCTTCCTTGCTTCATGAAAGTATATAACATGAGATTTTTAGAGGTTAATTTTTTTATTGGTTCTTTCAAAATATTTTTAAAGTGAATAAATATCTTTATCTATTGGGTTTTGTTCTGGGTTATCTAGCAGTGAAGGAGTACATCGATAAATTTTCGAATTTGGTACTCTGTTCTCCAAATCTAGTCATCTGTTATTAAAATAATTCTCAATTATTTAAAAGGTATACTTAAAATATAGCATGGTTCAAAAATTCACCCTCTTATATGTGTTCTCTCTATGATTCCGTAGGCATCAATGACCGAGATCCAAGATCCCCCACCCAATATGTAGGGTAGATGTTCTCTCCTTCTATCCACATCAAAGGAACACCTTTATCCCATTATTCGTTTTTAATCCAAAGTTTCTTCCCACATTTCTAGAGATCTAGGTTTTCATAAAAGTCATAGATATCTATGAAGGTGTACCTTATCATTCATTCTCAATGTTGGAGTTCCAAAATCATTGAAGCTCTTCAACCCGACCTTATTGGCTTGATTAATTTATCTAAAAAAATCAGTAGATGTATTCAAATAGTTTGTTTTTTATATCCTAGCGTTTATAAGAATGGGTAGTGGTGGGGATTCTAGACAGAAGGAATATTATGACGAGATTTGTGTCAATCGATGGTATGATTATTTCTTAGTCTAAATCTCTTTACAAATGAAACAAATTTTTCATCTATATTATCTGGTGGTACATCGATTTTGACAATCAGTGAGATGCTCGGGTGACATAGATTTGGGTATGCTTCCCAGATCTCCAATTTCTATTTCAAAACCCTTCCATCTTTTGGCTACTTAGGAACATTGTCAGTTATTTTTAATGCTTTGAAATTCTAACAAATTTTTTGATCCATCCTGTTTTCCCATGAATTTTTGTGGATGTTGATGTCTTGAAGATGCAAATGTAATGGGTGTGGACAATAGTTGGATATAAATCCCAGTGGAAACAAGAAATTATGTTTGAATGATAGATAGATCAATGTGCCTCCAGCCGTTGACTAGGTTATTTGGAATTAGTCTACTGTAGTTGACATAGAAACAGAAAGGTGGAGGACATGAATGAAAGGGAGTTTTCATGTTGAAATATACATCATGTTATACAATTAATGCCTTTTCGGAAAGAGCATTCTGAATTCACACCGAAATAGGTACGAATGGGTATTGAGCACCCCTCAAAGATACATGTTAGGTTAGCATAGGATGCATCCACTTATTATGAGGCAAGCACAAAGGTAAATAATCCTAATGTGGAAATAGTTTTTTTCACATTTGAAACAAGACTTGGCTACCAGTAGGTCGATGTAGGAAACATCTAGATTTAGATAAGCTGAGGAGTTTCATGAAATAATTTTTGTGGAACCTGAATCAGAGTATTTTTATCTCAATAATGTATTCAATCAAAAGGAGTATGTCTAGGGTGTTTCTAAATGTTCTTTACATGGAGATGCAATCTAGGAGAGACTCCTTTGGTATTCAAACTGGAGAAAGGAGAGGCCACTTAGAAGAATCCCATGTATAAATCTAAACAACCATTTTGTAGGGCTGGTTGTGGAAGAACCATGTCCGGAGGATAGAGATTTAGTATGAGATAAATCCTCATGCTCGATGTAGGATTGACATATTTGACTGGGTATGGAATCAGCATCACCAGTTGAAAATCCTAGAGGAGATCAAGATCTTTTCAAGTATGGTTATAAATAATATATATCTAATCGACACTCAGTTGATAGTGTGGAAGGAATATGTGATAGTGGACTAATAGCATAAGGGATAATAAGGGGATTAAAGGGAATCAAGTTGTGGGGGGATGTATTGTTGTTAAAGGGAAACAAACTAAAGGTTGGAAGGATTACTATCACCTAACAAATTTAATGGAAATAGGATCTACTAATAGATCTAAGGCTAAGAATGGTGGTTCATCTATCCATGTTTAGGAAAGGAAGAAGATACTGACCCCACAAAATGGAATGAGTGATGATTAGATAACAGGGCAGGGTGGTAGAGAGGGAAAAGTGGTGGGGAATAAATAAGTAGGCGATGGAGAAGGAAAAAAGAAAAACAACTAGTTCTTATATTACATTCTAATTTTGTGTTGGAAAGTGAGCCAATCTAGATCAAATCCCTTATGTATGAGGTGGATGGAATCCTCTAAAGGGAACTAAATGTTAAAACTAGCGTAAAACAATGAGTATGTATAAGAAATCAAGACAAAATTTTAGCATATGGTTTCAATGAAGGAATGATTAATGAAGCATAATACCTTAAAATGTGGGACCCTCTGGCTATATGTTTTGAATATTTACTCCAAGATGACCCAGAAATAAAAGTACATGCCCTTAACTGGAGGCTAAATAAGGTAAGAGACTGTAATGATTTCAATATTTTTTAACAATTTTGTCATTCTTTACCATGATTAACACTACTTAACTGTACTATTATGGTTTTCAACTTTTTTAAGAAATGTTTTTGAATAATATATTTAATTTTCAAATAGTATGTCATATATTACAGAGGATATAAATGATACCATTCAAATGGAACATGAATAGTATATGTAGAAAGAGGATGGTAATTCCTTAGTTCCAAACAATGGGTGCAAGGATAACCCAGTAATTATGGTGAAAATGTAAAATGATCCAGATCTAGAAGTAGAGGGTCCTTCTAATGAGAAGAGAAGTTTTCTAATGTATGTCTTGGGTGGGGCTCTAGAAAATTCTAAGAACTCATTTCTTTAGTGTCCTATGGTTGGCCTCCATCTTGGTCATTTGGTCCGTCTATATAAGTTTTGTATGATCATATTTCATAAGTAGTCATGTTTTTAATCCTTTGAGTATGGGTTATTTATTTTGGGAATTATTTTTAATTGTTATGATCATGGTTTTGGAGATTTAGATATTATTATTAGAATCTATTAGATATTTCTCCATTTGATATGATTCTTATAGATTGTTTTTAATTTAATTTTGTTTCATGATTTGTTTAATTTGTGGAATAATCCCTATCCCTCCATTTTGGATAGATTTTTAGGTTGATCTGTAGGTTTCCTCCGTTATTTTGTTTAGTTGTTGGTGTCATTTCCTTGAGACTTATTGTTTGGGAGAACCTTTCGTGAGAGTAGTGGTTTGTTCTAGTTATTATCTAGATCCATTAAGGAGATAATTATTTGGAAATGAGAAATGTATTAAGTGAATGATTGGAAAACATTGGTATTTATTCTACTAGTTGAGTTGATATACTAAACGGTTTTAAGATTATACCATTTTGGGATGTATCTTTTAAGGGGGATCCAGTTTGAGATAGTATGTTGTCCATGATTATTGTGAACTGAAATGAGATCACATGTCATTATTTTTTTGTTGTTTATGGATTGTTTTCATTCATTGGGTTTGGAAGTGCTTTCATTTTGAGTGTGGGTTTCTCTCGTGGTATCTCAGTTGTTCGATAAAGTATTTATTTGTAGTTATTTGTAGGTAAGTCTCCTTCCATAGTCTTGAGTACACTTTATTAGAATAAAATATTAAGATCTATATTATAATCCCGAAAATACCTCAATCAAATAATATCAAACATAATTATTACATAATAAAAATGATCTAAGAAATTTATAATACTCACTCAAATGCCTTAGAATTAAAACTCTATAATTATTGACAATAGATTGTAATAAGATGTTACAACTTAATAATAATCATATGTATTGATTTGAAAAGGTCTATACTTCATTCTCATTTAATGCACCTCTTTCTATAGGTAAATCTCTTGTGGTCATATTCTGTGATTCTTGGAGTTGGTTGAAATGGCTTGGGATGAACTCCTTCTTCACATGTGTTACACCCCAAGCTTCCACGGTGTGTTTCCCTTTAAATAATGGAATAGCTTCCGTTGTACGCAACATCAAGATTCTAACACACTACGACCAATCAAACTAGCTGTTATGAATAGTAATACACAATGTTTGAAATTTTATAAATTTTATTTTTCAAAATAGACTTCATTTTTGAATTTGAAATATTGAAATTAGTTTAGGGTGAATTATTGGTATATTTCTGAAAACTTTCAATTTGTGATGAATAATAAAAAACACTGAGTTATTGGTTAAAACAAAATTTTAATTTAAATAATTATTTATTTTATTTAAATATTGTTTTGGTCAAAATAGATACATAATACCTATATAATTTCAATTTAATTCATTGGAGTCAGTTTATATTAATTTCAAATATATAAAAATTTTATTGAACTTTTTACCCTCTTTTATCCACCTCCTAGGAGCATTTGAAAATTCGCATAAAACGTAATTTTACAACTTCTATAAATTTAATATAAAAAATTCAAGAGACTCAATTTATATCAGTATGTAAAATGTGGTTCAATGAGATGAATATAATTTTAGCTGAATAATATCTTTTTTCTATTATTTACGGCGGTTAAATGTAAATAGGGTAATTAAAGGTAAAAATGATATTATTTTTACCCTAAATCATTTCTTAATTATATTGGACAATTTTAATTCGACTAAAAACAACATTAAGAATAAAATATTATCATTTAGGTCCACTTGGATTAGAATAGGACATTTATTATTATTTTATTTAATGAAGAGTTAAAAGAGTTAAAAGAGTTAAAAACAAAGTTTAATAACTAAACAATTTTTAATATAAGGCAATACAGAAGATAAACTAGACTATTAATAATCATTAGAAATATAAAAATATTTTTTACATAATGGTATTTTATTTATAATTTATAGATATTAAATAATTTAATTTATTTATGACACATTGATGATCCAATAATTACCTTAATAATGAAATATTAAAATAATTGATAGTATAAATACCCAAATAAATGTAATTTCAGACTTTTTATGAATCCCACTAATTTTATAGATTGATATAAAATGTTAGGATTTATTTAATTAACTTCATTTGAAGTAATCTTGCTGTTATGATTTTCACAAATATCAATTTCCAAATATTTTCAAAATTTACATAAAAGAGTTTTTTAAAAATCATTATAATATTAATTGATTTTATATTCCTAAAATTATAAAGATATGCCAAATGAAATATATAAGATTATATAAATTAATAATGAACCACTTGGGGTTCTCTTAGCTTATTATAGTATGTTTATTAACCATATAATATAAAAATACAATGAAATATGGTAAATGATAAACTAATTAACTAAGAGTTAAATCTAAAAGATATGGATAATATTGTGACTCAAACATGTCTAATACCTATTGGTTGAGATTATTTTCACCCCACCCACCTTATCCTAGAAATAATTCACTTTGGAGCCATTATAAACAGAATATGAATTTAATATAAAATAATATTTTAAGTTTTTCCTAGGGTTCCCCTCACCCCTCTTATAAAAGGGCACATCCCCTTCTCTAAAATTCACACCTTCAATGCCTTTTTGATCAGATAAACCCTGCCCAAATATATTCTCAACATCCCTAACTTTACCCTAGAGGCCTTATTTTAGTCAGAATGCCAACCTTAGGAGCCCTTTTATCAAATCAAAAGCAAGAACCCGAAGAAGAGGTAAATATTTCATCACCTCTTTCAAGTCTTTTCTTCTACCACTTCCTCTTTATTTCTTGTTTCCATTATAAAATAATAACTGCAGTATCTTATATATACTGTTATGTTATTATAAAAACTTTATAACCATATTCTTTATTTTATCCATCCTATGAATGAAAAAGTCACCAAACGTGTGTGCGTACGACTTACCGTCTCCACATCATGGTGTAGTTTGTTATTCAAACATTTCGTCATTCGGATGGCTATATTAATGAGTATAAATGATGTAAATAATAAATATAACATTAAAATTATTCTTATATATGATATACTATTCAATTATTTATTATTTTAATATCGAAAGAATGATATTGTCGCTCGTGCGTACGTATAGAATACCGTCTCGACGAAAGTGACGAGATTCATTCCTCATCGTATCCATTCAAGACTAATTTTCATTTGAGGATTAAAAATAATTTTTAAAGACATGATATCATTCTACATACGAATAAGATTAAACTTATCCATAAAAAATAGGGCTTATGGAACAAAACATATAAAATAAAATTAGTAAGTTAACACACAAAACAACGATAATACTAAAATATTATTAACAATGAATTATTAGAAGATCATATATGATATCATAATTATGTATATGGTTTTTGTATAATTTAATAAAAATTATTTAACTATTATATAGGAGGTTAACGTAACCTCAACGAAGAAAAATTACAAGGTAAGGGTTTAAATCAATTCATTATCCGAGGTTGTTTATACATAATTATCTACTAGGAACTCTTTATCATCTATATCCTTGTTTCTAAAAGATGTATTTCAAAACATTTTTACTGTTTAATAATCAATGGGTTAATTTCCTTTATACCCTTATTTGACCATATGTGTTTTTAAATGAATCTTTCATTCATTTTCTAATGAAGTTACATTATGACATTTTCGATAAAATTAATGTAATAATGTTTGTTTTCAACTTATATGGCGGGTGTGGCTATTTTCCTCAATTATAACATCATCGAAGCTTCCCTTACAAGATTATAAGAATATTTACAAAATAAATGTTTTCCTATAAAATTATGAGACTTTTAAATGATTTCAAAATAGAAAGAGATGTTTCTCTCAAATAGTTTTTATTTCATCTATGTCAACATCCTTTGATGGGTTTTAAGCTTATTTGATGTTGAATTATTATGATAAAAAACAACATATTTTATTGATGTTTTTTTGATATGTTTGATTGTGGATGTGTTATTTTTACACCATTCATGGTTTATGGATAAAGTATTGGCATTTCATATGCTAGTTTTAATATGATTGTTTATGTTATGGTTAAACCTTTTCATAAGAGGAATGAATTAGACTTAGTAAGTGACGAGTGGATCCCTCTATAGCTCCTCGATGCATCGGTAGTTCTCATGAGACAAACTAGTATCATGGTAAAATGTCTTGAAAAAAAATTATTTGTAGTCTTGGCACAAGGCCTTGACTAAATGGTTATTAAAGTCTAGCATTATGCATTCCATCATTATGAAAGTGGCTATTTTATATTGCATGTGATTATTCGACTAGTAGAATATCCATGTGAAAAAATAAATTGCATTATTTGATTTTATCTTTTACATATTATACTGATGTTCAATTTTAAAGTGCTTTTGTTTTACTCTTATGTATTTCCTTAAATGTTTAGGCTTCTTTATGAAAGTTTCCTTTATTTTGTTATCCTTATTGAGAATCCAAGGTCACCACTTTCTTTGTTTAATTTTTCACAGAATGCAAAGAGGTATATTTTGACTGAACTATAGGGATAGTCTATGGGATATGATTGTGGTTAATGAAGAAAATTTGGTTGTTTTTCATTTCATGATGTAATGTAAAAATTATGAATGTATCTAGTGTGTCCAATGCTAATAAACTAATCAGTCTTTCGGGACATGATTTCCTAATATCATGCCAATGTTATTTAATAATGCACTGAATCTTGGTAACTAGGGTCAGGGCATTACAATTGGTATCAGATTATGTTTAGTAAAAAACATGGAAACTAGATTTAGATAAACTCTGATTAGAGAACATTACCCAAATATAGACTTTGTGGATTAGTATATAAGAACATCCTAAAATTTCGGTAATGTAGATATTTTTTGAGTTTTTCGAGCAATACATCCTTGTCTGGATACGAGAAGGTAGAGGAAGTTATGGCACAGATGTACCTAGGATTAAAAACTCCGATAATGAGTTTCAGGCTTGACCTTGGGTATCCTGGTACACAACAATGGGCCTTGTTGCACTTTTGGTTATGGCACTCCTTGGGGATATGCTTAGGATAATTATCATTTTCTTTATAAACCATTATGAAGGATTTATGTGTATACACTTTCTCAAAGAAAACATTTTTATGATTATGGATTATATACATAAAATGATCAATTTATGTTAAGTGTTTTACAAGTTGTCAATTATGTATTGTGATTCATAAACTAATCTAGTTTATGACATTGTTTAGAAATGGTACCAAGTGGAAGGAATGGACACCATATCAATGCACATAATCTATGTAGAGATTTCCCTCCCACTCAAGATAATTAGAGTGGAGCTGGTGATGCAACTGGTTTGGATTAGCTAATCACCATACTGGGAAAACTAACTCCGGTTTTGAATAATAACCTTACCAATATAGAGCAGCCTGATCCACAATATGGAGGATCAATGTTAGACCAATTAATGAGGAAACAACCACCAACATTCAATGAGAGTACAGATCCATTAGTAGATGAGAAATGGATAACTTTCTTAGAGAAAATATTTCATGCTTTGGGGAGTAGCGAAAAGGAAAAAGTTGTTATGGAAGTTTATCGCATCACGAGAGATGCTTGTCAATGGTGGTCATTGATTAAAAATACAAAGGAAGATGAAGAAGATAAAAATATGTAATGGAGGGTGTTTACAGAGATTCTCGTAGAAAAATAATTTTTTCATGACCAACGAGCGGATATAGAAAGACAATTTCTGAGTCTGAGGAAAAAAAGGATGAGAATTTCGCAAAGTATGAAGCTAACATTACATGGTTAGTAAGGCATGCTTCAGATTATATAGGTAACCCATGAATTAATATTGATCTATTCTTTGATGGGTTGAAACCATATTTCCATTGAGCATTAGTGTCACAATCCTTCTCTTCGTACAAAGATATTGTCTCATGTGCTATCAAGATAGAAAATGAATTTACTATGTCTTATGAATTTAAAGCAAAGCAACATAAAAATAGATATACTAATCACTCTATTAATCTAAATAAGGTGAAGAAGCGAAAAGTTGAATATCCATCCTAAAGTAAATGTGGGAAGAAACACCCCAGTAATTTCTTAAAGGTAATGTGAGTCTGTTATAACTGTGGTGAAAAAGGCCACCAAGCTCGTGATTGTAAGGGGAAGAAAGGAGCTACCAGTATTCAATGCTATAATTTCAGGGAGATGGGATGTTATGAAAATTAATGTCCTAACCCCAAATAATATTACCTCATAAAAGGCCAAGGGATCAAGGCCATGCATATGTTATCACTGCTGCTGAGGTAGAATCTCCTAAAGATGTGGTGGAAGGTAATATAATGGTTTCCTCAAGTTTTTCCAATGCTTTTCTTGATTCTGGATCATCTCATTATTTTATATCTTCCATGATTGCTAAGAAAATTAAAAATTTCCACATTTATTTAAAAAGGGAGTTTTCAGTCAAAACTCCTATTGGAAGTATCATTGGAAAAACGTTTTGTGAATCAGTTCACATTAGACAATATAAATGATCATTTTCTGCTGATCTCATCATTATACCCATGATTGAATTTGATATAATCCTTTGTATGGTTTGGCATTCATACAATGATGTGAAAATTTATTGTAAGATGAAGGAGGTTACAATTTTCTATAATGAGAAGGAGTGCCTTATCTTTAGAGAAGAAACATCACCACCTGATTCTTTTCTAGATCCACACCCAGTAGCTCAACTAAATTCAATTATTTGGGAGAAAGTGAATGAAATTATTATGGATGAGGAAAGGAATGTTCAAATAGTGGATGTACACATTGTACAAGAATATGATGATGTGTTTCCATAGGATTTACCCGGACATCCTCCAGAATGAGAAATTGAGTTTTCCATTGATTTAAATTTGGTTCATGGCCCATATTGAAGAATGCTTATAGAATGGCCACTATGGAATGAGTGGAACTAAAGAAACAACTAGAGGAATTGAGTAATAAAGGATTTATTCTCCCTAGTGTTTCTCCATGGGGAACTCTTGTCCTTTTTGTTAAGAAGAAAGATGGATCTATCAGGTTGTGCATTGACTATAGGGAGATCAATGCTATAACAATAAGGAACAAGTATCCCCTACCTCTCATTGATGATTTACTTGACCAAATTCCACGAGCTCAATATTTTTCAAAGATTGACATTTAATATGGATATCATCAGTTGTGTGTGAAAAAGGAATACATTCCAAAGACAACATTTCAAACTCGGTACGGGCATTACGAGTTTACAGTAATGCCTTCTGGATTGACTAATGCATCCTTTTTTTTCATGGATCTATTGAACAAATTTTTCAAGGAATATCTTAAAGAATTTGTAGTGGTATTTATTTATGATATCTCGGTATACTCCAAAATCAACTAAGATCATGAAAATAACATGCGCATTATCCTAAGGACTCTTAGAAGAAATGAATTGTATGGGAAGTTTAGCGAGTGTGAATTCTGGATTCAAGAGATTTATTTTCTTGGCCATATTTTCTGTAAAGATGGATTCTCTGTTTATCCTTCTAAAACAAGAGTAATCCAAGAATGGCCATCACCGATGAGTATAACTGAGGTACATAGTTTTATTTGTTTTGCAGGTAATTATCGACATTTCCTACAGAATTTTTCCCGATTGGCTAACCCATTAACCAAGCTAAAACATAAAGGGGTTAAATTTGTTTGTACAAAAAAGTGTGAAGAATATTTTGGAAAATTTAATAGAAGATTATTCAATTCTCCTATCTCAACTCTACCATCCGGTAATAATGGTTTTGTTATTTATAGTGATGATTCAAAGAAAGGACTTAGTTGTGTATTTATGCATAATGATAAAGCTATTGAATATGCATCATGATATTGAATAATTCATGAAAAAAATTATCCTAATAATGATATATATTTAGAAGCTATGATATTTGCTTTTACGATTTGGAGAAACTCTCTCTGTAGAGAAAAATGTGAGATATATACAGATTAAAAGAGTTTTAAGTATATTTTCTAATTTAAAAAACTCATCATGAGGAAAAGAATATGTCTTGAACTACTCAAGGATTATGATTCCACTATACACTATCACCCAGGGAAGGAAAATTAGGTGGAGGATGCATTGAGTAGAAAGGATCATGGAGTTTTGAACAACATGAGAGTTGAAATGGATCATATTTTCACGGACCTAGTGAAGATAGATATGGGAATTACCATGGAAGGTGAAACATCGATACTTTTTCAAATGCTTACCAAACCATCCTTACTAGAAAAGATAATGAGTTCTCAGACAGATGATGAGGAATTTCATAAGAATATTAAAGCTATGAATGATGGATGATTGAGTGACTTCGTATATGAATATGGAATTTTGAAAATTGGGATGATACTTTATGTTCTTAACATACCTAATATAAAAAAAATTTGATGATTCTCATAGCTCCAATTTCTCTATACACCCTTGGAGCACCAAGATATATAGATATTTGAAGGAACATTTATGGTGGGACAACGTTAAGAGGGAGATTACTGATTATGTGTCAAGATGTATTGTTTTTCAACAAGTGAAAATTGGAAGGCAACAGCCTGGAGGAGTCATGCAACATATTCCCATACCTAAGTGGAAATGGGATAATATTATGATGGACATTGTCATGGGGATACCAAATAATCCTATAAGGAATGATGTAATATGGGTCATTGTTGATCGTCTTACCAAATTAACACATTATCATTATATAAGAGAAGATTTACCACATGAGCTTTTAATGTAATATGAGATCACAGAAACTGATAGTGAGACATCATATGTGTCCAATTAGATAAATGTTAACCAAAAATAGGATTTATGTTTCATAATAATGCTATAATACTTCATGGTCCCCATCATAGTGGGGAACTACAATGACTGTTAAATTCAAATAATACTCAAAAGAAATTATCAAATTAATATTATATAGAATAATATTCATCATCTAACAAGATATATAATAATATTTATGTATTTCAATATATATTTGTAATTGGAAATTAAAATATAAGTTGTTTCATGGTAACAACTCCAATGCCTACTATTGTACTCCCTACTATTTTCCGAACTCAAAAACATATGTTTTCATATAGTTTTTTTCCACCGTGGTTCTCTATCAGATTAAGGTTTTAAATACCACAAAATTTTTCTTCATAAGAAAATCCGAAACCTTTTATATCAGAACATTGATGAGTGTATCATAATGCAATGATAATTATTGATGATTAACAAGAGATACTCCCCATACACCTATATGAACCAACACTATCCTATGGTTCTTTGGTGCCTTAACTTGTATTTATAATGAACCATTTCTTTTCTTCACAAAGATATTAACATTTCATGTTCTATAATATAACCCTATTATATTTATAATTCCCTTAGGATATAATATTTTCATCCCTTTCCAACTCAAGTGACCTAGATATTAATTCTATACAATTGCAGATGATACTTTTCAAGCACGGATTGCACCTTCTAATTCTCTAGTAATGTATAATGTTCCATCCTTAACTAATTTTTCCACCACCATATAACCACATGTAAATTTATATAACCCATAAATTTTTTTTATACAAAATCACATCATCTAAATAACTAATATAAATAAGTTTCCTCTTTAATCCTAATATATGCCATACTCCTTGCAACTCCAGTGGAATTCTATTCCTTTTTCAAATGGAGACATCACCCATTTTACAATCTTGAGAGCATTATCATATGAAATATGTACCCTATAAAAACATTAATATTTATAATTTTTCATACTCACACTCTTTGAATTTTAGTGAAATTAAGCTCTAGATTCTAGAACCCAAGACTCAAGTGAACCAGGATCACTTAGGAGAATACCACTCATATCTTTCGATGTAGTATTTTCATATCCACTTCTATAATCATATATTCCATATTTTATTCTTTATTAATTACAATATTTTTTAAGTGACATTTCTTCCCATAATTCCAACACATGGGACCACTGACTTGTTCCTACTGTGGGTTGTGGAAAATAAAATATAACCAAAGTTAAAATGTATTATAGTGGGTTACCTCGATTTTCTCCATAGAGGAGTGCTCAACAATAGTGTTTGTCACTTAAAATAATAAAAAGAAGTGGTGTTATTTTTAAAATTGTTTGATTTGGAAAATACAAGAAAGAAAATAAATAAAGTAAAGAAATTAAATGAAAGTTTTAAAAAAATTGAGAAATGATGTGATTTAAATTAGTGATATGAAATGGTGATCAGGTTAGGGTAGGTTTTCCAATTGTAATTCTATCACAGTTCACTTTACCCAATTCTCTTCTTCTAAATCGTTAAGAGTGAGAATCCATAATTGTTTCTTCTCACTCCCTTGGTCAAATAAAAATGTGAGAATAAAGCTTACTAAAAAATCATATTGGTCTACTCTCCTTCAATTTTTAAATATAGTTGTAGCGAATACCCCCAATTATCTTAGGCAATCCCAATTGGGTCTTGTTTATCCCAAGCAATAAAGAACATTCACTACTCCTCACACACGTACTAGTGATCACCAAGTACTTCACCAATATATTTTGGTCAATTCCATCATTTATAAACTAGAAACTAGTGGAGGAAAATATTGATCATTTACCTAATATAAATAAACAATAGAATCTAAAATCAGAAACAATCGTACATGATAAGAAAAACTATTATATGAAATTGAAACTGATTAACAGAAGAGAAAAGAGGATATTAAAACATTACGTTCAAGAACTCAAGAATTAAAAAAGGGTAAACTAACCCCTACCCAATCACTCATAATATTTAACCCACCATGGTAAGGGTAACTAGGTTTTATGGGGGAGACGAACTCATTACAATCTAATATGAACAAAAGAATGAAAAGCATGAACATAAATTTTTATCCTCCAGAATATGTCCTCTAGATGTTTTCCTCTATTATGCCCACCATCCGGCCGAAACACACTAAGGTCCCTCCTTATAGAATATTGATAATGAATTTGTCTATCAACCCTCAATATATGGTATTCATTGGACAGATTGAATGAAATATATGGTAGAATCAATGACTATTACCTTTCTGGACACCAGAAACTATTTCACCCACTCCACTTGGACGTGCCCAAAAGATACCTTAATGAGATTAATATTTTATGAAATTAAATTTATCCATCCTTTGAAAGTACTCTATCGAAACTTGATGGAATCACTTAATTTTAAGGTAAGAAGAATGATATATTGTTGATTTAATGCAGTGGGGTCCACTCGGCTAGCAAGAGTGAGATATCCACTTGATTGAATTTTCTGTACCATTGGGGTTCGATTGGGGTTTTCGTCTAGAAGAAAAAATTGAAGGCAATGAGAATATAAAGCCTACAAAAATGATTCACTTAAATTTGATCAATAATATAAATGTTATGACCGAAAAACAGAAGATATATAAAACAGTAAATTTTACAGAATTACCCCATTTTCACATTTAGGACCAAAATACCCCAAAAATACATAAATGATTCAAATACACTTGAATTTAATAATTAAGAAGGATTAAAGAATTGAAAAATATATTAACAATAATGAAAATATTAACTCTATGAATTCCCCAAAACTTATCACTTGGACTTCTGGACAAGTCAGAATCAAAATAAAATCAATGTAAATTCAAAACACATATCCATGTGATCCACCAATTTGAAAACAAGAAACAAAATATATCAGGCCTCCTAAAACTTTATTATTTCATTTTATT
Organism: Viscum album; assembly: GCA_963277665.1. NCBI lineage: Eukaryota > Viridiplantae > Streptophyta > Magnoliopsida > Santalales > Viscaceae > Viscum > Viscum album. Next base: position 412,842,334 of record OY728128.1, on the reverse strand, counting down.
TATTTAAGATCATTCAATAAATTTACTCTTCATTTCTCCTCCCATGCACACAAAATAGTTACCCCACATTCATTATCTCTCATCACACAAATTTCAATTTTTTTAGCAGTGTCTTTCTCCTCCAAACTCATACAAGGGTCACTATAGGCTTGATAAATTCCCACATCTCCACTCGATGTGAGTCAAAGACATATGTTTATCATGAGGACTTGTTATGTTTGTTCTTTGTATTTAGGTTGGTAGGATTTATATGTGAAAATTTTGAGTCTAAATGAAGAGGGTATGGCTCTTTTTGAAGCAAAATTTCATTACTCTAATTTTCACACAAGTATGGTCTCTTCTTCACTACACTTAGTAGAAAATAGCATCCTTCTTCATGGAATATCTAGGAATGTTCTCATAGTTCATCATTTTAGTAGAAAAAATTTCAATCTTCTCTAATATAATATTTCTTTAAAGCTCTAGAAAAGTCAAAACATTATTTGTTCATTAGAAGCTCCAGAAAGGCACAACTTCTCTAATCGTGAATGCTCCAGAAAAGGAACAACTTTCAGCTGAATGTGTTTTTTTTTGTAGTAACAACATCTCTTCAACAATTTATTTTCCATTTAATGTTTTCGAAAATGAGCTATCACAACACAAAACATCTCCCCCCCTAATAAAATTCAACTAGATCATGCAATTTCACTTCAAGAGTAGTTTGGATACGGAAAATTGGCTTGTAATGTGGCTAACCTAACAAGATGTTCATGGATTATATGGGCTATGAGGATTAAATTTACATTGTAGGCCAGAATAAAAAAAATTATCTTGAAAAGGGGGATTTCAAATCAAATAAATGCTTCAATGATTTAAAACACATGTACCCCAAACCTTCATGTTTTGAAAGGAATAAATCAAATTCTTGTTAAAACAAGCAAGGTTTGGTTTGCTCAAGAAGTGAGGTGAATATAAAGAATATGAAAATAATGGGTTCAGAAGCCTCACTAGAATGTGATTTGAAATATAAAGACAGTTATATGTGGCATGCGATTAAAAAAGTAAAGTACTTTTCATTAAATTCCCAAAGAATTGAACTTGAAACAAAGTCATTTTCAACATTAATTTAAGCTTAGTTTAATTGAATAAATTGTTTCACTCATGGACATGGGTTTTATAAATTTGAAAATAAAATTTCCTACTCAAAATTCTAAAAAACACAATAAATATGAAAAATAAACTCAATTTTTTTTATTTAAAATGGGTTAAAATAGAAAGACAAACAAATGAAATCCTAAACTACAAAGGTTCCCTCCCCCACACTTAAAAAATGCAGTGCCCGCGATGCATTCAAATGGATTTAACATGTAATATGATTTGAAAAATGAATCTCAACAAGAAAGAAAGTGTAAAGGAGAGGTACGACCTGTTTGATTTTATTGATAAACAGGTTGGAGGAGTGTGATCTCATCCAGGGGATCTGATGGCATAGTCCTAAGGAATTTCTTCAGCCTATTCCCATTAATAGAGAAAGGATCCTCGCTCCGCCATTCACAATATGCACAACACTAAAATGATATACATGAGTATCTACGAATGGACCTTTACTCCTGGAACGATGTTTATCTGGTATCAACATGTGTCTTGAATTGAATAAAAAAACTTTGTCTCTAGGATTAAAGACTTCTGGTTGGATCAGTTTATCACGAGCCACTCTTGTTCTCTCAGGGTAAATTCTAGAATTTTCTAATGATTCCCTTATAATTTCTTCCAACTCTTGTAAATACAATCTTCTCTCATTCCCAGCACTTTCAAGATCCAGATTCATCTTCCCCACAACCAAGTATGCCTAGTGTTCGAATTCCACAGGTTGGTGACATCTTTTCCCATAAATCAACCTATATTGACTCATTCAAATTGGGGTTTTGTAGGCTGTCTTGTAGGACCATAATCTGTCTTCTAACCTTTGGCTCAAATCCTTCCTATTTGGATTAAGAGTCTTTTCTAAAATTCATTTGATTTCCCTATAGGACACTTCAGTTTTCCCATTAGTCTATGGATGATAGGGAGTTGATGTTTTATGATGTACCCCAAAATTTCTCAAAAAAGCCTCCATTCTATAATTACATAAGTGAGTCCCTTGAAAACTAATGATGGCGCTGGGAACTCCAAACCTACAAAATAATTTATCCCTAACAAAATAACAAGCAACTTTAGAATCATCAGTCCTGATGGCTTTTGCTTCCACCCATTTGGAAACATAATCAACAACATGGAGAAAATAAGAATTTCCAAATTACAATGAGAACGGGCCCATAAAATCTATCCCTCAATCTTCAAAAATTTCAAAAAAATTAAGTTGATTTTGGGTCATTTCTTGTCTATTTGAAATATTTCCTGTAAACTGACATTTTTCACACATTTTGCAAAATTCATGAGAATTATTGAAAGGTGTTGGCCAATAATGTTCCGATTCTAAAACCTTAATTGCTATCCTTTGTGGTCCATAGTCGCCTCCACAAGATAATGTGTGACAAAACATAAAGACTAATTCAATTTCATTTTTAGGAAAACATCTTCTGATAATTTGGTCATTGCAAATATTCCAAAGAAATGGATCATCCTAGATTAACCTCTATATTTACCTTTCAATTTGTGAATTTGGTGAGAATTTAGATGAGATGGGACCTGAGATGTTACCAGATAATTTACCATGTAAGCATACTAAGGTAGTTCTCCTTTAATCAAGTACAACTGCTCACCTGGAAGGTGATCATTTAGTGGTCCAGTTTTTGGAATATCGACTTCAGCAGTGTTGGGTAGTCTACTTAAGTGATCAGCTACTTAGTTCTCAGATCGCTTCTTATCCTTTATTTCTATGTTGAACTCCTGCAGTAATAGCATCCATCTCACATGACTTGGTTTTGCTTCAGCCTTTTTCATCAAGTACCTAAGAGCTGTATGATCAGAAAACACAATGAATTTAGTTCCAAGAAGATATTATATAAATCATTCCAAAGAAAAAACAACAGATAAAAACTCTTTTTTGTTGTTGTTTAGTTTAATTGGGCCGCATATAAGGATTTAGAGGCATAGGCAATCACTTTTGTGCTACCCAAAATTCCATGAGAATGGACTACTCCAACAGCTTGGATTGAAGCATCACAAAGCAGCTCGATTGGTTCTTCCCAATTGGGTGGCTGCATTACTGGTGGTGTAATCTATCTCCTTTTCAACTCATCAAAGGCTTCCCTACATGAACCATTGAAATCGAAATCAGAATCAGTCAAAAGTAATCGAGAGAGAGGAAGATAAATATTTATAAAATCTTTGATAAACCTCCTGTAGAATAATGTATGTCCTAAAAATGATCTAACATGTTTCACACAAGTTGGTTAAGGAAATGAATTTATCACTTCAATTTTTGATTTATCACCTTCATTTCCTTTCTGTGAAATGACTTTCCCACGTAAAATTCCTCTCTCTACCATAAAACGAAACTTTTCAGAACTGAAAACAAGGTTCTTTTCAATTCATTTTTTCAAAACGTTTTAATGATTTTTCATGAAATGTTCAAAATAATTTTCAATAACTATGAAATCATCCAAGAAAACCTCTAAGAAATCATCAATTTGATCAGAAAATATACATACTATACACCTCTGAAATGTACCTCGAGTATTACACAATTCAAATGGCATCCTTTTGTATGAAAATTTCCGAAAGGACAAGTAAATTTAGTTTAATATTGATCCTTGGGTGCAATGGGTACATGAAAATATCCTAAAAATCCATCCAAAATCAATAATGAGTTATACCTGCCAATCTCTCTAGCATCTAGTCAATGAAAGGGATAGAGAAATGATCTTTTCGAGTGACCTAATTAAACTTCCTAAAATCTATGCATACACTCCATCTATTATGAATTATTTCATCGATTAATTCATACTTTTAATTACTCAAAATGGTTAGGATAGTTTTCTTTGGGAATACATGGATGGGGCTTACCCATTGTGAATCTAATATGGGATAGATGATCCATGATTCTATCAGCTTTTCAATCTATTTTTTCACACCCTTTAATAGGGTGGGGTACATCCTCCTTTGGGGTTGCCTGAAAGGTTAGGAATCTCCCACAATAAAAATTATATGTGAGAAAATGTTTCCTGGGATATCACCTATGTTTCACCCTATTTCACAGACATTCTCTCTCAAAAGCTCAATATATGATTTTTCATGAGTTTCAGAGAGATTATTATCAATTATTACTGGTAATTTCTCTCCCTCCATAAGGTAAACATATTTTAAATCATTGGGGAGTGGTTTTAATTCTAGATCAGTAGGATGGTCTAGGGATAAAAATAAATTGAGGTTCTCCACATCCAAGGGGTTGACATCCTACATACATGAAATCATATCATCTTCATCATCATTTAAAAATTTATCAATGAAATCAGATTTTACCTCTTTTTCCAATAGGAAATCAATAATTTACAAGAGTTTGGGAATCCATTTTTTCAATGACATATTTAATGGAAAAATTATCCCCTAATGATATGAATTCCTGAAACATACCTAATTCTACAAAGTGGTTTTGTACCATATTCATGGGAGAGTTCAAAGAGTGAAGGATCATCTGATGGGTGCCTCATGGATTAAAAAATATTAAAGTGGACAACGATGTCTCCAAACTCCATGGTATGTGTCCCTTCATGGACAATTGATTATGGTTTTGGCCATATTCAAGAATTGTCTCCCCAAAATGATCGGCGAGTGTGATGGGATCCTATCATCTTCCATATTCAACACATAAAAGTCAGTATGGAATAAAAGATAATTGGATTTTACCAAGACATCCTCCAGAACTCCTGCTGGGAAACCTGCTGATCTGATTTCAAGATGGAACACCACTCTTGTGGGCTTCAAGTCTCCCATCTGTAAAGAAGTGTATAATTAGTGAGGCAATACATTAATTGATGAACCTAAATCGCACAAAGCATTAGTGAAATTTAATGAACCAATGGTTCTTGGAATATAAAATGTCCCTAGATCAAGACATTTGGTTGGTAATTGTGGTGTGATAAGGTCTGAGACACTTCTTCCAAAATTGATCATCTCATTCCCCTGAATTCTACTCTTCTTTGGGAAAATATCTGTCAAAAGTTTAGCATATTTTGAAATTTTTTTGAGTGCTTCATGTGGAGGTATGTTGATTTCCACATTATGGAAGCTGTCTAGAATTTCTTTTTGCAGTGTTTCTTCTTAAAACCACTTTTATTAAATCAGCCTAGATTGAAATGGTTGTGGTATATCTTTCATCTCCCATTGTTTCCTTTGAAATGGTGTTTCTTGTTTCTTCATCCTTGTCATATCCTTCTCCTCTTCCTATTTCTTATCTTCTTCCTGATGCATTTTCATAGAATTTTCATTATTTCCAACTTCATTCTCTCCCAGATCAGGTGTTCTTGTTTCAGGTTCAATGGCGTATGGTGGTTGGAGTTATTTTCTAGTTCTTTTAGTTATAATACTAACATTCTCCTTTGGGTTTGGGATTGTTTGGGAAGGGATTTTACACGGAATTTTGGTCAGATCTTTAACGGTGTCCTTCAACCACTCAAACTCAGAGTTTTTCAGCTGCCATTGAATTGGAGATTGTGCACTGGTGGATGGTTGTTAATAGAGTCATTGGAATGTGGGTGTTTTTTTAGTATAAAGGCTGGTTATAAAACTTATTTTGTTGAAATGGTGGTTGGTTCTTGATTTGATTTTGGAATGGGGGTTGGTTTTGAAATTGTTTTCGGTATGGGGGAATACCTTGATTCTGTTAATTTACAAACCCATATTGGACTTGGTTAGGATATCCCCATCCTAGATTTGGTTGGAACTTCCTTGGATGAATGGTTGCTACACATATTTCCATTCCCTATATTTTAGAACACTGTTCAGTAAAATGATCGGGTGATGAACGTAAACCACATACCTTAGCCGGTGCTTGTTGTTCACTCACTTGTTTCAAGGACATATGTATCATTATACAAGTTATCACTTTAATCTTAGTTTATATTAAGGGTGATGGATGAGAAGTGTTTACCTCATGAATACCTCTTGTTCCAATACCACTTGTTCCAAATTGTTGCGAGTTCTGGGAAATCTTCTCAATCAAGCCCTTGGATTTTCTGGTAACTTATCAATCAGTGCACCTCCAGATGATGCATCAAGAAGGTTTCTATCATTTTCTAGTAGTCCTCGATAGAATAAGACAAGAAAGTGATGTTTTTCAATGACTTGATGCGGACAGCTGGCACATAGATTCTTAAATCTCTCCCAGTACCCGTACAGGGTTTCTCTAGACGATTGTCGTATGGCGTAGATTTCCTTCCGAATGGATGTGCTTCTAGAGGCGGGGAAACATATTTGCATAAAAAATCTTACCCAGTCATTATAGTCATGTAGATATCCCGGTTGTAGGCCGTACAACCATTCTTTAGCAGCTCCTTCAAATGAAAATGGAAATGTCTTCCACTTAACAAGCTCCTCATTAATTCCACAGGGACTGAAAGTTGAGCACACATGTGTGAACTCTTTAATGTGTTTGTTTGGATCTTCACCTTCCAAACCATGATACTTTGAAAGAAAATGAATCATGTTAGGTTTCATTTAAAAATAATTTTGTAACACTGGCATGACACGTTGCTTATTTTGATTAAGGAATTTTGGGGCACATAGGTCTCTAAGTGTGTGGTTTTGATTTTCAGCCATGATGACATGCTCAGAGTGAACACTTGATGTTTAACTTGAGTCTGAAAGGGGAACTTCTTCAAATTCAGAATCCAAATTAATGTTTCTAAGTCTATTCAACAAGGTTATTTAAATTTTTGGATCAATGGCTAAAGGTTCAGTTTTTGAGGTTTGAGTCATGCAATTTTTAAGAGAAAAGTTGAATAGAGAAAGGGAAAAAAAGATAATAATGTTAGTGCTACCTCCCCTGCAACGGTGCCATTTTTTAACACATTCATGTAATTGGGTGTGAGAAAGAAAAATATAACCTATGTTGAAATTTATTATAGTGGGTTACCTAGGTTTTCATCAGAGAGAAGTGCTCAACAATAGTGTTTGTCACTTAAAATAAGAGAAAGAAGTGATGTTGTTTTTAAAATTATTTTATTAGGAAAATACAAGAAATAAACTAATTAAAGTAAAGAAATTAAGTGAATGTTTTCAAAAAAATTGACAAATGATGTTATTTAAATCAGTGATATGAAATGGTGATCAGGTTAGGGTAGGTTTTCCAATTGTAATTCTATCATAGTTCACTTTACCCAATTCTCTTCCTCTAAATCGTTAAGAGTGGGAATCCACAGTCATTTCTTTTCACTCCCTTGGTCAAATAAAAATGTGAGAATACACCTTAATAAAACCTCAAATTGTTCTACTCTCCTTCCAATGTTTAATAGAGTTGTAGCAAATACCCCCAATTATATTAGGCAATTCCCAATCGGGTCTTGTTTATCCCAAGCAATCAAGAACATTCACTACTCCTCAACACGTACTGATGATCACCGAGTACTTCGTCACTAAGTTTTGGTCAATTACATTGTTTATAAACAAGAACCTAGTGGAGGTGAATATTTATCATTTACCAAATATAAATAAACTACAGAATCTAAAATCAGATACAATCATACATGATAATAAAAACTGTTATAAGAAATTGAAACTGATTCGTAGAAGAGAAAAGATGATATTAAAACATTACATTCAAGAACTCTAGAACTTCAAAAGGGTAAACCTACCCCTCTAAAATAACTAATAAGATTTACCCCACCATGGTAAGGGTAACTGAGTTGAAGGGGGAAGAAGAAGTCATTACAATCTAATAAGAACAAAAGAAAGAAAAGTAAGAATAGAAATTTTGATCCTCCGGAGTCTGTCCTCCAGAAGCATTCCTCTATTCTACCAACAATCCAGCCGAAAATCACAAAGGTCCCTTATTATAGAATGTTTATAATGGAGTTGGATATTGGACCTCATCATTTGGGAGTCATTGGATAGATATAAAGAAATCTATGGCTGAATCAATGACTATAACTTTTCTGGCTGCCAAAAATTGTTCCACCCACTCCACTTGGACGCGCCCAAAAAACGACATAATGAGATTAATATTTTATGAAATTTAATTTTAACCATACTTTGAAAGTATTATGTCGAAAACAACTAGAATCACCTCAATTTAAGGTCGGTTGAATGAGATAATGTATATTTAATGTGGTAGGGTCCATTCTGCCAGCAAGACTGAGTTCTCCACTTGATTGAATTTTCTGTACCATTGGGTTTCGAATGGGGTTTTGGTCCAGATGACAAAATTGAATCCCACATGCATATGAGGACTAAAAAATGATTCAATTAAATTGGATCAATAATATAAAAGTCATTTCCGAAAAACAGATGCTATATAAAATTGTCAATTTTACTGAATTAATCCATTTTCACATTTAAGCCCAAAATAAACCAAAAACACATAAATGATGAAAATAAACTCTAATTGAATAATTGAGAGGGATTAAATAAATGAAAATTATTTTAATAATAATGAAAATATTAACTCTATAAACCACCTTCTTCCAATATACTCTTTCTCATACTTCTTCGTCCTTTTTCGTTCTTATTTATTTTCGATGTTATGGAATGTAACTTACTTAAAAATTATAAGAAATTCTAGTAGATAAACCTAACACCATAAAATGAATTTACTCATTCAAAATAATATAAAAAATTACATAAATTTCAATCCAACCTTACAATAAAAAAAAATTCATCACGGTAACCATCAATACCCATGAATCTGAGACTATTGAAAGTGGATCTAGCACCCAATTCAAAACACTGAATTTCACAATCACCAATTCTAAATAACACCGAAAGATTTTGAAATCATTGATTTGATTAGTTTTCGGCTTACCATATGACATCCTCACTTGGAATTAACTCTGGACGTGGACCACTTTGTTCATTGTTTTCAACTTCTCATATATATTTGTGAGATTATTCATATGTTTTGAAGTTGTACTCACCTCCTGAATGTTATAATAAAAATTCAAGTCTATAACCAGACAAATCATGCTGAGTTCTATCTTATCATGCCATTCCCATTATTCCTTCTTCATCACTTCTAGAATGGTATCCATCAATAGAAGATCATGATCCTTCTTTATTACACAATAATTTACCTATATATTCTAATATCATAAATTATTCCTATCAAACATCTCTACTCAATCCTTACCCACCTATAATTCCATTTCTAATAAACATAGTGAATAAATACTAATTTTTGAAAAATATTAGATGGATTTTGAGAAAATTATATTAATTATCATATATGGTAGTGGGAATAATAATTCCTCTAAAATGTGTTTTTAATCACCTTCACCAGGGGTTAGTCATCTGAATATCTACAATCAAAGATTAGATTATAATTATTAGTTTTTCTAGAAATTTATATAAAACCATTGGATATTATACCTCCAAAACATACATGTTGGAGACCAATTAACTAGAATGAACCCACGAACTCAATATACCAAAACATGGAAGACTATATCTCTCATGTAAATTTACAAATAAAAAACTCATATATGAACTTTTGAAATACAATGATTGAAATAAATAAAGAAAAATATAACAACAAAAATATTTACTAGGTTTTTACCTAAGTCATAAAATACTAGGGGAACATTGTAGTAAATTTTATTAACTAATTAGAATATTATTGTAATTCAAAAATGTATCAAATAAATTTTCCACCCTACAAGTTATAGTAGAATCCATCATGCCCAACGGATTACCACCACTTTTTGATCTTCATGGGGGTAATGATTCCACCTAAATATAATATTCATTGGTATCCCTCCACAAAAACAAAGACCTCTCCTACCTTAACCTCCACTTATCATATATAGTGTGTGCCTCTTAAACTATAATGATCTTACACTAATGTATTCTCCTATTATAACAACCCAACTAGGAAAATACTCTTATGAATGTTTTTTGGTCTTATACGCCCAACCTTTATCCTATAATGTGTATGATCTAGTCACCTATTTTAAAATTCCATAAACTAGTACATATATATCATAGATACAGAATTAGGTTGTTGTGTAATGAACTAAATGGGTTCAACTAGGAATGTCACCCAATTTGGTCTACCACATGGTAAGGTGTAGAAAACAACACAAGTCTCATATACTACCAAAGAATAGGTAGAGTTTTAAGTGGAAGAAAAATATTAAACCATGATACATACAACATCAAGACCATGGGGAAAACCCAAAAGGTAAAACAATATAATACAAAGTATATGATCCATGTGACATGTCATCACCACCAAATTTTCCCTATATAAAAGGGGGTGAAAACAAAAAGAAGTCGATGGATGACATGATTCAATTACCATTACTTAACTACTAAAAAACAACATCTACAAAAAATAAAATAAATAGATAGGGTATGAAAACAATTATGAGTTGCATTTCACTATTGAATCTATAAAAAATCTAATACCATGAAAATGTTAGCGCTGGATTTAAAACAATACCAGTTTATAAAGAATTTTATAAAGGTAATTTTTTTGTAAAACATCCTTTGGATTCTCAGAAAATCCTTTTATATTTACATAGACATGGAATATGAAAAATATAAGTGGTAAATCTCGTAGTTATAAGAAACAATATTCATGCATACACTATACGAAAAGCAATTGAGGAATCGAACATGAAAGATACCATCATGTGTAAAACCATGTATAAATTACAGAGAACACCATTTGAGCTCTAACATATGGGAATATGAACATGGAAATAAATTTAAGTAGTAAATCTAGGATCATGTGAATCATACCAATATCGAGTCATATCACACATTTTGAAGAAATAAATCCTCTATTGGTATAACACACAATAAGTGTGATGAGAATATTTCCCGATGCACCCAAGATTCCCAATGTGGTTGGCATTTCCAAACCATTTGAAAAGAAATCAAAAAAATTATAAATACATTTTCTCATTAAATCCTTACTTCCTCCCTGATTGAAAACCTATTTTAGAATTAAAACAACCTTAAAGGTATTTCATTCCTACATAGTGTTTCAAAAACCAATTTTTAAGGAAACCAATATTAAAAACAAGTAACTATTTACGTCAAAAACTATTATTTCTGATCCATAAATTTCATAAAGAAAACCAATGGAATTTACAAGAGCATAAAATAATTCATAAGCTATAACCTTTTTAAAGAGACACCCACCTCAGTAATTAAGATAAAACATGAATAATTGATCTCCCAAAGCTCATAGTTGAATCCAATAAAATTGTGTCTTCAAGGAAATTAAAAACCTATATTGGGAGCCCAAGGTTCAAGAATGAAAATTGAAAAAATAAATAGTTTGGAGGGATGTTTTTTATATCTTATCTAGAAAATATTAGAACACAACACGGAACCCCCATTCACACCACTAGCATTGGGTTTTTAACTAAGACTATTGTTCCACACATTGTGCTACACCACAGTCACACTTGGTCAAACTGGCCTTTAAAATTCATGATATATACCTCACCCAAATCCTATTATCCTAGAATAAGACCATAGTTCAATCCATGCATTGTGTGAAATCTACCCCCCAAAAAGGAATAACCAACAAACTCACCCCAATGAAACTTCAAGATTTTGTCTTTGCCTCCATACCACATTACTCAACCAAATATATGGCTTATACCACTACCCATTTACCACGGTGCATCCTGTTAATAATTGTTAGTGGCACAATCATTCCACCTCTAGGACCCATGTTGAAGTTGTGTTTCCCTTACAAAAACCATTATCTATATGTTTCATCCACTCCCATCCATGATAAATACCCCTATATAATTGTAGGAGAACTACATATACCCTCCAAAAACCCTATTACTCTACGAGCCACTCAAAAAATTTAATATTATAGTGTACTGAAACCTTGAGGGAATTACAATTCTCTCCGCCATACAAGCATTATATCCCCATAAATCACTCATGATTTTGTACATGAAAAGATATAATTCCATTGATTCAACACCAATTATTCTTTTCACAAAATATCATGGTTATACCATCAGCACTTCTATAGTACATGGACCAAAGTAATAATTTTACCACATAGTACTACATTCTAGTGATCCATAATCTGAACCATTTCCTCCACCACAACTGTGATAAGATAAATATTGAAAAATACACATTAAATCTCATGGTAAGGTTTAATTTTATACCTCCTCAATTGGGAAACATGAAACACTTCATGTATTAATATGAAATGATATGGTAGATCTAACAAATAGTGCACCTTTCCAATTCATTGAACATTTTATAAGGGGACAACAAACCTCTGTGACAATTCAACATACATACCCAACTGAGGATTATTATGTGTGTTGAAACTCAAATAAAGGCATGATCACCAACATAAATCTCAAGTGGCTGATGAAGATGGTCCACATAGGATTTATGATTTGTTTTTTCCATGATGAATCTCTTCTAGATTAAATGAACAATTTCTGTTATCTTCTGAATAAGGCCAGATCCAACCAAGGACCGATCCCCAAAATCTATGCAACACAAGGGAGATCTACATGGATACCCATACAATGATTTATTTGTCCCCATATAAATAAAATCCCAATAACTATTATTATTGGAAAATATGACATGAGGTAGATTCTCTTCCCAGGATACAACAAAATCTAGAACACATGCCCTGAGCATATCCGTAAGAACATGAATAGAATTATTTGTATACACATCTATTTTTAGATGGTATATCATTCTTAATCTTAATTTTGCACCAATGACCTCCTTGAAACTATTCATAAACATATATTTAAACAATGGGTCCATGATAGAAACAAGATTTTGAGGGAAACCCTTGAATCCTTACAACCTCTCATACATACAATTACCTGATCTAGTCAACCTTCGTCATATTTTTGATAGGTAAAAAAAGTTACAATTTAATAATCCGATCAATGATCAACCAAATTTAATCCTTTTCACTAGGGGTATATGGTAAACTAATAATGAAGTCCATGTAAAGCTCAACACACATCCATACTAGAATGTGTAATGGATACAACATACCAACATGAATGTTCTACCTTAATTCTATTATATGTATGGAACCGTTATAAAAAATATGTGGTCGACCACCGCATCATCAACTACTAAAAGTGATATCTAATTTTAGAAAACATCTTGGTAGTGTTTAGGTGAATTGAAAATTAGGATAGGTGTCCACTATCCATCAACTCCTGCCTCAGAGAAGTTTGAATGAAAAGACTTCATTAGAAATCAAATCCCCAATAGGAGACCCAGACCAATCACCTAAGGTATCCCTACAATTTAGGATTTTACTAAAACACTATAAATAATTATTTATTACCTGTTTGACCTGAAACCACTCATAAAATTATTATTCATCCTTTATAGAATCCAATAACACCTTCCCAAAAGTATCTTCCTATCCAAAGATCATATTAGAAAACAAACTCATCAAAGACAGTTTTTTCACTAATTTCATGAAGGAATGAATTTATAATCTCTTTATCAAAGAATTAAGGAACAAATTCCCTTTACAAGGAATTTAATTAATATCTAAATTGAAAGTCTTAAGATACTTACCCCATCATCTCTATCACAATTTTAAATCCTAATGAGTAAAAATATACTTCCATATATTATGATCATAATATACCATAATATTATCCACAATGAAATAGTGATTCCACATTTTGACTACATGAATAACCATTTCAAACTCCAGATCATGGGTAAGGTAGTTCTTCTTATGAGGGAATAAATAAAAAGATCCATATGCCACAACATTCTTACCTTTAATCAACACACACCCCAAACCCATACATGATTCATCATAGAAAAAATCACATCCTAAACTTGTTTTGGGAAGAATTAAAATGTGTGTTTAATTCAAACATGACATAAGATTCTCAGAGGATCTCTCAAAATATTTATTCCATTAAATATTAACACCTTTACATGTCAAAGTTTTCATTGGAGATGGGAGATTGGAAATGTATTGAACAAGCCACCTATAGTAACCAGTCAAACCTAAGAATCATCACATCTTAAAAATATTTCTAAGTTGATCCTAGGATAATACTTCCATTATATTTTTAGGTTCATCTCAGATTCCACACTCAGATATATTATTCACAAGAATCCTTAATTCCTAGATCCAAAATTGACACTTGGAAATCATATAATATTAAAAATGTTCTTTCAAGATTATAAATATACTATCAATATGATCCATGTGATCCTCATCCGACTTTGGGATTACAAAAATATCATCCACAAACATGAATACAAACGAGTTAAATAACTAATGATAGATCTTGTTTATCGGTGCCTTGAAGACCACATGAGTGTCATTGAGACCTAATGGCATAATTACAAACTCAAAACACCCATACGAGCTCTTACACATAATGTTAGGTATATCCTCTTCTCATAGACTCAACTGGTGGTACCCTAGATGATGGATAATCTTTGAAAATCAATTTTCTCCTCTAAGTTGATAAAAAAGAACACAAATTTTTGGCAAGGTATAGTTATTCTTAATGGTCACCTGATTTAACTTTTGGAAATCAATACAATGTTTTAGGATTCTAAATTCTTTCTTGGAAAATCTAATAGGTGAATTATGAGTTGACATGCTAGAAAAAATAAATCCATTGGCCTCATAGTCTTCATGTTTAACCTTAAGTTCCTATTACATATTAGGTTCCCCATAATAATGTGGAATGGAAATGGGAATCATACTAGGGAGTTGGTAAATAGTAAACTAGACCTCTCCCCATAGCAGTAACCAAGAAAAATAATCGACAAAGACCTTAGGGTATTCATCCACCACTTTTGGGAGTGGACTAATCAAGAAAGATTCAATAGCATCAAGGAACATCTCCAATAACTGACATGTGATCACTCATGCATAAAGAATAATAGGCCCATCCCAATCAGATCTAGAATCCCACTCACCCTAAATGACATGAGAAACTCTATCAGGAGATACAAACTAAAATCGACTACAATAATAGTCAATATAAGCCTTTACACAAATCATCTCTTATATGACAATAATCTGGTTAAAGATTTCAATATCAAGAACCATAAAATCCCACACCACTTCAAAGTCATCTATCGACAAGTGACATGTGGTACATTTGAAACCTTATTCATACCTCTTCCCTAATGGCATGGAAAGTTCAAACAAGAATGACATGTGTTCTATACAAAATCAAAAAATAACAATAAACATTGATGTTATTAAAGGAGTAGTACTTGTGTTATATATAACTAGTACCATAGATAGTGAAATAAACATCGTAACACTAACAGTATCCAACCCCACATCATGATCCTCTTACGCATTCTCTAATACATAAATACATCAATTCCTAGATCCTCCCAAATCATAAATAACCACATGAAAACCCCCTTGTCCAAAAGGTAAGTCACACCAACCATGGAAGAATCAAAATTAACCTATGAACCCTTAATAAGAGTGGACCCATCCTTAAATACATGGTACATCCTTGTACAAAAACTCATGAGATGTAAAAATTTTCACCAATGAAAAAAAATCATTGGGTGCTTCTGAGATGTTTCAGACCCTCACATTCATATGTGCTAAACATGCATCCTTTTAAAATATATCACATGAATTCCAACAAACTCCCAAGATCAAAAGTTTGGTGTCTTTGGTAGCTATGTAAATTTATAATTAAATATTAGAAATCATATTTAATCAATGACAATTATAAAAAAATGTAATTCGATTATATATATCCCATTCATTGTAATTCTAGGAGAAATAATTAAATATAATAAAATGGTGATTTGCAAAGCCCAATAAGGGATATCCAATGTAAACATATCATAAAATAATATCATGGGTAAGACATGATTCATGATATAAGAATGTGAACATGGGAACCAGAGGCATAACATGATCATATGTACAAAATGCATAACATGATCTTAAGTACACGATGTATGACATGATAGTCAGTGAATGAGTCATAAAAAGGAATTGTGGATACAAAATAACATGAAAAATTCATAGGAATATCACCAAGGTTCATTACCAAGGTGTCATAATACATTACACAATGATACATCCAAGGTATCATGAACATTTCAGCCCAAGATATTAATTTGTTACCCAATTCATTAGAGTTTTATCAGGGTGAACCATCAATATATCTTATTTCAGGTGAGATATATAAGAAAAACATACATAAATCCATCGATAATCATATATTGATTATCCCATTTGAAATTAAATGTGTATCTAATGAAATTTAGAAAATTTCTAGTTAAATAACTATCAATAGAATTAAATAAGTCAAAGGTATTTAGACCATATAGATGAAGGGTATATGATTTATTCAATCATTTCACCAATAAATCGATGTATTGGTATCTAGGTGAATAACCTTCAATATGTAGATGAATGAAGGATTTTCCCGAAGAAAATATATGATAATTCATAGAAGATGACAAGGAAAGATAAAGGCAATGATGGATCATTCTGTAAATCGATCATATATTCACTATATAACATGTATATAAGGACATGGAAATGTATAAGAAAGGTAAAATATATGATAGATATAGAGAGTGAAAGGTATCATGAACACCGGTTACAAATTTGGTCAGAATAAAACCATTTCAATTAATTAATTCGATTATCATGGTGTATGGACAACATGTTGGATTTTGTTCTCTAGAACTAACTACAATGTACTTTATTATAAAATTCTATACATTTTTTGGAATATTAATAATCTACATATCACATCATTACTGTTCTTATTCATGACATAGTATGTGATAATGTCCTATGAGTAGTTATTTCACTAAAAGCTCATAGCAGTTCCCCACTATGATGACAACCTGAGGGTATACAACAATATTATTGAATAAATGTTCTATGGATGAATGATATATTTTTAGGGATACAAATGATATAGGATATCATGGGTGGAGACTCATAGAACTTTGAGGAAACTCCTGATGGTGTACACCCATGGTAATATCCATTATGATATTATTAGAACAAGGTCCGCTAATTGAAAATCCACATTTATATGTGTCATTGGATGTTCCTATATGTAGACATGTGTACTGGTCCTTAGATGTTAGTATTATTATTAATTAGTATAATGATTTTTACACTTAGATGAATTGATGAAAACTGTGATGACAGATGTTCACAGTGAGGTTGGATATGTTGGGTGCATGATGAGTAATATTTTATTAATGCATAATGCGAGAAATTATTTTCCCCCCTATTTTTTAATGGATGTTAATATCTAAGGCCCTTCAATGAAAATAATATAGCCTAAATAAATCCATGTCTATGGTGTTCTATAGGAATGTTATATTTTCTAAAAGTCAAATAAATCGATATTGAGCATAAAGGTTGGTGGCACACACATGAAACTTTATCAATTATAGATATTGTGGAAAATGGTTTATATTACACTCTATGTGTTCGTATGTGGTAACATGACAATACGAAATTAAATTATTTCTCTATTGGTGTGTTAGCATGTTTCTAGATTCTAGCCTTGGACATTAGACTCCTTTTCCTAATGCCACTAGAAAATAGGCCTAGATGGTCACACACTAAGTGTATCCAGATTCCCAGTTAAATAATATATTATAATTTATTATCTAATAAATTGAACAAATATTATTCTCTCATGTGGAATAATAATTATTCTTGTATGCTTGATCACATTTATTCTTTCACTAGTTATTTGAGAGAAAATATTGTGAGAAGAATATTTAATAAATATTTATATAGAATTTAGTGAATATGATATTCATTTACTTATTGGAAAATAATGCAGTAATATTTATTTAATAAATAAATATCCATTTTTCAATGTCTGATAAATACTGTGGAGTAATGGAGAATCGAGTTTAATGGTCTGGTGAGAAATGATAACAAGGAATATTATTTGATTAAATAATATTTAATTATAATTCTCAAGTTAAGCATATTTCGAGAAATAATAATAATAATAATATTTTTTGATATTGGGTTTCTCTAGGATTAAATAAAATAAGCAAGGGAACTTGTGTAATTATTATTTTTTAACCATATCAATATAAATACCATGTTATGTTATTTTCTCGATAGGCAATTCAATTGTTCACAATAATTATGGTGAATCCTCTCATGACTAGGGAGATCCCTTCATTAAGAACAGTTCGAATAATGATGATAAACTTTCTTCCACTACATCAAGGAAAATAATATGGAAGTGATTCTTAACGTGATCTAGGTGGATGACGCAAGTGCAAGAATCTTCCATGATAGCACCTAGATACTCCTTCAACAACATCTGTAGAATCCTAGAACACATGTGGATCACTACTAGTAGAAATCTACACTTGGTTTCTATAATGTAATGAGGGTGCACCATAGATTGTCCACCATATTCATCAACAAAGAATAAATTACTTAGAGGTAATTCTAGGTCCAATTAAACGAATTTTGAAAAATATTCGTTGGTATCCTATCTATTGTTTATACCTAATTACCCTTGTATTATCTCGTGGATATATTTTTTAGATCATGAAATTTAACATCGTAGATCTTAGAACGGTCATCAATCATGACAAAAAGAAAAGTAAGGCATCACGCTTCCTGTGATATCACTTCACCTAGATCCTACAAGTGGTATTGGAACAAGAAGATAATTGTTTATAATTATTTAAAAATTATTGGTGATTTATGTATTTGTAATTTATTTTTTATATTCACCTTAATCATTTGTTTAATATGAATGCAAGATCAGTTTCTTCCACCTTCATTTCTTATAGATCTAATAATGGCATTTTATTTTATAATTAAACTATAATCAATGAACTCATTCAGAGGTTCCACAGTTTCTGGAAAGACAACACCAGACTACACACTATGTTACTAGAGTTACATGGAATGTAATAATGTTCAACACATCATTATTTGATTCAGAAATAAATTCCAGATTATGCATTGATTTTTAAATTAATTAGACCATTTAATGCACCATTTGTTGACTGGAATTATATGGCACATGGTCAGCTGAACTACACATTGTGTAGCCCATGTACATGTCATGTATTACCATTGGGTTAGAGATGATCTTTGTATTCCACACACAAACTACTTGACTAGTGACCATGTAACACTATGTCAACATGGCATTTGGCCCATTTGACATTCCATGTACTCCAAATTTTTTACGGTACTTTTTACACACCGAGTCCCCAGGTGTCTACCTTGCATAGATGGTGAAATGTGTACACACCATGTAGATCAAATCTACACGCCATGTTCTTTTACCAAATTACATAGATTTAAAATATATTTATTTTACTATATAATCCATGAGACATGTACATACGTGTGTTTGTAATGATAGGACAAACCTTGTTATTGGTTTTAATAAATATAAATATTTAAATTATTAATTAATATATATTTAATGTTGAGATCTTATTATCATGTATGAGTCATATTTCAATTTGTTACCCTACATGCATTGAAGTGTAACACATGAATGAAAAGTCATGTAAATCATGTTTTTATTCATGAAGTACATGTTGTGAAAATACGTGATAAGTCTGGTATGCCATATGTCACAAGTGTAAAAAAAATATGAGTATAATACTTGTTGGGTATATTTGGATGAGTATTCACTGTGTTTTCTCTATGGTACATTAATTAAAATGTTAATTTTAAATGAATTTATTTATTTTGTTTAAAATTATAATGGATGGGAATCTCATGAAAATTCAGATAGGGATTAAGATAAAAGGGTTGATTAATTAAAGATAATAATTAATTGATTCGAGTGAGAATTGTCGTAAATAAGAGAAATTAAGAATTAAATATTAGTTTTATCAAATTCATAGTTAATTTAATGCATATAGATGATCATGATCTAGACAAGACCTTTTGTATGTGATTGGATTCAATTACTTTATTATTAAATTATATATTTTTTTCTTGCATGCCTTCTCTAATTTCATTATGTAGGGCCTAAGTGCCCATGGTTTCTTTTATGTAAACCATTTTCCCCTCACCTATATGTGAGTAAAAGGAATATTTAATAGATGGATCTCCAAATCTAGTGGAGGAAGTTAATGTTTATATCTGAGGTAAAACCAATCAAAGGAGATACAAAGGTGGATATGTGGAATGTAGTAAAAAAAACCTCAATTGGTTCAAGGAGTTTCTCCCGTAGGTCAATAATTATTTTATCAATTAATAGATAACCTAACCATCAATATAAGCTCATGATCATAAAATTGATTTTATTTCTATTAGTTTCATGGTTATTTAATTCTGGATGTCTTTTCACGATCACATAATTAATGAATTAACGAGCATGCAAGATAGAACTAAAATAAAATAGCTTATGTATAAATGTAATCTAAGACATGGTTAATAACATAAGTAATCCCACCCAATATTAACAAAAATGTATTAAATTTTTTTTTGGAAATCTATGCATAAAAGGATAAAATACCTCAATAAAATATTAATTCAATATAGCCTTCCATACATCAGTTAGAATCAAACAATTGTTCAAAGTGCGTGACAAGACATGTTGGGGTGCGTTAATTTATTGTGGAATTATAACATGAGGTTTTGGGTTGAATTAACATAGTTGAAATCAAGGGATGAATTCCAAAGATGTACTTGGTGTTATTGAGAGAAAAAGGATGAGGAAATCCAATTAAAGGATTTCAAGATTGGCATGTCCACTCAATGGATCGGGGAACTCTATGTTAATGTAGTTTATATTTGGAATTCTTACCTAAAACCATCCAATTTTCTTGGACAACCAATGTTGGGGTAATGAGAAAGGGAATATGGATCCAAGCCACAAGAATATCCAAAAATAATGATATTTTAAAGACAATGGTGAGGGATATTCAGATTTGATAAAATAGTTGGAGACTAATAAATATATTATATATTTATTTGTCTACATTTTATCAGATAAAGTACTAAAATTATGTTTATATTATTTTTTAGAAATAGTAATAAAATCATACCAAATATGAAATTTCAATCTATAATTGAGAAGGAAAACCTTCTCACGAGCACAAATTTCCAAGAGTGGCAAAGGTGCCTACGTGTCATCCTTCTCCACTAGAGGAAATTGAATGTGATGGAAAAACCCTTAACAGTTGTTCCTGGAAATAATGCAAGTGATAAAAAGATATCTCTCAAATAGAAAAATATGAATGATGCTATTGATCTTCAAAACATTATGATATCACCCATGTACAATGATCTTCTAAATCAACATGAGGATACAGATTCCTATAACATGATGTCTCACCATCAGGATCTCTATTAAGAGAAGGTGAGATAAGAGAGTATGAGATCCCCAATGATTTTATCACAACTAATCTTAGAGATTCTACGCTAGTCGGGCCTCATCGTGTTCTTCCTTTTGATTTGATCAAAAGGGATCCTTAAGTTGGATTAATGATCAAAATAAGGCCTATAGGTTGTATTTAGGGATGTTTATAGAGTATTGGGGCAGAAGTTGGCCAATCCAAAAGGCATTGAATGTGTGAATTAGTGAGAAGGGGGAGTGCCCTTTTATAAGTGGGGTGAGAGGCACCCTTGGAAAATCTAGAAATATTAATTTATAATAAATTTATATTAGGATTATAGTGTATAGAAAGTGTATTATTTAAAGTTTAAGGTGGTTATGGGTCGAAAACCACTCAACCAATAGAATTTAGACAAGTTTGGGTTACTATATTAACCTTATCTTTATGTATTAACTCTAAGTTAATTAGTTTCACTTTTACAATGTTTGTTTGAATTTTTATATTATATGGTTAATAATCATACTATATACATCCAAGAGACCCCCAAGTGGTCCATTAATGATACACCTATCATGATATAAGTCTCTTTGCTGATCCTTATATTTTTAGGAATTTAATATCAATTAATAATATAATATTTGTTTTAAAAACTATTTTATGTCAATTTTGACACTATTCAATAAATGATTTTTTTTTGAAAATCATAATAGAATGATTACTTCGAAAATAGTTACTTAAGTCAATACTATCATGTCATAGTAACCTATAAAATTAGTTTAATTCATAAAAAGTCTCAAATAATAATTATTTGGGTATATATAATATCAATTATTTTAATTTTTCACTATTATTGTAATTACTTCATAATCATTGTGTCACAAATAAATTAAATTATTTTATGTCTAAAAATTATAAAAAAATATCATTATGTAGGAAATCGTTTTATCGTACTAATTAATATTTACAATCGAATTTATCTTATGTATAACCTTATATTAAAAATGTTTTAGTAAATAAACTTTGATTTTAATTCTTTTAACACTTCTTTGAATTAAATAATAATAAATGTCCTAATCTAATACAAGTTGACCTAAATGATATTTTTTATTCATAAGGTTGTTTTTGGTCGAGATAAACTTGTCTAAAAGAATTATTACATGTGTTAGTGTAATATTAATATCATTTTTACCCTTAATTACCATATTTACTTTTAACCGGGGTAAATAAAAGTAAAAAGTAACTATTCACCAAAAATTATTTTCATCTCATTGAACCACATTTTACTACTTGATATTAACCATGTCTCTTGGATTTTCTAAATTCCATTCACAGAAGCGGTAAAATTATGTTTTATGAAAAATGCAGTTTTTTTAACTACCACCTACTGGTTTCACTATTCATCAAAAATTGAAGTTTTTTATAACAATGCCCAAATTTCACCCTAAGCTATAATTGATATTTCGAATTATAAAATGATGTATATTTTAAAAAATTCAAACATATAGGTTGCATTAATTAATTTTATAATTAATTCTCGCTATCACAAAAAATAGCGTGTTTTTAGGAAACAATATATATCAAAAGATTGACAATTGTTTATGTCAAATTTCAAAGTGAAATTAATTATAATGAACACCATTGTATTAAATGGAAAAAATATATTCTAATTATACTTTAAAACCACTCAATAATATAATTTATCACTATAAATTATTTTGATTAAAAAAGTTGTTTTTAAGAATTTTTCACTATTCGTAAAATTTGGAAGTTCTCAGAAAATCACCAAAAATTCAACTTAGGATAATTTTGATATTATGAATCCAAAAATGAAGTCCATTTTATAATATAAAATATATATAACTTCAAAAACTAGGTATTACTATTCATAACGGCTAGTTTGATTGGTTGTGGTGTGTTAGAACTCGATGTTGCGTACAACACACGTTATCACGTTATTCAAAGAGAAGCGTACCGTAACTTCTTGGGGTGTTATATTTTCCCCTCCTTCAAATTATTTCGTCCTAGAAATTTCTATAATACTACCACATGAAAGGAATGATGTGGTTCTTCATCATAAGTTACTCGGGTTCCCAAGTTGCCTCTTCCATTTTATGGTTTCTCCACAAGACTTTTACCAGACGCGTCGTCCGATTTCTCAGCACTTGTTCTCTCATATCAAGAATCTTGACGGGCTCTTCGCAATAAGACAGATCAGGTTACAGTTCTAATTCCTCATAGGTGAGTACATGTGTTGGGTCTGGTATGTATTTCCTCAATAGAGATACATGGAACACATCTTGAACTTTGGAGAGACTTGGCGGCATTGCCAATCGGTAAGCTACAGCCCCAATTAGTTCTAGAATTTTGAAAGGTCTGATGTACCCGGGACTCAATTTACCTTTCTTACCAAAACGCATGACTCCCTTCCATGGAGATAACTTTAGGAAAACATGATCACCAACTTGAAATTCCAAATATTTCCTTCAATTATCAGCATAGCTCTTCTGCCTACATTGAGCTACATTGATATGGTTTTGGATTACCTTCACCTTTTCCATCGTTTCTTCCACCAGTTCTGGGCCTACAAGTTTTCATTCACCAATGTCATCCCAACAGGTTGGTGTGCGACATCTCTTTCTGTATAACTCTTCATATGGTGCCATCTGAATACTCTAATGGAAGCTATTGTTATAGAAAAATTCTACCAGAGGTAAATATTGATCCCACATACCCTGAATGTTAGGTGAGAACGATCTCAACATGTCTTCTAAGGTGTTAATAGTCCATTCTGATTGTCCATCTATTTGAGCGTGGTAGGCAGTGCTCAAATGAAGTTCAGTATCCAGGGATTTCTGAAGACATTTCCAGAATCTTGAAATAAAATGGGGATCACGATAATAAACAATCGATAGGGGTACTCCATGATGTATCAAAACTTCATCAATATATAGTCTTTCTAGACGTTCCAGTGGTAGATCTTCTCTTATTGCAAGAAAATGCACTGACATGGTAAGACGATCAAAAATAACCCATATTGCATCGTTCCTTTTAAGAGTCTTTGGTAGTCCCATGAAAAAGTCCATTGTGATATTTCCCCATTGCCACTCACGTATGGGAACATGTTGCAATACTCTACCAGGTTGTTGCCTTCCAGCTTTCACTTGTTGAAAAACCATAAATCTTGACACAAAATCAGAAAACTCCCTCTTCATGTTGTCCCACAAAAAATGATACTTCAAATCTCTATATATTTTGGTGCTCCCAGGGTGTATTGAGAAATTGGAACCATGATCATCATCCAACAATTCCATTTTTAGACCAGGTATATCGGGAACACAAAGTCTCTTCCCGAATTTCAAAATTCCATCTTTATACACAAAGTATCTCAATCTCACATCATTCAAAGCTTTAATCTTCTTTTGAAATTCTTCATCATCGCTTTGAGAAATCTTAATTCTTTCTAGTAATGATGGTTTGGCAACCATTTGATTAATCATTGATGTTTCACCTTCCCTGGTTATTCCCATGCCCTTCTTCACTAGATCCATGAAAATTGGATCCCTTTCAATTCTCATATTGTTCAAAACTCCATGATCATTTCATTTCAAAGTATCTACCACCTTGTTTGCTTTCCCCGGGTGGTAGTGTATCGTACAATCATAATCCTTGAGTAATTCAAGCCATCTCCTTTTCCTCATGTGGAGTTCTTTTTGTGATAAAATATACTTCAAACTCGTGTAATTAGTATAAATCTCACATTTTTCACCATAGAGGTAGTGCCTCCATATCTTCAATGCAAATATCACAACTGTTAACTCAAGATCATGAGTAGGATAGTTTTGCTCATGAATTTTTAACTGTCGTGATGCATAGGCAGTAACCCTATCATTCTGCATAAGGACACAACCATGTCCTTTCTTCGATGCATCACTATAAATAACGAACCCATCATTCCGCGAAGGTAGAGTCAGTATAGGACCATTGACTAATCTTCTATTCAGTTCTTTGAAACATTCTTCACACTCATTTTTTCAAACAAATTTTACCCCTTTACGTGTGAGGTTTGTTAATGGGTTAGCCAACCGGGAAACATTCAGGACGAAACGTCGATAATAACCTGCTAATCTAATAAAAATACATACCTCAGTTATACTCGTCGGTGCAGGCCAATCATGGATTGCCTTGGTCTTATAAGGATTAACAGATATTCCATATTTAGAGACAATATGACCAAGAAAAGAAATCTCATGAAGCCAGAATTCACACATTCTAAACTTCCTATATAATTCATGACTTCTCAGAGTCTTCAGGATAATGCACAAGTGATTTTCATGATCTTCATAGATTTTGGAGTATACCAAGATATCATCAATAAATACCACCACAAATTCATCGAGATATTCCTTGAAAACTCTATTCATCAGATCCATGAATACAGAGGGTACATTAGTCAATTCAAAAGGCATTACTGTAAACTCGTAATGCCCGTACCTGGTTCAAAATATTGTCTTTGGAATGTCTTCCTTCTTCACACGCAACTGATGGTATCCATATCAAAGGTCAGTCATTGAAAAGTATTGAGCTCCATGCAGTTGGTCAAATAAATCATCAATGCGAGGTAGGAGGTACTTGTTCTTTATTGTTATAGCATTGATCTCCCTGTAGTCGATACATATCCTCATAGATCCACCTTTCTTTTTAACAAAAATAACTGGGGCCCACCATGGAGAAACACTAGGGAAAATAAATCCCTTATTACTCAATTCCTCCAGTTGTTTCTTTAGATCGACTAATTCCACAGTGTCCATTCTATAAGGGGTCTTCGATATAGGCCATGATCCAGGAATTAAATCAATGGAAAAATCAACTTCTCGTTCTGGAGGATGTTCGTGTAAATCTTCTGGAAATACATCTACATATTCTTTCACAAAAGTTACATCCTATATTTGATCATTCCTTTCCTCACCCACAGTCACTTCATTCTCTTACTTCCCAATAATTGAATTTAGTTGAGCTACTGGGGGTGGATCTAGATAAGAATTAGGTGGTGATGATTCTGTCTACAGATAAGGTGTTCCTTATCATCAGCATAAAAATCGTAACCTCCTTATTCTTACAATAAATCTTCTCATCATAGTCTGAAAGACAATCCATACCGAGGATTATATCAAACTCAATCATAGGTATGACGATGAGATCAGAAGATAAAGAACATTTATGAGCTCTAATGGGGATTGATTCACAAAACGTTTTTGCAAGGATATATCCCTTTGGAGTATTAACTGAAAACTCCCTGGTTAAATCAAATTAGAAATATCTAATTTTCGTAGCAAACTGGGAAGATATGAATGAATTTGGGGATCCAGAATCAAATAATGCATTTGCTAAACTTGATGAAACCATTAAATTACCTGCCACCACATCTTTCGGAGCTTCTACCTCAGTAGTAGTGATAGCATAAACTTGTCCTTAATCCCTTGGCCTTTTTTGAGGTAAGTTCCCTTGACGCTTAGGACATTCATCTGCATAATGTCCCATCTCCCTGCAATTGTAGCACTAAACATTGGTAGCTTTCTTCTTCCCCTTTCAATCATGAGCTTGGTGGCCTTTTTCAACACACTTGTAACTAACACCCATTCCCTTCATGCAAGTACCAGGGTGTTTCTTCCCACATTTACCACATTATGGATATACAACCTTTCCCTTCGTCCCATTATTTCTATTCCCATATTGATTAGTAGATATCTTCTTCTCTTTCATTTCATTAAAGTCATAAGACTTAGATAATTCCTTTTCGGTCTTGATAGCACATGAGACAATGTCTTCATACGATGAGAAGGATTGTGAGACTAATGCTCGATGGAGAAATGGTTTTCACCCATAAATGAAATTATCAATCTTACTTCTTGGGTTACGTATATAATCTCAATAATACCTTTCTAACCTTGTAAAGTTAGCCTCGTACTTTGTGAAATTCTCATCCTCCTTTTTTCTCAGACTCAAAAATTGCCTTTCCATATCTGCTCGATGGTCACAAGGAAAGTATTTTTCTAAAAACATATCTTTGAACTCCCTCCATTCCATATTTGATACTTCATCATCTTACTTCGTGTTTTGAATCAATGGACACCATTGATCAGCATCTCCAGTGAGGCGATAAACTACCATGATAACTTTTTCCCTTTCACTACTCCCCAAAGCTAGAAATATTTTCTCTAGTGAATTTATCCATTGATCAGCTACTAAGAGATTTTTACTCCAATTGATCATTGGTGGTTGTTTCCTCATGAATTGATCTAACATTGAGCCTCCATGATGCGGATTAAGGTGCTCCATACGGGTAAGGTTATTATTCATAACATGGGTGAGTTCTCCCAGTATGGTGATTAGCTAATCAGCACCAGTTGCATCACTAGCTACACTATAATTATCTTGAGCATGTAGAAAATCCATACATGGAGTGCGTGCATTGATACAGTTTCCATTTCTTCAAATAGGCGCCATTTTTAAACAATGGCATAAACTAGATCAGTTTATGAATTAAAATACATAATTCCATACTTATAAAACACGTAACATAAATTGAATTATTTATGGATATAATATATAATCATAAAAAAAATTTCTTTGGGGAATTATTTACTCATAAACCCTTAATAATTATTTGTAAATAAAAGGGGATTTATCATAAGAATATCCCCCAGGAGTGTCGTAACCAAGAGTGCAGCAAGGCCCGTTGTCGTGCACCAGTTCCATTCAAGTCTAGCTCAAAGCGGTGCTTTTAGGATTTACCCCTAGGTACATCTGTGCCAGAGCCTCCTCTACCTGCTCGTATCCAGAACAGGATGTATTGCTCTGAAAAATCACAAAATCTCTACAATACCAAAATTCTAGGATGTTCTTCTATACTAATCCTTAAAGTCAATCTTAGGTCTATGTTCTCTAATCAGAGTTTATCTAATTCTAGCTTCCAAGGATTGTACTAAACTTTCTCTTATACCAACTTTAACACCCCAACCCTAGTTACCCAGAGTCGGTTCATTATTACATAACATTGGCATGATCACAAGAAAGATCAAATCTCAAAAGACCGATTTGTTTAGTAGCCTTGGAAACAGTAGATATTTTCATAAGGTATACATTATATCGTAAAATAAAAACTACAACGACATAGTCTCCATAGTCCACACTCTTATCCCCTCATACAGTCCCTGTAGCTTATTCATAATTTACTTCTTCACATCCTGGGAAAAATAAAACATAGAAAAGGGGTGAGCCCAAATGCCCAGTAAGGATAACAATATAGTAGAAACTTTCATAAATAAGAGTAAACATTTAAGGCAATATATATCTAAAACAAAATCCTTTTAAACATGAACTTAAAAATAGTATGGAAAAAATAAAATAAAATAATTCCATTTACTTATTCACATGGATATTCTACTAATCAAATAATCACATGCAATATTAGTAACCACTTTCATAATGATGGAATGCATAATGCCAGACTATCATAACTACATAGCCAAGGACTCTTGCCAAGACTACAAATAAGATTTTGTCAATGCCTTGTTCCAAGACACTAGTTTGTCTCATGAGACCTTCCGATGCATCGAGGAGCTATAGCGGGCTCCACCCATCACTTATTAAGTCCATTGCATTCCTCATATAAACAGGTTTAAACATAACATAAACATTCGTATTAAAACTAGTATACGAAATGTCAATACATTCTCCATAAACCATGAATGGTATAAAAATAACTTATCCACAGTCAAACATATCACAAAACCTTCAATACACTATGGAAGTTTTGTATCATAATAAATAAACTTCCAATAAGCTTAAAATCCATCAAAGGATGTTGACATAGATGAAATCAAAATTATTTTAGATAAATATATCTTTTTTTAAATAATTTAAAAGTCACATAATTATGAAATATAACATTTACTTTGAAAATATTCTTCTAAGAATGTAATGGAATCTTTGAAAATTTTATAACGGCGGAAAATAGCCGCACCCGCCGTATAAGTTAAAAAAACATTCTTACCTTAATTCTGTCGAAAAGGATAAAAACACCTTGTTTTGAAAAAGACAGAAAGATTCCTTTATAAAACTCTTATTAAAATTCAAAAAAATGTATAAATGACTTTAACCCATATTCTTGTAAATAGTAAAAATGTTTTGAAATACATTTTTAAGAAACATGGATGTGGATGATAAAGAAGTCCCAGAAGATTATTACGTATAAACAACCTCGGATAATGAAGAGATTGCGAAATAAACCCTTACCTTGTACTTTTCCATGGTTGGGTGTAGGTTAACATCCTATATAATGGTTAAATAATTGTTATTAAATTATACAATTATCATATACATTAATATGATATCATATATGATCTTTTAACATTGATTTGTTAAAAATATCTTAGTATTATCGTTGTTTCGGGTGATAACTTACTCATTTTCTTTTATATGTTTCGTTACATAATCCGTGTTTGTTATGGATAGGTTGTATCTTATTAATATCCAGAATGATATAAAGTCCTTAAATATTATTATTAATCATCAAATGATAATTATAGGTGAATGGATACGATGGAGAATGAATCTCATCACGTTCGTGGAGAAGGTAGTCTGTATGTACGCACGAGCGACAATATCATTCTTTTGATATTAAAATAATATATAATTGGATGGTATATCATATGTACAGAATAATTATCATGTGAGATTTAATTCTTACATGAATTACACATCATTATTATACCCATCCAAATAATAAATTATTGAATAACAATTACACCACGACGTGGAGACGGTAAGCCGTACGTACGCACGTATGGTGACATGTTATTCAATGGATGGATAGAATACTGAATATGGTTGTACCATAATTATAATAATATTATAGAATATAGGAGATACTGTATTCATTATTTTAGAATGGGAATAACAAAGAAAGAAGAATTTGAAGATGAAATGAATTTGAAAAAGGGTTGTGAAAACATTACCTTTTCTTTGGGTTCTTTCTTTTGATTTGATCAAAATGTATCCATAGGTTGGATTTCTGATCAAACTAATGCCTATAGGTTGTATTTAGGGGAGTTGAAAGACTATTTTGGCAGTTTCTGGCCGATCCAAAAGGCTTTGAATGTGTGAATTAGTGTGAAGGGGGAGTGCCCTTTTATAAGAGGGGTGAGGGGCACCTTTGGAAAAGCAAGAAATATTAATTTATAATAAATTCATATTCGGTTTCTAATGGCTCCAAAGTGTATTATTTAATGTTTAAGGTGGTTATGGGTGTTAAACCACTCAACCAATATAATTTAAAGAGGTCTGGGTTACTATATTAACCTTATCATTAAGTATTATCTCTAAGTTAATTAGTTTCACTTTTACAATGTCTCTTTCTATTTTTATATTATATGGTTAATAAACATACTATATACATCCTAGAAACCCCCAAGTGGTCCATTAATGGTACACCTATCATTATATAAGTCTCTTGGACGATCCTTAGATTTTTAGGATTTTAATATCAGTTAATAATATACTATTTATTTTAATAACTCTTTTATGTCAATTTTGACACTATTCAATAATTCAATTTTTTGAAAATCATAACGAATGATTAATTCCAAAAAATTTACTTAAGGAAATAAACACATGTCATATTAGCCAATAAATTTTTTTTAATTCATAAAAAGTCTCAAATTATATTTATTTGTGTATTTATAATATCAATTATTTTAATTGTTCCCTATTATTGTAATTACTGCATCATCGTTGTGTCATAAATAAAATATATTATTTAACTTTTAAAAATTATAAATAAAATATCATTTTTTAGGAAATATTTTTATATTTCTAAAGAATGTTTACAATCGAATTTATCTTATGTATAACCCTATAATAACAATGTATTAGTAAATAAACTTTGATTTTCACTCTTTTAACACTTCTGTGAATTAAAAAATAATAAATGTCCTAATCTAATCCAAGTGGGACTAAATGATAATATTTTATTCCTAAGGTTGTTTTTGGTCGAGATACACTTCTCTAATAGAATTAGTATATGTGTTAGGGTAATATTAATATCATGTTTAACATTAATTATCATATTTACTTTTAACCCTGGTAAATAAAAGTAAAAAAGTTACTATTCTCCAAATATTATTTTCATCTCATTGAACCACATTTTACTACTTGATTTTAACCATGTCTCTCAAAATTTCTAAATTCAATTCACAGAAGCGGTAAAATTATGTTTTATGAAAAATTCAGTTTTTTTAACTACCACATAGTAGTTTCACGATTCATCAAAAATTGATGTTTTTCAGAACAATGTCAAAATTTTACCCTAAGCTATAATTTATATTCAAAATTTAAAAATTATTTCTATTTTAAAAAATTCCAAACATATAATCTGCATTAATTAATTTTATATTTAATTCCCGCTGTCACAACAAATAGCGTGTTTTAAAGAAACAATATATATCAAAAGATTGACAATTGTTTATGTCCAATTTCAAAGTTAAATTAATTATAATGAACACCATTGTATAAAATGGTAAAAATATATTCTAATTATATTTTTAAACCACTGAATAATATAATTTATCACTATATATGATTTTTATTAAAAAAGTTGTTTTTAAGTATTTATCACTATTCATAAAAATTGGATGATCTCAGAAGAATACCAAAAATTCAACTTAGGATAATTTTGATATTCTGAATACAAAAATGAATTCCATTTTTAAATTTAAAATATATATAATTTCAAAAGGTAGGTATTACTATTCATAACGGCTAGTTTAATTGGTTGTGGTGTGTTAGAACTCAATGTTGCGTACTACACACGCTATCACATTATTCAAAGAGAAGCGTACCGTAGAAGCTTGGGGTGTTATATTTGGGTTCTGGTTGATGCACCAACTGATCTAAATCCTGTTGAATGCAAATGCGTATTCAAGAGCTACCTAACTATGTAAGCTAAAGTAATAAATTATAAAGAAATACTAGTGGAAAAATATTTTAAACAATGTCAAATAATCTATTATGATGAATGATTTTCACCAGTTTCATTGTTTAGATCCATCTAGATTATACTTAATATACAAGGTTACAATGATTATAAAATTTGGAATATGGACATCAAAACTACATTCCATAATGGGAACCTTCAGAATATTTATATATGACACAACTTGAATGTTTTGTGACTCCAAGTGACGCAAAAAATATTTTCAGGTTACAGAGTTCCATTTATGGTTTGATAAAACCTTCTAGGCCATGGAACATTTGATTTGATGAATCTATAAAAGAATTTTCTTTCATTAAGAAAAACTGTGAGGCATGTATTAAATGGATTTTTAGTGGAAATCTGGTCATTACCCTAGTATTATATATTGATGACATATTAATTATTAGAAAATACATATTAGTCTTATAGTCTATTAAGAAGTGGTTGAACAGGAGATTATCCATGAAGAAATTAGGTTAAGGAGGATATATTTTAGGGATCAAGATAATTCATGATATATCCAATAGGCTACTTAGACTAATTCAAAGTACATATATTGACCAGATACTAAGGTGATTTAGTATGGAACAATCCAAGAGGTGATTCATTCCAATGTCACATGGTTTACATATTTCTAAAAAAAACATTTCCTCAGACACAAAAGGATAAAGATAGAATGATTAAGATCTGATATGCTTTAGTGATATGATCAATCATGTAGTCCATGTTATGTACT
The DNA here is from genome assembly GCA_963277665.1 of Viscum album. NCBI lineage: Eukaryota > Viridiplantae > Streptophyta > Magnoliopsida > Santalales > Viscaceae > Viscum > Viscum album. The sequence goes on along the minus strand of OY728128.1, from coordinate 412,809,128 downwards.
ATACATTATGTTTCCTATGCATTTATTATAGCAAGAAGATATCAAGAATATCTAGGAGAAAAAATTGGAATGTTGTTAAGGATCTCCTTATGTATCTGAGAAGAACAAAGGATATGTTTCTTGTGTATGGAGGAGAGGAGGTGCTGGTCATTAGAGGTTATATTCATGGTGGTTTTTAGATAGATCAGAATGATATGAAGTAAAAATTTGGATATTGTTTCTATCTCAACGGAGGATCTATGAGATGGGAGAATTCAAAGGAGCAAGTTGTTACTGATTCTACATCGGAGTCCAAGTATATAGAGGCTTTTGATGCATCCAAAGAAGCTGTTTGAATTTGGAATTTTTTTCTAGGAGGTTTATCTGATACCTAGTAGTAAAGATCCTATCAATCTGTATTTTGAAAATACTATAGTGGTGGATCATGTAAAATATCCAAAGTCGCACCAATAGAAAAAGTACGTACTTCAGAAGTATCACCTCTTGAGTGATTTTTATCAAAGGGGTGAAGTTTTAGTGGGCAGAGTACCCATGGAAGAGAATGTGGAGGACCCATTGACTAAAGACATATCTCAGCTGAATCATGAGTATAATGTGAGAGCTAGTAGACTCAGTGTTATTAGTAGTTGGCTCTAGTGAAGGTGGGAGTCCGGCCATGCTGGGGAAATAGGTTTGTCTAGCTGGGCCTAGGCCTATTCAAGAAATCCCAAAGGGCGAATCAGCTTGGAAAAGCCCAGTCCAGTACCCCATATGAAGCTTGACTCATAAATCCCATCTTGTATATAAATACTAATTGGAAACTTCTGGTAAAGAGATTCAAACCCCTTACCACAGGCTTTCAAGGCTGTGCCTGGACCAACTAGTCTAGCCGGTGCGCCTGTATAAGAATTACTAAAATGTATATATATATATATATCAATGATTTATCATTATATATATATAATTATATATAAATGATTTAACATAATTTATATAATAACATATTATATATTTACAAATAATAATATATATATATATATATAATCATATATCCATAATTTATCATAATATGTATATATAAATATTAACAAAAAAATAACATTCACTCACTAATGTTCACACATGCCCCCCAACTTCATTATTTTTTATGTCTTCCCCCAAACCTCATTAGTTTTTTTAATTCTACTTATATATAGTATATATACATATATTAATCTATTTAAAAAATAAAAAAATAAACCTACCCATTAATTTTTCTTTAACATGCTTGTAATATATATAGATTCACATGTATAAATCTATTTAGAATAAAAATTAACATATCCACCCATATTTGTGCACCCCAAACCCATCATTAATTTTTTACAACTTTCACATATTATTATAATTGAAATTTATTTAGACAAGTAAAATACTACAGATTCAATTTTTTAATCAAATGTTTTCAAATAAATTATTTGATCTTTAATTGTTTTTGAAATTGGTCTATATTCAAGATTTTTATTATATATAATAAAATACTATAATTATAATAGTCTTGTGATTTTGGGGTTGAGGGTTATTATGAAACACATGAATTGAGCAATTTAAAACATGTAAAATGATTGAAAGTTAAATAAACAATGTTTCAACCGTAAAATGTAAATAAAAAATGAAAATAAACGATTTAACATGATTATATATCAATGATTTAACATTATATATATATATATTAAAAAAAATAAAACTAATTCACCGATGATCACGCAATCCCCCCAACCTCATTATTTTTGTAATTCTATTTATGTATATTATATTTATTATATATATTATTTATACATATATACATATATAAATATATTTAGAGAAAAAATAACCCACCCAATACTGTGCACCCCCAGTCCGACATCAATTTTTTTACAACTTGCACATAATATATATAGATTCAGATGTCTATGTATATTTAGAAAAAAATTAGCATATCCACCCACTGTTGTGCACCACCAACCGCTCATTAATTTTTTTAAATCAATCACAAATTATTATTAATGTTATTTATTAGAATGATTGATATTTATTTGGACATGAATAATATTGTAGATTGATTTTTTATTTTGAAAATTTTCAAATAAATCATTTCACCTTTAATTATTTTTTGAATTGGTCTATATTTTAGATTATTATTAAATTAAATTAAATAGTATAATTAAAATAGTTATATGATGTTGGGGTTGGGGTTTTATTATGAAACGCATGAAGAGAGAAATTTAAAACATGTAAAATGATTGAAATTTAAATGGACAACATTTCAATTCAACTATAATATGTAAATAAAAATGAAAAAGAAAATGAAAATTTCTACAAATAAAGTTGAACGTTTAAAAAAATGCATTAAAAAAATCCTTTTTTTTAAAACACGTTTTAATTTTTCTTAAAAATGATTAAAAACAATGTTAATAAAAATTTTCAATTTAAAAAATAATTTCAAAAACATTTAATGAATGTATCACAAAAATATTTTTATAAAATTGTTTTATAAAATCATGTTGATTTTGTTAAAAATAAATCAATAAACCATTCTAGAAATACATTCATAATCAATGTATTAAATAACATTTTAAAAGAAACCTTCTAGAGAAATGTTAGAAAAATGTTTTAAAATAAAAATTTAAAAATAAATTTAAAAATATGTTTAAATAAACATTTTAAAATAAAATTTTAAATAAAATTTTTAAAAACCTTTTTAACACTATATATTATTTTATTTTGAAAATAATAAAATCCCATAAGTGTCAGCCTGTGGCTTGGACAAACTCGATGGTTTGTGCCAGCCCAAGGCTGGGGTCAGACTGCCATATGAAGCTCTTCATGCTGGCCCAATCCAACCTGAATAGTGGTTCATGGCCTAGTTTATTAATGGGTATGCCTAACCTAGCCTGGTCCAATCTAGGCCAGTCGGAAATTACACCCTTACATATAACCATTAATTACATTACCATTATAAGAAAATGCATGAAAAATTGGTCCTCTGGAAAGCCATAGATGTCATTCTAAAATTGAATCAATATTTATAGATTACTCCTCAAAAATATAGTCTTTAAACCATCCAATATACTATTTATTATGTGTATTTGAGATCCAACTTTCATCCCTTCCTGAATTCAAATGAATAGAAATTTCTTTATGTGATTCAACATATGGGTAAACCTATAAGCTGTAATGAAAAACCTAAAGGTGGGCATACACCTAATCCATAACAGTGATTTTGAAAACATATATTACAAAAACTCCTTCACCCAAAACCCACCCAGAGTGAATAGATTTCAATAGAACAATTCTTTCCACACCAGAAAGGTAGTCAGTAAATAATTCAAGAAACTCCTCAGCAACATATCACTCCTTAGTACAACCATCAATCTGAATTTTATTTTTGGAATACCTATTCAAAATCATCATATTTTGTTCAATGGGATACATCCATATATAATTAACAAGAGCACATTGTAAAATATATATTACCAAGTGATCCATCAAGTGAACCATTATATCAAATAATTCTATCCAGAAGAACATCTCCAATTCAAATATCATGACAACTATTTCATTTTCCATAGTTGGAAATTTTGTTGGTTCATTAACATTGTTGTATAAATCATTGAAAAAGAAACATTGATTCATTAATTTATAATGGAAATTCCCGGAAAAATACAACATAATGATACATGAATTATATCTTGCATCAAAACATGATATTCATATGATTTTAGACCCTTTAAATTTTAATTAGTTACTAATATGATATTCATGGATTTTTAGTCATACCGCTATGGATCTTTTAAATCATTAAAAAAGTTTCAATAATTATATCTCTCTTTTCTTTAAAGAGTGCATGAAGTTGGAGGAAGAAATGTGTGTTTTTAGCTCTTCACTGGAGCCAACTCTTCACATATTCCCATATCAATCATGTCTAGCATAGCCTTAATTCCATCCGTCATTTTTCTAGGTGCATTTAGTAATGTTCCGATGACACTATTACACACATTTTTTTACCAAAAGCATTTCATCAAGAAAATGTCTAACGTTCAAACAATTTCAGTATGTTAATTAAAAAAACCTGATCTATTTTTCCAACTAGCTTTTGAAATGTTTTTCTGAAATAGGTTTACCAAAATCAGTGTAGAGACCCGAAGCCTGACGTACATAGACTTTACATTACTTTTGCGGAAAACTTAGTACATAACAAAAACACACACACACAAGGATCGTAATAGTTTAGTGTCTTTGGAAACTCGGAACGTAATCTTCTAATCGTGGTGAAAGATCTTCAATATCTCCCATAAAGATCTTCCCTTTTTTTTACCTAAAACCTTTATTTATATCCTGGGGAAAAGAAAACATAAAAAGGTGAGCTCAAATGCTCAGTAAGGGTATACAAAAGAAAAATCAATCACATAATATTCATAAGAACATAACTTTTGGAAATCTTAACCTGCAAAAGAGAGCATAATTTCATAACATGGGATAAATCATAGTAGTGAAATGAAATCACAATAATCATAACGTAAATCATGAAACTTTGTGGCATTCACACATAATCATAGAGAATCATTTCTTGTTAGTCAAGACTCATTTCCAAGACTATCTTAGTGGAGAAAGTCCCTTTCTGAATCGAGTAACCCACGTTTCAGTCATGTTTCACTGAACCGGTATAACCTACCATTCCAGCCATGTCTATCTCATGAGATATAAAATCATTACCCAATGCATTGGAGGGAGATATAGGTCCCACCCATCTTATAATGAATCCTTTCTTATGTGTGCCACATAATCATAAATCATACATCATCGCATAACCCATGTAATAAAAATGGGATTCTTAAACAACATGACATCATAAAACAATTCATATAAGATAATGGAATTCATAAAAAAATTTTCCATCACAACATAATCAAATCCATGTAATAATATGGATAGAAATAGAACCCTTTATTATCTTAGATGGAAAATAATTTTGATAAAACACTTGAAATGAATTCTTGAGGAAAATATCCTTTCTTCTTCAAAATCAATTTCTTTTCACAAAACATCATGAAATTTTAAAAGAAAGAGATTTTATTAAAAATAGTCATGAAATATTTTGGAGTATGGTTCATGAAAATAAGGCTTTATAAAACCGTAAAAATCCGTTCGTGCCGTATAAGTTAAAAAAAACATTCTTCGTACTTTTGTCGAAAAAGTCAAAAAGTACCTCGTACGAAAAACGACAAAAGATTCCTTTCATACATATTACTAAAAACTCACCGAAGGGTAAAAATGGATTTAAAAAATTTTAGGTGGATGGAAATAATATTACATATTGAGGGAACATGGATGTGGATGATAAAATACACCCCAGTAAATGCCAATGTAAAAACAATCTCGGATAAAATGAGATTGTGATATTTTCCCTTACCTTAGGTCCGACTTTCTTTGTAAGTGTCCGAACCTCCTGTATAATGATTTAAATCATGTTATTGAATTATTCTAGAATCATATTCATTGTTATTATATCATATATGGTTCACTTATGACTTTATATTACCCGTTCTTTTGTAAATTCCATGTTAAAGAAGCGTTTTGGGTAAAATCGTTTCATTTATCGTAGGTGTTTTGACTTGTTGTTCTTGACATTATTATTACTTATATCATGATTTACTTACTTCCAGAATATAAAATATGATTTATATATCATATATATTCAGTATATATATATATATAATAGATAGTTAAATGAAATGAAAAACACCGTTCATGGAGACGGTAGTCCGTACGTACGCATGAACGCTGTTTTCCTTTCCTTATTGTCTTGAATGGAAGTAAGTAGATGACATACATATATATATACATAAATCCAGTAGCTTTATAATGTCATATATTTCATTATTATTTCTTATATATACTTTATAATCATTCTTAAATGGTTAACATGGAGAATGAATCTCATCGCGTCGTGGAGACGGTAGTCCGTACGTACGCACGAGCGATGATATCATTTCCATAATTATAGAATTGAATTGGAGTGGATTATAAAATATATCAGAATCAATATGATGTTTTAATAACTATGTATAGTTATTATTTACACCATAATACCCATCCATGTAAGGTGTTGGTGGAAAAACAGATTACACCACGGCGTGGAGACGGTATTCCGTACGTACGCACGCGCGGTGATTTCGTTTTCAGTAGGATGGATAGATGGTGAATTAGGATTGTTTCATAATTATAATAACATATCAGTATATGAGTGATACTGTTGTTATTACTTCATAATGAAACAACCTAAGAAGAAGAAGTGGAATAAGAAATAAAGGTGAAAGAATTGGTAACAGAAATTAGCTCTTCTTTGAAGCGCCTCTTTGAGACCTCCGCTTAGGGCACTAAAATTGGACTTTGAGGAAGACCAGAACCTCTAGTGTGTTTCTAGGGAAGTGGAGAAGAGATTTTGGCAGGGTTTGTCCGAGCTTGAAGGCTCAAACTTGTGTAAGGAAGAGAGGGAGGAGGTGCCCTTTTATAAGGGAGGAGAGGGGCACCTTAGGAATACCTCAAAATATTATTTTATATTAAAGTCAAAATCGGTTTATAATGGTTCCAAAGGGTCTTATTTAGAAGCTAAAGTGGGGATGGGTCTAAATCCTATCATCCAATAAGATTTAGACAAGTTTAGGGTATTATTCTAACCTTATCAATTAGATTTAACTCTAAGTTAAATAATTTAACTTTCAACGTGTCTTTTTGTTTTCTTTCACTATATGGTTAATACACTTACTATAACATGCCAAAAGAACCCCAAATTGTTTATTATATATATATATATCCTTTTATATGTCATTTGGCCGAACCTTAGATTTTTAGGAATAAAATAACAATTAATAATATAATATTTGATTTAAAAACTATTTTGTGTCAATTTTGACACTATTTGATATATGAGTTTTGTGAAAGTCATAACAAAATTATATGTTCGAACCAAGTTGATTAAATCAACACTAATATATCATAGTAACCTAGAAAATTAGTGTAATTCATAAAAAGTCTCAAATTACATTCATTTGAGCATTTATAACATCAATTATGTTAATATTTCCTTAAAAGGGTAATTACTGCATCATCGTTGTGTCATAAATAAATTAATTTATTTAAATTCTAAAAATTATAAATAAAATCTAATTATGTAGGAAATATTTTTATATTTCTAATGAATATTTATAGTCGAATTTATCTTTTGTATAACCCCATATTAAAAATGTTTTAGTTATTAATCTTTGATTTTAACTATTTTAACTATTCATTAAATAAAATAATATTAAATGTCATAATCTAATCCAAGTGGACCTAAATGGTCATATTATATTCATAAGGTTGTTTTTGGTCGAATTACACTTATCCAATAGAATTAGGACATGTGTTAGGGTAATAGTAATATCATATTTATCCTTAGTTACCCTATTTACTATTAACCGTGGTAAAAAAAAGTAAAAAGTTACTATTCACCAAAAATTATTTTCATCTCATTGAACCACATATTAGTCCTTGATATTAACCGTGTCTGTCGGATTTTCGAAATTCCATTCACAGAAGCGGTAAAATTATGTTTTATGCAAAATTCAGTTTTTAACCTACCACTTTGTGGTTTCACTATTCATCAAAAATTGAAAGTTTTCAGAAAAATTCCAAAATTTCATCCTAAGCTATATTTCATATTCCAAATTCAAAAATGAAGTCTATTTTACCAAATTAATTAATTTTATAATTAAATCCCGCTGTTAAAACAAATATGGTGTTTTTAAGAAACAATATCTATCAAAAGATTGACACTTGATTATGTATGGTTTAAATGTGAAATTACATCCAATGACCAACATTGAATTAAATTGTAAAAATATATTCTAAATATACATTAAAACCACTCAAATTAATGATTTATCACTATTAATTATTTCGATTAAAAAAGTTGTTTTTAATTATAATTTAGTAATTTCCACTATTCATCAGAATATGAAAGTTATCCGAAAAGTACCAAAATTTCACCTTAGGATAAATTCGATACTCCGAATCCAAAAATGAAGTCCATTTTGAGAGATAAAATTTCTAAAATTTAAAAAGTGGTTATTACTATTCATAACGGCTAGTTTTAATAATATTTTAATAGCATATCGTTGTTTCGTGAAACTCAGTATTGCGTACTACACACGCTATCGAAGAAAGTCGCGATTGCGTGTAATGCAAGGCAAGTCAAGGATGTGTGTTGTGCAAGCTCCTTTTGGTGTAGCGTACAACACAAGACATTTGTGAAATAATGAATATTTTTCATAAAATCTCAGGCTGTTACATTCTACCCCCCTTAAAATGAATTTCGCCCTCGAAATTCATCGGGGTTATAAATGGTTTACTATCCGAAAGTTTCTTTAATAGAAACCCACATCGTAAAAAGGAATACCAAAACTTGGCTTTAAAAACTAAAGTATGAAATGTAACGATTACCCAAATAAACTAATCACTGGGTTTCCACATAGGTGAAAATATGGATTTGGAAGAGAAATCTAACCATCATGTTCTGATGGAGAGTGGTAGAGAACATGGCTATGGAAAATCCAGTAATCACAAATCCATAAATTTGTGACGATCTAAGGTACCATATGATTCATCAGGTATAAGATCACTAGGACAACATTTTTGGTTTTCAAGATCGTTTCCCTAAAGTTGAAGAATTTGAATTAGAATAAATACTTACTTTATTTTGGTACAATCTCACTGTTTTTCGTGCCTTGAAAAATTTCCACTTCATCTCTTAAATAAATGAAGTTGAATTTGTTATCATGTGATAGAATGACGGGTCATTCCATCTGTCTCAAACAAAAGGTTAGCACAAAATTATATACATAAGTCGATCTATAGTGAGATTAATCGTATATTGTTCCTAAAATGGACTTATACATCATATGTCATACAACTTAATATAATAAAACTAGTTTCTACTAAACAGGGACTTCCTGTAGGCCAGTGGTAGGCGATAAAGGCCAGTCGCACTTCGGTTGTGGGTTCGATTTCCACAGCCTTGTCCGACGCGATGGGCTATCGCCTGTCCTGCAGGTTGTCCTTTTTCTAAAACTATATTACTATAACATCCCATCAATAACATCGAGAAAACTTCTATCCTTAAACAATACTAACTTATGTCCAACATAATCCATTCTAATCTTTAGGCTTATCCATAATACTGCAATCCACTCTCATAACATAGTGAAAATGATTACCAGAGATTTAACACCATCATCAATCCCCATATATCATAAGATATGTTTTGTTGGTCACATTCCAAACATTCAAAGTCCTTAATCATGTATTCTCTTGAATACCTTATTGAAAACATGAATGCAGTTAAAAGTTAACACCTTCCACATACTAAAATCCTCAAAATTCTATATACTCAAACCATGATATCACTTAGTCCTTATATCAATCATGAGCTCATGAATACTATTAAACATTTCATTTTCTCGTATAATCTTCATTATGCGCATATCATCTTACTTCCAAAAAAATATCTGAATAACCTTTCATGTATACTGGTAGCATTAATCATATACTTTCAAAACTCAAGGAAAGACAACAGTGTAACAAATCCATAGATGTCTCTTTATTCCATAGTAGCATGAGATTACTTATACAACATTACACATGATAAACATGTAATCATTCCACTACATTCTTAAACCATTGACCGAGATTCAACAATTCTTTCATCTCACATATCATTTGTAGTCTCATCATCATCATCCACATAAATACTACCCATACGACCATACTGATTCTCTTCATGATACTTTCCCTTAGGGAATTGGTTTGCATAATTCCCGTACATTCCACATTTAAAACATTTAACCATTGTTGATGTCGTAGCGATACCATTATCCTCATCCCTGGTGTTAACTAAACCATTTCCTTTGCACTTACTGGCTTTGTGTCCTTCTTTTCCACACCCAAATCATCTTCCAGTTCCTTTGAAACATTCTCCTTGATGCCTCTTCCCACATGATTTACATAGGGGAAATTGAACTTTCTTTCCTCTATGATCATCATGAAACTCCATATTTCTCTTATTAGCCGAGTCAGGAAACTTACCAAATTTTACTTTATTGATCATATTATGAGATTGCTGATTTGGAATAATAATGATGTTTGTACTTCCAAATCCCATTTCATTATGAAAAATATCATTCCATTGTCCATCATATTCTCCATTATCATGAATCATCTTGTTTCCAGCCATTTTCTAAAACCCAAAAAGAATAGTGTGAGAGGAAAAAATCATAATAAAGGGGGAGTAACTTCAATATCTAAAATCTTAGGTTTAATTCTATGATCGTTAGCGTAATTATAGTACTATAACCTATACGTATACTTAACATTAGAGACATCCCTAAACATACCTTAGAAATATCTCTAGGGATCTCACGAAAGTTCTCGCATCCTAGTTTCCAAAGGTTGACTAAACCTTTCCTCTAATACCAACTGTAGAGACCCGAAGCCTGACGTACATAGACTTTACATTACTTTTGCGGAAAACTTAGTACATAACAAAAACACACACACACAAGGATCGTAATAGTTTAGTGTCTTTGGAAACTCGGAACGTAATCTTCTAATCGTGGTGAACGATCTTCAATATCTCCCATAAAGATCTTCCCTTTTTTTTACCTAAAACCTTTCTTTATATCCTGGGGAAAAGAAAACATAAAAAGGTGAGCTCAAATGCTCAGTAAGGGTATACAAAAGAAAAATCAATCACATAATATTCATAAGAACATAACTTTTGGAAATCGTAACCTGCAAAAGAGAGCATAATTTCATAACATGGGATAAATCATAGTAGTGAAATGAAATCACAATAATCATAACATAAAACATGAAACTTTGTGGAATTCACACATAATCATAGAGAATCATTTCTTGTTAGTCAAGACTCATTGCCAAGACTATCTTAGTGGACAAAGTCCCTTTCTGAATCGAGTAACCCTCGTTTCAGTCATGTTTCACTGAACCGGTATAACCTACCATTCTAGCCATGTCTATCTCATGAGATATAAAATCTTTACCCAATGCATTGGAGGGAGATATAGGTCCCACCCATCTTATAATGAATCCTTTCTTATGTGTGCCACATAATCATAAATCATACATCATCGCATAACCCATGTAATAAAAATGGGATTCTTAAACAACATGACATCATAAAACAATTCATATAAGATAAAGGAATTCATAAAAAATGTTTCCATCACAACATAATCAAATCCATGTAATAATATGGATAGAAATAGAACCCTTTATTATCTTAGATGGAAAATAATTTTGATAAAACACTTGAAATGAATTCTTGAGGAAAATATCCTTTCTTCTTCAAAATCAATTTCTTTTCACAAAACATCATGAAATTTTAAAAGAAAGAGATTTTATTAAAAATAGTCATGAAATATTTTGGAGTATGGTTCATGAAAATAAGGCTTTATAAAATACTAAAAATCCGTTCGTGCCGTATAAGTTAAAAAAAACATTCTTCGTACTTTTGTCGAAAAAGTCTAAAAGTACCTCGTACGAAAAACGACAAAAGATTCCTTTCATACATATTACTAAAAACTCACCGAAGGGTAAAAATGAATTTAAAAAATGGTAGGTGGGTGGAAATAATATTACATATTGAGGGAACATGGATGTGGATGATAAAATACAACCCAGTAAATGCCAAAGTAAAAACAATCTCGGATAAAATGAGATTGTGATATTTTCCCTTACCTTAGGTCCGACTTTCTTTGTAAGTGTCCGAACATCCTGTATAATGATTTAAATCATGTTATTGACTTATTATAGAATCATATTCATTGTTATTATATCATATATGGTTCACTTATGACTTTATATTACCCGTTCTTTTGTAAATTCCATGTTAAATAAGCGTTTTGGGTAAAATCGTTTCATTTATCGTAGGTGTTTTGACTTGTTGTTCTTGACATTATTATTACTTATATCATGATTTACTTACTTCCAGAATATAAAATATGATTTATATATCATATATATTCAGTATATATATATAAATAATAGATAGATAAATGAAATGAAAAACACTGTTCATGGAGACGGTAGTCCGTACGTACGCATGAACGCTGTTTTTCATTCCTTATTGTCTTGAATGGAAGTAAGTAGATGACATACATATATATATATATATATAAATAAATCCAGTAGCATTATAATGTCATATAATTCATTATTATTTCTTATATATACTTTATAATCATTCTTAAATGGTTAACATGGAGAATGAATCTCATCGCGTCGTGGAGACGGTAGTCCGTACGTACGCACGAGCGATGATATCATTTCCATAATTATTGAATTGAATTGGAGTGGATTATAAAATATATCAGAATCAATATGATGTTTTAATAACTATGTATAGTTATTCTTTACACCATAATACCCATCCATGTAAGGTGTTGGTGGAAAAACAGATTACACCACGGCGTGGAGACGGTATTCCGTACGTACGCACGCGCGGTGATATCGTTTTCCGTAGGATGGATAGATGGTGAATTAGGATTGTTTCATACTTATAATAACATATCAGTATATGAGTGATACTTTTGTTATTACTTTATAATGAAAAAACCTAAGAAGAAGAAGTGGAATAAGAAATAAAAGTGAAAGAATTGGTAACGGAAATTACCTCTTCTTTGAAGCGCCTCTTTGAGACCTCCTCTTAGGGCACCAAAATTGGTCTTTGAGGAAGTCCAGAACCTCTAGGATGTTTCTAGGGAAGTGGAGAAGAGATTTCGGCAGGGTTTGGCCGATATTGAAGGCTGAAACTTGTGTAAGGAAGAGAGGGAGGAGGTGCCCTTTTATAAAGGAGGAGAGGGGCACCTTAGGAATACCTCAAAATATTATTTTATATTAAAGTCAAAATCGGTTTATAATGGTTCCAAAGGGTATTATTTAGAAGCTAAAGTGGGGATGGGTAGAAATCCTATCATCCAATAAGATTTCTACAAGTTTAGGGTATTATTTTAACCTTATCAATTATATTTAACTCTAAGTTAAATAATTTAACTTTTACCCTGTCTTTTTGTTTTCTTTCACTATATGGTTAATACACTTACTATAACATGCCAAAAGAACCCCAAATTGTTTATTATATATATATATATATATCCTTATCTATGTCATTGGGCCGAACCTTAGATTTTTAGGAATAAAATAACAATTAATAATATAATATTTGATTTAAAAACTATTTTGTGTCAATTTTGACACTATTTGATATATGATTTTTGTGAAAGTCATAACAGAATTACATGTTCGAACCAAGTTGATTAAATCAACAATAATATATCATAGTAACCTAGAAAATTATTGGAATTCATAAAAAGTCTCAAATTACATTCATTTGAGCATTTATAACATCAATTATGTTAAAATTTCCTTAAAAGGGTAATTACTGCATCATCGTTGTGTCATAAATAAATTAATTTATTTAAAGTCTAAAAATTATAAATAAAATCTCATTATGTAGGAAATCTTTTTAGCTTTCTAATGAATATTTATAGTCGAATTTATCTTATGTATAACCCCATATTAAAAATGTTTTAGTTATTAATCATTTATTTTAACTATTTTAACTATTCATTAAATAAAATAATATTAAATGTCATAATCTAATCCAAGTGGACCTAAATGGTCATATTATATTCATAAGGTTGTTTTTGGTCGAATTACACTTATCCAATAGAATTAGGACATGTGTTAGGGTAATAGTAATGTCATATTTACCCTTAGTTACCCTATTTACTATTAACCGTGGTAAAAAAAAGTAAAAAGTTACTATTCACCAAAAATTATTTTCATCTCATTGAACCACATTTTAGTCCTTGATATTAACCGTGTCTGTCGGATTTTCAAAATTCCATTCACAGAAGCGGTAAAATTATGTTTTATGCAAAATTCAGTTTTTAACCTACCACTTAGTGGTTTCACTATTCATAAAAAATTGAATGTTTTCAGAAAAATTCCAAAATTTCATCCTAAACTATATTTCATATTCCAAATTCAAAAATGAAGTCTATTTTACCAAATTAATTAATTTTATAATTAAATCCCACTGTTAAAACAAATAGCGTGTTTTTAAGAAACAATATCTATAAAAAGATTGACACTTGATTATGTCTGGTTTAAATGTGAAATTACATCTAATGACCAACATTGTATTAAATTGTAAAAATATATTCTAAATATACTTTAAAACCACTCAAATTAATGATTTATCACTATTAATTATTTCGATTAAAAAAGTTGTTTTTAATTATAATTTAGTAATTTTCACTATTCATCAGTATATGAAAGTTATCCGAAAAGTACCAAAATTTCACCTTAGGCTAAATTCGATACTCCGAATCCAAAAATGAAGTCCATTTTGAGAGCTAAAATTTCTAAAATTTAAAAAGTGGTTATTACTATTCATAATGGCTAGTTTTAATAATATTTTAATAGCATATCGTTGTTTCGTGAAACTTAGTATTGCGTACTACACACGCTATCGAAGAAGGTCACGATTGCGTGTAATGCAAGGCAAGTCAAGGATGCGTGTTGTGCAAGCTCCTTTTGGTGTAGCGTACAACACAAGACATTAGTGAAATAAAGAATATTTTTCATAAAATCTCGGGCTGTTACAATCAGTTTCTATATATTTTACAATCAAAAAAATTTGATCACCTATTAATGGAGGTGATGTATTGTGTTCTTATAAACTCCAAATGAATGATGTCATCCAAGATCGGTACAAATTTCATCAGGGTAAAAATATGAAATTTCCTAGAAATGCAGTCTTCAATGAATGCTTCAACCTAATTGGGTGTGTATCTTCTTCACAAATGTGACACTATTTTGTTCCATTAATTCTATATTCTTAAAAATTTCCATAAGAATTAAAGTCATTTATCATCCTATAAAACTTGTCTCTCAACATGGAATCTTAATTTCTTTAAACATCATATAATGTAACACTCGAATCCCACAATAGTTTAAAATCATCGATCAATGGTGTAAAATAAGCATCAATATCATTACCCAGTTGTTTTAGTTCTGATATATGAAGATAAAATATAATTTATTTTCATTTCATGGATAACCATGGTGTAAAGTTATAATTTAAAAACATATTTGGCCATGTACTGTGAGTATTTCTTTGAAAACGAAAATGATTCACTCTAAATATAGACAACACATGACAAATGTTTCTCAACTTGTTTCCAAATTCCAGATAGTTGTGATCAATTCTCCTCCAATAAGGAGAGTCTTTTAGGTGACGATGTTTCCAATCATTATTTCTTATATCTACTTGTCATGTCAATTATATTTATGTCTCCTCACTTCCATATAGGTGCCTAAATCATTGAATGATAGGGAAGTACCATGCGACTTTTCTAGGAACTGATTCATCATTCTTGTATCGATAAGAACCACACTTAAGTAAAATTTTATGTGATTTTTGGTCCTTATGAAATATTATACATACATTTGGATAGACATGTATTATTTTTGAGATCATACAAATTTAAAATGTCATTCTTTTATCATCATATGTTTGAAACATAAGTTCATTATCTTTTTGGATTATTTCATTCAAGAGATAAAGTAGTTCAGTAATACATTTGTGACTCCATCTGTTTCCAGCTTTTAAATTATATAGCTTTAGTATGGATGACAATGCTATATATTTAGTACAAATATCATAAATTGGCATATTTTCACAACCCTTTAACTACTCAAACAATTTTTTACAATCAAAAAGTTCATCTTAAACTATTAATGACATTTCCTCAATATGATCTGCAACATCATTCACACCTATAATCACGTCATTAATGTGGTCATCATCATTTTCGATTCTTGTAATCATATTAGTTCATCCATATAACTCAATATTATCCTGGTCACTAGATACATTAAATTTTCCCAAGGTTTAGTCGAATATATAGAACATCAATCTGTTTCATGAGAGATTAAGTGTTCTTCCAACTCCTCTAGACTAATTTGTCTAGAAATAAAACTATGTAAACACAGACAATGGATTTGAGAAGGGTCAAATGTCTGATCGTTTTTAAACATGATGAAATCTATCACTCCATACTCACACTCTTTCTTAATACCATTGGTATACATCCATTTTCATTTCAAATCCATCTTATTTGATTTGTTAATATTAAAATTTAACAAAATAAATAAAGTGTAAAAACTATTTCATAGAAAAAGTTCAACGTATGATTAAAATAATAATGTAAGGTAACATTATTAATTTTTATGTTTTTAAAGACATAAATTTTTTTATTAATGGTTACGATTTTACTAAATTGGGTTATATTTAATCTTTTTTAAATTATATGAACCTAATATACCATATATTACACTAATTCATGTCCAAAGAGAGACTGCTCCCCTATTAGAACCCAATATATAGGTGATCAACACATGGCCTTTAAAAAATTTATGTTCATGGGGGAGTAACAGATCATAAGTGATCACATACCTCGATTTTAAAATGTCATTAAATTTTCAGTACAACAAAATTATATAAACTTTAAACTCAAAAAAATATTTTAATTCAAATTTTGAAATTTAAGAAATTGTTTAAACATATGTGATTTCACATATTTATTAAAAAAATTTACTCGATCCATATAATATTAACTTGAAAAATATAAATTTATAAATATTTTTCACAATGTATTACAAATAATAATACTACAAAATTATAAATGAGAATTTTAATAATTATATTTTTATATATTAATATTTTCTT
Organism: Viscum album; assembly: GCA_963277665.1. Classification (NCBI taxonomy): domain Eukaryota; kingdom Viridiplantae; phylum Streptophyta; class Magnoliopsida; order Santalales; family Viscaceae; genus Viscum; species Viscum album. The sequence continues at coordinate 412,792,273 of OY728128.1, read as the reverse complement.
ATATATATATATATTATTTATTTATAATTACAGACTTATAAGTTGTACTTATTTATTAAAAATACATTATTAATTAATAATTATAATTAAAAATATTATTTTTAATGTACAATAATAATAATTTTTTTAAATTATATTATTAATTATATTAATCTATAATTATATTGATATATAATTCTATGAATAAATAAAAATTATTTAAAATATACATTATTATTAATTATTAATTAATAATTTAATTATTATATTAACATATATTATTTTTGAAATCAAATTACCAAAATTGTCAATATAAGTTCATTTAAATATTTAAAGTTTCATTTTTTCAGTTACTAATTTATATATATGACAACATTTATTCAGAAATAGATGTGTGTGTGTGTGATTGTCTAAAGAACCCAATGACATGTGTGTGTTTGTGTGTGTGTGGGTGTGATAAATGAATTAAAAACATACATGGCTATATCCAATTATATACAATGCATTTAATTTTAATTTTATTGAAATTTCAATATAAAATGAACTGAAATTAATTTCTTATATCTAAAAATTTTATATTGATAAATATTGTTAAATGAATCTTAATAATTAATAATTATATAATAATATATATGATATTAGTTTTATTATACATAAAAATTGTTCACATGTGTGTGTGCGTGCGTCTAAAGAACCAAAGGACATGGATGTCTATGTATGTAATAAGTGAACTCAACACATACATGTCTATAATATTAATTTTATTCTATTTTATTTATGATATAAACTCAAATTAATTTTTAATATATAAAATTTCTTTTATTAATTAATATTACTATATTTAGTCTCCATAAGGGATTCAGAGAAAATATACCATAATTGGGGTTGAATTAAGGTATGAAATTTATCTAACTAGAACACATTTTCGTTAAACTCTCACTATCTATGATGATCATAAAATCAGTATTTGTACCCTTCAGTTATTTTTTAGATGATGATGATTTTATCATTAATATTTTATAGTTTTTATCCTTTTAAAAAAATGATTCAATGATCCTTAATCTACACACATCGATTATGTCAGGAAGAATATAAAACATAAAAAAATTATTATTTTTAGTTCACACGCACTAGGCTAAATCATGAAAAATACAATCAACAATGTGGTGATGCACCAAAATTTACTAACATAAAATTAATGTATATATAGAATTGTATATAAAAAACATAGGTCACATCAGATGTTCTAAGTAATGTTGTAGGAGTGGGAAATTTTGGGTGACCAACAATAATCGGTGGTGAAATGTCACATATGGATAGTGTTAGTCACCCAAATATTCAAACCTATTCCTAATGCAGGATGGATGATAAATAGTGTTCAAGTCCTTTGGGAAAATATTAAAAATAAAAACAAAATAAAATGTTAAAACCATTAATATCAAATGTCAATTCATCCAAGAGAGAGAGAAGGAGAGGGAGTTGGAGAGTGTGAGGCAGTGAAAGAGAGTGGAAGCGTGCATAGAATCAAGGAGGGAGAGTGGCAGCGAAGGCTATAGGGAGGGAGAGAGGTAGAACATGAGAGAGGGATATCAACACGGGAGGTAGAGCAGTAAGGGAGGGAGGGAGGTGATGGATCATTCTAGTAAGGAGGGATAACGGTAGAGAGAGATAGCGGTGGTGAGGTTTCAATTCCAAAAGAGATTGAAGGAATAACTGAATAATTGCCACTTTGAGTTAAATTTATAAAGCGGTGTATATTTTTTATCAGTGCTTCCAAAAAATCACTAATAAATATGTCATTTATCAATGCTAAATTAAAAATGTGTTGATAAAATATCTCCTTATCAGTGATAGAAAATCCCTCATTAATATTTAACAATATAGGTTGTCTAATTAAAAAATTTTAATTCATATAATAATATGTATATATTACTATATAACAGTTTTTAATTGTAGATGGGTGAAACTCAAGAGCTTTACATTCTATTTCCACATGGATTCAATATCAGAATCGTGATGGTCTTCAATAGAGAATGAAATCTTGATTCGAGGGATGTATTTGTCTGTAATATAAAGATTAAATAAGATGAAATCGATTTGAATAGGTAGAATGGACTTTTTGGAAAACCTGATTTGAAATTCACTCACCTAAGAGAGGAATCCCAATCCATGACTAGGAAAGCTGAGAATGGTCGATTCTTCTATGAGGTTAAGAATTATTCAAGAAAGGTTACCAAAAATGGCACCCTCTATATATTCGAGACTGAAAATGTGATTTTGCAAGACTGAATGAGGTCATATCAACAAATGATCATCACTCGAGCTATATCATTTCTTCTTGAAATACCATGGAAGATTGAGGGGATTCATAGTCATCTCTCTCAAATATGGGTTTTCAAATATTGTAGCCTAACCTCCATAGGTAATGTATTTTTTCATATCATTTTCCCTTAAAAAATATATAATCCATGGCATGGGGTTGTGGAATTATGTATCACAAGCCAAGAAATATTTGGATCTAGAACTGGGATCCATTCTTCAACCCCTCAATGATCAGGAACAAAATTTCTCATGTCTGGTATGAATAAAGTGTCAAAGATGTTCTTATGGAACTCAAAGATCCTTTAGGACATTGCCTTTTTCATCGGGATCTTCATCAAGTTTGACAAATAGATTAGGAAATAATGTCTTTGTCACTTTTTCAGGGTACTTATTGTGGTTGATATTATATCTCCCATTATTTAAATGGTTATTTGGTTGTTGGTGAATTTAGAATTGAAATCTGAATTTCTCCATAAGAGATTTCTATTTTTTCTCTAGGTGTGAAAACATTGAGCATATTGTGGGAGTTTATCGTAGGAATACGAATTGCTCAAATTTTAAGAAGATAGGTCACTAAATTGACCATTGTAAATTCATTAAATAACCTCATCCAATGGAAAATTATTTTTAAGGATGGTAAATCGATCATGGGAGCCATGTATTCTGGGAATGCACCTTCTGGAACTGGTTAGGACCCTAGGGATCATAGTGTTCAGATACAGCCTTACATTGATGCAATTGTATTTGGTGGTTTTTATAATCATGTGGTAACCCATGATGACCACAGTCCTTTAAAAGGTTTAAATACAAGTATTATTGTGTGCAAAGGAAGGTTCTCTCTAGAACATGGTTGATTCTCCCTCTAATGACCAGGGTGTGGGTTTGATTCCTTCTCCACATCATGGCTTGTTGTGTTCTGGACTAATTCCCCTTTAGCATGCCCAAGTTGGATATTGAGTAGGTATTATTGATGAGGAAGTGAGGCAGTTTGCAGGGAATATGTTTCATCCTAAAGGATACATACTATTCATGATGATGTCTAATATTAGTGGATAAGCCACATGTAATGATGGCCAGTTTCATGTTGTAGGTGTTGATGAACAGAAACTAATGGTTTTTGACCTAGCCATGGAGGAAACACATGTGGACGTATGAAACAATGGGTATTAATCTAATGATTATTTTGATGAAGATTATTTTTTAGAAGATCATTACTTCAATGAGGGTTTTAGAAATGGGAAAAGGGAGATGTTGAGGAAATCTCAACTTTGTAGATAAAAAAGAGGTGAGATCATGCACACGTCTTTTTATAAATTTTCGGAATCAATTATAACTAATTAGACTATGAAGATAAGTGAAAGTAAAGTCTTGCAATCAGGCAAAGATTTGGGTGCATCTATAATGGAAGCCTCTGACCCCCCCCCCCTCATACATGAAGGGAAAGTCTTCCTTGATCTAATACCAACAAAAGGTTGGGCATCCAACTACCAATACCTCAACCAGGTGTGCTAATGGTATTGATGAATGTTGAGTGGTCTTATCCACCCCATTTTATTAACCTAATGAAAAATTCATATGTTATATTTGTTAAGGCCTCATATGAGGAATGTGATATTTCATAGGAAAAAAACTGTAGTATCATACCACCAGAGGACCAAGAAGGTGAAAGGCCAACTGAAGACCCCAACAAGGATGTGGGAGAATGGTTTTTGGCAACTTGATGTCATTTTTATATGATGCATCCGAATGACTTCAGTTTCAATGACTATTTAACTGTATAGAAGTAATTATCAATAAACATCGAATAAGGATTCTGATCGAATCTAGATATGAAATTTTGGGATATATCTTGAAAATTTAGGATTTTATTCACTCTAGAGGACATATTTTAATAGTAATTGAATGAAGAATATTAGGCCCCACAAAAGGCCAAGACATGGAGGAGAGGATGACATCCAATGGGAAACGGAAGATATACAAGGATGTTGGGATCTTGAGTGACTTGTTGGGATTGAATTACTATATTAGGATTCTTTATTTATGATTTTCACTAGTAAAAATCATTCCTCTAACATCACTATATAAAGGGAATTATTAATGCCATAAAAGCACTGATAATGCGAGTGATGATAAAGGGTTGGATTTATCAGTTCTTGAAAAATGGGCTGACAAAGTCCCCATTTAGTATCGCTAAAAAAGAACTGATAAAGGGGGCTTTATCAATTATTTTCCATAGCACTGATAAATGGATCCCTTATCATTGATTTTTGAGCTATTATATGTGTCCTTTAATAGTGCTAAAAAAGTGTTGATAATGTCCCTAATAAAGGGGGATAATTTTTTTGTTCAAACCCACCATACCTTTTATCACTGTTCCCCACCCCCTTTTATCAGGTCTTGTGGGCCCTCCCCCCCTTATTAGTGATTTTGATAATTCCACTCGCCGACAAAAACCCCTACCTTCAGTGAGTTTTGAACCAAAGACCTCCACCTACTACGCCAACACCCTTTCCACCCCTATAATTTTTTTCCATTTTATGATATATCTATATATTTATAAATATTTCATTAATATTTTTAACCACATATATATATATATATTTATTTAAAAATGTATTTATTTATATATATATTTAAATACATATATAAAATATGTTTTCTTGCATCTAAAAATACATACATAAAAATTTATATATGTGCATCTATAAATATAATTATACATATTTATATTTATTTACATATATTATATAATAATATTTATATGCATTTATTAGAATATATATCACATTTTCAAGACACACACACACACACATATATATATATACATTCATTGTATAATTATATAAATATTCATACATTTTTAATTTATATAAAATAGATATTAGTTTTTTAATGTTTAGGGAGCAGTGGAAGCATGTGTTGGGTGGTGCCAAATTTTTCTATTTTCAATAATTTCTGATAAATCTGAGATCTATATGATAATGAATGTTATGATCGATGGAATTTAATCAATGAAATGAACAATGGATAACAATTCTGGAACTCATAGAGAGGAGATCAACACATATTGTTTATAAATAATTAAATCAGATAATGAATTAACTTTAAGGAATTATTTCGTTGTTGATGAATCTGGTGACAGATCTTCGGATCACCATCATTGCATTATAGAAACCAAGTGTAGAGTTCATCTAGAGGTGATCCACACATGTTCCAGTAATCTCCATATGTTTCCAATGGAGTCTCTGGGTGCTAGCACGAAAGATCGTTAGCATAATGCCCCATTTCCTTGCACTTGAAGCATTGAATTGTTGGTGGTGAATTCTCTTTAGTGTTTGCTTTATTCACATCATTAGAAACCCTTTTTCCATTACTTCGACACTCAGCTGCTCGATGACCTTCTTTTCCACACTTAAAAAATTTTCTAGTCCCTTTCAGACAATCTCCACCATGCTTCTTTCCACACTTTGTGCATAAGGAAACATTCATCTTCTTTTCACTATTATTATGAGATTTCTACTTGAACTCCATCTTTCGTTTCTTGTCAAAACCATGAGATGGATATGTAACACCAACTTCCATTTCAACCTTGATAGCACAACGCACAATTTCTTCATATCTACTGAAGTCTCTTATAGCTAATTTCCTTCAAAGACTTGGTTTTAAGAAACTGAAAAATCGATCAACTTTACTTTCAGGTTGGATGGTAATAACAGATGCATACCTTGAAAGTCTTGTAAAATTAGATTTGTATATACCAACAGATTCATCATCATTCTGCTTCAGCTCATGAAACTCCTTTTCCATCTTTGTTCGAAGAATACGAGGGAAGTACTTACTGAAAAACAAGTTCTTGAACTCGTCCCATTCCATGGACTCAATTTCATCTCTTGGCCTCGTATTCTTGATAAGATTCCCCCACTGATCCGCTTCACCTTCCAAACGATATACTGCTAAGATGACTTTATCATGTTCAGAACATTGAAGAACTGAAAATATCTTTTCAGTGGTACTGATCCATTGTTCAGCAACAAGTGGATCAGAAGTCCCACTGAAAGAAGGTGGACGTTTCCTCATGAAGGACTCAATAGAATATTTTTTCCTTCACTGCTCATTTGGAAGTCCAGAATGATTCATATCTTGTGTAAGTATAGCAATAAGATTTTGCAAACCATCTCCCATAACATTTGTTTGTTCAGGAGGAAAATCATTGCATTGTCCATTGCATTGATCAACACAGTTCCTTCGGGTTCTAGCCATCGTCTAAATCCCAAAAAGAATAGTGTGAGAGGCAAAAATCATGATAGGGAAAACAACATAACAAAGGGGGAGTACCCTCAATATCTAACATCTTAGGTTAAATTCTATGATCGTTAGCACAATTCTATGACTATAACCTATACGTATACTTAACCTTAGAGACATCCCTAGACATACCTTAGAAATATCTCTAGGGATCTCAGTAAAGTTCTCACATCCTAGTTTCCAAAGGTTGGCTAAACCTTTCCTCTAATACCAACTGTAGAGACCCGAAGCTTAACGTACATATACATTACATTAATTTTGCGGAATACTTAGTACATATCAAAAACACACACACAAGGATCGTAATAGTTTAGTGTATTTGGAAATTCGGAATATAATCTTCTAATCGTGGTGAAAGATCTTCAACATCACCCATAAAGATCATCCTTTTTTTTAACCTAAAACCTTTCTTTATATCCTGGGGAAAAGAAAACATAAAAGGGTGAGCTCAAATGCTCAGTAAGGGTAAAAAAAATAAATATCAATCACATCATATTCATAAGAACATAACATTTTGGAAATCTTAACCTGCAAAAGAGAGCATAATTTCGTAACATGGGATAAATCATAGTAGTGAAATGAAATCCCAATAATCATAACATAAAACATGAAACATTGTGGCATACACACATAATCATAGAGAATCATTTCTTGTTAGTCAAGACTCATTTCCAAGACTATCTTAGTGGACAAAGTCCCTTTCTGAACTGAGTCACCCTCGTTTCAGTCCTATTTCACTAAACCGGTATAACCTACCGTTCTAGCCAGGTCTATCTCATGAGATATAAAATCATTACCCAATGCATTGGAGGGAGATATAGGGCCCAGCCATCTCATAATGATACCATTCTTATGTGTTCCACAAAATCATAAATCATACATCGTTGCATAACCCATGTAATAAAAATGGGAATCTTAAACATCCTGACATCATAAAACAATTCATATAAGATAAATGAATTCATAAAAATAATCCCATCACAACATAATCAAATCAATGTAATAATAGGGATAAAAATAGAACCTTTTATTATCTTAGATTGAAAATAATTTCGATAAAACACTTGAACTCCATTCTTGAGGAAAATATCCTTTCTATTTCAAAAACACTTTTCCTTTCTTAAAATGTCATACAATTATAAACTAAAAGAAGTTGATTAAAAATAAACTTGAAAACTTGTAAAGGAATATTCTTGTAAATAATGTTTTAAAAATCTATTCATGCCGTATAAGTTAAAAAAACATTCTTCTCGTACTTTTGTCGGAAAAGTCAAAAAGTACCTCGTACGAAAAACGTCAAAAGATTCCATTCATATCTTTTACTAAAAACTCACCGAAGGGTAAAATGGGATTTAAACAATTGTAGGTGGATGGAAATAATATTACATATTGAGGAAAAATGGATGCGGATGATAAAATACACCCTAGTAAATACCAAAGTATAAACAATCTCGGATAAAAATGAGATTGTGATATTTTCCTTACCTTAGGTCCGATTTTCTTCGTAGGTGTCCAAACCTCCTGTATAATGATTTAAATAATGTTATTGACTTATTCCAGAATCATACTCATTTTTATGATATCATATATGGTTCACTGATGACTTTATATTACCCTTTCTTTTGTAAATTCAATGTTAAAGAGCATTTTGGGTAAAATTGTTTCATTTGTCATCCGTGTTTTGACTTGTAATTATTTCTTAGATCATAATTACTTAATTCCAGAATATAAAACATGATTAATATATAATATATATTCAGAATATACATATATATAATAAATTAGTAAATGGAAAGAAATACACCGTTCATGGAGACGGTAGGTCGTACGTATGCATGAATGCTGTTTTCATTTCCTTATTGAGTTGAATGGAATTAAGTAGATGACATACATATATACATAAATCCTGTAGCTTTATAATGTCATATATTTCATTATTATTTCTTATATATACTTTATAATCACTCTTAAATGGTTAACATGGAGAATGAATCTCATCGCGTCGTGGAGACGGTAGTCCGTACGTACGCACGAGCGATGATATCGTTTCCATAATTATTGAATTGAATTGGAGTGGATGATACAATATATCAGAATCAATATGATGTTCTAATAACTATGTATAGGTATTTTTTTTACACCATTATACCCATCCATGTAAGGTGGTGGTGGAAAATAGATTTCACCCCGACGTGGAGACGGTATTCCGTATGTATGCACACACGGTGATTCCGTTATCCGTAGGATGGATAGATGGTGAAATAGGGTTGTTTAATAATTATAATAACATATCATTTTATGAGTGATACTGATTTTATTACTTCATAATGAAACAACATAAGAAGGAGTGGAAGAAGAAATAAAGGTGAAAGAATCGGTAACGGAAATTACATCTTCTTTGAAGCGCCTCTTTGAGACCTCCACTTAGGGAACTAAAATTGGTCTTTGAGGAATACCAGAACCTCTAGGATGTTTCTATGGAAGTGGAGAAGATAATTTTGCAGGGGTTGGCCGAGAATGAAGGCTCAATGTTGTGTGAGGAAGAGAGGGAGGCGGTGCCCTTTTATAAGGGAGGAGAGGGGAACCTTTGGAATAACTAAAAATATTATTTTATTATAAAGTCATGTTCGGTTTTAAATAGCTCCAAATTGATTTATTTAGAGGCTAAGGTGGGGATGGGTCGAAACCCTCTCATCCAGTAGAATTTATACAAGTTTAGGTTCATATTTTATCCTTATCATTTAGATTTAACATTAAGTTAAATAATTTTACTTTTACCATGTCTTCTTGTGTTCTTATACTATAAGGTTAATAAACTTACTATAAGCAGCCAAACGAACCCCAAGTTGTTTATTATTAATATATATAACCTTATCTAAGTAATTTGGCCGATCCTTAGATTTTTAGGAATAAAATAACAATTACCAATATAATATTTTTTTTAAAACGATTTTATATCAATTTTGACACTATTTAGTAATTGATTTTTTTGAAAGTCATAACAGAATTATTAGTTCAAACCAAGTTAATTAAATAAATAATAACATGTCATATTAACCTAGAAAATTATTGGGATTCATAAAAAGTCTTAAATTACATTTATTTTGGTATTTATAACATCAATTATGTCAATATTTCACTAATAAGATAATTACTGCATCATCTTTGTGTCATAAATAAATTAAATTATTTTATGTCTAAAAATTACAAATAAAATACAATTATTTAGGAAATATTTTTATATTTCTAATGAATATTTAAAATCGAATTTATCTTATGTATAACCCTATATTAAAAATGTTTTAGTAAATAAACTTTGATTTTAACTCTTTTAACTCTTCTTTGAATTAAATAATAATAAATTTCCTAATCTAATCCAAGTGGGCCTAAATGGTCATATTTTATTCCTAAGCTTGTTTTTGGTCGAATTAAACTTATCCAATAGAATTTGGACATGTGTTAGGGTAATAATAATATCATTTTACCCTTAATTACCCTATTTACTTTTAACCGTGATAAATAAAAGTAAAAAGTTACTATTCACCAAAAATTATTTTCTTCTTATTTAACCACATTTTATTTACTAACATCAACTGTGTCTCTTGGATTTTTGAAATTCTACTCACAGAAGCGGTAAAATTAATTTTTATGAAAAATTCAGTTTTTTTTAACTACCACTTAGTGGTTTCACTATTCATCAAAAATAGAATGTTTTCAGAAAAATACCAAAAATTAGGCCTGAGATATATTTGATATTATGAAGTCAAAAATAATTTCTATTTTACCAAATTCAAAACAAATCAGTTGCATTAATTAATTTAAAAATTAATTCTCGTCGTCAAAACAAAAGGCGTGTTTTTAAGAGATAATAACTATCAAAAGATTGACACTTGTTTATAACTGGTTTAAATTCGAAATTACATCCAATGACCAACATTGTATTAAATTGTAAAAATATATTCTAAATATACTTTAAAACCACTAAAATTAATAATTTATCACTATTAATTATTTCGATTGAAAAAGTTGTTTTTAATTAAAATTTAGTAATTTCCACTATTCATCAAAATATGAAAGTTATCCGCAAATTACCAAAATTTCACCCTAAGCTAATTTCGATATTCCAAATCCAAAAATGAAGTCCATTTTGAAAAATAAAATTTACGAAATTTCAAAAAGTGGTTATTACTATTCATAACGGCTAGTTTTAATAATATTTTAATAGCATATCGTTGTTTAGTGAAACTCGGTATTGCGTACTACACATGCTATCAAGGAAGGTCGTGATTGCATGTAATGAAAGGAAAGTCAAGGATGCGTGTTGTGCAAGCTCCTTTTGGTGTAGCGTACAACACACGACATTAATGAAATTAAAAAGAATATTTTTCATAAAATCTCGGGGTGTTACATTAAGAGTAGTAGGTGGATGAAGAATAGTGATACATCTTGTCCCACAGAGGGCTTTAGTGGATGATTGGTCTTATGGAAGGTTGTTTTTTGGGAAATGAGTGTGGGGTGAATGGAATGGGGGTCAGAAAATCAAGAGGCACTGTCAGGATACCAGGTGTGAAGAATAATAGTAGTAGCCTGATGCAGACTACATTGAAGAATCCATCACACAGAGTTGTGTGGGAAATATTTGAAGAGGTGTAAGATGAGAGTTGTGATTAATATGTTGGCAGTTGTGTGGTGGGTAATGATAGGGAAAACATGCACTTGAAACTTTAAAAGCAGAATCCTGATGATGACTTAGAGAAATCTCAACAAATCGATCCTCGTCGTGTCTTCTATATGGGGACAATGAAGGTTGGAAATTAGAATATGTGGGGTGGAATATGTTCCTTTACTATCTTCTCTCATTAATATCTTGGATAAATAAAACTCATAAATGAATCTCACTGTATGGGTAACATCATTGTGGGTGGGTATTTTTATGTTTAAATTAGATTCCTAAATGGGTATCGCCTAATTGATAACAGTTGCAGTGTGGTTGAATATAATTATGATTAAATGATATTCCTTTATGGTTTTGGCTGGAAGGAAATTTTTACGGTGGGCTTGAGTTAAGATAAAATTAATATCAATTCATCTCCATTAATTCCAACGACCATAGGCCCCCATTCATTTTCATTCATAGGTTAACAAAAATGTCATTCCTCTACTTGATATTGATTTTCAAAGTTGTGTCATCTATAAAACATCATTGATTTAAGTGTACATAGTAGTTATTTTATGTACAACCTATCATTTATGTTGTAACTCCCCACATTCATCTGTCACTATACATTACCATATATCCCCTTACAACTCTCTTTTAAACCATTAAACATAGAACAAACCTCATATATCCATATCACAAATAATTTTACCAACACTCTCATTTCAGCATGATCTAGATTCAAAAATTTATAATGAATTTCATAGCTTCCATAGATTAAAAAATGTATTCCTAGAAGAATCTTACATCATTTCAATGATAATCTATAATCCGTTATAATAAATTATTATAGCCATTGATTGGTAATTTTGAGCCAAACACAACCTCTAACTCATCTAAATGGATAATTCTAGATCACTACATAATATAACGATATTATTATTATTTTTAATATTATCATCATCATCATCATCATCATATAATAATAGTATACAATTTGAAATCACATTTCCTTCAAAATGGTCCATCATTTCAAACACTACTAAGCTCAACCGGCACAGAAATGTGGTATCTATCATGTTATAACAATGAAATATGAACCCTTTTTTTAAATTTAATTTATTATAAATAATTTACAAAAATAATTTTCACACTAATTTCATCTCCTTTTCATTTAACTACCCATAAAATGATCTCCATGTAACTCAAACATGGATCTAATTGGTCAAGGGCTTGAGAAGATTTTATGGGTGCGACGATCTAGAACTTTTAACTCTATTAATTTGTGAATTTTGGGGGATATTTATTTTTGGAGGTGAAAAAAGAGCCGATGAAGATAAAATTGAAGATTCATGGATTATTTATGAACTGACCATGTGATTTGTGACATTAATTTGTTTCCTAGGGAGCTTTCATAGCAAGAAATGAGTTCACAATGAGGCCTAGAAACCAGAATTCAGTTGTTACACTACCATAACTTCGGGATTACGTAGCTCTCACTTTTATCTTTGCTAAATAGAAAGCAATGATAATATGACTACCATTATCTACACTAGATAAATGCGTTGATAAATGTGCACCTTTATGAGAACTATTCTTTGTATTGATTAAATTTTTTAATAAAAAAATTATTAATATATATAAAATTATCATATTTAAATTCCAAAAATATATATGTATATAAAATCTATTAAAAAATGCATATGTATAATTAAAATGAATATGATATATTATTATATATTTTTTAATAATCCAAATATATATATAATTTTTTAAAAAATTATTTATTAAATAATAAATAAATATATATATATATATATATTTAAATAATTATAATAATTTATAATAATTTCATTTAAATAATCATTTTATTTTATTATATACATATATATTAATATATATATAATTATATAAAAATAAAAAATTAAAAAAATATATAAAATAATATACATATATAGATTTATAAATATAAATTTATTTATATATATAGATATTTATATAAATATATTTTTATAATTTCAATTATAAATAAATATTTATATATATTTAAATAATTATTAAATTATAATAAATATATTTAAAAAATACCTATTATTATATTTTTTAATTATATATACAATTATACTCATTATTATATATATTTATATATATATTTATAAATAAATTCAAATATATATAAAAATATTTATTTATAATTATAAATATAAATAAAAAAATTTATTTATATATTTTTAAATAATATTTATATTACATTAAATATGTATATATTAAAATTAATATATTACTATGATTTATAAAACATTTAATAAAAAAGAAATCTTATTTTAATAATTTTATACATATAAAATTATTTAATTTATATTAGTCATAATTTTTAAAATATTATTTATATACAATGATTAAAAAAATGTGTATAAATTTTAAATAAATATAATATATTAATATTTTATTTGAACAATTATATTATATATAAATGGACATATTTATTTAGATATATATATATATATTGATATAAAATAATATAAATTAAATGTACATGTACAACTTCATGTATTTCTGTCTATGTATGTATATTGTTTCCAATTAAAGATCATTTATCACCCGACGATTGGTCACTGGGGGTTGAATTTTGTGAAATCACACACGTCTGGTACACTACCATTGAACAGTTTCCAACTGGTTTTTTTCATGAAATCAGAAATAACCAATGACTCTCATGTCCATGAAATCTCATAGACCTTCTTTCCAATGGTTGGCATTCATTGGGGAACATGGCCAATGACACTTGAGAACTAACATTGGTCGAGAGGATGAGATATCAGGCTCTTCAAACCCTTTTGGGGGGACTATTTCATATTCTAAGGCACTCTTATATATATAAGATATGTTCGTGAATCCGTTTCTCATTCCAATGTTAGCATACATTGATCAATTGGAGTTATTGATCAATTATAAACATGGATGGGTTTAGATTCATTTTTATATGTATGATGTTTTCCATTGATAGGGATATCCCTATGTATCTGAGGTTCTCCATTAATGCTAAACCTTTATGGATAGATTAGTGATTCATTGGTCATTTATTAAGAAGATGATTTTTTTGAGCCATGTGGTGAGGCACTCAGATGTTTTTTGTCATCCAGGGTGGTAGAAGTTGTTTTGATGCCAGGATCAATCCTATATAATGGTATTTCTATGAATCATCATGAAAGGAATCATAACCCAAGTAGTTTGATGCCAAATAACTGGTAATATAACCTATTAAGGCCCTATGACAGGGACCCAACCATGAAGTTTAAAATCATGAAACATGGAAGTCCATGAAAAAGGTTTCTGGTCAAGGATGGTGTGGGTCTTATAGTAATGTTTCTAGATGGACCTGGTATATATGTGGTCTTCTAGGTGGACATGACCCTACCAGTAATGTGGGTTGGAGAAAATTAGGGTGAATTTGAGTGTTGGCTTTGGACCTAATGACGGATTTCTAGTATCCCAGTTATTCTGGAATCAAACCCCACATAGTTTGGAATGTTGGAAATTACACATTATATAAGGCCTAGAGGAGAATGTGGTGGAGTCTTATGCATGTGAGCCTCCCATTTGAATGGATGTTGGGGAATTAATTTTTGGAGAACATCCATTTTATTGGATATAATTGGGGCTTATAAAATATTATAGGCCCATATGAATATATTTTGGGGCTTACCTATATGGGGACGAACCATTTGGATTGAGACCTTGTAGATTTCATGATCAGAACTAACATCTATTCCCAAGTGATTCATGCTCGGCATGAGAAACATGACGAATTAGTGGATATAAAGATCGAACGATCCAATATGTCTGCTGATGTACAAGGTACTGAAGGCCAAAGGGAGAGGGATAGGGTATTGAGTGTGGATATAGACTATTTTATTTTCATAGTCAGGATTGTCATATCTGGTGATCCATCCTGCTACATCTCGGGATGGCATAGTGGAGTATGAGGTACACCTCTGCAAGAAAGACTAGGGGATTAATCCATGAGGTATGGGATAAATTTTTTATCTTTGGTGGGGGAGGGGGATCAAATTTCCTGTTTAAATGAAATGAAAGCATGATCCATACTTTCCCTCCCTAGAATAAGAAGGTTCATGTGAGAACCTCCAATGAAGAAACCCACATTACCCTAAGAATGATGACCTGATGAGATTGTGTGGTTCCTCTTTGTTTCAGGGGATACACATATGACTCTTCATACCAAGAGTATGCTTAATAGAGTGGACATGTTGATTTGCACAAATCATTGACCATACATGTTATGAGGCTATGGAAGAGGCCTTGGTTTTATGTCACAGGAATGGTTCTTGGATTGGCCAATATGGGGCCTGATGAGATGATGAAAGGTGGTGATGGGAGCTGGAGCAGAGAACATCCTTGGAGGCCCCACATGGCATAGAATGTTCTGATGCAATATGGGATTCACTCATCATACCATGTTTCTATGTTGGTGAGGGTATCATCCACATAACATGCTGATATATAGGGATAAGTTCCATTTGGGTAGTGGTTTACAATGTAGGGAAATGTTCCTCCTCTGTAGAGCATTTCCACATGGGATAGGGTTATTCCCACATAGTGTTTTGATATGTGGGGTATTTTGTTGAGTAGGGTCCATCCATTTCTGCCCCATTGGATGATTTATAGAACGGGTTTCAAGTTCAGTAATACATTCTTTTATCTACCCCTTAATGATATGCGGTGTGTTTTTACCTGCCAGGAATACAAATTTCAACACATTGGCTCTCATCTGGGCATTCCTCAGGTGATCTACACTTTCCCATCCTCCTACCTTAGTTTCCCTAAGGGTTATTTTATATATTAATGGAGGTACCATGTACTAGGATGGTCAGTCATCAGTCTTGGGCCACAAGCTTACTTTTCTTTCAGTTAATAGGACATTTTCCTAACCCACGTCCAATTTCATTCATTGGGAAAGTCTTTCACAGGCATTGAAGTCACTGCTCGGCCTGACAAATGACTTTGGATAGTCTATGAGAGCTGACAATACCACCATATAAAATGAAAAATTCTATTCACGGTGGATGTCAATTTGTGGGGAAGGAAATCACATCCCAGCCCCAAAAATGGATTTGTATTGTGTGAGGGAACCATTGGTGCAACCTCATCTAGAAAAAAATTTAATTTGTGGGATGGATCACAAAGTGGAGAAATACCACAAGGGGAAGTGGTTAGTGATGTGATTTTTATATCACAGGATCAACCCTTCTTTCATGGTATCATCCCCTGTAAACCTTTTTCATCAATGCTATTCCTGATTTATTTCTACCCTTTTACGATATCCATGAAATTAACTTCTTCTTGCATGGAAAATTTTCTTGACCCAACATTTTCCCCCAATGGATTGGGTTATGATCAAGATGATGAAAAGGCTATTTTAATATAGAAATCAGTCATGTTTTATATTGGTTTATTGTTTGCATGTTGTCCCTTAATAGAGTACCATCCCTATTAATAGGGGAAAAGTTTCATTTTACATTATCAGATTTCATGGTGAATAGAGTGCTCTATAAAGTATTTTATTGCTCGATTATTCTGTGTAGTGCTTACATTTATGACTCAATTTCCATGAACTAAACTTTTATATCCATGAAAAGTAATGTTTTATACTCCCACAAAACCCCTAGATGCTTCACAGATGGAGAACCCTACATATTTAATCTTCATTATCCAACACATTGAGGGATATCACTTTGCAGTGTGATGCTTTACTATAAAAAATTTCATTGGACACTGTTTCGTGGGATAAAACCTAATAGATTAATGGTCCATGGGACTATTTTGGTAGTACAATCGATCATACAGTTTTCTATGTTCTCCCAACATTCTTTTTTTATCCTTCTCCAATGAATCTCAAATATTTTTTGTGATATGTTATTTGGATAAAATGGTTCTAGATTCCACATCGACGACTTTGAAAAATAGGAGAATATACATGGAAGAGAATATTGAGAATAATCTTTGACAACATATCCCCTCTAAGGAGGGTGTTGTGTGGAAACTCATTTCAGCATAGCTTCTGACTAACCCATTGTCTTACCAGCTATCACTTTATAACATTGTACTTCAATATGATTCTCCCATTCCACAAGTTTATCAAAATAAACCTTCTCCTTAGTTCAATAACTCTTGAGATCATGCCAACATGATCATATTTGCTATAAAAAAAATTATTGTTTAGGTCAAGAGAAATTATTTCTTAAGAATTTTCCTTTGTGGGATTAATGAAATCAACGTAGTCATGACATATCATGGATATATACTATCTGAGAGTATTCATCCATCTTAAACCTATAACAAAGTGATACCAATGGAGGATAGAGCTCCTAGTTGGACATAATGTCTCGAGGGAGTTTCATAGATGAACAATATTTGAAATTCTAGGTGGACAAGAATTTTAGTGGGGTTTTTGGATTACTGGAGTTCTTCAGGCTATATCAAGAAGTATAGGTTTCCCAATTTATGGTTTACTAACTGAGTGATATGTAGACTAAATTTATCATTAATTGGTTTTTGAGCACCAATACCTTTCATTTATTGTGTGGTAAAATAGGGTTTAGATTATGGTATGTCTACTAGACCGGGGGAATCATTATTCTTGTTAATCTGCATGAAAAATTATAGACCCTCTCCAACAAATTGGAAATAACCAAACAAGTTTCTCCATTAGCTAGGGAAATGTTGACCACATAAGAGGAATTTCATTGATATCCCATCCATACCTCTTCAATCATTTCATTCAATGATTGGATATAGTTGATTTGGAAATTTAACTGTCCAGGTTTGAATGCTCGATGTAGAAGAACTCACAAAACTCAACAGTCATGGATAATATATTTTTTATATTGGACCACTATCATAGTAGTACAATATACCCCATGGGGAATTGGAATCCATCTAGACTTATTTCCTACCCTTATGTTGGAAATATTTTTTCCATGATCCTGATTGGATGGATCTTCCCATCCAATGACACCTATACCTACATTAGAGTCCATACACGGATGATGGAGCCTAAACTAGTGTAGGGACAACCCATTAACATAGATTTAACCACCCTTTCTTTTATTTATGTTCCATTGGACCATATTCAAGTAGGTAGGTCTCTACGTCACCTATATGGTATATTCTAATTATTATATATATGGTAGGAAGAACACTATCAATTTATGAATATTATCATATCGCAATGAACCCTTATTCCACCTTCTACAATGCACTTCTTAATATTGTTTTCTTTTTACTGAAACAAATGGGCCTTCAAGGAACTATATATACGTTAAGTGATACCTTCAAATATAATTTCATCCCTTACCCCACAACATCATGAATATTGATTGATAATGGTGAAGGGACTTTAGAGGAACACACATACATCATTTCTTTACGAGATGGATCTCTATATGCATGGTAAGATAGAGTAACAATATGTTAATTCTATACTACTTATATATTAACAGGAAAATTTTGATGCATGTAATAAATTTATCCTATTCATATTCCTCAGATTAAAGAGTCACACCTAGTTATCCTTCACCGACTATGGTTGATGATGATGCATGAAGATTATTGCATGATAATTTCTCTACCTCATGCATAGACACCCATAAAACAATCATACGATTATGGAAGGATGTGGATGGAATAATATGTAGATGGGATATTAGGGAATGTTATCTGAAATGTGAATAAACCACTGACCACTCCCATATTGATGCCTGACACACCATCCTCATCGATTTAACTGGAACAATTCATTTCATTCCAACACTTTAAGAACGTTAGGGGAGAATCTTCCACAAGCAATCCATTACAGAATGTGGTACATATCCATTGTTTTAAGATGATGCTTCCAGTATCCCTACTGACATTAAAACTAGTGTAACAGCTTTGGGATCTCCCCAAATAGATTTTGGGCCTATCATCATGGTTCATGAGACAGCATAGGAGGCAGAGAAAAAACAGTTTCCGACCCTGATTTAATTTTTTAACATTATCATCTCTTCTATAATTACAATTATTTATTAAATTTTGTGGTAGAAAGTGAACAGGGTTAGGAACCAAATAATGGTATCGAACGTTAGTCCACGTGAAAATGGTCCTAAAACCAATTTATCACTATTATCAATGAGAGATGATGGTGGAAATGGGTGAAAAGGAAGACAACCTTCGCCTAAATTTCCTTGGTTTAAGATCAGTTTGGTTTGATTACTATCACATATATGACATTATCCACCAAATAATAATTTCACAAGAAGACTTAGCCACTTGTGAATGTGACCATTATCAATTTAATCCTTCTAATCATCATGTGGAAACCATAATGGAATCTACTTCTAATCTATATCACATGGTAGCTAAAGAAGAACAAACTTATGATCATGTTGTCACACATATTTTTGATATGTGATAATTTCATGCACACATAGCTATGTAAAATGTGGAGTTTTCATAAAAAAATAATGTTTTGAAGCCATAAGGTAGAAGGGTTAGGATCTCAGTACCATCATTAAATAGATGCGCCCAATAGATGAAACCGAATCTATGAAAGAAAATCTATTTTGGAATAGACCCTTGGTGGATTACAACAAATGGTAGTCAATCTAATAACTAGAGCAATGCAAGCAAAATTGTATCGATTTTGAATATTTCATGAAATTTAAATTACTTTTAATATCATTAGGGAGATACTCCAGTTTTTGGATGCTTGTCAATTATCATTCAATAAATAAATGAAAAAACATTTTCCATCTGATAGATATCTTTTATTATTTTTTGTAATGCCCAAAAATAAAAATTTGTTATGTGTTTTGAAAGATATTATATTGGAATACATGAATAGTTTCACTATTGGGTATCAATTTGAATCACAGTATTGGATAACCAAATTGACATGATCATGTAATGCTCAAATTTTATTCGGAGCTGAGGGACTTAGTGAGCATAGTTCTTACTATTAGTCGGGTAAGAAATAAAACCCTACAATCATTGTGTAATTTCAGTTATTTCCATAATTGTATCCGAAGTTCACTATTTTGAAGGCCTAGTGTGTATAACGTGAATTTTTTCATTGGCCTTACTTTGATAGTTTTTGACATAACATGTTTTCTGTCCTTTTTTTATTTCACATTTTTTCCTAAACGAAGTAATGTATATGTCTAGTGAGATAGGACTAAACATTTACCCAAGGTTACCTTTGCAGTTTTCATCATGGAATGTTCAATATCTCTTTTCATAAATTGTTTAGAGTATATCAATTCATATTAATTCTATTGATGTTTTAGGTCGAACAACATTGTCCAAGAATTATAGGGTGGGGACCCCACTAGGACTTACAAAATGAGAATGTACTAATATATTCAGATTGGAATGAGGGATTTTGGGAACATAGTTTTTAGATTTATAGATCTGAGACTTGATATGATGAAATTATGCAATGAGTAACCATCCAAATAGATTCCAAAAAGTTGTTTCTATGGAATATAGAAGTCGGATAATCTTGTCATATAGAAGATTTTCTTTTTTTGTTAGGATGTTTTTGTGGGTGGGATATGGAGTGCCGATTAGGGCATATTATGTATAGTCTAAAAAATTTGTCCATAAGAAACTGACTCTCGAATTATAATTTCCATTTAATTTCCAAAAATCCAGACATTTCAAGACATTTAAGAGTGTCCTTTCAAGGGAATTATGTTAGAAAATAACAAGGGAATCTATATTGGATATGGCCATGAATGAGAGACCACTCCTACACAAATATAGCATTTTTAAAGGAATACCAGAGTGCGGTGCAGTTCAACATCATGAAATTGGACATTGAAAATCTATTTTAATGTCTTAATGTATTGACATTCTGATTCTAAGTGTTATGATCACATTACTTTGACCATGGGTTAAATGGTTTTCCATTTTAATGGTAATCCACCCATGAATGATCCATCATATTTAGGCATGATGGGGGAAGGTTTAAAGATATAATATAGGATTATATGAATCTCATGAGTTCTATAGGACATAAATGTCATTGGGGGAATATTTATATTGGGAAAGACACTACTGAGGTTGAATTTTCCTTTGTCTAGAAGCATTTTTTATATGAAAATTAGGTTTAGATAACTAGGGAATATTTAACATAGTAAATAAAGGTTTCATTAGGACACTAAAAATCCACTTCTGATAGATGGGTTGGTTTATGGGGATTTATAAATTCGAAAAAAGATTTTGGTTTGAGAAAGCGGAGGTACTGAATATGAAAAGGGAATTTCACGTCGAAATTTTATAGCAATTGGTAGAATTTTTTTCCTTATGCGGTATGAACAATACATAAGATGGAGCTTTTTTGATATATATGGGTCCAATATGTGAGGTACTAAAATCACCACCTTTCTATTTTAAATGATAAATAATCCATATATTGTTTTAGGAAGGTTTACCCACACATTGATCAAACTATTGTGTAGGGAAGGGGAATTTTCTTTTGAATATGAGCCCAGAAGTAGGGTGAGAAACCTATTGGAGCATATATTGATCAATATCATATATAGGTACATGGGGGGATTCTTTTAGTTGTGTCTAGGATCTTCATGTGCAATTATAAAACCCACACATGAAAAGGGAAGACATTTTTAACTCATCGCTGGAACCGACATTGAGGACTCAGGTCTCCCAATGTATACTATGATAACAAGAATCAAGCCATACATGGCTCTTTGAAATCATATAGTTTAGTTCCACGAGACTAGGATAGAAATTATGAACATTAACATCATGTGGTTTGGATTACATGTGGTAATTACAATTTAGGACATATGTATGGAAAACAATGCATAATACGAGGCTCATCAGGCTGGGATGTTCTAACATGCCTCAGATGTGGGGGGGGGAGTGTAAACCATTATTCTAGGGATCTATAATTAGGAGAAATGATATAGGTAAAAAATTCCATTGGGATTTTGGATATAGAATAGTCTTTTCCTAGGAATTAATTTTCTTTTTGGTTTGTAGGACAATTTATTTGTCAACTTATATAGGTCAAATTTGGGAAAATTATGCATAGTTAATCAAAGGTGTCCTCAAAACCCTACCCCACCACCAATTTCCAGAAGAATATTGTTGTGATCTGAAATTTCCTGGGGGCACAAAGTTTGATGAATGGTATGAATGTGTTTGTGTGTGTAAGAGACATTTAAAATACGATTGGTCATTTATTGTGAAATTCCATACAAAGATCTGAACCATATGTAGGGAAGTGGAATTTTTTTTCCTTGATATACCCCTTAAATAGGAACCTGAACATTATATCTCCTACATAGATATATTTTTGTATATCAATGGTGGGGAAATGTTTTTTATTTACATCTTGGTTGGGATTTTTACACATGGCCTAGGAGTCACTACATATCTCATCAAAGCGAGAATATAGACAAACATAGTTCTTGACATACCATTTAGTTTACTATTGTGAGAAAATAACTTTCACCATAATTTTTAACATCATTTTGTAAGAATATATGTTCCATGAAGTGTAGAAGAAATATTGTGTATGGAACCAAGACTAAGGATCTGGTTGTCACTACATATCTCGCCAAGAAGCAAATCAAGCTACACATAGTTTTACAAAACCCATGTACTTTAACATCATTTCATAAGTACATTAATTGTAGAGTTTAACGTCATGAAGTAAGGAAAATTGACAACTAACATGAATAAAAATGGATTTCATGGATCTATATAGTTTCACTCCATGCATCAAGTATGATTTCCTTTCATTTTAACATCAGAGGTTAAGGAAAATTGTTGTCCCTTTTATGGAATTTCTATTGATACCATGGTAACCATTATGAGGATTCACAAACCATGATCACATTGGTAATCCCTTGGTAAAAAATCTAATCCCATGTGATCTATGCATGGTGTGATAAAAAAGGGTTGAAAAAGATTTATTCTACCACACTTGGGATATAAAATGATGGATATGGGCATTTTGAATTTGTGGTGGCTGGACCAGGATAAAAAATCCAGACATCACTACATATCTAATTATAGTAATAATCAAGCCACACATAGTTTTAAGGACCCAAAGTGGATTAACATCATGTGGTAAGGATAATGATGATTTGATTTTAAAGATGGGTATTATTGCGGTTGGAACCAAGAATTAGAAATATGGGGGTCACTATGTATCATGTGATGAAAATAATCAATTCATACATATTTCTTAGTGGGAAATATGTATGTAAATACGATCCATTTTCAAAGGGGGTTGTTTTCCCATTATGTTTCAAATTTTTTTAGGTAGACATGGGATTGGAGATCTGGTCATCTCAACATATTCTGTGTGGAATTGAATCAAGCCACACATAGTTCTAGAAGAATACTGTCATTTAACATCATGTGGTAAGAACATTTGTCACTTAATGTGAAAGACGTATCATTATGGAAGGGCCTATGAATAGATATCTGAGAATCACTTTATATCATGTAAGGTCAGGGATCAATCCGTACACAGTTATCAGTAGAAATCTCCATGTGTACGTCATACCCAAATATTGAGAGGGGGATTCTTTTTTTGGATTTATGGACATGGATATCTAATATATGAATATCTATGTATATTGTGTGTATAGGATTAAATCCACCTATAGTTATTTAGTATGTAAAGTTATATTATTGATATTTATGGTGACACCCTCTTGGGTGAGGACATTAAGGTACTGTGTTGTTTAACATCATACATTGAGGATGTTGGAGACATTTTATTTATTATATTATAACATGAGTGATGTAACATGTAATTTAATTGCATGAAACTAGTAAGAAAGTATTTTAGTTATGGGAATGATGATTTTCTAGAGTAGTGAGAAAGAAAATCCTGATTTTAAAAAGAGGCCTAAAGGCCATTGGCTGGTAAGAAAATCATCTTATGGATAGTGGGAAATATTCAACTGGGTCTTACATGATAGTTATAGGAATCAAAATATATCCCGTGATGGTAGGAATCATGCCACAAATAGTTAATGAATAATATAAACCCTATGTGTATTTAAAACTCACATAGGGGTAGGGGAATTTCATTATCTTTTGTACATGTCTAGATTGTGTGTGGTGAATCATTGATTGAAATGATGATTCCCATTAAGTTTATCATCATGAATTTTAAATGAAAATTTCATGTCGTTTATTTTCATTCAAAATAATAAACCATGAAGTTTTTTATGGTATTATGACAATGAACATCCACATCTTTTAACATTGTGCAGTTGGGAAAATTCAAAATGCACTTTGTTGTCATGTGGTTGGGATGTTCTAACTTGTAGTTTAATATCATCCAATTATGATGAATGTCTTGTGATTACACAAAATAATTCTTTAAGAACATCACATTGGTGGGGCCCATGGTAATATTATTATCCATCAAAGTCAATGAATAATATCCATTTTGGTAGACATTGTGTATGGATTATGGTCTCTGTCACTGTGGATCCATCTTTGTAGGATTAGTTATGAGTATCCTTGGATACCAAAGGTCTAACAAAATATCTTCATAAAGGAACATATAGAAGCATAATTTTTTAATAAGAATTGGGTGATCTAGTTTTGGTGGACTTATAATTGATTAATAGTGTGAAATCTCTTGTCATACTGTCTTTCTAATTCATCCATCCATTTCTGGAATTTCTCATCTATGGATAATTCATAACAAATAAAAATTAAGAGTCAGGTCCCATATACTAATGATTATATGGTATTGTGGTTCATAGTTTGTTAATCCCACAAGGTATGTAGGAGATTATATGGACAATAATTTTTATAAGTATCTTCAATATTCTATAGTATACCTTATAGGGTCTGGTTGAAGGCCTCTATCTATGCATTAGCCACTGCATGGTACCAAGAGGAATGGATGGACTTGATTTCATCCTCCTAATGTAGTTTTTCCGCATTAGTAGAATAGAAATTGGTGTTATTATCTATCAGTATTTAATGAGGGATACCAAATATGGGGATGGTTTTAGCTCTCATAAAACAAGAAATGTTCCTTGCTCCGAACTCTTTGAGGGGTATGACTTTGTCCCACATGGAGAAGACATTTTTTATTGGGAGAATGTACTTGAACTGATTAGACATAGTGAGAGGATATGGTCCAATGAAATCCATTACACTTATGGAATATTTCTAGGAGTATTTGGTTATGTAATGAAACTATAGGGGCTGCTGGATAAATTTGGTTTGACCTTGGTAGGAATTGATCATTTTTACGAATTTAGTGCAGTCTTGCATTATAGTGGGAAATAGTACCAATGCCTTTGGAATTTATAGGAATTTTGGGATCCTGATTGGTGAGAACCACAAGAACTAATTTTCACTTCATTTATTCAATTGTTAGTCTATTATCCATTTTTTTCACCCGATAAGGGTTCCATCAATGTTTATCTTATATAAGTCATTTTGATAATTTGTGTAATCATATCGAATAATGATAATTTCTTATATTAATATTTTCTCTCTCCCATATTTTCATACTGAGAGATATCTCTTTATAAGTTAATCCACAATGGGTTTCATCCAACTGGTTGTGATACCATATGGTTTGGGGATGGGGATAATCTCATCGATCACATTTGTGTTGGTTTGAACGAAAGGTGAGACAATTTGATGATGCACAATACTGATTGATGTTTCATCCTAGTCTAAATCAGCTAGAGATATGGCCACAGTATCGAGTGTTCATTCTTAGGAATTTTATGACTGTGGAATGAGAGTCAATGTCATCTCCAAAGGTAAATCTACCATTAGTCTTGATACATGGATTAGTAAGGGGATTATCTCTTCCTTTTTAATGGCATAATCCCACTGATCTATTTGATGAATAGTTATGAATCGCCTTTTATCCTCAAGTGATTGATTTTCACATAATATGACATCCTTATCACTATAATGAGAGCTTTATACTCAAATTCTTTGTTTGTTAACCCCTCTAATAAGAAGGATTAAGGTAGGACTACCCTGTCTGGGATGTTGAGCATGACCCCCAGCCCCACTGGGTTGATCATGGGGTCTTCCATAATTTTTCATATCAAACATATGGATGCACCATAAAAATACATAAGGAAAAATTAGGGGACATCTTGAATAGAGAAATCCACATCATTGGGTTGTTTAGTTTCCAATGAAGTCATTTACACCAAGGGTGATCTTCCAGAAAATCAGCTAATGCCTTGCATTTGACTAGTTTTTGAGGCAGAAACTGAATGTTAAACTACTATAGGCTGACTGACACCATGAAATATATGTATTCAATAGTGAAAAAACGAGAATATATTTTAGTGGGTCTCTTCAAGAGTCCAAATTGACCTTGTGTTGCTGTATGTATTGTCTCACAATCTAAACATTAAAAATTATCACAAGGTAGCTCTTCTCAATATCTAAATATGGAGTCTCAAAATCAATCATGGTTTGGATATTGTAATAAAGACTGTTTTCATTGACAGAGTGATTTTTTTTCACAATAAATGCACATAGTGATATCTCTAAGGCTATCATATACAATATAATTGGTCTTCCTTCAAAAATTGGCATCAAAACTAGCATGATAATGATATGTTTTGTTTTACTATCACAAGATTCCTCACAATCATTATTCCAATGATATGTAACTGGAGGGACCACTTTGTGTATAAGGTTTTATTTTTTTCAATAGTTGTCAATGTATATCAAAATTAAGGAGATCAAGATGTAATCCAATGAAATGGGGGAATGACAATTCAGATTATTGTTATACTAACCATTACATCAAATAACAAGTTTCAAAGGTGAAAAATTATATAAAATAGTGAAGAATGGTGAGGTATAATCCATCTGAGTATGATTAATGATGAATGGGGATTTGATGAGTACCATGAAATTCTTCATGATTGCACGAGAACCATGTCAGAGCCTACTTGAAGAATTGAATCATATGTTTTGCATGAAGTAGAGAATGTTGTTTGAAGAAGAAGACAAGGGAAAAGAACTTGGCATTCCGATATTTCCAAGCATTTTATCTAAATCAGATGATGTTTTTCTGATTTGTATTTCACAAAAATCATATCATAAGTCAAGATATCTTATGATGCAATCCGTATTGGATGGAGAGATGCTAGTGAATGACAAGGAAAATATGATGATGATAAAGCTTCTCTATCAAAGGATATATATCACGATAGTGGAGTTTGTGATGATAGAAGATGATTTGTTGAAGAAGGAAAATCATAGAGGTTATTATGCTTGTGGAAAAAGCAAAAAATGACATACACATTTGTCGATAATAGGGATTTCATAGTGGCATGTCGATTTCAAGAGATGTGGTCAACGATCCATGTTTGATTCACAAACGTCGGCATGGATGATCTGGAGGCGGTACAAAAATAGAAGATACATGGTGATGTCATTTTCCAGTGTTTTCCAAATTTTTGGGAATGAAAATTGACACATGAAGATAAGTGTTTTTGGAAAAGATACTTGCGTGCCGAGGGCTTGGATGCATGGAAACATGCGCACCATATGTTTTTCATGATCATAAAATCAAAATATGTCAATGGAAAAATGGTCGCGCAAGTATTGGTTTGGATGCCCATGTGACATGTGTGTCATGAAGAGAATTGCGCGGCGATTCCTAGGAGTCTTGGGAACTTGCGTGCCTGTTGTTTTTCATGACAAGAACATACAAATATGGCAAAGGGAAATGGGATCCCATGTTTGGAAGTGGTTCATGCAAGTGAAGTGCAGGGGAAGAGACTAGAACGTCGAAACTTGCACACCAAGGAGAGACTTGCAAGCCACCACACAAGGGTCGAATTTCCCTATAAATAGACGGACACCCCTCCTCATTTCTCACGGAGTTCAACAGTTAGAAAAATAAGAGCTCCTGTCACGCAGGTTTGGAAGTTGTGCAAGTAGTGTGTGATCGAGCAGGTGGACTTGAGTGCCAGTATTTGAAGCTACGCGCCTGTTGTTGGTTGCACGCCCAAGGCAGTTTGGATGAGAAAGGCAGTGAGTCATGTAGGTTAGAAGTTGAGGAAGGCAGTGTCACACAGGTGGTTTAGTGATACTAGCATGCCAGTTTGGACTTGTGTGCCAAAAACATGGGCGTAGTATTAGGACTTGCACGCCAGGCTTAGAGAAGGACACACAGTTTTGTTGGAGTATGCCAGTCTTTTTAGAGCTACAAGAAAGAGGGAAGATTTCCCGGAACCTTCGGTGCAAATTGATATTGAAGAGGAAATATAAATGATACATGCATGATCTCAGGCATTCATGGTGAAATGATTCTAACAATGCAATGTAAAGTGAGCTTCAATAATTGGGCATTCACATAAGTGATTGTGATTCAGGAAAACGAAGACAAGGAGATCTAGTGCATTCAGTCATTGCAATAACGAAAAAGGATTGAACTAAAAAGAGCATCAACTCTAAATTCTGATGCAAGAAAATTCTCATGATGAACAGGAGACACAGATCTTCTTGTCTATCTATTGAAGAGATCTTCACTTCTATAAACTGAGTGGGACTTCACCAAGGGCAGTGAGCCAGGGGGAGCCAACGGGAGTGACTCGAGGGAAGCCGTGAGATATCCCTGAATCTTTGTAAAGGCAGTGAGCCTGAGATAGAGTGACTGTACCTGAACCTTTTTAATCTACATCTAGTGGAGCATAGTTAATTTTGGTACGACCGACAACCTGTCTGTGTATGCTCCTTGGATGTAGCCCTTAGTGGTGAACCCAGTAAAAATAGTTGTGTCATCACATTGAATTTGAATGTTTCATTACTGATCATATCCATCATAGAGGTTTAACTACTTGTTACCAGTGTGGGAACAAGATCCTTGTGTTTAAAATAAAAAGTTGACACCCTGATTCACCCCTCCCCTATCAGGGTGTCCCGAGGTCCTACAATAACCCCTTTTCATCAACCTGGTGAAGGGAAGAAATTTTACTACAAGAATGGATATAAATCACTGAGATAAGGCCAAGTGTCATTAAAATATTCTCATGTATATGAAGTTATGAAGATGTGAAATTCTAAGGATTTACTTTTTTTCCTTTCGGGGTAAACCCTGATGACAAGATGGCTTACGATGAAGCTGACAAATTTCCTTGAGGTAACACTCAAATCACATTTTAACAAGTTCATTTTATGGTCGTATTTTTTTATTTTTATGAAGAAGGATTCACGATCCACCAGGTGGACTGAGCATTACCGAGATTCAACCACCAAGTAATCATCATATAATTCAACAATCATTCCCACTAAGGGTTTGAAAATGAGATAAATGGAACATTGGAATGAGCACTTACATTGGTCAAGGAAAAGTGAATTACCTAATAAAAAACAAAAATATGTGTCTTGATGGTGGTTAATCATTCTTCTTCTTAGGGAATTCAATTTTGACTATATCTTGAATATCAATCCATGAAAGTTTCATTTTGATATACAAATATTGTATTAATCTACAATTCAGTGATTAGGATAGGGAAGTCATCTTTCATGAAGCTCCAATCGAGATCTATGAATTTGATTTTGACATTGATATTCAAATTATTTTTCCCGACGGGGATTATATTGGAGGAAAATTAGGGATATTGGAATTCTAGAATGAATTTGGATCTGAGGATAATGCCAACATTATCCTCAATTTTGGCATCATATTTGGTTTTCATCCTTTTATATTCCTTTTTATAGCGATGCTGGTCCTCTCGTAGGCCCAGATTGTTAGTAGATACCTTGGGTATGAGGTTCGACTTGTCTATGTAGTTCGTGATGAACACATCCCGATGATACTTTAGGAAGGAGTTATATACCACTTTTTCTTGAGAAAACATGACCATGCTATTGAATTTCATTCATGGGTCTTCTAATATACACAAATTTATTTCTACGAGTTCATAAATGGTGGTTGGGATGCCCTCCTAGAAATAAAAGGGGAGTCCCTAAGGTCCTCCTTTGCCTATTTTTTTTAATATTTATATTCTTCCTCTCATTCCATAGAGGGAGAAATTAGTGGGATCTGTTATCTAGAGTCAGAAGAGGAGTCAATATATTGATATTAGGAAGATGAACTAACTTCTTCTAACCATGTTTTTAATGGAGGACTTTCTAGAAACTATAGAGAAATTGGATGGAGGGATGAAGGATTTTCTTTTTCCTATTTGTGTAACATGACAACCTATTATACCGCAGTTGGTGAGATAGGGATTTCTTAGAGATATAAGGATGGAATGATGATATTTTCATCTAAGATTTCAACAATTTATGAGGAGTTAGGAAACCATTAATAATTTCTAGACTTGGTGGTTAGGACTGAAACCATAAAGATTGCTGAATATGAACCTATATTTGGGATCAAATACTTGACCTCATTGATGGGAAGGACATGCTCTCCCCCGAGTTTTTTTAAGGGGTTGGTCAATATCTATTTTATACCATTTATGGTAGTGACCGAAGTATGAACATCAAACAGGGGTTTTTTCCCTTTCCCCATATATAATCCTAAAATTATATAAGGTGGCCCATAGGATTCGAATGTGGCCTTCTCCACATGAAACATCCTATTTTTTCATTATTGAATTATTAGATGCATTGATGATATATTGATGGGATTTATGTATGTTGATGAAACCACGACCTTCCTAGAATGACTTTAATGTCCATTTTCTATAAAAAAACTAGAAATTCTGATACATCTATGAGGTCTTTAAACAGTGCCTCCATCTTGATCTGGACCAATGGATTCACCTCACTTTTTTCATTGCCTTTTAGTGTTATGGTAGAAGGTGCTAGGTTATCAAAATCATATCTCATAATGTGATTTGTACATACTGGAATGAGGTTAACTCCATAACCATTATCAATGAAATGTTTTCATATATTGACACCATTTATTCTGACTAATAGGTACACAGATTTGATATGTCCATGTGTAATGAAATCTTTATCTTAATCTATGAAAGAGATAAATACCTGTTGTTCCACATTATTGGTCTCCATCTAATAGACATCAGTAGATACCACTACATCTGGAAACTCCTCAGGTCTTAAAAAATCCCCTCAGAGTTCTTTCTAGAGGTCTTTTAATAAGCTCATGGCATACAAGATTGATAGATTGGCTGGTACCAAGGCTGACTATTTGAAGATATCATACTTATATTCTTAATTTATATAATTCTCAGTGTTCTGATTCTATTTCATAGGAACATTATAGGCTTGTGTATTTGATATTGATAAATCATCTCTCAAGGCTGAAAGATGGAGGTTCTCTTTTCCATGGTGGGTTGGGCTGAGCAGGCCATCCTGCACGCAAAGGGTGATTAGGAACCTATTACTATTTTTGATTGTTATTCTAGAGTAATCGAGTCAAAGTGTCTTCTTGTAGGTGCATGGGGACATTCCTGCTCCCATTGGATCTATTTAAGGGCTTTGTCATAAGTCTTCATTACACTGAACTTCTGAGTAAGGACATAGCATGAATTCTGATTCCTTCCACTGTTTCATCTTCCTCAGTATCCTTGGATACAAAGGACTCTACCTCTAATTCCCTAATCAGGTGGAGAGTACTTTGTTTCATAACCATATTCATAATCATTTAAGGGATCCATTAAATTAATGACATTAGGGGAAAAATATCAACTCTTATTCGAATGATTACATTTCCTGGATGACAATTTTTTGCCATCCCATTCGGGGGGGTAGTGTCCGTGATTTTGGGTATAAGGGCATACAATATGAGAGACTAAAATATGACTTTTACCTTATTAGGGGTTCATTTTAAGACATTTTCTCTCTGAAAATATAGTCAAAAAACTTTTTTGAAGGTTGGTTCTTGAAGGTATGTGGGGCTTAAGACATCAAATGTGGTGTAATGAGAGTGACTGGAGGAATATTTTGTTGTTTCAAATATACATGGATAATACCATGAGTTCAATTGATTATTTTATACGTAATCTCACTATAAATCTTCTATTCCCTCCTACTAACAACTTTTATCCACTAACCTATTTCCTCAAGGTAGTCATGTAAACATTCACTACATGTGCTCGTGTCCGTCTCAACAATGCATTCCTATAATATAACATGTTTTGTACAAATGTATATGAAGAAGAATAATTACTGAATTTTGTGAAATAATATAAAATGATTGGGGAAATAAATTGGGTGGTCATCGAGACCTACCTAGTTGAGCCTCTTCAGCACTGGTTGGTAGAGAAAATAATTGTCCATGTAGGCCATACAATTTCCTTGATCTTGATCATATTTGTATGGGTAATTTTTTTCTTCTCTCCATAAATTGATTTCACCAGGGTCCCCTCTTCTCATCCATGCAAGGCGGTTTTTTTTTATGATATGGGGGTGTTTCAGGATATAGTTTAGGTTTTGGATCTGGAGCAGGCACAACGGCTAGATTTAATGTTAGAGATACTACCTCTTGATTTACTTTTCTTTTCCATGAAGATGGTGGATTTAACTAGGACTTGATCTTAGTTTGTTGTATGGAATCTTCCATTCATTGGGGAATGGGAATGATGTTTTATAAACCAATTGTATACATCGCTGGTATGACTAGGGTTCACTGATTGTTGTAAAGGCTATCAATGCATAGATATATAATCTTCTATCGGGTAAGTGGTCAGTGTATGGAATAGGTCTTCCATTTCCATCTAGAAATTAAATGTGAGGCTCCCTCATCCTTTTTATATTTATAATTACAGAGGTCATATATTATATTCTTTTGAGACATTAAGTTGAACTGAATGGGGAATTATTGATGAAGACCATCCATTCTTGCGATCGACTGAGATTAAAAAATGGTGAACCATACAAAGAATATCCCTATCAAGGGTCGTAGTAAGCATCTGGACTTCACTGATAAATTTTTATCTACAGTTACCATCATGGCATTATAATGGGATTCATAGTGTGTCACATGTTGTTCCAGATCTCTTAATCCGTTGAATATTGAAAACGCAGGACTCCCAAAGTTTAGAATTAGAGTAGTTTCAAACACTTATTTGGGTAATGTTTAATTTTTAGCTGAATTAGGTGCATGCCTCTCTTATAAAACTTCCTATAGAGCTACCAATGACTCAATGGTGTCGATAATCCCTCGATGAGGGTTTAGTTGAACATTATCTTGGACAGGTGCATAAATAGGTAGGATCTGATGCGTCGGTTCCACCACTATTTTAGGCAGCTATACAGCTGGTGACATCTATTGAGGATTTTCCTAAACTCACTCACTATGTCTCATTAATGGAGGTAAATATTGATATTCATCCATGATCAGGTCCTGGTAACTCAAGGATCCATGCATTGAGTGGGGAGAATTTCCTAGACCTACATTAGTTATTAGTAAAAACCCTTATAGAGGTAAACCCTTTATAAGTTTCCATTGAGGATCTTAATATGGAGCATATTTGGTAGGAATTATACCTTCAATCAGATCAGTTTTAATTCACCTCATCCCATTCATTTCTTCCTCCTACCGAGATAATCTTTCTCTATGCATTGGGAGATCTTCCTCATAAAAAATGAGGAGGTGGATCATATGTTACCTTTTTTTATTCTACCCCTTGGTAGATATTCAATTATAAGGAAATGATGTATTGATCAAGGGAGAACAAAAATTTTGTGAAATTCTCTGGTTTCAGGAACACACACCTTCATTCATAGTACATGCCATATTCTAGGTGAATATTTCCTCTCCTTTATCTTCTGCATTTTCATCATTTTTTGTTTTGTCACTAGGACTGATTTCCATGTTGTTCAATGATGTGTAATGAATTGTGTGTATTGAACTGGATGCTAAATGATTGGAGGGATTTTAAATGTTTTTGGATCTCTTCCTAACATTTTGGGATCCCCATTAAGCTTTTTGGCTGAGGATGAATCAATGGGGTCCTCTAGGAAACCCTATCACACATATATATTCTATGGGAAATGATACATGAGATGGGGAAAATGGGAAGAAATTTTCTATTTTTATCCTCCCTATATGGGAAAAGACTGATTTTCTTTGAGGAGGTGGTAGAGGTAAAAACCCACCTAGCCATATAGGATGGGGTACCTCTCATTCTCTTATTTACATTCCTCGAACAGATTTTTTCCACCATATGGGGGCATTTTTTGGTAAAAATGCCCCCAAACCTGTGGGTTTCAGTTGATCCCTTACAATGAAAAACCCTATACTATCATTTATTTCTTTACCTTTCACATCTTTGTTCATGCATGAGAATGATACAATGCTATGTCAATATGAAAACTATTTATTCCGGAGGACATTTGCAATAATTGGTGATTTGAATCATTTAATCAAGAAGAATGATGAATGTTATTGGTTTTCTATTTTTGGAGTTTTCTTTATGTTTTTATCTCATATGGCCTCACACTATTGAGAATAATTCAAGGATGATTATTATTCGGTTTGACATATTTCCTAAGGAGGAGTTTTTCTTAATAGATGGCTTGGAGTAATGAAATTACTAGAAATCATTTCCAGTGGGTTCTACTGAACATGTCATGTGTTGTAATGAAAATATCCATGTTACACCCATACCAAGACATAAAATCCATGTAGGGTGTCAATAATTAGATGACTCAACTCATGAAACACTTATAGGCATACTTATTAAATACATTTTCCTCTCTTCTTTAATCTTGGCAACTACAAATATAGGAGGGATTACAACTTGATTTTTGATGAAGTTCCCATAATATATTGACATTGTATTCATAACCATTTTAAGGAAATAATTTTTCATTCATTTGGTAGAAAGTGTTCCAGATATTGAGATTGATGTCATATACACATTCTTCTAACAATGCCTTTGGAACGTCGAATTGAGAAGTTGTTGAGGGAAAAAATATAATGGGTCTCTTTTCTTTGGCTAATTTTTCTTCTTTTGAGATCATATCATTTTATTCATCCACCAGAGACTCTTATACTTGATCTAACCAACATAGACACCTCTTGAAAGTTTTATCACTAGTAGGGTGGCTAGTAGGGATCTTGTTAGTATTGGATTTTATGAGGGTTGATTGAAGATTGAGCACTGTCTTGGGAAATATCTTAGTTGAGAGAGTATTTCACTATCATTTAATAGGGTATCTAATATATATGGACCCATATTTAGAAGTTCCTCATAGTATATGTTCTTTTTTGTATTTGACTATGCAAGGGTTGGTCCTTCATACCGACATCAAATGTTACTGCAATGAGGACCTTTGTAGTGGGTGTAATAATGGATAGGAGTACCATCATAGCTCAATGTGTGATTTTCGGGATAGTTTTTGTAGTGTATACATTGCGGAGGACCTTTTGAGAGGATTAAATTCTTACTGAGATATGGTTTTACTATGGGGAGGACCTTCTCAGAGAATGCCATCATGGATATGACTACCCTCATAGATCGATGCATGAATGTAAGAAAAATTTCTATAGTGTATACCATGGGGAGGAACTTCTTTTTGAAATAAGGTATCACTGTGGGGAGGACCTTCATGGTGAATTCCATTAGATAAATAATATAATCACAACTCAATATATGACTGCATAGAGAACTTCTATAGTGTATACCACAGGGGGGGACCATTAGGGAAGATGAAATTAAGGGGTAGAGTTTATTTATGTTTTATCATTGAGACACAAGGAGGGATACTTTGATGGCCATAAAGAGATAAGATCTCAAGATTGACCAGTTTGCATCCACAAAGGAAGCTTTCATGGATGCTTCTCTATGGGGGACCAAGAGATAAGCTGGTAAAAATGTTATAAGGATGTAATTTTTAACTTCTACCACCACCTTCATTGTTTTGTAATAGATTAGAAAGATCAAGAAAAACCAGTTATAGAAGTTTTATGGCCTAAATAACTGATACTTCTAGCAGAGTAGATCCATGAATATATACTTAATTTTTCAATTTCATTTGGAGTATTTAATTTTTAGGCACACTCTTGATGGGAATTGGGGATATTCGATATAAGGGATGACCTTCATATATTGTTTCATGTTTGAGTAGATCTCTTGGTTTTAATGATATATGATAGAATGCTTTAGGAATTCTAGTATAGATATATGCTAACCCTAGAGAGAATAATAAAGTGAACCGATGTCCCCCTATTGGATTGGTATTTGTGCCTAATCCTATTTTCTTTTTACAGTAGAATATTTTTGAATACTCTCTTGGATGGGAGTATAAATGAATGTATTATCCCAAGTAACTATCTTATTTTGTGTGTGATTCACTCCACTTAAAGAATTAGGTTTGTATGCCCGAATATTTTCTATTTCAGCAGATGTGATGACATATCGAAAAGTATATAGGATATGGTTGGGGATTGATGCTTGAACCTCCATCATTTCTAAGAGGTGTTAAGGTTCTTCATCAGTCAATATAGAAATATATTCTCATTCTAGTGTCAGTGTATAAATATATGCCAGCTCAAATTCTCTATTTATTACCAGTAAGTAGTAGCATTTCACCTATGTGAGGGAAGTGGTATGAGTATTCCCTGACTTAAAATTGGGATAATAATGCTGATTTATCTAATTTAATCTATATTTTCTTGATGGAAATGATATTCAACCATAGGAATGTTCATCTTCTCATAGTTGGTTAAAACCATATTTGACTGACGAGCTTGTTGTGCATTAGCAGATATATGCATCTGTAGGTAATTTTCCACCATATTTTATATACAAACTTCTTATTAATAGGAATATGAATCTTCTTGTAATTTTCCACTATATTTTACCATAATGATTCATATACATTAGCATGTAATTGCATCTACGGGTTATTTTCCATTGTATTTTACTGATTTTCATGACATGTGTGAGCTAGAACATACATCTGGTCATCATTTTATACCGTATTCGACTAACATGATTCATATTAATTAGAAATAAAATGATTCTATCTATAATTTTTAATGAAATTATATTTGTGGGATTCCTGTGAATTTAAAAAATTTTCATCAGCCTGTAATTTGACAACAAATTTTAATGGAGGTATTGAAATGAACGAGCATGAATTATCATCATCTCATTGGGTTTTTTTCAAATTTTAATGAAATGATTTAGAAGATTGAGCAGGAATATATATTTGAACATGGGTTTCCACCATATTCACTTGGAGGGCTTCTTCAACTGGAATAGGGTTGATGGCCTATTCTATATTCTGTAATTGTTTCCCCTTGTAGACTTCCCTGGGGGACTGAGTCTGTTTGACCTCAGTTGAGGACCATGGGGTGGTATCCCCTTTATGGGGAGGATACTAGGCCTCACAACATTGACGATATTGATTTCTGGAAAGGGCAGATGAACAAGAAAATTTTTCTATGAAGTTGAATTTTTTATTAACCACTACATCAGTCACTATATGGTAAGGGAGGAACTATTTATCACATTATGGGGACATGATCCTAAAACTGTTTGAGATGGATATTAGTGATGTCTAGTTCTAGACTACCAAATGTCATTAGGTGTTCAGCTGGTAAGGTTTCATGGATTGGAGGGCCTGTCGATCTACCTCCATGGTTGGGTGAGTATCATTCTATTGGTAGTCCTAGTGAAATGAATTAGAAACCCAAAACTGAAGATGTTTGGTGGGGGAGGGAATCCTTAGATTGGTTGAGGATACGACCAATGTAGTGGTGATGTGTGTGTTTTTGAGATCTAGTGATAGAACATGGTATGGAAGTGATTTATCATGAAGAGTACCTATAATATATGTGAAAAGTATATAAAAAACCTTATTAATTTAGAATCTCATGATCACATGCGTAATTTATGTTCTCATTTGTCTCTCTTCCATTTTGGAAGTGAAAGGGGAATGAAACGGGGGAACACTACCTCCTTGGATAAGGATTCATGTAGGGTTAACCACTTTGTTTCAGAAAAAGATCATTTTTATCCTAACGTCTAAGTACAAGGGATTGAATTGTGTGAAATCACTCTTCTGTGGTATATTTCTTTAAATGATTTCTAATGGGTTTTTTATGGAACTAAAAACACCAAACATATATCATATATATGAAAACTCATGGACCTACATTCCCAAGGCTTGATTTAATTAGAGATCTTTGAAAATGACACTTAATAAAACAGATTGTTTGAGAGGATGTGAGGTTAGGATCATCACACACTTTTGGGGGGAAGTATTTCTGTTTCCTGGACTCTCTTATAGATTTATGATATTTCCATGAATCCTTTGACCATTACCAAGTATGTATACCTGAATCACTTTAAGTCAGTGATCAATTAAGACCACTCATGGGTTCAAATCAGATATATATATATATATATGAAGTTATTCATTGATATGGATTTCTACATGTATCTGATATTCTAAATCAATGGTACATTTTTAGGAAAAAATTAGAGATTCTTTGGTGGTTAATTAGAATGACAATAGTTTTAAGCTACATGGTGAGTAACTATGAATTTTTCTATCATTCAGGGTGGTGGTTGTTATTTTGAGGTTGCGATTGAGCCCATATAATGGGCTTCATACTTATCATCATGAAAGGAATAAGAACCCTCATTATTTAGTCCCACGTAATAGGGAATATCAC
Organism: Viscum album; assembly: GCA_963277665.1. Classification (NCBI taxonomy): domain Eukaryota; kingdom Viridiplantae; phylum Streptophyta; class Magnoliopsida; order Santalales; family Viscaceae; genus Viscum; species Viscum album. Next base: position 412,753,343 of record OY728128.1, on the reverse strand, counting down.
CTTTTAATGTTGTGTGACAAGGACCCAACCATGCAGTTTAATGTCATGCAACATGGATATCTAGGAAAATGGTGCCCAGTCATGGATGGAGTGGGGCCTACACCATATTGTATAGGGGGACATGGTAGAGATACGACCTCGTAGGTGGAGATTACCCTAATGGGAATGTGGCATAGAGAACTTTAGTGAGAATTTGTGTGTTGGTTTTGGCATTCAAGTAGGATTCCAACGTATCATTGTTAGTAGGGAATCTAATCCAACACTATTCAGTATGTTGGGGATTTTACCTTATAAGAGGCTCAGAAGATCATGTGGTTGGGTATAATGCTTGATACATTCCCTTTTTAATGGAGGATGGGGCGTACATCAATAGAGAAGTCCCATTTGAGTGGATATGATTAGGAATTATAACGAATAGGGGTCCAATATGAATACAGGTTAGGGATTACATGTTTCTAGAATGACTATTTGGATTGGTACCCTGCAGGTTTCATGATCCCCACTAACCATTATGACCATTTGTGTCATGATACATTTGAGAAATACGAGGAATTAGTGGATCTAATGATCATATGATCCACTCTGTCTTCTAATAGATGAGGTGCTGAAGCCCAATGGGAGAGGGAGAGGCACTTGAATATGATTTTATCCTATTAAATTTTCATATCTAGGATAGTATCATCTAATGATTCATAGAGATACATCCCAATATGGTGAAGAGAAGAAATACTTCTTCCTCTGAAAAGAAAGACAAGGAGATTACCCTATGAGGGATGCACTAAAATTTGTTTCTGGGTGGGAGGTTCTCATTCCCTATCAAAGGGAAAGGCAAGTGTGATCCTCAACCTCACCGCCTTGAACTAATTCGTTCACGTGAGAACCTACAAGGTTAGAACCCTTATTTCCATGGTAATGTGATCCTATGAAATCCCAATATTTCACCTTGTTGTGGATGTTACACATGTGACACCACTTACTAGGAGTATATAGACATGAGAGGATACATTGAGGTGTCTAATGGTTTGATCGTAAATGTCAGGTGGGTTTGAACGAGGACTTGGTCGGATGTTGTTGGAATGGTTTGTAGAGGGTCCAAAATGGGGCCTTATGTGATGATGGTAGGGATACATGGGAGTTGGGTCGTTGAACACCCTATGAGGCCCACTATGCAAATCATGTTATTATACAGGATGGGGCTACCACCATGTAGAATGTTTCAATGTGGGTGATGGTACCATCTTCATATATTTGATCTATATGGGGATTGGTTACTTCTGCCTAGAAATTTTCAACATGGGGCCCCGTTCCTCCTATGTAGCACTTTTTCATGTAGGGAAGGGTTCCACCTGCACAATGTTTTGCGATGTCAGGTTCTTGTCTACAAAGGGGATATCAATTTATTCACCGTGGGATTGTGTCCAGAAATTGTTTTTTGTTCTTGGTTGGCAAAATTTTTTTTATTTCACCCTCGATGATATGTGATAGGTTTTTAACAACTAGGAATAAAAAGATCCAATATTTGGATCTTGTTTGGGCTTTCGTCCCATGATATACGCTTTTACAACCTGTTTCCACGGTTACCCTTTGGGTTCTTTAATGAACTAATTAAGAGTTCGGGTATCGGGATGGCTGGTCATATGTGGTGTGCCGAAAGCCTTCTTTTGCAAGAGCTGAAGAGGACACCATAGCACTTGAATGATCTCGTTCTTGGGGATAATCATTCGCATGAGAGGAAGTAACTACCCGACCCCACATACAACTTTGTTCGTTTAATGGTGACAGTGAAACTTTCCCACCCAATGAATAGTTTCATTCATATGGGATAGTTGTTCGCAGAAGAGGATATCAATGCACAACCCCACAAACAATTTTGTTTTTTTGCGGGTGTTAGAAATACTGCCTCATCCAGTGAATGATTTATTTAACGGGACGCTTTATGAAGCAGCGGAACGCCATGTGGATCTTTGTTACATGAAGCAATTTTTATTTCCCTAGATCAACTCACCATTTAGGGTTTCTTCCCCTTTAAAGATTATTCTTTAATCTTCTTCATGGTTTATTAGTACGCTTTCTTGATTTTGATGGAATTTTATGCTTCATTTATGTGGAGTCCTCCAGACCCAATATATATACATGTGTATATGTTTATGTATGTGTAGATATGTATGTGTACAATGTATGTTTTTTAATCTTTTAAATGTTATAAATGATTTTTTAAATACTTTTATAATTTATTTAATTAAATTTCTTAATTTATTATTATATCATAATTAATAATGTTAAAAATATATTTAATGATTTGCGAATATTTATTCACAATACATGTAATATTTTCAATATATTTTTAATTTATCTTAATAATATTTATTTTTTTTATTTATTAAGTTATAACATTTTAAATATGTTTAGAATTTAAATAATTAATTTTTCATGATGATTTTTTTAATAAATTTTCAATTGAAATCTTGAATTATAAAACTATAAATATATATATCTTTTTTAAAAATTATTTATAAAATTTTAAATAAATAAATAAATGAATAAATAAATATACTTAAACAACAAATAAATTTAAATTTTTTTTACTTATATATTCATAAAATCATAAATTTATATAAATATATTTATAATTTTATATAAATAATTTTTAAATAATTCTATTTATAATTATAATTATATATAAATAAATACAAATTTAAATAAATATAAAATTATAATAAATTGTTTTCAATAATAAATATTTTTATTATATTTATAATTATATATTTATAATTATATTTACATACTTTTTAAATATAATTAATTATAATTATAATTATAAATAAATATATATAGTTTCATAATTATAAAATTATAATAAAAATATTAAATTAAGAAAAAATATATTATATTTATAATTATATATATATATATATATATATATATTTCTATATAAATATTTTTAAATATATTTATTTATAATTTTAATTATAAAGAAATATATATTAATTTAAATAATTATAAAACTACATTAAATATATTTAAATAGTAAATATTTTTATTATAATCGTATAAATATATATAATTAAATATTATTAAATATATATATAATTGTATAAATATATATAAAAATAAAAATATATATATATATATATAAATATATATATAATTATATAAAAATATTCACAAAAATATTTATTTATAATTATTATTTTAAATATATATGCATACATATATATAATTATAAAACTATAATAAATATATTTAAATAAAAAATATAGTTATTATATTTATAATATTATTAATATATATGATTATATAAATATATTTATCAATATATTCAAGTATTTAAAAATATTTTTATCTATAATTGAAATTATAAATAATGAAGTATTTTATAGTGATTAAATCTTTAAGAGTGCTTTTTTAGCATTCATAAGACCACTCTTTATCAGCCCTAAACTTCATGCGCTTTTGAAGAATAGATTTAATAGTGTTTTCTATTTTAGTATTTATAAGACATGACTTTATCAGGACATTTTTGAAAGTGTTGATAAAATCCTTAACCATGGTTTTAAATAAAACCATAATAGAGTCCTCCTTCATTCCATCAAGCTCTCGCAGAACGAAACCCTCACGAATCTTAACTCTCATGGAACTGAACCATCTCCACTCTTCATCAATGAATAAATCCTCTTAATATGTAAGGTATGGGATTATTTGATCTTCTATTTAATCGCTTCTTCCTTCTAGGTCTTTACTCTCTCCGACCTTTATATATGTAGTACTGATGAGGTAAAAATCATGTAAATTCTCTTGTCCATTTAATTTATAATATTTTTAATGAATCATGTTTTTTATTTTTTTGGCTACACCATTTTTTTTATTTTCTCTTTCCTAAATGACATTTCTTTCTCAATATTTCACTTTTTATTCTTTATTGGGTTAGGTCCATGTTGTTTAGACCAGATTCACCTCTTAAATTATTAATGGTGATGTTATAGGTTATGTGTATCCCTCTATGGCGATCTGTCAAATCGACCCTTTCTCCCATTATCTGCTTATTTTTTTCTTGGAGGATTATAATTATACGATGAACATTTTTGTGGAAGAAGACTATAATTATCCTTTCCTCAGCTAACAAGGATTCCAAAATGCACTTCTACTGGGTTTTTCTTCCTCACAAATATAATTTTACGTATATTATAAAGATAAATATCTTTACATATATATATAATAATTGTAATCCACCAGTAATTTAAAATAAAGTGATTATTTAAAGTTTTAATCACATTGTATTTTGATCCAGGAAACCATTGGTGATATCTTATAGGGGTTTATATCAACACAAATTTGAGGATATATGGGATTCGAAACTATGTTAGTTATTCAATTGGAGAAAAGGTAAAAACTAATATAATTATTTATAATATCGATGGTTGTTGGATTTTGAAATGTAATAGGATAAATTTATATCTTGTGCCTAATTCCAAAGAGGATGAAGGATATCACTTCCTATGGAAGATAAAATACTATATGAATTGGTAGGAAATGGATGAATCCACCACACATAGTGTAACACCCATATTTTATAAATAATTTAAAAAAAAATATTTTATTGATAAAAATAATGGGAAATGTTTAATTTTTAATTTTAATTTTTAAACTCATTTGGCAGCGTATTTTATTATTTCAAAACTTTTAAAATTTTTTATTGTGTTTTTTTATGTTTATTTTAAAACTGATTAATTTTTATTAAAAGTATTTATATGTGTGTGTTCATAATTAAAAAAAATCAGATTTCACAATTATATATTTATCAAATTTATACTGTATAGTTTGTGGATTTGTATTATTATTAATGTGAATATTTTATTTACAAAATCCTTATACTATACAATGATTCACTTATTACTTGTTTTCTTTGGAGTTTTAATAAATGAGAATACCGCTATTAAATTCATGCATGATAGACTGATTTAATGCCTCTAAAGAGGGAATAAAAACTACCTAGAGTCCTATGTATATCCTTTTATTTAAGGATATTTTTAATGAAATCAATCAATATGTTAAATGGATTCCCTCAAGAAAATCTATGATAATATTCTAACCCTCTTCATATCTTCTTTATGCTAAGAGTCTTGATTCAATCCTCCTTATTTTAGTGAGTAAAAGACTTCATGATTTTACTTTCATTGTTCGATTGAGAGAATCTTGATTTTGATTGAGTTCCTGAATGAAAAAGAACAAACTTAGGCAACTATAAAATTAATTATACTCAGACTCAAGCATTTTATGATATTGTTTAATGGGGACGATCTCTATTCCACAACCACGTTTCTTCCTTCTCCTTGTTCCATATACTTATTTTCTTGATTCATGTTCTTCTTCAATATTATCCTTCTATCCAAACCATTGTCCCATCCTAGGAAAACATTATAAATCTCAAAAATTGAATATGATTTAATTTTTTTGATGGATATGGATTTCAAATATTACTGCTCCCTCTCTTGCCCCACTCAGCAACTTCCATCACTATTTCTTATATAATGGTACTTTATTTTTAATCTATTTAGCCGTCATATGTTTTTAAAAAATATTAAGTCAAACATAATAGATAAAATCCCATCCCTCTTATTTGGGATATCATTTTATTGTTCATGTTAATTGGATCCATTAGTCTAATTTTATTTATTATATTTTTTTCAGTGTTGAAAATATTTTAAAAAAGATAAGAATTTAGTTTTTTGTGAAACAATTATTATATTAAATAGTATTATTTTCAATTATGAAAATGGATTTTAAATAATAAATTTTTATATTGTTTATATTTCCATTTATATATATATAAATATATAAATATAAATTGTTACACATATTATAATTTATAATTGGTGATATAAGCTTCTGAAATATGGTTGGATACTATTATAAGTTTTAGACCATTGTTCAAAATGGAAAGGAATTGGTTTTGAATATAGTGATTGAGTATTATAAGGTAGTTTAAAAATGAATTAGGTGTTGAATTTCAAATAAATATATTTTAAATGGATAATTTTATTTTGATAAATAGTGATTTTAAATAAAGGGTAACATGTTTTTTAATTGTGAAAATAATTTTTAAAAACTAATAAAAAATGTGAAAGAGAATTAATATGAACAAATTCATCAGTTTTTGATAATGTATATGTGAGTTTCAGGGTAAATTATTGGTTTTAAATCTAATAAATTGGAGTTCAATGTTGTTTCAGAGTAAGGGTCTTATTTTGGAATCCAAAGATTATGTTAAAAAGGATCTTTTAAATTTCACATTGATATTGAGATATATTTTGTTATTTGAAATTAGAGTTAATAGATTCATTGGTTGTTTATAATGTAGTATGCTATATCAGTAATGTTTGAACCATATAAACTAAAATTATATTATTCTATTCATAAAATAATTTTATTATTTAGTATACGATACTCTAAGTTCATATTGAATAGAATTCTTTTCAGAATAATCATCAATTGTACCCAATATAAATTCTATGTCATTATCTTTCTGGATCATCTATAAAGAAAAAATTACATTCCCACTCAAGTTCAATTATAATACATTTAAACATATGTAGATCCTATGATTTATGTCCCACAAAGAAACTAGATTTATTGTACAAAGATTTATAAATAATGGAAATAATATACTTTTATACATTTTCTGAATAATCACTCATGGTTTGATAATTATTTAAATAAATGATCTTCAAGTGTTTCAACAAGAACAAGGTTCGAATATGGGTGGAGGCCGATTTTTGTGATACTATGGAAGTACATTAACAAGTACTTTTCGGTATTGTAGCAGGTATTGTTCAGTACTATAGTTGCTAGAACTATTCACGTTCAAGCCACTGGTTTGGGTCTAGAGTCTATAAGGCCTTCGGGCCACCCAAGCCTTCGAGACGCCCAGACATTCGGGTCAGTTATGCATTCAGGTCATTTTAAGGCCTTCTGGCCACCTCAAGGACATCAGCTAACTTGATGTGTAATTAAAAGCCATAAAAATTATATAAGGAACAAGCTCAAGAAGAGGATTCAGAGTTGTCAAATTTACCAATATAGATCTATCAGATTAAGAAGAATTATAGGGTATGTAATTTTCAATAGGTATGAGGCATGTGCATCTCGGAACATGACAGCTAGCTGGAAAACCATAAATAAGTGGAGAAATGACCATGATATAGATGTTGGTGAGGGGTTGTTTGAAGTATTCATAGTTTGGGATGTATTCCATCAAGACCTTTAAGTCTTATAAAGTCACAAACCCTACAAGCAATGTATGGGTTCCCCTTCGACCCATAAAATTGTGATTGTAAAAAATGAATAAAACATGAAGGCCTTCAGGATATACTGTCAGTATAAATTATTTTGAGAATATTTAAAAAAAATTACCTTTTAGACATGTAGTGAACCTAATATTCCTTTCTGTTTTTAGTATTGGTAAGTCAAAAAAATTCTCTCCTTCAGTGATCTTACTCATGTTTTTTTGGCTAAGATGATCATGTTTTCTATTCTATAGACTTTTTCAAATGTTAATACATATATTGAATGAATTAACTATATCACCCACACGAATTATATTTTCACATTGTTAAATGAAATCTTATGAATGTAAATTCATTAAATTAAAGATTACTTTGTTTTTTATATGACTTATGAAACTAGAAAAGATAAAAAAATAATTACCTTTCTATCATCCTAGAAATCCATCCACTCCATCAAAACAAATGGAACAACAAAGAATCTATGGAAGTGAAATTTTATCATTGGGAAGGGGTATGTATCTAACTCCATCCAACCCATAGAATATCAATCATGACCCCACTCTGATAAACATGCCCTCACTGGATGTTGAGAACTAACAAAATCAATTCCTTATACCAAATTCATTTTCATTTTGATGGATTAATTTAATGATTGATTTGAATGAAAAAAATGAATGGTTGTCTCACCATGAGTGTGTGTAAGATCATCCAGTTGAGTATTTTCATGGTCACACTAATCAAGTAACCCCCTTTAGGGATCAAAAAAAAATTTCTATTTTTTTCAACATTAGATAGAAAAATATAAAATGTTTTCCACTAATTCACTAACTCCAAAGATTTAGAAAATTTAAAATTACGTAGACAACTTCCATCGTCATCACCTACATCTTTCAAATAGTTATTATTACATTTTATTTCTTGATACTCATCAAACATATCTTATATAAATTCACATATGTTACTTGAAATACCTAAATAACTAGTCATCCTATACCATATATCAATTAACATTGTGTATGAATTCAGAGGATAACACCCACCACCAGTGGAGTAATTATTTTGTATATTCAATCACCGTTTTCCTTGAATTAATGATGAATTCATATTAATAAATCAAATATTATATCACCCCTATTAGAATTTACTTTTTTATAATTTTATTTATATTAATATTACTAAATGTAATTTTATTTACCTCCATTGAAAGAAAATTTGATATTATATTAGGAATTTGGTGGTATGTTATATGATGTATAAAAAAATAAAGATTTATGGGATTCCATATGAATTTCATGATCAAATTAATATGGGTTGATATATAATTAATGTAACTAATGTTTATTCCATTTTTTAATATGGTCATAGACAATTACGGTGAATCATTCAACAATGAATGTGTTTCTATGACATATCATTTTTTTATTGAAGTAACTTATGTACTAGGCTTGGAAAACATCCTTCATTGTGAGTTTAGAAGAGAACATAGATAACTATATACACTAAAATGTGATAAACTATATGAGAATGTAAAATATAGATAAACCTATTTTAGTGAGATTTTTTTGATAAACCTTAAAAAACATGTTTGAAAAAGATATTAGTACTTCTTGAATTACTATAACGGAATTATTTGAGTTCCAAAAAATTTTATGAAGTCCTAAATTTGGAAAAAAATGTATGTGATAGTGTCATTATCATGTTTCCATATGCACTATAAAAAATGTTTCAATTAATTTTAGGATGAACATGATTGACATGGGAATACAAGAAGAGTTGGCGAAAATGAAGGCTGAAAAATTGATTTTTCTTCCTCTAACAACTTACACTCTTTCATAGATGTAGAGATTACATTTTATCATATTTATAGATGATGTAAATTTTCCTAAGGGGTATTCATAAAATATAAATAATATCATGTCAATTATAAATTTGAATTTATATGTTATGAAACCAAATGACTATCATGTTTTAGTGAAATATCTAATGCTTGTATCATTACATTGATTTTTTCCAAGAATGTTCTTCACACATTAACCGATCTTGGTTTATTTTTCAATGCTATATAAAACAATTATATAGACCCAAAAAAATTAAAAACTAAATAAAAAAATATTTCATTCATATTATGTGAATATTTAATGGTCTTCTTACCAACATTCTTTGATATATTGGTTTACAGGATGAATCACTTATTAAGAGTGATTAAACTATGTGGTACTATAAATTATAGATGGATGTACCCCACTGAATGAAATATGATGATTTTTAAAGTGTATGAAAAAAAAAATTCAGAAGGTTGTATTTTTTAGAGATATATAATCAAGGAAGCCATTGATTTATTTAAAAACTACATTCCTGATGTGTAATGCATTAGTCTACCAAAGTATAATGACACTAGGTTGATTATGGGTGAATTAATTTTAAGAATAAATGTTTTTACAATCACTATTATAAATTGGGAGAAGTCCCTTATTTATGTTGTGTGTACATATTTATAGGTTTCTTCATATTTTGAGAGAGACAATGAAATTTATATAAATTTTAATCCCTCATAAGATGAATGATACATATCAAATACACCTAATCAACAGTTTATAGGATGGTTTTGAGACTATATTTTTAAGGATATAGACGAATATACAGATTATGTTTTATAAATACTTCGATGGATAGCCAGAGGACTAAGTGTTCATGTATTATCATATAATGGTTATGTAATTAATGGATATGTGTTCTATATTAGTGAAAATTACAAAGGCATTAACATGAAAAAAGAGGATTTTCAATCTTGGATGAAGAAGTATAGGAGTATAGTACCATGGATGAATAAAAAATTTATCTAATTATGTCACAATTTAGAATCCCAAACAAATATGGGAGTTGGTTTATATAACATTCCACGTGCCTAATATGAAATTCTTGTGGGTTGATAATAAGATTTTTTTTAATATAAATGAATTAGGATTCATGATATTTTTTGGTCAGCAAGGGTACAATGATGAACCATTTATAATGGAATCATAACATGTACAAGTATATTATGTTCAATATCTTGTAATCTAAATGTGGTTAGTTTTTCTGCTATAAAATATACCCATATAAAGGATATATGAATGTTTAACTGAGAATGAAACTTTTATTAGGATGTAAAAATCATTTCATAGTGGTCCCAATGTAAATGTGATCATGTATTCCATTAGGTACCAAAATGAATTGATTTGAATACTCGATAGAGGGGTTAAATCCAATAAATATTTAAAAAAGATATTTCAATAACCAGGATATATTTGTTGGTAATATATATTTCAGTACCTCGTATTACTATATGTTAACTACTTCATTTACGTAATCAAAATTAAATATTAACCCACTTATGTTGATACCAGCTTCCTCGCATGTCGATTCCACTAATATCGAGGAAAAAGAGGATGATCAATTTAAAAGTTCTCTCAGTTCATAGTAATAACATTCTTTTTTACCATGTCTTCACTATCATTGTTGAGGAACAACACATTGACAATGTTGAAATAAAGGAAATGGTTAAATGAAAAGTACCATCATCACAAAAAAATTAGGAGAGTTATTATGAGATAGTATTAGTATAAATTATTAATAAGAAAAAGGAATATAATTTGGGGTTGGAAGGAATATGGGTGGCCATGATGTTAACACTAACAAGTCCATGTTCTGTAGTTTTATTCATCTTATTACTCATAAATGCATGCTGATTGATGTAGATTCAGGGAAAAATATTATTACTAAGCTTAAGACACTAATTTTCAGAGATATTAGGGTAAAATTATGATATAATATGTTTATTTTAGTTGAACATACAATAATGTAACATTTACTTACACTTAATTATCCCATTTAGAGTGCACTTATACTAGATGATTCCTAGAATAAATTTATTTTTAATTGTTTCAATAATGGATAACATAGTTTTTTCAGAAAATTATGACAATTTTTCATCTCAAATATATTTAAGGGAAATTATACCAGCACCCAATGAAAATTTATGCACATCTGATAAGCCATGAATCGTGAGATGCATATACAAGAAATGGTGAAGAGACATCTTTTTAATTACATTGTAGCTCGTAATAAATTTTTTGACAATACATTTATTAGTTACATTGATTAATAATTTTTAATTTATGAATCCTCAAATTTTTTCCAAATATATGTAATGATAAACAAAACCAATGTACCCCTACTGTACGGAATGTATGGGGTATGTTCCACTTGAAAAAAAATTGTTATTTTTTTAATCTATCGTAATACATTACTGTGACATGAAAAAAAATCATTAAATTCCTCTATTTATATTTTGATTGATGAATCCAAATAAAAATATAATTCTATTATACATCATGTGTAATGGATGCAGACATGTGAAAATAAACATGGGCTTATAATAGATGAAAAACAAAAAAAATGTGGGAATCATGTGTAAGTATGACATAGTAAAAATTTGATTTTCCTTAAATTGGTATTACATAAAAATTATTACTTATTTTCATATTTTTTTAATCTAAATTAGAATAATCAATCATCATCAGCTATGATGGATGGAAAACTACTATCAGTGTACTTGAATAGGAAAAAAATATTTCCACATCATTAGTGTGGGTTTTGGTGTTACACCCCAAACATATCTTGAAAAAAAAGTATAAGGGGATAAATATAAAAAATGGGAGATATACAACTGTGATTAGCTAATCATGATTATAAATTTCAATTGGTGTATGCGTTTCAAGAAAATTTTATTGGGAGGAAGATAATAATATAAACAAATAAATAACTACCACTACATGATGATCCCCACCCCAACAGATTTTAGGTGATCCATTCCCCTCAAAGATATATCTTAGATAAGGTAATACATATTCTAACAATTTTATATTTGATATTTTTATTCGGTAGACATAGAAACCATTATGGTTCTAGTATTCAACAAGGTGAAAATGATTTTGATTTATATCTATCAACTCAAACTAATAACATTGTTGACAGGGATACCATGTTCAATATCTATGAAGATAATCTAAAAAATAAACAACATCCAATTTTCTATGTCAATGTGGGGATTAGGATAGATCATTATCCATGAATCGATCTACTTATTCAACTTGATGAAGTAGATATTCACATGATATAGAAAGATAATGGATCATTCGTATCATGTCTAATGATCCATGTTTTCTTATCCAATGTAAAATTCAAAGGGAATTTAAATTTTATCCTTTAATGGGTAATCATTTCCTTGGATCGGTCTTAAAAACCTAATTCTAAGAGTTAAAACATTTATATGTTTTATTTTTCGATTTTTTATGGCACGAGATGATCGTCAAGTTCTATGTTGAGTTTTAGGAGTGTCAGGACCCTTAAAACACAAGGATGGGTAGTATAAACATGGTGAATGATTTTTCTGAAATCGTGTAGCCCCTAATAGAAAAATTTGGGTCTTCAAATGGAGGAGAAGTTGTGATTCACATAGGCTATGCATGGTTACCCCAAACCGCACAACCATCATGCAATGTTAGTTCCACATAAGTAGTACCCTCACACAATTCATTGCATGGTTGAAACAAAATTAGTGTAACCCTATGGGAAAAACCATGTGAGGTAGGTTTGAAAACAAGAGGTAGCTCTACAGTTAGAAAATGATTTGGAAGTCATGCTACCCCATTTTTAATGGTGAAATTACCAGTTGTCCCTTAATGAGATAATGTTTTCATTTTTTAGTATTTCTTCCCCCTAATCCAGCAACGTGATCCACCTTTTTTGTGTCATTGGATTCTTCTTCAATCCTATTCTAGGAAAAAATAGATCTACTCCGTTTGAAGTCTGAATTTAACTTCTCCAGTCCCAATGGATCCGCATATGTAAGATAAAAAATAATTCTGATAATTTATTCATTTAATCATCTCTAGATTGGGTTATCAATGTGTAAGTTCATTTTTCCTATTTTGAGAGAGAATGTATATTTCTTTTATTTCATCATATCCTGGCCAAAGCAGAGACTGATATTTGGAGAGTAAAGTGTCTTAAGATTAAGGTAGGTTCTCTATATCTTTTTCCTCAAGATTCAATCATTTTATAAATAGTGCCACTATGTCACACGACATCCCTTTTCACACTTCGTTAAATTTTTTTCTAAAATATAATTTGTTTACAGACATAGTATTACTACCATTGAGATTTTTTATTTATTTTTAGGTTTTCAATCATGATCAAGATCACCAATTGTGCATGATGGATTATTTTGGACCATTTTTAATTTATTTTTCAATGCATGTATTACCTTATATGTGTTCAACATGGATTAATAATGAAATTTCTCCTTGTAGGGAATTGCCTAAATGATAATGGTATCTCCTAAATTCCATGATGAACATTTATGAATTGAATTTCCATTTTGGGTAGTTTTTTTCTAAAATGATTCTTTAATGAGAATTCATTTATGATCATTGAGTGTGATGTTTATTCATTCTAAGTTATATATTGATAAATATTTTCAAGAGTTTATAATAAAACCCCTCAAATGATGTTCACTGTCTTTAAAAATAAAAAGTGTTGTTTTTTGAATTTCATCTTGTATGACATTATGGAATTGATGGTCTCCTATTCCTTTATTGTTTAAAAAAAGGAATGTTTAGTACAAGACATCATTTGTTATATTTAAATGGTGTTTCCCTCTTTCAATTAAAATTATCATTCAAACATTTCAGCTCATAAGTGTATTCCAGGAACACTGCTACCTAAATGGAAAATGAACCATGCCCATCATAAGGGCTTTGATTGATTAATAAATAGGATTTCTCATGTATGATATCTTCCAAATATACTAGGGGATCATATACAATCATTGTTATCCCTGTAATTTTTTGGAAATATTTTTATTATATTAAATTAAATGAATTAAATATATATGAAATGGGTTGTATGACCACACCACTTTCCTTCTATAAATAACCAGGGATTAATAAATTTAAATTATTTGAATGGCTAGTCATGATGGAATGGCTTCCTTAAAATGTATTTATTGATTTAAATTGAATTTATTTGTTTAATAATATTTTTAATGGTGAATTCATTTCCCTTTCATATATTTAAATGGTTTATTTAATTTGAAATTGATTTGGGTGGTACGATGATGCCTCTTGTTATAATTAGATAAGAAGGAACTATGTAAATTGTTCAAAATGTGAATCCCTTTTTGTTTATTGTCTCTATAGAATGTAAATCATGAGTGGTAATACCTCATGACTTTGATTATTATTATTGTTATATGATTACACCTTTATATAGGATGTGGGAATATGGTAAGGGAATATTAGAGTATAATAGAATAAAACTCTCATACATCAGGTGTTGAGCTTTGGTGTCTCGCACTAGTGATACTATGTGGATGGTGGGAATCACCTACCACATCATTTATTGAGTGTTGACATGATCGTGCACTCACTACTGTTCAATTGTTGACTTGATTGAAAAATAACCATCTAGTGTGATGAGAATGATGTATCCCACTCATTTGAGATATAGGGAATGTAACCCATTGATTGATAATATAGGATCATTCAAACTGGTTGTGGTTGACTGAGTTTTCCCCCAGTCCATCCATCACCTAGTACTCTAGGTATATGACCACTTAGGTTCACACATACATGGACAATATAGGTGGATTCACTATATAACTATAACTATATATATATTATTACAATATATATTGTTTATAAACAAACAATATTCGACTATGATATGAAGTAGTTAGAGTCGAACCAGGGTCCTAATAGAACCTAAGGTAACCGATGTTTATTTATTTATTTAGAACATTGAATTATTTTGGTATACCTATACATTGTTTTACAATATACTTCATGTTTTAGAGTACCTATAGACACTATAGGTGGTAACCTACTAGGATTTATATCTCACACCTTACTCAGGGTGCCATTGCACTAGAGTACCTACATAGATCTCATGTTTGCAATACCATAAACCTTTTCTTATACTGTTATAGTTTAACTTTGGATTTAGGAGCTTTGAACTTTGCTGGAGATCTAGATACTTATGGAGACAACCATTAGGGAATTTATTTTCTTTTCATTATTCCTATGTTGTACATTACCATTATGACTGATGTATGTCCACTATATGAGTTATGAATAATCAGCTAGACATGAAGGCATTGTATATATTTGCATTGTCCATATTTTGATCCAATTGTTATATTATTCTTCAACTTCTATTTTTCTTTCATTTTCTACCTCCTTAAACCATCCCAACCAATAACAAGCCTCTAGAATATGGGGAAGTGTGTTTAAGTCCATGTGACCTATTAGTTTGGCTACAGTTATAGTTGTATGTGGTGTCTAGATGTTACAATGTGTTTAATGAGCCTTTAATTTCCTTGACAAACTATTTTGGACAAGTATACATGAGACTAGAAATGTCTTGGAACATGGTAAATAATCGTGTCTGGGACTGATCACACCACCAATGGAGAATATTCCAAGTGTCCAAGGATCTATTTTTTTTCTTGTTGTCCGCTACTATAGTTGATTGGGATTTCACCACAGGTTAATAGTGATGTTTCTGTTTCTTGTTAATTTATGATGGTTATCATATTTTCTCTTGTCCTGGTGCAGAGAGGAAGTATCATTACATACATCATTTCAGGAAAATAGAGATTCACATTCCATGCATATTCCATACCTTATTGTTTCATTTATTAATTTTCTAGTATTTGGATTGTGTTCCTTGAGTGATATTCCATGATACCTATTTAAATACCATTTTTGTATATTTTATCATGATTTTATGTTATAAGAAGCTTCTCTATGTTTATTTCTTTTAATAACATGCTAGATTGTTGTTAATATGAATAAATGGTTTCATGGGACAAATTTATTGGTTTTCATTAAACAATAACCTGTTTATAGTCATACGATGTGTGGGCATATAATGATTGGTAATGGGTAACACATGTATTTGAACCAGTTTTTGGACTTGTTTATTCATATCTAGAGACTATTGTTCCAATGTAAAAGATTCTAATGAAAAAATGTAAAAGTGATGTGATTTAGATTAAATGGTAGTTAGTCTATTATCATTAATGTGTATAAGATATTTATAAATTGAAGATGGAAATCAATATCATTGAAATTTATTTAAGAGAATATTATATCTTGAAATGGTAGTAAATGTTAAACGTGTTCACTTTTGGTTTGAAAAGAATATTAGTCTGAAATAAGGATTATACACATGTCACACAGGCATGGAAATCGTATTATTAGCTTAAAAATTACACAACTGTAACCAATTAGGATAGTTGGGGAATTTTTCTTATAAGGTAACCCTCTAAGGGTGTTTTTTGGATGTCTATTAGTTAAAAAAACTAATATTGGTTTGCATTCTAAAGAACCAAAATTTGTTTAATGGGACCCTCTTAGGGAACATTATCTTTAATAACTTAAAATGAATTTATTTTGATAAATTTATTAATTTTGAATGAAGTTAAATTAATGGTTAAGTCATTAAAAATGTAGTTTGATAAGAATTTATTATTTTCCTTGCTCAGTTTGTTTAATTAGGTACCACGGGGTTTTGTTTTATATTTTTCACTTGATTTTCTATTTAAAATATTTCAAATATTTAATGATTATATTTGAATCATTTAAATGGATTTAGATGGTATCCTGAATATATGTCCATCATTTAAACCTTATTATAACGGTAATTTAAGACTCTCTTGATTTTCCTTGTAACAGAAATGTGATCATTTTCTGTAGGCTATTTTCTTTTAGAAAAGGGTTAAATGATATGCTTTGGTCTTAGTAAAACATATATGGCATGACCTACTAATTTGTTCGACACATACGATTTCATAAGGGGATATACTGAGGTAGAATGAACTGTTACAGTTTAAATGTTATTCAAATGTTGCGATCTTTTTGACACATGGTTCCTTTAAGATGTTGTTGTCCCTAGTAGGACTCTTACTTCCTAAATAAAATCCATGTTTGTTCATATTTTCAGGGTATCCTCGAAACCTGTTATTGGTTTGATCATCGGGTAGTTCTTGACTTTAGTTGGTCAAACATTCCTTGTTAATTGTTGGTCAGTTAATATATATCACGAAACATTTTTCATTTCAATGGGTGACTTATGAGTTCATCACTCTATTTTATAGTCATGTGTAATAGTACAACTTCGATCATGTTATCAACATGTTCCACCAGATATTGGATGCATAGGGTAGATATCCTATCAACAATATCATGGATGATTATCTAGCTCAAAAACATTAATGGTCATATGTGTTCCTATACACGGTTCCACTTGAGTTTCTAAAAAAGGTAACAAAAATATTTAATTAGATGGAATCATTGAGCCTTACGTTATATATTATGAATTTTGTAATATCTATAGTAGATTTTCCAGTGATTCAATGGAATAAATTTTTTTCCCAATGCTAAGGATGAATTGCAAGGACTCAGTTGTTTTGACATGTTGATCAGTTTGATTTTGTATTTCTTGCCAAATGTTATAGAACGTGTGATCACGACTTAATGGATTGTCAAAATTATGTTCAAGGTAAACATTAATATTGAAATCTTATGAGTATCTGGTCAATAACATATTTCTATGACTAGGATAATACTAATGTGGGGAGTGTTGCATCGGTTCTTTTGTACAAGTTAGTGCTTTGTCAACATCACGATGTGTTATGTGGTTGGATATGTGGGAATAATTTAAGAAACACCATTAGTCTTGGATGGAATTTTTTGTTTGTGTTGGACTATCACACAAGGTCTTCATTGATTAATTCATTGTTATTAGATAATGAAAATACATTGGCAGTTGAAGTAGAGCTTCATCTAAAAAGTTTACAACAATTTTTTGACTATGCTCTTCTTCTTCAATCCTCTTAGTGTACTCATTATTAGTGATTATCATGTACCCTACCTTGAAATCATCATTTATGTAGAAAGATATCATCATTATTACACTGTGCAAATTAATTATATCCATTGGGTTTGTAGGGTGGATCTATCAGTGTCTCACATTTGATTTGTGGTTCATATCGAGATGTGTGTATTCTTGAGTGATACCTTGGTACCCATGTATAAATTCATTTTTAAAAAATCTTGAAAACCATATGTATTTCTTTGAAATGAACAATAGGTATATGCCTCTCAGATCTTAGGCAATGATATGATGTGGACATCTTGGATTTGTACCAATATCTCCTTTGTAATCATAGGGTTTTATCTACACTGGGATAGTTCCATGGACTTCTATTTATAGAAACCTATGTTATCCCAGACTTATTTTTGTGCTAAAAGGTATTTCTTGAATGCATAATGATTCCAGTGGGATGAATCTAGATTACACCCTTGTTTGTGCTGAGGTATTATAGTTTAAATGGTTATGTTGTAGTTGAATAGGGGAGGTCACTGGGAGTACAATTGGGCATCAGAAAACGTGATTGTTGAAAACAAAATATTTCTTAGGAGAAGGCATAATGCTTCATTCTATAATACAAAAATATTCTAATTCAATAATTTTCATCATATGTTAGAATTACTGTATAAAATTGTAATACTTCATGTTGTTGTCGTCAATCTAGAGGAAATGGTTTAAAAACGTCACTACTTTAATGCGAGTGTGGTTTAATGGTCATCTGTATATTTTACGGAATGTTTGCATGAACAATTTATTTTTGGTCGATTGATATTCCATAGTTTATTTATGGTGAGGTTCCTGATATGGATTTATAAGTAAGTGGGTTCTCCTAGTTGAAGTATATCCTTCCAATAACTTCATTTGAATGTTATATCATGTGTTATGGGCAATTACAATAGTGGAGCATACTATGGTTTGGGATTCCCCCTTTTTAATGTTATGAAAAATGGAGGGGATAACCATAAACCAAATGATAAAGGAGATGATGATGTTATCACATATCTATTTGAATTGGCTCTAGTATTAAATGTTTTATCGTTTCAATCAGAGGAAAGTATTTGGATTGGGTTCTAACAGCATAAGTGTCGTAAGACTAAGACATTATTTTAGGTTCATTGGGAAATTGGAAATGAAACACGACTATTTGAATAAAGATTTATGACCCAAGAAGGTCGAGTGATGTTTTGTTTATTCTTATAGGCTTCATGAGGATGAAAATTTCTACAGTGGGGTTGTTGAAATGACTCGTGTTTTTGAGCCAATCTAAAATTCAATGGGATTTTGATTTTTTTTCTTTTTATAGATGGGCCCTTCATTAAACCAGGATTTGGAACATAATTCTGAGAGTTGGAACGCATCAATTTGTTATTTTTAGACTTGTTCGCTGGATAGAATGGTTCCTCAGGTGTTTCGTTGAGTTTTTGAAGTGTTGTGACCTAGAAATAAAAAGGTTGGATGGATTGAACTGGGAACACAGTTTTAGTGCAACCATTCTCCCCCAATAGAAAACTGTTTGGATTAAACCAAAGGAGCATATGTGAAGTGCAAGGGCTAGGTATGGTTTTCATAAACAATTCACCCAACTCGCAAGGTTAGTGACACTTAGGTAGTATGTACACACTATTCATCCCACGATTGATGCATGGATAGTGTATCTATGTGGGAAAAATCATGTGAGGTAGGTTTATTAAGTGGAGGGATCTGCACGGTTCTCAAATAGAGAACCCCAAACCAAACAACACTTTTTTTAGGGTGATAATTTCCATTTTACCTTAATGATTTTATTTTTTATTTTTTCTTCTTTCTTATTAATCTTATAGCCACATGAGCCTCCTCCTATGAACCATAGACTTTCCCTCATTCCTATTCTTGTAATCAAGATGTCTCCTCTATTCAAAGATTGAATCGAACACCGTTAGTCTCTATGGATCCGCATTGGTAAGCTCTCAAATAATTTTGATCTTTTTTTTATTGAATCTTCCCTCTAATGAGTTGTTGATGTGAAATTAATTTTCCCAATTTTCTAGGGGAATTTCAATTTCATATATTTCTACCAAACTAGTCAAAATTAGAGATTGATATTGGGTGACTAGTGTATCCTTAGCATAAGGTATGTGGTATATGAATTTTTCCTCATGTTTTTTTTTCATTTTATAAATATCTTCATTGATCCATAAACCATCCAATGTCTTAAAAATTATTTCATCAATATATGATTATTTATGCACCTAGTATCACTACTGTTATGATTTGTTATTTAAATGGAGGTTTTTATTCTTGATCATGTATACCCTTTGGGCATGCCAGTTTTTTTGGCCCCTTTTTAATTAGCTGTTAAAATGAATTGATTTCCTTCTTAGTGTTTGGATTGGATTAATTAATAAGTTTCACGTTGTATTAAATTTCCTAAATGATAATGGAACTGCCTAAATTCCATGTTTAAACATTATGAATTCAATTTCCAATATGTGTAGTTTTTTCAAAAAGTATTCTTTAATGATAATTTAGTTATTATGTTTTAATGTGTTGTTTATTTATGGTTAGTTATTCTTGGTAAATAATGTAATTATTTTATAATAAAACATCTCGAACGAGGTTCACTATCATCAACATTACAAACATATTTTTAGTGAATCACATGTTGTATGTCCTTATGGAATGGATGGTCCCTGATGCCTTATTGGTTGAAATAAGGCATGTTTAGTACGTGAAATATTTTGTTATATTTAAACAGAGATTCCCTCCTTCTATATAAATGATCACTGAACCATTTAACCTCTTATGTTTATTCCTGATAAAATATTACCTAAATAATAAATGGAACAATCCCCTCTTAAGGGATTAGATTTCTTAATAAATGGATTTCTCATGTTGGTGATATTTCCAATGGACCAGAGTACCTTATAAGAAACTCTTTGATTCCTGTTACTATTTGGAATATTTTTTTAAAATTATATGAAATTTTTTAAATTTAATTGAAATGGGTTGTATAACCAAACAAATTTCTTATCTAAATGAACCTGGCTTAATAAATTGTATAAAATGAGATTTATGTTCATGATGAAATGTCTTCCTTAAAATTTATTAATTGATTTCAATTGTTTTTGTTATTTTGAAAATTGTGTTCATGGTGCCTTGATTTCCCTTGCATGTATTAAATGGTTTGATTAAGATAGAATATATTTGGGTGGTTTGAACACAAATTTTTTTTAATTAGATAAGAAGAGATTATTGAAATTGTTCAAAATGTGATTCCCTTAATGTTACATGGGATTATTAAATGTAATTAGTGATTGGTAATACCTCATGGATTAAATTATTATTATTTTATGATTATACATTGATATAGGTTTTGGGATTATGATAAGAGTGTTGTTGAGAATGGTGGAATAATTATCCCTTACATCTAGTGTTGAGCCATGGTGTCTCACACAGGCGATACTAGGTGGGCACTGAGAATGACGCACCACGTACCATGTTGATTCTTTACATGATGACACACAAAAAATTGTTCGAGTGTTGAAATGAAGGAATAATCACATTCTCAAGTGACAACCATGAATTATCCCACTCATTTTGAGATTTAGGGAACATACCATATTTTGTGAGCTTATAGTCTTATTGAGATTGGTTAAGGAAGACAGAGTTATTCTACAGTCCAACCAGCACCTTGTATTCCAGGTATACGACCACAAAAATCCTTAAGTATTTGGTTAATATAGTTGGATGAAATATATAAATATACTATATATATTATTAATATGTATATATATATTATTATCAGACACTTTTTGGTTGTTATCCGCAAAAGGTAGAGTTGGAAAGGTGTCCCATTGGAACCATAGCCGACCAATGTTTATTTATTTATTCAGCACTGATTATTTTCTCAATATAACTTCAAACTATTTTAAATAGTCATCGTGAACAGTTTTAACTGTAGACACCACAGGTGGTAATCTCTTGGTATTTATATATCACACCCTAATCGGACCGCAATTGCATTGGGGTACCTAGGTAAATATCATGTTCAATGGATTATGCACTTTTTCTTATGTTGTTACACTTGTACCTAGGAGATAGAAGCATAGGACAGAGCTGGAGCTCATGGTGGTTGTGGAGATATCCATCAAGGAATTTATTTTATTTTATTTATTCCTATATTGTATTGTATCATTCTTCCTACTGGATGTATTCTATTTCATTTGTTCATCTTTATCTAGACATTAATGAATTTTATACAATGGTGTTGGTCATTTTTTTTCAATTGTTATATAATTGTTCTACTATAATCTATCTATCATTTAATACTACTTTTCTACAAATTGTTATTTATTTATATTTGTCACTGTGATAATATAATCACGAGGGTATAGTCTCCCCACTATCACCTCCTTACACCCTCACTGCTAGTTGTAAGCCTCTAGCTTAGGGGAAGGAACATTTGAGGCTATGTGACCCACTGGTCCACCTACCATTCTATTGATTTTTAGGGTTGGGATGTTGTATCATGTACATCGAATATTGTAAAAAAATATGTTGAAAAGAAGGTATTAATTTCTAATTTAGTTTTCATGAAAAACCCCTATCAATTAATGAATAATGTTCTGAGCTGAAGAATATTATTATTGACAGACAAAGGTATGTAGTGAAATGAATGGTCAAATGAAAAGGATCTAAAAGATCAACCAACTAATTGAAAAAATATTAAAAAAGAACCTTCACCCCAACTATTCAATATCATCATTTACTAACATTAAAGGTTCATGTGGGTACAAGGTTACAAAATGGTTGCAATGTCATAGTTGATTATAAATAACAATGGTACTGGAAATCCATTACAAACTACATTGATATTGATAATGTAAGTGAAATCCCAAAGTATTACTGGTTAGAGTCTCTGTTGTAAATGTATACATGGTGTTTGTTTTCATGAGTTTTTTCCAATGGATGATCTACTATGTTAATTATGAGTAAATACGATTCATTTTTTTATTGATTCTATATTAATTCTATTTTAAGGGAAACCCCTATAAAAATAAATATGGACTCATTATTCCTCACACCAATTATAAAAAACTAATATCATTAGATTCAAGTCCAAATGATGTAATAGTGAAAAAGTAGCTTCATAATTTGAAGAAACCATACATACGAAAAATAATTATATTACACATGATGTAGGGATCAAACACTACCATTTAATCATATAATATATAGTTTAACCCCATTCATTAATTATTCATTTTTCTATTTTTATGAAACATTAGATACTCATTAATGATAATTAGGATAATCAAAAGATTTAATTTTTATATTCACTACTTGGATACACAAAAAAATAAACACATTTGATTACGTTGATCAATTTTTAATACACTACACCAATCATTTTAGAAATAGAATTCATGTAATATATTATATATTATGTTTTAATGAGAATTCTGTTATTACTTATTAGTGTTTATATATCCTCAAAATCAAGGCATGAGAATAGTGCATGCATTCAAGGATCATGTCGAACACTAAAAGTGGATAGGTATTATGGGATATATAATAATATTTCACTATATAAAAACAGTTATCAAAACAAATTACTTATATTTATCATTTTTTCTATAGCGTCTAAAACAATCCAATTGAAAATATTGTTGTCATTATTTTTGAGAATATATATGATATATGATATACCATCATGAAATTAACATCCCCGTAGAGTTATTTTCAAAGATAATGATTATTTCATTTAAAATAAATTTTAATTCCATTGTGTATTTTTTTTCTAGTACTATTATTAATGTTGAAAGTATTTGTATTCAAAATATGAAATATATTAGTCAATAAATGATTAATAAACATAACTAGTGTCATAATGTATAGATATATCATGAATTTGTGACTTCCTACTAATTATTTAGTTTATTTTATCATATTTTGTCTACTTTTTTATTTAATTTTCTCAATAAATTTTTATGATACTTATTTTGTTAATTTTTATAGAGATTATGAAGAAATGAATTCATAAAAATGATGATTCAATCATGTACCATAGGATAAAAATACATAGTGAAATCAAACATACATTATTCTAATACATGGTTTACATGGTATGACTCAAATTTTTTGGTTTAAATTTATAATTCAGATATTATTAATTTAGTGTTCATTATTTAGTTTGAATATATTTCTTTATAGTATTACTAACTTAAAAATTGTTTCCTTATATAGGTGGATTCATTTTCTATAGTTGTGGGGGGGGGGGGGGGTTGTTTGATGTTTCTTTATTCATGAGATATTAGACTTTGTGGAGTAAAATAAATAATGGAAACAAGGAAATGTGTGATGAATATATATAGACATCATGAAATGGTGAATTCTTATTCTTATTTAGTTAATTTTGTCCCCATTTTATTCAATATTTTTAGGTTAATTTCCCTATCATTTTTATCAAATATTTATTTTTTATTTTTTTATCAGATCTTTTGGGAAGCCATCTTTTTCATTCAACAGTCTACAACAACCAGAAAAGGGTGAACTTAGTGATTTTGGATGGGGTGTTTTAGGCAGCATGGGGCTTCCTCTTATATCGAAATAGAACATGTTCTATCTTTTTTTGGCATATTGCATATATTTTATGTAAAAAATAAATGAAATAATCAATCATATTCAAATTAATTTGATACACATAGTACTCGATATTACTATAACTATATGTTTTTAGTTTATAATTTATGTTTTAGTTCAATACACACAACACCTACTCAAAATTGTGAAAAATAGTTTTCATATTTTTTGATACTTTAGGAAACATATCCATAATTTATTTGTGTTCTATAGAAATTATTTTAACCTCAATTGTACACACAGTGTGACTGGTATGACACCATGTATGTCTTTATATTAATATTTGAAATTAATTTTAGTAAAATAGACAGTTGAAATAAGCAAAACCAATAAAAGTCATTTTCATTGTTTTGATAAATTAGATCAAGGATCCATAACTCATTTCTGACATGTAAAAGTTATCCTCACTCCAATATGATACACAATGTGACTGGTATGAATCCTTTAGTGTCCTTTTATTTGGAATAGAAATTATTTAAAAAAAAAACTAGAATGCTAAAAAAATGCATTCTAATTGTTTTGATACATTATAAAAATGATCCAAATCTCATTTTTGATTTGTAGGAATCACTTGTACCTTAATATGATACATTGTGTTCTTGGAATGACTCTATGTGGGACTTTTTTATTTAGAATTTTCATTAATTTTAGTAAAAAATAATATTGACATACTCAAAACCAAGAAAAAACATTCATATTATATTTAATCTTTAGGATAAATTATCGTATGTAATTTTTGGTATGTTTGAATCAACCTCACCTCAATCTGATACAGAGTGTTCCCACTATAACTCAAAGTGTATGTTATCAATTTAAAATTGAAATTTTAGTTCCTAAAGTGTTTCATTCATTGAATATTGCTAAATTATACGTCATTTTTCTTGATAATTTATAATAATGATTCATTATTTATTTTTGATGTGTAAGAATTATCCCCATGTCCAACAAAGACATGATGTGACAGATATGTCTCAAAGTGTGCATTTCTAATTTAAAATGAAATTTTAGTAAAAAACAAAAGTTGCATTCTCAAAATTAAGAAAGCACATTCATATTGAATGCATAATTAAGTAAAATGATCCACATGTCATAAGTGATGTGCAGGAATCATCTGTATCTCAATACTATTCATGGTGAAACTGATACGACTCGAAGTTTTTATTTTTATTTAAAATATAATTTATTTGTTGTAAAAAAGACAGGTGAAATACTCAAAATTGAGAAAAAGCAATAAAAATATTTTTATACATTATGAAAATGACCCATAAGTAATTTATTGATGTGTAGGAATAAAATGCACCTCAATATGATACATGGTGTTTTTTGCATGACTCAATGGGTCTACTATCAGTTTAAAATTGATGTTTAATTTTAAAAACTATGCTATTCACTAAAAAAGGGTAAATTTAATCCAATTATGTTGATAATTTAGTAAAGTAATTCATAAGTAATTTTTGATGTGTAGTAATCAATCTCCTTCCAAACAGACACACAATGTGACTGATGTCACTCAAAGTGCATGTTTTTAGTTTGAAATGAAACTTTAGTAAAACATCCATGTGTCATATTCAAAAACAAGAAAATGTATTCATATTTGTTTTTATACGTTATGAAAATGATCCATATATCATTTTTTATGTGTATTAATTAATGTTACGTCAATCTGATGCACAGTGTGATCAGTATGACTCTATATATGTCTTATTTATTTAATATTGACATTAATTTTAGGTAAAATGAAATCTGGCATACTAAAAACCAGGAAAGAAAGTAACATTGTTTTGATACATTACTAAAATTACCCATAAGTCATCTTTGATGTGTAGAAATAAACCACACCACAATCTAACACATGTTTTCACCAGTATGACTCCAAGTGTGCCTTTTTATTTTACAATGGCATTAATTTTAGAAGAAGGGATAAGTGGCATACTCAACAGTGATAAAAAAATTATGATTGTTTTGATACTTTTATAAAGGATCCATAAGTTATTATTGATTTTTAGTAACTAAAATCAATTCAATAACATACACCTTGTCCATGGAATGACTCAATGTGTCCGTTGTCAATTTAAAATAGTCATTTTAGTTCAAAACATGTGTCACTAACAAAAAAACAAGATAACACACTCCATTTTTCTTGATAATTTAGGAAAATGATTCTTACATCTTATGTGATGTGTAAGAATGAGTTTCACATCAATCTGATACAATATATGACTGGTATAACCCATAGTGTGTGTTTAATTTTTAAAATGAATGTTTCATAAAAAAAACAAGTGACATACTCAAAATTAGGGAAAACCATTCAGATTGTTTTGATACATTAGGACATCAATACTTTTTTCATTTTAAACAAGTAAGAATCAACCACAACTCAATCAGACACACAATGTTGGTGGTATGAATCCAAGTGTTACTTTTTTACTTAAAAGTGACATTTTAGTAAAAAAACTTAATTGATATACTGAAAACAAATATAACACATTAGTATTGTATTATTACATTAATTAAACTATCAATACGTCATTTTTGACATATAGAATTTAGCCACACCATAATATGTTGTACGATGTGCCTAGTATTGCTCAATGTAACTGTTATCAGTCCAAAATTTACATTTTAGTTCAAAATGAGTTTTAGTAACATAAAATAGAATAAATACACTCATATTGTATTTAAATATTAGGATAATGATTCATAAGTCATTTGTGAATTGTATAAATCAACATTATGTGAACCCAACATACGATGTGACTACTATGACTCAAGGTTCTTGTTTCCAGTTTAAAATTACATTTTAGTAAAAATGAAGAGTGACATACTAAAAAACAAGAAAATATATTGAGTTTGTTCTGATATTTTAGTAAAATGATCTATAATTCATTTATGACTTGTAGAAATTAGCCCATCCTCAATCAGATGCATCATGTTACTGATATGACTCCCATTGTGTCCTTTTATTTAAAATTAAAATTTTATTAATTTATTCATTCATATTTATGTTTAATTATAGAATTTATATTATTTCAAACATAACAATTTTTGTGTGTGTACTAGTGGATTCTTTTCTTGGGTTGGGGTGGATTGTTCAGAAACTGATACCATGATTGGGATTTTTTGGGAAACGATCACATGTGCCAATGATAATGTGATGTTATCAAATGTTTTTGGATAGTAATTCCAAATGTAATTATAAAATACATTGTTTTAAATGTATGTAATATATTTTTTCCTGGGTCATAGTGATGTTGATTTTATTTCAATTAAATTATTAATTTTCATACTGGTGTATTATTATGTAGGTTTATTTTCATAGATGTGTATTTTTTGTATGGTTCTCTTATTCAACAATACACTATAGCAGTATGGCCTTTATCATTTATATTGATATCTCTAATGAATCCCCTCTTATTAGTGCTTATATAAGGGATCATAAAGGTTGACCATTATGAGTTCTAAAAAAAATTTATAAATACGGTCATTTATCAGTGCCAAACTAGAGCCAATGAAGGACTACTTTTATCAGCCCCTTTTTTAGTGATGATAATGTTCCTCCATTTATCGGTGCCTTTTCTATCACCGATAAAGGGGTACCCCATTTTTTTAAGGAGCTATCAACAACGCCGCATTTTTAGCATAGTCAAATCACCTTTACCACATTATCAAATGTCCTATCTATGTTAGTGTTATGTCCCAAAAATATTCATGGTGTGAATATTTCCCTTCAAGGAATAAATTTTGGAAACATAAATTTTTCTATGTTTGTGATTCGAGTTATTCACGACCTGAACCCAGTTGAAACACCCTGAATATGGTTTTTCTAGACTATTATAGAAATCGACCAACCCATCAAATTCAATCATTCCAACCATCTTACCATAAAGAGCTATGAGAGAAAAAGATATATTTAAATGAAAATTAAATCCCCTTAGGTTGTGTCACACCCCAACTCGACACTAAAATAATAATTTTTTTTTGAGTTCGTCTACGATTTATCTCTTTCTAGGTATTTTTTCCTGAATATAACAATTTTTTGGCATACAGAGCTTGCCACATAGTTATAGATAATGGTTTACGAAACCACACTACAATTGTGAAATAACCTCTATTGTTTTTCATATCCTACCACAATGTTTGCACAATATTTTCCAAATTATGCAGCCTGCCCTTTCATGGTTCTCTAGAAGCCTAGTTGACTACTCATAGTTGGGGTACATTTTTCATGATAGTGTGGCTTGATTATTTATATTACCCATGTTCATTAAAAATTATATCATAAAATTTCTTCCCCCATTTATTTAAACCCAAAATCACCCATACCCCTCCCATTTGGCTCATACGACAATAGGTATCCCTTTTCCTTGGTTCCTCTTACTCCCAAGTTGGATTCTGGGAGTTATTATATGATTTGTGCTTGATTTATCAAGGTAAATCTACTATAGTATCTTCCTATTTCCCTTTAATCTATATTCTTTCATTCTCTCTAACCCAAACATGTTCTAATTACCTAGGTTTCATGTCCCCTTGTTTTAATTTGGAGGTTTCCCTTTGTTAAAGTTCATTTTGGTTGTTCATTATCAATTGGAGCTGATTCAGAAAGCATTATGCCACTATTATTAATGGTGAAACATTTGTTGGTATCTTACCCTATGAATAAACTATTAAATTGAGAACCATGATTTATTGTGTGTTTAATTATGTATTTATGTTATTTTATGAAGTAAATTTAATGATGAAAATTATTGTTATTGATGGAATTGGCCTATTTCATGTGTTCATGTTTTACTATGTATAGCCATTTCTTTTACTCAATAAAACGTGTTTATATAACATATTTTAAAAGATTAAGCACACCAAGTGCTTGATCTATTTATAAATTTCCTTAATACATCAATGATATATATTCAAGGGATATTTGGTCTTCCAAAATGTTTTTTATAATGTATTAATGGCATGTTTTATTTTTAAGGAGCTTTAAAATGGTTTCTAATTCTCATTTTTCTTTTCAAATATGACTTATATACATATACACATTTATGTATATATATATGTATCCTATTTTTTATTAATAACATGTTTGGGTGAATATTACATTGTATTAAGTGGTTCGTGTATATATATATAGGTCAATGTTTGTTTAACTATTAAGGGTGTTTTTAAAACTCAACAAGACATAGATTAAAAATTGTTACTCAGATAATAAATGATTTCCTTCATGTTATAAAGCCAAATTGGTAATTTTAAAGAATGTTTTTCTTAAATTGCACACCTCCTTTGATGTCATCTAGTTTAGGGAGGGTCATTATGTTGTAGTTGGTTTTTTTGAACTGACTGTTTTCATTTTGGATTACACGTATAAATGATTTTTTGAATATTAATATAACTTGTTTTATATATATTATTCATTTTTTTCATGTAATTGATATAATAATCTCTTATAATATATGTGGCCATGAAATAATCATAATAGTTCTCACTATGATGAGATCATCAAAGTTCCATGATGATATTCTTAAATATAGTTCTATGGAGGGAAAATGTACTATGGTTGAACACATAGTATTTAGAATATTAGTTGTGAGTACACATAAGTGGATTATGATTCTTTTCTTGAAGCGTTCAGTTGGTAATCTTCAAAATGGGTGATTATGAGAATAGACCTACCAGTAGGAATTTTTCATGTTTTGGTGTCCTCAGATATTCCTATATTCTAGTGTGTGTAATAGTACTTGGATTTATGATTACCATTGATGCATGTGATGATTAAATCGCATAGTTTTATTAAAAAAAATCATGCCATATGTTTGGAGGAAGTAGGGAATGTTTGGTTCATCAAAAATAACATGAAATTAATGCATAAGTCGAGGAAGTATTTGTCTCTTAAATCCTTATGAATGTTGATATCTAATACCTTTGATTGTAATGGAATAATTATATTAAATTTATGTAGGAATTTCTTAATAAAATTGTATTTTCTATTCAATATAAAAGGGAAAAATGAAGAATAAAACATCTATCAAGAAATAATATAAGAAAAAATTACTTTTCATAATTTTGATTCCAGAGACATGGGGTAACAACTCATGATTAATTTTATAATTTATCTCCATACGTAATAATCCATGATAAGTTATGAAACCATATATTTACAATAAATATTTCCCCTTATTCTTTTTGTATCATTATTTTTCCCCGAATTTGTGATGTAGGACCCCTCATGAATGGTTACTCACCTTGAATAACTTAACAGATTGGATCCGGACACTAAGGTTAGTACTCTTCAGTGGGAATTATATAGAGTGTCTGACTCAAAGAACCATAGTCTTGTTTTTAACCATTCTGTGAGATCATTCAGTACATAGTGGGTTTTCTTTTGAGAACCATGTTTTCCCACATGACCTTTATGTGGCTTTAAAATAAAAATTTATCTTGGAGGAGGAGGAACACTAAGATAGGATATTTCATTAGTATACCTAATAATCATTATATTACCTTTTTCGAATGAATACCTCATTATTTTTATTAATATATTTTCCTTTTGATATGATAATAATGTTTATTTTCACACATGTATTAAATTGTTTCATATATCATGTTTTTTACATTGTATTCCTCCCCATACAAGAATTTTAGCTCACCCCATTATTTTATGTAATTCCTTAGAATATTAAATGTACTATTTTGTAAAAGGGACATTTGGAAGGATCAATAAGAAGGAATAAAATATTTCTTTATGTTTTATTATGTATATATTTTGGATGAACATAATTTTCCCATTATACTAATCCTTTAAATCGTATAATGTATTCAAATTATGTAATATATTTTCATAATGATGTAATAACAATGTATTAAAATGATCTATCAATATTATACTGACCTAGAATGATCTAATAATAGAATAATAAAAGGGAGAATATTAACATGGTGTAGGGAGATGTTGAATATTGTTTATATTCTGAATTTATAAATTAAAATTTTAATATAAAGAGGTAACAATATTTTCTACATTGAAAAGTGTTTTATATTTTGAAGAGGAAAAAAGTAAAAAAAATAAGAAGAGGAAGAGAAATGTAAATTATTATATATAATTTTAGGTGGAAGAGTAAAAAAGAGAAAGAATAAGATTAAGCACTACAGTAACAAGATTGATGTCAGAACATATCTGAGAATCAAATTTGGATGAAAATATATTTTAAATCATAATTATGTGTAATCACAATACATTGTAATGAAATATTATTTGTATCCTGATCTAAAAAAAATACAAATTTTTAATCACAATTATTATAGTATTAGACTATATCGTATTATATTATTTACGGAATACTAAGGATTTTTTTATTTGCTTTTAGTTTTAAACAAATTAATATATTTATAATTATTTATAGGTGTGTTTAATTGTGCATGCAATAATAACAACATTTTTATCATTTATAGGTGATATGGTTTTTTGAGGACATTTAAATGGGATTCAAAATTACTAATTCACCCCACCCACATCTATGGGAATTCTCATTGATATTGTGTTCCATTTTCAAACATAACCAGAATTACTAAAAAAGATCCATGTAATAGTAGAACTTAGATTTCCATAATTCCTTGCATGTTTCTACAAATCAATAAGAGAATATTTATGTTTATGTGAACATGTTACATTACCATAATTATAAATAAAAATATTCTAATATTTTTATTTCTCAGTATACTATTTATCATATGAATATGTATCATAATTTCAACTCTATGTATATATTTCATTCTTTTCATTCTTCATTAACATCTCGTCTTTTCAATAATTATTCTACCAAAAAATATTCATTATCATTATGTCATTTATTATTGAAATCATAACATTTTTTATTTGAAATACATAATTTCATAATATGTTTCTTTTTATCTCTTCTATTTTCCTTCATGAATCTCATTATATAAATTTTATATATTTTCTTTCTTTATAACATTTTACAGTCATTTACTAACATTAGTTATCCTATCATTTATAATAGTTGAACAAAAAGAATCATCATTAGAGAAATTCGAAAAAATAACAATACTTTTAGTAGTTACAACACTCTTTTTATCATTATCTTAATTATTAAATAATTTTCAACTCAATATTTTATTATATGAGTGAATTAATAATATCACTCAATTTTAAACTTTTAATTTCATTATTTCAATAATAAAACCTTATTTTCCTTCAACTTATATAGTGGTGATTTGAAATCCCACTCAACTATTGCAGTATTCTTCTTAAACTTCTCCATGTGTAAAAAATAAATTAAGAATTATTGTAAATATATTTAATATTTGATTGATATCCATGTTTTATCCCTTATAAATGTTATTATACCCAGAATTTAATATTTTAATCATTTTTCATGTTAACATAATGTATCAAAATATGTAAATTTCAAAATTTTACAAATATCATGACTAATTTTATATTTAGATACACAAATAAAAACATTTAAACCAATAGAACAACAATCAATGTTCCGGATGATATAATTAATACTACACATAGCTATACTATTACCTATAGTGTTTTCTTCTGACATTTTTTATAGATTCCCCGTTATATTCTAATTCTAGTTGATTAATTAATTGAGGTAGGAATCCATCATAGCTCCCCAATATCCATAGTTCTTCCCTCTAAATAAAGGTGGATTCATTACAATATGATTATCAATTTATCCTTATCTATCTATCCAAAATGATCACTCATGTATACTATTGTGTCAATTAAAATGTTAGAAAATGAGTATAATTTAAGAGGTCCTAGAATTTGAAACCTATTGTTAGGTCCTAAGAGAGTGATTGAAATTACTATAGGGGGTTAATTTTCTATGATAGGATAATTATAATAAAAAATTATAATTTTCATATGGTGATTAATACTAATATGCAATTAAAACATTTATAATAAATGTTTTGAGTATTAAGAGTGTAAGAAAAAGAATGTAAAAGTGATCGCAAAAGGATTTTTGTAGTGGTTCCAATGAAAACAATCCTACAACTACTATTCACACCCATATACACCTTGAAATATATAATATGAACTAAACATTTCCCAATTATGAAATGGTTAAAAAATATTTACATAAAAAAATTATTCCCCAAGGCACAAAAAAAAACTCATGAGCCAAAAAAATTTCACTCCATAATTCATGTCCCAAAACACATGGATTTTTCTAGGGAAAATATGCTTTCCTGATCTACCATTTTGTTATGTAATACTAAACATACATGTAGCTACAAATTATAGTTTAACTAGTGTTTGACTTGAGTGATTATCTCTCTATAAATAATTAATGTACAAATAAAACTGAGTTTAATGAAATATGATAATTTAATCTAATAAATTATTGAGACGGTGGAGAAATAAAAATTATTTTACCCTTGATTGTGTATGTTGAATGATTATTCCTCAGGAAATAATGTAGGGAAGTGCATCAACAATATGAACTGTGAACATTAGAACACATTATTTTTAGAAATAAATAGTGTGTCTTGTTTATATAATCAAGATAACTTTATATTATATTTATAAAGTAAAATTTACTATCATATAAAAAAATACATAGCATAATATTTCTATCAAATAAAATAATATTTTTAATATAATTCTATAATTAAGGAAGATAAATATTTTCTATAGTTACGGGGAGATTTTTTATGCTTTGAATAATTAAAAAACAAGTTGTATAAATAATTAATAGAGGATATGATTTACCAGTGTTTATCAATATGTGAATTTTTAAATAGTGGAGATAATGAAATATTAAAATATGAAATTAAACTTTACAATGATTTTCTATGAGATAACTATGAGAGTAAGAATATTAATGTTGTTATGCCGGTAGAATTAGTAGAAGAAAAAGAAAACAACATAGTGAGGTAGAAAATGAAATGCAAATAACAAGAATTATCATATAGGAAATAGCATGAAGAGACTCAAACATGAAATCTCTTTAAGACAGTAAACGGATCTGCCTATTATGTTGTTACCTATAGGCACATCAGTAAAAATAAATATAATAAAAATAATAGTGGTGGTTGTGGTCATAAAAAAAACAAAAACAACATTATTAATAAAATTTTCAGAAAATTATTAACATAATAAATTATATATATAATTATAGATTTTCCCCCATATGGGAATGCATGGTTATTGGGGTGGGAGGGGTTTGTGGTGTGCATCATGGGCTTGAGCCCCTGAGTACATTTTCTTCTTTTCCTTCATTGTATCTAAAAATGTTTCATATAATTATAGTATTATATTTTTATATAAATTCTGATCTAAATAATTTCTCATTAAATATATATAAATATATAAAGATAATACCAAAACAAATATATTGTACATCAGTAAATGATACAACGTAATTGATATATAATTTAGCATATATGATCTATAACATAATAACATAAAAAATAATAACAATGATGATGATCATGAATTAATTATAAATATATAAACACTAATATTTCTATATAATTTATGGGACATAAATAAAAAAATTATGATGATCACCACTTAAGGGTTAATATTAAATTCCATTTTTAAAAAATAACAACCTTTAGAGGGATATTTTTTTTAAAAGTAAATAGTAGTTGAATCAGCTATCAAAAATAGAAAAAAACCAAATTATGAAAGTTCGGAAAGTATATTTCTGATCATACACATAGCCAACATCTCCCTCGAGATAAATTTTTTCAATGAAATTTTTATTATTATTAAATATTAATGATTATTTTTGGAAAATGGGACCGTCGATCACTAAAAGAAACTATGATCAACAGGTCATCTAGAACATCTCCAGATGAAAAGTTTTTTTTCAAGAACACCACTTGACTACATCAATTGGATATTTAGGGAAAAAATTGAGGGAGGAGCCCCACTTAAATTGGATCTCTTCATTAAAATCCAAATACAAGTTGAGCCATTTCATGTGGCACCATAATCAACAGTCCATATAAAATGGAAGGTACCCCATATAAATTTATCAAATTCCCTCTCTCTCTAAATTAGAATCTCCCTCTCCTAGTTCGATGCACCTTTAAATTCCTCTTTTAAGTTTGCTATCTTTTATATTTTCAAGTATTTATTTTTGTATAATTAATCTATATAAATTGTTCTATTTTTTAAGTAGTAATTTTAATAGTTAAAAGTCAAATTTATAAATTTTTTAATATTTATCTACTCATTAATGTTTTACAACTAATTTATTCACCTAGTCGTTTAATTCACATTTTTAATTTGTTTAGCTAGTTGTTTAATTTTCATTTAAAATGTTATATAACTTAGTGTTTAATATCCAATTCCAATTTATTTAAATATGAGGTTTATAATTTATTGTAATTTTTTTAAGTTTATTTAGATAGTCATTTAATTTATTTTAACAATTGTTTTCACGTAGTCCTCTAATTTTTAGATTATTATATTTAATTTATTAATTAAATAGATTTATTTTTTTATTAATAGAAAATATTTGAAAATGTGTTTTTATTTAATTAATTCATTATTTGAAATTAAATAGTAATTACTATTTATATGGATTAATTAATTTTTAAATAATTTATTATATATTAAATAATAAAAAATTAATAATATGTAATTTATAATTATTTAGAAATTAATTAGTAGGTAAATAATAATTAATTAATAGGAAATTATATTCATTAATTATAATGACTAATTAATTAGATATTCTAATTTTGTAATAATAAATTAATTATAAATACTAATTACTTAATTATTATTATTAATTATTATTAATAATTTAATAAAAATTTATAATTAATAATTAATAAAAAATTTACAATTAACAAAATATAATAAATTTGTGAATAAATAATAAATAATAAATTAATTAATTTGACAATTAATTAATTTTATTATCAGTATGAATAATAATTAACCTGATTAGTTAATAATTAAAGAATATCATTAGAAATTAATATGATTCGCAATGAAAAATTAACATTTAACAAAACATGACTATATAATTCTTAATTAAAAGATTAAATGTTAATTGGTAAATAATTAATAAAAATAAAACGGAGATTAATTAATAAATAATTAATAAAAAATGAATAATGAATTAAAAAAATTATATTTCCTATATATTATTACAAATTAATAGTAATTACTTATTAATTAATAATTATATAATAAAAAAATTGGTATAATTAAAACTTTTTCATTTAAAAAGCATTGTTTTAGTTGTTATAATATGATTTCAGATTAGTTCGAGATTATTAAAATTCATGCATTACCAATAAAGGTTGGATAAGCATCTCGAAGATATCCACATACCTAATAATGAAGTTTATAATTACCTGAGAAAATAATAGAGATTAAATTGTCGAGGGCGTATGATGATGGGAGGTGACATGGAAATTTGACGACCAACATCATAGTATGTGTAAATGGGGTTTTCATGGGAGTTTGATATTTACCAAACATAGGTAATTAAGAAAATTAGAATATATATTATTTAGAAAACCAACAATTATAATATAATATCTATATGGGGTTTTAAATTTATATTATAGGTTTTGTATATGTGACCTTCTACCACACTATAATGTATTTTATGGAATCGGTAAAATAGTCCAAAGAGGGTCCAAACAGAGGGATGTGATATGGTCAACATTTTTAGTGTGATATTGATCGAGTTCTTCAAGAGGATAAAATATTTAGTGATCGCTCATTTGATTATGCATATCATAGATTTGAAGACACTGAGTGTCAAGAATATATGAATGGTAACAATGTTTGTATACTTGTTAATTTATTGGAGCAACATTATAGTTTTTACCAACACTTTTAAGAATTATTGTATCATTGCACAAATGTGAATACAACATGTGATACAATACACTTATCATGGGAGAAATTCATTGATCCAATTTAACTACAGGTGATTATTAATGGCTACTGTATTAATCCATGAATTTTTTTGGTTAAATATAAGAATTTTTTTCTTCCTTCTGATACACCCATTCTTCAATCAAACCTGAAAAATTTGCGACCATGAGGGAGGCCAAAGAAAGTTTTCCTCATAACACTACCCCCATATTTGTTGGCTAGAGGAAGATTGTGATGATCCAAAATTTCCTAATACACAATGTATGAGGAATGGTATAAATGTGTCATTGTGTGTATAAAACATCCAAACTATGATTTTCCATGGTGTATGAATTTCCATACCTAGATCTGAATCATATGTGTGTGGGGGGGTGATTTCTATTACCTTGATAGACACTATTATGGGGAACATAAATTTGAGATTTCTTATATAGATCATTGTTTGTATACAGGTGGGGGGAATTTTTTTACCTACTAGCTAGGATTGGGAGGCATGGCCAAGGCAACACTATATATCTTGTCGAAATGAGAATCGATACACAAATTTTTCTTGAGGTACCATGTAATTTAATGTTGTGGGGAAATGACTTTCTCCATTTTCTTTAACTTCATTAGATAAATACACATGGTCCATGACATGTAGAGTAAATATTCCATCTAGACGCAATATTAAATATATATGTGTCACTACCTATCTCATAAAAAAAGAATCAAGCAACACATGGTTCTATAAAACCCGTGTAGTTTAACATCATTTTATAAGGGCATTTATTGGGTAGTTTAAAGTCTTGTGGTAAGGATGTATGTCAAACTAAATAAATGAAAAATTATTTTATAGATCTTACCAATTTTATGTCATCTTTTAGGAATGTTTTCCATATAGTTTAACATTATACGGTACTGAAAATTGGTGTACATTTTATGGAATTTCTAAGAGAACCATGGAAACCCTGATGTGGACTGACACATGTTGATTAGGTGGAGAACCCTTTTCCAAAACTCTTAATCCCATGTGATTGATGCTCGATTTGAGAAAAAAAGTTTGGAAAAGCATTATTCTGGCACATAGAAGAGTTAAAATTATGGATATAGGCATTTTGTATTTGTGGTAGCTAGATTAGGATTAAACATCTAGGCATCACTGCATATCTCATTATAGTTTGAATCAGGCCACATGTTTTTCTAGGGACCCAATGTAGTTTAACATCATATGGTATGGATGAAGACAAATCAATGTGAAACATGGGTAATGATGTGGCTGGGCTAGGAATTAAAAATTCATGTTTCACTATATATACTATGATGATTGGAACTACATCATATGTAGTTATATGTGGGAGCCCTCTATTTAGGTATGATCCATATTTAGAGGAGACAATTTCCCCACTATTTTTCCTATTATTTCGGCGAGACAAAGTATTGGAGATCTGTGCATCACTATATACCCCGTGTAGGCCAAGATCAAGCCACACATAGTTCTAGAGGAACCATGATGTTTGACACCTTGAAGTAAAAACATTTGTCACTCGACATGGTAGAAGTATCATCAGGGATGAACCCATGAATAGAGATCGGGGAATCACTTCATATCCTCCAAGAACAGATATCAATCTATATATAGTTCTTGGAAAAATCTCACAGTGTTGGTTTGACCCATACATAGGAGTAATTTTTTGGGTTGATGGATCAAGATGTAAAATCTATGTGTCACTATGAATCCTGTCTAGATAAGAATCAAGCTTTATGTAGTTATTAAATATTGAAAGGAATATGACTAATACTGAGGGTGATGTCCTCTTTTGTGATAAAATTTGGTATCATTGTAGTTTCACATCATACAACAAGGAAATTGGTGTTATGTAGTTTTGTATCTTATCAAATGAATGATGTACAATGTAGTTTAACATCATGTGATTCGGAAGAGGGTCTTCTATTTATGGGAAAGAAGATTTTATAAACCAACGAGAAATAGAATCCTTATTTGATAAGTGTCCTTAAAACCAATGGATGGTATGAAAATTTTCCAATGAATGGAAGAAAATTTGCAGCTAGGATGGACATGATAGTTCTAGACATCACTATGTATCCTACAAAAGTAGGAATCAAGCCACATATAGTCAATGAAAAATAGACTCCCTATATGGATTTGAATCTCACACAGGGGTAGGGGCATTTCATCTTTTTCTGGCACATATCTATCTAAATTGTGGTGAATCATTGATAAAAATGATGATACCCATTATGTTTAAGATCATGAAATTTGAACATTGATTTCATGCAGTTTATTTTCTGGTGAAATAGAAATGGTTTCATTATTTTTTACTATCTTATGAAAAATACCATCCAAATAGTTTGACATCGTGCAATTGGGACAATTTAAAATGAATATTTTTTTTTCAGGTAGTCAGGATGTTCTACCGTGCAGTTTAATATCATTCAATCTGAATGAATGTCATATGATTAAAAAAATACTTCCTTAGGAACCTCTTTTTGGTGAGGGCCTTGTTAAGATTCTCATTCATCCTGATAAAATAATAATCTTCTCTGGGGTAGACTTTTTGTATGTAATAGGGTCCCTCTAACATTAGAAAAAACTTTGTCAGATTCTTTCTGAGTATCATTATATTCCTAAAGACCTACATCATATCTTCATCAAAGAAAAACTGGAAGAATTTTTATTGTTAAAATCTTAAGAAACAATATTTTTTTAAGCTTAAAAATGATGAAATATGTGAAATATGTTCTAATCCAGTCTCTCTAATTCATCCATAATTTTATAGTATTTCTCATCTATTGATAACTAATCACAAATAGCAATGCAAAGTGATGGAAATTTAATGTCAATGGGTATGAACACATCTTTCCTATATAATAATGAGTAAATGGTCCCCTGTGTGGAAGTGTGGTTGGTAATTTTGTATGCCCACAAGGCATGTAGGAACTTATCTAGCTAATAATTTTTATCATTATATACCATATTCTAGAGAATACCTAATAGGGTCTTGTTGACGGCCTATGTCTATGTGTTAGCTAATGAATTGTAGCTAGATGAATAGATGGACATGATTCCATGGTCATAATATAGTTTTTACACATTAGTATAAAATAAATTGTAGTCATTATACATCATTATTTTATGTGGGATACCAAATTGAGTGATGGTGTTAGATCTCATGAAGCAGACAATGTTCCTTTCCCTAACCTATTTAGTGTGTATGAATTTATCTCACTTGTATAAGACGTCTATGGTAGTGAGAATGTACTTAAACTGTATAAACATAATGAGAGGATATGGTCCCAAAACATCCATTCATTATATAAAATAATTCTAGGAGTATTTGGTTTTGTGGAGAAACTACAATGGTTAGTTTATGAATTCCATTTGAACTAGGTAGGAATGAAACCTTTTTTTGAATTTTGTACAGCCATGTGTTAGAGTGGAAAAATCGTACCCACAACGTTAGATCATATATTAATTCTTGGATCCTGATTGTTGTGAACCACATGATCTAGTGTTTAATTCCTTCATGACAGAAGCAGTATCTTCTCCATCAATGCACTATATAATTGCACAATTAAGGATATACTTAAATAAGACCTTTTGATTATTCCTTCAATCATATAGAACAATGATATTTTCATGAATTTAGATTTTCTCTCTCCCAACACTTTTAGATAGTAGATTTCCCTTAATAAGGTAGTCCACAATGGTTTTCATCCATCTAGTAGAAATACCATATGGTTCTAGGATATATCAAATCTCATCAATCACATTTGTGTTTGATTGAACGAAAGGTGAGACCATCTATCAATGCACAATACTGATGACTATTTCATCTCTGTCTAGATCGACGTGAGTTATGGTCTTAATCTCTAGTGCATAATTTTTTTCATTTTATGACAGTGGGACATGAGTTAATGTTGGCTCCAAAGGGAACTCCACCATAAGTCTCCATACATGTTTTCGAAGGGATATTAGCCATTCCTTTTTTATTATACAATCCTACTTGATTATCTTGATGACTAATTTTGAATCACCTTTTATCCTCATGTGATTGAATTCCACCTAAATTTCTATCCATAGACATGAAATGAAATCTTAATAATCTATTTCATTGTTCGTGCAACCCTCCAATAGTAGGAAGGAGGAAGGTACGACCACCTTGGATGTGGATATGAGCCAAACCTCATCCCTACATTAGTGGGCCTCAGTTAATTTATCCTCATCTCTATCAAAAATTTTATGTCAACCATCAAAATAAATCTCCCATAACCGGGTCCCTCTTGAATTTATAAAACTAAATTATTAGGTAGTTTAGTTTCCAACGAAGTCATTTTTGTCAAGGGGTGATCAATAAGAAAATATGATAATTCTTGTCCAATGACTACTTTCTAAGGAACGAAATGATTGTCAAATTACTAAAGCTGGACTTCCCATCATGAAAGACATCCAGTCAATAGTGGAGTACTGGAAATTTATTTATGTAGGTTTGATGCTTTAAGTAGTGACTCAACATATAGAATAGAAAACCTAGTGCGAAAAAACTCTTATTGATATCCAAATATTGATTCCCAACATCGATCATGGATTGGATAAGGTAATAAATCTTATTTTCACTACTAATGTCATTTTTTCCACAATGAAGGAACCTAGTGATCTCTCTAATATGAACACATACCAAATCAGAAACCTTCCGTCGACAAATAGAATCACAATGGTGGGATTAGGATATATTTTGTAAGTCAATAAAATTCTACCTGGAAATCATTATTCTACTTATATGTAAACCCTTTTTTATTATCATGGTGAAGGGAAGACATTTTCAAGTAAGGATGGCTATAATGTACAGATATTAGGGTTTTTGTCCATAAATTATTCTCAACTCTATGAGGTAACAATGATTTTAAATTCAAAGGATATAATATTTTTCATTCAGGGTCAACATTGAACCCATGATGAAATATAATGAAGATGATAAATTTCCCTGGGTTAATGCAAAAAAAACATTTAAGGGATTCATTTTCTAGTTTCCGTTTTGTATTTTTTTGAAAAAGGTTTTAAGATCCACCAGGTGGTCTGATAATTGTTGAGATTCAACCACAAGGTCATCAACATAGCATTCAAAAGACATTCCCAGTAAGGCTTTATATATGTGATACAAGGAATGATGGTCCATTGCACCGTAATTCATTAAGTCAAAGGGAATTACCTATTTGAAAAAAAATTCTATGTTCCCCTGAATGTTCTGGATTCTTTATCCTCCCAATCCATTATAATTTGAATATATCTTGAATATACATCTATGAAGGATAGATCCTGATATACAACTATTTCATCGATCAATAGTTTAGTGATGAGGACCGGGAATTCATCCTTTAGGAAGTATCAGTTGAGATCATTGAAATTAATGCAGACTCTTATTTTCATATTCTTATTCTTTAAAATATTGATATTGGTAGGAAATTGGGGATATTTGACTTCTCAAATGAAGTTGGATCTGAAGAGATTTTCAAATTTAGCATCACTTTTTGTATCATGTGTTGGGTTCATTACTATTTATTCATTTCTATATCATTGATGGTCCTTTGGTAGGCCTAGGTGGTCAGTGGCTACCTTGGGATTGAGGTCTGATATTTTTCTGTAGTTCTAGATGAACACATCCAGATGCAACATTAAGAGGGAGATATATACAACTTGTTCTTCAAAATAATGGCCGCATTAATTAATGTGGTTCATGAGTCTTCTGATGTACCCAACTTTATTTCTCTAATTTAGTCAATGGTGGTAGATATTATTTCAAATAATTATAGAGGGGAGTCCATATGGTCATTCTCCTCTTCTTATTCTTCGTATTTATATTCTTCCTCTTGTTCCATGGAGGGAGAAATTAGAAGTGTAAGTTTTGAAGACTTAATAGTGGAGTCAATATCGTGATATTTTAAAGAGGAACTGGCTTCCTCTAACCAAGTTGAAAATGTTGGAATTCCTTGAAACTATAGATAACACGGACTAAGGGATAGATGAGATACTTTTCCCTCTTTGGGTAACATGACTAACTCTATTACCTTAGTTTTTGTGACAAGGATTTCTTGGAGATCTAAGGATGGAATGAGGGAATTTTCATCCAAGATTTCACATATGTATAGGGAGTTATCAAACTTTTCCATATTTCTGGACTCATCTTTGATGAATGAAATGATAAAGTCTGTTTAATATGTTCTAATATTTGGGATCATATACACAACCTAATTGATAGGAAATACATACTCTCCCTCAATCTTCTAGAAGGGTTTTTTCATGATATATTCAAGACCATTTATTGTAGTGACCCATGTAACCCCATAAACCATGGGGTATTCCCTTTCGCCTGATATAAATGTACATCTACATAAGGTGACATGTAGAATTCATATAGGGCCTTATCGACATGTAACGTCCCAATTTTTCCATTAATGCAGTACTTGATGCCTTGATTGTAAAATATGTGTATTTCTACATATTGATTCATCCTGTCCTTCCTAGAAGTACTTTGAAGACAATTTTCTGCTGAACAACTTGAAACTATGAGATATCTAGGAGGTCTCTAAATTGAGACTTGATCTTGATTTGTACCAAATGATTATTCGCACTTTTTTCATTTCACTGTTGTTTTATATGGGAAGGATCTAGGTTAAACTTCTCACATCTTGTCTGGAGAAGTGTTTGAACTGGAATGAGGTTAAATCGAGAGCCATTATCAATAAAAACATTTTTGGATATTCACACCATTTATCTTGAATAAAATGTACATGGGTTGGATATGTCCCTATATAATGACATCTTAATTTTGATATATAGAAGAGATAACTTTGTAGAATTTAGTAGGATCGATCTATATCTAATATAACTCATCAATTTCCACATCTTTTTCAAACACCTATTGTCTTAGAAAATCCTTTATAAGATCTTCCCTTATGTCTTTTGACATGATTAGGGAATCCTTGATCAATAGATTGTCTATTACCAAGGCTGACTATTTTAAAAAATATAATACATTTAGTCTAAATTCCTATACATC
This sequence comes from Viscum album, assembly GCA_963277665.1. Taxonomy (NCBI): domain Eukaryota; kingdom Viridiplantae; phylum Streptophyta; class Magnoliopsida; order Santalales; family Viscaceae; genus Viscum; species Viscum album. The sequence goes on along the minus strand of OY728128.1, from coordinate 412,708,521 downwards.
ATATGGTAGGTATTTTGTTTCATAACTTCTCTATTGTTTGAGTATTTGATATTGATGAATCATCTCTAGAGACAATAAGTTAGAGGTAATCCATTCCTTGATGGTTTGGACTTGGACGGTCTGCCCGTACGACAAGGGTTATTAGACACCAATTCCGCTTTGGATTTATATTATAGAGAAATTTGTTCATTGTTGATTTTGATAGTATAAAGGTAATTTTCTTGCTTCTATTTAACCCATTGAAGGGATCTTCCATGAGTCTCTATAACATTAACTATCTCCGTAGGAATGTGTCTTGAAATTTGGTTCCATCCACGACAGGGTCTTCCTTGGTATTCCTTTCTACAATGGCCATTTCCTCTGGTTCCGAAATTTTGTGTAGGGAACATTGGTTAATACCAATACTATCATTAGATAAGGTATCCATTAAATTAATAAAATTAAGGAACCAAATATCATCTTTTATTCTGATGAGTTCTTTTCCTGGCTGTCTGTTTTAGGTCATTCCATTTGATCGGGTGGTCCTAGAGCTTTCACAATGGAGGGAATAAAATCTAAGAGGGTCATAGATGACTTTCCGGTTAACACAGGTTTATTTTACATCATTTTATCCCTACCATTCTAGTCAAACTTCTTTTTTTAATGTTGATTCTTGTTTGTTTTTTGGGATTAAAAGGTCGATTGTGTTCTATCGAGAGCGATTAGAGGCATAATTTATTAGTTCAACTACACTTGGAGAATACCATGAGTTTAGTTGATTATATTCCAAGTCATCCAAATATCAAACATATGTTCCCTCCTTCTAACAACTTAATTCCACTCCCCTCCTTCTTCAGGGGAAGTGATAGAAACATACACCTCTTGTGCCCATGGCCTTCGAAACTATACATTCCCCTAATATAGAATTTATAGTAGGATCTCATTAAAGAAGAAACATTTCTAATTATTTTTACTAGTATCTGGTGAATTCATAAATAATCTAGGAGGTCATCAAGAACTACATAGTCGAGCCACATTAGCTCTGGAAGGCATAGAAAATGATTTTCTATGGAAAAAATACAATTTCAATGGAATTGATCATCATAGTATGAGTAAAAATTGTTTCTTCACTCATCAAATTTATTTCACTAGGTGCCCCTATTATTTTCCACTCGAGGAGGGGTTTTCTGTTGATTCATAGGGGGTGTTACATGATATTATGCAGGATTCATATCTACTTCACACCACACCTTTAGAAATTCAAATCGAGTTTCTAATGACTGGGTGTTGTCGATAATCCATTGATGAGTGTTTGGTAAAACATAATATTATATAGTGAACAAATTGGTAGGTTCAGATGTTCTAGTTCAACCACTTTTTGATACTGCAATAGTGAAAAGGACAAATTTTGAGGATTTTTCTGAACTCACTTTGTAAGTCTCATTAATAGAGGGAAATATTGATATTCATCGATTATTGGGTGAAGGCTGAGTATATCTGTGTTGAGCTGGTGGAATGTCCTAGATTTTCTTAATTTAATGGGGAGAACCCTTAGGAATTTACACCCATTATAAGTGTACATTTAGTATATTCCCATGGAGCATATTTGGTAAGAATTCTACCTTGAAGAAGCTCAATTTTGAGTGACCTCAACTCATTCATTTCATCCTCTAACCGAGAAATTCTATCTTCAACCATAAGGATATTTTCCCTATCGAATGAAGGAGGATGATCATACATGACCTTGACATTATTCTACTCTTTTGTTGATATTAAAAGAGGTGGAAGAACATGATTGATCTAGAGAGAACCCAAATTTTGGGATATTCTCTTGTTCTAGATATACACACATTCATTCTCAATGTAGTCTATATTCTAGGTGGAATCATCTTAATTATTTTCTTCTTGATTTGCCTCATTTTTTGTGTTTTCTATAGGATTGATGTCAATAATGTTCAAAGATGTGTAATGAATTGTGGGAATCATACAAGATGATAAATGATCGGTGAGATATTTGCATCTTTTTTTAGATCACTTCCTTCTATTTTGGGATCCCCTTCATGATTCTTGGGAAAGGGTTACTCAGAGGGGTCCTCTATGAAACCTAGTCATACACCTCTATTTTCAAGGAAATGAGACATGATATGGGGAAAACAAGGATATCATTCACCATTTCATCCTCCATAAATAAAAACGACTTATTTCATTTGAGGGGGTTGTTGAGGTAAAAATCCACTCATCCCTATGAGTAGTGGTCGCTCTCATTATCTTGTTTTCGTGCCCTGGTCAAAATTTTTCAGTCTTACAGTGTAATTTTTTTGTAACAATTTTCTTTCCCTATGGTTTGGGAATGATCCCATACAACATCATTAGTTGGTAATATCACATCATTCTTTATCTTGTGCATCCCCGATTGAGAATTAGTTGGATACAATGCAAAGTATTAATTCGAACTCATTTTTTCAATGATATTAGCAGTTCTCAGAGATTAACTAACCATATGTTAGAATCATGATGAATGTTCTGGGTTTCCTTTTTAAAGAGTTTTTTAATGTTTTTCTCTTATTGGAACTCAAAATATTGAGACATATTCAATGATGATTCTTATTGAGTGCTAAATATTTCTTGAGAGAGGATTTTCCTTACTAAAGGCCTTGAATTGATGAAATTATTGTATGTCATCCATAGAGGGTTATAATGAAATTGTGTTGAGGTGAAATGAAAATATCAATGTTCCCCACATCCACAGATATAAATTCCACATGGGGATTTGATAATAAGATGACGCACCTCATGAACACATTGAGGCAAGTTAATTGATGTTATTTTCATCGCTTGTATAATGACCCAAGCATGACATTCATGGACTTTACATTAATTTTGCAAAAAACATAATACATGACACAAAAAGTCACCCAATGACCGTATTAGTTTAGTGTCTTTGGAATCTGAGAACAAAATCTTCTAATCATGGTGAATGATCATCAAAATCTCTCATAAAGATCACCACCTTTTTTTCATACCTATAACGTTGCTTTATAACCTGGGGAAAAGAAATCATATAAAGGGTGAGCTCAAATGAGTAGTGAGGGTAAATATTGAGAATATAAAAAGATTCCACAAACATTTGACCATAACAAAAACATGAACATAAAAATAAAATCTTGAGCAATGACATAATTCTTAGTAGCAAATAAAGCACAAGTCAAAAAGGAAAATTAGTCAGGATAAAATGGCATGGGAATAAAACATGTAATTGTGGAAAACCATTAAACCCATGATATGATTTCTATAGTAGACAGGGCATTTATTCCAAGACCATCACAGTAGAAAAAGTCAATTACTGAACCGGGTTTACTTGTCATTACATCCCAATATTACGAAACTAGATTTACTTGCCATTCTATCCATGTCTATCTCATGAGATATAAATATTTACCCAATGAATTGGAGATAGATATAGGTCCCACCCATCTCATAATGAAATCATTCTTACGCGTGCCACAACATAAATCATCCATCATAACTGAAAGAATAAAATGGGTTTCTTAAACATCATCCCATCATAACATTATCCATATAAAACAAATGGATATCATTTAATCAGAAGAAAAATCAAACCATGAACATAATAGATACATTATACTTGAAACATAAACATATTAAATAATTTCATCTTAGATGGAAAATAGTTTTGATAAAACACTTGAAATGAATGCCTGAGGAAAAAATCCTTTCTTCTTCGAAAACATTTTCTTTTCACAAAATGCCATGCAATTTTAAAAGAAATAAATTCTGTTGAAAACATTAATGAAATCCTTTAGAGGTGATTCCTTGAAATAAGTTGTTATGAAACTGTAAAAAAATGTTCATGTCGTATAAGCTACAAACACATTCTTCTCGTACTTTTTCCGGAAATGTCAAAATGTACATCGTATTAAAAACGAAAAAATATACCTTTCATATCTCATAGTAAAAGTCAAATAAGGGGTAAACATGACTTTAAACATGCATGTAACAATAGAAATTTTTTTTATAAAACATGGTAATAGATGATAAATAAAACCCCAACAAATACTTATGAATAAAAAATATTTTATAAGTATGAGATTGGAATAATTATCCCTTACCATTTATAATCAGTGGAATCATACCTGTAATAATATAAGAAAATTACATGAATATGTAAATATCATATCCTTCAGAATCAAAATCATAAAAAATTCATGGTAACCACAAACAACATACAAAAAAATTGGTGGTTATTAAGTCATATGTCTCAAAGAAATAAAAGCTAGACGAAATAATCCCTTACCTTAGGTCTGATTTCATCTTTATGTGTACGAAACACCTGTATATTGTGTTAAAACATTTTATTAACTTCTAACAGAACCATAATAATATTTATGATATCATATATTATTCCATTTGGTATTTGTATTATTCATTCTTTGTCAATTCAATGTTAAAGCAACGTTTGGGTAATAATCGTTTCATTTATCGTACTTGGTTGGGCTGGTTGTTCTTGATATTATAACTTATATCTTTATTTCTTAAATTCCAGAATGTAAAACATGATTTTTATATCATATATATTCAGTATATATATATATATATAATATATAGATAAATGAAATTAAATAAACCATTCATGGAGACGGTAGGTCGTATGTATGCATGAACAATGGCTTCCTTTCCTTATTGACTTGAATGAAAGCAAGTAAATGACACATATAGATATATAAATAAATCCGGTAGCATTACTATTTCATTTATTTCATTATTATTCATTACATATTCTTTATAATTATTATTTAATGGTTAACATGGAGAATGAATCGCATCACAACTTGGAGACGGTAATCCGTACGTACGCACGAGCGATGATATCGTTCCCACAATTTTTTAATGGAATCTGAGTGGATGATATAATATCTCAAAATTAGTAACTTTTTATAATAATAATATATAGTTATTCATGACACCAGTATACCCATCCAAGTAAGGTGGTGGTTAAAAAACAAATTACACCACGGCGTGGAGATGATATTCCGTATGTACGCACGCGCAGTGATTTCGTTTTCCGTAGGATGGATTTAAGTTAAAATAAGGTTGTTTAATATTTATAATAGCATATCATAATATATTTTATACTTATTTTATTTCTTTATAATGAAACATCTAAATTAGAGGATGTAGAAGAAGAAAGAAATTTGAAAGAATCTGTAGAAGATATTACCTCTTCCTCGACGTGCTTCTTTTAAAGATCCTCTTAGGGCACTAGAGTTGGTTTTTTGAGAAGACCAGAACCTCTATGATATAACTAGAGTGTTTTGGAAGTGGAATTGGTAGGGTTTTGACGATCTTGGACACTCAAAACGGTGTGAATAGAAGAGGGAGGAGGTTCCCTTTTATAAGGGAGGAGAGGGGAACCCTTGGAAACCAAAAAATATTAATTTATAATAAACTAAAAACCCACATAAAATCTTCTAATGTTACTCAAATAAAAATTTATGATGACATAGGGTTTTAATCACATCAAATAATAAAATTTACACATGTTGGGATTTTATTTTAAACCATATCAATTTGATTTATCCTTATTTAATCTATTTAATTTTATTTGATATAATAAAATTCTAAATATTACATTGTTATAAATAATTACGTACGTTTTGTGAATTGTCCGTAATTGGATATGTTATGAAATTTTAGACCATATAAATCTAAATTTTTAAATTTTAAATATTATTATTATTATTAAACAATTTGATAATATGTTATTTTTATAAAATAACAATGGTGTCAATTTTGACACTATTCAATTAGCTGTATTTAAATAAAATCCACACATAGGATATATTCGAAAAAAAAATATTTAATAGATTTATAACATGTTATATTTATCTATGAAATTTGTGGAGAACATTAATTAGTTCATATAATATTTATTTTAATATTGTTAAAACCGTTCATTTGATATTTAAATCAATAAAATAATTAATACAACATTTTCATATAACTATTTAATTTACATATTAGTTGCATAAAAATAAAAAATAAAATACTACGACAAAGATAAATCTAATATCTTTCATAATAATAATTTTAGGCGAATTTTTCTTTTAAAACACCCAACTATTAAAATGATATGTGTATTTGATATATTATTTATTAAATTGTGAAGGTGACACCTTTGATTTATAATTTTTAGACATTCAATGTATCTTGTTCGAAGTCAATGGTTTCACCTTTGGACATGTATTATTTTTTTGAGAAAAGCAAATTTATTTATTTTTCACTAAATAAATAATTATTTCTTCATTAATGAATATGCTATTAAGGTAATTATATATTTCTTAAAAATTACAAATAAATTACCATGATGAATAAAAATATGTTACCTTTATAATGATTATTTATAATATAATTTATATTCTTTATAACATTATATTAAATATACATTAATTATTAATGTTTGAGTGAGACATAGTTCACTTTTATTTAATTAAAATAGACTAAAGGTCTTAATCACATCCAAGTGGGTTTCAATAGATTCTATTTCGTCCCAATTATGATTTAGGATGATATATAATCATCCCATTATGTTATGAAAAGTGTTAGCGTAATTTTATAATATTATTTTTACACATAATTACCTATTTACCTTTAACTGTGGTAAATAAAATTTACCGTAATTATTGTTCAGAAAACTCAAAAATAAGAAGTAGACTATTAAGATAATTTGAAAGTAATGATTCCAAATAAGGAAACAATTTTTTCAAATTCTAGACACATATGTTTCATAAATTAATTTAAAATTAATCGTGTTGTCGAAAAAATGGGATTTTGTTTAAAACATTGCAAAATATTGAATTGATTTAACCTATGAATTAAATGTAAAGTAAATGATAATGACATACATTATATTAAATGGTAAAAATATATTATATTTATATTATAAAACCATTCAACCTTATAAATTAACTATATAAATTATATCAATGAAAAAATTTTATTTTAATTAAAATTTTTCGTGTTTTGACTATTTATGAAAATATGAATGTTATAAGAAAAATATCAAAAACTTATCCATAGTAAATTATTATATCCAGATTCAAAATAATTAACTTATTTTGTCAAATTGAACAAATAAACATGTAAAAAATTAGATTTAAAATTAATGCACCATCAAAATGAAGAAAAACTGAATTTTTTTAAAAATACTTATTTTATCCGAACAAATTTATTTTGTTCTCATACAACGTTCCAGAATATGTGTAAGACAAATTATAATGTAATAAAATTCAAAAATCGGTTAATACTATTCAAAATGGCTAGTTCATCATAATATTATAACAATATGTAATTGTTTAGTGAAACTCAGTATTGCGTACAACACATGCTATTGAGGAAGGTCGCTCTTGTGTGTAATAAAAGCCAAAGCAAGGCCGAGTGTAGTGAAATCTTATTTGGTGTTGCATAGAACATAATCAAAATATAGTTTATTTATGCATTGGTCAACATATATACTTGTTGTTGTGTAAAAGTAATTTTATTCGAAAGAACATGAAATCGTGTACAACACGAGCCAAGAATAGTGTTGTATATATTGCATGCTAATATAGTGTTGTGTATAGTGCAATATAATATTTGTGTAGCATAAAACAAAAGATAACAAATAAATTAAAAAAGAATATATCTCATTAAATCTCAGGGTGTTACATTCTACCCCCCCATAAAATGAATTTCACTCTCGATATTTTTCAGGGTTATAAATGGTTTACTACATGATTGTTTCATTCATACAGACCCAAATCATAAAAAGGAATACTAAAATAGCATTTTAAAAAATAAAGTTAGAAAAATAACGAATACACAACGTAACACATTACTGGGTTCCCACATAGGATAATACAGGTGAAAAGATGGATATGGAAGAGAAATCTAATCATCATGTTCTGATGAAGAGTGGTAGAAAACATGGCTATAAAAAATAGAAGAATCACAAATCCATAAATTTGTGATGATCTGAGGTACCATCTGATTCATTATATATGAGGGAATTAGGACAACATTTTTGGTTTTCAGGATCATTTCCCTAAAGTTGATGAATTAAAATAAATACTTACTTGATTTTGGTACAATCTCACCACTGTTGATGCCTTGACCAATTTCTACATTATCTCTTAATGAAATGATGTTCAATTGGTCATTGGTGAAGTGTTAGAAGATCATGCGATATAATGATAGGTCATTCCATCTATCTCAAACATATGGTTAGAAAAAGTTATTAAATATACATAAGTCCATCTACGGTGAGATTAATCGTACATGGTGCCAAAAATGAACTTATATTTCATCTATCATACCGCTTAATAAAACAAAACTAATTTATACTATCCAGGGACTTCCCATAGGCCAGTGGTAGGCGATAAAGGCCTGTCACACTTTGGTTGTGGGTTCGATTCCTGCAACCTTGTCCGATGCGATGGGTTGCCTCCCTTCCTACAGGTTGTCCTTTTTATAAAACTATAATATTATAACATTCAAGAAATAATATAAAAAAATGATATGGCCATAAACAATATGATCTGAGATCCAACTTAATCCATTCCAACCTTATGTCTTATAAAAAATACCTCTTTCCAATCTTATTATACAAAGAAAATGATTAATAGAATGGTAATCTACCAAGTATATATATACCATCATTTATCCCTAAAATATCATAAGATATATCTTGTTAATTTCATTCTATACATTTGAATACATTAATATTGTATTCTCCTGAAACATGAATTACCATAAAAGCTTAGTGAAAACATGAATTCTGTCAAAAGTTAACTCTTTCCACATACCAAAATCCGAAAAAATATTTATACTCTAACCATGATATCACTTTGTCCTTATGTCAATCACTAGCTCATTAATACTGTCAAACATATTATTATTTCTTTATCCCATCATTATGCGTATATCATCTGTGTTCCAAAAATATTTCAATCACATATCATGTTTATCAGTACCATATAAATTCGACCACTCAAGGAAAAACAATAGAGTAATAAACCATATATTTTCTTATTATTCCATAGAACCATACATTAATCTTCATATACATTAAATCCTTACACTGTCTTCTTAAACCATTAACCAAGATTCATCATTTTATTCCTCATCACTTCTCTCATCTCATATATCATTTGTAGTATCTTCATCATCATCAACATAAATACTACCCATACGACCATGCCGATTCTCTTCATGAGATTTTACCTTAGGGAATTGGTTTGAATAATTCCCGTACATTCCACATTTAAAACATTTAACCATTTTTGATGTCTTAGCAATACCATCATCCTTGTCCATTGTGTTAACTAAACCTTTTCCTTTGACGTTGCTGGCTTTGTGTCCTTCTTTTCTACACCCAAATCATCTTCTAGTTCCTTTGAAACATTCTCTTTGATGCCATTTACCACATGACTTACATGAGGGAAACTGAACATCCTTTCCTCTATGATCATCATGAAACTCGATCTTCCTCTTATTAGACGAGTTAGGAAACTTACCAAAGTTTAGATTATTTATCATATTGTCAGATTGCTGATTCAGGATAATAACGATGTTTCACCTTCCAAATACTGTTTCAATTCGTTTCTCATGAAGAATATCATTCCATTGTCCATAATATACTCTATTACCATCAATCTTCATGATTCTATGCATTTTTTAAAACCCAAAAAGAATAGTGTGAGAGCTAAAAATAATACTAGGAAAACAACATAAGAAAGGGGGTACTTTAAATAATGAATATATTAGTTTTAGTCTTAGTTTATTCATGATTGGTATCATAATTCTAGGTTGTAAACTATACATAACCTCACGAACATACCTAGACATACCTTATGAATAACTATAGGGTTTTCACTAATATTTTCACATCCTAGTTTCCAATGTTTAACTAATCCTTCGCTCTGATACCAACTATAATAACCCAAAGTTGACGTACATGGACATTACATTACTTTTTCGGAAAACATAATATGTGACCCAATCATATTTCCAATGACCATATTATTTTACTATATTTGGAAACATGGAACATAATCTTCTAATAATGTTGAAAGATTGTCAACATCTCCCATAAATATCATCACCTTTTGTTTTCTTACCTAAAACCTTCATTTATAATCTGGGGAAAAGAAAACAAATAAAGGGTGTGCACAAATGCTCAGTAAGCGTAAACATGGATAACATAAAAACAATCCATAAACCTTTGAACGTAAAAAAAAAACATGAACATAAAACATCAAAATCTCAAGAAATGACATAAATCTTGGCAATACATAAAGCACGGATCATAAATTAACATTAATCATGAAAAAATGGCATGGGAATAAAACATGTAATTTAGTAAAAACGTTAAAAACATGATATGATTTCCATAGTAGCCCACCAATTGCTTCCAAGACCATCACAGTGGACAAAGTCCATTACTGAACCGGGTTTACTTTCCGTTCCAGCACTTTATTACTGAAACACATTTATTTTTCATTCTATCCATATATAACTAATGATATATAAATATTTACCCAATGCATTGTAGGGAGATATAGGTCCCACCCATCTCATAATGAAATAATTTTTTCATGTGCCAAAACATAAACCATTCATCATAACCCAATTAATAAATTGGGTTTCATAAAAATCATCCCATCATAACATTATACATAAAAAATAAATGGTTATTATTTAATCATAACAAAAATCAAACCATGAAAATAATAGATACATTATACTGGAAATATAAACATATTAAATTATGTCATCTTAGATGTAAAATATTTCTGACAAAACATTTGAATTGAATTCTTGAGTAAAATATCCTTTCTTCTTTGAAAACATTTTTTTCCACATAATTCCATTCAATTTTAAAATAAATGAATTATGTTGAAAACATTCATAAAATCTTGCAGAGGATGATTCATGGAAATAAGGTATTAAGAACTAGTAAAAAACCCTTTCATGTCGTATAATTTAAAAAAACAATCTTCTCGTACCTTTGTCGGAAAAGTCAAAAAGTACATCGTACTAAAAATGAAAAAATATTGCTTCAGTATCTCATAGTAAAATTATAATAGTGGGTAAAAATTATATTAAACATATATTGAAGAATATAAAACATATTTATAAAACATGGGAATGGAAGATAAATATAACCCCAGTAAATACTTATGAATAAACAATCTCGGATACGAACTAGATTGGAATAATTATCCCTTACCTTTTATAATTAGTGTAATCATACATGTCATAAAATAAGGAAAATTACATGCATATGTAAATATCAAATCCTTCATAATAAAAATCATAAAACAGTCATGGGAACCACAAAACCCATAAGGAAAAATAGTTGGTGATTGAGGCATATGTCTCACAGAAATAAAAGTGAGACAAAATAATCCCTTACATTAGGTATGATTTCTTCTGTATGTGTTCGAAACTCATTTAGGTGGTTTTAAACATATTATAATCTTGTAGAGGAACCATAATAAAATTTATTATATAATATATGATTCACTTAGGTCTTTATATTATTCATTCATTTTTCAATTACATGTTAAAGAAACATTTTGGGTAATAATCGTTTCATTTATCGTACATATTTGGACTTGTTGTTTTTGATATTATTAATTATATCAAATTTAACATAATTCTAGAATGTAAAAAATTATTTATATATCATATATATTCAGTATATATATATATATAATAGATAGATAAATGTAATGAAATACACTGTTCATGGAGACTGTAGGCCGTACGTACGCATGAACGATGTCTTCCTTATTGACTTGATTGGAAGTATTTGGATGATATATATATATATAAATCAAGGAGAATTATTATTCCATATATTTCATTATTATTCATTATATAAACTTTATAATCATTCTTGAATGGTTACCATGGTGAATGAATCTCATCGCATCGTGGAGACGATAATCCGTACGTACGCATGAGCGATAATATCATTCCCACAATTATTGAATGGAATTGGAGTTGAAGATATAGTATTGAAACCTTATTATAATTTTATAATAATCATATATATTTATTTTTTACCCCATTATACCCATCCTAGTATGGTGGTGGTGGAAAACAGATTACACCACGGCGTGGAGACGGTAATCCTTACGTACGCACGCGCGGTGATTTCATTTTCTGTAGGATGAATAGAAGGTGAAATAATGTAGTTTAATATTTATAATAAAATATCAGTATATAAGTAATAATTATGTTATTACATTATAATTAAACAACTAAATAACATGATTTAGAGTAAGAATGAATTTTGAATGAATCGGTAGAAGAGATTACCTCTTCCTCGACATGCTTCTTTTAAACTTCCTCTTAGGGCACTAGAGTTGGACATTTGAGAAGAACAGAACCATTATGATATAGATAGAGAGGATTATAAGAGGAATTGGTAGGGTTTCACTAAGCATGAAGGATTAAAATTGTGTGAAGATAAGAGGGATGAAGTTCCCTTTTATAAGGGAGGAGAGGTGAACCTTTGTAAATATAAAATTATTAATTTATAATAAACTCAAAACCCACATAAAAACATCCAAATTAAATCAAATACAAATATTAGATGATATTGGGTTGTAAAATAATCAACCAATAAAATTTAGACATGTTGGTAATTTTTTTCAAACCGTATCAATTTGATTTATCCTTATTTAATCTATTTTATTTTTTTATGGAAATAATATTATAAATTTTATATTGTCATAAATTAATACCTATTTGTTTTGAATTGTTCATAATTGGATATTTTATAAAATTTCAGACCATATAAATTTAAATTTATAAATTTCAAATATTTTTGTAATTTTTAAACAATTTAATAATATTTCATTTTTATAAAATAACAATAGTGTCAATTTTGACACTATTTATTTAGTTGATTTTAAATAAAATACTCACATAGGATATATTAGAAAATAAATATTTAATAGATTCATAACATGTCATATTTATCTATAAAATTTGTGGATAACATTTATTAGTTCATTAAATATTTATTTTAATATTTTTAAAACCATTAATTTGATATTTCGATCAATAAAATAATTACTACAACATTATCTTATAATTCATTAATATAATTATTATATGCATAACAATTAAAAATAAAATAATATGATGAATATAAATCTAATATATTTCATAATAATACTTTTAGGCGAAATTATATACTAAAACCTTCAAATATAAAAATTATATATTTATTAAATTATAAAGGTGAAAACTTTTACATAATTTAAAATTATATAATATAAATGTCATAATCTGTTTTATAAGTCTCTAAATGGTCCCAAAGTTGACACATGGATGATTAGGATATATATATACTCGACCAATATGTTTTTTTCATGTTTATGGTACTTTGGTTAGGTATTATTATTCTAATAAAAATTATATTATTTATTTTTCACTAAATAAATAATTTCTGCATCATTAATGTATAAGCTATTAAGGTAATTATATATTTCTTGAAAATCACAGATAAATTACCATGATGAAGAAAAATATTCTATAACAAATATTAGTATTTATAATCTAATTTAGATTGTGTATAGACTTATATTAAAAATACATTAATTATTATAGTTTGAGTTAGGCATATTTCACTTTCCTTTAAATAAAATAAATTAAAGGTCTTAATCACATCCATGTGGGTTACAATGGATTATTTTTCGACCAATGTATTTTTTAGGACGAATTATAATCCTCCAAATATATTATGTCAAGATTGAGGGTAATTTTATAATATTATTTTTACCCTTAATTACCTAATTTAGCTTTAACTGTGGTAAATAAAATTTACCGTAGTTAATATTCATAATGCCCAAAAATAAAATGTAGCCTATTAAGATAATTTGGACATACTGATTCCAAATATGGAATCAATTTTTTCAAATTCAAGACCCATAAGTTTTATAAATTAAATTAAAATTAATCCTATTGTCGAAAAGTAAACGGGTTTTTGTTTAAAACATTGCAAAAGATTGAAATGATTTAACCTATGAATTCAATGTAAAATCAATGCTAAGGACATAAATTATATTAAATGATAAAAAAAATATTCTATTTATAAATTAATACCATTCAAAATTATAAATTAACCATTAAATTTATCTCAATAAAAAATGTTGCTTTTAATTAAAAAAATTCGTGTTTTTACTATTCATTAAAATATGAAAGTTATCAGAAAAATATCAAAAACATATCCAAATAAATTTTTTATATCATTATTAACAAGAATTAATTTATTTTTTCAAATTGAACTTTTAAACATGTCATAATTAGATTTTAAATGGGTGCGCCATCAAAAGGTTGCAAAACTGCATTTTTTTTAAAATACTTATTTTACACGAAAAAAAATTATTTTTTTCTCATACCATGATCTAGAAAATGTGTAAGATAAATTATAATGTTATTAAATTCAAAATTTGTTTAATACTATTCATAACGACTATTTTTTAAAAATATTATAATAATATATCTTTGTTTATTGAAACTCGGTATTACGTACAACACATGCTATTGAGTAAGGTTGGTCCTATGTGTAATGCAAGCCAAGTCAGGGTTTAGTGTAGTGAAAGCTTCCGTTGGTGTTGTTTATAACATAATACAAATATAGTTCATTTATTCATTGATCAAAATCTATACTCGGAGTTGTGTAAAATGAATTTTATTCGAATGAACTTGAAATTGTGTGAAACACGACCCAAAAAATTGTGTTGCGTATACTACAAGATAATATGGAGTGGCGTATATCGCCAGATAATATTGGTGTATCATAAAACAAAAGATATCAAAGAAATTAAAAAATATATATCTCATAAAATCTTGGGGTGTTATAGCTTCTATGATTTTGGTCACTAAATATATGGGAGGGATTCCAAATTGATTTAATGATGTAATTCCACAAATATTTTGACATGTATTGAATACCCTTTGTAAGAATAGTATTTTCCATTTGGTTTGAAGAGTGTTTTCTAGAGATTGAGATGGATGTTATGTATGCATTCTTATTAAAATGCCTTTGGAATGTCGATCTAAGAAGTAGCTGAGGGAAAAAGAAAATGGGTATGTTTTTCTTGATGAATTTTATTACAATGAGAAATATATCCACTCATTCCTCATCCAGAGATTCATCTACTTGATATTCTGACCATATCACTTCATGATAGTTTTCATGCTTGTAGTGTGGCTAGAAGGGGTAACATTGGTATGAGAATGGTTCGAGTTTATTCCCATGGTAGGTGTCATGAACCAACCCAGGTGGACCCTAAACCGGTCACCCGGGTCACCTGAGCCGGCCCACGACATGGCCTCAAGCGCGTCTCCCCTTACACCAGAGGTTACCGACTAGCGGCGAGGGTGTAAGGTAAGTCAGGGGGAGACAATACCCTCTTATCAAAGTGGAGGAAAGGGACCAAAAATACAGCAACGGAAGTGGTGTGAATAAAAATAAGAAAGCAGCGAAAAACATTTTTCATTTATAAGGTTTGAATAAAATTGGCGAACGACAGTTTATATAAGAGATGCATGCATGATATGCTAATGATACAATGGAAGCATTAAATCACGTGACATACTTACACATCAATGTAGAAGTAAATGAACAAAAGTCTCAATCCCCGAGGGCGATCTCCATGAGAATCTCGAGCCCCAACTCGGTCCTTTGCTCCTAACATCAAGTACAAGAAACAACCACAACAAAGTCCTGCAACCAAATGGAATCTACTCGGGTACCACAGTGCAATGGTGGCCCGAGTAGGGTGTGAGATATATATCTCAGTAGGCCGGAACCACCGGGGTCTAGCCCATTCTAGACCATGAAATATAATTAAACAAAGTTCTAGTATTTTTGAACAATAACGACACAATACAACCAATAAACGCCCATCTAGGTTCCAAAAAGGACACCTTACGGCAATACCTGCTTCGGCCCATAGCCGGGATAAGAACCTGTTTAAAACAACAGAAGTAAATTTGGTTCAAGCATAAAACACTTTTTATCATTTTTCTCACTTACCTTATTTATTCACTTATTATTTCAACTTAGACAGGAAATCCACTCATTCTTACCTTTCTTTATTTGATCACAATTCTTTCGGGTTTTACCCACATCTCTCATTCATTTCATAAATCATTATTATCATTCATTCAGTGTAGATCGCCATGTCTAACACCCCGTATCACATTTTGTGTAGATCGCCATGTCTAACACCTTGAATCACATTTGGTGTAGATCGCCATGTCTAACACCAAGATAATTATTATGTGTAGATCGCCATGTCTAACACCCCGAATCACATTTGGTGTAGATCGCCATGTCTAACACCTTATATCCCAAGCTTGGATAACCATTGGGAAGGAACGCCATGTCCAAACCCAATGTTTAAATCGGTCTAGAACGCCATGTCTAGGACCCAGTATCTCATTTATACCATTTATCAATTAATTAATCAGTCGACACAATTCTCAATTCATAATTAATTCATCACATTTAATTATCCAAATCAGATCTCAACTTTTTATAATAAATTCTCATAATTAATTATCCTTGTTCAACATTCTGTAGCTTGCACGAGCAATAGAAGGTGAAAAAAAGCGTATGGCATCAACATGCCTCTATGATTGGTGATTAATGACATTAAATGGTACAAGCTAAAAACTTGTTCAAGCATGGCATTTAGTTCAAACTATCACATTAAATTTATAACTTAAAGAACAAGGAAAAAGGGGCATTTAGGCCGAGCACACCCAAAGGGGTGGCCAAGAGGCAAGGCGAGCACCTATGATGGGCTTTACCACAAACGAAGGCCACAATGGGCTTGAGCGAACCACCCAAGCATTTCAATAATAAATAAAGAGGCATCACCTAAAGGTTGAGACAAGCGACACAAGATGTGGAATGACATAAGCGCCGAAGTAAAGGGAAGAGGGTAAACACCCTACCCTAAAAGTTCAAATTACATGTTAAGCCATGAACTTAAGAGGTGTCATGGCTCGTTTATTATTTTTCAAGAAGCAACATAATTTGAGGTAACCAGTAAGGTACATGTACAAGCATGTCATTTATCAAGTATAATGTCAAGCATAAATAGTCATAAGACTTTTAAGCAAGCAATCACAAAAATGGAAATCTACTACCACACATTTATTTTGAAGGTAGCTCACCTCCATTGGAGGAGTTTTATTAGAAATCATTTCATTACATTATCAAAAAATTCCTTTAGTGATATTTAGCATTTACTTTAAAACTCATTCAACACTTAACATAGTTAAGAATCCAAACAATGAAGAAAGGTAATCATGAGATTCTATTGCTACATTTTTATATTGAAGGCAGCTCACCTCGAAAGAGGGGTTTTAATATTAAATCGTTAGTTTAGTGACCAAGAAACCTCTTTTATATTATTCCCGAAATTCACACGATTTGCACAGAAGCATTTAATTGGACGTAAACTTGCATAATTAAAATGCTAAGTGCAATATTAAATTCACTATTACTTTAATTAGATTTAAAGGGAAAGGAGAGGGACCCTACCTCTAGGTGGATCCATCCGTCCACTCTGGCTATTGTGCTTTCTAACTAAAGCTGCCGCATCTTCTCCCACACGAGGCATATGTGATTTCACAAACGTATAAGGACAACTACCCCATATGAACACGCTCTGCATGGCCTTGAGCGTGCGCAAGAGGATCCATACACATATGCTCATACACATAATTCTGTCTCCGCTCACCTGCACAGGAACTTTTTATATATGTAATGGGGGAAACTAGCCCCGTACGTGTATATTTGCTGCCATGGACTAATATACGCACGCCGGGGGAAGCCACATACATATAAATACGTACCTATGCCTGCGCAGGTGATTAGCCTAAGCTCCGGTAACCTGAAACCATAACGAAACCTCCAACGCACTATAAGAAAACCACTACGAACCTTAAGACACAATGATAAACCAATTTATACAAGGCAAAACCAACTAGAAAAAAATAAACCGTTACCTTTGGTGCTGCCGACTGACCAAAATGAAGGCGAACCACACCGCGAAGCTCAACGCACTGCCAACGACAAACCAGGGACTCATAAAAAACAAAAGCCCCAAATTTAACAAGTGTGAAACAAGTCAAGAGGTGAAATACTTACCCCGAAACTATACCGACGGTCCGAAACTACCCGAACCGCTTCGCCTTCGGCGGCTGTTGCCAGAACGCACCTCAAGAGACCCCAAGAAAACCTCCGCACTGACCTAAAACAAGAAGAAACCAAAAAACCGGATCACCTCAAAGCCCTAGGGTTGGGCCGCACCTCACCGGGAGCCGATTAGGTCGAAATGAAGCCGGAAAGAGGGAGGAGAAGGGGGAGAAGGACTCACCATGATGATTCGGAGAGCGAAATATTCAAAAACCGAGAGAAATCGGAGGAACGAGGCAGCACCGTGGAGGGGGGGGGGGTCGCGCACGGCTCGCGGGAGAGAAGGGAGTGGGTGCGTCACGTGGGTGTTCGGAGAAGAGAGGGGAGGGAGGTTAGTTTAGTTTTTTAATTTTAATTTATTTTATTTTATTTTATTTTAATTTTAAACAGAAACTAAAACACACCCAACTCGCACGGTTTTACCCGCACAGCCTGAAACAACGTGTGCAGCCCGCGCGCCTGCTACCGGATACCCAGGGTACCCCGCATGCCTAACCCGCATGGTTAAACTGATTTAACACGGTCCGATATCACCTCTTAAGATGGCTCCAGAACTCGGGACCTCGTTCCGAAGCTCGGTTTTAAAACCGACTCGCTGATAAAAGAAAAAGATCAAAAACCTTTGAATTTTATCCGCTCTAAAAAAAGGTTCGTTACAGTAGGACCTTTAGGGAAGGTGATAGTAACGAGATGACCATCATTTTGTTTGATCTTCTGGACACGAAGAGAGATTCTAAGACACTCCGAGAGAGGTAATATCTCCTGATCGATCGGTATGTTTCTATGAAGGAATCCTTAATTTTACTTTCTTTATAGAGTATATATAGATCTACTGGTAAAAATGTTGTTAGTAGTTACTTTGTATCTTTTACATAAACTTTCATTCATTGGAAATAGATCACCACGATCATGATCCACCACTGATAGAAGTCTGACATCATCATGAAATCTGTCATCTAGCAATGTAGGGTCATGAGTCTATTCATAAATTTCCAGCTCCCTTTTGTGGGATTTATTTTTTGGCACTCTCATAAGGGAAACTTGGTCCATTTGATTTAATTGAATACATTATTATATGGGTGCTATTTTGAGAGGCTCCCATAGTGAAAAAATGATATGTCAGTAAGATTCCGAAATTTTGGATGGGAAATCTGACTTCCCTGGAGTGGACAATGGAGTGGATTGGTCTGTCGTCAGTCTGAATGGGTATTTTTTCCTAATGATGTTGTCTTTTTAACATATAATATTACTGACTACCCTCTTCGATGGGAGTATTAATGCATTTAATCTCTTGAGTGACCATCTCATTTGGTGGATGATTCTCCTCACTTAAAGAGGTGGGTTTGTTTGCCCGAATACTTTTTATTTCTATGAATGTGATGCAATCAATGGAATGTATGTATGATATGGTTATGTATTTACATTCGACCCTCCATCATTTCTAATATGTGTTGAGAGACTTCATTAGAGGGAACATGTATATATTCCCATTCCGGTGTCGAAGAACGAATATGTGCCTACTCCAATTCTCCATTTCTTAACAGTAATTACAAGTAGTTCATGTAAGTGGGGGAAGTGGTATAATCCTTCCTTGAATTACAACTAAGATACACAAGATACTTTCTCCAATATCCTCCGTATTTTTATGGAGAACTTGATATTCATCTGTAAGAATTTTCATCTACTCATAGTTTGTTTCCACCATATTTTTCTGAGAGGAATAATATGAATTAGAAGGGATACAAGTTTTCATGTAATTTTATACCATATTTGATAGACATATGTTGAATGAATTATCAGGGATAGGTATCTTCCTGTGATTATCTGTTATATTTGATTGAAAATCTTGATAAGAGTTAGAAACAACTTATGTCTTCTCATTATATTCGATTGTATTTGACTAATCGGTTTCATATTCATTAGAAGGAATATGATTTTAATTGTAATTTTCCTCTGTATTTGACCAGCAAGATTCATGTGAATTTGTAGGTATTTTTATCTATTAGTTATTTTCCTTCATATTTTTCTAATAAGCATGATATTTTTAAGAAGGAACAATAATTTTCACATCATTTTCCACTCTATTTGACTGACGGTCTTCATAAGAATTAGCAAGAAAAAATGCAACTATTGGTAAATTTACACCATATTTTTTCTAGTAGGATTCATGTCCATTTGTAATTATTTGCATCAGAAGATAAATTACCATGCATTTTTTATGGATTGTATGATGTGAATGAGCTGGAATTTTCACTTTATCAAAGTTTTCTACTTTATTTTCATGACAAGATTCATGAGAGTGAGAAGGAATATATGTCTACCCACAGGTTTCTACCATATTTATTTAGAGGGTTTCTTTAGTAGTTATATGTATGATGGTGTGGTTTTAATTTTCTGATTATTTACCATTTTAGAGCTCCCTAGGGGCCTAGGTCTATTTTACCTTGGATGAGGCCCAGGGATTGATATCCTCATCATGGTGAGGATACTCGGCCGCATGACATTGATGATGATGATTTCTAGAAAAGTCCCTTGGGAGGGAACCCTATGTTGCTGGTAACAATTCACTAGTAACCACTTCATCAGCCTTCCTAAGGTATGGGAGGAACTCATTATCATGTTCTAGGGATATGCTTCTAAAACATCTTGAGTTGTCTACATGGAATCTTAGGTTCTAGACTATCGACTATCATTAGGTGGCCGGCTGGCAGGGCCTCATAGACCGAAGGGAATGTCGAGGTACCTCCATGGATGGGAGATTATCGTTATGGTGGTACTATCATAACAATTCATTTGAAACCCAACAATGAATATTCAGCGTGGGAGATGGAACCCATGTTTTTGATGAGGACACGACCTATTCAGTGGCTAATAGATGCGTTCACAAAATTTAGTGAGACTCCATTGTACTGAGGAGAGTTATAGAAAAAGTGCCTATAATATATGTGATATGTATAGACTAAAACACCTCATCAAAGTATAATATCATGACCACATGAAAAATTTATTGTCTCATTTGGACCTCTTCCATTTTGGATGTAAAAGGGGCTTGAAGCGGGATGACACTTCAACTTTTGTTAAGGATTGACGTTAGGTACACTATTTTTGTTTCATATAATAGTTAATTTTTTAACAAAATATTGATTACTAAGTTTAAGGAACCAACCTTAAACATTGCCTAATATTGAATTAAATGAATAATTCACTTTAAGGTTCCTTTCAGTTTTAGATTTTTAGAAAATTTGGACATAACTATTACATCTCAAAAGATTACAAGGTATACATTTCTACACAGTTTCCATTTTTTTCATTAAATGAAAAATCTTGAAAAAAAGTTTCATGTCTAGTTCCATGTTTTAGACATCATGACATTTCCTTGATCCCATCCTTGACCCTATTCATCTTTATGTCATGGGAAAACATTTCAAAACACGAGATGAGCATAAAAAGCCCAGTAAGGGTTATAGAACAAATAATGAAAACATTTGTTCATAAATACATACAAAAAATGAAATATTTTACATACCTCATTAAATCATAAGATTTATGAATGTCATATAGAAATCATTAATCATAAAGGTAACTTGTGGCATCCATATCATACTTACATTATATCTATCAATGAAACATAGGGAGTTACTTTGGAATACCCATCACCGTATATTCCCTAAATATCTTAGGCGAAGCATACACTTTTACCTTTGTCATGTTACCCAGTGCATTAGAGAGCTATCTCATGCTCACCCGCCCTAGGATTTTCATGGAACCACCTGTATACATAAATAATTACCAAGAACCATAACATGATCAAAACACATAACATATGCATAAAGGAAAGATATGATTTCCACATTACAATAAGAAAATATCATTTCAAGATATTGAAATAAAAAATCCATTCACAAAATCATTTTCAATACCAAAATCCATAAAAAGAGTATATGGTATTTATTTTCCCCTTTAAAAACATTTCGGCTTGTAAGGGAAGCCAAAGATCAAATAATACTCGTGACGGAGGAATGTTCTTTGTCACCGCTTATGATAAAAAAAACATTCCTTTTTATCATTTAGTAATATTCTTCGTGTAAAAATATTCCCTATGAATAAATTGAAATGTCATAGGGGATTATACACCGTATAAAATAATGTCGTGTATAAAACAAAAAATTCCTCAACGAATGGAGATTGAGACGAAGTCCCTTACCTCGTGTATGACTTGACTCAATCGTTCTTTAATCTCCTGAATAATAAAGTAAATTTAATTTCTAATTTCTTAATAACCCTTTTCAAGTTTATTATTCGTTTTATATCACTTATTACCATGTTATAAACATTATGTAATCATTTAAGTTAATAACTTCTGTTTTGTAGATATTTGGCACTTGAGTAAAAAATGAACACCTTATATTTACATGTTGTCCATTTGGTCAATATTCCATTATATCCAGAATGATATTCATGATTTAGATATAATATATATCATATATATCCAGTATATACATGTATTTAAAATAATAAATAACATTTGGAGTTAAGAAATGAAATGCACCGTTCATGGAGATGGTAAGCCGTACGTACGCATGAACGATACTTTCATTTATATTTTTTATTTTAATGGAAATAAAAAATAATGATACATAGGTATATTATAATTCCAGTATAATATCATATATAATATCATTAACTCCATCCTTTATACATCCCACATAAGGCATTAATGAATCACATCACTTTGAGGGGGCGATAGTCCGCACTTCCTCAAATGAGATTATCGTATTTACCAACTATGGAACCATAAAGGAATGATATAAATGGAAAATACAGTAGAATAAAGAAAACATAGAAATAATATATATCATATATAAATACAGTTACATAATAATGTCCACCATGATAGGTGGTAAGATGTAATTGAACAATCATCGTTTCGTGAGGCATTAGTTTCCAATCCACAAAAACATTATGTTCTTCATCCATTAGATGGATGTGTGTGTAAGTGTAGTTAGAATAATTTTCAAAACAACATACTAGTTTATTTAGGATACTGGTGTCGTTACAAATGAAAGTAGTAAAAATAGTTTATGGGTTGGAAAAGTAAAATAAAAGAAAACAAGTTAAGAGAAACTGTTACCTTTAATTTTGGTAACTTCCTTTGGTTTGAACCAAAATGACTCATTGAAGTTCCTTCTGCCTAATGTAAGGCTTCTATGAGGAGGAGGGGTATGTAGGGAGTTTAATTGGATAGTTTTTTTACGAGCCAAATGTCTTGAGAGGTGTGAGAAATTGGTTATAAATGGCCTACTTTTATAAGAAAGAGGAGGGGCTCTTTAGGAAAGTGTGAAAACATTATTTTATTATAAACTTATCATCAGTTTAAAAAGGTCTAAAACACATTAATGTATAAGATAAGATGACTCATTTCAGAAATAAAAACATCCAATAGAAATTGGAAATGTTTTGGATAATATTTTAGTCATTATAATCTTATTTATTTAAATCATTTATTAAGGAGGTACATACTGCATCATTATTCTATAATGAATAATTTAATTTATTCGATATCTAGAAACTATATGAAAAATTCTATCATGTAGGAAATATTTTTATCTTTTCAATGAATATTTATAGACAAAAATTTAATTTATATAACCCCTTATAAATATTAATTTACTAAATGATATTTGGTTTTGTCATATTTTCCTTTACTTTAAGTTAATTAATCTAAATTGTCATTATAACTCCCATGTTGCTCAATGGGGTCCCAAAATCGACCCAAAGAAGACCATGGTTGTTAATGACTCATCCAATAAGGTTTGGGCTAGTGTTAATGTGATTTTGAATTATTATAACATTCTTTTTACCTGGAATTCCCTAATTTACCATTAATCGCAGTAAATAAAAGTCAAAAGTTACTATTCACCAAAAATTATTTTCATCTTAATGAACCAAATTTTACTTCTTGATAAAAACCATGTATGTCATATTTTCGAAATTCAATTCACAGAAGTGGAAATATTTCATTTTAATGTAAAAGTCAGTTTTTTAACTACCACAAAGTGGTGTCACTATTCATCAAAAATTGAAGTTTTTCAAAAAAATACCAAAAATTCTGCCTAAGAAATTTTTGATATTCCGAATTCAAAAATTATGTCTATTTTGAAAAATTCAAAATATTGAAGTTGAATTAATTATTTTAAAATTAATCCCTGTTATCAAAATAAATAACATGTTTTAAGAAAAAATAATTATCAAAAGATTGAAACATGTTTATGCCATATTTCAATGTGAAATTTACACCAACGACCAACATTGGATTAAATGGTAAAAACATATTCTAATTACAATTTAAAAAAAATTAAAAATATAATCTACCCATAATAATAAATTATATTAAAAGGCACTTTTGAATTAAAATAAAATATTTTTCACTATTCATTAAAAATGATCTATATCAGAAAAATACCAAAAATTCACACGAAGTAAATTTTGATGTCCCTATTATAAAGAAGAAATTTATTTGGTCAATTATAATTTATTAATGTGACCAAATAGTTATTTAGAAAAGGTTCACCATTAAAAGGCGACAAATCGTCATTTTAATGTAAATTATGGTTAAAATTAGATTCATTCAAATTTAAAGCCTATAACTTTTATTAGATAAATGTAAATTCATTTAACAATCATGTATAATCATATTGTAGTTAGTTCTATTCATTCCCTCTAATACAATGGCTATGCGTTAACTACTATTAAAAATAATAATATTATATTATTAGCGTGCAACGTAAGATTTCATTGAAACTTGTTGTTTTGTATCAGGTACGCTATCGAACATAGAAACCCCTTTAAAGTAAAATTAATATTTATTTCAAAAATATTAATAAATATGAAATATGTCTTATTCTTCATTTACCTGGGATGTTACATCCTTCCCCCCTTTTGGAAATTGCGTCCTCACAACTTTTATTTACTTATCAAAATAAGTGGGGGTATTTATCCCTCATTGAATTTCCAGATTCCCACATTGCCTCTTCAACCATATGGTTTTTCCAAAAAACCTTTACCTGGTGAATTACCATATTTTGCAACACCTTCTCCCTATGGTCAAGAATTTGGACCGGTTGTTCTTCATAATGGATATTCTTTTCCAACAGAACTACCCCTGGGGTCAAAACATGAGATGGATCTGGCATAAACTTTCTCAAATCCAACAGAGATCAGTGATTTGGGGATCACCCCTTATAGGAGGTTCATGATAGCATGTGGTTGGGTATTACTAATGAGGCATTACCATTTTAATGGTGGTTAGGTATTACATATCTAAAGATGTCCCATTGGGTGGATGTGATTGAGGATAATGGCATATAGGGTTCCTATATGAATGAAGGTTTGTCATTACATCAATAGAGAATGAATAATTGGATTTGAAACATGCAGGTTCCTTGATTTCCACAAACACTTCTGACTATTCGATTTATTATCCGTTTGAAAAACAAGAGGAAGTAGTATATATGATGATCACATGATCCACTATTTCCACTAATGGATGTAGTGATGAAACCCAATAAGATGTGGATATGTCCATGAATGAGATTTTATAAAATTTTATTTTCATATCCATAATAGTCACATGTGGTGATCCATATAGCATTATCCTAGACAGGTGAAGAGGGGAAAGAGTGCTTCCCCGCTAAAACAATGTCTAGGGGATTACTCCCGGATGGAAACCCTAAAATTTGTTCTGGGTCAGGAGGATCTCATTACATATTTAAGGGAAAGTCATTCACGATCCTCATCCTACCAGAATGGAACCGAGAGGTTCACATGAGAACCTATAAGATCAAAATGCACATTAAGATGATAATGTATACTAAAAGACATTATAATCTTTCAATTTGTTGAGGAGGTTACAAGAGTAAAATATCATACCACAGATATGTATACATGAGAGGATACACTATGTGTCTAATGGTTTCATCATAAATGTTATGAATATTTTGAATAGGCCATGGTCTGATGTTGTTGTACTAGTTTGCATAGGATAAAATATTGGGCATGATGTTATGATGGAAGGGAGTGATGGGAGATGGAGTGATGAACACCCTAGGAGGCCCCACAATACATACCATTTTCTTAAGCGGGATAGGGATCACTCCAAGTTGAATGTTTATATGTGGGTGAGGGTACCATCTCAATATAATAGATCTACATATGGATATGTTCCATACTAATATCATTTTACAATGTGGGGCCATGTTCCCCCGACGTAGTACTTTTCCACCCGCAGTAGAGATCAATCTGTAGAGTCATGCGATGTGAGGTCCTAGTTTGAAACATCGATATCCATTTTTTCAATCTAGGATGGTGTTTATAAAGGGTATCAAGTTCATGGTTTTCTTAACATTCTCTTATTTCTCCCTTAATGGTACATGGTTGGTTTTTACCTTCTAGGAATAGAATGATCCATGATTTGTCTCATGTCTGGGATATCCTCAGGAGATGTCCTATTTTCCATCCTCCTCACTCATTTACCCATGGAGTTATTTTATTAGGGAAAGGAGAGAACATGTACCAGGATGGTTAGTCATCTGTGTTCATCTGCATTCAATATTTAGCGCGACCTAAAAAGGACCCCCTAGCATGCGAGCAATCTCGTTCACGGGGTTAATAATTTGTAGGGGATGATGTAACTATCCGTCCCAAAAATGACTATGGTTCATATTCTTGTGTCGGTGGAAGTGCCTCATCCCTTGATCAATTTCATCAATGGGGGATGACCGTTCATGGGAGTGGAAATCACTACACAACCTCACAAATGACATTGTTCTTTAATTGGTGTCAGTGTTACCACCTCACCCTATGAAAGATTTCGTTCATGGGATGCTTCATGAAGTGGTGGAATGCCACCAAAAGAGGCAGTCCATGAAGCAATTTTTACTTCATGGGATCAACACACCATTCATGGTTTCTCCCCTTGAACATTCTTCTTCAATCTTCTTCATGGTTTATTTCTACCGTTTTCTGATATCAACGGAATTCTCTTCTACTTGCATGCAGAATCCTCATGACCTGATATATATATATGTGTATAAGTATATATGTGTAGATATGAATGTGTACATAAGTATGTTTTCAATTCCTATAAAAGTTACAAATCCACTTTATAATATTTTTGTAATTTATTTAATTGATTTTATTCATTTATTATTATATCTTCATTAAAAATGATAAAAATATATTTAATTATTTCTTGACATTTATTAATATATATATTATTTCACTATACATATAATATTATCAATATGTTTTTAATTTATCTTAATAATATTTATTCATTTTTTTTATGTTCTAACCATTAAAATATGATTAAAATTTATATAACTAACCGATTTAATTTATTATTTTAATAATATTTCAATTGAAATATTTATTTATAAAACTATAAATATATATGTATAATATTTTAAATGTATTTTTGTAATTATAAATAAATAAATATATTTATTTAAATAATTATAAAATTATAAAAAATATATATGTAAAGAATAAATATATTTACTATATTTATAATTATATATTCACATATATATAAATTTATATATTTATATTTATAATTATATATAAATAATTTTGAAATATATTTATTTATCATTATAAATATAAATATATAAATAATAATTAAAAAAATATGAAAATATAATAAATATATTTAAATAATAAATATATTTATTTTATTTTTAATTACATAAATAAAATTTGTCATAATTGTTTTTTTATTATAATTTCTTAAAATTATAATTATAAATAATTATATATATTTAACATATTATAAAATTTGAATGAAAATATTTAAATTATAAAAATATTTATTAGATTTACAATTATAATTAGAATAAAAGGAATATATATATATAAATAATTTTAAAAATATATTAATTATATTTAAATAATAAATATATTTATTGAAATCTTTTAAATATACATATTTATATATTAAAAAATATATATGTATAAATAAATAAATAAATACATAAATATATAAATATATTTAATATTATATTAATTAATATGTAAATATATAAATACATTTATAATTATATAAAAATATTTATCTGGAAGTCTAACTCTAAATTTATATAAATAAATATATACAAATATAGAATTATAAAAACTATATTTAAATAACAAATATATTTATTTTATTTATAATTTTACGAATATATATGATAATATAAATATATTAATTAATATATTCAAATATTTATAAATATTTTTATTTGAAATTGTAATTATAGATAAATAAATATATTATTATGATTAAAAATTTATTGCTGTATTTTTATTTCTAATAAAACCACTCTTTATCAACCCTAGAAATCGTGTGCTGATAAAGAATAGTTTTATCAGTGTTATCAATTTTAGCATTGATTAAAAATATCTGTATAAGCACTTTTTTTAAAGTTATAATAAAATCCATACCCAATGGTTTAAAGAGAACTCTAATAGAGTCCATGTAGGGTCCTGAAAATTCTGCAAGGGGGAAATACAATTACCCCAAGACATGGGAAAGGACTGAGCTGGTCCGCGTACCGTCTCCCTGCAACAGTACGTGGCCAGTTCGGCGAACTACAATTCCGCGGACCAGCGTCATTCCTCGAAGCGGAGGCGGGGCTCCTCTGCGGGCGCAAAGCAGGACGAGCACCAGGCTGGACCACCACCACGAACCGCGCCATCCGACCCATGACACACACGTCGTTTCTCATGAAATAGAGGTGGAAGTCATATGCGGCTGGGGATATCATCATTCACAGAATAGAGGCGGAGTGGTGCACGACTGCTGAGCGAATCCGCGAATCCCAGATTTAAAAATCCTTGGTTGACCGAGTCATCCGCGGGTGGGGGATTCTTTAATGAGATTCCTCAAAAAATCGATGTGTTCCCCATCGATACCGCCTCTTTGTGAATCTATAAATAGTCACCGAGGGGCACCAAAAAGAAGAGAGTAAGGACGAGTGAAAACATGTGGGGAGACACTGGAGAAATCACTCCCAGCGGTAATGTTCCGCGACGATCTGCGGACCCCATATCATATGGGGATGCACTCTTCCGCATAGAGGAGAAACCAAACTCTGAACCACATGTGGCCATCTCCTTCACAGATGGCCACCCCCTCCACGGACTTGTTTTGTTCATGAAATACAGGCTGAAACCCCTTCGCGGGCGCGATGTAGGATGGGCGCCAGCCCCCTTGCAGACGCCCTTCGCGACCATTTCCTTCGCGGCCATATCATCTGTGGACACCCTTCACAGACATCCATCCTTCATGGACAGCCTCCCTCGCGGAGAGCCTCCTTCGTGGACAAAATCCTTCATAGACAACATCCTCTGTGGAGAGCCTCTTCCACAACCATCCTTCATGGCCTGCTCCCTCGCGGCTAGCTCCTCCACGGACACCCTTCGCAGACAACCACACTGTGAACCACATGCGGCCAGTCCTTCACGGCTAGCTCCTATGCGGCCCACCCCATGCAGAAAAACCCATGCACTCACTAGTCCATTCCACATGGGCTATTCCCCCACACCCCTGATCAGTGTCAGTGTCGGTCTGCAGTCCCACCCCTCTGGGCCGGTCCCTTCGCTACCGTCACTTACCCCCGATACAATTTGAGTGTCGCACTGCGTACTTTTCAGGTTGGGTAAAAAGTATATTACATTCCACATATGTACCACTCCGACAACGGTCCTATACATTCCATGAGTAGAGATACTCCTTATTACTCTTCTATAACACCATTTCCTAGCTCCTTTTTCTATGTTCATTCAGAAAGGGCCACCCTTCGGTATGTCCCACACCAACCATTTCGAGGTATCTCCTACCTAGTCATCCTGACCACATGATGTTAAACTATTTGGCCCTTGTCCAACCCATATGATGTTAAACTATATGGAAACAGTCCTCTCTACATGACTATAAACTGTAGCATTCCATATCATTCAATAATTGGATGCCTCTTTCTCCAAATGAGAGATGCTTTATGATCCAAGCATAATCTTCCTAATTCCATGATTATAGTGGCGTAATTTCAAAAGCGCTGGAATCCGTTAAAACTTTGCATCACTCCACCCCATGCTATGTGTGTCCTTCATTCAGATCTTCATCCTCGTTCATGTCTGAAGGGACCCCTAACGGTCTGGCCTAATGCCGCATCAGCTCACCTATTGTCCCCATTTCATGCTAACATGATATGGATGTTGTGTTTCGAACACGGTCAACTGTTATCCCACATCTCCATGACACCCTCACCACATTCCGAATGCGGAGCTTGTGATTCACACTTTTCATATCCCTTTGTTCAGACCGATTCCAACACCCTTGGCGTTATCCCGCTTCTGCACTTGCGCATATGCGTTGTCCCCCATTATTTACCTTAATCCGCCAATGGGTTGGGATGCCCTCATGGCCAGACATGAGGAAGAAACCTCGGGCATGCACCTCAGAGTAAGCCCCGACCTTATGGGCATCCACCTCGGTGTAAGCCCCGACCTTATGGGCATCCACCTCGGAGTAAGCACCGACCTTATAGGAATCCACCTCGGAGTAATGCACAACATTATGGGAATCCACCTTGGAGTAAGCCCCGACCTTATGGGAATCCACCTCAGAGTAATCCCCAACATTCTGGGTATACACCTCAGAGTAAGCCTTGGCCTTATGGGCCATTCTATACATAAGCCCCACTCCACTTCTCATGGACGCAGCTTTTGCGACATGGTCATCTGGTCCCTGCAACCTGTTATTTCTCACACGGAGTATGACTCATGTGGCGATAGAGAAAGCATCAACCATGACATCCTACCATGGGCCTCCTCAAAATGTAAGCCCCAAACCAGCACCATGGGCCTCCTCAGAATGTAATTTTCATTCCTTCACCATGGGCCGCCTCAGAGCATAATCCCCACTAATCTGAACTACATGGACTTTGATCTCTACCTCCTAGGCATGGTACGTTGGATGTCTCCCTAAGGTTTAATCCCAACAACTGGTCATTCATACCCCTTTCAGGTCGGTTTACCCACACCTTGGGATACCTCAGAGCGTAATCCCCACTAATCCGAACTATGTGGTCTTTGATCCCTGCCTCCAAGGCAGGGTACGTAGGAAGCCTCCCCGAGGTTCAAGCCCAACAACTGGCCGGTCTAACTATCTTCTCGTCAGTTCAATGCACCACTCCTAGTGCCGCTTCAATGAGCCCAGACTCCTCTGGGTCATTAATTCAATGAGGGATGGTAAAGCTCGATCATAAATGATTTCGAACCCCAGCTTCCTGCTAAACATTGCCAATCAGGATAAATCTATGGATACTATTCTTGGGTATAAACCAAAGATTCCCGAACCTATGAGAACATCATAAATCTATAAGAGATTCTCAGAACATGCAATAATTCCCCAAAAAAGGGAGTGATGAGCCCGACTTCCCATCACCTCATCCAATTTGTGTTCTTAAGCATTGCTGGTAAAACCAACCAGCAAATGCCTACCTTTGGAAAGCAGGTCCATGTATTACTGGATATGGAACTGTTGGTCATTTTGAGGTGGAATATGGTTCACCCAATATGAGTGATTAAGTATAACCCAACCTTCTCTAATCAAATGTCGGGTAGCACATGTTTCTTCCACATGACCGCATCGTGCGCCGTGAGACAGTCCCCCATCATGCTTTCAATC
The DNA here is from genome assembly GCA_963277665.1 of Viscum album. Taxonomy (NCBI): domain Eukaryota; kingdom Viridiplantae; phylum Streptophyta; class Magnoliopsida; order Santalales; family Viscaceae; genus Viscum; species Viscum album. The sequence continues at coordinate 412,676,524 of OY728128.1, read as the reverse complement.
TCTCAGGGAACTAAACACTCACATATCTTAACCGTCGTGGAACTGAATGTAAGATCATAGATCTTGGAATGGTATGCTCTTGGTTATGTCTTGGTTTTAATCCATTTTTTTGTTAATTAAGAGCTTCACCAAGTCCTTAAAGAGGTTTGGGGGTGTTTCGAGGATTCGAACACAACAAATGGATAAAATGGTACTTTTGGGTAGGTCGCACGGTCTGCACACGGTTAGTGCTAACCATTCAGAAAACCCCATAAACTGTATAGGAGTTGGGTTTTTTGATAGTGGCCTCTGCACGGTTTGCACAATGTTTTGAAAACCGTGTGGGTAAATCGTCCTGCCTAGAAGCTTTTAAAAAATTACAATTTTTTCACTCTGGGATTTTTAATACAACTCGGGACTTCCTCCCCATTCACCCCTCTTCACCCTAGGAACAAACCAAATCTCCCTTGGGCTCCCAAAGATAAATATTCGTTGTTCGTAAGGCATTTTTAATTTCATTGGATGTAGATTGAAGCTTCGACTAAGGATAATCCCATCCTTGCTTCTCTTTTGAGTTTAGTGTATGTGTATTCTCTTCCACTCCTTTCGATGCTCTAAAACCATACTCTTTGTGTGTGATCTTGGTTAAAGCATCAAGGGTTTGGTTGAAGCAGAATCTAAGGGACCGATTAAGATTTCATTCACCCACATAATCGAGGTAGGTGGTCTATATGTTATATCCCATGGTTTAATTTTGTATTTTTAATGTGTTGTTTTGTTCTTGGGTGTTTGTTGGTATTTTTTTATCACCCCTAGAATGTTAGGGTAAATATTTATTAAATAGTTAAATGGAAATCCTCACAAACCATATGGGATGTGTCGAGGTTTATGAGACTAATCTAGGGCCCCCTATTGAGTGTTCTAACTTTCTCGGATCTAGGTTATTTGTAAAGAACAAGTGAGATTGTTTTGTAAGTATGTAGGGCCCTTAATAAACATGTTTTTGAGACTAATTTGTTTGTTTTAGAATCTAGGTGATGCAGCTAGGCTTGATAATAACATATGGGATATTGGGATAATATGTGAAAATGATTGAATACCATTATGTATTGGAGCACGATAACGAAAATGATTCCTAGTGAGATAGGCATAATTGAAAAAGCCTAGTGAAATAGGAACAATGAATGAATTATTAGTTAGATAAGTTTAATAAAAGGTAATTGGGCTAAATGGATAAATGATTTGAAATGTAGTTAATGTGTTAATGGTTTAAGGCATGTGTTTATTGTTATGATATTGTTATGGTTTATTGTTTCCTTGGAAATGGTGTTGATGTTGTGTGAATGGTTAATGGATACATATATGTATAGAATGTTCACATAGCATGGTAGTGTGGGGTATTGACTGAGGTTCTACTCCCATGGGTCGAGTTTCACTAAGGCTCTAATCTACACCCCTAATGAATGGTTTAAGTAAGAGGACTGATGCTCGGTTTCCATATTGGTTGCATCCACTCGGACTAAGGCTTCAAGGTAAGGATATGATGGACATGAGGAAATTTGAACTAGTGAGAGAAGAAAACTATTTTTTTCTCCAAGTGTGTGATTTTGTACATTAAGCCGTGTAACCTGTTGTGTGTGATGAACAGATGGTAAAGGCATTGGAAATGGTATGTAATAGGGAAATGGGATCAAATGGTATTATATAGAAATGGTAATAAATGATGGTAATGGACCTAAACTGGTTAGGGGAACATAATATTTACTTTTCATTTATTATTCATTTCCCTTTTTCATGCACACTTGTTTATGCCTGATATTTGGTAGACACTATTGGTGGTGGCCTACTGAGTTGTACTTGCACCCTCCTCAGGACGCCATTGGGTACCTGAGTATACTTCATGTTTTCAGTAAAGGATATGGGAAAGGGACCATTCTAGGTAGTTGGGTTGGCGTGGGTGTGCGTGGAGGAGGACCCGGACAAGGTTTTGGGACCATTTTTGGGGATTTTATAGTTTGTCTCATTTTTTATTTTTGTTCAGTTTTTCACCTATAGTATGGAATAGCATATTATGTATTAGGAATGGTTATACCCCGTTTGGGGAATTGTGGTTTATCCATAATATGTTATTATTGGATATTAGTCCTATATTTTTTGACTTATGTTGTGGCTTACTCAAATAAAAAGGTGGCATAGTCTCCCAATAGACTATTTGGACCCTCTCTACTAGTTAGCAACCTTTGGTGTATAGGGAGGTGCACTTAAGGTCATGTAACAACCCGGCTCAGAGCACCTGTTTAGTGGCCTCCGGTTTCGGGTCATTAAAAAGTGGTAACTGTGGAGGTCATTCTTCTTCTCATTTGGAATCTTGTTATTTTGGATAGTAGATGAGACGTAGGATGTGTCGGGCCATTGTAATGAGCTCACTCTTGGGAGTAGTTAACCCATGTACGAGGTAAAACCCAAGTCTCCCAGGGCTGGAATTTTTGTTCTTTATTGTGGGATGTTATAGATGATGATGTCTCACCATTGAGTAATGCACATATTGGGTGATGTGATCTTATTATGATATTTTCCTCATGGACAATATGGAACGAGGATCTGCATTCAGACACCATTGTAGGCACCTAGAATGATAGGTGGCATGCATCATGGAAGACACACATGGGCTAGGTGTTTGAGGAATGAATGATAGAATGCACTATGCATCTTGATAATTGAAATGGGGAAATATCGAAAACAAAATAATGCAAGTGGGTTAAGATAAAATAATGATAAGTGATTATTACTGAAATATGTGTAAATAATGGTTTTAATGAATTGAAATGTTTTTTATAACCACTTGTGTGAGACTTGTGGTGGAATATGGTTCTTTAACACCTGTGGGACATGGCCATCAATAGGGATTATCAGGGTGATGTTTCTAAAATGTTAAGGGTTGTTATGTATGGTAAAGATCCTTCTCATTTTGAAAATGTGAAAGTTTTATGTTATGTGTTCTAAACCATGTGTTTAGAAATGTAGAGAAATTCCACAACAATGTCGAGCGCTGGTTGGGAAATATGAGGATGTTGCTGAGAACACTGCTCTAGTTGAAGAGAGAGAGAGTGTAGTGATCCCAAAAACTAGGGAAGAGCTGTTCTGATAGATATTGGATCGTTTTCAGATGATGATGGATCAGGACCCAGGGTGGGTCGCACCGAGTATGATTAACATTACCCGAGCGTTTTAGCAGCAACACCCTACTAAATTTACTAGAGAGGGAGGGCTATAGGAATTAGTGTTCTAGATAGAGTCTGTTTAGATAATACTTGATCATCTGGATACTCCTGTTGGGAAGCGAGTCAATGTGGAAGCTTATATGTTGTGGTGCAAGGCATTGTTTCGATGGGACATCATGACTCAGACTAAGAATGCTAAGGGGATGTTTTGGTAATATTTCAAAGAATGGTTTCGAGAGCATTTTTACCCTGATACTTTCAGGAAAGATCAAGCTTCAGTTTTCATGAGGCTAACTCAAGGACCAATGCCGATGATGAAATATGTTGGGTGCTTCACTGACCTACGAAGATTTTTCCCCACATCGGTGAGGGATGATGAAATAGTTTTGAGGTGTTTCCAGTATGAGATATGACATGAAATTGGGTATCAGGTAATAGGATTTGATCTCAGAGGGGAACATGAATGGAACATCAGGTAGTGTAATTATCATTCCAACTGGGTAGAAAAGTGGTGCAAATTCTAATGGCTAAAAGTTTTGTTTTGGAAGTTTCTAGCAGGGCAAAAGTGTGAAAGGTGGTCTGAAGAGAGGGTCAAACTCTCAGGGTGGCTATCAGGTGTTATGTTATTAGTGTGGTAGGTCGGGGCACATGAGTGGCCAATGTCCCCGACCACTAGTTGAGTTTCGGTCATGCTGCAGGTATGGACACTTGCAGAGGTTCTATAGGAACCATCAACATGAGACTATTCAAATTGGTGATAGATAGATTCCAATAAGAGGTAATGGAAACGTTTCTCCATATCAAGAAGGAATTTGGAGCTCCACAGGCCATACTGGCAGGGGCGGTGGACGTGGAACTCTTGACCAGGATCGCGCACATCAGCAGGGCAGTGCAGTGCAGGGCATATAGGATTGGTCTAGGGAAGAAGGGAAGGATAGCATTATGTAGTTCAGTCTACACTTGGGGATGGTGAGGTTATTCCATCATTGGATTGAGGTATGACCCTTTTAGCATCTTCACTCTCTAGTGGGTTGTTTGACACTTATGCCACACACTCTATTATTTCTGCTCATTTTCTAGAAGCATTGGGTTTTCATGTGGAGAGTTTGTTCGGGGTTATGTTGATTGGAACTCTATTGGGGGTGCAATTGAAAGATATTAGGCAGCGTAATGGATGTTTTATGGATGTTGGTGGGCATCATTTCCTGTTGAACATGTTCATTCCCGAGAGTCTGGATTTGACATGATTTTTTGTATGGACTGATTGGTGTTATATCAAGCTCACATAGACTGTTAACATTGTAGGATATTATTCAGGTCACTTGAGGGTGATGTTTATGTTCATCGTGGAGAGTGGGAGGATCGAGTGGGTCGTTCATTGTCGTTTATTCATCTTTCAGGTAGGCTCATGGCTCAAGTATATTTCCTTGTGCTTGATCATGATAGAGGGGAAAAAATTTTGTTCCCTCCAATAGAGAATTAGTTTCATGATGTGTTTCTTGAGGATTTCTCAGGGTTTCCACCCGATAGGGATTTTGAGTTCATGATTGAGTTGCAGCTGGGAGTAAAGCCAGTTTCTATTCTACATAACAAGTGAAACCAAAAGAATTCCAAGAGTTAGAGGGTCTTCTTGAGGAGTTGGAGTGTAAGGGTTTCATATGTCCTAGAATGTCTCCTTGGATATCTCTTATGACTTTTTTTAATTAGGATGACAGGTCATTATGGATATATGATTATTATTAGAAGTTAAGTCAGATGATGATGAGAAATTGGTACCCTATTCCTTTAATTGATGAAAAGCTTGAACAATTGATGGGTGCATCATTGTTTTTTATCATTGATATGAGATCACGTTATCATTAGTTGTGGCTAAGGACTTCTGACATACATATGACAACTTTTTGGAGTCGTTACATGTTGTTTGAGTTTGTGGTTATTTCTTTAGGTATGACCAATACACTGGTGGTCTTCATTGCTTTGATGAACCGAATATTTCATGTTTATCTGGATTAGTTTTTGGTTGTCATTGTTGATAATATATTGGAGTTGTCAAAAAATCACGACGATCATGCCCGAAATCTTGACATCATTCTAAGTACACTAAGAGAGCGTCATCCATAATCTTAGAAGTCAAAGTGTCAGTTATGTATTGATAAATTTAATTTTCTATGTCAAATAATCTCTGAGGAAGGTGTTTCAGTTGATCCAGAAATGTGAATGATTTTTTGTATTGGGAGATGACCAATAGTGTCTTAGTTGTTCAGTGTTTTTTGGGTTTGCTCTGGTTTTACCAGAGGTTCATCCAAGATTTCAACAATTTTCTAGTACCACTGTCAGGGATGACCAAGAAGGGAATCAATTTTGAGTTGTATGAGGCTTGTGAGAATTGCTTTGAAGAGTTTAAAATGTGATTGATGACTGCACCGATATTGATCTTACCTGAGCTAGGTAGGAAGTATGTGATGTTTTTTGATGCATCTATATCAGGCTTGGGGATGTGTTGATACATGATGAGAAGGTCATGGCATATGGGTCAAGGCTATTGAGTCCCCATGAGCAGAATTATCCCCCTCATGATCTAGATTTGGCTGTAGTAGTATATTTATTAAAGTGATGGAGGCACTACATGTGAGGGGAATGGTTCACAATGTATACCGATCACAGGAGACTAAATTATTTCTTTTCACAGTGAGATTTGAATCTTTGGTAGCGAATATGGGTTGATTAACTCAAGTATTTCTACATAGGGATGGTATATATACCATTTAAATGTAATATTTTTGCTGATTCATTGACCAAGAAGGCTCCAAATCAAGCGGATAAGTAATCCAGCACAGAGTGGTAGGTGATGGGTTTATTTGCAGAGATCCACCTGGAGGTGCATGATGAAAATGGTCAGGAGACTTTGGATTGTGTGGCAGTGGAGTATACATTTTTGGGTTGAGTTAAGGAAAGTCATATTGAAGATAATGAGTGGATGACCTTGAAAAAAAGATTTAATGGTGGGGCGCCACCCTCTGGTTGTCCTATCGGTATGGACTAGGTTGTTGGTTTGCATGGTGGTGTGGTTGTGCTAGTATGCAAGTGGGAAGAGTTGATGTGTGAGATCCAAACATCAAAATGGGATGTTTATCCGGGTTTGACCATTATTTATCATGATTTATTTAGGTAGTTTTGGAGGCTGACAATGAAAATGGATGTTGCGAGCTTTGTCGAATGGTTCCATACATGTCGACAGTTGAAGGCTGAGCATCAATGCCCAAGTGTTTTGGTGCATAAATTTCCCATTCCATAATGGAATATGATTATGTGATGATGGATTTTGTGGTGGTTCATCTAAGGATGGCTCGGAAGAATGATTCAATATGGGTGGTTGTGGATCAGCTAACGAAAGTTGATCATTTTGTACATATGCACGATACATACACAATTGACAAGTTTGGTGATTATTATATTCGGGAAATAGTACAGTTTTATGCTGTACTGCGGAATATATTTTCAGATTTTGATCTTTATTTCACATCTCACTATTATCAAGGGATGGAGAAGGTTCTTGGTACATAAGAACTGTTTTTACAACATTCCACTCGCAAATGGATGGGTTGTCAGAGCGTACAACCCAGGTGTTTTAAGACATGTTGAGGGCTTTTACATTTGGATTTTGGTGGTCCCTGGGAGAAGCAATGTCACTTGTTGAATTTTACTATAATAATAGTCTTCAAGATATGGTTCAAATGGAACCATTTGAGGCTCTCTATGTGAGGCCATGTAGATCTCTGATGTGTTGGTTGGAGGCTAGTGAATCCAAGCTATTGGGATCGATGTTCCTACAGTAGACATCAGAGAAATATGGGTTGATTCAGAAGAAGATGACAACAGCTCAGAGTAGGTAGAATTATTTTTTTATATTGGAGGCATCGACCTATTGAGTTTGAGGTGGGAGATAGTGTGTTCCTTAAGTTATCTCCAAGGTTGGGTCACTGACAGATTCGAAGGAAGGAAAATTTAGTGCCATGGTATGTTGGGTCTTTTGAGATTGTGGAGATGATTGGGCTGGAGACATACTGATTGGATCTTCAATAGTTTTATGGTGGGATGCATGATTTTTTTCATGTGTCAAAACATCGTAGGTATCACCCTAACCCAATAGATGTGGTGGGTATTGAGGATATTGAGCTAGAGGATGATGTGTCCTTTAAGGATAATATTCTTCGTGTCGTGTATTGTAGTGAGAAAGTTTAGTGGGGAAAGGTTGTGCCAACAATGAGAGTACTGTTGTAGAATGGGATTGTTTAGGAAAAAACTTTTGAGTGAGAATCATATATGTAGGCTCAGTGTCCTGATCACTTTTCCAAGGAAGTATAATGAATCTTGGGAGTTTGGTTTGAGGTTGAGCCATCATAAGGCAGGGAGGTTGTAAGATCCTAGATCTTGGAAATGTATATTCCTGTTTATGTATTGGTTTTAATCCATTTTATTGGGTTATTACATGCTTAAACACGTTCTTATAGAGGCTTGAGGGTTTTATGAAGCTTCAGGACATGAACAATGGATGAATTGGGTTTTTTGGGTTAGTCACATGGTATGCGCATAGTTAGTGCTTACCATGCAGACAACCCAGGAAAACGTGCAAGAGGTGTATTTTTGGACAATTGTGTCGCATGGTTTGTGAATGATTTGAAAAACTGAGTGGTTAAACCATGTGACCATGAATCTTTTAAAAAAATACAAATTTTCCACTGTGGGGTTTTTAATCCCAACTCAGGATTTCCTACCCATTCACCCCAATTCACCCTAGGAACAAAAAAAATATTTCACGGGCTCCAAGAGATCAATTTCCCTCATTTATGTGGCATTTTTGGTGTTGTTAGTTGTAGACCAAAGATTTTGGTATGGTTAATCCCATTCTAACTTATATTTTTCGTTTAGGGTTTGTATCTCCTCCTCCTCTCCTTCCAACGATCTAAAACACCACTCTTTTAGTGAGATCTAAGATGAAGCTATAAGGTTTTTTTGAAGTGGAATCTAATGTCTCGATTATGTGTGCATTTGCTTGTGGAATCAAGGTAGGTTTTATACTTGTTTTATCCCATGGTTTATTTGTGTATTTTCACAAGTGTGGTTTTTATCATGGGTGTCTCATGGAAAATTTTGACTACCATTGTTATGTTAGGCTAATTTGGTTATTAAGAAGGAAAATTGAAAACCCCACAATCCCTATGGGATGTGTTGAGGATGATGAGACAAATCTAGGTCCACCCATGGGCTATTCCAAATTTACAGGTCTATGGTATTTGTGAAGAGCACGTTAGATTGTTGTGTATGTATGTAGAGCCCTTTATAAACATGTTTATGTGACTAATTGTGTTGGGTTTGAGTCTACGTGATGCACCTAGGATTAATAATAACATAAGGAATATTGAGTTAATATGCGGAAATGATTAAATATCATCATGGAATGATTCATGAGCATGGTAATGATGTCTAGTGAGTTAGGCATAATGAACAGTGCCTATAGAGATAGGCATAATGGATGAATGCTTTGTCAAATAAGTGGAACAAAATAGAAATGGGATAAATGGAAACATAGTGTGAAATGTGGAAAATGTGTTAATGGGTTAAGGAATGTGTTAAATCCTATGTTATTGTCATGGTTTAAGGTTTCCTTGGGAAATGGTTGTGATGTTGCGTAATCGGTTAATGGATACATATATGGGTTTCATGTGCACATAGATTGGTATTTTTTGGTATTGTCTGAGGTTCTAACCTCATGGGTCGAGTTGGATGGAGGTTATAAAATCCACCCCGAATACAAGGGTTCTGAAAGAGGACTGATGATATGGTTCCCTAATGGTTGCATCCACCTGGACTGAGGAATGGAGGTGAGGATATGGTTTACATGAGGAATTTGGTCCAAGTTAGATAGGACAACATTGTGTTTTTCCTCATGGGTCTGATTGTGTACATTATGTTTTGTAACATGTTGTGTGTGATGAACCCATGGTAAATGCATTGGAACTGTTAAGTAATGGGAAATGCGATGAAATGGTAAGATAAGGATATGGTGTTAAATGATGGTAATTGACCTAAAATGGTTGGGGACACATAATATATTCTTGTCATTTATTATGTATTTCCATTTTCCAGGCACAATTGTTTATCTCAAATATTTTGTAGACACCGTTGGTGGTGGCCTACTAAGTTGTTTTCAAACACTTCTCGAGCCGTCATTGGGTAACATAGAAAGCTTCATATTAGAAAGTCAGGAGAAGGGAAAGGTCCTTTGGTAGGAAATTGGGTTGGCATAAGTGTGCATAGAGGAGGATCTGGGCTTGGTGTTGGGACCATTTTCGGGATTTTCTAGGTTTTCCCATTTTGGGTTTTTGTTCAGTTTTTCACTTTTAGAATGGAATGTCATATTTATTATTGGGAATGGTTTTAACCCATTTGGGGAATGGAGTTTTATGAATACTCTGGTATTATTGGTTGTCATTCCACTATTTTTTATCTTCTGTTATGGATTAATATGATAAAAAGTGGTGTAGTCTCTCCAATTGACTAATTAGACCCCCACTGCTAGTCAACAACCTCTAGGGTATGAGGAGTCATGCTAATATCATGTAACCACCGGGTTCAGAGCTCCAGTTAAGTGGATTCCAGGTCAGGGATGTTACACCAAACCCTCGCCACTCTTCTTCAATGAATCAATACTCTCAACACCTAAGGTAATACTTTATTTAGTATCCTATTTAATTAGTTCATACATCTAGGTAATTACCCTTTTCGACCTATATGTAGGTAAAACTGAAGAGGCACAGAAAACATAAATACCCATGTCCATGTACTTTCCTATATTATAATGAATCTTGTTTCTATTTTTAGGACACTTTTCCCCTATTTTGACCTTCTTCCCAAATCAAATTTCATTCTCCAAACATCTCTTTGTATTTATATTGGGTTAAGTCCATGTTGTTCAATCCGGATAAACCCCTTTAATTATTAATGGTGATGTCTGAATATTTCCCTCCATGGTTTAAATGGTTGTGACTTAAATTTTTGTGGTTTTGTGATACTAGTTATTCAATAAGTGAACCTAGTTACGACACCTTGAATAGGGGTTTTCTAGCCTAATATAAAAAATGATTATCCCCTCAAATTCACTAATTCCAACCCCCTTACCTTTATACCATATGATAGAAATTGATCTAATTAAATCACATTTAATAACCTTAAGTTGTGTCACACCGCAACCTGACACTACTGTATTATTTTATTTATCATTGAGTCCCATGATTCTTTCTCTCCTTTTAGGTAGTTTCTTTTTACCAAAACTATGAATTTTTTGCATTCAAATAATGTTTCATAGTTAAGGAGAATGTTTTGATAAATAATGTAGAAACCATGAGGAAACCACTATAGTTTTCTAGAGACAAACACATGGTTAGTGAAATATTTTCCAATACATGTGGGTTTCACTTTCATGGTTCTCCAAAAGCCTAATAGATGTCACACAGTCAATGTACATTTTCTCAAACTATCTAGCTAGACTGTCTGTGTTTCCCATGTACATCAAATATTGTGTTGTAAAGGTTATAAATTGCCAGATTTTAACCCAAAATCACCCCTATGCCCTCTAATTTGGCTCATTCAATAAAACAAATCCCTCTTTTTTGGTCCCTCTTCCCTCCATTGTGGATTCTATGAGTTACATCATGATTTGTGCTTGATTAATCAAGGTAAATCACCTCTATAATCTTCCCCTTTCCTATTATTCTGTATTCTATCTTGTTCTCTAACCCAAAAATGTTTCGATGACATATGCGTTATGTACCTTTGTTTTAATTTTAGTGTTATTATTTGTTAAAACTCATTTTGGTCATTATTTATCCTATAGAGTTAATTGGGAAATCTTTGTTCCACTATTGTCAATGGTGAAACATTTTTAGATAGTTTACCCCATGAGTAAAACTATAAATTGTCAACCATGATTTATTGAATGTTTAATTAGGGGGTTTCACTAATTTATGAAGTTAATTTTTAAAAGATAATTATTTCTATTGTTGGAATTAGAATCTTTCTTATATCCATGACTTACTATGTTTTTCCATGTGTTTTCCTCAATAAAGCATGTTTCCGAAATAGATTTAAAAATATTATGCACACCAAGTGCTTGATATATTTTTCAAATTGTGTTCTTCATCCATGTTAGAGATTTAAAAGAGGATTTAGTCATCTAAACTATTTTCTATAAGGTCTTAATTGTATGATTAATTTCTAAAGAGCTAGAAAATGGTTTATAATTCCCCTTGTTCTTTTCCAATGTGACTTATACTCATATACACATGTGTCTATATTTATAGGTATCCTATTTGTAGTTAGTCACTTGTTTTTTTAATATGTACATTTGGATAAGGGGTACATATATATATATATTGAGGTCAATATGTGTTTAATTGTTAATGGTGTTTTCAAAATGACACAAGACACAGATTGAAAATGATTCCTAAAATGATCAATGATTTTTTCAATGAAGTAAGGACCAATTGGTAATTTTAATGAATTTTTTTTATTTTCAAACTTCCCTATAAGTCCTATAGTTTATGGATAGTTGTTATATTGGATTTGGTGTTTTATAACTAGATTATTTTAATTTGGATTACATGTATAAATGATTTTTTTAATATTAACATGACATATTATTATATATTGATAAATTTTTTATATGAAATTTATGTAACAATGTCATAATGTATCTATTTCATTGAAAATATCATAGTAGTTCTCTACTATAATTATAAAATTGATGTTCCACCTTGATAACAATAAATATGGTACTCTGAATGGATATTCTACTATGATTGGGAACATAGAATGTAGAATATTATGTGTTAGTACAAATAAGTAGACAAGTATTCTTGAAATGATGTTTTCACTTTTTCATATTAAAAAAGATATATTATGAGAATGGACCTACCAGTAATAATTTTTCATATTTTGGATTTCGTAGATATTCCTATATTCAAGTGTGTGTTGTAACACCCCAAGATTTCATAGTGTGTTATTTCTTCAAAATAATTCAATAACTTGCACTACACGCAACACTGAGTTCAATTGCACCATGACTTACCAAAAAAAGCCATTAAAAGAGGTCATGAATAGTATTAACTAAATTTTAAACTTTATATAATCCTTATAATTTTAGAATCCATATTATGAGTTTCTTAGTCATAATGCAAGAACAGATTCATTTTCAGTATTGCACTTTTATCAACTTTTGATAGTGAAACATTTTTAAATACAATATTTTAAACTTTTTGACTAAATGGATACATCAAAAAATTTAAAATCAAACATCCCAAGCTTCCACGGTACGCTTTCCTTTGAATAAAACAGTAGCGTGTGTTGTACGCAACTTCGAGTTCTAACACACCGTAACCAATCAAACTAGCTGTTATGAATAGTAATACCTACTTTTTGAAGTTATATATATTTTATATTTTAAAATGGACTTCATTTTTGGATTCGGAATATCAAATTTAGCCTAAGGTGAAATTTTGGTACTTTTCGGATAACTTTCATATTTTGATGAATAGTGAAAATTACTAAATTTTAATTAAAAACAACTTTTTTAATCAAAATAATTAATAGTGATAAATTATGAATTTGAGTGGTTTTAAAGTATATTTAGAATATATTTTTACCATTTAATATAATGTTGGTCATTGGACATAATTTTACAATTAAACCAAACATAAACAAGTGTCAATCTTTTGATAGTTATTATCTCTTAAAAACACGCTTTTTGTTTTGACAGCGGGAATTAATTTTAAATTAATTTCTGCCACTTCTGTGTTTTGAATTTAGAAAAATGGATTCCATATTTGTAATCAGGATTTTCAAATTGTGTAAATAGGTAACTTTTATTTTTAGACATTTTGAATAATTACTGCGGTAAATATTTTATTTACCATGGTTAAAGGGTAAATCCGGTAAATAAGGGTTAAAAAAATAATATTATAATAATACAAAATTACCCTAAAACGTGTCCTAACCTTATTGGTGGACACATACCCGACCATGGGCATCCTTGGGTCAATTTGGGGACCCCTTGGAGCCACTTGTATGTGGTAGGGACACATTATATTAATAAAGATAAAATAAAAATAAAAATGGCATAAGCTTACATCTTTTAGAAGAACAATTTTTACATAGGGTTATACATGTTGGATTTTCGATTATAAATATTCATTAGAAGGATAAAAATATTTCCTACATAATTATGTTTTATTTATAATTTTTATACATTAAATAATTTATTTTATTTATGACACAATGATGATGCAGTAATTACTATAATAGTAATAAATTAACATAATTGATATTATAAATACCCAAATAAATATAATATGAAACTTTTAATGAAATAAACTAATTTTCTAGGATAATATGATATATTAGGATTTATTTAATTGACTTTGTTCGAAGTAATCAATCTGTTATGAGTTTCACAAAAATCAACTATTGAATAGTGTCAAAATTGACATAAAAGAGTTCTTAAAACAAATATTATATTATTAATTGATATTAAATTCCTAAAAATCTAAGGTTCGGCCAATAGACTTATATAATGATAGGTTAATCATTAATGGACCACTTGGGGGTCGCTTGGATGTATATAGTATGTTTATTAACCATATTATATAAAAATACAAAGAGACATTGTAAAAGTGAAACTAATTAACTTAGAGTTAATACTTGAAGATAAGGTTAATATAAGTACCCAAACCTGTCTAAATTCTATTGGATGAGTTGTTTTCTACCTATCCACACCTCATCCTTTGAATATTCAACTTTGGAGCCTTTGTAAACAGAATATGAATTTATTATAAATTAATATTTCTAGCTTTTCAAAAGTGCCCCTCACCCCTCTTATAAAAGGGAACTCCTCCTTCGCTTTTCCTCACACCTCTCAAGCCACTTGGCTCGTCCAAACTCTGCCCAACTAAGCTCCCCAAATCCCTCTCCTCCTCCTTGAAGCTTCCCCTTAGGCAGAAAGCATTTCAAGAAGTCCTTTGGTTCCAACCAAAGTAAGTTACCTAGATTAAAGGTAACGATTTCTCTTAAATTATTTTCATTTATTTTGCTTCTCCAACCCCCAAACTCTTTTTATTTCCTTTCTTTTGTAACAACACCAGTATCCAAAATATACTAGGATGTTGTTATAAGAAGGATTCAAACTACACATACACACAACTCCATCTAATGGATGATGAACATAATGTTTCTGTGGATGGAAAACTAACGCCTCACGAAACGATGATTGTTCAAATACATCTTACCGCCTCTCATGGTGGCCATTATGATGACACTGTAATTAAATATGAGATTAATGATATATATTTTATATATAAGCTTCTGTAATTCCATTTTATTTCATACCATTATTCGTTTCATGTTGTATATACATACGATAATTTCATTTGAGGAAGTGCGGACTACCGCCCCCTTAAAATGATATGACTCGTTCATACCACACATGGAACGTATAAAGGATGGTGTTAATGAACTTAAGTAACATATATAAAATATTATATTATACTGGAATAGTAATATACCTATGTATCATTTCGATTCAATTCTTTTAAAATAAAAATTAAATGGAAGTAGCGTTCGTCCGTACGTACGAACTACCGTCTCCACGAACGCGGTGAGATCCATCCTCCATCGTATCCATTCAAGTCTTATTCTCATTTTACGGTTAAAAATAATGTTAATATCATTATGATTATGAATAAGATTTAATCTATCCATTACAAACATGTCTTACGTAACCAAACATTTAAGAAGAACGAATCGATTATCACCTGAAACGACGATAATACTAAGATATTATTAATAAAGCAATGTTAAAAGATCATATATGATATCATATTAATGTATATGATTCTTGTATAATTTAATAACAATTATTTCACCATTATACAGGAGGTTAACCTACCCCAACCAAGGAAAAGTACAAGGTAAAGGTTATTTCACAATCTCTTCATTATCCGAGGTTGTTTATACGTAATAATCTACTGGGATATCTTTATCATCCACATCCATGTTTCTTAAAAATGTATTTCAAAACATTTTTACTATTTACTAGAATATGGGTTAAAGTCATTTATACCTTTTTTTGACTTTTTATAAGAGGTTTATAAAAAGAATATTTCTGTTGTTTTCCAAACAAAGTGCTTTTAACCTTTTCGACAAAATTAAGGTAAGATTGTTTTTTTAACTTATACGGTGGGCGCGATTATTTACCGCCATTATAAAATTGTCAAAGATTCCCTTAAAAGATTATAAATAGATTTTGAACGAAAATGTTTTAGTTTATAATTATGTGACTTTTAAATGACTTCAAAAGGAATATTTTTAGAATTTCGGAAAGGTACTCTTTATCAAAATAAGAATTTTAAATGTTTTAAAGATTTATCTTTCTAACACTTTTTAATTAATGTCCATGTCTTCAAAATGGTTCTTAAGGATTTATTTATATGGACATTAATGTTTTTAAAATGCTAATTCCTTTCAAAAGTTTCAAAGTGGTATGGGACACTTTGATTCAAAAATCTCTTTTTAATTACTTCCATTATAAATGTGTGATTTTAAATGATTTCAAAAAAAGAGTTATTTCTCTCAAATAGTTTTGATTTCATCTATGTCAACATCCATTGATGGATTTTACGCTTATTTGAAGTTTATTTATTATGAAACAATACACTTATATTGTATTGAAGGTTTTGTGATATGTATGACTATGGATGTTCTATTTTTATACCATTCATAGTTTATGGTGAAAGTATTGACATTTTGTATGCTTGTTTTAATACGAATGTTTATGTTATGTTTAAACCTTTTCATATGGGAATGCATTGGACTTAATATGTGACGGGTGGAGCCCGCTATAGCTCCTCGATGCATCGGTAGGTCTCATGAGACAAACTAGTGTCTTGGAACAAGGCCTTGACAAAATCTTATTTGTAGTCTTGGCACGAGGCCTTGACTATGTGGTTATGATAGTCTGGAATTATGCATTCCAACATTATGAAAGTGGTTATTGATTTTTCATGTGATTATTCGATTAGTAGAATATCCATGTGAACAAGTAAATGGCATTATTTCATTTTACTTTTGCCATACTATGTTGAAGTTCAAGTTTAAAAGGCTTTTGTTTTAGTAATTCATTGCCTTAAATGTTTATGCTTATTTTTGAATGTTCCGCTATATTGTTATCCTTACTGGGCATTTGAGCTTACCCCTTTTCTATGTTTTATTTTTCCCAGGATGTGAAGATATAAGTTATGAATGACCTGCAGGGATATTATGAGGGGATTATAGTGTGGACTGTGGAAACATTATGTTGTTGTAGTAGTTTTTCATTTTATGATGTAATGTAAAACTTATGAATATATCTAGTGTTTCCAAGGCTACTAAACCAATCGGTCTTTCGAGATTTGATCTTTCTTGTGATCATGCCAATGTTATGTAATAATGCACCGACTCTAGGCAACTAGGGTCGGGGCGTTACAGTTGGTATTAGAGGAAGTTTAGTACAAACCTTGGAAACTAGATTTAGATAAACTCTGATTAGAGCACATAGACCTAAGATGAACTTTGAGGATTAGTATAGAAGAACTTCCTAGAATTTTGGTATTGTAGAGATTTTGTGAGTTTTCCGAACAATACATCCCTGTCTGGATACGAGCAGGTAGAGGCAGCTCTGGCACAGATGTACCTAGGGGTAAAACCCGAAAACACCGCTTTGAGCTAGACTCGAACGGGAACTGGTGCACGACAACGGGCCTTGCTGCACTCTTGGTTACGACACTCCTGGGGGATATGCTTAGGATAACTCTCATTTTCTTTACAAATCATTATGAAGGGTTTATGAGTATATACTTTCTCAAAGAAGACATTTTTATGATTATGGATTATATCCATAAATAGTTCAATTTATGTTAAGTGTTTTATAAGTATGGGATTATGTATTTTGATTCATAAACTAATCTAGATTATGCCATTGTTTAGAAATGGTGCCCAGTAGAAGGAATGAGAACTCCGGAAATGCACATGATCCAAAGAGAAGGAAGGATCATATCTTTCATGGTCTTAAGCTAGAATTTATAAGAGAAATAGTCTCCCATGTATTATCATCATATGAAGAAATAATATCATGTATTGATAAGATAAGTAAAGAGATTACTGAGTCCTATGGCTTTGAAGGGAAGCAAGAGAAGAAAAGGATATAAGAGAGAAAGATGGATAAAAGGAAGAGGGAAAAGAAGAATTTTCCCATATGTGGTAACTGTGGAAAGAAAAACCCTGGAACTTGCCTGAAAGGAATGGGAGTTTGTTATAAGTGTGGAGAAAAAGGGCACAAAGTACGTGACTGCAAGGGTAAGAAAATGGTTTCAAATGTACAATGCTTCATTTGCAAGGAGTTTGGACACTACGCGAACCTATGTCCCAGTCATCAGACTATGACGCAAATGATGCTATTGGATAATAATCAAGTTATGATACTACCACAGATGAAGAGGAATGATTAGAGTTCTTATGTTGATTATGTCAATTGAGTGTTGTATCAACAATGTACTTGTTATAATAATTATGGAGTATATAAGGATTATACTGCAGTACTATTTCATTAAGGACTTGAGATGGTGTGGAACAAAGAAAAGTGACTCAGTAGCAGGTTAAATGTTTGGAAAATATATGGTTGAGAGAAAGATAAACCATAATATGGTTCAGATACCGAGGTGGTGATTTTAGAATAATACATGATTGATTTGGATAAATTATATTGGATATTATTGACTACCTTGAAGCTGATTAATGATTTGTATATTCCATCATTGTTGGGGTTTAAAACATTTTTGGATTAATGAAGTATATCCAGCATTCTATATGGAATAAGGGAACATGAATGTAATCAATAAGGAATATGGTAATTCAAGATGTTTCAGTTTATTAAAAGAATACAAGATGAAGGTATTCATATGCTATTGCGGGGTAAAAAGGATCTATATTATGTTTACCTTCCTTATAAATGTTGGACTTTGAGTTTGGACAGATGTATTTTTGATAGTTCTAGTTTGGATTATTTTGGATTACCATAAAAGGAAAACCCGGAGGTTGGGCGGCAACCCGTCGCGTCCGGCAAGGCTGCGAGACTTGAACCCGCAACTGAAGGGCGACAAGGGTGTATCACCTACCACTGGCCCATGAGATGTCATGGATTAAATAATGTAGTTTTTATTAAAAGATCATGTAGATGAATTATAAATTCGTTTATTTTGGAACCCTATACGAATAGTGTAAATAGAATTTCTTTACATTCTATTATCTTTTAGAGTGAAAGATGAGTTTGTGGTAGAAATTTATTAATGGATAAAACTCTAATTATAAAGTAAGTATATCTCCTTATGATCTTAGCCAATCTCATAAATAAATTCCTCAATATTAAGAAAAGCAACTTTGAACAAAAATGTTTTCCTAGATGGTACCTTAAATCATCACTAATTTATGGCTTTGGGATTGTTGGCCTTTTTATAGCCATGCTCTCTACCACTCTCCATCAGATAATTGATGGTTAGATTTTTCTTCCATATCCATATTTTCCTACATGGAACCCTAGTATGTGTTATTTTCGGTAATATTCATACTTTCGACTCTTTATTTTAAATAGAGGCCTCATTAATTCAATTTTCGATGTGGGATTTCAACTATGATATTTTGAAACGTCAAAAATGTGTTATCCTAATACCCTATGTTTTGTTGAACCGATGGTATTTCAATTCATCGTAGATTGATGAATTTAAGGACCTCAATTATACACTTGTTTGTGATTGATGACCTCAATCTCTACCTATAAATATTTACGTTTTTCCTCCGATTATATGTCTCCAATTTCCACCAATGTTCTCCTAATCGAGATCATAATTTGGTGGTGACCCTTTGATTTCTCTTTTCCACATATTAAGACTAAATTTTAGTAACCCAATTTCAGATGTGGGTTTTCCCACAAAGATATTTTTTATTTTCAACCTTTCATTTTCGAAGAACAATTTCAAATTGCGAGGACGCAATTTATTGAAGGAGGGGAGAATGTAACACCCCAAGATTTCATAGTGTGTTATTTCTTCAAAATAATTCAATAACATGCACTACACGCAACACTGAGTTCAATTGCACCATGACTGACCAAAAAAAGCCATTAAAAGATGTCATGAATAGTATTAACTAAATTTTAAACTTTATATAATCCTTATAATTTTAGAATCCATATTATGAATTTCTTAGTCATAATGCAAGAACAGATTCATTTTCAGTATTGCACTTTTATCAACTTTTGATAGTGAAACCTTTTTAAATACAATATTTTAAACTTTTTGACTAAATGGAGACATCAAAAAATTTAAAATGAAACATCCCAAGCTTCCACGGTACGCTTTCCTTTGAATAAAATAGTAGCGTGTGTTGTACGCAACTTCGAGTTCTAACACACCGTAACCAATCAAACTAGCTGTTATGAATAGTAATACCTACTTTTTGAAGTTATATATATTTTATATTTTATAATGGACTTCATTTTTGGATTCGGAATATCAAATTTAGCCTAAGGTGAAATTTTGGTACTTTTCGGATAACTTTCATATTTTGATGAATAGTGAAAATTACTAAATTTTAATTAAAAACAACTTTTTTAATCAAAATAATTAATAGTGATAATTTATGAATTTGAGTGGTTTTAAAGTATATTTAGAATATATTTTTACCATTTAATATAATTTTGGTCATTGGACATAATTTTACAATTAAACCAAACATAAACAAGTGTCAATCTTTTGATAGTTATTATCTCTTAAAAACACGCTTTTTGTTTTGACAGCGGGAATTAATTTTAAATTAATTTCTGCCACTTCTGTGTTTTGAATTTAGAAAAATGGATTCCATATTTGGAATCAGGATTTTCAAATTGTGTAAATAGGTAACTTTTATTTTTAGACATTTTGAATAATTACTGCGGTAAATATTTTATTTACCATGGTTAAAGGGTAAATCCGGTAAATAAGGGTTAAAAAAATAATATTATAATAATACAAAATTACCCTAAAACGTGTCCTATCCTTATTGGTGGACACATACCCGACCATGGTCATCCTTGGGTCAATTTGGGGACCCCTTGGAGCCACTTGTATGTGGTAGGGACACATTATATTAATAAAGTTAAAATAAAAATAAAAATGGCATAAGATTACATCTTTTAGAAGAACAATTTTTACATAGGGTTATACATGTTGGATTTTCGATTATAAATATTCATTAGAAAGCTAAAAATATTTCCTACATAATGATGTTTTATTTATAATTTTTAGACATTAAATAATTTATTTTATTTATGACACAATGATGATGCAGTAATTACTAAAATAGTAAAAAATTAACATAATTGATATTATAAATACCCAAATAAATATAATATGAAACTTTTAATGAATTACACTAATTTTATAGGATAATATGATATATTAGGATTGATTTAATTGACTTTGTTCGAAGTAATCAATCTGTTATGAGTTTCACAAAAATCAACTATTGAATAGTGTCAAAATTGACAAAAAAGAGTTCTTACAAAAAATATTATATTATTAATTGATATTAAATTCCTAAAAATCTAAGGTTCGGCCAAGAGACTTATATTATGATAGGTTAATCATTAATGGACCACTTGTGGGTCGCTTGGATGTATATAGTAAGTTTATTAACCATATTATATAAAAATACATAGAGACATTGTAAAAGTGAAACTAATTAACTTAGAGTTAATACTTAAAGATAAGGTTAATATAAGTATCCAAACCTGTCTAAATTCTATTGGATGAGTTGTTTTCGACCTATCCCCACCTCAGACTTTGAATAGTCAACTTTGGAGCCTTTGGAAACCGAATATGAATTTATTATAAATTAATATTTCTAGCTTTTCCAAAAGTGCCACTCACCCCTCTTATAAAGGGGCACTCCTCCTTCTCTTTTCCTCACACCTCTCAAGCCACTTGGCTCGTCCAAACTCTGCCCAACTAAGCTCCCCAAATCCCTCTCCTCCTCCTTGACGCTTACCCTTAGGCAGAAAGCATTTCAAGAAGTCTTTTGGTTCCAACCAAAGTGAGTTACCTAGATTAAAGGTAACGATTTCTCTTAAATTATTTTCATTTATTTTGCTTCTCCAACCCCCAAACTCTTTTTATTTCCTTTATTTTGTAACAACACCAGTATCCACAATATACTAGGATGTTGTTATAAGAAGGATTCAAACTACACATACACACAACTCCATCTAATGGATGATGAACATAATGTTTCTGTGGATGGCAAACTAACGCCTCACGAAACGATGATTGTTCAAATACATCTTACCGCCTCTCATGGTGGCCATTATGATGACACTGTAATTAAATATGAGATTAATGATATATATTTTATATATAAGCTTCTGTAATTCCATTTTATTTCATACCATTATTCGTTTCATGTTGTATATACATACGATAATTTCATTTGAGGAAGTGCGGACTACCGCCCCCTTAAAATGATATGACTCGTTCATACCACACATGGAACGTATAAAGGATGGTGTTAATGAACTTAAGTAACATATATAAAATATTATATTATACTGGAATAGTAATATACCTATGTATCATTTGGATTCAATTCTTTTAAAATAAAAATTAAATGGAAGTAGCGTTCGTGCGTACGTACGAACTACCGTCTCCACGAACGCGGTGAGATCCATCCTCCATCGTATCCATTCAAGTCTTATTCTCATTTTAGGGTTAAAAATAATGTTAATATCATTATGATTATGAATAAGATTTAATCTATCCATTACAAACATGTCTTACGTAACAAAACATTTAAGAAGAACGAATCGATTATCACCTGAAACGACGATAATACTAAGATATTATTAATAAAGCAAAGTTAAAAGATCATATATGAGATCATATTAATGTATATTATTCTTGTATAATTTAATAACAATTATTTCACCATTATACAGGAGGTTAACCTACCCCAACCAAGGAAAAGTACAAGGTAATGGTTATTTCACAATCTCTTCATTATCCGAGGTTGTTTATACGTAATAATCTACTGGGATCTCTTTATCATCCACATCCATGTTTCTTAAAAATGAATTTCAAAACATTTTTACTATTTACTAGAATATGGGTTAAAGTCATTTATACCTTTTTTTGACTTTTTATAAGAGGTTTATAAAAAGAATATTTCCGTTGTTTTCCAAACAAAGTGCTTTTAACCTTTTCGACAAAATTAAGGTAAGATTGTTTTTTTAACTCATACGGTGGGCACGGCTATTTACCGCCATTATAAAATTGTCAAAGATTCCCTTAAAAGATTATAAAGAGATTTTGAACGAAAATGTTTTAGTTTATAATTATGTGACTTTTAAATGACTTCAAAAGGAATATTTTTAGAATTTCGGAAAGGTACTATTTATCAAAATAAGAATTTTAAATGTTTTAAAGATTTATCTTTCTAACACTTTTTAATTAATGTCCATGTCTTCAAAATGGTTCTTAAGGATTTATTTATATGGACATGAATGTTTTTAAAATGCTAATTCCTTTCAAAAGTTTCAAAGTGGTATGGGACACTTTGATTCAAAAATCTCTTTTTAATTACATCCTTTATAAATGTGTGACTTTTAAATGATTTCAAAAAAAGAGATATTTCTCTCAAATAGTTTTAATTTCATCTATGTCAACATCCATTGATGGATTTTACTCTTATTTGAAGTTGATTTATTATGAAACAATACACTTATATTGTATTGAAGGTTTTGTGATATGTATGACTGTGGATGTTGTATTTTTATACCATTAATAGTTTATGGTGAAAGTATTGACATTTTGTATGCTAGTTTTAATACGAATGTTTATGTTATGTTTAAACCTTTTCATATGGGAATGCATTGGACTTAATATGTGACGGGTGCAGCCCGCTATAGCTCCTCGATGCATCGGTAGGTCTCATGAGACAAACTAGTGTCTTGGCACAAGGCCTTGACAAAATCTTATTTGTAGTCTTGGCACGAGGCCTTGAATATGTGGTTATGATAGTCTGGCATTATGCATTCCAACATTATGAAAGTGGTTATTGATTTTTCATGTGATTATTCGATTAGTAGAATACCCATGTGAACAAGTAAATGGCATTATTTCATTTTACTTTTTCCATACTATGTTGAAGTTCAAGTTTAAAAGGATTTTGTTTTAGTAATTCATTGCCTTAATTGTTTATGCTTATTTTTGAATGTTCCGCTATATAGTTATCCTTACTGGGCATTTGAGCTCACCCCTTTTCTATGTTTTATTTTTCCCACGATGTGAAGATGTAAGTTATGAATGACCTGCAGGGATATTATGAGGGGATTATAGTGTGGACTGTGGAAACATTATGTTGTTGTAGTAGTTTTTCATTTTATGATATAATGTAAAACTTATGAATATATCTAGTGTTTCCAAGGCTACTAAACCAATCGGTCTTTCGAGATTTGATCTTTCTTGTGATCATGCCAATGTTATGTAATAATGCACCGACTCTAGGCAACTAGGATCGGGGCGTTACATGTGTAATGGTCCTTGGACTCTTTGAGTGGCATCGATTCATGTCATGACTCAAAATATTATATTAGTTGAAAAAAAGTTCATGCCATAAAATAGTGGGATATAGTGTATTTTGGGTGCACCACAAATGACACGAAATTATAGGATAATATGATGATGGAATTTTCCCTTCCATCATTGTGGATGTTGATATCTCATACCTTTTATTGTAATATAACTGTTAGATTAAATTTCATAAAACTATTTTAATGACATGGGAGTTATTTTCAATATAATATTGTCAATATAATTAGAAAACATCCATCGAGAATGAAAAGAGGAGAATATTACATTTCAAAATTTTCATTCCATAGACATGGTATAACAACTCATAATGACTTTTAAAAATTTTCTCCATAACATAATGACCCATGTTAGTTTATGAAAATATATATTGAAAAAATAGTTTCCCCTTCATCTTTTATGATAATTAATTTTTTTACTAATATTTGATTTAGGACATCATCATGAATCCCATTCTCCTTTCATGGTATAATTCATGTCTATTAATGTAATGTGTCTCCTATTTATATTAGAGGTATAATATTATAATTTTTAAAGGAAGAACTATAATAATATATTCTTCCAATTCATTGGGTCTTGTGATATATATCATTAGAATATGTGTATTATATGTGAACATGGTGATTGACTTTTTCACAATTTTTAGGTTAAGATTTATGAACATATATTAATGATGAACATGAAGCTAGACTTGTTCAAAACAATTTTTCGTATTTTTACACTATGTTTAGATATTTCATTAGTATACATATTCTTCATTCAATGCATTTTTTTCAATTTAGTACCCTATTATTTGAAGTATTATATTTTTGTTTTCATACAATTTTATTGATTGTGCTCACACATGTTTTAAATTGTTTAATATATCATGTTCCTTCCTTTGTATTCCTCCTATTACAAGGATTTTAGTTAACCCCATTATTTGAGGTAAATAGTCAGAATATTAAAATTAATAAGGGGAAAATGGGTGATTTAAATTGATTATGGAGAAGGAATAAAATATTTTTTATGTTTTATTATGTATTTATTTTTGGATGAACATAATTTCCCCATGATAGTATACCTTTTGATCTTGGAATGTATTTCTATTATGTTATTTATCTCGAAAATGATTTCATATTCATGTATGAAAACAATATGTTAGAATTATAATATCTTAGAAAGATCTAATAATAAAATAACAAATTGGGGAATTTGAACATGATGTATGGATATGTTAAATGTTGTTTATTTTATGAATTTCTAGATATATTTTTGAATATGTAGAGGTAACATCTGTTGCTGCTTTAAAAATATTTTTATATTTAGATAAATATAAATATAAATAAAATAAGGAGAGAAGGAGAAATTTACATTCTTCTATTTAATTTTATATGGATGAGTAATAAGTGAAAGAGGAATAATAAACACTATAATAAATTTGTTGATGTATAATCATATTTGAGAATCACATTTTGATAAAAATATATTTTGTATATTAATATTGTGTTATCAAATTAAATGATAAAGCAATATTTTTTTCAAAATGATGTCAATGAAAATAAATACTCATTTGAAATCACAATTATGATACTATTAGAATATATGGTCTTAGATGATTTAACCCATATTTATTATTTTCTATTTGATTTGATTTTTAAAACTTTTAAAAAATATATAATTCCTTCTCTTTTTGTTTCTTTATGTGTGTAATAACAATATTTTTTTTAGAATTAACAGATAAGGAGATTTTTTAATTAAATTTAAAAGAGACTAAAATTTAATTATTCACCCCCACCACCTCTTAGTGAATATTCATTCATCTGGTGTGTCATTTTTAATCATAACCAGAATTATAGACATGATAGATGTTATTCAGAAAACTTACATTTCCCTAATTACTTTCATGTTTTCCCACATCACATAATGGACCCAGGTGGTTAAGTGAATATGTTACTTTACCATAATTATCCATTAAAATATTCTAATAGTTTTATTTCTCAACTAAATATTTATCATATGAATTATTATATTCATTTATACTCTCTGTATCAATCAAATTATTTTCATTATCCTTTAACTTCATATTTTTTCAATAATTCTTCAACCAAAATAAGTCTTGATCATTGTCTCATTTATTGTGGAAATCATAACATGTTTTTTTGAAGTATATATATTCATAATACCATTATTTTTCCCTTCTATCACCCTTCATGGATATCATTGTATTAATAGTATACGTTATCTTCTTTATAACCATCACCAATCCTTTCATATAATTAGCTATCCTCTCATTTACATTAGTTGAAAAAAAATCATCATCATCATAAGAACTAGGAAATATAAGAATAATATCAGTAGTTACACTTCTATCCGGATCATTATCTTAATTATTAAATATTATTCAACTGAAAATTGTATTATAAGAGTAATGTAATAATATCAATCAATTTTAAACTTTTAAGTTCATTATTTCAACAACAAAAATATATAGGCATTCCAATACTATAATGGTGATTTAAAATCTCACTCAATGTTAGAAGTATCCTCTTATGCTTCTCCAAGTGAACTTATTTCATTAAAAATACTTGTGAACCTATTTAATATTTGATTGTTAGACATGTTTCTCCCATATTTATGTGATTGTACTCATTTATCAATATTCCTATCATTTTCCATGTTAACATAAATACAAAATAATGTGTATATTTCCAAATTTTCTAAATATCATGACTATTTATAAATATAGAATCATAATTGAAAACATTTCGACTAATAGCAGCACAATAAATGTTCATGATGATATATTAAAAATTACCAATATCAATACTATCACCTATAGTGTTTTCTTTTGGTAGTTCATATGTTTTCTCTATTATGTTTGAATAATATTAAAATAATTATTTGAGGTAGCATTCTATATTTTATTACCTATAATGATAGTATTTACCTTCAAATAAAGGAAGATTCATTGAAATCCAATTATCAATTAAACATTCTCTTTCTATCTAAATTGATCACTCACATAGACTATTATGTTAATTAAAATGATAGAAAATTAGTAGAATCTAAGAGGTCCTACAAATTGGAACCTAGTTTTATGTACCACAAGAGTTATGTAAAAAAATCGGGGGTTAATTGTCTAATATAAGAAAATTATAGTAGACAAATACTAATGTTAATATGGAAATTAATAATAATAAATAATCCACACATATATAATAAATTTAATGAGTAAAAATAGTGTAAGAAAAATAATGTTAAAGACATTGCATAAGATTTTTATAGTAGTTCGAATGAAAGCAGTCCTACAACTACTACTCACATCCCATTACTCCATGAATGAGATGATATGAACTAATTATTCCACAATTATGAATGAGGGGTAAAAATCATTAAATAATAAATATTCCTTTCTCATGGAAAAACAAAAAAACCCCTTAATCCCAATTTTTTCACATCATATTTCTTGTCCCAAAACCCATGATTTTTTAATTAGGAAATGTGTGATATTGATCTACCATTTGGTTATGTAATCCCAAGAAGACATGTATCATCAAAATTTACTTTAACAAGTTAGTGATTTGAGTGTTTATATCTCAATAAATAATTAATGAATAAATAATATTTAGTTTAATTAAATATGAATCATTTAATCCAATTGAATATTGAGATGGTTTTGTTTGTGGACGAATAAAAATGCTTTGTTCTTTGATAGTGTATGATGAATGATTATTCGTTAGAAGTTATAATAGGTAAGTCTATCAAAAATATGAATTTGGATCATTAAAACACGTTAGTTTTAGAATTAAATTTGGTTCCATGTTTATATAATTTATATATCTTGGTATTCTATTTATAAACTAAGATTTACTTTCCTATAAAATAATACATATTTGATTAATTCTTCCAAATAATATAAAATTTTTACTATATGTTTACATTTCATAAATATAATTATTATTTATAATTATGGAGAGAGTTTTGAAGCATTTTAGCATTAAAAAAAATTATATCAAGAAGGAAGAGAGGGTATGATTTACCAGTGATGCTCCATAAGTGAATTTTTAAAGATAGGACAAAATGTCATAATTTATGATGAAATTTAATTTTATAATGACATTATAGGAGAGAATAAGGAGAGGATGAATATATATATTGTTGTGCTACTAGAATTAGTGGATGAAATTAAAATACTTTAGCGAGGGAGTAAATGAAATGAAAATTGTGAACATAATCATATATGAAAGAGAGTGGGGAGACTCAAACATGAAACATCTTTAATACACTACAAGGCTCATACCACTAAGTTTTTACCTATAGGGAGATCAGTAAAAATAATTATAACAACATTAAATGTGGTGGTGGTGGTTGTAACAAAAATAGAATCAGCATTAACAAGAACATTTACGAGAAATTATTAACACTATCAATTATATATATAATTAATTTATTATTTATTATTTATAACTTATCATTGAAATTATATCACATTATATATATATATATGTAATGTCAATATCAAACATATATATGGTACATCATTAAATTATACAACAGAATTGATAAATAATTTAATATATAAGGTCTATAAAAAAATAACTAAAAAAATAATTACACTAATAATGATAATGATATATTATAAATTATATCAATATTGTTATTTCTATATAATTTATGAGACATAATTAAACTAATAAATTGAACGATGACCATTATTTATAGGATTATATTTTCAACCTATTTAAAAAATAACTCCATTAGAAGATATGTTTTTCTTAAAAAAAATTGTGGTTTCATCAACCAACAAAAATGGTAAAAAACCAAATAATTAATGTTGTTAAAGTCTATTAGAGATCATATATGTAGCCAAAATATCTGTATAGATAAATATTTTCAATTAATTTTTTTAATTATTTAATATTTTGGTTTTTTTTTTGTAAACGGGACCTTCTTGCAGCATAGGAAATGGTGGTTGAAGTTTAATCTGGAACATTTCAAGAAGAAGTGGTTTTTTTAGCAAGAAACCCACAAAACTACATCAAATGGAGATTTGGAAAAAAAATTGAGGGAAGAGCACCAATTCAATTGGATCTCTTTCTTCAAATCCAAATAAATGTTTCCTACATTATGTGGCTCCCTAATCATGATTTCGTACAAATTGAAGGTACCCCCACACAAAAATCTATCAAATTACCTCCCATGTAAAATGCAAATATTCCTCTCCCAATTCAATGGTACTTTAAATACTTCTCCAAATTTTGTAGACTTCTAAATTTATAGGTATTACTTTTCAAATAACTCAGTAGAATAATTTTGTATAATGTTTTTTGTATAAATTATAAAATTTCATGTAAAATTTATTTAAATTGTTTGTATTCAGCTAGTCATTTAATTTTCGTGTCCAATTTAGTTATCTGCTCGTTTAATTTTCCCATTTAATTTGTTCTGATAGTTGGTTAATTATCATATCCAATGTCAAATAACTATGTTTTTGATATACATGTCAAATTTATTTTAATTTTCTATTTATAATTTTCTTAATATTTGTTATGTTTATTTAGCTAGTCGTTTAATTGATTTTAATATTTTTTATTTAGGAAGTCCTTTAATTTTTTGTTTAATTATTTTAATTGATTAAAAAAGTAGATTTAGTTTTTAAAAAAAACAAAATAGTGAAAGACTAAATATTATTTGATGAATTCCATTTTTTCAATTAAATAGTAATTACTATTTATAATGATTAATTAATTATTAAACAATACATTAAATGTTAACTTAAAAATATTTAAAAATATGTAATTACTAGTTAGTTAATAATTAATTAGTTTTTAATTAATAATTAATTATTAAAAAATTATAATTAATAATTATAATAACTAATTATTTAAGGTTACTAATAAAATAATAATAAATAAATTAAAAATATTAAATATTTAATAATAATTACTAATTTATCAATAATAATTTCATAATAATTTATAATTAATAATCAGTTAAAAATGGAAATTAATTTAATATGATTAATTATTGAATAAATAATTAATTAATAGTTAATTAATATGAGTAGTAATTAATTTGATTATGAATATGAGTAATAATAAAAATGATTATTTAATAATTAACATATATAGAAATTAATATTATTCACAATGAAAAATTAATAATTAAATAATTATGGATGTATAATTATTAAATAATATATTAAATTATAATTACTAAATAATTAATAAAATGTAATTAATGATTAATTAATGATTAATTAATTTCATATTAATAATTAATTAATAAATAATTAAATTTCTGAATATATTTACTACTTAATAATAATTACTTATTAATTAATTTTTAATTAGTATGTTAATAATAATATAAAATGATAAAAATATCCTTTTCTAATTGAAATACTCTGTTTTAGTTGTTGTAATATGTGTTCGAAATAGATCATGTTTGTTAGAATACAAGCTTGAACAATAAAGGATGGATGAGAATCTCAATGATATTTGTAGAACTAATCAAGATGTTTATGATTACATGATACAAATTATAGAGTAGAAATGGTTGATGGTTTTTGATAATGGGAGGTGATATGGACATATGAAAACCAACAACGTAGAAAATGTAAATGGGGTTTTCTAGGGAGTTTGAAAATTACCCATCATAGGTAATTAAGAATATTAGATTTATTTTATGAAACCCACAATTATAATATAATATAAATATGGTGTTTTAAAATTAAATTACTTGTTTCGTATAAGATAACTTCAAGAATACTATAAAGTATTTTCTATTATTGGTGAAATAGATCGATGTGGATCGGATTAGAGGGATGTGTTATGGTCACCATATCTACTGTGAGATGGATAATTTTTTTTAGGGGGATACACAATTTTGTGTTTGATCATTTGACTATAAAAATCATAGATTTGATGACACTAAATATCACGAATCTTTGACTCGTAACATTGATTGTATGCTTATTGTTTTACTAGAGAAACATTATTGTTATTGTGAGCACATTTCAACATTATGGTATCCTTGCACACATGTGCTTACAACATGGGATTCAATAAAATATTATTGGGAGAAATCCATTGATCTAGTTGATCTACCAGAGAGTATTAATGACTTCTATAGTAATCCATGAATGTGTATGGGTTAATAAGATTTTTTTATTCCTTTGAATTCACCCCCAATTCTACCAAATATGACAAGGTTGTAACATAGAGAGATGCCAAAGTCGACTCGTATTTTAAATGAGGTTGAATGGCCCAATGAACTGGAAACACTATAAAGGTTTGGTTTATGTAGCCATGAAGGTCACACATAGAAAGGTTTCACTAGACCTATATGGATGTTGTATATTAGTTAAAAGTATTTATGCACTCTATTAATTAATGAAAAAATCTTTATGTACAAATATTGTTTTCATTACAATCATTAAATGTTATGATTTAAACATGCCTCTATAATTTGACTAATACCACTATAATGATATAATTTTTTCTAGTTTTAATTCTTAAAATAAATATTATTGAAATTTCACATCGAAAATAATATACATTATTTAAAAATAATAATTGGAAACGTAAAAAAAGTAATCATACCAAATCATAAAACCATGTAGGTTTTAAATATTTTTCACCATTAATGTCTTACTATTCATATATTTAGATTAAGGAGCCTCTATTTTATGTCCAGTAGTCGCATGTGTCCCATGATGTGTTGTGGAGATGACATATTAGAAATATCTCTAATTGGATAAAACATCATTTTCACAATGATGTTGTTCCAAAAATTATTGGTCCATACCTCAGATGTGTTTCCTCAAGTGAAGTCACCATCTGTGACTTCCTGACCATTTATCATTATTTTATTACTACATAAGTTGATAGATGGGGTACAGAGGAACACATTCATCTCCCTGACAAGGGGATGACTACTACTTTAGGGGCTGTGAAACATATTACTAGTCTACCCATCCATGGTGTAACATCCTGCACCAGGTTCCATAAATCGATGCCCTGAGCTAGTACCCTAAATGAAAAAAGTGTGCCTCCTCTTACACCAGAGGCTACTGACTAGTAGCGATGGTATAATGTAGATCTTGGGGAGACAATACCTTCTATATTAAATTAGAATAACCATTCAAAATAGTGAATAATAACCTGATAACAATACTAAAAAACAAAATATGCCAATATCACAAGATAACCAAAATAAGAATTACAATGTTAAAACTAAACAATAAATATGTAATGATAAATTAGGTTCCAAGTGTCATAATGGAATCCCAAAAATAAAGACACATAAATCTCCCATGAGGATCACAAACCATGTCTAGTTCCCTCATACATGATCCATCCAAAATCATCAATATATCAGAAACTAATTTACCTTTTCCTTTCTAAAAAACCCAATGTCTAATTGAGTACTTATTAGGAATCTGATTAGGTCATAATTACAACTCAGTAGGGCACCACCAATTACATATAAAACAATAAAAAATAAATATTACTGTACGTAGTTTTATGAATAAATAATTACAATGCACAAGTAAATAATTATCACATTGTCAATTGTTATTTATTTAACCACAAAAACCACCTAGTTCCCAAGGTCACCTGAACCCGAATACATGCTTCATCCTGTTCCAGAGTCTGAACAATAACCATGGGATATCACATGTCTAAAATTCCATGTTACCATTCATCATCACAATTCACACATGAATTTTCATTTTACAATTCACAATTTCGTATGTGAATAACCATGTTACCACTCCCAATTTCATAATTGAATGGCCATTTGATGATTCTTACTTTCAAAAGAAAATGACCATGTTACCATTCAACATTTAGTCATTGAATAAACGTGATACCATTATGATTTTCATAGGTGAAGGACAATGATACCATTAACTATTTCAACATATAATGTACATGTTTTCATTCTTGTTTTCATAAGTGAATGATCATGTTACAATTCACTATTTCATCATTGAATGACCATGTTTCCATTCCTCTTTTCATAAGTGAATAATAATGTTACCATTACCTCTTTCTTTATTGAATGGAAATGTTACCATTATTTTTTTCAGATGTGAATTAATATGCAAGAATTCACCAATTCATCATTGAGTGTCCATGTTACGATTATTATTATCATAAGTGAATGACCATGTTACCATTCATCATTTCATCATTGAATTACTATGTTATGATTCATATTTTCATAAGTGAATGACCATGTCACCATCAACCATTTCATTATTTAATGACCACATTAACATCCTTGTTTTCCTAAGTGATTGACCATGTAACCATTCACCATTTAATCATTACATAATTAATTTGAAAATTAATTAATCGAATTCAACAATATAAATATCTCATTATTAATTAAACAATTAATTTTTCAATTTCATAATCACATTATCTCAGTAATTAATTCACCAATTTGTTTTTCGACTCATCGTACAGATTTCACAAATACCATAATTAATTAATATTCCAAATTAATTAATTCTATATATTTAAACTCAATTGATAATAAACTAATATAAATTCTATAATTACAAACACGAAATAAAATCAAGACATTCTGATTTGAATTTGAGACCACCAACCTCAATTTTTTTGACAAACTGAAATCAGATGAAAATCCCTAATTTCAATGGAATTACAACTTAGAATGTTTTTGGTTCTCAAACATTAATTAAATATCATATGAATTATGATCCCAAAATTCAATATGTAGATCATAAATAAAATATTTATAACCAATCAAAAAATGATAGATCTATCACAAAAAATATAAGGAGAATAATGTGAAATTAATGTAAACCACATTGGAAGTGATATTATTACAAGGAGGGGTGAAGTTAATTCATATGGGCTTCAAACCCATATAAACAAGGGTTTAAATGGCTTTGAATCCCTTAGAGAGGCTCTGGAATTGGTTGAAATCATTTATGGGTTGAGATTTGTAATTTGGGGTTATAATAAGGGGGTTTTAAAAAGTTCTTAATAATTTTCATTGGTTTAAAATCATGTACACATAGTTTGATGCTTGGGGAGCAATGTTTCCTCTAACTGTGAAACTATTCCAATGGGGGGGGGGATGTTTTCCCATATTAAGATGCATTGGTTGAAAAAAAATACACAAAATGTTCAATTCATATCTTTGATTGGCAATGTGCATGTTTTGAGAAAACTATGTGTGAACGGAGAAATTCCTCTCTTTGATGGGTTTCACTGTTTTCTTGGAAAGGGTACATAGTTTGGGAAAACCATGGGCCAAACATAAGCAAGCCCTCCATGAAAAATTTCTAATTTTGATCCAAACACAACCCAAGGTAAAAACAAAATGAAGACTAATCCAATCTAGTCAAAAGTGTACTGAAAAATTATCCTGATACTACTTTAGAAACGGCTTGGATTATAAAATTTCCCCACCATATAATAGCACAAAGTTGTTCTGTACTTTCAAGAAACACTATGACTCTGAGTATGAATGAATGGAATATTTTTCCCTCATACATGATTCTCTCTATCCCAATTTTCTTCTTTCACACGTTCAAGTTTCCACAATACACAAACATTCATCACAGTCATTCTCATTAATTATTTCTCTCTGCAATCCATCCAAATATCAGATTATCTTCAATGAAATCATCTATCTCAAGTTCAAATTCATCCACATATATCACATGAGAAGAATTTGGTTGATACCCTTAAATTTTTAACTCATTAAAAAAATCATTCATAACATTATATATCCATGGATGATCCAATCTATATGCCACATGAGAAAATCTCTGGACAACCTCGAATGGTCTAACAAACATGGGTGCTAGATTCCCTAGTCTATGTATCCTGTGGTCTCCCAATATAATGACACCCAAAGGAAGACATGATCTCCCTTTGTAAACTCTAGGGGATGTTAGTGTCTATTAGCATGAAAGTTCTCTTTTCTCCGAGCCATATCCATAGACATAAAAATCATTTTTACCAACTCTGATGTATCTTTCACAAAACTTGGTCCCAACAACTCTTTCTCACCTACCTCCATCCAAAAAATAGGTGACCCACATGGCCTACCATAAAGAGAATCAAATAGTGACATCGGTATTGTTTCATGATAACTGTCATTATAGAAAAACTCCCCAAAATATAAATTCTTCTACAATGATCCACAAATTTCATGGAAACATGATCTTTTCATATCCCTTAGAACCTACACTGTACATTGCAATGCCCCATTTTTCTGTGGGTGGAAAGTTGTACTCAATAAAACCAACGTATCTAGAGACTTTGATAAACCCTAATAGAAGTGTGAGATAAAAAATGAATCATGTTCTGAAATAATAATTCATTTCTCCCCATATATACAGAAAATCTCTCAGACATACAATTCCCCCAATCTCTACACTGAGAAAGTATTCTGTATATGTAAGCAATGTGCTACCATTGTGAAATGATCATCAATAAATCAAATAGAATTATTTTCCTAAGTATTCATTGTGATCCTCACCAAAAAACCATGTCCACATCGTCCCACATCCATTTCAAAATGAAAAAGGTCTATACAAAACCTCTTGGTCATTGATTCTCAACCATAACCTGCTGACAGGTGTAACATCATGTCATGAACCCTACTATCTAACTTTTCATGACCAACCATCAAATGTTTTCTCTTATGATATAGTATATTTTGGTCCCACATGGATGAACCTCCCAATTTGAGGCATTAAACACCAAAATTAAATCTAATCTCATGTTCGTAGGCTCAACAACTGCATCTCTCACATTGGAGATCTCATCCTCATTTATAGTCCAATGTGATGGTGTCTCCACGCCTTCGAGTATTTCCCTCACGGTCATAAATTATGGATCCTCATTATATTTATCCCTAATATATCTCAAAAGTGTAGAAACAATTGAAATAGATACAAGAGTCATATCCCCTTAGATATCCTCAACCAGAACATCCATCTCATCTGGTTAAGTAATCCTCTTCCACTCAACACTAGTCTTTTATACTACGCGAGTTTGAGTTTTCCTATATAAATCATCAGAAAAAATTGTTTCCCTATTTGAGAATATATTCTATTTCAAAATCAAAATACTAAATATAACAAACCATCCTCCACTATTGGAGATTAAAATATAATTGAGAAAAAATATAATTTAAGATCATGTGATCTCTATATATAATTCACTTCTTTCCCAACAAATAATGCCTCTAGCACTTTAAAGCATAAACAACTACATCTAACATCATATTGTGTGTTGGGTAGTTTGGATATTGTGGTCACAACATACATGATTTTTATGCTACATGTCAATATCCTTGTTTCAATGAAACCTAGATTCCAATCCTAGAATCATCACAATACACTATATAGTCTTCACCTAACATGGGTAGGATCAAGATTAGTGCTGATGTCAATCGCTTCTTCAACTTTGAGAAAGCATTATCGCATGCTTCAGACAAATCAAACCTAATCACAATATTGATCAAGCCTAAAAGTGGTGCTGCCAAATGGGAAAATTCCTGGATGAATATTTGACAATATCCCGCTATCCTCAATAATATATTTATATTGAATACATTATCGGGTTTCTCCCACTAAAGTAAATCTTAATCCTTCATTTGGTCCACATAAACACCTTACTCCAAGATGATGTCACCCAAAAAGAGTACCATATCAATCAAAAACTGAAAATTATATATATTGGAATATAGAAGATTTAACTTCAGTGTACTCATGATGATGCTAAGATGTTGGGAATGATCATCATGAGTCATTGAGTACACCATAATGTCATCGAAAAATAGTACCACAAATAGATATAGGTTTGGAAGAATTAATATTTTCATCATAGAAATAAACACTACTGGTGTGTTCCTTAATGAAAATGGAAATACGAAGAACTCATTTAGGACATTCCTTCTTCTGAATTCCTTCCCCAGTATATTAGATGTTCAAACTCTCAGCTGATGATACCCAAATCTCATGTCAATTGTGGAAAAGATAAAATCACTAATAAATTGTCAGGTAGATCATCAATATGTGGAATAGGATATTGGTTCTTAACTACAATCTAGTTCAACATTATATAGTCCACACAAAGATTCATAGTCTTGTCATCTATCTTAGAAATAAACTTGTGTAGGCCAATGAGACATATCCGGATAGTTGAATGCCTTATCCTCCAACTCTTCCATCTGAGTTTTGATCTCATGAATCTCTTTAATTTTCATTTATATGGTGGACTAGAATCAATTTCATCCCCATGGAAGATTTAAATTGTAAATTCCATATCACTCTCAGGTGGACACCCAAATATGTCTTCTAGAAACATGTCCTAAAACTGATCCACTACTGGGTGAAAGACATCATACATTACAACTCTATCATCATGAAATAAACTAGAATACTAGACTAAAATCTCGTCACATTGAAGTGTATTTTTCCTGGTTTTACCTTCCTAGATATACCAATCTACACCAAGGATTTCATTTTCACCAATTAAAGACATAAAAGCCACAATCCTACAATAAAAATAAATTTGGACTCATGATTCTTCTAACAAGTCCACGCACAAAATTAGTCTAAATCTAATCATATCCAGAATGTAAATATACCACATAGAATGATACTCCCAAAATTATACAGAAAATCACTTTCAAAAACAGATTTATCTAGATTGTACTCCCAATAGTGTATCTATCATCAAAACTCTAATAATTAACTCCACCTCTAGGATCAAACCATTAATTGGTTGTGTAGAAATAAAGGAACGAGGGGAATGAAAATCAAATAAGGCACTAGATTATGTAAAAGCTATATTAATAGTAACCCTCCTTGTTCATGGTTCATCCATGAAATCTATAAGTGTTGAATGAATAGAATTTAATTGTCCCATACCTTTTCCATTTGATATAGTCTGTATCACCAGAGATGAACCACTTTTTTATTATAGACACTCTTTCCCAAAAAAATTACGTCCATTTCCTCATTCACCATAACTAGTATAACTCTATCTTCAAGAGAAATATATTGAAAAGAACCCCATCCACAATCTAATTTTGTGTGTCACCTCTATCACTACCCATATATCATAGGTTCCTATAAAATTCTGTAGATGTCTTATCCCGAAATAATAATGAAACTCTACTAGTGGTCATTGAAAAATTCCTTGATAGTGTCCCAACCTACCGCATTAGTGGCAGATTACATGGTTGATGTCCTATTTAACTGACCCTTCCACCTTGTTACTTGCCTTACTATGACCATGACTAAAATTCTAATAGTGATGCTTCCTGACCTAATAAGGAATCTATCCTTACCATATATCATCGAATATATATTATCCACTAGAAGACTATTTTAGGTTCCCTTCATCTATTAGGTCCGGATCCACTATCTTGGAAAACTTTTTTAAATGAATGATTTGAACATGGGATTCAATATCATTGTTAATCCCATCTTAAACTACCTCAACATAGTTGTCTCATCCACAAAAAATGCATGAAAGATTTTATACAAATATATAAATAGTCCTTCATTTTCCATCACATACATATTCCCATTAGTCAGCCTCATGAAATATGATTCTCTCTTCTTCCCCAGTGTCTCTAGATAGATGTGCTTCAGGAACATCTCCATGAATTCCCTCCATAACATATCATCTGATAGTCCAGTCCATTCCTGAATTTTCTACTAGTGATTTGATTATCCACATAGCATATCTGTTGAAACATTTACCCTCTTCTCATATAGAGTCTCAAAATTGTCAATCATTGTCTTAATAGGCTCAATTGAAGACTAAGATCCCTCAGGTCCACACTCTCCAAAAAAATATTGAGGGTGGTGCAACTGAAACTCTCGTATAATGTCATAAATTCTTATCATAAACATACCAGTGTATCTTTAAAAGATTTTCATGAAGCTAGAAAAGTTATCTAGAAACTTCTATCATACATCCTCAACTGGAATGATTGGTGCCTTAGGCCCATGACTAGGATAACATTTCAATCCATGTCATCCTTTCATCCTATCAACAAGTGTTATTTTGGAGGAATATATCAAAAATTCCGAAAACATGTATTCTGAATAATTTAACAATTTTTTCACATTTATGTAATTAGAATATTACAACAAATCGCAACAAGTCATTATCCCAAACCTAGCTACACTATTAGGACAATAGTTCTATCACTCCCCTTAACCATCATACACATAGGTCATGGTTAAGAAGGGTAACTAATTATCATATTATGTTTCTCATTAAAATACCATTTATTCTCATATTTATCATTTTTTACAATTATTTTCATGATAGGAATATATTACCATCAATTTCACATGAATGGAAAAATTGATCAAGTTAAAATACTTACACCATAACTTGTCTTCATGGATAAGCCAAAAACCTTTCTTGTCATAAAGTTGTACCAAGTTCCTAGAATGAAACATTCTTAGTCAACTATCCATCCTTACTAGGTCACGAGTCAAATAATATGAAATATAAAAAAAATAATTATATCACTCAAAAAGTGCATCCCCCATGCTGAAATAATATTATAATATAAAAGCATGAAACAATAACAATAATCCCACCCTGGGTACTTGGGTTTTTTCCATACATAGGACAGATAGTCCCTTACACGAGGTCATAACCATGACCCAAATCTTCCAATCCTTCTACCTACCTTTACAAAACAATAATACAAAATATAAGAACATAATACTCCTTTGATACAACATTGTAACATCCCATCTTGGTTTCTACACAATGGTGCCCCATGCTAGTCCACTATGTTAACACAAACATGAATTCTCTTATTCCAGAGGCTACCCACTACCATAGAGGGATTAATGATGATCATATATATACTATAACCTATTTATAAAAGTATGAATAAAATAAAAATAATGAAAAATAACTTGATAGCAATATTAAAAAAACAGAAATTCCAATATCACATAATAACTAGAATACAAAATAAAATATTAAAATTGAATAGTAAATATGTCATTCTAAATTACGTGACATGTCATAAAATATAAACGCAAAAAAGTCACTAAAAATACCAAGTGTATCCCAAATCAAGTTCGGTTCCCACATCCATGATCTATCCCAATTCATCCATCTAGCAGAGTGTAATTTCCCTTTTCCTGTCTAGAAAACACAAAGTATATTTGTGTACCGATCGGTCATCCCAACTAGGGTATTAGTACAACCTTGCAGGCCAACACCAATAGCAACAAAATCAATATCAATTTAATATCAGTGTATTAATTTTCCTAAATAAATAATTTCAATGAATAAGTAAATAGTTATCACATTATCAATTAATCTTTATTTAGTGGCCCAAACCTTTGGGTTATTAGGGACTCATGAACCTGAATACCTATTTAATATTGTTCTAGTTTTTAAAATATTTCCAAGGGATATCACTTGTTTGAATGTCCTTGTTACTATTCTTTATCATAAATCACATTTGAATGTCCATTTTACCATATATAATTTCATAAGTGAATTAACATGTTACCATTCACTATTTCATAATTGAATGACCATGTTACCATTCTTAATTTCCTATGTGAATGACCTTGTTACCATTGATAATTTATTAATTTAATTACCAAGTTAGAATTATTATTTTCATAAGATAATAACCATGCCAATTGTCATTATTTCATCATTAATGACCATGTTACGATTGTTGTTTTCATAAATGAATAACCATGTTACAATTAACCATTTCATCATTAAATGACCATGTTACCATTGTTTATTTCATTAGTGAATAACAATGTTATCATTCACAATTTCACCATTTAATTCCCAAGATAACATTCTTGATTTCCTTTGTTAGTGACAATGTTACGATTCAACATTTCATTATTGAATTACCATGGTATGATTCATGTTTTCATAAGTGAATGACCATGTTGTGATTCACCATTTCATTTTTTAATTAACATGTTACCATTATTGTTTTCATAAATGAATGACTATGTTTCCAAGAATCATTTCATCATTGAATAATCATGTTACCATCCATGTTTTCATAATTGAATGAAAATTATTCTTTAAACCATTTCATCATTTTATAATTAATTGAACAATTAATTAATCAAATTCAAAAATCTCATCATCTCATGTTTAATTCATGAATAAATTTTTCAATTTCATAATCACAATATCCCAATAATTAATTTAGAAATTAATTACTAAATTCAAAACTATTGATTTAAAAAATCCATTAATTAATTAATCTACCCAATTAGTTTATTATTTTTAGATAAAATAAATTATTATTCAATTGATATAAATTCATCAATTAAATATGCATAATGAAATCAAGACATTTGTATAAGAATTATTGACCACTTAACTCAATTTTTTGACAAATTATCACCCCATAGAATTCCTAAATTTCAATGGAATAATGATGTAAACTCAGGTGTAGATATCAAACCTAAATTAAATGTCATATGAATCAAGATCCAAAAATTATATATATATATATATATATATATATATATATATCTACAAGAAAATAAATATATCCAACCTAATCATGAATTAACAATCCCCAAAATAAAGGGGGATGAATGGGATGAATAAAGGAAATTACATGGGATATTAGTCTTTTATTGGGAGGGGTGATGATATTTAACCCAGTCTTCAAATCACTAATAACAGAGTTCTGAGTTGATTGGAATCTCTCTGGATGGATCTTGAATTTAGATAAATTTGTTATGGTCAAATATAGGTTTTTGGGTGGTATAAGTCATGGGGTTCATGATTTTTTTAGTAATTTATGGGGTTTGAAAATCCCATAAGCATGGTTTGCTGATCAGGGAACACAACTTCTCCTAATCATGTGACTCTTGGGAGGGGTGCATAGTTTCTCCTTTTAGGTTTCAAAAGATAAAAATCCTTTATCTACAAATGAAATTACTCTCAATGAGGTATTGAATTGTTTTCTGGGCTTGGATGCATGGTTTGGGAAAACTGTTCATCAACTATGCACATTACCCACTTCTTCTAAAATTATAAATCCTCAACCAAACACACCCCAAGTAAAAAATAAAATTAAAAGTACTCAAAAATACTCAAAATAGAAATTAAAAACTATCCAAATACATATATAGTACGGTTTTGGGTTTTACACATGGATAGATAGTTATTGGTTCCACTACTAGCGACTTTTGTGTGGCCATACATTGTCTACTAGGAGTTGAAATCATCAGAATAACATGTTTCTTCTAGGGTTCCCAATTGACCATGTGGTGGATTGATGAGAATTTCTATATCATTTTTCATTACGATGATGTAGAGATACTTATTATATACACCTGAGGATACATTATGTGATTGATCGGAGGCATGTTTTGTGTAAACTACTCCTCCACCGTTGTAAACAAATATACCTCCCAATACATGAGGATCATGACTAAATAGGTAGATATAATTGGGAGTTAAATATAATATGACATATGTATAGATTCCTATAAACATGTTGTTGTGAAAATGAAAATAATATTGTAGGGTGTATGTATATGCTAATGACATTTTCATGGGACTGTTTTCTATGCATCACTCCAACAGTAATTGAACCACATCCATAGAAACTATTTGAGGACTGCTCTTTGGAATGTTTGGATTTTACATTATTAATTTTCATTATTTTGTAAATTTATTAATTTCATTTATAAACTTATGGAATGGTGAAATGGCCTCGATATCATCAAAACCTAGTACATGACATTACTCGACACATGACTGAATAGAATACTTAATGCCAAAGTTCAAGGAACTAGCATATGAGCATTCACAACAACCATAAAGAATTATTTTACCCTACCTTAAGAATAAAAGAAAAGAAATATGTATACATGATAAGAGTAAAAAACTTTACAATAAAATAGGAAATACATTTCATAGAAAAAATGAAACAACAATAGATAAACTAGTCAAATGTATGTAAACAATATCAAATATAAAAGTCCAATAATAAAAGTAAAAATAATACTGAAAAAGATATTTCATGTGATATCATGTGAAAACACCCACTATCTCTCAACCAACTACCTAGAAACAGCTAACAGAGAACATGCCTCCTTTGCATTGTGGCATTATTTTCCCTACAATGAAAGACATAACAATGTCTATGCATCACTAATGTGTTTTATACTGTGTGATATAAATAGCCATAGAGGGGTCATAACCAGGTATTCCATAAAACTTCTTTGTTAAATAAAAAAAATGATCAGCGTTAATAACAATATGGAAAGATAATCATTTAAACTATTTTTATCAAAATCATTGTAAATAAGCCCCCATTTTCCCTATTTCTAAATAAACATGGTAAAACTATTTCAAAGCATATCACGTACATCAAAGCAGTTGAATCTTTTATCACATATCACATGAGATCTAAATTAGTAATACAAGAAGAATAGATAAATCACACCAAGGTTCACTACATGCCATGCTATCCAAAACACACATACCCAATCATAAAATATTGGGTTCATCAAGTCTATAGATAAATGTGTCAAATCTATAGAGTATAGAAAACCCTATTATGTAAATCACCCATAAGGTCTAACAATAACATAGAAAAACAAGCATTGGGTGCAGAGGAACACTCCATGAGTGGACCCCAATATAGTATCAATGGATGTGGACAATAACTACATCATCCACTTAAGTACACAATTCATTCCATGTGATAATTTTTTTAAATCATTTCATCAAAACCATTCTATGAAAACCATTCCAAAAATACATTTCAATTTTTTTTAAAATAACAATTCCTTTTACCTGAATAAGGGGAACCCCATATTATTTCAAAACCCCATTTCCACACATACAAATTAATCAATCAACCATGCCATTTTATTTTTAAAATGATGTTTCAAAACACAATAAATATGATTTATCCACCACAGGATATAGACAAAACCACCTACCTCAAACATGGTTCGTAGATACATATAATGAAATCCACCAATAAGGAAGAATGCATATGAAATGATAGAGGCCCGATAATAAATCCCCTCCCCCTATATTATAATCAATTAAACAATAATAATGGTTTGTAGGGAACATAAAACAACATGGTACTCGTGAAAGTCACCCACCAAACTTCAACCATCATAATGGTTAGCCAATAGAGGAAGATCAAAAAAACTCTTGATAGGATCAAGAAAGATTAACACCTCAATAGCGTAGGATCTAATAATGCATCACAATAACTCTACTTTATAAAATTTAAACAAGGTACCAAATATATCACTTACCAGAAGTGATTTATTGTAACTACAGTAATGATCTATCATTGAACAATGTGACCTAGAAAGAGAGGATATCCTCTAAATTACATGGGATGACTCCTATGTTTCGATATTGGATCCTACACATCAAATAAAAAATAATTATATGTGTATTTAATAAAACCATATAGGCCATTCACATTACATGACATTAATATTAGGGTCATGAAGTTAAATCTTCAGAATTAATATAGGCCAAAAAAAGAATCTCCACATTTAAAAAAATTGATCAACCATTTCAAAATGTGAGCCATTTCCACATTGTGTAAAAATTTCATGATTTAAAATAGTTAATAAAATCAACCCATTAATGGATTAATGTTTTGTATCCATTTCATGACATTAAAATGTCCATCTGGTAGATTTTACATAAACATTTAGAAAAATACCCATGGTCATCTTGGACCCTAATGAATATCCACTAAATCCATTTTCAAATTTTTATCCTAGGTCCATTAATGACCACAAAATACATCCTGAAACATTTGTTCATTTCCTCTAGAATACACTATCCATCCTTGAAAGGCCCAAAATTCTCCCAAAAAAGTGTGAAATGAAACTGGAGATGTGGAATATGTGAAATTAGGAAAAGGGATGATATATAGTCCCTATCATAAAATTGTTTTCCCTATGAAGTCATGCATAACAATGG
This sequence comes from Viscum album, assembly GCA_963277665.1. NCBI lineage: Eukaryota > Viridiplantae > Streptophyta > Magnoliopsida > Santalales > Viscaceae > Viscum > Viscum album. Next base: position 412,631,569 of record OY728128.1, on the reverse strand, counting down.
TTCCTAGAATGATATGGGGACACTAATCCCTTACTATTGAACCATACACCTAGGTATCATGAAAATATAATACATGTCACATTGATACTCTAATTAATGTAATCAACATTCCAGACAATAATTTCACTTTAGGGTCAAGAATATCATTTGGTTGTCGTAAAATAGAAACATGTGGATCCAACCTGATTTCATCCCCACTCAGAATGTAGTTTGGATCTGGATTGTACATCTTGATATGAGATATGTGGATAACCTCATGAAAAACCATTCACTAAAATTGATATTCCAACTGATAATCAACCATCTGAAGCTGCTCAGTGGCCATAAATGCTCCAACATATATCGAATCCATCTTTCTGAATTTTCTAAGATGACAATGAAAAAATTGAGGAAAAACTTTTATTAAAACCAAATAGCCAAGGGAAAAGTCCAAAGCAATTTTCCAAAAATACACATATGATTTACAATGACTCTATGAAATAAACCAATGATGATGTATATCTTATATACCATCCATCGTCTCTTTAACTAGACTTGGTCCTACCAAAGTTTCATCACCCACCTCTTTCCAAAAACAGGTCCCCTTCATAGGAAACCATACAAATCCTAAATGGGATCCATTTTGACCAACAAATAATAATGTTTTTAATAATCAAACACAGCCACACCAAGATTAATTTCACATGATCAACTTAAATCTAATACATAGTCACAGAGTACACATGCAACGAATAGAATAACATGCTCCGTCTATCCATCTGCACGTGGATGTTATGTTGTACAGAACTTGACTGAGTCCCCATTAACTCCATGGGAGTATTCCGAAACCATGGGGTAATCCTAGGATCCCTATCCAATTAAATGTAAGAGGGAACCCCATGTAACCTCACAACCTCATACTCATACAGAATACCCAGGTCATCTTCCTTATTGGTGTACCTAATTATAATGAAGTGAATTGATTTTTTCAACATATCAATAACAACTTAGAAATAATTAATCCCTCATGGAGTCTATTGTAATCCAACAATAATGTTCATGGAAAAATCCTCCAATTTTTAAATTGGTACTAGAAACGGTTGAGGAAAAGCAGACGGTATTAGATTCTATGACTTTACCTTTTCAAAAGTTTAATGTTGGGGTCAATAATTAGAATTTTCACACTTCACACCCAGCCATTGAAATAATTGTTTCATTTCATAATTCATATTTTTAGTTCCCATAGGAATGTGCCATGATGAAATATGAAATTCAATTTAATCTAATCTTCCCTTAAATATTTGAATAAAAAACCAATCAATAAAATATAGAGTTCCATTAGAACATTGAAATTAAAAAAAATCATCTCCTCAACATATAGGGTTTCTCAAATTCCCATGAATTCATCATCTTGTTTCTAATGCTACCTAATATACTCAATAAGATATGACATCCAGAAATTATTCAGAACCATACCTGAAATGCCTTCCTATGAATCTAGGTTCAACTAAGTGAACAACCCCATAAGGATCCAATCCTTATTTTATTCCAAAAAAAATTTGATGATAATTTTATACTAATGGCTTCGAAAATGGCATTCCCTATACCTATGGTGTAGAAAATGTTGAATTAATATGTTTTAATGTACCCCACAAACTGCTTCTTCCGACAATTCATGTATTTTTGGGAAAATATGTACCTCATACTATTGTGGTACAAATGTTTTGAGAACATCTCCCAAAATAAAGAGTTTATATAACATTTAAGAACATTCATAACTATTGAAAACTATAAATAAAGAGTGGGGTATTTCTTCTCATGAGGTTAAATTTAATGAGAGTCTTAATCCATCACTGGATCGTCCTATACAACCACACAATGAAAAACATCACCAGAAGAATCATAATGAACCACGTACCCCTTAACGAGATTTGGTAAGATCAGAATAGGAGATGATGTTATAATTCAATACAATTCATTGAAAGATGACTTACAAATTTTATCTCATATGAATTTCACACCTTATATGGTAAGTGTAGTCAACGGTGATGCAAACATCATGAAATCAATGATGATTCCTTAGTATTACCCAGTAAGACTATCAAAGCATTGAATATACATACTTTTTGTGGATCATCCTATGGAGATAAAAAATTAACCTTCATTGGATCAACTGAATATCCATACTCATAAATTTTATTCCCCAAGATCATAACATCTTGGTACTATAACCCACAATTAAAAATTATTCCATGCAAATGGTGGATCCTCGCAATTTATAATACCAAACTGAAATGGTGGTTGTTCTCATGATTTGAGCTTCAATAAACGAAAATATCATCCATTAACAATAAAAAAAATGTGTCAAGTTACTCATGGAATATCCAATTCCTTAAATTTGTAAAAACTTTAGGAGAATTAGTCAATGAAAACTACATCAAAAGATATTAGTAATGTACATACCTTATCCTAAAATCCATCATCAGTATATCTGACTCAAAAATAATGAGTTGATGAAAACCTGGCCTATAATTGATCTACAAAATCCATATTCCCCCTTTAACTAGTCAAAAAATCCTCAACATAGGTCATAGGATACTCATTCTTAACCATGACATGATTCAACTTCTGATAGTACACACACACAAAAACTGAACAATAACCCTTATTGGAAAATATAACTAGAGTTTCCACTAGTGAAACTCTCCGCTGACATTTTTTTAATAGATCATAGAATAAAATCATGTGGCCATTATGAATTGTTGACACCATATGATAAGAAGTTATTGAGAGAAATAACATTTCTATCACCATATCAATCATGAACATTATCTCCATCTATTAAGGAAGAAAATTAATTCAATTAGGAAGTTACCAAAAAATTACCAAGCATCCAAGGGATGTTTACCCAAAAAATAAATATAATTTTCATAGACTAAAACAATAGATAATGAACACTCTAGATTTGGGTGGGATGGTTTTTCATGACCTGACAATAGATCCCACTCTCCATGAAACACATGAGACCTCCCACCATCCAAAAAGGAATGAGACTAATTGATTCTAACAATGAACATCATCATAATGAGTAATAATTCAATACATCATGATTATAACATTGAATAAATCTAGATCCAAAATGCGGAAATCCAAAACTTACATTTCCTCAACTATCAATAATGAATAATAAGGAAACTGAATCCCCTGATCTTTTTTATTTCAAATATGTGTCGCTAAATCCATTAAAATCACCATATGCATCATTGTAAGATTAAGAATATCAAAAACTGGATAGATATAAATGATTTTGATGAATATGTATCAAATAATGTAATGTCTATTTTCGATACAATAAATAAGGTACATCTACCTTTTGTTTGACCCATGTCTACATTCATTGTAAACTCATTTACTTTGTAATGGTGCTTTACACCTAAGGCATATGGCTGGAGCCATATTGACATTAAAGATTATCATTTCACCATAGTTGGATTTGGTACTGATGATCTTTGATCATAATGATGAATTGGAATAGAATTATATAAGAATGGTGGATGAACACAGAGTCCACAAAATATACACATCTTTGCAAGTGCATAAGAAGAATGTTGGGTGTGAAAAAACATACCACACTGATAGAAATTCAAAGGTACACTAATGTATATAACTAATGTTTTAGAGGAGGCTCACTACAGAGAACCATCCCTAGAACTCCTATGATAAAAATTACACCTTTTATTCCTTTGATGCAAACCATTGAAGCTACCACTATGTGGAAGATAAAGGGAAGAATAACATACCTTTTATTGCATATTAATTCCTTCCATGATTTCCTTGTCTATAATATCTACATAGATGGATAGAATCATAATAAATACCTATAATATGATATTGGTTTGCAATCCCTGATGGTATTCGTGAGCCTTTAGCTGGTCATTATTTACTACCTCAGAGAAAAACAAACAAGCTTCATAGACCGATTAGTGTATTCTAACCCCTAAAACATTCCCTATTATAAGGAGAGGAACTATGGAGACTTTACTATCAGTGATGAATCCGGAAAAAACTATTGAATGAATTGGGTCTTGAAACCTTTATAGTCCAATGTCATGTGTTTACCCACATATACCATGGTATACTATCATTTCTTATTGGGACCCTCAAGTATAGACACCACAAAATTTACATTGATATTTTTATGTGTATCCTAGAATAAAAATATGTGATAAATCATGTCCAACTAGTCTGCTTCATCGTGGGGCTCACTTGTACCCTTAAAATATACAAGATTCTCTTATAAGAACTCCCATGATTGATCCATTTCTCAAACAACTTTAGGCTATAACACAAATAACTAGTTATGGTCTAGAAGTGCATTTTTTACTATAACAAAAACATAGAAAATGATAACTTTGATAATATTATGATCAGGAGGTGGATACCCTTAAGGATATTGCAATGAATTATCCTAAGGAACAAGTGAGATACATCATAAAGGCACACTAAAACACACCATAAATGAAGAGGTGATCTGTTGGGAAAAAATCCCTCAAGGTATCATTGAATAATTTTTGAGGTTAATGTGTTTGTTGACAATGTGGACATCTGTGTGGTGATTGTTGACAAAGCAAAATAATGACACAAACTTTTTTTGACAAAGGGGATTTCATGGTGGAATGTTGAGTTCTAGAGTTGTGGTCAACGATCCATGTTTGTTTCAAGGATGTCAACAAATGAAATGGATGATCTGGAGGTAGTAGAAAAAGAATAGATACAAGGTGGCACCATTTTCGCAAAGAGACTTGCGAGTAGTGTACTTGATGGCTTGAAAACATGCGTGCCATGTATTTTTCAAGATCAGATCATCAATATATGGCAAAGGGGTAAGGGTCGTGCAAGTATTGAGTTGGTCGCGGTGGTGACTTGCATTCCAAGAGAAAGGACTTTTGTTCCAGTGCCTAGGAGGATTCAAAAAGTGCGCGCCTGTTGTTTTTCAAGATGATAACATCAAAATATGGCAGAGGAAAGAGGATCGCGCAAGTTTGGAAGTGGGTCGCGTAAGTGACTTGTAGGGGAAGAGACATGTGCACCATGACTTGAACACCGAGAGGAGACTTGTGCGGTGTCGCACAGGGTGTCCAAATGCCTATAAATTCTAGACCACCCCTCCTCATTTTCAATGAAGTTCAATACTTTGAAATATCAGAGCTTCCGTCGCGCATGTGTGGTGGTCGCGCAAGTGGTGGTGTGTCTGGAAAGTGGGACTTGCACGCCAGATTTGATGAAGGGTGATTGTTGTTAGTTGCGCATCAATATTGGTTTATTCTGTAAAGGGAAGTGTGTGGCGCATGTTTGGGGTTGAAGAAGCATGTGTCACACAAGTGTCTGTGGTGGGCTTGCACGCCAGTTGTGACTTGCACGCTAAGACTTGTGCACCGGGTTTGACCTACGCACCATGTAAGGGTTGAATCACGATGGTTATTTCGGGCTGTGTGAAAGATGGATGATTGACCAATACCATCGGTGCAAAGTGAGATTCATCTACAGGTGAAAACTCGACTTCCACAGAGCATCTATATATAGAGGAAGATGCATTCCTTCATGCAAATGAGGAGACCTACAGGTCTATAAACTGTGAGTGGATCCTTTCAAGGGCAGTGTGCAAAGGAAGAGGAAGAAGGCGATCCTCTCCACCGGCAGTGAGCCAGAGAGAGAGAAACAGGGAGTGACCCTTGGGAAAGCAGTGAGCTGACCCTATACCTTGTAAAGGCAGTGAGCCTGAGAAAAAGTGACTGTGCCCGATCCTTGTAATCCACACCTAGTGAAGTATAGTGGAATTTGGTACGACTGAAAACTAGTCAGCGTATGATCCTTGGTCAAAGCCCTTAGCGGTGAACCAAGTCAAAATTGATGTGTCTTGTGCTTGCTTTACATTCTGTTTATACTGTGCAATAGGTAAGGGAGAAAAAAATGATTTTCTTAACAACGAAATAAGATCAGAACGAGATTTAATTTTAAATTAGTCATACTATGATTCACCCCCTTCTCCAGGTATTTAGCCTTGTAGACCTAACATGATCAAAAAACAAGATAATCTCAGTTCAAACTAGAAAACCATAAGAATAAATCAAGACTAAAATCAAGAATTCTCTATAGGATACATATATCATAACACACCATGGTAAATTGAGACTTGTCACAAAAAGTGTTATCCAAAAACACACTATAACATACCTATCATGTCCCAAAAATCATATATTCAGTCTACCTACTTCCCAAGACAAAGCATGCCCACCATTGATAACAAATAATGGTGAACTGAGAAAGATACGTTTACAAACCTATACCATACCCGACCCGACACAAAACCAAATGGCATTTCCGATCTCAACAGGATATAGAATAGAACCTGGGAATTGAAAAAATAGATATAAAATTTTCACCCAACTTGAAATAAACATCAAAATAAAAATTTACATGATACGATAAAAAATGGAAGAGTAAAACAAGAAATACATGTTATAGAAAAAATGAAATGGTGGAAGTGATAAAACTCAAATGTTTCTAAATAATCTTCAAGATACATGTACAAAAGAAAATTACAACTTCAACTGAAATAACTACTCCATGAGATATCTTTGGAAAAGTCCACTAACTCACAAACAGATACCCATAAAAAACTAGAAAACCCCTCACTTCCTCATTGTGGAATCACGAGTATTCTTGTATTGAATTATATAATATGGTATATACACTACAATAGGGGTATCCAGAGAGTGATATAAATAATCTTACATTTATCCCTGATAGGTGTTCCATAACAAGATTCTGTACAACAATACGCAAAATGATCAACTATAATAAAATAATTCATGGTAATTAGTTACACAATTTTTATATCAACAAAATGATAAATAAATACCATTTTTCAAAATTACCAACATAATCCAGGTAAACCAGTTTCATTGAATATCACATATATTAATGCAGTCAAATCATGTATCACTTACCATATCAAATATGAAGAAGTACAAACTATAATCAATGGAATATTAAATCATGGATCACAAGATGTTATAAAGAAAGAACACTCATTCCCGAACATATGATATCACACATATAAAGCCTCTATATATAAGCATTTAATATAGATAGTAGAGGGAATCCCAATAAGTGATCCTCCCAAGAGGTATACCAAGTTCCATGAACAAAATACCTAGGGAGCATAGAAACTCCTCATAAGTGATCCCCATGGAAATATCAATGTATGGGTCTTATTACTAAAACATCTAATTAATTATAGAAGGACTCACATGACCTACAATTTTCTAAACCCTTTAATCACAACGCATTATTTCAAAATGTATTTTCAAATACATTTCACAATGATATGAAATTACATTTTCTTTTTACCAAAACAAGGGGAAAAGGACAGTTTCTCAAAATCCCATATTGACATACACACAAATAAATAAATAAATAATTACATTTTATTAATAATAATTATTATAAAATCCATAGAAATCAATGTTCATCAAACACAAGTTTGAGACAAAACCACCCACCTAAATCGTGGGTGCACACACCAACCACAACATACTCCAACATGGACGATGATAAAGAAAACAACAGGGTCCTCTGAATCAATCCTTCCATTTCCTAATAAATTAAATAATAAGAACTAATTATGAATAATATAAAACAACACATATATCAAGGAAAGTTACTAACATGCCAAACCCAAACAAATACCAAATTCATCCTCTAGAGTATGATCATATAATAGATTTTGAAGGGATCCAGGAAGATCAACATGAAATGACCGACTAATCTAAGAACATATTTAAAGAGTGATGCAATGACCAATGACAATGAGTAATTAGAATGATCACTTATCTGGAGTTATTCATTGAAACTACAACAAATATTAGTCTCGGAATGAAATGACTTAGAAGGATAAAATTTCCCTAAAAACACCTAGGATCGACACTATGTTTTGAGAGAGGTCCATGCATGTAAAATGAAAAATATTTAGAAGTGTTTCACCTAAAAACCTATTGAATATACACAATTATTGACATGAATACTTTATTAATGACATTAAATCTACTAAATTCATATATGTGGAAAAAACATTTATCCCCTTTAAAAAATACACTAATTCACCATTTCATGATGTGAACCAGTTTCATTTATCGTGAAATTATCATTCTTTTCACCAGTTCACGACATCATCATGAAAAATGTTTCACAACATTTTACTAGTTTTATATTTGAAAATTATATGAATTAATATTCTAATGAATAATTTAGAAAAATAACTTGGGTAAAAAAGGATCAGGTAGAAAATACACATGATACCTTTTCACATTTATATGTAGAAACCATAAATTCCAAAAACATGAATCCTTGAACATCAGTACATTTTTCCCAGGAAACACTCTAAATCATTTGAAGGGACAAAATTCACCCAAAAAATATGAAAAATAAAACAGATAAGAGAAATAACTGAAATAAGGTAACATGATGTTATATTTATTTTTTACCAAGTGGATTCCTGCTCAACATTATATACACTTTTTGGGCATAACTTGAAAATATTTTGAAATATTTTCAATGCTATAAAGGCCAATGATATAAGTTAGCAATTTATTTTTTGTGGTATAAAAATATATTTTGTTAGTAATTTTAGATGATATTTCAATATTATCATAGTAACATCTTTTTTTTAATTTATGAATTCTTTTTAAAGTTATAATTTTAGGTTACATGGACCCCTTATATATTATATTTTTGTGCACTGTTTCCACCATACTACACATCTATGGTTGGAGATAATGATGTTGTGGTGTCACTCATTTTCTTCCACATCATTGAGTGGAACCATCCAAATTAATCCATGTGATAGTCAATCAATATTTAACAAATCCACATTTCACCATGATAGGACGAAATATTACAATCTATTATGCATTTTTGTAGAGATGAAATAAACATTCCCCAGTATCATTTATGATACATTGAGTGTTGGGTCATTCATTTCCAATAAAATATCACTCTTAATTGATATCCCATGAAATTATTCCAATTATACGATCATAGATATTATGAAAATTTGTACTAAGGATACACTATCATCTACCTTAAATGAAATAGGATATAAACTCATACGTTTTAATGTTTATTAACATTTATTATATTTTTTAGTTCATGTTTCATATTAATTCGAATGTTATTTCATTTAGGGTCTAAAATACCTAACTGATTTGTACATATTATATATCCTTAGGACGTGGAATTTATTAGTTATGATTTTTCTCCACAAGACATAATTGATCATAGAGATCCTCTCTATTTCATAAAATATAGTTTTTATGAATATGTGACACCACTATATCAAGATCAACATGCTCTTATTGAGGCACCCATGGATTATTATGTGCCTATTGTTTCCACTAATGGTAATGCACCTACACCATCACTATCATATATTGGGAAAATATGCAATCATGTACAAGTTTATAAGTGATGATAGAGAGAGATACCCTAAAGAGGGGATCCTAAAGATGATGTTGCACCACAGAGAAAATATCCTACAAAAAAATAGATGATCATGAACATTTAGGATATAATTATGAGAAATATATTTCTACTCATACATCTGATATATGTTCATATCAGATGTATCTAGTAGTAGGCATCCCTATAATGTAAATGATCTAGGGCTTGACTATGATATCACAACTTCAAAAGACCTCAGGTGACCCTTCTATAAACTGTAAACCCATTGATACATCTGAGGGGAATTGACATTGATTTATTCTGATTTTACTCAATGTAAATATCTTAAAACCAATTTAGTGGGAAAATAAAATTCTTTTTTATATCTAATTTTTATATAAATCATTATTTAGAAAAAATCCATGTATCTTATTTCTACTCATGAATAATAACTTTTCATGAGGATTAAATTTTTCAATGTTCAATACCATCTTCTATAATGACATTGAATGTCATTAATAATTATTCAATAGTATAATAATTTTTAGCAAAACCAACTCATTATAACCAATACATAACTGACACTAACAAAAATTAATTCCTTTTAATTGAACATAAACATGTTTTGTTATAATTTTCTTTAGTATACTCTATAATTACATAGTTTTACCCATACATAATATCTTTTTTCACATTCATAACATTAGATTAACCTTACATAATTTATAGTTAATCATACATAACATTAGTTTACCTTTATGTAACATTGTTTAAACCTTACGTATCATTAATTTACCATTACATAAACTATGATTATTTCTATTTCCCTTACATAACATTATTTTACCATTATGTTACTTCACATTACCCTACAATAACTATATTTTACCCTTAAATAACATAATTTTACACTTAAATAACTTTTTTTACTCTTATATAAAATTATTTTAACCTTACACAACTTTTCTTTACATTACTTACCTTTTTTACCCATAGTTAACTTCTCTATACTCTAATATAAATTTTTCGTACCCTCAATTATCTTTTTTTACCCTTAATTATCTTTAGTTTTCCAATGCATAAATATTTTATACCCTTAAAAATCTTTTTTTACCCTTAATTAACTTTATATAACCATTACATAACATTTTTTACCCTTAATTGACATTGTTGTCCCCTTTTATAACTTTGTCTTACCTTTCATATCCTTATTTTCATATAACATAAGTTTTTTTACACTTAATAATCTTTTCTCACCCTTAATTACCTTTAGTTTACCCTTATATAACAGATTTTACCCTTAATGAACTACCTTTACACATACTTTACTATATTGTACCCAAAAATAACATTGATTAACCCATATATAACTTCCATTTACCTTTAATTAAATTTGTTTTTCCCTTATATAATTATAGTCTCCGCTGAAATATCAATTTCTTTACCTTACATAACTTTTTTCCATTAAATAACATAGTTTTACCAATACATTAATTTATTTTTCACCTATAATTTTTTTATACCATTACATAACTTTAATTTAACCTTAAATATCATTTTATTTTCCTTATGTAACTTCTATTTACCCGTAAATTTTTTTTACCTTTACATAACATTGTTTTATCTTTACCTAACTTTTGTTTACCCAAAAATTTAGTTAACATTTACATGACGTTATTTAACCATTACATAAATCTGTTTCATCAATTTTTTGGTTTATGTTAACCTTAAAAAAACATTGTTTTACCCTTACATAACTTTAGTCTAACCTCATATAACATTGTTTTTCCTTTAATTAATTTTTGTTATCCATTACATTACTTCTATTTTCCCTTACATAAAATTTTCATACCCTCACTTAAATTTTGTTTACACTTAATTAATTTTTTTTACAGTTGGTAAAAAAAATTTACCTTAAATGAAATTTTTTACCCTTACATAATTTTAGATTACCATTACATAACTATGTTTTAACCACTATTAACATTATTTTTTCCTTTCATAACATTGTTTTACCCACTATTGACTTTAGTTTACACTCACATAACCTTTTTTACACTTACATAAATTTATTTTACTCTTACCAAACTTTATTATTACTTTACATAACATTGATCCACCCTTAAATAAACTCTGTATACCCATAATTATAGTTACATAACTTATATATATTTTTGTTCACCCATATACAACATTTCATTCCCTTACTTAACATTTTTTCACCATTAATGTTATCTTTCCCTTACCAAAATTTTCTTCATCCTTACATTAAATTGTTTTAGATTTATTTTAATAAATTTATAATTATATAATTAATTAATTATTTATTTATTTACACTTATAAAATTTTATAAAATTTTATAATTATAATTATAAATACATATTTATGATTATTTAAATATATTAATAATTATATAATTATTTATTATTAAATTTTTATTTATAGTAACATATATTTATATTTATTTTGCTATTGTGGAGTGCCTCAGTGGTTGAGGTTCTCCACAATCTTGCATGTTTGTTGGGCAGCTAGGATTCATATCGCAATAGGTGTGTGATTATAACAAGTTATATAGGGGGTGGGCATGGTTCATTAACCCGTGCATCAGGTGTGGCAATGGAGGAACCCACACACATGATGGGGGATAGATTAAACCAGGATTTGGTTAGGTATTAAGAGGTTGTTGTGACAATATATAGCACCAAAACAGATTATTGCGATGATGCTCAATGTCTTGGGTTGGGCGCTACCTAATCGAAGCACGATATGGATGATGGAAGGCCATGTGATGGATGAGGAGGGGTGGGGGTATTTTATTCATTTATTCATAACTATTTCCCACTCCCTTTAGTGATTATCATGTAAATGTGAATAATTGTTGTGAAATAACAATTTTTTAATAATAAATTAATTATTTTATCAACATTTGACTAAATCTAGATTTGTGTCAATTTACTATTTTATTTTAAACCTCACCCTACTTCTACAAATATTATTATTATCGTTTTTAGTGATCCTAATACAATTTTATAGATATAATTAATCTAGATCATGGGCCAATTCGGCCATATGAGTTGTTATATAGGGGAACCAAGAAGGCCTAATGAATTATTAAATGAAAATAGACCAGCTGTGATGATATATTCTCATGGACCAATCCAAAAGTCCATATTAGTTTAATCTCATCCAAAAGGCCACAGTGAATACATTTCATCTTGGATGAAAATCTCAATTCGCAACTCATGTAATTAAGGGCCCAATTGATCTATAAAATTCCATCCCACAATTCTGTTTGAGATTTCAAAGAAGCACACAATCCATGATTTTATCCTAATATAGAAATAAAATTGAACTTATATATTGTGGTTTGAAATAAATGATATATCAAATATTTTTTTGATTAAATAATTTGTATATGTGGGAATATTCATATCAAAAATCCAATTCATATTATATACTTTGAAAAAGTGTTGATTTAATTGGACATGAGAACATTGTTTAGTAAAATAGAAATATGAATTGATTGAAAAGTAAAATGGCCTCCAAATATCAAGCATATAATTTCCACATTCATATATACGAATTTTAAGAAGAATATTTCACCATGTTAGGATTTCTAAATTATCAATTTAGTGTTCCATGTGGAGGGGTTGTTTTGGAATGTCAAGAGTCCACCACCATGGACTATAAATTCATCAATCTATTATCTTTTCAATGGGTTGTAATTTCATATTATTTTAGGATACATTAGAACAACCAAATCCTTTCCAAATGAATTCTGGACCATAAATACATAATTTATCACTAGAGAGACATTTCCTCCTCTCTTTGATTTCACGATCTTATGTGATCATCTTTATTTATAATCATGTAAGTGTTTATGTTGTAAATTTGTTTTAATGATTGTTTCTTATTAATTATCTCATATAATAATCCACCATATTTTTCATAATACTAATTTTCAAAAATTATTTTAAATAATATTGAAATTTATTCCCTTCCTTAACTTTCTCATTCAATAGAATGTTCTTTTTTATCTGTGTTCACCGTCTGTATGTTTGTTTGGTGTAAAAATATTTTATTAACCCATTATTTTAATTCTATTTCTAATTAATAACCATTAAAATATTAAGCCATATAAATAACCATATCAAATTACAAAGTGAATCATCCATTCATTTGAGTCATAATTTTTGGATATTAAGTGATAAGAGATTTTTCTCGTTGAACATTTCGTAGATTCACATTATGTATATTAAACATAAAATGTTTTGGTTTAATGAAATTTTTTGTTCAACATGTGGATTTCATGGAATATTGGAACCATAAATAAACTACCATAAACAAATTTTGATTTATATTAGAATCCAAGTTATGTTAACTCATGGATTGATGACTTAACACTTGGGCATTACGATGAAACACATATTGTGTAGTGGGAGTTAATTTAAAATATTATTAATAAAATCTAAAAGATATCATGAGATTAAATACACAATACCAAACTCACCCCAATATTTATCAAATAAAATAAAGCATCATATGTCATCCTATTTAATTTATCACTACAAGAAACCCCACAATTAAAAAGATAAATCAGAAATAGTTTACTCTAAATTTTGTACAATCTATAAGGATTTGATCTGAGTATTGCTATACAAATTAGTAGAGTACCACACCTTTGAACATTCCATAGGCAACAATTTTCTAGGCATAAAATAGTGTTTTTATCAAGTATGGGGAAAATAAAGGTTGTTATATTTTTATTATTGTGAAAAAACAAAACGAACAAATATAACTAAAACAAAGTCACAAAGAAAAACACACTTTCTCATAAAATTCAAGAACAAAAAAAACCACAAGTAAAAAACATTATTCCTAATTCTTAAACATTTTATCTTAATTCCACATATCCTTCCAAATAATTCATCATATATTTTGAACTATAAATCAAGTTAACTCTTCTCTAATTTAGGAGAACCGTTAGTGACAATAAAATCACTCCATAATCATTCATTTCCCATCGAATTTATCTAGATAAGAAAAATCATAATGAATAAACCCTTAAAGAAATCACATCACTCACAAGATTTACCAACACCTTGGTATCTAATATCAAAATATTGATGATGATTACAAACTAAAATCTTTTTAGATTTGACTTCTACCTCATTTTCTTCAGCAAGCCTGTGAGGATCCTCCTCTTCACCTCAAAGTGTTCCAAATGGTTTTATATTCCCCAACGCCTCATGGGGTTTGTGAAGGTCAAATCAAACATAGATTATTCCCTTTCTCCATATATGAATCTACTAAGTCTAAGATATATTACATCCTTCATGGTTCCATTACCGCATGGAATGACTTAATGTGACTATTTTTAGAGATATTCATCCCAACTCCATGAACTTCTTCTTTCCGAATGGAAACAAGTGGCATCCTTCCCTTCCCCAATGAATCACTCAATGAGTATTGGGAAAGGCTAAAAAATATTTTTTATAATTCCCCACAAAAATAATCACTGAAAAACTCTTGTTCAAATATTTCTATGAGGAGTTATTTCCTATGGAGTGAACAATCATTGATTCTACATGTGGTGGTGTTCTTGTTGACCAAAATCCAGTATCTACAAGAGATCTCATAATAAACATTTCTATAAACACACATCAATTCCATAATGAATCACATTCTATGATTAAAAAATTTCTTGAGAATTAATCAATAAAGCATAACAATATTATTTGGTAAATTGGTGATCTTACAAGACATGTACAAGAACTAGTTGTGGCTGCCAAAGCCCCAAAAACCAATTATATACATGCATGTTTTCTAGAATCTATCCAAAACCCTGGAATTTTTATCTTAAAAATTCATCAAAATAACACATTATGACAACTCCATGATGGTGCATCTTATTCTTCTAGTCCAATGAAGCTTAATGAACCATATTACTAACAGAACACCAAACCACAACTATGATTTTGGTTTATTTGAAACCTAACCATCCCCAATCTGATACCATATATTATAACTATATCCAAGTTTTTAAAGTTGTTATAACTTCTAAAAAACCTTATCCTTTGTTTGTCAACCACAATGGATAAATCGACCTCTTTCTCCTCATGGATTCCATTATCCTAATGAGCCTTCCTAATTATCAACCCAACAAAATAATATTAGAAAGAACGAAAATCAAGGTAATCCTAATTATAGACATGGATTGTCTTTTAAGAATCCATGGGAAAGAGATATAGATGATATTTCCTCCTTCAGTAGTTCTCGCCATAAAGCATTGAAAATAAATTAGACATCTTGCATCACACCTATACCAGAATCTAAAATCCAATTATTCCCAACTCACATCTCACCAATTTCCAAACCCCTAGGTTAATTTATGTTCAATTTCATTGAGACCAGGAATGTAAATAACTGTTCCTCGTGATTAATACTCTAAATACCCATTAAATTGTGACCTGGAAGAAGGAAAAAAATAATAATTCTAGAAATAGAAATTAATGCCATTACCTCACTTCCTCACATTTATCTATGTAAACCTATTCCTTTTCCTCAATCCATCACAAAGAAAAATAATCCCATTAAGCATGATATTGAAATTCATGTCATGTATAGATTTGTTGATGTTAATATTCTACACTTGTATTCCATCAATAAATACTGTAATATGAAAAGTATATTAAGCAATTGTGAACCCATAAGAGAAAAATTGAGAACACTGAAATTCATTAAACACAACAATCTGTAACAATAATATAAAAATATCCATGGATCATTACAGTTCATTTTCAAATAACGAGTTCCAAATTTGATCACTCACCCATAGTCCGAGGAGCATCGATAAATTTCATTCCCAAAACCGTCTTTTCCAACCATGGTTTACGTCCCTTTCATACAAATAGTTTTTTCACACTGTTATCCAATTGATACACTACCAGTCATAAAGAAATAATTGAGGATTTACTTGTTTGAGACAATGATCTTGTCTTCCAAGATGATTTTTATGTCCTTGAAATAGATGTTGACACAACTTATTACCAATGACCTATAATTCGAGGAATACCGGTTCTCATGATATATAGAACAAAAATCAATGTCTATGATATCATATTATCCATGGAATTTAATGACTAACTAGTTGATTTCAATATTTTTCAATCTATCTATTACCTAGTAGATAAATCTATGTTTCATTATCCATTCCCCAGAAGGTCCATCTAAGAGTTTTGAACCCAAATCCATCATGTTTTTAATTTTCTAATTATATAGGATGTTATGATTTTTTCATCCTCATTAATCCAGTCAAAAATGGGGAAGATTATGTTTACCATTCACATGTTAACTTCATAAATATAAATGATCCTGATAAATATTTAGAATCACATCACACCACTGATCATCACTAGTCAAACATGGATAGTAATGAGGAAAATGAAATGGTATTCTCATTTTTTGAATCAAATTGAATTATAATATTTTCATCATTTCCTATCCAAGATTGTTATAAAACATTAAATGTGACATGAACCTTAAACAAATTTGTTTACCTTTTCTTAATTATATTTACGTTTTTAGATTTGTTCCCAAATTAATAATGTGATCACTTGTGATGTTAAAATTTATTATTCATTGGGAAAAATTGATATAACAGATATTGAAAAATCTATTGAGTCTCATGTACCTGTTGACAATCATTACCTCACATTGTAATACGATTAATGAAATGAGTATAAAACAATTGGGATCTCATAATCTGATTTCATATTGTCTGAACCTCACTTAAATGCAACATTATAATTATTGTGTATTTTTAAACATCAATGAATAGAAAAACCATCAATGTACTGCATCATTATTCAAGATAAAGACAAAATGGAGGATAACCATATTCTCTTTCCAACCCATTAAATTAAAATCTCATCAACATGGATGGGATAAAATTATTTGATGATAATTAGTCCTCCAAAAGGAGAAATTATTATATAATCACACTAGAGTTGAAAAAATATATTGTCCACCATTGGACTATGGGTCTTCCAATGCCACTTTCCACCTATAGAAAAAATAAATGTAGTGCATCTTTTGAGTAATCCCATGTTTTATTTTATAGTTAAAAAATTTTAATATATATTATTTTATTTTCATTAAATGAATTATAATTTTTTTACACTTTTAGGTAATGAAAATTTTAAAATCATCTCCATAGAAGACACATGCCCTAGAAAACAAATCATCATCCACTGACCTCATACAAGATGGAGATGAAGACACAACAAATCCAAACTAGGGGTTACACCTTTTCCTTTAACTCTATATATATATAGATCTATAATTTCTTCATCACTCATTATAACTTTTTTAACACCTTTTATCGTCTTCCATTATTTCCTCTTTCCCTATTTTGTGGTTGTGTATTTTAATTAAAAACAATATAAAGTAACAAAACTAATAAAATATAAAAAGTGTCATAATTATTGAAAATTAAATTATTAACTATTATCGAAACTTTATGGGGAGTCTAATGAATTATTTTCATCTCAAATTTTTTATATTATCACTATAAATTGTGGTAATTTTTTTACAAGATCGAAAAAAATTTTATTCTCAATTTTTTATTTGGAAACCGATTCCCCCAACCATTAGTAACACCATTTTCATTCAATCCATGTTAAAAAATGGGCATCCTTTTAAATTATTTTTTCACCCCCGATTGTGAGTCATGATTTTTTGGAACATCGAGATGAATTTCCGACTATAGAACACATTAATATGATTGAGGAATTTTTGAAACCGCATGACAATCCAAATAACCAAATAGCCTCTCATTACAATTAATATTATCCTACTTAGGAAATCCCCTTAAATCCTATGAAAATACCTTTTTTATATCCAAATTTGAAACCACAAACATTATGCCACCAAACTTTTACATTGATTTACGTTGCATAATTTATTTATATTTCTATTTGGTGGGGAATGGAATTTTTCTGGTTACCATTTATTTTTTTTCAATGTGTTATCATATTCTTGAGGGTATTAATAAATTTATGTTTGGGGTAGAGCTGTTCATTTAGTTAGGTTTGTTAATATATATGTTTTAATGAAATAATTTATAAATGATATTGAAAAGTGTTTAAAAATTAAAATTAGAAAAAAAGGGTTGTGTCTTGGGCGGCTTAAAAATAACTCTTCCAAATCCTTTGAACTTTTTATAACAAATAAATTTTTTGTTTTGTAGAGATCAAAAATGGGTTTGGAGATGAGTGTATGATTTGTTTCAAGATTAACATTCGATAATAAAAGAAAAAAAACACTTGAAACATATTTTCTCGTGTTGTTGGGAGAAGTTTTCTATTTCATAAAAATCTCAATATTTCACCCCTATACATTTCTTCCATATATTTAATTGATTCAAATAAAAAATCCATTGTACATATGTGTTTTGATTCCTTCTACGTCACATTTCATAAAAAATTTCATTACTTTTCCCATGTTGGTGTTTTACCTCCCTTTTCATATCTCATTGGGAATTATGTTTCTTCAATCCCATCTCCTCTAAAACCAACTAAAAATACCAATTGATTATTCAAAAATTTAGTATAGGGAATAGAATCTGAGAGCTATTACATACTCTATTATTATCATGTATTTTTTTAATGATTGAATGTTCTTCAATATTTGTGTATCATCATTAGAGGAGTTGGTTATGAGTTCCAAAATTATAAATTTATAATTTTGAGCATAAAAATGAATTGTTTTTAGAAACATTTTTTCTGTAAAATTTTATTTGCGGAATTATTTATTGATGAATGAACTATTCTAGACCACCCAGATTAGTTAAAACAAAATTTTATTATTTATTTGCGATTGAAAATTATTTTATTATGTATTTATTGTACATGAAGAATTGAAAATCCTAAGAGTGCATGATTTGATGATATTAATTTATTAATATCGTTTTTTCTACACCCTTTAGTGATTTTAATATAGGAGTTCATAATTTTTGTTAAATACCATTATTTTAAAACTAAATATAATTTTTGAGCATTATTTGAGTTAATGCAGATTCAAGACAATTTAATATTTTTATTATATATCTCACCCTACGAATGAAAATTGTGCTATTTTTTTATTGTTCCTATTTCAATTTCCAATAAATCATTAAACTAGATATGTTGCCAATTCATCCATGTGATGGGTCATATAATAAAAACACGATATCCAAAAGAATTTTTCAATGAAACTGGACCAGCTATTGTTGGTTGGAGTAGCTTACTCAAGAGGGGAGGGGTGAATTGTGTAACTATAAAAAATTCAATTAAAATAATCTTATTTCCAGAAGAAATGGTTTTCCAAAATTGTAGATACAACCCAGTTAATCAAAGTTATAATTTTATAAGAGTTTGACTTTTTAAAAATAATCTTAAAATATTGATTAATTATTAGTAATATGAATTTGTATTATTAATATCACTTTTATATTTATTATACTAAGTCAAGAAAGTTATAACTTCATTCCCAGACTAACTATCAATGTGAAATTAGTGATTTTTGGATAATGAAATAATGCAATAAAACATAGAAGACTAAATTTAAACAACACAGCAGATATGAAACAAGTGGTTCAGTCTCAAGCTGAGACCTAATACACATCACTTGGTGATCACTGTACACCATGTAGTTTATATAAATAATCTTTGATCCACACCCTAGATAGGGGTTAAAAACAGTACACACACTTTCCAGGTAACACAGGGACCTCTTCCACAGTTTTCATGGGTAAAGATAACCAGGCCACACATGGACCTCATCAAAAGTTTTCGTGGGAAAAAAATAGTATAAAGAGGTTTGTGCGAGGATTTTATTGTCCTCCAGTTCAGGTTAGGAGTTAGTGTGTGTTAAGAAATATAGGAACACACACTGCACATAATGTAAAGAAGGAAATGATCATAGTAGAGAAAGAATATAGAGACATGTTTAGAATTCTCTTGTTTGATGTCAATACAGCTCTTGTCTCCTTTGGATTGAAGAAGAGGTAAATTTGTGTCATTTTCCTGATGTTTTGTGAAAAACATAGTATCATGATTCATCTTGTGTTCTTCGTGAATTTTGATACTAGGAGGACCTTATTTGGATTTATATGTACTTCGTATGTTCTTCCGAAGAGTAGGATTGTATTCATGTTATAATGATTCCTTCGAAAATCTTGAACTGTGTTCTTTGTGTTCATTCTCACTGCCTTGTTTTCATTCAGTATATCGCGTCCTTTCACTCTTGGGAACACATCACTTTTTATCTTCGAACGCATGAGTTTTAGTTGACGGGTTGCATGTGTTCTGCACCTCGTACCTCGCACTGTTTGATGATATGTCTACAAAGAAAAATTAATTATGTCAGTACATTAAAGACATAAAATATAACCATTAGAGATTAAATTGAAAGATGACAAAATAGTTTAAGAAACTATGTCACAGTAAGATATGAAAAGGTGTCTCTATCACACGGTGTCTAGACTGATCACTGTGTCTAAGTGTCACTGTGTATCATTTACAGTGTCTTGTTCATGGTGTCTCATATTCACGGTGTCTTGCTAACGGTGTCTCATTTACAATGCCTTGTTCACGGTGTCTCATCTATGATGTCTTGTTCAAAGTGTCTCATCTTCACGGTGTATTGTTCAGGGTTTCTTGCTTCACGGTGTCGTGTTTCATGGTGTCTTGCTTCAAGGTGTCTCGTACTTAGGAAAATAATTTTATTCAGACTTATGCAGTGATACTCATCAAATGAATTGAGCTTAACCATTTGTCAGAGTGTTCATTATAAAGATTATTCAAGGACAGTTTGAAGTAGTTAAGATGAATGTAGAGAAAGAAAGATCTAAAATGTAATTTCATAAATCATGATAAAAAGTGAAACATAAATACACATGATTGGATGTAATGTATAGTAGTTTACTAGGGTGAATAAAATTTGTAATCATTAAATCATGATTAATACATGTGGATTCCAACAATCTCCCTCTTTTGGTGATCAGAAATCAGGTATATTTAATGTGTAAATTGGAGGCAACTATAGAGACAAATAAGATACTTATATAGACACTTCTCTAAAATCTTCTCCCCCATTTGGAATTATAAAAAGATGAAATTATAGAGGGAAAATAGTTCATATTCCATTAAGAGTAAACAGAGTTGGATACAAAATAAAGGATGAGTAAAAAAACAATGTCATTCCTACCAATAAAGAGTAAGCACTGGTCTTTTTTATGGGTTGTCCTTCTCTTTGCCTATAGAAGCAGTAGAAGTGGAAGCCATATGGGCAGTGTTTGAGGTAGAAGAAGGCATTGATGATGTCGATAAAGAGGGTAAAGGGAGACCTTAATATACTGAGGGAGCCAAGGTAGATGCAGTAGAAGATAGAGGCAGTTCCGGATCAAGAATCACAGATCTGATCTGATTGAGAGCTTGGCCGACAGACATTGTGGTTGAGGATAAGGTAGAGGTGAAGGTAGGCATCCCAAGTCTGAGAGGTGCAGCTGTTGGAGAAACAATTACTTTATTATGGACATGGAGATATGGTCTCAGCTGTTTGGTGTGGTTCGCAATGATCTCTCCACCATACTGCATTTCTTTTTCAAAGAAATCATTGTTTTCCATAAACTTGTCCAACAATCGAGTAAATTCAATGAGATTATGGACTTGGATTTTGATGGCCTAAGTCACCAGAGGATTTCACAAATTCTTTATAACGTATTTTATGTGGTTTTTCATATCAGTCTTGGAGAAAATTCGGTTAAAGTAGGAATCCACATTCTTAGAAATCTCTTGCGAGGCATCATTTGCAATATTTGAGTGAATTTGTACAAGGTCAAGTAATCTATCACAGTTCTTGAAAATATCAGACAAATAAGCCATGTTGAAACCACAGAGAACATTATGAAGTTCTTTTTTAACGATAGATCTGAGCAGATTACTATCCAAGTAAGGTGTAGAGGATTGAACATAGGTAGTAAAATATTTGACGGGTGTGGTCAGAGACATGAGCCGATTTAGTACCTTTTGAAGACAACTGATGTACTCATCATTGAGTTTATTAAGGATTACCACAAGCTCTCCCATCTCCTTCAACATCTATTTGTTCCCTTCAGTGGCTTTTTCATCTAAGGATGCTAGATAAGGCAGAATTTGAGACACAGCATCCTCAGAGATTTGAGGAACAATAGATTCTAGATAAGTAGCAAAAGCCCTCCTCTTGGATCCATTTACAGTTAGGGTTTTCAAAGAATCTTCTCAGTCAAATAAATCAGTTGAAGGTGGAGGTCCTATCAGATAATCCTCACATATACCTTCATGATGTATCCCAAGACATGAAGCCCATAACCTCGAAGAGTAGGATAATTTTTGTCCATTAACCTAGCTCCTCACAACATAACATTCAGTAAAATCAAATGAGAACCGTACATACTAGAAATACTGAGCCACTAACCAAGGAACAATGGGTCTATTCTCCATTGAGAACCACTCTAACTAGAATTGTTCTTATAACACTATTAATAATAGAGATTTTATAGACATAATCCATTCGGTGAAAATATCATTATCAAGTACAACAATACGGTTTACAATATTTGGATTTAAAGGCCCTTCTGGTGTTAGCATAGGTGCAATATTCTTCTTCTTCGAGATGCACTTCTCAGGTGTGGATGATGACAGACAATTCATTCTTCTCTTCCACTAAATGTTCGAGATAGAGAGAGAATGGGTTTCAAGGCTGAGAGGGTTTGAAACTAGTCAATATGAGAAAGTATGAGTGAAGAAACGATTGAAAATTTCTTTGATTTATCATTTAGAAATACCAAATGTCACAAAAATAAAGACACGGGAAAATAAAACATGTGAAAAGGACAATTACTGCGATATGAGTTTAAAGAAAAATATAAAAAAAATTCATGGTGAGATAGTACGTGGTTATTATGTTGATATAGTGACTGGTCGTCATGGTGAGATAGTAAGTGGTCGTCATGGTGAGACAGTGAACGAATTTTTCAGTGCGCGTTATGGTGAGTCTGTAAATGTCACATAGTAATTACACGGTGCTGATGGTGAGTGTAACGCCCCGACCCTAGTTACCCAGAGTCGGTGCATTATTACATAACATTGGCATGATCACAAGAAAGATCAAATCTCTAAAGACCGATTGGTTTAGTAGCCTTGGAAAGACTAGATATATTCATAAGTTTTACATTACATCATAAAATGAAAAACTACGACAACAACATAATGTCTCCATAATCCACACTCATATCCCCACATAATATCCCATCAGGTCATTCATAATTTACTTCTTCACTTCCTGGGAAAAAATAAAACATAGAAAAGGGGTGAGCTCAAATGCCCAGTAAGGATAACAATATAGCGGAAACCTTTATAAATAAGAATAAACATTTAAGGCATTGTATAACTAAAACAAAAGCCTTTCAAACATGAACTTTCAACGTGGTATGGAATAAATAAAATGAAATAATGCCATTTACTTATTCACATGGATATTCTACTAATCGAGTAATCACATGCAAAAATCAATAACCATTTTCATAATGTTGGAATGCATAATGCTGAACTTTAATTTCTTTGTCAAGGCCTCGTCCTAAGACCTTGGGGCTAACTGTAACCGCAACCCAACCCGGAGTGCCTCTAATAACCGGACACCAACCCGGAGTACCTCTAATAACCGGAGACCAAACCAGAGGGCTTACTTTTACCAGTCCCTAACCTGGAGGGCTTACTTTTACCAGTCCCCAACCTGGAGGGCTTACTTTAACCAGTCCCCAACCTGGAACATACTTGTCCAACACATTATTATGAAGTAAAGGTTGAAACATAACATAAACATTCTTATTGGAACTAGCATACGAAATGTCAATAATTTACTCATAAACCATGAATTCTATATAAATAGCACATCCACAGTCAAACATATCACAAAACTTCATTACAATATGGAAGTTTTATATCATAATAAATCAACTTCAAATAATCGTAAAATCCATCAAAGGGTGTTGACATAGATGAAATCAAAACACTTTTTAGAGAAATATCTCTTTATATTTTTGAAATCCTTTGAGAGCCATATAAAATAAAACATTTTCTTTGAAAATATTCTTATAAGCTTGTAAGGAAGGTTTTGAAGATTTTATAATGGCGGAAAATAACCACACCCGCCGTATAAGTAAAAAAAACATTCTTACCTTAATTTTGTCGAAAAGGTTAAAAAGGACCTTGTGTTGAAAACGACGAAAAGATTCCTCTTATAAAAAGTCAAACAAGGGTATAAATGACTTTAACCCATATTCTTGAATATAAAAAAAATGTTTTGAAATACATTTTGAAGAAACATGGATGTGGATGATAAAGAGATCCCAGTAGATTATTACATAAAAACAACCTCGGGTAATGAAGAGATTGTGAAATAACCCTTACCAATTTGGTAACTTATGAAACATACAACCAATGAAAGAGGTATCATACAATGAATATGTAAATACCCCTAAATTAAAGTTTATTACACAAAGAATATAATTATGGGCAGTACATACACCACACAAAAGGTAATGGTGGCAATATGGCATGAATCTCACGGGAATAAGGAGTGAGATGACAACCCCTTACCACGTTAATCAATTGAGTCGTATGGCCAAAAGTTAATAACCACCAAAATATTTACAGAATAACATGAATATAAAGATAATCATGATAATATATATCAAATTCCAGTACACAATACACCACTATCAATAATTTAGTGGCGAATAATGGAAATCTCACGGAATTGAATGTGAGATAAGAAAACCCCTTACCTTGTACTTTTACTTGGTTGGGGTAGGTTAACCTCCTGTATAATAGTGAAATAATTGTTATTAAATTATACAAGAATCATATATATTAATATGATATCATATATGATCTTTTAATATTGATTTGATAATAATAACTTAGTATTATCGTTGTTTCGGGTGTTAACTTACTTGTTTTATTTTATATGTTTTGTTACGTAAGCCATGTTTGTAATGGATAGGTTGTATATTATTCATATACAGAATGATATCAAGTCCTTAAACATCATTTTTAAATCATCAAATGATAATTATACTTGAATGGATACGATGGAGAATGAATCTTATCGCGTTTGTGGAGACGGTAGTCCGTACGTACGCACGAGCGACAATATCATTATTTTGATATTAAAATAATATATAAATGGATGTTATATCATATACAGAATAATTAACATGTTATATTTATTATTTACAAGAGTTTCACATCATTATTATACCCATCCAAATAATAATATATTGAGTAACAATTACACCACGACGTGGAGACGGTAAGCCATACGTACGCACGTATGGTGACATGTTATTCAAAGGGTGGATAGAAAACTGAATATGGTTGTACCATATTTATAATAACATCACAGTATATGTGAGATACTGGAGTTATCATTTTAGAATGGTGAGAACAATGAAAGAAGAAGTGGAAGAAGAAAGGAACTTGAAAAGGGGTGGTGAAAACATTACCTCTTCTTCGGGTTCTTCCTTTTGATTTGATCAAAAGGGCTTCGTAGGTTGGATTTCTGATCAATATAAGGCCTCTAGGTTGTAGTGAGGGAAGTTGGGAGAATATTTGGGCAGGGTTTGGACGAGCCAAGTGGCTTGAGAGGTGTGAGGAATGAGTAGAAGTGGTCTCCTTTTATAAGGGAGAGGAGGGGCTCTTTAGAAAAGAGTGAAAGTATTACTTCATAATATAATTATATTCGGTTTATAATGGTCAAAAAATCATTGAGGTCGAAGATAAGATGACTCATTTTCTAAATACCATCAACCAATAAGAATTGGACAGGTTTTAGATAATATTATAATCATTATAATCTTATTTATTTAAATGATTTATTAATGAGGTAAACATTGCATAATTATTGTGTCATTAGTAATTTAAATTATTTGATGTCTAAAAATTAAAAATAAAATAAAATTATGTAGGAAATTTTTTTATCTTTCTAATGAATATTTATAATCGAAAATACAACATGTATAACCCTATGTAAAAATTGTTCTTCTAAAAGATGTAAGCTTATGCCATTTTTATTTTTATTTTAACTTTATTAATATAATGTGTCCCTACCACATACAAGTGGCTCCAAGGGGTCCCCAAATCGACCCAAGGATGCCCATGGTCGGGTATGTGTCCACCAATAAGGTTATGACACTTTTTAGGGTAAATTTTTATTATTATAATATTATTTTTTTTAACCCTTATTTACCAGATTTACCCTTTAACCTGGTAAATAAAATATTTACCGCAGTAATTATTCAAAATGTGTAAAAATAAAAGTTACCTATTTACACAATTTGAACATCCTGATTCCAAATATGGAATCCATTTTCCTAAATTCAAAACACATAAGTGGCAGAAATTAATTTAAAATTAATTCCCGCTGTCAAAACAAAAAGCGTGTTATTAAGAGATAATAACTATCAAAAGATTGACACTTGTTTATGTTCGGTTTAATTGTAAAATTATGTCCAATGACCAAAATTATATTAAATGGTTAAAATATATTCAAAATATACTTTAAAACTACTAAAATTCATAATTTATCACTATTATTTATTTTGAATAAAAAAGTTGTTTTTAATTAAAATTTAGTAATTTTCACTATTCATCAAAATATGAATGTTATCCGAAAAGTACCAAAATTTCACCTTAGGCTAAATTAGATATTCCGAATCCAAAAATGATGTCCATTTTGAAATATAAAATATATATAATTTTTAAAAAGAAGGTATTACTATTCATAACGGCTAGTTTGATTGGTTGTTAGAACTCGGTGTTGCGTACAACACACGCTATCGCATTAATCAAAGAGAAGCGTACCGTAGAAGCTTGGGATGTTTCATTTTAATTTTTTTTATGTCCTCCTTTAATCAAAAAGTTTAAAATATTTTATTTAAAATGTGTTCACTATTAAAAGTTGGTAAAAGTGCAATACTAAAAATGAATTTGTTCTTACATTATGTCTAAGAAACTCATAATATGGATTCTAAAATTATAAGGATTATATAAAGTTTAAAATTTAGTTAATAATATTCATAACCTCTTTTGAACAGCTTGTTTGGTAAGTCATGGTGTGCTTGAACTTGGTGTTGTGTGTAGTGCAAGTTATTGTATTATTTTAAAGAAATAACACACTATGAAATCTTGGGGTGTTACATTCTCCCCTCCTTCAATAAATTGCGTCCTCGCAATTTGAAATTGTTCTTAAAAAATAAAAGGTTGAAAATAGAAAATATATTTGTGGGAAAACCCACATCGGAAATTGGGTTACTAAAATTTAGTCTTAATATGAGGAAAAGAGAAATGAAAGGGTCACCACCAAATTATGATCTCGATTCGGAGAACATTGGTGGCAATTAGAAACATATAATTGGAGGAAAAACGTAAATATTTATTGGTAGTGATTGAGGTCATCAATCACAAACAAGTATAAAATTAAAGTCCTTAAACTCATCAATCTATGATGATTTGAAGTACCATCGGTTCAACAAAATATAGGGTATTGGGATAACACATTTTTGACGTTTCATAATATCTTAGTTGAAATCCCACATCGAAAAATGAATTAATGAGGCCTCTATTTAAAATAAAGAGTGGAAAGTATGAAGATTACCGAAAATAACACATACTAGGGTTCCATGTAGGAAAATATGGATATGGAGTAGAAATATAACCATCAATTATCTGATGGAGAGTGGTAGAGAACATGGCTATGAAAAGGCCAAAAATCCCAAAGCCATAAATTAGTGATGATTTAAGGTACCAAATAGGACATCATTTTTGTTCTAAGTTTCTTTTATTAATGTTGAGGAATTTATTTATGAGATTTGATAAGATCATAAGGAGATATACTTACTTTATAATTATTGTTTTATCCATTAATAAATTTCTACCACAAACTCATCTTTCACTCTAAAAGATAATAGAATGTATTTTTTTTATTTATACTATTCATACAGGGTTCCAAAATAAATGAATTTATAATTCATCTACCAAATCTTTAAAAAAACTACATTATTTAATCCAGGACATCTCTTGGGCTAGTGGTAGGTGATAAACCCTTGTCGCCCTTCGGTTTCGGGTTCAAGTCTCGTAGCCGTGCCGGACGCGACGGGTTGCCACCCGACCTCCGGGTTGTCCTTTTATGGTAATCCAAAATAATCCAAACTAGAACTATCAAAAATACTTCTGTCCAAACTCACATTCCAACATTTATAAGGAAGGTAAAAATAATATAGATCCTTTTTACCCCATAATAGCATATGAATACCTTCATCTTGTATTCTTTTAATACACTGAAACATCCTGAATTACCATATTCCTTATTGATTACATTCATGCTCCCCTATTCCATATAGAATGATGGATATACTTCATCAATCCAAAAATGTTTTAAACCCCAACAATAATGGAATATACAGATCATTAATCAGTTCCAAGGTAGTCAAGAATATCCAATATAATTTATCCAAATCAATCATGTATTATTCTAAAATCACTAACTCGGTATAAGAACCATATTATGGTTTATCTTTCTCTCAACCATATATTTTCCAAAAATTTATCCTGCTATTGAGTCACTTTTCTTTGTTCCACACAATCTCAAGTCCTTAATGAAATAGTACTGCAGTACAATCCTTATATACTCCATAATCATTATAACAAGTACATTGTTGATACAACACTCAATTGACATAATCAACATAAGAACTCTAATCATTCCTCTTCATCTGTGGTAGTATCATAACTTGATTATTATCCAATAGCATCATTTGCGGCATAGTCTGATGACTGGAACATAGGTTCGCGTAGTGTCCAAACTCCTTGCAAATGAAGCATTGTACATTTGAAACCATTTTCTTACCCTTGCAGTCACGTACTTTGTGCCCTTTTCCTCCACACTTATAACAAACTCTCATTCCTTTCAGGAAAGTTACAGGGTGTTTCTTTCCACAGTTACCACATATGGGAAAATTCTTCTTTTCCCTCTTCCCTTTATCCATCTTTCTCTCTTCTATCCTTTTCTTCTCTTGCTTCCCTTCAAAGCCATAGGACTCAGTAAACTCTTTACATATCTTATCAACACATGATATTATTTCTTCATATGATGATAATACATGGGAGACTATTTCTCTTATAAATTCTAGCTTAAGACCATGAAAGATATGATCCTTCCTTCTCTTTGGATCATGTGCATTTCTGGAGTTCTCATTCCTTCTACTAGGCACCATTTCTAAACAATGGAATACACTAGATCAGTTTATGAATCAAAATACATAATCCCATACTTATAAAACACTTAACATAAATTGAACTATTTAGGGATATAATCCATAATCATAAAAAAAATTTCTTTGAGGAAGTATATACTCATAATCCCTTCATAATGTTTTGTAAAGAAAATGAGAGTTATCCTAAGAATATCCCCCGGGAGTGTCGTAACCAAGAGTGCAGCAAGGCCCGTTGACGTGCACCAGTTCCCGTTCGAGTCTAGCTCAAAGCGGTGTTTTCGGGTTTTACCCCTAGGTACATCTGTGCCAGAGCCGCCTCTACCTGCTCGTATCCAGACAGGGATGTATTGCTCGGAAAACTCACAAAATCTCTACAATACAAAAATTCTAGGATGTTCTTCTATACTAATCCTCAAAGTTCATCTTAGGTCTACGTGCTCTAATCAGAGTTTATCTAAATCTAGCTTCCATGGTTTGTACTAAACTTCCTCTGATACCAACTGTAATGCCCCGACCCTAGTTACCCAGAGTCGGTTCATTATTACATAACATTGGCATGATCACAAGAAAGATCAAATCTCGAAATACCGATTGGTTTAGTAGCCTTGGAAACACTAGATATATTCATAAGTTTTACATTACATCATAAAATGAAAAACTAAAACAACAACATAATGTCTCCATAATCCACACTCATATCCCCACATAATATCCCTGCAAGTCATTCATAATTTACTTCTTCACTTCCTGGGAAAAAATAAAACATAGAAAAGGGGTGAGCTCAAATGCCCAGTAAGGATAACAATATAGCGGAAACCTTCATAAATAAGAATAAACATTTAAGGAAATGTATAACTAAAACAAAAGCCTTTCAAACATGAACTTTCAACGTGGTATGGAATAAATAAAATGAAATAATTCCATTTACTTATTCACATGGATTTTCTACTAATCGTATAATCACATGAAAAAATCAATAACCATTTTCATAATGTTGGAATGCATAATGCTGAACTTTAATTTCTTTGTCAAGGCCTCGTCCCAAGACCTTGGGGATAACTGTAACTGGAAACCAACCCGGAGTGCCTCTAATAACTGGACACCAACCCGGAGTGCCTCTAATAACCGGAGACCGAACCGGAGGGCTTACTTTTACCAGTCCCTAACCTGGAGGGATTACTTTTACCAGTCCCCAACCTGGAGGGCTTACTTTAACCAGTCCCCAACCTGGAACATACTTGTCCAACACATTCTTATGAAGTAAAGGTTGAAACATAACATAAACATTCTTAGTGGAACTAGCATACGAAATGTCAATACTTTACTCATAAACCATGAATGCTATATAAATAGCACATCCACAGTCAAACATATCACAAAACTTCATTACAATATGGATGTTGTATATCATAATAAATCAACTTCAAATAATCGTAAAATCCATCAAAGGGTGTTGACATAGATGAAATCAAAACACTTTTTAGAGAAATATCTCTTTATATTTTGGAAATCCTTTGAGAGCCATATAAAATCAAACATTTTCTTTGAAAATATTCTTATAAGCTTGTAAGGAGAGCTTTGAAGATTTTATAACGGCGGAAAATAACCACACCAGCTGTATAAGTAAAAAAACATTCTTACCTTAATTTTGTCGAAAAGGTTAAAAAGGACCTTGTTTTGAAAACGACGAAAAGATTCCTCTTATAAAAAGGCAAACAAGGGTATAAATGACTTTAACCCATATTCTTGTAAATAATAAAAATGTTTTGAAATACATTTTGATGAAACATGGATGTGGATGATAAAGAGATCCCAGTAGATTATTACATAAAAACAACCTCGGGTAATGAAGAGATTGTGAAATAACCCTTACCAATTTGGTAACTTATGAAACATACAACCCATGAAAGAGGTATCATAAAATGAATATGTAAATACCCCTAAATTAAAGTGTATTACACAAAGAATATAATTATGGGCAGTACATACACCACACAAAAGGTAATGGTGGCAATATGGCATGAATCTCACGGGAATAAGGAGTGAGATGACAACCCCTTACCACGTTAATCAACTGAGTCGTATAGACAAAAGTTAATAACCACCAAACTATTTACAAAATAACATGAATATAAAGATAATCATGATAATATATATCAAATGCCAGTACACAATACACCACTTTCAATAATTTAGTGGCGAATAATGGAAATCTCACAGAATTGAATGTGAGATAAGAAAACCCCTTACCTTGTACTTTTACTTGGTTGGGGTCGGTTAACCTCCTGTATAATAGTGAAATAATTGTTATTAAATTATACAAGAATCATATATATTAATATGATATCATATATGATCTTTTAATATTGATTTGATAATAATATCATAGTATTATCATTGTTTTGGGTGTTAACTTACTTGTTTTATTTTAGATGTTTTGTTACGTAATCCATGTTTGTAATGGATAGGTTGTATATTATTCATATCCAGAATGATATCAAGTCCTTAAACATCATTTTTAAATCATCAAATGATAATTATACTTGAATGGATACGATGGAGAATGAATCTTATCGTGTTTGTGGAGACGGTAGTCCGTACGTACGCACGAGCGACAATATCATTCTTTTGATATTAAAATAATATATAAATGGATGTTATATCATATACAGAATAATTAAAATGTTATATTTATTATTTACATTAGTTTCACATCATTATTATACCCATCCAAATAATAATACATTGGGTAACAATTACACCACGATGTGGAGACGGTAAGCCGTACGTAAGCACCTATGGTGACATGTTATTCAAAGGGTGGATAGAATACTGAATATGGTTGTACCATATTTATAATAACATCACAGTATATGTGAGATACTGGAGTTATTATTTTAGAATGGTAAGAACAAAGAAAGAAGAAGTGGAAGAAGAAAGGAACGTGAAAAGGGGTGGTGAAAACATTACCTCTTCTTCGGGTTCTTCCTTTTGATTTGATCAAAAGGGCTCCTTAGGTTGGATTTCTGATCAAACTAAGGCCTCTAGGTTGTAGTGAGGGAAGTTGGGAGAGTATTTGGGCAGGGTTTGGACGAGACAAGTGGCTTGAGAGGTGTGAGGAATGAGTAGAAGTGGTCTCCTTTTATAAGGGAGAGGAGGGGCTCTTTAGGAAAGAGTGAAAGTATTACTTTATAATATAATTATATTCTGTTTATAATGGTCAAAAAATCATTGAGGTCGAATATAAGATGACTCATTTTCTAAATAACATCAACCAATAAGAATTGGACAGGTATTAGATAACATTTTAATCATTATAATCTTATTTATTTAAATGATTTATTAATGAGGTAAACATTGCATCATTATTGTGTCATTAGTAATTTAAATTATTTGATGTCTAAAAATTATAAATAAAATATCATTATGTAGGAAATCTTTTTATCTTTCTAATTAATATTTATAATCGAATA
The DNA here is from genome assembly GCA_963277665.1 of Viscum album. NCBI lineage: Eukaryota > Viridiplantae > Streptophyta > Magnoliopsida > Santalales > Viscaceae > Viscum > Viscum album. The sequence goes on along the minus strand of OY728128.1, from coordinate 412,598,259 downwards.
TCCAACATGTATAACCCTATGTAAAAATTGTTCTTCTAAAAGATGTAAGCTTATGCCATTTTTATGTTTATTTTAACTTTATTAATATAATGTGTCCCTACCACATACAAGTGCCTCCAAGGGGTCCCCAAATCGACCCAAGGATGCCCATGGTCGGGTATGTTTCCACCAATAAGGTTAGGACACGTTTTAGGGTAAATTTGTATTATTATAATATTATTTTTTAACCCTTATTTACCAGATTTACCCTTTAACCATGGTAAATAAAATATTTACCGCAGTAATGATTCAAAATGTGTAAAAATAAAAGTTACCTATTTACACAATTTGAACATCCTGATTCCAAATATTGAATCCATTTTCCTAAATTCAAAACACATAAGTGGCAGAAATTAATTTAAAATTAATTCCCGCTCTCAAAACAAAAAGCGTGTTTTTAAGAGATAATAACTATCAAAAGATTGACACTTGTTTATGTTTGGTTTAATTGTAAAATTATGTCCAATGACCAACATTATATTAAATGGTAAAAATATATTCTAAATTTACTTTAAAACTACTAAAATTGATAATTTATCACTATTCATTATTTTGAATAAAAAAGTTGTTTTTAATTAAAATTTAGTAATTTTCACTATTCATCAAAATATGAAAGTTATCCGAAAAGTACCAAAATTTCACCTTAGGCTAAATTAGATATTCCGAATCCAAAAATGAAGTCCATTTTGAAATATAAAATATATATAATTTTTAAAAAGTAGGTATTACTATTCATAACGGCTAGTTTGATTGGTTGTTAGAACTCGGTGTTGCGTACAACACACGTTATTGCATTAATCAAAGAGAAGCGTACCATAGAAGCTTGGGATGTTTCATTTTAAATTTTTTTTGATGTCCCCCTTTACTCAAAAAGTTTAAAATATTTTATTTAAAATGGGTTCAGTATTAAAAGTTGGTAAAAGTCCAATACTAAAAATGAATTTGTTCTTACATTATGTCTAAGAAACTCATAATATGGATTCTAAAATTATAAGGATTATATAAAGTTTAAAATTTAGTTAATAATATTCATAACCTCTTTTGAACGGCTTGTTTGGTAAGTCATGGTGTGCTTGAACTCGGTTTTACGTGTAGTTCAAGTTATTGTATTATTTTAAAGAAATAACACACTATGAAATCTTGGGGTGTTACAGTGAGACTGTAAACATAAGAGACAACAACTGAGAAATTGTAAACATGCGAAAATAATGTATAACACAGTATGATTTTGAATTAATAAGACCTGAAATAGTAAAAAGTAAGGTATCTATTTGATATTTGTTATGCCAAGTTCTTGTATGATGTAGTATATTCTCTCAGAATTTAATGGTTTGGTGAATATATCAGTAAGCTGATATTTAGTAACAATGAATTCCAAAGTGATTTCACCTTCTTGATAATGGTATCTCAGAAATTGATGTCTTACATCAATATGTTTTTTCTTAGAATGTGACATAAGAATTTTTGAGTTGTTAATAGAACCTATGTTGTCACAATTTCATGGTACATGTCTGAATTGATATCCATAATCTAGTAATGTATGTTTCATCAACAAAATTTTTGCACAACAACTGCCATCAGATATGTATTCGGCTTCTGCATTAGATAATGAAACAGAATTTTGTTTCATAATACACCGTGATACTAGTGACTTTCCTAAAAGGTAACACATTCCATAGCTGCTCTTTCAATCTAACATACAACCACTGAAGTCATCATCTGAATAACTAACTAGTTCAAATGATTCTCCTTTAGGATAGAACAACCCTAGATTGGGTGAATGTTTGAGGTATTTGAAAATTTTCTTTACATCATTTAAATGAGATTCTGTATGGTTTTCATGAAAACCATCACACATACACACAATAAACATAATGACTAAATGGCTAGAAATTATTTAAATTAAGCTTCCAATAATTCCACTATAAGTGGTTTGATCAATAGATTTTCAATCTTCATGAAGATCCAACTTACAGGTGGTACTCATTGGAGTGTCACTATTTTTAGTGCTATCAAATCAAAAACGTTTTAGAAGATCTACAGTGTATTTACTTCTAGTTAAAACAATCCCATCATTATTTTGAATGATTTGAAATCCAAGAAATAATTTTAGTTCACCCATTAAAATCATTTCAAATTCGTTTTTCATCATTTTAGAAAAATCAATACATAAGGAATTTCAAGAAGATCCAAAAATAATATCATCTACATAGATTTGAATAACTAAAACATCATTAGAAGTTCGTTTTATAAAAACAGTAGGATCATCTATTCATTTTTTAAAACCATTGGAAATAAAAAATATACTGAATTTTTCATACAAAGTCCTTGGAGTTTTCTTAAAACCATATAAGGCATTTGATAGTTTGAAAATATGATTGGGAAAATGAGGGTTTGTAAGTCATTGAGGTTATTTAACAAAAACATATTCATCTATATACCCATTTAAAAATAAACTCCTAACATCCATTTGATATAGATTGAAATTTAGATGTGAAACATAGGAAAGCCGGATTATGATGGCTTCAAGTCTGGAAATTGGTGCAAATGTCTCCTCATAGTCATTTCTTTCTTCTTGATTATAGCCATGTGAAACTATTCTAGCCATGTTCCTAACTATATTACCAACTTCGTCTACATTATTTCTAATCACCAATTTAGTGCCTATGGTGAGTGTGTCCTTGGGTCTTTCGAAATGTTTCCAAACATTGTTTCTCTCAAACTGATTAATTTCATCTTACATATCCATCAACTAAAATTAATCTTTGAGAGTATCACCAATTTTTCTATTTCCAATTTCTGACAGGAAGGATTGATGTTCAACCTGATTTCTAATAGATGCTTTAGTTTGAGTCCCTCTATCTAAATATCCTACTATAATGTCTAAAGGATGATTTTTAAGATTCCTAGTTGGTTTGGAAATGAAACAGATAGAGATTTCAGGTTCATTTACAGGTTCTGGTTCTATAGAAATAGATTCTCGAACATTTCCAGAACTAGTTGTCTAAACAACAAGTTGACTGTTCTTGTCATTATAGTTTATAATGGACATATCTTCATCATGATCTTCAATAGGGGTCTTAGGATCATGTGGATAAGTTTCATCAGATTTGATGTGTACATATTCTTCTAAGCATATTGTTCTCTTATTGAATAGTTTATAGTATTTACATGATATTGAGTAACGTTGGAAAATTCCTTTATCACTTATGGATGAAAATTTTTCAAGATTATCTTTAGTGTTGAGAATAAAAACATTGAAACAAAAAACTATAAATTAGGTAACTTTAGGCATCCTATTGTTCCAAACTTCATATGGGGACTTTTTGAGAATTGGTCTAATCAAGACTCTATTGATTTTGTAGCATGCATTATTGATAGCTTAATCTCAAAATTAAATAGGTAAGTCATATTCACTATGCACTGTTCTAGCAATTTCATGGAGATTCTTATTTCTTGTTTCTACTACACCATTCTGTTGAGGTGTTCTAGGGGCAGAGAAATTGTTACTATAAGCATTTTTTGAGAAAAATGATTCAACCACTTGATTTTAAAACACACGGCCATGATCACTTATTAATGATTTAATTTGAAGTCCACAAAGATTTTCTACAAACATGGAATTTTTAGTAAAATAAGAGAAGGCTTCACTTTTGGGAGCCTTGAGGAAAGTCCCGGTAAATCTAGAAGAATCATCTACCAGAACATAAAGATAGTGCTTCCCATTTAAACTAGAAAGTCTAGATGGTCCAATAAAATCCATGTGAGAGGTTGAGAAGTAGAAAATACATTCTATGTTTTGAAATATATTTTGTGTTGTTTTCCGTTTTTGACAGGGATTACACACTTTGTCATTTGGAAACTCAAGATTGGGTAAGTCGTTGAATAGAATTTTTCAAAATAGCATTCTAAGGGAGTGAAAATTATAGTGCCTTATTCACCTATTCCTGAGCCAAGATTCCTTATGAAATACAATTTAACATCAAGCATTCGAGAAGCTAAAGAATCTAAATTAGTAGAATAAAAGTTTTCATTCCTTGATGCAAAAAATACTAATTCATATTTAAATTTAAAGACATTACATGCATCATTTTAAATGTTAATATGATATCAATCATCACATAATTGTGAGATACTAAAATGATTATATATTAAACCATCAGAAAACAGTACTTTAGAAATTAAAATTGAATCAGTGTTAACAATCTGGAAAAATCCAATGATTTTCCCTTTGGGATTGTCACCAAATGTGACATGTCCTCCATCAACTTTTAATAGACTCTTGAAGCGTGAGTAGTCTACTGTAATGTGCCTTGAACATCCACTATCCAAGTACCATAGATTATTGAAGGATATTATTAAGATTCATTCCTATAACATGATCAAGTAAAGACATATTTTGGTACCCATACTTGGTTGGGTCCATTAACATTAGTAATAAGTGCTTTATGAACCCATATGTCTCTCATAGGTTTTCTACAAGCATTATGTAATGTATTTTAAAAATAAACTATATTTGGTCCACAAAAACTTGAAACAGTGAAATATGTATCATGACTTGCGCTAGTTGAGTTGTATCTAGAACTGGGATCAAAAATATATGTCATAGACTTTGAAACAAAATTTTTTCTACCATGGTTTATTTTACTAGGTTGATAACAAATGCAAGCATTGTATTTAAGAGAAAATTATTTTCGTCGAATTTGGGTAAGGGTATTTTTCCCATTATTAAATATTTCTAATTATCTATTTAATTTTTTATTATACATTTCTAATTCATTATTTCTTTAGGCAGTAGAGTATTTTTATCCTTTTCAGTAGCATGTTGTCTCTTCAATCATGTTACAGTATTCAAACATTTCTTCACTAGTCATACTTTTAGAGTCACATTCATCTTCAGAATAGTATGAAATATGTACAGAAGAGTTCAGTGTTACCTCAGATTTGTTTTTCATAAAATAAATATTGGCTTTGATAGCATGTTCATCATGTGATGTCTCTGAGTTACTTGAACTATCTGCAGAGGCACTCCATGTTGCGTTAATTTCCTTTTTGTACTTCCTGTCCTTGTCCTCTTATTTCTACTTGTACTTGAGATTTGGACAGTCAGCCTATATATGCCTATTTCACTTACATTCATAGCAATCAATTTCATCAGTTTTGACACTTCTTTTCTAGTCCTTCTTCTAGTTTCTTTTTTGATCATACATTCCCTTGAAGTTAGGATTTCTGAACAAGTTATTATTTTTGTAGATTAGTTTGATCCTTATGGATAGTTGATCCATCTACTCATCACTATCAAGTGATGATTTCTCAGTTTTGGAACATTCTACAGAACCTTCTGTTTTCTCATTTTCTTTTTGCTTCGCGGTGGTGGTCTTGAATGCCACAGATTTCCTCTTTGGTATATCATCCTCTTCTTTGTTGTCTTTTTGCCATTCGTCATACATCATCCGTTTCCCAATGAGTTATTTTACAGGAATCATGCTGATATCGCCCTATTTTCTAATAGAGACAGAGGTTCCCCTCAATCTGTCAGGTAGAAATATATGTATTTTCATGATATTTTCTTTGGTAGTGACTTCTCTTCCAAGAGAAATCATTATGTTGACAATCTAATTGAACCTAAGATACATTTCAGAAATAGGCTCATTAGGTTTTATTTTAAAATTATCATATTTTATAGTGCGTGTATTAAGTCTCATTTCATTTACACTAGATGTTCCTACATGTGATATAGGCAAGGTTTCCCAAATTTCATGGGTAGTTTTACAAGTAGAAATCCTATTAAAGTATTCATCTCTTAAGGAAAAATATAAAGCATTCATGGATTTTCAAGTACTATTGTATGCATTTTTGGTAGGTTCATACCATGTAATTATATCAGTAACAAGAATTTTGTATTCATCTATAATTGATTACCAAATTTCAAAACTCATACACTCAAGATGAATTTTCATTTTAATTATCTATTGAGCATAGTTGGTTCCATTTATGAATGGTGCTTTTTTGGTTGAATCACCATCCAATATATTATCCATACTAAATTTCTACTTTAAAAGAGATATAAATTTTGAATTTACAGATATTTACATATCATTAAAGTAAAACTATAATCATAGTTTAATAAGATTACACTGAGTCCAAATAAACACCTCTGATTCCAAATGTTGGTCGGAGTAGTTTACTCAAGAAGGGAGTGGTTAATTGAGTAACTATAATTTTTTTTGTTAAAATAATTTTATTTCCAGAAGAAATAGTTTCCCCAAATAGTAGATACAACCCAATTAATCAAGGTTATACTTTTATAAGTGTTTGAAATTTTAAACAACATCTTAAAAGATTGATTAATTATCAATAATCTTAATTTGTATTATTAATATTACATTTGAAGTTATTCTACAAAGACAAGCCAGTTATAACTAATTTCCATGAATAACGATCAAAATGAAATTAGGGATTTCTAGATTATGCAATAAAGCAATAAAACAGAGAAGGCTAAATTTAAATAGCACAGTAGATATGAAACAAGTGGATCAGTCTCAAGACAAGACCAAATCCACTCCACTTGGTGATCACTTGAATCCAAGTATTTTATATAAATAAACTTTTATCCACACCCTGTATCAGGGTTCAAAATAGTACACAGTTTGTCCAGGTCACACAGGGACCTCTTCCATAGTGTTGGTGGGTAATGATAACCAGGCCACACAGGGACCTCTTCCACAGTTTTTGTGGGTAAATAATAGTATAAAGAGTTTGGTGTGAGGATTTCAGTATCCTCTAGGTTAGCTTAAGATTCATGTTTTGTCAAAATATAAAGGATCACACACTACTCATAATGTGAAGAATGAAATGATCGAAGTAGAGAAAGAATATAAAGATAAGTTTAGATTTCTATTGTGTTTTGTCAATGTAGCTCTAGAATCATTTGGATTGAAGAAGATGAAGCTTTGATTCTTTTTTTGAAAGTGGTGTGAAAATCAATGTGCCACGATTCAGCTTGTGTTATTTGTGAATTTTGATAATGTGAGGACTTTCTCTGGATTTCTGTGTACTTCATATGTTCTTTAGTAGAGTTGAATTGTATGCATGTGACAATGCTTCCTTAGAGAATAATAAAATGTGTTCTTCGTGGTCCTGATCACTGCCTTGTTTTTTGTTCAGTTTGTCGCACTCATTGGTTCATGGGCACATATCACTTTTTATCTTATAATTCATGAGTTTTAGTCGACATGTTTCAAGTGTTCTGCACCTCATACCTCATAATGTCCGATGATATGTCTAAAAAGAAACATTAGTTATGTCAGTGCATTAATGACATCAAATATGACCGTTAAATATTAAATCAAAAGACGACAAAATAGTTTAAGAAATGGGGTCACTGTAAGTTATGAAAATGGTGTCTCTTTCACACGGTGTCGAGACATATCACATTGTCTGGGTGTCACAGTGTCTCAATTACGTTTTATTGTTCACGATGTCTCATCTTCATAGTCACTTGTTCACGGTGTCTCGTTTATGGTGTCTTGTTCACAGTGTCTCATCTACAGTGTCTGGTTAACAATGTCTCATCATCACAGTGTGTTGTTCATGGTGTCTTGCATCACGATGTCTAGATTCACGGTGTCTGTCTTCACGTGTCTCATACTTAGAAAAATAAATGTATTCTGAATTATGCAGTGATATTCATGAAATGAATTGAGCTTAACCATTTTTCAGAGAGATCTTTATAAAGATGAGTCAAGGAAAGTATGAAGTTGTTAAGATGAATGTAGAGAAAGAAAGATCCTAAATGGATTTTCATAAAGAATGATAAAACATGAAACATAAATATACATGATTGGATGTAATGTATAGGAGTTAACTCGGGTGAATAAGATTTGTGATCATTAAAACATGATTAATACATGAGGAGTCCAATAGCTATAATATAAATATTTTTGGGCTCAATCCAAAATTAAAAATTCACTGAATCTCCACTAGAAGTCTAGGGACACAACATCTCATATTGGGTAAAATTTTTAACTACCATATCAACAAATAATAGGCCTAATTGGTCCATGAAATTCAATCCACCACTCTGTTATACATTTTAAAGCAGCAGACAATCCTTGATTCATCTACCAATATAGACATCCAATTGACTAGATATATTCTAGTGTGAAATATAAGATAAATAATCACAATTTGTTTTTTATAAATGTTTACTATTTTAGTGAATATTCATTTCCAAATACACATTCACATTACAACCATCAAAAAATATTTAATTGAACTGCATAACAGAACAGTGTTTTCTCAAATACCCATAAATTTGGCACAAAATTCCACTAGATGCCATATTTTTTAGGGTATACTATAAAAATAAATACAAAAATCTTTTTAGAAGATGATTTATAGATATTCAGCTATCTAAATTAATAAATTGGTGATCCATGTGGAGGGCACTTTTGGAATGAAAATAGTCCAAAACCTTGGGCTATAAATTCATCCCCATCCTCACCATTTAAGGGGTTAGCCTTTCATAATAGAAGAAGATAAATTGGAACTACCAAATCAATGAAAAATTCTTAGATTTACCTCCCAAACTCTTGTTTTTAATGGTTATACCTTTCCTCCTTTCTTTGCTTTTAGGTTGTTTTGTGTTCATCTTTATTTGTAATATCCTCATTGTTTGTGTTGTAGTTTTGGGTTAATTATTGTGACTTATTTATTATATATAATAATAATTCACCATTTTATATTTTCCATTTAATGGTTTTTTAATTTTGTTGAAAGTTATTCCCTTCTTTCACTTTCTCAATAAATGAAAAGTTCATTTTTAACTCTTTTCATCGTCTGTGTGTGTGTTTGGTGCCCAAATATTTTCTTATCCTACTAGTTTCATTCTATGTATAATTAATAACCATAGAAATTTTAAAATAGATTAATAACCATATAAATGGATGACTGGATAATGTATTGTCTGACGCATAATATTAGTATATCATGGGATTGAGAGATTTTTCTCATTGAATATTCATTAAGATAACATAATTTATATTAAAAATAAAATTTCATGGACTAAATAATTTTTTTTTAACATATGGATTTCATGTACTATTTGAACCGTAAAAATAGTACCAATATAATGTATTTATTTTTATTAGAATCATATTTAACTAGATGATTTCACTAAGCACTAACAGTTAAAAAATCGGATCAAAATCATTTTTTGAAGTGGTTGTCAATTTATAGAAATATAAAGAGAAGATCCATTATATCATTCGGTTAAATACTCAATATTTAACTCATCCAAATAATTTATAAATTATTATATCAATAATAATCCCTCAGTCAATTTAAATAATCTCTACATAAAAACCATCAATAAAAAGATAAAACTGAAACAATTGACTCTAAACGTTATACCATCATTAAGTGTTCGACTCAAGTGTTGCTATACACATTAGCAGAGAACATGAACTTTGAACAATATATATGTGATAATTGGTCACACTACATGGGGTGTAGACTTGATCGATCAACCTAACGTGGTGGATGGAAGACCGGGCTAAAACATATAGATGGTTTTTTATTAGGCTTCAGGTGATGAAGGTGCCTTACATATGTTGGATAGGTGATAGTGGTACTCTGTAGGCACATCAGATTTAAAAAGGCTGTTGAGTATGACTCCATAGAAGAAACAATTGGGTGCCTCTTTTAGCGGTTAGTAAAGGTGAACGCCCACTCTATGAAATGGGAGGTGGGCCGATGATCGTTTGTGAAACATGCATGGTGTCCATTGAGATGATGGAGGGTGTGGGTTGAAAATTCTTGGACAAACATATCCATATTTGATCTACACGTGAGGACTAATCTCAGGTGACAATGCCTATTGATGATGATTTCATAAGAAGTTTCATTTGGCAATACTTCTATTTGTAATGATTATGGGGTGTTACCTTAGGGCCATGAATTTCTGTGCCATATATGATATTGTTTTTGATATATTGAGGCTAAATAAAGAAATCATGATGGGTAGGATATCCCTTAGGGGCTATGAGCTACCCATTGGTCTATGGGTATGGTTTGAGAGTTTGTGTTTCACTGTAATTGTACTCTTAAGTACCTATAATATATATAGATATATATATATATATTAATTTATAATTACATTAATGATTTGATTTATATATCTATTTTTATTAAAATTATAAAAATTATATCTTTGTATGATAATACTTTTAATTATATTTTTATAAATACATATAAAAATAAGTATATTTAATAGTTAATAATTATAAATTGATTTATTCAAATAACTTTATAATTATTTAGATATATTTATAATTATAAATATATATTTAAAATTATAATTATAAAATTATTACATATAATTCTTTTTAATATATTAAATATCCATTTATGAATAATATCTAAGTGGAACTAAAGTGACTACATACACTAGTAGCATGTTTGTTTCTCTAATCTATGGAAGTTGTGATACCCAAAGAAGAGAATCCTTGTGGCCTGATCGTGAAACTTTTTATCCATGAGACTCCTAGTGGATTTCTGTAGGAGGCACAAATATCATATTTTAATGGGATTAGAAGAAAGGTAGAGGGGTCATCCCGTAAAAGGAGAGTATGGATTTTGTATAGTTAATATCCAACAAGGGGCTATTAGATATTGGCTACACTGGTAATCAGTTCACCTGGTGCAACAACCGAAGATGGGGCCTCCGAACTCGGTTCTACCTTTATACATTTTCAGAAAAAGTTCATTTCATATCATCCTATCATTTTGAAAAGGTTTCCCACCTAGTAAAAGGTATATATTATCATTCACCTTTGCCTATATCATAGTCACACATGTTATACAACTGGGTAGAATTTTAAATTCACCGATCTATAGACCCACATAATGGGCCACCATCAAACTATATATGACTAACGATCCATTCCTATAATGTAAAATTCATGGATATGGCTATAAAATTAGTTATAGTACCTCAAAAATACCCAACGATCAAGGGTTAGGTTGCAACCACCACGACAACCATGATATGGAAATGTAAAGAAGGAGATCAAACTGCTGAAATCTAGACATGATGTAGATTATAATGAAATATTCTTTAAAGAACTCACCTGTAAAAATAATACTCTCACAGAAATGGTCTCAAGATAATATTTGTGTCACATAAGAAACCAAAAATAAGGTGACTCCATAAATGCGATAGGAATAGAATATATTTTTATTATTGTATCTGGGAGAAAACGTTTGTCAAAAAACTAAATATACTTCTAGATGTTGTATCTTACTCTCAATATTGGGACATCATAGGCGATATGGATCAATACAATTATAAAATGCTACATGCAGTGCATAACACATGTATGCCTGAAGGGTATCCATGAGGGGACACTGAGTTTTTTGAAGTGGATCTTAACATTGTCTCTAATAAGGATAATGAACTCTTAGAACTGGTCCCGGATGAGAATGAAACACATGAGGATATGATTGTAATAAATTATGAGAGTTCTCCAGAACCAGATCAATTATTAAGATATTTCTACATAGAATATTGAAATGTGGTTGGGAGTGATCTAGTTATGGCCATTCAATTCTTTTTTTGAGGAGAAAGTCTTCCCCATGTCGCCTCCACTACTTTAGTGCTCATTATCAAAATTAAGTGACCTTCCTCCCTCCAACACTATAGTTATGTGGGCATGAATAATTTTACATATAAAATAATTGTGATCATTATCAACTAAAATAAATCCTTAGATTTTCCTCACTAGATCTCTAAGTATCATCATGGTTTCAATAAAAGGTGATCAATCAAAGGGGCCACAACATTGACCAAAGAGGTGGTTACTAGACTTAACCTAAAGTATCATGGTTTAAACATGGAAATAAACATATAAATGGATAAATCCGATGATAGAATTGAGTGGATATTTATCATCATGGTTTTAATATTTACGGTCTTCTCTTCCATGTCCTACTATTGAATTATATGTTACAATAGTTCATTGTGGCTGGAAATTTATTTTATGTGGAGGAATCATGGATTATTCAAAGAAAAATAGAGGGTTGGGATAGGGAGAAGCCATATCTCAGATCATATTTATCATTTCGAAAGATGTTATCAGCCACCTTATTGATAGCAGCATTTTAAAGGGAGATATTCCTTCTCACCGAAGAAGGATTAGCTCTCATTTTATCTCCCATATTATGTTCGTAGATGACACATTTATCTTCTTGAATTATTGTAATGGATGAACATGAAGAATCAATATGGGTCTTTATGATTATTTTAATTGGATAATATATATAATAAACTGGTTGAAGAGTAGTCTCTACATATTAAACTGATGCTTGGATAGATGGATTGCATCCCTGTGCAACAGTCCAAGTATATAGAGAGAAATAATTATGATGGAGTACCTTGGTTCCTCATGTATTCTAGTAGGTTGAACAAATGCCACTTTTATTACATATTAAGTAGGATCACTTGTAATGCCTTGAATTGGAAGAACCATTATTTATCCATTAAAGGTTAAATCAAATTTTTAAATAGTGTTCCCTCACCTATCCCAATACATGACTCATTGCTTTTATTGTTCTGAATAATGGTTATATAAAATACTGATAGGATCTTGGTTGATTTTATTTTGGAACCTTTCTCGAAGTGAAGAATAAATTTGGTCTCTTGTTCTAGAATGGAAAGGATAATCAAGGAAGGGGTTATTAATATGAGATATCTCTCTAAAACACTCCATTTCTTCTATTCAATGTTTACATGTGATATCTTAGAGAAGGGGAACCTCTGGGGTTAGTTCATGGATAGAAAACCAAGATAGAGTACACAGGTTTTAGGAGGGATTTCTTTTCCATTATTGAACATGATTTTTCCCACATCTTGAATCATCAACCTCATATAAAATTGATTATGGGTAAATGTGATATTCTCTTTTGAAAAAAAACTGGGATAGATCAGGGATCAGTTTCTCTAGATTTCCAGCTCCATGAATTTATTTTAGGGTGTCTTGCTAGTACCTGATGTTCATCACGGTTTTCCTAGATCATTACAATAAACAATATTTAAATCAATTTGACATGAACAAAGAACTAGATAAGATTATATTTTGGACCTAGAATTTAGGGGTCATTTTAATGATGTACCTCTGAAGGGATATGAATGCTTGGGACTAAATTTATTTCTAGAGTGAGACATTGTGGTGTAATATGATTCAAGATGAGTTCATTTTCATGGTCTTGAGAATAAGGACTATGACCTACCAAATGATAAATATATCAACATAACTAGAATCTATAACATGCATCCTGGTGTTCATTTTGTAGGGTATATTAATTGTTGTGTTCAAACCATTTATTTTTATTGGTGATTGGGAAAAAACAATATAGATCTCTTTTGGGGATTTTACTACTTTATCTTCTCATGAGTTACAAAGTTTCCCGTTCCTAGACTAATGATTTCATGGTATTGGAGATGCAGTCTTAGAAGGCTTGGCACCAAAAATTGTGATGATCACTAGTTTTTAGTGTATCTGGAAATCAAAAAATAGGGATCTACATGAAGTGATTTTTATAACGGGTAAATCTCTTATCATCAGAACAAGGAACCTGATTCTCGAGACAATAAGAAATATGAAAAAACATTGTGATACTTTGAGACCTATGTAGGGGAAAAAATATCCCGACCCATCCATATTTAGTAATTACAAGGGGAGTTGGGTTTGATGGTGTCCACTGCTCTCAGACCTAAAACATAACACATGCAGTTCAGGAATCCAAGGTGACTTGTGGGGAGGATGTGTTGTTCGAGACCCAAATTGATGAGTTATTTGGTATTTTATAACACAATTTGGTAGACTCCATTGCCTCCTGGCCGAACCTGAGGCTATGATATCTGGAATATGCTTATGCCACAAAATGAGTATATAGGTAGTAGAATGGGAAACTGACTCTATCACTCAACATAATTCATTACATGGCACTTGTACTATTCAATGGTTGATTTAATATATTATCATTTGGTGAAAAATCTCCTCAAGAACAATATTCATGTACTTCAAACGTTACACAAGGGCAAAAAGGTTAGAGACCACCACGAAGGCATGAAAAAATGATCATGTGTCACCTATTTCCTAGATATGAACTTCTTAGGGCCTGAGGGGAGAACCTAGTAAGAGGGGATTCTAATGGACTCATATTTCAGGCCACCCTAGTCCCCATGTTTTTTAGTTTTTTGACTTGTTTCTATTCTCACGACCTTTTTGAATAAATAAATTTTGAGGATAATGAAAATATATATTTAAATATATGTAATCAAAAAATATTATATAATTGTATTTATAAAATTTTAATTAAGTTAATTTATTTATGATTATATAAATGAGTCATCATAAATATATTTATATATAAGTATATTTATTTATAATTTTAATTTTAGATAAATATATACTTATAAATATATATGTAGATATGTATAATTATAATTATTTATCTATATATAAATTGTGTAAATATATTTTTAAATATAACGATATTAATATCTAAATATATATATTTGTTAAATATAGTAAATATAAATTTATAAATATAATTATGTATAAAAATATAAATAGTTCTAATTAAATATACATATATATAAAAATAATATTATATTTACAAATATCTAAATAGTTATATTATTTAAATCCTTATAAATATATGTACTCTGAAACAATATATATTTTTATATATAAATTTATAAATATATAAAACTATTTATAACTATATAATTATGACATCACAAATATATTTATGTTTAATTATTATTTTAAATATATATTAATTTATAATTATAATAATTTATCTATATTTATAATTATATCAATATATTTATATATAAATATATTTAACATACATTTACAAATATATTTATATATTAATATATAAATAGTTATAATTATAAATATATGTAAAATGATTTTGACACTCCAATTTGTTACAAAGCTGAAAAGGTGTCAATGAAATATATCATTATGGGGAAAATAAATTAAGAAGGCCAAAGACCAAAAAACCCTTAGCAAAGCCCCTTCATGAAAAAACCCCTAGACATCATTGGTGCACAGGTACCTGCACATGACACTGAGTGGCCCAAATGCGTATCCAAACTACATGACCTACCTATGTGACCCACATGAGTGAGCCATCACTTTTTCTCAGGATCACAAATTTTCCTATAAATATGACACATGGGATGCTCATTTATACACAAATAAATTCCCCAAAGGCCTCATGAAACACTACTTTCTCTAATCCTTCACAAAATTTCCCCAAAACCTTATAGGTAGAATATAATAGCCCAAAGTACAGGTAATTATTGATCGATAGTGAAAATTAATTCCTCGAAGGTTTTAAAACATTTAAAACCTTCATGAGAGATTCACTACCTTGAAGGAGATGAACACTAGCGTGATGTCCTCATTCTTTAATAAGGACCTACCCGGTCCACCTTGGGTAACACCTATGGAAACCCTTGAAGAATTAAGCATGGGCTTACTCTAGTGTAGCATTCTAGGTGTCACATAGCTCAAGTAACCATTAGAAAACCCAAGCCTACCCAAGCGGATCTCCCCCTGCACGAGCCTCCCTTAGCTCACCCCACCCTTCACCCTACTTGAGTATTTGATCAAGGCCTCTTCTATGACACCCATGGTAGGTATTATCCTTCTTTGGCACCCTTAATTTAAAGGGAACAACATGAAACTTAAACTGAATCCTGTTAACCCTTATCATAAAGGAAATAGACACATAAACATGTCTTTCATTTGGGTCTATATCCCAGATGTTAGAGGTTTCTCACACTTTTCCAGTTGGTTGGTCAAATTCCTCAGTGGGGATGTGACTATTTGTCCCATTTGTAATGAGGAACCATACCCTTTGGAAAGTGACAAAAAGATCTATATTTGGGGGAGAAGGGTTAGGTGTTTGTCTTCTCATTATCATATATGTGACAGAGATCCTCCTTCCCACAGAATAGAGGGAAAAGATCAGAATTAATTTTCCATTAAACTTTTATTGACATCCACCTCTCCTTCTACTTGAACAATTTTCGGGAAATTATATGACCATTCTCACATGGCCTCTCATACTTACATCCCTCCTCATTATCCATGCCCTATACTCATTCTATGGTAATGTGAAGAGAGATAAGTAGCATACCCTCAGCCCAATTTGTGCCTTTTTTTCAATACCATGGACTCATTCCATGGTAAATTGTAGAGTGGGAAGTGTAGCCATCTCGAAATCATCCACATGGGGAAGGTGGATCGCAGAGGATGTTGGTAGGCCCAAATCCTATTCCCTCTCCGTCTAGTAATTTTTTCCATGCACACCAACATACAAGATTGGATTATGGGATCTCTAGATCTTCCACTTCTCCTTGTTTCAAACACGAATCATGATTCACATATGATTATAGGTTTACAGTGATCACATAATCGATACATTGAAAAATATTCATGGGAACCCTCCTCCAGAGTAAGCCCCAATCTAACATGCAATGGGCTTCCCATGTGATGTAAGCCCCAACTACACCATACTCAATAGTCTTACTATTCAGTGTAATCCATAGTAATTTAACAAGATGAACTATGATAACTCTTATTCCTACTCTAACCAGGATACATAGGATGTATACCTGAGGCTTGATCTCAAGGAACATCCTCCTCAACAGTAATCCCCCAAAAAACCCTAAAACTACCATGATTTAAACATTCCTCATGTAATCATTCTCATAGGGAATCATTTTAGGTGTAATTCCCAACCTCATTCTCTCAAAAGGTCGTACTATCCAGCAAGACAAACCTGAGGGCCTCTATATGAAATGGTACTCATAAGCAAACTACAGAGTTTTTTATTCCCTTATATATGGGATATGTATGAATATGCCCTATGGTCCAAACATAACACCCCAAATCTACCCTATTCATTCTAGTCCACATCCCAAGTAGGATTTCATCTGACATGGGAACCCACATAACATCTTGGTTCCTTGGGATACATAAGTGCAAATCCCAAAAAAAATACATTGACTAAGTATCGTTTTCATATATGTCATTTCCATATGATGGTAAACTATTTTATGATTTCCTAATAAAAAAGTATTAAAATTTATGATGTTACCCATTAAGAAGAACCGAAATATGTTGTTTTAAAATCCATTCACAAGGATACATTTAATTCCAAATTATAGTTTTTATCATGTCATCAAAGCAACACCTATCTCCCTAGATGGTGATATACTATAGTGTAAATCTTATCTCTTTTGATAATGATATTCTCCACGGTAACTCACACCTTCCTGGATTAAAATATACTTCTGTGTTCTCCAGGGTTTGGATAATAAAATAGAATCATCATAATAATGACACAATAAACTCTTCTCTATACATGAGGGTATTACTTTTAATCAAGAACCTCATATATATACAAATTTTTATGAATTTAATACAAGTTGATAATTGATTGTTAATTAATGCATAATTAATATCAAACATTTTATTTAATAAATGATTTCCAAATATGACTTAAATTTATATGAGAGTCCCAAATTACAAAATAATTCCTCCCAAAAGGGTGTGATGATCCCGAATTTCCATCCTCTCGAACAATGTGAGTACTTAAGCATTGTCAGTAAAAACTCCAATGAGTGTCTACCTTTGGAAAGTAGGTCCCTATAGATATAAAATAATTGGGTCTTTTCAATTCCAAAAACAAACCCACAGGAAAGTGCTCAGAGATAGTGTGTAACCTAATAGAAATGATTACACAAAAATTAAACACCCACAATCAACCATCAATTAACTCAGGTCATGTATCCAATCAATGAATTAAAAATTCGGATGTGAATCATTTGACTAGAGAACATCCTTCAAAAATTAAAAAGGATACAATTACCAATCCCCATCAAACCATTTCCTCCAAGAACAAAAGACCTAAAATCCCTATGCAATACAAAAAGAGTGATACCCATGTGAAATCCTTAACCAAAATGATAATGTCACACATTTATTTGACGTCTTACTATTCCAAAAGGAAAGAGGGCCAAGAAAGAAAATCAATTATGCATGTGTTAATTAGATGCTTCTTTGATCTATTTTTTGTTTGTGTTTGTTCAAGGAACTCATTTTTATGAACTCCCTTCAATACAATGGCCTCCTTCAAGTTTTTATAGAGAAACACCATGGCTACCACTAATTTCAGGCTATTATTTTAGTATAAGAAATAGTTACCAACCCAGCATCTTTGATGATGTGTCTCCAACACATTATTTTATGATTACAATTATAACATTATGATCCCAACACCGTAGGCCACAAATGATGCCATCCAGATTACGAATCCCAACCAGTCATTTGGCTAATTATGTATAGTATCCCAAAAGCAGATGGAACCAACAACCACCCTTAACCGTTTTGAGATTCTATCCCCAAAATTCAACAACCAATTCCTATCATACCCTGGTAGGTTGATTTAGATGCCACATCCAGCCTTGTCCATTAAGCACAAGGTTCCTTCCAACATGCCCCTTTCAGCAATCTCCACCACCAATGTCTCCCTGTAGTGACCCCTCTGCATGATAAGTGTAGTATACACGACCCTCATTCCCTATTCTTGATACCCCTTTCAACAATCTCCACAACTAATTTTTACCATCTCAGGATGATGATTTCGAGGTTAGTTCCCTATGTATGCAGTCCCATCATAGATTCCCAATTTTATCTATGAAAAATAATTTGGAAAAAACATATCTAAGACTATGTAACATGGTATTCTTAAAATTCTGTATCATTTAATATTGACCAAAATATAAAAATAATTTATGTGTATTCTTTTAATAATATCCTAACTCATAATGATATCTAAACCGAACTCTGATACCAACTATAAGGACCAGACCTTGAACATTACTTAATCTTGAATTAAGTTAATAATTTACATTGATGATCTTTTCATGTTTATATTACTAGTGAATTGGGCCATTTCTATTACATTACATCTCAAATATTACAAAGTAGAAAATTCAACTATGTATCCAATTTTTTCATGAAAGAAAAAGTCTTAAAAGAAAAATATAATTATTTTCTTGATATAAATCTTCTAGGATTATTTCTTTCTATTAACCTTCCTTATACCATATGAATTCATTTCAAAAACTCAGGTTTTGCATAAAAATTTAAGTAATGGTTATAAAATAAAAAGGAAAAACATGTGTCCATAAATACATAAAAAATATATTCTCTTTTACATACCTCATGAAAATCATCAGATTTATGAATAAATCATAGAAATAATAAATCAAAAAGTTTACTTGTGACATACATATAATAATTACACTAAATATTTTAGAGCTTCATAATGAGTTGAGTTGGAATGCCCATCACTGTATATTATCTAAATATCTTTGGAGAAACATTAACGTTTACATATGTCACGTTACCCAATGCGTTGGAGAGCTATCTCAGACTCATCAACCCTAGATTTATCATGGAACTACCCTTATGCATAGACAATTCAAAAGAAAATTAACATAATCATAACAATTGAAAATACATAAAAGAAAGACAACATTTTTGCATTGCAATCAAACTATAACATTTTGATATATTGACATAATCTATCCATTATAAAAAGAATTTTCAATACCATAATATGTAAAATGATTATATGGTATTTATTTTCCTTTTAGAAACATTACAGCTTTTTATGGAATCTAAATATGAAATAATGCTCACGGTGGAGGAAAGGTCGTTGCCAACATGTATATTAAAAAGAAACATTCCCTTTGACATTTAGTAAAATAAATTGTAGAAAAAATATTCCCTTTGAATGAAATTAAAATTCAAAGGGTTTTATACACTGTATAAAGGAAATTTTTTTATAAATGAAATTATTCCTCAATAAATGAAGATTGAGACGAAGTCCCTTACATCTTGTCCATCTTTACTCGTTCGTTCTTTAAACTCGTGAATAATAAACTATAATTAATTTATACCTAAATCAGAAAAATTTTCTTGTTAATTATTCATTTTATATAATTTATTACAATATTATAAACACTAAACTATGATTTTAGTTCATAAATGTAGTTTTTCCAATATTTGGTACTCAATTCAAAAAATGAACAACTTTTAATTACATGTTTTCAATGTGGTCAAAAGTATATTATCTCCAGAATGATATTCATGATTTAGATATCATATATATCATATATATCATATATAACCATTATATATATATATATATATATGTATTAATAGTAGTATATAGCATTTGGAGATAAAAAATGAAATGCACCGTTCATAGACACGGTAAGTCGTACGTACACATGAACGCTACTTTCACGTTAATTTCATATTTAATGGAATGAAAAATTAATGATACATAGGTATGTGATAATTTATGTATACTATAATATATAATTTCATTAATTCCATCCTTTGTATGTTCCCCATTGTTAAATAACGAGTCATATCACATTGAGGGTGCGATAGTCCACACTTCCTCAAATGAAATTATCGTATTTTACAATTATGGAAAAGATTTAAAAGTATGATATAAATTAAAAATACATAATAATAGAGAAAATATAAATATAATTTATATCACATATAAATAAATTTCCATCATAATTTCCACTATGAGAGGTTGTAGGAGATAATTGAACAATCATAATTTCGTGAGGTAGTAGTTCGCTGTCCATAGAAACCACATGTTTGTATCCCTTATATGGTGTTGGGTGGATGAATAGTTCAAATAGTCCAATTAAAAACATACTAGTATAATTAATATACTGGTGATGTTATTAATGAATGGAATAACGAGAGTTTAGGGAGTTGGAGAAGTAAAATAATTTAAAAGAACTTGAGAGGAGACATTATCCTTAAATTGGTTAACTCCAATTGGATTGAACCAAAAGGCTTTCTTGAATTGTCGTATTCATATTATATAGCTTCTAAGAAGAAGAGTGGAATATTAAGTTCTTCATGGAGTAGAGTTTGGATGATCCAACAGGCTTTAGAGGGGCGATTAATGGTTTAGAGGAGGTGGCCTTTTATACAATGGAGGATGGGCTCTTTATAAAAGTTTGAAAGTATTATTTTATTATAAAAATATATTCAGTTTCAAGAAGTCCAAAACATATTTAATTATAATATAAGGTGAATATATGTTTACATAAAATCATCCAATAATAATATGATAGGTTTTTGATATTTTTTAATCCTTGTCTTTTTTATTTAACTATCTTTTAACTTACATAACTTCTACCATGTCCTCTTATGTATTCATACTATAAGGAAAGTAAATTTAGCATAAAATTCCAAGAGACCCAAAATGGATCATTAAAGAAATTATTAACATCATATATGTCAGTTGGATGAATCTATTATTTTTAGGATTTTTTTATAATTTAATAAAACATTAATTATTTTATAAGCTCATATATATCAATTTATAAACTATTCATATCATGAAATTTTAAAATTATACAAAAACTAGATTCTATCTAAAAACCAACATTAATTAAAATATAAAAACTCATTACTATCCCTTAAAATTTTTTATGGAATAAAAAGTTTCAAAATTAATATATTTTAATATATATAATATCATTTATTTTCATCCTTTATTAAAGAAGCAATCACAGGATCACCATTTTTTTAATTAAATTTATTTATCTAATTTCTAAAAATTATAAATAAAAGACCATGATGTAGGAAGTATTTTTATATTTATAATGACTATTTATAGTAAAAAAATATAAGTAATATAACCCATTATAAAAATTGTTTTACTAAGAGATATATGGTTATGTTACATTTTCCTTCAGTTTAAAATAATTTTTATAAACTGTCATTTTCACATAAAAGAGGCTCCATGGGGTCCCAAAATCGACCCAAGGATGCCCATGGTCAATAATTAATCATGAAATATGATTAGGACGCATATTATGGTAATTTAATAATATTATAATATTATTTTTTACCCTTATTTACCAGATTTACCTTCTAACCATGGTAAATAAAATATTTACTTAAGCTTCTATTCATAACGTGTAAAAATAAAAGTTACCTATTTACAAAATTTGGAATGCATTATTTCTAAAACCGATTCTAGTTTTCAAATTAGAAACACAAAAGTCTTATAAATTAATTTAAAATTAATTCTCGTTGTCAAAACAAAAAAGTGTGTTTCTAAGAAATAATAATTATCAAAATATTGACACTTGTTGATGTTTAGTTTCAAAGGGAAATTACTTCCAATTACAATAATTTGATTAAATGGTAAAAATATAATCTAATTAATCTTTATAACCAATTAAAAATATAATCTAACAATATAACTAAATTAGATTAAAAGTCATTTTATAATTAAAATGATATATTTTTCAATATTCATTAAAAAACAATCTTTATCAAAAAAATAAAATAATTTAATCCAAAGTAAATTTTTATTTCCTTATTCTAAAGATTTTTTGTCAAATATAACATATAAATGTGAAAAAACTATATTTAAAAAGGGTTCACCATCAAATGGATGAAAATAATCTTTTTTAAATAATATTAGGGTATTAGTGAATAAAATTAGATCCATTCACATTTTAAGCCTCTAAAATTTATTTGAAAAATGTAAAAATATTTAAAAAACATGTGTAAACATATTATAGTTGGTTTTGTTCATTCCCTCAAATAAAATGTCACTCCATTAACTTCCATTTTAAAAAATAATATTATTATATTATTTTTTTCTATAACTCAACATTGTGTGCAACTTAAGATTTCCATGAAACTCATTGTTGGGTATTAGGTATGCCATTGGACATAAAATCCCCTTTAATGTAAAATTATTATTTAATTAAAAAATATTAATAAATATGAAAATTTATTATTCTTTATTTACGTGGTATGTTACACAAAAGATCTTATAAAATCAAAAAAAACTGATGTCGACTCTCCATACATTGAATGAAAGGAGTTCATTTGTCGGATCCATCAGCTAAGTATGTTAGGGATAATATTGATATTCTTATATAAATATTTCTTCACAACCTAGAATACATCATATATATTTAGTTCCTTCAATTAAACCTTAAAATATTTACATGTCTGGAACACCCAATACACCCACATCCATCCAGGATTAACACCCCCCCTGGGTGGATGTGCCAATATTTCCTCCAATCCATTGATTGATAAACCTAGGAATCCCAAAATATGGATGAATATTAGTGTGTATTAAATTCAATCATGTGAAACTTAATATCCATAGAAAAATGGTTGTGATGCATTCCACAAGATATAGATGATATCCAGCCATCAATGTACCCAACCGTAATTGAAACATTTATAGTAGTGATGTTTTGAAAGTCTTGAAACTAAGAGAGAAGAGTGTATTTTTTAGAGCTGCTATGGGGAACTTCCATAGATGGTTGTGACCATAGACTTGCAGATAATTAATCCCCATAAAATTATGGTTATATTTCTTCATTTATCCTACAATATTAAGAAGATTAATATCGCAAAAGTAGTTACAATAATACCATTTACATTCATCATCTTCTCAATGCAATTACTAACCCATTCACCAAATTGTGAAATATTCATGGAAGAAATTGAACCTAAAAAGAAACAAAAATTTCTTTTTGATTAGTACATGTTCAATTTAATGAATGTTGAAAAATATATTAGGATTTTAAAAGGCCATGATTTTACACAAGTTCCCCATGCATGTGTCCTCGAGTAAAGTGCCCATTTAGGTATCCTCACACAGGTCCTTTTCCCATAGAAAATGGGGAAGTATTCCAATTCACTAAATGGATTGAGTAGGTTGGTGAGTACCTTTTTTGCGTGAGATGATCATTTGAGAATTGGATTCATCAATTTATCTACAAGAACTATCGGCCTCATGATATTGAAAATTGTGAAGCCTTAAGGGTTTTGACGAAATACTTCCATTATGTATTGGAAACAATTCTCCTCTGCATGAACTGCATGCGTGCCTCACCTAAAATAGAACCCCATGTGGGAGACCAACATGGATTATTATAGAATATGACCCCAATGCTATATTCACAATTTTAATCCACTCACATCAGGATTGGACACTCTTCTTCTGATCAGATCCAATCCTGAGGGGGGGGGGGGGGGGTTTGTTGACACACTATTTTTTACGTAGAAGAAAAATGTAAAATAATGATATATTTAAAGGGGGGGAATCTATAATCCTAATGACCTCACCCCCCCCCCCCCCCAGAAAATTCCCTTCATGTAGGGATCCCTAGACACCGTCGATCTGAATGTTCCTACACATGAGCCTGAACAGTCCTCTTGAGCAGCCTACCTATGCAGTCCACTTGAGTGAGCAAGTACCTTCCACCAGGGTCCCATATATTCCTATAAATAGGACCCTTGGAGTCTTTATTTGGACATATCGAATTTTCTGAGGGCCTCCTGAAGCAAGGTTATCTGTAGTCTGTCGCTAAAACCTCCCAAAACCTTCTATGAAGCTTTTCTATGCCTAAAGTATAGGAAATTTAAAAGTGATAATGAAATTAAAGTCCTCCCAGGGTTAAAAACGTATAAAACTTACATGAGGTATTCTTTCCCTCATATGTGGAAAACACTAGTAAGTGGCCCCTAATAATAAATAAGGATCTACGTGAGCCACCATGGGGAACACGTATAGAATCCATTGAAAGATTGGAAAAGGTCTCACCCAATTTTGGTTTACCTGGTGTCCCAAAATGCATGGGTATCATACGCTCTCCCATGAATTATTATACATATTACCCCCTATATTAACCTACTTTGGCATTCTATAGTCTTAAACCTGTATGAGTCTTTGATCAACTCCTCTTCTAAGGGACCAGTGGTAGGGATTGTCTTTCATTGTCTCCCTTATCTGAAAGGGATGAAACTGAAACCTCCACTGAAGCCTCATGTATTATAAAATCATTGAAAGTTACACCTCATCATTTCACCAATTTGGGTTTATATCCTAGTAGTCAGAGGTTTCCAAACATGTTCATTTATATGATAAGAGTCCTTGGGTTAATGTGAGTTTTTATCATAGTAGTCAAGAGGACACCTTCCCAAAGGGGTTATGCTAGGGTGTTACTGGTTTTATATAAAAGGGTTAATATTTCTATGCACCTTCTCATCTATGAGGTGTAGAGAATCTGTTCCCCTGTAGAGAGAAAAAGGTTCAAACATGATTTCTATTTAACCTGTCATGTCATGATCCTCTCCTGATACAATACCTATGTTTAGGAAAGGCCTTCAACATTTGTACTAGAGATATCATTCTTGAAGTTTTCCTCTGTATATATTCCTTAGACCCATTGTAGGTTATTATAAAGAGAGGTAATTGTTGTACACTTGCCCCTATTCATTAATTGTTTTAGATACCCTGGACTCATCACTAGTTTAATTGAAGAGAGGGATGGGTTATCAGCCTGACCTCTTTCACAAGTGGAAGGAGGATCATAGATTAGGTGGATCGACTCAAAGCATATTACTTATCTATCTAGGATTTTACTCTATGTGCACTAGTATAAAAGAGTAGATTTTGTGATCTCGTGATATAAAATATTCTCATGTTCTCTCAATTAGTTTGAATCACATGGGCTTATATGTTAACAATGATCTCGTAATCCATAAAAACTCAAATCAAAATGGACATCCTCCTAAGGAGTAATCCCCAATCAAACTCGCAACAAGCAACCTTTGAAATGTATGACATGAAAGTACCAAAATAATTAATCTTCCAATTATGTATAAGCCCAAGTCATTTAACATATTGAACAATGAGAACTCTTATTCCTGATCTAACCTGGATATCTGGGATACCAACCTGAGGATCATGATTAATAGGCATCTTACTCCAAAGTAATCCCCAATCAAACCCTGCAAACTATCATGAATTAAACATACCTCATGAAAACCTTCTCATATGGAAACCGTTTTTAGGGTAAATCCCCTACCTCATTCTCTCAAAGGTACATAATCCACTGGAATTAAAACACAAGGGACTCTATAAGAAAGGATCCTCATAACCGAACTACATAGTCTTTGATTCCCTGAAATTGGGGATATGTTGGAATACTCAATGAGGTTAAAACTTGAAAACCCAAATCAACCATATTCTATCTGAGAATCTTTTCCAGTATAGTTTCACCAAACATAGGAACCAACATCCCTTATATGTTCCTTGGTCTACTTCTATGTAAGTCCCACACCAATAATTGACAACGAATCATCCACCTAGAAATCCTTTCCACATGACATTAAATTGTATGGTGAGGCCTTTATCATATGACCATAAAAGTTATGATGTTCCCCATTATGCATGAAAATCCTTTGTTGGGTCTAATTCCATTCATAGGGATACATTGGAAGCCCATTTATGGGATAGATCCCAACATCAAAACAGATCCTATCCCCCTAGATGAAGATATACTCTTGACCCATCTCCCTGGATGACAATATACTCCATAGTGACTCATGTCTCACTAAATGAAAATATACCCCAGAGTGACCCACAACGTGGCTACGAAACATACATTGTCTTAATAACAACAAAAGAATCTTTATTTAGTATATGAGAGGATACAATTTCATTAAGAAGCTCAGATACATATATATTATTCTAAATTCCATACATGTAAATAGTTGATTGATAATTAATGGATGATTAAAATTACACATTTTATTTAATAAAGGATTCATGAATATGTATTAAATCTACCTGAGAGTCTTGGAGTATAAAATAAATGCCCCTAAAAAAGTGTGATTTTCCCAATCTTCAACCCTCTAGAAAACTGTGTGTTCCTAAGAATCATTGACCACAACTCCAATTAGTTCTTGCCTTTCTAAGTATGGTTAATATACATATAGAATCATTGGGTGTTTCTAGATCCATGAAAAAATCCATTAACGACTATTCAATGATAGTGTGTTACCCATTGACAATGATTACAAAAAACACAAACCCCCAAAATCAACCATCAGGTGACCACAGTCCTGCTTAAAAATAATGAATGGTAAAATATGATGTGAATAATTTGACATGGGAACCTCCCTAAAAAATAAAAAGGATAGGCATCTCTATCCTCATTGGATCATTTCTTCCGAGACAACAAGACCAAAAAACACCATGGAAAAAATGATAAAAATAAAATAACATTTCTAAATATATTAATAGTTATATTAATTCAAATAGTTTTAAATAAAAGTATTCACATCCAATTGAGAAATTCTTTAATATGTAACCACTATCCATATACTTCTACAAACATGTTCCATATGAAGATGGAGTTCATAAGAGTATGGTAATATAATCATTTGATTCATATTGTTTTCAGCTCTTTTGAACTGTTTGGTAAATGGAATAATGTCTCAAATTATGTAAGTGAAATAGAAAATCCAATATTTTTATTTGACACCACCCTTTTCGAATATACAACCAGTGGTAATCATGTTTATTTTAAGAATGTTTTTTAATGGTAAAGGAGAAAAGTTTAAGTAATGAATTATTGACTCCGGCTACTCCAAAAAGAATGCAGTGATGGGATTATTCCAATAATCTAAATAATGTGTCATCTTGATATTACAACTATTTTTGTAATGTATCATACTAACTACTAAATATCTGTAATTTTATTTATGCATCCTCATCTGAATATTCTTGAATTGTATACATTGGCATTGTTCATATATTGAATTAGATGTTATATAATCATTCTTATAATGTATGTCCTTTATTTTCTACTTCTTCCGCTATGATTTATAATTTATTTCTATTTCAGCACTATGTTATTTTTATAATGAGGTTATAATCTCTCCACTATAATGTCCTTACACCTTTGATATAGGTAGGCTGCCTCTGTCATATGAGGTAGAACACTTTAGGCCATGTAACCCACCGGACAAGCTACTTTCCTAGTGGTCAGCCTAGTCAGGATATTACACAGTGGTTTTAGAGGATTTTTTCCTTGTCATAATATTTTTGGTTGGAAGATATGAGATTGTGAATGTGTTGATGCTTAGTAAATATCCATATATTTGATTCTTCACCAACCAATGGGTATAATTTCATGTGTCTAGGGATGGGGTTCTTCTTTTTTTTTCAATTATTGTTGATTTTTTCCCCTTGAGTGAATGGGGTAATTTTCGATGCTTATTGATTTATGACAATTATCATATTTATCCTTGTCCTGGTATGGAAAGGTAGTGTAATTACCTGAATTATTATTATCATATATAGATTCTTAATTCATGAATATGTAATTTCATGATGATTCATTTATATATTTCCGATTGATTTTGATTGTGCGCCTTGAGTGATATGCCATCCTTCCTATTTAATTTGCATGTCCAACAATTGGATCATAATAATATGTTATACAATTTTTATATATATATTTTTATTAGGAAAAAATGATATTTTGTTGTTAATATTTATAAATGGATTCATGGGATATATTTATTAGTAGCGAGTAAACTAGAACTAGTTTTCCATTGTAAGGTGTAGGGGTATCTAATGATTGGGAATGGGTAACCTAGGTACTCGATCCATTTTTTGGAATTTATTATTCCCATTTAAAGGGAACTATTAAAATGTAAAACCTAATAATTTTCATATGTAAACATGAAATGGTTTTGATTAAATAGGAGTTAGTAATCGATATATAAAATGTTTTGTAGAATTATAAATTGGAGATGGAAACCCCTATAAATGAACAACCCATATAAATGAACAATTAATTAATATAATATTATGTCATTAAATGAATACATTTTTAATATGTTTGTTAATTTTGTATAAAATGTATTGGATCACTTAATAAGGCATTTTACCAAATCCCACGGGAATAATGATCATGTGATTAGCTTAAAAAATGAACAAATGTACCAATGTATGTCAAGTGGGGAATTTTTCATCTAAGTTAACATACTAGAGGTGTTATTTAATATCTAATAATTAAAAAACTTCTACTTGGTTTCATCCAAATGAACCTAGGATGGATTAATGGGTCCTCATAGGTTTCCATATCTTTAATAACATAAATGGAGTTAATTTTGATATATTTTCAAATTATGACTAAATTTTAATAAAAAATGAATGCTTTAAAAATAATATTTTATAAGACTTTTCTATTTTCCTTGATGAATTTATTAAATCATGTACCAAGTTCATTTATATTATAGTTGGTACTTGATGTTCTATTTAGAATCATTTAAAAGTAAGATGATAAAATGAAAATCATTGAAAAGTATTTTAATGGGAACCATAAGAGGTTTTCTTTAATTAAACCATCATGTAAGTGTAGTTTAAATATCTATTGATATTCCTCGGATAGAAACATGAGACTTTTTTATATTAATTTCTTAAATGATAGGATTATGGCATGGTGAAACATGTTTGGTAAGACCCAGTGAAAGGTTAAACACTTTTGATTGTGTAAGGGGTTAGAAAAAGTTAGGTATCACTCTTAGAGAATAAATTATGTGATAAATAATTTGTGATTTTTGATGTACGGTACCTTTTAGGTTTCTTTGTCCCACGTAAGACTCCTTCTTTCTAAATTTCACCCTTTTTTGGATGGGTGGTCATGGTATCCTTTAACATTATTATTTGATTCAGCATTGTGTAATTATTAGTTTTAGATGGTTAGACATGCATGTCGAATGGTTTTCTTAATATTAGGTTTCATGACCCAGTTTAGCTTTATTTGGGTGACTGAGGAGGTCGTTAGACTATTTTACTACTGTGTGTGATGGTATGAATTTTGGCCAGTTTTCTATGTTTGCCACATGATACATGTAATCAAAGGGAGGACTACATACGTACAATATTTATTGTGGTTATCTAGATCATATAATATCTATGTAGTATACATTCCTATATGTGGTTCCCTTGGAGTTGAAAAATGACTCAATAAACCCATATACTTTGGTGGAATCATTAAGCCTTGAGTTGTTGATTTCATATCATGTCATATCCATTGTACTGTTCTTGAGAGTTAAAGTAATTATGTTCATCTAAATGATCAATATTGCTGACAAGAGACTCTAGTGTTCGGAGATACCGGTACGTTTGATTTTTTTTCTTTCATATCAAATGTTATGGAAGTTTTGATCATTACATGGAACTGTTTTGTGATTATGTATAAGTTAAATATGATCATTCATACTTATGAGTTGTGGTTCTATCATTTTGTTTTTGATGTAGATACTACTTAGGTGGGGAGTGTCATGATGTTTTTAGTATATTGGTCAGTGCTTACTGGGAATCACAACATTATTGTGGTTGGATATGTGTGTGAACTTTTAAAAACAATGTTGGTCTTATATGGAAATTGATTTTTAAGTTGGACATTCATGTAGTTCCTCTGGTGGTGGAGGAATTATGAACAATTAATATTTATTCATTGTCAAGTGAAGAAATTATTCTTCCAAAACGTTGACCATTGTGGTTTGATTGTGCTCTTTTTTTCTATCTTCATAGTGTACTATTTCATAGTGACAAGAATGTCCCCTTCCTTGACATCGTCCAAGATACACTAAGAGAGTGCCAGTCTTACACCATAGTAATGATTTATATTTAATGGTTTTTTGGGTGGTTATGTCATTGTATCATACTGGTTTTGTGATTATTATTGAGGAATGGTTAGTCATGTGTGATTCGAGGGTTACCATGTAGGAATTCCTTGGGTAGAAGCATGTACACGAGCCATTTTCTATTGACATGAATTCTAAGAAACTAACATACATTTCTCATTCAATGATTTAATGTGGATGTCTTTACTTAATGCCAATTTATCACTTTTAAGATTTGAGTATGGACTATAATGGGTTAGTTAGTTAGAATCAATTTTTATTATTATTATCTTATTCTGTACATGATTCTAGGCTAGGAGTATTTTCTTGAATGGGTAACGATCACACTGGGATAAATCAAGACTACTCCCATGTTTGTGCTGAGGTATGAAAGATAAAATGGTCAAGTGGTGGTCGAGAAGAAAACATCACCATGAGTCAGTTTTTTTCTTCAATAAACTTTAATTTCGAAAATAGAATTTTCCATAGGATAAGGTAGTATAGTTTTGTTTGTAATACTCTTGTTATCTAGGACAAGAGATTTTGAGATAATTTAGATAGTGTGGCTCAACCTGTTATACTTCATGTTGATGTCCACAATCAAGAGGGACTGTTTTAAACTAGAGACAATGTTATGGAGGGAGTGGTAAAATGGTCACATGTGACTTTCAAATAAATATTATGGGACCTATTTCTATGTGTTTGATCAAGATTAAGATATTCTTTTTCGGTGAGATCCCTGATATTAAAATGAAAATAAAAAGACTCTCATAGTTGAATAAAATCATGCTAGGAACATCGTTCGAACATTATGGTGTGAATTTTTGTAAATTAAAATATTGAGGTGTACCATGGTTCATATAGTGGCCTATTATTATGTTAAGACCAATTGTGGGGATCACAATCACCCTAATTTTTAAAGAGATGAAAACATGACTGTGTTTCCTGTTGAATGGGATTGTGTATGCTCTGTTTCTTCATTTCCATCTGGGGAAAATATTTCTCTTAGGTCTTAATGGCTTAAGTTTCATAAGTTTATTACAATATTTGAGGTGATTTGGGAATTTGGAAACACTACAAAACCGTTTAAATAGGAATTTTTTACCCTAGTGGGTTAGTTGTTTTATTCTATATTCCTAGAGGATTCTCAAGTAAAAGAAGTTCCATGTTTGGGAGGTTGAAAAAACCCGTGTTTTTTTTGCCAAGGAAAAATTCCAAGTGACTATGAATTTTGGGATTTACTAGACAGTCCGTTAAATGAATGGAGATTCATTGAATAATTTTAAGAGGTTCAACACTTTAAAATGTGGTCTTTATTCTTCTGTGAAGTTCTGAGAGGATCCCTAGGTGGTCTATTGAGTTTCAATTGTGTCAAGGCCTATTAACCACAAGGTTGGGTGGTCTGAATAGGGCGCATGATTAGTCTAAAACTATGCACCCCCACCAAAAAAATTTATTTCCTACATCATAGGAGAAGATGTGAAGCACATGGGATACACAAAGTTCCCCAAAACCATGCACCCATATCCCATGGTTACATCCACTGAGGTAGTATCTATAGAATACTCATCATGAGTTTGGTTTACGGTTAGGGTAACCGTGATAGAAAAACCAATCGAGGTAGGTTTCCTATACAGAGGGTGACAGATGGTTGGCGTATAGTCTGAATACCATGAGACCCAATTTTTATAGTGAAATTACATTTTTAACCTTAATGATTTAATATTTCTATTTCTTATTCTTATTTCATACTCCTCCTCCACCCATCTTATCCTCCTTCTACATTACACTAGCTTCCTCCTCAATCATATCATAGGAATCAAGAGATCTCTTTAATCCAAAGTATGAATGTATCACCGTTAGTCTGTAATGATCCACATCAGTATGATATTGATTCCATTATATGTTTTCATCATTTAATCTTATCGCAATTGAGTGAAAAAGGTGTAATCTTATTTGCTATATTTTTTGGGAGAAATTTTTCTTGTTTTATTAAATCTAAACTAGATTAATTCAGAGCTTGATATTGGACATGTAATGCATCCTAATAATAATTTTGGTTGTCTACAAATTTTTCCACAAGTTTCTATCATTTTCTAAATAGAACCATTGCACCAATGACAATCCTTTTCCACCTTATTCATTAATAAGTTTTTCATTAATATAAGTTGGTTTAAAAAACTATTGTTACTTCTGTTGATCGTTGTTATTAATTTGACGCTTTAAATCTCAATGATAAGCACCACTTGGGCATGCTATCTTTTTAGACCTCATTTTAAATAATTGTTTAATTGTTTTGATTTCCTTATAACCGTTAAAATTGGATTAATAATGTAATTTCCCATTTTAGGAAGTTGTCTAAATGATAATGGAACCTTTTAAATACCATGTTGAATCTTTATCAATTTAATTCCCATACAAGGTAGATGTTTCTAAAATACATCTTTGATGATTATTAAGTTATGAACATTCAATGTGATGTTTATTTATGCAATGCGATTTTTTGATAATCAATTTCTTGATTTTATAATAAAACACCTTGACTGATGTAGACTATCATTAAAATTTCAAATTGATGTTTATTGAATTTGATCTTCTTTGTCATTATAGAATTAATGGTCCTATATTATGTTTTTATTTGAAAAAAGGATTGTTTAGTATATTAAATAATTTTTTAAAATTAAAAAGTGTTTCATTAATATATATATATATATGATCATTGAACCATTTCACCTCATAAGTGCATTCCTAGAACACTCTTACCTAAATGAAAAATGGACCAATCCACTCCTAGGGGAATGACTTTCTTAATAAATGAGATTTCTCATGTATGTGATATTCATAAAGGACCAAGTATATTGAAAGTACCTCTTTGAGACTTTTAAATGTTTTTCCATGTTATTATTTGATTTTAATATTTTTTAATGTAATTGATATTTTTCATATGATTATGCCTCTTGATTTATATAAATGAGAATATATTATGAATTTGTATTAAATTTAATGCCTATTCATGATGGAATGCCTTCCATAAAATGTCTTAATTGATTTAAATGGAATGTATTAGTTTGATAATATTGATTGTGGTGGATTTCATTCTAATACATGTATTATATTGTTTCCTTATGATGGAATATATTTTTGTGGTACGACCACACCTCTTGTTATCATAAAAAATTCATGAATTATGTAAATTGGTATAAATGTGATTCCCACACTATTAATTGGGATATTTATATGTAAATAATGATGGGTAATTCCTCATGGATTTGATAATTATTGTTATATGATTACACTTTAATATAGGTAGTGGGATAATGGTAAGGGTGGAATTGATCATGGGTGAATCATGAATCCTTGAATCAGGTGTTGATCCATGGCGTCTCTCACTAGTGATACCATGTGGATAGTGGGAATGAAGCATTATTTCCATTGTTGAGTGTTGAAATGACGACGAACTCAATACTATTCTAGTGTTGACATGATGACAAAATTACCATCATGAGTCACGAGGATGATGTTTCCAACTCATTATGATATATAAGGCATGTACCCTATTTCTTGATCTTATAGGATCTTTTAGATTGGTTTTGGATGACTGTGTTATGCCTTGGTCTAGCCAGCACCTAGTATTCTAGGCATATGAAAACATACATCATCACATACTTGGTTCCTCTAGGTGGATGAAATATATAAATGCACAATAAATATTTTTACTATATACATAGTTTCATTTCATACTCATTCATCCAATTAGCCAAAGATTGTAGAGTCATCTAGGTGTCCCGTGGGATGATGAGCTAATTGGTGTATGTTTATTTATTCACCACGTATTATTATTTCCCAATACCCACCCATTATTTTACATTATTCTTCATAGACTAGATTATCTATTGACACCATGGGTGGTAACAAATTGGTACTTATATCTCACATCCTACTCAGTCCTCTAATATACTAGGGTACCTGAATAGATCTCATGTTCACATGACCATGGACTATTTCTTACATGGTTATGCTTGTACCCATGATTTAGGATAATAGGACCCATCTAGACATAGGATATTCATGGAGAACACTCCTATTGAATTTATTTTCATTAATTTATTCATGTATTATAATATATGATGATGACTACTGTATATGTATTCTATTAGTTGTATATCATCGTTGAGACATGCATGAATTATATACATTAGCATTGGATTTCATTTGATACAACTGTTATATTAGTCTTCTACTTCAATATGTATTTCATTTTACACTGCATTCGATACTATTTTTTATTTATGTATGTTGTACTGCTATACTACTCACATATTGAGGGTATACTATCCCCACTACTACCTCCTTATACCCTCGATGCTAGTTGGAAACCTCTATCATATAAGTAGGAACACTTGATTATATGTGACCCACTGGTCTAGTTATAATCCTAGTGGTCAATAGGGTGGGGACATTAGAACATGACCTTCATATCTTGAAAAAAAAAGATTCTAAATATAGGTATTAATTCCCTATTTAATTTTCATGAAAATAATTTAAGAATAATATAAAAATTTATAATTTTAGAATGTTATTATGGATGGGAAAAGGGATGAGGTGAAATGAAAGGTCAAATAAAAAAGATCTAAAATATCAACTAAACCGTTCAGAATAACTTAACAATGCACCTTTACCCCACCTATTCAATATCTCCATTTACTAACATTGAAGGATGATGTAGATATAAGGTTACAAAATTGAAGCAATTTCATAGTTGATTTTATAGATCGAATACACTGAGAATCCATTAAAAAATACACGTCTCTTGGGAATGTAAATGAAATCCTCATGTATGTATGTTTAGAAGTCAATGTTGTAAATATATACAAGTAGTGCATCTTCATGATTTGTTTTTCCAATATCCGATATACTATATTAATTATGAACAAATAAATATAATAATTTTTAGCCATCTATATCAATATTATTTTATGGGATACCCCTATGAAAAGATATATGGACTCATTAGTCCTCACACCACTTCTACACAACAAAAATCTTTGGATTTAGATCAAATGTATGAAATAGTGGAAAAAATAACTAGACCATTCGAATGAAAACATATATATGGGAAACACTTTTTATTACTAATGATTCATAGGCGAAATCTAAAATTTAATCATATAAACTATATTTCCATTCCATTCATCAATTATTAATTTAATTATTTTTTAGTAAAAATTTGAACTTATTGTAGTCAATTTATAAATATAATGATTTATGCTTTTGGATTCAGTACATGGATACACAACAAACCGACCACATGTGATGCTGTTTTTATATTTGTAATACACTACATTTAATTTTTTTTAACTAAAATCGATGTTATATATTTTATATTATGTTTTTAAAAAAAATATTATTATACTAGGGTGGTGTTTAAATATAATGAAAATCAAGGAATGGGGATATCCCATTCATATATGGAGCTGGTTGACCTCTACAATAGATAAGTTTTAGGGTAAATTTAATAATATTTGACTATCAAAATAAAAATAAATAAATATACTTATTTTTTCCAATATTTTAGTAGTGGATAAAAAAAATATAAAAAATGTTGTTATTGTGTTTTATAATTTTTTAGATATATCATATACCATAAAAAACAATCATTCTGATGAGGTATTTCAGAGATAATAACTATACCATTTAAATTAATTATTATTTCATTGGGTATTTATGTTTTCCAAGTACTACCAATACTGTAGAAACTCCTCATATTCATAAGACAAAAATAATTATTTTATAAATGATTGGTATACATACCTAATGTAATAATTTACACATATGTAATGCCGATGTCACTTCCTATTACTTATTTAGTTGATTTTCTAATCATTTATCTACATTTTTATTTAAATTCGTCATCATTTTTTTCTAAAAATTATTTTGTTAATTTTCACAGAGATCATGAACAAGGTAATTCATCAAAAATGATAATTCCATTTTTTATTTTTTTTGATGAACTGTATGATAAAAATACATTATAGAATAAAAAATACACTAAATTCAATCGATGGTGTACCCGGTATGACTCAAATTGTGTTATTTTGGTCTTCAATTCTTATTTTATTAATTTATTGATTTATATTTATGTTTTATTTATTTCATTATAGTATTTGTAACATAAAAATTATTTTATTATATTGGTTGGTTCTTTTTCAATATTTGGGGTGGTTTGTTCAAATATGCTTGTTCTCATGAGAAATCGATCTTCGAGGCTGCAACTTATATAATAGGAACAAGGAAATGGTTCATGAATTTTTATAGATACCATGAAATTCCGAATTCCGAATTCTTATTTAGGTAATTTTTCACCATTTTTATAATTTTTTATGTTCGTATCCATAACATTTTTATTGATTAATTATTTAGTTTTTTACAGATATTTTGAAAATTTATATTTTTCATTCAATATTATACAAAAATCAAGAAAAGTTTGAACATAGTTCTTCTTGATGGGGTGTTTTAGGAAGCATTGGGTTTCCACATCCATCCAAATAGAACACATTCTCTCTAATTTTTTTTTTCGTATTTCATTCTTTTGAAGAAAAATCTCACATAATATAATCAATCATTTACATTTAAATCTGATACACTATGTTCTCAATTTGACTCCAAATATATGTTTTCAGTTAATAATTTAAATTTAGGTTCAAAGTAACCATCACATACTAAAAATTTAAAAAACACATTAATAATGTTTTGATATTTTAGGAAAATGATCCATTAACAATTTTTGACATGTAGAAATAATCAGTACATCAATCAGACACATGATGTGACTAGTATGATTCGAACGATGTCTTTTTATTTAAATTTGACATTAATTATTGTAAAAAAACAAGAGACATACTCAATATTGAGAAAAATCATTTAAATTGTTTTGATACAATAGATCAATGATTAATAATTCATTTGTTATGTGTAAGAATTTTTCTCTCTTAAATATATAACACAGTTTTACCGATATGACTACATGTGTGTCTTTTTATTTAAAATGAACATTAATTGTATTAAAAAAGAAATTGACATACTAAATAAAATTAAAATGCAGTAAAATTGTTTTAGTACATTAGAAAAATTACCATAATTCATTACTCCAAGTGTGTAATTCTATTTAAAATTGTAATTAATTATAGTAAAAAATAAATGTGAGACACACCAAATAGAGAAAATAAATTCAGATTATTTTAATACTTTAGGAAAATGATCGGTATCTCATTTTTTGTGTATTGGATTTAACCTCACATTAATCAGATACACATTGTGTTCGATATAACTCAAAGGGATAATTATTAGTTTAACTTTTTCATTTTCGTTCCCAAAATGATTCAGTCACTGAAAACTAAAAAAAATCTATTTGACACTGTTGATAATTTAGGAAAATGATTAATAATTCATTTTTGATGTGTTGAAATTGGTTTCAGTTGAAACTATCACATGATGTGACAAATATGACCAAATGTGTGTGTTTCCAATTTAAAAAGATATTTTAGTAAAAAATCTGCTGACCATCATAGAATCATGAAAACAAATTTTAATATCGTTTATTCTTTATTAAAATCATCATTCTACCATTTTTAAAGTGTATGAATCATCCATACCTCAATCTAATGGATGATGTTTATGATATGACTCCATGTTTATATTTTTTTTAAAACTGACATTATTTTTATTAAAAAAGTTAAGGGATTTACTCATAACTATGAAAAAACATTCATATTGTATTGATTCTTTATGAAAATGTTACATTAGTCATTTTGAACATGTAGAAATGTACTAAACCTTAATCCCGTATATGGTTATCTCAGTATGTCCCACTAGACTATTATCATTTTAAAATTCACATTCTCTATCAAAAAGTTTTTTACTAATAGAAAGCTATGGAAACATCATCTGATTGACTTAAATATTCAGGAAAATAATTTATAATTCATTTTTTAGTGTATGACTCAATATCATTTCCGACCAATAGATGTTGTGACTAGTTTGACTCAAAGTCTATGTTTAATGTTTGAAATGACATATTATTAAAAAACAAAAGTGACATACTCAAAACCAAGAAAAAATATTCATATTGTTTTGACATTTAATGAAAACAATCCATATATCATTTGTGAGGTGTATTAATTATCTGTACCTAAATCATATGCATAGTGTGATTAATGTAACTCAAAGTGTGTAATTTTAATTAAACATGTCTTTAACTAGAGTTAATAAAACATGTGACATACTCAAAAAATGATAAAAAATCACATTGAGTTTTTACATTACGAAAATGATCAATAAGTCATATTAGATGTTTTAAAATTAACCAAAACTCAATATGAAACATTCTATGACCTGAATGACTCCATGTGCACATTTTCATTTTATATTGGCATTAATTTTTTTCTGATGTACATGTTAAAGTATCAATACACATAAAAAGCATTAGGATTATTTTGATACTTGATGATATGGTCTATATAAAATTTTTGATGTGTAGGAATCATCCTCACATAAATATGATACACTATTTACCCAGTATGACTCAAGGTTTCTGTTATCATTTTAAAATTTTCATTATAGTTCAAAATGTGGGTCACTCACTGATATACAAGAAATCACACTACAGTTTTCTCGATAATTAAGGAAATAAATTCCAAAGTCATTTTTATTGTTTATTAATGAGTCTAACATCAATATAAAACATGATGTAACTGGTATAACCAAAAGGTAGTGTTTATAGTTTAGTATTGACTGTTTCATAAAAACAATACTTATATATTGAAATATGAGAAAATTAGTTCATATTATTTTGATAGTTTACGAAAATGATCCATAAGCCATTTGTATCAAGTCTAAATCATCTAAAACTCAATCTGACATGTGATGTTACATTTATGAATCATAGTGCATCTTTTTATTTAAAATATACATTTTATTAAAAAATATTAGTGAGATAATCTAAACAAATAAAATAGATTTTAATTGTTTTTATAATTTAATAAACTAATCCATAAGTCAATTCTGAAATGTAGGAAATAGTCTCACATAAATCTGACATAAAGTGTGAGGAGTATGACTCAAAGTGACCATTATCAATCTAATATATACATTTTTGTTCAAAACACGTGTCACCCACTAAAAATCATTATTTTTTTTGCTTCTTGTCTTGATAAATTAGGATAATGATTCAAAGGTCATTTGTTATTGGTACAAATCAGTCTTCTATCAACCCAATAGACAATGTGACCAGTATGAATCATGGTTTATGTTTGTAGTTTAAAATATCATTTTATTAAAAATAGAACATTAAAATCTCAAAACAGAGATAAAACATTCATATTTTTTCAATACTATTGAAAACATATCCATATGTTATCAGGGATATGTAAGAATCATTCTCACCCAAATTAGATGCATTATGTGACTAGTATGACTCTAGGTGTGTCCTTTAATTTAAAAGAGACATTTTATTAATGTATTTATTCATATTTATGTTTAGTTTATTTCTTTGTAGTGTTAAAAACATAATAATTGTTTTCTTATACTAGTGGATTATTTTTCCCCATATGTGGTGGTTTTTTCAGTAACTAATACAATGAAATGGTTTTTAAGAGAGTTTCATATGCTCCAATGATAATGAGATGTTCTAAAATGTTTTTTAATAGTAAATTAAAATAAAATTATCAAAAACAATGTACGAAATGTATATAATATTGTGTTGTTTATTTGTGATGTAAATTTTATTTAATTATATTATTAATTTTTATACAAGTGTATTTGAATATAGGTCTATTTTCATACAATTGTATTTTATTTTGTGTGATTTTATTCAATAATACACTTTAGAAGTAGGGCCTTTATTAGTACTATTTATAGGGATAACAAGGACCCTATATCAACACTAACGAAATGAAGGATAAAGGGTTCCCTTTATGAGTGCTAAAAAATTCTCCCAAATTGGGGCCTTTTATCAACAATGAACTATTGCTAATAAAGTAGCACCTTTATCAACATGTTTTTTAGTGATGACAAAGGTACTCCTTTATATGTGAAACATTAGCGCAGATAATGGGGTCCCTAGTTTTAATGGTGGTGATGAGAAAAGTAGTTTTATATCCTGGTTAAATTAACTTTTATTTCACATTAAAAATGACTATCTATGGTAGTGTTATTTATCAAAACAATTTATAGTGTGAATATTTACATTCACGGTTTAAATGATGGAGAAAAAATTTTTAGTGGGTTTGAGATTTGATTTATTCACAAAGTGAACATAGTTGCAACACCATTAATAGGGGTTTTCTATACTATTATAAAAATCAACTACCCCATTGAATCCACTCATTCCAACCATCTTTTGTTCATACCCAAGTAGAGAAAAGGTTCAATTTCAATGAACATTGAACCACCTGGGTCCAGTCATAACACAAGTTGACACTAATATAAAATTTTATTTATCTCTGAGTCCCTTATAGGATTTCCCACAATTCAAATAGTTTCTCACTGAAACTAATAGCTTTTGGGCATGCAAATCATGTCACACATTTAAGGAGCTTTTTTTTCTAAATTATTTGTCAACTGTGTGGGGGAGCTATATAGTTTTTTAGGGAAAACCATATAATTGGAGTTAGATTTTCCAAATCACAGGCCAAGACCTTTCATGGTTCCCTAGAATCCCAGTAGAAGGCACAAAGTTAGCGTATGTTTTTCCCAACCATATGGCTAGATCGTGTCTATTTCCCAAGTTCATAAAAAATTGTTTTTTATAATTAATTCCTTCTCAGTTTTTAATAAAAAATAACCCCTCATACCTCCCATTTAACTCATGCGACACTATGGATCCCTCTCCAATGATTCCACAACCTTCCATAGTGGATTCAAATAGATTCTTCATGATTTTTTTGATTATTCAATGGAAATCACCTTCAT
The DNA here is from genome assembly GCA_963277665.1 of Viscum album. Classification (NCBI taxonomy): domain Eukaryota; kingdom Viridiplantae; phylum Streptophyta; class Magnoliopsida; order Santalales; family Viscaceae; genus Viscum; species Viscum album. Next base: position 412,556,590 of record OY728128.1, on the reverse strand, counting down.
CTTCTTCCTCCTCCCCTTCATTCAATATTCTATTATCCTCTCAAACACTATCATGTTTCGATGATAGAGGTTTCATGCCCAGTTGTTTTAATTTTTTTCATTGATAATGTTAATTTTGTTCAATCATTCTAAATTGTAAATTCTAGAGAATGATATATTCCATTATTGTCAATGTTGAATATTTTTTAGTATATTATCATATAAATAGACGATTAAATTTATGACCATTATTTATTGAGTGTTTAATTATGTATTTTCATTATACAATGATGTAAATATATTATAAAAAATAATGATTATGGATGAAATTGGCCTCTTTATTGTTTCCATGTTTTAATATGTTTGACCATGTGTTTTCTTCAATATAGTGTGTCTCAAAAACACGTATGAAAAGATTAAGAACACCAATATCTTGATTCATTTCTAAAATTAACTTACTTCATCCATGATAGAGAGTTCTAGGTTGATTAAGTCTTCCAACTAGTTATTAATATATTCTTATAGGCATGTCTAATTTCTAAAGAGCTTCAAAATGGTTATTTAATAATAATTATTCTTTTAAACTTTGACTAATTCACTTATACACATGTGTTTATATATATATAGGTATCCTATTTAGAGTTATTAAAAAAATTCTATATAAAAACAGGGATATGGGATACTTATTTATAGATATACTGAGTTGAATATGTTTTTAACTAATAACTGTGTTTTCAGAAATCGACAAGCCATATATTCGAAATGGTAAATAAAATTAACAACGATTTCTTCTATGTTTTAAAAATTTATTTTTAATTTTGAATAATGTTTTTCATAATGTGATCACCTCCCTAGACGTCCTCTAGTTTTGTGAGGGTCATTATGTTGGATTTTGTGTTCTAGAACTGGATTTTTGTACTTTCGATTGTATGTATATTTGAAATAATTAATATTAATATAAAATATTTTTATATATATTTCATTTTTGTGCATATAATTTATATAATAATTTCCAATAGTATATTTTTTATTGAAAAGATCTATGTAGTTCTGAACTATGATGACAACATCGAATTTACCTCGTGATATTATTAAATATGGATTTATAGATGGATATTGTACTATGATATGAAACATAGTATTTAGACTATTATGTTAGATTACACATAAATTAATGATGCTTATTCTCTTGTAGGTTTTACTTGGTATTCATAAAAATGGGATATTACGAGAATGAACCTATAAGTAGGATTTTTTTTGGATTCGTGTCATAAGATATTACAATATTACAGTGTGTGAGAAATGGACCTTGGACTTTATGATTATAATTGTTGTATTTCATGACTCAATAACATATATTTAATTACAAATTCTATCATTCCATTTAGTAAAGAAAATTAGGGTATGGTGGGTGAATAAAAAATAACATGTAATTTATGGATGAGTTGAGGAATGTCTTTCCATTTCATATTTCGGGAATTTGATATCTCAGTCCATTGATTGGAAAGAAACCATGGGATTTATTTCCATATACATGGTGTAATGTAATTATAATTTTATACAATATTATAGGTAAAAATGAATAAGATAACATTTATCGAGAAATATAATAGGAGAAGATTTCTTTTCTGAATTTTCATTCCATATACAGTGTGCGACAACTCATGATTACTTTTAAAAATTTTATACCTACCAGATTGACCCATTATCATTTATGAAAGAATACTTTGATGAAAAATATTTTTTCCCTTCCTCCTTAATGATCATTAAACTTTTTCACTAATATATTAATTGGTACACCCTCATGAAACCCATTTTCTTTTTATGGGAGAATTAATGTCTATCATTGTAATGTTTCCCCATTTTATGCCACATTTATAATTATTATAATTTGATAGGGTTGGACCACAATTATATATTCCTATAATTCATTGGGTCTTGTGATATATCTCATGAGACTATGTGTATTATGTGTGAACATGATGGGGGATTTTTTTCACAATTTTGATGTTATGCTTTGTGGAAATATGTTATGTGCGAAAATGTTACTAGATTTGTTTGTAACAATTTGTGGTATTTGAGAACTATATTATTATGTTCCAATACTACAGATATCCTTCATTCTATTACATTTGTTCATATGAATACCTTTTTTTATGATTATGTTCAACTTATGATATTATGATATTGATTATGCTCTCACATGTTATAAATTGTTTTATATATCAAGTTCCTACCCTTTTATTCCTCCACTTACTAGGATTTTATCCCTCAAAAATATTTTATTTCTATATTGAGAATATTAAAAGTGATATGAAGAAAAAGGGATATTCAAAAGCATTATGAAGATGGAATTAAATATAATTTTTTATGTTTTATTATGTATATCTATTGTAGGAACATAATTTTACCGAGATATTAATCCTTTTGATCTTGGGATGTATTAATATTATTTAATTTATCTAAAAAATTATGTAATAGTCTAGCCTAAAAATGAGGTTTCATTATTCCAATGACCTATAAAGACTTAATTATAGAAGAAGTAATGGGTGAGTTTGAAAGTTTTATGCGAAGATGTTTAATGTAGTTTCCTTTCAAAATTTAGAAATTGAAATTTGAATATGAGTAGGTAAAAAGTGTTTGTGATTTTAAAAGGCTTTTACTTTTTGATAAATGAAAATATATATAAAATAAGGACTTGAAATTAAATTTACATTGACTTATGAAATGTTATGTGGAAGAGTAAAAAGGAGAAGAAAAAGAATAAGAACGACAATAACATGATTAATTTATGATCCTATTTGAGAAAAAAATTGATGTAAATAAATTTTATATCTTTATAGTCCGTTAACACATTACACGGTAAATTTATATTTTTTGTAATGTGATGTTAATGAAAATAAATTTAAATTTTTTATCCCAATTATGATACTATTGTATGGTATGGTCTTAAGTGATTTCATCCATAAAAAGGATTTTAAATTTTTTGTGAGTTTTAATCCTTTTAAAAAATCTATAAATACATATATTTGTGTTTTAGTATGCATGTAATAACAATAAATTCATTAGAATCAATAAATAAAGAGTATTCATTAATGAAATCTGATAGAGAATCAAAATTATTGATTCATCCACACCCACTCTAAGTGAGTTATCATTGATTCTGTGTGTATTTTTCAATCATAACCAGAATTACTAACATGATAAATGTTACTCGACAAACATATATTTCCATAAATCCAATCATTTTTTCCACATCACTTGATGATGTTTTATGTTTAATAGAATACCTTACCTTAATATATTTATCCTTAAAAATATTCTTCTAGTTTTTTTCTCACATCAATATTTATCATTTGAATATGTATCATTATTTCTACTCCATGTATCCATCACATTATTTTCATTATTCTCAATCGTATATTCTTTTCATTAATTCATCAATCAATAACTGTATTGACCATTATGTTATTTATGATTTAAATCATTAATTTTTTTTTATGAAATACATTATTTTAGACTAACTTTCTTTTTATCCCTTATATCATCCTTCATGGATATCATTATAGAAATGTTAAAATTTTCTTAATTATAACCTTTTACACTCCTTTAAAAACATTACTTATCCAATTATTTACATTAGTTGAAAAATATGAATCATCATTCTAAGAACTATAACAAATAAGAATAGTATTAGTAGTAACACCATTATTCTTATTATCATCTTACTAAAAAAAATATTTCAACTCAACCTTTTATTTGAAAAGTGAATTAACCATCTCACCCAATTATATAAATTTATGTTCCTTATTTCAATAATAAAAAATTCATGTCATTCCAATTTTATAGTTGTGATTTGGAATCTCACTCAACCATATTAGTATTCACTAACACTATTCCAATTCAACTTTTTTCCATTCAAATTTCATGTGAACCTATAGAATATTTGATTGATTGCCATGATTTATCCCATATATGTTTTTTTTCTCAAATATATATATTCCAATAATTTTTCATGTTATCATATATGTACCCTAATGTGTAACATTACATTTTTTCTATATATGAAAACTAATTATAATTGTATAAAAATAATTAACAACAATAAACTAATATCACAATAATCAATGTTCATGATTTTATAGTTAATATTAAACATATTTATATTATTACCTATATGTTTTCTCATGACATTTCATATAGCAATATTGTTATTTTCTAATTATCGTGGATTAATTATTTGAGAGATGATTCCATCGTTTCTTTTCAAACCCATAGTATTTCCCATCAAATTAAGGTTTCTTCATTGCGATCCAGATATCAATTCCCTATTACCTATCCATCTACAATTATCACTACCTTAGACTATTGGGTTAATGAAAATAATAGAAAATGTGTATAATCTATGAAATTATACAATTTTAAACCTATTTTATGTCTCAAAATAGTGATGGAAAACACTTGTGGCACAATTACCTAAAATAAGATATTTTGAGTAAACAAATAAAAATATTGATATGGGGATTAATAATAATTAATAGTTAAAACATATACATTAAATTCCTTGTGTATGAATTGTGTAATAAAAATAATTTAAAATATTGTGCATAAGAATTATTATAGTAGTTCGAATCAATATTGTCCTAAAAATACTCATCACACCCCTATACTACATGAATTGTATTAAATGAACTAAATTGTCCCCAATTTTAAAGGATAGTTTGTAATTTTTAAAAAATAATTTACCCTTCCCATGAAACAATTAAAAAATACCCTTAAGACCCATTAATATCACATTGTAATTCATTTTAAAAAACTAACACATTTTTCTTGGGAAAATGTGCAACAAGGATCTACCACATAGTTGTGTAATCCAAACCATACATATATCTTTTAATATGGGTATAACCACTATGTGATTTTAGTTATTATATCTCAAAACATTATTATTTACATATACGTTTTTTTATATTGAAATATTATTATTTAATCAAATAAAAATTGACATGGTGTTGTCAGTGGAGAAATAATAATGATTTTTCCCTTAATAGTATATCTTGAATGATTATGATTTAGTTAGTATAGTTGTGAAGTGTTCCAGTAACATGACATTTGATATTTACAAGATATTAGTTTTTGAAATAAATAATGTCTTGGGTTTTAATCATTTCCATATCTTTTTATTCAATATTTTAAATTTTTTTTGACAATCGAATAAATAAATAAATAAATATATATATAAATAATTTTATCAAATAATATAACATTGTTAATATACGTCAAAAACAGATGAATATAATTATTTTTTATAATTATAGAGAGTGTTTTGAATCCATAGACTGTTAAAAAAATAGTTTTATGAAGAAGGAATAAAAGATATGATTGACCAGTGTTGCTCAATAAGAGTATAATTATAGAGTCGGTTGAAAGATATAATTAATGAAGAAATTTAATTTTACCTTGATTTTTCTGGATAGAATAAACATAGGATTGATATAAATGTTGTTTTATATGTATAATTATTATATAAAAATTATAAAACATGGTGGGAGAGAAAATTAAATGAAAACAATATATATAAACCTATAATAAAGGGTATTGGGAGACAAAATCATAAAATGTCATGACGATACAAAAAGGCTCATATCTATATGTTTTTTGCTAGAGTAACATTATTATAAATAAACACTACAAAACCAATAGTAGTGGTGGTAGTTGTAAGAAACAAAAAATCAACATTATCAAGAATACATGCATTAAATTCTTAACAATATCAATTATATATATAATTATATGTTTTTATGTGAGTTTATAAATTATTTTTTAAATAAATACTCATTAAATATATATATTTTTAATGTTAATATTCAATATATATATGGTACATCAGTACATGTTACAACATTATGGATATATAATATAATATTTAATATCTTTTACAAAAGCTACACAAATAATAACAATGATGATTATCATGAATTATTATTAATTATATCAACATTATTATCATTATATAATTTATAATACATCAATAAACTTATAAATTCAATGTAGATCAACATTTAGAGGTATATTTTTTATTCTATTTTAATAAAAATAATATGCTAGAGAGGGAGATTTTTTTAAATAATATGTGGTTTCATTATCCAGTAAAAATTGAAAATTCAAAAGAAAGAATGTTAGAGAAGTCTAATAGTATTCTTATAGGTAGCCATCATCTATTCCCAACCAATTTAATTCAGTGAAACTTTTATAATTATATTATATTGAGGTTTATTATAGAAAAATTGGACTATAGTAAACTTTAATAAACTGTGCTCAGTGGGTACTCTAGAACAACACAAGTTGAAATGGATTTTTTTGATGAGAACCTCACATTACCACATAAATTGGTGCTTTGGGGAAAACTTTTGAGGAATGAGAACCCCTTCAATTTGATTTCTTCAATCAAATACAAATACTAATTGTGAAAATTCATGTGGATCCCTACACAACATTCAACATAATATCGAAATCACCCCAACCCCACACACACAAATCACTCATCTTCCCTCTTTAACACAATGTGAAGCCCCCTCCCTCGGTTTGAAGCTCCTTTAATGTCCACTTCAAATTTTATGGTCGTTTAAATTTTGCAGTATTAATTTTTATATTACACATTAGTATAATTTGTTATAATATTTTTAAAATAAATTCTAAATTTTTAAGGTCAAATTTATTTATATTTCCTATATTTTTCTAGTCATTTAATTTGGATGTCCAGTTTATTTAGCTATTCAATTATTTTGCATTATTAAATTTATAATGTACTTGTTTAATTTTCATATACATTGCTATATAATTAGGATTTTAAGATTCATGTCCAATTTATTTTAATATGTGGTTTATAATTTTTTTTAAAATTTTTTTAATTATATTTAGCTAAACGTTTAATTTACAATAATATTGTTTTTTTAATATGTCCTTCAATTTCTTGTTTATTTTTCTTAAATGAATATAAAATAGCTTCATTTTTTTATTAAAGGAGATACTAAAGAAAAATTATTATTTATTCGATTATTTATCATCAATTAAAAGTAATTATAATTTAATTAGATTTATTAATTTGTAAAAAATATATTAAATGTTATTTAGTAGATAAATAATAACATTTAATAAAAAATTATCTATGATTTAAATATTAACTAATTTGTTATTAATTGATATGAAATTATAATTACTAATTATAATGAATAATTTATTATAATTACTAATTAAGTAATAATAAATTAATTATAAATAATAATTAATAATTTAAAAAAATTATTTAATAATTATTTATAGTTAATAATTAATCAAAAATATAAACTATCATTATATTATAAATTACTCAATAAATAATATATTAATAATTAATTAACAGGATTACTATAAGATCTAATCTTTTTTTTCTAGTGTGTTTCTGTTTTTGTTTTTTGTTAGGGCCTTAGTGGCCATGTCTTATTTGGAGACAAAGATCATTTTTATAGAAAATGACCTAACATTTGGGGATATATGATCATTTTAATTAATGGAGTCCGTGTAAAAATCGGATTAATTGTTAAAAGGGTTCATGGATCAATGAGAGGATTTACAGAGATAACGGGATAAAAACTCAGCTACAGGACATTTACATGTCATGTAAGGGTATTACAATTTTTTTCATTGTTTATGGGGTTTAATAGAATAAATATGAGGTGATGAGGTTTTTGGAGAATACCATGAAAAAAATTTACATGACATCAAACAGTATTATACACCGTGTAAATACCTGATCAATTGTTTTAAAATTTCTATGCGTCTGATATTTCTTCCAATCATCTTCAAATCCTTATCTCTCACCCTGAGGTAGTCCTCCTAGCAATTTTGGAGTTACAAACCCCATTTTTGATGACCCATTCACAAGATAAATCTCATAAATGTTTTTTTCTTATATTCATCCTTTCTTCATTCTTCCCCAAGGCATTGTGGTGAAAATCCATTGTCCAATTGCATTTTTTATTTTGATAATGATAATTTTTCATCTAGGAACATCTTTGTAATCATCCACACATTATTCCTCAAGGGCGTTTGGTGTTGGAAGAAATGATGGATATTCTATTATAGGTTGGGTGTCTAAATCACAACAATATGGTTTTATTATAATAATGTTTATGCAACATCATGATTATTCAAAAGAGATGTGCACCCAAAATTTATTAAATAATCAAATGAGATTATCCCTTGAATTCCATTGTTTTCAAATGGATGTGTAATTGGATTGTGGATTAAGGTATGATTAGCATGATATGAGACCAAGACTGGTTTCTAGTTATAGAATCCCAAAATTTGGGAATATTTCTTATTAATAAACATGGCAGTCAATTATGAAATGAATTGCATGCAGCATATGATAGAATAATGTTAATTTTCATAATTAACTATTGAGATATATTATTTAATATTATTATATCAATTATATATGATAGGAATTGGTTATATGGGGGGATTCTTATTAAAATGGATTGGACCAGGAAATTTCAAATGTATATAATATAATGCTGATAGTGAACGTAATCCACCCTATCCATGATGTAATGATTAGAGATAGTGGGATATAGCTAGTTTTATTCGATATTAATTATAGTGATTTGACTTGGATTGTTTTTTGTGACTTTAATTAGTTATATGATGGAGGTTTTCATGGTTTTAAGACATCCACATATATATTTTGGCATGGAGTAGAGGAACGTAATTTACTATAGTTATATAGTTATTGTTAGCATGGATGTCAGATATGATAAGATATATTCTATCATAACACCAAATTTGGTATTTGTGTTTATTTAATTACTGAAATAAACTAAACACCTATGTATCTCTCTATTTCATAAATTTCATCTCATATAGTATTGTTGAGACATGTTTTTGTTAACCTACTGAGTTTTACTCAATCCCTATTCAGGCCACATTTGGCAGCCAAGATGACATCATGGATGAAGGTTTGGATAAAGTAAAAGGACCTTATGGTTGATTTCTTATTTACTATCAGGGGAGAGTTAGTAGAAGGGACTGGAAAGGGGGTCAAAAACCGAGTCATTTAATCATTTATTTGAGTTGGCTATCCTTTTCATTGTATTATTCTACCATGAAATTTAGTTGCATTAAAAAATGTCACTAGATTATTATATATTGTTAATTGGATTATTCGGTTGGATTTTATTATTTTCCTTCATATTTTTTTACTCTCATGGGTTCTATTTTATCATAAATTACTTCTTCTAAATTATATGTCATGCAAGGTAGTATAGTCTCCCAAATTTACTATCCACACCCCCACTGCTAGTCGAATTCATCTTGCATACGGGGAGGCATGCTTGAGGTCCTGTAACCAACCTTTTCTCGCTATGCGAGAGTGTGCCAGATTGGGGGACATTACAAATTGGTATTAGATCATCTTCTTTTATTTTCTTTTTCATTAATATTTTGGAAATTTAGAAATGATAAAAGGATGTGTTATGACCTATTAATGATATTGTGCATCATAGTAGCTAACCCAAGTACATGGGAAAATTGGGGTTCACCTTGATGGGATTATTTCTTATGTTATGTGTTTGTTACAATTGATATTATTTCATTTATGGTGATTCACATGATGTGTAAGGTATTTTGTTTTATGTTGTTATTATTTTGTTATTTTTGAACTCATAGCCTAGTATGGAACGAGATGAGAATACATGCATCCTAATATGAACCTAGTGATATATTAACATGTATTTTTCATGATAGGGGAATATCTACTTACTTTTCTGGTGATATATAAATTCCCGATAAAATGTAATATGTAATATATATTTCCCTAGATATATAAAATGAGTTGCCATGAAATTTTAAATACTTGTAATCCATTTCTATAAATACTAAGAGTTAGTGGTTCTATGTTGTAGTCACCTATTAGGTTTATCATCTTACTAGCCAAATCCATAAGGAGACTTTTTCTTTGTAGAGAAAATGCTTCCATGTCACCTTTGACATGATTTTAGGATATTGGAAATCAACAGGCTCCTAATTTAGATGAACCAGAAAATATTGTTGTTATTGTGGATTAGATGGATGTTTATCTTTGGTACAGCTTCATGAGGGTCATGTGATTCATGTAAATGGATACTTTTCATAACATTCCCATGATTTCAGAGATAAAAAAGTAGTTTCTAATTCAATATATTGCTATATTAACTAATGATGGGGGATCCCAGTAAGCTGAGATATGGATACAATTAGTCTGTGAAATTTTCAAGAATTTTATAAAACCCACAAATATGAGGGTGAGTCTTATTGTGAATATGCTTTGTGGACCAACCAAGAGTTTGAGGGATATTCTGGATGAAGATAGGAATCAATATGAGTTATCCTGGAAGGACATAAAAAAGATGTTCCTAGGCCATATCTATCATGAATCCTTCATGGATGCAAAAGATCATGAGTTTATGCATATGACTCTGGAGGGTATGTCAGTGCATGAATATTCTAGACATTTTACTAACCTACAATTCTTTGTGACATCCTTGGAAGCTAATGAGATCTCCGGGGTGAGATATTTCCATGATGGTATTCAATACAAGGTCTGGTCATAGGTGCACATTTTCTTTTTATGCATCTTTGAGGATGTGATGAATCCAGAACTCATTATGGATGCGAATATAAGAGATGTCTGAGTAGCATCTATACTATTTCAGTAGGAAAATCGAGGATTTATTCTCTAAGTCGTTATAAGTAAAATAATGACAGATTCACACAAGGAAATAATGGGTAGGATAATAAGGGTAATGGAAAACCATCTCATGACTATGTTTCGTTAGAGTGTTATCAGTGTGGAAGGTTAGGTGTGAAGATCAGACTAAATACATACCCCTAAGTCAAGTGTTGAATTTGCAGTAGACCTGGTCATCCTCATCATTTTCTGTGAACATTTTGTTGCAGTCTAGTGGTAGTGGATGAGAAATGGTACTGAAATTAGGAAGGGGATTAGCTACACATCAGCAGGCAGGTGCCAGAAGATTCACATTCTTTTCTTGATGAGGTAGGGGATATGGTTTCCTAGTGCAATATCAGCAACACCTTGAAAATTAATAAGTTTTGGGTAGTCAAAATGGATCCCAGTGTATAGGGACAAGTCATTGTTTTTTTATGTATACTACTCTAGATAACACGGATGAAGGACCAACTACTGTCAAAGCTATGATTATTCTATCATATATCGTAGATTCTATTTAGTTTGATCCTGGAAAATCACATTATTTTTTTATCTTCTTTTATTGAGAACTATTTGATAATGGATGTGGAAAACATAGATGAAATTTTAAATTTTGAAAGACCATTGGGAGTTCTATTAAGATATATCAAATGTGTAAAGACCCGTAAATTTCAAGGAAAATTTTTCTTAATTTTCTTTGGAATTTTAGAAGAACGTAGTTTCTAACGGCGCCTGATTCTGAGGCCCAGTGTGCCCGGAATTAATTTCCGAAGTTTGGCTCAGGTACGTTCAGTGAACGAGCGAGCGGGAATTTCTATCTTTTGAACCGGTGCTCAGAATTGAAATCTGATTGCACCGATGAACTCGCAACGCCGGTAATCGCTTAAGGGAACCTTTACCGTAGTCACGTTTTGTGCGGATTGAGAGTTAGTTTTGGGGAAATTAAAAAGAAGTTAAATAAAATGTGGAAACACATTTTATTTTTATCCATGTAGGTTATATCCTCCCAAAGGGAGTTAGAGGTGGGACCCACATCCACTTAACCTCCATTGAGAGGATTAAGAGTGGTGGGGCCCACACGAACCCTAACTCCTCAACTCCCCTATATACCCCCCACAACTCCCACTTTAATGTTGACAACTTGTTTACTTAATGAGGTGAGTTAAGTGTGGTTTAATTGAATTTCAAACTTTTGAAATTCTTGCCAACACTTTGCATATAATTAATTAAACCAACTTAATTAATTATTTTGGGTGTTTGATTTCTTTTGAAATCATTTTTCCAACATTAAAATGAGAGATTCTATTCTTCTCTTTGGGTTGGCATAACTTTGTGGGGAGAACTTAGGAGAGGAGAAGAACTTTTGGAAGACCTTCAACCTCTCGAAGAAGAACGTTCCTCATCTCCGAAGAACGTGAAGCAACGTCTTCTTCATCGTTCTTCAACCGAAGTAAGGAAAGGGAAGCGACGCCCGCGACATCTCCAACGACCTTCATCCGCGTCAAAGTAGAAAAAAGTCGCCTGCGAAGAACGTCGACTACGACGACGTCACCTCCGAATGCTCGTCCACCAATGACGAGTATCCTTTTTCCTTTCCGACGCATGAGCGTGAGAATTGGGAGTGTGTGACAAACACGACAATCGAGGAATCGTTATTCGCTTTTTTTTCCGAGATCGTCAACGTACGACAATTACGAGGTAGGGAAATTTTGTTATTTATTTAATTATTCTGTTCTTGATTCTAGCATTTAGAACTTGTGGATAATCGAATAAATGCTATCTTTTAACGAGAGGGGGTCGGACCGCACAAACACGGCCGAACCCCCTCCTTTGTTCATGATTGTTTCTTGCGGATGGAGTGAGATGGCTGGGTGCCGTCGCACCACTCGGGTATCCTACACCAAGTATTGCGCGGCGCCGTCGCGCCGCGCCGTGGAAAGAAATCCAAGAACTTGATGCCTTCGCGTCGCGTCGAAGGAAGTCGAAGGTGCCCCGACTGGAGCGGGGCCGCGGCAGAGGGGAGCGGTGCCGTCGCATCGCGACGGACGGCATCGGCCACGGACGGTTCTGGGCCGCGGCGGTGCAAGATGACCGGCGGCCGACACCGAGCCGCCGGTATCGGCAAAGGAAGGACCGGTCGTCGCCGATCCTTGCTGGAAGAACCGGCCGGCCAGTGCCAGCCTGTCGGGATGTGGAGACCGGGGGAATTAATTCCCCCGGCCGGGTCTTCAAGCGGCCCCAATTAAAGGGTTGCGGTTACGGGAGTCGGGAGGGGCAGCGCCCCCCCCCTGCGAGCCAAAACGGCTAGGCCAAACGGCCGAGCCAGCCGGCGCCGGGCGCCGGCGCACTGGACCGCCAGCGCGCGGGTCGCCGGGCCGCCGTGCCGCCGCGCCGCCGAGCCTTCGTGCCGTCAGGCCGCAGTTTTCACAAAGGGGGGCAGGCGCCCCCTATTTCCTCAATCTGCTCGGCCAAAGGCGGAGCTGGGAACGCGCCCAGCGCGCTTCCTTGAGCCGGGCCGTGCCGGGCCGGGTCGACCCAGTCCGGGGCGGGTCGACCCGGTTCGGGCCAACCGGGGGGGTCGCGGGCCGGGACGGCCCGGGGCCGAAACCCCCGTTACAGAACGGTTTGGATTCAAATTCCCATAAATCGGGCTACGGACCTCCAAACGACACGCCGTCAGTGGAGATGCGATCCTTGTATCGAGGCGGTCGTTTCAGTATATCGCACTCAAGGTTTTGGAATACTTTGAGTTTGGCCAGGTTGGTTCGTACACGAAACCAACCGGGCCCTCAGAGCGGAAACGCTCATATCTTGAGCTACGGATGTCCAAATGACGTGCTGTCAGCTTTGTTGAGTTCCTCTTGGTGAGAACGATCTTTTGGCATACTCCTCCCCAGGTTTGCACGCAGGTGTAGTACGGTCAGGTTGGTTTTGCATTAAAAACCAACCGGGCCCCTAGAACGAAAAAGCCAATAACTCTCAGACCGGGTGTCCAATTGACGCGCCGTCTCTTGCGTTGAGTTCCTGTTGACGATACAGAACTTTTGGCATCCTCCGCCCGAGGTTTGGATGCAGATGGATAGTGGCTGGGTTGGAGCGCACCGAAATCCAATCGGGCCCCTGGAACGGAAAAGATGATACCTTTCTGACAGAATGTCTGTTTGACGAACCGTCAGCGGCGTTGGTGATCTCGTTGAGAAACGGTCCCTATGAGTATACCCTATGAGAGTTCGTGGTTCAGTTGAGATGCGGTCGGGTTTGGTTCGCTCAAGAAACCAACCGGGCCCCTGGGACAAAAAGGATAATAACTCACAGACCGGGCGTCTGATTGACGCGCCATCGGTTGCGTTGAGACCCCTATGACGAGGCAATCCTATGAGATACTTCTTCGTCGGACTTTGAGATACTTGGGGTATCGACCTGTTGCTCGTGGAGCGGACCCTCCGCGAGACGAGCGTGCGGAGTACGGAGACCGTGTAGCCAACTAAGACCTGACGACTGCTTGACCGACTCGACTTGGAGTGAGTCGACTAGCCCAGTGGACGGAGAACTACTTTGTGAGGTGCAGACCCATGGCGGACGGAGCACTACCTGTGTGACAGTGCAGACCCGCGGTACTCGTCCGGAGAGTACCTCTGCAGGCTACTAGGGGGTGTGCACTACTGTGTTTGGTTGGCATACCCCAGTGGGAAGCACTACTATGTTTGGGTGGCTGGCCCACGGTACTCGACAAGAGGAGTACCTCAGCAGTCTTAGGTTAGTGAGCAGTAACTCGGAGTCGTGGCATGACCACTATACACTCCAGAGACGGAGCTCTTCTGCAGTTACGGTTTCGATAATGAAAATCCTGGTTTGAGCTGAGACTTTTGACCTTGTGTTTACCCCATGATTGAGATGGGTCACTTGATATCTTAGGTATATGTATGGGCATATACCTGGGTAGTGGTTATCCGTTGATTTCATGATCCTTGTGTTTCCTCATGGTTGAGATGGGTTACTTGATAACTTAGGTATATGTATGGGCATATACCTAAGTAGAGGTTATCTGTTGAGATCTTCTTTGTGGTTATCCTTGTTGGTTTTAGAGATACCTTGAGGGTCTCGGGGTCCCTACTGAGTATTGTTATACTCACCCCTACACGGGCTATGCCCGCACCTCGTTGTGTTGGTTGCAGACGACAGGCAGTGCTGACGGAGGCCGAGTGTTCGAGGACTGGACGGTACACGGAGGTGGACTACACAACGAGTCAGTACCCAGAGGTGGACTACACGACGAGACGACACACGGAGGTGGTTGACGGATGAGAGCGTTGAGGATGCTATCTGTACCTACCCTTCAGGTAGGATCTGTTGCGGACGATCCAGGAGCTGCGCTATCTGTACCTACCCTTCAGGTAGTATCCGAGGAGGATGACCCAGGAGCTGCTTTCTTCCTCCAGTTGTTTGTCTTTTTCTGTTGTACTTTTGTTCAGTTGTAGTTGTACTTTCTTTTGGGTTTGTATTCTGGCCCATTTACTTTTCAGCACTTTCCTATGTACTTAGTGTTTTGCTTCCGCTTGTACTCTATGGTGTTTTGATTACTTTTATAAAGGCAATGCCTTCTCAGTTATCGGGAATTTCGCCTTTGGTGCTAGTCGTCAGCCCCTGGCCTATGGAAGGAGGGCTTGGGGTAGTCACGACACGGGCCCCGAGGAAGGGTCGTGACAAATTGGTATCAAAGGAGTAGGTTCTACTGCAGAACATATAACTCTGATATTTTCTTTCTGTGAAGCAATAGTGTTAAGGGTACCAAGTGTGGTCTTCAGTTCAGGGAGTCCAGTGTTGGTGCAGGCGGTCGACGTATCCATACACCAGGACCCTGACAACGGAATTCCGACTTTGTGCATGAAAACACTGATTGCATGTGTGTTTTCAAGAATTTTTATTTAAATATCAGCTCAAACCAGGTCAGCTCACCATGTATAATAGTTTGACCGTGTCACGTTGTTTCTTTCAGGATGCCTTTTTTCGGACGACCAGCTAGTGCCCAGAGGGATGTGCGTGCTGACAGCCTGTCGAGCGACGAGGCATCGGTACAGGGCCCTCTTGCAGTTGATGCACCAGCGGAGGCACCAGCGGTACTACTACCGATTGGGCCACCGATGCCACCATCCCCAGCAGTAGACGATGCACGA
This sequence comes from Viscum album, assembly GCA_963277665.1. Classification (NCBI taxonomy): domain Eukaryota; kingdom Viridiplantae; phylum Streptophyta; class Magnoliopsida; order Santalales; family Viscaceae; genus Viscum; species Viscum album. The sequence goes on along the minus strand of OY728128.1, from coordinate 412,540,687 downwards.
CGCTTGAGCGCGCTGCACGAGTTCCAGCACCAGAGGTCACCCCGGTTCCGGGGAGAAACGGACCCGCAGGCGGCTGAGGTTTGGCTGGAGGCTGTGGTGAGAGTCTTCAGGCTAGTGGGGATGCCGACAGACTTCATGGTGATCTTTGCTATCAACCTCCTTTAGGAAGCAGCAGGCAGGTGGTGGAGCCACTTGTTTCAGTTTTGCGACGAGATGAACTTCGCATTGGAAGACATAAAGAGCTTCTTCCGGGTGGAGTTTGTGCCATTAGCTCTACACCCCAAGCGTGTATAGGAGCTTCTGCCATTGCCACGTGTTTTTCGATCAGTAGCCGAGTCATCTGTGGGCAGTAGACAGATGATGCAGAGGTCCAGGAGGACCAGACTAGTAGTTAGACGATCTCAGGTTTTAGGACCAGTGGTGCGGGGCACCTTGGGTGGGAACAGAGCTAGGCGTGCCAGAAGCAGGTTGTGTAACTCATGTGGTGGAAAGGGTCACCTGGTACGTGACTGTCCGAATCCTCGTACAGTTGATCAGCGGGTGTTGGAGGAGCCACCGAGACAGAAGCAGCGGCTGGTTCTTGAGCAACAGCCGAGCAGTGGACAAGGCAGTAGAGCTCCGAGAGCTGGTGGGAAGGAGAGGAACTAGTGGATAAGTCCTTTGTACATCTAGTTCCATGTTGCTTTTGTATTCGTGTCTTTGTACTATGAGCTGCAACAATAAAAAGACACTTATCTTTTATTACTTTCCTGTCCTTTTGTTTGGTTGATACTGAGTGGTCCCGGTTAAACTGTTGACTTGACCATCACATTCGAAATTTCTACTAGAGGAGACCTAGTGACCTCACACTGATGCCGAAAGTGTGACTCGACCCTTGGAGGTGAGAGTGACAGTTGGATCTCTTGGTAGTAACGTCGAGGCCTTACGACGTCATCCATGGCATGAATGCATCATTCATGTTGGGATTGACTGTATTAGGCAACGAATGTGGTTCATCCAGGGGATGAGACCAGATTTCTCTTATCGGCAAGGAAGAAATCGTAGCAGCTCTTGTGAGACTAAAGAAGGTCTAGGTCATCCAAAAGCGGATGAAGACTGCACAGTGCAGTAAGAAACAGGAAACCGGTGTCAGTCTTAGATACTCGGGCGTGTTAAAGAAGAGGAAGCTTAAAGGAGAGATGAGTCTACGAAGCAGTAGATGTGGAGGCAGAGCTAGGAGAGCAGCATGAGGTGGTGTACATCTTAACATGCTACAACCACCCACCTTAGTTATCCCAACCAAGCTTAGGGAGATGGAGGGCGGATAAAGAGTGCGGCTGCATGCGGTCAAGGAGTGTGACCCAATAGCTCTAGAAATGATTCAAGGGACAGTCTGTGTCCACTACTAGTTGATGTAGTAATGGACGTCAATATTAATCATTCCTTGCTTTCTCAAATCTTGTTCCAGACCTAGAGTTTCCGGTAAGCCGTGGACTTGACCCTCACGTCTGGAGATGCCTTGGGAGGAGACTTGATAATCACACTTACGCCAAATGTGTTGTCAGACCCTCGAGGCGAGAGTTCCGGTTGGGATCTCTTGGTGGTAGCATCTAGGCCTTACAACGTTAGTTTGAGTATGGAATGAGCAATATCTGTTCATACTCAAATTGACGGTTTTAGGAAAACGTCGGGATGGGTTTTCCTTAGTCGGCGAAAAGGAAACCCCAGACAACACGGGATAAACTCTTTCACAGGAGGGTGCGACCGATCACTCTTGAGTCATTCAACCATACCCTCATGGCAGCATCCTTTTGAGTTTCAATTCTAACAGAAAATGGGGACCTCTGGAGTTTGAGGATGACGATCACGTCCTAATATGGGTCTCACCTCGACGAGGTTTACGGAGAAGTGGCCAAGGTGGCAAGATATCTCCGAGGTTTAGCAGACCTTCTTAGGTCCTCAGCTGGGTAGGCAGGGTGTTTTACCGCTTGACCCATTCACCGCAGTTGCACTAGGTGCATGATGACTTCCACGTATCTCAACTGAGGAGATACGTGCTCGACCCTTCACATATCATCGACCATGAGGAGATGGATGATGGCGATGGGGTGTCTTTCACGGAGGTTCCAGTGGGGATCAAGGTTCGACAGGGGCAGATCCAACGAGGACGATCGATTCCTCGAGTGCACTTTCTTTGGAAGTATGGAACCTCCAGGTATGCACATGGAAGCGGAAGGCTCAGATGCGTGCTCTGTACCGCTATTGTGACCCTAGTATGTGTTGAAGCTTTACAGGGACATAAATCCCTGAGGTGGGAGTAATGTAAAGAACCGGAAATTTCAAGGAAAATTTTTCTTAATTTTCTTTGGAATTTTACAAGAACGCAGTTTATGATGACGCCTGATTCCGAGGCCCGGTGTGCCCGGAATTAATTTCTGAAGTTTGGCTCGGGTACGTTCAGTGAACGAGCGAGCAGGAATTTCTATCTTTTGAACTGGTGCTCAGAATTGAAATCTGATTGCACCGATGAACTCCCAATGCCGGTAATCGCTTAAGGGAACCTTTACCGTAGTTGCGTTTTGTGCGGGTTGAGAGTTAGTTTTGGGGAAATTAAAAAGAAGTTAAATAAAATGTGGAAACACATTTTATTTTTATCAATGTTGGTTATATCCTCCCAAAGGGAGTTAGAGGTGGGACCCACATCCACCTAACCTCCCTTGAGAGGATTAAGTTTGGTGGGGCCCACATGAACCCTAACTCCTCAACTCCCCTCTAAACCCCCTACAACTCCCACTTTAATGTTGACAACTTGTTTACTTAATGAGGTGAGTTAAGTGTGGTTTAATTGAATTTCAAACTTTTTAAATTCTTGCCAACACTTTGCATTTAATTAATTAAAGCAACTTAATTAATTATTTTGGGTGTTTGATTTCTTTTGAAATCATTTTGACAACATTAAAATGAGAGATTATATTCTTCTCTTTGGGTTGGCATAACTTTGTGGGGATAACTAAGGAGAGGAGAAGAACTTTTGGAAGACCTTCAACCTCTCGAAGAAGAACGTTCCTCATCTCCGAAGAACGTGAAGCAACATCTTCTTCATCATTCTTAAACCATGGTAAGGAAAGGGAAGCGACGCCCGCGACATCTCCAACGACCTTCATCCACGTCAAAGGAGAAAAACGTCGCCTGTGAAGAACGTCGACTACGACGACGTCACCTCCGAACACTCGTCCACCAACAATGAGTATCGTTCTTCCTTTCCGACACATGAGCGTGAGAATTGGGAGTGTGTGACGAACACGACAATCGAGGAATCGTTATCCGGTTTTTTTCTGAGATCGTCAACGTATGGCAATTACGAGGTAGGGGAATTTTGTTATTTATTTAATTATTCTTTTCTTGATTCTAGCATGTCGAACTTGTGGATAATCGAATAAATGCTACCTTTTAACGAGAGGGGGCCGGACCACACAAACACGACCGAACCCCCTCCTTTGTTCATGATTGTTTCTTGCAGATGGAGCTAGATGGCGTGGTGTCGTCGCACCACGCGGGTATCCTACGACAAGTATTGCACGGTGTCGTCGCTTCGCACCGTGGAAAGAAATCCAAGAACACCACGCTGTCACGTCGCGTCGAAGGAATTCGAAGGCGCCGTGGTCGGAGCGGGGCCACGACAGAGGGGAGCGGTGCCGTCGCATCGCGCCAGACGACATAGGCCGCGGCCGGTTCTGGGCCGCGGCAAAGCAAGATGACCGGCGGCCGGCACCCGACCGCCGGTGTCGGCGAAAGAAGGACCGGCCGTCGCCGGTCCTTGCTGGTGGAACCGGCCGGCGAGTGCGGGCCGACCAGGCAGTGGAGACCGGGGGAATTAATTCCCCCAGACAGGTCTTCAAGCGGCCCCAATTAAGGGGCTGCGGTTACTAGAGTCGGGAGTGGCAGCGCCCCCCCTGCGAGCCACAACGGCTCGGCCAAACGGTCGAGCCAGCTGGCACCGGGCGCCGGCGCACCGGACCGCCAGCGCGCGGGTCGCCGGGCCGCCGCGCCGCCAGGCCGCGGTTTCACAAAGGGGGGCAGGCGCCCCCCGTTGTGCGCTGCCTTGAGCCGGGCCGCGCCGGGCCGGGCCGCGCCTGTAACACCCGAGATTTTTATGAGTAATATTTTGTTTTTATGTTATATATATATCAGCAAAAGAATCTTTCACTACACACTAGCTTGGCTTTCTTTACACGCAATCGCAACCTTCCTCGATAGCTTGCGTTGTACGCAATACCGAGTTTCACTAAACGACGATATGCTATTAAAATATTATTTAAAATAGTCGTTATGAATAGTAATAACCACTTTTTGAAATTTTATCTTTCAAAATGGACCTCATTTTTGGATTCAAAATACCGAAATTAGCCTAGGGTGAAATTTTTCTATTTTTCTGAAAACTTTCAATTTTTGATGAATAGTGAAACCACTAAGTGGTAGGATAAAAAGTGATTTTTGCATAAAACTTAATTTTACCGCTTCTATGAATGGAATTTCGAAAATTCGATAGACACGGTTGATATCAGTAAATAAAATGTGGTTCAATGAGATAAAAATAATTTTTGGTGAATAGTAACTTTTAACTTTTTTTACAGCGGTTAATAGTAAATAGGGTAACTAAGGGTAAATATGATATTACTATTACACTAACACGTGTCCTAATTCTATTGGATAAGTGTAATTCGACCAGAAACAACCTTATGGATATAATATACCATTTAGGTCCACTAGGATTATATTATGACATTAAATATTATTTTATTTATTGAATAGTTAAAATAGTTAAAATCAATGTTTAATAACTAAAACATTTTTAATATGGGGATATACATAAGATAAATTAGACTATAAATATTCATTAGAAAGCTAAAAATATTTCCTACATAATGATATTTTATTTATAATTTTTAGACATTAAATAAATTAATTTATTTATTACACAACGATGATACAATAATTACACTTTTAAGGAAATGTTAACATAATTGATGTTATAAATGCTCAAATAAATGTAATTTGAAACTTTTAATGAATTACAATACTTTTCTAGGTTACTATGATATATTAGTGTTGATTTAATCAACTTTGTTCGAACATATAATTCTGTTATGACTTTCACAAAAATCATGTATCAAATAGTGTCAAAATTGACATAAAATAGTTTTTAAATAAAATATTATATTATTAATTGTTATTTTATTCATAAATATCTAAGGTTCGGCCAAATGACTTAGATAAGGATATATATATTAATAATAAATAACTTGGGGTTCGTTTGGCATGTTATAGTAAGTGTATTAACCATATAGTGTTAGAAAACAAAAAGTCACGGTAAAAGTTAAATTATTTAACTTAGAGTTAAATCTAATAGATAAGGTTAAAATAATAGCCTAAACTTGTCTAAATCCTATTTTTTTATAGGATTTCGACCCATCCCCACTTTAACTTCGAAATAAGACAATTTGGAACCATTATAAACCGATTTTGACTTTAATATAAAATAATATTTTGAGATATTCCTAAGGTGCCCCTCTCCTCCCTTATAAAAGGGCACCTCCTCCCCCTCCTCCTCCCAACAATTTGAGCACTCAAGCTCGGCTAACCCCTGCCAAAATCCCTTATCCACTTCCCTAGAATAATATTATAGGTCCTGGTCTTCTTCAAAGGCCAATCATAGTTCCCTAATTAGAGGATTCAAAGAGGCGTTTCAAAGAAGAGGTAATATCCATTACTGATCTTTTCAATTTCTTTCTTCTTCAAATTCTTCTTATTTAGTTGTTCCATGATAAAGTAATATCATCAGTATTAATTACATACTGATATGTTATTATAAATATGAAACAACCCTAATTCAACTTCTATCCATCCTACGGAAAAATGAAATCACCGCGCGTGCGTACATACGGAATATCGTCTCCACGCCGTGGTGTAATCTATTTTCCACCATCACCTTACAATGATGGGTATAATGGTGTAATGAGTAACTATATATGATTATTATAAATTGATATTGATACTAAAATAGTATAAATACACTTAAATACAATTCCACGATCATGGGAACAATATCATCGCTCGTGCGTACGTACGGAATACTGTCTCCATGATGTGATGCGACTCGTTCTACATGATCATCATTACATAGTAACTATATAAATGAATTGAATGAATAAATATGATATATGTTACACTAATACCATTCTGGATATAAGGTATCTATAACCTTAAAAGAAGAATAAGAATTTATTCGGCAAAACACGCATAAGAACAAAAAGTAATAAAGACCGGAGTAACAAGTAACAATGAAATATTACTAATAAGAAGCTAAGAATATGACCATATATGATATCATATCAATATTTATGATTCTGGAATAAGTCAATAACATTATTTAAACCGTTATACAGGAGCTTCAGACACGTACAAAGCAAATCGGACCTAAGGTAAGGGAAATGTCACAATCTCATTTTATCCGAGATTGTTTATACTTTGGTATTTACTGGGGTGTATTTTATCATCCACATCCATGTTTCCCCAATATGTAATATTTATATCCTTCTACAATAGTTTATATCAAATTTTACCCTTCGGTGAGATTTTAGTAAAAGATATGAAAGGAATCTTTTGGCGTTTTTCGTACAAGGTACTTTTTGACTTTTCCGACAAAAGTACGAGAAGAATGTTTTTTTAACTTATACGGAACAAATGGATTTTTAAAAAATTATTTCCAAGAAGCTTCCTTTAAAAGTTTTCAAGCTTATTTTTAATCAACATCTTTTAGATTAAAATTGTATGACATGTTAAGAGAGGAAAAATGTATTTGATGTAGAAAGGATATTTTCCTCAAGAATGGAGTTCAAATGTTTTATCAAAATTATTTTCCATCTAAGATAATATAGGGGTCCATTTTTATCCCTATTATTACATTGATTTGATTATGTTTTTATGGAATTATTTTTATGAAGTCATTTACCTTATATGATTTGTTTTATGATGTCATGGCGTTTCAAGAATCCCATTTTTGTTACATGTGTTATGCGATGATGTATGATTTATGATTATGTGGAACACATAAGAAAGGATTCATTATAAGATGGGTGGGACCGATATCTCCCTCCAATGCATTGGGTAAATATTTATATCTCATGATATAAAAATGGTTGGAACAGAAGGTTATTTTGGTTCAGTGATACAGGACTGAAACGAGGAGTGAACTTGGTTCAGAAATGGACTTTGTCCGCTAAGATAGTCTTGGAAATGAGTCATGACTAACAAGAAATGATTTTCCATGATTATGTGTGCATGACACAAAGTTTCAAGTTTTATGTTATGATTATGGGGATCTCATTTTCACTTCTATGATTTATTCCATGTTAAGATATTATGATCTCTTTTGCAGGTTATGATTTTCAAAAAGATATGATATGATTTTTATTTCCTTTATTTGCCCTTGCTGAGCATTTGAGCTCACCCTTTTTGTATGTTTTCTTTTCCCCAGGTCAGGAAGATGGATATTAAGTAGAATATGCTAAAAGGGACCCTAGATATGATGAAATAAGTGGGAGACACTGTAGAAGATTTATGAACCAGTTGTTTATGTTTCCCAGTTTCTAAAGACACTATAACTATACGGTCCTTTGTGGTTTTGTCATATGTTGTAATAAGTATGCTTCAATTTTGAAGTATTAACAATTTATGTAAAGTATGGGTCGTTATAGTTGGTATCAAAGTAAAGGTATAGTCAACCATTTGAAACTAGGATGTAAAAACCTTAGTAAGAACCCTAAGGATAAGTCTAAGCATAGAACACAATCTTAGTGTTTTAGAAATGGCCATGAATAACCTAGGATAAGACCTTAAGCGTGAAAATTTTATTCTTGAATTATGTGATTTTCTTATTATAATTAGTGTTGCTCACACTATTCTTCTTGGTTTTAGTCAATGGCCGGAACCCAAAGGAACCGTGTTAATGCGGAATGTGATGGGAAATGAAATGATTATCCCCCTGAGCAACCAAACGATATGGGAGCTGGAATGAAAAATCTTGTAGCCATGCTCACACAACATTCTCAAGCTATGAATCATACAGGACTTCCAAACGAGCAAATGAAGGAGCAACATTCTGTTGAATCCTTCATGAGGCAGCGTCCACCTTCTTTCATCAGGTCTACTGATCCATTAGTTACTGAACAATGGATTAGTACTACTGAAAAGATATTTTCAGTTCTTCAATGTTTTGAACATGATAAAGTCATCCTAGCAGTGTATCGTTTGGAAGGAGATGCTGATCAATGGTGCAATCTTATTAAGAATACGGGGCAAAAGGGATGAAATTGAGTCCATGGAATGGGATGAGTTCAAGAACTTATTTTTCAATAAGTACTTCCCTCGTATTCTCCAAACAAAGATGGAGAAAGAGTTTCTTGAACTGAAGCAAAGGGATGATGAATCTGTTGGTACCTATGAAGAAAACATTACAAGACTTGAAAGGTACGCTTTTGGTATTATTATCCAACCTGAGAGTAATATCGATCGATTCTTTAGTGGCTTAAAACCAAGTCTTCGAAGGGCGTTAGCCATAAGGGACTTCAATAGCTACGAGGAAATCGTTCGATGTGCTATCAAAGTCGAGAAGGAGATTGGAGTAACCCATTAGTCATATGGGTTTGATAAGAAGAGGAAAATGGAATTCAAAGGAAAATCTAAAGAGCACACTGAAAAGAAGATGAGCTTTCCCTTATTCTCAAAGTGTGGAAATAAACATGGAGGGAGTTGTCTTAAAGGGACAAGTAAATGTTTCAAATGTGGAAAGGAAGGTCATCGGGCATTTTAATGCCGCGATAATGGGAAGAAGATGTCTAATGATGCAAACAATGGAAGGGATACACTGAATTAACCTACTACACTTCAATGTTTCATGTGCAAGGAGATGTGGCATTATGCCAATCAATGCCCAAATCCAAGGGTTGATGATGATGGTCGACGTCAACATACTCTTAAGGCTAAAGACAAAGGAAAGTCACATGAAATTTCTATCAGCGATGTGGAGTATGATAACGAAGTTGTGAAAGGTACACTTACCATCCACTCTAAAGTAGAAAATGTTTTATTTGATTCTGGATCCACCCACTCTTTTATTTCTGAAGAATTTTGTAAGGGTATCACCGTATTACCTCAACAATTAGATGTTGAGTTAGCTGTGACAACACCTAATGGCACATCAATCGCATCAAAAGTTTATAATTCTTCTCCAATTGACGTTTGTGGGAAAGTGCTACCTGAAAATCTTGTGATCCTTCCTTTAGTGGAATTTGATGTGATTCTTGGCATGGATTGGCTTTTGTTATACGGAGCTCATATCAATTGCCAACGAAGGGAAGTCACATATCATATTCCAGATCAATCTATGATCGTCTATCAATGCAAGGATGAACATAACCTTCCAGTGGAAATTTCTTTCATTTTATGGGTATTGATTCAACTAAATGAAGGTTATTTATCTCAAATGGTTGGTGAGAAACTCGCGATTAAGAATATGCCCATCGTACGGGAGTTTGATGATGTCTTTCCGGAGGAATTACCGGGTCATCCACCAAATCGTGAAGTTGAGTTTTCAATAGAAATCATACCGGGTGCTTTGCCTATTTCAAAGACACCTTATAGAATGGCCCCAATTGAGTTGCAGGAATTGAAGAAGCAACTCCAAGAGAATCTTGATAAGGGATTCATACGCCCTAGTGCGTCACCTTGGGGAGCACCTGTTCTATTTGTTAAGAAGAAAGATGGATCAATTAGACTCTGCATTGATTATCGAGAACTTAACAAGATCACTATCAAGAACAAATATCCTCTCCCACGCATTGATGACTTATTTGACCAGCTACGCGGAGCTCAATACTTTTCCAAGATTGATCTTCGTTCATGGTATCATCAATTAAGGGTCAAAAGGGAGGATATACCAAAGACGGCTTTCCGTACAAGGTATGGACACTATGAATTTATAGTGATGCCATTTGGTCTTACTAATTCCCCTGCTATCTTCATTGATCTAATGAATAGAGTCTTTAGATACTATCTTGATCAATTTGTGATAGTATTTATAGATGATATTCTTGTCCATTCAAAGAGAAAGGAAGAGCATGAAGATCACTTGAGAATTATATTGAAGACCCTGAGAATGGAGAAGCTTTATGCCAAATTTACCAAGTGTGAATTTTGGTTTCAAAAAGTTGCATTTTTGGGTCACATAATCTCAAAAGAGGGGATATCTGTGGATCCAGCAAAAACAGAGGTTATCGAAAGATGGTAGAGACCAACAACAGTAACCGAGATCCGAAGTTTTCTTGGTTTGGCTAGATATTATCGACGTTTTCTAAAAGATTTTTCAAGATTATCTAATCCACTCACCAAGTTGACCCGGAAATGAGTTTAGTTTGTTTGGGCAGAGGAATGTGAAGAGAATTTCAAGGAGTTGAAAAGAAGGTTATCCAGTGCACCTGTGCTCACACTGCCTTGTAGTGGAGAAAGGTTTGTGATCTACAGTGATGCATCCAAGAAGGGATTGGGGTGTGTTCTTATGCAAAATGATATGGGGATAGCTTATGCCTCACGACAGTTGAAAATCCATGAGCAAAATTACCCAACACATGATTTGGAGTTAGCTACGGTAATCATTGCATTAAATATTTGGAGGCATTACCTTTATGGTGAAAGGTGTGATATTTATACTGATCATAAAAGTTTAAAGTATATTTTCACACAAAAGGATCTGAATATGCATCAAAGAAGATGGTTGGAGCTGATTATGGATTATGACTGCTCAATCCAATACCACCCTGGGAAAGTAAACAAGGTGGAAGATGCATTAAGTCGACAAGACCATGCTAGTTTATCCATGATGAGGATCACAAAACATCCAATATTTATGTATTTACAAAGGATGGATCTTGGAATTATAATTGAAGGGGAAAAATATTATCTTTCTCAAATGAATGTTCAAGAATATATACATGTGAAGATTAAAGAGGCACAGAAAGAAGATGTCGAGTTACAAAAGAAGGTGAGAAATGTTCCTGAATTCAACCTTGATTGTGATGGGATAATAATGTTCAGGAATCGAGTTTGTGTTCCTCCCATCCCCGAATTAAAGAAGGAGCTGCTGGATGAGGCTCATAGTTCTTCATTCTCTATTCATCCTGGATGCACGAAGATGTATAGGGACCTGAAAGAGTACTTCTGGTTTGATGGCATGATAAGAGATGTTTCTGAATATGTCTCTCGATGCTTGGTTTTTCAACAAGTTAAAGCTGAGAGACAGAAGTCTAAGGGGATGTTACAACCATTACCCATACCCGAATGGAAATGGGAAAACATCACTATGGACTTTGTCATAGGACTTCCTAAAACATACAAGGCAATAATGCTATCTGGGTCATAGTTGATCGTCTGACAATGTCTGCACACTTCATTGCTATTATAGAAGATTTCTCTCTAGATCAGCCTGCCATGATATATGTGAAGGAAGTGGTAAGATTGCATGGAGTACCACTTTCTATTATATCTTATCGGGATCCGAGATTTACCTCGAAGTTCTGGAGAAGTCTTCAGCATACTCTGGATACAGAGTTGTGTTTCAGCACTGCTTATCATCCTCAGACAGACGGTCAGTCTGAGAGAACAATTCAAACCCTAGAAGATATGTTGAGAGCTTGCTCTATGGATTTAAAAGGAGGTTGGGATCAACACCTACCTTTGGTGGAATTTTCTAATAATAATAGCTTTCACTCCAGTATTTAGATGGCTCCTTATAAAGCTCTCTGTGGAACGAAATGCAGGAATCCAACTTGCTGGGATGAAGTTGGGGAAAGAAAGCTATTAGGACCTGATCTCATTGATGAAATGGCAGAAAAGGTCAGATCTATTCAACAACACATAAGAGCAGCTCAGAGTCGACATAAAAGTTATGCCGACAACCAAAGAAAAGACCTAGAGTTTGAAGTGGGTGATAAAGTGTATTTATGAATATCTCCCTGGAAGAGGGTTATGAGATTTGGAAAGAAGGGGAAGTTGAGCCCTAGATATATCGGTCCTTTCGAAATACTGGATCGTGTTGGAATGGTAGCTTACCGATTGGCGCTCCCACCGAATCTCTCTCAAGTTCACGATGTGTTCCATGTATCTCTACTAAGAAAGTACATACCTGATCCTTCACATGTACTCAGCTCAGAAGTTGTACCGCTGGAGAAAGATCTTTCTTATGAAGAACAACCGATAGAGATTCTGGATCGTAGCGAAAAAGTCCAACGAAACAAGAACACTCGATTGGTGAAAGTTTTATGGAGGAACCACCAACTTGAAATAGCTACATGGGAGCTTGAGGATATGATGAGGGAGAAGTATCCTCATCTTTTTGTTACAAAGTGACGAATTTCGAGGGCGAAATTCTTTTTAAGGGGGGTAGAATGTAACACCCGATATTTTTATTAGTAATATTTTGTTTTTATGTTATATATATATCATCAAAGTAATCTTTCACTACACACTATCTTGGCTTACATTACACGCAATCACGACCTTCCTTGATAGCTTGCATTGTACGCAATACCGAGTTTCACTAAACGACGATATGTTATTAAAATATTATTTAAAATAGCCGTTATGAATAGTAATAACCACTTTTCGAAATTTTATCATTCAAAATGGACCTCATTTTTGGATTCGGAATACCGAAATTAACCTAGGGTGAAATTTTGGTATTTTTCTGAAAACTTTCAATTTTTGATGAATAGTGAAATCACTAAGTGGTAGGATAAAAACTGAATTTTGCATTAAACATAATTTTACCGCTTCTGTGAATGGAATTTCGAAAATCTGATAGACACGGTTGATATCAATAAGTAAAATGTGGTTTAATGAGATAAAAATAATTTTTGGTGAATATTAACTTTTTACTTTTTTTTACCGCGGATAATAGTAAATAGGGTAACTAAGGGTAAATATGATATTACTATTACCCTAACACAAGTCCTAATTATATTGGATTAGTTTAATTCGACCAAAAACAACCTTATGAATATAATATGACCGTTTAGGTCCACTTGGATTAAATTATGACATTTAATATTATTTTATTTAATGAATAGTTAAAATAGTTAAAATCAAAGTTTAATAACTAAAACATTTTTAATATGGGGTTATACATAAGATAAATTCTACTATAAATATTCATTAGAAATATAAACATCTTTACTACATAATGATATTTTATTTATAATTTTTAGACATTAAATAATTTAATTTATTTATGACACAACGATGATGCAGTAATTACCCTTTTAAGGAAATGTTAACATAATTGATGTTATAAATGCTCAAATAAATTCAATTTGAGAATTTTTATTAATTCCACTAATTTTCTAGGTTACTATGATATATTAGTGTTTATTTAATCAACTTGGTTAGAACATATAATTCTGTTATGACTTTCACAAAAATCATATATCAAATAGTGTCAAAATTGACACAAAATAGTTTTTAAATCAAATATTATATTATTAATTGTTATTTTATTTTTTAAAATCTAAGGTTCGTCCAAATGACTTATATAAGGATATATATATTAATAATAAACAACTTGTGGTTCGTTTGGCATGTTATAGTAAGTGTATTAACCATATAGTGTAAGAAAACAGAAAGTCACGGTAAAAGTTAAATTATTTAACTTAGAGTTAAATCTAATTGATAAGGTTTAAATAATAACCTAAACTTGTCTAAATCCTATTGGTTGATAGGATTTCGACCCATCCCCACTTTACCTTCGAAATAAGACCCTTTGGAACCATTATAAACCGATTTTGACTTTAATATAAAATAATATTTTGAGATATTCCTAAGGTGCTTCTCTCCTCCCTTATAAATGGGCACCTCCTCCCCCTCCTCCTCACACCAATTTGAGCACTCAAGCTCGGCCAACCCCTGCCAAAATCCCTTCTACACTTCCCTAGAATAATCCTAGAGGTCCTGGTCTTCTTCAAATACCAATCTTAGTTCTTTAAGTGGAGGATTCAAAGAGGCGTTTCAAAGAAGAGGTAATATCCATTAATGATCTTTTCAATTTCTTTCTTCTTAAACTTCATCTTATTTAGTTGTTTCATGATAAAGTAATAACATCATTATGACTTAAATACTGATATGTTATTATAAATATGAAACAACCCTAATTCACCTTCTATCCACCCTACGGAAAAATGAAATCACCGCGCGTGCGTACGTACGGAATACCGTCTCCACGCCGTGGTGTAATCTATTTTCAACCATCACCTTACAAGGATGGGTATAATGGTGTAATGAGTAACTATATATGTTTATTATAAAGTTATATTGATACTTAAATAGTATAAATACACTTAAAAACAATTCCACGATCATGGGAATAATATCATCGCTCGTGCCTACGTACGGAATACCGTCTCCACGATGTGATGCGACTCATTCTACATGATCATCATTACATAGTAATTATATAAATGAGTTTAATGAATAAATATTATATATGTTACACTAATACCATTCTGGATATAAGGTATCTATAACATTAAAAGAAGAATAAGAATTTATTCAGCATAACACGCATAAGAACAAAAGGCAATAAAGACCCGAGTAACAAGTAACAATGAAATATTACTAATAAGAAGCTAAGAATATGACCATATATGATATCATATCAAGATGTATGATTCTGTAATAAGTCAATAACATTATTTAAACCATTATACAGGAGTTTCGAACACGTACAAAGCAAATCGGACCTAAGGTAAGGGAAATGTCACAATCTCATTTTATCCTAGATTTTTTATACTTTGGTATTTACTGGGGTGTATTTTATCATCCACATCCATGTTTCCCCAATATGTAATATTTATATACTTCTACAATATTTTATATCAAATTTTACCCTTTGGTGAGATTTTAGTAAAAGATATAAAAGGAATCTTTTGGCGTTTTTCGTACGAGATACTTTTTGTCTATTCCGACAAAAGTACGAGAAGAATGTTTTTTTAACTTAGACGGCATGAATGGATTTTGAAAAAATTATTTCCAAGAAGCATCCTTTAAAAGTTTTGAAGATTATTTTTAATAAACTTCTTTTAGAATAAAATTGTTTGACATGTTAAGAGAAGAAAATTGTATTTGAAGTAGAAAGGATATTTTCCTCAAGAATGGAGTTCAAATGATTTATCAAAATTATTTTACATCTAAGATAATATAGGGTTATGTTTTTATCCCTTTTATTACATTGATTTGATTATGTTTTGAGGGAATTATTTTTATAAATTAATTTACCTTATATGATTTTTTTAATGATGTCATGATGTTTCAAGAATCCCATTTTTGTTACATGTGTTATGCGATGATGTATGATTTATGATTATGTGGCTCACATAAGAAAGGATTAATTATAAGATGGGTGGGACCTATATCTCGCTCCAATGCATTGGGTAAAGATTTATATCTCATGAGATAGACATGGCTGGAATGGAAGGTTATTTCGGTTAAGTGATACAGGACTGAAACAAGGAGTGAACTCGGTTCAGAAATGGACTTTGTCCGCTAAGATAGTCTTGGCAATGAGTCATGACTAACAAGAAATGATTTTCCATGATTATGTGTGCATGCCACAATGTTTCAAGTTTTATGTTATGATTATGGGGATCTCATTTTCACTTCTATGATTTATTCCATGTTAAGATATTATGATCTCTTTTGCAGGTTATGATTTTCAAAAAGATATGATATGATTTTTATTTCCTTTATTTGCCCTTGCTGAGCATTTGAGCTCACCCTTCTTGTATGTTTTCTTTTCCCTAGGTCAGGAAGATGGATATTAAGTAGAATATGCTAAAAGGGACCGTGGATATGATGAAATAAATGGGAGACATTGTAGAAGATTTATGAACCAGTTGTTTATGTTTCCCAGTTTCTAAAGACACTATACCTATACAGTCCTTTGTGGTTTTGTCATATGTTGTAATAAGTATGCTTCAATTTTGAAGTATTAACAATGTATGTAAAGTATGGGTCGTTATAGCGCCGGGCCGAGCTGGGCCATGCCGGGCCGGGCCGACCCTGTCCAGGGCGGGTCGACCCGGTTCGGGCCAACCGGGGGGGTCGCGGGCCGGGACGGCCCGGGGCCGAAACCCCCGTTACCGAACTGTTTGGATTCAAATGCCCATAACTCGGGCTACGGACCTCTAAACGACGCTCCGTCAGCGGCGATGCGATCCTTATATCGAGACGGTCGTTTCCGTATATCGCACTCAAGGTTTGGGAATACATTTAGTTCGGCCAGGTTGGTTCGTACAAGAAAACAACCGGGCCCTCAGAGCGGAAACACTAATATCTTGAGCTACAGACGTCCGAATGACGTGCTGTCAGCTTTTTTGAGTTCCTCTTGGTCAGACGGATCTTTTGGCATACTCCGCCCGAGGATTCGATGCAGGTGGAGTACGGTCGGGTTGGTTTTGCCTTAAAAACCAACCGGGCCCCTGGAACGAAAAAGCCAATAACTCTCAGACCGGGCGTCCGATTGACGCGCCGTCTGTTGCGTTGAGTTCCTGTTGACGATACAGAACTTTTGGCATCCTCCGCCCGAGGTTTGGATGCCGATGGATAGTGGCTGGGTTGGAGCGCACCGAAATCCAACCAGGCCCCTGAACGGAAAAGCTGATACCTTTCTAACAGAACGTCCGTTTGACGAACCATCAGCGGCGTTGGTGATCTCGTTGAGAAACAGTCCCTATGAGTATACCCTATGAGAGTTCGGGGTTCAGTTGAGATGCGGTCAGGTTTGGTTCACTCACGAAACCAACCGGGCCCCTGAGACGAAAAGGCTAATAATTCACAGACCGGGTGTCCGATTGACGCGCCGTCTATTGCGTTGAGACCTCTATGATGAGGCGGTCCTTTGAGATACTTCATCGTGGGACTTTGAGATACTTGGAGTATCAACCTGTAGCTCGTGGAGCGGACCCTCCCAGAGACGTGCGTGCGGAGAACAGAGACCGTGTAGCCGACTGAGACCTGACGACTGCTTGACCGACGCGACTTGGAGTGAGTCGAGTAGCCCAGTGGACGGAGCACTACTTTGTGAGGTGCAGACCCATGGTGGACGGAGCACTACCTGTGTGATAGTGCAGACCTGCGGTACTCGTCCGGAGAGTACCTCTGCAGGCTACTAGGTGGGTGTGCACTACTGTGTTAGGGTGGCATACTCCGGCGGGAAGCACTACTGTGTTTCGGTGGCTGGCCCACGGTACTCGACAAGAGGAGTTCCTCAGCAGTCTTAGGTTAGTGAGCAGTACCTCGGAGTCATGACAGGACCAATGTACACTCCAGAGACGGAGCTCTTCAGCAGTTACGTTTTCGATAATGAAAATCCTGGTTTGAGCTGAGACTTTTGACCTTGTGATTACCCCATGATTGAGATGGGTCACTTGATAACTTAGGTATATGTATGGGAATATACCTGGGTATTGGTTATCTGTTGATTTCACGATCCTTGTGTTTCCTCATGGTTGAGATGGGTTACTTGATAACTTAGATATATGTATGGGCATATACCTAAGTAGAGGTTATCTGTTGAGATCTTCTTTGTGGTTATCCTTATTGGTTTTAGAGAGACCTTGAGGGTCTCGGGGTCCCTAATGAGTATCGTTATACTCACCCCTGCACGGGCTATGCCCGCAACTCATTGTGTTAGTTGCAGACGACAAGCAGTGCTGACAGAGGCCGAGTGTTCGAGGACTGGACGGTACCCGGAGGTGGACTACATGATGAGTCAGTACCCGGAGGTGGACTACACGACGAGACGATAGACAGAGGTGGTTGACGGACGAGAGCGTTGAGGAGGCTATCTGTATCTACCCTTCAGGTAGGATCTGTGGCGGATGATCCAGGAGCTGCGGTCTCTGTACCTACCCTTCTGGTAGGATCCGAGGAGGACGACCCAGGAGCTGCTTCCTTCCTCCAGTTGTTTGTCTTTTTCTGTTGTACTTTCGTTCAATTTTAGTTGTACTTTCTTTTGGGTTTGTATTCTGGCCCATTTATATTTCAGCACTTTCCTTTGTACTTAGTGTTTTTCATCCGCTTGTACTCTGTGGTGTTTTGATTACTTTTATAAAGGCAATGCCTTCCCAGTTATCGGGATTTTCACCTTTGGTGCTAGTCGCCAGCCCCTGGTCTATGGAAGGCGGGCTTGGGGTAGTCACGGCACGGGCCCCGAGGACGGGTCGTGACAAAATGATGCAAGGTGTTTTCTCTATATATTGGTGATTAACACTTCTTTGGAAATATTTCATGATTAAAATGATTAGGATGGACTAGATTATTGGTATGGATTGGTTAGACCTTTACTAGGCTCATATCAACTATTACAGGAAGGGATTTACATTCCTATCTCTTGAAGGAAGTTTCTTTTCTCCATAGTGTGACTGGTATCATTAGGATGGTCCTATGGAACCAATTCAATGAAGAATGGATTGTCACATGTCTTATATAGTGGGACACTCTATATATAATTGAGAAATACTACATTATTCTATTCCTCTAGTGGTAGTTTTTATAAATATGTTTATTGTGAAGAATTTTATAGATTACCTCTTGAGAGATATATTGAGTTCACCATCTATTTGGTGTCGGGAGTAGAATTATTTTCTATCCCACCATACTGAATGGATCCATAAGATCGTAAAAATTTGAAGGATTCATTTTATGATCTATAATTATATTGATTCTTATGACCATTTACATGTCCTTGGGGTTCTCTAGTTATCTTTACTAAATTAATGATGGTTTTTTTCACATTTGAGTGGACTATCTGAGGTTAAATTAGATGAAAGTCAGGAATCAGTATCCTCTTTCATGCGCTGGCAAAATTTTTAATCAGATAATAGGTGTAAAAATATTACACATGATTGGCTTGATATCAGTATATCATCAGTTAAGGGTGATACTATTAGACATACCTCAGACATATTTTATTATCTGGTATGGATTATATGAATTCATTGTGATTCCATTTGGGAAGAGTAATGAACTATCAGTATTCATGGCTTTAATGGATAGGATCTATTATCCTTTTCTATATCGGTTTTTGGTTGATTTTTTGTATGATTTCTTAGTGCACTCCAAATTAAGTGACGATCATTCCAATCATCGTGACATAATCCTGAGTACATTGAGAGAGCATAAGATTAACGCTAGGATAACAAAATGCAGTTTTTGGATAAATAAATTTAACTTCTTGTGATATTTTATCTCAGAGGTAGGAGTTTAAATGGACCCAGAGAAATTTATAGCTATTTTATATTAGGAAAAACTCGAGTAATTCTTTAAAATATATTATTTTCTAGGTGTAATATGTCATTACTTGCATTTTATCCATGAACTCTCAAGTATGGTAGCTCTAATGTCTGTGCTGGATAAGAAAGGATCAATGTTCATTTGGTATTATTCTTATGAAATTGATTTTTAATATACGAAGGTAAGGATAAACTCCGCACATCTCCCCACATTACCTATTCTAGGAAATCATATATCGTGCATTGTGATACATCCAAAGTTAGGCTTGGATTTGTTCAAATATAGGGGGTCATGTGGTTTCTTATGGCTCTATGGAGCTCAGAAACCATGAGAGGAATAACCCAAATATTTCTCTGGAGGTTCTGGCATAAGTACATTCATTGAGAAGTTTGAGACACTATATCATGGGTGATATTTTTGTGGTATACAATGTTCACAAAATCCTGTGGTTCATATTTTATTAACAAGTCCATAACCTTCGATAGAGGAGGTGGGTCAAGTATCTGTAGTCTTTCGGCTATGTTGTCTTATAAGAGATGAAAATACAATGTTGTTTATGGTGATTTGATCCAAAATAAAATGAGATAATTAATAAATGAGACTTGTGAAGTGTGATGAATAATTTCCCTCTTGGTGGATGTGCATCTGGATATTTTGGAATCTCATGGGTGACTAGCTCTGACATCAATATCAATTATACGCATGATTTTGGATTGAAATAAGAGAAAGAAATTATCTAATCCGGAAGGATTATTTCTATGAGTCAAATTATATGGTGGGGAGACTCAACGGGGATGGTATCTTAGATGTAGAAATTCTATTCTTTTCTATGGATGAGTATGTGTTACTATGGCCTTGAACAAGAAGGTAACTAAAGAGTTTCATTATTCTTGATGGGAAGTATTTCCTTGTTTAACAAAGATGTACAATGATTTCCATATATTTTAGTAGTGGTCATGAATGAAGAAGGAGGTGGTAAGCTTCATGGCTAGATGATTCAAATGTCAGCTGGTGAATGTTGAGCATCAATGGCCAGCTTGTCTTTTTCGTCCATTAATGAACCCGAAGTGGGAATGGGATAATTTCATATTGAATTTTTTGACAGGATTAGCTAGTATAAGCCATAAAAATAATCCTGCAATGGTAATTTTTGGATCAATATACTAAGGTATCAAATGTCATTCCTATTAGGTAAACCATTATAGTTTTTGATATGATAAATCATTACATTCATTGAATAGTTTCATTGTACGATCTTCATTGGAGTTTTGTTTCATAGAAGCAAATTTTTTTTACCTCGTGTTTCTAGAAGGGTATTTAGAATTACCTAATATGGTGAGTTCTTTTAATCAAAACCTATCATCCAAAAACTAAAGGTCAATCTGAGTGGATTATTCATGTTTTGGAGGATATTCATTGATCATGTGTTATGGATTTGGTGGATTATTAGATAAACATATGGTACTCATGGATTTTTTATATAATAACATCCTTTAGACTTTGACATAAATTTCTCTTTTTGTGGAATCATATATAAGGTCATATTGTTTACCTCTTTCTTAAATTGTGGTTGGTGAATCATCACATGTTTGACATAGTCTCATCCAAGAGACTTCAGAACATATTTAGTTGATCAGAAAGTTGTTGGTGACCATGTTGAGAATGAAAAAATCATATACTATTACCTGGATATGGCCTATACAATTAAAGGTTGGTCAAAATGTTTTTTCTTTTTCACCTAGTTTGGGGTAATAATGTATCAAAAAATAGGGGAAGCTAGTGGCCAGGTTTGTTGGACCATTTGAAATCGTTGAATGAGTCGGTCGGGTGGCATACCGTCTATCCCTTCTATAGTGCTATAGTTCCATGCAAAATGTGTTGTAGATGTTGTAACTATGAAGATATCATCTACATCCTACCCATGTGATTAAAGTAGCAATCATAGAGATTATTTTTTATTCTTCTTTTGAGGAGAATCCTATTCGTGTTGTTGATCATGAGGAGAAGAATCATCAGGTATGGACTATAAAATTTGTTTGAGTGTAGTTGCAATTTGTGAAAATTTAATAGGATACTTTGGATAGGGAGTATATTATGTGAAAACAGTGGTTATACTTGTTCACTGATATTTCATAGTGACTCTTGGAGTAGTTTGGGAACGAGCTGTTATAAGATGGAGAGTCTGAAAGATCCCATCATTATTCCCAAGTACATTTCCCTCTGTGTTTTTCATATGAATCTTAGGGGACATGTCTTGTTTGGATATAAAGATCCATATTAGAGAAAATGATCTAATTTTTGGGTAGTGTAGATTTTTAATTTAATGGAGTTTGGGTATAAAGGGGATTAATTGTTAAATGGGTTCTTGGTATGTTGAGATGTTTTAAAGGGATAATGGGATGAAAACTCAACTGTAGAAAATTTACAAATTCTGAAAGGTTATTACATATTTCTTAATTGTTCATGGGTTTTAATAGAATAAATCCATGGGGACATGGTTTTTAGTGAATACAATGAATAAAATTTAAATGGTGTTAAACTATATTACACGTAGTTTAAAATCCCAAAAAATAGTATTAAAATTTCTATGTGGCTAAATTGTCGTCCAACTAGCTTCATCACATTCTCTATAAACATGAGGGATCCTATAGGAATTTATGGAGTTCAAAACTCCTTTTCCTAATTACTATTCATGAGATCAATCCCTAGTATGTTTCTTTGGTTAGATTCTTCCTTCTATTAGTTTTCTATAACCCATTGTGGTGAATTTCCTTTTTCCAATTGAATTTTTCTTTTGATCCTTACTAGTTTTGATCAAAGATCCACTTTGAAATAATCCACACCGTATTCTTCATGGGAGATGGTCATTGAGGACATTATTGGATCATCACTAAAAATTACGGGGTCTAAATCTCAACAAGATGGTCTGATTATAGTAATGTTTATGCAATATAATGATCAATCCAAAGAAGATTGTGACAAAAATTTATTAACTAATTGATATATATTTTCCATTAAATTCCATTGGTTTTAAATGAATTTATATGTTGTTAATTTATTAATGTATGTTTAGCTTGATATAGGACCTAGGGAGATTTACTATTATAGAATCCATATATTATTTTTTATTTCATATTGATAATTTTGGTAATGAATTATTATTTTAATTGCATGTCTCATATGAAATAATCATGTTAATTCAAATAATTATCCATTCATATATATGATGTGATATTGTGATATCCATGATATATGATAGGAACATCGTTCTATGATGAGATTCTTATATAACGGGATTTTCATATGCACTTGTAGATGTATATGCTGTAACGCTCATAGTGAGTGGGCTCATCCTAGACAATGCTATATTACTTATAGAGAGTGGGATATGCACAGTCCCATGCTATAATGCTTAGAGGGATTTGAACTTGTTTTTTTAGATACATTACATGGTTATATGATGGAGGTTGTCATGGTTGTAATACATGGCCAGAGATAATTTCAAAGGGCACTAAAACATGTTATTTACCTTTGTTATATAGTTTGTGGTTGACATGGTTTTAGGAAATTCTAAAAGATATATCATCATGGTTCCAACGATGGTTTTTGTCTTTATATAATTATTGAATTATTTTTTCCACATATATATTTTTGTATTGCATACACCGCTTCTTAGATTGGGTCTGTTTGGACACAATTGTGTCGAAATACTCAGATGCATTCACACCCTATCTGGACCACCATTTGGAACCAAAGAATACTATGTCGATGCAGGTAGGGAAAATGTGAAATTATTTTTCAATCAATAGATTATTTACTTTTGGGATGGAGTTATGATATGGGACATACATGGGGCTTAGAACCCGGCACATTGATTCTTTTATTTGAGAATTATAGCCTTTTTCTTATATTATTCTATAATGACATTTAGTTACATTGTAGAATGTCATTCCATTATTCCTTACTGTTTATTGTATTATTCAATTGGTTTTTATTGGTGTATTCTCCATTTTTAGTCTAGTTGTCTCTATTTTGAAATGAATTGTTTCTTCTAAATAACACTTCAATTCAAGGGGGTATATTCTCCATGCTATACTATCCACACTGACACTTCTATTTGGAATCCTCATTCATATGAGGAGGCATTCTCGAGGTCCCATAACAAAACATTTCTAGCAATGTGAGAGATTTCTTGATTGGGGGATGATACAATTATTAATTAATTTGATTACCTATATGAACACTTATTAATATGATTAGTTCATAAGTAATAAATAAAAAAAAATTAATATGATTGATAATGAAAAAGTAACAATTTAAAAAAATTTAATATTTATTTAAAAAAGAATAAATTAAAATTTAATTCTTAATGAATTTATAATAAGTATATAATTAATAATTAATAATTAATTATTAATAAATTTGTAAATAATTAATAATTAATTATAACTTCTAAATATATTTACTAATTAATAATAATTACATATTTTTTAAAAATTAATTAATTATAATCAATAATTAATTAATCAAAAAAATTGGTATAAATAACCTTTTATCCTTAAAAATTGATTGTATTATTTATTATAATATGTTTTTGGATTAGTACATGTTTTTTAGAATATGAGGTTCAACAGCAAAGGATGTTTGGAAATCTCGAAAATATTCACATCCCTAACAAAGAAATTCATGATTACATGATGAAAAATATAGAGCATAAATGGTCAATGGAGTATGATGATGGCAGGTGATATGGGGTTCTGACGACCCACATTATAGAATGTTTATATGGGGTCTTCAAGGGAGTTCAAAACTTACCATTCATAGGTAAGAATATTATATTATATATTAATTATAAAACCCAAAATTATTATATAATATCAATATGATGTTTCAAATATAAATTATAGGCTTAGTAAATCAGAGCTTCTATCACAATATAATTTTTTTTTGCAATGGGGAAAATAGACTGAAGAGGGTCCAAAAAAAGGGATGTGATACGGTCTAAATTTCTAGTGTGAGATTGATAGAGATATTGGGGAGCCTACAACATTTATTTTCCATTAAATTTAATATGAAGTGATTATATTTGTGTTCAATGGGTATCATGATTATTTGACTGGTAATAGTGTATGTATGCTCATAATTTTACTAGATAAACATTATTGCTATTGTGAGAACTTTTAAGCATTACTTTCTCCTTTCGAACATGTGATTAGAAAACTCACTTCTCTACGACTATCATAGGAGAAATATATTGATCTAGTTTATCAAAAAAAAATTATTAATGAGTGATACAGTAATTCATTGATGCATTTGTGTATATATATAAATTTGGATATACCTTTTCATGCACCCGCACTTCTACAAAAAAGGATATTGTTGTGACCAAGAGGGAGGCCAAAGTCGGTACATAATATAAATGAGATGGATTATCCTAATGAAGATGAACCTTCATAGAGGTATGGTTTATATTTCTATAAAGGTCACACACAGACACATTTTACTATACATATAGTCAATTCATCTATTCGTTAAAATTATTTATGTACTCTATTTTATAATGTAAAAGTATTCAAAAAATCAATGTATTCAATTATAATCATTAAATGTGATGATGTAAATGCACCAACGCAATAATACCAATACCACTATAATGGAATATGGTTTTTGAATTTTAATACATAAAACAAAATATAATACGAAGTCCATTTCATAAATATTTTCTTCATTTTTTCAAAAAACCAAATTGGAAACATAAAAAAAATTTATAAAAAATTGTAAAACATTTTATTATTTAGATTGTTTTCAACATTAATTTCTTAATAATCATACATTATAATGGAGGATCCACTATTTTTGGCATTTTAATTGAATATGTCACAGGATGTGTTCATGAAATTACTTATTATACATATTTCTATTTGTTGAGAACATCATTTTCACTATGATGATCCTAAAATATTTATAACTCCACAGATCATATGTGATGGATTTTATGGGTTCACTGTGTGAGGATTTAAGACTATTGATCATCATTTGATTACTACACATGTTAAGATATGGTGAACATAGACACAAACTTTTCATCACCCTGACGAGGAAATGGCTATTACTTTAGAGGATGTGGTATATATGCTTGGTCTAACCATCCATAGATAACTAGTTATGTGCCAGTATTGGTGACTCCGGTGCATTAATACATCATGTACTAGGCCCTGACATCATTAGCATACCATATGACTTATAAGGTTCCTAATTTTACATGGGGTATCTTTATGAGAATTTTAGCATAATTAGTAATGATGCTGATGAGGAGATACATATTCAACCCACATTGACATTAAATATTGGATTGATCCGTGTCAAGTTTTGTTTAGACCAGTAAACCAGCTTGGTACATAAAATTTACCTTCCATTACATAAGGATCGTGACCAAACTAATTGATATAGTTGGGGGTTCACTATATTATCACATATATATATATATACCACTATATAGGTTTTCGAGAAAATGAACATCGTATTCTTGAATGTATGTCTATGATACAGATGTGTGAGTTAGATTGTTTTACATTCATTTCTCATAAAGATATCAGACCAATTCCATAAACCTACTTCAATACTATTCATGGTGATGATGAAATTTTTACATTATTAAATAATGATAGTTGGTAAATTTATTAATTTCATTAATTAACTTATAGTATGAAAAACTATCTAGGATACTCTAACAACATGGTTCCTGACCAGATTCAACACAAGCCTGATAGAAGTTCACAACCCAAACGGCCTTGCAACTAGCACTTGAGCATCAAAAAAAACTAAAGAGAAGAATTTTACCAGATGTAGAAAAAATGATATATGTATACAGGATAGTAAGAAAATATAGAATAATAAAACAAGAAATAAATTTCATATAAATAATTAAATAGTTGAAGTGACACATCTGAAATGTGTCTAAACAATATCCAAGATAAAAGTCCTACAAAATGGAGAAATAAAATTGATATAGATACTCCATGTGATTGCATGGTAAAACTCCCACTAATTCACAACCAGGTACCCATAAAAATATGAAATTACCCTCACTTCCTTACTATGATTCCCGGTATTTCCCTATACTGATAGACATAACAAGGTTTATTCACCACTAAATGGATATATATGGTGTGAGATGAATATTCCAAGTAGGATCACACCCATTCGTCCCATTACAATTCAATTCACATTAATCCAAAAACTAATCTTCATTAAATAAAATAATGCATGCTAATAAATTAATAAAATATTACATCAATATCATGGTAAATAAATCCCTTTATCCACATTTCTCAATAAACCTAGAAAAATAGTTTCAAATCACATAGAATAAATCAATGCTGTTAAAGCATGTATCACATATCATAACATATCAAAATTATTACATACAAGAAGCATAATTAAATTACACCCAGGATCACTATATGAATAACCTACAATAAAACTCATATGTAACCATAGAAAACCAAATGAATTATGTCTCTAGATATATGTTTCCATATTACAACAAGAATATATAGAATAGGAACACCCCATGTGTAAATCCCCATATAGTATCAAAGGACGCGTCTTATTACTACACATCCTACCTGAGTACCCAAATCATTCTACGTGATACATTTTTAACTCAATTAATCAAGACCATTATATGAAATGTATTTCATAAATTAATTTCAAAATGCAATGAATATACCTTTTCCTTTTACCAGAATAAGGGGAACACCATATATTTTTTATAAACCATTTGTACAGACAAATAAAGAAATAAATAAATAATTCTATTTTATTTATACAACAATTTATCAATAAGTAATGAAATTAATATTCATCCAACACATTATAGAGGAGGAACCACCTACCTCAAACATGGTTCCGGCATTCTTGTAATGAGATACACCAACACATAAGAATTCAGAGGTCACAACAAAGTCCCTAGAATCAATCCATCCATTTTATAATCAATTGAACAAACATAAAGGATTCTAGAGAATATAACAAAATATGTACCTCTTTATACTCAAACACCACACTCCAACTGAAAAAAAGGTCAGCCTCTAGAGGTAAATCATGCCAAAATTCTAGAATGTATCTAGAATGATTGAAAAAACAAGATGAAAGTATATAAAAACATATCACAACAGTTTTATTGTATTCACAAAATTGAAGAAATATAATGATCACTTATCCAGAGAGATGCAGTGCTACTATAATGAAGACCAATCATCAAAAATAGTTATTAGAAATAAGAGGAGATCCAAAAACTAACTATGGAATTATCATAGAATTTGATATAATATCCTTCACATAAACTAAAAAAATATATT
The DNA here is from genome assembly GCA_963277665.1 of Viscum album. Lineage (NCBI taxonomy): Eukaryota > Viridiplantae > Streptophyta > Magnoliopsida > Santalales > Viscaceae > Viscum > Viscum album. Next base: position 412,512,947 of record OY728128.1, on the reverse strand, counting down.
TTTATTTAATAAAACCCTATTGGCCTTGCAAATTATTGGGCATTAATCTTTGGGTCATGAAGTGAAATACAAGGATAGAATATAAACTAAAAAAGGCATTTCATCCGTCAAAAAACATAGATAGACATTTTCATAATGTGAAACATTTTCATGTCGTGTAAAATTTTAATTCTCTACAATAGTTTACAGAATTATCCCAGAAAAAGGTTTCATTTTTTTAATCATTTGATGTTATGAGAATTACCATCTAGATGATTCATCAGAAATAGTTATATAAAAATCTTCTAGGTCAACATGGAACCTAAAGAACATAAACAGAATCATTTTTCAGTTTTCATCTGGGATTCATTAATTCCAACAAATATATATCATTAATCATTAGGTCATTTCCCATAGAAAACTCTCCCATACCTCAAAAGAACAGTAATTCACCCAAACGAAGAGTGAAATTAAAATAGAGATAATATTTTATTAAAAGAAGGAAATGGTATGTTACAAAATCCCTACTATATGACTTAATATCTATTAGATCACATGTGGAATAATGGAATTTGAAAATAAATGGGTCTATTACTCCCTCATAGATGTCTCGTGATATTATGTCACATAATAATATGATCCTTTTCACTATAATACAATGCCAAATGTATTCAACTTCACATGAAAAATTTCACCTGAGGGTAAATGATCTTGATTGGTTAGTCTACAATATATATATTTTTTCTCCACTATGATTTCATCCCAATTAAAATTATTGGTGGAATCATATTGTAATTTTTGAGATGAGGTGTATTGAAAACATCATGAACACCCATCCATTGAATTAGAAATTTCAACTGATAAGCAACCTTCCCAAGTAGCTCAGTGACCTCAGATGGTCCAACACATCCCGACGACATCATTCCCTATTTTTCAAGATTTAAATGACCAAACTGATGTTATAATTTTAAGAAAACAAGATCATAAATGGGAAACTATGATGGATGATTCCAATTTTTTGCATACAATTCTGCAATGACTCTAAGATATTATCAAAAGATGAGGTATATCATAAATACTTTCCAATGTATCCTGAATGATACTTGGCCATAGAAAATTATCCTCACCTAAATATACCCAACAAAGATGTGACATATATGGGAGACTATAAAATCTTCAACGGAAGCCCTTTTAACCAATGAATAATAATTATTTTTATATTGAAACTCAAAAAGTCCCAAATGGATATTGTGTGATCTATCAAAATCTAATACACATGCACTAATGAAACCATCCAGGATCTAAATTGCATGCTCCATCATACCATCTGTATGTGTATAGTATGTTATACTCAACCTGACTATAACTCTATAACCTCCTAGGAACTCTTCTAGAACCATGAGGTAAAACTAGGATACCTATACCAAACAATAGTAGAGGTAACCCCATGTAATCTCACAAAATTATGCATATACAGCTTTCCTAGGCCATCAACATTAGTGGTGTCCCTAATTGGAATGAAGTGAACTTAGTTTTTCAGATGTGAAATCCACACAATGATAATATCCCACCCTCAGAGAGACTGTTGTAATATATCAATAATGTTCATGGAAACTACTTCCCATTTTAAAATAAATACCTAAAGAGGATTGATATTACTAGAATGTTTAAGATGATCGGTCATAACCAACTCAAAGGTATAACATTGGGACACATAATAGTCCAAACATGGAATTAAAAATAGATATGGATAAAGACTACGATAGAATTGAGTGGAGAATTATCATAAAGGTGTTAATAGGTAACATATTTTATTCCTGGGCTTATTATATAATTTTAGTTTTATAGTTCCCTGTGGATGGAAGTCTCTTTCATCAGGAGGAATATTGGATCCTTCATTGAATTTTTTTTGGTCATAGACAAGGAGATCCCATACCACTGAGCATTTTCATACATTAACCAGGTGTTATCATCCATCTAATTAATAGGATCTGGATAAACAAATATATTATTCCTTACAATAGTATGGTGATCACTGATTGTATCTCACATATTATGTTCATGAACAACATAACTACCTTTTTTAAATCTAGAAATATATGTTTATGAAGAATATTTATGGTTCTTGGTGTATTTTCATTAGAGTAGAAATATTATCAACTGGGTGACATCTAAAATGAATGCTCTAATAGATTGGTTATTGACTTATATAACAGTAAGACCATTTAGAGAGGAAGCTTTTTGATCGAGAAACTGGGTGTGTCCATCTCTGCATGTAGATTGTGTATGTAACAAATTTTGCCATTGTAATTTGGATCATAGGTCATTTATTGAATTGGGAAACTATTTTTGTTCTTTGGAGGTAGGATAATTTTTTTTAACAATGTTCTCTTAGACATACCAATAAATTCACTTGTAATTGTTAATATTTCATAAACTATTATATCCAATATTTATACGATATTGGATGTATTTATTCTATATTCTCTCTCACAGGAAAAAAGTCATACAGTCTCTTGGTCCTGAATGGAAAGACTAATCGAGGAAGAGTGTATAAACATTATAAATCTCTCTAACACTTTCCATAGCATACACATAATTGTAACATGAGAAGTATTAATGGAGATAACTCTATGGGGAAATATCATGGAAACTAAATATATAAGGGGTATGGGAGATGTCTCAAGTTGAAATTCATCACCTATATGACCCAATATTTTACCCACATCATGACCCTATAACCTATTAACTGATTGATTATTCGGAAAGGTTACATTCTCTTTTGTAACCATAATAGAGATGGATCAATGGTTAGTTTCCCTATATGTCTAGCTCTAAGAATTTGTTTTAGGGTAGCTATATTGTACCCAATGTTCAACATGGTTGTCCTGGATCATAACTAGAAGAAATATTTCAATATTATTCACGTCAGTAATGGACATGATATGTGTAACATTAAGAACTCCAATTAATGTTTCTTTTTCGATGACAGACATCCTATGGAAGATGATCTCCTAGGCACAAACTGATTATTGTAGTGAGACCCTTTGGTGTAATATTTTTCTTACTAAATAAAACTTGATTTTCTATAGAAGAAGGAACCACATGTTTCCTACAGATAAAAATACAAAAATAACGGGCTTCTACCTAGATTCCATGAGTTAGTGTTGTAAAGAATATTATGAGAAGTGTTCATACAATTTGTTTCATAAATGGGTCTGGGTGTGTACAATATGGATATCATTTGGGGATATTACATCTTTTTCATCTCAGGAGTACCTAAATGTTCCTTTCCTATATCAATGGTTTCACGGTGGGTGTGTTGAGGGTCCAAAAAAGATGGAATAGGAAATTGGTATGATCATTGGTTGTTGGTGTACCTGGAAAGTATGAAATAAGGACCAACATGAATAGTTTTTTGTAATCGTGAAATCTCTTATCATCAAAACAAGGAACCTAATTCTTAATACAGTATGACAATTTATGAACTGGAGTGATGATCCCACTATTCATTGACTATTGTTTCAGATATAAATTTATTTATAATTATATAAATTTGTCATCATATTTAATTATATATATACACATATATGAATTATTTTAATTCTAAATATATATTTATGTATAATTATAATTATTTAGCTATATTTATAATTTTATAAATATATGTATAAATATAATTAAATAACTATTAAAAGTATTTATTTATTTATTATAATAAATATACATTTATAAATACAAATAGATATATATATATACATAGTTATAAATTAAACATACATATCCTAATTGACAGTGTTGGTTGGCAGTACCAGAGCTTCACCGTATCACTCCATCCTTATCCACAAGTTTTCTCAATAAAGAAAAAAAATGTTCATGGAATTCAATTCCCTTGATCATGATATCTTATTCATCATGTCCTGATCACAGGGAATCACTCTGATAATTTTAGGTATATCATGGTAGTTTGATGATTCAATTGGATTTTTTTGATTTAAACAATACACTAGATGTGATGGCTAAGGTGGAATCTGGTGATTGGTAGACATGGTTTAGTGGTGTTGATCATGTTAGTAGTGATGTGGAAATTTCTAAGGTGGGGTGATTCCCAAAAAAAAGTGAAGTGGTTCAGTTTTGGAAATAGTGAAAATGCCTTTTTATTAGTGGAATACTAGCCAAATTTGGGAGACTTTGTCAATATTAACCCATATAAAATAATCCACCAACATGTTGGTAAAACCATTAATTATTTTGAAAAATCATTAAAATTAACTATTTAAATATATATAATTTCATTTAAATTTTATGGCCACCAATACATCAAAAAGGCATATATAAATTTGTGTAGGTATATAAATATTTATACATTTTTATATTGTAAATAAAATGGATTTATATTTATTTTCAAAAAATGGATAATTAAATAAAATGTAGATATGGTTTATATATTTAAATTTTTATTATATATAAATATATATATTTTTAAATATATATTTATACAATTAATTTTTACATATAAAATTATATTTTCATATTTATATATATGTGTGTGTGTGTGTCTATAATGGAAATGTATACGTTATATTAAAATACTGGCCAAAGAAACATCACACGGTTCTGGAGGAAAAGAATCACACCAACAGAAGGGATCCCAACCACACCATAAAGGGGTATAAAAAGGGAAAATGTGAATACCTTAATTATTAATAGAGAAAAACTAACAAGATTATACCTTATAATCCATTGGAATGATGTTTTCCATAGTATATCTCAAAACATGATGATCCCCTTCACCTCGATCTAATGATTTGATGGAAATTTGTAAATCAGATGTTATCGACAATATATATACATATAATTATAAACAAACATTGAATATAAAATGTTAGTATTTGAAAGATATGATATCTATATGAAACTAATCTTTTGAATAAATTAAAAAATTATAGAAAAATGATAAGAAGAACCTCTTAGACAAAGTTAAAATTCCATCAAACATTATTAAATATGTGTATCCCAACTAAAGAAAATGTTTTGATGGCCTTCCAAATTTTTTTACTAAGAATATATATTGATGGGGGTTCCCCTGGGTGTTGAAAACATATGTCTCTACACAAGATTAAACATGATATCATGTGGAGCATTAATGGACATTGTGTTAAAAAGGTACTGTTGTTTGATGTTCATGTCATGTTATCAACTAATCTCATGATATCGATTAATTGATTAATTTTTTCTAAAACCAAAATTATATTAAATATCTATTACGTAAAACTAGTTTTCAAATCATTAATTAATATTTGTTTTTATTTATTTTCTAAATAGTTTAGAACAAATTTATTATATATTAAGTGTAAATAAATACATATCATTATATAAATCTTATATATATGTATATATTTGAAAATAGAGATATTGTATAGAGGTCCAATACAATACATATTAAAAAAAGGAGTAAAAACACACATAATATCCTACAACAAAAAAACTCATCAAATGGATCCAAAAACATTGTGCAACTTAAATAATGAAGATTTATAATTTAGTGGCCTCATCCTAAAAACTGTCATTAACAGGTTATTCTACCCCTTCCATGAGGATTTCTCCCACGTGGTTGATGAGCACACTTCCACGTCTCTGTCAATTCATAACATAGATCATGAACATCATCTAAAACATCACTATTGGAACTATCATTTTTTCTAAAAACCATAGAATCACAAGGAGTACCAACATCATCAATAAAACCAGAATAATCCAAAGTAAGATAACCACTATTTGTAACACATTCTGCAATGGAAACATCTCATCCATTAAGAGCATGGGAAACTATTGAATCCTTAGAATAAGGACTATTATGAGTTAAAATTTCATTATTTGAAACATCGTTCTATCTAAGATTCAGAAAATCACAAGAGGATCCTTTTTCATTAAGAAGATTGGTAGAATTCTCAGAAGGATGGTAAAAATCAGTTATGTGTTCATCAATTGAAACATCTCCTTCACTAAGTGCATAACAACTATCAGTTAATTTTTCAACAATTATTATAGATGAAACATTAGATGTATAGTCCAATTGTAATATATTAGTCATCTATCTGGTATTATCAAAGGAAACAATCTTCTGAACAAAAACATCACCTATGAAATCATCTCGGTCATCATCCCAATTAAAAATTTCATTTTTCGTAATCCCAATATATCATTATTCCATTCTATTATCTATATTCAAAATTTCCATCTCTTGATTAAACTATTTATGTGACTTTTAAAGAATTAAGTCATAATTTTTGTTTTTTGATTGCATTCAAATAAGAACACATTAAATTTGAATCTATACCAGATGAAGTTGTTAAAAAACTAGGATAATTATGATCTTTATAGTAGAAGATTCATTCCCAAGCTATTCAATGTCCTATATATTCTCTAGATGAAACATTGCATCACAAGTAGCATGAGGAGGATCACAACATAAAGTCACAACTACCATATTCTCATCATAAATCCTACTTGAATTTTAGTCATTAACATGAACATATAGAGGAATTGATATCGGAAGCATAAATTTACTATTATCATTAAAATGGAAAAACAATTTTTAAATTTTTAACTTTATTCCTTCTCAAAAAATATAAATTGGAAGACCAACGTTAAATCATTAATGAAAAAAATAAAGATAATTTTCTATATCAATAAACTACTCAAATATAAAATAATAATCCACCAAGACAACTATGTCAATAATAGTCGAATTCCAATCAATTTAAAATAAATCAAGAATATAATGATCACAACGTTCTCTTATGATTGGTTTTAAAATTTTATTTGGACTGTTATCATAGAGGATACATCGCATAGTATCAGGGTATTCCATAAATACAAACTAAGACCATTAATCTGAATCTGAACCTGAGTTGAAGAGTTATATAAAATATTAGTCAAATATATTTTATATATTTCAAATAAAATATATTAATATATTAAAATTTGTTTTTTTTCATAATTTATATTTATTTATGATTGTCACATTTTATCAGTGAAAGGAGAAATTTCGATTCGAGGTCATATATGGGAAATAGAAAGAAATAAAAAATGATTAGAAAAACAGTAAAGGGGCCTTTATCAATAATAAAAAAGGTATTGATAAAATCCAACATTTATCAGTTCTTTTGACGCACATATAATGGCTTCATTTATCAATGTTGTTAGTTTGTGTTAATGAATGTTCAACCTTTATCAACTCAATTCATTTAGCACTGATAAAAGGTAGTGATTATAGTGCTTAAATATGTTGTATTGGTGTGGGTATACATCCTAAAAGATAAGTGAGTGTTTTTTTTTGAGTTTTTGATTAGGGAAAATATATGCTTGTGGTAGAAAAATTATATATGGTGATGTTTCTCAGATTAGAAACAATATTGAGTAAGATGGAAGAGACTATAAAAAACGATGTTTAGCGGTGTGTTTCAACACCAATGTTATATTTTAAGTTTTTATTTATCTTGTGGTGGTATTAGAAAACCATCACAAATTCATGATGGTATTTTATTTAGTGGAGATAAATTTCATAATTACATATAATCCATCTAAATAATAACCGGTGGTTTTAATTTTTTTAAGAAAAAATGGGATGTTTTTTTAAAATGTTTATAAATTTTTAATTCATAATTATACATTTTTATTTGGTTATTTATTATTATAATTATTATTAGTATGGATATGAATTATTTATTATCATTTAATATTTATTTATTTTTATTTATTTAATGTTTCAAATAATTAAGAATTATTAATTAATATTTAATATTTTTAAAATTTTAATTTTTAAATTATTTGTTTTTATTAATTATTAATTATTAATTATTAATTATTTTTTTAAAAAATAGTTTATAATTTTATATAGTTTAATTAATTTATAATTCTTATTGAGTTATATATATATAATTATATGTATATAAATATATATATATATATATATATTCATATTTCTCTATTATATATTATATATTATATATCATAAATAATATATTATATATTTGTATATATTTATATATATTATGTGAGAATATATATATATATAGCTTCATGTGTGTACGTATTCATGTATATAGATTTATTTACATTTATATGTATATATATATATGTATATGTTAACATTTAAAAATTATTATATGTATTTATAAGTATTTATTTATATATATTTTGTTGATATATAAAGTCATATGTATTTATTTATATTTATATATATTTCTTAATCATTATTGACAATAATAGTTAAATATATCGTTATATATATATCTCTTTATGTATTATTATGTTAATATACTTGTATATTTATATATTTATAGATAATTATATATATTTATGTATATTTAAATATATTAATATAGATCAATATTTATTAATAAAGAATAATATTTATTAATTAATATTAATATTTCGTCATATTAATTTTTATTTATACAAAAACACCTAGGATCTGGTGGAAACCGGTCCTAACAAATATATATAAAAGTGAAGGACGAGTTAAGCATTACTATGGGTCATTAAAAATACATAAGTGAATTTTACCCCAAATTTCAGCCTCCAACATTAGGGAATAATATTCCAGTGCCATGAAGGACCACATCATGGCCATATCAATAATAGATTTCTTTGACAAGACTTCTGTTACATGATTTTCCTCTCTATAAGAACATGAGAAAACCAAGTTGAGTTATGTGACCGTATTGAGAAATTCATCCTAACGAGGTAAGATAAACCAAGGCACAATCTGTGTTCAATTTCTTGAAGCCTCCGTCAAAATTTTTGAAATAGAATCAATCCATATTAAGATTTAGTTAAATTGAGTAGTACATCCAACTACATGTATCATCTCCCATAACTCATCTTCATGAGAAACACTAATATCGGTGTAGATAAACCCACGTCGAAAGAACAATGATATGATCTGATGAAACCTCCGCAACCCCAGGGATCTTGTGTGCTAGAGTCTACCCCATCAACATTCACATTGATCCATGGGTTGATTGGAGGTATTCATTGAATTTACATTACCATTTATGGTATTCATAACCAACCTAACACAACCAAGAATCGAAGTATATTCATACCATGCAAGAAATTATTCATGCTTCTAGATTAAACCGTAGCTAGAACATATAATTCCTGATGGATGAAAATCATGATCATCTGTGGAGTTATGTGTTTCACATTTAACATCATTTAATGACGACATCTTCATATAGAAGTAAGACCAAAAACGGTTTCTTCGAACAACTGTTTTTGAACCTGTGTACTGCAATCATCTCTACAAAATGCTACCATGAAAACATACAGCAGCATGCCTGTGATAATGAGTAGAAAAAATAGTGAGATGATGTACATATACAGCTTCAATACAAAAATTCATGGGAGGAACATGTGTTGTGAACTTTCTTTAGCACTCATGGATAGGATGTGTTAAGAATAATGTTTAAACCATCCATTTTGAGTTGATCATGTGTGGTAAAGTGGGTTTTCCTGAAATTCCAAGGTAGAATGTATCAAGATTGTAGTATCAAATTGCTTGAGAGGTATAGTAGCCATACTGTTTGTTGATTATAACCCCCACATTCCATTTTATATCACTTTTTGGTGTTTAAGTGACCAACTTGAATTGGTTTAAATAAATGGGTATCACAATTTATTAAGGTAATGTTTCGACTAGCTAGTCGGACCTATAGTGGGATCAAGATCCCATAGGTATGAAGTAGTCTTAAAAAGGAATTGATCAACATGTTTCTATTAGTAGTTTGTAATGACCCACCCATATTTTCCCAGAGTTAGTGAATTATTTTATTACATTGGCATGATCACATGAAACCAAATCCTAATAAATAGTTCAGTTTAGTAGCTTTGAAAAAACTTGACAGAAACTGATGTTTTACATTACACCAGGAAATGAAAAACAACATATTACCTCATTTTAAAAAAATAATATCCATTAAAATATCCCTTTAGGTCCATCATAACATACATCATTGAATCCTGGGGTAAAATGAGACATTAGAAATGGGTGATCTCATATACTCAGTAAAGATACAAAATACAATATAAGCTATTATAAATAAACATAAACATTTACGGAATGATATAAAACTAAATTTTTTTTTATATATAACCTTGAACCTAATATTGAAAGAGTAAATAAAATATTACAATTCAGATATTCACATGGATATATTACTAGTCAAATAATTAAATTATGGTCAATAACTAATCATATAATCAAGGAATGCATAATACCAGACACCAAAACCATATCATCAAGCCCTCAGGCCAAGACCCTAAATAAATGGGTGAAAACAAACACTTGTCTGTATCATTAGAACTACTGATGAGTCATGGTGCTATTGGAGGCCACGTCCATCCCTTATAATGTCCAATGCAATCCTAAAATAAAATTGGGGAACACTACAAAATCATTCATATTAAAACTATCATAAAAGATGTTAATAATCTAACCATAAATAATGAATTGTATAAAACTAGAAAATATACAATAAAAAATATCATAAAACCTTATATAATATATGGAATATTATATAATAATAAACCAACCTCAATGAAGAATAAAATCCAAAAAATGATATTGACATAGATGAAAATAATCTAATTATAACTCTTTAATAGAAATATCCGTTTATTTATGTTAAAATAATATAAAATTAAAGAAAATATAAAATAAAATATTTATTTTGAATATAGAATTTTAACCAAGTAAGGTAAGATTCACAATGTTAAGGAGTAATAATGGTATAAAATACCTACTCACGCTATATATGTTAAGAAACAATTTTTTCCTTAATTTCTTGAAAAGGTCATAAACAACCTCTTTTGAAAAATAACAGAATAATTCATTTTAAAACATCTTAGAAAAAGTAATAAATTAGTGAAATAACATTCAAAAATTGTTAATAATATTTTTAAATTCATTTTAAGTTACACTGACATGGATGATAAAGATGACCTAGTATATACTTACGTATAAACAACCACATACAATAATGCGATTGTGAATGTAGCCTTTACCTAATACTTTCCTTTACTTGAGGTTGTGTCAACCAACTATATAATGGTTAAATAATTTTATTGAATTAAAAAAGGACTATATTCATATTTATGATACAATATATGATCCTATTATATCATTTAGTTAATATTATTTCTATATTACCATTGTTTTGGATGTTAGATGCATAATTTTCCCATTCCTTTTAGGTCATATAAGTCGTGATTGTTAGGAATATGATGTATTTTATTAATATACGTTGTGATATTATGTTCATAATTATTTCTATTACTCAGAATATAAATTTATAGTCATTCTTGAATGGTTAACGTGGAGAATGAATCACACCAGGCCATGGAGATAGTAGGCAGTATGTATGCACGAGTGACAATATCATTTAATATATGGTAAAATAGTATGAAATTAGATGGTATGTTATTTATACATAATCATTATAATGTTTCATTAAAAATTTATATCCATTATACTCATCATTATACCCCTAAAAATAAATTACTATGGAAAAACAAATTAGACCATGACGTGAAGATAGTAATCCATATGCACAGACGCCTTATGATATTGTTATTATTATGATGGATATAGGAAATAATATAGTTATAAAATTATCGAAATAATATCTTATCCTATATGTGATAATATATTTATTACTGCAGTATGGAAACAACATAATTATAGGATCTGGAATAAGATAATAACATCGAATGAGTTGATAAAAAATTACATATTATTCATGTATTTCCTTCTAATATGTAGAAAAAGAATCCATAGGTTGAATTTATACCCAATGTATGGCCTCTAGGATGAGGTAATAGAAGATGAGAAGATATGTGGGTAAGGGTTTTCTGAGACAAAGGCCTTTAGAGGTGTGAAAAAAGATAAGGATAGGTTCTATTTTATAAGATAGGGGAGGGCACATTGGGAAACTCTAAAACCATTAATTTAAAATAAATTGAATTCTGATTTCAAATATCTCCTAAGTGTGTTAGTTAGAGGTTAAGATTAGGTTTGATCTAAATCCCCTCTACCAATTTTTTATAGACAATTTTATGCCACAAAATTAAACTTATATTTTGGGTTTAACCCTGAGATAAACAGTTGAACTCTTATAATGTAAGATTGTCTTAAAACCCCAATTGTGACATTTATAACATATTTATCCTTATACATGTTAGTTATCTAAACCATATATTTTTATGACTTCTATATAATTTAGTAAAATAATATTTATTTTAAAATCTCATTTATGTCAATTTTAACACTATTTAAAACATGATTTTTCAATGTAATGAAAACATGACTCATTTAAGAAATATAAATTAACTCATCCTTAACATGTCGATTTCATCCAAAAAATTCATGGAGGGAATCTAATAATTTTTATTATATTAAATTTAATATTATTAATATTATTAATATAATTTAATATAGCATTCATTTAATAAATAAATTACTCCCTCATCAATGTGTCATTATTTAGTAAAATTATCTATTTACTAAAATTACAAATAATTTAAAATTATGTTGATAATGTTTTATTTTTCTAATTAATATTTATAGTTGGCCATATCACTTGTATAATTTCATATTAAAAATAATATACTTAATAAATTTTCAATATGGAATTTTAACACTTTATTAAATAAAATATAATAAATGTTATAGTCTAACAAAAGTGGCTTAAAAATGATCATAATTTCGATTTAATGTTGATTTTGGTGTAAAATAAATTTTATGATGAAATTATGACATGTGTTAGGATAATTTTATATCATTATAATATTATTTTTCATTTAATTACCTTATTTACCATTAATCATGGTAAATAAAATTCGAATGTTACTATTCACCGAAAATTATTTTTATCCTACTAGGAAAAAAATTACATACTAATTAAAAACATTTCTGTCTATTTTTAAAAATTCAATTCACATATGATGTGAAATTATGTTTAATGTTAATCCAAATATGTGGCTAGATGGAAGGTAAAAGGGGTGTTCATAATCTAAAAAAATTATATCAAATTATATTATAATAAAATTTCCAATGATGTACATTGGACTAATATATGTATTATGTACATACAATGACTTTAAAATAAAATAAATATTTAAATGAAAATGAAAAATTTAGTTTTCTAAAACAATGTAGTATTTTTCTCTATTCACAAATAATTGAATCATTTTAGAAAATTACAAAAATATCACTGTTAGCTAATTTAGATATTGAAAATTCAAAAATGAAATATATTTTTCTTTATAAAATTTATAAATTTCATAATATGGTTAATAATATTCATAATCATTTTTCAATTACTTTTTTGAATGGTCATGATGTGCTTTAACTAGGAGTTGTGTGTAGCACAATCTATTGAATTATTTAGAAAATAAGGCCATCATGGAAACATGGGGTAAACATTCTTATCTTCTTAAAATAATTTTATAAATAAAATTTATATAATATTATTGCATAAAAATATTTGGGTGGTTCTTCATCATAATTTCTTCAGGTTTCCACATCGCCTCTTCCATTTAAAGGTTTATATAAAGAACCTTTTCCAATTGTGTTGTATGGTTCCTCTAGACTTTTTCTCTAGTATCGAGAAACTTGATAGGATCTTATCAGCCAGACAGATTGGGTTCCAGTTCTATTTTTTTATTAGTGATTACATGCATTGGGTATGGCATATATTTCCTTTATTGTGATATCTGGAACACATCATGAACTTTGGAGATGCTTGGTGGTATTTCCAAAGGTATGCTACTTTTCCAATTCGTTCTAGAATTTCAAAAAGACTGATGTGCATGGGAATTAATTTACCATTCATAGTGAATTATATAAAACCCTTCCATCGTGATAACATCATGATAACATGATCTTCTACTAGAAATTCCAAATACTTCCTTTGGATATAAACAAATATATTTTTCTAACTTTGAACTATTTTGATATGGTATTGAATAATCATTACTTTTTTTTGTTTCCTCAACAAGTTCTGGGCCTACAAGTTTTCATTCACCAACATCATCCCAACATGTTGGTATATGACACCCATTTCCATACAATTCTTCATATGGTGCCACATAAATACATTAATTGAAGGTATTTTTATAGAAAAATTATACTATTTTTATTTTTTATGATTAATTAATAGTCCATCCATGGTGAAAATATGGGCATGAAAAGAAATTTCATTAAGCAATAGTTGATACTGTCAAAATTTACCCAATAATTCATCCCGTCTAAAAGTATCAAGAATTATTTGCAAGTCAGTCTCATGGTCCTCATCGATTATAGATTATATTAGAATATTTTCAATGAATACCACAAAAAAATAATCAATATATTCCTCGATCACTATGTTCATGAGTTCCATAAAAATCAAATGTGCATTAGTCAATATAAATGGAATTAATGTAATTTAGTATTAACGATAACTCATCTAAAAAGCATCCTTCAGAATGTTTTCCTTTTTCACTCATAATTGATGATATCCATAACAAAGGTCAATCATTTAAAATAATTGATCTACTTAAAGTATAAATAATAAGTCATCCATATGAGTTAGATAATACATGTTAAATATTTATCTTTCATTGATTTATATATAATCAATAGATAGTCTCTTGGATCATTATTTTTCCTTGAAAATGAGAACATGGGATCCCAATGGAGAAACACTAGGGAGAAAACAAATCAAATTTTTACCCAACTCTACATGTTTTCTCTTCAACCCCACTAACTCCACATTAGACAACCTATAAAGTGTTTCTGATATTGGTACAACATCTGGGATTAAATCAATAAAAAGCAAAACTTCATGCTCTAGGGTGTGTCCATGTAATTATTTTGGAAAACATCAATGTATTCCTTTGCAATAGGCACATCCTCAATTTGAAGATTACATTTATCATCACTAGATTTTATTTTCTCTTCCTACCTAAAAATATCATTCACTAAATCTATTGGGGTGTATTTTGATAAGAATCAGGCAATGAAGCTTTTTCATTAAAGATAAGAGAATCATCTTCTTCCTTACTGATCCAAATTTCCTTATTCTTTCAATAAATTTTGGCAATGTATTTCGAATACCCATCCATATTGATGATTATATTGAAGATAATGATAGGGATGGTGAAAAGGTCAGCAACTAAAGTATGGTTATGTATCGTAATGGGAATTGAAAATCATATCTTAATTTCAGTGAGACATCTCTTAGGAGTTTGGAATGATAAATCCTTTGTTAAATCAAAAGGGAATAGTTTAATTCTCTTTGAAAACTAGGAAGATATAAAACAATGAGATATCCCTGAATAAAATAATGAATTGGATATGTTTTAGGAGATGATTAATGTACTTGACACGAAATCATTGGGAACATGAACCTCAGTAGTTTTGATCACATATACCTGGACATTTTAACTTCAACTCTTCTGGGGAAAATATTCTTGATTAATAGGAAATTCATTTTCATAACATCCCATTTAATTAAAATTATATCCTTTAAAATTAATAGCATCTTTATTCACCTCGCAATCATGAGCCTGGGAGCCTTTTTATTCACACATGTAACAAGCTCGAATTTCTTTTTGGCAGGTATTGTGGTGTTTCTTCCCACAATTACCAGATGGGGTAATGTAAACTATTCCCTTCTTCCCCTTATTTACTTTTCCAGAGTGTTCAATAACCATATTCTTCTCTCTCATTACTTTAATTTCATAATAATAAGTGAAATACTTTTCTATCTTTATAGAGCACAAGACAATATATTTATACAATGAGAAACATTGTGAGTCCAGTGACCATTAGAGGAATGTTATTAACCCATCAAGGAATCGATAAATCTTACTTCTTAGGTTATATATATATTGTGTAGTATTCTTTTCTAAACTTGTGATGTTATCCTAAAACATTTTAACATTCACATCCTCCATTTTCTCAAACATATGAATTTACTTTCTATATCAACTCACTATTCATTTGGAAAGTGTTTTTTAAGAACATTACTTTAAACTCCGTCCATTCCATATTTGATACATATTCATATTCCTTTTTTTTATGTAATGACCACCATTGATCTACATCTCCTGAGAGATGATAAACTACCATGGCAACTTCATCTATTTAATTACTCCTCACAATAATAAATATTTTCTCTAAGTAAATTATCAATTTTTCAGAAAAAATGAATTTTTAGTCACATTGAATGTTGGAGTTTGTTTTATCATGAAGTAGTCTAACATTAATCCTCCTTGTTATGGATCATGGTGCTCCATACGGGTAAGGTTATTATTCATAAACGAAGTCAGTTATCCTAGTTTGGTTATAAGCTATTCATCACCATTTGTATAAATAGCTCCACTATTATTATCTATCATTTTATAGAATTACCTATATTGATTACATATGTTGACACAGTTTCCATTCCTTACACTATACACCTTTTCTAAACAATGGACTACAAAATATTAGGTTATGAATCATAATGAATAATTACAAACTAGTAAAATATTTATCATAAATTAGAAAAATATATATATCTAGTCCATAATAATAAAAATGTTTTATTTGGGGACATATTTAATAATAAATACTTTATAATGGGTTGTAAAGAAAATTTGAATTATCATAAGCATATCCACTAGTAGGGTCAAACTAGGTGTTCATTATGGCTCGTTGTCATTACTAGGATACCCCAAGTATGGCCTAGAACACCATATCATATTTGTGACTCCTAGGTACAACAAAATTAGAACCAAATCCACTTGTAGTATCCATATATGGCTTCATTTATTAGAAGAACCAAATAATCTCTATTTTACCAGAATTTTATGATTTTATTCTATAAATTTCCTTAATGTCTATCTTAATGAAATGTTCCCTAATAAATTATTTTCTAAAGGTAGTTTCAAAGGTTTAAACTAAACAACTTTTGATACTAACTGTAACTGACCATACCTAGTTCCCATGAGTCAGTTCATTATTATATTACATTATCACGATCACAAGAAATTAATGCCCGATGGATCGACCAATTTAATTACTTCAAAAATACTAGTTATAAAAATAAGTTTTACGTTAAATATTGAAATGAATTTTTTTTTATAAAATTGGAAATCACTCATATAACATAAAATATCTATATAGTTTATTCACTATATACTTCTTCACATAATGTGGATAAAAGAAAAAAAAGAATGGGGAGAGCTCAGATAATTAGAAAGGATAAAAAATATTAACGAAACTATCATAAAAAGCATAATAATTTATGGAAAATAATAAAACTAAAAAACAATCCTTTAAAAAAATATTCAGAAATATATGGTGAGAATAAATCAAATAAATATTTTTATGCATTCACATGGATATTATATTAGTCTAATAATCACATGTAATATCAATAACTAATATTATAATGAGGGAATTGGTAATGTCATACATCATAACCATACTGTTAAGGCCTCATGAAAAGACCATACATAAATGTGTAAAAACCAAAACTAGTTTGTCTCATTAGACCAATTGATTCATCGAGGGGGTATAGTGGCCCCTTCCAATCACTTACTATGTCCAATGCATTTTTTTTATAAAAATGTTGAATATTACATAAAAATTCATATTAAAAATATCATACAATGTGTTATAATTTAACTATACCCCCTGAATGGTATCAAAATATCACATTCAACGTCAAACATATTTTAAAACCTTCAATAAAATATAGAATATTGTGTCATAATTAATCCATCTCAATTAAGTATAAAATCCAACAATGGATGTTAACATAGAACAAGATAATAAAATTATAAATTCTTTAGTGAAATGTCTTTTTTTAACATTGAAATAATTTAGAATTCATGGAATTATAAAAGAAAAAATTTATTGGGAAAAAAACATACAATCAGGTATAGAATGCGTCAAAATGTTAAGGCATCATAATTGTGGAAATAACTACTCACGTCATTTATGTTTTAAAAAATTATTTCCTTAAATAGTGTAAATGGTTATAAAGTAACTTTTTAAAAAAAACCAATGAATTCCATTCATTTTTTTAAATGTTATACATGGGTAAAAACAAATTTAAAGGAAAATTTATAATATTTTGATTTTTTTAATAAAAATAGACATGGATGATAATGATTTCCCCGTAGATTCCTAGGTAAATAAAACCTTTGATAATAACAAGATTGTGAAATTAACCCTTACCTTGTACGTTCCTTTAGTAAATGGTGCGTTAACAACTTGTATAATGGTAAAAGAATGTTATTAAATTATACCATAGAAATATTAATATTTATTATATCATATATGATCCTCTTATGTATAAAATGGTTTATTCATATATATAATGATATTAAATTCATAATTATTATATTTAGTCAGAATATAATGTTTATAATCATTGTTGAATGGATAATGTGAAGAATGAATCTCATAGGGTCATGAAGACGGTCAGTTGTATGTACACACAAGAAACAATATCATTCTATTGATGGTTAAATGGTATGAAATTGGATGGTAAATTATTTATAAAGATTCATTATATTATTATATTTATTATTTATGTCCATTATACTCATCATTATACACCTCTATATAACGTTGTTATGAATAATATTTTACACCATTTCATGGAGATGGTATATTCTATATACGAAAACATGGTGATATTGTTATTTTTAAGATGTATAAAAGGAGGAATATTGTATTACCATAAACATAATAAAGTTTCATCCTATATATGATCCTAAATTTATTAGTTCAGTTTAGAAATTACATGGGAAGTGGAATTATAAGAATAAGAGAACTTTGTAAGAGTTGATAATAAATTTCCACTTCTTTGTGTATCGCAAATTGATTTTCACAAAAAGAATCTTTAGGATGGATTTCTTCTCAATGTATGGCCTTTATAATGAATTTCAGAATGTTTTGAGGAGAATAAGGTAGGGTATAGATGATCCAAAGGGCTTTATAGGTGTTAATAAAATAGAAATATAGGAACTCTTTTATAAGAGAGGGGAGGGGCACTTTTTAAAACTCCAAAAACATTGATTATATATATATTTGTTGTTGATTTAAAAAATCTTCAAAGGTATTTATTTCATCACTAAGAAGAGGGAAGATATAATTCCTCTATAACAATTATTTATAGACAAGTTTAGGTCACATAAGTAACCATATATTTTGGGTTTAACCATCAGTTAAAGAGTTTAACTCTTACCGTGTCATGTTGTCTCATAATACGATAAGGTTAGTATAGTTACTATAAAATCCCAAAAAAAACCCCAATTGGTAAATTGATGACATAATTAACACAATTTAATTTATTTGGAAAACATTAAATTTTTTGGACTTTAATACCATTTAATAAAATAGTACTTATTTTAAAAACTCATTTATGTCAATTTTGACACAATTTAAATCATGATTTTTTTTAGTATTGAAAAATTGATTCATTGAAAAAAAAAGAATAAAACATCCATAACATTTAATTATCTTGAAAAAAATTCATATATGGATTCAAATATTTTAGTTTATATTTATTTTAATATTATTAATATCATTTAACATATTCATACTTTAATAAATCAATTATTGCATCTTCATTGTGTCATTATTTAATTTAATTATTAATTTCATAAAATGAAAAATAAATTAAAATTATGTATATAAAAATTTAATATTTTCAAAAATATTTATAGTCTAATTTATCACTTATAGAACCTTATATTAAAAATTTTATTGTTATTATAATTTGAATATAACTTTTTTTATTCTTCTTTAAATAAAATATTATAAATGTTCTAGTATATCAAATGTTTCTAAAAAGGATCATATATTCGACCTAAGGTAAATTTTGGTCGAAAAACACTTATCCTATGAAATTAGGATTGCTTTTAGGGTATTTTAATATTATTATAATATTATTTTTACCTTTAATTGATATATTTACCTTTAACCATTGTAAATAAAATTCAAAAGTTATTAATCACCAAGAATTATTTAGATACTACTAGACCACATTTTTATATGAATTTAGAAAATGTATATCAATTTTTAAAAATCCAATTATATAAAAATGTTATATTACATTTAATGCTAATATGCATATGTGGTTAGAAGGTGGGTAAAATTGATGTTCAAAAAGTTCAAAAGGATTTTATATCTAATTCTATTTTAAAAATTATTCTAATGAAATTTATTGGACAAATATATGTATTATATATCTATTTTGAATTTGAAATAATTTAAATTTAAAACAATTATTTAAATGAAAAGGAGAAATTCATTTTTATGACACCATAGTAGTATTTATAACTATTCATTGAAATATGAAACTTTTCAGAAAATTTCCAAAATCTCACCCTAATATAATTTTTATATTCAAAATTATTAACTGAATTATATTATGGAAAATAAAATTTCTAAATTTCATAATGTGGTTAGTAGTATTCATAATCACTTTTTTCAATAGGTAGTTTGATATGCCATGGTGCGCACAAACTCGGTGTTGTGTGTAGCACAAGAAATTTAATTATTTAAAAGGAAGTGAAATGTTGAAGATTGTGGTGTAACATTATTCCATCATTAAAATTAATTTTTTCATGAAATTTCTAGAATATTACTGGATAAAATGATTTGTGTGGTTCTTCATCAATAGTCTTCAGGTTCCCATACCGCGTCATCCATTTTATGGTTTCTCTAAAGATCCTTTACCAATTGAGTTGTCTGATTCTTATACACTAGTTCTATAGAATTAGAAGTCTTGATATGAACTTTTTAGTATGAAAAATTTGTATCTAGTTTTTTATCTTAATAGGTGACTAAATGTTTGGGGTCTTACATTTATTTCCTTAATAGTGATATGTGGAACACGTCATGGAATTTGGAGAATATTTTTGGTATTTCCAAATGATATGGTGTATTTACAAATAATACTTTAATTTCAAAAGCTCTGTGGTACCTGGGACATAATTTAAACTTCTTAGTTAATTTAATAACACCTTGCCATGGTGATACCTTCAATACAACATGATCTCCTACTAGAAATTTCAAATCCATCCTTAAATTATTAGAACAACCTTTTTTCATAATTTGAGCTCTTTTGATATGGGTTTGAATAATCTTTACCTTTCTTGTTTTACCCTATACATGTTTTGGGCCTATGAGTTTTATTTCACCATCATTGTCCCAAAAATATCAGGTACAACATCCATTTCTATATAATTCTTCATATAGTTCCACATAAATACTTGAATGGAAGGTATTGTTAAAGAAAAATTCTACTAGGGGGGAACAATGATCTCAAATACCTTTAATGTCATTTGAGAAAGAACTCCACATGAATTTTCATATTGGAATAATTATTTCTCATTGTCCCTTATTTTGAGGGTGGTAGGATGTTTGGAAAAAAAATATCAATATCTAGGTCCTACTGAATACTTTTCAAAAATTTTGATGTAAAATGGGTACCACGATTATAAAAAATCAATATGTGTGCACCATGAAGTTTAAAAACATAATTAATATTTTCTCTCGGTAAACGTTCAAGTAGTGAATCTTCTGTAATTGAAATAAAATGTGCTGATTATGTAAGATGATAAAAAATAAGCCATATCAAAACATTTGTTGTAGGAGTCCTTGGTATCCCCATGAAAAATTCCTTTTTAATATCATCTCATTTCCATAAATGTATAAGATAATGTTTTTTGACACCTCTAGGATGTTGCCTTCCAGACTTCACATGTTGACCAACCAAACAACATTACAAATAAACATTAATATTCCTCTTTATGTTTTTCCCCCAAAAATATTCTTTCAAATATTTCTATATATTAATTCTATCATGGTGTATATAGAAATTTGAGCAATGATAATCATCCTATAATTCTCTTTTTAGATCTGGTATAGCAGGAAAAAAAATCCTTGTCTGAAATTTCAAAATTCCATATTCATAAACAAGGTCAATTAATATTCGATAAATCATAGAATTAGTTTTATTTATAAATTCATCATCATTAGATTGATAACATTTTAACATTTCCTATAATTGTGGTTTGGAAACTATTTTAAAAAGTAGTTATGTTTCACATTCCATGAAAATTTATATAACTATATTCACTAGACTCCTAGACATATGATTCTTTTCAAATCTCATTTTTAGAACTCTATGGTGAATTCTACCTAAAGAATCAACCAACTTATTTTTATTCCATAGGTGGTGGAGTATTTTACAATCATAATCCTTAGGTAGCTCAAGCCAGCTCCTTTTTCTCATGGTGAGTTCATTCTTGGAGAAAATTTATTTCAAATTCGTGTGACCAATATATATCTTAAATATTTCACTATATAGATATTGTATCAATAAAATTTTCATTAGTAAAATAATTCATAGAGAAAAAATTCATTTTTGAGTAAAGGTAAAAGTCGGAGGGGTTTATAAATCGTATAAAATAATGTTGTGTATAAAACAAAATATGCCTCAATGAATGAAGATTGAGACGAAGTCCCGTACCTCATGTCCGACTTGACTCGTTCATTTTTTAATCACCTGAATAATTAACTAGAGTTAATTTATAATTTATTCAGAACCTTTTCGAAGATCATTATTCCTTTTATATCACTTATTACCTTGTTATGAACATTTTGTAATAATTTATGTTAATAACCGTCGTTTTGTCAATATTTGGTACTTGAGTAAAAAATAAACTTCTTATAATGACAAGTTGATCATGTGGTAAAACATCCACTATCTCCAGAATTATATTCAGGATTTATATGTCATATATATCATATATATCCATTACATACATGAATTTATAATATAACATAACATTTAGAGGTATGAAATGAAATGCACTGTTAATGGAGACGGTAAGCGCTACGTACGCATGAACGCTACTTTCATTTCTATTTCATATTTAATGAAATTATATAATAATGATACAAATTTATATTATAATTCCAGTATAATACCCTATATAATATAATTAAATACATCCTTTATACATCCAACATATGGCATTAACGATTCAAATTACTTTTAGGGGGCGGTAGTCCGCACATACTAAAATGAAAGTATCGCGTTTACCCATAATGGAAACTATAAATGTATGCCATAAATTAAAAATACAGAAGCATAAGGAAAACATAAACACAATATATATCATATATAAATATAATTACATCTTAATGGACACCATGAAAGCTGTTAAAATAATACTGAACAATCATTGTTTCGTGAGGCAGTAATTTGCCACCCACAGAAATAGTATGTTCTTTAACCATTAGACAGAGGTGTGAGTAACGGTAAATCAAATCCTTCTCATAAAAACATCCTAGTATATTGAGTATACTGGTGTTGTTATGTACTCAAAGAATAAAATTGTCAGGTGGAGTGAAGAAGGAATGTAAAAGAAAGAAGCTAGAGAGAAGACATTACCTCTAAATCGGGTAACTCTTTTTGATTTGAGCAAAAGACTTCGACAAAAAGTCTTCTGCCCAAAGTGAGGCTTATAGGATAAATAGAGGGATGTTGAGATATAATATGAACAGAGGTTGGAAGAACCCAGGGTGAGAGTGGTGTGGGTAATGGGGTAGGGGTGGAGGCCTTTTATAAGAGGGAGGAGGGGCACACTTGGAATATCATGAAATGTTACTTTATTATGAAATGATTTTCAGATTTTTAAGGTCCCACTATGATATATTTCTAGGATAACGTGATAAGGGTTCAGAATCCACCCATTAAATAATAATTTTACATGTGTGAGTCATATATTTTACCTTATATTTTCATTTTATATAAATCATTCATTAATGAGGTAATCACATCATCATCCTGGTTTCATAAATAAATTTAATTTTTTAATGTCTAAAAATTATAAAAAAATACCACGATGTAGGAAATATTTTTATCACTCCAATAAATATTTATATTATAAGTGGTAATATATGTAAAAAAGATTAATTTTTTTTACTTAGGTGATACATACTTTGGTTACACTTTCCGTTCATTAAAAATAATATTATAAAAAGTCACTATCACACTAAAGTAATTCCATGGGGTCCTAAAGTGGGAACAAGGTATCCCGTGGTAGTCCATGACTCAACAAATATCATTAAGGAACATTTTGGGGTAATTTTATATTATAATGATATTATTATATTACCCGTAACTACCTGATTATTAATTAATCCTGATAATTAAAGATAATTGTCGTCGTTACAATTCATAATGTCCAAAATCAAAAGAGTCTTAATTACATAATTTGGACCTTATGATCCCAAATATGGAATTAATTTTACCAAATTCCAAAAATATAAATTGTATTAATTAATTTAAAAATAATTCTTGTTGTCAAAACAAATTGTGTGTTTTTAAGAAACAATATCTACCAAAAGATTGACACTTGTTTATGTCCAATTTAAAGTGAAATTAATTAAAAAGACTATCATTTAATTAAATGGTAAAAATATATTATATTTACTCATTATAACTAATTATAATGATAATCTATCCATATAATTAAATTAGACGAAAAAATAGTTTTTGATGTAAAATGCATTATTTTTCACTATTCATTAAAAAATGAACATTGTCAGAAAAATACCAAAAATTTATCCAAATTAAATTTCATTGTCCCAATTGTAAAGAATAATTTTATTTTAAAAAATAGATATTAAAAAATTTCCAAAATATTGATTTACAAATGGTTTTCCATCAAAAGGAGGTAAAACAATCCTTTACAAATAATAGAGTATTCTATGCTTAAGATTGGATTTTTTTTCTCATTTTAAGCATCTAAAACACTATATAATTCATAAATAGACATAGATATGAAAATATATTATTCTTTACATACATGGTATGTTATTTAATTCCCCCCTTTAGAGAATTTAATCCCCGCAATTTATTTACTTATCGAATAACTGGGGTATTTATCCCTCATTTCATTTTCAAATTCCCATGTTGCCTCTTCAATCATGTCGTTTTTCGACAAATCCATTACATAGTGAATCACCATATTCCGCAACACATTCTCCATGTGGTCATGAATTTGGACCGGTTGTTCCTCATATGATAGATTATCATCAAGCTGAACTACCTGTGGACTCAAATAATGAGATGGATCTAGCGTGTACTTCTTTAACAATGAAACATGAAAAACATTTTGCACCTGAGGTAAATTCAGAGGTAAAGACAATCGGTATGAAACTTATCCAAATGTCTCCAGAATCTCATATGGTCCATTTAGCCATGGACTCACCTTTCCTTTCTTACCAAATCACATCACATTTTTCCAAGGGGGAACAATGATGAAGACATGATCACCTACCTCAAAAGAGAGATCATTCCTCTTGTTGTCCGCATACCTTTTCTACCTGCTCTGAGCTATTCTCGTGTGTTTTTGTATCAGCTGAAATTTTTCTGCTATCTCTTCTACCAATTCTGGTCCCATCATCTTCCTTTCACTTACATCATCCCAAAAATTTGGCGTTCGACACCGCTTCAAATATAATGCCTCAAATGGTACCATCTATATACTGGAATGAAAACTATTATTATATGAAAATTAGACCAATGAAAAATGTTGGTCCCTACTTCCCTGGTAACCCCTGGTGAAATCACGTAACATATCCTCCATGGTATGAATATTTCGTTCTGACTACCCATATTATTGTTGATGAAAAGATATAATAAAATTTATCTCATTACCCAATGACTTCTACAGGCCTTTCCAAAAGTTAGAAGTAAACATGGGATCACAATAAGATATAATGCAGCGGGGAACTCCATGTCACTTGACTATCTCTTTAAGAAAAAACTAAGAAATTTATATAGAGATAAAGTATCTCAAATAAAAAGGAAATAAGCATATTAAGTCAACTGATCAACAATAACCCAAATTTCATTGTTAACTCGAGATGTCTTCTGAAATCTTACAACAAAGTCTATGGATATATTTTCTAATTTCCACTCTAGAACTGGTAATTACCGAAGCATCCCTTTCGTTAACTACCGCTCAACTTTAACATGATGACAAATCAAAAACTTCATTGTAAAAACATCAATTTCTCGTTTCATTCCATCCCAGTAATAATACTCCCGCAAATCTCTATACATCTTAGTACTGATAGGATGAACTAAAAACAAGGAACTATGAGCCTCACATAAAAACTCATTATTCAAATGTGAATCACAAGGAACACCTAATATATTCTAAAATGTCAATACACTATAATTATCAATGTTAAATTCATGCAACTTACCCTTCTAAACCAGCTCTACCTTTTTCTACAACTCACTATCGTCCTTCTGCGCTTGCATTATTATGTCTGATAGAGATGATCTCACTAACACATGAAACAAAACAGAAGAACATCCTACACCAACAACTTCTATGCAAATTTTCATCAAATCAAAAACCAAAGGATCTTATTTCAAATGTATCATGGTTAATGAAGCATTAGTTTTTTGACTCAAAGCATCAGCCTCTTTATTTTCTTTTTCTGGATGATAATGAATTGTACAATCACAATCCTAGATTTATTCTAGCCACCTCCTCTATCTCGTGTTCAATTCTTTTCGAGTGAATATATACATTATGCTTTTTTGATCAGTATATATTTCACACCATACTCAATACAAATGATACCTCCAAATTTTTGAAGCAAAAACAACAGCAGATAATTCCAAATCATGTGTAAGGAAATTAAACTCTTGAGTTTTCAACTAACATAAAGCATAAAAAATTAACCGATCATTCTGTTTAAGGACACAACCTTCTCCATTCAACTAACCATAACTGTAGATAAAAAACTCACCATTTCAGGAAGGCAGTGCCAAAGCATTCACCAATTTTATTTTCAATTCCTGAAAACAATAATCACATTCTTTTGTCCAAATGAACTAAACACCTTTTCGAGTTAACTTAGTCATTGGACTAGATAACTGTGAATTTGTTTTAACAAACCTCTATTACTAACCTGCCAAATCAAAGAAACTATGGATCTCAGTTATATTTGTGGGTCTTGGACATTCTTCAAAAACTTTTTTTAGCAGGATCAACAATTATGAAACTTTTTGAAACAATGTGACTAAGGAAAGAATTTTTTTGTAACCAAAAATCACACATGCTGAATTTTCCATACAGTTTCTTTTATTTTACGGTTTGCAAGATAACCCTTAAATTACATTCATGTTAATCTTTACTTTTGGAATAATCCAAAATATCATAAATGAACACAATCACAATCTTATCCAAAAACTCCTTGAAAATTCATTTCATTAGATCCATGAATACAGTAGGTGCATTGGTTAACCCAAAAGTCATAACTACAAATTCATAATGGACATATATAGTACAAAATTCAGTCGTTGGAACATCTTCTTATTTTACTTTCTACTGTTGGTACCCCGACCTCAAGTCAATATTCGAAAAATACTGATCTCCCAGGAGCTGATCAAACAAATCATTGATATGAGGAGAAGGATACTTGTTCTTAACAGTGATGTTATTCATTTCTCAATAATCAATGCAAATTCTCATTGAACCATCATTATTTTAAATAAACAAGACAGGATCACTGCATGGTGACATACTAGGTCGATTGAAACCATTATCTAATAACTCATTTAATTTCTTCATTAACTATAAAAGTTAAAATTTATCCATTCGATAAGGGGGTTTGGAGATTGACATAGAATCTGGAACTAAGTCAACATAATATTCAACTTCCCTGTCAGGTATAATACTAGGAAACTCAGCAGAAAAAACATCAAGATACCCATTTACCACTAGAATATCATTAATTTGAATAGTTCCATTATTTTAAACAATATTTACAAGGTAATGTTCATTTCCATATTTTACTAGTTTCTCATCTTCATGATATGTTATCATAATCAAGGGTTCATTCTTGTACACAAATTGAAAATCTTTTAAAAATGAAACCTCTTGAGCTCTGCAGTCAATAGTATTATGATAAAAATAAATCCAATTCATTCCCAAAATAACATAAAACTCTACTAGAGAAAAAACAATATGGTTTATATGTAGATTCATTCCACAGGAAAGGATATGAAGGTCCATATAATTTCTTTTGGTATCAACATTTACCCCTAGTGTTTTTACCATAAGTTCAGGATTCATATAATGAGATGGAATTCCCAATTTACTAGACAACTTCTCAGAAAAGAAAGAATGTGTAGAACTTGAATCAAACAACACATTATCAAAATCTGACCAAACAAATATTATTTTTGACACTACTTCATTCGATGTCCCATCATCTGCTGAAGTAGTTGAAATGAATTTAAACACCCTTTTCTTCTTATAGTCTTGACGCTTTCCCTCAGTTGAGTTCTTCATTAGACACTCATTTTCATAATGAACCATTTCATTACACTTGAAACATCTAAATGATAGCTTTTCATTGCCTTTTTGATCATCTTACATACAGTTACGCGCTATATGACCAGACTTACCACACCGAATGCACTTCAGAGACATGGATAAACATTCCCCAGGATGCATTTTACTACACTTTTCATAGGATGGATATTTTTTTCTTACCTCCAAGCTACTTTGAAGAATTCATTCCCTTTGCCTGCCAACTAGACCTGTTTTTATATTGTTTTTCAAAGAACACCTGATCATCAGAAAATTCTATTTCCACATTCTCCGCACATCGAACAAGTTTTCATAACTTTTGAACTCATGAAAATCTAAAGACCTTCGATACTTTGGATTTTTTCCTGAGTAAAAACATTTGATTTTACTATCATGATCTCATATGAAATTTGGATCATACCATGCCAGTCAAGTGAACTTTTCTTCATAAGCTGCCACTGAGTCATCCTCCTCCCTCAATTCTTGGAATTTATTTTCCATCCTAAAACAAATCACCTTAGGAAAATATTTCTCAAGAAACATACCATTGAATTCATCCCATTATAGTTCATCAATCGCCTCACTATCCCTAATATTTTTTCACCATAGACCACCACTGATCAGCTTCATCATCAAAATGGTAAACATCGAGACTATCCTTTTGATGTTCTAGACACCCCATGACATCAAAAATCTTATTTAGTGCATTAATCCACCCTTCTGCTAGAATAGGGATAAATGACCATTTGTATAATGGGGGATGTTGCTTCATAAAATGAACCACTATTGGAATGTTCCTTTGTGGTTGATCTGGATGATCTCGTGTATGAATACCACCACCATTTATATCCTGAGTCAACTTTTACATCTCTCCAACAAGATGTTCTATTCCGTTTCTGACTGTCTCAGGTTGCTGATTTGGAAGGTTGTTTTCCTTCGGATGTCGTCCCAACAAAGCTGCCATGTTTCCTCTGCGGAAAACCATTATGAACACATAAATATCATAGGAAAAGCAACATGGTAATATTTAAATTCTATATCATTTCAATCATACCATAATGTAATTTATGGACCTGAATTTATCAGTATCCTAACTCATAATGTTGTTTAAACCGATCTCTATTACCAAATATGGGGACCTGGCCTTAAAAAATTACTTAATATTGAATTAAATAAATAATTAAAATGAATTATCTTTTCAGTTTTAGAGTTTTAGAGAATTAGGTCATAAATATTACATTACATCTCAAAAATACAAAATAGACACTCCTACTCAGTATCTATTTTTTCACAAAATAAAAACTATTGAATTTTTTTTCCATGTCTAGTTCCATGTTTTAGACAGCATGACTTTTCCATGATCCCATCTTCGACCCTATTCTTCATTATGTCATGTGAATTTTTTTTTCAAAACATGGGATGAGAATAAAAAGCCTAGTAAGGGATACACAAAGATGGAAAACAATTAGTTTTTCAAATCAACAAGTAAACCGTGAATACTTTTTCATAAGTAATACTTTTCAATTTTATGAATTATTAAATACTCTTCACCGAATAAAAGACCATTATGTACCATTTTTTAACCAAAATATTACCATAAAACCCATATAATGGAAACATAACATATAAAGGCAACATAGGACATAAACATACTTAAATGGAATAACAATACGGACAACATCCATACATACAACTAAATGGAATAGCCATATGACCGACTTCCATACCCAATGCATTGGAGGTTTTAACGTAACCACCCATCTTGGTTTTCATGGCACCACCCATCATTTGTTTTATCACGTAACCACCCATAAAATTTCTAATTACAATTATAAAATTATAACACATAAAACCAATATAAAGGAAAGAAATCATTTTTACATTTCAATCACAATATATCATTGAAACAAAATATTCCGTTATAAAAAACCATTTTCAATACCAAAATAACTAAAAGTGTATATGGTATTTAATTTATTTAAAAAAAATTACAGCTTGTTGAGGAAGTCAAAGATCAAATAATACAAGCGGCAGCGGAAAAGTCGTTATCACCTGGTACATTAAAAATAATCATACTTCTTGTCATTTATTAAAACGATTTGTACTGAAAAGATTATTTTTTGAAAAAAATTAAAAGTCAAATGGGATTATATACTATATAAAGGAATGATGTGTATAAAACAAAATATGCCTCAATGATAGGAGATAGAGTTGAAGTCTCTTACCTCTTGTCCAACTTGACTCGATTGTTATTTAATCTCTTGAATAATAAACTAGAGTTAATTTCTACATCCTTAAGAACCTTTTTCAATCTCATTATTCCTTTTATTTCACTTATTACCATGTTATGAACATTATGTAATCATTTGTGTTAATAACGGTCATTTTTTTAATATTTGGCACTAATGTGAAAATATAAACTTCTTATAATTACAAGTTGTTCATGTGGTAAATTATCCGTTATCTCTAGAATTATATTCATGATTTCTATGTCATATATATCATATATATCGCATATATACATTCATTTATAATAGTACATAACATTTAGAGGTAGGAAATGAATTGCACCATTCCTGGAGATGGTAAGTCGTACGTACACATGAACGCTACTTTCATTTCTATTTCGTATTTAATGGATTTAAATAATAATTATGTAATGGTATATTATAATTCGAGTATAATATAATATTTAATATCATTAAATCCAACCTTTATATGTCCCACATATGGCATTAACGATTCAAATCAGTTTAAGGGGGAGGTAGTCTGAACTTCCTAAAATGATATTATCGTGTTTACCCATAATGTAAAGCATAAAGGTATGCCATAAATGAAAAATACAGATAAATAAGGAAAACATAAAAATAATATACATCATATATAAATATAGTGACAACATAATGTCCACAATAAAATGTTTTAATAGAATATCGAACAATCATCGTTTCATGAGGCAGTAATTCACCACCCACAGAAACAATATTTTCTTTAACAATTAGATGGAGGTGTGTGTAATTATAAATCAAATTCTTATTATAAAAAAATCCTAGTATATTGTGGATACTGGTGTTGTTATATAATCAATGAATAATACTGTTATGGTGAGTGAGGAAGGAAAATAAATGGTAGAATCTCGAGAGAAGGCATTACCTCTAAATTGGGTAACTCTTTTTGATTTGAGCCAAAGGCTTCGTAGGGATGACTTCTACCAAATGTGAGGCACTTAAGAGTAATAAAGGGACTTTGAGAGAAAATATTATCATAGGTTGGACATATAATGGGATTGGGAGTTGTGGGTATGTGGGTAGAGATGGATGCCTTTTATAACAGGGCATATGGGCATTCTTGGAAAGTCATGAAATGATACTTTATTATGAATTGATTTTCGAATTTTAAGGTCCCATAATGATATATTTCGAGGAAAAGGTGATATGGGTTTTATTT
This sequence comes from Viscum album, assembly GCA_963277665.1. Taxonomy (NCBI): domain Eukaryota; kingdom Viridiplantae; phylum Streptophyta; class Magnoliopsida; order Santalales; family Viscaceae; genus Viscum; species Viscum album. The sequence continues at coordinate 412,481,054 of OY728128.1, read as the reverse complement.
CAACCCATAATATAGGTTTTTGACAAGTGTAAGCCTTATATTTTACCTTTTATTTTCATTTTATTTAAATCGTTCATTAATGAGGTAATCACTGCATCATCATGGTGTCAAAAATAAATATATTTATTTAATATTTAAAAATTATATAAAAAATACAATGATTTAGGGAATATTTTTATCTTTACAATTAATATTTATATTCTAAGAGATGATTTAATTAAAAAAATTAAAATTCTTTTACTTAGGTGATATATACTTTGGTTATAGTTTCCTTTCATTAAAAATAATATTATAAAAGGTCACTATCCCAGTAATGTGATTCTATGGGGACCTAAAGTTTGAACAAGGCATCCCATGGTCGGCCATTACTCAAAAAATATAATTATGACACAATTTGGGGTCATTTTATATTATTATGATATTATTTTATTACCCTTAACTACATCATTACTAATTAATCATGATAATTAAAGATAATTGTTGTTGTTACTATTCAGAATTCCCAATAACAAAAGAGTATTAATTAAATAATTTGGACCTTCTGATTCCAAATATCGAATCCATTTTACCAAATTTCAAAAACAAAAATTTCAGTAATTAATTTAAAAATCATTCTCGTGGTCAAAACAAATAGCGTGTTTTTTAAGAAACAACATCTTTCAAAATATTGACCCTTGTTTATGTCCAATTTCAAATTGAAAAAATTACAATAACTACCATATAATTAAATGATAACTATATATTCTACATACAAATTAAATTAAATTAAAAACATAATTTGACCATATAATTAAATTAGATGAAAAAGTAGTTTTTGAAGTAAACTGCAGTATTTTTAACTATTCATTAAAAAGTGAACATTTTCAAAAAAATACCAAAAATTTATTCAAAGTAAATTTCAATGTCCCAATTCTATATAATAAGTTTATTTTGACAAATAAAGCATATAATATTGTCAATATTTTGATTTAAAAATGGTTTTCCATCAAAAGGTGGTAAAACAATCATTTAAAAATATTAGAGTATTATATGCATAGGATTTGATTTATTCAAATTGTAATCCTCCAAAAAACTATCTAATTCAAAAATAGACATATATATGAAAATATATTATTATTTAATTACTTGGGATGTTATAATATTTTCTACGAACCAAATGAAGAAAGATCCATTTCAATGTGTTTAAGGCCTTATAAATGTCAAATTTGAGAGAAATATTCCCTTTCTTTGATTTCATTGTTAGATTAATAATCTTTGAGGATTTAAAGAGATAATTATGAATAGATATATCAAGATCAAATCCATATTGATTTTGAGTGAATAAATCCAAAACCATTCACCCCATCATCTTCATGGTGATCTTACTAATGAGCATGTTGGTTGTGTTCCAAAGAGCCACATGCCTGAAGTCTTTAATTATAATGTGAAATTTTCTTCTTGGTAATTAAGGAAATGATGAATGAGTTAATCCCATGTGGAATATTGGGTTGTTAAAATAATTCCATAAATACATGAGTAATATCATCCTACAAGATATCCCAATAAGACATGGAAACATTGGTTTAAAAACATTCAGATTCGGGTGCACTCTCCATGCTAAGAGTGAATAAAGCCTCTATAATTTCCCCATTATGTAGATTTATAATAAGAGAATGATTCTGATGCTCTAAAATTCAATGACTGATAACCCCAAACATTTTTTTTGATTCAACCCATCATCAGAGTAAAACTCCATAAAATTATCCACCACATTCTAAGAGATATCAATTTCAGAAGTTTTGAGTATCCCTTTTATAGTGAATTATTTATTACCAACCCTGTCCCTCTTCACCATACACAATATATTGAAGAACATTCGTTCATATCATCATAATTTATCCACATTACATTTAACTATTTTTTATCCAACATTACATTATACATTAAGTGTTAATACAACCTATTGTGAGCCTCAATCATCTTCACAGATGGTGCATTAGGATGATGATTCCTGATCTATCTACATGCAATATGGTCATCAGCAACAATAATATACATATCTTTATTTAAAAAAAATATCCTGAATTTATGTGTGTGCTTTACTACCCAATCAAGCATTTATAACAGACTTACAAAAATTCCAATATTCAAGTCCTCCAACAGAAGTTGCCTACACCCATGAGATACAAGACACCCAATGATAAAATGAAATGGAATAATAGAAGACCCAAAAATATTTGTATTAACATCTATAATAATAATATTGTGATCAGAATGATGGTTATGGAAAGTAAATCATAACAATCCATGTTAAGATATTTGATCATCCTTTTGAACAAAGAATCTATCAAGGTTGCATGACTTCCTACCATTTATTGTGTAATAGCTCTATGTGATGTTATCCCAGGCCACTGGAACATCAACAAAGTTACAATGATCAATGCAAGATTAAAATTTCAAAGTGGTAGTATGATTGAAGTTATACCTAGTATTATCATGTGGCATAAGAATTGTATTAAAGATTCATAGTGACTCCCATTTTTTATTCATGAATTCTAATATCACCCTTATTTCTCCCCATAGCACCTGTATTCTAATGTTGGAGGTGGAAGCATTAAAAAAGATAGTATAGTAGGTCATATCTTGATATATTTCCAGAGACTATGACACCATGATATTTCATTATGAATATGTGTATGTGAATGGTTTAATTCTTTAGGACCCATAGAAGGTCCATACTATAGTACTAGTTGTTTTGGGAGAAAAATTTGTATCTATGAAGATCCCAACTAAATGCTATCCAATTAGAAATAAGGAACTCCATTTTAGTAATTCAAAAAAAAAATGGGTTTGTAGTAAGAAAACAATTCTGAGGGCCTTGTTCATTTTGGGGGTTACTATCCATTGATATTTCCAATAGAGTACATTCATTGATGATGATTTTTACCCCCCCTATATGGGGCCCTCTTTTCTTAAACATAGTTACATGACCTTTAGCATTACTACATTTACTTTTCAGGTTTTTTCTTTTTGAGTAACTACACATGTATTTCTCCTTCTTGTATTTGGCTAATGGGGATTCATATTCATTTACATGATTGGAGGATATGAAATCCTACCCTCTAGTCAAAATATCCTCAGTATCCTCAGAATAGATTAAGCTACCTAGAGGTTTTAATTTATTCAAAAAAATTCATGATGAGAGTGTGTATCCATGTAGGCCTTCTTCTTAGAAATCATATAGGAAGGTACATGTGATAAACACCAATTTGGATAAATATATTCAGTAGGAAGGTCTTACTACTGTATATCCTTTTGATGATTCTTGGGTGTACTCATCTCTAGGGAACCAAGTGTGGTTTCCTTTAGGTCATACTCATACTAAACTATGTCCAAAAAATTCACGAGGGTTCCGACAAAGTGTGTATCCATCTATCCATGAGATATAGGAAATTGTAAGAATTACTTCTCATTTTCATCACCTAATAACAATGAGATGTAATCTGTGTTGGTGAAGTAGCATTAATGAAACACCACTATACAGTCATGCCTTTAGATGTTTCCTTAATCTCAACTGCCTCTTGGAGTCCTACTACCTGCTAGGGAACCTCATTGAGGTGAAACTTATTCTATTCATCTATGAGAAATTCTTTTGGGATTTCCTGAAAATTGAAAATTAGCAACTCACCCTTGGATCCACACACAACATCTGTGAAAGGTACCCCTAAGAGTACATTCCCAACCAACTGTATGTGACCTCCATAGTTCATCTAGTTAGTAAGGGACATTATCATCATTTGGTCCATTAACCAAGGGCGATCCCTCTATAGTAAATTCTATACATTTATGAGTGTCCTTGTGGTTCCCATCATTAGTAGGACTATTACTACTCAAATGGGTGGGCTTCCTAGTTTCCTTATCCACCCAGATATCCCATGTCTTGTCCAAATTAGAAGGGTCAATAATATATTTTCTCCTTAGGCCAGGGACTGCAATGTTCTCTTTTCCCTCCCTCCATATATAGATAGAGACATCATGTCCCTTCACATTGAAAAAGGGAAACTCCATATCCCTATTTGATTCTGGAGAATGATAACCAGAAAATACAATCCAACCAGAACATTGGTACAATTTTGTATTGTATCATCAAGTTGATACTATCAACCCCCATAGTTAAGACTACATCTACTACATGTGTGATGGACATTTCAACATCCACATTGATTCTTGTGTAGTTTCATAACCATTGGTTATCTATCTATCTATCCATCTTAATTGGGGTCCCCATAGCTAAATCAATGTCCCATAAGATACGTGCGAGCAAATAGAGAAATATTAACTTGAAAATATGAATCCAAAGTTGCGGATGTCTATTCATGAATATATATGGGTCAAAATTCATATCCTACTATTCAATTTTGAAGAAACTAGGCCAATAGTATGGTGACAAAATACTCCAAACTCTCCATTTGTGGTTTTTACGACAGGGTTTAAATGATGATTCAAACTTCAATGGAAAGAACACGAAGCTTTATAATTCATTAACTATATATCTTTTTTAATCTCTATTTATGTTATAATTATTAAAATCCAAATATCTAAAAATATATATATATTTATTTAATTATCCCGTTTACATATTTATACAAATTCATAATATACATTTCCATTCATATTATTTTCTTCTTTAATATTTTTTACCTATTCCCATCAATGTTATTCCCCAAATTTTTTCATATAAATGTTTTTAATTTTTTATTTCATTCGTATATGTTTTTTCTTATAGGTTTATGTTTTTTTGAGATTTATATTACTAAAGCTGAAATTCCATTCCAAGAACCATTAATAATAATGGTTTTATATTTTTTTTTATTTTCATAACTATAAACCCCACTATAAGTAGCTCTGCTGGTAATATGGCTAATACCACATTCAAGGATCTATAGGAAAGAGATTAGTAAATTGGAAAGGATCTGAATAGTGGGAATTAATTGAGGTGGGAGACTAATAAGGAATATAGTAAGTGAAAATTCACTAGATAACACCAAAGAGAATGAAAAATGGAAATAAATTTACACTTCCTTTGACTGATCCATAACAAATTGAAGCGGATGACCAATGACAGAATATATGTGCAAAAAAATAAAAGTTGATACTAGAAATTTTAACATGAAAAAACCCAAATAGAAAACCCACTAGACCTAGTCCACAAATAATAATACAGTAATTATCAAGAATTAAAAATAATAAAGTACCAAATATGAGCGGTATCATAAAAAATAATCAGATAAAATAGTGGATCAATGGAAGAAAATAGATTCAGTCTAATGGAACCTTGAATCATGGAAGGAATCTTAATAAATAAAATCAAATAGATCTCACCATGACAATATTGTTTTCACTATCCGAATAAAAGTTAAAGATGAAAGTCACTAGGATCAGATCTAATAACCCACCTCAAAAGAAATATGACTAGCTCTAGAGAATTTCACTGATGAAGATCTGAGAAACCCTTGATATAACACAAACAAAAGTACCCCAAAGTTGAGAAGATTGTTTGACACTTATAATGAAGAGATGAATACATGCCCTGATCCTATAAAATCATCTTCCTTGGAAATATACATAACTCGAATATTTTGATATCAATTTTTTTCTTTTTATATATGTGGCATGTGCTAGGGGACAGATAAGGAGTCTCCCTAACAAACATCCCCTCCAACTCAACTGTGGATTACCACTAACCCTAAATTCAAGAGGTTTGTCTCAAATTTATCTATGGGTAACTTCATGGTAAACTTGTATGAAAACATTTCATTGGTGTGGATCTTCTTGAGATCCTACTATCTCAAATCAAGTACATCATAGATTTAATGACACTAAACATTAATATGATTTGAACTACAATGAAATATGGGATTATTTCCCAAAAATATAGATATTTGACTATCAAAAAATAAACAATTCCAGTTTTGATTAAAATTAGGCTCTTGAATAAATTTTTTAATTTACATCAATTCATAACGACCCTCTATTGTTATGATAAACTTAGACTTGATGGTAATTAAAGAAACACATATCTTCAATATATAATGTCTTGATACTGCACCCCTCTGAAAAAGATCAAATATCCTGAAGTAGACTTCCTATAATCCGTATTTCCTACCTATATGAATCATTAAATTCAAAAATCATACATTCACAATTTTCAAAACCCAATCATAGATCAGAATTACCAATAAGATAAAAAATATATACTTCAATGATCTCTAATTATCTATTCCAAGATTATATAAAAAATTATCAACCACACCAACCCCATGAGACATATCTGGTCTAGAACATACCATCACATACATCAAACATCAAACAGAAGATGAATAAGTTATGTGCTGCATCTCCTCAATATCTTTAACTATAGAATATGAATGACTAGTAATAAGATTAAAATTTAATGAATGAGTAGTGAGGATAACTTTATTTCTATCCACAAAAAATATCTAAATAACCACCTCAATATCATCTCAAGAGATTAACAATATATTCTGGCATTTATGTCACAAGAAATCAAAATGCCACGAATTTTTCATACTAGCCTGAAGTATTTCATCACAAAATACTCAAAAATATTCTTCTTCAATCTATCAATTATAGAACCATAATGTCAAAAAATGAATATACAATCAATTGAAAGAAAAAATATAATAAAATACTCATCTGTAAATATATTAAAAAACACAATGACCAAATTATGCCTTCCTCAAACACTGATGAATATTGATATATTCAAAATTATTATACCACTACATCAGTGCTAGGTTCAAAACATAAAAAATTATTTTTTAACCTTCATACAAAATTCCCTTTTCCTACTTCAACAAAACCATTTGGCTAGTCCATATAAATATTCTCCTATAAACCCCAATGATAGAAAGATCACTCCACATCCATTTTTTAAATATTCATATATAATGTTTTCTCCAATCTATGAATAACTCTAATGCAAGACATTTTGTAAACAGGTGAGAAAATATCATCAAAATCAATAACCTATTTTTTGATAAAATTTTCTAATAATTATTATTTCCCTTTATGGTGGAACAGAATTGGATTCTTCATTTTTAATATGATGTATCCATCGATTTTTAAAATCATTATTACCTATAGGTAACTCCTCCAACATAAATGTATGGTTTTCGGGAAGTGATATCATCACATCATCCATTTCCAAAGTCCATCTATCCATATGATCACATTCCAACAACTCATCAAAAGATTCTGTGTCTCCCCCATTATCATGGAGCACTACTCATTAAGTGAATACTAAATATAAATAATATGATTCCATTAATATATTTGGACTGTAAAAATGTGTAAATTAATAAACCCTGGGACTGGACCATCAAAAAGGAGTTGCATTTTAAATATCAACTCCAACATGTTCACCCGGAACATCGTTATTCAGATCAACATAATTATCAAAATAAAAAATACTAGGTAAATGTGAAATATAAATTGGATTAAGAATGATATATCCATGAGAAGTTGGAGAAGTAGAACCCTTATAAGTATCTATAATTGAATGATCATATTTAAAATATGTATCATATATTTTGACAATTATTTTCAATGAATTATCATATAACATGTATCCAAACACATATTGTCCATATCCAATAAAAGTACATAATTGCAAATTACCATCTATTTTGGAGCTCTCATATTTAAAAACATGAACAAAATAATTTCTTCCAAAATCAATTAAATGATTTCACTTCATATGTTTCCACATAGAAACAAGTCTCGAGTCACTTTATATATTGAAACATCAAGTGGAAAAAATGATATTTTATGTAGTAATAATTAATGAGTCACCACAAAATTGTCTATGAAACATTGCTTACAAAATCAAACAATGAAATCTATTAAAAATGTATTGTTCATTGGCTCAACATAAACCATTTATATTTGGTTTCCGAGGTGGTGTCTTCAGATGAAAAATAACATCAAACGAACAATAATGATAAAATATACCATAATACTCTCCCTCATTCTGAGTATGAATAAATTTCATCTTATTATTAGATTATATATCATCTGAAACAAGAAATTTATTAAAACACTGAGCAAATATCTTTTTGAATTAAAATCACAAAACAAAAGTTTAAATGAGTGGTTATCAATATATGTTATAAACTATTGACTTCTATAAAATATCATACATTTTAAAGGTCCATAATTATCATAATGTAATAATTCAAGAACTTATGACTTCTATAAAAATGATGACTACTGAAACACACTTAGACCTATCTTATAGAAATATAATGGTCACATGTGTCTAATTTATCACCATTAAATCCTAGAAAATAATTATTATTGTCTAAAAAATTGATCCCATTATTACTAATGTTTTTGTGAATCTTTGTCCATCACATGGCTGACAAAATATACTCAATAGCATAAGTAATATCAGATGAAATCAAAACTCTAGCCCAATACAAACCATACTTCTTCATCCCGTGAGGATCAATCATGGATACCTTGGAAAACATCCATTAAAATCCCCAAAAATAATGATAAAACATTCATAATAAACAATTATGGTAGGAATATGATTTAAACGTTCCTCGTATTCCTATAAAATATTCTAAAAAAATAGTATACTTCCATCATAGGTCTCTAAAAAAATTGTCTGGATTCCAACTAAATCATCATGACCATTATTACCTTTCTTTAAAACACCAAAATTACCACCACTATAATATTTATATAAATCAATCCTCAATTCCATGTCAAAAAGAACCACTTTCACCAACCCATCAACAATAATTAGAAGAAATGTTAATGGATTCTTTAAAAATAACATGATCACCCCTATAGTGATAGTGATATGATCATTTCTATCACCATTATTATTTTTATGATATTCCTTAATTCTTTTCTATATTTTCAGATGATATAAAAATTTCTTTTTATGTCCTTTCTTACAAAAATTATTATAATCAAACTCCATTTTTCGACTATGATTTTCTTCTACCATGGGTCTTACCTTCCATACTATATCCAGGATATTCATTTAGTCTTCTCCCTCTATTCTCTATGACTAAAATATCTAACAAAAATATTTCCTGATAACACCTCATGACCTATTCATTAAATATAAAATACTTAACAAAACTGAATTATATAGTACCATAATGTGTAGAAACCATTAGAGTAACATATTAATTTTCATATGAATAAGGTAAATATTAAGCAACAAAAGAGCTAAAATATCAACTTAAAAAGTAATATTCATACCATAAAATTGATCCAAAAATTTATGATATTCCATAAAATAGTTTGAAATAGACATAAATTATTTGAACCATAAATTCCTCATTTTTTTGGAGATAAAAATATTGGTTTCTATCTTGGATGCAGATGTATTCTCAAGATTCTCCAATAATGTTCTAGTATGAGGGATTTTAACAATAAAGTTTTCCACATTTTCTTTGACCCACTGATTAACGAAATAAGAACCCATCTAATCTAAAACCAACATTCTTCATCATACATTGTTTTTGGATTTTGAGTACTAAACACTGGAAGATGAATTCTCTTGATTAAAATGAGATCCTTTATTTTTAACTTCATTATATGATAGTTGGTACCATTAAAAAAATCGTAATATAATTGGATTGGTTAATTTATATAAAAAAACCAACCTTGTGATACCCTATGTTGTGAAATAATACACGGTATGAATGTGAAATAAAACAATAAAAAATGTATTCAATGGAAATAAATTTTCTTTCCCTTTGAGCATTTCAAAAAAAAATTACGTGGATGCATAATAAAAATATATATGTAAATAAAAATAAAATTTGAAACCTGGAATAATATTTTGGAAAACCATAAATATACAACCACATTTCCATGTCAAGAATGAATAATCCAATAAATATCATGTTTACAAATAAGAGACTCTCAAAGAAGTGTATGATATCTAAAAAAATACTCATAAAAAATTGTGGGTCAAAGGGAGAATGAAGATTCAATTTGAAGATAGCCTGAAATGAATAACTTATCCAAATAAAGAAACCTAAGTATATATGAATGTGAATATTTAGGGTTTTCAGCCTGAATAAAAGGTTTATATCAAATACAATAGGATCAGATCAAATACTACAATAGTTTAATTCCTACTAGACCCAGATAATTTTTCTAGTTACAGATAAGAAAAAAACACTGACGTTTCATCCACTATGAAATTACTATGCATAGACAACTAAAAACATTGATATTTTATCCTCTTGGACCCATGTCAAAAAATCCCAAAAATTGTATACGTTTCTGAAAATACCACCCCAACTAGATCAAAGAATCCAACTGTATATGAAAATGATTCGTATATTATAAATAATAAAAAGAAAAAAAATGAAAAAATATATTAAAAAATACATTTCTAAAATGTGAATTTTAAATAAAAGAACACACTTAATGACATAATGATCACACCATGAATAGGATTGAGGTAGGGATGATTCTTACATGTGAAAAATAACTTATGGATCACTTTTAATGACTATCAAAACAATCCAATTTTGTTTTAGATTTTGAGTATGTACATTTTATTTTTTACTTAAAGGTCATTTAAAATTGCGAACACACAATTTTAATCATACCAACTACATCGTGTTTCAATTTCATTTTAAACTAATTCATATATGACATAAATGAATTTGAATTATTTTAATAATTTATCCAGACATCCAAATCATATTTTATCTAATTTATGTGAATGAAACTCATTTTTTAAATAAAATGTCAATTTTAGACCGATAAAATACACTTTGAGTCGTACTTGGAACACTGTGTATCACATTGAGGTAAAGCTGATTCCAGTACATCAAAAATAACATATGGAACAATAATAAAAGTTATTTAGACAATACACAAGTATTTTCTTGGTTTTTATAATGGCAGCCCTGTTTTGTTTTACTAAAATGCCATTTTTATATAAGAAGACACACATGGAGTGATACTAGCGGCAATGTATTTCAAATTGAGGTGTTGTTGACTTGGACAAATTAAAATAAAATTTCAATCATTGAATAAATGTAAAAATATATATATTTTTTTCTTTATTTTGAGTATACCACTTTTCTTTTTTACTAAAATGTAATTGTAAACTCAAATAATGCACTTTGGGTTATACCGGTCACATCATGTGTCAGTTTTCCGTGATATTGATTCCCATATATCTCAAATGATATACGCAAAATTTTTCTAAATTATAAATCTAATTAGATAGAGAATTCTTATATTCACCCTATCCTTTTACACAAACCATTACAAGTCTTTTTGAATAATTATAAATTAGAAAACAAGCCAAGGATCGGGAAGTATAGTGTATTTGAAGACTAGGTACATAGAAATTAATTCATGGGACTAAAAAAAATTCCTTATTTAGTCTTAATAGAGTGATCCTAACATACTTTAATCCATTACATAAGCAAAGGTTACCCTAGGGATCACATGAACCAAGAGATGATCTAAAATCCTAGTATGGGAAATAATCATAGTAATAAAACCTTAACACATAGGTTAGAAGGCATGAAATAATTAAAATAATGGGAATGGAAGAAATGGAATAATAAAACATAAACATGGGATTGTATAAACATTAATTCACAATAATATGGAATCAACGTCAATCAGGAAACTATCATGAGTCAAGGATTTTTTCACATATATGAGCACAAATCGAGGTTAACCACTAAAACCATGGAATATGGTAGCTCGAGACAATGCTAACTACCATGACCGTTGCAAATAAAGTCTCATGAGAATAATGTTTACCCAATTAATTTCTGAGCTATTCGGGTTCACCCATCATAACATGTTCCTGAATATGATTTCCAAATATAATAGGATACATAAACAATCATAAACTCAAGGGAACCCATGGAAGTAAATGAGTATCATAATCACGCTACAATGAATAATGAATGAGAGTATCACAAATGTGTCTATGAATGAAAATAATTAGAACATACATGTACATTAATAAGCTAAAATTGGCATATATCATTGTATGTGATGTCAAACAAAAGTGAAAACATGTGAAAGGGGTATTTAATAATTTTTAGTATTAAACCATTTTAGTGTAGTTTTAATTAAAACAGTAACAATCATTTAAAATAGAAAAGGGGATAATATTTTCTATAAAACAAAAACTGATCCAAGAAGGTTTTAATAATAAAAAAACTTGTTAAAATTAACTGGGGTTAAAATATTTTTATGATTTCACTTCAAATTGGGTACAGATTTGGGAAGTTCCTTGAAAATAGCTATTCTTATCAGGCTGTAATGAGGAGGGAATCATTTAAAAAAATTTATATCCCCAAAAGATAAGGATTAATGGATCATGATACATGATTTCTAAGAGTATAAACAGAGTTTATAATATCTACATAAAAATAGTAGATAATTTCATTTGGTTATAATGAAAGATGGAGCAACCTGAAGTAATAAAATATGATCAGGTAGAATCCCTTGCAGAATATCAACATGGTATCGAGTGTACTTTGGAGTGATTAATGAGAGATAAAATGGGTTTATAATATTTCATACGTCATGAATGATGTATAGAGAAGGTGAAAAATCAAACCCCTACATTAGGAGTTAATCATAAAATGACATAACATAGAGGAGATTCTTTAATTAATGTGAGAATGAGAGGATTCATTACCTTAATCCCAAGAGTTTTTATACCTTGATCATAATGACATGAATAATTAAATTAGGTTCCTCAATTAATAATTCCAAAACCCCCAATAAATTTTCTATATTTACTATAACCTTATAAAATACATTCATATCCTTTTTGATGAGTTAAGAGATTAAATTTCATTGTTTTTTGAGCGTTTGCTTCTTTTTTTAATGATCAGTTCACTGATATTCATGTTCAGATATCCATGTAGGATGAAAATAATTTTATTTAAATGAATTCGAATGAATTTACAGAATATCCATAATATTACATGTTTATAATAATCATTTGGTTATTTTTAGTGAAGGTGAATCATTATATAAATCATTAATGATAAACTCTTGGATTACTTGGAATTTTTTTTCATTATTAACTTGTTTGGTATTATCATATTACATCATGTGTAAAAAGGGATTAGAGAATATAACATAATATAAAACAAAATTTTAATATTTTTGTTCAACTATAAAAATGGTTTCTTGACCAGAAATGATGATGATAATTGAAATTGACGAACCGTAGTCTTGAAATGTGATAAATTAACACATATCGAATGGTGTTTTTATTTAATTCATATAAAAGGAGGAATATGAGATACAATAATGAATTATCCCATTGTAAAAACAACCTTCCAGTAAATTTACTGAACCGTATTTGTCATACCATATTGATATGTAGTGTTTAGGAAAGAAAAAAAATCAAAGGACCATGAAAAGATAATGAACTAAAAGAAAACACGAAATTACCTCTTTATAAAATATTAATTGAGGGCCGCTTAAGGGGAGAGGATTTGGACTTTTGAGGAGAACAAGGGATAATGAACGTGGGGGATGATCTTGGGGAGAGATTTGGGAAGCATTTATGGAAGGAACAAGGCTTTAATGGAGTGAATAGAAGAGGGGATTGTGGTTGGTTTTTATATTTCAGGAGAGGAGGGGTTTCATAATATTTTAATAATTATTTTATTATTTTTCCATAATAAAATTTAATGAGATTATTATTATGACCAAAAATAGTAATATGTAAATATGAGTTCTAACACAAGGATCTTATAACATCCATGACTAAATAAATAGTTAAATTTATTTATGAATATATATGGTAAATTTATGTATTTTAAATTTCATAAAAATAATTAATTTATTTTAGAAAAATCACAAAAATTCACCCTATCAGTTTTTTTACGTGTACAATAAAAAAAACAAATCCATTTTCCATTAATAATTTTATATGTATGTTTAAATTAATATTAAATTAAAATCAAAATTTTATTGAAAACTAGATATTTTAAAAATATGACAAATTTTATAATGTTTTCAAAAATTAGATAGGGTAATATAAAATTGTCTTAAAAACAAAATACATATAATTGTTCAATAAAGAAATTTTTTTCGGAAAATTCATATTCTTTTAAACTAATAAATTAAATTTAATTATTTATTCATGACTTATAAAACTACTGATACTTTTACTATGGTCATATTATAACTTATAATATGTCTATATTTTATTTATACATTCATGGTTGAGGAAAATATTCTTTTGGATGACTTAATTTTCATAAAAGTTGTAAAACTATTCATAAGGGTGAATTTACTATTCCTCAGGGTCTGTTTATATTCCCCAAAAAATATGCTTGTCTTATCGCACACCAAACATGTTACTGATCGCAACTGTTTATGTCATATTTTTAAAACTCTAATCATATAAGTGACAATATTACGTTCAAAGGGCGCATAGTTCTTATTAATTCATTGTGTTGTTATTTTATTGGATTATATACTATTAATATAAGAAGCCAATTTCTGTTGATAAAACATTCAGTCTATATATTATTCCCCACTTATGAAATTTCTCCCTTGAAATTTAATTTTCTATTTTAATCCATATTCTTGTGTGGGTATGTTTCCTTCATTGCCACCTTCAGTTAACATGTTTCAACTTTGTAATTACGGTTCACCCACAGTAAAATGACTAGGTATGTATTCTTCTTAAATAGAACATTATCTCTACGATATAAGATCATTACCCTCTGATCCTCAGAAGAATGATCAATCTTAAATTGTACCACCTCTAAAGAGAGTACATGTAAAGGGTCTATTATGTACTTCTTTAATAGGGATACATGAAAAACATCGTTTACTTTAGACATTGTGGGTGGAAGTTATAGTCGATAGGCCAAAACCTCGACATGATAATAAATATTTGAAGGGGATCATGTACATGGGACATAACATTCCTTTCTTCCCAAACTCATGACCTTCATCATTGAAGATATGCATAGAAATACAATGTCAATAATTATGAACTCCAGGTCTAATTGATGATTGTATTAATATATCTTTTGTCGACTTTGGGATGCCTTGATTAGTAGCTGAATGTTTTTATCCTTCTCTGCCACTTCCTAGACCGTTTCAGGTCTTAGTGCCTTACACTCACCGTCATCATCCCAATAGACCAGTGCTTTTCACCTTTTCCCATAAAAGGATTTATACATTTCCATTCAGACGCTCGAGTATAAACTATTGTTGTAGGACAATTTGACTAGTGGAAGATGATGGTCCCATTATCCATTGAAGTACATATATAACTCAATCAACATATCTTATAGTTTATAAATAATTAACATAGATTTTCCATCAGTTTGATGATGATATGGCATACTGAATTTCAGTTCTGTGCTTAGAGCATGTTAGTGAATTTTCAAGAACCTCGCGGTGAATCTTGAATCTTTATTGGATATAATAGCTAGTGGTACTCCATATATCCTTTCCACATATATGATATATATACATGAAAGTGGATCCAATTACATGTTCTCTCGAATTGCGATAAAGTGAGCCTTCATTGTAAGACAATCCAGAATGCCCTATATAGCATTATTTCCTATGGATTCCTTTGAAATTCCAGTGAAAAAGTCATTGGGGATGTTCTCAGAGTTCAATTTTGGTATGGGTAGTGGTTACATCATCCCCTTAGACTCTTTTCCTTCATCCATCACATGTGTACATTCATGGCACATTGATGTATACTAAACAATCTCTTTCATCATATTGTCACACTAGAAGTTCGCTTAGATATCTCTATACATCTTTATCGTCCTTGTGTTAATAGAGAAGGTTGAGATATGTGCAATATTAAAAATCTCCTTCATTATCTATGGATCAGATAGTACACATTATCATGTCCTAAATCACACAACTCCTTTCTCATCAATCACAAAATCAGAGGATTTACCCTTTTTAATGGATTCCACACTCTTCTAAATCTCCACATATTTTCTATAAAAATCCACTATTTTCTCCATGAGGGATTGTTGAAAAATCATTTGATAATGTTTTGATGATGTTTTCCCCATAAATATTCCTTTGCCTATCCTCTACAAATACACGAATATTAGATCATTCATAATTATCATCATCGATAAAGAGGAAGGATCCTTTCAACTTAGAGCATTTACAACCTTGTTTTTTAATGGGGATGGTAATGGATTGAGAAGTCAAAATCCATGATGAGATATATACATCTTCAGATGTTCATATTAATATCTTTTTGAGCTAATATATATTTGTGAATATTTTTATTGGTATATATCTCATACTTCTCCCCATAGAGATCATGTCACAATATTTCAATTACAAAAGATCACAACCACCAACTCTAGATAATGCATACGATATTTTTGCTCATGGATTTTCAGTTTACTTGAAGCATAAGATATAAATTTATAATTTCTCATCATCACATATCCTAAGAGATTCTATGAATCATCACTGTACACCATAAATATTTCTCCACTTATTATGAGTGTGTGTACGGACGTAGTTATTAGCTTATTTTTCAACTCGTTGAAAGAGTCTTCACATTCCAGAGTATAGAAAATCCTTCCTCCCTTCTATGTCATCATGGTCATTGGGTTTGATAATCATGAAATGGTATTCAAACATTTTTGATAATACCCAAATATACCCAAAAGATTCAAATTTCTATTACATATGTTGGCATCGACCACTATTTAATTGCCTTTTCCATAGAAGGATCCACAATTATCCCTTTTTTGTGATAACATTCCATAAAAATGATACTTCCTCTATATATAACTCACATTTACCATACATTACATGAATATTCTCCCTCTACAATGTTTTGAGCCTAATATTTTAAAATCTCCTCATATTCCTCCATACTCTTAGTGTATATCAGAATATCATCAATAAAGACTACCACAAAATTTTCAAGGAAATATTTAAATAAATATTCATTAAATCGATGAAAATTATTGGATCATTAGTGAGTATGAAGGGAATCAATTTGAACTCATAGAGTATATATCTCATTAAAAAGGATATGTTGGGAAAATATTCCTTCGTCATGTATAATTTGTGTTATCCCGACTAAACATCCACCTTAGATAAAAAACATGCACCATGAAGATGATTGAAAAGGCCATCTATCTCTGGAAGGGGATACTTGTTCATTATCTTGATGTTATTATGACTATGATAATCAATTTAGAGACACATTGATCATTCCTTATTATTAATGAATATGATTGGCGCATCACATGGTGAATCAATAACATGTATAAAACACTTCTCTAGATTCTCCTTTAACTTTTTATTTAGCTTCTCCATCTCTATGATGGCCTTTCTACAAGGTGACATTTATATAAGCAAAGGTCTAAAAATAATTTAAATTGAGAATTAAACCACTCTATCTAGAGGAAGACCATGGAACTATTCAGGGAATACATCCGTGTAATCCCTCACATTGGGAAAGACATCAAGAATTATTCTCTATATTTCCTCAATAGTTTGATCTATACATGATTTCTTATAAGGAATTAATATCCACACATCAGAAAATGATTCTAAATGAGTCTCATATTCCTCATTACAGATGTAAAAAATTGGATGATGCTTTGGTATTCAAAGAGTGACCACTCTTTCCCAATATATTATGTTGGCTTTGTATAAAGAGATCCAATCCATGGCCAATATTGCATCAATCTATACTAAAGGATGTATGCTGATATTTTATGGGAGGTTCAGTCCAAGAATGTTAACCAGAGAGTTGTTATAAAAAATGGACACAAAATTCCCCTATTCCCTGTTCTCAAAGATAAGTTATCTTCCGAAATTTTAGGTGGTGGTTGAATTTTTCTACTAAACATGAATGTTATAAAAGAACGTGTATAACCACAATCAAATAGTACGTTTTCTATTATTGAATAAATAACTAGTGTACCCATCGACACATCATTGTCTGGATCTACCTCTGTAGTATTGATTGCATAATCTAATTCTTGTTTCCTTGGAGGTTTTTGTGGATTGCCTCCGACAACACTCGATTTAGGAAAATTGTTCGCATAATGCCCATGTTTCTTGCAGTTGTAACACTACAAAATAGGCTGAGTTTTGATTTGAACCATCCTTTATTCTTCAACATGAGTTGGATATTCATATACATTTAGGAGTTTTCACCCAGATGTCCCAATATTCTACATTTGAATCAATTCTTAGTTCCCTTTAGATAGTTCCCAAGACGCTTCTTCACAAAATGTTTACACATGGGATTATTGGGATTCTTTACATCATGGAATTTATTTGTGGAAACAACCACATTAGATTAGATTTTCTACTTTTTGTTGATGGGGCCATGATACCAATTAGAGTTTCTGATCTATATTCCATCCATAAGGGAAAAAAATTAAAATATCCACATAGCATTCAAAGTATCAAATTTCCAACACATTTCATAGACTCATATTCATTCCACTAAATAAGTGATCCACCGTAATTTTAGTATTCACGATAGATCTAGATGCATACCTTGAAATACGTGTAATGTTCTCTTCATATGCCCCAATTGACTCATCTTCCTTTTTCTTGAGTTTGAGGAACTCTCTTTCCATATTTAAATGGAGGGTTTGGGGAGAATATTTATTAAGAAACATTCTATTGAATTCCTCCTAATTCATGGAATCATTTTCCTCCCTGGGCTTCGTATTATTGATCATTTTCCCCCATTGGTAAACTTCCTCATCAAAATGATAAACATCCAGTATGATTTTCTCTTCTTCTGAGCATTAGAAGACATATAATATTGTTTTAATGGTTTAATCCTCTTTTTCCTGAGGACAGTATCACAAGATCCATAAAACATGGGAGGACTTTTTCATATGAAAGATTCAATGGCAATGTTCATTTTCATTGGAGGAGGGTGTTCCAACTTATTCAAGTTTTTATTTATAACATGGTCTATCTGATCAAGTACTCTCATGAAGTTTTGAGAACCCCATCCCATCATATAAAGAATATTTTTAGGGAATTTTCAAATTCCCTACAAAATTTATTGTTGGAAGATAATCATCTATTTCCCACCATTAACTATGAAAAATATTGAACAACTATAGGGAATTAATACTTATATATTTTGAATAAATAGAAAACCTTTATCATAAGAGGATAAACATGTAAAGGAGAAGTATATCCTAACATTTTATTCCATATGATTCAATCTAGGTTATCCTTGATCAATTTTTAACTTATATTTTTATGGGATTTTTTCCATTACCTTAATAATGGTTTGTACCATTCTCATGAATTTAATAAATCATATCCCCAAGAAGTGTCATAACCATTTTTCATAAAGGCATGTTGTCATGAAGTAGTTCACATTTGAGTCTTGCTCAAAGCAGTGTTTTTGGGTTTCAACCCTAGATACATCTATTCTAGAGCCACATCTACCTGTTTGTATACAGATATGGATGTATTTTTTTGATAAACAACTTACTCTATTCTTACAAAAATTTAGGGGTGTTTTTATACATAGTCTCAACCTTATAGTTCTTAATAATGTTCTATATTCCTAATCTCTTTAAATAAATATACCATTATATGATACCCACAATAGAGACCCCATCCTTTTACACATTAAATTATATTATTTTAACCATAAATATACATCAAAAAACAATCCATGGATCATGAATTTTAGTGTATTTAAAGACTAGGTACATAAAACATAAAAAATGGTACTAATAAAATAACTCTTTATTTAATATTAATAAAGAGATACGAAATTCCATTGATCCCTTAAATTTGCAATGGTTAACCTGGGGATCACATTAATAATGGTACGAGCTAAATGCCCAGTTAGCGAAAAATAATAGTAATAAAACATAAACACATGGGATAGAAAGCATAACATAATGAAAATAAAAGGCATGGAACACAAGTATTCATAACACATAAACATGGGATCCTAGAAACATGAATTTGTGGTTATCTAGAGGAAACATAAATCATGAATCTAGAATGAGTCAAGGCTCGTTTCACATAGAGTTTCACACGTAAAGGTTTACCGCCACGACCATTACACATGGTAGCATGAGTAAGGGCTAACCGCCCTGACTGTATCACATAACATCTCATGAGACTAATCTTTTCCCAACGCATTAGAGAACTATCTGGGAACAATCATCTTAAAATGTTGATGAATATTATTTCCACATAAAAAATCAATCATAAATAATAATAATCATAAGTTCTCCCATGTAAATAAATGGTTTTCATAATCATGTCATGAAGCACAAGGAATATAAATTTTTAAAAGTTTCAATGAGTGAATGGAATTAGAATAAACAAGGAAAAGAATAAGGTAAAATATAAATACATAGAGGAAAGGGATGTCAAAAAAAGAGACAACATGTGAAAAGGGTATTTAATAACTTTTATTATTAAAACATTTTAGTGAGGTTTAATGAAAAACAGTAACAAGAATTTAAAAAAAAAGTGAATAATATTTTGTAAGAAAAGAAGTGATAAAATAATGTTTTTATAAAATTGAATGTAGTTTAAAAAATAATGTTTGCATAAAAATATAGGATATTTCACTTGAAATTGGTTGTGGATTCGGGATGATCCCTTAAATGAGTTTTCTTATTGAGAATTATTGTGAAGGGAATCAATTAAAAAAATGAATATCCACGAAATAGAATGTTGAATGGATGTTGATAAATGAGTTTGGAGAGTATAAAAAATATTTATAAGATGTAAATAAATATAATAGATAACTTCATTTGGGTAGAATGGAAGTTAGAGTTACCTGAACGAATAATGGAGTTTCATGTAGATTCCCTTACAGAATATTGACATCGTATCAGTTGTATAAGGGAGGGATTGATTGGAGAGAAAATGGGTTCCAATATTTTAAACATCATGAGGGAATAATGCCGAAGGTGAAAAATCATACCCCCATCATTTGTAATTATGCATAAAAGGACATAACATCGAGGAGATTCTTGAATAAATGTGAGAATGATAGGATCCCTTACCTTAAGCCTAATGATGATCATCACTTGATCTTAGTGACTGAATAATCAAATAATATTGATTAATTAAAAATTACATAACATATCTTTATTTTTGTTGATTATTTGTAACCTTATAAATTTCATTCATCTTTTATTTGATTTAAGAGGTTCAATTTCATTATTTTAGAGAATTTTCTTCCTTGGTTTTAATGATCAGTTCCCTTATTTTCATGTTTAGAAAAACATATAGGATTAAAATGGTTGTCCAAAATTGAAGTCATGTGAAATTAGTGAACATCCGGAAGATTACATTTTTATAAAATCATTTGGTTATTTTGAGTGAATGTGAGTAATTATATAAAACATTTATGATAAACGTTTAGATTAATTAGTTTATTTGGATCACAATTAACTTGTTTTTTTTGTTATTTTACATAATATGTGAAAAAGGTTTACAGAACATCACATAAGATAAAATAAAATTTTAATAGTATATTTCAACCATTAAAATGGTTTCATGACCAGAATTGAAATCTTAATATAAATTGATAACCCGTCCTCCTAGAATGTGATAAATTAACAAATCTCAAATGGTGTTATTATTTATTTTGTATAAAAGGATATGAAAGGAGATATGATAAAGAATTATCCCATTATAATATCAAAATTAAATTACATGTATAGTACTTTATATTTCAAACTATTTGGATTAGGAGAGGATAGGAATGAAAGGATAACAAAGGAAAAAAGAAAATAAAATAAATGAAGAGAAAATAGGGATTTACCTCTTGATTTAATCTTCCGTGAGAGCTTCTTAAATGGAGAGGATTTTGTATTTTGAGGATACCAAGGGCTGCTGGACATCGGGGAGCACCTTGGTGAGAGATATGGGTAGAATTTAGGGATTTAACAAGGCTTGAGATGAGTGAATTTAAGATGTAAGTGTGGGTGGTTTTTATAGTGGAGGGGAGGAGGGTTTTCTTAATATTTTAATCATTAGTATATTATTCATCTTTATGAAAAGAAATAGTGATGATTAATTTGACCCAAAAAATTCATATGTTCAAGTGATGTCGAAACCAATGTTATAACATCATCCATGACTAAAAAAATAGAGTATATAACATAATGTATATATACGGTAAGTTATCATATTTTACAATACATAAAAAAATCACGTATTTTTGAAAAATACAAACAATTCACCCTAACCATTTTTTGATGTGTGTTTTCAAAAAATGAAATCCATTATTAAATAAAAATGATCTAAAAATGATTAATTTATTTTTTATTTATAACTATAATTTACTTGAAATGTACTAATTTTAAAACTATGACTAGTTTCATAATGCTTTCCCAAATTACATAAGGTCTTATAAAATTATCATAAAACAAGAAGAAATAAAAATTTTAGTTTATGAACTCATTTTAGGAAAATATATTTTCATTTAAATTAATTAATTAATTGTAATTTATTATTTAGTACTTATACAAATTCATATACTTTTACTATGGTCATATTATTTTTTATATGATGTCTAAATTTTATCTATAAATTCATGGGAGAGGCTACTATTATTTTGAATGATTTTCTATTCTCAAGGGTCATATTAATATTTATAAGGTTAATAATACTATTAATAAGATTCAGTTACTATTCACCAGAAATTATGTTTTTTTATCAAACACCAAACACCATACTGATAGCAACTATGCATGTTAGATTTTTGAAATTCAAATCACATAAGTGATAATATTATTTTTAATGGACACATAATAATTATTAGATTATTGTGTTGTGATTTCATGAGACTATACAACATAACTATAAAAAGGGAATTTCAATTGATAAAACTTTGGGTCCTTACATTGCTACTCTTTTAGTGAGGGACAGACATTTTGAACTAAAATCTCTATTTTAAACTAATAACAGACACATTGAGTCATGTTGGTAACAAAATACATATTACTGAGTTTTGAATGATTCTTACGCTTAAAAAATTATTTATGGGTCATTTTCAAAATTTATCATAATAATTAGAATTATTTTTCTCACTCTTGAGTATGTCACATTAATTTTTTATTAAAGTTAATGTCAATTTTAATTAAAAAGACAGACATGAAGTCATACAAGTCATAAAGTGCATAATATTGAGATGTTTCTGATTATTAAAGATCAAAAATTATATACAAATAATTTTTCTAAACTATTATATATATCTAAAATATTTTCCTAGTTTTGAGTATCTCACTTGTTATTTATACTAAAATGAAATACAATTTTACAAAAATACACACTTGGACTCTTGTTGGTCTCAATATGCACCAGATTGAGGTGTGTCTAATTCATGTTAAAAATGAAATACGGATCATTTTAAAAATGTATCCAAACAATCTGGAATTGTAATCTTGGTTTTGATCATTTCACATGTATTCTTTTACAAAAATTCTATTTCAAATAGGAAAATTTCTCTTTGAGTCATATTTGTCACATCATGTGTTAAATTCATGTGAGGAAAATTCCAACAAAAACAAAATGACAATTGAATGATTTTAATAAATTTTTAAGATTATCAAAGTCTATTTTTCCAGTTTTTAGTGTTGACATATCTTTTGATGTAAAATGTCGATTTTAAAATGATAATAAACACTTTAAGTCATACGTACCACACTGTGCATCAGATTGAGATGTAGTTAATTATTTCACATTAAATAAGACATATATATCACTTTCCTAAGGTATCAAAATAATAGAAATGCTATTTATTATTTTTGAAAATCTGACTTTTATATTTTTACTAAATGTTTATTTTTGTTACTTAAACACACTCATTGAGTTATACTAGTCACATCGTGTGTTGGTATTATAAGATAAAAATTCTTACACATATGAAATTAATAATGAATCATTATACTAAATTATCTAGGTAATTAGATAATGTATTCTTTATTTTCTGTTATTGGCACACTTTTTGAATTAAAAGGTCAATTTTAAAATAATAACATACAGTTTTGGTCATATCCGACCCACTATGTATCAGATTTTGGTGAGGAAAATTTTTAAGCGTAAAATGTAATTATGGATATTTTTACTGAAGTATCAAAACAATATATTTTTTTCTTTGTTATGAGTACGTCACTTGTCCTTTTTATTAAACTTAATTCTGATTTTAAATAAAAGGACACATCTAGAGTCACACTGGTCACACTATGCATGAGATTGAGGTGAGGGTGCTTACTACACACCAATAATAACAAATAGATCATTTTCAAAAATTATCAAAAAAATCCTAATGAATTTTTTTTTTAGTATGTCACCGGTCCTATTTACTAAATTTAATATTAAAAAAAATTAAATTATAGAATTACAGTCATATCGTCCACCCACTGCATCAAATAGTGGTGAAGATGATTCTTACACATCATAAATGTTATATGGATCATCATCATAGAGTATCAAAATAGTTTAATTGTTCTTATTGGATTTGAGTTAGTCAATTCTCATTTTTACTAAAAATAATGTCAATTTTATATAAAATGACACACTTCAAGTCATACAAGTCACAACATGAATTAAATTGTGGTCAGGGTGATTCTTGCACATAAAAAATCACTTATGGATCATTTGTTTTTTAAAATATATAATAACCAAGAATGTGTTCTCTCGGTTTTTAGTATGTCACTTGTTTTTTAACAAAATTAATGATAATTTTAAATAAAAAACATACTTTGAGTCATAAATGTCACATCATGCATCAAATTGAGGTTATTTTGAATATTACACATAGGAAATGACATATGGATCCTTTTACTAAAATATCAAGTCAATATGAAAGTGTTCTCTTAGTTTTGAGTACATAAATGTCCCTGTTAATAATTGTAATGTTAAATTTAATTAAAAATAGAAACATGGATTCATACTAGTCACACCATTTATAATATTAATGATTTTATGATTCCAACATTTCATGAATGAAATCTTTACCATTTTTGTAATGAATAAAAATAATAAAAATTCATTTTATTCATCTTGGGTATGCTATTGGAAATTTTTACTAAAATAATTTTGTATTTTAAGTAAAAAGATACACTTGGAGTCCTAACGGTCACACAATATATGAAAATGTCGTCATTTTATTTTCTACACATCAAAAATAACATAAGAATTTTTTTCCTAATGTATCAAAATAGTACCAACTGATTTTATCTGTTTTGAGTATATAAAATTTCACTTTTAATAAAATTAATGTAAATTTTAAATAAAATCAACAATTGTAGCCATATCAGTCACACCATGTGTCATATTGATGCGTGGCTTCTTCCTCCATGTATGAAATGACTTATGTGTCATTATTCGAATATAACAATACAATCCGAATGTTTTACTTGGGTTTGAGTCTTCCACTCATGTTTTTTACTAAAATTTCATATGAAACTAGAAACACACACTTTGATTCCTACTAGTTACATCATGTGTTTGTTTTATGTGATAATGATTATGAAATTAAAAAAACAAATAATAAATAATGATTTATCAAGATAATCAGAGCATTTTTTTTCATTGAGTGATAGACTTTTTGAATTAAAATATCAATTTTAAACTAATAACAGACACTTTGAGTTATCTTGGGTACACTCCATATTAGATAGAGGTGAAGCTAATTCTTATATGTCACCAATGACATAGGGATAAATTTTTTATATTATCAAAAATATATGAATGCATTTTTATCAATTTTAAGTTTGTGAATTGTCTTTTTTACTAAAACATAGGTAAATTTTATGTAATAAGGCACACATAAAGTCATATAGGTCACACCTTATGTCAGATTGAGATTTGGATGGTTTCTATACACCATAAACACTTATAGATCGTTTTTTTAACGAATAAAAATAATATCAATACATTTATTTGGATTTAGGTGTTTCAATGTTTATTTTTTAGTAAATATAACATCCCTTTTATATCTAAAGACAAACGTGTAGTCATAATAGTCAAACCGTGCATCATATTCAATTGTGGGTTATTACTACACATGAAAATATACATATAGACCATTTACCAAAAATACCAATATAATATTAATGTGTTTTTTTTTATTTTGAGTATGTCACTTGTGTTTTATTAATAAAATTAATGACCACATTAAATCAAAAGACACAGTTGGAGTCATACCAGTTACATCATGTGTTCGGTTTAGGTTAGGATGAATTTTAAACATAAAAAATGAATTATGGATCATTGAAATAATGTATAAAATTAATATGAATGTTTTTAATAGTTTTGACTATGAGATGTCTGTTTTGAACTCAAATGTAAATTACACACTAAAAACATATAGTTTGTGTCATTCTAAGCACACTGTGTATCCGATTGAGGAGTAGAGGATTGAGTTTGAATTGTTTATTATTATTTTAATTGAATCAACCAATCAAGAAATATAGAAATGTTCGATTTGGATGAAAAATAAACCCCCATGATACCTAGATTCCATCATTCAAAGGAAACATTTTCGACCATTTTTATATTGCTGTATAAATTAAAAAAAGTATGAATTCATAAAAATAATTCACAGGTATAAGATTTTTTTTATATTAGTAATAATATAAATAAATAAATTAAAAAAATATGAAAAAATACATTGATACAATATTAATTTTAAATTAAAATCACATAAAATGTTTCATACCTAGTACACAATGTATCAAATTGAGGTATGGTTGATTCCACCATGTCATTTTATCCAATATTAAATGATGATAGTACAAGAGTGAATATATACTTATTGGCATGTTTTTTACAAGATCCAATGGCCACACTCGTAATGTTCTAATTGATTTCTTGAGTGTATGAATATATGACTGATAAAGTGGACCACAAAGCTCAGTGATCGGCTCATGAGCTATTCTAATCCCCACTGTCACATGACATGTTGGCAATTTTTTAATATATAGAGTGTATTATTGGATATTTTACAAGTTATCCATCACAAGAAAAAAAATTGTGTTTTGATTGATATAAATCACAATCAATTTCACTATAATAAATATATGTACAATAGTTGTATCTATTTCTTGCAGATTTACATTTTATAGAAATAATTATGAAACTATTACTTTATTCATATAAGATAGCTCTTATAGAAGAATTTATAAACCCAATGATTTTTTGTTTTTGTTTGTGTGGGGGGGCATCACATAATAGATTCTCTTGAGTTATTTATTTATTTTATTCCCCCATAATGTTTTCTAAAAACTAGTTTTGATAAATAATATTTTTTTCAAGGGAAGTTAATAGTTCCTACATCTCTTCCATTTGTTATCCTTTTTCCCTTATTCATTTAATTTCTAATTTTTTTGCAGTGTCACCAAAAAAGCCATACATCTGATGTGTCCATATCATTTTTGATTCTTACATGAAACTAATAATAGCTATTAGTTGGGTAAAACTGATTGATGATTCATGTGTTTATGTTGGATTAATAATTTTGTAAAATATGTAACCATTATTTTGTAATGTTGATTGAAAGACAATTTTTTTAATATTTTATACATACCCATGCTTCCCACACATTTTGTGTGTATTAATCTATTAGTATCCCAACATTATTTTCAACTGCCTCCATCAATATAGCACATGATCTCGTACAAAAGTGGACTTTTATTTTTATTCATCTATCTAAATAAAATACAATGAACATAATTATGTTGTTATTTCAAATAGCATAAAATTATTGTGGTAGAATTAAAATATGTACCGAGTTTTTTTCATGTGAAGTGTACCATGTGCCTTTTTACAGAAGGGGTAAGTTCATTTTGATACCCATAGATTATTTGCAGCACGTAGTTGATGATTCATTAATTGTAAATTAATAATCAAAGTGATTAATACATGTATTGTCGAACGATGTAATACAAGCAACAATATAACTGAATATATGTCTCCTCGCAATGATGAATAAATGAATTCCATGATTCTTGGCTTATCAAGTGTGCATATATACAAGGTTTGTGCAGGTTTGTTTTCCAATCAACATCATTGAGACGAAACATCATTAGAAATGTGAAAAATTTCCAATAAAGCTTTCTAGCAAGCAATAGTACAAATTTTTATGGGAGTAATATACTATAAATGCACACATAAATGTATAATGAAGAGTGAGTAAAGTTTCATTATTTTATTTTTTAGTATAATAAATAAAGGATATCATAATATTAATATAATCTCCAACCATATTAATTTTCTAGGCATGGATACAACATGGTTCCAGGAATCGACATCATCGACATGTGCTATTGAGAGGTGATCATAGTGAAACCATTGAACATTTAATTTTTGGGGTTAATATAAAGGATGCACATATTCTATACAACTTCAAAATTAATATAATTTAATTTCACCATAATAAATTTTTCTAACATTATCATGATATGAATATTTTTTGGGTTGAGACATCATTTATTCCCCATCAACTAATTCTTTGGGTTCAAACTTGTGAATATGTTGTTCTTAGGGATTAGTAGCATTATATTATGTATAAAGACATTGTTCCACTATATACAGATCACTATTAGGTTTTAAAACAATTTATTCCTTAGGATTGGGAGAATCATCATGTGCATTAGTCATTATCTACAGAATTGGTTCATAATTAAATTTATTTTATGTAAATGGATTAGTGAAAAGATAATAATATGAGATAAAAAATATATATTACAAAAAAATTAACATGATTATTAATAGAACAATTGAAAATTTTAGTTTGTGGTCACCCAATGAATGGTTCATCCCCATTGGAATTTTCTTTTAAAGCATTTGTATATTTTTTCAATAATAGAACAATTTTCGACATTCAGATTGTGGGACCAGGAATTTATAATAATTGCATTGCTTGTGATTTCATTATAAACTACTCATATTTTACACCTTTTTACTGAAATCCACATTAATGATTCTTAATTAATCTATTTTGGCAACAATCCTATGATCAACAAATTTTCATTAAATATTCGTTACATGGAATATTTTATAACACAACTTACATATTTGTATGATGATGGTATATAATAACATATTCTCATAAATTTGATTATTCACCACTGTACTTGATACATACATCGCTTTATCCACAAGTGTAACTCCACAATTTTTCATGGTACTGCCATAATCATGTTCTTTCTTATAGAACATATTACTACTAACCACATAACCATTATATGATAATACATTCTAAATCCATAATTTAGAAATCCATTAAAGTCATAATGAAATTGAATCTATATATTTCTCAAACATAATAAAAATATGATTTCAAAATCATCCAAAAAACTAATGAAACCTTGTATTATATATTAATATTTATTAACATGATGGATTCAACTACCGATGAATTTTTTATGTGTTTAAATATATGGGGTAACAACATAACTATTATGAAGAATGTAATGATGGTCATTATCTTGATATGTAATAGGTATTGTCACAATAACTATATTGGAAATTATTTTACCCACAACCTACTCTTTGTGACAATATTTTAGTAGAAGGATGCTTTCAACACTGTATTGGAAGTGGTACATAATTCAATCGATTCCTCAATTATATATTTCTTCATAATATAACCATTATGAAGGATTAAATTTTTGACATACCCTTTCTAAATCCTCATATAACATTTAATGGGATACAATAAATTATAATTTACAAGTACACATAATCGGATCTCTCTTACCAAGTGAACCATCAAGTTAACCATAATTTCAATGATTTATAGTTGGAAGAAATTTTCCAATTCAAATAATATCATGTAAATATCTTTTTCCATAGAAGTAAATTCCACCACTCTATTGATTTTCTACATATTGCATTGAAAAAGTAACAAAACATTGTTATTGTCTGACAGAAATTCTTCGAAAAAATTAAATGGAAAGAATCATGCATTAGGTTTTCATCAAAACAATACAGTCTTCTGATTTCAGACACTTTAATAATAGATCATTCATCAAAAGCATATTATTGATATTTTATTAATACTCCTTTGGACCCTTAAAATCATTCATGATGTACTAAAAACAATATCTTTCCTACCTAGAAAAAGTGTAAGCATCTGACAAAATAGAAGTCCATTTTCACACTACACTATACCATCTCATTCCATATCCCCATTTCAATCATGTCTGCCCTAGACTTAATTCCATCCTTTTTTTGGGTGCATTTATCAATGTCCCAATTACTCTATCAGATAAATGTTTTCAATATATATATCATCAAGAAAATGATTTATGGATAGGAAATTATTGTATGGTAATTGAAAAACAATCTAATCTCGTTTTCCAATTGTTTTTCAAAAGAGTTTTCATAAATTATTTACCCATAGCAGTGTCAATATATATGAATTTCTGAAATAGTTTATCACCGGTTAGTAGAGATAGTGGTGTATATTATTATGAACTCTCATTGAATGTTTTCATAACTGTTTGGTACTTATGTTATCAGGGGATAAATCTATGATTTCTTATAATCACAGTCTTTAGTGAATGTTTCAACCTCATTTATTGTGTACCATTTTCACAAATGGGACACCCCTGAGTTCCATTAATGTTATATATTGAAAAATATCCATCAACACGAATTAAATTTATCATATTTTATAACATTGATATTATTTTGAAATATAAATTTATGTATGTTTAATACAAAAGAACACTGGAATCCCACAATAATCTCCTAAATTCAATCCATTGAGCCAAAGAATCATTAGTATCCTTACCCAATTTTTTTTAATGATATAAGAATAGATCACATAATGTATTTTATTTAATTTAAAACCATAGTGTAATCTTATAATTTTCCAACATAACCGACAATGTATTTTGAGTTCTCCTTTTAAAACCAAAAGGATTCACCCCTTCTATAGATAACACAAGACTAAGATTTCTCATATCACTTCCAAATATATGATACTGGTGATCAATTCTACTCCTCTGAGGAGAGTATTCCTTGTAAAAAAGTATAGAAACTTTATTTCTTGTATCTTCATTACAAGTAAATTTCCTTATAGTTTTCAACTTCTATATAGGTTCCTAAGACATGGAATCACTGGGACATACCATAACCATATCATAGTACTTGATCCATTATTAATCTATACAAAATCACCACACATTAAAAATTCAATAAGTGATTTTAGGTCCTTATAAAACTTTATTAAATCATTTGGAGAGGCATATATTCTTTCATAGATCATACACATGGAATGTAGCATTCGTTTAACATCATGTTCTCAGATAGGAAGCTCATTATCTTCTGGGGTCATATAATTCAAGAGATAAATTCGATTCGTAAAACTAGAATCACTCCTTTTTACCAAATTTTAAATTATGAATCTTTATTATGCCTTATAATTTTTTGTATTTAGTACAACCATCATACAATGATGTCTTTTAAAAACTGTTTAACATCTCAAAAAATTTTGGACAATCAGAATATACATCATTAACATTCTGTTCTATTTACACAATTTGATTTTCATAATCATTCACACCTATAATTAAATCCTAAGAGTGTCTTATTCATTTTCCACTATTTCAATCATATCATTTGAACTATAAAATGTAGAGTTATCCCAATCACTAGAGATATTCAATTTCCCCAAATTTAGTCCAACATTTATAACATTGATCTATTAGATGATATATTAAGTGTTTTTCCAACTCCCATGGACAAATTTTTCATGAATATAAATAGTGTAAACATGGAAAAAGGATTTGAGAAGGTTTATATAAATGATATTTTACAATAATGAGGAATTATTTTACACTATCTTCATACTCTTTTGTCACATGATTGGAATCCAAACATTTTTATTCATTTCCATCCTATTTTATTAATAAATACAAATATTTGAGATAATAATAAAAAATGGGTACCCTCAAATAAGTGTAACCAATGATTTGAACATTTCATTTAATATCATCATGCCTAGAAGGAAGTTGGTAATTAAATTTCAGAAAAGATCTAGTCAATGGGTTGTATGTGTTATCCTCAAATTCATCCCAAATGTACAATGCTATTTTGAATGAGTTAACTAATTCTTAGGGCAGTTCATGAAAAATACTATCATGACCAAAAGAGATGGGGGTGAGTCTTAGGTAAAAAAATGTAATAATAACTATTATAGTGATGAATCTGATGAGGAGGAAAATTACCTCCTTACGTCTATATGTTCCCATGCAGGGGAGTTAGTGAAGTATCCAAAAATATGTCTTATTTTTCTATCTATTAATAAAAAAGTATCAGTAGAGGTCTAATCCCCACAAGGGTATCCTTGATTGGTTTAACAATGAGAATGATCTGTTGGATGGTCTTCCACGCACTC
The DNA here is from genome assembly GCA_963277665.1 of Viscum album. Classification (NCBI taxonomy): domain Eukaryota; kingdom Viridiplantae; phylum Streptophyta; class Magnoliopsida; order Santalales; family Viscaceae; genus Viscum; species Viscum album. The sequence continues at coordinate 412,448,620 of OY728128.1, read as the reverse complement.
ATGCTGAGAAAACCATTTTTGTTTCAACATTCAATGATATCTTCAATAAATCCATGAAAATGAAAATTACTTTGGTATTAGGAATAAATTTCAATTGCACTTAGCTTTTTGTGAGGCCAAGGTTGCGGTGGCGGTGTCATGTTGGATATCATAAGGGTTAGATGAATTTAGTTACATTCTCATTCCATGAAGTTATTATAAATATATGATATATAAGATGTTATATTATTTATTTTAGGAGGTATATGATAGTTATTAGGATCATATAAATATGAAAAAAGATTTATAATAAAACATGTTATCCTTTATAAATTTAAATACCACACATCCCATTGAAAAAAAATAATACATTATAAATAAAAATTTTATGAATCTATTCATTCTAATTTTAAATCAAAAAACACTACTTTAAAGAAGCTGTTAAATTTCAAAGATCCATTATATAGATCCTCATTGAAACAAAAAATATAATCTGTATTTTGAATCATCATATAAATTAAATTTATTAAAAATATTTAACCCTTTACATAGAGTCACATTTTAACAAAATGTTTACTCATTTAATTTTTTTGGAAAATAATACAGAAAATTCATTTTTCAATTTTTATTAGAAAACACACTCACTATTTTCCGAAAAAATGTCATTCAATTTTAAACCATGGTTTCAAACTTTTAACACCATCCAACCCCATTTGTGAAGATTAACTGACATATCTTATATTATAACATGTATAACAATTTAAATAAATAAATATATATTTACATTGGAATATATAAAAATAAAATTTATAATATTTTAAAACCATTTTCATAACGTAAAATACTACTAATTAATATAATAATGGTTTCCCAAATAATAAAAATAAATTATTATAAAATATAAAATATTTTCAAATATGAAAACATTTTTCATCTATAAAATGAAGAAATAATCCTGAAAGATTTCCTCTACCATTCCAAAACCTTAAAATCATTAATCTTATTAAAAATTATATTGGTTTATATCTTTCACCCAACTTATGAACTAACAATGTTTATAATCCTATCCTTCCCTACATATTCAATTACTTCAACACTCAGAGTCTAACAAAAAGTATTATAGAAGATGTAGTTATCAAAAAGTCCCCTAAATTAAACCTTTAAGGTGAAGTTGGATGCATATAATGGTTAAGATTTTCACGAGGGTTAGACATTAATTCATCTTTTTGTGGTTGCATACACATTTTTCTGAATAATCAGTTTTTATTTTGGTCAAATGATTATGTTGTTGTGTGTGGGAGGGAAGTTTAACTATTTTTCCAATTATGCCTACAATATATTGGGGTTATTATTGGTTACCTAAAATTTCATGTTTTCATTTGAATTTTCCAAGAGTTTCAGTTAAGAATCTATTAGGGTCATTAAATAATAAAGATAGATCCCCATGTATGACTATTTTTAATAGGTATACTCTATCACATTTCTATTAGTTTGAATTTTTTAAAAAGTATTTAAATCGAGTGTTTTGTTTCATTATATATAATTATAAAAAATGTTTTGACCTTATAAAAGAATATTTTTGGATATATTCCTTCTACATAGTATCAAATCCTATAATCTATTGAACTCTCCCTCTATCCCTCCCTCTGACATCATTTCTTTAGGATTTCCATACCCTTCTTCTGAATTTTTTTTACATGGTCGATGATGATATTATGTTTTATACTAGATGACATTTTTCATGCATCCTATCCATAAAATCATGTATATACATACTATTCCAGATAATATTTTCCATACATAATTTTCAAGATAACCAATTTAAACCTATATCTACATATTTTTTTAGGCGTAGGAACACCATGACATCGATATAGGTAAAATAATTAAATTTTTTACAATTGTTTTGGAATCCAATTCATTTGATATGTTTATGAGTTAATAAATTTCATTCATCATAATTTTATTATCAAATGTTACAATTTTTTTAAAATAGTAAACCGAGATAGTGTATTCTCTCGTTTGAAATATGATTTTATAATGCTTAAATAATTAAAGTTTGGATCTATCTAAGAAAAGTATATTTTATTAAGTTTATCAAATATAATTATTCTTTAGTTTGATTTTTTTATTTTATATTTATCTCAAGTTTTGTTTGTCAATATTAATATTTAAATACACTATCTCATCATTATTTATTTTGAAAATTTTCATGGCCTAAAAATTAAAAATATTATTAATTTCGGATGTGAGTATTTGGTTATATATTTTTGGGAAATATTTATCATATTTAAGATATTCATGAGGAAAGAATATTAAAAAAAGTGTCTTGGAGTCTTGGTTAATGAAACCATTTTTTTCATCACATCTATAGTTTGTAAATCAATAAGTGTTATTACATTATTCAAAAATAAAATAAAATTCTTTTCTACTACTAAAATAATTTTATTCATGAAACCCTCTTGTATTAATTTTAAGAACATAACTACCTTTAATATAGGTGAAAATATTATCTTGAAAATGAATGAAAGTATCTTGTTTTTTAATTAGAAAAAAATAGAATAGTTTCAATTTAAAAATTAATCTTAAAAAGATAATAAATTTTTTTCATGATGAAAAAATATAATAAACATAAATATGTAAAAATCTGACTATTTGTAATGTTTTTTTGATGAAAAAAATAACAATTTAAAAAATTATATTTTTAAATAAAATAATCTGTTATTATAGAAATTTTTTAAACATATTGGTTGTGAAAATATTTAGAAAAACTAATTTATGATTTAAAGGATGCATCATGTTTGGTTTACTCAGACTCAATAATTTATTTCAACTTAAAATAACAATTACATAATTAAATATGATAAAAATGTGTATACAATGAATTATATTCTTCATCAATTTAATTATAAATTTTATCTTGAAAAAGAAAACAAACAATTTTTAAGAAAATATTATAAGAAAATAAATATTATAGATATTCCAAAAATTCAGATTTCCTTAAAAAAATATATGGGAATATTTAAGATAAAAGGATAAATTATGGAAATCAAATTATAAAAATGAATTAAAATATATAATTGAAAAATTTTCGGAGACTCATAAATTAAAAAATAATGATCCCCATGTTCTTTTCTATGTAAATATCTGTGGAAGTTACTATTGATGATTGTAATTTACAGAACATCACTTTTTCAATCACTAAATAAAAAAACCAAATTCATTATTGAATCTCTTGAGCTAACCCCACATAACTATGAAACCATAAATATCATGAAAGGAATATAACCAAAGAATCCCTCAATCATTGCGCCCACAAAACACTGACTAAAACCATACACAATGTCTAGAAAAATAATGAGAACCCCATTCATCTGCCACAAAGAAAATAAATATGAGGATAGTGTTTAGATTAAAGTTGTATTAGGAATTAGTTCTATCTTCTTAATGGTTATGTTTTTGTGAAGGAGGAAAATCGATGGAAATTGATGGAGGTGGATGATATGGTGGTTTTAAACAACAATGATGGTTGTTTTGGAGGATATCTCTTCAGTTTGTTTAGAAGTAATGAAAAACGCATTGCATTAGGGTTCAGAGAGGTAATACTAGAATAAATGAGTTCATTTGGAGGTTTTAAAAATACAAATCAATAAATATCTTAGATTTGGAGACATTTATTCTTTCCGAATTTCAAGCGGCGGCACTAGTATGGTTTAATAAGAGTAGTGAAAAAAGTTTGGTTCTGTATGATCAGGATGGTGAGTGGAGAATGAAATGTATTATGGATACTTTTATAGGAACCTATAAGTATTATATCAATTGTTTCCTATAATCACTAATATTGAGCAGTTTTACCGGTGATAAATTTGAATATTATTAAAAAATAATTTTTCTCAACACTAAGAAATATCTAACAAAATAATTATTCATCATTTTTAAAAACATATTTCTAATAAAGAGTAAATTATCAAAATGTGTTTTTAGAACTAATAAATATTTATAATTATACGCATTAATATAGAGCTAATGTAGGAGGTGTGGTGTACATCGAGATGGTCCCCCATTGGAAGATATAATTTTTACCTTCTGTTTCCACATTTTGTTTTGGATGAGGTGCGATCACTTTTTCTAGGAAAATGTAATGTTTGGTTGGTGAAGGATGACCTGTGGTGCTATGGGATGCCGATAGGTGTGATGCTATTGAGTAACACATGCTGTCAGTAGTATATGATGCTGACGTTGAGCAGCTCCTATTGATGTCATGTTGTTTGAAACCTCCAATGACTGACATGAGGGACAATCAAAATTACATGAGGATGACGTTGACAGGAAGAATGAATTCCTAAAGAGTGAATTGAATCATCCATGATGTTATCCCCTGGTTGGTTTTTGAACATCCTCATCATTACATATGGGTGTGTGAGGTCATCATTATTAGAAGTTATTGGGTGATCATTGGTGCATCAATTAGATTTTATTCCATTCTAAATGTTGGTCATTGGCCCCTGATTTAGGGATCCTTGGGTCAATATTATATTCTTTAGGGTGGTATTTTTTTCCAAATATTTCTTTTCATAGTTATTTTTTGATTGAAGCTTTTTGGTTCCTCTATTTTAACTTTATTGTGTTTAATAAATTTTACAGTTTACTGTGCTCGGTACCTGATCCTTCCCCAACATAAATAATTTTTTTAAAAGGAATATATATTTACAAATTAACTATTAAATATTTAAAATAGTTAAAACAAATTAATTTAAATAGATTAATTCAATAAATATTAATCATATTTTAAATGTTAAAACAGAAAAAAATAAAATTGATTTAATATTATTAAAATAAATTATAAAATATTGAAAATATTACATGTATGGTAACTAAATATATGTATAAATAAATATTAAAAAATGATAATATATATTTTTAAATTATTCATAAATATATAATAATAAATTAATAAATTATCTTTAATAAATTAAAAATATATTAAAATATGTATTCCTGTCATTTACATGAACTAAAACATACATATGTACCCATACACACCTACACACACACACAAGTATATGCACACATACACATACATACATTTAGTTATACATTTACATATTATTTAAATTATTTAATATAAATGAAACGATATATACACATAAATATATTAATTTATATATTATATAATTTTTTAAAATATATATTAATATAATGTCTTGATTATAATTGTATAAACATTTTTCAATCATTTTATATAAATAATATATTAAAAATTATCACTAATGTAAATTTTATAATCTTTTGTATATAAAATTATGAAAATAAGATTCATTTTTTATTGAATGTTATATAATTAATATTTATATATTAATATAATAAACAAATATATATACTTATTATATTATATGTCACGAACACTGCTAGGATGAAATCAAATTCGACAGCCAACCCAGATTGAAATTTTTCCAGATGCGCAATCCTGATCGTTATGGGATGACTACTAGTGCTGGGAATCAATATAATCCAATGTGAATCATTTATCTTATTAATAAAAAAGGATTAGAATGAACATAAATGAAATTTGTAATGAAACTGAAGAACTGAATATCCATTAATATTCAAATTAATTTATATTCAACCACTACTGAACACAAAAAAATTACATAAAAAACTAAATAAAAACATTCGCACAAAATATCGACATTACCTCATGGTCGCCGCCATTCCACATGACCATGCTTCTCAATATGAGAGCATAATAACTAGTGAAACCTGAACCTACAAGACAACTCTGGTCTATCGAAAACAAATGGTACAAGTAGGGTGTGTTCTCAACAGATCACAATGTAATCACAATAGATTCCACTCATTTACTTTCCTAAAAGAATCCACAAACATTAGGTTGTAATACATTCAGAAAAATAAATTTTTTAATCATTTTAAAACAACCATACATATATTTGATTTAAAAAAAAAATTAAATATTCCACAACCAATTTCGTATCCCACACACAAATACAAGTCCAAATCATATAACAAAATAGCTATGTAGAATTTATAGAAACCATAACAAGAATTTACAAACTAGAAATCCAATATCAAATGTGCAATAAAAGAAATCGAGAAAAACTGAAATTAATCATTATGATTTTCTAAATATACATAGAGAGACCCTTATACGTACTCCGATCGGCCTCACCTACCAACATATGGTGCAACTACGTAGTTAGTAACACACTTGTCATTCTAACAATCCAATCTAGTGTAATATCCCACCAAGAAATATAAATTCATGGGGTATGAACTTGATTAAATATGGTTAACAAGAAACATTCAGTCAACCCTATAAAAGAATTCCAGGAATACCTTGATAAGAGTACATGGTTATAGGATATTCCCTCACATGCATGGAACACCTTACCGTCTTCCACAAAACATGCCTACACCAATCACCGAAACCTACAACATGATAAACCACATCCATGAAATCCTCCATGGGGTGTCCATATCATAACAATTGATACATATGTTTCAATCTGGCCATCAAATCATTCGAGTTTCCAAAACCATATCTTAAAACAAAACATTTTTGAAATAGAGAATTTATGTTTCCAGAACCACTATAATTTCACCAACACCATAAAATTACATCTTGTAATTTGTTATTTCAAATCAATCCACCGACATAAAAAATTTCAAACAACATCAAAACACCAAAGATGAATATATAAAACATATATAATGTTTAAAAATAAGAAATGACACTACTTAATTCCCAAAACACACCTGAAGGAACCTAATGGTTGAGATTTTATTGAAACACCATTAAAACCACATTTATAGTACAATTTAAAAACAGTGTTAAAATTACATCAATCACCAAAGCACACTTTAGAATTCAGGTAACCATTGGGAACACATATTGAAAACCAACCATTCACATGGTCATTACCCCTTTCCAAATTCCTATACACCCAGAAAATTCAAAATATGTTTTCCATTGCCTTTACATGAAACATCTCAAATTTTAGATGTATTATTTTTTTGATATTATGTGGACTGATTGTGAGAGAAGGTGTTGAGACGACGTGTGATTCATGACCCAGTACTCTGAAAACAATTGTTTGAAAATGTAATGTTTTAGTAAGACTCATGTAGTGTTTTACTTAAGAAGTGGAAAGATTTCAAAATGGGTTCCCAGATTATAAATCCAAGGGAAATGTTTAATTTAGATCATCTATTATACCCTTGGCTCATCCTATCATCGGTCTACATGGGGAAAATGTGAGAAGTACTTTTCATATGTTTTAAAGATTAAAATAAATTTTAAATACTATTTATTTTAACATTACTTCAATACAGCAGCATAGTGATTCTATTTCATTTGAACAAACATTGGGGTGGGGATATATGGCTGGAATTATAACCCTAGAAATCCCCTGGAGGGGAAAGATTGAAACTTAGAGAAATACCTTATCAAAAAATGATGATGTAATTTTGGATCGATGCTCGATGAATGTTGTTCTTAATGGATCCCCAAAAACAATCAAACCTCGAGAGTAAATGATTCTAATTATGATGTAGGTGTAGTTTTCAAGAATTATTTCCCTATTGGTAGAATCAATGATGAACTTGGATCAACCAATTATTGGGTTGACCTGTTGTTTAATCATTATTGTGCGATGGGTTTGATTATGGGAATTAATATTACAAGATTAGTCTATCTTCATCGTTTATCCTTCCAATGGAACTAATTGAGGCTGACATAGACTAAATAAAAGGGTTGTTCTTTGGTCATTCTTTTTCTATATCTCGCCCCCTATTCTTATCATTCTTCACTGTTGATTCCTTAAGATCCTGGATTGACTTTCCTGAAGGATCTGAACGTGATCAGACCTCTAGATTGGAGGAAAGTTGAATCTGAAGCTATATCAATATAGCTCATGACCCAATTATCATGGAGTTTCATTAATTTAAAAAATATGACCACTAGAGGTGGAACGGTGGACTGTCGAAGGGTCCCCTGGTGTGCCAGTTCTGGTGACTGGTACCGGTGGTGCCAAATGGCGACGACCATGTGCTGGAGGCTGCACGTGCACTAGAAGCACACCCTGTGGTGGTGCCACATGGATGCAGCGACCTAACCATGTGGGAACCCACAAAATCCACCATATGTGGTGGTCAAGAGCTGTGTATGTCATAACATTTGATGGGAAACATCCAAGGGGTGCAGATGCGGTGTGCGGGTCAAACCAGACCGCGCTCCGGTGGGCCAGTCCAAGAGGCCCAGCAAGCTGGTCCATGCATCCCCATAGTACATGCTAGATGACCCAATAGAATATGACATAACAGGCCCATCAGATGGAGAATGGTAGAACTGGGTAGGATTAGGAAGACCACACAGTATCGGGACGACAGGATCGGGTCGAGATGGCCAGCGGGTGAGGTCTGGGTCGAACCCGGGCCCACAAACTTGTTTTCATCAAATATCCATAACTTTTAAAGTGTTTTTCTGTTTGATGATCCATCTACGGTGTTGGGAACTATATAATAAGACAGTCTAATCAATATATTCTAATTTAGTTTTTATGGAAGTGCTGAAATGAACAGATGGCATGAGGTGTGGGTTCTCATAGAACAAGCGTGGTGTGGGTGGAATACATGTTTCTGGATGTGAAAATGTGACTACGTATCATATAGTGGCTCTGTGACTTAAAAATTCTATGGCAATTTTCTAGAATATGTTTATTATATAGTATCTGTGTCTTATCGATACTAAATTTTTTATCAAGATGGAGTGTCTTATAAAATATGAAAAATAATCTTGTTATTCTCACTATCAACGTATACCTTTGTGAGATAACTTCATATTCCATTTTATATTCTATGTGGTATCATTTTGTGGTATTGTATCATTGGGGTATTTACTATGGTATTTTCCTTTTATGGGTTTACCTTTGTGGTTTCAGGGTATCTTAATAAGTATTGTTTTACACACCGATGCAGGGGCATTTCCCACACATGTTGTGTCTTGTGCTGATGAGCGACATTTTTTTAGAGTCTAAGGGATACTAGGACTAGAAGGAAATTTATGAGATCAGAAAGGACAAGGTGTTCCTCTTTCTTCAGACAATAGTCCCAGTACAATTTCCTTCATGTTGGATCATGTAGGGTTTTCCACATCGGAGTATAAGAAATTTTTCATTCATCTTCATAGACAAGGATGATGTTTGCACACAATACCGTGTTTTTTTGGTCTTGTTTAAAGACTCTTTTTGGAGTGCTTGTATTTTGGATCTTTTTATTTTCCAATTCATTCACTGTTTTACTATGGTTGGGTTCATTTGTTTTCATGCATTGTTTACATGGTGACTTTACATTTCATCATTTGTGTATCGGAGATGTGAAAAACCCTAATGGTACTTAAGAAAATGTCTCCCATCTAAGGTATATACCAACTCAGTGCGAGTAACAATCCCCTGTCCTATTAGAGGTAGGATTAAATTAGTCATGGCATGGGACCCTCTTGTACGGGTTATGACAGAGTGGTATCAGATCCTGGTCGGTTTTACATTAGTACTAGGAGTCTATATGGTTGGTTTGGAGAAATAGTGTTATGTGTTTAGAGTTGGGCTATCAGGCTAGGGAATATAGTGTTATTGTGGTGGCTGACTAATCTATAAACCAAGAATCTAGACATCTGTTTTTATACTCAGTACATGAAAACAATGGTTACAATGAAAATAATGGCCCATGCATCATATATGATTTGGGTTTCTTCACTAGTACTTATCATGTCCGCTCAACAGGTATACACTTTTGACTATGGTACATCATTTTGTATTATAGAATGACTCCATATATAAATCCATCCAGGATTCTATTATGTGATGGTGAGTATGATCCACCTAGTGTTGAGGCATCAGTACAGATGCATGAACTGAATATAGAACCTTCGGGCAGATTACTAGTTATACCACCACCCATGGAGTAGTAGGTACAACCAGCACTAGTAGTCGAGGATGCATGCATACAAAAAATGTTTCTTTTATTTCATCGATAGTGACCAATTTGGTTTTTGGGTGAGCTAGAACAATATGTAGCTGAGTATTTCACCAACATAATAACTTGTGTCTTCTTCCTTATAAGGACATCTGCCGACTAGATGGAAGTCCTTGGATAGAGTCTCTTTCAAGTAACAGTGGGGTTATGGTGGAGCTTACTTACCTAGGCTCATGAGGTAATGACTCTATCTTGGGTAGACTTCAAGTATCTATTCATAGTGAAGTTCATTCTTGTTATGTTGTGATCAGTAAACATTCATGAGATTCTGCATTTGTTGTAGGGTAGTATGTGTACAGAAGAGTAATATGTGATGTTTACTAATATTTTGTGCTACTCTAATGATATGGTAGGAGAACTTTTCTCTAGGTATCATACCTTTACGAAGGGATTGAACCAGTAGATCATGGAATCTATGATATCTTTTTGTATTCCTACATATGTTGGTGTACATGAGATATCTCTCTAGGGGAGATATTTCTACTAGAGAAGACACCTGCAGTGGGATCTACTAGCCAGCACTGGGTAGATGAGACCTTAGTAGTATTTAGCAGATGGTAGTTTCAGGGACCTAAGTGAGTCATTCACTTCAGGGGACAACCCCATGAAACAAGATCAGTGATACGTGGATCCTAGGGAAGATGAAGTAAGCTATGGTATAAGATATATTACTCATGCATCCGTCTGGGATATCTTGTATAAAATTTCCTGAACCATCATAAGAACGATCAAGATATGGTCGAGGTACATCCTAGGAAGATTCAGAGGCAAGATCATGATGCTCCATAGGGTGATAGATCTGGAAGAGGATCAGACACGGGAGTAAGAGGTGGGAGAAGGTTTGACATATTACCATCACCATCACTAGGTGTTCCACGCCCGGATTAGGGATATGGTGAAAAGTGAAGAAATTATATGTAGGTGATGGGGGCATGTGTACAAAAGGATCTCAGGATGATTAGAGGTGTGATCTATGTCTTCTCTACCATAGCTGTAGTTTTTATAGACACATGTGTCATTCATTCCTTACTTTCCACAAACCTTGTTCAATAATTATAGATTTTGGTTGAATTGTTAACCCAACCCTTACTCTTATAGAATCATATAGGAGATTATTCTATGATCACACATTGGATCCAATAGTGTGACCTTAATATTGGATGTCAGAGTTTTTATTGGGATCTCTTGGTAGCAACATCGAGGCCTACAATGTCATTATTGTTATTGATTGGTTATCTAAAGTTCATGCTCTGATTGACTATTTTAGGTGTAGAGTGTGGTGTGTCAGTAGTAATGGGACAAAAGTTTCATTTTCATGTAAAATGGAAATGTTGTAACCATAATATGGACTAAAAAATAGGATGGTGCATCCTCTCACTCAGCAGTTGGAATGCTTGATGCTCAGCGCGGTGGATGATATGAGTCCTTAGTTTCATAAAGTGGTCGATGAGTATAATGACTTCTTTATTGAGGGGGTTCTATGATTACCTCTACATAAGGAGGTAGATATGTAGATTTATCTATAGCCTAGGATAACACTGATATCTACACTAGAATATCATATTTCTCCCATTGTGCTTTATGAGCTCAAGGTTTAGTTGGAGGACTTGTAGAGGAAGGGATTAATATGACCTAGTGTTTCACTCTGGGAATCCCCTGTTTTGTTTTACAATATGGAAGGAAAGAGCTCTAGGTTATGTGTGGAATTTCAGAACCTAAACGAGGTGATTTTGAAGAATAATCATCTACTACCAAGGATCGATGAACTATTCAATCCGCTGAAGGGGGTGTTGGGTTTATTTATGATTGAACTCATTTCTGACAGCCACCAGATTAGAGTATAGGAAGAAGATATAATGAATATGTTCTTCAGATGAAGATACAACCACTAAGAGTGAATTTTAATGTCGTTTGGTGTGATAAACTCCCATGATGTGTTAATGGGACACATGAATATTTTCTTTTAACCCAACACAGACCATTTCACGGTGGTATTCATTGATGACATCCGTGTATACTCGGTGTAAAAGGATGAGAACGTGAGAAACATTAGGATGGTCCTATACAACCACTGAGAGAACTAGATTTATGGAAATATATCGAAGTATTAGTTAAATAATCGAAAGGAATATTTTCATGTACACATCATTTTAGAGGCCATAGTTGCAGCGTATCTACAAATTATTGAGATAGTGATTTATTAGGAGCCACCGATGACGGTTACTGAGGTGAGGTGTTTCATTGGTTTGGTTGGGTAATATCAGAGGTCTGTAGTTTTCTTCCCCATATTGGAAGCAACCTTGACATTATTGAAAAAAAATTTAAAACCTTTAATATGGATGAGGATGTGCTAGGAGAGTTTTCAGTTTATATGGACTAGATTGACGAGTGCTCCCATCTTGAGATTTCTAGAGAAGTGGGTCCAGTACATAGTGTTTTGGGAAGCATCAGGTACTATGGAATGGTTGTTTCATAATGTGGGGTTAATAAGTGAGAGCCTAGGGATCATTCTAGTTGATGCCACATTAGAAAAACTACACAACCCATGATCTTGGGTTAGTGGTGGCTTTCATCACATTTAAGACATGGAAACAATAACAGATGAGCAACTGGTTTATTATCTACACTAATCATAAGAGTCTAAATTATTCCTTATATCAAAATAATATAACCATGTGACCTAGGTGATGTCTAGTGTTCCTCTAGGACTACGACATTGATATTGTCTATACTCAAGGATAGGGGAACGTGGAGGAATATTCTATTAGTAGGAGATTAAGCTCACATCTACATAATGAGGCACCAGAGTAGTTGGCCCCATTGAAGATATCCATCATGGATGGGGATAGAACAATTTACATCAGGTTGATGGTTATCACCCCTACACTATAACCTTGAGGTAAGGAGGAATAACTTGAGGATAATGACTATGATACTCTATGTTCTCAGATATACACAGGGAATCCCCCTGATGGATATTCGATTGGTGGATTGAACGTCATTATTTTAATAGGACATAAAGTGGAATCAACGTTGTTACAGGGGGGATATTTTGAGGGAGTTACATGCTTCCCCAATGGTTGTATATTTAGGTGTTGATAATATGTACTAGAACCTTCAGGTTCTGTTCTGGTGTCCTAGGATGAAGAAGGTGGTTGTTGAGATTGTTCCTCGATGCATCACCTTTCAGTAGGTGAATGTCAAGAAACATGTTCTAATATGATTTCCTAAACCCCTTAAGGTTACATAATAAAATTGGTATGGGATATATATTGTCTTTGTGAATGTTTTAACACATTTGTACATGGGAAATGATACCATCTGTCTGATCATTGACCTACAAACCATGTAATCCCACTTCATGGCTATCTGAGAGAAGAGTTTAGTAGAGATCCTGAGGCCCCTCTATGTATAAAATATCATTTTAATCCATGGAGTTGTATCTATGATACTCTTTGATCATGTTTCTCACATTACACCCTGATTGTGGAAGGTTTTTCATGAGACATTGGGGACTCAGTTATTCTTGTGCACAATGTTTCACCCACAGATGGATGACCAAACTTAAAAAACCATTTATGTTCTAGAAGACATGATACAAGCTTTCATATAATATTTTGGCCACATTTTGGAGGATCACCTACCCTTGGTGGTGATTTCATACAATATTAAGTACAATTAAACCATTAGTATGGCACTATTCAAGGCCTTATATGGCCGAACCTGCAGGTCACCCCTTTGTTAGACGAACCCAAGTGAGTCAGAACTCAAGGGAAGGAGTTGGAACAAGCAACTATCGAGATTGTAAAAGCATTCAAGAATAGATGAAAATATGAAAAATGAATTAAAAATATTTTGTTGACCAATGAAGGAGGACTTTGGTGTTTGAGGACTTTAGTACGTCCATGACCCATCACAAGTCATTGAATGGGGAGAGTTGGCCGTCAAAATGACATGACTTTTAATATGTACTCGGTAGATATCGAGGATCGATATGAGAGGATATTTCATTTGAAATTGATTCCTCTAGTGCACATACAATGGCAGTGATGGAATCTTCATGAGAGCACATGAGAGAGGGAGGCTCAGATTTATGGTTAGTATCCGAGTTTCTTTGAGTATCCTTTTCTATGGATTTCAGGGACGTCAAGCACTGGTTTGGGGAGAATTTAATATCTAGTATATTCCATGTATTATATTTAGACATTATTGGGATAAATTTAAAAAACCAATAGGGGATATGACATTTGTTTTAGAGGATTGGTGTGTATGTTACATTATTTTGAAAAATATTATCCATTAAATAGAACGAATGCATGGTGTTACTAAAAAAAGCTGAATAACATATAAATGTGTTCCCATATCAAAAATATGAGTGAAAAATTATGTTAAAAGAATTTATTCTACCCTAGGAACAATCTTACAATATATGTCACGGGTCAAATATGAAAATTAGTTTTACGATGTTTTAATGAATAAAATAAAATTTGAATTTATTTTATTTTAATGTTACATCGACATAGTGACATGCTGTCACTATTTATTTTAAATAAAAAGATGGGCACGGATCTAGGGATAGAAGTAAAAACCAATAAATTCCACTGAGGATCTCGAGGTAAACCTGAAGAATTCCATTGGCATCAAACAACAATAGAAACATGGATCGAAGAGCGACAAACACCGTTCATGACAGACTGTCAACGACAATCTACACATGATAGTGAATGATCCAAATTCCTAGAAAAGCAGTAATTATTTATATTTATATCCTTGTTTCTAGAATCAATGCTGAATTTAGATTAACCAACGTATGTTTTGTATAATGGTTCGATCTTTATTGTAGGATGGCCTTGATTGCATGAATTATAATTGGGAGAATAGTTTATCCTATTCATTTATCCTTCTAACAGAATGATGAAAGGATGAAATGAACATATAATTAATTAATTTATTTGTGTGTTCATGTACATTATATCTATCACAATTAATTGAATTCACCATTTTCAGGACATCATGATCCCAGATCAACTTATCAGGAGGCTCCAAATGCGATCAGAACCCCATATTCGAGGAAAGATGAATCAGAGGCTGGGTAAATGTATCCTGGAACCAATGGACTATAGGGGTTCATTATTTGTGAAATTACAACCACCGAAGGTGGAGAGGTATCCTACAGAAGAGGCCACCAGTGCCTTGATGCCAGTGATCATCGTCAGTGGTGGGACATAGTGGCGACACATGAAAGTGCATGTGTCAGCAGAATCTGTGGTGGAATAGCAATGTGGATGCAGCAGCCTGTCCATGTGGGAGCCTGTGACAGTAAACCGTAGGATGTGGAAGCCACCATGGGTGAGGAGGTGTTTCCATGGTGAGTAGATGCAGTGCACTAGCCACGTGGTATGCGTGGGTCGTGTGAGTCGAGCATGTTGAACTGATCTGTGCTCTAGTGGGCCGATCTAGGTGGCCCAACATCCTAGTAGATATAGCCCATGGGGCCAGGAAAGATGACCCAGTGGCCAGTTGTCCTACAGGCCGAGCGGACTTGTCTTGTTTGGACTGGGTCGGGATGAACAGAATGGGTCCTGTTAGTTGGATAGTGAGATTCAGGTCAGAAAAGGGTTCACTGGCTGGTTATGATCAAATTTCCCTAACTTTAAAACCTTTTTATGATCCATATATAGAATTGGGATCCTTGAGATGTGATTGTTTTTTGATATATCCCTGTGGGTTTTTTTGGAAGCATGCATATGATTAAATGTCTTGAGGAGTAGGTTCTAAAGGAATGATCATGCTATGGGATGAATACATATGGATGGCTCTAACATTGAGACTACATGACTTATAGAGACTATGAGTCTTATAGGTACTGTGTGTATTATAGAGACTATGTGTCTTATCGAGATTGTGTGTCTTATTGATATTGTGTGTATTATGAAATATTACTGATAATCCTTTTATTCCTACGATTGACTTATTACTATGAGATGTAACTCTATATTCTATTGTGGTATTCTATGTGGTATCTTCATCATGATTTTTAATTTGTGGTGTTCTATGTGGTATTTTACATTGTGGTGTTACTTTTTTGGTTTTATGGTGTCATACTGAGTGTTGTATTACCCACCCTTACACATTCATTTCCTGCACATGTCATGTTTTGTGTAGATGAGCGACCTTTTAACAGATTCCAAGGAGGACCAAGAATAGATTGATAATTATGAGATAAATATTGATGAGTTGTTCCTATATCTTTAAAGACCAGTCCTTGTAATTTTTCCTTAAGGTTAGATTAGGCATTATTTTCTTTGGATCAGTTCATGATCTTGTGCATTCACTTTTCTAGGTGGAAATGGTGTGTACAACACTTTTACATGATTTGTTGGTCTTGTTTACACACTATTTTTTGTGGTCTTGTATTCCAACCATATTTACATTCCATATCATTCATTATTGTACTCTAGTTCATTTTGGATGTTTTTATAAATTTTTTACTTTTTGTTTTTTTTTCATTTCAGCATTGGTGGCTTGGTGATATGTGTGTTCATATATATAATTACACAAATTCCTCACATATATGGGATATTCATACTCAGCGCTAGTCACATTCCCCTGGACTATTGGAGGTGATCTTGGGGTAATCATGTCATGGGACCCTATTGGACAGGTCATGACATTACAATTTTCAACCATACTTGTGCTGAACTCTAATGAAGCTGAAATATCATAAAAAAATTTCATCTGAAAAACACACTTTCATCACATGACCACTTTATATAACATTGAAAAAAACTTTTTAAAGAAGAATAACCTTTTTTTAAACCAATACAACAAACCAATAATATGTGTCACACTATAAAAACCATGAATTTGAACATATATCATCTATCCCACTAACCATTACCAAGGCCAAATCATAACATTTGTTTAACACCACTAAATGTACAAAATTTTACATGAAATGACTGCTTGAATTTTTATCAATGACCTAGCAAGCATATATACATAATCATGTTAAGAGAACCATTTATAAAACCATTTCATATCAAAATAGAATAAAAAAACAACATATAAAAGTGTGCTAGCATATCAATAGACTAAAGAACGCACATAAAATATTTTAGGAAAGCTCAACCATCAAATAGAATTTGTTGGTAAAGAAATGGAAAAAAACACCTTCGTCAATGAAGAGTAGGTGAAATAAAACATCTTAGGAAAGAATAATACCACCCAAGGAACAATTATCACAAACTAAACTAAAAAAACAACCCAAAATTTAAACCCTATCTCATAGAAATCATCCAAACAAGAACCCACTATTGAAACCCAGTAATTCCAAAAGGAGATTGAGAAGAGGATAAAATTGGCCCAAAAAATAGGAAATAATCATTGATATTCAATATAGGCACATCAATAATCTACGGATATCCAAAGGTAGGATTTTTTGGGAGGCCACTGATGCTCCAGAACAGAACCATAGAAAGGAATCCCATGTATGGGATAAAACACTTAAGGGGAAAACGTGGAATGTCACACTTTTAATGAACAGGGTATGGAACATGATTTAGATACATGGTGTAGTAAACTATAATACAATGGTGAACCCTCAACTGGATATGGGGGAACCCCACATGGTATTGCCACACAGTTACAAAAAACCACTAAAAACCATGCTAAATGCTTCTACCCGATTCTAAAACCATAACACAAGGTTGCCTGACTGTTTCCAAAACCGTGTGAAACCCATGCGCCTTTCCCCATTACCCCAAGAAGTTGCCATGTTACCTTGTAAATGGTGAATTTTTTTTCTTAATTGTGTGTTAACCATGATCCACACACATCCAAGACCAAAATCACTATTTCTAAATAACCTCAAAAAATGAAAACTGAGTCTCAACCTGAACCACAAACAAAATATACAATACCATGGAAAGATTAAAATTAAAGAATTTGAAAGGATGGGGTGTGATATTTCACACCACCATAATAATTTTATTCCCCATAATTTCACCTGGCCAAAATATAACAGAAACCTAGTCCAAAATAGGGAAAGCCAAATAAAACCACAACCATCAAGGTGGACTTTTATTTCAAAAGTCACACATGGACGCTTCTAGAGGAAACGAAAAGATGATTAAAATGGGATATCATGAGACAGTTATCCCCACAAAAGAAGATTCAATATCACCAACAATATTAGAAACAAACAACACATACTCAAGTTGACCAATGCACCTATGTGGGAACTCTAAAGAAGAACCCGGAAACCTCCCACACAAATTGAAACCTCTAACATAAGGGGAACCCTCAAAAGAAACTGGGTCCAAAAAATGAACCCAATCACAAGATATAATAACCACTTCCCATAATCGTGGATAACATAAAAATTACAACTGAGACTAAATCCAATTTACGATAGGCTAACCATTGGAACATCAACATCTAATTAAGTATAACCACAATGAATATGAATGAGACAGTCCATAAAACATTTTTAATAGAAGAAGGAAATCAAAAAAATATAATGAACTACAATATAAAAACAATGAATGTATTTTTAAAACACTAGATAGAAGTTCTAGTCTGAGGTTCTCTGCACCCCCAAAAATCCTTGACAATATTCAAGATTCACTCTCGGGCATGTGGCTGGATCCCTGATGACTGAAGAATCAACTACATCATAGTTGAAAAACACAATTCTCTGATAAAGACATCTTATTTCAGAAATTATTCATTCAAAACATCTCCAGATGACCCAGATGACCATAATAATTACTTACCCTTGGATGATTGTGATAAGATAACTTAAAAATCCCAAACTGAACACAATGGTATTGCATGAGAAAATAATTCAAACTATTTGAATATGGGCCCAACGAAAGCGACTACTTAAGAATAGGTTCCTCTGTTATATTCCTCTCACATGATATGGAACTCTCAAGAGAGTCAACCCCAATCATATGTACCCTGATAACCATGATAGATAAAAATGAGTCATCCACTAACTTTCCAAAACAGTCTTTACTAGGTGATAAGACTTTTTTATTTATCTATAGAAGAAGATCCCAAATGAAAATAGGAGCTTCAACTAATCCTCTGATGTCATTTCAATAGAAAAAGAATCCAACAATTTGATGTGGTTAACATAATCCTTCATTGAATATTGGACCTGTTGAACATCCTACAACATTGTCACCATCCTCACCTTCACTTCCTCAGGTATGAAGCATCAGGGAAAAATGGTTCGAAAAATTTCTTGTTTCAACCCAACCTGAAATGATGATAATGAAATTAATTTCCAATGATACAAATAAAGACACTCAAACCAACACAGAACAACACACACTCTAACCTCTTTAAGAGTTACCAGTTATTTGAAGACACCCTCAACTTCCTCTACACATTCCACTTCCTCTAAAGGAACATAATCACCATGATAAACATGAAACAATTAAGAGGAATTAGAAACTGGGAATGTCCCTCTTGAATCATTTTAGACCTTTCTAGGAAACAGATTATGATCAACACGAGATACAAAAAATCAAAATCAACATCAACCAAATAGACAATTTAAAATACCTTCATGGGCCAGGAAAATATGCTAAGAGGAAAAACACATATAGGAAAAACAGAAAACCTATTAAAAAAACCACCGTTTCATTTCAATTTCAAAACAACCTTTTTCCAAGGACACTTTTCAAAATCAAAATCTAATATTCATAAACAAAACTCACTTCTCAAGTAATTTCCAATCACCAATATAAATTTTCAGTAAAAGAAATTTTTTTTAAACCACTCCAAACATTTTATTTCACATACTCTCCCATGGAATCCTATGAATGGTCACATATGTGTTCATACACTTCTGCCAATATCATCCAATCACATGATCAATCATGCACCTTCCACACATATCATCAAATATGTAAGCATCCATAAAGAATATTGAGTGTCATAAAAACCATTTCTTCATCATACCTATATATTTACCAAATTCATAATTTACCATTCATCCATATTTTACCAAGATCATCAGTATTCTAATTTAGTTTCTATTTTAAAACACATTTCACATTTCAATCTAAAAACATTTCAGAGTTGTCAATTATATTTCATAGAAACATTTATTTTTAAAGATCACCTACACCCACCAAAACCATAACAGAATAAATCTCACACCAAAACATAGGAATGACGAACTAGTGTTCATGCCTTACATAGGGACATAGTTAGTGGGAAATGCCCCATATAAGAATTAACGACTAATAGAACATTAAACTGAGCACTTGGAATCTACATGGGCCACTACACCATGTGAGATCAAAACATGACATCACCTCACCCCCATTGTCAGTACTCAATCCAAAACAAATACATAAGATTAAAATCTCAGACTGCCCCTAGAAAATTGAGGATCAGAATGAGAAATGGGTCATGACATCCTTCCTCTACATACATCTCGGGTCCCAATAATCCAAATCTCTAACTATCTAGGACCCCAAATAATATGGGCCTCATTTAATACTATTTTTTCATTAACCAAGCTAATATACAATCAATTATGATTCAAAACTAGGCCTAAGAAATGGGGTAAAGTGCATAATCAATCCAACATGATGAAAGTATGTGCTGGGAATTAATATAATTCAACAATAATTATTTATCCTCTTAATAATAATGGATAAAAATTAAAATAAAAACTTAATAAATAATGAAATTCAACAACTTAATATCCTTAAGTATACAAAATGATCAAAATTCAACAAATTCTAAAAATAACAAAACTCTACTCAAAATTAAAACAAAATGAGGGCCTCAAAATATATATGTGACCTCATGGTAACTAGTAATACAGATGAAAAACCTTCTCCAAAGATGATCACACGAAACAATGAAACATGAATCTATAATATAGATCGGGTCTACAACACTGAGTGTTATAAGTAGTGTTTGAGGTCAATATCTAAGTAGGTAATCACTATAGAGTCCATGAATTTAGTTTCCCAAAACAATCCATAAACAGTAGATGGAAATATATTCAGAAAATAGGTTTTAACCATTTTAAAACAACGAGACACAATACTCCTTTTAAAACAAAATTCCACATTCCACTACACATTTCAAAGACAAAACCCAATTACCTGTCCAAAATAGATAGAAAAAGGATGTCTGGATTGTAACGAAAACAGAATAATAAGATATATATGATAAAAACAATATTCTATGCGAAACAAAATTAAATATAATAGACTGATAGTAATCATAAAAATTTCATGAAAATCTCTAGAGTGATCCCAAGTCGTACTCAAATTGGACTCACCTCTTGACATGTGGTACTACCCCATAGTCAATAACAGGCTGGTTGTTCTAATTATCCAATCCAGTGGCTTGTTCCACCAAGCCATTAATGTCAAAAGGGTACCAACATGTCCATTTAGGCTGAAAATAAATTCTCACTCGACTCTATAAATTATTTAATAAAATCCCATGATAAGAGTACATGGTGAAAAGAGATGTCCTCGCTTGTATGGATCACCTTTACTGCTGACACCACACTTGACTACCCCAATTTCCAAAACAACCAACTAGATAACCTTCCATTATGAAATCATCCATGGGGGTTCCCATATCATAATAAGTCATAAAAAAGTTCTAATTGGGTTGTCACATCATTCAAGTTTGCAAAACTATTTCTCAAACCACTCTATTTTTCCCACTGGGAATTTATGTTTCTAAAACCATAATAATTTTAGAAGAACCATAAAATATCAAAATAGAATTTACTATTTCAACTTATCCAACTTACAAAACCATTCATAAACCATTCCCAATAACCAAACTATGAATGTAAAACATGTATAATGTTACCAAATGGGCCTTTAAACAAATTAGATCCAAAAAATCATCTAAATACGTCAAATGGTCCAAGATTTGGAGAAACAGATTTTAAACTACTATTAAAGTCACAATTTAAGGAACACATAAATTCACATGAATCACTAATAAAAAAAATAAAAAAAATTTTCCCATATTAATATGAATCATGAAAACCAAAAATTCTCATGGGCATATCCCCCTTCAAAATTCATAGTCATTGAAACCATCTTTTTAAAAAAAATCCATTCCATTTAAAATTTTCAAACACAAATGAGGTGGAAAACAATAAATATCACATGTCATATAACCCATTTCCCTTCAGAAACTAACTTTCATACCTTTCACACATCACACATTGTTGAAATCCGATTATTAAATAATTATAACATGTTTTTTAACAAATACAATAAACCACACATGTATGTCACACCATAAAAGAATCTAGTCTACATATATAACATCCAAAAAAATACAAGAAATAGAACAAAGCATAACCCTAGGAAACAATTACTCAAATCACTAAATTTTACAATAAATGATCAATTGAATTTTTATAAAACACTTTGTGGGTATATATACATATGTATGTTAAGAGAACCCTTTGTAAAACCATTTCACACCATATTTCAGTCACAAAAACAACAATGGAATGTATACTAGAACATTAAAATAACGAACAACACACATATAAATATTTAGTAAGACTAAAATAACAGATGGAATTTTCTAGATAGAATATAGATGAACAAGCCTACCTCAACAGAGTATAGATTCAATAAAACATCATGGTAATGAAGAATACACAGCATGTAAAAATACACACACCCTAAACCCAATGAAACACAATCAAATAATACAACATTAACTCCTAGGGTTCATCCAAAAGAGATCCCACCATGGTTTCTCAATAAATCCAAAGAGGGGATGAAGAAGATGAGAAAATTGGCTAAGAACATGGGGAAAACCACACTAATTTAATGGAGTATCATTGAGGATTCACGGAGAGACATGGGGGGAGTGGTTGGGATCTATCTCATGTGAAAAAACTGATCCAATGAGATAAATCACAAGTTTCAGATAAAAAACTCGAATAAAAAACATGGAATTTAACACTGTTAATGAACTTGGTACACTGCATGGTTTAGCCGCATGGTTTGGTAAAATCTGTGCCAATCGTGCACCCTATACAGGACATAGGGGAATCCTACATTGTTTGGATATATGGTTTCCCAAACTCTTCATCAACCGTGCTAAATTCCAATGCACTCTTCCAGAACCATATAACACAATTTCAACATGGTTTCCTATACAAAGAGAAAATCGAGCGCCATTCCAAAAGATGACAATTAGGTTGAAAGATTATATAATAAAGGGTGCATTGTTTCCCCAAACTTTGGGTGAATTGAGCATCAGAAATTTCTGACCTCAAATCACCATTTTTTTTAAAAAAACTCAAGAATGTAAACTGAGGCTCATCCTGAACCCCAAAAAAATTATATAATATCAAGAGAAGAAAAAAATTATGGAAATTTCACGGCTGGGGTGTGAAATTATAACTCTTATTTAAATTTATATAAATATGTTCATATTTATTTATAAATATTATTATAAATAAATATAATTATAAATAAATATTTTATGAATATTTTTATATAATTATAAATATATTTATATAATTATATATATATATGTATAAATATCTATTATAAGTTTTTCTATCTCAATTTATTTGTAATTTAAATTATAAATAAATATATTTGTACATTTTTGTATATAAAAATTAAAAATAAATTGAAAATTATATAAAATTATATAAATAAATGAATATATATATAATATATATAAATATCTATATAGATCATCCATGGGTTGAAACCCATAAATCCAAAATTTAGTAATAAATAAAAATTGTACAGTAAAATGAAAGGGTCAAACAAGATACCAAATTATCACATGGAAAACAATGTATCACTTCTTTTAGGTCCCTATATTTCCCATATTTTTTGGAATCTATTTTTTCCCTTTTGCTACCGCCCTCTTCGCTATGTCTGAGCCCTTCATAGGGGATCATATTCTGTAGATGGTGAAAAAATAGAGGACTCCACCAACACATAGAATATTATAAATTTCCAAGATAAATCCTATATGTTCATATCAGTGATTGGATCTAAAACCATATTTAATAATAATTGAAAATATAATTTATACTATGAGATAATAAAAAAACCCGAAAAAATTGATTCCATTATAGAAAAAGTGACATTATATTATTGAAATAACCATTCATTCACCTCCTTAATGTGGCCTTCTAGAGGACTTTCATCCTACTTTTATTGAGGAAGAATAATCCTTGAGTTCTCTTTATATGAAACATCACACTATTCTTCCAATGACATGGTGGAAAGGACATATTCACTTTTCATAAGATTAGAGAAAATGGATTGGATGTTCCATTCTTAATTTTGAAGATCAACAACATTGGAATATGGATGTTCCAACTATTAGGGGATAGTAATTACTACACTAACCTAGATTCAATTATACATTCTTCATATTACTTTGGTGTGACCAATTTAAAACCCTCTTCATCCAATATAATTTTATTACCATTAATCAATGTTTCATTATTTTTCATTACATTCATGTGTTCCAGTGGTCCCATCATAGGTTGGGTATCTTCCTTCTCCAATGTAATGTTATCAATTCCACCCCCATTTGGGGTTATTGGTAGAATTCACAGTAGTTTCACCAACATCATTCGTAGACATAGATTCTAGAAATTCAATTGTAGATGAAAAAACATTTCACTTTATAATCTATAGGTGTAATTCGTAACTAGGGACGATGCACAAATTTCCAAGCATTTCATCAGATCTAGTGAGAATAAGGTTACATATCTACAATATTAAAATAGATTAATTAAGGACCTTATGATATTCCTCATCCATGATATTATGATAAGAATTATGTTTTTTTGTGACACTTAGAGATCCAACGAAGACTCATCACTAACTTTATGTTTCCCATTATGATCCCTGGAGGATATATAATGTTCCAGGAACAACCGATGGCCAACTGCCTCTTGTGTTGACATTTCATCATATGATATCACATCAACCATAATCAATTCTTCAGCAACCTTAGGCCATGCCTTAAGAGTATGATGCCCATGAAAGCCGTTTAAAAACACATTAATAGGAGAAATTTTGTACAAATCTCCCTAATCTGTCTGAGTATTAATATACCACATGGAAATAGAATGATTTTCCTCATATGTTGGCTTTATTCAAACAATCACACCCAAAATAGCAGGATTTTCCCTAGCAATGACATTTTGAATGGCCATTTGTGTCCCATTTTGATAATTATATAACCATATAATTATATATATAACTATATATTTTTAAAAATATAATATATATAATTATAGATATAATATAAATATTTATTAAATAATTATATTTAATATAATAATATTATTATTTATATATAAATTTAAGTATTTTTTAATTTTGAAAATAAATTTATTGAATAGTTTTTTATATATTTGAATTATTAAAATAATTATATTAATATATTATATTTATATTAAATATAAAAAAGAGTTTCTTAGTTCATGTGTAATGTCCCCGTCCAGGAATCCACTAATCTGGTGCTCCAAGCTGGGTGGTTACATGACCTTAAATGCTCCTCCCCATACGCCAAAGGCTGCCGACTAGCAGAGGGGGACTATGGGGTCATGTGGGGAGACTATACCCCCTCTCTATCAGAGTAAGACACAAAAAAAATAAACCAAATATAGGAAACAATAATAATTAAACAAGGAACATGTATAACAATCACATCCAACAATAACATGCCATGTCATACTACAAGAGCAAGAGTGAACGAAACCCAAAATAAAGACAACGAACAAAATCCCGATAATAGTCCCAACTCCAAGTCTGGATCCTCCACCAAATTCTACCTATGTCCAATCACTATCTAGTAGGGACCTTTTACCTTATCCTGACCTACAATCATGATGTTTTCTCAACTACCCAAATACGGCCCGAGCAGGGTGTGAATAAAACTCAATAGGCCACCACCAACGGCGTCTACAAAATATCCAGTATAAATAGGTAGTTAATGCAAAAGAACTATGAATGATGATTTCCAAATAATTAATTATGGTGAGACTAACCAGTTCAGAAACAAATCCATTTCCACTACCATTACCATTCATTTATTACCAATTATCATCACTAACCAATTCATCACACTTCCATGGGTTATTCACATTCATTATGTTACATGGGTCTAAGGCCAGAAATCACATGCAAGAGGATAAAAACATCGTTATCCTATCTCATTTGGACTAAACCATCATAGAAACCATAAAATAAACTTGATGCCTCAGTCCTGGTGGATGCAACCGTTATGATAATAGACCCTCAGTCCCCTTCCCTAACCTGTGCATTTTGGGTGGAGATTAGAACCTCAGTATTCACTCGACCTGTGGGCATCGATCCTCATGTCATACCCCACTCTACGTAGCAATGTGCACATGATTACGTATAATTAACCATCAACCATCCAAACCATTTCCCTTCGAAAAACACTATTCACAACAACCCACATGGGAAACCACATCATTCCTTAACCCATTAACACATTTCCATTTCACATCATTTAACCATTCACCCAATTCCCATGTGTTATTCCTATCTCACTAAGCATTCAACATTAAACCCATAATCTATCACATTATATTCCCTAATCAGTTTACACATTAACCCATTTTATCTCGTTCATCGTTCCCATTAATCAGCCATTTAACCCATTCCACTTTATCACTTTTGTTAGTGGCAAGTCTAGGTGCATCACCTAACTTCCATTCCAAATTCAAACTGTAATTTCAACCTATTTATCAAGGGCTATAAAATTAATTACAACCAATTCACTTGTTTAATATCAATCCCTAAACCCAGGGAATGCTGACACATCCCATGGTTGGCCCCCAATTATGTCAAGTCTCTCCCACACATCCCACGAGGATTGTGACGGTTCCCATTTATCATTTTAAACACCGTTATTACCAAATGGGCCTAGTTTTTTCAAAACATAACAGAAGTAAAACATGAACACCACTAAACATGCACAAATATCCATATAATCGTGGGATATAGCTTTATAGACCACCTACCTTGAATCTGTGGTTGAAAACCACCAGTGAATTGGTCAAGCCGAAAGGCATTACCACAAACTCGAACAACACATACCGACTCCAGAAAATTGTCTACAGTATGTCAGAATACCTCTCCCTCAACTGGTGATAAACTGACGTCAGATCAATCATAGAAAACACAGACACACCCATCAAATGGTCAAAGAAGTCATCAATTCTTGGAAGAAGGTATCGATTCTTCACTGTCATCTGATTCAACTTTCGATAGTCAACACACATCCTCAAGGACCCATCAGCCTTCTTTGAAAAAAGCATGGGAGATCCCGAAGGAGGCGTACTAGGATAGATAATCCCCTTATACTACAATTACTCAAGAGTACCATTTAGTTCTTGGAGTTCTTCCGGTGTTATTCTGTATGGTGGAATAGAAAATGGCTCACTCCCGGCAATAACTCGATTGTAAACTCAACATCCCTCCCGAGTGGTAACCCTGAGAAATCCTCAAGAAACACATCCAAAAAGTGATTTACAACAGGAGATAAAACAGTTTGTTCTCCTCTTTCATTATCATCATGCATGAGACATGCCACTTGAGCTATGAGTCCATTTAACCGCTGACCAAACGGCCCAGAACGCCCTGCTCGAAAATCCCATTCACCACGGTGGACATAAGAGTCTCCCTCAAGAGTCCTGAATGATACTCTGCGATGATAACAATCTATTTGTTCCCGATATAACACCAACAAGTCCATACCCATGATTAGGACCAACCCTGAAATTTCGAGAATGAAAAAATCCCATAGAAAATGATACCCACCGACATCCAAGTCACATCCCTTGCACTGCTTGATATCCACAACCTTCACCCCCAACCGAGTGTCAATTAACATAACTCTACACAACCTCTCCACAGGTAAACCCCGCACAACTACATGTTGAGAAGATACAAAAGAGTGTGTGGCACCTGTGTCAAACAACACACTATAAAAAGTAGAAGCTAATGGGATCGTACCTCGAATAGTTGATGGTCTGGCCTCAACATCAAAAGGCGCAAACTGAACTGCTTGAATCTGACCTTCCCCTCTACCTTGGGCTCCAGCCTGAACACCCTGCGCTGCACTTCCCTACTGGCATGAGTGATCTAGCCCTAGAGTTCCACGTGCACGGCCCCTGCCAGTATGGCCTGTGGAGCTCCAACTACGTGCCTGATACAGGGAAACTGATCCCTTTCCCATATCTAGTACCTTCCTTCCACCATCATGCTCACCAGCCTACCGTGAGTTCCTCTAGAACCTCTGCTCATTCCCCATCCTGTCTCACTAACGACACTCAACTGGAGGTCGAGTACAGTGACCATGCATATTCCCTGGCCTACCAAATTGATAGCAGAACACCTAATTTCCACTATAAAGGGCTGACCCACTCTTCCAGCCACATTGCACACTTCTACCATGTTGTGAGCTCTCATGGAGTCTCTTTTGACCTTTGGTTGATGCACCGCTCGCCAGTCCCACTGACAGCACAATCCCACTACCTGAAGCTCCCTTCATCTTTCTTTCCGAGACCAGTTCTTGATCTACTACCTTTACGATCCTCTTCAATAGGAAGATGTTTACTAAGGACCTTATATGAGGCCTCATCCCATCCTGGAAACGTCTTGCTACTGCTGCCTCATCCCCTGCTAACACTGGGACAAATCACCTCAAATTTGTGAGGCGACTAGTATTGTCCATCACTAATAGCGATCCCTAATTCATGATCACAAATAATACAGCCCTCTCCCATCACAATGCCTATAGGTAGAAATGCTCTAGAAACATATCCTGAAAAGCCTTCCATGAAATTCCCTAAGCCTGCTCGATTTGAGCCTGACTGTCCCACCAACGCCTAGCCTGGCCTCACAACATATAAGCGGCCTGCTTTACTCGCATTTCAATAGGGGTCTCCTGATGATCCAGTATTGTCTAGACAGACTCTAACCAGAACTCTGTTACCTCTTGCCCACCCTCTCTGGTGAAGTCCGGAGTGTGCTGTAGCTGGAACACCCTAGTCAGATAGAAAATAAATGGCGCCTCCCACACTGGTTCTTTATCAGTCATCTGCATAAGGCGAGCCATGTTCTCTCGGAACCAGTCTTCTCTATCTTCATGGGTCTCTACATTTTCTTGCCCCTCTATCGGAGGAGTGTTCTCACCAACATCTTCCCTTTTCCCAAAATGGTTCCCAACGTCGTGGTGGCGTCACTCAACATTGTCAGGCATGATATTTAGCACGACTAACACCAAACGCACATGACATTATAAAACTCTATTCACTAGCTACAACAACATACATTTCATTCACTAACCCTACAACATATTCCAATTTTTTTCCAACCCTATAACTCCATTAAACATGATTTACCGACTTGTTTTATTTCATTCTTCTAAGTATTTCTAGGTTTCATGAAATGAACGATGCATCCTACTTTCCTGCCTCACACACCAACCCTGTGCGTGTGTCTAATACAATGTATGTAACCTATCTCCCTAGGATCCTATAATGATGCATGAATGTCAATCCTCATGTCGTTCTGGCCCCGAGCTAAATATCATAAAACAATCACATCAAACCACATGTGTATCACCCAACGGTGAAATATCATCATATATAACAAAACATAACCCAGAAAAACATTTCCCACCATGGGTGATGGTTGCACCCAAATTTACCCTATAGGTATGCAGTCGTTGTAGTACATGTAGAGGTCAAATCGACCGAGACCGAAGAAGGATCCTGAAGACACTTTGATCATGGAAGGATTTGGCTTTGAAGTGGAAACTATTTCGATTGAGATGATTTGAATACTACTGATTTATTCTAAAGAATATAAATTAATATAGGAAATTACTTAGTCTAAAACAATTAATGGAGAATAGTTGATCCTATGTTGTTACTAGGGTTATATTGGATGCATTTATTTTCATATAACATTCATTTCACTAATTCAAGATGTATCCAAAAAATGATATAATTCCTCAACATCATTCACCAATTTAATACCTACACAATTCCAATAAAAATAAACAATGCACATAGATGATAAATATAATGAACACTCCAAGGAATTGGATCGTACTAGCACTCGAAATGTGTCCTTGTTAATGTTGGCGAAGACGAAGAGTAAAATAAATCATCAAATAGAAATCATAAAATAATGAAACGATTAAAGAAATTAATATAATAAAATAACATCCAATCTTCCCCATGAAACACCCTAAGACCAACCCATAAGGGTTTAGCCCACCATTGATTCTATGATATCAATAGAAGTGGAAAGTAGACTCATAGTGGCGGAATTGAAGAAGCAAAAACAGCAACAACAAAAATGATCACTCCATCATTGTGTGATAAATTTCACAAGTTATGGTGTAAATAAATTCACACCATAAAACAACCGTATCAAAGTGATAAGAAGAATAAATGAAAAAGTGGAAATGAAGAACTTTTATTAAGAACTAATGGGATTCAAACAACTTACATGAGAATGAAGAATGATTAAAACATCAAATGGAATGCCTAACATTATAAAGAATCAAAGCACACCAACCCTTTAATAATCCACCACTACTTCCTTAAATAGGAAAACATTAAGCCTTGGAAAATCCCCCAACATCCCATGTGCCTTTAATTTTTTTTTTGAGAAATGTGGGTGGAACATTAATGAAAAGAGACGTTTCCACTTCTTTCCCCGAAGTTGCAGCCATCTTGCAACCACCGGAAAGAAGTGCACAAAAGACCTTCTAGAAGGCCGATGGTGAGTGGGCCATAGAAGAAATAAATAAATCCCCTAATTTCCCCTAAAATTCTGAAAAATTTCAGCCCAAAATAATAAACCGTTCACGATATATGATATAAATAGTGGAATTTTTTTTGGGCCGCAGAATCTGGACCAGAATTGAATATTCAACTTGGGCCGCCATAATAACCACCATTTATGACGAATTAGCACTGGATCCAGAACAATTAGTTTTTACTATATATTTAATCTTGCCTCCCATTAATTTTGGGCTTCATTGGTCCTATATTGTGGGTCCCACATTCCCATCAGTGGGATGTTATCCAATCTGTTTTCTTCATAATTGTTTCCTTTCATCACAAAATTTCCCCATCATCCTTTATGAATATTCCATTTATCCCTAAATGAAAAATGTTAATATTTATGTTTATATACATTTACCAAAATATAAAATTAAAATATAGATAATTATATTCTTTAAAACCGGATTAAAACATTGGGAAAAAATTGGTGCATATTAGGCATGAAGTGGAAAAATGATGAGAATGGATGTTCAAAATTAAAATCCACTAAATCAGGCCCATAAGATCAAAAATGAACATCTAATACCCTTAAAATGTAATAAAAATATGTGTTTTAATTAGCTGATCACACCCCCCAACCTGAGTTTTTCTCGTCCCGAGCAAAATATATCTCACAAAAATGAAATTCGAATGACCTTTTCCAAAAACATTTTAATACACATTTCTCCCCCAAGGATCTCATACCCAAAATTTATGAAACCCATCAAAATCATTTAAAACAAGTTATTTCCAATGGCATATATGAAGCCCATTCCCATTCCTTTGTTCAAATTCATTTCCATATTTCATCCAAATTCAATTAAGCATGATGAAGTGTTGTGAGTCACAATATACATGGGGTTCATTTTCATTTGAGGGACAAATTATGGAAGCGCTAGGAGAAATCAAATTTTAATAATAAGATTAGTACTCATTTTTTTATTTTATTTGTTATTTTTGGATTGTTTGGATTTTTCTTTCCAATTTTTCCATGGTAATTGAAATTGAACTCAATTGAGTCAACCCATTTCACAAGACTTTGCCGATGACTCCCATGCTCAAAGACCTTAGGGAACCAAGTGAATATCACATACGCAGGCATCATCTTGAGTTAACTCAATCAATAACAAATTCAAATTACCACAAATAGAGATGAAATGCCCAACTCTGGGCCAGAACACTATGGATTCAAGATCCCCAAGTGCCGAAAGCAACACATTAAGTCAATTCATTGCACTATGCGCAATATTTTTTTTTTGAATACTCAGGTTAAAATAAAAATGATTGCCAATCCTATGCTATTTATTATGGGTCCCCATGAACTCAAACTAAAACCCCACAATCTAGAGGACGTGCATTCTGTTTTTTTATTAAATGGATGAAAATATAATGGTGAAAAATCACACCAGACAACCGCACTTTCCAATATCTATGCACATGAACATAAACTTGCATTAAAATCAGAATCAAGGCATGCAAAATTATTTGATATCCAATTTCAGAGTTTTGAATGTGTGTTATCATGTTCAAGGTTAATAAATTTTTTCCTTCCACACATTTTCATCTTCCCCCCACTTAAAATAACACTTTTTCTTGTGTTTAAAGAAATGACAAGTTATAAGGGGGGTAGAAGAGGAGTTCAAAGAGAAAATTGAAAATGATAAACATGGAACAAATTCTCCAGGTTTTAGAAGTCGAATGTCATGATGCTCCAGATTACTCCTTTGATCTCATGGGGGATGTAGGAACCTCCTTGATTGAACATGTATCACCCAAAATAGTCCATGAACCATAAAAAGATGAACAAACCAGAAAAAACAAACAACACAACGATTTATTTAATTCCAAGCATCAACATTTTTATGGTTTTCCCTGTTTTTTTTAAATCGAACTAATGATATATTGTCATCTTTTAAATTTCTGGGTAAGGTATTATTCAGTGATCACACCGCATGACAGAGATGAATATGGTGCTCCCTTTTCATACCATCCATACTCATAAAAGAATATCTAGTTAACAGTCTAATTTTTATAAAATACCTACAAAAAACATAAAAATTAAAAAAAATTAACTGATGATACATTGTCTTCTTTTAAATTTTTGGGTAAGGTATTACTCAGGGATCACACCGCGTGACACAGATGAATACGATTCTCCCCTTTCATACACATCCATACTCATAAAAAAGAACATGTCAATAGTCTAAGGTACTAATTAAATGAAATAAAACATGAAAACAATGGGCTGCCTCCTGTGCAGCGCTTTTCTTTAACATCGCTAGCTTGACTAGAACCCCCCAACATATCGAATTCCAACATTCAATTTTTTAATGACCTCATATTTCTCCACTTCATCTTGATTTAGAATTATTCTCCATTGTGGTTTGTAAGAAGGTTTTGAATTTGATTCATGAACAATCCTATTTTCTAAAATGAATGGGAAAATCCAAGGAGTATAAAAAATGGTTGATCTTTTTTCTTCTGTAGTCTTTCCTAAGAAATCAAAGATCAACCCCCATTTTTGGGTTTCATGAGATGAATGAATAAAAACCCCGAGATATTTTTTATCAAAAATGATGGGATACTCAAGTGGGGAAGGAAGTACAATGAGTTTGAGTTCTGGTTGATTGAAATTTCATAAAGAAAATTGGCAATCTGAATGAAAATCTGATTATTTTCCAAAGACATTAGAATGAATTGGTTACATAAAAAAATAATATTCATCCTCAAAAGTGTCCAGTTAAAATCTAGGAGTAGGTATGGGCAGAATATGTGGGATTTCTTTCTTTTTTTTAGTGATTGTTGGTCCTAAAAATTCACTAATGGAGCCACGTTCAAGAAACTCAATCGATGATGTCAAGTTATTATCTTTTGAATTCAAAAAATCTATTTCCTCCTGTTTTAAAGACCCTTCAACAATTTATTGATTCACTTACCCTACCCCAAATCAAAATGTTGGTTCTTCAATAAATTCATTAGAGTTTTTTGGGAATATAGACACTCCACATAGGGTTTTAGAAGGTACAGTTTGTATATGGATGAGTTCCTCACAAGTATTATTGCATTATAGTTCTAATTTCAATGATGATACCTCAGAACTCATTATCTCCATTTGATTACACAACTTTTCAAGGAGTTTTTGAGGATTACGGTGGATATGAGTTTGTAAATCATTATCTTTATTATTTTTCATCACTTCAATCATCCTATAGAGGGTTGGAAATTGATCCTTTAAACAATCATCATCCCATTGATTGTACATCTCATCGGGTGAGTGGTAATTAATCAAGATTTGATCAAAGAAAAGTTATAATTAATGGGATTCCCAATATTAATTTTCTATTAGATTCTATCATGGGTTTGTGACATGATAATTTGGAGGATACTCCATTGGAAAAGATAGAAAGTTGGATTCTAGATTCTCAGGACACACACAAACAGAAAGGGGTATAGATTTGAGATATAGAGGTGAGAATCAAGAATGTGTGGTGAGAAAAGAATATGTGTGTCTATGGTAACTTACTTTGATCCCTGGAAATAGAGCCAAAAAAATTGTGTGCCCAAATATACCCTATAGGTATGCGGTCGTTGTAGTACAGGTAGGGGTCGAATCCACAGGGACTGAAGAAGGAACCTAAAGAAACTATGATCTTGGAAGGATTTGGCTATGAAGTGGCCAACTATTCAGATAGGAATGATTTTAAAAACTACTGATTTAATCATAATAAAATAAATTAAAACATAAAATTACTTATTCTAAAACAATTAATGGAGAAGATTTGATCCTAAGTTGTTACTAGGGTTATATTGGATGCATTTATTTTCTTATAACATTCGTTTCACTAATTCATGATGTATCCAAAAAATGATATAATTCCTCAACATCATTCACCAATTTAATCCCTACACAATTCCAAGGATAATCACTAATGCACTTAGAAGATCAATTTAATGATCACTCCAAGGAATTGGATCATACTAGCACTCGAAATGTGTCATTGTTAAAGTTGGCGAAGACGAAGAAGAAAATAAATCAACAAATAGAAATCATAAAATAATGAAATGATTACAGAAATTAAGATCATAAAATAACATACTATCTGCCCCATGATACTTTCTAGGACCAACCCATATTGGTTTAGCCCTCCATTGATTATATGATCTCAAAGGAAGCAGAAAGTAAACTCATAGGGGCGGAGTTGAAGAAGCAAAAACAACAACAAAAATGATCACTCCACCGTTTTGTGATAAATTTTACAAGTTCTGGTGTGAATAAATTCATAACATAAAGCAATAGTATCAAAGTGATAAGAAGAAGAAAAAAAAGAGGAAATAAAGATCTTTTATTAAAAATAATGTGATTCAAACAATGTACATGAGAATGAAGAACTATTACAACATCAAATGGAAAACATAACATTATAATGAAACAAAGCACACCGGCACTTAAATCATCCACCACTACAGCCTTAAATAGGAAATAATTAATCCTTGGCCGAGCCCCCAACATCCCATGTTCCTTTAATTAATTTTGTTGGGGAAAGGTCGGTGGAACATTAATGTAGAGAGACTTTTCTACTTCTTGCCCTGAAGTTGCAGCCAGCGTGCATCCACCAGAAAAAAGCGCTGAAAGGAACTTATAGAATGCCGAATATGAGTGGGACATAGATGATGTAAATGAAGTTATGGATGTACCCTAATGGCCTGAAAACGTTAAGCAAAAAATAATAAACCACTAACGATATATGATAAAAATAGTGGGCGGTTTTTCTGCGCGGCAGAATCTGGACAAGAATTGAATCTTCAACTTGGGCCGCCATAATCACCACCATTTAATAAGATTTAGCACTAGCTCCAGAAGAATTATTTGTTCCTCTGTATGTCCTCTAGCCTTCCATGAATTTTTGTGCATCATTTGTTCTGTATTGTAGGTCCCACATTCCCATCAGTGGGATGATATCCTATCTGCCTTCCCCAGAATTGTTTCATTTCATCGCCAAATATCACCATCATCCTATATGAAAACACCATTGATCCCTGAATGAAAAATGTTCATATTTATGTTTATATCCATTTCCCAAAATATAAAATTAAAATATGGATAATTATATTCATTAAATTCAGATGAAACATCGGGCCTAAATTGGTGCATATTAGGCATGAAGTGCACAAATGATGAGAATGGACGTTCAAAATTAAAATCCAGTAACTCAGGCCCATAAGATAAAAAAATGAACATTTAATACCCTTAAAATGTAATCCAAATATGTGTTTTTATTATCTAATCAGGGGACTTCGGTTTCCCTCGTACCTAGGTTAGATACTCCCAAGCACGAGCTCATTACCAAGGTCTGACATGTATTAACCCTTGGCTACCACTCCCAAATAACAATACCTCAGAGAAGGATAAGAAAGACCTCTTATGACACCACTTGGTAACATCCCTGACCTGGAAACCACTAATACGGTGCTCCATGCTGGGTGGTTACATGACCTTATGCGCACCTCCCCGTACGCCAAAGGCTACCGACTATAAGCGGGGATCTATTGGGTCATGTGGAGAGACTATACCCCATTTTTATCAGAGTAATCCACAACCAGAATAAACCAAAAAGATCAAACAATAATAATTAATCAAGGAACATGTACAACAATCACTTCCAATGATAACATTCAATGTCATACTATATGTGCAAGAGTGAACGAAACCCAAAATAAAAGCAACAACCAAAATCCCCAAAATGGTCCCCACTCCAAGTATGGATCCTCCATCATGTGCTACCCATGTCCACTCACTATCTAGAAATGACCCTTTCCCTTCTCCTGAATTGCAAACATGAAATCCGCTTGGGTACCCAACGTCGGCCCGAGTAGGGTGTGAGTACAACTCAGTAGGCCACCACCAACAGTGTCTACGAAATATCAAGTATAAAAAGGTAGTGCATTCAACAGCTCTATGAATGAAGATTTACAAATAATTAATTAAGGTGCCACAAAACAGTTCTAATCCACATCCATTGCCACTTCCATTACCATTAATTTATTACCAATTATCATCACTAACCATTTTATCGCCCATCCATGGGTTAATCACATTCATTATGTTTAATGGGTCTAAGACCAAGAATAACATGAAAGTGGGTAAAAACATTGTTATCCTATATCAGTTGGACTAACCCCACATAGCGACCATAACCTCACCTCGAAGCCTCATTCCGAGTGGATGCAACCGTAGGGAGAATAGACCCTCAGTCCCCTTTACTAACCCGTGCATTTAGGGTGGAGTTTAGAACCTCAATCTTCAATCAACCCATGTGCATAGATCCTCATGTCAATCCCCACTTTACAAATCCATGTGCACATGCTTATGTATATGTATCCATCAACCATCAAAACCATTTCCCTTTGTCAAAAACTATTCACAACAACCCACATGAGAAACCACATCATTCCTTAACCCATTTACATATTACCATTTCACATCATTTAACAATTCACACAATTACCATGTGTTATGACTATCTCACTAATAATTCAACATTAAACCCATAGTCTATCCCATTATGGTCCTTAATCAGTTTACACATTAACCCATATTAACTCGTTCATCATTCACATGAATCAACCATTTAACCAATTACACTTTAACCTTTAGGTCAGTTCCATGTCTAGGTTCATCACCTAACATCAATTCCAAATTCAACCAACCATGTTCACCCATTTATTGGGGGCTCTACAATTCATTACAACAAGGTCACTTTTTAATATCAACCCCTAAAAATGAGAAAAGACGGCACATCCCATAGATGGCCCCCAATTAGGTAAAGTCTCTACCACACATGCCACAGGGATCGTGAGGGTTTCTATTTACCATTTTAAACACCATTATTACCAAAGGTTCCTAGGCTATTCAAAACATAACCAATGAAAAACAACTACATAACTAGACATTCAAAAATATCCAAAAAACTATGGTATATTTATTGATAGACCACAAACCTTGATTCCACGGTTGAACACACTCTCAATCGAGTCTGAAGACCTAGATCTAACCTACCCTTATAGCTTCAACCTAAAACTCACCCAAAAGAGAGGGTTTTAGAGTTTCAGAACATGTGGAAGATAAGACAGAAACCATAAACCAAAAAGAGAACCAAAGATGTGATTAGCCTTACCCGGAGCATCGATCCACATCCAACGACACCAAAAAAGCATTTGAATAAAAGGAGATCTTTCTCTTTGGGACTTTGGGAATTTTGGTTAGTGCCTGTGGTGGAGAGGGAGGAAATGAGAGTAAATGACGAGTGGGGTTTAAAACCCTGGAGTGGAAAACTTTTAATTTTTCCCAACTTTAAGTGGCTGCACGGTTTATCTGCACGGTTTGGAAAATTGTGCGCAAACCATGCACATGCCACTGCCTGGAGGGGGAGGGTTACACGATTCTGCCGCATGGTTTGGGAAAACGGGCGCAAACTGTGTGCATGCTTCTGTCCGGAGGAGGAGGGGTCACACGGTTTTTCCTGGGTAGGCCGCACGGTTTGCCTTGCTATGCGCAGGCTGTGCGCCCTGGCCTGTCATGCGCTGTTTCTTTTCTTTCGTTCCCCGAACCCCTTTCCACTAATTGGGATCTTATATCATGTATATAAATAAACATTATTTTTTGAATATAAATATAATAAATTTATATATATTAATAATATATTTTTATTAAAATCTATTATCACTATTAAGAATATATCTGGAAAATATCCTCCTTTAATCGCACTAAGAAAGCACTAATAAATGAAACACCACTATCATCAATTTTATTAGAAATGATAAAAGTAACCTTTATCAATGAATTTAGATTTCACAGATAAATTTGTCCCTTTTGGTGGTGATTCTGGTTTACCACTAAGAAAAGTAAGTACATCATAAACACCAATTTTTAGTTATAGGAACTTAGTTAAATAAATGAATTAGATACTAGGAATGGGTTGTTCTTGTGAATTTCTAACTTCATGACAACGAATCATGTATGAGGAACTATGCCTATGGACTAACGAGTCTTCTATGAGTTTCATCTAAACCTTGTTAAAAAATAGGATTATCCAAATATATATATATGTATAAATCTTAAAGGACATTGGTCTGGGTTGACCACTAACATAATTTTTAAAAAAGAACAAAAATTATAATTTAATATATAGAAAATGTCATGAATTTCATTCAAGTATTATATTTGTTGTTATTTTTTTTGTTTTTACCACCACCAATATCATTAGTATTGTTATTTTTATTATTATTGTTAGTGATGTTTTTCTAGTGAACAACATAGTGGTATAACCCATGTAGCGTCTCCAGGATATTTCTAGTTTGAGTCTCTGTTATCTCTTTTGTAAACTCCAAATGTTCATGAGATGTAATGTCTGTTGGGAGCATCAAAAATTAATTTTTCTTAATGAATAATTCATGGATTTATTTGTACATTATATATTAATGGATGTGAATATCATGTCCCTTAAGTTGAAATAGAAATTTTTCATTAAACTTTATGGTCGTTGTTTAACAATGAGTT
This sequence comes from Viscum album, assembly GCA_963277665.1. Classification (NCBI taxonomy): domain Eukaryota; kingdom Viridiplantae; phylum Streptophyta; class Magnoliopsida; order Santalales; family Viscaceae; genus Viscum; species Viscum album. The sequence goes on along the minus strand of OY728128.1, from coordinate 412,409,153 downwards.
TATTTCAAATAGATAAAGAAACAAGTATCAAGATTATAGGTAGATGATGTGGGTGTGAAACCTATTTGATGATACATTGTGTTAATGTTATTCTATTACATAGTGAGTGATCTTATATGGTTATCAAAACTGAGAGATTAATTTCATTCTATTGGGTTCCTTACCATGTTTCTAGACAATAATCATAGAGATTAGGAAAGCATGTCTAATGAAAATGAGAAATAATCATTGGTGTTAAAAAAGTGTTATTGTTTATCCCAATTAAATCCGACTATAATTTTTTTACTGGTATAAAAACTATTCTAAATGTAGAGAATAAATTTTATTCTTAATTAAGGATCATGTAAATTAAAAAAATATTTAATCGCAAGGTAATTGTTAAATTTAGTTTCTATAAAATATTTATTTATTTATTTATTAAATTTATAAATATTTTCTTAATTTGGGTTTTTAATAAATCTTATTTATTACTATAAGTCCATGATTGGGTTTGGAGGTAAATTTTATTTTGAAGGGTGAAATTAATATTTGTCATTGCAAAACATAGCACACGCTGTGGAAAAAAATTATTTTTATATTAAAATGTGGGATGGATTAAAACATGGGTTTAAAATTTTATTTATCGAACTTTTCTATTTAACTATGTAAAAAACCTTACAATAGGTTTATAAAGAACCATAATGTGTTTATATAGAGTCTAAATTAGATAATCTTTGTGAACACCATATTTTTATCTAGAATCCTCCCATACATTATCTTATAATATCATGAATGAGAGTATAATGAGAATTTTATCAAGATTGAAGAAAGGTGAATCAATCAAGATGAACAAATCAAGACAATCAATGGACCACGTTGGCACCTCATAAATCATCGGTGTCTTTAAAAGATCATAGTAACACATATGGATCACTGATATATGTATTTACCAGAAGGATCATACAAGCATAAAGATGTATTACCAAAAAGGATTTAGAAAATTAACATATAATATAAAGAAATAACTCAATAATGAGTTATTATTACTTCTTTTTTAATTAAATTTATTACAAATTTAATGTGAAAAATAAATCCTATTGGTTTTGATATCCCTTCTTATCAATATGATATTGGAAAATTTTCATTCCTCCTAACAATTATGTATTTTTAATATGTCAATGTTCCATGGAATATGAAATTTAATGAGTCATGATTAGCCAATATATTCCCTTCTGATACACATAGAACCATTAAATGGAAACAAAGGGATCACATTTAAATTTAAATTTCTTTAATTGATTTATGATCACTATGTATTTAATAGTTAAAGATAATTTCATGTTTTAATTTTTTATTGAACATTCATCAAAATATATTATCTCTTGTCATTACTTGTCACTGATGTTACCAAGATTTGTGAACAATTACGGAATATCACATATCATGAAACCATTCATAGGTTCTACAAATTGTATCTAGATAAGACAACACAACATTGTGTGTAATCCTTTGTTAACTGTCATGTTTCCTTGTTCACTGCACAAGGAAGCCCTTGAATATTCCATAACATCATGTAATTTGTATACAATTTGTATAATAATTAAATAACATGTTGACTAGCCTTGGTGGTGCATGAATTTTATAGAGTAAATGCCATGTGGATTGACAACTCATTGTTTACTCTATCTATTTTAATGGTGAAACAAAAACAGTCAAACAACATAATTTAATTAATAAACTATGTGTCTGTAATACACAACTCATGAAGTGAGACATTCTCAAAACATGATGTATAGGACATATGATTCATTAATGTTTGTGATAAGTGCATACCATGTCCCAAGGAATGTACTACATATATCAGATGAAAAAAACATTACCCAATGTTACTAAATTAACCATTCCATGTACATTACCTATTTATATAGAAATATTATACTTAATTAATTAACACATTAATCCTTAGGGACCTCAATTTCTTGTCAAATTAAATTAATATTACACTCCATACATTAGGTATTAGGATAAATTAAATTCTTAATTAATATTAAATTATTTTACACACTAAAAATAATGTATGGTTTCTATATATGATTGAATAACTACATTAAATAATATAGGTTATATAATTTGTTTGTAATTTTTGAGGCATTAAATTTGAAGTAGACAACTTGAAATTATAACAAATTACTTGTATAATATATGTTGTGTGGATGAACCTGGAAAAGAATACAAGGAATTCTCCCCCGCTTCATCCTATATTTATGACCTAGACATATGTCGTCGGGATCTTCTCCACCCTCCCTATATGAGGTGGGAGTTTTGCGCTCGTTGTCCCATGTGAAAGAATATTCATCATACCATAATCCTTATCCTCCATTTACTAAAATCTCCATCACCCCAAATGTTTCAGTTCTCTTCCAAGAGGTGTCTCAGTTGTCTCTACTCCCGATAGGTCTAAATTGTGCTGCAGATCTGTGTAAGAATACCCTAGTTGCTCGTTTTCGCCCTCATCGACTTCCGGTGGATGAGTTTTCCCTTTTCTTCTCAAAATCTGGGGATCTTCATGAGTGTCCGGTCGTTGGGTTACTCGATCGATGAAAAATTATGTTTCGGTTTGGATCGGAGGAAGATTTGATAATCTCTTGGTGTAGGGATTCTAGATGGTGCGACGATTCTGCCTTTTATTTCATCCGATGGGATTCTAATTTATTATGAAGCATGACCCTTCATCTATTTCAACATGGGTATGTCTTCCTAGTATCCCACTTTCGTTTCAAAATCCTTGGATTCTCTGTGCAATTGGCAATATGATTGGCAGGCTTCTTTTTTCTTATCAACGGACTGTGTCATTATGTCACCCGGTTAGACCTTGTATATGTGTTGAGGTAGATGTTGAGAGACCTCCTATGAGTTCTGTCTGGATTACATATTATAAAGTGTTTAGATGGATGCAGGAGGTTTTTTTTGGCAATGGATGAAGTTCTATCTGAAGTGTGGACGGTTTGGGAATTTGGAGGTTGTATGATGCAGCGGAGGGATGAATGCTCACTAACAAGGGATATATGGACAATGTGGTGATGGTTTTTGGGTGCGTTCTACTATGAGGTCGACTTAGGTGGCTATGAAGGATGGCCCTGTGAATTCTCCTGTGTATAACAAACATGTAGTTTCATCTGTGATAAGATATTGACTGTACTCTGTATGTAATGAAGGTTATCTGGTCAAAATTAAATCTAATAGAATAGTATAGAGGGGTATTAGGAAGGTTCATATTGATGATGTGTCGAGCCTTGGAAGTGGTTTAAAGATGGTGCAGGTGCCCTTGAATCCGTCTATAATGCAGGTGTTTGACAGACTGAAAGGAGGTCTTGGAATTGAGTCAATGTCTATGGTTTAGGGTAGTGCATGACATCTGGTCCTCTATGAGGAGAATGTGTCCACTATGGATGGAGATCCGAAGATTATTCACAAGGGTCCTTATAATGTCAGACGAATAATGGAGGGTGTTGTCTTACATAATTTTGTAATCAGAAATTCATGTGATGTGGAGGAGGTAATAGAGAAAGATCCATCTGTTGATCATGGATGTGCGATGAGGGTTGTTGATGGCAGTGGTGTACAGTTGAAGTATCCAACAGGGTTTCAGCCCCATTATTGGATGTAGGGGACTGATATTGATCTTAGTAACCATTTTGTTGGTTTGGTGATGGGAGACTTGTTGTTGGACATTTATGGAGTCGTGTCTGTGGGAAAAAAACATCGGAGGGGCAAGTTGGTGTGGATCCAGGTGGTTATGATGTACCATTTCAAGGGCATGAGGATGTAAATGATGATGTTCCTCCACATGACTCCACTGGAAATTGTCTGTAAGAGTTGAGTAATGGGAAGGTGTCTAACAATAAGGGTTAAATTTTAGTAACTGAAGATGAAGGCATATCAGGGGAGGCTATTGCTGGTGAAATCATTATGAAGAAGGGGACAAATGTTTTTTGTGAGCATGTGGGTCATTCATAGTGTCTTGGCATGCTTGATTCTAACATTCAACCTCAGCAGAAATGTTGTGTGGAGGAGGGTTACCGTGTAGTGTGCACTTTTGGAAAATGGGGGGATTGCCTTTATAGTGACAAAGAAAAATCAAGGTGGCATGGTCCAGACATCCTACAATGATGTTGTCCAGTTTGGGAAAAACAAGGTGTCTGCGACTGCAGAAGTTATGACTGCCCCACCATGAAGAAGGCCGAGGATGGATTATTCTTATCTTCCAAAGCCGATGACTACAAGGTCCTCTGTTGAGGGGAGTCTAGGCTTCACTGTCTTCTAAGGAACATCTCTCTTTGGAGAAGGTAAACCTTAGAAATAAGTACACCAAGATTTTACGACATTACAAAAGTTCAGAATGGGAATTGACTATTACAGAGGATGCAATTTATCATGGGTATGGTGACGGGTCAGACTAATATGATCTATAATTTTCATTCCACTTTGGTGTACTTGCTTGTTGGATGTTTCTTTTCATTAATAAATGGTCAAAGGCTTTCCTCTAACTGAGATCCATAGTATATGTTGTATGGATGAATTGGTTTCAATTATAAAAATACTCTATATTTGTGGAAGGTACTGATCGAGGATCTTAAATGTACAAAATTATTCAATATTTTATCAAGTTTTATATAAAATTAGATTATTTAATTTACAGAAAATCATAGAGGATGATAAATTCAAGATTATTTGGTGAAATATGATAAAATAAATTAACAGATGACTAATATAATTAATCAAATGAATTTGAATTAATTTTTATCTTTTCAAAGAATGAATTGAATGGAATTTTATATAGTGTCTATAAATTATTAGTCATTTAATGTTTATAGAAAATGATGATCTTGAACAGACCTATGTATTTGTTTTTTTAATTTAATTATTCTACATTATTTTGTAATTAATTATTAATATATTTAATTTGATGTCAAATGAGTAATCCATACATTTTTTTAAGGAATTTTTTGTACAATGTTGTTTTATGAGATTTCCCTAAACTGATACTTTAGTTTCCTTTACCTATGTGTGAGTCATAAAACATGTGTAATAAATTGAGTTTCTGAAGGTCCATAGAGTTGGTTCAGATTAGAGATGAGTTAAAGATGATCAACAAGCAACATAGATGAAACCAACATGAGATATATATATGTTGAAAAGTGGGATGATTCATCTCATACAAATACTTGAATAAGGTAATCAAGATCAAGGTTTTTTTCATTTTTAGAGTGGTTATTTTTCCGTTTCTGAGCTAGGATCCCGGTGGATCTTTACAGATCGTGAAAATGGGACTTGGGATAGCGATGTTTCTAGATTCTGTGGGTGGGATGCCGTATTAATTTGGATGGAAGGATGATGAAGTCAAATTAGTATGTAAAAAACGAGGGGTTTGGAACGTAGATGGTAGTGATCTAGTTCCTTGCTCAATGTGCGTCTTCAGAATTGCAGGATTCTCAGGTGATCCCATGACATGTTGTGGAATCATACTGGTGAACCTTCAATGAGGGGATGCGATGTGATGGCATTGAAGATGTCATTTGGGAACATAGGAAACAACATTGGGTGGAATTGATTCCTTGGGAAGAATATAACAACCTTAGGGATTTCAATTGTCATCTCAGACAGATAAATGTTGTTAACATGGGTAGACAAAGATTGCGACCTTGTGCGATATGATGGTCGATGATGATGTCAGCGGTGGCATTGGCTCTTGTGATGGTGGTGCAATTGAATATTTTGTTATCTATTGTTCCATTGCATATGTGTGGGACGGGTTTAATCGTGGTAGCTTTTTCATGTTTTATTTTTTTAATTTGGGCTAGGTATGTGAGCCATCATGTGGGTATATGGTCATGAAATATGGACATCATGTCGACATCATGGTTGATGGAGGCATTTTGAGGTCATATTTTTCTAGCCATGTGAGGGTAGGAGGAACCATCCTGGCCACGATATATGGTTTTCAATAGCATGATACAGGCTAGTGGATTTTACATGGAAGGAGGATGTAGATGATCATGATTATCATGGGACACATCATTTCTTGAAATGTGGTTTGGTAATCGGATTGACCTCATTCCACATCTATGGTGATAAATATGATTGAATTTATTTGGAAATTTATGGCCGGATGACTGGCAGGTGGGTTTTTGGGCATTGGATAGGTCATAATATTTTTTTTTGTTTCAAGGACTTTGGGATTTATTATATTGGATTTATAGATTTTAATAAGTGTGGGTATTTTGGACCTGTTGTATGTGTATATTTGTCATTTATTTTTTATCAAATTTTCCATGTAATGAATATTGGTTACCAAATCCATGATCAAAACTATTCTTATAGAATTAATATAATCATGATATCATAATTTTTTTTTTCATGATTCATGGTTAATCCATAAATAAAATCATCTTTTAGTTATCAAGGCATGGGAAGGATAAAATAATAAAAGATTAATCATAGTAAATAAATTCCCACAAAATAATAATAATAAATACTATGAATTTCATTACTCGAATAGGATTGAAAAAAATATAATTAAGAGTATGAAAAACCCTTGTTTGGAAACATATTTTTATTGTGATGTTATTATGGATGTTTTGGGTTGACATTAATTTTTTTACAGAAATATGGAGCACCATTTTTTAACATGCTGAGACTTGATGGAATGTGAAAATGACATCCAATTAAGGATGTCATGATTAGGGAATCCACTCAATAGATATAGGAAATGAAATCTAGCCGTTTGAAATGACCTAACTACCTAAATACCATCGAGTAATTGAATGATCAATTTTTTAGATTATGAGAAGTTTCATATGGATATTTCCACTATAATGTTTTACACACTAATTATTACGAATCCAATGGTTAGGGTTATTGTGAGATGATAAAATAGTGTGAGATTTAACACATTAAAATTCATTATATCTCATAAAAATGTAATCATGTTTTTTAATAATTATATTTTATTTTAATAATTTATTTTAATGGAAAATTAACCACTCTCATTATCCCCATGAAAATATTTAGTGAACTACCATATCCTTACTAGAAAATAAAATCTAGAATTGTTTAGAAACATATTCATAGTCATGCACCATGAACGGAAATGTTATGTGCAAGAATCCTGACATCTTGATCAGCATGCTTAGTTGGTGAGTGAGGAGGAGCATATTATCTATGATAAACACCTGAGTGATTTAGTCAATATTGAGTGACTCATGTTTTCATCAATGTACAATGAAATCATGAATTCAAAAGAAGACATGGATGCTTATTTCTTGACCAAAAATCTATGTGAAATATATATGGATAGAGAAAGACATTAATGGTTTGGGATATCCATTTCTATTTTTCGGATAAAATGTGTGGATGGAGCACTGTTTGGGACTAATGTATTCAATATCATTGGATATATTGATAACATTGAGGAAATGGAGATTAAATTACATAAATAATCATACATTGATTTAATTATTTCATCACATCATTGTAGCTCCATAAACATTATTATTAATTTGAATAATAAAAACATTGAAAAGTATCTCTCTAATATTTTTACACTACCTCTCCAAGCATACAAGGACTTAAACCATGAAAATACATCCACCCTTATGGTGAATAAAAGTAAATAATGTTAGAATATATTTGTGTCAATATATTCTTTACAATTCCCTTTAAATATGGGAAATATCGATTCAAAAAAAGGGAACTCGATTTATCTATTTTTTAGGTGTAAGTAAGGACCAATGGATGAAAAATTTCACCAAAGACACAATTTAATGGTAATATTATAGTGAATTTATATCAACTAAATATTATAATTTTTTATTTATTCGTTATTAGATACATAATTTGGTTCTCACTTATGTATTTAAATATAAAATCCATGTAGATTATAGGGGATTTCAAGACATGAGGCAAATCTATGAGAAGCCAATGAATCACAAATTTCGTCATTGTGTATTGGAGAATACCACATAACATTGTTGAAGGGAATTATATTTGTTCTAAAAGGTTTATATTATTTTTTCTTTGTTTTAAAAAAAATTCTTACTATATTCATAATTAATACATATTGATTTATTTTGATGTATGGATGTTAATATTTTTTATTTTATAGATAAAAAATGTGATATAGTATGGAATATTTAAATAATGGATTTATAATGTTGGATTTTTTAAACCAAGTAATGGAAATTGAATATTAAAATAGTTCACATGAGTCAAATCGCACCCAAAAAAGGGATCAACAACTAGGTCTAGTTAATGAAAACTTCATGATAAATTTATACTTAGATACATATTTTTATTCTTTTCAACTAAAACCACTTGATGTATGTCATGAATGTTTATAAGGAAAATTGACAAAAGAAATATTTGGTTGAAAATATAAAAGGGCTAAGGATGGTCTTCTATTATTTCCTACCAATGTTTGTGGACCATTTCTAGTTGAAATAAGAAGCATGAACTCATAATCATTCAATTTTACAAATGATTTTAGTAGATATGGATATGTCCACTTAATGAGTTAAATGTTATAATTTTTGATAGATTAAAATAATATAATAATGATGCTAAGAACCATCCTTGTGATATGATTAGAATACTATGCTTAGACAATTGTGGAAGATATCATAATCAGTCCATCATTGAACATATATAGTTTTTTGCGATTCAATACCAACACACACTTCCATATACACCAAAATTGAATATTCTATTTTAAAGGAGGAACCATACACTTTTGAGCATGGTGACATTAATTATGAGTTATGTGAGTCTTTATATAATCTTCTGTGTAATAAAATTATATAAAGATGAAAATATACTAAATTAAGTGGTTACTAAATTGACAAATAATATTACATTCAATATTTAGTATGGAAGAAGGTTCATGTTTTCCAATTTACATGTGGGTAATTGTAAAGAATTTGTTAAATTTGCTTTAGTAAAAGAACTTTCACCTCAATGATTAATGTGTACCACTTATGGATAACCGAAGGGAAAAAAGTTATTGGCTATATGAACCCTCTAAAAAAGCTATTTATAGAATGTCATGATATATTATTTAAGAGGGAGAACAACTTTATAATTGATAGTTAGAATGTGATAGACTTTAATGAATTATTGGATCCAGGTACACAAGTGTTGGAAAAGAATAGACTACAAAATTCCCCTGATATGATGACATTCTATAAACTCAAGTGCGCCATAGAAGTAATTGAATGATTAGAGAACAACAACGACACCAGTTCGTTGACATTAATGATAGTGACTCATTATTAGTTGATAATAATGATCATGTAACCTACAAAAAATTAGTACGAGGCTTAATTTTTTTTATGTGGAAATAGGAGGTTAATATTAAAATCGATATCGTGTACCAAAATCATGTATAAATATTGGTTGATCCTCTAATGGATGTAATTGGGTGTTCAAGAAGAATATAAACATGGATTGACATGCTAGTATATATACAGTACAACATTTTGTATAATAGTTCATACAAAATCTAGTAATTGACTACAATTAAACCGTTTTCAAAAGTTTCTAGGATGAAATCATTCAGATTTATACATTACATTGTAGCTTTCCATGATTATGAGATTTGAAAAATGGATTATGAAACATCATTCCTTAATAGAAACTTTTCAAATATTTCAATATGACACAACTTAAAGGGATTGTGACTCGTAAGGTTATCAAAAAGGTATACATGTTGAAAAAAATCATTTATGGATTAAATTTAGCATCTAGGTCATGAAACATTCAAGTTTATAAATCTATAACATAATTTAGATTTATAGATAATTAATGTGATCCTTCTGTATATAATTATTTTAGTGGGATTGAAATTTTTTTCTTAATATTTTATGATGTGGATATACTACTTATTAGAAACCTAATACAAATATTATAATCTGTTAATTATTTGTTAAATACATGCTTATCTATGAAGAAATTATGTGAAAAAAATATATTATTGGGATCAAGATCGAATAATCTACATGGTTTAAGTGAGTGTACATATATTCAAAGGAGACCAAAGAGATTAAATATAGAAAAATCCATGAAGGGACTGTCATTAGTGTCACATGATATTCATCGTTCCATGAAAACATGTCCTTAGAAACAAGAGGAAATAATAAGGATTGAAAGGATTCCATACAAATCTATGTTAGGTTTAGTCATGTAAGTAATGTTTTATACTAAGATAGATGTCACAAAAACCTTATTTAAGGTATGAAGATATTAAGAAAAAATAGGTGACCACTGTTGGATGGAAATTAACACTGTCTTGATGTATCTGAGATGAAATATGAATATTTTATTAGTCTATATTGTAGTTAAAGAACTAGTTATCAATGAATTTGTAGATGATAGTTTCCAAATAGATCAATATTACATAAATCATAGTCATGCTATTTATTCACCCATAATAGTGCTTTTTGGAGTTGATTGATCTCATTCAAAGATACTATTGCAGATTATATAGTATATTATGAGTATATTGTGACATCTAATGATGTTAGAGAAGTATTTTTGAATAAAAAATTCATTAAATATCTTAACATGGAACATAGAATAGAAGTCCTCATCACACTATGTTGTGATAATACTATAGTGGTGGATCTTAAAAAGGAGTGAAGATCACAATAGAAGATGATGAACATACATCGTAAGTATTATATAATGAGTTATTTATCACTTATAGGTGATTTTTTAATTTGTAGAGTCTTTAGGGAATACAAATTGCGAGATCCCTTTACTATAGTTTTAACTTAGTAGAAACATGATCTTTATATCTCGTCTAGTGGACAGAAAGATATTAGAAGCTGGATCTAGTCCTAGTTGGAGGCTGTTGGATTAAGTGTTTTAGAACTAACGAAATATAAATTTGATTTCTGGTATTATCACATAAGTAAATATTAATTAAATAGCATTTTATATACACTTAATTATTTTTCATTATTTTAATGTAATAATGTCTTAGAGTATCTATTTCATTTAAAAGGGCATATAATATCCCCTCTATGATGTGAGCCTTGAAATTTCATGATAATATTCATAAAACCAATTCTATAATTTGATAACTTCTACTATGGGGAATATAGTAAGTCGATAATCAATTGTGTGTAATCATGAGAAAATGAGACTCCAACTCCTAATGTTCACACTTGGTAATATCTAAGATGATAGATTTTGAGAATAGATCAGCTAGTAAGATTTCCACATGTTTTATGTGTCATAAAATATTTCTATCTATATGTGTGTGTAAAGGAAAAAAATCAAAAACATATATTGGTAACCAATATCATGATGTCATATAGTCATGGTATGTACTTAATGTTGGGTGATTCATGATCAAATTATTTTTAATGAACAAGTCGGAGAAGTATTTTTTTCTCCCATATTAATGGAAGTCAATATATTGACCCTATGAATTAAATATAACTATCATATTAAATTTAATGTCCATGGTGTAATAATGAGTCTTTTTAAAATAGAAAAATTTTCATGTCAAGCATATTAAATGATGATATAGGTGTGTATCCTACCCGATGAGATATTGGGATAAAGTGATTGCACTATATAGTGAGAGATCATATGTGGTTGTCAATATTTCAGCATTCTCTTATTTTTAGTTGGTTCATTGATTTTATTTAATATAATAATAATGTAAATTAACAAATCACTCCAAATTTCAATGATAAATAAGCTATGAGTTTAACACAATAAGTGTTTCCATTGATCTCATTTAAAATATTATTTAATTTACTTATTGGAATAAATATTATCCACATGAATGAGGAATAATTTCAGTTATGATTATTGATTTTGTAATTTAGATCAATATTTATTTACATGGTGATTGTCAAATTACATATATATGTAATATTTAATTAATAAATGAATAAATATTTAATATTTTATGTTATTTAATAAATTCCTAAAGAGACTATTGGCACAAGAATTTTGTTGTTGATAAATATTAGTCTGTATGTTGGTAAAATTACATTTATCCTTGTAAAGATTTATTGAATTCCAAGGAATAATAATAAAAATATTTTAATACATGGCTTGTGGTTAGAAATTAGTTTAATTTTTTTATGTGAAATTCTGAAATTAATTTTATTTGAAATTGTAATATTAGGTCTATAAATAGGCTAAAATGCATTCTAATATAGTATAAAAAGAAAAATAATTATGTACAACAGGTTTATATATAGAATCCTCCTTTTTCATCTCACATCATCTCAATAAAGAGAATATCATGAAAACTTCTTCCATGAAACATGATGTGATTACGAAGAAAATTGTAAGATGGTCAATTTACCATACTAGAACCTACAGATTCGTCCTTGTTATTTGGAGATCATAAGAGCTTGTCTAGATCACCACTAGAGGTATTCAACATCTAGACTCTACAGGGTAAATGGAGGATTACTAAAAATTCATTTAGAAATTCAACATATAATATGAAAAATCATGTAAGAAATGTGATAGTATTTATTATAATTTAATTAAATTAATTATATATTTAATGTGAAAAATATATTCTCTTCGATCTAGAATTCATCATTATCAATATTAGACTGTAATATATTTTTGTTCATGAAATTTAAATCTCGCAACCATGTGAATGATCCATCAATTCTAATATTTTATGAGTTGGGATAATTTTTTATAACTACTTCTTCTATGACCAGAACCATAAAACTTCTTAGGAAGTTTTTCGTCTGAGGAAGGAATTTACCTGGACCTTGAGAATGTGATGGAATTTTGTCCTGAACACGTCCCCAAAATATGTTTGAGAATAGGATATTTCAATGATTAGCCAGGTGCTTATATAATTATATCAATAACTTCTCAAATCTATCCTAACCCATTACAAAAGTGATTGATAATGAAGTGATGTTATTATTTCAATTTTTTCAGTTCAATGTTCATGATCCCAATAAGAGTATGAAAAAACTCTATTAATGATACTCATTTTTCCAGAGGTTGACTATGTTGTATATTGTGATACATCAAATGTTGGTCTATTAGTGGTGATATTCAGAGGGAGAAGGTAGTGGATTATGGTTCGTTCCAGTTGTGAACCAAAGAGATGAACTACCCTACCCATAACCTAAAATTTAAGACTTGGTCCATGCTATATATTGAGGGAGAAACTATCTATTTGGTAAGATATTTTTAGTCTACACTAACCAAAATAGCCACCATATTTTCAAAAATATAGACCATAACATAAATAATAAGAACATGGAAGATTATCTTAAAAATTATGACTAAAATTTGTATTATTCCAAATATAAAGGTAACATTATTTACAATTTTCTTATCCATAAAATGCAGGTACCTCAGCAGCGTCATGAACGGCATTCAGAAGAGCTGTGACACTTCATGTGTTTTTTGGATGAATGGAGGATAGATTTCTGTGAGTATATGATATTTAAGAATTTTTATCTACTATTAGTGAAGTATTCATTGTTCTATTATGTAAACTATGGATAACATATTTAAACAATGTGGGCTATGATACAAGATTTATTAGCACATTGTGATTCGTTACCTAGGTGGTCATTTGATGTCATAATGTTATCTTTTCACATTGGGGAGTAGAAGACCCTAATTCAATTATAGTGGAGTTTATGAGTTAAATCCATACCTCTACATTGGTTGTACATCCTAGTGTAACAAATATGTTCCTTGACCTCAGATGATTGTTCTAGTGTCTAGGTATGAAGAAGGAAAACACAGTCTTTTTTTCCCAATGGCAATACTACCAAACTGGTTTTAGCAAGTGTAAGATAAAAACATTGCTAAAACCTTCTTTTTTTGGCACTACAAAAAGCTCAATAAAATGGTGGCATTAATATGATTTATAAAGGAACTGTTAATGGAAAACCTTTATTAGACCAATTTTTACATGTTCTCATAAAGGCCCACCCTATAACAATTTTTTTAAAAAAGAACAGAAAAATAAGGTCGTTTTCGATGCTTTTGTTTATATGTGATGATAAATGTATAATTTAAAAAAGTATATATCATTACAAATAATATATACCTATATAAATATATTAATATTGATATAAATATAATATAAAAATTTTGAAATATGTTTTAGATAAGGTAAGTAGACATTTAATATTAATATATAAGATATTTAGAGAAAATGGATTATAAAATAACTAAAAATATTTTATGTTAATTATTTTATTATTATTACTGAATAATATTCATTTAATATCATCAAAAATATAAAAAAACAAAAAATTTAAAAAAATGATCTAAAGAAGTCGACAACGTAACTCAAACATCCAATGGCCATAACTTTTGATCTAGGTGTCCATTTGGGTTGTACTACATATCAAATTGAATCCTGTGATGATTTATACACCCTTTGAAATATAGTTAACACTATATAGAATTTTAGAAGATAATAATGTCCCATAAGTCCTATAAAAGAGAGTTTATAGTTGGGGTTCCTTGATTTTTTTAACATTCAATGGATTTTGAGCATCGTTTAAAGTAGATAATTTTTAAATTTTTAGTGGAGACTAAATTTATTCCCTCATATAATTACATATAAAAATTTATTTGTGTAAAAAAATTTATTCTAATATATCTAATCAAATACATTTTCCAAAAAAGTATTTAAAAAAAAATATCTATCTATTTATTACATTATAAAAAAATATTTGTAATGTTTATATATTCCTATGAGTGTGTATTATGAAAGAGATATATGTATTACAATCTAATATATGTAATTGAATATAATATATATTATATTTAAATAATATTAATATATGTTACACAAACCGATAAATGTATTTTAAAATAATTATATAACTATATGAAAATATATATATCTGAATATATATGTGTATATATATATAACCATAAATATCCTTAAACAGACATCAAAACAACATTGTGTAGTGGTCAAGGATTTCCACATTTAAAGGGGAGTTGCAAGGTTCAAATCTAGGCGGACTAGCATGAGGCTGGAAATATGCAAAGCACTAAAAAGGTGGTGTAGATCACTATTAATGGTTCATGGATGTGATGATAACAGGGTCAGACACATAGGTTACCAAATTTTTTTACCCCCTTTAATAGTGCAAAAAACACTATTACACACGCCCTTTCACAGCGCTAAAAAATCATTGATAAAGTACCCCATTAACATTATTTTTTATCAATATTAATGGGTTTTTTAAAATAGTATTTTTCAGAATAGTAAACATTTTGGGATTTAACCATGCTCTAATTATCATCACCTTATTGGTACTAACAAACTCATTTTCAGGCACTTTTATAGGACTTTTTTTGTAGTAGTGTTCGTTTCCTGAGGGAAATGTATGAGCACTAGCATCCTGTTGTTTGATCGAACCGCTTCCAGTTCCCATGTGGAAGTGGGGGGGGGGGTTGTCCTGATGGACATTGTGATGGGCATCTTTGGATCTATTTTGGGAGCCCATGGAGCCACATTGAGTGATAATGAAACTTTATTTTAATTAACACAATGTAAATACAAAAATGACATAAACACATATCTTTTACTGAAGTATTTTTTATATAGGATTATATAAGTTATATTTTTGACTATAAATATTATTTGCAAAGATAAACATATTTCCAAAATCATGGATGATTTTTTATAGTTTCTAGGCATCAAATATATTAAATTATTTATCACGCAATAATGATGCAGTGTTAACCTCATTAATAAAAGATTTAAATAAATAAGATTATAAAGATTGAAATAATGTCTAAAACCTATCCAATTCTTATTGGATGAATTTATTTTGACCATAAGTCATCTTATTTTGGACTATAATGAGTTTTTGACCTTTAGAAACCTAAAATCATTATATAACAAAATAATAGTTTCACACTTTCCTAAAGAGCCCCTCCCCCCTTACAAAAATCCCTCACCTCTAACCCATTACTCAATCATCTCAAGTGCCTTGGCTCATCCAGACCCTACCAAAATAAGATTTCAAAATACCTACCTTCCACCTAGAAGCCTTAACATAGGCATAAGGCACTTAATATAAACATTTTGGTTCAATCCAAAGAGAGATACACAATTTCTAGGAAGAACAAGGAACAAACATGTCCTGTTGGACATAAGGTAAGTGGTTTATTATCACAATTTTAATTCCTTGAGATTTACATTGTTCACCATTAATTTATTTCATGTTGTGTATTGTGTACTGCCATTTGATATATATTATCATGATTCAATTTATAGATTTTTTATTCTATGAATAATTTTTTGGTTATTAAATTTTGTTCATACTACTCGATTTATTACAATGTGGAAAGGTATTTTCATCTCACATGTAATTCCCGTGAGGTTCATGATATTTTTGACACTATTTCATTTTTTGTGGAATATTTACTACCAAATACTGTATTTATTATGTAATATAATTAAATTTATTGGTATTTAAATCTTCATTTTATGATTCTTCTTTCATGGGTTGTATGTTTCGTAAGTTACCAAAACGGTAAGGGAACCTTTTAACCCAATTTTAATTCAATGATTTAATATTCTAATTATTAATTATCTCCTGATATGATTATGTGTAGAATCTCTATTTAATTTTCAAGGTTGTAATTTCCACTCACATTTGTGTGGTTATACTTTTGATATGCATAATCACTCCATTGATAAATTCTCATGTCATCGATATGAACTTGATAAAAGTAATTTTTACTCAATATCAATTCATTGAGTTTAACATAAAATCCATTTATTTTGTTTTAAAATGAACATGTGTAAATTTCATAATATTGATTTAAACTAAATATTCAATCATATTGAGTGTATATATATTTTTCACACACTATTATGTAATTAATTTATCCTCAATCTAAGGATACCGTTTTTTATAAGGGATTTCATCTAAATTTATATTCTATCAGGAATTTATTGTCATTATGAACCAATTCACTTATATATGGTGTACATACTATTATTTGACATATTATATCTTGATCCTTTTTATTCTCATGATAATATATTGTTTTGATTCAATGTTATTCCTCAATTTTTTTATTCAAGAGTCTCTCATTTTGTCAAATAACCTTTAACTAAAATGACATTTTAAACGTTTTATTGATTTATTATTCTAAATCCATATAATTAATGTCTATGTAAAAAATGGTTTTAAGGATTTATTTTTATGGACATTAATGTTTTCAAATGATAATTTATTTAAAATTTTCAATGTGGTATGAGACACTTTGATTCAAAAGTCGCTTTATTAAATGTTTTAAATGGTTTTGAAAATTGTTTTATAAAGCATTGATTATGTCTATATATTGAAATAATATGTTGTGATTAAAATGTAGAAATTTTATATATCCTTTATTCTTATTTTAAGTGTTTTGAATATGTTATTTTTTTGGTAATTTTTTATGTATACGGGTTGTTCCGTGATAAACCAAGGGCGGGTTATCCCGAGATATCTCTCTAATGCATTGGGTGACATGAATGAGGTAAACATTAATGTTTATCCTAAGAGATTTAGTGAATATACTATGATGGATATTCCAAATGTGAATCTCTATTTATTTATGATAGATACAATGTAAGTATGCTATTAATGCCATAAGTTACCTTTATGATTTATGATTTCTAGATGTTATTCATAAATCTTATGATATCATGAATAATGTTATGATCAATAAGTATGGTTTCATTTATATGTATTTATTGATGGGTTAATGTTTTATTTCCTTATTTTATAACCCTTACTGAGATCGTAACGATCATCCAAAGATTTGAGAAATTTTTTCTAAAGGACTTAAAGATGAATGGGGTCAAGGATGTGACCAAGGAAAAGTCATGTTGCCTAAAACATTGAACAAGACATGTTTATTTTTAAGAGTTTTTTATTTTATGAAAAAATCGATAATGAGTAGTATTATCTACATGTAATTCTCAAGTTTATATGTAATTGTTATGTCCTAATTCCCTAAAACTATAAACCTAAAAATATCATCAATGTGAATTATTCTTTTAATTCATGATTATGTTTTGTTTATGGCCAGGTACTTATAGGTAAACCCAAAAAAATAAGAAATATAAATTAAATGAATAAGTCATTAAAAGAAGTCATGGATATGAAAATTCTCCCGACCATTAAAATTCTTGTCCTCGGAATTCCATAAGAAGGCCAAAAAAAACCAAACCCGACTAAAAGGCCAAAATGGAATACTTTTCCAATATTCTCCCCCAAAGGCCAAAATACCTCTAAGGATCAATTAAGGAAGGAATACTTCACAACCAAAACATATACCACATTACTAAAATGATAAATCACATTTTGGATTTATTCTAAAATAATACACCTCAAACACTATACGAACAAGGCACAACAATTTACCTTAACAAACAATAACATCGAACAAGGTTACACTTACATTGATATAACTAAACCATTGGGAACTCCCCAATCCCAATGTTTACCCTAGGAAGATGTAGGTAGTTAGATATATCTAAACTAGACTACCCACTTCCAAGACAATACCATGGAAAAAACTGAATTATTGGTATGAGGATACAGAAATGGGCTCCCCACCATAAGAGACAACATAAATTTTTCCCGAGACAGAATCAAGACACTAATAGGGGGAGGCCCGAATGGAGTCCCTAGTACAAGGGGTATAATTCCGTTAGACATTTCCAAAATAAGATACATGACACCCATGGTAGGTCTCCACACCATAAGAACCAACCATTTTAATCGACCAGTATGGGCTAACACAGAAAGACCCCAAAACTCATTTAATTGGGACGACCACATGGTTAGTCCGCACATTTAGGGAAACCATGCACTAAACATGTTGATCAATATATATGCATTGTTTTCTCAGGAATAGTTATAAATCACCATGTGAAAACCATGAACTCAACCTATCTTTCCAAATTCAAAACCATTATTCAAAAACTCAATTGAATCCAAATGGGAAAGGAAATATATTAGGCGATAAACATTGGCACGAGGCCCCCCACCACTTTCCATCGAATGAGAATAATATAAGTAAGTTGAAAACACCATAGGTTTAAACTCTTCCTATCATTCATACTGAGGGTAGGACTTTTACAAGGGTTTAAAAGACCTTGGGATTTCCCATGACTACGTGATATCATCTCTTCAGAACATATGGATGAAGCTCAAAAGATTGAAGTATCTTTGGTCTCGCAGTTAGGATTTGGAAACCTCTATGTGGAACTTCTTCTTTCAGTGCCATAGACAACTACACCGCATACCCCATTGGGTTCACCAAGACATAACACACTCCAGAACTCACATTACTGAAACCAGACATTTCACTGATACAAGGGATCATAATTGGCACATGCATCATACCTTGTTTCTTCAGGTGAGAAACAATATAAGGGGAGGACACAAATAAACACCTTCCTCTAAGATAGAGGATTCTATGTTTTTTCCAAAGGAGACATACTCCCAACATAACAAATCCCTCAGACGATGGCACAATCATTACCTTTACAGTCAAATGAGCACAAGACATCACAAGGAATCACCAAATGTGACCATTTCAATTGATTGAAACAATAAATGGAAAGGGTCCTTATGCTATGTCCCCAAACAACTCACAATTAAAAAAGGTGCCTATAATGGCCTCTCATGACAATATTTCCCACACTGGTTGTTTAATGTGAAATCCTACTTCAAAGTGACTATGATGGACCCAAAGGTCCTCTTGGACACATTCCAAAAACTCATCCACACTATCTACCCTAGACCACATCCACCTTCGATGAATCAAGAAACTTAAGAATCTATAGTCTCTTTCAACCTTCCACGAGCACTCTCCCACTACAAGAGTATCCTAAAAACCAAAAAATAAAGTGTCTAGACTCATTCAATAAATCTTGAGAAAGGATTCCTTACATTTATCAACTGGAGGATTTTCTAATGGTGAAACAATCCAGGTTTCACTTCAGTTGTACACTAACCATTAATGGGGGCATACCTTATCCAACCAGAGAACCCATGGACCCAACCAAATTGGACCATTGGTTATGATATACTACAACCAGATCCAAATAGATGAGGGGAACCACTATAAAGACATCCAAAACATATCTCACAAGAGACCACTAACCAGCCCTTCAACCAAGCTTACCGACCAAACACAAACCCAAAACATTGTTCAAACAAGAGGGGTTCTTGGACTCAAAAAATTACACAACATCATCATTTCCAAAAACACATAATACACACCATCCCAAAACACTCATCAAGACACCATGGTTTTCTTTTAAATACATTTCTTTGAAAACAAACTATTCAGCTTTTAGTGTATCGACCAACGGTACCATATGGGTTCCACACATGCATGTTTACGTTCCACACCAAAAAACCTCCACATATCCATCCCATCACTCATCCAGTCATTCCATTAACTATACATCATACCATATAACCTCATTAACATGGTCACTCAGAAAAATACCAGTGTTTAAAACACAAACTCTTTCCACTTTTCAAAACCAAAAAAATCAACCAATTCTTTCTTTTTCTCAATACTACTAACCATGAAATCAATCCCAAATTACCACTTACAAAACATTTCATAAATTCATAATCATTCAAATGAAAACTAATGTTCAAGTCTTACACAATAATTTCAAAATATCCCATCCCATTAAAAAATCCTTCAACAGATTGAAAAACTCAATTGGATTATTTTTTTCCAAAACCAACTTTAACATACTTCTTGTTTTCAAAAGAGGTGTAAAGACATCATTTTCCCAATTCAAAAAAAATCTGAAATTTTTGTTCCACCATTTCAAAAATCAAGATCTTCCCACTTTATTTTAAAATAATTTCACAAAAACCATATACTTCTTAATACCATGTCTTTTTTACATTAAACCCAAACTTCCAAGATTTCAAAACTAAAGGACCCAAGACAATGTGAGGGGGAATTTGTTTCGGTTGGTGACTTGGACATATGGCTGGTGGCCATACGCCAATCACTTATCTATCACATATATAGTTCCATGGATATATCCACAGCTCCACATGGATTTCCAATACATGTGAGCTCGTTGAGATCATTACCCAACTCTCTTTCCATTTCCCATAATCATCATCATTCCCAAAAACCCAAAGGAATTAGATAATTCCCGCCCTCCAATGGTGACTTGAATCCCATCATGAGGTGTGGTGATCTGACAAACTACCCATAACCGGAATTCCACACCTTGAAAATACTAACTCCAGACTATCCCGACTGTTCCCCAAATATCATGACCCAAACAATTAACATAAACCTCCTCTGATAACATTTTTCCACCCACCGAATCTGGTCACCGCCAAAACCGGCACCGAACCCAGCCCGCGACATGGACCAAAGGGAGTTCCTAGTCCCCATGGGCAGGCACAAGTTCTCGGGCATATTAAACTAAAAATTTGGAATGATTTACCGAAGTTTATCAACTTAAAACAACAAATAATTCCAATAAAAAATATGGATTTTTCAAACCAAACAATATTTTAAAGAAATTTAGAACTGAATTACATAGTTTAAAACAACTCAAAAAGACTATAACAAATGTACAAAATGAAAAAGAAATATCACATGAACCCTCAGGGAAAGAGGCACCACCCTTAATCCATCTACCCAAGACATCACTACCAAGAACCTACTAGAAACCCGAACCACAGAAAATATAAACTGTACCCAACCAGCGACATAAAAAAAACCAAGCCTACTTACACCCAATAGTGTAAGTAGGGTGTATGGAAAATCCCAGTAGGATACCACCACATTGACATTCCATGCAATAAACATTCAAAGATGAAAAACATGCATGTATACAAAAACATGTAAAGTCTAGTTACAATTTTTAAAAGATGCAACATAAAAATAATCAGTTTTCAAGTGGGATAATTTAATGAATCAAAAGTTTTAAAATAAATTCTAAATCATCTGAATTTTCCAACCAAATATTCCATATGCTGATGGTAAGTATAAATAATCTAACGAGCACAAGAAATAGAAAATAACCACTATGCACAAGATAGATGTGGGTCCCAGGTACCTCGTATATTAGTGAGAGTAACCATAACAAATATTTGTTCTCATGAACCAGCCACTAGTATGGAACATACACAGAGCCTATTGGTCCCCAATAATCATCATCATAGTTTAGTTAGGGTTGTAATCATCATTATTTATTTGTGAAATTGAGTCCGAACCCAACAGATTCACTATCATACTAGTATACGTCCACCCACCTAGATACCCAGGTATTCCATTTATGCACAAAAACGTTCAACACCTCATGATATATACTTTCCATATCAAAATATAATTTCTAGATAAAAAAATCACCAAACAGACCACATTTATAATACACAATTCACAAAATTCTACTTTTCATTCAAATTGATTTTGAAATACGACTCACACGAAAATAGCCCACAACAGTTTTTATATTTCTTTAACACATGAAAAAATACATTAAATAATTTTATAAAACCATTAAAATATATTTCAACACACATAGAAACCCACTCAAATGTTACATAATACACTTTTCATATCCAAAATCCAATTTTCACATCACACTCACACAAAACAACCCACACCACTTTCACATATCTTAGACACTATAGTAAATCCTTGAAACATTTTTATAATAAATTTAAAAGATTGAAAACATAAAAAACATCCCCTTTCCAATTTAAAATGTATCATTTAAAAATATACAAAATTTAAAATATTTTTCTTATATGGTTTCACCTCTGATATAAATAATTAAATCATTCAAATCTTTCATTAAACAATTATAAAGAGTACACCAAAACATTGCTCATAAAACACATTTAAAAAACATATTTCAGGGACAAAACCACACAAAAACCCTTCCAATGTAGAATTGGAAGCCCTAGAGACATTTATAAAACCACTTTCCATTATTATAAAATCACAATGAATAATACCATGAATGATACAAATGAAAACACCAATTTTAATAAAATGATATCAAGAAGTATAACATGGTTTACACACCAATCCTATTCATAAAACACCCATAAAATGACCAAATGAAAATAATAAATTATAAAAACCAAACATTAATCACCTTTCAACAAATAATAAATAAATTTCATATTTTATAAAACTACCATGAAAGATAACACATGTGTTATGTTCAAAAAGTTCATAACATCCAAAAAAATGCAATTTTAAAATCTAATTCTTAACTAAATCCATCAAAAATGATTTTCTAACATCCAAAAACATTCGGGGAACATTCAAAACTAGTAAAACAAGCAATATGATTTATCATAGAATGTTTAACCATGGAATCACTTAACTTTTGAGTCAAAACCCTCAGATCTGGGTGTGAAACATCATGCTCACCATTGTCGCACCACAAAGAACTAAAGAGAACCATAAAATCTCCATATTACCCCAAAAAGACACCATGTAAAACCCTAAGTTTTATTTATAACTTCTGGACACTTTTGAACTTCAGGAGAGTGGTA
Organism: Viscum album; assembly: GCA_963277665.1. Taxonomy (NCBI): domain Eukaryota; kingdom Viridiplantae; phylum Streptophyta; class Magnoliopsida; order Santalales; family Viscaceae; genus Viscum; species Viscum album. The sequence goes on along the minus strand of OY728128.1, from coordinate 412,385,571 downwards.
TGAAACCCTAATGAAATGGAAGAAAATTAAGGGAGTAACACTTACTTGATGGAATCTTGGAGAAATCACCCGAAATCCACAAGTATCTGAATTTTCAAATATCCAAACATTCATTGGAGGTTAAAAAATGATGATGATATTTTATAAGAACATGAATGGGGGGAATGTATTGAGAAATGATGGAGTTGTGAAGGAATCAATTTACCTCTTCAAATATAGTTGATTTGAGAAATCTAGAGACGTTTCACTTATATTTCGGATTCAAATGATCTCCAAATAGGTGTAGGAGATCATGGGGGGGAGAGCATGGGAGCTCTCCATGGTTATGTGTTCTTGGGTGAGAGTTTGAATCACCAAAAAAACATAAAAATTGTATGATATATTAAATAATTAAAAATATTTAAATGTAGGAAATGGGCTTTTGGGCAAGCCCAACACCATAATAAAAAACCAAAATCCATATTTATTATTGATTACTATGGATTAAAAATTAATATTTTTATATTAATATAACATGGGATGAAATTTGGGAACTGGAATGGGGGAAAAATGTTAAGAAAATAAGGAGTTGTAAAAGAATCATTTTAAAAAAAAATTGGAAATGGGCTTAAGGTGGAGCAAATTTCGAAAACCCACATTTTCCACGAAAATTTGTGGTAAAACCCCCAAAAAATTATGAATGGAAATTAAATGAAAAATTAATTTAAAATAATTCATGGATGTGACATATGTATTTGTCTTGGATACAACGTTTTCTTATTTATTTTATATAGAATGGGTACATGATAGTAATTTTGAATATGGTTCCACTGTTTGGCTTTCTTATTATTATTGTCTCGAATATTTAATTTTGTTCTTCTATATTTAATTATTATTCTTCCACTATTTATTCTTATCTCACCAATATTACACACATAAAAATTATGGTATAGTCCCCCCATTTTATCTTTATATAGCATTTCCACTAATTAGCAATCTCTAACATATGAGGAGTTGCGCTTGAGGTCATGCGACCATCATTTTAGATAGTTTTTTCATGTGATTTAGGATAAGATGTTATAAAATGGTATCATATATATTTTTTTCATTTCCTTAATATTTTATTATTATAGAAAGGTGATTATGACATTTAATAATTTGTTAATGAGACTACGCATTGGATTTGATAACCAATGAATTGAGAAAATATAAATTTCCATGGATGAGAATTTCTATTTTAGGATTCCTCGTATTACAATTGATTTGATTCCACCAACAGGTGACACACATGATATGTAATGTTAATTACCATTAGGATTATGGATTTAATTTTCCCTTAGCCTAGTATAGAAAGAGGTGTTCTCTCATGCATCAACATAGGCACATCAAGATTCACATTTTATGCATTATGCCATGACATATTGGTCTTTCTCATTATTTTATTGACTATGATTTCTATGATATCAAAATATAATATATATTGAATTTTGATAACATTTCATAAAGGTAATTTGAGAAATAATTGGTAACATAAAGCTCCTGCATTAAACTATCTATATTTTCCTTCTTTTATTAATGATGAAACCTTATGTAATCTATTTATGCATGTAGGGTTGTGGACCATTTTCCACATTGGATGGAACATGTTTATTATTGTGCATAAATGTAATCTATAGTATAATTTATAAATATTATGTGAATTTATAAATTGGTTGTGGGGATATATATAATTCAACCATTAAAGAGTAATTTTGATATAAATTAATACGAACATAAATGAATTTAATTTCTAAAATAATTTGGTTGCCATTAAATAGAGATTCAAATTGGAACATAAAGGGTGTTTCTCAATAAAATGAAATAGAAAATTTTTATACAAGGGTAGTTCAAATATAGTATAGAAAATGACTCTAAATCATCTGCTATTGTGGGTAGAAGGAAGTATATCTTGTAATATTATGATCTGTAAATTACATAGACATACCTTTAGTAGTCGGAATAAGAGAATGAATTTCTAAAGAAAGTATTTGTACCAATTATATTCTTATAACAATGTATTATTTCATTAATAAATCATATTTTGTGTTATGTTATTAGAAATTTTAGAGCTATGACACCATAACATCTTCTAGTTTATCACCAGGAAGGTGGCGATTACCACACTCAATAATTGGGGGGACATATACTACCAATAGTGCAACCATATGATCCTTTTATTATTACTAATTGTGGTGTTGATGCATTCTTTTGAGAGGGTTTTATATGGATGATGCACACTACTCTAGTATCTTTTCCCCTTACCCTAATATGGAAAAATTTACATGAGAATTCTAGTAGCGTCATCTTCCCATTTTTTTGGATGCTAGAACCACTAAGGCAACAGAGTCTTGGCATGAGGCCTTGCTGACTATCATTGAGAACCATGAGACACCTCCTGAGGGGATATTGAAGATCACTAAGTATATGAATTGAGATTATTCCAAGAAATTTTGGGATGTTATCACCCAGGGAAAGATTCATTATGGTTAGGAAATAGATGATATTCAAATAGTATTCTAGGGATATTTCTTACCTCCACAAATGAGTGTGGACCGAGTAAGAGATTTTATGCCTCAATAGTTGTGTAATATGTATGTGATGGAAAATTCTGATAAATTAATGGAGATAAAAAAATCACACCGAGAATTTCTTAAGATGTGTTGAAAAAAATACATTTTGAGGATGTTATCATATGTTCCATCCAATTGTAGGTGAATGTTTTTTTATTTTCCAACCATTCTGAAATAGTAAACTAGGATCTCATTAAAGAGTAGAACCTGTTTAAATCTCATGATGTGTGAAAGGGTGGTTAAAACTAATACATTAAAGTGGTTTGACTAGTGTTCAACAACTTCTCCTTGATGTTTCACATGGGAGAAATGATAGTTAGGTGACAGCGACATATAGTTATGTGGTTTTCCAATGTTGTGGAAATCACAGGAATAAGAAGTCCAAGTGTCCCAAATTCCCTATATAGTAAAGAGGATAAAAAATATTAAGGATTCATCTTCATTTTTTCATGACCATCCCATATGTTCTTTGTGGTAGAGTGCCTATATTAGCTCCCCCTTTATGAGAGGTATCCATAGTACCTTTCCAGGAATGTTGATGGAGTACTAACAACCATCCAGGAAGAGGAGGTGGCCAAGGATGAGGAATCCATGCATTTGAGATATTGTTCTGGTAGGTAAAACCTACTCAGGGTAGCCAGGTTGCATCTCATGTTTTAGAACATGCTATATTGATGATGCGAATCCTTTTTTAGTGTAGAACAAAATGAAGTTATTATAGTTTTAGTCACTATTATATTATCTTATATATTGGTTTTTTTCTTTTCCGACACTAGTGGATCAAATTTTTTAATATCTATTGTTGTTTTGGAAATGCTCAGACTTGAAATTTTTTACCTTTTTTTGGTGATTACCCTTAATACATTATTGGTTATATGTTCACACGGTCTAGTCAAATTAGAGGTGTTTCCCTTTGAGATAGATAGCTATCATTTTCTATATAACCTTGTTATACATAAGTGGAATTATTTATACATCATTCATTGGATGGATTGATTGTTTTATTATCATCCATATGTAGATTTTTATCACTGGATGGATTCATTTACATCACAAAAGGGAGGTACTTAAATAACTATGGTTGAATGGGAGTTCTAGGAGAGCTGATTAGCACAATAGAATAATGGATTATGTTGAGTGATAGTCCATACTTCTATAAATTTTTAGATGATAAAGGTTTATGTATACATGATTTTACACCACTATTAGATATCTTTAGTGATTTACTTCCAATTTGTTTCTAAAATACCACCTAAGAGAGAATTAGTGTTTACTACTAATACAATTCTCGGAGTAGCATTGGTATCTATTCCACCTTGTGATATAGATACTATAGAGTTTTACGAACAAATGTTGTAGCAATAGGATTTAGAGACTATTGTATTTGTATGACTCAACTCTTAAACATAGAGTTCAATAATCTTATTTTAAAAGACAATAGATTATACCCTTATAAATTACATGGATTATCATTAGTTAAATTATCTTGTAGTTAAGAAATGGTATTCAATTACTGTTATAGATAAACTCTTCAACTATTTATGAGGACAAACATTTTCACCATGATTGATTTGAGTTCTCACTATCATCATTTATGAGTACAACCATCATATATAGACCAGATATGATATTTTAATATTATAATAGTTTATATGATTATATGGTAATTTTTTTAGTCTAACAATCATTCCAAATATTTTCATGGGTTTGTGGAATCATATTTTCCAGCCATATCCGTACTGATTCATGTTATAATTTTTTTGATGATATCTTAATTAATTCTCACACTCAATAAGAAATTGTTAAAATTTTAAGATATTTTCATACTTCTTAAGATCATAATGAATAAAATAAGACAAAAAAATATATTCTATAATAAGTAAATTTATTGTTTGGATAGACAATGTTCACTTCATGGGTCACATTATCTCATTGAGAGGAGTATCTCTTGACCTCTAGAAGGTGAATTTCATAGTATCATTTATGAAACCCATGAATTTTTTTGACATAAAGAATTTATTTATGATGAATAGATATAATCAGTGCATTTGTAATCTTTTATCAACAAGAATAACCTCTTATATTTATATCTAATAAGGGTGTTAAATTCATATGGGTAGAATCATGTGACACAACCCTTCCAAATATTACAGGGAGTTTAAATTTAGTCTAGATATTTATTTTTCCAGCGTATGATAAAAGCTGTAATGATTATTGTGATTCATAAATCCTTGTGATATGATAAATTATGATACCGGTTAATCAATTCGTGACATGATTTTCTCATTAATAGAGATCATATAAGCTGAGTTAACCAACATACAATCACGAGATAATAGTTTTTGTTTAAACACACATTTTTGGAGGTGTTAATTTTTTTGAGAGCAGTTTCTGGTGTTTACTGACTAAAAACACCACAAATATTTCTTTACAAAACATGAAATGAACCTTAGTGATAGAAGGTGGGTCAATTAATAGTAGTCCTTTGACATTGAGATTTTAACACACTTATAAATGGATATGAAGTCCCTGATGATCTAATGCAAAAGACTCATATGCACGATATTTAGGAAAATACTTGTGAATGGAGGTTGATAGATCTTATTTCAAAGATAAATATTTTGTTGTAGGATAGTTACAAGTGGCCTTTCATTACAGACATAGCACTAAACTCATCATTTTTGGATAAAGTGATGACGGGGTAGTTATCTGAACCAAAGGGATTAGTCCTAAGGGTGGGTGTCTTATGCGGGGTTCCACTACTAGGTTGGATTATCAATGGAGATGAGATATTATATGTTCATGGGAGTGTATGGTTTTCTATCGACATGTTAGAGGAAATGAATCAACAATCACATTAATGACTTTCATAAGTACACAGATGGATTTACAAGTTGTAACAAGACATACATTTCTAGTATTAGTGTGTAGGGATGAAATATAAAATTACAGGTTTTCACTATATATTCCACCTATCAGTATTTGAAGGTGAAGAACTAGTATATTTCTTGCTTGATACATCCATTTTGGTCCCCAAATCGAAATGTAATGATGTCAATAGGGATTTTTTGACATTTTTTATGAGTTTTCCTTGAGGGAGACTCATGTATTGTGTAGTCATGGATCGACTGAAAAAGATTTCCTTTTTTATTCCTATAAGGGAGACATTCTCAGTGGACGTGATTTGGATTCTATAAGTTTTTGAGATTATATTCCTATACATGGTCACCTCTACCGTCATTTCTGAATAGGATTCTAATTTTACGACTCATTTATGGAAGGGGTTGTATATGGTGTTAGGTATATAAGTATATTTGAGTACAACATATCACCCACAGAACAATGGTATGTCTAATTGGATGATAAAGGGTTTAGAGGACATGATTTGAGCAAGTTTCCTTGATTTTAGTGGTATTTGGGAGATACAGATATCTATATTTGAGTTCTCCTAAAATAATAGCTATTAATAGACTATACAAGGGGTTTCTAATTATGATTTTCATGGTAGATTATGTTGTTTTCTTATATATTGAATAGAGAGAGGATATGAAACCCTAGAGGTATAACACATCCTTCAGGATACCTCAGAGAATGTATAACGTATCATGAAGCATATGAATACTTCCCAATCAGGATATAAATCATATTCTAATCACCATATATCACCTCTTTAGATTTGGGGTTGGGATCAGGTTTTCCTATTTGTTTTTCCAAAATTGGGACATAGAGAGATTCAAAGGCATGGAAATTTATAACATCATTATGTATGGCCTTCCAAGTTACAGGAGAAAGTTAGGCTAGTATCTTATCAAATGGATCTTCCATAGAGGTTTTGATCTATGTACAATGTCTTCCAAATATCATAGCTTCACTAATATCATGCCAACTCGTCTCATAAATATGATCCAAATTATATTGAATTGTAGTCCAATTCATCTTTTGAATCATATATTTTTGTATCACTGGTTAGAGCACATAATCTCTCTGAGGTATGTATGTCCCTCTAATATGGGTGCTAAAGAGGTACAACCACATAAAAATTTTTAATTAGGGGAGAGAGGCTCTTGTTTGTTCTTAGTGTTGGTTTTGTTCTCATATGAGGGATCACCCTTAGAAGGTTAATTTCGGGATGTATTGTTCTAAGGGGGAATATCATAAGATAAACTTTCGCATATAAGGTATGAATCCTTTATTTTATATAATCTAACATTTGATCATTATGAATGTGTATAATCACTATGTGGAGAAATCAATAGTGATCAGGGATGTTTAGGGCATGGTGCTTTGAATAATAAAGGATAAAAAAAGAAACATAGTTTGAAAAAACCATGATCATGAGATCTCATGGTTTTGAAAAACTATCTGAGGTGTTAATGGTCTCTAGAAACATGAACACATTATATGATAAAGGTTTGAAAGACCGTGCTCCCCAACCAAGTGAGTCCACTATCAGTGGACACTGGAAAACTGATGACTGCTGCATGGTTTTGAATACCGTGCATCCAAACCATACCCTCTTCAATTTTGGTATATTTTATATTTTCCCAACTATGTTATAAATTGGGTTAACCCTTTATTTTCCTCATCTCCAACATCTGTCTCCCATGTATGGAAGTTTCCTCCTCTCATCAAAACATCTTTTTAGCCATTCCTTCATCCAACATCTATTCTCTATGAATATATCACATTATGTTTCTGTTGGTAAGATAATTAATAAATTTACTTGATTCCTTCATTTATCTTAATATATTTGGTTCTATTTTAGTGTGATATAAGATTCCTCATCTTTAGGTTGTTTTTATATTTCATCATTTTTTTCCGATCATGACCATACTATGGGACAATAATCGATGAGGGCTCCTATACTAGTATAAAGTAGGTAGCCTTGAAACTATACAACATTATTTTGTTTATATATATTGTTAATCAGGTTTCTACACACCTTTTGTTCTATTAATCCCCATAGAAATACCATTTTCACTTAAATAATGAGCTATCCTTGAGAGAAATTACATTTTTACACCTTATTATTTTTGGATAGGTTCCCATCTACTCATCCATCCTATTTAGGTGTTCATATGGAACTTTCCCTTGATAATATAGATTACTAAGTGACAAAAACTCCAAATAAGTAGATATTTGATGGTATTTTGATGAAATGACTATAGGTAATTAAATTTGAGGTGAGTGGTACGACCACATCATGTGATTTAAATGAATTAACTATTATAACCTTATTAAAGAGGAATGATAAGGAACTATAAACCACCAATGGGATCAAACAAAATACTACTGGCTATATTTGATTTATGATTCTAGTAATGGATTTTCATAAATTTAAGATACTCAGGAATAGTGTCCCATTGAATGATGATATTGGTTCATGACCTCCATACTCTTATGATTCATAATAATAGAGTCACAAAACCTTATCATACTCAGGCATGGCATCCATACTGTTATGATACTCAGTCATAGAAACCCAGAAACATATGATACATTGGAATGAAATCCCACATAACTATGATACTCGAGTATGGAATCCCATATAATCATAATACTAGGATTTATAATCTCTTGTGATCTATAATACTTTTTTATGGAATCCTTTACTACTTTATGAGATACTAGTGACTATACAATGACGTTTGTGTTACGTATTAGGACATGGGAAGAAAAATTTATATAAATATATAGCCATACATATCACTATTAATATAGTGCATATATATATACATGCATATGAACCTATATGTATATGTTTATGGTGACATATATTCAAAGGTTTTCCTAGAATGTGTTTATTTAGGTACTGTAAGCTAGGTGACCATAGGGAATGAGAGCTGACACATTAGAGTTTACATTACTACATATTGATTGATATATCTACAATATTGTAATATTATATGCATTGGTTGGATTGTTATAATCATAGATGGAGGCAACCTACTATGTATATCTCACACCATGTTCAGGTGACCATTTGGAACAAAGATAGACACCATATATGATGGTAGGGATAGGGGAAAGCGTTCAGATATCGATGTTTGAAATGATTGTATCATCAGAATGGGTTTTCACAATATCAAGATATGTATCATCATTATATCATGATAAAAGCTATTGTACATTTTTTATTTATATACATTATTGTATGTGTTCTACTTTTTATGTTTTCCTATTTAATTTTATTACATACATGAAATATTTATCATTTTGTATATGGTGACACTGTTTTTATTGTTTTTTATTATCATCTAATTTCTTTATATCCAATCATACATTTTTAATTTTTAATATTATGTTATTAAATAATTATATCATATGTGTTCTAGTCTTGAAAAACAGGGTATAGTCTCTCTACTGCATCTATCCAGACCCTCACTAATCGTTTTCATCCTTTGGCATATGGGGTGGCACACATCAGGTCATCTGGCCACCTAATTGGATAATTTTATCAGGTGACCCATATCAAGATGTTACAAAACCATTTTTAGGAATAGTAATAAATGAATTATTAATATTTTCAAAATCTATTGATATAAATAAAAAAAGAATCTAAAAAAATAAATTTTCATTTCTGAATAACAATATTTTTCTAAATGACGGTTCAGTCATGCATCATACACATATTTTTCAATTAACATTTTACAATGTTTTTAAAAAATAAAAAAGGAAATCATTTTTTTAGTTGAAAATATCAAAATTATATAATCGTGAATTTTCCAAATTATTTTTTAAAAAGTTTCATTGTTTGATAAAAAAAGAAAAAATATAAATTTCAATGAAACCTATAATTTTGTTTAAATAAATTAAAAACATAAATTATATTGGAAAAAAGTAGTCAATTAAAATTACTTATATAATATATACATTTAAAGATTTATTTTCATTTTATGCAATTTATTTTTAAATTGGGATATTGAAACCAGGTATTCTATGGAGAATATTTTTTGGAGACCCTCTTTTTCATCACCTATATGAGTATAATTTAAATTTTATTGGGCCACTTATGTGAATAGAATACGGAAAAATGGATTCTATATTTTGAATAATAATATTAAATATTATCTTAGAGGAGAAACATGGTTTTTAACTATAATAAATCATGAAAATATTTAAAAAAAATTAATTCATTTTATATAAAAACTAGTTTTATGAGGCTTAAACTAAGAAGATAATTGTAATAAATGAACTAAAATAAGCCCAATAACAATTTAATGGAAATATATAAATCTTATAACCTATAATAATCTCAAATAGTGATTTTTTGTGTCTTTGTACAAGATAAAAACGTTGTATTAATTGAATCTTTTTAAAAAATCATTGTGCACCCTCTCCCTATGTTATGAAAGGATACATGCTCTCTTCACTTCCAAATTCATTTATATTGGATCTTACCTACCCATATCACACCCAAACTCCCCTATCAACATCATATATAACCTTCTTATAAAATAATTCCTACATAAAAATAAATGTTTTTTAATCTTGATGAGGTTTTCTGAAAATGAGGTAACATTATTAAATAAGCTTTTTATATTGTTTCTTCTTCCACCTCTTAAAAATGTTATCAATACATTATTATATGATATCTTAAATATATTTTATAAACCGAGATTTCATTATGTAATGTTTATGATCAATATCCATCTATTTTTCTATGAATTGGGAAATGAAATTTTTGATTATGTGTACAATGGACCTTTGCCTCATGAACCGAGGTAATTCATTTAATATCACCACCAACAAATTATCTTTTTTTATTTTCAAACACTCATAAGGGGAATGTGAAAACCATAACATTTAAAATAGATCATGTATCAAAAGAGACAACTGACTAATTGAAGAAAAGTATAAGGCAATTGGAATCACATTCCCTAAACAATTTCCAAGGAAAAGAATTTATAAGGATCTTTGGATCTTCCTTCAAGATATCTTCATAATGATACACACGATAGTCCAATGATTATATGTAATCTTATTTACTAATCTTCCCCTTGTTTAAGCCTCTAACCAATATGCAATCTTTCTTGTCAATCCACTCACATTGCTCACTGGTAGTATCCACTTGGAGTAATCTTCCCATCATTTGATCAACATCTTCTTTTGTCGCATTAATCATCAGCAAAAACTCCACCATTTCTTCACTAGAGTGCATGAGTAGATCCATTTTATTTTCTAGATATAGAGTCTTCTGTTTATGCGAGATGTTGGGATTCCTTATCTCAAACTCTTGTCCAGGCAGGAGAGCAGCATCCATGACCATCGTCACCCCCTCAGATCACTGATGTATCTTCCCTTGCTTATCCTCCAACATCTTATCGGCATCCCCATGAGGGGTTTCCAAAGCTACTGAGGTGCCTTTTTTCCTTTGAGGCCTCATTGTTGGGATCTTGAGACCCAATGACTCCAACATGATGAACCTCATCACCTTCCACTATCTGGACCTCATGTTCCTTGGGTTTACTATCTTTTTTGACTAACTGAGTCCCCATCGGAGTAGGAAGGTAGGAGTAGTCCGTGTGCCCCTTTGGTTTCAACTTCTTGTAAATAATGAAAATCCCTAGGTAAATGTTTTCCTTATTTTCCTTCTTCCTTCTTGGACTATGCTGGCCTTTATCAATCCCTTTTATAACATGATCATTTGAGGGTTGTCCATCACTATCAGACTCGGCGGAATAAATGGAGTTTTTTTCAATCCCTCCCTCATTACTAAAACAATAAAAACAGTTTTTCAAGTTGAGACTGGCAAAAGTTGTCGTATTGGTTTGCCTGCTTACACCATGCGATGTGTGCTCCCACACCCAACCATCCATAGACTTATTGTTGGAATTCTGTTGGACCACCCTTCCAGAGTTGTTACTACGTTCTGCACACACAACCATTACATAGGTGCATGGATTTGGGATCACATTGCCCTTTTCACACCTTGCAATCAAATTGCCGCCAGGAGGACTCTCTAGATCGCTCCCCACCATGTTAAAAAGTTCAGATACCATCTATTCACGAGGTAAGGCTTTAACTAGTTTTTTCTTCACAGCATCGCCCGAACAAATAATACTAGGATTCTTGCCTGAACCTTGACCTCACATCCATCAATAGACCCCTTTGGATACGACAGAAGACCCTGAGCCTTCAGCTGGATGCTAATATCTTTGGCTACTCCATTGGAAATATGTTGGTCTGCTGAAATCCCCATTTGAAGGTCATACCCCACCAATTCATCATCCTCAATTAAAGTAACTAACACAGCCTCTGAATTTCAGAGTTGATCTCTTGGGTCACCATACAAGACGAAGACCTTCAAACCAGAACCTAGCATAGACAACCTTCTACCTTGTCGCTCCTATGGCTCCTGGAACTCAGTCCTACCCCCGCGCCTACACACTTTCTTCGAGTGGCCCATCTTCTTGCTGAGTGAAAAAAATTCCCTCATGATTCATAACAAAAAATTCATTATACTAAAACTCTTCTCCAACATAAATCAAAATGAAGTCAAGAGGACCTTTAGACACATCGAATTCGAAACAAATTTGAGGATAAATGGGGTGGAAAAAAGAATAGGATCTATTATCAGAATAAAGGAATCTTGCTACTAGGTTCCCCAATATACAGATTATGGAGGGGTTTTGAAAGGGTAGCAGGAGGTGAGAAAAACTTACTCAACAAGTCGTAGTCAGAGAATCTTGCTTCATGTGGAAATCATAGTTCCATCGGAAAATGAAAAATCTGAAGTCGTTGCATGTGCGGGGAGTGAAGGACCATTCCTGAATTAGGTCTTCCTCCGATGAAAATCTGACCAAGATTTCTCTTTTATCCAGATGCCCACCATAGATCTTTCATATATCCCCCATGATCTGAAGATAAATCTACTGAAATCATCCACCAAAGGGCAATGGTGATTGAACTGAGTGATCAACGTCAATTTGAGAAGAGAAGAACCCTCATTGAATTCGGAAATCGAGAGCAGTAGTTCTGGGTGACCTTCTTGCAAATCAAGAACTTTAGGGAAAATCCGGATATGAGGAAAGGATGGGAGAAGGACAGGGTTAGAAAAAGGTGAAAAGGAATGGGTGCGGATGCCCTTAGAGATCAAAGAAGTCCCCGCCCCCACGGAGGGGGGGGGAGCAGTCACACCGACCGTCTACATCTAGGGCAGCAGGGAAGCGCTCTCCCTCCCGTTTTACATCACCACATTTAAATAATGGATATAATTATGTATTTAAAACAATTATATGATATTTAAAATATTATTATAATTATTTAATTTATATATATAATATACTATCTTACGTTCCATTCCATTTAAAATAAAATAATTTCACTCGTGTGTATAGATGCTTACCACCTAGTAAAGCGAAGTGATTTGTTATTGACTTACACAATATATGGAACATAATAAAGAATCATTTATCAAATAAATGGGATATATATGAAATTATATTGATTCTGGAAAATTAATGCATCGACCATTTCTTCACCCACTCAACCATTAAGGAAATGATAATGTTCGTCAAGCATATGTATGATCTACCATCTCCATGAGGAAATGTGATTCATTCTCCGAAGTAAAATTTCAATAATAATTTAAAAAAAGTTTTTAATTAAAAAAATTTTATTTATAAAATTAAAATAATTATATATATGATGGAACAATTTGATACAAAATAACCATTAATTTCATAACAAAACATGTCTATGTAAATAAGCCAATTAAAACCCAAAAGTATTAAAATAATGAAAAATTATTGATGGAAAAGTCAAAAGATGTTATAAAAGAATCATATATGATATAATAAATATGAAAATGGTTATGTTTTAAATTAATTATATTCCTAAAATTATTATATAGGAAGTTTAAAGATGTTCAAAAAAGGAATCGTATGGTAAGGGATGTCCTTTCAATTTCTAGTCATTAAGGCATATTGCAAGGTTACACACATTATTTATTTTATATTGTGTATATACTTCCCATATTAAATGTAATATAATTATTATTTAATAAATCATGGATTTATAATATTAAATTTGAATTATTTCTTACAATGTGTTTTTTCATAATAGTTACTTTTTGGTAAATTATTTCGTACTTGAATTCATTTTCATTGGGTTGTATTACTTCTTCATTGTATTTGATATTATAAGGATATGGGTGTAATGAATTTTTAATATGTTAATTTTTATTTAAATTTTTTTATTTGGATTAAAATTTTATACACAAAATCGATTAAATGTTCAATTCTCACATAAAAATTATTATTTTTAATGGATTACTTCAGAATCTAATTTTAATTTGGATTTTTATGCTTGAATTTCTATTGATAGAAATTATTTTATAATTGGGTAATAAAAACCTTTAGTTTTTTTATCATTTCTTTATTGATGAAATTTAAAATTAATAGTATCATTTCTCCACTCAATGGAACATAAAATTGTGGCTAAACTCTATTTAAAAAAATCTGACATTATTTATCCCATCGGTCGACAATCCATTTTAATCAAAATCTATATTATCTCTAAGTTTTTTTGAAAAAATTGAAATCCATTTTCATAAGATTTATAAAATTATTTTTCACCCATTTATACTTTTATTTTTTAATAACAATCTTAATGTTATTTTTCAAAATAAGGAATGTTTTGTTTTTATGAAAAAAGTGAAAATAATATTTCATTGAATATGTAATGAATGGATAGAATTTCAATATTTCATGACAACTCATTATTTTAAAAATTATTTTATAATTTTCAATTATTATTTTTTGATAAATAAATTATGAAAATGTTTTGTGCACCATTAGTTTTTATATTTTATTTCATATATGAAGAGGATATTTTACTCATGATGTTTCTCTAAAGATATTTTTATTGTATAGTAATTCATCAATTACAATAACAAATTATATTACTAATAGTACACAAGTGAAATGTTTAATTTATATCATTTTTATAAATTATATGGACCTTTTATTATTCTTTTGACCACTGAATGTATTGAAATTATATTTCCTAAATCATTTTCTTAGTCATTTACTTTCCATTGAAATATTTAAATTCCAGTAATTATTAGACATTAAATTACCCCTAAATATCCATATTATTTGTCATGGATATTTTTATTTCTTAAAATGTAAATTATTTTTTCATACGATATTCAACATTGAAATTTACTTTTATATGTAGGTAAATATAGATAAATCGGAATTCTTTACTCAATACTAATTTTTTTATGATAAGTAACATAGTGAATGAATTAAAACGACTATTAAATATCTGTGTAATTATTTGGAAATTTAGTGAATGTTGGGGAATGTAATTACATATCGCCTTGATTAAACAGTTGTCTCATGGCGAAAATTAAAAAAAAATAAATGGGGGTTTTACAATTATTTATAAACTATATTGTGAACATTATTGATAATAGATATATCACTATGCCTGATATCTTAATGTTAAATAATTAATAATTTCTTTAATTAATAATTTAGTTATTATTATTCATGGTATTTTAGCAAGGATATTATATCTGGATGTAATTCATTTTAAGTTATTGATTAAATAGAATGCATTTTTAGATATTTACCTTTCCATATTAATTATGCCTTAACAATAACTAATAGTCATGTTATTTAAAGGGAATATATTTTCATATATTCACCTAAAAATATTGATAATACATTATCTATTCATGATAGTTATGTTATTTAAATGGAATGTGGGTTCTGTAATTTAACATTCTATATTGATTATTACATATCTATTGATGATATTCTAGCCATTTAAATGTAATTTATCTTCATTTATTTACTTTTATATTTTTTATTATTGCTTATATATTCACGATCGTCTTGTTATTTAAATGGAATTTGGGTTTATTTATTAAAGGATCCATGTTTATTGTTTTTTATATGTTTATTATAGTCAATTTAATAAAATGGATTGTGTGTTATATTATTTACCATAACAAATTGACTATTACTTAACTAATAATGATAATTAAGTTATAAATTAAATGTAATTCATCTTTAGATATTCACCTTTCTAAATAGATTATTAAATAATTATTATTATTCTTTTAATGTTGATAGATTCTATTATTCATAACTATTACTGAGTATTTGAGATCACCATTATTTTTTTCCTTCCCTAGGAATCCATAATTTATACCATGAAATACATGAATGGATAATCTAGCGAGAATGATGACATTAAAGAAAACAAATAATGTTGTAATTTGGTTATTCAAATTTAATATAAGATTCTTGTTTGTATCAAGTTTATAGGGACCACTGAACTATTTGGTCAACTAGGATGGGATTCTTTATATATTATTCCAATAAAATAATAAAGACACGTGCTCTAGGATTCTGGGGTCAAGGTCATTACAGTTGTTATTAGAGGAAGTTTAATAGAAACCATGATAACTATATTAACGAATCCATATATTATAAAACATAACCATATGATATACATTGAGGATTGGGTTGTAGAACATCCTATAGTACTAGTTAGGTTGATATTTTGTGGTTATCCCTAGATATAAATCCATTTTTGGATAATAAAAGATGGAGTGGTTTTAAAAATTACATTTATACCAATAATAAATATAACGTAGGAGCATTATAATTGACTAGATTCTTACTTGGCATAGGACAATAGACTATAATGGGCACCTAGTTTGACAATTTTATATGGATATTCATAGATAATTCCCATTTTCAATTGAAATTATTAAGAATGAATTGATTAGATTATGAAAATGAAGTACCTATATTAAACACAAGGTGAAATAGTTTAAAATTAATGTTTCATGATTTTGAAATCCTATAAATGATTATATGATTTTCCCACTATATTTATTCTTTCTCGACTATGGATTACAGTTAAAGTTAACAATCATAACTCAAATGTGTCATGTTACCATGGAATATGAAGGAAAATATAGTGAATATGGTGAAAAAATGGGGAGATGATATGAGTGAATGATATGATGATTACTCCACATCAGTTATATTGATATTTGATTAACAAAATACACCTCAACCAACTCTATATCTCGCTAAATAATTGAAGTATGAAGTTATCTAAGAGCTCAAGTTGTGGGAACTATTGAGTAAAGAAATACCAATTTCATTCATATCAAAAATAAAGAATGTGAAACCCATGAATGTATATCAAAGGAATAAGATAAATATTTATGAATGGAAGATAAGTGAATAAATAAATAAATTGAAGATGAATAATGAAGTGTATGTTGAATGGAAATAAATTTCAGCCTATAGAACTATTTATATTTCATTGTATTAAGTATGGGGAACCAATGAATTATATGTGTCAATTACCTGTCCAATATGTTAACCCCTAGACCAAGGATGGACCTCTGATGAAATAAAATTGTTGAATTATTTATATATTAGGATTTTGAAATTAAATTGTAGAAATAATAATACCAATGGAATTTATGTTATACGAATCATAAAAAATATAAGGATTTTGTGAAATTTTAGAAGCATATACAGATATATTAACATAAGAACTACTGATTCCATTATGATTTAATGATTCTAAATTTTTTCATATACTTAAATTCATAAACACCCATTTTTAAAAT
Source organism: Viscum album (assembly GCA_963277665.1). Classification (NCBI taxonomy): domain Eukaryota; kingdom Viridiplantae; phylum Streptophyta; class Magnoliopsida; order Santalales; family Viscaceae; genus Viscum; species Viscum album. The sequence goes on along the minus strand of OY728128.1, from coordinate 412,368,372 downwards.
TTGGGGGGTATGAATAGGACAAGAATAATCATATTTTAGGAAATCATTTATAGGAATAAAACCTATTGGGTTAGTATAAAAAAATTATTTGAGGAATAATTCCCTAATTTTATTGGAAATATGGTTAAAGGTTTTGGTATCCTTTAGGGATTATATTATATTATTATGAAGGTAGTTACTAGTTATTATAGTTTTGAAATTATATAGGAATCTTATTAATAAGGTTTTAGAAAATAGAAATCCTACATATTGGGTAACAACCAATCACATCTAGAAATGCTGCATGACATGAACCCATAAACATAGGGATTCAAGGTTGTTTCTCCTACCATTAGGAAACATGATGTACTAAATATTTTTCAATTGTTTTTACATAAATAGTTTTGTAGTAAAATATAATCTTTATTTTTGAAAACATATTAATGTATAAAAAATTTTAAGATAATTTATAATGTTTTGGAATTTTTTATTGGATTTTGGGTATATAATAAGTTGTATTAACATAATGGATGATTTTCAAAGAATGAATAATAATTTTCTAGGGTGTAGGTTAAAATAGTATGATATCACCTTTGTGGTGAAAAATTTCACTATAGTTGAGAATATTGTTGGTAATTGGATTGTACGATTATTTATTTGTGGGATAATATATATTGAACCATTTTTAGAAACATTTATGCTAAATTTATTATTTCATCATGTGATGGTTTTTAAATATTTGATATTTTCGTTCGTTACAATACCCATTTCAGTTTTTGATAATATTTAAAGATATTAGGAATATCATATTATTCATTTATAGATATTAATATCCATAAAATGTAAATTTTAAATATTAAAGAAAATAAAAAAATCATATTAAATTTTCATTTCAAGGAGTAATAATTTAATTGGAAATTGATTGAATCATACAAAAGGATGGATTTTTACTTAAAATATAAAAATTACTTATACCTACATATATTCAAATATAGTAATTGAATTCTTGAACATTAGAGAATTATCTGGGAATAAAAATTTCATCCTATTACCATCATATAGGATAAATCAATTTTCATTTAACTCATCATATTTTTATTATTTTTATGTCCATAATCTTCTATTGTTCACTCATATTATTCTAATCAATATTCTATATTAGTATCTATAATTATTTATGATTTTTATACATGTACATAATTTAAATTACAAAAAATGTATATAAATTGGAGACCTTGTAATGTGTTATTCTAGATGACCTTCACACAACAATTTATATATAATTATGTGGTTTTATTATTAAATATATTATGATGATGGTTTGTTGTCAATGATATTTCAGTATTTCACACCCTTGATTATCAAAATCATGTTTAAACTATGAGGAAACAATTTATTAAAGGTGTGGGAATATAATTCCCATAAATATAAAAATAATAAATTTGTATTTGATATAATATATGGAACAAAATATAGTGTTTAGATTATAATTTAACACCACGTGTCTTTATGAAATATTTCTATTTAAATAAATTTTATATATACGATTCCTTACGGAACTGGCACCCTCAAGTAAAAAGGAACCGTAATATAGCATAAAATTATAAACTATCCATTAAATTAATTTATAAGAATAATAATATATAAATTATGAAAATTATGGTTATCTAATTTTTATTAATAAAATAAGAACCATTTTAATTAAAATGATTTTTATGAAAAATGGTATGTTTTTAAAAGATGGCTTAGGTACACATTCTGAAAATATTTTAAAAATAATTTTTATTATATTTATAAATTTTATTGAAATAATATAAACATGATTATTAAAATAATAATATCAGAATTATATTCTGGATTTGTTTGGGATTTTTCTAAAAAGATATATTTATCAATGAATATTAAAAAAATACAGATGTTTATTGAAAATTGCGCTATCATTGAAATATTATTCAAAGATAAATTATAATAAAAATATTGGTTTAATTAAAAATTATTTCAATTATATTAATATTTAGCTAAATTAATTATTTTTTAAAAAATCATTTTAAATTTTAAAATTAAAACCTTATATACATTTTAAAATTTTCTCTTCAGAAACACATTTTTTATCATGCATGCAGATATAATTTAAATTTGAATCTTACCCTTTAATTAATTGATTTGGGAAAAATGGATTCAATATAAGGAATCAAAATAGTTTATATTATCTAATAATTCCATCTAATTTTTTACACTAATTAATTGTGAAAATAGTAAAAATTAGTTACCCCTATTAATGTAAAAATGTGTTTACGAGTGGTTAAACTATGAAGATATAGGTTAAAAGAACCTAAATCATTTCACAAACCCATTTGATGGAAATATATATAACTTATAACAAATAATGTTTGATAATGTCTCATTTTTTGGACATTTTATTGATAGTAACATTGGTGTAATTGAATCTTTTCAATAATTCAATGTGTTTCCTCTCACCATAATATAAATGGCCACCACTCTCCTCCCCACTCCACACATCCAATGTAATTTGGATTGGACAAGATATAAAAAAATTATTTAATATGATAAAAACAACCAATATCTCTTGGTTTGATCATAAATCCATCATACAATTAGTTTTGTAGCAAAACTAATGGTGTTGTCTGAAAAAAATGTATGGTTATAAAACAACTATTTTTATATGTTTTCTTCTTCGACCTTCCTTAAAAAAATATTAAAAATGATTATAAATTAATATTAATGTCTAAAATATACCTATATGTTATTACATTATGGTAATGAACTATACATATCACAACATCCATAAAAAAGAAAATAAACTCTTCAATTATTGGTACGGTGGACTACCGCCTCATAAACCAATGCAATTGGTTTTCCATAACCCCCTTTAAATAAAAAAAATGATGGATCAAAACATTTATATGTTATTATTTTATATTTTTATATATCTTAAATTTTAAAATAACATATAAAATTTAACATTCCATCCCATCTAAAATACGATGATGTATCTCATTTTTATGAAAAACATTCACCTTGCAATGTAATGTAGTTAATAATTCAATTAAACTTTAAATGAAAGGAAATAAATAATATTTAGTGAATATATATGATATTTTAAATATATTAATGCTAAAAAATTAAATTATCACCCCTTATGTATCCATTTACTAATTATGTAAATTATAATTGGGCCCATGTGTATGTACGACCAACAGTCCCCATGAAGCTATGTGATCCATTGTCCATGTTCAAAAATACATAATTATTATAAAATTGTATTACTTAATAAAATGATATTTATAATATTAATATCATTCTGCAGAATATGGAACTATATAGTTCACAACAACTGGAACATTCATGCTGAAATATGCTTGAGAAAACAAGGTAGTTAACACTCGAAACAATGAAAACAATAAAAATATTATTAATGAATAGTGAAAATATTTTATTATAGATTAATATATTATAATATAAATATAAATATTTGTGTATTATAAATTATTATAATTTTTAATTCCATTTTATAAGAGGTTATATCACGTTCAATCAAAAAGAAGAGAAAGGGAATAGTCTTCGTATCAATTTATCTCATTTGAGACATATTATAATGTTTTTCAGATAATTTATTTTATATAGTGTATATACCTACCCTTTGATATGTAATATCATGATAATATAATAATTCATCTTATTTTATGTTTAAATTAGAATAATTTCAACCAAGGGGAATTCACTAAAAAGTTACCAAGTGGTAATGAATTACATAACACAATTTTTTTTGGATTTATTACTTCTTCAAATTTTGTTATATTATATGATTATGTGTGTAATTAAATTTTAAAATATTATATTGTATTTTTAGTTGTTTTATGTGGATTTAATTTTAATAAAAATAATTAATTAATGTTTTAATTCTAAACTTAATTTTATAATCTCTATAAGGGTTTACAACATAATCTCATTTTATTTGGTATTTGTTATGACTGAATTTAAATTGAAGGAAAAAATTTGATAATTGACTGGAAAAAGTTATTTTTTTGGTGAAACAAATGATACATTCAATGCACGCACCCCAGGGAGGGAAAAATGAAGAAAATATAGTTCCTCACATTAGTAATAAGATTACAATCATGTGGTAGGGGACCCATATGGGTGTACAAAATCACAATCTCATATGTTTTACCATTTTTGGAAAGAGAATTAGATGCACCATTAACCTCCATAAATATTTCAGGAATAAGAATTCTGTGGATAAGAAAGGCCCTACATTTCTTGATTGAATTAATTACCTCTAATGGAATATTACCCTCTTTTTAAAGTGCCCTACCAGTACCGATGAGTCTGACTCTACTTCAGTGATCTGAGTATTGAATCTCATACAGAGAGTCATCCCAGTGTCAATGGATTTTGCATCAGCTACTGTAAACATAACCTCACCATTGAAGTAGAAAAAAACAAGGATAAAAAATCCCTTATTGTCCTATATAAGGACTCCCCTCTCATCACCTCATCAATACAATAGTTGTCCATGTTAAATTTTTCCTAGGAACAAGGATCACTCAAAATGACCCACCATCCATACTGGATAGTTGTGCCTCTGTGCGTGAAAGCTAATTGGGTGAACTTATTTAAGGTATCTTAATTTATCCCCCCCTTTAGAGAGCACACCCATTCCCACCACTAGTAAGTCCCATTTGGCTTTTACTGAAAAAGTGAAAGCAATCATGTTTTACATTACTTGTATTAATAAAATTTCTAACTACCATGTATGATAAATTTCATAAAGATTATTTTATAATAATAAAAAGGCTGTTTAAATAATGTTACAAAAAATTTTATATTCCACTTGTATTAATAGCTAATTTTTAAAGGAAAAGGGATATTTTCCTCATGAATGTTTTTAAGATCTTTTTGTGGTATTTCTATTTTTCAATGAAAACAACCCTTTATATTACCATTTATCTTCCATGTAAATATTTTATCTATACCATCAATATTCCTTATATGGGTGGTTTTTGATAATTTTCCATATAATGTATTGAAATTCACTTTTATGATTCATTTTTATTATCCAAAAAATTCCCTTGAAATATTCACTTTTCTACGATTCATATACATTAAATTTTCCCTGCATATACATATTATTTATCATGGATGTGATTTTTTCATATAAAATGTATAATATTTATAAAAATAATTCTATATTTAATGCCATTTGTATATCTGGGGAAATATTAATAAATATATATTCTTTACTCAATATATTTAATTGATGACATGGAAATTTTTTTATGAATTAAAATGATTATTTGGTATAAAAGGAATTATTTGGACTTAAAATGATGGGTGGGAATTTATAAATATCCCCTAGATGCATCAGTAGTTGAATGTGGTTTATTAGTAAGATATAATTAGATAGTGTTTTACACATATTATAATATATCTTGTTAAAGGCCCTGGAAGTAGAGGAATCATGATGCCTATGACCATGGAATGTAATAATTAATCATTTCCTTCATTAAGAATTCAGTTTTTATTATGTATGATATTTTCAAAATGATATCATCTCAAGATGAATTTCATTCTCACTTATTAATGAAATCCCTATGTTGTTAGTTATTTACATTTCCATATTGATTATTTCTAATCTACTCATGAATGTAAAGTTATTTAAATGGAACCAATGTTAATTTATTTACCTTTCCATATTGATTATTCCTTATATATTAACGATATTCCTGTTATTTAAAAGGCATGCGTGTTCAATTATTTATCTTTCAATATTTATTATTCCTTATTTATTCATTATAGTTATATTATTTAAATGGAATGTGTGTTTGTTTATTTAAATTTACTTATTGAGTATTCTTTATATAATCATGAGACTAAATTTATTTCAATAGGATATTTGTTCAGTAATAAACATTTCTATATTGATTATTTCTGATTTATTTAGGAATTTCAATTTAATTAAATGGAATGTGTGTTCAGTTATTTACAATACAATATTTATTATTCCTTATCTAATTGTGATATTCATGTTATTGATTAAAGTGGAATGTGTTTTCATATATTTTCATTTTCATATTGATTATTCCTTACTGATTACTCCCCATTTACACATGATAGTTTCCACATAACCTGAATATTATTATGAAATTGAGCACACCCTTATTTTTTTTTCCTTTACCCAGAATCTAGGATGTGTGTTATGATTATATTAAAATATATTCTTGTGAGAATAATTATATTTTAGACAACAAAATTTTATTTTAATTTCTGTATTCAAATGTAATATTTTAATCTTTTATATATTTAGTTAAGATAGGCTTATAGACTATCCATTAATTTGGGATATGATTCGTTGTATCTTCTAGAAATATAAACATGTGGTCACCAGATCTATGTTACAATGGTTGTTCTATTTATAATCACTAACCAAAACATAAAGAATACATATAAATATAATGGGTTTAAAATCCTTTTTAAAATCGGTTCATACAAGAAAATCATTTATAATTACATAAATATTTAAAAAATGATAGATCCTTGTAATATTATTGGTTATCCTATGATATTCGGTAACATGCATGGTAAATACCATTCAATTTTAATGATGAGTATATAATATTGATACTATATAAATAATTTGTATATGTTTTAGTAGATATTTTCCAAAAATTTGTTAATTTATTTAGAGTAGTTGAACAACCACATATTGAATTAATGAAATATATAATATATGTAATGGAATGGAAACTAAATAAAAATCACTATTATACATAGTGGATTTTTGGAAAAGATAAATGTAGTGATTGATCATTACTATGATAGAAACAAAACATTTTTTAAGATTACCAATGTAGGAATGTGGATTCTATCATTTGAAAAACAACATTAGATAAAATAATAATATGTTAACATATATTTATAATGATAAAAAAGACTTTGGGAGGATGAATAAAGAAAATTTATTTTGAAATATGAAATAAGATGGATATTTTGAAGACATTTGTTAAAGTTAAATATTTTGATAAATCTATGAGAATAAATTTCACTTTCAGAATACATGATAACATATAATGTATTATTTATATAAAACAACTATGACGTTATACAGATTTTTTCAAATTTAAAACATTAAAAAGATTTTCATTGACCTCATTTATTAAAATGGCTCATGTCAAAAAAGATAATGAATACATTAAAAAATTTAAATAATTAAAATTTTATATAAAATGAACATAATAAATTATTTAGGAATATATAAATAAATTCTTAAAACCACGAAATGAATATGGTAATAGAAGATGATGATTCATGGAAAAAAACAAGAGGTAGGGTCAGTTTCCTTTGTAATCATCAAATAATTTGTAATTGAAAAAATAAAATATTGAGAAGAAATTTAAACAACCTTAAATAATTAAATTTCTAAGAAAATAATGTGGTTTTAAGAAATAAATAAATTATAAATTCCCCACATAGATTTTCATTCAAAAAATGTAAGGATTTGAAATTGAGATCAATAGAAAAACCATTACATTAAATGTATCATAAGAATCAAAATATCATAGAAGATAACCATGAAATAGACATTATTGAATGATTAAATGTAATATATTAATTATTATTTAACCAAGTAGGTATTATAATATAACATTAAATATAATTTATGGTGTGTAATATCAAAATGCTCTAATATAATTAGTATAAGAGAAAAATAGGCATTTACTAAATCCTACCTAGCTAGACCTTATTGAACCTATTATAAAAATTAAATATATAAATAATATAATTTTGAACACTATTCATTCCTAAAATCTTTTTAAACATTATTTATAATCAATTTTTTTTATAATATATTAGGTATATATCTTTAATTTATTATTGGATGTATTTTTCATTGATGTATTTTTTAGAAGTTGTTTCAAAATTGTGGTGTTGATTCTTTCTTATATATTAAAATTTGATAATTTTAATACCATTAAAAGTTCTTTAATAGATATTATATAATGATTAATAATGTTATAATTTCAATTTATAATTATAATGTTTATGATGAAGTGGGTGATTTGATTGTCTTGGTAGGAAAATTTATATGAATAAATATAGGTATTATTAATAAATAAAAAATTAATAAAATCTTCCAAAACGATAAAAAATTATTTTATATTTGATTTTTTATATAACCATATCTTCTATTCTTATTATTCATGAAGAGAAATTATAGCATTATTGAATTAGGTGGTTAAACCGATTATAAATAAAATTATTCTAATGTATGTATGGTTAAAAAAGATTTTCATTCAAATATTATCATTATTACAGTAGATCAATGGTATTAGGTATATTTTTTCATGTGGTTGAATCTGGTTATAAAATAGAAATATAATTAATAACATACAATAATAAAAAACTAAATATGACCCTTTTATGGTGGTGGTAGTCTGTATATAAACATGAGTGGATCCTTTGATTACATAGAATATAAATGAGTTAGTAATTGGTTTATATAGTAATAATATTAATTAATGATTTATATATCATTTATATTAATTGAATATCTCAGTTTAACAATTTTAGTAATGTGGTTATTAGAAACTGATAGCATTGTTTACGTAGAAGGTAATTCAAACATAATAAAATGAAATTTTCATTGTTTGGATGGTTAGTAGTTGGTTCAAAAATGGATATTCAGTTGGTATAATAAAATTTTATCATATTATGAATACATATGGTATCATAAATCCATAGTTATAATAGTTTTGAGGTGGTAAATTAAGAAAATAATTCGGAGTGTTTGGTTGAGAACATTTCCTCACTCATTGGATATTCCCCCTTCACTAACTACATATGGCTCCAGAGCATGGTATTTTGGAAAGCAGAATGAATCTATAAATTAGGGAGAGAGTTGAGAATAGTATTGGCTACAGTTTTTATAGTTCTTATTCTTTTTAATTTGTGGATAAATGTGGTGAATCTTATATACTTTTATAAGTGATGAAAAATAAATTTATATAAATACCCATTAAAATTTCAATGATTGAATGATAGAATTCAAGTTTCAATATACTAAAATGTGGGAAATAAATTATTTATGGGTGATATAATTTTGATAAATACTTTAAAATAAATTTTACAAATTTTTAAACATGCGACAAGTATTTTATCACAATATTTTTTCATTTCTAATTTTTTGTTTCTACATTGTTAACATGTTATTTCCACATAATTTATATTTTAATAAAAAATAAAAGGTAACCCCACATAAAAAATATTGATATTACTTAACTAAAAAAATATCCATATAATTTAATTCATTTTCTAAATTATATTGAATTAAAATTTAATGAAAAAAATTTAATCGAAATTGAAACTATTTTGAAGAAAATTGTTAATTTTTATATAATAATTTGTAATCGTATTTTTTATTGAATACCAAATGAATTATTATTAATACTATTATATTTATATATCTAAAAACTACACTAGTATTTATTGGGAATAAATTATATAATGAGTTCAAATACAAATTACATAATTTTGATAAAATAGTTCATTGAAAAGAACTCTTTATCTATTATCATGGTAAGTATCTATAATCATAGTAATCAAAAATTTATGTCTAAAACTATATTTAACATCTTATATAATATTAAAATTTTTATATATAATTTAAATTCAATTTTTTATTTAAAATTTTCATATAATAAAAAATTAATATTTATATAAGTGAATTGAAATATATTTTAGAGAAAATATCACCTTACAGTAAAAAAAATTTTAAAAATGGTTCTTATAAATTCAAAATATTATTGTCATGAATCAAATTACTTAATAAATTTATTTTTGTTCTAATAAAAAAGCTTTCATGCTTTTTATACATACTTCTATATATAGTAAAAATTTACAGTACTTCAATAATGAAATATTTTTATTACTCACATAAAAATAAATTATTTATAAAAAATTAATTAAATCCATCTTAACATAATAATTATATTACGACCAAAAAATGACATCAATTTTTTAAAAATCATGATATAAAATATGGGATCATGATTTTTAAATAATATTAAAAAAGATAATGAAATTATTTATAGAAAAATTAATTATCAAAAATTATAACTATTTATATTCTAATTTCATATTAGTTATTGGTCTAAATAGTGTTAATACAATACTCATATTGATAATATGTTTTATCCCTCATATATTTACTATTATAAAATAAATAATATAAAAATATAATATTTTGGAACATATATATTATTTTAAAATAATAATTCTTATTTATAATTTAGAAACACTTATTGAATGTTATCATTACCATAGTATTGATAATATAATTTATTTAGTTATTTATAGATATTTTTCATAATTTGGTTACCACTATTTTTAACTATAAATTATTTGAAAAAAATTAAATATTATATAATGTTTTACAATTTTTCATCATTCGGTGTTGTGGGTGAAGAAAGCTACTGAACGCATTAGGTTATGATGGAAAATATAATTGAAAATATCGAGGTATTACATTTCCCCCATAAATATAAATAGTTCCCCTCAATTTTTATTATCACTTACAATTGATAGTATTTATGTGTATTTAAATGTTAATAAAGATTAAAGATAATTATTTTAAGGGGATATATTCCCTATTATCATATTGAAGAATATGTAACACATCATTTCCCTAATAATATGTATTTATTAAGACTATAAACTATTTATTCCAAATATTCTTTTATTTATATGTCATTGGACATTCAAGAAGAATATATTTTCAAATAAAATTTTCACAATCCAATTTCCAAAAAATTATTAAAACCAAAATTTCTACAATAATATTTAATAAAATCCACGTAATTTATTATATTAATATGAAAATTGAATCCTTTTATATATTATCCAATGAGTCCTTAATTTCAGTCTTTGATGATTTAATTTCTACTATGTTATATAAGATTTAATTATAAGTGATTTATTTAAATCTATACTTTATTTCATCATCTTCCAATTACTTTTTCTTAGACATTATAATCCATCATAATTGTTTATATAGAGTGATTGTATATAAAAATTATATCCCGGTGAGGAATATTTCTAGGTGTCCATACTAAGTCCCAATCATTAGAAACCATGTGACGACTGTATTAATAATCTACTATCTTCTTTTTTGGTGAATAACCCTTGGGGAATATATTCCAAACCCACATCAAATTTCCAGTATCAATATATGAATGTAATTTCTAGGAAAAAACTTAAAAACATTACCAAATAAATAGGATGATATAGTATACTTAAATGTTACCATTGAACTTACTCGTTGGGATTTATCTAATTTTATAAAATGAAAAACATTTAAATATCTAATGTAGACCTACGAAATTGTAAAACATTTACCTAATCAAGACCATATCAACCCAACCATAACATATATTTTATAAAATTTATATAATTTGGAAATTATATATCACAATTAAAATTACATTCTCTTGACCAATTTTATATTTAAGCGAGGACTAGATAAAAAAGAAACATAATTTCTAACACTTTTCAATATTTCTACTTAATAGAAACACATTAGACACTATTATAAACTACTCATAAGATATACACATCTTAATATCATGGGGAGTAAAGAAAATAAATCTATTGATATCAAATCCATAGTACGGGTAAACATAAGTAATAATAATTAATGATATAAAATAAGTACATAGGTATAATTAATGTAGTAAAAAATAACATAAGATAATAATAAATTACAGAAATGGATTAGAAATTGTGATTCATGACATGATTCTTGGAAATGAATATTAAAAAATTTCAAATGATAATTGATAATGTAATATTAGGATACATTTTAAATGTGGTGAAAAGTTTATCATATAGAAGTTTCACATTAATGGGATTCATATATGCACCAACTACTATTGGAAACAAAATTAATCTTTTCTATACAGGTATAAATAAAATATAATTTTGTTAACAAAGAAATAAAGAGTGATATATGAAACCTTTTATCATAAATGACTGATTTTATGTGTGGCACATAAAATCAGTCATTTATGATAACAAAAACTACCTCTTGAATGAATATTTTATCATATAATTTTTACAAGGAATCAAATAATTAAATATTTGAAAATTCAATCAATAATATTTTTATGATATACATATATAAAATTACACATTATCCATATTTTTTATTAATATTCAATGAAAATATCCATCAATTAAAATAATGTGGTATATGGTATTTAGACTTTATATACAAAACATATATGGTGTAGTCAATATTTTCCCTAGTAAATAGATGTTCTGAATAATCGTTAACTCACATCAATCATATAACTGAAATATTTGATGTTCACGTATGAAATTATTTTGGTATGACTAATCATTATATATAGTTGATAGTTACTATAGAAAAAATATATGATGGATCATTCATATAATAGAAAATAACATTAAATTATCCATCATAAAAAAATGGTTTATGGTGTCACCTGAATAATATCCCATAAAAGTCATAAAATAATTCAAACATTGTAGTCATTGTGAAATTTTTTTGGGGGTTTTAGGAAACTTAAATTGATCATTTATAATAAACTTAAAATTTTTAAAAAAATCATTAAAATATAATTATTTTTATAATTCCATGATAATTTGATTATCATTCAAAAGGAATGAATAATAAAAAAAATGTTACATAGAAAATTCCATGATGATAAAATGTTGTCTTCATGTAGAAAATTATAAAAAAATATTATTGAAAAACACTAATTAAAATTATCCATATTGAAAATGAAAAAAATTTATTTTAAAATTTTAAAAAAGATAAAATTTGATGATATTGACCATAATAAATTATTGAGGAAAAGATATTTCAATTCATATAAACATCCAATTAATATAGTCTTATATGTGGAGGATCTCTGACTGAAATTAATTGGTATGAAGGGTTTCCCTCTAAATAGGTAAATAATGACCCAAGGGGAAATCCAAAATACAGAGTTGACATAAAAATGTAAATACACTGACACAAGAAACCTAGATTCATTGGTTTCATTATTATATTGGCTTATGAATCTAGGTATCTTATCCCAAAGGAACAAATAGTTTGTCAGTTCTCGTAATTAGGATATATACATGAATCACATGTTACAATTGAAAAAATAAAATACAAAAAATTATTTCCTTTTTTGTACAACATCATATCCTTTAGAATATCCCTCTAAGACAATCCTAATACATTTCCTAGTATCCATGGGAAATGAATCACAATAAATGGGTGATATATTATTCTTAATATAGTTATATGAATAGTATAATCTATCATGAATACATATGACATAATCATTGTTTCTATATAAATTACTGAAAAAAGTCCATTTAATGAATGATTTGAACATGTATATTAATATGTAATGAATAAATGATGAATAAATAATTCCATATAAATAATTACATGTTATTGAATATTATCCATGGAAAATATATCAAATATAATAATCATATTTCCATTAATAAGCACTCTCATAATGAAGGAATAATTTTTTTGGACATCATAACTATAAAATCAGGGCCTCATTCCAAGAGATATTTCCTAAAAGGGTTACTCCTAAAAAAATACCCAATCTAGATTGTCTCATGAGACTTACTTATGTATATTGGGGCTATACCATCCACAACAAATCACATACTAAGTGAAATTAATTCCTTATGAGTGAACCATAATTGAAATAAACATTATTTAATAAAATCTAGAATATGATATGAGAATACATTCCCCAATAAATAAAAATAATCATTAAAAAATCTATGTAATAAGGTGAATAGTATCAGTATAGTACAACCCTAGTCAAACTGAGCATAATATATCTATATAAAAAAATATTTTTGTCATCATTAAAACATATTATCAATGGATAATGAGTAAAATAACAATTATCCTCAACTATGAATAGAAGTGCCTTAAAAGTACATTAAAACATTGTAGAGGAAAATATATCTTTTATTTTAAAATATCATTAAATAAATCTTGAATATGTATTTTTTTTAAATATCATTTTAAACATTTAATAACAGATTCTATGAATGAGTTGTCATAAAGATAACTAATTTTATTGATTCTTGGAAAGGAATTCTTTTCACACTGTTGTAAAAATGTTTTAGAGTGATTCATATAGAGATAAATAGGAATATTTTTCTAAAACATATTTGAAAAGTTTAAACATAGATAAATATTATCTTAATAAAAAATTTGGTTTATTTAAAAAAATTATGAATCATTTTCATTAAACAAGGATATATAAGAAAAAGGGTTTTTGATTGAACAGATAGACAAAAAGGTTTGTCCAAAATAAAATTTTATCAATAAAATTATGTAAAAAAGAGTTAAAAATAGTATTATTGCTTGAAAAGTTTGTAAATAACTTTCTGATAAAAAAATATTTTAGGTTTATGTTATATATATCAAATAATTTCCCTATGTCTGATATAAACACAAATATAAACAACTCTGAATACTGAGGAGATTGTGAAGTAAACTCTTACAATATTGGTAACATTTCAATCATAATCCCCATGAAAGAAATAAAATTAAATAAAACATTAAAAGGAATTATTTTAATTTGATTCATTATATAATGTATAAATTGGGATGTATATAACCAAAAAAGGGAATAAGTGTGGAATATGAAATATGTCTCATGGAAGTAAGCATGTGATAAGAAACCCTTACCTCAAGTCTCTTTTCATTTTCATGTGTTCAAACCACAAGTATAAAAAATATTGGATAATTATACATCTATTATAGAACCATATTCAAATATATCACACCATAAATGACATACATATAGTATTTTATCACCTATTTATTTACAACTATTTCATAGAATCACTGTTTTGGATGATAATTACTTCATTTTTCATGTATGTTTTGGTTCAATAATTTTTTTACATTAACCTTGATCATAGTTCAGTCATCTCTAGAATGTTATAAATTATATTAATATTATATATATTAAGTATATATTTATTTATACTAATTTATAAATGTTATAGATATAAAATGGATTTCACTGTTCATGGAAACAGGAGGACATACATACTCATGATGACTATTTCAGTTATTTTATTGTAATGAGGAATAGAAAGAATATAAATATTCAATATCCAAAAAAATAATTATTATTTCATATATAGAATTTATATTAATCCAGTACATCCTTATTACAATTCTTGTAATAATAAATGAAAATAATTTCACAACGCATTGTGGAGGTGGTAAAAAACATGTACCCTTGAGTGATGTTATTGTTTTCCAATGGATTGGAATGTAAGAAGTTAGATTAGATATCTTATTTATAGTTTTACGTTTTTTTCATAAATTTTAAAAATATTATTTAAAATTATACATACTATATTCCTTGTAAAGTTTAATTGAAAAACAAATCACATTGTTCCGTGAGGTACTAGTCTGACATACACATGAGAATCATTATCATTTCCCCCACGAAAATGATAGTAAGTTGGTATATATGAAAACACACTTTTATAATTTTAATAATTACATAAATATACTAATAATATATTAAATCTATTATTATATCCATTATTGAAATGTGGTTATGAAAAAAAAATTATATCAGTTCCTGAGTGGTGATGGTGAGGGTTCGAGAACTCCCTCGATATGTTGTTCTCAGTGCTCTAGAAGGCTAGGAAAACATGGAATTACTTAATTTTTGTAGACTTGTACTTTTTGGTAGAGGAGAGGGTCTTCAACATGCTCAATAAAGTTGTGGTGCACACTATTGAGTCTCACAGATATGAAATAAGACTAAATGATCCATTTAGAGTGACAACATTGGAATCGACTAGAAATCTCTGGTGAATGCATTGATCTATGGTGCCGAATGCAGTGATGCCAGATCCATGTTCTAGTTGGCAACAAACTAGATCTTTCTATACCAAGATGGATATTGAAATGGATAAGACAATTGGGGATCAATAACATTTAATGATGGGGTCTAAGGCATACAAAGATGGTGAACATCCTTGTTATAGTGGATCTGGACTGACCGAGATAGTGTATATGATGGACATTATTACGAGGGATCAAAAAGACACAGTGATGGTGGCTAGGGATTTTTATGTGAATTGGTCATCAGAAATGGTGGCTAAGAGGAGAAAACTACATCGATCTACAGTGGTAGATGTCAATATGAGTAGTGTTGTGATTGTGACAGACTCGAATGGTCTTGGATCTATGGATTAGGAGCTAGAATATGAGATTCATCATTGTGAAAATGAGGTAGTTTTGCCTCATCAATATAGTGTTGGGGATATAGAGGCAATTAATCTTATAGTTAGACACCTGAATTGAATCAAAAATTTGGACATGATGAATCTAAACATAATAGAAGGCATTCATCACTTATCAACGTTGTCATTCCAGAATGTGTCTTGAAGAAAGGATACACCATGTGGGTGATTTATTGAAAGTAAGCTATTATAGATAGATACAAATTTGTTATCACTCCATTATTTTTTGACATATTCATCCAGCTTGTGGAAACATCTTGAAAAATGATGATCTATTTCTAAAATTAATCTTTACCTGTGGTTATTAGGAATAAATATTTATTCCAATGGAATGTGGTTTGTATCACATTATTATCCCATCATAGGATCTAAATATTAGAACATGGGGGATTTTTCCAATTTCATTATAACCATTTTTGTTTTCCATTCAAGAATGGGAGTTTAGATTTAATCTCATTGCGATAAAAAATATTAGATCTCAAGTCTCGATTAAAATTATTGGTCATAAATGAATCTTATGGTATCTTAATAATTTATTATATATATATATATATATATATATATTCTACTACGTGAATCCTAACAAAAATGGATAGGACCACCAAGACTTCCAAATATGGTTACTATGAAAGGATTTTAGTTGAGTTAGACTTGAGTTCCTCTCTAGTTAATAATAAACTATTATCTACGTTGGATATTTATATCTTTTTAAAAGATGAATGTTATAGTCTGCCTAATTTATATACAGATTGTTAATTTATTGGTCATGTTAAGGATATTTTTATAGGAATGTGGTTTTTTAATTTTATCTCGATAAGAATACATAATGAGGCGTCGTGCGGAAATATATTGAGGGGTTAAGAATGCATGATAATGTTATTACTATTGGAGGAAAAAAATCCCCCCTTAATAGGGGAAAACCTATCAGTCATGGTTCTATTATAATGGTTGAGGAATCTCTTAAAAAAATTTATCATGCCTTGGGTAGATCAAAATGATGAACATGAGTTATCAAACCATGCAGACGAGGAATGTAGTCTGATTTGGTAGGATCAATGTTGAGAAATCAAAAATCAGTTCCAAAGAAACGAAATAAGATTCCACATATCAGTATTAAAATATATAATCACATCAACCAAGGTTGGTGAGAGAATATTTCAATGATTCTGGAGGAAATCAATAAAATAAGAGAAACACATGGTATCTGTGTAAAATGGAATGATGTAGAGGATGATTCTATAAGAATTATATACTTCATACATGCATTTTATAAACGAAGAAAAGTTATTATAGATAATGAAGGCTTTCAGCATATCCCTTCAAGGATATCAAGGCATTGAAATGACTACTCATATCTATAGATTAACATGGTTACCAGTTCTCATGGACCCTTAGATTCAAAATCAGATTGGTAGAATGACTATGAATCTTCCTATCATTTTGATTATTGTCATTGATGTTTCTTTCCTTATGTTTTATTTTTCATGGGGGCATAATTTCTTATATGAACCTACCGATATTATTTTCTCTTTATTTTTTATTTTAATAAATATTTTTTTCCCATTGACTGTTAAAAATATATCAGGCCCCGAGTCTATAGTCCACCATACACATGATTAATTATTTCCTTTTCTATTTTATGGAAGTGGAGATTGATATAGGTTATTAAATTAATATAATAAAATATCTATATATAGAAGATACTATTGTAATTTGTTTTCATATTTTTACAATATTTGAAGTTGTTGTAAGAGGAAACCAAATCAAAATGCTCAACTAAGAACAATACCTATTTCAGATCAACATCAACATGATTGCTCAAAAGTATTTCCTAGATAGTCTTTATGAAAAAATCTAATGAATATATGATATTGGTTTTGACGTATGGAACTAATCTAGTTAGAGATAAGATAAAATAAATGATCTTGGATTTGTGAATATGAAATGAAAGGGGGAAACCATTTAGTAGTGGGGGAGAAGGCATAAATGGAATATTTGAAACAAATAAAGTGTTTCCACATATTTGATATGAAAAATTCTCCAAAATGGGGAATTATTAGACCTTAGAGGTGATACAGAAAAAAAAATCATTACAATGGTTGATGAAAAAATAGTTTTTCATTTTAACCGTTATCTTTTTTTACACCCCATTGAACTTGTTTTTACCTTAATTGTTTTAATTACAATTTAATATTTTCACTCATCATTATGATAAAACCTTTTGTTGACCATATTAAATAGTATGAATTGTTATTTTGTATAATATGAAATCCATTTTATTAATTTCAATTAAAAAATGTGTCCTAATTGTATATTAAATTAAACCCACATATTCATCAAAACAATAATTTTTTACAAAGAATACCCTTAAAATGTTTAGAATGTTACAATAAAATTATTCAACCTAAAATTGGTTTCGATTACCTAAATTTGTTAAATTGTAAAATAATTGAAGTAATTTTTCTTCAAGATAATTTATAATATAATTTAATAATGAAAAGGTCTTAAAAAGTGATGATTTTATTAAAAAGTTGAATATTTTACTCTTCATAAAAAAATATTATTTTTATAAAATTGTAAAAATATCACAATTTTTTTACATTCATATTTAAAAAATGATATATTTTGTTTGATATAATATTTAAATTTCATAAAAACATTTGAAACATTTATTTGTAATGTGAAAATAAACAACCTTTTATAAAAATACTTGTATTTTGGAAATCATTTATTTATTTTGAGTGATTTTCATTTTCATTTATAATAAAATTATAACCTTTGTATTTATTTTACATATGATGAAAAAATAATAATTTTCATATTTTATTTACCACTATTAATAATAACTAATTTAATAGTTAGGTTATAACACCATGTTATATTATGATACATTTAGACTTTGGGTTGATTTTTCTTTATATTATCAATGAGTTTAGTTTTATTTACATGTAAATATACTATAAAATATTGTGGTGTTATATATCTAACATTTATCCCTATGAAGAGATTTTGGTAATTCATCATCAAAATCAATCTGTGTTCCCACCCCGCCTCTTCTATCTTCTGATTTCTCAAAAAGAACATTACTCTCTAAGTTGTCAGATTACCCAACACATGTTTCCTAGAGTCTAGTATATTGATTATCTCTTCTTAGTAAGATCGGTTATGTTCCAATTATATTTCATTATGGTGGATCATATGTGTTGGGTCTGGATGTACTTCCTTACCTAGGAAATATAGAACACACTAAGTATTTTAGTGATAATTGGTGGGAATTGCTTATGTTAGGCCATAGATCCAACTCTATTCAAGATTTCAAAATGTAAAATTTACCTTTCATATGTTTCCCTTTATTTATGAACCTTATAACACCATTCTGTGGAGATATATTCATGAAAACATGATCTTCCACATGAAAATCCAAACCATTCCCTCAGTTATCAGTACATATCTTTTTTTAAAAATTGTGCTTCTTTGAAATGAGTTATAATAGTATTTACATTGGTCATTTTCTCATCTATTTTTTTGGGAAAACAAGGTTCCTTTCAAAAAAATCATCCTAGTAGGTTTTCTTATGACATCAATTTCAATATGATTCTTCATAAAATACCATTTCAATACATGAATGAAATATATTGTTATCAAAAAAATCCACCAAAGGAAAATAATGATCACACATACCTTGAAGGTTAAAAAAGTATATCCTCAAATGTATTATGTAGTTATAATATTCTTTTAGGACTATCCATCAGTTTGAGGGTGATAGTTGATGGTCAAATAAAGCTCAGTATCATGAAAATTGTTGATACTCTTTGAGAATTTTGATGTAAATAATGGATCATGATTATAAATGATTGAAAGTTATGTTTGTTGAAGCATTAAAGATTCATTGATTTGAAGAAATTCATACATAAAAATATGTGAATATTCTCTTATATCATTTATGTGTGATGATTTTATAAGGTGGTAAAGGAGAACACATATCGCATCATTCATCTAAGGATTTGTTGGGAACCAAGAGACAGTGTCTGTAGTAATGTTATCCAATTTCACATATAAATAGTAAGAAATTGGTTGAATCTTTTATTATATTGTCTCTTTTAATTCAACTACTGACAACCAAAAAATGATGACACATTATCTATGATTTCCTGATTCTAGTTATCACACAAATATTGTTCCTTCAAATAAGTATACATCATGTTTCTACCTTGGTGTATAATGAAAAATCGAACTATTAGCTTCATCCAAAAACTCTCTTCACTACTCAGGAATAGATATAACCCATAATCTCATTCCAAATTTCTAAATAATAACTTCTAAGACAGAATTATCAAATTTATCATTAGACAAGGATTATATTTTCATTTGAAAATTTTCATAGTCATGTTACTAAATTTTTATCCTTTAAAAAAAAGATTGTTTATTTATCATTTAAAAAATAGTGACATATCCCTTTCCATAATGATTTGGAGAGAAATATTAACAAAATCCATCAACATAATATCCCTCTCACTCGACATTTTTTCAAATAATTCATTATCATTTTATCTCTAAATAGCTTCTACATCAATTTCCTTCACCAAGTGGTAGTGTATATAAATATAAAAGTCCTTGAGTTGCTCAAGGAATCTAAATTTCCACTGGTTGACATCTTTATAAGAAAATACGTAGTTAAAACTCATATAATCCATGTTTATCCATAATGTTTTCCCATTTAGAAAATGTATCTCTATCATTAATGAAAAGTTTATGGTTTCCAACTCAATATCATGGTTTGTATTGTTTTGTTCATGAATCTTTAACTATCATGGTGCATAATCAATGAATCTTATCATTATACATAATGATAAAACATTGTTACTTCTTCTATGAATGACTATATATCACAAGAAAAATCATTTTTTGATTTTTGTGGAAATATCAGTGAATTCACCAACCACAACATTATTCACACTCATTTTTCTAGAAGAAATTAACATATTTAATTGTTATATTTTTTAATGGATTAGATAATTGGGAGTTTGTTTGATAAAATAATTTATATTAACCCACCAAACCAATGAATCTATGTACCATAGTAATGTTCATTGTTTTATTCCATTATTGGAATCATTATCTTCATTGAATGGACATGGATTCTATCTATAGAGACAATATGGCATAGAAAAGAAACATTCAGATGCTAAAATATACACTTTCGTAATTTCTTATATATCTCATTTCTTTTAATAATCTAAAGAATAATACTCAACTAATTATCATAGTCCTCATATATATTAGTTGTTATGAATATATCATTAATAAATATTTCAACAATGTTATCATGATATTTTTTAATACTCTAATCATTAGGCCTATTAAGGCATAAGGTGTATTAGTCAAATAAATTTAACTAAGATTACCTCATAAGGACCATACCTCTTTCAAAATTATAACATTTGAATATCTTCCTACATTAACCACAATTGATGATTCCTAGAATAGAGGTCAATGTTTTAAAAATAATTATGTTTGTATAGTTGATCAAATAAGTCATCAATTCAAGGGAGGGTTAATTTTTCATTATCATAATAGAATCGATTTAAAAATATCAATGTATTTCCTCATAGATCCCTATTAATTATTAACAAAATGAAATGGGACTCCCCAAGGAGAACACTAGGTTTTATAAGTCCCTTATCATGCAATCCCTCTAGTTTTTTCATCATCTATACTAATTCCACAATGGACATTCTTTAGGGAGTCTGTGATACAATCTTTTCCTTAGCAATTATATCATTAGAAAAATAAACTTCATGGTCTAGAGTTTTACAAAAAATACATCAATAAAAATATAAATGTATTCTAGTACTATATATATATATAATTTTAATATTATATTTTCCATCCACATGTACTACTACCAAATATTCCTTTAATTGATAAAAAAAATTCCTTTTTAGTGATAGATAAGATATTTCTACAGGAATGATCTTAAAATCCTGAAGATTTTATCAATGCTTCTATAAGAATTGGTAAATTAATCCTTTATCAAATCATATAGATGATCTTATAATGGACCCCATTATCAGAGATTATAATAAAACTAATAATGGATCCCTTTATCATTGCATTTAAAATCACTTATCAAGAAGCACAATGTAGTTTTTTATAATAGCACACCCTGGCACAAAAACCACCATGAAATCTGAAAAATAAGTTAGGAATAAAAAATTAAAAATAAAAGAAATCATTCTAGGATTGGTTTCTCAGTTTTGGTGTTATGATACACTTCTTAAACTAAAATGATACTTATATATAAAAAATCATACTTTGAGTCATACTTGTCACACCATGCATAATATTGAGATGAGGATGATTCTTACACATCTGAAATCACTTATGGATTATTTTAATAAAGTACTGAAACAATACGAATTCCTTTTTTCAATATTGAGTATGTTTGTTTTCTTTTTTACTAAAATTTCTTATTAAAATATAAACATGCACATTGACTCATTTGTATCATATCGTGTATTGGTTTGACATTATACTGATTCCTACATAGCAAAAATTAATTTTCAATCATTTTTTTGAAATTGTAAATAAAATTTGAGGGTGTTTGCTCTGTTTTTAGTGAGTAAAAAACATTGAACTAAAATAATGATTTTATGATAATTATTGAACAATTGGTTCATTTCAAACACATCGTGTATTGGATTGAGGTGTGGCTAATTCATACATGAAAAAAATGACTTATGGATAATTTTCATAAAATACTAAAACATTCTGAATGTGTTTTAATAGTTTTTAGTTGTGTGTTGTCCTTTTTACTAAAATTGATGTCAATTTTAAATAAAAAAATGCACTTGGAGTCATATCAGTCATACCATGCATCAAATTAAGGAACAAATAAATCTTAAACACCCCAAATATCTTGAGGATCATTATAATAATGTATCTAAACAATCCAAATATTTTTTCTTTGTTTGAGTATGTTAGTTATCATTTTTAATAAAATGACATTTTAAACTAAAAACACACACATTGAAATAAAATGATCACATCATATATCGGTTTGACATGCGGATGATTATATAATTTCACAAATGACATATGAATTAATTTTGTAAATTATCATGATAATCTGAGTGTGATTTCATGTTTTTATGTTAGGGAATTTTTATAAACAATATTGTGGATTCAATATCGATTAAGGAAACATTGAGTCATACCAGGAACATGGTGTATCATATTGAGCTAAAGATATTTCCTACAGATAAAAAAATTCAAATGGGTCATTTCCCTAAATTATCAAAACAACAATGACATTTTTTCTCTGTTTTGAGTAGGATACTTGTCCTTTTTATTAAAATTGATGTCATTTTTAAATTAAAAGACACACTTGGAGTCATATTGGTCACAATATGCATCAAATTGAGGTGATTCTACTTATTACATATTTCAAATGAAATATGGATAGTTTTACTAACGCATCAAAATAATATGAATGTGTTGGGTCAGTTTTGTGTAGTCTAGTTATCGTTTTTCATAAAATTGATGTCATTATTAAACAAAAATATGCACGTGGAGTCATACCCATCATAATGTACATCATATTGAGGTACACTTGATTCCTACACATCTCAAATGACTTATGGATCATTTCCATAATGTATCAAAACAATCCCATTACATTTTCATAGATTGGAGTATGAGACTTTTTTTTTACTAAAATTTCATTTTATACTGGTAACACACCCATTTATATATACTGATCACGTCGTGTATTAAATTGAAATGAGACAAATTTATAAACAAAAAATTAATTATGAATTAGTTTACAACATTATCAAGATAATATGAGTGCATTTACTTTGTTTTCAGTGAGTGACATTTTTTGAACTAAACTATTGATTTTAAACTGATAATGGACACATTCTGTAGAGACCTGAAGTTTTGCGTTCATGGACATTACATTACTTTTGTGGGATACATAGTACATAACAAAAACACACACACAAAGATCTTAGTAGTTTAGGGTATTTGGAAACTCGGAATATAATCTTCTAATCATGGTGAAAGATCTTCAACATCTCCCATAAAGATCTTCCCTTTTTTATTTCCTAAAACCTTTCTTTATATCCAGGGGAAAATATAACATAAAAGGGTGAGATCAAATGCATAGTAAGGGTAAAAAAAAGAAATATCAATCACATCATATTCATAAGAACATAACATTTTGGAAATATTAACCTGCAAAAGAGATCATAATATCATAACATGGGATAAATCATAGTAGTCAAATGTAATCCCAATAATCATAACATAAAACATGAATCTTTGTGGCATACACAGATAATCATAGATATCATTTATTATTAGTCAATACTCATTGGCAAGACTATCTTAGTGGATAAAGTCCATTTCAGAACCGAGTTCATTCCTCGTTTCAGTCCTGTTTCACTGAACCAGTTTAACCTACCATTCCAGCCATGTCTATCTCATGAGATATAAAATCATTACCTAATGAATTGGAGGGAGATATAGGTCCCACCCATCTCATAATGATACAATTATTATGTGTGCCACAAAATCATAAATCATACATCATTTCATAACCCATGTAATAAAAATCGGATTTTTAAACATCGTGACATCAAAAAAAATTCTTATATGAGAAAGTAATTCATAAAAATAATACGGTCACAACATAATCAAATCAATGTAATAATAGGGATAGAAACAGAACCCAATATTATCTTATATTGAAAACACTTTTGATAAAACACTTGATCTCCATTATTGAGGAAAATATCCTTTCTACTTCAAAAACATTTTTCCATTCTGAACATGTCATACAATTTTAAACTAAAAGAAGTTGGTTAAAAATAATTTTGAAAACTTCTAAAGGAATATTCTTGGAAATAATGTTTTAGAAATCCATTCATTCCGTATAAGTTAAAAAAACATTCTTCTCGTACTATTGTCGGAAAAGTCAAAAAGTACCTCATGCGAATAATGACAAAAGATTCCTTTCATATCTTTTAATAAAAACTCAAAGAAGGGTAAAATTGGAATTAAAAAATTTTAGGAGGATATAAATAATATTATATATTGAGGACACATGGATGTGGATGATAAAATACACCCCAGTAAATACCAAAGTATAAACAATCTCAGATAAAAATGAGATTGTGATATTTTCCCTTACCATAGGTCAGATTTGCTTCGTAAGTGTCCAAAACTCATGTATAATGTTTTAAATAATGTCATTGAATTATTCCAAAATCATACTAATTGTTATGATATAATATATGGTCATATTATTAGCTTCTTATTAGTAATATTTCATTGCTACTTTTTATTCGGGTGTTTATTACTTTTTGTTCTTATGTGTGTTTTGTCGAATAAATTCTTATTCTTATTTTTATGTTATAGATAACTTATTTACATAATGGTATTAGTGTATTATATATCATATTCATTCATTCAATTAATTTATATAATCATTATGAAATGAAGATTATGTAGAACGAGTTCCATCACATCGTGGAGATGGTATTCCGTACGTACGCACGAGCGATGATATCGTTCCCATGATCGTTGAATTGTATAGGTGTGTCTGTATACTATTTCCGAATCATTAACACGTTAAAATAATCATATATAGTCATTATTTACACCATTATACTCATCCATGTAAGGTGGTGGTGGAAAATAGATTACACCACGGCATGGAGACTGTATTCCGTACGTACGCACGCGCGAGGATTTTGTTTTCCGTAGGATGGATAGATGGTGAAATATATTTGTTTCATACATATAAAAACATATAAGTATATTAGTGATACTGATGTTATTAATTCATAATGAAACAACTAAATAATATTAAGTAGAATAAGAAATAAAGGTGAAAGAATCGGTAACAGATATTACCTTTTTTGGACACGCCTTTTGAAACCTCCTCTTAGGTCACTAAGCTTGGTCTTTGAAGAAGACCATAACCTCTAGGATGATTTTCGGGAAGTGGAGAGGAGAAATGATCAGGGTTTGGACGAGCTTGAAGGCTCAATGGGGTGTGAGGAAGAGAGGGAGGAGGTGCCCTTTTATAAGGGAGGAGAGGGGTGCCTTTGGAAAAACTAAACATATTATTTTATTATAAAGTCATATTCGGTTTTAAATAGATCCAAATTGATTTATTTCGAAGATAAGGTGGGGATTCATCTAAATACTCTCATCCAATAGAATTTGGACAAGTTTAAGTTAATATTTTAACCTTATTATTTAGATTTAACTTTAAGTTAAATAATTTTAATCTTACCTTGTCTTTTTGTTTTCTTACACTATAAGGTTAATAAACATCCTATAACAAGCCAAAAAAACCCCAATTTGTTTATTATTAATATATATAACATTATATAAGACTTTTTCCCTAACCTTATATTTTTAGGAATAAAATATCAATTAATAATATAATATTTATTTTAGAAACTATTTTATGTCGATTTTGACACTATTTGGTAATTGATTTTTGTGAAAATCATAACAAAATTATTAGTTAGAAACAAGTTAATTAAATCAATAATAACATGTCATATTAACTTATAAAATTATTTTAATTAATTTAAATTCTCAAATTACATTTATTTGTACATTTATAACATCAATTATGTCAATATTTCATTAATAGGATAATTACTGCATCATTATTATGTCATAAAAAATTAAATTATATAAAGTCTAAAAATTAAAAATAAAATACCATTATGTATGAAATATTTTTATCTTTCTAATGATTATTTATAGTCGAATTTATCTTAAGTATATCCCTGTATTAAAAATTATTTACTTATTAAACATTGATTATAAATATTTTAACCGTTCTTTAAATAAATTAATATTAAATGTCCTAATCTAATCCATGTGGGCCTAAATGGTCATATTTTATTCCTAAGGTAGTTTTTGGTCGATTTACACTTATTAAAAAGAATTAGGACATGTGTAAGGGTAATTATATTATTATTTTTACACTTAATTACCCTATTTACTTTTAACTGTGGTAAAAAAAGTAAAAAGTTACTATTCACCAAAAATTATTTTCTTCACATTGAACAACATTTTCCTTACTGACATCAATTGTGTCTCTTAGATTTTTTGAAATTCCATTCACAGAAGCGGTAATATTTAGTTTTATATAAATTTTCAAATTCTCCTAGGAGGTGGGTAAAAGATGGTCAAAAGTTCAATAAAATTTTTATATATCTAATATTAATATAAAATTACTCCAATAAAATACATTGAACATATATTGTTATTATGTATCATTTTTGACATAAAAAAAGTTAAATAAAATAAATAATTATATAAATAAAAACTCGGGTTTTAAATATTAACATAGTGTTTTCACTATTCATCAAAAATTGAAAGTATTTAGAAAAATACCAAAATTTCACCCTAGGCTAATTTCGATATTCCGAATCCAAAAATGAAGTCCATTTTCAAAAATAAAATTTTTAAAATTTCAATAAGTGGGTATTACTATTCATAATGGCATTTTTTAATAATATTTTAATTGCATATCGTTGTTTAGCGAAACTCGGTATTGCGTCCAACACACGCTATCGTGGAAGGTCGCGCTTGCGTGTAAGGCAAGACATGTCAGGGATGCATTTTGTGAAAACTCCTTTTGGTGTATCATACAACACATGAAATTAAGGATATTAAAAAATAATATTTTTCGTAAAATCTTGGGGAGTTAAATTCTACCCCCATTAAAATGAAATTTTCCCACGAAATTCATCTGGGTTATAAATGGTTTACTACTCAAAATTTTCTTTAATAGAAAACCACATCATAAAAAGGAATACCAAAACATGGCTTTATAAACTAATGTATAAAATGTAACGGTTAACCAAATTAACTAATCACTGGGTTTCCACATTGGAGAACATAAGTGAAAA
Source organism: Viscum album (assembly GCA_963277665.1). NCBI lineage: Eukaryota > Viridiplantae > Streptophyta > Magnoliopsida > Santalales > Viscaceae > Viscum > Viscum album. Next base: position 412,340,104 of record OY728128.1, on the reverse strand, counting down.
TATGGATATGGAAGAGAAATCTAACTATCATGTTCTGATGGAGAGTGGTAGAGAACATGGCTATGAAAAATCCAAAAGTCAAAAAGCCATAAATTTGTGATGATCTAGGGTACCATCTGATTCATCGGATATAAGGGCACTAGGACACCATTTTTGGTTTTCAAGATCATTTCCCTAAATTTGAAGAATATGAATTAAAATAAATACTTAATTTATTTTGGTACAATCTCACTATTGTTCGTGATTTGAACAATTTCCACTTCATCTCTTAAATAAATGAAGTTGAATTTGTTATTCGTGAAGTGTTAATAAACCATGTGATTTAATGATGGGTCATTCCATCTGTTTCAAACAAAATGATGGAAAAAGTTATCAAATATACATAAGTCCATCTATGGTGAGGTTAATCGTATACGATTCCAAAAATGAACTTATACTTCATATATCACACCGCGTAATAAAATAAAACTAGTTTCTACTAACAAAGGACTTCCTATAGGCCAGTGGTAGGCGATAAAGGACAGTTGGACATCGGATGTGGGTTTGATTCCCACACCTTTGTCCGACTCGATGGGTTGTCGCCCATCCTGGAGGTTTTCCTTCTTCTAAAACTATATTACTATAACATCCCATTAATAATATCATAAAAAGTTCTATCCTTAAACAATACTAACTTATGTCCAACATAATCCATTTCAAATCATTAGAGTTATCTAAAATACTTCGGTCCAAGCTCATAGTATAAAGAAAATGATTATTTGAAATGTCACAAAACAATCACATGAATGCCATCATTTATCCCCCATATATCATGAGATATATCTTGTTGGTCAAATTAGAAACAGGTGAATACCTTAATCTTGCATTCTCTTGAAGATTGAATACCCATTGAACCTTAGTGAAAACATGAATGTTGTTAAAAGTTAACACTTTCCACATACCAAAATCCTCAAAATTCCATATACTCAAACCATGATATCACTTAATCCTTATATCAATCATGAGCTCATGAATACAATAAAACATCTCATTATCTTCTAATCACTTTATTATGCGCATATCATCTTCTTACCAAAAATATCTCAATCACATTCCATGGTTACCGGTACCATAAAATTATTGAAGACCACAATAGTCCAACAAATAAATATTTCTATATTCCACGATACTATATAAAACATTATTTAGGAATCCCGTTACATAAAAACATAATCATTCAACCACATCGTTTTCATATTCAACCTCGCCAATAATGATCGCATTTTAATTCCCTTTGTCCTTGCCTTATGTGGTTGCTCATGTCGATCATCATTAACCCTTGTATTAGGGCATTGATTAGCATAATGCACCATTTCATTTCACTTGAAGCATTAAAGTGTTGTTGCTGCATTCTCTGCAGTCTTTTCTTTATTCACACCATTAACATCCCTTTTTCCATTATTTCGACACTCAGCTGCTCGATGACCTTCTTTTCCACACTTACAACATTTTATAGTCCCTTTAAGACAATCTCTGTCATGCTTCATTCCACACTTTGAGCATAAGGAAACATTCATCTTCTTTTCACCATTATTCTGAGATTTCTTCTTAAACTCCATCTTTCTTTTCATGTCAAAACCATGAGATGGATATATAACACCAACTTCCATTTCTACCTTAATAGCACAGCACATAATTTCTTCATAGCTACTGAAGTCTCTTATACCTAATGCCCTTCGAAGATTTGGTTTTAATCAACTGAATAATCGATCAACTTTACTTTCAGGTTGGATGATAAATCCAGATGAATATCTTGAACGCCTTGTAAAATTCACTTCATATATACCAACGGATTCATCGTCCTTTTTCTTTAGTTCAATAAACTCCTTCTCCTTCTTTGTTTGAAGAATACGAGGTACGTACTTATTGAAAAATAAGTTCTTGAACTCGTCCCATTCCATGGACTCAATTTCATCTTTTGGCCTCGTATTCTTGATAAAATTCCACCATTGATCAACATCACCTTTAAAATAATACACTGCTAAGATGAATTTATCATGTTCAGAACATTGAAGAACTGAAAATATCTTTTCAGTAGTACTGATCCATTGTTTAGAAACAAGTGGATCAGAAGACACTCTAAAAGAAGGTGGACATTGCCTCATGAAGGACTCAAAATAATATTGTTCCCTTATCTGCTCATTTGGAATCCCAGAATGATTCATAGCTTGTGTAAGTATAGCAATAATATTTTTAACTCCATCTCCCATAAAATTTGTTTGTTCAGGAAGTCAATCATTGCATTGTCCATTATATTGATCAACACAGTTCCTTCGCGTTCCAGCCATCGCCTAAAACCCAAAAAGAATAGTGTGAGAGGAAAAAATCATGCTAGGGGAAAGAAAATAATAAAAGGGGAGTACCTTCAATATCTAACATCTTAGGTTACCGTAATTCTAGTACAATAACCTATTCTTATACTTGAACTTAGGGACATCTCTAGATATACCTTAGAAATACCTCTAGGGATCTCAATAAAGTTCTTTCATCCTAGTTTCCAAAGGTTGAATAAACCGTTCCTCTGATACCAACTGTAGAGACCGGAAGCATAACGTACATTGACATTACATTACTTTTGCGGAATACATAGTACATATAAAAAACAAACACAATGACTGTAATAGTTTAGTGTCTATGGAAACTCGGAATATAATCTTCTAATAGTGGTGAAATATCTTCAACATCTCCCATAAATATCATCCCTTTTTTCTTACCTAAAACATTTCTTTATATCCTGGGGAAAAGAAAACGTAAAAGGGTGAGCTCAAATGCTCAGTAAGGGTAAAGAAAAGAAATATCAATCACATCATATTCATAAGAACATAACAATTTTGAAATCTTAACCTACAAAAGAGATCATAATATCATAACATGGGATAAATCATAGTAGTGAAATGTAATCCCAATAATCATAACATAAAACATGAAACTTTTTGGCATACACACATAATCATAGAGAATCATTTCTTATTAGTCAAGACTCATTGCAAAGACTATCATAGTGGACAAAGTCCATTTTTGAACCGAGTTCATTCCTCATTTCAGTCTTGTTTCACTGAACCGGTTTAACCTGTCGTTCCAGCCATGTATATCTAATGAGATATATAATCTTTAACCAATGCATTGGAGGAAGATATAGGTCACACCCATCTCATAATGATACGATTCATATGTGTGCCACAAAATCATAAACCATATATCATTTCATAACCCATGTAATAAAAATGGGATTTTTAAACATCGTGACATCAAAAACAATTAATACATGATAATGGAATGAATAAAAATAATTCCATCACAACATAATCAAATAAATTTAATAATAGGGATAGAATCAAAACACTATATTATCTTATATGGAAAATAATTTTGATAAAACACTTGAACTCCATTCTTGAAGAAAATATCCTTTCTACTTCATAATCATTTTTCCTTTCTTAACATGTAATACAATTTTAAACTAAATGAAGTTGATTAAAAATAAACATCAAAAATTGTAACGGAAGCTTCTTGGAAATAATGTTTTAGAAATCCATTCATGCCGTATAATTTAAAAAATCATTCTTCTCGTACTTTCGTCGGAAAAGGCAAAAAGTACATCGTACGAATAACGGAAAAAGATTCCTTTCATATTATTTAATAAAAACTCACCAAAGGGTAAAATTGGATTTAAGAAATTGTAGGAGGATATAAATATTATTACATATTGAGGACACATGGATGTGGATGATAAAATACATCCCAGTAAATACCAAAGTATAAACAATCTCAGATAAAAATGAGATTGTGAAATTTTCCCTTAAGTTAGGTCTGATTTGCTTCTTAAGTGTCAAAGCCTCCTGTATAATGATTTAAATAATGTCACTGACTTGTTAGAGAATCATACTAATTGTTATGACATCATATATGGTCATATTCTTAGCTTCTTATTAGTAATATTTCATTGATACTTGTTATTTGGGTGTTTATTACTTTTTGTTCTTATGTGTGTTTTGTCGAATACATTCTTATTATTCTTTTTAGATTTTAGATTCCATATTTTCAGAATGGTATTATTGTAATATATGTCACACTAATTCATTCAATTCATTTATATAATCATTATGCAATGAAGATCATGTAGAATTAGTCGCATCACATTGTGGAGACGATATTCCGTACGTACGCACGAGGGATGATATCGTTCCCATGATCATGGAATTGTATTGGTGTGTATGTATACTATTTCAGAATCAATACCAATTTAAAATAATCATATATAGTAATTATTTACACCATTATTCCCGTCCAAGTAAGGTGGTGGTGGAAAATAGATTACACCACGGCGTGGAGACGGTATTCCGTACGTACGCACGCGCGGTGATTTCGTTTGCTGTAGGATGGATAGATGGTTAAATAGAGTTGTTTCATAATTATAATAACATATCAGTATATGAGTTATACTTATGTTATGAATTATAAATGAAACAACTAAATAAGAAGAAGTGGAAGAAGAAATAATGTTGAAAGAATCGGTAAAAAAATATTACCTTTTTTTGACACGACTTTTGAAACCTCCTCTTAGGGCAATAAGATTGGACTTTGAAGAAGACCAGAACCTCTAGGATGATTCTAGGGATGTGGATAAGATCATGTTTCAGGGGTTTTCCGAGCTTGAAGGCTCAATGTGGTGTGAGGAAGAGAGGGAGGAGGTTCCCTTTTATAACGTAGGAGAGGGGCACCTTTGAAAAAACTAAAAATATTATTTTATTATGAAGTCATATTCAGTTATAAATAGATAAAAATTGATTTGTTTCGAATATAAGGTGGGGATGGGTTTAAATCCTCTCATCCAATAGAAATTGGACAAGTTTAGGTTACTATTTTAACCATATCATTTAGATTTAACTTTAAGTTACATAATTTTACTCTTACCTTGTCTTCTTGTTTTCTTGCACTATAAGGTTAATAAACGTACAATAACAAGAAACAAAACCCCATGTTGTTTATTATAAATATATATAACCTTATATAAGTATTTTTTCCGAACCTTATATTTTTATGAATAAAATATCAATTAATAATATAATATTCTTTAAAAAAACTATTTTATGTAAATTTTGACACTATTTGGTAATTTATTTTTGAAAAAATTATAACAGAATTATTAGTTTGAACCAAGTTAATTAAATCAATAATAAAATGTCATATTAACATATAAAATTATTGTAATTCATTTAAAGCCTTAAATTACATTTATTTGGATATTTATAACATCAATTATGTCAATATTTCATTAAAAATATAATTACTGCATCATCATTGTGTCATAAATAAATTAAATTATATAAAGATTAATAATTACAAATAAAATACTATTATGTATAAAATATTTTTATCTTTATAATGAATATTTATAGTCGAATTTATCTTATGTATCGCCATATATTAAAAATAATTTACTTATTAAACTTTTATTTTCACTATTTTAACCCTTCATTATATAAATTAATATTATATATCCTAATCTAATCTAAGTGGGCCTAAATGATTATATTTTATTCCTAAGGTTGTTTTTGGTCGAATTACACTTATCGAACAAAATTAGGACATGTGTAAGGGTAATAATAATATTATTTTTACCCTTAATTACCCTATTTACTTTTAACCGTGCAAAAAAAAGAAAAAAGTTACTATTCACCAAAAATTATTTTCATCTCATTGAACCAAATTTTTCTTACTGAAATCAACCATGTATCATGGTTTTTTTGAAATTCCATTCACATAAGAGGTAAAATTATGTTTTATGTAAATTTTTAAATTCTCCTAGGAGGTGGGTAAAAGACAATCAAAAGTTCAATAAAATTTTTATATATCTAAAATTATTATAAAATTACTCCAATGAATTACATTGAACTTATATAGGTATTATGTATGAATTTTGACATAAAAAAATTAAATAAAATAAATAATTATTTAAATAAAAAGTCAGTTTTTAAATAGTAACCCAGTGTTTTCACTATTCATCAAAAATTGAAAGTTTTTAGAAAAATACCAAAATTTCACCCTAGGATAATTTCGATATTCCAAATCCAAAAATGAAGTCCATTTTCAAAAATAAAATTTATAAAATTTAAATAAGTGGGTATTACTATTCATAATAGTTAGTTTTAAAAATATTTTAATAGCTTATCGTTGTTTAGCGATACACAGTATTACGTACCACACAAGCTATCATGGAAGGTCGCGCTTGTGTGTAATGCAATCCATGTAAGGGATTCATGTTGTGTGTGCTCCTTCTGGTGCTGCATACAACACAAGACATTAATTAAATTAAAAACGTAGTATTTTTCGTAAAATCTTGCGGTGTTACATTCTACACCCCTTAAAATGAATTTCGCCCACGAAATTCATCGAGGTTATAAATGGTTTACTACTCGAAAGTTTCTTTAATACAAACCCACATCGTAAAAAAAAATACCAAATCATGGATTGAAAAACAAAAGTATGAAAAGTATGAGAAATATACCGTCAAGTTTTGATGGAGAGTGGTAGAGAACATGGCTATGAAAAATCCAACAATCATAAATCCATAAATTTGTGATTATCTAGTGTACCTTATGATTCATCGGATATAAGGGCACTAGGACAACATTTTTGGTTTTCAAGATCATTTACCTAAAGTTGAAGAATTTGAAATACAATAAATACTTACTTTATTTTGGTACAATCTCACTGTTGTTCGTGCTTTGAACAATTTCCACTTCATCTCTTAAATAAATGAAGGTGAATTTGTTATTCGTGAAGTGTTAACAAATAATGTGATAGAATGATGCGTCATTCCATCTGTTTCAATCAAAAGGAAAGCAAAAGTTGTCAAATATTCATTAGTCCATCTATGGTGAGGTTAATCGTATACGATTCCAAAAATGAACTTATAATTCATATATCATACCGCGTAATAAAATAAAACTAGTTTATACTATCCAGGGACTTATTGTAGGCCAGTGGTTGGAGATAAAGGCCTGTTGCACTTCTGGTGTGGGTTTGATTCCCACAGCCTTGTCCGACGCGATGGGTTGTCACCCATCCTGCAGGTTGTCCTTTTTCTAAAGCTATATTACTATAACATCCCATCAATAATATCGAAAAAAGTTCTATCCTTAAACAATACTAACTTATGTCCAACATAATCAATTTCAAATATTTAGGGTTATCTAAAATACTTCCGTCCAATGTCATAGTATAAAGAAAATGATTACTTGAAATTTCACATAACAATCACATGAATGCAATCATTTAACCCTCATATATCATAAGATATATCTTGTTGGTCAAATTACAAACATGTGAATACCTTAATATTGTATTCTCTTGAAGAATGAATACCCATTGAACCATAGTGAAAACATGAATGCAGTTAAAAGTTAACACTTTCCACATACCAAAATCCTTAAAATTCATTAAACTCAAACCATGATATCACTTAGTCCTTATATCAATCATGAGCTCATAAATACAATCAATCATCTCATTATCTTCTTATCCCTTCATTATGCGCATATCATCTTCTTACCAAAAATATTTCAATCACGTTCCATGGTTACCAGTACCATAAAATTATTGAAAACCACAATAGGCCAATACATAAATATTCCAATATTCCACGACACTATATATAACATTATTTTTGGAATCCCATTACATAAACATTTAATCATTCTGCCACATAGTTTTCATATTCAACATCGCCAATACTGATCGCATGCAACTTCCATTTGTCATTTCCATTAAGTGGTTGCTCATGTCGATCATCATTAACCCTTGGATTAGGGAATTGATTAGCATAATGCACCATTCCATTTCACTTGAGTCATTGAAGTATTGTTGGTGCGTTCTCGGTAGTCTTTTATTTATTCACACCATTAGCAACCCTTTTTCCATTACTTCTACACCCAGCTGCTCGATGACCTTCATTTCCAAACTAAAAACATTTTATAGTCCCTTTAAGACAATCTCCGCCATGCTTCTTTCCACACATTGATCATAAGGAAACATTCATCTTCTTTTCACCATTATTCTGAGATTTCTTCTTGAACTCCATCTTTCGTTTCTTGTCAAAACAATGAGATTGATATATAACTTTAGCTTTCATTCCTACCTTAATAGCACAACGCACAATTTCATCATAGATACTAAAGTCTCTTATAGCTAATGCCCTTAGAAGATTTGGTTTTAAGCCACTGAAGAATCGATCAACTTTACTTTCAGGTGGATGATAAATAAAAATGCATACCTTGCAAGCCTTGTAAAATTCGCTTCGTATATACCAATAGATTCATCATCATTTTTAATTAGTTCTAGAAGCTCCTTCTCCATAATTGTTTGAAGAATACGAGGGAAGTACTTATTGAAAAATATGTTCTTGAACACGTCCCATTACATGGACTCAATTTCATCTCTTCGCCACGTATTCTTGATAATATTCCACCATTGATCAGCATCACCATCCAAATGATACACTACTAAGATGACTTTATCATGTTCAGAACATTGAAGAACTGAAAATTTCATTTTAGTAGTACAGATCCATTGTTTAGCAACAAGTGGATCATAAGACACACTCATAAAAGGTGGGCGTTGCCTCATGAAGGACTCAATAGAATATTGTTCCCTTCTCTTCTCATTTAGGAGCCCAGAATGTTTCATAGCTTGTGTAAGTATAGCAATAAGAATTTTCACTCCATCTCCCATAACATTTGTTTGTTCAGGAAGACAATCATTGCATTGCCCATTACATTGATCAACACGGATCCTTCGGGTTCCATCCATCGTCTAAAACCCAAAAAGATTAGCGTGAGAGGCAAAAATCATGCTAGGAAAAACAACATAAGAAAAGTGGAGTACCTTCAATATCTAACATCTTAGATTACCGTAATTCTAGTACTATAACCTATTCTTATACTTAACCTTAGTACATATCTAGACATACCTTAGAAATATCTCCAGGGATCTCACTAAAGTTCTTTCATCCTAGTTTCCAAAGGTTGACTAAACCTTTCCACTGATACCAACTGTAGATACCTAAAGCTTAACGTACATGGACATTACATTACTTGTGCGGAATACTTAGTACATAAAAAAAACACACACACAAGGATGGTAATATTTTAGTGTCTTTGGAAACTCTGAATATAATCTTCTAATCGTGGTGAAAGATCATCGACATATACCATAAAGATCTTCCATTTTTTTCTTACCTAAAACCTTTCTTTATATCCTGGGGAAAAGAAAACATAAAAGGGTGAGCACAAATGCTCATTAAGGGTAATGAAAAGAAAAATATCAATCAAATCATATTCATAATAACATAATATATTGGAAATATTAACCTTCAAATGGGATCATAATATCATAACATGGGATAAATCATAGTAGTGAAATGTAATCCCAATAATCATAACAAAAAACATGATACTTTGTGGCATACACACATAATCATATAGAATCATTTCTTTTTAGTCAAGAATCATTTCCAAGACTATCTTAGTGGACAAATGACATTTCTGAACCGAGTTCATTCCTCGTTTCAGTCCTGTTTCACTGAACTGGTTTAACCTGCCCTTCCAGCCTTGTCTATCTAATGAGATATAAAATCTTTACCCAATGCATTGGTGGGAGATATAGGTCACACCAATATCATAATGATACCATTCATATGTGTACCAAAAAATCATAAATACTACATCATTTCATAACCCATCTAATAAAAATAGGATTTTTAAACAACATGACATCAAAAAAAATTCATATATGATAAAGGAATTCATAAAAATGATTCCATAACAACATAATAAAATCAATGTAATAATACGGATAGAAACAAAACCCTATATTATCTTAGATGGAAAATACTTGTGATAAAACACTTGAACTCCAATCTTGAGGAAAATATCCTTTCTACATCAAATGTTTTTTCTTTTCTTAACATGTCATACATTTTTAAACTAAAAGAAGTTGATTAAAAATAAACATGAAAACATTTAAAGTAAGCTTTTTGGAAATAATTTTTTAGAAACCCGTTCATGTCGTATAAGTTAAAAAAATATTCTTCTCGTACTTTTGTCAGAAAAGTCAAAAAGTACCTCGTACGAATAACGACAAAACATTCCTTTCATATCATTTACTAAAAACTCACCGAATGGTAAAATTGGATTTAAGAAATTGTAGGAGGATATAAATATTATTATATATTGAGGACACATGGATGTGGATGATAAAATACACCCCAATAAATACCAAAGTATAAACAATCTCGGATAAAAATGAGATTGTGATATTTTCCCTTACCTTAGGTCTGACTTGCTTCGTATGTGTCCAAACATATTGTATAATGATTTAAATAATGTCACTGACATATTCCAGAATCATACTAATTGTTATGATATCATATATGGTCATATTCTTATCTTCTTATTAGTAATATTTCATTGATACTTGTTATTCGGGTGTTTATTACTTTTTGTTCTTATGTGTGTTTTGTCGAATAAATTCGTATTCTTCTTATTAGGTTATAGATACCTTATTTCCAGAATGGTATTAGTGTAATATATATCATATTAATTTATTCAATGCATTTATATAATCATTATTCAATGAATATCATGTAGAAAGAGTCGCATCACATCGTGGGGACGTTATTCCGTACGTACGCACGAGCGATGATATCGTTCCCATGATCATGGAATTGTATTGGTGTGTATGTATACTATTTCAGAATCAATAACACTTTACAATAATCATATATAGTCATTATTTACACCATTATTCCCATCCAATTATGGTGGTTGTAGAAAATAGATTACACCACGGCGTGGAGACGGTATTCCGTACGTACGCACGCGCAGTGATGTAATTTTCCATAAGATTGATATATGGTGAAATAGAGTTGTTTCATAATTATAATAACATATCAGTATATGAGTGATATGGATGTTATTAATTCATAATGAAACAACTAAATAAGAAGAAGTATAAGAAGAAATAAAGTTGAAAGAATCAGTAACAGATATTACCTTTTTTTCAACACGCCTTTTGAAACCTCCTCTTAGGGAAATAATATTGGACATTGAAGAAGACCGGAACCTCTAGGATGATTCTAGGGAAGTGTAGAAGATAACTTTTCAGGGTTTGGCCGATCTTGAAGGATCAATGTGGTGCGAGGAAGAGAGGTAGGAGGTGCACTTTTATAAGGGAGGAGAGGGGCACCTTTGAAAAGACTAAAAATATTATTTTATTATAAAGTCATATTTGGTTATATGTAGCTAGAAAATGATTTATTTAAATGATAAGGTGGGGATGGGTCTAAATCCTATCATTCAATATAATTTGGACAAGTTTAGGTTACTATTTTAACCATATCATTTAGATTTAACTTTATGTTAAATAATTTTACCCTTACGTTGTCTTCTTGTTTTCTTGCACTATAAGGTTAATAAACGTACCATAAAAAGAAAAAAAAACCCCAAGTTGTTTATTATTAATATATATAACCTTATATAAGTCGTTTGGCTAAACCGTAGATTTTTTGGAATAAAATATCAATTAATAATATAATATTTGTTTTAAAAATAATTTTATGTCAATTTTGACACTATTTGGTAATTGATTTTTTGTGGAAATCATAAAAGAATTATTTGTTCGAAACAAGTTAATTAAATCAATAATAACAAGTCATAGTAACCTAGAAAATTAGTTTAATTCATTAAAAGTCTCAAATTACATTTATTTGGATATTTATATCATCAATTATGTCAATATTCCATTAATAAGATAATTACTACATCATCATTGAGTCATAAATAAATTAAATTATATATAGTTTAAAAATTACAAATAAAATAAAATTATGTAGGAAATCTTTTTTCATTCTGAAGAATATTTATAGTCTAATTTATCTTATGTATAACCCAATATTAAAAATGATTTACTTATTAAACTTTGATTTTCACTATTTTAACCCTTCTTTAAATAAATTAATATTAAATGTCCTAATCTAATACAAGTGAGCCTAAATGGTCATATTTTAATCCTAAGGTTATTTTCAGTCGAATTACACTTATCCTATAGAATTAGGACATGTGTAAGGGTAATAATAATATCATTTTTACCCTTAATTACCCTATTTACTTTTAACTGTGGTAAAAAAAGTAAAAAGTTATTATTTACTGAAAATTATTTTCATCTCATTGAACCACATTTTACTTACTGTCATCAACCTATCTCAGGGATTTTTTGAAATTCCATCAATAGAAGCGGTAGAATTATGTTTTATGTAAATTTGCAAATTCTCCAAGGAGGTGGGTAAAAGACGGTAAAAAGTTCAATAAATTTTTATATATCTAAAATTATTATAAAATCACTCCAATTAATTACATTGAATTTATATAAGCATTATGTATGAATTTTGACCTAAAATAAATTTAAATAAAATAAATAATTATTTAAATAAAAAGTCGGTTTTTAAATAGTAACCCAGTGTTTTCACTATTCATAAAAAATTGAATGTTTTCAGAAAAATAACAAAATTTCACCCTAGGCTAATTTCGATATTTCGAATCCAAAAATGAAGTACATTTTCAAAAATAAAATTTATAAAATTTAAAATAATGGGTATTACTATTCATAACGTCTAGTTTTAATAATATTTTAAAAGCATATCATTGTTTAGCGAAACTCGGTATTGCGTACAACACATGCTATCGTGGATGGTCGCGCTTGCGTGTAATGTAAGACAAGTCAAGGATGCATGTTTGGCATGCTCCTTTTGATGTTGCTTACAACACAAGACATTTATGAAATTAAAAAAGAATATTTTTCGTAAAATCTTGGGGTGTTACATTCTACACCCCTTAAAATGAATTTCACCCTCGAAATCCATCGAGGTTATAAATGGTTTACTACTCGAAAGTTTATTTAATAGAAACCAACATCGTAAAAAAAATACCAAAACATGGCTTTAAAAACAAAAGTATGAAATGTAACGGTTACCCAAATTAACTAATCACTGTGTTTCCACATAGGAGAACATAACTAAAAATATGGATATGGAAGAGAAATCTAACCGTCAAGTTCTGATGGAGAGTGGTAGAGAACATGGCTATGAAAAATTCAGCAATCACAAAGCCATAAATTTTTGATGATCTAGGGTACCATTTGATTCATTGGATATAAGGGCACTAGGAAAACATTTTTGGTTTTCAAGATCATTTTCCTAAAGTTGAAGAATTTGAATTAGAATAAATACTTAATTTATTTTGGTACAATCTCACTTTTGTTCGTGCTTTGAACAATTTCCACTTCATCCCTTAAATAAATGAAGTTGAATTTGTTATTCGTGAAGTGTTAACAAATCATGTGATAAAATGATGGGTCATTCCATTTGTTTCAAACAAAAGTTTAGTAATATTTATCAAATATACATAAGTCCATCTATGGTGAGGTTAATCATATATGATTCCAAAAATGAACTTATACTTCATATATCATACCGCATAATAAAATTATACTAGTTTATACTCACTAGGGACTTTTTGTAGGCAAGTGGTAGGCAATAAAGGCCAGTCGCACTTCGGTTGTGGGTTCGATTCCCACAGCCTTGTCCGACGGGATGGGTTGTCGCCCGTCCTGCAGGTTGTCCTTTTTCTAAAGCTATATTACTATAAAATCCCATCAATAACATCAAAACAAGTTCTATCCATAAACAATAATAACTTATGTCCAATATAATCCATTTCAAATATTTAGGGTTATCTAAAATACTTCGGTCCAAGTTCATAGTATAAAGAAAATGATTACTTGCAATGTCACTTAACAATCACATGAATGCCATCATTTATCCCCCGTATATCATAAGATATATCTTGTTGGTCAAATTAAAAACATGTGAATACCTTAATAATGTATTCTCTTGAAGAATGAATACCCATTGAACCTTAGTGAAAACATAAATGCAGTTAAAAGTTAACACTTTCCACATACCAAAATCCTCAAAATTCATTATACTCAAAACATGATATCACATAGTCCTAATATCAATCATGAGCTCATGAATACAATCAAACATCTCATTATCTTCATTTCCCTTCATTATGCATATATCATCTGCTTACCAAAAATATCTCAATCACATTCCATGGTTACCGGTACCATAAAATTATTGAAAACCATAATAGGCTAATACATAAATATTCCAATATTCCACGATACTATATACAACATTATTTTGGAATCCCATAATATAAACACTTAATCATTCCACCACATCGTTGTCATATTCAACATCACCAATAGTGATTGCATGTGACATCCTTTTTTCCTTTGCCTTATGTGGTTGCACATGTCGATCATCTTTAACCCTTGGATTAGGGCATTGATTAGCATAATGCACCATTTCATTGCACTTGAAGAATTGAAGTGTTGTTGTTGAATTCTCTGCAGTATTTTATTTATTCATGCCATTAGAAACCCTTTTTCCATTACTTCGACACTCAGCTGCTCGATGACCTTCTTTTTCACACTTAAAACATTTTCTAGTCCCTTTAAGACAATATCCTCCATGCTTCTTTCCACACTTTGAGCATAAGGAAACATTCATCTTCTTTTCACCATTATTCTGATATTTCTACTTGAACTCCATCTTTTGTTTCTTGTAAAAACCATGAGATAGATATATAACACCAAATTCCCTTTCTACCTTAATAGCACATCACACAATTTCTTCATAGCTACTGAAGACACTTATAGCTAATGCCCTTCGAAGATTTGGTTTCAAGCCACTGAATAATCAATCAACATGACTTTCAGGTTGGATGATAAATCAAGATGCATACCTTGAAAGCCTTGTAAAATTCACTTCGTATACACCAATAGATTCATCATCCTTTTTCTTTAGTTCATGAAACTCCTTCTCCATCTTTGTTTGAAAAATACGAGTGAAGTACTTATTGAAAAATAAGTTCTTGAACTCATCCAATTCTATGGACTTAATTTCATCTCTTGGCCTCATATTCTTGATAATATTCCACCATTGATCAGCATCACCTTCCAAATGATACACTACTAAGATGACTTCATCATGTTCAGAACATTGAAGAACTGAAAATATCTTTTTAGCAGTACTGATCCATTGTTCAGCAACAAGTGGAGCAGAAGACCCACTGAAATAAGGTGGACGTTGCCTCATGAAGGACTCAATATAATATTTTTACCTTCTATGCTCATTTGGAAGTCCAAAATGATTCATATCATGTGTAAGTATTGAAATAATATTTTGCACTCCATCTCACATAACATTTGTTTGTTTAGGACTACAATCATTGCATTGTCCATAACATTGATCAACTCGGTTCCTTCGGGTTCAAGCCATCCTCTAAAACCCAAAAATAATAGTGTGAGAGGAAAAAATCATGCTAGGGAAAACAAAATTATAAAAGGGAAGTAACTTCAATGTATAACATCTTAGGTTACCTTAATTCTATTACTATAACCTATACTTATACTTAACCTTAGGGACATCCCAAGACATACCTTAGAAATATCTCTAGGGATCTCACTAAAGTTCTCAGATCCTAGTTTCCAAAGTTTGACTAAACCTTTCCTTTGATACCAACTATAGAGACCCAAAGCATAACATAAATTGACATTACATTACTTTTTCGGAATATAAATTACATAACAAAAACACACACACACATGGACCGTAATAGTTTAGTTTCTTTGGATACTCGGAATATAATCTTTTAATGGTGGTGAAAGATCATCAACATCTCCCATAATGATCTTCCATTTTTTTTCTTATCTAAAACCTTTATTTATATCCTAGGGAAAAGAAAACATAAAAGGGTGAGCACAAATTCTCAGTAAGGGTAAACAAAAGAAATATCAATCACATCATATTCATAAGAACATAACAATTTTGAAATCTTAACCTGTAAAAGAGATCATAATAAAATAACATGGGATAAATCATAGTAGTGAAATGTAATCCCAATAATCATAACATAAAACATGAATCTTTGTTTCATACACACATAATCATAGATAATAATTTCTTATTAGTCAAGACTCATTTCCAAGACTATCTTAGTGGACAAAGTCCATTTCTGAACCGAGTTCATTCCTCGTTTCAGTCCTGTTTCATTGAACCGGTTTAACCTGCCATTCCATCCATGTCTATCTCATGAGATATAAAATCATTACCCAATGAATTTGAGGTAGATATAGGTCCCAGCCATCTCACAATGATACCATTCTTATGTGTGCCACAAAATCATAAATCATACATCATTTCATAACCCATGTAATAAAAATGGGATTTTTAAACATCTTGACATCAAAAACAATTCTTATATGATAAAGGAATTCATAAAAATAATTTCATCACAAAATAATCAAATCAATGTAATAATAGGGATAGAAACAGAACCCTATATTATCTTAGATTGAAAATACTTTTGATAAAACACATGAACTCCATTCTTGATAAAAATATCCTTTCTACTTCAAAAACATTTTTCATTTCTTAACATGTCATACAATTTTAAACTAAAAGATGTTGATTAAAAATAAACATGAAAACTTGTAAAGTATTCTTCTTGGTATTAATGTTTTAGAAATCCATTCATGCCGTATAAGTTAAAAAAACATTCTTCTCGTACATTTTTCGGAAAAGACAAAAAGTACCTCGTACGAATAACGAAAAAATATTCATTTCATATCTTTTACTAAAAACTCACCGAAAGGGTAAAATTGGATTTAATAAATTGTAGGAGGATATAAACATTATTACATATTGAGGACACATGGATGTGGATGATAAAATACACCCCAGTAAATACCAAATTATAAATAATCACGGATAAAAATGTCATATTGATATTTTCCCTTACCTTAGGTCCGATTTTCTTTGTAAGTGTCCTAACCTCCTGTATAATGATTTAAATAATGTCATTGACTTATTCCAGAATCATAATAATTGTTATGATATCATATATGGTCATATTCTTAGATTTTTATTAGTAATATTTCATTGATACTTGTTATTCGGGTGTTTATTACTTTTTGTTCTTATGTGGGTTTTTTTGAATAAATTCTTATTATTAATTTTAGGTTAAAGATACCTTATTTACAGAATGGTATTAGTGTAATATATATCATATTCCTTCGTTAAATTAATTTATATAATCATTATGCAATGATGATCATGTAGAATGAGTTGCATCGCATCGTGGAGACGGTATTTCGTACGTACGCACGAGCGATGATATCGTTTCCATGATCGTGGAATTGTATTGGGGTGTATGTATACTATTTCAGAATCAATTACAATTTACAATAACCATATATAGTAATTATTTACACCTATTTACCCATCAAAGTAAGGTGGTCGTGGAAAATAGATTACACCACGGCGTGGAGACGGTATTCCGTACGTACGCATGCGCGGTGATTTCGTTTTCCATAGGATGGATAGATGGTGAAATAGAGTTGTTTCATACTTATAATAGAATATAAGTATATTAGTGATACTGATGTTATTAATTCATATTGAAACAACTAAATAAGAAGTCGTATAAGAAGAAATAAAATTTAATGAATCGGAAACGGATATTACCTTTTTTTCGACACGCCTTTTGAAACCTCTGCTTAGGGCACTAAGATTGTTCTTTGAAAAAAACAATAACCTCTAGGATGTTTCTAGGGAAGTGGAGAGGAGAAATTGTCAGGGGTTGGCCGAGATTTAAGGCTCAATGTGGTGTGAGGAAGAGAGGGAGGAGGTGCCCTTTTATAAGGGAGGAGAGGGGCACCTTTGAAAAAAAAATATTATTTTATTATAAAGTCATATTCGGATTTATATAGCTCCAAATTGATTTATTTCGAAACTAAGTTGGGGATTGGTCGAAATAATCTCATCCAATATAATTTCGACAATTTTAGGTTACTAATGTAACTTTATCATTTAGATTTAACATTATGTTAAATAATTTTACTCTTACCTTGTCTTCTTGTTTTCTTACACTATAAGGTTAATAAACATAATATAACAAGCCAAAAAAACCCCATGTTGTTTATTATTAATATATATATCCTTATCTAAGTCTTTTGGCCAAACGTTATATTTTTAGGAATAAAATATCAATTAATAATATAATATTTGTTTAAAAAACTATTTTATGTCAATTTTGACACTATTTGGTAATTGATTTGTGTGAAAATCATAAAAGAATGATTAGTTCGAACCAAGTTAATTAAATCAATAAAAACATGTAATATTAACCTATAAAATTAGTGTAATTCATTAAAAAATAAAATTACATTTATTTGGATATTTATAACATCAATTATCTCTGTATTTCGTTAATAAGATAATTACGACATCATCATTGTGTCATTAAAAATTAAATATTTTAAAGTATAAAAATTACAAATAAAATACCATTATGTAGTAAATCCAGTTATATTTCTAATCAATATTTATAGTCGAATTTATCTTATGTATAACCCATTATTAAATATGATTTACTTATTAAACATTGATTTTCACTATTTTAACCCTTCTTTAAATAAATTAATATTAAATGTCCTAATCTAATCCAAGTGGGTCTAAATGGTCATATTTTAATCCTAAGGTTGTTTTCGGTCGAATTACACTTATCCAATAGAATTTGGACATGTGTAAGGGTAATATTAATATCATTTTTACCTTTAATTAGCCTATTAACATTTAACCGTGGTAAAAAAAGTAAAAAGTTACTATTCACCCAAAATTATTTTCATCTCATTGAAAAAAAATTTACTTACTGAAATCAACCGTGTCTGTATGATTTTTGAAATTCCATTCATAGAAGCGGTAAAATTATGTTTTATGTAAATTTTCGAATACTCCTAGGAGGTGGGTAAAAGAGGGTCAAAAGTTCAATAAAATTTTTATATATCTAAAATTATTATAAAATGACTTCAATGAATTACATTGAACTTATATAGGTATTATGTATCAATTTTGACCTAAAATAAATTTAAATAAAATAAAGAAATATTTAAATAAAAAGTCGGTTTTTAAATAGTAACCAAGTGTTTTCACTATTTATCAAAAATTGAATGTTTTCAGAAAAATACAAAAAATTTACCATAGGCTAATTTCGATATTCCGAATCCAAAAATGAAGTCCATTTTCAAATATAAAATTTATAAAATTTCAAAAAGTGGGTATTAATATTCGTAACAGCTATTTTTAATAATATTTTAATAGCATATCATTGTTTAGAGAAACACAGTATTGTGTACAACACATGCTATCATGGAAGGTCGCGATTGCGTGTAATGCACGCCAAGTCAGGGATACATATTGTGCAAGCACCTTTTGGTGTAGCGTACAACACAATACATTAATGAAATTAAAAAAAAATATTTTTCATAAAATCTTGCGGTGTTACACATTCTGTTATAGCAGTCACACCATGCATATAATTGAGTTGAATCTAATTCTTACTTGTACCTAATGATATATGGATTGTTTTCTGAAAGTAAAATATTATTAGAATATTTATTCTTGGTTTTGAGCGGGTTATGCGACTTTTTTAATAAAATTAATTTAAATTTTAAATAAAAAGAAGCGCTTGGGGTCATACAAGCCACACCATATCTTGGATTGAGGTTGGGATGATTCATACATGTCCCAAAGTCTAAAAAAACATTCTTCCAATGTTAACAAACATCCAATGGTTTTCAATGTCAAACATCCAACACTGTATATTTACAGAATTTTCTTAATCGAAAAACCTTTCTCATTGTTGAATGTTAGAAGTGTAGTGACATTCAATATCAAGAAAGGGTTTTTACCCAATAATAATGAATCAATATGTAGTGTTGGGTGTTTAAAAATAAATAAATATAGTTATAAATTGTTATATAATTGAATAAATAATAATATTAAATCATTTGTTTCATTTTTTAGATAGTTGAAAGAAAAATACGACTTCCCAAAAGTTCTAGGAAAAAAACTAAGTAATTATTACTTAAAAAAGATATGGAAATTTCATTATAAATATTAAATAAAATAATGACAAAATTAATTAAAACATTATTAGGAATTAACCATTTGATGAAGGTTGTATGCGTTCTTTATGCATTTCCTTATTGTCATTATTTGAGTTGCATGATTAAAAAAGAATCCACATGTATAAGAAAATAATTATTATATGGTTGATACTGAAAATAAATAATTTAATCATAAATATGAAACAATAAATTAATTTTATGGATAATTATTTTACTGTGCAGACATTTTCAACCACAATGATATTTTGACGGTAAAGATAGAATTTTGATAAAAATTAATTTTTATCTCACTAAACAATAAATCAATGAGTGAGTAGGATGAAGAGAAAATAAGATACATTGTATTGGCACTATATATTATCTGAGAGAATGAAAATATATCCTATTGGGTTTATATGATATTCATTTTGCATAATAAAAAAATTGATAAATACATGATATTCATTGTCAAAAAAAAATGTCTCCCATTTTTGATAATTACCTAGATGGTAATCATATATTTATAAGGGTGAAATGAAAAGGAAATATTAATGAATGATCTATTTTGTATTAAAGTAAAAAAAATAATGATTACTAGATGTGTAAAAAATGAAATTTATTTATTTTTAAGATGCATAAATTAGTGGGTTATCATTTCAAATATGGATATATTTTTATCAAATTAAAGAAATATAAGAAGAGTTGAAATCATTTAATTAAATGTCATTGGTGATCAATAATCTTTACTAAAAACCTGAAGGAATATGAATCTAGAAAAAACATCATTTTTCCCAAGTAGAGCCTAAATCATTTAGGGAGGCTTAAAAGGATGATAATTGGCTAACATTTATGCATGAGGAGAATGATCCAAATAAGAAAAATGTCACATGGACCATTATGAATGTTATTTATTATATTGGTGACATATTAACCTTAATAATAACAATGGTGTAAAATTATTAACCTTATTAATGATTATGGTGATTATGTGTTAATTGTTTTCATAACCAGTTCACCTAGATTGATTTTATGAGTGGTGATACATCATTTGACTATGTTATTATTGTTAGTGGGGATAACCACTTCAAACAACTTAGGTAGTCAGACAATGGGAGGAACATTACCATTCTGAAAGTTCCAAATCATGTATTTTTATTCATTTGAGAGGTTTATTAGATGTTTCTGAGGTTTTGATAGTTATATAATATTTTTTATGTTCATATGATTTTTTCATGGACCCATATATTTCAATAATTACATATGGAAATTATTGGTGACGTCAAACTTACTATATTGATCATACATTTTACATGCACATTGACAAATATATAGATTTCATGATAAAGGATTCTAGTAAAGGAACAAGTAAAGTGGTTCATGGTTGATCTTGGGTGTATAGTTAGATTTAAAGATAATAACATGAAGATTATCATACCATTATTTATGTAAAAATCACCTTTTTTGTTTTGGATATTTTTTTCAATTAAACCATTCCATTTTGAAATTTCACATATAAATTATACCATGTATGAAATTATATTTCTTCATAATTTTGAATATCATGTTCTAGTTATTTTGTATATATTTTTAATTATTCTAGTATTTATATTATGTTATTGTAAAATTTTAGATGGGTTTCCTTATTTTTATAATTATTTATGGCTATATAAAATATGTTAAAATATCCGCAATGTAACATTATCACCTTGCTACAATTCTTCATCCTCAAGAATATAGTTCTAGGAATTTGAGGTGATATAAATCTCTTGCTTGAGTTCATTTAGGCTGATTTTTAGGGGACCCAATTTGATACTCACTGGGTCACTAATATGTCTATATATTTTTTTCTATTTTTTTCTTTTTTTTCTAAGGTTTCAAAGGTCAGGAACACAGTGTTTGGGGAAAACTGAACCTATCACACAGTGGTTTCATTGTTTTCCTAATCATGTAGCTAATCATGAATGGGTATCTATTTTGGGGACAATGCATTATTGAACACCTTGCGAAATATTTTTTAAAACAGTTCTAGAACAAGGGGTAACCATGTGGACCAGTTTTGGAGAGATATGAGGACTGACATGGTTGGTTAATAGTTTTATAACCTTGTGAAATAACCTTGTGAGTTTTCCGAGCTAGTAAAAAATGTTTTATTTTTACCTGAATTCCCTTATAGATTTTATGTGTATCTTAATGTACTCTCCTATTTCATGTGAAACCCATCCAATAGTCAATGAATCTTCTCCTCTTTACTCTGGGTAGATTTTTTTCCTTATTCAAATGTTTTTTTGTCTAACGTTATACTTCTTAATTATTGGTTCATACTTAAGGTATAAAACATTTATTTAAATTCAAATTTAAAAATATAAAAAATAAAAAATGAAAAGTTTATTATTTTTTAAGAAGTGGTTGAATAAATATGACATCAAATAAAACATATAGAATGTTTTTTGTCATCTGATTTTACATATTCATTAGAATAATTTGATTGTTAAATTTCATATGTGCCCCTTAAATCTATCCCAAAACTCATAAGATAGCTAACATTAATACTGATTAAATCCCGTAATTGTAAACTACATTTCAGTTCTCATTATCCTAGGAAAAAATTCATGATAAAATAATTATATAGTTGTTCCCATAGGATAGGAATTTCAACATCTATTTCATGGAAAAAAGTAATAGAATTACATTTCAAATTCAAGGGGATAAATCTATATTTTAGTTCCTCCTCCCTCTACCCTCTCATTAATAATTGCTGCATGACATAATATAAGACCCGAACAGTTTCAAATATTTCATTATCCAACTAATTAGAAATGTACTATTCCAGACTAATGAAAACACCAACCGCTCTATATGTCACAGCAACATGAACCAACATTATGTTTGATATATTTCAAGTTTCATGGAACAAATGTTTTCCAAAGGAGACCCGCATGATATCAGGGAAGAAGAAACATCAATATATCTAAAAAACAATAAATTTTGGGTTGTTTTATTATAGTACAGTGTAACAAGACTTGTTGGGATACACAAATACTAGATTACAAGGTTCGCTAGATAACCAGGGGAAGATCGAGATATCATAAACCTTGATTTCATTTGAGTTTTGGTAGCATTCAACCCTTGAATCGCTCGAGACCTCGATTCGAGACTTAAAATAGTTGGCGCCTTGATTCTAGCCTATATTCGAGCTTATATTCGACAATGAAGAGCAATGAAACTAGATTTATTCAACAGAGAGTTTCAGATATGGTCTACTGGTTCTCAATGTTTAGGGTTCCAAAAATAGACCGTGACACTTGTGCAAGTTCTACAATAAAACCATATATAAAGATACCTTTTATTTATGTTATGTTAATAAGCATTAATAAAATGTATCTTTATCAATGTTTTTAAGCACTGATAATTATTTATTTTTATCAGCACCAAAAAAATCCATGATAAATACTTATAATACTTTTTTAAAAAATAATACCTTTTTTAAAAAGATAATTAATTTATATAATTATAATACATATAATAATATTTTTTATAAAATAATAATTTTAAAATTCTTTGAATATAGAATTATTTTTTATAATTATGTAAATAAATATAAAAAATATATTATTTACATCACAATATTTATATTCATATAACAATATATATATAAACATAGTAAATATATTCATTATATAAATAATTTTATTATATTTTTATTATGGTTTATTTATAATTATATAATAACTTTTTAAAAAAATATTTTTTTTAATTACAATTATAAATTTTAAAAAATAGTATATACATATTTATTTATTTATATATATTTTTTTACAAATTTATTTTTATCATTATTATTGAATATTTAAACTTATGTTCTTGCATGTTAAAAATGGGTAAATTTTTTAATTAAATATTAATACAATATAGAAAATTTGGATAATTTTATTTCATATAAATCGTTAAACAAATTATATATCTTGAAATTAATATTAATACTTATTGAAAATATTAAAACAAATTTATTAAATATATATATATATATAATAATTATTATATATTGAATAAATTTCAAAAAAATTATTTTTGTGTGTGAATATGTATATATAAATCAATTAATTACATACATGTGAAATCAATATAATATGTTTGATCTATCTTATAAATTGAACAATTGAACGACATTCAATTATCTCCATTATTCGATGAAATTAGTCAATATTTTTATTTCAAATTATTTTTTAATCATAAACCATTATTCTATAAATATATTAATATACAATTTAAATGAAAAAAAATATTTTATATTATATTAATCATATTTATATACATTAATATTTTTTAATATATGTAATATATACTATTTATTAACATTATCAATAATCATCTATTTAATAAAATGTTTAACATTTTTCTCTAATAAATTATTATTAATTTATATTTTTTCAATTTTCATTTTTCTCAAATATCTATATATTTAATACATACTATATATTAGTGTTTATAATTTATATATAGTATAATAAATTTATCAATTTTTATCAATAATTATTAAACTAATAATATATGAATATTTGTATAATAAACTCATTTTTTATTTTCTATTTATTTAATTATTTCATTTTATTTATTCAGAACCTTATCAGCTCTAAAATAGTGCTAAAACTGGATTCCATTATGAGCACTAAATATATGACACTAATAAAGGGTACACTTTATTAATGATAAAAATAAATTACTGATAAAGGGTATGCTTTATAAGCACTAAAAATAAAAACATTATAAAGGGTACCCTTTATAAACAGTAAAAATAAATTTCTTATAAAGGGTCCCTTTACCAATTCTCAAAAAGCACTGATAAATGAATAAATTTATCATCAACTTCTTTTGAACTAATATTGATTCCATTTACTGGTGCTTTTTCTAGAACAGATAAATACCAGCCATACTAAATGCCAATTTTTTAGTAGTGACATTGACCTTTGTTTTCTTCAACATGAATCTTATTCAAAAGCGATATTTTGAGTGGATCTTAAAATTACTCATATTATTAAGCCTCCCATATAATGATAATGAATTCATTATCTTCATCATGAATCATAACTTTCTCCTCGTGGTGATAAATGATTTCACCATATTCTTAAATTCAATCCATATCAATGGTTATATCAAAATAAACCCTTGGTATATTAATGATATTATAAAATATTTCATATTAATGTACCATAATGAGAAAATAACGACACATCCATTTTGTAGTGATACATACAATATGAGTTTTGTTTGATAACTCCATTTATATATACTATTCAAGGAAAAAATTATAGATATTAAATAATAATATGTTCCAGAATCTAATAAAGTATGTATAAATTCGAGTATCTAAATAAATTAATTACAAATATGTCTGGGAAATTTCCCTTGATGTTTGGGAAAATCATTTACATTGTTCCTCATCTCCTTATAGAAGAGAAACTAAAAAGTATAGTGTATTTCATACCATCATGTTCATGAGACTGTTGTAAATTATCTCTTCATTTTTAAAGAAACACTTATTCCAAAAAAACACATTCAATGATGTTTATTTCCAAATTTATGTCTAAATGGAAATTCCAACCTACACATATTCGATTTTTCAATATTCATTTTCCAGTTTTCTAATCAACCCTTTTCTTATCTTTTATTCCATTGAATCCTTACGGTTTTGATGAATATTTTTCATTCCTGATATCATATGATATTTTCCTCGCACGATGAGATATTTTAGATACTAGTTCTCTTTAAAGGATTGGATATTACCCATTAAATAAATGATAAATCATACACTTTGGGTTATGTATATAGTCTATAACATGCATTATTAACTATGTAATGTTTTCATCACACATAGAAACATTTTCAACATCCTTTTGTCTATAAAATAGGAATTGTGTTTCTATATCCTGTAACATCTTCATATGTAAATATTTTTCGAACATGAGTACCTTAAACTTCAAACTATTTATATATGCTATTTATTATTCATCCTTCTTTTTTGGAATCAATGATCACTATTTATCTATGTCCCCAAAGAGATGATAAATTTCCATGACAACATTATCACACCTAATGTTTCCTAAAGAAAGAAATATCTTATCTAAGAAACTGATAAATTTATTTACATAAAATGGATTTATAGTCACATTGAGTGATGATGGTTTATCACACATGAAGATGTCAAGCATTGTTACACCACATGTTGGATCGTAAGGACACTATAAAAAGGAAATATTATTACTCATAACCTGATTCAGTTTCCCTAATATATTAATAATTTGATCAGTTCCATCTGTATCTCCTGCTCGAGCTTCATTATCATTTCCATGTGTGAAATCCCTACATGGGGTATGTTTATTGATAATGTTTACATACAATTAAATATTAACCATTTTTAAATGATGGTATATAATATATTAGATTTTAAATATATAATTAATAGTATTTAATTGCAAAAATAGTGAAATATATTACTTGAATTGATTTATTTTTCATATATAATATTGTAATCGTAAATATGGATTCATTGGGAATACTTTCAAATCATAAAAATATATACAAATTATTCAACAATATTTGTAAAGAATATGTTAATTAACCCAAGCATATCTAATAGTTTTTTCTAACTAGGAGAATATCAAGGGAAATTTATATCAACTTGATAAAGATCATGTCAAGACTGATGCACCTTTTTTATAGTTTTTACCCCTATATAATTTTGTTCTAGTACCCAGTACACATTTAGTATCTTGATAGGGATATATTTCTATGAAATACCACATAGTTTCTACCTTAAAAACTGTTAGTATGTTCTTATATACATATACTCAAATTATATAGGATGATTATGTTACTTATTCATTTTTTCCTCAATCTATATCTCAATGTTCCTAGTAAATGACCTATGATACCAACTGTATTGACCCTAGTCCTAATAGAGTACTGTTGGTGGTCTCTATATAACATTTGAATAAGACATAATGAATCACATTCTAAAAGATATAATAGATTAGTAGTCATAGTAAACAAGTTACAAACATGAATAGCATATTACAATTGAACACATAAAATATATCATAGAATTTTCATTGAGTACACTATTATTCTATGTAGCATATCCCTTCATATTAATCATGAATAGTGTCCTGACATCATAGGGATAGGAAACATAAGAAAGGTTTGAGATATAATGCTTGTTAAATAAATGAATACATGTAATTCAATCATGAATACATATGACATAACCAATTTTTATTTGTAAATAGAGTAAATACATTCCAATTAATCAATATCTTGATCATGAATAATAATATTTCGTTAATAAATAAGTTTCAATTAAATCTATATAATGAATCAATTAAGGTTTTAACTTATCCAAGGATATTATGAATAATTTAATTACCCCATGGTCATCAAAAATTACTCTCATTGTGAGGGAATGAAAAATTATAAAAATCATATAAATATATTTTATATATCATTCCAAGACATCTTATACAAATGTGTAAGGCCCTGGCCAAATACCAAAGCATGTTTTTCTAATGAGACCAACTGATGCATCGAGGGACTATATTGTCGTCACCCATCACTTTTGAAGTCCAATGAATTACTTATATAAAAGGGATTGGACATAATCATCATAAAAATTGTATTAATAAACCTAGCATAAGATATTTTAAAACATTCCACAATTAATAAACATAATCACAAACAATTATGAGTAATATGGAAAATGGTATTGAAATAGTACATACCTAGTCAAATAGATTATAAACCATCCAGATAAATAATAATAATGGTATCATTATAACATATTTAAAATGGAGAATAAGGATAATAAGAAATTTTACAATTGTTTAGTATAAAAATTATAAAAATTCCATTAAAATTATTCATGAATAATATACCCTTTTAAATGGAAAATAAGATTCAAATAAAATCCTCGAATATGTTGAAAAAATTTTCTTCAAAAATATCATTATTAATAGGTAAAGTAATATTCAAATAAGTAGTGGTCATGAGGGTGGGAAATTCTATAAACACTTGAGAAAACATAATTTTTAAACTTTCATAAAAATGTGAAAAAGTACCTCATTTGGAAAACAATAGGAAAACCGCATTCAATACATCTTATAAAAAGACATAAATTTGTTTTTTTATTAAATAAATTTTTTAATTTGAATAATTTTATGAAAAAAATTATATTTAAACATGGATACGAATGAAATTGGTGTTTTGCATAATGATAGAAATATAATATTTTTCCATAAAACATTTCTCTTTCATATTAAGTATAAAAGAGGTGAAAATAAAATATTAATTAAAAAATCCATTAATAATCATACCACAAGAAAATATAATAGGTTAATGATATAAATATCTAATAATTCCACAATGGGAGACTTAATCATAAAAAATAAAAAATAATGATGATATTATTAGATAAACTCTTACCACTTTGGTAACAATCAAATAATAATCCCAATTAAATAAATTTCATAAAATGAAACATTAAATTCCATGATTATAATGAAATTAATTATCTAGCATAAAAATAGAGAACTATATATACCACACAAAGGAATAACTTTTGAATATGGGATATATGTCATAGAAGTAAAATTGATATGTGAAACCCTTACCTGAGATTCAATTTCATTCTTACATGTTTGAACCTCATTTTATAACAAATATATAATGGGCCAAACCACTCAAGTCTATTCCTTTGTGGAGATTTTGTGTTTGAGGTTTTATGGGAGGTCAAGGTGGATTATCACCAATACTTTACAAAATTTCTAGTTATGTGAATTGTGTTTACAATTTTGGGTATAATGTTTCTATCCATCGGTAGGTGTACAATGTTTCCAGCCATTGGAAGGTGTACTGTGTTTCCAGACATCGGTCGGTGTAAAATGTTTCCAGAGGTTGGTAGGAGTATACTATTTCATGGTATTGTAAGGGGTATAGTATTTCTAGTCGATTGTAGGTGTACAATGTTTCTATCCATCGGTAGGTGTATTGTGTTTCAAGCTTCTTACAATTTCACATATTTATCATTTTCATTGACAAAAAATGAATTTAAGGCCTTATTTTGGGTTTTAAAGCCGATTAAAATCCCATGATTCTTATATTATTATTCATAAGGCTCTATATGACTTCTCATGGTTAGACCACATGATTTAATGTAATATTCATTTAATGGAAAATCCAATGTATCATAAACCAATGCTCCGTCAAATCTTATAAAGGGATGAGATATCTTCCTCCCTCGTTCTACCATCTTGTTCCATGGAGTGAGAAGCTCAAAAAATTACTTCTTCTCAAATGATTAGTGTGATAAAACTGTAATCCTTTGATCTTATCTCATTAAATATTATTTATTCTACATGTGCACCCCCTATTTAGGTGCAAGAAGCATGTTTTGATCCTTCATCAATAGAAGGAATTATCTACCTCCATTATTGTTTTTTCATTGATCACTACTCTTGTATCTATCCTTAACATGTTGTGTCATGAGATCTCGATGATTATAATAGAGTTTTCTTGGGGTTTAATTAGTGTGGTCATGCCACGTTGTCCTCGGGTGGAAGCAGTTGTCACGAGGGAGGTGATTGTGATCCGTTCCTTGGATCATTCTGATTTAAGGAACATCAGGAACCTTTTGAGGCATGGGATTCATGGATTGTCTATTATTTTACATGCAACTATATAGTCATCATGTTTTAGAAACTATATCACAATGTAATTGACATAATAAATATTTTAACCAGATAAATAAATTTGTATCGATCGTATGTTATGGCCTCCTGTTTTTATTGATAGTGTGATATAGTTACATGCCTTTTTTAGCATGTCATTATTGACAAAAAAATAGTAAAGAACATATACTATAATTCTTTATACTTATATCTTAAAGATAAATCTGCATGTAAATGAATCTTATTTTTGTTGTTGTAATTTGATGTTAATCAAATTGATGAAGTAAGTATGTTTATTTATTTGGGATAGCTTTGATAGCTTGTTTTTTAGGTTTCCCATAGTAGAAAACTAAAAATAATGAATCAGTTAATTAAATATGGAATATTGAATTGGTTATTTGATAAAAAAATGAATGGTAGGGTTATGAGTTACCTTCTTTCTTTTAAGGTCGAGTTCACCGTGGCTTGGATCAATGAGTGCTCATTATGTATGAAAGATGGATGCCTTGTTTAAGGGACAAGAGCCCAACTGATATGATGTTATTTCCTACTACTTGTGTTATGATATGATCCTAGATGGCTATTGTGATATTTGGGGGTTGGGAGGCCCAATGGTTTTGGCATTAGTTGACACCATGACAGGCGAGATGCATCAATTTATCCATGTGGGTATTAGGGAGGACAACAAAGATGATGAAAAGGGATGAATATGAATGATTTTATGCTTGTTGAATCTTGTTGATTGTTTATCTACATTACTTTCCCGACTAATCAATGTATATAGTCTTTCTTACCATCTTTCCAATATAAGATATGATGCATGGGGTATGCCACATTCATTCTGTTTTTAGTTTATCGAGGGAGGATGGGTCTATGCTCCTGTTGTAGTTGGAAAAATTTTGATGCTTTTTTCATATAGACATTGTTCTTAACCCATTGTGTTTAGTAACATAGAATGTTTTTCATGAATTCCTATGAATATGGGAATGTTTTAATGATTTTAATATATGATTGAATAAATGATGATAACCCATGGAGTTGTAGCATGTTGTGATGAAATGTAGAGGCTTCAATTGAAAGGAACATTGGACTATGGGTGTGATGCTCATGAAATATAATGTGGAACTGATAATGGTTAATTAATTCTGAACGAATTAATTAATGTAATGTGAAACTGATAAAAATAGAATGAAGTAATATATAAATATCTTTAAATGGTTGTGTTCTTATATGATACCTAGATATAGTAGGGGCATCCAGGAGTCCAAGGGAAGTTAGCTGCAGTTTATTCTAAGACTAGGTTATGCCCATATTGTGGTTGTGAGTTGTAGTATATTTTTTACTATTTGTTTTTCTATATACTACTCCTCCCTGTTAGTTAGGTCAACTAACACCCTGGCGATTTTGAGCTTTGGGGGGGGGGGGTGATTTCCCCAAAATTCTGGTGGGAAGATGGATGGATGAATACCCCCTTTGTCACATCTCTCTTATCATGGTAGTTACTTATGATGGTAGAAAGAGTGGTTAGCTCTCCTAATATATGTTTCTAGAGGGCTGTAATGGCTTCTAGTTATTCACAGAAACATATTTTGTATATATTTTCCTATAGACTACTATATGTGTAACGTGTATAGGCTGTGATGGATTGATGATCCTTACTCGGTGTATAAGATATAATGGCTTTAGGTATAATTCCCGACATATGATAAACATTATAATATCTATGGTGGCTCCCAGAAACTACCTAGTTACCTTGGTTACATGTATGTGGGGTTGTGCTGCACGAGGTGCATGTTGTGGTGCTTCGCCCTTGTGTCTGCAGGAATCCCTTTCTGAAGAGAGATTCTTAGGATGTGCGACGTTGGGGAAAATAAGAAAACTTGTGGGGAAGTGGTAGTGGGGTACCAATGATATTCATTATTATATTATATACTCTTGTATGCAATACTTAGTGAGAGTATCCCCATTGAGGCTAGGAACATATATTAATTGTTTATATGAGGAGTTAGTTTCACTTGTTGTTCACTATGATTTAGCATGATTTATCTAGTTTTTCACAAGAGGATCCAAGGAGGATCTTATTGATTATATTGTTATACGCACCCTATGTTTATATAAACTATTTTTCTGGTCACTTAGTGCTAGTTGGAGATCAGGCTGCTTACTTCTAGATTACGGTTACATGAGTTATTCGGTCTTTGTAGTGGCTGTTGTTTTTTTACTTTCCTTTAGAACATTAATTTTTCCATTCAAGTTGTAGTATTTTTTTATGAAATTACATATGTTTAATTGTGATTTTTTTATATTACAGTCTCGGATGGAGTTGGTCGTTGTTTTTCTTAGCTCTCTCTTACGCATGAGTTTTCTTAGAGGGTAATGCCTCCCGTTTTGCGTGTTTACTATACCCTCTGTCATTGTCATCGACCTAGTGCCTACATGAGGTGGTGCTTGAGGGTCACTCTATCCCTTCTCACATTGTCGGCCCAAGAGGGGTACACCTTGTGGGAAGGAGGTCATGGCATAGTTGTATCAATGGTAGGTTTCATGGGTTGGTAGGGAAACAGTGTTAGTAAAGTTTATCAAGCGATGTAAAACACTGTAGACCTGCTGAGACATAGGTGTTTAGGGCCCCCTGTGATTTGATAAACAAACCTTTAAGTTTGCAGTGGATACTAAACGAGGTGGCAATGTTTGTAGGGAATAGACCTTGTAAAGGATCATGCATCATTCATCTTTGTGCCTATGTTTGAATGTGCAGACCATGGGACCAGTTATCTAAAAATTAATAAAGGAAAAAAATTAATTATTTAATTTTGAGACTTTTATATTCCAGGTTTATGAGTTCAAACTATATTTTATTTTCCAGGTATTGCTCCAGGGAGATGTCCTAATCAGCGTTACATAGAATATGTCTAGCAGGTTGCGCTAGTAGAACACATAGGGTAGAGGTGGATGACGACAACACATGGAGATGGAAACTCTGAGAGTTTTCGTGCTAGAGCTTGCCGATGTATAAGGGATCCATTATGGATGTAGTCAGAAAAGACAAGTTGGAGGAATTTGAGATAGACTTTAGTTTGAACTATTCTCCAAAGGAGCATGTGGTGACTTTGGTTGTGACAATGCTACATGGGGAAATGAGGAAGTGGCAGTTCTTGTTCCTAAAGGATTTTGAGGAGTTGGAAATTTCATGGGAGGCGTTTTGAGACAATTTTAGTGTCACGATTATTTGTTTGACCATGAAGGCATCTAGTCGCCAGGAGTTGTACCCTTTGAGAGGGGAGATCCAATGTGAGAATGTTTGGAATCCATTTTAGGAACCTTTTACAATTTTCTTCAGACCTATTACCAGCGGAGGAGGCCAGTGTGAGGCATTTCAAGGAGGCTTATATCTAGAGATCCAGTGTCAGGTCACCCTATTTGTGCAGAAGGAAAATCATGAGGTGCTGGTGAGGGAAGAGGTCATCCATAGGACATTATCAAAAAATAGATATTTATGAGAGGGGAGTCTTTGGGATTCCATAGAAAATAGAGATGTGGTCGGGGTTCACAGTTTTTAGGGAAAAAGAGTATCTATTTGATCTAGGGTAGGCCCCATCCCTCATTATATTGTTTTTTCAGGGGTGATATCTCTTAGCAAAATGTCAATCGATCATGAAATTTTTTTCTTGTAGAGGCCGAGGTCATTAGTATTGAGAGTTACCAAACTATCAGAGAGGTCAGTGTGCACCAGGTGTTCCTCTCTAGGTTCTACCATGGAAGTAGCATCAAGTTGTACCATATTTGGATTAGCAGAGACAAGATGGGGAAAGTAGAAGACCGTCCGGGATGCTCCCCATCCTAAGAAAGTAGAGTATAGCCATGGTGGTAGTTGTAGTCAGGGTCAGAGAGGCCATAAAGGAGGTCATGGTCAGCTTCATGCATTAGTGTTGGTAGTCCTAGAAGATCCATACATCAATTAAGGTACCCATTTGTTGTTTTTTATGAGGGTGTATAACTTTTTTTATTTATGATGAAAACATTCTTTCATAACACCTTCCATTTTCCATTATTTGGGACTTGATGTAGAGAGGCTTCCAGTTCCCCTGATGTTGACTACACTAGTTGGTGGTCGAGATGATTTGATTGAAGTATGTAGATACTATGAGCTCATGATGGGAACACACCACTCTTGGGGAGATTTTCTATGTTTATAGAGAAAACCATATGATATAATCATATGCACGTATTTTTTGTATCTAGTGCAGGATATGAGGGATTGTTTCAGGATGCAGGTGGTCTTCTTCAATGTTGATGGAGAGCCAGTAGTGTTTGTTCTCTAGTGAGACCCTCAGATGGGTTTAAGGCATGTTCCTTATTTGACATCCTTTAAGGGTGAGATGATGCTGAGTTATTTAGATGTTAAATAGTTGGTGTTTCCTAGGGTCATAGAAATGTTTCTTGATGCCTTTCCAGTAGTGATTTTTGCATTACCCCCTCAAAAAGAGGTCAAGTTATGTATTAAGCTACATCCAAGAGTTTCACCTATCTCTATTTATCCATATATGATGGCTCCTTATGATTTTCATGTGATGAATATATAGCTTGATAGTATATTATTGTATGGTTTTGTTTGGCTGAGTGTGTCACCATAGGGTGTAACCGTTTTGTTCATAAAGAAGGCCGATGATAATTTGTGGTTGTGTATCCATTATCATCGCTTAAACAAATGGATAATGAATAATATCTATCCTATTTTGGGGATTAATGATTCATTCTATCAACCTAAGGGTGAAAGTTGGTTCTCAATGATAGACTTGTGTTTAGGATATCATCAGATGCATGGGAAGGATGAGGATATCCCAAAGACTTCTTTCTCATATCATCATATGCACTACATGATCATTGTAATGTTGTTTGGTGTGATTAATGTTCTAGTTGTGCTCATGGGATTAATGAACGTTGTGTTCCATGAGTTCCTAGATTACTTTATAGTTATTTTCATTATTGAAATCTTTTTTTACTTTGCATCTGAGGAGGAGCATATAGTAATTGTTAAAGTTGGTTTCGGAGTTCTTCATCAATAACAACTATTTGGGACATTTTCGATCTGTGAGTTTTGGGATTGAGAAGTTTGTTTCATGGGGCATGTTGTAACACCCCACCCCTACCTCATTTTCTTGAGGAGACAGTGAGGGATACTTGGCCTTTAGAGACACTCCCAAGACGCCAATGTCTGAAAATAAATGATGAGGGATTCATGATCAACATGGGGAAAAATTTCCCCTAAAGAAAAAACCAACCAAACCGTCCACTAAGAGCCACTATATGATGCATGTCAATTTAATTACCCAACCATGAATTCCCAAAATACAACCAAGTTCTTCCACAACATAACTGAAAACCAATACAACCATACATGACCACAAAACATCAGAGTACAGTGTAGAAACTAATCAACCAAACACCACATAAGCCATGATATCACCACATCTCCACACCAAGCTCCATGCTCAATGCTCCACCAAGGGATCACAATGCTCCACTAAAGGAGGGTGATGCCTTACCTTTTCCCATGTCACGATACACAACATCTACAATGACACCAATGTTCCAAAGCGGAGGGTGAGTACTAAAAATCAGTAGGTGTTTCCCAAATGACTTCCCTACACACGCCACTAGGGTAAAACTGTTATCACATTTATATAAATAAGTTTATTTAAAATAATCAAAAATTTTACCATTATCGTAATCAAAACACACCTTTACCAAGACATTTCACCCAAACCAAACCACCAAGGGAAATCTATACAAACAAGCCAAAACTCGTTCTAACATTTACACATTAGCACAACAATTCCATCTTGCAAGGCAATGCACAACAAACAACCATAACAACCAAACGGTGGAGCTTCCGTCCATCCCATGCACCCATTCACACCAAGCAGCACTTCTTGTCCACTTATCCTTGAGGGTGTCACTTCCATACACAATTCATCCACTTTTTATAGTGGTACTTCTTGCCACATCTGCAAAAAAATCCTAACAAGCCAATGCCCAGAACATAACCCACCACGGTCACAACCACATGCAATCAACATATTCCATTGTATATCAATCCACTTCAACAAATCACCCATTTATTGAAAACGATTTCCCATTCAAACAACATATTAATAAATCATCCCTTTTGTTGAAAAACATTTCCATTAATCATTTTCACAAATCAAACATAGCATCCCATTTTAAAACCCACAAGAATAACATTTCACTAAAAAAGCCCCTTTCTCCCAAAAATCCACAAAATATCACCCAAGTGATTTCTAATCAATTTCGCACATCAAAAAACAATTTATTTCAAGACCAAAATATTAATTGTAACCAAAACTATTTTCTCTAACCAAGTGGAGTTGAGAGAAAAGCCACCAACCTTTACGGTTCCTGAGAAATCGACCCACATGAAATCGCACCTCAAATCCGGTGAATGCACCACTGAAAACTATCGAGAACCATTTCCCTAAAATTCACAATCCATAAAAACATCATCAATGGAAACCACAACCCTATATCAACACAAAACTTGTGTAGATCTAGAAAACCAAGAATGAGAGAAGAAAGTATCTTGATAAACCCAAAAGAAACCATGAGAGAACACTTACCAGGGATATTTCACCTTCAAACAACCTTCACAACCCTTCGATTTGCATCCGAATTGAGTGGCAGATCCCCTCAAACCCTTGAGAACCAAAAATCCCGGGTGAGGCTCGAGTGGGAGGAAGTTTGGAGTGAAATAGGTTAATCCTGAGGGAGCCTGGAACATATTACCCTATTTTAAGTAGCCGCACGGTTTAGAAAATTGTGTGCTAACCATACACAAGCTACTTCCCTGAGAGAAAAGGTCTGAACAGTTTCCTCGCATGGTTTGGAAAACCTTGTGCAGGCCATGTGAGGCCTATTGTCTCCCTCTGCACAGTTTCCTGGGGAATCCGAATTGTTTCTACTAACCGTGCTCAAAACATACTCCTTATGAAAATCCTCAAAACTCATTCAAAACCATTACAAACTCTCCCAACCTTTTTCCAACTCATACCATGCACTTTAATCACATAAAAATTCATTAAAAAAGGCCACAAACCTCAAACTATGGGTACTGAATTATCACCACCATTGGAATATTCGTCCTTAGAAAGAAATGAACTCTCCCTTTGCCAAAAGAGCTCAGGCCACTGCTCGACCATCTCTTTCTCCAGCTCCCATGTCTCCTATTGGATCTGACTATGTTTTGACAAAACAAGAACAAAACCGATGCTATTACCATGCAAGACTTTCTCTTGCATTTCCACAACCCAAACTGGCACATGCACCAACAAAACATCAACTTCTCGCTCAAAATGATCCCATCAAATCACATGTTCATGATCCAGATGATACTTTTTCAACTACGACATATGAAACTCATTGTGCACCGCAATGAACCTAGGTGAAAAATCCAAATGATGAGACACCTCACCAACCTGCTCAATAATCTCAAATAGTATAATATATCTCTGAGATAACTATCCCTGCTTCCCAAACCAACTGTGTCCCAACCTAGGAGAGATCCTCATGAAAACATGTTCACTCAACATGAACGATAAAGTTGTCAACGATGATCTGCATATGATTTCTGATGACTCTGAGCCGTCTCCATTCTCTTCCTGATCAATTTGATCTTCTCCATATTCTCTTGGATAAGGCTCAGTCCAACCATCGAGGACTCACCTGTTTCCACCCAACATAGTGGAGAACGACATGGATGCCCATACAATGCTTCAAATGGAGCAATCTATATGGATTTCTGATTAATGTTATTGTACAAGAACTCGGCCAACAACAAGTGCTCCTCCCATGAGCCACCAAAATCCACGACACAATCCTGCAACATATCCTCTAGAGTTTGTATCGTCCTCTCATATTGAATGTCTTTCTAAGGGTGATACACTGTTCTCATAGTCAACTGTGTCCCAATGGCTTGTTGTAAGGATTTCTAGAAATGAGATGTAAACCTGAGATTTGTATTGGGTACGATCAAAACAGGAACACCATGCATCTTCACCACTTCCCGGATATAGATTTTTGAAAAATACTACATCGTATGAGATTCATGAATTTGAATGAAATGGGGAGAATTCATTAGCTGATCCACTATCACGCCAATAGCA
The DNA here is from genome assembly GCA_963277665.1 of Viscum album. Lineage (NCBI taxonomy): Eukaryota > Viridiplantae > Streptophyta > Magnoliopsida > Santalales > Viscaceae > Viscum > Viscum album. The sequence continues at coordinate 412,302,093 of OY728128.1, read as the reverse complement.
TCATGCTTTCTGACCATTCATGGGAGACCTCTGAAAAAATTCATCACTATTTTCTACCACATCCAAATAGGGAATGGTAAAGACTCCAACATTCTTGTTGTCCTCTAATTCTCTATCTTGACCTACTGACAAGTCAAGCAGCTCGAAACAAACTCAGCCACACTTCTTTTAATGTCTGCCCAACAAAACCACACTTTAAACACTTTATACATTTTCTGAATTCCAGGATGAACAGCCCACCTAGAATGATGATACACCCTGAGAAGATCCTCCTAACAAGAAACTGGTACAACTATCTGATTCTGAAAACACAGAACTGAATCTCCATTCAGTTGCCAACCCTCGATGGTCTCCCCACCATTGAGTCTCGACTCCACTGTCACACACTCAGAATCCGATATTTGTGCCTCTTTAACTAGGAAAACGAAGTCAGGAATAATCAAAACTAGAAAGAATAATGCTATATCTATCTCTTCCTCACATTCCATCCACATGTCAGCTATAACTAACATCAAAGGCCACTAGTCTGATGCCTATTTTACCACCTGAGCATACGATTTTCTACATAATTAATTCACCACAGAATTTCCCTTACATGATGTGTACATCTAGTTAAAATCAAACATCTGGAGAGATTATATCCATCTCCTCTGCCTCAAGATCAAATCCCTTTCTGAGAAAATGTGTTTCAAGCTCTTATGATCTGTATATACAATGAATTTATCACCGAATAGATAATAACGCCACACTTTCAAAGCAGAGACCATTGATGCCAACACCAAATCATGAGTTGGGTAGTTCTTCTCATGAACCCTGAAATTCCATGATTCATACACAACCACATGATTCCCTTTCATGAGAAAGCACCCCAACCCTGATCCCGATACATCACAATTTACCACATACCCATTTCCTGGTTCGGTAAAAACCGAGATTGGTGATTATGTAAGGCGACCCATTAGCTCTTCAAAACACAGTTGACACTATTCATTCCACTGGAATGGATCCTTTTTTCTTGTCAAAGCTATCATCGGTGAAGCCAAACATGAATAAACATGAACAAAACGCCGATAATACCCATGTAGACCAAGAAAACTATGTATCTCAAACACATTCTTTGGAATTTTCCACAAGAAAACAAAATCTATCTTTTCTAAATCCATTGATACAAATTTTTCAGAATTCACATGGCAATGAAAAAGAACATAATGTAGCCAAAAGTCACACTTTGATTATTTGGCATACAACCACAAATCCCTAAATATCCCCAGCACTGTCTCCAAGTACAGATCACGCACCACCCTTGTCTTTGAGTACAGTAGAATATCCTCTACAAACACCACCATAAATGAATCCAGGTATCTCTGAAATACTCGATTAATCAATTCCATGAAAACTTTTGGCTCATTAATTAGACCAAAGGGCATAACCACAAAGTCATAATTTCCATATTTACTTCTGAAAGCGGTTTTAGAAATATCGTCCTTCCTCACTCGCAATTGATGATATCCCGACCTCTGGTTGATCTTGGAGAACCACTAGGCTCTACTAAACTAGTCGAAAAATTCATCAATTCATAGAAGTGGATATCTATTCATTATTGTAACATGGTTAAGTCTATGATAATCAACACATATTCTCAAATTTCCATCTACCTTTTTCACAAGCAACATCGGCGCTGCCCACTAAGACATGCAAGGCCGGAGGAAGCCTTTATTTTCTAAATCATCAAACTAGACATTCAATTCCCGCAATTCAGTAGGTTCCAACGGGTAATATGGAATTGAGATAGGACGAGTCCCCAGATATAGATCAATCGTAAACTCAACATCTCTTACAGGAGGTAACCCAAATAATTTGTTAGGAAAAACATCTATAAACTGATCCACCACTCCTGGAAGAACACACTTCTCAACACCATCTACCGATTCCAACGACAACACTGCCAACTGATATGATAACGTTCCCACTAATGGTGCCAACAAACCTGTTGCCCCTGCCTTTCATGATTCTCTCCTCTAAAGAGATGTTTAACACCATCATGTGTCATAAAATCCACTATCCTCTCATCATAGTTCATTTGGGACATAAAAGCCACCAGCCAATCCATTCACAGGATTACATCATACCCATCCATATCAAGCATTGATTAATTCTACATTAGCTCAACCTTGCCCACAAAGATACAACTTTCTCTACACAAGAAGGCTCAAAACTCTCTTCGTCCCTGAAGAGTTTGAAATTTTAAAATCGAGGGCATGATTTCTACCCATAAACCTAGAAAATCAACCACACGTGAAACAATAAAATAGTGTGAAGCACCCGTATCAAAGAGAACATGCATCAAGTTAGAATTGAAAAGAATAGTACCTCACACCATGTATGGTCCCGACTGATCATCCATCACAACCTGATTAGCTCTGAACAATGCCTTTGTGTCCACACTATGCTCTTTATTGCTTTTCAGAGGCATCGTGGTATTATGAGAATCACCATGACTCACATTACTCTGCTGACGAGGGGTATGCTACTTTCCCAGTCCTATCAAAGAATAAGACGTTTGCGATACCTGAGGAGTGTCACGCGCACCCGACCATGGAGTATTCTGAAAATAACATTGTAGATGCCCCATATGCTTACAATTATAACATTCCTGAGGTTTTTCCATACAATACCACTTTATGTGGCTCGTAGAACCACACTGAAAAAATCTCGGCATGCTCTGGGGCTTTGGAGGAAGATTTATCGATCCTGCCATTAGATTATATGGAATATTCCCAGCCTAGGAATAAGTGTCCCTCCTTCTCTTGAACCCAGTGTTAGATTTCCCACTATTCCCCATGGGTACAACCATGCTTCCTCCTTCCGGAGCGCCCAAAAAATCACACTCAGCCACAGAGGCTCTATTCACCATCTCTTTGTAATCATCTATACACAGCACCACTGTCTTTGAACAGATTTCATACCTTAATCCTGCTTCAAAGATCATTTCTTTCAATGACATGCTACCCACCACCTCTAATGCAAACCGCTCTTAGTTCATAAACATTGCTGCATACTCTGTCATAGACATCAGCTCTTGCTTCAAACTGAAGAAATCTGTCAAATGTTGAATTCTAAACGTATGTGGGTATAATTTTATATTATAAAATTCTTCAAATCCTTCCCATGTCATACCCTAATCCATCCCCACTTGGACTACCAACTCCCACCACTTAAGGGAAATATATTCCAACATATACATGGATAACTTCACTTTAAACTCATGCGGCATTCCCAAGAACTCGAAGATCTTGTTCATTCTATTTAACAATTCATATACCCTTTTCGGCTCTGAATCACCCCTAAAGATGGGTGTATTTTTCTTTTGAAACTAAAATGCATGATCCACATTCCTTGGTTCATCAATTTTATTTCCTCTTTCCACAACTTGGAATGACTGCACTATGATTTTCAGTAGCTGTTGGTTCACCTGATGCTCAGGAGCTACCACATTTATAGTAGGCTCTTCTGGTTGGTCTCGATGATGCCTAACCTATGACATTTCAATAAACTGATAATAAAAAACCATTATTATCACTTCCATATACATCATGAAATCCCATCTCAAATCACATTACACAACACTATCGCACGAGGATTTCCACAAGATCACATTTTCCAGGTTTCACCATTTTAAAAACCAAACCATTTTCAAAATACCAAATTATTCACATTACAATTTAACACATTTGAAATATGATTTCTCAATTTAGAACATAAATCATTATGCCCAAGTAAATATGCATCCTAGAGGGATGTTATTTCTACCTTATATGCCATGGATATCTCATTGGCTACACCTACGCCAATGATATTTTCAATGCCTAATAGTGTCTCCAAACACTTATGTACCAAACTCCCTGGAAACATGATGATCAACATAAAAGGTTTAGATACGTCCTTTTATGCTATACATTACAAGTTCTGACATTCCTACACCTTGATACCATCCCGACTCAAGGAATATACCATAACGAATGTCAACACCAAAGTACCGAACAAGATGATACCACTTGTAACACCCTGCCCCTACCTCATTGTCTTGAAGAGGCTATGAGGGATACTTGGCCTTAAGAAACATTCCCATGATGGAAAAGGCTATCAATAAACGTTGAGGCCAAAAAAGATCATGTTGGGGAACGATTTTCCCTTAAGACAAAACCAACCAAACCATCCACTACGAACCACAATATGATGCATGTCAATTAAATTACCCAATAATGCTTTCCAAAAAGAAAACCATGTTGTTACAAAACACAACTCAAAACCAATACAACCATACATGTACACACAAAATTATATTACATTGTGGAAACTAAACAACCAAAAAACACCCCAATCCATGACACCACTACAGCTCCACACCAAGATCCACGTTCCAAGCTCCACCAATGGACCACAATGCTCCACTAAAGGAGGGTGATGCCTTACCTTTTCCCAGGTCATGATACAAAACATCTGTAAAGACACCAATGTGCCAAATCAGGCGGTGAGTACTAAAACTGAGTAGGTTTTCCCAAAATGAATTCCCTACACATGCCACTAGGATAAAACCATTATCACATTTATATAAACCAATTTATATAAAATAATCACAAGTGCTACCTTTACCATAAGCCAACCACACCCTTACCAATCCATTTAACCTAAACCAAAACACCGTGGGAAATCCAAAAAAAATCCACAAACCGTTCCAACATCTACACATTATCACAAAAATTCCATCTTGAAAATAAATGCACAACAAAAACCATAACAACCAAACAGTGGAGCTTCTATCCAACCCGTTCACCCATTCAAACCAAGAAGCACTTCACGTCCACCTATCATTGATGATGACACTTCCATCAACTATCCACTACCATTTTATAGTGGTACTTCTCGACACTTTCACACAACATTCAAAAAAATCCAACGCCATGCATATAACCCACCAATGTCACAACCACATGCAATCAACCAATTCCATTGCATATCAATCCACTTCAATAAATCGCCAATTTATTGAAAATAATTTTCCATGCCAAAAAAAATCAATAAAGCAACCATTTTATTTTAAAACATTTCCGTCAATCATTTTCACAAATCAACCATAGCATATCATTTTAAAATCTCCATTTTAAAATCCACAAGAATAGTATTTCACCGTAAACCCCCTTTTTTAAAAAAATCCATAAAACATCACCCAAGGGATTTCTAATCAATTTTTGACATCGAACAAAATTAATATTAAGAAAAAAAAATTAATTGTAACCATATCCATTAGCTCTAACCAAGTGGTGTTGAGAGAGAAGACACTAACCTTTAAGGTTCCTGAGAAATTGACCCAGAAGCAACCACACCTCAAATACGGCGAACGCACCACCGAAAACTTTCTATATCACTTTCCCTAACATTCCCAAGACTTAAAAGAATCATCCAAGGCAACACAACCCTAGATCTACTCAAAATAGGGGTAGATCTAGAAAACCAAGAAAGGGAGAAGAAAGGATCTATAGAAAATCAAAAGAAACCATGTGAAAATACTTACCCGGTAGAAATCACCTTCAAACCACCTTGAAAACCATTAAATTTTCTTCCAAATAGAGTGGGAGAGCCCCAACAACCATTGAGAACCAAAAATACCAAGTGAGGCTTGAGTGAGAGGTATTTTGGAGTGAAATTGCTTAATCCCGAGGGAGCCCGAAACTTATAACCCTATTTTTAAGTGGTCGCACAGTTAGTCCACATGGTTTGGAAAACTATGCACTAATCATGAACACACTATATCCATGAGAGGAACGGTCCACACGGTTTCCTCGAACAGTTTGGAAAACCATACACAGGCCATGCAAAGCCAATTGTCTCCCCCTACACGGTTTTTTTGGGGAATCTGCATGGATTCCACTAACCGTTCTCAAACAGTACACCCTATGAAAAGCTTTCAAAGTCATTCAAAACCATTCAAAACTATTCTAAACACTTAACAACTCATCCCATGCCCTATAAACACAGAAAAATGCACAAAAAAGGCCACATACCTCAATCCAGGTGTACTACACATATAGTTTCCCAGTAGGTAGTAGCTATGGATCCATTAAATATAGAAGTGATTATGTCTTGGGAATACCACAAGATAGTGGAAGAGGTGTGAAGTTTCTTTGGTCTCTTAGTCTGTTATAGGAGTTTTAAAGATAATTTCTCTTGGGTTTCTACTCCTTGGACATCCTTGACAAAGAAGGATCAGGTGTTTGTTTGGACTGATCAGTTTTAGGTATCTTTTTAGTATCTGAAGGAGAATATGGCTAGTACACTAGTTCATTATCATCTATTATAGGGACTGTAATGTGATGTTTTCTATGATTCTTCACATCTAATGTTAGGCTCTATTTTGATGCAGTAGAGATTGATCATTTCTTATGGGTCTCGGTAGTTGCATACCCATTAATATAACTATGCCACCCATGATTTTGAGTTAGTGGAAATGGTGTTTGATATGATGTTTCAGAGACATTATCTTATTGGAGAGAACCTTGTGATTTTCACCAATCATAAGAGCCTTTAGGTATGTTTTCTCCCAGTGTGACTTGAAATTGTGGTAGCATTGGTTGATGGATTTCTTATAGGAATATGACATTAAAATATCATATACACTAGAAAATGGAAATGTTGTAGTTGATGAAGTGAGTAGAAAGTCACGTAGTGTTAAAGTGTATGAATAAGGTGATTCCTAGAGAGTAATGGAAGAACATTCGACAATACATCTCAATATGGGAGTAGTTTAAGGTAAAGGTTGTCTTTTTCAGATGATTACCTAATTATCTCTAATGTAGTAGGTGGAAGTGTCCCAGTTGGGGGATCTATATGTGGGGTTCTGGAGAGACCGATTTGTTTGTGGTGAGTCCCATAAAGGTTGTTCTAAGGATGAAAAACACCAAGTGTTGTATCAGGGAAGGATTTTTGTTCCATTGCTGATTCTTGAGACAATTCTCATAGGGTTCCATATTTCACCTTTATTGGTGCATCCTAGCATGAAAAAAATGTACCCATCCTTGAGGAGTCAGTTTTGGTAGCCCATGTTGAAGTGTATAGTTTTGGAGTTCGTGTCTCGATGTTTGGTCATCCATAAGGTGAAGGTTGAACACTATGTCCCAAGTGGATTTCTCCATCCCTAAGTTGTTACTTAGTGGAAGCATGAGGACATATCAATGTAATTTGTGACTAGGTTAACTAGTTCTCTGGGAGTCCATTAAACTCTATGGGTGGTAGTGGATTGTTTGACAAAATCATTCCAATTCATAGAAATCAAGTTGTCAATCTCAGTGGATGTTTTGCCGAGGCAGTATCTGGAGGAGGTGGTGAGACTCCATAGAGTCTAGAGGAAGATCATTTCTAATTGAGACGCTCTTTTTTACCTCTAGGTTGTAGAGAGGTCTCTATCATACATTTTGTTCTTAGTTATTCCTTAACACTACTTTTCATCCACAGATAGATGGTCAGACAGATCATGCCATCCAGACACATGAAGACATGTTTCACTCTTATGACTTGGATTTTGGAGGTTTGTTGATTCAGCACGAACCCTTGGCAGAGTTAATTTTCAATAAAAAATTTCAATCCATCATCATGATGGTGCTATTTGACGCATTTTATGATTTACTATTCCATTATTCATTGTTCTAAATTGGGGTTGGAGAGTTATAAATTCTCAGAACGGAACTAGTATAGAATACGACATAGATGGTTTAGGTGATTTGTGAGAGGGTGAAGGCAGCACATGATCATTAGAAATCCTATCCATTCAATAGAGAAGACCTTTTGAGTTAGATGTTGGTGATCATATGTATTTGATGGTCACTTCAAGTCACGAGTAGTGAAGGTTTTGTCATTGGAGTAAGATTTCACCCCGATATGTTGGGACTATTGAGGTATTGGATTGTGTTGGAGCCATGGTGTATCACGTCGCACTTCCCCCACTGATTATCCAGATACATGATTTTATTCATTCTTCAAAGATCTGTTGTAATCATCATGATGAATTTCATTTCTTAGATTAGGGTGAAATCTATGTTGAAGATGATGTAACCTTTGAGGAATGAATTATGGAGATCCAGGACTGCATGGAAAAGGTGTTGCACCAATGTGTTATATCTTTTTGGTTCATATCTTCTGGGGACACGGAGTCATGGAAGAGAGTACATGGGAACATGAGTCATAGACACATCTTCAGTACCCTTAGTTTTTTGATGTTAAACTATTTTCATGTAACAATGTTTTCTTTGTGGTTGTAGGACTTTCTTGTATATGAAATGGATTTATTTCTTTGATTTTGTTTATTTCTATCTTTAAAGAGGTATATTGATAGGAGCTTGTTCAGACCAATTTTATGTTTTCTTTTAGGTTGGTATTGGATTCTTGATGATTAGAATGTTTTGAGAGGTATGTGATGTAATGTCCTGGACCACTTCGGTCTGTTGGTTTTCTAAAATTTGGGGTTTCTGATTTTCTTGGTGGTTAAGGTGAATTATCCCCAACAATTGTCATAATTTACTGTTCTGTGAATTGTATCTCGATTTTTCTATATAGATATTCCACCATTGGAAGGTGTATATTTTTTCTTGCCATCAGTAGGAGTATAGTATTTCCATATGTTGGTAGGTTTATAGTGTTTCTAGGTGTGAGTAGGGGTACTATGTTTCAAGATGTCGGTAGGTGTATATTGTTTCCAAATGTTTGTAGGTGTACAATGTTTCCAGGTGTCAATAGGTGTATAGGGTTTCCAGACAACAGTAGTTGTATAATGTATCTAGGCATTGGTAGGTGTATAGTGTTCCCAGGAGTTGGTAGGTGTATAATTTTTCCAGCCATCAGTAAGTGTACAATGTTTCTAACTTCCTATAGTTTCCCCCATATAGAATTTTCATTGTAGAAAAACGCATTCAAGGTCTTGTTTTAAGGGATTTGAGTCCGATTCAAATCCCATAACTTTTATATTAATTTTCCTAAGGCCTGAGATTCATTTTCATGGTAAAAATGCATGGTGTAATGTGGTCCACTATTATTGGAAAATCTAGAACATCATAAATGGTTGATCCATTATATATTTGAAAGGGAAAAGATATATTCCTCCCTTTTTCTAAATTCTTTTTCCTTGGTGTGAGAGGATCGAACCATTCCTTCTTACCATTAGTTTTGGGAGATAGAACCTTAATCCTTGGATCGTTTCCCCTTTAAGATTCTTCCTTCTGCATGCCCACCCCTATTTTGGTTCATGTAGCAAGTTTAGATCTTTCATTAATAGAAGGAATGATCTACCTCTATTCTTGTGTTTTAATTGATCCTTATTCACAAATTTCTCATTTATATGTCATAAAATTTGATCTCCATGCTTCACAATATAGTTTTCATGGGTGTCTGTTAGTTCCGTCATGCAGCGGTGTCCTCGGGTAGATGTAGTTGTCACGGGGGAGGCGACCATGATCGGTTGTGTAGATCTTGTCATGTAAAGAATATCAAGAAAAATTTGATTTAGGGGATTTTTGGAATCTCTATAAATTTATGTTCAATTGTAGATTCAACATATTTTATCCACTGGAACATAATTGAATTGATATAATAAATATTTGGGCTGGATAAATAAATTGGTGTAAATCGTATGTTATTGCCTCTTGTTTTGATAAATAGTGTCATATTTATACATTAATTGTTTGAAATGATGTTCTTTCTAGAAATTAGGAACGAATGTACACTAGGATTAACTATAATTATTTCTAAACGATAAATTTTCATGAAAATGAATCTCTTAGTTATTGTTTTAATTTGATGTTAATCAAATTGTTAAAGTAATCATGTTTATTTATTTGTGATAGTAATGATTACATGTTGGGTAAGTTTCCCATTGGTGGAACCTAAAAATAATTATTTTGTTTCTAAAAGCTACTCCACACCTTCTGTTAGAGTTACTAAAACCCTGGGGATTCTGAGTCTTGGGGATTTTTTTCCACAACATTCTAGGGGGAGGATGGATAGCTGACAACACTCTTTTTCCCAGCTCTATTCTTTTGGTAGTTACTTGTGCTGGTAGGAAAAATGGTTAGTTATCCCCATATATGTGTGTAGAGGTATGTAATGGATTTTTTTTATTCACACACATATATTATAGATATAGTTTCCTATCTACTACTATAGGTGTAACTTGTATATGTTATTAAGGCTTAAGGATCCTTACCCGGTGTATGGGCTGTAACGGCTTGCGGAATAATGCCCGACGTATGATACATATTATGAAATCTATGGTGGCTCCCAAGAACTACCTAGTTACGTTGGTTATGTGTATTTGGTGGTTTTTCTATATGAGGTGAATGTTTTGGCACTTCCCCCAGTTCTCTACAGGTAAGCCTTTTTTGAGACAGATGCTTAGGACATGCGACGTTGGGGAATATCAGCAAACTAGTGGGGAAGTTGTACCTGTGTACCCTTGATATTATTAATTATATTATATACTCTTGTATGAAATACATTGTGACTGTAAACATTAGTGAAGATGGGAACATAGTATACTAGTTTAGATGATGAGTTAGTTTCACATTTTATCAATGTGCTTTAGTATGCTTTATTTTCTTTTTCACGAGAGGCTCATGTGACGATACTACTGAGCACACTATTACACTGACCTATGTATATCTAAAATATTTATCAGGACACATGGAGTAGGTTGGATATCAGGATGGTTACTTATATCTTATGTTTACATGAGCTGTTTGGGCATCTTGGTCATTGTTGTTTTTAGTTTCCGATTGTACTTTCAGTTTCCCTTCCATTTCTAGAAGTTTATCATGACATTAAATATGTGCGATTGGGATTTATTTTATATTTCATTTAGAGTTGGATTTTATTGTTTTCTATCTTATCTATTTATTATACATGTGTTCTCTTAGAAGGTAATTCCTCCCATTTTGTTTGTTTACTATACCCCGGCTTCTAGTCGCCAAACCAGGGTCTATAGGAGGCGAGACTCAGGGGTCACTGTCTCCCTTCTCACATTGACGTTCAAGGAAGGGTACACCTTGTTGGGATGGGTTCATGAGAAAATATATATTTATTATAAATTTAATAAAAACCTTAATCAGATATGACATACTATATATGATTTACATAAATTATTTTATCACTATTTTATTAACATTACATTTTAGAATCACTCCTTCAGGTAATAATTGAAACATATTTCATATATTTATTATTTCTGTAATTTCATTTATTTTAAATTTATCTTAGATAAATAATATATATGATGTTAACCAAGATATAAATATTATATATATTCATTATATATGTATTTATAGTGATCTTTAAATGTTAAAAATATAAAATGGATTACACTATTCATGGATGTGGTAGGCCACATGTACATATGAACGTTCTTCCCATTTTATTCTCAGTAGATGGAACTAAAAAATATATTTAATAATATTTATATAATAATTATTATTTATTATATACAATTCAAATTAATGAATTAAATCCTTATTACAATCCATGTAACAAAAAATGGTAATTTTTTACATGATATGTGGAGGCAATAATATATTTGTATACACGAGTGTTAATATAATTTTCCCAAAAATTGAAAGGAAAGAAGTTATAAGTGATATTATATTTCCATAAGAGTTTTTACATCATTATTATCACATATATTATTTTAAATTCATACATAATACCTTCCAAGGAACTTGTATGCCAAAAATGAATCACATAACTTTGCGAGGCTGTATTCTGCTATACACCCAAGCAATGTTATTCCATCTCCAACTGAATGTAATGTATGATGTTATATGTGATATAATAATAATATATGTATAAAAATATCATAATAATTATTAAATATTTTAAATACATCATTATATACACAATTTAAAAGTGGTGATGGAAAATGAAATTTATCAGATTGCGAGGCGGTAGTCCACCGTACACATGATTAATAGGTTTTTCATCCATTTGATACAAGTGGAGGTGGTTTTTATTTATTAAATTGATATATAAAAATCAAATTATATAATAAATAATTTTTAAATTATTAAATAAAATTTGGAGATTCCATGACGGAGGTGGTAGAAGAAACAATATTAAAATGCATGTTTAAGAACATTGCCACTTCTTAGGAAAACATCTTTCAGATTGCATAAAAATCATTAATAGGATAGATTTATGATCAAAACAAGTTTTGTATGATATTTTTGGGTACATAAGTTGGTTATTTTTGTAAGTACTGTCTGAAAGAAAGAGATTTGTAAGTGTGAGGTGGAGGGGAAATGGGGTGGCCTTTTATATATGGGGAGGGGAAAGACATAATTTTTTTTTAAAGAATAAACTATACCCACATTTTTTAAATTTGAAAATGATCAAAAATTTGTTATTCTAAAATTTTATAGGTCATAGGGATGAAATATGACCTTAAAATGTGTGTTATTGTTTTCCATTTTAGGCCATATCTTCTGAGTTCAACCCCCAATAAACCTTTTTTCACACTAACTCAGATAAGGAATTTTTACTGATTTCACCTTTTATTATGGTCTTAAATTAATATGAAATAAATAAATAATACTATTTATGCTGATTTAATATTTGGAATCCATTTTAACCAATTCAACAATCATTTGTTGAATAATTCAATTTAAAATTATATATTTTAATACGCAAAAAATGGGGTTTTCTATAGAAAAACCATTAAAAGATTAAAATATTTATAAATCATAATCAAATATAAAATAGAATACATTTTCATAATTTAGTTAAATTTTAATAAATTTATAATAATTTTACATTGAAATCTATTCAAAATATGATTTAACTTTTTAAATAATAAAAATAAAATGGTAGATTTTTTTAAAAAAACTCATCATTTTCATTATTCATTTAAAATTCACTATTTTATAAAAGTTGATAAAAAATAAAAAGTTAGTTTTTATATGAAAACATTAAAAATTATTTTTAAATTTCAAATAATTATTTTAAAATTGAAAAAATTAATTGAAAAATATGTATATGAAGCACAATGAAATTATCTTTTATAAAAATATTGTTTATTAGAAACAAATTATTTCTCCTTAAAATTATTTTTAAATTAATTTATAACAAATCAATAATAAATATGTTTATTTTACATTTTTTTTAAAATATACTATTAATAATTTACTTTTTATTATTCATACCCTCCAATGTGTCGGCTAAGTAATAATTATATTATATATTAGTGTTTATTTGGAATTAGGCTTGTGTGTTCCACATACTATGATAGATTTTAAATATACATAAAATTAAATATATTATATTGTATTGTGGTGTTCCATAAAACCCCAATAATTATCATAGGGTAAAAATTATTGGGAATTTTACAAAAATATATTTTAAATTCATGAGATGGATTATCATTTATAGACAATGCTGATTTCAAATTGAGATTAGAGGGTAAACCCTTTTACTAAGGGAAAAATAAGAATCAAATGAACATATGTTGGGTACAATGAAATGAGAATTAAAATATCACTAAATGAATAATATTCATTATTATTTATGATAGTGGTGTATAGAATTCACCATAAAAAATCTGATAGATCAAAATATCAAACATTTTTTTTATTAAAAATATCGACAAATTACCCTTAACTAAAATCACATTTATAAGAACATGTTGGAAAAACCCATATAAAAAAATTACCATAATAAAATAATTTAATAACCTAAAGAAACCCTATAACCTTTTATAAAATTTATTTATTATAATTTATTTCAAATATATTCCTTAATTATATTTTATTTTCTGTATTTAATTTTATTTTCATGATTTTTTTGGATAGTACTCATTTCATAATGTATGTATTGATTCTTTTTTTTATATCCAAATAAATATTTTCAAGATAATTATAAGTAAAAAAAATTATTTTTTTATAATGATATTTAATATTGTAATTTTAATTATTAAGAATAATTTTTATGATGATGTTGGTGGTGATATTTTTTATAGAATATAAATTATTTAATGAAAATGATTGGTAATAATAATATGTTAAATATTTATATAATATTTACAAAACCATAAATAAATCACTACATGGTAATTTATTTCTGTTGACATCGGTAATTATGTTTCCATATTTATTCATGTCATAATATTATTGCATTGTATTTTATTGTTCAAACTATCCCAAACATGGATATTCTATATTCTATAGGTATATATTATTAATAATGTGATACTATTGGAATATTAACATTACTATATAATCATAATGATGGTACTATTCTATTTTAAGGCGCTTAATATATATTGAATATAGTTTGATAAGTAATAAAATAATTGACTGAAAAATATCTAACTTTTCTTATGGTTGTATTCTATACATATGTAGGGGTGACATGTACATTTTTGTATATTGTAAAGGAGGAAACCCATGTTATTTATTTTAATAAATATAATAATGTTATAAATAATATATTTATTAATTATTTGACCCCATTAAATCATTCTTGTGTGTTGGTTATGAAAAATGACTCATCATTTGTATGGATGTGATAGTCCAAACATAACAAAAGAAACTATTCATTTTTACTTTGTTGGGATGAGGGTATAAAATTTATATTTCCTCACTATAATAACCTTTTAAATCATTAAATACATATTTTTTAAAATTTTTTAGGAACATATATTCTATGTGGTAAAATAATAAAATAATTATGATATTTGGTTGAGTACCATACCTCTACATTTGAATGTTCTCCTTTTAGTAACGCCTCAATGCTCCTTAGCATGGAATTTTTGAAAATAAGAGGCTTTTAATAAGTGGATTGATAGTATAATAGAATCTAGGGTAGTTCTTTTGAATAGATAATTCATTTAAAAGGGTTGAGAAATGTGGTGGAAGTGATCCCCTTTTATAAATGAAGAAATTTGAATTTTGGTAAATATCAATAATATATTCCATTATGACATTAAACTATATACGGGTAAATGGATTTAAAAATTGAAAATAATGATGTTGGGGGGGTGGGGTGGGGATATTACAATGAACTTGGCTTGAAATAAATGTATATTACTTCATTTAAATTAAAATTCTATACATAATAAAAATAGAAGCCTGAGGATGGTAATAATTTAGTGTCTCTGGAAACATGGAATCAAAATATTCTATCATGAAGAATGATCTTCAAAATCACCCATTACGATCTCAACCATTACTACTTCTACCTAA
Organism: Viscum album; assembly: GCA_963277665.1. Taxonomy (NCBI): domain Eukaryota; kingdom Viridiplantae; phylum Streptophyta; class Magnoliopsida; order Santalales; family Viscaceae; genus Viscum; species Viscum album. The sequence goes on along the minus strand of OY728128.1, from coordinate 412,286,824 downwards.
AACCATTTTTCATAACCTGGGGAAAGGAAACATAAGAAACATGTGAGCTCAAATACTCAATAAAGGTAAATAAAAGAAATTCATAAACATAACATGAGCATAAGGGTATGGGAACATGATCATAACATTAGAATATCATTCCTTGCATATCAAAGGTAAACATGAATCATAAATATATATAAGAACACAATACATAAGATCATCAAATTGACATAAGGAAAGAAATTTTTGCAAATACCTAAGATTATTACATTGTGAACATGCATAAACAGTAACAAGGTCACTCATTAAATTAGGGACATGAAATCAGGCCCTTGAATAATCATATAAACATGAAAAAAATGTCCATGAATTAAATAATGGAAAATAAAACCTAGAAGACACATAGAATTGTGGACATGATAACAAGTTCTATGCATTGAAATATGGAAATTAAAACCAGGACCACACATATAATTATGTATATGAAAACTAGGTCTATGTATAGAGTTATTAACATGAAAACCAGAGCCAAACATAAAATTATAAACATTAAATTAGATTCAGGAATATCATATAATCCCCATGAGTTTTCCATCTTTACCCTTTTAATTGGATGAATATATATGTATAAACCATCCCATAATGAAACCATACTAACATGTGCCACATCAATGTAAACAATTATATCATAACCAATGTGATGAAATGGGTTCCATAAAAATGTAACCATATAATAACCTATTAAAATGTGATAGTATTCATAATCATTTCATTAAAATAATATATCATAGAAATAAAGGGTTTTCATAAACATAATTTTATTAAAACATAAACCATTCGAAGAATGAATATGAATGGTATTATTAAAAAATAACAAAGTATGTCACAATATGTGGGGAACGATTTGAAAAGATCACGTGGAAGATGATTTTTTTATATAAATAACTTTTTAAAACACATAACATTTTCAAAACCATTTTCATTAAACACAAATTGAAAACATATAAAGGAAGCTTGTAATTAATTTAAAAAACTTCTTGAGGAAAATATCCTTTCTTTGTTGAAATAGTTTTTTTCCTAAAATGCGGACCGATTTTAAATGAAAACATTTTATTTGGAAATAAACTTGTAATATTATAGTGTAAGCTTCAATGAAATAACTCCTTATAAAACAAAAAATATATTTTCATTCCATACAAGTTAACAAATAATTATTTGAATACTTTTTCTGGAAATTTCAATTATTACATCGTTTGAAAAATCAACAAAAGAATCCTTTTAAACCAAGGTAGGAAAAATCCAATAATGGGTTAAAATGGCATCAAAAAACCAGATGAGAAAATAAATTTTTTTTTTGGTAATAATGTACATTTACTGCAAATATTAACTAAAAGCGTCTTAAAATGAAACAATACCATACGTAGATGAGATTTTGAAATCATCACTCACCACATTATAATAAATAGATTCATATTACCCATGTATTAATAAAATTATAAGAATGTGTATATATCATGTGATTATGGATAAGAGTCATAAAATACATTCGTCATTAGAATATACACCATATAGAAGAAACAAGTAGTGTATGAGGCTTCTGTCTCAAAAAAATAATGATTAGTGAAAAATCACCCCTGACATTGTGTCATGACTGTCTTTATAATCAAACAGTATTCCTATATAATAAATATAAGTTTATTTTAAATATTTTAATGAAGAATATTTTTATGTATAATAAAACATATTCTGTTTTTATGACTTTATATAAAATTATTGTTAACTAACCTAGGTTAAGGTTTCACTTTAGGTAATATTCAATTTATTCTTCACATGGGTTTTATCATGTTATATCATTGGTCCTTATAATTATATCTTGATCTCAAAATGTAAATCAGGATATAAATATCTTGTATATACATTATATGAATATTATAGTAATCAATTTGATAATGACTCATGAAATGTAATACACCATTCATTGAGATGGTAAGTTGTACGTATTCATAAACCCTATTTCCATTTTAATTTTTTTTTTGAAAGATAGAATGTAGGATACATATATATATATACATATATGTATATATGTGTATATATAACTATTTTAGATTCTCATTATTATATCCTATATATCTTATAATTTCATTAATCCCATCTTTAATATGGGCCATGTAGTGTGTGAACGAATCACATCACATTGATGGGGTAGTAGTCCACACTTCCTCAACCTAGATTATCGTATTAACACCAAATGAAAAGTAAAAAAAGTATTTCTTGTAAAAAATAATACAAAATCATAGTGACATAATAAATATTATATACACATATATATATATATATTATCCATCATAAAGGCCGCTATGATTGGTGGTAAAGGAAAAATGAACAATCATTATTTTGTGAGGAAATAGTTCACCATACACAGAAACAATATGTTCAATATCCATTAGAGAGAGGGTTCTATTAGTGTAGGTAGATACCTTACCATAAAAAACCAGGTTATATTGATGATACAGTTTTTTCCATAAAATAATGGAATAGATAGAGTCTAGGGGTTGGAGAAGGGAAAAAAGGAAAGGAGCATGGGTGAAGATGTTAACTGTTATTAGGGTAAATCCGGTTGGTTTGTTCCAAAAGGATTCATTGAGTTTCCATATGAAAAATTGATGGCTTCTTGGAGTAATCAAGGGATATTTGGAGAATTAATGGTAGGTTTTTTCCAATCCAAAAGGTTTTAGTGGTCTGAATAAAAATTAATGATATGTGACCTTTTATAAGTGGGATGTGGGGCACTTTAGAGAACTCAAAAACAATTAATTTATTATAAATTGATTTTTTATTTCAAATTTCCTTTAAGTTACTTATTTTTAAGATAAGATGAGGATGGATCAAAATACACTGATCCATTGAATTTGGGACTTCTTTTAGCAACAAAATATACCTTATCTTCTGGCTTTAACCCTTTGTTAAATAATTTAACTCTTACCGTTACAACATGCCTTTTTATACTATATGGTTTATATAGTTACTATAAAATGATAGAATAACCCCAATTGGATCACATATATCATCTTGTACATGATATAGGTTATTTTTATGAGACTTATATTTTTATTAATTTTATGACATTTAATAAAATAATATTTATTTTAAAGTATTATTTATGACAATTTTGAACTATTCAGTATTTTAATTTTTAAAATTCTCAAAAAAAACATGGTGGCATAGAACAAATTCATAAAATATGTCACTAACATGTCTAAATTATCTAATATTGTTTTTATGTAATTAATTAGGTCAATATATTATTATCTTAATATATTTAGAATCATTTATTTGATATCTCAACTAATTGATCAATTACTCAATCATTATTATACTATCCTTTAATTCTGTTATTTTGACATTAAAAATTACAAATGACTTATAATGAAGAATATAAGTTTCTTATATTTAAAATTAATAATTATAGTCTAATATATGTTATTTATAACCATAAATTAAAAATTATTTAGTTATTAATATTTTTATATGGCATTTATAACTCTTCTTTAAACAAAATATAATAAATGTCTTAATCTAAAAAAAGTGGCTTAAAATGATAATATTTTTCATATAATATTTAATTTTGTCATAAAACACTTATCCAATGAAATTGGGATAATTGTTATTATAATTTTATACTATTAAAATATTATTTTTACCTTTAATTTCCCAATTTATCGTTAACCTTGGTAAATAATATGGAAAAGTTACTATTAACCAAAAATTATTTTGATTCTATTAGAGAACAGTTTTTATAATGATTATAACCATGTATTTCTATTAATCTAAATTCAATTTATAGAAATTGTAAAATTACTTTTATTCTAATACTGCAAATGTTTCTAGAAGGCTTGTAAAAGGGACGTTCAAATGTTTAATATTTTTTTATATCTAATTCTATTTTAAAAATTATTCAAAATACCTAAATAATATTATTATACATATTATTTAGATATTGGGGAATTAAAATCAATATAATGGAAAAATATATAATTTAAATGAAAAAGTCGGGTTTTTCGACCATGCAATATTTTTCACTATTCATCAAAAAAAAAATTAACCTAATTTATATATTATATTATGAATTAAAAATTGATTTATCTTTTACCAAATTCAATTTATATGAGTTTATAAAATTATTTATATTCGTTATCACAAAAGGACATAAAAATAGTACTTTTATGAAAATAATAGTTTTAAACATATGAAGACTTTACCAAAAGATTATATTTTTCATTATCAAAACCTTTATAAATAATATTTAAAAATGTTTTATTGAAATTAATATTATAATATTAACAAATAGGTTATAAAAATATTTTTTAAATAATTATAAGAGTAAAGTGTTGTTTCACTGAAACTCAGTGCTGCATGTAATGGAATCCAAGTCGATGTTATGTGCATTGAAATCTTCCATTGGTGTTGCACAGAAAATAATCCAAACACATTGAGATTATATAATAAAAAAATCAATAATCATTTTTTCTTGAAATGAAAATATAAAAATATTAAATTAATTAAATAAAATTCAAAAAATCACAGGGTGTTACATTCTACCACTATTTAAATGAATTTCAACCTTGAAATTTGTCTGGGTTATAAAATAATTAATACATTAAACTATCTATTTTAGAAATCCACATCAGAAAAAGGAATACTAAAAATTAATTTTAAAAAGGAATGATTGAAAAATAATGGTTACCCAAAGTAACTCATCAATGGGTTTCCACATAGGTGAAGATTCATGGGAAGCGAAAACGTGGATATAGAAGAGAAATCTAACTATCAGGTTCTGATAGAAAGTGATAGTGAACATGGTTAGGTAAAATATTATAATCAAAATTACATAAATCTATGATGGCATAAGGGACCATATGATTCATTCTTTAAGAAGGTTCTTGGATAATGTTTTTTTGTTTCAAGATCTTTTCCCTATAGTTGAATAATTTATTGAGAAGAATTCATTACTATATTTCAGAACAATCTCAATGTTGGTCCCCACATGATAAATTTAAACATAATATCTTAATCAAATAAATGAAGTTGAATTTTTTATTCCTTGAGTGTTATTAAATCATGATATCCATAAATAGAATTATGTGTAATTCCATCTATCTTTATCGCAACATAAAATTTAACACAAGTTATCAGATATTTCGAAATCCACCTATTGTAAGATAGTTATTTAATCTCAAAAACTTATGTAGTGTTTTACATAAACTATTTATAAATGGATAATCGTCACAATAAATTCTAAATGTTTAAAATCATAATAATTAGAAATAATTTCACTAAAATAGCTAAATTATTATCTATCATATATCAAAAGTTATTTCTCAGTTGTCAAATTCCAAACATGTCAATACCTTAATAATGTATTCCTCGAATACCTGGAAGTAACATTAATTACCACACATCATTATTTAGAACATTCATGTAACAATTTTATTAGGTCCAAAAAGATGTAAAAATATTCCTTGTTAGCACAACCCACATGTTAATAAATCCTTAATCAGTTCCAAGATAACTAGTATAATCGAATTTAATAATTTATATTGAATATTTATTAATCCAAATATCATTATCCTAACATCCTAATCGTATTAGGGGTTATCCTTACCTTAATCAAATGTTTTCCGAACAAAATATCCCATTATTACTAAAATCATTTTTCATGGTTACAATTAAGATATGATCATAAATCCTAAAGTTTAAACTGAAATGGAGCAATCCATATATGTTTCATTATTCCATGACACCATAAATTTACTTTTTAAAAATTATTCATTATTAAACACTCAATAATTCCACAACATCATTATCATACTTGAAATTTCCAATAGTGATTTCATGAGATATTCCTTTTCCTTTATCCTTAAAAAGATTCTCATTTAGATAATCTTTGATAACCTTTGTATTTGGGACAGGCTAACATAATCACCATTTCTCCTAATAGTTGTATCACTAATATGGGGATGGTGTATTTTGTGTGTCATTATCTCCATTACTATTGTTAAATAACTTTATCCCATCACATTTCCACTCAAATTCTTGATTACCATCCTATACACACATAAAAAATTAATAACACCCCTTAATATAGTTTCCTCTATGTTTTCTTCCACACATTGATTGTATTGAAAATATAATCAGATTTTCCCCCATAGTTTTCAGAGTTCCTTGAAATCATATTCTTCGTTTCTTATCATAACCATGATATAGATGAGTAACATAAATCTCCCTTTTTGTGAGAATAATATGAGGATGTTACATACTGAAAAATAATTTCATGAACTCATCCCAATTCATTGAGTCAATATTTTATTGTTGCCTTATATTCGTGATAACATTCCAATATATATTCTCTTTACCTTCATAGCGATTAGTACCCAACATAACTCATTCATGTCTAGAATAGTGAATATTGAAAAATATATTTTCAATGGTAAAAATCTATTTCTCCGAAACTAGTGGATTGGTATTTCCACTGAAATAAAGTGGACATTTCCTTAAGAAGGTTTCAAGGGACCAATTTTCCCAACTTTCTCATTTGGAATCCCAGTATAATTCATTGCATTATAATGTTTTGTTGCTATAGAATTATGAATCAATATTCAAACTCCCGTAAAAATCAATTTCATTGAAGGAATATCATTAAATTTTACATCGCATCCACCATTAATGTGGTTTCTTTTGGTTCCATCCATTGATTGAAACCAAAAGTATATAATATGAAATATTAATTATAACATGGAACAACATAATCATGAAAAGTAACTTATATAATGTCTAACTTATGAAACCTTATTTAATATATGAAAAATTACATTTACCCAAGTATATTAAAAGCCAAATTATATTTAAATCCTTCATAATGGTTCTTGAAGAGATTTTGAGTTCCTAAAGTGTATACATCGGGAGTATCAAACTATGTGTGAAGTAAGGCCCATTATCGTGTAACAAATTACACCATGTTAGGCCTAGAACATCATGTCAGAGTTGTTACCCCTAGGAAAATCTATCAAAGATCCACATCCACTTATAGTATCTGGACAAGGATGTATTTCTATGAAATCACTCACTCAGTCCTTTAATAATATTCTAGGAAAATTTCATAAACATTAAATCAACCTTATAATTATCCCTAGAGACATCCCAAAGGCATATCATCATAAATATACCTAGAGATTTCACTAATGTTTTATCATCCCTGTTTCCAATGGTTTAATTAACCATTCCTATAATACCAACTATAATGACCTAGGCATGAAATATATGGAAATTACACCATTTTAGGTAAATATTCTTTAAATTACAAAAATACAAGCACAAAGACAGTAATAGTTTATTGTCCTTGAAAAAATGGAATCAAAATATTATATAATATTGAATGATCTTTAATATATCCCATAAATATCTCCACTTTTATTACCTCTACCAAAACAATTCTTTATAACTTTTGGAAAGGAAACACCAGAAAGGGGTGATCTCAAATGCATATTAATGGTAATAAAAAGAGATACATAAACATAGCATGAGAATAAGGGTATTAGAATATGATCATAACATTATATGACCATGCCCTGCATATAAAAGGTAAACATGAATCAAATAATAATCCAATAACACAATCCATAAGATCATGAAACTGACATAATTAATGAAATTGTGTTATACACATAAACTTTTATCTTTATTATCTTGTATAAATAGTAATAGGTTCACTCATTAAATTAAGGACATAAAATCAGGTCCTTGCATAAACATGTGGACATGAAAACCTGGTCCAAAAATGAAATTAGGGACATGAAAACCATATCCACAAATAAAATCAACGGTAAGAAAACTGGGTCCATGCATAGAATTAAATACACAAAAACTAGGTCCATGCATAGAATTATGGAAATGAAAACCATGTCCATTCATATAATTAAGGACAAGACAACTATGTAAATTCATATACTTATGATCATTAAATCTGGTTCACACATAACATATATACCTCATGCGTTTTCCAACTTTAATCAATTCATTGGAGGGAGATATTGGTCCCACCCATCTCAAAATGAAACCATACAAACATGTTCCACAAGTTCATAAACAGCAATATCATAACCAGTGCGATGGAATGGCTTCCATAAACATGTAACTACTTAATAACATATAAAAAATAGATAGGATTCATAATCATTTCAGTACAATCATAATCCATGAATATAAGAGGGGGTTTAAACATGATTTCCTCAAAAGATAAACAATTCAAATAGAGAATGTGAATGATATTCTTTAACAATAACAAATTATTTCATAATACATAGTGAGGTTCATTAAAAGATAACTTGTATGAATAATTTCCCTTAAAAATCATTTTTTAAAAACCAATTTTTCTTCAAAACCCTTATCATTGAAACCAGATTAAAAATATATAATGGGATCTTGGAAATCATTTAAAAAGTTATTGAGGAAAATATCCTTCCAATGTTGAAATAGATTTCTTTTCATAAAATGTTTCTTAATTTTGAAAAGAATTTTTTAAAAAATTAACAAATTATTATTATAGGGGAATCTTCTTGGAAATAAGTCATTTTGAATGAGTAAAAATCTATTCATGCAGTATCAGTTGAACAAAATATTCTTCCTCTAATTTTTCCATGAAATGTCAAAACGTACATCATTTGAAAAATAAAAGAAAAAATATTTTCAAAACATGTAATAAGAAGTCCAAAATAAGTTAATATGACATTAAAAATACATATGAGAGAAATATAACAATTTATTAATAGATTTCTTTAGAAAACATGGACATGGATGATAAATATTTCCCAACAATGACTTGAAGCCAAACAATCCCAAATATGGAAGGGATTTTCAAATAAAAAATGATCACTATATAATCAATGGAATCTTATTCCCCATGTAAAAATAAAATTATAATAATTTTAAAATATCATAATCTTCTTGATAAGACTCATAAAATACATTCATAGGAATTATATATACCATGATGAATAAAAAAGTGGTGTATGTGCATGTGTCTTATATGAATAAAGGTGTGACAAAAATTATCCCTTACCTTGTGTCCTGACTCTCTTTGTACTCGAACATGATTCCAATATAAAAAATATAAAGGTATTATAAATCATTTATAGAACAATATTATTTTATAAAATTTAACATATAGTTTTATTATCACCTTATGTTACCCACTTGATAACAATCCTATGTTATGGTTTCACTTCAGGTAATATTCACTTTGTACCTCCCATGTGTCTTAACTTGTTATGATGTTGGTCCTTATACATATAGCATGGTTCCATTATTTAAATCTCAATATAACTATATTTATATAGTTTAAATTTATTTTAAAATAATAAATATCATAAATAATTATGAAATAGAATACACTGGTTATTGAGATTGTAATCTATACACACGCATGAATGTAGTTTCTGTTTTAATTTTCATATTGTAAGAATGAATTTAAATGAAACATGAATATATATATGTATATGTATATATAATAATTTTATATGAATAACTATAACATTTAATTTATATAAGTTCATTAAACCCATCCTCAATACATTCCATGGGGTGTGTGCACAAATCACATCGTTTTGAGGGGGGCGATAGTCTACACTTCCTCAAACGATATTATAATATTAAAGCCAAATGGAATGAAAAAAACGTATGTGAGGTAAAAAAGGAATAAAAAATATTAATAACATTATAAATAATATATATATATAGTGTCCATAATAATGGATACATGATTTGTGGTAAATTAAAAAACGAACAACCATCATTTTTTGAGGCCGTAGTTTACCGTACAAAGAAAAAGTATGTTCGATTTCCATTAAATGGAAGGGTGTGTTAGTATAGGTTTATAAGTTTTCATAATAGGATCCTAATATATTTATGATATTTTTTTTTCATGAAGTAATGGAATAAAGAGAGTGTAGGCTTGAAGGAAAATAAAGGAAAGAATCATGAGAGAAGACATTACCTCTTAATCGGGTAACTCCTTTTCATTTATGCCCAATAGCTTCTTTGACTAGCCTTATTCCCAATTGAATGAATATAGGGGTAAGAAAGGGAATTTGGGATGATTAATGTATAGGTTTTGGAAGATCCAAATGTATTAGTGGTGTGAATAAAATATAAGGATTGGTTTCATTTTAGAAGAGGGGGGATGGACACTTTAGGAAAATCCAAACCTATTAATTTGTTATAAATTTATTTTTTATTTAAAATAGATCCAAAGTTAATTTTTTAGAGGCTAATATGATGGTGAGTAATGCTCCCTTACACAAATGAGTTTGTGATATGTTTATGTCACAAACCTAACGTTGTCATTTGGATTTTACCTTTAGTTAAACAATTTAACTCTTACCATGTGAACTTGTATTTTTACACAGTAAGGTTAATATAGTTATAATAAAATTCAAAATAAAACCTAATTGGATCCTCTATTACATTTTTTACACTATTAATTTTATTTGGAATAAAATTATATTTTTTTTAATTTTATAACATTTAATAAAATGTAATTTATTTCATAGTATCATTTATGTCAATTTTGATACTTTTCAATATTTTCATTTTAGAGAATATAAAACTATAACAATAAATTTGGACCAATAATTCCAATATTTCACTAACATGTATAATTTATCTATCAAATTCTAGTATGTCGTTAATTAAGTCAAATTATAATTATTTTAATATTTTTAATATCATATATTTCCCTCCTCCGCGCCTTTGATTTCCTTCAACGCGGCGTGACGGCGTTGCGTTCTTGATGATTCTTCCATTGCGCGGCGCGATGGTGTCGCGTAAGAAGATTCGGGCGAATATCCGCGTGGTGCGATGGCACCACGCCACCTTGATTCATCCGCAAAATAAAACATCAAGAACGAAGGAGGGGGTTCGGCCGTGTTCATGCGGTCCAGCCCCCTCACGTTAAACAATAACACAAAATTATAATCCTCATGTTAGTCATGCTAGAACCACGAACAAGGACAAATAAATAAACAATAACAACAACCCCTACCTTGAAAATTGACGTCACACGTCGGTTATTGCGGAGAAAGGCGTCGCGGCGTCGGATGTAGATTCCGTGGACATCGGGGTGCGTCCGAGGAGGAAACGACGTCTATTCACATGTCGCTAAGATGAAGAAGAGAGGTATGTTGTCGTTGGCGATGATCACCACGGTCGGCGACTTCTCCCTTGTCGAGGAGGAAGATGAAGACGGAAGAATCCAGGACGCCGAGTCTCGAAGGTCGTGGGATCGATGTTCTTTGTCGGAGAAGAACCGTTCTTCACGTTCTTCATCGAAGACGAAGAAGATCTTCAAGTCTCTCAATGATTCTCCCAATCCTCTAAAGTAACAAAGGAACTAACCCAAAAATAAATTAATCTTACACTTAATTTATTAACACAACCCAACCATTGAAATTCAAGAGTTTGAATTTCAAAAACTCAAAATTAAACTCACTTATTGATTATACATGTGTTTTATAATTAATTAAAAGTTAAGTTATCAAGCCTTAAAGAGGGAGAGAGAGGGGAGTTAGGGAATTTGAAAAGGTGGGGCTCGGGTGGGCCCCTCCTCACCTTAATCCTCTCTTAGGTGGTTAAACCACCCATCTTCCAACAAAAGATTCTAACCACATTAAAGATATAAAATAAATATTGTATAACAAATTTATTTTACTCCTCATTTCATCCAGAAAATTAAACATCTCCTCCTAGGAAAACGCAACTTCGGAAAAGGTCTCCTCAAGCGAATATCGGCGCTGCGAGTTCATCGGTGCCCTCGGATTTCAATTCTGAGCACCGGATCAAAAGTTAGAAATTCATGCTTGTTCGTTCACTGAACGTACCCGAGCCAAACTTCAGAAATTGATTCCGGGAACTCCGGGCCTTGGAATCAGGTGCCGTCAGAAACCGCGCTCTTGTAAAATTCCAAAGAAAATTAAGAAAAACTTTCCCTTGAATTTTACTGGTCTTTACATTACTCCCACCTCAGGGATTTACGTCCCCGTAAAGATAAATCAAAACTAGGGAAACAAATGAGGGTACTGAGCACGCATCTGATCCTCCCGCTCCCATGTGCCCTCCTGGAGATTCTCGTGCTACCATCTGATGCGCACAAGTGGAATCGATCGCCCACGCAGGACCCACTCCTGTCGATCCTCTATCCCAATGGGACCTCCGTAAAAGTCGCCCCATCGTCAACGTCAAGCTCCCCATGGTCAATGATGTGTGTCGGGTCGTGCACGTATCTCCTCAGCTGAGACACCTGGAAGACGTCGTGCACCCGGTGCAACTGAGGTGGTAGAGCCAGGCGATAAGCCACCTCGCCAATCCTGCTGAGGACCTGGAAGGGTCCGATGAAGCGCGGAGATAACTTGCCGCCTCGGCCAAATCTCCAGATACCACGTCGAGGTGAGACCCGCTAAAAGACGTGGTCGCCATCCTTGAACTCCAGTGGCCTCCGCCTCCTGTCAGCATAAGGCTTCTGCCGGCTCTGAGCTGTACTCAACCGCCCCTGGATGACCTGGACCATCTCAGGTCCCACAAGAGCTGCAAGATTTCTTCTTTGCCGATAAGAGAAATCTGGTCTCATCCCCTGGATGAACCACATTCTTTTCCTAATACAGTCAATCCTAACATGGATGATACTAATCCATACCAAGGATGATGTCGTAAGGCCTCGACGCTACTACTAAGAGATTCAACCGTTACTCTCGCCTCCAAGGGTTGAGTCACACTGTCAGCATCAGTGTGTGGTAACTAGGTCTCCTCCAGTAGATGTCTCACAAGTGAGGGTCAAGTCAACAGCCAAAACTGGAACCTCTTAGTAACATCACGAAAGAGGACAGGAACGAAAATATCACAAAGGTATGAGTTTTTTTATTATTACAGCTCATAATACAAGACGCTACACAAAAGCAACAAGGAACCAGAAGTACAAAGGACGTATCCACTAGTTCTGCTCCTGTCCATCGGTTCCCAGAGCTCTATGATTGAAGGACTCGGCTGCATGAAGCTGTGCTCCCGCATGTTCACCTACTCCCTATGGTCGGGGTGGACCTCTTGGTGGTGGAGGTGGAAGAGCCTCAAAGCGTCGCCCACCTCCTGCTGCTCGGCCAGCTCCTCTGCCTCGTCCGCCTCCCCCCTGTGGACCGCCACGGTCGAACCTCTGCTTCTACCTGGGAGGTTCTTCACTTAACTGTTGATCATCAGCATGGCGGGTCGGACAGTCATGAGCCATGTGACCAATCCCGCCATAGGAGTAACACTGCCCACTCTCGGCACGCCTGGCTCTGACTCCACCCCGGCTTCCACGCACAACTGAGCCTGAGTCGTGCAGTCGGCCACCGGTAGGTCTGGTCTGCCTGGAACCCTGAGTCATCCGTCGGCAACCTGTTGCCGAAGACTCCGCTATCTGCCGCCCTGCGGTGGGTCTCACTGTGGACTCAGCCAGGAAACTCTCGATCAGGAGGGCTCACTCTAGCACTCCTTCCTGGGTCGGGATGCTGAGGGAGATCAGTGATGCCCTGATCTCGTGTCTCAATCCCTGCTCGAAGGTCCGGGCTCGGAAGAAGGGGTCCCGTACCATGTCTTTCGAGTACCAAGAAAGGTCGGTGAAACTCGCCGCGTACTGGGCAACCGTCAAGCTGCCCTGGCGCAGCTGAAGAAGCTCCTGGATGCGCACAGCACGGAGGGTGGCCGTGACGAACTCTGAGTGGAAGAGGCTCTCGAAGTCCATCCAGATTAGGGTGGCCTCATCGTGTACCTGGAGAATCAGGCTCCACCATCGCCCTGCTACTGCGTGCAGTAGGCTCGCCGCGAGTATCACCATGAGGTCTGCTGGTGTCCTCACTAGCCTGAAAACTCGGACGACCGCCTCCAGCCAGTCCTCTGCTGCATGGGGATCCGTCTCCCCGCGAAACCTGGGTGGTCGCTGGTGCTGAAACTCATGCAGTGCGCTGAGGCGACGTGCATCGTCAGCGGCTGGTGCTGGAAGTATCGGTGGCTCGACGGGTAGAGCTACCGCCGCTGCCACTGCTGACAAAGGGCCCTGCACCGAAGCCTCGTCGCTCGGTGGGCTGTCGTCACGCTCGACTCTTGGAACCCTAGCTGGCTGCCGTCGTGGGGCCATCATGAAAAGGAAATAGGTGCGCCACGGTCAGAACAGTATACCTGGTGAGCTGATATATAAGTAATCACAAAGAAAACTTTGAAACACACACACAATCAATGTTTTCGTGCATTAAGTCGGAAATCAGAAGTCAGGGTCCTGGTGTACGGATACGTCGGCCGCCGCACCAACACTGGACTCCCTGGACTGATAACCTCACTAAATACGATAAACATTATTGCTTCACATAGAAAAGATCAGAGTTTGCGGTAGAACCGAACTCCTCTGATACCAATTTGGCACGACCCGCCCTCGGGGTCTGTGTCGTGACTACCCCAAGCCCGCCTTCCATAGGCCAGGGGCTGGCGACTAGCACCAAGGCGTAAATCCCGGTAAAAAGGGAAGGAATTTCCTTTGTAAAGTAAAAAAACACAACAGAGTAAGCAAGCGGAAAGTAAACTCTAAGAAAAAGCAGAGTACAACTGAAAGTGCGGAAAAATAAATGGGCCAGTATACAAACCCAAACTGAAGTAAAGTACAACTCGAAAGGGAAAACAACAACTGTAAAGTAAAAGCCGCTACACCAAGCTATCCACTGGAAAGCCCACCTGAAGGGTGGGTACAGATAGCTCCACTGCTCCACGGGTCCCGCCGTCCGCTCCGAGCACTTCCCGCCCAGTGGTCCACCTCCAGGTACCATCCTGCTCTGCATGCCTCAGCTAAGATCAACACTGTCCGTCGTCTGCAACCAACACAACGTAGTGCGGGCAAAGCCAATGCAGGGGTGAGTATAAGCTACTCAGTATGGACCCCAAGACCCCTGATGGTCTCTCAAAATCCACAAAGGATAAACCACGAAGAAAGGTACAATCACGAAGTAACAACCGACACTGCTTAGGTATATGCCCATACATATACCTAAGTCATCAATTTAAATTACGCTCCAACCACCGAGCCCATGTACAACTCAGTCCACACAGGTAAGTAAACGAATTCTACATAGGAATGCAAAACGTAATCCACACAGGATAGCACAACACAATCCACACAGGAAAGCAACAGGATTTCAGCTCACACAGGATTTTCATTATCAAAACGTAACTACTGAAGAGCCCCATCTCTGAAGTGTACAGAGTCCTGTCATGACTCTGAGGTACTGCTCACTAATCTAAGACTGCTGAGGTACTCCTCCTGTCGAGTACCGCGGGTCTGCCGCCAACTACCGGGCGCTCCGTCCGCTGAGGGTCTGCTGCCAAATACCGGGCGCTCACCCAAATAGCCTATAGAGGTACTACTCCAGTCGAGTACCGCGGGTTTGCTGCCAACTACTAGGCGCTCCATCCGTTGTGGGTCTACCGCCAAATACCGGGCGCTCCGTCCACTGGGCTAGTCGACTCACTCCAAGTCGAGTCGGTCGAGCAGTCTTCAGGTCTCAGCTAGCTACATGGTCTCCGTACTCCGTACGCTCGTCTCCAGTATCGCGGGTCTGCCGCTACAACCAAGCGCACCACCTCTATCGAGTAAAACAGAGGATTCATCTCACACAGGTATACTTCTTCGGATGACGATAAATATGATCACTGAACCATCTAAGTCGTCAGACCCACGAAGGATCGATAGGTACTAACCTCCGCAGTGACCTACACAGGATCGGACCCACACAGGATCGGGCCCACGCAGGACCTGTAGCACTGATCCATGTAGGATCGCTGAGTGCAGTAGTCGTCGCAGTCCACTGAGGATCTCTGCACGATCATCGTTGCAGTCACAGTAGCAGTAGTAGTCACAGTAACAGTCACAGCCAGCACTAGGGTTCCCGCACACAGCAAGCTCGTTCGGAGGGTCCGCTCTACGAGCCGAGAGGATGATACATCAACTGTCACAAAGTCTAGAGTTGATGTATCCAAATGTTCTGTATCGACAACAGGAACTCAACGCAACAGACGGCGCGTCGATCGGACGCCCGGTCTGAGAGTTTTTGGCATTTTCGTCCCCGGGGCCCGGTTGGTTTTTAAGGCAAAACCAACCCGACCGTACTCTACCTACGTCCAAACCTCGGGCGGAGTATGCCAAAAGATCCGTCTCACAAAGAGGAACACAACAAAGCTGACGGCACGTCAATCGGACGTTCGTAGCTTAAGATATGAGTGTTTCCGCTCCGAAGGCCCGGTTGGCTTCGTGAATGAACCAACCCGGCCGAACTCAAAGTATTCCGAAACGTTGAGTGCGATATACCGAAACGACCATCTCGAGCCAAGGATCGGGTTGCAGTAGACGGTTCGTCAATCGGAGGTACGCGGCTCATGTTATGGCCAAAAGACCGAAACTGATTCGAAACGGGGGGGTCCGGGCCCGGGCCGACCCGGCCCGACCCCCCCTGGGTCGGCCCGAACCAGGTCGACCCGTACCGGGTCCGACCCGGACCGGCCGGCCGGCGGCGCGGCCGCCTGGCGGCGCGGTGGCCTGGCGCCGCATGGAGGCAGCACGCGGGGGGGGGGGGGGGGGGGGGCAATGCCCCCCGCTTATTGGAGTGGCGGCGCGGCATATGTGCCGCGCCCTTTTGGAAAACGGCCCCCCTCGTGGGGGCCTGCTTGATTAAACCGAGGGGCCGCCTGCCCCCCCCCCCCCCCCAAAGGAAACTGTCCCCCTCTTAAATGAGGGATGTTTTAGAGCTGGCCGGGGGAATTTATTTCCCCCGGCCTTTGACCTTCCGGCCGGCCAACTGCCGGCCAGTTTTCTTCAACGGGGCCGGAAAATCCGGTCCTCTTTTCGGCTTCCGACGCCGGCGGCCCAGCCGCCGGTCTTCTCGTCCCGCCGCGGCCCGGAACCGGCCGCGGTGTTCATCATCCGGCGCGGTGCGACGGCACCGCGCCCCACTGCCGCGCCTTTGATTTCCTTCAACGCGGCGCGACGGCGTCACGTTCATGATGATTCTTCCATGGCGCGGCGCGATGGCGTCGCGTAAGAAGATTCAGGCGAATATCCGCATGGTGCGACGGCACCACACCACCTTGATTCAACCGCAAAATAAAACATCAAGAACGAAGGAGGGGGTTCGGCCGTGTTCATGTGGCCCAGCCCCCTCACGTTAAACAATCACACAAAATTATAATCCTCACATTAGTCATGCTAGAACCACGAACAAGGATAAATAAATAAACAATAACAACAACCCCTACCTTGAAAATTGACGTCGCACGTCGGTTATCGCGGAGAAAGGCGTCGCGGCGTCAGACGTAGATTCCGTGGACGTCGGGGTGCATCCGAGGAGGAAACGACGTCTCTTCACTTGTCGCTAAGACAAAGAAGAGAGGTACGTTGTCGTTGGCGATGATCACCACGGTCAGCGACTTCTCCCTTGTCGAGGAGGAAGATGAAGACGGAAGAATCTGGGACGCCGAGTCACGAAGGTCGTGGGATCGATGTTCTTTGTCGGAGAAGAACCGTTCTGCACGTTCTTCGTCGAAGATGAAGAAGATCTTCAAGTCTCTCAACGATTCTCCCAATTCTCTCAAGTAACAATTGAACTAACCCAAAAATAAATTAAGCTTACATTAAATTTATTAACACAATCCAACCTTTGAAATTCAAGAGTTTGAATTTCAAAAACTCAAAATTAAACTCACTTATTAATTATACATGTGTTGTATAATTAATAAAAAGTTAAGTTGTCAAGCCTTAAAGAGGGAGAGAGAGGGGAGTTAGGGAATTTGAAAAGGTGGGGCTCGGGTGGGCCCCTCCTCACCTTAATCCTCTCTTAGGTGGTTAAACCACCCAACTTCCAACAAATGATTATAACCACATTAAAGATATAAAATAAATATTGTATAACAATTTTATTTTACTCCTCATTTCATCCAGAAAATTAAACATCTCCTCCTAGGCAAACGCAACTTCGGAAAAGGTCTCCTCAAGCGAATATCGGCGCTGCGAGTTCATCGGTACCCTCGGATTTCAATTCCGAGCACCGGATCAAAAGTTAGAAATTCTCGCTCGTTCGTTCACTGAACGTACCTGAGCCAAACTTCGGAAATTGATTCTGGGCACTCCAGGCCTCGTAATCAAGTGCCGTTAGAAACCGCGCTCTTATAAAATTCCAAAGAAAATTAAGAAAAAATTTCCCTTGAATTTTACAGGTCTTTACATCCACCAACAATTTTTTCAATTTTATATATTTCTACAATAACAGATAGTCTTTATACTATATTTTGTTCTGTGATTTTCCCTCTCAATGGTATGGGAATGTATTTATATCCCCCCCATCTATTTTAAAAATGTATCCATCGATAGGGTGATTGGAAACATGATTGGGAATGATCCATGTTTAGACAATAGAACTCAACATTTCTATCATCATATCACAATATTTATTTTCATATATTTTGAAACATTGAAAACCCTTATCGAATTCTAACCGAGGAGAAATTGAAGGATAGTACATGTATAAACCAGAGGTTAAGGTATAGTTTCCAAGACTAATGCCCCAGATGATAGGGGTACTAAATAGAAGTCATATAAGTTTTTTATTCATCTATACAATTTTTTCATGTAATTGGAAGCATCATAAATGGGTAATAGTTATATAAATGAATGGTAGAATGTAATTCTTAACTGGAAAAGGAATTTAGGAAGAAAAATTCATGAAATTTTTAGTTGTTCAGAGGTCTTATCCAAAGGACCAGAAGGTCTTGCTGAGGAAACTCTTATTGAGTAAACTAAAAGGGATGATGTTTGTTCCCTAGATTCCACTGATTATGAGTGGGATACTATTTCTTTGTATTATATCAATCTAGTTAAAAAAATTTAATGAAAGGTTATTTTGACTGGGGAACAATTTCTCCAAAAAAAATATTTTAAATAGTAGTAGAAGACTACCAAAAAATTCACATGACCCATCCATACATTGGATTTTCATGCTGAAGGAAGATAAAATAAAAAAAATCAATATGGTATAAGGGCATAAAAAAATTAAACACACGGATTAAAACCTTTATTAACCTTATTCTCCCTTATTTCAAAATAAAACCATGTAGTCACCTTCAGGGCCCTCCTGTTGCACTTAAATGAATATAACTACCGTTCATTCATTGGAAGTAGTAAAAGGCCAATGCGAATGATGTGATAATGTAAAATAAATTGAAACCATAATATGTCTGTTTCTTGTTACCATATAAGTCACCAGTAAACATATAAGAACCATAGTGCTCCATGGGTCAAATCATTTTCCTGCAAGAAAGGGAGAAACAGATACATGTTTCAAAATGATTCTTTAAAATAATTTATTATTGTTAATTAACAATTAATCTTCATATTAATATTATATAATTAGTTTGGATCAAGTTTTATATTACATTGGGTTTTTTTGATAAATTTTTGTTTAGGAAAATTTCATTAGTTTTAATTGGTCTTGTTTTTTTATTAGCTTGGAAAATTTCATTCAATTGCGTTTTAATTGTTTAGTTTGATTTAATTTGGTTCATATAAGTTTGGTTTAGATCAATTTAATTCATATCTGTTGTGGTCATATAGGTTTGGATAAGTTATATTTGGTTCAATTTGATACTCGATTTATAATGTACTATTACATTAAGTTGGATTAGATTGATTGGGTACAGTTTAGTTTCATTAAAAAAGTATATTTGAATTATATTATCACGATTATGATCATTATAGATCTATTTTTGTTGATCTAATTTACAATTATACAAGTATGGATTTGATATATTCAGGATGTTTTAGTTTCATTTGGATATTTTATTTTAATCAGTACTTTGTGGGTTTGTATGTTGCCTCAATATTTAGTTCAAATCATTATGGGTTTACTCTTCATAATCTTATTTAGTTTGGTTTCTTGTGCTTCATATTAGTTTTTTATGATTGATTCTATACTAATTGTGTCAGGTCAAGAGTGTTTAAACTGGATTATACTAATTATGTATGATTCACTTTGGTAAAACATGATACGATTTGTTTTAGATCTTTTTAGTTTTATATTATTTATTTGGTATAGGATAATTTAATTCAATATTGATTTATTTAGTAATATTCTATTTTAATCCTTATAGTTTAATACAATCAACCTTGATATAAAATACTATATTCATTCTATATGTTAACGAACATGTGTCATGAGATCTAACCTAGATCAATATTTTAAATGATCTAGAATTTACCAAACTAAAGTATGAATAATTATTGTACTACATTTTTTATACAAAATACAATCCATTATCATATCTGACACCAACATCAATGAAATACCCCATACCATGTCCAATATCTTGCTAGAGGTTACACTAGATGCCACCATACTAAATAGTGTGTCATGAATTTTAAAATTATAACATGTTATATGTGTTCCCATGACTGTATAAGTGGTGGTGATTAATCATTTAAGGAATTATTAAGGAACAAAGAACAAAAAATAACTCATTCTCTCCACTAACACCCTAAAATAGAGAAAACCCCTTTCCAAAATCACATATCAATTATATAAAAATAATACATTCACCACCCTACTAAAAAGAAATGGGATATCAGGGAGGTACCCCATGAGATCCACCATCAAACCCATGAATTCCTAAACTGACCTTTATAATTAGGAAAATTTTCTATATTTAAAGACACCCTTGTTAAAAAATGTATTTATTTATTTGAAAATGAATCAATGGTAAAATCCTTGAATTTGTATCTAAAATACCTTTTAAATTCATATATATAATTTTACAAGTATTTAAGAATATTTAAATTTTTAATTCAAACTGAAATATGAGATTCATAAATGAACTTCTCTATTTCAAGTTATAAATTTCAATGAAAAATCTGAAATTTCTACATAATATCATATAGAGGAATTATTTTGTTAGTAATTAATTTATAAAACTCAACCACTTTTTGAATACCAATATGAATAAATTTCAATGATAAATGAACCTCAAAAAGTCAAAATTTTACTGAGAAATCGAAATCATTATAGCTTTAGTAGTGAGAAACTAATGGTGGAAGAAGGTGACATTATAGGTCTCTAAATATCAAAATAACCAATATTTGGTCTACAATATTCCTTATAATATCAAAAAACACATGTATATTTCATAGGAGAAGTCCAAACCTAAATAAATGACTGATAGATATAGAGAATAATTTATTAAAAGAAATTAATTTTTTGAAACAAGATAAAAAAAGAAATTACCATTGAGTATTAACAAGGAAGATTGAAACTGAAGCTAGAATGGTGGTATTAGATGGAAGTAGAGCATCAAGGATAGGTTTCATATTTTAGTGGGATGACAACAATGGATGAAAGAGTAATCCAGGGTGAGGTGGGGGTTCACACCAGGGATGAGTGAAATGGATAATTATGGGAGATGGTTTGTGGGGTATATGAGGGTGTGTGGTAGAGATGATAATATTTGGGGGAGAGCGGTGACAAGCGACAATACAAGAGATTTGGATGGGAGGAGTGTTGTGGTGAGTGGTAGTGAGTTTCACTACTAGGGGAGGAGGGATGTGGTCCTGTTGATATGGGAGAAGGGTAGAGTGAGGTGGAGATGAGATGCGATAAAGGGCATGTGAGGGGGTTTAAAGATGGGAGAAGTGGAGCACAAGGGGGAGTGCTGGTTTTATGTAAATTTGGGATGGAATATTACAATAGTTTTTAGAAAACCATTAGTATAGCCATCAAAAAAATTTCTTATACCAATGGTTTGTCAAACCTTTAGGATTGGGATGTGGGGATAACCCATTTTTTTGTAGTTAATGTATATTCCTTTAGTCTATGTTCTATAGAATCATTTTTCTAACTCACATGAGACTTGTGATAATGAGTTATAGATGAGTGAGATGTGGACTCATCTACTCGATATAAAAAATTATTTATAGTCTTTATTGGGACATAATTTTATTAAGGTGGGGAGGTTGTAACATCCCATTACATATTTTAGGTATTAATTGACCCGAATTTTCATTTAATTTCATTTTTCACATGTCTTAGGTTCACTCAGGGAAAATTTGATAACATTCAATTCTCATTTTGTATGGAGAATGGTTATAGATTTTTTTTACAATACCACTAAACCACCAAGTGAAATCCTAGAACCTAAATAGTTAGGGATCATGTTAGGAACATGTTTTTCCAAAACCGTGTTCACACCCAATGAGAACTTTTTGTAACAAATAGTTCATGAACACTGCTAGTGTGACTTATTTGTTTAACCTTGTGACCCTACCATGAAAACCATGAACACAGACTTTTAATTCACCAATATTTTTTAAAAATATTACAATGACACATGTATTAAACACTAATCACCTCTATTCAACAATAATATGAATCCATGGTACATTAAAGCTCCTAATAATTGATTTTGAACCTTAAAAGCTATTCTTTTTTTATTGGAGGTCCCTCAAATTTATTTATTCCCATTTTTTATGGGAATGTTTTCTTGGAATGATTGATTATATATCCTCCTCCATGAATAATAGGTATTGATAGCTAATCATTTTATTTATGGATATATTATCTATTTTTACAGATAAATATTTTAGAATTGGATTTCAAATCACCTACACCTCCATTATAATTGGATAAATTTGAAGATTTTGGTTTAAACTCAAGATAAAAGGTATGTTGTTCTATAATGAATTAACCTATAATTGAAACAATATATTACATGATTAATTTTAAATGAGTTTTTAATTGATTTGAAACACCAGTTTTGAGTTGATTTTATGATTGATTTAAAATCTGCCAAGAAATTTGAAAATCCCCAAATCTCAATGAAATTGAAATTATAGAATATAATTTGAGAAAAATAATTAATTGATATGAAATTTTATTTAAAGAAATGATTTTATTTTTATTATTTTTAAATTTATATTAATGTAAAGGATTATTTACAATGGAATGTATTCTATGAAACCGATTGATTTTGTTTTTATATTAAAAATTCATGTTGACATATAACATTTGATATTTCTACTGTGAATGATGATTGATTTTTAAATTAATTGAAAGAACAAGTTATAGTTGGTAGTTAGTTGGGGATTATGATAAGCATGCTTGGACACTAACTCCCTAGAAAAGGATTGACAATGAAAATTATAACTAAACCTAACATGAATTATTTTTCCATTATGGTTCCCATAATGTTTTTTATATTTATTTCCTATAGTGGTTCCACTAATGGAGTATTAATTTTTGATTGAACACATAAAATGAACTCTCTGATGATTGAGATGTGTGGGTATACTTTCATGATTAACTAACATACCATAGGACTTGCGAGAATGGTTCATTATTTTGTATAAATTTATTATATATGTAATAGTTTATAGAATTATTTTTTTCCTGAAAACATTTTTATATAAATTTTTACATAAAATGATCAAAAAAACCAAATATATGATATATTAATTATTTTGAGTTTTAAAAAACGTTTTTTGAAATAGGAAAATATATTTACATGAATTTTTTTATTTAAATTATAGGAATATGTGGTATATTGTTTTCGAATTTATTATGGATCACTTAGTGAGACCAGAGTGGAAATTTTAGCTTATTTTGCACTATACTCCATTCTTAATTTTTTTATTATCTTATTCTATAACCAACAAAAGGGAAAGAAGCTTATATAGGTGGTGGGTGTACATGATTCACTAGAACTAGAATAATGTGGGATAATGGTGAAGATGTGATCCATCTATTATAATTGCATTATTAACCATTCATTAATAGATGTTCTTTTGATGATGTACTATTTGGGTATTTTTAACCTGATCGATCATTGTACTTTTTCATTAAAGAGTGTTATTATACTGACATGTATCATCTATATTTTGAATTTAAGAAAAAAAATACCATTTTATTCTTAATTTATTCAATGTTATTTACTCTAACCCATGATGATTGGTAACACCCTTCACGTCATATTAGTATCAACTTTTTTATTAGTGTACTAGGGTATCCATGTAGAGACCCGAAGCTTGATGTACATGGACATTACATTACTTTTACAGAATACTTAATACATAAGAAAAATAGACACACAAGGACCGTAATAGTTTAGTGTCTTTGGATACTCGGAATATAATCTTCTAATCATGTTGAAATATCTTCAACAACTCCCATTATGATCATCCCATTTTTTTTCCTTACCTAAAACCGTTCTTTATTTCCTGGGAAAAATAAAACATAAAAAGGGTGAGCTCAAATGCTCAGTAAGGTCAAACATAGATAACATAAAACAATCCATAAACATTTAGAAAAAAAAATATGAACATGAAATTTAAACATCAAATTCTTGAGCAAAGACATAAATAATGGAAGTACGTAAGGCATATATCTTAATGGAACATCAACCATGATAAAATATAATGGGAATAAAACATGTAATTGTGGCAAACATTCATCACATTTCATGATTTCCATAGTATCCAAGGCATTGCTGCCAAGACCATCTTAGTGGACAAAGTTCTTTTCTGAATCGAGTTCACTCCACGTTTCAGTCCTGTAACACTAAACCAGATTAACTTACCATTCCATCCATGTCTATCTCATGAGATATAAATCTTTACCCAATGCATTGGATGGATATATAGGTCCCACCCATCTCATAATGAAATCGTTCTTACTTGTGCCACAAAATAAACATACATCATTCATAATAACCCTATAAATAAAATGGGTTTCATAAACATCATCCCATCATCACATAATCCATATAAAAGAAATGGATATCATTTCATAATAAGGAAAGTAAAACCATGTAAATAAAAGAGACATTATACTTGAAATATACACATACGAAATAATGTCATATTAGATGAAAAATGGTTTTGATAAAACACTTGAAATTAATTCTTGAGGAAAATATAATTTCTTCTTCAAAATCATTTTCTTTTCACAAAATGTCATGAAATATTAAAAGAAAATGATTTTTTTGAAGATATCCATGAAATATTTTGGACTAATCTTCATGAAAATAATGCTTTATATAACCGTAAAAATCCATTCACGCCGTATAAGTTAAAAATAACATTCTTCTCGTACTTTTGTCGGAACAGTCAAAAAGTTCCTCGTATGGAAAACAAAAGAAAGATTCCTTCCATACGATGCGGTAAAAGAAAGAAAAGGGTAAAAATGTCTTAAACATACATGGATGTAAAGTAAACATTTTATGAAAACATTTTGATAGAATATAGACATGGATAATAAACATAACCCCCAGTAAATACTTATGAGTAAACAATCTCTTATAAGAATGAGATTGGACTAATTATCCCTTACCATAGGTCTGATATTCATCGTATGTATCCAAACCTCCTGTATAATGATTTAAATAATGTCATTGACTTATTACAAAATCATATTCATATATATGGTTCACTTATAACTTTATATTACCTGTTCTTTTGTAAAATCATGTTAAAATATCTTTTTGGGTAAAATCGTCTCATTTGTCGTTCGTGATTTAACTTCTAATTATTCATATGATTTCTTAGATCATGATAACTTAAATTCATAATGTAAAACATGATTTATATATAATATATATGCAGAATATACATATATATAATGGATCGATAAATGGAAAGAAATACACCATTCATGGAGATGGTAGGTCGTACGTACGCATGAACGCTGTTTTCGTTTCCTTATTGAATTGAATGGAATTAAGTAGATGACATAAATATATATATACATAAATATATTAGCATTATTATGTCATATATTTCATGATTACTTATTATATATACATTATAATTATTCTTTAATAGTTATCATGGAGAGTGAATCTCATCACGTCGTGGAGACGATATTCCTTACGTACGCACGAGCGATGATATCATTCCCATGATCATGGAATTGAATTAATGTGTATGTATAATATTAAAAAATCAATATAACTTTAAAATAATCATAAATATTCATTACATTCACCATTATACCCATACATGTAATGTGGTGGTGGAAAATAGATTACACCACGGCGTGGAGACGGTATTCCGTACTTACGCACGCACGGTGATTTCTTTTTCCATAGGATGGATAGATGGTGAAATAGGGTTGTTTCTTAATTATAATAACATATCAGTATATTTTTGATACTGATGTTATTACTTCATAATGAAACAACCTAAGAAGAATAAGTGGAAGAAGAAATAAGTCGAAAGAATCGGTAATGGACATTACCTCTTCTTTGAAGCACCTCTGTGAGTCCTCATCTTAGGGAATTAAATTGGAATTTGAAGAATACCAGGACCTCTAGGATGTTTCTAGGGAAGTGGAGAAAAGAATTTTGTAGGGTTTGGCCGAGCTTGAAGGCCCAAATTGGTGTGAGGATGGGAGGGAGGCGGTGCCCTTTTCTAAGGGAGGAGAGGGGCATCTTTGGTAATCATAAAAATATTAATTTATAATAAATATTATCCCACTTAAAAACCTCAAAATATAACTAATATTCGAATATTAGATACTATAAGGTTGTAATCTCATCAACCAATAGAATTTATACATGTTAGGAATTTATTTTAAACATTATTAGCTTGATTTATCCTTATTTAATAAATTTAATTTTATTTGTGGAAATAACATTCTAATTTTAAAATTATAACAAATAATTACTTATTTGTTGTGAATTTTCCATAATTGGATACTTAATAATATTTTCGACCATATAAATTTAAATTTATAATTTTTAAATATTTTCTGTGATTTTTAAACAATTTTATAAAATTTTAATTTTATAAAATAACAATAGTGTCAATTTTGACACTATTCATTTATTTGAATTTAAATAAAATAAATACAGAAGATATGTTCAAAATAAAATCTATAATAGATTCCTAAAATGTCATATGTATCTATAAAATTATTGGAGCGCATTAAATAGTTCATATAATATTTATTTAATTATTTTTAATACCATTTATTTGGTTTATCTCTTAATAAAATAATCACTAAATCATTTATTTATAATTATTTAATATAATTATTTCTTGCATAAAAAATAAATATAAAATCCTATGATTAAGATAAATCTATTACCTTTCACAATTATACTTTTACTCGAATTTATCATCTTAAAATTACACTATTTAAATTGTTATATTTGTTAAATTATGAAGGTGACATCTTTGGCATCATTTAAAATAATATAATAGAAGTATCATAATATCCTTTATAAGGATCCAAATTGTCAAATATTTGAAAAATTTATGATTATGGTTTAGCTTTACCTGAAAAATAAGTTTTGATTAGGGGTTTGTGCATTTTATGGGCACTATTAGTTTAATAAAAACAATATTCTTGATTTTTCACTAGATAAACAATTTCTGCATCATTATTGTGTCATAATTAATGATTATTATTTAATACCTAAAAATTATAAATAAATTCATATGATGTAGATAATTTCATTATCTTTCTGGAGACTATTCATGTTAGAAGTTTCATGAAGTTTATCACTAAATTAAAATTAATATACTTATAAGATTTAAGAGAGTGACATGTTGTCACTTTCTTTGGGTTTTAATAATAATTAAATAATTTTCATAGACAAAAGTCCATTAAATTATTCTAATCGGACCCTTAGGTGAAATGGGTCTACATTTAGTCATCCAATAGGATTTTGAAAGGTGTAAGGGTAATTTTATAATCATATATTTACAATTAATTACCTGATATACCTTTACCTATGGTAAATAAAATTTACCGTAGTTGTTATTAATAATGCCCAAAAATATAATGTAGTATATTAATATAATTTGGACCCACTAATTAAAAATATGGAATCCCTTTTTCCAAATTCAATACACAGAAGTTTCAGAAATTAAATTAAAATTAATCCCGTTGTAGAAAGAAAACGGGTTTTTGTTTAAAACATTTCAACAGATTGAATTTATTTAACCTACAAATTCAATGTAAAATCAAGGCTAATGACATAAAATATATTAAATGGTAAAAATATATTCTATTTATACTTTAAAATCATTCAATATTATAATTTAACCATATAAATTATTGCGATGATAAAAGTTATTTTTAATTAAAATATAGCGTGTTTTTAATATTCATTAAAATATGAAAGTTACTAGAATAATAAGAAAAATTTATCCAAAGTAAATTTTTATTTCATGATTCCAAAGAAGAATTTGATTTTGTCAAATTGAACTTATAAACATGTCAAAAACTAGATTTAATGTGGGTGCGCCATCAAAAGGTGACAAAACTACATTTTTTGAAAAATACTTATTTTACCTGAAAAAATTATTTTGTACTTATACCATGTTCTAGAAAATGTGTACGATGAATAATAATGTTATAAAATTCAAAATTTTGTTAATACTATTCATAACGGCTAGTTCATAATAATATTATAATAATATATCATTGTTTAATAAAACCCGGTATTGGGTACAACACACGCTATCGAGGAAGGTCGCGATTGCGTGTAATGCAAGCCAAGTCAGGGTTGCGTGTTGTGCAACAATCATTCATTGTTTCGTATAACAGAATCCAACCATATTTCGTTTATACATTAAATATATATATATATACTCAATGTTGCGTAGAATAACTATTATCAAAATTGTACGTAACACGATCCAGGAATAGTGTTTCGTATACTGCAAGATAATACGGTGTTGCGTATGGCGCAAGGTAATCATGGTGTAGCATACAACAGAAGATATGAAAGAAATTAAAATGAATATATCTTATAAAATCTCTGGTTGTTACATTCTACCGACCTTAAAATGAATTTCTCCCTCCAAATTTGTCGTGGTTATAAATCGTTTACTATTCATAGAAACCCACATCACAAAAAGGAATACCAAAACATGGCTTTAAAAACTAAAGTATGAAATGTAACAGTTACCCAAATTAACTCATCACTGTGTTTCTACGTAGGAGAATACAGGTGAAAATATGGATATGGAAGAAAAATCTAACCATCATGTTCTGATGGAGAGTGGTAGAGAACTTGGCTATGAAAAAGCCATTAATCATAATGCCATAGATTTTTGATGATCTAACGTACCATGTAATTCATCAGATATAAGGGCACTAGGAAAACATTTTTGGTTTTCAAGATCATTTCCCTAAAGTTGATGAAATTGTAAATAGAAGAAATACTTTCATGATTTTGGTATAGTCTCACCGTTGTTCATTATTTGGAAAATTTCCACTTCAAATCTTAAAGAAATGAAGTTGAATTTTTCATTCATGAAGTGTTAGCAAATCTTGTGATAGAATGATGGGTCATTCCATCTGTCTCCAACAAAAGGTTATAAAAGTTATAAAAAATACATAAGTCCATCTATAGTGAGATTAATCATATATGGTTCTTAAAATGGACTTATACTTCATATATCATACTTCTTAAAATAATAAGATTTAGTTTCTACTAAACAAGGACTTCCTGTAGGCCAATGGTAGGCGATAAAGGCATGTCGCACTTCGGTTGTGGGTTCGATTCCCACAACCTTGTCCGACGCGATGGGTTGTCGCCCGTCCAGCAAGATGTCCTTTTTCTAAAACTACATTACTATAACATCCCATCAATAATATCAAAAAAAAGTTCTATCCTTAAACAATACTAACTTATGTCCAACATAATCCATTCCAATCATTAGACTTATCTAAAATACTTCAGTCCAAGCTCGTTGTATAAAAAAACGATTACTTGAAATGTCATCAATCAAGCATGTGAATACCATCATTTATCCCCCATATATCTTGTTGGTCACATTCCAATCATGAGAATATCTTAATCATGTAATCTCTTGAAAAATGAATACCCATTAAACATTAGTGAAAACATGAATGTTGTTAATAGTCAACTCTTTCCACATTACAAAATACAAAAATTATATATACTCAAACCATGATATAACCTTCTCCTTATATCAGTCATGAGCTCAGGAATACTATCAAACATTTAATTTTCTTCTTATCCCTTTATTATGCGCATATCATCTACATTCCAAAAATATCTAAATAACCTTTCATTGATTCTGGTACCATTAATCATACACATTCAAAATTCAAGGAATGACAACAGTGTAACAATCCTTAGATGTTTCTTTATTCTATAGTACCACGAGATTCATTATACAACATTACACTTGATAAACATGTAATAATTCCACTACCTTCTTAAACCATTAACCGAGCATCAGCAATTCTTTCATATCACATATCATTTGTAGTCTCTTCATCATCATCAACATAAATCCTACCCATACCGCCGTACTAATTTTCTTCCTGAGACTTTCCCTTAGGGCATTGGTTTGCATAATGCCCGTACATTCCACATTTAAAACATTTGACCATTGTTGATATCATAGAAATACCATTATCATCATCCATGGTGATAACTGAACTTTTTCCTTTGCACTTACTGTCTTTGTTCCCTTTTTTCCACACCCAAAGAATCTTCCAGTTCCCTTGAAACAATCTCCCCGATGCCTCTTCCCAAATGATTTACATGAGGGAAATTGAACTTTCATTTCTCTATGATTATCATGAAACTCCATCTTTCTCTTATTATCAGAGTCCGGAAACTTACCAAAGTTGAGATTATTAATCATAATATGAGATTGCTAATTAGGAATAATAACGATGTTTGGACTTCCAAATCCTTTTTCTTTTGGATTCTCATGAAGAATATCATTCCATTGTCCATCATATCCTCCATTATCATGAATCTTCTTATTTCCAGCCATTTTCTAAAACCCAAAAAGAATAGTGTGAGAGGCAAAAATCATGCTAGGGAAAACAACATAGTAATGGGGGAACACCCTCAATATCTAACATCTTGGGTTAAATTCTATGATTGTTACCGTAGTTCTAGGACTATATCTTATACGTATACTTATCCTTAGGGACATCCCTAGACATACTTTAGAAATATATCTAGGGATCTCACTAACATTTTCACACCCTAGTTCCCAAAGGTTGACTAAACCTTTCCTTTGACACCAACTGTAGAGACACGAAGCCTGGCGTACATGGACATTACATTACTTTTGTGGAATACTTAATACATAAGAAAAACAGACACACAAGGACAGTAATAGTTTAGTGTCTTTGGAAACTCGGAATATAAACTTCTAATCATGTTGCAATATCTTCAACAACTCCTATAACGATCTTCCCCTTTTTGTTTCTTTACCTAAAACCATTCTTTATTTCCTGGGGAAAATAGAACATAAAAAGGGTGAGCTCAAATGCTCAGTATGATCAAACATTGATAACATAAAACAACCCATAAACATTTGGAACCAAAAACTTGAACATGAAATTTAAACATCAAGATCTTGAGAAAAGACATAAATTATGGAAGTACGTACGGCATATATCATAATGGAACATCAACCATGATAAAATATAATGGGAATAGAACATGAAATTGTGACAACTATTCAGCACATGTCAAGATTTCCATAGTAGCCAATGCATTGCTGCCAAGACCATCTTAGTGGAGAAAGTCCCTTTCTGAATCGAGTTCACTCATCATTTCAGTCCGATTACACTGAACCAGATCATCTTACAGTTCCAGCCATGTCTATCTCATGAGATATAAATCATTAAACAATGCATTGGAGTGAGATATAGGTCCCATCCATCTCATAATGAAATCATTCTTACTTGTTCCACAAAATAAACATACATCATTCATAATAACCTAATAAATAAAATGGGTTTCATAAACATCATCCCATCATCACATAATCAATATAAAAGAAATGGATATCATTTCATAATAAGGAAAGATAAACCATATAAATCAAAGAGACATTATACTTGAAACATACACATACGAAATAATGTCATCTTAGATGAAAAATGGTTTTGATAAAACACTTGAAATGAATTCTTGAGGAAAATATCCTTTCTTCTTCAAAATCATTTTCTTTTCACAAAATTTCATGAAATGTTAAACGAAAAGGATTTTTTTGAAAATATACATGAAATATTTTGGAGGAATCTTCATGAAAATAAGGCTTTATAAAACCGTAAAAATCCATTCACGCCGTATAAGTTAAAAATAACATTCTTCTCGTACTTTTGTCGGAACAGTAAAAAAGTACCTCATATGGTAAAAAAAAGAAAGATTCCTTCCATACGATGTGGTAAAAGTAAGAAAAGGGTAAAATTTTCTGAAACATACATGAATGTAAAGTAAACATTTTATGAAAAAAATTTGATAGAATATAGACATGGATAATAAAGATAACCCCCAGTAAATACTTACGAGTAAACAATCTCCGATAAGAATGAGATTGGAATAATTATCCCCTACCTTAGGTCCGATATGCTTCGT
Organism: Viscum album; assembly: GCA_963277665.1. Taxonomy (NCBI): domain Eukaryota; kingdom Viridiplantae; phylum Streptophyta; class Magnoliopsida; order Santalales; family Viscaceae; genus Viscum; species Viscum album. The sequence continues at coordinate 412,254,322 of OY728128.1, read as the reverse complement.
ACGTATCCAAAACTCCTGTATAATGATTTATATAATTTCATTGACTCATTACAGAATCATATTCATATATATTGTTCACTTATGACATTATATTACCCGTTCTTTTGTAAATTCATGTTAAAGTAGCGTTTTGGGTAAAATCATCTCATTTGTCGTTCGTGTTTTAACTTGTAATTATTCATATGATTACTTAGATCATGATTAATTAATTCCAGAATGTAAAACATGATTTATATATAATATATATTCAGAATATTCATATATATATAATGGATCGATAAATGGAAAGAAATACACCGTTCATGGAGACGGTAGGCCGTACGTACGCATGAACGCTATTTTCGTTTCTTTATTGAATTGAATGGAATTAAGTAGATGAAATAAATATATATATATACATAAATCCAGTATCATTATTATGTCATATATTTCATGATTAATTATTATATATACATTATAATCATTCTTGAATGGTTATCATGGAGAGTAAATCTCATCGCGTCGTGGAGACGGTATTCCGTACGTACGCATGAGCGATGATATCATTCTCATGATCGTGGAATTGTATTAAAGTGTATGTATAATATTACATAATCAATATCACTTTTCAATAATCATATATATTCATTACTTTCACCATTATACCCATACATGTAAGGTGGTGGTGGAAAATAGATTACACCACGGCGTGGAGAGTGTATTCTGTACGTACGCACGCGCGGTGATTTCTTTCTCCGTAGGATGGATAGATGGTTAAATAGGGTGGTTTAATAATTATAATAATATATCAGTATATTAGTGATACTGATGTTATTACTTCATAATGATAAAACCTAAGAATAAGAAGTGGAAGAAGAAATAAGTTGAAAGATTCTTTAATGGACATTACCTCTTCTTTGAAGCGCCTCTTTGATTCCTTCTCTTAGGGCACTACAATTGTTCTTTGAAGATGACCAGGACCTCTAGGATGTTGCTTGATAAGTGGAGAAGAGAATTCAGCTGGGTTTGGCCGAGCTTGGAGGCCTAAATTGGTGTCAGGAAGGGAGGGAGGAGGTGCCCTTTTATAAGGGAGGAGAGGTGCACCTTTGGTAATCTTAAAAATATTAATTTATAATAAATCTAAACACACTTAAAAACCTCCAAAAATGACTCCTATTAAAATATTATATAAGATGAGGTTGTAATCTCCTCATCCAATAAAATTTATACATGTTATGAATTTATTTTAAGCATTATCAAATTGATTTATCCTTATTTAATCAATTTAATTTAATTTGTTGTAATAACATTCTAAATTTTAAATAACAACAAATAATTACTTATTTGTTGTGAATTTTCCATAATTGGATACTTAATAACATTTTAGACCATATAAATTTAAATTTATAATTTTTAAATATTTTTTGTGATTTTTAAACAATTTTATAATATGCTATTTTTATAAAATAACAATAGTGTCAATTTTGACACTATTCATTTATTTGAATTTAAATAAAATAAATAAAGAAGATATGTTCTAAATAAAATCTATAATGGATTCATAAAATGTCATATGTATCTAGAAAATTAGTGGATAAAATTAAATAGTTCATATAATATTTATTTTATTATTTTTAAAACCATTTATTTGGTTTATCTCTTAATAAAATAAATACTACAACATTTCTGTATAATTATTTAATATACTTATTTCTTGCATAAAAATTAATAATAAAATCCTATGATTAAGATAAATCTATTACCTTTCACAATAATACTTGTACTGGAATTTATCATCTTAAAATCACAATATTTAAATTGTTATATTTATTAAATTATGAAGGTGACAACGTTGGCATCATTTAAAATAAAATAAAATAAGTGTCATAATCGCTTATATAAGGATCTAAATTGTAAAATATTCTAACATTGGATGATTATGGTTTAGATTTACATGACCAATAAGTTTTGGTCAGGGGTTTGTGCATTTTATGGTCACTATTAGATTAACAAAAACTATATTCTTGATTTTTCACTAGATAAACAATATCTGCATCATTATCGTGTCACAATTAATGATAATTATTTAATCCCTAAAAATTATAAATAAATTCATATGATGTATTTAATTTCATTATATTTCTGGATACTATTCATGTTTTATGTTTCATGAAGATTATCACTGAATTAAATTTAATATACTTATAATATTTAAGAGAGTGACATGTTGTCACTTTCTTTGGGTTTAAATAATAATTAAGTTGTTCTCAAGAACAAAATTCCATTAAATGATTCTAATCCGACCCTTATGTGATATGGGTCTATTTTTATTCATCCAATAGGATTTTTTCAGGTGTTAGGGTAATTTCATAATCATATATTTACGCTTAATTACCCGAATTACCTTTAACTAGGGTAAATAAAATTTACCGTAGTTGCTATTAATAATGCCCAAAAATAAAAAGTAGTCTATTAATATAATTTGGACCCACTGATTCAAAATATAGAATCCATTTTTCAAAATTCAGTACACAGAAGTTGCAGAAATTAAATTAAAATTAACACTGTTGTAGAAAGAAATTGGGTTTTTGTTTAAAACATTGCAAAAGATTGAATTTCTTTAACCTACGAATTCAATGTAAAATCAAGGCTAATGAAATAAATTATATTAAATGGTAAAAATATATTCTATTTATATTTTAAAACAATTCAATAATATAATTTAACCTTCTAAATTATTGTGATGAAAAAATTTGTTTTTAATTAAAATATAACGTGTTTTACTATTCATCAAAATATGAATGTTAACAGAATAATATGAAAATTTTATCCAAAGTAAATTTTTATTTCTTGATTCCAAAGAATAATTTTATTTTGCCAAATTGAACTTATAAACATGTCAAAAACTAGATTTAATGTGGGTGCGCCATCAAAAGGCGACAAAACTGCATTTTTTTAAAAATAATTATTTTACTTGAAAAATATATTTTGTCCTTATACAATGTTATAGAAAATGTGTAAGATGAATAATAATGTTATTAAATTAAAAATTTAGTTAATACTATTCATAACACCTGGTTCATAATAATAATATAATAATATATCGTTATTTAGTAAAACCCAGTATTGCGTACAACACACGCTATCGAGGAAGGTCGTGAATGCGTGTAATGCAAGCCAAGTCAGGGTTGTGTATTGTGCAAGAATCTTTCATTGTTTCATATAACAGAATCCAATCATATTTCATTTATACATTGAATATATATATATATATACTCAATGTTGTATAGAATAACTATTATCAAAATTGGGTGTAACACGATCCAAGAATAGTGTTGCGTATACTGCAAGCTAATACGGTGTTGCGTATGGCGCAAGCTAATATTGGTGTAGCATACCACAGAAGATATGAAAGAAATTAAAATGAATATATCTTATAAAATCTCGGATTGTTACAATCCTTGATGGTTTATGGGAATAATTAGTAATTTCCACTTTAGTCATGAGTCATTTTATTCCTTATCAATATTTTATTCATTAAATTTTCTTAAATGTTTTTTCTATTAAATAATAATTTATTAATGTAAAATTAACCCATATATTAATTTATATTTTAAAAAAATAAATTAATCTTTAGGAAGCTTTGAGAATAAAGTAATTTTTTTATCAAATGTTTTGAAATAAATTATTTTTAATGTATACTACTTGGATGAATTTCACATCATAATACCATCTCTTTTATTGAATGACTCCATTAAAGTATTTCAATGTTTTTTAAAATGAATATTTTTCCCAATATTATATAAATTTTTTATTTTATATAATTTTTTACTAAAGGAAAATAGTTTTATCCTCAAGAAATTTTCTAGTGATCAATTAATTGTATAAGAATCAATAATTTTATGGTACTTAAGCTTCACTGGTGAGTTGATTTAATGATAAGATCTTATTTTTATCAATATTGTCAATTTTAACCACCAAGGTAATGTTAGAAAATATCATTTTCATGTCTTATTTATACACATTAATTATATTTTATAGAGTTATGTTCATCATAATAATTATTGGTAAATTTTTAGTCAAAATGATGATATAATTACTTATAACCAAATTGTGTTTTCATACATTATATTTGTTAAAGCACAAGGAAGTTTGACATATTTACTTTTTAATAAATTCAATCACTTAAAAACCTTGTAGAACAAAAAACCTTGAGTTCAAATAAATTTTAATATAGTATATTGTTATAACCTACCCATTAAATTAGTGTAAGAGAATAATACTAAAAAATTCGGAAAACCATGTGGTGAATAAATATATAAAATATTCACATTAGTTATAAATTTATTAGAAATTATAAGAATAATAATTTTAATGAATAAGAAATGTTTTCCTAAAAAATATATTTTTCGAAAAGGTTGTTTCATCATGTATTGTACAGATAATTTAAAATTAATTTCTAAAAATGTTATAATTATATTTTAATGAAACATATTTTTATATTTATATACCTCAAAATTATATTTTGGTGACATTTTAATAATTTTTAAAAAAGAATAATTTTTTGTTGAATAGTTAAAAATATTGATTTTTAATAAAAATCATTATTTTATTTAAATTATTTAGAATGTTAATTATTATTAAAATTAAATGAAATGTTAAATTAGTTAAATATATATATATATATTAGTATTTTAGGTCATTTTAATCGAATTTATATTAAAATATGATATTTTTTTTTAAACATTTGATGTTTTGCATTTTGAAAAAACCAATTTCTACACATATGCTGGTTTAATTATAAATTAAATGACTACACATCATTGAATTTATTTTTGGAAAAAATAGATTACCTATAGTAATTTATATCATCTAATAATATTATCTAAATTTTTAACGATAATTAATAGTGTAAAAAGAAAAAAATAATTATTGATGTTAAGGTGAAAATGAGTTTACTAAGGGGTAAAAGAAGATGGTATGTGATAAAAATGTTCTAATAATTTTCCAAAAATAATTACATGGGAATATAATGAAATTATCATCTACATGGTTTAGTCATTTCTAATTTTGGATCCTCTTGGAATGTAAAAAATATTGGTACACTTTTTGGTTTTCAAAAACTAAAATATGTCCACTCTCTTAATTAAAAAACCCACCCCTCTCTTCTTATATAAAATTTTTCAAAAACCTTTGCCTCAACCAATAACATCCAAAATTAATTCTTTAATTCCCTCCAAAAATCTAAAGGGACTTATATTGGCTGGAAATCCATCCTAGGAAATCTTTTAGTATAAACGGAAAAATGGCATCTGAAGAAGAGAAAATGTTATAAAACAAATTTATTTTATTATTCCTCACCACCATAAAATTTCCTTAAACAATTATAAAATAATTCAAAGAGATTATAATATATAATAATATTTTATTAGGTAAATTTAATAACCTATATCAGTATCCACATAATTAAAATGGAAAATTGAACCATCAATCATGTGTATAGACGACTATCACCTCATGAAATAATGTATTTTTATTCAATTACCATATTTGAAGGATAGATATAATGAATGATTTGTCATATTCATAGGTTATTTAGGGAATTATTATATAATTATAATTATTATACCTGATATTCTTTTTTACTTTCAATTTAGTGGTGGATTGTGTAGAATCACTCGTGTGTATGTAAGACTACTACTTCGAGAAGGGATGTGATATAATTTTTTATTAGGATTTTCATAGAAGGTTGATTTTCATAAGATTTTTTAAATCATTAGGTGGATGAATCAGTAATATTAGGAAAATATATAATTCAATAAATAAAAAACAAATTACAAGTTATACTTTCTTTGATATCATTATTTAGTATAAAAAATAAAGAAAATATAGGTATCTAAATAACGAAAATAATATTTTCATGATTGGAACATAGTGTAATAAACTACATCCTGTATATAGCCACTCCCGTGGGTCTATGAAAATTAAATATTATTAAGATGTGAATAAAACTTGTGTGAACTCCAATTAGGAACCTTATATATTCTTATAGGAATGATTATACTGACTCTTATTAGTTTATATATTATCCTTAATATCTTTGACCTACAAAATTATAAGAATCCTTGAGAACATTATTCTCTACAAAGGTCCATATTTAAATCATCATTTGATCATCCTCTCTCTATTATTCCATTTTTAAAAGGACAACATACGAGAGTATCCTACTAATGTATCTCTTATTAATATATTTTGTTCAAAACATTCTAATCATCCATTTTAACAAATCATCTCTTCTCAAGAATCTACTCAAATCTTGTACTTACACCCTCAGTCTGATTCACCTTGTCTATCAATCTAAAAACGTCCCTTTCTCCTCATCTGATTGAAAAATCTATCCAAAAACCTCATATAACACAAAAAATTCATCATTTTAGATTTTTATCTCTTAATAGTATCAGGTATAGATGTACTATGAACTTATCTTTTTTGGATATCCATAATAGATAAAGGTGGGAAACCAATTTATTTGTATTTCTCACTCAAATATCATAGATATTTATTTATCAGAAACATAAAATTAAGTTAAGAACGTATTTACCCTTATAATTTATTCAAGATAAAACTATAATCATCAGGAATCATCTAAAAACATCTCAAATTTATTTACATAAACAAGATAAAAATTGAATTGAATGAATAATACGTAGCATCATCAGATTTATATCATTAAAAATTTACGTAACGATTTTCCCAAAACATTATTCTAAAAACCATTGAAAATAAATCTAATCAACTATCTTGTCCTCCTGAGCCATATGAAAGACACTCAAACTAACAAATATGGTTCTTGAGAAAATACCATTCTTCTTCACTAAAAAATGAAGAAAAACCTTTTCTGATGCATATTTGTTAATGAGAGATTTAATACTTCACAAATTTTAATTTTTTCATCATATTTTATATGATCTTGACACTCTAATAGTAATATAAAATCTCTCTAAAAAATTAATTTCATTATTGAGCCTATTGATCCATCATTCCAAATATGGAAGATTGCATTGTTTCAACAACTATGGACTTCAATTTCATGCGACAAATTTTTAGAATCTAAAACATGTTTTATATTCCACTGATCAATAAATTATATAGTCAGATGAAACATTATTTAAAAAAATATGTTTAGTGGATTAGGTTAAAAAGATAATCTAATTGACTATATTCATAAGCTCATCAAATGACTCAGCATCAATATAGTATCCAAAGAATTAGCATCAATAGCTTTTTTGATGAATCTGCATCAACAATTTTGGAAATGAGTATTATGATGAATGGTGTAACTGAAAGACATTAAAATTCATTAAGATTTATAAAAATCACATGATATTTGAATATAAAACACTTCCATATTTCTAAAAAATTATTTATGGATGATATGTTCAAGACACATTTGATTAAACAATGTCTTTATAAAAACTCACCAACTTTCACATGTAATATTCGGTCTATATTGTAACAAAAAATGACCTTTTGAATCTAATTCCTCTCTTTTGATCTTCCCAATATAAATTTTCATAAAAAACATCCATGTATATGTAAAACCACCAGTTATATGTACTCAACCATTATACTATAATCTATATCTTTTGGTTCATCCAATAGAACAATTTATTAGTAATAATCACTATATTTTTAAATTAATACAGTGAAATTTTCCAGTTTTTTTAAAAAACAGTATTATCTCATTCTTCTTATTCTATGATACTACATCTATAAAAATTAAAAATCCATTCCGTTATCAAAATCTTGAATCATCATTTTTTCTAATGTTGATATCTTTTAGATTAGCAATGTATTGTCTAATTAACATTGGAATTTTTTACAACATCCCTACATTCCTAATAACATGACATTATAACATTCTTTATTCGTGGTTAATCAACACAACTATTGAAGTAAATATTTATGTTTTACAAGTTTTGTTAAAAAAATATTAGTTGTAAACAAATATGAGGAATTTTAAAATAAAAAACACCCCAATGTAACATTGAACTCAACCATTTTATTTTCTGACAACCGTTATTAACAATTTTTCAAACCCATCATTTTCAACACTTAGTCTTTTTCAGAACCCTTTTTTCTATAAAACCCCCAATTTTTTAACTATTATCAAAACAAATCCTTTCTCAAAATTTATTGTCTTCACACCACACTACAGGAAAATGTAATGTTTTAGAAGGAGTTATATCCCATATTGAATAAGATATTTTTGACCATGTTAATAAAAACCCCTCCCCAAATCGCATTTTCCTTCCCCATTTCAAGTTCTTGGATCCTCATGATTCGGAAGATTTGAAAGATGATGAGTTGTATGAAAAAATAATTTCTATTTCCTCTGTGAATTATCAAATATGAATATGAATATAGGCAGGAAAACCTCCCATTAAATATTATTAGTGTGGTGGAATTGGAAAAATTTTCTATGAATTTCTCAAAAAAAAATATATATATAGTGAGTTTGAAGATTGTTCTGAAGAATAACCTCATAGAAACAATTTTGATTAATCATCATGGAATTAATGTATTTACAATATAATATTGAATAAATTTACTAGAAATAAGAGGAGGATACTATGAATGGATTCTCAATCAAATTTAGATGTTATTTATTCATCAAAAGATGAATATTTAAAGGGAATTTCATCATTTTTAGAAGAAAATTTGCTACCATGATAACATAAAATCACCATAACTTTTCATTTTATATGACAAATTTTATTGTAACCAAAAATTTAGATTCATTTAAGTAATAATTTTACATATCTCACCTTTATAAGTGAAAATTGGCACACTACACAACTTTTTCAATACAATGCAATGAAATGTGGAGGTTCTTCTTTAGGATGTCTAGGAAGGCTTTGTTAGAGTTTGAACATAGTGTATCAACCTCAATTATTATAATTTCTCCCATGGAGTAGATATTTTTTAAAACATATATAATTCTATACTTCATTTAATTATATTTCAAAAAATCATCTCCCCATAAAAATTTCTCAATTATGATGTGAAAAATAATATCAATATCCTTTGATCATGAGTGTTCTTTTAGATTTTCTATAAGATTAAATTCACATTGGTTATCACATTGTACCATGAATGGTTTTATAAAATTAACATTCAAATATTTTAACTGAATATTCATCCACTACATTTTATTACAATCATATGTTTCTGCTATATATTATGATTCATCTTCGAAAAAACTAACCCAAATTTATTTCTTAATGGGTTAACTACCAAAAGATTCTCCCTAGTAAAATATTCCTCTTAAAGTTTATTTTTAACAATTAAACTCTGTAACTTAATCAATATCAGTATGACCATGAAACATCATATCGTAGATTCATTTTTAAATCACTTAATATGATGTTTTATTTTTAACTATTATCATAATTACATTTTATTAAAATATATGATATTATTTTTGATCTCTCTGATATCCAAAATAGAATGTGGCAACATAATCATTATCAGGTCATGAGGGTTTTATATAACAAATACATCCAATCAATTTTATATTTTTTTTAATTTACACCTTTTCTAGCTTCATATATTGTAATCATCATTTCCAATAAGATAAATAAGAAACATCTTTATATTCTACCATACCAATAGTTTGTAACAATTCACAATTATAATTTTCTCAATATAGGGACTTTTATCTTTATTTCTTTTAAAATTTTAAATCATGAAAGAATGATAATTATACAAACATTATCATCTCACAATTATTCTTCAATATCATTATTTACGAATTTAACCTTACATAATTTTATAAACATGTTATCGTAGATGTGGATCCACTACTAGAAACATTTTAATATATTCTATTATTGAATCATTCATGATGGTTTATTTATGATTAAAACTTCCACATGTGTATAACTTTTATAATCATGTCTCCCATTATTTCTTGAAACTTCACCATTTTAATTTAGTTTGATTTTGTAAACCCATTATCTTCCAATATCATTTATATTTTATGGATGTGGAAAAAGATCCAATGTTTTTTTATCATTCTCATCCAACTCTTCGTTCACTACACTCACCCATTCTTTCTATTTTTCTGCATCTTAAACAAATTCTGCTTTAATATTGTGAACAAAGTGATGTTTTATTGTTGGTTTTCATGTTTATTATAATCAGAATAGATTAATTTTAATTTAAAAGTATATATTTAGCTTAAAAATATTCATTTAAGGATTTAGATATGATTGTTTCTATTTTAGAATCGCATTCCTCATCATGTGATTCCACTATATACTAATATAACTTTTATTAACTCAAATTCACATTCATTTAAAATATCTAAATTTTCATCATTTCCATTTTAAATATCCTTTATTTGGGAATTTTTAAATTCAATAACTTTCACTTCATTTGAATCAAAAAACTTTTTAAAGTTCCTGTTCCAATATTTCTAACATATTATGTTGGGTGAATTTCCCCTAAATTTTCCTTCGTTATCCTTCTAATAAAATTTTATGATATGTAGATATTCATCTTCTGTAAATAGGGACTTTAAAAACCCATGATACATTTCAATGATATTTTTTTAGCACGTATAATTGGATATACTTTTTGATTATTTCCATAAAAAACATTGATTTTGTACATGTATAACAGTACCAACCATTTTTTTCTAGTAGAAAATTGAATGTTTGTTTTACTCTAGCATGCGTCATCCCATTTGGACCAAACTACTATTTATCTATTTTACATCCCCATTTAGTTATAGTGTTTATAGAGAACTATACTAATGATGGATTCCCTGTTTATTAAAATAAAATTTAAATTAATTGAATGTGACATGTATAACATTATCTATTAATAAAAGTTTTAAATAAACCCCCATTTCCCACAGAAATTATTCTCAGAAATAAATGAACATTTATATTACCAATGAGTTTGGGTTAATATACTTGATGTTTTTCATCTATGTGAAGTCATCAATCAAATGAATAAATACAAAATCTACATTGGTTGATTGGTGTCTCATTAATCAAAAAACCACTTAATGAATATGTTCAAGAATACTAGTAGATGGAATATAAAATTGCGTATATATTTTAGTAAACATAGTTCCTTCTCAATATTTTATACCAGCATCATCATCTGAATTTTTAAATTCTATAAAATTTCATATATAAATATTTTTTGAAATTTGTTTCATGATTTTATACCAATGATATCTTATTTTATGATGATTGTATTTATTTATATCTAAACAGTTAGATAAACATAGTTACAATGATATCATATCTAGAATATATTTCCACAGGTTCTTTATCCTTTAATTACAATTTTTTCATTTTTCAATTTTTAATATACACAAATATATTCTGAAGATCACTTTTCTCCCATCATCATAAAATTGACATACACTATGTACATTCTGTTTTAGCTCATAAAAAATAGGGCTTCCTTATATTTGATATTTTATTCTTCAATATAACATTTTCAAACTCTTATAATTTTTAAAGAACTATCATTATTGAAGATAATTACTCCTCCATAACAATTCTCAACATTATAAAATATTTTCAAATGACCAGTCATGTGTGATGAACTACTTCAATTAAGTATCAATTTTAATTTCCTTTTAGAAGATTTATATTTTTTTTCAATAATAAATTATCCACACTCAAAATTAATCTTTTCTACTTTTTTTCATTCATATTAAAATATCCCTAACATAGATGACATTGTTTCTTTTTCATTTTGGAAATTTTGATCACATCTTCCGCATTATTTTTCGAAATATACAAAAAAATTATGTTTGATGTTTTCTGAAATTATACGATTTACCTTTTCCAAAATTCCATGCTATAGGTAACATATTCATTCAGCTTATTTAATTGACTCCCAATTATTCAATCCTTCATTAAGGAAGGGAAAAAATGCCAGCTACTAAATTCCATGATCCCATTAATTCCACATATCCAATAAAAAATTAAATATATATTTTTAATTGAATTATGATCATTCTATATAGAATATTTATTGAGGTTAATAAGTTCTCTATAAAAAAACATACTCTATGAATATATCATATTTTTTGGGGTGTAATTCTATAATTTTGGAATTGAGATTGATTTTCTACAACCATTCTCAACCAAATATTTTATAACACTTCTAATAACTTCTAAAATGGTTGAGAAGTTATAAAGAACATTATATTTTAAATGATGAATAATTTAACTAATTCCTATAATGCTATTTTTATGCATCTTTGGATAATTATTCTTTTAATTTCAAAGCATCGTTGAAATTTTCATTCAGCGTTCTCATGGTACATTCATCCTCAAAAAGATTTCACTATGTTTTGTTATCATCGTTTTCCTTAGAAAAAAACCACTTAATGAGGTCTCCAGCTATCATAACCTATTAAAAAATTCAATTTTTGTAGCATACAACCTCCTAGATATATTATTCTACCTTCTTAACAACATTTTGAATTTTCATCTTTCAAATAGCTTCAAAAGCCTACTTATAATTGATATTATATTTTAATGATTTTGTTTTTTCATTTCCTATTAAATAATATTGTTCTATAATTCATGAAGATAATTATAATATTTATATTCTAAACTATATATTATAGAATCAAGACATCTCATAATGTTTTTCATGAGTTTCTTAACCAAAATATAATCTTCCAGGACATCTATAAATCCTATAATGTCGCAAATAACGTTATTCCCTCTAGTGATGTACTAATCGATATTTTATTCATTCATAATTGTTATGTCATTAAACATTATACACCAAATGTTTAATATTTCTTCCTTAGATTTTGATTTCCACTGAAAATTCAATAGATTTTATCCCAAGAAATCATATCTATTTAGAGGTCCATCAACATAATTTAACCATTTTTTTATAGATACATAATAATATAATTTCATTATTTTCCATTAACAATAATGATTATTTATTAAAAAATGCATATGGTCATCTTCCTTAATGTGTGGAGACCAAATTTTAACCCCATCAACAACATATAAAACAATTTAAGGAAAATAAGGAATCATTATCATTTTTAGTCTATTATTTTTTTTCTTTATAGATATTGAATTCGTTGACTATTAAAAAAATTGAGGTTACACAACTAAGGATTCAATAGGAAATACATCCTTCTGACACCACTTGATGTTCCACATGATCAATGAATCACATATAGGGAGATTGAATTAGTGATTTCCATTATATATATTTCACATTTAACAGAAATAACTCATTAATTAGGTAATATATTATTAATTATTATCTTTTAGAAAAACTCTAGTCAAAACAGTCATAGGAATGTAATGAAGTCACACATAATTTACAATAATTTGCCTATTTGTGATAACCAACATCCTTATCATTTTGACTCCCATGGGTATAGAAAAATTCATAACTATGGAGAAGTGAATACAACTTGTTTACACACCCATTAGTGACTTTATATTTCATTATTGGAATGATTCTACTAACTCCCATATTTTTATAAATTTTTCTCATTTTATTTGATCCCCCAAAAGAAAAGAAACATTGAAAACATTTTTCTAAAAAAAGCCCATTTAAATATAAATGTTTGATCATCCACACTCCAATATACCTACATCCAATTGATTCATTTTAATTATATAAAAATTATGGCCCTTTTCAAAATATATACTATTAATAAACATTTTGATCATCTAGTAAAAAAACTGTTCTTCTCAAACATTTGATTAAATCTCAGACAGATACACCCTGTATAATTCGATATATCCAGTAATATGTAATTTTCTAAACCTCATTAGATTATCTAAGAATGTGTTTCGAAACTACCATGGACACAAAATATTCAGCATTTTGTCATTTTATCTCTTTGAATTGGGTCAAATAAAAATTTACTCTTCACTTATATTTATAGAATCTCTATGAAAGATAAGGACTGTAAACCGATTTCATTGTTCATAATCACTCAAATATCATTGATCTGAGTTTAGATGAGATTTAAAATTCATCTATTCTCTTAGATAATATTTTATAGTATTCTGTAGTAATATCGAATCTTTTTTGAATATTAGAAACCATTCTAGAATTTAATTACACTAATAATATATAAAACCTATTGAAGGAATAATGTATAGAATTTTCTGATTTAGAGAACTACATGTTATGTAATCTTTCTCACAAAATAGAAGTCTCAAAATGATTGAGCATGTTTATCATCAGTTATTTGGTCATATTGACCAAAATGAAACACACTCCAATAGACCTATAAGGTACCAGAGAAAAACAAAATCTTCTCGACTAACACTTTGTAAACGAAATATAATATATTGGGAATTGTTTAATCATTTTTTTTAACATTCAGAATTATATATTAATTATTAACCTATTAAATGAAACATACACAATGAATAAAATAGTACAAACTCTATCAAAACAAAAAATGAAAACATTACTCAGTTTTTTTATCATAGAAAATTTAAAATGGTTGACTACATTGTTAAAACATATAAATAATGCAGTTTCAAGAAATTACGTAGTAGAAAATCTAATATTTAAGATATTTCATTGATCACTATTTCATATGGTAAACATAAAGTTCCATAATAGATCTCTATCCAAGGTATTGGTGTTGAAAACTCATCTCATAGATCTATGTCATAAGCTCGTCAGATGAGTCGACATCAAAATCTCATCCTATGAATCAATACCAAAATATTTTTTAATGAATCGACATTAATTTCTTGTTTGATGAGCCATATAATTAAAATATAACCAGATATAATTTCAAATTATATTAAAATAATCTAAACCAGAAGACCAAGGTATCCAAAACAATTACGTATTCTTGAAAAAATATTTTCCTAATGATCTCCACATGATTCCTTTAATGAAAACTTCCCTCTATAAAAACATATATACTACCTCATATGAAATGAATATTATATAGTAAAAAGGACCAATCATAAACATATAATTCAACTCATTTAATTCATCTGATCGATACATTTCATTGAATAATGTCAACATCTTTGTCAATCCATAACCTATACAAACATAGAATTTCTCCTATAATATTTATCTAATGGATTATCCCATAGATCATCTGACAATAAAATTTACAAATTCATTAAATGTAATGGACATTAAATTTATAGTTTTATTTAAAACTTCATCATCTAATTATTCCCTATCCAATAATTCACATTCAAAAAACATACACGTCCCTTTTTTCAACAAAAGAATGAAACATGAAATTTTAATGATGTTGAAGGATTTGAGGTTAAAAAAACATCTGATTTAAATTGGAAACTTATTAAAAATTTAAAAATTCCAAAATTATGAAATTTCTAATAATATTCTTTAATATCATCTTAGAAAACATATTTATGAACATTAAAAAATTTAAAATAGAATTGTTTCTAATAATATGGTTGAAAAAACACAAAAATCATTAAAAAATGTCATTAAAAAACATCATAGGTTATTAGGATAATGCTGATGAAAATATGCGATATTTATGAACTAACCATACAACGTGAAAGAAAATATCACATAAAACATCTTAATTTCTAATCTATTTGAAAACAATAACATCTCTCAAGAAAATGTGTGGACTATCACCTCCTTATAGTGATTTGAAATGTTTTTAAATTTTACTATAATAAATTGTAATAAGAATGAATATTATTAATATAAATGTAATATATGACATAATAATTACTCTGGAAAGCCTAATTAACATTTATTTTCAATGTAACCCATTTGTTAGGAAAAATTGGAAATATCATTTATGTGTACATTTGGCATACGACTTCCATGAATTATGTGATCTATTTTCTAAAAATAATTATTAAATAAAAATATAATTAAATATATACAGATTATATATTATAAATATTAAAATTTTAACATTTTTTAGATGATGTAACCAAGATAAAAATAATAAGATTAAATTACTAAATCAGAACATACATGAAAAACAACAAAATTCTCGCCCAAAATAGTGATTCAAAAATAGAATTGTTAATAACTGGGAGATAAAATACTATTATTAAATAATATTTGGGATGATATATATGAATATGGTAATTCAAATGATTTATAATCAACATATATGAATTATTAATGAGTTTCTAACATGAATAAAAAAAATCATACTTGAGGTAAGGGTTTCTCATCTACGATTTTCTTCAATGAGTCTAATTCCATATTAAATATTCTTAAGAATTTATGTGTGTATATAATTACCATTTGATATGTTATATTAGAAATCACTTTATCTTTATGATATATAATCTTTAATTTTAGTTTATATATTTCATGAGGCTTAAACTTCAATGGTTCCCAAAGTAGTAGTGGTTTATTTAATAATTTCCTCATTATTTAGAATTTTTTGTATTAAGAAACCCTTGGGGGATATTATTGATATTCATATCATAAAAAAATTTCATTTTTCATATTTTTACATATTTATGAACATTAAAATTAAAAGTATAATTTTCTTATTTTCTTACTTAAAATGATTTAGAATTTTTTTAATAAATGCTGACATTATTTATCTCTTCGATCAAAACCCCTTAATATATATAACATTTTTTTTAAAAAAAATAGTTTCATATTTGATTTAACATTATTTAAATTAATATTAAAACAAAAATTAACAATTTTTAGTTTTTATAATATGGTTTGAGATTAATATTATAATCAATTTCAGAATGAGATATTTTTATCATATTTATAATAGTTTGCAAATGATGATTTTATAAATTATACAACATGTATATAATAACTCATAATCATGGAATAATTGATTTGAATCATGAATTAATTTCTTAGAAGGATATTTTTAAATATTTGTTTTAATATTCCTAAAAAATTATTTTTTCAATGATATTTTTAATGTATAAGTGTAATTTCTACAATAAGTTTTTTTAAAAATATTTGGTATTTCTATTAAACCATGAAATGAAAAATTATTTTAATTATGATCCAATTGGGATATATTTTAATCAAATAATATACATAAATTATATGTTTTTTGGATTATTTTTATTAGGGACGTTTAATTTTGATACATTCCACCTTATTGATGTGGATGGTTATGATAAGATTGACTAGGGATTTACTATATTGATAACATGAACATTTTATCTCAAGATGGATTCTGAATATAATTAATGGGGGATTTACTATTATGATAACATTATCTTTATTACTCAATATGGTTTATAATTATGTTTTTTTTGGAATATTATTAACAATTTTTTGCTAGTTTTTCAATATAAATGTTTACATTGATTATGTTTCCCCCCATTCAGTTGTGGAATACATTAGACATAGTATGAGATGGGTGGGGCTTTCTAAAACCTTTAGACGCATCTGCAGGACTTATTAGATAAACAAGATTGGTTATTAGGAAATTTTTATACCCAATTATGTAATATTACATGGAATATGGTCTTAACAGTGTGGTTATGATGTCTTTTGTTGGGAATTAATTCATTATGAGATTTGTTATTGATTTAGATGGGATTTTTCAATTTTTAATAATATTCAGGGATATATTTCAATATCAAGATATTATTTTAATTTAATTGTTTGATAATAATTTATTCTAGGAATATTATTCATGTTCATGTTATTGAATAAATGGAATCTATTTGAGTTAAATACCTTGAAATTTTGATTATTTATTATTTTTTCAAATATATTCCATTAAACACATACCCTTAAATAGAATTAGAGATAAACCCTTTCTTATGATTTATTCCCCAATAATCCATAAAGTGTTTTATGATTGATATGTTGTGATATTCTAAAGGGAATAATTTTTTTCTAAAAGAAAATAATAAGATTCATTTTATATATTGATAGATAATATGACATTCAATCATCATTATGGTTTAACAAGGATATTAATTTTTTTTCATTAGGCTGAAGTATTTTTATTTTTTTCAAATTTAATAATACTTCCATCCAATCTGTGATAATAGGGTCATAGTCAATAATTGTGGTATTAGTACGAGGTCTTGTAGAACCCATGCGAACTAGATTAAAGAAAACCAAAATTAGAAAACATAATCCTATGATAGTCATTCCGGATAAGAATAGAAATACATACTAATATTTTTAAAAAATAAAAAATATGTGGTTTTCCTAGAAATACATCTTTATCTGGATCCTACAAGTTGATGTGGCTCAGGAACATATGTACTATTGATTAATAACTCATGAAATGTTTTGTCAGGCTTTACTCAATAGTTACCTAGTACACAAAAACAACACATACTAATGAAATTGTATAATACACAAAATGGATCTTCCTGGAATAATTCATATTTTATTTAAAAACATTATGTATGATTTTTAAATATTAAAATTATTTAAAAAATTTCCCAAAGAAACCTTGATTTGTATTTTGATATTACCCACGTTTAAAATTGTCAACTTATGTTATGTATTTTACTATTTTTGGGGTTGTCAATTTTGTTTCATAATGATATAATATGTTATATTATATAAAATTATTTAAAAATGTATCATAGTTGAAGGAATGAGAACTATATCAATACATGTAACCCATGTAGGGATCCCCCCTATGATAAAAAATCATGTTCAAGAAGGAGATATTACTATAACTGATCAAATTATAACCATATTAAGGATCCTGACACATGTTATACACAATATCATTTCTTGAATAGAGTAGCATGTTGATCCACCTTGAGGTGTAACAATGTTAGAGAACTTAATGTGTTAGCAACCCCCACAATTTAATGCGACTGTATTTTTTTTATGTTAGAAAATTGCAATTTACTTAGAGAAGAATTTTAATTATTTATTAATTAAAAAATTGAGAATCTTATCATGTAATATTTTCATCTCTTTGGGAGATAGATCAGTGGTGGTCATTAATACAATACACTTATAATGAAGAATAAATTACAATAATACAATGGATGGATTTTAATGTTTCTATATGAAATGAAATATTTTGTATCTAAGTAATGTGATGATATAGAGAGACAATTCTTGTGTCTTAGAAATAATGTGGATGAAAATTAGTCTATGTATGTTGGAAAATTTATAAGGATAGAAATTTATGCTACAGAATATGTGCATAATCCAAAGATAAGGTTTGACTATTTTTATAGTTTTAAACCAATCAATTAGAGAGAACTAGTATCCCAAAAGTTCTAATCATACTATATAATAATATCATGTGATATCATGATAGAGACATAATTCATAATGAAAAGTTGGATCAATGAAATGAAAGATATGATGAGGGATTATAAGCACATGGGAAATGGAAATATGAAAATGGGAAGAAAATAATGTTGAAATTTTCATTTGATAATAAATGTGAAAAGAAACACCATGGATCATATTTTTGGGAGTGTGATTTTTCTACAAATGTGAATTAAAGTACACTGGGATCCTAATTGAAGGTATTGGAATGATTATAAAAATATGAAATGATTCAACTATAAGGATATGTGGAATTTTGAAAATGGTATTCCTATTCTTAAAACGGATCATTTCCCAGAAAATGACAAGAGAACAAGAAATAACCTATGTGATCACAAATTTTAATTTTGATGTTCCTAGTGACATAGTGGTTGGTGCTTTAATCATATCCCTTAATTTCTCTAATTCTATTTTTCTTACATTATCTTCCCAATACATTATATTTTCCAAATTTTCCAGGAATATTATTTATTTACTAAGAACATTAATAATGGGTTTATCAATAAAAAAACTAATATTATTCTCACTATAATAAATAAATGTTTTCCAATTATCATTTTTGAAAAATTATTGTATCGTATATTTGGATATCATTAGTATAACTATAGTTGATTTAGATATAATATGCCTTATTCACTAGATTTAATGATATGGAGAAAAAAATCAATGATAAGGAAGTTATGTTTTGGAATAAGGATGCGGAATTCCAATCATTATAGGGGAGACTACATCATATGATTCAATTAATGAATTCCTCCCAGTTGATCTTTTGAAAGCGATTCATGGGGAAGAAGACAAGACACATTCTTCATATGGAAAAGGTAATATTATAATTGAAGATGTACTTATTTGTACTATAGAAAATTTATTTTTTACCAAAATAATTTCCAAGACAGCTACCATAGTGTGATGTTGAGTTTTACCTTGAATTATTCCCCGATGCAATACATATATCAAAGAATCACTATATAATGAACACATTAGAATTAATGAAATGACTAGAGGAGTTGTGAGATAATCTATTTATATTCACTCGTGTTTCATCATGGGTACCCCAGTTGATTTCTTTAAGAATAATGATGGATATATGTTTTTTTAGAAAAGGTGGTCCCTTAGTCAATGGCCATGTCCCAATTTAATAAATATTGAAAAATTAATATTACAAGAGTCTGAAGAGAGGAGTCTTATTACAATCTTTCTCAGAAAATTGAAGTAAATCACCAAGAAAATCATCCTACCAAATAATGTCCTGGTTGACCCTCTTGTTTTCAAGACCATTGGTAACCATGTTCTCTTCATGAAAATCATGAGTGGATATGTAGTTGATTTTGGTGAGGGAATCAAGGTAGTCTGTCCAATGGGTAGTGAGCAGCCAGGAAAGATGCACCAACCCATCCAAATAGCTTGGACAATAGTTGTTGAATCACTTTCAATACAATGATCGTTCCGACCTTTATGAATGGAAATGTCCATGGAATAGATCACCCCCATCATCTCCGCTTTTGGAGGTGAGGATGTACCACATCTTCCAAATTAGTATCCATGAAACCTCCCAAGATAGTCTCTCAAAATGACACCACATCCCACAGGTCCTGGATTTCTTTTTTAGGAACCATCGAAATTTTCTTTGATCCATCCTAGAAGTGGTTCTTTCCATAATACATCAAAGCTGCATTGAGGCTCCCTATAAGAATGAACAACCATTATCCAGTGTAAGATCTCAATGTCACCAACTATGTTATCATAATGAGATTTCTAAATAAAGCCAGCCTCCTAGATGGAAATGAGAATCCATGTCATACCTGCACTAACATTGAGAGTGAGAAATTATTAAAAAGAATATTATATCTACCAAACTAGATCACATGAATAATTTCAGAAACCGAAGACAGAAATATATACTTCATTTACTGAAGAAGATTCGACATCAACACGACACTACAGTTGAGAGCTGATAGAATCAGAAGGTAACCATATGCATCCAAAAATGGTAAGAATTTAATTCCAGAGAGCTGCAGTTATAGCACAAGACAGAAACAAATGGTTATCATTCTCTCTATGTTGGATAAAAAGATGACATCTATAGAAAATATTCATCCTAATATATTGCAGGCAAGCTTTAGGGGGGACTTAGTTGTAGGCAATATACCAAATAAGAGTTAATATCGATGGCTTAATCCAAGGATTAATAAAAGATCTCAACCAGCTTAGTCTATTGTCAGAATTTATGAAATTGTGATTATAAAATATCTTGGAATTAAGAACACCATTTTACATGGTTCCCAAATGAGAAAATACATAGATTTAGAGAAAATATAACTGTCAATAACATGAATAATGTTGTTAAGTAAGTTGATTTCATGATAGTTAACAAAATCTCTAATAGTGGAGCTGGTATCATCAAGAAGAGTATCGGGGGGCATTATAGATATTAAGGGTGTACTATTCTAGTTTTCAAGCCAGAAATTCAGGGAGGAATTTTTACTAACAATCCATTTAGAATTGCTCATATTGCTGAGGAAGGATTTCATAATGACTACCTAATGGATGAAATTATGTGGTTTTAATTTCCATTCATAATCTTAGGGATGAATCATTTATGGAGAACAACAAGGGAATCAGAGTTATTATGAAGTAACCTCCATATAATCATATCTTGAATCGCATCATTAAAAAAATAAGATTTTTTATTCCAAGGTGACCCTTTTCCATAGGCATATATAAAGTGTCCTAAGGAATGGTCACAAGCTTCCGTTCACTCGTATTAGTGTTCCAAACATTGTTTTTTTTGTAAACATTAATTTTCTTGGTGAGACTAGTAGGCCAATTGTATACCATCATTAAGTAGACCATTATGGATATAATTGTATATTTCTCAAGGAAAATCATGCTAACCATAGAAAGTGATTTTCTCTTTAAATATGAATGTTGACTGATAATTTTATCGACAATATTGTAAAAGTAACTGGATTTTGGTCTTCTGAAGAAAATAGAAACTCCAAGATAGGTGACGGGGAATGTACCTTCCTTGATAACAATATATTTGATGACATTACCATTTATGTGAGAAGAAATTTTTTTCCATGGAACACGAATGATTTATTCTGGTTTATACATTTACAACAGATATCTTCCTAATCATCCAGATAATTTTTTTTATTTTTTATATTCTCTTTGACTCCTTATAGGAACAGAATAATGTCATCATCATATAAATGATGGGTGGGAACAGCTATGTTTCTAGATGCTTAGAGAGTCTTAATATTGTTTGGATAGACAAGGTGAGGGATTAATATGCTTAAGTAATCATCAGTAATGGAAAAAATGATGGCAGAAAGAGGATCTCATTTCCTAACTCCATTAGAGCATTTAAGGAATCCCTTAGGGGCACCATTGTCAAGGACAGATATAGATGTCAAGATGAATAACGGGATTATAATACCAATGAAGGAGTCATTGAACCCAATGTTATTGAGAACCGTGGTAATGAAAATCCAATCCATGCTATCAAAAACTTTCCTAATATCATGTTTAATGGCAACACTTCCTCCCCTAGAGCCTTTGTTTAGGATATTAGTGCGTTCTGAACCATGATAGATAGAGTCTTGCATAAACCAACCATTGATGACACCAAATTACTTCAATGAAATAATTATATTGAAAATGGAGGTAAGTCTATTATAATGGATTTTAGTGATAATTTTGTTAATGTAGTTAATAAGAACAATGGGTCAGAAAATGTGAATCTCAGAAGTATTGTCCTATTTAGGAATTAGAGTAATATTTTTTTTTTATTTTCATCCTTGTTGAAGAGTTCCATTGGAAAAGAATAATTTTACAAGTCTACCAACATACAAATGAATAATCCACCATTATTGATGGAAAAACCATTGTTGAAACCATCTGGTCATGGGGAACTATTAGGATTAAGGCCAAAACAATGTATTTGATTTCATGTTCTAGAGGGATGCTTAAAAAATATTCACTGTCTTCAACAGTCACCATAGTTGTAATGATTTCCGGTATGATATCATTTCTAACATTCAAACCATTGAACAAGTTGTGAAAATAAGAAACAAAATGGTTAGAAATAGTCTTCTCATTGTAAAAGAGGGTGTCTTTATCTCATTGGAAGGCCAGAGGTCCACAAACATTTCTAGTTCATTGGAGAAAATTAAGAATGTTGTATCCCTATATCCATTAGAAATACATTTAGTAATGAAGATTTTTTTTTCACATGTTATGTTTAATCATTATAAGAGATTTGGGTTTCAATGAGGTATTCATTTCATGCAGGGGATCTAATGAAAAATCAGAGCAAGTATTGGAGTTTATCAAGTAATTGATATCATTCTCTAGAGAAGATATTCCCTTGTCAATTTATATATATTTATTACATCACCAGCCCTTAAGACACCTATTAAGGTGTTTTAATTTAGTGATGAAAAAAAGAATCATTGTGATGTATCATACATTCCCAAAAATCATTAATAATGGTAGCACATTCTAGATCTGAAGCCAAAGAATTATTAAATTTGAAAGGAGGAGTGGGCTTAAAAGTCTTGGCTAGAAGACTAACAAGAATGGGATGATGGTTCGAATTTATCTTAGGTAAATTATTGCTAGATATAGTGCCCCATTTATCATGAATGGAGATATTAGTGAATTCATTATCGAGTTCAATCTTCAATACCATATTGTGGCATATTCTATACCTGGTAAACCTAGCACAAGTGAGATTTATTTCAATAAGATTGTACTCCTCAATAGATAAATTAAATTCTATTGAGGAGATAGAAGTTTTTGATGGTCCAATTGTTCCACCAGGGTTAATAATAACATTGAATTCCCCGATCATGTATCGGGGGTCATGGATAACTTTGTCTAGAATATTAATACCATTCCAAAGGGATATTCCATAATGTTATCTATTTTCTTCATAGATAATAGTTAAAAAATAATGTAAACCATCTGACGTAAATTCGCAAGTAAAAATATGCTCAGAGACCATAAATGTACTAAATAACTGAAAATAAGAATGATAAAAAACAAAAGATATTCAGTAGATTGATCATCATTACATGTACCAATAAAATTATAACTATGAGAGAAAAAATGAAAACATTTTGTTAAAAAATTAATTTTAGGCTCATCAAGCACAAATAGTTTTGGATTGTGATAAAAAAAATCTCATAAGAACAATATTTGTGTCAGGGTTAGAAATACCCTCTTAATTATAAAAGAAGCAATTCATTTAAAACTGCATTTGGATTTGGATGTCCCTTTTTTTCTCCACCTGAGCCCTTATTCTTTGTTAATCTTCTGGGGCATGAGAGGATGTTGGGATGGATTTCATTTCTAGTTTACTCATAGGGGAAACAATATTTTTTTTAGGAGTACATGCAATATTAAAACTTTGATTTTTTTCAATTATTTAACATTCGAATGTGTGTCCATTTGATTATCCCTTAAAGGCATCAAAGCAGTTTGATCAGTTGAAGGTGTGAATTTAGATTTGGTGGTAGTGGAACTATTGATAGACCCCCTACCACTAAGGGATTATTTGAAACTGATACCATGGTATGAGAAGGCTCATTTGTATCAGGCCTCATAGAATCCTTCTCTGTTGTGCCCAATATTAATTATACTATTTGATCATTCAAGGGAGTGACCATTGGAATTCCCTGATCAATCATAACATGCAGATCAAAATGAATTAAAGTGTCCTAGGTAGTGTTCATGACCGGGGTAGTGTGGTATTATCCTAGCGCCCCTTCTATATCATTAGAAATAATGAGAAATTAATTTGGAGTGTCACATACAACAATGTACAATTTAACCTTATCTATAAGGATTCCAGATGATTTTCTAGCATTACTCATAATTCCCAAGGTTGAATGAATGCAGCTCCCATTGATAAGTGTATTACAAGAGGTGTCACTACCATCCGTCCTATCAAGGGAGGGAGACATGACTTTAGAAGCCACTAATGAACTGCAATCCATCCCATTAGGTGCAACCAAAGGTGTTGACACCTACTGTCCATCTCCTGTTGGGGTATTCTTGTATGATTCTTAAGAGGTAGAAACAGCCTGTGATTTTTCATAAACATTCAGCAACATATACTCAATATCATATAATATACTCGTATTTTCATTTATTTTTTCTTCTACCTAGACCAAATCAACCGAGGTAGAACATGACTTCTATCCCAAATATGGTGTCTCTTAACCAATTTCTCAATTTTCATTATGAAGGCATCAATTTTGTATGAGGCAGAGTACTTATCCCTTTTCATATTTATTGTTGGAGTCTAGTTGTCATCTTTTGGTTTCTCCTCCTGATGTTTTACCTAAATTTTCATCACTCTACAATTAAAGAGGCAGTGACCTATGATTTTTAAGAGATCACATAAGGGATTATTGCACTCATATTCAAATCTAACCTCTGATTTGTAGTCATTTGTGTTGAAGGCAACAACATCTGAAATCATGTTCTAAATATTGAACACCACCATTACCCACACATATTTCTAATTGTTAGCATTTATCATCCATTGGTAAATCTTCAAATGCGTTCCAATGCATGAAGTGATGTCACTTAAAATTTTGGGGTGCCAGAAAAAAAAATTGAGACCATGAATTCTCACCCAGATTTGATCCATCGTGTTCCTAATAGTGTGTTGATTAAATTAGAAATCCCATTTAGATAGTTTCAGAAGTCCAAGTTTGAGATGGATAGTTCCAATCTTCTAGACATTATCAAGCTCCTCTTGTGATCTTAATATAATATGAATGTAGCCTCGTCTTATCAAAATAGGCTTCCAATCAATGAATCCTTAAATATGCAAGATCATAGGCTTAATATACATGGGTGCCCATGGTTTGTTGCCTGTGATATATGAGATATGACCCATGTGTGAGAACATACACATTTTAGAGCACTATTGTAACCCCTCTTGATCATCTTCCACCACATAGCATCCATCTTTTAATTTCATACAAAGTGGTGGCTTCATCAACTTGGTCATGCACAGATCCAATACATTGAGAGAATATAGGAAAGATATCACTTTAGGTATAACAAATTACAGGGGATGATCTTTTTCTGACATGCTTCAACCTTTTGAATGATGTATGGACATTATCAATTAAAAATAATTCCACATGGATTGGTAAATGAAATATATTTCATCACTGACCTAATTAATAGTTTATTATGGAAATATATTATATCCATTGTTATGGTATTTATTTTTCATATCTTGGTTTACATTAATAGTTATTATATAGAGGCCCAAGATCAACATAAAAATATATTTCATCAGTTTTTGAATATTTATTACACAACATTAACACATGCCTAGGAACTATAATAGATTATTGTCTTCAGAAGTGTGGAAACAAATACACTTGTCTGTAAGGGAGCTATGTCATCCCCCACTACATTCTCCATAACATGAACCCTTATTAGACATGATATACACAATAAATATCTTTATATCATGTTGAAAGAAAACATAATAAAGGTTGATATCATATATTTAAAATGGGTAAACAAGGAATATATATAAGATACCATGAGAATATGAGTATGATAACATGATATTAACATTTAAAAGCATACACAACATTATAAAAATAATAGTATAGAATCATTTGATAAAATTTATTATTTCATAATACATGAATCATAAGATAATCATAGAACATAATACATGAGATAAAAACATGTTCATTGGACATGAAATTTGTGGAATACATAAATCCATTGAAAATAACTTCCATATTGGTCATGGTTACCTCTCATAGACATCATTAAAGATATATTCCATTATTATACAATGTTAACTTCTAATTCCAGCAATTCTTTACTATACCATGCTCACCCCTCATTTTTTACTAGTGTTATATTTCTTTGTTCACTCCCCAATGTAGATAAGTCTATATGATGATATAGATAAATCATTACCCAATGAATATGTAAGATATAGAGGTCCCACCCCACACATAATGAAATCCTTATTTATGTGTTCCAAGAGATCAAGGACATTCATCATATAATAACCCATAAAATTACATGGGAATTATAAAAATTTAGTCATATAATAAATTATTGAAAAAGAGACAAGATTTATAGTAATTTCATTTTATGATATCATATGAAGAGAAGTGGGATTCCTATAAATTTTATAATGGATTAACTCATAGAAGAGAAACATATAACATAATCATATTCCCATAAAATTATAAACAATTCAGAGAAATAATATGGGTTTAATATTTTGATCAGATCCCTATTAAATCACTATTCTCTTCAACAGATATAACCATATACATACAAAAATATTTATCATTTAAAACATTTCTAATAGATAATAACCTTTCCTAATGGTGAAATGATATTAACATCTACAATCATTTATGAAAACCATTTTCCTTGAATTTTTGTAAAAAATAATGACTTCTAAAAATTTAGTAAAATCTTAATTTGTAAATTACAAGATAAAATACAAATGTAATAATCATTTACGTGATTCTATTGAAAGTTGTTAAATACATACATGATGTAAATGTTAATCAAACATTAATTATTTATTGTAAATATATATGAATGGTTCGTTGATTAGAAAACAACATTATTCCATTAGAAACCTTTAAAAAAAGAACAAAATGGGTAAAAAATTCTACAATTATTCATTTTAAAAATTATAAAAATTCATTTGAAAATATACTAAAAATATGGGTTTTGAGAGAAAAATAATTTTTATCAAAAGAGAAAAATAATGAGATATTTTGATAATTTTGTTTACTTATCATAAGTATGAGATAGTGGAATATGGTAACATTACTTGAAGATATATTGAATTACCAAGAGAGAATAAAATTCATAAAAATTATTTTGAGAAGGATTCAAATATTTCAAAATAGGATTCATAATCATATACAATCCTGATATATTATAAAAATGTAACAAGAAACAATTATCAATTCGGTAATGTTTAATCATAAACCCAATACTATTATGACATAAAATGAAAATTAAAATATAAATATCATGAATTAATTAATGATTTTATATTTTAAGTATCTATATATAAACCTCCAAAATTAATATAGGTGTATAATTTTACAATACGTCATAGAAAGAGAATTTGGAAAAATTCACATATTTCATGGGTAAAATTTTATTTGAATTCCAAAATAAATATTGACATAAATATTTAAATTTATAATCATGAAATAATATAGGTTTAATATATAACATGCTAAAGGTAATTATATACACTTCATAGAATAAGTGAGTGGTTGATGTTGTAAAGACCGATAAATTTCAAGGATTTTATTTTTCCTAAATACTTTGGAATTTTACGAGTCGGTGGCTTCTGACGGCACTTGATTCTAAGTCTTGGTGTGCCCAGAATCAATTTCTAATGTTTAGCTCGGGTATGTTCAGTAAAAAAATGAGCGGATTTTTCTATATTTACAACCAGTGCTTGGAATTGAAATTTGAGGGCACCTATGAACTCGTAGCACCGATAATTGCTTAAGGGGACCTTTACCGCAGTTGCGTTTTAAGCGGGTTGAGAATTAATATTTGTGGAATAATATTAAAATAAATAAAAATAGGGTGGCACAATTTTATTTTAAGGACGGTGGTTATATCCTCTTAAGGGGAGTTAGAGGTGGGGCCCACACCCACATAACCTCCCATGAGAGGATATTTGTGGGGAGGGGCCAACACGTGACCTAAACCCTTGAACTTATAATAACTCTCATAAACCCCCAATAAACTCCCTTGTTTAATGTCGACAACTCTACCAATATTTATGAGATCACTTCACCTCCTCTCCCTCTCTTAATTAATTTCCAACATAATTATTTAATGAATTCAACCTCTTCAATTAATTAATTATGTTGTTTGAATTTTGATTTTTTAATTGCATGAGTTAATAAAATAATAGCATTAGCCTATTTTTTTATTTTTAGAGGGCCTTCGTTGTGTTAAGAATAATTGGGAGAGCTCTTGAGTTTTTAAAGAACACCGACCCTCCGATGAAGAACAAAGTCTTCTTTGATGAGGAACCCCGGTTCCATGAAGAATGATGACACACATTTCTTTCTCTTCTCTGTAACAAGTGAGGAGAAGCCGCTTCCTCCTCAGATGCACTCTGACATCGTCTACGAATCCTCTCCCCATGACGTCGTCTTCCGCAACGCCCGACGTGTGACATCAATTATCGAGGTAGGGGATAATGTTCAATTTTAATGGATTAAACTTTTGCCTTGTTCATCGTTGTAAACTTTGATTGTCTCGGCCTATAGATATCACTTAATGCAGAGGGTGCGGGCCGAAAAAACACGGCCCGACAACCCTCCGTTTGACCTTGTTTATTTTTGGAATTGGTTACTGGAGGCGGAACAGAGAAGAGGCTGGTGGCGCAAGGGCCTCGTCACACATACAAAGAATGCTGCATCCAAACTGGCCACAGAGGAGGAATCACAACGCCGTTGTGCCATGCCGGGAACAAGGATCCGCGGCCAAGGCAGGTCTCGGCAAATGAAGCCCGCGCCATCGCGCCGGCTGTGTGGAAGAAACTACACCCCACTTCGGGGGCCGCTTTGGCAGAAGGACTGGTCAGCCCATCGGCCGGAGGGGTGGAGGGACACCGCGACACAAGGAGTGTGCCACACTGGATGAGCTGCGGCCTGCCCATGGGGGCCGCTTACGCCAGAAGGCCAGCCGGCTCCAGCAGTCCAGTTATGGAGGGCGGTGCCGCCAGTTCGGGCAGGTGGGGGGTCGTGCCCCGCATGGATTGCTTGACCTTCAAGTCAAGCCGCTCGGCTAGCTAGATGACCCAGCGGGGCCATGCCTAGTAGGTCCAGGCTGCGCCGAGCAGGGCCGCACTAGGCCACACCCCACCGGGCTAGGCTGGACCCCCTCGGGATGGGTCGCGCCTTGCTAGGCCGGGCCGCGCCCCATCGGGCCGGGCCGCTCCTCGCATGGTTGGGGCGCGTCTCGTAGAGCCTAGTTGCGACCCCTTGGGCCGGGTCGTGCCCCTTCGGGCTGGGCGGCACTCCATGGGCTGTGCCCCCTCGGGCCGGGCCGTGCCCCTTCGGGCCGGGCCGTGCCCCTTCAGGCCCGTTTTCACTTAATGGTGAATATCTTGAAGACCACATTTCTGAATGATGCAACGTCTATGGAACTGATACCCTATCGGTTAGGTGGTCCTTTTGAGATACTCTAGGTTAGTTTTAGGCAATGTTGGTAAATAGTTGGGTTTGAAACAAGCATATTTCCGACCATACCCCTGGATTGGAAAAGTCAATATCACTCAGACCAGACATCTGATTGACGTACCGCCTATTGCATTGAGTTCCTTTTAATGATAAGGAACCTAGGGATACATCAAATTTGGAAATTGTGTCAATTGATGTATCGACCCCCTTTACTCGAGGAGCGGAACCTCCCGGAATCGAGCAGGCTGTGTGCGAGAAACCTAGATCTGGCTGCGACTGTGACGACTACATTGTTGGGATCCTCCGTGGGTTCGACGATGATGAAAATTGTTCCTAGATCCTACGTGGGTTCGACAGTGAGGATTATTGTACATGGATCAACTATGGGTTCGGTAGAGATGCCGAATGTTCTTGGATCCTACGTGGGTTCAGCAGCGATGGTTACTGTAGTTGGATCCTATGTGGGTCTGACAGCGACGAATTCTGTACTTAGATCCTATGTGGGCTCGACATATGAGATGATTCATAGGCTACATCTAATCATATACACCTCTCTTCATGAGTAGTTTATTTATGTGAGATGAGTCTTATCATTCAATCATTACCATTGATGTGATTGACTTCTTTAGTATGTGCACTGGATTGTTCTTGGGCTCAGATGTTGGAGCCAAAATGATATTGATGAATTAGGTATATGTATGGACATATCCCTAAGTAGTGTTGGTTGATACTTTGTGTATGTATCATTCCTTTTTGGTTTATCCTTCATGGATTCTGGGATAGCTTCGGGGGACTTGGGGTCCCTACTGAGTATCGTTATACTCAGCCCTGGATGGGCAGTGCCCACACTACGTTGTGTTTGTTGCAGATGACAGACAACACTGATCGTGGTTGAGGCTTGTGGAGCAAGACAGTATCCAGAGGTGGACCACCTGGTGGGACGTACATGGAGCAGATAGAAAGACATGAGGTACCAACGAGACTTTCTCTACACACCATTCAGGTGGGATTCCTAGAGGATGACTCAGTGGTTGCTGCATTACATTACAGCTGTTGTACATTCATTCTCAGTTGTACTATACATTCAGTTGTGTTTTTATACTTGCCCATTTACATTCCAGCACTTACTTTTGTACTCAGTTTTACTTAGTGCTTACTACACTTGCATACTCTGTTGTGTTTGTTGACTTCTATAAAGTAAATGCCTTCTCTTTTACAAGGATTTACGCCTTTGGTGCTAGTCGCCTTCCCCTGCCCTATGAAAGGCAGGCTTGGGGTAGTCACAACATGAGCCCTGAGGATGGGTCTTAACAAATTAGTATCTGAGGAATTGGTTTTGCCACAGAACTAAGGACTCTGATAATTTATTCTCTGTGAAGAAATACTATTAAGAGTATTGAGTGTGGTTTTCAGTCCAGGGAGACTAGTGTTGGTGTGGTGGCAGACGTATCTATACACCATGACTCGGACTCCTGATTTCAGACTCATTACTCGAAATCACTGATTGCATGTGTGTGTCAAAATTTTTCTTTGTGATTACTTTGTGTCATCTCACCAGGTATACTATTTAACCATTGCAGACCTGTTTTTTTTTAGGATGGCCCCACGAAGGCAGCCGGCTAGGGTTTCGAGCTATGTGTGAGATGGTAGCCCACTGAGAGATGTGGCCTCGGTGCCGGGCCCCATTATTGAAGAGGCACTAGTGGTACCACTACCCGCTGAACCACTAATGCCACCAGCCCCAGTAGCAGAGAGTGCACACCGCCTGAGTGCACTGCACGAGTTTCAATGAGAGAGGCCACCCAGGTTCCATGGAGAGATGTACTTTTAGGCAGTAAAGTATTGGTTGGAGGCTACCGTTTGAGTCTTTAGATTGGTAGGGACACTTGCAGAACTTATGGTGATCCTTTTCGTGAGTATCTTTCACACAGCAGCAGGGAGATGGTGGAGCCCAATGCTCTAGGTGCACAACGAGGCATCACTACTTTGGATAGACATCGAGAGACTCTTCCTCTCAGAGTTTTTTGCAGCCACCCTCCGTGCGGTGCCCATCCTAGAGTTACCACATTTGTGGTAGGGCCACATGACAATATCACAGTACACGGCAAGATTTACCGACCTCTCGCGCTACTCCATGGACATGGTAAATGAACCATTCTTCCAGGCCTGGACCTTTGAACAGGGACTACGGCATGAGATCAGGGCTTCGTTGATCTCCCTTCACATTCTAACACAGGCATGATTACTAGAGCGAGCCGTTATTGTAGAGAGCTTTCTTGCTGAGCCCACGCAAGAAGCGAGACCCACCACATGGTGACACATAACAGAGTCTTCTTCAGCTGGCAGTAGAAAGATATCCCAGAGGTCCAACCGGGGCATGCCATCAGGTGGGCGACCTTAGGATACTAATTCAGATGTGTGGGGAAAACAAAGAAGAGCCAGCCATACAAGGGGTAGGCAGTGCTATGCATACTACGGGCAGAGCCACATGGCTCGTGACTTCCATGACCTGCCATGCAGACGAGCAGCAGACAGTAGAGGGACCACCCAGGCAGAGGCAGAGGTTCGACCGTGGTTGTCCGCAGGGAGCAGGCGGATGAGGTAGAGGAGCTAGCTATGCAGGGGGTGGCGGACGACGCATCGAGGCTCACCACCACCACCACCACCAGGAGGACCACCACGACCACAAGGAGCTGGAAGACTGGGGCAGGCCCATCTCCAGGAAATCGAGGCTAATGACCACGATGCACCAGAGATGATTCGAGGTATTATCTGTGTTTACTCCACCCTTTTTGATGTTCTTATAGACATAGGAGTGAGTCGTTCTTTTATAGACACTACCATTTTTCGGAGCTCGGAGATTCTGACAGAGCTGTTGGCTCGATCGTTATGGCTAGAGACTCATACAGGAGCAGACTCAACGATAACGCACAGGGGTCGGCAGTGTGGGCATACTCCAAGAGCAGAGAGATTCAGTTGGGATCTTCTTGTACTGGTGTTGAGGCCTTACAATGTCATCTTGGGAATGGATTAGTTATCTACAGTCCATGAACATGTCGATTTTATTATGCACAAAGTGATGTGTGTCCCTACAGATGAGAGAAGTTTCACATTCACTGGAGAGAAGGGAGAATTTGTAGTGTAGGATTGACTTACACAAAGTTGTGGGAAACCGATCACACATCATTTGGATAGTCTCAACCTAGGAGAGGTTGATGTTTGGATTTCGATTTTTCCTATTATTGTGAATAAGTATGTGGATGTTTTTCCAGAAGAGGTCCCAGGACTACCTCCTCACAGAGAGGTAGATTTCTACATTGACCTGTACGCTAGGACATCACCAATATCTACTCTAGCATATCAGACGGCTCCCACCATGCTTTGTGAGATGCGGGTACAACTGGAGGACATTCAAGAAAAGGGATTCATCCGACAAAGTGTTTCACCAGGAGATTCTCCGTTTTTATTTGCCAAGAATGAAGACTGGATATTTTGACTATGTGTCGACTACCGTCACCTGAATCAGGTGTCCATAATGAAAAAGTATCCACTCCTGAGGATTTAATACCTCTTTGATCAGATCAAGGATGCATGATGGTTCTCGAAAATAGACCATAGGATAGGCTGTCATCAGCTCAGAGTTTGAGACGAGGATGTGCCGAAGACGACCTTTGGGTGTCGGTATGGCCACAATGAGTTCTTGGTTATGCCCTTCAGCGTAACCAACACACCATCATAGTTGTTGAGTCTCATGAACATGATATTCTACCATTACCTCCATCATTTTGACATATTCTTCATCGATGACATAATTATTAGCCCGACTACTAAGGAGGAGAACGTCTACCACTTGTGTGTAGTACTGTACACACTCCGAGAGCACCAACTTTATGGTAAGCTCTCAAAGTGCAAGTTCTGGATTTGAGATGTTCACTTCTTGGGGCACGTCATCTCAGAGGCGAGAGTTGTTTTGGATCTTGCGACGATCGGGGAAGTACTTTCTTGGGAGCCACCCATGAGCATGACAGAGGTGCGAAGATTCCTAGATCTGGCCGTTTACTATTGAAGATTTGTTCTAGACTTCTCCAGAGTTGCAACACCACTTTCAGATTTGACAAAGAAGGGGAAACCCTTCTTGTGGTCAAATAGATGCCCGTAAAGCTTCAAAGATCTAAGATAGAGATTGACCAGTGCACCTATCTTGAGGATAACAGAGGAGGGTGTTGGGTAGGTGGTTTTCTGCGACGCATCAGGGACCAGACTCGGGTGTGTCCTGATGCAGTAGTAGCCAGTGATCACCTGTGGTTCATGGCATTTAAGGAAACACTAGCAGAACTATGCTACCCATGACATAGAGTTAGAAGCATTGGAAGTCGCCTTAATGATGTGGTATCAATTTTTAATGGGCGAGCGCTTGATAGTCTACTCTCTCCTCTAGAGTCTCGGGTACATTTTATCATAGATGGACCTTAACCTGAGATAGTGGTGATGGCTCGAGTTCCTCCAAGACTATGACTTTGAGATATTATATACTCCTAGGAAGTGGAATGTAGTATCTGATGCTCTTAGCAATAGATTGGGCCTTCATATACATGGAGAGGTGACATAGAAGTTAGATTCTTTGCAGATATACTTCGTGGATAAATATGGGTAAACTTTTCTACAGTCCCTCACGGTTACTCATCATCTACATTAGTGGGTTAGATAGGCACAGCGTGGGGACATTGACAGTGAGATGTGACATGCTCAGATTTCCAGTAGTCATGCACCTGATGGATTTTATGAACAAGGAGATCACGTCATCCAATTTAGGGGATGTACCATGGTATCGGTTGCCCTGCAGGAGGAAGTACTGTGGGAGTTTCACACTTCCCCTCTAGCGGTACATCCTGTAGTGGAGAAGATGTAGTAGGACCTCAGATGACATCAGTGGTGGTTGGGTATGAAGAAGGCTATAACAGAGTTCATTTCATGATGCCTCACTTTCCAGCAAGTGAATGCGAAGAACCAGGTACAAGTAAGCTTGGTACATCCCTTACAGGTTCTGGAGTGGATGTGGGATGGGATACCCATAGATTTCGTGATGGGGCTTCCACGTAAATCTAGGGGACATGACACTATTTGGGTGGTCATTAACTGATTCACCAAGTCAACCCACTTCCTTCTAATCAATGAGCAAGGCTCAGTAGAAAGCTTGGGAAACCTCTACATTCATGAGATTGTACGGATTCATGGTGTTCCATCATCTGTCATCTTCGATCGAGACGCTCACTTTACATCCCGTCTATGGAAGTGGTCTCAGGAGGCATTTGGGACGTAGCTACACCTGGGCACCACCTTTCACCCTCCATTCATTTTTCCTTGATATTGTTCATAGCTGGGAGGATCACGTACCCTTGGTGGAGTTTTCATACAACAATAGCTACAACTCCACTATCGGGATGGCACCATACGAGGAACTATACGACCGACCTTGCAGATCACCTATGTGCTGGACTGACATTGGGGAGTCAGCACTTGTAGGACCAGAGATGGTTCAGGCTATGACGGAGAAGGTTCAGATCATCCATGAGCAGATGAGGACTGCATAGAACAAATACATGTCCTATGCTGATAGGAGACGGAGACCACTGGAGTTTTAGGATGGAAACCACATTTTCTTATGGGTCACACCTCGATTTGGATTACAGAGATTTGGTCAGGGCATCATGTTATCTCTGGACTTTATCGGGCCATTACCGATCCTCAGTAGAGTACGTGAGGTGGCTTACTATGATGCCCTTCCGCCTCAGTTTCACCGGGTGAATGACGTCTTCCACATATCTCAGTTGAGCAGATACATGCATGACCCAACCCACATCATTGATCATGGGAAGATAGACATCGATGAAGGGGATACATTCATAGATTTCCAGGTGGAGATCGAGGATCGAAAGGAGTGAGTCCTATGTGGCTGGTAGATTCTTCTGGTGCACATTCGTTGGCAGCACGAGAACCTCCAGGAGAGCACATGGGAGAGGGTGGCTCATAT
The DNA here is from genome assembly GCA_963277665.1 of Viscum album. Taxonomy (NCBI): domain Eukaryota; kingdom Viridiplantae; phylum Streptophyta; class Magnoliopsida; order Santalales; family Viscaceae; genus Viscum; species Viscum album. Next base: position 412,217,773 of record OY728128.1, on the reverse strand, counting down.
GCGTGCTCAGTACCCTCATTTGTTTCACTAGATTATGTTTTAGCATTACGGGGACGTATATCCCTGAATAGGGAGTAATGTAAATATCTAGAAATATCAAGGGAATTTTTTTTCATAAATACTTTGGAATTTTAGGAGTCTTTGGATTCTAACGACACTGGATTCTGAGGCCCGATGTGCCTGGAATAATTTTCCAATGTTTGGATTGGGTACGTTTAGTAAACAAATGACCGAGTTTTTCTATCTTTTGAATTGGGGCTTAGAATTGAAATCTGATGGCACCCCCATTAAACATCCGTGTTTAATGTTGACAACTCTCCCGAAATTTATGAGATCTCTTCACCTCCTCTCCCTCTCTTAATTAATTTCCAACACATCTATTTAATTAATTCAACCTCATAAATTAATTAATGAAGTGGTTTGAATTTTTAATTTTAAATTGCATGTGTTATTAAAATAATAGCATTATCCTATTATTTAATTTTTAGATGGAATTCGTTGTGTTAAAGAGAATTGGGAGAGATCTTGAGTTTTTGAAGATCCCCGACCCTCCGATGAAGAACGGCCTCTTATCTGATGAAGAACACCGGATACACAAAAATGATGACATGATTTTCTTTCTCTTCTCCACAACAAGTGAGGAGATTCCACTTCCTCCTTGGACGCACTCCGACGTCATCTACAGATACTCTCCCTGCGGCACCGTCTTCTGGGATGCCGAAAGTGCGACGTCAATTATCGAGGTAAGGGATTATGTTCAATTTTAATGGATTAAACCTGTGCCTTGTTCATAGTTGTATAACATTGATTGTCTCAGTCAATTACTATCACTTAATGCGGAGGGTGCGGGGCAAACAAACCTGGCACAAAAACCCTTCGTTTGATCTTTTTTATTTTTGGAATTGGTGACCGGAGGTGGAACGTGGAAGAGTCCGATGACACAAGGGCTGCTGTCGCACATGCAAAGAAAGACACAGCCAAGTAGGACACGGTGGTGGAAGCACGACACCGTCGCACCATGCCGGGAAGGTGGAGCTACGGCCTGGGCAGGCCACGGTAGAGGAAGCCTGTGTCATTGTTCCGGCTATGCGGAAGCAACTTTGGCCCGCTTCGTGGCCCGCTTCAGTGGAAGGACCGACGAGCCTGTCGGCCGACCAGGTAGAGGGAAGTCACGACGCAAGGAGGGCGCTGTGCCGAATGGTCCCCGGCCCGTCCATGCATGACGCTTGCAGAAGAAGGCCGGCCGGCTCCAGATGGCCGGTTAGGGAGGGCGGTGCTGCTTGGCGCTGCCGGTTCAAGTAGTCGGGGGGCCGCGCCCAACTCGGACAGCTCGGCCAGTTGGCCGACCCAGTGGGGTCGCACCCCTTCGGGACGGTCCGTGCTCCTCGGGCCGAGCCGCACATTTCTTCGGGCAGGTCTGACACCGCTTCCAGTTCGGACCCATGAAAGCATGGTTAACCCGACCCGCCAACCCACTGGGCTTAACGGGTCAGGCCCGTTTTCACTTAAATGTGAATATCTTGAAGACCGCATGCCCGAACGGTGCGCCATATGCAGCACTGGAACCCTATCAATGAGGCAGACCTTTTGCGCTACTCTAAGTGAGTTTTGACATCAATGGTAATCGACCAGGTTTGGAATGAGCATATTTCCAACTGAGCCCTTGGAATGAAAAGGCCAATATCTCAATGACCGGGTGTTTCATTGACACACCATCTGTCGCTTTGTGTTCCTTTTGATGAGATGGAAATTCAGGATACATAAAATCTAGAATTCCTAATAGTTGATGTATTAAACCCCTTTACATGAGGAGCAGACGGTCCCATAATAGAGAAGGCTATGTGCAGGAATCTTAGAGCTGGCTGCGACTGTGATGACTACATTGCTGGGATCCTCTGTGTGTTCGACGACGATGACGACTGTACATGGATCCAACATGGGTTCGACAATGAGGATGACTTTAATTGGATCCTCCATGTTTTTGGTAGCGATGACGACTGTACTTGGATTTTATGTGGGTTTGGCAACAATGGTTACTCTATTTGGAGCTTATGTGGGTTCGACAACGATGAGTTCTGTACTTGGATCCTACGTGGGTTCAGCAGATGAGATGATTCAAAGGCTACATATAATCATCTCCACCATTCTTCGTTAGTAGTATACCAGTGTGAGATGAGTCTTTTATTTCAATCATTATCAATGATGTGATTGAATTCTTTCATGTGTGCACTGGAATGTGCTTGGGCTCAGAAGTTGGAGCCGAACTAAGATTGATGACATAGGTATATGAATGGGCATATACTTAAGTAGAGTTGGTTGATCCATTGTTTTTTTATCTTTCCTTTGTGGTTTATCCTTCGTGGATTTCGGGAGACCTTTAGGGGTCTCCGGGTCCCTGCTGAGTATCATTATACTCACCCCTGCACGGGCAATGCCCGCACTACGTGGTGTTGGATGTAGACCATGGACAACATTGATCATGGTTAAGGCTTGTGGAGGTGGATGGTATCTGGAGGTGGACCACTGGGCGGGATATACATGGAGTGGACGGATGGACCCGAGTTACCGACGAGACAATATGTAACCACCCTTCAGGTGGGATTCCCTGATGATGAATTGATGGTTGCTGCTTTACATTACAACTGGTGTACTTTCTTTCCCAGCTGTACTATACTTTCAGTTGGGTTTTTATACTGCCCATTTTACTTTCCAGCACTTTCTTTGGTACTCAGTTTTACTTAGTCATTACTTCACTTGCGTAATCTTTTGTGTTTGTTTACTTTTATAATGGAAATGCCTTTCCTTTTACCGGGATTTATGCCTTTGGTGCTAGTCGCCAGCCCCTGGCCTACGGAAGGCTGGCTTGGGTAGTCATGGCATAGGCCCTGAGGATGGGTCATGAATGATATATCCTAAGTCTCTCATAAATATAAGTAGAATTGAATTTCTTTTACCATAAGTCTCAACTTTTGTCGCACACAATCATTGCACATGTATAATAAATATATGTTTTTTATAATCAAAATATAGAAACATATTAATTTATATTCTATTATATATGATATTTTTATGAATTTATATTATCTATTTATTAACAATCCAATTTTACTATTTTGTTTCTGGTAATAACTTCTTTTCTACTAAATTTCTTGATTTTTATGTTTTTAGTTCTCTATGATTGTTTATATATTGGTATATAGAATGATAACATGACATAAATATAATATATATTTATTATATATATACTTATATAAATCCCTTAAATTTAGTGGTATAAAATGAAATACACCATTATTGGAGATGGAAGGTTGTAAGTTTACATAAATGTTGTATTTCATTTCACTCTAAATTTGAAAGAAAGAAAAGTGAATTATATATTATCATTAATGAATTTTTTCTATTTCATATATATAATATATTATCTTTAAACAAATAAGTAATAAATAATATGTAATGTGTTAATGAAACACATTGCTTTATGAGGCAATAATTTTCTATGAACCTGAACTACGTTATCGTATTCTCTCAAAATGGAAAGAATGAAGGCATGACTTCTATAATAATTATATAATCATAATTAAATAACTATTATAATATATTAACAGTATTTCCATCATTATTTACATCCTTGAGATGAGGTAATGTAAAAATTAACTATATCATTTTGTTAGGTGGTAGTTCGCTGTACACACAAATAATGATTTAATAATACATTTGATGTATATGTATTTTGTTTTAGGTAATAAAATTAACAGGAAAATATATCATTATATTTTAGGTAATTATTTTAAATAATCATGATATAAATATTATTTTTGAGGATTTATGATGAAAAAAACACATGTTAATAAATGTAACCTTTTCAACTTGTAATTTATTTTTCTTTTCACCAAACACATTCCTTGTAGTTATTTACAATCAATATATTGCTTACAATATAGATGTTGGTATGTGGATAATTTCTGTGTTTACTTTTTGGCAAAACCAAATTTTCTGGAAAATTAAATAAGTTGGAGAGTGGGAGCCATTTTATATGTGGGGGTAAGGACACACATGGACATTTTTATAATGAATTTTATGTGTAACCACATTCTTATCCCAAAAAAGACTTAATAAATAATTATATTTAATCCATGAAGGGTTATAAACAAAATATGATAATAAATTGGGATGTTTGAAATTTTCAATGTCATTTTCCCGACTTAAAAATTAATTTTAGTGCACTGGTAAACTTGTTTTCTAATAATCGTCGTGATTAATTACAACTATCATCCCAAATAATTTCGTACATATGTATTTTTTGAATTAATTAAAATTATAAATTAATATAATTCTAAATATGGAAACCATTTTTATAAAATAAATTAACATAATTTGATGAAATTAAATAAAAATTAACCCTTCATACGGGACCCGACAATGTGTTTTTAAAGAGAAAATATTCAAAAGATTGAAGTATTTTTATATCCATTTGCAACATGAAATCGATTCCAAGGAACCAAATTTGATTTAATTATGTAATAAAAAACTATTTAAACTTTAAAACCAATTTTTAAAAAAACATTATGAGATGTCTTCACCTCCTCTCCCTCTCTTAATTAATTGCCAACAGAATTATTTATTGAATTCAACCTATTCAGTTAATTAATGAAGTTGTTTGAATTTATATTTTTAAATTGAATGAGTTAATAAAATAATAGAATTAGCCTATTATTTTATTTTTAGAGGGAATTCGTTGTGTTATGGATAATTTTGAGATATCTTGAGTTTTTGAAGAACACCGACCCTCTAACAAAGAACAAAGTCTTCTTAGATGAAGAACCCATGTTCCACAATGAACGGCGACACACTTTTCTTTCTCTTCTCTGCATCAAGTGAGGAGACGCCACATACTCCTCAGACGCACTCTAACGTCATCTATGAATCCTCTCCCCATTATTCCGCCTTCCGTGACGCCCGACGTACGACTTCAGTTATTGTGGTAGGGGATAATGTTCAATTTTAATGGATTAAACTTGTGCCTCGTTCATCGTTGTAAACTTTGATTATCTTGGTATATTACTATTGCTTAACGCAGAGGGCAGGGCCAAACAAACACGGCCCGAAAACCCTCCGTTTGATCTTGTTTATTTTTGGAATTGGTGACCGGAGGCGAAATGCGGAAGAGGCTGGCGATGCAAGGGTAGTCGTCACAAACGCAAAGAAAGCCACGGCCAAACAGGCCGTGAAGGAGGAAGCATGACTCCATCGTTCCATGCCGGGATCACGGAGCCGTGGACAAGGAAGACCCTGGTAGAGGATGCTCGCATCATCATGCCGGCTGTGAAGAAGAAACCATGGCCCGCTCTGCAGGCTACTTTGGGAAAAGGATTGGCCGGCCCATCGGTCGGCTGGGTGGAGGGAAGCCGCGGTGCTAGGAGGGTGCCACACTGGATGAGCTGCGGCCCGCCCATGGGGGCCTCTTACGCCAGAAGGCCGGCCGGCTCCAGTAGGCCGGTTAGGGAGGACGGAGCCGCCAGTTCAGGTAGCTGGGGGTGCGCGCCCCCTGGATTGCTCGACCTTCGAGTCTAGCCGCTCAGCTAGCTGGATGAGCCAGTGGGTCCACGCCCAGCGGGGATAGACCGTACCGAGAAGGGCCTCACCAGGCCGCGCCCCTCCGGGCCAGGCCGCACCCCCTCCGGTCGGGTGGCGCCTCTCCGGGCCGGGCCGCGCCCTCTCGGGCCAGGCCGTGCCCCTTCGGGCTGGGCCGCACTCCATGGGCCGAGCCACACATTTTTTTAGGCCGGTCCGACATGCCTACTGGGTCAGACGCGTCAAAAATGGGATAACCAGACTCGCCATCCCACGGGGCTTAACAGGTCGGGCCTATTTTGACTTAAAGGTGAATATCATGAAGACCGCTCATCTGAACAACTCACCGTCTACGGCAATGAGACCCTATCGATGAGGTTTTCCTTTTGTGAAACTCTAAGTGATTTTTGGAAAACTTTGATAAATTTTCGGGTTTGGAACGAGCATATTTTCAACCGGGCCCCTAGAACGAAAAAGCCAATATCTCTCAGACTAGGCATCTGATTGATGCGCCGTCTGTCACATTGAGTTCCTTTTGACGATACAGAACATAGGGATATATCAACTCTGGGCTTCGTGACAGTTGATGTATCGAACCCCTTTAGTCAATGAGTGGACCCTCCTGGAATTGAGCAGGCTTTGTGCAAGAAACGTAAAGCTGGTTGCGACAGTGATGACTGCCGTTCTGGGATCTTCCATGGGTTTGACGACGATGAAAACTGTTCTTGTATCCAACATGGGTTTGGAAGCGAGGAAGATAGTACATGGATCCTCCGTGGGTTCGCCAGCGATGATGACTTTTCATGGATCCTACGTGGGTTCAGCATCGATGGTTTCTATACTTGGACCCTATGTGGGTTCGACAGCGATGGCTTCTGTAGTTGGATCTAAGTGGGTTCGGCATATGGGATGATTCATAGGCTACATCTAATCATATCCTCCCCTCTTCGTGAGTAGTATACAATTGTGAGCTGATTCTTGTTTTTCAATCATTATCATTGATGTGATTGGCTTATTTCTTGTGTGCACTGGATTGTGCTTGGGCTCAAAAGATGGAGTCAAACTGGTATTGATGAATTAGGTATAATATAAGATGAATCATATTCGAAATAAAATCATCCAATTTGAAATGGAATGGTTTTGGATGATATTTTAATCCTTATAATCTTATTTATTTATATCATTTATTAATGAGGTAAATACTGCATCATTATTGTGTCATAAATAATTTATTTTATTTTTTGTTTAAAAATTATAAAAAAATGCCGACATGTAGTAAATATTTTTATATTTCCAATGAATATTTATAGGAAAAATGATAATTTATATATCCCATTATAAAAATTAATTACTAAAGGATTTTTGTAATTGACAATTTTGTCTTTACATTAAATTAATTAATCTAATGCGTCATTTTCTTTCATAAGTGGCTCCATGGGGTCCCAAAATCGACCCAAGGATTCCCATGGTTGGACATTACTCTTAATATAAGGTTTAGACAAATTTTAAGGTATGTTTTGATTGTTATAATAATCTTTTAACCTTGAATTGCCCTATTTACTTTTAACTGTGGTAAATAAAAGTAAAAAGTTACTATTCACCAAAAATTATTTTTATCTAACTGAACCACATTTTACTCCTTGATATTCACCGTGTGTCTCAGATTTTAGAAATTCAACTCACAAAAGTGGTGATATTATGTTCTATGAACAATTGTAAAAGCTCCTAGGATGTGGGTAAAAGACGGTGAAAAGTTCAATATATTTTTTATAAATCTAAAATTATTATAAAATGATTCCAATGAATTTCATTTAACTAATATAAGTATTATGTATCTATTTTGAAATAAAAAAATTAAATCAAATAAATTATTATTTAAATAAAATGTTGGTTTTATCCATAAACTGAGTGTTTTAGCAATTCATCAAAAATTGACGTTTTTCATAAAAATACCAAAAATTCAGCCTAAGCTATATTTGATATTTTGAATTCAAAAATGATGTCTATTTTTACAAATTCAAAACATATAATTTGAATTAAATAATTTTAAAATTAATTCCCATTATCAAAATAAATATCTTGTTTTTAAGGAACAATAACTATCAAAAGATCAACACTTGTTTATGTCCAAATTCAAAGTGAAATTAATTCCAATGACAAGAATTGGATTAAATGGTAAAAATATATACTAATTACACTTTAAAACCAATTAAAAAGTTAATCTAACCATATAAATTATTGCGATGAAAAAAGTTGTTTTTAATTAAAATATAGCATGTTTTTACTATTCATCAAAATATGAAAGTTATCAGAATAATATGAAAAATTTACCCAAAGTAAATTATTTTATACAGATTCAAAATCATAATTTTATTTTGATAAATTGAACTTATAAACATGTAAAAAACTAGATTTATAGTGGGTGCGCCATCAAAATGTGGCAAAAGTGTATTTTTTGAAAAATACTTATTTTACCTGAAAATTTTATCTTTTTCTCATATAATGTTCTAAAAATTGTGTATAATGAATAATAATGTTATAAAATTAAAAATGTAGTTATTAATATTCATATCATCTAGTCCATAATAATATTATTACAATATATAATTTTTTAGTGAAACCTTGTATTGCGTACTAGACACACTATCGAGGAAGGTCACAATTGAGTGTAATGCAAGCCATGTCAAGGATTCCTGTGATGCAAAACTCTTTCATTGTTTCGTATAACAGAATCCATCCATATTTCATTTATACATTTAATATATATATATATATATATGTATATACTCACTCAATTTTTCATAGAATAACTACTATGAAAATTTTGTGTAACGTGATCCAAGAATAGTGTTGTGTATACTGCAGGCTAATACTGTGTTGCGTATAGTGCAAGGTAATCTTGGTGAAGCGTACAACACAAGACATCAAGGACATTAAAAGAATATTTTTTATAATATATCGGGGTGTTACAATTCCATTAAGTAATATTTGGTATTATGCACCTATTTATTATTATGTAGTGTATATAATAGCCCTTTGATTTAATTAACATGAATATGTATTTTTTAATGATTATTAATGTTCATTTCAAGTTTACTCTCTTGATAAGTATATATATTTTCATCAAAATATTATTATCCTTAGACGATGAATCATGAAAAGAAATTTTCAAATGAAAAACCAATATTATTTCATCAATATCTATATTTTATCAAATATATATAAAAATTATATTTTCTTTACTTTTATAATGATTTACTAGAAGATAATTTTACCCATATATTTAATTTTTTAAATGGTTTAAACAGAATCATTTATTCTTTTTACAAATGAGGTATATTGAGACTTTCCAACAAATATTTGGAAGAAATATTTTTTATCATATATGGAATGAGTGTATTTTCACAAAATAGTGATTAATAATATTTATAAATATAAAAATAAATTATGATCGTAGAAATAGTTTTTCATAAAATCATTTGTTTATTTTGAAATTATATTTGTTTTGATTTACAATCAATTTTAAAATAATAATTTATTTTATCAAGTATAAACAAATATTTTTGAAAATATACACACATTAATTAAGACTCCCATTTAAAGTATTGGTTATCACAATATACTACATTATGGTTTGTTAAATCAAAGTAGTGTGTATAACAAAAGGTACCAAGGAAATAAATATTATTTGAGATAATATATTTGGTAAAATATATTGGTGTCGCAAATTAAATTTTTTAGAATTGTTTTAGAATTCTCATAGTGTAGAGACCCGAAGCCTGACGTACATGGACATTACATTAATTTTTCGGAATACATAGTACATAACAAAAAACACACACACAAGGATCGTAATAGTTTAGTGTCTTTGGAAACTCGGAACGTAATCTTCTAATCATGGTGAAAGATCTTCAATATCTCCCATAATGATCTTCCCTTTTTTTACCTAAAACCTTTCTTTATATCTTGGGGAAAAGAAAACATAAAAGGGTGAGCTCAAATGCTCAGTAAGGGTAAACAAAAGAAAAATCAATCACATCATATTCATAAGAACATAAGTTTTGGAAATCAAAACCTGCAAAAGAGATCGTAATATCATAACATGGGATAAATCATAGAAGTGAAATGTAATCCCAATAATCATAACTTAAAACATGAAAATTTGTGGCATACACACATAATCATAGAGAATCATATATTATTAGTCAAGACTCATTGCCAAGACTATCTTAGTGGACAAAGTCCCTTTCTGAACCGAGACACCCTCGTTCCAGTCCTGTTTCACTGAACCGGTATAACCTACCATTCCAGCCATGTCTATCACATGAGATATAAAATCTTTACCCAATGCATTGGAGGGAGATATAGGTCCCACCCATATCATAATGATACCATTCTTATATGTTCCAAAAAATCATAAATCATACATCATTGCATAACCCATGTAATAAAAATGGGAATCATAAACATCGTGACATCATAAAACAATTCATATAAGATAAAGAAATTCATAAAAATAATTCCATCACAACATAATCAAATCAATGTAATAATAGGGATAAAAACAGAACCCTTTATTATCTTAGATGGAAAATAATTTTGATAAAACACTTGAACTCCATTCTTGGAGAAAATATCCTTTCTTCTAAAAACATTTTTCCTTTCTTAACATGTCATACAACTTTAAACTAAAAGAAGTTGATTAAAAATAAACTTGAAAACTTGTAAAGGAAGATTCTTGGAAATTATGTTTTAAAAAAAATCCATTCATGCCGTATAAGTTAAAAAAAACATTCTTCTCGAACTTTTGTTGGAAAAGTCAAAAAAGTACCTCGTATGAAAAAAAGGACAAAAGATTCCTTTCATATCTTTTACTAAAAAACTCACCGAAGGGTAAAATTGGATTTAAACAATTGTAGGTGGATGGAAATAATATTACATATTGAGGAAACATGGATGTGGATAATATAATATACAACCGAAAATTTCAATGTATAAACAATCTCGGATGAGATTGTGATATTTCCCTTACCATAGGTCCGACTTGCTTTGTAAGTGTCCGAACCTCCTCTTTTTGACGCACCTTTTCTTAACCTCCACTTAAAGAACTAAGGATGGTCTTTGAAGAAGACCAGGACCTCTAGGATGATACTAGGGAAGTGGGGAAGAGATTTGGGCAGGGTTTGTCCGAGCTTGAAGGCTCAAAGTTGTGTGAAGAAGACAGGGAGGAGGTGCCCTTTTATAAGGGAGGAGAGGGGAACCTTTGGAATAACTAAAAATATTATTTTATTATAAAGCCAGATTCGGTTTTAAATAGCTCCAAATTGATTTATTTCTAATATAGGGTGGGGATGGGTCGAAATCCTCTCATCCAATAGGATTTAGACATGTTTAGGTTATTATTTTAACCTTATCAATTAGATTTAACTCTAAGTTAAATAATTTAACTTTTACCGTGTCTTTTTGTTTTCTTACACTATATGGTTAATATACTTACCATAACAAGCCAAACGAACCCCAAGTTGTTTATTATTAATATATATATCCTTATCTAAGTCATTTGGCCGATAATTAGATTTTTAGGAATTAAAAAACAATTGATAATATAATATTTGTTTTAAAAACTAATTTATGTCAAATTTGACACTATTTGGTACATGATTTTTATTAAATTCATAACAGAATGATATGTTCGAACCAAGTTTCTTAAATCGACAATAAAATGTCATATTAACCTAGAAAATTAGTTTAAGTCATAAAAAGTCTCAAATTACATTTATTTGGGCATTTATAACATCAATTATGTTAATTTTTCATAAAAGGTTATTACTGCATCATTGTTGTATCAATAATAAATTAAATTATTTAAAGTCTAAAAATTACAAATAAAATACCATTATGTAGGAAATGATTTTAGCTTTATAATGAATATTCATAGTCGAATTTGTCTTCTGTATAACCCCATATTAAAAATGTTTTAGTAAATAAACTTTGATTTTAACTCTTTTAACTCTTCTTTCAATTAAATAATAATAAATGTCCTAATCTAATCCAAGTGGGCATAAATGATAATATTTTACACTTAAGGTTGTTTTTGGTCGAGATACACTTTTCCAATAGGATTAGGACATGTGTTAGGGTAATATTAATATCATTTTTACCCTTAATTACCCTATTTACTTTTAACTATGGAAAAAAAATTAAAAAGTTACTATTCACCAAAAATTATTTTCATCTCATTGAACCACATTTTACTTATTGACATCAACCGTGTCTCTCGAATTTCTGAAATTCCATTCACATAAACGGTAAAATTATGATTTATGAAAAAAAATAATTTTTTTAACTTCCACTTAGTAGTTTCACTATTCATCAAAATTGAAGTTTTTCAGAAAAAAGACAAAATTTCACCCTAAGCTATAATTGATATTCCGAATTCAAAAATGATTTCTATTTTACAAAATTCCCAACATATAAGTTGCATTAATTAATTTTATAATTAATTTCCGCTGTCACAACAAATAACGTGTTTTTAAGAGATAATAACTATCAAAATATTAACACTTGTTTATGTCTGGTGTAAATGTGAAATTACATCCAATGACCAACATTGTATTGAATTGTAAAAATATATTCTAAATATACTTTAAAACCACTCAAATTAATAATTTATCACTATTAATTATTTCGATTAAAAATTTGTTTTTAATTAAAATTTAGTAATTTTCACTATTCATTAGAATATGAAAGTTATCCGAAAAGTACCAAAATTTCACCTTAGGCTAAATTCGATATTGCGAATCAAAAAAAGAAGCCCATTTTGAGAGCTAAAATTTCTAAAATTATAAAACATGGTTATTACTATTCATAATGGCTAGTTATAATAATATTTTAATAGCATATCGTTGTTTAGTGAAACTCGGTATTGCGTACTACACACGCTATCGAGGATGGTCGTGATTGCGTGCAAGGAAAGTCAAGGATGTGTGTTGTGCAAGCTACTTTTGGTGTAGCATACAACAAAAGGCATTAATAAAATTAAAAAGAATATTTTTCATAAAATCTCGGGTTGTTACATTCTCCCCCCTTAAAATGAATTTCGCCCTCGAAATTCGTCGGGGTTATAAATGGTTTACTATTCGAAAGTTTTTTTAATAGAAACCCACATCGTAAAAAGGAATACCAAAACATGGCTTTAAAAACTAAAGTATGAAATGTAACGATTACCCAAATAAACTAATCACTGGGTTTCCACATAGGTGAAAATATGGATATGGAAGAGAAATCTAACCATCATGTTCTGATGGAGAGTGGTAGAGAACATGGATATGGAAAAGCCAGTAATCACAAATCCATAAATTTGTGACGATCTAAGGTACCATCTGATTCATCAAGTATAAGATCACTAGGACAACATTTTTGGTTTTCAAGATCATTTCCCTAAAGTTGAAAATTTGAATTAGAATAAATACTTACATTATTTTGGTACAATCTCACTGTTGTTCATGCCTTGAACAATTTCCAATTAATCTCTTAAATAAATGAAGTTGAATTTGTTATTCGTGAAGTGTTAGAATATCATGTGATAGAATGACTGGTCATTCCATCTGTCTCAAACAAAAGGTTAGCAAAAATTATATACATAAGTCAATCTATAGTGAGATTAATCATATATGGTTCCTAAAATGGACTTATACATCATAAATCATACTGCTTAATATAATAAAACCAGTTTCTACTAAATAGGGACTTCATGTAGGCCAGTGGTAGGTGATAAAGGCCAGTCGCACTTCGGTTGTGGGTTCGATTTCCACAGCCCTGTCCGACGCGATTGGCCGTCGCCCGTCCAGCAGGTTGTCCTTTTTCTAAAACTATATTACTATAACATCCCATCAATTATATCAAAAAAATTCTATCCTTAAACAATACTAACTTATGTCCAACATAATCCATTCCAATCTTTAGGCTTATCCATAATACTGTAGTCCACTCTCATAACATAGTGAAAACGATTACCAGAGATTTAACACCATCGTCGATCCCCATATATCATAAGATATGTTTTGTTGGTCACATTCCAAACATTCAAAGTCCTTAATCATGTATTCTCTTGAATACCTAAGTGAAAACATGAATGCAGTTAAAATTTAACACTTTCCACATAACAAAATCCTCAAAATTCTATATACTCAAACCATGATATCACTTAGTCCTTATATCAATCATGAGGTCATGAATATTGTTAAACATTTCATTTTCTCATTTTCCCTTCATTATGCGCATATCATCTTATTTCCAAAAATATCTCAATCACTTTAATTACCACATTAGACCAATACGTAAATATTCCAATATTCCATGATACAATATTATTTTGGAATCCCATTACATAAACACTTAATCATTCCACCACATCATTGTCATATTCAACATCACCAATAGTGATCGCATGTGACTTCCCTTTGTCCTTTTCCTTCAGTGGTTTCTCATGTTGATCATCACTAACCCTTGGATTAGGGAATTTATTAGCATAATGCCCCATTTCCTTGCACATGAAGCATTGATGTGTTGGTGGTGCGTTCTCATCAGTGTTTTCTTTATTCACATCATTAGATACCCTTTTTCCATTACTTAGACACTAAGCTGCTCGATGACCTTCTTTTCCACACTTAAAACATTTTCTAGTCCCTTTAAGACAATATCCACCATGATTCTTTCCACACTTTGTTCATAAGAAAACATTCATCTTCTTTTCACCATTATTCTGAGATTTCTCCTTGAACTCCATCTTTCGTTTCTCGTCAAAACCATGAGATGGATATGTAACACCAAATTCCATTTCTACCTCGATAGCACAACACAAAATTTCTTCATAGCTAGTGAAGTCTCTTATAGCTAATTCCCTTCGAAGATTTGGTTTTAAGCCACTGAAGAATCGATCAACTTTACTTTCAGGTTGCATGATAAATCCAGATGCATACCTTCCAAGCCTTGTAAAATTCACTTCATATATACCAACAGATTCATCATCCTTTTGCTTTACTTCAAGAAAATCCTTCTCCATCTTTGTTCGAAGAATACGAGGGAAGTACTTATTGAAAAATAAGTTTTTGAACTCGTCCCATTCCATGGACTCAATTTCATCTCTTTCCCTCGTATTCTTGATAAGATTCCACCATTGATCAGCTTCACCTTCCAAACGATATACTGCTAAGATGACTTTATCATGTTCAGAACATTGAATAACTGAAAATATCTTTTCAGTAGTACTGATCCATTGTTCAGCAACAAGTGGATCAGAAGACCCACTGAATGAAGGTGGACGTTGCCTCATGATGGACTCAATAGAATATTGTTCCCTTCTCTGCTCATTTGGAAGTCCAGAATGATTCATATCTTGTGTAAGTATAGCAATAAGATTTTTCACTCCATCTCCCATAACATTTGTTTGTTCAGGAGGACAATCATTGCATTGTCCATTGCATTGATCAACACGGTTCCTTCGGGTTCCAGCCATCGTCTAAAACCCAAAAAGAATAGTGTGAGAGGAAAAAATCATGCTAGGGAAAACAACATAATAAAGGGGGATTACCTTCAATATCTAACATCTTTGGTTTAATTCTATGATCGTTAGCATAATTCTAGTACTATAACCTATACGTATACTTAACCTTAGGGACATCCCTAGACATACCTTAGAAATATCTCTAAGGATCTCACTAACGTTTTCGCATCCTAGTTTCCAAAGGTTGACTAAACCTTTCCTCTGATACCAAATGTAGAGACCCGAAGCCTGATGTACATGGACATTACATTACTTTTTCGGAATACGTAGTACATAACAAAAAACACACACACAAGGATCGTAATAGTTTAG
Organism: Viscum album; assembly: GCA_963277665.1. Lineage (NCBI taxonomy): Eukaryota > Viridiplantae > Streptophyta > Magnoliopsida > Santalales > Viscaceae > Viscum > Viscum album. The sequence continues at coordinate 412,202,325 of OY728128.1, read as the reverse complement.
TGTCTTTGGGAACTCAGAACGTAATCTTTTAATCGTGGTGAAAGATCATCAATATCTCTCATAAAGATCATCCCTTTTTTTTAACTAAAACCCTTCTTTATATCCTGGGTAAAAGAAAACATAAAAGAGTGAGCTCAAATGCTCAGTAAGGGTAAACAAATGAAAAATCAATCACATCATATTCATAAGAACATAACTTTTTGAAATCTTAACCTGCAAAAGAGATCATAATATCATAACATGGGATAAATCATAGAAGTGAAATGTAATCCCAATAATCATAACATAAAACATGAAAATTTGTGGCATACAAAAATATTCATAGAGAATCATATCTTAATAGTCAAGACTCATTGACAATACTATCTTAGTGGACAAAGTCCCTTTCTGAACCGAGTCACCCTCGTTCCAGTCCTGTTTCACTGAACCGGTATAACCTACCGTTCCAGCCATTTCTATCTCATGAGATATAAAATCTTTACCCAATGCATTGGAGGGAGATATAGGTCCCACCCATCTCATAATGATACCATTCATATGTGTGCCACAAAACCATAAATCATACATCATTGCATAACCCATGTAATAAAAATGGGAATCTTAAACATCGTGACATTATAAAACAATTCATATAAGATAAAGAAATTCATAAAAATAATTCCATCACAACATAATCAAATCAATGTAATAATAGGGATAAAAACAAACCCTTTATTATCTTAGATGGAAAATAATTTTGATAAAACTCTTGAACTCCATTCTTGAGGAAAATATCCTTTCTTCTAAAAAAACATTTTTCCTTTATTAACATGTCATACAACTTTAAACTAAAAGAAGTTGATTAAAAATAAACATGAAAACTTGTAAAGGAAGCTTCTTGAAAATAATGTTTTAAAAAATACCATTCGTGCCGTATAAGTTAAAAAAACATTCTTCTCATACTTTTGTTGGAAAACTCAAAAAAGTACCTCGTATGAAAAAAACGACAAAAGATTCCTTTCATATCTTTTACCAAAAACTCAACGAATGGTAAAATTGGATTTAAACAATTTAAGGTGTATGGAAATAATATTACATATTGAGGAAACATGGATGTGGATGATAAAATAAACCCCAGAAAATTTCAATGTATAAACAATCTTGGATGAGATTGTGATATTTCCCTTAACATAGGTCCGACTTGCTTTGTACTTGTCTGAACCTCCTCTTTTAGACGCGCCTTTTCTTAACCTCCACATAAAGAACTAAGGATGGTCTTTGGAGAAGACCAGGAACTCTAGGATGATACTAGGGAAGTGGAGAAGAGATTTTGGCAGGGGTTGTCCGAGCATGAAGGCTCAAAGTTGAGTGAAGAAGAGAGGGAGGAGGTGCCCTTTTATAAGGGAGGAGAGGGGCACCTTTGGAATAACTAAAAATATAATTTTATTATAAAGCAAAATTCGGTTTTAAATAGCTCCAAATTGATTTATTTCGAGGCTAGGGTGGGGATGGGTCGAAATCCTCTCATCCAATAAGATTTAGACAAGTTTATGTTATTATTTTAACCTTATCAATTAGATTTAACTCTAAGTTAAATAATTTAACTTTTACCGTGTCTTTTTGTTTTCTTACACTATATGGTTAATATACTTACCATAACAAGCCAAACGAACCCCAAGTTGTTTTTTACTAATATATATATCTTTATCTAAGTCATTTGGCCGAACAATAGATTTTTAGTAATTAAAAAACAATTGATAATATAATATTTGTTTTAAAAACTAATTTATGTCAATTTTGACACTATTTGGTACATGATTTTTATGAAATTCATAACAGAATGATAAGTTCTAACCAAGTTTCTTAAATCGACAATAACATGTCATATTAACCTAGAAAATTAGTTTAAGTCATAAAAAGTCTCAAATTACATTTATTTGGGCATTTATAACATCAATTATGTTAATTTTTCTTAAAAAGGTAATTACTGCATCATTGTTGTATCATAAATAACTTAAATTATATAAAGTCTAAAAATTACAAATAAAATACCATTATGTAGGAAATGTTTTTAGCTTTATAATTAATATTTATAGTCGAATTTATCTTATGTATAACCCCTTATTAAAAATGTTTTAGTAAATAAACTTTGATTTTAACTCTTTTAACTCTTCTTTGAATTAAATAATAATAAATGTCCTAATCTAATCCAAGTGGGCCTAAATGATAATATTTTACACTTAAGGTTGTTTTTGGTCGAGATAAACTTGTCCGATAGGATTAAGACATGTGTTAGGGTAATATTAATATCATTTTTACCCTTAATTACCCTATTTACTTTTAACCGTGGTAAAAAAAAGTAAAAAGTTACTATTCACCAAAAATTATTTTTATCTCATTGAACAACATTTTACTTACTAACATCAACCATGTCTCTCGGATTTTTGAAATTCCATTCACAGAAGCGGTGAAATTAAGATTTATGAAAAAAATAATTTTTTTAACTTCCACTTAGTAGTTTCACTATTCATCAAAAAATGAAGTTTTTCAGAAAAATGCCAAAATTTCACCCTAAGCTATAATTGTTATTCCTAATTCGAAAATGATTTCTATTTTACAAAATTCCCAACATATAAGTTGCATAAATTAATTTTATAATTAATTCCCGCTGTCACAAAAAATAACGTGTTTTTAAGAGATAATAACTATCAAAATATTAACACTTGTTTATGACTGGTGTAAATGTGAAATTACATCCAATGACCAACATTGTATTGAATTGTAAAAATATATTCTAAATATACTTTACAACCACTCAAATTAATAATTTATCACTATTAATTATTTTGATTAAAAAGTTGTTTTTAATTAAAAATTAGTAATTTTCACTATTCATTAGAATATGAATGTTTTCCGAAAAGTACCAAAATTTCACCTTAGGCTAAATTCGATACTGCGAATCCAAAAATGAAGTCCATTTTGAGAGCTAAAATTTCTAAAATTTTAAGACATGGTTATTGCTATTCATAACGGCTAGTTATAATAATATTTTAATAGCATATCGTTGTTTAGTGAAACTCGGTATTGCGTACTACACACGCTATCGAGGAAGGTCTTGATTGCGTGCAAGGCAAGTCAAGGATGTGTGTTGTGCAAGCTCCTTTTGGTGTAGCGTACAACACAAGGCATTAATAAAATTAAAAAGAATATTTTTCATAAAATCTTGGGTTGTTACACATAGGGAATAATTTTTTTTACATGAAATTGTAGAATCTATTAAAAAGGTATGTTTCTATCAATTATTATTGATAAATATTATGTTATAACATTTAGAAATTTATTAAGGGTGCCATTTGTTTCATAAATAAATAATGAACTGATGAGTGAGGATAATTTTTCTCTATATTTTATTCATCACAGCAACAAAGACATATATATATTCTCATGGTATCATTTTTTATGGTATGAGTAGATTAATAGTATTGTTGATTTTACTTTGAGACATTTGAAGACTCAATAGTATGAAGGTGAATAACAACAATAAATGGGTAATCATTGAACATTTCCTATATTAGAATGGAAATATGAGAATATATCTATGTATTTATTTATAGTACTACTTATTACATATACAAGTAATATTAAAATTTTAGTAACTACAGATAAATTTAATAAATATTTAAATTTTATTCATATTTTACATAATATTAATTTTGATCACAATTATACAATTTATGTTAATGAGATAATTTGATTACATGGAGTCCCCATTTCTATTTTATATATTCATGATACCTAATCTACATATATATTTTTGACAGGAAATCATATGTCATTGGGTACTAAATTAATTATAGTATTGCCTTTCATCTGCAATCAAATTAGAATTTAGAGAAATTGATTCAAACATTTGAATTTATAAATCATATTTATTGAATGGAATTTTAGGGAATTTGGAATAAAAATTAATCATTTTTTGTGTTTTTTATTAAAATAATTTATTGTTTTAGTATATATATGGAATCGTTAGAGCCATTGTAAAGAACAGGGTGTTATAATCAAGTTTTTTGGGGAAGAAGTAGGTGAATGATTGTTATTGAGATCATATTTGGTTTATGAATTGATTATGAAGGTTATAATGATTCCTAAAAGCATGATTAAGGATTATAATATAAAAAACATATAAAGATAATAATATGAAATATATTTCTTATGATATTAGTGTTTATGCCTATCATAAAATGTCTCAATGAAAATGATTTACATATTTTAGAAAATAGGGGAACCTATTTGAATGGATCATTAAAAAATGATAAATATTTTACAATTTGTATAGGTTTCTTACATAGTTGATATACCTTCATATCTATCTGTAGTGCAATATACATTTCAAGTTCGGTTGTTATGAAAATATTTTCTATATACATCTCAGGTCTTGATATTAGAAGAATTTTTATTACAAGAGAACCATTTAAATGTAGAGTGGATATTTTTAAATCATTAATACATAGAGAAAGTGTTGTTGAATATTTTTATTTACCAAGGGATGGATTTTTTGGAATACCAAAATGGTTGAGGAAGAAACATTAAAATATAAGAATTTTACCAGGGAATAAGATCCCCACGTGGTGGTGTAATGAATAAAATTTTCAGGAATAATTAATGAAACATTTGAATGAATGTGAAAACCCAAGTATTGAAATGAAAAATAATTTCCATATTTTATTAATATTCATGTTATATATTATATAGTGATGTTTTCATTAAAATATTATTAGGTATTTTTTTTAGTTAAAATGATGAAAATTTTTTCTAACCAAATTGTTTTTCATTCATGTAGTGGTTTAATTTAAAATAATTTTATTAAATATAATAAAATAAATTTGAAAAATAAATTTAATTTTGTAATTAATCATAGAAAAATTTAATTATAATTATTTTATTATTTTTCTTGGATTCATGAATTTTCAATGAATACTGATAAATACAGTTTTAAATAAAATTCTCCTTCTATTTTTATTTATTTACCTTGATCATATATTTTGGATTAGTTTAAAAATTTCACTATATGATTTTGATTAAAAATAGTCATGTAAATTTCATTGGAATAAACATTATAATTCAATTTTCTATTAAAACATTTTATATATTATACATCCTTTTTCAAAAAAACATTTTTTTGTCATATTTTAAAATGTTATTTATTAATTTAATTTATAAAATAATCATAACTTAATATCATGAAATTTATTAAAGATTATGAATCAATATAATAATTAAAATTTAATATGGTATACGTAATATATTTTAATATTGAATAATAAAAATTTGTAAAAAAACACATTACCATATTTTAGGATAATATAGGGTCACAGGGGGTCCAACTAATGAGACAAGGGTTTAGATTAACAAAAAAAATTACATTATAATATTTTTTATGTATTAGTAGTCCATGTATATTTTTAAAGAGTTCGATAAAATAATTATTAAAGCATTAAATTTAATTTTCGATCCCGAGTATGAATTTTGAAAAGATAAGCCATATTTTATTCCAAATATAAACTATATTTGTGTCTTTTCAGTTAATGGATTTGTTGGAAGAATTTATAATACATTGGCTTGCTCAAAATGCCAAAAAATTTCCGTTTTTATCATTTTTTTAAAAATATTCGTTGAATATATATCATTATAAATTTTCAATGTAAACGTTTTTTACACACACATCATCTATTTCCCAAAGAACTATTTTCCATGAACTTTTTATTCTTATTTTATAATTATTTTAGTCCATATATATAATTTGATGTCAATAAATTTATTCAAAATATTTAATAATTATGTTTATTTTTCGTGAGAATTGCACTATTTTTTTATTTGTAAAATTATTTGGTCTGGGTAAAAGTTATGTCATGACGGATAAGGGAAAAAAGATTTTAATGTGGCTTAACTAGTAGATTTGTCTTAAAATGTTTCAATTGTTTTTTAAATATGATTGGTTTTGTTTATATGTGACCTATAAAAACATTTAATATTATAATTTGTTCCTTGGTTCCATATTGGGTGATTATTATTTATATATGATTTAATCTTTTAAGAAATTCCAAATCTATTACTCCCCTCACTTACATAAAAGCACCGTTTCTACTCCCTTCCTCACAACATTTGAGAATTTAATAATTACAAATACCAACCCAAATACCTTCATTAAAATATGTCTAATTTCATAGAGTCAATCAATTTATCATTATATTTTCCTATGAAGTGTTTATGTATAACACTAAATAGGTTGTCAAAAGAAGATATATAGTACTAAATCAGAAATTCTCATTGTATTTCTACTTTTATATCAATAAAATAACCTTAAATGGTGATTAAATAAAAAATATGTATATTCCACATAACTATATGTTATTATGATAATTTACTATCCTATATCTATCTATTTCATCCTTCAAATGGGAATCAAAACATTGTTTCATTTGTACATCCGACAACAACTTCATAGACCTATACAATTATTTTTCAATCACCACATGTAAAATATAGTTATAATGATGGATTTTATGCATGTATATGATATTAATGACACAATTTTAATCTTATAGAGACAACATATCATCTATTTATTATATTTCAAATACATTAAAAAATTATATCATTATTTATGTGTTCGTGTGGATTACCACCCCCATGTAGTGATATGAATAAATTTTCATAACCAAATACCATGGATGAAGTAAATAGGTGTATTTAAAAGAAATATTTGTATATTTATTGTATAATTATCATTTTATAATTATAAAATATTTTTTAGGCTCTTATCAACAAGATCCTACAAAAGGAAAACATTACTCATGCATACATACAATAAGACATATCCAGAATGGTAAAATAGATCATTTTTCATAGAATACTCTTTTTGATGGATTTAATTTTATAATTGATATATATAAATGATAAATATTTATTTATTTTTATTCTTTATCTTATGTAATTATTACCTCTTTTAACATTTTCAACCTACCAAATACATTGTGGAAATTTTATCTGAATATTTTCAATACATTACATATTACCATTATTGATTAAGTAAATACATTTAAGATGATAATAAATAAAGAAAACAAAAATAAAATTTAAAATGATTATTAAAATGTAAATAATTAATATATTATATAATATTCACAAATATAATGAATTCACATGGTGTGTTGAACATACGTTAAGGGACACATCAATTTTTAAAACCTCATTTTAAAAGATAAAAATATTTATATTTATTATAATCTATATAATTTACTTATTTAAAATATTATATTATTGTTTTATATTTATTGAGATAAATTAATAAATGTGAATATATAATTTCCCTTTCAACACTCATTCAATTATTTTCAATTAAAAAAGCTATTCATGTCTTATAAGTAATTTTTTTCTTTAAAAAAATTAAAATAGAATGTTCTATTTTAACATTTAGCGTGAAAAAGGTTTTCCCTAGAAACAAATCTGTTATATGATGTCTTTATTCCATTATATTCATCCATGTTCTCTTAAAAATACTCCTTCTATGTATTTTTTTTAAATGGAGATTCATAAGGATTGAATATTTTGTTTGGGAAACTGTTTTAATTATTGGTTTAAAATATTTTTTCACTGGTTTAATTATGAATAAGTGGAAAATTAAAAGAATTCACTCATGAAATGATCCTTAGAATTTTGTTTATTAATATGTGTGTTATAGATATATCTCATTCATATGGGTCATCCTTATATAGTTAATGATGGTGGGTGAGGCTGAAATATCATAGATAATGGTTGAGATATATATAACTCTATAATACATTAGGTAAATATAATATTCATCAAATTTTTATGATAAAATATGTATATAAAGGTTATTATAATTACAAAGGTTGTTGTAATAGTACTACAAATATGGTGTCATAAGGAACCATTATGCAATTTCTATGATTGATAATTTTTTATTCAAGGAAATCATTTTATTTCATAATTTATTCAATTGATATTTTGTCTAAAAAGAAAGAATATAACCATTTTGGGTATGGTGATATGTTTTTTAGAATCATTTTATATGGGTTGTCATGATTTATATGAAATAATAATTATTTTTTTATTTTAAATTAATGATTTCTTATAATGTATTTTATAAAATACGTTTGAATATAATGTTTCATTCATATGTAAATGAATGATTACTAAATCTCAATAAAAGTTATCTAAAATGAAAATACATTTTATGATATGTTTTTAAATGGACTAATGGGATTCATTCATTTTTTGGTCCCTTAGTGATATTTTTATTCTTAACAAGTAATTTTAAAGGATTTTAATAAATATTCATGATGTTTAGGAATAGAGAAGTGGTAAAATTGTTTATTGTTATGATTTTTCATGGAAAAAATGTTTTTTAATGGTTGGAATGGAAAAAAAATTGATAATAAGAGGATGTAACCAACACGAATTGTGTGAGTTTTTCATGTATGATTTATGAAATAATTATCTAAAACACTAAACTATAATTATATGAAAAATCTATAAGAGTGTATTATTTGAATTAAAACACAATATTATGTAACATATATTCCTAATTTTATATATTACTTATTATGGTTAGGATATATTAATGTATTCTATTTGATTTTAAAAGGGTTAAGATATGATTAAATGATAAATTTTTTCATGACCATAATGTATATATATATATATTGTAAATGATTATGATTGTGTGATAGTTCGTCTAGTTATTGACCACAAATGGCATAGGTAATCTTATATTGATATCTCATTATAAGATGATGAAATGTGACGACATTATTATTGTTTATAACACATTCACCGGGGTACACACATCTGTCCGTAGAGGATGTGCAACAATTTCCCCACATTCCTGTATTCCAAAGGTGGGCAGAATCCATTCTTTGTTTAGAGACCTTTTCACCTTGATCGAAATGGGATGATTGGATATCAGTTCTTCTTTTTGCGGATTCCTCCTCGGAACTTGTCACCTCATCCGGGAATCCTTTATAGAATAAGTCGTGGTTCGTGAATCTCATTCCCAGTGCCATATCTTTGGGGATACTGGTTATTTCCACTACATTCGCTAGGACATTACCCGTGGTCATGACATGGTAGAAATATTCAGTCATATTTGATGACAACAATAGGTATATCGGGGAATCTCGAGATGTATGGACATTAGGGAACCTTTATTTTTCCTCATAAGAGGGAATCTATAGGGTACCAAACCCGAGGAATCCCACGTCGAATGTAGGGAATCATATGCCATATGCATGTATTTGAGTTTTTCCACATCTTCCCATGTTTACCACATGGCATGCGGCAAGTTTAACATCTAGCAGAGACAGTTACGCTAAAGGTGTGTCTTCTAAGGTTTTCCTTAGGAATCTCATGCTTATCACGAGGAAAGTTGCAAGTTTAATGTCTTGCAGAGACGATCAGACTGATCATAACACTGACTATAAAGGATCATATGGGTGAAACCATTGGAGGGAACATCGATGTTGGGGATAATGTATGCCTGGCTTCCCGATTGTTGTTAGTTGGAATGGGGAATGGGGTGGCATGATCCCATCAGGATGTGGTGGCCCGGGAAAGAATCAGGATAGATGGTGGACGATTTTACAAAGTGTATGGATAATGAGATGGAACTGTCATAAAGATGGCGATGGATTTGGGCTTGAGCCTCGAAGAGATATCCTACATATCCCCGCGACAGGGAATCAATGTCCACGTAGTTTATATGACGATAGATTACCGCCGATTGGGGTTCCAACGGCTTACCATTGAATGGAGTGACAATGGATTACCACAGAATGAGGCTAAAAAGGCTTACTTATGAATGGGGTGATAACGGCTTACTGCTAAATGGAGTGATAGCGGCTTACCACTTAATAGGTTGACAACAGTTTACAGCTGAATGGAGTGACAACGAATTACCACTAAAAGAGGACCATAGTTTAATGTCATGCGGGACAGGGGAAAACCAATGTGGAGATGGTCGTAGTGAACAAATTTAGGGCTAGAACATCAGTGAGGCTTCATGCATACCATTCCATGGAAAGATCAAATACCTCATAGTTTAGATTGTAGCATTTGGGGCATACACTCTAAGGAGGCCCAAGGTGTTGGAAAACCGATGTGAAGGGTGTCAGAGGGGCCAATTGGTGGTGGGATTGAACCTCATGGAGGTTTCCTACATACCCTACCTTATCAATGATCAAATACCACATTGTTCAGGATGGTGCGGGGCTTACAGTCTATGTTGCGTGGATTGTTGGTGAACCGACGTGAAGGGGGTAGGAACAAGTGGTTGTTGGGCATGAACCTCAGAGAGGCTTCCTACATTTCTTTCCTTGGAAAGGATCAAAGACCAGATAGTTAGGATGGCATGGGGCATACAATCTAGGTGGCCCAGAGTGTTGGTGAATTGATATGAAGGGGGACGAAACTAATGGTTGTTGGGCTGGATCCTCAGGGAGGCTTCTTACATACCTTGTCTTGGCAAGGATGAAAAAACTTGTAGTTCATATCGGATGGTGGACTGATGTGAAGGAGGACCTAGGGTCCCATTTTTTGTGGGATCGATCATCAGGGAAGCTTCCTACGTACCCTGCCTTAGGAAGGATCAAATAACATGTTGTTCATGCTGGGGTGGGGTTTACACTCAAGGATTCCCAGAGTGTTTGTGAACCAACATGAGGGGGGTCAGAACCAATGGATGTTGGGAATGAACCTCAGGGAGCCTTCCTACATACCTTTCCATTATAAGGATCAAAGACCTCAAATATAAGGTGGTCAGTGAACCGACCTGAAGGTGGACCTATGGTCCCATGAGTGGTGGTTTTGAACCTCGTGGTGGCTTCCTACGTACCCTTCCTTAGTGAGGATCAAATACTACAATGTTCATGTTGGAGTGGGGATTACACTCTAGGATGCCTGAGATGTTGGTGAAACAAGGTGATGATGGTCGGAACGACCGGATGAATGGTGAGCTTGACCCTCAGGGAAGTTTCCTACGTACCTTACATTGTAAAGGATCAATGTTTTGTAGTTCAGGTGGTGGCATTTGGGGCATATGCTCTGAGTCCGTACAAGGTGTTGGTGAACCATCGTGAAGGGGGTCGGGATGACGAATGGATGATGGGATTGACCCTCATGGAGGCCTCTTATGTACTGTTCCTTACAAATTATCAAAGGCCATGTAGTTCCGGAGGGTCTGTGAACTGACGTGAAGGTGGACCTGGGGTCCCATGCACGGGGGGCGTGAACCTCATGGAGTCTTCATATGTAACCTTCCTTAGTAAGGATCAAAGACCACATTGTTCATGATGGTGTGGGGAATACACTATAGGCATCCTAGAGTGTTGGTGACCTGATGTGAAGGGGGTTAGAACCAATGTCTATTGGGCTTGCACCTCGGGGAGGATTTGTACGTACCTTTCTTTGGCATGGATCAAAGACCTTGTAGTTTAGGTGGGTTTGGGGCTTCCACTATAGGCTGCCCGGAGTGTTTCTAAATCGACGTGTATGGGGTCGGAACCAATGGGTGTTTGGATTGAACTCGAAAGGGGATTCCTACGTAACATGACTTAACAAGGATCAATGACATCGTAGTTCAGGTGGGTTAGTGAACCGACATGAAGGAGGACCAGGGGTCCCATGATTGGTGGGATTGAATTTCATCGAGGTTTCCTATATACCATGCCTTAGCAAGGATAAAGGACCATGTAGTTTAGGTTGGTGTAAGGCTTACACTCTAGGGTGCTCGGGGTGTTGGTTAACCGACGTGAAGGGGTTAGAACCAATGGATGATTGGTGTGAACCTCCTGGAGGCTTCCTACGCACCTTTCCTTGTCAAGGATCAATGACCATGTAGTTCGAGTTGGTGTGGGGCTTACACTCTTGGATTCCTAGAGAAGATGTCATGGTCAGTACTCACTTTAAGCCCACTTGAGTCATGCTCGGGGTGAGAAACATGAGGTAGCAGATTCCTAATGATCACGTCACGATAGGTGCATATGTGGTAGGTGGAAGTGGGGCATACAGGTAGTTAGAAGCCCGAGTACTGCGATGGAGCAACAAGAGCGAATGGGGCTTACGCAAGGAGGATTCTCAGCTACCACTATGGAGAAACAATTATGAATGGGGATTATGCATGGAAGCTTCACGGGTGCCTCTATGGAGTGGGAATGTTGGTTGGGGCATGCGTGAGGAATTTGACCGGGTTCCGCTATAGAGAAACAATGGTATATAGGGATTAAACAAGGAAGTTGTCCGTGTGCCGCTATGGAGCGACAAAAGAGTATGTTTACATGAAAGGAAGCTGCCCTGGTGCCTCTATGGAGAGGCAATCATGGAAGGGGCTTACGCAAGTATATTTCCCAAGTGCAGCTATGGAGAGGAAATTGTGGACGGGGATTTTGGGAGGATGCTACCTGGGTGCCACTGTGGAGTGACCATCGTGGATAGAGATTACACAAGGATGATGCCCGAGTTCCACTATGGAGTAACAATGGTGGATGGGGATTACGCGAGGATGCTTCCCGGGTTCCGCAATGAAGAGGAAATGGTGGATGGGGCTTACACAAGGATGCTTCACGAGTGCTGCTATAGAGCGGCAATGGTGAAAGGGGATAAGCTAGGAAGCTACTTGGGTGCTGCAATAAAGTGGCAATGGTGGATGGGGCTTATGCAAGGAATATTCCCATAATGTCTTCCTCATGTCTGGCCATGAGGGCATTCCAACCCACTGGTGGGTTGAGGACTTCACCAATGCGCTAGTGCGAATGAGGGATAAGGCCAATGGCATTGGAATCAGTCCGAACAAAGGGAGATAAAAAGTGTGAATCACATACCCGACATTCAGAACACAATGAGGGGGGCGTTGTGATGGAGGATAACAGTTGACCATGTTCGAGACACAACATCCATATCACGTTCGCCTGAAATGCGGACAATGAAGTGGGGGTCGACAACTGACCGTGTTCGAAACACAGGACCTGACTTAAATAGTTGTTCTATGTCTTTTGGGGAGTTGGTCCAGGACAGTAGGTGAGCCAATGCAGCATGGGACTAGGTCATTAGGGGGTCCCTTTAGATATTTAAGAGGATTAAGATTTGAAAGAAAGAAACATAAAGCATGAGGTGGAGTGATGGAATATTTGAACAAATTCTATTGATCTTGAGATTCCGCCACTGTAGTCATGGAATTATGAATCCAATGCTTGGAGAATAAGGCATCTCTTTATTGAGTAAGTGGAATCCTAAGTTTGGAACATATGACGTACTATTGTTTAAGGTCATGTAGAATTGACTGTTGGCATCTCTTGCTTGGATCATAAGGCATCTCTTCCTTGGAGTAAGATGCATCCTATGTTTGGAACATAGGGAGTACTATAGTTTAGAGACTTTTAAATAGCACTGTTAGGCATAAGGAACCTAGAAATGGTTGGTGTTGGCTCTTATGCAAGGGCGGCCCTTTCTAGTTTGACCTCGCATAGGAGCCAAGTGCTAGGGCTTGTCGGAGTTTCATGAGGATTGGTTTAATCAAAGGTACTTGGGGAATTGATGTTGAGAATCTCAACTCACGAAATAAGAATGGGACCAAGAGAAATATGTCAACTCATGGTGTTTCATGGTGTGTGGAGGTGTCTCTCAAATCATTTTATTACACAGGTGGAAGGCCGGTGAGCAAAAGGGTGCAATGGAAAATGTTGCTATCCCAGCCCAAAGGGTCAAGACCGTAGCCTAACACTAACCCCGAGGGGGGGTTCACCCTCTTCGGATTGAACCGGTGGTCGCAAAAGATAGATCCTCGCAAAGGATAAGTATTCATGAAATAGCTTCCCGGAGCAAAGGGGATCACATAGCATGGACTCGTGGAGCATGGACTCGCGGAGCAGCATCGCCAAGGAAGCTACTCGTGGATCTTGGACACGCAGAGCATGGAATCACGCAACATAGACTCACAGAGGATCATCATAAAGGATGACGCTCGCGGAGGTTCACTTACGGAGCAACATTGTGAATGAAGCTGCTCGTGGAGCATGGGCTCGCAGAGCTGCTTCATGAAGTGGATCACCATGAACTAGGAGATCGGCCACCCAACGAGGGGAGTGCCTATTTGGTGAAAGGAGGGGGGTGAGTAGGGTATTTATTGGTAAGGGAACCATGAAGCAGAGATTTATTTGCGTGAAGATTGAGATTGGTCCAAAGTAAGTTGCGAACGTCAAAGGGGTTCACGGAGCATCCTGCCTCCTTCCTTCCCGGCGGGGCTTCGTTATCGCGGAGGGGGGTTTCGCGAATCCGTCCCACCTCCTTGATTAATGGTGGGTTAAAAAATCAAAGGGTTGAATGGAGCATCCCGCCTACTTGCATCACTACGGGGATCTATGATAGCATAGGGGGCTTCGTGAGTGGGCTACGCGAACTAGTTTTCCAACCTAACTTCAAATGACCATAACTCCTAATCCGTAACTCCATTTGGGCCCTAAGACCTACCAAATCGAAGCTTGAAAAACGAGATACAATCATGGATCCTGTATAAAAGAATCTAAGAATTTTTTTGGGATGCGTTTTCGGGTGTCTACAATTATGAATATATTTTTTCCCATTTGGATGCATATGGGTGATTTCTTATACTCACCCTCACATGTTTTTGTGAGTACATGATAATAAATTTCTTTGTTCTCATTTATTTGATTGAATTTGATTTCTTTTAACAATGATCACAATATTATATTGGTAAATTATTTTTTATATATTTGATCCAAATATTAGTATTTACTTTAATTTTGAATCCATACTCTTATGTTATTACTCTCGAACAATGATTCCTATTTGGACACCATTATTTATCATGTATCTAGATATGAAAGGATTTTGAATATTATGTTCTAGTATTTCTTATGATTGATTATTTTATGTTAAAAATATGAAAATAAATATTTTATCATATCTTAATGATTTTAATTTATATCTTATGATTGAGATCATCTAGGACTAATCTTCATAGGAAGTTAAAATCAAATTTTTTTTATGTTTTCCTTTCCCATGTTCTGATGGAATCTTTTAAGAATTTTATGTATATAATGTAAAAATATAGATATATTTGTAGTATATGTTGGTGATATTTTATTAAATATGTTGATGATGTATCTAGTATCAAAAAAACCTAAAACATTATGGTCCTCAGATGTGTATATTTTTTATCTTTATTTTATATTCCTATAAAATAATGTAATATTTATATTTAGTACTCTCAAATTTCCTGAGTCTGAAAAAGTGAAGGGTACATTTAGTTTTGGAGATTAGTATTAGAAAACTATGGTTAAAACACATGAAATAAGCCCAAGAAATAGAATACAATCAATATGTTTTGTAATGCAGATATTGTGTGTCATCCTAACAAATACACACATGTATGGATACGGCTATGTGGATAAAATTACAATAAATATCTAATAAAATATAATAAGTCTACAAGTGGAATATTGGGAATTAAATTAATCTTCACAGATTCTTGATTAGTGGTCCTATGACTACAAAACAAGACAGACCTTCCTGCGGGATATGATTTGGAAAATTCCCATTATCTATATGAATAAATATGAAGGATTTGAATAAATTATGACCATCAACATTCTAGGTTAATCATTATGTGTTTTAGTTAGATTAGGTTGTCTTTTAATTTATGATATCTAGTTAATTTTTTTATGCATATATGATTATTCCCCCATCTAAATACTTCTTTATTCTTGAACTATGTTTTTAGATATAGTTGTTGATTGGAACCTATGTGAATCCAATGAAAAATGAACATTACAACAAATGAAATGACTATCCTCAAATTCAATAAAATGTATTGGGAGCTACGATTGAATATATTATTCAAATTATGACTCAAATATATCATTATGTGTTTGGAAATGTGGAATATATTTATATTATTGACACACATAGAAGGGCGAAGCAAGTATTTGATTTTTTTATGTGAAACAGTACCCCCACATTCAATTGCTATTATGATCCAATTGTTTATATGAAATTTGTTAGTGTAATGGAAAATATTTTTTTTATTTTCCAGTGCATAAATAATGATAATTTAGTCTTAATAATCTATCACTAGTATGATAAAGCTAATAAATGGGTTTTTAAGAACACATTGAAATAATATTAAATAAAATAAATAAAATATGATGATATTAAAAGAGTATTTATCAATATATAAATTCATTGAAATATTCACACCAATATCTATGTGGACAATTAAAAGACGAAACATAAGGATGAAGATTCCATGCATACCGTCGAAGGAAACATTATAATACATTCATTATTTTCTATAGTTTTATAATCTAACAAACAAGAGAAATCAATTGATTCTTTAGATTCATGAAACCAATAATTCAAAAGGTGTTCTCTGTAAAATACATTGTTCACATAGGATTAATCCAAAAATGTGACCTTAATGTATAAATAGGTTGTGATAATATAACTATTATAAATTTTTGTATGTATGAATATTAAAATGGAGCATACATAAACATGATTGTAAAATACATCTATGGAATCAAATTCCAAAAACATACCTGAGAAAATGTTGCTAAAATAACCAGTAAAATTTTCAAAAAGTTGGTAGGATATACATTAATTGTATAATTTATTTCCATTGAGTTATTGATTGTCGGTGAGGGATAAAAATATTGTCAAATGGAAGAAAATAAAATATGAATTCAACTAATATTTTCAATATTTGAGATGTATGTTGATTGGGTGTTTTGAGAACTAATTCAGGAATCCAAGATATAATAAGGATGGTTTCCATAATAAACCCCAATAAAAAATAAATGTATGAAATTTTCTACTAAAATTAAATTAGTTTGGGTAAAGGAATGGTTAATGGAATAAATATTACTCACTATAGAACTGAATATGTCTTATTTGATTTATGATCCTACCACTAATTGGTATCTGATATATTAAATTATGATTTCAAATAACTAACTCAATGATTAGATATTAACATAGAATTTAAAATCATTAATGTAATGATGGATGTTTCTTAAGTATATAGATCCTCTCTAAGATATTTATTTTGTAATTTGATTCCTAAAAATATTTTTATTCCCCATTAATTTGAATTTTATTTTATTTTTTATGAATTGGATCTCCCTATATAGACTTTATATCAATTGTTGAGGAATGGATGTCATGTTAGATATATCTAATAACCATATTATTTTTTACCAATGAGATTAAAAACATGAAATTCCACTGGAATTGAATCCATTTTATGGTTCTTGATACTTATTTGTAATACATATCTCAAATAGTTGTGTCCTCACACAACATCAAGACATTCCTATTTTTTGTGATTATGATAAAGTATTTCCAAAGTAATTTCTTAGTCATCCCATGATTTGTGATGTTAATTTTTAAAAATAAATAATACATAGTACTAATTATTTTTAGAGACTACATATTGGATTTCTCTGATTGAGTATTCAGAACTAATGAATAATATATATGAAACATTTATAAAAAATGAACTTTATTCCCCAGTGCATATACAAGGGGTGAAATTATTTTTTTAGAATAACTATAAGTCAATTCATGTTTGAATTGGGTACAGAGAACATAACATTATCACACATGGGAGAATGTGTCCCCTTCCCTATATTGGTGAATTGTTTGATCAACATCATCGAGATCAATAAAATTCAAATATCAATCGTCATTATGGATATCCTCAATTGAGGGCCAAGAATGTTGACATACCTAAGAAATCCTTTCATATGAGGTATTTCATTAATAAATTATAGAAATTCAATTTGGAATTACCAATACCAATGTTATTTCATATATTTAATAAATAGTATGTTTAGATATTTCTAGGATTAGTTTTTCGTAGTCATTATAAATGACATTCATATATATTCTAGTATCTATGAAGATCAATGATATCATTTAATGATTATACTAAATTCCCCATGGATTAGGATGTTGTGTAATGACCCTAAACCCAATCTCCCAATGATGGTTCCTTGTTTTATTACAAAATTATAGATACATGGATTTAATCCTAAAGTACTAGATAGTTTAGTAGTTTTGGAAATCAGTTTACATATAATAACCTCACATTATAAATTAACATATAAAATATAACATTAGGGATCCATTGAGAATACCATTATTGTCATAGTATAACACTGCATATCAATCATAATATATATCTATTCCTCTTGGTAAAAATAAATCCTAAGTAATGGTTGATCTCATATACTCAGTTTGAGAAAGCGTACAATAGAAGGTATTTTGAACAAATAATCATAAACCTTATCCAAAGGTGTATAACAAAAACACATGCCATTTAAGCATCATCTTGACCATAATATTGTAGAAATTAACGAAAATAAAATAATTTATTATAAATAATGACATGGATATTCTAATAATAAAATAATCATATAAAATATCAATAACTAATCTAATAATTTGTAAATTTATAATGTCAGAAATCATAAACATATTGTCTATGCTTTAACCAAGACAACATACATAAATGTGTAAGGCCTTGATCAATACCTAGATTATTTTTTCTCATGAGACCTACTATTGCATCAAAGGGCTATATCAAGCTTGGCCCATAACATAATAAGTATAATTAATTCCTTACATTAATGGGGTGAATCATAAACCACATAAACATGTCAAATGTAAAATCCATTCCCCAACTAGTAAACATAATTAGAAACCATATTGTTTAATTTGGGGAATGGTGTCAAAATAGCACAAACATAGCCATATAAACCATAAAAAATAATAAAACGTTTTAAATGATATCATAATAGATCTACCTTAATTACACATAAAATTCAATAAAGGATGTTGATAATGATGTAAATTATATAATTAAATCAATAAAAATTCCGTGAGATAAGTAACCCCTTCTAACATAAAAATAATTTATTTAAATGGATGTTAAATTTTATAAGAATTTTTTTGATGAATAAAATATATTAAATTTATAAAGTATGATTCAATACATTATGGTTTTATAATGGTGGAAAACACTACAAATTTTGTATAAGATTAAAAAACATTCCTTTCATATTTTTGTCAAAAACTCACAAAGTACATTGTTTGGAAAATGAAATGAAGATTATTTTAAAACCATTATATAAAAAATAAAACATGTTTTAAAATATATTAAACTTTTTTATCATAATAGTGATAATAATAATGGAAAAATTTATGAAACATATACATGGATGATAAATATTCCCCAGTAGATACGTACGTATAAACAAACCCGAATAATAATGAGATTGTAAAATTAACCCTTACCTGATACATTACGTTAGTTGAATGAATTTTAACCATTTTTATAATGGATTAAATAATTTTAATAATTTAGGATATAGCTATATCCATATCTATAATATGATATATGATCCTCTTATATTGTTTTTTAATTACATTTTGTAATTATTATTCATTGTGGTGTTAACATCTTCATTTTTCTATGCTTGTTTTATCATGAATATCTTGGTCCATTTACATGGGATATAAATAAAACATATCCATAATTATATTGATGTTTTAAATATCATATTTTATAATTAAATAATTATTTATAATAATTCCTAAATGGTTATTATGGAAAATTAATCTCATATTGTCGTAGAGATGATAGGTCGTACGTACGCACGAGAGACTATATCAATCCATTAATGGTAAAATGATAAGGAATTTGAGAGTATATTTATAATAAATAATTAATATCATGTCATAAGTACTATATATATCCATTATTTCAATCATTATAAATATCCACATAACGTGATTATGAAAACAATTTACACTATGACGTGGGGATGGTAAGTCGTATGTACTCACACACATGGTTTTCATTTTTCATAGGATGGATAAGTCATTGAATATTGATGTACCATAATCATAATAACATATAATAATACAAATTAATATATATTTATTCCTATATCATGGATACAACTCATGATGAGGATGTAGAAGAAGAAATGTACTTGGATAAGTTAGTAAAAATGATTACCTATTCTTCGCCAAACTCTATTTAGATAAATTCTTAAGAGAATTAGAGATGGTAGTTTTGGAATACCAGAACCTACAAAGATATTATAAGGATGTTGGGAGGATAAATGTTTAGGTACTTTTCAATTTATAAGGCTCATGATTTTCTTCAGAAGTTAGGGATGAGGTTTACTATTATAATTGAGGTGAGGGTAACTTTTAGAAACTCTCTATATATTTTATTACTATAAATTAATGTTCAATACATAATGGATTTGAAGTGTGTTATTTTAAATGTAATTTGAGTATGGGTTGAAATCCTCTTAGAAATTTTTTTATACTAGTAAATTTCACATTTATACCCTTATCACTTGGCAATAATACTTAGTTAAACGCATTAACTATTACCTTGATTGCACGTGTTTTACTTTTTGATGATTACTATAGTTACTATAATATTAAAAACGAAACATAAATGGGTCAAGGATGACATTATAATATTTATCCAATTTTTTCATCTTTTTATATTTTTATTAAATTGATATTATTTCATAAAGTTTTATTTCTTTTAATAAATCATTAATGTTAACATTATCACTATTTATTCTCTGCCATTTTAAAAAATATCAATACAAAACATAACATAAAAAACATTTAATATATCCATTTCTTGTCAATTTCATTTATAAAATTCTTATATGAAAATAAATAATTCAAATTATATAAATCTCAATATTTTTAATATCATTTATTCGATATTTCCTTTAATTAAATAATTTTTTATCTGAATTATATATGCCTTTAATGTAATGTTTTATTTTTTAAAAATTAAAAATAAATTATCAGTTCAAATGAAAGTATTTTTTCGTTAAAATTACTATTTATTGTAAAATTTATCTTTTATAAAACCCTATATTAAAAATTACATAATTAATAAATATATAATATGTCATCTTTATCATTTATCTGAATAAAATAAACTAAATTCCATACCCTATTACAAGTGGCCGACTAAAGTTATATTGTTGACTAATTGATGATTTTTTTTTCAAAACACAGTCATCAAATTAAATTATTTTTATTTTTTACGATAATTTTATAATATTTATAATATTATTTCCCCAATAATTACTTAATTTTCTATTAACAGCGGTAAAAAAATGTCCAATATTACTATTAAGAATTTATCTAATAATAAATGTTACATATTTAATAAATATAGTCTTTGGGATTCCAACTATGGAATAATTTTTTCATAATTCATAATTCGGAATTTGAAGTAATAAATTTAAAAATAATCCCATTATTGGAAAAAAATAATTTTTATAGAGAAATCATTTGAAATATTGAAATGTTTTATTATCCAAATTCAATAAGAAACTAATTAAAATAATATAATTTTTTTTAAATGATACAAAATTAAGTATTTGTGTATAATAATTTCTTAAAAATATAATATAACACTATTACTTATTTATATAAAAATTCAATTTTCATTAAAATTGTAATATTTTATCATTATTTCTCAAAAAATCAATCTTATCATAAAAATTCAAAAAAACATAAAAAAATTAAATTTTAAAAGTTATATTTACAATATTAAGTTTATTATGTTTAAATTTAATATATAAATTTGACAAAAAAACGGTTTAAAACCAGTTCAACATCAAAAGCCCTTAAAATTTAATTTTCAAAAAAATACTTCTTTTTTGAAAAAAATGGATATTTTGATTTACATTTTACAAAAAACACATCATATGAATGTTAAAAATTATATTGACTCTATTATACATATATTTTATATATATAATTCATATTTTGTGATTTCTTTATTAGTATAAAACATACTTGTCCACATTTAAATAGTTTTTATAAAAAATAAATTTATATTCAATTTGTTTTCATATATTTATTTTTCATTTCTTGGTAACTAAAGAAAGAAATATTAAATATTCATAAGTAATTATTTTCCAAAAAATAAATTTAATGGCTAAGATATAATTTCATATTAAAAAATAATATTTAATACTATATCATAGTTCATTTTTGTTCATTTTTACGTACCACATAAGCTTTCGAAGAGATGAAATTTAAGATGATACATAACATAAAATCATTGTTTGTTTTATTCTCCCATCCTTTAAAAAATTGTTTTCTTGGAATTTGTAAATTTATTTCAATGGCCAAAGGTTGAAACTAGAAAATTCTTTTTTTGGAAACCATCAGGAGAAATAAGAATAATAAAACATCTATTTAATAATAAGAAAATGGAAATCTAACGGTGTCTAAAAAACTAGGGTTTAGAATTGAAGAAAATTACTTGAAAATGAAAATAAGGAAAGGAAATAGAAATCAAAGAATCATGATATGAAGTATATATTTCCGAACATGGTCATCAGAAATTCTACCATCACAAAACTGATTTTTTGTGATTAATTAAGGAGGACATTGATTTTTCATTAAGAAAAGTATAAAAATAAAATTATTTTATCCAAATTCATTTAGTATAATTTAGATATTAATTTAATATACAATAAATCAATTACATGATTTCTTTCCTTGTCCTAAGTATAATCACTTCCTATGGTTGATATTAAATCTACATTTACATCTTTACGTACACAAGATGGTGGATATTCAAAATTAATTTATATTGCAGAAGAACATTTGATGAATCATAAGGTCTAAAACAAATTCCTTTATCTAGAATAAGTTTTCTAAATATGAAATGGATAGAAGAAAGAATCCAATAAATCATACATTAATATCAAACAATAATATCCAATGTTCAACAAAATCCATTCCAATCGTAAGGCTCATCCAAAATATATCTGTCAAAATTATCAGTCCAGTATTTTTTAATGAAGGTTACTAAATTTCTGTCATGACCCATCTTCGGGGCCCGTGCCGTGACTACCCCAAGCCCACCTTCCATAGGCCAGGGGCTGGCGACTAGCACCAAGGCGTAAATCTCGGTAAAAAGGGAAGGCATTGCCTTTGTAAAGTAAACAAGCACCTCAGAGTAAGCAACCAGAAAAGTAAACACTCAGTAAAAACTGAGTACAACTAAAAGTGCAGAAAGGAAGTGGGCCAGTATACAAACCCAAACTGAAAGTAAAGTACAACTCGAAAAGGAAAACATCAACTGAAAAGTAAAAGAAGTCACGCCGAGTCGTCCACTGGAAATCCCACCTGAAGGGTGGGTACAGATAGCTCCAAAGCTCCTCGGGTCCCGCCGTCCGCTACGAGTACGTCCCGCCCAGTGGTCCACCTCCAGGTACTGTCCTGATCTGCTAGCCTCAACCACGATCAACGCTGTCCGTCGTCTGCAACCAACACAACGTAGTGCGGGCGTAGCCCGTGCAGGGGTGAGTATAAGCTACTCAGTAGGGACCCCGAGACCCCCGAAGGTCTCCCCAAATCCACAAAGGATAAACCACAAAGGAATGATACAATAACGAAGTAACAACCGGCACTGCTTAGGTATATGCCCATTCATATACCTAAGTCATCAATTCCAATACGCTCCAACCTCCGAGCCCAAGTACAACCCAGTCTACAAAAGAGAAGTATGTGTATTCCACATAGGAAAGCAAAACGTAATCCACACAGGATAGCACAACACAATCCACACAAGAAAGCAAACATGATTCAGCTCACATAGATATACTTATTCGAAAGAGGATAGATATGATCACTTACCCATCTAAGTCGTCAGACCCACAAATGATCGATATGTACTAACCCCCGCAAAGATCCACACAGGATCGGACCCACACAGGATCTATAGGCGTTGGTTCACACAGGACCGCTGAGGGCTGACCCACACAAGATCGGACCCACACAGGATCGGTAGCACTGATCCACACAGGATCGCTGAGTGCTGTAGTCGTCGTCGTCGAATCCACTGAGGATCTCTGCACAGTCGTCGTCGTAGTCATAGTAGCAGTCGCAGCCAACTCTAGGGTTCCCACACACAACAAGCTCGTTCGGGAGGGTCCGCTCCACGAGCCGAGAGGCTGTTACATCAAATGTCACACAATCTAGAGTTGATGTATCGAAAAGTTCCGTATCACCAATAGGAACTCAACGTTGCAGACGGCAGGTCGATCGGATGTCCGGTCTGAGACTTATTGGCTTTTTCGTCCCAGGGGCCCGGTTGGTTTTTAAGGCAAAACCAACCCGACCGTACTCCACCTACGTCCAAACCTCAGAAGAAGTATTCCAAAAGATCTGTCTCACTATGAGGAACTCAACAAAGATGACATCACGTCAATCGGACGTCCGTAGCGCAAGATATGAGCATTTCCGCTCCGAGGGCCCGGTTGGTTTCATGTACGAACCAACCCGGCCAAACTCAAAGTATTCCAAAACCTTGTTTGCGATATACTAAAACGACCATCTCGATCCAAGGATCGCATCGCTACTGACGGCGCATCGTTTGGAGGTCCATAGCCCGAGTTATGGGCATTTGAACCCAAACAGTTCGGTATCGGGGGTTTCGGGCCCTGGCCAACCCAGCCCGAGACCCCCCCCCCCCCCCCCCCCCCCCGGCTAGCCCGAACCAGGTTGACCTGCCCCGGACAGGGTCGGCCCGGCCCGGCATGGCCCGGCCCGACTGGGCACGGCCCGGCTCAGCCCTGCGCGGCCCGGACTGGCTGACCGGCCAGGCGCCGGTCTGGCTCCGCGCAGCACGCCCAGCGCGCTGCCAGCTCGGCCTTCGGACGAGATTTTGGAAAAACGGGGGGCGCCTTCCCCCCTTCTGTAACCGCGACCCCCCCTCAATAATGGGGGGTTGTTTAAGCTGGTCGGGGGTATTTAATTCCCCCGGCATTCCCCATTTCTGGCCGGCCCGACCTGGCAGGCCGACTCCTCCTCAACGGGACCGGCAGTGGCCGATCCCTTTCTGGCTCCGACACCGGCGGCCCGGGTGGCGGCCGATGACCATGCTCTGCCGCGGCCCAGAACCGGCCGTAGCCCTTGCCGTCTGGTGCGGTGCAACGGCACCGTGCCCCTCCACTGCGGCCCTACTCCAGCCGCGACACCTTCAATTTCCTTCAACGCGGCGCGACAACGTCACGTTCTTGAATTTCTTTCCACGGCGCGGCGCGACTGCGCCCCGCAATACTTTCCGTGTGATTCCCGCATGGTGTGACGGCACCACGCCATCCCCTTCCATTCACAAAGAAACCATCATGAACTAAGGAGGGGGTTAGGATGTGTTTGTTCGGTCCGGACCCCTCTCGTTAAACGATAACATTTAGTCGATTAACCACGAAGTTCGACATGAAAAAATCAAGAACGGAAATAATATAATAGATTAACAAATAATCCCCTACCTCGGTTTCAAGAGCAGAGCACGTCAACGAGCAGCGGAATACAAGCGTCGCGGAGCTCGGGCATCGTGATAAACGAATGTCGATTTCGTTGACGTCGAGGTGCGTCTGAAGAGGAAGCGTCGCTGGAGAAGCTCCGTAAGCTGACGGAGATAACCCGAGGAGGAAGCAGTGTCTCCTGTCTTTGACACGGAAAGAAGATCGAATGAAGCAGCGTCGTCGATCTTCAAAAACACACCAGCTGCGAAGAAGAGAAGAGATGACACGTCTTTCTCTTCTTATGGTGACTGCGTTCTTCGTCGGAGCCTAGGTGTTCTTCGCGTTCTTCGTCAAGGAAGAAGGTGTTTCTTAGCTTTTTCTCCAAACAACTCTCAAACAACCCAACACCAACCCCTAAAAAAATAAGTTCCAGACTTATTTTATTAACACAACAAAGAATTTTAAATTCAATTGTTTGAATTTCAAAAACTTACATGTAACTCACCAAATTAAACTCATTGCATTTAAGTCATAGGTTATAACTTAAGTTAAAATAATTTAAGTGGGAGTAGAGGGGGGTTTTAGAGGATATGACAAGGTGGGGTTCGTGTGGGCCCCACCACCCTCATAACCTCCCAAGGGAGGTTGGGTGGTTACCCAACGTCCATCAAGAGCTAACACTTAGAGTAAAATATTAAAAATTATAGTGTAATTATAAAATAAACATCCACAATTTTTATTATCAACAATCGTGTAAACGCAACTCCGGAACAGGAGTTCCTAAGCAATTATCGGCGTTGCGGTTCCATCGGTGCCCTCAGAATGCGATTCTCGGCACGGGTTCAAAAGATAGAAAAACCCGCTTGTTCGTTCATTGAACGTACCCGAGCCAAACTTCAGAAATTGATTCCGGGAACACCGGGACTCCGAATCAGGTGCCGTCAGAAACTGCGTTCTTGTAAAAAATTCCAATGAAAAATAAGAAAATATTTCCCTTGAATTTTACGGGTCTTTACATTACTCCCACCTCAGGGCTTTACGTCCCCGTAATGATACATCAAAACTAGGTAAACAAATGAGGGTATTGAGCACGCATCTGAGCCTCCCGCTCCCAAGTGCTCTCATGGAGGTTCCCGTGCTGCCATCTGTTGCGCACTAGAGGAATCGACCATCCTCGTAGGACCTGCTCCTGTCGATCCTCGATCTCCACCGGGACCTCCGTAAAATTTTCCCCATCGTCAACATCAAGCTCCCCATGGTCAATGATGTGTGTCGGGTCATGCACGTATCTCCTCAGCTGAGATACGTGGAAGACGTCATGCACCCGGTGCAACTGAGGTGGTAGAGCCAGGCAATAAGCCACCTCGCCAATCCTGTTGAGGACCTGGAAGGATCCGATGAATCGCGGAGATAACTTTCCGCCTCAGCCAAATCTCTGTATACCACGTCGAGGTGACACACGCAAGAAGACGTGGTCGCCATCCTCGAACTCTAGTGGCCTCCGCCTCCTGTCAGCGTATGACTTCTGCCGGCTCTGAGCTATCCTCATCCGCTCCTGGATGATCTGGACCTTCTCTGTCGTGGCCTGGACCATCTCCGGCCCCACAAGTGCTGACTCCCCAAGGTCTGCCCAGCACAAAGGAGATCTACAAGGTCGGCCGTACAACGCCTCGTATGGTGCCATCCCGATGGTGGAGTGATAGCTGTTGTTGTACGCAAACTCCACCAAGGGTAGGTGGTCCTCCTAGCTACGACCAAAGTCGAGGACACATGCGCGGAGCATGTCCTCAAGAGTCTGAATGTTCTTCTCTGTCTGACCATCCTTCTGAGGGTGAAAGGTTGTGCTCAGACGTAGCTGTGTCCCAAACGCCTCTTACAATCCCTTCCATAGCCGGGAAGTAAAACGAGCATCTCGATCAGAGACGATAGATGATGGCACACCGTGAAGCCACACAATCTCTTGAACGTAAAGGCGTCCCATGCTCTCCACTAAGCCCTGCTCTTTGATGGGTAAGAAGTGAGCCGACTTGGTGTGTCGGTCGACAATCGCCTAGATGGAGTCGTGACTTCTAGAAGTGTGTGGAAGTCCAGTCACGAAGTCCATACATATCCCATCCCACTTCCACTCCGGAACCTCTAAGGGCTGTACCAAGCCTGCTGGTACCTGATTCTCAGCCTTTACCTGCTGGCAGGTGAGGCATCGAGAAATGAACTCTGCCATAGCCTTTGTCATGCCCGACCACCAATGCTGTCATCTGAGATCCTGGTACATCTTCGCCACTCCAGGATGTACCACCAAAGGATAAGTGTGAAACTCTCTCAGTACCTCCTCCCGTAAAGCGACTGGTACCATGGTACGTCCTCTGAAAAGGATGTCATGCTCTGTTCCAAAGGAAAAACCATCAGGTGCCTGTCCTGAGGATATCTGTGCATGCCGGTTCTCATAGTCAGCATCCCCGCGCTGTACCTCTCTGAACCACTACAGAAGTGGAGGAGTGAATGTGAGAGACTGAAGGAAGGTTTCTCCATACCTATCCACGAAGGATATCTTCAAAGAGGCTAACTGCTCCATCGCCTCCTCAAGTATTTGTATGCCCATCCTCTTGCTGAGGGCATCGACTACTACGTTCCCCTTCCCAGGAGTATAGAATATATCAAATTCATAGTCCTGGAGGAACTCGAGCCATCGCCGCTATCTCAAGTTCAGGTCCTTATGCGAGAAGATGTACCTGAGACTCTGATGATCAGAAAAGAATGTAAAGCGCTCTCCCATCAGATAGTGTCGCCATGTATTCAGAGAGAAGACCACAACTGCTAACTCCAGGTCATGGGTAGCGTAGTTCTGCTCATGCAGCCTCAACTAACGTGATCCATAAGCGATCAATGCCCACTCTTGCATTAGGACACAACTGAGTCTGGTCCCTGATGCATCTCAGTAGACTACGTACCCTACTCCCTCCTCAGGCAAACTCAAGATAGGGGCACTGGTCAATCTCTGTCTCAGCTCTTGGAAGCTCTGCTAACATTTGTCTAACCACCCGAAGGGTTTCCCCTTCTTCGTCAAAGCTGAGAGTGGTGCTTCAACTCTAGAGAAGTCTGACACGAATCTCCGATAGTACCCAGCAAGACCCAATAAACTCCGCACCTCCGTCACGCTCCTGGGTGGCTGCCAAGCTAACACTGCATCAATCTTCGCAGGATCCACTGCAACTCCTGCCTCAGAGATGACGTGCCCCAAGAAGAGGACCTCACGTATCCAGAACTGGCACTTCGAGAGCTTACCATAATGCTGGTGCTCTCGAAGTGTGTCTAGTAAAACCCATAAGTGGTAGGCGTGCTCCTCATCAGTCATCGAGTAAATCAGAATGTCATCGATGAAGACCACAACAAATTGATCGAGGTAAGGTTGAAATATCCTGTTCATGAGGGACATGAACACTGCTGGAGCATTGGTTACACTGAAATACATAACCAAGAACTCATAGTGGCCATACCGACATCTGAAGGCCGTCTTCTGCATGTCCTCATCTCTAACTCTGAGCTGATGATAGCCTGACCTGAGATCTATCTTCGAGAACCACCGTGCTCCATTCATCTGATCAAAGAGGTCATCAATCCTTGGTAGTGGATACTTTTTCCTCACTGTCACCTGGTTCATGTGACGATAGTCAACACAAAGTGGCAAGCTCTCGTCTGCCTTCTTGGAGAACAAAATCGGGGAAGCCTAGGGTGAAACACTGGGTCGGATGAACCCCTTGCCCTACAAGACCTCCAACTGTACACGTAGCTCTCGAAGCTCGGTGGGGGCCATCCGATATGCTGGAGTCGATATCAGAGCTGTCTCGGTGTACAGATCAATATAAAATTCTACCTCTCTGTGAGGAGGTAACCATGGAACGTCATCGGGGAAAACGTCCGCAATCTGGTCCACCACTGCAGGAAAACTAGGACTCCGCACGTCACCTACTCCTAGGATGAGGCTAGCCAACTGATTAGTGATGGGCTGTACTCTCCTCCGAGGAAGTCTATCCTGTTCTGCAAAGTCTCCCTTCTCGCCGGTGAAGGTGAACCTGCTCCCGTCGGTGCGTACAAATCGCACTTTGCACATAAAACATTCAATCTGTGCACGGACCATAGATAACCAATCCATGCCCAAGATGACGTCATAAGGCCTCGATGATGCTAAAAAAAGATCCCAGCCGAAGCTCTCGCCTCCTAGAGTAAGCTCAGACTGCCGGCACTAGTGCATAATCGTCGAGTCTGCTCCCGTAGGAGTCTCTAGCCGTAAGTATCGAGCCAACGGCTCTATCAGAATCTCTGAGCTCCAAACAAGGGAAACGACTATGAAAGAGTGACTCGCTCTTGTGTCTATAAGTACGGCAGAAAGGGTGGAATAGACACAGATAGTACCTCTAATCATCTCTGGCGTGCCGTTGTCGTAGGCCTCCGTTTCCTAGAGCTGTGCCTGTCTCTGCCCGCCAGCTCCCTGTGGTCAGGGTGGACCTTCTAGTAGTGGTGGTAGTAGAGCCTCAAAGCGTCGCCCACCACCTGCTGCTCGGCCAGCTCCTCTACCTCGTCTGCCTCCTCCCTGCGGACTGCCACGGTCGACCCTCGGCCTTTGCCTCGGTGGTCCCTCAACCGTTTGCTGCTCCTCGGCACGGCGGTTCGGGCAATCACGAGCCATGTGGCCCTGCCCGCCGCACGAGTAGCACTGCCTACCTCTTGAAAAACTGGCTCCGCGCTGTGTGCCCCGCACTGCTAAGCCAGTGTCCTGAGGTCGTCTGCCTGAGGGTCTGGTCTGCCTGGAACAAAGAGTCATCCGTCGACTGCCTGCTTCAGAAGACTCTTCTACGTGCCGCCCTGTGGTGGGTCTCGGCGCTGGTGTAGACTCAGCAAGAAAGCTCTCGATCAAAAGGGCCATCTCTAGTAATCTTGTCTGAGTCGGAATGCTGAGGGATATCAGCAATGCCCTGATCTTGTGTCTCAAACCCTGATCAATGGTCCGGGCCCGGATGAATGGGTCTCGTACCATGTCGGGCGAGTAGCGCGAGAGATCAATAAATCTCGCCGAGTACTGAGCGACCGTCATGCTACCCTGCCGCAGCTGAAGAAGCTCATGTATGTGCACCGCACGGAGGGTGACTGGGACAACCTCTAAGAAGAAGAGGCTCTCAAAGTCCATCCAAAGTAGAGATGCCTCATCATGCACCTGGAGCATCAAGCTCCACCATCGTCTTACTGCTGCGTGCAGTAGGCTCGCCGTGAGGATCACCATGAGGTCTGCTGGTGTCCTCACTAGCCTAAAAACTCGTACGACTGCCTCCAGCCGGTCCTCGGCTGCCAGGGGGTCCATCTCCCCACAGAACCTAGGCGGTCGCTGGCACTGGAACTCATGCAGTGCACTGAGGCAACGTGCATCGTCAGCGGCTGGTGCTGGAAGTATCGGTGGCTCGGCGGGTAGTGCTACTACTGGTGCCACTGCTGAAAAAGGGCCCTGCACCGAGGCCTCTTCGCTTGGTGGGCTGTCGTCATGCTCGACTCTCAGAACCCTAGATGGATACCGTCGAGGGGCCATCCTGAAAAGGAAACAGGTGTGCCATAGTTAGAACAGTATACCTAGTGAGATGATAAAACGTAATCATAATGAAAAATTTAAACACACACGCAATCAATGTTTTCCTGCATTAAGTAGGAAATCAGAAGTCAGGGTCCTGGTGTATGGATACGTCAGCCACCGCACCAACACTGGACTCCCTGGACTGATAACCACACTCAATATGCTTAACATTATTGCTTCACATAGAAAAGATCATAGTTCGCGGTAGAACCGAACTCCTCTGATACCAATTTGTCACGACCCGTCTTCGGGGCCCGTGCTGTGACTACCCCAAGCCCGCCTTCCGTAGGCCAGGGGCTGGCGACTAGCACCAAGGCATAAATCATGGGAAAAAGGGAAGTCATTGCCTTTGTAATGTAAACAAGAACCTCAGAGTAAGAAAGCGTAAAAGTAAACACTAAGTAAAAACTGAGTACAACTGAAAGTGCAGAAAGGAAGTGGGCCAGTATACAAACACAAACTGAAAGTAAAGTACAACTCAAAAAGGAAAACAACAAATGAAAAGTAAAAGCAGCCACGCTGAGTCGTCCACTAGAAATCCCACCTGAATGGTGGGTACAGATAGCTCCACAGCTCCTCGGGTCCCACCGTCCGCTCCGAGTACATCGCACCCAGTGGTCCACCTCTAGGTATCGTCATGCTCTGCAAGACTCAACCACGATCAACGATGTCCATCGTCTACAACCAACACAACGTAGTGCGGGAGTAGCCCATGCATGGGTGAGTATAAGCTACTAAGTAGGGACCCCGAGACCCTCGAAGGTCTCCCAAAATCCACAAAGGATAAACCACAAAGGAAAGATACAATCACAAAGTAACAACCGACACTACATAGGTATATACCCATACATATACCTAAGTCATCAATTCCAATATGCTCCAACCTCTGAGCCCAAGTACAACCCAGTCTACACGGGAATATATACGAATTCCACATAGGAAATCAAAACGTAATCCACACAGGATAGCCCAACACAATCCGCACAAGAAAGCAAACAGGATTCAGCTCATATAGGTATACTTCATCGAAAGATGATAGAGATGATCACTGATCCATCTAAGTCGTCGGTCCCCCAAAGGATCGATAGGTACTAACCCCCGCAATGACCCACATAGGATCGGACCCACACAGGATCTGTATGCGCCGGTTCACACAGGACCGCTGAGCGCTGACCCACACAGGATCGGACCCACACAGGATCGGTAGCACTGATCCACACAGGATCGCTGAGTTCTGTATTCATCGTCGTCCAATCCACAGAGGATCTCTGCACAGTCGTCGTCGCAGTCACAGTAGTAGTCGCAACCAGCTCTAGGGTTCCCGCACACAACAAGCTCATTCGGGAGGGTATGCTCCACGAGCAGAGAGGCAGATACATCAATTGTCACACAGTCCAGTGTTGATGTATCCAAAAGTTCTGTATCACCAATAGGAACTCAACGTCGCAGACGGCGAGTCGATCGGATGCCCGGTCTGAGAGTTATTGGCTTTTTCATCCTAGGGGCCCGATTGGTTTTTAAGGAAAAACCAACCCAACCATACTTCACCTACGTCCAAACCACGGGCGGAGTATGCAAAAAAGTCTGTCTCACTAAGATGAACTCAACAAAGCTGACGACACGTCAATCGGATGTCCATAGCTCAACATATGAGTGTTTCCGCTCCGAGAGCCCTGTTAGTTTCGTGTACGAACCAACCCGGCTGAACTCAAAGTATTCCGAAACCTTGAGTGTTATATACCAAAATGACCATATCGATCCAAAGATTGCATCGCCACTGACGACGCGTCGTTTTGTGGTTAGTAGGCCGAGTTATGGGCATTTGATCCCAAATAGTTCGGTATCAGGGGTTTCGGGCCCGAGCCGACCCGGGCCGAGACCCCCCCGGCTGGCCCGAACCGGGTCGACCCGCCCTGGACAGGGTCGGCCCAGCCCGGCATGGCCTGGCCCGGCGGGGCATGGCCTGGCCCGGCACTGCCCGGCGCGGCCCGACCCGGCGGGGCTCGGCCCGGCCTGGCAGACCGGCCAGGCGCCGGTCCGGCTCAGCGCAGCGCGCCCAGCGCGCTGCCAGCTCGGCCTTCGGCCGAGCTATTTGAAAAACAGGAGGTGCATGCCCCCCTTGTGTAACCGCGGCCCCCCCTAAAAAATGGGGGGGCCATTCAAGCTAGCCGGGGAAATTTAATTCCCAGGCTTTCCCCATTTCCGGCAGGCCCGACCTGGCCGGCCGGCTCATCCTCAATGGGACCGGCAGTGGCCGGTCCCTTTCCGGCTCCGACACCAGCGGCCCGGCTGGCCGCTGGTCACCATGCTCCGCCATGGCCCGGAACAGGCCGCAGCCCTTGTCGTCCTGCGCGGTGCGACGACACCGCGCCCCTCCACCACGGCCCCGCTCCGGCCGCGACACCTTCGATTTCCTTCAATGCGGCGCGACGGCGTCGCGTTCTTGAATTTCTTTCCACGGCGCGGCGCGACGGCGCCGCGAAATACATTCCATGTGATTCCTGCATGGTGTGACGACACCACGCCATCCTGTTCTATTAACAAAGAATCAATCATGAACAAAGGAGGGGGTTAGGCCGTGTTTGTGTTGTCCGGCCCCCTCTTGTTAAACGATAACATTTAGTCGATTAACCACGAAGTTCGACATGCCAGAATCATGAACGGAAATAATTTAATAGATTAACAAATAATCCCATACCTCGGTTTCAAGAGCGGAGCACGTCAACAAGCCGCGTAATACAATCTTTGTGGGAAACGAACGTCGATTCCGTTGACGTCGAGGTGCGTCCGAAGAGGAAACGTCGCTGTAGAAGCTCCGTAAGCTGACGGAGAAAACCCGAGGAGGAAGCGGCATCTCCTTTCGTTGACATGGAAATAAGATCAAAAGAAGCGGCGTCGTCGATCATCAAAAACACACCGGATGCGAAGAATTGAAGAGATGACACGTCTTTCTCTTCTTATGGTGACAACGTTCTTCGTCGGAGCCTAGGTGTTCTTCGCGTTCTTCGTCGAGGAAGAAGGTGCTCCTTAGCTTTTTCTCAAAAAAGCTCTCAAACAACCCAACACCAACCCCTAAAAAAATAAGTTCTAAACTTATTTTATTAACACAACAAAGCATTTGAAATTAAATTGTTTGAATTTCAAAAACATACAAGTAACTCACCAAATTAAACTCATTAAATTTAAGTCATAGGTTATAACTTATGTTAACATAATTTAAGTGGGAGTTGAGGGGGTTTTAGAGGATATGAAGAGGTGGGGTTCGTGTGGGCCCCACCACCCTCATAACCTCCCAAGGGAGGTTGGGTGGTTTCCCAACTTCCATCAAGAGCTAACAGTTAGAGTAAAATAATAAAAATTGTAGTGTATTTATGAAATAATCTTCCACAATTTTTATTATCAACACTCATGTAAACAAAACTCCGGAACAGGAGTTCCTAAGCAATTACCGGCGCTGCTGTTCCATCGGTGCCCTCAGAATTCTATTCCGGGCACCGATTCAAAAGTTAGAAAAACCCGCTCGTTCGTTCACGGAACGTACCCGAGCCAAACTTCGGAAATTGATTCCGGGCACACAGGGACTCGGAATCAGGTGCTATCAGAAACCGCATTCTTGTAAAATTCTAAAGAAAAATAAGAAAAAATTTCCCTTTATTTTTACGGGTCTTTACAATTTTAAAAATCAAATGACGATAAATTTTTTCCCATACAACATAATTAATATATTTTTGTCACAATCTAAATATATGAATAACATGATCACTATAATACCATAATTAAAACATTCATTCATTAAAATCTATATACCAAAAGTACTATAGTACATTTCTTATATATCCCCTGATTCTCATTACCAGTATATCATAACATAACTCTTTAATCCAAAAATAGAAGTACATTATATATTCCACTTCAACGTTAGTAATATCATAATAATGACCTTGATCCCATTTCATTTTATGAGATAGATTTCCTGGATTCTTGTTATATCCACTTATAATGTACTCTATCAAATTATAGTTAAAATAGTGAACATTGACAACTTGTTTCATTCCCTTAAAATCATGATCTTGGTGGCCTTAATCTCCATACTTGTATCAAAATAACATTCCCAACAAGTAATTACTAGGGTGTTTCTTTCAACAGTTATAAAATTTAGAAAATCATTATTTCTATTTTTTCTTATTATTCATCTCTTTCTCCATCATTCTCTACATCCCTTTCTTTCCCTTAATGTCATAGGACAAAGATAATTGTTTCACTTGTTTGATAGAACATGAGAATATATCATTGTATGATGTGAATGTTTGATAGACTAGTGTCCTTAATAGGAAAGGCTAAAACCAATCAAAGAAATTATTAATATTACCCATTGGGTTATCTATGTTTTCTATAATATGAATTTTTAATATAGTCATGTTGGGATCCAAAAAAGAAACATCCTCATCCTTCATTTGTTTCAGAATTAATAATTTTCTCTCCATATCCACTAGTTGTTCATGAGGGAAATATATTGTCATGATAATTTCCTTAATCCCCCTCATTCCATGTCTTCTATTTTATCTTCCTCCATTATGGCTTAAATGAATGACCACCGTTGATTTTCATTTTATGATAGATGATAAACTTCAATGACAACCATCTCCCATTAATATATTCTAAATGCAAGGAATATCATTTCTATAGAACATATCCAATGTTCATCTATAAAGTTGTTTTCTCATGAATAGATCTATCATTGTACCTTATAGATGTCGAAAATGATGCTCAAATTGGTAATATTAGTATTTATAACATGACTCAGTTGTCCAAGTATCGTTTTAATTTGTTCATCACTAGTGGTACCCCCATCCACAACATCATTATCATGTATAAGAGGTAAATACCTACATGGATTTTATGTATTGAAATGGTTTCCATTTCATCTACTAAGTTCATTTTTTAAACAACAATATAAACTAGAATATGTTTTGAATCATGATGAAAAATTTTGAAATTGAAAAACACATTACATAAATTTAAAATTTATCCATAGTAACTCTCATAATAATAAAAATTATTTATTTGAGGATATATTTAGTTTCAAATTAATTTTTATGTTTTGTAATGAAAATTTTAATTATCCTTAGCATATCCCCCAGGAGTTACAAAATAAGAAAACAGTAAGGCCCATTTTCATCTACCTGTTTATGTCGAGTTAGACCCAATTAACCTTGTTGGAGTTGTTACCCAAAGGTACATATATTCCAGAACAAAATCCACTTATAGTATCTAGAAATAGATGTATTTCTAGGAAGACCTGCATAACCTATAACAAACCATAATTGTGGGATGTTATTATTTTCCTGTCCACGATGTCTATTATAGAGTTGTGTTTCTTAATCAATGTTTTGTAATTCATGTTTTGATGGTCTCTACTAAAATTTTTCTAACACCAATTATAATGACCCCAACCATAGTAGCCCATAACATGTTTCTCAATTTATTACATTATCATAGATAAAATATTTGAATACCAAAGTATTGATTAGTTTAATAGTTTTAGAAACCATATTACATACCTGAAACTTATATTATCATTTTAAATATAAAATGAAACAAAATGGAAGCTTTAATAACACCATTAATCTCCCATATTTACATTGTATTTCAGTCATAATATACATCTTGGCATCCTAGGAATAACAAAACAAAAGAAAGGGGTGAGATCAGATGATCAGTTTGGGTAAGTGTACAGTAGAAGCTGTTATGAATAAATATCTATAATCATTATGGTAAGTTGTATAAAAAACAAAAAATCTATTCAGATATAATAATGAGAGTAATATGAAAAGAATAAATGAAAAAAAATACATAAAAATAAAATGCATATCAAAATAATCGAATAATCACACGAAATGTCAATAATTAATCTCACAATGTGAAAATTCAAAATGTTGGGAATCAGAAACATACCCTCAAGGATGTAGCCAAGACACTATAAATAAAAGGGTAATGCTTGGACAATACCCAAATAGTTTGTCTTGTGACACCTACCTTTCCATCAAGAAGCTATCGTGGGACCTACCCATCACTTAGTCCAATTAATTTTTCAGATAAATGTTGTGAAACATAAATAATATATTCATGAGAAATGTACATAACATTCCATAATCATTAAACATAATCAAAACCATTCTTGGTAATGCGGTGAATGATTTCCAAATATATAATCTATTACCAAACCGATCATAGAACATTTTATAAAATACAGTGAAAAAAATAATTATAAATCATCCTCGATGAATCATAAAATTCAACAAAGTATATTTACATAGATGAAAATAATCTAATAAAATTAATAAAAGTTTATTTTCCAAAATAACCCTTTTTTACATTGAAATCAATTGTCTAAAAGGAAGCACAATTTTTAAGGAAAAAAATTTCCTTGAAAATAAACTTGTAAACATATATATTAATCTCTAATACATTAATGCTTCACGATGTCAGAAAAATCATCTCATGTCGTATAATTTATAAATCATTCATTCCGTATTTTTTTCAAAAAAGTGAAAAAGTGCCTCATTTGAAAATTGAAAAAAACCATTCATTTGAACTATTTAACAAAATGTTGAACATGGGTACAAAAAATTAATAATTTGTAGGTTAATCGTAAATATAATTTCGAAAACCATTTTACGAAACATGGACATGCATGATAAATATTCCCGATAAGATACTTACTTATAAACAACCCGGAATAATATTCAAATTCTAAAATTAACTCTTAAATATCACTTTATAACAGTTGAACATGATTTAAAATCTAGTATATTGTTTCAATGAATTATATTAATTTAATCAATGTATATATAATTTTATTATCATATATGATCCTATTATATCTTTTTGTTAATAATATATCCTTATTATCCATATTTCGAGTGTTAACTACTTCATTTTTTACGCATGTTTTATCATGAATGTCTATGTCCATTTTATTTTGATATAGATCAAAAATATACATAATGATATTAATGATTTAAATATCATATTTAATCATAAAAAACAATCTTGAATGATTATAATGTAAATTTAATCTCATCGCATCGTGGAAACGGTAGCTCGTACCTATGCACAAGTTAATGTATAATTCCAGTAATGTCTAAATTTTAAGTAATTAGATTTTATATTAATTATATATAATCAATATCATTTCAAAATTAAAATATATATACATTATTTACATCACTATACACATCCATTTAAAGTGAGG
This sequence comes from Viscum album, assembly GCA_963277665.1. NCBI lineage: Eukaryota > Viridiplantae > Streptophyta > Magnoliopsida > Santalales > Viscaceae > Viscum > Viscum album. The sequence goes on along the minus strand of OY728128.1, from coordinate 412,164,065 downwards.
ATGAAAACAAATTACACCGTGCAATGGAGATGTTATGTTGTATGTACGCATGTGTTTTGGTTTCATTTTTCAGAGGATGGATAAATAATGAAATACAATTTTCTAATAATCATAATAAAATTTATGAATAATGATTATAATAGATTTATTAAATAGTCATGGATACAACTCATGAAGTGGAAGTATATGATGAAATGAACATGGAAATGTTGGAAAAAACCATTGCCTCTTCTTTGGCGTACACGCTTTAGATCTCTTCTTAAAAGATATATTGTGAGTCTTTAGAAAGACCAAGAACAAAAAAAATAGATAAGGGTTTTGGGAGGTGAAATGTGCAAAGTTTGGTTGAGCTAGTAGGCTCAATGTGCTGTGATTATGTGATGTAGGAGGTTCCCTTTTATAATTGAGGTTAGGGTCACATTTGGATACTCACAAAATATTAAATTAAAATGAGATAATTTCTAATTATAAATCGACCCAAAGTGTTTTTATGAATATAACATGAGGGTTGGTAGAAATCCCCTAAAATAATAATTTTTAGTGAATTTCAGAACACATTCAATCTCTTATCTCTTGGATTTAGGTCGTAGTTAATCCCTTTAAATCTGAATGTGAACAGATGTGTAATACACAGTAATGGATAATACTGTTATGATAAAATTTTGAACAAATAATAAATTACTCATGGATTATATTATAATCATTATACCAATTTTTTAAAAAAAATTATATCTATATGAATTATATATAATTTAATAAAATATTACTTATTTCAAAATATCATATATGTAATTTTTAACACTATTCATTTCATTACTTCTATAAAAATAGCAACACTGAAGATAACATCAAAAAAACATTAATATATCCCTATCATTTCAATGTTATCCATAAAATTCATGGATGACATTAATAATATCATATTAGATTTATTTAAATTTTTGTAATATCATTTATTAGATATTTACATAATTAAATAATTACTCCATCATCATTATATAAGCCTTTATGGTAAATATCTTTTTCAAAAAAATAAAAATATAATGGTGAATAAAATTTTATTAGATTTAAATTTAATATTTATAGTGGAACTTTACTTATGTATAACCAATTATTAAAAATGATATATTTATTAAAGAAATGAGTATGGAAACATTAACTTTTCTTTAAATAAAATATAATAAATGTTATACTCTCATCCAAGATCCATCCAAATGTTATAATCTCAGGTCATACATAATTTTGGGAAACACTTTCTCATCCAATGAAATTTTGATAAGTGTTCGCATAATTTACTACAATTTATAATATTATTTCGACACATAATTACCGAAATCAAACATAACCATGGTAAAACAAATTACAGAAGTTACTATTCTTCTTTTTTTGAAAATTAAAATGGACTTATTTAATAAATTTATATATTGTGATTCCAAATATGGAATATATATTTCAAAATTAAAAACATAGAATTTTCGGTAATTAATTTATGATTAATCTTTTTGACTAAATGAGAAAATAAGTTTTAATGTGAAGACTGTACGATCGGAATAATACAATGATGCGAAAGAGGGGGGAGGGTGAATTGTGCACTTCAATATTTTTGACTAATTATTAATTTTGACTTACTTTATGAATTATGCAGATATGAATATTTTCCTTCTGTATGAAATATTAGGGGCAGATAAATATATGGAATGAATATAAATATTTTATAGTGGGTTGAGGTAAAAAAATCCAAATTTACACATCACCAATCTCTCTCTCTACAAACTCAGTGAATTTCACTGGAAATGTACTCTTATAATAAGAAAATAATGTCCACAACTGAGTATAGGTAGTTGAATCCTTTACAATAGGGCTTAACCAGGCCTTATTGTACTTTTAGAGGGATCTAATTATCCATAAATCAGAACTATAAGATTATACTTAAACCACAACTGAGTACGAGAAATTAATACTCCAATAAATAAAAAGAGTATGATTTGTTTATGGTACATATTGATCTTCATTATTGTAGTAGCATCCAAAAGTAGATGGATCTTATTCTTCAAAAATGAATATTTTCAATAAATAATAACTCTGATGTAGTCCTAGTTTGAAATGATATTAAAAATGAATAGAAACAAATTTTAAGAAATCATACAACAGTACGACATTGGAAATGTAGAACATTCAACGTGAATACTCGTTGGAAAATAATAATTATGATCATTATTTACAGTATCACTATAAAAAATATTCACAAGATTACAGTCATATGTGTGAATGTAAATTTCCAAAACAATTGTAATAGAATATATAGAGTAGAAATATTTATATTATATTTCTAAGCCAAGAATGAATTTTGATAGTTTGAGATTTTTAAATTTAATATTGTCTAGGGGAAGAATAACATCGTTTAAAATTATGAATTATTTTTCCGAATGAATATGATTTTTGAATCAATAATAATGACCCATTAAATGAACAAATTCAATAATATATCTGATCTTTAATTCTACCAAGAATTCTGCAAAATTCTTAGATAAAATCATCAATTTAAATCCACAATTCTGAATAGTAAAACACATGGTTCCTTAATAAAATGAAATGTTTCCAATTTTTGGGATCAACTATATAACATTCATTGTCCAAACATAAGTATCAAAATTAATGGGTGGTCATAAAAACAAGTTTGATGAACCATAAGTTATTTTCTCAAATGTAGGGTTTCTTTCTTATATATCATTCCTTAACCATACTTTATTTTCAAAACAAATGTAAGATTTTATCAAAACGAAATGATATTTAGAAATAATTTTCTAATAATTTATTTTTGATTATCCATACATTCTTCTTCAATCATAATAATGAATTAAAATGTAATGTTCATGAACCTTATGTGTTTCTCAAATCATATGGTTTAAAACTTATGCTACATTCATCAACCTATGATATAAAGATTGTTTCTAGAAATTGAAAAAATGCCTTCATAAAACTTTAAATAATACTAAATATTAATTAAAAACATGAATAAAATTCTAGAATATATATCTAAATAAATATTTATTTCATGAAATATCCATAAATAATGTATTTAGAAAAAAAACAAGGGTATTTTTGTTAATCATAATAAATATGATTTATAGATTATTATTGCGGAAATAATTTCCCAACAATCTCCCTATTTTAGAAGATCAAAAAACTGATAAAAATAATAAACAAAATATATAGGATCTGTAAATTCATATTTTTAATATATTTATTTTTCTCGTAATTATATCAATTTTACAGAATTATTTCTCTAAAAAAATTTATTGAAATGTTTTTTCCAAATTTTCTCCCCCTTTAGTGATAGAGAATAGAAAGTAAAAGAAAAATGATAAAACATATTGAATTTTACATAGAACAATAAATAAATTATTATAGTGTATTGTTTGGATAAATAAGTCATGAGTTCTGGGAGTAGAGATAAACATAAATTATAGAAAATTCTTATAATATATAAAAAGAAAAATGGATGTTTTATATATTATTTTTTTTAAAAAAATAGATGTTTTGTTTTTAAAATAATGCTTAAATATTTTTCTATTTAGTTTTAAAACAGTATTGTTAGGATTGGTTTCTAGTGCTTGTTCAGGGGGCGTTTGAGATGCTTTATTTTTTTCAGTTCTAATATTAGAGATTACAATGTTTCTGAAGGATGTTCTACTAACTGCATTACCAAAATTTTTGATTCATGAATTAATTTAATGTTTTTAATAAAATTTAATTTCAAAAGTTCATTAAATTTTTTTTCTTTCTTCAAAAGAATATATATCTTTTTTGTGATCTTATTAAGTAGTAGCCTAATATTGGGTTCACATGAAGTGAGTCTCTAAAAAATATTATTATGATTATTCAATAAAAATGATAAGAGAACACTATTAGAATGAATATTCTTAATATTTTAATTCATATAATCCATTAATAATCTGATAGATTGAAATATTCTGATCAGATCTATTGATGTTAGAGGTGAATAGGTAGTATTTTTGGACTGAATAACACGTCCTTTTACTGATTCAAATTTAATTTCCATTTACAATTTCAAATCTAGAAATGGGTTTTTAGAAATATATTCTGATTTCATATTTCAAAATGTTCCAATAAATCTCTATTTAGGGAATCAAAAACAATGTTTTGATACAAAAATTAATATGGACTCTTATTGATGAGTCTGAATAGACTCTATTTCTATCCATAGAACAGATGAATTTCATAAATCATCAATTCTTTTTGAAGATTCCATTTCATTTCAAATAATATTTCCCTTCTCTATAAACATCTTAAACATATTTTGAAGGTATTATATTTTAGATTTCTATGAATCAGATGGTCCACGATCAGGAATTTTCTACTGTTAAATTTCTATAAGAGTTAAATATTTATCGATTGAGAACTCATTGGAATCAGACATACCATAAAATAACATTTTTTCATTATCTATTGGTATATGTATTTATTTTTATGGAATGACCAATAGAAGAGATAACCGGAATCTCAATGATCTTAGTGGTCTGAGACACCAATTTCAAAAAAAAAAAATTATTCTTGAACAACTTATCTCTATTAGTCTGGATGAAGTCCACCTAGAAGATCATTATCTTTAAATTATTCTTGAGGATCCTCAGTATGATCTTGTTATGACAAATGAACTAAATATATTCCATCTGATGATCCTAACACCAAATACTTATGTTGGGATTCTTCTTTGTTTCATTGCTTTAAGATATATTCCTCATGATTTTATTCTTTTGAACAGTATTCAACAAGATTTGTATAACCATATAGAGTTCTATTTTGGTAATTTGATAGACACCTTCTCTTCTTTATTCCCCAACTTCTTTTTTTATAAATTGAAATAATCCTACATACTAGTGGGTTCCATACTCCCCATGAGAAAAAAATCCTTTTTTATGACTGCCATCCAAACAAACAACATCATCATACCTTTTATTGTACTAAAAAATAATCCAATTATATTTAGTGTACTAGTATTCAAAACATTTCTATGATAAAAATTTATTCGAGAATAAAACATAAGAATCAAATTTTTCTTGGACAACATAAGATAAATGGTTTCATTATAAAGATAAAATAACATGCTTTCTTCTGAATGGTAATAATAACACATATATATCATCATATATCAGGAAAATTCAATTTGATGTCAATAATAAAAAGAAACATTATATAAATATATATGTATAAAATATTATACATTTTTGAATCCCCTAGAGCGGTAGTAGTTTGAGTAAATCTTACAAAAAACACCAGGTGTCCCACAATATCCTTTACAAGCATTTTCCTAATATTTATTTGATACAAAAATAAATGCCATGATTTCATCTGAATTGTTTCCTTGATTTCTAACTGTTCGAAGATCGAAATTGAATATTCCTTCATGAAATTTTTTTAAAATATGAGATATTTCTACCGAGGATATCAAATATTCCTTATCTTCTATTAGAGAAGATATCATATATTTTATTTCACCAAAACTAAAATGGATATTACAATAAATCATCTTCTATTCTTCCTAAAAAAAATATTATCCTCATTAATTAGAAATTCCAATCCTTGATAAACGAGATATTTCTTGAGTATACGGGGTGTCTCATAAAACCATTCAAATTATATAACCTTTCCTTAATAAATCTTCTTGAAGGGGACATGCTTAGGATTCAAATCCCATAATTATCATTCACTTGATCTCATAGTATCTATTATTTCTAATAGTTTGAAGGTTGATGTTTATCTAATTTGTGGGTTTTGGAAAAAAATACTAGTGGTCTTGTAGGAAAAACAATCTGAAAAGAATTGGTATAAAAATTTGAAGGTTTTTCTAATTGACAATAACATGGTCTGGTTTCTCATGACGATTGGCTAGGGTAATCATTAAAAAAATTTAATTTGAAAAAATGAGTTTCCAAAACAAAAAATGATAAAAATATTATATTTATAAAAATAAATTGAATAATAGTTTAATAGATAAATTATCAGAATAAAATAAATTTTAATAAGAATGAATAAAAAAAATAAACAAATATAAGTAAATAAAATTGATAATTTTTTTTTAAGATTAAATATACCCAAATCCCCCATAATAATATTAAAAATTATAGTGGGCTATGGTTCAGTAAAATTATCTTCTAATTGAAATTACATATTTAAAAATTCTAATGATATATCATTTTTACTAACATGATCTCTTTGAAAGTGAATCTTTATTTCAATATTCGTAGTCTAAGAATGACTTATATGATTTTATAAAATATTTATTTCACTATTATATCACATAAAATATGTATATTATTAAATTTTATTCTAAACACTAGTAGTGTGTATTTCATCCTCAATACTCATTCACAACACTACCATTTGACATACATTATGAATCAAATATTGATAAGGCAATTGAATTTGTCTCTAAATTGACCATGATAAAGATGATTTTTCATAAAAAGTGACTGTTTCTTAAGGTTATATTTCTATCTAATCAACAACATCCAAAATGAACATTTAATTATGATATTAAATTAAAATTAAAAGTTTTTGGGTAAAGTATAAATAAAAAAATAGTTTATTTTAAATATCTAAAAATTAATTTAATATAAATAATATAGGATTGTTATTTTGTTTGACTAATATAATGCATATAAACATATAGAATTCATACCGTCTAGAATTCTTGCAGTAATATACGAGAAACTACTAGTGAAACATCAATATAACCTGTTGTCAGCTATTTTTCCATCTTCATCAAGGTCAAGGCTTTTATTAGTACAAGTAGGAGTTGTATAGGTCATAATTTGTTTAAGTCAAAAAATTGTCAATAAATAAATGATTTATTTACATTGATTTAATGTATTTCCATAATATGTTTAATAAATCTGAAATCCTAAAAAGAAATTCATTTCTCATATCATACATGTTTCAAATTCTTTTTCCATTTTATTTGAGAAATCATTATAAATATTTTTATGTATTGAAGTAAAAATTACATCATCAACATAAATTTTTACTAATAAAATATTAGAATAAAAGTTTAATTTAAAATATTAGGATCTACTATTCCCATTGAAAATACATTTTCATCCAAAAAGAGATTAATCATACATACCATGCTCTAGGTGCCTCTTTATGGACATAATGATATTTAGAGACTTTAAAATAAAATTAGGGTTATGTGGATTTTCAAAACCATGAGGTTGTTCAACATAAATTTTCTCTAATAAATAGCCATTTTGAATGACAGGTTTAGCATCCATTTGACATTATTTATACTTATATTAGATGAATAAGATAATAATATTCTAATGTAATATAATGTATTCTAATCAAGCTACAGGGGGAATGGTTACATCATAAACTATACCTTCTTCAATATAATGTCATTTTACTAAAAAACAAGCTATATTTCTGGTTATAATCCCTTGACCATCCTATTTATTTCTTACGACCCATTTGAATACTATTACTAGATAATTTGACAGTCTTTCTATAAATTCCAAAACATTATTTCTTTTACCTTTTTTAGTTCTTCTTGCATTTATATCATCCAACTCTCATCTTATAAATCATTTTTTATAATTATGTTTCATCTTTGATAAAACAATGAATATTAAGCTACGCTTCCTTCATTTATTCTACTTGTATAATTAGGATTAATCTATAATGTCTCGGTAACACACTATTAGGTTATTCAACTTCATGTTCTTCTAAACTAGGAAGAATTTCATTTATAACATTTTCCAAATTATCTTTAGTGGTATCATGTCACATATTTTCAAGTGAGTCAGCAACTTCATCTATTTGATCTTCCTCTATAATGAATGAGTCAGTCACATCAACATTCTCTTGAACTATTTATTCAACAATATTTGACTTTTGGTTAAACATTATATACTCTTTATAAGTAGTATAATATAATAAAATAATTCCTTCAAATAATTTTGGATAGACCTTACCTAGGTCTCCCTTAGTATTCAGGATATTATCCTTGCATCCAAATATATTAAAGTAATTTACATTAGGATTTATTTTATTCAAAATATCATAGTGTGTCTTTTTAAAAATTGATATTTTTGTAACTCTATTCATGATATGGATGGATGTACTTAATGATTCTTACCAAAAACAAGTAGGAAGACTGTATTCATTCATCATAGTTCTTTCCATTCAATGAATTGTTTTTTTTCTTCTTTCTTCAATTAATTTTTTTATGCGTTCTTTCTTTAGAGAAGGTGTATTTAATACTCATATTTGAGAAAAAGTATTTAAATTAGTTCTTATCAAATTCTACACCATGTACTCTTCTTTAATAAATTATTACAAAAACTTTTTAAATTTTGAAATTTTTTGTAAAAACATTCAAAAATAATTAATACTTCATTTTTGAGGTTTATAAAAGAAACCCATGTAAATTGAGAATAATTATCAACTAATATATAAATATATAATTTACTATCCAAACATTCTACCATTGATGGTCCAAAAAATCTATATGGATAAGTTCAAATTTTATTGATGTTGAAATTTTTTTAATTTATTTGATAAATTAATTTTACTACTTTTATTCTAGAATATATCAATGAATCTATCATTGTAAAATTTAAGACAAGGTTAATCAGAAACTATGTGTTTCTTATACGATTTCTGTCAATAATATATATTACAATGACTATGTATTCTATGAAATATCCATGGCTCATTTGACATAGCAGTTAAACAATACACATTTTATTTACACCAAGAATATAAGTACAAATAATAATCATTTTCAGTTCATGTTGATATAAATTTAATATGTTTATATTTGAAAAATAAGCACTAATTGTTAGAAAAATCAATATAAAATCCATCATCTCAATGTGGAGAAATAAATATCATATATTTATTTATCCCTATCACATACAATACTTTACTGATTGAGATAGAGTTTATATCTCCAACTATTTGAATTCCAACGATGTTTCCTATTGTTTTGTCACTAGAAGTGACTAGACCTCAAATCATTTTATTCAGTGATTGTAAATTTGATTAGTATCTACACTTGTGTTTGTATTATCTATTATCTATATAATATATTTTATTTCTGGTGACATTTTTCTTACAAATTTAATTAGGAAATTTTTTTTCAGCCATATTTTCGTGGGTCCCTCAGTGTTAGTGAGAAATTGTTTGGTGATCCCAATCTATATTATTTTCCCATAATTCATATCACTTTATTTATATATTTTTTAAAAATAAAATCCTTTTTAATAGAACAAATTTGAGTATTTATCATGCAACATTTTTTAGTGTAATAAACATTTATTCCACAATAATAGAATGTATCATTTTATGAATTGGGCATAAAATAATATTTATAAAATTTTGATTTTTCATCCTTATTTTAATTCCAAATATTTCTATTTTAATAATATTATTTAACAAATATCTCAATTATAATTTATATTCCTTTAGTAAAAGTAATTTTAGAACTCTAATGAGCTTCTATTTCTTTATGTAATTCATTTATCTTCATTTTACAATCAATATAGTTTGATGTAGTATAATTGAATATTCTAATTAGATCAAGATGTTGTTTTATTATAGTTTCATTGTCACCTTAAAAATAATATTTTATATTTTTAAAGGATTTATTTTTCATTAACAAAGAGTCTTATATCTCGACTAATATTGAATATTAAATAAATAATTTTTTATTTGAACAACTATCATTATTTGAATTAAAAGAGTAATAGTGTTTAACATCTTTTTCTTCAACCATAAAGAAAAATTTGTCTTCTAGATTTGATGGATCTTTTTCTGAATTTTATTTTGAAAAGATGAGGGAGTATTTAGATACGCTCTGTGTAGTATTCATGGATTTTTTTCCACTATGTTCATAACCTTCATTATTCTTATAGTTCTTTACTATTCTATGCCTTCCATCTTTTAGTTGAGGGAAATTAGGATTAATGTGACCCAATTATTTTCATTTATAGAATCTTATAAAATGGGATTCTCTTTCATCACTGATGAATTTTATGAATCCTATTTTTTTTAATTTATATACTTTTTAGCTTTTTGATCTCGTTCAACTTTGGTATCATATTTTTTAATTTTTTACTTCTTGTTTAACATGATTTTTCTCTGAGATATTACTTTTCAAGAATTATTTTCCCTTTTTACTACATTCTTATGACCTTCAACATCAGCTTTAATTTTTTACTTCAAACAACATCAATTATATAATTAATTTCATTGTAATCAAATCCTTTATAGGTGATGAATTTCGAAAAGCTACAGATATATCATTCCCTTATGATGGAATTACTCTACGTACAATAAATGATTTATTTTATTGTCTGATTTGATATCCTAAGGAGTTAATATTGATGAAAATCTCTTTTAAACTTCCATTCATTTATGTGAATCTTTCAGTGTCTATTTTTTTAATGTGTTAATCTTTATCTTTTCAGTATCATATGCATGTTATCTAATAATGTCTGATTATTCTATATGTGATAGATATTGTTTTCTAATTTTTATAGGTAGTAGGTCACTGAGATTATTGATTTAATAGATCAGGTCCACAACCATAGATGACTAAATTCATTTTCTTTGAGTTAATGTTATATTTGGATTATGTTACAGTATCCCAAGTATCTAGTTTATGAGGAATTTCATATGGAGTGGTGATCTTTGACTAGACTCTTAATAATTTTTCGATTTAAGGATATTATCATATGATATTTAAATAATCAAAATTTTTAAACATTATATTATAGAGCATGAAGCATTGGAATTGTTTCTTTCAGATGAACCACTTCTATCTTCATTGTAATCATATTATTCTTTTTGAGATTGCTAAGGATTTTTCAAAAAATCTCACCATTAATAAAAATTTATATGTCATTATAATTTAATGATATATAAGAGGGTTGGAATTTCTTCTTTCAAATAATCATAACTATTTATTGCTTTTGACTCAATTATTGAACTATGCAGATATGTATTATTTTCTTCTATATGAAATATGATAAAACGATAAATAGTAGGATCGAAGAGAGTAATTTTAAACTGTTTTGGAAAACAATGTCCCCCTTATCTACATCACCAATCAATCTCTCTGTGATCTTGGTGAATTTCACTAGAAATATCCTCTTATCAAAAGGCCATTAAATTCACAGCTATGTACATTAAAATGAAAAATTTTCAAGAAGGATAAAAATATCCATGGGGTTTTTTCTATTTAACCTAAAATATATAGCATTAAAAATTAATCTGATAATAAAACATAAACTTTGAATGAGTAGTACACGGTTTAATATGTAGATCTTTAAAAGTGTATCCTCTTTCAAAAATAATAGAGTCAATCATTCATTGAAGAAGCACTGTAAAATATATTCACAAGAATACAATATTATAAGTTAATGTATATTTCAAATAAAAATTATGAAAGAATATATTGAGTAGACATCGTTCCTTGATATAATAGATCCAAAAAACTTCCCCTGATATATTCTGGATATTCCAATTTAAAATAGTCCAAGGGAGATGTTACTTCCCTTAATAATATGAGTGACTTTCTCCATTGAATGTGTTTCTTTGAATCAATAATAATGATCCTTTAAATTTTTATAAATCGATATTATATCACACCAATAATTTTTTCAACACTATATTATAAATCTTGGATAAAATTCTGAATTTAAATCTTCAACATTGAAGTGTCAAATGTAGGTTTCTTTTATGAAATGATAAAATACAAAACACTGTGTTCCACTATACAGAGTTCATTTTCTGAATGAAAGTTTGACAGGGTATGGTAGATCATAAAAGTGAGGATGGTGTACCATATGTTCATTTCTCAAATGTAGGGTTCCTTTCTTATGTATGGTTCCTTAACCATACATTATTGTATTAAGAAGGATATGTATCCACACAAACATAATGTTCTTTAACCATACCTTTACAATAATATAGGGTTGAGAATCTATACCCTCTTCATCAAATTTATGTTTTATGATCCCTAATCATTTTTTCAAGAATATGATTAATTATTTACATTACATTCATCAATTTAGGGTGTCAACAATGTTCCTATAATATGCTAAAAACATGTTTAGAACACTTTAACGAATATTTCTGGTGAAATATAAGCTTGAAAATAATTATTGAATAAAAAATAAAATGAATACAAGTTTAATAAAATAAATAAAAAATAATATCATTATTAATGAAAATAAGTGTATTTTTTATCATCAAAATAAATAATCTTTATGGTGTAATGTTGAGACAATACATTCCCAACAAAAAAGTTCAAAAAATTATAATATTTTTACCTGAAATTTCCATGTGAAATTGATTAGAATGTTACATATTACATTAAATGATAAAACTTTGATCTTATTATAAATTAAAAGATATTAAAAATATAATTCATCATTATAAATTATTTAGATGAAAAATCAATTTTCTATAAAAATGCAATATTTTATCACTATTCTTCCAAAAATGAATTTTGTCCAAAAAATAATAAAAATTCATCAAAGTCAATTTAGATAATTATATTTCAAAAAAAAGAATTTTTTTTTTCAAATATAATTTGTAAATGTATTTAAAACTATGTTTTACACAATTTCACAACTTAAAGGTGGTAAAAAATCATTTCTATAAAAATAACTCTTTTATGCATAAAACTGGATTTGTTCTTATATCTTATCATAAAAACTATAATGATGAATTTTAAACATTATATTGAATATATTAGATATATATTTATTAAATATAATCCAAAAAGTGTGATTTTTGGATTTTATTTGTATGAAACAAACTTGTGTGTATTTAAATAAAATTTATAATAAAATTCTTCATATTAAATTAGATTGTATAAGTATTTCAAATTAATTTGTAATTAATAAAATCATTAACATATTTTTGTAGTAAATCCTATTCATAACTACCAATTTATTTGCAAGAATATAATTTCATTGTAAAAAATAATATTAATAATCTAACTTTGTTCGTTTAAGCTTCGTGTTGCAAACAATGTAAGCTATTGAAGAGATTTAATATAAAAAGTCATATACCATAATTTTTTTGCGGCGTTACATTTTTCAAAAAAAAATATCAAAATTTTATTTCTTGTGAAAAAAATATTTACTCCCTAGATCATATGATCTCAAGAGAGTTTATATAGGTAAATGAATTAATGATTTATATAATTGACCAATAGTCTAGAACAACCACGCTTACTATGATCCATAGTTTTTTAAGGGGTGATTGGGTGTTCTAGATTAATTTTGAGTTATTTATTAATTATTAAATATACTAAAACGATGTAGAAATATAATGGATCAATGTTCAAATAGGAAAATGAACATGTATAAAATTTCATGTGACTAAAAAAAGTTTAGTCAATAAACATATGATCATAGAAACCCACAATATATAATGTTTTTTAATCTATAGTGATTCACAAAAGATGTAAATGTGATGAATCCTTGAGAATAATGATTTAATGAAATCATTTCCCTCTCACCAATTGAAAATAAAAGATAAAAATTACCTGACTCATGGTTTTGAACTAGAATCGTAAAAATATTCATTAATGATATGGATGCATTAAATAAATTCAAAATTTTGTAACATATATAAGGATCATCAATGATTGATTTATAATTTCAAAGGAAAATATATTAATATGCACTAATGATGATGGATTTCATTTATTAAGTATTTTTACATATAAATATACTACCCGCATTTGAATGTGAAGAACATGGATGATTCCTCGATTGGGATGGGACATGACAGTTTTCCTATGATGATATCTAATTGATATATAATATTTATTTATATGCAAATGTTATACCTTGAAATATTTATTATAAAGGGAATAAAAAATATTTCCCAAATTAATGGTCGATCATACATCCACATGTTGATTAAAGAAGTTAAAAGTTATTATGTGGAAATTTAAAAGAACATGAGAAATATCTATTTCATAAATATTGATTTTAAATGAATTATAAGAGTATGGAACCATATTAATATCAATTAGATAAAATACATGAAGATTGAGTCATTGGATGTAGGTCATATTTCATCATTCTCTATTAATCAAGAATGTTGGGACATTTATAAAGATATAAAATTTTATTTTTGAGTGATAATTAGAAAATTTTGATTACAAAGTATGTTAATAGGTGGTAGGTATGTCATCTAGTTAAGGATATAAAAATAAAGTATATGGGGATATTAGAACTATTACCCATAAAATAATTAAGATGGGAAAAGAGCATCATGGATTTATTCATTAGACTACATAAAATATAAATATTCTATAATTTTATATAGTATATTATTTTTCTTCTTTAGAAGTTAATAAACATCATTTCAGTTACAAAATATTTTATTCATGATCCTCATTCCATGATATAAATTATTATTATTGATATTTTTCATATATTACTAGAATATATTGTGTCTCATCAGGATATGATGTTTATAACAATGCTCAAGAAATGTAATTAGTAGAATTAGGGTAAAATATTTAGTTTTATTATTTTATATCATCCTCATATATATGGTTAATTTATGTAGAACATTTAAACACTAAAATAAATGATTGGTGATTTCTCTATGAAATTTAAGGGTAATGGGGATACAAAGTAATTTCTATGGTTTATTTTTCTAAAATAAGTTACTATCACTCAAGCATTGATCTGACTACTTATAAATTCCTATATGCATGGATGTATAGAACCCCAATGTCTCTGGATGATGTTGGAGAAATAATAATATTATGGACACATGTAGCATAAGAAATGTCAAAGAATGTTAGATCTATTGAAAAACACATCAGGGTAGCCTAAAATTAATGAAAAATTATACAAACAATCATTGATGATATCTAGAAGTCAATGATTTTGAGAAGGAATTATTGTGAATTTTTACATGTAATAAGTTCATAAGACTATTTATTTGGTAAATGGTAAGATCTATATATGTCTCCCAATTATAGTTTCTCGATCAGATTGGGATAGATCTTATTACTTGGATCTTCGAGAGAACAACTCTAAAGTTCACAAAGTATACCTTGTATATCTATAGAGGTTGTACATAGGTTATTCTCTACATGTACTTAAATAAGCGGTTATACCATCAAATATAAATATTTTATACGTTGAAAAATTAAAACTACCCTTGAATATTACATATATATATTTTTTAAAAAATACTTCTCACCAAGTTACAAATAATTCGAGGAATTACATGTTCAAGGAAACTGCATGGGAACTAAATGATGTGATAAAGTAGTGATATCTTATTTTTTATTTAATTGTGACATAATTTTTATTGATAAATTATTTTAGGGTAGTATAATTTAACTCCATGAGATTTTACATATATATTATTACATTAAAACAACAATGATGTATTCGATAGATTATTTTACCTGAAACCCTGAGTCTAAAGGGGCCTTGATATATTATACTATAATAAAAAATACATTTTAATTGTGGTTAAAAATAATAAAACCACATTATAAAAATATATACATTAATGTTAAAATATAATAAATAATTAATGATTTTTTAATGATTTTTTATGTTACAAAAAATATTATTTCATCCAAAATGGTTTTTATTTCATTCTATACATCAATATTGTAAATAATTTCCTACACTTTCAGAACATTTATTTAAGGAAAATGTTATCGTTTTTTAAATAATGATATGAAAATTATCTGAAGATGAAATTTTGGTATTTTAATAAAACGATTTTTTTCAATAAATAGTAAAAATAACAATTTAATTGAAAATAGCCATTCACATTCAAGTAATTAAAATTACACATTTTTCGACGTTTTTTTATATTTTCAATAGTTTTTTTTAAATAATAAAATTTAATAATCTTTAATTAAATTATGCTCAATTTTTCTATATAACAATTTATATGTAAGTTTTCATTATTTTAAAAAAAATTCTATAATTGAGTTCTGGGGGATTGTATATAAATTATGTAATTATACTTATATGAATTTAATTTTGTAAAATAAAATCCATATTTTGATTCATAATTTCCATTTTTTCTTGACGCTGAAATAAATTTTGGTCATAATAAATAGTAAATATAGTGAAAACATTTTGTCACAGTTATGGTAAAATAAGGTTTACTAGTGGTTAAAATAAGATATAAATGAAATATTTTGACATAAACATTAATATTTATTATTTATTTAAATTATTAAAACAATAAATTCTCGAAAATTCTTATTCATGTCCATTTGGATAAAATATTAGAAGTATATTTCATTAATATAATTTAAATTTTTGAAATATTACATGTGTCTCTTCTCCCGTGCTTATAAAACAACAACCCTATCATCTATTTGACTCATATAAGAATGTTATTATCTCATATAGTCACTACAAAAATAATTTACAAAGATTCCTCTCCATGACCTATATTTATTGGTATTACCATAATACTATCCATTAAAATCATATGTTATATGCCAGAGGTGGTTTCTCAAGGATTAGTTATAACTCTTAACAATGTAAATTCGATTTTATTTATTTTTATATATTCTAAAAAATATTATATCAATAAAAAAAATTATTAAACTACAATATAACATATAATTATATTTTATTATTATGATTTCATAATAATTTTCCACCCCCATTCCATCAAATGGGAGTTGAAAGTATCACTTGTGTGTACTTGTGGACTACAACCTTTATGTAGTGATAAAATTCATTTTGAAACACCAATCATTTTTTAGTATAATTTTATATATAATTATAATATATGATATTTACAAGATAACTTTACTCTTTTAAATATAATATATTATATACCTTATAGCCTTTTTATGTATTTGAAAAGCATAACGATAGTCATTTTATTTGTCAATTTCCACCTCAATTAAGTGATGTTATTTGTTTTTTAACACAATATTATATAAATAAGTATTAAATATTATATGATTAATACATATGATACATAATTCCGGATAAATTTTCTTGACAAGTTGAAATCCCCAGAAGGGTGTATCGACCAGAAGTATCAATCTAAAACGTACATGGAAAACAAACATGTATTCACTGAATTATTATTTTAAAGGGAGAAGTTATTAATAAAGTAATAAATAAAAATTTTAAATGAACTATACATATATTTATTAATATGGTTAGAAATATATTATTAATAAATATATATTTCTTAAAAGACAATTATTAATGTGTACCCAACAATAAAAAACATGAGGTAAGGGATATGTATTTCAATATCATTTTATTCAGGAATGTTTATGATCAAATTTATATTAAAGGGAATTATATGATCCTTATTGTATAAAACCAATCTATTTTTAACTCATAACACTATTCATATAAATTTATATTAATAGTACCATTTCCCCCTCTTTGGTTTTTAGAATGATCGACATATATTTTTTTAGAAAATTATACATTATTTCCTCTTCCATCAAAAATGTTTTCCATAATAGTAAATATTATCTTAAAAAAATTATGATTGTTTGAAATAATACCCAATGAATTATTAAATTAATATTTTCAGATATTCTAGTTTCTACAGAAATATCTAGAAATTAATCTATAGTTAATGTTTTGGAAAAGGTACATTTTTTACCAAAATTATGAATGTAATGAATATTTTAAAATATTCCACATGAATAAAACTTTCTTTCACCATGCCAAATAAATTAATTGAATATTAAAATACAAAATTATGAGGTTATTTTGGATGAAATTTTTACCCTTACATTCATTAAAAAAATTAGATTTTAAATATTTGATATTAAAATGACATGATTATTTTAATCAAGAAATGGTCAAATGATCTTATAATAGTATTTTCATCTATCCATTAAAGATATTTACTTTTTAATTGGGACAAGATTCAATGAGTTTTCCATATTACATCCCTTTAATTTTTTTTATAATGATTAAATCAATATTAAATCTCTTTTCATAACAACATGTTAATTTATAAAAAATTGTAAATATTTTCTTTTCCTTGGTGGCATATATATGATTTATTTTGATTATGTGTTTGATGGGTCCATAATATCACTCCCATGATTTTTCTAATGTGAAAATGATATCTAATGACATGGTTATGGAATCCATGCGTGTTATTGTATAAATATTTTTTCACAATTTTATGCATGTGTATGATTTCTGTAACACCCGATACTTTTATATAATAATAATCATCAAAGGAATCTTTTTCTACACGACATTTCTTGGCATTCTTTACACGCAATCACGACCTTCCTCGATAGCTTGCGTCGTACGCAATACCGAGTTTCACTAAACAACAATATGCTATTAAAACTAGCCGTTATGAATAGTAATAACCACTTTTTGAAATTTTATAAATTTTATTTTTCAAAATGGACTTCATTTTTGGACTCAGAATATCGAAATTATCCTAGGCTGAAATTTTGGTATTTTTTCTGAAAACTTTAAATTTTTAATGAATAGTGAAACCACTAAGTGGTAGGTTAAAAACTGAATTTTTCATAAAACATAATTTTACCGCTTCTGTGAATGGAATTTCAAAAATCCGACAGACACGTTTGATATCAGTAAGTAAAATGTGGTTCAATGAGATAAAAATAATTTTTTAGTGAATAGTAACTTTTTACTTTTTTTACCGCGGTTAATAGTAAATAGGGTAACGAAGGGTAAATATGATATTAATATTACCCTAACACATGTCCTAATTCTATTGGACAAGTGTAATTCGACCAAAAACAAACTTAGGAATGAAATATGACCATTTAGGCCCACTTGGATTAGATTAGGACATTTATTATTAATTTATTTAAAGAAGGGTTAAAATAGTTAAAATCAAAGTTTAATAAGTAAATCATTTTTAATATGGGGTTATACATAAGATAAATTCGACTATAAATATTCATTAGAAAGATAAAAATATTTCCTACATAATGGTATTTTATTTATAATTTTTAGACATTAAATAATTGAATTTATGTATGACACAATGACGATGGTGTAATTATCTTATTAATGAAATATTGACATAATTGATGTTATAAACACCAAAATAAATGTAATTTGAGACTTTTTATGAATTTCACTAATTTTCTAGGTTAATATGATATATTAGTGTTGATTTAATAAACTTGGATCGAACATATAATTCTGTTATGACTTTCACAAAAATCATATATCAAATAGTGTCAAAATTGACACAAAATAGTTTTTAAAACAAATATTATATTATTAATTGTTATTTTATTCTTAAAAATCTAAGGTTCGGCCAAATGACTTAGATAAGGATATATGTATTAATAATAAACAATTTGGGGTTCGTTTGGCATGTTATAGTAAGTGTATTAACCATATAGTGAAAGAAAACAAAAAGACACCGTAAAAGTTAAATTATTTAACTTAGAGTTAAATCTAATTGATAAGGTTAAAATAATAACCTAAACTTGTCTAAATACTATTGGTTGATAGTATTTCGACCCTTACCCACTTTATCTTCGAAATAAGACTCTTTGGAACCATTATAAACCGATTTTGACATTAATATAAAATAATATTTTGAGATATTCCTAAGGTGCCCCTCTCCTCCCTTATAAAAGGGAACCTCCTCCCCCTCCTCCTCACACCAATT
The DNA here is from genome assembly GCA_963277665.1 of Viscum album. NCBI lineage: Eukaryota > Viridiplantae > Streptophyta > Magnoliopsida > Santalales > Viscaceae > Viscum > Viscum album. The sequence continues at coordinate 412,144,367 of OY728128.1, read as the reverse complement.
TGAGCACTCAAGCTCGGCCAAACCCTGCCATTTTCTCCTCTCCACTTCCCTAGAATAATCCTAGAGGTCCTGGTCTTCTCCAAAGACCAATATTAGTTCCTTAAGTGGAGGATTCAAAGAGGCGTTCAAAGAAGAGGTAATATCCATTACCGATCTTTTCAATTTCTTTCTTCTTCAACTTCTTCTTCTTTAGTTGTTTCATGATAAAGTAATAACATAAGTATTAATTACATACTGATATGTTATTATAATTATGAAACAACCCTAATTCACCTTCTATCCATCCTATGGAAAAATGAAATCACCGCGTGTGCGTACGTAAGGAATACCGTCTCCACGCCGTGGTGTAATCTATTTTCCACAATCACCTTACAAGGATGGGTATAATGGTGTAATGAGTAACTATATATGATTATAATGAAGTAATATTGATACTGAAATAATATATATATACTCCAATAAAATTCCACGATCATAGGAACGATATCATCACTCGTGCGTACGTACGGAATACCGTCTCCACGATGTGATGCGACTCGTTCTACATGATCTTCATTTCATAATGATTATATAAATGAATTGAATGAATGAATATGGTATATACTACACTAATACCATTCTGGAAATGAAGTATCTATAACCTAAAGAAAAGAATAAGAATTTATTCGACAAAACACGCATAAGAACAAAAAGTTATAAAGACCCGAGTAACAAGTAACAATGAAATATTACTAACAAGAAGCTAATAATATGACCATATATGATATCATATCAATATGTATGATTCTGGAATAAGTCAATAACATTTTTTAAACCATTATACAGGAGCTTCGGACACATACAAAGCAAATCGGACCTAAGGTAAGGGAAATATCACAATCTCATTTTTATCCGAGATTGTTTATTCATAAGTATTTACTGGGGTGTATTTTATCATCCACATCCATGTTCCCTCAATATGTAATATTGATTCCTTCCACTTTCAATAGTTTAAATCCAATTTTACCCTTCGGTGAGTTTTTAGTGAAGAATATGAAAGGAATATTTTGTCGTTTTTTCGTACGAAGTACTTTTTGACTTTTCCGACAAAGGTACGAAGAATGTTTTTTTTAACTTATACGGCATGAATGGATTTTTAAAACATTATTTCCAAGAAGCTTCCTTTACAAGTTTTCAAGTTTATTTTTAATCAACTTCATTTATTTTAAGTTGTATGACATGTTATGAAAGGAAAAATGTTTTTGAAGAATAAAGGATATTTTCCTCAAGAATGGAGTTCAAGTGTTTTATCAAAATTATTTTCCATCTAAGATAATAAAGGGTTATGTTTTATCCCTATTATTAAATTGATTTGATCATGTTGTGATGGAATTATTTTTATGAATTCCATTATCTTATATGAATTGATTTATGATGTCATGATGTTTCAAGAATCCCATTTTTTTACATGTGTTATGCGATGATGTATGTTTTATGATTATGTGGCACACATAAGAAAGGATTCATTATAAGATGGGTGGGACCTATATCTCCCTCCAATGCATTGGGTAAAGATTTATATCTCATGAGATAGACATGGCTGGAACGGAAGGTTATTTCGGTTCAGTGATACAGGACTGAAACGAGGAGTGAACTCGGTTCAGAAAGGGACTTTGTCCACTAAGATAGTCTTGGAAATGAGTCATGACTAACAAGAAATGATTTTCCATGATTATGTGTGCATGCCACAAGGTTTAAAGTTTTATGTTATGATTATGGGGATCTCATTTTCACTTCTATGATTTATTTCATGTTAAGATGTTATGATCTCTTTTGCAGGTTTTGATTATCAAAAAGATATGATATGATTTTTATTTCCTTTATTTTCCCTTGCTGAGAATTTGAGCTCACCCTTTTATGTTTGATTTTCCCCAGGTCAGGAAGATGGATATTAAGTATAATATACTAACAAGGGACCCTAGATATGATGAAATAAATGGGAGAAACTGTAGATGATTTCTGAACCAGTTGTTTATGTTTCCCAGTTTCTAAAGACACTATACCTATACGGTCCTTTGTGGTTTTTTCATATGTTGTAATAAGTAAGTATTAACAATGTATGTAAAGTATGGGTCGTTATAGTTGGTATCAGAGCAAAGGTATAGTCAACCTTTGGAAACTAGGATGTGAAAGCCTTAGTAAGAAGCCTAAGGATAAGTCTAAGCATAGAACACAATCTTAGTGTTTTAGAAATGGCCATGAATAACCTAGGATAAGACCTTAAGCATGAAAATTTTATTCCTGAATTATGTGGTTTCCTATTATAATTAGTGTTGCTCACACTATTCTTCTTGGTTTTAGTCAATGGCTGGAACCCGAAGGAACCGTGTTAATGCAGAATGCGATGGGAAATGCAAGGATTGTCCCCTTGAGCAACCAAACGATATGGGAGCTGGAATGAAAAATCTTGTAGCCATGCTCACACAACATTCTCAAGCTATGAATCATGCAGGACTTCCAAACGAGCAAAGGAAGGAGCAACATTCTGTTGAATCCTTCATGAGGCAGCGTCCACCGCCTTTCAGCGGGTCTACTGATCCATTAGTTGCTGAACAATGGATTAGTACTACTGAAAAGATATTTTCAGTTCTTCAATGTTCTGAACACGATAAAGTCATCCTAGCAGTGTATCGTTTGGAAGGAGATGCTGATCAATGGTGGAATCTTATTAAGAATACGAGGCAAAGGGATGAAATTGAGTCTATGGAATGGGACGAGTTCAAGAACTTATTTTTCAATAAGTACTTCCCTCGTATTCTCCGAACAAAGATGGAGAAAGAGTTTCTTGAACTGAAGCAAAGGGATGATGAATCTGTTGGTACCTATGAAGCAAATTTTACAAGACTTGCAAGGTACGCTTCTGGTATTATTATCCAACCTGAGAGTAAGATCGATCGATTCTTTAGTGGCTTAAAAACAAGTCTTCGAAGGGCGTTAGCCATAAGGGACTTCAATAGCTACGAGGAAATCGTTCGATGTGCTCTCAAAGTCGAGATGGAGATTGGAGTAACCCATTAGTCACATGGGTTTGATAAGAAGAGGAAGATGGAATTCAAAGGAAAATCTAATGAGCAAACTAAAAAGAAGATGAGCTTTCCCTTATGCTCAAAGTGTGGAAAGAAACATGGAGGGAGTTGTCTTAAAGGGACAAGTAAATGTTTTAAATGTGGAAAGGAAGGTCATCGGGCATTTTAATACCGCGATAATGGGAAGAAGATGTCTAATGATGCAAACAAAAGAAGGGATACACAGAATGATCCTACTATACTTCAATGTTTCAAGTGCAAGGATATGGGGCATTATGCCAATCAATGACAAAATCCAAGGGTTGATGATGATGGTCGACATCAACAAAATCTTAAGGCTAAAGACAAAGGAAAGTCACATGCAATTTCTATCAGCGATGTGGAGTACGATAACGAAGTGGTGAAAGGTACACTTACCATCCACTCTAAAGTAGCAAATATTTTATTTGATTCTGGATCCACCCACTCTTTTATTTCTAAATAATTTTCTAAGGGTATCACCGTATTACCTCAACAATTAGATGTTGAGTTAGCTGTGAAAACACCTAATGGCACAACAGTCGCATCAAAAGTTTATAATTATTCTCCGATCGAAGTTTGTGGGAAAGTGCTTCCTGCAAATCTTGTGATCCTTCCTATAGTGGAATTTGATTTGATTCTTGGCATGGATTGGCTTTCTCTACATGGAGCTCATATCAATTCCCAAAGAAGGGAAGTCACATTTCATATTCCAGATCAATCTACGATCGTCTATTGATGCAAGGATGAATATAACCTTCCAGTGGAAATTCCTTCCATCTTATGGGTCTTGATTCTACTAAATGAAGGTTATTTATCTCAAATGGTTGGTGAGAAACTCACGATTAAGAATATGCCCATCGTACGGGAGTTTGATGATGTCTTTCCGGAGGAATTACCGGGTCTTCCACCAAATCGTGAAGTTGAGTTTTCAATAGAACTCATACCGGGTGCTTTGCCTATTTCAAAGACACCTTATAGAATGGCCCCAATTGAGTTGCAGGAATTGAAGAGGCAACTCCAAGAGAATCTTGATAAGGGATTCAAACGCCCTAGTGCGTCACCTTGGGGAGCACCTGTTCTATTTGTTAAGAAGAAAGATGGATCAATGAGACTCTGCATTGATTATCGAGAACTTAACAATATCACTATCAAGAACAAATATCCTCTCCCACGCATTGATGACTTATTTGACCAACTACGCGGAGCTCAATACTTTTCCATGATTGACCTTCGTTCAGGATATCATCAATTAAGGGTCAAAAGGGAGGATATACCAAAGACGGCTTTCCGTACAAGGTATGGACACTATGAATTTATAGTAATGCCATTTGGTCTTTCTAATGCCCCTGCTATCTTCATGGATCTAATGAATAGAGTCTTTAGAGACTATCTTGATCAATTTGTGGTAGTCTTTATAGACGATATTCTTGTCTATTCAAAGAGCAAGGAAGAGCATGAAGATCCCTTGAGAATTATATTGAAGACCCTGAGAAAGGAGAAGCTTTATGCCAAATTTATCAAGTGTAAATTTTGGTTTCAAAAAGTTGCATTTTTGGGTCACATAATCTCAAAAGAGGGGATATCTGTGGATCCAGCAAAAACAGAGGTTATCGAAAGATGGTCGAGACCAACAAAAGTAACTGAGATCCAATGTTTTCATGGTTTGGCTGGATATTATCGACGTTTTGTAAAAGATTTTTCACGATTATCTAATCCACTAACCAAGTTGACTCGGAAAGAAGTTATGTTTGTCTGGACAGAGGAATGTGAAGAGAATTTCAAGGAGTTGAAAAGAAGGTTATCCAGTGCACCTGTGCTCACACTGCCTTGTAGTGGAGAAAAGTTTGTGATCTACAGTGATGCATCCAAGAAGGGATTGGGGTGTGTTCTTATGCAAAATGATATTGTGATAGCTTATGCCTCACGACAGTTAAAAATCCATGAGCAAAATTACCCAACACATGATTTGGATTTGGCTGCGGTAATCATTGCATTAAAGATTTGGAGGAATTACCTTTATGGTGAAAGGTGTGATATTTATACTGATCATAAAAGTTTAAAGTATATTTTCACACAAAAGGAGTTGAACATGCGTCAAAGAAGATGGTTGGAGCTGATTAAGGATTATGACTGCTCAATCCATTACCACCCTGGGAAAGCAAACAAGGTGGCAGATGCATTAAGTCGACAAGACCATGCTAGTTTATCCATGATGAGGATCACAAAAGATCCAATATTTTTGGATTTACAAAGGATGGATCTTGGAATTATAATGGAAGGGGAAAAATCTTATCTTTCTCAAATGAATGTTCAACCATCTATACATGTGAAGATTAAAGAGGCACAGAAAGAAGATGTCGAGTTACAAAAGAAGGTGAGAAATGTTCCTGAATTCAACCTTGATTGTGATGGGATAATAATGTTCAGGAATCGGGTTTGCGTTCCTCCCATCCTTGAATTAAAGAAGGAGCTGCTGGATGAGGCTCATAGTTCATCATTCTCTATTCATCATGGAAGCACGAAGATGTATTGGGACCTGAAAGAGTACTTCTGGTGGGATGGCATGAAAAGAGATGTTGCTGAATATGTCTCTCGATGCTTGGTTTGACAACAAGTTAAAGCTGAGAGACAAAAATCTAAGGGGATGTTACAACCATTACCCATACCCAAATGGAAATGGGAAAACATCACTATGGACTTTGTCACAGGACTTCCTAAAACATCCAAAGGCAATAATGCTATTTGGGTCATAGTTGATCGTCTTACAAAGTCTGCACACTTCATTGCTATTAGAGAGGATTTCTCTCTAGATCAGCTTGCTAGGATATATGTAAAGGAAGTGGTAAGATTCCATGGAGTACCACTTTCTATTATATCTGATCGGGACCCGAGATTTACCTCGAAGTTCTGGCGAAGTCTTCAGCATACTCTGGATACAGAGTTGAGTTTCAGCACTGCTTATCATTCCCAGACAGACGGTCAGTCTGAGAGAACAATTCAAACCCTAGAAGATATGTTGAGAGCTTGCTCTATGGATTTCAAAGGAGGTTGGGATCAACACCTACCTTTGGTGGAATTTTCTTATAATAATAGCTTTCACTCCAGTATTCAGATGGCTCCTTATGAAGCTCTCTATGGAAAGAAATGTAGGACTCCAACTTGCTGGGATGAAGTTGGGGAAAGAAATCTATTAGGACCAGATCTCGTTGATGAAATGGCAGAAAAGGTCAGATCTATTCAACAACACATAAGAGCAGATCAGAGTCGACAGAAAAGCTATGCCGACAACCGAAGAAAAGACCTAGAGTTTGAAGTGGGTGATAAAGCGTTCTTACGAATATCTCCCTGGAAGAGGGTTATGAGATTTGGAAAGAAGGGGAAGTTGAGCCCTAGATATATCGGTCCTTTCGAAATACTGGATCGTGTTGGGAAGGTAGCTTACCGATTGGCGCTTCCACCGAATCTCTCTCAAGTTCACGATGTGTTCCATGTATCTCTCCTGAGAATGTACATACCTGATCCTTCACATGTACTCAGCTCAGAAGTTGTACCGCTGGAGCAAGATCTTTCTTATGAATAACAGCCGATAGAGATTCTGGATCGTAGAGAAAAAGTCCTACGAAACAAGACCACTCGATTGGTGAAAGTTTTATGGAGGAACCACCAACTTTAAGAAGCTACATGGGAGCATGAGGATATGATGAGGGAGAAGTATCCTCATCTGTTTGTTACAAAGTGACGAATTTCGAGGGTGAAATTCTTTTTACGGGGGGTAGAATGTAACACCCGAGACTTTTATGTTATAAAAATCATCAAAGGAATCTTTTTCTACACGACACTATCTTGGTTTGCTTTACACGCAATCGCGACCTTCCTCGATAGCTTACGTCGTACGCAATACCGAGTTTCACTAAACAACAATATGCTATTAAAACTAGCCGTTATGAATAGTAATAACCACTTTTTGAAATTTTATAAATTTTATTTTTCAAAATGGACTTCATTTTTGGACTCAGAATATCGAAATTAGCCTAGGGTGAAATTTTGGTATTTTTTCTGAAAACTTTCAATTTTTAATGAATAGTGAAACCACTAAGTTGTAGGTTAAAAACTGAATTTTTCATAAAACATAATTTTACCGCTTCTGTGAATGGAATTTCAAAAATCCGACAGACACGGTTGATATCAGTAAGTAAAATGTGGTTCAATGATATAAAAATAATGTTTTGGTGAATAGTAACTTTTTACTTTTTTTTACCGCGGTTAATAGTAAATAGGGTAACTAAGGGTAAATATGATATTAATATTACCCTAACACATGTCCTAATTCTATTGGACAAGTTTAATTCGACCAAAAACAAACTTAGGAATGAAATATGACCATTTAGGCCAACTTGGATTAGATTAGGACATTTATTATTAATTTCTTTAAAGAAGGGTTAAAATAGTTAAAATCAATGTTTAATAAGTAAATCATTTTTAATATGGGGTTATACATAAGATAAATTCGACTATAAATATTCATTAGAAAGATAAGAAGATTTCCTACATAATGGTATTTTATTTATAATTTTTAGACATTAAATAATATAATTTATGTATGACACAATGATGATGCAGTAATTATCTTATTAATGAAATATTGACATAATTGATGTTATAAACACCAAAATAAATGTAATTTGAGACTTTTTATGAATTCCACTAATTTTCTAGGTTTATATGATATATTAGTGTTGATTTAATCAACTTGGTTCGAACATATAATTCTGTTATGACTTTATCAAAAATCATATATCAAATAGTGTCAAAATTGACACAAAATAGATTTTAAATCAAATATTATATTATTATTTGTTATTTTATTCCTAAAAATCTAAGGTTCGACCAAATGACTTAGATAAGGATATATATAGTAATAATAAACAATTTGGGGTTCTTTTGGCATGTTATAGTAAGTGTATTAACCATATAGTGAAAGAAAACAAAAAGACACGGTAAAAGTTAAATTATTTAACTTAGAGTTAAATCTAATTGATAAGGTTAAAATAATAACCTAAACTTGTCTAAATCCTATTGGTTGATAGGATTTCGACCCTTACCCACTTTATCTTCGAAATAAGACTCTTTGGAACAATTATAAACCGATTTTGACTTTAATATAAAATAATATTTTGAGATATTCCTAAGGTGCCTCTCTCCTCCCTTATAAAAGGGCACCTCCTCCCCCTCCTCCTCACACCAATTTGAGCACTCAAGCTCGGCCAAACCCTGCAATTTTCTCCTCTCCACTTCCCTAGAATAATCCTAGAGGTCATGGTCTTCTCCAAAGACCAATCTTAGTTCCTTAAGTGGAGGATTCAAAGAGGCGTTCCAAAGAAGAGGTAATATCCATTACCGATCTTTTCAATTTCTTTCTTCTTCAACTTCTTCCTCTTTAGTTGTTTCATGATAAAGTAATAACATAATTATTAATTACATACTGATATGTTATTATAAATATGAAACAACGCTAATTCACCTTCTATCCATCCTATGGAAAAATGAAATCACCGCGCGTGCGTACGTACGGAATACCGTCTCCACGCCGTGGTGTAATCTATTTTCCACCATCACCTTACAAGGATGGGTATAATGGTGTAATGAGTAACTATATATGATTATTATGAAGTAATATTGATACTGAAATAATATATATATACTCCAATAAAATTCCACGATCGTAGGAACGATATCATCACTCGTGCGTACGTACGGAATACCGTCTCCACGATGTGATGCGACTCGTTCTACATGATCTTCATTTCATAATGATTATATAAATGAATTTAATTAATGAATATGGTATATACTACACTAATAACATTCTGTAAATGAAGTATCTATAACCTAAAGATAAGAATAAGAATTTATTCGACAAAACACGCATAAGAACAAAAAGTTATAAAGACCCGAGTAAAAAGTAACAATGAAATATTACTAACAAGAAGCTAATAATATGACCATATATGATATCATATCAATATTTATGATTCTGTAATAAGTCAATAACATTATTTAAACCATTATACAGGAGCTTCGGACACGTACAAAGCAAATCGGACCTAAGGTAAGGGAAATATCACAATCTCATTTTTATCCGAGATTGTTTATTCATAAGTATTTACTGGGGTGTATTTTATCATCCACATCCATGTTCCCTCAATATGTAATATTGATTCCATCCAATTTCAATAGTTTAAATCCAATTTTACCCTTCGGTGAGTTTTTAGTAAAGAATATGAAAGGAAACTTTTGTCATTTTTTCGTACGAAGTACTTTTTGACTTTTCCGACAAAGGTACGAAGAATGTTTTTTTTAACTTATATGGCATGAATGGATTTTTAAAACATTATTTCCAAGAAGCTTCCTTTACAAATTTTCAAGTTTATTTTTAATCAACTTCTTTTATTTTAAGTTGTATGAAATGTTATGAAAGGAAATATGTTTTTGAAGAATAAAGGATATTTTCCTCAAGAATGGAGTTCAAGTGTTTTATCAAAATTATTTTCCATCTAAGATAATAAAGGGTTCTGTTTTATCCCTATTATTAAATTGATTTGATCATGTTGTGATGAAATTATTTTTATGAATTCCATTATCTTATATGAATTGATTTATGATGTCATGATGTTTCAAGAATCCCATTTTTTTTACATGTGTTATGCGATGATGTATGTTTTATGATTATGTGGCACACATAAGAAAGGATTCATTATAAGATGGGTGGGACCTATATCTCCCTCCAATGCATTGGGTAAAGATTTATATCTCATGAGATAGACATGGCTGGAACGGAAGGTTATTTCGGTTCAGTGATACAGGACTGAAACGAGGAGTGAACTCGGTTCAGAAAGGGACTTTGTCCACGAAGATAGTCTTGGCAATGAGTCATGACTAACAAGAAATGATTTTCCATGATTATGTGTGCATGCCACAAGGTTTCAAGTTTTATGTTATGATTATGGGGATCTCATTTTCACTTCTATGATTTATTCCATGTTAAGATTTTATGATCTCTTTTGTAGGTTTTGATTATCAAAAAGATATGATATGATTTTTATTTCCTTTATTTTCCCTTGCTGAGCATTTGAGCTCAACCTTTTATGTTTTCTTTTCCCCAGGTCAGGAAGATGGATATTAAGTAGAATATGCTAAAAAGGAACCCTAGATATGATGAAATAAATGGGAGACACTGTAGAATATTTATGAACCAGTTGTTTATGTTTCCCAGTTTCTAAAGACACTATACCTATACGGTCATTTGTGGTTTTGTCATATGTTGTAATAAGTAAGTATTAACAATGTATGTGAAGTATGGGTCGTTATAATTTCACTAAGCTATGGACAAAAACATATACATATACATGATTTTTAACTGATCAGTTAACATATTGAGGCCTGATGATGTATTCTTAAATATATGATTAAATTATTTTGTATAGAAATTATTTTGAAGTGTTTTGTTCATAATATTATGTTTTAAAATTATTTTTATTCCTATTTCCAAAGTTATTGTTCTTTAATGTTGGTTGTTTTTTTAAAACCCATATTACTCAGGCTTCGGAATATGACTTGATTTTAGATTTTGTAATCTAATAATTTCTATTTATAAATCATTTATACTGAGAACATGAAATTTATTATGTTATCATACCCTTATGATAATATAATACTCTATTGTGAGTGATATCTTTAATATTTACCCCCACTAAGCATTTGATCACAACCATTATAATTTTAACATTCCATTGGTTTTGATAATAGGATTTATGTATAACGGTTCAAGAAGTGTACTGAAAATAAAATATTCATTTCATATGATGATTTTAATTTATGAAATATATTAATTTTATATCTTGTTTATAGATTTACTAACCCTTCATAATCCTATGGTGTTCAAATTTTTGGATTAATTGAATAGATGGTCATTCTGATTAGTAAGGGATTCTTTAATATTCTCTTTTACTCGAATGAATTGAAGCATCATTCTTGGAAATTATTCTATATTTATCTGATTAATATTATTTTATGAATTTAATGTTTGTTAATTAATTTTAATATTTTCTTCTTATGATATATATGGGAATAATTCTAGATTATAATATTTGGGGTGAACTGTATTTTGTAAAAATCATGTAATCTGTACAAAATTGAAAATTGGATAGTAATTCCAACTAAAATGTATATAATGATCATTGACGGTAGTTTTTTATATAATTTTATGATCACAATGGAAGTTTATTATACTTCATCGTTTATTAACAAGGCCATTATATTAATATTTTATGGTGTTGTGTCATTGAAAATTAAATTTGAAAACTTACCGATATTCGTTGATAACTGTCAATCCGTTTTTATAATTAAAAAACATATAAAAAATTGAATGTATTAACTATTATTTAATGTTGTATGTTTTATACAGTTACAAAAAGAATTATTTGTATAACCCTGTGGCTTTTTTGGGAACAATCAAAATTAATTTGGTTCTAGTGATGCTTCATTCTAGTAAGGTTATCCCTCAATGAATACTACTATAAAAACATATTGTGGGAAGGAACTTAATGGTGATGGTTCCCTATAGAATTAATCCTGGATTGAGTAATGATTGTATTTTATCCTCAATTTCGTAATCATTATTAATACATGACTAATAATTTGATTTTGGTTCATAAAGTATAGGAGAATGCCATTTCTATTATGTGCACTGAAGGTAATGGTTACATACACCGTCCATGGGAATCAAATGTGAAGGGAAAACATATGAAAGTATAGGAGAAATTGTTAGGGCCTAGCACTTATGTTCTCTTATGGGAATATTATTTATAGATATGAAAATCCTTTTTTGAAGATGCTGATTATAAAAACAGGTGGACAATAATTTTCTGACAATCACATTTGGGAGATGGGATCATCTCCTCATGGGATGTCATTTACCTATGATATTGTGAAATTAGTTCATTATTAGGATCAAACACAATTGGAAATGTAGTAGGGGAAATTTCATTTAATATAAGGAATTTAATTCGATCAAGGTATAATATATTCAATGAAAATGACAAATATCCTTGGTAATTATGGTGAAAGATCAGATCATCATGAGAATAAAACACATAAATGATGCACAACCAATAAGGATGCTACATGAAAATTCAAGTAAAATGATGAAAATGGTGTCTTATATTTTCTATAAAATTGTAGGCTCTTAAAATATTATTTTAATTTTAATCATAGTAAGAGTAATAGGTGAAATCATTTTCCAGAATGGAAAATTGTCCCTTCTAATTTTATCATCCCCGTGTAAGAGGAACTAGATTTGGTTGTTAATTCTAATGAAAGTAATAAAATTCAATATAGTTTTGGGTTATTTATTTCTTTTGTAATTTTAGAATTAGGATTTTGTGGAATTTATAGCCAATTTTTTTCAACTTTTGTTTATAATCCTTTTATTTATTTTTTATAAAGGGTCTTTTTTCCTTAGCATTTTTCGTCCTTATGAATGTATATTTTTTATATGTATTGAATATTAAACTAAAATGATGAAATATTTATATTTTTCACTATAGGTTTTCCTCAGAAACATACCTTGGATGTTTATTTAAATCAATCTTAACATTTAAATTATTCATTTCTATCATGTTTTTTAGAATTCAAGAGATAATTAATTTAATGACTACATTAATCCATTTCAATAAATATCAGAATACACATTATAATAAAATTATTTTATTTGAAATGTTTTGATTATATTTTGATTTACGAATTAAAATATGGTAACTGATTTCCAAGATGATAATGGGAAATATGGTCATCTAATTTTTCATTAAAAATTATATTAAATAGATGTTTTTGAATTATAAAGAAGAAGAAAAAATGATTTTGGACCTTGTGATGCTACACTGAGTTCATTAGAAGATGATTATGTTAATTTTGATTTCATATAAATAGAACCAATGTTTCTCAAAGTACAATTATTGGAGTGATGTCTATAAATAGATACCATAACTATGAATTAATATAGATATTCGATAATACATTTAATGTTATAGAAATTATAAATATAGGATATTATATCATAATGAGATAGATATTTTAATAATTTTAGTGCATTATTTGGGATTCTTTTCACTATATGATTCTTATAAGATACTGTATAACTGTAAAAGATTTTTTTACCATTGTAATCATTCAATGAATGATTATATAGTTCAACAGAATCTATGGATTATAACTCATAGCCATGTTTCTGATCCAGTGTGATCATATTTTGGGATATAAAGGAGTTTCCACTTCTAGTTTGGATCAACCACTTCCATCGATATGAAGATAGATCTTCTAGTAGGCTTACTATTGATCATACCAAATTTCTAGATTATAAAATTCCATGAATTATATATTTAAATATAATAACTTCGTGATTGTTTTTTATATACTTTTATAAAATCCTTTAATTGATTAGTTTATTATTAAGTCTAATCTCTTCATTTATTTAATTTTATTTTATGAATATATTTTTTTACATCCACTTTTACTAGATTATTATTTATTTAGATGAAGCAGAATGTTCACTATGATATAAATTATTTATTAATTTTTTATTTCCAATGATATTATCTCATTTTAACATATTTAAAATTCCTATTGGGCATAATTTGAATATTTTTAATGTTTAAATTACTATGATAAAACACGGGTACACTAGAAAATCATATTTCCTTATAGTTTTAAACATTTCGATGTTATAGTATTAATAGCTCTTTTTACACATTAATTCACCCTTTAGATATATTGTTTCTCTTATATAATATCTATGAAAATAAAATCTTCATTTGGATACTATAATGGTAAAACCTTCTATGATGAAATATTATCTCCAAGGAATAATCATTATTTATCAATAATTATACAAAAAACTACTTGGTATCCATTCCTAGAGTAACCTACTGAATCAAAACATGATAATATAAAATAAATAGAGTCATACATATCTTTATCCTTTAGTTTTAGTGTTTCACCTATGTCCTATAGTGATAGTAAACATTTTTTACAAAGACAATGTAAATCACCCTAAAGAAATAATGGTGAATCCTTAGGAAAATCCATGATATCCTAATGAAAAATTATTTTATAAAAACACAGTCTTTTATTTAACTATTATTTTTGTTTCTCAATTTTCATGGGATACACAACTATTATTCAATAAAAATTATCCTAATAAAAAATTCACAAACATATTCAACAATTAATATCATAAAATTTCTCCATGGGATTTTTTTAAATATATACACATATTGGGTTCTTGGAAGACCCTTTCTAATGAAAATAATTTCAAAATATTTCATTTCCATAATAATTCATATCCAATGACCAATTAAACTAATGAAAACTTATTCTAATTTCATGAAATGATAATTAGAAACTAATATATGGAATCGAAATATGGCACCGTACCTTTTTACTAGGGAAAATTACCAAGATTAAATGGAAGTTACATAAAACAATGACTATGTATATGGTTTTAGTGGGACAAGATTACCTAATTATTACCTTTAAAAATATTTCATGGTTTGTCCATTCATTAGGATGTCGGTAATCTAGTATTTTTTGGACACATAATCCATTTCAAACAAATATTAATTTATCATTATACCTTTGAAATTTTACTCGCTCTTTATGTTCATTATCATTGAATGAATATATGGGGTTTTTAATGATTTATTACAATTTAATTTTCACAATTATAAGTAATGAGATGTACCAAATAAATTAAAAATTCATCAGGCTATATCATTCTCCATATATTTTGTTTGAATACTTTAGTCAACACTACATATTAATCCTCTTCTATGATTTCATAAAATTATAAACTAATTATTCTTAATAATAAAATTCATGAAATTATATGATAGAAAGAACTACATGATGATAAAATACTATCATCTACATGACCTATCCAATCTGCATCCATTTACACTGATAAATACATCTTTTATGTTCTATCAATATATAGGACCCTGTATAAAATTTTTATGGACTATATATTTATTCTCTTCATTTACAGTAGGTAAATATTATTGTTATCCCCCATCTTGTAATTTAAATTCAATAATATTGTTTCATATTATTGTACGATTAAAAAGTATCGTTGATATATTTATATTAATTCATATAGACCAATTTTACAGACATTACATTTGATAATATCATTTCGGTTGTCACTAGAGATGTCAACGACCGTTATTTCTCTATCAAGAATTATTTTATAACATCATTGGAATATTTATTCTAAGAGACATTAATTATATCATTTCATTGGATCGCCTATTTTAAAAGTAAATTTTTTAAATTTCCAATTATAAACATTTTAACCTATTTTTCACATAAATTTTCAATAATTCATGAATTGTGAAACATATTAGCCTAACAAATTCATTCAATAAAACTATATTATGACAAAAATCCATTTATAATTCTATATTTTGATCTATAGTTTGTGATAATCCTATACCTTTTGATATCCAATTATCTTTTGATAATGATCATACTTATTGTACCATGTTCTCGATTATTCTTTGAGTCCATACAATACATTTTTAATTATAACACAATGTTTTCATATTCATTATTAATTAAACCATCCGTGGATTTTAATGTATAACAATTAATCTAGATCATTATTGGAGAATTATTATTTTACATCCATCTTCTATACTTTAATATATTTTTTAAAAGAAAAATCCTAATATTAGTCCTATTATTTCATGAAATTACATTGATAATAAATCTAATATATATGAATTCCTTATATTTATTAATAACCCTACCACAGTACTTTTTATTCATTACATGTAACCATTCTAACAATATTGAATTTATTTTAAAAAATACACTATGTTTTTTCATTAATTTATTGAATCCATGAATCGAAATACAACATTTTATTCATTTTAATTTTGATCAGTTCCACATTCATGAGTTATACTCAATTAATATCCACAGTTGAATCATTGAAAATTTTATGTTTGACATGAGATTGAAATGGAATTTCTTTCGGATCTGTCATTTTTTGAATTTTAACTATAACTATCATGTCAATGATATTTTTTTCATTACCAATTTCATCAATAATCTTGTTTTTATTAGATACTATCAATACTAGTGTATCATCCCATTAATAATTGGTATATATTATTAATGTTTGATATATATTTATTTTCCAAATAAAACAATTACATATAAATCACATTCATCCATATTAACACTTATATTTTGTTTTATAACCTACTCTCTTCTTTTCAAATTTTTATACAATTTTCAATAGAAAAATTATGACATTCAGTAATAGTTATAATCAGTTTCTTGAAACATTTAGACACATTAATTTTGAATGAATATTCCTAAAAAAATATCCATCCTTATAAGCTTCAATCAACTTAATCTCTTACTTATCAAATATAAAAATCGTTTCTCCAAAAAATTAAAAGTACATAAGTGTTGTATTTATTCCAAACAAAAACTCATTAGGGTTATTTTATTTATTGGGACATAATATTTCCATATTAGAGTAACATTTTAATTTTAGATCCCAATCATTCAAATATTTCCTTGATAGATTATTTGATATGAGAATACATTGGGGAATATCATTATTTATTTGATTACACCTCAAAATTGATTCTTTTTAAAGAGAAATCCTTGGCCCAAAATCTTGAGATTTAATTATATGATATTAAAGATATCACCTACCCAATATATGATTAAATTATATGCCATTTTAAAACCTTGATTTTTTTGATTCTAATAATCCAATATATACTTCTATTTTTTAAATAAAAAAAATAACTCTTCCCATCAAAATACATTGTTACCATCATCCCACACATAACATAATGAGTTATCACATGAAATATAAATGGAACATCTTTCCTCAAGTTGTAGGTCTTATATACAATCATAAATTTATTTAAAAAATCACATGTTTGTTTGTGATCACATGTGAACATACATTAATCAGGATAATAATCATTCTTTACAATGTACACAAAATAAAAGTGAAAAAATTACTATGACAAATTTTTAAATATTGTTTATCATATTCTTTTGAAATAATAAACCTAATTTATTCCAAAATGTGGTTATTATTCCCCTTGGTTTTCCTTATATGTAAAATTGCTTTCCATCTCAACCATTAATAGTTAATGTCCATATATTTATTTCTTCTACATTCCTTATGTCCCACAATAACAATACACATAGTAATTCATAAAAGATCATCTTAACCAATATTAATTATTTGTGTCGTATATCTATTTGAACAAAATTGTCCCATTAAGACCAAATTAACTTCATCCCTTCATTATTTTCAAAATAAAATACTCCATCATTGTATTATTTCACACCAATGATGTCGTATTTATTCCCCATCATGTGTGAAATTAACCAATTATTTGTAATATATGATTAAGACCTATCAATTTCATTCAATACAATTTTGACACCATATTCTGTCCTTGTTATTTCCTTTTTGATGATTGAAAATTTTTCCCTCTTTAATTGGTGATGTAAACTATTTCTCTTACACCAATGTAGGTCCTTCATTAGTTTTTCAATACCAAAAATATGTTTTTTATTTCCATCTTGATTGATGACATTTCAATATATTGGTTTATAATTCAATTTTACTCCATAGATATCATTATTTTCTCTCTTGATATTTAATTAATTTCCTTATGAACAATAAAATCACACAATATAAATATCAGTTAGTTGGAAAATAATGGTGAGAATATCATATTTTATATTTTTGGAGTTCTTTTCCCTTAAAAGTATCGAACCAATGAAATTTATATATTGATAATGCCCCCAAATCCAATATTAGTGAAACCAATTATTGTATGTATTGTGTGTATATGTTTATTACACATAGATTTTATTTGGTTCTTTTTATGTTAATATAACTCGGTAATAATTTAGCGTGTATGTTCAAAATGATTCTCCCTAACAACAACTGATTTTTTTCTTTTGATCATATGAAATAGTTGATTTTATTTTATATATGAAATATTACAGTTTTGGGAGGTAAATTGTATTTCAGAAAGAATACCCTTAAGACATTTTAACATATTTAGTGGACATTGTATTCAAACTCCATTATGTCATGAAAAGAAAATTTATTTTTAATAAATATCAAATTTCAACCACAACATCATTTATACTCCATAGATCCAATCAAATCTGTTTGATTTTTTATTATCAAATATTTCAAGGAAAACAATAATTTGATAAAGCTATTGAATTATAATATTAATCACAATTTCATTCACTATGTTTTTAAAATCGAAAAATTTGAGTTATTAGATCTCTTACATAAAATATGAATTCCCCTACTCTTGTTTCCACATATGATTAAAATATTCTTTTAAAAATATTAATCATTATTTCATTAGGAATTATAAGTATATTTCATCTAAATAACCATTTATTGTGTCACCTATGTCAACTGTTACATATATTTTATTATATTCAATATTTTTTTAATCATATTACATCTCATCTAATAGACTAGACAGAATTTTGTAGTGAGGTCTCTATTATCCTAAAAACGTCCACATCAATCACATACACGAACTAATATTCTTATGACAACAAGTCCTTCCTCTTATAGACTTTTTCCTATAGTCTTTTTCTTCCCATCAAATTTAGAAATTTTCTCTATGGATTCTTCTTCTAAATCAATATTTCTAAATATTCTAGGATACATACTAAAAATATTGACCTCGTGTTTCCAAATTAATTACAATTAAGGGGAATAATTTCCGTGATCTTTATTTTCTCTGTCATTAGATTCTATGAAAGGAATGATATTTCCAAATAATATTCTCTTTCTTAAGGATCCTAAAACTAGATGATAATAAGGAGATAAAAAAATTCATGAATAAAAATTTCATCATTTTCGATTAATATTCATTATATCGTACAATAGTAAATTCCAAATAACATTAATGGATTATTTTATTTGAATACTTGATACATAATAATAATATTTCATAAAATATCTAGATCATTTCACACAAATATATTCTTACATTATGTATCTTTTAGTGGAACTCTACTTTAATCCTTTCTTCATAATCATGGGAAGGGAACATAATAAAGAGTGTTATCGAATTATCATTAAGGGTAAATATTAGAGTTAATAATCAATAATCAGATGTTTTTATATATTGTGAATAAGTGTAAGAGTTAATGATATTATAATTATAAAATCATTTTCATAAATCATAGATCATAATCATGATATACAGTTTCAAAAAATCATAAAACAGGAACACAATAATATTCATCAATCATAATTGATGAATTCATATGATAGTAATAAGAACATTTTATAGAGGGAATCATAAGACATTTAAAAAATCATAATCATATAAATTATTTATTTTATCATTCTATGATGAAATGCATCAAGTGTTTGTCTTGGTCTAAATAATTGTGTAACCACCTTGGGGTTAGGATGGCCTCCATTATAACCTCTATTAGACTTGGGAAAACCTCTCATGTACCCTTTATGATCATTAAAATTAAACATTACCCCATGATTTGGAGGGCGATAACAGGAACACTCGTCACATAATCATAATCAATTTAAATGTATGCCAAATTATCATGAAAAAATTAATAATTTTTTCATATCTTCACACATGGGATTAAAAAATGGCTTTAGAAAAATTTCATCATCATAAACATAAACCGTTCTTGAGATTAAATAAATATTGTACCTTTGAATCATATCTCTTGTCAAGAATTAGTAACATTCATAGATGTTGTTATAAATTGAGATACCTTTAAAATGTTATGAGAACATTTCTTGAGGAAAGAACCCTTCTTATTTTTAATACGTATATTTGAATCTCAAAAAATGCACTACATTATGTATAAAATTTTCATTCAAAAAATATAAAGAAATATTTAATGGATCATTCATTTTAAATAGTGGTAATGATTATTTGAAATGTTATTCGTATAGTACATGTTAAAACATTGATTTTGTAAATTTACATTTTAAAGTACCTCATTTTAAAAATTAGTAGAAAATTCATATTAAAACATTTAATAGAAAGATAAACATGCGTATGAATTAATTTATTCAATCATTAGATAATATAGAAAATATTCTTGAAATTTTTTTATGAAATAATAGACATGGAATAAAACTTTTCTAAACAAATATTATCACAACCCATCCTCAGTGCCCGTGTTGTGACTACCCCAAGCCCGCATTCCAAAGGCCAGGGGCTGGCGACTAGCACCAAATGCGAATCCTTGATAAAAAGGGAAGTCATTGCCTTTAAACCTGTAACACACATAGTCTAAACACAAGCAGTAGAAGAAATAGGTACTAATATAGAAAAGAAATATGTGTTGTATGTAAGTGGGCTGATATACAAACCCAACTGAATAACAAGTACAAGTACAAGTAAAAAGGGAAAATAACTCCTAAATCGTCCATCGAGGAATCTTACATGAATGGTAGGTACCGATCACGAACAACTATTCCATGAGGTACATACCATCTCATCATGCTCTGAGCATTCTCTCATCCATCTCCCTTAGTCTCGATCAATGTTGACCATCGTCTGCACAGAACACAACATGGTGCAGGCGAATCCCGTGCATGGGTGAGTATAACGATACATTGAAGGGATCCTGAGACCCCTGATGGAATCCCAAAATCCAGTAAGTATTAACAACAGATGTAAGATACAAACATGAAGTATCAAAAATCTCTAGTTAGGTATATGACCGTACATAAGACTATGTTACTAATAACAGTCCGACTCTGTCACTCGAGCCCATGCATAACCCCTTCTATAAAGGAATTAAAGTCATTCATCTAAATGATAACAACATAAAGTCAAGACTCAACTCACAAAGGTATTTAACTAAAGTATAAGGATAGAGATTATTAGATGTATCAACTGAATAATCTCTTCTATAGAACCCATGTAGGATCCTAGAATAGTATCAGCACATTCAAACCCAAAGAGGCTCCCGATATAGAAGTCATTGCTCTCGAACCCACAGAGGATCCAGGTCCAATATTGTCGCTGTCAAACCCACGGATGATCCTTGATCTGTATCATCACGGTCAAACCCCCAGTGGATCTTGGTCTAGTATCGTCAATGTCAAACCCACAGAGGATCCGGGTACAGTAGTAGGTCTACGTAGGATCTTTTCATCTCAACCGCTGCTAGCCATAGGGTTCCTGCACACAACACAATCGATTCTTTGACGGTCCCCTTCTCAATTCAAGTGTCGATACATCAACAACCATGAAGTCTATAGTTGATGTTTCCCTTTGTTCCATCTCATCATAAAGAACACAACAGGACATACGACGCGTCTATCAGACGCCCGGCCTGTGAGTTATTGGCATTTCCACTCCGAGGGCCCATTTGGATTTTGATTCCAATCAACCCACCAGTACAGAAACTACGTCCAAACATATTTTAGGGTATTCTAAATGAACTGTCTTGTTCTTAGCTTCTCATCAGCGCATACAGTTCGACAATAGGACACTCGTAGCCACATATATGTGCAAAAGGTGAAATGGGTCAAAACTGGGTTTCGGTCGGGTCCGGCCTAGCCGGACCGACCCTTCTTGCACCGGAACGACCCGAATCGAGCCGGATTGGGCCGACACGACCCAGTTCTAGTTGACCCGACCTAGGTATGGATCCATATCGGGGTCCGACCAGGCCCGCCAGAACCGGCACGCCCCGTGTCGGGAGACCCGACCCACGCGGCGACCCAACCCGTAGGTGGCGCAACCCACGTAGCTAGGAGGCGGTCTGCCAGTCGTAGCCAGAGGTAGACATGCCTTGCAGGGATTGACTTGATAGATTCATGGGGGGTGGGGTTCAGCGACCCCTATCTCCCTATAGAGGTCGTTGCGTGGTGTCGGCCTGGTGACCGCGGGACATGAAGGTCCCCACCTCTGGCGCACCCATCGGTGGCCGGCTCAGCTGTATGCCCTCCTCCATCAATCATGGCCTTCCTAGACACAATTTTGAGCAATACAACAGTGCTACACCCCTCCGAAAGTCATCCATCTTCCTTGCTCCACAGCAGTCATTGCTGGCCGCAGCCCAGTCCTCTGCGTAGCGCGATGATGTTGCGCTCCTCTGGGGACCGGGCCACCATTGGGCCTCAAGTTCCTTTCACATCCGGCCCATCGCCGGCCACCATTTCTCTTCCACCTTCATCAAAAAAATGAAGTAAATAATATGGGTTCAGGTTGGGTTTGTTCAGTATGTGCCCTCCGTGTCAGGGTAGTATCAATCAACCATTAACGAAGCTCAAGAACGACGAAGACCATAGATCGAAATCAATCAAAATGAACCCTACATCATTTTTCGTTCATTGTTAGTGGATGGAGTGTTCGGAGAATATGATGTCGAAGAAAAAGTCATCGGCATTCCTTGTGGGAGACGGTCTAATTCCTCGATCGAAGGATCCTCGTTGGCGGAAGAGGCGTTCTTCGTGGGATGATATTTCTCTAAGTTCTTCCAAGGCTCCTCCAAATGAATAGATTCCATACAAAATGAAAAAATATATTTTTCTATTATTTAAATATTTATTTGAATTCAAAATATTACAAATTTAATTAATTAATGTTCCATTAATTAATTTAAGTGGTGTGTCACATTAAAGAGGGGAGTTCAAGAGTTTTTTCCCACATATGGGGAGTTCAATGAGTTATGAAGCTCAGGTGGTCCCCACCTTAATTATCCTCCCAGGAGAGGTTATGTTTAGGGGGGACCCACCACCATAACCTCTCATGGGAGTTTATGATGAGGTGGCCTCCACTGCTAACCACCCCATGGAGTTTTTAATCACCACAAATAAAAAACTTCTCACTTATTTTTATTTAACTTTATTATTAAAAACTCCAAAAACTCACTTCCATTCTAGACCATCTTCCATCGACATAAAATCCTTCTAAAGTGAATATTGGTGTTTTGAGTTCAATGGTGCCCTCAAATTACAATTCCAAGAACCCATTCAAATGTAATAAAATCATGCTCGTATGTTTACTGAGCATACCCAAAAAAACATCAGAAATTGATTCCGGGCACACCATGCCTCAGAATCATGCGCCGTGAATTTTTGTGGACTTGTAAAATTCCCATATATTTATGAAAAACAATTCCCATGAAATTTTTGTGTCTTTACATTCTACCCACCTTAGGTAATTACACCTCGTACGCTACAAATCGAACTAAGGGAGGAAATCGTGGTAGTGAGCTTGCATCTAGGCCTCCCTCTCCCATGTGTTCTCCTGGAGGTTTTTGTGCTACCAGCGAACACAAACCAGACTTATCGACCATCCATTAAAGACCCACTCCTAAAAATCTTCAATCTCCACTGGAACCTCCGCAAAATTCACCCCGTCATCGATGTCCAACTCCCCATGGTCAATGATGCGGGATGGGTCTTGCACATATTTCTTAGCTGAGATACATGGAGACGTCGTGCACCCGGTGCGACTAAGGTGGAAGGGCCATGTAGTAATACACCTCACCTACACTGCTGATGACCTTAAATTGTCTGATGAACCTCGAAGATAACTTGCCTCCCCAGCCAAATCTCTGTAAACCTCATCGAGGTGAGACCCGTAGGAAGATGTGGTCACCATCCTCGAACTACAGAGGTCTCTATCTCGTATCAGTATAGGACTTATGCATGTTATGTGTAGTCTTCATCCACTCCTGGATGATCTGCACTATCTCTATCATAACCTTCTTCATCTCTGGTCCCATGAGTGCTGACTCCCCTGGGTTAGTCCAGCACATAGGCGATCTGCAAGGTTGGTCATACAGTGCCTCGAAAGGTTCTATTACGATGGTGGAGTGTTAGATGTTGTGGTACACAAACTCTACAAAGTGTAAGTGGTCCTCCCAGATGTGACCAAAGATGGGGATTCATGCACTGAGCATTCCCTCAATTTTCTGAAAGGTCCTCTCAGTCTAACCATCCTTCTGAGGATGGAAGGTGGGGCTTAAGAGAAGCTACGTCCCGAAATCCTCCAACAACCTCATCCATATCCAGGAAGTTAAACAAGCATCTCGATAGGAGACGATTGTCAATGGAACTCCATGAAGTTGTACGATATCCTATATGTAGAGGTGTTCCAAGCTCTCTACTGAACCCTGTAATCTGATCAATATAAAAGGGCCGACATGGTGATTCGGTGGACAATCACCGAGATAGAGTCATGACATTTGGATTTATGTGGAAGTCCCATCATACAATCCATGTATATCATGTCCCACATCCACTCTGGGACCTCTAAGAAATGAACTAAACCTAATAGAACCGTGGGCTCTTCCGTCACTTGCTTACAGGTGAGGCATCATGACACAAACTATGCTACTGACTTCTTCATACCTGGCCACCAGTGTTTTCATCAAAGGTCCTGGAAAATTTTTTCCACACCTAGATGCACTGCTAGAGGAAACATGTGAAACTCACACAACACTTCCTCTTGAATAGACACTGGTACCATGTTACAAGACGGAAGATAATGATGTGCTCCCCACCTATTGTTAATCTATTTGGAGCCTTCCATGTGGAGATCAGTGCACGTCGAGCCTCATAGTCAACATCTACATTCTTCGCTTCACTGACTCTCGGAAGAAGTGGAGGTGTGACTGTAAGAGACTTCAGAAAGGCCTCTCCATCTCAATCCACAAAGTATATTTTCAACACATCCAGTTGCTATGTTTCCTCCCCTAGTAGCTGAATGCCAGATCTCCTACTTAGTGCATATTCTACAACGTTCCCCATCATAGGAGTATAGACTATCTCTATTTCATAGTCCTGGTGGAACTCAATCCAATACTATTGTCTCATTTTCATGTCCTTCTGTGATAATATGTACCTGATACTCTGGTGGTCAGAGTAGACTATAAAAAGTTCACATATAAGATAGTGCCACAAAATCTTAAAGGCTAATACCACTCTTGGTAACTACAGGTCATGAGTGGAATAGTTCTACTCATGCTTTCTCTACTGACGAGAACCGTAAGCTATCACTACTCTCTCCTTCATCAGGATGCATATGAGTCTGATCCCTGATGCATCTCAATAGACAACTTATCCAACACCATCCTCTGGTAGCGTCAATATGGGCACACTATTCATCCTCTACCTCAGCTCTTAGAAACTCCACTAGAATCTATCTGACCACAAGAAGGGTTTCACATTCTTTATCAACTCTTAAAGTTGTGTTGCAACTCTGGAGATATCTGGAACAAATCTCTGATAGTACCCAACCAGACCCAAAAAACTGTGTACCTCCATCGCACTTCTTTATGTTCCCAATCACTTACCACCTTAATCTTCACTAAATCCACTACAACTCTAGCCTCTGAGATTAAAAGCCCTAGAAAGTGTACTTCTCGGAACCAGAAATGGATCTTCGAGAGCTTACCATAAAGCTGGAGCTCTCGGAATGTGTTCAGTACTACCCGCAAATGATATGCATGCTCCTCCTCGGTAGCTTAGTAGATCAGATTATCATCGATGAAGACAACCACAATGATATCAAGGTATGGTTGGAAAATCATGTTCATGAGTCCCATGAACATATCTAGTGCATTGGTTATGCCTAATGGCATATCCAATAACTTTTAGTGTACATACCGGCATATGAAGGTCGTCTTCAGCACATCCTCATCCTATACTTTGAGCTGCTGATAGACTGATCAAAGAAAAATATTCAAGTACTAATACACTCCTATCAGCTAATCAAAGAGGTCATCAATCCTCGGATGTGGGAACTTTTTCTTCACAGTCACCTAGTTCAGGCACCGATAATCAACACACAGTCGCAATCTCCCATCCACCTTCTTAGCGAACAAAATCAGGGATTCCCAGGGTGAAAAACTGGGTCAAATGAATCCCTTCTCATACAAGTCCTCCTTCTATACTCATAGCTCGCAATGCTCCATGGGAGACATCCGATATGCTGGTGTAGATATCAGTGTCATCCCCGGGTATAGGTCTAAGAAGAATTCCACCTCTCTACGAGGAGGTAGTCCTAGAACATCATTAGTGAAAACATTTGTGTACTTGTCCGCCTCTACAGGATATGTTGGACTCTACACATAGACTGCTCCAAGGGTAAGGAAATCTAACTAGTGAGTTATTGGTTTCACATTCCTCTGAGTAAATCCATCATGTGATGCAAATGTTACCTTCTCACCGGTGAAGGTAAACCTGGTCCCATCCGTGTAGACACACTACACTTTTCCCAAAATACTGGCCATCTGATCAGGAACAATAGATAACCATTCCATACCCAAGATGAAGTTTTAATGCCTTAACGCCGCTATGAGAAGATCCCAGTCGATTCTCTCGCCTCCTAGAGTATGCTCACACTGCCGGCACAAGTTCATAATCGCCAGGTCTGCTCCTGTGGGAGTCTCTAGCCATAAGGATCAAGAAAACAATTGTGTCAGAATCATCGAGCTCTATACGAGGGAAGTGGCTATGAATGAATGATCAGAACATGTGTCTATAAGTGCTGTAGAAAATGTGGAGTAGACATAGATACTACCTTGAATCATCTCAGGTGTGCCGTGGTTTTAGGCCTTTACTTCCTGGAGCAGAGCTCGCCCCTATCCGCTAGATGCCTATGGTCAGGGTGGACCTTCTGGTGGTGGTGATGGAAGAAACTCAAAACGTAGTCCACCACCTGCTACTCGCCCAACTCCTCTTCGACGTTCGCCTTCTCCCGGAAGACAATCAAAGATGAACCTCTACCTATTACTAGGAGGTCCCTCTACTATATGCTGCTCTCCTACATGGGAGATCGGATAGTCATGAGTCATGTGACCCTACCCTCCTCATGAATAGAACTGCCTCCTCCTTATATGGCTAGTTCTGTCTCGTGTTCCCCGCACAAAAAACCTATATCCTGGGTTCACCCACCTGATGGCCTGGTCCGCTTGGACCTCTAAAACATCTTTCTAATGTCGGCTGTAGAAGAAACTTCTATTTTTTACCCTATGGTGGGTCCCGCTGCTGGTGACTGTTCAAAAAGAAAATTCTCCATAGGAAGGGCTCACTCCAGCACCCCTGCCTGTGTCAGAATGCAGCCGGAGATCATCGAAGCTCGGATCTCATGCCTGAGCACCTACTCGACGGTCCGAGGCCTAAAGAATGGGTCTCGCACCATATCTATTCAATAGCATGAGAGGTAGGTGAACCTCACTGAGTACTATAGCATTGCCATGTTTCCCTGCAGTAGATGAAAAAGTCCCTGAATCTGCACCACATGATGGGTGACTGGAAAAACTCAGACTGAAAGAGGATCTTGAAGTCTTCCTAGAGCATTGATGCCTCATCATGCACCTGGAGAATTAGGCTCTACCATCTACCTGATGCTTCCTATAGGGGACTTGCTGCAAGGATCACCATGAGGCCGACTAGTGTCTCTACTAAAAAAAACTCTCACAATAGCCTCCATCCAATCCTCAGCTGCCTATTGGTCTGGCTATCCTCTAAACCCGGGCGGCCTCTGGTGCTGGAACTCATGCAACACAATCAGATGGTGTCCACTCTATGCTACTAGATATTGTTGTATCGGTGGCCTATTGGGTAGTGGTACAGCTGGTGCCTCTGCTATGACATGGGCCTACACCGAGGCCTCATTGCTCGATAGGGTACCATCTCATACCCATCCTAGAACCCTAGCTGGCTGCCGACGTAGGGCCATCCTGAAATGAAACAGGTTCTCCAGGGTCAAAACAATATACCCAAAGAACTGACATGATGTAATAACAAAGAAATCATTTCAAAGGAAACACACACACAATCATTGTTTTCATGCACTGAGTCGGAAATCAGAAGTCAGAGTCCTAGTTTATGTATACGTTGGTCGTCGAACCATCACAGGTTTCCATAAATTGTTAACTGCACCCAAGACACTTAACACTATTTCCATTAAATGAATCAGAGTCCATGTTCTATGGTATAACTGAATCCTCTAATCCCAATTAGTCACAACCCGTCCTCAGGGTCCATGTCGTGACTACCCCAAGCCCTCCTTACATAGGCCAGGGGATAACGACTAGAACCAAAGATGAATCAATAATAAAAAGGGAAGGCATTGACTATAAACCTGTAACACACATAGTCTGAACACAAGCAGTATAAGAAACAAATAATAATATAGAAAAGAAAAGTGTGTTGTATGTATGTGGGCCATTATACAAACCCAAATTGAACAACAAGTAAAAGTACAAGTAAAAAGGGAAAACAGCTCCGGGATCGTCCACCGGGGAATCCTACCTGAAGGGTAGGTACATATCTAGGTGCCGTGGGGTTGTCCCATGGGGGGGGGCACTGCCCCCCCCCCCCCCCCCCCCGCGCCGCTCGGGTCGTCCAGGACGACACCCCGTGGGTGCCGCGGGGGTGTCACGCGGGGGCGGAGGCTCCCCCCCGTGTCGCTCTGTCGCGCGGACGAGCCGAGCCGGGCGGGCCGAGCCAGGCTGGTCCGACCGGCCGGGCCGCGCCCTGGCCGGGCCAGACCGGGTCCGGCCGGGTCGGATCGACCCTGTTCGGGTCGACCCGGTTCAGCCGACGCAGGGGGGGTCGGGCCGGGTCGCCCCGGGCCCGGACCCCCCGTCTCCGGACGCTTTTCATTCAAATGCCCGTAACTTGAGTTACGTGCCTCCAAACGACTCACCGTCAGTGGCAACACGATCCTTGGATCGAGACGGTCGTTTCTGTTTATTGAACTAAAGGTTTCGGAATACTTTGAGTTCGTCCGGGTTGGTTCGTACACGAAACCTACCGGGCCCTCGGAGCGGAAACACTCATATCTTGTGCTACGGACGTCCGATTTACGTGCCGTCAGCTTTGTTGAATTACTATAAGTGGGACGGATCTTTTGGCTCACTCCGCATGAGGTTTGGACGCAGGTGGAGTACGGTCGGGTTGGTTTTTCCTTAAAAACCAACCGGGCCCCTAGGACGAAAAAGCCAATAACTCTCAGACCGGGCGTCTGATTGACACGTCGTCTATGACGTTGAGTTCCTATTGACGATACGAAACGTTTGAATACATCATCTTTGGACTTTGTGATAGTTGATGTATCGGTCTCTCGGCTCGTGGAGCGGACCCTCCGGAACGAGCTTGCTGTGTGTGGGAACCCTAGTGCTGGCTGCGACTACTACATCGACAGCGACGACCGTCCAGAGATCCTCAATGGACTGCAACGACGACTGTGCAGAGATCCTCAGTGGACTGCGATGACGACTGTGTAGAGATCCTTAGTGGACTGTGACGACTACTGCACTCAGCCATGCTACATGGATCAGTGCTACATGTCCTGTGTGGGCTCGATCCTGTGTGGGTCAGCGTTCAACGGTTCTGTGTGAGCCAGCGCCTACATGTTCAGTGTGGGCCCGATCCTGTGTGGGTCATTGTGGGGGTTTAGTTACCTCTCGATCCTTTGTGTGTCCGACGACATAGATGGATCAGTGATCATCTTTATCATCTTTCGAACAAGTATACATGTGAGAGATGAATCTTGAGTTACTCTCCATTGTGGATTGTGTTGAGCTATCCTGTGTGGGTTTACTATTTACTCTCCTTTGTGGATTGTGTTGAGCTATCCTGTGTGGCTTTACTGTTTACTCTCCTTTGTGGATTGTGTTGAGATATCCTATGTGGATTACTGTTTATTCTCTTTTGTGGATTGTGTTTTGCAATCCTGTGTGGGTATACGTTTTTCTTTCCTGTGTGGAATGGGTTGGGCTTGGGCTCGGACGTTGGAGCCGAACGGGAATCAATGACTTAGGAATATGTATGGGCATATACCTAAGCCTTGTCAGAGGTTACTTCGTGATTGTATCTTTCCTTTGTGGATTATCCTTTGTGGATTTTGGGAGACCTTCGGGGGTCTCAGGGTCCCAACTGAGTAGTTTATACTCACCCCTGCACGGGCTATGACCGCACTTCGTGGTGTTGGTTGCAGATGACGGGCAGTGCTGATCGAGGTGGAGGCGTGCAGAGCCGGATGGTACCTGGAGGTGGACCACTGGGCGGGGCGTACTCGGGGCAGACGGCTGGACCGAGGAGCTGTGGAGGCTATTTGTACCCACCCTTCAGGTGGGAATTCCAGAGGATGGCTCGAGGTTGCGGCTTTTCTTTACAGTTGTTGTTCTTCCCTTTCAGTTGTACTTTACAGTTGGGCTTGTATTTTCGGCCCCTTTTACTTTCAGCACAGCTTGTGACAGTTTTTACTTAGTGTTTACTTTTCTGCTTGCTTGCTATGTGGTGCTTGTTTACTTTTCAAAGGCAATGCCTTCCCTTTTGATGGGATTTACGCCTTGGTGCCAGTCGCTAGCCCTTGGCCTATGGAAGGCGGGCTTAGGGTAGTCACGGAACGGGCCCCGAGGACGGGTCGTGACAATTGGTATCAGAGGTGGTCGGTTCTACCGCAGACTCTGATCTATCTTCTATGTGAAGTAATAGTGTTTAGCGTATTGAGTGTGGTTATCAGTCCAGGGAGTCCAATGATGGTGCGGCGGCTGACGTATCCGTACACCAGGACCCTGACTTCTGATTTCCGACTTAATGCACGAAAACATTGATTGCGTGTGTGTTTCAAGTTTTCTTTGTGATTATTTGTGTCAGCTCACCAGGTATACTGTTCTGACCGTGGCGCACTTGTTTCCTTTTCAGGATGGCCCGGCGACGGCAACCAGCTAGGGATCCGAGAGTAGAGCGCGATGACAGCCCGCCGAGTGACGAGGCCTCGGTACAGGGCCCGTTGACCGCAGAGGCACCGACAGTACCTTTACCTGCCGAGCCCCCGATGCTTCCAGCGCCGACCGCTGATGATGCACGTCGCCTCTGAGCTCTGCACGAGTTCTAGCACTAGCGACCACCCAGGTTTCATGGGGAGACGAACCCCCAGGCCACCGAGGACTGGCTGGAGGCGGTCGTTCGAGTTTTCAGGCTAGTAAGGACACCAGCAGACCACATGGTGATCCTCGTGGCGAGCTTACTTCACGCAGCAGCAGGACGCTGGTGGATCTTGATGCTCCATGTACACGATGAGGCCTCCCTGATCTGGACGGACTTCGAGAGCCTCTTCCTCTCAGAGTTCGTCCCAGCCACCCTCCGTGCAGTGCACATTCACGAGCTTCTTCAGCTGCAGCAGGGCAGCTTGACGGTCTCCCAGTACGCGGCGAGGTTCACCGACCTTTCTCCCTACTCGACAGACATGGTACGAGACCCCTTCTTCCGGGCCCGGACCTTCGAGCAAGGTTTGAGACACGAGATCAGGGAATCACTGATCTCCCTCAACATCCCGACCCAGGCAGGAGTGCTGGAGCAAGCCCTTCGGATCGAGAGCTTTCTGGCTGAGTCCACAGCGAGACCTACCGCAGGGCGGAAGGTAGCAGAGTTTTCGGCAGCTAGTATCCGACAGATGACTAAGGGTTCCAGGAAGACCATACCTTCCAGCAGACGACCTCGGGACACTGGCTCAGCAGTGCGGGGCACACAGTGTGGAGCCAGTCTTCCGAGAGGCAGGTCGTGCTACGCATGCGGCGGGTAGGGCCACATGACTCGTGACTGCCCGACCCGCCGTACCGAGGAGAAGAAGACGGTGGAGGGGCCACCCAGGCAGAGGCAGAGGGTCGACCGTGGTGGCCCATATGGAGGAGGCGGACGAGGCAGAGGACCTGGTCGAGCAGCAGGTGGTGGGTGACGCTT
The DNA here is from genome assembly GCA_963277665.1 of Viscum album. Lineage (NCBI taxonomy): Eukaryota > Viridiplantae > Streptophyta > Magnoliopsida > Santalales > Viscaceae > Viscum > Viscum album. The sequence continues at coordinate 412,112,444 of OY728128.1, read as the reverse complement.
TGAGGCTCTTCCACCACCACCACCAGGAGGTCCGCCCCGACCACAGGGAGCTGGCGGGCAGAGACATGCACAGCTCCAGGAAGTGGAGGCCTATGGCCACGGCGTGCCAGAGATGATTCGAGGTACGATCTGTGTCTATTCTACCCTTGCTGCAGTTCTTATAGACACATGAGCGAGTCCCTCTTTCATAGCCACTGCCCTTGTTCGGAGCTCGAAGATTCCGACAGAGTCGTTGGCTCGATCCTTACGGCTAGAGACTCCTACGGGAGCAGACTCGACGATTACGCACTGGTTCCGGTAGTGTGACCTTACTCTAGGAGGCGAGAGCTTCGGTTGGGATCTTATTGTAGCGGCGTCGAGGCATTACGACGTCATCTTGGGCATGGATTGATTATCTACGGTTCATGCACAGATTGACTGCATTAGGCGCAAGGTGCGATGTGTGCGCACCGATGGGAGTAGGTTCACCATCACCGGTGAGAAGGGAGCCTTCGCAGCACAGGATGGACTCCCTCAGAGGAGAGGGAAGCCCTTCACTCATCAGTTGGCAAGCCTCATCCTTGGAGCAGTTGACGTGCGAAGTCCTAGTTTTCCTGCAGTGGTGGATCAGTATGCGGACGTCTTCCCTGACGACGTTCCAGGGCTCCCTCCTCGCAGAGAGGTAGACTTTTATATTGATCTGTACACCGGGACAACCCCGATATCCACTCCAGCATATCGGATGGACCCCGATGAGCTTCGAGAGCTGCAGGTACAGTTGGAGGACTTGCAGGGCAAGGGGTTCATCCGACCCAGTGTTTCACCCTGGGCTTCCCTGATATTGTTCGCCAAGAAGGCGGACGGGAGCTTGCGACTGTGTGTCGATTGTTGTCGCCGGAACCAGGTGACAGTTAGGAACAGGTATCCTCTACCCAGGATTGATGATCTCTTCGACCAGCTCAAGGGAGCACATTTGTTCTCAAAGATAGACCTCAGGTCAGGCTATCATCAGCTCAGAGTTCGAGACGAGGATGTGCAGAAGACGGATTTCAGGTGTCAGTATGGCCACTACGATTTCTTGGTTATGCCTTTCGGAATAACCAACGCTCCAGCAGTGTTCATGAGCCTCATGAAAAGGATCTTCCAGCCATACCTCGATCGATTTGTCGTGGTCTTCATCGACGACATTTTGGTGTACTCGACCACGGAGGAGAAGCACACCTACAACTTACGTGTTGTACTAGACAAACCCCGAGAGAACCAGATTTAGGGAAATCTCTCGAAGTGCCAGTTCTGGTTATGTGAGGTCCACTTCTTGGGGCACGTCATTTCTGAGGTGGGAGTTGTAGTGGATCCTGTGAAGATCGAGGTAGTGCTAGCTTGGGAGCCACCCAACAGCGTGACGGGGGTGCGGAGTTTCTTTGGTCTAGCCGGATACTATCAAATATTTGTGCCAGAATTTTCCAGAGTTGCAGCGCCACTCATAGCTTTGACGAAGAAGGGGAAACCTTCGTGTGGTCAGACAGATGTCAGCAGAGCTTTCAGGAGCTGAGGCATAGATGGACCAGCGCACCTATCTTGAGTTTGCCTAAGGAGGGAGTTGGATACGTAGTCTACTGTGATGCATCATGGACCGGACTTGGTTGTGTCCTGATGCAGGAGCGGGCCGTGATTGCCTATGGATCACGTTAGTTGAGGCCGCATGATCAGAACTACGCTACTCATGACCTGGAGTTAACAGCAGTGGTCTTCGCTCTGAAGACATGGAGGCACTATCTGATGGGTGAGCACTTTACAGTCTTCTCTGACCACCAGAGTCTCAGGTAAATCTTCTCTTAGAAGGACCTGACCTGAGACAACGGCGATGGCTCGAGTTCCTCTAGGACTATGACTATGATATATCCTATACTTCTGGGAAGGGGAATGTAGTGGTCGATTCCCTCAGTGGGAGGACGGGCATCCAACTACTTCAGGAGGCGACAGAGCAGCTAGCTGCTTTGCAGATATCGTTCGTGGATAGAGACGGAGTAGCCTTCCTTCAGTCTATCACCGCCTCTCCTCCACTTCTACAACGGGTCCGAGAGGCTCAGCGTGGGGACACTGACTGTGAGACACGGCGTGCACAGATATCCTCGGGTCAGGCACCTGATGGTTTCTCCCTTGGAGCAGAGCACGATGTCCTTTTCAAAGAACGTACCTTGGTACCCGTCGCTTTACGAGAGGAGGTTCTGAGAGAGTTTCACACTTCTCCTTTGGCGGTACATCCTGGTGTGGCGAAGATGTACCAGAACCTCAGATGACAACACTGGTGGCCGGTCATTAATAAGGCTGTGGCAGAGTTCATTTCACGGTGCCTCACCTGCCAGCAGGTGAAGGCAAAGAATCAGGTACCATCAGGCTTGGTACAGCCCTTGGAGGTCCCGGAGTGGATGTGAGACGGGATAACTATGGACATCATGACTGGACTACCATCACTTCTAGAGGTCACGACTCCATTTGGGTGATTGTTGACCGACTCACCAAGTCGGCACACTTCTTACCCATCAGAGAGAAGGGCTCAGTGGAGAGGTTGGGGCGTCTCTACGTTCAAGAGATTTTACGGCTTCACGGTGTTCCATCGACTATCGTCTCCGATCAGGACGCTCGTTTTACTTCCCAGATTTGGAAGGGGTTGCAGGAGGCATTAGGGATGAGACTACGTCTGAGCACCACCTTTCACCCTCAGACGGATGGTCAGACGGAGAGGACCATTCAGACTCATGAGGACATGCTCCGCGCATGTGTCCTTCACTTTGGTCAGAGCTGGGAGGACCACCTACCCTTGGTGGAGTTTGCGTACAACAACAGCTACCATTCCACCATTGGGATGGCACCATACGAGGCATTGTACGAAAGACCTTGCAGATCTCCTTTGTGCTGGACAGACCATGGGGAGTCAGCACTTGTGGGACCAAAGATGGTTCGGGCTACGATAGAGAAGGTCCAGGTCATCAAGGAGCGGATGAGGACATCTCAGAGCCGGCTGAAGACATATGCTGACAGGAGGAGGAGGCCAATAGAGTTCGAGGACGGCGACCATGTTTTCTTGCGGGTCTCACCTAGATGTGGTTTACAGAGATTTGGCAGGGGTGGAAAGTTGTCTCCACGCTTCATTGGCCGTTTCCAGGTCCTCTACAAGATTGGCGAGGTGGCTTGTCGCCTGGCTCTACCACCTCAAATGCACCGAGTGCACGATGTATTCCACGTGTCTCAGATGAGGAGATACGTGCACGACCCGAAGCACATCATTGATTATGGGGAGCTAGACGTGGATGATGGGGCGACTTTTGCGGAGGTCCCGGTGGAGATAGAGGATCGGTAGGAGCGGGTCCTACGTGGGCGATCAATTCCACTTGTGTGCATCAGATGGCAGCACGAGAACCTCCAGGAGAGCACATGGGAGCGGGAGGCTCAGATACGTGCTCAGTACCCACAGTTGATTCCCTAGTTTATGATGTATCTTTATGAGGACGTAAAGCCCTGAGGATGGAGTAATGTAAAGATCCATAAATTTCAAGTACTTTTTTTTTTAATTTTCATTGGAATTTTACAAAAAACGCAGTTTCTGGCGGCACCTGATTCTGAGGCCTGGTGTGCCCGGAATAATTTTCCGAAGTTTGGCTCGGGTACGTTCAGTGAACGGACGAGAGGGTTTTTTTAACTTTTGAACCGGTACCCGGAATCGAATTCTGAGGGCACCGATGAAATCGCAGCGCCGATTTTTTCATAGAAACGCCTCTTCCGGAGTTGCATTTTCTCAGGTGTGGTTTTTAATTTTCAGGCATAAAGTTAAGAAATAAAATAATATTACGACACATTTATTTTATTTCACTTAATCCACATAGAAGCCACTTGAAGCCACTTAAAAGTGGCTTAAACTGAGTTGAAACAGATAGGGTACTATCCAGAAATATCCTACCCTCTTGGTGGGATATTTGTGAGGTGGGGCTCACACAAGCCCTGCCGTTTCATTCCGCTAAATAACGCACCCGTGAAAACCCGTCATTATGAAAGTCAACTGATGCGTTTTCTTAAATTCTTAACGTGCCATTTAATTGGGCGGTTTTCTTCGTGAATTAAATGGTAATTTTCTTTCGTTGAATTAATTCAACGAATTGATGGGTCGTTACTTACCTTTTTCGTTTGTTGGCGTAATAATAAAATAAGACCAACAAGTCTTTTTGGATGATTACTCGTTGAGAGGTTTTGTCAGAGTTCTTGAGCCTTCATCCTCCTTCGCGAAGAACACGAAGAACGTGAAGAATGCGAAGAACGCCAACCTCCGACGAAGAACGCCGAACCCATGGAAGTCGACGACGCGACACCGTGTTCCGCGACGCCGACGTTCCCTTCCTGCAACGTTCTTCTGTGACGACTCTTCCTCCACAAAGAAATCTTCGATTAGCTATTTGAGGTATGAGACTTCGGGTTTCTCTTAAATCTCCCTTGTGTTTTTTTAACAAAACACAGATTTAATTTTTTATAATTAAATTAAATCTCTTGTATCTTGGCCCGTTGAGTTCGCCGACTCAACGCCGGATTCCGCGATGACGCGACGCCCTTCAGCGATGACGCGACGATCCCCTCCTTCCGCGACGAACAAATCTGTGAAGAACGTGCGTACGACGACGGCTACGAGGTAGGGGTTGTTATGAATAATTCCTTTTTCCCGTGATCGTTTCTTTTAAAAGTGAAGAAACCGGACAATATGAACAATTTTAATCCATTAAAATTGTTGATTCATGTGTTGAATTTTATTTCTCCCGTTGTTTATCTCTAACGCAGAGGGTGCGGGCCAAACGAACATGGCCCGACAACCTTCCGCCGTTATTCATTGTTGTGCGGATTTGACAGGCGACGACGGAACGTGCTGCAACATAAGTTTGATGGTTCCGTAGTGAAGAATGAGTCCCGGGAGGAGCAGCGGCGCAGACGGGAATAGAATCGGACCACTGGAGTGACTCCGGTGGCCCGCGGAAGCCGGCGGCGGCTCCCCGGCACGCCGCCTGAAGAACCCCCGTGGCTTCGGCCGGAGCCAGCGGCGCCCGCTGACCCGCGGCCGCGCGGGACCGGCGCGAGCGGGAGGCGGCTGAAGTTGCGTCCGACTATCCAGGGCGACACGCCGCAGGTGCCGCGAGGTTGTCACGCGGGGGAAGTGGCTCCCCCCCCCCCGCATCGCTCGGGTTGTCCAGGGCGACACCCCGCGGGTTCCACGGGGGTGTCCCGCGGGGGCGGCGGCTCCCCCCCGCGTCGCTCGGCCGCTCGGCCGAGCCGGGCCGGGCGGGCCGAGCCAGGCCGGTCCGACAGGCCGGGCCGTGCCCTGGCCGGGCCGGACCGGGTCCAGACGGGTCTGACCGGGTCGGGTCGACCAGGTTCGGGTCCCCCTAGATCGGCCGACCCAGGGGGGGGGGGGTCGGGCCAGGTCGGCCCAGGCCCGGACCCCCCATCTTCGGACGGTTTTCGTTCAAATTCCCGTAACTTGAGCTAGGGGCCTCCAAACGACACACCATCAGGGAAAACACGTTCCTTGTATCGAGACGGTCGTTTCGGTATATCGCACTCAAGGATTCAGAATACTTTGAGTTCGGCCGAGTTGGTTCGTACACGGAACCAACCGGGCCCTCGGAGCGGAAACGCTCATATCTTGATCTACGGACGTCTGATTTACGTGTCGTCAGCTTTGTTGAATTCCACTAAGTGAGACAAATCTTTTGGATCACTCCACCCGAGGATTGGACATAGGTGGAGTATGGTCGGGTTGGTTTTTCCTTAAAAACCAACCGGGACCCTAGGACGAAAAAGCCAATAACTCTCAGACCGAGCATCCGATTGACGCGCCGTCTGCGGCGTTGAGTTCCTGTTGATGATACAGAACATTTGGATACATCAACTTCGGACTTTGTGACAGTTGATGTATCGGCGTCTCGGCTCGTGGAGCGGACCCTCCTGAACGAGCTTGCTATGTGCGGGAACCCTAGTGTTGGCTACAACTGCTAATTCGACAGCGACGACCATGCAGAGATCCTCAGTGGACTGCGACGACGACTGTACAGAGATCCTCAGTGGACTGCGATGACTAATGCACTCAGCGATCCTACGTGGATCAGTGCTACAGGTCCTGTGTGGGCCCGATCCTCTGTGGGTCCGATCCTATGTGGGACTGCGCTCAGCGGTTCTGTGTGAGTCAGCGCCTATAGGTCCTGTGTAGGCCTGATCCTGTGTGGGTCATTGCGGGGGTTAGTTACCTTTCGATCCTTCGTGGGTCCAATGACTTAGATGGATCAGTGATCATCTTTATCATCTTTCGAAGAAGTATACCTGTGTGAGCTGAATATGGAGTTACTCTCCTATATGGATTGTGTTGAGCTATCCTGTGTGGATTTACTATTTACTATCCTTTGTGGATTGTGTTGAGCTATCCTGTGTGGATTTACTGTTTACACACCTGTGTGGATTGTGTTGAGCTATCCTATGTGGATTACTGTTTAATCTCCTTTGTAAATTGTGTTGTGCTATCCTGTGTGGGTATACGTTTTGCTTTCCTGTGTGGACTGGGTTGTGCTTGGGCTCGGACGTTGGAGCCGAATGGGAATCAATGGCTTAGGTATATGTATGGGCATATACCTAAGCCTTGTCGGATGTTACTTCGTGATTGTATCTTTTCGTTGTGGATTATCCTTTCTGGAATTAGGGAGACCTTCGGGGGTCTCAGGGTCCCTACTGTGTAGTTTATACTCACCCTTGCACGGGCTATGCCCACACTTCGTGGTGTTGGTTGCAGATGACGGGCAGCGCTGATCGAGGTGGAGGTGTGCGGAGTAGGATGGTACCTGGAGGTGGACCACTGGGCGGGGCATACTCGGAGTAGACGGCTGGACCGAGGAGCTGTGGAGGCTATAATTACCCACCCTTCAGGTGGGACTTCTAGAGGACGGCTCAATGCTGCGGCTTTTCTTTACAGTTGCTGTTTTTTCCTTTCAGTTGTACTTTACAGTTGGGCTTGTATTTCCGGCCCCTTTTACTTTCAGCACACCTTGTCACAGTTTTTACTTAGTGTTTATTTTTCCGCTTTCTTGCTCTGTGGTGCTTGTTTACTTTTCAAAGGAAATGCCTTCACTTTTGTTGGGATTTACGCCTTGGTGCTAGTCTCCAGCCCGTGGCCTATGGAAGGCGGGCTTGGGGTAGTCACGGCACGGGCCCCGAGGATGGGTCGTGACATAACAATGACGACTTACTTAAAAAAAACATATATTGAAAAATGACTCAGTTAACAAACAAAACTATGATACTACTGAAATATCACTAACAAATTAATATTATAAGATCATATATGATATCATGTTTTTGTATTTGGATCAAGAATAAATTCATTACAATTATTTTTCTATTATACAAGAGATTAACCTACCCTATACTAAAGAAAATTATATGTTAAGGGGTTTCTTTGTCTCACTTTTAATCTAGTGAGTTTACCAATGTTCGCCAGATAATTATTGTATGTGGTGTATTGTGTACTACCATTGGAAATATATTATAATTATTCTATATATATTCATGGTATTCTGTGATTCATTTGGTGGTATTAACATTTGGTCATACGACTCAGTTGACTATAACATGGTAAGGGGTTTTTATCTCACCTTTTATTCCCGTGACATTAATGTTATATTGGCCACTATTTACTTTTTAGTGGTGTATGTACTGACCATGATTATATTCTTGGTGTAATATATCTAAATTTATAGTTATTCATATCTTTATTGTATGATTTTTCTTTCATGGGGTGTATGTTTTATATGTTACCAAAACGGTTAGGGAATTTCAAATTTCAATTTCCACTCCATGGGTTCTACGCAAAATTTATCGATTATTTTTGTCCAATATTATGTGTGAAATCACTATTTATTTAATTATGTAGTAATTCCCAATCCCATTTTGTCGGATATACATTTTATACAGATAGTAACTCAATTTATAAATTGTCTAGTCGTCAATATGAACATGATAAGAGTAATTTTAACTCAATTTCTATTCATCGAGTTAAACATCCAAGCCATTGGGGTTTCTTTTACAAGAATATTTGTGAATGTACTCTGATTGATTTACACTAAATATCAAATCATATTGAGTTTATTTATATTTTCAAACATAATTATGTCATTGTTTTATATTTAACCTAAGGATATGGTCTTTATAGGGGATTTTATGTCAGTTTACATTTCATTGAGACTTCTTTGTTTTTATGAGCCGATTCACTTATTTATGGTGTACATATTGTACATTGAAATATTATATCACGAATCCATTTATTCTCATTATATTATAATGTTTTTATTACCTCAATTATATTTATACAAGCATCTCTCATTTGGTTAGGAACTCAAACTAAAATATCATTTTAAATGCTTTAAAGATTTATTTTTCTAAATCATTCTCATTAATGTCCATGTTTTAAAAATTTCATTAAGGATTTATTTTTATAGATATTGATGTTTTAAAATTAAAATTACTTTTAATAGTTTCGAAGTGTTTTGGGACTCTTTGATTCAAAAATATATTTTAAACTACATCTTGATAAATAATGAGACTTTTTATTGTTTTCATGATAAAGGGTGATATTTCCCTCATATAGTTTTTATGATTATTTTCATCTATTTAATTATTCATAAATATTTTTAATTGAGGTTAATTTATTATAATAAAATCATCCATATTTATGTGAATGAGTTTTTTTACTGTGGATTTTATATTTTTATACAATTAATGATTTATGTTTAATATATTAAAATAATGTATGATAGTATTAATACAAATGTCTATGTTATGTTTCACCCTTTTCATATGAGGAATGAATTAGACAATTTATGTAATGGGTGGAGCCCGCTATAGCTTCTCAATGCATCAGTTGGTCTAATGAGACAAACTAGTGCCTTGGTACAATGCCTTGTCAAAATCATATTTGTAGTCTTGGCACAAGGCCTTGACTATATTGTAATTATGTCTGGCATTAAGCATTCAATCATTATGATATTGGTTAATGATATAACTTGTCATTATTCGACTAGTAGAATATCATTAGGAATAAGTAAATGAAATTATTTGATTTATCTTTTCCATATTATGCTGAAGTATACATTTAAAAGGATTTTGTTCTTGTCGTATACATTGCATTAAAATTTTATTCATATTTATGACAGTTTCTGCTTTATTTTTATCCTTACTATGGGTCTTAGATCACCCATTTATTATGATTAATTTTCCCAGAATGCAATGATGTATATTACGATTAACCTTCATGAATTTGATGAGGAATATAAGAGTGTTTAAAGGGAACACAATGATGTTTTATTTTATTTCTTGATGTAATTTAAAACTAATATATATAAAGTACATCTAAGGCTACTAAACTGATCGGTCTTTCGGGACATGATTCTTTGTATCATGCCAATGTAATTTAATAATGTACTGATTTGGGGTAACTAGGGTCGGGGCGTTACCATTGGTATATGAGGATGTTTACTACAAACCTTGGATGATGGATTAAAAAACTCTTATTTGAAAACACTACCCTACAGTAGACATTAAATATTAGTATAGAATAAAATCCAAAAATTTTGGTAATGTAAATATTATGCGGGTTTTACATGAAATTCATCCATCTTTGTGTAGGAGCATTTATAGGCGGCTCAAGAAAAGATGTACCTAGAATTGAAATCTCTGACAAAGCGTTTCGGGCTTGACCCAGGGTATCCCGGTACATGACAATGGGCCTTGTAGCACTCTATGTTACGACATGCCTAGGGGATATGCTTAGGATAATTCATATTTTCTTTAAAACCAATTTGACGGATTTTAATATAAGATGATGATAAATATCCTTGGTTAATTCTAACATGTTATAGATTGAAAATAAGGTGTCATGGTATTCTCTAAATGATTTTATGACTCACACTAGGATTCCTTCTATTATTTAATGGATGGATTCCAAGTTAGTCATAGTAACATTGAACATGATGTACAAGGTTGGAATAGTAGTGGATATATTCAACGAAATGGAATTTTGATAGGTGAAAAAAATATTTCGTTCATGTCAAATCAGATTTCCAAAAAATGATAAAAAACATATATATTAACAAAATCCTGGACTGAACGAAGAAACAAAAGGCAAGGAATGATAAGAGCTCTAGCAGTGGAGACCATGGAGAGAAGAAAGATCAATTTCCAACATATAGGAAATATGGAAGGAGACACCCAGTAATGTGTCTCAATGGAACAAATAAATGATTTATGTGTGTGAAATAAGGACATAAGATAATGAATTTTAAAGGAAAAATGAATATTACAATGGAAGAAAATGAAAATGATCCCAAGAATCCATTTACAGTCATTTTCCATAAATGTAGGGGACCTGAGCATTACTCAAGTAAATTCCCTATTGTATAGGATAACCTCTTAGTCACGAAAAACATATGTTGAAATAAATTGATGGCGAAATGTTTAAATGTATTAGTTCTCTTTGTTTATATGATTACATTAGAAGACTTGTCGCTTGTAAGTGTAACCCTACAATTTGTTATACTAAAATTCTATTTATGGAAGAATGATCTTTTCTATTGTTGATATTGTTATAAATAAAAATTTGTGTTTTTATGATCCTTGAAATTGAGGAAATTACATATTATTAAATTTTGGGATGAAAATGAAAGGTATGAGATAAAATTTGTGATGAAATTAGGTTATGTTTATTTTGAGAAATTTATATCAGTTTGGGAATGTCATAAAATAACGTTTTTGAAAATGGACTACATGAATACCATGTGATAGCCTATCGCGTCGGACAATGTGTAGAAATAGAACCCACAACTAAAGTGTGGTTGGGATTTATCACCTACCACTGAACTGTGTGAAGTCCCTTGTTAGTGTGACTAATTATTTTTAGTTAAATGATTTTATTGATAAATAATAAGTTGATTTGGGATTCTATGTCTTATGAAATAGATATCCATATTATAGAAAAAATATTAGGTGATTATGTGATAAATTTTATTTTTTAAGATATTCGCTCTTTTGGAAACACTATATGCCTAAGGAAAATATTATACTCTTGGATATTTGTTGAGGAGTAATGGTGGAAATTTATCTATGTTTTGCTGTAAATTTATAGTGATTTGAGTTACTTATAGAAATTATTAACCAATCATATTGAATATGTGATTAGGTTAATTACTATTATGTATGCGACTTTATGATTAGTTGATGTTATTTGGAGAAACAATTTAACATGGAATAATACGTAAAAAAATCTTCTATGTTTTGGGTTTAAATATTTGTATGGATTTTATTGAAGGATTTTAAGGACAATTGTTTATTGAATGGTATTTATTGAAATTTGGGTATTGATGGATTAATTATATAAATTATGATAAGTATTTCATTATATATATTGTTATCCTTTTTGGGGATCATCTGATCATGTACTAACCATTTGGGTTTTGGTTAATCCCTAAAGACAATGTAAATATTTAGTTTATTCTTTGTGGATCAAGTGATTTTATAGAAGTGGATTCAAGAACTTCAGGTGTAACCATGTCATTTTTATTCCACGTCGTTTGAGAAAAATGATGAGTTAGTGGTAATAAATAAAAAAAGGATGAAACTCAACACAAAAAGTAAGTATTTTAATTTATGTTCTTAGTGAATCTCATAAATAAAATCCACATCTTTATGAAATGGAACTGAAAATAAAAAAACCTAGTCTGTTTACATTTCCTTATTGGAAACTAATGATTGTTTATTCCATCACATGTTTGTGGTTTTCTTATTATTAAATTTCTCCTAATCATGTTTTTGTCCCTCTCTATCCGAACATGAAACTTATTTTATGTTCAATATCCATGTTTTCCTACATGGAATCCTAGAAAGGGTAATCTCAAGTGACCATAGTACTTCTCATTATTTTTTTAAACATGATAGTTTTATTAACTCTTTTTCTGATGTGGGACTTTAAATGATGTTCCCAATCCAAATTTTTAATTTTTTAGGAAGGAATTTCAAAAATCGGGGAAGAATTTAACACCCCAAGATTTCATAGTATGTTAATTTTTTTAATATAAGTCAATACATTGCGGTAAATGCAACCCTGAGTTCGAGCTTACAACGACTTACACACTGGCCTTTTAAAATTCCTTTATGTATAATATTAGCTTAATTTTAATATTTATATACTCCATATACATTTATAATTAATATTATGTATTTCTTATACATAATATAAGATCAAATTTATTTTTTCATATAAAAGATTTATTTTTAAAAATAATGAAATTTTACCACCTTTTAATGGAAAGACCTTTTTAACCCCATTATTTGACACTTTTTTATATTAAATTTAATGAAATAAAATTATTCATTAGAATAGGGACATAAAAAATTATTTTGGATAAGTTGTTTTTTACTTTTTTGATAACATTCATATTTTGAGGAATACTACAAAATACTAAATTTTAATTTAAAACAACTTTTCTAATTGAAATAATTTATAGTGTTAAAATATGCATTTGAATGGTTTTAAAGTATAATTATATTATATTTTTATTATTTAATACAATGAATGTCATTATAAGTAATTTCACATTTAAATTTGACATAAACCCATGTCAATATTTTGATAGATTTTACTTTTTAAAAACACTCTTTTTGGTTTTAACAACAACATTTAAAATTAAATAAATTTTGCAATGTATTTTTTGAATTTTTCAAAATAGAATTCATTTTTGAATTTGGAATATCAAAATTATCTTAGGATAAATTTTTGGCAATTTTCTGAAAACATTCTATATTTGATGAATAGTGGAAAACACTGAGTTATTGTTTAAAACTGACTTTTTATTTAAATAATAATTTATTTTATTTAAAATTATTTTAAGTAAAAATAGATATGTAATACCTATATAAGTTCAATGTAATTCATTTGAGTCATTTTATATAAAAATATTTGTATATATTTTTATTGAAATTTTTACCGTAATTTACCCATCTTCTTAGAGCATTTGCAAATTTTCATAAAACATAATTTTACCACTTTTTTGAATTGAATATCAAAAATTTGAGAGACATGGATAGAATCAGTATGTTAAATGTTTGTCAATAGGATGAAAATAATATTTTTTTGGAATAGTATCTTTTGACTTTTTTACCACGGTTAAAAGTAAGTAGGGTAATTAAATGTAAAAATGATATTATAATTACCCTAAAACATGTCCTAATTCTATTGGATAAGATTAAATCACCCAAAAATAACTTTTGGAATAAAATATGATCCATAAGGTCCACTTGGATTAGATTTGGATGTTTATTATTAGTTTATTTAAAGAATAGTTAAAAGTGTTAAATTCAATATTTATTAACTAAACATTTTGTAATATAGAGTAATCCATTTGATAAATTCGACAATAAATACACATTAGAATGAAAAAAATATTTCCTACCTAATGGTATATTATTTATAATTTTTAGAGATTCCATAATTAAATTTATTTATCACACATTGATGATGCAGTAAATACATTCTTAAAAAAATATTAAAATATTTTATATATTAAATATTAAAATAAATATAACATAAAAATTTGGATGCCATAAACGGATTTTATAGGTTAATATGACATTTTAGGGTTTAGTAGATAATTTTTTTTTGAAGTGATAAGGTTTTTATAACATTCAAAAAATCAAAATACCAAATAGTGTCAAAATTGACGTAAATTAGTTTTAAAAAATTACTATATTATTGGTGGATATAATATTCCTAAAAATTATTAGGTTCGGCCAAAGGGTATAATAATGATATAAATTTCATTAATGAACCAATTGATTTTCTCTTGGAATTTTAGAGTATGTTTATTAACCATAGAGTGTAAGAATACATGAAGACACGGTAAAAGTTAAACTATTTGACTAAGAGTTAAATATAAAATAAAAGGTTAAAATGGAAACCTAAACTTATCTAAAACAAAATGTATGTGATTATTTCAACCCATACTCACCTTATATTCTAAATAAATTATTCTGGTGCCATTATAAACTGATAATTATTTTATTATAAAATAATATTTCGATCTTTTCCTAAAGGGGCCCTGACTCTCTTATAAAAGGGTACTTCCTCTTCTCTAAATTTCATTCCTCCAATGCCATTTGTCTCAGCCTAAACCTGCCCAAATATATTACCAACTTACCTGAATTCAACTTAGAGGTCTTACTTTTATCAGAAATCCATCATAAAGATCCCATTTGATCAACTCAAAACAAAACACCCGAAAAGAGGTAATAATTTTACCACCCTTTTAAATTTCATTTCATCTTCCAAATCCTCATTATTTTTTGTTTCCATACAAAATTACTAAATGCAGAATCATAAACATACTTTTATGTTATTATAAATAATGTACAACCATATTTTTTATTATATCTATCCTATAAATGACAAAGTCACCATACGTGTGTATTTAAGACTTACTGTCTCCACATCGTGGTGTAGTTTGTTACTCAAACACTTCATTAAATGGTTTGATATAATAATAAGTATAACTGATTTATAAAATAAATATAACATGTTAATGATTCTGTAAATATGATATACCATCCAATTACATATGATTTAACAATCAATATAATAATATTGTCGCTCATGTGCGCGTACGGCTTACCATATCCACGAACGCGATTAGATTCATTCCCCATCATAATCATTCAAGAATAATTATCATTTTATGATTAAAAATAATATTTAAAAACATAATATAATTCTGTATATTAATATAATATAGCCTATACATAACAGTCATGACTTACTTTACAAACCATGTAAAGGAAAATGAATCATTTAACACCAAAAACAATGATATTATTGAAATATCAATAAAATAGAATTATTATAAGATCATATATGATGTCATATTAATTTATTTGGTTCTTGAATTATATAATAAAAATAATTTCACCATTATAAAGGATTTTAATCTACCCTATACTAAGGAAAAGTAATATGTAAGGGGTTCATTATCCCACTTTTAATTCATTGAGACTACCATTGTTCGCCAATTATTTATTACATATCGTGTGTTTTTTTTCCATTTGATATATATTATCATGATTCTATTTATAATCATGGTATTCTATTAATCATTTTGCGGTTATTAACATTTTTTCATATGACTCAATTGACTACAACATGGTAAGGGGTTTTTATATCACTTTTTATTCCATTGAGATTAATGCTATATTGGCCATTATTTCCTTTTGTGTGGTGTATGTACTATAGATGATTGATATCTTGGTGTAATATACTTTAATTTAGGTGTATTTACATCTTCATTGTATGATCCTTCATTCATGGGGTATATGTTTCGTATGTAACCAAATCAGTAAGGGAATTTCTATCATCAATTTCTAGTCATTGTGTTTTAAGCAATCTTCATTGATTATTTTATGCCACAATTATGTGTGAAATCAATATTTATTTACTTTTATAGTAATTTTAACTCTTATATCATTGAATTTAAATTTTATACACACAATAACTCCATTTATAAATTCACATGTCATTGATATTAACTTTATAAGAGAAATTGTATCTCAATTTCTATTCATTGAGTTAAATATCAAGGTCATTGGTGTTGTTTTTACAAGAATATGAGTGAATATATTCTGATTTATTTACACTGAATATCCAATCCCATTGAATGTATTTATATTTTTGACGGATAATTATTTCATTGGTTTATCCTTAACATGAGGATATAGTCTTTATAAGGGATTTCATATCAATTTACATTCCATTGATACTTTTTTGTTGTTATGTGACAAATCACTTATATATTGTGTACATATTGTATGTTTGCTTAGTATATCACAAATAAACTTATTCTCATGATATTATAAAGTTTTTATTACCTCAACTATTTTTATTCATGAATCTCTCATTTGGTTTGGAACTCTAACTAAAAAACCATTTTAAATGTTTTAAATATTTATTCTTCTAAACTGTTCTCAACAATGTCTATGTTTTAAAAATGGTTTTAAGAATTTATTTATATATAAATTAATCTTTTAAAATTAAAATTACTTTTAAATGTTTTAATGTTTTATGGGTAACATTGATTCATATATCTATTTTAATCCTCATCTTTGATAAATAGGGAGACATTTAAATGTTTTCCAGAAAAAGGGCGATATATCTCTCATATAGTTTTGATGATTATTTTCATCAATGTAAATATTCTTCACTATCCCAATTGAGGTGTATTTATTATTAAAAAATATTTTATATTTTATTGAATGAGTTATGTTTGATTGTGGATGTGTTATTTTTATACCCTTCATGGTTTTTTGTTAATGCATTAACATTTTGTATGCTAGTTTTAATACTAATTTTTATGTTATATTTCAACCTTTTCATATGAGGAATGATTTGGACTTAGTAAGTGATGGGTGTATCCCTCTATAGCTCCTCGATGCGTTAATAGGTCTCAAGATAAAAACTTGTGTCTTTGCACAAGGCCTGGAAAAAATCATATTTGTAGTCTTGGCACAAGTCCTTGACTATCTGGTTATTGAATATGGGATTATGCATTAAATGATTATGAAATTGGCTATTGATATTACATGTGATTATTTTATTAGTATAAAATCAATGTGAATAATTAAATGGAATTATCTAATTTATCATTTCAATATTATACTTATTTTTAGGTTTAAAAGGCTTGTGTTACAGTCTTATATATTTCCATAAATGTTATTTCTTATTTTTGATAGTTTCTATTATGTTGTTATACTTACTGAGCATCTGATCTTACCCATTTCTTATGTGTCATTTTCCCTAGGATTAAAATAAATATATTACAATTTACCATAAAGAATAGGGTAACAAATATAAATTGTTTAAAGGGGAGACAATGATGTTTATTATTTCGTGATGTAATGTAAAACTTATGTATCTATCCAGTAATTCCTAGCCTAATAAAACAATCATTCTTTTGGGACATGATTCCTTGTATAATTCCAATGTTTTGTAATAATTCACCAATTCTTGGTAACTGGGGTCGGGGAATTAAAATTTATGTTCATAATATTTTACATGAAGGGTATGATATTAAATGTTGTGATCATGTTCTCAAAAAATTATTCCATTGATTACGCATAAAAATACACATTGTTTACCAATTTTGATATTTTGAGCTTAGACCATTTAATTTTAACTTCTCCACATTATAAATATATATTTCATGTATAATATTTCTATAAGGTATGATGGTCTTGGAGAACCAATTGAGAGATAATGTAGCTCAGTCATGTACCAACTTTTACATTTCCATGTTTAAAATGGCACTAAACTAAATTATCCAAGGGGAATCAATTGGGTAATATATTAAGCATTAACAAAAAAATGATAAAATGTTAATGACTTTCAATCATGGGTCATTATAGTTGGTATCAGAGAAAAGGATTAGTCATCCTTTGGGAAATAGAATGAGAAAAAATTAGTGAGATCCCAATGAATATTTCTATGGATATATCCAGAGATGTATTTGTGGATAATTGTAAGGATCAGGAAAAGTATATGAAAATGTCTTAGTATTTTAGTGACAGATACAATGAGTTGTTTCCAATCATTACATTTATGTCATTATACTACAAGTTGATTTGTATCTGACACATATTTACCTAGGTGTAGTGACTCCAAAAAGGTTTTTTCGGGCCAAACTCGAGTGTAACATGGTACAAGATAGTGTGCCCTGCTACAAATCTAGTTTGAAACCGATGAGGAATATGATTTGGGGATTTTTAAACTATTAAAGGACCACCATAAGGGATTTATGTATAAAATGACTATGAATAACCTTGGATAAACTAATGGATTCATATATTAATGAATAAGAGACATGATTTAGACATCTTATGGCTAATTTTTTTTTGTGATTATGTGTTTTTAAATTATGATAAATGTTTCTCGCATTATGATTTATGGTTTTACCCAATATAGGTATCCATAAGGAATATTTTTTATGTTGAATGTGATGGATGTTTTTCAATAGAATAATCTAATGGGGTGATCACAAAGAGTAATGGATGTTGTGATAATCCAATAAGTTTTCACGAATGAATATTAAATTTTTACCTAAAACACTCTAAAACTAACCAATGATGAGAAGGAATGAGTTTACTGAGATTTTGAGTAATGGATACCATGGTGCAAAAAAGAAATTGCTTCTGTTGTGTAAAGAATGTTAAAAGAATGACATAAGTGATGTGCTGGTTGAACAATGAGATTGTTTAAATTTAAAAAAGGACACAATGCATGCAAATACAAAGAAAAAAATAAGGCTTAGATTGATGAAATGTATGTGAAAACTGTACTCTCGAAGACAAAATATATTGTTAAATTCTATAAGTGTATCATGAATGGTCATTATGTCAATGTAGGTCCCAAATGGAACGCTCACAAAGATAATCAGAAAAGTGGTATGAGTAATGGTTATATAACTGATGAGTATGAGAGAATAGATGAAATGTGAATGTAATGTGGAAATATATAATATAATTTGTTAGCCAATTTAATTTCTAATCAATGAAGTGGAGAAACCCTGGTGTTTATTTATATTTATTTGATAACTTAGAGATGGGAAATATATATGGATTTTTAATTTAATGTGTTTCCCTACAGATTTACATGAATATGATGAATTATTTTGATATTAATGATTAATGATTTAATGGAATGATAATATTAATGGTAAACACATTATTAATAGAAATATAACCCTTAATATGTCCATAATGTGACAATAATTTTTTTGGGATAAAAGACATGTCATAAATAAATAACTGAATTGGGTGGTACTGATTACCTTAGAACTAATCAAGGAATTTTTTAAAAGTTGTTTATGCATTCATTGATGAAGTTAAAAAAATATTTGGATTTATGGATATATCCATCACACTTTAAAATAATGAAATATGCATCATTATAATATGGATTTATGGTAATTCATGTCATTACCAAGTCTTAAGAGAATAGTGGATGAAGGTATTCTTGTGTTTATTATGTATTAAATAAGATATACAATAAGACATATGGTAGATCAATAATAATTGTTTTTTAGAAATTTAGTTACCTTATCTCTAGTTTTTAAGACTTTCAGATTTTAGGGGGGTTAAAAGGGTAACAATTTATTTATTATTTTTTTGAAATTAGATAAGGTTTTAGAAATTAAAGTATTATCCCAATATATTGCAATTTATTAATGTTGGATAACTTGTGCTAACCTTATTTTGTGATAAAAAACATAGAACAACCTATCATTATATTCATAGTTCTCAGGATTTGTTTAATCCTCCAAAATGAAAAAGTCAACATCATTTCTTGGAATAAGGGATGAAGTGGAAGTTGATTGTGTGACAAAAAATGGTAAGGTTTTATTATAATAATTAATTATATCTTATCATGAAATTTCATCAAATTTAGGAAAAAATATCTTGAAACCAACAACATTATCCTAGTACCTTCATTTTCGATGATTCAGATATCCCCTTAAATCATCAAAGATTTATAGATTTTAAGGTTAAATATCTCTTAATCATGATCATTATTGGACTTCATCAGAACTTTATAATCATATTTACCTTCCATATAAATTTTTTTTCACATCACACCTATGTTATACTCGGCGGAAACATAGTTGTGTAATACATTGGGGAACCATTATGTTTCCAACTTTATTTTTTCATAAGATGTTTTATTATTCATTTTTATTATGTATATTTATAGGATATTAACCTTTAATCATTGAACCATTGAAAGTAAATATTAATTTCAACGTACAATCTCATTTTAAGGGGGGTAGAATGTAACACCTCATGATTTTTTCAATTTACATTTTAATTTAATTTTATCTTTACGATATTTTTCATTTCATAAATCTCATGATGTAACTTTTTAAGATTAAAGGACTACATTTAGATTTCATTCATTACATGCAAAACGTAGATTATCATGAAGTTCACACACCACAATTGTTTTCTTGGATTACAAATAATATCGAGTCACGTTGGTTGTGTTTTTAAAGCAATACATAGTTTTTAATAAAATAAAATATACTAATAATATGATTATTAAAACATTATTATTTCTACCACCTTTTAATTTGAATGGAAGTTACATACATAACTAAAAAAATATGAAAACAATATTTACACATGTATATAAGATTAATTATTTAGTTATCCATTATTATAAGTGAATGTTATAAGTATTTGAAAATAAGGAATTTACATTTCTATGAAAACTATTCTTCAATGTACAATCACTATTTTATCTCAAAAAAATTAATCAAAGTAGTTTTGATTAATGATTTAGAAAAATTATAAATTATACATGAAATAAATATTTTATATACTAATACAATAGATTTTATAGGTATAATACATGAATTAATCCAAGTTTAGGAATCAAAAGATGTACCTTTCTAAAAGGTACTTTTACTACCATTAATGGATAACCCATATTAAATATTAATTTTAAAATTTTTTAATTTTTATTTGATGAAATAAACTACATTTTAGGATGTGTGATATCGAATTTTTTTGTCAATTTTTTATATTTTTCTATTTGTTTTCTTTTTCTAATAAAATACTAAAAAATATTGAAATTATATTCAAAATATATTTTCATCTATTTTATTTTCAATGATAAATGATGTTTTTTTATTGGTTATAATGTAAAATTATTTCTATTATAAATTAATAAATCTAATTTAACAAATTGTTATCATTTTCACTTTGAAATTGGATGTAAAAAACATTCCTAAATTTTGAATATTTCCCTTTAAAAACAGGCTTTGCCGTTCTATATACTTGATTCATTATTAATATGTTTTTTCCACGTATATGGTTTGAATTAGAAAAAATGTATAACATTGTTGGAATAAGAGTATTATAAAATTTATAATAATTAAAATTTATTTTTTAAATAAAAAATTTGTGAAAGTGATTAAAATTAAATAAAATAATTAAGGGAAAAATTAGCATAACAAGGGACTGAAACAAAAACATATTAGCCAAAGTGACCTAAAAACTTGTCCAAAATCCATTTACTGCTCATATTTCAACCATATCCTCCTTTGGATCTAATATTTCCCATTATTTTAGACACTTGAGATGGAATAAACATGGTTGGAATTCCGTTTTCATAGTTTTACAGGAATGCTACTCCTCCATAACAATTAAAAATAACTCACCCATACCACTTATTCAAAACATTAAAAAGTTCTGTATAACTCAAAATATAACCTATTTATCTCCAAAAATATCTCCCATAATCCAATAATTTAGTATTTTTTGAATACATTAATCCCATGAATCTATTTCATGAATACAATAAAGAGTTACCCAAAGAAGACGCAACGTCATTCCTAAAAATCCATTATTTATTTCGATTCTCCAAAACCTCAACAATTCTTATTCCATGATTAAATAATTAAATATGTATTAAAAATAAACAATTATGTAATTTTTTCTATGTTTTCATTTTATATTTACACAAACATCTATATAATGGGTAACAAATATACCATTCTAGTGTACGACGATCTTCCACCTCACGATATGATATTGTTCATTATTCCATTACAACATCTCATTGTTGGTAATTATGATGGAAAAAATATTTTTAATTTACAGATATTTTATTGAAGATTTACTAATGATTTTTTAATTTCTTATTTAACACATTCCAACATTTATTACTTTTTTTATAAATATGATAACTCTGTTTGGGGAAGTGTGGACTACGACATCCACAATTTTATATAATTTTCTCACATTATATATAGAATGTATTATGTATGGTTTTAGTGAAATTATATTATATATAAGAAAAATTAATTTCTATTTCATGGTATTATATATAAATTTATTTCATTAACTTTATTTCATTCAATATGAAAATAAAATGGAAACAATGTTCATGAGTACGTATGACCTACCATCTCCATGAATAATGTATTACATTTAATATTTCTATATTATATAGATTATTCTAAAAATATATATAGTGAGTATATAATATATTTATATAATTATTTTCATTTCAAAAATATTTATATTTTGATCTACATAATAGGATCGATAATAAAAATCCAAAACATATACCAAAAATAATGTAGATATTTTTTGAAACACAACATTAACATGGATTTGTTAATTTATGTGTTTTATCATGTCATAATAAAATAATATATAACAACAGATATAATAATATATTTAACTAAAATATGTATAATAAACTTATATTTATTTATAAATGATTTTGTAACATGTGTAAAGAATATCAAGATGTTAGGAATGGGTTTTCTCATCTCACATTTATTTCTATGAGACTTATGTCTTATTCACAACAAACATATTTTTTGTGATGTATATACTTCCAATAAATATATTATTTGAAAATATAGATAAATTTATGGTTATTTACATTTCTATTTTATGATATTTCATTCATAGGTATTTTTCAATGATACTGAATTGGTAATGTCAATTTATCTCATTTTATCTTCTTTGAGATACATGTCCTATTATGAATCAATATGTTTCTATGGGGATTATGTAATTCACATTAATATGTTATATATATGACGATCTCCATATTTTAATTTTTTTAAGATTCATGTAATTATATTCTTTCTTGGTGATTTTAATTCAATGTTACAAATGTGGTCAGAGTATATTGTTACAATCTCATCACTTATATGGATTTATTATGATTATGATTCCATGGATAAAATATTATAATCCATCTACCAAAAAAATGTATTTAAATATAATATGGTTATCCATGATATCTTATTTAATTAATAGCATTTTACCACTCTTTTATAGTTATGATATTTAAAACAAAATTTGAAAATCTGTCATTTTATCTCCTTTCAGTCTGAAAAATATGTTATTTCAAAATTGTTTTTTAAATATTTTAAAAAATTATTCACTATTACCCTATGATTTTTAAAGGAAATTTTTAAAAATTATTTACCCTTTTAGAATAAGTTTTTAAACGGGCTATTTTTTCTGATAAAGGCATTTTTCTAAACTATTATGTTTAAAAAAGTAATGTTCAGAATGTACGGACTTACCTGCCATCATAACAATAATTTCCATGTAGATTACCCTGTATGGTTACATGGATATTTTTAAGGAAACATTTTTTCTAATATTATGTAAATTTGTTGTTGTTAAAGTGGTTTTCAAAGAAAAGGTTTTATAAATTTGATGTATGTTTGAAAGGTGTGTTAAAATATTTTTTAATATATAATTATTCATTTTTAAAAGGTTTTTTTCAATGAAAACTATTGGAATGATTTCAAGCATTCATTATAAGTTTTCAAATACATTTTCTATATATGGGAGTTCTAAATTATTTCAAGTATTCATTATATTTTTTTAATTTTCATTTAAAGAAAAGGATTTTAGAAATGTTTTCAAAATTTCTTTTTTATATTAAAGGTTATTTCATAGATATTGATTTTCAAAAACGTTTCATTCTTTCATTATTATTTTTAATGGTTTTTAAAAGAAAATGGTTTTAAAATATTTTCTCAACTCCATTATATGTTTTAAAGTGTTTTAAATGAAGAGGTTTTTCAAAATTATTTATGTTTTTAAAATGTGTTTCTAACAGTTGAAATGGTATTTTATTTGAGAAATGTTTTACATGAAATTTCCTAGCTTTCTTTATAAGAGAATCATTTTTAAATGGTTTTATAAAAATGTTTTTCAATGAAAGGGGACTTTCCTTATTAAATTTTTCATATGAACATTCAAGTCCTTCCCTATCTAAGATTATATATTTTGTTAATTTTTATTCTTTACCTAGGATATGATCCAAGACTAGCATTATAATTCCTTCTTAAATGGTAAATATTTTGTAGGAATTTTGTTTATGACAACCATTTATCATACCTGGGTTTTATTCTTTTTAAACCAGATTATTTTCCCAAGTTATGATCTGATGAAATTATTATTTAACCAATCTGAATTAAATTGGTAATGATATGATGAAATTTATATGATTCCCATTTCATTTAGTGGGGTATGATATGATCCTTTTGAATCATATCAATTTTATGGGTTATTAAATGATGCATGTCTTATTTTTTACGGAACATATTTGAATGATTTATTTATTTTATGGGTAGGACCTATATCTTAATGTAATGAATTGGGTAAAGATTTATATCTAATATGATAATTATTGGATTCATGCTGACAGGGTAAATCCACTATGATAATATGTGGAAACGTAATCCATTGTTGGAAGATGTAGAATCCTTATCAATTATATAATGATAGGGAAACTAGATATGATGTGGGAAGACGGGGAAAATCAATCAACTATGGGAAGATAGGAAAATTAGATCAACTGTTGGAATGTTGGGAAACCATATCCACTATGTAAATATATGGTAACATGATCCTTTATGAATAGACAATGATTGGGTATGGAGGATTGTCCTACCTAATAGTTTAGTCCCAAAGATGTTCATTATAAATTCTAGCAAAGTCATAGGACTTATAGGGAATGAAATTATATGTTTATGTGTATTCCAAAATTCTATGTCGTATTAATATCCTATTAATTCATAGAATATTCTCTCGATTCCCTTAATATTAATCTATTATAAACTACTATTCACTATTACATTATTCATGTTCTTGATCATTGATATGTTGTTTATGACCTTCTAATTTTGTGATCATTTCCTAATACCCTTTCCATCACCAAGTTATGAAGATATATTTTAAATATGATAGGTCTAAAAGGTGTTCTAGTTTTAGAGAATGTAGTTGGAGATAATGTATCTCACTCATGTTCAAGTATTTCAGTTTCCATGATTCCAAAGGTAATAAACTAATATGTTCCTTGGGCATCTATTATTGAATGCATTATGTATTCCCCAAATATCATGAAATGCCAATATAGGTTAATAATGAGACATTATACTCTTGGTTTTATCAAAAAAATAATATAATAAATTTATGCATATATATTCAAATAGTTGATAAATAATTATCAATATGGAATATAGAATACATAATTTTGATCATGATTGTGTTTTTTTTCAATAATCAATTAACAATTCCACTTGTCTATATTTCCATTTAAAAGGAATAAAATATTCACCCCATGGTGATTCACTAGAATGTATGTATCCCTTATCATGATTCTCTTAAAACATCATCTTAAAATATTAAAAATCATTTCAAGGGATTTAATCTACTGTATTTTATGTTAGTTTATTACTATGTGTGTTTTCTATTGATACCTAAAGGATATGATTTAGAGGTAGACTATGCAACTCTATTGGAATATTCTCTATCAAAATCCTATTCAATATAAATATCTTTTATGTTCATTATCTCCTCATCCAAATGTTATAAATTTAAATTTTGAATATGAATAACGAAAAATAAAATGGAATTATTTTCAATTATGAGATTATATTCATCTGAATATAAATAAAATAACATATGATTATTTGGAATATTAATTTTGACTTCCCTAATATGGAAATCAATGTGAGTTCTATATAAATCTAGATAATATATTCATAAGATCACATTATTTTAAGATATATTGATATTTTAAATATTTTATTGATGAAAAGTCATAAAAACGTCAATTTTAAAATAATTGTATATTTGATATGTCATTATCATACCATTTTGAGTTTTTATTGCTAATTGGACATCTAATAATTGATCTGGTAATGTTATACTATTATAAAATTCATCAATATTTACTCATTTAGATGAACCATACTCAAATAATCCATTTCCAGATGATGAGTGGATGGTATGTTAACCTTTCAGCCCATTATTCACCAAACCCACATTAACAATAATGGACACATGGGATAACAATATTTATTTTGGTATTTTGAGTTTAATGATATCATTTTTAATCATTTATAACATAATGAATTAGATACCACTAATTGGTACATAGATTCGGTGGGTCAAAATTCCTCAAGCATGACTCCTCGTATGCTAAATTATGATGACTTATAGAGAGGGTCTACTATAGAACAATTGGGATACTATGCCCTCAAGATCAATGTGTGGCCCAGTAATATAATATCATCATTCAATATAAAATGTAATATTTCATCATAAAATAAGATATATAATACTCAAAATACATTATTAATAGACAATTCTTGAAGCAGGATGGTATCCCATTGATTACCATGTCATTAGTCTATAAAAATGAATAGGTAGAAATGGTACATGCATCCAGTATATTAGAATTCTAAGAAGGTAAAAAAAATACCCTAATGAAAAATGTCTATCTATCATCATGAGACTCAACTCAGTCATATAATAACCTTCTCCAAACCAAAATAAAATCAATCATCGTATAGTGGGTGCTTTCCCAAATCCCTATCTGCATCCATGAAGTCATTCTAGGTTCTCAACAGCATCCCAAATAGGGTATCAGATAACACTCAATAGACATCCCCCAATGGTGTCTATAGTAATCTAGTTTGTGGATATATAATATCCATTTTTCAAGAACTAATAAAATATATAAATTTTTTGTATTATATAAATAACCCACTTTTGTTTGATTTCCCAAGGAACACTTGTCCTTTTCTACCATCTTCTTCCCAATTAAAAACGTTCCTCAAAATAGAGTATTTCCTGTCTAATTTTATGAATAAGTCTCAGGACCTGACATGTAGCGTATCATCCCTAGTATAACACTTCTCAATATGATGTGTAAAAAAGGCTTTATGATTGTGTATGTCCCAAACCAAATATAAAATTTTTCGTTTCTATGGAGGTGGAGACGTATTATCATTTTATTATATATTCAGTTATGAACCTGATATCATCGATGGTGGTCCTAATTTTGAACCCAGTTATCCCTAAAGGAAGAAAATTAACTAATAACAACACTATTCCATCCTATAAATGCATCACTGGAATGATGGTGTCACTATAGTTTTGGAATATCGTCACTACTCATTGAGATTGTCTATGGTGGTCTGCTCTGGGTACCCACATATCACACATAAAACATATAACCAAATAAACTCCAAGTATTGCCTTGGAATCCCACATAGGGAGTCCATGTATCACTTGTTGGATAATAGCAGTCGTTCATCGATTTTTTTTGGCAGTCCTCAAGGGATTTTATGTATCACTTGAGTGTAGAAATGACATCATCATATTGATTCCATTCATGGTGTTCATATAAGAACCCATGAATCCCCAAAGGAATATAATAAACATTCCATTGTTATCATTATATTATATATTAATCCAACGCCATTATTAATATAATTTACCTCACCTAATAAGTTTGATAATAGAATATAGTAATAATAGATGTCTTATCCTCTAATTTATCATACACGAGAATATGAATTTATTGAAAAAATAAATCCTAATAATGAAAAAACAATGAAAAATCATAGTTACAAGGTCTTGCATTCCACCTCATAATTTAAATAAAATTACTATTATAATTCAATTATCATCACATGATAATAAATAAATGGACCAACTAAAAGGTATTCAGTTATGCATTCCACAGACGGTGGTTAAATTAATTAAAAACTCAACCCAAATGGGTTGTTTTAATTTGATTCCTTTTAAAATTAATGTTATATTAATGGGTCTCATTAATTACATTGGACATACCAATCCATTTTTGTCACGGAATAAATTCCATTTGAGGTGTGTCGGTCAAAAAATATGATCCCTAACACAACATCATATATATAAACACCCTGAATATAAGGCTAAATCATCTGACCACTGATACTATACACTCGGTAGAACGCCCATCTTGTATCAACATTTAACACAATCCTTATTTGTGTAAAAAAACGAAATATTGATCACAATGAAAATATTTCATAAGAGATCACATAAAAATAAATTAATTTATTTGAAGTCATTCGATGAAACAATCCTAATGAACTAATTAGGTATTTTTAGGAATCCAACGACATGATAATCGCATCAATAATAGTCTTTACGATGAATTGGGAGTCAACCCTTGGATTATTATAGATGGAGAGCCCAAACCGGAGACCCTATGTGCATTAGGGAAATGAAATAATAGAGTGGGTTTGTATTTTAAAATAAGTAAATGAAAATTGTTACTTTCTCTTAGAAAACTAGGTTGCATGGGTTGGCTACACTATTGGCCAACTCAATGTGCCATTCATTCAACCATATCTATCTCAAGGGAGACCCATATTTTTCTATTTGTATGGTTAGAAAAACCATGTACAAACCATGATTCACCCCTCTACAAAAAAAAATATCAATGATTCTTACAAATGAGTGTTTCCCTTAGAATATGGTTAGGGATAACTATGTACCTCAAGTTTCCTTCTTAAAATATACATACATTTAGAAGTGATTATGAAACCCATCTCGCACAATTTGTACTTACTATTTGGTTCAAATTACTTTTCCATCAATCAGGGCATAAGGATCTGAATACTCCATGAACTCCCCATAAAACTATAACAAACATATTGGTAATATAAAATAGACCACATTAAAGATATAAATAAAAAATTGGATTAAGATAAATGAATCCATACCTCACAGAATATCCTATTTCTAAAAAAATTACCCCATAATATAAGGCCCCATCCTTAAACCTTACTTAATAATGAATTAAATGAATAATTCACATTGAGGATATTTTCAAGTTTAGAGCTTTAGAGAATTAGGACATAACTATTACATCTCAAAAGATTACAAAGTAGAAACTTCTACAAAGTTTCCATAAAATAAGAAATCTTAAAAAGAAACATGTCTAGTTCCATGTTTTAGATAGCCTGACATTTCCTTGATCCCATCCTTGACCCTATTCCACTTTAAGTCTTTTGAAAAACATTTCAAAAACGTTGGGTGAGCATAAAAAGCTCAGTAAGGGATACACAAGGAAGGAAAACTGTTAGTTTTTCAAAACAACAAGTAAACCATGAATACTTTATCAAAGTAATACTTTTAACCATTATGGAGTAGTATAAACTCTTCACTGAATAAAAGTCCATTACATTCCCTTTTGTAACAAAATGATTACCATAATAACCTATATAAATAACACATAACATATAAAGGTAACATGGGACATAAACATACATAAATCGAATAACCATATGGTCGACTTCCACACATATCACTTAATGGAATAGCCATACGGCTGACATCCATACCCAATGCATCAGAGGTTATAACTTAACCACCCTTCATTGTATTCATGGCACCACCTTTCATATGGTTTATCACGTAACCACCCTTAAAATTTCCAAGTACCAGTATAAAATTATAAGACATAAAAAAGATATAATGGAAAGAAAACATTTCCACCCTTTGATCACAATATGTCACTTAAATATATTGACATAACAAATCCATTATAAAAACCATTTTCAACACCAAAATAAAAGAAAATAAAAACATTCTATTTATTTTTCATTAAAAAAGTTATGGCTTGTAGAGGAAGCTGAAGCTCAAATAATGGTTACGGCGGCAGAGAAGTCGTTGTCACCGCATACGTACGACAAAAACATTCCCTTTTTTCATTTAGTAAAACGCTTCGTATAAAAATATTCCTTTTGAATAAATGTAAAAGTCAAAGGGTTTTATACACGGTATAAAAGAATGTGGTGTATAAAACAAAATATGCCTCAATGAAAGGAGATTGAGATGAAGTCCCATACAAAGATGGTGTCCTTGGATTAAGGATAAATCAATTACATAATTATGTTTGACAAACGAATACACCAAATATAAGTGGATATTATGTGTAAAACAATCAGAGGTCATTAAAACATATTCATAGAACGACATATTCATGGAGTAGAAGTTTATTCCAAATAATCAAAATTGGGTTAAGAAGTTCCTTTGAAAAAAATCGACAGCTTAACGACGTCAATTAAAAATTCATAAAAAGAGTTGATGAAAGATAAAATGGTATCTCATCACATGGAAATAATATTTAAATAAATAAGTATATAGAAGAACATATCCCAATATAATAATATGTAAATTAAAATACATAACAAAATAAGTCTTTTAGAAAGAGGAGGGTGAAAGGTTCCCTTACCGACATGGGTAACTTTCGAAACGTACACCCAAGGGAAGAAGGGTCATAAAACATTGATGTAAATACTTATAAATGAATGTATATTACAAAAAGAGTATAATAATGGGTATTACATATACCAATAAAATGAAATGGTGGAAAATGTAGCCTAAATCTCACGGGAATAAAAGTGAGATGAAAAATCTCTTACCAAAACTCGGCAGCCTAATAGCGTCACATAAAACATCCAAAAAATCGAATGATGAGATAAAATAGGGTCTCTCATCATATTAACATAAAATATACAGGATGAGTAATATAAAATTACATCCCAATCATAAGAAAGATGAGCTTAAAAATAATTACATAAAAGAGGGTACTTAAAAATAAAGAGAGGGGTAGGTTCCCTTACGAAAAATTGGTAGCCTAACGGCGCCAATCAAAACATCCAAAATAGATTGATGAAAGAAAATAGGGTCTCTCATCATATGAACATAAAAAGTACAGTAAGAGTAATATAAAATAACATCCCAATCATAATAAATATGACCTTAAATGAAATGACATAAAAGAGTGTACTTAAAAAGAAATAGAGGGGTAGGATCCCTTACGAAAATTCGGCAGCCTAACGGCGCCAATCAAAATATCCAAAATAGATTGACGATAGAAAATAATGTCTCTAATCATATGAACATAAAAATTACAGTAAGATTAATATAAAAGAACATCCCAATCATAAGAAATATGAGCTTAAAAAGAATGACAAAAAAGACGGTACTTAAAAAGAAATAGAGGTGTAGGTTCCCTTACGAAAATTCGGCAGCCTAACAGCGCCAATCAAAACATCCAAAATAGATTGATGAGAGAAAACAGGGTCTCTCATCATATAAACATAAAAAATACAGTATTATTAATATAAAAAAACATCCCAATCATAATAAATATGATCTTAAAAGGAATGATATAAAAGAGTGTACTTAAAAAGAAAGAGAGGGGTATGATCCCTTACGAAAATTCGGCAGCCTAACAGCGCCAATCAAAACATCCAAAATAGATTGACGAGAGAAAATAGGGTCTCTCATAATATGAACATAAAAAGTACAGTATGATTATTATAAAATAACAACCCAATAATAAGAAAGATGAGCTTAAAAGGAATGACATAAAATAGTGTACTTAAAAAGAAAGAGAGGGGTAGGTTCCCTTACATCGTGTCCGACGTGACTCGATCGTTCTTTAATGACCTGAATAATAAACTTGAGTTAATTTATACTTGATTAAGAACCTTTTTCAAGTTCATTATTACTTTTATATAACTTTTAAACGTGTTATAAACATTATGTAATCATTTAAGTCAATAATGGTCATTTTGTCGATCCTTGGTACTTGAGTCAAAAATAAACTCTTTATAATTACAAGTTGTTAATGTGGTAAAATATCTATTATTTCAAAAATTATATTCATGATGTAGATATAATATATATCATATATATCCAGTACATACATGCATTTATAATCATTTAGAGTTAAGAAATGAAATGCATCGTTCATGGAGACGGTAAGCCGTACGTACGCATGAACACTACTTTCATTTCTATGTCATATTAATGGAATTAAAACTAAATGAGAGGAATGTATATTTTAATTCCATAATTATATTCATCACATAGATTTAACATACATCATATATATCCATTATATATATGTACATATAATAGTACATTACATTTGGGGATAAGAAATGAAATGCGCCATTCATGGAGATGGTAAGCCGTACATACGCATGAATGCTACCTACATTTCTATCTCATACTTTAATTGAGTGAAATCATAATGATATAAAGGTATATTATAATTCCAGTATAATATCATATATAATATCATTAAATCCATCCTTTATACGTCCCACGTATGGCATTAACGAATCAAATCACATTGTGGGGGCGGTAGTCTCCACTTTCTAAAAGGAAATTATCATGTTTACCCACAATTGAATCCATAAAGGTATGCCAAAAATGAAAAATAGAGACGATTAAGTAAAACATAAACATATTATATATCATATATAAATATAGTGTCATCTTAATGGACACCTTTGAAGCTGTTAAATGAGTGTTGAGCAATCATCGTTTCGTGAGGCAGAAATTCTCAATCCACTGAAACAGTATGTTCTTTAACCATTAAATGAAGGTGTGTGTAAGTGTAGATCGAATCCTTCTTATAAAAACATCCTAGTATATTTAGGATACTGGTGTTGGTACAAGAGAAATGAATAAAAATAGTTTAGGAGGATACTGGTGTTGGTATAATAGAAATGAATAGTGAGGCTTCTAGGAGTAAGAGAGGAATGTGGAGAGTCAAAATGGGCAGGGGTTGGCCAAGCCAAAGGCTTGAGTGGTGTGGGTAAGGAGGTAGAGGTGGGGGCCTTTTATAAGAGGAGAGGTGAGGCACTCTTGGAATGTAATGAAATGTTACTTTATTTTAGAATGAGTTTCGGATTTTAATGGTCCCAATTTGATGTGTTTAGAGGATAAGGTGATAAGAGTTCTAAATCCACCCATCCAATAGGTTTTGAACATGTTTAGGTCTTATATTTTACATTATTTTTCCATTTTATTTAAATCGTTAAATAATGAGGTAATCGCTGCATCATCAGGATGTCATAAAGAATTTAATTTATTTAATGACTAAAAATTATAAAACAAATACTATGATGTAGGAAATAGTTTTATCATTCAAATGACTATTTATAGTAAAAAATCTAACTTGTATAACCCCATGTAAATATTATTTTAGTAAAACAACTCAGGTTTCTTACATTTTTATTTTAACTTTAAATAAAAAGTTATTTATCTCATTTTCCTACCAAAGTGGCTCCATGGGGTCCCCAAGTTGACCCATGGATTTTCTTTGTCTTCCATGACACATCCAATAAGGGTAGGACATGTGTCAAGTTCATTTCATATTATTAAAACATTTTTTTTACCATAAATTACACTAATTACCACTAATCGCGATTAAGAACATTAAATTTACTATTAACCAAAAAATTATTTTAACGCTATTGAACCACATTTTACTTCATAATGACAATCATGTATGTCGGATTTTTTAAATTCAAAACACAGTTGTGGTAAAATTTCATTTAAATGAAAAATCAGTTTTCTTTAAGTACCACTTAATGGTTTCACTATTCATCAAAAACTGATGTTTTTCATAAAAATACAAAAACATAACCCTAATTGATATTTGATATTATGAATTCAAAAATGATGTATATTTTACAAAATTCAAAACATATAAGTTTCATTAATTAATTTAATAACTAATTCCCATTGTCAAAACAAATACTGTGTTTTTATGATACAATATATATCAAAAGATTGACACTAGTTTAAGTCCAATTTCAAATTGAAATTAATTCCAACAACCACTATTGGATTAAATGGTAAAAATATATTCTAATTTAACTTTAAAACCAATTAAAAATATATTCTAATAATATAAATAAATTAGATTAAAAAGAAGTTTTGAATTAAAATACAATATTTATCATTATTCATTAAAAAATGAACTTCATCTAAAAAATACGAAAATTTTACACAAAGTAAATTTTGATGTCCCAATTCTAAAGAATAGTTTTATTTGATCCAATAAAATGTTTATGATTGACCAAAACTATATTTAATGACGGTTCGCCATCAAAAGGTTATAGTTCGACCTTTTATTGAAAATTAGAGTATATATGCCTAAAATTGAATTCATTTCTTCTTTTTAGCCTTTATCTTTTATTGGATAAATTTAAAAAACATATATAATTATTTTTTAGTTATTTCTATTCATTCCTACCAATACAATGGCTACGTGCTAACTACCATTTAAAATAATATTATTTTATTATTACAGTGCAACATAAGATTTCAATGAAACTCATTGTTGCGTATTGGGTACGCCATCGAGAATAGCATTCCCTTTAAAGTAATATTAACATTTTATTCACAAATAGGGATAAATATTGAAACGTAATATTAATTATTTACCTTGGATGTTACATTTAATGTATTTCATCACAGAATTTCCCTTCCAGGGCTGGTAAAGTTACATTTCTGAAAATATCTAACCATTGAGAATGCACATCAGCCTCCCACTTCAAGGTATAGTCATGAACAATTTAATGCTTCCATAATAACCACAGTATATGAACTGGATAAACTTAAATAAATGTGATATATTCAACTACATATATAGAATTTTATTAAATGGAAGCATTAACTTGTAACTCAATTTCCTCAATAAAAGAAATATTATGGGGGTCTAAATGATCACATCACAACTGAGATATCTGATAGTATTTGTGCATGGACTGGTACCTGTAAGGTAACTAAAACTAAAAGGATACATGTCAAACATTCCCCTAATTATGGATTGACCAGACATATTACGGTAATATCAAACCCTATCTCCAGATATGTATGCTCCCCAGAATTGATGAGATATTTAAAAAATAATAATTGATCCCTGGACTCTAAATTTAGAGGTCATCGATGACGATCGGTGTAATATTTAGGTCAAGAAAATGCAGTATCCATCCATTTTAGAATCAATGGACCCCACTCTTTAGTCTATTTAACGGGATGATGTCCAATAAACCATCCCTCCCCTACCTCTATCTTATGTATTTTTTATCTACATGTCCTATCATAAAAATTAGATAAGATTCCATCTCTATGTTAAAATAAAATTGGTTATAAGTGGGCTCACCCAGGGGTATATTTCTCTCTCATAAACCTCCAAAATCAAAGATGGAATATTAGATCATTTACTTTAAAAAATGAATTGTGCAAATTGGCTGACCCTCATTTGGATGGTGGAATGTTGTTCTCAGAAGCACCGGTGTACTTAACACCCTCGAAAAACCTTCATAAAACCATTAAATAAACCATGTGTCCTTTTTTGAAATTGTCGAATTAGGGACACTATTAAAAAATAATTTTAATACATAGATATTAAATTTAGATAAATAAATATTAAATAGATAATACATGAAAACTACTACTAACTTGTATAGGCTTAACTACTCTATAATTATAAAAAACATAAATAACTAATTCATAAAACATCAACATCATCTCCCACCCGTTCCTTCATTACCAGAACCGTTTTTTACACATCATACACACTTATTTTCTTTATATCCATAGGAAAATAAAAATAATAAAGGGTGTGCTTAGATATAATGTTAAGGTAAAAAAGTGTGATAATAATCATACCATAATCATAATACATAATAATAGACACAAAACATCTAAAAATTATATCATTCATATTAGAGATCAAGATATAATGTCATGGGATAAATTGTAAATGTTCTGAAAGAAGAAAAGAACATATTCCATGAGATAATAACAAAAGACATGGAATGTTTTTAGACACATAATCATAAAATATAGATTTTTTTTAGTTAAGGATTATTTCCAAGACCATCATTGTTGAGAAATTCCATTACTAAACAGGGTTCACTCCTCTTTCTAGCCTTGAATTACTGAACAGAGTTCACTCTTTATTCAAGTCATGTCTATCTCGTGAGATATAATCATTACCCAATGGTTTGGTTTGAGATATAGGTCTCACCCATCACATAATGAAAACCATATATGTGTGTGTTTTAATAACATAATTCATTAATCATATCACAACACATAAAAATAAATGAGTTTTATAAAATCATTTCATCATAACATAACCCTTGGAAAATAATTGTTTTAATAAATTTCAATCCCTCAAAAAAATAAACCAACCATTGAAATAATTGGCATAGTTTACTTGAAAAATACCCCCAATAAATAATATGTAACATCAAAATTTTTTATCATAAATGGAAACTAATTTTGAGTGATCACTTGATAATAATTCTAGAGGAAAACATTCTTTCATCTTTGAAAACGTTTTATTTACACAATATTCCAGTTATATTAATATGAATAAACATTAATTGAATATAACCTTCCACAATTTATATGCCTCAAGTTATTAGGGCATCTTGAAAGTATAAAAATCTATTTATTCAATATAAGATAAAGAATCTTTATTACCATACTTTTTTTTGGAAAATTCACAAAGTACCTTATTTGAAATAGACCAAAATATTTCATTAAAAAAATTTGAAAAAATTAAACATGGGTAAAAATAAACTTAAATAGTTATGGACGGGTAGTAATAGTAATTCTGAAAACATTTTTAAGAAACATGGATATGGTAGATAAATATTTCTCAACATATACTTATGTATAGACCATCCCGAATAATAATGAGAATGTCAAATTATCCCATACATTAATTGTTATTTTTATTTTATGTTTGTGAATATTCAATATAACTTTTTAAATTTTTAATTATTGTATTATAGAACCATATTAATATTTATTATATCATATATTATCCTCTTATATCATCTTATCTCCCATTTGTTAATAATATATCATTATTAACCTTCTTTCTTGTTTTAACTGCTTCATTTTCCAATGCATGATTTATCTAATAGGAACCACTTCTAGTTAAAAGGATAGAGTTCCATTATTTCAATAAGTATGTTAAATTTAATATATATTATATTTATTAACTATATAAATTTACACAATCATGCATGAATGGTGAACATGGATAATAATTCACATCACATAGGGGTGACATTAGGCCATATGTATGCACGAGTGATGGAATCATTCTTTTAATAGTTTAATGGTAAGTAATAGGACATTATATTAATGAATTGAAAAAGTTTATATTATAATAATCATATATATATATATATTAGTTCCATAATTATAGCCATCCAAATAAAGTTGTGATTAAAAAATGATTAAACCAGGAGATGGAGATGGTAAGTCCTATGTACACATGTGCGATGTTTTTTTATATGATGGATAAATGGTGGACTATGGTTGTTCATAATAATAATAATATCTAATAATATAAGTGATAGTATATTTATTGGTTTATAATTTAAACATCTAATTAAGAGGATGAATATGAATAAAAAATCATGCAATAGTTGGTAAAGACTATTACCTCTTTTTCGGTGTAATTCCTTTAATTCTCTT
Organism: Viscum album; assembly: GCA_963277665.1. NCBI lineage: Eukaryota > Viridiplantae > Streptophyta > Magnoliopsida > Santalales > Viscaceae > Viscum > Viscum album. The sequence goes on along the minus strand of OY728128.1, from coordinate 412,075,163 downwards.
CTTAGGGACACTGGGTTTTTTCTATTTATAAGACCAAAAACTCTAGAATGGGGATTTAAAAGTTTAGAATATAAATTATTAGGTTATTTTTTAGCCTGAAGAATCAATGTGATGTGATGAGATGAGTAATGTTGTGACCTTTTATAATTGAGGTGAGGGATACTTTTTGAATTTTAAAAATAATTATTTTTTAAAAAAATATAATAAAAATAAAAATAACTAAAAATTATATTTTTTAGATAATAATATGATATAATGTTTTATGATAATAAACAAATATGTTATATACATGTCATTGTCTTATATTAATCATTATCATTTTTATTAACCATTAGTTATCATATTTTAATTTAAACTATGGTAATAATATTTTCAATAATAAAATCTTTTACTTTTTTACTTAAGTAATATTAATTAGACCATAAATGAAGCAATGATAAAATATAATAAAAAATTATATTTTTTTATTTGAAAATATGTTTTATGATTTTTAAATAACATAATTTTTTTTATAAAATTTCATTTCTGTCAATTTTAGAATTATTAATTATTATGACTTTTAAAATATCAAGATAACCTTTTAACATCAAACTATATATATTATTATATCCCTACGATATATATGTAATCTCAATAATTCAATGATATAAATAATTATCTCAAATTTTTTTTATTTAAATACATTCATAATATTTTATTGACATTTCCATTAATAATGAAATTATATCATCCGTGTTATGTAGTTATTTGATATAAAATGCTTTCACAAAATGTTAAAAGATCCAGGATGAAGATAAATATTCTAGATTTGAGAATAATATTTATTGTTTTATATATCTCTTGGTTACCCCTATATTAGAAGTTATATAATATTAAATACGTGAATTGGATATCTTGAAATTTTTATTAAATAAAAAATTATAAATATCATATCCGTCTATATGTTTTCCAAAAATAAAAATGAAATAAAATTTTATCATGAAAATATATTTATTAGATTAAAAAATTTCCTTTATACTCGATCATTACATACAATTGTCCCTATGTGGGAAAAAAGGGATATTTAAGATAATGAAATTGATAGTTTTTGACTTTCATTTATTTAAATGTTATATAAGTCATTTCTATAGGCATGTTCCCATTAAAGAACATAATTTAGATCTTTATATGTTAAGGGTTTAATTCAATTCGTCCAATTAAAATTGGTCATGAGTTAGAGAAATTTTATAGTTTAAATTATTTTATTTTTAACATAAATTTCAAAATTTTCCATTTACCATTTTAACAAAATTTACATATGATACTATTCACATTGACAAAAATTAAAAGGAAAATATTCAAGAAATTTGGAAAATATAAATAAAATTTTTGTATCCATTTTTCAAAATTCATAATATAGATATTGCAGAATTTATTTTAATTCCAGTTAAATTCCATGAATAATATATTTTCCAAAAAATTAACTTTTAAAACAAAAAATGTTTTATATAATTAATTCATGTATAAAATTTCTTTTAAACCACATAATTGTATGATTTTAGATTAAAATTAAATAATTAATATTTAAAAATAATCCAAAAAATAATTGGACCTTTTAAATACTTTAAAAAATATTCACTTCAATAAAAATCAGGATTTTCACTATTCCTTAAAAAAAATACTTGTTGTTAAAAAATTATAAAACAATAATTCTATGATAATATTAATAATATTAACTTATCTTAATAAAATTAATTTTATAAAATTTATAATAATTAATATCAACTCCTAAAATGAAATTGAACTCATTTTTTGAAGAAAACATAATTTTGATGAATCAATTTATTTTAATAAAATATTTGTGATTATTTTATTTCAAACTCCCAAGACATTCATGTTCAGATGGATCATTATTTTTATTTTTTTTTAAATAATTAATTCAAATTTATTCTAACAAGTTTAACGATTCGGTTATAATGGAAATTTTATACTTATAAAGTTTTTCAATTCTTTTAAACTCATGGTTGCGTGAAACAGATCCAATTGAAAAATTATTTAAAGATAAAAAGTTATTAAAATATCGGAGTGCTACATTATACACCACTAAATATTTCTTTCAACATCAAAATTCACCCCTTGCATACAATATCTTGAGGATACCTCTATCTCATTACATCCGCAGGATCCCATTTTACTTCTTCAAATTTTTTTTCCACCCTAAACTATTATCCTAGAGGGTTGACTTGTTTCATAAAACATTTTATCTACAATCCAGAATCTATATTAGTTGTTCTTTAGAAGAACGATCTTGCTCTATTAGTGTGACCTCTGAGTCTAGTACATGTGATATATCTGGTATTTACTTTCATAGGTGAGATACATGAAACACCTCATGAACATCAGTGGGATTTTCTATATGGGTCAATCTATAAGGTTATATCCAAACATGATCACAATTTTTAGAAAGACCAACATACCTATGGATTAGATATCCATTAACTCTAAATATCATCAATCTATTCATGAAAGATATTGGTAGAAATACCTTTTCACTCACTTCAATCTCTATGACATTTTATCAATTATCAACGTAATGTTTTTGCGACTCTGAGATGCTCTTAGGTGATTTTAATCAATATAAACCTCTCTTCCATTTCCTCAACTATATCATATCCAAATAGTTTTATTTAGACAACATTATTCTATCTCGCTGATGATTATATCATCTTACCATATATGGATTTGTATGAATCTATTTGAATACTAGAGTAAACACTATTATAGTAATAAAATTGGTCAGAGTTGATCCCAACCACCATTGAAATACAAGGATAAATATCTCAAAATGTCTTCTAGTGTTTTAATTTTACTCTATAATTTTCCACCAATTTGATAATGATAAATATTTATAATACATAATTGATATCCCACAAAAGTCTTTTAATTCGCATGGTTTGCAGTCAAATAAGATTTAGGTTTCCCAAATACAATTGCTACTAGGGAAGAGTATAATGATATTGCAGGGTCGTTTCTATGGGTATTTTGAATTTGATGGAAAGAGATTTGATCAGATCCCTTTAGTGTCAGATTCCTCTCAATATGCGTTTCATTTATAAAATGAATAAGAATAAGAGTTTTATGGTCAACTATTTGATATTTGGAAGGAATCGGGTTGAATTATGGGGTTTGGGAGAAATTATGATAATTAATTTTATCCTGGTATATTTCTAAGGTATATGTTGTGAATCAAGAAGTGGTCACTAGTTTATTATGATCATACCATCATTCTCAATCTAGGGGAAAACTATTCCTTGGTTTCTAGATAACAACAACACACATGCATTAAACATAGCATTTATTGCTGAAAGTGTCCATGGATATTGGTTATAACCTATACTACTCTACTTAGATAAGGTTCGATTATTTAAATTTTTTTGTCCATGATTCTTAAATCAATTGGATAAAAACTATTTATTTAATTTGATTATTATTCCTTATCATCTCCATTTTTATAATTAATTACTGACTAGATTCAATAACCCAAACTCTCGATCCCTACCATAAGAAGTTTAGCTATTCATAGTAGAATTGATTAAAAATTTATAATAAAATTAATGCACATTTAACATGGAAACATGTATTGAGATTAAACGATTAAAAATCCTGAAATTATTAGGAATAACCAATTAATCATAATTTAATTGAGAATAATCACTATGATCTTTGAAATAATCACAATAAAATAAAAAACATATTCTATATAAGAAAAAGAACAAGTGGTATATGAATTCAATCAAGATTGGTGAGCAAATTGGAAAATATAGGAATCCTGGTGTTGGTGAAGAAAAGGCATGAATAACACATGAAAATAAATCCATGGTCCTCGATTAATCATAAAAAATGATAATACATGATACCAATTGAGTTTAGGAAAAATAAATAGAAGGGATCCGAGATAAAAAATTAATGAAAATGAGATAGAATTCCAAACATTATACCTCAGCTCATGTCTTTCTACACTGTTGTAGGTGGCTAATATTGTTTCTGAAAAATGTATAATGATGTTCCAAATCATGTAATTCCAATCAATATATTCCTCCACAATTTTTTATTCTTCACAAATATCATGAAAATATCATTTTATGATTTTGAAATTTCACTCCTTTCAAGATATGTATCTGGATCTCGAGATGTGTATTTCACAGCAGTATTTTTCTAGTAGGGGAGAATTTAATTAAAAGTGTACAAAATATGTAATGGTTAATTATATCATATGATGTGTTCGGATATTTAAATTCTTTATGAAATTGATTCACGACATGAAACATGTTGTGAGATGCTACTACACGTCCTGTAGTGATGTTTCACAAACCGTAATAGCCACATTGGGTTATTTTTTTGCATTTTTTCTTTTGAATCCTTGAAACACTATTTCATGAAATAAACAAAAAATATTGGTTGCATTATCAAGTAAATCATTGAAAATATGTAATAAAATGTCATCAAAATATATATTTGATTTTAACTTATCAAATTCCCCTAGTCCTGAAATTTTTTTTATCTCCATGAAAAATCATCTCAATAGGTATTTCAAAATGCAAGGAATTTTTTTAAATAGAAAAAATTCATTAGATCAATGTAAATAAAACAAAGGTTGCGTAGAAATGTAAATATCCATAATCATCCATACATAGAAACTTACTCCGTACCTATAGCTCAGTCCTTTAACAAATTTATAATCATTTAGTTACAATTTCATAATTTTTCGTTGAACTCTATAACCATTTTAAATTTACCCCAAAATGAATTTTCACTCATCACTCATGTTAATATTAAATATTATTTATGATTATAAACTATGTACATTCTCTTAACCATAGGCTTTCATTGTTACTATCATATCATATTCAAAAATATAAACACAAAATAAATCATGATAACTTTAGTAATAAGGTCCTAATGACTCTAAGGCTGTCATTAGGTTGGTAAATTTTGAAAAACATTTGCAAAATGAATGTTAGTCAATAGATTATAAAGAATTAATTTCATGAAAACTATAATGAAATGAATCTTAAATGGCTAATAAAGTCCACGCTCCCAACAGCTCAATTTGGATCCATGTATATATATCATGTGAGTGCAAATAAGGTATCATATACCCTTTTTTCTCATTCATCATATTTTTTTTTAAAAGTCACTTCTATACAAGATCTCACATCCATCCGCTAACCAAATATGTCCCTCATTGGATTCATCTGTCGATAAAATGTGATTTAGACCTTCCTAATACACAACACAAGTAACTTTTTCTTTTTCTTTTGTAATTTTTAGAGGAACAATATATATTTCAAAGAATAAAAACTAAACATAAATCACAAAAAACATATTTGGTGCAGAAAACTATACATATCTCTATTATAATTATTTTGTGTATGTTTGAAAAAAATCCCCCACACTATTTCAAATTAAAGTCATGAATTATACAATGATCAGGGTGTGAAGGGATAATTGGCTTGGAATCATTACAATTGTAAAAGGTCATTCATGTAAACTAAAAGAATAATGAAGGAAATATATATCATGGATCTTAGGAAAAAAATTTATCTCAACAATGATTTCCTCAATCATTTTAATTTTTTTAGTAATAGTCTCAATAATATCTGAAGGAATTCATAATAGGTTTTAATGTCACAAGTGTCAAACATGAAATTTAATAAAAAAATAATAAAAAATTTCATTCATAGAATACTGTGAAGAGTGGGAATAAGTAACAAAATCCAGTAATCACTAAGGGTATAAAACCACGAAATAAGTACATTAAAATTAATTTCAAAACATATTAATTTTGTGTTAAATTATTATTCATAGAAGTCATTGTGAAAATATAAATGGAAATAAACATTGATTTCTAACAATTTAAAATTAATATGTTGGTTTTATTTAATTGGTAAGAATTATTTTTAGGTTCAAAGATTGCTCCCATATGAAAAATTACTTCAAGAAAGATTAAAACTGGAAAAGACATCTTGTGTATAAAAAGTGAATCTCTCCAAAAACTCCCCCACATAATGAATGAGATAGTGTATGCACTATTTATGGATGTACTGGGGGGGATATTTATGGAAGATAAATTTTTGTATATTTAATTGGAAATTGGAAAATTAAATCATAAGAAATCAGGAGATCCATGTATATAGTGGTATGACATGGAGAAAGTTGAGCTATCTTGATTTATAGAATTGGGATACCTGAAAAATGTGCTATAAATACAAATCATGCACTATATAATACATTATTCCATAGGGAACAAATTAACCTATAATATTGGTAAGAGAATATAGTGAATAATGAATAAATTTATCCGATACTAATGCATTTTTTTGTGTACAATAAGCCTCAATGTGACTCAAAGATAAAAAGATAAAATTATAAGGGACTACTAGTTAAAATGCATATCTAAAAAGAATAAAAAAATATGAAATATTTATTTCAACACAAAAAGTGCTAATAATGATGTCGTCATCCAGGAGAATGGAGAAAATTATGAAGCATTATCATCCATCGGCTCATTCTCTTCTCTATCATCTATAGTTACTTGTGGAAGAAAATGAATATGTTTTCAGGGTGGTGGTTTAAAAGAACGAATCTCAAGTGAGTGATCTTGATGTTGGAGGGTGACCTCTTCTATGAGCTGAGTCACTCGTAAAATAGATATATATTGTGGTATAAGTTCATTTAAAACCATAGATGATGTAAAAATAGCAAGAAATTGCTATTATAAAAGTGTTAATATTTGAAAAATAAACCTTCTTAAAAGGTAAAAATCAGTATCTGATATAGAGAAACGAAATCCAATGATACATTATGAAGGGAAATACAAGAAAAGAAAAAAAATGATCATCTTACTAGAGTATATAAATATTGGTGGAGGGGATTATGGTACATGATGAGAAATCAATTTCACCAATTACATCATCAACAGTCCACTCTCGAATAGGGTGTGGCTGCAACTACATCACATGTTCAATTTATGTGATTCTTGAAGGGGATGCGTGTTCAACTACTGATGATGGTGTCATGGTGGTGGTAGATATCATAGTGGTGGGTTTTAGGGAGGTATTACATTATAGTGTGGTCATTGGACTAGTAGTGGGATCGATGAAGGGTACCTCACTGGATGGGATTCTTAATAGTCCCTTATCATTCCAAGACTACTCTTCTGGGTATTCCTGTGGGGAATTATGGTTTTTGACCTCTAATGGTATGTCAGCTGGGGAGATAGATGAGTAAGGGATAGAAAGTGTGTGGTATGATGAGTAAGGGGTAGTGAACAATTGGAAGTCTATGAAGGGAAAATGTGGTTCTGGGAGATCTTGTGCATATTCTCTAGGATGCAAAGGTATATAGCCTAGATATTTGCTGGATAAGATGGGGTGGGTGGATAAGTAGTGTAGGTTGTGATGGTGGGTGTAAAACGTGGAGGATCAACTGTGGGATTGGAAGATTTGGACCCAAGGACATAGGTGGGGGGAAAAGGTGGTGTGTGATTGCCTTCATGGTCTCTTAGCACATCATCAGAAGCCTCAACTACAAAAGTTTCCCATTAGAAGGTATCATAATACATCATCGAGAGCTTAATATTGTGCATGAAAATGATATCTATTGATTCGAACAGATGGGGGGAGGTGATTAGCTGGGTTGTAAAAATGAATTTTAGATAACATGCCTAGTGTGTAATGAAATATCCCCCATCAGTGTGCCTTGTGTCATTAGAATATGGGCTATATAAAATAATTTTAACTAATAAACTATGTTGATGGTAGGGATTACCAAGGTTATAGATAGAATTATGACATCCATATGACTTACAATTTCATGGGACTCCTCTAGGGTGAACCCTAAATGTGTTTGGGATTGTACAAGGCTATAGTGTGTTGGGACGCAGGGCTTGGTGGATTTGGTGATCCTCAGATCATGATCAGTTTGAGAATCTCAGAAAATATTCTACCAAATCATCATTCAATCATTCTACATGGTCTCAAGAGGTAGTTTTTGGAATAATTTAGATGTGGATAAATCATAAATATAGAAAATGAGGCTATTGTCGAATACTTCAAAGGAATACTCATGAGGTCTCCGCCTAGTCCGAACCGTATCATATTAATGGAAATTTCAAAATTGCACATTTACTATAGACATTTATCTTGTTACATCTTCGTATGTATGTTAATTATGGATGAAATATTTAGGAACACTAGGATATGAGGAACATATTTTATTATATGTTGGTGAGTGAGGATATCAATATTACTTGTTTTGTTGTTCCTTATTTTTTTCACGTGCAAGAGGCTGATCACCACATGGTGTTTTGGGTTGAAAAAATCTAGAATATGGTGTATATGAGGATGGTCTTGATCGTATGACTCATAAGAGGATGATTCAGTCTCATCATCTGTATCGGGATTCTTAGAGGCTATATCGAATGTAAAGGTGGAAGCTACAGGATGAGGTGGGGTGAGGGAGGTGCAGTACCTCATGGTTTGATCATTCCAATAATAAACTAAATTACAGGGGTAGGGTCTATGATATTTGTGTTTTCCATTAAGGATAATGGTTTAATGTGGGGTTAGGTAAGGTAGAGGATCTTTATTGATACATATAACGACCCATACTTTACATACATGGTTATTACTTAAAAATTGATGCATACATATTACAACATATAACCAAACCATGAAAGGACGATATAAGTATATTGTCTTTAGAAATTGGGAAACATAAACAACTGGTTCATAAATCATCTATGTTGTCTCCTTTTTATTTCATCATATCTATAGACCCTTTTTGGCATATACTACTTAATATCCTTCTTCCTGGCCTGGGGAAAACAAAACATACAAAAGGGTGAGCTGAAATTCTCAATAAGGGTAAATAAAAGAAATATCAATCACATCATATTAATAATAACATATCATTTTGGAAATATTAACCTGCAAAAGAGATCATAATTTCATAAAATCAGATAAATCATAGTAGTGAAAAGTAATCCCAATAATCATAACATAAAACATGAAACATTGTGGCATACACACGTAATCATAGAGAATCATTTCTTAGTAGTCAAGACTCATAGCCATGAATATCTTAGCAGACAAAGTCCATTACTGAACCAAGTTCACTCCTCGTTTCAGTCTGGTTTCACTGAACCGGTTTAACCTATCATTCCAGCCATGTCTATCTCATGAGATATAAATCTTTACCCAATGAATTAGAGGAACATATAGGTCCCACCCATCTCATAATGATATCATTCTTATGTGTGCCGTAAAATCATAAACCATACATCATAGCATAACCCATTTAATAAAAATGGGATTCTTAATCATCACGTCATCATAACATAATCCATAAAAGGATATCATAAAAATAATTCCATCATAACATAATCAAATCAATTTAAAAATAGGAATACAAACAGAACCCTATATTATCTTAGATGTAAAATAATTTTGATATAACACTTGAACTCCATTCTTGAGGAAAATATCCTTTCTACTTCAAAAAAATTTTCCTTTATTTACATGTCATATAATATTGAACTAAAAGAATTTGATTAAAAATAATCTTTATTAATTGTAAAGGAATCTTCTTGGAAATAATTTTCTAAAAATCCATTCATGCCGTATAAGTTAAAAAACATTCTTCTCATACTTTGGCCGGAAAAGTAAAAAAGTACCTCGTACGAAAAATGAGAAATGATTCCATTCATATCGTTTACTAAAAACTCACTGAAGGGTAAATTTGGATTTAAAAAAATGTAGGTGTATGGAAAAAATATTACATATTGAGGAAACCTGGATGTGGATGATAAATATTCCCCAGTAAATTCTGAAGTATAAACAATCTCGGATAAAAATTGAGATTAAGAGATTGTCCCTTACCATAGCTTTGATTTCCTTCATAAGTGACCGAGCCTCCTGTATAATGATTTAAATAATGTTATTGACTTATTACATAATCATACATATTTTTATGATATCATATATGGTTATATTATTAGCTTCTTATTAATAATATTTCATTACTACTTGTTATTCAGGTGTTTATTAGTTTTTGTTCTAATGTGTGTTTTGTCAAATAAATTCTTATTCTTATTTTTAGGTTATAGATACCACATTTCCCGAATATTATTAGTGTAATATATATCATATTCATTAAATTAATTCATTTATATAGTCATTACGCAATGAAGATCATGTAGAACGAGTCGCATCACATCGTGGAGACAGTATTCCGTACATATGCACGAGCGATGATATCGTTCCCATGATTGTGGAATTGTAATGGAGTGTATGTATACAATTACATAATCAATATAAATTTTCAATAATCATATATAGTCCTTATTTACAACATTATACTCATACATGTAAGGTGGTTGTGGAAAATAGATTACACCACGGCGTGGAGACGGTATTCCGTACGTATGCACGCGCGGAGATTTTGTTTTCCGTAGAATGGATAGATGGTGAAATAGGTTTTTTTCATATATATAAGAACATATCCATATATTACTAATACTGATGTTATTACTTCATAATGAAAAAACTAAAGAAGAATAATTTGAAGAAGAAATAAAGTTGAAAGAATCGGTAACGGACATTACCTCTTCTTTGAAACGCCTCTTTGAGACCTCCTCATACGGAACTAAAATTGGCCTTTGAAGAAGCCCGAAACCTCTAGGATGTTTCCAGGGAAGTGGAGAAGAGAAATTGGCAGGGTTTGGCCCAGCATTAAGGCTCAATGTGGTTTGAGGAGGAGAGGAAGGAGGTGCCCTTTTATAAGGGAGGAGAGGGTAACCTTTGGAAAAACAAAAACTATTATTTTATTATAAAGTTATATTTAATTTTTAATAGCTCTAAACTGATTTATTTCGATGCTAAGGTGGGGATGGGTGTAAATCCTCTCATCTAATAGAATTTAGAAAAGATTAGGGATCTATTTTAACATTATCATTTTGATTTAATTTTAAGTTGGATAATTTAACTTTTACCATGTCTTCTTTTTTTCTTACACCATATGGTTAATAAATTTACTATAAAAATCCAAACGAACCCCATGATGTTTATTATTAATATATATAACCTTATATAACTCATTTGGCCAAACCCTAGATTTTTATGAATAAAATAACAATTAATAAAATAATATTTGTTTTAAAAACTATTTTATTGCAACTTTGACACTATTTTGTAATTGATTTTTGTGAAAATAAAAACAGAAATATTAGTTCTAAAAAAGTTAATTAAATAAATACTAACATGTAATATTAAGATATAAAGTTATTGGAATTCATAAAAATTCTCAAATTACATTTATTTGGGTATTTATAACATCAATTATGTCAATATTTCATTAATAATATAATTACTGCATCATCACTGTGTCATACATAAATTAAATTATTTAATGCCTAAAAATTACTAATAAAATACCATTGTGAAGAAATATTTTTATGTTTCTAATGAAAATTTATAGTATAATTTATCTTATGTATATCCCTATATTAAAAATGATTTAGTTATTAAACATTGATTTTCACTATTTTGACCCTTCTTTAAATAAATTAATAAAAAATGTCCTAATCTAATTCATGTGGGCCTAAATGGTCATATTTTATTCCTAAGGTTGTTTTTGGTCGAATTACACTTATACAACAGAATTAGGACATGTGTTAGGGTAATAATAATATACTTTTTACCATTAATTACCTTATTTACTTTTAACCGTGGAAAAAAAGTAAAAAGTTACTATTCAAAAAAAATTTCACCTCATTGAACCACATTTTAGTCCTTGATATTAACTGTGTCTCTCAGATTTTCGAAATTCCACTCACAGAAGCGGTTAAATTATGTTTTCTATGAATTTGAAACTTCTCATCGGAGGTGAGTAAAAGACGGTGAAAAGTTCATTAAAATTTTTATATATATAAAATTATTATAAAATGACTCCAATGAATTTAATTGAACTTATATAGGTATTATGTATCAAATTTTACCTAAAAAAATTTAAATAAAATTAATATTTATTTAAATAAAAAGACGGTTTTTTAATAGTAACCTAGTGTTTTCACTATTCATAAAAAATTGAAAGTTTTCTGAAAAATACCAAAATTTCACCCTAGGCTAATTTTGATATTCCAAATCCAAAAATGAAGTCCATTTTAAAAAATAAAATTTACAAAAATTTCAAAAAGTGCGTTTTACTATTCAAAACGGCTAGTTTTATTAATAATTTAATAGCATATCTTTGTTTAGTGAAACTTGGTATTGCGTACGACGCAAGCTATCGAGGAAGGTCTTGATTGTGTGTAAATCAATCCAAGCTAGTGTTGTGTGTAGTGAAAGATTCATTTGATGATTTATATAATATTAAAAACAAAATATTTATCATAAAAGTATCGGTTGTTAAATTCTACCCCCCTTAAAATTAATTTTTCTTTCGAAATTCGTCACATTGTGACCAAAAAATGAAGATACCTATCGCTCATAATATCCTCAAGCTCCCATATAGCTTCTTCTAATTGGGGGTTACTCCATAAAACATTCACTAAGAAAGTGGTCTGGTTCCGTAGGACTTTTTTGCAACGGCCCAGAATATCTATCTGCTGTTTTTCATAATAATGATCTTGCTCCATCGGTACAACTTCTGAGATGAGTACATGTGATGGATCAGGTATATACTTTCTTAGGAGAGATACATGGAACACATTGTGAACTTGAGAGAGATTCGGTGGAAGCTCCAATCGGTAAGCTACCTTCCCAACATGATCCAATATTTCGAAATGACCGATATATCTAGGGCTCAAATTTCCCTTATTTCCAAATTTCATTACTCTCTTCAAAGGAGATATTCATAAGAACACTTTATCACTCACTTCAAACTCTATGTATTTTCCTCGGTTGTCAACATTACTTTTTTTCAAATCTGAGCTGCTCTTATGTGTTGTTGAATAGATCAGATCTTTTCTGCCATCTCATCAAAAAGACCAGGTCCCAATATCATTATTTCCCTAACATCATCTCAGCAAGTTGGAGTCCTACATTTCATTCCACAGGGAGATTCATAAAGAACCATCTGAATACTGGAGTGAACGCTATTATTATATGAAAATTCCACCAAAGGTAGTTGTTGATCCCAACCACCTTTGAAATCCATAGACAATGCTCTCAACATATCTTCTAGAGTTTGAATTGTCTTCCCAAACATACCAACAGTCTGAGGATGATAAGAATTATTGAAACTCAACTCTATATCCAGAGTATTCTAATGAATTCGCTAGAACATCGAAGTAAATCTCAGATCCCGATCAGATATAATGGAAATTGGTACTCCATGCAATCTTACCACTTTCTTTATATATATCCTGGCAAGCTGATCCAGAGAGAAATCTTCTCTATTAGTAATGAAGTGTGCAGACTTTGTAAGATGATCAACTATGACCCAGATAACATTATTGCCTTTGGATGTTTTAAGAAGTCCAGTGACAAAGTCCATAGTGATGTTTTCCCATTTCCATTCAGGTACGGGTAATGGATGAAACATCCCCTTAGACATCTGTCTCTCAGCTTTATCTTGCTGACAATCCAATCATCGAGAGACATACTCAGCAACATCTCCTTTCATACCATCCCACCATAAGTACACTTTCAGGTCACTATACATCTTCGTGCTTCCAGGATTAATACATAATTAAGAACTATGAGCCTCATCCAGCAACTCCTTCTTTAATTCAGGAATGGGAAGAACACCAACCCAATTCCTGAACATGATTATCCCATAAAAATCAAGGTTGAATTCAGAGACATTTCTCACCTTCTTTTGTAACTCTACATCTTCATTATGTTCCTCTTTTATCTTCACATGTTTAGATTGTTGAACATTCATTCGAGAAAGATACGATTTTCCCCTTCCATTATAAATCCAAGATTCATCCTTTGTAAATCCATAAATATTTCATATTTTGTGATCCTCATCATTGATAAGCTAGCTTGGTCTTGTCGACTTAATGCCTCAGCCACCTTGTTTGCATTCCCATGGTGGTAATGAATTGAGCAGTCATAATCCTTAATCAGCTCCAACCATCTTCTTTGGTGCATATTCAGCACCTTTTGTGTTAAAATATACTTTAAACATTTATGATCAGTATAAATATCACACCTTTCTCCATAATGATAATTCCTTTAAATCATTAATGCAAAGATTACCGCAGCTAACTCCAAATCATGAGTTTGGTAATTTTTTTCATGGAATTTCAACTATCGTGAGGAAAAAGCTATCACCGTATCATTTCTCATTAGAACACACCCCGATCCCTTCTGGGATGGATCACTGTATATCAAAAACCTTTATCCACTACAAGGAAGTGTGAGTACAGGTGCACTGGATAACCTTGTTTTCAACTCCTTAAAATTCTCTTCACATTCCACCGCCAAAACAAACATAACTCCATTCCGAGTCAACTTGGGGAGTGGATTAGATAATTGTGCAAAATCCTTCACAAAACGTCGATAATATCTAGGCAAACCATGAAAACTTCAGATCTCAGTTACTGTTGTTGGTCTCGACCATCTTTCTATAACCTATGTTTTTGCTGGATCCACAGATATCCCCTCTTTTGAGATTATGTGACCCAAACATGCAACCTTTTAATCCAAAATTCACACTTGTAGAATTTGACATAAAGCTTCTCCTTCTTCAGGGTCTTCAATATAATTCTCAAGTTATCTTCATGTTCTTCCTTTCTCTTTGAATATACAAGAATATCATCTATAATGACTTCCAAAATGTTATTGAGATAGTCTCCAAAGACTCTATTCATTAGATCCATGTTGATAGAAGGGGCATTAGTAACACCAAATGGCATCAATATAAATTCATAGTGTCCATACATTGTATGGAAATCCATCATTGGTATATCCTCCATTTTGACCCTTAATTGATGATAACTTGAATGAAGATCAATCTTGGAAAAGTATTGAGCTCTGCGTACTTGGTAAAAAAGTCATCAATGCACGGAAGAGGATATTTGTTCTTGATAGTGATCTTGTTAAGTTCTCGATAATCAAGGCAGAGTCTCATTGATCCATATTTCTTCTTAAAAAAAAGAACTAGTGCTCCCCAAGGTGATGCACTAGGGTGTATGAATCCCTTATCAAGATTCTCTTGGAGTTGCTTCTTCAATTCATAAAACTCAATTGGGGCCATTTTATAAGGTGTCATTGATATAGGAAAAGCACTCGGTACGAGTTCTATTCAAAACTCGACTTCACGATTAGGTGTAAGACCTGGAAATTCCTCCAAAAAGAAATCTTCAAACTCATGTACAATGAGAATATTCATAATCATGAGTTTCTCACCAACCATTAGAGATAAATAACCTTCATTTTGTGGAATCAAAACCCATAAGATGGAAGAAATTTCCACTTGAAGGTTATGATCATCCTGACATCAATAGACGATCATAGATTGATTTGTAATATGAAATGTGACTTCCCTTATTTAGAAATTGATATGTGTTCCACATATTGAAAGAAAATACATGCCAATAATCACATCAAATTACACTATAGGAAAAATCACAATATTTGCAAGAAGCACTTTCCCGGAAACATCAATCGGAGAAGAATTATCAACATTTGATGAGACTGTTGTGCCGTTAGGAGTTGTCAAAACTAACTCAAAATCTAATTTTTGAGGTAATACGGTGACACCCTTAGAAAATTCATTAGAAATAAAAGAGTGGGTGGATCCAGAATCAAATAAAAAATTATTACTTTAGAGTTGATGGTATGTGTACCTTTCAGCACTTCGTTATCGTACTCCACATCGCTGATAGAAATTGCATGTGACTTTCCTTTTTCTTTAGCCTTAAGAGTTTGTTGACATTGATCATCATCAACAACCCTTTGATTTGGGCCTTTATTAGCATAATGCCCCATTTCCTTACACTTATATCATTGAAGTGTATGAGGTCCACTATGTGTAGCCTTTCCTTATTTCGCATCAGTAGACATCTTCTTCCGATCATTATGGCAATCAAATGCATGATGACCTTCCTTTACTCATTTGAAGCATTTACTTGTCCCTTTAAGGCAACTCCCACCATGTTTCGTTCCACACTTTGAGCATAATGGAAAACTCATCTTCTTTTCAGTGTTCTCTTTAGATTTTCCTTTGAATTCCATTTTCCTCATCTTATCAAACCCATATGACAGATGGGTTACTCCAATATCCTTCTCAAACTTGAGAGCACATCTAACGATTTACTCGTAACTATTGAACTCCCTTATGGATAACACACTTCGAAGACTTGGTTTTACACAAATAAAGAATTGATCAATCTTACTCTCAGGTTGGATAATAATACCAAAAGTGTACCTTGCAAGTCTTGTAAAATTTTCTTCCTAGGTTCCAACAGATTCATTATACTTTTGCTTTAGTTTAAGAAACTCCTTCTCTATATTTTTTAGATAATAAGAGGGAAGTAATTATTGAAAAATAAGTTATTGAACTCGTCCCATTCCATGAACTCAATTTAATATCTTGGCCTCATATTCTTGATAAGATTACACCATTGATCAGCATCACCTTCCAAATGATACACTGCTAAGTTGAATTTATCATGATCAGAACATTGAAGAACTAAAAATATCTTTTCATTGGTACTAATCCATTGTTCATGAACTAATGGATCATTAGACCAGCAGAATGAAGGTGGATGCTTCCTTATGAAGGATTCAACAGAATGTTGCTCCTTACATTGCTTGTTTAGAAGTCCTGCATGATTCATAGCTTGAGAAAGTTGTGTGAGCATGGATACATGATTTTTCATTCCAGCTACAATAACGTTTGGTTGCTCAGGAGTACAATCATTTCATTTCCCATCACATTTCACATTAACACGGTTCCTTCGGGTTTCAGCCATTGACTAAAACCAAGAATAATAGTGTGAGAAAAACTAATTATAATAAGAAAACCACTTAATCAATAATAACACATAAGGACTTATCAATGGTTTATAATGGCCATTTTTAAAACACTATGATTGTGTTCTATGCTTAGACTTATCCTTAGGGTTCTTACTAAGGGTTTCACATCATAGTTTCCAAGGGTTGACTATACCTTTCCTCTGATACCTACTATAACAACCCATAATTTATATACATGGTTATTACATCAAAATTGAAGCATACTTATTACAACATATAACAAAACCATGAAAGGACCACATAGTTATAGTGTCTTTAGAAACTGGGAAACATAAACCACTGCTTCATAAATCATCTATGTTGTCTCCAATTTATTTCATCATATCTAGAGTCCCTTTTTGTAATATCATACGTAATATCAATCTTTCTGAAATGGGGAAAGGAAAACATACAAAAGGGGGAGCTCAAATTCTCAGTAAGGGTAAACAAAAGAAATATCAATCACATCATATTCATAAGAGCATATCATTTTGGAAATCTTAACCTGCAAAAGTGATCATAATTTCATAACATGGGAAAAATCATAGTAGTGAAATGTAATCCCAATAATCATAACTTAAAACATGAATCATTGTGGCATACACAAATAATCATAGAGAATCATTTCTTAGTAGTCAAGACTCATAGCCAAGACTATCTTAGTGGACAAAGTCCACTTCTGAACCGAGTTCACTCCTCATTTCTGTCCTGTTTCACTGAACCGGTTTAACCTGTCGTTCCAGCCATGTCTATCTCATGAGATATAAATCGTTCCCCAATTCATTGGAGGGAGATATAGGTCCCAACCATATCATAATGATACCATTCATATGTGTGCCACAAAATCATAAACCATACATCATAGCATAACCCATGTAATAAAAATGGAATTCTTAAACATCGCGTCATCATAACATAATCCATAAAAGGATATCATAAAAATAATTCCATAATATCATAAAAAATCCATGTAAAAATAGGGATATAAACCGAACAATATATTATCATAGATGGAAAATAATTTTGATAAAACACTTGAACTCCATTCTTGAAGAAAATATCCTTTCTACTTCAAAAACATTTTCCTTTTTTAACATGTCATATAATTTTGGACATAAAGAAGTTGATTAAAAATAAACATGAAAAATTCTAAAGGAATCTTCTTGTAAATGATGTTCTAAAAATCCATTCATTCCGAATTAGTTATAAAAACATTCTTCTCGTACATTGGTTGGAAAAGTCAAAAAGTACCTCGTACGAAAAACGACAAAATATTTCTTTCATATCTTTTACTAAAAACTCAACGAAGGGTAAAAATGGATTTAAACAATTTTAGGTGGATGGATATAATATTAAATATTAAGGAAACATGTATGTGGATGATAAATATTCCACATTAAATTCTGAAGTATAAACAACCTCAGATAAAAATTGAGATTGCGAGATTGTCCCTTACCTTAGGTCTGATATGCTTCGTAAGTGTCCAAACCTCTTGTATAATTATTTAAATAATTTTATTGAATTATTCTAGAATCATAAATATTATTATGATATCATTTATTGTTATATTCTCAGCTTCTTATTAGTAATATTTCATTAATACTTGTTATTCGAGTGTTTATTACTTTTTGTTCTTATGTGTGTTTTGTCGAATAAATTATTATTCTTCTTTTTAGGTTATAGATACCTCATTTACAGAATCGTATTTTTGTAATATATATCATATTATTTCATTCAATTAATTTATATAATCATCATGCAATGAATATAATGTATAACGAGTCACATCACATCGTAGAGACGGTATTCCGTACGTTTGCACGACCGATGATATCATTCCCATGATCGTGGAATTGTATTGGCGTGTATGTATACTATTTCTGAATCAATATCAATTTAAAATAATCATATATAGTCATTATTTACACCATTATACTCATCCAAATATGGTGGTGGTTGATAATTGATTACACCAAGGCGTGGAGACGGTATTCCGTACGAACGCACACGTGGTGATTTCATTTTCCGTAGGATGGATAAATGATGAAATATGGATCTTTAATACTTATAATAACATATCGGTATATGAGTGATACTGATGTTATTACTTCATAATTAAACAACTAAATAATATGAAGTGGAAGAATAAATAATGTTGAAATAATCGGTAACGTACATTACCTCTTCTTCGAAGCGCCTTTTTGAGACCTCCTCTTAGGGCACTATAATTGGTCTTTGAAGAATACCAGGACCACTATGATGGTTCTAGGGAAGTGGATATGAGAAATTGGCAGGGGTTGGCCGAGATTGATATCTCAATGTGGTGTGAGGAGGAGATGAAGGAGGTTCCCTTTTAAAAGAGAGGATTGGGCCACCTTTGGAAAAAATAAAAATATTATTTTATTATAAAGTCATATTCAGTTTTTAATAGCTCCATGTTGATTTATTTCAAAGCTAATGTGGGGGTCAAAATCCTCTAATCCAATAGAATTTATACAAGTTTAGGGGTTCTATTTTAACCTTATCATTTAGATTTAACATTAAGTTAGATAATTTAACTTTTACCGTGTCTTCTTGTTTTTTTACACTATAAGTTTAATAAACATACTATAACAAGACAAAAGAACACCAAGCTGTTTATTATTAATATATAAAACATTATAAAATTCATTTAGCCTAAAAATATATTTTTAGGAAAAAAATAACAATTAATAATATAATATTTGTTTTAAAAACTATTCTATGTCAATTTTGACACTATTTGGTAAATGATTTTTGGGAAACTTATAACTGAAATATTACTTCGAAAAAAGTTAATTAATTAAATACTAACATTTCATATTAACATATAAAATTATTGGAATTCATAAAAAGTCTCAAATTACATTTATTTGTGTATTTTTAACATCAATTATGTCAATATTTCATTAATAAGATAATTACTGCATCATCATTGTGTCATACATAATTTGAACTATTTAATGTCTAAAAATTACAAATAAAATATAATTACATAGAAAATCATCTTATCTTTCAAATTAATATTTATAGTCGAATTTATCTTTTGTATATTATTATATTAAAAATGATTTAGTAATTAAACATTGAATTTAACTATTTTAACCCTTCTTTAAATAATTAATAATAAATATCCTAAACTAATCCATGTGGGCCTAAATGGTCATATTTTATTCCTATGGTTTTTTTGGTCGAATTAAACTTATCCAATAGAATTAGGATATGTTTTAGGGTAATAATAATATCATTTTTACCCTTAATTACCCTATTAACTTTTAACCGTGGTAAAAAAAGTAAAAAGTTATTATTCCCCAAAAATTATTTTCATCTCATTGAACCACATTTTAGTCCTTGATATTAACTGTGTCTCTCGGATATTCAAAATTCCACCCACAGAAGAGTTGAAATTATGCTTTATGTGAATTTTCATATTCTCTTAGGAGGTGGGTAAAAGACGATGAAAAGTTCGATAAGATTTTTATATATCTAAATTTATTATAAAATGAGTCCAATGAATTGAATTGAAATTATATAGGTATTATGTATCAATTTTGACCTAAAATAAATTTAAATAAAATAAATAATTATTTAAATAAAAAGTCGTTTTTTAAATAGTAACCTAGTGTTTTCACTATTCATCAAAAATTGAAATTTTTCAAAAACATTCCAAAATTTCACCCTAAGCTAATTTCAATTTTCCTAATCCAAAAATGAATTCCATTTTGAAAATTAAAATTTAAAAAATTTAAAAAAGTGGGTATTACTATTTATAACGGCTAGTTTTATTAATAATTTAATAGCATATCGTTGTTTAGTGAAACTCAGTATTGCGTATGATGCAAGCTATCGAGGAAGGCCGTGATTGCGTGTAATGCAAGCCAGGATACTGTTGGGTGTAGTGAAAGTATCCTTTGATGATTTATATAACATAAAAACAAAATATTTATCATAAAAGTCACGGGTGTTACAATACAGGTCTAGAGAAAGGGGATTATGGAGGAAAGGGGAGGTGTTGGAGGGGGTTAGCAATCGAGCAGCATGAGAGGGATGCGGGTATGGTGCGAGAAGATGGGAGACGTGTTATAAAACATAGGACCGTGACCTAATTTAAAAAATAGGAACTGGAAAATACATGATTTTAAATTGGGATTTATTTCATATTTTGGGGATTTTTATAAAATTTCTGGCCTTGAAAATACACATTCTGGGTTATGGTAACACAACATGTATTTTGATTTTTATGCTCAGAATTGGACTAGAACATGGTCCCTTTTTCATGTGATTACCTAAGATATCCTATATCTTATTCTAACCTAATATTTATTATGGATATTTATCCTCGATTTCTTCTGAGTCAGTGCTTTATTTATCCAAATGAGATTGAGTCATTGAGGCTTAGACGAATTCAGGAATATAAAAAAACCATCATGGAACCGTTCTTGATAGATTTTTAATCATAAACCATTGAATTTGAATGGTTCTACAACTTCCTATTGAATTTCAATTTTCCCACATTGGAAATTAGAACAACTATGAAGGGTCTTGTCAATCGAGATTTTAGCATCCCAAGGAAAAAAAATTAATCTTGAGTTAAACAATTGATTTTTAATTCATGGACCACTGATGAAACTTGTGATCTATTGATAATGAAATTTATTTTAATTTTACATTATATATCTTCGAATATTCATATGACTATTTAATGATTTCTTCTAATTCATCCAATTGTAGCATTCAATCTTTTCATTCTTTTTGAGAATCCAAATAGAACTTCATATTGGCTAAGTATAACATATGACATAATTTAACACATATATAACGGGGGTTTCCATAAATCAATCGAAATGATGTGGTGAAAAATGGGTGTTTTTTAAATAGTGTGGTACTCCCATATTGCATCATCCAATTTCTGACACCATCAATATGACTTATGTTCAGGATCTTTTCCATTAATATTTTTATTTCCATATTTTACAATTAAACATTCCCGCTCTTTTACAAGTGGTATGGAGATAACGTGTTATACAAAATTCCATTTTTCTCTAACATTCAAATAACATTATGGTTAGTAAAATGTGTTCCCCTGTCACTAATGAGTAATCTAGGAGATCCAAATCAAGAAAACATTTTTTTCAAGAAGATTAAGACCTTAATTTTATGTCATGTATTGTAGCTTCACCATCTAACAATTTGGAGTCATATTCAACACCAACAAGGATATAGGAATTTCCTTGTGAATTTGGATATGGTCCCATAAAATCAATTCCCCATAAGTCTAATATTTCAAATTCCATGATTGGGTTTTGGAATATTTTATTTCTTTTTCCAATGGTGTCAATTCATTGCCACATATATCATCTCTGACAATAATCCCTTTCATGTTGGTGTTGCATGGGAAAAAAGATCACATTATAGGTTCATTTCAATCATTTGTCCTTTTCCATGATAACTTCAAATGTTTCACACATTTTTGAATTTATCATCTAGATTACAGTATTGCAACAAGACATTAATAAAAAAATTAATGAGGAGTGATTCATCCATGTAGTTGTGTCATGCTTCAGGTAAGAAATCATCTTCTTTACCAGTAGGAGATATGTTGGGGAAGAAATATCATGGTGAGATAATTTGAAATATCTAAAAAATATTGTTGTACTCTTATGCTGAAAATGGTTTCATCAAGAAATTTGACTTCAATGTCGATATCATCATCTCCCAATATAAGTGGTAGTGGATGTTGAGATAGATGATTTGTGATCATATTTTTTATACATTTGGTATCTTTGATGATGATATCAAACTATTGGATCTATATTATCAACCTTATTATTCATGGATATCAATCATTTTTATTTATCAAATATCTCTGGGTTGCAATATTAGTGTTCATACTCACCATGGAAAGAACTAGATGGGAACAAAATGTCATAAAATCATATAAAACTATTTAGATCCCCATATCTGTAGTTGTGTTGTTGAAATAATCTTCATCTACCATGTGACTGGAACAATAGATAGGATATAATATGTGAACAACTTGTTGTCCTTAGATAGTGCCAATGGTGAAGTCGATGGTATCACACATCAATTCCAATTCTTTTTCCCAATCTGGTGAAATTATTAGAGGTGATAAAATCTAGATTTTCTTAATGCATTGAATGTCCACTAGCATTATTATTTAAATTCAAATGGAGCTTCATTTTAAAATAGGTGTGTTAGAAGGTTGGAATCATTCGTAATGTCTTTTATGAATCAATGATATTATCATACATGGCCAAGAAAACTCCTTATACCTTTGACTGCAAATGGCTCTGGTAGATCATTGATAAATGTTTTCTTCATGATATCAACTTACATTCCATTATTGGGAATTTAATGAACATGGACTATTCATCCTCGATCCCAATGTGATCTTTTTCCAGTTTAGAACCAATCACTTCTTCTCATAGCACAGAAGGAGCAGATAAATATTTCATAGGATGAACTCAAAGGAACTTCCATAGACTATAAATGCATCCCTGAAAATTTCAGTGAATTCCTCTTCCATATTGTTGAATTTATGTATCATGCATATTTGAAAAGTTAATGGTTCATTACATATGCCGAACAACATGTGGTTGTAGGCGAACATGCCAAATTGACTTGTAAATATTTTTTTAGAGAAATTATCTATGTTGACTGCAATCTAATTATATCCTCAACATCTATCTAGGAAACAATAAAATTCATTTCGTTTTAGTCTCTCCAACATTTCATTTATGAATGGTTAAGGGAAATGATAATTCTCAGTTTTTTCATTTAGATAACATTGTTCCATGCATACTCTCCATCTGGTGATTATGTGAGATGGTATTAGATCATCTTTATCGTTCTTTTCATCTATGAGACCACTCTTTAATGGAAATTCATGAAGTGGTCTCACCCACTCACTATCATAGATTGGGAAATATTATTCAATTATCAAGAAGTTTCATCACATCTTTTTTAATAACCTCAATCATAGATGGTGTGAGCCACCACTAATGATAAAATTTGTCCTTTTCACCATTATCATGTATAATATTATGGGTGACTAATGTAGGGTTAATTCCTTTAATGTCCCCCACTCCACAGGATGCTAACAATATATTCCTTTTCAATATTTTAATCAATTATTTCTCTTGTTACATTGATTGTACGGAGTTAATGATAACTATTATTTCATCAGCAATCTGTAGAAAGGAATACTTGAGTGTAATAAGGAGGGTTTTTAGTTCCAATTTGCATGAAAAAATGACTAAGGGTATGGCGAGGGAATGTTTCCCATGTAAGAGGTTCTATGTAGTTTAATTTTTCAATTTCATATTCCTCATTTTCATTATGGGTAATATCGTCACTCTCTTCTTCCATATTGATAAATCCCTCTTTTTTTGTGATATAGGTCTCTTGGAAACCAAATGAATCTTATATTTTTTATGCTGCCATTGCTAGATCAATGAACAAATATTCTCCTCCAACACAGAATTTATGTTATCCTTGATTTTCATCAATCAGTTCATTTCCAGTGGCTTGGAACGGTCAGTTAATGATGATTACAATGAATCCCTTTTCTCCAATATCCAAAATGTGGATGTATTATAGGAAAATGAATCTGATATCTTTAACTATGATATCACCAATAATTTCATAGGTATTTATTACTAATCAGTCAGCTAATTGGATGGCTACTCATATGGTCTTGAGTTCCTCAAGAAACATTTTGACGAATGCAATCATCAGCGGAATGGGAAACTACTTGGGTCGCTCATTTTTTTTAGAATTATCTACAAAACAACATCAGATAATTACTTATTCAGGGAGATGAATCCCAGTTCTTCCATTTTTCTTTTGTATGAAAAGTAATTTTTGATTAATTTTTCATAGGTGGTAATGTGAGAGATTTCGTCCACAAATTTAATGTTTATGTATAATTTCAGGAACATTTCCAAAAACATATTGTATTTCCTTTAAAGACATCATTTCGATGATCATTTTTGAAAAATAATGTGTTGTTTATAGGCTGGTGGAGGAATATAAACATTCTCTTTTGGCTGCTCAGGTGTTTGGTCTGTTGTGGTTGGTTGTACATCTGGAGTTATTAATTCAGTGGCCCCGTAAACATTTTCCTATATGACTGGTGTATACTTCTTTGGTTACTCATCTTGTCTTTAATATCTTTTAAATGGTTTCTAAAAATTAATAACTTTTCTTATCCTCAAAACCACTTCCTTTTTTCTTTTCCCTTAGGAATATCTCTATTAAACTATGTAGGGTTCCTAGAAATCTATTTGACAAGGTATGAGTGATCTAACTTGTTTGATGCCTGAGGATTTGAAGCCCCACCCACAGATTCATAATTTCGATTTTTTTGGTTTTCATCCTCTGATTGAACCTTTGGACAAAGGATGAATGATAATTTTCTAAATTTGTTCGATGGGGTACAACTGGTTTTTAAGGACTTGGTGGAGTTGGGGGAAATTATGGTTTTGACCATAGAAGGAAGAATGGTTATGCTTATTTTTGTGATTGTAAGGGAAAAATATTCATTGGTGGATAACCCGTTGCTTCATAATTCATGAAATTTATTGACCACTTCTTTTTTGGTAATAACCCTAATTATTTTACTGCTATTGTTATAAGAGCCTTTGTCAAAAATATTGTTGCGGCTACTAAAGTTATTGATTTTTTTATTTTTAATTAACATAATGGAAATATTTATTATTTTTTCATCAATAGTTTTTTTAATATCATGAGATTGATGTGTGCCACCACAAATTTCACATGAATGAACAAAAATTTTAGGAGTAGGTGGTGGTGGTGTTGCAGGTAGTTGATAGAATTCTTAATTTTTGTTAATGCATTTACTTGTGAAACTAGTCAATTATATTATTAAACATGGTGGATGACATGTCAGGGTGTCCCATGATTATACTCCCATCGGCTATTATAATGAGAGGCTTCATTTAGAGTTAATTGACCTATATAAGACATCTTATTCGTCAGTCCTCTATTAGCTACGACATCAATGACTGTGCGAGCAGCTAGCTGGAGGCCATTATAGAAAGTTTGTAGATGGATAAACATGTCGATTCTAGGATGTGGGAACATATGAATGAGTTATTTAAAATGATCCCATACTTACCATATTCACTCTCTTTATTATTATTTGAAATTCAAGATGTTGTTTCACAATTTCCATGTGTGAATTTGGAGGATGTACTTGTCCAAACATTTAATGGAATAATCATCCTATGCCAATATGGACATGGATTCATAACATTTTATTCAATCCTTCGCTCAGTATCATTGGGAGAGGTGAAAGAATCAGAGACTTATTGCATCCAAAGATACTACATGGTTAAAAATGATATCACATAATTCTAAGAAGTTTTAAATGTGTTCATGGGGATCTTCACATTGAATCCCATTGAACTAGATAATGTTATGGATTGTATGATGGATTTGAATTTTGATCTTGAAGGTGGATTCCTGAATAGTATGACGCACAATACATGTCATAGAACCATCGATTGATGGAAACCCATATTCCATGATGGTACTTTCATGAAGTCTATGCTGCTCTCCATGAACTAAAAATTGCATGCTGGGTGGGTAGGGTTCATTTGAACAGTATGGATTACTATGGTCTACTATTTCTGAATGGCATTATGTGGAGATATACATATGAATTTCATGTTCAAAGGAAATCTATTTTTGTGCATCATGGAACCTAAATGTGTCTGAGGGACCTAATGCATGTTCTATGTCACAAAAAGAAGATGAATGTAATGGTGTCCAAAAAAATTGAAAGGAAAATAAATGGAAATGGGTAAAGGTAGAGTTAATACCAGGTTCATTTATCATAGATTAAACAACCGTAACATATTGATTTTTCAATCCCTGTAATGGTGCTAAAAAATTACATGCTCGCATGCATCATTTAATTCGCACGGGCTATGATCATACTGGATTTTGGTTTCTCAAACAACACATTCTAATAGACCATAATATATTTGTATTTGAGTGTTTTTCTCATAAATAATTTGAATTTGATGTTAGGAACAAAACATAGAAACCTTTGGGGTTGGATTCCCCTCAAGATGAATGAATTTGGTAAAACTACTAGGACTAGGAGTTTTATGGATAAATATCGTAGATTAGGATGGTATTGGGAACAATTTTGTGGTTTCTAAGAATGGATTATATTTAATTATATGTTGGTATGGTTCTATGTTCTAGGCTATGAAGTATGGAAAAGTCACTAGTTGGTTGTGGTCAGACCAAATTGCTCAATATAGGAGGCATATATTACATGTGCTAGTGATAACTAAAACCTAAATTCATTAAACCTAGATTCTATGGATAAATTTTTCATAGGATATTAGTCAGAGACTATTCTAAAAAACATAGATTAGGATCATTCGTTCAATCATCCTATGGTAAGGTTCACTTAAAATAAATCGATAAATTATTGTTATATAACATGATTACTATTCCTTAAGATTACCAAGTTGATAATTAAAGATTTACTAGAATCAATCTCTCATTATCTTGATCCCTATCTAAGTTAGATTAGATATGCATGGTATAATCAATAAACAATTAAAAGAAAATTAAAGTAATTGTATGCATGGAAACATGGATTGAGATTAAATGATGAAAAATAATGCAATGATCATGACTAAGAAATTAATCAGCATGAAATTGGAAAGAAGCACTATGATTTAAAAAATATCAATATCAAATCAAATACTTACTTGAAATAATAATGATAACAAGAGAAAAATATATTCAACGAAGAATATAGATTAAATTGACAAACGCTGATAGAATGGGGTTGGTGATACAGTAAGGGAAGAAAGATTATTTCAAATTGATCCATAACCCTTGATTAGTCTTAAACAAATAAAAATACATCATACAAATTGAGTTTAGGGAGAACAAGTATAAGAGGATCAAGAGTGAAAATTAGAGATAAATATATAGAATTCCAAAAAAATTGTCCATGCTTCTGTCCATCGTGTGCAGTTATAGGTAAATAATCCGGAATTTACATGATGTGTAATGGTGTTTCATGTCATGTAAATCTGATCTAAGTTTTCCTTTAGGATTTTTTTAATTTTCATGAATATATGGTGATTCTTTTTTGGATATTTGGAAATTTTACTCCTTTAATGGTTTGTATCTGGGCTACAGGATGTGTATTTTCATATGGGATTTATCTTGAAGGCATGATTTGAATCAACGGTTACATGACATGTAATGGTGAATCGTGTCATGTAAGGGCCACATGACTTGAAATTCTTTATGGACATTCGTCTTGGCTACGATCATGGTGTGATGTTCCATTAAACGTTATGTATTGATCATTAATGAATTTTAGTAAATTTTTTGGTTCTTTTATACAATTTTTATTTGAAACATTGAATGACTATTCTGTGCAATAAAAAACACATACCACATGAATTATTGTGTAAATCCTTGAAAATATATAATAAATTATCAGTACAATGTATATATGTTATCAGCATATGAATAACATTGTATACAAATCCTAATTAATATTTCTCCAAAACATTGATGTTTTCCTCAGACCCCTATTACATATAATGGAATGTGTTACTCCATAAAATCCCACCACTTCATTAATATGTATTCTTGTAAGATGATAAGAAAAAATACATCTCTAATAACAATAAAGTGTGTTTTCATTATAAGGAGATCAACTATAACCCATATAAATTATAGTGTTTAGTTGTTTTGGGAAGTTCAAAGACAAAATTGTTGTCGGTGATCTCCCATTTCCATTCTCATATTGGAAATGGGTATAGAATCCCCTTATAAATAAATATCTCAGACTAAACTTGATGATAACCTATGAATCTAGAAACATACTCTACAATATCTATGTTCCTGTCATCCCACCAGATATACTCATTCAATTCCCTATATGTGTTAGTGCTTCTAGGATGGATATTGTATGATGAACAATGAGTGTCATCAAATAGCTCCTAGTTTAAATCTAGTATGGTGTGGATCAAACAATTTTCCTAAACCTTATTAATCAATCACAATCAATGTTTGTATCTAGAAAATTTATCCCTTTCTTTTGAAGATCTATATCTTCTTTCAATGCCCAATTAATCTTCACCTGTATAGATTGTTGAAAATTTATTTTAGAAAGATAATATTTCTCCAATTCCATTATGACTTTTAGATCTTCAAATGAAAATCTATAAATATTGAATTATCAATGATATTCTTCATTGATGGACTAAAATTATCGATTCAAATCATTGAATCTTCCACCTTGTTCTCTTTCCTAGGGTGGTAATGTATTGAGCATCAATAATTTCTAATAAAATCCAACCTTCTTATTTAGTGAAAATTCTGATCCATTAGAGGGAGAATTTACATTAAATATTTATAATTAGTATATATGTAAAATAGTTATCTATAAAGATAATGCTTCTATATTTTTAATTCAAAAATTACTGTAGCTCACTCCAAATCTTATGTTAGGAAATTCTGTTCAAGGATTTTCTATTTTCTTGGGGAATAATCTATCACCATATCATTTTTCATTCAAACACATCGCAGAACCTTCTAGGAAGCATCACTATATATCACAATGCATTGTATACTCTAGGGTAGTGTGGCTAGAGAAGCACTAACTAACATTCTTTACAACTCTTTGAAATTCACTTCACATTCTTCCCACCATATAATCATAACAATTTTCTAAGTAAAATCATAGAGTAGATTAAATAATCTTGTGAAATATTACACAAGTTTTCAATAATAGCCATCCAAACACAAAAATATTTAGATATTAGTTATCATTGTGAGTCTAGGCCTAATTTCAAGTACTGCATTCACTTCTGGATCAATAGATATCCCCTTTATTGAGATTATGTGACCCAAAAAAGATACTTTATTAAGAAACATTTACACTTGATAAATTTTTCATAATTATTATCTTTTCATTGGTTCATTATTAAAATTCTCAACTGATCATCATGTTATTTGTTTCTCAATTAATATAAAATAATAAAATCTAAAAGGAATACAACAAACTAGTGAAGATAGTCTATAAATACTAGATTGCTTAAATTTGTCAACATTGTGGGTGAATTTTTATGACCAAATGGTATCAATATAAATTCATAGTGTCCATACCCTATATGGAATGTCATATTTTGTATATACTTATTTTTTCCCCACAACTTATGATGTAAAAAATTATTTTCAATCATGAAATGTATTGATCTCTGCATTGTTGATCAAATAAGTTATCAATACATGGAAGAATGTATTTTTTCTTTATAGTGATTTTATTATGTTCTCTATAATCAATGTAGAGTCTAATTAATCCATATATATTCCTAACAAATAGAACATGTAAACATCATGGTGACACACTATGGAATATGAATCCCATGTCAAGATTCTTTTGTAGTTGTTTTTTTAATTTCTATAACTTAATTGGGTTTATTATAAAAGGCTTAATTGAAATACAAATAGAACTTGGTACATGTTTTATTGAAAAATAAAGTTCATTATTTAGTGGAAGACCTTGAAATTATTCCAGAAAAAAATTAAAAACTCTCACAAAATTGGTGAATCTTTAATAGTGAAATTCTCTTCAACCATCCAAAATAAACAATAATCATTTATATTAATTAAAATATGAAGGATGGATTTAATTTCCATTAGAAGATTTTATTCATCCTTGCATCGATATGTGATCCTAGTTTCATTTAAAACATAAAATTTGAAATACCTTTCTACACAATTGATATGAAAAATTTATTTTTAATTGGAATCCATTACAATAATCACATTGAATTCAACTAAATGAAGGATCACAATATTTTCTGGATGTACTTTCCAACAAACCTATAAAAAGTAGAATATTAAACAAGTGATGGAACCATTGTTCCATAACCTGTTTTCATAAATAACTCAACAACTAATTGTTAATGTAATATGTTGATTCCATTAGAATATTCTTTAGTAATAAATGATTTGGGAGGATCACGAATCAAATAAAACATTATCTTCACTAGAGTGGATGGTAATTGTACCTTTTAGCACATTATTATTGTGTTCCACATCACCAAAAGTGATCACATGAAATTTTTCTTTCATTTAACCTTAAGAGGTTATATTTAATAAATCTTAATTTATAACCCTCAAATTTGGGTTTTGTTAAGAATAATTTAAATTTTCAATGCACCTGATTCCTTGAAGTGTGGGAAGGGTATTCTGTGAATCCTTTTCTCAATTCACATAATTAGTTATTTTTCTTTGATCTCTTCAGAAATACAATTTACCGATTACCATCATTCCCACACATGCAAAAATTATTATCCATATATGGATAGTTTCTTCCATGTTACTTTCCATACAATGGCTATAATGGAAATCTTATTTTTCTCACAATAGTTTTTAGATTATCCTTTGAATTTCATTTTTATATTTTAATCAAACCCATAAGACTGATGAGAAAATCTAATCTCCATACCAAATTAGAGATCACATTGAAGTATTTACTCAGAAATAATTAATTCGATTATGTAAAATTCAATTTAGTGACATGGTTTTAATACATGATATAATAAATAAAAATTTCCATCAGATCAGATGATTATTCCAGAAGCATACCTTTCAACTCTTGAATCATTTTCCTCATAGGTACAAATGGATTCATCATTTATTATCTTGATCTAAATAAACCCTTCTCTCTACTTCATTAAAAAAATATGAAGAAATTACATATTTAAAAATAACTTCTAGAACATGTCCCATTTTATATATTCATTTTCATTTTTTTCCATATTCTTGATATGGTTTAACAATTGTTATTCGTTAAAATCCAATTGATAAAATTCCAAAAATACATTGTCATTGTATTCAAATTTGAGAACTGAAAATATCTTTTAATTAGTATTGATCCATTGTTCATGTACAAGTGGATCATATGTACCATTGAAAGAAGGTGGATTCTTACTCATGATGGAATAAACAAAATGTAGTTTCCTTTTATTTTCTTATGGATGTCCATCCCGATTTATAATTTGAGAATTATTTGAGATCATAGAAACAAGATTTTTTATTGTAGCTCCCAAAACATGTGGTTTATCCAAAGGAAAATTAGTATATTTCCCTTCATATATTAACATGGTTCAATCACGTTCTCTCCATTGACTACAACCAAAAAGAGTAGAATGAGAAACAATAATCAAGTTTGTGAAAACAAATAATTATTGGAAATTACTAATAATATTCCAATTCAAGACACCTAGGTTCTATCCTAGTTAATTCATAAATTATACTCAAGAATTAAGATTTTATCCTCAAAATATAATTATACTTATGGTTCTTAATATGCTTTTCTCATCCTAGTTTCCAATGGTTAACTAAAACATTCCCTGATTCTAACTATAATTTCCTAAACTATTCATATATAAATATTACATATATATTGAATAATATTCCTTAAAAAACATTAAAAACCTATGATAAAACCATATATTTTTAATTTCATGTTATACGTGGAAACATAAACAACATATTGATAATGAATTTATATTATCTCTTGCTTATTCCATCATTACTAGAGCACTTCCTGAAAAATCCTTCTAAATACCTTTATTCGTATACTAGGGAGATGAAATATAAGAAAGGGTGAGATAAGATTCTCTATAAGGGTAATAAATGGATATATCACTTATATGATAATCAAAAGACATTATATAATAAACAAAACATTTTAATGTTATATCATGCCCATCAAAGATCATGCTATCATGTCATGAGATAAATGATAGAATTTTATAATGAATCAAAGAAAATAATTCATGAGAGAAAAATAGATGACATGGAATTTTGTAATACACATATGAATTGAAAAGCATTTCCATATTATTCATGAATTTCTTCCAATAACCTCAAAAAGGATAAAATATTTAATTGTACCAGGTTCACTCCATGTTCCAATCCAATATTACTGAACCATGTTGACTCCTCATTTGAGCCCTATCTATCCCATGAAATATAAATCTTTACCAATTTCATTAAATAGAGATATAGGTTCTAACCATGACATAATAAAAACATACATGTGTGATACATAAAAACATAATTAAATAATCATACCAACACCCATAAAAAATTCAATTTATAAACATCATTCCATCATAACATAACCCATGTAAATGAAATGGGTTTAATAAATATCAATCCATCATAACAAAAAAACAACCATATAAAGAGTAGGGATAGTATCCATAAAATATATTCTTAATAAATAATATTTTTCATTAAATTATTTTATCATAAATGTAAAATAATTTAGAGACAACACATGAAAATATGTTTTCTGAAAAATATGCTTTATTCTTTGAAAACTCATTTTTCATAAAATACCCTGAAATTTTGAATGAAATCAATTTCATTGAATTTATAAATGTATTATTTAACATGAAGGTTCATCTAATTATGAAATCATGAATAAATAAAAATATATTAATATTGCGTCAGATAAAAAAACTATACATTGGTACATTTGCTGGAAAAGTCACCAAGTACCTTATTTGGAGAGTAGAAGTAATATTTCTTTCTAAAAATTTAGTCAAAATTCAACCATGGATAAAAAAACCTCTAAAAATTATAGAAGAATAGTAAAAATAATTTAGAAACATTTTTATAAAACATGGATATTGTAGATAAATATTTCATATTAGATATATCATATAAACAATCGCAAATGTTAATGATATTTTGAAATTGAGTCTTATCAGAGGCCCAATTTCCAATGTATGTATCTGAAACTCTATTATAGAGGTTTAAAAAGTGTTACTAAATAATACTAGAACCATATTATTATTTTTTATTAAATATATTATCCCCATATTTCATCATATCACCTTATTGTTAATAATATTTCTCTATTACCCTTCTTTTGGGTGTTTACTACTTCATTTTCCTATGAAAGTTTTATTATTAATTATTTTTTATTTTCACATAACAGAGTTCAAATATTTTTATAATTATATTAAGGGGATATATATCATATTTTTTAATTATATATATTTATATTATCATTCATAAATGGTTAACATGAGAAATAAATCGCATTGCAATGTGGAGATGGTAGACCATACGTACACACAATCTATTGTATCATTCCCTTAATGGTGAAATGGTATATAATAAGATGGTATATTAAATAAAATAATCAATATTATGTTATAATTCTAATATATATATATATATATATATATATTATTTCAATCATAATACTATTCCAAATAACGTGGTGATGAATAAAAGATTATAGTATGATGTGGAGATGGTATGCCTTAGGCATGAAAAGGTGATGCATTTGTTTTTCATAGGATAGATAAATGATAGAATATTGATTTTAAATAATCATAATAACATATTGGAATATAGGTGATACAATATTTATAACTTTATAATGGAAACAATTCATGGATATGAAGTAGAATAATAAATAATCATTAGCGTGTCAGTAAAGATGATTACATCTTGTTCATCAAAATTCCTTTAGTTATCTTTATAGGGACACTATGGATTGAATTTTGAGAAGACCAGAAATTATATATTTTGTATAGGGAAGTTTAGAAGTGAAATTTTCAAGGGATGAATAATGTTGAAGGCTCAATGTGATTTGAAGAAATGAGAGAAGAGGTGCCATTTTATAATTGTTGTGAGGGTCACTTTTGGATTTTCAAAAATATTAATTTATTATAAATTAAATATAAATACAAATACCACAAAAATAACATGGATTCTAATATAATGTGAGATAAAGTTTTAATATAATCAACTAATATATTTTAGTTGTGTTTTGGTATTATGATAAAACATATCCTTTTTAATAACTATTAGATAACAAATTTTGATTTTATGTAAGGAAACCATTTTTTCAAATTTTAAAAAGTAGTAAATATTATTTATGTGTAGTAAATTTGAACATAAATAAACTACGTATAACATTTTAAATGTAGTATATATTTTTTATATTTTATTATGTTTTGTTGTTTTCAACTAATTTTATATTTGTTTATAATATATCATTTGTGTCAAAAATGAAAATATTTATTATTTGAACTTTTAAGAAATCAAGATAAAAAATTTGCTTTATGAAAAATAGTTTATTATATACCTAAGAGGTAAATTTAATATATAAAATTATTTTATATCATTAATTTTCTAAATTAATATTTATTTAAATATTTATAGTAATAATTCCTTGATAATTTTATTAATATAATAATAACTATATCATTTTTCTATAATTATTTAAATTATTAATTTTTTCATTAAAATTAAAAATAAAATATCATGATAAATATTTATCAAATATATTTTAGAAGAATATTTATTATTGAATTTTTATTTTGTTTAATTGTATATTGAAAATGATATACTATTTAAAACATGAATGTGGCATCTTCATATTTTTATTAAATAAAATATTCTAAATAACATAATTTTATCTATGTGACCTAAAAATCCAAAATTAAATTTTTTTCATGAAGATATGTTTATTATGTTTAAAATTTATATATATTTTTCTTGATAACATAAAGTTTCCCCATGTTAATGAAAAAGAGATATTTTATAAAAAGAATGAATCTTATTACAATTTTTTTATTTAAATATTATATAATTAATTTTCATAGAAAAGTGTAGATTAAACAACTCAATAATGATCCATAAGTGATAAAGGTAGAATTATATTCCACCAATAAAATTTAGTAATGTGATTTTTCTATTTTATAGTATTCATAATTTTATTTTAACCCAATTACTTAATTTACACATTACAATTGTAATAAAAATTAACTCTATTTATATTATTAATAACCAAAAATAAAAAAAACATTTAACTATGTATGGATCCTAAAAATACAAATTTTCATTCTATTTTTAAATATACAAACTTAGACGTTGTATAATTTAATATAAAATAGAAAAAATACATGAAAAATATTTCTTTTTGAAAAATGCCATTTTTAAACATAAAATGTCTATATAATATTATCTAGTATAAAATCATTTTAAAAATAAATAATTAGTTTATTTTAAATTCAAATTGAATAATTAAAATTTTATACTAATCTAAAAAAAATTTAATATGTAATTACATTAAAATAAAATACATGTCTCAATAAAAAATAGAATATTTACTATTCCTTAAAAAATATATGTTTTCAGAAAATTTTAAAAACTAAATTTTAGGATAATTTTTTAATGATGAAATTAATTTTTTAAAATCATTTTTCTTGAAATATAAAATATTAATATTCACTCTTATAACAAATCACAAAAAATTTATTCTAATAAAATGTATGTTTGAATAGTAAATATATTTTTCTAACAATTATTTGATTTTTTCAAATAACATACAAGTAATTTCATATAGATTTCTACCATTGTATTAATTTCATAAATTTGTTATTCATTTTTATTACGATTAATTTAATGGATAGTTTATAATGATCATTTTATAAAAATAGTGTCTCATGGTTCATTTAAACTCACGGTTTCATGAAACACAATCTATTGGAGAATTATTTAAATAGAAATATATATTAAAATATTTCCGTGTCACATACCCTGTGAATGAAACAATATCTCAAAAAAGTATAATCTTACAAGATTTATTATTAAGAAAGTATCCCTGATATGTAAGAAATGGGGTGCCTCTATTAGCATATCCACCAAAACCCTAACAACATCACTTCCTCGAGGTTACCTTGGTAACCCGGTCACAAAATATACTACAACATCATCCCATTTCCAAAATGGAATATTCTCTTTCTATAATATTCTAGTTTGTTGCTATCTTTCTTCCTTCACCTGATTACAAGTGGAACACATCATTATGAAACTATCTTACTCAAATTTTATACATGGGTAACAATACTAGAGACAAAAATCCCAATACTTAATTGTGACATCATGATGTACTACCCCGATTGAGGCATGGAACTCTTTCAAAAGATCCTTACATATATCTTACATAACCCAAACAAATCCATGATTACATATAATTTCATCAATGTTAACGATCCAAAAATGAGGCTGGTCCTCATCTGTCACACTCTCCCATAGGACCAGGACCTCGGAATATTATTGATGAATTTTCCTCACCCCATCAAAAATAGTACAGTTCATGGCTAAAGAATAAAGGAAATTATGGCCTCAATTATCCTTCTCCTCTAGGTGAATCTCTAAAAATAATTCCATAAGCTGTCACTTTCTACTGGTATCCTGAACTATATGTATTTGAGTCCACCAACTCAATGCATTAAAATCAAGATTTTCCTTTTGAAGATTATAAGAAGGTTCGATGTCAAAATTCTATACGTATTCCACCAAACTATGGTAGCTATGATTCAATTCACAAAATGAATATAAATAATTGAGGATTATGTGGTTTGTTCACAACATAAAAAGTTCTCTCATAAAATAATTATTCCATATTTTCATAGAATGTACCACATCGGTTAGATAGATATAGTTCCTTGGGAAGCTCCTCTCATGTGGCCACAATTTTGAATGACATTTCTCCCCCCTAGTGATTTATGGGAAACCATTATGGATAATAGTCAACATAATCATGATAGGGAATCCAAAAGTCCATCCTGAGTATAAAATCATAACCTATCATCTTGAGTAAAAAGTGGCCCTATATATTGTGAGCCCCACCAATCTCAAGGGGAACACCATGCATTAAATTACACTATACTATCTAATTCCCAACTTAGTATCAATTATCATCATAGCTCTAGAGAGATCAACATCAATCCAATGTCTCTACAAATCAGGGAGATATTTAAAGCTACGAGAATCACCTAAATTTAAAATAGTATATGCTAATGTAGAGTCCACAAGAATAGTACCTCTAATTGTTGATATTCTAGAACCATTCCCCTCAGTTTCCAGTTGCTCTGCATACATGTAGCCTAATTCACAACCCAATTATAAATCATAGATACCCTTAGCAGGTCTCCTATATTTAAGCTATAAATCTATTACATGGAAACCTCATCTAGGACCACCACCTCATCTTATTCGAGTGGTTGCACTCATGCCTCCTACCTGATGAGAAGCTTCTAACCTTTCTCCAATAAAATGTCGTTCATGTGTACCCAATCCAAACAGATACTATAAATTATATATAATAAAACTATCACGGGACGTCCTTTTTAATTAATTGTCACTCAAATGGGTGCCTCAAACACTAAGGTCTCATATATCCTTGTATACCATAATGATGGAACCTCACCTTGATACTTCAGTATGTACCATGTAGAACCTCCCTAGCTCTCACCCACGTCCTCTATGAGGTTATACTGTAGGATAGGTTCCCGATTCAGTATTCTATATACAATAGTAAACTAGTAGACATTCACCTAATATTTTATTCCATAATTGATACAATCCTTCCATTTCATGTATTTATATGGCTCAAAACATATCAAAATTAGTGAAAATTGGTGTAGATCTATAAAAATAGAAAAATAGTCCATTATTGGTAATACACCCACAACCAAGTGCATAAATACTCAAGTTCTATTGGCCCTCAACATATTTGTATAAAATTAATAATTGAAGGGGGTATAAAAATACCTCTAGGTAATACCCCTATGAGGATCCATATGAGTAATAAAATCCAACCATTTCCCAGTGGAAATCCATAGCATATATTAGAAGGCTTCAATATCCTCTGAAAAGGTGTTCTGAAATGATTGATGATCGATAACATGTCCTCTATCCCTGAAATTGTATGATGTGGTCCACCATCCCAGGAAAATTTCTATCTATTCTAACAGAGGAACTCAAGAAAGGACTCCTCAATTGTTGGTAAAGTCACACTTCTCCTTTAATGGCCTCTGAAATTTGTAGTAAACTCTGTCAAAATTGGGATTCAACACCCATATCTCATATTATAGGTGGTGCCTCAAGGGATACTAGTAGAGGTTACTATATTGGATTAGGTCCGACCATCTCTGGAGAATGGTTGTTTCCACCATCCTAGAACATGACTCATGGCCGTTAGTGTGTATTTTTTCTATAATTCCAATCAATTGACTCAACATAAGATTTATCAACTAAATTAAGGAATATAATTAATAATAGGATATGTACAACCCATGTTATATATGAATAAAACCCTCTTTATTCTTCTAGATTCATGTCTAGGTAATGATATGATCATTTGAAAGAAAGAGATAATGTCTACTTCCATCTACAATGGTCATGCTTCTGTCATGTTCACTGCTATAAATCATATGTAATGGTATACAATCATTTAAATTCATTTCAATTACGTAAAAATTTTTTTAAATAAATGAACATGATATATAACCATTTAAAAGTTATTATGGCCCATAATACTTATCGATTTGACTATGATGTCCATTTAATACCATCCATTGCATGTTCCAGCCCATGCAAAAAATATTTCATGGATAAATTTTCCATAGTTGACTGATTTTGGTGTCTTCATTTTCCTATATAGGAAATTAATTTCAGGTTTATTAAAAAATATAATTCCATCTTATATTTTATCAATTACATACAATTACATTATCATAATACAAAATATATCACACATGGTGCTTGTAATAATTTCATGATGTTAATAAATTCATTATATATTGCATGGAACAATGAATAACAAGTAAATCAAAATGGGTACATAAAATTATTCATGATATTGAATAACCTCATATCATCTGGAAACAATAATAATCAAATCATAATAATATTAAGATCATATATCTTGTCAATCACCCAACGCTGGGATGAAATAAACCGTAAAAAGTAAAATCTAGAAAATTAATTGTTTTCTTTACTGAAAAATAATATTTTCCAATACATGATTTAGAAACTCCGAGATATAACTCATTAACAAATTATATAACATTATAAATATTTTATATATTATCTCCAAAACTAATGAATATAAATGAAACCTCTGATTCCATTCTTTAATATCCCTGTCGTAGATCCACTTAATGGTGACCCATGTTGGTGGTCATTTAGCCTCAATTGCCCCTCCCTACATGCCAATGGTCCAACTATCATCATGTGTCATTGATATAATAGTGGGGAGAAAATATCCTAATTATAAAAGTTTAACACATTTTTATAATATCAACTTTCAATAGAATAATAAGTACATTATCTAGGCAGAAGAGAAATCTTCCAAAATAAGGATTAATAAAAAATATCTGAAACAATACCATTTATAAATGATGATTATTTCATGGTTCTATAAAAAAGTAAATGGTCAGAATGCATCAACATATAGTATATTAAATGTATAAAAGGATACAATAATAAACAAATACTATCTTTAGATATAATTAGAAGCCTCATATATGTCTTCTGTACCCCTACTCCTATGAATAAATCAATAAATCATTATAAAATGTGTTCTTTATAGAGTATTTTCCGACATCCATGAATTCTGTCTTCGTACCCAATGAAGGAATGAACCAGATGTGAGAAAACACTAAGTAGGCCACCACCAATGGTTTCAATTTTAATCATGTCTATGAATAAATAATAAATTGTTTTCAAGTAGTATTAAATATTTTCATTGAATTGTGTCATATAAATAACTCACATAGAGTTGGGTTATGATGTGAGACCTACCCTATCATACATTCTACAAAAATAGCTAGAAATTCCATAAAATAACAGTAATTATTGTCTCACATTATGAATAAGCCTCATGACATTAATTGTAGCCTTGCATACCCATATGTCACATTTGAACATGTAGTGTGATAATGAAATAAATATTCTGTAAGTATCCTACTGAATAAAAGATTGAGATTTATCTTTGAATACACAGCATATAATAGTTTCATTAATTTATCAAATATGAACATGATACCATACTTGTAATTCCAAATTTGGAACTCTAGTACTACTCCACGAATAACATGAACAAAGCATCATACTACCCCATCCCTACATTCCTCATTTAAATCCTAGTCATTATTTTGGTGTAGTATAACATTGTATCTCACTAATTCCATCCTTAGTGGTCCTTTAAGGAATCACATGTGTCACCCATGGCATATGTAATCAACTTACCTCTGAGTTTATCTTGGGTAGTCTAGTGAGGGAGTCCAAAGATCACCCATGGAAAATAATAGTCTGTAAACTAAGTCCATCCATAGTGGTCAACAAGGAACTGCATGTAATACATGGTCCTAAATAAGTCATCTTCCAAATAACTATATCCTTGAAAGTTGTAAAATTACCCATGTACCACCCAAGGTACATAATAAACACAGTTTTATAATAATTCAATAATTCATTAGGTCGTCACATTTATCAATAAAACTTAAATCAACTTATAAGGTGGGTAAAATCATGTCTGAAAGAATATATGGATTAAACTCCCACTTATCATACATGGGCATATCAATATATAGAACAAATGAATAATATTCAAGAAAGAACGTGGTTAAAACATTGGTACATGGTGTTCCATTTTTTTTATTCACTAAATTGAAAATAACATTACAATTCAATTAACATCATATGAAAAGGTAAAAATTGAACATCTCAAAGGTAATTGAATACACATCCCATCTATGGTGATCCCATTAATTAATCAACACTCAAAAATTGGTGTAAAGAATTTCAGGTCCTTAACCATTAATCATTTATCAATATGTATTTTTAATTGCATAGGTAATACCAATCCATTTTAATAAACAAAAAAAATCCTTTTCAAGGGATCCATTTGAAGGATTTGGAGAATCGGCCATATATATTTATAAAACCATGAATTTAAATGAAATGAACAAGATCACTTACCTTATACATATTGTATAACACTTGTGGAAAATGTACATTGCCTTAAAAAAGTAAAAACAAAAAATTCATTCCTAAATTCATCTAC
Source organism: Viscum album (assembly GCA_963277665.1). Lineage (NCBI taxonomy): Eukaryota > Viridiplantae > Streptophyta > Magnoliopsida > Santalales > Viscaceae > Viscum > Viscum album. The sequence continues at coordinate 412,033,148 of OY728128.1, read as the reverse complement.
ACATTGAAAACCAAGCATACAAAATCAGTTTTGAAAGATTCCTCACTTTTTAAAAACAATTTCCATTCATTTCTCAAATACCAAACAACTTTTCAAAAGTCCTCATTTACCAAATACAACAAGTGGACCACAACATTCATAAAAACATGGGACTTCACTCATCAAATTTATTCCCAAAAAAAACATTGAAAATAACCATTTTCCTAAAACCTATTTATTTTAAAAAAATGGTTTCAAAATCTGAGTGCACACGAGAACTACACATGAAACAAAAAATCATCATAAGAACAAAATCCCAAAATGGAAATAAATCATCATTCTACATCAAATAAGTTAATACTAATGTTGTACACATTTATAATTCAATAAGAACCGATAAAGTCTTGGAGGGTGAAATAGTGTTACACATCCCTTCAAAATAGTGGGTTGGGATACTAGGTTTAAAAATTGCAACACACATTAAAAAATTTATGGACTTGAGTATACAGGAAGATCATGGGTTTTGAAGAAATGAGAGCTAACAGTGTAGCTCATGTTCCCTTCCACCTCAAATCCATATAGTGGTCCACAAAATCACTAAATAGTTATAGGGGACCCAATAATGTCAATCACATCAAAAAACCACTAGAAATATCTAAAATAAAACTTGAATTAACAATTCAAAACCAGACATCCCATAGAAAGAAAAAACATGAAATATGAATATACATACCCTAGAAATTTCACATGTTGTCATCTCTTATTTTATAAGTCTTCATTGATATGTTTCCACCACCTATAAGATATTTAGTACTTAAATAATTGTTCATGACTCATCTCTTTTATTGCATGGGAGAGGAATCATAAAATTCAATACCATATTTTCTCATTCTACAAGGAATTTTGGATTAGATAAACATTTAATATTTTTCCTTAATAATAACACATTTTCTTATCATTTCACTATTACCTACTGATGTATAATCAAATAATAATTGAAAATCATCAATCTATTTAAGGTTGTCTTTGACATTATATTTCATCAATAATTTCTTGACTGAATCTAGATATTCTATCAATTATTGACCCTTCTTATCCCTATATTCAATTTGAGCATTATGTTATCCATTTAGATTATTCTCACTAGTCATGTCACCTTCCAATTCCTGGAAGAGATTATACACTATGTATGATTGCTCAATTATTTTAGAAATAATCTATGTAATGGATTCCTTAAAGTAAAAATTCTACAAAACCAATTTTGATAGTTTTGAGTCAGGATTACCATTATTTAATTCTAAATTATAAATTTATTTTTAGTTCATATTAATTCCTTTTTTATTAACTATATTTTTTTCCATATTTTTGGGCATCACTTTCAGTTCTTCATCTTTGAAATAATTATTCACCATTTGTTATATGGAAACTTATACATGTCTTTTATTTAGATATTTTATGTTATTGTCATCAGTTTTTTATCTTGGATCTTTATATGTTGAGACATAATTTACTTATTGTCATTTTTTCCAATTCCTTGGTCCCATGAATGAATTCCACCTTTCCCTTCTTGTAATTTATTCATTATCAATAGTTCCAACTTCACAAGGCATGTCTATTTCTTCACTCATTCCTATATCATCATTAAATGATTATATAGTTTCAGATTGTGATCCTTCCAAGCCATTTTTGTCTACTTTGTTGGTTTCTACCAACTGAATCACACTCTTTCCACATACACTTCCACTGTAAGGAATTCCAACCGATATATACTTCTTATTTAACTTTCATCCCTTTTCGATGAATCTTTGAAATAAGAGAAGACTCAAAATATAATTTCAACAATCGAGTAAACCTTGTGAGAGAAAAAAACAAAAAAACAATCCTATGCTCTAATACAAATTGATATTCACACAATGGGCATAGAGACCCTAATGGGGGTGAATCACTAGATGGATAATATTTTCAAACATCTTACTACCCCACTATATCTTGACTTCATTAGTACTTGGGTCAATTATATTTCACTTTAGTGTTTATATTTATCTTATACCATTCAATATAATCTAATAATAAAGAATACAAATTAAATTTTGAAATTAATCACACATAATCAATAATTTTTACTTGGATCATCTTCACTCTTCTACGTATAAAGAGTACACCTATGTAATATGACAGTGTACAAGATCTTCTAAAAAAACCTATGGTTTGTTTAAGAAATGTCCCACATTTCGGGGCTCAATAAAATTATGATTTTTGGGTATATTCTCTATCTCAATGGTATGACATCCCTCACACTTCCTCTTATTATCACTACATTTGAAGGAATTAAAATCGACACACATACCAAATTATAGTATCTTTATTATTGAAACATTCACTAAAAGTATGATAGGTGCCTCTAAACATCATGTTCTCTTTCATAGGATTGATGTGAACATCACCTCAATCATCACATTTCTAGGAGATATCATGGAAACACCTCCGCAATTTAGAAATACCTTCATGAGATTCAAATATTCCTTTCACAACGTTGGATGTAGTATTGAATAAACTCTTATAAGTATTACACATTGTGAATATCCTATGAGGTATAATTCATCTAAATTAAAATATAAAAAAACATTCCTCACAAGGTTATGAATTAATGTTTCGAATTGTGAATGAACCAAGTGTGTTACCCCTGCATGAGACCTCAGAATGTGACCCCTTTCATGAGATACTAGCATGCAAGGCTTTTAGGAGATCCTAATGCGAGATACCTTGTCCAATATCCTAGAATGTAACCTTTCTATGATACCATTATGTGATACCCCTTGGGTGATATCATATCATGTAACCATTTTATGAGATCCAATCATAATACCCCTCTCTGATATCCTATACATCCCTTACGAATCACAAGAATCTATTTTATTCTCATGGATCACAAGACTATACTATATTTAAATGAATCACCAGACATTGTTCATATCATGTGTATTTTGATACTTTAAACTATTCTTATTGATTACAAGACTTCATGTTGCTCATGAATATCACATAAAACTGGTGAAAGAACATGTTCGGATTATAAAAATCATGTGATATCAATGAGTCTTTCTATTTGTGAAAACACCCTATGCATACTTCTTTTAACAATATACCATCATGAGGCCCCTTCAAAATATTTTCATATAATTATGAATATCATGATATTTCAGAATAACATTTTATTATTTTTATGTGAAACACTAATGTGATGTTAGTCACCTAAACAAAACCCCTTCCCAGGATATTTCTTCAGATAAATATATTAATCAAACCTCTTTAATCTCTTAAGGATGGTTCATTGTGTATTTGAAGGAAAAATAAAACTACCTTAAATCTAAATAACTACGTAATCCATAAATTATACCACCTCATTAATTTTATATATGTTCTTCAGATGATATCTCCATGTGATCACATGCCACATGTCACAATCACTTCATATGATCAACAGCCACATGACACATGTTCTTCGTAGGATCTTCAACATTGTATTTGAGTGTGTCACATGATACCATCATGAGATCCTATGAACATAATTTGGTTAGTTACACTATAATCCAACACTTCTCAAGATCCCATCATAATATCCTGTCACAATCATTCACTTCACATGAACCCATCATGAGTTCCAAAGATAGTCATGTGGCCAATGTCATTATCTTCAAGAAAATCTTGTGACCCCATTAATTTATCTAATGTCAATCATGTGGTAATGTGATTTCAAATTACAATAATATACCTACAACATTTACATATTTTATTCTTCACAAACATCAGATGACCTCTTCAATAGATTACTTTACACTCATGTGTTCTTTATGTTAACTGACCAAGATATCTTCTAAAAATCATGTTATTTATCAATGTTCTTTGCATGATCTTTCTGTGACATATATTTTAATAATTCAGTTTCTTGATGTGATTCGTTTGATATCACAATGAGAACCAATTTTTTTTCATTTTCTTCAAGTTCATAACATAATCTCAAGGTAATATTTTCTTATAATTATGTGGTGCTTCTTTTTAATCCAATTCACGATCATTTATAGAATTCACACTCACTAAGATCAATTCATATTTACACTCTATGAGATCATACATCTCACACTCCAAGAGATCAAACATCTCTCACACTGTGATATAATATTTATTACACTCAACAAGATCTGAAATATCATGCTCCATGAAACTAGACATTCATGTTCCATCTTTAAACCACCTTTGATAATTATCCTTCTTAAACAACCACAATCCCCTTCAACAAGGAAAATTAGCTCAACAGAACCACCATGATGGTTGTTATTCAAACGAGATGTTTAATTATGAAAAACTGGTTTATATTCACTACTTTTACATTATTTATGGAAATTAAAAATTCATTTTTAGTCTATATATTATATTAGACACCATCGGGGGTAGCCTACTATGAGGTACTCACACTCTTCTCAGTCTGGCATACCACTTGGGTACAGACACATTTTTTACTTGTTTTTAGGTATGGGTTCAAATTAGTATCCTAACTCTTGGATGTATTTGGTATTATAAGATAGTGCATGGATTAGGGGATTAGACATGATATAAAGACATTTATGGGGTTTTTTAGTGTGTCTTAATTTTGTGTTTCTTTTTAGTAAGTGACACAATTATGACATGACTTCTTTAATATATTAGTTTGTTGGAATTTACCCAATATGGGTTTCGGTTATGTAATGCATGGTCATTATTAGATATTTATAAAATTATTTTGTATATTTATTATCTATAATTATGCTATTTCATTACTTTGGTAGAGAGGGTTCAATCTCCCCATGAACCTTACTAGACCCTCAATAGTTGTAGGCAGCCTCTTCCATATGTGTAGGTTAAACTATGTTCAAGTAACATGTGACACCCATTGTGCCATTGTATTTATATTTTTTGTATTCTATTGTTATGTGGAAGACCCAAGTTATTTTTCCATGGAGAACTAGTTTGAAACATTGACATTATTTATGTATTCTTACTGTGCATGGTTAGAGAAAAAGTGTACAACCTCCCTTTGTGAGGAATCATTTATGTTCATATTGAATTGAGCATGGTTTGTTAGAACATACTATGCATGGTTATGTTCAATGCATGTGACCCCTAGGAGAAATCATGCGGGGTCCTAGGTTCTCTTATGGTGTGGCACCCAACATGCACATGGATTTGTAAACGCTGTATTATGTGTGTGGTTTTCTCTTTAGTTTTTGAAAGAGTCGTTTTCACATCTTATGTATGATTTTCAAACCATGTGATGCATGGATAGAAGATTGTTGATGCCTTGGGGTTGTTCTAGAGTTATTTTCTCATTTTTTTTAATCATGTATCCTCTTCTGAGTGACCATGGGGCTTGTGTTTTTTTGAATGTCATGCAACCCATATGATTTCCACACAGATTTCCTAACCATACACACAAACTGTTACAATTTTTAGGTGATTTTTTTTGTAATTCCCATATATCACTCTCATATTAAGATATATTTACCCCTCCTCTCCCTGACATGAGTTAGATCACCCTTGGGAGCCCTTGGAGGTGTTCCACCATCCTTTTTCCTAGATTCATTCCCTTCCATTGGTGTTTTCCTTGGGGTTTGAGGTGATTTTTCACTCTCTTTCCCCATTTCTTACTTCTATATCTCTCTCACCTCTGGTATTTGACATACCCCATGAATTAAAGATATAATTTTGGACAATTTTACGGTTTTATGTTTATTTATTAATGGGATTTTTTGTTTCTAATGTTTTTAGATGTTGTTTCTTCTCCCGTTGGGGTGTTTATTGTTGAATGTGACATGTTTCAAGTGGTTTTATCTTGGTTCTTACTTATTAGAGGTATGTGTTACTATGAAATTGTTTAAATTTTCAGTTCTATAAATTATTTTAATTTTGTAATTATAATTTTATAAATGTATGATTATATTTTATATACTTGTGGTGTTTAAAAAATAATTTCTTTTATTATTACACTTCTCATAATTGGTCTTATAAGTCAATTAAATGTTTTATTGATTATAATGGAAATTTTTACTACACCATGATTATTTTGAAATTAATTATGTATTTTGAAATGTTTTTCATTAGAATAAATGGGTTTTAACCTAGCCATATTTTTCAATGAGTGAAAAAATAGGTTTTTAAGGGATTTTGGTTTTGAATTGAGGCGTGGGCCACAAAATGATTATAAATGGGTGTTTAAATATTTTCCAAGTGGTTATTTGAAATGTGTTTGTGGGTTACCCCCCCCCCCCCACCTCTAAAATTACTTCTAGTATTGTTTTAATTTGGTTGGGTAAATAGTATCACTTTTGATCATTATTTTGGTTTTAATGAAGAAGACTATTATTAAGGGGTATCTTTGAAATATTTTAATGGAAATGGTTGATTTTTTTTTGAACATTTAAGAAAATTTTTATGTGGTGTTTTGTAAAATGTGTGATGGGAATAAATTACTTTTTCCATTTATTTTGTTATTCTCAATGATGAGAGACCTTGTGCAAGAGTTATATTGAAATCTTTTAAAGTCAAATGAGTATTCAATAATTTTCCAAATTATGATTTGAATGTAATTAATGAAATGTGAAAGAGAATAACTTTATAAGGTATATTTTTTGTCAAAATTACATTTAAAAAATTGGTTTTAAACTATGTATGTTGATGGAACTCTTTATTTTCCCTCTCTTTTATTCCCCTTGCAAGGGTTTCTGATCACTATGTGGGGTATGTTCCTCCCCTTGTGTGTTAATGTGCATGTTATGACTTGCAAGAATGTTATATATGGGTATTTTCATAATTTGGTCTCTGAGATGAAGTAACTTTTCATTATTCCTAGTTGGTATACTTGTATTTTTTGTTCTAGGACTCACTTCCATTATTGTTCATGGGATATTGGGTACTACGTACAAGATCTATGTTATTATTCTAGTTGGTTCACATGTCACTGGTTACCCACCATCCAAGCTAGTCACAAGGGATAGTTTGGGGTCTTTCACCAATGGGGTGCTTTGCTGGGCTACCTCTTGGAATATATGGACATAGAATTTGCTGATGGCAATTTCAGGTGGTTATACTCTAATAGAATTAGAATCTTCTCATTTTTGTAACTTTGGATAAGACAATAACAAATTTTTTTACTCTGTGATTATGTGAATCACAGGAGTATGATATGGGGATTAATTCTATCATCTCTCCTAATTTCATTTATATGGAACCTTCCATTCATATATTTAATTTTTATATTCCTTTTTATATATATTTGGTGCCAATATTTTTATCTAAACCAATGTGATTTCGGTTGTTTTATTTCAAAATTAGTCCTCAAAGATGTTTTTTGAATCATATTTTGAATTCATAAAGAATCTTATCTGAGTAAATTATGGTGGATTTTGAAATGTTTTTGGGATTTAAATATGGATTCATAGGATTGATTGTTTTAATGGGATTATTTTCATTTAGATTAACCAAATGTGACTTTATTTTGAAAAATTAATATTGTATGTGTGGATTTTATAATATTATTAGGTTGGTGGATTTTCATCTAAAACATATGTGTTTAGTTTTAGAAAAAAAGAAAAAATGATATCAATGTTATTTGTGGAGTAAATTTTTTCATGTGTTTTATATATGTAAATCATAATTTATTGATTTATTTTTAAACAAGGATTTATTAATTTCCATAAAATAATTTCATACTTTTGGTTTGTTTTGGTGACCAATTGGAATTTTTATCTCACACCTATAAAAATATAGATTATATTATCTCAGTTGGATCCTTCTTGTTCATCTTGGCTAATGTGGGGTGATTTGGGAGGAGATGAGAAACATAAGGTTTCATGGGGTTTGTTTTGATCTCAAATAAAGTAGATCAGTTTAAGTATTTTCCATTTATGTTAGTTATTTTCCTATTTCACTTTCCTACAAGTATTATTTTAAATAGGTATTGATTTTCTGTATATAAAAATGGGTTGGATTGTGGTAGTTGGTTATTAAATGTTATAATTCTATTTATTTATTTCAACTATTTTATATTAGGATTGGGAAAAACTGTTCTCAAGGCAGTATATTTGATGTCCAGACTAATTTTTCCTACTTGTGGGGATCGAAAATTCCATTTAGGATTTTTGATGGGTTAGTTCAGGGGTTTTGTTCAGTGGTTTCCTATGTCTATTAGTTAAAAAATAAAATCATAGGTTTTGTTTTTTTCTTTATTAGGAACATAAGATTATTGTGTATCCCTTTTTATTTGGGAATTTCATAGTAGAATTTATATTAGGAATATGAGATCATTGGAAGTAAAAGAGGGGAGAGTCTAGATTGAACCAACCCATACTGATTCTCAACCATCCAAAGGATTTCAGGTTTTGAAATTTCAATTCAAGGGTTTTTAGATAATTATTGTGCTTTTTGATTTGATTTACATTGTTGGGTCTCCTTTAACTATTTATTTACATTGGGGAAAACTCATTGGATTTTTGGTGGAAGGGAACTTGAGCTACAAAGTTATCTCACATTTCTTGGAACAATATGAGGTTCTAGTGTGGTTGATTCTATCATTTTTTCAATGTGTGTTTCATTTTTGACACCATGTATCCCAATCCAAGGTTATTAAGGCATTTATAACAATTGTTCACCCCTCCAAGACTGTTTTAATCGACTTTAAATATAAATTTTATCAAAATCATTTTTCCGTTATTATAGGTGGAATGAGCATTTTTTCAATTTTTGGATTTGGTTCTCATAATCCTTTCATGTTGCATGTGTAGTGCTTGTGTGAACATGGATTTGGGAACCATTTTTTATGACAATTGGATTTTTTTATTAGTTATCTTCAAAATTATTTTTCAGAATAAATAGAGGGAGTAAATTCTTATTGTTTTATGAAATTTTTTATGAAATTTTTGGTTCCCCTTATGGTATTCATTAAATGAGTTATTTCAAAAAGAGGATTTGTTTTAGAATAATGTCTGAAAAGTGTTTTAGAAAAGGGAATTTGGTTTTAAAAATCATTTGGCTTCTTGGTTTTCAATTTGTAATTTGATTCTAAAGAGAAATTTGTATTTTTCATTATTTGAGTAAATGTGAGTGTTCTACCAAGGAGGTTTTGATTTAAATCTTATTTTGGATTTGTTATTGTGTTGAAACCTTTGTTTAAAAAGGTTTTTAAATTATTTTTCAATTGATGATTATTAGAATAATAATTTATTTTGATGTGTTTTTGAATTTCTCATTTGATGTTTTTTGCATATGCATGGACATGTATTTCTATCATTATGGCCACTGGCGCACCCACATGACTGATTCTACCTTTGCATTTTTCTCTTCTTGGCACTCCTTATCAACCCCATGGTCATGGGCCCCCTCCACCTTCATCAATCCAAGTTTCGTAGCACCTCTTCGTGTCCCTAGGATATTTACTCTCCCAGCTAAGTTCATAATCATGAATTATCCAATAATCTGTGTTGACCGGAAGCGATTCATATAACCTCTCTCCATATTAACATGAAAAAATACACCATATTTTCTTTTTTAAATAGTGGTAGAGTTCATAGCATACCCCTGTTTACACCGTCGTGTTCAGCTTTTGGAGGCACTGAAACTTTCCTAAAAATTAGTGTGGGGTGTATGGCTTGTAAATCACCATGCATTTTACTCTCTCCACTTATACAACACATTTAAATTCCATGAGGTATGGTAGATTCTCTATGTATCCTATTCCATATTCACTCACCACCCCCATAAGAAGTGGAAATGGATGAAAAATGAATCATTCTTCGAGCATGACCCATTATAGGATTTCCACTGGGCCAAAATCATGGGGTCAAATCCTAGTAATGTTGAGGATCAATGGCTAGATGTTTTTACCGGAATGGTTAACGGGGTAAAAATACATGTATCCACCCATCACTGACATCACTTCCAAGATGAGGGTTCTTGGATTCACCCCAATGTGTGCATTCTAAATTGGGAGAAACCATTCACTAATCTACATAGAAATAAATCCTTATCTATTACCCAATGTAACCTAGGGCTTCAAAATATATCCCCCCAAAAATAATTCTCTTTCCTCTAGGAATATCTAATTTGAGTGTTCCTTACCTCTTCAAATTACCTTTTAACAATAACACATCCTCCATAGTAATCTATCCACTAGTTCCTTCAAATAAAACATGAACATTTTCATAAAAGGGATGTCCTTTATCCATATTTGGGGGTCTCTCTCCCCCTTCCACAAGCACATCAACACACATGTTATCACATGAATCTTCTCATAGTCAACCTAGATGTCATCGGTTGGGAGAAAATCGTTACATATATCTACATAGAAAAGGATCCATGTGATGTGGATGATGTCTTAAAAAAATTTAACCCCCCATGATGTAGGTGAAACATGTTGGTCCCTAATGACCACCTTCTTGGAAACTCTATAAAAATTTCTAAATATGATACACATGGAACTATGAATAATTTGGAACTTCAAAAATCCAAAACCACATCATTTTCATCTCAACTGCATGAAATAACTACAAACCCAGTATTCCTAGGGCTATTCATTTGTAATTTTACCACTGTGGTTTATGTCCTATCATTCTATCCACCTTTGATATGGTCCCTCAATCCCACCTTTAAGATTTTATCATACTATGTACAAGAGAAATATTCCTCCAACTCCTCCCAATTTATATTTTTTCACATGGTCCCATATGGTATGAGAAGAAAGGGATGTTCGGACCTTCATAATGTGGCCTGCAATATCTTGGTTCCACTGGTACGGAATAGGCATACTATTGAACTAGTATGAGGGATCATCCCAATTGTAACTGCGAATTAACATGTTATCTCCAACCTAAAAGTATACAATGGTAGCTTCTTAATGAATGGGTTGTCATGTTCTATCTCTATCAGCAATGTAGAGAGTAAGCCATTTTCTAACACACCATAGACTCTCAATAATCATGAGGATCTCAACCATCTACCCTCGGTGTTTTATGAAGATATCTACACCATTAGCATAAAATGATCATGAAATAAAAAAAATTCAGAATATGGTTTTTGGAAGTCATTTCATGTAGGTTTTCACAATAATGTTGAGTTGAAGTATGTACACAATGGAATAAATGTATATTACATGGAACAATTGTTCACAAATTGGTTAGTTTTGTGAGCGATGAGTATCGAAATACAAAATCACTTTTTAATGTCTTGAGTTTCATAAAAAATACATCATTTTACTATCATTATAAAAAATATCGTTGTACTATTAGGGTACATCACACCTCATAAAAGGAATGGGTTTATATCATGTTTTGTGAATACAAATTTTCAATGGCCAATATTCCTCAGTTTGCCCTCAGGATTTGACTCTCCCCTCCATCATTGGATCCCATTTCGGGGGGATGGGTTGTTTCCAAAAAAAATGCATGGTTCATGTGGGACAGAAGGACAATAATTTCTAGTTCAATAAAAATTCAAGAAAAATGGATAAACATAAACTTATGTGATTGGGTTGACAATGGTCGGAACCTCAACAAAAGACTACAACTCGCGGAAATCAACCAGACATATAGGGCCTGAGGTGGTTAACTCCATGCAGCATACCTCTAGTTTGTGGAATTAACATGGACATGTGGAGCATGACATGGAATCAATCTCAAAACATAAATCTAGGTCATGAATGTAACTCAGCGCTATAGAGTCTGTGATGGTATCCTCCATAAAGATTATGAATATTCATGGAACACCCTTCCTTTGAACGATAGATAATATATTATGAAATAATAACTCATTCAAGAAATAAATTCTCTTTCCTTATTTGGGACTATAAATAACTCTCTACATCTGAATTTATGGTGTTTAAGGCCTTTCCACTTCTGTGAAAATCCAAAAATTCAAGGTACTCAAAATCTTGATGATAGAGAGAAGATTGATTTCCAAAGGTAACAATATTTTTCAAAACCACCTCAAATGGATTCATGAGAACTTCAACCCATGGTGGATATGCATTTAGTGAAGGTACATGGCCTTCATATAGGATGAAATCCTTTTTTGTCTCTTGGTGTTTCATGAGATAATTCTTCTTCATGAAACTAACCCCATTAGAACTGAGACATCACTACATGGAAGGGTCGCCTTATTTCATTAAATAAGATATTTCATGAAAAACGTTTCCTACACAATGTCCTCAACATTCTTGAAAACCAATCCTTCATGAAACCCATTATTCCTGGCTCTATATGGTGCATCTTTTCTTCCAATGTCATTTAATACTATTTTAGTGTTAGGGCCCATATAGCCATCCAAAACCAATCCAACTACAGTCAAAATATCTATTTGACTGGTACCACTGACCCTTGTGTCAAACCATTGTGTTTTAAGCATAGCCTAGACAATTAACATATCTTTTGATAAAATGCATTGGTACCCTAATTTCTTTTTAAAATAATCATAAACACCATAACATAGGGACCCCGGATTTCCACTCCACCATGGATCTGTTTATGCCATGCCCCACCATGAGGTGCATAGGAAATGGAAAATTAAGCGCAAAAGGTGGTGTCATCATGGGAAACAACCCACTATTCATTGTAGAGAGAACATATATTATATCTTCCCCACCAACATGGAAATTGGTATCCAAGGTGTAGACTCTATAAGGACTAAAATACATGATGTAATATAGACTAAATCCATGTCTATGTGATGTGATGTTATACTTCATGACAATGTCCTCACCACATTACATTAAATAATCGACTTACACTATATGATGTGAACAAGACACCCCATGTATATGCATCATGGGATAAAAATGCATGGGCATCTACTTTTGGAATAAAAACCTCACCCTAATGGAAACATAATCTGAACAACCCATATGATCATCCCTCACACCCTCTCTCGTTGATGCTCCTTCCATGACATGATTGTCCTTACATCATGATGATAAACTTTATGGACTGGACCTTTCACCTGACCTTTAATGGTGGCATCAGACTATGTGGGGTTTTATCCCTATTTCATAACACGTTCTATATGACACCTTCATGTGGTTGAATCCCAACATACCCATACATTTTGGGATCTCCCTTAGGATCAATCCAGATTTACAAACCCTCAATGAAATCTTAAACTGTGATCATCTTCCTCCCGGTTTACCCACATAACCACCGAATTATCCCGAAAATATGTAAACACCCAAAACCTCAAACCCCCACAAGAGATTTAACCTATGACCCACCTATCCCCACACAATGTTAAAAATGTTACAAACCAGTCCCTACGACATATAAAATATGTGACCATCCTTTTACCACAATATAATTAAATTTATATACCAATTTTCCCCACAATATGTCAATCATATGTCCAACATGTCCTAACAAGACATCAAATGTGGGACTACTTTGTTCCCATAAGACATCAAAACACTTACACACATGTCCCCACAAGATATTATACTTGTGACTCAATTGTCCCCACTACATGTAAAAACCATGACCCACATTATCCCATAAGGAATTGATACTATCCCCCATCGATTTTCCATAATACAATAAACATGAGACTCAAATTTCCCATCAATACATCAAATCAATGAACTGATCCATAATCTACACACCATTTAAAAAACATGGGTTGTCTAAAGGAAATCCTATGAATACATACAACCTTGGCATCAACTTCTTCATGCTCGAAAAAATATGCCTTATGTTTCATGCCTAATATGCTTCATATGAGATTCCTCCAATTTCAAGGGGAGAATAATTTATAGCTTTCTTAATGTCCCAATGTCAAAAGCCCACATATTCCAAACATTAGTATCTAATCATTCCAAAGCTGGTTTCCTTATTATGATAGAAGTAGTTTATTTTACCAACATCGACCATGATCTAGAACTCAGAAATAGTTTCAAAAAGATTAATTAAATGTATTATGGAGACGTAGACTTGGAGACGATCTCCAATGAAGAATCCTAGTTAGAAGGAATTATCATTTCATTATCTAGTTTCAATCATGTAGTAGATATTTCCAGTTAGTGTTGGAAGTGTCCTATATTTGAAATAAAGGGAAAGTGGGGAAATAAGAAATCTCCTCACAACATGATTGAATGATAGAAAACATCCATAGAGATAAATTATCGTAGGTGTACAGAAACCATAATATAGGCCTACCTCTGCAAAAAAGAAATCAATTCTTTAGTCTGGTTTGTGATCCATTGCTACCACATAACAATCAGACATGTCCCGAGATCAACGATGACACTTACCCATATCCCTATCCCTCTCTTCAATCACTATACCTCATTTTGATAACCTAAAAAATAGGGGTGACACATAAATTATAGGCTAAATGGGTAAGGGAAAAATAAAATGTGGAAAATGAAAAAAAAACCAAAATAAAAGAGGTGGAGAATAAGCTCAGCTCTAGATCCCAATAAATGGTTATACATTTCTTAGATGAAACCCCATTATGTTATAAAATAAGATGAAATAATATAAATCCAATTAATTATATAATATATATGAATGAGTGAATATGAATGAATAAATTAATATTTAATTAATTATATATTAAATATTCTTTGAAAATTTGAACATCTCATATTTCCCCTATGAATATTTCCTATGGTAAAGACCCTATTAGAGGACCAATAGAGTGGAAAAAAACTATCTAAGATCATATTACATGATAAATAATAATTTTTATTCTAAAACACTTATGGGAATATAAATTCAATTTTCCACTAATTTTCAAAACCTTAGATGATACAGACCATCACGGTCAAGGCATCTCAAAGGCTTCAATAGCTCTGATCCTCATCCCACAAGATCTAAGCCTCAACTGCACTAACCATGAGAATCGGGTTTGATCATGTAAGGGAAAACCAATATCTCCTTTGAGATATTACTAAATTCCATATTTTATTATTTTTATGAATAAAAAATGAACTAGTTGGGTATATAATTTACATTCCAAGATAATTAATTAGCTCAAACCATTCACTCAGTCCTTTCAACTCACTGCCATCCCACAAATATGATTATGAATCTAATCATAAAAAGAATCCTACCACAAAAAACTCTCAGTACAAAACACAAACCAAATGGCCTCTAAATAATGAATGTATTCCACCATCATAATCTATTCTTGAAAAAATTATAATAAACTACTCAAAAGTCTAATTTTGACACTAATGGGAAAACATGAAAAAAAGAGTGGGAAGTACAAATACACAATGTGTACATTGGGTACAAGTTTTATAAACCCAAATATTATTCCTGGCCATGTGCACCAACCAAATAGCATCAAATTCCACAATGTAGATGGAGTGTATGCCCGGTACACTGCATGTACCCTCACATGGTTACTTTCCCTTGTATACTAGTCGCAATAAACTTGTAAAACGCCTAATCCCACATTATATACTATATGTACATGGTGTGTAACCCCAAATGAGGTACCCACCCATGTGACAATCCATGTCAAGCACATAATCCTAAATAAATATATTGATTCCACCCCACATTGGGATTGACTATGTACTCTACCTGGCCATGTACCATCATACATGGGGTTTGGCCATGTACTTAGCCACACACCCATAGACCACTACATGGCATGTACCATATGTTCATGAATTTAGGTCCCAAAAAATTCATCTTCCTCAAACAGAAATAACACATGGAATCTTCTCTATAAACTAAATGCAATGTACATGGGATTTCTAGAATGGAATGGCCCCAAATCAATATGAAACCTCTAATTTCACCTTGAAGTCCATAAATCAACCCCCAAGGGTATAAGAAAAACCAATAAAACCATTTAAAACATCAAAAAACAAATCTTTGTGAATTAAATGTGATTAATCTAAAATGGGCCAAATTTTGTGTGTAAATCACTAAATCTTCACAACAATCCAAGGACCACAGATGCTGCATGGTGACACGGTGTGACTCATGCTCCATAAAAGAACCTAATCTTCTACCTCTCCCTCTCTTATATATCTCTTATACAAACTACCCAATGGAGAGTCATATATATATGAGAAAATACATTGTACGAAAAAAAGAAGTGAAAAAAGGAAAATGGAAGAAAAAAAATTAAAGTAAAAATGAAAAGGGGCATAGGCTCAACCACATTTCCTGGTATAAAATTATGCCTCGCCAAGGTAATAATACCCATTATAAACTCAACCATTGAATCTAAAAACAAATATAATTAAAACTCCAATATATATGAACAAATGAAAATGAATGAAAATGAATGAAAATGATTTAATATTTAATTAATTCAATGATAAATATTCCAAAAAAATTGAATGGATTCAATTTCCTCCAAACTCTTATAATTCTGAAAAACCCTATTCTAGGACCAATATGGTGCTCAAAAAAATTATATGAGACCATATAAAAGGGTTAGATTCCATTTTCCACTAAAAAAACTAATGGGAAATAAAAAATCGAATTTCACCTGTTTTTCATAACATGTGAAGTTGTGGGTCATCACATATGTTTTTTATATGCCTGCATGCATGCATGCATGTATGTATGTGTTTATATCCATATGTGTGTATGTATCCTTAATGGATGTTAGTTCCTACACTAATAGTTATATGTAGCCCACATGAATCAAGATAGTTTCTATTATGGATATATACTATTACACCAACTAGAGGAGAGGATCACTTCCTCTTATATATACTTTCTCAATTCAATTCTAGGAATGTTGAGTATTGAATATTATTTTAATGTATTGTGTTCAATATAATGTAACATGAACATTATAACTTGTTGATGATCATTAACTAAAATCATTCAATGAATATTTTTGACATAATGAATCAAACCCATTCATTCATAACTGATAATACCATTGGGGAGTGGTTGTTATAACCACGTGCATCATGTAATTCCATTGTTATAGAGGTCACACACATTTATTGTTGATTATATTTTTCTTTGAATCTATCTGTGTTGAGGTTCTTTCGATATCATTCATTGGGATGATCTTTTGGATGCTTCTAGTTGGATGAATTTACATCATAAATGACTAATTATAATGTGGATTTTGTTATAAAAACATTCAAATGGCCTTTGTCGTAAAATGATTCAAGACGTAAGCTCTGGGTTTACATCATAAAATCGTCACTTGAAATAATTTAACATTAGTCGATGTGTTTTTCGGTGTATTTTGGTTATGGGGAATTCATGTAGTAAATCTAGGAATTATAATATAAATCCACATGTTTGAAGGTTTTAATTAAATTCTTGCATAACACCCTCTTGTTTTATTTTTTATCAATATCCCTTAGTCCCCAAATATCCCTATATTGTGTTTGGGATCTTTTAGTTCCTACAGATTACTTTTCTATGTGAGGTTGTTCACTAGTGTGGTTGGTTGTCTTCCATCAGGTACGTGAGATCTTCCTCTCCATGCCTCTCTTCCTTATTTTCTTTTTGGATGTGGAATGTAATTTATTTTTGAAATTTGATAACTGATTTCACATCTTGATTGTTATTTTTTAGTTTTCCTTCATGCCTTCTCCTTTGGGGGTTAACGCTCTAATTTCCAATAGAAATTTTCAAAGGCGAATATGTTTCCACTATTCTTGTGGTATGTTTATTTAATCAATGGGATGAGTCATGGATATCTTTTTGTTATTACAAATTAAATGGGGATATAATATTAAATTTATTAATATGATTTATTCAAGTATTTTTAATGATATTCATGTTTTTAATGTATTTTTTCTTTAAAAATAGTATATTTTATAGAAAGTGTTTGATGAAATGATTCAGTGGGGGTTTTAGTATAAATATGTTTTTTAAGCATTGAAGTTGTTATTCATTTCTATATAATGGTTTTATGGATTTTGATCATAGTTTTTAATTGATTTTTTACAAACATATCATAGTAGGAATCATGGGTGTGTCTGGAAATAGGCATTACACTTTAGTGTGTGTAATGCCAATAGATGTTTAATATCATATTACTATGTGTGATTACACTGGAGGTTATATTTATTGGATCCACATTAGGCCCAGATTAAGGATTTTATTCAGGCCTAGCATTTATACCCATAAGTAAGATTCCAAATAATGTTCTTTTTCATTTTTTTCCCACATGATTTTATATTTCATTATTTTTTGCTAACACACTTATCTTATAATAAATACATGGTTTTTATTATTCATTCATGATATATAAAATGTAATTGTCATATTCTTTACAATGTGAATATAAAATTATTTTTATGAAATCCAAAGGATTTTTTTGAAAATGTATTTATTTTATGAGAATGATTTATATACTTAATTTTGATGAAATCTAGTTCTATCCCATTATAGATATTAGAGCATGTAAGGATAACATTGTGAAATACAATTTGGATTTATGCTCACACCTTCTATCTCCTTTTGGTGTGAGTAGATGTTTTTTAGCACTTTAGTAAATAGGATGATTTTATGTAGCCTGCCATTTTATCTTATTATAATAACCTTAATAGAGGGATGGTTTGAAGGGGATTAGTAGTTATGTGAATAATTATTTGGTTTTGTATTTTTTATCCTTTTGAGATGAGTCTATATTTCATGATGATTTTTATGTAATGCATAGTTACACATTCTTTTTTGTATTACTCTATTTTTTCTAATGCTATAATGAGACTTCTGTTTCTTTTTTCAACTAACCATATAATAGAACATATGGGGGGAATCTTATAGTTGACCCTGTCTCATACATTGGATAATGATATTATAGGGTTTAACTAGTTATATTTTTTGTGACACTACCTGGGATTGGTTTGGAGTCACTGGTAGACAAGAGTTAGGACAATCAAAATTTGGATAGTATGTGTGGAAGGGATCTCTACTAGAGCACCTATATATCTAAACCCATGTTATCATGGGTGGTCCGTGATTTTTTATAAGCTTTATAATTGGTGTTTGAGGTTTTTTGATCACACTATATGTAGAATTCCTTTTTAAGGTCTTGTATTTCATCTGTAGAATTTACTTACTTTCATACATTTTATATAAAAATAAATGATAAAAATTCTTGAATTTCATCTTTTTATCATGGAATATTCTATAATGTTGATAGGTTATTTTCTTATTTTCATTAGATAATTCCTTCAAAAATGAATCTTCAAAATTTTAGAGTGGAAGCTGTGAGAAAGGCTCCATAGGTGAATCCTACAGGGGACAATTCTTTGGTGGAATCTATAATCCACATAATTTCGTCTCAAGGTCAAGCGGGTTTCAAGAACCAAGGACATATGGTGGATCATGGATAGATGCTTACTATGGAAAATACACTGATATTTTGTGGTAAAATGGAATCTATGAGTACAAGGATTTTCATGAGGGGTTTGAGCGGATATTCATCTTTCTAGAAAGACATAATGAATCTATAATGGGGTTTTCAACATATATTATTGAAGGAACAAGAAAGAGATGTTGGAACTATATTTTGAAACCCATTTTAGGCAATGATGATATCTTGAGTTCATTTGATAGTTCTACAACCACTACTTTTATCTTGACATGTTTCGAGTGAAAAATAAAAAAGAATTTATTTACTTATAGTAATGGAACTGTAATATTATAGATCACAGCACACATTTTATAGAGTTTGTACACATATCACTAGATCATGTTACCAATGATTACATAAAATCTCAGTTGATTGATATGTGGATAAGGGTTTAAAATTTTTCTATATTGATTCTCATGTGGCTTTAAACATTTTAGGAGGTATAAAGAAAAATAGTTATGGAAGAGGTAAACATTGATAAGAATATATGTTTTTGTGGAAGGATTGATCATATTATTCCTAATTTTATAGAATCACACAAAACATTTTATCATTGTTGGAAATTTGTTCTTATAAGATGTTTTTGGGAAGGATGTCACAATATATTAAGGATAGATCCTCACTCACTAAGGGATCATAGGTTTGGTCAAATGATTCTATGGGTTATGGGTCTAACAATTAGGCCAAAGGGGGTGTTCTAGTGTCAAATAATGCTCAAAGAGGAGCTGAAGTTGTACTTCTTTACACAGAAGATTATTCAACAGATGAATACAAATAATAAATTGATATTATTATAGGTATGATGTGTATTTTTTCTTTTATTTTTAAAAATTTGTGTCATACCGGGGATAAATATTCTTTTATATAATTGAAAATAGTTCACATGTTGGGTTTACATTTAGAGTATATTCCATCCTTGTTGTATCTTTTAATGCCATGGGGAAAGGGTTCTAAAAAAGGTTTCAAATGTCCCTTATGTCGGGTGACACTAGCCAATTTAGAAGTGGTGTGGGATTTCTTAGATATTGATGTTGATATCATTTACTTAATTATTTCAATGGATTTGTTGATTAGACTTAAATCATGGATCAATTGTTAACATCATTGATTCCATTTTTAATCTCTATATGTGGTCCCTCATGTCTTCTAGGGAGTGTGAGAATATATATTGAGAATGGTGGCCCCACTATTCCCTATGTTTTGTTGATCTCATTATTGTTTTCAAATATGTTATATGATACCCTTGGCTCTAATTTGGGATGTTCATTTCCTATAGTGGTGTGACTATACCATGACGATTTTCTGGATGATTTTCAATTTTACCACATAGAGAGAGGTCGTGTTTATTATTGAACTTATCCCTATTATGATTCCAATTTCTAGGATATCATATCACATTGGACCTTTTGAGTTACAGGAACATTAGGGTTATCTTGTAAAATTTGAGCCTAAGGGATTTATATTACCTAGCGTTTCACCTTGGGATTCTCCTATCCTCTTTTCTATGAAAGCCAATAAGATACTATTATAGTGTATTGATTTTCAAAAGATAAATCATGTTACCATTAAGAAAAAATATCCCAATCCCATGGTTGAAAATATCATTGGTAAACATAAAGGGGTTTATTGGTTTTCCAAATTTTACCTTTTGATAGGATATAACTAGTTAATAGTCCATGAAGAGGATATAGATAAGATTGTGCATAAGATATGTTATGGGATTTTTTATTTTATATTTATGTCACTTGGTCTCATTAATTATCTTATTGTATTTTTGGAATTTATGAACTTGATCTTCTATAGACTCATATAGTCCTTCATGTTAATATTTTTGGATGACATTATGGTGTTAACTAAATTAGAGGAGGAACACATAGACCATTTGGATATCATATTTAAATACATAAGGGAGTATTTTCAATTTTTAAATCTTTTCAAATGTGATTTTAGTATCAAAGAAGTGAGTTTTCAAGTGCATGTAATATCTTTGTGGGGGATCTATAGGGATCTTGAATGATATATGTAGTAATGTTCTGATTGAATACTAGTAATGTTTTTAATATCCAAATAATTTAGGGATTGGAATGTTACTATAAGTGGTTTTCTTAAAGCACTTCCAAGATTGTATATGTAATTATATTTTTAACCCAGAAGGGTGTATGTATTGAGTGTGATCAAAATTTAAGAAATATTTTGAAGAACTAAAGGTAAGGATGAATTTAGATCTATTTTTAATTCTTTCAGAAATGGGTCAAATTTATGATGTTTTCTATGACGATTCTGGAATAGGTTTAGGGGTATTCATTATTCTAGGGATACATGTGGTGGGTTTTGAATCTCAATATCTATTCCCTCATGTTTAAAACATCCCTAAACGTGATCCTATTTTGGAAGATTTTATGAATGCACTAAAGATAACCCAAAATGTTCCCGTTGGGTAGTGTTTTATGGTATATTCTAATCATAAGAGCATGAAATATATATTTAATAAGAGAAATTTGAAATTGCCACAAAGATGCTAGGTTGAGTATCATAATACATTGGGATTTGATATTTACTACACTCAATGGAGAGATAATTTATTTGATGATTTGTAAATATTGAAATTACCAACTCAAGTCTTCAAGGAATCATTAGATGAGGGGTATCTAATGAGTTTATTTAATGAGTTGATCATAGGAGTTGGGCTGGTTAGTGGGATGGTGTTATTAGCTTCAGTTAAATATGAATAATTATATGATGTGTGATTTTGTTGTTATTTGGTAGATAATTTTTTTTTACTTCTTTAGAAAAAATTTAAATGATGGGGAAACATCGAGATAGTGGTTTCATCCCCCCAGTGGCGCATTGTGCTTCTAAATAAGGTTGGTCACTCAGAATGTTTTGAGGAGAAATTTAATCAAAAGTGGACACTATTCTTGTTTTCAGTACACCCTATTATTACAATAAATAATATTAATATGATATATTGGTATTTTTGGTTGAGGATGAGACATTCAATTTAGGATATAATTTTATAATTCCTCACTGAATGAAGAATTAAGGCAGAGCACTAATCACTAATATGTTTATTGAAAAACATTCCCATTACATTATATAATTGGGATGAGTTCTCCATGGTCTATAAAATTAGTTTACCATAGACTCCTAGTGGATATGATTAAATTTTTGTTATCATTGATCATCTTACGAAATCAGCTTGTTTTCTCTCTAAGGATATGAATAAAGTCTATTAGTTTATTAAATTATATGTCTAAGAGGTTATGAGACTTCATGGTGTTCCCACTGTGAATATTTTTAACAATTAAACGCAGATCACATCCAAATTTCTTAATGATTTTCATGATATGATGGGTTCCACATAAAAATAATTCACAAAATATCAACTGAATATGGAAGTATAGGCCATGTGAGCTATACAAGTACATGAGGATATCCTTCGAGCTTCAATGCTTGAATATTTTGTTTATTAAGAAAATAATATTCCTTTGGTTGAGTTTTTCTATAAAAGTAGTTATCAATATTTTGTTAAGTTAGCTCCATTTAATATGTTGTATGGGTGGCCGGGTAGATCTCCATTTTGCTAAGAAGAGTTCAGAGCGTGGTCTTTGATTGGGACAAGCCTTGTTCGGGAGGTATTAGAGATGATGCAGTTGATCTAGAAGTGATTGTTCATAGAACATATTCATTAAAAATCTTATGCTGTCTTTTGTCGTCACTTGTTAGAGTTGGAGTTTGGTTATCAGGGAATTCTTTGAGATTCACCTAACATGGGACACTATCAATTGTGTAAGAAGGATAACTTCCCCAAAACGTTTTTATCACCATTCAGATCACACTATTATTTGGAAATTTTGAATATCTTTTATATTTACCATCTCGTTTGATATCTATTCATGATGTGTTTCATGTTTCCCAACTGATGAGGTATTAATGAATCCTAAATTGTGTGCTTTCTCATTTTTTTGTTTTTCACTAATTATAGAATTTCATGGTAATTTTCTAACATTATTATATTATTATGTAACTATGGATTTTTTATTATGATTTCATGAAATCTCATATAGACTTTTTATATACTGTATTATGTGAATATGAATGTTATTTAAGAAAACTAAATGATTTTTTGCGAAGCAACATTATTTTTTATAGTGATTTATAAGTTTATTTAATAAATATAGAGTTAACTAATAATTTATGTTATACCATATATTAATTACTTAGTGAAATACTACTGGGATTTATCCTCACACACAAATTTTTTCTTTCTGTAGTTGTAAATGCTTTTTAGGAATCTGGTATAGGGAATTTCATTTTATAGAATGAACATTTCTCTAATTGTTGTCACAATCATAAGGGGGGTTGTTCAATGGTGATGAATGGTCACATAAAGACTTTTTTGGTGTATCTTTTTTGACTATTGGGTTTTTTATATCTGGATTTACATTGTTTTTTCTCATGGATATTTACTCTTTCTACTTCATTTTACACTATTTTAAATTGTACAAGAGACTTCAGTTTATTCGTCACCTTGCAATATAGAGAGCCATTTTGGGTAACTTTTCTAGATTTCCTAGACCAAATTATTATACATCACATTCATGTATTCACTATGAATGTCATGCATGTATTTTTTTTATCACTCCTAATATCTCCCACATACATAAAAATACCATAAATTCTTTGTGAAAAAACATAACTAGATTTTTTAAATACATAAAATGTATTGTAGTTATGTTTTTCATCAAATTATAATCATTATGAAGATACACATTGTCCCAAATTTTATCCTTATCAATGGGATTCAATATGATACACTATTGATCTTATAAGCATTGAAAAAACTATGAAATACATATCACATAAATGTAAGAATAGAGAGAACTCTAGAAAAGCATTAGTGCTACTCATGCTAGCATGGGATCTGGTGTGATATTCAACACCCATTCTCATATTTCTATTAAAACATTTCCAGAAATTGTATCATTAACATAATATGTATACCTATATAATCCCTTTTCCCATGACATTGAGTGGTCCCTAGACATTAAACAGATCAATCTATTTTAGCATCATATCAAGTTGTCGAAGTGTAACGTTTCGATTCATGGGGTGAAATTATTGGGGAATGAGGTTTTTGAGAATGATATATCAATATACCTTCAGAGTTTCTAGGTTGTGATGTCCTGGTAAAATACTTAGAACTTTTTTTAGATATGTAGTATTCTATGATTTGTGGGTACTATTGACAGTTTATCAAGGATTTCACGATTTTATCAGCACCCATGGTTACGCTGATGAAGAATGGTGTATAGTTTCTGTGGCCAGACTGGTATGAGGAGGCATTCATTGAGATAAATATGTGATTGACTATAAATCCAGTGTTGATTATTCCTAATTCCAGGATTGGATATCCAATATATAATGATTCTATATATATTTTTTTAGGGAGATTATGGATGTCGAGGGATAGTTATCAACTTGTTGGTCACATCAGCTATGACCCCTTAAGTAGAGGTATCTTACCTATGAATTGGATCTTGTAGCTATGGTATATGATTTTACGTATTGGAGACACTATAACTTTGGAAATATTATGTTTGTATACAGAGACCTTAATATCCTCTTATATATCATCTCATATTAAGATTTGAATTTTAGGAAGAGGTGGATGGTAGAGTACCTATTGATATTAAAAATTCTGATGGCTTATACACTAGGTAAATGTAATATTGTTTCTATTTCTCTTAGAAATAAGACATTAGTAGATAGGGAGTTTTGAGAACAGACATTTGAGGAATAGTAGTTCTTGATGAGAATACTAGTTTACTAGAAGATGAATGATTTTGAGGAATAAGGATGTATGACATATTCTCCATTAGAGATCACATCTTTTTAGTTGAATTGGTATGGATAATTAAGAATTCCACCCAAATATTGTTGTGATGAGGTAATATCTAGTAGGAGATTACCGAGTAACTAGGTGGTATTTTTATATAAATTACTTGGTCAAAGCATATCATAGAACTATAGTTTTTATTCCACTAAAATGATTTGATGACATATTTTCATCCCATAAATAGTTTGGTGCATCCTAGAGTGGAAATGATGTACCATATCATTGAGTTGATATTGTATTTGTTATGGTTGAAGAGGGAAATTCCTAGATGTTTTTTCCGATGCATTAAAAGAAATAGGAATAAGTTCAAGAACCAACATCCTAATGGTTTACTCAAACCACTTCTTGTTCCAATGCAGACATTGGAGGATGTCAGAATGGACATTGTGATAGGGTTACCTAGGACCCTTAGGTGTTGTAATTCTATTTTGGTGGTTTTGGAGAATTATAATATGATTGTTATTTTCATATTAATTCATGAGAGTCACTCAATATATGAGATATGAAATATGCATGTCCATGATATTATACGCTTACATGGGGTTTCCTTGAGAACTTTATCTGATGGAGATGCACGCTTTACATCAATTTATTGGTTATATTCTAAAAGGACATAGGGACTCGTCTATTATTGAGCATAGTATACCATAGCCCGATATGGGGATCATCAGTGTTTACAACATATATATTGGTGGATATGTTAATGGATTGGTTTATGTATTTTGGGGTATCTTGGGAAGTCCACCCATCCTTTGTTGAGTATGAATATAAAAATTGTTTATATGCTTCGATTTAGATGGAACCACATGATTATATCATTATGGTAGGTCATCCCGATCATCATTCTGTTGGCATGAGGCTAAGTGGAAGCCTTACTAGGTCCAAGTGTGGTATAGGTAACCTAAAAATAGTTTAGTTGAACAACAAGTGGTTGGATACCACTCAGAGGAGGAGAGGTTTATATTCTAACCACAAGATGAATCCTTTGGTGTATATTGTTTCTGTATGGGTTGTCTTATATGTGTGACCATGATTTTGACATCGACATTTGTGTATCCTTGAAATTTTATAACTAAAATTCTTTGGACCTTTTAATAATTTTGAGTGTATTAAAACAATGTATTCACATCTAAGACATATTCCTCATTAATAACGTTTGAACAATTTGTTTCGTGTGTATCAAATTCATAGGTACAAGCATAATCCTGTCCATGTGATCGACTGTGAGGATGTTGAGTTAGAACCAGACACATATTTCATGAAACAGCTAGTGATAATTAAAGAATGAATAAATTTTTTTTGGGATAAGATAGTTCCACCCATTCATGAATTAGTGTCGCATGTTCATATCATAGAGGAAACATGGGAGTAGAAGATTGATTTCCAGTCTCAGGGACATGTGTTATTGTACCAGGATTCATGGAAACATTTCTTAGGGACCATACGTCCTTAAAGAAGGATATTATAATGAAATATGTTTTTTAGGTGTGTCAGGATTTAATTTCATTATATAATCTAGATTTCTGAAAATAAAAATAGATTGGATAATGTTATGGGGGTTTCTAGTTATTTTCTAATTGTATTTAAGAACATTATCGTAGCACATGGTTTCATCAGAATTTTTCCTAATCGTTTTGTCCTATAAGAAAACATGTGCATAGTTATAAGAGCTCAATGGGTGGTGTATTTTAATAAAAACATTTTTTATAATATATTGTTGAATTTCCCCACAAACCATGTGATTCCATCCAATTAAAAATAACAAGGATAGCACATGATTTGAGTAATAGTGTGACCAAACTGTGTAGGTGCCAATAAGAGGAAGAATGCCACACATGGTTGGCACATGACTTACCAAACCCTGCAACCAGGCCGTGTATGCCTAAAATAGTTATATATAGATACCTTATAATGGCCATTAATTTTTCATTTATGATCCATTATTCCATATACATTAATTCCAAAAAAATCTTTAGATTCCAATAGCCTTCTTATATTTTTTTCTCTCTTACCAAAATGGGTTTTGGTAGTTCCAGGTTTTTTGTTGATTAAGAATTGAGGTATGTGATCCAAAAACAAAAATTCATTTTTTTTCTTATGGATCTACAATTCATCCCATGAATTTAATCATATTTACATCTTTTTCTTTATCGATCCTTGGTATTTGATTCAATATAAATTTGAATCATTAGATCATTTCTAGAATGTATCTGGGGTTCAACATACCAATTAGATACCCCTAACAAGAAATAGATCTTTCAGGAAATGTGGATGAATCCAAGAGTGTTAGCATATATCAACCATCATGATACAATGTTCAACATGAATCTCATCATGGATCTCTATTCTGATGAGGATTTAATTTTTGACCAATGTTCAAGGATGAGACATGTGGTTCACCTCTAAATTTCATACAGAATTAATAGTCCATTATTTAAATGATAAGAAATCTTGTGAATTTGAATCATATTCCTTGATGTATCATGTAACTAGTTACACTAAGAGTCTCTAGGAGGCATGTGATTCAAGAACCTCCCTAATTGTTCTGGAATTTTCTCTTGTATATTAATTAATCCTCTTCATTTATGAAATACGAACATGTTATTGGAATCTTTGATGTGTGATCCTATTTCCCATGGAGGTGCTCTGTGACTCAGCCTTCAATCCGTTAACTATTATTAAGTACATCCCCAATAAGAATAAGGTTGTAAGTAACATACTATTTTGACAATTTGTTACTATTGATTCTACGATGAGATACATTTTTTGGCATAGTGTTATTGACAGTGCTTGATTGTGATCGCATGTAGGTGCATATAGATCGTGAGTCCTACATATGATGCATGATTCCATTAGTGTTTCTAGTGTTGCTTGTTACCATGAATGATGATGACCACAATTTTTTATATATTAGTACTATATTTTCATGAATACATATTATGAAATTTATTATTATGATCGTCACAATTCTGTGTATTTGCAATGCTTTTGGAGTCATTTCCTTTAGTACACAAAATATGTGGACCATCGTGAAATGGATATCATTTATAGGTGGAGTCCCCACAATTTTGGGTGATGGAATATATGTCTCACAAATAGGGTAGCAACATGGATTCCTTACAGCCCATCCTAATAATCAATTCTTTTTGGATACATTGGATCATCTTCACTAGTTAGCCTTGTGGCCTAACCCAAAAGTCGATACCTTGTTAATACCATGTAACATGACGACTAGTCAATGTTATGTCCTAACTCAACACTCAAAGCCCTGTGGATAATGAGAAATATGTTAACCATTTGGGCATACAGACCAACCGAAAATTTTATTCCTTTTAGATATTTTTTCATATGTTCACCTGTTAGAAGTTTTTCAAGCCCCATAACATGATGCCTTAATGATAAAAAGTAACATGTCATTCCACCTTATCATGAGATCAGGACAGAATTTGTGTTTTTGGTAAGAGTTTTATTTAAAAGGAAATTCATATGTATAATAATATAAAAATATTAAAGTGATTAAATAAGATATATTTATATAAAACCATTTAATTCAATAAAATATATCCACAACATTAATAAATTAAAAAAACTCACTAATGTAAAAACCTTAAATTATAAAATCTATTATAGAGTCCAATACTTTATAACCTCTCAAATAATGAGTAAAATTAGCATCATATAATTCCTAAAATAAGTAGAAAATTAAAAACAAATAAAACACAACTTGGATATATGCATATAGGTACACCAATGAGAAAACCAAATATATTATAGGATATATGGGAGGGTGACATAGTATGTACATGTCACACATGTATATATAAGGTGTATCCAAGAAAGGATAGGCTTTTATAATCTTAAATCATCTTCACAAACCATCTTTGACATACAGAAATACTGGCTACTCAGTCATACCATGGGGTTATCCTAAATTCGGTCCGTAATAGATATGTTCAAGTTTTGTTCCTTTATTTCACTCAAAATGTATTCAACACTCATATTAATTTTGAAATGGTACTCCATGTGGATGATAGATGGACCCATATCTAGCAGATCATAAATCCCATTCATCTCCCAACATTACTAACCCCTACTCCACTAGTAAAACCCTTGTGATCTACAACCTATATAAAATCTTCCACCCAACTATTTGAGTTTTTGACAACCTACTACATGGTATGCTTCACTATTTTCCACATCCTATTGATTTGAAACCATTAGATATGTACAACTATTATAATAAAATATTGTGTCTATAGTTATCAATATGTGAGGTTCTTTTTTATGCATTTATTCATTTTTAGTTCAGTGGTAAATGATAGTGTTAGAGAGTTTCAAGGGTTATGTTATTGGATACCAGAATATCCATGAATTAAATGATTTTTTGAAACCAATTATATTATTTCAACCATTGTATTAATGGAGAATATATTGTTGGTTGCCAAAAATCCACCCATAATAGTTAATATTTATTTTATATTAAAATAATAAACTATATTACAAACTAACAAAGACATCATAAAATAATTTAATTAAAAAATAAGTACATTTAATATAAGTTGAGGATTGAGGGTCTACAAATAATTCCTTGAGGGAAGTTCCTTTTCTACTTCATATTCTAAATAAATCTACATTGTAGAACATATTTATGAGAATAATTATAATTTTTTATTACCTATTAAGAAAAATACCTTGGTAGGTCATACATCACACATTTTTCTAATGTCACCTCTAAAAGAAGAATTGTGGCCCAAAAAATACTACACAGTGAATTTTTTTAATTTAAAATTTCATTTAAATGATTTTATCTTTTAATTATATTAAAAATATTCACAAACCCAATTAATTTAAATTGGTAGTTGAAATAAAAGATCGATATTAAGTTATTTTTAAATATGACACACAGAGACAATTAATTAACCACATATTCAAGGATATTTATCCAAAAAAAAGTAATACTAATTGAATATGATGTAGGTATTGAGCTCAAAAATGATTCTCCTATTTGATATGAAGTATTGTAGGGTTTGGAAGCATATCAATTTTATTACCATAGGTACTTATAGATCTATATGGATATTATGTATAAATTTTTATACAACATAATCATAAGATTAATCGTGAGAATAAATTTATACCAATGTTTTTTAGTATACATGAATGGTATATTTGGAGCCTACATTTCACTTTATAAAACATGACCTTATGACACACACAAAAAAATCTTCCTTTTATGGTTTTATCAGTTATGAATAATTGAGTGGATTAGGTTTTGGAATGATATATTATTTAAAGCATTTTCATCATAATATAATCAAATGGTATGTAATGTATGGTTTCCCTAAGCTGGAAAATTATAAAACTAATGAAATTCATTTAATATAGAGTGTTTGGGATGGGAAAAAATGGTATCAATTTACTGTTGTAGTAATGTGTCCACAATAAATGAATGAATAACAAAATATATCTTAATATGAATTTCCATACATATTAAAAATATGTTTCCTGTGCATTGTTTTTGATCTACAACCCCATAATTATGAATAGGGATCCATAGATGGTGTATTTTAATAGAGGTAGGAATCCCTTGTTTTCTAATGTATTCATCTCCATAAATTTTATACTAATGGAGAAATGATTGACTACATGGTTTTAAAAGTATGTTTACATTGAGTAATTCAATTTAATGTAGTTTTATTTGAATATATATCATGTGTTATATCGGTTTTATTCATCTAAAAAGTATATTAAATGATCATCCATGTCCCATATGTGGTACCAATGCCTTTTTCTTTAATGAATCAACAAGGTTATTTTACAATTTTGTGATGAACATGTATATAGTACAGTGAATGACATACCCTACATACCATTATGACATCTGATAATGTTATGTTATGTTCTATTAAATAATAAAATATTAAACATTAACTTAAAAAAATGGGTCACTAATATCATATCTACGAAATAATGTATCTTGTGATGGATTATAACAATAAACTATTTCATAAAGAAATATATATTCAGTGGTTCTGAAATTATGTTATTTGAAAACATATTCAAAAAGATGTCTCTCAGGTTATTAATATTTGATAAAAAAACATGCATTGGGTCACAACATAATGTTATTATAAAATTGTACGATAGATTTTAATGCATAACATATGTTATATGATAACATAGCCTGTATACTTTTCCAATAAAATTATGTATCATAAATTCAATACATGAAATTACATTGTAAGAAAACATAGTGTGTTGTACACATATTGACCTCACAAATTGAGACTAATAAATGTAAGGATTTATAACTTATCAATATGTTACAAATTAAAATGATCAAATGTTATTTTTTGTTATTCAAAGACAATATTATAGAATATTAATAATTTTTATTATTTTTTAATATACGTAGTAAATTTTTTATAAATGATAATGAATAAGGATTTGAAAGAAAATATTTTTATTCCCCAATTAAATATAAATTATCATATTTGAATCTCATATTTTGTTAAATAAATATTTATATTATTAAAATTTTTATTATATTATAATATTTATTTTTATAATGATTTCATAGATTTAGAATATTTTCTATTCAAAATTTATGTGATATACTTCTTATAGGATATTTTATTTACATGAATTACATGCGATGAATGGATTAATAGGATCTAGTTTTCATACACCTAGAACATTAATTGTAATTTATGTTATGAGATTGAATTATAAATGAGAGATAGTGTATGTGTATTGGGTGAATAATTATAAGAACTTCATTTATACCTTGAGTAATTTATCACTGGTAAAAGGCACATTATGTTAGAATATATACATGTGTGGAGGATTATGCCTTGTTGAAGAAGGGTGGGGGTTTCCTCTCTATGGTTATGAGTTTACTCAAGTGATGAATTTCAATCTAATAAAATTGATAACCTTTAAATGATGATTTTATATACCATAGGAATAAGAAGAACTGGGATATACATTAATTGTTTTTGATTCAATATTTATTTGAGTAATAAAAAATATGGTTTTGATAAACAGTAAAACATATTTATAGTATAAATATATAAATTTGGAAGATGGAATATAAATTCTAATAAAAATTTATTATAAACCGTAATATAGTAAAATAATACACCATTACATCATAAATATTGTAGGTGATAGAATAGCTAAAAATATATTATCGATATAATATATATTAAATTGGTGAGTATGAAACATGTTGGGTCACTGGTATATATATATATATTTGTATGATAGCTCTAGTTTTTATTTATTAGTGGTCTTTCCATTATCTTGGGGTCGAAATAAGTGTTTTTAAATACCACTTGTGCATATTGTTAGCTCAATATTAGTTATAACAATGCACATTTCTATGTGAGATGGTGGGATTTATGGGACCATCTAAATATTCCATTTCTACATCTACGTAAATCGTAAGACTCATTTTTTAAATGCGAGGAGACCCACATTGTTATTTCATTTTTAGGATAACCATATTTCAGAACTATATGTTCTACCCAAAACACATTAAATGAAAATTTACAATTATACACTTTTTGTGTCAAAACATAATTTTTTCCATTATTCCTCCCTATAACAATCCAAATACACTTATTTATGTGTAATATATTACCCTTTCACTATTTTGTGATCATCTTTAATTCATTGTTGATTTCTTCAATGTGATGCTCGAATTCTTTTGGTTTTCTCCTCTCTTCTACCACTCCTCCCTCATTATTATTTTTATTTTTGATTTTTGAACCCTATAATCTCATTATGGGATAAATATAATAGTAGTAATTATTTTTTCATGGTTTTTATTATTTTTTTATGCTTTTGAAGAACCAATCATAAAATATCTAGTGGGTTATAATGATAGTGATGTCTTTTCCAAAGATTTTAAGTAGGTGCCTCTACCAAATGGGTCTATTCTATTGAAAAATATTACATACTAATTTCCTATATTTTAAATAATTAATTGTTATTACTATGATTTATTGATGACATTTATGTGACTGATTATTTATATTTCTATCATGTGTTAGATTTAAATTCATATTTGAGTAGTTTTATTAGAAAAATGGGTTCATTACCAATAATTAATTAATGAAATTTTTAAGGAATGAAATTGTTTCAAATGAATTTATAAAGGTTGTTTCATGTTTGGTTTTCCAAAATATTATTTTAATTATTTATTGTGATTATGGGCATGAATTATATATATGTATTATTATTGGTAGCACATTTTATACAATGGATGACTTGGCAACCGATGGGGATGAATACCCTATTATTGATTATATACAGACTATGGTTTGTAGACAATTTGACTGAGTATCTTAAAGAGATAGACTAGTACCCCCTCATGAAAATTGGTATCATGTGGAGGGATGAATATGATCTTTTATGTTGACTAGGGTTACAAGGGATTGTTCTAGTTTCATCAGATCCATCAGTTGATCCCATGGTTACTATATTATACCACATGTTTCCCACAACAGAACCTAGTTAATGATATCTAATATTCCATTTTTCCCCTTCATATTAAACTATTTCCTAGTTCTATATGTTTTATATCATGAAAGAATTTTATAATACCATTGTTACATAGATCATTTTTTCATAGACGGAGATTAATAAGAAATGTTTTCATACTTTAACTAATTATTTTCATCTTGAAAAACATTATGTATATTCCAGGTGGCATACTTATATTAATTTATTAATACTATACATATGTATTTTGTAGTATGTAAACCTTTTTTGGAAACATGAAACATAAATTGTTTCATGTAGTTTTTTCCATTCCAAAGGGCTTCTTCCTTCCATGATTTAACGATGATGATGTCTATGGGTCACAATGTAAAAACCAAAACATCTATGTACATGTAATTTTCCTTTTTTAAATAATAATTTGGGAAATAATTAAAAATATATTATATTATAAAACAAATTCATCAAAAATGAAAAAAACTAATATCATTATTGTAGAACAATACATTTATTATATAATTAAACCCAAAAATTGTTATAATTATAGTGGGATGATTAAAATTCACAAATAAAATATATAGAGCAGGAAAATTTGAAACATTTATATATCCTATAATTAAAACACTAAAAACATTATAATAGAAAAAATGATATTATTAATGACATCAAAATCTTCCAAAATGATAATATTGATCCGTGAGACTAATTGTGATGAATGATCAATAGAATAATTTTAATGTATTTTTGGAGATAATATATGTTTTTGAATATTAATATGACCGTTGAAATATTACTATATCATTAATATAGTAATATTTTCATTAGACCTGTAATACGACCATTAGGAATAGTATCCTAACCATTGGAATATAAAATTGACCAAAAAATAGCATATAGATAATATTTACCCTCATTCATTTTTGAAAATTTATATATCATTTTAACATCATATATATATATCAATTTAAAAATTAAATGACTATGTAATTTTAAGTTAAAAAACTATATTTCATAAAAACGATAATTTTTTATATTAATAATTAAAACATCCTATATTAGAAAATTAATAAAAGGGAATTAATTCTATTTCTTGAATAACCACATTGAAACCATCTCTATGTTATTTTTTATTAATTTGTAGAAAGTATTCAATTATTTTGTTACTAGTAATGATGAAATTGATCCATAAACATATGTTTTCATTACATTATTCATGATGTATTAATGACTTAAATAATTCTATAATTGTTGGATAGAACAAAAAATATTTAATAAGATAAATGGTTTATTAAAAAATTAAACTTATTTTATTTCAACTAAAAAATTAATTTCCAAATCCTAAATTATAATCATTTTAATTGAAAACATCAATTTACATTTTCCTTTTAAATTAATTAATTAATTTGGTTGTGGAATTTTCTAAAATTCCAAAACCATGTTATTTTATTAATATATAAATTATAATGTAAAAAATTCCACTAGTAGATGTCTTACCTTAGAAAATATAATATATTCAATCTTTTATTCAAAAAATACCTATCCCCATGTGTATAAATATATATTATTCCTCCCATTGGAAGAAAAATTCACATACACTTACAGAATCCAGATATCTTCTCAATTACCATCTCTTATTCACCTTATCATCAATAGGGAATTTTTTTAATCATACAAATCCATGATGTCATGTATTTGATAGCTATAGCAATGAAATGACACATATAAGGAGGTAAGATTCCTTCATCAATTCCTTTAATTTTCACTTCTATTCCTTAATAATTATATTCATTTTTATCAACAAACACATAATATTAATTAAATATAAATTAATTATTACATTAATTTTATTATACTAATTTATTCATTTTATAAATATTATACCTCACATAACCAACTTTTGATAATTCTCTAGCGACGGTCAGTTAACTACCTATGATGACACATCCAATTCGATAGTAATAACAAACTATTTGGGTGGTCAAAGAATTATTTTATGATATATAAATATATAAATATCATTTTTTAGTCTTCGTGAAAAAAATTTATTATTGTATCAATATAAAAGAAACAAAATCACGATTTCTATAAACAATTTTGTATATTGACAAAAACATAATATCAAAACATTAAAACTCTGATAAAGAAAATTGAATAAAATACAATCATTATAATTGATAATAATTGAAGAAAATTAACATAATTTAATTTAGTATTTATGATTTAGTATGTTTATTTTGATTACACTGGAATTAAAAAAGTGATGTCATAATACATATTTTACTGTACATAGACTCTTGAACTCGATTCATTATTTTGGTTATTTAATATATTTTTTATATTTAGGATATAAATGATTTAAAACCATTATATATTAATTATAATTAAATTTATAATTAGGTGGATATGAATAATTTTTCATAATTTAGATGTTTTATAAGATATACATAAGGTTATTATAGTGGAGGTTTTACTTCTCCCACCGTTATACCTGCTAGGTATTCACATCGAGTAAGGTTTCCTCCTGACTCCCTTGATTGTGGGATCAACAGATCCTCTAAGCTTCACTGTTATTTCTTCCCACCTCATACTCCAATCTTCTCCCGAATATTCTATGATTCTCTAGATTTTGTTAAATTTCTATTCCCTGATCTCTAGGCGATGGTCACTGATGGGATGACATTCGCTTCCAACCACCCCTCATTCATTCATACCATGCACACCAGACCTCCACTATGGGTGATTGTGTCAGTGCTTCAGTTGGCTTGGGTCGGTGACGGTGGTGGAGCGTGGTGATCCTCTTCTCCACGGCTCTTGATGATCATCACATATTTCATTACGACATATTGTTCAGGTTTGATGAGCATTTCAGAATAACATGGGATGGTACTGGAGGGGGATGGTGGTGGTTTCAATATACTTTCTTACAAGCATTGGTTTAAATCATAATTCAGGTTCCTTTTCTTCCTCGGCTTCTTCAGTGGTTTTCTCAAGCGATGTCTTGAAACGTTCTTTTGGTTTCCTTTTTTATGATGTTTTTCAGCTGTATTATGTTGTGATTTGTTATTTGGTTTTTTGGTGGTATGTTTTTTTAATTGGACTTTGGGTGATGAATCCAAAATTCTATTTGTCAAGGAATTCATGTGATTATTTTATGTGAGATGAAAAAAAAAGTTGAAGGATCTGGTTGTTGGGGTATTTAGTGGTTATGGTCTTAAGCTTAAGTGGTTACATGCATCGATCACAATAATGACAAGGGGGTATGTTGTGGAGACAAAAATCCGATGGCCGAGTCTGGAGTATCATAGTGTCCATCTATAGGAAAAAGTGAAATGATTTTTGTTTGACTAATATTTTAATTTCAAAACGTGAAATCATTCTTTTTGTTGGAGGTATTGTGGAGTCGATGTCTGTGGAAGACATCATATTTTTTTCTTTTTTTGAAATTTTCAACAGGTATTTTATGGATTGTTTTTTAGGATTTTGTTCTAAGTGGGATTTGGTTGTTTTAACCATAACGATATTATCTCATTGGAACATTATTTAGGTTCCTACATACCCATTAAAAGTGTTATTTGAAAATTAAAAAAGTATGTATTGTGTTCATAAAGTATATTTTAGAAATATTATTTTCGAAATCATCTAAATACTTCATCTGGACTTGTTTCACCTTATCACCATGAGCTATAATATTTATTACAATATTTACTATTAATAATATTTTTACCTTTATTCTATTTTGGACCCAAAATTTTATTCACTGAGTTACTCGGTATTATATATTTATGAATGTCATTCCATTTCATGGGTTTATTTCCTCACTACAATTCATATAATATTTTTTCATATAGAACGTACGATTACAATACCTTTGCGATGAATCATATGGAATCCAAATTATACATACCTCTAATTCATTATTTTATGCGTTATATATCATGAGAATATTTGTTTTATGTGTGAAATTGAGTTTTTCATTTCTCACAACATTTGAACTGTTTTTAACCACTAGGTTATTATGTTTCATTATTATGAATATGACTCATCCGATATATTTTTTTCAATAATTCTCATACAGTTACGATTATTTTCATATTCTTATTATTTGATGATTATTCTCACCCATGTAATATATTTTCCCTTTTCTCTTATTCCTTCCCAATTATTCCTTCCCTTTATGGGAGTTTATCTCCACTCATTTTGGATATATATATATACAGGTGATTACTTTTACTAAAGATAAAATGATATATTATAGGGGTCTATGATGAAGTATTTAAATAATTTTTATGTAATAATATATATAAGTTATTGATGAACAAAATTTTCCTATGATACTAAAACAATCAATATTGGAATGTTTTATTATAGCGTTATTTTTCATAATAGTGTTAACAAATAATGTATTTAAAACTCATGTCACTATAGATAGAATAAATCCCATTTTAGTTAATTTTGGAATTACGAAATGAATTAAATGGTACAGAAAATATAGATGAATCTAAATATAAAATAACATCTTAATTTTTTTTTAATTTATTGATTTTGTGGTTTCCTAGTAATTACACACCTATCTGGATACTTACAACTGAACTAAATATTAGGAAAAAATTCTCCTTGTGGTAAAATCCCATAAATGTTTTTATTGGGTATGAACACAATCATCACTTGGTGCTTGGAAAACTGACCTAACTACACACAAATTTAGACACTGATGTACGATATGCATTGGTTAATCACTTTATTTATATAAAACATTGTTATTTATATATTGTGAAAGTAATTATTTAATTTAAATTTATAATATATTAAATCAGAGGATCATAGAAATTAGGTTGGGTAAGAAAACCTAGTCTCAAAATTAGGATCCCACAGGTGATTGATATCGAATTTAGTTCCAAATGAGAATAAATTAGTTATTCATGCATTTTTACTTCTGTTTTTTCAAACCTTTTCTTCTTATGATAATGGTAGTAACAAGAATGAATAAAAAGACATAGTCAAAGGTACAAAAAAAAATATTCCGTCATAATGAGTGAATTTTTCATTCAATTAGTATTCTTATGTATTAATTTATATCATGAATGTTTTATATAAGTATTTAGTAGCGTCCCTAATCTCTTGAGTAGTGATATATTTGAAAATATTTAGTGTTGTTATATTTGAAACCAAAATGTGGACACTTATCTATTTAAAGTGTGTGGGAATATTCTTCTAGGTGATCACATAATCCATCCCATTGATTAATTTGACACTATAATCGGAAAGGATTGGCTCCCACTATACATATTTAATATAAAATGTTTGGAAAAGAAATCCCAATCAATATATTAACCAATCCCATAATACCTAAAAAATATATATGGAAAATAATAAATCTTCTTTTTAAAATCATATATTTTAATGGGTGTTTTTACCTATGATAGAAACATATCATGATAAAATGGTTTATCATAATAAAAGAAACAAAATTGAGGACCTAAACATTATAAACTATTATACTAATGTTTTTTTCGATATAGTTTCTAGGGCGGTCCCCCATAACCTAAGGTAGATGTATCAATATATCATATACTCTAAGGAACTTCTATATCAAGAATACCCCATAGGATTACATTGATATAACTCTGTGAGTTAAATAAGCTGTTGTAATATCATTTGAAATAATCATTTATGAAACCTAGGGAATCAATGCGGGGTGTAATGGATCTCTTTATTAAGAGGAAGGATGTATTTTTTTATATACATCAATTACCTATATATATTCAAGATCATTGAAAATAAAAATTTACTTCAACAAATGATCGATGACTGGTTCAATCAATATAAAGGAGATGAGAACTTATCAAAGTAGGATCTTTATTAGGGATAAAATCCATTTAAGGTAAATAGAGTAAAAATTTAAAAGACAGTATTTCATACAAGATTTAGAAATTATGAATTGATATTGATGGAATTTGGACTTACCAATGCTGGTTAAATCATCATGGAC
Organism: Viscum album; assembly: GCA_963277665.1. Classification (NCBI taxonomy): domain Eukaryota; kingdom Viridiplantae; phylum Streptophyta; class Magnoliopsida; order Santalales; family Viscaceae; genus Viscum; species Viscum album. The sequence continues at coordinate 411,993,414 of OY728128.1, read as the reverse complement.
ATGATTAGTTGATCATTTAGTGTTTACAAACATAAATATTTGGTAGAATTTTTTATGATAAAATAATTTACACTATGATAGAGAAGGGACCTAAATAGAATCTAAAGATTATAGAATGTAAATTATCGAAAGATAAGATGTATGATATGTTTAAAAAGTTTGATTTTAAAAGATAAATATCACGCTAATGTGGAATATGATCTCATGTGAGGTAATTTACAAAGTCCATTAAATGATAAAGTACTGTGTGGAACAGATCAATCCATCATGAATTATTATGATCCATTACTTATAAGGTTTAACTGGAAAATATTGTGGGATTATTTGAAACATCTCATGATAGACTAGACAAAGTACTTTGATAACCTATAAATGGTTAAAGTATGTGTGGATAAATGAATGCGATGAAATATTTAAGGATCTCAAGAGGATACTAATCACTATTTAAAAATCCAAAATTGCCTCATGTGGGGTTGGATTTATGACCTGAAATTATGTTTCAAGTAAACGTTTTGGTTTTGTAATCATTTAATGGGAATAATATATCCTAGGAATCATTATAGTTTATGACCAGTGAGCTGAATTACACAACACATGATCTTGAGAAAGCAGTTCTGATATTTTCAATAAAAATCAATATGAACTATCTCTAGGGTGAAATGTGTGACTTATATACTAAAAAATATATATTATTTGATCAAAGGATATGAATTGAATCAATGATCATAGGTATATTAAATCAGGGACTATGATAACATAATTCACTATCATCCAACAAGGAAAAATAAGGGGATGATTCTCTTAGTAAAAAAGAACAAACTAATCTTTCATTTATGATGACTTATAAAGACCCTATCATCATAGATATGAATAATATGGATCTAGAAATAATAATGGATATAAATACATCTAAAACTTCCAATGTTATTTCCCAATTATTGGTTCAAGAGAAGAACAAGGATGTATTAATGAAAAATTTAATGTTTAAAAAGAAAGTAGAAGTGATAGAGGAAAAGAAGAATAATTAATTCCATACTAAGAAATATGGATTCATCTACATTGAAAATAGAATCATTGTTATATCATAACTATATATAATGAAATAGTTTTTATATAGTTCATAGATCTCATCATTCTTCATCAATCATATATGTACTTATATTTTCCATGATCATTAAGATCCTTTCTAATGGAAAAAAATGGACTAGTGGATTTTCTGTATACCACATAGTTCATGGTATTTGAGTAACTTAATTTATGTAGGAAAAATTCCAATGTGATAATGAAACCATTATCCATAGTAACCAATAAATGAGCGAATATCATAATGGAAATTTTCGTTAGTGTCTCGAATAAATCCAAACGAAGAAATAAAATATGGTTTATGGTGGATATATTCACCAATACTTCCCATATAACCAGTGTTCTAGAGGATTTATCACACAGAAATAAATAAAATAAATATATAAAGAATGTGGTTTGGTGACATGTGAATCCACTCTTAATCATGTTTGAAAATAATTCATGGTATACCTTTAAATTCAATAGATTTCTTAAAAATTCATAGAATAATAAATTGAACATATGTATCCCATGTCACCACTAACCTGATAGATAATTTTAAAGGGCCATTTGGAAATACAAGATGATACTGAGATCTCGGTAAATGGAAATTAAATGAGGATGTTATTAAAATATCCAATAGTTTGATTTCCCATAAAAAACAACATCCACTCATGATTTCATTATCTTTATGTGAAGATCAATATGTGAATTGTTGTAGAACTTCTCCATGTAGGGATAATGTTTTCGAATAGAATATTCTTGAACTTGATATTGTATAAGATATAATAGATAAAGTTTAAGTCAATCCCAAGACGTTGAAGATTCTATTTTTCAATAAATGTAATATTCATACAATCACCAAGGGGAATTAGAGTATCAGGTTAGATACCAAGTGTTCCTTAAAATATTTCCTTGGAAGTGATACATATGTTTTGTGATGAAGGTAATGAAAAACCCTAGTTACATAGGCCCATTTGAGAACCATGACATTATAAAAGTTATGGAATATTAATTAGTACTCTAACAAAATATTGCTTATGTTCAGGATATGTGGCACATTTTTCTACTAAAAAATCACATCCATGATCCCTCACATATATTAATTTCATTGGTTTAATAATTTTATCATGAATCCTATTATAATGTGTAGTTAGTGGGGATATTTGACCATACAGAAAAAGTTCTATGCAATAAGAATAATAATTATTTAAAGTAATTTGACCAAATAAACAGTATTAGAATGAAACATGAGAACCCGAGGACATAATTAAAAAGTTATAAAAAACTCTATTCTCAACCTATGATATGAGATAAAATATTGAGGATGAAATTTAATATTGTGGGATGAATGTAACTACCCAAACATTTTAATATATTTTATTTTCCTTCTTAATAAACAACTTGTGAAAATGAATATAGAATAGTTTAAAACACATAAATCAAACATGAAAACACATAATTTTAATAATATAAAATGTAACATTTAGTAAACAAATAAAAAAATAAATTTGAAATTATTACAAAGGTATAATGAAAATTAACAAATATAATCACTATAATTGGAAAATTTCAATAATTTTAATCACCTAAAATTAACAGACCAACTAACTACACTATAAAAATAAAACCAGCCATTAGTAATGAAATAAATATTTTAAAAAATTAGAATATATAAATTTCAATGGAATAAATATGAATGGTGTGTAAATAAATTATGTGGTATTAATGAAGGTAGTAAGACTATTGAAATATAATTATGACCATTGGAATACTAATATGACAATTTGAAATAGATAAATGAAAGTTGGAAAGGTTAATTAACATTAAAAAATTAAAATATCATGTAAATAATATTCACAGTGAATAATATAGGAATATATATATATATATATTAGTAATACCATAAAATAAATATAAAGTCTAGAAATTAAATAATGTGGTAAATGTAATTTAAATGAACTATATTTTAAAAAAACTTATTTTTCAATTGAAAATTATAATTACCGATGTTATAAAATTATTTAGATAAGAAGCATGTTTTTTTACTTTAACACATTGAAAATTTAAATCGGTTATTTTTTTGGTAATTTTAAAATATGATTCCATATTTAGTGAATAATAAATATAAATATTATATATAACTAGTATGTTTTAGTTATGTCATTCATGTAATAATATTTACATAAGAAATATACAATTCTTTTCTTGGAAAAAATAATTCATTATGTTAATTGAATCAATTAGAAACCACAAGGTTATTTTAAAATCCTAAATATTTTTTTATATTATAATTTATAATGAATTTTAATACGAAAACAATGTTCATTTCTTCACATTCCTTTTTTCTAGATTAACAAATTTGGTGGTAAATGGAATTAAAAGCCCAAAAATCATTTTCATTTATTAAACATGAATCACTATGCAAAAATATCAATATTACAAGTCTTACATTCAATATTATTTCATATTAAACATTTTAAAATTAAAATACCCCTATCCAAATTTATAAATACACTCTCTTTCTACCCATAGAAAACTAGTTCACTTCCACTTACTGAATCAAAATATTTCCCAATTACAATCTCTAATACCCTTAGAATCTCTACATATGTTCAATATTCATAGAAATCCAATCTTTAAAGGAGTTAAGAGTCTTTGGAAAGAGACCACTCAAAGAAGGAGGTAATATTGAATCTTATTTCCCTTTTTTTCACCTCCCAACCTCAAAAGATATGATAATTTCTAACCCAATAAACCTAAAATTAATGAAAAATAATTATTTAAATTTGTTAATTTTATTATCCAAATTTATGAATTTTATCGATTTTATACATCTCCTATATCTTCTTCTTTACAGTTCCTTTTTAAATCTCAGTTAAAAAACTATGATTATGTTCCAATTATATATATATAAAAATATTTATGAATTGTAAGAGTAAATTATTTGGTGGTATAAATTATTTTATGTAATTGAATAATTTTTAATTAATTTTACTAATGCATAATTTGAAATAAACCAAAATTATAATATTGAGAGAATATGGTATATATTAAAGAAAAGACAATATTAAAATATTAAATCTTTAAAAATAAATGGTAGTAAATATAATTTATTGATTATAATTGATCACAACTGAAAATATTAACATAAAAACGTTCTCTATTTCTTATATAGTATAATTTATATATATAAAGTGATAAAATGTGATAAAAAATTTCATATGGTATGGTGACTCTTGAACATGATTATTTCCTTTGGGTTTTAAGTCTCATTTTTTTCATGTGGTTTTAATTATTCAAAAATCATTTCTATTATCCTTCTAATTATATTTACCTTAAATTTCTAGTGATATGTTTTCTTCTACCTAATGGATATATTTTATATGATTATTATAACTATTTCCCAAAAAGAATGATTTTAAGAACATCTCAATGATTTTTATTGCGTTTTTTCACACTCTCATGATAAAATATGGTCTTGAGGAAAATATTTAAAGTTAAATATATATTTAACTTATTCAATATTCCTTATAAAATGTTATTAATTTACATTATATTTATAGAAATTTTTATGATACCTATTCATTTCCATGGGAATAATTCATTACTACGATTGCTATATGTTTTTTTCATGTGGCATTAATGATTATTAATATTTATTTTGTAATGGGCGGTGTTAAATATCCGATGAGATTATTTTTATTAGTCATGAACATGATTATGACTTTGTTCACATTAATTATGTTATTATATGTGCACATATTTTATGAATTATCCTTATTCTTAATTGATTTATTATTATTTTGATCACTATTTTATGATGATTATTTAATAAAAATATAATTCATTTGATTCCTTTTTAAATTTATCTATTTATATATATGATTTTGATCCCAAAATATTTATTTAATGAGCATACACAACCATTTACTATATTTTCTTACATCTTTCATTCCTTCCATGTCAATCCTCCCCTTGGTTTTTAGATCACCATATTTTAATGGTATAACCGTAGGTGACTACATTTAGTAAGAATAATAAAAGTTATTTATGAAGAAAATGGATAATGATTTAAATAATATTTTCTTATAAGAATGTATGCGTCAAATGAAACAACCTTTTCCATGATTCAAAACATGTTGATTCTAGATTGTATTATTGTTAAGTTATTCATTAAAAAATGACGTAATAATCATGTTAGATATTATTTGATTCATATACATGGGTTCTGTTTATCCCATGTGTGGTATTTTGGTTTATTTTTTATTAGCCTCCCCAACATTTCCAATTTTTGTATTATTTTATATATATATATTAGTTTACAATGTTTTTTGATTCTTTTTATGAAGTATGTCATTACAATTGTTATTACTATTTCTTATACTATTTTATTTATAATTCATATATTAAAATATTTTATTTGATGGAATGGGTATCCAATCAGTAGATGAGACATATATGAATTTCGATAGGAATATGTTTGTCATTCATTAGGAATCAGAGGGTGACACCATTCCTAAATGGATTAATTTTGATACCCTAGTCTTCTTTGTGAGCTTTTAAAAATTTGGAATCAGCTGAAATACTTATGGTTAAGTGTCATGTGTAATGGGTTGGGTTGAACAAATTTGTTTTATTAAAAAATAGTTTATAATCACACATTCTATTAAGGGAGTAAATTTTGTATGGATATAAAACCATCAGTGAATGAGATATTGGTCATGATAATTCCTAAAAAAACATCCCCCTTGACAAACCTCATGTTACAATTTATATTCTGGGTTTTTAATTTGGATTAAAACATTATTTTGTCATTTTAATTATAATTATTTTTAATTACAAATATTTATTGGTTTTAGAAAGAAAAAATGGATCATTTTGAGAAATTTAGAGTTTTGTGGTGAAACATGGGATGATAACATCATCAAATTATTATTAGAAACTATTTGGAAACAATGTGGTGGGGCCTATATTTATATTTTTACTATTGGTTTGTAGTCTATTTTCATAATCGTGCATCAAAACCACCAACAATGATGAAATTTTTCAATGTTCAAATTTTTCACCACATTAGATTTCAAAACACCAATGATTTATGTTATCATATTTTAATGAGTAAATAAATAAATTTTTATTATGAAATTGATGTTTTTTAAAAAAATTGTTATTGATTTTTTTATCACTTACGTTTTATATAACTTGTCTCCTAGAAATACCCCCAGGAACCAAAAAGAAGGATTTTCGTATCATATCTCATAGTCTAGCACTCCAGTAGAAGCTATCATTATTCATTCTGTCATCTAAACTATAAAATCCTTATGAAAGGATTCTGGTATAGGGTATATGCATAAGTTGATAGTTTCTCATGAAGAGAAATGTATTGGTATTTCATGGTGATAAAGGACCTCAAGAGTCTGAGGAGTGTTGGGAGAGGATATATCATATCTTATTCTTATATAATACCCCTAGGGATTTTATATTCAACATCACAAATTATATATTTAAATGAACAATTTGAATGTGGTGGGATCCATATTTCTTTCCATGTGATAGATGAATATCACCGGGGACACAGTCAATAATATATTTAAATAGAAATTATATTCTATGATATTTGGGTTTGTGATGGATATTGTGATTTTGACATTCGTGAAAGGGATAAAATTATTAATATATTTTTCAACTCATAATGTAGAGATTGTTTATCATTCTATCAAGATAATTATAAATGACTAACTTAAGGAATGAAACATAGATATATGGTAAAATATAGATATTTAGTTAAATATTATTCTCTATTTATTTCCATATTATGTAGAGGTGGTAAAAAAAATTATGTATATAATATTCAGATGTAGAAGGATTGACATGGCTCAGTGGTGCATCTTATTTGGAAGGGTTAGTCAATGTTCATACCTAGACAAGAAAATGAAGAGAGAGGTGTTCTATTAAGGTTGTTTTCCCTGCACCCCTTGTTCAACATAGTTTTCACCCATTTATTCTCTGTGCTGTAGGGATGTGACTTAATTCATGATTAGGAAAGTAGGCTACCCCAATAGAAATTTATAAGTAGCTCCTAGGAAATTCCATTAGAGTTGTAATATATACAACCACTTGTATTTTAAAATGATACCTTAGTAGTTTAGATGAGTTGAATCTTCATTTATTAGAGGCTCCTAGGTTCATTATGATGCATCTAAGGGTGTTGGAAGACATGATCAAAATTTTGGGGTATATAAATCAACAAAGAAGACATTGTGTGGATATGAAATTCAATTTTTTTTTAATAGATTATCATATTCCATAGGATTTATATTATAGACCTTCTACTATTATAGTTATAGTGTCTCTATACACTTCCATATTTTTATATTGTTTAATATATGAGTATCATATTCATTCATTACATCATAGTTGATCATTTCATTAGGATTTTGTTCTATGTTGATTCCATTAAGAATGGATCTTTATACCCCATTATAATAGATGAAGGATAAGGTCTTCACATGTCAAGAGTGAAGAGTGATAATATTTGATTTTATTTAAATTTCATGGTATTTCATATTCTTTGATCTATAAATTTTTTATCTCATTATTAGAGTGGATTGGAAAATAATTTTTTTGAATAGATTGATTTATATCATCATAGGGTTCAATTTTTCTCTCATGATGGGGACACACTTGTTTTCTAGGATGATTTGGATCCAAATCCTAGCATATTAGGACCTTTTGTGCAAGATATTTGATTTATCTCTTTCCAATTGTCAATTATTATCTTTGATGTAGTTGAGTAATGTTTATCATAAAATTTTACTAGCAGTGGAAGATATAAATACAAACTCCTTGTGAGATCATTTTTTTAAACTTTATCTAAAGTGTATGGTTGATTTTTCTAACACAAAACATCATAGGATAAGTCTAATCACATTTTCATCTTACTAGATGGATCTTACTTAGCTAATGGATATAATGATTCTATAGAGGATCTTAATTTCAGGGAATGTATTTGACAAATGGTATAATCATGAGCATCACTGGTTTTATTTGTAAATAATTTGGATGTATGTCATTGCATTTCCATCAATAGTAAAAACTACTACTTTGTGACCATCAAAAATCAATACCAATTTTCCATAGTTTATGATTTTTAGGTCAGTTTAGTGTATCTAGAGAGTTTTTAAATATTTATTTTACATTAATATATCATATGTTGATGATTTAAGAGTCTTGTGTTCCAATTACCACATTCAATAGAATGTTCGACTAGACATAATATATGTTTATGCTACTTCCCCTTACATGTGATACAATTTTTCATGGACTTATGGAATCATAATATTCATCACTTTTTTTATTCATTCATTGTGGTATTTTTGGATTAAATATTGATATACTCTATGTTAGTAAAGGAAATCATAGACCATATAGCTGTTACATTTGAAACCTTCAAAGATAATTTCATGTGTTTTGATTTATCTAATTTATAGTATCATATTTTTTTAATAAAATTTTATTGTGACATGTGATATCTAAAAATGGTGCCACGATGAATACTAATATGATCTAGCTAGTGTTGTTTTGGGATCCCCAAAATAATGTGTTTATGATGAGGTTTTTCTTTGAATTATCTAGATACATTATGTGTTTCATTAAAGAATTTTCCACATTGGATTCTACCAAGTAAGATTTTATCAAAAAAGGAGTGAAATTTGATTGTGTTGAAAAGTTTCATAGATCTTTTGACAATATAGTATTGAGGTCTGATTAATACCCTATTATGATTATTCATAGGATAAGACATGATTATGATATGTATTTTGATTATTTAGTATCAGTATTGTGGTGTAACATGATAATGTGTTGGGTTATGAATGTCACTAATTATTCCCTCAAGTGAATAAAAACCCAACTCTGGAATTTTAGTTAGTAATGGCGATAGATAAATCGGAAAAATATAACTACTCTATTTTGCGGGAGAAGATTAATGAGTATTTAATCCTTAAGATTATTAAGTAAATTTTTAAAAAACGGTATTTCAATATTCATTATCAACACTTGGTTGATTTTATCTAGAATTTTTATTTAAACATATATTATAAAGATTTTTTTTTGAATTTTGTTATCAAAAACATGAATATAAACTACCAACCCATATATTGAGGCAATTATATGAAGAAATGTGCATAGACTTATTGTCCACTATGATGCATTTGAATGTATAAGTGGAATAAGGGAATAAATTTTTTAAATATGTGAACGTCATGCTTTCTATATATAATCATATTAAAATTAGTTAGGTAGTGGATTTTGATTTCCAATTAATTAGATGAATTTTAAATGATAGGGATTCCTTGATTGTTTGGTCTGAATCTCTTGAGTGTGATGATCCTATTTATGGAAGTTTGTCATTTTCTTTGTAATTGATGTTGGAGAATATTGGGGGTGGAAACTGATTCATTTGGTCCATCGACCCAAGTATTACCATAATATTTATGATATTTTCCCTTATAATTTATTATACACGATGAGATGGTTTGTTATCAATTTTTAAAATCATGGTCTCACCATTCATATGATCTATTCTAATTATTAGAGTCTTTATGGACTTCTAAGAACACATTATAATCTATTATGAATGTTCGATATGATTTCAGTGCATATAGTGGTAATATATCCTTATAATCCTTATGGGATGGATTATAATTAGGATACTATTGATTAGTTAAATAAATGAAACCCTTTCCTTAATATCATGGTGTTTGTGAAATTATTTGATCATATAAAATTATAAATTCGAGAGATCAATAATCATCACAGAATGGATTTCACCATGGTTTATGATCCAAAAACTAATTTTGCTTCATGGATTTGTTGAAGTCCTTATGAGGTGATTGGTTCTCAGGTGAAGTTATGGATAGTGTATCACCCATAGAGAGAAATTCAGATTGAGCTGGCCATCCATTCCCTAAAATATATTAATTAATGAGATGGCTTGAAAATGGTTGTCTGAGGGGAATTCAACTCTCAATGTTTGATATTTCTTATAATAATATTTAATAAGACAAAATTATTAAGGATCCCATTGAGGATCTGTATATATGATCAAATCGATCACATCTATCTTGTTTTGTGATTGGTCTATAGTACTTGATAGGGTGGAGTATCATTCATGATATGATAGAGAAAGTGTAGATCTTTTTAAAATTATAATGGGGTATAATAGAGTCATCAAAAACCTTATACAATTCATTGATGACTTCAATTAGACTATATAGTTAGTGAGCATGTGTTTCTAATGATTACCTTTAGTTGGCATAACGTCAACAGTAGAAAATGGGTAATATGACATTGTTCTATGTTGGGACATTAAAAATCATGGATCATATCAGGAAGGTGGAATATCTGTTGATCTTTCAATCAGGGTTTATTTCTATTCAATATGTGTTCCATGTCCCCATATTAAAAATTATCATATGTAACCATCACATGTGATCGAGTTTGATCATTTAGAGGTGGTAGCTGATGCACTTTTTTGAGAATATTTTTATATCATCGAATATCAAAAAAAAGTGTTTCTGGATAATTATATTATCTTAATTCATTTGATATTATAATGTGGATGGGATATCAATGAGATATGGGTGTGTGTAGTATTGTAGGGTGAGTGGTGGCCTAAGCTTTTTGTAGATTTGGGACCATGTATAATTTCAGTGGGTATAATGGGGCATGGTGAGGATAATTGCAAAACTAAAAAGGTTAATAGAATGTATTATATTGCTGATTATATTCAATTGAATATATCTATGTAGTTTTAGGATAATTTGGGAAAAGTATTAAATTTATGAAAATCATTCTACTTTGAATGGTTATTTTTTAGTCAGTCGTGACATTGTCAATAATCATGAAATAGGGGGTTTAGTAGAAAAGTGTTATTTTTCATGGTTTGTCTATTCATGTGGGATCTCTATAATAATCTTGGACCCAATATTCAAAATGGAAGGTGGCCCACACCATTGGAGTAGGGGTTTAAAAGCCATGTGTCTTACCCAAATAAAATAAAATTTTTATAATAAAATATATCCCCTTGTGAGTTAGAACTCTATTTCCTCCATATTAATCCTACATAAGAAACTAAACCTATTGTTATCCATGAATCTCTTCATCCATGGATTCTGTGGTGTAATCCTTTATTTATTAGTCAATTTTTTCAAGGCGAGTGTCTATTTAAAATGATTTTCTCCTCTCTTCTCTTTATCTATAAATTTTCATCTTTTAATCTTATACTTTAGAATCATAAATTCCCATGGAAGGTTAAATCTAGGGTTACAGATTTGTGGTATATTATTTTTCATTTTATTGTTTGCTTATGACTACCCTCATTTACAATTTATAGTGGTTTCTATATAAGTAAATGTGTTTTATATATATTTGAGGTTGGTGTGTCGACCTAATGGGACCCTCCATTGGATCAGTTTTAGATATTGGGTTTCTATTAGTTTTAAATGGTTAATTATGATCACTATGACTTATTGATGGATGTTTTATAAATTATTATTGATATATTAACCATGCATTGGAAAACAATTTACCTTCAAGGGGTATATTATGAAAATAGCTTTTGTTCCCTATATGTGTTTGATGAATTTTAAATAAATGGTTTCGAATGATTTTCTAAAGAGTGTTTCATATGGTTTTTATAATGGAATTGTTTCTTATTGGTTTTTTGATTAGAGGAATGTATTATTATATGTCTGAAAAATTAATGGAATAACAATAAAGGAAATGAGTGAGTAGGTAACTTTGAAAATTTTAACCTCTAGTATAGATTGTTTACTAACTATTTTCAGTTTCCCTATTATACTGGCTATTATTATAAGATGGATGATTTCTCTATTAATATAATTTATCTCTTAAGTAATGTTGATTAGGTTCGTTTATGATAACTATTATTTTGAGGGTTAGTAATTATTTCTTTAGATCCATAATTCAATAACATGGTATTTGTTTTGTTTTTCTTTATGCCCATTACATTATCTCACATATCATATTTACCACACCATTATTCCATCTATTTATATCACATTTTTTATTTCTCATTTTTAAAAATTAAAATATTTTTAATAAAGCCAGATGGCTTTAGATAATGTTTCAAAATATTGTATTTTCAGGGAGATTATTTTGAAACAAGAAAACAATTTCATGTATGGAGGCATTATATATATATATATATATATATATATATATCTATGGATATATTTTACTTGGAATTTCCTCACACCTTATATATTACTTTGGAAAATAGAAACGTGACATTGAAAAAATCATCTAAAGGTAACGGCACGATGTCAATTATTGGCTCTTACAATGAAAGTTTTCACTTTTTTATAATGATGGTGGGGACTATGGGTCATAGGTAGGGTAGGACTTCTATGAAATCTTTTGGGTTTCATATTATTGGGATACCATATCTTGACCTCTCAATCAATGACCTATATTATGTAAAATTTTATTTGGATACAAGTATCACATTTTTGAAATTTATTTTATGAGGATAAAAGTTGTTATGGTTATTGTTACAATGTATAATAATCTATTTTTATCCTTTTATATTTAAAAAAATTAGAAAAATGAGTGAATATCTAATTTATAGATGGGCCATGCCAAAATTATTTGAGGGATCTATTCATTGTTTTTTTAAATTATGTGGGTGAAACCATCCCAAAATTGTTATATTATGGTAACTTGGTGTCTGTTACCAACCCATAGTGATTGAAAACTTGAATCATTCCCTTAGAAGATGTATCATAGGTGATGGTTCGGGGAGACCAATGTAAATTCATTATAGTAAGACTTAAATAAATCCCTTGAAATAATAATTGTGAAATTCAATTCAGGGAAGAACATTTTAAAACATAAACCATCCAACTGGTTTGGTTACTCCATAACTATGTTCCTTAAGATTATCTAATATAATTAAAGAAAATAATGAGTTGTCCTAATAGGATTACGGACACATTTGTGTAATTTGATTACAATTTCACTATCTAGGTGGTCCAAATATGATTATGTTACTAAAGGAATATATTTAAGTAAGCCTATTTTATGGATTAGGGAAAAGAGTTGTCCATTCAACTATATAATAATAATAACTATAATGTTTTGGGTAATTCCCTTCCTAAATAACTATGTTAAAAATAAACTTTCAATTAGACTCATAACATAAATAAATATATATCTAGGATTACTAAATAGATATTATGTAAGGGATTATCATTTTTATTTATAGAAATTTCATTAATATTAAACTATGGAAATATTTAAAATATTATAATTACCCATATATATGTCTTTGTAATAGATTATATAATACGTCATAATAATCATATTAAGATATCTAATAACAATATCATAGGAAATAGTTAATGATTTTTATATTGGGTAAAAAATATTCCCAAATATAATAATTTTAATCTATTGAATTAGAATTTTATAGAAATAAATTACTTTAACAGAAAATAATAATTTTTATATATTAGGTATACATCTCACATTTATACAGATAAACTTATATTTAGATATAATATATATTTTGTATGGAATATTTTGACCATCCTGGTTGAAAAGGAGAAAGAGTTTTTTTGGAAGTGGACTATTATGGTCAAGTTCTGCCGAGTCTATTTATCCTATAATTGAAGTACTATTAGTATGATCCTTCCATAAATTGAGTTTTTTTGTATCTTGTTCAAAAAATATCATATTTTATTTCATTATTAAGAGAACAATTATTCTATATATAACAATGAAATGTTTTATTACATTAGTAATATATTCCAGTTATTATACATTCAAGATAGGGATATACCTACTAAAAAAATTAGAATAAAATGGTTAGGGTTGATTATAGTCCCATAAACCATTGCAATGTTGACATGGACATAAAAATTAAAAAAATATTTAAATATTGCACATATTTAAATTTTTGGAAAAATTTTATTATGAATCATTTGAATCACGTAAAATGTTCTTATCTGAAAAAATGACAAATGTAAATTTTAATGGAAAAGGATAATGTACAAGTTGTTTTATATATCTCATACATAGTGATTTATTAAGACTACTAAAACCACAATAAATTATAGATTTTAAGTACATTTTTACCTTTAATGATTAGTTTATTTGGTGTGGTTATGTGTTTTTGATGACACACATATTTGAGACTTCTGAAAATTTAATTTAATTTTAGGATCATATATAGATTTAACTAGGAAATAGAATTATGATTAACTGACCGGGTTGGGATTTGGAATATATAAGAAATTAATTCACTAATTAACAATGTGATTGTATAATTTCTCCACAAATCACTTTTCCTTGAACACCATGGTTGAATGGTGTGTCTGAGAGGGGGAATTCTACTATATTAGATGTGGTTTGAAAATTTATGAGTTAGAGTAACCTTATTTTTTCATTAGGGGGATATTATATTTGGACTGATTCATTTCTTTTAAACTCAATTTTATCTAAATTAGTCAAAAAGATACCATAAAAGATATTGATTGTTAAAAATTCTAGTTTAATATGATTTAGTTCTTTTCCTAGTCTTACACAACCTTTTCTCCTTAGACTCTAGATGTTCTCCATACCATTGAGTATTCATGGCTATTTACTATATGTTGAATTAATATAATGGTTACCTAAATATCAGTTAATGTGACATGTTTCATGTCTAGTTTAATTGTATATTTCATGAAATCCTACATCATATAAAAATTTTCTATCACTTACACTATTCTCATGTATAATGAAATCAAATTTCTCACCATTAAGATAAATATTGTTTATGGTAAGAACTATATCTATTCACACTATATTTTCTTATTTCTTACATTGGAGAATTTATAGATCATGTCATTTAACAATGTTATATATAACATTATAACGAATATTATGGATAAACAGAATAATGCATATCAGAAAAAACCCCCAAATTCACTATGGTCATACATAACAATAAATTGGACTTCCACCCCTGCGACTCCTTATTCCCCTATGTATAGAATATTTTTATTTCTACCCATTTAAGTTTAGATTGCATTACATTATAAAATAAAATATGAAAAAATTATATTGAATGATCAATAAATAATTACTCTATCTAGTTTTTAATCCCTTGTTGAAAGTACTCTCCATGTGTTACATAATCTTGAGGAAACCCATAATTGACTGTCATAATAATGAAACAAAAATATCCACCTTTTTTCCATAAATTATGACATATTGTTGGAATTGAGAATTCAATTGATCCTTTTAAGAAAAAATTTAATGTTTAATCTCTAATGGGATGTTCCATTTCATTTTTGTTTGGTTTATAATAATGGTTTTTACTTACTAATAATCATAGCTTGGGAGAATGTTACACCTCCTTCCAAAATAATATTTCTAAAGAATTACCCGGAATAGGAAATTCACCCCCCATCATTTGTAACATCACAATTTTAAATTTATTTATATTAGTCCAACAATCATGATTTTATATTTATTAGAATTAATACTTATCTCATGAAGAAAAACATCACAAAAAAAGTCTTCTCTGTTGGGGATTAATCTTCAAATCATAATACCCATGTCACATGATTCTAAACTACTAATAATTAGACATGTTCCTATGGTGATAAACAACTTGGTACTAGTCCTTGATTTTTGATATTAAACTACATTAAATAAGCCCAATACACATGAATTTAAATTACATTACACTTACACCCCTACTGTATGATGTTAAACTATGTGGCCTACTACATTATCATATGAATTTAAATTACACATACATTGGATAATTCTACATGTCCCAAAATAATATGGATTGAATATTTTCATATAATTACTAAACTAAAAAACTATTTTAGTTTCCTCACCTAAAATTTTACACCAATTTTCTCAGTCATTTAACTGGCCACTTACTAGTACTAGATGTGTCTTGATTCCTATTTTTACTAGATACATAGTAACAGCCCAACACTGTAGTCTTATACCATGGCACAAGATTATCAAAGGACCTATCTCATATATTTTTTCTTGTATCCCTTATATGAAAACAATTTTCCTCCAAAAATTTAAATAATGATGTTCTCTATAGAGGTTGTATAAGCACAATTACCATTAAATTATTCCCCCTTTGGTCAAACATATTTGACCTTAAACAATAAATCCCCTAGGAACACATAAGTCCAACAAGACATGATCGAGTCCTGTACATGATTCTATCATGTGTTTTCTGCAAAATAATTCTGACACACAATGTTGATGAATTCAATGAATGGTTGTGTATCATTATAGTGCTTAAACTCTTCCTGGGAGTCATCTTTTAATTTACCATCACACTTTCTTCCTTTGGATTTTGAGTCATTTTTGTAAATTCAAATTTCTAAATGGGATCCCATATTTCTTTGGTGATTGATTAGGTTCTTGAATCTCCACTCAATCCCAGTATAGTTTATAGATTCTTAATGGATAAAAAACAAAATGAATGAACATGTCATTCTAAATTGGTCAAAATTAATCATTAATGTTTCTTCCCCTATTCAATGTTGTATAACAAAGGGTCACACCTTTGGAAATTCATCCCGCGATAACACTCAACAATCAAACCCCTACCACTTGATTAAAATTACCAATGTCATGATTTTTATTTCCTACACTCCCCCATATTTTATGGAGTTGTAATAACTATTGAATTACTCCCATTCATACCTAGTCAATCATTTGGGTGAATTGTGGTCTTTGAATCATAATTAATAGGTATCTATTATTTTCATTCGGTCATTCTCAGTGATAAAAGTGATATTATGAGATTAAACCATAAACTAGTTTTCTAATATCTTGTAAAATTTTGGTTATCATCAATTAACTCGTATTTATCAACATTATCATGACTCAAATGAGTTTAAGGATTTTAGTAGTTTTTTTACTAGAATAATAGATACGAATTTTGGTTATAAACTGGGAGACAACATCTGTACTTGTTTAATAACATTGAACAACATAATATGTCTTCTCTGAATTATTTCATGAAACCTAAAATCCCCTTTTAGTCCAAGAACATTGGCCTTAAAATATTTTTTACCATCACTAACATCAATTGTTATTTTATTGGGATTCCAATTCACATTACGTTTACTTGTAGCATTTACAATGTTGACTATCTCACAACAACTATATTCCTCATTACATGACAATAAAATTAATTGTGAATCTTCCATTATGTATGAAACAAAAATAGTTTTTCATTTTCATACTTTCATGATGATTAATTTTATTGTTTCTATTCACATCATACATTAATAATCAGCATGAACCACATCATTCATGTAAAGGGTTAAAATTACTAGAATAATCCAACTCAAATGACACTAAAGTATATGATACCATGGTATTTTTCTAAGATGAAAATCACCCTTCTATTGTGTTATCCCCCTACCAATCCCCACAATTGGTTTCAGTCTACTATAACACCAACTCATTAGAATAACTAGTGTATTGGTTCTTATTTAATTGGGTTTATGGTGATTTTATGATGCTTTATACTTGTGCCAACCAAAATTTTAAATACCTTCCATCATTGTGGTAGTGACTATTCATGAACATAAATTTATTCCTCAACCTATTGCTTAGATGATCACCGAATTTTCTTATATACATGAAGGATAAATATGGAAGATTCATTCCATTATGAACTATGTGTGTCTTAATTCCCTTTCTTGATGATATTATGTGACAGTTGGACTCCTTATCCATACACTATCTAGAAATTCTAACTCCATCGATAATGATACTACAACAAATTCATAGAATATTTTTTTTCAACCCCTTCTCCTAAGGGAACACAATCTTTTTCTCCCCATTCCAATTTACGAAGTAGATCTATGTAGATAGGTAAATAATGTATTTCGATTGATTCACATTTAATTTGATATGTTTTCATGTGTGTATATTCTCTACCAGACATAAATGAAAATATTATAACACACATCATCTTACCTAGTACCCATTTTATTTATTTTTATATTTCATATTATCATTTTTATGGGCTTTCCCTATTTATAGGGAGTAAAATTTATAAAACTATAAACCATTATCCCATATTTGGTCAAATATATATATAATTATATTGAAGCCACATTGTTAAAGGCATCACAACTATAAACATTGTGAAAATTTCCCTGAGATAATTTATATAATCATCAAGCTCCCAATTCATTAGTTTACAATGCCCCTTTTTTATATATACATTCTTAATAACCCTATGATTTAAGTTCTATTATTATAATATATGAGTTACATCTATCCACATGGATTCATGACCTTGAATAAAAAATGTTTTGTTCTAGTTTCATAAAATTAGATGGAAATTAATTGGACTAAGACAAAGGAACTTAAACATATAACTTCCCCAATTATGGATTCCTCGACCTTAAACATGGAATCAAGGTCTATGAATAATGTACATAATCAATATAAATCCAACCTAGTTGATTTCTATATAAACATTCTAAACCCAAGATACAATCAGTTTTCATTCCCCTTACAATACTATAATCTAAATAACACATTGTTCGTACTATATAACCATAAACATTGGAAATCGGTGGTTCATGTTGTATAACACCAAACACCTATTACCTTATGATAGATGATTTATGACGTTAAATACTAGAAACCTATGGTTCATGCATTTTTTTATTAAAATGGTGTCCAATTTATTTAGGAATTATGTTTTAAAACTATGATCCTATATATGGTCTTATTTTTATACCATTAAATTATAGTCTTAGGGACTGCATAAATCCACAACTCCCAAGCATAATCAAACTCAATTTACTTTTCAATCAAAAAGTATTAATTTTCACTGGGTCTCAAAATCGCATATTCTGGAATTATGTCTTCCAATTTGGGTTTCACCATAGAAATTTTTAGTATACAATACCTTAATAAGGGAGTGATTAAAACATTCATGAGAATATAAAGGGTTAAATTTGGTTCCCCCTCTTAGGGTGAACCTCCCTAATCCGAAAAAAATTGGTTGATCAGATATTTCTTCATGGAGTGACATCATCCCATTATGGGACAGACCCCTAGGGTCTACCTACATAGTAATTCTAACCCTTCCCTTAGTAAACCATTATGGTGCTCTCTCCATGGGATGTACCACCCTTGTCTTACACTGTGTGGAATTCTGATCATTCTCATTTTTCCTCTACAAAATTATAAACATGCAATATTTCTCATAATGTGACCTCATGAAAAACATGGGACACCAAAGGTAAAATCCTTGGATGATATATGGAAACCAATACAACTACCTCACATTAAACATGGAATGCCTAAGGTGAATGCCATGGATGTAATGCCTTTGGCATCCAAACCCACATGATCACCACAAGATGCCATGGGTTCCATTTCCAATGATGCCTTCATGGGATTCCCTACTTTGAGGAAGAATACATCTTCCCACTTTTCATAGCGTCCATACATGCCATTGATGGATAATGTAACTACTCTCCGGACCAACGAACGATATCCAGCCAATACCATTTAGATTTCCCAAACAAAAGAATTTTAATTATCCAGCATCCACAAAGAGATGGAATTGGGAATGAGTTCCATGAACATGATTATAACTATTTGAGGGATACCCAATGTTTTTAAAAACATCCATGTGTGAATTCATAGAAAGAGGAACTGACATCCCACCATCACTTTTGGATCAAGGAGGGCACATCACTATTTAAAGATATGAATGTTACCCACCATTGGAAAGGGGTAAACAGGGAAAAATAAATGGAACACCATCACATGATAACACATGATGGCTAGGCACTAGAAAAATCATGTAAAATAGAAATGGATAAATTGACATGAATATTTTCTTTTTCAATAATGGAGATTGGACATGTTGGTCATTAGATTTGGGATTTTACTTAGATTCTGAAAAGGTCAGCCACCAATTGAAATGGAGAACCCAATAAGAAACTTACTCCTAAACATGGGGACTAGTATCTATGGAGACATCGTCCGATTAGAATGTCATTGGATCAAGTTCTATGGTGCCTAGACCCACCTATAAAAGAGTGAGAGTAGTATGGAAATCACCAGAATTTTGGGTAGTAATACTTTGAGCATTCCAATATGAGAAATCATTTATGAGGATCTATCCATCCAACCATTAATGATTTGATGATACAAGGATATTGGGAATTGGTTTCCTTGTATCTATAATTATATCCGAATATTCCTACAATATAGTACCCCAGTTGTCGGGAACCATCCACCTAATGGACATAAATATAGGGGATGAAAAAATGTCAACATGATAATCTCACACAAATCCAAATACTCCATGACACTAGATAAGACCATAGATTCTTTGCACTTTCATCCCATCTCACCCTCATAAATAATTTATAGGAGGGTAATGGATTCACTTGTATGATAGTTTGAGTAGGAGGGTTTAATTCCCATGATTTACATGGATAGAAAGGACCTAGAGTCTTATGTTCATCACCGACAATGCCACCCCAAGGTCTGCGTAGGGAGAAACTTCCACACACTCCAACAAAAAACGCCTTAGGGATCCACTCCCAGAAGAAATACTATTACACATACTAAATTGAGGTGGTGGGGGATGCACGATACACACCAATTTTGATTACAATATGGGAACCTCCAAGGAGAGCACCATCAAGTCCCTTTCAATACTAGCAGTGAATGGTCCCCCGGGCTATGGAATTGGAGGACAATAAAACTATTCTACAAACCTAGGTCTGGATGACTAGATGATAATTTCAGGTGAAGAATCAGGAGAATGGTCATAAAGGGGCATCATGTACCACATATATTGTGTCTCCAGCCACCCCAAGCATATCCCACCAAATCCCTACAATATACAATCTGGGATCCATAAATGATCTGTAACACCCCAAAATTTTATGAAAAATATTCTTTTTAATTTCATTAATGTCTTGTGTTGTACGCTACACCAAAAGGATCTTGTACAACACGCATCCTTGACTTGCCTTTCATTACACGCAATCACGACATTCCTTGATAGCGTGTCTAGTACGCAATACCGAGTTTCACTAAACAACATTATGCTATTAAAATATCATTAAAACTAGCTGTTATGAATAGTAATAACCACTTTTTGAAATTTTGTAAATTTTATTTTTCAAAATGGACTTCATTTTTGGATTCGGAATATCGAAATTAGCTTATGGTGAAATTTTGGTAATTTTCGGATAACTTTCATATTTTGATGAATAGTGGAAATTACTAAATTTTAATTAAATACAACTTTTTCAATCGAAATAATTAATAGTGACAAATTATTAATTTTAGTGGTTTTAAAGTATATTTAGAATATATTTTTACAATTTAATACAATGTTGGTCATTGGATGTAATTTCACATTTAAACGAGTTATAAACAAGTGTCAATCTTTTGATAGTTATTATCTCTTAAAAACACGCCTTTGGTTTTGATGATGGGAATTAATTTTTAAATTAATTAATGCAACTGATATGTTTTGAATTTTTTAAAATATAAATAATTTTTTAGTTCATAATATCAAATATATCTTAGGCCTAATTTTTGGTATTTTTTTGAAAACTTTCAATTTTTGATGAACAGTGAAACCACTAAGTGGTAGTTAAAAAAACTGAATTTTTCATAAAACTTAATTTTACCGCATCTGTGAGTGGAATTTCAAAAATCCAGGAGACACAGTTGATGTCAGTAAGTAAAATTTGGTTCAATGAGATGAAAATAATTTTTGGTAAATAGTAACTTTTTACTTTTATTTACCACAGTTAAAAGTAAATAGGGTAATTAAGGGTAAAAATGATATTATTATTACCCTAACACATGTTCAAATTCTATTGGATAAGTGTAATTCGACCAAAAACAAGTTTAGGAATAAAATATGACCATTTAGGCCCGCATGGATTAGATTAGGACATTTATTATTATTTAATTCAATGAAGAGTTAAAAGAGTTAAAATCAATGTTTATTTACTAAAACATTTTTAATATAGGGTTATTCATAAGATAAATTAGATTTTAAATATTAATTAGAAAGCTAAAATGATTTCTTACATAATGGGATTTTATTTTTAATTTTTAGACATCAAATAATATAATTTATTTATGACACAAATATGATGCAGTAATTATCTTATTAATGAAATATTGACATAATGGATGTTATAAATACCAAAATAAATGTAATTTAAGACTTTTTATGAATCCCACTAATTTTATAGGTTAATATGACATGTTATTATTTATTTAATTAACTTGGTTCGAACTAATAATTCTGTTATTACTTTCACAAAAATCAATTACTAAATAGTGTCAAAATTGACATAAAATAGTTTTTAAAAATAATATTATATTGGTAATTGTTATTTTATTCCTAAAAATCTATGGATCGGCCAAATGACTTAGATAAGGTTATATATATTAATAATAAACAACTTGGGGTTCGTTTGGCTGCTTATATTATGTTTATTAACCTTATAGTATAAGAACACAAGAAGACATTGTAAAAGTATCATTATTTAACTTAATGTTAAATCTAAATGATAAGGTTAAAATAGGAACCTAAACTTGTCTAAATTCTATTGGATGAGAGGATTTAGACCCATCCTCACCTTATCCTAGAAATAAATCAATTTGGAGATATTTAAAACCGAACTTGACTTTATAATAAAATAATAATTTTAGTTATTCCAAAGGTGCCCCTCTCCGCCCTTATAAAAGGGCACCTCCTCCCTCTCTTCCTCACACGACATTGAGCCTTCAAGCACGGACAACCCCTGTCAAATTCTCATCTCCACTTCCCTAGAAACATCCTAGAGGTTCTGGTCTTCCTAAAAGACCAATTTTAGTGACCTAAGAGGAGGTCTCAAAGAGGCTCTTAAAAGAAGAGGTAATTTTCCATTACCGATTCTTTCACCTTTATTTCTTCTTCCACTCCTTCTTCTTAGGTTGTTTCATTATTAAGTAATAACATAAGTATCACTAATATACTTATATGTTATTATAATTATTAAACAACCCTATTTCACCATCTATCCATCCTACAGAAAATGAAATCACTGCGCGTGCGTACGTACGGAATACCGTCTCCATGCCGTGGTGAAATCTATTTTCCACCACCACCTTACATGGATGGGTATAATGGTGTAAAAAATAACTATACATAGTTATAGGAACATCATATTGATTCTGATATATTTTATCATCCAATCCAATTCAATTTTATAATTATGGAAACGATATCATCGCTCGTGCGTACGTACGGACTACCGTCTCCACGATGCGATGAGATTCATTCTCCATGTTAACCATTTAAGAGTGATTATAAAGTATATATAAGAAATAATAATGAAATATATTACATTATAATGCTACTGTATTTATGTATATATGTATTTCATCTACTTAATTCCATTCAACTCAATAAGGAAACGAAAACAGTGTTCATGCATACGTACGACCTACCGTCTCCATGAACGGTGTATTTCATTCAATTTACTAATTTATTATATATATGTATATTATGAATATATATTATATATAAATCATGTTTTATATTCTGGAATTAAGTAATTATGATCTAAGAAATAATTACAAGTCAAAACACGGATGACAAATGAAACAATTTTTCCCAAAATACTCTTTAACATAGAATTTACAAAAGAAAGGGTAAAATAAAGTCATAAGTGAACCATATATGATATCATAACAATGAGTATGATTCTGGAATAAGTCAATAACATTATTTAAATCATTATACAGGAGGTTCGGACACCTACGAAGAAAATCGGACCTAAGGTAAGGGAAATATAACAATCTCATTTTTATCCGAGATTGTTTATACTTTGGTATTTAATGGGGTGTATTTTATCATCCACATCCATGTTTCCTCAATATGTAATATTATTTACATCCAACTAAAATGGTTTAAATCCTATTTTACCCTTCGGTGAGTTTTTAGTAAAAGATATGAAAGGAATCTTTTGACGTTTTTCGTAAGAGGTACTTTTTGACATTTCGAAAAAAAGTACGAGAAGAATATTTTTTTCACTTATATGACAGGAATGGATTTTTAAAACATTATTTCCAAGAATATTCTTTTAAAAGTTTTCAATTTTATTTTTAATCAACTTCTTTTAGTTTATAATTTTATGACATATTAAGAAAGGAAAAGAGTTTTTGAAATAGAAACGATATTTTCCTCAAAATGGAGTTCAAGTGTTTTATCGAAATTATTTTCCATCTATGATAATAAAAGGTTCTGTTTTTATCCCTATTATTACATTGATTTGATTATGTTGTGATGGGATTATTTTTATGAATTCCTTTATCTTATATGAATTGTTTTATGATGTCCTGATGTTTAAGATTCCCATTTTTATTACATGGGTTATGCAATTATGTATGATTTATGATTTTGAGGAACACATAAGAATGGTATCATTATGAGATGGGTGGGACCTATATCTCCCTCCAATGCATTGGGTAAAGATTTTATATCTCATGTGATAGAAATGGCTAGAAAGGTAGGTTATACCCGTTCAGTGAAACAGGACTGAAACGAGGGTGACTCGGTTCAGAAAGGGACTTTGTCCACTAAGATAGTCTTGGAAATGAGTCTTGACTAACAAGAAATGATTCTCTATTATTATGTGTGTATGTCACAATGTTTCATGTTTTAAGTTATGATTATTGGGATTTCATTTCACTACTATGATTTATCCAATTTTAAGAAATTATGCTCTCTTTTGCAGGTTATGATTTCCAAAATGTTATGTTCTTATGAATATTATGTGATTGATATTTATTTTGTTTACCCTTACTGAGCATTTGAGCTCACCCTTTTATGTTTTCTTTTCCCCAGGATATAAAGAAAAGTTTTAGGTTCAAAAAAAGTAAGATCTTTATGGGAGATGTGGAAGATCATTCACCACGATTAGATGATTATATTCTGAGTTTCCGAAAACACTAAACTATTACGATCCTTGTGTGTGTGTTTTTGTTATGTACTAAGTATTCCATAAAATTAATGTAATTTATATGTACGTTAAGCTTCGGGTCTCTACTATTGGTATCAGAGGAATGATTTAGCCAACATTTGGAAACTAGGATGTGAGAACATTAGTGAGATCCCTAGAGATATTTCTAAAGTATGTCTAGGGATGTCTCTATGGTTAAGTATACGTTTAGGTTATAGTCCTAGAATTTCTCTAATGATCGTAGAATTTAACCTAAGATGTTAGATATTTAGGGTACTCCCCCTTTATTATGTTTTTTTCCCTATCGTGATTTTTTCCTCTCACACTATTCTTTTTGGGTTTTAGACGATGGCTGGAACCCGAAGGAACCGTGTTGATCAATGCAATGGACAATGCAATGATTTCCCTCATGAACAAAAAAATTTTATGGGATATGGATTGAAAAATCTTATTGTTATACTTACACAAGCTATGAATCATTTTGGACTTCCAAATGAGCAGAGATGGGAACAATATTCTATTGAGTCCTTCATGAGGCAACGTACACCTTCTTTCAGTGGGACTTCTGATCCACTTGTTGTTGAACAATGGATCAGAACCACTGAAAAGATATTTCCAGTTCTTCAATGTTCTTAACATGATAAAGTCATCTTAGCAGTATATCGTTTGGAAGGTGAAGCTAATCAATGGTGGAATCTTATCAAGAATACGAGGCCAAGAGATTAAATTGAGTCCATGGAATGGGACGAGTTCACGAACATGTTTTTCAGTAAGTACTTCCCTCATATTCTTCGAACAAAGATGGAAAATGAGTTTCTTGAGCTGAAGCAGAAGGATGATGAATCTGTTGGTATATACGAAGCGAATTTTACAAGACTTGCAAGGTATGCATCTGGTATTATCATCCAACCTAAAAGTAAAGTTGATCGATTTTTCAGTGGCTTAAAACCAAGTCTTCGAAGGGCATTAGCTATAAGAGACTTCAGTAGCTATGAAGAAATTGTGCGTTGTGCTATCAAGGTAGAAATGGAAGTTGGTGTTACATATCCATCTCACGGTATTGACAAGAAACGAAAGATGGAGTTCAAGGAGAAATCTCAGAATAATAGTGAAAAGAAGATGAATGTTTCCTTATGCACAATGTGTGGAAAGAAGCCTGGTGGAGATTGTCTTAATGGGACTAGAAAATGTTTTAAGTGTGGAAAAGAAGGTCATCAAGCAGCTGTGTGTCGTAGTAATGGAAAAAGGGATTCTAATGATGTGAATAAATCAAACACTACAGAGAACGCACCACCAACACTTCAATGCTTCAAGTACAAGGAAATGGGGCATTATGCTAATAAATACCCTAATCCATGGGTTAGTGATGATCGACATGAGCAACCGCTTAAGGCAAAGGGCAAAGGGAAGTCACATGCGATCACTATTGGCGATGTTGAATATGACAACGATGTGGTGGAATGATTAAGTGTTTTTGTAATGTGATTCCAAAATAATGTTGTATCATGGAGTTTTGGAATATTTATTTATTGATCTAATGTGGTATTCAAAGTGATTGAAATATTTTTGGAAATAAGATGATATGCACATAATGAAGGGAAGACGAGAAAATGAAATGTTTAACAGTATTCATGAGCTCATGATTGATATAAGGACTAAGTGATATCATGGTTTGAGTATATAGAATTTTGAGGATTTTGGTATATGGAAGGTGTTAACTTTTAACTGCATTCATGTTTTCACTAAGGTTCAATGGGTATTCAAGAGAATACATGATTAAGGACTTTGAATGTTTGGAATGTGACCAACAAAACATATCTTATGATATATGGGGATCAATGATGGTATTAAATCTCTGGTAATCATTTTCACTATGTTATGAGAGTGGACTTTAGTATTTTAGATAAGCCTAATGATTAGAATAGATTATGTTGGACATAAGTTAGGATAAAACGTTTTTCGATATAATTGATGGGATGTTATAGTAATATAGCTTTAGAAAAAAGACAACCTGCGGGACGAGTGACAGCCCATCGCGTCGGACAAGGCTATGGGAATCGAACCCACAGCCGAAGTGCGACTAGCCTTTATCGCCTACCACTGGCCTACATGAAGCCCTTGTTTAGTAGAAACTAGTTTTATTATATTAAGCAGTATGATATATGAAGTATAAGTCCATTTTTGGAACTATATATGATTAATTTCACTATAGAATGACTTATGTATATTTAATAACTTTTGCTAACCTTTTGTTTGAGACAGATGGAATGACCTGTCATTCTATCACATGGTCTACTAAAACTTCACGAATAACAAATTCAACATCATTTATTTAAGAGATGAAGTGGAAATTGTTCAAGGCATGAACAACAATGAGATTATACCAAAATAAAGTAAGTATTTATTCTAATTCAAATTCTTCAACTTTAGGGAAACGATCTTGAAAACCAAAAATGTTGTCCTAGTGCTCTTATATCTGATTAATCGGATGGTACCATAGATCGTCACAAATTTATGGATTTGTGATTGTTGGCTTTTCCATAGCCATGTTCTCTACCACTCTCCATCAGAACATGATGGTTATATTTCTCTTCCATATCCATATTTTCACCTCTGTGGAAACCTAGTGATTAGTTTATTTGGGTAACCGTTACGTTTCATAATTTTGTTTTTAATGATTGGTTTTGGTATTCCTTTTTACGATGTGGGTTTCTATTAAAGAATCTTTCGAGTAGTAAACCATTTATAACCCCGACGAATTTCGAGGGCGAAATTCATTTCAAGGGAGGTAGAATGTAACACCACGAGATTTTATAAAAATTATTCTTTTTAATTTCATTAATGTCTTGTGTTGTACGCTACACCAAAAGGAGCTTGCACAACACGCATCCTTTACTTGCCTTACATTACACGCAATCACGACCTTCCTTGATAGCGTGTGTAGTACGCAATACCGAGTTTCACTAAACAACGATATGCTATTAAAATATTATTAAAACGAGCTATTATGAATAGTAATAAGAACTTTTTAAAATTTTGTAAATTTTATTTTTCAAAATGGACTTCATTTTTGGATTCGGAATATCGAAATTAGCTTATGGTGAAATTTTGGTAATTTGCGGATAACTTTAATATTTTGATGAATAGTGGAAATTACTAAATTTTAATTAAAAACAAATTTTTTCATTCGAAATAATTATTAGTGATAAATTATTAATTTTAGATGTTTTAAAGTATATTTAGAATATATTTTTACAATTTAATACAATGTTTGTCATTGGATTTAATTTCACATTTAAACCAGTTATAAACAAGTGTCAATCTTTTGATAGTTATTATCTCTTAAAAACACGCCTTTTGTTTTAACGACAGGAATTAAATTTTAAATTAATTAATGCAACTAATATGTTTTGAATTTGGTAAAATAGAAATCATTTTTGAGTTCATAATATAAAATATAGCTTAGGCCTAATTTTTTGGTATTTTTCTGAAAACTTTCAATTTTTGATGAATAGTGAAACCACTAAGTGGTAGTTAAAAAAACTGAATTTTTCATAAAACTTAATTTTACCGCTTTTGTGAGTGGAATTTCAAAAATCCGAGAGACACAGTTGATGTCAGTAAATAAATATGGTTCAATGAGATGAAAATAATTTTTGGTGAATAGTAACTTTTTACTTTTATTTACCACGGTTAAAAGTAAATAGCGTAATTAAGGGTAGAAATGATATTATTATTACCCTAACACATGTTAAAATTCTATTGGATAAGTGTAATTCGACCTAAATCATGCTTAGGAATAAAATACGACCATTTAGGCCCACTTGGATTAGATTAGGACATTTATTATAATTTAATTCAAAGAAGAGTTAAAAGAGTTAAAATCAAAGTGTATTTACTAAAACATTTTTAATATAGGGTTATACATAAGATAAATTCGATGGTAAATATTAATTAGAAAGCTAAAACGATTTCCTACATAATGGTATTTTATTTTTAATTTTTAGACATCAAATAATTTAATTTATTAATGACACAAAGATGATGGAGTAATTATCTTATTAATGAAATATTGACATAAATGATGTTATAAATACCAAAATAAATGTAATTTAAGAATTTTTATGAATCCCACTAATTTTATAGGTTTATATGACATGTTATTATTTATTTAATTAACTTGGTTCGAACTAATAATTCTTTTATGACTTTCACAAAAATCAATTACTAAATAGTGTCAAAATTGTCATAAAATAGTTTTTAAAAAACATATTATATTGGTAATTTTTATTTTATTCCTAAAAATATAAGGTTCGGCCAAATGACTTAGATAAGGCTATATATATTAATAATAAACAACTTGGGGTTCGTTTGGCTGCTTATAGTAAGTTTATTAACCTTATAGTATAAGAACACAAGAAGACATGGTAAAAGTAAAATTATTTAACTTAATGTTAAATCTCAATGATAAGGTTAAAATAGGAACCTAAAATTGTCTAATTTATATTGTATGGGAGTATTTAGACCCATCCCCACCTTAGCCTCGAAATAAATCAATTTAGTGCTATTTAAAACCGAACATGACTTTATAATAAAATAATATTTTTAGTTTTTCCAAAGGTGCCCCTCTCCTCCCTTATAAAAGGGAACCTCCTCCCTCTCTTCCTCAGACAACATTGATCCTTCAAGCTCTGCCAAAACCTTCCAAATTATATTCTCCACTTCCCTAGAAACATCCTAGAGGTTCTGGTCTTCCTCAAAGACCAATTTTAGTGCCCTAAGAAGAGGTCTCGAAGAGGCGCTTCAAAGAAGAGGTAATTTCCATTACCGATTCTTTCACCTTTATTTCTTCTTCCACTCCTTCTTAGGTTGTTTCATTATGAAGTAATAACATCAGTATCAATAATATACTGATATGTTATTATAATTATGAAAAAACCCTATTTCACCATCTATCCATCCTATGGAAAACGAAATTATCGCGCGTGCATACGTACGGAATACCGTCTCCACGCCGTGGTGAAATCTATTGTCCACCACCACCTTACATGGATGGGTATAATGGTGTAAAAAATAACTATACATAGTTATTAGAAAATCATATTGATTATGATATATTGTATCATCCACCCCAATTCAATTCAATAATTATGGAAACGATATCATCGCTCGTGCGTACGTACGGACTACCGTCTCCGCGACGCGATGAGATTCACTCTCCATGTTAACCATTTAAGAGTGATTATAAAGTATATATAAGAAATAATAATGAAATATATCACATTATAAAGCTACTGGATTTATGTATATATGTATGTCATCTACTTAATTCCATTCAACTCAATAAGGAAACGAAAACAACGTTCATGCATACGTACGACCTACCGTCTCCATGAACGGTGTATTTCTTTCCATTTACTAATTTATTATATATATGTATATTCTGAATATATATTATATATAAATCATGTTTTATATTCTAGAATTAAGTAATTATGATCTAAGAAAAAATTACAAGTCAAAACACGGATGACAAATGGAACAAATTTACCCAAAATGCTCTTTAACAGAGAATTTACAAAAGAAAGGGTAATATAAAGTCATAAGTGAACCATATATGATATCATAACAATGATTATGATTCTGGAATAAGTCAATAACATTATTTAAATCATTATACAGGAGGTTCGGACACCTACGAAGAAAATCGGACTTAAGGTAAGGGAAATATCACAATCTAATTTTTATACGAGATTGTTTATACTTTGGTATTTACTGGGGTGTATTTTATCATCCACATCCATGTTTCCTCAATATGTAAAATTATGTCCATCCACCTACAATTTTTTAAATCCTATTTTACCCTTCGGTGAGTTTTTAGTAAAAGATATGAAAGGAATCTTTTGACGTTTTTCTTACAAGGTACTTTTTGACTTTTCCGACAAAAGTACGAGAAGAATGTTTTTTTAACTTATACGGCATAAATGGATTTTTAAAACATTATTTCCAAGAATATTCCTTTAAAAGTTTTCATGTTTATTTTTAATCAACTTCTTTTATTTTATAATTTTATGACAAATTAAGAAAGGAATAGCGTTTTTGAAATGGAAAAGATATTTTCCTCATGAATGGAGTTCAAGTGTTTTATCGAAATTATTTTCCATCTAAGAATATAAAAGGTTCTATTTTTATCCCTATTATTTAATTGATTTGATTATGTTGTGATGGGATTATTTTTATGAATTCCTTTGTAATATATGAATTGTTTTATGATGTCACGATGTTTAATATTCCCATTTTTATTACATGGGTTATGCAATGATGTATGATTTATGATTTTGTGGCACACATAAGAATGGTATCATTATGACATGGGTGGGACCTAGATCTCCCTCCAATTCATTGGGTAAAGATTTTATATCTCATGAGATAGACATGGCTGGAACGGTAGGTTATACCATTTTAGTGAAACCGGACTGAAACGAGGGTGACTCAGTTCAGAAAGGGACTTTGTCCACTAAGATAGTCTTGGCAATGAGTCTTGACTAACAAGAAATGATTCTCTATGATTATGTGTGTATGCCAAAATGTTTCATGTTTTAAGTTATGATTATTGGGATTTCATTTCACTACTATGATTTATCCCATTTTACGAAATTATGCTCTCTTTTGCAGGTTAAGATTTCCAAAATGTTATGTTCTTATGAATATGATGTGATTTATATTTATTTTGTTTACCCTTACTGAGCATTTGAGCTCACCCTTTTATGTTTTCTTTTCCCCAGGATATAAAGAAAGGTTTTAGGTTAAAAAAAAAGGAAGATCTTTATGGGAGATGTTGAAGATCTTTTACCACGATTAGAAGATTATATTCCGAGTTTCCAAAGACACTAAACTATTACGATCCTTGTGTGTGTGTTTTTATTATGTACTAAGTATTCCACAAAAGTAATGTAATGTATATGTACGTTAAGCTTCGGGTCTCTACATGATCAATCGATATCGATACCCTATCCACCCCATAAGTTGTATTGGTTGACACTCTCAATCTCCATATCCACTTCATCCACTACGGGCCAACGTATGATGATTAGTTACAATGTGGTGGCTATCCTTACACCATCACCAACCCTATCAGAATCCCTCCTCTCTCCTGTAATTATTGTTAATTTCATCTTCATGGCATTTCCAGTTCAAGTGGTTGATCTCCCAGGATCATCAACTACTGTGAAGGACCTCCCCATGGAACTATTTCAGGTCAACATAGAGGCCCTCCACATGTCACACCCAATCAAATCAAATGGCTTCCTCAAATTATCACCAGCTCAGGCAGAGGTCCTACCCGCTCCAGCGTCGATCAAATAAGAGGTCACCCCTACTTCATCGGTAGTCAATATAGAGGTCTTATGCATGATCCCACACTTCAAACTGGAGTACCACACCACATATTGGGAATCCACTATGAAGGTCATACCCTTATATAAGTTACTCAACATGGAGTTCCTCCATGTTTTTTTTTGTACAATGTGAAGACCCTCCACACACTTCATCCCACCAAATATTAGGCCCTCCCCATTCTCACAATCAATATGAAGGTCCTCCATATGTTATCATTGAAAAATGTAGAGGTCATCCTAGCTTCTGTAGTAGCCAAATATGAAGTAGTCCCTGCTGTGACAACAACTAATACATTGGTCCTTCCTAAGCGATCACCCACCATCATGGAGTTCCTCCACATGCATAAGAGTTTCCCTACCTATAAGAACCATTTTGAGGAAGAATGATGAACCACTTCCATATAGAAAGAGCTAGATTGGTGATGTATTCCATTCTTTGAGGTGATGTCCAAAAAAATCATAAATTCCTTCATATCTAAACTTAGGTGTGGGATGATTTTCCTCCCTTACAGGGTCTCATGGTTTAGTCATCCCTGTCACCTCTAATTTTATTCTCTACCTCAACTGGAGACCACTGATATTTGTTCTGGAGATTAATAGATGATGAGATCCTAATAGAACTACCAGTGAATATCGTTTCCCTAATACATGAGGTAGTGTTTAGAAACTAGTCCTATAGGGATGTAGTGACGCATTTGGAATCACTCTTGAGGGACATCCCAACATATAGAGATAAATGAACTCATGAAGCATCTCCTCCACTAAACCGCCAACCACCACACTAATCAGCATCAATTCTACCACCAATATCCTAGAAAGCATAGGCTGATGATTGGTCAAACCAATTGTATGGACCTTCTTCTAAATAAGAAATATTTTGGTACACTCTCTATGATGATCATATTTTGGTGATATTGTAGCTAAATATGTTTTCCAACATCAACACACTAAAATATCTCAACGAGGGCTATATCATGTGACTCTACTGGGTTATATGGATGATGTTTTTTCTCTTCTAAGATAAACAATTGGTATACCCATTAAATTATGATATTTTCAATGAAATTGAACAGCGGTGCTTCATGGTTGAGTTTTCAACACTACCAATAGCTCAACAACCTACATCACCAAGCTTCCATCAGACCCTCCAATAAAGATTCTTCAATAGCATCATAGTTCTTCATAGAATCATAATCAAGGTAATACCACATGTGCATATCTAGGTCTAGGGAGGATATTCTTATATCCATTTCATCTCTATCTTGTAGAATCCTAACACACAGAGTGGTATTTGGGATATTCATCCTTGTATTATTATGGTTATCATGGTTGTCCATGAAATAACCAATTATGGGGACACTGGTGAATGTTACGATAGATATAACATGAACCCTAGAAAATCACAATATCATGTGAACCTTCAAACAAGTGTCGAAACTGTCCTAATTTTGTAGACACATAGACATGGAGATCCCTCTACATAGTTACCTATCAGTGCGAACACCAATAATAATAAGGCACCCCACACGCCCTATGATCTGACTAAATTTGTGCAGATGATAAAGGATAATCCCGAAGTCACCACCTTGCTCAATTAGGTCCCATAGTAGAAGTGGAGAATCGATGAGATCCTTGATGAGAGATGCCAAGATTATTTGGTAACTCAAATTCATATAGTCCCTCCTCCTCTAGGAAAATAGGGGCTTCGAAGGATCATTCCTTTCAAGAAGCTCCTAGTAGATCCAGATGATTTCACATAACCTCAAATATTATGGGTGGTAGTTTCTCATATGTGGAATCAATTTTCATTACTGAATCCTCCAGAGTAATGTGATCACATTACATGGGACCCATGTTGATCCACTAAACAAGTCACTCCATAAGCCTCTACATAAGTAGTCTATCATGCATACTAGTTTGATGATCCCATCAATGCCCTTGAGGTTCATGATCCATGCCACAATGTGATAGCTTCAACCACCACACACCTCATAGACATAGAGAATAATCAAGTGGAAATTCCACCTAATTGAATGATATATCTTCCAACGGTGGATCATCTATGAGTGACCCCAGATTTTTGGAATCCTTCCCTCACTAATTCCAATTGAATGGTTGACCCGTGGAATTATCTATACATATTCATCTAAATTTGTGGTACCATGATGGGATCCATATAGAATTATGAGGCTTCCAGGTTCTAATGTTTTGTGCAGAAATTAAAAGGGATTGTGTTGGACTGGTACAACTGGTTACACATAGTGTCTATCATTTCTTGGTAATAACTATGATGGATGTTTCTCGACTATTTTTTCTCCAGCACATTCAAGACATGAATTACCCACCTCCTAAAGTGAATATAATTTCCGAATAAGTTCAATTTAGTCCTTGTCGCCCAGTGGAAGGGCCTCATGTTTTCAATCAATATTACACTAACATTGGAGTATACATTGATTATGTGTGAGGTGAATGTCAAAATGGAACGTGTCTGTAGCCTTATAACTCAAAAATTCCTTGGTGTATTCTGAGATTTTTTTAAAAATCCACAATGCTTTTATGATTCCATGAAATTAAAAAATAAGGAATGTTTGTTTCTTCTTCTAGATATTGCAATAAGATCCACCAATGTAGAGACTACCATTGTAATATATGAAGAGGCTCCATTTTATCTACCGTTATTTCTAGTAGAGCCTCACCATGTGTAGCCTGGCTGAGTACAACTGTATCATCCAGCTCAGCCTCGCATAGAAAATAATTGGTTGGAACCTCCTCTTAAAGCACCACTGACTAGATGAGAGAATGAGGATCTATCCCCCCACGAGGATCCATCCCCTAATTGGAGACAATCTCCTAGAGATCCCTTCATAGAAAAGGGAAAACAAACATATTCCTTATCAGATTCATGGTTTTATTGATATTTCCCTAATACCATGAAACATGGGATTCTCAAGATACCTAATTGAATCAATTGCCATGAGGAAAATCTCAAGGATCTCCCTGACCATGGCCCTTATAAGAAGATCAATTGACATATAGATAAGAAAAGTAATGTGTTCAAGGATTATATTTCGGAATAAGTAGACAGTAGTATGGTCATGTTGACTGATGTCATAACACAGGTGGGACATATATTTACCAATCTAGATGGTCATAGTGATGGATTCAGTGAATGTAAATAATTTTTTGATCATGGGACTTCGAATATTGAAAATTGGTTGGCTCATGGATAAGTTTCTCGTAACCTGAGTGTCATCTGTGCTTTCTTAATCCTGCACAAACCAACAAAATTCATATTGTCCACCATAGTTTTTTCTTCTGCATCAACATTATATCTTTATACATATCAAAAGAGTGTGTTCTGAAATCATAAGGGAATTAAAAATACCATGGTGTCGATGAATACTTCACACACTCTAAGTGATTTAATTCCTCCAGAGATTGGAATCAAGGCCATGATCAACCCATTATTGGTAGAAACCTCTGATGATAATCATCTGTATGCATCAGTGAATACCATCATGTTAGTAGATCCCTTCATAGCCCCAGATGAAAAGGAATATCAGGCATTCTATTAATGTCTTTTTAGCCGATATTATTGAAGATGTGGTCAAAGGTATTAAAACTATAAGGGTGCTTTATGAAAATCCATGCATGAAACTGAAACCATATAATAGGTTCTACATGGATATTAGTTTGCATAGACCTTCCAACCAGCTCCTCCAAACTCACCACCATCGCTCACAATGGTAACTGACCAAACATAATAGACATGATTGCACCATGATAAGACACATTGAGTTAATGTCAGCTTTCAGCCAGTCACATGTCATCCAATTATAGTTCATTTTTAGCTAACTACTATGTAATAGAACATTTCTAGCACTGGACAAAATCTTGTGGTTCATCCTGCCACACCCATCATGCCTCATGCCAAAGAGTATTCCCCTACGGGAAGAAACATGTGTTTGGAATGGACATATGATGTTCTTAAGAACCTATCCAACAATCATGGAATGATCTGGGTCCACCATGACCTCTTCCTATCATATTGGAATTTTTATTCACTCATAAAATCATTGAGGTGCCCCCTCTAGCTTGAAATAGAGATAACACACAGTGAGACCTTCTATATTGAGTAAGATGAGCCACCAGAATGCCACGTCATCATTTCTTTTTCATGAGAGGATGAAAATCCCTACGTATAGGATCACATTCATCAAATGTGTATCACTATTCATTAAAAAGTAATAAAAATTCATTGGTGTCTAGTCGACATAGATTCGTTGATTAATCATACCCTGACCTGGACACTTCATAAGTAGGGACTAACTGATGTAGGCTTGAGATCCTATAACATGACGATACAATGTTATGCTAGCACTGAGTAGAGACCATGTTGAAGAACTCGATTGAAGTACCATTTTGGTATCTTTGTAGAAAACAATGTTTTCATGGTTTTCTCATTAGATACCTCTTATAATGCATTGGTGGGATGACCCTAGATACACCTTCTTGTCATACTATCCTCCTCATAACCCCAATGCCTCATATAATCCCATAATTGTCAAGTAGGAGTGATCCAAGGTGATTAATTTCCCATTGGCTCATGGTAACACATCTAAATGGATGTCAACAAATATTATGGAAATGCAAGTACGAAACTAAAATTTGGAGAACACCCACATTAAAGCAAGCCCATTGATATACCTGGATGATACTATCATCATATTGACTCATCGATTGGAAGCCACTACTCCAGACATGGTATATTTCATTAACATTTATAGAATAAAGGGGCATCATGTCCTAGAGTATAGTGAACACTAAAAAATTACCACGAACTCCAACACATGACAAAAATAGATTATAAAATAATCCCTTAAATCATGAAAGGTACTGAGATGTTTACATTATGGCTACAACTATATATTAGAAAATCATGTTTTGATAAGATCAGTTAAATTGACACAAGGTGACATTACACTATTACTTTGAAATGAATCCTAGACCCCAAAGTCAATGTTAGAAGGAATTGTCATGACAACCTCTATCACCATGGTTTCAACATAAAATAATTCCCCTTGTTAGGATTCCACATCCACCCAAGATGGCACTAGTGTTCCCCCAGAATCAATCGTCCTAGATGATCCATTTAATACCACTAATTCTCCTACCTTATATAATGAAGTGTATTTCAACGATGCTCCGCCTATTTTTGAAAAATAGAATTTTCACCATCATTAAAGAGACGTTTAAGGTGAACCGTGGTACTAAAGATGATCTGACACTAATATCGATCCAGTTTAGTCATCACTACAGAGGAACAATAGCATACATGGATTTCCTAATGAGACATCATGGCATATTTTTTTGGGATTTAGACTAAATGAAATGAATAGGCCATTAGTTATTAATCCCCCATATTTGTTTCATAGTGAGTCATCATGGATTCAATAATCCACCTAGTAAAATTTATCCTTCTCATAGTTCCATGGTTTATGTCAAATTTGAAAAGATAATAAGATCAAACATCAGAAAAAAAATTTCACTACCCCAAAGGGTTGGCGATTGTAATTTCACTAGGGAATAAGAATGGAATGATCAAAGTATTTATTGACTGTTGTGTCATCAACCAACACTATTTGGTGAACGATTTAACTCTTCCAGTTGAATATCTATTGATCATTGCCACAACTATGTTCTAGGATCCCTCTAATTCTTGGATGGATACTCCAAAAATAATTCACATCTAGATGGACCTTGAAGATGAGGATTCTACCCCCTTCAGGGATCTGCATTGATCCTTCTACAATCAATTAATTCCATTAAACATGAATTATAAAGGAAATACTTATCAGTGGACCATGCACCACATCTTCAAATTGATCCTCTGGACTCAAGTAAAATTCCACATGGATGGTTTGGTGGCCACATCCTACAAGTATCAGTACCATCATAGAAAAATAATAAAGTGATATCAATTCTTTGATCTTATAATTTGAAAATGAAACCCTTGATGCGTGACTTTGAGGTTTCTTATGGAATTTCTATTATTTTTTTCAGATACAGAGGCATAGAAATCGACTAATAAATGTCTATGGTTCATCATATAGATGCCTCTCCGAAGCAACTTATGTGATATTTGAGGCCTTCAAGGAGCCTTAGCCTACATATTTGTATTCCTTGTGAACCTGGTCATTATGTGTAATCCATTTTCATGTCTCAAGAAGAAATGTACCATCTACCTGTGGGATGATGATTGTCAGGTTGTATTGAAGAAATCAATAAGTATCTGCTACAACCTCCAGTTCTGATACCACATATCTCATGGAAGCCTTCTTCCCTATTTGTGACCTCAATAAAATAGTCCTTTAAATCTAGTATTTCCTAGTATAAAATTGACAATAGTTAACCATTTATAATCTCTTAGTTTTATGCTCATCAACATAGTGTCCAGATACACTCCAATCAAGAAGAGCTGCATTATGCTGGTTTTCATAGTGCAGATGTTGGAACATTGTTTTTATAATAATAATATAAATTTCATGTCCTATGTGGATGAGGAAAATTATATTCAGGATCATCCAATATAGATTGTATGGTTAGTTTACTAGGAAGTGATTCTTTATCACGTTGAAATTATTTTCATTCTGTAGAAATACATCAAGGTGCAAGCGTTGATAGAATTAAAGGCCAGCCATCTGGATTTTGATGAATCATATCTAGATGTTGATTTCCTAGATGTGCATTTACCTTCATTTGATCATGCTATTTCATACTGAAAAACCATTTTGATGGTGCCTCCCGATTCCCAACAAGTCGGAGGCTCAATGATCCAAAGATCAATAGAGTAGTCCAATGGATAGTATTCATTAAGCCCAAACTGGTTTATCTTCCTTAATATTTACTTCTATTAGAATACATCAACTACAATGAAGTATTGTATCAATATCACATTACTAGTATCACAATGTCCCTCAAAATAGGCATCTCCTACTAACATATATAGGGACACTCTGAGTTTTCCATCAGGAAAATAAATTGTCATTCGGTATTCAAGAATACAATGCGCATACATTTGGTAGAGAAAACATGATAGTTAATGAATCAATTACAATCTATTCTATTGGTGACACATGTTCCTCAGTCATAGAATGGTTGAGATAATGCCTTGAATATTCTAGACAACTCTCTTATACTTCCTACACAGAATAACCTGTTCATCAATGTGGCTAACTGATCATTCATTGCTGACGAGATCCTTGATGATGAAAATATCAAGTAGGTAAACTATATGAGCAGTAATGAATCTAAATTAGTAATTCCATATACCCCAGTAGTAAAAGGATCCTCTAATTGGGTGAGTCCTCTAATTATATATTGCACGATGCTCTCCCACTAGAAATATACAATCTTGAGATTTTTTTTGTGAATCACAGTCCAAACATTAGAATGAGCCCAACCTTGTGAATAAACTATACATGGATTTATTTTAATGAATTATCCTATTTTTCATTAATGATAATGATATACCCTATGTAATGGAGTATTTTCATTCCAGTTAATTTAGTTCTCATCAGGTAAATATGGTGCTCTCCCATGAGATTCATAAGCTGGGAAAATTTTGTCCAACCATTATACATGATTTCATCGTTTTTTCCAAGAGTTGTAATGTGTGTTAGATTCAGGTGAACTTTGTGCATCGATTACCAAATCCAATTCATACAACCAAGTATTATTTCTCATTTTCAGTAAGGGGAATTGATTTTGGGGGACTATATCAACCAATAACAACTCACCAAATCATGTTCATTATTACGGGGATATATTTCTTTTCAAATAGAGTTGAATTGATTCCTCTCTTGGAAGCCTTCCACCACTAATTTCAATTGAATGGTTGACCCGTGGAAGTATCTATACATATTCATCTAAATTTGTGGTCCCATGATGGGATCCATATAGAATTATGAGGCTTCCAGGTTCTAATGTTTTGTGCAGAAATTAAAAGGGATTGTGTTGGACTGGTACAACTTGTTACACATAGTGTCTTTCAATTCATGGTAATACCTATGAAGGATGTTTCTCGACTATTTTTTCTCCAGCACATTCAAGACATGAATTACCCACCTCCTAAAGTGAATATAATTTCCGAATAAGTAAAATTTAGTCCTTGTCGCCCAGTGGAAGGGCCTCATGTTTTCAATCAAAATTACACTAACATTGGAGTATAATTTGATTATCTGTGAGGTGAATGTCAAAATGGAACGTGTCTGTAGCCTTATAACTAAAAAATTCTTTGGTGTATTCTGAGATTTTTTTAAAAATCCACAATACTTTTATGATTCCATGAAATTACAAAATAAGGCATGTTTGTTTCTTCTTCTAGATCTTGCAATAATATCCACCAATGTAGAGACTACCGTTGTAATATATGAAGAGGCTCCATTTTAGCTACCGTTATTTCTAGTAGAGCCTCACCAAGTGTAGCCTGGCTGAGTACAACTGTATCATCCAGCTCAGCCTCGCATAGAAAATAATTGGTTGGAACCTCCTCTTAAAGCACCTCTGACTAGGTGAGAGATTGAGGATCTATCCCCCCACGAGGATCCATCCCCTAATTGGAGACAATCACCTAGAGATCCCTTCATAGAAAAGGGAAAACAAACCTATTCCTTATCAGATTCATGGTTTTATTGATATTTCCCTAATACCATGAAACATGGGATTCTCAAGCTACCTAATTGAATGAATTGCCATGAGGAAAATCTCAAGGATCTCCCTGACCATGGCCCTTATAAGAAGATCAATTGACATATAGATAAGAAAAGTAATGTGTTCAAGGATTATATTTAGGAATAAGTAGACAGTAGTATGGTCATGTTGACTGATGTCATAACACAGGTGGGACATATATTTACCAATCTAGATGGTCATAGTGAAGGATTCAGTAAATGTAAATAATTTTTTGATCATGGGACTTCGAATATTGAATATTGGTTGGCTCATGGATAAGTTTCTCGTAACCTGAGTGTCATCTGTGCTTGCTTAATCCTGCACGAACCAACAAAATTCATATTGTCCACCATAGTTTTTTCTTCTGCATCAACATTATATCTTTATACATATCAAAAGAGTGTGTTCTGACATCATAAGGGAATTAAAAATACCATGGTGTCGATGAATACTTCACACACTCTATGTGATTTAATTCCTCCAGAGATTGGAATCAAGGCCATGATCAACCCATTATTGGTAGACACCTCTGATGATAATCATCTGTATGCATCAGTGAATACCATCATGTTAGTAGATCCCTTCATAGCCCCAGATGAAAAGGAATATCAGGCATTCTATTAATGTCTTTTTAGCCGATATTGTTGAAGATGTGGTCAAAGGTATTAAAAATATAAGGGTGCTTTATGAAAATCCATGCATGAAACTGAAACCATATAATAGGTTCTACATGGATATTAGTTTGCATAGACCTTCCAACCAGCTCCTCCAAACTCACCACCATCGCTCACAATGGTAACTGACCAAACATAATAGACATGATTGCAGCATGATAAGACACATTGAGTTAATGTCAGCTCTCAGCCAGTCACATGTCATCCAATTATAGTTCATTTTTTAGCTAACTACTATGTAATAGAACATTTCTAGCACTGGACAAAATCTCGTGGTTCATCCTGTCACACCCATCATGCCTCATGCCAAAGAGTATTCCCCTATGGGAAGAAACATGTGTTTGGAATGGACATATGATGTTCTTAAGAACCTATCCAACAATCATGGAATGATCTGGGTCCACCATGAACTCTTCCTATCATATGTGAATTTTTATTCACTCAGAAAATCATTGAGGTGCCCCCTCTAGCTTGAAATAGAGATAACACACAGTGAGACCTTCTATATTGAGTAAGATGAGCCACCAGAATGCCAAGTCATCATTTCTTTTTCATGAGAGGATGAAAAGCCCTTCGTATAGGATCACATTCATCAAATTTGTATCACTATTCATTAAAAAGTAATAAAAATTCATTAGTGTCTAGTCGACATAGATTCGTGGATTAATCATACCATGACCTGGACACTTCATAAGTAGGGACTAACTGATGTAGGCTTGAGATCCTATAACATGATGATACAATGTTATGATAGCACTGAGTAGAGACCATGTTGAAGAACTTGATTGAAGTACCATTTTGGTATCTGTATAGAAAACAATGTTTTCATGGTTTTCTCATTAGATACCTCATACAATGCATTGGTGGGATGACCCTAGATACACCTTCTTGTCATACTATCCTCCTCATAACCCCAATGCCTCATATAATCCCACAATTGTCAAGTAGGAGTGATCCAAGGTGATTAATTTCCCATTGGCTCATGGTAACACATCTAAATGGATGTCAACAAATATTATGGAAATGCATGTACGAAACTACAAGTTGGAGAACACCAACATTACAGCAAGCCCATTGATATACCTGGATGATCCAATCATCATATTGACTCATCGATTGGAAGCCACTACTCCAGACATGGTATATTTCATTAACATTTATAGAATGAAGGGGCATCATGTCCTAGAGTATAGTGAACACTAAAAAATTACCACGAACTCCAACACATGACAAAAATAGATTATAAAATAATCCCTTACATCATGAAAGGTACTGAGATGTTTACATTATGGCTACAACTATATATTAGAAAATCATGTTTTGATAAGATCAGTTAAACTGACACAAGGTGACATTACACTATTACTTTGAAATGAATCCTAGACCCCAAAGTCAATGTCTCGAAGGAATTGTCATGACAACCTCTATCACCATGGTTTCAACAGAAAATAATTCCCCTTGTTAGGATTCCACGGCCACCCAAGCTGGCACTAGTGTTCCCCCAGAATAAATCATCCCAGATGATCCATTTAATCCCACTAATTCTCATACCTTATATAATGAAGTGTATTTCAATGATGCTCTACGTATTTTTGAAAATAGAATTTTCACCATCATTAAAGAGACGTTTAAGGTGAACCGTGGTACTAAAGATGATCTGACACTAATATCGATCCAGTTTAGTCATCACTACAGAGGAACAATAGCATACATGGATTTCCTAATGAGACATCATGATATATTTTTTTTTGGGATTTAGACTAAATGAAATGAATAGGCCATTAGTTATTAATCCCCCATATTTGTTTCATAGTGAGTCATCATGGATTCAATAATCCTCCTAGTAAAATTTATCCTTCTCATAGTTCCATGGTTTATGCCAAATTTGAAAAGATAATAAGATCAAACATCAGAAAAGAAATTTCACTACCCCAAAGGGTTGGCGATTGTAATTTCACTAGGGAAGAAGAATGGAATGA
This sequence comes from Viscum album, assembly GCA_963277665.1. Lineage (NCBI taxonomy): Eukaryota > Viridiplantae > Streptophyta > Magnoliopsida > Santalales > Viscaceae > Viscum > Viscum album. The sequence goes on along the minus strand of OY728128.1, from coordinate 411,949,492 downwards.
TCAAAGTATTTATTGACTGTTGTGTCATCAACCAACACTATTTGGTGAATGATTTAACTCTTCCAGTTGAATATTTATTGATCATTGCCACAACTATGTTCTAGGATCACTCTAATTCTTGGATGGATACTCCAAAAATAATTCACATCTAGATGGACCTTGAAGATGAGGAGTCTACCCCCTTCAGGGATCTGCATTGATCCTTCTACAATTAATTAATTCCCTTATACATGAATTATAAAGGAAATACTTATCAGTGGACCATGCACCACATCTTCAAATTGATCCTCTGGACTCAAGTATAATTCTACATGGATGGTTTGGTGGCCACATCCTACAAGTATCAGTACCATCATAGAAAAATAATAAAGTGATATCAATTCTTTAATCTTAGAATTTGAAAATGAAACCCTTGATGCGTGACTTTGAGGTTTCTTATGGAATTTCTATTATTTTTTTCAGATACAGAGGCATAGAAATCGACTAATAAATGTCTAAGGTTTATCATCTAGATGCCTCTCCGAAGCAACTTATGTGATATTTGAGGCCTTCAAGGAGCCTTAGCCTACATATTTGTATTCCTTGTGAACCTGGTCATTATGTGTAATCCATTTTCATGTCTCAAGAAGAAATGTACCATCTACCTGTGGGATGATGGTTATCAGGTTGTATTGAAGAAATCAATAAGTATCTGCTACAACCTCCAGTTCTGATGCTACATATCTCATGGAAGCCTCCTTCCCTCTTTGTGACCTCAATAAAATAGTCCTTTAAATCTAGTATTTCCTAGTATAAAATTGACAATAGTTAACCATTTATAATCTCTTAGTTTTATGCTCATCAACATAGTGTCCAGATACACTCCCATCAAGAAGAGCTGCATTATGCTGGTTTTCATAGTGCAGATGTTGGAACATTGTTTTTATAATAATAATATAAATTTCATGTCCTATGTGGATGAGGTAAATTATATTCAGGATCATCCAATGTAGATTGTATGGTTAGTTTACTAGGAAGTGATTCTTTATCACGTTGAAATTATTTTCATTCTGTAGAAATACATCAAGGTGCAAGCGTTGATAGAATTAATGGCCAGCCATCTGGCTTTTGATGAATCATATCTAGATGTTGATTTCCTAGATGTGCATTTACCTTCATTTGATCATGCTATTTGATACTGAAAAACCATTTTGATGGTGCCTCCCGAATCCCAACAAGTCGGAGGCTCAATGATCCCAAGATCAATAGAGTAGTCCAATGGATAGTATTCATTAAGCCCACACTGGTTTATCTTCCTTAATATTTACTTCTATTAGAATACATCAACTACAATGAAGTATTGTATCAATATCACATTACTAGTATCACAATGTCCCTCAAAATAGGCATCTCCTACTAACATATATAGGGACACTCTGAGTTTTCCATCAGGAAAATAAATTGTCATTCGGTATTCAAGAATACAATGCACATACATTTGGTAGAGAAACATGATAGTTAATGCCTCAATTCCAATCTCTTCCATTGGTGACACATGTTCCTCAGTCATAGAATGGTTGAGATAATGCCTTGAATATTCTAGACAACTCTCTTATACTGCCTACACAGAATAATCTGTTCATCAATGTGGCTAACTGATCATTCATTGCTGACGAGATCCTTGATGATGAAAATATCAAGTAGGTAAACTATATGAGCAGTAATGAATCTAAATTAGTAATTCCATATACCCCAGTAGTAAAAGGATCCTCTAATTGGGTGAGTCCTCTAATTATATATAGCACGATGCTCTCCCACTAGAAATATACAATCATGAGTTTTTTTTTTGTGAATCACAGTCCAAACTTTAGAATGAGCCCAACCTTGTGAATAAACTATACATGGATTAATTTTATCAAATTATCCTATTTTTCATTACTGATAATGATATACCCTATGTAATGGAGGATTTTCATGCCAGTTTATTTAGTTCTCATCAGGTAAATATGGTGCTCTCCCATGAGATTCATAAGCTGGGAAAATTTTGGCCAACCATTGTACATGATTTCATCGTTTTTTCCAAGAGTTGTAATGTGTGTTAGATTCAGGTGAACTTTGTGCATCTATTACCAAATCCAATTCATACAACCAAGTATTATTTCTCATTTTCAGTAAGGGGAATTGATTTCGGGGGACTATATCAACCAATAACAACTCACCAAAGCATGTTCATTATTACGGGGATATATTTCTTTTCAAATAGAGTTGAATTGATTCCTCTCTTGGATGCCAAGACCGGATTAGTGTTGCATTTCATGAGTCCCCACATATTCTAGAAATATTGAGTACCTCACACGATTATCATCGAAAATTGTACAATCATTCAAGTAGTTTATCTACTAAAGTTGTATGTTAAGTACATAATCTAGTCTAACCATACATTTCACATCCATTTAATTTTAAATGGAATGATCATGGGGTTTAACAAAACCAACTCCAATATCATGTAGAAGAATGGTGGGATTGATAAAAAATTGATCAAAAATATCCCCAACACTCTTTGGGCTTATCAAATGATGATTTGTAATTCCACCCATGTGATTCCATATGTACCTGTGTATAGATCATATGCAGTCCTACCTATTTAGATATTGTTACCATCCCTCAATAATGTCGTTTATGTCTAGAATATGATAGAAATAATGGAATAAGCCTATCTGGATGAGCTTGATGCCCATCAAGAGAACTGGCTCTAGGCTATGTACAATTTTGATTTTCCCCAGAATATGATAGAAAGTGAATTCAAAAAGAAGGATAGTATCTTCTACTTCGTCAAAGATGACACAACATTGGATCTCAAGGTTCTGATGATACACATAATAAATCCACCATTGTTTGATATCTAATGGGAAGGAACATACATTGTTCACAAGGTTTATCCTAATGGAGTGTACTATTTGATCACCATGGATAGATAGTGCATCATCCCTCTATCCAATGCGAAGTTCTACCTGAAGTACTTCACATAAGGAACCTATAGTTCGAGTTGAATTGAATTAAACTACATATCCATAGTCTATAAATAAGGACATAAAACTCGATATAGGTTTTATTTAGGATGTGTTGTGTGTCATGAGCCCTCCTAGGCCTTCATTCACATAAACAATCAATACTCTTCCACCCTACATACATCCCTATTAAGCAATTAACAAATTTGATCTAAAATCGATGACCATAATGTATGAATCTCAGTCAAAGAATCATGAATCTATAATTTTTTAATGCCTTATTTGGAATGTACAGTAAGGATTGGGCTGCCTAGGCCCTCAATTCATTTTGTATTTGTCCACCCACTGTACCGCCATTCTCATTTTGAGTATCCCGCATTTCTTATTGTCTATTATCTATGAACATAAATTAAAATCCAATGGTCATAAGGACAAGACATTAAACAGTTCACGTGATATCCATGAATTATTACCTTAAACTACATGCAACCCCTACAGTCAGAGATGTATGAATTTAAATGTAATAACATCAGTGTCATAGTTGTGTGATTCTAAAATTAATATCATTAGAAGTCCACTTTTCAAGAACATAAAAGGAACATACCAATTCCCCAGTTTCATGTCATTAATAATATTAAATACCAATATCTAATAAACATTATGTCTAACTGGTAACATAGTCCATGCTCTATAACCATAAACTAAAATTTCAAATTTAGGAATCACAACATTAATCATTATGCAGGTATTTCTTGAGAATGTATCATGTCGCCTGAGGCTACTTTGACCACATTATTCATAGCTAATAGCAGCCATTCAATGCATATATATTTTGGAACACATTCCCCCATAATCAAAGCCTCATGTCATTAAAATGTGTATTATTCATCATCATGGCCGCACAATGATAAATTTTATAAAACTATCATCTTTTTCTTATGATGATAAACAACAAAAAACCATAATTTTATCACCCTAGATGAAATTTCGACACGTTTTAGTCATCTACCTTTTCATATTTTAGAAGTATGTACTGCTTGATTCATGTCCACACATGATACATAGAAACACATAGATTTTATTAAATGGTCCAGCCACCCTAAAAAATAATAATAACACTACAAATTCCCCTCCAAGTTTATGGGATAGACCTCTGTAGTGGAATCATCACCAAGGACTATAGGTGGCTTGATTTCTATCCTTGAGGGAATCATAGTGATGCCAAGACACTTTTTCATTAGGCCCTGCAAATAAATAATCGACCATCGTTCCCCATCATGCCCCATTTATGGAACCATGGGCCTCCTAGGTCTCTGTTTAAATTAGGTATCTTTTCTATTTTCCATTTGTGTGTCTATGGGGACAATATCAAAAATAACCTCTGAAATATTTGGTGTGGTGGGGACCCTTATTGGCCCTCATTAATATATGATTTTTCTATCCTCCATGCTATATATATTCATTTTTGGATTCTACAGTATGAATTCTTGGACCGTAAATAATTAACTATATGATCAAAATTCAATGACCATAAACTAAGAACCATATGTTCTAAAAATCATGACCATAAAATATTATCCCCGATTACAAGAATCACAAAAATAAATTGTATTCTAGCCTCCTCATGAATGTGTAATATGTACGCGGGTACCCTTGGTCCTCACTCATTCCAGGATACTCCTATCATACACCACATGTCCCTTTTTGTTGAGATTCTACCCTCACCATTGGATGAATTTTACCTTGGATATGTTGCGCAACATTGGAAATCCTTGGTCCTCATTCATGTAAAAATTATATGCATACCCATTTGATACATTCCCTATAATCGTATAAATTCTATGACCTTAAAATAATAGCTAACATCCTTAACTCATTACATTAAACTATGATCCTACCCTGAACTAGATCAGTATGCATCATGATAATCATGGGTTTTTTATGCTCCCCCATCAAAGAGTGTTCACCCCACCATTGGTGGTATCCCACCACAGTAGATTCTAAAAATATGTTTGTGTTGATTCCTATCTTTATGGGATATGTAGTGACAGTAATACATTTTTTCCTTAAGAGAATCTGTCATTTAGTCATCCTTTCAGCCCATTGGCCTCAATTATGGTCCAAGCATTAAAAACATGTACCGTATGATATCCATTTCAACATATGTTTGTGATATGTTAGCAACATTATCCCTTATACACATTGAGTTATGCATCATCTATACAATTTATATTCCATAGAAATTGACCTACCCAATTCAATAAATCACAACTTTAAATTGATCGCCACAATGGTCCATGGGACATGACAACAAGGTAGTAACTTCAATTTAAATCATCAATGCATTAAACTGTACTTGAGTCTCCATAGGAATGTATTGTGTGGTGTGTGGGACCCCATTTTCCTCATTCATATATGGTTTAAAAGACACCATGATACTTATATCAAATTGAGACACTCACCCATGGCCTATACTCTGAGACCATAAACTTGAATCTAAGGCCCCTGTAATAGTACATTAAACTATTCGTATAGCCTGGGTTTGAATCTCACTTTAAACTGATCACCAAAATGGTCCAGGGGACATGACCTCATGTTAGTCACTTATATTCCAATCATCAGTTCTTTAAACTGTACTTGAGTCTCCATATGAATGTAATGTGTGGTGTTGCGACCACTTTGTCCTCATTCGAATCTGGTTTATAAGACAACATGATACTTATATCAACTTGAGACACTCACCCATGGTCTAAACTCTGAGACCATAAACTAGAATCTATCTCCCATGAATTAGGACTTTAAACTATTCGTAAAACTAGAGATTCAATCTGGATTTCTGATGAATTCCATTGGATATATCGATCCTTTATCAGTTTGGATACCCGTCACATTTCAAATCCAGATGGCCCCCATAATGATATTGGGGTCATTCAAGTTTTCATTAGTTCTCATCATGAAAAAATAAACTTAAGGAACATTAGAGGCAAATTGTGGATCAACTATTTCTATTTGGGTCCATAGTTGAACCTACTTATGCTCAACCCATTCATAACTGGTATAGTTGTGGCCTCGTTATTTTAAAAATGGTGTATAGTTGATCCTTACACACTTTCCACCCATTTATACAGAACATGAATTTCCCATATTACCTCCATTCCACTCCCTTGTATCACAATGTAATTCCCAACACTTAGTGGTACCCCTAATATGGGCTTACACATCTTAGAGGAATCCCCCACCCCCAATATATTTCCTTGTTTCCCACACTGAGTAATGATTATAGAATCTTGATAATTTGAGTAGGGTGTAGACAAATGTCGTCTAGCTGTAAAAGGAGGCCCAGGGTCCAAAATCTATGACCGTAAAACAAGGAGTCTATGTCCAAGCACGTCTTTAAATTCATGTGAATAATATAAGGGTGTTTTGTACAATATGGGCCTCCATGGTCCTCATCAATGTATAGAACGTGTGTCCCCTATTACCTGTATGGTACACGGGCCTCTCTGGGATTATTCACATCGGTTTTATTCCCTATATTTCAAATAAATACACTTGGTTAATACATTTCTATTGTCCATGTAACACAACTTTAAACATTTTTCTAGGATCAATTTTATAATACTATAAATTGAGTGAAACATCCTAGTAACATGTTGTAAAACTATGGGACACATCCTGATCACATGACATCAAACATTACAATGACACAACCTCACCATACTACATAAAAAATCATGCCTATCATCCGTAATTGCATGCTGTAAAATAGAAAAACATCTTACGCTATCAAATGAAAGGTCATCTTCCCATATGATGATCTCCTACTACATTGATCATGTTCTCAGTTATCACCCATCATCTGAAACATCGCTTCCCTGGAATATGGTTTTGATCTTTTTTAGACCAATATTCATACACCAATGAGTTCTAATCTATAGTCAAATAATTTCAAGAGTGTTGGAACCCATTCTATCATTTCATCACTCCATTTCTATGGTTCTTTTGTCCCTTTTTTGTATCTTAATCTTCTTCCATGTCTAAAGGGACACCTTAATGGTTTGATCTCATGCCATTTTTTCTCACCAATAATTTTTGGACAATGTATCATAATAATTTGAAGGACATTCTGAGATAGGTTGTATTTGTCAAACATGGCCAGGTATCAATCCTCATTTTTTAACACCATTCCATGTTAATGGGGTGAATTCTATGTACCGATCATAGTCATCATCTATCCAATATCTACATGCCACTTTCCTTATGTTATATGTTCTAGTAATCATGGTTCACACTTTACATTCATATTTGTTTAGATCGAGTAGTATGCCTCTGGAATTATCCTGTTAGTGCTAAAGTAAATGTTAGGAATGTTTGTTGGTTGTTCAAGGAAACTGGTTCTCTAGACATATCCTCTCAAGAACTTAGTGTTTTGTGATCATCTATCATTATCATATGAAAAAAATATCATGTTCATACCCTATTTATCTTATTGGGAATGGCCCATGTGTTCTTATGGATTGGTTGATGGTTTCCTCATATATATGATCGATGTAAGATGACAAATAAAGAAAATATGGTAAATAATTCAAGATATTCTAAACCAGAGATTAAGGGTGTTATCCATATATTAGGGCATCCCTTTGAAAAATATTCTACTACAAATCCACCTTAGTGATCATGTGACTGAGCTCATCCAATCTCAATTGAGTGATCTTGAATGAATATTTTCATACATACACGTATTACTTCTCATCATCATCCTTGGAGAGCACTATGTTGAACCTAATTTCGTATTGATCCTACTCCTCTCGACACTCAGTTTATGCCTTCTTTTTTTCAGATTCCTTGGCCTCAGATGTTACTAGTTAAACCCTTTGAATGTTTGGGATCTTTTCTTAAGTTATAGCAGTCTTCCCCAACTCTTCTTCCAACCCCTCAATGTGGTCAATATCTTCCTCAATTATTTTTATTTCCAAGGATCCCTCTGTCGTATGTTTCTTATATGAAGGATTTATCACTTTCTATTTGTTATGTTCCCAATATATGATGATGTCATTTTACAGTGCATGAAGTGCACTGGAATCCATCCCACTGATTTCTAGAATAAACATCCAATTGAAGAGATATCCCACATGTTGGGGTAGTTTAGTTCTATATATATGTATAATGAAGTTCCACACATTCCTCCATGCCCTGTAAAAGAGGGAAAAATTATCCTCAATGACTTATGGGTCAAATTATTCATAATAATTGGGTTGTATATACTCATAAGGAGGATACACTACCCAGATATTTTCTGATTGTTCCTCCATATCATGATCTTCAAATAGTTGCTGCAAAATAACCATCCCTGAGAATAGTTCATCATCTGTCACTCCACCTATGGAAGAGGCCCATATTGCACTTTTTCGTACTGTGTTGTTCAATTCCATCATCCAAGTTCCGATGGATATTTTGGATTATAAAACAATCTCATCATTATATTCCATAACATCCATAAGTAGAACTTTTGATGAAGGCAAAAAAACATGATAATCCCAGCTACTGATAGTATTGTTGCTTCCCCCATAATAATTTAATACCTTATACCCACTTGTGATAGTACAAATTAAATATTCCCAACCACCACAGTTCTATTAGATGTCCTTATTATGGTTCTTTTCTCAAACCCCTCTATGGATCACATGGTCTCATTAGTCCCCTCTCATGGTGCCTCTACAGTTGGCACAACTTCCATGACCACTCTGGACGTTTCCATTAGGAGGGAAGGAACATCCCCCCCACCATGGCTTCGGGTGTAGCTAATATAAGTGTTGGAACTGGGGGCTGACATCCACGCACCATCCAAAATACCATTCAAAAACATTTCAACCAATAAACGGATGGAGAAACAATGAGTCAAATAAATATAAGATAAATGAGATTTTGTGAATTGTGTGCCCTAGTGAGGATCTCATAAGGATTCCCTAAATTCCCACCTGGTAGGGTTCCTTCTGCAGATGTGCCTTAGTTTTATGTCTTGATGTTTGAATACTCTTATAAATGACATTGGGATGACACCCACACTCTCCACTTCATGGGTTGAGATCCCTTCACCATCCTTGTAAGGACTATCTTGAACTTCCCCCACCACCGTGTTTGATTCCAATACAAGTGGAAGGATGGTTAGAAAACATTTCTGAGGAGCTAGTTGAATCTATGGTATGTGAAATTCTAATATTTACATGTTCAATAGAAATGAATCCCATAAAAGGTGAATACTGATTAGAATCATTTCCCCAAGACTCACATGTGTCCTTGAGTGAGGGAGAATGTACCTCTAGATCAACTGCAAACTGTTGTGGAATAGTGGTCAACTCTAATAGAACCATCACCCAGTTATTAAATGGGCATGTGGTGAATAAATAATTCACCAAGTCTTCCAGATCAGTCACTTATCACTACCCCTCTTCTTGAGAAATAAGGAAACCAACCTTGGTGTGACTGATCTTGTTGAGATGCATCCAATGACATTTGAAATTCTACTACATCATGTGAACACCATAGAAGAGCATAGAAAATTCCCAATTGTCCCAATCCTTTGGAAATATTGAATCATTGGGAATATCACATTAATATAACAACATTCCAAAAGATTTAAAAAAACATACTAAGGATCACCTTATATGTAACCCATTCCTCCTTAGTCTTCCTTCCCAAGAGAATTAATCCAGATGATGCTTCTCCTCTCCCTTAGTCTCTTGCATATGTGGGAACAATAACTATTGATATATCTACTACTACAATACCCACTGGCCTAGCACTACCACCATGAAAAAAATTATTCACTATTTTTTCCTAGACAAATGGTGGAGGTCTTACAACTACACCAATTTATATATACCACAACCTCAGTATTACCCCAATACATGTGATCTCCCAAAAAAGCATATAGTGATAGGTCACCTCTATGTAGTAGTTGGTGGATAAATAATATAACACATCTTTCTACCCTCATATCTAGTCATGAGATAATGTTACCTCATCGCTGAACGGTGGAAGTCAAGGCATACCACTTGGGAAACATTCTATGTCAACCTCTATATGAACCTAAACTTCCTGTCAAACCTGTCCTAGTTACATGGTTCATATTAAAACCATCACATCAACACACCATCTCATATGTCTAGGACCTTAAATATTTCCTCCATAGTCCCTATTCAATGATTAGTTACTATCCTAGTCGGTGAGGTGGACATGTGAATTATAAATTGACCATCCATCCCAACATTGTCTGACACATGCTTCAGGCCCTACATGAATGGTTAAATACTAAATATATTCTGGATGGATGATCAAATTTTATTTATGGGAGGTGAAATTTTGTTCGGATTCTCATATCCCACTATGTTTGAAGCCACACAACTATATAAGAAGTGAAAACACCTTCTTAAACAAAGTAGTTTATTCTCATCACTAACATGCTGATGTAATTTGTACTGCATTGAAAGCACTAGGATTCCACTTTCTACATACTACCACATCAATAACATCACCTCCATTATAAAATTTCATGACCTAACCACCATGTGTGTATCCATCACTATGATCATCCAAACAAAAATGATCACTACAATTAATCATTCCAACATAACTGTGGGTAGATTCTCTTTCATGATGATCTAACCCAAAATATTCCACTGGCTTACATGAAAAATATATTTTTAAGATCCCTCAAACCCCCAATGTTGTCCCTTGGTTCATGTGCATGGACTCTTAAAAAAATTTCATCAAAGATTCTCACCATCATTTGGTTCCTCTGTTGGGCAGTTCATGAAATAGTTGAACCATTTCTTAAAGAGGATATCCCTAATCTCCAGCTTTTATTAAGCAGTTCCATTTACAAGATCCAATGTATCTTTCTCCTGAGCCAATTTTTTTTCCTATTCTCCCCAAATATACTCCATGAGGAGAGTATCATTGTATATCTCCCATAAGACTGAGATCCAACATAATTGTGCAAGGTCACAAGGGATAATGTTGACCTCCCTATGATTTAAATGGAATGTGTTGGTCTCCAGTGATAATTTTCTAAACATCTTGTTCCTAATATCCACTAGCAGGTAAACATAAAATTGTAAATTCCATGCCACCTCATAAACTACTACTCACTTCAGCACTGCTGCAACCTCTCGACATAATGTGAACTACTAGTAGGACCTGCCCCATTCATCTACAAAATTGATGTCTTTGAAAATATCTCAAACATCATTCCATCCTTTCTCTAGGACCCCTAAAAAAGAGTTGATAATAATCTAATACTTTGGTGGGATGGATCTTCCTCTAGATTCCCCCCATCAAAATTTTTCATGTTGAATTAGAGGCATTCCTCTAAATATATTTTGTGGTCTTTCTAAATGTAGATAGAAATGGACCTATGCCCAAAATATGTTCTCTATATGCCTCTAAACCTATAATCCAGCTCATCCCTACTGTCCTTCGAAATGATGACATCTAAACTCAGTCAAAATCCACACAACATCATACTCATTCATAAAGGATACTCCCTTTTATTCTCTAACAACATCCCAAGAAGGGATTTCTAGTCCGAGATGCATTGGAAGCACCCTCTAATCATGATATTGTTCGTCGTCTCTTTTGTATGAAAATAATCACTAATAACATCCCAAGAAACTTCTTGATCGACCATTGAATTTAGTGAATATAAGTTTTTGATACTGGTTCACAATAGAAGACATAGAGTTGGACATGATTTCTTTATAGACATGTATTAACCTCACATCCTATTTTTTTGATCTAGTTTTTATCACCATCACATAGGTGGTGATAGGATACCAAAATATGGAATATTTCAATGTTATACCTAAATCATGACCCACAATGGATATAAAAATTAGTCATCAGATACCCATCAGATAGATACACAAACTGGTCTTCCACAAGTCTAAATGGAATTCCCAGTCATCACTATAACGACCAAAACATTCATTAATGAAATTTCCTTTAACCAAATTAAATGTAAAATTTTGGTTATATAAAATATAAACATCATTTGTTTTATGTTTTTGGATTTTAAGAAATTGTTATGAATTGTGACCATTTCTAATTTAGCTATTGAACAATGATCACATGATTAGTATAAATATAGGGCTTTAAAAGAAGTGATGGCCTCATCCAGAAGACATTCCCCATTAGAATCCCATTTTTTGAAACTTAGAATGGGTGTGGAACATTTGGGATTTTATCTTTTCCATTCCCAATCTGAGGTTGAACATATTAAACTTTAGAAGAACCGGCTACGGTAGAAGTGGAAGTTAATAGATATTACAACCTGAGCGATGTAATCTGAGCCACCCCTAGAGTCTGTCACCATTTCCCACCTTAAACTTTGGTCTTATGATGATTTTATAAGGGGTTATGTTATATGATCCTAAAACTATGACTATGTACATTATTGTTTTATAATTAATGTGCATTCATTTTATTTTTGAAACTTAGTAATTAGTATTTAAAACAAAAATTGTATTTTAAAGTTATTATTCAACTAAGAAATATATTTGGATGACTTAAGAGTATTTTGAATTAAATAATTTTTTAATATATTAATATTATTTTTATTTAATTACTTTTTATTATATATATATTATTATATAATTTTATGAATGATATTGTAATCTTTATTCTGGTTTGAAAGCAGTTTCTACCAAACCCCATGAATTTTCAGTAAATGCATATTCTTATTTTAAAATAAATTATACACATATACATAAAATTATTTAGATAAAATGAATATTATTTTTTAGAATCAAGATGTCAAAATTATCCAATGGTGAATTTTTCATAATTTTTTGAGACTATCGATTTTTTCGGTAAAAATTAAATAATGATTTAATATATAATGTGTTTCATCACATCATAATGACTCAATAGTGATATTATAAAATAATATAACCATTATTTATTCCAATATATGTTATACCATTAATATAATGTGACTTTGTGTTTGTTTGTTTTATTTTACAAAGAATTAGTGGACCCTTCAAGGCTTATAAAACATTTTGTCTTTTTAAATTCTCTTCCTTGAGAGTGTTACTCACCTCGACAATAGAAAACCAATTATTTTACGATGTTAGGGCATTTTACTTATAGAATATATTTTTTTCACTCCTCTTTTGAAAAAATAATGCACAGAAACCATGGGATGGTTTGATATTTTGATGAGTTTAATGTGAGGTGTCCCAAACCTAAAAAATAAAGAATTACCTCTACTTTCATATATAAACAAACACATGCACCCACTTATTCTTCCATAAAAGCCTATAGATTTTTTCCAAATCCTTAAATCCTCTACCTAGAATCGTCCAAAGGTGCCCCATGCCCTCAAGAAGCCCCACTCAAGCCTCTCACAAGCCTTTGGTATAACACTTTCATGAAAGGGATTTCTTCCTCTCTAATTTTTCTCTATTTTTTTATGAATTTATGCTATTATGTATTAAATTACAAATGTTGGGGTTGATTTCACACATCCAACATACTCCCCTCTTTATGTTTGGATGATGGGAGACCCCTTTCTCTCTCATTAATGCCTCCCATGTACACATGTTACCATGATGAATTTCCACGAAGGATTTATCTCTCCTCTATTACATCAAAGTAATTATTTTTTATTGTGTTAAAAAATTATATTATGTTTTTGGGACATGTATTTGTATTACCCCCTTATAGTCCATCTCATTTACATATGATGAGACACCCATTTAACTCTCATTACCCATTTTCATGAATCTTTTTTTCAAGTTGTTATGCTACGGAAATTGGAGAGCGTTTTTCCAAGACATGATCATTGTGCATTGAACATAATACCCATATCTATAACAAGGGTATTCATCATTATGAAAATTGTTTTTGACGCTTTCATCGGGGCACACACGTCCCTCTTGTTCGAGGATGGAGACATTGTTTGTTGCCCCACATTCCTACATTCCAAAGGCGTGTGGAATTTGTTCCTTGTTCAGGGACATTTTCTCCTTGATCAGAATGAGAAGATAGGAGGTATGTTCTTCCTTCCATGGATTGAACTTCAGAACATGTGACCTAGTCTGGGTCTCCATTAATGATTAATTTGTGGTTTGTGAATCTCATTCCAGGTGACATGTCTTTGTGGATGCCAGTTAATTATACTACATCCATTCGGACATTCCATGGGGTCTTAACCTGGTAGAAACCTTCAGTTAGAGTAGATGACATCATCAGGAATGTCGGGGCATCGCTAGATGCATGGAAATTGTGGAACTTTTAATCTTCTTCATAAGAGGGCATCTAAAGGGAGAAGAACCTGAGGTATCCCACATTAGTAACATGGTATATTTTATCAGAGACATATCTGTGAGGTTTTCCTCAGCATCTGATGAATAACATGGGTTATGCCATGAGTTTAATGTCTAGAAGAGACGATTAAGCTAAATGATTGTCTTCCGAGGTTTTCCTCAGGCATCTCATGTTTAACACACGGTAGGCTGTGAGTTTTACATCTTGCGGAGATGGAATGAGGGTGAGCAGAACGTCCCATAGTGAGAGATCCTATTGGTACATCCCTATGAGAGAACTCCAGGAGTGTTTACCATGTAAGTGGATCAAAACACTCAATAAGAGTAGACCAATGATGGTTTATCCCATAAAGGGAACAATTCACACTGTGAAGGCTGATTTGGACACCACTGAGGGAGGGTCAGGGAGTGTGAACCCCAGAATCGGGAAAAAACCATGGTTTACTTTTGGTTGGGACTATAACTCAAAGAGGCTTCCTACATACCATCTTTAGATGAGAGGGATCAAAACCCACTTAGTTTGAAGGGGTGATGAAATTGGGTATACACCAAGGACAACAACTCGAATACATGTTGGGGCTTACACATGGATTGTGGCCCGTGTAATGCTTGGAATAGCAAGAAGGTAGATGACATGATCCCACTAAGATGTGGCGGCCCATATAAGAATCAATATTGATGATGGAATGATTAAGGAAGTGGAGAGAGAATGATATGGAATCAACTTGAGGAGGACAATGATGTTGTGATTGAACATTGAAGAGACGTCCTACATATCACTGTGGTTGGGAATCAATGTCTACATAGTTCGGTGGGATGATGAGACACCTGAGGAGTCGTCCCATGAGAATGGATGCATGGATGGGAACTGGAGGAAGTGGAACCTACAGTTTGTGGAATAACATTTCCGAAGAACATTGGCTCAATGGAGATATCCAGACAAGGGATGAGCGATGGGATTGAACCTCAGGAATGCATCCAATGTATCCCCATGGTAGGGAATCAATGTTTGTGTTGTATATCTGGAGATGGATTACTATAAATTGGAGACTTCAACATCATACCATCGAATGTGGATGACAATGGAATACCGCTGAATGGATTGACAACAACTTACTACTGAATGGATTTCACAACGGCTTACAGCTTAATGTGGTCACAATGGATTACCGCTGGATGGGATTGAACCTCAAGGAGGATTCCTTCCAAATTTATCCTGGAGACAAGGATAAATGAAAATGTAGTTCAGGATTAGTTTTGGGATAGGCATCAAGATCGATGGGATCAATTGATGGTGGGCGTGAACCTCATGAAGGTTTCATACGTACCTTTCCTTGAACAGGTTCAAAGTCCACAATGTTCGGTAAGAGTGAGAGTTGATGGGAAGATGGTCGGGACGAATGTTTGATGGTCATAATCCTTAGGGAGGCTTCCTACGTTCCATTCCATCCCATGGATAAAAGTACACATAGTTTATGATGAGTGGGAACCAACGTAGAGATGATCGGGACCAATGTATGGTGTGCTTGAACCTTACGAAGGCTTCTTACATACCATTCCTTAGAGAGGATCAATGTCCACATAGTTCGTGATGGTTTTGGTGCACCGACGTGAAGGGATTGGAGACCAACAGGTGTTGGGATTTACCCTCAGGGAGGCATCCTATGTAACTTGTCTCCTAAAGTATCAAATTCAATGTAATTCATGTGGGGTGGGTTTGGGTCATACACTCTAGGTCACTAGGGTGTTTGGTGAACCAGTGTGACAATGGTCCGGACCAATGGTTGTTGGGATTGAACCATCGGGAGGCTTCCCACATACATTTCCTTGGAAAGGATTAAAGAACATGTATATAAGAAGGAGTGGGTGAACCGACATGAAGAGTGTCAGAGTGACCAGGTATTGGGCTAGAACCTCAGGGAGGATTCCAACGTACCTCACCATGGAAAAGATCAATGAACATGTAGTTCAGGTGGAGTGGGTGTGGGGCTTACACTCTAGGATGCCCTAGTGTTTAGTGAACGAACGTGAAGATGGTTGATATCAATGGTTGTTGGGCTTGATCCTCAGGGAGGTTTCCTATATACATTGCCTGGGAAAGGATCAAAGACCACATATTTTAAAAGGAGTGGGTGAACCGACTTGAAGGGGGTCAGAGTGACCGTGTGCTGGGAATGAAACTCTAGGAGACTTCTTACATACCTATCATTTTTAATGATCTAAGACCATGAATTTTAGGTGGGGTGGGTGAACCGACGTGAAGGGGGTCGGAGCGACCGGGTGTTGGGATTGAGTTTTAGGGAGGCTTCCTACATTACTGTACTTTGTGAGAATCCAAGACCATGTAGTTCAGAAGAACTGTTTGGGGCTTCCAATCTGGGAATCTAGGAGAGGATGTCATGGTCGATGCTTTCTCTAAGCCCACGTGAGTCATGCTCGGTTTGAGACACTAATGACAACACAGACCTTTCTATCACGCTGTGGAAGGAGCATCCATGAAAAGTGGGGTGGGGCTTACACATATTTAGCAGCACAAAAATGAAAAATGGGCTTAAGAATGGTCCACAGCCCAATGAAGAAATAGTGGCTTACGCATGGTTAGTAGCCCAAGGTAATGGAGATTGGGACTTACTTCCGGAGTGAGGCAACGGTGCTGTTATGGAGCAGAAACTGTGAATGGGGCATAAGCAAGGAAGCTGCCTGGGTGCTGCTAAAGAGAGGCAACGCTGGATGGGGATTACGCAAGGATGTTGCCCAGGTGTCTCTATAGATGACAATTGTAGATGGGGCTTACGTAATAAAGATGCTTGTGTTCCACTATGGAGTAGCAATTTTTCATGGGGATTACGTAAGGAAGATGCCTGTGTGCCGCTATTGAGTGGCAGTTGAGCATGGGGCTTAAGAAAGGATGTTGTATGGGTGCAGCTATGGAGAGAAAATGGTGGATGGGGCATACAAAATATAGTTTCCTGGGTTCCACTATAGAGAGAAAATTGTGCTTGGGGATTACACAAGGAAGATACCTGTGAGCCGTTATGGAGTGACAATTGTGGATGGGGCTTACACAATGAAGTTGCTCATAATGTATTCCTCGTGTCTTGCAAAGAGGTCATCCTGACTTCTTGGGGGGTGGAGGTATATAATTAGGGCCAAAACCCATGCCCAAGTGAAAAAGTGGGATAACACCAAGGGATGTTGGAACCCATCCGAAGAAATGGATTTGAAATGTTTCAATCACATTCCCGAAATTCAGAAAGCAATGAGGGTTGAATGATGATGGAGGATAACTGTTGACCGTGTTTGAAACACTGCATCCACATCGTGTTATCCTAAAATGGTGACATAAAATGCGGGTCACCTATTGACTGTGTTAGAAACATGGGACCTGACTAAAAGTGTCATCCAATGTCTTCTGGGGAGTTGGCCCAGGATGGTAGGTGAGCCGATTCGGCATGGGACCTGGCTGTTTGTGGGTCCCATCAGACATGGAAGTGGTTGAAAATCTTAATGGAGGATGGGAAATGCGTGAGGTGGAATGATGGAATGTTTGAACCAATTCCAACACTCTTGACACTACGCCAATGTAATAATGGAATTAGGCATATTATTCTTGGAGAATAAGGAATCTCTTATTTAGAGAAAGAGGAATCCTATATTTAGCACATAGGGTGTACTACAGTTTATATTCATGTAAATAGGACTATTGGCATCTCATTCTTGGAGTATAAGGAATCTCTTGTTTCGAGCAAGAGGAATCCAATGTTTGGAACACAGTATGGACTATAGTTTATAATCATATAGAGAGGACTGTTAGGCATAAGGTGCATAGAAATAGATGGGGTTGGTACATATGCAAGGGAAACCATCTCTGGTTCAACCTAGCATAGGAGTCAGGTGACGGGGTTCATATGAGTAGCATGGGGAATGGTTCATCTCATTTTACTCTAGGGAAATTGATGACGAGAATCACAACACATGACATAGGAAATAGACCAAGAGTAATATGATAACTCAAGGTGTTTCATGGAGTGTTGTGGGGTATCAAAAATAATTGTATCCCATAGGTGGAACGCATCTGTGCATATCGGTGCACTAGAAATTGCCAACGTCCTAGCCCGAAAAGTTCATGGTGTGACTCGTGGATCATGGACTCACGGAGCCGCTTTGTAAAATAAAGTAGCGCTCTATGAAATCCGAGATCAGCTGCCCAAGGAGCGGAGTGACTGTTAGCGAAGGTGGGGTCAGCTGGGTGTTTATATGGGAGAGGCGTTGCAAAGGTAATCCTTCTTGGCGTGAAGACAGAGCTTTCTTCGGAGCGGGTCATGAACGTCAATGTGTTTTGCTGATCATCTGACCTCCTTGATTCAGGGCGGGTTCGTGAACGTAAAATGGTTTCGTGGGGCATGCTTCCTCCTTTCTCATTCATGGCACTCCACAATCACCAAGGGAACTTTTCTAATGGGCTTCACAAACCAGTTATCATGCCCTACATCAAATCTCCATAACTCCTAATTTGTAACTCTGTTCGGGCCGTATGACCTAAAAAAACAAATACTAAAAATATGGCTCTGACCTTGGATCATGTATGGAAGCATTTGGAATATTTTTGGGATGTGCATTCTGATACCAATACTCACATTCATATTGAATTGTAATTTCATTTATTTTTTCCATGATACATAATTGTGTAACAACTTATGATGTTGATTGATTCCATGTTATATGATCCATTTGGCACACTTATGCATGAAATAAAATGTGTATGAAGGGTGTTCCCTAATAGTGAAATAATACATTGGGTAAAGTATAGTATTGTGATACCTCATGTGCAATGGGTGTTGACTCTTGCTAATTTAAGTGCAATGAGTGTTTACTCTAGATTCAAGTGCAATGGGGGTTTACTCATGCTCCCTATGAAATGTGCCTTGGCTCATGCTAAATTTCATGTTAAGTGTTGTTGGCACATTTCCATTCTATGATTATCATGGTATATCGGGCCTTTATGTTAATGTTTTTCCTGTGCTCCATTGATATGCCTATTGTCTAAAATTTATTTTATTCCTCATGTTATTCATTGTTTATTGTCGTACTAGGCATTATAGCTCACCCTTTTCTTATGCTTGTCCTAATGTTATCCCATGATTTGCTATGTATGAGGAAATGTACTAGTCATGTAAAGGATGTTTTCAATAAAGATGTTGTATCTCATTTTTTAAGTTGTTAGGTAATGATCCTAAGCCCCAAATACACTAGAACTCTTGATCATCCATGTTGTATAAAGTGAAGAGTTTATGTAATAAATTATGAATATTTTAGTAATAAAATAAGGGTTGTAATAGTTGGTATCAAAGGACAAGTTTAGTTATTTTTGGGATTAAAAATAGAAACCATAGTTTAGAATTAGAGAAAAGAATAATTATAATAAAAACATCCCTAATTATTGGTACGTATTGAGTAAGTGGTTTATCAAAAAAAATACATCCATGTCCAGATATGAGTAGGTAGAGGCGGCTCTAGAAAAGATGTATCTCAGGGGTAAAACCTGAAAACACTGCATTGATCTAGACTCAAATGGGAACTGGTTCACGACAATATGATTTTCTTCACATTTGGTTATGATACTCTTGGGGGATTTGCTTTGATAAATTAACAAAATTAGTACGAATCCTTATTAATAGAATTATAAAAATTCTATAGGGAATCTATGATTGAATGTAGATCATGAATATCATAGATTAAAGCATATGGATTCATATGTTAAGGAAATAAAAGTAATTTATATCTTATCAGTTTTGACCTATCATTTAAATTTGTGTGTTACCCCTAAAATTATTTTTATTCTAGCCAATGGATGATAATTGGTGGAATTTGGCTAACTAATGATGTGAATATCAATGTCATTACTTTGATAATGAGATGCCCAATTTTATAGGAGTGGGAATCATGAAATTTTTCACTCTTCTCTCTCAGTTAACTAAAGATTCAAATAGAAACATGTGTCCAGAGGAATGTTCATCCCCCCTAGGAACGAAAAAATCACTATCAAGAACATAATGAGACAAAGTCCTCGTACTTTTAATTGATCATCTAATCCCTCAACCACAAAAAATTGGATCAAATCCATCGAAAAGATCTTCTACATCCTTAAATGTTCCGAATAAGAGAAGGTTCTCATGGATTCTTATCGTATAGAGGGTGAAGCTGGTCACTGGTGGACATTGATAAAAAATATTAACATTGAGGAGGAGATCAAGGTGTAGGAATGGAAATATTTCATGAATATGTATTTGGATAAATATTTTCTACGCACCCTCTGATAGAATATAGAATGGAACTTCCTTGCCCTCAAGAAAAAAGACGACTAATCTGTCAGTGTGTAAGAGGAAAACATTACCAGGCTTGAACGATATGACTCAATTTTTTTGTTACCCCACAATGCAAGGTTGACTGCTTCTTTGGTGGGCAGAAACCTAATCTACACAATGCTCTGGCAATCCATGACTTCGACAGTTGTGATTAAATGGTCTAATGTGCCCTCAAGGTCGAAATAAAGATCAAAGAATCTCATGGGTATCATGGGTATGAGAAGCATAAGGTGAACATCAATGATAATGGTTTGATGGATAAATCAATGGTTCTAAGAAGATACATCTACCCACTTTCCAATGGTGTATAATGAATAACCATGGAAATTTACTGAAGGGGATGATGAAATGCTTTAGGTGTGTCAGAGGAGGGAACCTAGATATTAACAACCGACAAGAAAAAAACGTGACTGCAACAGTGAAGATGAACACTCTGTTCGAACATCAACACATTTTTAATTGCTACAGCTGTAATAAACCAGGGAATCTCTCAAAAAAGTTCCCTATGCCAATGGATTTTGGAGGTAACCAACAACCTCCAAGGATGTAAGGGAGAGCTTTTCCCATCACTACTACCGAAGTGAACCCTGAAAATGAAGTGGTGAATGGTACACAAGTTATTCATTCTATAATAGAAAACATTATTTTTTATTTTGGTTCTACTCAATATTTTATAACCCTAATGATTAATATAATAATCCTAGCACCACATCAAATCATGAAGGTATATATGTCTATGAGTACAACAAAGGTGGAAATTATTTCATCCATTGAATATAACTCATCCCCTGTCTGAATTTATGTATTGAATTTCCCCAAGAATGTCATCATACTCTCTCTACTATTATTTGATTCAATTCATGGCATAGATTGCCATTCTTATATAAATCCACCATAAATTGTTGTTATAGAGAAATCACATTCCATGTAGAGAATATACTCTCTATTAAATACAAGTGCAAGGAGGAAAATGAATCTCTTTTAGCTCCATCATGTTAAGGGTGGATATTACAGCTATATGAGCATGTGTAACTGCAACAGAAGATTATGTCTTAGGATGTAACCATCCTTGAAGACCTGACTATTGTGATGGAATTCGCTGAAGTGTTTCTTGAGGACTCATCTAGTCTTCCTCCTATATGAGATGTAGAATTCTCAATTGTTCTTATACCTGGGGAGTTTCCAATATCCAAGACTCCATATAGAATTGTTGTAGTCGAGCATGAGCAGCTGAAGAAACTTCTAAAGGAGAATCCAGATAAAGGGTTTATATCCCCAAGTGTTTCACCAAGGGATTCACCAGTCCTCTTAGTCAAGAAGAAGGATGGGTCAGTGCCCTTTGGCATTTATTATCACGAGCTTAAAAAATCCATGATAAAGAACAACCATCCTCTCTCATTAATAGATTTCTTGTTCGGTCAGTTTCATGGATCACAATACTTTTACAAGGATTATTTGTGGTCAGGATATTAATAATTAATTGTGAAGAAGAATGATATTCCCAAGATTTCTTTTCATACAAGATAAATGCACTATGAATTCACCGTAATACCTTTTGGACTCACTAATTGTCCAACAATTTTTATGGACTCGATGAATAAAGACATTGGGGATTACCTCGACAAATTTTGGGTATTATTTATAGATGATATATTGATATTCTATAAAACCAGGTGGATCATGCAGAGCATATAAGAACTATACTAGAGACCTTGTGAAAGGATAAGCTCTATGCAATGTAAAAAAAGTGTGAGTTCTGGTTGATGGAGTTATCATATTTGTTCCATGTCATCATAAGAAATGAGATATATGTGGATCCCTCCAAAACATATACAATTAAGGGATGGCTGTGTCCAACATCAGTAATGTATATTCGTAGATTCTTGGGGTTAGCATGATATTAACGATAATTTGGGAGAAATTTCTCACAACTTACCAACCCTCAAACCAAGATAACTCATAAGAGAGTAAATTGTTCTTGGAGTGATGAATTTGAAGAAATCTTCATGGATATAAAAGGGAATCTTATCACTGTACCCATTCTCACTTTACCCACAAGTGGAAACCTTATTGAGGTATTCATTGATGTTTCAATGAAAGGAATGGGATATGTATTGTTGAAAAATGACAAATTCATTGCCTATGATTCAAGGAAATTGAAATTTCATGAGAATAATTATTTAACACATGATTTAGAGATTTCTGTGGTGATATTTTCTTAAAAAAAATTCTGGATTATCTCTCTTGGGATAAGTGTGAAATATATACGGACTACAAAAGACTCAAGTATATATTCACACAGAATGTGTTGAACATGAACCAATGAAAATGGTTAGATCTAATAAAATACTTTGACTACTCAATCCATTACCACCCCGGGAAATCAAACAAGGTGACTAGTGATCTATGTAGAAAGGACCCAAAAATTCTATCATTGATGAGAATTGAGAAGGATATAATCTTGTTAGACTTAATGAAGATGGGCATGGGAATAAAAATGAAGGGAACATCATCAATCCTTTCACTATTTATTACTCATCCATGTCTTTTGTAAAGGATAAAAGATTGTGAAAAGGATTATGTTCAAATTCAGAAGAAAGTAGAAGCTATTAGGAAAGGGAAATCCTTGGAGTTCAGTGTCCATGAAGAAGAAATTTTGAAACTTGGAAAAAGCTATTTGTTCCATCAAGTACAGAGCTGAAGAAGGAACTTTTGGATGATGCACATAGTTCAAATTTCTCTCCTCACCCATGAAATAAAAAGATGTATCGAGATCCCTGAGAGAATTGTTTGTGGGGTAGTATGAAGAAGGAATTAACTGAGTATCCAGAAAAGTGTCTGGTGTGCCAGTAAGTGATGGAAGAGAGGTAGAAGTATATGTGGATTATGCAACCATTTCTCATGCCAGCATGGAAATGGGAGAACATAATCATGGACTTTTTCACTGTACCGCCAATGAAATTCAAAGGAAATAATGAAATATGGGTTGTTGTGGATCGTCATACAATGTATTCACACTTTATTGCAATTTGGGAGGATTTCTCATTGGATCAACTAGCACAGATATATATCAGTGAAGTGGTAAGGCTTCATGGAGTAATACTATCTTTTGTAACCGATTTGGATCCAAGATTTACCACTATTTTTTTGAAGATTATTCAACATTCTTTAGATACAGAACTGAACAGTAGAATGGCCTATCATCCTCTAAATGATGGAAAATCTTAGCGAACTATTTAGAAACTGGAAGATATGTTAAGATCATGTTCAATGGAATTTAAAGGAATTTGGAATCAACATCTTCCTCTGGATGAATTCTTCTATAATAACGGCTTCCACCCGAGAATTTGAATGGAACCATATGAATCCCTGTATGGGAAGAGGTGAATAACACCAAATTTTGTTGATGAAGTTGGTGAGCGTAAGCTACTAGGACAAGAAATGGTTAATGAAATGGAGGAGAAATTGAAAACCATTCAATAGAATATCGAGGTATCCTAGAGTCAACCGAAGAGTTATGTTGATAAACATCGATGAAACCTAGATTTTAAAGTTGGAGACATTGTTTTTCTATGTATATATCTATGGAATAAGGTCATGATCTTTAAAAATAAAGGGATGTTAATTCTTAGTTACATCAGCCCCTTCGAGATTCATGATCATGTTGGTGTTGTGGCCTATCAGCCAGTACTTCCACCTATAATGTCCAATGTACATGATGTCTTTCTTTTACCCCCATAAATAAATATCATACCGGACCCTACACATGTACTCTTTTTATAGGAAGTACTTCTATAGGATGATCTTTTTTAAGAGGAGCAACCATTGATGATCATAGATCCTAGAGAAAAAGTTATATGAAATATGACAATACCCCTCTTCAAGGTGTTGTGGAACAACCACAATTATGAAGATGTGATGTGGGAATCATATGAAGTAATGAATCAGAGTTACCAAAATCTATTTTTGTGTGGGAAATGGATATTTTGAGGGTGAAATTTCTTAAGTGGGGAAGATTGTAATGACCAAAACATTTATTAGTAAAAATTTCTCTTGATATAATTAAATGTATTATTATGGTTATTTAAATTGTGAACATCATTGGTTTTAGGTTTCTGGATTTTAAAATACCATTAATAATTGTAACCAATTCTAATATAGCCCTTGGCCAATGATCATATGATTAGTATAAATATTGTGCTTTAACAAATCCAATTTACATAGACAAAGGAAGCAATGGCCTCATATAGTAGACTTGCCCCGTACGTAGCATATTTGTCATAGCTCAGAATTAAGGTGGCATCATTGTGCTTCTATCTTGACCAAGACCAGGGCTAGCTTGAATACATTATGCTTGAGCGGAACAAACTATGAGAAATGTGGACGTTAATAGAGATTACCACCCGAGCGATGTTATCTGAACCACCCCATGATTCTGTCACCATCGCACACCTTACCCTTCAGTCTTATGCGTGTGGTATAAGGGGTTATTTTATAAGACCCTATGACTATGATAATGTACATTATTACTGAATAATGAATGTGATTTCATTTTATTATTGTTACTTTCTAAACAGTTATTAAACATGAATACTATATTTTGTTAATATTAAACTAATAAATCAATTTTGATGAATTAATGTATTTTTGAATTAAATAATAATTTAATAAAATATTATTTTTATTATTATTAAATTAATTTTTATTACGTATAGATTATCCTATAATTTTATAAATCTAATTGTAATTTTTATTAAGGTTCTGAAAGTTGTTTTAGTCAAAACCCATGAATTTTGGGTTAATGCCATTTTTTTTAAATGTAAGAATTCACATATTTATAAAATCATTTAGAAAAAATGTGTATTATTTATGGAATTAAGATTTCAAAATTATCAAACAGTGAATTTTTCATAATTTTAATATACAGTCGAATTTTTCGGTTAAAATTCAATTTCATTTCAATATATAATGTGTTATATGACTTAATAATGACCTAGTAGTTGTATAATAATGTAATAAAAATATTATGTTCGGAAAATATATTCTTTACGATTAAATTAATGTGATTTTGGGTTTATTTATTTATTTTACAAAGCTTTTGTAGACCCTTCAAAAATTATAAAAAAAATTCATTATAAATTATTTGCATGAATGTGAGACTCACCTCCACAAAAAAAACACTATTATTTTAAGATGTTAGGAAACTGGAGTTATAAAATATTTTATTCCTCCCCCCTTTGGAAAAAATCATGGGAAAAATCATTTGCGGGTTTGTGGTTTAGATTTGTTTAATGTGAGGTGTACCAAACCTAAATAATGAAGAATTTCCTCTCCTTTCCTATATAATCCCACACAAGCTCCCTCTTCCACTTCACTAAGATCCATTAGAGTTATACCAAAACCTTCCCACCTCTCTCTAAAATCATCCCATGGTGCCTCATTCACCCATGAAGCCTCTCTCTTGCCTCTCTAAATCCATTGGGACCACACATCCAAGTATTGGATTTCATCCTATCTCATTTTTGTTCAATTTTGTTTATGTTCATATGAACTTTGTTTCAACTAAAGATGTTGGGGTATGATTTCTCACCTCCACCATACTGCCCACTTTATGTTTTTATGATGGGATACCCCTTTATCTCTCATTAATTCCCCCATATACACCTATTACCATGCCAAAATTCCAGGAGGGATTTAACTATCTACATTTACATACAAGTTATTCTTATGTATTGTGCATCAATATTCTATTACATTTGTTGGGAAATGTATCTATTTGACACCCTTACATTACCATTTCCATTAAATATGATTTGACACCCATTTCTCTCTCATAAACTATTTTCATGAATCCTTATGACGCGCTGTTATGCTGTCAAAATTTCACTGCATTTTTCTAAGCCATGATCATTGTGTAGTGAATACCATACCCATGTATCTATCAAGGGTATTCACGATTATTCACATATACAAATTGAATGGTACTTTAATTTATTTATTCCACATTACTTAATCATGTAATACCATATAATTTAGATTTATTTCAGGTTATATGATCCATGTTGCACACTTATGCATGAAATAAAATGTTTTAGAATGGTGCACCCTAATAGCGCTCCAATGCCTTGGGTGTAGTATAGTATCATTATATGCCATGTTCAATTTGTATTGACTCATTATAATTAATTTGAAATGAGGTCTTACTCATCAATCTTATATAATGAGGGTTTACTCAAGCTCCATGTGAAATGGGCATTTTCTCATGGTAAATTCAATGTTAAGTTCTATTTCTACATTTCCATGTTATGATTATCATGCTTTATCATGCATTTATGTTCATGTTTCTCTTGTGCTCTATTTATATGCTTATTTTCTAACATGGATTATATTACTCATTTCATTCCATGTTTTTTCCCTTACGGGGCTTTAAAGGCCCCCCTTTTTCTTATGTGTGTCCTTAGATTATCCCAAGAAATTCTAAGTATGAGGGAATGTAGTGCTCATGTAAATTATGTTTACAATAAATATGTTGTATTTCATTTTTTAAGTTTTTATGTAATTATCCTAAGCTCCAAAGACACTATACCTCTCGATCATCCATGTAGTATCATGGGAAATTTTTATTTAATAAATCATTTTTATAATTGTAATAAAAGAAGGGTTTTCATCCCCACTGACTTGAAACAAGTGCTTGTGTATCATATTTACACTTTTGGGAAAAGTTTCATCAATAAAAAACAAAATTAAATGAATATATGAAAGTAAATAATTTTTTCTTATTACCCATATTTATATATGATGTCCATGGATATCTAACGATTCTTGAAACAATAATATAATAATAAAATAATAAATTAGTAAATAACAAGAGAAGAAAAAACCATCCCTTATATATGGTCTCCATCCCCTGAAGTGAAAAAATTCCCACTATATGACTTTTCATCAAACACCAATAGTTATTTTTACCCCCATTGGTAGAAAGTGTTAAAATCATAAATGACAAATTAAATCATTTGAATGGACTCTTAACAGATATTATAGGGAAATAAAAGTTCTAAATGCTAAAATAATGTAATAGAGACAACTAGCTGAATGAAATCGAATAAAAAATAACTTCTGATGAATAAATTATCAAATGAATGGGTAAAAGTGAAATAGTAACATGAAACTAAGACAAAATCAGTGTGACCAGAAAATAACACATTTGGCCAACACAACCCACTAAATATTTTTAAAACCCTTAGTAAAATAGTTTAAAAAATTCTAGTTTTAAGGAATCCCTTATCTAATATATCATGAAAATATCATTTTCGTAAAAATTTTCAAATAAAACCTTTTCCATTTAAAATATAAAATAAATTCAAAAACCATTTTACATTTCAAAAATACATTAAAATATTTATAATACAATTCATTTTAATGTAATCCATACAAAAACAATGAGATGCATAAACCATACGAAGTCACAAAATATTCATGGAAACACGGTATTGTAACGGTACCAATATAATAAATAAAACTAGTAGAATACAATAAAATCAAAAAAAAAAATATCCCATAATTTATCCCAAAAGTACAGAGTGTTGTGGGAATCTTCCCTATTCCATAGTAATAATATACCTGATCTATAAACAAGGAACCTATTCTATCTCTTCTAATCCTATCAACTTAATCAGGCATCACACCAAACAACTCTTGATAACATCCCTATAATGATTATGTAAGTGGGAGCAAGGATGTTGTTGTCTAGAGTCCACCAAAACCTTAGGGACATATTGAAAAATAATTCACTGGCATTGGGGTCAGAAACATCATTCGGGTTATCCAACTCATTATCTATTGGTTGTGATTACCAAGGAAACCCACTATCACATGAGTGGTTTCCATCACATATGTGTGATACTATATACCTAGGAATCCCATGACTAATCAAGGAATGATATAAGAAATTAGGAATCACATGAATCAGTGTATACCATTTTCAAATAATCCACACCTCACATCCTTCACCCTTCCATGTACCATTTCCAAAGAAGCATCCAATTCAAAGAATGACAACATGCATGTCAATAATATTCATTTGGCATTTGACCACAAGAAACAATGGTCCAAGGTAAAAAAACAAGTCTTACGAGTCTCCCTGCTATTTATAATACAATTAAAAATTTTCAATGTGACTTAAAACAAACCACTAAATATATTGATCCATACACCCAATTATTCATTTAATTTTATGTCTCACTTAAAATACTATTATAAAAACCAATCTTTCCAAAAAATAAATGTCCATTTTTGAAATAATGAGAATTGGGGAGCATAGAAAATGGGTGTGGCATATGGTGAGGGTATTCTATAACAAACCATACATTACATAAATTGTTACTACTTCAAAATTGATGTACACTTATTAGAACATATAACAAAACCATGAATGGACCGTATAGGTATAGTGTCTTTATAAACTCGGAAACATAAACAACTGGTTCATAAATCATCTATGATGTCTCCCATTTATTTAATCATATCTAGAGTCCCCTTTTTGGAATATCTTACTTAATAACCTTCTTCCTATCCTGGGAAAATAAAACATACAAAATGGTGAGCTCAAATGCTCTATAAGGGTAAACAAAAGAAATATCAATCACATCTTATTCATAAGAACATAATATTTTGGAAATATTAACCTGCAAAAGAGATCATAATTTCATAAGATGGGCTAAATCATAGTTGTGAAATGTAATCCAAATAATCATAACATAAAACATGAAACATTGTGGCATACAAACATAATCATAGAGAATCATTTCTTATTATTCAAGAATCATTTCCAAGAATTTCATAGCAGACAATGTCCATTCCTGAACCGAGTTCACTCCTCGTTTCAGTCCTGTTTTATTGAACCAGTTTAACCTTCCATTCTAGCCATGTTTATCTCATGATATATAAATCATTACCCAATTAATTGGAAAGAGATATAGGTCCCAACCATCGCATAATGATACCATTCTTAAGTGTTGCACAAAATAAAAAATCATACATCATTGCATAACCCATGTAATAAAAATGGGATTATTAAACATCGTGACACCATAAAACAATTAATATAAGATAATGGAATTCATAAAAATAATTCCATCACAACATAATCAAATCAATTTAACAAATAGGGATTGAAACATAACCCTATATTATCTTAGATGAAAAATAATTTTTATAAAACACTTGACCTCCATTCTTGAGGAAAATATCCATTCTACTTCAAAAACATTTTTCCTTTCTTAAAATGTCATACTTTTTTAAAATAAAAAACGTTGATTAAAAATAAAATTGAAAACTAGTAATTTAATCTCTTGGAAATATGGTTTTAAAAATCCATTCATGCCATATAAGTTTAAAAACATTCTTTTCGTACTTTTGTCAGAAAAGTCAAAAAGTACCTCATACGTAAAATGACAAAAGATACTTTTCATATATTTTACTAAAAACTCACCTAAGGGTAAAATTGGATTTAAAAAATTGTAGGTGGATTGAAATAATATTACATATTGAGGAAAAATGTATGTGGGTGATAAAATACACCCCAGTAAATACCAAAGTATAAACATTCTCGGATAAAAATGAGATTGTGATATTTTCCCTTACCTTTGGTTCGATTTTCTTCGTAAGTGTCGGAAACTTTTGTATAATGAATTAAATAATGTTGATGACTTATTAAATAATCATAAATATTTTTATGATATCATATATGGTCATAATCTTATCTTCTTATTAGTAATATTTCATTGTCAGTTGTTATTCGGGTGCTTATTGATTTTTGTTCTTATGCGTGTTTTGTCGAATAAATTCTTAGTCTTATTTTTATGTTATATATACCTCATTTCCAGAATGGTATTACTGTAATATATATCATGTTCAATCATTCAATTCATTTATATAATCTTTATTAAATGATGATCATGTAGAACGAGTCGCATCACATCGTGGAGACGGTATTCCGTACGTACACACGAGCGATGATATCGTTCCCATGATCGTGGAATTGTATTGGAGTGTATGTAAAATATTTCAGAATGAATAACAATTTACAATAATAATATATAGTTTTTTATTTCCACCATTATACCCATCCAAGTAATGTGGTGGTGGAAAATAGATTACACCACGGCATGGGGACGATATTCCGTACGTACGCACGCGTGGTGAATTTGATTTTCGTAGGATGGATAGATGGTGAAATAGGGTTGTTTCAAACTTATAATAACATATATGTATATGAGTGATACTGATGTTATTACTTCATAATCAAACATCTAAAGAAGAAGAATTGAAAGAAGAAATAATGTTGAAAGAATCGGTAACATACATTATATCTTCATTGAAGCGCCTCTTTGAGACCTCCTTTTAAGGCACTAAAATTTGTCATTCAAGAAGACCAGGACCTCTAAGATATTTATAGGGATGTGGATAGGATACATTGGTAGGGGTTGGACGATCTTGAAGGCTCAATGTTGGGTGAGGAAGAGAGGGAGGAGGTGCCCTTTTATAAGGGAGGAGAGGGGCACCATTGGAAAAACTGAAAGTATTATTTTATTATAAAGTTATATTCGGTTTTTAATAGATCCAAATTGATTTATATCGGTGATAAAGTGGGTATGGGTAGAAATCTTCTCATCCAATATAATTTTGACATGTTTAGGTTACTATTTTAACCTTATCATTTAGATTTAACTTTAAGTTAGAAAATTTTACTTTTAGCATGTCTTTTTGTTTTCTTACACTATAAGGTTAAAAATCTAAACATAAAATGCCAAACGAACCCCATGTTTATTATTATTATTATATATAAACTTATCTATGTTATTTTTCCGAACCATATATTTTTATGAATAAAATACAAATTAATAATTTAATATTTTTTTCAAAACTATTTTATGTCAATTTTCACACTATTTGTTAATTGATATTTGTGAAAATCATAACAGAAATATTAGTTCAAAATAAGGTAATTAAATCAATACTAACATGTCATATTAACAATTAAAATTATTTTAATTCATAAAAAGTCTCAAATTACATTTATTTGGGTATTTATAACATTGATTTTTTCAATATATCATTATTAATATAATTACTATATCATCATTGTGTCAAAAATAAATTAAATTATTTAATGTCTAAAAATAATATATAAAATACCATTATGTAGGAAGTATTTTAAGATTTCTAATGAATATTTATAGTTGTATTTAGCTTATTTATAACCCTATATTAAAAATGATTTAGTTATAAAACATTGATTTTAACTATTTTAACCCTTCTTTAAATAAATTAATAATAAATTTCATAATATAATCCACGTGGGCCTAAATGATCATATTTTATTCCTAAGGAAGTTTTTTGTCGAATTACACTTATCCAATAGAATTAAGACATGTGTTAGGGTAATAATAATATCATTTTTACGCTTAATTTCCTTATTTTCTTTTAACCGTGGCGAATAAAAGTAAAAAGTTACTATTCACCAAAAATTATTTTCATATCATTGAACCACATTTTACTTACTGACATCAACCGTGTCTCTCGGATTTTTGAAATTCCACTCACAGAATCGGTAAAATTATGTTTTATGTAAATTTGTAAATTCTCCTAAGAGGTGGGTAAAAGACGGTGAAAAGTTCAATATAATTTTTATACATCTACAATTATTATAAAATGACTCCAATTAATTAAATTGATCTTATATTGGTATTATGTATCAATTTTGACCTAAAATAAATTTAAATAAAATAAATAATTATTTAAATAAAAAGTCAATTTTTAAATAGTAACCCAATGTTTTCACTATTCATCCAAAATTGAATGTTTTCAGAAAAATACCAAAATTTCACCCTAGGCTAATTTCGATATTTCAAATCCAAAAATGAAGTCCATTTTTCAAGATGAAATTTAAATAATTTCAAAATGTGGTTATTACTATTCATAGCGGATAGTTTTAATAATATTTTAATAGCATATCGTTGTTTAGTGAAACTCGATATTGCGTACGATGCAAGCTATCGAGGAAGGTCGCGATTGCGTGTAAAGCAAGATAAGATAGTGTTGTGTGTAGTAAAATATCCCTCTAATGATTTATATAACATAAAAACAAAATATTTCTCATAAAAGTCTCCAGTGTTACATTCTACCCCCCTTAAAATGAATTTCTCCCTCAAAATTCGTCACTTCATTACAAACAGATGAGGATACTTCTCCCTCATCATATCCTCAAGCTCCCATGTAGCTTATTATAATTGGTTGTTCCTCCATAAAACATTCACCAAGTGAGTGATCTTGTTCCATAGGACATTTTCTCTGTGATCGAGTATCTCTATCGGCTGTTCTTTATAAAAAAGATCTTATTCCAGCGGTACAACTCTTGAGATGAGTACATGTGAAGGATAAGTTTTGTACTTTCTCAGGAGAGATACATGGAACACATCGTGGAATTAAGAGAAATTCGGTGGAAGCTCCAATCAATAAGCTACCTTCCCAACATGATCCGATATTTCAAAAGGACGGATATACCTAGGTCTCACCTTTCCCTTATTTCTAAATCTCCTTACTCTCTTCCATGGAGATATTCGTAGGAACACTTTATCAGCCACATCAAACTCAAGGTATTTTCTTCGGTTTTCGGCATAACTTTTTTTGTTGAATATGAGCTGCTCTTATGTGTTGTTGAATAGATCTGACCCTTTCTGCCATCTCTTCAACAAGATCAGGTCCTAATAGATTTCTTTCCACATCTTCATCCCAGCAAGTTGGAGTCATTTATTTCATTCCATAGAGAGATTCGTAAAGATCCATCTGAATACTAGAGTGAAAGCTATTATTATAAGAAAATTCCACCAATGGTAGGTGTTGACCCCAACCACCTTTGAAATCCATAGAGAATGCTCTGAACCTATCTTCCAGAGTTTGAATTGTCCTCTCAGACTAATGGTCTGTCTGAGGATGATAAGCAGTGCTGAAACTCAAAACTGTATCCAGAGTATGCTGAAGACTTCACGAGAAATTCTACGTAAATCTCGGATCTCGATCTGATATAATAGAATTTGGTACTCCATGCAATCTTACCACTTCCATTACATATATCCTGGAAATCTAATCTAGAGGTAAATTCTCTCTAATAGCAATGAAGTGTGACGACTTCGTAAGACGATCAACTATAACCAAGATTGCATTATTTCCTTTGGATGTTTTAATAAGTCCAGTGACAAAGTCCATAGTGATGATTTCCCATTTCGATTCAGGTATGGGTAATGGTTGTAACATCCCCTTATACTTCTGTCTCTCAGCATTAACTTGCTGGGAAACCAAGCATCGAGAGATATATTCAGCAACATCTCTTTTCATGCCATCCCACCAGAAGTACTTGTAACACCCCGAGATTTTATGAAAAATATTCTTTTTAATTTCATTAATGTCTTGTGTTGTACGCTGCACCAAAAGGAGCTTTCACAACATGAATCATTGACTTTCCTTTCATTACATGCAATCACGACCTTCCTTGATAGCGTGTGTAGTACGCAATACCGAGTTTCACTAAACAACGATATGCTATTAAAATATTATTAAAACTAGCCGTTATGAATAATAATAACCACTTTTTGAAAAATTGTAAATTTTATTTTTCAAAATGGACTTCATTTTTGGATTCAGAATAACTAAATTAGCTTAGGGTGAAATTTTGGTAATTTGTGGATAACTTTCATATTTTGATGAATAGTGGAAATTAATAAATTTTAATTAAAAACAACTTTTTCAATCGAAATAATTAATGGTGATAAATTATTAATTTTAGTGTTTTGAATGTATATTTAGAATATATTTTTACAATTTAATACAATGCTGGTCATTGGATGTAATTTCACATTTAAACCAGTTATAAACAAGTGTCAATCTTTTGATAGTTATTATCTCTTAAAAACACGCCTTTTGTTTTGATGACGGGAATTAATTTTTATATTAATTAATGCAACTTAAATGTTTTGAATTTGGTAAAATAGAAATCATTTTTGAGTTCGTAATATCAAATATATCTTAGGCCTAATTTTTGGTATTTTTCTGAAAACTTTCAATTTTTGATGAATAGTCAAACCACTAAGTGGTAGTTAAAAAAACTGAATTTTTCATAAAACTTAATTTTACCGCTTCTGTGAGTGGAATTTAAAAAATCTGAGAGACAAAGTTGATGTCAGTAAGTAAAATGTGGTTCAATGAGATGAAAATAATTTTTGGCGAAGTGTAACTTTTTACTTTTATTTACCACGGTTAAAAGTAAATAGGGTAATTAAGGGTAAAAATGATATTATTATTACCCTAACACATGTCCAAATTCAATTGGATAAGTGTAATTCGACAAAAAACAATCTTAGGAATAAAATATGACCATTTAGGCCCACATGGATTAGATTAGGACATTTATTATTATTTAATTCAAAGAAGAGTTAAAAGAGTTAAAATCAAAGTTTATTTACTAAAACATTTTTAATATAGGGTTATACATGAGATAAATTCGATTGTAAATTTTCATTAGAAAGATAAAAAGATTTAATACATAATGGTATTTTATTTGTAATTTTTAAACATCAAATAATTTAATTTATTTATGACAGAAAGATGATACAGTAATTATCTTATTAATAAAATATTGACATAATTGATGTTATAAATACCAAAATAAATGTATTTTAAGACTTTTTGTCAATACAACTAATTTTCTAGGTTAATATGACATGTTATTATTTATTTAATTAACTTGGTTCGAACTAATAATTCTGTTATGACTTTAAAAAAATCAATTACTAAATAGTGTCAAAATTGACATAAAATAGTTTTTAAAAAAACTATTATATTGGTAATTGTTATTTTATTCCTAAAAATCTATAGTTCGGCAAAATGACTTAAGTAAGGTAATATATATTAATAATAAACAACATGGGGTTCTTTTGGCTTCTTATAGTATGTTTATTAACCTTATTGTATAAGAACACAAGAAGACATGGTAAAAGTAAAATTATTTAACTTAATGTTAAATCTAGATGATAAGGTTAAAATAGGAACCTAAACTTGTCTAAATTCTATTAGATGAGAGTATTTCGACCCATCCCCACCTTAGCCTCGAAATAAATCAATTTGGTGCTATTTAAAACCGAACTTGACTTTATAATAAAATAATATTTTTAGTTATTCCAAAGGTGCCCCTCTCCTCCCTTATAAAAGGGAACCTCCTCCCGCTCTTCCTCAGACAACATTGAGCCTTCACGCTCGTCCAACCCCTGAAAAATTCTCCTCTCCACTTCCATAGAAACTTCCTGGAGGTTCTGGTCTTCTTCAAAGACCAATTTTAGTGCCCTAAAAGACGGTCTCAAAGAAGCACTTCAAAGAAGAGGTAATGTCCGTTATCGATTCATTCATCTTTATTTCTTCTTCCACTTCTTCTTATTTAGTTGTTTCATTATGAAGTAATAAAATCAGTATCACTAATATAATTATATGTTATTATATGTATGAAACAACCCTATTTCACCATCAATCCATCCAACGGAAAAACAAATCACTGCGCGTGCGTACGTACGGAATACCGTCTCCACGCCGTGGTGTAATCTATTTTCCACCACCATCTTACTTGGATGGGTATAATGGTGTAAATAATGACTATATATGACTATTATAAAGTTATATTGATTCTGAAATAGTATACATATACTCCAATACAATTCCACGATCATAGGAACGATATCATCACTCGTGCGTACGTACGGAATACCGTCTCCACGATGTGATGCGACTCGTTCTAAATGATCTTCATTCCATAATGATTATATAAATTAATTTAATGAATTAATTTGATATATATTACACTAATAACATTATGTAAATGAGGTATCTATAACCTAAAGAAGATAATAAAAATTTATTCGACAAAACATGCATAAGAACAAAAAGTTATAAACACCCGAATAACAAGTAGCAATGAAATATTACTACTATAAAACTATGAATATGACCATATATGATATCATAAAAATATGTATGATTCTGGAATAAGTCAATAACATTATTTAAATCATTATACAGGAGGTTCAGACACTTACAAAGCAAGTCGGACCTACGGTAAGGGAAAATATCACAATCTCATTTTTATCTGAGATTGTTTATAATTTAGTATTTATTGGGGTGTATTTTATCATCCAAATCCATGTTTCCTCAATATTAATATTATTTCCATGCACCTAAAATTGTTTAAATCTAATTTTACCCTTCGGTGAGTTTTTAGGAAAGTATATGAAAGGAATATTTTGTCGTTTTTCATACGAGGTACTTTTTGACTTTTTCGAAAAAAGTACAAGAAGAATGTTTTTTTAACATATACGGCATGAATGGATTTTTTAAAACATTATTTCCTAGAAGCTTCCTTTACATGTTTCCAAGTTTATTTTTAATCAACTTCTTTTAGTTTAAAGTTTTATGACTTGTTATGAAAGGAAATTTTTTTTGAAGAAGAAATGATATTTTCCTCAAGAATGGAGTTCAAGTGTTTTATCAAAATTATTTTCCATCTAAGATAATAAAGGTTTATGTTTTTATCCCTATTATTAAATTGATTTGATTATGTTTTGATGGAATTATTTTTATGAATTCGTTTATCTTATATGAATTGTTTTATGATGTCATGATGTTTAAGATTCCCATTTGTATTAGATGGGTTATGCAATGATGTATGATTTATGATTTTGTGGCACACATAAGAATGATATCATTATGAGATGGGTGGGACCTATATCTCCCTCCAATGCATTGGATAAAGATTTTATATCTCATGAGATAGACATGGCTGGAATGGTAGGTTATATCGGTTCAGTGAAACAGGACTGAAACGAGGGTGACTCGGTTCAGAAAGGGACTTTATCCACTAAGATAGTCTTGACAATGAGTCTTGAATAACAAGAAATGATTCTCTATGATTATGTGTGTATGCCACAAAGTTTAATGTTTTAAGTTATGATTATTGTGATTACATTTCACTGCCATGAGTTATCCTAGGTTATGAAATTATGATCTCTTTTACAGGTTAAGAATTCCAAAAGTTATGTGCTTATGTATATGATGTGATTGATAATTCTTTTGTTTACCCTTACTGAGCATTTGAGCTCACCCTTTTATGTTTTCTTTTCCCCAGGATATAAAGAAAGGGTTTAGGTATAAAAAAGGAAGATCTTTATTGGAGATGTTGAAGATCTTTCACCAGGATTAGAAGATTATATTCCGAGTTTCCAAAGACACTAAACTATTACGATCCTTGTGTGTGCGTTTTTGTTATGTACAAGGTATTCCGAAAAAGTAATGTAATGTCCATGTACGTCAAGCTTCGGGTCTCTAGAGTTGGTATCAGAGAAAAGGATTAGTCAATCTTTGGAAACTAGGATGCAAAAACGTTAGTGAGATCCCTAGAGATATTTCTACGGTATGTCTAGGGATGTCACTAAGGATAAGTATACGTATAGGATACAGTCCTAGAACTAAGGTAACGATCATAGAATTTAACCTAAGATGTTTTATATTGCGGATACTCCCCCTTTATTATGTTGTTTTCCCTAGCATGATTTTTGCCTCTCACACTATTCTTTTTGGGTTTTAGATGATGGTTGGAAACCGAAGGAACTGTGTTGATCAATGCAATAGACAATGCAATGATTGCCCTCCAGAACAAATAAATGTTATGGGATATGGATTGAAAAATCTTATTTCTATACTTACACAAGCTATGAATCATTCTGGACATCCAAATGAGCAGATAAGGGAACAATATTTTATTGAGTCCTTCGTGAGGCAACGTCCACCTTCTTTCAGTGGGACTTCTGATCCACTTGTTGCTGAAGAGTAGATCAGTACCACTGAAAAGATATTTTCAGTTCTTCAATGTTCTGAACATGATAAAGTCATCTTAGCAGTATATCGTTTGGAAGGTGAAGCTGATCAATGGTGGAATCTTATCAAGAATACGAGGCCAAGAGATGAAATTGAGTCCATGGAATGGGAAGAGTTCAAGAACATGTTTTTCAGTAAGTAATTCCCTCGTATTCTTCGAACAATGATGGGAAAGGAGATTCTTGAGCTGATGCAGAATAATGATGAATCTGTTGGTATATACGAAGCGAATTTTACAAGAGTTGCAAGATATGCATCTGGTATTATCATCCAACCTGAAGGTAAAGTTGATCAATTTTTCAGTGGCTTAAAACCAAGTCTTCGAAGGGCATTAGCTATAAGAGACTTCAGTAGCTATGAAGAAATTGTGCGTTGTGCTATCAAGGTAGAAATGGAAGTTGGTGTTAAATATCCATCTCATGGTTTTGACAAAAACGAATGATGGAGTTCAAGGAGAAATCTCAGAATAATAGTGAAAAGAATATGAATGTTTCCTTTTGCACAAAGTGTGGAAAGAAGCATGGTGGAGATTGTCTTAAAGGGACTAGAAAATGTTTTAAGTGTGGAAAAGAAGGTCCTCGAGCAGCTGAGTGTCGAAGTAATGGAAAAAGGGTTTCTAATGATGTGAATAAAGAAAACACTACAGAGAACGCACCACCAACACTTCAATTATTCAAGTGCAAGGAAATGAGGCATTATGCTAATAAATGCCCTAATCCAAGGGTTATTGATGATCGATGTGCGCAACCAATTAAGGCAAAGGACAAAGGGAAGTCACATGCGATCACCATTGGCGATGTTGATTATGAGAACGATGTGGTGGAATGATTAAGTGATTAGGTAATGGGATTACAAAATAATGTTGTATATAGTATCGTGGAATATTGGAATATTTCTGTTTTGGTATATTGATGTTTTCAATAATTTTATGGTACCGGTAACCATGAAAAGTGATTGAGACATTTTTGGTAAACAGATGATATGAGCATAATGAAGGGATAAGAAGATAATGATATGTTTGATTGTATTCATGAGCTCCTGATTGATATAAGGACTAAGTGATATCATGGTTTGAGTATATAGAATTTTGAGGATTTTGGTATGTGGAATGTGTTAACTTTTAACTGCATTCTTGTTTTCACTAAGGTTCAATGGGTATTCATTCTTCAAGAGAATACATGATTAAGGTATTCACATTTTTGTAATTTGACCAACAAGATATATATTATGATATATGGGGGATAAATGATGGAATTCACGTGATTATTCTGTGACATTTCAAGTAATCATTTTCTTTATACTATGAGCTTGGACTGAGGTATTTTAGATAAGCCTAAAGATTAGAATGGATTATGTTGGACATAAGTTAGGATAAAACGTTTTTCGATATTATTGATGGGATATTATAGTAATATAGCTTTAGAAAAAGGACAACCTGCAGGACGGGTGACATCCCATCGCGTCGGACAAGGATGTGGGAATCGAACCCACTACTGAAGTGCGACTGGCCTTTATCGCCTACCACTGGCCTACATGAAGTCCCTGTTTAGGGAAATGATCTTGAAAACCAAAAATGTTGTCCTAGTGCTCTTATATTTGATTAATCAGATGGTAACTTAGATCATCACAAATTTATGGATTTGTGATTGTTGGATTTTCCATATCCATGTTCTCTACCACTATCCATCAGAACATGATGGATAGATTTCTCTTCCATATCCATATTTTCACTATTGTGGAAACCCAGTGATTAGTTTATTTGGGTAACTGTTACGTTTCATACTTTTGTTTTTATTGATTGGTTTTGGTATTCCTTTTTACGATGTGGGTTTCTATTAAAGAACCTTTCGAGTAGTAAACCATTTATAACCCCGACGAATTTCGAGGGCGAAATTCATTTTAAGGGGGGTAGAATGTAACACCCCTAGATTTTATGAAAAATATTATTTTTAATTTCATTAATGTCTTGTGTTGTACGCTACACCAAAAGGAGCTTTCACAACATGCATCCTTGACTTGCCTTTCATTACACGCAATCACGACCTTCCTTGATAGCGTGTGTAGTACGCAATACTGAGTTCCACTAAACAACGATATGCTATTAAAATATTATTAAAAATATCCGTTATGAATAGTAAAAACCACTTTTTGAAATTTTGTAAATTTTATTTTTTCAAAATTGACTTCATTATTGGATTCGGAATATCGAAATTAGCCTAGGGTGAAATTTTAGTAATTTGAGGATAACTTTCATATATTGATGAATAGTGGAAATTACTAAATTTTAATTAAAAACAACTTTTTCAATCGAAATAATTAATAGTGATAAATTATTAATTTTAGTGGTTTTAAAGTATATATAGAATATATTTTTATAATTTAATACAATTTTGGTCATTGGATGTAATTTCACATTTAAACCTGTTATAAACAAGTGTCAATATTTTGATAGTTATTATCTCTTAAAAACACGCCTTTTGTTTTGATGACGGGAATTAATTTTTAAATTAATTAATGCAACTGATATGTTTTGAATTTGGTGAAATAGAAATCAATTTTGAGTTCATAATATCAAATATATCTGAGGCCAAATTTTTGGTATTTTTCTGAAAACTTTCAATTTTTGATGAATAGTGAAACCACTAAGAGGTAGTTAAAAAAAACTGAATTTTTCATAAAACATAATTTTACAGCTACTGTGAGTGAAATTTCAAAATTCCGAGAGACACAGTTGATGTCAGTAAGTAAAATGTGGTTCAATGAGATTAAATAATTTTTGGTGAATAGTAAATTTTTACTTTTATTTACCACAGTTAAAAGTAAATAGGGTAATTAAGGGTAAAAATGATATTATTATTACCTTAACACATTAAAAATTCTATTGGATAAGTGTAATTCGACCAAAAAAAACGTAGGAATAAAAAATGACAATTTCGGCCCACTTGGATTAGATTAGGACATTTATTATTATTTAATTCAAAGAAGAGTTAAAAGAGTTAAAATCAATGTTTATTTACTAAAACATTTTTAATATAGGGTTATAGATAAGATAAATTCGATTTTAAATATTTATTAGAAAGATAAAAAGATTTCCTACATATTGGTATTTTATTTATAATTTTTATACATCAAATAATTTAATTTATTTATGACACAATGATGATGCAGTAATTATCTTATTAATGAAATATTGACATAATTGATGTTATAAATACCAAAATAAATGTAATTTAAGACTTTATATGAATCCCACTAATTTTATAGGTTAATATGACATTTTATTATTTATTTAATTAACTTGGTTCGAACTAATAATTCTGTTATGACTTTCACAAAAAACAATTACTAAAAAGTGTCAAAATTGACATAAAATAGTTTTTTTTTAAAATATTATATTGGTAATTGTTATTTTATTCCTAAAAAACTAAGGATCGGCCAAATGACTTAAATAAGGTTATATATATTATTAATAAACAACTTGGGGTTCGATTGGCTGCTTATAGTAAGTTTATTAACCTTATAGTATAAGAACACAAGAAGACATGGTAAAAGTAAAATTATTTAACTTAATGTTAAATCTAAATGATAAGGTTAAAACAGGAACCTAAACTTGTCTAAATTTTATTGGATGAGAGTATTTCGACCCATCCCCACCATATCCTCGAAATAAATCAATTTGGAGCAATTTAAAACCTAACTTGACTTTATAATAATATAATATTTTTAGTTATTCCAAAGGTGACCCTCTCCTCCGTTATAAAAGGGAACCTCCTCCCTCTCTTCCTCACACAACTTTGAGCCTTCAAGCTCGGAAAAACCCTGCCAAATTCTCCTCTCCACTTCCCTAGCAACATCCCGGAGGTTCTGGTATTCCTCAAAAAACAATTTTAGTGCCCTAAAAGAAGGTCTCAAAGATGCACTTCAAAGAAGAGGTAATGTCCATTACCGATTCTTTCATCTTTATTTCTTCTTCCACTTCTTCTTATTTAGTTGTTTCATTATGAAGTAATAACATCAGTATCACTCATATAATGATATGTTATTATAAGTATGAAACAACCCTATTTCACCATCTATCCATCCTACGGAAAAAGAAATCCCCGCACGTGCGTACGTACGGAAGACCGTCTCCACGCCGGGGTGTAATCTATTTTCCACCACCACCTTACTTGGATGGGTATAATGGTGTAAATAATGACTATATATGACTATTATAAAGTGATATTGATTCTGAAAATAGTATACATATACTCCAATACAATTCCATGATCATAGGGA
Organism: Viscum album; assembly: GCA_963277665.1. Taxonomy (NCBI): domain Eukaryota; kingdom Viridiplantae; phylum Streptophyta; class Magnoliopsida; order Santalales; family Viscaceae; genus Viscum; species Viscum album. The sequence goes on along the minus strand of OY728128.1, from coordinate 411,906,562 downwards.
CGATATCATCACTCGTGCGTACGTACGGAATACCGTCTCCACGATGAGATGCCACTCGTTCTACATGATCTTCATTTCATAATGATTATATAAATGAATTGAATGAATGAATATGATATATATTACACTAATACCATTCTGGAAATGAGGTATCTATAACCTAAAGAAAATAATAAAAATTTATTCGACAAAACACACATAAGAAAAAAAGTTATAAACACCCGAATAACAAGTAGCAATGGAATATTACTACTAAAAAGCTATGAATATGACCATATATGATATCATAAAAATAAGTAAGATTCTGGAATAAGTCAATAACATTATTTAAATCATTATACAGGAGGATCAGACACTTATAAAGTAAGTCGGACCTATTGTAAGGGAAAATATCACAATCTCATTTTTATCCGAGATTGTTTATAATATAGTATTTATTGGGGTGTATTTTATCATCTAAATCCATGTTTCCTAAATATTAACATTATTTCCATCCACCTACAATTGTTTAAATCCAATTTTACCCTTCGGTGAGTTTTTAGGAAAGTATATGAAAGGAATCTTTTGTCGTTTTTCATACGAGGTACTTTTTGACTTTTTCGAAAAAAGTACGAGAATAATGTTTTTTTAACTTATACGGCATGAATGGATTTTTTAAAACATTTTTTCCTAGATTCTTCCTTTACATGTATTCATGTTTATTTTTAATCAACTTCTTTTAATTTAATTTTTTATGACATGTTAAGAAAGGAAAAATGTTTTTGAAGAAGAAATGATATTTTCCTCAAGAATGGAGTTCAAGTGTTTTATCAAAATTATTTTCCATCTAAGGTAATAAAGGGTTCTGTTTTTATCCCTATTATTAAATTGATTTGATTATGTTGTGATGGAATTATTTTTATGAATTTCTTTATCTTATATGAATTGTTTTATAATGTCATGATGTTTAAGATTCCCATTTGTATTCGATGGGTTATGCAATGATGTATGATTTATGATTTTGTGGCACACATAAGAATGGTATCATTATGAGATGGGTGGGACCTAAATCTCCCTCCAATGCATTAGGTAAAGATTTTATATCTCATGAGATAGACATGGCTGGAATGGTAGGTTATACTGGTTCAGTGAAACAGGACTGAAACGAGGGTGACTCGGTTCAGAAAGGGACTTTGTCCACTAAGATAGTCTTGAAAATGAGTCTTGACTAACAAGAAATGATTCTCTATGATTATGTGTGTATGTCACAAAGATTAATGTTATATGTTATGATTATTGTGATTACATTTCACTGCCATGAGTTATCCCAGGTTATGAAATTATGATCTCTTTTACAGGTTATGAATTCCAAAAGTTATGTGCTTATGTATATGATGTGATTGATATTTCTTTTGTTTACCCTTAATGAGAATTTGAGCTCACCCTTTTATCCTTTCTTTTCCCCAGGATATAAAGAAAAGTTTTAGGTATAAAAAAGGAAGATCTTTATGGGAGATGTTGAAGATCTTTCACCAGGATTAGAAGATTATATTCCGAGTTTCCAAAGACACTAAACTATTACGATCCTTGTGTGTGCGTTTTTGTTATGTACTAAGTATTCCGAAAAAGTAATGTAATGTCCATGTATGTCAAGCTTCAGGTCTCTAGAGTTGGTATCAGAGGAAAGGTTTAGTCAATCTTCGGAATCTAGGATGTGAAAACGTTAGTGAGATCCCTATAGATATTTCTAAGGTATGTCTAGGGATGTCCCTAAGGATAAGTATACGTATAGGATACAGTCCTAGAACTACGGTAACGATCATAGAATTTAACCTAAGATGTTAGATATTGAGGATACTCCCCCATTATTATGTTGTTTTCCCTAGCATGATTTTTGCCTCTCACACTATTCTTTTTGGATTTTAGATGATGGCTGGAACCCGAAGGAACCGTGTTGATCAATGCAATGGACAATGCAATGATTGCCCTCCGGAACAAACAAATGTTATGTGAGATGGATTGAAAAATCTTATTTCTATACTTACACAAGCTATGAATCATTCTGGACTTCCAAATGAGAAAATAAGGGAACAATATTCTATTGAGTCCTTCATGAGGCAACGTCCACCTTCTTTTAGTGGGACTTCTGATCCACTTGTTGTTGAACAATGGATCAGTTCCACTGAAAATATATTTTCAGTTCTTCAATGTTCTGAACATGATAAAGTCATCTTAGCAGTATATCGTTTGGAAGGTGAAGCTGATCATTGGTGGAATCTTTTCAAGAATACGAGGCCATGAGATGAAATTGGGTCCATGGAATGGGACGAGTTCAAGAAATTGTGTTTCAATAAGTACTTCCCTCGTATTCTTCGAACAAAGATGGAAAAGGAGTTTCTTGAGCTGAAGTAGAAGGATGATGAATCTGTTGGTATATACGAAGAAAATTTTACAAGACTTGCAAGGTATGCATATGGTATTATAATCCAACCTGAAAGTAAAGTTGATCGATTTTTCAGTGGCTTAAAACCAAGTCTTTGAAGGGCATTAGCTATAAGAGACTTCAATAGCTATGAAGAAATTGTGTGTTGTGCTATCAAGGTAGAAATTGAAGTTGGTGTTACATATCCATCTCATGGTTTTGATAAGAAACGAAAGATGAAGTTCAAGGAGAAATCTCGGAATAATAGTGAAAAGAAGATGAATGTTTCCTTATGCACAAAGTGTGGAATGAATCATGGTGGAGATTGTCTTAAAGGGACTAGAAAATGTTTTAAGTGTGGAAAAGAAGGTCCTCGAGTAGCTGAGTGTCAAAGTAATGGAAAAAGGGTTTCTAATGATGTGAATAAAGCAAACACTGCAGAGAACACACCACCAACACTTCAATGCTTCAAGTGCAAGGAAATGGGGCATTATGCTAATAATTGCCCTAATCCAAGGGTTACTGATGATCGATGTGAGCAACCAATTAAGGAAAAGGACAAAGGGAAGTCACATGCGATCACCATTGGCGATGTTGAATATGACAACGATGTGGTGGAATGATTGAGTGTTTATGTAATGGGAATCCAAAATAATGTTTTATATAATATCGTGGAATATTGGAATATTTATGTTTTGGTCTATTGTGGTTTTCAATAATTTTATGGTACCGTTAACCATGAAAAGTGATTGAGACATTTTCTGTAAACAGATGATATGAGCATAATGAAGGGATAAGAAGATAATGAGATGTTTGATTGTATTCATGAGCTCCTGATTGATATAAGAAGATAATGAGATGTTTAACTGCATTCATGTTTTCACTAAGGTTAAATGGGTATTCATTCTTCAAGAGAATACAAGATTAAGGTATTCACATGTTTTTAATTTGACCAACAAGATGAATCTTATGATATATGGGGGATAAATGATGGCCTTCACGTGATTATTCTCTGACATTTCAAGTAATCATTTTCTTTATACTATGAGCATGGACCGAAGTATTTTAGATAATCCTAAAGATTAGAATGGATTATGTTGGACATATGTTAGGATAAAACGTTTTTCGATATTATTGATGGGATATTATAGTAATATATCTTTAGAAAAAGGACAACCTGCAGGACGGGCGACAACCCATCGCGTCGGACAAGGTTGAGGGAATCGAACCCACAACTGAAGTGCGACTGGCCTTTATCGCCTACCACTGGCCTACAGGAAGTCCTTGTTTAGTAGAAACTAGTTTTATTATATTAAGCAGTATGATATATGAAGTATAAGTCCATTTTAGGTACCATATATGATTAATCTCACTATAGAATGACTTATGTATATTTAATAACTTTTGCTAACCTTTTGTTTGAGACAGATGGAATGACCCGTCATTCTATCACATGATCTGCTAACACTTCACAAATAACAAATTCAACTTCATTTATTTAAGAGATGAAGTGGAAATTGTTCAAGGCACAAACAACAGTGAGATTATATAAAAATATAGTAAGTATTTTTTCTAATTCAAATTCTTCAACTTTAGGGAAATGATCTTGAAAACCAAAAATGTTGTCCTAGTGCACTTATATTTGATTAATCATATGGTACCTTAGATCGTCACAAATTTATGGATTTGTGATTGTTGGCTTTTCCATAGCCATGTTCTCTACCACTCTCCATCAGAACATGATGGTTACATTTCTCTTCCATATCCATATTTTCACCTATGTGGAAACCCAGTGATTAGTTTATTTGGGTAACCGTTACGTTCCATACTTTTGTTTTTAATGATTGGTTTTGGTATTCCATTTTACGATGTGGGTTTCTATTAAAGAAACTTTCGAGTTGTAAACCATTTATATCCCTGACGAATTTCGAGGGCGAAATTCTTTTTAAGGGGGTAGAATGTTACACCGCGAGATTTTATGAAAAATATTCTTTTTAATTTCATTAATGTCTTGTGTTGTACGCTACACCAAACGGAGCTTTCACAACACGCATCCTTGACTTGCCTTTCATTACACGCAATCACAACTTTCCTTGATAGCGTGTGTAGTACGCAATACCGAGTTTCACTAAACAACGATATGCTATTAAAATATTATTAAAACTAGCCATTATGAATAGTAATAACCACTTTTTGAAATTTTTCAAATTTTATTTTTCAAAATGGATTTCATTTTTGGATTCGGAATATCGAAATTAGCTTAGGGTGAAATTTTGGTAATTTGCGGATAACTTTCATATTTTGATGAATAGTGGAAATTACTAAATTTTAATTAAAAACAACTTTTTCAATCGAAATAATTAATGGTGATAAATTATTAATTTTAGTGGTTTGAATGTATATTTAGAATATATTTTTACAATTTAATACAATGCTGGTCATTGGATGTAATTTCACATTTAAACCAGTTATAGACAAGTGTCAATCTTTTGATAGTTATTATCTCTTAAAAACACGCCTTTTGTTTTGATGATGGGAATTAATTTTTAAATTAATTAATGCAACTGAAATGTTTTGAATTTGGTAAAATAGAAATCATTTTTGAGTTCATAATATCAAATATATCTTAGGCCTAATTTTTGGTATTTTTCTGAAAACTTTCAATTTATGATGAATAGTCAAACCACTAAGTGGTAGTTAAAAAAACTGAATTTTTCATAAAACTTAATTTTACCGCTTATGTGAGTGGAATTTCAAAAATCTGAGAGACACAGTTGATGTCAGTAAGTAAAATGTGGTTCAATGAGATGAAAATAATTTTTGGTGAATAGTAACTTTTTACTTTTATTTACCACGGTTAAAAGTAAATAGGGTAATTAAGGTAAAAATGATATTATTATTACCCTAACACATGTCCAAATTCAATTGGATAAGTGTAATTCGACAAAAAACAATCTTAGGAATAAAATATGACCATTTAGCCCCACTTGGATTAGATTAGGACATTTATTATTATTTAATTCAAAGAAGAGTTAAAAGAGTTAAAATCAAAGTTTATTTACTAAAACATTTTTAATATAGAGTTATACATGAGATAAATTCGATTGTAAATTTTCATTAGAAATCTAAAAAGATTTAATACATAATGGTATTTTATTTGTAATTTTTAAGCATCAAATAATTTAATTTATTTATGACAGAAAGATGATGCAGTAATTATCTTATTAATGAAATATTGACATAATTGATGTTATAAATACCAAAATAAATGTAATTTAAGACTTTTTGTGAATAAAACTAATTTTATAGGTTAATATGACATGTTATTATTTATTTAATTAACTTGGTTCGAACTAATAATTCTGTTATGACTTTAAAAAAATCAATTACTAAATAGTGTCAAAATTGACATAAAATAGTTTTTAAAAAAACTATTATATTGGTAATTGTTATTTTATTACTAAAAATCTAAAGTTCGGCCAAATGACTTAAGTAAGGTTATATATATTAATAATAAACAACTTGGGGTTCTTTTGGCTTCTTATAGTATGTTTATTAACCTTATTGTATAAGAACACAAGAAGACATGGTAAAAGTAAAATTATTTAACTTAATGTTAAATCTAGATGATAAGGTTAAAATAGGAACCTAAACTTGTCTAAATTCTATTAGATGAGAGTATTTCGACCCATCCCCACCTTAGCCTCGAAATAAATCAATTTGGTGCTATTTAAAACCGAACTTGACTTTATAATAAAATAATATTTTTAGTTATTCCAAAGGTCCCCCTCTCCTCCCTTATAAAAGGGCACCTCCTCCCGCTCTTCCTCAGACAACTTTGAGCCTTCTCGCTCGGCCAAACCCTGACAAATTCTCCTCTCCACTTCTCTAGAAACATCCTAGAGGTTCTGGTCTTCCTCAAAGACCAATTTTAGTGCCATAAAAGAAGGTCTCGAAGAAGAACTTCAAAGAAGAGGTAATGTACGTTACCGATTCTTTCATCTTTATTTCTTATTCCACTTCTTCTTATTTAGTTGTTTCATTATGAAGTAATAACATCAGTATCACTCATATACTGATATGTTATTATAAGTATGAAACAACCCTATTTCACCATCTATCCATCCTACGGAAAAAGAAAGCACCGCGCGTGCGTACGTACGGAATACCGTCTCCACGTCGTGGTGTAATCTATCTTCCACCACCACCATACTTGGATGGGTATAATGGTGTAAATAATGACTATATATTACTATTATAAAGTGATATTGATTCTGAAATAGTATACATCTACTCCAATACAATTCCACGATCATAGGAACGATATCATCACTCGTGCGTACGTACGGAATACCGTCTCCACGATGTGATGCGACTCGTTCTACATGATCTTCATTTCATAATGATTATATAAATGAATTGAATGATTTAATATGATATATATTACACTAATACCATTCTGGAAATGAGGTATATATAACTTAAAGAATAGAATAAGAATTTATTCGACAAAACACACATAAGAACAAAAAGTTATAAACACCCGAATAACAAGTAGCAATGAAATATTACTACTAAGAAGCTATGAATATGACCATATATGATATCATAAAAATATGTATGATTCTGGAATAAGTCAATAACATTATTTAAACTATTATACAGGAGGTTTGGACACTGAAAAATCAAGTCGGACCTAAGGTAAGGGAAAATATCACAATCTCATTTTTATCCGAGATTGTTTATAATTTAGTATTTATTGGGGTGTATTTTATCATCCAAATCCATGTTTCCTCAATATTAATATTATTTCCATCCACCTAAAATTGTTTAAATCCAATTTTACCCTTAGGTGAGTTTTTAGGAAAGTATATGAAAGGAATATTTTGTCGTTTTTCATACGAGGTACTTTTTGACTTTTCCGAAAAATGTACGAGAAGAATGTTTTTTTAACTTATATGGCATGAATGAATTTTTTAAAACATTATTTCCAAGAAGCTTCCTTTACATGTTTTCAACTTTATTTTTAATCATCTTCTTTTATTTTAAAGTTGTAAGACATGTTAGGAAAGGAAAAATGTTTTTGAAGAAGAAAGGATATTTTACTCAAGAATGGAGTTCAAGTGTTTTATCAAAATTATTTTCCATCTAAGATAATAAAGGGTTCTGTTTTTATCCCTATTATTAAATTGATTTGATTATGTTGTGATGGAATTATTTTTATGAATTCCTTTATCTTATATGAATTGTTTTATGATGTCATGATGTTTAATATTCCCATTTTTATTAGATGGGTTATGCAATGATGTATGATTTATGATTTTGTGGCACACATAAGAATGGTATCATTATGAGATGGGTGGGACCTATATCTCTCTCCAATGCATCGGGTAAAGATTTTATATCTCATGAGATAGACCTGGCTGGAATCGTAGGTTACACCGGTTTAGTGAAATAGGACTGAAACGAGGGTGCCTCGGTTCAGAAAGGATCTTTGTCCACTAAGATAGGCTTGACAATGATTCTTGACTAACAAGAAATGATTCTCTATGATTATGTGTGTATGCCACAAAGTTTAATGTTTTAAGTTATGATTATTGTGATTACATTTCACTGCCATGAGTTATCCCAAGTTATGAAATTATGATCTCTTTTACAGGTTAAGATTTCCAAAAGTTATGTGCTTACGTATATGATGTGATTGATATTTCTTTTGTTTACCCTTACTGAGAATTTGAGCTCACCCTTTTATGTTTTCTTTTCCCCAGGATATAAAGAAAGGTTTTAGGTATAAAAAAAATGAAGATCTTTATGGGAGATGTTGAAGATCTTTCACCAGGATTAGAAGATTATATTCCGAGTTTCCAAAGACACTAAACTATTACTATCCTTGTGTGTGTGTTTTTGTTATGTACTAAGTATTCCGAAAAAGTAATGTAATGTCCATGTACGTCAAGCTTCGGGTCTCTAGAGAACTCTTTCAGGTCCCTATACATCATGGTGCTTCCAGGATGAATAGAGAATGAAGAACTATGAGCCTCATCTAGCAGCTCCTTCCTTAATTCAGGGATGGGAGGAACACAAACCCAATTCCGGAACCTTATTATTCCATCACAATCAAGGTTAAATTCAGGAACATTTTTCACCTTCTTTTGTAACTCGACATCTTCTTTCTGCTCCTCTTTAATCTTCACATGTATTGATGGTTGAAAATTCATTTGATAAAGATATGATTTTCCCCTTTCATTATAATTCCAAGATCCATCCTTTGTAAATCCATAAATATTGGATCTTTTGTGATCCTCATCGTGGATAAGCTTGCATGGTCTTATCGACTTAATGCATCTGCCACCTTGTTTGATTTCCTAGGGTGGTAATGAATTGAGAAGTTATAATCCTTAATCATCTCCAACCATCTTCTTTGGCGCATATTCAGCTCCTTTTGTGTGAAAATATATTTTAAACTTTTATGATCAGTATAAATGTCACACCTTTCTCCATAAAGATAATGCCTCCAAATATTTAATGCAATGATTACTGTAGCTAACTATAAATCATGAGTTGGGTAATTTTTCTCTTGGTTTTTCAACTGTCGTGAGGCATAAGCTATCACCATATAATTTTGCATAAGAACACACTCCAGGCCCTTCTTGGATGCATCACTGTAGATCACAAACCATTCTCCACTACAAGGATGTATGAGTAAAGGTGCACTAGAAAACGTTCTTTTCAACTCCTTGAAATTCTCTTCACATTCCTCCGTCCAAACAAACTTAACTCCTTTCTGAGTTAACATGGTGAGTGGATTAGATAATCTTGAAAAATCCTTCTCAAAACGTCGATAATATCCAGCCAAACCATGAAAACTTCGGATCTCGGTTACTGTTTTTGGTCTCGACCATCTTTTGATAACCACTGTTTTTGTTGGATCCACATATATCCCCTCTTTTGAGATTATGTGACCCAAAAAATGCATCATTTTGAAGCCAAAATTCATACTTGGTAAATTTGGCATAATGCGTCTCCTTTCTCAGGGTCTTCAATAAAATTCTCAAGTGATCTTCATGTTCTTCATTGGTCTTTTAATATACAAGAATATTTTCTATAAAGACTACCACAAACTGATCAACATAGTCTCTAAAGACTATATTCATCAGATCCATGAAGATAGCAGGGGCATTAGTAAGACCAAATGACATCAGTATAAATTCATAGTGTCCATACCTTGTACAAGAAGCTGTCATTGGTATATCCTCCATTTTGACCCTTAATTGGTGATACCATGAATTAAGATCAATCTTGGAAAAGTATTGAGCTCCACATAGTTGGTCAAATAAATCATCAATGCGCAGGAGAGGATATTTGTTCTTGATAGTGATCTTGATAAGTTCTCGATAATCAATGTAAAGACTCATTGATCCATCATTCTTCTTAACAAACAGAATAGGAGCTCCCCAAGGAGATTCACTATGGTGTATGAATTCTTTATCAATATTCTCTTGGAGTTGCTTCATCAATTCCTACAACTCAATTGGGGACATTCTATAAGGTGTCTTTGAAATAGGCACAACACCCGGTATGAGTTCTATTAAAAACTATGCTTCACGATTTAGTGGAAGACCCGGAAATTCCTCTGGAAAGAAATCATCAAACTCTCGTACAATGGGAATATTCTTAATCGTGTGTTTCACTCAAACCATTTGAGATAAATAAACATCATTTAGTGGAATCAAGACCCATAAGATGGAAGAAATTTCCACAAGAATATTATGTTCATCCTCGCACTGATAGACGATCATAGATTGATTTGGAATATGAAATGTGACTTACCTTATTTGGAAATTGATATGAGCTCCATATAGAGATAGCCAATCCATGCCCAGAATCACATTAAATTACACTATAGGAAGGATCACAATATTTGTAGGAAGCACTTTCCCACAAACTTCAATCGGAGAAGAATTGTATACTTTTGATGCAACCGTTGTGCCATTAGGGGATGTCACAGCTAACTCAACATCTAAATGTTGAGGTAACACGGAAATACCCTTAGAAAATTCTTCAAAAATAAAGGAGTTGGTGGATCCAGAATCAAATAAAACATTTTCTACTTTAGAGTGGATTGTAAGTGTACCTTTCACCACATCATTATCGTACTCCACATTTCTCATAGAAATTGCATGTGACATTCCTTTGTCTTTAGCCTTATGAGTTTTTTGACATAGATCATCATAAACAACCCTTGGATTAATGTATTGATTAGAATAATGCCCAATTTCTTTGTACTTGTAACAATTATGTTTAAGAGGTTCACTCTGTGTAGCCTTTTCTTTGTTCACATCACTAGACATCTTCTTCCCATCGTTGCAGCATTCAAATGCCCGATAACCATCCTTTCCACATTTGAAACATTTACTTTTACCTTTACGTCAACTACCTCCATGTTTCATTCCACACATTGAGCATAAGGAAAAACTCATCTTCTTTTCATTGTGGTCTTTAGATGTTCCTTTGAATTACATTTTCCTCTTCTCATCAAACCCATGTGACTGATGGGTTACATCGATCTCCATATCAACCTTGGTAGAACATCGAAAAATTTCCTCGTAGGTATTGAAGTCCCTTATGGCTAACCCCCTTCTAATTATTGGTTTTAAGCCACTAAATAATTGATCGATCTTACTCTCAGGTTGGATAATAATACCAGAATCATACATTGCAAGTCTTATAAAATTTGCTTCATAGGTACCAATAGATTCATCATCCTTTTGATTTAGCTCAAGATTCTCCTTCTCCATCTTTGATCGAAGAATACTAGGGAAGTACTTATTGAAAAATTACATTTTGAACTCGTCCCTTCCATGGAATCAATTTCATCCCTTTTCCTCGTATTCTTAATAAGATTCCACCATTGATCAGCATATTCTTCCAAACGATACACTACTAAGATGACTTTATCATGTTCAGAACATTGAAGAACTGAAAATATATTTTCAGTGGTACTGATCCATTTTTCAGCAACTAATGGATCAGAAGACCTGATGAATGATGTTGAACGCTACCTCATGGAGGATTCAACATATTGTTTCTACTTCCTTTGCTCGTTTTGAAGTCCTGCATGATTCATAGCTTGAGAATGTTGTGTGATCATGGCTACAAGATTTTTCATTTGAGCTCCCATAACTTTTGGTTGCTCAGGGGGACAATCATTGCATTGCCCATCACATTCCGCATTAACACGGTTCCTTCGGGTTCTTGCCATTGACTAAAACCAAGAAGAATAGTTTGATAAACACTAATTATAATAGGAAAAACACAAAATCAAGAATAAAATTTCACACTTAAGGGCTTATAATAGGTTGTTCATGGCCATTTCTAAAACACTAGGATTGTGTTCTATGTTTAGATATATCCTTAGGGTTCTTACTAAGGCTTTAACTTCCTAGAATCCAAAGGGTAACTGTACCTTTCCTCTGATACCAACTATAACAACTCATAATTTAAATACATTTTTATTACTTCAAAATTAAGGTACACTTATTACCGAATATAACAAAACCATGAAAGGACTGTATAGGTATAGTTTCTTTAGAAAATGGGAAACATAAACAACTGGTTCATAAATTATATAAATTGTCTCCCATTTATTTCATCATATCTAGAGTCCCATTTTTGGTATATCCTACTGAAAAACCTTATTCCTGACCTGGGGAAAGAAAACATACAAAAGGGTGATCTCAAATGCTCAGTAAGGGTAAAAAAAATAAATATCAATAACATCATATTCATAAGAACATAATATTTTGGAAATCATAACCTTCAAAAGAGATCATAATTTCTTAACATGGGATAAATAATAATATTGAAATGTAATCCCAATAATCATAACATAAAACATGAAACTTTGTGGAATACACAGATAATCCTAGAGAATCATTTCTTATTAGTCAAGACTCATTTCGAAGACTATCGTAGCAGAAAAAGTCCATTTCTGAACCGAGTTCACTCTTCGTTTCAATCATGTTTCAATGAACCGGTTTAACATACCATTCCAGCCATCTCTATATCATATGATATAAATATTTACCCAATGCATTGGAGGGAGATATATGTTCCACCCATCTCATAATGATATCATTCTAATTTGTTCCACAAAATTGAAAATCATACCTCATTGCATAACCCATGTAATAAAAATGTGATTCTTAAACATCATGACATCATAAAACAGTTCCTATAAGATAATGGAATTCATAATAATAATTCCATCACAACATATTTAAATCAATGTAATAATAGTGATAGAAACAGAACCCAATATTATCTTAGATGGAAAATAATTTTGATAAAACACTTGAACTCCATTCATGAGGAAAATATCCTTTATACTTCAAAAACATTTTTCCTTTCTTAACATGTCATTGTATTGTTAACTAAAAGAATTTGATTAAAAATAAACTTGAAATCTTGTAAAGTAAGTTTATTGGAAGTAATGTTTTAAAAATCCATTCATGCCGTATAAGTTAAAAAACATTCTTCTCATACTTTTGTTGAAAAGTTCCGAAAGTAGCTCGTACGAAAAATGATAAAAGATTCCTTTCATATCTTTTACTAAAAACTCACTGATGGGTAAAAATGGATTTAAAAAACTATAGGTGGATGGAAATAATATTACATATTGAGGAAACATTGATGTAGATGATAAAATACACCCTAGTAAATACCAAAGTATAAACAATATCTGATAAAAATGAGATTGTGATATTTTCCCTTACCTTTGGTCTGATTTTCTTCATAAGTGTCCGAACCTCCTGTATAATGATTTAAATAATGTTATTGACTTATTCCAGAATCACACATATTTTTATGATATCATATATGGTCATATTCTTAGCCTCTTATTAGTAATATGTCATTGTTAGTTGTTATTCAGGTGTTTATTGCCTTTTGTTCTTATGCGTGTTTTGTCATATAAATTCTTATTCATATTTTTAGGTTATAGATACATCATTTACAGAAATGTAAAAGTGTAATATTTATCATATTTATTCATTCATTTCATTTATATAATCATTATTCAATGAAGATCATGTAGAATGAGTCACATCACATCATTGAGACGGTATTCCGTACGTACGCACGAGTGATGATATCATTCCCATGATTGTGGAATTGTATTGGAGTGTATGTATAATATTTCATAATTAATACCCCTTTAAAATAATCATATATTGTTATTTATTTGAACCAGTATACCCATCCAAGTAAGGTGGTGGTGGAAAATAGATTACACCACGGCGTGGAGACGGTATTCCGTACGTACGCACGCGCGGTGATTTCATTTTCTGTAGGATGGATAGATGGTGGAACAGGTTTGTTTCATAATTATAAAAACATATTAATATATTAGTGATAATTATGTTATTACTTCATGATGAAAAAACTAAAGTAGAAGAAGTTGAAGAAAAAAATAAAGTTGAAATAATCGTTAATGGACATTACCTCTTCTTTGAAGCGCCTCTTTGAGACCTCCTTTTAGAGCACTAAAATTGGTCTTTGAAGAATACCAGGAACTGTAGGAAATTTCTAGGGAAGTATAGAGAAGAAATTTTCAGGTTTTGGCCGATCATGAAGGCTCAACGTGGTGTGAAGAAGAGAGGGAGGAGGTGCACTTTTATAAGGGAGGAGAGGGGAACCTTTGGAAAAACTAAAAATATTATTTTATTATAAAGTCATATTCAGTTTTTAATACCTCCAAATTGATTTATTTTAAAGATAATGTGTAAAGGGGTCGAAATAATCTCATACAATAGAATTTGGACAAATTTAGGTTACTATTTTAACCTTATCATTTAGATTTAACTTTAAGTTAGATAATTTTTCTTTTTCTGTGTATTTTTGTTTTCTTAAACTATAAGGTTAACAAACATACCATAACAAGCCAAAAAACCCCAGATTATTTATTATTAATATATATAACCTTATCAAAGTCATTTGGGAGAACCATTGATTTTTAGGAATAAAATAACAATTAATAATATAATATGGGTTTTAAAAACTATTTTATGTCATTTTTGAAACTATTTGGTAATTGATTTTTGTGAAAATCATAACAGAAATATTAGTTCTAAATAAGTTAATAAACTCAATACTATCATGTCATATTATGATATAAAATTATTGGAATTCATAAAAAGTCTCAAATTAAATTTATTTTGTTATTTATAACATTATTTTTGTGAATATTTGATTAATAATATAATTACTGCATCATCATTGTGACATAAATAAAGTAAAATATTTAATGTCTAAATTTTTAAAAAAAATACCATTATGTAGAAAATCCCATTAGATTTCTAATGAATATTTATATTCGAATTTATCTTATGTATAACCTTATATTAAAAATGTTTTATTTATAAAACATTGATTTTAATTATTTTAACCCTTCTTTAAATAAATTAATAACAAATTTCCTAATCTAATCCATGTTGTCCTAAATGGTAATATTTAATTCCTAAGGTTGTTTTTGGTAAAACTACACATATCCAATAGAATTATTACATGTGTTAGGTTAATAATAATATCATTTTTACGTTGAATAACCCTATTTACTTTTAACCGTGGTGAATAAAAGTAAAAAGTTACTATTTACCAAAAATCATTTTCATCTCATTGAGCCACATTTTACTTAATGACATCAACCGTGTCTCTCTGATTTTTAAAATTCCACTCACACAACCGGAAATATTATGATTTATGTAAATTTGTAAATTCTCTTAGGAGGTGGGTAAAAGACGGTGAAAAGTTCAAAAAAAAATTTATATATCTACACTTATTATAAAATGACTCCAATTAATTACTTTGAACTTATATAAGTATTATGTATCTATTTTGACATAAAATAAATTTAAATAAAATAAATAATTATTTAAATAAAAAGTCGGTTTTTAAATAGTAACCTAGTGTTTTCACTATTCATCCAAAATTGAATGTTTTCAGAAAAATACCAAAATTTCACCCTAGGCTAATTTCGATATTTTGAATCCAAAAATGAAGTCCATTATGAAATATAAAATTTACAAAATTTCAAAATGTGGTTATTACTATTCATAATGGCTAGTTTTAATAATATTTTAATAGAATATCATTGTTTAGTGAAACTCGGTATTGCGTACGACGCAAGCTATCGAGGAAGGCCGTGATTGCGTGTAAAGAAAGCCAAGCTAGTTTTGTGTGTAGTGAAAGATCCCTTTGATGATTTATATAACATAAAAACAAAATATTTCACATAAAAGTCTCAGGTGTTACAGGTTCGGTCATGGGGGAAATAAATGGTGTATGGGAGAATGATGGAAGAGTAATAAAAAAATGAAGAAATAAGAAAAAGGGAATAAAAAAATAATTATTTATCTTAATGACACTCCATTATGTAGAGTTTACCCATAAAGTTCACCAAAACATTAAGTTACCATATATCCCACACATCCTTATCAAAATTTCCATTTAATATATAGCTAACTATGAACCAACCATACAATTAGAACTATCCCCTTAGTAGACCCCATTACATGGTTTTTTATTGTTACTCCACCCCATGTGCAACCTAATAATACCATAAAAATCCCATAAAATATTGAAACTAAATCTTGAGGCATCTAAAAATTTATTTTTCCCAATGATATCTGATTATATCAATTTTTGTAAAATAGTTACATAAAATATTTGAAAAAACGTAACTATTCAACATCCTACTCCTATAATTTGATAAGTAATAATAAAGGAATCAACCACTTGAACATATTTAACGGAAGAATTAAACGCTATATGGCTTCCAAGGATATATCAAAATCAACACTCAAAATTAAGATCCTTAAAATAAAATCATCTAAAAGAATCCAATAAGTACTTATAGATGATGGGGGGAAAATGGAAGACCCCCACCATTTATACTTAATCTAAATGATGATTCATCATACAAATAGTCCTACTATGGGAGAGTACAAAAGGAGAAGTGTATTTATTCCTGAACTAAAAAAGATTAAGGGGTAACATAACCATGAACATCCATAACAATATCATCTACAAAGAGTTAAATGGTATATAATATAGTCACATGACCATAAAGGAAAGGGTCATTTAATATTTGTATGATCAGTTCACCAAAATCAACCACAAAAAATCATATAAAAGAAAAAAGGCACAACACTAGGTTACCAAAACCATCATGTATAATGTATGATCTATGTTTTTTAAGATGGATCCTATTAATTTTTGTATAAAACTATTTATTTACCTTAATGGATGTACCTAAATGGGTAATTGAGGTTACAAGATCGTTCATATATAGTTCGGGTCTGGGTGATCTAGGTTTGGAGATGCAGAGTGATGTGCACAGTTAGCACTAGTTATACAACTCATATGTGAAACCCATGGAGATTGAAACATGGTTTAGAAATCCATTATATTGTGGAAATATAACCATGAAAAACGTAGAATTTATTTTTGGTACACCATTCATGGGTTTTCAATGTTTTTTTAATCATTATCCAAGCTCATTGAAAGGTGGGGATTCCAAAGAATGATGAATGAACAGTTTGTGAATCATTTTCCAAATGTTGTACATGAACTGGGCGTGGGGTGTGTCCCTGAATAATAGGTGCTCATGGTTAGAATGTGGTTTGGAAAACCATGGTCGCCTTAAAAAAAATCGGCAAATTATATGTTTTCCCATTATTCCCATAATTCTAATTCACCCATTTCCTTCTCCCAATTCATATAGTTGTCACATGGGATATCAATCCTGTCACACTTCATTGTATTTTTTGGATATTCCAAATTAGGACTCCATTTCAATCACATTAATACACATTTTATCACCCCAATATTTTTATCAATTCTATTTCTTTTTTTACTACCTTCTCTTCCAAACATTGGATTTTCTTCATATGAGATAATATTCCATATTTTAATATTATTTATCGGGGTTATGATTTTATAATGTTACATCCAAAAATAAGTTTGATATTGGATTTGGATTCTGTTACAAGGCTAATTTATGTGGTGTAATAATTTTACCTAAAACATACATTATTTATAATTTCACACCATTATTACACATGGCATAATTTCTGCATAGTGCTTATAAAATGTGTAACTAATTTATATAGTCTCTCATATCAACAAATTGATGTTCCTATTTCCCATTTTATTGATGGAAGTTGGAAAAATCATCATGAACCCATTATTACGGGGTGTTCATTTATATGCACTTGGAAAGAAATTGTTAAATTTAATAAAAATACCTCCTAAGTGTGTTTAGTGTAAAAAATGTAATTAGAATGGAAAAATAAATAAATTGAATGCTTAAATTGAATGGATACATAACTAAAATATTATTCATTTATATGTGAAATGAATAATAGGGTCAATTATGTTGTGAGATGATATGAGTACATCACATAGACAATGTTTAATTAGTAAATGTATCTCTTAATTATAGTTATATTCCTTGATGGAACTATTAACGGTGTGGTATACCTTGAGCATGAAATAGATTCCAGACATAAAATAACTTAGGCAAACTCATAGGGAGACGGCCAATTAATTGATGTGATAGGAATGTTATAAAGAATCATGAACTCCTTCATTGTTTTATAATTGAAAATTACCTGGGTAATCACAAAAAATTTACTCAAATATATTATATTTTAGAATTCCATGGATTAAATAGTTGTATTCAGAATAATTTCCATAAGCATAGAAAACATTAGATTATACTCAACCCCAATTATCCAATCATGATGGTTGATCACATTAAGTTGCATCAACCTCAATGGTCAAGTATTCCTTGGATTCGACATAGATACTATATGATAATTATAAACGAATGTCTTTGGTATGTTCCATGGGTCCACATTCAATTTTAATGATTCTATGATTATGGATATTCCCCTTAGGATGAAGAAAGTATGGTCATCTTGGTATCTTATGAGGAGCCTATGTACAACATGATTACTATTTATTTCAATGTATTTATTTTGATTACCATGAATCTATGAAATTTTATATTCAAATAATGGATTTTTTTAGACATTGTTGTTGGGTGCCTATAGAGTTTTACTCACACCCTGCCCCGTCCACCACTTGTTACCTGAAATGACTTCATGGATGTTATTAAGCATAAAGGGAAGTGAAAAATAATGGATGACTGATCTCTTATGGTTTGGAGTGAAGATTAATCAGTCAGTGCTCAAGATTATCATAGATATTGTTGTTTTTTTATTTTCCGTCCATTTTTCTACTTGTATTGTATATTTTCATGCCTCAATGATTAAAAGATATATTTTTTATAGACATGACATCATGTGTATAAGATTTTGTTTAATTATTTATGGCTACTATTATTATTTTTAGGGTTTACATATACTAATATATAATTTTTTTTGATATGTTATTATTATTTACCACATTACATCACTCTACAAAATAGTGTATAGTATCCTCACCATACCTCCACACGCATTAAATGCTAGTTGGAAGAATATTTACTATAGAGAGGTAGGCTTGAGGTCTCTTGGACCGAAGGATATACTTCATATGATTAAATAAGTTCGTGGATGTCACATGGTGGTATCATAGGTTTATTTTATATTGTATTACTACTATCAGTGGGTAAAATAGTGACATGGATGTGTTAATATTTGGTAATAATCAATTCTTAGGAAGAGATATCTAACATTCAGAGTATAATAAATGTAACCATGTATGTTAATGAATTCACATTTTACAATTGAACTATTGTCAATATTGTGTCATTAACATGTTCTATGACTTTTTTAAGTATATGGATTATTTACAAAAACTCAGTATGGAAAAAAAGAATTTTCCCAAGCATCACTGTTGAAACATTGGACTATATGTGTCATGAATATTCCAAACCATATTTATTTTAATGTATTTTCCATATCATGTGTGCCTTCAATTTTACACATGTAATTTTTTTATGTTTCATGTGTGGATGAATATAAATCATTAATTAATGTTTTTACATTATTCTATACTATTTTTCCTACATAGCATGATGTTTTCATCATAAACAACCAATTATGAGTGTTTCTATTGTAGACACCCGAAGCCTGACATACATAGACATTACATTACTTTTGCAGAATACTTAGTACATAACAAAAACACACACACAAGGATCGTAATAGTTTAGTGTCTTTGTAAACTCGGAATATAATCTTCTAATCATTGTGAAAGATCTTCAACATCTCCCATAAATATCTTCCCTTTTTTTTACCTAAAAAATTTCTTTATATCCTGGGGAAAATAAAACATAAAATGGTGAGCTCAAATTCTCAGTAAGGGTAAACAAAAGAAATATCAATCACATCATATTCATAAGAACATAGCATTTTGGAAATCCTAACCTGCAAAAGAGAGCATAATTTCATAACATGGGATAAATCATAGTAGTGAAATGAAATCCCAATAATCATAAATTAAATCATGAAACTTTTTGGCATACGCCCATAATCATAGAGAATCATATCTTATTAGTCAAGACTCATTTCCAAAACTATCTTAGTGGACAAAGTCCATTTTTAAACCGAGTCACCCTCGTTTCAGTCCTGTTTCACTGAACCGGTATAACCTACTGTTCCATCCATGTCTATCTCATGAGATATAAAATATTTACGCAATGCATTGGAGGGAGATATAGGTCCCACCCATCTCATAAAGATACCATTCTTATGTGTGCCACAAAATCATAAACCATACATCATAGCATAACCCATGTAATAAAAATGGGAATCTTAAACATCATGACATCATAAAACAATTCATATAAGATAAAGGAATTTATAAAAATAATTCCATCACAAAATAATCAAATCAATTTAATAATAGGGATATAAACAGAACCCTATATTAACTTAGATGGAAAATAATTTTGATAAAACACTTGAACTCCATTCTTGAGGAAAATATCCTTTCAAATTCAAAAACATTTTCCTTTCTTAACAATTCATACAATTTTAAACTAAAATTATTTGATTAAAAATAAACTTTAAAACATGTAAAGGAAGCTTCTTGGAAATAATGTTTTAAAAATCCATTCATTCCGTATAAGTTAAAAAAACACTCTTCTTGTACTTTTGTCGGAAAAGTCAAAAAGTACCTCGTACGAAAAACGACAAAAGATTCCTTTCATATCTTTTACTAAAAACTCACCGAAGTGTAAAATTGGATTTAAAAATTTGTAGGTGGAGGGAAAAAATATTACATATTTAGGAATCATGGATGTGTATGATAAAATACACTCTAGTAAATAGAAAAGTAAAAACAATCTCGGATAAAAATGAGATTGTGATATTTCCCTTACCTTATGTCTGATATCCTTTGTACGTATCCGAACCTCCTGTATAATGATTTAAATAATGTCACTAACTTATTAAAGAATCATATTCATTGTTATGATATCATATATGGTTCACTTATTACTTTATATTACCTGTTATTTTGTAAACTTCATGTTAAATAAGTGTTTTGGGTAAAATCGTTTCATTTATCGTAGGTGTTTGGACTTGTTGTTATTGACATTATTATTACTTATGTCATGATTTACTTACTTCCAGAATATAAAACATGATTTTTATATCATATATATACAGTATATATATATATATATATAATTGATAGATAAATGAAATGAAACACACCGTTCATGGAGACGGTAGTCCGTACGTATGCATGAACGCTGTTTTCCTTTCCTTATTATCTTGAATGGAAGTAAGTAGATGACATACATATATATAATTACATAAATCCAGTAGATTTAACATGTCATATATTTCATTATTATTCATTATATATACTTTATAATCATTCATGAATGGTTAATGTGGAGAATGAATCTCATCACGTCGTGGAGACGGTAGTCCGTACGTACGCACGAGCGATGATATCATTCTCATGATCGTGAAATTGTGTTGAAGTGTATGTATACTATTTCAGTAACAATATCACTTTATAATAATCATATATAGTTACTCATTACACCATTATACCCATCCAATTATGGTGGTGGCGGAAAATAGATTACACCACGATGTGGAGACGGTATTCCGTACGTACGCACGCGCGGTGATTTCCTTTTTCCGTAGGATGGATAGAAGGTTAATTAGAGTTGTTTCATATATATAATAACATATCAGTATATAATAAATACTTATGTTATTACTTTATCATGAAACAACTAATGAATAAGAAGTTGAAGAAGAATGAAATTGAAAAAGATCGGTAATGGACATTACGTCTTTTTGACGCGCCTTTTCTTAACCTTCACTTAAAGAACTAAGGATGGTCTTTGAAGAACACCAAGACCACTAGGATGTTACAAGGGAAGTGGAGAAGATATTTTTTCAGGGTTTGGACGAGCTTGAATGCTCAAATTGGTGTGAGGAGGAGAGGGAGGATGTGCCCTTTTATAAGGGAGGAGAGGGGCACCTTAGGAAAATCTCAAACTATTATTTTATATTAAGGTCAAATTCGGTTTATAATGGTTACAAATGGTCTTATTTAGAAGATAAAGTGGGGATGTGTCGAAATACTCTCATAAAATAGGATTTATACATGTTTAGGTAATTATTTTAACCTTATCAATTAGATTTAACTCTAAGTTAAATAATTTAACTTTTACCATGTCGTTTTGTTTTCTTACACTATATGTTAATAAACATACTATATCAAGCAAAACGAACCCCAAGTTGTTTATTATTAATATATATAATCTTAGCTAAGTCATTTGTCCAAACCGTTGATTTTTAGGAATAAAATAACAATTAATAATATAATATTTGTTTTAAAAACTAATTTTTGTCAATTTTGAAACTATTTGTACATGTTTTTAAATAAATTCATAACAGAATGATAAGTTCGAACCAAGTTACTTAAATCAACAATAACATGTCATATTGACATAGAAAATTAGTGTAAATCATAAAAAGTATGAAATTACATTTATTTGGGCATTTATAACATCAATTATTTCAATAAGACAATTATTGCATCATCTTTGTGTCATAATAAATGATAATTATTTAATCCCTAAAAATACTAAATAAATTACTATGATGTAGATAATTGTATTAGATTTCTTGAGACTATTCATGACTGATGTTTCATGAAGTATATCACTAGATTAAAATTATTATACTTATATAATTTAAGAAAGTGACATGTTGTCACATTATTTGGTTTTAATAATAATTAAATTATTTTCTTTGAAAAAATTTAATTAAATGAATCTAATCCGACCCTTAGGTGATATGGGTCGACATTTAGTCATCCAAATTTTTTTTTACATTTTTTAGGGTAATTTTATAATATTAAATTTACCCTTAATTACCTGATTTACCTTTAACTATGGTAAATAAAATTTACCGTAGTTACTATCCATAATTCCCAAAAATAAAAATTAGCTTATTAACATAATTTGGATCCACTGATTCCAAATATGGAATCCATTTTTCCAAATTCAATACCCAAAAGTTGTAGAAAATAAATTAAAATTAATCCCGTTGTCGAAAGAAAACGGGTTTTTCTTTAAAACATTGCAAAAGATTGAATTGATTTAACCTACGAATTCAAGGTAAAATCAATGCTAATGACATAAATTATATTAAATGGTAAAAATATATTCTATTTATACTTTAAAAAAATTCAATATTATAATTTAACCACATAAGATATTACGATGAAAAAATTTGTTTTTAATTAAAATGTAGCGTGTTTTTACTATTCATTAAAATATGAAAGTTATCGGAAAAATATCAAAACATTATCTAATGTAAATTTTTATATCCTGATTCGAAAGAAGAATTTTATTTTGTCAAATTAAACTTATAAACATGTCAAAACAAGATTTAAAGTGGTTGTGCCATCAAAAGGCGGCAAAACTGTATTTTTTGAAAATTACTTATTTTATCGAAAAAATTTATTTTGTTCTTATACCATGTTCTAGAAATGTGTAAGATGAATAATAATGTTATAAAATTCAAAATTTAGTTAACACTATTCATAACGGCTAGTTCATAACAATATTATAATAATATATCGTTATTTAGTAAAACCCAGTATTGCGTACAACACACACTATGGAGGAAGGTCGCGATTGCGTGTAATGCAAGCCAAGTCAGGGTTGCGTGTTGCGCAAGAATCCTTCGTTGTTTCATATAATAGAATCCAACCATATTTCATTAATACATTGAATATATATATATACTCAATGTTAGTAGAATAACTATTATCAAAGTTGTGTGTAACACGATCCAAGAATAGTGTTGCGTATACTGTAAGCTAATACGGTGTTGCGTATAGCGTAAGGTAATCTTGGTGTAGCACAAGACATTAATGAAATTAAAAGAATATTTTTCGTAAAATGTCAGAGTGTTACATTCTACCCCCCTTAAAATTAATTTCGCCCTCGAAATTTGTCGGGGTTATAAATGGTTTACTACTCGAAAGTTTGTTTAATAGAAACCCACATCGTAAAAAGGAATACCAAAACATGGCTTTTAAAAACTAAAGTATGAAATGTAATGGTTACCCAAATTAACTCATCACGGGGTTTCCACGTAGGAGAACATAGGTGAAAATATGGATATGGAAGAAAAATCTAACCATCAAGTTCTGTTGGAGAGTGGTAGAGAACATGGCTATGAAAAAGCCAACAATCACAAAGCTACTGATTTGTGATGATCTAAGGTACCATCTGATTAATCAGATATAAGGGAACTAGGACAACATTTTTGGTTTTCATGATCATTTCCCTAAAGTTGATGAATTAAAAAAAATACTTGCATGATTTTGGTACAATCTCACTATTGTTCGTGAATTGAACAATTTCCACTTCATCCCTTAAAGAAATGAAGTTGAATTTGTTATTCGTGATGTGTTAGTAGATCATGTGATAGAATGATGGGTCACTCCTTCTCTTTCAAACAAAAGGTTAGAAAATGTTATAAGCCCATCTTATGGTTAGATTAATCATATATGGTTCCAAAAATGAACTTATACTTCAAATATCATACAGCTTAATAAAATAAAACTAGTTTATACTAACCAGGGACTTCCTGTAGGCCTGTAGTAGGCGATAAAGGACAGTCGCATTTCGGTTGTGGGTTCGATTCCCACAGCCTTTTCCGACGCGATGGGCTGTCGCCCGTCCTGCAGGTTGTCCTTTTTCTAAAACTACATTACTATAAAATCCCATTAGTAATATCGAAAAAATTTCTATCCTTAAGCAATACTTAGCATATGTCCAACATAATCCATTCCAATATTTAGGCTTTTCTAAAATACTTTGGTCCAAACTCATAGTATAATGAAAATGATTACTTGAAATGTCATCAACCAAGCATGTGAATACCATCATTTATCCCCCATATATATATATTTTTGGTCACATTCCAATCATGTGAATACCTTAATCATGTATTCTCTTGAAAAAATGAATACCCATTGAACCATAGGGAAAACATGAATGTAGTTAAAAGTTAACACATTCCACATACCAAAATCCTCAAAATTCTATATACTCAAACCATGATATCACTTAGTCCTTATATCAATCATGAGCTCATGTATACTGTCAAACATTTCATTTTCTCCTCATCCCTTCATTATGAGCATATCATCTGCTTTCAAAAATATTTGAATCACTTTTCATGGTTACCGGTACCTTAAAATTATTAAAAACCACAATAGAATAACACAACAATAAAAGTACCTCAACCAAGAAGAATGTTTTTTTTAACTTATACGTCATGAATGAATTTTTTAAAACATAATTTCCAAGAAGCTTCCTTTACATGTTTTCAAGTTTATTTTTAATCATCTTATTTTAGTTTAATGTTGTAAGACATGTTAAGAAAGGAAAAATGTTTTTGAAGAAGAAAGGATATTTTCCTCAAGAATGGAGTTCAAGTGTTTTATCAAAATTATTTTCCTTCTAAGATAATAAAGGGTTCTGTTTTTATCCCTATTATTAAATCGATGTCATTATGTTGTGATGGAATTATTTTTATGAATTCCTTTATCTTATATGAATTGTTTTATGATGTCATGATGTTTAATATTCCCATTTGTATTAGATGGGTTATGCAATGATGTATGATTTATGATTTTGTGTCACACATAAGAATGGTATCATTATGAGATAGGTGGGACCTATATATCTGTCCAATGCATCGGGTAAAGATTTTATATCTAATTAGATACACATTGCTGGAATGGTAGGTTATACCGATTTAGTGAAACAGGACTGAAACGAGGGTGAATCGGTTCAGAAAGGGTCTTTGTCCACTAAGATAGTCTTGACAATGAGTCTTGACTAACAAGAAATAATTCTCTATGATTATGCGTGTATGCCACAATGTTTAATGTTTTAAGTTATGATTATTGTGATTACATTTCACTTCCATGAGTTATCCCAGGTTATGAAATTATGATCTCTTTTACAGGTTAAGATTTCCAAAAGTTATGTGCTTATGTATATGATGTGATTGATATTTCTTTTGTTTACCCTTACTGAGCATTTGAGCTCACCCTTTTATGTTTTCTTTTCCCCAGGATATAAAGAAAGGTTTTAGGTATAAAAAAATGAAGATCTTAATGGGAGATGTTGAAGATCTTTCACCAGGGTTAGAAGATTATATTCTGAGTTTCCACAGACACTAAACTATTACGATCCTTGTGTGTGTGTTTTTGTTATGTACTAAGTATTCCGAAAAAGTAATGTAATGTCCATGTACGTCAAGCTTCGGGTCTCTAGAGTACTCTTTCAGGTCCCTATACATCTTGGTGCTTCCAGGATGAACAGAGAATGAAGAACTATGAGCCTCATCTAGCAGCTCCTTCCTTAATTAATGGATGGGAGGAACACAAACCCGATTCCGGAACCTTATTATTCCATCACAATCAAGGTTAAATTCAGGAACATTTTTCACCTTCTTTTGTAACTCGACATCTTCTTTATGATCCTCTTTAATCGTCACATGTATTGATGGTTGAACATTCATTTGAGAAAGATATGATTTTCCCCTTTCATTATAATTCCATGATCCATCCTTTGTAAATCAATAAATATTGGATCTTTTGTGATCCTCATCATGGATAAGCTTGCATGGTCTTGTCGACTTAATGCATCTGCCACCTTGTTTGCTTTCCTAGGGTGGTAATGAATTGAGCAGTTGTAATCCTTAATCAGCTCCAACCATCTTCATTGGCGCATATTTAGCTCCTTTTGTGTGAAAATATATTTTAAACTTTTATGATCAGTATAAATGTCAAACCTTTCTCCATAATGATAATGCCTCCAAATATTTAATGCAATGATTACTGTAGCTAACTCTAAATCATGTGTTGGGTAATTTTTCTCTTGGTTTTTCAACTGTCGTGAGGCATAAGCTGTCACCATATAATTTTGCATAAGAACACACTCCAGGCCCCTCTTGGATGAATCATTGTAGATCACAAACCATTCTCCACTACAAGGATGTATGAGTAAAGGTGCACTAGAAAACCTTCTTTTCAACTCCTTGAAATTCACTTCACATTCCTCCGTCCAAACAAACATAACTCCTTTCTTAGTTAACATGGTGAGTGGATTAGATAATCTTGAAAAATCGTTCACAAAACGTCGATAATATCCAGCCAAACCAAGAAAACTTCGGATCTCTGTTACTGTTTTTGGTCTCGACCATCTTTTGATAACCTTTGTTTTTGTTGGATCCACATATATCCCATCTTTTGATATTATGTGACCCAAAAATGCAACATTTTGAAGCCAAAATCCACACTTGGTAAATTTGGCATAAAGCTTCTCCTTTCTCAGGGTCATCAATAAAATTCTCTAGTGATCTTCATGTTCTTCCTTGATCTTTTAATATACGATAATATTGTCTATAAAGACTACCACAAACTGATCAACATAGTCTCTAAAGACTATATTCATCAGATCCATGATGATAGCAGGGGCATTAGTAAGACCAAATGGCATCAGTATAAATTCATAGTGTCCATACCTTGTACAAGAAGCTGTCGTTGGTATATCCTCCCTTTTGACCCTTAATTGGTGATACCATGAATTAAGATAAATCTTGGAAAAGTATTGAGCCCCACATAGTTGGTCAAATAAATCATCAATGCATAGGAGAGGATATATGTTCTTGATTGTGATCTTGTTAAGTTCTCGATAATCAATGTAAAGACTCATTGATCCATCATTCTTCTTAACAAACAGAATAGGAGCTCCCCAAGGTGATTCACTAGGGTGTATGAATTCTTTATCAA
The DNA here is from genome assembly GCA_963277665.1 of Viscum album. Classification (NCBI taxonomy): domain Eukaryota; kingdom Viridiplantae; phylum Streptophyta; class Magnoliopsida; order Santalales; family Viscaceae; genus Viscum; species Viscum album. The sequence continues at coordinate 411,878,799 of OY728128.1, read as the reverse complement.
TATTCTCTTGGAGTTGCTTCATCAATTCCTGCAACTCAGTTGGGGACATTCTATAAGGTGTCTTTGAAATAGGCACAACACCCGGTATGAGTTCTATTGAAAAATATGCTTCACGATTTGGTGGAAGACCCAGAAATTCCTCTGGAAAGAAATCATCAAACTCCCGTACAATGGGAATATTCTTAATCGTGAGTTTCACTCGAACCATTTGAGATAAATAAACCTAATTTCGTGGAATCAAGACCCATAAGATGGAAGAAATTTCCACAAGAAGATTATGTTTATCCTCGCACTGATAGACGATCATAGATTGATTTGGAATATGAAATGTGACTTACCTTATTTGGAAATTGATATGAGCTCCATATAGAGATAGCCAATCCATGCCAAGAATCACATCAAATTACACTATAGGAAGGATCACAATATTTGTAGGAAGCCCTTTCCCACAAACTTCAATTGGAGAAGAATTGTACACTTTTGATGCAACCATTGTACCATTAGGGGATGTCACAGCTAACTCAACATCTAAATGTTGAGGTAATACGACAATACCCTTAGAAAATTCTTCAGAAATAAAGGAGTTGGTGGATCCAGAATCAAAAAAAACATTTGCTACTTTAGATTGGATTATATTTGTACCTTTCACCACATCATTATCGTACTACACATTTCTCATAGAAATTGCATGTGACATTCCTTCGTCTTTAGCCTTAAGAGTTTGTTGACGTCGATCATCATAAACAACCCTTGGATTATGGTATTGATTGGAATAATGCCCAATTTCTTTTCACTTGTATCATTTATGTTTAAGAGGTTCACTCTGTGTAGCCTTTTATTTGTTCGCATCACTAGACATCTTATTCCCATCATTGCAGCATTCAAATGCCCAATAACCATCTTTCCACATTTGAAACATTTACTTTTACCTTTACGACAACTACCTCCATGTTTCATTCCACACATTGAGCATAAGGAAAAACTCATCTTCTTTTCAGTGTGGTCTTTAGATGTTCCTTTGAATTACATTTTCCTCTTCTCATCAAACCCATGTGACTGATGGGTTACATCGATCTCCATCTCAACCTTGATAGCACATCGAAAAATTTCCTCGTAAGTATTGAAGTCGCTTATGGCTAACCCCCTTCTAATTATTGGTTTTAAGCCACTAAAGAATTGATCGATCTTACTCTCAGGCTGGATAATAATACCAGAAGCATACATTGCAAGTCTTATAAAATTTGCTTCATAGGTACCAATAGATTCATCATCCTTTTGATTTAGATCAAGATTCTCCTTCTCCATCTTTGATCGAAGAATACTAAGGAAGTACATATTGAAAAATAACTTTTTAAACTCATCCCATTCCATGGATTCAATTTCATCCCTTTGCCTCGTATTCTTAATAAGATTCCACCATTGATCAGCATATTCTTCCAAACGATACACTACTAAGATGACTTTATCATGTTCAGAACATTGAAGAACTGAAAATATATTTTCAGTGGTACTGATCCATTGTTCAGCCACTAATGGATCAGAAGACCTGCTGAATGAAGGTGGACGCTACCTCCTGGAGGATTCAACATATTGTTGCTCCTTCCTTTGCTCGTTTGGAAGTCCTGCATGATTCATAGCTTGAGAATGTTGTGTGATCATGGCTACAAGATTTTGCATTCCAGCTCCCCTAACTTTTGTTTTCTCAGGGGAAAATCATTGCATTTCCCATCACATTCCTCATTAACACGGTTCCTTCGGGTTCATGCCATTGACTAAAACCAAGAAGAATAGTGTGATAGACACTAATTATAATAGGAAAAAAACAAAATCAAGAATAAAATTTCACACTTAAGGGATTATAATAGGTTGTTCATGGCCATTTCTAAAACACTAAGATTGTGTTCTATGCTTAGATATATCCTTAGGGTTCTTACTAAGGCTTTAACTTCCTAGATTCCAAATGGTAACTGTACCTTTCCTTTGGTACCAACTATAACAACTCATAATTTAAAGACATTTTTATTACATGAAAATTAATGTACACTTATTACCGAATATAACAAAACCATGAAAGGACCGTATAGGTATAGTGTCTTTAGAAAATGGGAGACATAATCAACTGGTTCATAAATCATATACATTGTCTCCCATTTATTTCATCATATCTAGAGTCCCATTTTTGGAATATCCTACTTAAAAACCTTCTTCCTGACCTGGGGAAAGAAAACATACAAAAGGGTGATCTCAAATGCTCAGTAAGGGTAAAAAAAAGAAATATCAATAACATCATATTCATAAGAGCATAATATTTTGGAAATCATAACCTTCAAAATAGATCATAATTTCTTAACATGGGATAAATAATAGTATTGAAATTTAATCCCAATAATCATAACTTAAAACATGAAACATTTTGGCATACACAGATAATCTTAGATAATCATTTCTTATTAGTAAAGACTCATTTCCAAGACTATCTTAGCAGAAAAAGTCAATTACTGAGACGAGTTCACTCTTCGTTTCAATCATGTTTCAATGAACCGGTTTAACATACTATTCCAGCCATCTCTATATCATAAGATATAAATATTTACCCAATGCATTGAAGGGAGATATATGTCCCACCCATCTCATAATGATATCATTCTTATGTGTTTCACAAAATTAAAAATCATACCTCATTGCATAACCCATGTAATAAAAATGTGATTCTTAAACATCATGACATCATAAAACAGTTCCAATAAGATATAGGAATTCATAAAAATAATTCCATCACAACATAATAAAATCAATGTAATAATAGGGATAGAAACAGAACCCTATATTATCTTAGATGGAAAATAATTTTGATAAAACACTGGAACTCCATTCATGAAGAAAATATCCTTTATTCTTCAAAAACCTTTTTCCTTTCTTAACATGTCATAGTATTTTTAACTAATAAAATTTTATTAAAAATAAACATTGAAACTTGTAAAGGAAGATTCTTGGAAGTAATGTTTTAAAAATCCATTCATGCCGTATAAGTTAAAAAAACATTCTTCTCATACTTTTTTTGGAAAATTCAGAAAGTAGCTCGTACGAAAAACGACAAAAGATTCCTTTCATATCTTTTAGTAAAAACTCACTGATGGGTAAAATTGGATTTAAAAAATTGTAGGTGGATGGAAATAATATTACATATTGAGGAAACATTGATGTAGATGATAAAATACACCCTACTAAATACTAAAGTATAAACAATATCTGATAAAAATGAGATTGTGATATTTTCCCTTACCTTTGGTCCGATTTCCTTAGTAAGTGTCCGAACCTCCTGTATAATGATTTAAATAATGTTATTGACTTATTCCAGAATCACACATATTTTTATGATTTCAAATATGGTCATATTCTTTACCTCTTATTAGTAATATTTCATTGTTAGTTGTTATTCGGTTGTTTATTGCCTTTTGTTCTTATGCGTGTTTTGTCATATAAATTCTTATACATATTTTTAGGTTATAGATACATCATTTACAGAATGGTAAAAGTGTAATATATATCATATTCATTCATTCATTTCATTTATATAATCATTATTCAATGAAGATCATGTAGAACGAGTCACATCACATCATTGAGACGGTATTCCGTACGTACGCACGAGTGATGATATCGTTCCCATGATTGTGGAATTGTATTGGAGTGTATGTATAATATTTAATAATTAATACCACTTTAAAATAATCATATATAGTTATTTATTTGAACCAGTATACCCATCCAAGTATGGTGGTGGTGGAAAATAGATTACACCACAGCGTGGAGATAGTATTCCGTACATCCGCACGCGCGGTGATTTCATTTTCTGTAGGATGGATAGATGGTGGAATAGGTTTGTTTTATACTTATAATAACATATTAATATATGAGTGATAATTATGTTATTACTTTATGAAGAAAAAACTAAAGAAGAATAAGTTTAAGAAAAAATAAAGTTGAAAAAATCGGTAATGGACATTACCTCTTCTTTGAAGCGCCTCTTTGAGACCTCCTTTTAGAGCACTAAAATTGGTCTTTTAAGAATACCAGGAACTCTAGGAAATTTCTAGGGAAGTGGAGAGAAGAAATTTTCAGTTTTTGGCCGATCTTGAAGGCTCAAAGTGGTGTGAAGAAGAGAGGGAGGAGGTGCACTTTTATAAGGGAGGAGAGGGGAACCTTTGAAAAAACTAAACATATTATTTTATTATAAAGTCATATTCAGTTTTTAATAGCTCCAAATTGATTTATTTTAAATATAATGTGTAACGGGGTCGAAATAATCTCATCCAATAGAATTTGGACAAGTTTAGGTAACTATTTTATCCTTATCATTTAGATTTAACTTTAAGTTAGATAATTTTTCTTTTTCCGTGTATTTTTGTTTTCTTACACTATAAGGTTAACAAACATACCATAAAAAGCCAAAAAACCCCAGATTATTTATTATTAATATATATAACCTTATCAAAGTCATTTGGGAGAACCATAGATTTTAAGGAATAAAATAACAATTAATAATATAATATGGGATTTAAAAACTATTTTATGTCAATTTTGAAACTATTTGGTAATTGATTTTTGTGAAAATCATAACAGAAAGATTAGTTCTAAATATGTTAATAAAATCAATACTAACAAGTCATATTAAGATATAAAATTATTGTAATTCATAAAAAGTCTCAAATTAAATTTATTTGGTTATTTATAACATTATTTTTGTGAATATTTGATTAATATTATAATTACTGCATCATCATTGTGACATAAATAAAGTAAAATATTTAATGTCAAAAATTTATAAATAAAATACCATTATGTAGAAAATCCAATTATATTTCTAATGAATATTTATATTCGAATTTATCTTATGTATAACCCTATATTAAAAATGTTTTAGTTATAAAACATTGATTTTAATTATTTTAACCCTTCTTTAAATAAATCAATAACAAATTTCATAATCTAATCCTAGTTGCCCTAAATGGTAATATTTAATTCCTAAGGTTGTTTTTGGTCAAACTACACATATCCAATAGAATTATTACATGTGTTAGGTTAATAATAATATCATTTTTACGCTGAATTACCCTATTTACTTTTAACCGTGGTGAATAAAAGTAAAAAGTTACTATTCACCAAAAATCATTTTCATCTCATTGAACCACATTTTACTTAATGACATCAACCGTGTCTCTCGGATTTTTAAAATTCCACTCACATAAGCGGTAATATTAAGATTTACGTAAATTTGCAAATTCTCCTAGAGGTGGGTAAAAGACGGTGAAAAGTTCAATAAAATTTTTATATATCTACAATTATTATAAAATGACTCCAATTAATTACTTTGAACTTATATAAGTATTATGTATCTATTTTGACATAAAATAAATTTAAATAAAATAAATAATTATTTAAATAAAAAGTCGGTTTTTAAATAGTAACCCAGTGTTTTCACTATTCATCCAAAATTGAAAGTTTTCAGAAAAATACCAAAATTTCACCCTAGGATAATTTCGATATTTTGAATCCAAAAATGAAGTCCATTATGAAATATAAAATTTACGAAATTTCAAAATGTGGTTATTACTATTCATAACGGCTAGTTTTAATAATATTTTAATAGAATATCATTGTTTAGTGAAACTCGGTATTGCGTACGATGCAAGCTATCGAGGAAGGCCGTGATTGCGTGTAAAGAAAGCCAAGCTACTGTTGTGTGTAGTGAAAGATCTTTTTGATGATTTATATAACATAAAAACAAAATATTTCACATAAACTTATCAGGTGTTACAGGTTCGGTCACGGAGGAAATAAAAGGTGTATGGGAGAATGATGGAAGAGTAATAAAAAAATGAAGAAATAAGAAAAAGGGAATAAAAAAAATATATATATCTTAATGACACTCCATTATGTAGAGTTTACCCATAAAGTTCACCAAAACATTAAGTTACCATATATCCCACACATCCTTATCAAAATTTCCATGTAATATATAGCTAACTATGAACCAACCATAAAATTAGAACTATCCCCTTAGTATACCCCATTACATGGTTTTTTATTGTTACTCCACCCCATGTGCAACCTAAGAATACCACAAAAATCCCATAAAATATTGAAACTAAATCTTGAGGCATCTAAAAAATTATATTTCCCAATGATATCTAATTATATCAATTTTTGTGAAATAGTGACATAAAATATTTGAAAAAACGTAACTATTCAACATCCTACTCCTATAATTCGATAAGTAATATTAAAGGAATCAACCACTTGAACATATTTAAGGGAAGAATTAAACACTGTATGGCTTCCAAGGATATATAAAAATCAACAATCTAAATTAAGATCCTTAAAATAAACTCATCTAAAAGAATCCAATAAGGACTTATAGATGATGGGGGGAAAATGGAAGACCCCCACCATTTATACTTAATCTAAATGAAGATTCATCATACAAATAGTCCTACTATGGGAGAGTAAAAAAGGAGAAGTGTATTTATTCCTGAACTAAAAAAGATTAAGGGGTAAAATAACCATGAACATCCATAACAATATCATCTACAAAGAGTTAAATGGTATACAATACAGTCAGAGGACCATAAAGGAAAGGGTCATTTAATATTTGTATGATCAGTTCACCAAAATCAACCAAAAAAAATCATATAAAAGAAAAAAGGGCACAACACTAGGTTACCAAAACCATCATGTATAATGTATGATCTATGTTTTTTAAGATGGATCCTATTAATTTTTGTATAAAACTATTTATTTACCTTAATGGATGTACCTAAATGGGTAATTGAGGTTACGGGATCATTCATATATAGTTCAGGTCTGGGTGATCTAGTTTTGGAGATGCATAGTGATGTGCACAGTTAGCACTAATTATACAACTAATATGTGAAACCCATAGAGATTGAAACATGGTTTATAAATCCATGATATTGTGGAAATATAACCATGAAAAACGTATAATTTATTTTTGTTACACCATTCATGGGTTTTCAATGTTTTTTTAATCATTATCCATGCTCATTGAAAGGTGGGGATTCCAAAAAATGATGAATGAACAGTTTGTGAATCATTTGCCAAATGTTGTACATGAACTGGGCATGGGGTGTGTCCCTGAATAATAGGTCCTCATGGTTAGAATGTGGTTTGGACAACCATGGTCCCCTTAAAAATCAGCAAATTATATGTTTTCCCATTATTCTCATAAGTCTAATTCACCCATTTCCTTCTTCCAATTCATATAGTTGTCACATGGGATATCAATCCTGTCACACTTCATTGTATTTTTTTAATATTCCAAATTAGGACTCCATTTCAATCACATTAATACACATTTAATCACCCCAGTATTTTTATCAATTCTATTTCTTTTTTTACTACCTTCTCTTCCAAACATTGGATTTTCTTCATATGAGATAATATTCCATATTTTAATATTATTTATCGGGGTTATGATTTTCTAATGTTCCATCCAAAAATAAGTTTGATATTGGATTTGGATTCTGTTACAAGGCTAATTTATGTGGTGTAATTATTTTACCTAAAACATACATTATTTATAATTTCACACCATTATTACCCATGGCATAATTTCTTCATAGGGCTTATAAAATGTGTAACTAATTTATATAGTCTCTCATATCAACAAATTGATGTTTCAATTCCCCATTTTATTGATGGAAGTTGGAAAAATCATCATGAGCCCATTATTACGGGGTGTTCATTTATATGCACATGGAAAGAAATTGTTAAATTTAATAAAAATACCTCCTAAGTGTGTTTAGTGTAAAAAATGTAATTAGAATGGAAAAATAAATAAATTGAATGCTTAAATTGAAGGGATACATAACTAAAATATTGTTCATTTATATGGGAAATGAATAATAGGGTCAATTATGTTGTGAGATGATATGAGTACATCACATAGACAATGTTTAATTAGTAAATGTATCTCCAAATTATAGTTATATTCCTTGATGGAACTATTAACGGTGTGGTATACCTTGAGCAAGAAACAGATTCTAGACATAAAATAACTTAGGCAAACTCATAGGGTGACATCCAATTAACTGATGTGATAGGAATGTTATAAAGAATCATGAACTCCTTCATTGTTTTATAATTGAAAATTACATGGGTAATCACAAAAAATTTACTCAAATATATTATATTTTAGAATTCCATGGATTAAATAACTGTATTTAGAATAATTTCCATAAGCATAGACAGCATTAGATTATACTCAACCCCAATTATCCAATCATGATGGTTGATCACATTAAGTTGCATCAACCTCAATGGTCAAGGATTCCTTGGATTCGACATAGATACTATATGATAATTATAAATGAATGTCTTTGATATGTTCCATGGGTCCACATTCAATTTTAATGATTCTATGATTATGGATATTCCCCTTAGGATGAAGAAAGTATGGTCATCTTGGTATCTTATGAGGAGCCTATGTATAACATGATTACTATTTATTTCACTGTATTTAATTTGATTACCATGAATCTATGAAATTTTATATTCAAATAATGGATTTTTTTAGACATTATTGTTGGGTGCCTATAGAGTTTTACTCACACCCTGCCCCGTCCACCACTTGTTACCTGAAATGTCTTCATGGATGTTAGTAAGCATAAAGGCAAGTGAACAATAATGGATGATTTATCTCTTATGGTTTGGAGTGAAGATTAATCTGTCAGTGCTCAAGATTCTCATAGATATTGTTGTTTTTTATTTTCCTTCCATTTTTCTGCTTGTATTGTATATTTTCATGCCTCATGGATTAAAAGATATATTTTTTATAGACATGACATCATGTGTATAAGATTTTTTTTATTTATTTATGGCTACTATTATTATTTTTAGGGTTTACATATACTAATATATAATTTTTTTGATATGTTATTATTATTTACCACATTACATCACTCTACAAAATAGTGTATAGTATCCTCACCATACCTCCACACGCATTCAAAGCTAGTTGGAAGAATATTTAATATAGAGAGGTAGGCTTGAGGTCTCTTGGCCCTAAGTATATACCTCATATGATTAAATAAGTTCGTGGATGTCACAAGGTGGTATCATAGGTTTATTTTATATTGTATTACTACTATCAGTGGGTAATATAATGACATGGATGTGTTAATATTTGGTAATAATAAATTCTTAGGAAGAGATATCCAAAATTCAGAGTATAATAAATGTAACCATGTATGTTAATGAATTCACATTTTACAATTGAACTATTGTCAATATTGTGTCATTAAAAATTCTATGACTTTTTTAAGAATATGGATTATTTACAAAAACTCAGTATGGAAAAAAAGAATTTTCCCAAGAATCACTGTTGAAACATTGGAATATATGTGTCATGAATATTCCAAACCATATTTATTTTAATATATTTTCCATATCATGTGTGCCTTGAATTTTACACATGTAATTTTTCTTATGTTTCATGTGTTGATGAATATAAATCATTAATTAATGTTTTTACATTATTCTATACTATTTTTCCTACATAGCATGATGTTTTCATCATAAACAACCAATTATGAGTGTTTCTACTGTAGAGACCCGAAGCCTGACGTACATGGACATTACATTACTTTTGCGGAATACTTAGTACATAACAAAAACACACACACAGATCGTAATAGTTTAGTGTCTTTGGAAACTCGGATTATAATCTTCTAATCGTGGTGAAAGATCTTCAACATATCCCATAAAGATCTTACCTTTTTTAACCTAAAACCTTTCTTTATATCCTGGGGAAAAGAAAACATAAAAGGGTGAGCTCAAATTCTCAGTAAGGGTAAAAAAAAGAAATATCAATCACATAATATTCATCAGAACATAACATTTTGGAAATCTTAACCTGCAAAAGAGAGCATAATTTCATAACATGGTATAAATCATAGTAGTGAAATGAAATCCCAATAATCATAAATTAAAACATGAAACATTGTGGCATACACCCATAATCATAGAGAATCATATCTTATTATTCAAGACTCATTGCCAAGACTATCTTAGTGGACAAAGTCCATTTTTGAACTGAGTCACCCTCGTTTCAGTCCTGTTTCACTGAACCGGTATAACCTACCGTTCCAGCAATGTCTATCTCATGAGATATAAAATCTTTACCCAATTCATTGGAGGGAGATATAGGTCCCACCCATCTCATAATTATACCATTCTTATGTGTGCCACAAAATCATAAACCATACATCATAGCATAACCCATGTAATAAAAATGGGAATCTTAAACATCATGACATCATAAAACAATTCATATAAGATAAAGGAATTTATAAAAATAATTCAATCACAAAATAATCAAATCAATTTAATAATAGGTATATAAAAAGAACCCTATATTATCTTAGATGGAAAATAATTTTGATAAAACACTTTAACTCCATTCTTGAGGAAAATATCCTTTCAAATTCAAAAACATTTTCCTTTCTTAACAAGTCATACAATTTTAAACTAAAAGAAGTTGATTAAAAATAAACATGAAAACTTGTAAAGGAAGCTTCTTGGAAATAATGTTTTAAAAATCCATTCATGCCGTATAAGTTAAAAAAACACTCTTCTCGTACTTTTTTCGGAAAAGTCAAAAAGTACATTGTACGAAAAACGACAAAAGATTCCTTTCATATCTTTTACTAAAAACACACCAAAGTGTAAATTTGGATTTTAAAAATTGTAGGTGGAGGGAAAAAATCTTACTTATTTTGGAATCATGGATGTGGATTATAAAATACAATCCAGTAAATAGAAATGTAAAAACAATCTTGGATAAAAATGAGATTGTGATATTTCCCTTACCTTATGTCTGATATGCTTTGTACGTATCCGAACCTCCTGTATAATGATTTAAATAATGTCATTAACTTATTAAAGAATCATATTCATTGTTATGATATCATATATGGTTCACTTATTAATTTATATTACCCGTTCTTTTGTAAACATCATGTTAAATAAGCGTTCTGGGTAAAATCGTTTCAATTATTGTAGGTGTTTGGACTTGTTGTTATTGACATTATTATTACTTATATCATGATTTACATACATCCAGAATATAAAACATGATTTATATATCATATATATACAATATATATATATATAATTGATAGATAAATGAAATGAAACACACTGTTCATGGAGATGGTAGTCCGTACGTATGCATGAATGCTGTTTTCCTTTCCTTATTATCTTGAATGGAAGTAAGTAGATGACATACATATATATAATTACATAAATCCAGTAGATTTAACATGTCATATATATCATTATTATTCATTATATATACTTTATAATCATTCATGAATGGTTAATGTGAAGAATGAATCTAATCGCATCGTGGAGACGGTAGTCCGTACGTACGCACGAGCGATGATATCATTCTCATGATCGTGAAATTGTGTTGAAGTATATGTATACTATTTCAGTATCAATATCACTTTATAATAATCATATATAGTTACTCATTACACCATTATACCCATCCAATTATGGTGGTGGCGGAAAATTGATTACACCACGGCCTGGAGACGGTATTCCGTACGTACGCACGCGCGCTGATTTCCTTTTTCCATAGGATGGATAGAAGGTTAATTATAGTTGTTTCATATTTATAATAACATATCAGTATATAAGAAATACTTATGTTATTACTTTATCATGAAAAAACTAAAGAAGAATAAGTTGAAGAAGAAAGAAATTGAAAAAGATCGGTAATGGATATTACGTCTTTTTGACTCGCCTTTTCATAACCTTCACTTAAAGAACTAAGGATGGTCTTTGAAGAAGACCAAGACCACTAGGATGTTACTAGGGAAGTGGAGAAGAGAATTTTTCAGGGGTTGGCCGAGCATGAATGCTCAAATTGGTGTGAGAAGGAGAGGGAGGATGTGCCCTTTTATAAGGGAGGAGAGGGGCACCTTAGGAAAATCTCAAACTATTATTTTATATTAAGGTCAAATTCGGTTTATAATGGTTACAAAGGGTCTTATTTAGAAGCTAAAGTAGGGATGTGTCGAAATACTCTCATAGAATAGTATTTAGACATGTTTAGGTAATTATTTTAACCTTATCAATTAGATTTAACTCTAAGTTAAATAATTTAACTTTTACCGTGTCGTTTTGTTTTCTTACACTATATGGTTAATAAACTTACTATATCAAGCCAAAAGAAACCCAAGTTGTTTATTATTAATATATATAATCTTAGATAAGTCATTTGGCCGAACCTTAGATTTTTAGGAATAAAATAACAATTAATAATATAATATTTTTTAAAAAAACTAATTTTTGTCAATTTTGAAACTATTTGGTACATGTTTTTAATTAAATTCCTAACAGAATGATAAGTTAGAACCAAGTTACTTAAATCAACACTAACATGTCATATTAACCTAGAAAATTAGTTTAAGTCATAAAAAGTATGAAATTAAATTTATTTGGGAATTTATAACATCAATTATATCAATAAGACAATTACTGCAACATCTTTTTGTCATAATAAATGATAATTATTTAATCTCTAAAAATACTAAATAAATTACTATGATGTAGATAATTGTATTATATTTCTGGATACTATTCATGTTTGAAGTTTCATGAATTATATCACTAGATTAAAATTATTTTACTTATATAATTTAAGAAAGTGACATGTTGTCACATTCATTGGTTTTAATAATAATTAAATTATTTTCATTGAAAAAATTTAATTAAATGAATCTAATTCGACCCTTAGGTGATATGGGTCGACATTTAGTCATACAATAGGATTTTTACATTTTTTAGGGTAATTTTATAATATTAAATTTACCCTTAATTACCCGATTTACATTTAACTATGGTAAATAAAATTTACCGTAGTTATTATTCATAATTCCCAAAAATAAAAAGTAGCTTATTAACATAATTTGGATCCACTTATTACAAATATGGAATCCATTTTTCCAAATTCAATACACAATAGTTGTAGAAATTAAATTAAAATTAATCCCTTTGTCGAAAGAAAACGGGTTTTTCTTTAAAACATTGCAAAAGATTGAATAGATTTAACCTACGAATTCAAGGTAAATTCAATGCTAATGACATACATTATATTAAATGGTAAAAATATATTCTATTTATACTTTAAAACCATTAAATATTATAATTTAACCACATTTGATATTACGATGAAAAAAGTTGTTTTTAATTAAAATATAGCATGTTTTTACTATTCATTAAAATATGAAAGTTATCGGAATAATATAAAAACTTTATCTAATGTAAATTTTTATATCCTGATTCAAAAGAAGAATTTTATTTTGTCAAATTAAACTTATAAACATTTCAAAAACAAGATTTAAATTGGTTGCGCCATCAAATGGCGACAAAACTGCATTTTTTAAAAATTAGTTATTTTACCGGAAAAATTTATTTTGTTCTTATACCATGTTCTAGAAATGTGTAAGATGAATAATAATGTTATAAAATTCAAAATTTAGTTAACACTATTCATAACAGCTATTTCATAACAATATTATAATAATATATTGTTGTTTAGTAAAACCCAGTATTGCGTACAACACACACTATCGAGGAAGGTCGCGATTGCGTGTAATGCAAGCCATGTCAGGGTTGCGTGTTGCGCAAGAATCCTTCGTTGTTTCGTATAACAGAATCCAACCATATTTCATTAATACATTGAATATATATATATATACACTCAAAGTTTCGTAGAATAACTATTATCAAAGTAGTGTGTAACACGATCTAAGAATAGTGTTGCATATACTGTAAGCTAATACGGTGTTGCGTATAGCGTAAGGTAATCTTGGTGTAGCACAGGACATTAATGAAATTAAAAGAATATTTTTCATAAATATCAGGGTGTTACATTCTACCCCCCTTAAAATGAATTTCTCCCTCGAAATTCGTCGGGGTTATAAATGGTTTACTACTCGAAAGTTTGTTTAATAGAAACCCACATCGTAAAAAGGAATACCAAAACATGGATTTTAAAAACTAAAGTATGAAATGTAATGGTTACCCAAATTAACTCATCACAGGTTTCCACATAGGAGAACATAAGTGAAAATATGGATATGGAAGAAAAATCTAACCATCATGTTCTGTTGGAGAGTGGTAGAGAACATGGCTATGTAAAAGCCAACAATCCCAAAGCTATTGATTTGTGATGATCTAAGGTACCATATGATTAATCAGATATAAGGGAACTAGGACAACATTTTTGGTTTTCATGATCATTTCCGTAAAGTTGATGAATTAAAAGAAATACTTGCATGATTTTGGTACAATCTCACTGTTGTTCATGAATTGAACAATTTCCACTTCATCACTTAAAAAAATGAAGTTGAATTTGTTATTTGTGATGCGTTAGCAGATCATGTGATAGAATGATGGGTCACTCCATCTCTTTCAAACAAAAGGTTACAAAAAGTTATAATCCCATCTTATGGTTAGATTAATCATATATTGTTCCAAAAATGAACTTATACTTCATATATCATACATCTTAATAAAATAAAACTAGTTTATACTAACCAGGGACTTCCTGTAGGCCTGTAGTAGGCGATAAAGGACAGTCGCATTTCAGTTGTGGGTTCGATTCCCACAGCCTTTTCCGACGCGATGGGATGTCGCTCGTCCTGCATGTTGTCCTTTTTTTTAAACCTACATTACTATAAAATCCCATCAGTAATATCGAAAAATGTTCTATCCTTAAGCAATACATAGCATATGTCCAATATAATCCATTCCAATATTTAGGCTTTTCTAAAATACTTCGGTCTAAGCTCATAGTATAAAGAAAATTATTACTTGAAATGTCATCAACCAAGCATGTGAATACCATCATTTATCCCCCATATATATATATTGTTGGTCACATTCCAATCATGTGAATACCTTAATCATTTATTCTCTTGAAAAAATGAATACCCATTGAACCATAACGAAAACATGAATGCAGTTAAAAGTTAACACATTCCACATACCAAAATCTTCAAAATTCTATATACTCAAACCATGATATCACTTAGTCCTTATATCAATCATGAGCTCATGTATACTGTCAAACATTTCATTTTCTCCTTATCCCTTCATTATGCGCATATCATCTGCTTTCAAAAATATTTGAATCACTTTTCATGGTTACCGGTACCTTAAAATTATTAAAAACCACAATAGAATAATACAACAATAAAAGTACCTCAACCGAGAAGAATGTTTTTTTATCTTATACTGCATTAATGAATTTTTTAAAACATTATTTCCAAGAAGCTTCCTTTACATGTTTTCATGTTTATTTTTAATCATCTTCTTTTAGTTTAAAGTTGTAAGACGTGTTAAGAAAGGAAAAATGTTTTTGAAGATGAAATGATATTTTCCTCAAGAATGGAGTTCAAGTGTTTTATCAAAATTATTTTCCATATAAGATAACAAAGGGTTCTGTTTTTATCCCTATTATTAAATTGATTTGATTATGTTGTGATGAAATTATTTTTATGAATTCCTTTATCTTATATGAATTGTTTTATGATTTCATGATGTTTAATATTCCCATTTGTATTAGATGGGTTATGCAATGATGTATGATTTATGATTTTGTGGAACACATAAGAATGGTATCATTATGAGATGGGTGGGACCTATATCTCTCTCTAATGCATCGGGTAATGATTTTATATCTCATGAGATAGTCATGGCTGGAATGGTAGGTTATACCGGTTTAGTGAAACAGGACTGAAACGAGGGTGACTCGGTTCAGAATGGGTCTTTGTCCACTAAGATAGTCTTGACAATGAGTCTTGACTAACAAGAAATGATTCTCTATGATTATGTGTGTATGCCACAAAGATTAATGTTTTAAGTTATGATTATTGTGATTACATTTCACTGCTATGATTTATCCCAAGTTATGAAATTATGATCTCTTTTACAGGTTATGATTTCAAAAAGTTATGTGCTTATGTATATGATGTGATTGATATTTCTTTTGTTTACCCTTACTGAGCATTTGAGCTCACCCTTTTATATTTTCTATTCCCCAGGATATAAAGAAAGGTTTTAGGTATAAAAAAAATGAAGATCTTTATGGAGGATGTTGAAGATCTTTAACCAGGATTATAAGATTATATTCCGAGTTTCCAAAGACACTAAACTATTACGATCCTTGTGTGTGTGTTTTTGTTATGTACTAAGTATTCCGAAAAAGTAATGTAATGTCCATGTACGTCAAACTTCGGATCTCTAGAGTAATCTTTCAGGTCCCTATACATCTTGGTGCTTCCAGGATGAATAGAGAATGAAGAACTATGAGCCTCATCTAGCAGCTCCTTCCTTAATTCAGGGATGGGAGGAACACAAACCCGATTCCGGAACCTTATTATTCCATCACAATCAAGGTTAAATTCAGGAACATTTTTAACCTTCTTTTGTAACTCGACATCTACTTTCTGCTCCTCTTTAATCATCACATGTATTGATGGTTGAACATTAATTTGAGAAAGATATGATTTTCCCCTATCATTATAATTCCAAGATCCATCCTTTGTAAATCCATAAATATTGGATCTTTTGTGATCCTCATCATGGATAAGCTTGCATGGTCTTGTCGACTTAATGCATCTGCCACCTTGTTTTCTTTCCTAGGGTGGTAATGAATTGAGCAGTTGAAATCCTTAATCAGCTCCAACCGTCTTCTTTGGCGCATATTCAGCTCCTTTTGTGTGAAAATATATTTTAAACTTTTATGATCAGTATAAATGTCACACCTTTCTCCATAAAGATAATGCCTCCAAATCTTTAATGCAATGATTACTGTAGCTAACTCTAAATCATGAGTTGGGTAATTTTTCTTTTGGTTTTTCAACTGTCGTGTGGAATAAGCTATCACCATATCATTTTTCATAAGAACACACTCCAGGCCCTTCTTGGATGCATCACTGTAGGTCACAAACCATTCTCCACTACAAGGATGTATGAGTAAAGGTGCACTAGAAAACCTTCTTTTCAACTCCTTGAAATTCTCTTCACATTCCTCCGTCCAAACAAACATAACTCCTTTCTGAGTTAACATGGTGAGTGGATTAGATAATCTTGAAAAATCCTTCACAAAACGTCGATAATATCCAGCCAAACCTAGAAAACTTCAGATCTCAGTTACTGTTTTTGGTCTCGACCATGTTTCGATAGCCTCTGTTTTTGTTGGATCCACATATATCCCCTCTTTTGAGATTAAGTGACCCAAAAATTCCACATTTTGAAGCCAAAATTCACACTTGGTAAATTTGGCATAAAGCTTCACCTTTCTCAGGGTCTTCAATAAAATTCTCATGTGATATTCACGTTCTTCCTTGCTCTTTTAATATACAAGAATATTGTCTATAAAGACTAACAAAAACTGATCAACATGGTCTCTAAGGACTATATTCATCAGATCCATGAAGGTAGTAGGGGCATTAGTAAGACCAAATGGCATCAGTATAAATTCATAGTGTCCATACCTTGTACAAGAAGCTGTCGTTGGTATATCCTCCCTTTTGACCCTTAATTGGCGATACCATGAATTAAGATCAATCTTGGAAAAGTATTCAGCTCCACATAGTTGGTCAAATAAATCATCAATGTGCAGGAGAGGATATTTGTTCTTGATAGTCATCTTGTTAAGTTCTCGATAATCAATGTAAAGACTCATTTATCCATCATTCTTCTTAACAAACAGAATAAGAGCTCCCCAAGGTGATTCACTAGGGTGTATGAATTATTTATCAATATTCTCTTGGAGTTGCTTCTTCAATTCCTGCAACTCAATTGGGGACATTCTATAAGGTGTCTTTGAAATAGGCACAACACCCGGAATGAGTTCTATTGAAAACTATGCTTCACGATTTGTTGGAAGACCCGAAAATTCCTCTGGAAAGAAATCATCAAACTATCGTACAATGGGAATATTCTTAATCGTGAGTTTCACTCGAACCATTTGAGATAAATAAACCTCATTTAGTGGAATCAAGACCCATAAGATGGAAGAAATTTCCACAAGATGACTATGTTCATCCTCGCACTGATAGACGATCATAGATTGATTTGGAATATGAAATGTGACTTCCCTTATTTGGAAATTGATATGAGCTCCATATAGAGATAGCCAATCCATGCCAAGAATCACATCAAATTACACTATAGGAAGGATCACAATATTTGTAGGAAGCACTTTCCCACAAACATCAATCGGAGAAGAATTGTATACTTTTGATGCAACCGTTGTGCCATTAGGGGATTTCACAGCTAATTCAACATTTAAATGTTGAGGTAATACAGAAATACCCTTAGAAAATTCTTCAGTAATAAAGGAGTTGGTGGATCCAGAATCAAATAAAACATTTGCTACTTTAGAGTGGATTGTAAGTGTACCTTTCACCACATCATTATCGTACTCCACATTTCTCATAGAAATTGCATGTGACATTCCTTTGTCTTTAGCCTTAAGAGTTTGTTGACTTCAATCATCATAAACAACCCTTGGATTATGGTATTGATTGGAATAATGCCCAATTTCTTTGCACTTGTAACATTAAAGTTTAAGAGGTTCACTCTGTGTAGCCTTTTCTTTGTTCGCATCACTAGACATCTTCTTCCCATCATTGCAGCATTCAAATGCCCGATAACCATCCTTTCCACATTTGAAACATTTAATTTTACCATTACGACAACTAGCTCCATGTTTCATTCCACACATTGAGCATAAGGAAAAACTCATCTTCTTTTCAGTGTGGTCTTTAGATGTTCCTTTGAATTACATTTTCTTCTTCTCATCAAACCCATGTGACTGATGGGTTACATCGATCTCCATCTCAACCTTGATATCACATCGAAAAATTTCCTCGTAGGTATTGAAGTCCCTTATGGCTAACCCCATTCTATTTATTGGTTTTAAGCCACTAAAGAATTGATCGATCTTACTCTCAGGTTGGATAATAATACCAGAAGCATACATTGCGAGTCTTATAAAATTTGCTTCATAGGTACTAATAGATTCATCATCCTTTTGATTTAACTCAAGATTCTCCTTCTCCATCTTTGATCGAAGAATACTAGGGAAGTACTTATTGAAAAATTATTTTTTGAACTCGTCTAATTCCATGGATTTAATTTCATCCCTTTGCCTCATATTCTTAATAAGATTCCACCATTGATCAGCATATTCTTCCAAACGATACACTAATAATATGACTTTATCATGTTCAGAACATTGAACAACTGAAAATATATTTTCAGTGGTACTGATCCATTGTTCAGCCACTAATGGATCAGAAGACCTACTGAATGAAGGTGGACGCTACCTCATGGAGTATTCAACATATTTTTGCTCCTTCCTTTGCTCGTTTGGAAGTCCTGCATGATTCATAGCTTGAGAATGTTGTGTGATCATGGCTACAATATTTTGCATTCCAGCTCCCATATCTTTTGGTTGCTTAGGGGGACAATCATTGCATTGCCCATCACATTCCGCATTAACACGGTTCCTTCGGGTTCTTTCCATTGACTAAAACCAAGAAGAATAGTGTGATAAACACTAATTATAATAGGAAAAAAACAAAATCAAGAATAAAATTTAACACTTAAGGGATTATAATAGGTTGTTCATGGCCATTTCTAAAACACTAAGATTGTGTTCTATGCTTAGATATATCCTTAGGGTTCTTACTAAGGCTTTAACTTCCTATATTCCAAAGGGTAACTGTACCTTTCCTTTGATCCCAACTATAACAACTCATAATTTAAATACATTGTTATTACTTCAAAATTAATGTACACTTATTACCGAATATAACAAAACCATGAAAGGACCATATAGGTATAGTGTCTTTAGAAAATGGGAAACATAAACAACTGGTTCATAAATCATATACATTGTCTCCCATTTTTTTCATTATATCTAGAGTCCCATTTTTGGCATATCCTACTTAAAAACCTTCTTCCTGGCCTGGGGAAAGAAAACATACAAAAGGGTGATCTCAAATGCTCAGTAAGGGTAAACAAAAGAAATATCAATAACATCAAATTCATAAGAACATAATATTTTGGAAATCATAACCTTCAAAAGAGATCATAATTTCTTATCATGGGATAAATAATTATATTGAAATGTAATACCAATAATCATAACTTAAAACATGAAACTTTGTGGCATACACAGATAATCCTAGAGAATCATTTCTTATTAGTCATGACTCATTTCCAAGACTATCTTATCAGAAAAAGTCCATTTCTGAACTGAGTTCACTCTTCGTTTCAATCATGTTTCAATGAACCGATTTAACATACCATTCCAGCCATCTCTATATCATAAGATATAAAAATTTACCCAATACATTGGAGGGATATATATGTCCCACCCATCTCATAATGATATCATTCTTATGTTTTCCACAAAATTAAAAACCATACCTCATTGCATAACCCATGTAATAAAAACGTGATTCTTAAACATCATGACATCATAAAACAGTTCCTATAAGATAAAGGAATTCATAAAAATAATTCCATCACAACATAATAAAATCAATGTAATAATAGGGATAGAAACAGAACCCTATATTATCTTAGATGGAAAATAATTTTGATAAAACACTTGAACTCCATTCATGAGGAAAATATCCTTTATACTTCAAAAACATTTTTCCTTTCATAACACGTCATATTATTTTTAACTAAAAGAATTTGATTAAAAATAAACTTTAAAACTTGTAAATAAATCTTCTTGTAAGTAATGTTTTAAAAATCCATTCATGCCGTATAAGTTAAAAAACATTCTTCTAATACTTTTGTTGGAAAATTTCGAAAGTAGCTCGTACGAAAAACGACAAAAGATTTCTTTCATATCTTTTACTAAAAACTCACTGATGGGTAAAATTGGAATTAAAAAACTGTAGGTGGATGGAAATAATATTACATATTGAGGAAACATTGATGTAGATGATAAAATACACCCTAGTAAATACCAAAGTATAAACAATCTCTGATAAAAATGAGATTGTGATATTTTCCCTTACCTTTGGTCTGATTTGCTTCGTAAGTGTCCGAACCTCCTGTATAATGATTCAAATAATGTTATTGTCTTATTCCAGAATCACACATATTTTTATGATATCATATATGGTCATATTCTTAGCCTCTTATTAGTAATATTTCATTGTTAGTTGTTATTCAGGTGTTTATTGCCTTTTGTTCTTATGCGTGTTTTGTCATATAAATTCTTATTCATATTTTTAGGTTATAGATACATCATTTCCAGAATGGTAAAAGTGTAATATATATCATATTCATTCATTCGTTTCATTTATATAATCATTATTTAATGACGATCATGTAGAACGAGTCACATCACATCATTGAGATAGTATTCCCTACGTACGCACGAGTGATGATATCGTTCCCATGATTGTGGAATTGTATTCGAGTGTATGTATAATATTTCATAATTAATACCACTTTAAAATAATCATATATAGTTATTTATTTGAACCAGTATTCCCATCCAAGTAAGATGGTGGTGGAAAATAGATTACACCATGGTGTGGAGACGGTATTCTGTACGTATGCACGCGCGGTGATTTCATTTTCTGTAGGATGGATAGATGGTGGAATAGGTTTGTTTAATACTTATAATAACATATTAATATATGAGTTATAATTATGTTATTACTTCATGATGAAAAAACTAAAGAAGAAGAAGTTGAAGAAGAAATAAAGTTGAAAGAATCGGTAATGGACATTACCTCTTCTTTGAAGCACCTCTTTGAGACCTCCTTTTAGGGCACTAAAATTGGTCTTTGAAGAATACCAAGAACTGTAGGATATTTCTAGGGAAGTGGGGAGAAGAAATTTTCAGGTTTTGGCCGATCTTGAAGGCTCAACGTGGTGTGAAGAAGAGAGGGAGGAGGTGCACTTTTATAAGGGAGGAGAGGGGAACCTTTGGAAAAACTAAAAATATTATTTTATTATAAATTCATATTCAGTTTTTAATAGCTCCAAATTGATTTATTTTAAATATAATGTGTAAAGGGGTCGAAATACTCTCATCCAATATAATTTGGACAAGTTTAGGTTACTATTATAACCTTATCATTTAGATTTATCTTTAAGTTAAATAATTTTTCTTTTTCCGTGTATTTTTGTTTTCTTACACTATAAGGTTAAAAAACATACCATAACAAGCCAAAAAACCCCAGATTATTTATTATTAATATATATAACCTTATCAAAGTCATTTGGGAGAACCATATATTTTTAGGAATAAAATAACAATTAATAATATAATATGGGTTTTAAAAACTATTTTATGTCAATTTTGAAACTATTTGGTAATTTATTTTTGTGAAAATCATAATAGAAAGATTAGTTCTAAATAAGTTAATCAAATCAATACTAACATGTCATATTAAGATATAAAATTATTGGAATTCATAAAAAGTCTCATTAAATTTATTTGGTTTTTTGTAACATTATTTTTGTGAATATTTGATTAATAATATAATTACTGCATCATCATTGTGACATAAATAAAGTAAAATATTTAATGTCTAAAATTTATAAATAAAATACCATTATGTAGAAAATCCCATTATATTTCTAATGAATATTTATATTCGAATTTATCTTATGTATAACCCCATATTAAAAATGATTTAGTTATAAAACATTGATTTTAATTATTTTAAGCCTTCATTAAATAAATTAATAACAAATTTCCTAATCTAATCCAAGTTGGCCTAAATGGTAATATTTAATTCCTAAGGTTGTTTTTGGTCAAACTACACATATCCAATAGAATTATTACATGTGTTAGGTTAATAATAATATCATTTTTACGCTGAATTACCCTATTTACTTTTAACCGTGGTGAATAAAAGTAAAAAGTTACTATTCACCAAAAACCATTTTCATCTCATTGAACAACATTTTACTTAATGACATCAACCGTGTCTCCCTGATATTTAAAATTCCACTCACATAAGCGGTAATATTAAGATTTATGTAAATTTTCAAATTTTTCATGGAGGTGGGTAAAAGACGGTGAAAAATTCAATAAAATTTTTATATATCTACACTTGTTATAAAATGACTCCAATTAATTACTTTGAACATATATAAGTATTATGTATCTATTTTGACATAAAATAAATTTAAATAAAATAAATATTTATTTAAATAAAAAGTCGGTTTTTAAATAGTAACCCAGTGTTTTCACTATTCATCCAAAATTGAAAGTTTTCAGAAAAATACCAAAATTTCACACTAGGCTAATTTCGATATTTTGAATCAAAAAATGAAGTCCATTATGAAATATAAAATTTACGAAATTTCAAAATGTGGTTATTACTATTCATAACGGCTAGTTTTAATAATATTTTAATAGAATATCATTGTTTAGTGAAACTCGGTATTGCGTACGACGCAAGCTATCGAGGAAGGCCGTGATTGCGTGTAAATCAATCCAAGCTAGTGTTGTGTGTAGTGAATGATATCTTTTATGATTTATATAACATAAAAACAAAATATTTCACATAAAAGTCTCAGGTGTTACAGGTTCGGTCACGGAGGAAATAAAAGGTGTATGGGAGAATGATGGAAGAGTAATAAAAAAATGAAGAAATAAGAAAAAGGGAATAAAAAAATAAATATTTATCTTAATGACACTCCATTATGTAGAGTTTACCCATAAAGTTCTCCAAAACATTAAGTTACCATATATCCCACACATCCTTATCAAAATTTCCATGTAATATATAGCTAACTATGAACCAACCATACAATGAGAACTATCCCATTAGTAGACCCCATTACATGGTTTTTTATTGTTACTCCACCCCATGTGCAACCTAAGAATAACACAAAAAATCCAATAAATTATTGAAACTAAATCTTGAGGCATCTAAAAAATTATATTTCCCAATGATATCTAATTATATCAATTTTTGTTAAATAGTGACATAAAATATTTGAAAAAACGTAACTATTCAACATCCTACTCCTATAATTTGATAAGTAATAGTAAAGGAATCAACCACTTGAACATATTTAAAGGAAGAATTAAACACTGTATGGCTTCCAAGTATATATCAAAATCAACAATCAAAATTAAGTTCCTTAAAATAAAATCATCTAAAAGAATCCAATAAGGACTTATAGATGATGGGGGGAAAAATGGAAGACCCCCACAATTTATACTTAATATAAATGATGATTCATCATACAAATAGTTCTACTATGGGAGAGTACAAAATGAGAAGTGTATTTATTCTTGAACTAAAAAAGATTAAGGGTTAAAATAACCATGAACATACATAACAATATCATCTACAAAGAGTTAAATTTTATATAATACAGTTAGAGGACCATAAAGGAAAGGGTCATTTAATATTTGTATGATCAGTTCACCAAAATCAACCACAAAAAATCATATAAAAGAAAAAAGGGCACAACACTAGGTTACCAAAACCATCATGTATAATGTATGATCTATGTTTTTTAAGATGAATCCTATTAATTTTTGTATAAAAATATTTATTTACCTTAATGGATGTACCTAAATGGGTAATTGAGGTTATGAGATCATTCATATATAGTTCGGGTCTGGGTGATCTAGTTTTGGAGATGCAGAGTGATGTGCACAGTTAGCACTAATAATACAACTCATATGTGAATCCCATGGAGATTGAAACATGGTTTATAAATCCATGATATTGTTGAAATATAACCATAAAAAATGTATAATTTATTTTTGGTACACCATTCATGGGTTATCAATGTTTTTTTAATCATTATACATGCTCATTGAAAGGTGGGGATTCCAAAAAATGATGAATGAACAGTTTGTGAATCATTTTCCAAACGTTGTACATGAACTGGTCATGGGGTGTGTCCCTGAATAATAGGTGCGCATGGTTAGAATGTGGTTTGGACAACCATGGTCCCCTTAAAAAAATCAGCAAATTATATGTTTTCCCATTATTCCCATAAGTCTAATTCACCCATTTCCTTCTCCCAATTCATATAGTTGTCACATGGGATATCAATCCTGTCACACATCATTGTATTTTTTGGATATTCCAAATTAGGACTCCATTTCAATCACATTAATACACATTTAATCACCCAAATATTTTTATCAATTCTATTTCTTTTTTTAATACCTTCTCTTCCAAACATTGGATTTTCTTCATATGAGATAATATTCCATATTTTAATATTATTTATCGAGGTAATGATTTTCTAATGTTCCATCCAAAAATAATTTTGATATTGGATTTGGATTCTGTTACAAGGCTAATTTATGTGGTGTAATTATTTTACCTAAAACATAAATTATTTATAATTTCACACCATTATTACACATGGCATAATTTTTGCATAGTGCTTATAAAATGTGTAACTAATTTATATAGTCTCTCATATCAACAAATTGATGTTCCTATTCCCCATTTTATTGATGGAAGTTGGATAAATCATCATGAACCCATTATTACGGGGTGTTCATTTATACGCACTTGGAATGAAATTGTTAAATTTAATAAAAATACATCCTAAGTGAGTTTAGTGTAAAAAATGTAATTAGAATGGCAAAATAAATAAATTGAATGCTTAAATTGAATGGATACATAACAAAAATATTGTTCATTTATATGGGAAATGAATAATAGGGTCAATTATGTTGTGAGATGATATGGGTACATCACATATACAATGTTTAATTAGTAAATGTATCTCCTAATTATAGTTATATTCCTTGATGGAACTATTAACGGTGCGGTATACCTTGAGCATGAAATAGATTCCAGACATAAAATAACTTAGGAAAACTCATAGGGTGACAGCCAATTAATTGATGTGATAGGAATGTTATAAAGAATCATGAACTCCTTCGTTGTTTTATAATGGAAAATTACATGGGTAATCAAAAAAAATTTACTCAAATATATTATATTTTAGAATTCCATGGATTAAATAATTGTATTCAGAATAATTTCCATAAGCATAGACAACATTAGATTTTACTCAACCCCAATTATCCAATCATGATGGTTGATCACATTAAGTTTCATCAACCTCAATGGTCAAGGATTCCTTGGATTCGACATAGATACTATATGATAATTATAAATGAATGTCTTTGATATGTTCCATGGGTCCACATTCAATTTTAATGATTCTATGATTATGGATATTCCCCTTAGGATGAAGAAAGTATGGTCATCTTGGTATCTTATGAGGAGCCTATGTACAACATGATTACTATTTATTTCACTGTATTTATTTTGATTACCATGAATTTATGAAATTTTATATTCAAATAATGGATTTTTTTAGACATTGTTGTTGGGTGCCTATAGAGTTTTACTCACACCCTGCCCCATCCACCACTTGTTACCTGAAATGACTTCATGGATGTTAGTAAGCATAAATGGAAGTGAACAATAATGGATGATTGATCTCTTATGGTTTGGAGTGAAGATTAATCGGTCAGTTCTCAAGATTCTCATAGATATTGTTGTTTTTTTATTTTCATTCCATTTTTCTACTTGTATTGTATATTTTCATACCTCATGGATTAAAAGATATATTTTTTATAACATGACATCATGTGTATAAGATTTTGTTTATTTATTTATGGCTACTATTATTATTTTTAGGGATTACATATACTAAGATATAATTTTTTTTTGATATGTTATTATTATTTACCACATTACATCACTCTACAAAATAGTGTATAGTATCCTCACCATACCTCCACACGCATTCAATGCTAGTTGGAAGAATATTTAATATAGAGAGGTAGGCTTGAGGTCTCTTGGCCCTAAGGATATACTTCATATGATTAAATAAGTTCGTGGATGTCACAATGTGGTATCATAGGTTTATTTTATATAGTATTACTACTATCAGTGGGTAAAATAGTGACATGGATGTGTTAATATTTGGTAATAATCAATTCTTAGGAAGAGATATCCAACATTCAGAGTATAATAAATGTAACCATGTATGTTATTGAATTCACATTTTACAACTGAACTATTGTCAATATTGTGTCTTTAACATGTTCTATGACTTTTTAAAGAATATGGATTATTTACAAAAACTCAGTATGGAAAAAAAGAATTTTCCCAAGCATCACTGTTGAAACATTGAACTATATGTGTCATGAATATTCCAAACCATATTCATTTTAATATATTTTCCATATCATGTGTGCCTTGAATTTTACACATGTAATTTTTCTTATGGTTCATGTGTGGATGAATATAAATCATTAATTAATGTTTTTACAATATTCTATACTATTTTTCCTACATAGCATGATGTTTTCATCATAAACAACCAATTATGAGTGTTTCTACTATAGATACCCGAAGCCTGACGTACATGGACATTACATTACTATTGCGGAATACTTAGTACATAACAAAAACACACACACAAGGATCGTAATAGTTTAGTGTCTTTGGAAACTCGGAATATAATCTTCTAATCGTGGTGAATGATCTTCAACATCTCCCATAAAGATCTTCCCTTTTTTTACCTAAATCCTTTCTTTATATCCTGGGGAAATGAAAACATAAAAGGGTGAGCTCAAATGCTCAGTAAGGGTAAAAAAAAAGAAAAATCAATCACATCATATTCATAAGAACATAACATTTTGGAAATATTAACCTGCAAAAGAGAGCATAATTTCATAACATGGGATAAATCATAGTAGTGAAATGAAATCCCAATAATCATAAATTAAAATATGAAACTTTGTGGAATACACCCATAATCATAGATAATCATATCTTATTAGTCAAGACTCATTGCCAAGACTATCTTAGTGGAAAAAGTCCATTTTTGATCCGAGTCACCCTCGTTTCAGTCCTGTTTCACTGAACCGGTAGAACCTACCATTCCATCCATGTCTATCTCATGATATATAATATCTTTACCCAATGCATTGGAGGGAGATATAGGTCCCACCCATCTCATAATTATACCATTCTTATGTGTTCCACAAAATCATAAACCATACATCATAGCATAACCCATGTAATAAAAATGGGAATCTTAAACATCATGACATCATAAAAAAATTCATATAAGATAAAGGAATTTATAAAAATAATTCCATGACAAGATAATCAAATCAATTTAATAATAGGGATATAAACAGAACATTATTTTATCTTAGATGGAAAATAATTTTGAAAAAACACTTGAACTCCATTCTTGAGGAAAATATCCTTTCAAATTCAAAAACATTTTCATTTCTTAACAAGTCATACAATTTTAAACTAAAAGAAGTTGATTAAAAATAAACTTGAAAACTTGTAAAGGAATCTTCTTGAAAATAATGTCTTAAAAATCCTTTCATGCCGTATAAGTTAAAAAAACACTCTTCTCGTACTTTTGTCGGAAAAGTCAAAAAGTACCTCGTACGAAAAACGACAAAAGATTCCTTTCATATCTTTTACTAAAAATTCACTGAATTGTAAAATTGGATTTAAAAAATTGTAGGTGGAGGGAAAAAATCTTTCATATTTAGGAATCATGGATGTGGATGATAAAATACACTCCAGTAAATAGAAAAGTAAAAGCAATCTCGGATAAAAATGAGATTGTGATATTTCCCGTACCTTATGTCTGATATGCTTTGTACGTATCCGAACCTCCTGTATAATGATTTAAATAATGTCATTAACTTATTAAAGAATCATATTAATTGTTATGATATCATATATTGTTCACTTATTACTTTATGTTACCCTTTCTTTTGTAAACTTCATGTTAAATAAGCGTTTTGGGTAAAATCATTTCATTTATCGTAGGTGTTTGGACTTGTTGTTATTGACATTATTATTACTTATATCATGATTTAATTACTTCCAGAATATAAAACATGATTTATATATCATATATATACAGTATATATATATATATAATTGATAGATAAATGAAATGAAACACACCGTTCATGGAGACGGTAGTCCGTACGTATGCATGAACGCTGTTTTCCTTTCCTTATTATCTTGAATGGAAGTAAGTAGATGACATAAATATATATAACTACATAAATCCAGTAGATTTAACATTTCATATATTTCATTATTATTCATTATATATACTTTATAATCATTCATGAATGGTTAATGTGGAGAATGAATCTCATCGCGTCGTGGAGACGGTAGTCCGTACGTACGCAAGAGCAATGATATCATTCTCATGATCGTGAAATTGTGTTGAAGTGTATGTATACTATTTAAGTATCAATATCACTTTATAATAATCATATATAGTTACTCATTACACCATTATACCCATCCAATTATGGTGGTGGCGGAAAATAGATTACACCACGGCATGGAGACGGTATTCCGTACGTACGCACGCGCGGTGATTTCCTTTTTCCGTAGGATGGATAGAAGGTTAATTAGAGTTGTTTCATATTTATAATAACATATCAGTATATAAGAAATACTTATGATATTACTTTATCATGAAACAACTATAGAAGAAGAAGTTGAAGAAGACAGAAATTGAAAAAGATCGGTAGTGGATATTACATCTTTTTGACGCGCCTTTTCTTAACCTTCACATAAAGAGCTAAGGATGGTCTTTGAAGATGACCAAGACCACTAGGATGTTACTAGGGATGTGTAGAAGAGATTTTGGCAGGGGTTGGCCGAGCTTGAATGCTCAAATTGGTGTGAGGAGGAGAGGGATGATGTGCTCTTTTATAAGGGAGGAGAGGGGCACCTTAGGAAAATCTCAAACTATTATTTTATATTAAAGTCAAATTCGGTTTATAATGGTTAAAAAGGTTCTTATTTAGAAGATAAAGTGGGTATGTGTCGAAATACTCTCATACAATAGGATTTAGACATGTTTAGGTAATTATTTTAACCTTATCAATTAGATTTAACTCTAAGTTAAATAATTTAACTTTTACCGTGTCGTTTTGTTTTCTTACACTATATGGTTAATAAACTTACTATATCAAGCCAGACGAACACCAGGTTGTTTATTATTAATATATATAATCTTAGCTAAGTCATTTTGTCTAACCTTAGATTTTTAGGAATAAAATAACAATAAATAATATAATATTTGTTTTAAAAACTAATTTTTTTCAATTTTGAAACTATTTGGTAAATGTTTTTAATTAAATTCATAACAAAATGATAAGTTTGAACCAAGTTACATAAATCAATAATAACATGTCATATTGACCTAGAAAATTAGTAAGTCATAATAAGTATGAAATTACATTTATTTGGACATTTATAACATCAATTATATCAATAAGACAATTACTGCATCATCATTGTGTCATAATAAATGATAATTATTTAATCCCTACAAATAATAACTAAATTACTATGATGTAGATAATTGTATTAGATTTCTGGAGACTATTCATTTTTAAAGTTTCATGAAGTATATCACTAGATTAAAATTATTATACTTATATAATTTAAGAAAGTGACATGTTGTCACATTCTTTGGTTTTAATAATAATTAAATTATTTTCATTGAAAAAATTTAATTAAATGAATCTAATCCGACCCTTAGGTGATATGGGTCTACATTTAGTCATCCTATAGGATTTTTACATTTTTTAGGGTAATTTTATAATATTAAATTTACCCTTAATTACCCGATTTACCTTTAACTATGGTAAATAAAATTTACCGTAGTTACTATTCATAATTCCCAAAAATAAAATGTATCTTATTAACATAATTTGGATCCACTTATTCCAAATATGGAATCCATTTTTCCAAATTCAATACACAAAAGTTGTAGAAATTAAATTAAAATTAATCCCGTTGTCGAAAGAAAACGGGTTTTTCATTAAAACATTGCAAAAGATTGAATTGATTTAACCTACGAATTCAAGGTAAAATCAATGCTAATGACATACATTATATTAAATGGTAAAAATATATTCTATTTATATACTTTAAAACCATTCAATTTTATAATTTAACCACATAAGATATTACGATGAAAAAAGTTGTTTTTAATTAAAATATAGCGTGTTTTTACTATTCATTAAAATATGAAAGTTATCAGAAAAATATCAAAACTTTTTCTAATGTAAATTTTTATATCCTGATTCAAAAGAAGAATTTTATTTTGTAAAATTAAACTTATAAACATGTCAAAAACAAGATTTAATGTGGTTTCACCATCAAAAGGCGGCACAACTGCATTTTTTGAAAATTACTTATTTTACCGGAAAAATTTATTTTGTTCTTATACCATGTTCTAGAAATGTGTAAGATGAATAATAATGTTATAAAATTAAAAATTTAGTTAACACTATTCATAACGGCTAGTTCCTAACAATATTATAATAATATATCGTTGTTTAGTAAAACCCAGTATTGCGTACAACACACACTATCGAGGAAGGTCGCGATTGCGTGTAATGCATGCCAAGTCAGGGTTGCGTGTTGCGCAAGAATCCATCGTTGTTTCATATAACATAATCCAACCATATTTCATTAATACATTGAATATATATATATATATATACTCAATGTTTCGTAGAATAACTATTATCAAAGTTGTGTGTAACACGATCCAAGAATAGTGTAGCGTATACTGTAAGAAAATACGGTGTTGCGTATAGCGTAAGATAATATTGGTGTAGCACAAGACATTAATTAAATTAAAATAATATTTTTTCATAAAATGTCAGGGTGTTACATTATACCCCCGATAAAATGAATTTCGCCCTCGAAATTCGTCGGGGTTATAAATGGTTTACTACTCGAATGTTTGTTAAATAGAAAGCCAGATCGTAAAAAGGAATACCAAAACATGGCTTTTAAAAACTAAAGTATGAAATGTAACGGTTACCCAAATTAAATCATCACGCGGTTTCCACGTAGGAGAACATAGGTGAAAATATTGATATGGAAGAAAAATATAACCATCAAGTTCTGTTGGAGAGTGGTAGAGAACATGGCTATGAAAAATCCAACAATCACAAAGCTATTGAATTGTGATGACCTAAGGTACCATCTGATTAATCAGATATTAGAGAACTAGGACATCATTTTTGGTTTTCATGATCATTTCCCTAAAGTTGATGAATTAAAATAAATAATTGCATGATTTTGGTACAATCTCATTGTTGTTCCTGAATTGAACAATTTCCACTTCATCCCTTAAAGAAATGAAGTTCAATTTTTTATTCGTGATGTGTTAGCATATCATGTGATAGAATGATGGGTCACTCCATCTCTTTCAAACAAAAGGTTAGAAGAAGTTATAAGCCCATCTTATGGTTAGATTAATCGTATATGGTTCCAAAAATGAACTTATACTTCATATATCATACAGCTTAATAAAATAAAACTAGTTTATACTAACCAGGGACTTCCTGTAGGCCTGTAGTAGGCGATAAAGGACAGTCGCATTTCGGTTGTGGGTTCGATTCCCACATCCTTTTCCGACGCGATGGGTTGTCGCCCGTTCGGCAGGTTGTCCTTTTTCTAAAACTACATTACTATAAAATCCCATCAGTAATATCGAAAAAAGTTCTATCCTTAAGCAATACTTAGCATATGTCCAACATAATCTATTCCAATATTTAGGCTTTTCTAAAATACTTCGGTCCAAGCTCATAGTATAAAGAAAATGATTACTTGAAATGTCATCAACCAAGCATGTGAATACCATCATTTATCCCCCATATATATATATTGTTGGTCACATTCCAATAATGTGAATACCTTAATCATGTATTCTCTTGAAAAAATGAATACCCATTGAACCATAGAAAAAACAGGAATGCAGTTAAAAGTTAACATATTCCACATACCAAAATCCTCAAAATTCTATACACTCAAACCATGACATCACTTAGTCCTTATATCAATCATGAGCTCATGTATACTGTCAAACAGTTCATTTTCTCCTTATCCATTCATTATGTGCGTATCATCTGCTTTCAATAATATTTGAATCACTTTTCATGGTTACCGGTACCATAAAATTATTAAAAACCACAATAGAATAATACAGCAATAAAAGTACCTCAACAAATTTATTCTTGAATACCAAAACATAAACACTTCAATCCATCCTCTTCAATTATTGTCCTTGAATAAGTCCTTCCTTGATTTAGAAGTAACTTTTTAGTTCAGGGCATTGAGTTGGGTAATTCCCATGTTCTCCACAAATAATACATTGAACTCCATAACAGTCTGTCACTCTATGACCCTTTTCTCCACACAGATAACATCGGTCCCTCCATTTGAGGTATTCCTCAAGGTTCTTCTTCCCTTATTTAGAAATCTCAATCTTCCATTCTTTATTCTCCTCAACATGCGAACATGCATAATAATCTATCTTCCTCTTCTTTGATGAATTAGGCATACCACTAAATTTCACTTTGTTAATCATATATTGCGATGACTGATTCGACATAATCACAATATCATTCTCTCTAGGCATTACACAATTTTTTTTTGATAATAGTCACCAATTTGTCCATTGGATTCAATGTTAACCGAATTCCTTATGTTTCCCTCCATTAACTAAAACACAAAAATAATTCTGTGAGAGGCATAAATCATGCTAGAGAAAAAAACATAGTAAAGGGGGAGTACCATCAATATCTAACATCTTAGGTTAAATTCTATGATCGTTAGCGTAATTATAGGACTATAACCTATATGTATACATAACCTTAGAGGCATCCCTATACATACCTTAGAAATATCTCTAGGGATCTCACTATAGTTCTCGCATCCTTGTTTCCAAAGGTTGACTAATCCTTTCCTCTGATACCAACTGTAGAGACCCGAAGCCTGACGTACATGGACATTACATTACTTTTGCAGAATACATAGTACATAACAAAAACACACACAAAAGGATCGTAATAGTTTAGTGTCTTTGGAAACTCGAAATATAATCTTCTAATATTGGTGAAAGATCGTCAACAACTCCCATAATGATCTTCCCTTTTTTTCCCTAAAACCTTTCTTTATATCCTGGGGAAAAGAAAACATAAAAGGGTGAGCTCAAATTCTCAGTAAGGGTAAACAAAATAAATATTAATCACATCATATTCATAAGAGAAAAACATTTTGGAAATCATAACCTGCAAAAGAGAGCATAATTTAATAACATGGGATAAATCATAGTAGTGAAATGAAATACTGATAATCATAACTTAAAACATGAAACTTTGTGGCATACACCCATAATCATAGAGAATCCTTTCTTATTAGTCAAGACTCATTTCATGACTATCTTAGTGGAAAAAGTCCATTTCTGAACCGAGTCACCCTCATTTCAGTCCTGTTTCACTAAACCGGTATAACCTACCGTTCCAGCCATGTCTATCTAATGAGATATAAAATCTTTACCCAATGCATTGGAGGGAGATATAGGTCCCACCCATCTCATAATGATATCATTTTTATCTGTGCCACAAAATCATAAACCATAGATCATAGCATAACCCATGTAACACATATGGGAATCTTAAACATCATGACATCATAAAACAATTCATATAAGATAAAGTAATTCTTAAAAATAATTCCTTCACAACATAATCAAATCAATGTAATAATAGGGATATAAACAAAACCCTATATTATCTGAGATGGAAAATAATTATGATAAAACACTTGATCTCCAATCTTGAGGAAAATATCCTTTCAAATTTAAAAACATTTTCCTTTCTTAACATGTCATAAAATTTTAAACTAAAAGAAGTTGATTATAAATAAACATGAAAACAAGTAAAGGAAGCTTATTGGAAATAATGTTTTAAAAATCCATTCATACCGTATAAGTTAAAAAACACTCTTCTCGTACTTTTGTTGGAAAAGTCAAAAAGTACCTCATACGAAAAACGACAAAAGATTCCTTTCATATCTTTTACTAAAAACTCACCTAATGGTAAAATTGGGTTTAAACAATTGTAGGTGGAGGGAAAAAATCATAAATATTTAGGAATCATGGATGTGGATGAAAAAATACACCCCAGTAAATAGAAAAGTAAAAACAATCTCAGATAAAAATGAGATTCTGATATTTCCCTTACTTTATTTCCGATATGCTTTGTACGTATCTGAACATCCTGTATAATGATTTAAATAATGTCATTAACTTATTACTGAATCATATTCATTTTTATGATATCATATATTGTTCACTTATGACTTTATATTACCCGTTCTTTTGTAAATTCCATGTTAAAGAAGCGTTTTGGGTAAAATCGTTTCATTTATCATAGGTGTTTGGACTTGTTGTTCGTGACATTATTATTACTTATATAATGATTTACTTACTTCCAGAATATAAAACATGATTTATATATCATATATATTCATTATATTTATATATATATAATATATAGATAAATGAAATGAAACACACCGTTCATGGAGATGATAGTCCGTACGTACGCATGAACGCTGTTTTTATTTCCTTATTGTCTTGAATGGAAGTAAGTAGATGACATACATATATTTATATACATAAATACAGTATATTTAACATGTCATATATTTCATTATTATTCATTTTATATACTTTATAATCATTCATGAATGGTTAATGTGGAGAATGAATCTCATCGCGTCGTGGAGACAGTAGTCCGTACGTACGCACGAGCGATGATATCATTTTCATGATCGTGAAAATGTGTTGAAGTGTATGTATACAATTTAAGTATCAATATAACTTTATAATAATCATATATAGTTACTCATTACACCATTATTTCCATCCAATTAAGGTGGTGGCGGAAAATAGATTACACCACGGCGTGGAGACGGTATTCCGTACGTACGCAGGCACGGTGATTTCCTTTTTCCGTAGGATGGATAGAAGGATAATTAGAGTTGTTTAATATTTATAATAACCTATCAGTATATAATAAATACTGATGTTATTACTTTATCATGAAACCACTAAATATGAAGAAGTTGAAGAAGAATGAAATTGAAAAAGATCGGTAATGGATATTACCTCTTTTTGACGTGCCTTTTTTTAACCATCACTTAAAGAACTAAGGATGGTCTTTGAAGAATACCAGGACCTCTAGGATGATACTAGGGAAGTGGAGAAGAGATTTTGGAAGGGTTTGGCCGAGCTTGAATTCTGAAATTGGTGTGAGGAGGAGAGGGAGGAGGTGCCTTTTTATAAGGGTGGAGAGGGGCACCTTAGGAAAATCTCAAACTATTATTTTATATTAAGGTTAAATTCGGTTTATAATGGATCCAAAGGGTCTTATTTGGAAGCTAAAGTGGGGATGGGTCTAAATCATCTCATCCAATAGGATTTAGACAAGTTTTGGTTATTATGTTAACCTTATCAATTAGATTTAACTCTAAAATAAATAATTTAACTTTTACCGTGTCTTTTTGTTTTCTTACACTATATGGTTAATAAACATACTATATCAAGCCAAAAGAACCCAAAGTTGTTTATTATTAATATATATAATCTTATCTAAGTCATTTGGCCGAACCTTAGATTTTTAGGAATAAAATAACAATTAATAATAAAATATTTGTTTTAAAAACTAATTTATGTCAATTTTGACACTATTTGGTACATGATTTTTATGAAATTCATAACAGAATGATACGTTAGAACCAAGTTAATTAAATCAACAATAACATGTCATATTAACCTAGAAAATTATTGTAAGTCATAAAAAGTCTCAAATTACATTTATTTTGGCATTTATAACATCAATTATATCAATAAGACAATTACTGCATCATCTTTGTGTCATAATAAATGATAATTATTTAATCCCTAAAAATTATAAATAAATTCTTATGATGTAGATAATTGAATTATATTTCTGGATACTATTCCTGTTCGATGTTTAATGAAGTTTATCACTAGATTAAAATTATTATACTTATATGATTTAAGAAAGTGACATGTTGTCACATTATTTGGTTTTAATAATAATTATATTATTTTCATTGAAAAATTTTATTTAAATGAATATAATCCAACCCTTAGGTGATATGGGTCGACTTTTAGTAATCCAATAGGATTTTTACATTTTTTAGGGTAATTTTATAATATTATATTTACCCGTAATTACCCGATTTACCTTTAACTATGGTAAATAAAATTTACCGTAGTTACTATTCATAATTACCAAAAATAAAAATTACGTTATTAACATAATTTGGATCAACTAATTCCAAATATAGAATCCATTTTTCCACATTCAATACACAAAAGTTGTAGAAATTAAATTAAAATTAATCCCGTGGTCGAAAGAAAACGGGTTTTTCTTTAAAACATTGCAAAAGATTGAATTGATTTAACCTATGAATTCAAGGTAAAATCAATGCTAATGACATACATTATATTAAATGGTAAAAATATATTATATTTATTCTTTCAAACCTTTCAACATTATAATTTAACCACATAAGATATTATGATGAAAAAAGTTGTTTTTAATAAAATATAGCGTGTTTTTACTATTCATTAAAATATGAAAGTTATTGGAAAAATATCAAAACTTTATCTAACTTAAATTTTTATATCCTGATTCAAAAGAAGAATTTTATTTTGTCAAATTAAACTTATAAACATGTAAAAAACAAGATTTAAAGTGGATGCGCCATCAAAAGGCGGCAAAACTGCATTTTTTTAAAATACTTAAATTTCCCGAAAAATTTATTTTGTTCTTATACCATGTTCTAGAAATGTGTAAGATGAATAATAATGTTATAAAATTCAAAATTTAGTTAACACTATTCATAACGGCTAGTTCATAACAATATTATAATAATATATCATTGTTTAGTAAAACTCAGTATTGCGTACAACACACACTATCGAGGAAGGTTGTGATTGCGTGTAATGCAAGCCAAGTCAGGGTTGAGTGTTGCGCAAGAATCTTTCAATGTTTCGTATAATAGATTCCAACCATATTTCATTTATACATTGAATATATATATATATATATATATACTCAATGTTGCGTAGAATAACTATTATCAAAATTATGTGTAACATAATCCAAGAATAGTGTTGCGTATACTGCAAGCTAATACGGTGTTGCGTATAACGCAAGGTAATCTTGGTGTTGCACAAGGAATTAATGAAATTAAAAGAATATTTTTCATAAAATCACGGGGTGTTACATCTACTATGTAACTCTAGTTACATGGGCCATAATGTTAGTTTTTTTCTTAAATAGACTGATATTTTAAATTATAAGGATTACGCCTCTATAAATTTTGGATGGTGACCTATAAAATTAATCCATCATATGTCGACATGATACATACCAATTCCATATGTAAAGGTCCACTTACAATTACATGGAATTTCAATTCTATGTAATAATCATTCTGACATTATAACATGGGAATGGAATATTCATCTAATTGAACAATTATTTAATATACAAGATTACTAAATTCAAATTCATATTATAAATGGCTATCAGTAAATAGGCGTTATAGTTAATAATTGTAGAGTGTTTCCACTATAAAATCATGTTAAAATTGTATATAATACAACCATTTTGATTAAGACATTGAATCTTGTCATAACCTAATCCTAGAAAATGGTAGTTGGATAGTCTATCCATAGTATTCAATCCATGTTTTTATCCTTCATTTCCCATGTGTAATATTTTTCACCTTATATCATGTATGATGAATGTTCCTAGAATTTTAGATATATTATTCTATGATTTTCTTAGGTGGAGGTCCCAAATAGTGGGGAAGATCATGCTTTCTAGGTGGTGGGTTGTGCAGTGTTGGGGGCAGTGTGAGATGAAAACTCCTAATGCAGGGAAGTGCGAAGACCCGATTCTTAAATGAGACACATTAATGAGGATGCGTTTAAACCCGTAAAGGCGAGTCGGTGCCGTCTAAAGCGGATAATATCTCGACATGGCAGAAAGAATTCCTAACACATATGATTAGGGTTGTTGGTTGGGTTCCTGTTATAACAAGAACCCTAAGATGTATCTTTTTGGGTTCCCATGGTTTGGTTTTTGAATTATCGGGGACGAGAATGTTTTAAGAGGTATCTGATGTAATGGCTCGGACCTCTCTGGCCCATTCCTTTGTCAAAAAAAGGCTACAACTGTTCTGAAGGGCAAGATGAAATTTTCCCAACCTTTTCAGAATTTTGAAACTACACGCCGTGTAGTTTGAGTACACATCGTGTACCCCCATGCTGGGTACACCTCGTTTTGAAGGCCATGTCCCTACAATGTGAAATAAATTTGTACATGCCGTGTGTACAGTACTACGCGCCTTGTAGTCCCTCCCCGCGTACGCGTTACCATGTGTTGACCAGTCGTCGGTTGTCTGCTGTGTTGGAGCCGTGTCCCTGCCAAGTGCAATAAATGGGTACACGCTGTGTGTCAAAACTACACGCCGTAGAGTCCCTCCCGACGTATGCGTTTCCCTCAAACTGTGTGTCGACCAGTCAATGGCCGTAGAGCCGTGTTAGAAGCCACGTGGAGACCGTGTGAAGATGACCGAGTACACACCGTGTACCATAAGTACACACCGTGTACTTTTTATTTTCACGCCTATAAAAGGAGGGGTCCCCTCCTCCTTTCAACTCACACCTCTCCTCCCCTCTCCTCTGAGAATAGATCTCTCAAGAGACTCAAAGGCTCCTCTTCCTTCCATAACGTTTTCGTCCGAGCTCCGATTTACGATCCGTCAGCGGCCACGGGATCATAACCATGAGGCGTAACATCTGAGATTGGATCCATTGTCTTTCACTTTCGTTTTCCTTTCCTAATTCCACCTGAGGAGGTTTTTCCAGGACTCGACAGAAGTGACGGAGGCCGAAGAACATCTTCTAAAGTGGATCAGGGTGAGTGTTGTGATCAGAACCTGTTGAGGTAGGGATCTTACCTTCGTCTATATAATTTGTGCATTATGCGGGGTGGGCATCATTTTGTTTTCATGAGAAATAGTTGAACCATTAAATAAAGATAATAACATCTCAATGAATGGGTATGGGAATTTTGTGAATGTTGTTACCTTATTTTATATCCTGTGATATTATGTTGTGAAAGGAA
Organism: Viscum album; assembly: GCA_963277665.1. Taxonomy (NCBI): domain Eukaryota; kingdom Viridiplantae; phylum Streptophyta; class Magnoliopsida; order Santalales; family Viscaceae; genus Viscum; species Viscum album. The sequence continues at coordinate 411,838,604 of OY728128.1, read as the reverse complement.
TAGGCTTATGCCTACTGAAAATCACAGTCGTTGGGGGCATTTTCTTGCACAATTAAATGTTTCCCTATCTTTCTAGACCGTTTATGTGAATGGAACGTTGTTGAAAGTGGAAATTGGTTAATCATGTAATGTTGTTTGATTAAATGAAAATTTGGAACCCTTGTGTGATCACCCCGGATGAACCAAAATGGAATAATGAACAAGTGGATGTTGGCTTGGTTACGTGGCATGTGATGGAGGTGATTTTGTGGGTTGTTGTGGAATGGGTGAGTATCGGGGCTGCGGTTGCCTTGGTTGTGGGAAGGTGTGAATGTTTTAATGGTGACGGGAAGCGAGGCTGCAATAAATGGTATTAAAGGGATTATGATGTACGGGATACGATGTGGTTGTGGTTATGGTGGTTGGAAGCGGGGCTGAAGTGTTGGGTTTAAATTTGAACGGACTATGGGTTGTGACTAATAAATAATAAATGGACGAGTTAATGAATGGTGGGGCTTGGTAATAGAATGAAAATAATAATCAATTGGTTGATTGGTTAATAAGAAGGGATTTTTTATGCTTCTTGTTTTTTCCTAACTTGGTTTGTGGATGGCCGGGATAAGTTTTACGAACGATTGAAGTGGTTGGTTGTGGATAGTTTCCTAGTAGTTAAGGGACTAATAAGCTAATTATGCTGAAACGTGAAAACCTTAATGGGGTTGTGGTTGTTTGTTGTGTGCATGCTTCATGGTAGTAGTGCCGAGGCACGTGCTCAGTTTCTCTGTTTAGAAGCCATAGGTTGGGCTGAGTGGTTTCTATATATATATATATATATCTATATCTTTTGTGTTTTATCGCACCACACCCATGTTGAGCCTTCAGTTCTAAACACTCCCATTTCATGGGAGAGGGTGTTTTCCCATAGTTACTAGCTCCTTCCTACTCCTTCTCCCCTAGGTTGTGATGGCTTGAAGCGACCTTACACCCAAGACTCTTCGGGTAGGTTTCGATTGGGGTGGTTAGGCCTAAGACTCTTCGGGTAGACTTATAGACAGTGATGGCTTGAGGCGACCTCACACCTAATACTCTTTAAGTAGGATTCGATTTTAGGCCCAGGAGTCTTTGGGCGAGAGTTCTGTTACTATTACTGTTCCCAAGAATCATTGAGATGAGGCCCATGTGTCTTCGAACGGGGACAAGATTGTGGTTGAGGCCCCGGTTTGTGCGGGCGGGATGTCTGGTGGTGAGGCCCAGGTGTGTGCAGGCCGGATACGTGGTTGTAAGGCCCAGGTGTGTGCGGGCAGGGAGAGCGGCAGCGTCAGGACGTTATACTAACTAATGGGAAATGGTGCGGGGTACCCAATACTCATGTTCTAATACTACCACTACCTGTTGTGATTATGTTTTGGTGAGTGTGGCTGGTGAGGTTGGGTGGATAGATTTAACTGTTAGGATTCTTCTGTTGTTCTCACGGGACATTAGGATGTCTCCCCACTTGTGCACAAGAGCATTATATTTCCCTACTGAGTATACTTGTATGCTCACCCTATGTTTACATTCAGGTTTCCAGGAGGACTACAAGGTCCGTGCGGGACCCTACTACTCGGACAGTTGGAGTTTTTGCAGTTACTGTTCTCTTGTTTTCTTTTGGTATTGTACTTTTGATCTTTCTTGTACTTGTACCTTGTTATAAAATTGTTTAAACATGCTTGTGGGCTTGGTTTGGGTTTATTTCTATACACTTGTTCATTACCCTTTTGGTGGTTGACTTGTCCTATTTCCCGATCATTAGATAATAAAAGGATAATGCCTCCCATATTTGTAAAAACTCATACCCTTGGTGCTAGTCGACAAACCGGGGCCTACTGTCAGCGGGAATCGGGGGACATTATCTCACTTTCACCATTGCCAGCTCAGGAGGGGAATCTTTGGTGGGAGGGGATCGTGACAACTAAGAGTATATGAAAAAATTATAGTGAATAAGGGAATAAAATATCTTAAAAGAACACACTCAATGTTTACTGAGACCTTGTATAGGTGTTGTACATTAATCACAATGAAACATATACTCATCCTGTCCAATTTCCCTAAATCAAATCAACTGTCCCAATCCAGCTGATGTTAAGAAATCAAAAAACAAAATTCAGAGAACATAATTATAAAACAAAATCCTTGCATTAGAAAACCATAAAATTATTTAATAAATATAACTATTTTCCATAAAAATATACACTTTTAAATGTACCAAATTCCCTATATAATTTTCAAAACATTTTCACCAGGATTTTAAAAACCACATGATCTTTTTAATGAAAGTACATTAAAAAATATTAAAAAAAAATTCACATCAATTTCAAATATTTAAAATAATATGTTTTTTAATATCACCCCATATATTTCAAAATTACTTTACAATTAACTCAAAATATGATTATAAAGTAAAATGCTTTTAAAAAATCACAAATGTTTTTAAAAACAAGTCCACAAAATATTACAGAAAAATAATGTGATTTTAAAAATATCCCAATGTATACTGACCGAATACTTTCACACAAATAATTCCACGATTTTTAACATAAAATTCCCTTAATTACATCCCAAATATCAAGAGGCGTAGTTTCTTTTTAATACTAGGTTCATAACACATTTATGTGATACTAAAATAAAACAACTTTATTTTATTATACTTAATAATATCCTAAGTTCATTAGGGATACTAAAACATCATAGTATAACATGAGGAATGATTATATAAATGGGTTAGATAAATATAATATTTGGGGGATAAATATGAAATTGAAGAATACCATGTGATTTATAAGTATAACATAATATCATAAAATTGAAGGTACATGGGTAATCCAATCGAAGCATAATATAAACGATATTGTATCATATGATCATTTTAGCTTGTAAATTTAGTAGAAACGTAATAAATGACCCAAACATGATTCGAGGATAACATCCAAGATGACATCACATGGTTTATAGTGTCCCATAATGAATTATGTTCACTCTCTAATCACATGCATTATGTCTCACGAGAATAAAATAATACCCATTGAATTGGAGCACTATATAAATAATGGGAAACCTATAAAAATTATTTAATGTACATTAATATTTAAATCACATATGTAAATCATTCATAAGGAAAGAAAATAATAAATAACCATATAAATAAATTGGTTGCATAATATAGACACTTGTTATATTAAAAGGAAATATTTTAAAGAATCAAATTAATATATTTTCATTATTAATTTATTATACCCAAAATATATTGGATAAAAATATAGGAATATATGTTAGAGACATATGTACATAATTTTTACGAGATTCATAACATCAAAGGTTGTCATAGTTGATCAAAATGTCTTCAAAAGATTTCATGGAATATTCTGTGTGAAAAAATCACTTTTCACATTGATTTCACTTCTTCCTAATATAAAAAATCTCATAAGTAATATATAAAAATATTATATAAAAATAACCATTGAAACATATAAATTAAAATTCAAATAAACGATTGATCAATATGGTGGGGGTATTTGCACTTATCTAAGTGGTAAAAAGCATTCCATTCACGTTGTTGTGAAATGATTAAAAAGGGGATCATATAGAAAATGAAAAAAAATATTACATTTCAAATAATTTAATAAAATTATGGTAAATTTTTTTATTAATTAATATTTTTTGTAATGTTAAAAATAATCTAGAAAATGATTTTTAAATACATGGATATAAAAGAAAAATTATTTTTATTCGAATAGATAAATGAAGCAATATTTGAATAAAAAATATTCCCAATAATATTAAGTACAAAAGAGATTAAAATGGCAATTTTACATTAATAATTCATTAATATCAGGATTATAATATACATAAAGGGTTTTATTTGATAATGATAAAATAATTTCCTACATAATTATTTCATTCATAAACATACCTGATTAAGATGATATTGAAAAGTGAACCCTTACTATTTGGTAATGTTTGAATCATAACTTAACATGAGTGGATTTGATATATAATAACATAAAATAACATGAATTGTTTAATATTCTTTATATAATATTTATAAATTAATTATATACACAATTTTAACAAAATTTGGTTCATAAAAGAACATGTGTCTCAAATAAGGATGTTTTGAGATGAAACCCTTACCTTGAGTCCAAATGTTGTTATGTATATATTCTATCTACTTTATAATAAAAATATAGCAATTATTTGTTTTCATTAAAAAACATATTTATATTTAAAAACAAATACATACACTATTTATTTCATTTTATTTTATTCTTTATTTATCGTCTTAATCAGTTATGTCCACGTTGAATGTTTTGAGGATGCTTTGTCCCAGCTCTTCAAAATCTCACTAATGTGATGAATGTAGTAAAAGGGGCCATGGTTCCATCATATCCATAATTATAATAATTAAATAATTATTTTTTTATTCATATATTATACTTTTAAATATATCCTAGAATCATGGTTCATAGAAAAATGATTTATATTACAATCATAGTGGTAGTTGGCTATACACATTAATTTATAATTGTTATCCCTTTAAATGATAGTGAAAAAAAGAATGTAAGTGTTATTTTCTATTTAAACAATTATAATAATATAATATATATCATATTATTTCTTTATATACACTTACATATACCACTCATGATATTCATTAATAAAAAATTAACCACATCTCTTAGTGAGGTAGTAGTCCACCATACAGACGAATGACAATATCATTTCCCCGTGTATTGTATGGTAAGAAGGTATATAATATTTATATTTAATATAATGATAAATATTTCTTGAATATAAAATAAAAAAATAAAAAAATAATCTTGAATAACTATTTCATGTGATTGTGGAAAACTAATTACATCAGTTCGTGTGGAAGTAGTCTAGCTTACACATGAATGATGGTTTTGTTTCCCATTTTATGGAAGATGAGGTGGATGAATATTATGAAATCATCATTATAACATAAAATTATGTATTATATTTTGTATAGTACTTGATTTTTTTGTAAATAATTTAATAAGGAAAATAACAAGTTAAAATAAGTGTCACGGTGATGACGATTACCTTCTATTAGAATAAACTACCTTTGAAAAATCTTTTAAAAATGTTATCCTCTTTATCTCTCATGTTACACACTTTTACAATTTTAATTTTTTTACCACAAAAACTAATTTTTTTTATTTTTAAAATTCATTATGACTAAAAATTATGTTCTGATTATATATAACATAAATTACTATAAAAAAACTGAATCAATTTAATCAATTTCAATTCATAAATTTTGGAGAATTAAATTTAAAATTAAACATTCCAATGTGTCGAAATAATGGTTTTTCAAGAAATGAATTTTTCAAGCATAAGATACAAATATAATTACTATATACCAATTAATCATAATTAAATTCAACATTATAGAAACTTAATATATAAATTTAATTTATATCATTCCCCATTAGGGGTTCTTTTTATATTTAAAATGAATAAACATTACGCAGATTAATTTTTTTTTAGAAACAATGTGTTTTAAAGAAAAAAATAAACATATATTAAGATTTAGTATAAATTTGATTCAAAAATAATTTAGTGGATTGTATCGAAATAAATAATACCTAGGTAAATTTTTAATCATATTAAATAATAATTGGACTTTTAATTAAATAATTTATTAATATGTAATGATAGTTTTACCAGAAAGCATTATTTTTAACATTTCATTGAAAATCAATATTTTTCGAAAAATACAAAAAATTAACCCTATTCTAATTTCTATATTATGATTTAGAAAATGTTATTCATTTTATAAAAGAATTCTTAAATTTCAATTAATTAATTACATTATTTTTTTATAAAAAGGAATGAAAATTTTTTTGGATGAAAAATATATTTTTTTAGAATAAGTTTCTATTAAAAATTATATGTCTATTCTTGAGGAAGTTATAAATTTATTAGAATATATATATATATATATATATAATATTATTTAATATTATTAATTCCCTATAATTTAATTTCTATGTTATATAAGTTACATTTAAATATTAATATTTTAATATTATATTTTGGTTTGTTTAAACTAAACATTTCATATCAAATATGCTCTCGAACATAGTGTTATTTTAATATCTCATGGTGTTACATACTATTCCACATGAATAAATTTCATCCTCCCAAGTAATTATTTTTATTCAGAATAAATGGTTTGAAATTTTAAAATTCATTTGATGAAAAACCACATCTCAAAAATCAGGTTATAAATAATTTTTTTAAAGAGTGGAAGGGAAAAAAAATTTTATCACATAACAAGTCTTCTATATAGGGGAACATTGGTTTGAAGTGAAATAAAATTTTTTAAAAAGCATATCCCCTTAAGAGTTAATTTTATAAAGTTTTATTAAAAGAAATAAGGGACCATAGATTTATCAATAAAAATAACACATTTATTTAATGTTCATTTCACTTAAGTTGAAGGATCATTTTACAATGTAGACTAAGTCTATAAGGAAATATTGTTACATGAAAATTATAATTTCATCATTTAATTATTTTCTACTACAATATAATCAATTTCTCAAAATTATGAGTACTATATATTATATTTTTCTTCCTAAAGCAGTAAAATTAACTTCTAATTTATCGGTAGACTCGACAATAAGAAATAAATATATTTCTTTTGACTTTAGACATTATCCAAATTTATAATTGTATAGAAAAATGTAAGATAATTCCAAAAATGTGATTGAATGTTTTAAAATAAAAAATCCAAAAGTAAAACCGATGGTGTAACATAGATCATTCCGTAAATGAATAACCCATTATTTGAAATAAACCCAATACCCTTAACACAAAATATGGTTTTAACCTCAATCTGTACATGATTCTCTAAAAAATTCAACTCCAAAATTGTAATAGAATTCTTAAAAAATAATATGTTTTATTAAGCTAATATTATATTCAAATATATCTTAACCAAAAAACTGTGTCCCAAATAATATTATGAATGCAGTAAACATAAAATTAATCATATAAATAGTTTTTAACCGCTAGGGACTTCTATATAATTTATTCTCAAGCACAAAATTAAATAATATTAATTGAATATAATTACCTCCACATCAATCAAATATCAAATATTATCTTTTCCACAATAATATGTTCTCACTATAAAATATCACCTTACCATTATATCACAATTTTAGATAATTATTACAAATCATAATATTCATGAAAATTATTGAAGAAAAACTACTTCATTGTGGTCCTTAGAATTCTAATGATACCCTTTATAGAAATAGGTAAACAGCATAATTCATGAATTCCAAAACCAATACAAAAAAATCATTCAACTTCATGAAATTTTATAACATAGTTGATAAGGAATTAAAACTGTGAACAAGTCATTATGAAAGAAATAGTTATGTTCTCTGCATCTATGAAATTGAACTGTTAGTGTTTCCTAAGGTTAGACCTTTTTCCACGCATCGTATTATCAACACTCTTCATTTTCATTTGGAAATTAGATACATTTTTTGCTACTTTTCGAAACATAATTCATTTTTCAATTTCTTATAAAAAATATTACATTGTGCCTCAACAATATTTTTTACATGTAAGAAATTGAATCTCTTAATTTTTATAATACTTAACACTGGAACATCAATGATATTTTCTGCTTATCTTCATTGATGTATTGGGAAATTCAACTATGTTCCGGTTATTAATTGTAGTTCTATATTTCTCATTGTACATGATAATAAGATGTTAGACAACCATACCCATAATTTTTGGCATTTTATAATGAAAATAATTACATTTCCCATCACATTGTTCATTGGCATGATTTCTCCTATTTCACTCCATTAACTAAAAAAATAAAAACAATATAGGAATCCATTAACTAATAATCATAATAAATAGAAACCAAGAAATTTGTGAGTAATAAATGATAAATGACATATACATCATGGTTTTTGAGTCTATGAGATTTAATCTAGGTTATCCATGCTATTTTTTATATTTATGTTTCTTACTTGAAATATTTTTGACGTTCTTCATAATGGTTTGTAATGATTTTGTGAATTTAAAAGTCATTTCCCATAAGATTGTCAAAAAAGGTTCATAGAAATTCATGATGTGATGAACTAGGTAATGATCGATTCAATCTCTGTGTTTTAACTTCATAGTTATAACCACTTAGTACAATTGTTCCATATCCACATCCAGTTGTAGAATCCATATATGGAGGTAATTTTTTGGAACCCGGTCACTTTATAATTCACCAAAATTTTGGAATTAGTTTTTATATACATAGTATAATCCTTATTCATATCTTTAGACATATCTCTATGGTTATGAATAATTTTTTCTCATCATATTTTCTATATGTTAACTAAATATTTTATTTGATACCTACTATAGTGACTCATGCTATTTAGAAATACTGTTAGAGTATTTTTAACACAACCATACATTAATTAAAACCCAATGTTCTTGAAAACATGTAAATTTATAAGACTTTTTTAATTATACATAAAATTTACATTGAAGAAAATATTTTTTTATTCACTATAATTATATCTTAATTCAATTTTTTCTCTTAATATTTCATAGGATGACATGTGGAACACATAAATTATAGGGTTAGTTTAAAAGCCTTATAAGAAAATAAACATGATATAGAAGCATAACATGTGATTCAAATGTATAAATGATATCATAAAAGTGAAGGTATATTAGTAATCACGTGAAAAAATAATATAAAGGACCTAGTACTACAGGATAATATTTGCACGGGAAATATGGCATAAACATAAGACAGGAAATAAACATAAGTCTGTGATAACCATCGAGACAACATCACAAGGTGGAAATTGACCCATAATGAATTAGGTTCACTACCTAATCTCATATTAGTTTTATCGTGATACTAATCCATCACCCAAAGTGTTTTTAGTATAAAAAAATCTAGGACAACTCAGAACATTAATTTCATGTATATGTATATGTGTTCCAATAAATTAAATTAGTCATAATTCCAAAATATAATAATAACCAATAGAAACAAATAGGTTTCATAATATTCTCTTATAACATAATCAAATGAAATTTACTAATCAATAAATTTGAGATATGAACATATGTAATGTATTACCCTATAATTTTAATGGTTAATAAGAATGTTATGTTGGTGAGATTTATATATACCCAATTTGGAAGATATCTATAACATCAATGGTATTAGTTATTAGTGAAAATATATTTTAGAGATTATATAGCATATTTCTTATGAAAAATAACTTTTTCAGTTAGAATCCAATTATTTCAAATTTATAAATTTCCAAAATATTATTGTAAACAAATTCTTTAAAAATGGACATGGAAAACTATAATGGAATAATCAATTAAATGATTGGTCATGACGACACTTTTTTCTTCATTTGTTATATAAGCCAAAAAATCCCTTTCACGCCATTATAAAATGATTTAAAAATTCCACATTCAGAAAATGACAAGAAGATTCCTTTTCAATGAATTTTTTATAAAATAAATCATTGGTTAAATTTTCTTTAATTATTATTTTGGGTAATTTTAAAAACATTCTGGAAAATATATTTATAAATATGGATATGTATTAAAAAAATATTTCTGATCAAATAGATAAATGCTGTTAACTTTTATTGAAAACATTTTCCCAATAATATTACATATCATAGATAGAAAAATTGTAATATTACCTGAAAAAATATTGATTAACCAGAGGGGAACAAATATAACATTATTTATTATACAATGATCATATAATTTCGTTCAATAGAATTTTGTTCAAAAACCATCCCAATTAAAATTATATGGAATGATAAATCCATAACTCTTTGTGATGTTTTGAATCATATAATTTTATGGATAAATTAAATTAACTGTAAAATAAAATATAATGAAGCTTGAATTATTCAGGATATAATATTTTAAGGAGTAGTACATAGACTATTAAAAATAAATTATGTGACAAAAGAGATCATGTTTCTTAATGAAGGTTATATTGAGATGAAACCCTTACCTCGAGTTAATACATTGATAAGAATTTCTTTTTTCTCTAATATAATATAATAATACAAATTACATACTATATTAAAAAATCATTCCATGTTTAATTCCTTACACTAAAATAATTTTATCCCTTTATTTTAATGATTAATTTAAGAACTCAATTTCCTATGTCCATGTTTGTTGCTTTGAGGACACTTAGTTCATAATTTCAAAATGGAATCGGTGTGTTGATTTTGGTCAATGGGATATTTGTTCAATCATATAAAGAATAATATTACTGAAATATTTATAATTTTTATTCATAAATTATTAATTTATTATTTACCATGAATCATGTTTATAAAAAAATAATTATGTTATAATCAAGGATTTGGTTGGTCATATTTACGAATGTCTATCATTCCCATTTTTCAACGATCATGACGAAAAGATGTTAAGTGTAATTTTAAATTTATTCAATTATAATAATATCATAAATATAATATATTTTCATTAAATAATTATACATATACCATCCGTGTGATGTGGTCCAAAAATGAACCACATCACTACGTGAGGTTGTAGTTCTCTATATAGATTATAGATATTATCATTTTTCAATATATGTTATTATATAAAGGTATTAGTTATGTAAAATTTAAAAAATGGTTAAAATATTAATAATTTAATGAATAAATAATAACCCATAATATTTAACATCCATAAAAGGAAATGAGGGAAAGAATTACATCAGTTTGTGAGGCTGTAGTCTACCATACACACGAATGATGGTTCAGTTTCCCTTTTGATAGAAGATGAGATGGTTGAATATTATAAAATTAGAAATTTTGATATATTAGTATATATTATTTATTGGTGTAATTATATTGGAAAAATTATGACATAATCTAAGATGTAGAAAAATTAAGTAAAAAAATAATGATCTAAGTGAAGACGATTACCATTGCCGAGATGGAGCTTATATGGTTCTCTGTTTAAGGACTCTTAGTTTAATTTTTGGGGAATACAAGAAGATCTATAATGTTTATAAGAAAATTATTGATTGATGTTCATAGGGTCTAGTTGATCCATATTTCTTGTGATGTGTGAGTATTTTAGTCGAGGGGTTCCATTTTATAAGGGAAGAGGAGTAGAATTCTTATAAATACACAAATCTATTCAATAATGTGAAGTCACTCCAAAGAAAAGTTCCTAAAAATTATAAAAATAAAGTAGTGTAGTATTGATATGGATGTTAAACACCTTTCATCTTAAAAATAATTACTTTTTGAAAATTTTATCCTCTTTACATCTAGGATCACTCACTTTTACCCATTTAATTTTTTTACCTAGTTAACTATTTGTTTTACTATTTATACTATTCATTATGACAGAAAATTATGTTGAAATTTTTATATAATATAATAAATATTGATTCACAATATATAATCCATTTCATATAATTCAATTCAGAAATTTGTTGTAATAAAATTTTAAATTAGACTCAGTTGCGTGTTGATTTTTTTAAAAAAAATACATTTTTCAAGCATTAGAGGATCTTATAATAACTATTTGAATTGTAATAATAATTAAAATAATTTATATTAATATTATATATATTTAATATATATATTTATTTCTTATCAGTCCTCATTATGGGTTATTTTAAATTATTAAAATGGGCAATCATTATTCACATTAAAATTTCATTTTGAAAAAATGTGAAATAAATCCTAAAAATAAACATAAAAAAATATAAAGATGATTTAAATGTAATTACATTGATTAAATATAAATAAATAATTCATATCTTTATTTTTATTCATATTAAATAATAATCGTACTTGTAAATTTTATAATTAATTAATAATAAATAATAGTTTTACCAAAAATCAGTAATCTAACTATTCATTGAAAAATAAACATTTTTCATAAAATAATAAAAATTTACAAAAAATTATTATTTATATGAGGATTTATAAAATTATTTTCATTTTATAAAAAAAAATATTTTTCAAAAAAATAATGACAATTATTTCTTACAAAAAAACAATATAAACATTTTCAAAGAAAACATAATTTTTGAAGAATAAATGCCTTTATTAGAAATTATGCCCATAGTTATTTAGAATTTATCAACTGAGTGAAAATTTAAAATATTTTAAATAATGGATTTAATTATATTCATACCCACTATTTTATTTTCTATGTTATTTCATCCATGTTTAAATCATAATATTTTAGTATTATATCTGGCTTCCTTTAAATCAATGTTGCTTGATGACTACCCTAGGAAACATAGAGTTCATTTAAAATATCATGTTGTTACATGACTTATAAATTCCCAAACCAACACAATTATCATAGAATACATACCCAATTTATTAATATGCCTAACGTCTTCTTTTTAAATCAAAAACATTCTATAAAAAAATCATCCTTTTGAGAAGAAGAAATTTCACACGACCAATATGAATCCACACCACATGTGAATCACAAGACTAACCTTGTCTGATCCTTCACCATTAGGTATTAATAAAAGAGTAATATAAAAATATAGAAAAACTAGATGTGGAATCATTTATGAATCTACCACATGGCCCAATGGACCTAGGGCCAACCATGAAACAATTTCTAAGGAATTTTTTATCTATCCTTTGATCATTACTAAGTAGGCCTATCCATGAAAACCAACATCACTCCAATGACCAATTCTCTATTTATATATACATATCCAATTCTACCAATTACTGATATAAAATATTTCAATGATGTCCAACACATCATCAATTGTAAATCTAATAAAATCCTAAAATCATTACTCAAATACCACTTAGTAAGGAATCTCTAGGCTGAGGGAGTGTAGGAGGTAGCTAAGCACTACATTAAATTACAAACCCAGTTCTAATGACAAATTATAATTTTATATTATTATGAAACCCTATATAAAAAATGGAATTAAAAATCCCTAGGATCATATAGAAGAGAAGAATGAAAACCTAGGATAACATTTATAAAGAACCACCTAGGTTTATCCATTCAAAGGAAGCTCGAACTGATGCACTAAAATTTTGAATGGAATATCCGGTTCCCCATGGGTTGGATACTAGTTCTTGGGAAACTCTAAAACACAAGTGGGAATATGTTCACCCAAATTTTTTAATTAAATGTGTACTGGAATGTATGTAAAATTTCAGTATGACTAGTTCGTACATCTGGCATCCATTCCAAATAAAAGAGGCAATAAATAATAAACTGACTACAAAATAAAAGCATATAGTAATGCAATAAAATAATATCCCCTCTTTCACATTGTCTCCCTCCATGTGAAAGAGAATACTCCCAGGATATGTTATTTCTTAAAACAGTAGTAGTTATTTCTACCCCATATCCATTGATTGAATTTAAATCATTATTGGACAATGTAAATAATTTAAATGGCCTATATTAATAAATATTTGGAAAATAAAAGTACAAAATTCTAAAGAAATGTAATTTAAATTGCATGATAAATTAAAAAACACCAAAATGTTCCTTAGATAAATCAATTTTGTTGTGCACTGTGTTGCATTTGTTGTCAATAAGGTGTCAGAAATTGAATGGATGACAAGGAGGGTCAATATGTGAATGAAAAAGGAATTGATGGTGATGGTGATGATTGTAGAACGACCATGGTACTAAGAAGCATGTCACATAGGAGAATCACTATGTGGCATATGGGTTAATGGTTGAAACATTCTCGATACTAAAATCGGACGATTGTTGAGCTACTCTTATGTTCAAAGAACTTGTATCAAGAAGATACAATGTCACAACCTAGTTAGATGTTCGTGAATTATCTTCATAATACATGAGTAGATAAATAAGTTCCATCCAAAAACACTAAGTGGACGAGGAATGAAGAAGGGTTCCATCCACAATCACTAAGTGGATGAGGAATGAAAGGAGGACCATCTACATCACAAGGTGGATGAAGTGAAGGAGATCCATCCATAAGTGGATGAAGTTATGTTGAACCATCTACATCTACTAAGTGGATGAAGTGGTCTGAAGAAGACCATGCACTATCTCTTAGTGCATGAGGATTTGAAGATGATCCAACCTCATCATTGATTGGATCATTGAAGAACACTGAAGTAACATTTGATTCAAGATTAATGATTGAAGAATAACCTTTGGGAATTCCCTTTTAAGTGATGAATATAGGTTGAGAGGAGTATAGAATTCTAATGAAGAAGAGGAGGTGAAGGAGAGGAGAACGGCATGAAGAAGACTTGTTCCTACTTGGTTATTTAACCAAATATACAAGGTGGATCTTATGTAAAAAAATTGGCCAACTATTGGGCTAGATTTAGGGCCTCAACCCAAGACACATGTGGGACTAGGAAACCACTCCCATGGGAAAACCGTAGGGGCCAGACCAATAGCGGTTGGGTCGTGTGTAAGACCAACACACGCAGAGGTCAAGCCTATGCAGCGTGGGTGCCAAGGGCGCACTCGTGAAGGAGAATATTGGGTGCTAGAGCACGCCCAGGAAAGAGCATAGTGGGTGCTAGAGCGCTCCCGGAGGAGCATAGTGGGAGCTAATGTGCATATGTTGGAGAACCAGTGCTGGGTGGCACTAGAGGTGGAAGTGGAGATTTTTGAACCTATGCTAGGAGGAGATGTTTGTCAAACCGCATAAAAAATATGGCATGTTTTAATGTGTGATGTCATTTTTTAGACGTGGATCTAATCTAACCTGTCCATCTGATCTCAAATCCGATCTCAGCCACATGATCCATCTCTTCGCGCCACGTTATAATCCTGACCATCTGAGATCCTTAAATGCCGATCCAATGGACGAGGTGACAAACAGAGGTTGTCTTCAACCTCTGGACACCCGAGCTCCACCCGACATGAACCAGTCAACATCTCCACTGCCGATCCACCGTGATCGACTTCCGAACCACTGTTGAAGCTCAAATCGAGTGCATGATGATCATTTTCACGAACCGAATACACGCATGCATTAAACGTTTCATGCATGCAATGAGATGAAGAAATTTGAGGGAGCCCAAAGAAAACGAAGTTGCCGAGGGTGCACTGCCCATTCTACGTACAAGGAAAGGATTTACATGTGTTTGTAAACGCATGCACGTGATGCACACACCAAGAATGAAGGATCCCGGGGTTGAAAAAGAAAAATGAAACAACTGAGATTTTCGGGATATCTCATCCGCGAAGATTATGGGCATTCAATATTAAAAATACGTGGTTCATTTTATGTTCCATACATATAACAAGAGCATATGATACCTTGGAGGAAGATGCGGGATAAACCAGAGGTCCCGCGAAGGTCCTAGCCTTGCGAAGTTCGATGCTCAACGCAAAACCTTGATGGAAGAGCATCCCAGAGCCACTAGAGGCTCCGAAAGAACCTTTTTCTCTAACCCTGCACGAAAGTAGTTAAGGAGGAGGCCACCCTACGCACTCCCCTTGCGCAACAGGGAAGAATCCAGGCCACATAACCTACACGCCCCCTCCCCACAGAACCTGCGCGGTAGAAAGCAGCCGCACTTGTGCACCCTCCATGCCCACGAACTCGCGCGACAGGAGGAATCTACTGCACCACCTGCACGGTAGGAGGGGACTGCCACACCTACGCAAAAGAAGAAGTTGTCGCACCACTAATGTGTTAGAATATGCCACACCTTACAACCTACACAGTTGAAGACAGGAATTGGCCGCATCCTTGTGTGCCCTCCATTGAAGCGGTGCTAAAGATGAAAAAGGCCACAACACATACATGGGTTTGTGTGTGTGTTCAAAGTGGAGAGGAATGCCACACCTTGGTTGTGTGTGTGAAATAGGAGGAAGTCCACACAATCTTTGTGTGTGTGTGTGCCAAGAAACAAGAAGGTCGTAACCTTGTATGTGCACAAGTGAAAGAGGCCATACCTCTTGTGTGCGCCCAAGTGAAGGAAGAAGATACATGAATATCCATGCATGTATGAATAAGTGTACAAGTGGGTGAACACCTTGAGAATAAAGAGAGATGGATAAATTCACACTAAATAACAACACACAATTTGGTGTGTGTGAGAAAGAATAAAAGAGTGTGACTCCAAGAAGAAGTTTTTGTGTGATAAACATGTGAAGAGACCATTACCTTAGTGTGTGCCCAAGAGGAGTTCACACACTTTGAAGAAGAATACAATAATAAAGGAAAAGAAGAAGGTGTGTGTGATAAAAGGGTTTTCAAACATTGAGGGTTTTATCACACCAAGAATAAAATGGGAGTGCATTCTTGCATGCATGCACATGAAAACGTAAATAAAGAATCAATTGTGTCTGTGCATTTGAGAAGTCCAAGAACAAAGGTTCTTGAAGATGATTGAGATTCCATGAAAACTTTGCATTAAGAGTCACAGATGCCATGAACTAAGTGCATGAAGTTGAATTAAAGAGATACTGAATCCGGACTGAAGTTCAGGACACCATTCATCTATGTTTTCAGTAGTTGAGAAGACCAAGAAGATTGAGTGGGAATACTCAGTGCAAGAACATATTTTCCCATCACGATTATGTAAGACAGAGGCCGAGTCATCCTGAGAAGGAGGAGATAAATCATGAGCAATGAAGAGGAGTCTTGATAACCACAAGTGATCAGAAGATGTTATCAAGGCCAACAAACCTTATCCAAGGCTGTTGAAGACTCTTTAAGAGCTTCAAAAGAAGAAGAGATACCTGTGTGACTCCAGGAGCCAGGAGAAGACCCCCCTGTGAGACTCAGGGTGGAGCAGTCATTGTTGGAAGCTAAAGCAGGCCAGTGGGACTCTGGTTACACTGTGGGATGCAGTATAAAGACCCTCCAGTGGGACTCAGGAGAGGTATAGTGTGACTTTATACCAACCATTGTAATTTTGAAAGATTATTTTGGAGAATCCACGTTGGGGTATTGAACTGACATGGCATGGATGTAGGCCTTTGGAGCCGAACCATGTAAATCCTTGTGTGTTGTGCCTTTACATTTACTGTATCACTCGAGGAAAGGCTGAGAGATACATGATGAGTGGATTACGGCCTTAACAAGCCATAGAGGTTTAATTGATAAAGAATCAATTAGTAAAAAGTTTAAAAGGATCACTGATTCACCCCCTCCCCCTCTCAGTGATCACACTGATCAAGGAAATTCAATTGGTATCAGAGGGAGGCTCCCTCTAAAATATCCAAGGGAGTCTTTATGAAGTTCAGATTTGAAGAAATGTGTGAACAACATCAAACGGAGATATCTGCGAAAACTCAGAAAAATAGAAAGAAGAAACATGCCAAGAAGATGAAGAAGATGTATGTTACTTATTGAGAAACACCTTCCAATAAATATATAATGAAAGTCACAACAGATAATAATTCCTTTTATCACACATATGATGAATCCTGCTCTAGCTGTGATTATGATGGAGAAATCAATGATCTTCTAATTGCATTCAAATATCTTCATAAGACAGTTCCTAGGGAAGTGGAAATGTGTATTGCTACAAGTATCCATGATATTCATGATGAAAAATTATAGCTAGAAGAAGAATCCAATTCTATGGAAGATCAATTGTAATGAAGGGTTGGCATAACCAACAATCTCACAAAGCTGGTGAAGGCTAAAGATGAAAGCATTTCCCTTTGCAGTGAAAGAATTGATGATGTCATTGAAGAACTAAATTAATGAATTTGTGAGAAATAATTCATTGAGATAGGGTTTAATGACGTTTTCCATGCACTGGAAAACCTTCACCGAGTTTCAATGGTTGTAAAAGATGCTCAGCTAGAAGGCAATGTAAAAAGGGTAAAATATCCTTACAATTAATTGCAAAAAATGAAGAAGGTGCATGAAGACCATATGAAACAACTGAAATGGAATTGGTAAGGAAATCTAAGACTTTTTGAGGATAAGAAGAACTCTCTAAACATGAAATAATTATAACTATAGGTGATTTTGAATAATCAGCAATCACCCAAAGCTGGAACCTCCCAGGCAGCTGGAAGATGAAATGTAGCCACTCAAGTGTGCATTGAGAAGGATGATTCCAAAAGAAGTACATCCTCTAATGAAAGGAAATCATCTTTAAGAAGAAGGTACCATCCATCCCATATTGTTCTAATGCTTATATATTTTTTTTCTACAAAAAGTGCAGGATGGAAGAATAACTCTAAACAAGTATGGATGAATAATAAGAAGAAAGAGAACTCTCTTGAAAAAAAAAGCAATTCATGAGAAAGACCCAATAATCAGAAGAATTTAAGAAGACATGATTTGTGGGTCAATGTTGGTGTTGTAATAGGTATGGGAATTGTGCAATGGAATTTAGCTACAATACTCTAAAGTTAAAAGATCAAAGGAAGCCCATGCCAAGGAGAAGAAAGCCAGAGAAGAAGAAGAAACATCCACAGGTCCAGAAACATCTGTTTACTGCAAACTGATTTGGAATGTATGATAACCTCTGGGTTGAATGCAAAAGTGGTCACAAGAATGATAAATACCAATCTCCAAATGTATCTAAAGCTTAAAATAAATGAAGATCACATAACCCATCTATGAAAGAAGAATTATCCTTGGGAAGAAAACATAAGAATGTTGAAAATGCTCCCAAGAATATTTTGAAAAAGAAAGAGAAGTCCTTGGATTCCAAATCCAAGAAGGGTGATGCATCTAGAAGGAATACCAAGAAAAATTGTTTCTACTGTGGAAAGAATGGTCATACCATGGATCCATTTAAGAAATCCATGGAACTAAATAGAAACAAACTTCACTCAACGGTACAATCAATCCAGAAGAAGAACAATGGATTTATTGAAAATAATCTTCCTAATAAAGGTATCTTAACAGCATCAAAGGAACCATGTGGAACATCCAAATCTCATGCCTCAATTCCAAATTACATATTAATCATTTGGAAAGAATATTTATAAAAATTTGAATGGAATAAAATGCACAATCCAATGCTAGTGAAAATAGAAAACAAAAGATTTCACATGAAGATGATGTTCTGTTTGTGAGGTGCAATAAAGCTGGTCATATTTTTAATAAATGCATGACACTCATTCCATATGAAAAAGAATTCTTCAAGAGAATGAATATTGCACCAGGAGATTGTAGTGCTCATAAGGCACTTAAAAAGAGAGGAGTCATACTCATAGATGTTGAAGTGGTGTTAAGATCCACACCAGCACAAACATCATTGAAGATCATATGTGCATGTGTGAAGAATGGAGAAAATTGAACATCTCGGTTGAGAGAATCATCAAAAAAAATTGTTCACACTGATGAACCAAAGAGGTTCCATCTTATTCCCTAATCAATTGTATATACATGTGCTCACATTTCAGGGAATTGAAGATGATGATCATTCTCAAATTGAGAATGGTATGGACAGAATGGAGTACACCCCTTGATCGGGAAAATCTGAAGAAGATGATCTTTTGAGATTCATATCATCTTGTGAAGAATGAAGGTATTCTGATCACACATTCATCTTTTGTTTCTTAATTTTATTTAACATGTCAATTAAGTGGGAGTGTTTGATTGAAGACAAAAGGATGAAATGGGGAGATCTATCTTTTCACCTATACTTTCTAATGAGTTTGGTGAAGTATGTGCAGGATTTAGCAATTCATTAATATATCTGAAAAATTTCAACCCCTTGAATCCTAAGAATGATCTCACATGTATAGTTAATTTTGGATAACATTGAATTCCTTGGTTAAATCACTCTTGTTTTCTACACCGGGTTAGTCCAATTAGACTTAGAGATGATTTACTAAATGATCTTTGCTAAAGTGAACATGTGACATCATCCCTCTCTTAGTGATTTTCAAGAAGATTATATTCAAAGGGAGGAAGAAATATTTTTAATAGAACCACACCACACCACACCATTGCATGTGGTTGCCAATAAGGGGGGAAAAATCTTGGCACACATATTGACCCATTCATATGTTCTCTATAGAATATTGACAACAAATACAAAGGATGAGATTGTTGTGGACTGTATTGAATTTGTTGTCAATAAGGTGTCAGGGATTGAATGGATGACAAGGAGTGTGAATATGTGAATGTCAAAGGAAGTGATGGTGATGGAAATGATTGGAGAATGACCATGGTATAGAGAAGCATGTCACTTAGGAGAACCACTATGTGGCATAGGAGGTAATGGTTGAAAAATTATCCATACTAAAATCAGACGATTGTTGAGTTTATCTTAAGTTCAAAGAACTTGTATCAAAAAAATAAAATGTCACAAAATTGTTAGAAGTCTATGCATTATCATCACAATGCATGAGGAGACAAAAAAGTGCCATCCACAATCACTAAGTGGATGAGGAATGAAGAAGGGTTCCATCCACAATAACTAAGTGGATGAGGAATGAAAGGAGAACCATACACATCACTAGGTGGATGAAGTGAAGGAGATCCATCCATAAGTGGATGAAGTAAATTTGAACCATCCACATCTACTAAGTGGATGAAGTGGTCTAAAAAAGACCATGCGCTATCTCTTAGTGCATGAGGATTTGAAGATGATCCAACCTCATCTCTGATTGGGTAATTGAAGAACACTGAATAAAAATGTGATTCAAGCGTAATGGTTGAAGAAGAACCTTCGGGAATTCACTTTTATGTAATGAATATAGGTTGAGAGGAGTATAGAATTATAATGAATAAGAGGAGGTGATGGTGAGGATAATGGAATGAATAAGAGTTGTTCCTACTTGGTTATTTAACCAAATATACAAGGTGGAGCTTATGAAAAAAATATGCCAACAATTGGGCCAGCCTTAGGGCCTCAGCCCAAGGCACATGTGGGACTAGGTCACCACACCCATGGTGAAACCGCAAGGGCCAGCCCAATAGCGGTCGGGCCGTGTGTAAGACCGAGCCACGCAGAGGTCAAGCCCGCGCAGCGGGGGTTCCACGGTCGCGCCTGTGAAGGAGCATAGTGGGCGCTAAAGTGCACCCGGAGGTGCATAATGGGCTCTAGAGCACGTCCGCAAGAGAACCAGTGATGGGTGGCACCGGAGGGGGGAGAGGATATTTTTGAACTGATTCTAGGAGGAGTTGTTCATTAAACCGAACGAAAAATTCGGCGTGTTTCGATGTGGGATGACATTTTTGAGATGCAGATCTAATCCTGGCCATCCATCTGATCTCACATCCGATCTCAGCTGCATGATCCATCTCACCATGCCACGTTATACTCTTGACGGTCCGAGATCCTTAAACATGGATCCAATGGTCGAGGTGACAAACCGAGGTTGTCTTAAACTTCCGGACACAAGAGCTCCACCCAACCTGAACCAGTCGCCATCGCTACTACCTATCCACCGTGATTGACATCCTGACCACTATTGAAGCTCAAATCACGTGCATGATGATGGTTTTTGTGAACCAAATACATGCATGCATTAAAGTTTGCATGCATAGAATGAGATGAAGAAATTCGATGGAGACCGAGGAAAAAAAATTTTCCGAGGGTGTACTTCCCGTTTGTCGTACAAGGAAAGGCTTTGAATGCATTTGTAAATGCATGCACGTGATTCCCACAACATGAATGAAGGTTCCTGTGGTTGAAAACGAAAAAAGAAAACAACCGATATTTTCAGGATATCTCATCCTCAAAGATAATAGGCATTCACGATTTAAACTCCGTGGTTCTGTTTGCATTCCTCGCCTATAACTGGAGGAGCTGAAGCATTGGAGAAGGCTTCCGGAAAAACCGGAGGTCCTGTGAAGCTCCTCGCCTCACGAAGTTCAATGCTTCGCACACAACCTGCATGGCAGAGCAGCCCAGAGCCACCCGAGGCTCCAAGAGAGTCGTTCGCGTTACCCATGCGTGAATGAAGTTAAGGATGAGGCCACCCTGCACGCTCCCCTTGCACAATAGGGAAGAAGCCAGGTCATGCGACCTGCGCGCCCTCTACCCACAGAACCTGCACAGTAGCAAGCAGCCACACTTGCACGCTCTCTGTGCCTGCGAACTCGTGCGGCATGAGGAAGCTACTGAGCCTCCTGCGTGGTAGGAGGGAACTGCTGCACCTACATGGTAGAAGAAGTTCCTGCGCTACTCGCACAGTAGAAGATGCTGCACCCTGCGCGGTTGAAGACAGGAATTGGCCGCATCCTTGTGTGCCCTAAATTTAAGTAGTGCTGATGATGAGAAAGGCCACAAAACATACATGGGTTTGTGTGTGTGTGAAAATTGGAGAGGAAGGCCACAACACACCTTGGTTGTGTGTGTGATAGAGGAGGAAGGCCACACCATCTATGTGTGTGTGTGAAAGGAAACAAGAAGGACATAGCCTTGTATGTGCACAAGTGAAGGAGGCCATACATCTTGTTTGTGCCCAAGTGAAGGAAGAAGATACCTACATATCCATGCATGTATGAATAAGTAAACAAGTGGGTGAACACATTGAGAAGAAAGGGAGAAGGAGAAATTCACACTAAAGAACAACAAACAATTTGGTGTGTGTGAGAAAGAATAAAATAGTGTGACTCCAAGAATAAGGTTGTGTGTGATAAACAAGTGAAGAGTCCATTACCGTAGTGTTAGCACAAGTGGAGTGAACACACTTTCAAGAAGAAGAAAATAATAAAGGAAAATTAGAAGGTGTGTGTGCAAATGAAGTTTACACCCATTGAGGGTTTTATCACACCAATACGAAAAGGTTAGTGCATGCTTGCATACATGCACATGCACACGTAAATAATGAATCTTTTGTGTGTGTGCATTTGAGAAGTCCAAGAACAATGGTTCTTGAAGATGATTGAGATTCCATGAAAACGTTGCATGAAGAGTCAGAGATGCCATGAAATAAGTGCATGAAGTTGAATTAAAGAGAGACTGAAGCCAGACTGATGTTAAAGTCATCATTCATTTGAGTTTTCAGTTTTTGAGAAGACCAAGAAGATTGAGTGGGCATACTCAGTGAAAGAATATATTTTCCCATAATGATTCTTGAAGACAGAGGCCGGGTCATGCTGCGAAAAAGGAGATAAAGCACGTGAAAAGAAGAGGAGTCTTGTTCACCACAATTGATAAGAAAAAGTTAGAAAGGCCAATAGACCTTATCCAAGGCTGTTGAATACTCTTGAAGAGCTTCAAAAGAATAAGTGCTAATCATGTGACTCGAGGATCAAGGAGAAGACCCCCCTTTGAGACTCAGGGTGGAGAAGTCTTCAGTGGGAGCTGAAGTAGGCCATTGGGACTCTGGTAACATTGTGGGATGCATTATAAAGGCACTCATGTGGGATTTAGGAGAGGTACAGTGTGACTCTGTACCGACCATTGTAATTGTGACAGATTATAGTGGAGAATCCATGTTGGAGAGTTTAAACAACATGGCAAAGACGTAGGCCTTTGGAGCTGAACCTTGTAAATCTTTGTGTCCTGTGACTTTACATTTACTGCATCACTCGAGGAAATTATGATAGATACAAGAAGAGTGGATAAAGGCCTTAACAAGCCATATAAGTTTAATTGATAAAGAATAAATTAGTAAAAATTTTAAAAGGATCACTGATTCACCCCCTCCCCCTCTCAGTTATCACACTGATCCGGGCACTTCACATTCAAATTGAGATGTCTGAAAGGGATAAAAGAAACTATAAATAAGATAATATACTCATGAGATTATAAGCACTCGATATTCCACCCCATCCCACAAAATCTATAGAAATCCTTAGTAAAATATTTTATAAAATCATAGTTTGAGGTATAAGTAATGATATTTATTTTAAATGATTTGTATAACCAAACCACATAAACACATTCAAATAATTTCTATTTATATTAAATAAAAATAATTATATTTTAAAAAATTATAATAAACATTATAAGTGATGATAAAAACAAAAACTCTTTCTCCCTTTTCGAAAAATCCCATGAAAATATCATTTTCATATATCATTTCATTGAAAAACCATTTATTTAATACATATTATGAAATACACCAAAAATTTTCAATTTCAAATATTACATTAAAACCATTAAAAAACAATTCATTTTACTGTAATACATCCAATCAAATATTAATTAGTAAAACATATAAAGGAAAAGAATCTCTAAGGAAACATATTCATGTAATAGTTCCAAATAAATAAATCAAACAACGGAAATACAATCAAATCAAAAAAAAATACCTTAATATTCCCAAAAAAATCTAATGTCATGGGAATCAACCAATGGATCCTGTAAAAACATAACTAAATTGGTGAAAAAGAATCCTAGTATGAGACTATTTACCCTAGTAATATCACAGAGAGTCCCACCGAACTACCTGTGCTAACTTCAGTAGAACTCTTCCATACATTAGAAAAATGATGTTATTGTACCTATGTCACAATTACCTTCAGATCATAGAGAAATATAATCATCTAGAATTTAGGTATGAAATACTTCGAGGTTAACAATCTCATTGTCTACAAGATACACTTCCCTAGGCCACCAACTATCATTCTGGGTAGTTCCCTCATATAGTTAATATATTTTCTACCTAGGACTCCCATGAAAAGTCAAACAAAGAAGATTGAAATTGAAAAACAGATGCATTAAGTGTATAGTATTTATAAATACCTTATCCTCACCTCCGTAATCCTCTGAAGGATCATCACAATAACATAACAAATAATAACCATTAAAACATGAATTAAAATATACAACATTTGCCATTGGTTTACAATCCATACTGGTCCAAGGAATGCACATGAAATTGAAGAGGGTCTCATGCATTTATAAAAATATTTATAAATACCAAATGGGACTTTATAAATCATCACATATGATGTTGATCCACACAATCAATTCTTAATGTCATTTGAAATATAATTTCAAATACCACTATAAAAAATCTTTCAAAACATGATGAAAACCCATTTTTAAATTCACTCTTTTATTATCATAAAGAAATTTGAGACACCCCAATACCCATGGTATAAAAATAATTTCTATTGATCTTCTTTCCACTTATTTAAATAAAATAATATTTTAAAATATTTCACACCAATTTACCAATATAAATCTTGCATCAATTTTTTTAAAATAATTCTATCTATTTATAAAATCCATAATATAATTTAACACAACAATTAGAATATGAACAAGGCCCATTCGAAGTATTTAAATAATTTTTAAATCCAATATAAACCAATAACATTTTATACACTCGTTTAAATCCCTTGGAAAAAAATTTAAAATTAATTAAAATAACATTAAAGAGCCACATGATAGTTTCACATGAACTCTGCATGTAGACATGGCCCATGAAATTCCCTTAAAACCCAATGATAATCTTTTCATGCATACAACAACAATTAATTACATTTTAAATTTCTAAAACTACATTTAAAATAGAAAGCAATTTTATAACATGTAATATAAGGGATTTATAGAGTCACCTACATCAAAATGGGGGCAGTATATCTAAAAAGGACTAAAATTTATTTCCTTCATCTGAAGAAGGGAAAATTCATAGGAAGGAAACTCGAGATACCCTTCAAAAAACATAAAATTAGAATAACAAAATAAAATTCATAACTAATTTTCTGATGGTTTGGATTAACGAGTAGGGAAATGTAGAGAGTGGAATCATAAAGAATAAGTAATGATGATGGAAGATGATATCTCACCATAGAGAATGATCACTAAATAGTAAAGGACGTGGAATGAAACTAAAGTTCCCAGTTCTATGTGAGATCACTAAAAATAGGATGGTGTGATTCAATAAACCCTTTTTATTTTTTCATGTTTTCTATTTTCTGTTAAAGAGTTGTGTTTGGATAAAGCCTCAACATACTCTTATTGTGTCTCTTATCCTTACCTATAAAATTTTTTTAAATAAAAATGTCTTTAACTTGTGCTTTTATAAGATATAGTAAAAATACATACTCACTGTCCTGTTCGTTATTTTCCCCCATAGATATTCTCAACTATTATATCATAAAAATTATAATGGTCAATACCAAGTAACACTTTATCTCTCCCAAATCCAAATCATATGTTCTTTATGTAGAATACTATCGTGTTACCAATATCTACACAAGACTATTCTAGAATGTACAATAGATAATTCTTCTCATGAGTTATACAAGAGACAATTTCTCCAGAATCACCAAGAGATACATCCTTCTTTCTTAAAGGCTTGGTCCATATTAGGTTTATCTTTTGATAATTTCCCACACGAATTATTTATCACACTTCATCGTGTTCCTAATAAAATACATTTTCAAAACTCTCTTTCCTTTTTCATAAATCACTTATCACCTATATTTTATCAATTTCATCTGTGGAAAAAATACATGAGATATTCATTCTTCTGATGATGAATTCCCAGCCTCACTTTCGAAAAACATTAGATAATTATTTCTTCATTATTATCTATCCAATGAATTATAAAATATTTTTGGATAATTTATTTTTGATTCTCATTTTTATTCAAAAAATAAACATCACATGGTTATTTAATGTTGAAACAAACTCTGAACAATTTTTCTCTACTTCACAAACTTATATTTTCACTATGAATGATAAATAAATTTATCAAACAAATGGATCTCCACCTCAGCATAATTAATGAATCTAGATAATATTCACACATTTTATCTCTTTTATGTAAATCAATATTGTATTTATAAAATATTATTCACCAATTATTGAAGAAGTGATCTCATGATAACTCTGAAAGGTGTAAATAAATTTAAAATAGTTTAATGGTTTCTGAATAGAATATCCTCATAGAATTTGAAATAATATCTAAAAATAAATGTAATTCTTCTATGAAAATACTCTCTTTAAAGAAACACTAAAATGAAGCATCTCACCAATCATCTCATTTGCAGTTGATCACAGGAACATTTTTTCTTCCACTAATCAATATCTATAAACTCAACCGTGAACTCCACTGGATCATCCATGAACTCCACATAGGATTTTAAAAACCTTTAGTGCATATTGAATAATTTATCACAAAACATGTTTTTCCTCCTCATTTACATCCATGAACTATGATATACCATCCATCATGAAGGTTTATAATCCTCACAATGAATCACCAATAACCATTTTAATTGCATTCATTAATCCATACATAACCAATATAATATAATTGAAGACAATTGATGATCCCGCATGACAGTTGGTTCATTTATGATTTGAAATTATAAAACACTTCATTCGTGAAGGGTTTTATTCACAAAAAACAATGCATCCACATACCACCTTTGTAATGAATTTAATTTCATTCCAATAAAGCATACATAGTAACATTTTATTGTCATGGATATAATTAGTTTAAATTTCATTAGAGAAAAGATCATTTTCAGGTGCTCGGTATACAAATTGATGACCTTGAGGGGTTAGATCATGAAGGGGTTGTAAGCAGGAGGTTAATGATTAACTCTTTCATGGTTCCAATGGTTCTCAATTACATGGGATATCATATTGGATGAATTGTATTATTAATATAACATTATAAACGGGTAAACAGAACCAGCATAGCATTGTCCCACATTAAAAAATCAATCTGTCTCACCATTGTTTTATTACATAACTCTTGTTGTTCTACATTGGATCCATGACATGGGTTTCCACTCGGAATACACTACAAAGAACTACCACATTGGCTCTTACACATTCTTCCCATGATATCTTCCATATGAGCTTTGGGCCCAACCCATGCGCTCTTACAAGCACACATTCTATGAGCACTATCCATTGGGTAACACCTATATTTTATCCCATTATAGATAAGGGATATCTTATGGGAATATTCACAACCACCATATACCTTTTGGTTGGAATGGGATAGACCCTTATACCCACCTATGCAGTAGCTATAATTTATTCCCTTAATCAATCTTGAGGGGATGACTCCAATTGATTTTATAAAAAACTCTTAAATAGATAGCCAATTAAATAATTGGATAACCAAATACTCTTTCTTATCTTTTCAAGAGTATTCATGAAAAAAGAAACTCATATTTCAGGGTTGTCTTTAATCATTGAAATAATTTTTTTTAAATTATTTATCAAGGCATGTCTTAGACATTGAAGATCAACACAAACGATAGTCACATTTCTACTAAATAAAATTTTCCAAGCATGAAATTCAATGCCATAAAAAGGTGATATGTCTAATTGTGACATCCAATGCTATAAGATGGATCTATAGTAATTATATAGGAATCACCACATCATATATAATGACTCTATAGGAATAACCACTTCATGAATCCTTATCTTCAAATATAATTCATTAACATATATTCACATTATAATGGAGTGACAATAAAAAAACATTAATTCATCAATTAGGAAATTCTTTTCTTCAATTCAACCCTTTGTATCTATTCTCGATACATCATTAAATTATTATTTCAAAAAATTTCTACACCTTATTATAAATAATTAAAGAAGGTTAGTCAGGACTTATAATTTCATATTTCATCTCAGAAGTATGCTCTATCCTTTACATAAAAATTTCAAGATTACAATTTTGGGAAGAATAATTTTTCATGGTTCTATTTTAAAAGATATTTTAGTTAATCAAATCTATGCATATTTTGGATAACCCAATGTAGAAAAAAATAAACACAACCAATGATGTTTAATCATTCCATAAAGTACAATCTAGGTGAAATCATACACTAAAATTCACAATTACCATTAAGAGAATTATAAAAATTTAGATTTATCAATGTGATGTTAAATCCTGTACATTCTTAAAAAAAATACAAATTTCAAGTAAAAATGATATAGACACCACTTATTCTTATCTTTTTATCAATAGAGCACTCTCTCTTTATAGATATAATTAAGATTGTTTTGATAAAGTTTGAATGTGTTATTGATATTACTCATGATTAAATTTTATAATACTATTTAAATGATTCACATTTATAAAGTAGTAAATATTTAACCACATAATCTCATCAATGCTACCCTAATGTTATTCCACCATCTTGTTAAATTCAATATATGTTTGTAAAACATAATTCATATATAAGGGAATAATGTGTACCTCTTGTTTTTTCTGAAATAATATTTAGATTGAGATCTTCCACTCAATCTAGGCTTCTTATTAATAGATTCTGTAGATGATGTGACTGATCATTTCTCATTAGTTGTCACTTCAAATATGGATGTATATTCCATTATTGTATCATATGAATTATTTTTCGAGTCACCAAATGTTTATTACATATAATCATCATTAAATCATTCATTTATCACCACATTCCTTCATTTTTCCTTAGTACGTTTTTGATCTTTTTCAATTTTTTAGACATATCCTATCGTTCAGTAATGATAATTAAATATTCATTCTTGAGGTTCTCATATTGTTTTGGTCTCTCATATTACACACTAGTGAGTAGTTATTCCTTCACTAACTATTTTCACTTCATATTTACAATATGTGAAATCGTTCATTGAGATCTATTTTTTTTCTCAATTTTGTGACCTTCATGACTACATCTTCCACCCACGTCCCTCAATAATTCAAAATTTTTATGTGTTCAGAGTTTGAATTATGACTTGATCATTAGACTATTTTTCTAATAATTTAATCGCATTTTTCATAATTTCTCCCCAGTTATTAATATCTCTTTCCTAAAAGTGATATGTTATATGATGTTGAATTTTCTTTGTAATCAAAATCCCTACAACATGAGCAGTATCCTAAGAACCATGATCTTTTATACTGATAATAATTCAACTTTGAAAATCTTGTGGTCTTTTCATAGATTGTGGAAATGTATTATTCAGAATAATCATTCTGAATGAATTTTTCCATAATTCCACGGTGATATAATTTTTATAATTTTTTCATTCGATCCATTCATATTTAATCTTGTCTCTCTTACCGAAATGGTGAGAAATTACAAATGTATATTGGGAATCATCACGTTTAGAGGAATCCCTTACCTAGAGACCCTTCTTCTTAATAAATATAGAAGTATATCTATTATTCACAAAAATATTGTTGAATACTTCATTTATCTTCTCTAAAAAACTTTCATTAAGAGGATTGAAAAATATACTATGACATAAAAAACTATAACACTTTCTTGGTATGTTTTTACTTAAAGATCATTCACAATCTTATCATGTTCATCATTCTTAAATATAGATATTTCTAATTAATTAATGTTGTTTAAACTTTTTTGATTTATTTTCCTCCAAATAAATTTTATTCGGTGGATTTTAGTTTATTTTAAATATCATCTACTCAAATGACATATAATTTTAACACATTAAGTTATTTCTCTTTCATTAAATGATCATCATTTTCTATCAGCAGTTTTCATTTCTACTACTTGATATACATGTTATTCTAAATAGTATCCTCTATAATATAATTTTTATACCATTATAACTAAGTATAATATTCACCTTATACATATTTTAATATTTATTTAGTATTTTTTGTTTTTAGTGATTACATATATTTGATTTCTAGAATGTCTTTCATATTAAATCTCGTCACTTTGATGATGAAGATTTATAAATTTCCCTTCTCATTAGATACATTATGTGTATAATTATGTCCTTCTTATGTTTCCCTATAATAATATATTTTTTTGTATTTCAATGACTTTTTCATGAATTATTATTCATCTTCATCAAAATAGGTGACATTGGCTTTCTTCTTTGGATAGTCATATGAAATTTTATCAAACCCATTCTAGTTGAATCACTATAGTGGATTCGTTACCCATTCATTTTTTTGTTATTATATATCTCATTAAACAATTACCTAATTGGATATTTGTCTTCTTAACCCTCCTCACCCTCCGAATCACTTGATTATAATTTATCTTGAACTTTATTTTTATATATTTCATGGGTTTTGAAACCCATATATTTTTTATTTCATCATAAAAGTGGGTATTTTTTCATTTCATGTGATATGATAATTATATGGAGTTAATTGAGTGATAGATACTCTCTGTATTTCAGTCAGGAATATTTTATATCAAATATATCATAAATATATCCCATTAACTTCTTCATGTTCGTTAAATAATCCAGCTTCCCACCAAAACCTATGATACTACTAAAACTCTCTTTTACTCTCATAAAGTATTCATCAACACATTAATCATAAGATATTTTAATCACTTAAAATATTATTATCTATATTTTTAGCTTAGCTTCCTTGAAATTATGGTTTACAATATAAATACTTCTATATTTATCCTAGATTTCCTTGGAGGTTTTGAGTACCCTCAGTTTAATGTAATACCATTCAAAAAAATCCAACATGAATTAATTCTAAGCCATTCTATGGATCCCCATTTTCCACTTATACTCACAATTCATAGTATTATTCTCAATATAAGGTTGATGTGAAACTATATCTACCTCTCTCTTATACCACAAGTGATTTGAGAAATGGTATTATGCTATTTTTTTCATTCATCATAATCGTCACCATTAAAGATGCGAATTTACCTCATGTCCACTAAATATATATTATCTATCCTCAAAATTTTGTTGGATTTTCTAGAGGTGATATTCCCTTTGATACCAATTGAAGTTCCCATATTATTGTGACTTCACTATGAGGTTTAGGTGGTTAATCTGTGATCCTGTTTTCTATTTAAAAATTATTTCATTTCTATTTAACCTCGGTATCTGGTTAATTCATCAATCCCATATTCCTGTGTCTCTCAGCATTAACTAAAATTAAAATGTAAATAAAATTTCATAGATTAATGTTTTTTAAGGATCTATAAAAAAATCCTTCTTATCTAGGTTATTTGCCCTTACAAGGATTCCCCACTATAACCATGTAAACAATTCCAATGGTTGATATAGAGTCACACAATATCTATCCTGAATATACACAAGTTGTTTTTTTATATTTCAACCCATTGTGATACTAGACTCCAAATTGACCTTCTCTTAAATCAGTATGACAAACATATGCTCCTAATTCACATAATGTACTTCTTCTTACTAATCTACATGATATACTTTGTCATTTATTTAATGATTCTTCTACTATATGATGATCTATTTATCTTCCTCCACAAATTTTATTTATCAAAATTTATTTTGTATAAATTCATGTACATTTGATAAAAATTATGTTACTACTCATAAATTAATGGTCACAAATTTTTGATAGGTATCATTAGTGAAACAAATTCTTGGGCCGTGCTACCTTCTGATGATGAAGTCTCAACCTCAATTTTTGAAGAATGTAGTTAACTGGTTCTTCCAAAAAAATTAATGTCAAAATTCTAAAATATTTTCTTATCATTTATTTTTATACATCATTAGGATCATTAAATAATTATCTCATGATACATTTATACTACATAAATTTCATTGGGAATTGTTTTTATACAGTACAAAATGATGTATACAGTGTAAGAGACATGTAATTTTCTTAGAAAATGGATTTTCACAACTAAAAAATCACATTCTCTAAATATAAAAATGTATTACTACATTTTTTAGAATCATCCTGGTATTTATAATAAATTATTCACCAATTGTCGATCAAGTTATCAAATGATAATTATGTTATATGAAAAGAAGTTTAATGTGGTTCGATAATCTTCACATATAATATTTTCATTGATTTTTTAGTCAAGTACACAATGAATTTTAATTCTTCTCCATAAACACATATTACAAATAAACAATGCAAGGAAACATCTCACACATAATTTAATTTTTGGTTGAACGTGAGACCATTTATTCTTCTACAAACTACTATTCCTGAATTCCATTTTGATCTCAACTAGATTATAAACAAAATATATATAGGATTTTAAAATCCATTTTCACATACCACATACATGCCTCACATTGAATTTTTGGGTTCATTTAGTACTGAATATATTTTTGATATCCCATTTGCAATGTACTTTATTAATAATCACAAACAATCACTAAAAATTATTATTATTTCATTGTGGAAATCCATATATAACTTATTTAAAAATATCATAATTCCATTCTGGAACCTACAAGGAAATAGGATTGTTTGTTTCTTTCCATTCTACATATATTTATATGTGAAATGGTTTTGTTTATGAAGAGCAATTCATCTTAATACCACCTTGAAAATGAATTTATCATCTTTTTTATAAATGGTACATAAGACCATATTAATCTGATGAAGAAAATAGATTGATCTTGCATGGATTCCAAGATTGTTCTCTAGTGCTTGGTCTACAAATGCACAGTAGTGAGGGATTCAATCATGATGGGGTCATATATATAATTTTAAAGAAACATTCCCACCTAGATAAAATTTCTAACATTTGATGTGGAGATCAGACCGAGAATATAGCTTTATTTTTGTAAATAAAAAATTTGTGTAAACATTAACCACATAGCTCCTTGCCACATCCAAAACTCAAAACTGATTTCCTTGGGATTATTACTCAACTCTTTCCACTAAACATTTGAGCTGGCACTGGGGTTCGAACCTAGAATCCACTGCTCAGAATTCCCACATGGGTTGTGACACATGTGTTCTTTTACAATATCCCTATGGGAAACAATACCAACCCATGAAATCCTACAAGCATGCACTCTATGGGTACAATTCATGTGCCCACTGACATATCTGTTCCACTTATACATGGGGGCGCTTCTATGGGACTATAGACAACCCTTTTCCCCCTTAAAAATTGTTTTATTTGGACCATTGGTCCAACCAAAGCGGTGACTACCCTTGGGTCCGTAAATCTATCATGAAGGTTTGGATCCAATTTTTTATAGAATACTGTTAAAGTTTTTTCCAGATAAATACACAGAGTACCAAATCAGACTCCTCTTCTCAATAGTCTCCTTGAAAAGTTAATTTCATATTGTAAGGTATTTTTTATTCTTTTAAATAGTGTTGTAAATATTGTGTCTTTCTTAACACTTGTCTTTTACATTGATTATCATCACAAACAATTTTTATATTTTTACCAAGATGAATTGCCAATTCATGACATCCAATGCCACAAAAATAAGCATTATATATGTGCTAAATCAATTTTAATAATAATTATCCCTAAAAATTGTGCATTAAATGCAACATAATCTATAACACATCTCCTAAAATCACCACATCAAACATAATAAACAACACATATAAGCCATCAAATTTATTGAAATCATGATATACTGACCATGACGATAACATTAATTTATCAATCATGTACATTTTCTATTTAGAAATTGTGAGGAAAGGGGTTCCTAGATGTGGGGGTGGAATAAAATGAGGGGTTTCATCTAGTGAAATAAATGAAAGGGCGTAGAATGAATTTGGGGGATAAATGAAATAAATGAGAAATAAGAAAAAAAGGAAAAAATATGAAAATTGATTTTTTAAATGATTATGCATCCCATATAGTTTACCCACAAGGTTTACCTACTCATACAGTGACCATGTGGCCTGCACAGTCAAGTAATGATAGCCTCACACACTTACTTATAGTATCCCACATAGTCAAAATAGCCCTGAAAAACCCATTACAATGAATTTTCCCTAAATTTACCAACATTTATTGTTGTATTTTGGTCAATAATAACAATTACCAACCAATTTAAAAGTACAAAAAAATCAAACTAAAAACCAAAACATGAAAAAATTAATAGCCGAAAAACTAATTTAAGGAAAAAACATTATTTCCACAATAAAGCATTTGGTGTTACAGTGGCATGATTAATGATTTTATCCATGTTAAAAGAATTAGAAACAAACCCCAAATGTTATATTTATAACCTCAAAATTGTTGTAGTGACATTAAAAAACCATAAATGTGATATATTTATCTCTTCTGAAAATTTAATGATATATAAATCATAGGTTTGTATTAGAGATAAAATAATCTCCCTTCATCTTGTCAAAAATATCACCCGACCTTAGAAGAAGTTTTTTTTACTTGATAGTTATATAGTTTTTCCTATGAAATTCTATATACTTAATCAAACTACCATGTACCTTTTTTGAAAAAAAAATCCACAAAGGTCGATACACTGAGATTCATGAATTACATACACACTAAATCATCTAACTATATTTTTCACTCACTGATCTATGTTGGAGATTTCTAAAAAAATATAAAAAATTATGTGGTCCTAAGATACATCTAGATGAAAAAAATGACTTGATACAATAGTAACGCTATGGTATAGTAATGAAAGAAATTTAATACTCCAACACCATTTTGCGAAGTTGTTTAACTATAAAATACAATATACTAATTTATAATACCTCTAATTAATATGTTTTCGATGAACCTACAATATTCTAATTCATTCAAAAAATTATGACTCACTTATAAACACAAAAATTGACCCAATGACAAAAAAATATAAATGATTCCCTCTGATATCATTCCAAAAATGTCAAAGTCCTTGTGATCTATCCAACAAAATTATTAATATAATATGGCTCATATCTACCGTAATGATGTCCTGATTTTATTGCACCATTTTTGTGGTTATATTACACCATTGGTATACATGGGAGTATTTTTGACCACCTCTAGTAGTATACTCTAGCTGAATTGCATGGGATAAAATATTCATTATAATATAAAAGTCTAAAAAAAATTTGTGATAATGTAATGGATAAACCTAATTTCAATAAAAACATTTTATAATGTAAATAAATCATATATCAAAGAATAGATTATATCTTCTAATGAAAAATTCAATTACACCATTTAATAGAGCTACCCAAACGCCCTTTCAACTTATTCTTGTTATTAATAGCCACCCTTGACCTATTTGTGAAAAATTGTAAGATATGTTTTTAGGAATTAATTAGAACATCATATACCATGAACCATCTATAGAGAACCTCTAAATCTGTCCCTATGATAGAAAAAGTGACCATCACATGTAGGGGTGCATCATCTATTATTGTGGTCCGTCCGTAATCATACTTTGTTTTTTAAATTATACCAATTCTTCTAGAACCATTATATATGGTGTTTTATATATTTGTTTTGAATTGTAGATATAGTTTATTGATAATTCCACATCATGTTTCTATAGATATCCATGTGACACCATTTGAAATACATGTACATAATCTTGCATAATAGATACATGTTTTATTATTTTGATATTCCTCTCATTCATTAATTTTATTATATGTTTTTATTATTTAATAGATTTTACAATATATATAACAAGATGTGGATCCAAAGCAGATCCTAGTAATGAAATCAATAATTTAAAAAAATGATTTCATTTTTAGTATTAGAGATTATAATGTCACTCTGTGGGATATAAATTCATTTCCTATACTAGGAGTTAGAATCCATACAATGAATTATGTCAATGTAAACAATTAGTCTATGAACTATGATTGAAACTAAAAAAATTGTACATGTTAATATATATATCATAATATATTATTATTGAAATAAGATATCCACAATGGGTTTTAATAGAAATCATTTTCTTAAATGTATCTTTTGATTATTTAATATTATTAGTAAACATTCAAGATATATAATGACCTTGTAGTCCATAAATTAAATGATTTCTTAGATAACCTTGAGTTCTGATCAACGTACCTATTGTCATACCAATTACATTTTCAAAATTCTCTATAGTATTATCTCAATCACATCCTTACTTCCTTGGAATGTTCTAAATAGGATTCCCTTGACAATTTTGAAATTTATTTTGACAATATTCCATATTCTTATAATTGAATAATTGTATAGTAACAACTACGACCATAACTCTGCACACATGATCATTATGCCACTTATTTCATCACTTTTAATGAAATCAAATAGACTTCAACAAATCTCTAATGAGTTTCCTTCCAAAATTATTACATGTTGAAAATTCTAACCCTAGACATATTCTACATTTAAAATTTTCATTATTAAGGGAAAGATATTATAATTTTCATCCCATATTTTCCATTTAAAGTGAAATACTTGTAAATAATATTCTCCATATTGATATAGATTTTCAATTTCATCGGATACAATGATAATTTTTTAGAGACCAATGCCCATTAAAGTCATAGTTTTAGTCCAAAAAATTAGTGATCAAACTTATTTATGACTGAAAAAAATTAATTGAAGCAGTTAATAGTATCCATGTATCGGTACCCTCATACATTGGAATAAAATTCTCATCCTTTTTTCCTTATAATTCAAATTTTAATTTCTATGTCATTCCTTTTCTATTAGGAAAAAATCATTTTAAGGGACATCACATTAACTATTTGAAATCTATTATTTATATCTCTTATTCTTTATTGGTATCTTAAATCAATTACCATTATTGATCAATATCTCACATTATGTTATATACATCAATAATATTCATTTTATTTTATCAAAATTCAAATGTGGGTAATATATTCTACAGAGACATTATCTATTTCTCTACCTCCAAGATATTTATGGTTCCAGTAAATGTTTCAGATTATTATATGATATAATGACCCAATTATTATAAAAAAATATTGGGAATCTTTTTTTCAACAATATACCTGTTTCATTCATAACATGGGTCAATAACCCCTATATAGATATAACCATCCTATGATATAATCCTAACATCATTACATTGTTCATGAGGTAAATTCCTACACTGATTATGGGTGTTGACAAGTTTATTATTCATTTAATATTATTATATTTCTAAATAATAAAATAAAGAACATTATTTCAAGAATGACACTATGAATGACGAATTATAGTATTTAACTCCAATGAAAGTATTTAAATTAAATAATGAATTATAATAAAAATTAACTATTATCTTATGGTTGTAAAAAAATAATTTTCCCTAGATTTTTACTACTATGTCAGGTTCATAATTTTCTTACTAAACATTCCCTTATAACAATCATAACAATATTGAATTTAACAATCCAAATCTAGCGGTTAGATTAATACAATGGTTCCAAATAAATATGATTCTTTTTCATAGTGTACATAGGATACTTAGTGAACAAATGAGTAAGTAATTACATGATATATTTAATGTACATTATAATAAAAAATTACGATTCATTAAATATCCATTGTTATACATAAGGCACGTGTTCTAATATTCATGGTTCCCCTAGGAAATAGAAAATAGAGTAAATTATTGTTTTGAAACACTAAGTATGGGGTACTGTATAGTGGATAATAGATTGAAATAAAACATGAATACATAATATAAATATAATAAATAATAAAATTATGCAATATAACTGATATCATTATCATAATAAATGGGAAAAAAATTAAATAAATAATCACAAGGATAAAAATAATTTTTCTAAAAGTGATATAATGCATAATGTTTGACATCTTACCCATAATTCCTATAAATTAACTATAAAATAATTATTAATTTGTAGAAATATACTAAATTCTAAATGTAGTGTGTATAATGATAATAAATACAATATCTTCAGACTATATAATTAAGTGACCCAGATATCACTTAATGTGTAAAATGCATCCAATATACAAAAACAATTTCAAATTAATACATATCAAATTTTTATTTAATAAACCCCATACATTATCATTTATAAGTAATAAATAGAAAACAATGTAAAAATAATTGTTGTTTGGATTTAAAATATTTAGTTTTTTATCGGAATAAAATATCTATCAAACTGAATATATATCATTCAAATGAAAAAATATGGGATATTCAAAAATAAATCGAGTGAATTCTAATCAATGTGTGGATAATGGGGTAATGGTGTAATATAATTTCATTATATTAGGATATTAATAAGAAGTAGAAATTTGATATAATATTTATCAATATTTTTAATGAAATAAAATGATAGAAAAAAATTCTAAAAAATGTAGATCATGACATAAATTTTTGATACGTATTAAAGAATGAACTCATTATATCCATACGGGATCCTTGGATGGAATAATGAGTGGAAAATGGGTAGGTGAATTGTGAAAAATAGTTTGGGAGTTGAGAGGAATGTGAGGATGTGTCGGTAGTAATATACAATGTTGGAATCCTTCTGTTAATATTTGGACCCAGGTATTGTAATTCTATCTTATCAAAAATGAAATCCCATAGGTTTTCCAATGGTATAAATACATGATTTTAGACATTTATATAATTTTTTTCCACTTATTATTTTCAAAATAGAAATATGATGTTGTAATATAACTTCAGATGTAATAAATACTTTTATTAACAAAGAACTAATTTTAAAGCCTCTATTTCCATTTTATACTTGGAATGTGAATTATAAATTTTGAATTTAATTTTTAAAATTTAAAATAAATTTATTTAATCAATAAATATATTTTTATCAAGTAATTACATATTTTAATTATAAAATCATAATAAATTTCTAATATATACAATATATTCATATTATATATCACTATTTACATGAAAATTCGAAAATATCGGAAAATTATTATATGTTTACCATTAATTAATCATGGCACAATGATTATATATTTGAAAAAAAATTTATATAAATAATTTTCTATATTATAGAAATACAATCATTAAATAAAGCATTTTGTGCAAATCTAAATTATGTGTTTAGGGGTAAAAATTTAGAAAAAATAGGTTTTATTTTTATTCTAAAATATATTTGATTAAGTTCTTTCTTATTCATCAATTAATATGTATCATTTTAATTATTAATTAAACATAGGTTATGTATTTTATTGGAAACTATTTTTGTAATCTTAATGGTCTCATTACTATTACAATAGCAACCTTACTTTTAAAATGACCCAATTACCAATGGTAACATTATAGTGGTTATATTTCTCAACCAATAAATAAAAATAATTTATATGTGTACAATCAACCCAATATTTCTCTTATTTTATAAAATTTCTATTTTCTATTTATTTTTCCCTCGTTATTGTTTTTCTAAACAATTATTTGTTCAATATGATCCTCGAATAGTCAATAATATTGATATTTCATGTGTATTTATATAATCTATAATATTAGTTATAGGTGTTATAGTTAATATAATTTTATTGTTTTATGAGGTACAATTATGATGAAATAATAGAATGTTCATTATGAAGTTATTATTGTAATGAATACTTTATTTAGAGTATTATATTCTTAGTTATTTCGTTTATATACTTTTTGATCTTGAAACATTCTATTCCCATTATTAGAAAGTAAAATATATTTTAAAAACTAATATCATAAATCAATATTTAATAACAAAATCTCAATGTTTAAATATTTTTAAATTATTATATTGATAAAAAATATAACTTCCATTATATCATAAAAACATGCATTATTGTGAAATTCAATAAAATTTTATTATCCTTATAATATCTTATCATAATTGATATATACTATAACAAAAATATTGTGTGACCAAATATATAAAAAAGAATTAGTTTCATTTCATAATAAATTTAAATATAATGACCCAATAATCATATTATTTCCTAAAACCAAGGAGTGATCGACAAGTCATACAGATAATTTATGCACCACATTATTTAGAAAACTATCTAATAATAGATCTTGTGGTAAATATTTCATGGTATTATCCATCATTAATGACCAACCCCATTAACTCCTTAAATTAATTAAAAAATTTTGAATAATCAATGAATAGTTAATATCTTTTATATTGTGATACTTAAGGATGAATTAAACAAAAATACATCAAAAAATGATGATGACATTCTAATTATAACCACAACATAGTCATCAATACCTTACCAACACCTATGGTTACTCTTTATTACAATAAGAATTATTGGTAATAGTGGCTTCATATTCAATTATATAATAAAAAACTCATTAAATTCTTCTAAAAATTTGAAAACTAGTTAACATAAAATCAATATTATTATTTTTGTTTTTTAAAAGTATTCATTACCACCTATTCTTGAAATTACCCATGTATTATCAAATTTATTTATTTATAACTATCTACCAATTTTCGTTTTCTTATAACTCACATTTCCATAAACCATCATCTAAAATCTCAAATTACACTTAGTAAAAATATCTATAACCGTGACGATACAATGGACAATATTTTCAATGAATCTCAATTTATTTACTCCAAGATCACAATATTTGTCATCAGAATGAAAATAAGAGATAAACAAAATGTTCTAGAATAAAATTTAACCACTAACCCCCTTCTCTAAAAATATTAATTTTTTAAAAACATAAAAGGTTCATTCAGATAATTTATACACTGCTAGTTAATTTAAATATTATCCCTATGTCCCCTTCTCCTGAAAAATTAACATCTTCTTTTTATGAATCCCCGTTGAAATTTAACATCTGGGTTTTCTCCACCATTACATTCTATGAAAAATAATGATGTATCTCACCACATTAAATCTATATATATATATATCCACCAATTTTGGATCGAAAAAATACCACTTATTTATATTTATATTTGGAATCAATATGTCCGTCATTTAATAATGAGGGAAAACCCATTATATAAACAACATCTAGATAGAAATACCACTTTATGAAATTAATAGTGAGTGACATTAAAATAGTTAATCCATTTTATTATATAAAATTTCAATGTGTTGGAAACATTTATTTTAACATCAGCACATATAATGCATAAAACCCGTTTTTAAATGGTTTTTTTGTGATTAAATTTTATATATAGTATAAATTTATCATTATCAATGAAATTTTTGACAGATATTTGTTTATTAGAAGAAAAATAAGGGTTATGTGGCTATAAATGAAATACGAAAAAAAAATTACACAAGAAATAATTTAATAAAATAAAAGATCAAAAATATTTTCTATTGTAAAATTTTACAGAAAGTATTAAAAAGTTCATCGTATATTTTATATATTAAAAATAGTATTTTTTTAATGTAAATTTTTACTTATTAATTTCATATTTTATTAACTTAAATGTATGTAAACTAATATGTATTGATGTTATAATTATAAATTTGTGGTTTTCATAAAAACAATATTTTCACAATTCACCTAAAAAATAATCTATTTTAGAAAATACACAAACATTTATCCTAAGATAATAATATTATAAAATTCCTAGAAATAATGTTCGTTTATCTAAATTTAAACTCTAAAATTTATAAAT
The DNA here is from genome assembly GCA_963277665.1 of Viscum album. NCBI lineage: Eukaryota > Viridiplantae > Streptophyta > Magnoliopsida > Santalales > Viscaceae > Viscum > Viscum album. The sequence goes on along the minus strand of OY728128.1, from coordinate 411,796,478 downwards.
TAAAATTTTACTAGAAAATAAAAATTATAAATAAAAAATTAATTTATTGAAAATAGACATTTTAAAACATAATGTGTTCCTAACATAATTTCATATTAAATTAATTTTTTAATGTTAATTTTTTAGTTCATAAATTTTTAAAATTTTAAATTAATTTTTTTTAACAAAATATAAAATACGTTTAAAAAGTGATATAATGAAAAATAAATCATTTATCTTAATTAATAATTTCCATGTATTATTAAAACTAATTATATGTAATAAATATAATTATTTTTAATAATCCATTAGTATCATTTTATATAATAGGTATTATTATTCTTATAATAATATTTTTGTCAATATTAGTTTATATTTATAGTTCAATGTTGTGTGGAAAAATTATTATCGATCATAATTTATATTTAACGAAAAAATTATATCGTTCATTTTTGGGTCATTACATTCTCCCCCCACCCCTAATTGTATTTCATCCTCACAATATTAATTATTCCTAATTAATAAAATGGTTATGGTTTTCCATGAATAAATATTTAATTTCCAATGAGGATAAAAACATACGATCATTGGATTGACTAGTAAATTAATCTTTCCAATCATAATTGGAATATATCTAGTGTTGAGATTTTCAGCATTTAATTTTTATGCTATATACCTCTTTATAGTTGGAGTAAATTGTAGAGTGAGTTAAATGATAGCCTTGTATTGATAAATGATCAGTGGTTGATTTTTAGATATGAATATCCTATCATGAAACTAATTATAAATTATATATCAAGTGATCCAATCTATACATAATTTCACATAAAAATTGACTAAAGGAATGATGACAATATATTATAGGAAGAACTTTCCCAAAAACATATACTAGAGAAGAGTAATATATTTAGGATACAATAATAATTTAATTAGAAGATTTTTATTTTTAAAAATTCAACATATGGACCTTATGTTGGTGTTTTTATTCTTTTAGTAAGCTTTCCATGTATATACGAGTTGGTTGAATAAAATAAAACCCTTAAATTTATAGAGTTGGCAATCGATATTCCCACATCTAATCATTTTTTGAACTCGCTTTCATAGTCAGGGATGTATAGGATTTACCTTAACATTGAAAAAATATCTCCCATTTCTATTAAGTCATTATTATAGGGGATTCTTACCACATTTTTGACAAGAATGAAATTGAAACCTCATTCCTTAAGCATCATTGTCACAAAAACATCAGTAAAAATCCATTTTTTTTCTTTAGTGAGTTTAGACAGTAACAATGTTTACAATTTGACACATAATTCTTAATAGATTGATTGGAAGAATAAAAATATATCCTACTCTAAATCTAATATTATTAGGTTTCTTATTTGGAAAATATCTCTTTTGTATATGATACTAATCATTAATTTGATTCCATTAGGATTTGACAGTTAATAAAACTAGACAATGTTAACATGTGTGTTGAAAACTGTGAGATTTATATTATAAGATAATTATGTTTAGAAATTAACATAAAAATTCCAATTTAAAAACTATTAAATTAGAATTTAGCTCAACTAAAATAACTCCAGATTAAATCTAGGATTCTCTCCATTGGGTTCAATCATTTTCATTTTCTTAATTCCTTTTTATAAAAAACCCTCTATAATTGATTATAAAGATATATATATATATTATCCAAAAAACATTCACTGGGAGTATCAGGATAAATGTCTTATCTAGGGAATACACATCTTGCATCATAGTGAATTTTTATTTTATAAACAAATAGCATATTTCATGGTGATTACCCATAGGTTCATCTATGTAAAAGCCACATCATCTTTCTAGAATACAGATAGGGTTTAATTTCTATGAAAAAAATTATTTTTTACAATAAATTATTTATATTATCCTATACATCTATTTATCCATTGGACTAATCCATAGACTTTTTAATAATATTCTCTTATCGATGTCCAAAAAACTATTCATCATTACCTCAACTAACATAAAGTGTTATTTTATCACATTTTAATAATGATCAATCTTCACATTTCTATATTTTATGAAATAGATATCCCCTATATAATACTAAACTATTAAATTCATAATATCAAATTTATATAAAACATTCATTGATACCAATTATGATTCCTCATATCCACACTCGCAGATACGGTGTAAAAAATCATATACTTTACATACGAGATTTTATACCAACTATAATAAGACAAACATAACTATACCATATAAAATGACCTACAAAAAATAATATATATTATAAATTCCCAATAAATTTTATGTTTAGTGATTTAGATTATTTAAGAAATAAAAAAATAATAATTACCTTTACTTTCTGAACTAATGATAATTTTTTCAATATAAATGACTGTAAAAAATCTATAATAATTATTAATCATCACAATGAAATTATGTAAAGATGCTTTTTTTAGACATATCATGTGAAATACATTTCTTTATAACAAATTGAAAATAAAAAATTAATAGTGAGCTTAAAGACTAGGTAAGGGTAAACATAAAAGATAACAATCAACTCTCATAAGGGGCATTAGATGAGAATAAATAATATTTTAAGAATATATAACCATAAATAATTCATTAATATAAGTAAATATAAACCATAATATATCGATTGATAACTATGAAAATAAATATGTCATAAGGATAATAGTAACATGTTTTTTAGTGATGACATTTATAATGATATAAATATATTTCCATTTCATCAGTCAAGAAATCAATATCATGGACATCATAGTTATATCATTAGTAAGTATTTTTTTTCTAGGAAATATAACAAAAAAATTCCTTAGTTATTTTTCCTTATGATTCCAATTGGTTCATCGACAGGATATCGTGGTCCACACCTATCTATAATTAAATACATCAAATTTTTCATGTAAAAGAATTCTTAATATATATAATAGAAAATAAATTTTAATTTATAATTAATAAGTATCATTATTCTAATAAAAATATACCTTTTCCCAATATTTCTCCAATCAAAAAATGGTATAGCATTCTATGTAGACATCCCTCTCACAAACACCATATAAGGAAATTCATATATGGTAATGAAAATAAAATGCTTTATAAATCAATGTTTGGAATCTTTCTCAACACCCTTTAATAAATGGAAGATAATATTGTGTGTTAATAAATTATAGGTACTGGATGAAAAATTATGCATATAGCATTGGAGTATTTGGAAACAACAACGATGTGAATGATTTTCTATGAGTTTGAACACCCAAAATAAGAGAGTATATGGGGACTATTAATTCAATCCATGACCAATATATACACTACCAAAGAGCCTATGAGCCTATGCGCAAGTGGTAAAGGCACATGCTTGGCATCCTGGAGGTCTTGGGATCAAGCCCTATTGGGTGCTTGTACTATTCATTAATATGCAGCTGGTGATGTTGGAAGAGATATAAATGATGATAAAGGCATGATGCATGTCTGGTGACATATATAGGATGATACATGTGTGATTATACATTTGTCTTTTAGGCCATATAAATTTTATTAGGTTGACTAGGCCTATAGGCTATTTATTACATAAATAATGCTTGATAGGTGGGTTTTCCCCTTGGGGGGCTATGACTCGCCATTTCAACTACTATGTGTTGTTTGTGTGTGTGGGTTTGAAAGTAAGATTACCCATAAACACCCAATATTTATATTTGAGAAAAGGGGAAAATGGGGTGAATACGAATCGTCACTAAATGAATCAAAATTGATATTAGAAACACCTTATGGTTGTGGTAACATAAGAATCAAAATAACATGAAAAGGATACCATTATATTAAAATATAATGAACTGAAATTTTTAAATTATAAAAGAATTAAATAGGGATGTATATTGGACATATAAAAAAAATATGGTGGAAAATATCAAACATGTCTCTTTTATTTATAAATAGAGGAATCGAAAACCGATGACATTAGAAACATTCAAATCGACCGACCTTATACGATATAATTTCAATTGATACAATTAAATAAATGAATACTGATATAATAATGATATAAAATATGAAATTATATTTATGTAAACCAATCAATATAAAACATGGTGTATATCAAAGCCTTGTCTCAAAGAATTTAATTTTGAGACAAATTACAATTATATACATAAAAAAATTTCATTCCAAACCCCCATGAGGTATGTTATTTTAAATTTATCATTAAATAACATGGAAAATGGGAGTATCATAATAAAAATTATTAAAGAACAAGTAGATTAAAATTTATACAAAAAAAATAGTATATAACAATAAATACGCTTTGAGGAGAAAACATTCAATTGGAAACCCTTATCGTGTGGGTAATTTAAGAATCTAATGATCTTCAGAAAAACATCATTAAATGGAAATAAAAATCTCATGAAATTGATGATATTTTATTATGTGAAATCTATTGAACTAAAGAGGTTCTATGAATGTTTTAATGATTTTGTGATGTTGAAGAATTGGTCATGATGATATGATTGAGTGCGTTAGATTTTTGTTCAACATATCAATCATATTGAAAGTTATATTAAGAAATACCAAGTGATATAATATTCATGGTTATTAAAATAATGATGGTTTCATCATTATTGAATAATTTCATGAGATGATGAATGTGATAATAATGGTGGTGGTTTTTTTTCAAAGGATTACCCAACATGAGTATGGCCATTCTATTGTGATTTTCGTTGTGGAGATAGAGAAGAAGGATAGAATGTTCATGCATGTAAGATTGTGATTTTGCGAAGTGGATGAAAAAATGTTGAAATGAAAATGAGGTCACACCTATGGTTCTACCTATGGTGGACTTCCAACTTGTGAGTGTGAAATTTCTATAACAAAAATTGTTTGGGTGGTCCCCATGGTAAACATCCATTATACCTATGAAAAATGGAAACTACACTATGCATGGTGTTTTGGTAAGAGTAATCCATGTTAAACTTGTAAATATTTAGATAAAAATGACCAAGAAAAGATATCACACCCATAATAGATTAATATATTGTTGAAAAGTGGAATATCCTGAAAAATAGCCAAATGAAGAAGGACAACTTTAGTGGTACATGGTTTTTTTATGGAGAAACTACCAACCATTCAGCACCATATCAGGGTGCAATTCATATCAGGTATTTTGATTAAATTATGAGTCATTTTGATGATGTTTCATCTTATAAGAATCAAGGTCTCTATAATTTAATCTATAATTTTATTGTTTTATGTAAAAGTGGTATCTAAAAGCTCAAATAGTATCCAATTCCTCAATATTTGAAAAGAGTATATGACTGGATTTAAGGTAGTTATTTGTTTGAATTCAAAATTGAAAATTCAAATTGGATCATATACATTTATATTTCTACTATTAAATTTATTGTATTCATTTTAGAGAGTGTAGAATGGAATTATAATGGAGAAAAACAATTAAATTTTGTGAAGAAATTTCTATATAATCTAGTATAGAGATAAGTGGTCATACATAAGTTTCTAAAATTTTATAAGTATAGGATGAGTATAATTTCATAAAAAACAAAGGCAATTTATTTATGTATTTTTTTATTTCATATTTTATATTTTTTATAATTTTATGAGAATAGAAAGAATTATCATTGTTAGGATACTTTTTATAACATGAGGACAATGGTAAACCCTGGTCATTTTACCTACACAATGAAGAAAGTGGGTCATATGAAATTTCTAAAATCTAGATCCTTACAATGATTACCCTTTTTATGAGAGTTTAATCTAGTAAATATTCATTTCCCTTTATGTTTCTATTTGATATTCATCATGATTCACTATAACTGGTGAAGATGGTTATTTATCCTGGAAAACTAAAAACAAATTGAATCATTGATAACCCCACCACACATTACTTATTAATTCTTATAAAATGTAGGAAATTAATTTCAAAAATTAATTGCCTAGTTTAAAAAAAAATTAAAATAAATTTAGGTTCGTAATAAAAAAAATCTCATATAGAGTTGAATATGAGACAATGAAACTCATATGCTTTTTACCTAATAAATTAAATACACTCTAATATCTTATATAAAAAACCTAAATATCCGAAAATAAATTTTAGAAATTTTTTCATATACATAATATTTTATAATTTTTATTTATATTTATTCTCTACATGTATAATATATAATTATTATCAATTTTCTATATCGGGTGGGCATAATCTTGATCATTTTGAACTACTTTCATAATAACTTTATTTTTCTTCCTTAATCATACAAATCATATCATTCCAAGATAATACATGATACTATAATTTATGATTATAACTATTTATAATGTTATATTTTAATTCTATTGGATTTTTTGTTATGATCCATAAAGACGTAATTGGTGATGAGCATTTTTCAGATATATTTAATGGATGGATGTTTGTATCATATTTAATGAGTTTAATTTTAACATTATCGCTCTAGAAATGAAATAAAATTATTATATACTTACATATTTTTTAAATTAAGATAAAAAAAATCTTATATTAATCCATAATATTATTATATAGTATTGTTTAAGTATGTGGTTAGAGTGGCCTAGACATGAATATACAATAATTAAAGGATGATTACGATTATTAAAGTTGTTTTATTTTATAAAAATATCAATATAATATATGTTTAATAAATGTATTTATATAATTTTAATGTTTTGCATTATATTTTAGAATATTTTGATAAATAATTGATGAATCTTGATGAAAAACTAATGACCTTAAATCATGGAAGTGGTAGTCCACAAAAAAGATGGTTATCGTCTTCATTTTTCGAAGAGTGGATGAAAAAGCATATAGATTATACATTATCTCATTATAATTATAATAAAATTAAATATTTAACACTTATTCGTCACTTTAACCCAAATAATCATTTAAGAGAGGTGGTGGTTCAAAAAAATTATGCAATCGCATCCTGGAGGCCGTTGTCTGCACAAGACAAATATTCTAGTTCCATATTTCCAAATAAAAAAGAGGAAATGTGGTTAATAGTTATTACTATTAGATAATAAAGTTACATTTAAAAGAAATAAAACGGTATTTATATAGGAATTTTAAATGAATTATTCAAAATTTAATATAGAAAGTATAAAAATATAGGAAAAATGAGTACTCACATTGAAATATTTGAGTTTTACTGGAGAATTCATCAAAAATATAGGTATTGAAAATATTTATATTCACTAATGTTTCATGTATATATAGAATTATTATAAGGGATTTAAAATGAGAACAATTTTTTTAACAAACTAAATTCCATTATTTGGGTTTAACGGGTGGGGATAGGCCCCTTTTATAATTCATGAGAATAATTTTTTGCAATTATAACAAATTAATATAAAGGGACCACTTGATGAACATGTCAGATGTATGAAAATAATTTGAAATAGATTAGTCTTTGGATGATATAAGGTCAATAATATATCAATCATTAATCATTATAAATGTTTTAAGCACATTTTTATGTACATTACTTATAGAAAATTATACTTTTACCATTTATTGTTTTAATGTGGAAACTCATTTTGTCCAAACTAATGCCCATTTAAAGAAAATAAAATCAACATTATTAAATAATACATTCAAAATTAATCCAATTATAAGATACATTTTATCGTATAAAAAAATATGACATTAAAAATTAATTTTAATAGGAGTTCATTTAATGCGTAAAACATTTTTTCTAGAAAAGGATTATTTTTAGCCTCAAAATTTTTAGGAGAGGTAAAATTATAAATGTATTTGAATTACATGAAATAAAAAGGTTTATTAAAAATCACATAAATTTTATGTTCATTTAAAAGAAATCCCAAACCGATATTTGCCTAAATAAAATTTAATTCTACTAAGTGATTAAATTAGTTTTTATTGGAAGATATTTATTATGTCTATCAAATTTTAATAATTGGTTTAATAAATTGATAATTGTGTTATTAAAGTACATAATTTTACTTCTTAAAAATATAATTATTAAATTGAATTTGTTGTAATCTTTTATGACATTTATATATAATTTTAAAGTTATAGTTTTGGTAAAAATTCTATTTTCACTATTCTCTCTAAAAATGTCTATTTTTGAAAAGTAAAAAAATTATCCTAATATAATGAAGATATTATATGTCTAGAAAAGATTTTAATTTTCTCAAATTAAAATTATAAAATTTTTTAAACAAATGAAATGAAAAATAAATAATTAAAATGGAAAACTAATTTTTCTTAAAACCGGTTTTTTTAACATTATGTATTCTTAATAATATTTAATATTATTTTATTTTTTATATTATATATATATATATATGCCTCATATATTATAATTATCCAATTCATTTTATCTTGATAAAATTATTTATTATTTAAAAAACATTTCTTGAAATATATTACATTTATATTAATTAATCTCTACCAAATACATTGAAAATAAATTACTTACAATCTCCAAAGATAAATATAATAATTTATTATTATCTTTATATTTACACTATATTTTTTTATTCTTATAATAATATTTAACTAATATGTCAAAAATAATTTTATTATACTAATTTATTAAAAACCATTTACCAATAACAATGTTATTTAAAAAGTAAAATTATATAGTAATATCATAGTCCCTAAAACAAAATACAAATTCCAAAAAATTGAGTGATTGTCTCTAACATGTTTTCATCAGTTATATAAAAGAAACCACTAAATAATTAGTTAGACCCCGCGTTTTTTTTCTTATCAACATGTATGAAATGTATGGTTCTTTGTATTTAACTCATCTAATTGCCCCACAATGTTCATTATGTGGTACAACATGCAATTTTATTTCCTCAAGAAATAACTTAAGACTTGTATTATGATATTCTAATTAATTTATACAATGATATCATTCCAACTCAAAATATTATAAAATATAACTTCAGTGGGAGTGATAAATTAATAGGATTCTATATATGGATTCTAGGAATATTGCATATATGTCAAGTCAATGGAAAAAATATTCATAGTGATGAATAATCCCTTATAGAGAGTACCAATCTCTTGAATGACATTCAAGAACCCGATCATGGAGAAATAAAATTAAAATGGCATAAATTATAGTTACAACATTTTCAATGTTATCATTGGAGAAACACCGCCTATAATGTTGGATGTAATTTTATCTCCATCAGTACTCCCAAATCCATCAAACTCGCCAGATGTTACATTATTGATAGTAATTTAACAATTTACAACCCATGTCATAGTGTTGGGGTGTTTTTTTATCTCCTCTTATTCCATCAAATTTTTCCTTTTTGAAACTAGGTGTAACTATATAAGAAGTCCCCGCACAGTTTACACTTCTTTTGTTTCTTGAAATATCTCCTCTTTTAGTGTCACATTTGGTTGATGGTATATGTTACTAAATTTGTATTTCCAATAAAAAATAGTTTGGTTACTGTCTAATGGAAAAAGAATATATTTATATGTGTTGTAATATAATTTATTACTACTAACATGTAAATTCATATAAAGATTAAAATTTACCATTTAAAGGGAACTTAGTCATTGATGAGGCTGTATAGTATTCTGAAACTAATGAATATATGATTATTATGGATTGATTTAAATGCTTAAATGTTCTTTATATTACTTGTGTATATAAAATTGAACATGATGTCTGAATAAATGTATATAATGGGGAATTATAAGCCTGAAACAGTACAAACATTGATATACATGAAGAGGTGATGCACACACAGAATATGTGGTAAGCTCAAAAAATAGGAGATCCTATAAACATTCATTAAACAACAAATATGATAGATTCATATAATGATTGGTCGGAAGGGTAAGATGCATCCACATTTTACCCACCACCAAAAGAAGATGTTCCCCTTTCCACTATGAAAATTATTTCTCATTATGAAGTCTTGTTGGTAAGGTTGGTATATGTAATTCTTGATCTACTCAGAGGTAACATACCAACTAAATGTAACTCTCATAATAGAGATATTGAATCTCATCTAGTAAATATTCTACAACATAAAAAAGGTTTCAAAAAATGTTATAATCTATACATTCGATCAACCTGGTGTTAAGGAAATAGGTATAAGTGACTACACTATAACATGATTACATTAAATTACTTCCATAGAATAAATGATTGTTGCTAAAATAGACATGTTATCCTAACCTAAATCAATCAAGATACCCACCACATGTGTAAATAGGGAGAACCTATATGGTTCTCCAAACCACCTTAACTTGATCATACTGATAGGATACATTAACATTGTAGATCCTTGAATGAATATAATCCATTTCTTCTCAGATTGAAGAAATATAATGTCGATGTACATTGGAAAAATTATTAAAGAAATCCATATTCTGAATGATTGGATCGAAATATACCTTAAACTAATTTTATAGATCCTATATTTCCATCATTAAATGGAACTAGATAAAATAAAAATCATTTAATGATCATTTTTTCACAATGTGACCGTCTGGAAGTAAATCTAGAGTAGTAGGACATAAAAAAAGCATTTCTTCATGAAAACCTTATAATAACCAATTATTTTATATTATATAAATTTTCAATATGGAACCAACAATAATTTATAAGATTACAATGGTTTTTAATCTATTAATTTAGATTAATTATATTAATTATGATCATCCTGATCCTTTTAATTTGATAACATTTTGAAAATAAATGAGTTTCATATTTCATATCCTTGTGTAATTCTATAACATATTCCGTAAAAAATAAACATCCACATGGGAATTAATAAATATGAATTTAAAATTGACGGGATATACTTTAAATTACATTTATTATTTTATAGTATCATAGGTAATTTTGTGAAATCATAGCCCTAGAAAATTAAGTGGTTGATTCCATCTTGTTCACCATAACCTTGTCTTCCTTATAATCACCTACATGCAAGGAGAAATATAGTAAAACATTGATTAGTACGATCATTACTAAGCCTATGGGATGCTAACTCTTGCCCTATTCACACTATTTATAATTTTGTACCTCTTACTAAATAACAGAATCCAATGTAAAACCCTCGTTGGGATGGAAAGAATCAAAAAATCCCATTACAATGAAAATATAAATAAGACTATTAATTTCAAAAGGATTTGGCTTAGGGATTTTGTATTTTTATCATGAAGAAGAACACATTAAAATTTCTTTTAGACAATAAGAGTTAATGAATTCATTTTGAATGATCAATATAATTATTTCTGTTATCATAAAATAGAGCGGCCTTATATGAATTTATTTTTTGTTTTTAAGGATTTACTCCTGAAGATTATAGAATTAAAGCATGTGATTTAGGGAAAAGACTTGATGTATTTAAATTGTGACTATATAATTTAAATAGAAAAAAAATTAGAGTAGAAAAATCTTATAATGACACGTATGTAGAAATTTGATGTTGATGTGACTAGAAAATCATTCATATTGGCCCATGAAATCACTAGAGAATTGATGAATAATCCGATCATGACCTCAATTACAAATTAATATAAAATTTTAGTGGAATATATTACATAATGATCAAAAGGTAAGAATAATCATCACTGGTAGGATGATATATATGTAGAGGGTTTCACATCGGAACCTAAACCAACTCAAATCTTTGTAGACATCCAAACCTCATCGTTAGGTGGATGGAAATTGGCCATCCATATGGAATTTTTATCTAAAGTAGAGTCTCATTTTGGATTAGTTAATTTTATTCACATCACATATCCCTATATTTAAGGGAAGGAAAAGTGTTGATTAGATTTCCCTATAAATAATCAAATATATATCTATAAAATTCACTAATGTTGAGTTTATGGTAGACCCCAATTTTTTTGGACTGAATACCTTTGAAGAATGAAAATTATTAATGACCCAAAATACATGTGCCATAATGTGGTTTTTAGAAATATCATTATGATCATAAATACTCTAGGTTTTATTGTGGTTTTATAATAATTGTAGTCAAATTCAAAGAAAAATAGTTAATTTGACAATGTCAGGCTGTGGGAGAATTGGATTTACCCAACCCCCGAACTATATAACTCCATTAATTATTGTTATGTGATTGATTATCCAATACAATAATCTCTATATAAAATCCTAAAACAATGGAGAAGTCATACTATATTAGAAATTAACACTTTTTCTAAAAAATTATATATTATAGAATAACCATGTCATCATGTTCTAACCCTAAATCATAGCAGATCATTGCATTTAAAAAGATATTTTAGTGGCCACTATTATGGATCATTCAATCCCCAAAATTTTTTCTATAGATGTAACTATATAAAATGTATATCATTTAGTTACTAGTTCCCATGAATTCTATGCTATCATACCTTTCACGAAACACATCTTGGAAAATTTCATGAAAGGGTTCATGATGACCATTTAAATGTCTATAAAACATGATGATATAAAGGTTCATGAAGACCTAGTTGAACTAGTTATGGAATATTACCCAACATGATATGGATGATTTTATGTTTGGGATATAATAAAGTTCACTTGTCCCCTTCCAACCATTAAATTATGTGGTATTTTATGATTGATCATAAAAAAATTGAATGAATTAATATAAGAAAAAAAGTTAGAGTAATTATGTTTTTTTTGAAATCATGGTGGTCCCCAATGAGATATACTATGATGTGTTATTAGAAGGGTTATTATATAATATTCATGTAGTTATTTCCTCACAATAACAATTATTATGGAAATAAATTATTAATAGTATTTATTAAGTTAATCTAATGTTAGTAATCTCCTTGAGACATATATAAATCATAGTATATAGATATCAGGAACTATAGAAAGGAGGATACAATGCCATTAGAAAATAAAACCATAAATATAATTTATGTTAATTGACTATAAATAAATCTTATCAATCCATGGAGTAAACTCCATGAGTATATGATTATACCAATAAATTAAATTGAGGAGGGAAATTCATATCTACGAAGTCTCTAGGTTATTCTATCCATGGAAACATGCCCTTTAATCAACACTTTTTTCTATAGTTGTCAAGTTGACATGTCAATCGATAAATAACAATTGGAATAAGAATAGTCCCCCTTGAAACCTATGTGGGTAATTCTCACCCATGACAATCATTATTTGAATTTGGGATTGAATAATAAATAGATAAGGATCATTTATTAGATATAAAACATCCTTAGAAGAATAAAATATGTTTTAGACACATAAACTTATACTCTCATGATATTGGATTCACTTGATCAGTTAGGTAATCCCATTCAAAGATGAAATTTGTATGAAAATAATAATTCTAATATATCATCTTCTAAAAATTAATGATGTAAGTGTGTTATCTTCTCAAGAAAAATTCAGAGAAGTTGAATAAGTGGATGACATAATGGATTCCGCACTACATTCAAAGGATTATTGCATGAATATTGATGACTAGCATTGATAGGTATATTTGGGTATGAAAAAAGAACTGTGAACTAGATTAATTCTTACCTCAATGACCTATAAGGGATATCATAAACATATCTCTTTCATTAGGTTGAATCTATAATTGTTTTAATGAAATCAAATTGAATTTTTCGAGTTAGAACCCTAAGAGGATACCCATCATTGGGGTATGATAGAACACCACTAGAACCATAAGTAGGTGAAAATAATAATTTCAAGTACTCATGTTGAGAAAGTGGAGAATGAGTTTGAAAATTGATCAAATACTTCTTTATCTAAGAGGTCCAATATCTAATTTGTCTTACAATAATCATTCCCTTGAAGAAAAAAAGGGAAAATAAGGGTTTGTATTAACATTACGGATGTGAATAATAAATATTATAAAGAGATACTTCACATTAAAAAATTTTAGGAGACTGATAAACGAGGAATTTTTTTTCAATAACTTATATTTATGTATGGATATTCCTGGTAAAACTATATTTAAATTGCTCATGCAGATGATGAATCAACTAACATTAAGAAACATCGAGCGGTGTACTAGTTTTATCAAATTTCATTTTTTTTGAAAAATATGGGCACTACATTCTACTGTTATATTGACCATATATTAAATATATATTTTTATGGAAAACTATATAATGCATTAATCATGAAAATGTTTTCCTAACCACACCAGTGTTGTGACCACCTCAGTAATCCTGAGGTCATTTTTAAAATAATATGTATAAACAACCAAATGATGTATATGTTGAAATGTTTCATTATGTGGGATTGAGGAAACATTTAACATTCCAAGTAGACAACCATAAAAACATGATTGATTTCATGAATACCAAATTTATAGTTAGTATTCCTCATAATCAATATCTCATCAAATTAGATAACTATAATGATATCTCACATACCTCAGGTGCTCTACAGAAAATATATTTTTAATGTTCTTCTCCTTTACAATACTGATAATATAAGGGACTTCTTTCTAATGGGTTGAGATCTCTCACAATCTAGTCAATGATCTAATACAATACCTTCTACACCCAGTAGTATTGATGACACATATAAGAGTAAAAAATACCTTCCTCTATGTGGTAACCCTAGAGTGAGCATTTGGTGACATCATTTTTAAATAGAATAAATTTTTAATGGAAAATATATAATATTACATTTTGGGAGAATTATATAGAATTAGAAAAGTGATTCTAATATCAATAATAACATCCTTGTGTTGTCCTTACTGGTGTATATTATAAGAAATTATCCTCAAAAACTATATGTCCATCTATTATTAGACATCAATCGAATCAAAATTATCCTCAGTTTAACTATGTTATATAATAACATATTATAGTAGGTATTAATTAAATAAAACATTGAAATACATTGGAAATACATTCATGGGTTTTAAATTATAGTATTCCATGATATAAAATATCTGTATTTACCACTACAGTAAAAAATATCAATTCCCGCCACTCTTGGTATTCTGTTGGATGGACTAATGGTAACACCCACCATCCCCATTGTATCCTTTCTAGTCACTTTTCTAGTCTTGTATAGGGATATAAATAAATCTTTTCTCCATCGTAAGGGTTTATGCCTTTGTCGGAGTTGAATTGAAACAAGACGCCTTGGAGCGGCTTCTTTTTTCTCTCCCGCGGCGCCTAGGGTTTCGCCTCCGACATCTACTCCTCCCCTCTCCGGCCATTTCACCCTAGCTCTCTTCTTCTCTTCGAGGAGGTTGACGGGTCTGGAGTAGTCGGGGGAGGGGGGTCTCGTTTCCTATTTTCCTTTCTTTGTTTTTCAGCGGCGATCATTCTCTCTTTGAGGTTCCCGGTTGAAGATGGCGTGATGATCTTTCCGTCGCCTCCCTGTGGTGGAACTCTTCGGATGTCTTTGGTATTCTACGCGGCGATCTTGGGACCCATCATACTTTCTGTGGCGGATCGTTGCAGGCTTCTACGTCGCTTTTGATCTGATCCGCGGGCGTAAGACCGGTTTGTTCAACGGCATACTCTACGGAGCGTTCAAGGTTTGATCGGTATGCGTTGTTGGCCTACGGCGGTCGCCCAGCTTGTGGAGTTTTCCCCTGATTCGTGGTGGCAGAGTTCTCTGAGGATCTGCGGGGGTCTTTCGTCGGTGGTTGCAGCAGCTGAAGTGGGGTTTGTTCGTTTATTTTCTTTGTGATGTTTTCCTTTTGTTGTGAAATGGTGTTTTCGTCCGTTTTCTGGGCGTGTGGGTTGCGGCTCTCATCGTTGATGAAGGAGGTGATGATGGTGTTTGTTCGACGACGTCGGATGTGGTTTTGCGAATGGATTAATGTCTGTGGGGTGGTGATTCTGAAGCTGATGCTGAGGGGGAGTATTCTGGGCTTTCCGTCTCGAAGACGTTGGAATGGTGAAGGTGGCGTTTTCTGGTGAAGTCGATGATGTCTTTTGGATCCGCCGGTGATGATGCTCCGGCGACGACAGTGTGCTCTGGTGACGACGACAGCGGTGGTTGTTTCGAGGCACATGGTGATAATGGGGACTGGTAGTTGACTGGATGATGTTTTCGACATCGGCAGTCTCGAGGTGGCTTCGGAAATGATGACGGGTGATTCACGGATCTGGAAAGCGGTCTAAGTTCGGGTTTTTGAATTTGAAATGCTTTGTGGTGATGGCGGGATGTGGTATTGAAACTTGTGGTGTTCAGTTCCCACTTTTCCTTAAAAGTGGTATTAGAAAATATCAAAAAAAAGGATTTGGCCATTATAGGGATATAATCACCCTCACCACGCCTAGCGAATCCAATAGATTGATCCATAATTATTCTCCTAGAAAACATTCCCAAATGTTATTCCTTATTGTTCCTAAAAATGTGAACTATGTTCATACAATAAATATCACTTATAAATTATTCAGTATCATAATGCTTTGAAAATAGCTCATTGCATATATTTAATAATTATTTTTAAGGTTATTATAATATATAAAATGAAACCTTTTAAGGATATACTAAAAGTAATTATCTCTTGGTCATTGTGAGAGTCAGGTAAATCCATTTCTGATATCCTCTCCAGTATAATCAAGAGATTCACATCATCCTCATGAACATCATTACATTTATTAGAAGTATCATGATTCAACATTTTGGATATCATCATTTCTGTTAATAATTCCACCATTGAATCATATAGTGTCACAGTATTAATATATTACACAATAATGAGGATACAATCTAAAATATAATCCCTTTTACTAGAAAATGTATGAGAATGAGAACCTTTAATATAAAAAATGTGATTCTCACTCATTCACATAATAAATTATTCATCTATCTATCATGACATTAACCATTATGTTTTTTAACATTATAGTGTAATATTCATAGAAATGTTATAAATATTTGAGAGATTCCCAAGGTAAGAAATAATTCCCATCAAAAGTTGGGATTATTCCAAACCTCACATACCCTCTATTTCAAATGTATTTGTGGAGTCTCTATTATTTCTCAAGGGAACCCTTACTTTGGAAACTAGGACTCCAATGTTGAAATAAACCACATAGAAAAAATACATGTTGAAAATATTCACTGAACAACATAATGAACTATAAAAGGGATGTTAATGATTAAGTCCAACAACATGATTTTCTATGACTCCATTATCTAATAATCAAATCTTTGTGAATTTAAAAAACTCAAAATATAACTTAGTTTTTTTTCAATAAAATAAAAGACACCATGGACCGGGTATTGTACGGTCTTAAAAGGCTAGTCATCATCCATCATTATGTGACGTTGAAAGGAACTTCATTGGTATTTCATAAAATGTATTAAAGGGGACCACGTTGGAAATTGTTGACTATATTTAAATGTAAAAATCTTCTCATCATGTGGTAAAAAACTATATGGGTTATGGTTTCCTTTTTAAATATATTTTGGAATCCATTTTTATAGGCCCTATCGATATTCCATAACATCTACTACCCCTAAATGGTGAAAATTTATTGAGTTCCTAATTGTGTGTATTTAAACCATAGTGTTTCCAATTATGGGTTGGAGATGAAGAACTGCACATATATATAGATTTTCACAATGAGGTGTGGTATCAATAGATCATTTCTATATATAAGTAAATAATATATTTATCAAGATGTATTTAAAAACTTGTATTAATTATTTATAATAGTCTTAGACAATAAAAAAAGACAGTCATTGGATGAATCGACCTCCCATCAACTTGACCTAAACATGAAATTTTATGTCCCATTAGATATCTGAATGACTAGAGGCCTCTTTAATGGGGGATTGTAGTTAAAAAATGCACTGAGGATCATTTAAACAATCATATGTTTGAAATGGTAAATTAATCAGTGTAGTATGTTAATAGTTCTATATTTCTCTCAATAATTATTGAAATTGTAAATCTAATATGATTTCACCACTTATAGTTATTGGAATTTTCTTCGATAATTGGGTACATAAACTAATAACATTTCCTAAGATAAACTATATTATTTATATTTTCATTTCGGACTAAAAATAATAACCACTTCAGACTAAAAATAATAACCACATAACAATAATAAAACACGGACCAATGATTATATAAAGACCAAAACACCTAATAATTGAAATAACGAATTATAAAGAAGAGAGGGATATAAAGAGGAAGATTTTGATTTTGGTGACGAAGAATTATGGAAACTACAGTGTACAAATAATAAGTGACATCCCAATATGAAAAAATTTGTGAATCTATATAAATCCATAAAAAAATATCTAAGTGGAAATCATTTTAGGAGAGATATATCAATCCATGAGCCTTGAGCATATAACTAACTATGAGAGGATGATGGTAGACTGATTTAGAAGAATCTATTTATACATGGAAGGAACCCACTAATGTATGTAGAATTGGAAGCATCAGAAGGATGAGAAAACTCAATAATCATGGAAAATATTTCAAATTAATTTGTTGGATGAATGTTATGGGGATAATATTTTTTGGAGCTCATCACTATAGGAAATAGATTATAGAAGGAAATATAGTAAAATTGAGCTATATTAATAATGAATCATTATTACAATTTATCTTCACTATAATCTATCATGGGTTCCTATGTACTAATTATAGGGATAAATTAGATGTAACATTATAGAGTATTACACTTATTTTAATACATGTTTTTTTTAATAAAACTCTCAATCATATTGATATAATTATAATATTTATAATTTGATGAATATATGTTGAATGTGGAATGAAATTAGAAACCTAAATCAAGAACTATATTGTTATAAAATGATATGTATGTCTAAAAATATACATAGAACACAATTGAAACATAATCACAAATCATTTTTAGAATCTCTACTACATATGGATATGTGAAAAGTTATCAATGGCTGTAATATAAGTAGTGATTCTAGGATAAAACATAGATTATAATCATTTGAATAGGTGCTATTGTTTACAAGATTCAATTGGTTTATTGAATATTTTTTATAGATTTTTATTACAACCTAGATATTTATACTCACTGCTCTTGGTTTTTTAAATATTTACCATATTGTTCTCTTCTTTGTTTAAATGTTCTCACTCAATTAATAAATAAGAATAGTATCAGGGAATTCATTTTAAGACACACTTACACAACTATCTACATCTAATTTGGATTATTTATGTGTATTTAATTAATACATTAGCCCCATAATTATCCATTTATGCAAGACCAGGTATTTACAATTTTTTATGCATTCACAACACTCTTAAGTGGAAATATTATCCTGAATCTCAAACTATAGTATTACATAAAGAAATTTTTTTTACACCATTTTTAGGGATATATATACTTGGACCATTGATAAACATCAGTTATACTACAAAAATTAAAAAGATAATGTCAAATTTTTTTCAAAATTTTATAAATTACATATATTCATATACTATGTTTGTTTACTATTGATATCAGAATGTTAGGTTTAGTTCATGTGCACCCATAATTCACTCTGTGATGGTATATTTCATGTGATCACTAAAATGAGAGATATCTTATTCAAAGATTATTTTTATCACATAATATATATGATAACATCATCATGTGAGAGTCCAAAATGAAGATTTGATTCTATAGATTATTTATTATGTATTAATAAATGAACGTAAATGAACATGGGTGAGTGATTTATAAGTTACCAGAAGGTTTGGTAACCTATCAAGTATCAACATCACACTAAATATAAGGTATTATGAATCAAAATATGTTAATAACAACCCCCACTATGAATGCCACCTAGGATGGATGTTAAGGTGAGGGTGTCCCCTAAATCTCACCTCTAATTTTTCATGAGTTGTTTACTAACATCAACAATATAAAATTATCAAATGGGTGTAATTATCCTCATAAACCCTCTAAAAAATTGTGAAAACAACCCATTCATCATCTCCAAGAAATTTAAATTAAAAAATATTTCACACAACCCAAACATTATAAAAATATAAATACAAACATAATAGAAAACCAAATGTGATTAAATAACTTATTAAACCTCCTAGTAGTAGCCAAGACCCACTCGGGCTACCCAATTAACAACTCCATGTTATTACAAATAAATTATGAAAAAAACCAAAAAAATAGTGGAGTGACAACATGGGATTACTAAGTAGGATCAAAATTCTAAAATAATTAGTATTTATGTGAAATGAATATGAAAGAATAAACATGATTGATTGAACAAATAAAAAGAAATATATCAAATGGTAATTAGATAAATATGATAAATAGAAAAATTTACATTATATTCGGTATTATAATACCACAACTTCCACTATTTTCATATGTGTCTCCAACCACAACCCCATGGAGGAATGAAAATGAACTTCCTGATAAACCAAGGATTAGTAATATCAATACCAGGGAATATAAAATTTGATATAAAATCTCTAAAAACATCCCCAAAATAAGGAAAATAAAAAGGACTAATATATATATTTTCGTTCTAATATTTCAGTTTATATTCCACTCAAACTGAAAAATTTGGAACAAACCACTGCCTAAAAACTTCTCAGAAACTAAACAAAAATGTGATACTAAAAATGGACAACTTCATGCCACCATACATTCACCTTGAAATTTATTTATATACCAATTTGTAGTGTCATGTAATCTGATAATCTCTAATGTGGCAATCATGGGATGGTTACGAGACCTAAAATGTTCCATCGCATTCGCCAATGGATGCCAGCTAGAAGTAGGGGGTGATCAGTATAGTGCGGAGTCAATAACCCCTTGTATGGTGTTACAAAGTAGTTGAAATAAAAAATATAAAAAAATACAATTAGTGTAATTTACAAGGTGACACAATATCATATAAATAATGTAAATAATATGAGGAACAATTAAACCAATAGTAATGTATCATGTAAAAACATGTGGAGTTATATATAAATGTAAAACTGTAGAAAAATATATAATAGAATTAATGGAAACAATGTAAACCCAAAAAAAACAGGTACTAAAACCCATGTAGGTCCCATCTCAAAACTCTATCCTAACCAGAAGAAATAAAATAAACAACAAGATATGTTTCCTTCTATAAAACAGAATCCATCAAATATTCTAGCATAACAAATGGTTGCCTGAATAGGGTGTCAGTAAAACTTAGTATTTCAACACCACCATGTATAAACAAAACTAGTCTGATAGTATGTTTATGTAATATATTATAAATAAGTGTATTATGTTATTGATTAATATTATATAACAATCAACCTTCTTCAGCACCTTGTTGTAATGTATATGAGCATGTAACATAACCAGTCCATGTGTATACATATATCCAAATAACCATCATCAGTTCCCGTCTGGTATGTCTCTTAGAAGGTGTCATCAATATTCCATCCATAACCATATATCCATGGAAAAATAACACAATTTCAGTCTAAGATATCTATATATTCATTTACACATGTGTTCTGGAATAAACTGATATATTATCATTTCAGCATGTCTAAGGGAATAAACCTTTATATAAGAATTTTTGCTTGTCTCAACGAATACCCTGGTATAAAATCATTTTCCAATGTATCTGAAAATGGATCAATATATAATAATTTTAAAATTAATCAATGCATTCTTTATATATATATCAGCATGGTAAATATAAAATTCATAATAGGATGTTTACAAAAAATCACATCATATGAAAAAATGTGAAATTATAGAAATTATTATTTATCCTTCAATTTCCCTTTCATTTATATCTAAATGTTTAATACCCAACATAAAAAACAATAAATACCCATGGATTATATATCATGAAATAAACTATAGTCTCCTGTAATACTTAACACTCTTTAATCCATTTTCCAATTCAATTTTAATCAAATGTCTTCATAGTCAACATATATAAAAAATGATGGTCGCATTAAAAAATGAATCCAAAGGGGTCCAAAAAATATTAAAATCCATGATTCACCATTTATTAATGAATATATTAATTAGATCAAAAAGTAGGTCAATTAAATCACAATATTCCATATCCAATCAATTAATCAAACAATAGAAATAGGATCAAACCCCATTCAGTTAATTGGTGCTCAACATATTGCATCAAAAGATTAACTCCAACATGGATAAAGGTGATGAGTATAACAAGAAGAACCTAAAAAATAATGGTCAAGATCACAAACAAAACATGTGTAAATATTCCACCACCCTAATGTAGAACAATGGAATAGGAGGTGAAAGACAAATCTAATGACTCAACTATGATTGATCGCACCAAAGGGATGTCTAGAAAGGAGGGATATAATGACCCATAAGTTACATACATTGTTATTACTTCAGAATTGAAGCACACTTATTACAACATATAACAAAACCAGGAAAGAACCGTATAGGTATAGTGTCTTTAGAAACTGGGAAACATAAACAACTGGTTCATAAAGAATCTACTTTGCCTCCCATTTATTTCATCGTATCTAGAGTCCCTTTTTGGAATATCCTACTTAATAACCTTCTTCCTAACCTGGGGAAATAAAACATACAAAAGGGTGAGCTCAAATTCTCAGTAAGGGTAAAAAAAATAAATATCAATCACATCATATACATAAGAACATAACTTTTGGAAATCTTAACCTACAAAAGTAAATCATAATTTCATAACATGGGATAAATCATAGAAGTGAAATGTAATCCCAAAAATCATAACTTAAAACATGAATAATTGTGGCATACACACATAATCATAGAGAATCATTTCTTATTAGTCAAGACTCATTTCCAAGACTATCTTAGTGGACAAAGTCCATTTCTGAACCAAGTTCAATCCTCATTTCAGTCCTGTTTCACTGAACCGGTTTAACCTGCCATTCCAGCCATGTCTATCTCATGAGATATAAAATCATTACCCAATTCATTGGAGGGAGATATAGGTCCCACCCATCTCATAATGATACCATTCTTATTTGTGCCACAAAATCATAAATCATACATCATTGCATAACCCATGTAATAAAAATGGGATTTGTAAACATCGTGTCATCAAAAAACAATTCATATAGGTTAATGGAATTCATAAAAAATAATTAAATCACAACAAAATCAAATAAATGTAATAATAGGGATAGAAATAGAACCCTATATTATCTTATATGGAAAATAATTTTGATAAAACAGTTGAACTCCATTCTTGAGGAAAATATCCTTTCTACTTTCTTTTTTTCCCTTTCTTAACATGTCAAACAATTATAAACTAAAAAAAGTTGATTAAAATTGAACTTGAATACTTTTAAAAAAAGCTTATTGGAAATAATGTTTTAAAAATCCATTCATGCCATATTAGTTAAAAATACATTCTTTTTGTAATTTTTTCGGAAAAGTCAAAAAGTACCTCGTACGAAAAACGACAAAACATTATTTTCATAACATTTACTAAAAACACACCAAAGGGTAAAACTGGATTTAAAAAATTGTATAAGGATATAAATATTACATATTGAGGTAACATGGATGTGGATGATAAATATTCCCCAGTAAATTCTGAAGTATAAACAATCTCGGATAAAAATGAGATTGCGAGATTTTCCCTTACCTTAGGACAGATTTGCTTCGTAAGTGTCCAAACCTCATGTATAATGATTTAAGTAATGTTATTGTCACATTCCAGAATCATACTTATTGTTATGATATCATATATGGTCATATTTTTAGCTTCTTATTAGTAATACTTCATTATTACTTGTTATTCGGGTGTTTATTAGTTTTTGTTCTTATGCATGTTTTGTCAAATACATTCTTATTATTCTCTTTAGGTTATAGATACCTCATTTCTGTAATTGTATTATTGTAATATATATCATATTCATTCATTCAATTCATTTATATAATCATTATGCAATGAAGATCATGTAGAACGGGTCGCATCACATAGTGGAGACGGTATTCCGTACGTACGCACGAGCGATGATATTGTTCCCATGATCGTGGAATTGTATTAGAGTGTATGTATACTATTTCAGAATCAATATCAATTCACAATATTCATATATATTCATTATTTACACCATTATACCTATCCATGTAAGGTGTTGGTGGAAAATAGATTACACCACTGCGTGGAGACGATATTACGTACGTACGCACGCGCGGTGATTTCATTTTCCATAGGATGGATAGATGGTTAAATAGGGTTGTTTAATACATATAATAACATATTAGTATATTAGTGATACTGATGTTACTTTTCATAATGAAACAAATAAAGACGACGAAGTTGAAGAAGAAATACTGATGAAAGAATAGGTAACAGACATTACCTCTTCTTTGAAGTGCTTCATTGAGACCTCCTTTTAGGGCACTAAAATTGGTCTTCGAAAAAGACCAGGACGTCTAGGATGTCTCTAGGGAAGTGGAGAGGAG
This sequence comes from Viscum album, assembly GCA_963277665.1. Classification (NCBI taxonomy): domain Eukaryota; kingdom Viridiplantae; phylum Streptophyta; class Magnoliopsida; order Santalales; family Viscaceae; genus Viscum; species Viscum album. The sequence goes on along the minus strand of OY728128.1, from coordinate 411,772,099 downwards.
AAAGTGGCAGGGGATGCCCGAGCTTGAAGGCTCAAAGTGGTGTGAGGAAGAGGGGGAGGAGGTTCCCTTTTGTGAGGGAGGAGAGGGGCACCTTTGGAAAAACTGAAAATATTAATTTATTATAAAGTCATATTAGGTTTTAAATATCTCCAAATTGATTTATTTAGAAGCTAAGGTGGGGATGGGTCGAAATACCTTCATCCAATAGAATTTAGACAAGTCTGGGTTCCTATTTCAAACTTATCATTTAGATTTAACATTAAGTTAAATAATTTTACTTTTTCCGTGTCTTCTTGTGTTCTTATAATATAAGGTTAAAAAACATACTATAAGCAGCCAAAAAAACCTCAAGTAGTTTATTATTAATCTATATAACCTTATCTAAGTCATTTGGCCGAACCATAGATTTTTATGAATAAAATAAAAATTAATAATATAATATGTTTTTTAAAAACTATTTTATGTCAATTTTGACACTATTTAGTAATTGATTTTTGTGAAAATCATACCAGAATGATTAGTTCAAAAAAAGGTAATCACATCAATATTAACATATCATATTAGCCTAGAAAATTATTTTAATTCTTAAAAAGTCTAACATTATATTTATTTGGGCCTTTATAACATCATTTATGTCAATATTTCATTAATAAGATAATTACTGCATCATCATTATGTCAAAAATAAATTAAATTATTTAAAGTATAAAAATTAAAAATAAAATACCATCATGTAGGATGTCGTTTTATATTTCTATTGAATATTTATAGTCGATTTTATTTTATGTATAACCCTATATTAAAAATGATTTACTTATTAAACATTGATTTTAACTATTTTAACCCTTCTTTAAATAAATTTATATTAAATGTCCTAATCTAATCCAAGTGGGCCTAAATGGTCATATTTTATTATTAGGGTTGTTTTTGGTCGAATTAAACTTATAAAATAGAATTAGGACATGTGTTAGGGTAATAATAATATCATTTTTACCCTTAATTACCCTATTTAATTTTAACCGAGGTAAAAAAAGTAAAAAAAATACTATTCACCAAAAATTATTTTCATCTCATTGAAACACATTTAACTTATTGACATCAACCATGTCTCTCGGATTTTTGAAATTCCACTCACATAAGCGGTAAAATTATGTTTTATGAAAAATTCAGTTTTTTAACAGCCACTTAGTAGTTTCACTATTCATCATAAATTGAAAGTTTTCAGAAAAATACAAAAATTTCACCCTAGGCTAATTTCGAAATTCCGAATCCAAAAATGATGTCAATTTTGAAAAAAAAATCAAAATTTCAAAAAGTGGTTATTACTATTCATAACGGATAGTTTTAATTATATTTTAATAGCATATCGTTGTTTAGTGAAACTCGGTATTGCGTAGGACGCATGCTATCGAGGAAGGTCGCGATTGCGTGTAAAGGAAGCCAAGCAAGTGTTATGTGTAGTGAATGATTCATTTGATGATTTATATAACATAAAAGTATCGGGTGTTACATTCTACCCCCCTTAAAATGAATTTCGCCCTCAAAATTCATCACTTTGTAACAAACATATGAGGATACCTCTCCCTCATTATATCCTCAAGCTCCCATGTAGCTTCTTCTAATTGGTGGTTCCTCCATAAAACTTTCACCAATCGAGTGGTCTTGTTTCATAGGACTTTTTCGCTACGATCTAGAATCTCTATCAACTGCTCTTCATAAGAAAGATCTTGCTCCAGTTGTACAACTTTTGTGTTGAGTACATGTGAAGGATCAGGTATGTACTTTCTCAGGAGAGATACATGGAAAACATATTGAACTTGAGAGTTATTCGGTGGAAGCGCCAATCAGAAAGATACCATCCCAACACGATCCAGTATTTTGAAAGGACCAATATATCTAGGGCTCAATTTCCCCTTCTTTCCATATCTCATGACCCTCTTCCAGGGAGATATTCGTAAGAACACTTTATCACCCACATCAAACTCTAGGTCTTTTCTTCGGTTGTCAGCATAACTTTTTTGTTGACTCTGAGCTACTCTTATGTGTTGTTAAATAGATCTGACCTTTTCTTCCATTTCATCAACGAGATTAGGTCCTAATAGCTTCCTTTCCACAACTTCATCCCAGCAAGTTGGAGTCCTGCAGTTCTTTCCATAGAGAGATTCATAAGGAGCCATTTGAATACCTGAGTGAAAGCTATTATTATAAGAAAATTATAACAAAGGTAGGTATTGATCTCAACCACCTTTGAAATCCATAGAGAAAGCTCTCAACATATCTTCTATAGTTTGAATTGTTCTCTCAGACTAAACATCTGTCTGAGGATGATAAGCAGTTCTGAAACTCAACTTCGTATCCAAAGTATGCTGAAGACTTCGCCAGAACTTTGAAGTGATCCTCGAATCCTGATTAGATATAATAGAATGTGGTACTCCATGCAATCTGACCACTTCCTTCACATATATCCTGGCAAGCTGATTCCGAGAGAAATCCTCTCTAATAGCGATGAAGTGTGCAGACTTTGTAAGACCATCAACTATGACCCAGATAGCATTATTGCCTTTGGATGTTTTAGGATGTCCTATGAAGAAGTCCATAGTGTTTTTTCCCATTTCCATTTGTGTATGGGTAATGGTTGTAACATCCCATTAGAATTATCTCTCTCAGCTTTAACTTGCTGACAAACAAAGCAGCGAGAGACATAATCAACAACATCTCTTTTCATCCCATCCCACCAGAAGTACTCTTTCAGGTCCCTATACATCTTCGTGCTTCCAAGATGAATAGAGAATGAAGAACTATGAGCCTCATCTAGCAGCTCCTTCTTTAATTCGAGGATGGGAGGAACACAAACCCAATTACTGATCTTTATTATCCCATCACAATCAAGGTTGAATTCGGGATCATTTGTCACCTTTTTTTGTAACTCCACATCTTCTTTCTGTGCCTCTTTAATCTTCACATGTATAGATGGATGAACATTCATTTGGAAAAGATACGATTTTTCCCCTTTCATTATAATTCCATGATCCATCCTTTATAAATCCATAAATATTGGATCTTTTGTGATCCTCATCATGGATAAACAAGCATGGTCTTGTCGACTTAATGCATATGCCACCTTGGTTACATTCCCAGGGTGGTAATAAATTGAGCAGTCGTAATACTTAATCAACTCCAACCATCTTCTTTGGTGCATATTCATCTCATTTTGTGTGAAAATATACTTTAAACTTTTATAATCAGTATAAATGTCACACCTTTCTCCATAAATATAATGCCTCCAAATCATTAATGCAAAGATTACTGTAGCTAACTCCAAATCATGAGTTGGGTAATTTTGCTCATGTATTTTCAACTGTCGCGAGGTATAAGCTATCACCATATCATTTTGCATAATAACACACCCCAATCCCTTCTGGTATGAATCAATGTAGATCACAAACCTTTCCCCACTACAAGGAAGTGTGAGCATAGGTGCACTGGATAACCTTATTTTCAACTCCATGAAATTCTCTTAACATTCCTCTGTCTAAACAAACTTAACTCCTTTCTGAGTCAACATGGTTAGTGGATAAGATAATCGTAAAAAATCTTTAACAAAACATCGATAATATCCAGCCAAACCATGAAAACTTCGGATCTTAGTCACTATTGTTGGTCTCGACCATCTTTCGATATCCTCTGTTTTTGCTGGATCCACAGATATCCACTATTTTGAAATTATGTGACCCAAAAATAAAACTGTTTGAAGCCAAAATTCACACTTGGAAAATTTGGCATAAAGATTCTCTTTTCACAGGGTCTTCAATATAATTCTAAAGTGATCATCATGTTCTTACTTTCTGTTTTAATAGAGAATAATATCGTCTATAAAGACTACCACAAACTGATCAAGATAGTCTCTAAAGACTCTATTCATCAGATCCATGAAGATAGAAGGGGAATTAATAAGACCAAATGGAATCACTATAAATTCATAGTGTCCATACCTCGTACGAAAAGTCATATTTGGTATATCCTCCCTTTTGACCCTTAATTGATGATACCCTGAACGAAGATCAATCTTGGAAAAGTATTGATCTCCACATAGTTGGTCAAATAAGTCATCAATGCGTGGGAGATGATATTTGGTCTTGATAGTGATCTTGTTAAGTTCTCAATAATCAATACAGAGCCTCATTGATCCATCTTTCTTCTTAACAAATAGAACAGGTGCTCCCCAAGGTGACACACTAGGGTGTATGAACCCCTTATAAAGATTCTCTTGGTGTTTCTTCTTCAATTCCTACAACTCAATTGGTGCCATTCTATAAGGTGTCTTTGAAATAGGTAAAGCACCCGGTATGAGTTCTATTGAAAACTCAACTTCATTATTTGGTGGAAGACCCAAAAATTCCTCCAAAAAAACATCATGAAACTCTCATACAATGGGAATATTCTTAATTGTTAGTTTCTCACCAACCATTTGAGATAAATAACCTTCATTTAATGGAAACAAGACCCATAAGATGGAAGAAATTTCCACTGGATGGTTATGTTCATCCTTGCATCGATAGACGATCATAGATTGATCTGGAATATGAAATGCGACTTCCCTTATTTGGAAATTGATATGAGCTCCATATAATGAAATCCAATCCATGCCAAGAATCACATCAATTTCTACTATATTATGGATAACAAGATTTTCAGGAAGCACTTTCCCACAAACATCAATCGGAGAAGAATTATAATCTTTTGATACTACTGTTGTACCATTAGGAGTTGTCACAGCTAACTCAACATCTAATTGATGAGGTAATACAGCGAGACACTTAGAAAATTCTTCAAAAATAAAAGAGTGTGAGGATCCATAATCAAATTAAACATTTGCTACTTTAGATTGGAAGGTATGTGTACCTTTCACCACATCGTTATCGTACACCACATTGCTGATAGAAATTGCATGTGACTTTCCTTTGCCATTGGCCTTAAGAGTTTGTTGACGTCGACAATCATAATAAACCATTGGATTTGGTAATTGATTGGCATAATTCCCCATCTCCTTGCACTTGAATCATTGTAGTTTAGTAGGATGATTATGTGTATCCTTTCCTTTGTTTGCATCATTAGACATCTTCTTCCCATCATTGTTGCATTCAAATGCCCGATGACCTTCCTTTCCACATTTGAAATATTTACTTGTCCCATTAAGACAACTTCCTCAATGTTTCTTTCCACACTTTGAGCATAAGGGAAAGCTCATCTTCCTTTCAGTGTGCTCTTTAGATTTTCCTTTGAATTCCATTTTCCTCTTCTTATCAAACCAATCTGACTGATGGGTTACTCGAATCTCCATCTCGACTTTGAGAGCACATCGAATGATTTCCCCAAACCTATTAAAGTCCCTTATGGCTAACTCCCTTTGAAGACTTGAATTCCATTTTCCTCTTCCATGATGGCTACCATTGAAAAGAAAAAACCCAGAAAGCCGAGAAGACATCGAAAAAATAGATGTCATTTGTATAACTATATCATGGAATTGAAGAATAAGAAAAGGTAATCAATGAACATAATTTCATATTGGTAGAGATGAGAATGATAGTTTAGGGACTTGAGATTGATGCTTTTACTCTTAGGAGTAATCATAAGATTCAATCAACCCCAAGGGAGGGAAAGAGGAAAAAATTTTATGGAAGATTATCTAATGGGTAATTACTAGTATGTGATAACCATGGTTCTGATGGAGTTGAAAGTATTGTTAATGATTAAATACCTAAACTCATGGGAAATAGTGGAATCAGTTGTTATGTTTATACATTGAATTCTGAAAATAAATTAGATCTAAATAAAGAAAAGCTAAATGTTGATAATGCTGAGAATTCACCAGAAGTGATGAAGAAGAGATAACACAATAAACCATAAAGAATAACTAAAGGTTCTTCTTGAGCTCCAAGAAAAGAATGGATGTTTAACTATTTTCCCATGAAATAAGTGATGAGAATAAAAAAAATAACTCTCTTCTCATGAAATGTCAATTTTGTGGATTTTATGGTCACACCATTTATTATTTTGAAGAAGAAAGGAGCTATCTGAATGGTGAAGGGATAGGAGATCATCAAAAGAGAAAATATTCATATCGTTTACCATATAGAAGAAATAATTTTTATGGATATTATTCTAGTAGTTATTACATTGGCCATAAAGATGTACATTCCATACAGAGTAATGACTTGAGGTTTTCATTCAACATTTAGAGATAGTTGAATACTCATCAATTAGAACATGATACTATCTCAAACATGTTATCACCCTTAGAAGAGGAGTATGAACATGAGAAACCCATGTACAAAGAAGATATATTTGAATTTCCCTCAGTCTCCTACACTCAATCCAATATATCATGGAAACAACAGTGGAATATTCAAAATTTAAAACATTCAGAAGTATCCCTCAATGCTAAAAATAACAAGAGCAGCATGATTCTTGATAGTAGATGTTCATCCCATATGTTGGGGAATTATGTTCTCTTAATAACTGTCATGAAAAGAGTCGATGGAACATTATATTTCGGTAAAATGGTCCTTTGATGATATATGGCAGTGGAAGTACTTGGCTAGCTATTGGAGAGATCAAGAAAACTGATGTCCTTTTTGAGAATGGATTTCATCTCAATCTCCTCAGTGTGATTCAACTCTGTCACTCGATAATAATAGTGAATTTCAATCAAAATGGAATCAATATAATGGGAAAGATAATGAATTATCTCATGAAAGTATACAAAACATAGGGAAATTTGTATAATTTTTATACTAAAGAGAAAATATTCTATCTAATAGTTGAAGAAGAAAACAACTTTTGGTATTGATGATTTTGGCACATCAATCAGCCAGACATGGAAAAGATACTTGAACTTATGATATTCATGGATATCCCAAATTTGACGTGAGAACAAGAAAGAACCAATGATGCTTGAATGTGTGGGAAGCTGGACTGAAGTTCCTACTAGCCCAAAAAGAAAATGGAATCTAATCTCCTTGATCATATTCATATATATGTATGTGGGATGATAAATGTTTCCAAAAAACAGGGAAAATGGAATTTTGTTCTTTTCATTGATTATTACAATAGAATGGAATGAGTGATTATTATACACATTAAGCGACAAGTGCTTGATTGTTTGAAAACCTACTGATGAATTTCGGATAATGATACTGGATGGAAGATCAATGTACACAGATCAATAAATGGAGGGGAATACACATCAATTGAATTTGAAAATTACCTAGAGAAGCATGAGATACAACATGAGGTGGTTCTTGTGAGAACTCCATAGAAAAACGATGTTGTTGAGTGTAGGAATCGATAGGTAATAAATATGGATTGAATAAAGCTTATTAAGAGTCGTATTCCTCGACATTACTAGGAAGAGGCATTACATTCTGCAATGTATATTCAAAATCAATCACGGATTTATATGGGTGATATGGAGAAACCATATGAATTTTGTCATGGAAGGAATCCCTCTTTGAAATAATTTCATTGTTTTGGATGAAGATTTTATCTCAAAAAAATAATGAAATCCAGGAAAGAATGGTGACAATGTAGATGAATGATTTTTCCTTGGATACCCAATGAACATAAAATCCTACAGGTGTTTCAAAAAGAACCATGGAATGATTTATGGAAGCAATGATGTTATGGTCATTGATGGGAAGCCTGAAAATGTTCGTGGAATTCATATGCTGATGTGACAGATGGTGAGGAATAAAGTTAAAATGGATCAATTGAATCTATTGAAATAAATGATGTTGTACCAAATTCCCTAGAGAGACATTATGACGTTGACACAAAAAAAGAATCTGAAGATGAATCCATTTCTTGGTAGAATTCGGTTCATTTTCAAAGGAGGAATCAAATAGAAGAAATTTATCAATCCAACATTATTGGGGATTGGACTACACCCACACATACGATTAGATTGAGGAATAATACACAATATTAATTTCTATCAATTGTGGAACCATCCAAATTAGAAGAAGGTGTAAAGGATAAATCATGGGTGAAATCCATGAATGAAGAGTTAGATCTGAAAGACTTGAATAAAACATGGGACCTAGTTAAGAGCCCCCAAGGTCACTATGTGAGTGGTATGAAGTGTATCTTTAAAAATATGTTTTATGAGCATGGAATTTTTATTAGAAATATTTCATGGAATGTATGTAATGGATATTCATATATTAAAGTTGTCGATGTTGAATAAACCTATTCTCAATGGTCTATAATGGTGTCAATAAGGATTTTCATCCATGGAAATCCAAAGAGGATATAAAGTATATCAAATGTATTTCAAGACAAGATTCTTTAATGGTGTTCCCTAAGAAGATGTCTACATCGATCAACCTGTGGTTGTTCTTCATGTTACAAATGAAACAATGGTTTTCAAATTAAAGAAGGTTATATATAGTTTGAAGTAGTCCCCACAAGTATGGTATTCATGGATGATGTTTTATCTCAAGAAGCTAGAATTCAACAGAGGAGGAGTAGATCACAATTTATATGTGAATATATCTCTATTGATCAGTTAATGGATCTAATTTATATTGTTGACATTATATTTTGTGGAAGTATATAGAGATTAGTGAATGAATTTTCAAATCACATTAAGTAATAATTTTAAATGTCTATTATTAGGGAGATCACATATTCCATAGGGATATGGGTGATTCAAAATAAGGATTACACATTAATTTCTCAAAAAAAGTATTCAAGAGAACTGCTGAAAAAAATTTAATATGCATGACTCCAAGACAATGTACACTTCAATTGTATATAGAACCATAATTTAAAATAATAAGGATGTGTCCTCTGTAGATCCCACAATATATAAGATGATTATTAGAATCATAATGTACATAACAGTGAAACATACTAATATTATCTTTGCAACATTCTTAGTGACCTGATTTCAGAGTGATCTTAAAGATGAATAAATGACAGTAGTAAAAAGATTCATGAGGTACTTTTAAGGAACTCAAAATTTTGGGTTATACTTTTATATAGGATGGGATTGTTAATTATATGTGTTTTCTGGTGCTGATTGGGTTGGATATATAGTCGATAGAATATTCACTAGTGGTGGAGATTTCTCTATTGGGAATAAATATGTATGCTGGTTAAGAAAGAAACTAGAAATTATTTTTCACATTTCTGCCGAAGATTAATATATATCAGCTACCAAGATGTGCACTATGTTACTTTGGATGAAGCACCAACTAATTAACATAGGTGATGAGGAGAAACAACCAATGTTGATTTACAGTGATAACAAGAGCGCAATTGATCGTACAAAGAATCAAGATGAGAACTCGCATGTGAAACATATTTAAATCAGATATCACTTAAACAAGGAAAATATAGAACAATGTTCGATCAACATGGATCATGTGGGAAAATTTGAGCAAGTTGCTGTCATTTTGACCATTCTTCTATCAACAGTAGTGTTTGAGAATCATCGGCTAAACCATGGTGGTCAGCCACCTCCTATGGCATATGTAGGCAACGTTTTCCCCCACTCCCCAGTTATGTTAATTTTTTTCAATATATTTTGTGATGTGATGCATGTTTATGGGGGAGATATAATCCATAGGGAGTGTATATTGTGCATTTCAATGAATCAATACCAATCATTAGGATTATTGTGAATGGGTGAGAAGGAATAAACTCTATATATGTAATGAATCTATGGAATAATGAGAATTAGTTGTAAGGAGGAGAAGGAATAAATTCAGGAAATGAAATTGTTTTTTGACACAGAATGATAATAGCTTGGACGTCTTTACGAATTCCAAAACATTAGAACCCAATTCAATATTCCCCTCTTGTTTTCTACACTGATAAATTCTCAGGTAGAAATGGAGTGCTGGTTGAGTTGATTCTGGCGTCTAATATATTGACAGTGACATGGGATCATTTATATTTTTCTGTATATTTTTAAAAAACCCAAATATGGATATTTTGGAAAAAACGGTCATTATATTGTAGAAATGAAGTATGTTTCATGTTTGTGGTCAATCCTTATTAGAAATTTAAGGATATTTTCTAGGAAATGGGTCATATAGTTTAGGAATGAATCAACATGGGGAATATTTTTTTTTCGAAAAGGGAGTTGTACACATGATTGAAGGGTGTTTAGAAACATTTGAAAAAGGATTTTTTTGGGATCAGTTCTTCAAAACATGGAAAAATAAAAAAGTGCATGCAAGACATAAATGTGCGTGAAATACATTATTTCATGGAAGATTATAATGTGTCCAATGCGACATCAAAATATATTTTGCATTCTTAGGATGAATTTTCATGCACCAAAAAGGACTCATTAGAAATTTCATATAGGGACATTGAGGCCAATAAATAGGTGTCTACCCCTATGGAAGAACAAAACATTTTCTAGAAAAAATAAGGCTACTCTGATCCGAAAAATAATTATAGAGAGTTAATCATGCATGCATGTTGTTCCTTCAGTCTACGAATACCAAGTGAACCCTTTTGTGTAGTCGTGCAAAAGATAAGGGTTGTTTGGAAAGAAGGATTTTCGTGAAAGTAATATTTCATGAAAAATCAAAAATCTGGAACATAAGTTGAGGTATTGTTCACAATTGTGGTGTTATTATTTTCACATGCTTTTGAATGGATGGTTTTTGTGAGCAGTACTTTTAAGAGCATCAATTGAGGACATCGATGAAAGTAGTGTCTCGTGCTGTATAACGAAAAATTATTAAATGAAATTATATTGAAGCTACATTAATTTTGGTAAACTATTTTAGACTTCTATCAAAGTGGTGAGATAGGGGGAGTTGACATAAGTGATCTAAGGGATGCAGTGAGCCATCCTGAAACCACTATAAATGTAGTGGGTCTGGCTCATAGTCGCTATGACCAAAAATTGTAATCTAAAAAATAGTTCACAATAGTGGATTTAGGTATGACCAGCACACTATCGGCATATGCCCCTTGAACATAGCTCTTATTGGTGAACCAAGTAAAAATTTTGTATCATGTCCCTTTGTGTGATTGTTTGTTTTCATTTCATATCATTCATACAGATTTAATTGGTTCCTTACAATGTGTTTACAAGGTCCATCAATTTAAATGAAAAAAAGACTACTTGATTCACCACTCAGCTCTCAAGGTGTTCTAGGGTCCTTCATATACCTCATTCCCAATCCACACATTGAGAGGTCATCAAAAACATGAAGGGAAATAGACCCATGTTAATATTATTAAATATATTAACCCATCTTATATTCTCATATTGAAAACAACATCATCATTTTTGTGTGTGTTAAAAATTAATTAATTCTATCTCATTCCCAATTCCTACCATCACGACCCCTACTATGTAACAACCACACATATACAATGGTAGTTAAGACAATATATATATATATACCATAACCCCTAGGAATTATAGCTTATATATATATACTTACTATGAGTGACCACATCCCACATATCATAAACATGACCAATTAAATACCATTAAATACTACATGTTAGCCTCTATTACCACATCATATCACCAATAAACATTTTCACATGATCAGAATAGAAATATATCAGACACATTCCATTATCCACAAACAATCAACGTCAATAGTGTAAAAAGTTAAAAGAATAATGGGAGACTCACATTTAGAATGAAATAATTTTCCACATCATTTGCAATCCCACCATTTACATTCTATCATCTTCATTATTTCATTATTCTATTATTTTATCAATTTTTAGTGTCTAATAATTCATTAAAAACCCCTTATAATTTTAACCCATTCATTTATATTTATTCAAATTTATTCTACATATATTAATTTTACAATAACTATTACATTCAGTTACTTCATTTTACAGTTCCCAAAAAATCAATCATTATATTGATAGTAATATTAAATTGTTTCTATGTTACTCTTAAGTAATTATTTCTTATATCATAATATCTGATGCCCAAAAACCAAAATTCACTAAACACAACCCTCCTTCCATATAATAGTTTCCATAAATCACCCTAAACCAACAAATTATTATATAATAATAAATTAATAAGTAATGATATCCCAACAAATAACTCATTGACAACCCTCGTATAACAATCACAATTAACAACACCACACAATCTCTCCACAAAACATGTTCCACTTATGAAAACACTCTTACCAGAACATCTAGATATATGCCTCAACACCCCCACAGTAATCACATCATCCTCTAAATATCATTTAAAAATAAAATATTAGAAGAATTATTTAATTCCTAACTCGGAATATGTTATCTCAACCCCAAAATATGTCCTTTACCCAAACCATATAATTACACCACCACCACAAAAGTAAATCAACACCCTACAGACCATTATCACCAAATACATTAATATATATTTTAATTATCATATTTATTAACACCCAAATTATAATTCCACATTCCATTAAAATTCACATTTCTATATAATTTTCATCAGTTGATTTATTAACATCGTATTGGATTCATGACAATAACAAAACATAAGTACCCATTTTCTTATGTATATAACTAATTATACATTTAAAAATTTAAAAAAATATTTATACTATAACAATAAAGAATAAATAATAATTGTGAATGTCAGTAAATGAAGAAAAACATACAGAAAATATAATTTAATGTCATAAATCACAATATACCATCTATACCACTTCAAATTTTCCCATATACGGTCTGTTATCTTTAATTTATTAATTTTTTTAATAGAAATACATTATTTTTTCTCCTTACACAAAATAAAATAACACAAAACAAGCTCTATAAAAATTATATAGTATAATAATATGATAAGATAAATGAATTGAATTACAACAAATCCAAGAAAAAATATTATTCCAAGTGAAAGAAGAATCATTATGAATTCCATTTCATCTTTTGAAGAATTGATGATGGAAACTAGAAAAATAATGAAATCAATGACTAAAATCTACAAAATAATAAAGGATTTATAGTGTAATCAAACCATACAAACCCCACATCATGAACATGACTAAACACCGCCAATGATTATGTGAACCCACTTCCATAAAAAGATAAGAAATTGAAGAACTAAAAATTATACATGGAAATCATAAAGAGATAGTAAAGCACATTGGATCAATGATGAGTACATTACATGAAAAGAGTGTCTAGGATCAATAATGGGAGAATCAAAAATTCATCAAGAATGTCATTAAGATTAAATAGGATTTTATAAAGAGAAAAAAAATGTAAAACAACTTCAAATTTTCAACCCCTATCTTTAGAGAAACTTATACAGACCTACATCATGGTGTAGAGGATTCCAAAATATACATTATAGATTCATTAATTTTTTTTGGAAATACATATTCATTTCAAATGGTTACATAAACATGAATATAATATTCATTTTAGTCATTATAAAATTCAGTTTCCCCCATCATGACATGCCAATACCTAGAATTATCATATTATCCATACATAAGAATAATCTAAAAACCCAATTTTGATCAAATTAAGCCACTTATAACATAGAAAATATTAGTATAGTGAATGGGAACCATGTATTTCATAAACATTAATCTAAAAAACCTAATAATACCTAATATCACTCAATTACATGGTGTAATTCCTCCATTTCCATGTAAATGGGTTTTACGCCCTTAATATATTCTATAAAGACAACATGAATATCTCAAAAATCATCAAATCCTTCAAAATAGAATACCTAAAATAAGAAATGACCATTTTAAATAAGGATTTATAATAAGGATGACCACCCAAAAAATTGGAATTCTAAGCCCAATTTCATCAATTATAAAAATATTCTATCATTCATAACAAATGTTGGAATAATTATTCACCATGACATTAGTAATAATAGTTTTAGAAACTAAAGATTGAAAAACTCAACAAATGACCACTAATAAACCTATAAATTACTTCTAAACAAAAAAAATATATTTGAAATTAAAACTAATTATTTAGGAAATCCTAGTTTGTTTCTAATTATTTCCATATTCATGACTATCCAATATTCAACGTGTTACCATTAGAGGATGCAGTGGATATTATTAAGTATTTCCAAACAACAATTAAATATTTACCAATTAATGGATTGTTAAAATATTAATTAATGATTTTTTGTTTACCCTAGTTTATAATGGGAAATGTATAAATTGGATCCAATAAAAATATAAGAGTTAATTAGGAACATATGACACAATTTATTGATATTTAATAAGGTCGGTGTATCTCGATCAAAGGATTATTGATTTTACAAAAGGTCCTTCTATATTTGACTCATAATTGAATATATTGTTTCCTGATTATAAGGGATATTTATAAATTACTATAAGTAGACTCCCTTTCACCTTTTACATGCTTATCATTTAGTAGAATTTTTCTATAATCTATTGAATAGAATAAGAAAAACATCATCTAATCTAACTATTGGAAAAAAAATTGTGACAAAACTGATAATGACATAAATAATTTTTCTCAATATGAATTTTATAAATTCTTAATAAAATTTAATGAGGAATAAAAGGTTTTTAATGAAATAATATTATGTTGAATATGATTTTAGGGCTCAAATCAATGATATTATGAAGTATAATTAAAATTTATGTCAATGATTCTTAGAAAAAAGAAGAATTGAAATTATTATGGTATATTTGTACATAGTTTTATTCATTATATAATCACTAATATTCTATTTGTTATAACATAATCACAAGTTGATGAAAATAATTTAATGAGATATTTTGGGAAGAAGCCTATTAATATTAACCCATTGTCTAACGCCAACTACTTTGAAGAAAAAATCATCCCAATATATCCTGTAATAATTACTTAAGTATAATAATACATCATCTTCTTAAATTTCATATGGAATAAAAATTTTAATGTCTTGGGATACGATGATATTTGTTTTGTGTAGTATACTTCAATTTTACATCAATTTAAAAAAGGAATTAACAATATTAAAGAGATATTTGAGAAAATGGAAATTCATGAACTAAAAATTATTGATTTTACCAAAACAAAATTTTCAAGGATTGATTAATTGACTCATCGTACAAAATAATATATGAAAAATCATAAAATTTAATCGGGGCTATTAGATATACATTATAGCAAGAGAGTCGATTTTTAAACCATTAGATCCATTGAAATAAATCCAATGGAGTTTTTTATGGAATGTTAATTAAAGGAAGAAAATCAATGGTTGTCAACAATAAATCAAGGAATGAAATGAAATCTACTGTTCAAATAAAAAACAAATTTAATAGGTACGGATTTTGGGGTAGAAAACAAGTTTAATAATATGGAATGGAGAAAAATGATGAAGGGGAAATTCAATGAGGATGATCTAGGAAGGTGAAGACCACCTATTCCATTTCCACCAAATATCCTAAACATGGATAGAATATGGAGAACAAATTAAAAAATATATTACATTCTTTTTCGAATATTAACACTATCATAACCTTTTCTAAATAATTATCATGGATAACATCTTATATTCAGTGCTTTAATAACATCATCTCATATAGGAAGAGACTAGATAAGTCTAAAATTGATCCACACACTGATCAATAAAATGTAACCATACAAACGAAGATTCCATATAATATGAATGATCCTATATGATAAAAAATAATATTTTATATTTAAGGATCAAAGTCTTACAAATGTTTTATTGACATGTGATAAAGTATCATAAATTATTTTCTTATAGTATTCAATGAATTTTGAATTAGAGAATTAAGGAATAACTATGATGAATTACAATGATTTCAAAAATCACTAAATTATATAAAAGATACATTTATGATTTTATAGTCATAATTTGTAATATATTGCTACCCTGATTTTTTTTATTGTGGTAAATTGAGATTTATATAAATATTAATTATACACAGGTATCTATTTTCTATAATTGGTAGATAGATAATTTGTAGTCTAAAAGAGAGATATTCTATAAGCTCATTGGAATAAAAATATGATTCAATTTTAAGCCATGCTTTCAACAACCCTGTATTCACACAATACTATTTTAGGATTGAAATACTGGATAAAATTTCCGATAAAGGTAATATTAATTTTATTAATTCCATTCATTTTTAAAAATCATAGAATAACGGGAAGAGATATATTGTGAATTTTATAGGTGAATGGTCAAAGAAAATGTTATTGTTTATTAATTCAAGAGAAATTTTATAGAGTATAGGATAGTAAAAACACAATTATATACATATATGGTTGAATTAGATAATGATAAAATTAATATGATTTCTTTTGTTTTAGGGTACATAATATTGAGTTTAGTAAATACACGTACAATGGAAATTTCATAAAACATGATGAATAATAAGAAGAAAAATATACATGATGTTCTCAAAAGATATCAAATAACATTGGATTTGTCTATTAATGTACTATATTTAATTACTAACTTAGTTTACATTCATATGAACCTACTTAATGATTCTGACAGAAATGAACTCTAAAACTAGTACCCAAACCAATCTGTCAGATACCTGAAAGGAGTTCTATATCCTTTTTACTAGCGAATAGCACCTGGGCATCAAACAAAAATCATTGGGAATTATTTCTCCCAACATGAAGTAATGAAATGGAATAAATATAACACAAAATAAATAATGTAAAATATAATTATATACCATATTTGAAAACAAACAGTGGAATCTAAAAAACTAATGTGTAAAAATATTCTCCAAGTACAGGTAAAACAAAAATTACTACCAAATCATAAAAACCCAACTACTTCATGTTATAATCTGGTTAGAATCCCACCATATCACTATTGACTAACAAACTCAATAGGCAGAAAACCTCACCAGCTCACTATGGATTATGTTATGGTGGGATGATGTTATCTTAAGGTATGTATTTTTTCATTTTCACTGATGATCATTTTGTTTAATTGAATAATTTATATGATGTGAGGATGGTTTATTGGGCCTCTATTGTGGTTTTTTGTTCTTCCTTATTTTTGGTTCTATTATAGGCATGTGGGCCCAGAGTTTTGAGGTAGGTGGTTATGTTTCTAGCCTCTATTAGTGAGCAGAATTGGTCATATTTTATATAAAATGTTTTATTAAATGAAATGGTATAATATTAATGATATGTTTTAAGGGTCTGGAAGTAGGTTTTTATAAAATATGATTCTTCCATAGGTTTTTAAAATATAGTATGGGTTTTAAAGGGTTGTGAAATAGTTTTGTTAAATATTTTTAAAAACCTGGTTTGATTAAATTGTTTTGACGATGTTGTTTGTAAAACAACGAAAATGGGATGCATTGGGTAAATATGTGGAAGGTATAGTAATATGTTTTTCATTGGGATTTCTTCTACTCTCTTGGAATGTTATTCTACGGACCAATGTAGTGACCCAAGCTTGATATACATAGACATTACATTACTTTTTCGAAATACATAATACATAAAAAAATCAGTCACCCAATGACTGTAATAGTTTAGTGTCTTTGGAAACAAGGAAAATAATCTTCTAATCATGGTGAAAGATCATCAAAATCTCCCATAATGATCTTTCCTTTTTGTTATCTTACATAAAACCTTTCTTTATATCCTAGGGAAAATAAAAAATAAAAAGGGTGAGCTCAATTGCTCAGTAATGGTAAACTTGTAGAAAATAAAAAAACAATCCAAAAATATTTGAAATTAAAAACATGAACATAAATTTAAACATCAAAATATTGAGAAATGACATAAAACATTTCATTACGCAAGGCATGAATCCTAAAAGAAGATTAATCATGATAAAACAACATGGTAATAAAACATGTAATTGTGGCAACAATTAAGCACATGTTATTATATCAATAGTTGGCAAGGCATTGCTGCCAAGACTGTCATAGTGGACAATGTCCATTACTGAACCAGGTTTACATGTCGTTCCAACCCTATATTACTGAACCGAATTCACTTCCCATTCCAGCCATGTCTATCTCATAAGATATAAATCATTACCCAATGCATTGGAGGGAGATATAGGTCACACGTATATGATAATTAAATCATTCTTACGTGTGCCACAAAATAAACCTAAATCATTATTCATATCAGAAAGAATAAAATGTGTTTGATAAACATCATCTCACCATAACATAATCCATATAAAATAAATAGATATCATTTAATCATAAGAAATATCAAACCGTGTAAATAATAGTGACATTATACTTGAAACATAAACATATTAAATAATGTCAACGTCGATGGAAAATAGTTTTCATAAAACACTAGAAATGAATTCTTGAGGAAAATATCATTTATTCTTCAAAATCATTTTCTTTTCCTCACATTCAGGGAAATTTTAAATGAGAATGATTTTTTTTTGAAAATAATCATGATATCATGTAGATGAATTTTAGTGAAAATAAGGCATTATGAAACAGTAAAAATTCGTTCATTATGTATAAGTAAAAAAAATCTTCTCATACTTTTTACAAAAAGTCAAAAAGTACTTCATATGTTAATTTGAAGAAATATTTGTTCCATACCAAATAGTAAATGTCAAAAATTGGTAAACACAACTTTAAACATACATTGGACAATAGAAAAAATATTATGAAAATGTTTTTATAAAAAAATAACATGAATGATAAATATAACTCCAATAAATACTTACGAATAAACAATCATAGATAATAATTAGATTAGAATAATTATCCCTTAACATTTATGATTGTGTAATAAAATAAAGAAAATTACAAGCATATGTAAATATCATATCCTTCCTATTAAAAATCATAAAACATTCAATTGAAGTATAAACACAATAAAAAAGAAGTAGATGGGGATTAAGCCATATGTCTCACATAAATAAAAGTGAGACGAAATAATCCCTTACCTTTGGTCTAATTTCATTCGTACTTATCCGAAACACATCTTCTTTGACGTACCTCTTTTAAACCTCCTCTTAGGACAATAATTTGGTCATTGAAGAAGACCAATACATCTAAAATGTTTATAAGAAATTGGAGAGGGTAAATGGGTAGTGTTTGGATGATCTCAACGTCTCATGAAAGGTATAAGGAGGAGAGGGAGGAGGTTCCCTTTTATCAGAGAGGAGAGGGGTACTTTTGGAAACCTCTAAATTATTAATTTTAATAAACCCAAAACCCCCATTAAAACATCCAAAATGATTGAAATTTGATGATGAGATGAGATAGAGTTGCAATTTACTCAGCCAATAATATTTAGACATGTTGGGAATTTTTTTTAAACCTTATCAACTTGATTTATCCTTATTTAATCTATTTAATTTATTTGTTCAAATAATATTCTAAATTTTAAATTGTTATAAATAATTACTTATTTCTTGGTAATTGTCCATAAGTGGAAACATAAGAAATTTTAAACCATATAAATTACAATTTTTAATTTTTAATTATTTTTGTGATTTTTAAACAATTTAATAATATGCTATTATTATAAAATATCTATTGTGTCAATTTTTACACAATTGTATTGTTTGAATTTAAATAAAATCCACATAAAATATATATTCGAACCAAAATATTTAATATATTCCTATCATGTAATTTTAATCTGGAATATTCATGAAGCACATAAAATATTTAATATAATATTTATTTTAATATTTTTAGAACCATTTATTTTATTTTTCAATGAATAAAAAAATATCTTCATCCTTATTGTGTCACCATTAATGATAATTATCTAATACCTATAAAATATAAATAAATTTACATGGTTTAGATAATTATATTATCTTTCTGGTGATTATTTATGTTGGATGTTTTGTGATTTTTATCACTAAATTAAAATTATTACACATATAATATATAAGAGAGTGACATTTTGTCACTCTCTTCAATTATAATAATAATTAAATCCTTTTCACATCCAAAAGTTCATGAAATGAATATATTAAGACCCTTATCTGATATGGGTCAATTATTATTCATCCAATATAATTTTTGCAGGTGTTAGGGTAATTTTATAATATTATTTTTGCACTTAATTATTTGATTTACCATTAACTCCAGTAAATAAAATTTTCCATTATCACTATTTATAATGTCTAGAAATAAAAAGTAGCCTATTAACATAATTTGGACCTACTGATTCAAAATATGGAATCCATTTTTAAAAATTCAAAACATAAAAGTTGAAGTATATAATTTAAAATTTATCCCGCTGTTGAGAAAATTGGTTTTAAAAGTTAAAACATTGTAAAAGATTAAAATCATTTTACCTATAAAGTCAATGTAAAATTAAGGATAATGACATTAATGATATTAAATTGTTAAAATATATTATATATATATTTTAAAACCATTCAATATTATAATATTACTATATAAATTATCTTGATGAAAAAAATTAATTAAAATTTTGAATATTTTTTCTATTCATCACAATTTGAAAGTTTATAGAAAAATATTAAAAAATTATCCAAGGAAAATTTTTATATCCGTATTGGAATAAATAATATATTTCATCAACTTTAACTTATAAACTTTTCAGAAATCTATATTTAATGTAGGTGTTCCATAAAAAGTTGGTAAAACTGCATTTTTTTAAAAATACTTATTCTAACAGAAAAATTTATTTTGTTCTCAAACCATATCCTAGAAAATGTGTAAGATGTATGATATTGTTATAAAATAAAAAATGTGGATAAGGTAATTTATAACTACTAGTTCATAATAATATTATAACAATATATAGTTGTTTTGTAAAACTCCGTATTATGTACAACACATGCTATTGAGGAAGGTCTCTCTTTCGTGCAACACAAGTATAGAATAGTGTTGCGTATACTATAAGATAATACTGTGTTGTGTATAGTTAAAGTAAATCTTGGTGTATATTATAAAAAACATCAAATAAATTAAAAAAATATATCTCATAAAATCCTGGGGTGTTACATTCTACCCCTTAAAATGAATTTCACCCTCAAAATTCATTGAGGTTATAAATCATTTACTACTTGAATGATTCTTTCATAGAAACCCACATCGTAAAAATGAATACTAAAACTTAATTTTAAAAAGGAATGTTAGAAACATAATGTTCAGCCAATGTAACCCAACACTGGGATTCCACATAGGAGAATATACTTGAAAATATGGATATGGAATAGAAATCTAACCATCATGTTATGATGAGGAGTGGTAGAAAACACGGCTATAAAAAAAGACAACAATCACAGAGCCATAAATTTTGGATGATCTATGGTACCATCTGATTCATTGAATATGAGGACACTAGGACTACATTATTAGTTTTCAATTTCATTTCCCAAAAGATGATGAATTTGAATTAGAATAAATACTTACTTCATTTTGGTACAATCTCACTGTTGGTCATTCCTGGAACAATTTCCACTTCATATCATAAAGAAATGAAGTTGAATTTGTCATTTGTGATGTGTTAAGATATCATATGATAGAATTATGGGTCATTCCATCAGTATCAAACAAATTTTTTGAAAAAGATATAAAATATACATAAGTCCATATATAATGATATTAATAATAAATGGATTAAAAAATTGACTTATACTTATTATATTATACCACATAAAAAAATAAAACGAATTTCTACAATCTAGGGACATCCTATAGTCCAGTGGTAGATGATAATGTCCAGTCGTACTTTGTTTGTTGGTTTGATTCCCGAAACCTTTTCCAACGCGACAGGATTTAACCCATCATATGGGTTGTCCTTTTTCTATACTATTATAAAATTTTAGAAATAATATCATAATGTTATAGCCTTAAACAATACTTTATGATGTCTAACTTAATTCATTCCAATATTTATGCTTATCCAAAATATATCTGCCCAATCTCATAGTATAAAAAAAAGATTACTAGAGAGGTCATCTACCAAGCATGTAAATACCAACATTTATCACCCATATATCATAAGATACATCATCTTGGTCACATTATAAACATGTGATGTCCTTATTCATGTATTCTCTTGAAACATGAATTACAATAGAATCATTGTGAAAACATGAATGATGTTAGAAGTTAAAACTTTCCACATTCCAACCTCCAAAAAATTCTATATTCTCAATCCATGATATCAATTTGTCATTATATCAGTCATGAGGTCATTAATATTATCAAACATTTTATTTTCTCTTTATAAATTCATTATGCGCATATAATCTACATTAAAAAAATATTCCAATCACTTTTCAAGGTTACTGGTACCATCAAAGTATTGAGAACCACAATAACCAATAAATATATATTCCAATATTCCACGATACTATAAATGATATTCCACATCATTATTTGGTAGTCCCATTAAATAAATACATAATAATTCTCCCACATCGTTTTTATAATGAACATCACCAATAGTGATCTCATGTGGATTCCCTTTTTCCATTGACTTAAGAGGTTGTTGATGTCGATCATCATTAATCCTTGGATTTGGGAATTGGTTAGTATAATTCCCCATTTAATAGAACTTGTAGCATTGATGTGTTGGTGGTGCATTCTCTATAGTCTTTTCTCTATTCATGCCATTAGCTACCTTTCCCTATTACTTTGGTACTCAGAAGCTCGATGACCTTCTTTTCCACAGTTAAAATATTTTTTAGTCCTTTTAAGACAAATCCCTCCATGATTCACTCCACACATTGAGCATAATGGAAAAATAATCTTCCTTTTAGTGTGGTCTTTAGATTTTCAATTGAATTCAATTTTCCACTTCTTATCAAACCCATATAACTGATGGGCTACACAAATCTCCATCTCAACCATAAGAGAACATCAAACTATTTCTACTGAGCTATTGAAGTCCCTTATGGATAATTCCCTTCAAATACTTGGATTCAAGCCACTAATGAATTCATTGATCCTACTCTCAGGTTGGATAATAATCCTAGAAGAGTACCTTTCATGTATTGTAAAATTTTCATCATAGGTACCAAAAAATTCATCTTTTTATGCTTCACTTTAAAAAACTTATTTTCCATCATTGCTTTAAGAATACGAGGGATGTACATATTGAAAAAAATGTTCATGAACTCATCCCATTCCATGGATTCAATTTCATCTTCGTGCCTCATATTCTTAAATAGAGTCCACCACTGGTCTGCTTCACCTTCTAAATGATAAATAGCCAGAATGACTTTTTCATGTTCCATATAGTGAAGTATAGAAAATATATTTTCAATGGTACTGATCCATTATTCTACAACAAGTGGATCAGAAGACCATTGAAACAATGTGAACGTTGCTTCATGAAGGCCTCAATAGAATATTGTTCCCTTCTCCACTCATTTTGAAGTCTAGAATGATTCATATCATGTGTTTGTAGAGAAATATGATTTTTACCCCATCTCCCATAACATTGAATTTTTCTTGAGAACAATAATTGCAGTGTCCATTACATTGATCAAAAAAGTTCATTCGAGTTCTATCCATCATCTAAAACCCAAACATAATAGCTATATAGGCAAAAATAATGCTATAAAAACAACATAACAAAGGTTAGTACATTCAATCTATATCAACCTTGGCTTATTCCAAGGTTATTCATGATCGTTATCATAATTCTAGGATTGTAACCTATACTTATACTAAACCATAGAGACATCCATAGACATACCATATAAATATCTATGGGGATCTCAATAATGTTTTTGCATCCTATTTTGAAATGGTTAACTAATTCTTTCATATAATACCATCTTTAGAGACCCAAGCTTGACGTAAATTGACATTATATTACTTTTTACTGGAATAAATAATAAATAAAAAAAATGGACACCCAAGGACAGTAATAGTTTAGTGTCATTGGGAACATAGAACATAATATTCTAATAATGGTGAAAGATCTCCAACATATCCCATAAAGATCATTCCCTTTTGTTCTCTTACCTAAAACCATTATTTATATCTTAGGGAAAAGAAAAATAGAAAGGGTGAGCTCAAATGCTCCGTTAGGGTAAACATAGTGAACATAAAAAACAATCCATAAACATTTGAACATAAAAACATGATCATATATTTAAACATCAAAACATTGAGCAATGACATAAAACAAGGAATTACGTAAGGTATAGATCATAAAGGAACATTAATCATGATAAAATGGCATGAGAAAAAAAAATGAAATTGTGGCAACAATTAAGCACATGTTATGATTTCCATAGTTTCCAGGGCATTTCTACCAAGAACATCATAATGGAAAAAGTCCATTAGTGAACCAGGTTTACTTGCCGTTCCATCATTGTATTACTGAACCAGATTCACTTTTCATTCCAGCCATGTCTATCTCATGAGATATAAATCATTACCCAATACATTGGAGGGAGATATAGGTCCCACACATCTCATAATGAAATAATTATAACATGTTCCAAAAAATAAGCATAAATCATTCATCATAACCCAAATAATAAAATGGGTTTCATAATCATTATCCCATCATAAAATAATCCATATAAAACAAATGGATATCATTAAATATTACGAAAAATCACACCATCTAAAAAATCATTACATTTTAATTGAAACATAAACATATTATATAATGTCACCTTAGATGGAAAATAGTTTTGATAAAACACTTAAACTGAATTCTTGAGGAAAATATCCATTATTCTTCAAAAAAAAATTTCCCAAAATAATAGAAAATTTTATAGGAGAATGATTTCTGTTGAAAATAATCATGACATCTTAGAGAGGAAGTTTCATGAAAATAAGGCGTTATGAAACCGTAAAAATCTATTATTTCTATATATTCAAAAAAACATTCTTCTCATACATTATTTGGAAAATTCAAAAAGTACTTCGTACGGTAAACAAAAGAAAGATCCGTTCCATAACACATAGTAAATGTCCAAAAGAGGTCAACAAGACTTTAAAAATACATGGAAAAATAGTAAAAACATTATGAAATCATTTATTATAAAACATAGACATGGATGATAAAGATAACCTTATTAAATATATACAAATAAAAAATCTCGGATAAGAATGAGATTGGAATAATTATCCCTTACCATTTATGACCTAGTCATAAAATAATGAAACATACATGCAAATAAAAATATCATATCCTTCATAAAAAATCATAAAACATTCATGGGAATAATAAACACCATACAAAAGAAATATATGTTGATTAAGGAATATGTCTCATAGAAATAAATGTGAGACAAAATAATCACATACCTTAGGTCCAATTTATTCTATAATTGTCTGAAACTCCTCTTCTCTGACATACCTCTTCTGAACCTCCTCTTATGAAACTAAAGATGGTCTTTGAAAAGACCACAACTTCTAGTATGTTTCTAGTGAAGTGGAGAATGGAAATGGATAGGGTTTGGCCGAGCTTGAAGGCTCAATATGGTATGAGGAGGAGAGGTAGGAGATTTTCTTTAATAAGAGAGGAGATGGGCACTTTTGGAAACCTCTAAAATATTAATTTTTAATAAACAAAAACCCCACTTATAAACTTCCAAAATGATTCAAATTCGAAGATGAGATGAGATGGGTTGTAATCGCATTGGAAAATAATGTTTAGGCATGTTGAGAATTTTTTTAAACCTTATCAACTTGATTTCACTTAATTTAATATATTTAATTTTTTCTGTGGTAATAATATTCTATATTTTAAATTGTTATAAATTATTATTTATGGGTTGTGAATTGACTACAATTGGATAATTTATGACATTTTTGACCATATAAATTTCAAATTATATATTTTAAATATTTTTGTTATTTTTAAACAATTTAATAATATGTTATTTTTATAAAATATCAATATTGTTCATTTTGACACTATTCAATTATTTGAATTTAAATAAAATCCACACAAAAGATATATTCAATCAAAAATATTTAATTGATCCCCCACATGTAATATTCATCTTGAATTATTTTGGAGCTAATTAAATAGATAATATAATATTTATTTTTATATTCTTAAAACCATTTATTTGATATTTCAATCAATAAAATAATTTCTACATCACTATTGTGTCAACATTAATGATAATTATGAAATCCCAAAATTATAAATAAATTAACATGACGTAAACAATTTTATTATATTTTTGGTGAATATTTATTTTTGATTTTTTATGCTGTTTATTTCTAAATTAAAATTATTAAACTTATAAGATATAAGAGAGTGACATGTTTTCACTTTCTTTGGTTTTAATAATAGTTACATACTTTTCATGGTCAAAAGTCCATGAAATTAATCTATTCTAACGCTTAGGTGAAATTGGTCATCATTTATTCATCCAAAATAATTTTTGCAGGTGTTAGGGTAATTTTATAATTTTTTCCCCCTTAATTACTTGATTTACCTTTACCTATAGTAAATTAAATTTACCGTAGTTAATATTAATAATGTCTAAAAATAAAAAGTAGCATAGTAACATAATTTGGACCCACTGATTGAAAATATAGAATCCATTTTCCCAAATTTAAAACATATATGTTGGAATATTTAAATTAAAATTAATGCTGTTATTGAGAAAAGATGTTTTGAATGTTAAAACATTCCAAAAGATTGAAATGTTTTTATCTACGAATTCAATTTTAAATTAATGATAATAAATTGAATTATATTAAATGGTAAAAATACATTCTATTTATAATTTAAAACCATTCAATATGATAATATAACCATATAAATTTTCATAATGAAAAAGATGTTTTTAAATAAAAGTTAGTGTATGTTTACTATTTATCAAAATATGAAAGATTACAGAAAAATATAAAACAATTATCCAAAGATAATTTATATATCGTTATTGAAATGAATCAGTTTATTTCATCAAATTGAACTGATAAAGATGTTAAAATCTAGATTTAATGTTGGAACTCTATCAAAAGGGGACAAAACAACACTTTTTAAACATAATTATTTTACCCAAAAAACTTATTTTATTATAACACCATGTTCTAGAATATGTGTATGATGAATGATATTGTTATAAAATTCAAAATGTGGTCAATAATATTTATAATGGAATTTTATTAATAATATTATAAAATTATTTTATTGATTTGTAAAACTCGGTATTGCGTACAAAACAAGTTATTGATGAAGGACGCTCATGCATGCAACACATGCCAAGAATAGTGTTGCATATACTAAAATCTAATACGTTGTTGAGTATAGTGCAAGCTAATCTTGGTGTAGCATACAACACAAGACATCAAAAAAATTAAAAAGAATATTTCTCATAAAATCATGTGGTGTTACAAACAATGTTTCTGCAATCAATCAAAATGAAGATTTAGAATTTATTACTCACCAACAGAGGTGAAAAATAACCACAATGTTGATCAATCACCAAAAAAATATATTTTGATCGAAAAGAGACTCTAAATTTTACCCAAGAAGAGACCGAGGTTGAGAGGGGAGAGAGCTGTAGAAGACTGAATTAACATCCAACTGATCCAGAACACTAAAATAACTAAACATGAAATTTATATGGATTTTAATACATTTAAAAAACGTTTAATGCTTGGGACTAGATAAAAAACCATCACAATTTTATTAAAAAATGGTCTTTTATCATTACACGACATGTAACCCTTACATAGTGAGTATTCATTGAAGATTTATTTTCAAATGAAAAAATGATCCTCATAAATAATACACAACATATACTTTTATTAAATGATAAATAATGTTCTCGTAGATATAAGAAACTATATATTATTACACAAAAATATAAAAAAACCAATGGCACCCACAAAACATTTGGATAACCTTACAAATCCATTACTACATTTATAATTAGAATCCAATAATTTAAAATAAAATCATCCTGAGCATTAGGTCAATTTTCATTGAAACTGTTGTCCATCCTCAGTAGTAAAAATACATACAAATATAATTGGGAATAATTAAAAATAGTTGGGAAATATCTAAATATGGGGAACAAGATGTTACATGCTCCCCTCTATGAGACCCTATATCCCAAATAATTCATGTCGAAGAATTAATTCTGGCAAATAGTGGATTCCACTACTCCCATGTCTATGAATCACACTCCAATATATCAGGTTAATTTAATCCATTCCTCTATAACACTAATAAAAACATAAAAAACATCGAACACATGTTATTAACATGAGATTCAATGAAATATATAGGCTATTTAACAATAAAATCATCCATCTATAACACAATCTCTTCCCAACTCATAATGTGATCAAATGATATATTTTGAGATGAAATATGTATTAAAATATACGATTTTCTATCAAATGAACTAAAAATATCAACTGATAAGTAACATGGACAATACTCTCAGTGATCGCATGTGGTCCAACAAATATTAGACATAAATATTCTTATTTTCTAGTCCAATAGTGACCAATCAAATGAGAAACATTCATGAAAACCATGTCTCCTACAAAAAACTCTAAATGATGACACTATTGACCCATATAAGATTTTTTCTGATTATCCCATGTAAAAAAATGTGGAAGTATATCCTGAATCCTCATAGATGACTCATAAACGAAACATAGTCCCACAAAATAAGATTCACCCACGTATTCCTAATAACGTGGTGATCAATATGGGTGACCATACAGAGCCTTGAAAATATCAAATATGATCGACGAATAATAATTATTGTTATTATAAAACTCAACTAGTCCCAGATATCAATCCAATGATCCACTTAAATCCAGGGCATAGGAACATAGTATATCACTGAGTGTTTGTATCAAACATTGAATATGCTTATTTTTTTAGAGTTGATATGTTGTACACAATATGACCTGAGTGCCCATCACCTATTAGTGATTATTATATAACCATGAAGTAAACATATGATCCCTTTCTAAAACAAAATCATAAAGAACTACATGTTACCTCTCAAGTTCCTACATATACTGCCTATATAGATCCTCATCTTTTGTTGTGTTTTTATATAAATGCAATGAGATTTCTTTGTTAATAAATCAATTACCATCCAGATAGCATTCCTTATTAAGAGAGTCTATAATATTACTATAAAAATTTCAATGGATACATTTTCCCATTTCTAAACCATCAACTATAGTGGCTTAATAAAACCAGAATGTTTCATTTCCTCTATCATTATCTTTGTGTAGGTGTTAGGATACAAACCTAATCAACAATATCATTCTTTATACAAAACCACATGAATAATCATCTCATGTCATAATACATATTTTTAGTTTTTATATGAATGACCCATTAATAACTATGACAATCAACCAAAACAGTGATCAACACAGATGTTGCGAGGAGAAATTTATCCCAAAAACTGAGAATACCATATAACGATAGAGAACCACCTAAAATAGTATCTCTCCCATATTAGGTGCCTCAAATTCCTCTTAACTCATATTCCTGATATTGGCTCTGTATAATAGACTCATGCAGAGATGATGATGACTAAATACTGGTCAAAACCATACTTTAAACAACTTCATGAGAATTTAGAAACAACTAAGATAAAATCACCATACAGTTCTAGTCTACTGTCAATTCCAAACTTGGTTTTGATGGAATATTCTAGTTAAGAGAATCTATGAAAAATTTATCATCCCCCAAGTTGTTGGTGATATTGAAGTCATATGTATGAAGGTATTCCACCTACCAGTTTTGTCTATGAATCAATTCCTTCTAAAAAATATATATCCAAAACTATTATAATAAGAAAATACTATAAACCATTCCCCAAAAAGATAATTCCAACAGCACATAAGAACATCCATGATTATAGAAAATTCTAAATCATTAGTTGGGTAAATATTTTCAGGTAGTCAAAGTTGATGAGAAGTTTAATCCACCACATGATCTTCATGCATGATAAAGCAACCCAAACCAATACCAGAAGATTTTTAATAGACAACATAACCCATACAAAATTGATGTAATTCCTAAATAAGATATAATATGACAAGTCATTTTAAATCATCAAAAGGTAAATAAAAAATGGATCCCATGAAAATTTCACCCCTTTCCTGGAAAGAGCACCATGAGGTGACACTATCATAGACAAATCCTTAAAGAACATTCAATAGTATCCCTAAAGACAATAGAATATCTAATTTTCAATGGAATTCCATGGATCATCCCATGAAAAGTTTGTATTCAATTTCATAGGATCAATCGATAAGTGATGATAAAAAATCACATTCCCTGAGAACTTCACTTCATGGATCTAGAATGTTCATTTTGAAATATTTATATAAACATGGTGAGTCCTTAGCATTCCTAAAAACCAAATTATATGCTGTTATTGCTCTCATTATGACCTTGAATACACCAAAATATCATCCCTGAATAATATGAAAAAATGTGTCTATATACTGATGGATTATCTGATTCATCAATAACATGTAATCTTTTCAAGCACTATTCAAATGAAATGGCATAACAAGACATTCAAAATGGCGAGAACTGTTCTTAAAAGTTATCTTTATTATATCATAATCTAAAAAACTGAACTGATGATAACCCAACTGATGATCAATCTCCATGAACTATTTTTTCCTATTTAACTGATAAAAAATCATTAACATTAATAGAATGATACATGTTCTAAAAAATTAACCATTTTGACATTACATTATCCACCAAAAATAGGATTGAATAGAATGAATTCTTTTCAAATAGCACCGGGTCTTCCTATTGTGAAACACTAGGATGGGAAAAACCATTCCCCATTATATTTTTCATTAGAATCTTGAGCACTTATATGTTATATGGTTCCATATGATAAGAAGGTATCGATATGGTCTATGTACCTAGAACTAGTTCAATCGTAAACTATACCTCAGTCTCCAGAAGAAGACCAGAGAAATTTGTTTGTAAAATGTCAAGAGAGTCTTCAACACATCATGAAGACCAACAATAGAAGATACATTATTGGGGATTACTACTACATAAGAAAAAAATATTTTTCTATCTGTTAGGGAAGGTCATGTATAACAAGACCTCGAATCCCACTCACCCAAAAATTCTTCTAGTCTCTCATCTGCCTCAAAAAACAACAAACCCAAATTATAACAATCTACATCAACATGATGAAAAACAAGATATTCCATCCTGATGATGACATCAATCAAATGAATTTCAAATCCAATTATATACCAGACTAGCATAGCATCAGTTATTAATACAACACAAGGACACTAACATCCTTGCTCTTCCCTCATACCAATAGGTAACAATTTCTCTTTAACAAGTTAAATTAACCTTGTTTTAATGTTAAATATATAAAAATTAGATAGATATAAATAAGTGGAGTGAAAAATTATCAAAATAAAAAAATTTTATTAAATATGAGATGAAGAATGAACCTTTTACTATAACTAGATCCAAATCTACGTCCACTATAAACTAATATAATGTGTGAAGCTGCTTTACTTATATGGCATGTGGCTAAATCCCTATAGTCATGAAGAATGTTACTATACCACTATATCCATGGGATTTGATGATCCCTAACTATACCAAGTTATATACAAATCCAGGAAGAAACATTTCATATGAGTATAACATCCAAAAATATTACACATTATTATAGGTGAAGGAAAAGGGAACCATGCATGTCTGAATTTTCCATAATGACATCAAGTAAGAGGCACAAAACTAGATGCAACTAGAGGTACAATAATAGACTACTATAGAGAACCATTCTCTACCACTGTGATGATTATCCTACCACATCTTATTTGTCCCTAGAGAGACATAGAAAATACCACTAGGATTAATAGAATGGGTATGATATCCAACCATTCTGAACATATTATGTTCTTCCATCACATCTTTTTCCATTGTATCTACATAGGTCGAAATCTTCAGTATTAATACCTACAATCTGATATCCAGTTTCAATCAAAATATCTACATTTATGCTCTTATCTCATGATTATTGAATACCTATGCTAAAAAATGATCTTGCATAGAAAAATGATTAGTGTACACTAACACCAAATACTCTCCCTTCTATAAAGTGAAAAACTATATAGACTTGGCCATCATAATAGATGCTAGAAAAAATTACTGGAAGGAGTGAGTCTTAGAACACAAAAATCCATGCTCACATTTCTATCCACATGTACCCCGGAATCCCCCAATTTCATGCTACAAACCTCGTGTATGGATGTTGGGCACTTCACCATGATTCTCTTAGGTGTATCTAGGAAGTCAAATATCTTATCAATATTTTCACGAAATTCATCCATCTATTTTTTTCATTCATACCATTAAAGGATGGTGTTTTCGGGCACATGAACTCTATTTATTGATCCTTTCCTCCTATTACTCTAGGCATTACATCAAAAACATCATTATAAGATCTCAGTGCATTCTGATCCCTCGAGAAAACTAACCACATGAGATCCTTGATAAATTTATGATCCATTAGAGGATCCCCTTTAGGAGCATCAGTTTTACCCTCCCGAGGAACTCACATAACAATAAATCGGAGGCAAAATAATATAATCGAAAATAAAAGAAATTATCATGAAATAGAATAATCTCAGTTCAAACTAGAAATTCCATAAGAAAGAACTGATATTAAAATTAATAAATCAAAATAGGTGACATAAATATAAACATCCCATTATAACATGAGTCTCAACATATGAATATTTGTCTAGAAACAGACCACAATATACCTCTCAATTGATGAAAATCCAATATACTGCCTACCAAACATCATTAGATAGGGACCCCTGTAGACATGCTCCATTTTATACCAATTTTCAATGAACATAACTCAGATAAACTCTCAATATGGTACCCAGCCCGCTCTTCCACATACTAGATGGGTGTTCCCAATCCCCATGGGCTGGTGAATATAAGTATGGGCATCAAAAAATAATCATTTTGAATAATTTCTCAAAAAATAAAGCAATAAAATAGAATATGTATATAATATAGATAATGAAAAAAAGAAAAATATTTTCCATAACTAAAAAAATATGGAACACCCAAAAACTCAATAGTATAAACAATCACTACATATTGGTCCAACTACAAAGGACTCCCAAAATTGGAAAAAATAACTACTCCATTAGGTATCATGAGTATACTCTCACCATCTCACCCCCAACAACCCAACTGAGCTGATAGAAAACTTCACTACCTCACTATTAAAACATGCTTTTATGTGCATTAAAAGACATGCAACGGTCTATGCACCACTGAATGGGTATGGAGGGTGTGAGAAAACACACTCAGTAGGATCCCAGATAGTTTTTCAAAATAAATTCATTGAAAAATAATTAATGTATTATTAAAATTAATTAAAACCTGGCATGATAATAGTTAACAATTTTTAAATCAAACTAATGAAAAAATATTTTAATTTCCATTTTTTCAACATATCCAAAAAAATAAGGTAAATAAATTTCAATGATTTTCATATACATATATCGAAATAGACATATCTAGTCAAACCAAAACATGAATCACATATAATATCAAATTCATAGAGGTACAATCAAATTATTTCAACCCAAAATTAGACCAAATTGGAAAATAAGTATTGCTTTCATCACACCAAGGATTACACTAGCTCAAAATAGTTTGGACAATTGAACCTAACATAGACACTATCATACACATCAATCCACTATATATATGCATCAAATCTAGTGAGCGTTGGAACAAACCAGTAAGTGTACATACCTACTGGTTTCAAAAGTCCCTAGAACAGTAGGCCTATAGATAAAAGGAAATACACATGTGAAAACCCCCTAATGGAAGATTCAACAAATTACTATACCTTCCACTTATATACCCAAGGATTCTCATGTTTTATATTTTCCAAATGATCTAATCAGACCATTTCCATAAAACCATGATTTGAAAATTATTTCACAATGCTTTAAAACACTTTCCCATTTACCAAAACCATGTGAAACCCATCTTATATAAAACCCTAGTTCACCACACAAATTGAAAATTTGTCATATCATGATATTTAATTTACTAAAATAGTTTTAAAAAGTAATGGAAAATGAAATTCAACAACACATGATAGAGATAGAACCACCTACCTCAAAACATAAGTGAAACACAACCATAATTTAATCCACTATAAATTAAGAACAGACAACCACAACAGAGACCCTAAAACCAATCCTAACAATATATAATTAATTTAATATAACAAATTGGTTAGTAGAGAAGATGAAACAACGCATACATTAATAATGTACACCATTCAAAGTATAACTAAAAATGTAATGGTATCATGAACAAGATCAAACAACATATCTTGAGGAGAATCAATGGAATCATCACAACATTATACAAAAATATAAAAACTATATTGATCAAGGGAAGAACAAAATACTAATGGATTACTCACCTAGAGAGATGTAACAAAACCGTAATTGTGATAAAACATTAAACAAATCAATCCATAAAGAACAGATGCTCTCAAAATCACCAGAGAAGACCCCTTGTTCATGTGGGGAGATAAAAGGGAATAATTAATAAACTGTCAATAGATGTATCACCCAAAATTCCATATATATGAGATTTGCAGAACTTGTAATAAATTTACTTTCTGTTCAAACCATACGACATAGAAATGCAGAAAATAAAGTCTCTTTTTTTATTGAAAACCCAATCATTTTACATTACACAGGGTGTAACCCTTACACATTGTGTGATCATTCACATTATTTACTTATCTCATTGAATGATCCTATAAACCATTATACATCATATACTCCGATTAAATGTAAAATTAATTTCCTACATATGGTGAATACATTATATTCTTACATGAAAATCTAAAACACCATGGGAGTCCCATGTGATGCCTAATGAAAGAGGAGAAATTCAAATAGGTGTAAAATACGTGAAAGAAGATAACATAATGTTACACTTTTAGCGTAAGATTCATTGCTATGAATTTAGTGCTGATTGGGATTGAAGTCAGACATGAATAAACTTATAATATATGATTTAATCGTATATTTAGATTTTTTATTTTTATAACACATTTCATATTACTAATGGTTCAACAAAATCCATATTTATACATTAGAAAGGATGAATAATAGTTGAATCCGTGACATGAATGAAATAATTCCATTAAAGACAAAGACTAACTTTAGAGTATGTATAGAGTATATAATTTAAAATGTATTAAACATGTCTGATTATTTATCATGACAATTTATTTATTAAATCTAGATACATTGGTATGGCATGAATGCCAATATTTCATTAATTAATACTTTGGTTATAACGAATTATATATAACACCAATGGAAGAGGATAAAACTAAAATAACATGACTATATTGAACATTATTCTATAAAATAATTCACATTCTATTGTGTGGATCCCCTATATATTTTCAGATGTGTATGATATAAATATTCACATATTTGGAAGAAATGGGTAATTATAATTTCATGAATGAAAATTCTATATTTGGGGCAAACATTAAATAGTTATTATAGAATTTATTCATGGTTTTATATTGATTAAACATGAGAAATTTGATATTAAATTGAGATAAATACAATTTTTTAGTGTAATATGGGATCATGGTTATTCATATCATTTCAATAGAATGAATTTAAGTACTTTTATCTAAGGTATAAGTAAATTAAAATATATTAACACCCATAGCAACAATGTTTTTTATTTTATTCGTCCATTATAGATTCAATAAAATTTATCATCTTGTACTTTTAAATTATTTCCATGTGTATGAGATCCATTATTTAAAAATTTTTCAAATTGAATTTTGATCGAAAATGAATAGAAGAATTTTAATTACTAGTGGAAAAGATTATTAAAGCCTCTATTCTAACATCACTACATTGAATTATTCCATTTAATGTTATATGTGATGCTAGTGATTTTCAATTACTTTCTTATATACATAATGAAGTGGGGAAAGAATAATTTTGTCTACTAAATAATAAATCTATAAAATATACTCAATTGAATAGCCCAACCATAGATATAGATATGCTTGATGTTTTTTCATCCTTGTAAAACTTTATACTATAATTACTTGGTTGAAAATTTATGGTATTCAATAACTATAATTACCTTCACTAAATTCATTGATAGATGGTGGGTTATTTATAATATGTTCATGGTATTACATGAAATTACATTCCCATGATAACGGTTCAATAGCCATCAAGAGACTAGATACATAATTATTACATTAAAATTATTTTTGTTATTTGTTATGATTATAAATCATTTTTCAATATTATGATCCATTCAGATAATCATAGACAGAATTTCTCTTCCTTAACTAGTAAAATTGGAATCATAATAAATGTTTGAGATTATATTTTTAGTACTTGATAGTGTATAGAAGATGCAAACTTATTTTAACAATAGAATATGCAATATAGTTGGAATATATATAGAAATGATTCTATCTTAATGAATAAACAATCATAAAATAATAAATGGACAATAAATAAGATAAATAAAAACAAGAAAAAAATTTAATGATATTATAATGATTTAATTAATGGTAATTAAAAATGATATACATAAGAAACAAATAGTTTAGGCATTTTGAACGAGATCATACCAAAAGGAATGGACAACCCCATTACCCAATCATAGATACCTCATGATTCCTACCTATAATTAAATAGATTTATAACTCAAGGACCCACCATTCAAAAAAATTTCTTAATCAGTTCATCATATAAAATATGTGTATAGGAAATACATGTCCTAATGTTAAAAAATTAATAAATTATAAATAAAAAACATAATTTCACTATAATGATTATCTTATAACATTTTCCCATATATAATAAAATAATATGATGGAATGAAAATATATATCCAATTTTGAAGAATTAATTAGTATATAGAAATGAATTACAATAAAACCTACTATGGATTATTTGGTATATATAATGTTAAAATAAGTATTCTTATCATGTAATGAATATGAAATTTTAGTTATCAAAAACAAAAAAAAACTTAAGATGATCGGTGCATTTAGACAATAACATAAATGTATTTTCAGTGGACGGGGACCAATGAATGTTTCTATAAATTCATGTTGAAATTAATATTATATAAACCCAAATCTTTTATTCACTTTAGATAAATACTGTTTCTTAATGGATAACCCTCCAATTTGGTATACATTGATCCCCAATTGTGCACATGTGGAAAAAATCGAGTTTAATCCACTTGGTGTAGGATTTATGATTTACTATATATGTATCAATCATACATACTTGGATAACATCCCAAATTAATATTAATGAATCCAATATATGACAAATAAAATGCCTACATATTTATTTTTTATGATCAAACTATATAAAATATCATGCATCATGGAAGAATTTCGGGAGAACAATGATTAATTAATGGGATATAATTTAAATGGGATAGGTTCTAACATGTATAGAATATCATAATGATAAAAATTATAATCATTTTAAATAAATATAACAATAAAAAAATTTGGAATATACAAGACAATGGAAATGTAAATGTTAATTGAAAAGATAGATAAAAGGGACCCTTACAACTCTTGAACTTAATACCCAAAGGACAAACCAAATAACTAACCACAATCCACAAAATATAAGAAAAAACTCTATAATAAACAACAAGGGTGATCTAGGAAAAGATAAGTATTAATTTTTTGTAGAGTAAATGACGATTTGGGGATGGTTTTTTTAGTTGTGGGGAGATCTATATGATGGAATATAATATTTAATAGTTTATTTTCAATTATATTATGTACTTCAATTAACCCATTAATGCATCTTTACCTACCTAAATTGAAAACTATAATGGTTAGTTCCATAAATATCCAACAATAACTATGTAGGTCAATTTTTAGTCATGTTTATAAATATTTCATGTCATATTCATCAGATTTTTACAATTGATTCAATATTTTAATATTTTTACCAAAACTTTCAAAATCCCTCCACTTTAATAATAATGATCTCTTGATTCAATGTATTCAACAAATAATTTCATATTTATACTCTAATTTTATGAATCTTAATATTTATATAATGATGCTATATCAGATAAAAATTTATTTTTATAAGATTTATTTGATTTATAAAACAATTTATAGTTTAATACTATTTAATCCATTAATACATAAACCCTCATCACACAATAATAAATGACAAGGGTAAGGTCTAAAATTGTGATATTTCCATGGGTATCATTAAACAACAATGATCTAGTAGTGATTTCCACAAACATGAACATCTCCCATTTACAATTCAACTCTATCCTTAATTATTAATGTTCTCGGTGGGCTTGGTCAAGGGTAAAACATGGAGAAGAAACATCCATAAAATGATATAATAAATGTGTATTGTATGTGATGTTCCTAGTGTTAGAGGCCATGTTATCTCTAGTTTTTATTAATTATATCATTTAATTACCCTAGCATTATACTAACTATAATATATAGTATATTATAGATATATTTTCAATTGTCATAATAACCAACAGTCCTAATAGCCAATATTCATAATGCCAAATAAACATTTAACCTAAATATTTATCTTAAACAATATAAATTCATTTAAACAAATAACTTAAATAATATATCTCATTATTTTCAATATCTATATTTCAAATATTATTTTAATTTGGATATGTATTATTCATATTATATTTAATAAGTTTGTTATAGAATATTATCCAATCAAAATTAAATTTATTCATTGATTTGTTTTTCTATTATATATTCTTATCTAAATAAGAGAAAATAATTTTTAATCATTAATTTTATTATGTAGCTAGTATTAAATTATTCATATTTATTACAAGAATTTATCGGGTATTACACTAACCCCACATCATTAATTTAATTGATAAAAAATGAAATAGAATTTTGACTAATCATATATGTATTACTCCTACAGGATTTTGATTTAGAAATTTAGTGAAAAATATAAGCATAAAATGTATTGTCCCCATCCCAGAAGCCACTAAAATGGTGCACCGAGCCAGGTGGTTACATGACCTTAAGTGTGCCTCCCTGTATGCCAAAGGCTGCTGACTAGTAGTGGGGGTCTATGTAGTAATGTGGGGAGACTATAACCCCTATTTATTAGATTAATCCACAACATAATAACCAAATAGCGGAAAAAATAACCAATAAACAAGTAACATGTATAAGAACCAATCCCAACAATAAATATGCCATGTCATACTACAAGTGTAAAGTGTAAAAAATCCCAAAATAAAGACAACGGCCAAAATCCCCAAAATGGTCCTGAATCCAAGTCTGTATCCTCCACCAAGTGCTACCCAAATACACTCGACAATCTTGCGAGGACCCTTTCCCTTCTCCGGACCTGCAAACATGAAGTCTGATCGGGTACCCAACTGCAGCCCGAGCAGGGTGTGACTATAACTTAGTAGGCCACCACAAACAGTTTCTACAAAATATCCAGTATAAATACGTAGTGCATGAAAATTGAAAATTAATGATAAATTCAATGTAATTACTTAAGGTACCTTTGACCAATTCAGATCCAATGCCATTACCACATCCAATACCATTCATTTAACACCGATTATCATCATTTAAAATTTCATCACATTTCCATGTGTTAATAATATACACTATGTTACATGGGTCTAAGGCCAACAGTCACAAGAAATAGGGTAAACACATAGTTATCCTAACTCACTATGACTAACTCCCTCATAGAAACCATATCCTCACCACAAAGCCATAGTTCGGGTGGATACAACCATTAGGAGAATAGACCATCAGTCCCCTTTCCTAACCCGTTCATTTTGGGTGGAGTTTAGAGCCTCA
Organism: Viscum album; assembly: GCA_963277665.1. NCBI lineage: Eukaryota > Viridiplantae > Streptophyta > Magnoliopsida > Santalales > Viscaceae > Viscum > Viscum album. The sequence goes on along the minus strand of OY728128.1, from coordinate 411,732,238 downwards.
GAAATCACTTGACATGTGGGCGTAGATCCTCAAGTCATACCCCACTCTACGAAGCCATGTGCACATACTTATATATAACTAACCATCAACCATCCAAATTGTTTCCCTTAGGTGAACATTATTCACAAAAACCCACATGGGAATTCACATTATGCCTTAAACCATTAAAATATTACCATTTAACATCATTTAACGATTCACCAAATTCCCATGTGTTATGCTTATCTCACTAAGAATTCAATCCTAGACCCATAACCTATCCCATTATGGTCCATAATCAATTTACACATTAACCCATTTAACTCATTTACCATTTCCATGAATCAACCAATCATACCAACATGTTTATCAGGGCCTCTAAAATTTATGACAATAACTTCACTTGATTAATATCAATCCCGAATCCCAGGAAAGCCGACACATCACATGGATGGCCCTAAATTAGGTCAATTCAACTCAACGCATCCCACGGGGATCATGAGGGCTTCCATTTTCCATTTAAAACACCATTTTAACCAAACATGCCAAGGTTATCCAAAACATAACAAATGGAAAAGAAGAACACAACTAAAAATGCACAAACACCAAAATAACCAAGGGATATCACTTTTAGACCACCTACCTCGAAACTGCAGTTGAGCGCACTCTCTATCGAGTCTTTAGCCCTCGATCCAACCAACCTTTAGAGCTTAAACCTACAACTCACCAAAAAGATTGGGATTTTGTGTTTTCGAACAAGATGAGTGAAACCACCGGCCCTAATCTGAAGAAGAGAGGGGTAGAGAGGATTAGACATACCTGGAGCCTCGATCTGCCACCAACGGTGTCCAAAACGGCCAAGAATCAATGGAGAACCATCCTTAGGAAGCTTGGGTCGGATTGGTTCGACCAGGGGTGAAGAGGGGAGGATGAGAGGAAAATCCAGAGTGAGGTTTAAAAATCCCATAGTGGAATTTTTTTGATTTTTCAAACATTATGTGGTCGCACGGTATAGCTGTGCGGTTTGGAAAACTGTGTGAAAACCGTGCACTCACTTTTGTCCATAGGAGGGAGGGTCGCATGACATATCCTGGGCATGCCACACGGTTTGGTTGACTGTGCGCAGGACATGCATCCGGGCCTGTCATGCTCAGTTTTAATTCCATTCATACCCTGAGCCTCCAGAACACCCCCAAGGCCTCTCACACCTTTGAAAGACATACCATAAGGTCCAAAACAAGGTATTCATCCAAAACATAACAAAAACATACCTTTCCAAAAACCGGGATCTTACAACATCCCCACCTTATAACGGCTCGTCCTCGAGCCGAGAATCCAAGCCTCATTGCTCCATCGAAGAGAAGAGTTCGGGCCACTGAGCCCGCATATCTGATTCCCACTCCCAAGATTCTTCTAGAACATTCCCATTATTCCATAGTAATCACACTAATGGCACAACCTTGCCTTGAAAAAACTTGTTACTATGATCTACCACACGAACCAGATTCTCCTCAAAGTACGCATCAGCCTCAAGCTCAGCATCCTCAACATCAACCACGTGAGATGGGTCAGGGTGATACCGTCGATGTTTTGACACATGAAACTCATCGATCATCAAACCATACCACTGTGGAAGAGCCAATCGGTAAGCCACGGGTCCAATCCTCTCCACAACATCAAAAGGTCCCACATACATGGGCACCAACTTTCCCTGCATCCGAATCGGACGGTGACCCAACCATAGAGACACCCGAAGGAACACTTTGTCTCTGACCCGAAACTAAAGAGGTCTATGTCTCTGATCTGCATACGACTTCTGCCTACTCTAAGTCGTAGCCATATGCTTCCTGATCAACTTAACTCTCTCTGAAGTCTTACTGCATGAGACTTGGCCCCAACAATTCAGATTCACCGGCCTCTAACCAACACAACGGAGGTCTACATGGCCTCCTGTAAAGTGCCTCAAATGGTGCCATCAGAATCATAGCCTGAAGACTATTGTTGTTGGAAAACTCAACTAATGATAGGAGCCTCTCACAAGAACCAACAAAGACCAAAACACAAGCTCCTAACATGTCCACCAACAGTTGGATCGTACGATCCGACTACCCGTCCGTATGTGGGTGGAAAGCCATACTAAAAAACACATGTGTACCAAGCGCCTTCTGCAACCCTTTTCAGAAACACGATGTGAAACACGGATCTCAGTCTGAAACTATGGTCCACGGCACACCATGCATCCACACTATTTCCTGAACATACAACTCACCCAATTGGTCGACTGTAAAGGTCTACTGATTCGGTATGAAATTAGCCACTTTCGTTAACTGATCCACAACCACCCATATTTTATTATTCTTTCGTGTCCTCCTCAGAAAACCCATGAAAAAATCAAATGTTACATCATTCAACTTCCATTCCGGAATGGGAAATAGATGCAACAATCCACCTAGGCATTGGTGCTCGGCCTTCACCTGCTGACAGGTAAGGCACCGTGCGACAAACCCCTCAAATTTCTTCTTCATTCCAGGACACCAAAACTACCTTCAGAGATCACGGTACGTCATTGTCAAACCAGGATGCACTTTTCACATTCCATGTTTTGGTTTTACATCATAATTCCTACCGAACACGAATCATGGGAAAAAAAATTCCCCACAAGGCTTCCTCACCGGAACCATGACAAAAGCTAAAAACTCCTCAAGGATTTTTTGACTTCAAATGTCCATACCATGAGAACATCATGGGAAAAACATTGATGGAAACACCTAACTAATAACATAAGAAAACATAACACACAACTTCTCATCATAATGGGGAAACCAGTCATCACCTCATCTGTCTGATATTCTGCACAACTCATTACCCCAAATCACTTGGTGTCATTTTCTGTTCACCCAACTCTAATAGTGACCCAACAAGGTATCACCCGGAGGAAAACACGCGACCCTCCCTACCACATTTTTTGAAGATCTCACTCCAACAATATACACCGAATGTAATAAAAAACTCTTGACTGCCTAACTTGTTAAACAATGCCAAAGCTCTCTACCTGGGCCAACTCACCCGAACGGTGACCACTCGAGTCCTTCAAACCAAAAACTATGGTCACTTCATCAACAGAACATTTATCTGGTATGGTTCTCTCCACTATTTTCGGTTACTTGGCACCACCTCCATCGACAAAGGACTATCAGATCTCAACCCAACTTTCCCATTGCCTAACACGTTCTAACATACCGACCCCAAGCATCCATAGGAGAATTGCCCTTCCTTAGCATCCAGCCGCACCATCACAACCATTCAGAAGAAATACCTACACTGTCCATTCAAGGACTAAGATCATCATGACCTCACATAGGTTTAACATTACTTTGAAAGGTTCTTATTGCGACAACATAAGCCCGTAAGTGGTCACTCTCACCTAACCCATTCAAGATTACCATCTCAGGTCGGACCACTTTCGACTAGCTTTCCCCAGAACACCCATCTTGGTCATTTCCTGAATTCTAGTAAAGTTCATTATAACGGATTTTTCACCCTCCAAACTATAATCGACCTCACCCATGGCATGACACCAAATCACATGACCAAGGTTTTCCAAACTTCACAGCATCCTAAAATACAACAAGGACTATTGAACTAGGTCTAACCCTAATCTAAGATGGAGTTATAAGTCCCCAACTTCTTTTTCCACAACCTTTGTCATATCCAACCACATCCTCCCACGAGTAAGCACAAATCCCACAAGCTTCACTTTGCACCACCCTAAACTCAAGGCAACAGTTGGATCATTTTTTACCACTTCCAAGTCTCACATGCCGATCCAAGGACCCTGACAAGCACCTCTCCATCTCCTCATTGCAACCCTGGTGCCACTACGCCATATCAAGGTTCTCTATTCCACATTAATGGACGATTTATCACTCCCCATCGTTGGAGTGTCGTTACCTTTCTTCACCATGAGGGATTCCAACCCCCGTATCATAAAACTGATCACAAACTAAACCCCAAACTTAGACATGGCCATCCAGCTTTTTTCCCAAAACAAGGAAACGAATGTCACCTAGTGCCTATTCTAGGAATCCATGAATGGAACCCAAGGAATTTTCAACATTCAACCAATCCTGAGGTCTCCACCCTAAGCCATCAAGGGTGCACATCCCATCATCAAACTCCACACATATCATTTCCTTATGTGTAAACTCCACGATGTCCCTCATTCTAACAAACACCTTCATGTCTCCTAGCGAGAGCCAAAGCTTCTCAACATACCTTAAACAATGCCAAGAAATTGGACATGCTCATCACTAGATGAGGTATGCTATGAAGTCGTCGAGGAACACTACCACCAACATACACGTTTCTGATTTCAAGTTATGGGACACCATGACCTGCTAGGAATATCAGGCTTCCCTACAGAATGGTAACCATCACCACACAGGTGCCATTTCCAACCAAGTTCAACCATCACTCAACAACAAACCTATTCATACACAAGTTTAGCCACATGAACCACCCTCACCTCGGTTGTCACCATCGAGCGATAGTATATAACAATACATTAGCCACCCCTGTCTTTCCTATTCAAAACAACTTCCAGACGTCCATTAATCCTCACTCAAATAGGTGAGTCATTCATTCAAGCGATACATCCATTCAAAAAAAACCTTACCCATTATCACAAACACTAAGGAGAACTTATGAAAGAACCAGGAACAACTATACCACCATCCATCCCACCTATCCATACGTCACAATACTGAACCACGCAGCACTTGATGCCCCACTTTCATGGTCCAAAACATCCATACGTGTGACACACACCCAAAAGCACTAGAAGCCTTGTCTGACCTCTCTCATACGTCACCTTGAAGTTTGAACGATACCAACTCCCTAAACACACCAACTAGTCCATAGAATGACCGAGAAGGCCTCAATATCCAAGACCAAAATCTCCACTAGGGAATTCTCATAGCCCCAACCCATGCATACAAGGGGATAACTGAAAACACCAAGGATACCCAAATTTTCAATCTAACATGCACATTAAAAACATTTCATTCACTCGGCACTTTGAAAGAGTGACCGATTGAATTTAACCGCAAATGGAAAGATCCCACATGATCAATCCTTAAACAAACCATTCTTCATTATTTACCCCAAAAGCCATCATCATACTTAGAACACCACCCACTACCATACCTACTGTGGTCATGGTCAATATGGGTAACCAACATACGCAATCACAAGTTTTTTATCAACACATCTACAAAGCAATTATTCATTCCAAACACGATCTTTTCCTCTTAGGAACAGTAACTATTTCATTACATGTTAAAATCATCTTTTTAACACATTTAGACCTTTCATTGGGAAGAATTCATTAACAATTTTACCATCACTAAGAAACCGCCTTTTTTCTTTTGGATACCAAATCAACCCTTGAAAATTATCACATCCCAAAACATTAACCTGTTCACAAAATTCCTCATTTGCTTTCCCTTCATTCAACCACTTGTTTTATTTCATTCATCTCATCATTTATTGATTTCATGAAATGCATGATGCATCCTACTTTTCCTGCCTGACACATCCACCCCATGCTTGGTCCTAACACAATGCATGTCACATATCTCCCTAGGTGCCTAAAATGAAGCATGAATGTAATTCTTCGTACCATTTAGGCGACAAGACAAATATGATAAAACAGTCCCATCAATCCACATGTGCATTACCCAATGGTGAAATATCATCAATTGTAACAACACAAACCCAAAAACAACAATTCCCTCCCTGGTTGACTTGGGTTTCCCCCATACCTGGGTTAGCTACTCCCAAGCACGTGCTCATTACCAAGGACTGACACGTCTTAACCCTTGGCTTCCAATCCCATATAACAAGAGCATAGAGAAGGAGAAGAAAGACCTCCTCTAATACCACTTTGTAACGTCCACATCCTGGAAGGCACTAATCATGTGCTCTGAGTCGGGTGGTAACATGACCTTAAGCGAGCCTCCCTATATGCCATACGCTTCCGACTAGCAGCGGGGGTCTATGTAGTAATATGGGGAGACTATACCCCCTATTTATCATAGTAACCCACAACCGAATAACCAAATAGCGGAAACAAAACCCAATAAACACAAAACATGTATAACAACCAATCCCAACAATAAATATGCCATGCCATTCTACAAGTTCAATGTGTAAAAAATACCAAAATAAAGACAATGGCCAAAATCCCCAAAATGGTCCCAAGTCCATGTTCGGATCCTCCACCAAGTGCTACCCATATCCACTTGACTATCTACCAAGGACCCTTACTCTTCTCCTAACCTTTAAACATGAAGTCTACTAGGGTACCCAACGATGGACCAAGCGGGGTCTGAGTACAACTTAGTAGGCCACCACCAATGGTGTGTACATAATATCCAGTAAAAAATGTATTGCATGTAAAAGGAAAATGAATGATAAATGTAAAGTTATTATTTAATGTTCCTTTAACAAATTCAGATCCAAAGCCATTACCACTTCTAATACCATGCATTTCACACCAATTATCATCATTTACCATTTCATCACATTTCTATGGGTTAATCACAAACAATATGTTACATGGGTATAAGGCCAACAATCACATGCAAGTGGGTAAGCACATCGTTATCCTATATCACTATGACTAACTCCCTCATAACAACCATATCCTCAACTTGAATCCTCAGTCCTGGTGGATGAAACTATTAGGTGAATAGGCCCTTAGTCCCCTTTCCTATCCCGTGCATTTAGAGTTGAGTTTAGAGCCTCAATCTTCACTCAACCCGTGGGCGTAGATCCTCAACTCATACCCCACTCTACGAATCCATGTGCACATTCTAATAAATCAGTAACCATCAACCATTCAAACCATTTCCCTTCGACGAACACTATTCACAACAACCCACATGGGAATTCACGTTATGCCTTAACCCATTTACATATTACCATTTGACATCATTTAACCATCCACCCAATTCCCATGTGTTATTCATATCTCACTAAGCATTCAATCCTAGACCCATAACCTATCCCATTATGGTTTTTAATCAATTTACACATTAACCCATTTTACCCATTTACCATTTCCAGGAATCAACCATTCATTCCAACATGTTTATCAAGGGCTCTAAAATTTATTACAACAAGGTCACTTGTTTAATATCAATCCCCGAACCCGGGAAAGCCGGCACATCCCATGGATGGCCATAAATTAGGTCAAGTCAACTTAATGCATCCCACGGGGATCGTGAGGGTTCCCATTTTCCATTAAAAACACCATTATCACCAAAAATGCCAAGGTTATATAAAACATAACCAAGGGAAAACAAGAACACAACTATACATGCACAAACACCCAAATAACCAAGGGATATCACTTGTAGACCACCTACCCCGAAACCGCAGTTGAACACACTCTCTATCGAGCCCTTAGACCTCGATCCAACCAACCATTAGAGCTTCAACCTACAACTCACCCAAATGATAGGTTTTTTGTGTTTTGGAAAAAGATGAGAGAAACCACAAGCCCTAATACAAAGAAGAGAGGGGTGGAGAAGATTATACTTACCCAGAGCTTCGATCCGCAACCAACGACATCCAAAATAGCCTAGAAGCGAAGGAGAACCACCCTTGGGAAGCTTGGGATGAATTGGTTAATCCTAGGGTGAAGAGGGGAGAAAGAGTGGAAATTCACAAGTGAGGTTTAAAAAGCCCATAGTTGCAATTTTTCATTCTTCCCAACATTAAGTGGTCGAATGATTTAGCCGCACGATTTGGAAAACCGTGAGCAAACCGTGTGCATGCCACTGCCCGAAGGAGGAGGAGTAGCACGTTTTTGATGCATGGTTTGGAAAATCGTGTGCAAATTGTGTTCTCACATCAGTCCATAGGAGGGGGGGTCACATGGCTTAGCCTGGGCTGGCCGCACGTTTTGGCTGACCGTGCGCATGTCATGCGTCCTTCCCTGTCTTCCCCAGTTTTCTTTCCTTCCATGCCCCGAGCCTCCGGAACACCCCCAAGGCCTCTCATACATTCGGGAGACATCACTTAAGGTCCAAAACAAGGGATTCATCCAAAACATTATGAAAACTTACCTTTCCAAAAACTGGGATCTCATATAAAACCCGTTGGAAGAGAACATATAAATGATTAAAATGTGAATTTGTTTTGATTGTTTATCCATTTAGAAATCAATCCATAAATAAATTTTATTTTATTTGTGAAACACTAACTACTATCATATTCATATTTGGTTAAATATATAACTATAAGAATCATTCCAAAGGATTTCATGTATAATAATGATTCTGTATTCTATGTTGACGTTAATGGATAATATTTAGATGATAAAATCTTCTATAAGGGGGGGGGGAGGATAGAATTATAATAGATTTATTTCCCAAACAAGAGCTAAATTTTCTTCTTATGAGTTATAATAATATATCCATTGAAAGAAATTGTGATAGTTATAAGAAAATAAAAAAAGATAAAGAAATATATATTTTACTAGACTACATTATTCAACGATTCAATAAAAAAAAATTCTCTTGTGGTGATTTCTGAAGACTAGGAACAATGGGAAGATAAAAAGATATTTCAAAATATCATATATCAGAAGTGGAGATGTATAAATGTGAGGGCCACGATTTGATGAGACTATTATCAATATCAAAATGAAATGAGTGTATTCTAGTGATATTATATAATCTATTCATGTCTACTGAAGTAATTACCCTTATTAACTAAAAGATAACTATTGTAATGTAATTTCATTATAGATTCGTTTTCTATAGATGTATAGTGTCAAGGGACATACATAGTTAAACTATTTTTCACATTAAAAAACATTTTTGTAACATATTTTGATTGATATATTGAATAACTAATATGACAGGGGTTTTATATCATCCTCAAAAAGGTGACAAACTTGAGTTATCTAATAGTGAAATAAATTATTCATTAAAAATGAAAAATCAATAACTTAAGAAATGATTTTTCTTTAATGTTTTATGTTGTATTTATGACATATAAGATAGCATAAAAACACCCATTTTTATTTCAACATATTGGCATGTTTTTGGAAAGTCATCAAACCTATCTATAAAAATAGAGCACAAAAATATTTGGTTTATAAAGTGATATAATTATAAATTTACAAAAAAATGAATGAATATGATTTTATAATGTGATTTTCTTATGGAATCTAGAAGGGAACATTATGTGAATGCTACATTATACATGTAAATCTGTAAATTATTTCATGATGCTCACATAAAACATATGAATGTAAATGGATAGAGTAATGTTGGTTCGTAAAATCAATGATCGAAAATATTCCATGGGAAGTAGATCTGCAAATTTTCAAAACATATTCATCATATAAATTCTTTTTCTAATGGATATTTTGGGATCAAGTGAATTAACATATATATATTTAATGTAAATGGAAAATGATTGAAAACAAACATTAATGGATATATAATATAGTACCCAATCACATCTTTCAATGAATAATAATATGATGAAGCATTTATGTGGTGACTCTAATAAAAGCCCTCTTGTTAGAAAATCTAATTTAAAGAGTTTTATTTTAACTTTTTAATATAATCGTATACCACTAGATTATTTCCATATTTATCTTACTTTTTTTGACATAGATTCTATGAGGTAATGAAATACTAGCGTAACATTTTATCATGTTCTCCATAATAGATCCACATGAGGTTATATTCGTTCCACAATTATTCTTTAAATATACTATATTTATTTTGTATTTTTTAATATCAAAACATATTAGTGAGATATGAATGGATATGGTAACAAACTATTGTGGGAGGATATTTTATCTACAAATTATAATTTTATTTATTTTTTTCCTTGCCTATTTGATCCATGCGATCACTTGTGAGACACCAATATCTAATGAATATATAAAACTGGATGACTACATACAGGATTATTTTTCATATTCTAATTTTTGAGAAGTACTAAAAAAATATGTTATATTTTCAATATTATTCTATTAAATATATTAACCTTTTAAATTCGTAATCCTGATAGATCTATTAAAAAATTTCATAAAAAACATTATTGAGAGACTCAACCTTGAATTGAGAAACCAGTTCTTGTTCTTCCACATATCAAAACATATGCGAGATATAATAAATTTAATATCATCATGTAAATTAATTTCTAATAAATTTAATTTATTAATATTAATACCTCCTAAACATTTTTATCATTAATTTTCTTTTTTATTTCTATTAACAATCTTATAGAAAAACTAAATTGAATTCCTAAAAACCAAACATAAATTACAGTTTGGTAAAATTCCTAACTAAATTTGAGGAAACGTGTAGGGTAAGGTTTTTTATAGTCATCAAGAATAGAAACAAATTCTATAAATTATATTGGTAGAGTATTTTTGAATAATAAAAGAGACTTCATAAAAACATTTTGAATTTTGGGAATCCCCTCATTCATTAAAATTATAAAATTGTGGTGTAGTAGATTTATAATGGTATGAGAGATATTATACATTATGGAAATTGAGAGAATATATTATATTATTAAAATTTAATAATTTTTTTTAAGTAATAAATAATAAAAATATGGTTTGAGGTACATAAATAGAAAATAGTAGATATACATTCATTAAGTGTTCCACTGTATATTATTCAATTCACCTAAAAATATAAAAACATCCTCACTTCAACCATTGTAGTTAATAATAATGAAAAATAATAAAAACATTATATCCTAGATATCCTTGAGATTTTATAAATTCATTACATAATTTGTAGAAAAATAAAGATCCAATATGTTTAGGGTGAGACATTTATGAGATAGTTTGGAGAATGATAATGCTAGAATCCATAATGATTTATGTGGAATGAATTTAATTGAATATAATTTTAAATGATAATATTAGTTACCTTAACTGTTGGAAACTATAATAAACTCAAAAATGTAATAAAGATATATGATATTTATGAAGAGAATTTTGTTCTTGTTAAAAATATATGAATAAGAAACCCATTATGATTTATTTCATAAAATAAACATGTATATGATGTCAATTATTTACTATTACAGAATCGAGATAAGTGCCTTGGGGTGATTACTAATTGTTTGTTATTATTTGTAAAACATTGTAATAATTTATTCCCATTATTCTTGATTATGCACTTTATATTTAATTTATGATGTTAAATGTGGATTATTTTTTTATAAAAGTTCAATATCAGGTATAATATTCAAAACGATTGATTAATTTATTTAATTAACTATTGTTAAATAATTTTAATGGTTGATATTTAATTTTGGATTGAAGTGTTGAATGAAAATATAATAGACAAATAACTCAGTGTTAGAAAAGTTATAAATGTTTAAGAAATAAAAGAATTTGAGAACATGTAATTAATGAAAACATGATATTTCCCTCAGGGGACCACAAAATTTTAATGTAAATGGTTATCAAATGTTAGTGAAATTGTCATTTGGTTTTCTATATCATATGATAACGTATATATGATTAAATATTTATATATATAACACAATTTTTCTCTCAAGATATAACTATATAATTATTGCAATAAAGATTATTAATAGAATCCATGGAAGGAATTGGATGCCACATACCTATATAACTTTTATAAAATATATCATGAACTAATGAAGTTGAGTGGTATGGATGTTACAAGGTTTTTATGTTTCGACAATGGGATCATCATTGATGGTATGCATATATTCATACATTTTGCAGTGTTATAGGTTATAAAATCTGGACATAAGAATATATTTAATTGGGATCAAGTTTATCTTTTTTAAAATTTTGAGAAATTCAATTTTATCTTATGATATATAGAGATTGGTTGATGAGATTTAGGTTTTGTATAAGATCATTGGATGTGAAAAGAGTATAAAACTAGTTGTTTTATTAAATAAGTGAACCTTACTAGTTATGATATACAGTAATAAGTATCGCATAATCATATGGGGTTCATATATAATAGTAGCATAAAACTCTTGATAATTAGATTATTGGATTTATCATGGAGGATTTCATCACTTATGAAATGATGGGATAATCATTAATCATAGGGGATCAATAATATATCATTTTTAGTGATATTCTATATTGTACTACTTTATGATTGTAACTAAAAACAAAAAAAATATTTAGTTCGGGATAATTGTAGAAAGTCTAGAACACATCAAAATTTGAAGGATGAGTGATATAAAAGAGATGGATCTGAATAGGAATATTTTGAATATATTGATATATAAGGAAATATATGTTCTGTTAATGACTCATAATGAGTCACCTAGAAAAATATATTTTTCTAAATTTTGTGTTTCCCTAATTAAAAATATAATTAGTAACCATCCAATGATATAGATGGTAGTCCATGGATCCTTCGACTCATAATGTATAGTGATGTGAAGGAAGTCGAATGATGGAATAGAATCCACATATATATTTAAGGAAACCGAATAGAGGTACTTGTGGAACCATCATTTAAAGGAGACATCTGGATCATTATTGGAAGTGATATAAATGAATATATCTAGATACTATCATTTTTTCCTCTTTTGGGTAGAAATTCATCATTTTTTGTGATACAGATTACAGATTGAGGGATTTGAATATTGAGCTACAAAATGAAATAATATTTTTTTAAATTTCATTTTTTTAGAATTATGTGTTATTTCATTATCTTAGAGAATAAGTGTGTTAAATTTTATATATTATCACAATTCGATTGATCAAGGTTATTATTATTCAAACTCATATATTTAAGGCTATATTTTTTTGATCATTTGTTATATTAAATGAGGTTATAGGTGATAGGGTTATAGTGGAAGACTAAACCATGTACTACAATAATGGAGATTGATTTATATGAGATTAAAATTATAAACATCATATCCTAAATGAAATCACATATCATTGATTGAATAATATCATCAAGGTTATAGGAGTAACCACATGGGGACTCATTATATAATGAGTTTATCAAGGATTGATATGTTAGAATCATACTTAGAATACATATATTTGTCACAATATTTGTAATTTTTTTTCAAATAATTTTTCTTAAATATTTTTTTAATTCCTATATCTCCACCTCTCTTATCTCTTTATTTTAACTCTATATCCCATTATTATTATAATTTTTAAAATAAAGATTCCCAATTAGAATTGTAGACCAATATATATAAAGAAATTTGATAACACAGTCATAATCCCATATTCTTATTATTCAAGTTATTTATAACTAATTAATCAATTGATTGACCCCTTGAATATTGTAATGGAAATTACCTAGTATCGTACATATAAGTGTTATCTAATGGACCAGTTTTGTGGAATGAGGTTTTTTACCTCACACTACACAATTACATCACAGAACAAATGATTTTTCAAGATACCCACAAATTGATCTTGAGTAAACACATATTCTAACTTCAACACCCCTAACATAAATTTTTCATTGATAAAGTGACACACTATCTCATTTTTCTTCATCCAAAAATAATGTTCCTCATTTTGTGTATGATTTTAAACAAAATATTTAAAATGTATAAAATATAATATGAAAATATGAATCATTACCAATATATTTAATCTATTATATCACCCAAAAAATATGTGTACATTATTGAGTAGTGACAATATATTCTACCACCACAGTACTAAATGATATGATAATCACATCTTTCTCAACTAATAAATTTATAAATCACCAAGGTAGAATGAAAAATATATACTTTATCTCATATAATCTGTTGAACCAACAAAATCAACATCCATAATTGTAAAAAATTACTTGAAAATATTTCCCATTATAGGACAATCTAATATCTAATATATAGTTAATGAAAAAAATAATCCCTTTAACCAATATTATGTTTTCTTAATTTCGCTAAAATTGAAATTTTTCAATTGGTATATAATTACTATTATGAAAATTCATTATCGTTTTTTGTAATGTAGGAATTGAATTATTGTTCTATAATCCATAAATTCAGCCAACCTTTATCGACTTTTAGACATTTAAACTATGAAGAAAATAATGTTTTTATACCTATGATTTCATTATTAAAAAAACTTTACAACTTATTTATTAAATTTATATTTATATTTTAATATATCATTCTTTCTTCATGTGAATTATATGGTATATAAAAATATAAATTCAAAAATACTAAACACATAAAACTTAATAATTGGGTTTTTAATAAACTCATTTTGTTGAGTTTCAAATGATTATAAAAATATGATTTCACCCACAAAAATTACCACTATCGTCATTTAATAAAACACCTTCTACAAATAGAAATTATTATTATCTCATCTTCATTAGATTCCATGATTTTTTCTATATTGATCATTGCAATAATTCCATTCTATTAATATGTTCATTATCCCATAATGTTCACCTTTAATCAAAAAATTTAATATTATTTTATATGAAATGTGTCTAATTTTTTGATGTAAACTAATTCATTAAGAAAATCATTTATAAAAGTTTATTTTAAATCCATTTGGAATATCATGAACACAATTTTCATCAACATATCTTTGTTTAATCATATCATATCCCATATTTACATAGGAGTAAATGTTTCAACTATATATACACCTTGAATTTAGAAGTATCCTTTTTCACTATATTAATGATTTGTTTTAAATCAACAAGTATTCCTCATTCAATTGTTTTATAAAAACCCACTTTTGTGATAAAATTTTATATTTCAATTTAAAATTATATTTGAAATTTAATTATTTATAAAATAATCTATCTACTCATTCAAATCACTTATCTTAAACTTTTCTTGATCAAACTAATGAAACAGTTTGGGAACTGCATATGATAAAAAAAATATTGTTATAGAGTCTTATTTAAATGTGTTTGCAATAATTTTTTCTTTTCAACAATAATATTATTTTAATTATTTTATCACTAATAATTTATTTCATTATAATTTTCAAGCCTTATCTGTGTCCCAAATCATTAGTTCTTTCATTTAAATCTTAACAATGATTTTATTTTCCCTTACATGGATCCCTTCAAATACTCTTTGTTTTGATGTCCATTACTATTTTAAATAAAATTATACTCATTATCCAAAATAGTTATATCATGGATTTAAAAAAGATACAAACTACTTATTTCAAAAATAAATATTTATTTTCATTGATTATTTTTAAGAGAAGTTT
This sequence comes from Viscum album, assembly GCA_963277665.1. NCBI lineage: Eukaryota > Viridiplantae > Streptophyta > Magnoliopsida > Santalales > Viscaceae > Viscum > Viscum album. The sequence goes on along the minus strand of OY728128.1, from coordinate 411,716,994 downwards.
CTTCACAAGGTCATGATATAAACCTTTAATGTATCTTCCTAAAATTTATAACAGTACAGTTAATTAAAATGATTTTAATGTGTTTTAATATAGGTTTCACACATTAATCATATAATATGGGTTATTATCTTCTCTTGTGAATAAAAATGATACATTTAAAATTCTGAACATCTTAATTTTCCTCAATTATAATACATATTTGGTTGTTCTATCTAAATAAGCATAATATGTGCAATGTTTTTTATAATCTGGTTTATCCTTTTAAAAAATCAATTTTACTGGGGGTCTTCTAACAATAAAATATTTTTTCCGTATGCCACGATTCCTTATTAAATCATTTACTATGGTATTGGTGGATTACCTGTTATAAAAAATATCAAATTCTAAGATCATATGTCAATATATATTTTATGCCAATATCTAATATCATGTAAAAAAATTAAGTGCCTAATTTTTTTGGGTACTCATCATCATGAAATAAATATTTTTTAGGTATCGATTAATAATTTATAGTAATTTTTTATTTAATTATAAATTAATTATGTATGTTCAAAAATATCTACAGGAAAAAATTCTAGTAACCTCATGATCACTTGTGTTTTTGATTTTTTGTCTCTTGAATTTCACTTTTCATAAAATCACTTATATGAGTTCACTATCATGTTCTCCTAGGGATATACCCTACACCTTCATGTTTGAAAATTTATAACTTTGTTTTTCACCTCATTTATCGCAACCATTTATGAAATTATTTATTCCCTTCCTTGAGTATATGAAATTATATGTGTTTCTCTCCACTAATATGGTCAATATTTTCTCTCTCCTTTATTTCTTACATAATAATTACACAATAATTTTCAATTAATGTATATATCTAATTAGAAAAACATATAACAATCTTAATGTGAATTAAATAACCAATTCTCAACATATTTTTATCAATACCTTCCACAACCAAGAAATCCACCTCTATCATGTCTTCTCCCTGGATTTTGGAATCCCAATAGCAAACAAACAAAATGAATTATACACTGTTGAATCTTATTAATCCTTACATGTAATATACTATATATATTGAAAGATATTTTTTTCAAGTAATATTGTATTTATACATAAAATATAGAATCCAAAATCTATCATGATCTATTACTTTCAGAGAAATCACCACAAAAAATTTTATTTTGTCCATTTTCTTTTTGATCCAAATGTATTACAAATTGAATGATAGTTAGATATATATAAATTAATCCATTGAAAATGATGAATAATCCTCAAATATAAATTATATAGATATATTTTTTAAATTTCATTATTCGCGATGACTCCTTGAATTACATTATTTCATTGTTACTTATATCCATTGGCAAATTCATTCATATTAAGGACGATATGTACATGAATCTGTGGCTATAAATATCACACCAAAAATAGTATCCAATTGAAACAAACTATGATCATTCAAATATAATCACATATAAAATATTATCTAATAAAATGAAGTACCTTTTCAATATGGAACACATTTATTGTGCAATAACCATCACAATAAAAATAATTACACAAAAATTAATATGCATTTTTATGTGCCTTCATTGGTGTTTATATGGTCTTTTATATCCCACAAAAGTCTGTCATCATCATTGATGTAGTATATTAATTCCTTGTATAAACCATGATATATTTTTTTTCTATCAAACTCATTTACAATCATGACTTCATGTTGAAAGAATTTATGTTACAGGCAATCCAACTCCCTATGAAAATTCAAGGATTCAAATATGTTTATTGATATTTTAAAGTTTTATTGATTTATAATTTGAGATTATTATTCCATACATTATTAATATTGGTCAAATAATTTATAATTTAGATACACTCTTATACATTGAGGTTTTACTAAACAACATCTCACAATTTTAGGATATTTATATTTGATCTTTTTTAAATCATACTTCGACTTATCAGTCTCCGAATGATTTTATTGTTTGTATAGCTCTAATTCATGGACTATAACTTTTCTATTTTTCATCATATGACATAAAACATATTTATCTTCAAATATGAACACTAATTAAACCCATAGGTTAATAATTAAAATAATTTTATATTATCCACCGATGATTTATACTATATATTGTAGTAGTTGAATGGTTGGAGAAATGAATTATTTTTTCTGTATATTATATTCCTCAAATTTATATTCTTATAATTATATCAATCCATCAAATGCTTGAAAAAGAAATTTATTATGTTGTATTAATTTTTGAATGGTTATTTTATTCACATTCAAAACATTACAATATTTGTTGTGGGTGGATCATCAGCCTTCTTACCATGAAATTTATAAGATTTTTTACATGTATGGTGAAAAAATTTCTATATCAATAGATAGTCTGTGAATACATCCCCATAAATTTTTCTTCTTCAATATTCAGTGAGTAAAGTAATAAAATAACATTTTTCAGTTCTTTCTCACACAAAACATCTTCAATAATGGGATTCTAAAATTCTATTATTGTATCATTCATCGATTTATCTTTTCATATAAGACCATAATCATTTTTTCTAATATCATATATGACATGAATACATTAAAATTAATACAATGAAACAATGATATATTCCATTTCATTAACCAAGAAATACTTTAATATAACATTCGGTAGTTACTATATCACCATTTTCACTATAATGTTTAGAAATTCTGGTGTTATTTATAGAATTCACATATCTTCAATAATTAAATTATCTAGATCAAATAGTTGGATAGGTAATTATTTTGGGTAAATCATAAAGTATATATAAATGTTCAAAAGCACTTATAATCATAGATAATATCATTTTTGATACTCCTTTGTTTATATTTACCACATTATTTGTACAGAAAAATCATGTAATCATAGAAAATCACCATTTTATAAAATGTGCAGAAAAAGTATCCACTGTAATAATTAGTCTTCCAAAAACATCCTCGAATTTCATGAATAATCATTCTATGATAACTAAAAATTACATATTTAATGATATTTTATTTCATGTATCATTATACACATTTATTTCATGTGTTCATAAGTATTTAATCATCTTATTTTTTCATAATTGGATGTTATTTCCAATAATGATAAAAATTGTTTTATAATTCGTGACCATTAACATTTTAGTTGAAGAGAGAAATATCATTAACAAAAGGATTTTGAACTGTGATATTTTTTTGAAAACTTATTATTCAACTAAAAAAACCACTAATTGGTAACATAAATGGATTATATCTTTGGTGGTCATTAATCAGTGTATGAGTAGTTAAAATAATAACTCAGATGAACTTATTCAAGGGTATGTATGAATTTGAATCTCTTCAACCCTGAAAATGAAAGTAATAAAATTAAATGAAACATTTTGTATTATTTTTCACTCCCATATAGGTATATGTTTAAATATCATACAAATAATTGTGTTATGATATTATAAATTCACAAAATACACTACTTATACAAATTCATAATTGACTCATTCCCCCTTATATTTCACAAGCAGTCATAATGAATTAAAGGCCACTAATATCGCACACATGAAAGATTCATTTTACATTATGTGAAAAATATTATGAACATTTATCAATTATAATAGTTATACCATCATTTTTAATGAAATTGTCATGATATTTCACATTTTTAATAAACCACTCACCTATATTGTAATTCATTATATTGAAAAATCAATGGAGGCATATCTTCTCTTCTCTTACAGTCTTATTCAACAAATAAATTGGTCTCCAATCCTTCTCTTAAATTGTCACATTATTCAAAATATCTATATATCCAAATTATTCACTTCATGATAATATATCAATCATTTTTATCTCTCTGTATGTTTTTCCATCCTTGATCCTAAAAAATTTCTTTCCCCATTATTAGAAAGCCATAGACATCTAATACTGTTATGTTACATATATTTTTCACATCTTAGTCAGCCAAAAAATAAGTTTTTTTAATTATTCAAAATAAATTAATAATGAATACATTATTGTATAACAACAAAAATTATGGAATAATTTATTCAATATCTACACTATTTTAATATTCATGTTATAATCAATATATATTCTAGAAAAAATACAATAAGTCATAATCTAGAAAATATATTTGATAATTTCATTATAGGGTAATGATAAATATCATGATTTAGTAATCCAATTATAGACTTAAACTATGGAATTGTCCATAAGTTAAAAAATTGAATCCTACATCCCATAATAAGAAAATTATTAAACAAATAATTATTTCTTAACATTATAGTGTACGATCAATCTATAATGACAGAACATGTTTACATCCTTTAATTATTTAACTAATATATTCCAATCATAACTTATTTAATATACATTATAATTTAATATTTAAAATTAACATAATTGGAAATTATGTCAATAAATAATTGTGTTATGCTCATTGTAACTACTAGGAATTCATCATTCCCTAACCGTTAACCATTCAGAAAATCTCTTGTGGAGAAATTTAATATGATAAATTTATTGTACAATGTTGAGTGATTTTTAGTTATCAATAAAAACATAATAAATATCTTTGATAATTCTTAAAACTCTCGAAAATGAAATCATAATGATAATTAGTCTATTTTAAAGTATTTTTTGGTAAATTTATCAAAAGAAAAACAAACCGAAAAATTAAAACATGGTGTATTTTTATTATTTACCACTAAAACCAATCCCTCCAAAATATAAATTTGAAACTTGAATGGTGTTCTATTAGTTGATATCCAATAATTTCATGATAATTATCCACATTAAATAACATAAAAATTATTTATAATAATGATTTATGATGTGAATGATGAAGTATTTTGAACTCATATATCCCAATCAACACTACCCTTGTCATAAGAGTGTATACACACTAATCATAAACATTCCACTATATATTGTATGACACAATTTAAATATAAAATGTTAAAGATTCCCTATGTATATAGTTTACCCAGTAAGACAATCAAGGTCCTTGTATAAAAATATGTTAGATGTGAGTTATTGAAATAGTGGGTTCCCTAGACCAAAATATTCAATGATTTTGATTACGAAATCCTGTTTACAGTTAGATAAAAATGATTTCATCATACCATTATAGTGTAGAAATTTTTTTGGCCACCATTTAAATGGTACATTCAATAGATTAATTGTCGTATCAAAAGTTTATAATGATTCCCATGCTATAATAAGAACATATAGATACAATGACATTAATATTAAATATATGATATATGGTCTAGATATGACATACTAATAAGATACAGTGGATATTTTAATTTTAGTTGATGGGGGATCATAATCATTAAGACTTTTTCTCATGTATTTTACACTTGGTGTTCTCTAGTTGTGAGATCATGAGGGATGATAGCCAGTAGGAGCACCACATGTTTCGCGTGTCATTGGATGTTCTTATCTATGATCATGTGTAATTTTCTCCAGATATGAGATCATTACCAACGCATGAAATTTTATTGTGTACATTGTTGAAAGACAAAAACCATGAAAATGATGTTGTCTTGATTTTGTTTGTGTTCGATGCATCATTGGTGGAATGACATTTGGTGAATGATCAAGAAAGGATTTTTCACTTCTGAATTATGGAATAAATATATCTCAAAACATGTTGAAAAGGATAGTAGAACCTTCATAAGAAAATGGACATGATGGTCGGGGGTAAATCCATCTAGTTGGATCTACAAACAATAATGAAATAAATTGTGATGAGATGTGAGTGTGTTCGACATTATGTGATATTACAGACAAAGAGATTATATTATACAATTCATTTTTGTATGTTGGTTATCACTGTTGTGACAATACTTATCTATTTAGGGTCCATGATGGGTTAACAGATCTCACTCCTGGTCTATGAATACTATTCACTACTATCGAGATAAGGGGATAAAGGGTCCCACACAATAGTGTATTTGAGAATCTTCCCAAGTTAGATAATATGATTTTTGGACATGGTGTGTGCCACAACGGCGGATTGGGATTTTTCCAATGTTAAACTATCACCAATGAAATAAATAAATTCTTATTATATGAGTTTTGAATAATGATCCTTGAATTTATTAATTAAAGGTATTTACATGTTTTATGTAAATACATGAATAAATATTATTTAACAAATACTAAAAATATTCAAGGTTTAATTAATATTTATGTGAATGACGAGTCATGTATTGGATTTAATTATTGTCATGTAATATATTTAATATATATGTGTAAAATGATAATAATATTCATGACTTAGTTTAGAAGACAAAATATGTCTTTAATAGTTTATTGTTTATTTGGGGGTCAGGTTGGCATTTCTGGGTAAAAACATAACACACTATTAAATGAGTTGGAAGGAGCATTCATAAAGATCAATTCATGGGAATTATCTCTCTTCTCCACTCTCCCATGTTCAAGATTGAGATGCTCTGGATCCATGGATCTCAGATCAAGCACTCTCTTATACAATGGTAGTGAAGTGATGCGGTGGTTTTTGGAGCATTGAAGGGTTCGTTAGATCATCGCACATGCACATGAAATTTAATGATCGGTGCTTTATAATATATCATGAAGAGTGTGTGGATGATCTAGAGGAATTAGGCTTCAAATTCATTGAGCAACAATCACCAAAAACAGGAAGACATTGTGCACAACTTCAGATCTTACACAAGTATTTAAAAGTTTAATTTTGAGCTCAGAATTATTCATGTGTGATCCTAGGATTTAACTAGGAATCGTTTCACCAAGGTTGATAAGATCGTCTCTATTTTCCGTGGAAATATTATAAAATCCCACTTGTTTGGTGCTTCTGTTGCCTTCCAGGTTCCTTCAAGTGGTGTATTAAGAATGTGTAGAAAATTTATGTCAATTACAAATTAAATTTACATTATGTTATGAAGGTGTTGTCAATAGGGTCCCAACGCTCGGGGTGGAATCAGAATTGGACATCGGATGGCCAGTCTGCAGCCTTATGATATTTGGAATACGTATTAATGATTGAATTTTGGTGGTGTTTTGTATTTCAACCAGAAATTCAATGGTCTAAAAACTCACTAATAAATAAATTTTTATTTGATATGAATTTCTTAAAATTAATAATAATATTATTATTATTATAAAATTATTTGGTGTTACTGTCATAATATTATTATTATTTTTATAATAATATTATTTTTATAATAATATACTTTTTTCCAAAGCCTGTTATTTAGGTTTTTGTTGGCATTTTCATGTAGTGGGGTGGTTTATATTATTCAAAAGGATAAACAGAAGAAAAAAAATTTGTGGGGAGACCTACAATGTAGGTCTCCGATGAAACAAAAAAACTGTTCGTTGAGGGGGGTCGAGCAGCCCCCCACACTTTTAATCCGCACATGTCCTCATCATGTGGAATATATACCAGGGACGATGATGGATTCCCCTACCACCAGCTAGGCCGGTGCACCGCTGCATTAAGGCGCCCCCATACGAGTTCCTACCACCACCTCCTATAGAGGCCTCCTCCTGCTTCATACAAGGACCTACCCACAATGCACCAGGATTCCCTCAATCCCCCACCCTCAGTATCTTTCCAGTGCCCCAGCCCCATCTTCTCCCTGCTCCAGGGGTGGTGGGGCCCCACTCTGGCCACACCACGCTCCTGGTGGCCCCTCCTCAGTCAGTTACGCTCTACTCAGACCTCCTACGCACGCTGATCCACGCACCCGGCTGACAGCCCTCCGAGTCTCTGTTTCCCAAAACCACTAATTCACCTTGATTCGTCTCACCCCCCACCACGGACACCACCTCCCTCAGTGGTCTCCCCCACTAGCATCATGACACCCCAATGAAGCCTCCTTGCCCGCCTCACCTGACAAGGATCTGAGCAGTGGCATATGATACACCCCTCCACGGCTCCATGTTGGTCCACCTGTGACTGCACCCACTAGGCCACTGCGATCTCCACCCAACCATCTCACATTCTCCCAATCACAATAGTCGGTATAATGAAACCCCAGCCACTGCCTGGTCCTCCTAACAGGCTGGTAATATACATTGTCCTCAAACAAGCCCATGTAGGTCTTCCCATTCTATAACGGGCTTTGTCAGACCTACCCATCATGAGACACCCCTACATGGGGTCCGCACCACCTGAATTGAGCCTGTGAAGATTCTCCCCAACCCATACCAAACGTTCCTGATGTTTCATGGGCCAAGGTGTTTTAATCATAAAAATTTTAATTAAAAAAATTAATTAAATTTAAAATGAGAATTATATTAATTAAATTTTATTTTTTTTATTAAAATTGAATGCGGAGTAATTAATTTAATTTGGTGGTTAATTAAATTAATTATTTAATTTCATTTGTAGTTTTAATATTTATTTAATTAATTGGGATCGAACGATGAAAAATATTGAGTTAAAAATTAGAGTTTGGTTTTTAATTCTATTAAAAGCACTTGAATTTATTTAATGCATGTTTAATTTTATTTTTATATTTGACTAATATAAGTGAGATAATTTTTATTCTAATCATGAGAGTAAGACCCACCAATGCATGTGTGGTGTATGTTTATTTATTTTAATTAATTATTTAATTATTCAGTGGGTCTATAATAATTAGTTTATTTAAAAAAAAAGTTTTATGTGTAATCTCAAAGTCGTTATATGTATAAGGGAATGTGTTCCCATTTTAAGTTATTAATTTAACTCCCCGATATCCTCATTACTTCATGTGAGTAATGTTGTATAATGTTGAGATGGCTAATGATGTAATTTGATCCGAGTCATGACTGTGCTCTGAACAAGAGATATGATGCATTTGAGGGAAAAATGTTGTAATTTGAGTTGAAATCCATGCAACATAAGGTAATTACCCTAGGGTTTAGGTTGTTCCATTATTCACTCAAATGATCAACCAATAGTAATTGATCATGATCAAGTTTTCATTTTATTTTGCGTGGTTTATTATTCATTGAATTTTTAGTTATAGCACAGTCACATAGAATAATAAAAAACAAACATGAAAAATTAAATGAATATGTGACGTCGTATATTTTTGTATTTTACACATGGTATGTTGTGAGTCATATAATATAGTATGTGATTATAAAAATAGAAAAAAAAAATTGTCGCATTAAAAATAACAAACCCTCAACGATATATTACGTCATAACAGCCTTCCATAATTGAATTTTGGAAAAAACCGGCTTTTTGGGGTGCCAGTCATGCCATAGCTGAGGGTGCCTCAAAATACAAGGGAGTCCATATAAGGGTGATGTTTTGAAATTACTAAAGATCTAGTAAGGATTAACTATATCTAAATTACAATCATTTTGGTGGAATGTGTTGCGTAAATCAAGGTCAGATTTTAGAAGTTGGGACTTCACTCAATGGATCATGGAACCACAAGTTAAAGCTATCAGCCAACTACAAGGCTTCCTTGAGCCCTCCATGTTGTTGCATATTGATAACATGTAGACTATGAGGTGTATTTATAATATTCTTGACAGTATAATACTCAAGCGACAGAGTATTCTGATACTAGCACAGAGGGTTCCAAGAATTTTAAAAAATAGTCGGAGACATTAAATGATTTGAGTAATTAATCAAAATGTCTAAACTAGTAATCATGATAAAATGTACTAATCATCTAAAATTTATTATAAAATGGAAAATTATAACACATGTTTAACAAATGCAATATTATAATGGACAATGTAAATTTCCACATTCATATGTGTATCCATGAATATTATGGGCACATGAGCATAGTATTATGATATAAGAAACTAAAGGTTCTAGTTTCCCCAATGATGTTAAACTACTTTATGAACCGAGGCAAAAGTTGGTTACATGAGACTAATTTTCAATGAATATGACATTTATGTCGTTATTCTTTCATCAACATCTTGTGTCATTTTTAGGCGCTACACTATGACATGTATTATATAACAAGATGTCACATCTCTGAGAGGTTTCCAGTGATAATGTGGAGAAATTATGTGAATAAGACGACATATACAAAATCATGTGTAAATTGATTGATGGATCATAATATTTAAATGGATCCCTTTCTCATATCTTTTTCACCCTTTTACTCAAGTTTCATTTAACTATAAAAATGAACATGAATCGAGTAATCTCTACATTAATTGTTTATGTAATGTTCTCCAAGTGAATAAGAATTCAAATATAGTTTTTTCATTAATTCATACAGAGAATAAATTGAAAGAGGGTGAGAAAAGGCCAAAAGTCAAGTAGTTCAAATGGAACATTCATGACATCCTTCTATTAATGAGGTATTAAGAGGATGTTATTTTCATTTGAAATTATTAAATAATACTCTAGAAGTTTATATATAATTATCTTAATTAAAGAAGCATTTTACCACTTCTTCTTCAGGAATATTCATCAATATAATGTTTTAGTTTTACTACATGCGTATTAAAAACAATATTCTAGTGAAATATTTCTATTCAAATATTGTAACCAAGTATGTATATAATCCTTACTAAAATTCCATTGTATTCTCAATGTGGATGTTAAATGGTGATACCTAAGCCAGTGGTGATAAGTACATGACTTTAAAATTTCCATGTGAAAGATTCATGTTGAAATATTATTGATTTTAACCACAAACATTAATCACATGTTTCCTTAGACACAAGGAGATATTTTTCCATGTTTTGGAATGATTTTCGTTTTTGATATTTAACACTCAATCACTAGTTCAGTAATGCATGAATCATAGTCAATGAGTGATGAATATAAATGTATGAAATATACCCCGTTGTAGAATGATTATTCTTTGTCATGTAATACATAATGTGGTCATCAATAACATACCCAATATGGTCTTTAAGCATAGTACATCTAAATAATTTTTTTATTATCAACATCATTAGATTGAACAATGGATCCCTTAGAAATAAGGGATTCTCACAATGCTTTTGGAAATAGTTCAATGTGTGAATGATTACTATTCCAAGGGTAAAATAGAGGTATATAATTACTTCATAATATTCATTTATGTAATTGAGGAATAGTAAAATGAAGTAATTGCATGGTCAAAAACATGAAATACTTCAATATTTCTTGTCGAAGAATATCTTGACTGTGCAGTCATCAATCAAGATAATGTAGCATGGACTAATACCTAAATCAACATTAACATATCCACATCATGACATTGATGTAAATGAGGAGGATCTATGATGATGTATTACTTGTTAACATTGACAAACAAAATGTATCTTGGAGAAATTCCTAAACAAACATTTCATACATCAATGTAATTATGTAAGTAATATCATTATTACAACTTTCATTAACATCTATTAAATTTCATGTCATGTTTCATAAATAATGGTCTAATACCATAACTATATTTAAACTATAATGAAAAATTGATATCATACAATCCATAGTATGAAGGAAATACATTAATTCATGGGACTAGTTTTTTTGAAGAAAAAAAGTTTTGTTAGCACATAAAAAATCATCAGGGAAAACACAATGTGAATCTATTTTAAATTATCCTAACAGTTTCTTAGGATGTCACATAAATCCCTATGTCACAAATGGTGGTTTTCATATAATATATGGCACTTCAATATAAAGGTTCAAATCTCTTTTAGAGATAGTGGGGGCTATAATGAGTCGTTCTTAGTCAATGTTCAAGACGCACATATAGTTTCCATAAGAAATAGTTCCACAAGTGCATGTGGAACACTGTATTTCCAGAGACACATACTGTATAGTAATGATAAAACCATGGTTATGGATTTTATATCCAGTGCAATCGGTGATCTATCATTCAATGTGAATAATATTTCCAACATGTACGCAATGTATTAAAATTAGCTAAAATTCATCAGACCAAAAAAATTCAATAAATGGATTCCATGTATCAATGTGAAATGGGGATAATTCTTTTGAATACTATGGTCAGTATTCAAGTGAGTTAACACATGTATGGTACATGAATAGTTCCAAAAAGGAATGATTGGTTTCACCAAGTCATTATACCAAAATTTATTAGAATTTTAATTATCATAGCTCATATCTATGATCAGATTATTTAGCATATTGGATGTCACAACCACCAATCTATGATGTTGTATATAAGATGCAACTAGAAAGGGGTGGTCATTTCACAGAATTCTAACAAAGTTTGAAACATACTGAAATCCGTTATATGATAAAAGTAAGAAACATGGTCATAGAATATACATTTGAGAAATATGATTTCCTAGTGTATATTAGAGGTTAATGGTAGAATCAACGTTTTCTATGTAATGTATGTTTGGCATGATATGGAAAATAAACATTGGTCTTCATGTTAGTTAAGAACCAGATGAAATTTCATCTCTAGTGATTGACATAATGTAGAAACCTATATTCTAGGGAATAGGATCAACTTAGCTAGATATATAGGTTTCTTGGTCATAGTCAATCATACCTATAGTTACATTTTATTGAATAATACAAGTTGGAACAATTCAATAGATGAATAATTGGAAATTTCACCTGGAATAATCACTTCAGGTTTCCATTTCTGGGACATGGGACAAGTTAAATGTGGTGATTTAAAGTATAAACACTAAAGTGATGGATTAATCATGAATGAAATGATATGGAGAAGAATTGACATTTTAAGGATATTTTTTATTATAGGAATATACCTGTTATATCTAGGAACATTGTAAGGGATGCATTCAAAACTATCTAGATGTACTTCGACAAGTACAAAATATATGTACCTGATAAGTGGAGAGGAATGGATACTAGTTTTTAGGGGATACAAACCAGTCTTATATAGATCAATTTGATGTGGTATTGTAGTTAGGCTAAAGATGATGAGTGATTCAAGATCATATAATCTAGTGGTTTCCATTCCTATATATATTGAGTACTTTGCAGCTTCTGAGGTATCTAAGAAGCATTTTTCAAATGCAATGATTTTTTCTAGTTTATGGAATAGTTCCAGATGATATACGATTATCAAAATATTAATTATGATATTCTTACTAGCCATGATGTCAAGTTATAATGGTGGGCATGAGGGATATACTCATGGTACCATCTCTTGAAAAGCTATACTCTAGGAGACAAGGTCTCAATAGCAGAATTTCCATGCAGTGGTACCGTGGAGGAACATAAATCAAAATACATTACTCAATAGAAATATGATGTTCATCATGTGAGTATCTATAATGTTTGGTTAGCATTATGGCTCTAATGCTAGTGGGAGTGTTGAAAAAGTTTCTTCCCTAGACCTAACTATTCAATGACATCGATTACCATATTGTGTATACAATTATATATGCATGATGTCATCTTGCCATTATTTTGTATACTATTCTACATCCACTAATGATATGGTGATGTCCAATGATTAATAGTCATATTGAATGGTTATAGAAGTTCCCGGGCTATAATTAGAACCTCAAGATCCTATGATAGTAATATTAAATATATGTTATATGGTATAGATATGGCTTACTGATCGGACACATTATATGTTTGACTATTAGGTGCTTGGGGCTAATAAGAATTGATACTTCAACTCATGATGTTCTCACTTGGTAATCACTAGTAGTGTGATCATGAGTATTGACCTACCAATAGGAACACTATATGTATCAATTCTCATTGGGTGATATTATCTATGATCATGTGTAATCGTATCCAGACATGAGATCATTAGCAATGTATGTTATTTAATTTCACTATTTTATGAAATATGAAAGCCATGGAAATGAATTCGTGGTGAGGTAGTTTCTGTCGGGTGTGTCATTGATGGCATGACATTGGTTTAATGGTCATGAAAGGATTTATCGCTTCTATATTTTGGAAGAAATATATCTTAGGTCATGTTGATAAGGATGGTAGTACCTTCATAAGACCATGAACATGGTATTCCAGGGTAAATCCACCATGTTGGATCAGTAAAAAATAAATCAAGATAAGGGAGATGACACATGATTGCATCATACTTTATGAGATATGATAGTCAAATAGATTATATTACAAAATTTGTGTTCATATGGTTGTTGTCACTACTGGGACAATATTTATCTACTCACGGGTCATGAGGGGTTTATAGATCCCACTCATGGTCTATGAAAAAAATTCACTACTATCGTGATAAGGTCCTACAAGGTAACACACAATAGCATTTTTGAGATTTATCACTATTCAGTTGAATATTATTTTTGGACTTGGTGGGCCCAAGCATTGGGGTCCAACATTTTCCCTTTGTTAAATGATCACCAATTCATTACATAAATTCATATTATTCATGTTTAGAATATTGGTCATTGACTGTATTTATTAAATTTGTTTACATGTTATAAGTAAATACATGAAAAAATATTCATTGAAGAATATTAAATATATTCAAGGTTTTTTTAATATATATGGGAATGGCAAGTCATGTTTTGGTCCCAATTATTATCATGTAATATATAAAATATATTGCATGAAAATGATAATAATATTTATGACTCTGTTTAGTAGTAAAAATATTTTTTTAATAGTGTGTGAATTATTCGGGGTCCAAGTCGGAATTTCTGGGTAAACACAAAACAGACGATAAATAAAATAGATGTGGCCTTCTCATTGAACTATTCATTGGAATTCCTTCTCCTATCCACTCTCTCGTGTAATGGAGAGGGATTCTCTAGATCCAAAGCCCTCAAATTAAGATATCTCTCAGGCATCACAAGTAAAGTGATGCAATGATAGTGGGAGAATCAGAGGGTTCGTCTGATCTCCGTGATAACACCTTGAATTAGATAATCGGTGCTCCTATGGATTTATTGAACTACATGTGGTTGACATATAGGAAATCAACTTCAAATTTATTGAGCATCAATCTCTAATGATGATCAGACATCGTGCACAACATTATATCTAAATGGGGAATTTTAATGTTTAATTTTGAGCTTAAAATTCTTCACATCTGATCCTCTGCTTTAACTAGTCTTCATTTCACCAAAGTCGAAAAGATTAAGGCAATCATCGGTGGAATTTTTTTAAAATCCCACCCGTTTGTGGCTTCCTCTGCATTCCCATTTCTTCTATGAATAAACTATTAGTTGGTTCCCTAGTATGAAAATATTAACCATATTACTTGAGAACCATTGAAGTAGTTATCCAAACCTAGTATCACTACATTATAACTTTAAAATACATATAATCTAATTATAACATATCTATTCAAGTCAAGAACCTACCTAGGTTGGTGATAGTTTTAGTTGTGCCCCCTACATCAACCATCAATTGGCCATAGGATTTAGACTATAAAAATTATGAATATCATATGATTGAATGTAATTTCCCAAATATTACCTATAATGAAAAAAATCTTAATACCAAAACAAATCCAACATATATCTACCACATAAATTAGTGAGACCACCCAGGAAAAAGGAACTTCATGCATTCTAGTACAGGAAATAAATCTATAAGTACCTAACATTGTATAATATTTCAATGGAAAATAAATATGACATCTATGGTATAAAATATAGAAATAAAAATTCATAGATTACGTATCAATAAATATCAATATTAATAGTAACAAGAATATATTTTTTAATAAATACACACTGTAACCTCCTAATCCTTCATCATTGTTATCACTTATATGATAAACGACAAATGCACATCCACTTGCATGAAATCGTATTAGTACTCATGACTGGGTGAGGGTAAAAACAAAGCATTGATATTCAATAGACATATTTTGGATTTTAAGATATCCCAAGAAAATTCCCTAATAATATAGAGATAAATACTACCACCAACAGCCCATAAAAACTCATTGGGAATTTATTTACTCAATTTTAGTGATAAAAAAGATAAATAAAATAATCATTTTAAAATATGACTTGGCATATCCATGTATAGGAGATTACAAACTATATATAGAGTTATATTAAATGTAGTAACTGGTATTCCAATATTATAATATAAAGTAACAATGGATATATATACAAACCTAAATATAAGGCATCAATATTGATATAAAATCATAAAATAACTATTATAATAAATCATGAAAAAATTACTCTATAATATATATATTGTGATATGGTGATGTAACAAACCCTCCTTCTTCATATGCTAGTCCACATGCTATATCACCTCATTATTAAATGGACATACTATGTGACACTAGCATCCATATAGTCTATTATGAATCAAAAAATATATCTATATCTTTATTTTTAACATGATTTCCAATTATGATGTTTCTTTTCCATCATGGTTCTTATGCATGAATGAGTATGGAAACACAGTAGGAACCACTACAAGACTGAAACTACATTATGTAATAGTCATGTATTTTTTTATGTGCCTAAAACATAGAAAATACATGCAGAAGCACATAAATATTAAATTATCACCTTCTTTAAAAAGGAAAAACAGCTATATAAAGATAAATACTTAAACATTTATTCCTTAAAAACGTATATTTTGAGATAACAGTGAAACCCCTAGGATTTTTAATACTGGTATTGAGTCATAATTACAAATCAATTAGGAAACATGAGCATAAAAAACAAATTTATTACATAATTTTAGATCAATATTTTATATGTATTATAAGAGATCATGACACATAACCATAAATTTTACTGTCATTGGAATCATGGATATATAAAAAATGATTATATAAAATATTACAAAATATCCGAAAAAAATAATACTAGTAATAACACTTCTTAGTAATAAAATACATAAAATAGTTCTTCATGTCCTATGGAAATTAAATATAATAAATTGTGAAAATATATTGTCATTAATTGAAAAAATGGAGATATTAATCAATTACCATTTGTAAGAATAACATGATCGTAAGGGTAGGAGTAAAGGAGATTAATATTTTAAAATAAAACATAGAAATAATTGATCAGAATCATGGAATATGGTTTATGTGGTTCATAATACATAAATCATAAATGATTTATATAACAATATCAATGATATTATAACATAAAAAATATAAAATTTCATAAATATTTGAATATAAAGTGTGGTATAATCATCATTAATAAATAATATTTCATGTCTCAATGCTAACAACATCATCACATATTGGACATAAAATCCTAGAGGAAAACCCAACTCAGTCAATTCCAATATATTCATTGGAGTAACAACCACCAATTTAACATAATAATCATTATCCAGTCCACTAGAGGGGTATAGTTTAAATTTTTTTTCACATAATTATAATAAAATCATATGTATTTCAAAATATCATAAAAATCAATAATCATTTCATCATAACATGACCCATGGAAATGAAAATAGTTTCTTCAATATATAATAATCATAATCATTAACCCTCAATAGAAATATAAAGTATTTTATCATTATATTATATCCCCATTGAACAATACGAAACATCAATGTATGTTTTCGTATATGAAAATACTATAAAAGATCCCTAGAACATTTCTTAGGAAACTACCCCTCAATGTTTTTAAATAAATTTTTTAATATAAAAAATTCCATATTATTAGTACAAAAATTTTATTTCAAAATAACCTTCGTAAAATATAATGGGTCTTCAATGAATGGATTTACCATGGAGGGAAAAAATCAGTTCATACCATATGTGTAAAAAGAGAACATTCACATAATATTTTAATTAAAATGTAAAAAATAACCTCATTTAGAAAATTAATTTAATATAACTATATAAATGTTGAAATTAAATTAAGATAAGGATAAAAATTAATCTAAAAAATAAATGGAGTGTATTAATAAAATTTTTTGAATACACATTTGAAAAATAGATATGAATGAGAAATAATCTCGACCAAAAAAAAGAAATAATTTCAAATTTATATAAAAACACATTCTCATTAATTTTATGTTCCAAAGAGATGAAATTGGATGAATTTTTTAGATGATCTACTAAAACACATATTGAATTACTTTTTATAGATTAATTTGGAAGGTTAGTACAATGTTCCATGATGATTTTTTTCATTTCCATCTAGGTATGGGTAATGGTTTCATAATTCAATTATAATTTTTCATTTCATAATTATCCTTCTAGTATACCAAGAACATTTATGAATTTTTTTGACCTATTTCTTCATATTTTTTCACCAATAGTGCACTCACAGACCTCAATACATCTTCCTACTCCATGGGTGGTTGGAGAAGGTTGAGTTATGTTGATCATTCAAAATCACAATCTTTGTCACTAAATTTAATAATATACATAGTCATTACTAAATATTACAAATCAATATTAATTAATTTTGAAATATAGTCATTGTATACTTTCAACTTTAATGAATATTCTTCTAAATTTTAAATGAAAATATGGTAAAAGTTTGATAAGTCATAGTCATTGATCATCCCAAACTACCATCACTAGTTCATATTTATCTCTTTATATGTTAATATATATTTGAGAATCATATGATTCATATGTATTTAACAATTCCCCAAATGTACATACATGCACTATATTTTAAATTCAATGATCAATAAAGCTAAATAAAAACCACGTGTTGGGTATATTTTCACATGCACATTAAATACCCCTATGTCATGGGATATCATATGATCATTTGGCATCAGTGCACATCTAAAACCATTATTGGAAGCATTATTGTATAAAATGAAATGTTTTCCACATGGGTACATCATGAAGATTTTTTTAGTGATAAGACAATTGTTTCATTTACTAATCCTATCTTTTTATTCAAAGGTCTGGAAAAACAGTACTTCATTCTGATTCATCTTTGTCAGCAGGTTTGAAAATTAACAGAAGTTTCATAAAAACATCAGTAATACCAATTTTTTTCAATGTAACTATAGATCTTCATGACAGATATTGGTATGATTTACTCCTCATATGACTCTGTATTAAACTGTTTCATTGATAGCACTTTTTTGTTTTATCGTTCGCTAATAATGACACATCCTCAATCATGAACATTCAATTAATGCAATTTAAATACAGCTTCCCAATTCATAATTTCTTTTGAGTTTTATTAAATTTATCCACATAATCCTCCATGAATTTTATGAATATCTAAATATCATCAATAAATACTATAAACAAATTAACAAGGTAATATTTGTAGACAAAATCCATTTAGTCAATGAGGCTTACATGAGAAATAGTTAGTCTAAAGGGCATCAATATGAACTAATAATGTACATACATCATTCAAAAGGAGTTCATGGTAATATCATCCTTATTCTCTATTAATTAGTGAAACCATAAAAAATATACACATTATAGAATCACTTGACCGACATAGTTGATCAAACAAGTAAAAAATCCAAGGCCATGGATAATTTTTTATTATGGTTTTTTGGAGTTCATGATAATCAAGTTTTGAAACATTGAATCATCCTTATACATGATTAAGAGTATTGGAACTCCCCATGGTGAAGCACATGTGTGTATAATTACATTTTCTAGATTATATTTTTACTGATTAATTAGTTCATCAAAATAAATGGTTGTTATTCTATAAGGTGTATTTTATATAGGATTATAAACACTTATATGTTCCATAGGGAAATCATCCTCTAGGTATATTGGGGCACTATACAACTCATCAATTAATAATTTTTTGTAGTCCCTCAGAGTGGGAATGTGTCCAAGAATGATTTTTTCCTATATATCAATCATTCGATCAATATATACATTCTCAGAGTGGAATAATATTCACACTTGAGTATAAGATTGAAAAAGAGGTTCATCCTCATCCTTACACAAGTAAAAAGTTAGAGTTTTACATGGTATGTAAATAATGACACCCCCCACAGTTGATGTTGTATCTATATAAGGAAACCCAAACCAATCCCAATTTACCATCAAAATACCCAATATAAAGCATGAAACGAATTTGTACGAGATTTATTCCTCAATCATTTACAAGGAATTAGTTATATAATTATGATGCAATAATTGATCTATATTATGTTCTCAAATATAGATCTTCCCACAAGGTTTAAGGTGTTGTTGGAATAGTTTTACATAAATTGAAGGATATGAAATAATGTGTAAAACTATGTTAACATTAAATACATGAATCTCATGAACTGATAACGCTCACACCATTCACTATTTGATTTTTGTTTTATGTGATTTATAAAATTCAAAATGAATTTTGGTATGACAATACTGAAACTATAAATCTTGAAAAATGTAAAATTGTGACTACTTAAATAATGATACATATATTCAAACATTTGAGTATCTATGATTCAATCTAGGATACTCACTATAATTTTTCTACTCGACTTTATATTCTAATAATTATTTAAAGACCTTCATAAAGGTTTGTAAAGATTTTGGGAAATTAATAAAGAATATCCAAACAGAGTGTAAAACTAGGTTTATAATATGTTATATTTTTTAAAAAATTGGTGAAAAATGTGTTAATACCCAATAAATACATTTCCGGGTTATTACCCCAATGTAAAGTATTTCCATATCCAAATCCACTTGTACTATTTACATAGATAGGTAATTGATTGCAAACCACTCATAATATTTTTTACAAAAATTTCAGAATATTATCATGTACAACGACTCATCCTAATTTTTTTTCACTAATGTATCCAATTCCACATCACAAAAAAACAATACCATCATCTAATGCAAATTATAGTGACCAATTCATTTTATAAATTTTATTAAATAAATTTCTAACTGAGTATCTAAAAAATTATTGTGGGGTTTAGTGTGTTTGTAATAATTGGTTCAGAAATAACAGCACAATACTAAAATAAAGAATTTTTATTTCAACTCCAAAATGAGTTCCTAATCCAATTTTATCTCGTAAAACTAGATTGAATGCATATGTAATACTAAACCAAAAAGAGATATCTACTAATCCTTGTAATGGAATCGACATGATAACAAAACATAACATATGATTCAAAAGGCATAACATGATATCATAAAAGGATAGTGTAACTCCCCGACCCTAGTTACCCAGAGTCGTTGCATTATTACATAACATTGGCATGATCACAAGAAATATTATATATCGAAAGACCAATTGGTTTAGTAGACTTGGAAACAGTAGATATATTAATAAAGTTTTACATTACAGCATAAAGTGAAAAATTAATACAACAACATATTATCTCCATAGTCCACACTATTATCCCCTCATAATATCCCTCAAGGTCATTCATAATTAACTTCTTCACATCCTGGGAAAATAAAACATAGAAAAGGGGTGAGCTCAAATGCCCCGTATGGATAACAATATAGTGGAAACTTTCATAAATAAGAATAAAAATTTAAGGCAGAGTATAACTAAAACAAAAGCCTTTTAAACTTGAACATCAACATAGTATGGAAAAAATAAATTGAAATAATGCCATTTAATTATTCACATGGATATTCTACTAATAGAATAATCACATTCAATATCAATAACCACTTTCATAATGATGGAATTCATAATGCCAGATTATCATAACAACATAGCCAAGGCCTCGTGCCAAGACTACAAATAAGATTTTGTCAACGCCTTGTGCCAAAATACTAGTTTGTCTCATGATACCTACCGATGAATCGAGGAGCTATAGCGGGCTCCACCCGTCACATATTAAGTCCAATGCATTCCCATATAAAAAGGTTTAAACATAACATAAACATTCGTATTAAAACTAGCATACAAAATGTCAATAATTTCTCCGTAAATTATAAATGGTATAAAAATAGCACATCCACAGTCAAAAAAATCACAAATACTTCAATACAATATAGAAGTTTTGTATCATAATAAATCAACTTCAAATAAACTTAAAATCCATCAAAGGATGTTGACATAGATGAAATCAAAACACTTTTTAGAGAAATATATCTTTCTATTTTGAAATCATTTAAGAGTCATATTTTTATAAAATAAAACATTTTATTTGAAAATATTCTTATAATCTTGTAAGGGAAGCTTCAACGATTTTATAACGGCGGAAAATAACTGCACCCGCCGTATAAGTTAAAAAAAACATTCTTACCTTTATTATGTCGAAAAGGTTAAAAAGCACCTTGTTTGGAAAATGACGGAAAGATTCCTTTATAAAACTCTTATTAAAAGTCAAAAAAGGGTATAAATGACTTTAACACATATTATTTTAAATAGTAAAAATGTTTTGAAATACATTTTTAAGAAACATGGATGTGGATGATAAAGAGATCCC
Organism: Viscum album; assembly: GCA_963277665.1. Classification (NCBI taxonomy): domain Eukaryota; kingdom Viridiplantae; phylum Streptophyta; class Magnoliopsida; order Santalales; family Viscaceae; genus Viscum; species Viscum album. Next base: position 411,694,759 of record OY728128.1, on the reverse strand, counting down.
AATAGATTATTACGTATAAACAACCTCGGATAACGAAGAGATTACGAAATAAACCCTTACCTTGTACGTTTCCTTGGATGGGGTAGGTTAACCTCCTGTATAATGGTGAAATAATTGTTATTAAAATATAAATGGATCATATACATTAATATGATATCATATGTGATATTTTAACATTGATTTGTTAATAATATCTTAGTATTATCGTTGTTTCGGGTGTTAACTTACTAGTTTTATTTTATATGTTTTGTTACGTAACCCATGTTTTTCATGGATATGTTGTAACTTATTCATATCTATAATGATATAAAGTCCTTAAAAATTAATTTTAAATCATCAAAGGATAATTATACTTGAATGGATATGATGGAGAATGAATCTCATTGCGTTCGTTGGGACGGTAGTCCGTACGTACGCACGAGCGACAATATCATTTTTTTGATATTAAAATAATATATAATTGGATGGTATATCATATATAAAGAATCATTATCATGTTATATTATTTATTTACTTGAGTTACACATCATTATTATACCCATCCAAATAATAATATATTGAATAACAATTACACCACGACGTGGAGACGGTAAGCCGTACGTACGCGCGTATGGTGACATGTTTTTCAAAAGGTGGATAGAATACTGAATATGGTTGTACAATATTTATAATAACATCACAGTATATATATGATACTGGATTTATTATTTTATAATCGTAATAACAATGACAGAAGAAGTGGAAGAAGAAAGAAACTTGAAAAGGGGTGGTGAAAACATTACCTCTTCTTTGGGTTCTTCCTTTTGATTTGATCAAAAGGGCTCCATAGGCTGGCTTCCTGATCAATCAAAGGCCCTTAGGTTGTATTGAGGAAAGTTTAGAGTGTATCTGGGAAGGTTTTGGCTGATCCAAAAGGCTTTGAAGGTGTGAAGAAATGAGAAGGATGAGTGCCCTTTTATGAGATGGGTGAGGGCGACCTTTGGAAAAGCTAGAAATATTAATTTATAATAAATTCATATTCGGTTTATAATTGCACCAAAGTGTATTATTTAAAGGTTAAGGTGGGAATAGGTAGAAAACCATTCATCCAATATAAGTTAGACAGGTCTGTGTCAATATATTAACCTTATCATTTAGTTTTAACTCTTAGTTAATTAGGTTAACATTTACCATGTTACTTTGTATTTTTATATTATATTGTTAATAAACATACTATATACATCCAAGAGACACCAAAGTGGACCATTAATGATAAACCTATCATGATATATGTCTCATGGCCTATCCTTAGATATTTATGAATTTAATATCAATTAATAATTTAATATTTGTTTTCAAAACTCTTTTATGTCAATTTTGAAACTATTCAATAGTTGATTTTTGTGAAACTCTTTACAGAATGATTACTTCTAACAAAGTAAATTAAATCAATAATAATATTTAATATTATACTATAAAATTATTATAATTCATTAAAAGTCTCAAATTCTATTTATTTGGGTATTTATAATATTAATTATTTTAATTTTTCACTATTATGGTAATTACTGCATCATCATTGTGTCATAAATAAACTAAATTATTTAATCTGTAAAAATTATAAATAAAACATAATTATATAGGAAATATTTTTACCTTTCTAATGAATATTTATAGTCGAAAATCCAAAATATATAACCCTATGTAAAAATTGTTTTTCTAAAAGATATATGCTTGTGTCGTTTTTGTATTCATTTTAACTTATTTAAAATAATGTGTCCCTATCACTTAAAAGTGGCTCCATGGGGTCCCAAAATCTACCCAAAGATGCCCATGGTCAGACATGTATCCAAAAATATGGTTAGGACACGTTTTAGGGTTATTTAGTATTATTATAATATTATTTTTTAACCCTTATTTACCGGATTTACCCTTAACCATGATAAATAAAATATTTACCACAGTAATTATTCAAAATGTCTAAAAATAAAAGTATCCTATTTACACAATATTTACATCCTGATTTCAAATATGGAATCCATTTTTCCAAATTCAAAACATATAAGTGTTAGAAATGAATTTAAAATTAATTCCCGTAGTTAAAACAAAAAAGCGTGTTTTTAAGAGATAATAATTATCAAAAGATTGACACTTGTTTATGTCCGGTTTAATTTTCAAATTATGTACAATGACAAAAATAATATTAAATGGTAAAAATATATTCTAAATATACTTTAGAACCACTCAAATTCATAATTTATCAATATAAATTATTTCGATTAAAAAAGTTGTTTGTAATTAAAATTTCGTAATTTTCACTATTCATCAAAATATAAGTGTTATCCGAAAAGTTCCAAAATTTCACCCGAGGATAAATTTGATATTCCGAATCCAAAATTGAGGTCTATTTTATTATATAAAATGTATATAATTTAAAAAATTATGTATTACTATTCATAATGTCTAGTTTGATCGGTTAATGTGTGTTAGAACTCGATGTTGCGTACAACACACACTATCACATTATTCAAAGAGAGGTGTACCGTAGAAGCTTGGGGTGTTACATTCTCTCCTCCTTCAAATAATTTTGTCCTAGAAATTTCTAGAATACTTATCACATGAAAAGACTTGGGTGGTTCTTCATCATAAGTTCCTCGGGTTCCCATGTTGCCTCTTCCATTTTATGGTTTCTCTACACAACTATTACCAGACGCGTCGTCCGATTTCTCAGTACTTGTTATCTCGTATCAAGAAATCTGACAGGCACATTGCAATAAGATATATCGGGTTCCAATTCTAATTCCTCAAAAGTGAGTACATGTATAGGGTCAGGCATGTATTTCCTCAACAGAGATACGTGGAACACATCGTGAAATTTGGAGAGACTTGGCGGCATTTCCAATCGGTAAGCTGAAACCCCAATTCGTTCTATAATTTCGAAAGGTCCGATGTACCTGGGACTCAATTTAACATTCTTACCAAAATGTGTGACTCCCTTGCATGGAGATACCTTTAGGAATACATGACCACCTACTTGAAATTCCAAATCCTTCCTTCGATTATCGGCATAGCTCTTCTGCCTACTTTGAGCTGCATTGATGTGATTTTGGATGACCTTCACCTTTTCCATTATTTCCACTACCTGTTCTGGACCTACAAGTTTTCTTTCACTAACGTCATCCCAACAGGTTGGTGTGCGACATCTCTTTCCGTATAACGCTTCATATGGTGCCATCTGAATACTCGGATTGAAGCTATTGTTAAAGGAAAATTCTACCAAAGGTAAATATTGATCCCACATACCCTGAAAGTCAAGTGAGAAAGATATCAACATGTCTTCTAAGGTTTGAATAGTCCGTTCTTATTGTCTGTCTATCTAAGGGTGGTAGGCAGTGCTCAAATGAAGTTCAGTATCCAGGTATTTCTGATGACTCTTCCGGAATCTTGATGTAAAACGGGGATCATGATCAAGAACAATCGATAGGGGTACTCCAGGAAGTCTCACAACTTTATTAATACGTAGTCTTGCTAGACCTTCTAGTGGTAGATCTTCCCTTATAGCAAGAAAATGTGTTGACTTGGTAAGACGATCAACAATAGCCCATATTGTATCGTTCCTTCTAGGAGTCTTTGGTAGCCCCATGACAAAGTCCATCGTAATATTGTCCCATTTCCACTCCGGTCTGTGAAGAGGTTGCATGACTCCTCTAGGATGTTGCCTCCAGCTTTCACTTGTTGAAAAACCATACATATTGACACAAAATCAGATATCTCCCTCCTCATATTGTCCCACCAAAAATGTTCCTTTAAATCTCTATACATTTTGGTGCTCCCAGGGTGTATAGAGAAATTGGAACTATGAGCATCATCCAGCAATTCCCTTTTTAGATCAGGTATATCGGGAACACAAATTCTCTTCCCTAATTTCAAAATTCCATCTTCATACACAAAGTCTCTAAATCTCCCATCATTTACAGCTTTAAAATTCTTTTGAAATTCTTCATCATTGGTCTGAGAACTCATAATCCTTTCTAGTAAAGATGGTTTGGCAACCATTTAAAAAAGCATTGATGTTTCACCTTCCCTTGTTATTCCCATGTCCATCTTCACTAGATCCATGAAAATTGGATCCCATTCAATTCACATATTGTTCAAAACTCCATGGTCTTTTTTGCTCATAGCATCTGCCACCTGGTTTTCTTTCCTCGGGTGGTTTTGTATCATACAATCCTAATCCTTGAGTAATTCACGCCATCTCCTTTGCCTCTTGCTGAGTAATTTTTGTGAGAAAATATACATCAAAATCTTGTGATCAGTATAAATATCACAATTTTCACCATAGAAATAGTTCCTCCATATCATCAAAGCAGAGATCACAGCTTCTAACTCGAGATCTTGAGTAGGATTGTTTTTTTCATGAATTTTCAACTGTCGTGATGCATAAGCAATAAACCTATCATTCTGCATAAGGACACAAACAGGTCCTTACTTCAATGCATCACTATAAATAACGAACCCATCATTCCCTGATGGTAGAGTCAATATATGAGCATTTACTAATCATCTCTCCAGTTCTTCAAAACATTCTTCACACTCTTTTTCCCAAACAAATTTAACCCCTTTACGTGTGATCTTTGTTAATGGGTTAGCCAACTGGGCACAATTCTGGACGAAACGTCGATAATAACCTGCTAAACCAATAAACCAACATACCTCAGTTATACTCGTCATTGCTGGCCATTCATGGATTGCCTTGGTCTTAGAAGGATCAACAATGATTCCATATTTTGAGACAATATGTCCAACAAAAGAAATCTCTTGAAGCCATAATTCACACTTGCTAAACTTCCCATATAATTCATGTCTTCTCAGAGTCTTCAGGATAATGCGCAAGTGATTTTCATGATCTTCATAACTTTTGGAGTATACCAAGATATCATCAATATATACCACCACAAATTAATCTAGATACTCCTTGAAAACTCTATTCATCAGATCCATGAATAAAAAGGCTGCATTAGTCAATCCAAAATGCATTACTGTAAACTCGCAATGCCCGTACCTGGTTCGAAATGCTGTCTTCGGAATGTATTCCTTCTTCACACACAACTGATGGTATCCAGATTGAAGTTCAATCTTTGAAAATTATTGAGCTCCATGTAGTTGGTCAACTATATCATCAATGCGAGGTAGGGGATACTTGTTCATTATTGTTATAGCATTGATCTCCATGTAGTCGATACATAACCTCATAGATCCATGTTTTTTCTAAACAAAAAGAACAGGGGATCCCAATGGAGAAACACTAGGGAGAATAAATACCTTATTGCTTAATTCCTCTAGTTGTTTCTTTAGTTCAACTAATTCTACAGTGGCTATTCTGTAAGGGGTCTTCAATACAGGCCTTGATCCAGGAATTAAATCAATGGAAAACTCAACTTCTCGTTTTGGAGGATGTCCAGGTAAATCTTCCGGAAATACATCTACATATTCTTTCATAACAGGTACATCCTCTATTTGAACATTTTTTACTCACCCATAGTCATTTCATTCTCTTCCTCCACAATAATTGAATTTAGTTGAGCTCTTGGGGGTGGATCTAGATAAGCATTAGTTGGTGGTGATTCTTCTCTAAAGATAAGGTGTACCTTATCATCATCATCAAGAATCGTAACCTCTTTCTTCTTACAATAAATCTTCGAATCATAATCTGAAATCCAGTCCCTACCGTGGATTATATCAAACTCAATCATAAGTATGACAATGAGATCAGCAGATAAACAACATTTACGTTCTCTAATGGGGACTGATAAACAAAACATTGTTGCAATGATAATTCCCTTAGGAGTTTTAACTGAAAAATCCCTTATTAAATCAAATTGGAAATATCTAATTTTCTTAGAAAACTGGGAATATATGAAACAATGCGGTGATCCATAATCAAATAATGCATTTCCTAAACTTGAGGAAACCATTAAAATACCTATCACTACATCTTTCAGAGATTCTACCTCAGCAGTAGTGATAGCATAAGCTTGGAATTGATCCCCTGGCCTTTTCTGAGGTATGTTCTCCTGACGCTTAGGACATTCATTTTCATAATGCCCCATATTCTTGCAATTGTAGCACTAAACATTGGTAGCTTCCTTCTTCCCCTTGCAATCACGAGATTTGTGGCCTTTTTCACCACACTTTTAACATACTCATGTTCCCTTCAAGAAAGTACCGGGGTGTTTCTTACCACATTTACCACAGTATGGATATTAAACCTTTCCCTTCTTCCCCTTATTTAAATTCCCAGATTGTTCAATAGATCTCTTCTTCTCTTTCTTTTCTTTAATGTCATAAGACTTAGATAATTCCTTTTCTGTCTTGATAACACATGAGACAATGTCTTTGTACGATGAGAAGGATTGTGAGACTAATGCTCGACGGAGAAATGGTTTTAACCCATCTAATAAACTATCAATCTTACTTCTTGGGTTACATATATAATCTCCAGCATACCTTCCTAACCTTGTAAAGTTCGCCGCATACTTTAAGACATTCTCATCCTACTTTTGTCTCAGACTCAGAAATTTCCTTTCCATATCTGCTCGATGGTCGTGAGGAATGTATTTTTCTAAAAACATATCTTTGAACACCCTCCATTCCATATTTGATACTTCATAATCTTCCTTCATGTTTTGAATCAATTACCACTATTGATCAACATCTCTAGTGAGGTGGTAAACTGATATGATAACTTTTTTCTTTTCACTACTCCCCAAAGCCTGAAATATTTTCTTTAGGGAATTTATCCATTGCTCAGATACAAAGGGATTTGTACTCCCGTTAAATGTTGGTGGTTGTTGCCTCATGAATCGATCTAACATTGATCCTCCATGCGGCAGATCAGGTTTCTCCATACGGGTAAGGTTATTATTCATAACCTGAGTAAGTTGTCCCAGTATAGTGATTAGCTGACCAGCACCAATTGCATCACCAACTCCACTATAATTATCTTGAATAGGAGGGAAATCCCTATATGGAGTGTGTGCATTGATATGGTTTCTATTTCTTCCACTGTATTCCATTTCTAAACAGTGGCATAAACTTGATCAGTTTATTAATCAAAATACATAATCCCATACTTATAAAACACTTAACATAAATTGAACTATTTATGGATATAATCCATAATCATAAAAAAATTTCTTTGAGAAAGTATATACTCATAAACCCTTCATAATTATTTGTCAAGAAAATGAGAGTTATCCTAAGCATATCCCCCAGGAGTGTCGTAACCAAGAGTGCAACAAGGCCCGTTGTCGTGCACTTGTTCCCGTTTGAGTCTAGCTCAAAGCGGTGTTTTCGGGTTTTACACCTAGGTACATCTGTGCCAGAGCCGCCTCTACCTTCTTGTATCCAGATAGGGATGTATTGCTCGGAAAACTCACTAACTCTCTACAATACCAAAATTATAGGAAGTTCTTCTATACTAATCTTCAAAGTTCATCATAGGTCTACATGCTCTAATTAGATTTTATCTAAATCTATCTCCCATGGTTTGTACTAAACATTTCTGATACCAACTGTAACGCCCCGACCCTAGTTACCCAGAGTCGGTGCATTATTACATAACATTGTCATGATCACAAGAAAGATCAAATCTCGATAGACCAATTGGGTTAGTAGACTTGGAAACACTAGATATATTCATAAATTTTTACATTACATCATAATGTGAAAAACTACTACAAAAACATATTGTCTCCATTGTACACACTATTATCCCCTCATAATATCCCTGCAGGTCATTCATAATTTACTTCTTCACATCCTGGGAAAACAAAACATAGAAAAGAGGTGAGCTCAAATGCCCAGTAAGGATAACAATATAGCAGAAAATTTTATAAATAAGAATAAACATTTAAGGCAGTGTATTACTAAAAAAAGCCTTTTAAACTTGAACTTCAACATAGTATGGAAAAAATAAAATGAAATAAATCCATTTAATTATTCACATGGATATTATACTAATCGAATAATCACATGCAATATAAATAACCACTTTCATAATAATGGAATTCATAATGCCAGACTATCATAACCACATAACCAAGGCCTCATGCCAAGACTAAAAATAAGATTTTTTCAAGGCCTTGTGCAAAGACACTAGTTTGTCTTATGAGACCTACCGATACATCGAGGAGTTATAGAGGGCTCCACCGGTCACATATTAAGTCCAATGCATTCCCATATGAAAAGGGTTAATCATAACATAAACATTCATATTAAAACTAGCATATGAAATGTCAATACTTTCACCATAAACATTGAATTTTATAAAAATAGCACATCCAGAGTCAAACATATCACAAAACCTTCAATAAAATATAGAAGTTTTGTATCCTAATAAATCAACTTCAAATAAGCGTAAAATCCATCCAAAGATGTTGACATAGATAAAATCAAAACTCTTTATAGAGAAATATCTCTTTCTATTTTGAATTTTTTTAAGAGTCATATATTTATAAAATAAAACATTTTCATTGAAAATATTCTTATAATCTTGTAAGGGAAGCTTCGATGATTTTATAATGGCAGAAAATAACCACACCCGCCATATAAGTTAAAAAAACATTCTTACCTTAATTCTGTCGAAAAGGTTAAAAAACACTTAGTTTGGAAAACAACGGAAAAATTCCTTTATAAAACTCTTATAAAAAGTCAAAAATGGTGCAAATTACTTTAACACATATTAATATAAATAGTAAAAATGTTTATAAATACATTTTTAAGAAACATGGATGTTGATGATAAAGAGATCCCACTAGATTATTACATATAAACAACCTCGGATAATGAAGAGATTGCGAAATAAACCCTTACCTTGTACTTTTCATTGGTTGGGGTAGGTTAACCTCATGTATAATGGTGAAATAATTGTTATTAAATTATTCAAGAATCATATACATTAATATTATATCATATATGATATTTTAACATTGATTTGTTAATAAAATCATAGTATTATCGTTGTTTCAGGTGTCAATATACTCATTTTATTTTATATGTTTTGTTATGTAAGCCATGTTTTTCATGGATAGGTTGTATCTTATTCATATCCATAATGATGTAAAGTCCTTAAAAATTATTTTTAAATCATCAAATGATAATTATACTTGAATGGAAATGATGGAGAATAAATCTCATCGCGTTTGTGGAGACGATAGTCCATACGTACGCACGAGCGACAATATCATTCTTTTTATATTAAAATAATATATAATTGGATGGTATATCATATATAAAGAATAATTATCATGTTATATTTATTATTTACATGAGTTACAAATCATTATTATACCCATCCAAAAAATAATATATTGAATAACAATTACACCATGACGTGGAGACGGTAAGCCGTACGCACACACGTATGGTGACATGATATTCAAAGGGTGGATAGAATACTGAATATGGTTGTACCATATTTATAATAGAATCACAGTATATATATGATACTGGATTTATTATTTTAGAATGGTAATAACAAAGAAAGAAGAAGTGGACGAAGAAAGGAACTTGAAAAGGGGTGGTGAAAACATTACCTCTTCTTCGGGTTATTTCTTTTGATTTGATCAAAATGGATCCTTTGGATAGATTTCTGATCAAACCAGTGACTTCAGTTGTAGTGAGGGAAGTTGAGAGAGTATTTGGGCAGGGGTTGGCCGAACCAAAAGGCTTTGAAGGTGTGATGAAATGAGAAGGAGAAGTTCCATTTTATAAGAGGGGTGAGGGGCACCTTTCGAAAATCTAGAAATATTAATTTATAATAAATTCATATTCGGTTTATAATGGCTCCAAATATGATTATATAATACTTAAGGTAAGGATAGGTCGAAAATCATGCATCCAATAGAATTTAGATAGTTTTGAGTCATTATATTAACCTTATATTTTAGTTTAAACTCTTAGTTAATTAGTTTGACATTTACCATGTTACTTTGTATTTTTATATTATATAGTTACTAAACTTAATATATACATCCAAGCAACCCCAAGTGGTCCATTAATGAAATATCTATCAGGATATAAGTCACTTGGCTGAACCTTAGATTTTTAAGAATATAATATCAATTAATAATATAATATTTGTTTTAAAAACTCTTTTATGTCAATTTTGACTCTATTCAATAGTTGATTTTTGTGAAACTCATAACAGAATTAATACTTCTAAAAAAGTTAATTAAATAAATCCTAATATGTAATATTATCCTAGAAAATTATTTTAATTCATTAAAAGTCTGAAATTATATTTATTTTGGTATTTATAATATCAATTATATTAATTTTTCACTATTATGGTAATTTCTGCATCATTATTGTGTAATAAGTAAATTAAATTATTTAATGTCTAAAAATTATAAATAAAATATCATTATGTGGGATATCGTTTTAGATTTTTAATTAATAGTTATAGTTGAAACTCCAACATATATAACCCTATGTAAATATTTTTTTTCTAAAAGATATATGGTTGTTTCATTTTTGTATTCATTTTAACTTAATTAAAATAAAGTGTCCCTATCACTTACAAGTGGCTCCAGGGGGTCCCAAAATCAACCCAAAGATGACCATGGTCGTACATGTATCTACCAATAAGGTTAGGACTCGTTTTAGGGTAATTTAGTATTATTATAATATTATTATTAACCCTTATTTACCGGATTTACCCTTAACAATGGTAAATAAAATATTTACCGCAGTAATTATTCAAAATGTCTAAAAATAAAAGTTACCTATTCACACAATATAAGTACCCTGATTCCAAATATGGAATCCATTTTTCCAAATTCAAAACACAGAGGTGGCAGAAATTAAATTAAAAATAATACCCGTTGTTAAAACAAAAAAGCATGTTTTTAAGAGATAATAACTATCAAAAGATTGACAATTGTTTATGTCCGGTTTAATTGTAAAATTATGTACAATGACCAACATTATATTAAATGGTAAAAATTTATTCTAAATATAATTTTAAACCACCCAAATTCATAATTTATCAATATAAATTATTTCGATTAAAAAAGTAGTTTTTAATTAAAATTTAGTAATTTTCACTATTCATCAAAATATAAGTGTTATCTGAAAAGTTCCAAAATTTTACCCTAGGCTAAATTCGATATTCTGAATCCAAAAATGATGTCTATTTTGAAATATAAAATATATATAATTTCAAAAATTATGTATTACTATTCATAACGGCTAGTTTGATCGGTTGTGGTGTGTTAGAACTCAATGTTGCGTACAACACACGCTATGACATTATTTAAAGAGAAGCGTACCGTAGAAGCTTGGGGTGTTATAGATAGTATCATGAATAATAAAATGGGTGAATAATAAAAAGAACATGGAATCATAAGATCATTTAAATATGTATATTTGATGTTATTATGAAACATGACATATGTAAAAGTCAAGGCTAACTACCAATACAACATCACATGGTATATGAAGTCCCATCATTGATTAGGATCACTCATTATTCACATGAAAACAATATCTTTAGAAAAAACAATTATCAATTTATTTGAATGATATATAGACAGACACATCATGACATGTACTTGTTAATGTGATATATAAAATGAAATCTATCATAACGCATATGTTTAATATTTACCCATTAATACAAATGGGTTTTATAATTTATTCTCAAATCATAATTAAATGAGATTTCATAAAGGTTCCAAGGATAAGAAGGACTGAAATATTTTAGATGTTCATATATGTGAATAAATAATATGTCTCAAAAATATGGTTTTAATTTTGAAAAACATCCTGATAAAGCGTATAGAATTTTGTATAGAAATGAACATTTGGAATAGTGTTTTACGTAATCAGTTAATGGAACATAAAGAAAGAATAATAAATGAATTTAATTTGAAATACAAAAGAGAACAAAAATATTTATACCTACAAATTAATTTATTCCGGTAAATCATGAATGGTAATATAATAATTTATATTAGAGTTACATAAAATGAATAACAGCTAAAAAGTTCCCCTTAATCTGGTTTTATTTTAATGATGGAATTTGAAAAAAGATCCTACGTCGTTTATTAACCAATAAAATGAAGTGATAATTGGCTAGTTATATACAAATGTAAAATATATATAGAATTTATAAACATTCAATAAAATTAAATAGATACATAAGGTGATTTTGGGAGAGAAATTTCATAGCTCGATAAATTGGCTGGAGTAGTGAGATCCCTTACATTATCTTCAATAATAATTATAAACATCAAATTAAAGTCCTGTATAATGAAATAAAATTAAATAAATACATATTTCATAACATTTACAATTATATTATATTTATTATTATTTAATCATGTTCATTTATAACCATATCAATTGGACATAATTTTTAATACTGTTATTGTAATGGTGTTCATTTCTTGAATCCAATGAAAATTATTGATTTTTTTTCATATGGGAATTCAACTCTCTAAGTGAAGTAAAATGTTATTCATTTAATTACATAGATTAAAATTGTCCCAAATTTGTATATTTATTTGTATAAACGAACAATTCATTTACTAAAATAGTTAATGTTAAGCGGTTAGTTCATTTATTACATATTACCCACCTCCATTGACTAAATTGATTCTATTTAACATTATATATATATATATATATCAAATACATAAAAGTAAATAAATAATTATACACATATTATATTCTTATTTAAACATAATAATTATTTAATGAGTAAGAATGAAGCTGGTGGATTAAAATAATGTATTTTGTTCATATAGGTGGTGAACCAAAAATGTTGTAAACAACATTTTGGATGTCGAATATCAATAAGGGAGAGATTAATATGTATATTCCAACATATTGAAATCATAGACGTATTTTTACGATATAAATTCTACCATTTAATTTTGGATATAAGGAATAAGGTGGTTGTTTAAGAAGAAATCCTTTAAAATAGGTATGGCAATAATTTTACCTCTACATATGGTTGTCTTTTTTAGGGTAACACTTATGTATACATTGAATGGTGTTTGGTTGGTAAAAAACAATATAATTTGTCTGAGAAGATTAGAAATAGTTGTTTAGGAATTTATAAATATACAAGGCTTATATGTAGTGATGGTAAGGGGTGATTAGGGCTGGTATTTATAAGAAGATGAGATGAGTCTTTTGAATATTATATTTCTTGGATTATTATATTCTATCAAGACTACCAATAGTATTGATTAGTTTTACTATATATAATAAATGATTTATATAATTTTCAACTAGTGCATTCATATATCATCCATGACAAACATATCCATATATTTGGATTATGAGGTTGAAGTAAGTATTTTTTTGGTATTATAGGATTCAAATAATAATAATATATTTCATAAAAATACAAAAAAATTCAAAACAATTTATTTTTCAACATTTAGATTATAAAAATGAAATATATTTTATGAAAATAATTTCTATATATGATAATTTTAATTATTAAATAGGATCAAAAGTTTTTTTGAAAAATATTTTTTTAAATATTATGTTTAGTTTTATGACTTGTTGAAAATTTACATAGGGACTCATAAATTATCATATCATTATAAGAAAAAATAGTTTAATTTTATAAATAAGTATTATTAAAATGATATTTATTGTAAATTATTTTTTAAATATTAATTTTATATTAAATCATATATTTTTATAAAAAATACAAATACATAATTTATTATTTTTAAATATATTATTAACATGTAAAATTGTAAAAAAAATATAATATTTTCATTTTATAAAATATCAAAATCAAAATTTACAGTTACATAAGTGAGGATACTATTCTAACTATCATAAAATTATTTCTAATTGTCATATTAAAATTCTAATAGTTGTGTTATAATTTAAATAGTCTGATTACAAATCCAATGTTCAGATTTTAAATGGTTATATGGGTTCCATACTATCAATAAATATATAATATTGAATTATAAATCAATTATATTATATTTATACCAGGCATTTAAACTTTAATTTTAAAAATTCATTTTTCATTACTGATATTTATCATTAATTATAAATTTTTTTCTATGACATCGATTATTCTTATAGATTGGCCATATCCAAATCTTCATATTATTTTTATCATAATTTCAATTTCATGCACTCATATTAATAAATTAAATTCTAATAAAAATACTAATTCTATCAATGTAATCTTACAAATATTATTATAAATAAAATTGGTTTCAACCCATTGTGCATGTTTTTATACTACATTACATGATATGAAAAAATTATGTAATCAGAAAAAAATTTCATTAATAAATTTTCGGTCGTTAAACATAACTACAGATATAATAACTTTAAATTTATTACAATTCTATAAAAAATTCATATACATACATATAATATCCTATATTATCCACTTATAACATTCTTACATCTTTTTATTAACAACAATATGTTAAGATCATCTTTTTATGTGTTATATCCTTCCTTTCTCCTGATATTTAAATTCAAAACATAGGATCATTTCATATTGATTGTGAAAACCATGTCACCAGGGCCCACCTAAGCAAAATAAGATGAGGGTGACTATGCCAAGACCATCTCCAATACGAATGAAGCTAGAAATGTGCATCGATACGGCATATCAGACACAAGGGAGACATTATCTTATATATATTTACACACATACACATGTCCAATCCCATACAATTCTAAAATGTGAAATAGCATATACCAATGCATGAAAACATCTAACCAATAATTATTGTACAATATAGGTACTAAAAGTGATAAATATTCCAAATAAAACCACAATAAAAAAGTGCAATGGTGTTCACCCTGCATATAAGAAGTGGATCACCATCAACTGCCACACATGGTAAACACCTCATTCAGTCTATCCAAATCTAATATCTTCATTCTCATGATCTGTAAGGGACTCCTACAAAAGGTCTCTCATTTCCTTAATTCAAGAAACATGTATCACAATCCCTTGTAGGGTTGAGTATAACAATACAAAGTAGGACACCCCCAAATTACTAAGCACATTGAATCAATAATAGTCAGCTCATAACTGTAGTACAATAAATAATCAAAAATATAATCATAATAGAAACCCATTCTCAAAAAAATCTCAACCAAAATTTATAGCCCTAGAATATTTCATGATATTTTAGGTTAATTTTCATTCTTGGAGTAATAACTCAACATGTTATGTTGTCACTAGGGATTATAATCCAATAGATAATTAACATTGGAAATTTTCCTAGATTTTATAACTATATATCTTAATATCTCATCATTGATGTAGAGTATCACATATTGGGAAAATTTGGGACAGACAAATCCTATTGGATTAGCCAACTAGATAGGCGATCGATGTCCATCATAATGGTGCTCACTCCAATTCGACAAACCTCACTTATGAATGATAAAGGAATCCAACCTGATCCCATAGGGGGTGCACTGAACTCTATCCAATAATAAACCCTTGTAGTTGATTGAAATCATATTCAAAGGACATAATTACACATTGAACCCTCATGGTAAAGGATGAAAGTATATTTCTCAACTAAACATTTTCTATAGCAATGAAACAATCGACTCTCAATATTCTCAGAGGGTGTTTGTGGAGTCTATAGGGAGTACACTATGTATATTTACAAACATTGGAGTTCATGTGTATTATTGTCACATGAAGCATGTAAACCTCCATAGAGAGAGAATGTATCATAGGTTACATAGTGTGTAGAGGTGTTCTGGCACCCTACTGGTATCTTATGTTTGTGTTCGTGTAAAGCTGGTTGTGATTATGTATAATGGTCATTCACATGTACATAGCCATGTTTTATTGTAAGGAAATGCATGTGTAATGTACTTATTCCAATGTTCCCTTATGTATCAATTCCCATTTAATCTCAATCTACACACATGGATTTCACCATTAGTTCACATGGAATTTATCATATTCCACTTAGAGTGTGATATTTAACTTCTATGGAAACCTTAGAACAGTAGATAGGGGGTCTGACATGAATTTTCCCTCTAGCTTTCACATCGTGTATCATTGTATTTGTAGATAGCAATTTTTTTCTCTATATAATTACCTAATTCTTATAGATATTGATCTAGTTGTGATTCTTGTTAGTAAAATTACATCTCTTTTAAAAATAATTCATCACCACTCACTAGAATCAAACCATAAAATATGATTAAGACTCATCTTCATTGCATCATGTTATCATTTCTTGCTAAACTGGGACAACATGAATAACATATATGGACCTAATCTACCACTGATCTTACTATATCATCATTTCACCTTAATCATGTAAGAGTTTGTGTCCTGGGACCAACTAATTGTAATTTTATTAAAATTATATTGAATGAAATTAAAATTACGTATATATTTTAGTACATATTGTTTATTTTTCTTCATGGATTTAAGGTAATAATGACCTTGAGTATTTGTCACAATAATGAGGTCATAGTAGTTCCCCTCTATGATGATCACCATGAGGTGAAATAAAAATATTCATAATATAGTCTTGTATTGGGATATTGTACTATGATGGGACACAATTTATTTAGAACAAATGTTATGAGTTCTTGTAAGTAGATTAAGCATCTTATACTAAGGTTCGCACTTTGTAATCACTAAGTTGGTAGATTTTGATAACAGAACCTACAATAAGAATTCTACATTTTTTTTCATCGACTATTTCTCATAGGGAGAATGTATAACGATCCTTAGACATTATGGTTATAATTGATTCATTCCATCACCCACATAATTAGATTTACTGATGAAAACTGTATTATCATATGTTGTTGTAATGTAGGTTACATTGGGTATGTCACACCTGAAATGTCATTAATGAATATGTTGACGAATGATTTGTCCCTTCCATATTTATGGAAGATAATATCTCATCCATTTTATTGGAATAGATCCATAAAATTATATTTTATGGCCATGGTGTGATGTACTGTTTATTTTATATAGTTAAAAAAAGATATATCGAGTAAATTGGTTAATGACACTATCACAAACCATAAATTTTTAAAAATTTTGACAAATGGATTATACTACTCATTTAGTATTCATATACATTTTCCATGTTTTGACATTAATTTCATTCTCTTGGGATACTTGACCACTGGGTAGATAGTAATATTGGACCCTAGAAAATACAGTATAATTCTAATGAGAAATAATCATAGAGTGTCTGAACTGAGTGTATATATTAATTTTCATTAAATTATATATTAGTTTAATTACTTGAATAATTATTATTCCCATATCTGAGGAATAATGTTATTTAAATGTTATTGATCACATAAACTAAAGATATATTTATTCACTATCATGTGAATAAAAAAATAAAAAAATATTTTATTTTGTACTTAATAAATATTTATTCACCAGTAAATAAATGTAATATATATTTATGAAAAATATTCTTATTCAGGAATTCAAAAAATTAACAGGGAGTTCAAATGATCCAAGAACATTTTCATTGAAAAATATTAATTAAATAATCAACTAAATAATATTTATTAATATTCAAGTTGGTGCGCACCACAAAATAATAATTATATATCTATTTTAATATGTCATGTTGTTTATTAATGTAAATTAATATTATTTAATGAAGATAAAATAATTAAAAATTAATTTTTAATGAAATACTAACCCTATAAATAGTTTCATATTTCAATTGTGAAGAGAATATAAATTTCAAAAAAGAGAATTGTTTCTTATAATGAATTTTATCGTAGATCTTTCTTTATCCCTCTCATGAACAAGGATCATAATAGAGATTTCAACAAGATCAATGAATGAGTGATTATTAAGTAAAAATGTATGACCTTCAACTCACCATGCTAGCATTATAATATTTATTGGTGTTTCTCATAGATCACAGGAGCATGTGTGGATCACTGTTATAGGAATTCTATCCCTACATCCTCAATGCACAACTAAATTAATCTTAAAGGGTCTTTTTAGAAAATAGACATTCACCATTGAGAAAATTTCTAAATCCTAGGATTTATTTCAAATAAATATTGAATAAAGTAATTATAAATTTGACTTACATGATCCTCTATCTCATTTTCAGCATTCAATTATTAAAAGAAAATTTAATATATCACCCACACTGCATGCTTCTATGATTCCTAGATTATGAAGGTTGTATTAGAGCATAAAAAGGATATGTTCATGGTCTGTGGGGGATATATGGTACTAGTCATGAGAAGATGTGTAGAGGTTTGTTTCCAATATGATCAGGATGACATGAAATACCAAATGAGATACATATTCACATAGAATGGAGCTATTGTGATCTCAGAGAGCTCAACAAACAGTGCATTCACAGATTCTACTATGGAATTAGAGTATATGGTGGCTTCAAAGGTTTCTAATGATGTTTTATGTATCTGAATCATAATATAAAAGTTTGACATGGTACATACATGTTAAGATACTATCACCCTATATTGTGACAAAACTATAGTGGTGGATCTTGAATAATAGCCAAGGCCACATGATATGATGAAACACATTCATTAGATGTATCATCTCTTAAGAAATATTTATCATATAGGTGTGGATTTAGTGAGATGTATTTCCAATGATGAAAAAATTGTGGACCATTTGATTAAATCCTCAACTCAGTATAAACAATACTATCATTTGAGGAATAGTGGACTGAAAGTCATAAGTTATTAGCTCTAGTCTTAGAGTGAGATAGTTTGATTTGGTGTTAGTTGGTTAGATTTGATCCTAGGAAACAGACTCTAATAGACTCCCACTTAGACTAAATCTAATTACCTGTGACTTTTAGTTCAATAGACCTCACATAATAGTCATGTTTCTTCCAATTCAAGTCATTAGTCAAGGGGTCCTGCATGTTTTATTTTCTATCAATTCTTCTGACAGAAACCTCAGCTCTCAGTGAAAACCCTGTAAGAGTTGATACTTCTATAGTATGTGAATCATTAACTGATGTGACCTTGGATCTTTTGTTAGATCATCAACCATAGAAATATCATAATATTTTGTTGAAAGATAACAATATTTAGCTATCATGTCAATACCTTTGATGAATTTTTTCATTCATACTTCTTCAATAAATGCCTCAAAATCCACAATATACTAATATTCATGTATATAATATATGAAAATAGCATTCTTTTATCACTTTTAGTGCACAGAACCACCATTCAGTATAATGATGTATCTCGTTTTTACTTCATATCACAACGTTCATATTTCAGAACAAGGAATATTCATATACTATTATTAATTTTCAAATAAATTTGAAAAAATATTAATCCACATTATTTCTATATCAATATTGTATAAATACAACCTCTGAACTTGCAGAAATATAAATGAATGGTAAAAAAATCATTGATTAGTTCTACTCTATAAACATGCATCTTATGTTATTGAATGATCAATTCTTAATCAACCTAATAATGAGGCAACATATGAACGGTTACTAATCTAAGAGTAACATATGAATGATTTATTTGACTTTCAATGTTTGATTAATTTTCCTATGTGTAATGGACACCTGAATTCTACCTAAAACATGGACTCATAATGCATGTTTCATAACATCGGTGGACATTAATATAAGAGAGCTACACAAAAGTGGTTTGAGATTTGAAAAGGACTATTTCAGAGTAAAATAGTGTAGGGTTACCTAACTGATTCTCATGTATTAAAACTCCTCGGTTACATTGATCGCTTAGAGGTTCTAGGGTATAAAATCTTCAATGAACTAGGAATTGACTTAATTTGGGAACCACTTCATTATATTTTCTCTAAATTTTTTGTTTCTTTTAAATTGAAAAACATTGAGGAGACCCTACCAGATCCTATAAATCTTCATCAGCTTGAATATAAGGATATGAAGAACAAAAATCCTTTCACCCTTATGGTGAAGAAATTTAATGCGAATGAAAATTTCTCTAAGCCTATAACTTCTTCAAATCCATTGAATAAGTGTAATATCAATGGGCTAGAAAATGTATAGGATGTCATCTATATTTCATGTTGAAAAAACTTCCACTAGAGAAAAAGAATCTAGTTGAAAAAGTACCGGGATTTTTTCAATAAGATTTTTATCGATTTTACATTATCTATTTCATAAAATTGGTTGTTAGATATATATTTTGGTTCATAGTTGAGTATTAAAATTCAGTAACCAAGTAGATGCAAAATTTTTAACCAAGGGGAGGTAGGTCTATGACCATCCAAAGGATCTAAACTCACAGTTTTAGCTATTAGGTATTTCCACCTCATGTTGTTTATTAGGATGATGTTTTGTATTGGTTGTTATAATGTTTTATCTGATTATAATTGTATACACAATTGATACGGATGTATTTTTTCCAAATTTGGAGTGAATTTTTTCTATTTTTATAATCATAACAAATTTTATGTTAAGAAGAATTCAAATAATGGTCTTTATGTGTACGATTACACGAACCATGTAATAAACATTGAAAACAATGTCAATTCACAAGACTCAAACCACACCCAACATGGAATCACCATCTAGGTAATGTAATTTATATGTTCTTTACTAAATTATATCAATATGTATATTTAAAATATTTTAACTAAAACCAAATTGTGATTGTAGTTTACAGCATCAAATGACCAAATCCCCATTTAGAGGGAAAAGGTAAAATGGCGAAATACATTCTTGAATTAGTTCATACCGATGGGTATCATCCATTTACTAATGAAGTATGAGGTGTGTAATAAAACATTGTAACTTTTACTAATGATTTTATTATATATGGATATGTCAATTTGATTAGGTATAAGTCCAATTCTAAAAATAAATTCAATGAATAAAGGAATGATGTTGAGAATCAACATAGTAAAAGACATATAAAATATGTTAAGTCCATGGTGGAAAATATCTGTATCAAGAATTTATTGATTACTTATAGGATTATGGGATATTATCCAAAATCACTCATCTTAATACGCCTCAGTAGAATGGAATAAGTGAAAGTGCGAACCATACCTTATTGAATACAATGAGATAAAAAATGAGTCATGTGATTTAGCCAATATCCTTTGGGGTATATGCATTACAAAAACATCATATATACTAAACCATGTACCAAAATAATCTATATATGGTATTCCATGTGAAATTAAGAGGGGATGAAAAAAAATGTTATCAATTTTTCATTTGTGGGGAATAGAAGCCTTTTATGGAAATTTCCTGTAATAAACATACACCCTAAGGAAAAAAAGTGTTCCATTATTTGATTCCCAAATTAAATAAGGGGATATTAAATATATAACCTCTCGCAGAGAAATTTTATAGTGTAATGACATGCCATTATCCTTGAATGGGATCACATATCTAAAAGAGATAGTGTGTGTGAGATAGACAATGATGATGTTGAGGCTCAAGGTGCATAATCATTGGAAGATGAACAGATTCTACAATTCCCCATGAAAGTGAAATTGTTCCAGAGTTACAAGTAAACATTATGAGTACAAGGTATATTATGGGACCATAAATTTTGTTTTTCTAATCACCATGGTTGGTGACTCATTATTTGTTGATAATAATGATCCTATAACCTAAAAGAAAGCAGTTAGTGGAATAGAACATTCCTAGTGAAAAGAATCCATGAATTATGAAATGGAATCCATGTTCGAAAAAAGTTAGTATCTGGGTATATCCTTCATTAGATGCGAATTATTTTGGCTAAAAATGGGGTTTTGAGAATAAATTGGACATGGAAGAACAAATTAATACATATATTGATTGACGGGTTACAAAAGGGTTTGAGTAGAGTCATGTCATTGGCTTCTGTGAAACTACATCACCATTTTCAATTCTTATATCTATCATAATTATAATTTCCATTATGTTTTACCATGACTATGATATTTTTAAATTGGATGTCAAAATATTATTCCTTAATAGGAACCTTTAAGAAGATGTCTATATGACCCAATTTGAAGGTTTTATGACTCCAAATGATTCAAATAAAATATGGAAATTGAAATAATCCATTTATGGATTAAATAAGGCATCACAGAAATAAGAAATTTATATTAATTAACCCATGATGAAATTTTGATTCATAAAGAATGAGTGTTATCCATGTGTCTACAAATGACTTAGTGGGAGTGCAGTAATTTTATTAATATTATATGATGATGACATATTAATCATAATTAATGAAATACTATACTTGAATTAAGTTAATACATGGTTATATAAATGATTTTCTATGAATGACGTGGGTGAGGCATCTTATATTATTTCGATGAAGATCTATGATGATAAGAACCATGAAGTTTTTTAGCCTAAGTCATTTTATATACATTTACAATAAAATGAATAGATTTAGTGTTGAATAACTAAAGAGGATATTATTTCATAAAAAACATGGAAGTTCATCATTCTATGAAAATGTGTCTCTAGACACATGAGGTATGAAATACAATAGAAGGTATTATATACGCGTCAACGATTGGATAAGTTGTTTAAGCTATTTTAAGTACTGGGCTAGATGTAACCAAGACAATGAGTGAATTAGAATGATATCATGATGATCTAGGTGACTACCATTGGATTGATGTTAAGACTATCTTAATTTTTTAGAGTCATACTAAGGATACGTTCATGTTCAATAGAGGAGATGAGGAACTAGTCATCAATGGATATGAAGATGTTGATTCTAAATTGACCAGGATGTCATGAAGTCAGAAACATGATATATAATCACTTTGAATGTAGGTGTGTTGAGAAAAATGAAGTCAAATAAGGTTGTGTTCATAGATTCTACAATGGAATCGGAGTATATTTTGGTTTTTGAGGCTTCCAAGGAAGCAATATGGATATACAAATTTATCAACGATCATGATGTGGCAACTATTAGTAAAGGTCATATATCACCCTTTTACTATAATAATAATGTAGTGGATCTTGTAAAAAAAATAGGGTTACATCAACAGTTGTAGTACATAAATCAAAAGTATCATATCGTGAGGTATTTTTCTCGGAGAGGTGAGATTTTAGTAAACGGTATTTCCATGAAAGGAAATAAGGACAAACCCTTGACTGAAGGCATGACTGGGTAAAAACATGATTATCTTGTGACATATTGCGGATTGAAATTATTTGGTAGTTAGATCTAATCCAATCACACACTTGATCATGAACTATAACCATAGTATTGATCAATTGTTTGGAATAATGGTAGAGAAACAATCATATATCGATATACATCTAATTGTTGGATATAGAAGTTAACCATGTTGAACATGAGATGAAATGGGGGGGAAATACCAAATAAATATAATCATAAGAAACAATCCACAATCAATTTTATCTTTGGACTTGATCCATTATTGTAGAATTTTTGAATTAAGTGGAAATGGAAAAAATGAACAAATAAATCATCTTTTTATACACGAATCAATAATTATTTGTGGAATTGATCCATGTTTGATAGGGGATATATAAACGAGCTGAATACACCTAAATAAAATTCCATATCTCATTTTTAGTATAGTCCCGGATTAATAATGTTCTTATATCACAGTCACTGCTGTGATGTAAGAACTCTTTTAGTGTAGACGATACCTACAGTAGCGACCAAATTCTCGGAACTGTTGTCATATTCCAACGATCTAAAATAGCTTGTCTCTATGTTTTCATTATTATGAGGGTAACACTAAGATTATCCAATGACTAAAAATTTATACAGGATGTATATAGATCATGTAAATTTAAAAAATAAATAAGTAAAATTATTTTATTTATTTACTTAATTATCTACCCACAACTGCATGTTACCCAATCATCGGATGCACTATAAGGTTATGTCACTCCTAGGGTAAAAACAATACTCTAAATTCGGTGGATGTGTCGAATTTTAGATATGAGACTCTATAAGAATGTTCTTCCAATTTTTTATGAACACTGTGTGAACATGATATTGATATATTTAATATTTTTAATATATCATTTTTGGGCCCATATGGCCTTAGAATCTTGCACAATCTATGTACCTAGAATTGTAAATATTTTTAGATATATTTGAAATATTTAAAAAGATAAAATAGTGACATATAATTCCCCTTCATGAATGATTTTTTTTCTTGAAAATAGAAAATGAATAATCAGTAATATGTGGATACTAAAATCACATATGGGTCTCCTAATACCAGTTTTTTTCCTAATGTGTCTCATGAAACCACTAAATACTCACCAGGGGAATCTCTCACCCAGGAAGGATATTTTCTTGCTGATCCATGATCTCTATCAGATACTATGAAAATGCATCTCTGTAATCAATGTTTATCTCATCCCATTTGATTACAATTGGTGGGTCATTCACATACCTCCTCACCAATGACACATGGAAGACATCATGTACAAAGTCTAACTGTATTGGTTGATCCAAGTGGTATTCCACCTCGCTCACTATTCAAAGTATCAAGAAAGGGATGATGAATCATATAGATAAATTTCCACCCCATTCAAATATCTCCAACCCAAATTTAGTTGAGTCATTTAAGGGCACATGGTCTCCCTCTCATAACTTCCTAGTCCTCCTTTATTGTTTTGTATATGACTTCTAAGGACTCTATGTAGTCCTCACCCACACATGGATGATCTTAATATTTTTTTATAGGTAACACCAAATATGGATGAATGAGTGTCGAATCAACTAGATAAATCCAACATAGTGGTGACATATAATGATTCCCACAAAAATCCTTGAATGGTACCATACTGATGGTTAAATTTAATCTATTGATGTTGTAAAACTCCAGTAATGGTAGGCGTTTCTACCAATTATGGCCATTTTCAATCATGCATGCTTGTAGAATATTCTCAAGAACATGAATGGCCAACTCAATTTGGGCATCATTTTGGTGTTGAAATGTTCTGATTAAACTCAAAAAAGCACCAATGGATTCTAGAAATTTCATTCATAATCATTATGTGAAATGATCATCATTGTATGGAACAACCATCATGTGATATATGTGGATCTGAACTATCTCTTGCACATAAAGTCATCCCAATCTCTCTACTAAACTCTACTCATAGATTTCTAGGTTCATGGTTGACTTTCTGAGTCATTGTAAAATCACATAGATGGCATCATGTCCTATAGAATGGCTGACAAAAATTAATTTTTTATTTCAAAATCACTTTTTAAGAAAAGGTTGGAATCCAAGAATAAAATAATACAAGAAGAAAACCATCTCATGAATACTATGACTACCCCTACCCAACTACTACATTATTATGTCAAGCCTCCACCTCACATGATTTTTCGACATGTTGTCCCACATATGGCTCCATGGGCATTATACTGATGGAAAATCCATTCCCAATCATTCTTCAAAATATGAAATTACATGTCTAGATGAGTGATTCCTACATTGAACCACATCTGGAGTTGATCCTTGTAATGCACTAGTTTCTTTCATCCTCAAAAACCTAAATTTTAATTATCCAAATTTTAAATCCAGAAAGTCACCAAAAAACAATCAATCCAAATAGTGATGTACATAGATATCATATCTAAAATCAAATATAGAACATTAAGGGGTTGAGCTAAAATAATTGAAATGTGGATCTCAACCATTACTTATTGACAAGTGCCGAATCATGAAACAATATTTTCTACACCTTTATTCACACTTGATTACCAAAACTAATGACAGAGGTCTTAGTTTATCTTTTACAAACACAGATGAATCACCAAAGGGTATATATGATACTCCCACATCAACTCCCCCCAAAAAATCCTTGGTACCATAGTACGTGCTCTTAAAAGGGTGCCATATTCCCCTCCTTCAGAAAATTCATCAAGAGTGCGTCCAGTGGATATCTATGTATCTATGGTCTCACAGTCAGTATCTCCACACTAATCCTCCCAAATACTATATAGGACTGATGGGGTAACATCAATCAATTTTAGATATTAAGCACTATCCCAGTCAATTAAGGACAACTTAAATGAGGCTAAATGATCAAAAGCCTCAGTCAACAAATTAGATATAGATATCCATCTATGAGAATATTCCAAAATTTTCCCCTTCATAGATGTATTGAATATATACAATTAAAAATATTTGAAGAACTCAATCAATTTTCATTGCCAAAAGATAAGCTACTTATAAGAGATGACATAACAGAGGCTCTTATGGTCGGAGTATCTAAAAAAATTCTCACCCATAAGGTAGTGTTTCAACATTATCCTAGTGAATAGTTCCACTCTTAAATCAAAAACATTGGATACATAGTATTTCTCTTGTGGTCTCAATAGTTTAGACTCATATGCACTCACATCCTACCTCTTCAATATTACACAACCATTTGTGATACCTGAGCATCACAGAATATGACATACTCAACACCCTCCTCTAGAAATATAATTATGGGGGAACACATCAACCACTTCCTTACCTCTTAAAAACCCTATTGGAACTTCTCCTTCCACATGAAAAAATACCCTTTATTGGTCAAAGCAGTAAAAGTTATTGTATCCTATAGAAATAAAACACGATTCTCTTGTATTATCCTTACAAATAATGTAATATTTTCACCTATGTCTTTCCCTTTAGTGGCTCCCAAGCTAACACAACCTCAGCCTTCACTGAGTCCACATATACACTATCAGCAGTGATGAAATATCATATAAATTAAACCTCTTGAATCCAAAACCGGAACATCATGATATTTTGATAAAGATTATTCCCTCAGAGTATGTATGTTATCATACTCAGTTGTCTCACATTCCCCTCCTCAAATGATCCGTACAGTATAATATCTTTAATAAATAACACTACCAACTTGTCTATTAATGGAAGAAGATATGATTCATAAGTCCAGTGAAAAATATTTATGGGTTTATCACACCAAAATGAAACACCTAGTACTCGTTGTCACTATAATGACTTCTGAGTATAGTATTTTGTATATCATCATCTTCTACATGCAGCTGGTTATATATTGATAGGATGTAATATTTGATAACCATTACGACCTTCTAAACTGATCAGAGTGGGAATAAATCCCCACTTGTGGATACTTGTTCTCCATGGTCACCTGGTTTATGCTCCAGTAATGCAAACACTTCATCAATCACCGGTATTACTTCTAGGTGAACAACATTAGGTATACCTTGGGAGAAACAATGGGTCTTACAAATACATTCACTTTCCAGTCCTACAAATTCACCATTATCTCACAATGATCTGTGGGAGCTATATAACATGTTGGTGTAGATATCAGGGTATCCCTTGGATTTGAGTTAATTTAAAAGTCGAACTATCAATTGGGAGGTAATACTAAAATATCATTAGGAATGAATCCCTCATATTATACCTCCACTGTAGGAAACCAAATTCACTATATCCCACTACAATAAGGGAAATATTATCCGAATGGTGAGTAATAAGACGTATCCTTCTATGCAAGAGCTGATCCTACTCACCCAGGGTTTCTTTATCACCCCTGAAAAAAAACATCAATCTATCTTGACAAACACACTCCATCATCTACTAAAAATAGTCAAATTGGACATGATCATTGGATATCCAATCGATACCTAAAATGAATTCATAAGGCCACATCTATGATACAAAGATATATTATATGAATATCTCATATCCAATCATTATGATTTACTATTGGAAATGGTTTGAAATCATTGAGACACCTTTTGGTTAAGGTCTCCAATTACATTCGTCATTCCCAAGGCTCAACCAAAATCATTGTGTCTTGATCCATTGAAATGGTATGGAAATTGTGGCTAGAACCCATGTCAATCAGTACTTAAGATAATGTAAATAGGACATATATCATACCAAAAATCATCACTATATCATTTAGGATATAGTCTTCCACTAAAAATAACTCTCCCCTCTCTATACCACCAGATCTCTATGCCCAGTTGGGTACACCAGGCATTTTTTATATAAATTGGTAAAACCACCTACCACCTTATTCATCTCCACATGATCATGCACCACATACACCACCTTATGGACCTCCATTCTCTTTTAATTTTCTTTTTCTATCCGTTACATCAATATTCTATTAATAATCTATCTGAAGGGTTGGATAATATAGAAAAAGGTGTCCTTTACTATCACATTAGATGAATCGCCTCTCCCTGGTCTTAATCGAGCAATCATGAGAGACATAAACCACTGGTCATGTATCATGGGTATGCATCCTCAAGTAACTCCCATTCCAATATTCTTATCTCTAATGCTGGGTACTTGCTTCCGAGGTACCTGGTCCTAGGTCCCCAATGCATTCCCTGATTATTGTGGTCTACTCTGACAAGAGGATCTTACAACAAATGTCTTACTTAAAACATTAGAATATTTTTGAATGAAAATATATCTAATTGAATCCTTGATATCTCAGTTTAATTAGTTGTCAAAGGTATGTGTTCTAGAGAACATATCTTCCTCGACATCCAGGGAGTATCATGAGAGATCATTAAACCTCACTGAATACTCTTCCATGGTTATACTACCTTGTTGTAGATGAATAATCTATTATATATACAATGATTTCAATATGGTTATCTAATACTCCACACTGAGGTGTTGCTAAATATATAAATGGGATAGATTTTTCATATCATGTGATGTAGCCACCGACCTCCACCATCATCCAATAGATCCCATAAAAAGACTCACTACAAGGACCACCATTTAATTTGTAGGTTTCCCCAGAAGGAGGAACAAAGGTGACTTCCCCTAACCATTCCTTAGTTTCCTAGGGGTATGAATCACCTCAAGACCTAGGAGGTAAAATCATATGAAACATATGAATTTCACTCAACCTATGTTAATCCCTAACCATTAATTCATGTTCTAACTACTTTTCTATGAATGGTGAAAAAACTGGAACACCTGCTAGAGAAACAACCTCTTATACATTACAATGTACTAATTTAACTTCACCCACCATATCAAAATCTTGATCATTAAATTGAATCTTAGGATTAAATAATCATGGATGAATCATAAAAATAAATAAGACACATAGCGATCATTATGTTTTTCTTAAAAGTGAACTCATGAAGGACGGATAAACGAAAAACCATTATTATATAATGCAAGTACCAAATATATTCAATACAAAAAGTGTCTACATGAACCAAGTCATAAAATAAGTTATTGGATTATTGATGAATGGATATGTATCTCCCACACCATCACTAGTGACACTATTCTAGGATCCGAACTCGAGACACATTAAAAATTTTCCATAAATCCAGAACCAACCATATATCTTGACCAAATCTATGCTCAGGTCCTATGGATAAACCATCCTCTGATACCTCTTTTTCATTACCAAACCCTTTAGGGCCCTCCAGATCAGTTATAAACCTAGTGTGACTTCCCCAAGACAATCTATAATAAGAAATACAATGCAGACCAGTGTCGATAGGTGTATCTCACGCATAGGAGGCATTATCCTAAGTAAATATACAAACTTAAATATATCCAAACTGTTAATATGATGAAATTTAAAATAAATGATACCAATGAATTCATATATCTATCCCATAATCAATGTACATGTAAATTACTAAAAATCATAAATAGTCTAAATTCAAGCCCATCCAAAAATAAGAAGGAGTCTAAACTACTAAGAAGGAGGGGAACACCATCAAATGAAACACTTGGTAAAAATATCAATCATTCAAGCCTAATCTAAACACATCATCCACCTAATCCTCCAAGTACTCCATCAAAGAGTCTCTTTTCTACATACGAAATGAAATATGTGGTAAAATGAAATAATGGGGTGAATATAACAATACTGAGTAGGACACCATAAATGAAATAAGCATAAAGAATCCAGAGTACTCATCTCGTAATTACAAAACAATAAAAAAACCCAAATATAATCATAACATAAAACCAGTCTCATGAATGTACCATCTAACATTGCTACTCATAGTATATTTATTGAGAATTCTAGGTAACTCTCATTTGGTGAGTACTCAATCAATAAGTTGTGCTATCACATGTGATGATCATCTAAGAAGTTGTGATCATTCATTGTTGCCCAAGAGGTACAAATTGGTTCTCTAAATATCTCATCATATATGTATCTGAGCACACTTAGTGAAACATACGGACACCAAAAACCCCAATAGACCATCTTACTAGAAGGTGAATCAATTTCATACACATAGTGGTCATGATGATTCCACAAACTCTTCCTAGGAATGAAAGAGGATCACACCCTAGTACCACAAAGGGATACATCAAAAAACATTCCAATATTAACACCACTGAGGGGATCATAATCTTATGTTGATGATTTAAAGCCACAAAGTACCATTAGGGTAATGTACCAATGTATCACACTCAAATGAACATGTTCTATAATAATGAAGTGATATGCTCTAAATATCCATAGTGGGGGTATATGGTGTGTACCAGGAATACACATGGCGTGTTTAAAACCCCTAGTCTATTCTTGTCTTTCCATCTCATATGGCATGCTATCCTCTACAAACATAGTGTGTACTAATGTGTACATGGTGTGTAGAGGATGGCTGACACCTTTCTCGTGTTGTGTATCTGGGGTCATGTACACCAGATCATGCCCATGTATGGTTGAAATGTCCATGTAATTAGTCGTGTTTCAGTACCAGGTCATTCTCTTATACTCTAACTATTTCCGTACACCAAGATGAGTACTCTCGATGTACATGTTGGGTTGAATTCTTTTGGTCCCATAATGTGTGACAAATGTCACATGGCATGTGATATTTATCTTCTATAGAGTCCCTAGAATCATAGCCACGGGGTCCTATAGGGTATGTATGTCTGAATTACACAACGTGTACTACTAGATTTATAGAAACACAATGTTCCTTATCCACATCATCTACCTACACCATCAACCATCGATATAGACCTGAATCAAGTCCATAAATTTTGATATTATCCTTCTCTGCCTTTTGGTCACTACTCTCCAAAATCCTACAGTTAAATCTAATAAAGAATCAAGTATGTTGAATGTAGTCATCACTGCACACTAGACCATGAAAATAGGAACCCCCATTCCAACCTCGATAAACCTCTGATATTCCTCCATAGTTGTTGCATCTCAATATCAACATTGATCTCAAACCACTCCCACTGTATCAATCTTTTGATCTAAAGAACTATAAAAAATGGACATATTTTAGGTATCTGTGGATCAGTGGACCATTGAAATTCACCACAATGAAATGTCAATGAATCAGTGGAGTAAACCATAATCCTGCTAAAGGAGTCTCATAATTTAATCCTTTTGGCCTCAATCTGTTGTTGTAGACTATATGATTGAAGAGGAATAAGAAAAAATAAAATAAATCAGATGTAAAATAAATTCATTGTTGAGGAAAAAATTTATTCTTTTTTGTGGAATTCATAAATTTTCAAAAATGGATAATTAATTTTGGGAATCCACATAAATAGAATGTTTTACCTCTATTTTAGATAAATCACTACGGTATAATGATATTTTAGCATAGTCATTTTTTAGATCCATGATCTCTATTTGAGTAGACAATAGATTTGGTATCAATCTAATTGTTTTATCTATTATAATCTCCCAATGATCTATCGTAGATAATATCTAGGTCTCAATGGTGATTCTATTAACCAAGAAAATTACCCATAATCTGGTATTTATAGTGGATGGACATAGGATGTGGAAAATTAAAAAATAAATAAATAAAATGATATTGTTTATTTATTTATCCACCCACGACTATGAATAACCCAATGTTTTGAATAATTCCAATGTTATATTGTTCCTAGGGTAAACCTTGTGCTTTAAACTCAATGGAATCAAATTTCTGATATGAGACTATATTTGTGAGTTCTTAAACTTGTCCCTAAAAACAATATGTTCAGGACATTATTTTATGTGATATTTTTGAACGACAAATTTTTTTCTTATTAGGTCTTAGAATTTAACACCACATTAGCTCATGGCTCTGAAAATATTAAAAGACATGTTACAATACAATAAATAAAAAAAATATTGATGTTACATTGATCATTGTATCATTATAAAAATAATATTAATCATTTTATAAGTATCATATTTATTAATTGTAAAAAAATTTATAACCATTCATTTTAATATGGGAAGATAAATTAATTACATCACTTCATCGAGACGGTAGTCTGTACATATGCATGAGTAATGCTTCACTCATTTTAGTGAATGGAATATAGAGATGATAAATAATAATGAACCTTTATATAAAACTAATTTTATCATAAATATCATATATAAATTCATAGGATCCATAATTATTTCAATAAATGTGAAATGGAGGTGGAAACAGAATTGCATCATTATGTGGATGTGGTAGTCCACATCTATGGACTAGTGACAGATTCATTTCCCATTTGATGGAATGTCGGAGGAAAATCGTTATCCCAAAATCAAGAAAATATGTCAATATATTTATTATACCAAAATTAATTATGTTAGGTTGGATACAATATATTTATTGGAAGTAGAAGAACATAGAATATTTGAATTAGTTTGTTAAATAGATTACATCATCTTTGAAAGACCTCCTTTTGTTAGTCATTATGATTTCATAGGAATGAATTAGCATAAGGATAAAATCTCAAGAATGAAGTTAATTAATATAGGAATAAATTATGTTTGGTATTTTCCAAGAAATTAAGATAAAATATTATTAATAATAAAGGCTAGGCTGTTCCAATTTATATGTGAGGAGAGAACACATTCTAAATTACTTACAATTTGTAAATATAAATAATGTATTTCTCAATTAAATATCTTAATAATATATGTGGATTAAAATTAAAATGTTATAAGGTCCAAATATAATCATAAAATCAAATTTATATTGGTTTTGGTTTCATTTGAACATTATTTTTTTGTTTAACCCTTTTGTAAATCCTTTTTCACGTTAACTATTATAATACATTTGATAGCTTTTAATAGTTTTATATTTATTTATAAGGTAACAAGTGTCTCAATAATGATCCATGGAAGAAATTTTAGAAAAATTTCAATACAATTTTTTTTATTCAAATATTATTCATGTTATTGAATCATTTAATAAAATATTATTTAAGATAAAATATCATTAAAATCATTTTTGGGACTATTCATTAAATTTTACATTAATGTAATCAAGATAAAAATGGATTTATAATATATAATTAATTAGAATATATTATGAATTATTATTAACCATAAAAAATTTGTAACACTATAATCAATCGAAAAATATTTCTGTTATTTTTTTCAAAATCATTTAAAATATTTCCCCGACTATTTACAAAAGAACTGACTGAATGTTTCTTAAACATATAACTTAATTATGCAATCATAAAACATTTATTATAAAATAACATCATGAAAATAATTTATTTATATACAAAATAACCTTTTATATTGATTCATAACTTAATTTAATCTCTATGCGAACATATATGATATGTTAAAACCATGACAGTGACATTTTTTAGTTATCCTTTTCTTAATATAATATACATGTTATAATGAATGGAATTTTTCTAAAAACATCCATATTTTTATATTTAGGAATATTTTGGTCGAAAAAACACTCATAAAATAGGAAAAGTTAAATTTTATTATTATTTTATGTCCTTAACCTATAGTTTTAACCATGTTTTACCTATATTGCAGACATATAGGAGACAAATCCTTACTATGGTAACTATTCATAATGAACAAAAATAAAATGCTAATATTTACCAAATTAGATCCTTTTAATAAAAAATATTTAATAGTTGTTTTATGGTTAAAATTATTTAATTAAATTAAATTAATTATGAAATTGATTAAAAAATGCATGCAAGATAATTTAAAAATTCATTTTCAGCAAAAATATGTACTTATTTTAAAAATTAAAGTATATTGCTGACTATTATGAAATTAATTTGATTATTTATAATTTATTAAGTATTAGTTTAAATTATGATATTTTTAAGAAAATAATGGGTCTTTTAAATTAATTGATTTCATGTAACAAAATAAAAGTTTTACAAAAATATGAAATTTCAACTATTACCATAAAAATAAATCATTTCATAAAAATACAATAAAATTAACCTAAGATAATAATTAAATATTTATATAAATTTTGATATTCATTTAAACATACATGATTTATTAAATTGGTATAAATTAATTGTATTTATATTATGAAAAATACATTGATATCCAATATTGGAGAACACATCATTTTTAAGTATTAAATGACTTTATTAAAAATGGTGTACTTATTTTTTATGAAATAATAATTAAATTTTTATTATTTAAAATCTATATAACTTTTTCTCTATTTAGGAAATTACTATTCATACATTACACTTTAATGGTAGGTTATAATAGTTATAATTAAATAATTTTTTTTTGATAATATATCATAATTTTATTAATGATAGAAGTTGTGTCTTATGAAGGTTATCGAGTATAGTGTTATCTTAAAATAAATTGTTTTGTCACTAAATTCTCCTCATTTATATAATTTTTCCCAAAAAACTTTTATCACAATTATATATGGATCAATATTTTAAAATAAATCTTTTTATAATACATAATGTACAAAGGAAAAATAAAACTTCCTCTGAAAATTAGATGTGAGAAATGTAAAGGATTCTTTAAATATCTAAAATTTAGGTTCCCAGGTAATGATAACATTCAATAGAAGTGAAAATATAGATGTGGTGGATAAGTACAATATATAAAGTGTAATGCAGATTGAGAGAGAACATTATCATGTTAATATTGATTACCAAAAAAACCGAAGTTAGTAATGGGTGAAAATGACATTAAATTATTTATAAAAATAATAATTAGAATTTCTATTCTATGGTCCTTTTTCCGTGGTTTGTGTCATTATTGTACCATATAATATTTGAAAATATACTTGATTTATTTAAATCAATAAACCCAATTTCATCATTTGATTACATGTTTCAATTATTTTCCACTTTTTTCATCCCATATTCCAATGATAAATGACCAATATGATTTTTTCCAAAAATAAAACACTAAAATAATAGTATAGTAGATCATATGCTATATAGAAGGTTGAAATTTTTTTTCTCTTATATTTACTATGTAACCAATAACAAAATGGTTAATACATGCAAAGATAACTAATATTAATAAATTCTCATATGACAAATTAATCTCAATGATATAAATTAAAATACCAAAATATATTATTAATTAATTCATAAAAAAAGTAAATTCACACAAATCCTATAATAATTATTAACCATTATTCAAAATCCATGAATTTAGAAAAAACAAAGATCCTAAAAATTACAAAATAAACCTAACATTAATCCCCAAATAATATAATGTATATCTTAATGTCATATACCAAACACATGAATACCTTCCACTAATACACAACTAAAATAGGGTAATCATTTCCAAAAATTATTGAAATCACCATAAAATATCAATGAATAAATTTACTCTTTAATAATTTTACTCGATTTAATATATTCCATAACTCCACAAATCCAATGAAATTTTATAAATCACTTTGTCACCAAATCACTAACCAATATCAAGGTCACAAATACTATTAAATTTAATTTATCAATATAAAAAAATCCCCCAACCAATAATCATTATCACATAATCAGACACATATTATGCCTAATAAATAATTATTATTTAATCATGTTTTCTTATACCTCCAAAATATATCCTCTTCACCAATTAAATTTTCAAATTTATTGACAAAAATTGATATATGTATTTAAATTCATAATTAAAAACTAATGTATAAAATTACTTTGATTATTCATAATAATAATAACTTTTATAATACCATAATATCATTTAAAAATTTCATAATTCACTAAAAAAACTACATGAAAACATTAATAAATCATATTTATTTATAATCTAGTAACCATAATTTTTCGTCATATTCTTAAATTATTAATTAATAAAATGTGAAATATGGATCACTCCCAATGAAGCATCCTATTCAATTTAATAATTTTTCATAATTTTAACATAAGAAATTCTATAAATATAATCTATTTCATTCATAATCCCATTGTAGTCTATTGATCATCAATAATAAAACCTTTACCCATAAAAAAATATTGATCCCCTTCTTAAACATCCCCCCCAATACATAGATTTTTTTAATTCACATATATTCCACATTTAAAGCATTTAATCACAGTTGAGACAATATAAAAACCATTATTCCATTCAATTATTTTTACTAAACTTTTAAAAAATTTCCTCATCATTTTACCACTGAATTCCCTTATCATCCAGTAAAAAATGTTTCTTATTCCTTTGAGTCATTCCCTTGAATACTTATTTATATGTCTTTGACATGGACGATATTTAATATTCTTCCTTTTTTTATCATTATTATAATTCCCTGACCAGAACCACCTGGTCCATGTCTGAGTTCCACAAGACATCAATTATGCCTCCTCATATACAAGAGGCTTGGGATTAGTTGTGAGGATCTAAGTCTGTCGGTGGAGAAACTATACCCATAGTATAATATCATTTTGAAAATAAAAATATTTATTATATAATTACTTTTTGTTAAAAAAATTGATGAAAATTAATATTATATGAAAATCATGTAAAAAATAATTTATCTGCTAATATGAACAAAAACCATCTTAAATGTGAAGATGAAAAAATAATTAATTAAAATAGAATAATCCTATGGTTTGTTCCCTATTATCATTCCCATCTCTATTCACTTTGGCTCAACCATCCACCATGTATAATTTTACCTTACAAGGATGCTTATAAATGAAGTATTCACATGCATCAAAATGCACATATAGTTTCTGAGTAATAAAACCCAGTAAGACTCGTCTAAAATTTTCTAAAAAAGATATGAGATGCATAATATTGTATAAAATGATAATAAATTAAATAAAAAACAAAAAAAATATTTTATTGAGATACGTGAAATAAAAAAGCCTTCATAGACCCAAATTTTACATACATTATCTCCATGATATAAAACACCTAATCAGTCACGAAAATGTATCCAATATTTGAGATATCCTCATATCTTCTCAATATCCCAACCAATCATAATACTAATGGTCATGCAATAATATGACATCGTATCCTATTCATTTATCTTAGGCCAACTCACATTTACTATCATGCCCTAATATCACCTCACATGACTGATCACATGGACTTTAATGTCCCCCTCTATGGACACATGGTCTTTTTTGGACCACTATCACCCCAGGGGTATGATGACATTGACCATATTACCCCCATGTCTAGTCACATAAACCATCATTATATGTCTTCTATCATTTCCCTATTAACTTGTACTATGTAACATCTAAACACCCTCCCATAAGAGTTCCACTGTGGCATGAAAGGTCAACCTAAAACCATAATCAACTGCATAGAAAAAAATGCAATATAGGTACCTTGTAAAATACAAGGACCCAACATATATCATATATTGTCACAAATACCATATAATAAGTCTTAAAAAATATATCATTTCAAAAAAAATCATAAAAAATATATCTATACATGCACATATTTCATCACACTAAAAATGTTCTATTAATTTCAATCTTCAAAATCATATCATGCAAATATTCATAGACATTGTTAGTGGAAATGCTATGTTACTAGCCATCTCATGTGAAATAGACCTTCATGATATAGTTAAATCGACTGTTTTTATATTTTTATTGGATTTTGGGTTCTTTAGTGCATCATGACGGACCAAATTCCTAATATATATATATATATATATATATATATATATATATTAGGGGTGAATTATAGTTATTTTTTTTATTTAGAGTGAGCTCACCAAAAAAGAGGCAATCTATTTTACCGAATCTATCCTGATAATTTCTTCTTATTCCTCCCCTTCCATTGTTGTTTACATTATAATGTAAGAACCCTAATATCACATATATTATGAGATTTAATTATCATTATTTAACAACCATACTCCAACTTCTATCCATCCTATGAAAAATGAAATCACCACTTGTGCGTACGTTCGACCTGCCGTCTCCACATAGTGGTGTAATATTATATTCATCACCACGATACATTGATGGGTGTAATAACGGAAAAAATAACTATATATGAATATTATAACATTATATTTATTTATTAATAATATATAAATGATCAATGTAAAATATCATTTCACAATTAATGGAATGATATCATTGCTCGTGCGTATATACAACATATTGAATCCAAAATTTGATGCAATTCATGCTCAATGATACCCATTAAATAAAGATGATATAAATATATAATGAATTATATGATATACATATTGTTAATTTTATTATGGAAATAATATTACTATATTCTATGTTCCAGATCCATAACTTATATGACAAAATATGCATAAGAAAATGATGTAGTTAACTCTTGAAAGAGCATAACAATGATATATTTTGAAACTGGTGTTAATATAATCATATATGATATCATAAATATCATTATGGTTATGGAATAACTTAATAAAATTATTTAATCCATTATAAAAAATATTATGATACAAATGAATGAACCCATACCTATGGTAATGTATAATTTCAAAACCACATTATTATCTAATATTGTATATATGTAAGTAATTACAATGGAATATTTATTCACCATGTACCTATTATATAAAAATATATTCAAAAATATTCTGACCATTCTGCTAAAAATTATTAATGTTATCTTTACCCGTGTATTAGTTTTTTTAAATGGTATAAAATTAATCTTTATGAAAATTTCCTTACGGGAAAATTTTATTTGCCTTTCTTGAAAAAGTACTAGAATAATGTTTTTTTAACTTATACAACATGAAATGAATTTTACACATTCATGTTTCCTAATTTCCTTAAGGCTTATCATACATGATTACATGATTATTTTAAAAGATTAATTTTGCTCAATTTGAATTTCTTATAAAATTAAATTATTTTCAAGGAAAAATATATATTTTGTTCAAAAATTGTTTTCAAAAGTTCAATAATAATTCATCTCCATATATGATAACATTGTTTGATTTTAATTATTGTTTTTTGCATATATGCCTCAATTTTTCAATTTTTTTTCTTTCAATGAATATTTCATGTTAATGATGGAATTATATTTAGGGAACCAATTTCATTTCTATGGGTAATGCTATGGTTGAAGGATGTTTATGAAGATCATTTCCTTGAATGGGTTCTGATATGATAAAGGATATATTTTCTAATTTCATGCGTCTGTTTGCTTCCATTATGAGATGGATGGGACAGATACCTCCCTCCAATGAATTTGGTAATGATTTATATCTCATGATATAGAAACGATTATAAATGGAGATAATCTCAGTTCAATAATACAAGGTAGGAATGGGAAATGATCTCGATTCAAAAATACAAGTACGGAATGTGAAGTGAACCCAGTTCATTTACAGACATTTTCCACTACAGATGGTTCTGTAAATGAGGATAGATTAATATGGAAATGATTTTCTATATTTATTTTTATGCCAAAAATTCTACTATTATGTTATGATCTTCTGAAGTATGATGCTTATGAACTTCTATGATTCTTCTCATGACATGATTTCATGTTTGTTGATATTGAGGACAAATTTTACAATTATATTTTATTTATTCTTATATAATAATATTATGATATTATGGATATATCCCTAACTAATAATTTGATTTCACCCCTTTTTATTCTACTTTTCCCCATGATATGAATACTTTTATCGAGTAAGTTGTTTCAAAAAGGGGTTTTAGATATAAATAATAAGGTGGAGTCAATGTAGATGTTTTATAATCTAGTAATTTTTGATTTATTGTTTCCCAAGAAATTAAATCTATATCATCCTAGAATTTTATTTTTATGTTGTGAAATAAATATTAATCTATTTATAATTAATATATATATATCAAATGTATGGTCCATTATATTGGGAATTAGTGTACGGTTTAGTTATCATTTTGAAACTAGAAGGACAAAACCTTAGTAAGACCCCAAAAGATGGGTTTAATTATAATTTAGAATCCTACTATTGGGGTAATGATCTATAATAAACTATGATAAAACATAATGTGTCCTAAATTGAAATTTTCTAATAATTTACATTTATTACGTGGTTTTCCCATTGAATATTGTTCCTTGCACTATGATTAATGGTTTTATAAAATGGATTGATTTCCATTGAACCACATTAATGCAGAATGTGACAAGAAATGTGTCATATACATGACATATTTTAAAGTTATGTTTCATATAATTTACATCCTTTCTTTGTATGGGGGTTTTACATGCATTTTTGAAGGAAATGGTGGGTTTCCAAAATTTGGGCCAACCCGAGAGCCATTTCTTGTTTTGAAAGTAAATTTGGATTATTTAATAAATCCTTTTTTTAACCTTTTTCACCCATTAAAATTCCAAAATGACCTTAATTTAACTATTAAAACCAACAAATAATTTTGGTCCCCTTAAAAATTCATTAGCATCTTGGATTTGGGTGATCAAAATATGTATTGGGGCAACCTGAAAGCCCATTTCCAGTTTTAAAATTCTTTTGTAATTATTTCATAAAATATTCATTTTGTATCCCTTTTCGGTGATTCCACCTCTCACAATCTCCCAATGTACCTATACTCACCCCAAAATTCGTCTCCACCTATTTGGAGATCAAATCTGTCGATAGTTATGGCTGATCTTCTCTGGTTCCAAAAACTTCTAGATTGATCAAGTAAGTGACTATCCTTCTATGTTCTCTCAATTTCCTTGATATTTCTCCCTTTTTTCTTGAATCCCCAAATATCCAGAAGCTAGGGAATCGTTCCTAGGGTTTCATTTTGAGTTTCTTGGTTCAATCCTCTGGTTTTAGGTTTGTTATCACTATCTTGTGGTGCGGTGGTCATGTGGTTGAAGTTCCGCACTAGGATTTGCGGTTCTTGACTCTTGTGGTAGGTGATTCCATTGTGAATTCAATTTCTGTGACTCATCTTGCTATGTTTTTGGTATTTTAATATTTTTTTCATTTTAATGTTTATATGAAAATTGGGTTTTGTGGAATTTATAAAGCAAATGAATTTTTACGTGCCAATTTTTTGTTAAATCAGGTGTTTTACATACAAATCATTTATTGGTTCATTTGGTCTGTCATATAATTGAATAATTGATTTTATTGAAATTTATTAGGACTTTAAATCATTTTTTTAATGTTTTTTGTTTTTTATTGTTGCTGTGAGAGTTTGTTTAGACGGTGTTTGGGAAGCAAATGGGCATAAAGTGTCGTGTTTGTGTGAAAACGGGGGTTTTTAAATGATATAACTTCTTGGTTGACATGGGGCTACCCCATAACTAATTTTTTGTTTCATTAAAGGGTATTTGAACTACCAATAGTTTTTTTACTTAAAAGTGTGCACATAGTGTGCAATGTGGATATTTCCATGAATTTTTGGTGGAAATAATGTGATATTTTGAGAGGGTGTTTTATTAAAAAATATAAGTGTTTTAATGCATGTTTTAAGTGGAATAAAATGTGATAGCTACTGTATTGTTTTTGTTTGACCAGTAATGATGTTTTATATGAAAATTGATTTATGTTGCATGCTGAAATTGATTGGGCACAAAAAGGGAAGCCCGGGTACCTAGGTGGGGCGGATTTGTACTAGTACGACTAGTGGACCAGATGGGTTTTGTCCCTTTTTCACATAGCATTTGGATAAGAACAATTCTACCTAAACTATGTGGATAGTTATTTGGGACCACTAGGTTATGGGTATGTTCCCTACTAGTGGCTTGTGCAAGATAATTTATTTTTCTATGGTTACTTTTCACCGAGGTACGAGGTACATAGGGCCCAAGACAACCTAGTGCCTAGGGGTGTTCCCAATGTTATTGCTCATTGGATTTGTAGTATTTACCCATGTATTAAGGGGTGTTTGGAAGTAAATTAAAGTAGCTACATTAATATTTAAATGTGTGAACATTTTGAAAATTTTGGATTGAAAAATATATTCAAATGAAAGTTACATTTCATGGAATTTTAACACTGCTTTTCCATGCCTATTAAAACTGCTTGCTTTATCACATTGTGTTGCATGATCTTTGGAATCATTGGGTGGTATCTTACTGGGCTTAGGCTCAAACCCTACTTACACCCCTTGGGTGTAAGTAGATTTGGTTATGTCTGATTTAGGTAAAGGAAAGGCTAAGGGAGATGGCGTTTCAGGGTGTTAGTTCCCATCACTGGGGCAGAGTTGTTGAGAAGGCTTGCGGGTGATGACCCCCTTCTCATGTGGAGTCAAGGGGATGTCTTCCTATTGTCATTATTTGAATTTGGACCAGTTTTAGTGTCTTTAAACATATGTATCCATATCTGGTTTTGTGAAGAATTGTTTAGTATAAAAATTTCAGATTTATATTATGGATTGTTTATAATATTTTATGCTTTCATAATTGGGTAAATCGTTCCCAAATCTAAATTAATGATACTCGGGAACTTGTGCCAGCCCGTGGGGATAGGGAATGCCCTTCAGGCCTTGCCATGAGCCGGGTTTGGTGCTGGTTTGTTGGCGACCATATTCGGTTGATGGCAAAACGGTATCAGAGGAGTTTAATGTTTTTGGGTTATATTTCTATTTTGGGATGAGTCGGGATAGATAAGAGCTAGGATTGTCGGGGATCGAGGTTATGGTTGTGAGTAGGGTGCCTGGCCTGCACCTCTCATGGCAGACCTTGAGTCACCAGGGGATGACGGAATTTACGGAATGACTTCACTTCCTGGTGAGACGTGTGGGCTACGACCACATGTGGACATAAGGTGGATGTGGAGTAGTTGTTTCTTTTTTTATTGGAATTTGTTTAGATTATTTATATTTGATGTATTCGATTAAAAATTTTCAGA
This sequence comes from Viscum album, assembly GCA_963277665.1. Taxonomy (NCBI): domain Eukaryota; kingdom Viridiplantae; phylum Streptophyta; class Magnoliopsida; order Santalales; family Viscaceae; genus Viscum; species Viscum album. The sequence goes on along the minus strand of OY728128.1, from coordinate 411,651,760 downwards.
ATTGTGGTATTGATTATTGTTTTGTGAATTTTTCATTTTGTAGTAACATGCCTCCCCGCAAAGCTCTCACGCACCAACGGGAGGAAGCCAGAGAGAGTTCTCTAACACCAATTGATTAGAGGCTAGTCGAGGTCATGGTACGGGCTATCCAGGCTCTAGGATATGGACCAGCTCCCGTTACAGCTCTTGTTAGAGAGGATGAGACTAGTCCTAGAAAGGACAAGGCCCAGGAGTTCCTAAAAAATAAGCCTCCCACCCACTGAGGCAGCTCAGAACCCCAAGAAGTAGAGGAATGGCTCGAGAAGATCGATCATATGTTTGAGTTTTTGGAAACACATGTGGGGCTCAGGGTGAAGTGTGCTTAATTTCTGTTGGAGGGTCCCAGCCGTAAATGGTGGGAGTCAGTGGTTTAGGCTGGGAAGAATGAGTAGTTGCGCGAGGGATATTTCAAGGCTGTCATCAATGAACCACACTGCCCTGAGGTGTTGGATTATGCCAGGTCTAGAGGGTTCATGGAAATGATTCATGGGAATCTATATGTGATGGAGTATGCTAACTGTTTCACTAAGTTGTTTTGTTATGCTCCATAAATTGTCTCTAATGAGCATGTGAAGGCCCAGAGGATTCAGAAAGGTTTGTGGCCAGATATATACTCCCAGTTGTTCTTGTTTAAGCTGAGGACTTATGCAGAGGTCATTGATCATGTGTGCATGGTGGAGATTGATAGGAAAGGAAGGGCTCGTTTTTATGATTCAGTATCAGTAGTGGGAAGTGGCAGCTCTTTAGAGAAGAAAAGGTAGCGGGATGATCATGGGAAGAAAGGAGGTGGCAGTTCAGGCCACTCTTCCAGGCAGTTTTTGTCTGCGGCTTCTAATGAGAGATTGGTCATTTGACACTAGTGTGGGATGCTCGGGCACATCCGAATAGCATGTCCACATCCTCCGATTACTTGTTACAACTGTGGAGGTATGGGTAATTTGCAACATTTTTGTGGTGTGGCACATCCACTTCTGAGTGGGTCTGGGTTAGTGGCTTCAAGAGGAGTGCCAGCACAATCTGAGCTGTTGAGGATTGGGGGATCTCGATTTGGCAACTATGGTGGTAGGGATGGGTCATCTTCTAGGCATAGCTAGTTTAGGGCGCAGCCACAGACTAGCGGTCGTCTTATGGTAGAGACCAGACATCTCTATGCGGTGGATCAGCACCAGTAGGATCAGATGCGGGTCCATCGACAGTTTGAGTTACCTTTTTGATCACACCTTTTATAGCTACTACTATTTTTGATACTGGTTCCACTATCTCATTCATTTCATCCGATTTTGTGGAAATTCGGAATTTTTCAACTGAGTTGATGTCTTCTACTATGGAGTTGGTGACACCGTTGGGAAAGAAGAATGAGAAGGGCCTTAGGTGACCCTCTTGTGTGCTTTCCATGTCAGGGGTTGAGATAGAGTGGGACCTCTTAGTTATAGGTATGTAACTATTTGACATAATTCATGGCATGGATTGGGTAGTACACTTCCAGGCACACTTCAATTGCTACAGACGGCATGTCAGTTTCACACCACCTGATGGGAGTCGTCTGGTTTTTCGTGGAGAATGGGATCCTTGGTCAGGTTATGTGGGGCCTCCACTCCCAGCGTTGGGAAGTGTTATCTTCCAGTTATCTTCACTTATGATAGAGCATGTCCATTCCCCAGATGTTTCGCTACCTCATGTAGAGAATGAGTTTCAAGAGGTATTCCCGGTTGATTTTTTAGGTTTGCCCCCAGAGCGGGATGTGGAGTTTTCGATTGATCTGTCACCGAGAACACAGCCGATATCTCTTCCCTCTTATCACATGGCACCCACCGATCTGTGGGAATTAATGATACATCTGGAAGACTTATGACCCAACGTATTCATTCACCCGAGCGTCTCTCCTAGTGCCGCTCTTATGTTGTTCACAAAAAACGTTGATGGATCCCTCATGTTGTGCATTGAATACTGGAAGATGAATAAGGTAACAATTAAGAATAAATACCCTTTTCCCAGAATAGATTATTTTTATGATCAGTTGATGGTGGGAAAGTGGTTCTCAAAGATGGACTTGCGTTCAGGGTATCATCATCTTCAGGTAAAAGAGTTAGATATGAGTATTTGGTAATGACTATCGGATTGACCAATGTTCTAGTGGTCTTTATGGCCCTCATGAATAGTTTTTTTCATAAGTATATCGATTTTTTTTGTTTTGGTGTTCATGGATGACATTATGGTATACTCTAGATATGAGGAGGAATATGAAAATCACTTGAGGATCATTTTGGGAACATTACGGTATCACCGCCTCTATGGAAAGTTGTCAAAGAACACTTTCTTGATTTGGGAGATGAGACTTTTAGGGCATGTGATCTCATAGCACGAAGTTTCAGTGGACCCTGATAAAATTAGTGCGGTCATGTCATGGGAGAAATCGAAGAATGTGTTCGAGATCAGGAGTTTTCTTGGCTTGGCTGGTTATTACATGCAATTTGTTCGAGATTTCTCTCTGCTTGCTTCACTGATGACTGACCTCACCCGGAAAGGGGTGAATATTGTTTAGGGTCCAAAATTCCAGGCATCATTGGGGGAGTTAAAGAGGCGAATGAATACTTCCCCTGTACTGATTTTTCCAGAGGCTAGAAAGGGATATGTGGTCTCTTTTGATGCTTCCGGTATGGGTCTTGGGTGTGTGCTAATGCAGGATTATCATGTGGTTGAAGTTGGCGAGAGCCAACTTCAACCACATGAAAAGAACTACCCGAACCATGACTTAGAGTAGGCAGCGGTGATGCATTCTTTGAAGACATGGCGTCACTACCTCTTTGGGGAGAATATTGTGGTATAATTTGATCATAAAATCTTGGCATATATCTTCTCACAGAAAGACCTCAACTTGAGGCAGTGTCCCTGGATCGAGTACTTCAAAGGGTTTGACATTGACATTTTCTATACCCTAGGCAAGGGTAATGTAGTGGCCGACGCCTTGAGTAGAAGGGTTCCAGTGTAGGCTTTGAGGAAGTCCAATGATTAGTGGGAATTGATGGGGATCTTTTCTTAAATGAATGTAGAGGCAAGGGAACATAGTGGAGGGGAATTCATGGCTAGTGTCCAGTTGACTCCTTCTCTGTTGGAGTTGATTCAGCGGGAATAGCCCAGTAATGAGCTTTGTCAGCAGTCGAAGCAGTTTTTTCATGGTGGGTAGATATCCTATGATTGGTCGTCATCTCCCAAGGGAATCTTGTGCTTCAAGGGCCATTCAATAGTGCCATTATCTCTGTGGAAGGTGGTGATGTAGGATAACCACCAGTATCAGTGGGCTGTCCATCCGGGTGACAGTAAGATGTATTATGTTGTCCTTCGACAGTTATGGAGGCCTGGTATGAGTCGGGACAAAGCAGACTTTATATCGAGATGCTACACATGCTAGCAGGTGAAAGCAGAGCACCAAAGGCCTTCCAGTTTTCTCCAACCACTGACCATTCCTACCTAGAAGTGGGAAGAGGTTTCCATAGACTTCATTGTTGGATTACCTCATACACCTTGGGGTAATAATTCCATTTAGATGGTGATTGATCGGCTGAACAAATCGTTCCACTTCATTCCTATCAGAGATTCTTCGAAGGTGGATGAGTTGGGCCATTTGTATCTTCATGAGGTGGTGAGACTCCATGCTGTCCCATCATTAGTTGTCTCAAATAGAGACCCACGTTTCACAACTCAATTTTGGGAAGGCCTTTATAAGGCCTTGGGGTCCTAGATTAAGATGAGCACTACTTACCATCCTCAGATGGATGGTCAGACAGAGAGGGTGAATCAGATTTTGGAGTACATGCTTTGTTCAGGTGTCCCAGACTTTGGAGGTTCCTGGGATACCCATTTTCTATTGGTTGACTTTTATTATAATAACAGTTATCAATCCTGAATTCAAATGGCTCCTTTTGAGGCGCTATATGGTCGGGCTTGTTGGTCCCCCCTCTATTGGGATGAGGTAGGTGAGACCTCACTACTGGGGCCGAGTATGGTGAAGGAGACATATGAGAAGGTAAAATTAATCAGGAAACGTTTATTGATAGCTCAGATATGTCATAAATCATATGGTTTCCAGAGGAATCGAGACCATGAGTTTTCTGTGGGTGAAAGCGTGTTCTTGAAAGTGGCCCCAAGTCTGGGCCACCGTCGATTGTGGAAGAAATGGAAGCTGACGGTGTGGTATGTCAGTCCATTTGAGATCATAGAGCATATTATAAAGGTGATGTACAGGTTGGCCTTGCCTCCTCAGTTTATGTCCATCCATGATGTCTTCCATGTGTCTCAGTTGAATAAATACAACCCGGATTCATCTCATGTGTTGAGTTCGAAAGAACTGGAGATAGGGCCTGACTTGTCTGTTGTTGAGAAGCCAGTGAAAATAGTGGAATCCCAAGAAAAGTTTGTTCGAGGGAAGTCTATTCCTTTATTCCAGGGTCTATGGCCGCACGGAAATGATACAAATGAGACATGGGGGCGAATTCATGGGTCGGGGAAGAGTACCCGTTATAGTTTTCTAATCAGGCTTCATGTTGACTTTCTAGGGCGGAATGTCCTTCATGGTTGGAATAATTGTCACATAAATGACATATTTTAAAGATATTTTTCATATAATTTACATCCTTGCTTTTTTTGGGGGGTTTTCCATTCATTTTTGATGGAAATGGTGGGTTTCAAAAATTTGGGCCAACCCGAGAGCCCATTTCTAGTTTTGAATGTAAATTTTGTTTCAATATTAAATCCATCGTTTTTAAACTTTTTCAACCATTAAAATTCCAAAATGACCTCATTTAACTATTAAAACCACAAATGAATTTTGGGCCACTTAAAAATTCATTAGCATCTAGGATTTGGGTGATCAAATTAGGTATTGGGCCAACCCGAAATCCCATTTCCAGTTTTAAAATTGTTTTGTAATTCTTTCATAAAATATTCATTTTGTGTCCGTTTTCAGTGATTTTACCTCTCACCTTCTCCCAATGTACATAGACGGACCCCAAACTTCATTTCCCCTATTTGGAGATCGCATCTATCGTGATTTAGGACCTAACATCTCAGGGTTCCAAAAACGTCGAGATTTCTCAAGTAAGTGACTATCCTTCTAAGTTCTCTCCTTTTCCTTGAGATTTCTCCCTTTTTCTTGAATCCCCAAATATCCAGAAGCTAGGGCTTCATACCTAGGGTTTAATTTTGAGTTTTTTTGTTCAATCCTCTGGTTTTAGGTTTTATATCACTCCCATGTGGTGTGGTGGTCGTGCGGTTGAAGTTCCGCACTGGGATTTGCGGTTCTTGAAACTTTTGGTAGGTGATTCCATTGTGCATGCAATTTATGTGACATAGCTTTCTTTGTTTTTGGTATTTTCATTTTTATTTCACTTTTTAAATTTCTAAAAAATTGTTTTTATTGGCATTTATAAATAAAATGAACTTTTAAGTGCCAATTTTTGGTTAAATCAGGGGTTTTACATACAAATCTTTTATTGGTTCATTTTGGGTTGTCCAATAATTTCATTATTGATTTTATTAAATTTTATAAGTACTATAAATATGGTTTTTAATATTTAGTTTTTTTACTGTTTTTTCGAGTGTTTGTTTAGATGGTGTTTGTGAAGCAAATGGGCTTAAAGTGCCGTGTTTGTCTGAAAAGAGATGTTTTTAAAGGATATATCTTCTTTGTTCACATGGGGCTGACCCATAACTGAATTTTTGGTTTCATTATAGGGTATTGAACTGCTTTTTTGTTTTTGTGACTTAAAAGTGTGCACATAGTATGAAAAGTGGATATTTCCATAAATTTTTGGTACAAAATAATGTAAGATTTTAAGAGGTTGTTTTATTAAAAAATCTAATTGTTTTGTTGCATGTTTTATGTGGTATAAAATGTGATAGATACTGTATTGTTTGTGTTTGACCATTAATTATGTTTTATATGAAAATTGTTTTATGTTGCATGCTGAAATATATTTATCACAAAAGGGGAAGCCTGGTTACCTAGGTGGGGTTGATTTGTACTAGTACGGCTAGTGGACCAGATGGGTTTTATCTCTGTTTCACATAGCATTTGTATAATGAAAACTCTAACTAAACTATGTGGATGATTATTGGGGGACAATAGTGTATGGTTATGTTTCCTACTAGTGACTTGTGCACAAGAACTGATTTTTCTATGGTTACATTACACCGAGGTACGAGGTACATAGGGCCCAAGACAACCTAGTGCCTAGGGGTGTTCCCAATGATGTTTCTCATTGGATTTGAAGTATTTACCCATTTATTAGGGTTTTTTTGGAAGTACATTAAAGTAGCTACATTTATATTTAAATGTTTGAACATTCCAAAAATTTCGGATTGAAAAATATTTTCAAATGAAAGTTACATTTCATGGAATTTTAACACTGCTTTTCATTGCCTATTAAAACTGCTTGCTTTATCACATTGTATCGCATGATATTTGGAATCATTAGGAGGTATCCTACTGGGATTAGGCTCACACCCTACATACACCCCTTGGGTGTAAGTAGATTTGGTTATGTTTGATTCAGGTAAAGGAAAGGCTAAGGGTGATGGTAGTTCAGGGTGTTAGTACATATCGTTGGGGCAGAGTTGTGGAGAAGGCTTGCGGGTGATGACCCCCTTGTCGTGTGGAGTCCAAGGGGATGACTTCCTATTGTCATTATTTGTATTTGGACCACTATTAGTGTATTTAAACATATTTACCAAGATCTGGTATTGTTATGAATTGTTTATCTTGAAAATTTCAGATTTATATTATGGATTGTTATTAATATTTTATGCTTTCATACATGGGTAATTCGTTCCCAAATCAAAATTAATGATACACGGGCACTTGTGCCTACCCATGGAGATAGGTAACACCATTTGGGCCTTTCCATGTTCCAGGTATGGTGCTGGTTTGCTGGTGACCAGATTCGGTTCGTGACACAATGCATTGATTTACCTCCTATAAAATTGAATTCCTTGGTAGATGGCATGAAAAATATTATTTCTATGATCACAAAATACTATCAAGCTATGAATCATAAACGACATCTAAATGAGAAAAGAATGGAAAAATTCAATTATGTCTTTCATGAGACAGTATCCACCATCTTTCAGAGGGTCTTTTGACCCACCCGTTTCTGACCAATGGATTAGTACCATGGAATATATGTTCGTAGTTCTCTACTATTCATAAAATGAGAAATTCATCTTGGCAGTATATTTTTTAGAAGTCCAAGATGACCAATTGTGTAATCTATTCAAGAATATGAGGCAATAAGATGAAATAGAATCCATGGAATGGGATGAGTTCTAGATCTTATTTTTCAAAAAATAAATTCATCATATTTTTTGAATGAATAATGAGAATGAGTTTCTAGAGATTAAACATTATTATTACAAATATATTAGAATATATGAAGAAAATATTACAAGACATGCATGGTGTGCAACTAAAATTTTTATCTAACAAGATAGTATGGTCCATAAATTCTGTAGTGTCATAAATCGAGTCTCAAAGTTCATTATCCATAACGTACATTATTAGAAATGATGAAATCATTTGATGCTCACTCAAGTTTTACATAGATATTGGATATACCTATATATATCATGGTCTCCCTAAGAAGTTGAAAATGGAATTCATGGAGAAATCTATAATCTATGGTTAAAAAAAGATGATATTTCCATTATTCAAAAAGTGTGGAATGAAACAGATTGGAAACTCTCTTAACGGGAAAAGTAGATATTTTATGTGTGGGAAAGATAGTTATTGGGTAGTTGACTACTGAAGTGATATGAGAATTATATCAAATGAAGTAAATAAAGAAAAGGCCACACATAATGAACCTCCCAAACTACAATGTTCCATGTGCTAGGATGTGGGGAATTATAAAAACAAATGGTATAATCTAAACTCTTTTTATGATGATTAACATTATTAACCACTTAAATCCAAAAATAGTCAATCATGATGTGGTCACATAGGGTGAGGTGGTGTAGTAAAATGATGTGGTGAAAGGTAGACATACCAACCACTCTAAAGTAGAAAATATTTTAATTCATTATGAATCTACTCACTCAATTTTTTATAATGAATTTTATATGTGTATCTTTATATTACCTCAAAATTTTGATGTTGAATTTTCTATGAAAACTATTAATAGCACAACGGTTTAATCAAAAGATTATAATTATACTTTGGTTAAAGTTTATGTGAATGTGCTTCCAAAAAATATTGTGATCCATCCATTAGTGGAATTCTATGATATTCTTCAAATGGATTATATTTATCCATATGATGAACATATCAATTTTTAAGTATGGGAAGTCACATTTTCTATTTAGAATGACTATATGATCATCTACTATTGTAATGATGATTTTGAACTTCCTGTGGAAACTAGTCCCATCTTATGGGTCTTGATTCCAACAAATGAAGGATATCTAACTCATACAGTTGGGGAGAAACTCAAAATTATGTATACACATTTTGTACATGAGTTTTTTGACGTCTTTTAACATGAATTGTAATTTCTTCCACCAAATTGGCATGTTGTGTTTTCAATAGATCTCATACTAGTTGTTATGCCTATTTCATAGACATTTTATAGAATATCCACAATTGAGATGCAATAATTTAGTAAGAAACTATAATAGAATCTTGATATGGTATTTACACACACTAATAAATCACCATAGGATTCACCTTTTCTATTAGTTAGGATTAAATATAGATCGATGAGACCCTGTATTGATTATCGAGAACATAACATGATCACAATCAAGAGAAAATATCATATTCCATTTATCAAAGAATTATTTGACAAACTACGTGGAGCTCAATAATTTTCCATCATTGTTCATAATTTAGGATATCCTAATTTATGGTTTAATAAGGATGATAAAACTAAGACAACATTACATAGTAGGTATGGACACTATGAATTTATAGTGATGTATTTTGGTCTTACTAATTCCCTTGCAGTTTTCATGAATTTAATGAATAATTTATTTTGTTAATTTATTGATTTGTTTAAAATAGACTTTATATATTATATTCTAGTATATTTGAAGATAGCGGAAGAAAATAATGATCACAAGAGGAATTTTTTGAAGACCATGTGAAATGAGAAAGTCTGTGCCAATATTTACCAAGGGTGAATTTTGGCGTCATGTTTTTTTTTTGCGACAAATAATCTCAGGATATAGAATATCTATGGATCCAGTAAATATGGACGTTATTTAATGTTGTCTAAGACCATCAAAAGAAAACTATGATCAAGAATTTTCTTGGTTTTGTTGGATGTTTTCGACATTTTGTGAAATATTTTTCACGATTATCTAATCCACTCATAAAATTTTCAATAAAAGGAGTTATGTTCATATTGTTGGAGGAAATTAAAGATAATTTGAAGGGGTGGAAAAGAAGGTTAGTTAGTGATCCTATGCAAACACTACCCTATAATAGAGATTTGTTTGTGATTTATACTAATGCATCTATAAAGGGGTTGGGATGTGTTCTCATGAACAATAATATTGTGATATATTATGCCTCATGAAAATGAATGATCCATGTGAAAAATTACCAAACTCGTGATTTGTAATTATCTATCATCATATTTTCATTAAAGATAAAACTGCATTATATTTATGGAGAAAGGTGTATAATATATACTGATCATAAAATTTTAAAGCATATCATCACACAAAATGAGCTGAATATGTTCCAAATAAAATATTTGTAGTTGATTAATTATTATGACTACTTAATATATTACAATCCTGGGAAAGCAAACAGGGTGGTAGATGATTTGAGTCAAAAGAACCATTATATCCTATCTATGAAGAGGATTTAAAAATATCAAATATTTATTAATTTGAAACGGATGGATATGGTAATTTAAAGCAAGAGGATAAATATTATATCATAGAAATTAATGTTAAACCTTCTATAAAAGTGGCAATTAAGGATCTATTTAAGGAAGTTGTAGAGATACAAAAGGATGTGAGAAATTGTCATAAGTTCAAACATGATTGTGATATAATAATAAGTTTTAGAAACCATGTTTGTATTCCTTCCATGACAGAATTAAAGTAGGTGCTGTTAATGAGGTTCATATTTCATCATTCAATATTCTTCCTATATTCAAAATGATATATATGGTCTAGCAAGAGTATTTATGGTGGGGGTGGAATGTAGATAGATATAATACAATATTTTTCTTGATTCAAGGATTCTCCACATGTTAAGGATGATGGAAGAATTTCATATTGGATTTTACAACCATTACCCATACCAGAATAGAAATGGGAAAACATCACCATGGACTTTTTTTTCAGACTTACAAAATCTTCTAAAAGACAGAATTAGTTATAGGTTTTATAAGATCACCTTATGAAGTCTATATACTTCATTAATATTAGAGACGATTTATCTCTATATCATCTCAAAAAAAAATATTTTATGGATGTTGGATGATTACATGGTGTACCACTATCCATTATAACTAGTCAGGACCCATGGTTTACCTAATGTTCAAGATATTTTTTATGTAGGAAAAAGTTACAATGTTATGTATCAGAACTGCTTATAATCCATAGAAATATTCTCAATTTGAGAGAATAATTAAAACTCTAGAATACATTTTTAGAGAATTATCTATGAATTCCAAAGGTGGTTGTGATCAACACCAACCTCTGGTAGAATTTTCACACAACAACAGCTTTCATTCCACCATTCTGATTTCTTCTTATGAATCCCTCAATGGTATTAAGAGTAGAACTATATATAGTTAGGATGAAGATGGGAAGAGAAAACTACTGGGACATAATATTATTGAGGAAATTGAATAGATGGTTATATCTATTCAGAAACACATAAGAGTGTCTTAGAGTCGACCAAAATGTTATGTTGACAATAGGTGAAAGGATACATAGCTTCAAGTTATTCATAAGGTATTCCTGGAAATATCTCCCTAGAAGATTGTAATGAGATTTTTATATAATGGAAAGCTGATACCTAGCTATATTGGTCCATTTGAAATTCTTGATCTGGTGGTAAAAGTTGTCTATAGATTGGTGCTTCCACCAAATCTCTATTAAGTACATAATATTTTCAATATTGTTAACCCGTGAAAGTACATAACTTATCCTTAACATGTACTACTCCTAGAAGTTATACCACATTAAAAAGATCTTTATTATTAATAACTACTGATAGAGGTTAAAGATCATATTTAATAAATTATATGAAACAAGACCACCGGTTTTTCAAATGATTAATGGTAGAACATCAAATTTAAGAATTCAATGTGGGAAAATGAGTGTGGGATGAGTCATAGATATCCCAATATATTTGTATCAAAGTGGATATTTTCTTGGGATATATTCATTTGGGGGGGGGGGTAGAATGTAACACCCTTCTTCTTTTTAATTATTTCTCTTTAAATATCATCGATTCTTCAATAGTTTTCATCGCATGCAGCTGGGAGTCTAAACGAATAGTGAGATGTTATTAGTATAAAATGAAAATAATATATTATCCATTAAATTTTTTCAAATAAATATGAATAAAAAGTTTATGAAATAAAAATAATATCCAAACATAATATGAATGTATTGGAGAGATCATAGAAAATAATAACACAACTTTTGTAAAAAATTATTTTTTAAAAAATATGTTTTCTTCAAAACAGTGTTTTTCATGTTTTTTTGAATTTTTATAAAATAAATTCGAAAAAATGAATTTAATTTATTATTTCAGAATTTTTAAATTATCTAAAAATTAATTATTCTTGAAAAAATTATATTTTTAAGGAGTAGTAAAAATAAGGTTTTTTCAGAAAAACTGTTTTTTCTTTTTAAGACTTTCAAAAGTTGCATTATGTTTGGAATTAGTTTTAAATTTGAATTAGTTCATTATTTTTTAAATAATCCTATTATAGTTTTTGAAAATGGTTTTATGCATGAATCAACTATAAAATTATTTTATGTTTTAAAAGGGACATTTTTCTAAAAAACTGTTTTCACAGTGAACTACCAATTTTATTTTAAATTATATTCTCAAACCTAACTTTTTAAAATTTTGAAAAATAGATGAAAATTTTATATTCATATGTTAATGATTTTATTAATAGTCCTATTTATTTTTCGAGAATATTAATACTAACCATGGTAAATATTGTTAGCACGATTAAGGGTTAATAAGGTAATTTCGGTTTAAAATAATATTATATAGACTACAAAATTACCCTAAAATTTTATATATCATTATTGGACAAATAAATTTCGACAATTAACACCATAGGATCTATATTATGTCATTTAATGTATACATTTACATTAAAATGACTTATATTTTATGAAAATCATTGAAAGACAAAAAAATGTCAATTTTTAGTCTTTAATTTCCATTATGTGTCCACATAGTAAAAAATAAATGACTTGGATGAATATCAATGGGAATTTTTAAAATAATAGACATATATTGATGATAAAATATTATATTTGAGTTTTTTATTAACATTTATGAAATTATGTTATTTGTAATATTTTATTTAAAAAAATTTAAAGTTATCAAATTCATGTTTCGAATAATATTTTTTTTAAATATGGATATATTTTCGATAAATTCAAATCTAAATATTATTATGAAATATATAAAATTTATATTAATTAATTTATATTTTAAAATTTTCGGTAAACAAATCATTATATTAAATAACTACACAAACATGATGTAGTAATTAATTTATTAATAGAAATATTAAAATGTTATTTTAAAAAAATTATAATAAATATAATTTGGGATAATTAATATATAAAAATAATTTTATAGATGACCTCAACCGATCATGGATATAAAAAAATAATTATTTCTATTTAACTTCTTATCTGGATATTTTTAAACATCCATTAATCTAATATTTTCGAAATTGACTATATTAATATTTTATCGAAATAATGTTTTATTAATTTATTTAAAAATTATGAGTTTTTGTAAAAAAATATCAATTTATTTTAAAATTTTTTATATGGTTCTAAATTTTTCATTTATATTCGTATTTAGATCATACACTTAATGGTTACCATTTTGTAATATTAAAAAAATAGTTAACTTAGGTAAAATTAAATCCAGTTAACAATGGGTTAGTTAAAATGATATTGATTAAATGAATACCAAAATGTGTGTAAAATATATTGTTTAATGATATTAAAATATTATGTCATTTCATATTCAAATATTTTATTTTTTTGTAATTTTTATGGAAATTGAATTTATTGTAAATTATTAATTTTTTAGAATTCCAATGGCACTCCCCACCTCAATTATAAAAGGGAACCTACACCCTAAATTCTTTTCAACAGATTGACCATTCATGATTAAAAATATCCAAAAAAATTGCATTATCAGAACCAGTGCACACATTTTACAGGTTCTGGTTTTCTCAAAATACTAACATTAGTGTCCAAAATAGTAGGACTAGAGGGAGCTCGCCGAAGAAGATGTAATCTACTTTATTGAATCTCTCAAGATTATTTTTCATCAAAAATCTCTTTATTTATTGTTTCAATTATTAAGTAATAAATATAGTATCAAGTATATTATGATATATTATTATGATTTTGTAACATCCATATTCCATCTTCTATCCATTCTAAGAATAATGAAATCGGCATGCATGCGTACGTACAGTGTTTTCTCTACAGGTCGTGGTGTAATATGTTCGTTCACCAATTTACTTGAATGGGTTTAATGAAGGAAAAAGCACTATATATGATTATTATAACAATAAATAAATTCTTATATAATATATACTCCATCCACTTCCATTCCATTTCTCAATTAAGTGAATGATATCATCCCCCATGTGTACGTACATCCTACCATCTCCACAATGTGATATGATTCATTCTCTATGACAACCATAAAACAATTATTATATAAATATAAAATAACTAATATGATTTATATTACATTAATAACATTATGTAAATAACAATACTATGTTATAAGTGCATGAAATGGAACATATACTACAAAACATGCTTAATAAAATGAAGCGGTTAACACCTGAAACAAGCATAATAATGAAATATTAATAAACAAGTGATAATATGATCATATATGATATTATAAATATATATATGGTTCTATAATAAGGTAAATACATTATTTAATCCATTTAATAGATTTTTTTGATATGTACGCAAGATCCCACACCATTGTTAATGGATAATTTCAGATTCTCATTATTACCCAAGATTTTTTATTCGTATGTATTTACAGGGGTATATTTATCATTCTTGTCTATGTTACTTAAAAATGTAAACAAATATATTACTACCAGTCTAATATTATTTTTTAAAATCATTTTTACCATGTATGATATTTCACTAAATTGTATCAAATGAATACTTTTGATGTTATCCTTACAAAGTTCTTTTTTAATTTTTCCTATAAAAGTACTAAATGAATATTTTTATCATATATAGTCTGAATTTATTTTTTAGATTTGAGTATTCCAAATTTCCATCAAGATTACCATACAATATTAAATTGATATTTTCAAATAAAATTTTTTCTTCTCAAATTTCGTTGTATTTCAACTATAGAAAATGTTATAGAAGAATAATGGATATTTTACTAAATAATTTTTTTAATATTTATCTCAAAATTATTTTCCTTCTATGATAACATTTTTTGTTGTTACATATCTTTTTATAGAGATATGATTCAATTTTCTCATTTTTATTCATTCTATGAATCGTTTGTTTTGTGGATGGATTTTTTTTAAATACGTTGTTTTTTGTGGGTTATGTATTGATTACATGATGTTTTTGAAACCAATTTCATTTCATGGGTTCTAGTATTATAAATTTATGTATTATCTTATGGAATACATTTGCATGATTATACAATGAGATGGTTGGGACCTATATAACAGTCTAATTCATTAGGTAAATATTAGTATATCATTTAATATATATGGTTGTAATGATAAATCATCTTGGTTTAGTAATATAGGGATGGAATGGGATATAATTTCCATTAGGAAATACAAGGCTATTATGGGGATTGAACTTAGTTCATAAAACGATATTATGCATTATGATGGTCATGGAATTTATCCTTGAAAATTATGGAAATGATTTTCTATGCTTATATATATTTAAAAATATCATGTCTTATGTAATGATATTGTAATGTATGTTATTTATTAAATTATGGATTTATCATGTGACATGATATCATGGCATGTGATATGATAGATAAATTTTTTGAATATTTTTCTTACATTATTATATAATTTTATTCTGATATTATTGACATCTAACATACTAAAATAATGACCTCACCATTTTTTATGTTTCATTTCCCTGTGATATGATGAAATGTATAATGTAAGGTGTGTTGAAAATGGGTTCTAGATATGAAGGAATAAGTGGGAGACGACATTGATGTTTTATGAACTAGTTTTTTATGTTTCCAAATATACAACTAATCTAAAACCGTACGGCCCTAGTGTGGGTTTTATTTATTGTGAAATGAATATTTTTCTATTTATATTTAAAATATGAGAATGAAATTAATCGGACATTATGGGAAATCTATATAACTTCTAGTTTCCAGAGATGATCACCATTGATATGAGTCCTGATATGGACTATGTTACTAGTTTTTGATCTCACACTGATTGATATTAGAGATGGGTATCATTTATATCAACCATTGGTTAGAGTAATGAGATGATTAGAAAATGGTAACTGTTATAAGGTGGAGATGTTCAATACTTCATTCATCCGGGGATGACCACATCACATAGTGTATCTTTGGTTCTTTATGTAGTATTAGTGGTAACCCAATATATTTTCCTATAGCCATGGATCTCTATCATGAAAACTTTATGGATTAATTCATGAGATTTCCCCTGGGTGGAGGAAATTACTTTGTTATAGATCTTGTTTCGGGTTCACAACCCATTTCAATACAACCTAATTTAATGGCATCATATGATCATACATAGATTATGTTAAAGGTTTAATATATGGAGGATAAGAGCTTTATCTTTACCAAAATAGCACCATTAGGTGTAGCTATTCAACTCTCTAAGTAGGAGGATGGTAAAATTAGACTCTATATTGATTTTGAAAAGTTGAATGAGGTAACAATAAAAAAAATATCCCTTTCCTTTGATTAATAATCATTATGATTCATTATGTGGATCTATGTGGTCCTATAAAATTTTTATTCTATCAAGCTATCCCCAGCTATGGGTTAAAGATGATAAAATTATTAACATGTTGTTTTAGATAAGGTATGTGTTATAAAATTACTTGGTGTTGTTGTTTGGACTAAATAATGCACTAGTAGTTTTAATGGTTATCATTAATAGGATATTCAATAAATATATCGACGCATTAATTGTAGTGGTTGATGATGAAATCCTCATTTACTCCTAAACCCCATCATTTAATGAAAAATCATGATATTTTCATAAGTGATATTCAAGTGCACTTGAATTATTAGAAACTATTAATGTGTATCTGTTGGATCCAAGAGTTGATGTTCATGGGGCTAGTTGTGTTTGTGAACGATATATCCATAGATCTAGAGAGAGTGGAGGTTGTGATGTCCTAGAAACATCCCCAACAAGTGTTTAAGATCAAAATATTCTGAGGTTTCACTGGATACTATATTTTTTTTATCTAGGACTTCAATAATATATAAGCACCCTTTACCACACTTATGAGGAATGAAGTGATGTTTCAGTGGTCAGACCATTGTGAAGAGGCATTTTAGGAACTGAAGAGTAGGTTGACTACAATTCTTTTGTTCATATAACTATAGACAAGGGTTAGATAAAATTTTTATTTTAATGTATCTACCATAGTTTTGGGATTAGTACTGATGTAGAGAGATTGGTTAGTTTCTTTTGGGTCATGGTAACTTTGACTCCATGATCCAATGTATCCTAACCATGGCATGGACCCAAAATATATAGTCCATGCATTGAATTGATTGTGACAATATCTCATATATGAGTGGTATTCTAAAAACATAGACTATAATATCCTCCATTATGTCTTCGTAGTGTTGGAAATTATACTAAGGTAGAGGATCAAAGAATATTATCTACAAACATTCGACATTGAGGTAACTTATACACTAGAGAAAGGTAATATGATTCTAGATGATCTTATATGTAGGATGAAAATATCTCATAGTCTTTGTGATCAACCATTGGGAGAGAATTGGTTTTGTTTATCATTTTGAATGATTGGAGGATGGATGGTTTTGATTATTTAGAATCAGTGAAATATAAATAAATTTTTACCACATCTTCATTATTATACTAGGTTTGGGCAATCCAGAAATTTGAGACTGAGTGAAAATTGATTTGGGAATAACTAGGAGGTTATGAATTGATGCCCAAGTGGTCAAAAGATGATAATGATGACATCCAAGCGCCTATGATATTTTCATACCCTACTCTATCTGGGAAGAACTGATATGAAACTTCCATATCTCCAAGCGGTTAGTATAAATTTGACTCATAGAGATATATCTTGTTTTCAAGTGACAAATTTTTTTATAAGAATATGAAGGGGAAATTATGGGTTTATTTCTTACTGTCTTACATTATATAGGATTAAGGATTACCACCAACATCCTCTACACCTAAATCAATTACCCTTATTGTAGGGGAAGGATGGCATGATGAGATTTTTGAAGGGGTTACATAAGAACCGAAGGAGTCAATATACTAACTAGTGGATTGGAAATAAGTTGATGAAGGTTTATCAATTATTAACAATACCTAAGAGTCTCTAAATAAAAGAGATTGATAATCTATATGTCTGTGAGATTTTACACTTACATGAGTTTCCAAAGAGACTATTATCTAATAGATATAAACATTGAATTTTTATATTCTCTTAGTCTTGTAGAAGTCCTTATAGACTCGAATATTATTGAGTATAGTGTATTATCCCAAAAAATGTAGGTATTTAGAGAGGAGTATTATTATTTTGAAGGATATGATTTGATCTATCATTTTAGACTTATGTGGAGTATATTATGATCACATATCCTCGGTTGAGTTTTCATTTAACAATATTTACTGTGATTTGATTCAGATGAAACTATATGAGGCTCGTTACAGGAGGCAATTTTTTTCACTAATGTGTTGGAATGAGGCTAGTGAGGTAGGGTTTGTGGGAGCCATTAATGAATATGAAACCTTTAATAGATTGAATATGATTCATAATAGGTTTATCATAGCTTAGAGAATGAAAAATTATTATTCCAACTATTGTATGATTCCTCTAGAGTTTACTATTGGGAATCATATTTTATTTAGATTAATTAATGAATAAGAAATAAACATTTTAGGTTTTTGTGGAGGTGGAATTGAACTATGATGGACCTTTTGATATCATTGTGTGGTTTTAGGATGTTGTGTACAATTTGGATATTCATTCTCACTACTAAAGAAAGCATGATTTGATTAATGTGTCAGATCTCTAAAGGTTCATGCCCGATCCTATGCATATCATCAACTATGAGGAAGTAGGGCTAGAGCTCGATGAATCATACATAGAGTTCCCTATACATATTGTAAATAGGGACTAAAAATTCTTTCATATGATTATTGTACCCCAATTCAATATTCAAAGGTGTCATTGATGTATCTAAGGGATACCAATGAGTGGGAGGATAATGTTCATTCTAAATGGACTAATTTTACTGAGAATAACTTTTGATGATAATTATTTATGGGTAGAAGAAATTAAATGGGGTATGGTAACATCCTTACTTGATAAATTGTACAAGATTTTTGGAATCATTCAATTCTATGATCTCTTTTTTTAATTCTATTTTGGGTTCTTCAATGCTTGATTTCTATTATATGAGGGTCTTTTGTTAATTCTATAATGATCATGGTCTTAAAGGAAACATAGTGGCCAAAACAAGGCCACCAACTACCATCAGTTCTATTAGTGGTTCTAAAAATTAAAAAAGCAAAAAATCCATATAGTGAAATGGTACATATAGTGTGTGGTGATGGTAATACCCAGGTGCTTATACCATGAACATTGGAAGGCTTATTTTACTTGTTTCAGGGTCTATTAAATATGCCCCATGGGTTTTAATTTCCCATTTTTTCACCTTTTATAATTCCAAAATGTAACCTTAGTTCTCCTATATTGAATTTTACCATTTTTTCATTGGCCATTACAATATCTCACACATCGCCTGTGGATTCATCAAGATTTAACAATGGTAGAGACATTATATTGGTATGTTCATATTTGATCTATTTCAAATCATTTATCATCATTAGGATTTGATCAAAAATATTATTGGGATATATGTATTCTTTCACGATCTGAATTCGGTACCTTCTCCCTCGGTTATGTGAAAAATTAAACAGCCCAACCCAAACCACTGTGTTTGATTTAATGTTACACATGGATTTATGTGTGCCTCTATAGATACAAGAGGCTTCCAACTAGTACCGAGGGTAATTGTCCTTAATTGGGGAGATTATAACCTTAGAATAATTTCCTCTAACTAATAATAATTAATCAAATATAATAAATCAATGTAAAATATAGATATAAAACTCCATTTTTCTATTATTAAGTGTGTCATGAAACTCACCTAATATTTTGTTTTCAATCATAAATTGAGATTGCTATTTTTGAATAAAAACAAAAAAAAATCACTCCAGTGTCAACCCCAACTGTTTCCTCATCATAAAACTATCATAGTACCCTTCACACCCATTGTTAACTCGTTTTCTCTCTATTATATACATTGAAAAAAATCCAAAAATCATAATGTGAGTAACATTATTCATAGTGATAAATCATATAATCATTAACATATTTTCTAGGATGTATAAATCCAAACACTATCCTTTAAATCTCTGGAACCTTATGATTAACATAGGAATTCCATGACCATCATATTTTTAAATTCTTTATAATGGTTTTTAATGACAATGTGAAGAGACCAAAAAATATTCCCCAAGTGTGTAACATCGAGCGTGTAGTCTTAGGCCCACTCATTGTTCCCCATTGATGATTGAGTTGATACCTAATCCCCACCTTTCAATTTTTTCACCCCTAGGTGTTTCTATTCCACATATGCATCCACATTCTAATATATAGACATTGATTTATTTTCATAAAAACTATAATCCTTTCTTTAGAAAAAATTCTTATTTTATCCTATACATATGTTGATCCTAATGGTTCCCACTAAAATATTATCATCTTAGTTTTCTAAAATAACTAAATACTACTCTAATACAAGGTGAGGTGGACATATAATAAAATTCATAAATATCCCATAGTTTTACATGAATATTCTATAGATCCCATATAAATCATTCCCCATAACTATAAAGATTTACGGACTTCAGAAACATGGATATATAAACCACATGTACATATAATATTTATAGAATATCCCATCAAATGCTTCCCACATAGAACCATTTTTAGTCAAAACAAAATTAAAAAATTTCATCATATCCTTTAAGGAAATAAACATAAAAAATATTGATCTTGCATTCTCAATAAAGGTAAACAAACGAGATATCAATCAATGATTATTTTTCATCATCGTATGAACATATGGGTATTTGAATATGAGCTAAACATTTGAAAATAATACCTAGAAATTAACATATCATAATCATGTAGTATGTCTTATTAAATTCATAAGACAAGAATAAAAAAAGCATCAAATATCAGCAGCCATAAGATAACACGATAAGTATAATAACATTAAGAATAGTTTCCATTATAAGTTTTCCATAACACATTTGATACAACATATGTCAATGATCACTGTAAAGATCATCTGTACATATTTTATGTAATTTAATAATGTAAAATCCTAGCAGCTCATTTAGAACATTCTATTAGAAGTACCTTCAACCAAGATAACTCACTAATCATTACTCAATGAATTGTCGGTCTATACTGGACCACCCATCACATAAAAAAAATCCATTAACATGTATGACAGAAGGGTGTAAAAAATTATCATTTCATCAAAACATATCATATGGATAAGAAATATTGTTTCATTAATGATCTATCACAGTAATAACAAAACACCTAGAGAAAAAATAATGATGGTAGTATTGGATCATATACCTAATGGAGCATAATTATCCCCAAGATATTTTTTTCATAGATAAAAATACATTAAAATAACACTCGGACATTTCTAATGGAACAAAACCATTATATTTTATCAAAATAAATTATTTAAAATAATAAATTTTACATATTATTTGAAACTAATTTTTTTTTAAAATAACTAATAATTCTTTTAATGTAATAATAAAATAAAATATAGTTTGTGATAGTTGGAAATTCCTTTGATTCCTTATATGTAAAATAGATCATTATTCTCAAATTTCTATAAAAAGTAAAATGTACCTTGTCTATACCATTGATAGAAGTCACAATTTCAATAATTCAAAAGAAATTAAAATATTTTTTTTAAATTAATCAAAAAAATTATTTAACTATATTGTAGACATTATTTGAAAATTGATTATAGAATATTAATATGGAAGAGAAATATTTTTTACAAAAAGGATAAATATTGTATGTTTATCTTAAACACATTTTCTTAGTCATGATAGGTGCCAACTGTTGGATAATGATAGAAAATAATGAAAACCCAAAATATAAATATAGGTTAAGTGGATATATTGAGTTTAAAAATTTGGAAAATATAATTTTCCATAATGGAAATTGAAGTATAAATAATCCCGATTAAATTGATATTGAAACATAAATTCGTTACATCTTGGGTAACTTTTGAATCAAAACCCATGTGATGAAACATTTTGAATTGTAACATTGAATACAATTATTTTATAAGGATTACTAATATAATATTTCAATATATAGTTATATATAACTCATAAACATAAATAGGTGCATAAAATCAAACATGTCTCAATAAAACAATATTTAGATGAAGAACCCATACCTTATGTTTGGTTTTATTCCTAATCACTTTTAACATTTGTATAATAAATTTAACATTATTATAATTATATAGAATAAATATATTCAAAAATATAATATCAAATATGATCCACCTATAAAATATCAATAATATTGTGATAATAATTATCTATGAACATCTTCTTTATGGGTGTTACCATTCCTGATTCTCATATATATTCTGACTTAGTAGTTATAGTCCATGATTCCATATCATAGTATAATCATCTACAATATTTTATTAATTTCATAATTTTAATACATTTTATTTTGCTAATATTTTATGACAAATATTATAAGATGGTTATGATAAATTAAATACATCCCTTTGTTTAAACGGTTGTCTATACTAATGCATAAGTGGTGTTTCCACTTTTAGATGGATTGAAGGAAATAAATGAAAAAAATAATTCACCTTTATATAACCATTATTATAACAGAAATTTTATATATTTTAATGTAAATCTATCATTATAACCATCAATGTGAAATTTTGATGTAAAATTAATCACATTGTAATGTTTTGGAGGTAGTCAAAACGTGAAAATGAGTGATAGTTTAATTTCTCATTTATGGAATGTGTGGGGAAATTGGTTGCCAAGTTATCATAATAACATATCCAAATATTGATGATATTTTCTTAATTATATATAAATTGATATAATATATTTATAGGAAATATAAGAAGAAATAAATTTCAATGTTTCAAGTAAAAAGATTTCCTCTTCTTTGATAGACCTTCTTTTGCTTAATACTTCAGCATTCATAGGATGATATCAGGTTTAGACAAGGATATAAATAATAAAGGGATAAAATATAGGGAGATATTATTTCTATTATTGTATGATATATATGTTTTTAAAATTTTCCGTAAATAATAAGAGGAGGATTCCTTTTATAAGTGAGGAGAGGACACACATAGTGTTACATAAATTATTCAAATATAATTATTGTATTTTTCAAGTAAAATGATTATAAATGGAAATGGATTCTATAGAAATAAGTTTTTATTGAAATATTGTCATTAAATGTGATTTATAATATTTTTTATTTCATTGTAATCATTTTTTTGTCCCCATCATTAAAACTTTTTAACCATAACTGTGGAAACAATGTTTACAGCTTTATAGGGTTATACATTTATATATAACATGAAACATGTTGTAAAGAATTTACATTAGTGATTTTTATGAACATTTAATATCACATGTTTAAACTTTAAATATTTTTAAAATTTTAAAATAACTTAATAAAATATTATTTTACATAAAATATAATTAAAGTCATTTTTGGGACAATTACTTTTATTTGAATTTAAATTTATCATTATAAAATTTTATTTATATTATATAAACATTAGTATAAATTAGAAAATATAATTTACTATATTTTTCTTTTACTTACATTGTTAATAAATATATATCTTTTTTAATGTTTCTAAAATAATTTATTAAAATTTTCCAATTGTTTAAACATGCACTGTGTGAGTGTTGCATAAAAATTTAAGTTAATTATATTATCACCTATAATTAAAAATGATTAATTTTTTTTCAAAATCACTCTCTACATTATCTTATTTAATCCTTTTACCCCTATGAAATTATATATATGAAATTAAATTCAAATGTGTGATATTTTTTACATTTTGTTGCCCTAAAATAATTTAAATGTTATATGCCAATGGAAGAAACAATAACATGCCATTTTATCCTATATAGGATGGTTTTTTTATAAATACACTGATTTAATATTCTTAAAGAAAATTTTAGATTGATTTTAAAGCAATAATCAAAAATTTTATTCATGTTTTACATTTTCTAACATTACTGAGGTGACAAATCATTACGACAGTTTTTTATTTTTAATAACTATATAAAAAATGGATTTATTTGAAAAAATTAAAACATATAATTACAAATGTGTAATTAACTTCTGAATATTATATTTATATATTGGGAATAAATAAATTTAAATATAAATGTGAAAAATTCAATAACAAACAGTTTTTAGAAAAATGTGTTTTAAATCCCAAAAACAAACTTATAAAAAATGAAGAATAATGATGATTATTATATAATTAATAAAATTGTTCATATTTTTTGGATAATTATTATTCTTATAAAATTGAAATTAATATTATGATTTTAAATTACTTTATTTATTGAATATAAGTGAATTTTTTTAATAAATTATATTTTTTTTACTATTCACTTAAAAATAAATATCTTCAAAAAAATCCCGAAAAATCACCTTACATAATTTTGAAAATATTATTTTAAAAATTATATCTATTTCATGACATTATATTTATCAAAAGGGAAAAAATTAATTATAATTTTCATGAAAAAAATTCTACAAAACTAATTTTTGATGAAAATATATTTTCATTGTATAAAATTAACTTATAAAAATGTAGTACTTACTCATTATGAATATACAAATTAATTTTAATTATTTATAAAAATATAATTTTTCATTATTTAGTTAATTCTATTAATACAATTGAATTTAACATCTAGGATATTAGAGGCATATTTATATAATAATATATTTACATTATATCATAATTTTATTATATTTCAATAATTCATATTATGAATGAAATATAGAATATTATTATTTAAAAAAAATTATAGGGTGTTGCAATATGATATACAGGAACTAATTCATTGGTAAAAAACTATTAAATGGTAAAATATCTCAATATAAGAAATACCTTCAGAGACCCTTATTTTTCTTACCATGACATAGATCAATTTTTATTCCCACTATTTCAAGACTATATTTCTGGTAAAATATTTAATTTCCCATACCAACTAACATTTGAGGTATTTTTAGATGAATCTAAAATTTTTCCACAATTGAATTTACCCCTTGATTGAACTGATATGAAATTATGAATGTGCAAGATCCCTTAAATTTTTTATAATTAATATATTATTAATTTGACATTGGGAACTATTAATTATGATGAAATTATTCTATATTATTTAAAAATATTCTAATGAAAAATCCATGATCATAGTTATGTTTGAATTGGGAATTTATCCTATGATTTGTGTAAACATTTTTTATATCGAGGTCCTATGTTTTGGTCCAACATAGGTGAAATTTATTAATTTAATTAATTACATTAAATATTATAGATAATCACTCATATTTCAATTTAAATACATATTTAACCAAAATCTCAAGGGTTAACCACATTAACTATAGAAAGGAAGTTAGTGGGATAGGAGACCGTGGTTGATGAAAAGGGGAATTTATTTGATCAAGGTACAAAAATATTCAATGAAATCCCCAATAGAAATCGACAAAGAAGTGGCATTTGTTAATGAAAGGTTTAAACCCTTTGTATGGATTCAAGACTTATTATGATCCATTACTCGTGGCATTTTCATTTGAAATGTAATTAAACATTGGATTTACACAATTATTCATGATCATATTAGATTAATTAATTGATCAAAATTATTTTAATCCCAAAACACCACTATTGATTTCCATTATCAAAAGTCATGATATTATAGGTAAATAATTTTAAATCTTATCTGAGTTCTTCAATATGGAATTTTGTGGATGTCTAATAAAGAATGATATAAGAATATTATTATTTTCATCACTCGTTATCTTTGTGTCATCCTACATTATCTCCTCTCTTCCCATTATTATTTAGGTATGTGTTACATGGGTTCATCGACCATGGATTGGCCATTAGTGGTGTCCTAATAGGTTCTTGGTGTGAGAATTTGTTGTTTGATTGATCTTGGGTTATATAATTACTTGGATAGTTTTAGTGAAACTAGTTTCAGATAAGGGTGAGGGTCTATGATTTTGAGAAATAGAATATTATGGTAAAACAAAGTGGTTTGTCACATCAATGGTGTATCACAGTATTGATGACTAACGGTTTAGGAGGTAGCACTGGGTGGTGGCCACTGGCAAGAAGAAGGTGAGAACATGATGACCACATCACATGTTTCAATTTGGTTGTTGAATTGGCTATAATTATGCATGTCTTGTGGGAGGTGGGGTAGGTACCATAGTCTTCCTTGATTGTCTAATAAACTATGATATTATGGACCTATGTTCACCACATGATGGGTGGAGACACACCCACCCACACCAAGAAAATGGTACATGGAATTAAGATAAATATCTATTACCTAAACTAGGGTTTGTTTGGTACATGTGGGTGCTTATGCATCATTGTTGGTCACTATAAATCCCTACCCAATTACCCACATGTGATTCCACTTTCTAGAGACACATATACCCAGACCTCAACAAACCATGTAACACAAATGTGGCCTTCCATGTTATTCTCTCCAATCCATGAGGGGGGGATTAGTAAAATGATCATTGGGTGTATTATATAGTCAAATAAATATAATATATTATGTATAATTTAACACTGATATAAATATCATGGTTTATTGAGACATCACATTCAATTTTCATGATGGGACAAATTGATCTTGATGTTATCTAAATAGACCCAATGATTTTTTTTAGTGCGATGAATCAAGTGTTTTGGGGTCAGTATTCCCTTGTCTAAGGTATATTCTATCATGGTAAATGTACCCTATCATTATTAGGTATGATATATATCCACCTTTAATATGGTATCATCTTAGAGGGAATGGGATTCTATACCTGTGGAAAAGATAGGGTTGGAATCAACTTAACATACATTGGGTGTAGGATCTTCAAAACATAGAGTTTCATCACCCAATATAATGATCATAGATAGGGAATAAGATACATCATGGGAGTTTGTATCCCCATTATATATTAGGAGTTAATAATCCTCCACCATAAGAGGTTAAAGAGTGGATTGACAATGGTAGTTGACATTTTTTATCCCGATAATGTATTGATATACCATAGGGTGATGTGTTCTCTTAAATAATGAGCATGATTTATTAGTGAGCAAGTTACTCATTATTGATTGGGAGTAATGCTCAAGGGGGTTACACATGACATACTAAGTGCCTACGAATGGCCTAGGTGGGTCAGCCATGATGGAGTGGTATTAGAGATTGTTTTTTATAGATGGAGGTTGTATTTTCTTCATTATGGAATAAGAGGTTTGTTGGACTAGGGATATGATTTCAATAGTTCCATGAGTTTTTACATTTGTCCAAGGATATTATTAATGGTGTGAAAACCAATGTATCATTTTATAAGGACATTCACTACATATTTTGTTGACCTTGATCTCTATGACATAATTGAGAGGTACAAGAATGTTTGAAAATTCACTAAATACTTGTCACTATGATCTTTATTTTCCTTCCTATGTCATATCATCCAGATGTATTCTAATAATCCTATGTTCACTGAATTGAATGAAAGGTTCTACCCACAAAAGTCTAGCTTCTATGTGGAGGACGGATCCTAATGATATTATACCAATAATTAGACCTCTTACATAGAATTATTGAGTGGTAATGAATTTATTATAATATTATATTTCAATATGGTTTTCCCCACTATCTAAAAAATATTAAATCAAAATTTTCACATAGTGTAGCTTTTTTAGTAGAGAGAATGGTAGTTTCTACTGGGATGTACTAGACTATCGATAGTCTGATTTTATTGAGTAAATTATTATCAAATATGTAACAACTTATGTCTTAGGAAACATTTTTATTTCCTTAAACAGTATATGTATCATTCAAAATAATATTTTTTTCTATACAATTAAAATATTTTATCTTGATTAGAGAATAATACATAAATTAATAGGATCAAATTAAAAACACATTATTCACTCATAATGGTACATTATCACAGATGTCATGAAATTGAGAATTATTTATAATAGATTATTTCATAACATGGACAACTACATCCTTCAAAAATGAATAAATTAAAATAGATAATTAATAAAAAAAATATTAATATTTCCCCAACTATGAAATCTCCCAGATCATACTCACCCTTATGAATATTCACTAGAGTACATAAGAAAACAGTGAAAAAAACATCATCAAAGAATAAAATATGTTGTAAAATAAAAATTGAATTCGAAAAGAATGAATTTTTTTTAAGTTATAATTGGATAAATATATTTATTTTAACTGGGGTTAAGTAAACATTATAATGGTGTATATAGACATTAACTATAATACTATTAAATATCATACCAATATATGAATTATAGGTATATAGTTGATATGAATAATGATTATAATATTTAAATTATATATATACATAGATATATATATATATATATATATTTTAATTTGAAATAAAATAAATTATTTTAATATAATTAATGGATAAAAAATAATTTAAGAAGATACCATTTATTTTAAAGAAATTTTATTTTTTCAATACACATTTGTTAATTTTGATACTTTTAAAGCACAATATAAATGATATGAATTTTAAAAACATATACAATAAATAATTAAAAATATTAATTATATTCATTAATTAATAAAGGTACAATAACAAAAAAAATAATAATTCATGGATAAACATATATATTTTACTTAAAAATACTTATTTTGTTATATGTGTTTAAAAGATAAATTTTTTATATTTGGATTGTATACATTAAATAATTTTTTAAAATTATATAAAAATTAACATAAATTTTTAATAAAAAATAATATTCAATGAATTTCGGTTGTTTATTTATTGTATTTTTATCCTAATAAATTTTATTCATCACTTTTAATTGATGAATATAATTTAATACATAAATTTAAAAAAAATTATGAACAATATTTTAAATTATTAATAAATATGAAATATGATTAATCTAACTAAATTTTAACAAATGAATTTTCTATAAAAACAGATTTTTATATATATTTAATGTTTTCTTTTAAAAGTTAATATTCTATTATTCAGAAATTGAATTATATTATGTGGAGAATAAATTTATAATCAAGGTGATGATTTCATTTAGGTAGTTTAGTTTATGTATTAGGCATATATATATAAGATACCAAGGTAATAAATGAGCTACTAAAGTAAACGTTAAATGATGTTCAAATGGTTGAAACTAAGAGGTAAAAACATAAAGTATCATAAAATCATAGAAATGAATTTATAGATGAAATAATTTTTGTTGAAATTATAATCCAGCTATATTATTTTTATCTTTTTATCATCATTTCTTTTAAAATGACAAATTTTTATATTAATTACTTTATATTTATTAAAATGGCACTCAAAACTCACATATAATAGGACCCATACCCTACCCTTACAAAACAAACTCAAACTATTTGGTTTCATAATTTATTTATTCCCAATGAAACCCTCCCAAATCATTGTTATACTTTTTGTGGATTATTTTTCGATGAATGAATCTTACATATTTGATTCTATAGGGGTAATGCTCGAACCCAAGTGTCTATGAGACGTTCCTTACATTATTACATTGGAATACATAAAAAATTAAAATCTAAATGGATCAAACTATTTTGCAGTTCTTAAAAACCAGATTACATAAATTCTACCAATTTTACATCAGCACAATAAAATAAACCACAACTAATGTAAAAGCTCAACATCGTTTAAAATCATTATAACAATTCATCTTCATATCCTATCGAAATGAAGAAAATATAGGTGGTCTAAAATTCTAAATAATGGTCAAATATCAAGGAACAAATCATGAATCAATAAGAATAAATAGTATAGCATTGTAAATAACTAAATCTCATTCTATTTAATTAATAAACTAAGAATGAAATTCATCCATATATTTTAACCTAGTGAAAATATCATTGATAATTATGATAAATAAAATAAATGAAAATTTTAATTATTTAATGTCATGTATCAAGAATATTAATACATCTACTTCCATGTTTTATCCTTAAGATTATTTAAAACTATAGGTAGAAGCCCGCTTAAATTGGCAATATAATTTGTCTCATAATACATGTCGATGCTTTGAGGGTATAAATTCCATGCCCCAATTTTCACTAAATTTTAAAATAATTCATCATATATGTAATAATAAAGTCATTTCCTATGAAATATTTCTTATCATAAAATATCTATATTGATTAATGGATACATATTTATCAATATTTTCCCAGTTAATAAAACAACATTCAATGTATACACCATATGTGAAAATGGTATGCTATTTATAAAATAATAATATAAATTTCCAAATAAT
Organism: Viscum album; assembly: GCA_963277665.1. Lineage (NCBI taxonomy): Eukaryota > Viridiplantae > Streptophyta > Magnoliopsida > Santalales > Viscaceae > Viscum > Viscum album. Next base: position 411,621,516 of record OY728128.1, on the reverse strand, counting down.
ATTTCAATTTAATATAATTTTAATTTCATTTAAATGATTATTACAATAAAAGCGATTTTAAGATATTGTTAATAATCATGAAATAAATTGATATTACACAATAATAGTTATCATATGGAAATTTGAAATAAAATCACCTTGGAAAAAATAATTCAAATTGAAATTTAAAATACCATGAATAATGTATTATTCATGCTATTACATGTCAAAGGGGTAGTATAAACAACACATATAGGTTAATTTGTGTATATTAATAACAATACTCAATGGAATCCAAATTTAGACGAACACGATTACATTATGCTTTCTTTTGGATAAACACTCATAAAATTATTTTATAATGGCTTAAATCAAGTTATTAAGTTATAAATAACCATATAAAAATTTATAATATCAATTATGGTCCTTTTATAAAATTTTATCCCCCGTCTATTAAAAATATTTCATTATTTCCTTTGTTTTTGTTATTAGTTGCCTTGTTTTTCAAGAAAACGTTAACATGTTACTATTTGGTTCCTTTTAATTATATCATGATTTAAACACATCCAAGATTTAAACCGTGATGTAAATATCATATATATTCATTATATATGTATTTAAAATAATCCATAATATTTTGGTAGAGGAAATTATTTACATTGCTCTTGTGGACGGTTGGTCGTATGTAAGCCTAAATAGTATATCCATTTTATTGTCATATTGAATGATAGAAATCAAAATTATATATATTTATATATATATATATAATTATTTAATTATAACTTTTATTTCATACATATCACATATTTTCATTAATCCCATAATTAAAAAATTCCATGTAAGGAAGGAATGAATCACATCACTTCGTGAGGCACTAGTTCATCATACATACAAATGAAGATTTCATAAATCATTTGATTGAAGTGTGTTAATTTATATGTTATAACCATAAAATAAAATAATATATGAATATTTATGATTTTGAGGTTTATATATAGTCATTCTGTAATAAGAATTGAATGATTTGGGGGAATAAATAAAATAATCACTGTTTTATAAGATCATTCCCTCTTCTCAAGATATCCTCCCAAGGATTACAATAAAACTACAAAAGTATTGTCTTCAGAAACAAATAAGGATTATACAATTATTATAGGGATTTCGGGGATTGAATTTATTAGGTATTTTATGCGACAAATGGATTGATATGTGTGAAGGAGTGGGCAAGTGATTTCTCCTATATAGTTGAGGGGGAGTGACATTCTTATAAATACTAAATATTATTCACTATTGGGAGGTTTACCTTTCCACATGTGGCTCAAATATTGAAACTTATTTATTTTAAGCATGATATATTTGATACACACCTCCACCACACAATATAAATTTTGTTTTAAACATTAATTCTTAGCTCCTATGTTTTATTATTAAACCATTTTGATTTTTATCTATATGTTAAATAGTTTTATAACCCACGTAATCTATCCTTTATGAATAAATTAGAGTGTTAATTATTAAAAATCTATATATAATGATTAAAAACAATATATATAATTTATAAGATGAAAATCATGTGATTTTTTTGAAAATTAATTTTAGCACAAGTGCATGTGATGTGCAAAAACACTACTTCTACTATAACCACCATATCTGAGTTTTTTAATATCTAACATCCAATATTTTCATTATATAAGTTCAATTGGTCCATTTAAAGACCATATTTTATATTTATTTACATGTATAGATATGTTTTAAGGAGATATAATCATTTATAAATTTTAAATCATTTAACAAAATATAATTTATCATAAAAATTTTAATATCATTTTTAAAATGATTCATTTGAATTTAAATAAAATAAATATAAACACAATTATAGAGTTCAAATATATTATTTTTATAGTTCTTAATATGATATATTCATCTAAATAGATAATTTAATGTAATAATTAATTCAATTTACATCTATTTTAATGCTTCCAGAATCGTTTATTTTATTATATTATTAACATAAAAATTACTATGTTGGTGTTCCATAAAAATTTATAGTAATTATAAAATGAATTAAAAATTAGAATAAATTTTATTGATAATAAACTCATTTAAATTCCCAAAAACAATTAATAGAAAAAATCATGTTTTTCCATATCCAAAATTATTAAAAATCATATTGAAAAAGAATGTTCCATTTTTGACTTTTCCCATAAATAAAATATTACATAGGTCGCATTCAAGGAATAGTATCTCACTAACTAATACAAATATATATTAAGGTGTTATGGTTCTAATTATTCATATAAAATGTGATTTGGAAAAGTGTTGGCCCATTTTTAAACCATATATCATATGTTTAACAAAATATAAACTCATTTTCTCCGTAATTGTGGTTATTGGTTTTAACTCATTCCTTTAATAACCTTGTTAAAAAATTATATTGGAATTACGATAAATTATAATTATTTTTTCCAAATATATAATCAATTTTCCCAAATTCATCTCACAGGAATAGAAATTTTTAATTTTCAATTCATCTCACAAACGTGGTGATAATGTGGGTTTTTATGTCTAAATGTTTAAATATTTGAAATTGTTATATATATAAATTCTGTATTAAAAATATTAATCTGAAATAAATTAGATTAATATATATAAAATTTATCTAATATTACATTAAAACTAATTAAAAAAAATTAACATTATAAATTATTTAAATGAAAATTTAGTTTTCAATTAAAATCATGTATTTTTAATATTCATCAACAAATTATACATCTCAAAAAAATACCAAAAAAAAATAAACCAAATATAATTTTGATAATAAAAATTAAAAAATGTTTTATATTTTCATATAATATTTATAAAATTTTTATATTTTTATTTTAAAAATGTTCTCTATTTAATGAAATAAAATAAATCCTTTAGAAAAAAATATCCCTTTATGGATAAAATTAGATTAGTTTTTATCCTTTTCCTATAATATATATTTGATTAATTTGAAAATATTTTATTTAATATATAATAATTAAATTTTATTAATATCATTCAATAATAGTAATTAATTTAATTGTGTAAGATAATATTCATTATAAAAAAATTTGTTTCATAAAAAAACATTTCATTTATATATAATAAATTTTTATACTCGTTTATAATTAATTGGCAACTGGTGAATTTGAAAATATATTTTTATAATCTATTTAATCTGATTTATAACCCAAAATTTAATTATAAATATATTATTGTAATTCTAAATAATAATATCAATAGTCTTTGGTATAAAAAAACCTATCATGTAATGTAAGCCATCAAAGAATGTAAATATTTCATTTAATTCTAGATAGTTCAGTATCACATAACTTGATATATATAAAAAATATTGTATTTATTAAAAATAAAAAATTTGTCATAACATATCTGGGTATTATATGTTTTTTACACCTACTGTTTTATTTCAAATACACTATCAAATATGATATTCATATTTTAATGTTTTGGGGGGGTTACATTCTCCATACATTAAATAAATTTAATCCATTGAATTTAAACATGATATTGGTTAAAAATGGTTTCAAATATTTAAAAAAATATTTAAAAAATGAAATCATAATTTTTTTTAATAAAATATCCTCTTTATAATAGATAAATGGATGTTCCGATGTAATATATAATAACACATAACTAGGTTTCAATGTTAGAGAACATTGGTGGAATGTAACGATATTAACATGGGTGAAAAACATAAATATTTACAGATAATGAATGAGGTTATTGAAAAAGTGAGTGATAAATGGAATGTCGTGGGATCAAATTCATAAATCTGTAAGGATTAAAAATACTATTTTTTCAACAAAAAAGGAGGCATTAAGAAAGAAAATTAGTTACAAGGCCCTTTTCCCTAGATTTAATGTGTTATTTCTCTCTCTAAGAATATTAGAAAATATACTTACATAATATATTTCTATTTATAAAAAAAACTCTTCTTTTGGTGATTCATAGATCAATTTCCATTTCAACATTACTCTATTAAATGAATATCCAAAATGAACTCTAATGCCTAATGTACCGAAATTACCCTTTAATATATCATATGATTTAAAAAATAGTAACAATATATTCCATATGGTTTTATAAAAGCAAAATTATTAGAAATATTTTATCCAATAACACATGAACATCATCTTAATTTATTACATAGATACTTAATTTTAATGATCATCCAAAAAATATCTGACCAAATTTAGATGTAATGTTACAAAATTAACATTAAAATAACCTCAAAAATTAATGTCTATCTTCATCTACACATACCAAGCATTTGAATACCTTCTTCTTATGTTGTATTTATATATAATAATAAAATGATTTACCATAAAAACTTATTGAAAACAATCAAGATTCACTATTCATTATGTACAACATCTGTTATTAGGTATATTCCAAAAAACCAAAAAAGTTTAAACTCCATCAATAATAGCATAACAACATTTCCAATGAATCATTAATTAGTTCTAAGGTATTTAGTAATATCATATTTACATTATCAATATCAATCATCTATTCATATTAAATGTATGTCGCAACATTAGGACATCATAATGGCTATCATTTATTCAATAATGTGTTTTAAAATATGTTCAACTTTCCACCAAATCATTTCTCATGGTCATTGGTAGTGTTCAACAAATTCTTCCAAATCCATAGTGAAAAATAATTGCAGTAAAATCCTTATATATTTTATAATTCATATAGATAAGAAATCATTGATAAAATACTCAAATAAAAAATTATTGAATACAAAAACAATAAAACTAATCATTCTTCTTCATCTGAGGTAATAGAATATTCTTGACCAGGGCCCATTATCCTCTTTAGTGGTGCATTCCGTTGATGATTAAGAGTCTATTTGAATATTTGCCCATATCTGTATAATTGAATCATCAAACATTTTAAAAAAAATTCACTCCATTGTAATCACGAGCACGGTGACCATTTATTCCACACATGTGGAAAAATCCATTTCATATTAAGCATATATCAAGGCCTTACCTTCCACAATTATAACATGCAAGAAAATCCTTCTTTCCCATATTCCCTTTATCAATCTTTTACTCTTTTATTCTATTATTTAATTTTTTTTACATGTAATCCCTAACATATGAAGAAATCATTCTCTATATTGTTAAATCGTCATATTGTGTCCACATATGATGATACTTTTTTAAAGACTACATTCTTTTTAACGATTAAATTAAATCCATCAATGGAATAATCATTCTTACCCTTTGAATTATTGGAATTGATTTTGTTCTCATTCCCTCCCCTATAATTCATTTTTAAAGAAATCTATATACTATATAATATTATATAATTATGAAATATAATTTATTTACCAAAATATTATATTGATTATTCATTATTTTTCATCAAAGCCTATCATTTGTTTATACTCCCTAATGTTTGTTTTCCTAAATTCAGTTTCCATGGTAGCTACTAAAATTGTTCTAATGATAAAAGTAATGACTCTGACCCAATATTCGGGATCCAGTACCATACCTTATTACTTTATAATGTATATATAATTTAATTCCCAAAGGACTGGACAGTTTTGATATTTAGGAACACCATATTACCTACATGATACACATTTTACGTAGGGGAAAGAAAATAAAGAATAACTAAACTAAAATCGTAGAATACTTTAAACACATTCCAACAATTTACATTTATATATTTGGAAAATTATCAAAATAATAATGATATAATATACTCATTAAGGGTAACATATAGTGTATGTAATAATAAATAAATATTCATAAACAATATGGAAAGGGAAATAACATAAAACACTTTACATTTAATCAATAAAGTGATCATTAAATTGATTCATAGATTTTTATAATGCCCAAAATTTTTGTTAATGGAATCCTCCTTCTTAAAATTTTGTCATAAAACACTTGAATCAAATAAAGAACCCAATTAAAATATTAACTTCATAAATGAAAAATAAAACAAGTGAAATTTATAGAATTAATGAACCTATATCTAGGGAAGAGTAACCTAACCATTTGAATAGAAATATGACCCTTGGGAATATCATTCCACAATTAGAATAATACTCTCACCTATGGAAGTATAACTAAAATTTAGGTATCTTGTAAATCAAAATATTAAATATTTATGTGAAGTTCTTGACCCCAGTTACCCAGAATCAGAACATTATTTCATTACATTGGCAAGATACAACATATAATGTACTGAATGACTGATCATTTTAGTAGTCGTGGAAGTACTAGATAGATAAATAAGTTTTACATTAAACCACGGAATTAAAAAACAACATTGTGTCCCCTTTGAACACTCTTATATACCTTATCCAATTCATGAATGTTAACAATAATATACTTCATTGCATCCTTGGAAAAATAAAACATAAGAAAGGGGTGAGCGTAGATGCTCAGTAAGGATAACAATGCAGTAGAAATTATCATAAATAAGAATACACATTTAGGGAAATGTATAAGTATATAACACTAGCATTTTAAAATTAAAAATCAGCATAATATGGAAAATATAAATCAGATAATGTAATTTACTTATTCACATGGATAGTCTAATAGTCAAATACTCCCATGTATTATAAAAATCCAATTTCATAACGATAGAATATATAATGCCTGAATTCATAACTACATAGTCTAGGCCTTGTGCCAAGACTACATATAATATTTTTTCAATGGCTTGTTCCAATACACTCGTTAGTCTCATGAGATCTACTGATGCATCAGGGAGAAATATTGGGCCACACCCATCACATTCTATGTCCCATGAATTCCTTATAAGAAAATAATGAAACATAACATAAACATTCGTATTAAAACTAGCATATGAAATGTTAATACATTAACAATAAACCCTGAATGTTATAAAAAATGCACATCCAAAGTCCAGCATAACTCATTTAATAAAATATGTATGATTGTATTATAATAAATTAACATCAGTCGAGAATAATGAAGAATATTGACAATGATGAAAACAATCATCAAAACTATATGAGAGAAATATCGCCCTTTTTCATGAAAACATTTAAAATTGTAATTATTAATCAAGAAGGTGTTAAAAATAGATTTTTCTATCACATATTACCATACCACTTTGAAACATTAAAAAGTAATTTTAATTTTAAAACATTAATTTCCATATAGTTCAATCCTTAAAACGATTTTTAAAACATAGTCATTAATGGGAATGATTTAAAAGAATAAATATTTATATCATTTAAAAGGATATAATGTTAGATTTTCTAACCAAATGAGAGATGAATGAACACAAATAATTGAATATATAAAAACATTATAATATCATGAGAATAAATGAATTCATGATATAATACATCAAAGTACAGTATGTAAACCATATAAAAGTGAATCAGTGCATAACAACAATGAAGTCTCAAAGAAATGTAAATTGAGATGACATCCCTTATAAAGACTGTAACCTAAGGTTAAGAATAATCCTATCACATAATTATGTGTGATAAATATAAATACAGTCAATATGATTGGATAATCAGTGTAAATCAATAAAAGGACATTCACACATATTCTTGTAGAAATAATACCAATGACTTGAATGTTCAACTCAATGAATATAAATGGAGTTTAAATTACTCTTATCAAGTTTATATCGATGACTTGAAAATTTAAAAATTAACTAATTATGTGTATCAAATGTATATCAATAGAAAGGGGAGTTTAAATTACTAAATAAGTAATCAAATAGAGATTACAAACACAATCATGGAGTAAAATAATCAATGATGTTTGTGTAATACCAAATGAGTGGAAATTGAATTTTGAAATTCGCTTTATTGATTTGGTATATAATTAATCATACTCTCCATGAATGATGGATCATACAATGAAGATTTAAATATAAATATATTAAAGTATATTACACCAAAAATACAACCATGTGAAGTACATACACTACACAAATGGAAATAGTGTCCTATATAGCATTAATCTCACAATAATAAAAAGTGAGATGAAAATGCCTTACCATGTTGTAACCAATCGAGTTATATGACCAAAAGATATTAACCATAAAATGAATAACAAAATACCATAAATATAAATACAATAATGATAATATATATCAAATGGAATTACATAATACACCACATGTAATAAATAATTGGCAAACAATGGTAATCTCACAGAATTTTCCTAAATTGACCCGCACCTATCTTATAACAGGGTACATTACCTTCTCTTAATTTCACACATCCCAAGATATTTGGCAAAGACAAACCCCGCCCAAATATCTTCCCATATTTCTATACTTTGACTAGGAGGCCTTACATTATTTAGAAAGCTATCCTAAAGAGCCCTTTTGATCAACTCAAATGGAATCACCCGAAGAAGAGGTACTAATAACACCACCCTATTCCATGTTCTTTTAATCTTCCACATCCAATTTATTTATTTTTTTCAATTCCAAAATAATAAATCAAATACCTTCTACGTATTTTGATTTTATTATAAATATTTTACAACCAAATTAGTAATTATATCCATCCAATAAATTACAAATTCAACATACGTGCGTACGAATGGCTTACCATCTTCTTGTTGTGGGGTTGTTTGTTATTCAAACACTTCATTATTTGTATGTGTATAATAATCCATATAAATAATGTAAATAATAAATATAACATATAAATTATTATGTATATATGATTTAACATCCAATTACATATGATTTTACCATCAATATAATGATATTGTCCCTCATGTGTACGTACGGATTACCATCTCCACGAATGTGATGAGATTCATTCATCATTGTAATCATTAAATAATAATATTCAATTTATGATTAAAAATAATGCTTACAAACGTAATATCATTCTGGAAATTAATCAAATACAACCTATTCATTAAAAACATGACTTACATAACTAAACATATCGTGGAAAATGAATCATTTATCAACCAAAACAATGATACTACTGAAATATCACTATCAAAGAAATATTAGAGGATAATATATGAAATTATATTTAAGTTTTTGCTTCATTTATAATTTAATAAAAATGATTTCACCATTATATAGTTGGATAACGTACAATATAATAAGGAAAAGTACATGGTACGAGGTTTCTTATTTTACTTTTAATTCTAAAATATGATTTTATAATAAAAGCATTTCTGGTTTATATTGGTTAAAAAATGATTTATTTCAAAGATATGATGGGGATGGGCCGAAACCATTCAAACAATAGGTTTTATACATGTGTAGGTTACCATTTTAACCTTATCTTGTAGCTTTAACTCTTAGATAAATAGTTTTACTTTTACTGTGTATTCTTGTATTCTTACACTATTTGGATAATAAACATACTCTGCACTTCCAAGAGAACCTCAAGTGGTTCATTATTGACATATATAATATTATTTTTTCCTTTTGGATTAACTTTAGATTTTTAGGAATATTATATCAACCAATAAAATAGTATTTGTTTTAAAAATAAATTTATGTCATTTTTGACAATATTTGTTATTTTGTTTTGGAGAAAGTCATAACAAACATATCACATCGAAAAAAAATTATCTAATCAACCCTAACATGTCATATTAAATGATAAAATTTGTGGATGGCATCAAAACGTTTAAATTATATTTAGTTTACTATTAATAAGATAAATTAATTTAATATTTCATTATTAAGTTAATTACTGCATCATCATTGTGTCATAAGTAAATATAATTATTTACTATCTGAATATTGTAAATAAAATATCATCATGTAGGAAATAATTTTATTCTGCTAATTAATATTTATAGTCGAATTTATCTTATGAATAACTCTATATTATAAATCTTTTAGTGAACAAACATTGAATTCAACACTTTTAACTCATGTTTAAATAAAATAATAATAAATTTCATAATCTAATCTATGTGGACCTAAAGGATAATATTTTATTTCTAAGGTTTCTTCTGGTCGAATTAAACTTATCCAATAGAATTAGGAAATGTGTTAGGGAAATTATAATATCATTTTCACCTTTAATTACTCTATTTACTTTTAACCGTGGAAAATAAAAAATAAAAGTTACAATTCAGAAAAATTATTATCATCTTATTGAACCAGATTTTACTTAGTGATTTTATCCTTGTGTCTTTATTTTTTTATTTTCAATTCAACGAAGCATTAATATTTTGTTTTATGAAAATTTTAAAATGCTCATAGAAGATGGGTAAAAGAAGGTAAAAAGTTCAATAAAATTTTATTCACATAATTTTATTAGAAAATGAATCCAATGAACCAAATTGATCTTATATATATAATATATATATATATATATATTGAATTAAAATAAATTAAAATAAAATAAATAATTGTTTAAATAAAAAGTTTTTTTTGAGCAATAATGCATTGTTTTTTACTATTCATAAAAAATTGAATGTTTTCAAAAACAAATAACAAATATTTTCCCTAAGATAATTTTTATATTCTGAATATAAAAATTAATTGTGTTTTATTAAATACAAAACATATATGTACCATTGATTAATTTAAAATTAATTTTTATTATCAAAACTGAAAAAAATGAGTTTTTAAAATGTAAAAACTATCAAAAGATTGATATATGATTATGTCAAATTTAAATGGGAACTTTCATATAATGACCTACATTGTATTAAATTATTAAAAAGTTATTTTCATTAAAAAGGTTATTTTCATTAAAAAACGTTATTTTCATTAAAATTTTAGCATTTTTCAATATTATTCCAAATATGAAAGTTACCAAAAAATACCATAAATTTTTCCAAAATATATTTTTATGTCCTTATACTAATGAATAATTTAATTTCGTTAAATTTAATATTTAAATGTGTCAAATATTGGTTTTAAAAAGTGTTTTCTTTTAAAAGGTTATAAAATTTCATTTTTTTAAAAATACTTCATTTATCTAAAAAAATTATTTTGTTTTTATATTATGTCTAAGAAACACGTAATATGGATTATGAAACTATATAGAGTATATAAAACTCAAAATTCAATTAATAATATTCATAACCACCTTTTTCCTGACATGTTTAGTAGGTCGTTGTATGCTAGAATTCGATGTTGTCTGTCGAGAAAGCATTTGAATTACATTAATCAAAATAACTTACTATGAAATCTTGGGGTATTACATTCTTACCCCTTTTGGAAATTGCTTCCTCGTAATTTTAAAATTGGACATGGGGATCTTCATTGAAAGTCCCACATCGGAAAAATATTCTTTAAAACTATCAGTTTAAAAAAAAGAGAAGTACAAAGGTCACTTGATATAACCCATAAAAAAATTCAACATAAGAAATCGCAGATATGGAAGATAAATTATGTGTCATGTTCTGATGGAGAGTTATAGAAAACCTAATCAGGATGAATTTAACAATAGGAAACCACAAAATTATTATGGGATAAACGGTAATTAGTTTCCCCGTAGGAAATGTAAATAGACCACAATTTTTTGTGTCCCATTTCATAAAGCTGAGAAATTTATTTATGAGATTGACTAAAAAAATAAAGACATATAATTATTTTTTAAGTAGAGTTTCATCCTTAAAAAAAATTTCCATGAACACATCATTTTCTTCAAATGATGAGTATCAAGATGACTTGTTCACTCCTGAAGCGCATGAATAAAATTTTAGAGAATCACATGATCAAGAAAGGATAAACTATATCTTTACCTAGTATTTGGCAACTAACCTGAACCAAAATGGTTAGAACAGTATGAGATGTTCCCCCAAAAAGTATAATTATTTAGATAAATAAATAATAATCATAATTTATTAAATTAAAACAACAATACCCAATGTTTATTAAATACATTTCAATAAACAAATTTTCTTAAAATCCTTCAATAAAATAGAAATTAATTTTGGAACCCATAACATAGAAGAATTTTATTACGTAGTCTTACACATTAAACTATATCACCAAATAACATCGACTACTCTTAAAGGCACATACTTAAATGTAATAAACCTAACCACATATTTTCTAGGATAGGATAATCATTTACATAAATAACTCCAATATGTATAAATATACTATAAAAACATAGATAAAAATCCACAATTACTTCTCAAATGAAATCCAATAGTATTATATTTTCATTAGGCATATAGTGTTCCCAATAGTATGAACATCTTCCAAAATAACATTTATCACTTAATCACCAAATCATTTTCCTATACTAAGGATTTCTATTTGATAAGACATAAGATCCCAAATATACTTATTATTGATCAATAAAATCATTTTTAACTATACAAAATTATTCACACTAACCAGGGACTTCACGTAGTTCACTGGTAGTCCATAAATCCCAAACGCACTCTGGTTGAGGGTTCGATTCCTGTAGCTTTGTCCGACTCGATGGGTTGTCACATGGTCTGTGTGTTCTCCTTTTTTAGAAAAAAATATTTTATATCATTCCCCAAATGAGTTAAATTCCTCAAAATAAACATAACATTATTTCACCACAACTATTATCTCATTCCTCACATTTTCATCCATAAATTTAAAAACAAGTAATTTCATCAAATTCAAGGATCATATAAACAAAAATGGTTATTTATAACTGTTTCAACAAACTAAAAGATAATTTTCCCTAAAATAACAATTTAAATTACAAAATGATGGGTTATACAGTCAAGTAAAATGTTGTCCAATGTAATCACATCAACAAAGAGCAATAATACATTTAAGCATTTCACAATCCATTTATATCCACAAAGGTTCTTCTTTGACCATGATGTTTTCCTATAGAATAGTGAATTAACTCATGTAATTCCCAGGTGCCCTAAATTTACGGAAAATGACAATAAATGGGTTTTGCTGATCTTTTTTTTTCTTCCATAGTACTCTTCATTTTTCCTCTGAAATTATTTACATTATGTCCTTTTTCCCACACAAAAATAATTTCTTTGTTCCATTGACACACTTTCATATGTGTCTTCTTGCACATTTCATGAATGATGGAAATTGAGTTCTCTTTTCTCTATGGTCTCCACAACTGGAACTCTTATCAGTCACCACATTTCCTTTCATTTTTGAGTCTTGGATTTGGATAGTATATATGTTTTGATCATATTTTAAGAAAAATAATTCGACATGAACACGATATCTTTTACATCTATCAATATTCCATTTCATTTTTCATTTCCACCACCATTCCCACCATATACATTATGTTCAATGTTACTATGACTTCCTTGGAATACAACCATTCACTAAAAAAAGAAAGCATAGTGTGAGTCATAAAACCATTTAGAGAATAACATATAACCTTATTTTCAATCTAAAACACCTTAGGATTAACTATGGTATTTTTTCTCATCTTATAGTTTAATCGATTAAAAATATTTTTTTCGAAAATTTGAATTATCTTAAGCATATACCTCAGGTGTGTTGTAACCAATAGTGCAGCACGGCATGTTGTCATGTACTAGGATACACTAGGTCAAGCCTGAAACTCCTTGTCGGAGTTTTCACTCATAGGTACCTCTCTTCTAGAGCCACCTCTAACTTATTATATATAGATAGGGATTTATTTCTTGCAAAACCCATATAATATTTACATTACCAAATGTTTTTTTGATGTTCTTCTAGGTTGTTATTCAATGTCTATCTTAGGGTAGTGTTTTCAAATCAGATTTTTTTCTAAATATATCATTCAAGGTTTGTAATATACATTTTCTAATAGTAATTGTAACACCCCGACCCCAGTTACTCAGAATCAGTGAATTATTACATAACAATGGCATGATACTAGGAATGCTGTCCCGAAAGAACGATCAATTTTGTATCATTAAATGTACTTGATACTTACATAATTTTAACATTAAATCATGAAATAAAAAACATCATAGTGTCCCATTTTAACACTATTATATCCCATAGAAATTTACTTAAGGTTAATCGTAATACACTTCTTTGAATCCTGGAAAAAAACATAATAATGAGGTTATATATGTTTCTATGTAAGGAATTAAATATAGCGAAATCTTTCATAAATAAGAATAAAAATTTAGGTTAATGTATGAGATGAGAACATAAGCTTTTTAAAATAACACTTCAGCATAATTTGGATACTATAAATCAGATAATTCCATTTACATATTCACTTGGATATTATAGTAGTCAAATAATAACATGTATTATCAATATCCATTTTGATAATGATTTAATGCTTAATTCCATACATCATAACCACATAGTAAAGTCCTTATGCTAAGACTAAAAATGAGATTTTGTCCAGGCCTTGTGCCAAGACACTAGTTTGTTTCATAAGATATATCAATGCTTCAAGGAGATATAGCAGGCTCCACCCATTACGTACTATGTTTAATGCATTCCTCATATGAGAAGGTTGAATCATAACATATACATTCACATTAAAACTATAATATGAAATGATAATACATTAACCATAAACCATGAATGGTATCACAAAAATCATCCATAGTCAACCATAACTCATTCAATACAATATGGAAGATTTTATAATAATAAATTATCCTCAATTGAGAATTATGAATAAAATTGTAATAGATGAAAATATTCCTCAAAAAATTATGAGTGTAATATCCCCCCTTTTATTAAAAACATTTTAAAGTCACAATATTTAACAAGTAGCCGTTTAAAATAGAATTTTGAATCAAAATGTATCATAACAATTTGAAACATTTAAATGTAAATTAAATTTTAAAATATTAATGCCCATATAATATAAATCCTTAAAAACATTTTTAAAACATGAACATTATGGAGAAATATTTTGAAGAATAAATCATTAAAATATTTAAAATCGTATTTTAGTTTGAGTTCCTATCCAAATGAAAGATGCTTGAATACAAATAATTGAGGTAATAAATGCATTATAATATCACACGAATAAATGTTTTAATGATAATCTATGTAAATGTACACTACGTACACCATATAAAAGTGAATCAGTGCATAACAACAAAGATGTCTCAATGGAATGTAAATTGAGATGAAATCCCTTATAAAGACCGTATCTACCAGTTAAGGATAATCCGATGACATAATTATATATGAAAAATATAAATACACTCAATATGATTGGATATTCATAGTAAATCAATAAGAGTACATTAACACATATTCACGTCAAAAACATCACTACTGACTTGGATGTTTAAATCAACGAATAGAAATTGAGTTAAAAATTTCTATTATCAAGTTTATATCAATGACTTAAAAATTTATAAATGGAGTGATTATGTGTCTAAAAAGTATACTAACAGAAAGTGGTGTGGAAATTACTACATACATAATTAAATAGTTATTTAACCCATTATCATGGATTAAAATAAATAATGATTTTTGTGTAAAATCCAATGAGTGGAAATTTAATTTTGAAATTCCCACACCAATTTGGTAACATACCAAAAATACACCCCATGAATGAACTATCATAAAATAAAGATGTAAATACCCATAAATTATAGTATATTACACCAAGAATATAATCATGGAAAGTACATACAGCACACAAAAGTAAATAGTGGCCCATATAACATTAATCTCATGGGAATAAAAAGTGACATGAAAACCCTTTACCATGTTGTAATCAATCGAGTCATATGATCATAAGTTAATAACCACAAAATGAATCATATAATACCATGTATATAAAAATAATTAGGATAATATATACCAAATTTTAGTACACAATAGATCACATGCAAGAAATAAGTGGCAAACAATGGTAATATCGCCGAATTAAAAGTGAGATAAAAAAACCTCCTACATTATACTTTTCCTTAGTATAGGGTATTTTTACATCCTGTATAATGGTGAAATAATATTTATTAAATTAAAATATAACCAAATACCTAAATATTATATCATATATGATCTTCTATTATTTCCTTTTTAATGATATTTTAGTAGTATAGTTTTTTTATTGTTAATTGAATCATTTTCATTTACAAGTTTTGATACATAATTATTATTTGTTATATATAAGATGTATCTAATTAATATCCAGAATTATACTCAATATTTAAAAATTATTTTAAATCATAAATATAAAATTATTCTTTAATTTTTATGATTGGGAATGAATCTCATCGCGTTCGTGGAGACGGTAAGCCGTACGTACGCATGAGCGACAATATAATTATATTGATGGTGAAATTGTATGTAATTGGATAGTCTATCATATATACAAAATAATTATCATTTTATATTTATTATTTACATCAGTTATACTCATTATTATACACATCCAAATAATGACGTTTTTTAATAACAAACTATACCACACCGTGGAGACGGTAAGCTGTACATACACACACATGGTGACTTTTTCATTTATTGGATGGATTGAATAACGAATATGGTTGTAACATATTTATAATATTATAAAATTATATAGATGGTACTGGATTTATCATTTTGGTATGTAAACAAAAATGAAAGAGGAAGTGGAAGAAGAAAAGAACCTGAAAGAGGGTGGTTAAATTATTACATCTTCTTCGAGTGTTTCCTTTGATTTGATCAAAAGGGATCCTTAGATTAGCTTTCTGACCAATTTAAAGAATCTATGATTGATTGAGGAAATTTGAAAGAATATTTGGTCTCAGTATGGCTATGAAAAATGGCTTTGGAGGTGTGAAACTAAGATAAGGGAACGTTCCCTTTTATAAGAGAGGTGAGGATCACATTTGGAAAATAATGAAATATTATTTTATAATATAATAATTGTTAGTTTCTAGTAGATAAAAAATGATTTATTTAAAATATATGGTGGGGAAGTGTAGAAAGGATTTCAACCAATTTGTTTTAGGAATGTTTAGTTTACCATTTTAGCCTTAACCTTTAGATTTATCTCATAGTTAAATAGTTTAACTTTTACCTCGTATTCTTGTATTGTTACAGTATAAGGTTAATAAAATGAAACAAAACATCCATGAGAACCTCAAGTTGTTCATTAATTACATATATAATATTATTTAATCCATTTTTCTAAACCTTATATTTTTTGGAATAATATATCATCCAATAATATAATATTTGTTTTAAAAACTTATTTATCTTAATTTGCCACAATTTGGTATTTTGTTTTAGTGAAAGTCATAACCACTTTATCACTTAGAAAAAAAAATTATATAATAAACCATAACATGTCATATAAACGTATAAAATTATTCTATGACATCATAAATTTTGGTTTATGTTTATTTAAAATTCATAATATAAACTATTTTAATATTTCTTTGAGAAATTATTTATTGCTTCATCATTGTGTTATTAATAAATTTTTTTATTTAATCTCTAAACATTATAAATAAAATAAAATTATGTAGGAAATATTTCTTATCATTCTAATGAATATTTATAGTTGAATTTAACTTATGTATAACCCTATATTAATAATTTTTTATTTACTAAACTTTCAATTTAACACTTTTATCTCATCTTTAAATAAAATAATAACAAATGTCCGAATCTAATTCATGTGGATCTAAAGGATAATATTTTATTAATAATGTTGTTTTTGGTCAAATTAAATATATCTAATAGAATTATAACATGTGTCTGGGTAATTATAATATCATATTTACCTTTAAATACCTTATTCACTTATAACTGTGGTAAACAAAAAAAAAATTTACTATTCAACAAAAAATATTTTCATCTTATTGAACCACATTTTATGTACTAATATTAACTGTGTCTGTAACGACCCAATGTTGTATAAATGGAAATATTCCTCCTATAAATATGACATAAAATCGATTTAAAACACAACATAATGGAAAACTATGTTTTATGTTATTTTTAAGCATAATCTTGTCACTTCTGTTTTTCGAATTTCGAAAATCCAACATACACGGCTGTATTTAGTAAGTTATTTGAAGTCTGATAAGATAAACATAATTTTAAGTGAATAGTATCCTACCCTAATGAATAGTTAGATACCATTATGAATAGTGATATATCCTAATGAATATAAATCATACCCATGATAGTATATAAATATTATTCAAGTTAAAATTATGATATACCTATATTTTAGAATGAATAAATCAATGTTTTAAAACTAGTTTTGATAAAAAAATCACGACATTAATTATATATTAAAATAATCATATTTTGAATTTTGTTATGAAGAATGGACATCATTTTCGGATTCTACACATCCAAAAATTGTTAGGGTGATTTTTTTGAGATTTTTGGGAAATACTGGAATTTTGGATGAATAGAAAAAATATGATAATTTACAATAAATGTTATGTAATCAATTTATTGAGTCATTAATTTTGTTATAATTAGGTAATCGCACTTTTTTCGAGATAAAATGATAAAATTACTATTCATGGTTATATAAGACTTATTATTCCTCGTCTTGTGGGGAAATAATAAATTAATGAATATTATATTGAGAAATCCCCCCTCTCTTCCAATATAAATACCCCCCCCCCCCCGTCCGTTCATATTCTCTTTACTCCTCTCAATCCTTGTGCCTTGCCAATAGTCGGCCCAAATCGTTCCCCAATATCCTCCACCTCATCGAAATGCCCCTACCATTTTCAAAATACCAAAACCTCTCTCCTTAAGAAGTTCTCAAAGGAGGAAGTCTCAAGAGGTAAATTCATCTTTCTAATTCCTTCATTTATTTTATGTTATTTTATTTTATAGATTCTTTCCACACCTGCCTTCACCCAAATTTTAGGATACATCCAATAACATAAATTTAAAGGAATTCTATTATGCTAATTTGATACTCCACTATCTTCTCTCCTTTCGTCACCTATTGTTTGAATGAAATGAATGCACTGTTTGAGATGTTCCAATTTTGAACATTCAAGGAAAATTATTTATCAATTTCTATTATCATATTTACTTCTGGTCATGAAACCATATTTTTTATGGATGAACCAAATTATATATTTGTAATATATCTTATTTTGATTCAATAATATTTTTGTGCAAATGATATTATGTTATAAATCAAAATATGTTCTTTTAAATCAAATCCACCAATTAACAAAAACAATTGTCACTATAGATTTATATAATTGTTCAACTAGAATATAATTATCCAAATTAATTTTAAAACCTTTAAATCTCAACAATTTTTACTAAAATATTATAACATCATTTTTGGACAACCACTTCCATCTTTCTTGTTTATCCGAACTTGAATATAAGTGAACTGATATTTTAAAACCATATATACAAATGAGCCCAAACAATTAAATTGAAAATTATAACTAATAAAGAAGTCCTTGAATTAACTAAAAATGATTTTAATAAATCAATCCCTCTTATTTACACTTGATACAATTCTAATAAACTGTAATGGATTCTACCCGAACATCCTTTATTCGTTCGAGTTTCTCTATATTTATTTTTTCAAAAATGTAGTTTCCTTTTCATATTATGAAAACTAATAAATTCTGTTATTATGCACCGAAATCATGTTCCAGGATCCATCTCCCATTCTCTTTCGGGGATATACATACTTCAATGTGAATCCATCCTCGATACATCCCAACAATCACAATCATTTTGAAGGAACTTTCTGAATATTTACCCAATTTCATGTGCACTCTATATTCTGTTTTAAGAACACACAGTCTTTATAACATCAGTATTTTTATTATTAAAATATTATAGTTTCAATTATAGTTTTATATAAAAGAATTTCAACTTTACTATTATAAAGGTTCTATATTATTTTCCACAAAACCGTACAAAAATATTTTAATTCTAATGCTTCTCAAATACATTTCCTATATGTTGACACATTTATTTGTCACCACCTACAATATTATACACCTATATTACATTATTAACATCCATTTATGTTTTAATCGCTTTTTTCATGGACACTATCATGATACAGTCATTAGTAATGCTTCATGTCATGATTTGTGGTACCCAATTCATTCCATGGGTATCCTTATGTTTATGAATGATTGGTTATATATGATTATTTATTTGGAAAGAATATTTTTGTTCAATAATATTTATGTTACATGAATATTCATGAAAATTTTGATATGGGTGCGCCATGATAGCACTCCAATGAATTGGGTAAAGATATGTCACCTGAGATGCGATGTGAAGTGGGATTGGTGGTTATCCCTGACCCATACTAAAATGGAAAACAGGATTGGTGGTTAACCACGAACCGTTCTAAATAAATGTTTTATGATTATTCAAAATTTATATGATTCCATGTTGATATGATCCCATTCTAATATGATATGATTTCATATGTTCCATGCTCTATTACCATTATGTCATGACTCCTAACTTAGGTTCTTAAATAGTATCCTAATGTTCATTTTTTTACTAGGCTTTTTAGCTCATCTTATTGTTCATTTGATTCCCCAGGGTACCCTATGTATATTTTTGGGCTAAAAGAAAGTTACGAGCTATTTATGAATATTAAATAAAGAAGTATTTTTAGCCCCTTGATTTATGTTTTCTGTACCTAGTATGCCAAGACATTAGACTTAATGATCCCCTACATTTACTAAGATGATTTATTATGAATAAAATCATGTAATGTTATATGTAAAATTCTTGGGTCACTATAGTTTGTATCATAGAATGGTCTAGTAATTTTTTGAGATTATGAATATAGCACCATATTGAGATCCTTTGTGAAGAGACTATGTACAAGAAAACATTCTTAAATTTTGGTGAGTATTGAGTATGTGTTTTCTCAAGAAAATAAATCCATGTCTAGATAAGTGCAGGTAGATGTGGATATAGCATAGATGTATGTAGGGGTAAAACCCAAAAACACCACTTTGAGCTAGACCTGAATGAGAACTATTGAATGAAAATAGTCTTTGCTACCCTCTTGGTTATGACACTCCAAGGGGATATCCTTTGGTATATTCATGAGATTCTTACAAACCATTATTAATTGGGAAAAATACCATAAGAATATATGATATGAAATATATTGAGGATAATCTGGATTTAAACCTAATGAATCGAAAATAAATATACACTTCTTATTTCTAAGTTTATCCTTTTTTGTTGAAATTTTCCATCTTATTCTCAATAAATATGAATTCATGACCTCTAATTATACATTCTTTTTCATAGATAATTGAATGAAATAGAAGAACATGTTCCAACAAACAATGTGATTGGCAATGTTAATATTTCTCTAACGAGAAGTCTAATTTTATTGGAGCGGGTGCTCCAAAATTCTATGACAGTACTTGCTCCGCTGGAATGAGTTATCAATAATAACAATAATTAAGTGGAACACCCTCCTCATCCATGTAAAGAGCATGTTGTTATAGAATCCTTCATGTGGAAAAGGCCTCCAATGTTTTTGGAATCTTTTAATCCCCTCCTTATGGAACAACTGATTAACTCCATTGAAAAGATATTCAATGTCATCCAGTGCTCAGAAGAAGAGAATGTTTTTCTATAATTATATCATTTTGATGGGTAATCTGATCTGTGGTGGACATTGATCAAGAATAAAATGTCCCAATATGATATTGATTTCATGGATTGGGAGGAATTCATGAGGAATTTTGAAAAAAAAATTCCTTCAACCCTCAATCTAAATATGGAATGAGAGATCCTCGTACTCAAGAAGAATGAAGATGAGTCCATCGGGGAGTATGAAGAAATATTTACATGTTATTCAACGTACTCATGTTGCTTAGTAATGAAAATTGATAGTTAGTTGGATCGCTTTTTAGGAAGACTAAATCCAAATCTATGAAAAGTGTTAGGAATTGAAAACATTGAATGTTATGAGGAAATTTTCCACTGTGTTGTCTCGATTGAAATGGAGATTGGAGACTCTTAATGGTCACACAGGTCGAGTGACAAGAAGTAAAAAATGTAGAAAAACATGGGTGGTTCATCAAACAAATACCATGATGAAAGAAGCCTTATTTTTTCCCAAGTAAAAATTTTTGGAAGAAACAATTTGGTATCTATCTAAAGTTAACCCAAAATTGCTTAAAATATAGAAAATATGCTTATCTGGCCACAAACTGCTGAAGGGATATAAAAAATCCCTCTAATGTGGAAGTTAAAAAGAAGGTTCAGAGCAACACTTATCCTGTAATGCAGTGTTAAAACTGCAAAATGCATTGGTGTTATGTGGACAATATCTCAATGTTGAGGGTTGGAGGAGGAAATCAAAAACAACCTCTATGGAAACAAGGAATGGCTTATGATATCACTATTAATGAGCTGGAGCTAGAAAATGATGTGGTGATTTGTATGCTAGTTATTCATTCAAGAATAGTGAACATACTTTTTGATTCTGGTTCAACGCATTCTATAATATCTACAAGTTTAGTAGAACATTTCAAACACCACCTCAAAATTTAGAGGATATGTTATCTGTGAGAATAGAGAATAGGGAAATTATTGCATCCATGGTCTATAAATCCTCCCTAGTTAATGATTTTGGACTGAATCTCCTAGAATTTTTTTTATATCTTTTAGTGGATTTTGACACTATCTTGGGAATGGATTGGCTATCTTTATACAAATCCATCATCAACTGCTGGAGAGAATCATGCTTGATGACATGCCCATCATGAGGGATTACACTGATGTATTCCCTTATGTGTTGCATGGTCTACCTCCAAACCAAGAGTTTGACATCTTAATGGAACTTTCCTTGGATCTCTACCTATCTCAAAGAAACCTTATAGAATGTCCACCATTGAACTGGAATACCTAAAGAAGCAGTTACAAGGGAATATAGAGAAGGGTTTTATATACCTAAGTGCTTCACCAGGGGGTTCTCCAGTCCTCTTCATCAAGAAGAAGTACAGATCAATGTGCCTTTACGTTTATTATCAGGAGCTCAATAATATCACGATAAAGAACGAGTATCTGCTACCATGGATAGATGACATGTTCGATAAGCTTCGTGGGGATAGATATTTCTCTAACGTGGACCTTTGGTTGGGATATCACCATTTAAGGGTGGGGAAGAAAGTTATTCCCCTGACTGCCTTTTGAATTAGGTATGGACACTATGAGATTGTAGTGATGCCCTTCGGATTCACTAATACTCTAGAATTATTCAGGGATTTAATGAATAGAGTCTTTAGAGATTAACACAAAAAAAATTTGGTAGTCTTTATTGATTATATTCTGATATAATAAATTCTCAATGATAAACATGAGGATAATTTGAAAATTGTGTTAAGAACATTGCAAAGGGAGAATTTGTATGAAAACACAACAAATTTGAGTTCGAGATGGAGGAAGTATGATTTTTGGGGCATGTTAAGACAAGCAAAGGGATATTGGTGGACCCTTCCAAGACAATGGCAATTGAATAGTGGCCAAGGAATACTACTATAATGGAGAACCATAGATTTTTCAGTCTAGCTTTGTATTATCGACGATTCATGAAGAACATTTCACGATTGTAAAAGCCATTTACAAAGCTATCACGTAAGGGGGGTAAGGGATGTTTGCACACAAACATGTAAAGACAATTTCATTGATTTTTAAAAGAGGCTTCTCACGACGCTTGTACTCACACTCCCTACAAGTGGATAACACATTGTGTTGTTTAGTGATGCATCAAATAAGGAATTAGGCTCTGTAAAAATTCAAAATGATAATCTGGTAGCCTAAACTTCAAGGCACCTGAAAATCCATGAGAAAAATGACCCCACACCTGATCTAGAGTTGGCAGCTGTGATCTTTACGATGAAAATATGTCTGCAATATTTCTATGGGGAGAAATGTGAGATATATTTGACGACAAGAGTCTCAAATATATTTTCAAATAGAAATAGCATAATATGTTCCAGCGAAGATGGACAGAGCTCAACAATTATTTTGACTACTCAATCCACTACCATCCTGGTAAGGAAAACACGGTAGCGGATGATATATATAGAAAAGATCCGACATCTTTATCATTTATGAGAATTGAAAAGGACATGATCTTATTAGATTTGAAAAAGATGTTCATGGGAATCATTAATGGAGGAATGTTTGCAATACATCAATAAATTATTTCTAAGCCATCCCTCTTGGAAAAAATAAATGACGCTCAATGAAAATATGTGTAAATTCATAAAAGGGTTAAAGCTATCAAAAATGGGAAATCCTATGATTTCAAAATTAATGTGGAAAAATTTGTATCATTTGGGACACAATTATGCGTACCAACCGATCCAGAGATAAAGAGGGGTATATTGAATTATGCACATAGATCGACCTTCTCATTCAACCCAAGGAGCACAATGAGGTATCGAGATCACTAAAACACTTTTCGTGGGACATTTTGAATATGGAGATTGCTGAATATACATTAATGTTCCTGGTATGTTATCACATGAAGGATGCGAGGAAAAAATATAAATGGATGATGCAAAAACTATCCATACCAGTATGGAAGTGGTAGAACATTACCATGGACTTTGTCCTAGGAAATCCAAGGACATCCAGATGAAACAATGATATGATGGTAAAAATGGATCATCTTACAAAGACAACACACTTTATCGAGGTTCAAGATGTCTTCTCATTAGATCAAATTGCATGGATTTACATCAAATAATTTGTATTGATGAATGGAGTACCTCTATATATTATATTTGATCGTCATATAAGATTCCCATCAATGTTCTGGAAATGTTTCCAGCATGCACTATACACTGAACATAACATCACTATGGCCTTTTATCCTCAAATTGATGGCCAATCTGAGTGAACTATTCATTCAATAGAATACATGTTGAGAGAATGTTCTATGTAATTCAAAATATAATGGGACAAACATATTCGACCAGTTTAATTCTCCTACAACAATAGTTTCCACTCGAGCTTTTGAATGGCACCATATGATGCCCTTTATGGGAAAAGGTTTACAACACTGGTGTGTTGGGATGATGCATATGGGATTAAGAAACCAAGACCTGAAATGGTCAAATAAATGGTGGATAAGGTGCTAACCATTCAGCAGAATATTAAGGCAACGCATGTCGAAAAAAGAGTTATGTGGATAATTGTCGATGAGACCTTGAGTTCAAAGTTGGATATATAATATTTCTACGCATATATCATTGGATGAAGTTCATGAGGTTCTAAAATAATGGGATGTTAAGTCCTAGGAACATCATCCCCTTTGAGATCATCGAATGAGTTGGAGTTGTGTCCTATCGATTTTATGGAATCCCATCTTTTTATTACATTATGTTTTACAAACAGTGGATCTTTAAAGTCTAGTGTCTTGGAAATCAGGAAAAATAAAACATGAATACAAAATGAAACATTCTTCTAAAACAATTTTAAGGCTTATACATAATTTATTCATAATTAAAATTACTACATCTCATAACTTGGGGACATACATCAAAGGAAAGTGTGAGAAAAAATCTTAGTAAGGAAAACAACTGAAACAATTGACATTTGATATTGAGAAATAATAATAAGAACATGATAAAAGTCCTAATGGAATAAGAAATTGATGAATAGGAATAAAATAATAAAAATAAATTCAATAATAACTTTATTATTTGGCAACGCCATTTAATTTATCCATTCATGAACATATCACCAGGTTTATCCCTGAGGTGTTACACAAATTACAAAGGTTATTCACCAAGGTATCGTGAAACATGTCACATCTAGAGATTAATTCTTTACCCAATGCATTGTAGAACTATCAGGGTAGACCCTTAATATGTCTTTAATTTCATGTGATCCACATAGAACATAATAAAAAAATTCATAAATAACCCATAGAGAATAAAATAAATGGGTTTCATTTCAAAATCGTGATGTTTTAAAAGTTCATAAAAATAAGATCATTATATTATTTATAACCCATGGAAAAAGAGTGAGGGTTATATGTATGTACATACCAGAATAAAATTTATCATCTTTTTATATTTATGAATATCCATATAAAGGAAATATTTCAGGGTATTTACATAAATAAAATAAGATAATTTCTTGAGAGAAAGAGACGGAATTTTTGAGTCGAAATTTATACGGCATAACATCTATATAACATGGTTTTCGAAGAAATTGGAAAAAGATGGGACACGCGTCAACAACTCATAAATAAATCATAATAGAGTATAAATTCATTATAAAATGGAGATAAAAACATGGTATATAAATTTCAATGACAGAAAACAAGAAAATGAAACATGGAAGAGAAGAGAAGATGTGATTCCTTTTACGAAATATTCGGCAGCCTAACAACGTCACATAAAAATTCAGAAAACAAATAGATGAGAGTGGAAAGGGTCTCTAAACAATTATAAATAATATGGAAAGTAATGAAAACATATATGAACATACCATCAAAATAAAGAGATGGAAATTTGAAGACACAACATAAAGGAAGTCATGACCTAAAAGTGGAGGGTGAAAGGACACCTTACCTTGAAGAGTAACATTGAATGCTTGAAGGTCTGGTCATTGGGAGGCTTGAGGGAATCATGGGAGGACTCCTTGGGAGGTAAGGAGACCATATTATCGTTTAGGATGATTTTTGGATTGAAATGAATGATGGAATTGTCTTGGTATTTATAGGAAAAGTGACTAAATAAATTACTAATTTCAAAGGGACACCTCATCGGTGGAATTTGCAAAACCATGGGCTTGACCACTGTATTTTCGCATGGTATTGGCCACGTGGGACACCTAATAGCATATATCACTATTCATAAGTCGACCAGAAATCATACATCATTATTACATCATTAATGATATCATTAAACTCATGAAACTCAAGACTACATTTTTACTATTCACAGAAAGTTCTACTATTTCAGAAAAATCCCTAAATTTCAACCTAACCAAATATCGATGATCTGAATTGAAATATTAAGTCCATTTAATGAAAATAATTTTCTACGTAATTTTATTTTTATTTTTAAATAAAATAATTATATATTCCAAAAATAAAACTGTAAAACTATAACTCATTTTGTAACACCTTAAAAGTGTAATAATTGACCCATAAAATTATCCTATAATAAGAAGACAATAAAGAAGAAATTTATGTTTAAATTTTATGAAAATAAATTTCCATTTTATGTTGGTAAATTAATTATAAAATTTTAAATAAAATATGTATGACATACAAAAATACCAAAACTTAAACTATGACTGTTTTTTCAGTGTTAAGATGTCTAAAATGTATTTATACATTCATGGGTGATGTTTATATTTTTTTCTCAAATTACTATTCATTACTATTCATTACTATTCATATGGCTATGTTACTATTCATACTTTACTATTTACTAAAATCCAAGTTGACATTATTATACTCTAAATTTCATATAGAACAAAACTGTAGAAGACCATTTCATGAACATCATTTAACATTTTTATTTATTTAATGAATAATATAATTGTTTTAAATATACTTTTTCCCAATATTTATCAACAAACCACATACTATATTTATCTGGATATTTGAAATTCACAAATATTCCCATAATATGAAATAAGAATTTATTTATATAATAGGATTACATAATGAAGATAAGGTCTCATTACACAACCCCTTATAACATCATCATAGGACCTATGTGAAATGTGTGCTATGGTGATAGAATATTGAGGTGGCTCGGAAAAAATTGCTCGAGTGGAGATTTATATCAGCTTGAACTTCTCTCTTTTGCGATTCTATTCAAGCTTCATACATTGATGTTCATCATGGACTTGGTCCAATGAAAAGCCCAGTGATGCTACCTCATTCCCAAGCTCCGACAGATTGGCTTCATATGGCTTGATTCTATATAATGAAGCAATTCGATCTTTTTTCTGTATTAATTAACCAAGATAATGATATTTAAAAAAAACAAATTTTAAGAGTATAGTTTCCAAAGGTCATATTGACCAATGATCATATAATAGTCAAAACCCAATGGTCACATTTAAATTATACCAACTTTATTAATTAAAGGATATTTTTTTAGTATAATGTAAAACAACACACAAAATTAGAAAAAATAATAATTAAAAAGTTTGGGTCATTACGTTTTCCCCCATTAAGGAATTTCATCCTAGAAGAATTTAACTTTACCCTCCGAAGAGAAAAGGTAGTGGTACTTCTACCTCATAGAATCTTCTGGTTCCAATGTGGCTTCTTTATATTTGTGGTTCCTCCACAACTCCTTAACAAGGTTGGTAGTCTTGTAGTATAGAACATTGTCTCTTCGATCATATCTCCACCGGCTACTCCTCATAAGAGAGGTCATCTTCCAGTTGAACCACCTCTAGGTTTAGTACATGTGAAGGATTATGTATGTACTTCCTCAAGAGGGATGTGTGGAAGACATCATTAACTTGTCCTATATTTGGAGGAAGTGTAAGCCGATAGGCCACTGCACCCACACGATCAAGGATTTCATAGGGGCCAATGTACATAGGGCACAACTTCCCTTTCTTCCCAAACCTCTTGAATATCTTCCAAGATGAAATCCATAGAAAGTATTTTTCATCAACATCAAACTCCAATTCCCATAGACGGTTGTCATCATATCTCTTTTCCCAACTCTAAGAAGCCTTAATGTGTTATTGGATGGCATGGACCTTTTCTGTCATCTCTTGCACAAGATCGATCCCAATAAGCTTTCTCTCACCATCTTCATCACAACAAGTAGGTGTTATACATCACTTCCCATATAGATCTTCATATTGTACCATTTGAATGCCAGAGTGGATGCTGATGTAGTAAGAGAACTCAACTAAATAGAGATGATGATCCCATCAACCCTTAAATTCCGTTGAAAAAGATCTCATCATGTCCTCAAGTGTTTGAATAGTCCTTTCATATTAGCCATAATTTTGGAGGTGATAGGCCATACTGAAATTCAATTCAGTTCTCAGAGCTTGTTGAAGACATCTCAAGAATTTTGATGTGATCCTTGGATCATGATCAGATACGATAGAAAGTGGAACACCATGCAGCCTTAGCACTTCCTTCATGTAAATCCCGACAAGTTGATCAAGTGAGAAATCTTCCCGAATGGAAATAAAATGGGTAGTCTTGGTGAGATGATAAAAAATAACCCATATCACATTATTTTATTTGGATGATCATGAGAGACAAGTGATGTAGTCCATAGTGATATTATCCCACAACCATGCTGGTTTGGGTAGTAGTTGAAATACCTCTTTAAGAAGTTATCGCTCCACCTTCACTTGCTAACATACGAGACACCTTGACATGTAGTCAGCAATATTCATTTTCATATTAACCCACCAATTATGATCATGAAGTTTCCAATACAATTTTTTGCTACTAGGATGTATATATAAAGTAGAGCTACGAGCTCCATTCATCATCTCCTTCTTTATTTCTGGAATAGATGGAACACATAGTCTAATATGAAATTTTAGTACATCTTATTGATTAGTATTGAACTCGGGAAAATTCACATCCTTCAGAGCCTCAAACGTCTTCTGTAACAAAGGAACTTTTTTCTACGCTTTTTTGATCTTCACTAGTAGTGACGGTAGATAAATCATTTGGGTTAGGGTTGATGATATACCTTCCCATATAATTCCCATGTCCAGCTTTACTAGGTCATTGATCAATGGATCTCACTGAATCCTCATCTTGGAAAGAACAATAGGGTTATTCTCGCTTAATGCATCAGTGAATTTGTTTTCTCTTTCAGGAGGATAAGGAATTGAAAAATCAGTCTCTTTTTGGAGTTCCAACCATCTCCTATATCTCATGTCCAATTCCATTTGTGTGAAAATATACTTCAAACATTGTTGGTTTGTGTATATATAACATTTATCCCCATAAAGATAGTGCATCTATATCTTCAGAGTAAAAATGACCTCAGCCATCTCCATATCATATGTAGGATAGTTTTGCTCATGAGACTTCAACTATCGAGATGCAAAAGAAATTACCTTTTCATTTTTCATGAGGATAATCCCAATCCCTTTCTTAGATGAATCACTAAAAATAATGAATCCTTCTCCACATGAGGGGAAGAGTTAACACATGTGTAATACCCAATCACGTCATCATCTATTTGAAAAATTCCGTACAATTCTTTGTCCAGATGAACATAACCCCTTTTTGAGTTAACATGGATAATTTATTAGAATGTCGTGAAATGTTTTTCACAATCCTTCTATAATATCAGGCTAATCCAAGAAAACATTGAATCTTAGTTACTGTAGTAGTATGAGGCTAATCATATACAACTTTTTTCTTTGTAGGGTCAAATGCGATTCCATCATTGGCAACAATGTTCCCCATGATAGTAACTTTTTGTAACCAGAATTCATATTTACTAAACTTTCCAAAAATACTTTCCTTCTGTAGAGTGTGAAAAATAACCCATAGATGATCCTAATGCTCCATAAAACATTTGGAATGTATTAAAATATCATCAATAAAAACTAACACAATGTTATCAATATAGTCCTTAAAAACTCTATTCATCAATTCCATAAAAATTGATGGTGCATTAGTCCGTCTGAAGGGCATAACAACAAACACAGAATACCTATATCGTGATCAGAAGGCAGTTTTTGGAATATCTTCTTTCTTCAACCTCAATTGATGATAACCAAGTAGAATATCAATCTTATAGAAGTATTGAGCCCCGTGAAGTTGAAAAAATAAGTCATCAATTCTTGGATGGTGGTATTTTTCTTAACTGTGATCCCATTCAGTTCCCTATAATCAATGCACAGATGCATCGATTCATCCTTCTTCTTCACAAAGATAATAGGTGCTCCCCAAGGAGAGACAGTTGGGTGGATAAAACCCTTATCCAAAAGATCATGGAAATGTTTCTTTAATTCCTCAAGCTCCACAGCTTCCATGATATACAAGTTCATTGATATCAGGTGAGATCCAGGTATGAGTTCAATAAATAACTCTACCTATCTTTCTGGGGGAGGCTCAGGAAACTCCTCAAGAAATACATCAATATATTCCTAGACATTGGGAACTTTACTATCTCCAAACTCTCTGTTCCTTCATCTTCTTCACCGATTAATTCCATAAAAATTGATATAGGAGGTTCTTCTAGAGAATGATCAGGTTGAGATATCTCCCATTGGATGATAACTGTAGGTTTTCCATTCAAGGCTACATTGATTTCTTTACTTCAACATTTTATCTTAGCATTATACTTTGACAGCCAGTACATCAGTAGTATAATGTCAAGTTCCAGCATGTGAATGACTACTAGATTTTTGATAAGATTGTTCTCATCAAAGTAAATGAAGTGTTTCTAAACACTAGTGATGATTAGATAATTCCACCAGGAGTCATGACTGATAAATCAACTTAGTCCAAATCGGGAGTTGATTCTAAATTCCTTGAAAAAATGGAAGAAATAAAGGAATGCGTAGAACTAGAATCAAACAATGTACTTTCTAGCATTGAAATAACAACAAGAGTACCTGCTACAAAATAATTTTGAGCTTCAACTTAATCTGTTGTGATAGAAAATAGTCAACCTTTCTCCCTTGGCCTTTGATGAGGCTGATGGTGCTTCCCCTCTACTGCCCTCATATTTGGACAATGATTGGGAAAGTGACCAAGTTGTACACATTTGAAGCCCTAAACATCAGGTTGTGCATGCACCATCTTCCCATTTTCGTTAGTGTTTGTATGTTGAGTTTTCACCTCACTATGAAAATTCCACCTAATGTGGCCATCTGTTCCACACCTGTAGCATTTTCCTCTCCCAAGAACGCAGTTCCCTGAATGCTTCATCCCATATTTATTAACCGTGGGATGTTATACTTACATGCCTCCTCTTTCTTGATCAAAGATCCTCCCTAGGGATGGCTTCATTGATCACTTTTTTTCATTGGATTTATGAGGCCACCTCTTCTCACCATACTATAGTATAACATTCATCACACATCTCACTCTCTCCTCATAGCTATCATAATAACGGTTGGCTAGATTCTTCTATAGATGAAGTATTAGTCCACCGAAGAATCTATCAACCTTTCCATTTCGATCCACGAAAAAGATA
Organism: Viscum album; assembly: GCA_963277665.1. Lineage (NCBI taxonomy): Eukaryota > Viridiplantae > Streptophyta > Magnoliopsida > Santalales > Viscaceae > Viscum > Viscum album. The sequence goes on along the minus strand of OY728128.1, from coordinate 411,589,477 downwards.
GAGGTGTAATGTGAAATCCTGGTGAAGTAAATCTCGTTGCTTCCCACATATTCATTCTCATTCTACTTCAGCATGAGAAACTCCTTCTCGATTCTTATTCTCATAAAACGAGGGAAATTATTGCTAAAGAAGATCCCTTTGAACTCTTCCCTCTACATAGCTTCAACTTCCACTCTTTTCCTCGTGTTTTTAATCAGATCCCACCACTGATCAGATTCTCCTTCTATGAAATAGATAGCTAGGGTGACCTTCTCTTACTCTAGATAGTAGAGCACTAAAAAGATAATCTCGATAGAGATAATCCATTGCTCAACAATCAATGGGTCTGTCGATCCACTGATGGTTGGTGGTAGTTGATGCATAATGGACAGAATATAAATTTGTTTCCTTTATGATGATATCAGTCTCTCAGCTTGATTCAAGTTATTTCCCATAACTCGAGTCAGTTGGTTCATCATTCTCATGAATGTTTCCATTCCATCTTTTATTGAAGGGTTGCCAATGCATGGTCCATTCCAGTCACCATTTGCACGGTTCCTCTTATTTCCTGACATTTCAAAAAGAATAAAAACTTAGTGAAAAATAAATTTAATTTAAAAATCATTTAACTATAAAGGATTTATCCCATAAAAAATATTTAAACCATTACATTTCTCTATAAATCCTTCATAATGATTCATAAAAATATATTGATTGACCAAACGTATCCCCCTAGAGTCTCATAACCAAGAGTGAAAAGAGAACCATTTTCATGTACGAGGATACCCTGGGTCATGCCCGAAATTCCTTATCAATTTTTTCACTATTAGGTACCTTTATTCCAGAGCCACCTCTACCTGCTCGTCTCCAGACAAGGATGTATTTTCTTGATAAACCACTTACATAATACTCACCAAAATACCATAAAGTTTTCCTATATTTAATCTTTTTCAATAGGAATATTCATATTTTTTTCATATTCTAATTTCAATAAGTAACCAAAATATCCTTTCATACATATTATGGAATCCCACCTTTTTATTACATTACATTTTACAAACATATGATCTTTAAAGTCTAGTGTCTTGGAAATCAGGAATAGTAAAACATGAATAAAACATGAAAAATTCATCTAAACCACTTGTAAGGCTTCATCATAAGTTTTTCCTAAGTACAATTACTACATCTCCTAACCTGGAGATATACATCAATGGAAAGGGTGAGAAAAAATCTAAGTATGGAAAACAAGTGAATCAGTTGACATGTGATCTGAATCAATATTAATAAGAACATGATAAAAGTCATAAAGGCATAAGAAATGGAAGAATATGAATATCATAAAAAAAACATTAATCATAACTTGAATATGTGGCTATATCACTTCATTTATACCTTCATGAACATATCACCAAGGTTTATCCCTGAGGTGTCATCAAAAAATACCTTGGTTATTCACCAAGTTATCGTGAAACATTTCATCACTAGAGATTAATTCATTACCCAATGCATTAGAGCACTATTAGGGAGCACCCTTAAAATATCTTTACTTTCATGTGAGCCACATAGAACATAATAAAGAATTTCATAAATAACCCATATAGAATAAATGAAATGGGTTTCATTTTAAAATCATAATGATTTAAAATATCATAAAAATAAGATCATTATTTAATTTATAACCCACTGAAAGGGAGTGAGGGTTATATGTATGTCAATTGAAAAATAAAATATGTAATATTTATGTATCTATATTCTCCCATATAAATGAAATAGGTCTGGGTATTCATATAAATAAAACAAAAGAATTTCATGAGAGAATGATATAGAAAATATGATAAGAAATTTCTGTAGCATAACGACTATATAACCCGGTTTTAGAAGACATTGTAAAGAGAGGGTACAAGGGTCACCCAATCATTAATAATTAATAATAATGTATAAATTAAGAATAACATGGAGATAATAACTTGGTGTGGAAATTTTATAGACATACCACAAGAAAAGGGAACATGAAATCAAATAGAAGTTGTGATTCATTTTTGGAAAAATTCGGCAGCCTAATGATGTCCCTTAAAAATTATGAAAAAATTGATGAGAGAGGAAAGGGTCTCTAAAAAATTAAACATGAAATGGAATTTAATGAGATAATATAAGAACATTACGCCAATATAACGTGATGGAAAAAATAAGATGCAAAATAAAAGAAGTCATGACTTAAAAGAGGAGGTTGAAAGGATCCATTTCCTTGAAGAGTAACTTTGAAAGATTAATGGTAGAGACCTTGGGAGGCAAGAGGGAACCTTGGGAGGACTACCTGTGTGGTTAGGGGACCATAAAATCGTTTAGGTTGATTTTTTAATGAAATTAATGTGGGAGATGTCTTGGTATTTATAGGAAAAGTGGGTGAATTAATTATTAATTTCCAAGGGAAACATCAACGGTGGTATTAGCAACACCATGGGCATTCCCATGGTATTTGCCCATGGTATTAGCCACTTGGGACACCACATATAATAACTCACTATTTATATGTCGACCGTAAATCTTAGAAAATTATTACATCATTAATGATGTCATTAAACACCCGAAACTCAAAACATCATTTTACTATTCACTGAAAATTAAACTGTTTCAGAAAAATCCCTAAAATTTACCATAGACAAATATCGATGATATGATTACCAAAATGAAGTCCATTTTATGAAAATATTTTTATAAATATTTTTAATTTAATTTTTAAATAAAATTTTTATTTATTCCAAATATACAACATTAAAAATATTACTCATTTTTTAACACCTTAAAAGAGTAATCTAGGTCCCATAAAATTATTGTATAACAATAATACAACAAAGTAAAAACTTATCATTAAATTTTATTAAAAGAAATTTCTATATTAAATTATTAAATTAATTATAAAATTATAAATAAAATATTTATGACAAAAAAAATACCAAAACATAAACTATGATCATTTGTTTCACTTTTAAAATGTCTAAAATTTATTTATAAAATCATCTGTGAAGTCTTTATTTTTTGTCAAATTTATATTCATTACTATTGATATTGGTATGTTACTATTCCTACATTACTATTCATTAAAAACCATGTTGATCTTATTAGACTCTACATTTATTACTAAACACAACATTAGAAGGCCATTTATGGAAAATCATTTCACATTATTAATTATTTAATTAATAAAAAATAGTTTAAAATGCCTTTTTCCCTAAATTCATCAATAATACACATCGTATACTTATCTGGATATTCTAAATTCACAATCTTGGCCATAATAAGAAATGAAAATTTATTTATATAAATGGATTACACAAAGAATTTATGGTCTCCTTACATTGCCCCTTATAACACAAGCATAGGACCTAAGTATAAGGTGTGATATGGTGATAGAATCTTGGTGTGGCTTAGACAAAAATTCCCGAGTTGTGATTTATATCAGCTTGAACTTCTCTCTTGGTAAATTTTCTTAAAGATTCATACGTTGTAGTTTTTCTTGAGATTGGTCTAGAGCAATGCCCAGTGATGATACCTACATCCCTAGCTTCGTCATTTGGGCTTCATATGGACCAGGTCTACTTGATGAGTCCATTCAATATTTTTTCTGTATTAATGAACCAAGAAAACCATATTTAAAAAACCAAAACATTACGATTATTGTTTTTGATGGTCATATTGTCCAACGGTCATATTGACCAATGGTCAAATAACAGTCGAAGCCCAACAATCTCATTTTAATTATACCAACATTATTAATTAAAGAATATATTATTGTTGACTATATAGTAAAATAACACACAAAATTAGAAAAAAAATTAATGAAAAATTTCAGTTCATTACAGAATGTCGCATAAAACTACCATGTTGAAAGTACATGATGTATTTCATGTATCCATCTTAAAAGAGTACATACCAAGCCCATCTCATGTAATCTCATTATTGGTGGTACAGTTGGAGGTTGATAAATCCTAAAAGGAGAAACAAGTGAAGATATTGGATCGTTGGTGAAAAGTTCAACACCACAAGACTACTCCTCTAGTCAAAGAATTATGGTGAAACCATAAGTATGAAGAGGCAGCATGGGAACTGGAAGAAGCAATGAAGGTAAAGTACCCCCACCTATTTTTGGATTAGAATGTGAAATGAAATTTTAAAGGAGAAATTTCTTAAGGGGGGAAGACTGTAATGACGAAATGTTTTATAAACGGAAATTCATATCTTATAAATATGTCATAAAAACACATAAAAACACAACATAATGGACTACTATGTTCTAAGTGACTTTTAAACATAATTTTTTCACTTCTGGGTTTCGAATTTGGAAAATCCTACATATATGGTTGTAATCAAAAAGTTATTTGGAGTCTGATAAGGAAAAATTGTTTTTTGGTGAATTGTAACATACACGAATAAAATGTAACATTCCCTTATGAATAGTGATATACACTAATGAATAGTATCTTTACCTATGATAGTATATAAATATTATTCAAGTTGAAAGTATGATATAACGATATTTTAGAATTAGTAAATTATTGATTTAAAAATATTATTGATAATAAATTATGATTTTAATAAATATTAAAATATTCATATTTAGAAAATAATTTTTTAAAAATGGATGTTATTTTGGGATTCTACAGTTTGAAAAAAAATTCGACAAATTTTTGAGATTTTTCCTGAAATACTGGAATTTGGGATGAATAGTTAATATATTATATTTTATAATAAATGCTAAATAATATATTTTTTGAGTCATTGATGATGTTCTGATGATGTAAGCCCACTTGGTAGGGAGCACATGATAAAATTACTATTCGTGGTGAAGGAAGACTTACTATTCCTTGCCTTTTAGGAAAATAATAAATTATAGAATTTTATGTTGAGAAATCCCCTCTCTCTTCCACTATAAAAACCCTTCTTCACTCCCACATCTCTTCAATCCTCTCAAGAATTGTTCCTATTGGATCCATGGTAGTTTTATACATGAATTGGAGTATGGTTTGTTATTGTTGTCAATTCTTAGTGGATGTTCAGAATGTATGCCTGCAAAGTGATCATACAGTACAAGAAGATAATAGTATTGGAAAAGATACTTGCGCGCATTTGACTTTAAGGAGAGGAAACTTGCACGCCTTTTGTTTTTCAAGATCGAAACATGAAAAAATGGCAAAGGGAGAAGGGCACCCATGTTTTATAATTGGTCGTGCAAGTGACTTGCGCGGAAGAGACTTGTGCACTGAGGGAAGACTTGAGCACCATTGCATAGGGTATCCAAATGATTACAAATAAAGGTCGACTTCTCTTAATTTGGTATGAAGATAGAGAATTAGAGAAATTCATAGCTCTCGTCGCACAGGTGTAGTGGTTGCACAAGTGGTTGTGTGGTTGCACAAGTAGAAGTTGTGCGATAGCTGTTTGTTATGCGTCCAAGGTGGTTTGGGCGAGAATGGGTATTGGTCGCCCATGTTTGCAGTTGGGGAAGGAAGTGTCATGCAGCATGTTTGGTGACCCTTGTATTCTAGGATTTGATGAAGTGTGACAGTTTACCATTGCGTACTAAAACCGTTTTGGGTGGAAAAGAATCTGAGTCATGCAAGTTTTCGGATGAAAAAGAATGTTTCATTCAAGTAGTATAGGTGAACTTGTGCACCGTCTTTAACACTCGTGTTCTTGATTGGAGAAGTTCTCCAGGTGTGGTTGAAGCACGCCAGTGTTTTTGGAGCTGCAGGAAAGTTGGAAGTTTGCCCGATACCTTTGGTGTAACATGAGATTAGTCTATAGTTGGAAGTTGGTCTTCAACAGAGAATCTACATACCCCAGAGGATGTACTCATTAGCGATTATTAAGAGACCTTCACATCTATAAACTGTGTGGGACTTCAACAAAGGCAGTGAGCCAAGGGGAGTCATCGGGAGTGACCCTAGGGACGTAGTAGGATATCCCTGAATAGTTTTAAAGGAAGTGAGCAACGGAAGGAGTGACTATTTTAAAACCTCTGTAATCCATAATGAGTAAAGAATAGTGTAATTTGGTATGACCAATAACCTGTCGGAGTATTCTCCTTGGACGTAGCCCTTAGTGGTTAACAAAGTAAAAAAGTGTTGTGTTATCTCTTTGCATGTGAATGTTTTATTTATTCTCATATCCATCATACAGTTTAAACTAGTTTCTACCAACATGGGAACAAGATCCATCTGTTTAAAAGAAAAATTTGACACCCTGATTCCCTCACCCCCCACCCAGGGTGTCCCATGGTCCTTCAAGTGGTATCAGATGGAGGTTGTTATTGTTTGAATTAATTTATACCACCATGAAAAATGCATCCAGTGTTATGGGAGTTCCCCTCTTTGGTAGAAATAATTTTCATATTTGGAATAACAGAATGAGATCTCATCTAAGATCCCATGGAATGGATTTTCTTTTTTCCACTATGCAAGGTATACATGTTAGTAATCCAATATATTTGGCTATGACTTATCCAGATAGGATAATTCTTGATGTAGATGCTAAATCACAGAATTCTCTCACCGCAACACTTTCTAATCAGATCCATCTAAAACTGATGAGTTTCTCCGCAACAAAGCCCATGTTGTAAAAAACTGAAAATATTTATGTAGGAGACAACAATGAGAAGGTGGTGAAACTACAAGTCCTACAAAATAGGTTCGATGATATGAAGATTCATCCAGATGAGAATGCAGATTCCTTCTTCAATCAAATTACGGAAGTTGTTGGAGAAATTCAGGGTCTAGGGGATGAAATAAATGACGTAGACATTGTAAATAAAATATTAATAATATTTCCACACCTTTTCAATGAAAAGGTTTCAACCCTTGATGAAAGAGATCATTCCAAACATTCTCGGGATGATCTATAGAGTAGCCTGGTGGCATTTGAAATGACGGGCAAACTAGAAGATGTTACGACTTGAGTGAGCAAAGAAATTGCATTCAAAAGCTACTGAGAAACTAAAAATCTAAAAAGATATTACTGGTTAACATGATTATTTAAAAAAATTAATTCTCTCATTGAAATGAATTTCAAAAAGGGGAAAAGGGAAATTCAAAGGGGAGATACCTCTAACATTCTTTCATTATGGAAAAGATGGTCACATTGCCTCTCTGTGATCAAGACTGATTGATGATGAGAATTGTGATTATGAAAACATTGAGAATCATTAGAAAAATTTTTTCAAAAGGGGAGAAATCAAATAAAGAAATAAATTACCAAAGAATAGTTTTGTCTATGAAGAGGAAGAAGATGATAATGAATTTTGTGATGAAGAAGAACAAGAATTTAAAACTAGGAGCCATGCTTCCAGGATGGCCGCTGTTGAAAAATCAAAAGATACTGGTGGAGAATATCCGTTGAAAACTTGTGTAGATCTAGAGTTGCAACTTAAGGATGCTGTTAGTAATCTTATGATTAAATGTAAGAGTTACAATAAGTGGAAATCAATTGTAGAAGAATCAACTGAATATGTTGGTCAACATAAAGATGTTGTTGAAAAACTAGAAGAAATGGTGAAAGTACAGTCTAAAATACATGAATGCAATGATTATGTATTGGATCTGAAGCTGAGAATTGAAGAGCAGGAAAAGGTCTTCAATGACCTCACCTCCAGACTAGAGGAAAAGTCCAATACTGCTAAGTGTATCGAGGATAAATTTGTTACTATTATGAGAAAACTTGAAAAAGAATCAGTTTCAAATGAATCAAGGAAGAAAATATAGTTTGAGAGGTTCACATATGTTGAGCTATTGGAGAGTGAAAAACATGGCTCTAATGGAGTTGAAAAGATTTTAAATGATCAATGACCTGCCCGAATGGGAAATAGTGGAATTGTTTGTGAGGCAGAATCATCAAATGCTGTAAATAAAGCTGACCAAAATAAGGGTAAGATGAAAGTGGGTGATGTGGAAAATTATTCTGAAGTGATGAAATAGAAACCCCCAATTCAATCTGACAGAATAAATTAAGACTATCCTCGAGCCTCGTGGAAAAAGGATCCCTCATACTTTTATCCCACAAAAGAAGGAATGAGGATAAATATAAGTGACATGACATGTCTTCACATGAAGTGTCAGTTCTATAAAAATTTGGGCTATTTCATGTATTATTGAGAAGAGGCAAGAATCTATCAGAATGGAGAAGATATAGGAGATCAATAGAATAGAACAAATTTATATCCTAAATCTTTTAGAAGAAAAAATTTATGTGGATATTTTTTCATTGTTCTAACTTTGTTCATAAGGCTGTCAATTGCAGGCAGAGAAGGGACATGGACACCTCATACCGAAGTTCGGGACAAGTCAAGTCTCGTTAGTAAGACATTGTTTCTCTTTCAAATTGGTTTTGTATCTCAAAGAAGATTTTGACTATAAAGAACCTAGGTACACAGAAGAGATAATTGAAAGGCCATCAGTGCTCTATACTCAATCCAATGTCTCATGGAATGAAAGGAAGAAAACTGAGAAATCAAACCTTGCAGTGGTGGCCCACAAAGCTAAAAAAAGAAAATGTACTAGGATTCTATATATCAGTTGTTCATCTAATATAACAGGTAATGATGGAATGTTAACAAATATCAAAAGGAATGTTCATGGAACAATATTATTTGATAATGATGGATCTATGAAAATCAAAGGCAGTGGAAGTATTGAATTATGTAATGGAGAGATAAAAAAGATTGAAGTCCTTTATGTAGATGGGCTACGTCATAATATACTCAGTGTGAGTCAACTATGTGACTCGGGACATATAATTGATTTTAATTAAAAAGCATCACTATCAATGGAAATATAGACAATTCACTTATGAAGGGATTCATAACAGAAGGCAACTTGTATCAGGTTGATAATAATGAAAATTTTTGTTACATGACTATTGATAAAGAAAAACATTTGTGGAATCAAATAATGGGACGCATCAATCAACTAGACATGGAGAAAATATCCAAATTGAGGATTGTCAAGGACATTTCCAACCTAAAGTGTGACCGGGAAATGTCTATTGATGCTTGAATTCATGGGAAGATGGTCTGTAGTTCATATCATCCAATGAAGAAAAGGGAATCCCATCTTTATGATGTAATTCATATTGATGTATGTGGACTGATAAATGTTCCCAGAACTCATGGAGAATGGTACTTTGTCCTTTTTAAATTATATTATAGTAGAATGGCATGTGTAATGGTAACTCACATGAAACAACAAGTGCTTGAAAGCATGAAAACGTATCAGAAAATCGCTAAGAATGTTACTGGATGAACAATCAAAGTGTTACGATCTTACAATAGAGGGGAATACACATCAATTTAATGGAAAATTACCCAGAGAAGCATGGGATACAACATGAGGTAGATACTGTGAGAAATCCACAACAAAATGGAGTTGTTGAACGTTGGAATCGTTAGGTGAACAACATGGAACGAACTATGCTGATTGTGAGTCGTATTCCACAACATTGCTGGAAAGAGACTATTCAAGCTGGAGTATATATTCAAAATCGAGCAGGACATTATATGGCTGAGATTAAGACACCATATGAATTGTGTCATGAAAGGAAACACTCATTGAAATACTTTGTGTTTTTTCAAGTGAATGCTTCATTAAGAAAAAATAAGGATATCAAGAGAAGTATGGTGTCAATGAAGATGAAGGAGATTTTCCTTGGATACACAATATACATCAAAGCCTAGAGGTGTTTTAATAAGAGATTAGAAAGGATTGTGGAAAACAGTAATGTTGAAATAATTGAAGAGAAAACCAGAAATGCTTCAAGGATGTCATATACGGATGTGATAGAAAGTGAGGAAGAAAGCAATCATGGAGAAAATAAAAATACAGAAATAGATGAAGATGTACGAAACACTCGGTGGTCACATCATGATGTTTACTCAGAAGAAGAATAGGAAGAATAAACTATGGCTGGGGAGAATGCAACTGAACCACATAGAAGAAATCGTAGTGATGAGATTGATCCCCCAAATATTATTGGGGATATGAGTGCACCCACTCAAACAAGGATGATGAGGGAAAACACGCAATTGGAATTTCTGTAAGTTGTGGAGAAATACTCATTTGAAGAATCTACAAAGGATGAATCATGTGTGAAATCCCGGAATGAAGAGTTAGATCAGATTGACAAGAATCAGACATGGGATCTTGTCTAGATACCTGAAGGTCACAATATGATTGGTAGAAAATGAATCTTCAAGAACAAGTATGATGAGCATGGAAGTGTTATTAGAATCACGGAACGGCTGATATGTAAAGGATACTCCCTGATTGAAGTCGTTGATGTTGAATAAAACTTTTCTCCAGTGGCTAGACTAAAGTCGATCAGGATTTTCCTATCCATGGCACTCCAAAGAGGATATAAAGTATATCAAATGGATGTCAAGACAACCTTCATGAATGGTGTACTCTAAGAATAAGTCTACATCGAACAACAAGTGGTTTTTTTTCTTGGTTTTAATGAAACAAAGGTATGAAAACTAATTAAAGATCTATATAGTTTGAAGCATGCACCACGAGCATTGTATTCCTGGCTAGACTCGTATCTCAAGAAGCTGGAATTCAAAAGAGAAGGAGTAGAGCAAAATCTATATGTGAAGAATTATCCAAAATATCAGTTCATGGTTCTCGTCTCTGTTGATGACATTATATTTGGTTCAAGAAGGAAGAAATTAGTGGATGAATTTTCCAATCACATAAAATTAGAATTTGAAATGTCTATGATTGGGGAGCTCACATAATTCGTTGGGATTCCTGTGATTCAAAGGCAGGATTACACATTCGTTTCTCAAGAAAAGTATGCAAGAGAGGTGCTGAAGAAGTTTATTATGCAAGAATCCAAACCAATCTCAACTCTGATTGCAGTTGGAACCAAAATTGGAATGCATGAGGATGGGACATCTGTAGACCCCACTATGTATGTGAATATAATTGGGAGCCTACTTTACCTGATAGCGACACGGCCAGATATTATCTTTGCAACCTGTCTAGCAGCCCGCTTTCAGTGTAATCCAAAGCTGGAACATATTATAGTGGTAAAAATAATTATGAGGTATATTCAAGGTACTCACAATTGTGGCTTATACATTGCTGTAAGAGGTGACAGTAAATTATCAGCATTTTATGATGTCGACTGGGCTGGCTATGTAGTGGATAGAAAGTCCAAAAGTGGTGGAGCATTCTATATCTGGAATAAATGTGTTGGCTGGTTGAGCAAGAAATAAGAATGTACTTATCTTAGTACATATGAAGTTGAGTATATCACTACCACAAAGTCATGTAATCAACTGCTATGGATGGAGAAACAAATAAATGATATTGGTGATGAGGTGATGCAACCGATGTTAATTTACTGTGACAACAAGAGTGAAAATGATCTTACGAAGAATCTTGTTCAGCATTCTCATACAAAACATATTGAAATCAGTTATCACATTATCAAAGAAAAATTTGAGCAATGCGTGATTATAATGGATCATGTGGGAAATTATGAGCATGTGGTGGATATCCTAACCAAGACACTTTCAACGGTTGTTTTTGAGAAGCTTTGGTTGATCCTCGGTGTTCAGCAACCTCTATGTGCTTAATGAGGTTGTGAAATACCCCTCTACCCAGTTATGTTAATTGTTTTTAATATGTTTATGGATGCGATGCAGGTTTTTTGTGTTGATACTATCCAGGGGGTGTGGTTTGATCTGAACAAAGAACAATTACCGGTCATTGGGTTTATAGTCAATGGGGGATAATGGAATAAAATTAGGCATTTAATGCTTTTGTGACACAGTGGGAATTCAGTGTCGGTGATAGGATTGGAAGGAATACATTGGACGAGAACCCAATTCAATCTTCATCTATTTTTTTCTACCCCGAGAATTTCCCACGTATACTTATATTGTTAGATGAGTTGATTCTTGTGTTTGTGGTTTGCCTATGGCTGGTGCTCAATTGAATTAATTTACTGATTTCCAACAAATAAAAAGGGGGATATTTTTGGAACCATAGTTGTTCTATGTATGAATTATAGTGAGGATTGTGTTTGTTGTCAATCCTCTGTGGATGTTTAGAATGTGTGCCAGCAAACTGATCATAAATAACAAGTAGATAACAATATTGAAGGAGGCACCGTTTTCCAAAGTTAGCCAAATTTTTGGTCCTGAAAATCGACAAATGGATAAAAGTGGTTTTTGGAAAAGAGAAATTCACATCGTTGACTTGATAGAGAGGAAACATTCACGCCTTTTTCTTTTCATGATCGAAACATGATTAAATCGAAAAGGGAGAAGGGCACCCATGTTTTATCTTTGGTCCTGAAAGTGACTTGCACGGAAGAGACTTGCGTGCTGAGGGAAGACTTGAGCGCCATCACATAGGGTATCAAAATGCCTATAAATAAAGTTTGACCCCTCCTAATTTCGTATGAAGATAGAGACTTAAAGAAATTCAGAGCTCTCATTGCACATGTGCAGTGGTAGTGCAAGTGGTTGTGTGCCCTAGTAAGTAGAAGTTGCGCGACATTTTTTAGCTGCATGTCCAAGGTGGTCTGGGCGAGAAAGGGTGTTGGTCGCACAAGTTTGTATTTGGGGAAGGATGTGTCACAACGAAGGTTTGAATGAACATGTACATCAGGATTTGAAGAAGTGCAATAGTTGACCATTGTGTGCCAAATCGTGTTTGGGTGGACAATAATGTCAGTCGCGCAATTTTGATTTTGAAAAAGCAAGTGTCGCGCAAGTAGTAGAGGTGAACTTGTTCACTATATTTAAAACTTTCGCTCCAACATGGAGAAGCATTCTAGGTGTGGTTGAAGGATGACAATATTTTTGGAGTTTCATGAAAGCTGGATGTTTTCCTGATACCTTTGGTGAAAAGTGAGATTAGTCTACGGGTGGAAGTTGGCCTTCAACAGAGCATCTACATACAACAGTGTATGAACTCATTTGCGATTATGAAGAGACCTTCATGTCTATAAACTGAGTGGTAGTTCACCAATGGCAGAGAGGTAGGTGAAGTCAACGAGAGTGACCCGAGAGACATAGTAGGCTATCCCTGAAGAGTTGTAATGGCAGTGAGCCTCGAACAGATTGAATATTCCCAAACCATTGTAATCCACAACAAGTGAAGTATAGTATAATTTGGTACGATCGACAACCTATCGACATATTCTCCTTGTAAGTATCCCTTAGTAGTGAACCATGTAAAATGTGATGTGTTATCTATTTGCATTTGAATGATTTATTTATTCTCATATCCATCATACTGGTTAAACAAGTGTCTACCAATGTGGTAACAAGATCAATCAGTTCAAATGAAAAAGTTGACACCCTTGATTCACCCTCCCCTCTTAGGGTGTCTTGTGGTCCTTCAGTTCAATGAAAATATTCTACCAAAATCATTCCCCAATATCCTTCCCCACGTTCCAAAGCTCATATCCTCTTCAAAATACCAAAACCACTCTCTTTATGAGATTCTCAATGGGCGAAGTATCAAGAGGTAAATTCCTCTTTCGAATTCCCTTATTTCTTTTAACTTCTTTTATTTTTTTTGTTTCTGTCCTCAATAACCTTCACCCAAATGGTATGATAAACCCAGTATCATACATGTACGTGAATTCTATTATGATAATGGGATAATTCACTATCTTATGTCCTTTCCTCAACTTTTTTTTGAAAGAAATGAAATCACTCTTTTAGAAGGGCAAATTTTACACATTCTTGGACAATGATTTATCAATTTCTATTAATATATTTAAATATGGTACTTAAACTATTTTTTTATTGTTTAACCATATTATACATATGTAATATATCTTATTTTGATTTTGTGAAATTTTTTACAAATTGTTTTAAGTTATAAATAAAAACATGTTCTTTGTAATCAAACCCACCAATTAAACAAAAAAGTTGTCACTATGGTTTTATATAATAGTTTGACGTCAATCTATGTAACCAAATTAATTTTAAAACCATTTAATCTCCTGTATGTTTTCTAATATCATATAACATAATTTCGATAAAACCATTTCCATCTTTCATGTTTCCCCAAATTTTAATGTAAGTGAACCGATCTTTTAAAACCAAGCAAACAAACGAGCCCAAACAATGAAATTGCACATTTTATCTAAACAAGAAGGCCTTGAATGAAATTAAAAAGGTTATAATAAATAAATTTAATTTATAATAGGTTCTGGAATTATTAATTAATAATCCTATTTTTTATTCAGGAATTTAATAACATGTGTAGAACCCCAACGGATTAAATGTAAGGGATCCACCCCTATTCACTCTTAATCAAGATTTTTTCTGTGCTGTGACTTTTTTGTGTAATACAATGTGATATGGTATGTTTTATCACCTCACCCATAGTTCTCTAATGTTTAAAATGTGATGAAATAACCCTTTTCTCTCTAATAAATCACTCTTAGTTACATCTGATACCATGCCGATAAACCGTAATGGATTCTACCTGAACTTCTTTTATTCCAATGGATTTATCTATCTTTATTTTACCAAAATGTAGTTGTCTATTATTTTTATGTAAAACATATAAATTCTGTTTATATTATCCTAAATCATGCTTTAATATCCATATCTAATTCTCTTTTGGGGATATACATGCATTTAAGTGAATCCCACCTTGATCCTTCCCAATAAGCACACTCGTTATAAAAGAATTTCTCGAACATTTACCCAATTTCATTTTTTCTCTATCCAATATTTTAAGAAAAAAATGTCTTTATATAATCAGTATTTTTATTATAAAAACATTCTAGGTTCAATTATGGTATTATATAGATGAATTTCCTCTTTACAATTTTTAATGCTCTATAGTATTTTCCATAAAACCGCACAAAAATGTTGTAATGGAAAATTTTCACAAATACATTGTTTATATGATGTCACTTTTATTTGACACAAACTACCATTTTAGATTACTATATTACAATATGAATGTCTATGTATGTTTTAATCCCATTCCTTCATGGATAGTTTAATGATACACTAATTGGTTTTACTTCATGTCTGGATTGTGGTACCAAATTCATTCCATGGGTATCCTTAGGTTTATGAATGATTGATTTTGAATGATTATTTAGGTGGATAGAATATTTATGTGGAACTAATATTTATGTTTCATGAATATTAAAGAATATATTGATTTGGGTGTGCCCAGAATGCACTCAATCACATTGGGTTAAGTTAAGTCTCATGAGATGTGATGTGAAATGGGATTTATGGTTTTCCTTGACCCGTACAAAAATGTAAAATTGGATTGGTGGTTATCCATGAACCATTATAAAGAAATGTTTTATTATTATCCCTCATTTAAATGATTCCATGATTATTTGATCCCATGCTTGTATAATATGATTTTATATGTTCCATGCTTTGTTATCATTATGTCAAGCCTCCTAATTCAAGTGCATAAGATGTATCTATATGTCCATTCCCTTACTGGGATTTATTTCTCATCCCATTTTTCATGTGTTTCCCCAAGGTTACCTATGAATAAGTTTGTGATCAAATAAATATAGGAGCTATTTAGGTAGATTAAATAAAGAAGTGTTTTTTAGCCCCTTGATTTATGGTTTATTTACCAAGTCGTCCAAGACACTAGACTTAACGATCCTTGGCTTGTATTATGATGATTAATTATGATAAAAATCAAGTAATTTTATATTTAAAATTCTTGGGTCACTATAGTGTCTCTTTTATTTTTTTAAATTCTATTAATAGATTCAGTAAAATTATGTTTTATGAAAATTTAAAAATGCACTTAAAATATTGGTAAAAGACGGTAAAAATATCAATAAAATTTCATTCACCTAATTTTATTATAAAATGACTAAAATGAAATATATTGAACATATATAGGTATTATATATCTATTTTACATAAAATATATTTAAATAAAATAATTAATTATTTAAATTAAAAGTCAGTTTTAAACAATAATGTAGTACTTTTCACTATTCATAAAAAAATGAATGTTTTCAGAAAAATACCAAAACATTACCCTAAGATAATTTTTAAATTCTGAATTAAAAAATGTATTATATTTTACCAAATTCAAAAAATAGAATATTAATTAAATAAATTAAAATTAATTCCCATTGCCAAAACTGAAAAATGGATTTTAAAAAAATTAAAACTATCAAAAGATTGAAATGTGTTTCTATCAAATTTAAGTTTGAAATTACATATAATGACCTAATTTGTATTAAATTATAAATATATAATCAATTTATACATACAAACTATTCAAATTCATAATTTATCACAATAAATTATTTTGATTAAATATGTTGTTTTCAATTAATATTTTGTATTTTTCAGTATTCATAAAAATATGAATGTTATAAAAAAAGTACCAAAAATTTATCAAAATAAATTTTTATGTCCCTATTCTAGAGAATAATTTAATTTCATTAAATTGAATATACAAATGTGTCAAAATTTGTTTTTAAAAAAGGGTTTCCAATAAAAGTTACTAAAATTGCATTTTTTTTTAAAATACTTCTTTTATCTGAAAAATGAATTTTTTCTTATATTATGTATAATAAACAGATAATAAGGGTTCTAAAATTTTATAGAGTATATAAAATTCAAAATTTAGATTGCACTATTCACAATCGCTTTTTTGAACAGCTAGTTTTGTAAGTCATGGTGCAATCAAACTCAGTGTTGCATTTAGTGCTAGCTATTTAATTAAATTAATGAAAATAACATACTATGAGTTCTAGGGGTGTTACATTATATCATTGTATAAGTAAATAATTTTTCAAAATATGAAAAATTAAGTTTTGGTATTTTTTTTAAAACGTTATTTTTTATTTACAATCATATAATTAATATAAGGATTTAAAATAAATTTTATTTTCATAAAATATATTCATAAATTAACATAATTTTTTATAATAATTTTTAGATAATTTTATGATACATTAATTAATTATTAAAGGGTTAAAAAATTTTATTACATTTTTAAAATTAATATACTATTGAATAAATGACAAATTTATAAATTAAATTAAATTTTCATATTTACAATTTTTTTTAAAAAACTAGATTCCATTTTTTAAATCTAACAAACAAAAAAACTCTAAGGGTGAATTTATTTGATTTATCTAAAATAGTGTTTTTTTTGAATAGTGAAATAGAAAAACTTACCATATAAGCTAAATACATTAATTTTTTAGTAATTAATGATGCATGGATAATATAAGAACCATTATCTCAAATGCTCATTCCAAATTTATTTTATTTAGTCCTTATAGTCATCACTATTGTTAGTCGTTAGTAAAAATATTAAACAAATGAATAAAATAATAAGAAAACACATATCCTCTCCTATAAATACCACCCCTCACCACCACTTCTTGTCACCCCTTATAACACTTTTATCATATATAAATTTTACCCAATTACATCCTCAATACTATTCCACACAATTATGATCCACTATTCCCATCAAATGAACAAATCCAAGTGGGTAATGAATATTCTCAAGGAGAAGATATTCAAGAGGTAATATCCTCAGTACTTTTATTTTAATTTTTTTTGTTATATTCTATTCACATACCATATCCAAAGATAAATTACAACTATAGTATCATATAAATTCTATAAATAAATTTTGACAATGAAATACCAATACTCAAATTTCCTATTTTCTACTATTATTCTAATTTTAGAAAGATCATCTCTGATATATCGATTCATAGTATTCGTGGACAAAGAGTTTTCGTTTTCCATTACCATCTTCAACTCTGGTCATGAAGGAAATATTATGGTTTGAAATTACTATAATATTAAAATAATAACAACATTGAATATCGTTAACTAATTTATAGACATAGTATTTGATAAAACTAAATGATTTCTTAATCGATAGAAAAACCTACAAAATAAATTAAATATTTATCATTAATATTTAATTAAATGAATCATCCTCATAAAATAAAAATAAAAGATATATGAGACCATTTAATATTTTGGATGTTCATTAATAACATATTATTTTACTTTTGGATAACTAATATTATTTTACAAGAACATTCATAATCATATAAAATTAAACCATCCATGAAAAAATGAAAATGAACCCTCATAAAATGTTGAAATCCACACTATAAATCATAAGAATCTACATAAATGAACTTAATTAAATTATAATAAATAAAATTCTTGTAAAAATATTTTTGGACTGAGAAATTAATGATTATATTTTAATTATACAATATATTAAGTTCAAATTCGGAATGAATTAAAACATATGATAAGGGGATTCTGGAACCCAAATCCCCTAATTTGGGTTATTCCTCTATCATACTAAATCTCAGAATGGATATACATTTAATGTTACTTAATTGTAATTTAATTGTTCTCTCATATTCTTTTCTAGGATATACATGTTTCCAAATTATTTTTATGTCAAACAAAAATATTTTCCAAAAGATATAAACATTTTAAAACAGATATTGAATCCTCCTGAGATTGATACTTCTTCACTCCATAATGATGATTCGTATACTAATTATGTTTTTTCCATTATAATTAGGGAACAGTAAATTTAATTCACAAATTTATTCTTTATTAAATTTTTATAAAACCCATTCCTTTCCATGACTTATTTTATAACTACAATTGTTATATGTTCTACGTTCTATGCATGATTATGTAATTTTTATGATGTGACAGGGTCTCCGAAACTATATAACCCTCCAATGCATTGGGTAATGTGATATTTGTCATTAGATAATCTTTATTATGTATATGATATATTTTTTCACAATGACGATGTCATGATTATGAAAATATATTATGAATCAACCTAATGTTAAATTTGTTCACAACTATATGGGATATTATACCACTAAGACAATATGTTTCATTATAATTCATTTCCACATTCCATGCATTTGTATAATCTTTTACATATGACGTTGATAATGATCCCATGCTTATGTTAAGATAATGATGATTACTTTCACTCATTTTATTTTGTTTAATGACCCTTATTTATCTTCTTAATAGGATTTTAGATCACCCCTTTTAATAATGTATTTCATTTGGTGACTAACTATACTAAAGAGAATTTGAGATTTAGAATGATCAATAAAAAAATGTTAAAAAATTTAGGTCTTATTATGTGCAATTTATATATGTACCCAATTTTTCATAGACACTAAACCTTTGAATCAAAATTTTATAATGTTAATATGTTGTTTATATTGAAAATGATTTAATAGTCACTTAAGAAAAGGTACGGTTGCTATAGTTTGTATCAGATAATGGTTTATTTTATTGGGGAATTAGGATTAGAAGATATTTGTGAAAACTCTTAGGAAAAGAATTTTTATATTCAAACATCAAATTATATTTTTTAAATGTTTAAACATAGAGACCCCGTAAGATATTCCATTATCCATAATTATGTAAAAGAATAAATTATTTATTTAATCTTAATTGAATTTACATTTGTTCATACTTATTATAGTTCAGAGAATGGGGGAAACTAGATGAAACCAGACGAACAACTCCTGTGAGGGACAATGTAATGATATCCCAAATGATATCCATATTTCTATTGTAGGTGGTGTTCAAAACATTAAGGTGATTATTAGCCACCAATATAATGATATAAATAATATCTTGACCTCTGTATAGTGTCATCCATTACCCAAGAAAGATAAAAAAATTGATTCATTTATGTAGAAACGTCCATTGGCATTTACTATATATTCATATCAAATTTTTGAAGAGTAATGGGTTAACTCAATAGATAATATAATTTTTGTTACCCACTATTCTAATTTTGAAAAGGTTAATCTATCATTTTCATGTCTAGATAAATATTCCTATCAATTTCGGTCATTGAAAAAGTATAGAAAAATGAAGGTTGAAATAGAATATATGGAGTGAAAATACTTTAATAAAATATTTCTTAATATGTATTTCCCATGAAATCTTCATACAAATATGGATAGAGAATTCATAGAGCTGAGGAAAAAGGAAGAGAAATATTTCATGGCCAATGAAGAAAATTTTAAAATTCTTTCATGATATGCCTCAATTTTTGTAATCAATAATGATAGAAAAATAGATAGATTCTTTAGTGTTTGAAAGGAACACATTTGAAAAGTTCTATCTATCTGATACATTGTGAGTTATGAAGATGTGGTATGATGTGAATCCAAATGTGAGATGGAGTACAGAGAATGGTATCTTAGTAATTGAGATAAGAATATAAGAATTGAATTTCTATTTTGTGGGTAAAATAAAAAAGGCGGAAAGAGGATCCAACCAACAATGTAACAAAAATGTGGGATGAAGCAATAAGAAAATTGTCTCAAGGGGATGTGAATATTATTAATACAGGGAGAGAAGGACATCAATCTCATGAATATCGAAGATACAAAAATAATCTGGCCAATATGATTGATCAAAATAGGGAACCTCCTAATATACCACCAAAGGTTCAATACATCAACTGTGGAGAGAAAGGGATCTATGCAGGATATTTCACTAAACCTCAAATCATTGAGGGTATTAAAAATTATCACCGAAAAAATTGAAAGGAGTATGGGATAGCTTATCTGATCAATATTTATGATGTGGAGTAAGAAAATGAAGTCATCAAAGATACAATTCCAATTAACTAAATAATCGAAAATTTAATATTTGATTGGAGTTCTATGCATTCTTTTATATCCTAAATGTCATCTTGAACTACTAAATTGATTCCTAGATACCGTGAAGTGGAGATATTCATAAAAAACACTAGGTAGTGAAATAATTGCAACACTGGTGTTGGAATCTTCTCTTCTAAGTGTATGTGGGATTATTCTTGCACTGAATCTTATAATACATCCCTTAGTTTAATTCAACACTATACTAGTCATATATTGTATATAATTATATATTGAACACATCAAATTTAAGGAAATGGAAATATATTTCCATATTACAATCCATCTTATGATTCTATAAAAATGAATGGATGTTCATGAATCTACATTGGAAAATCCATTAGTGGTGTAGGTTTTGATACCTTGTAGAGAATCGTATCTATCCAAATAGTTTGTGTCAAAGGAATGTATGAAACCTGATGAAATACCGATTGTGAGGGAATAAATTGATGTATTTTTGGATTAGACACCATAACATTCCCCAGATCATGAGGTATTGTACACAATAAAACATATAAATGTAGCCACTAATATCTCAAAATGACCTTAATGGATGACCTTTGTCGAATAGGACGAGTTAGTGAATCAATTATAAGACAATTTATACAAAGGGATCATACTCCCTAGTTTATCACCTAGGGGTGCACCAATGCCCTTCATAATGAAAAATGATAGATAAATTTTCCTCTATTTAAATTACTGTTATCGCAATAAGATCACTATAAATAACAACTATCACCTTCCAAGTATTAATGACATGTTCAATAATCTACGAGAAGTACACTACATCTCACAGGTGGATCCTCATATTGGAAATCATCAACTAAGGTAGAGTATGGGGATGTCCAAAATACTACTTTTTGAATAAGGTATGTTCAATATGAGTTCTTAGTGATTCCTTTTAGACTTACCAATGTCTAGATAATCATCATGGATTTGATGAATTTATTCCTTAGAAATTTCCTTGAAAATTCATGGTATTATTTATTAGTGATAATTTCATATACTCCATGAGTAATTAAAAACAATACGAAATCATATGGATTATACGCGTGATATTAAGGAAAGAGAAATTTTATTCCTTGTTTAGAAAGTGTGTCTTTTGGATGTAGTAAAAACATTCTTGGGACAAGTGATCATATGTGAGGGAATTTATGTGGACCCCTCACAGAAACAATCAATTTTAGAAGGGCCCATACCCACTAGTATCATGTAAATAATTATTTTCCATTTATAATTTGGGTACAACCA
The DNA here is from genome assembly GCA_963277665.1 of Viscum album. NCBI lineage: Eukaryota > Viridiplantae > Streptophyta > Magnoliopsida > Santalales > Viscaceae > Viscum > Viscum album. The sequence goes on along the minus strand of OY728128.1, from coordinate 411,567,520 downwards.
ATGTTTTTTATAAAATTTCTCACAATTCATTAACCTGGTAACCATGTTATCATAAAAATAGGTAAATTATGTCTCAATTTATGAATGTGATGAATTATTCACAGAGATTAAAAAGAGGCTAATCAATGAACATGTTCTCACACTACCAACAAGTGGAGTAGGTTTTGTGATATATTTTGATGCGTTAATGAAATTATTGGGTTGTATACTAATTGATAATGATAAATTGATAGCCAACAACTCATGAAATTTGGTGATTCATGAGAGAAACTACATGTTGTATGATCTAATTCTAGCAGTTGTGATCATTTCATTGAAAACATAAAGGTAATTTCCCTATGGTGAGAAGTGTGGAATATATACCAATCTCAAGAGTATAAAATATATATCGAAAAAATGAGATAAAAATGGGTTAAGGTATTTGCTTAAAACTATTTAAAGACCATGATTGCTCTATTCATTACAATCTGGGAAAGGCAGACAAGGTAGTTGATGTTATTAGAGGAAAATAACCTCCTACTCTCTCCATGATGTAGTTTGTGAAATACCCCATATTCATCTATTTGAAAAGGATGGAATAAGAAATCATAATCAGAGGAAATACATCCTAACATTACCAAATGATTTCCTAACCATCTATCCATGAGAATACTAAGTTGGTATAAATGGATGTTCTCGATCTACAAAATATGGTGAAAGTGGTAAAGGAAGCGAAGCTAAAAAAGATATATATTGAATATTATGGTGTGATTCATTTTGGAACAAGGAATTGTGTGCCCTAATGTCCTATGATAAAGAAAGATCTATTGGATAATTTATATAGATCATATTTATCCATCTAACCTAGAAGTACCAAGATGTCTTGTGATATTCAAGAACACTTCTGTTGTGAAAACATGAAGAGATAGATTGCAGGGTATATTTAATGGGGTTTGGTAAGATAGAAAGTTAAATAAAATTGAAAAAAAACCAAATGGAAGATCAAAACGTAGACATTACCCATTAGAAATCATAGAACATCTTTATGGACTTTTTCAATTGTCTCCCATACCCATCCATTTGAATGAATGCAATATGGGATGTAGTGGATCAACCCACCAGGACTTCCCACTTCATTTCTATTTAGGATGATTTTCCTCATGAATAATTTTCAATGTAATATATTAATGAAGTGGTGAGAATGCATTGTGTTCCACTTTAGATCATCTCTAATAATGATCCATAGTTAACATATGAATTCTATAGAAGTCTTCAATATTATTTGATTACAAAATTGAATTTTAAAATATCATGTCACCACAAAAAAAGATGGCCACTCTAAAAGAACTATTTAAATGATCAAGGCAATTCTATGATCCAGATCAATGAAATTATATAACGGAATGGAACATCATCACCCATTGGTAGAGTTCTCATACAATAATATATTCAACTTAAGTATTTTGATGGATCTATATAAAGCTCTATATGAAATGTGATGTGGAACTCCAACATTTTCGGATGGAGTCTGTGAAGAAAAGCTGCATGTGCATGATCATGTGAAAATATGACCAAGAAGGTTGATGTTATCTAAAAACTATTAAATGATTCTCATATATAGAAGAAAAACAATGTTGAAAACCAATTAAGGGATTAGGAGTTTGATGTTAGTGACAATTTTTTCCTTTGAATATCACTATAGTAGTGAGTAATGTAGTTTGGAAAGAAAGTGATTCTTATCCAAAGGTACATTATCCCCATTGATATCCTAGATTTTATAGGAGTTATGGCATATCGTCTTGTACTTCCAAAAACTATGTCTCATGTTCATGATGTATTCCATGTATCCCTTAAGAATAAGTGCCTACCATATCTCTCACATTTAATGAACATAGAGGTGGTACAACTAAAAGATGATCTCTTTAAGATTAATAATAAAAGTAATATTTGGACATGAGGGACAAGGTTCTATATAAGAATACCACCCACCGGTTTAAGGTACTATGGAGAAACCATTAGTTCGAAGTGGCAACATGGGAACTGAAGGATGTTATGATTGGGAAGTACCCTCACCTATTTTCACCAATTTATGTAAAATGTAATTTTGAGGACAAAATTTCAAAATGGGTGAAGAAATTAATGAACAAAAATGTTAAAAATGGAATTTTCTTCTTATAGATATGTCATAAAAACTATAATCACATAGAGATCTCCATAAAAACGTTATTCTTATAAGTAATGGAAAAAATAAGTTATATTAATAGAAATTAATGAACTTATACTTATGGAATAGAATAATAACCATTAAAATATTAATATGACAATTAAGAATAATTATCTGGCCATTAGAATAGTAACCTCATCTCGAATTGTATAAAAAAATTAGGAATCATAAAAATGAAAATTTGATATATTTATATCATGGTATAAGTAAATAAATGTTTTTAAATTAATATATTAATCATTTGTTTTTCTTAAACATAAATGTTTATTCATAATTTTATAATTAATATAAGGATTTAAATGAACATTTGTTTTCATAAAATATATTCATTATTTAGTTTTATGATTTATTATAATTATATGATATGTTTAGGTTACCTTAATTTTTTTTTCAAATGGTCAAAAATTGATTACAATATTAAAATCGGTATTTTTTTAATATATGTTTATTTTATATAAAAATTACATTTACCATATTAAGAAATTTATTTTCATAAATGGGAGTTCATTTTTGAAATCTACACATCAAAAATGGTAACAGTTAAATTTTGGGATTTTTCTAAAATAGATGAATTTCTGTGAAGAGTGAAATAATAAAATTTATGATATGAGCTAAATATGTGAATATATGATTCATGGATGACATATTTATGATATAAGCAACATTTTATCTGACTCTCCATACCTATTTATTATATTTATCCTTGATAATAAACATTATATACAATCTTGAGCCAAAAATAACAAAGAAATAAAGAAAACATTGAAAAAAACCCCTCTCCACACCAATAAATTCCAACCCTCACTACCTCTTCTTCTAACTTCTTTTAAGCCATTTAGAATTTCAAAATTACTCCCAATTCCATCCCCAAGCTTCTTTCCCACGTCCAGAAGCTTCTGTCCTCAACCAAAAACCAAATCCATGTTCTTTAAAGATTTTCTCAATGAGATGATATTCAAGTGGTAAAATCCTTAATCCTTATCTTTAAATTTATATTCTTTTATTAACATAACTTCACATAACCTATGTGAACAGTATTTATAAATCCCATATCATATATATACTATAATTTTATTTTACCTAATAGAATATTTATCAAAAAAAAATCTTCTCTTCTACTTTTATTCTAAAAAATAAAACATCATATGTAATATATTAATTCACAGTACTCATGGACGATGTGTTTTTTATTCCATTACAACATTCATGGATGGTCATAAAAAAATAATATTTTCAATCCATATTATATTCACTACCTAATATTTAAACTTAATATTTAAGAAAATTTGATTATTTTGGGATTTACCGAAAACATTACAAAAGAATATAAAAATTTATAATTTATTTTTTATGAAATTAATTATCATAATAACAAAATAAATTTATATATGACACTATATAAAGTTTTTATGATCATTAATAACACATAATTTTTATTTTGGATAATTATACTCATTCTACATGGAATTTCAAAATTATATTCAAGTAAACCTACCCTGAAACTGGGAAAATTAATACTCCCGAATTGATAAAATTGAACACTCTAACTAATTGAAATGAAAAAAAAATAAACATAATATAATTAAATTAATAATAATACATTTATAAGTGGTTATGTTTTTATTAATTATTGAATCTGACTAGATTATATAGGATATTAAGTACTTGTCTAGAATGTATTTGGACATAAGTTAAGGGCATTCTCGAACCCAACTCCCTTTCCTGGTGTTATAACTCATTCATGAAAAATTTCGATTTGGATACTTTTTATAATGTTCCTTAAATATAAATTCATTTATATAACTTTTCTTTACTATGATATACATGTAAGAAACTTGGTTTTATGACAGATATAATGATTTTACAGAAGAAATATTCCCTCCAAAACACATCATGACTACTCTTGACATTATTTCTTTTTCACTCAAGAATGATGATTCTTAAACCAAATATGTTCAATAATATTTTTTGGGAACAAAAAAATTTATTCATTAATATATGATTTTAGTAATTAATTTGAACCCATTATTTTCCATGGATTATTTTATGACTATAATATTTATATATTCAATGTGGCATGCATGATTATGTAAATTTAATGATGAGACGGGTGGTCCTAGAATTATATATCCCTCCAATGCATTGGATTATGTGATGTATCTAATGAGATAATGTGTATTATGATGAAACTTATGAAACATTATTTCACAATGATTAATTAATTATTACACACATATGTTATTAACGGAAATGAAGATATCTATTTTCCCAATCATTTGTGGTATTTGACCACTAATAAATGATTATTTGTTTTTATGCATTGTCTCATTCCATTCCTATTTAAAATTTTTACCTAGGTCTTTTGATAATTATCCCATGATTATGTGATTATGATAATGATTATTATCACTCATGAAATTTTGATTCATATACCTTATTCATCCTCTTACTAGGAATTTAGCTCCCCACATTTATTGATGTATTCCCTCAGGTGACTATATGTACTAATGACAATGTGATGTTTAGATGGCTAGATATGAATATTTTAAGTACATTTTTATGTTTTATTATTCACAAGTCATGTATTTTACAAATTTTTCCAATAAACTAAACACTCTTTATCATTGGTTTTTAATGATAAAATGTTTTTTATTATTAAAATGATGTCATAGTCATATAAGTAGAACTACAGTCACTATATTTTATCATAGTGAAAATATCCTGGAAATATTGTTTATTGAAATTACAGAAATGATAAATTATATGATGTCATGTATCCATCACATTAAAAACTCTAATATAAATATATATCCTCCCGAAAAATTTAAAACTACTGGTAGAAACTAGTTTAATTTGGCCAGTTGATTTGTCTCATTAGGCATGTCGATGCATCGAGGGGGTATATAAAGTCTAATCCACACATATACCAACATGCCCCAATAATTACTAATATACCAATTAATAAATTTATTTCATGAAAAATATTACTTATCATCAAATATATTTATTGATTAAATGATTCATATTTATCAAATTTTTCCCAGTTAATCAAACAACATTCAATGAATGTTATACTTCTAAATAACTTTTATTACATGGAAATTTACAAATAAAATATATATTCCTGAAAGGATTAAACATACAACTTAAAAGACCATAAATTATCAATAATTAATGATAATAAATGTTAGATACACATCATATACATAACATATATGTTAATTTGTTCATAATAACAAATAAGACTCGATGGAAAGAAAATTCAAACGAAATCCGTTACCTTACGATTACATTGGTTGAACACTAATTAACCATATTGTTGTGTCATATATATTACATATGTTTACAAAACACATCATTAATACATTCCATGATATGTTTTAATGAATCACATCACTTCAAAATGTGGTGGTCCACTGTACACATGAGTGACAATTTCATATTCCAACAAAATTGACAATTAAAATTATGTGTAATTTAAAAATTCAAGAAGCATTAAATTGATATAAATAACATATATATAATATATATTATATATAATCAAAAAATAAATCATTATTACTGTCACTAAAAGGTGTTAATGAAAGAATGAATGATATCAGTTTGTGAGTTGGTAGTCCACTGTACAGATAAATGATCATTTCATAACCCATTTTATGGAAATGTGGGAAGATTTATGTAGTAACCTTATCATTACAAAATTTCATTATATAAAATATATTATGTTTATAATATAATCATGTTATAATATGAATTTATGAAAGTGGAGGATGAAATAATATAAAACACTTTATGAGAACACTACCTCTTCATTAGGTACCCTCCTTAGGTATTCACAAAATCCATCAATGTTTTTCATTATAACCAAACAAATGATTATTGTATTATTATTTATGTGTTTTTGAGAGACTTTTACTATGTTTGGATGATCCCAATGTCTTGTGAGAAGTCAGTAATTGGGAGAGTGAGTGCATTTTTAGAGTCTAGGTGGAGTAGAAATCTTGTAATTACTCTAAGGTATTATCTACTAGTTGGTCTCCCTAACCATATGTGGATCCAAAAATGATAATTAATGAGATTTAATGATTCTATTTTCGAGACACAAATCCATCACAAAATAGAACACATGTCTAACAAAATTATTCCACAACTCCTAAGTTTTCTTATTTACCATTTTGGGTTTTTCTAATATGTTAACTAGTTTGGTAGCCAAATTAATTTCTATTTAAAGAATAAATTAGTTTGATAATAATGTTAAAATTTACACCCACTGATTTTAAATATTATATATAATTTATAATATAAAAATACTATGTATTTTGGAAATTATGTTTAACACAATTTCATGATACATGCAGAAGAACGAATTTTACCCAAAATGAGTTAACTAACTCTTTCACTATTTAGTAGAAAATATGGACACTATAAAAGATAAATTGGTCAATTAATTGAACATATTTTATATTTATCATATTTTACAGGTCAGTTTTAAAAGGATAAAATTTTATGTAAATTTAAATAATTTAATAATTTAATATTTATCAAATAATAACATTAAAGTCTATATTAACATTATTCTATCATATTTAATTAAAAAAATATAAATATAATTATGGATTTAAAATAATATTTTTACATATTTTTATAGTGACATATTATTCAAAAAATTAATTTAATACAAAAAATATTTAAATTTACTACAGTTTTAATGTTTTTAGTATCAATTTTTTGTTGTTTACTAAATAATAAATATCTCTCTATTCAATGAGAATTTAATGTAATTATATAATATCTAAAAATTAAATTAAATTATCATGAAAAAAACTAATTAACAATTCAAAATAATTTTTGTAATCTAAAATATGATCCTTTTTATCCCTATCTGAAAGCTTTATAAATATTAATGTCGCAGAAGTTTCCTTTTTTGTTTTTTTCCTTCCTAAAAATATTATATACGACCCTTTCAAGGAATAATGTCCTCTTTACTCATATTAATTGATCCTAAGGCATTACGAGTATAAATATTTCAATATTATGGGTTACAGACTTGTTTTTGATCATTTTTAGAACTTTAATTCTATGTTTAACCACTATGTAAACTTGTTTTCTCATTAATCATAGAAATTAACTTTAACATTTTTCAATAATATCATTGGTAAAAAATTATATTTTCCTTAATATTTATTATTAATTTTCATTATTTCAAATATAGAATCCTTTTTTCCAAATTCAACACACATAAATTTCGGAATTTTATATTAAATTTATCTTCTAGATGTGGCAAGAAAGAGGGGTTTTAAATTAGAAATTTTTTAAATTTTGAAATGTTTTTCTATCTAAATTTAATATAAAAATCATTCCATTGAACTTATTCTAATTATTTTTAATAAAATTTATCTAATGTTACATTAAAACCAATTAAAAATACAGTTTTACATTATAAATTATATAAATGAAAATTAAATTTTTTATTTCAATTCAGTATTTTTATCTATTAATCACGAATGAATATTCTCATAAAAAATAACCATAAGATAATAATTATCAAATGAATTAAAAAATGAAGATAATTTTATCATTTAATATTTATAAATGTTTCAAAATTTAGTTTTGAAACAAATTATCCATTAAATGGTGGAAAAAATCTGTCAGAAAAATATAGATTTTTTTGTGTGAAATTGGATTTGTTCTTATCATATGTCATGAACCAGACCAAGTACAATAAGAACCTTATAACTAATCTAAAACTAACATAGATCAAAAGGAATTCACAGTCCCCATGGGTTAGTTACTAGCACCTAGAATCATAGAAATCATATAGTGGGGTCTAATTTTCCACAAACATTATGGAAGCATGATATAAATGTCTGTATACATAACAGAAAAATTCCATTTGGAGAGGTTAGCTGAAATTCAAATAGGTAAACAATTCCAATTTACTACCTCTATATACTATGAAACTGAATGAAAAACACAAGTCCTAAGTGAGTGAACTCTCTAAACCTAAATATAAATAGTTAGAACCACCTCTATGTTGTTAATTTCCTCTGCTCGAGCCTAAAAGGAGATAATCTAGAAACACATGAAGAAAAATATAGGGTGTGAGATAATATTCTAGTTGAGTCTCACCAATGATTCCATAATATGATTCCATATTTAATGAACTAAATATGGATTTCAATTATAAAAAATAGGGGTTGGCCTTTCAAAATCATTTTTCAAAATCATTTTTTACATTTAAAATTATAGAAATACTTTAAAAACGGCATAAATATATTCTATATAAAGAAGATTATATAAATTCATATGGGGTGAAAATTAATTTTCAATAATAGTGGCATATCATTAAAATTCAAAAACAAATGTGCAACATGGTCATCTATCAAAAGATACCACAGTTCGCAGCTATTGGACTACCTCACACTCATGATGACACAACAATATGTGTATACACATGCTCATTCGACATTTCTCAAGAGGACTTCATCACCATCCCAATGGGGTTGTAACATGTTTCAATATTAATTTCGTGATGTTGTGAAAGAGTAGAGTGTTTTCTTGAATGACTCTCTAAATACCTAGTTTTACAAGTTCATTAATAAAATCAATGATGTGATGTTTATTTATATACCAATTTAAATGATATTGATCCCATTCACCATTTCAAATATGTAAAATTCCATTTAAATACCATCAATGAGGTTTTCAATCAAAAACATTAATTTTAAATGATAAAATCCAATGTTTTCATTCAAAACAATTTAAGGCCATTTTTCTCAAATACAACCGTGAAATTAATTTCACCAAATCAATTTCTTAAATTAAATTAAAAAATTTAAATTTCACAACATTCCATAATTTTCATTATATAAATTCAAAAAATAAAGTTAAAAAAAGTCCATTAATTTCAAAAATATTCCTCAATTCGATGGAATTATGGGGTTTTCCCAAATTCATGTTAAATAAAATTTCAAAACACCAATTTAGTGGAGTTGGGTTCTAAATAAATCAATCAATAAAAATTTAATTTATATCAACAAATTTAATTTAAAGAAATATAATTGAATTTAAATTATGTAATTTAGTATTAAATAAATTGGCCAAATGGAACGAAACCACCTACCTTGGAAACACGGGATCTCAAAACAGAAAACCCTTGCTAGTAAAATCCAATGAAGATTGATATAAATGGATATCCAATAATAAATCCCTAGATTCAAGATAAAAAATAATGTTAAGTATATCTTCTATCAACATGGTGATCTAAAAAACCATAGGGGAAGAAGAGAGAGACAATAGCATAAAGAGAACAAAAAAGAGAAAACCTATTGGATAGAGATTGAATGACACTCACCAATCATTGATATGTTTTAAGGAGGGTATCTAGGGAAAAATCACTTCTTGGGAGATCCTCTAGATCAAGAAATCATAGGGAGGAGAAGTAGGTTTGTTAGTAACCAAAAAAAAAAATTTAGGTGTTTTAAAATCAATTATAGATTAATTAAAAAAGGTACATATTATTAGCTGGGATGAGCCTCACATTTTAGACAACATGGGAACCCTATTCGCATGACCCTTGAATTCCATTGCGTGGTTTCTATTTATGCTTGCATGGTTTATTAATCCATGTTCCAACTATGAAGAACCCCACTACTTGGGTTTGTACGGTTTGCAATAGTAAGGTGCATGGTTTTGGGAAAACATTTAATCAACCGTGTACATCCCAAAAACATCCCAAATTTCTTAAATTTTCTCCTGAAATAACTCCAAAAAACCCAACCAAACATGGTCAAAATAGGGGTTAGGAATAGTTGAAAATAGTAACAGGATGTTACAACCTACCCATCATAGAAACATTATGTCCTCATAAATAATAATAACAATCTTTCATGCCAAAAAGATAATGAAACTCCTCTATCATCAATGCCTCCCTCTCCCACGTCACATGAGATTCATAATCGTAATGCCATATAGCTCGAATCCATGTTATTATCCTCCCATGTAGTACCTTGGTTTCATATTCAGCTGCACTAATTGGATGTTTAGCCATGGATAAATGAAGTTCAACCTCAAGATCACTCAAACTCAAAAAAAGATATAGATCAAATCGATACTTTTGGATATGAGATACATATAACATATTACATATCGACATAAACTCTAGGGTAAGTGATAAATGGTAAGAAAATTTTCACAAATTCTCAACAACCAAAAAAGGTCACAAAAAAGGAGAAAGCTTCCATTTCCTCTCAATCCATCGATAAACCAACCAAGGAGAAACATTCAAGAACGTCAGAGCACCAACTTTATGGAGGAAATTAACATAATTCTTATATCAGATCTATGTCGTCATCATTCTCTAGAGAATCAATTGAACCATTGTCTCCATCTACATATCCAAGAACAGTATAAATATGAATCTTTCACCAATCTTTGACCAACAAAATGGAGATATAGGTCTCAATAGGATACATTATGATCATAGACTAGTAACTATTATTATAAAAAAGTCAATAATCCCTATATGATCATCCCAAGAGTCACCAAAGTAGAGAACATAATCATAGAGAATAAACTTATGAATCTGTAGAGATCCATCTATTTATCCATTGTAATGCAGATGGTATTTCATACTCAAATGGACCTGAGGTACCAGTTCCTCCTAGATGCCTCTCTAAAAATTAGAACTGATCTTAGGGTCCCTATCAATAACTATAGATTATGGAAATCTATAAAAAACAATCTCTTTCATATATAGATTTCCCTACTCCTCAAATTTTCATGTATCATGAATTGGTATAAAGTTAGACAACTTGGTCAGCCTATAAATCACAACACATATCACATTCTTATTACTATGGCTGCATGAGAAACCAAAAAAAAGTCCATATAGATCTCATCCCACATCAATGTTGGTTCTGGATGAGGCTGACGAAAACTCAAAGTTTCTAGGGCTCGAACTCGAAATGTATTCAAGTATATCATCAAAAAAGAAAAACCAATAATTCTCTATCATATACATGGACACAATAATTTTCACCATGTGTAATAAAACATATTCATGGTTCATAGGATCACTAGCCCCTGAGAATTATGTAAATCCTCTATCATAGATTTACATAATTCTAACAGTATAATGAGATTATTTTGATTGTATAGAATGCACAAGGTGGGTAATTGATAGTTAGGTATGGTCTCCCCACATTTATAATAATTTCCAATGATACAGAACACATCATCAAGCTATTATTACTGAAGAATGATCTTGAAAAGAGCAGATGGAAACTAAACACTTGCCAAGGAATCCTCATCCTTTGATTCCCAGACTCCTATATGAAACTGGGCATATAGATCCATTAAGAACTAATATTCAAAAGATTCTTTCTAGGTCTGGGTTAGAAATTTCCAAATCAAAGAATTTGTGCCAACATTCTCTTTCTCGGAGGTAGAGGTGATTTTATTGCCTAATGATTTTAGTTATTTCACCCAACACATCCATCAAAGACTAATATATTTTTAGAGAAGATTTAACCCATGATTTTCTTGTTAGAAAACATGGTAAACCTTTATCTGCAATGGAAGTGTAGCCAATACCTAAGTGCATACATCACATATTCTTGTTCAAGGTCCTTGGTTGGTTAATTTTTCTCATATGGCCTAAGCATATGAGATTCCTATGCAACTCCCTGATCACTATAAATATTAATGTATCCCAAACATGAACTCAATGCATACAAAAGTTCCAACTACCCATACCAGAACTCCGGAAGAGTGAACACCGACTAAATAGTCTAATGTTTATTCATCTCAGAAAAATAATAATAAAAATTCTCTTCCAAATAAAACATTAATCCATTCTGAGTAGATGAAAAAAATTATAGAATATACTGTTTATAATTCCTTAACAAACTAAATATAATACCCATATAAACCCATGATGCACCGAATATTGAAAATATTTCATGGTTGCTCCATTTTCATAACAACTTTATCATTATTAGGGTAAAATAAATACAATGTTCTGACACCAAGCGTCCCAATATCATCACATCCCAAATCCAAAAATCACATTTCAATATCATGGAATAAAATCCATGATTCCTCAAAAATTCAAAAACTATTCATAGATGACACACAAGATCCTCCTCAGTAATTGATTAAATGAGGATGTCATCTACAAAGACTATAACAATGGTATCTAGATACTCATGGAAAATACAATTCATTAATGATATAAATAATTCATGATCATTGGTTAATCCAAATGGCATTAAAAGAGACTCAAAATGGTGGTACAATCTTGGAATGACAGTTTTCTAAATGCCATATTATCTTATTCTCAACTAATGGTAACCAAATCAAAGATCAATCTTTGTGAAAAACTTCTCTCCTTCCAACTATTCAAATAGATCATCAATCAATGGAAATAGATACTTTCTCATTAAATTTCCTTAATTAATCATCCAAAAATCAACAAAAATGTGAAGTATCCCATATGCATTCTTAGAAAATAAAACCAACACCGACCAAGGTGACACACATGGGAAAATAATTGTATTTTTCTTATAAGATCATCCAAATAAGACTTCAACTCATCGATTTTTGTTGATTCTGGGTGGTAAGAAGGAATGTACACTAGTTTAGTACCAGGTAATGAATTGATAGAAAAATCAACCTCCCTTACCGATGGAAAACCAGATAATTCATAAGTAAAAAACATTGATAAACTCAACAGAAAAATGTGGTACATCACCTATAAAATAAACTCACTCAAGATCAATGGAAAAAATGGATTACTCCACTAACTCTAGATAGAAATCATCATCTCCACATCACCTTGGGTCCCTTTCTCCTTGAAAGGTATTACATACACCATTAGGTGTAGTAAATGAGACCAATCATAGTTAACGATCAATCTGATCATTATTGGAAATTATCCAATCCATCCTGAATATGTTTCCAAGTGGTATCATGTTGTTATCTAGAAAACACCAAGAAATCTAAACATATGATAGAGTGAAAACACCTCCAGGACTATAAAGGCCATTCTCCCTCTTAATTTAAGGGGTGTAGTAACATCCTACACATAAGACAAATTCATTGTTGGATTATTTTGTAGATTATATATTTGGGTTGAAATAAACATATAAAATGCACCAATATAATTTAAATAAATCATTAAGGAAAAATATATAGTAATTGTACCTCTCAATGTTATTTTACCCATATTTTATTCCTCTAGAGTCTCTTACACTTCTTGAGGAAGCATCATTATTAATGCTGGTAAATGGAACCCCTTTGTTCGTGAATCATCTGATTGCACCACAATTTTAAATTTTGTTAATGATCTTGTTCCACTTTGAGGAATGTAATACAAATTGAATAACAATGGTAATTTACCTGAGCATCCATAGGAACAAAAATTATTGGGTTCCATTATGAAAACACCCTTTGAATATCATATATTTCTAAAATGTTAATAAACTTTAGAGCCTCTTCCAGGAACTTCATTTAGTCTATAATTTAACTTTTATCAAGTACATCCATGAGAATAATCATAATTTGTCTAACCCATATATGAATTTACAATTCCATTAAGAGAAAATAAAACACGTAACCATATCATTCCAACCAGGTCCGTTTAGAACATCAGTGATCTATCCAACACATTAGTTTAATAAGGTACCTATGGAAAGAACAAATAATAACAAATATCATATCAATGTCCCAACTAAATCCATCATGCCTACACCTTCTCATTAAATACTATAATAGGTGCCAACTGTATAATCATAAGAAAGGGATTTTCATAAGCATTCTTGGTCAGGTTAGCCTACTTATGTATGAAAGACATTGTATCCTTTAACACCACTATCAAATCTAGATATAACTATTCAGTGAAACAATCTTTGGAGTCTTTCCACTCTACGCCCTCATGATTCATCATTATAACCATTCAATCCTACCATATCTTTCTCCGTCCTACAAACTTGAAGGTGGAAAACATCACCATAATTTAATCAAGCATATTAAAGAACCCAAACAGATGATTAATCATTCTAAACCATTCCTCAAAATCTTAAGGATCATTGGAGCCTTTTAATGTTTTTCATTTTTGGTGAAGGAACTATTGAGAACCATTCTGAATATCATCACTTTGTAGTTCTACAGCTCGATCCTGAGCAAGAACTATTGGTTTTGAATGTACCATATCTTGTATAGTATGCATGATCACCTCAACCACACACAGGTACATGGGGGGATTTTCTTGTTATCATTCAGCAGCATCTCCATCATAGATCTGATTCTCATATTTCTCATAGGAATGATTCTACACAACATCAAAAGACATCATTGAAGACCTCAAATAGTCACTCAAATATATTAATTTAAGGAAAAATAATCTGAAATTATAGATAAAGAGGATTTTGGTTATCAATATAAAAATATCTAAAGATGTGAGAAACCTGAATTAATCCTCGACATATCCTTCACAAGCTATCCCTAGGGACATAAGGCTCATTGTGGTGAGTGTTTGCCAAGCACTTGATCACAACTACCTCTGATGTAGTGACATTATTACATAAATTCACACTGACATCAATATATGCAGATCAAATTTGATATATAAAACCACATTCTCACGAACCAGCTTGTATGAACACTGACTGTCTTTTCTGATATGTTTTCCTTTTCTACTCATTTTTGAGAAAAAGATTATTTTTCAGAGGTTGTGAAGGGGCCCATGGTTGGCGCACAGTCTGACCAAACCATGTGGCCAGCCCAGGAAACCATGCACCCTTGACAGTGGGATTTTCACGGGCAGTGCACAGTTGTTCAAACCATGTGGTCATGTCGTAAAAAGTCCCTAGATGAGACAGTATCAACCACACGGTTGGCGCACTGTTTTCCAAACCATATGGGGTAATCATTCGACCACCTAAATATATGGTTTTTATGTCTCGGGCCAATCGGGATTTCCCATTCCACCACCATTCATCTTATATCAAATGGCTCAAATAGGAGTTTTGATTTTAAAAGGTTGGAGGATCTCCATTGCTCATATTGGAGGAAACACAAAGGAGTTTCTTGGTGGATTGAATTCGGTTCATCATGGGTAAGTCCCTCTTTTGGTTCTATGAGTTTCTGGTTAGGGTTATCTATCTCGTTCTCACTCTCTCTCTTATTTTCCTAGATCTAAAAGTGTTACTTGTAGATATACTGTTGCATTGACTTTGTTTGTTAAAGGAAGGCCTTGTTGATGTTAGGAAATGGTTTTTCAGGTGGGTTTGAGGAGTCTTTCACCTACTATGGAGAACGTTTGGGTGAAGAGGTTGTTTTCGCCAATCCCTAAGATATAAGTGGTTTGTCCCTTTTTGTTTAAGGTCTTTTAATTGGACATGAAAAATCACCAATACTCACAAATGGGGTATTTTGTGTTTATAGTTTTTTAGCCCTATTAATTTTCTGCATTGCTTGTGTGTGTGAGTATAGGTAATTTGTATGTGAATAGGGTTGATTGATATTCTTTGGAGGTGTTTCCCCTGCATGTTCTATTTATGACCATTTGGTTCTGCTTAACATGTTAGTCTGCTTTGTTTTTTCCCATTCCTAGTATTGTTCGATGGATTGATCATGCTTATCTGATATGATGATATTTTGTAGAATGCTAGTCAAGTAGATCATGAGGTTTACCTTTGTCATCAGGCACTACTACACTTGCTTTACTTACACAAGGCCATCATAACCTAGTCTATAAACCATTGGGAGAATTGACATTGAGGGCTTCTCCATAGTGTCTTTATAATTATAGGATGCAAGAAAACATGTGGAATTGATGTTGAGTGCTTCCCTAGAGTGTATGTTGTTCCTCGACATAGGACACAAGGGGAATTTACATTGGGTGCCTCCCAAAGTGCCTTGAGTACGATACAAGACTATAGAGGGAATTTATGATGAGTGCTTCCTAGAGAGTCAATGCTCATGCTAAACTAGAGGGGTTAGAATAACTTTCCTTCCCAGTGGGTTTCTTGTAATTGATAGGTAAGACCTGTGGGGATAGGTTGTGGGAACATTGCAGAGTGTAACCAATCTGTTAGCAGCATTCTTGTATCTGTTAGGTAGGACCAAAGGGGATAGTTTGTGAGTACATCCCAGAGGGTTACTTGTTGTGATTATCTACTTTTTTTAGTTGTTTCTTGATATCAATAACTATGGATTCTTTCTGTTGAGTAATTTCTTGTTTACTGTTTTCTGCACTTTTTCCTGTCATATATTCACTGACTATTGGGAACAAATCTTATGGTGGTTGCCTATTGGGATTCCTCTCACACCCTATTAGGGCCATTCTTTTGGGACCCAATAGATTATATTGTTTAATGTATAGACAATGGAAGGCACCCTTCAACTCGAGGTACCTGATGTTCTGTGGAGAAGGAGAGCATGGGACCAGCTTAGGCTTACGATGCTGAGGAGCTGTTTATCTTCTTTGTTTGTAATATATTTTAGTACTGGTGGTATTCAGAATTGTGACATGTTTGGATAATTTACTAGACACTTATTTATCATTAATCATTCATATATATGTGTTCTCTATTGTTTCCTTATCTGTCTTCCATTGTTACATTCGTTTGGTGTTATTACTACTTCCGCTATTGTATGTATTGTTTACTTCCAATGTGTAGTCTTCCAACGAGGGAATAGATTCCCCTCTATCACAACCAAAGCCCTCGCTGCTATTTGGTAGCCTCTGGCGTTCGGAGAAATGTGCTTGAGGCCATGTGACCAACCAGGTATGGGGTGCCTTTGGGTGACTTCTGTAACCAGGAAGTTACTAAGTAGTATCATCAGAATTATTTTCTTCTTGAATTTCGGTTTGTATCCACTTTCCGAGGATATGAAGGAATAGGTACTTGGTAAAAATTTGTGACCGGGAGTAGCTAACCCGTGTACTGGGAAAAGCCAATCTAGCTCATTGTTGCTATTTTTTCTGGTTTGAAATTTTATAGTTGGTTCAATTTCACCGATGGTTGAATCACATGTTTGGTGATGTTATTCTTAATGTTGTTAATGTTCTATTTCTATCACATCCTTATTAGATGATGGTATGTCATCTCATGCATCATATAGGCCCTTTCTAAAAATCACATGTCATGAATTTTTTCCAGGCCATCTAGGAAGCATAAGCAATTGCATGTTGTTGTGATAGATGTTTTGTAGGTTAGGCATGCTATTGTGATAGGTGGTTTGATTAAAAAAACATCTATTTTTTGATAGGGTATTGTTGAGTACAGTTTTGTATATGATGAATGCCAAATTATGTTTCTTTAGGGGTTATAGGCTCTCATGTAGTGGATCTTGGTGGACCATCACCTTGTATTTTCTTGTTAATTACATGTGTAAGATTCTATTTATTGATTTGTGGAGAGTATGAGCCCTCACTGATTGGAATTATGCTGTTTCAATGCTTGTTTCAGTGTTTCTATGGGTTCCATAATAGATTCTGAGACATACCATATTGAAAAACCAAGAATGCACGCCATTTAGTTTTGACTACACGACATGTGTTCTTCTGTTCGGGAAGAAACAGCCTTTCTTAAGTACATTCTATTTACTCCTATGTTTCAGTCCCTGTTAATATGGATTTAAGGTGTGCATTTCACCTTGCAGAGTCATGCCACTGAGACATCTTCCAGTTGAATGCCATCTGTAAGGCGGTGATCAGACACTGAATATGGGTGATCATGGACATCCTGTAGATCCTCCTGTTGTGCCAGTCTTGGCACCAGCAGTTGTACCTTACCCAGGTGTTGATTCATAGTTAAGGGAAGGCTTTATGAGGATGATTCAGAATGTTCAGGGAGCACCGCATCCTACCTCGTTGATTGTTTATTTGACGAGGGTCTTTCAGTAGTATCATCCTCCCACTTTCATAGGGGATGGGTGATCCCATTCTACAGTGTCATGGATAGAATCCATGCTGATGATCTTCGAACATCTGGAGATTCCTCTAGAGAGGAGGGTCATTCTCGCTACCTATATGCTTCAGGACTCTTCCAAGAGGTGGTGGGATGTGATCTCACATGCGGGACACCAGCATTTTATGGCGTGGGATGAGTTGAAATACATCTTCATTGACTTCTTCTATTCAGAGACCCTGAGCACCGACGCAGCCCAAGTGTTTACGATTTAGGAGGAGGGTACTCTTTAAGTTATGGAGTATTCCTCTAATTTCACTGATCTTCAGTGTTTCTCACCCTTCTTGGGAGGAGAATGATTTTTCTCGCAATGAAGTTTGAGGATGGACTCAGACAGGACATCCGCTATTAGGTGAATATTTGGAGTTTTACTGTCATAGAATCCATCATCAACCAAGCACTGATTATGGAGTGGAGTCTGAGCAATTCTGGAGTTGTGAGCTAGGGCGGCTCAACATCCAGAGTTAGTGCTTCACCATCTTATAGTAGGATGCACTGCAATGATCCTTCACGCGGTGATCCAAGGAGGCTAGACCCATCTTCTCGTAGCCAAGTGGAATTCTACCAATGCGGGCAGAGTGGGCATATGCCGCCGCAGTTTTAGAGAGACCCTTTGGAGTGCTGATCTTGCGACAATATGGGTCACCTACAGTGTTTCTATTAGATCTTTTCACCAGTAACTTGTGACATGGGGTCATCGATGACTCCCCGTACAAGAGAAACTCCACCAGTTTCTCAACAGTCTGAGAACTAGAGTCCTTCCAGCCGCTCAGACTATGGTGGAGGTTGCGGTCACGGTGGTTAGTTGACGGTATTTTAGAGACAGTAGGGTTTATTAGCTCAGAGCGGTCAGGCATGGTCACAGGGCCATGGGGTAGGAAAGACCTTGTAGTGGAGCAAACCCAATAGGATTAGGATCCTAGACCTTCTACAATTCGAGGTACTATCCTAGTTTCCTCTGTTTTATCTTTCGCTCTTTTCGATATAGGGGCTTCCCAAAGCATTATATCTGTTTCATTTTTGGACAGCCTCTGGCTCTGTATCTTTTCCTCTGTCTATATCTTGACGTTAGACATTATTTCGGGGACTAGGACGGCTAGTGTACATTAGTGTAAGGATTTCCCTCTAGAGTATGGTGGGTGTCACTTCTTATGGGATCTCTACGTCCAAGATATGACAGGATATGATGAAATTTTTGGAAAGGACAAGCTAGTTCCATTCCAGGTAGTCGTCAACTGTTATCACCAAAGGGTGAGTTTCATATCACCAGAAGGTGGATCGTTTCTTCATAGGGGCGAATGCGATGTCCAGGCGAGCAGAGAAGGTCCAGAGCATCATGGGTTCAGAGGAGTTGAGGCCCATATTGATGTCTATATCTAGAAGACCATGGGACCTCACAGTTAGACTTTTCTGCAGTGGTAGATTTTTTCATTGACTTCTTTCCAGTGGACTTTTTAGTTTTACCTCGAGAGCGTGAGGTATACTTTTCTATTGATCTTGTTTGAGGAGCAGCACCAGTGTCCATTCCTCGTTATAGGATGGCTAAACCAGAGTAATAGGAGATCAAGAAGAAGTTAGATGAGTTACAAGAAAATTGTTTCATCAGACCTAGTACTTCTCCTTGGGGATTACCTGTCCTGTTTGCAAAGAAGGCGGATGGTACTCTCAGACTTTGTGTGGATTATCAGAAATTGAACCATTTGATAGTTATGAACCGATATCCCTTTCCAAGGATCTACGATCTCTTCGATCTGTTTCGAGGAGCCTGAGTGTTCTCGGAGATTGACCTAGGATCTGGTTATCATCATTTGCATGTTAGACCATCAGATATACCTCTTAGATCCTTTAGAAGAAGGTATGGTCTATATGAATACGTGGTTATACCATTCTATCTCACAAAAATGACTATAGTTTTCATGGAAATGAAGAACCGAGTGTTCCATCCATTATTGGACTCTTTTTTGGTTGTCTTAATGGACGATATTTTGGTGTACTCTCACACTCGACATGACCTAGATGCACATCATGAGATAATTTTGAGTACACCAATAGAGTGTCAGTTATATGCTAGGATCTCATATTGCCACTTTTGTATGTATTAGATTCAATTTTTTGGTCATGTTATCTTAGAGGCAAGAGTATCAGTAGACCTAGAGAAAGTGATGGCAGTAGTTTCCTGGGAGTATCCGAAGAACATCTTTGGGGTGTGGATTTTTCTAGGGCTGTATGGATACTACCGACATTTCATACAGGTCATTTTATGATTATCAACACCGCTGTCAGGTCTTACTAAGAAGGGGGCGATGTTCATTTGGTTAGATTCTTGTGAGTCATCCTTTCCGGAGCAGAAATGGTGGTTGATTCAGCACCGATACTAGTTTTTCTAGAGCCAGGAATGAACTATAGTATTTACTGTGATTCAACAGGTATCGTGATGGGATCTATTCTTATACATGGTGATGGAGTAATTGCGTACGGGTCACAGTGGTTGAGGACAGATGATAGGAATTACCCAATGCATGATCTGGAGTTGGTAGCTGTTGTTCATGCCTTACACTATTAGAGACATTTTCTTCTGGGAAAAAATGTTGTGGTTTTCACTGATCACAGGAGTCTCAAGTACTTCTTCACTCAGCGTGATATGAATTTGAGACAGCACAGGTGATTTGATTACCTATAGTTCTTTGACATTGAGCTTTTTTATAGGCATTGGAATGGCGATGATGTGGTAATGCGTTAAGCTGGTGGAATCATATACAGATAGTTCAGGAGGCCAACAGTGAGTGGAAGCTTATGGATCTATTATCTAAGATGCATTTTGGGGTGCATGATAGTCCGGGTCATACGTTTCTTTCTTCTGTAGCTATTACCTCTACTCTTCTAGATCAATTTTGAATGAGGCAGCTATCAGATTATAAAAGCCTAGTCCTAAGGGAGAGTGTGTAAGGAGAGAACCCTATTCCTAGATGGACAATATGTCAATATGAGGTATTGAGTTTCCAGGGGTGTGTATGAGTTCTAGTATACATTCACGAGGAGATGATGTGGGTTTTTCATTCCTTAGATTGGGCAGTTCATCCTGGTGTCACCACAATGTATCATGATCCACACTGTCAGTATTGGTGGCCTGGTTCGAAGAGGGATGTTGATGTTTTTGTCATGAGGTGTCCCACCTGTCAGCATGTGAAGGTGGAGCATCAATGGACAGTATGGAATTTTCTTCATTTACCCATTATTGATTAGAAGTGGAATGACATCGCAATGGACATCCTGACCAGTTTTTTGAGGTCCCCTGAGGGAATGACACAGTATGGGTTTTCTTCGACAGACATACGAAGGAAACTCACTTCATTCCGATCAAGGAGACGTTCATTGTTGATTATGTGGGACTGTTGTGCATCAATGAGATTTTGCAATTCATGGAGTTCCACACTCCATTGTTTTTGACTGGGATGCATGTTTTACTTATTAGGACTGGAAGGGGACACAAAAGGTGTTGGGTACATATGTACTTTTTAGTACAGCTCACCATCCCTATACATATGGTCAGTCTAAGGGCACAATTAAAGAGCATGAGAACATTCTCTGAGCATTAATCCAATTAATTTGTAGGTTTTGGGGAGAGGCTTTAATATCTTGTGAAATTTTCTTACAATAATTGGTTTCAAGAAATTATACAAATGGCACCTTATAATGCATTGTATGGTATGACATGCCAATCACCCTTGTGTTGGCTTGAGGTAGGAGGGCATCCTTTCTAGTACCTCGTCTTGTTTAGGAGACCACATAACATATAGAGTTGATTCGGAAAATGATGGTCACTACATAGTCTCGAAATAAGTCTGATGCTGATCAGGAGAGATGACCTCTCGTGTTCGAGATCGAGGATCTGGTTTTCCTCTACATCACACTAAGTTTGGCACAAAAGAGGATTATGATACAAGGTAAGATTTTTCCAAGGTACGTCGGTCCGTTTGAGGTGTTGGAGAGAGTTGGGTTGGGTGCCTATCGGTTTCAATAACCTCAGAGGTATCGGGTTATGCACAACGTCTTCCACGTTTCACAGCTTCAATGTTACCTTTCAGGCCTGTCTCATGTCTTTCAACCAGTGGAAGTTGAGCTCGAAGTGGATGTGTCATTTGTGGAGCATACTCTCTATATTGTTGATAGCATTACATAGGTTCTTCGTGGCTAGTCTGTTCCTCCTGTATGAGTGCTATGAAAGCACGGGCAAGTATAGGATGAGACATGGAAGAGGGAGGCCAATGTATGAGCATAGTGGCAAAAGTTGTTCGATGTTTATTCTTCTACATAGTTCTAGGGAAATTCAGATACAAATTTAATTAAAGGGGGGTGTTTTTAAGTACCGTAACCTTTTTTTCAGGTATGTTTTTCTTTTCTAGTCATTATTTAGAAAAAGTGGATTTTTGGAGGTTGTATAGTGGCACACTATTGGCGCACAGTCTGAGAAAACTGTGCAGCCTGCCCAAGAAACCATGCACCCATGATAGTGGGTTGCTCACCGGCTACGCCCGATTTGTTAAATTCTGTAGGTAAGCCATGTTATTTCCCTGGATTAAATGGTAGGAAACACACAGTGGGGGAACAGTTTTCCAAACCGTGCGGGATAACCGAGCGACCACTAAAAGATTGGGTTTTTATGTCCCATGCCACTCAGGATTTCCCATTTTTACACTATTATTCCTCTTACTCATGGATAAAATGGGAGTGGTGATTTTCAATGGTTGGGGAGCTCCTTGTCTTGTTTTGGAGGCATGTCAAAGGGGTTTATTGTGGGATCGAAGGCGGTTCTCCTCGGGAAAGTCCCTTTTTTGGTTCGTTGAGTTTTTTGTTATGGATATCACTCTATCTATCATAGTTTCCTAGATCTACAAGGGTTACATGTAGATCTAGGGTTGTATTTCACTTTTTTTTAAATGGTTTACCTTTTTGATGATTGAGAAGGATTTTTGAAGTGGTTTTTATGAGTCATTCACCTGGTTTGGAGCGGTTTTGGGCGAAGATGAAGTTTTCTCCAAAACCCTAAGAGGTAGGTTGTTTGTGCCTTTCAGTTTAAGGTCTTTGAAATGTATGTGTGAAATTAAAAATACCCATGAATGAGTTACTGTGAGTTTAGAAATTTTTATCCCAGTTAATAGCCTACTTTTCTTATATGTGTGGGTAGAGGTTATTTATATGTGAATAGGGTTGATTACTATTCTTTGGAGGTGGTTCCCGTGCATGTTCTTCTTATGAACGCTTGGTTCTTCTTAACCTGTTACCCTGATTTTTTTTGTTTCCCATGCCTAGTATGGTTGGATAGAGTGATCATTCTTATTTGACATGATGATATGTTGTAGAATGATATCCAAATAGTTCATGAGGTTTACCTTGGCCATTATGCACTTCTACACCTACTTGACATACATAGGCCCATGAGAACCAGGTGTATAGACCATAATGATAATTGATGTTGAGGGCTTCTCCAATGTCTGTTTATAATTATACAATGTGAGACCACAGGGGGAATTGACATTGAGTGCTTCCACATAGTGCCTGTAGTTCCTCTTTGTGACCCACATGGGGAATTGACGTTGAGTGCTTCCCCATAGCGCCTTTAGTATTATACGAGACAATAGAGGATACCTATAGTGAGTTCTTACATAAAGATTCTATACATAATCTGAATTAGTGAGGTTAGACTGAGTGTGCTTCCTAGAGTGGTGCATGTGATTGATTGGTAGGACAAGAGGGGATCTGTTGTGGGCACTTCCTAGAGATTTACTTGTTTGTTAGCTGCTTGCTTGTATCTATTAGGTCGGACGAGAGGGGTCATGTTGTGAGCACTTCCCAGAGTGTTATATTTAATGATTATCTTCATTATTTATTTGTTGCATGATATCTGAAACTTTAGATTTTTACTATTGAGTACTTCCTTATTTAATGTTTTTTTCACTTTTACCTGCCATATATTCACTGATTGTTGGGATTAGATCTTATGGTTGTTGCCAACTGGGATTTTTCTAACACCCTGTTTGGGCCATGATTTCATGCCCAAACAGTTTATATTGTTGTAGGTATAGACTAGGTCAAGCACCCCTCTACTATAGGTACGAGATTTTGTGTCGATCTGGAGAGCATGGGACCAAGCTTAGGCTTGCGATGCTGAGGATTTGTTTATCTGATTCTTTTTTACTTCGGTTTAGTACTGGTTGTATTCTGCATTGTGACTTGTTTGGCTATTTTCATAGACATATATGAATCATGAATCATTTAAATATATGTGTGCTCAGTTGTTTCCTTATCTGTCTTCCGTTGTTAATGTTGTTTGTTTTTATTACTTCTTCCGCTATTGTATGTATTGTTTACTTCCACAGTGTACTTTTCCAATGAGGGAATAGTTTCCCCACTATCACGATCAAAGCCCTTGCTGCTAGTCTGCAGCCTCTGGTGTTCGGGGAAATGCGCTTGAAGTCCATGTGACCAACCAGGTACGAGGAAACTCTAGGTGGCTACCGGAATAGGGAAATTACACAGCTCCGGTACTCCGGTAACCTGATAATTGAGCGGACATTAACATATCTTAAAGGACTTTGTTGATTCCCATAGGTTGGAACTGCACCTGCCATCACACAAAAAAAGTATATGTAAATTATTTTTCCACAAAACATATGGATGTAATATAAACAAGTATTTATAATATAAAAACTCCATTATGATAGGTGTATCATTAGTCAAATAGGTAAAAAAACCCAATCTAATACAGTAATGTAGCATAATAATAAAAGAAAAACCCATATCCAAACAAAATCAACTCAACAAGCCAAATGATAAATAGTTAGAACCACCTCTAAGTGGTGAATTCCCCCTAATCAAACCTGGAATGTGATATTCTATAAACACTTGAACGCATATGTAGTGTGTGACCTAAAATCCCAATACTGTCTCACCATGGATTTCCTATTAAGATTTCACATTTATTTAACCAAATAATGATTAAAATTTTAAAAAATAGTTTTATCATTTCAAAATCATATGTAAAGGAATCATTATTTACATTTAAATTTATGGAAATATATTAAACAAATGGCATAATGAACATTTTTATAGTCAAATTAGTTAAATTCAGAAGGCATGAAAATTCGTTCTCAGCTACATTGGAATGTATTTCAAATCCAAACAAATGATCAACATGGTCATCTACAAAAAGTTACGATAGTTCCGTTCTATGTGAGTTCTTCACACTCAACGTGGTATAGAAATATGTATATACATATCCCCCATCAACATTGGTCAAGAGTAGTTCCTCACCATGTTGGCTCAGATGTGACATGTTTCATTTATGTGTTAGTGATTTTATAAAATCATAGAGTGTTTCCCGAAATTACACAAAAAATACTTAGGCTTTCATGTTCTCTTATAAAATAAATTATGGGTAATAAATTTAAAACCCATTTACAGTTAAATTCATCCCATTATTAATTTGAAATATTCTAATTTCTATTAATAAACCAACACAAGGGTTTTTAATCAAAAACATACATTTGTCTTCATAAAAACAAAATCTTTCTAAGAAAATCATTTTAAACCATTTTTATTAGATACAATCTTTATATCAATTTCATCAAATAAATTTTCCAATACCAATTAAACAATTTTAATTTCAAAAAATTCCATCAGTTTCAAAATTTAAATTCAAAAAATTAGATTCCACAAAATTTCATCAATTTATAAAATATTCCTCAATTCAATGGAATTGGGTGTTTTACGAAATTCATGCCGAATCTAATTTCAAAACCCCAATTAAATGTAATTTTTTTTTTAATCGTCCAATCAAAATAAATTTAGTTTATATAAAAAAAATTGTATTTAAATAAAATAAATTGAATTTAGATCAAAGAATTTAGAGATAATTATCTTTCCCAGTCAAAATAGAACCATCAAACTTAGAAACAAGGGATCTCAAAACAACAATCTCTATCTAGGAAAATAATACAATGAATGTTGATAAGGGACATCCAAGAATAAGTAACTAGATTCCAGATCTAGCAAAAGGGACACTAGATCTTCTAACAACATAGAAATCCCTGAAACCAAAATGGGGAAAAGAGAGTGGGAGTGGGAGGAAGAGAATGAGAAGAGGAAACCTACTAGGTTTATATCGAACACTACTTTAAAGGTTTTGATTCACTTCTGAGAGGTTGTAGGGGCCAAAATTTTCTCTTGGGAGCTCCTTGGAAGAATAAATAAGAGGGGGTGAAATTATGTCTATAAGAAACCTTAAATGAGTGTCACTTGGGATTAAAAATTAATTTAGGATTAATTAAAACCCATAAAATTGGTTAATTTGGTAGAGAAACATGGATAAGATAAATTGTTTCCCTAGTGGTGTGACCCTTTTATCCATGTCCATGGTTTCTTCTAATTGGGTGCATAGTTTTTCAAATCAATCACTAATCGTGAAAATCCCCACTATATGGGTTTTCATGGTTCATACTATAAGGGTATACATTTTGGGAAAACCATCTTCCTACCATACATAGCCTAGAAACTATCATGATTTCCAAATGTTTCACCCAAAAAACCCCAAAAAACCCAACCATTGTAATAATGCTTTTATAAATTTAGAAAAAAAAATACCAAATAATGTCAAAAGTGACATAAAAGGGTTTTTAAAACAAATATTATATTATTAATTTATATTCTATTCCTAAAAATATAAGGATCAGCCAAAGGACTTATATAATGATAGGTGTATCATTAATGAACCACATGGGGTTCTCTTGGAAGTATATAGTATGTTAATTAACCATAAAATATAAAAATACAAAGAGACATGGTAAGTGTCAAACTATTTAACTAAGAGTTAAATATAAAAGATAAAGTAAATATAGTGACCCAAACCTATCTAAAACCTCTTGGATGAGTGGTTTTCGACCCATTCCCACCATATCCTTTAAATAATCCCTTTTTGAGCCTTTATAAACCGAAAGTGAATTTATTATAAGATAATATTTCTACCATTTCCTAAGTTGCCCCTCACACCTCTTATAAAAGGGCACTCCACCTTATATCTAATTAACATCATCAATGCCTTTGGGCTCGGAAAACCACTTCTCAAATATCCTCTAAACTTCCCTCACTTCATCCTAGAGGCCTTCATTTAGTCAGAAAGCCAACTTATTGAGCCCTTTTGATCAAATAAAAAGGAAGAACTTGAAGAAGAGGTAATAATTTCACCACCCTCTATCAAGTTATTTTCATCTTCCACTTCTTGTTTCCTTATTATTTACAGTGTAAAATTACAACTCCAATATCTTATATTTAATTTTATGTTATTATAAATATTTCACAACTATATTTATTATTCTATCCACCATATGAATGATAATGTCACCATGCGTGCGTACGTACGGTTTACTGTCTCCACGCTGTGGTGTAATTTGTTATTCCACACTCTGTTATTTGGATGGATATAATGATTCATAATATTCATATAAATAATGAAAATAACATGATAATGTATCTATAAAATTAATATACCATCCAATTCCACACCTTTAAGGAAATGATATTGTCACTCGTGCGTAGGCACTGATTACCGTCTCCACAACGCGATAAGATTCATTTCCACGTTCACCATTCATCGACAATTATAAAAATATATATTACTATTAATTATATAATATATGACATAATAATTCTACTGGATATATATATATATATACTTACATATATATCTTATTCACTTATTTCCGTTCAATACGATATGAAAAGGGAAACCACGTTTATGCGTACGTACGGACTACCGTCTTCATAAACGTTGTTTTTCATTTAATATATATGTCTATTATACATATTTATATTCTAAATATATTTGATATATAAATCATGTTTTATATTCTGGAAGTATTTAAATCTTGTTCTAAGTGATACAATCAAGAGTAACAAGTTAAAACACGTACGATAAAGAAAGCGATTATTACCCGAAATGTTAATTTAACATGGAAATTACTATTAAACGGGTAGTATAATGTGATAAATAAATCATTTATTATATAATAAATATTAATATGGTTCTGTTATAATTTAATAACATGCTACAATCTTCATACAGGAGGTTTTAACGTACCCTCGACTAATGGAAAGTTCAAGGTAAGGGTTAATTTCACAATCTCTTTATTATCCGAGGTTCTTTTTACGTAAATATATACTGGGACATATTTATTATCCATTTCCATGTTTCATTAAATAGTTTTCAAAGGGATTATTTTAAGGGAATTTTTACTAAAACATCATTTTAAATGTTATAAATATATATTCTTCTAAACCATTCTCATTAATGCCCATGTTTTCAAAATGGTTTTAAGGATTTATTTAAATGGTAATGAATGTTTTAAAATATTAATTACCTTAAAAAGTTTCAAAGTTGTATAGGACACTTTGATTCAAAAAATATATTTAATTGTATTTCTTTCTAAATTTTGTAACTTTTAAATGTTTTCATGAAAAATGGATATTTCTCTCAAAGAGTTTTACAAATCATTTTCATCTATGTCAAAATCATTTAATGATTTTTAAACTTGTTTGAAGATGATTTATTATGATACAAATCTTCTATATAGTATTGAAGGTTTTGTGATATTTTTGACTATGGATGTGTTATTTTTATACCATTCATGATTTATGGATAAAGTATTGACATTTTGTATGCCAGTTTTAATACGAATGATTATGTTATGTTTAAACCTTTTCATATGAGGAAAGCAATGGAAATAGTAAGTGAAAGGTGGATCCCACTATAGCTCCTCGATGCATCGGTAGGTCTCATGAGGCAATCTTGTGCCTTGGAACAAGGCCTTGAAAAAATATTATTTGTAGTCTTAGCACAAGGCCTTAAATATGTTGTTATGATAGTCTGGCATTATGCGTTCCATCATTATGAATGTGGCTATTGATATTGCATGTTATTATTTGACTAGTAGAATATCCATGGGATTAATTAAATGGAATTATTTTATTTAATATTTTCCATATTATGTTGAATTTTATTTTTAAAATGGATTTTATTTTAATCTTATACATTGCCTTAAATGTTTATCCTTATTTATGAAAGTTTCCACTATATTGTTATCCTTATTGAGCATCTGAACTCACCCCTTTCTATGTTTTAATTTTCTCAGGATTCCAAGATGTATTTTATGATTCATAAGAAGGGTTAATCTAGGAGAGTAATGGTGTTCTCAAACGATAATTAATGTTGTGTTTTATTTTCTAATGTGTAATGTAACGTCCATGTCTGTAATCTATTTCCAAGACTGGTAAACTGATCGGTCTTTCGGGACTTGATTCCTTGTAATCATTCTAATGTATTTAAATAATGTACCGACTCTGGTTAACTAGGGTCACGTTGCTACACCCCAGAGTGTTTGGGAATGATCTATGGCATCCCTAGTGTGTCTGGGAATGATCCCCTATATTGAGAATTGATCTAGATAGGGTATTTGGTATTCCCTAGTGTATTTGAAAATGATTTGTGGTATCCCTCAGTATGTCTAGGCATGATCCCCTCTCTATGGTATCATAATCTTCCTTGAACAATACATTCTCTTTTGGGTAGTGCCTAATTGACTGTGACATCTTAATGATCGTCTTCAATGATATCATGTCTTGAGTTGTGATATAGCCTAGATAGAGAATGCATTGAGTAGAATCATATGGATGACAGTTGGTTAAGACCACCCAATGACATTGGTGTTTCTCATAAATATATCTAGTTATTATTGTTATATGTGATGGCCACATATTCCTCTAAGGACAACAGCAATATATTTCCTTCATGGTATTTCCTTTTTAGTATTTCCTTCTTAGTATTTTATTTGTGGTTTTGGGGTGTCCTACGAAGTATTATTTTACTAACCCTTGAATGGTATTTGCCCGCATGTGTCATGTCTTGTGTAGATGATCAACCATTTGATAGAGTCTTAGGTGTACTAGGACCAAGCGGTGCTTAGTGAGGCTACATAGAATAGGTATTCTTCTGCGGCATCAGACTGAAATCCCAATACCATTTCCGTTATGTTGGATTATGTATGGTTTTATACAGATGAGTTTTATGAACTTGTGCATTCACCTTCCTAGACTGGGATGATGAATGAAACACTTCATCATTTTTTTGGTTTTTTTATGGACTATTATTGGTGGGATTGTATTTTGGCCATGTTTACTTTACTGTACTTCCTGTCATACTGTGTTGTGGGATCTTAGTTGTTTTCTTGAACTTTTTAGTTTTTGTTTTTTCTTTTCAACATTTATGGCTAAAAGATGTCTATGTGCATGCATACAGGTACATTGACCAATGCCTCTCATTTGTGGGATATGCCTACTTAGTGCTCTTCACAATATCTTGGCCTATTGGAGGTGGGTGTGGGGTAGTCGCAGCATGACCCCCTCTGAGATGGGTCGTGACACCTTTCAACACGCTTTGTATGACACTCTTAGGGGATATGTTTTTCACAATTCACAAACCATTTATGAACCATTATTAAAGAATTTAATAGATTGTTAGGTTAGAAAAACTAATAAGAAAATTTATATGGATAACCAATATTGGAATCTAGAGGCTCATAAATTATGATTTAAATGTCATTTATAATTTGTTTCTTTTATGTTCTTAATTTCCATTTTTATAATAATTTTGAGTTGGTGTGTTATCATCCTTTTTTATACTATTATATTATATAATGGTGGGAAATTGGAGGAATTGTTCTAAAAATTATTATGATGGTCAATGTTATGATTTCAAAAATGAGATGCCTATCTTAAAGGAATCCTATGTAAATAATATTATGCTTATTAAAAACTAGTTACCATGAATTATTATTAACATATAAACCATAGTTGAGTTTACTAACACATCATTTAATTGAAGGATGGGGTATTAATGGAACTATAAAATTTCTTATATATATAAAAGTATGGAATACAGTATCAAATTTATAAAGAAAAATTAATTGTTCGGTTAACATGTTTCTATAAAATAATGTTCAACCCTATGGCACCACCAATAGTTCAATGTCATAGATGTGGGGATCATGGTAATTATCCGAGTCAATTACCTAATAAAAGGGATAATAAGGATGATAAAAAAATTCCAATCCAAGCGAATGTGCCTATACAATGATGATTATGATCCACCACTATAGAGTTTTTTAAGTCTTATTTCCAATTTAGTATATCTATGACACTTTCTAAAATCATCAAATCACCACCACAAATGAAATGATTTCATTAGAGAAAATTTCTAAGATTATTGTATAAAATTTTGATGTTTATGTGAATTTACTTCTTAATAATAATATTATACTTAATTTAGTGAAACTTGATTCTCTATTGGGTATGGATTGGTTGTCCTAATATATAGTCAATATCAACTATCGAGAGTGGGAGATAACCCTTCACATCCTTAGTTATCCTCTGATTATGTACAAGTGTAAGGTGGAGAATTAATCTATACTCATCACATACCTAGGTATTACTTCCTTTTGATAAATTATATCTTACTAAAATGATTGGGACAAAGGAGAGAATTATTCTTCAATACAATCCCACACTGAGGGACTACACTAATGTATTCCTTTAAGAATTTATTGGTCTTCCTCCGGACCAATAGGTTTATTTATCAATAAAACATTAACCTAGATCATTTAAAATAACCAAGACTCTATATAGAATAACCTCCATTGAGTTAGAATAAATGAATATGTACTTACAATTGATTATAGAATAGGTTTTTATAAACTTGAGTTCATCACCGTGGGGTGCACCCGTCCTCATCGTTAAGATGAAGGATGAATAAATGCACCTTGAAATTTATTATAATGAACTAAAAAATGATATAGATCATGTATCCACTGAAATGGATATATGAATTGTTCGATAAAATATGTTGGGAACAGTTTTTCTTTAATGTGGACCTTCAGTTGGGATATTATTAATTAAAGGTGAAGAAGGAAGATATTCCCCAAACTACTATTCAATTAACGTATTAACATAATGAGTTCACTGTGACTCCCTTCTGATTATTTTTTGCTCTAACAATGATTATAGATTTAATGAATATAGTCTTAAGATATTACCTCAAAAAATTTGTGATAGTCCTTATAAATGATATCTTGAAATACTCAAAAAAATTAGGATCATCATAAGGATCATTGTAATAATATGCTAAAGACTTTGAGAAATGAGAATCTATATAAAAATTATATTAAATGTGTATTATGGATAGAGGTTGTATCAGCATTGGGGAATTTTATCCCCAGTAGAGGGATATTTGTGTACCCTTATAAGAGAAAGGCAATTGAGGAGTGGCCAAGAACAACACAAATAATGGATATCTATAGTTTCATTGGACTAATTGGGTTTTATCAAGGATTTGCGAGAAAATTATAATTATAGTAAAACCTATAACCCACCTAACACAAAAGGGAGTAAAATTTTTAGGGACTATTGAATGTGATGAGATCTTTATGTAATTAAAAAATGGGCTTATCACTACACATGTACTTACACCAGTCACTGGAGGGGATCTTTTAATTGTGTACAATTAATCTTAAAATAAGGTCTAGGATGTGATATAATGAAAAATTATAAAGTGATAGAAAAAACCGCAAGTCAGTTGAAACTATATGAGAATAACTATTCAACACATGATCTGGAGTTGGATGAAGTTATCTTCATGTTGAAAATATGGTGGAATTATATCAATTGAGAGAAGTGTGATATATATATCACAAGATCCTTAAGTATATATTTATATATATTTATCTTAATACGTACCATCAAAGATGATTATAGCTGATCAAGGACATTGTATGCTAAATCAATAACCATATTGGGTAAGGTAGACAAGTGAAAATTTATCCATGTAGAAAGGATACTACACAATATAAATGATGAGATTTGAGAAGAATTAAATATTCTAATACTTGTAGAAGATGGACATGGGATTCATAATGAAAGGAATAACATCATTACATTCTCAAATGATTTATCAACCATTCTTTCTGGTGAAGATAAAGTATTATGAAAGGATTGATGTGAAAATTTAGAAGATGTTTGAAGATATAAGAAAAGGGAAATCATCAGAGTTAAAAATTTACAAAAAGGAGTTGTAAGATTTGTGTCATGAAAATTTGTATAATAAGGTCTTGAGATAATGGATGAGTTTCTGAATTATAAAAAATGTTCGAGCTTATCCATACACCATGGGAGAATAGAGATGTATCAAGATCTCTGAAAGCAATATTTGCGGGACAATATAAATTAGGAGATTGAAAAATATACATTAAATTATGTGGTATGTTAGTAGGTGTTGGATAAAATAAAATATTATATGGTGATAATTCATCCATTACCCGCACTAATAAGGAAATAAGAATATATCACCATGGAATTTATCACATGTCATCTAAAATCATCAAGAGTAAATAATGATATATGGGTTTTTTTGGATAATATTAAAAATAATGATTATTTAATTTCAATTCGAGAGGACTTTTCACTCAATAAACATGAAAGGATGTATATCAGTGAAGTGGTGAGGATGTATGGGAAACACTCTCTATTATATCTGATAGAGATCCAATATTTTCCTATAAGTTTTGGAAAGGTATGTAACACAATTTCAACACCAAATTAAACATTATTATAACTTAACACCCCCAAAATCAATGGCCAATCCAAGGAAAATATCTAAAAACTTGACAAAATGTTGAGAGGCTATCTGATGGACTTAAAATGAGGATGGGATCAACAGATTCATATGGTCGCATTTCTGTACAATAATTGTTTCTACGCAATCATCTAAATTTCTATATATGAATACCATTATG
This sequence comes from Viscum album, assembly GCA_963277665.1. Taxonomy (NCBI): domain Eukaryota; kingdom Viridiplantae; phylum Streptophyta; class Magnoliopsida; order Santalales; family Viscaceae; genus Viscum; species Viscum album. The sequence continues at coordinate 411,533,447 of OY728128.1, read as the reverse complement.
AGTTTTGTGTAAGAACACCTGCATACTAGCATAATGATGGAGATAAAAAAATAATGGGACATGAAATGGTTGAGAAATGGTATAAAATGTCAGGACCATTCGAAATCACATCATGGATGGTCATAGTTTTCATACAATCTATACTGACAACCATCAATGAGACATCGAGTTTGAGGTTAGATATAATGTTTTCCTCTATATATCTCCATGGAAGAGAGTCATGAGATTTTAGAATAAGGGTAAGCTTTTTCCTAGGTAAATCAACACATATGAGATTCTTGATCGTATCCGAGCTTTGTCTTATCAACTAGTACTCCCAACAACCCTACTAATAGTACCTGAAGTGTTCCATGTATCCCTATTAAGGATGTATATAAAAGATAACTGAAATGAACCAAATTCTAAGGTGGTGAAATTGGAAATTATCTCTCTTATGAGGAGAATATAGTTATGATGTTGTATCACAGAGATAATGTTCTTTTCAACAAGATAACTCATGTAGTCAAAGTACTATAAAAATCAATAAGTATGTGTATGTGACATGGGAATTGGAGGAAGACATAAAGCATAAATATATTCGCATGTTTTCATCTTATTATGTAAAACAAAATTTTTGCGGAGAAATTTATTAATCGGAGAAGAATGTAATGGCCCAAAATACAATAAATGGAATTTCCCTTCTGAATATATAACTGTGTGATATTTATTAATATAAAATTATATGATTCACACACACTAAATTATAAAACAAACTATATTTTATTATATTAATTTTAAAAATAAATTTAGAGAATAAATATGAACATTATAATTGAACGTATTATAATGGTAAAAATTGAAAATAAGATAATAATAATTGGAAAATTTTTATTTGCACTCTACTCCTGAATAATCATATATATGAACAAACACATCAAGAAATAAAGCATAATATTAGTAATGTAATATGCATTTTAAAAATGAATATATATATATATAAAGCATTGAGAAAAAATAAAATTGAATAAAGAATTAATGAAATATGATGTATCTATAGAAATTAGGAAACCCATATGGATATTACAAATCTGACCATTGGAAAATTAATATTATCTATGGAATATTAATAATACCACTGGAATAGAAATTTGACCATTAAGAACAGTAATATGACCATTAGAATATTAACCTCACCTATGGAAATGTAAAATATCATTTAGGTATCTTATAAGATGGAAATACAACATATTTATATAATGATACAATAAACTAATTTTTTTAAATTTTAAAATAAGTTTTTATATTTTTTTAAAGCAGAATTGATTTAGTTGTATTTTTATGGAAAATATAAACATTTAAAAAAAATTAATTTTTATAAAATGGGATTTTAAATTAATTTCATGTCGTATTATAATGATAGTATAATTCTATTAGTCCACAATTAACTTTTAAATGGGTTCTAAAATTGATAATAATATTAAAATAGATATTTTTTTCAAATAAATAATGATTTTATTTAAGAATTTATTTTCCCATATTTATAAATGAAATTTCATAAGATGGAATTATTTTTTAGAATCTAAACATCAAAAAAGGATTAGGGTGAAGTTTTTTTAATTTTCTAAAAAAGTTGAATTCTAGGTGAATAGTGAAATATGAAAAAATATGATATTTAACATTATAAGGTGAATACATGATTTGTTGAATCATGGATTATTTAAGATCCAATTAGTTCAAACTCACATGAACAATTTACTATATAAGGTCAAAATGATTGATCACTATTGGAAGTCTTGAGCCAAAATAATAAACTAATGATTATATTATTAAAAACACCATCTCCCCCCTTATAAATGTTGCACCCAACCCTGGAAACCGCCTAGTGGTGACCTAAGACGGTGGGTCATAAGACCTCAAGTTCACCTCCCCATATTCCAGAGGTTTCCAACTAGAATACAAGGCTTACGGTGTGTCTGTGTTAAGGCTATTCACTCTTTGATCAGAGTGGTGCAGAACCATGTATAATAAATAAAAAATAATGGAAATAGTAATAATAGATAGATAATAATTAAATAATAATAAACCATAAAATATAAATGATTGGCAGAAGTTGAATCCACAGTTGGTGAAAAATATTTATGATCATTTATCAATAAAAAATGATAACATAGGGAAAACAAGGTATACAACCATATACCACATTCTATAAAAATAAAAAAAGTCCCAAAAGAAGCTACTACTAGTATAGTGAGCATAAGATCATTTCTCTTCTCATATAATTCATCCTAGTACTAGTAATCAAGCATCAAAAGCTAGTTTCTTCCCTTTATCTGTACCTATGATCATAAAGTATGACTGGGTACCAAAGGAGGCCCATGAATGGTGTGATACATAATCACTAGGACACCAAAAACAATTTATAGATCAATATAGTACATAAAATATAAAATGAATAGTGATCCAATAATAGTAAATTCAAGGTAATAAATATATAAAACATGATGGTCCAGGGTCCACTCAGATACCCCACCAACACTACCTACTTCAGCCTAATCTAGATGTATCTAAACCAAAGGAACCTATACAAATATGTTAAGGAATGTACATGGGTCATCATAAATAAAGCATCAAGTGTAGTCTGACACCAAGTTTGTGATTTAGCTTGGTAGACATATCCATAATACATCAAATAAGCATTATACTAATTAAAAAATAAGGCATCAAATGTTAACAATGAAAAACAACCATTTAATCTAGTATGGTAATCTAGAGCCCATCCAATGTGATCTATAAAATAATCTTAATTTTCACTATAGGAGCTCACAAAAATACCCATTACCATAGCGCCCACCCAAGGTGACCCAAGAATGGCATCCCTCATATCACTCTTATAATGGTGTGAACCAGAACCTATGAGCCAATCCTAGGCATCTAATATAGAGCACTGAGTATCACTCAAGGCAAGGTATATCCATCTTGCTAACAAGCTACCAAATTTATTTTATTCTGCCCAACTACTATGGAATGAGGCACAAAACAATGTCTAGAAGGGATGATAAAACAAGAAAAAAGAACAAAAAAATAAGGCACAAGCATGAATCAAGGCATTAAGAATAAACTATAAGGGATAAGTTATTATGTAAAGGATGCTCCATTCTCTCAATTCTCGTCATTATATCAATGTTTTCATTATAAGGTACCATAAATCAAGGGGTATTCTGACAAATTTATTACATTGTGTCAATAGACTTTCAAGGATGGAAAGACCCATAGAGGTGGACAATATCAATGTGAATGAACTCAGATGAGATTTTCAATTTTATATGGTCACAAGAAACATGAGGATCCATTTATATTAATTTATTTATCATTTTATGGGTGTCATAGGAAGCTTCCAATGCGCGAAACAACAATACTCAATATAGAAAGCGATGAAACATCAAGAAAGAATTTTGACCACCTACCGTAGGTTTGTATAATAATGATCATCCATTTTAATCCCTTGAATAGATATAGAGTGAAATATATCATAATAAATAGTAAATACTTTGAAAATGGGGATAATGGGATCTGACCAAAATAGTGCATCAGGGGAGAAGAGAATCTAGAAATATATGGAATAGGATTAATGAACATACCTATAGCTATCCAATGCATGTGATAGCGAAGGAAATAGAGATTGGATGTAGACGCAACCAAAATACCTATGTAGAGAAGAGGAAGATAGATTATTCATGGGTAGGGATATCCACTGGAGGAGAAAATAGGGTTATAGGATTAAAAAAATAATCATAGAAAAACTGGAATTTACCCTTTATTTACTAGGCTAAGAAGTTTGGCCACATGGTTGGCCAAACCTTGCGCCAAACCATGCACCCAGTTCTCCACAAGGAGGGATCCCACATGAGCTAGGCACACCATTTTTCTAACTATATGAATGGCATGAAGAAGCGACTGTAAAAAATTTTAGCACCACCCACATGTTCATGTTCTTAGTATAACATTATTTTAGAAAAACTACATGTCCCCCACACCCCGCTTTCACAACTCACACAGTTATGGAAATTGTGCAAGATGGGATGCATGGTTTCTCCTAACATGTGACCAAGTATTTTTATCTACATTTTAAGGATTTTAGCCATGAAAAATCCCTAGACACCCCCATGACATCTATGACTGCATTAGGTAAGATTAAATGGGACAATCTAAGAAATTGATTCCAAAAAAAAATGATCACCACATTCATGAAAATCCAGGATGTTACAATCTACCCTCCTTAAAGCAATTCATCCCCGAGTTACCCTCCAAGGTCTCGTCCTACACACAATTGTGCTGTAATAGCATCCGACTAGTGGAAAAACCCCACCTTTGAGAGACTTCATGCTCCAATCAACTTAACATATCGAATCTCCTGGAAATATGCATATGCAACTATCTCAATATCCTTGGTGTAAGAAAAATGCGATGTGTCGTCATGATAATGAAGAAACTGGGATATGTGGAATACATTATGCAATGCACAATACCTCTAAAGTAATGAAAACAGATAGGCTACTGACCCAAATCTCTCCAGTATCTTGAAAGTACCAATATAATGAGGTGATAACATTTCCTATCTCTTAATTCTTCTGTTAACCAACCTAGGAAATATATGCAAGAAGACTCGATGTCCCACCTCAAAATCCATAGGTTGAAAATGATGATTGTATAAGACTTCATGCTAGATCAAGGTGAAGCCATACACTTTTAAATAACTAGAATTTCTATGTTGTCTCTTAAATGAAATAAGGTCCCCAACTGCTACCTCACCTACATATAACTATCATAGAGGTGAATAGAATGACCTACCACAAAGGGCCTCATATGGGGCCATCTAAATCATTGCTCAAAAATGATTATTATAGTAAAACATGACTAGAGATATATGTTTCTACCATGAACCTCTAAAATAAAGGATATATTCATATAGCATGTCCTCTATCGCCTGTATCATCTAATCAGACTAACCGTTAGTCTAAGGGTGATATGATGTTGTCAAGAGAACATGTGAACCTATTTCCTTCTACATCCCTTACTATAACCATGATGTAAAGTGTGAATATTGGTCTGGTATAACATAATGGGTAACACCATTATGGAAAAAAATGTCATAGATAAAAATCCTCCAAACCTCATCAATAGAGATGGTATACCAGATTGGTTGGAAGTGTGAGACCAGGGTTAACCTATAAAAGATCACCCACAACTCATCACTACCTCAAGGGGACCTTGGAAATCCCAACACGAAATCCATGGTGAAATCATTCCATTTTCACTCAATAATGGATACAGTCTATAAAAGTCCTGCAGGTAGCTAGAGATCTACCTTAACATACTAATAGGTGGAGCACCAAGTGATAAAAACTAAAATCTACCTCTTCATAACTTTCCAACAATACTGGATAAGTATGTCTCATTATATCATGGTATGCCTTGGGTGAAATTCACAGACAAAGAAATGAGATTATTGAATCACCTCTTCCCATATGACTGATGTAACCCAGATACATCCATAGGAGGGAATGATCTCATTCTCATCAATAAACTAACCATGTTGTGGGTTTTCACCAACTAAAATCTTACTCCGGAAGAGGACCTCGGAGTTTGAGTGTTGTCTTATGCACACCCACTCCAGAAGAGAGGATTTCACTGCCAAGTCAACTAAAATAAGTTTTCCATGCTATTCTCCAACCTCTAGGTACATATTATAGAACAAATAAACCAAAATCCACTAACTATTTGACTCATGGATGGATTTTGTTAAAGTCTTATAACTCAGGGTGTTAGACACAACATTACCCTTTAAATAATTATAAGAAAGCTAAAAATTTAATCATTCTAGACATAAAACCCACCTGTGATTCCTTAGGTTCAATTATAATTGTGTGGAGATGTATTTGAGGCTTTGTGAGACATGTAAATAATGAATGACTTTCCAAAAACATATTGGATCCAACAATGTAAGACATAAACCATAGCTGCCAACTCAAGATCACACATAGGGTAATTCTTCTCTTGAGGTATTATTTGGCAAAACCCATACACTAACACCAGATGTCTCTATGTTATAAATTATACCAACCTATTTCTTAAAGAATCAAAGTAAAAAAATTATTATTCCAAGCTCAAGAAGAACCAAGATCATTGCAGAATTCAGTCATCCTTTCAACTCTTGAAAATATATCAATCAAGATTTAGACCATATAAATTTCACCCATTCATAGTCATTCCCCTGATAAGAACTTCTATGCATGAGAAATCCTAGATGAATCTCATGTAATATCTATCCATACTTAAGAAAATTTTCAATCTAGACACATTCTTTGGGGTTCCTTAGGAAACTACAATTCTCACCGTATCTGGGTCAATTAATACACATGCATCTAATATGATATGTCCCAAGAAGTGAACCATACTAATCCAAAAGTGTAATTTTCTAAGAGTAGAATAAATATGGTTCTCTCTTATTATATTCAAAATGTTCTCAATATGATTAGCATTGTCATTTCTAGTGTGATAATTTACTAATATTCCATCTATGAATACCACTAAAAATTAATCTATGGGTAGGTGGAAAACTTGATACATAAAATCCATAAATAATTCCATCACATTCATAAGGTTGAATGACATAACTAGATACTTATAAAAGATATACATAATTTAGTATTTTGAATATGGCATGTTTTTTGGAATCACATGCATTTGATTGTAACCCAAACTTAAATCATTCTTAGAGAAAAATACCACTCCTTAGAGCTGGGTGAAGAGGTTATCTATATGTGGATTTGGATACTAGTTCTTTATAGTAAGTTAGTTCAACTTTGGTAATTCATACACAAACTAATGTTACTATCTTCATTCTTGGTGAAAAAAATAGGTGAACCCCAAAAATATGTTCTAGGTCAAATAAAACCCTATTCCTCTATGTCTTCCAACTACTTCTTGAGTTCTTGGAACTTTTTAGGTTCCATCCAAGAAGGAGGAATGGACACTGGTTCCAAACTTGACACTTTATCGATGGGGAACTAAACCAATCTTAGAAGAGGTAGGTAAAATAAATCATCAAGGAGGACATCCATGAAATGATCCACAATAAGAGAGAACTCTATAAACTACATTCCATGATCGCTCATAAGGAGTATCTCTATCTAGAATGTCACTTTTCCTTTCCCTCAAAACTTTGGTCCAGCTTGACTAGCCTAGATATCACATTCTCACTTATGAGCATACATGTTTCCATGAGGTGATACAAACAACACTCTGTGGTGGTATCAATCAAAATAGTAATGATAAGGTACATTCCATTCCATACCTTGAAGGATGTCAAAGCCATTCATCTTGTGGAAGAAGAAATTACACAAGAAATGATACCAACCTATCTCAAATGGGAACTTATTAAACTTTCATATATTCTCAATCCTGACCCCTAGTGGTGTATCATGATTCATCACTCCGATGCAGTATTTTTTTTAGGAGGCCTAGACTTCAGAGAGTTATAGCATATATAAAAGAGTGCAATGAAACTATATCAAATAGAGAAGAAACTAAAGTAGAGGATACCATAATAATACATCATATTATAGAATGTCGTGTACTATGATCCTTTTTCATAGGCTAAACTGCATAGATATGGCCCAAACTAAGGCCCTAAGATGCCACCAGAGTAGCCTGAGCATCTCCACTCTAGTGGAACCAAGCCTCAATGGTTTGACTACCTCATCCACGAACACCCCCACAACCTGGTCAACCAGTAGAAGACCAACTCACAGCCTCATGTGGAGTCTCTAACCTTGTACCTAAAAGCAGTGTCAGTATTTATCCCCATTCTCTAGGAATTAGTGGAAATATTGGAAGAAGAACTATTGTTGACCCATATTGACATAAGATCTACACTTTATTTGGTTCTCGTGAACTGAGGATTCCTATATCCATTACTGCCACATTGGGGACACACTACATAGCTAGGGTATGTGTCACCTAGCTCAAAATTTCCCTGCATTCACCATCAAAACGACACTTCCTTCCACGAAATAAAGCATCACCATACCTGGAATCTACGAAATAAAGCATCACCATACCTGGAATCTAAACCTCATTTGATCACATTACCAACTTCCCTATGGTCTCATTCTTTAATGAGGCTATGGTTCACAATATCTAAAATGGCATTGAACCGAAAGATTTTCAACTGTAATCAGAAGACCTACAGAAGGTCGTACTCAAATCATCTTGTAGTCATCAACTCATCACGGTTCAATGTTTGAGAAAACATTGTATCCTAGTGATGCAATCCGAATAAACTAAAATTGTCATAACACTCTACTAGAGATGCATAAACATCATTGAACATTATGATCTTAGTATCTAATTGAAGAAGTGATCATAAAAGGCTATTTGAATGTCTGCCCAAACCATACCATAATGGTGATCATATGGAGATATGAAATCCCACCAATTATTTGTGAAGTCATGTAGAATGTATTTAGAGAGCTGAACCTTTGTTCTGGAGGCATCTCAAGATGGTAAAATATATACATCATGATCTCCAACCTTGAATAAATGACCTGAGGTCCACCATACCTTGAGTAGGTGGGTGAATTCAGATTATGGAATAACCAAGTCAATTCTTCCATAGTAGGGGTTGGTCAGGGGTCACCCTATAATAATTGTATAAAGAGAAATAATCTATAATGAAATTGAGAAATGGTTCCCAGTGGAAGATCAATTGGAGGTGCCTCAGGTTGCACTACCAGAGGTACCATTGGAGGCTCAAGGACCCCCAGCTCCAGAACATGCTCATTGACTCTTTCTTAGCATACAATGTAAGGAAATTGTGGTGGAATAAATATAAATTTTCACATATAACTCCTCAGATAATATATAACAGCAGATATGAAAACATAAATATGAAAGGATATGTCCAAGACCTTATTATAAGTGAGTCAGACCCCTCAGTCTGCTCCTAAATCCTAGTTAGGTGGTATGAAAGGTCACAAAAGGATCACAGGAGAGACAAACTACTACACACTATTATGTTTGGTTCTTGATCAATCTCTTGTATATCTTAGGAGAGGTTTTGGTTTATGGATTATAAAATGAAATGTATAGAGGAAAACACCATTTACATTGAATTTGGAATCTTTATCTAGAGGAAACCATTCCATTTTGAGTCATTAATTTATTGAAATTCATTATTATTTATTTATATATTGGTATCTCAATCTAGTTAACTATGTTACCAATTTCAGATATATAAGGTTGATATACTTATAAACTGAAATTGGGTTTTCAAGTAACTGACATATGGAATTTACACCCGGTTAAAAGATGTAACAAATCATGTATAGTGATTTGATTGGATGAACAACCATTTCCAATTTATAAAAGTACTCAACTCTTAAATTACCATTGGAATTCATCACCTAACCAAACTAATATTTGTGACCACAGAACTGATGGATCATGGATCAACATGGAATAATTAGTTAATTAAGGTTTAATCATCAATATATGTATAAAAACCCATTTATATTGATATATCAATGTTATTTAATCTAATTAGGAAATTATAATAAGAAATATGCACACACTATAATACATAACAACAATTCACTCACAATAAGAACATGTAATTTTGGAAATGCATGTTGAAATATAGATATTTCATGGAACAATGCATGAAATATAACTCCTATGGTGCCTAGAATGATGCATGGTATGGTACACCCTCATATCATTGGGCCAAGGTAGAAGAAATCTCATTGCAACCATATCAAAAATAGTTACAACACAAAGAGAATGTATCACCCAAATGTGAAATTCATAAAAGTGTAATAAGAACAACTAATAAAAAAAGTTACCCAAAGAAATTTTGTGGTTCCCCTATACATGGGTTAGCTACTCCTAGGAATAGGATCATTACCAAATTCCAATACTCATAGTCACATGTATAATACCCAAATAGTATGATAAAAGGAAAATAACATTTGATACCACTTTTTAGCATTCCGCCGCAAATCCACTAAGCGGTGCCCCAATATGGTGTTCCATAAGACTTCAAGCACACCTCACAGAACGTCATAGGCTTTCAACTAGTAGTGAAGGCCTAGGGTGTGTCCGTAAAAGAAAATTACCTCATAGATTAGAGTGGAGCACAAAAGTGCATAATAAATAAGAAACAATAAAACTAAACATAATAAAAAAACAATAAAATAATAATAAACAATGAAATATAAATGAAAGGCCAGAGATGAATCAATAATAGGTACAAAATTATGATGATCATATAGATATGAAAAATAAGTACACATTGAAAATAAGGGATACAGAAATATAACAGAAGATATAAAAATAAAAAAAATCATCTATTAATTGCATCATGAGAATAAGCACGATCCTTAACTCCTATAATCTATCATAGTATGTGTAATTATGCATTAGATGCTGGATTGTTACCTTTATTTATACATTTGATCATAAAGTCATCTTGGGTACCAAAGGTGGCTAAAGTAGGGTGTGAGATATACTCATAATTCCACCACCAATGGTTTCTAGATCAATCTAGTTCATGAAATATAAAACGAATAAAGTTCCAAATAGTAAATGCAAGGCAATGTATAAATAAAACATGATGGTCGGGGTTTCTACTAGAATATGTGACAATTAATACATGATTTAGCCTAATCTGAATGTCTTTAAACCAAAGGAAACTTTTCAAATGAGATAAGGAGTGTACATGCTCATCATAAATAAAGCTTCAAGTGTATACCGACCCCAATCCTGTGATTTGGCTTAGCATACATATACCTAAGATATAGATTAAGCATTCTACAAATTTAACAATAAGAAATAATATATAAACTAGGAAAATAAACCAATGAATATATTATATTAATCCTGATAATATACAAGGAAATCAATAAAGTAATCCCATGGGTCACTCTAGTAGCTCCCAAAAATACCCCATACCTTAGATCCCATACAAGGGGACCCATAAAAGTCATCACTCACATCACTCTCAGCATGGTGTAAGAATGAAACTCTGAGGTCATCCAAAGTATCTCATATATGGGAGTAACTATAACCTAAGACATGGTATAACCATATTTAAAAAAATACCATCCATGGTGCCTGACATAGTGAACCGATGTCACTCATGAGTATAATAATTTTCCCTGAGATCCCGTACATGGAAAACAAAGTATTGCTCTTAGTGTTTCTTGTAGATCTAAAAACAAACCAGGGAAAGACCTTCCATGGTGTCCATAATTCAAAACACATGTCATCTCCTAGCCCATAACAGGTAAGGTATAACAATCAAGATAACACATAATCATAAAGGAATTCCATTTTCATAATATATAAAATTTTTCCAATTCATTTTTTTCCCATCCAATAAAAATGGCATAAGGAATAAGATAATGTACACCAGGACTGAGGAAATAATCATAAAGCACAAATCAATACATCATAAATCATGAAATAAGGATTGAAGCATAAATTATATGGAATAAGGTCCCAACTAAAGGTTATTCCATTATTTCAATTCAATTCATTATTTCAAAGCATTAACTAAAAGGAAACACACCCCAAGTAGTGTGTAGACAAATGTTTTTCAAGGGTTAAATAGGCTATCAAAGAAATAAACACCCATAGGGGTGGACCACAATAAGGAGAATGACCTCACATGAGAGTCTCTATTATTTAAGGTCACAAGGAACATGAGGAACAATTTAAAATAATTAATTATTCATTTTGGTGGTGTTTCTGGAAGGTTCTCACACATTTCACAATGAGACACAATATAGAATGTGATGAAACAATAGGAAAGAAGCTAGACCACCTAACATAGTTTCTCAAAATACCACTCATTCATTTTTGAATATTGAATTGAGATAGAATGGAATAAATCATAAGAAATGTTAAATGACCTAAAAATGGGGAAAATTAGATCACACTCTAATAGTTCGGTAGGGGAGAAGAGAAACTAGAAATAGAAGGAAAGGAACTAAAGAGATTACCTTTAGCTATCCAATGCCTTTGAAAATGAAGTAAATACAGATCATATGTAGGTGAAACCAAAATCCATCAGTTGAGAAGACAAGAAAAAAATGGAATAGGATTAAAAACTTAATTGCGAAAAAACTTACATTTCCCCTTTATTTGTTGAGATGCATGGTTTGGCCAAACGATTAGCCAAACTGTGTGCCAATTGTGCACCTAGTTCTTCTCCAGGAGGGACCTCAAACGGGATAGGCACACAATTTGGTTAACCATACACAATATTAGTGTAATACACTATAAAAAAATGAAATAACCACATTCAGGGGTGTGCACGTAGGCTCACATTATTTTAGAAAAACTGTGCACCTCCACACCCCTCTTTCACACCGCGCCTGGTTATGGAAACCATGTGGGATGGGTGACCCGAGTTATCCTAACCATGAAACCTAGTATATTTCTCCAAATTTAGATTATCTAGGCCTTAAACATTACTTTGAAACCCCTGTGAAATCCATGACTTCATCTAGTAATATTACAAGGGCAAAAACTAATAAATTAAAGAAAAAAAAAGCAATTTGAACCTTTATAAAAATATAGAATGTTACAATAAATAGATACCCTCACAACCCGTTCTCATCAAATATTCAAAGCCACGAGGATGTAAAAATTTCTACCCAATTATCTTACTAATACTCTCCCCCACATCCTAGTACTTCTTGTCTCACCATATTCCATTTTAGAGAACCTTATGGGGTTGTTTAGGAAGATACAACTAAAGTAAGAGGTAAAATTCATGACTGACCACTTTTAATGTTATTCCTCTTCTACCACCCACTATATATTACATACACCATGAAATATTATCATAAATATCCTAAATATAATGATATGTTATTATTACTGTGTAATATCAATCTTTACCATCCCTTCTTTAGATTCTAAAATGTAATCATTTTTTATAATTTGGCTGGTTCACTCACTCCATGAACAACATACTTGGTTTTTATCTACTTCCTTCAAGGGTGATAAAAAAATATTATAATGGTTAATAAAGATGGTAAAATTTATATTATTACTTAATTCATTGTTTTGAATGAATATAGTATCATAATATTAAATAAAATGAAATCAGTTCATGATGGTTTATAAAGATGGCTAAATGAACTAACCATACACCGTTAACAATTTTACTAAATGAATCACCCAAATATTAGAATAGAAAAGAATAATTTAATCCATTTAAATTTATTAAACAATAAGAATAACAATTCATTTCACTTCTTAGGTTGTGTCCTCATATTTTTGGAACAACAATATTTATCGAAAAGTGGTGAAACCTTATAACCATGAAACAAACACCTTCAGAACAATGAAATTAAACATTATATCTTAGTGAAATGGTTACAAATTAACATAATATAATTATAATAAATTAAATATAGGTGTAAAATTTTCTAAATTAAGTAATTAATTAATTTAATTTGATTATTCAATAAATTAAGTGCATGTTCACAATTATTCCTGAACATGGGAGAGGCGGTCTCTTCAAGCCACCCCTTTTCATTGGGTTATGACATGTATCTTGATAATTCACACTCTCTATATCTCAATGATGTTATGAAATTATTATAAAATCTCTATATATATATCTTACCTATATACCTATCTTATTATTTATTCCTTTTATGGGGTAAGACATGCATTAAGTTCATTTCTCAAATGCTTTCTTTAAAATCAAACTCGATTAAGGGGAAATTTTATATTCCATAATATATTTATATAACACTCAATTAATGTATTTATTACCATTCATTATTTCATTAAATAAAGGAATATATTAGTATAAACATTCTCTTTTAACTCTTTTTATCAAATAAAATTCCATACTTATTATATTTCCAAATTTATATAACTAGTTTCTCAAAACAATATTTTTGAAAGATCACCTCTATACCCAACTATCTTCCATTTATTAGGATGTTTTTTTTCAACATTAGCACCATATTTTGAGACCAATTCTATTTTAATCAGATAATAATATCCCAAATATTTAATCCTTCCTTTTCTTTGAAATCTTTATGAAATACCCTTTTATTATGATATGAGGAAACATTAAGCAACTCATTTATTTCCATGGCTGTTTCTTATTTTTATGCCTTATGGCTGAATTCCTTTTATTGGACTCATAAGAATATAGATGTTATAATGGGTGTACCATGATATAATTCCAATACATTGATTAGTGTCTATGTATAATGTTATGATATGTATGGGATTAAGGATTAAACAAAATCCTTGTTGAGTGTTTTTACATCATGTGATGTTGTCTTGGTTGATAGTATTGACTTATTTTTTTGTGATGTTATAGTTTGTTGCCACATTCCATGGTTTCCATGATGTTATGATTCCATGTTCTTATTTTATGCTCCCAAATTATTTTTCATGAGACTTAACTTTTATGATATCATGTTATGTATTTTGACTCACATGTAAAGTGTATTTATCATGTTTATTCCCTTGCTAATATTTTTAAATAACCCCTTTTGTCTATGCATTCCCAAAGTTATCCATTGCAGTTTTAAGATATCCAATGTATTTTATATCTCATTATAGTGATTAAAATAATGTTGTTTTATTTTAGATACATGTTTATGATTTATGTAACAAGCCTTCCAAATACACTAGACCTATCAATCATTTGGATGTGTTTATAGATAATTTATGTTCAAAACAATGTAACAATATGTTTAAATGGGTTAGGCTACTAAATATTTTATGTATGTTTCAGAATGATGAAAAATACATTAATATTATCCTCCTATTATTGTTATTTTACTCATCACCATATTTAGGGTTTGATTTTGATTCTATCAGAGCATGTTGTCATTGGTCAATTCATATGGGTCTTATTCTTTACACTTCACTGGGATGTACTGAGAAAATTTCTAGGTGTTTTCATTCATCAATTCAACCACGGTATATTTTTCAGTTATTTTTTTGTATTTATTTAATATTAGATAAAATTGATAAGTGTTTCATTATGGTGCATTATGGATTTGTACCTTATTGTCGATTGGGATTTTCCATAGGTTTCTGGTGAGTGTTGGGCCATGTTTCCAGGGTAATGAGACTTCCCAATAAAATTTTAATGGATATTCCAAGTTAAAAATTATTTTTTAATTAATTGTGAATGTTTAAATTAATTAAAAATGATTATACTTAATTAAATTAAATGTATTGTAATGATAATTATGGCCTTGTGAGGGTGGTAAATAGCTAAGAAGATTTGGGTGAGCTTGGGTAGAAGTTGTTGTACTACTTTAAAAGGGAAATGGATTTAAATTGAGGGATGTTTCCATTGAAATGTTCATTATGTATTTATCTCATGTTGTTTATGGTGCCTATGTTTTGTAGCCACACTATTAATGGTTTTGAAATATTGTATAATAATTTTCCTCTTTGATTAATCTAAATTAGAGTGATTAATTTAATTTATTGGTTAATTAAATTTAAATGGTAATTAAATTTAAATTAATTTACCTTTGTAAAACACCTGGAATGAGATGAGTAAAATTACATGTCCACTAAGGAGCTTGTGCTCAAGAAATATTCTGTGACCAGTGATGCACAAGGCTGGGACTAAGAGGACTCCCAGACACGTAGACTTCTCCAAGAGGTGGGGTGTGATGAGGCATGATATAGAAAACCCCAATATGATGAGTGAGGACCATTGAGATACATTTATCCTAGGTGGAATTACAAGTGGTTTAATTGAAATTTTAACTTAGTGGACCGATATACAAGACCATAGACCTTGAGGTGGAAGATGTGCTATCTATTTAGGTTATAGACTATAAGACTTACCCCTTGAGGCCCATGACTTTGTACTATGTTGATGACTTTCTCAGGGAGTATATAATAATCCATGTGACCAATTATGGTTCAATAACTTGTTATGACATAGAGACCCTTGTGTTGAGTGACTTTACATTGACATGATACAGGGGACCGAATTAGGTTCATAGTGATAGACCGACCATGAGTGGGTGTGCATGGGTATGGGTAGAGTTTTTTGTGGATTTCACCTTAGAACCCACACCAAACTTGTAATGACCCGTAAAATTAAAGGAAATGTTTTTCTTAATTTTCTTGGGATTTTTACAAGAATTCAGTTTCTGACGGCACCTGATTCCGAGGGCCGGTGTTCCTGAATTTTTTTCCGAAGATTAGCTCGAGTACGCTCAGTGAACGAATGAGCGGGTTTTCTAACATTTGAACCGGTGCTCGGAGTCAAATTTCGAGAGCACCGATGGAATCGCATCGCCGGTATTTGCTTAGAAATATCTTTTCCGGAGTTGCATTTTCTCGGGTGTGGTTTTTAATTTTTGGGGTTAAGTGAAGAAATAAAATAAATGTGGTTTGACCATTTTTTATTTTATTTCTCTTAACTTAAGTTAAGTGGGTGATGTGGGACCCACAATATCCTACCCACTTGGTAGGATATTTCTGAGGTGGGGCCCACACGATCCCCAACATTTCTTTCACCTTTTTCAACCCCCCTCCTTTAATTAAGTAACGCAACCCAACGCCCCCCCTATTAAGTTAAGTAAACCCTTGCGTTTATTCTGGTTAAGAAACGCATCATTAATTGGGCGGTTTTAAACTCCTCAATTAATTATTCGTTTCTTTTCTTTTGAAATTCAAACGATGGCTTGTGCGTTAATAAAATAATACAACTCTTATTTTATTTTGGTTGGGACTTATTGCTTGAGAGGTTTGGGAGAAAAGCTATGGGAGGCTTGAAGATCTTCATCTTCTTCGTCGAAGAACATGAAGAATGCACCGATCTCTGATGAAGAACGCTGAATCCTCAGAGATCGACTATAAGATTTTGTGTACCGCAATTCCAACGACGCCTTCTTCCGTGATGATTTTCCTTTCACTGCGCCTCCTTCCGCGATGGTTATTTCCGTGGCGAACCTCCGTTAAAGCTATGTTGAGGTAGGGGTTTTTGTTCATTTTAATCTATGTGATTATATCCGCGGTTTGTTTAAATATTTTTTCGGAAGACTTTTAAAACCGCTAACACGGTGGGTGTGGACCAACAAACATGTCTGAAACCACCGTCACTTCGTTCTTGGTGTATGGAACGGCGGACAATGATGAAGTAGGCCGCACGGGCTTTGTGAGGTCCTCAAAGTGGAGAACCGGTCCCAGGAGGGCTATTGGAAAAGACGACAGGAGAATCTGACCACCGGAGCTCATCCGGTAGTCTGCGGAGCAGCCCACCGGTGCGCCTCGCTGGCACGGCAGCGCCGACGGCAGGAGGCGGCGGCCGGCACTGGCCGGCCGCAAGGAGACGGCGGCACCCGGCGCGCCTCCGGGGAGAGCCTCCACAGCTGAAGACATGGTGGCAGGCCAGCAGTCCCGCGACTACGCAAGACCGGAGAAGGCGGGGCGCGTCAACCGGTCGTGTCAGTTGGCAAGAGGAGGCCCCCACGCGGGGCCGCAGTTCATTCAAGGGGCCCCCCCCCCATGCGCACCCGCTCGACCGTGAAGGCCGAGCCGCCTGGAGACCGGACCGCGCCAGACCAGCCGGGCCGGGCCGCGCCCAAACGGGACGGACCCGGGTCGAACTGGTTCGGGCCGACCCAGGGGGTCTCGGGCCGGGTCGGTCCAGGTCCGAAACCCCCACTTCCGGACCATTTTTAGTCTATTGCCCATAACATGAGCTACGGGCCTCCGATCAATGTACCGTCAGGTGAGTAGAGATCCTTGGATCGAGACGGTTGGTTAGGTATATTATACTCAAGGTTTCAGAGGACTTTGGGCTCGGTTGGGTTGGTTTGTACACGAAACCAACCGGGCCCTCAGAGTGGAAACACTTATAACTTGAGCTCCAGACGTCCGATTGACGTGCCGTCGACTTTGATGGATTAATCTTAGTGAGAAAGTACTTTTGGCTTACTCAAAATGAGGTTTGGACACAGTTGGAGTATGGTCAGGATGGTTTTGACTTAAAAACCAACCGGGCCCCTGGGACGAAAAAACCAATAACTCTCAGACCGGGCGTCTGATTGACACGCCGTCTGTGACGTTGAGTTCCTGTTGACGATACAGAACTTTTGGATACATCAACTCTGAACTATGTGTCAGTTGATGTTTCAGCCCCTCGGCTCGTGGATCGGACCCTCCCGAACGAGCTTGCTATGTGTGGGAACCCTAGAGCTGGCTGCGATTGCGACGACGATGACGATTCTACAGATATCCTCAGGGGATTTGACGGTGACGACTACATCAATCAGCGATCCTACGTGGATCAGTTCTACCGATC
This sequence comes from Viscum album, assembly GCA_963277665.1. NCBI lineage: Eukaryota > Viridiplantae > Streptophyta > Magnoliopsida > Santalales > Viscaceae > Viscum > Viscum album. Next base: position 411,515,089 of record OY728128.1, on the reverse strand, counting down.
CTGCGTGGGACAGATCTTGTGTGGGTTAGTGCTCAACAGTCCTATGTGGGTCATTGTGGGGGTTAGTTACCTATCGATCCTATGTGGGTCAGATCATTTGTGGGTCATTGCGGGGGTTAGTACCTATCGATCCTTTGTGGGTCCGACGGCTCAAATGAATCAGTGGATATATCTGATCATCTCTATCGTCATACGAAGAAGTATACTTGTGTGAGCTGAATCCTGTTTGCTTTCCTATGTGTATTGTGTTGTGCTATCCTATGTGGATTACGTTTTTCGTTCCTGTGTTACTGGGTTGTGATTTCATGTTTGGACTGGGTTGCACATGAGCTTGGATGATGGAGCCGAACTGGAATTGATGAATTAGGTATATGTATGGGCATATACCTAAGCAGTGTCTGATGATACTTTGTGATTGTATCTTTCCTTTGTGGATTATCCTTTGTGGATTCTGGGAGACCGTCGGGGGTCTCAGTGTCCCTACCTAGTAGCTTATACTCACCCCTGCACGGGCTATGCCCGCACTACGTTATGTTGGTTGCAGATGACGGACAACACTAATAGTGGTTGAGGATTGCAGAGCAAGACGGTACCTGGAGGTGGACCACTGGGCGGGACATACTCGGAGCAGACGGCTGGACCCGAGGATCTGTGGAGGCTATCTGTACTCACCCTTCAGGCGAGAGTTCCAGTGGATGGCTCGAGGCTTCAGCTTTACTTTCAGTTACTGTTTTCCCTTTCTAGTTGTACTTTAGTTTTAGTTCGGGTTTGTATTCTGGCCAACTTACTTTTCCGCACTTACTGTTGTAACCAGTTTTTACATAGTGTTTACTTTTGCATGTTTTCTCTGTGATGTTTGTTTACTTTACAAAGGCAATGCCTTCCCTTTTTTCGGGAATTACGCCTTGGTGCTAGTCGCCAGCCCCTGGCCTATGGATGGCTGGATTGGGGTAGTCACGGCATGGGCCCCGAGGACGGGTCGTGACAAATTCGTATCATATGAGTTCGGTTCTACTGTAGAACTCAGGAATCTGATCTTTTTATATATGAAGCAATTTTTTTAAGAGTATTAATTGTGGTTATTAGTCCAGGGAGTCCAGTGATGGTGCGGCAGCCGACGTATCCATACACCAGTACCATGACTTCTGATTTCCGACTTAATGCACAAAACATTGATTGCATGTGTGTTTCATGTTTTCATTGTGATTACATTGTGTCAGCTCACCAGGTATACTTTTTGACCGTGGCACACCTATTTTTTTCAGGATAGCCCTATGACGGCAGCCAACTAGGGTTCCGAGAGTTGTGTGTGGCGACAACCCACCGAGTGACGTGGCCTCAGTACAGGGCCCTTTGACAGCAGAGGCACCGGAAGTACCACTACCCGCCGAGCCACCGATGCTAACAGCCCCAGCCGCTGACGATGCATGTCACCTTAGTGCACTGCACGAGTTTCAGCACATCGACCCCCCAGGTTCCGCGGGTATATGGACCCTTAGGCCAACGAGGATTGGCGGAAGGCAGTTGTATGGGTTTTCAGGTTGGTGCGGACACCAGAAGACCTCATGGTGATCCTCGCAGCGAGCCTCCTGCACGAGGCATCAGACACATGGTGGAGTATGATTCTTCAGGTGCACGATGATGAATCTATCCTCTAGATGAACTTTGAGCGCCTCTTCCTCTCGGAGTTCGTCCCAGTCACCATTCGTGCAGTGCGCATCTAGGAGCTTCTACAACTATGGCAGGGCAGCTTGACGGTCGCCCAGTACTCGGCGAGATTTACCGATCTCTCGCGCTACTCGACAGAAATGGTACAGGACCCATTCTTCCGGGCCCGGACCTTCGAGCAGGGATTGAGGTAGGAGATCAGGACATCGCTGATCTCCCTCAGCATTCCGACACAGGCAAGGGTACTGGAGGAATCCCTTATGATCGAGAGCTTCCTTGCAGAGCCTGCATCAGCAGCGAGACCTACCGTAGGGTGGCACGTAGTAGAGTCCTCTGCAGCAGGCAGTCGATGGATGACTCATGGGTCCAAGAAGACCAGACACTCATGCAGACGACCTCTGGACACTGGCTCAGTAGTGCGGGGCACATAGCATGGAGCCAATCTTTCGAGAGGCAGACAGTGCTATGCATGCAGCGGGCAGGGCCACATGGCTCGTGACTGCCCGACCTGCCATGCCGAGGAGCAGTAGACGGTTGAGGGGCCACCAAAGAATAGGAACAGGGTCGACCGTGGTGGTCCGCAGGGAGCTGGAGGAAGAGGCATTGGAGCTGGCTGAGCAGCAGGTGGTGGGTGACGCTTTGAGGCTCTACCACCACCATCACCACCAGGAGGTCCACCCCGACCATAAGGAGCTGGCGGGCATAGACATGCACAACTTCAGGCAGCGGAGGCCTATGACCACGGCGCACTCGAGATGATTCGAGGTACTATCTGTGTCTATTCCACCCTTGCTGCAGTTCTTATAGACATAGGAGCGAGTCATTTTTTCATAGCCACTGCCCTTGTTCGGAGCTCTGAGATTCCGGCAGAGTCGTTGGCTCAATCCTTTTCGCTAGAGACTCCTATGGAAGCAAACTCGACGATTATGCACTGGTGCCGACAATGTGATCTTACTCTTGGAGGAGAGAGGTTCGGTTGGGATCTTCTTGTAGTGGCATCGTGGCCTTATGACGTCATCTTGGGAATGGATTTATTATCTACAGTCCATGCTCAGATTGACTATATTAAGCACAAGGTGTGATGTGTACACACCGATGGGAGCAGGTTCACCATCACCGGCGAGAAGGGCGCCTTCGCAGCACAGGATGGACTCCCGTAGAGGAGAGGGAAGCCCGACACTCATCAGTTGGATAGCCTCATCCTAGGAGCAGTGGACGTGTAGAGTCTTAGTTTTCCTGCAGTGGTGGATCAGTATGGAGACGTTTTCCCCGATAACATTCCAGGACTACCTCCTCGTAGAGAGGTAGACTTTTATATTGACTTGTACCCCATGATAGCCCCGATATCCACTCCAGCATATCGGATGGCCCCCACTGAGCTTCGAGAGCTACATGTACATTTGGAGGACTTGCAGGGCATGGGATTTATCTTATCCAGTGTTTCACCCTGGGCTTCCCCAATATTTTTCGCCAAGAAGACAGACGGGAGCTTGCGACTTTGTGTCGACTATCGTCGCCTGAACCAGGTGATAGTGAGGAACAAGTATCCGCTACCGAGGATTGATGCCCCCTTCGATCAGCTCATGGGAGCACAGTGGTTCTCAAAGATAGACCTCAGGTCAGGCTATCATCAGCTCAGAGTTCGGGATGAGGACGTGCAGAAGACGACCTTCAGATGTTAGTATGGCCGCTATGAGTCCTTGGTTATTCCATTCGGTGCAACCAATGCTCCAGTGGTGTTCATGGGCCTCATGAAGAGGATCTTTCATCCATACCTCGATCAATTTGTCGTGGTCTTCATCGACGACATTTTGATTTACTCGACGACTGAGGAGGAGCACGCCTACCACTTGCGGGTTGTACTGGACACACTCCAAGAGCAGCATCTTTATTTTAAGCTCTTGAACTGTTAGTTCTGGATATGCGAGGTCCACTTCTTGGGACACATCATCTCAATGTTAGGATTTTTGGTGTATCCTGCGAAGATCGAGGCAGTGCTAGCTTGGGAGCCACCTAGGAGCGTGACAGAGGTGCATAGTTTCTTGGGACTAGCTCGATACTACCGTAGATTTGTGACAGACTTCTCCAGAGTTGTGGCACAACTCTCAGCTTTGATGAAGAAGGGGAAACCATTTGTGTGGTCAGAAATATGTCACCGGAGCTTCTAGGAGATGAGGTAGAGATTGAACATCACACCTATCTTGAGGATTTCGGAGGAGGGAGTTGGGTACGTAGTTTACTGCGATGCATCAGGGACCAGAATCGGATGTGTCCCGATCTAGGAGCGAGCCGTGATCACCTATGGATCATGTCAGTTGAGGCAGCATGAGAATAACTATGCTACCCATGACCTGGAGTTAGCAGCAGTGGTCTTCGCTCTGAAGATGTGGTGACACTATCTGATGGGGGAGCGCTTTAAAGTATTTTCTGACCATCAGAGTCTCAGGAACATCTTCTCTCAGAAGGACCTGAATCTGAGATAGCGGCGATGGATCGAGTTCCTCTAGGACTATGACATTGAGATAGTCTATACTCATGGGAAGGGGAACATAGTAGCTGATTCTCTCAGCAAGAGGATGGGCATTCAGCCCAATGTGGAGGCGACAGAGCTGATAGCCGCTTTGCAGATATCCTTCATGGATAGAGATGGAGCAGCCTTCCTTCAGTCTCTCATAGTCACTACTCCACTACTGTAACATGTCAGAGAGGCACAACGTGGGGATGATAACTGTGTGACGCGGCATGCGCAAATATCCTCAGGACAGGAACCTGATGGTTTCTCCTTAGGAGGAGAGCACGACATCCTTTTCAGAGGACGTACCTTGGTACCAGTTTTTTTTCGAGAGGAGGTGCTGAGAGAGTTTCACACTTCCCCTTTGGCGGTACATCCTGGAGTGGCGAAGATGTACCAGGATCTCAGACGACAGCACTGGTGGCCGGGCATGAAAAAGGCTATGGAAGAGTTCGTTTCTTGATGCCTCAACTGCCAGCAGGTGAAGGCAGAGCACTAGGTTCTAGCAGGCTTGGTACAACCCTTGGAGGTCCCAGAGTGGAAGTGGGATGGGATATCTATGGAATTTGTGACTGGAATTCCATGCACTTCCAATGGTCACTACTCCATTTGGGTGATTGTCGACCGACTCACCAAGTCGGCTCACATCATACCCATCAGAGAGCAGGGCTCAGTTGAGAGCTTGGGAGGTCTCTACATTCAGGAGATTGTACGGCTTCACGGTGTGCCATCATCTATCATCTTCGATCGAGATACTCTCTTTACTTCCCGGATTTTGAAGGGGTTACAGGTGGCGTTCGGGACACAGCTACGTCTCAGCACTGCCTTTCACCCTCATACAGATGTTTAGACGGAGAGGACCATTCAGACTCTCGAGGACATGCTCCGCGCATGTGTCCTCGACTTTGGTCGCAGCTGGGAGGACCACCTACCCTTCGTGGAGTTCGCATACAACAACAGATACCACTCCACCATCGGGATGGCACTATACGAGGAGTTGTACAACCTACCTTTCAGAACTCCATTGTGCTGGATAGATCCTGGGGAGTCAGCACTTGTGGGACTAGAGATGGTCCAGGCCATGATAGAGAAGGACCAGATCATCCAGGAGCGAATGAGGACTGCTCAGAGCCGACAGAAGTGTTATGTTGACAGGAGGTGTAGGCCACTGGAGTTCGAGGATGGTGACCACGTCTTCTTGTGGGTCTCACCTTGATATGGATTACGAAGATTTGGCAGAGGTGTCAAGTTATCTCCTCACTTCATCAGACCGTTCCAGGTCCTCAGCAGGATTGGTGAGGTGGCGTATCGCCTGGCTCTACCACCTCAGTAGCACCAGGTGCACGGCTTCTTCCACGTATCTTAGCTGAGGAGATACTTGCACGACCTGACGCATATCAATGACCACGGGGAGCTGGATGTTGATGATGGGGTGACTTTTTCGGAGGTCCTAGTGGATATTGAGGATCAACAGGAGTAGGAACTATGTAGAAGGTCGATTCCTCTAGTGCACATCAGATGGCAGCATTGGATCCTCCAGGAGAGCACTTGGGAGTGGAAGGCTCAGATGTCTTCTCAGTACCCACATTTGTTTCCCTAGTTGCTGATGTATCTTTACGGGGACGTAAAGCCCTGAGGTGGGATTAATGTAAAGACCCGTAAAATTCAAGGAACGTTTTTTCTTAATTTTCTTGAAAATTTTACAAGCACACAGTTGCTGACGACACCTGATTCTGAGGCCCAATGTGCTCGGAATCTTTTCCCGAAGTTTAGCTTGGGTACGTTCAGTGAAAGAATGAGCAGGTTCTTCTAACTATTTAACCGGTGCTCAGAATCAAATTCTGAGGGCATCGATGGAATCGCAGGTCCGATATTTTCTTAGAAACATCTTTTCCAGAGTTGCGTTTGATCCGGTGTGGTTTTTAATTTTTGGGGTTATGTTAAGAAATAAAATACAAGTGGTACGACCAATTTTTATTTTATTTTTCTTAACTTAAGTTAAGTGGGAGATGTGGGACCCACAATATCCTACCCACATGGTAGGATATTTGTGAGGTGGGGCCCACACGAGCACTACCATTTCTTTCAACTTTTTCAACCCCCCTCCTTTAATTAAGTAACGCACCCCCACCCCCCCCCCAATTAAGTTAAGTCAACCATTGCGTTTATTCTAGTTAAGAAACGCCACAGTAATTGGGCGGTTTTAAACTCCTCAATTAATTATTCGTTTCGTTTCTTTTGAAATTCAATCGTTGGCTTGTGCGTTAATAAAATAAGACAACTCTTATTTTATTTTGGTTGGGACTTGTTGCATGAGAGGCTTGGGAGAAAAGCTAAGGGAGGCTTGAAGATCTTCATCTTCTTCATCGAAGAACACGAAGAACACACCGATCTCCGATAAAGAATGCCGAATCCTCGGAGATCGACTACGCGACGTAGTGTACCATGACGCCAATGATACCTTCTTCCACGACGATTCTCCTTTCGTGACACCTCCTTCCGTGATGGTTATTTCCGCGACGAACCTCCGTTCAACCTATGTTGAGGTAGGGATTTTTTTATTTTAATCTATGTGATTATATCTGCATTTTGTTTAAATATTTGTTGGAATACTTTTAAAACCGCTAACACTGTGGGTGCGGACCAACGAACAAGTCTGAAACCACCATTCCTTCGTTCTTGGTGTGTGGAATGGTAGGCGACGATGAAGTAGTCCGCACAGGTGTTGTGAGGTCCTCGCAATGGAGAACCAATCCCGGGAGGGCCGTTGGAAAAGACGGAAGGCGAATCCGACCACCGGAGCTCATCCGGTGGTCTGCGGAGCAACCTGCTGGCATGCCTCACTGGCACGACGGCCGGAGGCGGCGGCCGGCACTAGCCGGCCGCCCGGAGAAGGCGGCCCCCGACGCGCCGCCGGGGAGAGCCGCCGCGGCTGAAGCCGGGGTGGCAGGCCAGCAGTCCCGCGACCGCGCGGGACGGGAGAAGGAGGGACTCGACAATCGACCACGTCCGTTGGCCAGAGGCGACCCCCACGCGGGGCCTCGATTCATTCAAGGGGCGGCACCCCCCCCCCCCTCCCCTTGCGCACCCGCTCGGCCGTTACGGCCTGGCCGCTTGGCGACCGGGCCGCGCCCAGGCTGGGCCAGGCCGCACTAGCCGGGCAGGGGCGCGCCACCCGGGCCGGGCTGTGCCCAAACGGGCTGGACCTAGACCCGAGTGGGGTCGACCTGGTTCGGGCCCACCTAGTGGGTCCCGGGCTGGGTCGGTCCGGGCCCAAAACCCCCACTTCCGGACCCTTTTCAGTCTGTTGCCCATAACATAAGCTACTGGCCTCTGATCAACGTACTGTAAGTTGCGTAGCGATCCTTGGAATGAGGCGGTCGGTTCAGTATATTATACTCAATGTTTTGGAGGACTTTGTGTTCGGCCGAGTTGGTTCTTACACGAAACCAACCAGGCCCTCAGAGCGGAAACACTTATAACTTGAGCTCCGGACGTTCGATTGATGTCTCGTCGGCTTTGATGGATTCCTATTAGTGAGACAGACCTTTTGGCTTACTCCAAACAAGGATTGGACATAGTTGGAGTATGTTCATGTTTTTTTTGACTTAGAAACCAACCGGGCCCCTGGGACGAAAAAGCCAATAAATCTCAGATCGGGCGTCCGATTGATGCGATGTCTGTGACTTTGAGTTCCTGTTGACGATACAGAACTTTTGGATAAATCAACTACAGACTATGTGTCAGTTGATGTATCAGCCCCTCGGCTCGTGGAGCGGACCCTCCCGAATGAGCTTGCTGTGTGTGGGAACCCTAGAGTGGGCTGCGACTACGACAACGGCGAAGACGATTGTACAGAGATCCTCAGTGCATTCGACAGCGACGACTACAACACTCAGCCATCCTACATGGATCAGTGCTACCGATCCTGTGTGGGTCAGATCCTATGTGGGTCAGTGCTCATCGGTCCTATGTGGGACCGCGCCTACAGATCCTGTGTGGGTCCGATCCTGTGTGGGTCATTGTGGGAGTTAGTTACCAATCGATCCTGTGTGGGTCAGATCCATTGTGGGTCATTGCGGGGGTTAGTACCTATTGATCCTTTGTGGGTCCAACTGCTCAGATGAATCAGTGGCTATATCTGATCATCTCTATCATCATACGAAGAGGTATACCAGTGTAAGCTGAATCCTATAGGCTTACCTATGTGTATTGTGTTGTGATATCCTGTGTGGATTACGTTTTTATTTCCTTTGTGGACAGGGTTGTGATTTCCTATGTGGACTGGGCTGTACCTGAGCCCAGATGTTGGAGCCGAACTGGAATTGATGAATTTGGTGTATGTATGGGCATATACATAAGCAGTGTCGGATGTTACTTTGTGATTGAATGTTTCTTTTGTGGATTATCCTTTTTAGATTATGGGAGACCTTCGAAGGTCTCGGGGTTCCTACTGAGTAGCTTAAACACCCCCCTGCATGGGCTATGCCCGCACTACATTGTGTTGGTTGCAGACGACGGACAGCGCTGATCGTGGTTGAGGCTTGTGGAGTAGGACTGTACCTGGAGGTGGACCACTGGGCGGGACGTACTCGGAGCGGATTGCTGGACCCGAGGAGCTGTGGAGGCTATCTGTACTCTCCCGTCAGGTGGGAGTTCCATTGGACGACTCGAGGCTGTGACTTTACTTTCAGTTGCTGTTTTGCCTTTCTAGTTGTACTTTACTTTCATTTTGGGTTTGTATTCTGGCCCACTTACTTTTTTTCACTTACTGTTGTACCAAGTTTTTACTTAGTGTTTACTTCTTCTTGCTTCCTCTGTGGTGTTTGTTTACTTTACAAAGGCAATGCCTTCCATTTTTCGGGAATTACGCCTTGGTGTAGTCGCCAGCCCCTGGCCTATGGAAGGCGGGCTTGGGATAGTTAAGACACGGGCCCTGACGACGGGTCGTGACAAAACATGTGATCTCAAAGGGTTTTGGGTAGTGGTGATGGGTATCGGAATTCAACCAACCCTTATCTAAAACTTATTCTTTCACTTAGCTATATTGATGCAGATACTCATACCCATGAATACTTCCTAGGGCTAGCATGTGGGCTTGATTCATTAGGAAATTGATGTTTTAGATTCCCGTAAGTGATTCTTAGGATCTATATTTTTAGACTCATATGATACTATCTTGATATAACATGGACATGATAATGTTTTTATGGATTCTCAATGTGTATCTGGGTATCTCGACATTGATCCACATGGATAATACTCAGGATGTTGGGACACTACTACAAAACTGGGTTACAACACTAGCTAAATTTTTTTCTTATAGACCTCCTTTCTCAGCACTAAAAAAAACTTTTAAAGGGGGTCTTTTACAACTCTTTTTTATCACTGTTAAAGGGGGTCTTTAATAGCACTAAAAATAGTAGTTTGGGGGTGGGGATTTTTCAGATTTTTTTATGAGTGTTGATGAAAGTATACTTCAAAAAAATTATATTACCTTAAAAATAAGATATTAATATAATAATATATTTATATTGAAATAAATATAATATATATTTATTAAAATATGTTTTAGATAAGGTAAATTGGAATTTATAGTTAATATATAAATTTTTTTGTGAAAATAATTTATAAAATAATTTCAAAAATATTTCTAATTAATAATTTTCTCATTATTATCATGAAATAATCATTTAATAACTATTTTAAAACACAAAAAATAATAAAATTAATAGAAGACCTAAAATAAGGTGAAAACATAACGCAAACATCAAACATACATAACATTTGATCTAGGTGTCCATTTAAGCTATACCATATATCAAATTGAATCTTGTGAGAAGATATACAACCTTAATGGGATAGGTAAACATTTTTCACATTTTTTGAGGCCAAAAAAGGACCATAAGTCCTCCAAAATTGAGTTTTCAGTCGGTGTAACCTATTTTTTAACATTAGATGTATTTTTAGGCTCATTTATAATGGTATTATTTCCCTTTTTTGGTAGGGAGTGAATTTATTCTGATCTATTAAAATTGTATTGATATTATGGTTTTGTAATTTTATCATTTTTCATAATGTACTATTATTTATAATAAAATATATAACAATATATACATATTTTTTACATATTCACACATAAATATTTAATTTTGTAAATAAATAATTAAACATATTTACATCTAAAAATATTTAATAATATATAAATATATATATATATATATCGATAAAAAAGGTAGAAAAAAATATATAAATATAAATATATATCATAAAATGTGAAACAAAAAAGTATATGGGAGTAGAAAAGGCTTTGATGTATATGCTTGAGGTCTATAGTTAGAAACTCACTGGAGGTAGGGGAAAATGGGGGAGGGTGTCGTCGTTTGTGTTCGGCATGGGAAAATTGTATGTCGTCGTTTGTGTGAGACCCGTTTAGAAGGTAATGTCACGAACTAACCCAATGGGGATCGAGCTGCGACTCCCCAAGACCACTTCTAATATGCCAGGGGCTAGCGTCTAGCACCGAGTAGGCTATCACAAACATGGGAGGAATTAGCCTATGGTATATGTACACACACACCCATATACACCTCCATGAAATAGTGCAGATATATATAAAACTGAAAAGGACATGCATGCATACATCTATTACAAACCATAGTGCAATAAAAGTAAAAAGAGAAAAACAGGGCCCACTTAAGGAAAACTACAAAAGTGTCCAACCTGATCAGAAGGAGGGGATCACTATCAAAATAACCTACCTGTAGACTCATTGGCATAGCTCCGGTAAACACCCCAATAAGTATTGCTCACAAAGATCTTCCTGCTCCGGGTCCTCATGGGACTCCGTAGAAAGGCATGTGGTCTGCACAAGATGCAAACATGTGCAGGAAATGCCCGTGTAGGGGTGAGTATAATAACTCTCAGTAGGCGCCCCAAAAACCCAAATCAAAAGAGAGAAACTGAAAGGAAACAGTTAGCTCATCCCAGCCATAGGGAACCTAGACGAGAGTGAAACTCTATCTCAAGACCATCCTCGACAAACAATAATATGCAGCTCAATTCAAATTTATGCCCATACATACACCTTTAACATCGGCTCAGGTATACACCCAATGGTATACCAAAAACATATAGATATACTAAAACTACACACCAAGCCTCAAGAGGTACCGACCTCATCACCAGAAATGGTTCACAACTAGGAGAGCACACTCCATGATCACTTTCAACCCATATGAAACTCATCTAAGAGACAAAATCCATTAGGTCCCACACAAACATCTCAGACGCTCACCTGAGAGATCACGCTCATCGGATATCGTTGTTGAGGAAACCTCGCTAAAACAACATAAACACCCAACTCCTCAGGTAGGGGATTGCTTCTAGGTTTTTCTAGGGGATACCATAACCCAAATCGGTATACAAAGATCTCATAGATAGGATATCACTCTTAGGGTCTGCTAGAGGACACCACAACCCGATCTCGCAATCGTAGATCTCACAGATAGGGGATCACTCCCAGGATCCGCTGGGGGATACCACAACCCGATATGGCACTCGACAAAAAAAATGTCACTCAGATAGAGGATCGTCACCCATGTCATGACAATTCTGAAACCCTATCTGGTACATCTCTCACTATAAGAGATCGAACAGACGATGCCGCAACCCTACAGAAACCACATGCTAAGTAGGGGATCGTATAACCAACGATACCACAAACCTACTATAATTCTCATGCTGAGTAGGGGATCATATACCCAACGATTCCAAAACCCTACTGAGCACGGCCCACAGTGTAAGGGATCATATTTTTGATGATTCCACAAACCCTACAGGGTTAACCTGCTAGATAGGGGATCGCAGCCCGTGGATAACTGGTCACAACGATACCAAGAACCCGATCTAGGGAAACGATGCTAGGGGATCCCGCTTCAGGCCCACCGAAGGGATGCCAAAACTCTAACAGATTAAACATCTCATATAGAGGATCACAAACCTATACTGAGGTTGTGAAGTCGTGCAAACCCTCATAGGAATGAACCAAGGGAGTACCCTCAACCACTGCTGGTCCGAACGTCGCTAACCAGAGGGACCTGCCACAATGCCACACTGCGCACCTCCAAGGCCAATACTGAGGCCACCATTGCGATCCGTGGGAAAAAAATGCAGGATAGGCTGTTTACTCGCCCAAAATGGTCAACTAGTGAAAAATGATCAATTAACCATAGCTAGCCCACGCAGGGCCCAAATAATGATCCAGAAACTCATCAAGAGGATCATTCCACGATGATCCCCTTCTAAAAAACACACGGGATACACTAATTGTTCATCCCAAATGGACCCCCGTTGAAAATGGAATTATTCACTAAAGCTAGCTCAGGTGGGCCCCATGCCTCAATAACGAAAATCATCGAAAGGATAGCAGCATTGTGACCCTCTCAAAAAAACACACAGGATCGACTATTCATCTACCAAAATCAGACACCTGGTGAGAATGTTGTGTTTCTCCGTAAACGCCCCAAACCCGGTCACATGGGGCCCACACCCGAAACTCAGCCCCAACACCGGAAAGCAACCAGAATAGTCTTCCGTACCATCAGGTCCTCAAATCCTCTGATAGCACATTAATCGGACGCTCCAGGATGAAGATACAATGGCCTGAAGTCAAATAATAATAAAATATTATTATTTTATTCGACGTTTCAAGCTCCCGGGCCACGATCCCAAAAATCAAAACTCCCAATCCCACACCGAACGGTTCCCCTTGTTTACCGGGACGCGTCACTATAGACGGAGCATGATTTGGATCTCTAGAGAGCAAGATACAAGGCATGTTAATACCCATGTGTACCAAGAGGGCCGGACCAGCCAACCCGGCCGCCAGCCACTCTGGCCGGCGGTCCAACCCACCACGGAACGACGCATCCCGCACTCACGCATGTCTGACCCCCACCGTGGGGTCACTGGAAATTGTCACCGGACTGTCGTTGTGCGGTCGTCCGGACTGAGTCCCGCGGCCCGCCGCAGCCCGCCGCCATAAGAGCCACCGAGATAGCGGACATTCCGAGGGCCGCCAGAGGCACCCCTGGGGTCCAAATGCACATCCGATGGATTATGCGCACCCCCAGGACCAAATCTATGAATTTTTAGGCACAAAAAAGAGAAAAACCAACCAAATCGGGATTTAGGATTTTACAACTCAAATTGCATGCCTGTTGGAAGATTCCAGATGCTTCGGGTGTAGAACAACGCCTGTGACGCGCTGGAGCTTGATCTGGTAATGATCGACACTGAAAACGGACGCCCGAGGCTTGATCCGATGATGAAACGGAGGAGGGAGGGGGTTCGTCAGCTCTTGCATCTACAAGGGGTTGGGGGAGATGGGGTTTTATTAATTTATTTTTTAATGACAACCTCATTTCATCTCCCCCCCATCACGCCTCCGACCCGGCACCTAGCACCGACTAAACTTATGTCGCTCCTAGGGTAAACACGATGTTCTGAACGTAATGAAGCACTCAGAATTGAAATTTGAGAATCCATTCAGGAGTTATTTGAGAAGACGCTCATAAATAAACTTTCCATCTATTTACGAAAGTTCCCCTAGTAGCTTTTCTCACAATAAGCACGCGCCCACAAAGTTTACACCCCGCCTAGGTTAAACGACATGTTCCAAATGCAACCGTTCCCTCAGATTCAATTTCTGAGCTACTTTTTAGTTGATAACACACCCCCACCATGAGGATAGTATAAAAAATAATTAAATTTTTTATAAAATTAATTTCAGGCACCCTAGGCCTCAAAATCGAATGCCGTCTTCGCACCTATCTTGGAAATTATTCGTAAGAATATTCCAAAGTCTAACAAGGAAAAAAACCGAGTCTCTACCTCCTCCCCAACATAGAACTTTTCATCCTTGAAAAGATATAAGCACAAGGAATGAATCTAGACTCCCAACTGGGTCTCCTACGCCAATGAGTTCACCAAAAAGCACCCATGCCCGAGCACATAAGTCAGAGGGACTCGTCCATCACATCTCAACACTATCCGCTTTGAGCGGCACTGACTCACCCGCATGGTTTTCATTGTGTCCCAAAAAATGTGTCTCTATGGGGGAAGGATCCCTCTTCCTCATGAATTTGATGCACACCGAACAACACCCACACAGGGTCTTACAAACTTCATGAAAAAACTCGAGTGAGCAATGGAGAGGGAAGAGTACCACTAAACAGTGTCATTCAAAAATACTGGAGAAAGTAGAATGGACACAAGGTGTACCTCTATCCATACATGGATACTCTTGGTGAATAGCCTCTAGGTCATGCATTTGTCCTCTCCCTCTCCCCGTAGCTCCCTGATCTCGACGTGGACCACCTGGGGGTGGGGGTGGTGGCAACTAATACCGCATACCACCTCATGCTGCTGCTCCAGCTCTATCGCTACGTTCGCCGCCCTACAGACCACCTTACTGAAGATGCTGCCTCTACCAAGGCAGTCTGTTGACCGACTCCCTCTCAGCAGCACGACGGGTCAGAAAATCTCTAGCAGTATGTCCTCTTCTATTGCACGTGTAACACCGCCTCTCCTACGGCGGACCAAAACTGGCCTACGAGCCCTAAGAGCCCTAAGCCTCAGATCCTCCATCCTGGGGTCACCTCCTAAAACGTCAGCCACATCTAGACCCTTGCGCCTACCTCTGGCTTCCAAATGCATATCTGACTTATGAAGTTTCATCTCTCACGTGCCCAGCACTAACAGGTGGGATCTTCTTAGCCAAAAATCTATCCCCCACCAACGCTCGCTCTAGCACTCCAGCATAGGTGGGATGACACATAGAAACTACACCTCACCGAATATCTCTGCGTAGGCGATGGTCGAATTTTCAATCCCTAAATAATGGTTCTTGAACCATATATTGGGAGTATCGCGACAAGTCTGTAAACCTTGTGGAGTACTCCGACACAGTCATGCCCTCCTGCCAAAGCTGCAGAAGCTCATGAATCTGTACTGACCTCAGCGTCACTGGATAGAACTCTTCCCTGAAGTGCTGCTCAAACTCTGCCCACGTGAGTGTCTCCTCGTCATGAGACTGCTTCACTAGGCTCCACCATCGCCAGGACAAACCATGAAGAAGGCTCACCGCTAAGACCATCATCTGATCTGGGGGTGTCCTCACCAAGCGGAAAACTCGGGTGACTGCATCGAGCCATTCATCAGCTACCCGAGGGTCTGGATCAACCAGGAACCTCAGAGGTCACTTCCTCTAGATCTTATGCAGTGCACTTAGCCTGTGCGCAACCTCATCCTCTACTTCTGGCGCATCGAGCTACTCGAAAGGTGGTGGCTCAACTGGCAGACAACATGGAGGACCAGCCTTAGAAACTGTGCCCTAGTTCACATCCTCTACATGGGGAAGATCGACGACGCAATCCTTCTGCAGAGCTATCACTGGCTGTCGTCATGGAGGCGTCCTAAAATACAATCAAGATGTAGTATGGTCAACGAGTATATCTGGAGATCTGACTCAAGAAGGAAAAGGAAAAACCCAAAACCCAGTCATATATGATTCATTCCTTATTATGTCCCTACGACTAGTGTCCAAACATCCTCAGTCGAAATGTAGGTTTTCAGATTCCAGGTGAATGGATACGTCGACCACCACACCAACACTGGAGTCCCTGGCCATAAATCCAAACTCAAAACATCCTAACACTGCCGCTAGGAAACCAAAACAAAACTCATAGCTAGACCATCTACGCTCTGAGATCCCAACAGTTGAACCTCCTCTGATACCACTTTGTCACGACCTGACCCAACGGGACTCGAGCTGCAACTCCCCAAGCCCGCCTCCAATAGGGCAGGGACTAGCGTCTAGCATCGAGTAGGATATCACACACATGGTAGGAATTAGCCTAACATACCTATACACACTCACCCACATACACCTCCATGAAACACTGCAGATATACATAAAACTGAAAAGTACATGCATGCATACATCTATCCCAATCCACAGTGAAATAGAAGTACAAAGGGAAAAACAAGGCCCACCATAGTTAAACTAAAAAAGCGTCCAACCTGCTAAGAAGGAGGAGATCACTATCAAAAGAACCCACTAGTTATCTCCTCGACACAGCTACGGTAAACACCCTGATCAATCTTTCTCACAAAGCTCCGCCTACTCCGGGTCCTCCGGGGACTCCGTTGAAAGGCATGTGGTCTGCACAAGACACAAACATGTGTAGACAAAGACCGTGCAAGGGTGATTATAAAAATACTCAGTAGTAACCCCAAAAACCCAAAGCAAAAGAGAGCAACAGAAAGGAAACAGTCAGCTCATCCCATCTAGAGGGAACCCCGATGAGAGAGAAACTAAATCTCGAGACCATCCTCATATCACAAAACTATTCATCTCAATTCAGGTGTATGCCCATACATACACCTTGAACATCTACTTATATATACGCCCAAATTTATACCAAAAACATCCAGATATACTCAAACCACACACCAAGCCCCAAGAGGTACCGAACACATCACCAGAAACAGTTCACAACCAGGATTGCACACTCCACGATCACTGTCATCCCAGATGACACTAGTCTGAGAGACACACTCCATCGGGTCCCACACAAACATCTGAGATGCTCACATGAGAGATCACACTCGTCATATATCGTTTCTGAGCAAACCTTGCTAAAACAACATAAACACCCAATTCCTCAGGTAGGGGATTCCTCCTAGGGCCATCTAGGGGATACCAGAACCCACACCAGTAAAAGAAGACCTCATAGACAGAGGATCACTCTCAGGGTCCACTAGGGGATACCAGAACCTGATCTGGCATTCGTATATCTCACAGATACGGGATCACACTAAGGATCTGATGGGTGATACCACAACTCGATCTGGAACTCGATAGAGACATGTCACTCATATAGATGATTTTCACCCCAGTCATGATGCTCACGACGATACTGAAACCCTATCGGGTACATCTCACACTGTAGGAGATCGAACTGACGATGTCGCAACCCTAAAGAAACCACCCGCTATGTAGGGGATCGTATAACCAAATAGCACAACCAAACTATAATCCTCATGTTGAGTAGTGGATCGTATACCCGACGATACCACAACCATACTCAGCATGGCCCACTGCATTGATGATCATATTCCTGATGATGCTACAAACCCTACGGGGTTAACCTGCTATATAGGGGATCGCCGCCCGTGGATAAGAAGTCACAACGATACCAAGAACCTGATATAGGGAAATGATGCTAGAGGATCCCGCTCCGGGCCCACCAGAGGGATGCCAAAAATCTAACAAATTAAACATCCCATCGAGAGGATCACAAAACTATACTAAGGTTGTGATGTCGCGCAACCCCTCGTAGAAATGAACCAAGGGTGTAATCTCAACCACTACTGGTCCAAACATCACTAACCTGAGTGACACGTCACAATGCCACACCACGAACCTCTAAGTCCGATACTGAGTCCAACATCACAATCCATGTGGAAAATAACGTAGGATAGTCTATTTACTCACCCGAAATGGTCAACTGGTGAAAAGGAACTATTCATCATAGCTAGTCCTATCAGGGCCCAAACAACCATCCCAAAACTCATTAAGAGGATCATATGATTACTATCCCCTCGGAAAAACACACGGGATCCACTACTCGTCTATCCCAAATAGACCCCCGGTGAAAATGCACTATTCACTAAAGCCAACTCGGGTGGGGCCCACGCCTCAATATTGAAACCCATTGAATAGATCACAAAATTACAATCCTCTTGGAAATACACACAGGATCGACTATTCATCCACCAAAATCGGACTCCAGGTGATAAAGTTGTGATTCTCCGTAAACTCCCCAAACTCGGCCTCATGAGGCCCGTACCCCAAACTCGGCCCCAACACCCAAAATCAACAAGAAAAGTGAAACGTACCATCAGGGCCTCAACACCACTGACGACACGTCAATCAGACACTCCAGGTAGAAAATACAACAACCCGAAGTCGAATAATAATAAAATATTATTATTTTATTCGATGTTTCAAACTCCCGGGCCACGATCTCGAAACTCAAAACTTCTGAACCAATACCAAAAAATTCTTCTCATCCCCAGGGTCATGTAGCCGTAGATGGCACATGATTTGGATCTCCAGGGAGGAAGATACATGGTTTCTTAAACCCCAGTGTTCCAAGAGGGTCGGACCGGCCCGCGCCGGCCGCTCCGTCCGGTGATCCGCCGCGCCACGGCGCGACGCCGCCCATGCGCGCACCTGGCCGACCCCTAATGCAGGGTCTCTGGTAATTGGCACTGGTTTTACATGGTGCGACAGTCCCCATGGAGTCATGCGGCCCACTGTTGCGGGCCTCCACTGCCGACCACCGCCGCTACGGTGCGGTGCCGACGGACCTTCCGAGGGCCGCCGGAGGCACCCTAGGGGTCCAAACAAGCATCATAAGGCATCTGCGTGCCATAGGGACCGAATCTACCCATCTTCAGGCTCAAAATAGTGAAAACCAACCAAATCAGGATCTGGTATTTTAAAACTCAAACCGCTTACCTGTTGGCGGATTTCTGAAGCTTCGGGTGGAGAACGATGCCTAAGACGCACTGGAGCTCGATCTCCTGACGATTGGTGCTGAAAACAGACATGCGGGGCTCGATCTGGTGAAGAAACGGAGGAGGGAGGTAGTTCTTCAGCTCCTACGCATACAAGGGGTTGTGGGGGTTATTTTATTTTATTTTTTAATAACAACCTCATTTCATCTCCCCGCCATCACGCCACCGACCCCGACACCCGGCACCGACTAAACTTATGTCGCTCATAGGGTAAGCACGACGTTGTAAACATAATTGAACCCTCATAATTACAATTTGAGACTCCATTCAGGTGTTATTAAAGCCGAAAATCATAAATAAACTTTCAATGTATTTATGAAAATTCCCTTGGTGGCTTTTCTCGCTGTAGGCTCGCGCCTGCAAAGTTTACACCCCGCCTAGTGTAAAAGGCACATTCCGGATGAAACTGTGCCCTCTGATTCACATTTCGAGCTACCGTTTAGAAGAAAACACTCCCATGCCACGTTCATAGTATAAAAAATACTTAATGTTTTTATAAAATTAATTCCGGGCACCCCGGGCCTCGGAATCGCACGCCGTCTTTACGCCTAGCTCTGATATTTTTCGTAGGAATATGTCATAGTCTGACAAGACCATAACCTAAGTCGCTACTAGTTGTGTGTCATGTGAGATGTGGTGTGATTATTGATATGGATAAAAAAAACTAACTAAAGTGTTATGACTCTTCATGATACATGGTTTGTGAGGATAGGAGGGAGTCTCTCTGGACCCTTGAGATATGACTCAATGTTTAGTGAGTTAGTGGCTTATATGATCAAGGGTGACCTGTTAGAGGGGTTAGACTATGTTTATGTTTTCCCTTTAATATTATATTTAATGGTATATTATTTGATTTATGGGATCAATGTACATGAGGTTCATTAATGAAATGGTTTGGTATGGGTTTCCAATAGATTTTCCTTAGATTATGAACCTTGGGTTCTAGAACATTGGTATTTAGTATGTTTCGAAGGGTAGGGTCATTCAAGTGCCTTATCCTATTTTTATTGATATGTTTTAGTTCATGATAAGAGCATGTATAGAATTTCATGTTTTTAATTATGTATTCTAGTGGGATTAATGTACTTAATCATGGCCCGAATGAGGTTCTAATTTTAAGGGGAGTGCCTAAGGTGTTGACTATTAGTTGGAACTTACATTTCGTAAGAGAAATATCAATTGTTTTGGGTGGTGAGCCCTAACATGTGTGATATTTTAGGCCCCTTTTGGATGATATAATCAAAAATGTTTTTTAGAGTGATATTGAACTATGTGTGTGCATGGTTAACGTTTTAGGTGTGCAAGCCTTGTTTCGATGCCCACAACTCAAGGGTGTTCGAGTTGGGTTTCAATGTCTATGTGGTGATAGTCCACATTCCTATTAGTTTTTTGTGAGATTGAGGAAAGGAACAATGGTATTTATAGTTCCAATTGAGTTATAAATTTTTAATGGTACTGAAAAGGATATGTATTTATGAGGTTTAGTGAGTTTTTCATAGGTCTAGTATCTTAGGAATATTATATGCTCGACTAAGGGGAACCATGAATTTGGTTTCAAATGAACCTATTGTGGTTGTGATTAAGGGTAAATAAGATAGAAACTATATCGTGGTGATACACTATAGGTTTTTAGGGTTTCAAACTCAGTTTTGATGAATCTATAATGGTGTGGAGGGTAAAGATTCCTTGATATAGGAAGGAGAAGTAAAATGGTGTTTCATGGTAGCACTCGAGGATGAGAGATACGAACATGTTTGTAAATTATGTTTGTTGATAGATGATATTAGGTTCATGGAAGTTGGAAGTATGATATAGTTATTTGAAAATAAGGAAACTCATATCATAGGAGGTGTCACATTAGTACTGAAATTTGATAAGATCAAATTAGGGGAGCATCATGCATTTGGTTACGAATGAACTTATTGAGGCTATAATTGAGGAGCATTAAGAGATAAACTGTATGATGGTGAGACAACATAGTTTTTTGAGGGCATGACACTCAATTTTGATGAATCTATGTAGGTGAAGAGGGTATCATTTCCTTGAGTTGGGAAGGGAAATTTAATTAATCTTTCATGTCTGCACTCGAGCATAAGAGAGATGACCATGTATGAACATTTTGTTTGATGAAATACGAAATATGGGTCATAGAAGTTGTTAATATGATCTAGTTATGTTAAAACAAGGATTATATTATTGTAGTGAGTGTCACATCATCCCGAGAGATACAAAACTAATGCAAGAGGGATCATAGGAACATGAAATCGATGTTTGGACAATTGGGTTAGCATTGTTACACCATGGACTAATGAACCAAAAACCATATGGATTACTTGGTGAATTATAACTATAAATTTTGTAATGATATTAGATGATATTCAATCCTCCACTATTGTATTAGGAGTAATTAAAATGTTCCTAGTGTGTGATAGTGGAGGTGAATCTATTCTCACTATATGATAGAGCATAAAAAATACTTATATTAATTTGAGGACTCAATTGTAGGAATTTCACCTAATATTAGTGATATAATTCAATAGATATATTATAAGAATATTGGGGTCTAATCAAGTGTAATGAAATTTATCTTGATTAATTGTATGATACATCAAGGTATTAAGCTAGGCATTTTAGGGATAAGTTAGCTAGAGGATATTTGACTATTATTTTCATCGATAATTTGATATGTAGGGTCTTGAATCACAATAAGTATATCATAATAGGTATGAGATGTGTGATTCTATATGTGGGAGAGGA
The DNA here is from genome assembly GCA_963277665.1 of Viscum album. Classification (NCBI taxonomy): domain Eukaryota; kingdom Viridiplantae; phylum Streptophyta; class Magnoliopsida; order Santalales; family Viscaceae; genus Viscum; species Viscum album. The sequence goes on along the minus strand of OY728128.1, from coordinate 411,493,503 downwards.
TTTTATTAAAAATTACACTTATTTTTATATCTTCCAAGATGAGGTATTTTCAACCATTTAGTAGGTAATTTATGAAATAACGAGAAATAACGACATTATTATTTTTTTCCCTTTTATTATTGGGTTTGGTTAGTCTGGAAGTACACCACATTTATTATATGGACTATTTAGTTGTTTTTATATAGGTAATTCAGATCATTGAGAGGCATAGTGGTTTTGAATTTTCAATATAAGCTATGTCCTATGGTAGAGAGCACAAAAGGTTTAATGATCAACTGTATGATGAAAATTGAGTGAATTGGGTTATACGAGTTTTAGGGAGAGTTGTCTTGGTGTTTCGATTATAAGCATGATAATTTCATGGGATCCGAAAACCATATAACATATGTTTGAAATAATTCTTAAGGAGTGCATTGGATATTCAATGACATAAAATGACATTTTAAGATTTGATTTAGAGACTTAAATAGGTCAATATTGGAGGTTAAATTATTGATGAGACTTCATGGGTACAATAAGATTCGTGGTGGGGATATTATAATAACTCATGCATGTATATGTCTAAGAAATTTAATAGGAGTTTGAATTTCTGAGATGGTGGATGGGTTATTTTTAGAACCAAGATTTAGAATAAAATTAATAGTTTTTAGACTCATCAGATGAATGTTTTTGATTGGGAATGACCTTCAGGAGGAATCCTCAGGGATTAGGAGAGCCCAAATAGAAATTATGGTGGATGGTGAAGCCTAGGCTATATCACACAACTAGGTAGCAGATGGTAGCCACCAGTGAGCTGGTCACTACTTTAACCATCAGCTATATAGTGGGGATACTATGGGGTAAAAATATATTATCCTTATATATTTTTAAAGGGTAAATCCCTCTTATCCTAGTCTAACTATCTCACTTTATTTGAGGGCCTCCCTACTTTGTAATCGTCTTCCTCCTTTGCTCAAGGTGTTATGGTTATGTATTTTTGTAGTGATTTGATATTTTATTCATTATTATAACCTCTATTTATATTCTCATAGTATGGTTCATATTTTAATATTTGACCTATTTAGGGTCTGATTATGATTCCACCAAATCATTAATTAAGTAAACAATCCTCATGGGGATTCTTTTTTTCATAACAAGTGGAAATCTAGAGGAAATGTTCTGGTGTCATCGTTCATTGATTTGATCAAGGTATATTGTATTTTGAGTTTATTTATAAGTTTTTATTACAATTATATTCAATTATTTTTTTAATGGAGTCTTTGGGATTTGGACAAAAATGAGGTTGGGGATATGTTGTAGGTTTTTTGTAGAATTTGGGTCATAGTTCTAGGAAAATGAGGCTTGATGGAGAGTTTTTAGTAGATATTCATGTTTAAATAAAATTTTTAACAAATTTTTAATTCATTCATTAATTAAAAACGACAAAATTAATTCAATTAAATGTATTAGGATTCAATTTAGGTCCTCGAGTGGATGGGTGATGGCCGAGCAGATCTAGGTGATCAAAGGATGAAGTTATCAAGATTCTTTAAAAGTGAAAATGACATCAAATTGATGTAGGGGGTAATTAGTACCATACTATAGCTCTAATGTATGTTTTATATGGATCATGTGTTGTGAGATCACACCATTAAGGGTTTTGAAATATTTTATATTAATTATCTACAATGATTAATCTAAATTAAAGTGTTTAATTTATTTTTTATTGGCTAATTTAATTTAAATTTAAATTTTATTTTAATTTTTTAACCTATGAAATATTCCTAATATGGGATGAGTAATTTTCCAAGGACATTATGTACCTTATTCACTATCTTGACTCCTTGGGTGTTGATGGTTGAGGATGATACTAATATGACACCTCGATATATGGAATCCTCGACATGTACACACTACCAAGAGGGGGATGAAATGAGAATTGAGATGGATATCTATAGTAGGCTTTGAGAATAACCATGAGATGTGTTTATCCTAAGTGGATTGACTACTAATATAATGGATTAGTTGAGTGGTAAGACTAATCTATATGACCCTAGAAATTGTGGTGGGCCATGGGCCCTCTCTTTAGATATTTTTCTATAGGACCTACCCCGTGGGTCCCATGAGGTCATGCTATTTCTATAACTCAATTGAAGTCTATTCTATAATTTGTGTAAAATTAGGTGCCCGATTATATTTTTATGAACTAGATAACCTCATGAAGGGTAAATTTACATTGACATGATCTAGAGGACCTGAATAGGTTTCCAATGGAATTCTTACCCTGAGTATCTATGCATTGGTATGGGTAGAGGTGGTAGCTAGTATCATGTTAGAACCCACATTGAATATGTGAGGCCATGGAGAGGTGGGAAGTGGTGATCAATTTAGGGATTTGGCCAACCCTTATATTATTTTTGTACTTTAACCTAGCTATTTTAATCTGGATATAGATACCCAGTGGTACTTCTTGATTCCCAGCCAGCAGGCCTAATGTGGTGTGATTGTTATGTTATAGATTCCCATAGGAGCTTACGAGGTTCTAGTTTTTGAGCCTCATATTATAATACGTGTTTTAATTGGACACGATATCATCATCATGGTGTGACAATGTATATCATGATATATAGTAATTAGGAAATAGGAATAATTCTCAGGACACTAGGAATCGTCCTTGGGACTTTATGAGACACCCTAGACGGCACAAGTCCATTGAATTCCGTACATGTATGGTATAAAACTATTTAGTCATTAAGATGATTATTATTTTTGTTATTATTATGAGATTTCTCGGTCACCCAAATAATATAATACATTCATATTGATGATATTTTATGTATCTGATCTAAATTCTCTGAATTATTGAGGATGTACTGTGATACCAGTGTCATTTCATGGGGACGTGTTGAGGGAGTTCCACAATTCCCCTCTAGATGTACATCCATGAGTTGAGAATATGTACCAATATCTCCAATGACAACACTGGTGGCCAGGAATAAAGAATGATGTTGAAGAGTTTGTCTCTTAGTGCCTCACTTATCTTCAAGTTAAGGTGGCACATCATTTACCAGAAGGATTGGTTTCTCCTTTGGAAGTCCTAGAGTGGATGTGCAATGAGATATTAATGGACTTCATGACTGGTCTTCCACATACATCTAGAGGACATGATTAGATATGGGTGATTGTCAAACGACTCAAAAAGTAAGCCCACATACTATTGGTCATATATAGGGTTCAGTAGAGAGAATGGGACACCTCTATGTATAAGAGATGGTGCGACTACATGGAGTACCCTCGACGATTGTCTCTGATCATGATACACATTCTAATTTCCAGCTATGGAAGGATATTCGGGAGGCTTTCGTGACACAACTTCATTTGATCACTGCCATCCATCCCCAGACAAATAGCCAGACTGATCGGACCATTCAAACCCTCGATGACATGCAACATGAATGTGTCCTCGACTTCAGTCGCTGTTGGGAGGATCACTTGCCTTTGGTAGAGTTTTCATAAAACAACAGCTATCACTCCACCATTTGGATGAATCCTTTTTCAGTGTTGTACTGGAGACCATGTAGTTCACCTTTGTGGTGGATTGACCCAGGGGAGTCAGCACTAGTAAGACCAAAGATGGTATGGGCTACCATTGAGAATGTGCAGATCATCTAGGAGAAGACGAAGACTACAAAAAGTAGGCAGAAGTCATATACCGACAGGAGATGAATACCTATGGAGTTTGAGGATGGTGTCCACGTATTTCTACGGGTCTCACCTTGATGAGGTTTTCAGAGATTTGGCAAAGGCGTAATGTTATCTTCGAGTTTCATCGGACCTTTTTAGGTCCTCAGTAGAGTTTGTGAGGTGGCTTACCGATTAGCTCTTCCACCTCAGTTGCATTGGGTGCATGATTTCTTCCATTTATCCCATATGAGGTGATATCTGAATGACACTTCTCACGCCATCGACCACATAGAGATAGATGTTGATGATGGGGTGACATTTATAGAATTTTAAGTTGATATTGAGGACCGAAATGAGCAGGTACATCATGGGCGGTCGATTCCTCTAGTGCACATTTGTTGGTAGCACTGTAACATCCTAGAGAGAACATAGGAGGTGGAGGCTTAGATGTGTGCTTAGTAACCCCACTTTTTTCCATGATTTGAGTTGTGTCTTACTGGGACGTAGAGCCCCGAGGTGGGGAGAATGTAATGACCCAAAAATTCCATGTAATTTTTTTTAATTATATTGGAATTTTACATTTCTGAAAAAATTTATGGCGCATGATTCCGCAGCTTGGTGTTCCTAGAATAAATTTCTAAACTTATATTTGGGTACATGTAGTAAACGTACGAGTGGGTTTTTCTTACTTTTGAACCGATGCTCAGAATTAAAATATAAGGGCTCTGTTGAACTCGTAGCGTCAGTATTCTTTTAAGGATACTTTCACCTCGAAGGCAGTTGGTCGAGAGTGAAAGATAGTTTTTGTGTCTTTTCGTGAATGAATAAAAAAGATAAAAGATGTGCAATATTTTATTTTATTTTTCTTTAGGATATCCCAAGTGGATATAAAGAGGTGGGGACCACATGAACTAAAACCTCTCAACATAAGTTATGGTGGTGGGGACCACCCGAGCCTAACCTCCCATGTGGGTTAAGGTGGTGGGGACCACCTAGGACTTAATACCCCCTTGAACTCCCCTTTACTATGAGGAACCCTCAAACATTCTATTAAATGTGGTGGAGCCTTGTCAACTCCTCCAACATTTATTATGCCAACTCTCCTTTAATTGATTAAGCCATTTTTAATATTGTTCCAACAAATTAATTGATATTATAATCTGTTATTTCGATTACCTCTTAATTTTTGTGGGTTTGGGAGGAAGGAAACATGGGAGAAATGCTATCCAACGAAGAACACCAATGAAGAATGCCGACATCGACTCTGAATTCTTCCACAGAACATTCATTTATGAAGAACGTCTTAAATGCTGATGAACCAATGATAAAGGAAACACCATCGCCACTGACTTCATCTTTCCCTCTCCTCACTAACATTGTTGGAGGAGACCTATTGCGGGATCGACAAATGCCAAAGTGTCTCAACCATGGACAATCATCAACAAACAATCTAGGTAGGGGTATATTTCTATATGATAATCACATCCCATGTTCTTCCATTTTTTTTTTGCGGGATTGGGAATAGGGATTAACGAGGGTTTTAGGGATTGATGATTTTAAATATTTTCTATACATGTTCCTGATTCAATTTTGTGAACCACTTGATACCCCTCCAACGCAGATGGTGAGGTCCAAACAAACATGGCATGACCCCTACACCATTCGTCCTTATTGTGTTCTTCACGATGGAAGAAGGTGGCTTACACAATGCTGACAAACGGAGAGAGAGGCCATATAAACTGGCCACTGGCAAAGGCACAACGCTCTTCTACCTGCGACCTCCACGCCCTGCGGAAGAACCGCCACTGCCATTCGTGGCTGAGCTACTGCCCGCGGCCTCACCACCCCAGCTGTCGCAACCTCATGTGCCCTCTCCGAGCGGCCTCATAGTCTTCGCCATCCTGGCCGAGCCGCCCTGAGCAGGGCCGATCCACCCCGTGCACTGGCGACACCCCCCTTCTGAGCCATCCCATGACCTCCGACCTCTTGGTTGTGCCAACCCGTGGCCTTCGCCACCCTGCTGAACCCCCAGAATCTACTTCCCATCGTGTTCCTCATGGCCTATCGTACCGCCCAATGGGCTGAGTCGGTCTAACAGGGTCGGATCAGACCCTTACCCACTACGACTCTATATTTATCGGCCATAACATTGGAACTGGATGTCTGTTTGATGAACCATCAGCGACGCTAAAAATATTCGAGCGAGATTTTCCCTTTGAGTATACCCCTATAGAGATTTGGATTAAGATGGGGTAAAATTAGGTTGGATCGAGAACGAATCCATCTGGGACCCCTGGACTAAAAGGCTAATAACAAATAGACCCGACATTCTATTTATGCACCATCTATTGCATTGAGACCCCTATGATATGGAGATCCTTTGAGATGTTTCTTCGTGGGATTTCGTGTCCGTTGAATTATCAACCAGTGGATTGTGGAGTAGATCCTTTCGGAGACAAGCGGGCATAGTGCGAGAACCCATTAGCTGGTTGTGATGATATATTAGGATCTTGTGTGTGTTTGACGATGTAATGTAGATGTACTAGGATATTGTGTGGGTCTAACAATGTACTGATTATTAATAGAGATCATGTGTGGGACAAATCCATGTGATTCTATGTGGGTCAGCACCTAGAGATTTTATATGGTCATCTCTTAGTGATCTTGTGTGGGACAGCACATATCGATCTTGTGTGTGTCATCTCCTAGAGATCCTATGTGGGTCGGCACCTAGCGATCCTGTGTGGGATAGCTCCTAGTGATCTTGTGTTGGTATGACACTTAACGGATTAAGATGATTCAGTAGTCATAACTAATCATCTTTACTATTATACCAAAGTTATAACTGGTATGAGATGAGTCACATATGTGTGGTACTTTCCTTCGTGGTAAATATTTTTTGGTATTCATCTATGTGGTGTACCTGTGATGTACTTTCCTTCATAGTATTTATTCCTTTTTGGAATAGTTGAGCATGGGGCTTTGGATTTGGACATTGTTATTTTCTCATGATTGAGATGGGTTCACTTGATAAAATAAATATATGTATGGGAATATACCAAAGTTGGTTTTACAGTTGACTTCATACTTTGTGGTTTATCCTTTGAGGATTTGTGGGACTTTGAGGGTCTCGGGGTCCCTACTGAGCATTGTTATACTCACCCTTCCATGGGCTATGGACACACAGTGTTGTGTTTGGTGAAGACGACATACAGTGCTGACCGAGGCTAAGGGTATCAGGACTAGATGGTGCCCGAAGTTGGACCATATGGTGTGTCGGTACACAGAGGTGATAGGAGAATGTAGACTGCTAAAGAAGTGATATATACCTACCCTTCATGTAGGATCCTTGAAGAATGATACAGTAGCTATCTTTATCTTTCATCAGTTGTATTGTATTTTAGTTGTACTTGTACCTTTATTGCTGGGTTCGTATTCTGGCCCCTTTTACTTATAGTACCCACTTTGTTTACTATTCATTTTACTTGAGTTTGTATCATAATGTGTGCTTGGTTGTGTGTGTTATAGTTTATAAATACAATGCAATCCCAGTTTTATGGAATATGCCTTTGGTGCATGTTTCCAGCCCCTAGCCTATGGATGGCGGGCTTGGGATAGTCACGACACGGGCCCTGGGGGACAGGTCATCACAACACCATTTAGGTGGATGCATACACATTAATTATTCCTATTATTTATCCCTACAAGAAATGATAGAGTAATCTAAAATATAACTATCAACAAACCATGGATATGAAACATTGAAGCACGTAGTATGTAATCATGGCATGGAATAATGAATGAAATATAAATCCCCACATTCCTGTATTGATGAATGGGACACTACCTCCATACCATACTGGTCGAAGGGTAAAAATTGATTCTATAATAATAATGAAATCCTTAATCCTTGTGCATCACCCAATAGTGAAATCATGAAAACTTTAGTATGAATAATCCAGAACAAAATATTATATCCTAGATATTATCGGATTTCTCCCAAACATGGGTTATCTACTCCCAACCATGGGCTCAATAATAAATCTCGACACATCCCAGTCACTTTACAAATAAACTAAATGATAATAAAAAAGGAAAATAAACCCTCTGATACCAAATTTTGATGTCCTGGACAAGGTTTTCTCTTATGTAACAAAACTCGGCTAATCACATGGCATCAAGCATTCCTCTTCATACACTCGATCCTACCGAATAGTATTGGGTGTTTATGATGGTATAGTTGGAGACATCATGATTATAGTAGCACAATAGTATAATAAATGAATTAATATTAGAAACAAAATATTTTCAACAATGAAATGGTGTTAAATCATACAGATAGTAATAATACACTAATAAAAGTGGATCCATATACAAAATCATGAGTATGTCCTTAATCTATAAAAAAATTTATCCATAACTACAAAAAGGTATATCAAAAATAAACAAAATCAAAATGGTTATTGATTAACATCATAATCTGACGACTGGTCCCACACTACAAATCTCCTATGCTATAATCAATGAATAATATTTGGATCGGTGCTATCCCTTGTCCCTAATTGTTTTCATGATTCCAAAATAGGTATAAAATGTAATCCCTAATAGGGTGTGTGATATAATCAACAGGCTACCACAATTGCGGTCTATACATGTCTAGTCTATGAGTATAAAAGTAGTTATGTGCGTATATAAAGATAAACATTGGAATAACAGGTTTGAAATAACGGTCATTTCGTGCTCAAATTCCTCACGGAATACCTAGCTAACCATACCTGCTTCAGGCCATGCTAGAAATTTATGAATAAGGAACTAATATGAGGTTAGTATCCAGCTTGTGTAACCATATTGTACCAGTATAAATTATCATGAATAGGATCCAAGGAGAAATCATGGCATCCCAGTCATAATGATAGTAATTCAAGATCCAAGAGGAATCACAGTATACTTGACTCTTGAAGGTATCTGTAGTTCATAGTGTGTAAACTGTGAAACATATCTATGCAGTTATAAGTGTAATAGAAGGGGTACACCAAAGGCATTCCATTGGAATAATTTCTAACCAATTAATAGGATAATGTCTATAGTAAATATTTGGATAAGAATGACTGGGCCTAAGGGAATTATCTAAGGTTACTCCTCTCACAAGACATCAGCTAAATCCATACAGTGTATCCGAGTATTTATAATATATAAAAATAAGTCATCTGAATCATTGGTACTATTTAGATGCATTCAAGTATAATAATAAATTGACCAAATTCCATGGTGGTTATCTCCCTTAGAAACTGGACTAATGAATCTGAATGGTTTCTTATGATTGATTGTTGCATTATATTAGGAATCCATGGTTGGCTCAAGTCTGACCACATCTATAAAAGGAGAAAGATCTATAGTAGAAATAGGAACCTCAATTTTAATTAAATAATGAACGATTGGTAATAAACATGAAAATTCATTCACTTTATATAATTAAATTCCATACATTTTCATTCAATAATGAAAAAGTCTATAGAAGGGGTTATACTGTTTCTTATTTCATTTCAAATTAATAAGATCAAAGATAAACAAGATTTCCCAATTATAAAGTGCCAATTAACTAATTCAATTTGATTATAACACTTGATAAATTCAAACCCAACATGTCAATATGAGTTTTTTCTATTGAAATATAAAGGTTAGAATATCCATATGAATGAAACCCCCAAGGGGTGGCTCAGGTGGATGTCATTGGCCTCTTACAATGTTAAAGGGATTTAAAAATTCATTTATATTCCAAATTAAGGAAAACAAATTAATGGAATTTGATATTAGGGGAAAGCACAAGTGAAACCAACATTTAGTACAATGAAGAAAATTATAAATCGATGAGACTTGATGTAAAATTCAAATACCACCTACCTCAGTATCATCCCTTAGTTTGGTATGAATAGGAAGAAAATTGATGAGTAAAAAATTTACCTAAAAATATGTCATATTAGCTCACATCAAAATAGTTCAAAATATAGGGATATAAACTGTGAAAGGAAGGATGTGGATTGTGGCTTTTACTAAGAGGAATACATCAAGAGAAATGATGGTCTGATCCGAGTCAAAACGATGGAGATACTTCAAATCCTATATTGAACTCCTTTAAGAGCTTCAATGGGAGAGGAGTATTGTGCATGGAAGAGGAATGAAAAATAGTTGGGTGAATTTTAAAGGAGGTGTGTATAAAATTTGAGTTTAACCAACATTAAAAGGTCGCATGATTTTTACTCATGGTAGGCCATATTTTGAACCAACTACGTAAGATTGACTATAAAAAGAAACCCCTCACATGGTTATCCCACATAGTTTGGAAAAACTATGCTCCAACCATGAGGGTCACTCCATAATTGGAACTAAGGTTGTGGGATAGGTGCACGATTTTCCATAAAATGTGCAGTCAATGAAAATTCTTTGTACAATATTTTGATAGTTTTTTTCAAAGTCATACAGAAACCCCTGAATTGTTTTTTAAACCATGTTACCGTATATATGGGATTCACAGTTGAGCCAAATGGTTACTACAAACCATTCACCAACCATATGCCTCATACTATTTCTCTAAAATTTGGATCTTTGTGCTTCGAACAAGTCATCAATGATCACAGACCCCCCCTTAAACTATAAAGAACAATTATGATATTAAAATAGAAAATTATCTAGTTCATACCTCAAAATAAAATCCATGGTGTTACAGATACTCTAGGAGCTAGTGTGAGAGGACCAAACATCATTCCTTTTTCACCACTAATTTCAATAAAAAAATAATTTCAGTATTAAAATGCTCTCTATTTTTTATAATAATATTGAGAGGTATGAAAAGGGTGATTATATTTCATTTTGGACATAATTATTGGGAAAATATCATTATTCACAACAATTATTTATATCTCCCTAAAATTTTTATATGTTAGGTTATATACATAGGTTTAGAGATTTAATGATTATACAATGTCCCCTTAACTAATTTCTATATTCTATGTAAAACCTTATCTCAAGTAATAATAATAAAATTATTATAATCTATTACACATGTTAACTCTTTAATATTTAATAACAATTTCTTACATAAATAAATTAATATCGATTTGAATGATATTAAATAAACTATATAATTTCATCTTAACCCATAACAAAATCCATAAATACTCCTCGTCATTTATCAAAACAAATATAATAAATATTTATTTTATTAAATAAATATCAATATAATATTCATTCCGAAAACAATAATTATTATATTCACTAGTTGGTGAATAGATATTTATTTAATATTCTCTTAACCAAATAATTAATTATTTGTCATCTTGAGAATATATAAGAGGGAAATAAATATTATTAATTTTCTAAATTGAAAATAATATTTATTTTATATTAATATAACATATATTGTTTACAATAATAGGTGATTGAATTTATCCAATAAACCATAATACAATACTTATTAAACCATAATCTAGGAATAATATTAATTCAAATAGAATTTAACTAAATTTTGGATACACTTAGTTTGTGGCCCTCTAATATATTTTATTAATAGCATCAGATGATGTGGAGTAATGTCCAATATTAGAATCTAGAAGACTTTTAAGGAACCCATTGAGAAATCTATCAAAGATTCAATGAAAAAACCTCATACAGATGCTCACAGTGTCATTTAATATATTTTTCTCGATGTCTCATCAAGAAAGATACATTCTTGTGTTATCAAATATATGATTGATATATGTTTCTTTTACTTACTAAAATTAACTCATCAAGAAACTACCACTTACATGGAATTAATCAGATATTTTTATTCGAATAATTTTTCAAATTATATCTACCTTCTATTAAAATGGAAGGGACAAATCATTTCATATATTTCTGTTATTTTCACATTACATATTATGCACCCAATGTATGATACTTCACTAAGAGTATATGTTCTCAGAGATTATTTTAATACATGAAATTATCGATTTCATGATATGAATTAATAAAAATATCACGTATGAGGACCAATACAAACTTTTTTATATGGGAACATCAAATGATATATATAAAATATGGAATTCGTATTAGCAGGTCTATTCTCATAACCATGTCTCTTAGAGATTACCAATTGAAATATTTTTGAGAATAATTCTATATGCATTGTGAGATTGCAGATCCTAATAGTGATACATCATATGTTTCCAATCAAATGTATTTCATCCAAACACAGTATTTATGTTTAAGAATAATTCTATATAACTTCATGTTCCCCATCATAGTGGGTAACTTCTTCGAGCATTCAATGTAAAAAATACTCAATGGACATTATAAAATTAATTTTATGTAGAAGAATTGTCATTATATGATAATATAATTAATAATATTTATGTTTTTTAATATATTGGTAATTTTAGTGTAAAATATATTTTCTTTTAGGGTACCAACTCCAATAAATAATTTTTACTCCCTACTATTTTATGACCTCGAACACATATGTTTTCATCCATTATTTTTTCCACCATGGTTCTATATCGGATCATGGTTTTTAATACGATAGAATTTATCATGATAAATAATAACCAAAAATTATATATTATATAATTTATGATTGTATCATTATTCAATGATAATATTTTAGAATTATCAAGAGCTGGTCCACATAAATCTGTATGAACCAACTCAACCCTAGGGTTATTTAGTGCCTTACCATCTATTTATAATGAAACATTTATTTGATTCATAATGATAATAAAATTTAATTTTCCATAATATAATAATATTATCTTTATATTTCCCTTATCATATAATATTTTAATCATTTCCCACTCATGCGACTTAGATAGACATTCCATAACTTTTTAGAAGATACTTGTCCAGCATGGATTGAACCTTCTAATGCTCTATTAAGCTACAATGGTCCATATTTAACTCATGTTTACACCACAATGGAACCCTGTTTAAATTTATATACCCCATAATCAAATTTATTATATAAATTCACATCTCCAAAATCTCTAATAGAAATTATGTTCTTCCTTAATCCTGGTATATGCCAGACTCCTTACAACTCCAATGGGCCTCTGTTCATTGTCTGAATGGAGACATCACCCATTTCTACAATCTTGAGAGCATTATCATATGAAATATTCACCCTAAAGAACATTATTACATATAATTCTTCATAATCCCTCTCTTATAAATATAGTTAAATTAATATCTAGATTCTGCAACACAAAACTCTTGTGAACTACAATCACTTAGTAGAAGACCACTCATATACTTTGATGTAGTGTTTTCATATCAATTTATTGAGTCATATATTCCATATTTGAATCATTATAAGTCACAATATTTATTCAGGTTACCTTTACCCCCATGATTCCACCACATGGGACCACATTCTTCCAATAAACAAGTGCTCCAACTTTTTCTTCTCTTTCAATTCTTATGTTTTTTCCATGTTGTGGAATGTACACTAACATTCACAATATATGAATATTTAATAGATGAGTATATATCCCTAAAATGAGTTTACTCATTCACAATAATACCACTAATATACATAAATTCCATTCCTACAATACTGATAAAATTTCACTTCATGGTAACCATAAAACCCAAGACTATGAGACTCCTGAATTTAAATGTGGCACCCACTTCAGAACTCTGATGTTCACAATCACTTATTATAATTGACATGAAAGGATTTTTATATCATGTATTTGATTATTTTTAAGCTTACAATATGTAATCCTCACATAGAATAGACACTATAAGTTGACAACATTGTTCATTGTTGTCAACTTCACATACATATCTGTGAGATTTTTCATGTGTTTTGAAGTAGAATTCACCCACCAGATGTTATAATCCAAATTCTAATATACAACCATCTAGACCATGTTGAGTGATTTATTATCATCCCTTTACCATTCTTCTTTCTTCATCACTTATATCTTGGTACCCATCAATAGAAGATCATTATCCCTCATTAGTACAAAATCCATCACCTAAATCATCTAATATCATAAATCCTTCATATCAATATTCTCCAATCAATCCTTACCAACCTCTAATTCCATTAGTTCAAAAGATAGTGAACTAATACTATTTTTTAAAAAAATTATTGGGGTTAATAACTACTTATCATAATTATATTATTAAGAAAAGGGAAGAATGATTATTCTAAAATGATTTTTTATTCACCTTCACCATGTTAGGTTTGTTGATAATTATGATAAAACCATTGGATGTTGTTGCTCCAAAACATACAAGTTGGAAACCAATGAACTATAATGAACATGTAAAATCAATATAATAAAACCTACATAACAATATCAACCATGTAAATTTAATAATTGAAAAAAAGTTATGATATTCTGAAAGACAGGGATCAAAATAACCAATGAAAAAAATAACAACATTGGTATTTCTGTGGTTCTGAAATGAGTCTTAATCGACTAGGGGAACATTATAATCAATTTTATTACATAATTAAATGGTGATTGTGATTTAAAAGTGTATAGAAAAATTTTCCACCCTAAGAGTTATAGTAGAATCCATATGGTGAAACTTCTCCCGACCACATTTTTTTCTTCATGGGAGGGAAGATTCCACCTCAATATAATTTTCAAGGGTATCCCTACAAATTAACAAATGCTTATCTTACCTTAACCTCCACTTATAGTATATAGTTAATGCATCTGAAACTCTCATGTCCATACCATTATGTATTCTCCCATTACAATAACCCTACTAGGAATATACACTTATATAATTCTATTGGGCCAATATTCCCCACCTTCATCCTATAAAGGGGTATGATCTAGTCAGGTATTTTCAAATTTCATCAATTAATATATATATTTTATACATCAAGAATAATGTTTTTGTGTAATGAACCAAACGAGTTCAATTAGTAAAGTCACCGAACATGGTCTGCCACATGGTAAGGTGTAAAAAACAAAAAAATACTCATATGTTACCAAATAATGGAAAAATTTTAATGTTAATGAAAATTATTACACCATGGTACATAAAACATAAAGGCCAAGGGTCTAAATCATAATGTAAAACAACAAAATATAAATTATATGATCCATGTGACCACTCATCACCACCAAATGTTTCCACTATGAAGGAAAAGAAAACCAAGAGAAACTGATGAATGTAACTATTCAATTCATGTTACCTAAGTACAACAAAGCCACATCCACAATCACAGAAAGGAAAATTTAGTGTATGAACACAATTACCATAATGATTTCATGGAATAATCCTTAAAAATTATAATACATTGAAAGTGTTAGCACTTGATTTAAAACATAACCAAATTATAAAAATTTTTAATGGTAACCATTTTGTAAAAAAAACCTTTCGGTTTTTCATAAAAGCCTTTAATATTTACACATACATGTAATATGAAAATACAGGTGATAAATATTGTAATAAAAAATGACCTATGCAAACACAATATAATATGCAATTGAGTAACCAATCATAAAATATACCATCATGCGTAAAACCCAGTATAAATAAAAGAGTATACCATTTTCACACTAACCTATGGGAGTATGTACTTGTAAATAAAATAAATGTGAATCTAACCAATATTGGGTCATATAACACAGTTTGATGATATAAACACTATAGTATTGTATCACACACTAAGAGTGAAAATCCCATTTCACAATGCACCCATGCTTCCCAATGTGACATACATTTCAAAACCATTTGAAAAAAATTCAAAAATTTAATAAAACCATTTTTTCTATGAATAATTAATTATTCCATGGTTGAAAACCCATTTTAGAATCAAAACCACCATAAAGAATTTCATCAACACATAGTGTGTCCAAAACTAATTTTAAAGGAAAATAAAATTTAAAACATGTATCTATTTACATAAAACCACTTTTATTTCAGATCCATCCATGTCATAAAATAATACAATGGAATTTAAAATAACATCATGAAATTGAATGTTATAACCATTTTAAAGACACACCAACCTTAATAATTGAGATAAAATTTCATGAATTGATCTCCCAATGATCAGAGTTGAATTTAATAAAAATAGGTCTTCAAGGACTTTAAAAACCTATGTTGGGGACCTAAGGTTCAAGAATGAAACTTGGAAGAATAATTATTTTACAAGGAAGTTTGTTTTTTTTCCTTATCTATAAAATATATGACCACAGCACGGAACCCCCATCCTGAGCACTATCATTATGTTTTTAAATAATACTATATTGAAACACATTACGCTACAACATAGTCAAACCTGGTCAAACTGGCCTCCAAAAACCATTGCATAGACCTCACCCAAATCCTATTATCATGGCATAAGACCATAGTGCAACCCATGTAAAATGCCATAAATACCCCAAAAAAGGCAGAAATTCAAAACTCATACCCATGAAACTCCAAGTTATATCCTCTACCTCTATTCCATAAATATCAACTTGATAAAATGCATATAATACAGAGCCTTCACCATAGTGTATCCTAGTCAAAATTAGTAGTGCAACCAACATTCCACCTCTTGGACCCCATAATGAATTTGTCTTTCCCATACTGCAGCCATCATCTCTATGGTGCATTCACTACCATTTATTGTCCATACACATGTATAATTATATGATAACTATATATCCCCTATAAATCCAAAATAACTCTATGGACCTCTAAAAAAATTAATATTACAGTATACTAAAACCTAGAAGACATCCCAATTCTCCCCCACCATACAATATTTTTATCCCCTAAAATTACTCATGATTTTTTAATTGGAAAGATATAAGATCACTAATTCCACAAAAATGATTCCTTTTTTCCATGTCTCATGATTTTAACACCAAAATTTCTATAGTACATGAACAAAAGTAATATTTTTTTTATATTACCATATCCCAGTGATCCATAATCTAAAACATTTTCTAACCCAATGTGGTGTCAGGCTCAAGATTGACATATACCCATTCAATATAATGGTATGTTTTCATTTGTTAGATAAAAATTTGGGAAAAATGGAACACAAAATTTATCAATAACAAATTATATGGAAAGTATAACTTATATTCCACCTTTACAATTTATTCAATGATCTCAAAGGGTCTAACAAACCATGGTGCCAACTTACTCTACTTAACTAAATAAAGAGTAACAATTGTGTGAAAAATATATGAATGTCTTGATAAAAACATCAAAATAAATGGTCTGCTGAATATGGTCCAAATAAAATTTATTATGGCTTTTTTCCAAGACCAATATCTTCCTGTTCAATAGAATAATTTTATTGCCTCCTACACAATGATTGGTCCAACCATGTTCTGATCCCCCAAATCATCCCAAAATGAGGGAGATCAACAAGGATTCGCATAAAATGATTTATTGTTATCCATATTAATAAATTCATAATTATTATTATTATAGAAGAATATTTCATTACTTATATTCTTTTCCCAATAACCACCAAAATCATGAATTTATGCCATGAGCATATCCTCAAGAACATGAATATAATTCATTGTATTTTCATCTATTGATAGATAGTATTTCATGATTAATTTCAACTAGATAGTTACCCATAACCTCTTGAATAAATTTCCAAAATCTATATGTTAACCATAGTTCCCTATTAGAAATAATCGTAGAGGGAATCCCATGAAGCCTGAAAACCTGCCAGACATACAATTTCCATAGCTGCTCTACCTTCACCATCCCCTTGATAGGTAAAAGTGAAATAATATAATAATTTAATCAATCATCACCCAAATTTAAACCATATAAATAGGGGTATGTGGTAAAATAATAATTAAGTCCATGGAAATCTCATCACACATTAAATTTGGCAAGGGTTTGGGCTACTATAAACTAACAAGAGTGTTCTACCTTAATTCACTGATAAGTAAGGAGACATGATATGAAAAATGTAGTCAGCTGCCTTTTCCCTAACCAATAATAGTGATATATCATATTATAAATCGTCTTGGTAGTCCCTTGTTGAATATACCAATATGATTGGTGTCCACTATCCATCAACTCTTGCCTCAGAGAAATCAGAACACTATTATATACCACATTATCTCTCCAGTGAGTATATGTAATATGAAAATCAAAAGTTTCAAGATACTTAACCCATAATCTCTATCAAAATTTGAAATCGCTCTGAGTAAAAATATACTTCAATATATTATGATCAAAATATTCCATAATACTCTCTACAATGATATAATGATTCCAAATTTTGAGTGTATGAATAACCAATGAAACCTCTAGATCATTTGTAGGGTAGTTCTTATCCTGAAGGAATAATTATAAAGATCAATAGGCCACCACATGCTTCCCTTTCATAAACACAACTCCCAAACCCATACGTGAGGAATCACATAAAACATCATAACCTAAACCTGGTTTGGAATGATTTATAATGGGAGATGAATTTAAAATCTCATTAATAATATCAAAGGATATCATACATTTTACATTACATTCATGGTGATTCAATATGATTTTCTTTACAACTCTTCCATTCCTTCATACTTTGGGGAGATTGTTATGTCAATAATCATTCCTTATGACTTGACCATTCCTTCTTTTTTTGAAAATTACAAAAACCTTATCTCATGGAAAATCTATTTTAACCCTGTGTTTTACTTCTATAAGGAAATATTTCATTCTCCATGGAAATTCATTATTACCATGTTTTAAATTGTTCATTATCATGTATATGTATAAAATCTGGTGTCATATCTAAAACCTCGGAATTGTATAATATATATATATGAAGCATTCTGTTTTGGGATCCAAATTCGGGATACGAAATTTTATGAAGTCCAAATCCAAATTCTAGATACTAAATTTTATGAATATAAACTCTGAATTATTGATACAAACTCTCATTATGTTCCACTCCAAATTATGGATACAAACTCTCATGAAGTTCATCTCTGATTTCTGGATACAAACTCACATTAAGTTCGAATCAGATTTCTGATTACGACCTTTTATAAAGTTCGACTGCGAATTCTAGTTATTAATTCTTGATACGAATTCTGATTACAAATTCTTATGAATTCTGACTCTGAATTCATACTACCAATTTCCTGATAAATAGAATCCAAATATCCTTTTCTTATAGACTTTAAATTTATTTTTATGGATAGAATCCGAACTTTCATATTTTCTTACATTCCGAATATTGGATTTTAGTTATGTAATTATATTTTGGCTTAAACTCGTTTTAGTTACAAAACGATGTCATGTATTCAGTTACTAACTAACTGTTGGTTGAGTGACACAATTATAGGTACCTATAAGATTTATGGAAAAGTAAGACTGTTGGAGGAGGGAGCCGACCATTGAAGTTGTGCCTACAAATAGGAGGTCATTTTAAAGAGCTCGAAATTTTTTTATGACTCTAGAGATTACATGCGGTTGAAGTGGTTTCTAGGGAGGGACTCTCATTCTTAGTAGGTACTTAACTTCTTGTTTAGTTTTTCATTGTGTGACTCTGATTGTTGTTGTGTACAATAGGGGGAATCCTGGGATAGGAAGACGGAGGTGCCGACTACCTTGAAGTTGAGGGCTTCCATGCTGAGGAAGACCGAGGTGCCGACAACATTGTAGTTGAGGGCATGCAGGGATAGCAAGACATACTCCGATCTTCGCAATGAGGGCTTACCCTGGTGCAGGAAAGACATACCTTCTTGGAAGTATAAATCAAGGAAACTTTATCCAAATGTTGTTGGATACCATTCTCTTTGGGTTAAAATATTTACTTCCTCTTACTTGTTACTTGTTACAAGTTTATTTCAGCTGAATATTGATTGAAGAGGAATGTATAACTATCTTATACTCCCTCGTACTCATAATCTAATTTTGTAATATTCTATACACTTTAAGGTATAGTCTTTATCTTTTTAATCTTTGATTATGTTTCTTTTCCAGAACCATCTTTCCAGATTCACATTCTCAGAATCATATTTCCAGATTCTAGAATGTGTGTAGAACTATAGGTTTTGTGAATTATCTTGTTTAACATTATTAAACATATCTATCTATAAAAGTTCAAAGGAATTTTTAAAAGTATGCAATTCAACCCCCTCTTGTATGTTAAGCATCATTAGATACTACATACAATATCTATATTATTTTGATCCTACATTTGGTATTATAGAGTATATCATACTCACATACCATCTCAACATTAGGTATTAGAGGATTGGTTTAATATTAATTAATCGCACGATTAGATTCAAGAGAGATTCCATATCATTATTTTCTCGGAATCAGTTTTTGGGACTCATAAAGTTTGGATTCATTTTTTTCTTACATATAAATTAGTTATATATTTTTCATATCTATTGAAAATTTTACTTTTTTTCAAACTTTTATTACTAATAAGTATGTGTGGAAGGATTTTTCACTAAGAGTGTAGGAATAAATGATGGTTCCATTGAAAATATCAATCAAAATAGACCACCTATCTTTGATGGAAATGAATATGAATATTAGAGAGATCATATGAAGATATTTTTTATCAACACTGGAGTAGAAAAATTTGTTATGCTTACTGGAGGTTATGAAATCCTTGACAAGGAAGTTAGTACATTCACTAATCAAAAAAAGATTGATTATCAACTGAATTATAAGGTACATAATACTTTGATTTTTCCCATGACTAGAAATTTATATATCCAAATTTCATCTTTTGAAGAAGAAAATTGTATATGGAAGAATCATGAAGTTAATAACTTTGGAAAATCCAAATTTATTGAGACAAAAGACCCATGCTCAGTGCTGAATATCATTCTTGTTTCTTTCTTTATAGAGAACTCATATGTAATGTTCAAAAAAGATTCATAACCATTATTAATTGTTTACAATCAATGGGTTAGAAAGGATTAGATGATGAAGCTCTTATTGATAAGATCATAGAAATCATGCATAACGAGTGGGAATCCAAGAGAATAGCTATTGATGAAAATAGGAAGTTTACTCAAATTTCCTATGATGAAATTTTTGGAACTTTTCTCCAACATGAGACTAGGATGAAGAGAGATGCTAAAAAAATTAAAAATAATAATGGAAATGGCAGTGTTTCTTTTACTACAACATATAAATCATACGAAACCCAATACACCTGAGAGAGTTACTAGATCTAAGTCTAGGAATGTTGTTATACAATCCAAATCTAGTAGAAGTGAATCTTTAGAGAATAATTTAGTAAATATTTCTCGAATGATGAACAAGATAGCTGGATAGAATAACTTTCAATCCAGATATAAGAAGAAGGGAATGAAAGATAAAAAATATTCAGAAGTTACATATTATGAATGCAAGAGAGATGGACATATAAGAATAGATTGTCCCATGATTAAGAGAAAAGAGATAAAAGAAATGCATTTTGAGTAAAAAAACACGAAATAATACAAGGCTAAAACTAAGAATGTCTAGAAGGCTAATGATATATGGAGTGCTAGTAGTGGTGACTCTTCAGATGAATCATCAGATTACGAATCTTCTGGAGAGAATAATCATTGTCTAATAGCCAGACTACCTATTGATAATCATTGTTGGATGGCTATGGTACACAATGCTGAATCAATAACCAATGCTTATTTAAGTGAAAATTATAGTGATAGTAAATATTATAACTCTTCTGATGAAGAATATTCTCTTGATTAGGATAATACTTTACCTACCTATGAAGAAGTTTCTCGGTTTGACAAAACTTCTTGGGATTGAGAACTCAAAACTCATGAAAAATTTTGATAAGGAAAATTTTAGGAATACTATTCTTATTAAGGAAATATAATATCTTTCTAAATATCCTGAAAAGAAAATTTTTAATTTTTAAATTATTTCAAAAAATCTTTAGGAAGTAAATTCTGATAATAAAAAACATTATAAAGATCTATATAACGTAATTTCTAAGAAAAATGATTTAGAGGCTAGATCTAGTTTGAAATCTAATGATTTTGTTGATAAAATCTTGGATATTAAACTGATGTCTGATATATTTTCCTTAAATAAGTGTTTGTAAATATTTACCTTAGGTAATTAAAATCTTGATTAGATGTATTCACAAATACAACCTTTAAGAAACAATTCTGAATTTTGTTATACCCATGGTAAACTGATTTTTAGTAACAATTATTTTGTTCTTCAAAGCTCTCCATTCTATACCAAGTGTCAGTGTTTTTGGCATTAAGAAAGTAATTGTTCCCTAAAAAAAACTCAATCTATAGGTTTATGTGAATCCTATTTTACCAAAATGATGAGGGTTCCTAAAATTTTGCTTTCTGAGATTTCCGAATCCAAGCATGTTTGGATTCTGAAAACCTAACATTTTTCTTATTTCCATGAAAATAGATAAGGTAGAAATAGCAATAAATGGTACATGTATATTGGATGTTCTTAGCTTATGACTTGTAACAAAAACTATTTTGAAAATATTATCAATACGAAAGGAGAGAAAGTAACTTTCAGAGACAATGCTCATGGAGAAATTATAGGTATAGGTAATATCATTCATCATGAAAAACATTGATTTCAAATGTTTTATTTGTTAATGGTATTAAGAAAAACCTCATTAGCATAAGACACTTAAATGATGAAGGTTACCTTGTGAATTTTAGGAATGATATGTGATTAGTACACAATTTTGTGGAAGTGTTTACTCTTTCTTCCCATAGGAAAGATAATTTTTACACACAAAACATAGAAGACCTTAGGAGATATGATTTAAAATTCCTTAGTGCAATGGAGGATCATTTTCAGTTGTGGAATAGAAGGTTAGGACACTGTAACCTTAAGAACATATGAAAATATTCTAAGAAAAAATTACATTAGATCTACAGGAGCGTAGATTTGTTTCTTCAAAAGGTCATGACCCTTGTCAATATGGGAAGCAACATAAATCAAATTTTAAATCAGTCAGTGAAGTCAGAACTACTGATGCATTACAGCTTGTGCATATAGATCTTTTTGGTCCTATACAAACTAGAACCATTGGAGGAATGTACTTCATTCTATACGATAAATCGAGTATTAATTAGACCTTTTCTTAATAAAACTTCTTATGTGTTATAGAATCATAGAAAACCTAGACTTTACCACATAAAGGATTTTGGTTTCAAGGTATTCATTCAAAATACTAAAAATAATCTATATAAATTCACACCAAAATTTGATTAAGGAATCTTCTTAGGGTACTCCACAACTTCTAAGTCTTATAGTGTTTTCAATAAAAATACTTGTACTATTGATTAAACATTACATGTCAAATTTGATGAAACTGATCCTTTCATTTTAAACAACCCCAACCTACATCTTTGGATGTGTTCTCAAAAACTAATTATCAACCATTGATAGATAATTATTTTGATAAGGAAATTATACATAAAAATATTTTTGAATCATTCACCCCAGAAGATTTCCTACCCTATGTTGATGAACAGGTTTTTCAAAACCCAAATAAGGTGTTTCTTGTGAATAATCACAGTGATAGCATTATTAGTGATTTGAATAAACATATATGGACTAGGCGTTCCTTATGAAATTGGAGATAACATATAGACTTCATTTCCAAATTAGAACCAAAAAGCACTGAGGATTCATTAGGTTATATTGATTGGATAAAAGCAATGCAAGATGAGCTGAATGAATTCGAAAGGAATAATGTCTGGACCTTGGTTGAAAGACCTAAGGAAACATCTGTTATTGGGGTAAAGTGGGTATTTAGATATAACTATGATGAAAATGGAATCATAGTAAGAAAAAATGCTAGATTTGTTTCTAAAATCTGTAATCAACAAGAAGGTATAGACTATGAAGAAACTCATGCTCCTGTAGCTAGATTTGAATCTATTCGTATCATACTTGCCTTTGCTGCATTTTTTCAATTTCAAACTTTTTCAAATGGATGTGAAATGTTCTTTCCATAACGGTTATGTTCAATAGGATGTTTTTATAGAAAAACATATTGGTTTTGAAGATAAAAAACATCCTGATATTGTTTTTATACTTACCATAGCTCTATACGGCTTTAAGCAAGCCCATCGAGCTTGGCTTGATAGACTTACATGATTTTTGTTTCAAAATAATTATGTTAAGGGAAATGCAGATCAAACCCATTTTATAAATAAATATAAGAACAATGTTTTTATTGTTCATGTTTATGTTGATGACAATATATTTGGTTCATCTCAACAATCATTAACTGATTCCTTTATGGATCTAATTAAATCTTAGTTTGAAATGAGTATGATTGGTTAGTTAACATTTTTCCATGGTTATAAAATTTCTCAAAAACTAGAAGGAATCTGTATATCCCAACATAATTATATTAAATATATTCATAAAAAGTATGGTTATGACAACACTAGGAGTATTAGTACTCCCATCAGTACCTCAAACAAACTTGATCTTCATGAAGTTGGGAAACCAGTAGATCAAACAACTTTTAGAGGTATGATAGAAAGTTTACATTACTCGATAGCTAGTTATCCAGACGTAATGTTTTTAGTATGATTATGTAAAATATATAAATCGAATCCTATGAAATTATATTTAAAGGAAGTGAAAAGAATTTTTTCCTACTTAAAGTGAACCATGGATTTAGGACTCTTTTATACTTCTAGAAATTATTTTTTTTTAAATTTTTTTCAGATGCTGACATTGGTGGAAGTAGAATGGATAGAAGAGTACATATAGAACTTGTCATTTATTAGTATATTCATTAGTTTCATGGTCATTCAAGAAGAAACACTCAGTAGCACATTCCTCTACTAAAGCTGAATATATAGCAGCTGGAAGTTGTTGTGCTCAAGTGTTGTGGATGCAACACACACTCATAGACTATGGTATGAGTTTTACCAAAACACAAATTTTTTGTGAATATACAAGTTCCATTAACCTTAGTAAAAACCCATAACATCACTCTCATGAAAATCAAATAGATATTAGGCATCACTTTCTTAGGGATCAAACACTGAAAGGAGATATGATTCTTCAATTTATCTGAACGCAAGATCAAGTTGCTGATATTTTCAAAAAATCATTATCTTCCAATATATTTGAATATATTAAACAGAAGATAGGTATGATAATCATAAGGTAATATTCCTTGATTAAATTTCTGTTAAACCAATATTCTTGTAGTAATAAACACATTTTTATAATGGGGGGGGGGGGTTCATTTGATTGTTAGTTTTTCAAATTTTCCGTAACGATGATTTTTATATTTTTTGTAATGATGTTTTTTATATTTTTCTTAATGAAGTTTTTTCATATTTTTCATAATGATTTTTTCCTCATTTTTCATAAAGAAAATTTTCATAGTTATATTTCCAAATTTTTCGTAATGAAAATTTTTGTAGTTAGATTTCCAAATTTTTTCATAATGAATATTTTTGTAGATAGTTATCCAAATTGTTCTTAATGAATATTTTAATACTTGGTTTTTCAATTTTTTCATAATGAAAATTTTCGTAGTTAATTTTTTACATTTTCATAGTCAAAACATTCGTAATGGAAATTTTTGTACTCAAAATATTCGTATTGAGAATTTTCGTTCTCAAAATTTTCGTAATGGAATTTTGGTAATCAATTTGTTTTTTCAAATTATCGATTATAGATTATTCATAATAATATTTTCATAGTAAATTTTTTTTAATCTAATGTTATTAAAAAATAATGTCACCTATTACAAATAATCTTCCAAAGAAATCTGAAGGATACGATTCTTTCTTGAGTTTTTGTAATCCCCATTTACTTGCTGGTATTTTCTTTTGTATTTTATATATTTGGATTCTGGTTTCCTTAAATATGAATGATTTTTTTATAAACTTCAAAAGCACGGATCCTACCCAAAATTTCCTTGCGGCTATCATATCAATTGTTAGATTTGATCAGAAAGATTCTCAGACATTGGATTATTTTTTGATGTTCAACCATCGCCTCCATAACCTATATAAGGGACCCCTGAAGGGTTGTCCCACATTGGTATTCAAGATTTTTCTTGTATAAGATCTACCTCAATTAAAAAACTCATTCTGAACATCTCAATGTCTTTCTCCAATCTGAATTCCTGTAGAAGATTCTTCTCATGAAATTTCTATTGCGAAGCCAATATCAAGTTTGCATGTATACAAGGAGAGGTTGGTGCATCCAAACTTTTTCATAAATGATTCTATTATATCCAAGAATATCATGCTTAATTGATGGGATAGTGTAGCCAAATCTAATCCAGGAGCTCAGGATGTTGTGTATCCGTATCTGGTGATAGAATTTTAGGAATTAGTATGTTTTTCATGGAAGAAGACAAGGAAAATTTTCATTCAATTGTTAATGAAAAAATTATCAATTTTCATACACCAAGGTTGCTAGCTTGGTTGGCCTGTCTTCTGAAAGGGAAACAGATTTATATTCCCACAAACATTCATATGTTCAAGGAAGTTTTATCAAGGTAATGGATTTGGAATGTCTTAGTCTTACAGTTGTCAAGACTGCAAATATTGCTCACTTATCTACCAACAATCGGATCTCGAAGTTATGGGATCAACTTTTTTTTGTACTGAGAAAGGGTAACAAGGATACCCTAAAGAAAAGTGATATATATGTATCTTGTATTTCAAGGAAAATATAAAGAAAATCTATTTGATGAGGCACATTATCATTACAATAGATAGTACCAAGAATGGTAATTTGATAGCACAAATTATATTGTATCCCACCATACTCTTCAAGTAGATAGTTTGGTGTCTTGAATCATTCAATATTCCTTGCAGCTCCAAGATGAGGAATTGAAAAGTAATGTTAGAAAGCGATGACACTTTGAAAAGTATGAATATGGTATTTTCTAATGAATCATGAGTGTTTTGTGATGTGATAATGGAAGAGGCATAATCCATTCTGAATGATTCTGAAGAAGTTGAACCATCATAGATTGTTGGAAAGAAAAGAATGATGAAGGAAGTTGAAGTAGTAGAAAAACCCCCTAAGGCCAAAGGAACCCAATCTGCACCTCCTAATCCCAAGAAGCAGAAGGATTATCTTAATGATGTTGTAGCCAAATAGAGGGAGGATAAAAAAATTACAAAAGCATGGGAGCCATGGTTTGGTTTGGATCCTGCTGATTCTATGGTCTTGAAAGAGGAAACTACTGAAGGGATTGAAATGCATGCCAAACAAAAGATGCTTAAGAATAAAATGTCGGAGACTGAGATTGTGCAATCTCATTTGAAGGCCACTGAAGTAGAATCTGAGAAAGTTTCTATTCTGAAATATTTCATAGATCAACCCTTACCTAATACTCCAGGGAATTATTTCTTCACACTGGAAAAACATAAAGAAAATATTTTTGAAGAAGTGAAAGAGGTTGCAGAATTAGAAAAAGAAGGTTGTGCTGACATAGATGGTCTTGTAAAAAAATTAAAAGATTATCACGTTGAAGGAACCCCATTCGAAAAATTCTCACTCCGAACATCTGACGTCGAGTCATCAGGGCTTGTTACTCCTAGGACGGATGGAGATAAGGATGAAGGGAAGGGGGAAGATGAAGTAGAAAAATGTTCTGAAGAAGAATGTCTTAATCATGATTTCATTCATCCTAAGGATTATGAGGCTAGAACATATAAATATGAGGTAGATGATGATAGAATTGTTCAGGTGTATGACAGTGACCATGAATCCCAAGAGGAGGAAGCCGTACTGAGATCTGATAAGTGTATGAAAGTGTATGTTGATACTACTAGAAAATCTATTGTGAAGTAGAGTGATGTTTAAGGAACTTCAATGTGGAAGCTTATTGATTTATAAAAAAATCCTCACCAAGTAAAGTATCGGATTCTAAATCATCTTCACATGGACATGATTTTGTTGAACAATCCTTCAAGAAACTTGTATGGTCCATTCTGACTTTTTCAAGCTTGGACTCTAGATGAAAAATGCTCCATGACACACTTAATCAGAAATTAGATTCAGTGTCCATGGAGATGAATAAGTGTGTCCAGATTGAATCTAATTTCAAAACATTCCTCATATGCTACAATGCTCATAGAATGTCATGTAAGAAAATAGTATATTGGTCAAAGTGGTCAATACATGAAATGAGTGACCTTGATGAATTTCAAGATGGAGTCAAAGTGTCTTTTGACAAAGAAGATGGTCAGATCAAGGATCTTACAAGTAGTTTCAAAGAAAAGATAATCCTTGAACAAAATACTCGGAGACAAGAGGTGAAATAATTGATTTGGAAGTTGAACTTTGTCACTCAAAGCTAGAAAAGGGAATGGGATCTCCAGATCGAGATCGAAGAGGAGCTTGTGAAGAAGGAAGAAGTCCTGAATGCTCAAGAAGAGGCTATAAAGGCTTATGAAGGAAGAATCAAAGATCTAAAAAAGAAATCTAATGAAGAACATAATGAATTAAAAAAGCTGAAGACTATTTTCAAAAAGTTTATGCCAAAGGAAAAAAGAAGCAAAATAGATCCAAATCTGATCTTTTGTTGTATTTTTTTCCCATTTACAAATTCTTCTAATCCTAATGAAAATTGTGGTTTCTCATCATTTTTTTGTTATTTGTACTAATATTTCAGGTACCAAATTTTTTTTCTATTCCCTCATACTCTTTTTGAAAATCTCAAAGGGGGAGAAGGAAAAATAATTCCATAGGGGAGAAGGAAAAATAATTCTAATTATATAATAAATATCCCTATGTAAGGGGGAGTTTATATAAGGGGGAGATTTCACTATAGGGATTTTTATAATAAAGATAAATATCATTCCAGAAATCTAGAATACGATCCATAGAGTTCTAAAGCCAAAGGGGGAGTTAGTCATATTCATATTTTCCCATATAATAAAGGCGGTAAGTTTTATTTCAATGTCTAGAAAACATTTCTACATCCTTTTATTCTTTTTCGTAAGGATGTTAGTGCTTTCAAAATTGGGGGAGATTGTTTAGTCAATAAGATTTTCCCTATGACTTTTCCATTCCTTAATACATGGGGGAGAATTTTATGTCAATAAAGTTTCCTTACGACTTGAATATTTATTCTTGATTTGTAAATAAAAAACACCTTATCTCAAGGAAAATCACTTTTTACCCCGTGTTTTACTTCTATAAGGAAAAATTTCCTTCCCCATGGAAATTTATACTTACCATGTTTTTCATTGATAATTATTTTTTCTAAGTATAAAATCCAGTGTCATATCTAAAACCTCGGAATTTTATAATATATAGATATGAAGCATTCTGTTTTGGGATCCGAATTCTGGATACGAACATCATGAAGTTCAACTCTGAATTCTGGATACAGACTTTTATGATGTTCAACACTTAATTATGAATACAAACTCTCATGCAGTTCAACTCCAAATTATGGATTCAAACTCTCATGAAATTCAACTCTAATTTCTGGATTCAAACTCTCATGAAGTTCGACTCCGAATTCTGATTAAGATCTTGTATAAAGTTCTACTACGATTTCTGGTTATTAATTTTGGTTATGAATTCTGACTCCATATTCAGACTACAAATTTACTGGTATACCGAATCCAAATATACTTGTATTATAGACACTGAATTCATTTTTTGATTAGACTCCGAACTTTCACATTTACATACATTACGAATATTGGATTTTAGTTATGTAATCATATTATTTATTACACTCTTTTTAGTTACAAAATGATGTCATGTTTTCAGTTACTAACTAACTGTTGGTTGAGTGACACATGCATTGGTCCCTCCATTATTTACTGAAAAGTATGACCATTGGAGGAGGGATCCAACCGTTGAAGTCATTCATATAAAGAAGAGGTTATTCGAAAGAGAGGAACATTATTCTTTTTCTCAAAAGATTACAGGCTGTTGAAGTGATTTCTAGAGAGTGACTATCATGCTTAGTGCATACTGAACTTCTTTTTCAGTTTTTCTTTGTGCGACTCCAATTGTTGATGTGTACAATTGTGGGATTCCGACGATAGGAAGATAGAGGTGTCGACTACCATGAAGTTGAGGGCTTCCTTTCTGAGGAAAATTGATACGGCTAATACCTTAATGTTGAGGGATTTCGAGGATAGCAAGATTAACTCTGATCTTCGAATTGTGGGCTAACCCTGGTGTGGGTAAGACAAACATTCATGGAAATATAAATCAAGGTTCCTTTATCCATGGTTGTTGGATACCCTTCTCTTTGGGTGAAAAATTTACTACCTGTTACTTGTAACTTGTTAGAATTTTTTTCCACTTCATCATGATTTTAGAGGAATTTATAACTATCTTATACTTCCTCATTCTCATACTCTGATTTTTTAAGATTTTATATGCTTTAAATAATAATCTTTATATTTGTAGAATTCGAGTAAGTTTGATTTTCCGGATCCATATTTTTGGATTCACATTCTCAGAATCAAATTTCCAGAGTCTAGCAAGTGTGTATAACTAGAGGTTTTTCGAAATACCTTTTTAAACCATGTTAAACATTACCATATTTAAAAGTTCCAATGGAATTTTAAAAAATATACAATTCACACCCTCTTGTATGTTATGAATCATTAGATACTACATAAAGTATCTATATTATTTTAATCCTACATGTGGTATTATAGAGTATATCATACTCCCATACTATCTCAACAATTCAAACATTACACCTTTAAATGTCAAATTTATCAATAGAGGTGAAATATTGGAGAATTATTGTACAAACCACCTATAGATTCCAACCAATCATGAGAATATCCAGATCTAAATAACACATATAGGATGTTCCTAGGTCATTAACACCAATATATTTTTAGTATCTACTAATATTCCACTCTCAGATATAATATTCCCTAGAAACATTACTTCCTTGATCCAAAATTCACACATGGAAAGCTTATAATATTACATATGTTTTTTTAAGATACTAAAGATAATATCTATATGATCCATGATCCACTTATCTAACATGGGGTATACAAAAATATCATTAATAAACATGACTACAAATGAGTCAACGAAATAATGAAGGATATGATTTATCAGCTCTTTGAATACTACATGATCATTAGTGAGAACAAATGGAATAATTAGAAACTCAAAATTTCCATACCAGCTCTTAAACAATGTATTATGTATATCATATTCTCATAACCTCAATTAGTGGTATCCAATATGAAGGATAAACTTTTAAAATAAATTATATCCTCTATGTTTATAAAAAAGATCATTTATTCTTAGAAAGGGATACTTGTTCTTAACATTCGTCTAATTTAACTATCAGCAATCAATATAATGTATGAGGATTCTCTCTACATTCATGGGAAAGAGAACATGTTAATTCCAAGATGACAAGATAGAATTAATAAATCCATTGGACTAAATTTTTTTATGTTTTACCTTATGTTCATATAACATAGTAGATTCCTTATGAAAAGGGGGTCTGGAAATGAGAATCATACGAGGGAGTTAGTCAATAGTAAACTCAACCTGTATCCATTGTTGTAACCTAGATAAATCCTTGAGAAAGGCATTGAGGTACACATCAACAACTTTTAGGATTGGACTTCTCTAGATATATTAAATAGCATCAAGGAACATCTCCAATAACTGGCATGTTATCAATCCATCATAAGGAACAGCAAGCCCTGCTCTCTCGGATCTAGAACCCCACTCACCCGAAAAGACATGAGCGACTCCATCGGGAGATACAAACTAAAATTAACTACGATAATAGTAGACATGGTCCTTAACACTAATAATTTATTTCATGGAAATTATCCATCCATAGATATCAAGATCATGAACCGTAAAGTCCCACACTACATAAAATTCATCAATCGACAAATGTCATGATAGAAATTTGAAACCATATTCATAAATCTTTCCTAAATATATGAAAATATATAACAATAATGACATATGTTATATAAAAATCCAAAAATATCAACAAACATTTATGTTATAAAATCATGATTAGTACTAGTGTTAGATATAACTAGTAACATAGATGATGAAATAAAAATTATACCACTAAAAGTATCCAACCCTACGTCAGAATCCTTTAGCGCATAATCTACTACATAGAGACATCCTTTCCAAGCTCCTCCCTAACATTTCATATCCACATTAACATCCCCCATATCATAAAGGTAAGACCCACCACCCATGGTAGCATCAAAATGAAAATATTAACCCTTAGAAAGAGTGGATCCCTCCTTACTTCCTTGGGACATCCTTCAATAAAAATTCTCGAGATGTCCAAAAATTCAACAATGAAAAAATGTACTAATAACTTCTGAGACACACCATACCCTCCCTTACATATTTGGTTTTAAACATGCATAATTTTTAAATACATCCCATGAATTGGAAAAAACTCCCAAAATCAAAATTTTAGTGTCCTTGGAAACAAGGTACACTTACCATTGAATAATACAAAACACATTTCACCCATGAGGATTCCTGATACATGTAATTAAATTATATGTCTCAAATTCATTGTAATTACTGGGGAAATGAATAATTTTAAGAAAATTTTATCTATAAATCCTGGTAAGGGACAACAAAAAAAAACTGATCATAAAAGAACATCATCGGTATGACATGATGTATGATATAAGAACCTGAACATGAGGACAAGAGGTATAACATGATCATGAGTACATGAGGCTTAACATGATCACGAGGACATGAGGCATAACATGATATTATGTACATGGGAAATAACATGATAATCAGTTCATGAGGAATAACAAGTAAATATGGATACACCAAAATATGATTCATTCATATAAATATCACCATGTTTCATTTACAAGGTGTCATAAAAGATTACCAAGGCATACTTCCAAGGTATTATGAACATGGCATCTCAAGATACTAATTCTTTAAACAGTACATTATATAACTATTAGGTTGAACCCTTTATGTATCTTAATTCATGAGTGATGCATAATAAAAACATGCATAAATCCATCAATAATAATTTAATTATATCCCCATTGGAAATTAAATGGGTATCCAATGAAATTAAATAACTTTATAGGTAAAAAACCAACAATAAAAATAAGGAAGTATAAGGTATTTAAATGATAAAGATAAATGGTATATGATTTAGTCAATAATTTACCAATTCCATAGATGTATAGGTATCTATTTGAATAACCATCAATCAAAAGAAGTATTAAAGTATATTAATAAGGAAATGAATGATTATGCATAACTTATGATAAGGAATGAAAAATTCAGCGATGGATCATTCAATAAAGAGATCATTATTTTAATAATATAACATGTGCATAGAAACATTTACATCTATAAGATTGTTAAAATACATGAGAAACATGGATAGAGAAATAGAATATGAACATTTGTTACATATTGGGTGGGAATGAACCCCATTCAATGGTTTAATTCGGTTATCTTGGTGAATAGCCAACAATCATCTTATGAACAATAAGATGTTCACATTGAAAAAGGATGTTCTCCAATTGAGTTAATGATAATAAAAAGTAATTAGGGACACATTAATGTCACAAAGATATCAATTGAATGTAAATATCTGGCCATATATTTGTATCCTTTATTATGTCACATAACGTGCATTTGAATTATCTAAAGAAAATACCCCAATACTGTCAAAATAGGTTGGTATTAAGGGACCACTCACCAAAAATAAAAATGATGTTAGATATATATCTGACCATCTATTTTTGTGTTTTTAGTAACTATATGTATCAGATCCGAAACCATGTCTGCCGGTAGTGTAAAAAAAATTCATTACTAGAAAACCCACACACACTTTTCTTTGAGAAATTTAGCATGTTTTATAACCACGGGAAACCAAGATCATAAAAAATAATTATGAATTAATTATAATAAGAGGTAATAGTGATATATAAATGATAAAATTTTATATAAATTATAATAATTACATATAATAATATTTCTTATAGAAACAAGAAGGAATTTCAAATTTCTTGCAACGGTAGTCGTAAAAGAAGGGTGATGAACCCTTATTTCGGCAGAAACGTTACATATGAAAATAATATAATTTAAGGGAAATTAAATATCTCATTAAATATAAATCATATTAATAAGAATATGTTTACATTAAATCACATTAATAGATTATAAATTTTGAATCAGAGGCTTATAAAAAATAATAACTTGAATTGAATGAAATGGAGGAAAAGATCCCTTACCTTGGGAGGCTACATATTAAATACAGAGAGGGACTCCATATGACCGTGTAACCACATTTTAAGAAATATTAAAATGTTTATTAAGTAAAAATCATTATTAAACACTTTTTAAAAGAATGTTAGGAGGCAAAGTTGGTCTTTATACTTGACGATGGGTTGTTTTAAGGGTTGAAAAAAAGGTTATTTTTGTAAAATAAGTCAACCACTTGTGGGTTCAATCAGTTCCCACCAATTATAAATCTTATTAAATAGAGGCTGAAAAGTGTTGGATCTTAAAATGATCTATAATTCGAAACTTACCTTTCGTCCGACCAAATTAAGCCTCATAATCCAAAAAATAATTCTTCACATAAAATTCAATTTTTTAGTTCCAAAATGTAAAGTATAAATTTATAAATTATAATTAATTTATTGGAGTTCATATTTATACTTATTAAAATATATTTTTATAAAATATAATGTTTCCTAAATTTTTTGTCATGCTGACAGAATAATGATGTCATAAATCCCCAATGCATTGTAAAGTGGCCATTTTCACTTTTTCACTAAAAAATAAAATGTGTCAAATCAAATCCCAAAAAAGTAACCCAAAGATAATTTTGATATTAGAGTGAAAAATTAATTTTTATTTTATCAAAATAATTATCTAAATATGATAATTTAAAGTTCGAAATAAATATACTTATATATTAAAATTTAGCAATTTCATTGGAAAATAAATATTCGGACCATTATAAAAACTATTTAGGACATAGTGAAAATATATTATCATTTTAAAAACTGTTTCATAACATTATTTTATAAAAATGATTTTTATTTAGAATATTTTAATTTATCAAAAAATTAATTTTTAACAGAATATGTTTATAGTCTCTAAAAAATAATATAATTTTTATTATATCATTAAATAATTACTTTACCCTTCCAAGTTGTCATTGCCCCTGAGGTGTAAAGTTATTATGAAATGTAAAAATATTTATATATTCTCGTAATAAAAAATTATATATAAAATAATAGTTATATTAATAACATAATGGAATTTTTGGGGTGTTACATTCTTCCCCACATAATGAAATTGTGTCCTAAAAATTATACACATTGAATATCACCTAGAAAATCAAGTTGTTCACTTAAATTTTATCTATATAAAGGAATAATTATGAAAAACTATGATTATTATTATAATATATGGTCATAAATATAATACTTATCCATATATTCTATAGAAAATTGGTGTCTATATAAGGGTCTATACCCAAATATTTCAAATCATAAATACCAAAAATAACCGAACGATGCTCTGATACCAAATGAGAAGCACGAGACCTACACTTAGAGATCTTGTGATAAAAATGAATACTTTTTTTACGTCACATGAATTTAAAAAAAATACCAAGGTCAAAATTTAATGTCATTGGGAACATGTTACATTTATATGCTAGCACATTGTATAAAACACATTTATTCCACAATTAATCTTCGTACATGTAATTCCCTTATAAAAATCATGTTCAATGAAATTCGTAGTTAAATAGGGAAACATAAGAAAAGGGTTAATTATAAATACAAGTAAGGTATAACCAATGTAAATGGTTAATAAATTAACATCATGGGTATCACGTGAGGTATGATATAAGAACATAAACGTGAGGATAAGAGGTAGAACATGATCCTTAGTACTAGATGCATAACATGATATTAACTACATTAGGCATTAAATGATCTTTTGTACATGAGGAATAACATAAAAATTTGTCTATAACATAACATGATACATTCATAAGAATATCACCGTGGTTGAACATTAATGTTTCATAAAACATTACCAAGGAATATTAACAAGTTATCATGAATATGTCATCCCTAGAGATTAATTCTTGCCCAATTGCATTGGAGCGCATTGAAGGTGAACCCTTCATATGTGTTAATTCATGTCATCCAAATGATTAAAACGTGAATAAATCCATAAATAATCATAAAATGATAAACCTATTTGAAATTAAATTGGTTTCTGATGAAATTAAGAAACGTTCTATGTAAATACTCATCAAACATCATAATGAAGTCAAAGGTGTTTAAACCATATAGATAATAGGTGTATGGTTTAGAAAATAATTTCCATAGAAAATTGATTTATGGTTATCTATGTGAATATACTTCAACCATAACACTAATAAAATGGCATTCACATGGAAATTAGTGATTATGTATAGTTATTCATAAGCACAAACAATGGTAGTGATGAATCATTCTCTAAAGTGATCATATTTTCAGTATACAACATGTAAAAAGTAACATGGACATGTATAATAAAGTTTAAATACATTATAATGGTGTAGAGTTAAATAGAACATGAACATTGGTTAAAAATTGTGTTGGATATAAACCCTTTTAATTGATTAAATAGGTTACCTTGGTGAATAGAAAAAAATAATATTAGGAACAATAGGATGTTAACATTGAAAATGGTAGTTCTCCAATTGAGGAAATGATAATAAGAAGTAGTTAAAGGTATATTCAAAGAATAGGGATATAAATTGAAAGTATATATCAACAAATAAATTCTTATCCTTTCATATGGCTTATATAGTGCATGAGAATTATCCAAATAAAATCTCCCACGCCTGTCAAATCTAGTCCGTAGTAAGGGCCCACCCACCGTGCACTAGAATAATGGTACGAATACACCCGAACAAATCATTTAGAGGATCTAATATCTATATACATCTAATTAAAACCCATGTACCCTTGTAGTTTCTATATTGAGTTTTTAATTATAGGAAAACCACACACACTTTTGATTACAAAATTTATGATTGTTTTATTGCAATTGGAATCCATGAGCATTACAAGGGAATATTAATGTAGTCTAATGATAATTAATGGAGATCTATCATTGATAAAATAGAAAGGAAACAATATTTATGAAACATAATAATATTTCATATTGAAATAAGAAGGAATTTAATTTTTTTAAACAGTAGTTGATAGGATCGAAGGGCATCATTATTTCCAAACGGTTCTCAAAAAAATAATAAATTTATAAAAACTAAAAATATAATACTCAAATAATTTAATTTTAGTATTAGTAGTGTTTTAGGTTGAACCCACAGAGAAGGTGAATTGGATTATTTAGGTTTTCATAATATTTTATTTGATTAAATTAACAAACGATACGAATAATCATGCTTTGGTTTTTTGAAAAATTTTGAAGAAAAAAGAATGAAGACAAAGAAGATTGATTATTTGGTGGGAAATAAAATTTGAAAGGAATGAATGGGTTTTGTAGTTTCAGGGTTAATGTTTATTTGAATTTTTATAAAATAATTTTATTAATCCATGATTATTGTTGGATTCAAGATGAGGTAGGTCCAATAGTAATGGTATCGCTTCTTTAATGTGGTAATCCCCTATTTTCCATGGTCGTGTATTTTAGGGTTTCAATGAATCAAGTTTTTTTGATAACATATTTAAAACTAATTCCCATAAATTTCAAAATTTCATGCCTCCTTTTATATTTTATATTTTTAAAATTTTAAATTTCCATTCAGATTCAAAAAATAGAAGTCATGATACAATTAAAATAAAGGGATTGGAAATTAATTGAATAATTACATAAAACCAAATACCTAAATAAATAAAAATAAATCAATCCAACAAAGCCTTTCCCCTTCTATTACATATTTATATCACAAGGGAAATTTTCCCCCCTCATATTAGTGATTTGATAATAACATGGAGTGAATAAAGAATAATAAGTCATAAATAAAATCGAGTTGAAAATGGGAAGGACCCTACACAACACCACTTGATGCTCCAATCTTCAGTCTCCACGATCGTTTTTCACAGTAGCAGTCTAGACCTCTATTTATACAGATCATATGGTCTCGTGAAAAATTTAATGTCATTATAGATTGGTCAAATTTGGTCATGAGAAGGCACCAAATCGTAAAAGATTTTAAAAATTGAAGATACATTGAATCTGGCCATATTTTATCCCATCTCACCCTTTTAAACATTGTGTAGTTATTACAGCACGTATAAATATTCCACCATGTGTACCATATTAATGACATGAATTATTTATAGGAATAATAAAATGGGTCACAGTGTGACACATATGTTTCACATCATGACACATATCCACTTATCTTTTGGCCACATTCCTATACTTCATGACTTGTGGTTCCATCATGACTTCCTCTGGTACATGACATATAATGATTAAATATTGTGTAATGACATTTTTATTATACAAGAACCTTATTTTTCCTCATTGCATCAGTTATATTCCTTATAAGTGCTCCATGATCATCATATGTTTTGGAATAACTTCATTTTATGGAATTATTTGATATTTTGCCGCTTTTACCGATTTTTCATAACTTGATGCATCACAAAAAATATGTGAAAAACATCAAGGATTTATGAAGGTATAATAAAGAAAATCATAAAAATTAATTAATTTTTATATATAAAAAATATATAAAAAAATTACTTATCAACCCCACACCCACATGAATTTAATCTTCTCCTCTAAGATAGAATCTAAGCATATACAATATACTCTTACACCAGCATTATTTAAATTTAATTTCAATAAAACAATTGATCACATAGAAAGATAAATGTTCGACTATAATGCATAGAAAATTTATTAATAGATCAATTTTGAAAGAATACAAATTTACCAAGTATTTAAATTTTCTCCTTTCCAAATATCTACGTCTTTTCATTCATCAATTTTAACTTCTCATTTTATTTTTAATATAAATATAATTTTTTATTTATCTCATGTGAATTTTTCCTCCCATCATCGAAGTGTGAATGAATAGAGTGATACACATACCTCCAGAACATGTCATTTCCATTGGTTTGAAATGAATATAAAATTTTAAGAACATAAAGAAAAAAACACAATTTATCATGACGTATTCATTGTTTAATATCCAAGGACTCTATGGAATAAAATGGGAAGGAAAAATATATAAATAATGTAAGACACAAAAATAAGGATTGCATCTAATGTAATTTACATGATATTCAAAAAACAATTTTAATAAAATTCTCCCATCATAGATGCCATTTTTCACTCCCCTTAAGTAGCTAAAAGTGGGACCACGATACATGTAATCATAATGATTAATTAAAACACTCTTTTCTCTCTCTTTTTAATATATTTTTTCAATGTTTTTAGAATGAATAATATCACATATATCACCTAACAAATTTTCATCAAAAGTTCATCATTATAGAAAATAATTATTTTTGATCTGCCTAGGTTTAAAAAATTCTTTTATTTTTTTCATGTTTTCTTAATAAGAGAGGTGAATAATTAATTACAATGAAAAATACATGGCCACTCCACAAATAATAGTGTATAATAACACATAAAAATATCCTCAATCAACTATTTCTCGTTTTACCCAAGGAAATAACTCCCTCACACTTATTATTTTGAATATCAGGAATATCAATTAGAGTATGGTAGTAATTGAT
This sequence comes from Viscum album, assembly GCA_963277665.1. NCBI lineage: Eukaryota > Viridiplantae > Streptophyta > Magnoliopsida > Santalales > Viscaceae > Viscum > Viscum album. The sequence goes on along the minus strand of OY728128.1, from coordinate 411,454,135 downwards.
AAGATAGGCTTGTATGTTGACTCATTTGATAATATGGATTTTCATGGATTATACATGCTTAAAAAGGATTAATTTAATGTGTGCCTCCAGATAAGGGATAAAAAATATGCCTCAATAATATAAAAAGTGATTATGTTCATTCACATATTTTATAACATGAAAATTATGTTCTAGAATACATAATGCATGTATTGGCTCAGAGGATGTCTTAGGAATGAGACTAATTATTGGAAAAACTAATCATGGAAAAAAATATGAATAACTAAATAATGAATGGATATATCATAAATTTATGTCAAATCATACAAAAAATTCTTTTATAATTATTGAAATGCTCCTGAATCCACGATTTGTCAACTCCTAATCTATAGTATTATCCATACTAATTATTTTCCTAATTTTTCTTAGTCAAATATATTGACAAAGAGATATAAATGCATTTTGTCGTTATTATCCTTGGTAGTTTATTTCTGCAAAATTGGTTGATTAAAGAATGAATGAAATGCGGGTAAGAAATTCAATCTTCTTTTTACTATTTCTTGGATATTTGTTGTACATGTTTTTCTTAAAATATTTTATGATGTATAATATTCTCCGGAGGTGTAATTATCATGTATGCTCCTCTAATGTTCTCTTCTTCTCTCTACTGGTTTGGATCATGAGGACCCTATAAATAAAAAATAAAAATGTGAATGAACCGGCCATTTATCACTAATTTTTTATTTATTTGATTAGAGAGAATGAAAGATTAAAAAAACTAAATAAATAAAAAAAAACTCACTTGCCTCTCAGGTGTGCTTTTGTTTACCCTCATTAACCGTAACTTAAATTCTATAGCTACAAATTACAAAACGAATGATTGAAATTTTTTTTACTCAGCTGGGGTATATAAATGATCTAAGATGTGTCATTTCCACCTAGGTCGGTCCATATTCTTCCTCTCTAAATAGCCTAATTATTCATTATGGTATTACTTTCTCGATCTATATTATATTGATCCACTATTTCTTCCATAATTCTGATGAACTTTGTGGAATTTCATCTACTATCCATTCCTACTGTCCTTTCCCAAATATAGTGGAGTAGGATTATCCTCTGGTATCAATTAGCTTGTTCTTAATATTTTCATTATTCATTAGTTAAGAATCATTTTCACAATAATAGTGAAGTCATTTACCTCATTAACATGTTGGAAATAGTCATATTCATGTGCATTGTCTTCTCCAATCTAAATTTCCTCTCACAAATCTCATTTTTTCATTTCCTGGAAGTTGTTGAAACTTATTTTATCACAGCCGACTCTTATACTGAGTTCTCTACTTTGGAAATCGATCAGTTCATGCCCAATGGATTATAATGGTATCATCATATTGGGTGGATTTTTATCCTCTTCTATATCCCACACTAAGTAGTCTATGGGAATGATAAACATGTCGATTTTGGTAAGGATAAACTCTATGGATATATGGTGTAACTTCACTATTGAGTCTTCTAATTGAAGTTAAATTCTTGCAGTTTTAATTACTTCCAGTCCCAAACTATTTAATACCATGTACGACATGATATTGACACTCACACCTAAGTCTCACACATATTTTAAAGATTTTATGGATCTGATAAAGATAGAGATTGAAAAGAAACATGGATCACATTTCTTCTTCAGAATTTCCCTTGATAAAATTGTAGAACATTATCAAGTGATTGTATAGTTTCCAATTTACTCTAGCTTCTTGTTATTGGTTACCAGCTCTTTCATTAATTTTTTTAAGTTGGAATTTTTGAAAGACCCTCTAAGAAATTAATAGTAATATTAAATTTTTTAAATTTTTCTAAAAATATACCTTTTCTAGTTTATCTTTAATTGGTCCATTTATTCTAAAGAATGTAGTCTTGGTTTTTAATAGAATGGTTCTTAATCATTTTCTGTAGCTGTTTTTTCCTTATTATTATCAATTACTTTTTCACATTATTCCACCGGTTGTTCTTCATTACATCGTGTAAATTCTAAACCAGTTACATTTGTTTCCATCCCCTTCTATGTAGTAATGATATTAAATCATTATGTTGGATTAATTTATGGAATCTCGGTAGTGCTCCTCTATTTCTCTCTATGATCAATTTATCAATTTGGCTAACTTGGTGCTCCAAACTCTACAATGTATTATTTTCATTCATTGATTATTATTTTATTCACTTGATTAAAACCCCAGTTGTTGTTATGAATGTAGCTATCATCTCTTCCAATGTTTAGACCTGGCTCATTAGTGTGGTCTCATGGGGTGCTTGTTGTTGGTACCCTTGTGGAATTTTTTGATATCATTTTCCTTTTTGAGGCCGCCAACAAAAAAATTTATTACCATGATTGTAATAAACATAATTTATATCTTCTATATATGTACATTTGGGGTTTCACTGATGTCTCATCATGATGTCCATATTCTAGGTTAATAATTCTTGTTGTTCCACAATCGAATCATTATTATTGATTCTGTAAACCCCATTTAATTGTGTTACATCTCCGTAACATTGGATAATTTTTCTCAACATTTCATCAAACAGAATGTAGCTCCCATTGGGTATCTTATACATCAGTGATCCTCTACCATAAACATCAAGAATCGACATATTTCCCTATGAAAAACACTATATAATGTTTGGATTAGCATCGATAGATCTATACCATGATGGGAGGATTTTCTAACCGTATCTTTATATCATTGGCATGAATAATATAAAGATTCATATTGAAATTGATGAATGTTTAGAATATTTACATGTAAATCCATTATTTGGAAGGTGGTAAGAATTAGTTGAGAATGTTTCATGCCATCTTTCCCCATATAGTTATGTAATATTTATGTGGCCTTTGGATCAAATATTGATATCTACCATGTAATGAAATTCAAAAAAAAAGAGGCTTACCATGTTTCAAGAAACATTATGGTATTGGAATGTCTCATGGAACTTGAGGAATTTTCCAAGATATGTGTTTGAATCTTCAAGCTGAATTAGAGTGAATTGAATGTTTTTTGAGATCATGTAGATGATTTTTAGTTTATTCTCAATGTTTTTTATATCTATAATATTGGTTAGTATTCTCAATTTAAATCTTATGTCGATGGCCACCCATTGTCTTTGAGATTCCATGGCCCATGATCTCTCTTATGAACACCTCCAATAGCTAGATGATTCTATGATACGACCATGATTGTGTATTACTTATACTTTCATAAGCTTTTATCGAGTTTGGGATTTAATACAAAAGCCTATTTTCATTTCTCATGTGTTTTGGTATTACATTTAATAATTAAAAATCTGAAATCCACCAAATGAATAATCCCAGTGTAAAAAGAGAAATTAAAATAAAGAATTAAAATAAGATTTAAAAATTAAAAGAAACCTGAAAACTACCTTATAACCATCCCCCGAAATGGCACTAGTTTTATTGGATTAAAAGGAATTTTTATTTCAATATGGGTCTTATTAAAGTAACAATTTTCTAAATACTCATACTATTTTACTCAATTAATTAAAATTCAGTATTCAAAAAGTTCTAGCTCAAACCCACAGAGATAGTGAATTAGTTTATTTAGGTTTTAAAAATATTTTATTTGATTAAAATAATGAAAGAGGTGAAGAATCATATTCGGGTTCTAGTATTAGTTTGAATAAAGTCTAATGGAGTTGAAGTGGATTGATTATTTGATTTGAAATCAAATTTAAAAGGCATGTCTAGATTTTTTAGTTTCAGGTTTCCTGTGAAAGTGGATTTTTTAAAATTAATTTTATTAATCACAGATTGGTTTCAAATTCATGATAAGGGAGAACCAATGGTAATGGAATCCACACCTTGACATGATAATCCATTATTTCTCGTGGTCTGATAATTTAGGGTTTCATTGATTTATGATTGTTTTAATAATATATTTAAAATTAATTACAATAAATTTGGTTATTGTTCATGCCTCATTCTAAGGTTGTCAGCTGTGATATTTAAAGGTTCCTTTCAAATTCCAATACCAACAGTCAGGATAAAATTAAATGAAATGGATTGAAAATTTATTGAAGAAATATGAAATACCAAATAACTAAAAAAAATACAATCCAATAGAACATTCCCACTTCTATTAAATAACCATATAATAAGGTGGGTTTACCCCTTGTTCTAGTGATGAGAATATAATAGGGAATAAATAACTAAAAAGAAAGAATAATGAAAATGTAGATGAAGCTAGGGAGGACCATGAAATGTGCAGCTTCTCCCTCCATGCTTTGGTCTCCAAGATATCATTCACAATAGCATCATTTTTTTTTATTTATGGAGTCTATATATGCATGATAAGCATTTAATGACCTAAAGTAATGGTTAGAAAGTAGTCATGGGTGGGTATGAGTTCTTAAAACATTCCAAAAATAAATGATACATTGAATTTGGATATTTCTATCCCCTCCAAACCATTTACATGTCATGTAGTGATTACACCATGTGTAAATATTTCACCAAGTTTATCGTATTCATGACATGCACCATTTCTGGGAGTCATCACTTGTGTCATGATGTGGCACATATGTTTTATGCGGTGAAACATATGAACTTCCTAATAAATTCTTTCATCCACTTCATGAACTATAGTTCCTTAACGACTTACAGTAGTATAATAAACGATGGGTAATATCATTTTTCTACTCTGGGAGCCTCATTTTTCTTTGGTTCATATGTTATGTTAATTGAATGTTCTCCATGATCACCAGATTTTATGAAGACCTTCATTTGATGGAATTCATTATCACTTTAGCTCCTTCTACTCAATTTTCATAACCAGTTGCATCTTGAAATTTTTCAATAAACACCAAGGACATATTCATTCATAAAAAATGAAATCATCAAAATCTCTGAATTTTAATATAAAATATATATATAATAAATTCACTTATAAGTAGCTGAAAAAGAGTGGTGAGGAACCCATTTTTTGGTTGAATAACAACAATTGAAACAAGCTATAATGAGAGGGAAATGTAGCCACTCATTAAAAGGACCTCTCATTCACAATAATGAGTGTATTTAAAATAACTTGAAATCATGATAAATTGAGAATCAAAGTCCTATACAAAATAAGTACATGAATTAAAAGAAGTGGAGGAAAAGATCACCTGCCTTGGATAGATGCTTCTTAAAGCTACATTAAGACTTCTTTAAACCATGAAATAACCGTTTAGGGAATATTTATATAGATATTGAGAGATGAATCATGCTTAAAATCTATGGTGAGGAATGTTATGATGGAAAGGGGATATTTATACTTGAGTAGGAGTGGTTTTAAGGGTTAAATATATGTTATTTTATTATATACACAAGCAAAATTTGGATAAAATAAATTCCAACCAATTTTGTGAATTATTAATGGGTGTGATATATTTTTTTGACATTCAATGTAACCATAATTCAGAACTTACCTTATGTCCATCCCAATTAATGTGCATAATCCAAAAAATAATTTTTATCTTAAAATTTATTTTTTGGTAAAACAATGTATGGTATAAATTTCTGGATTAAAATTAATATTTTTAAATTAATATTTCTTCTTACTAAATTCTATTTTTAGTAAATAAAATGTTTCAAAAAATTTCATTCGTGATGATATAATATTGATGTAAAACAATCATCGTGCTTTGTAAAACGACAATTTTCACTTTGTCACCAAAAAGTAATTTTTGTCATAAATTTCCAAAAAAACACATTAAGATAATTTTATGTCCTATTTCTTAAAAATTAGTTTATTTTTTTAATATAATTATCTAAATATTATAATTTTTACTTACATTTAAATAAACATCCTTATTTACATAATTTAGCAATTTCATTGAATCATTAACATTTTAAAAATTAGAAAAAAAATTTTGGACGAAATTATAATATATTATAATTTTAAAAATTGTTTTTAATGATTATTTAATGAAAATAAAATTTATTTAAAACTTATACATTTATCATAAAATATTTTTTTAATAGAATATGTTTATAGAATAAAAGAATTATACATTTTTTATTATATCAATAAATAATCAATTAATTGTTCCTTATTATAGTTATACATGATTTGTAAAGTTACTATGAAATGTAAAAGTATTTATATGTGATGATAATAAAAAAATCATTATAAAATAATATTTCAATTTATAAGGTAATGTAATTTTCAGTGAATTATAGCCTCCATATGGTTATTAATTATATGACTAGGCCTCTCACACGGATAGAAAACAACCTGACGATGACCTAATGAAGCCCCCAAAATACTCGCAAAGAAAACTGGGCACCCTTGCATTTAATTTTTTGTCTTGAAGACACACCATGTATAATAGACTCCCCAACATAAGCTCGACCCAAACTCTTTCTCTAAGGTATTTCTGCCTCATCCATAGCCACTTTTTCAACCACCTCCACAAATGTTGAATGGCATAATATAATCAACGTCAATTGAATGTCATCCCTCAGACCCATCTCAAATAATATAGCCTTACGGTAATAATTTTTTATAATATAGGATTTTATGTTCAATAACTCAATATAATAGGTGGAATACTCCATAACAATACACTCACCTTACTGTATGGTAAGAAATTCCCATGTATTTTCCACAGTAAATGTTTTTGGATGAAACTATTGATTGAAGGTTTTATTGAATGAATTATGAGTAAAATATTCATGAAACATGGATTTCACGATGGATTCCCACCATATCCTTCCTTATCCCCCAAGAATAAATGTGTAATAAACCACCTAAGAGCCCACAAAATTTTTAATAAAATATAATATAATTTTAATCCTCTCAACCCATTCCTTATATTTCTAGGGTCCTTTATCACCATTGATGATTGGTGGATTATAACTAGTGAATTATGTTCTATGATCCCCCATTCTTCTTCCTTATCTGATACCCCCCTAACCTGGAGTCTAAATAGTGTGGATTATAGCTTCTATTAAATAAAGGTCCATTGGAGGATTTTTTTGATGATCCTTTCTCATAATTTTCTTACTCGGATTATGAATAGATCTTATAGGATAATTTTTCTAATAAATACTAGACAATGACCAATCATATTAATATAAAATTCAAAAATAATAATAACAACCTGTAGAATCCATATTAAAACCATTAAATGACAATAATTTAAAGCAATTTCGAATTATATGAATAATATAAAAAACAAAATAAGTAATATGTATGTCTAAATAAACCCCAAATATAGTTTATTCAAATATCCTCAAATGCCAATATAATTCTTGGAAAATGTCATTGAACACCCATTGTAACCCATGTTGATACACATAATTCCGGTGCTCAGGCATCCTCCCAAACTTTCTAACCAAATTTTGACGGTCCTAAATCACATCTACCAATGACATTAAACTTATCCCAGGTAGTGTCATAACACATTAGGTTGGGTAAACCCATATGATACCTTTTTTTATTGAACCAAAATAGTTCAAATAGGTATGTCACCCAAGATGGTCTGCCACATGGTGAGGTGAAAAAAACAACACAAGTCTCATGTACAACTAATGAAAATACAGATTTCATGGTGGATGAAATATTTTCTACCGTGAGATATAATATTTCAAGCCCAATTGGAAAAACCAATTTCTATAACAAGAAATGCCATAGGATAATCTCTATGTGACCTTCTATCAACAACATATTTCCGTCTATGAATGTGACGATAACAAAGAAAAGTTAGAGAACTACATTACACCCTTCCCTATACCTGATTCATAAAAACCACATCTAAAAAATCCAAAAGGAAAAATGTAGGGTGCCAGAATAATTCCTAGAAATATTTCACTAAAGAATCTATAAAAATTATGATACATTGTAATTGATAGATTTACCTTAAAAAACATGTTTATATTGAATTTCCAAAATATAACCATTTTGTAAAATATCCCTTACTTTTTCATATTAGCATTTCATATTTACACATACATGGAATATGATAAGTATGGGTGAGAAAGCATGTAAGCATATGAAAAACCATCCATTGATATTCTATATGGTAAAAAAGTTATCAACCAACCATAAAACATATCATCACGTGTAAAACCAAGAATTAATGACAAAGAAAAAAATTTAAGATATAACCTATCTGAATACGTACTCGAAGATAAAATAAATCACTAATACATACATCACTTGGATAAAAAAATATTTATTCCTGATACAAGGTCCCTAAATATAAAAACTCTAGAGGCACAGCACATGCTAAGAGTTAAAATTTCATTTCTCGAAGCACCAAAGGTTCCTAATTTCCTATACTTGTCAACAATATTTGAAAATAATGATCTCATTTTATGAAAACATTTTCACAGTGAACCTATATTGATTTCATGCTTACAACACCATTTTAGAATTATAATTACTTTAAGTTAATTTAATAAACATATGGAGTGTACAATATTTTTTTAAGTCAAAACCCCTTTAAAAACGTGTACTTATTTACACAAAAAACAATTGATATCAAATCTATACACATGATAAAATAAACTATATGAATTTACAATAACATTATGTAATTCATGCATTGGAATAGTTTTATAGAGAATTGTACCTCACTAATAGTTATAAATCACTAAGAATTGATCTCCTAAAACCAGATGTTGAATAAGATTAAAAAATGGACTTTAAGTCTTTAGAAACCCTCTCTTATTTTCCTAAGGTTTGATACAAAAAAATGGAAGAATAACTATTTTGGAGGGATGTTGGGTTTTTGTAACTAATATGGAAAATATAAGACCACTGTATAGAACCCTAATCCATTTTGTAGTTATAATGTTTTTACCTAACAATATGACACAACCCATTACACTACACCATAATCATTCCAATCAAACAAGAATCTAGAAACTATGGTGTAGAACATGCCCAAATTCTATTCATCCATCATAATTCCACTGCACATCCCATACAGCATGCCACAGCTACCCTCAAAAAAGGGAGAACCAAAAAACTCACCCTTGTGTAACTCCACATAATAACATATACCTCAACACAATGGATCTCATCCAAACAAAAGGCCTATACTACATCCCCTTTGACACAGTGCATTGTGGTCCAAATTGGAAGTGGCATCAACATTACACCTTCTAGACCCCATGTTATAGTTATATTTCATATACTGTAAAAATATTATCCTAGGTATAACCATTCCCATACATGATGAACACTACTAGAGAAATGTCTTTTAATAGAACTTGAAAATCCACCATCACTGCTAAAAAGTGTTTTGGTTCTAAGAATCGTTAAAAGGGGGCCCTTTTATCAATGCTAGAAAAGAGTTAATAAAGGGGGAATTTATCTTTGTTAAAAAACCATAGATAAATGTGGGTATTTATAAATTATAGGCTAAAACATATAAGGGTTACCATATATCTACACTGCTTCTAGATGTGAAAAACAACATGGTACTATAATGTGTTGTTAAAATTACATCACACTGTAGTGCCAAATTCTTGCCCCAAAATACGCATAGTAGCAAAAAATATAAGATATAGAAAATTAATAATTTAATTAAAAAAAATTACATAAAAAATAAAAAAAACACAATATTATAGGAATTTAAATCTTTTTTACAATTACCTTTGAATGTACAATTGATCACAAACATTCAAAATCATCCATGGTTTCATTGTCTTTGGAACCCGACCACCTCTCAAAAATCTCCATCATGTTATCAGTTCTTGAAAAAGCCACCCCAATTTGAGCTACGGAATACACCTAAATAAGATAAAAATATTTATGATAGTGATATAATAAAGAAATAAATTAGACATAAATATGAAAAAAAAGCATTACAAATAGTAAATTTTAAACTGATAATAGACACATTTTCTTAAACTGGTCACATCTTGTGTTGGATTATGGTAAGGATGATTCCTACGCATCAAAAATTACCTATGGATAATTTTCTATAGTATAAAAAAAATCTGAAATCTTTTTCTATGTTTGTATTATCTCACTTGTATTTTTTACAATAATGTAATTTTAAACTGAAAACACAAACTATAAGTAAAACCGCACACATAGAGTATCAGTTTGAGGTGAGAATGATTCCTACACATCAAAAATGACTTTTGAATTGGTTTTATAAATTATCAAGACAAGATAATAACTTCATAAATTCAAGGTTTTTATTGATTGAAACATGTTTTGAACTAAATTTTCAATTTTAGACTGATTGTATAAACTTTGAGATATACCAGTAAAATCATGCACCTGATTGAGGTGAGGCTCATTTATAAATGTCACAAATGTCTTATGGATATTTTTTATGTATCATAACAATAAAACTTATTACTCTTACTTTTGAGTATTTCATGTGTCTTTTTTACTATAATGTCTATTTTAAATAAATAATAAACGCATGGAGTCATACCAGTATCATTGTTCGTCAGATTGAGGTGAAGCTAATTATTACAAATCACAAATGACTTATGTATATTTTTCATTAAGTATCAATACAATTGGAATGAGTTAACTCATTTTTGAGAATGTCATTTTTTTTACTAAAATGTTAGTTCAAATTGAAACCATACACTTTGGGTCACATCAGTCACATTGTTAGTTAGTTTAATGTTATATTAATTCATACACATGGAAAATGATATATGAATCATTTTTATTAATTATTAGGACAATATTAGAATATTGTATTTGTTTTTAATGAGTTATAAAATTTTTGAACTAAATTGACAATCTTAAACTGATTACAGACACTTTGAGTTATATCAAGAACATTGTGTATCAGATTTAGGTGTGGTTGATTCAAATAAATCATAAATTAGATATGAATCATTTTACTAATGTACCAAAACAATACTAATGATTTTTTTTGAGTATGTAACAAGTTTTTCAACTAAAATGTCAATTTTAAACTATAAAAACGCACTTTGAGTCATACTGGACACTCCATGCATCAGATTGAGGTGTTTATAATTCCATTACATAAAAAGTAGTTATGGATCATTGCACTAATTTATAAAAACAATATAAATGTTTTATATTTTTTTTTAGTTTGTCACTTGTCCATTTTACCAAAATATCAATGTTAAATAAATGACACATTTATAATCATATTGGTCACAACATGCATCAGATTGAGGTGCGATTGATTTATATATGTCATAAAATATTTATAAATAATTTTCTTAAATTATCAAAATAACCTGAATATGTTTTCTTGGTTTTTAGTTTTTCACTTATGTTTTTTCCTCATATGTCATTTTAAATTGAAAACATACACTATGAGTCATACTGGTCACATCAGGTATTTGTTATATGTGAGACTGATTCATAAAAGTCACATGTTAATTATTATTCATTTTTCTAAATTATCTAGAAAATCTAAGTGAGTTTTCTCAGATTTAAGTGAGTGACACACTTTTTGAACTAAAATGTCAATTTCAAATAGACAATAGACACTTTTAGTTATAATAGGTACACTATGTATTGGATTGAGGTTTAATTGATTTCTACACATTAAAAATGACATATGGATTGTTTTTATAAATTATCAAAACAATACAATTTCATTTTCTCATTTTTTCGTATATAACAGGTGCATTCAGCTAAAATGCCAAATTTAAATTAAAAGCACACACATTGAGTCATACCAGACACACAATGTGTCTATTGTGGTGAGGATAACTCCTACAAATAAAAAATGAATTATGATTTATTTTCCTCTTGTATCAAAATAATCCAAATGTATTTTCCCAGTTTATAGTATGCCACTTGTATTTTTTACTAAAATGTCAATTTTAAATAACAAGACATGCATGAAGTCATTCCAGTCACACTGTGAACTGAATTGAGGTGAGTCTAATTCGTACACCTCAAAAATAACTTATGGATCATTTTTCTAACGTTTCAAGATAATCCAAATCATTTTTTTGGTTTTGAGTATGACACCTGTGTTTTTTACTAACATGAACTTTGAGTTACACCAGTCACATCATGTTTCGGTTTGATTTAAGAATAATTTTAACATGTTAAAAATGACCTATGAATCATTTAACTAAATTATAAAGCGAATATGAGCATGTTTTCTTGGTTTTTAATGAGTTATAAAAGTTTTAAAGTGTTCAATTTCAAACGGAAAATAGACACTTTGACTCATAATTGGATCAATGTGCATCAGATTAAGGTAAGGATAATTCGTACATGTTATAAATGTCTTATGGATCATATTAATAAATTATTAAAATAATATGAATGTGTTTTCTTGGTTTTGAGGGTGTTACTATTTCTTTTTAGTAAAATATTAATTTTAAATAAAAAGTAACATTTTGAGTCATACTTGTCACACCAAGCTTCTAATTGAGGTGCAGCTGATTACTACACATCAAAAATAAAGTATAGATCATTTTACTAAAGTATCAAAATAATACGAATTTGTTTTCCTTATTTTTAGTAGTTAACATGTGTTTTTTACTAAAATGTCATTTTAAACAGAAAACAAAAAATTCAAGTCATACTAGTCACATCGAATGTCAGTTTGATTTGAGACTAATTCATACACATAGAAAATGAGTTATGATTAATTATAATAAATTATCAGGACAATATGGGAATGTTTTTATAGTTTTTAGTTAGAAGGACATCTTTTTATCTAAATTTTCAATTTATAACTAAAAACTGATACTTTGAGTTGAACTAGGAATCTGTGTATCAAATTGATGTTTTGTTGATTATTGCAGATCAATAATGACTTATAGATTTTTTTTATAATGTATAAAAATAATATTATTGTTTTTTCATAGTTTTGAGTGTATCACTAGTTTTTTTACTAAAATGTTAATTTTAAATAAAAATACACATAGAGAGTTATACCAGTCACATCTTTCATCTCATTTATGTGAGGATAATTCCTAGAAGTCAAAAAATAATTAAATATCATTTTACTAAAGTATAAAAATAGTAAAAATTCATATAATATATTTTTGAGAATCTCACTTCTGTTTTTTACTAAAATGTCATTTTAATCTGATAACACACACTTTGAGTCATACTGGTCACATCGTGTGTTGATTTCACATGAGAATAATTCTTACAGAACACAAATGAATTATGAATATTTTTACAAAATTATAAAGACAATACAAGTGTTTTTTCTTCAGTTTTCATTGAGTAACACATGTTTTGAACTAAATTTTTAATTTTAAATTTATAATGGACACTTTTATTTGTATCTGAAAAATCGTGTTTCATATTGAGTTGCGGTAAATTCCTACACATCACAGGTGACCTATTGACTATTTTCCTAATCTATCAAAACAATATGAATGTGTTTTTTTGAATTGAGTATGTGATGTGTGTTTTCAACTAAAATATAAATATTAAATTGAAAACATGCAGTTTGAGTCATACCTGACACACCATGTATTGAATTGAGGTTTTGCTGATTCTTACATTTCACAAATGACTTATGGATAATTTTCTTAAGTATCAGATAAAAATTATCGGAAAATTAACTAAAAATTTAGTTAAAATAGTGATAAAATAAACTAAAAAATTTTTAGATAGTCACATTTTCATGATGTATATATACATTCTAACACCAGTTATACTTTCCATTCATTTATAAACAAATATATTTCATTTTGTGAAAATTATAAATTTCAACAATCCTGGTAATAATGGAAAATTATAAATAAATAAAGGGTTAATTTGTATTTTAAATGAAATTGTAATTATCTTTGAAAATAATTCTTTCTGAATGCAAGTTTGTTGATGGAATACATTATAATTCATTAATTTTCAAACATAAAAACCACTCTATTATTTGTTGGGTTTTTCGGAACACTATAGATACATTAATAAAAATAAATAATTGTATTTTATACATGTTCTGATAGAGAAATATTATTTTATATACCCCTATACTTATCTACTTATAGAAGTTTATAGTATACATTTTTTAATGGATTTTTCCCATACCTTGATTTATATGATTTTAAATACCTCCCTATCGTAAAAAAAGTTTCATCAAAACATAATATAAAATGTATATTGTGAATTTCATTTGTAAGAAGTTAAATTTATTGTATTATAGACTGATAAATGTCATCATGTGCGGTCACATTTTTGGGTATCCTTGTATTTAATCTAGAAAAAAGATATTTGGAGTATCAAAATTGACTATAATGAGTGACCAATGCTATCTAAAAATGTAATATGTAATGAAATGAATGAAAATATATTTTAAATGATTAAATTATAGATTTTTACCCCTACATCATGGGTTTTAAAATTATTTTAGCACATATAAGTTTGATTTCAATAATTTTTGCTTGTCTATCATATATTAATTTAATTTTCTTTTCTTCCAAATCGTATTCCTATATAGAAGAGATGTGATGACTAATTAGTCCATATTTTCATTCGCATTGTTTTCCCTTCAAATAGTATTCATATAAACACTTTAAAAAAATATGAATAGTATTCAGTCATAATTAACATATTATATCAACTATTGGATAGAGAAATCATAAAAACATACCTCGTGTTTACATTTACATCTAAGACTCATAGCCATTTTTGTGTGTGTATTTCAAATATATTATAAATAACATTATATTATTTAATGGAATCTCTATACAATATTTCTATATAATCAACTATGGTTATAGAAATATTTTTTAAAGTTGTATCTTTCTGAAACATAAATTTTAGTAAAAGTGGTTGTTGAAAATGAAGGGTAAAGGTACATTTTGAAGGATATTTATTGATTGGTTGTTTGATCCTTATATTTTTATTAAAACTTCTATTTCTCCCCTTCTCTTTTTCCAACTATAATAAAATTCATCGGTTCAATATTTTTTTCATTTATTGTTATATTTTTTGAATAGAAAATAAATTTTAAATTAATACCTCCCTATCGATATGGTTATTTATAGGATCTAATGGCCATGCTATTAATGTTCCACAAACATTCTCGACCATATGAATATATGCATCATCAAGTGGAATAGGTAGAATAGTGCTTGGATCTTGATCTACATTAATCCCCACTCTCACATGACCTAATAGAATTTGTATATTGAATAAAATACCTGCATGGATATTGATCACAGTATCCCTCATAAAAGGATGATGGTTGGGTGTAAGAACATATAAATAACAATCATTTTAACACAATAAAAAATCATTATAGGAAACAAATTAATGTCTTTCTAATTAACATTTAATAGAAAAAATTATGAATAATATTGATAACCTCTTCTGATATAGATCTTTTAGGGGAATGGCTCACCACAATGTTGGTGGGGGTCTTAACATAGTGGTTGTTCTTGTTATATTTATTCACTTTTATTTATTTTGGAGACATTTATTATTCCTTATAATACTTTGAAATATTTATATTTATATTTCTAGATCTAGGTTATGAGATGACGTGCGATTCATAGGCCAGATGTACCCGGAATTAATTTTATAAAAATATTAACTATATTTTACAATACACAGAAAATGTTTCTTAAAAAAAATCATAACTCTTATATGGAAGCTCTGATTATAAATCCAAGACCATGGTTGAGTGTGGAGCATATTGTTTACCCACGGAACAACCAAAAATAGGTCGGCACGGGGTGTTCATATATACAACCTATTGGATAAATGTTCATTGGATAAATTAACTGATTTATTTAATTGATTTATTTATTTTAAATAACATAAATATATATAATATATTATTAGAGTGAATTTTCTAGGGTTAGCCTCATAGTCTTGGGATCACCGAGAGCTTCTCCTTCATCCTCCTATTGTTGAATCACATCCAATGATAAAAAAACATCATATCATAGTAGATTGGGATGCAGAGATCACAAATAAATAATTTTATTATCAGTGATCCCATTATTTAATTATTTAGAATCAAATCTCTTTATTGGACTCATCAATTTTAGTATTAGACCCTATTGATTAAATGGTATGAGTATATCAATCCAATCTATTGATCTATGCTAATATGGATCCTTATCATGCTCATATTTACGGATTAAATTAGATTTCATGTTTTTCTTACATGGTTTTACCCATTCTTGATCACTATCCAAGAACTGTTGGAATATTATGGTTAAAAATCTATTTCGTTTATCTTCTCCACCTTTTTCATTGTGTTATTCATCTATAGGACCCCGTTGTCCTGGTCTGACATTGTCGGGTAGTACCAATCCCAATCAGACTACTAGAATCTTAATGAATTGATGAATAATGAATATCTAAATGATACAAGGACAGATATGGGTTTTTTTCAAATTGTGGAAGAAGATTTTTATGATTAGATATTGAATCATCATTGATTTAGGAAGTCAGAGCGTGCAAGGTGCGGGGCGGTGCAGAGATTCAGGAATTGGTTTTCCATCCACAAGAGGGTTGTAATATTCTGTCAAATGCTAGATCTAATAATCCCTAGAAGACATTGGGCCATAATCTATGTGGAGAGGCTAGGTTTGAGGCATGGATCATGGATCATGATTTTAGAAAACATCGACTACACATCATGTACTATGATGACCACATGACTAGTATCCCCATGGCTATGGTAGCTAGAGTTTTGAGAATTTATAAGGATGGAATGACATGTAGACATCCTTCACACTGTGTACCTCATCCCTAGGTAGAAGAACCATGTGGTGGAACAAACAGGCATTACCCCATATGGGAGTAAAAGTCTAGGATCACATACATGTACAATGTACACAAACATAGGATAAAGTACACATATAAGTGGTGGATATAGGGACATTACCAAGAATAGGGGATGTACACCAAGTGGCATTGTAACGCCATGTATATCCTATACACTCCATGTATACTTACATGGTTAGTGAACCGTATACCTCTATGGACATGGCATGGTGATGGAGCTGGACCGCACACAATGTGGGTCCCCCCACATGGCATACACCCCTTTGTTCATTATGATGAAACATTAAACATTCATATCTCCATCTATTGAAATCATATTTTTGACCATGGGTAGCCTATTCTATGTTTTTTAAAATATAATGAGATGGTTCCCTTGAATCTGTAATTTTTTATAGGGTGTGGATTATTTTGGGAACGGATATTGGTTCAGTGATTCTCAAAGATGTTAGTGATTGAATGGGATTTCTGGAGGCTTTCTATAGAGTTGAATGCACCATCAGCATGGGTGCAGGTCCACTAAATCTACTTATTGTGTGGGAACCCCCTATCAAATAGTTCATAAGGCCTTGATGAATTTTTTGTAACCCCCTATCACACTAGGGAATGGGTCCTCGACTTATAGAGTGGAAACCCCATCAGTTTGGGCACATGTCCTCTATAACTACATATCGACTGGAACCCCCTATTAAATGGGGTGTAAGTTGTTGATGAATAGATTAGAACCCCCCCCCCACATAACACTAGTTCTTAGCTCCTATACTTATAGAATGCATCCCCCCATCATCATGGGTTCAGTTTCTCTATGGCTACTTACTGAGTGGAACCTCCGTATTGCATAGGACACGGGTCCTCGATGACAAGAGTGGAACCCATCTATCACACCCGGGATCTGTTCATTTACTTATTGAGTGGGACCACCCATTCTCTTGGGTGTGGTTCCTCTACCTACACTATGTAACCCCAATCTGATAGGGTGTGGGTCCTCATGACAGTGTAGTGGAACCCCCTGTCAACATTGGGTATGGGTCGTCTACGAATACTTACAAGTTGGGGCCCCTAAAGAACTCGAGCATGTATCATATACATAGAGATTTTGGCCCTTCAGATATGTGGCATAGTGATGATATATGGGCCTTTACATAGTTACTTCTGGGAAAATGCATGAAATGTTGGCCATCATTAATGGAATTATAGAACTTTTGGTTACCATTCTTCTTAGACTAATATGTGAGATTGATATGCCCAAACTCTATCTTCTAGGATTATTTGACTAAGAATATATATATATCTTTTGTATCCATACCATTGGATTTGGTTACTCTATTTCCATGAGATTCGATGATGCATAGGGTATTCACCATGCTTTCCATGTTTAGATTATCATGGTTGGATGAGTTTACTCTCCAAATATAGATAAAAAATACTTGATGTTTGGTTCATCTGATCACATTTTGGATCTCCCTGTTTTTGGATGAGGTTACATCTACTCTTATTTTGGGTTAATCTATTATATTTTACTATATAATAATTTTAATATTCTATCTAAAATCATTCTATCAATATTGTATCTCTAACATAACCCCCTTTATCTTTTAGGGAATCTTACTAGGTATGTACACACTCACCCCAATAAAGGATTTACCTGCATGTGGTGTGTATTATACAGATGACTAATAGGTCAGTGGTGTCCTCAAAGGATATTATGGAGGCATGGTACTTTGGACAACATATGGCGGCCATAGAATAGAGATCAGAAGTTGGGATCTCTCAATATTTTACATTCCAGTTTTTTTGGGTTGGGATATATTTCTGGTTGTGTGTGTATTTTTTCCCCTTTACTTCACAACTTACTCTATCGTAGACTTTTACAATCGTGAGGTTTTATACCCATGCTTGTTTTCCTAGTATTTTTTTATTTTTATTTTACTCCCTCTATACTTACATATAGAGATAGATGTGTTTTTTCTTATAGGTACTTAGGAAATGGCCTCCCCAAGTCAGTTATTCCTTATGAACTAGTCTCCAGCCCCTGGCCTATGAAGGCGGGGTGGGGTAGTTTTCTCTTGAGACTTGGCCTAGGTGGGGTCATCAAAGATTGGTATTAGAGGTGGTTCAATCCTTTGGATGGTGTTTGGAGTAGTCTGATTCAATGTATTTGGTTGGTATTTTTGAAATAGTGTCAAAGTGTCTCGAGTGAGGCACTAAGGCAGGAGAATCTAATGATGTTGTGGGTGGTCGATGTATCCATCCACTAGGACCTTGACTACCTTATTGTCGACTTAGAAAACCGAGACAGTGGTTTCTAGGATAAATGGTACATGCATCATATAAGAATGATTCATTGACTATCCTTATTGATCCTTTCCCACATTTATTATATATATATATGTAGTCATTTGACTGTGGTATGTCTTGATTAAATTTTAGGTTTCCTCCACGGAATAAGCAAGCTAGTATACTAGTTTCATGTTTTGAAAAAAATTTGATGAGCAATGAAAAATCAGAACAGGGTCCATCCTATGAGCTTTTTTATCAAGGTGTCTAGGTAGCAGCATCACCCCCTATAAATTAGTAAATTATACCAGTCGTGTAGGCTAGGTATGCATGCAGGCTCAGCCCACTCTGTGAATTCCAACACAAGAGGTGGTAGAGGTTCTGTGGTGAGCCAAATCCCTAGGAAACATAGGATTTGATAGAGTAAGTGTTATATGTCTTTAGGATCATCTAGACATTTATGGATCAGGTGGTTTCCCTAACATCAATCCATTTCCATGGATCATATAGGCACTGATGGAGTATTGTCCCCCAGATTCTCGATGAGTCGACACTCTCATGGCATGACTTTTAGAATCTATCATGTGAGGAGTAATTCCCTTCCTACATACGCTCAGTTAGGATTCAAGAGCTTCTAGAGATTCTGTAGGATGGAATGATAGTGGTTGTGTACATAGTTAGGTTCACAAAACTTACCCAATACTCCCTTTAATTGATCTATGATGGTTACTTCTGAGAACATATGTCTGATCATGGTATTTAGAGTGAGAACCACATTAGTGTGGTGCCCTTGTGCATCCATGTCTATATCAGGGTACTGTAGTGAGCCCTTTTTTTAGAGAGATTTCAATCATAGGGATGCTAGCTAGTAGGTTCATTCAATATGCATCAAAGGGTTGGGTCATCTGCAACATCCATCAAATATAAGACAACATGATATCAATATAGGTTTCCTACCCTTGATTAGAAATAGGAATGTGGTCAGGGGAATCATATATTACAAGGGAGTCCTAAAGAGGTTTAGTGACATTCTTGTGATCGGTGAGGTCACATAGCGTGAGACTTCTTGAGAAGACATTTCAAGCATTGTAGTCAAATAGATGACAGACGACCACAAAGTGGTATCACTATGATAAGGGATCTCCCAGGGAAGGGAATTGTGGTCCATAGTGAGGCGATGCTGGAATAAGAGCATGAAAATCTATGTGTGGTGGAATATTCTATGAGATCCTTCCACCACCACCCCTAGTAAGCGCATGTCAGGATTATGGAGATGCAGGAGGCCACAAATAGATACAGACTTTGGAGGATTATGACCCCATACAACACGGGATGATTCGAGGTACAATATGAGTATTTTAGACTTTTTCATTAGTATTAGTAGATACATATTCCAGTCATTCCATTATCTATATGCCTTTACTGTGAGGGATATATCTCCCAGTTGAGGTACATCCTATTATCTTTGTCTTGATGTTCCTACAGGGAACCCTTCTTTGGTATCTTTTATCTTCCAGTTGTACAAGCTATCACTTGGTGGAGAGAGATTCACATGGGACCTTTTGGTCTTCATGATGGAACCCTATAACACTATCATAGGTATGTATTGGTTTTGCATGGTATGATCCCAATTTGACTATCACCGTAGATGAGATAGATGCCTTCACATTGATGGGAAGATATTCACCTTCATGGGAAAGAGAGATGTCATGGTGGGACAAGTTAGTGTTGTGAGTAGGAAGACATATACCATCACCCATCAGTTATTGACTAAATAATTTCTTTTAAAAGTCAATCCAATCATTTGGATTCCTTTATTTGTTGTGGATCATATAGACGTCTTCCACAAGGACATTCGGGGATTACCTCCAAGGTGGGATCTGGAGTTTTTCATTGACTCTCTTCTCAAGACTTCTCTAATATCTTCTATGGAAAAACGAATGGGACATGAAAATCTTAATGAACTATGGTTGTGGTTGGAGGACCTTTTAGATAAAGGGAACATGGAATATTTGGCATTGTTTGTGAAAAAAGTGGATGGTAGATTGTGAATTTTGATGGATTATCATCATCTGAACTAGAACACGACAAAAAAAAGTACCCTATTCCAAGGATTTAAGAACTCTTTGTCCAATTTCAATGGCAGAGAAGGTTCTAAATGATGGATCTCTAATCTGGATACAAACAGTTGAGGGTTTTTGAGGCTTATATTATAATGATTGAATTTTGATATCTATATGGACACTTTGAGTTCCTGAAGATGCCTTTTTTTTAGAAAACTTTTACCACCATGTATAAGGATTTAAAAAAATAGGTCTTCTAATCATACATAGACTACTTTTAGGTTGTCTTCATCAACCACATTCTCATATACTATTCAATGGAAGATGGAACATTTAGTGAACTTGAGGTTGGTTTGAGATTTCCTTCGACTGAACCACATTTATGGTAAGTCATCTAAGTTATAGTTCTGGAAATAGGAGGCTCAATTTTTGGGGCATGTCTTCTCCGAGAATAGTTTTTCTATGGATCCAGTGAAGATATCCATATTTATTTCTTGGGATTCACCCAATATTTTTTCAGTGGTATATAGATTTCTTGTTATTGTGGGGTTCTAAAGGAGGTTTTTGGTCGATATCTCAATGATCACATCCCCTTTGACCGCATTGATGCGGAAAGGGAGATAGTGTACCTATTCTGAGCAGTTCTAGAGGGCCTATGAGGAGTTGATGCTGAGTCTAATGAGTACTCCTATGATGATACTACTTGAGGAGGGTGTGTAGTACAATGTTTACTACGATGCATTTAGAGATGGGATCAGTTGTGTGTTCATGTAGTTATAAGATGTTAACACATATGGGTCAAGGAAGTTGAGACCCCATGATAATAACTACATAACTATTGACCTTGATCTAGGGGTGTTGGTCTTCGCCCTGAGGATGTGGAGGCACTACCTTTTCGGAGAGCACTTTGTGGTTCACTCAGACCATCTGAGTGTGAGGTATATCTTCACATAGAGAGACTTGAACATGAGAAAATGATGATGTCTAGAGTTCTTAGAGGACACTGACTTAAATATAGTCTATACAATAGGGAATGGAAATGTTGTAGAATATTTTATTAGAAGAAATTCACAATATCCCTCTATGTACGAGGATTCAGAGAAGTTGGCCTCTATAAAGTTGACTCAGGTTGTGGATGAGGGTATATCGTTTTTGTAGTCGATGGTGTTGACTCCTTCACTTCTCAATCATGTGAGAGAGTTCCAATTGGGATACATAGATTATGAGGACTTAGGTGACTAGATATCCATGGGTGATTCACCATATGAATATTCTACAGGTGGGAATCTTATCATCATTTTTTTGGGATGGATGGTAGTTCTTGTCACGTAGTGATAGGGAGTGATGTGGGAGTTCCATAATTCTCCCCCAACTATACATCATGGTGTAGTGAAAATGTATAAAGACCATTAGAAGTTTTTTTTGTGGTCTATATTGAGATAGAGTGCTTCCATGTCTGTCATTCAATGCTTCACTTGTTAGTATAATAAGTTTAGCAACCATGTTTTTGAATGATTTTTTACCACATAATTTCTCTATGTTGAAGTGGGATGACATATCCATTGAATTTGAGATAGGGTTTCCTCACATAACTAAGGAACATGATGTTATATGGGTGACAGTTGACTGACTCATGATTTGGGAAAACTTCCATACTATTAGGGAGTAGAGTTCATGGTATTTGTAGATATGGGAGATCATAATGCTTCATGTAGTGCCCTCAAAAATTTTCTCTGATAATGATGTTTGGTTTATGTCATGATTGAGGAGAGGCCAATATCAGGCATTCGAGACCCAAAAAATTTGAACTGCAGACTTTGTCCCAATTAAAAATGTGTTGACTGAGAAACTATCATGGTGTTGGAGGATACGCTTAGTTTTGGAAAGGTAGACATCGACCGGTGCTGGGAGGAACACATTCCCTTATTAGAGTTTGAATTCCACAATAGCTACCAATTTACCATCGGTATGAAACCTTTTGAGGGAATTTATGGGAAAACCTATAGGTAACCCTTATGCAAGAAAGTGATTGAGGAGACCTCTCTTATGGTTCCAATATTGGTGTATGAAATGATGGAGAAGGTCTTGGTCATCTGAGAATGGATGAGGATAACACATAGTAGGAATAAATCTTAAACATATCACTGTAGCAGGCTCATGGAGTTCATTAAGGGAGAAAACATTTTCTTAGGATTCTTCCCATGATGAGTATTATGGAGGTTCATCTAGGGATTAATGTTATCCTTGAGGTTTATTAGACCATTTCAGATCGTGAAGAGGGTTGGTGAGGTTTCATACCACCTTTTCCTACCCCCACAACTAGAGTGGGTGCGAGATGTATTTCATGAGTCATAGGTGAGGGGATACATGCATGAACCTACTCACATCATTAAATGGGTTGAGATAGTTATAGAGGATAGATCCACCTTTGTGGAGGACCTAGTTGAGATTGAGGATCAGTAAGAGAATATACTATGTAAATGGACCATATCCTTGGTCTGTGTGTTGTGGTAACACAAAAAATGTACAGGATAGTTCCTGGGAGTTGGAGATTTAGAAGAGGGCTCGGTATCTTGAGTTTTTTTTTTGTTTAGTTATAAGTCTCGGGGACGAAAATCTCAAAGGTGGTAAGGATGTAGTGACCTAGTTTTTTCCTTTTTAGACTTTTAATATGTCTATATATACTTGAAGATAGAGATTCTAATAGGACATTGATTCCATGGCCTGTTGTTGTCAAAATTAATTTAATTTAAATATTAAATATATTTTATATTATGCACACAATGTTTCTTAATTAAAATTTGATAACTCTCAAATGGAAGGATGAATAAAAAATATTTACACCAGAATTGAGTACGGAATGTGTTTTTTACCCTAGGTGCAACCTAATATAGGTTGGCATAGGGGCGTTCAAACAAATCACCCACTGACTTTACATTCAATGGATAAATGAATGAATGAATTTAATTGATTTATTTATTGATCCTAACAAAAATATATATAAGTATACATCAATGGAGAACATTTTTGGCTTAGGCTCGTAATCCTAGAATCATTTAGAGATTCTCCTACCTTTTTCTATGTGAGAATCGCATTGGCCGACAATGAAACTCTAGATTGGAATAGATCAAGTTGCAGTGAACGCAATGACTTCTTTTGATCATTGAAGAGTTTGTTTTTAGACAAATAATGATCAAATATCTAGGATAGAATATTTAATGTTTGGTTTACACCCTTTTGGATTGAATTTTTTTAGAAGATCAATCCCTTATATTGATATTCACGCATTACGAATCCTAAGCATTGTCCTATGTATCGATTAAACTGGTTTTCCTGTTTTTATAACCTAGTTTTGCACATTATTGACAATTGGTCATGAATTCATGTCCAATAATGATTAGACATCTATTTATGATATTTTATCCCACATTTTCATTACATTCCTCGCTGGTAGGAACCTACGACCCCAGTTCTACATTGTCAAGTGGTACCAAGTCTGATCGGACCCCCGGAATGATGATGAATCGAAAAAAGAGGAATGGATCTATGAAACAGTGATAAGTATAATATATATGTAGGATTTTAAATATATTTTTTTCGAAAATAGGATATCAAATCATCATTAATAGAAAATTCTGGAGTGTGTGTTGTGTAAGTTGACACATATAGGGCTTTGAGAATTTGGTTTTCGGCCACTAGAGGGCCAGAATCTTCAGATCATTTCTATATCCACTCCTATCGGGTGCCGATTGGCCTAGAATCGAAGTGGAATGTCCATTTTTGAAGTGTGGATCATGGATCTATATTTATGGAAAAATCCCAACTTCACATCATGTACTATGATGAACACACGGCATGTTGCCCCTTGGTTGTAGCATCATGTGTTTTTGGAATTCATAATGATGGAACGACGTGAAGACCCACTACATGTCGTGTATGTCATCCCTGGGTGGATGAGATACATGGTAGAACACATGGGTCAGAATCTATGTGGAATTACGTGTCCACAAACATGGTTGTGTACCAAAGTACATGGAGACAAGGAAATGTACACAGACACTAGGCGGATATATAGCCATGCACACAGAAGGGACCACGAGTGGCATTGAAAATTTCTGTAAATACCCAGAAAACTGATTATAATTACACAATTTAAGAACTGTGTACCTCTAGGGACATGTTCAGGTTAAGGATTGGGACAACATTTTGTGTGGTTCCCCTCACAGGATGTGTACCCCTTGGCTCCTTTTTAGGAAGCTTCAACCATTCGTATGACATTCATTTGAACTCAAATTTTGGCCAATGAGTAGCCTATCCTATCTGTTTCTTTGTGTAGAACATGGTGGTTCCCTCAATTTTTTTTGGGATATTGTGTGTAATTTTCTGTGCACGGTTCATGTTTAGGTGATGCTTGACAATTGTAGTTTCAAGAAAGGATCACTAGAGGCTTCCTATAGAGTGGAACCCCCATCTTCTTAGGTGAAGGTCCTCTAAAACTAATTAGTATGTCGAACCTCTTATAGGATAGGGCACACATCCTTGATGACTATAGTGGAACCCCACCCCCAGTCACACCATTGTGTGGGTCCTCAACCTATAAGGTGCACCCCTCGCCATCAATATGGGCACTTTACCTCTATAGCTACTTACATAGTGGAACCCCCTATAGGATAGAGAATGAGTCCTCTATGACTATATTGGAACCCACCAGTCACCCATGGTCATGTATCCACTTCTTATAGAGTGGAACCCAACATCATCATGAGCATGTGTCCTCTACATCTACATATGAATTGGAAGACCCTATAAGATAGGATTTGGTTCCTTGATGACCATAGTCAAACCCCCTCCCCCCAGTCACATTAGGTAATTGCTTAATAATATATAGAGTATAACCCCTCCATCATCTTATTCTTGGGTCCTCTACCTACCGAGTGGAACCCCCTATCTAATTGTGCACATTTCCTTGTGACACTAGGTTGGAATCCTCCATCAACATTGGGAATGGGTACTCTATTGTTATTTACATAGTAGAACCCCACGATGCACTAGGGTGTGGGCCCTCTACTTAGAGACTGTGGCCCCCAACTATTTTTCATAGTGATAATGAGTGGGCATTCACATAGTATCTTTTGGACAGAAACATGGGATGTTGGGCATCATTGATGGTCTTTTGTAACAATTAGAGACTCCTTTTCATCGATTAATCTTTGATATAGAGATTCCCTTACACTCTAGTTTGGGAGTCTTTGTATGTGAATTTATATATAGACATTCTATATTCATACCTTTTTATTTGATTACTCTATTTCCATACTATGAAAGTATAAGTGGGGTATGCCACATGATTTATGTGTTTATATTCACATGGTTAGATGATTCCATTCTCCTACTGTAGGTGATAATAATCAACGTGTAGTTCACATACACACCATTTTGATCCACTTGTGTTTGGATTAGTTTACTCCCACACTTTATTGGTTTATCTATTCTCTTTTACTCAATTCTTATTTCTATTTGTTATCAACAATATTTCTATTCCTATTTTATCTCTTATTAATCCCCCTTCTTCTTTTGGGGCATGCTACTGGGTACAGATATACCCACCTTTCCATGGTCTTTGTCCACACATGTTGTGTCTTATAAAGATGATAGAAAAGTCGGTAGTGACATCCAAGGAGTTTAGGGATACTTGATAGATGGGACCACATATGGTGGCCACAAATTGGATATCATGAGTTGGACTCTCTCAATGTTTTACATTCCATTTTTTCATGTTGGGACATATTTATGGTAGAGTGTGTACTTTTCCCCTTTACTTTTTAGTTTAAACTACCATAGTCTTGTAATATCAAGATGTTTTACAAGCATTGTTTTCTCCCATGTATTTTGTATCATAATATTTTACTCCACATACACTTTATCATAGAGATGGATCTGTATTGGTGTACATGTACATAAGAAAATGCCACCATGTTTTAGTTTTTCCTTTGGTTATGGTCGCCATGCCCAAGCCTATGGAGGTGGAATTGGGGAAGTTGTGGCTCGAGCCACGGCTTCGGTCGAGCCCTGACATTCCATCCAAAAACATGTTTTAAAAAATACATATTCTAATTATTTTTTTTATTCTATTTAATCTAATAGTGCCTATGAAATTTCCATTTTCTAAACATTATCCCCATATTCATTTTTTTCTCAAAATATGTTTGGGGTGCACCACAAAACCCACACCTCTTACAAAACTGTATTGTTTAGGCCACTTCAAGGCCACTAATAGCAGTTGTTAATTCAGTATAGATAATGATGATTCTTATACTAATTAGAATAAATAATACAATAAAATAAGTAATCATTATTATGTAATAAATATTTAAATAAAAACAAATTTTTATTATCGAATAATTACATATTTTTCCCAAACTTTTTCTATATTTTCATCTATTAGTAACCCTTATATTTTTACATGTGTCTCCTTCCATAACACGTGATGTGGGATGAAAGTGAATTTGGATTTCGATTCATTGGTCTACATATAAACAAATGAACATAAATATGATGTTATTTCATATGACATAAATTCATTACAATATATTTAAAATATGTTCCAATTTTTGTCAAGTAATGTGTACCTAATCCTTGATTTTTGGAAGCGGTACATTATTTTTTCTATTTTCTTCTTATTTTCATCACTCAAATTTTTGTTTTGTAAATTATCAATTATTAATAAAAGTGACTAATATATGGGTTTTCAAGAAATTTATTATCAATCACAATGTTCCTTTAAAGTTTCCTCCTCAGAATAACCATTAAAGGAATCACACACTTGTTGGTTTATCAGGTGTTTATACAAATTTGGTGGGTGTATGATTATTTTACCTTAATTAAATTTGGTGTGAAAATTTCTAAGAACTGTCTGAAATAATATGTTAGCCTTTCTATTGATCATTAATACAAATTCATTTTAGGGTTCATCTACTATAAATACACTCTAAAACAGATAATTAAGGGTACGTCAATGTTTTTTTATTCGTTAACTTAGTAAAATAAATAAAGTATATCATAATGTTACCCTAATCTCTTCCCAAATAATTATATTAATTAGGGGCACAACATTTTTACACCAAAATTACATCAATTGGTATGTTCATGTGAGTGGTGAGCCCAATGTACCTTCTAAACATAGCCTTATTGGGGTTAATAGGTTAGTTATCTGCATTCCATCCAACCTCAAATGTTATGCCTTTGATTCTCACCATAATATTTTTTTCTAACACCATCACGATATGACACTCATTTTTTTGGGACACTAGTTGTTCACCTTCATCCATTTCCTCAGCTTCAACATTGTCAATATGTTGTTCCTTATGATTAGTCGCATATGTATGTGTACAAGGTTATTGCTCCTCTGCATTGGGATCACGAACATTTTGAGAAACTTGTCGTACCTCGTGATTAGGAAAATTTCAATTTATAGAAGTCATTTTTTGTAGAATCGGTTGAACATTTAATTTAGAATATGTATATGTGTAAGTGAATAGATAACAGTATAAGGAAACACAATGTATATTACAAAAAAATATATAACCTGATTATTGAAATATTTTTTTAATGTTTTATGGGATTTAATCCCTCTATCGAGTATCCACATCCCTTCATTGTGGTATCCTCGGACATAAAGTACATCGTCTATATTGGGAGCACTGTGAAATGATGACAATTTCCTAAGGACAGGGTCATCCTAAGTTAAATTAATATATGACACTTTAGTATTTTTGGTTGAGAACAAAAAAATTGACAAATTTTTGTTTGTAGGATCTAGAACATAAAATACATAATATTATTTTGATGGGGATAGAAATCTATGATATCATAGAAACACAGTCTTCAATGATTGTTTAGCCGAATTGACTATGTATCGTGTTCATAAGTGGGATTTACTTGAGTTCCTTTTTTTTCAATATCCTGACAAATTTCCATAAGAATTAAATTAATTTATCATCCTTTAATACATGGAGATTATTTTGAAATATTCATTCCTGTAGGATTAATAAAACATAACATCTGAATCCCAAAATAGTTTCAAATCATCGATCAATGGATCCAAATAATCATCAATATAATTACCCAATTGTTTTTATCCTGATATAAGTAGAGATAACATAATTTATTTTCCATTCATGCATAAACATGTTAGAAAGTTTTAATTTAGAAACATAGTTGACTATGTATTGTGACTATTTCTTTGAAATCCAAAATAATTCACAACAACATTAGATAACTCAAGATGGAGGTTTCACATCTTGTTTTCAAATTCAGGATACCTATGATCAATTCTATTCTACTAAGATGAGTCTCCCAGGTAAAAAATATGCCCATATTTATTTGTTATATCTGTATTCCATGTCAATTATCATGAATTATCCTCAATTCCAAATAGGTTCCTAAACCTTGGAATTAATGGGAGCTAACAAACAAATTTCATAGGACCTGATTAATTATACTTTTATCAAGATGCACCAAATATTAGAAAACATTTAGGTGATATTTGGTTCTTATGAAATAGTATAAATACATTTTGAAATACATGTATTGTTTTATATATCATACCCATTGAACATAGCATTATTTTAGCATCATGGGTTCCCCAATTAAGATCATTATATTTTGGGATCTTATCATTTAAGAGATCAACTAGTTTAGTAAAACTGGTGCCACTTCATCGATTTCTAGATTTTAAATTATACAGTTTCAGCATGGCTAAAAGTGTTTTAAATATAGAACAACCAACATACAATGGAATATTTTAACTACTCATTAACTACACCAACAATTTTATACAATCCCAATGACAATATTCATCTATTAATGATATTTCCTCAATACAGTCTTCATCATGGTTCACACCAATAATCACATCCTTGACACGGTCTTCATCATTGTCCACACTTGTAATCATATCAGTTAATCCATAAAATTAAATCATATCCTATTCACTAAATACATTATGTTTTTACCATGTTTAGTATAGAATTTATAACATTGATATATTCCATGATAGATCAAGTGTTCTTCCAACTCCTCAAGACTAATTTTTTTTTGGTGAAATATAATGTATGACAAGTATTAGTCACCCAAAATTTCACACTTCATCCAAATGAACGATAGAAGGGACCTGGCGATCAAATTATTTCGTTAAAATTTCAAAACAAACAAATAAAAAATAAAAATGTTAAAACCATTAATATAGAATGTGAATTTATCTGAGAGAGAGTGAAAGAGGTTTTGGGAGAGTGTGAAGTGGTGAGAGATAGTTATAACATTCATGGTATCAAGGATGGAGAGAGGCAGAGATGGTGGTAGGGAGGCAGAGCAGTAGTGATTTAGAAAGGTAGGGAGAGAGGTAGAACATGAGGGAGGGAGATCAGTGAGGGAGTGAGGGAGAATAATGGAGGGTGATAGGTGACAGAGCACATAGACATGGAGGGAGAGCGATGGGGAGAGATAATAGTGTACTGGTATGAATTCCAGATGATCATGATGGAACAGCTGAACTAGGGATATTTAGGGTTAAATTTATATAGTGGAATAATATTTTTATCATCACATCAAAAAATTCAGTAATAAATATTGATTTTATAAGTTTTAAAATAAAAAATATTGATAAAATCACTCTTTAACCATTCAGAAAAAACATTGATAAATATTTAATATATAGTTAATAACATTAAAAATTTTAAATGCAATTAATATTAAAATAAATATAACTATATATAATTTTAGAATTTGAGACGAGAATAATTTGGGATATTATATTTCAATCTGTTCATGGATTCTAGATCTGAAACGTGATGGTCTTCACTAAGGAATGCAATTTTATACAAGGGACGTGTTTTTATGTAATCGAAAATAATAATGAAGATTAAATTTCATTAAATAGGTTGGATCCAATTTCTGGAAACCATAATTCAAAATTCAGTCATCTAAGTGAGGAATCCCAAACTATGATTTGGAAAGATGAGATGGCTGATTTTTCTCTAATGTCAATAATTCTTCAAGAAAGGTTACCAAATATGGAACCCTCAACTTCAATAAAGCTAAACATGCGATTTTTCCAGATCAAATAAGGGAATTTCAACACATGATCATCACTCGGGTTATGTTTTTTCTTCTCGAAAGTCCATGGAATATTGACGGGATTCATAATAATATCTAACAAATTTGGGGTTTCAAATATTTGATACTGACATCCATATGTAAGGTATTATTCCATATAATTTTCCCTTCAGAAAATCTAAAATCCATGGCATGTGGGTTTGGAAATGAGTCTCTCAAGACTAACAATATTAGGATCTTGGATTAGGATCCATTATTCAGACCCTCAAAGACCAAGAACACAATTTATCAAGTATGGTTTTAGATAAAGGGTATAACCTGGTTCTTATGGAACTCGAAGATCCTTTGCGACATTGTCCTGGTTGTGGGAATCTGCAGAAAGTTTGAATAAGAGACTGGGAACGAAAGGTTTCATCACTTTGTCAAGGTACTCATTGGGTTGATATTTTTACTACAACTACAAAAATGCATTATTTTGGTTGTTGGAGAGTTTATAATTGAAATCATAATTGGTCTATAGATGTTTCATGAATGTTTCTCTATGTGTGAAAACATTCTGAATATTTTTTGAAATTATTGTAGGAATATGAACTTCACAAATTGGAAGAAGATGGGTGAATAGATTGACCAGCGTAAATTCAAGGAAAAACTATAGCAAGTGGACATTTCTTTAATGTATGTGTAATTAGACTTGGGAGCCATGTATTTTGGAAGTGGACCTGCTGGAACTATTCATGTTCCTTGGACTTCTAGAGATTTGATACAAGCTTCCTTTTTTGTAGTTATAGCTGGTGGTTTGTCTAATCTTGTGTCACCCCATGCTAGTGATAGTCATGTAGAAGGTGTTAATCCAAGTACTACTATGTAAAATGGTAGGTTCTCCCCAGTTAAGGGGTGATTCTCATTCTGATGACTAAGGTATGGGTTTGTGTCCTTCATCACATCACAAAATATTGTATTTTGGACTAATTCTACATCAGAAGGCCCATACTGGATCTTGGGTAAGTATTGTTGATGATGAAGTGTGTCAGTTTGAAGAGAACATGTTGTAGTATAAATGATACTAACTATTCAAGAATATGTCTAATGGTATGGGAGAAACCACAAGCAGTGAAGCAATAATTCTTTTCATCGGTGGTGATGTATAGAACCTGCAGGTTTTTTAGCCTTCCAAAGAGGATCCATATGTGTTTGTCTCAAACTGTGGGTTTTCCTCTTATGATTGTATAGATGCTGGTGATCATTTAGAAGATTTCAACTTCAATGAGGGTGGTAGTAAGGGGATAATGGGAGATGATATAGTGATATATTCTATGTATATAAAAAACTCAAACAGGGCGATGGGAGCTTGTCCACTTCTTTTATTGTGTTATTAGAATCATTTTTGACTATTGATATTATGAAGATGGGTGAAAGGAAAGGGGATCAATTTGGTGTAGTTGTGGGTACATCCAAAAAGGAAGCATATTCCCCCCAATCTACGAAGGGTGAGACTTCCTTGATCTACGACCAAACAAAGGTGGAGCATCCAATTACTAATCCCTCAAGAAGGAGTGATGATGGTTTTCAGAATGTTGAGTGGTCTTATCCACCATATTTTATTGACCTAGTGAAAAATTCATATATATATTTTGGAAAAGAATCATATGAGGAATGTGATATTTCATAGGGAAAAAACTCTTGTATCATACATCCATCGAAAAAGAAATGTGAAAAGCCAAATGAAGACCATAGTAAAGAACATGTGGAATGGTTTTCTTCACAATATGAAGTCATTTCTATATGATAGAGTAGTATTTATATAGATTAATTGAATATTTAACAAATAATAAGATTATATCAATAAACATTGAAGATGGATTTTGATCCAATCCAGATATGGAATTTCGATAACTATTATGGAAATTAATGATTTTCTTCATTCCAGAGGACTTCTCTAAATCGTTATCAATTGAAGAATATGAGGCCCCACAAAGGGTTAAAACATGGTGGAAAGTTCAAAATACAAACAGAAAAGAAAGATATCATATGAATTTGGGATCTACAGTGACTTGATTAAATTGACATACTATATTATTATTATTTACTTCTTATGTCATTAGTACAAATTTTGACTATAATAGTACTAGTAAAAGGACTTTATCTATGCTATAGAATCATTGATAATGTGAATGATGTTAAGGTGCTGGATTTAACATCACTCTTAAAAACTGTTGAAAATGGTCTCTTTAAGGGAGTTAAAAAGCACATATAAGGGGGGCATTTATCAGCACTTATTCTTATGACATATAATGGGGGCCTTTATTAGATAATTGTTAGTTCTATTAAAGTTGTCCTTTAATAGTGGTAAAACCCACTAATAAAGGCCTACTGATAAAGGGGGATAATTTTTTTGAAAGAATCACACATGTTATCAGTACTCTGCACCCCCCTTTATTAGCAATTTTGGGCACACCCCCTATCAATGCATTAGATAATTCCACTCTCTCGCACGTGCCCCTTCCTCCCGCGAGTTTTGAACATAAGACCTCCAGCTCCTATGACAGTGCCTTTCCCCTCCCCTATATTGTTTTTTCTTTCATTTTATGATATATATATATATTTATATATAAATTGTTTCATTTTTTATCCATATATTTATATATATTTATATTTATATATTAATTTATATATATATCTTTAATTTCATATATAAAAGACGTTTTTAATAAATACATACATACATATATATGTTTTCATATGTGTTCATATATAAATATAATTACACATATTTATATTTATTTAATTATATAATATAATAATATTTATATACATATATTAGAATATACATCTCTTTTTCAATAGAAACACCCAAATATATATACACAGAAATTCTATATACACTAATTTTATAGGTATATATATATTAAAAAAATTATATTTTAAATAAAATGGATATTATATTTTGTTTAGATAAGGTTTATTAATTGATAAATATATTTTATATGTAAATATGCTTACAAATTTATTTATAAAATTATATTTTTATGTGAAAATATATAGAAAATATGTATATTTTTTATATATTTGATTATAAATAATAGTACAATTTGAAATGTGATAAAACATCAAAACCATAATATAAATATAAATATAATACCTTGGAATAAATTTATTCTCTACTAAAAAATGATAATAAGGGATCCTTAAACGAGGATGAAAATCCATCGAAGGTTAAAAACTCAGGGTAACTCGTCTAAGAAATCAATTTTAAAGAACTTATGGGCATTGTTAGTCCCAAAAAGTTTGATTGGGGCCCCCCAAGTTAATAGGGAATATATATTATCACAATATTTGATTTGATATGTGGTAGATCCCAAACGTACACCCAGATCAAAAGTAATGGTCATTTGAAGTTCGATATATGTTTTGAACTTATTTATGATTTTTTATAAATTTCTTGATTTTTTATTTCTAAATTGTTATTAAATTACTATTACATGATAATAATTATAAAATTGTTAATTAATAATATTTTGTAATTACTTTATAATCCATTTTAACCAGTTTTATTATATATTTATTGAAATTTTCTATTTAGACTTATCTAAAACATATTTAAAAATATATATATTAGTTATATGAATATAAATATATAAATATAAATATATATTATTTTTTATGAAATATAATTTTTTTAATATAACCTTTATCAATGATTTGTTATTAATGCTGAGAAAGCCCTTGTGATGACCCGAAAATTAAAAATATGAAGCTTATATTCGATCACATGTGTGACATTAAACACCAAGCATGTAAGGGGATATTTTTTTGATAAGAGGTAATTTTCTTATCATAGACCAAAACACTAAATTTTTATTTGGAAAGCAAAAAAGGTTACACAGGTCTAAAATAAGACATTGTGCTAAAATCCTTGACATAGAGCGGGATTAACTCCTGAGGGAGATCATCACTCCAATGCATATCGTGAGTAACACCTATGTTGGCAATACCATGAGTGATCTTGTTAGCTTCACGATAGGTATGAGTGGCGATCATGTTGATCCCTAAAATACATTCCAAGAAATCAATCCAACACAGGGTGAGCGTCTGTGACAAGTGAATGGAACCATTTCAAATGGCATGAATTATAGTAGTAGAGTCACTCTCTATCCAGATATATCTCCAATTATGCTGCCTGGCAAAATAATTTGCATAAATCACGCTGATCATCTCAGCTTCCAGGGATGACACAGTACTATAAGAGCCATAGAAGCATCCAAGAATCTGATCGAGGTGATTTCGGAAGATGACCCCACAACCCGCTGGGCCAGGGTTGCCTTTGGAGGATCCATCCACCTTGACATTAATCCATCCTGGAGGAGGGGGGCGCCAAAACACTTCAAGGGTATGCTTCATATAAGGGTATTTCCCATCCACCCGGATGCGTCTGAGAATCCAAATGTCATGAACAGAGTGGTTGCAATAATCTTTTTGTATTGAAGCCACATCACACATGGAAATGAGGATTCTAGTTTTCCCTGCATTAATCTTTAATGAGATATTAAGACACATACAAGCGTTTATACCATATCAGATTACATGTAGAAGTTCTGCAACCGCTATGATGAAGAGAATTTTTATTTGTGGAGAATCTACAACTTCCAAACATCGTTGTATCTGCAAGCTAATGGAACTAAAAAGCGACCATCTGTACATTAATATTTCAAATATATAATTCGAAAGTGTGGTTTCCATGTCACAAGAAAGAAAAAGGTTGTTTAAATCCTTTCTATGTTAATTACACATGCAGCAAGTGGAGCATAGATTGATCCCAAACAAGTGAAGGAAGTTTTCTGTAGAGATTCTATCATGAGAAATCTTCCAATCTACTATGAATCTCGATGGTTTTAACCAGGATTTTCTGAAGCTTATTAAAAATGTAAAATTGTTCTACACATTGTTGAACAAGTGATTATAAAAACATTTAGAATTTAGGATCCCATTATGCACTAGTTGAGAAATAATAAAATCATCCATGTTAGTGAAGGGATAATTTTCTACAATCTAGCTAACATTCTGAGGAAGATAAGAATTTTTCATTTTCAAGGGATTTTTAATAGTATTATTAGTGTGGGGAGGAGGCTAGTTACTCTCAATCAAATAGATCAAGGGAAAACCAATCTAATTATCAATCCAAAAATTATGATCTGAGTTTCTATTCGCCATCCATCTAGAGTTATCCAATGTAAGGGGATATAATACCATGATACTTTAAAATATATCTATTATTTCAAATAGATTCGAAATATTATATATTTCATAATTCACAGAACAACGAGTTAGTTTGATTTACATGCAAGAGAAGATCATTTCAAAAGCCTTCATTACGTGAAAGAGCATGTTTCACCAAACAATTATATATTATTTAAATATTATTATGATAAGAGATAAGATAGTTGATAAATTCATAGTTATGAATAGTAGTAACTAACTTATGAAAATTATGGTTTAAAATAATATAAATTTATTTATTGGTTACAAATCAATTAGAAATGAATATAAGAAACAATTGAAAATAAAGTGAATATTTTTTTTATAGAAAACTGTTTTTATGATAAAAAATTTGATCTCCTCTAATACATAAAATTAATAATAATTATCAAATTAAATTAAATAAATATGTATATTATATTCTAAATAAAATATTTTTTATATTCCCCCAAAATATTTTATAGTCATAAGATAAGAATAAACCCAATTTCAAAAAAAACCCATATTTTTATAAATGTAATCTTAGCGCATTTTAATTGAGAACCCATTTTAAATATGAAACTGTACACTTAAATTGATTTAATGTGTAAAAATAAACAAAATATTTTAAATTAAAATATAAAATTATTTTTTGGGTAATTATTTAGTATTTTTCTATGAAGATTCATTTTGTAATGAAAAGTGAAAAATACTGAATTCTAGATCATAACTACTTTTTCATCTAACTTATTTATAAGATAAAATTTTTTTACATTGGTTTTGAAGTTTAATTACATAATATTTTAATGTATTAATAAAATATATGTCATTTGAATAAATTTTACTTTTATATTTAAAACAATATCATAGTAAATGTTTTGATGTTTTTACATTAAAAACCCACTTTATCATTCTATATGCAGTATTAAATTTAAATTATTTTTTCCACACCTATGATTATAATTTTTAAAAATGGATTACATATTATTAATCATCATAATAAATAATATTTTATAAGGTCTAAATAGTTTTTTATCAAAAATATTAGTGAAAGTAATTAAAATTATTTACAATTATTAAAGTAAATATTCTACTTGATAAAGGAATAAACCTTCATCTTAAGGGCCCAAATAACCAATAAACATCTCAAAAACCCATTTTATATACATAATTCTTCCATGAAACTTCCATTATTGATTTTTTTGGAATTATTTTGCTAGGTAAAACGTGGGTACCCTGAAATAGTTTTCAAAAATACCATGTGACTCATTTTCCGCTATTATAAAAGTCCACCTGCTCAACCCCTTACTCAAACCTTTAAAGACCCTTTGGATCAACCAATATATTCCCAAATATCTCCTCAAAATACCTCCCATCTACCTATAATCGTAAATTTTTTATGTAATCCACCTAAGGATTCCTTTTTTAACAAACCAAAAGGAGTTTCCAGTTTTTTAAGGTAACATTATCAAACTTTATCTTTTTTCAATTACTTCTACACCAAGTCAAATATAACTATTATATGATTTTATATCAAAAATATTGTCATAAATTTACTAGTATTTTTTATTCTAATTGTTCAACCAACCTTTATACATATATTCATCTAATCGGTAACAAACATAGTGTTTCTGTGTAGGGAGAATTGCTGCCACAAGAAATGATTGTTGTTTATATTTCAATTTCATCCTCTCATGGAGGCAATTATGAAGGAAAATATACAAATATATTAAATATATTATATCTATAATATATTTATTCTTCCTTAATTATTTTATAACACATACCTCTATACATTCTATTTTGCGTGAATACGATAACATCGCTTGTGGATGTGTCGACTATCACCCCCTCAATGTTATGTGATTCATTCACAATATACATGGAATGTATTAAGTATTATATTCATAAAAATATTTTACAAATATTACATATATATGATACTAGAATTATAATATAAATGATTATAAATATCATTTAATTTTCATTGTTTTAAAACATGACAATGAAATGAAAGTAGTGTTCATGCTTGTGTGCGAACTACTATCTCCATAAACGGTGCATTCTGGTTCTAATCTCCAATTAGTAAATATTATTTTAAATACACATATTCAAATTATATGTGATAATTAATTCAATTTTTACATTCTAGGTATGATGAATTCATTTTATAATTAATTATAATACCATGTAACAAGTTAATACTTACTCGAGAAAACTTGGTAATTAACATAAAAAATACTAAAATAAAAGAATGTTTGTTAAAAAACAAGTAATGATATATTATAATAAGTTAATGGTTTTAAAATCTTGAGTATGTTTATGATAATAGTTTGTAACATATTTTAAATGACTTTACAGGTGGCAAAATATCTCAACACAAAAAAAGGGTAAGGTAAAGAATTCTTGACTTACTTTTCTTTCCTTGAGATATACAACATATACACCACTAACTTAATTTAGGTTGCATATCTTAATCCCATTTTTAAATATTATATATTTTTTTCTTTTATTCATGGTATAAAAAAATATTTCATCATTGAAATTATTAATTTAAATGTTTCAACTGGTATGGGACAGTTTGGGTTGTTTAAAGATTATTTTTCTAAAAAATATTCTTAACAATTAACATTGGAATATCACTTCCTTTTGTGATTGTTAAATTTCTCTTGAAACAATATCTTTATTGTAATCATTTTTCTATGTAAATTACCTTTAATATACTTGTTCTCCGACAATGGACATTATTATTATTATCTAAATCGTATATCATTTTACATACGATGTTTACATTGACTGTTATTTGATTAACTAAGGAATTATTGATATATATGTTTCTTCTTTTCAATATGGATAAATTTTTATAAGGCACATTGTGACTTCAAAATATGAGTATTTATTTGTATTAGAATGACATGGGTTGGTTTCTGTTATAGATATCCCTCGAGGCATCAGTAGTCTAATGAGTCAAAACATATGGCCAAATCAGATCGGTTGTATCCCATATATATTGAAAACTGTCTTGTGAAAGGTCTTTATGGTAAAGGTAACATGTAACTAGAATATATGACATCTAATAATAAATAATTTCTATCATTTATATTCAGTTATTATTCAAACATGAGATTTTGAATTGACATTTCTATATATGCATTTCATTTTCCTGATTCATTTATTATATATCCATGAGATTTTGGGTCGAAATATCAATGGATTTATGTAATAATTATTTTATTTATTTAATGCAATGTGTTTCAGTTATTGAACTATCAATATTAATTTTTCTTAATCACTTTATTTTAATGGCATGCTCTAATAGATGTTTACCTTTCCAAGTTCATTATTTTCATCAATTCATTTTTCCTTATGATTTACATACCCTTATTGAGAATTGCAGCTCACACTTATTATGTTTCCTTTACCTAGGTTATAAAGAATAAATATTTGAATGAGCATTTATGGATTCATTTTATTTAATTTTATTATATATCTTGTTTTATTTGACTTTCCCAAGGTATTATGCGAATCATTTATGTAATCTAGATTTCTAGTAATCTGGATTTCCAAAACTGCTAAACTAATAGTTCTTTGGGATTTATATCCTTATAATCATGTCAATGTAATAAAATATTGAACAGGCTTTGGGCTTCTGGGGTCAGGGTGTTATAGGGGCCCCTTTATGAGTACATTCTAAAAAGAACTGATAAATGGGGTATTTATCAGAACATTATTACAAGAACTAATAAAAGGAACCATTTAATAGTTCTTTTTTAGGGATTTTAATGAACCCTTTAACTGTTCTAAAAAAGGGATGTCAAAGATCCCATTTAACATCACTTTTTATAACGCTGAAAAAGGCGGTCATTAACACCGCTTTTAAAGCCCTAGCATTGAATAAACCCTAGGTTTGTAGTAGTGTGTGGGAATTTTATGCCTTGATTAACCCACTTCCTTGTATTTTTTCCTTTTATAAAAAATTTTGTTTCATGTGATTTGTTTCCAAATCCATGACCGAGTCGTCTTACTATATATAATTTTAAATAAATATATGTAAAAACTATTTTAATATATTTATAAATATTTTTATGTAATTCTATTAAATTATATATTAATTTATATTTTTATAATTATATAGATTTATATAATAAATATATAATAAATATATTTATTATAAATTTTTAATTATTTTAATATATATTTATTTATAATTATAATTAATAATATATATATATATAATTAAAATTATAAATATATATATACATATATTTAAAAATATTTGTATATAATTAAAAAGTAAATTTATTTAATAATATATATTGATATAATTATAAATATAATAATTTAATTTATTATGTTCCTGATAATTGTAAATCAATTTTTATTTTTAATCAATGTAGTCGACAAGATATGAATCATATAGGTGATGATAATCATAAACCTCCTAAGGCATTGTATGAAACTACAAATGAGGTTCTTGTCCAGTGTGTTGCACCAAAGTACTCTCCTTCATAGCCTAATGAGCAAAGTTGAATTATGAACCCAGTGACAATGGACATGTCAAGACATGTTCCATAAGAGGATTGGTTCAGGATATCTAATTATCAATTGAAAATAAAATATTATCAAAAGATTCAGAATACTTTCAGTTATTCAAAAATATCTAGTAAATGGGATAATATCATAGATGATGAATGTGATAATGAGAAGTGAACGGTTTTATTGGACACTACTCATCTTAGGCATCTAGTTAGTGGTTTCAATGTTTAATTAAGGAATATTGATACAAATGGAACATTAAAGGATTAACTCTGGTCCCACAAAAAATAATGTTGTGGGAGAATTATTCTAATCTCATATGAAATTTTTCTACCAGAATATCTTCTATAGCATAAATGATCAAGCTCACATCGGAGTAGGAAAGGTCCCAGGAAACATACCATAGAATTCCCAACTAGGCAAATTTATATTTGAAGTGTTAAACTAAAAATGAATTTGATTATGACTATGAAAATGATCCTTCTTCTTATGTTCATTAAACTGTATTTTTGAATGAGGGAAAGACTCATTTTTTACATCATATGTTCCCTTATTATATTTTTCTCTCATCTTATAAAAAAGGCCATGAGTTTTGATTCTAAATAGATATTTTTTGTATATTTATTATTTAAATATATTTATTATAATTTTCAAATTATTTTAATATTTATTTTTTTATTTTTAATTTAATTTATAAATATATATATTAGTAAATATTTTTATATATTTATAAATATTTGAATATATTTAAAAATACCTGAATTTTTTTACTAGAAGGTCAACTCTAAAGACACTTTATTAAAAGAGAATTAAAAACAATAGTATAAAGAAGATGAGGAAGAGTCATATATGAAAACCCATCCATCATTCAAACAAAAATATGTTAGAGAAAACATCACAGATCATATTCCAAATTATTATAATTACAAAATTCCTCATCCCAGTCAGAGTCATATTTCAATAAACTAAAGTAGTTCTCCTAAGGATTTCATCCATCTATAAGAGATCTCGAATCAATTCTCATTGTTGGATATAGATTGGAGTAATTCTTTTCTGGACTTTATTTCTCCATTAAAGTCAATGAAAAACCTTCAACCGTCGTCACCTTACCTTTAAGAATAATTTCTCTAAATGATATCATTGGATATGGGTCGTATTCCTCCATATCCTTCCATTTTCCTTCAATCATGGTATTTTTCCAACGCTCTTTATTTTTTTTCCAGGCATTGAGAACCTACAATGGATGTTTCATTAAAATCTACATCCATAATGTGTACATTATGTACCTCTTTTCTAATATGTCCCAAAGAGCTCCCTAAATCTAGAGCTAGCAAAAATTCCTTTACCTATCAAAAATCAAAGATATAGGTTAGTTTAACACTTTTATTTTTCATAATAATGATGTTGTCCAATGATAGTCCTTATACTAGACTCTACCAACTAATAAGGATTTTAATCCACCACTAATGCTTTGCATCCAGTCTAGTAATCTAAAGACTCATAAGAGACTAATTTATTCTATATGGGAGGTCTAATATTTTGGGAAAACTACAAGAAATATCATCCTAGGGAAAAGAAACCCTTAAATGAAACGAAATATTCTTCTACTAGAGACGTCCCAAGCCTATCCTACTCGTTATCTAGTACACGTACCTATTTTTGAATGGAGGAGACAAGTCTAGATAACAAACAAGTAGCAGTTAAATCATATATTTAGTGAACATCCACAATATCAGACCACTGTAGAATTGCAGTTTTAGATCGAGCTCCCAGCATCCTCACCTTGTGAGATGACTATGAGATCATGACTCGCTTGGACATTATTCTTGAAAATATTCAACTGAGGATTTCCAAACCCTCCATAAAGAGTTTCACCATGTCCTCTATTAATTTTATTCTTCTAGTGAGATACATTATTCCTAGATAATGAAGAAATAGAAATAAATTCCCCTCCTACAATTATAATTAGAATGAAAGTCTTTTATGAAAATACAATGAAATTAAGGTAGCTTCTCATAAACAAGCCTGAAAACTAATTCATCATCACGAGAAGCCAATACATCTTTTTCAGTAAGCAGTGAATTCATATCCATCTTAACTAACACCCAATAGAACAACCCATAGCTAGATTGTTTGGTCTCCCAAACCATTTTTATAGGTACACCAATTGAAGAAGCAATTTCGTATCATATTTAAGGATGTGACAAGATCCAATTTAATCAATAGATTTTTTCCAAAACATGTAAAAATTATATTTTGATTTAAATGGATTGAAACTAATCATCCACTATTGAATACATAGATTACCTAGTTTAAGAGACACAAATCGATAGTCTTATGCTCTTCTCTTCAGTTCCTTAAAATGAATCATGAAGTGAAAAATGCCACGTCTCACGAGAAAACATCTCCTGTTTGAATATCCCTATATTGAGGATAATCAACGAACAATATCATAAAAT
Organism: Viscum album; assembly: GCA_963277665.1. Lineage (NCBI taxonomy): Eukaryota > Viridiplantae > Streptophyta > Magnoliopsida > Santalales > Viscaceae > Viscum > Viscum album. The sequence continues at coordinate 411,410,755 of OY728128.1, read as the reverse complement.
TTCCATGGATTCTACCCTCTCAGATGAATGAGTCAACTATATTTTCTGGTTGTATTGGAAGAGTGGGAGGGGCAGTGCCCATTTTGTATTTTTTTTAGGATTATTGACCAATATGATATCTATAATGGTAATTGGTGTGGTCTACATAATGGATCAATGAGATCAGAAAAGGGTAATCAAATTAGAACTAGAGAGAGGTGAGGTCAAAACATATTTTTTTATAATTATTTTAATTAAATAAAGTATTACCTCAAAATAATTCTTTCCTAATCGATGTGTTCGATGATTGATATGTAGTGCGCCATCATTGATTTTTAGAAAACAATCGTAGATTTCCTCTTATGGTGATCCACACAATTACCACAAATATATAGATTTCATAGAATGAGTCTATAGGTACTAGCATGGAATATCTTTGTGTTTTCATCACAACATTTGATATCCTAGAGAACAACATCAATGTAATTCTCCTTGATTCATTGTTGGAGAATTTATCTCTATTATTGAGGGCATTATTAGAGAATAGATCACTCTATTCTTGAGATTTTTTCTTCCAATCCGCTGTGAAAATTTGAATTGGCTTGTGAGAAAAAATATCATAAGTCAGTATTTTAATTATTAGTGTTATAATAATATAATCGCACAAGTACCCTTATTATTTATTTAATCTTATAAAGATCCCATTTTAAATAATTATAGTAATATTATTATTTCCCTACATGATCTTTACTAGGGAATTATAATTATATAATATTTTATTAAATAATATTCATTATTTTTTATTTCTCATCAGACCATTAAAGATGGTCCACCATTCTGCCGTAATATTTATTGTGCCTTGAATAATTCCTATTTATGTATTTAATAAATATTACTGCATTATTCACCAATAAAATAATATTATTATATTAGAAAATATAAAATATTTATTTATCAAATATTCCGCTCAAAATATACTCTCTTGAATAACTAGTGATGGAATAAATGCAATTGGGCACACCTAAATCATTATTAAACCATGATTGTGAATAATATTTATTCAACTTGTTAAATAATAAATAAAAATATATTATATAATTGAGATTCTAGGTACACTTATTGTGTGAACCTCAAGGACACTTTCTTAGTGGCCTCAGACGAAGAAAGCTATCTTCTAAGGATAACATCTACAAACAGGTCAAGGAACCCATAGAGAAATAAGATAATGCTACAATGATATGTCACCTCATATAGACACTCACTGTGTAATATAATCCCTTCATTACAGTGTCTCTAATTGATCAATATTCATGTTAGTTCCACCAACCGATGTGTTTAAAAACTCTTTCTTCAACTTTCTGGAAAAATAACATTCCCATAGAACACTGTAGAAATGGACTTATTTATTCTATATATTATATATAAAAGGTATTGAGATATTAACTTCTATTAATGAACACAATGGACAAATCCTTTATCACGTTATTAATTAATCAAATATTACTTGTGACGTAGCCAACATATCCAACCTTTCCAAGAGAGTCTATCATCAAGGTGTTCATTAATACATCAATGTACATGTCTCATAATACTCATTAATAGTAGTCTTAAATTCTATGTACCATTACACATTTCCATAGATAATGACATCTAATGACACTTGTAATTGTAAATTTCATAATGGTGGGTCCCATTCTTATAATATCCTAGAGGATATTACCATGTGTGTACACCATGAGAAGGTTCCTTAAAGTCATATGAGTATTCACCCCTGATAGTCTATATCATTTTTCTCCTTCAAATAATTTCATCTGTCCATAGATAATATATTCCACAATAATGTTATAGCACATCCAGGTTCTCATACTAATAGGGAACAAATATGACCTTTTAGTGTGAAAGCTACTCTTAGGACAATATCACATACAATTTCAGGTAAAAGAAAAACCATAATGTGATAAGTAGTTAAATAATATTCAAAACAATGAATACATTTTTGTCATAACGTATGATAAAGTTGGTTCTAGGGTATCGACCTCAAATGACTCCCCCTTTCATGATATCAAACTGCTAACAACTATTAGTACGCTATCTCCCACAATATACACCTACTTATATTGAGATAGACCTTTATTCAAGGGGTCTACTACATTATATTTATTGAGTACTCTACTCAATACAACACCACCCTTTTGTTAAAAACACCTCAATAAGTGATACTAATAGTTTATTTTATTTTTATGTTGGTGTGACCTTGGATTTTTTTCAAGAGCCACTGGTATCGTTTTATCACAATAAAATGTTATAAGACATTACTATAAGGTACCACATGATCCACCTGGAAAAAATTTCAATTCCAAACAGATTCATTATCTATATCAAATGCTGTTATATACTCGGACTACACTTTAGAATTATTGACAACTGGATGCTTTGAACACATCTAACTCACATCTACTCTATTGATATAGAAAACATGTTCGGATTATGACTTCATATCATTCATATCTATTTGAAAAATGCATCAATATAACCCATAATTACCAACCCCTCACTCCTCCATACACCAGGAACATATCCTTAGTTTTTCTTAGATACTTTAGGATGTCCTTTATAGTAGTACAATGTTTTCCCCTAAATATAATATACATATTCCTACCATTCTCATTTCAAAGGATACAAAAATTCTAGTACATAACATGACATATAGGATTGATCCTATAACTAGACATTATGGGATCTTACTCATTCTCTCTTTCTATTTTCATGTTTAATGAAACATTCTCTTAGAGCTATGTAAAACATGTGACACTTGTACCAATATCCTTTTGTATAGTTCCATACTAAATCTCATCAGTTTATGTTCAATCTATGTACTTTGACTTTGTCCAAGAAACATCTTAAATATATCACGAATGATCGTGATAATAATAATGTAGGCTGCTTCACTATGTCCTTCATGGAGAAGAACTTGTTCATCATGTCCTTAACAAATACTACTAGGATAACATACAATACTAGGCTAAGAAATTATTTTCCACTAAACCTTTGATAAACACATGGATTACATTCATTCTTAGTGAAACCAAATTACAATATGGCTTCATTGAATCAAATGTTCCATCACCAGGATGATTGCTTCAATCTATAAATGTATCCTTGTAACTTGAAAATCTTGTTTCCATCATCTAGTTTTACAAGAACTTCCAATTATGTCAGATAGATATCTTCTTGAAGGTTCCCATTAAGGAATACAGTTTTGAAATCCATCTTCAAAATAACATAATCATGGAATGATTCTATTGAAAATTTGATTCTAATGGATTTAAACATGGAAACTAGTGAATTTTATTTATCATTTTTAATTCATTGAAACTGTTTGAACCCTTTATCCACTAGACTTTATTTATAGGTATGTACTTTACCTTTCGTGTCAATATTCCTCTTCAATGCCAATTTGCAACCAATAGGCATTAAATTTACTAGTGCATCTAGTAGTACCCAAAATTAGTTCTAATACATGGATTCCATTTGAAAAATCAGAAATCATATCACTATTTTATCTTTTGGTCTCTGTACTTATTTATTAAAGGAGATATGTTCATTATCGTCAACCAATAATGAGCCACTATCCTCGGGGACTAGAAAACGATATCTCATTGGTTCTCGTACCTCTCATGAGCTCTTACATAGTACATGTGTTACAAGAACTACTTATTCTATGGGTACATGTGGAATCTTTACATGTACCAACTATTTTGTATGTTTTGTATCAACTTCATCGTTATCATTCTTTCTCCCACTATACTTATTGAGGATGTGCTCCCTCTCATGAAATATGAATTGTTTGGTGACAAATAATTTCTTATATGAGGGGTTTTAGAGGTAGTATCCCATTATTTCCTTGGGATACCATATTAAGATACACTTTATGCCTCAGGGTGGTATATTTTTTTCTTCAGATTACTTAACAAACACCTATAATCCTTATACACATGTATGCGAAAAATGGGTTTCTTTCCACTCCATGACTCAATAAGAATTCCATTTTAACTTTATTTGGTACTAAGCTTGATTTTTATTCCATAGTTTGTAATTAATATCCCAAAAAAGATAGTGAAAGATCTGCATGACTTATCATCAACCATACCATCTCAAACAAGACACAATTACTCTTTTCACTAACACCTTTACACTGTGGTGTATAAGGTGGAGTGAGTTGAGATAGAATCACAAACTATTATGGAATGTAAATGAACTCTTGGTTATGATATTAAACACCATGGTCTGATAAAATCATTTTTTCTTCTTACCATGATTATTTTCTACTTCATTATTGAATTCATTGAATTTCTCAAAGGACTCAGACTTATTACTCATTTAGTAGACATATCCATATATACTTAATTCATTTGTAAAAGGTGTGATGTAAGAATATCCCCCTTTAGATTTTACTGAAATTTTCATATACAAATCAGTTTGTACCTATCCTAGAATATTTGTGGCGCTTTCACCCTGTCTAAAAAATGGTGGTTTAGACATTTTACCTTGTAAACAAGAATGACATTTATCAAGTGGATTTATCTCATAAGTGTCTAAATAATCATCTTGACAGAGCATTGTCAATCAAATCTTGTTTAAATGACCAATATATGGATTCTAGAAATGGGTGTTATATGAGTCATGTGAACAAGATTCATTATTGATTTCCAACACTTAGTTACCATAATTAAATACATAAAGACCATTATTTAAATGTTTCATTCAATAAAATATATTGTCCTTTTAAAAGAAACAACTAATTTAAAAACCTGAAAATAAAACTATCTATGACTAAACATGACATAAAAATTATACTCTTGGTAACTACAGGTACATAATAACATGCTCTAAAAAACAAAATCATTCTTGTTGGAAATGAAAGGTTATAGTCACCAATTTCCAGAGTATCCAACCTCGCACTATTGGAAACTCAATGATCAACCTATCCACTATAATTTTTCAGAAATTTACTTGGTTTTAGAATTTGGATAAAGATGTGAGTACCACAAGATATATGTAATACCCAATATGTAGAAATGGAATTATTTATCATGATAACGAACTCACCCTTATATTCCCCTTTCTTCTGGTTGATGTTAATCTTCTAGTGCCCCAACATTCCAAATGAAAAATTTACATCATCCTTTAACATAACCTTCCATTGGATCTTCTTCATCTTGGATGGATGGTTCATGAGATATTTAGACTATTTGTGTGTCTTAGCCCTCTTTTTATTGTTAATATTTTTCTTATTCACCAAAATGACTATGGGATTGTCATGCCCAATGTCCATATATACTATGAAAATTAACGTAAGAAGTTCCAGAAGACTCTTCTAAATATTGAAAATAATATAATTAATAATAATATTGGAGAGGGTATTGGGCAGTGATGATTGTGTGAGATCTGTACGCAACACATCTGAGAATTTAATCCCTATGATTTCTAGGTGTTCAATGTTGTGGTTATGAATGACTACATGAGGACCAACTAGCATAGACTCTTCATGATTAGTTGTGAACAAAGCATTAAAGATCTCATACCTCTCCTGGCTCGTCATCTATTGAGAGATATCTCTAATGTGAGACATCATACTATAGGCATCTTCATCCTAACATTTCATTATAATGTCAATGGACATGGATGATGGCTTGAAGAACGTAAAATTTGTGGAATCATTATGATGATTATCATAGAGAGATATCCCTTCATCACCTACCTCATTTCAAGGTGCCACTGGTAAAGGTTATTCCAGCACATACAACTTCCTTTCATGGTGAAGGATCACACCTAGGATCCTTTTTCATTATTGTAAATTAGTAACAGAGAGAAGGTTTCCATTCTCATGTAGGGATCACAATGATATTTTTGATTCCATTTTATTGTTGTTTCTACAAAATAAGAGGATTATAATTTTAGTACATTATCTAATAAAATTTCGAAAAATAAATATTTTATTTATTAGTCAACTACAATTTTATCGAATAACTAGAGATGGAATAAAAGCATTCAGGAATACATTATTAAACAACAACCAGAAATAATATTTATTTGAATTATTCAATAATAAATAATAATATATTATTTAACTTAGATTCTGAATGCACATAGTGTGTGACCCTCTAGGACCCTTTCTCATTGGTATTAGCCGAAGTATCATAATTTCGAAGGTGTGCGTCTAGAAACATGCCATGGAACCCATATAGAATGATGTTAATTCCATAATGACATTTCACCTCATATGGATTCTCATCATGTTAGATAATCCCTTAATCATAATATCTCTAATCAAGTAAGTTGCATGGAAATTTCATCAAACTATATGCTCGACATCTCTTTCATTGACTTTTCAGACATAGAAATTTTCTATATAAAACCATATCTATGGATTTATTAAGGATATATAATTTTCATCAAAGGGAGTGAGATATTAGATTCTGTTAATGAACAAAAATGATATGTCCTTTCTCACATCATTGATTAATTAAATATTAGTCATGAATCACCCAACATATCCTTCCTTACTGTGATCATCTTTCATATTGGTTTTCATTAATACATAAAGGTACGCGACTAATAATACTCATTTATAATAATCTTAAAGTCTAAGGTTCAATACAGATGTCTGTAGATAGGAACATCCAATGAAAATTATAAATGTGTATTTCCTACTCACGAGTCTCATTCTCATAATATCCTACTAGATATTACCAAGGATTTACACCATGTGAAGGTGCCTTAAAGACATATGAGTCTCCACCCCAGATAGAATTTATCATTTGTGTCCCCAAAATGACCTAATCTTTCCAAAGAACATATTTTCAAGAATAGAGTCATAGCACATTCAGGTTCTCATCATAGCAGAGAAATGTTATGACCTTTTAGTGCGATTACTACTCTTAATATATTATCACATACTATGTGATGTAGAAGAACAATCTTGATGTGATAAGTATTTAATTAATATTCAAGAAAAGTGAATACTTGTTTATCATAAAAAAAATAAGTGGGTTCTAGGGAACCAACTCCAACATCATCCAATAATGGAAAACATACATTGACCTAGCCTTTCGGCAATTGCATCTCATATCACATACATCCTAGTGATGGATCCTTTATTATGAACCTTACCAAAACCCACATTTTTAAGGGATGTGAATAACTTTTGACTCACCAGGTCTCTAATTCCTTGAAATGCACCACCAAAATTAATAGTGCCTCGAGCCTTGGATTTCTTCTCTAGATAAGGCTTCTTTTGATGTCTTCCATGCGAGATCTAATCATAAGAATTGATATTCACACTCCTCTGATGAAAATAACCTAAGAAAAAGGTTGTAATGAAGATAACATCTTGATTGAGGCTATTGTAGACATAGGCTGATTCATGACACTTTTGGGCCTTTTGGATTTTTTGTGTGACATTTTTTGGCCATTTTTTGACATTTTTCTAGTCTTCCTTTTTATGATGTTGGGTTTTCCAACATTTGTATAAGAATAATGTTGCGGGGGAACCTATGATGTCATGGGACACTTTTGGGGAGATGATATTGGTTACCATGAGTTTTTTATAGTATGGGACACTGGCAGTGATCATCTCCGGCTAGTGACATGCTAACAATAACACCTCTGGTGATAGGCATCGAGGATGAACTCGATCGCATGAGGGATGATTTTGATGGGCACAAAAACATCCTCAATTTGAAAAATATAGAATCCAAGATAATTCCATTAGGTGGTGTGTTATTAGTGAGACTCATTGATGTGGTTGGGTATATGAGATTTTTGGGGTTGCCAACTGCCGATTGGATCATGGATTATTCTGACAGGGATGGTGTTATGGGCATTTATTCCATTTGATGATGGTATTTGTGGGTTTCAGATGGGTCTTGAGACTTTATTTTTTGTTTTGAGTGGTGTGTTTTTCACTTTCATGATATGGTGACATTTTATGAGTCACATTCCGTGTATTTGTTGTAGATTTATTTTATTTAATATTTTTTTAGGTCTGGGCATGCACAGAACCTAAACATTCCTGGTATATAAATGGATTTTTTATTGATTTATTTAAATTAACATTAATTTTTTAATATAAATATGATAATTTAAAATAGATTAATAATTATTTTATTAAATTGTTTATCACAGCTATGAATAATGCTGATAATTATCCACATTTATCAGTGCTCTTAGCTAGCAGTGAAAATGTAAACCTTTTATCAGATCATTATATTTAGCACTAATAAAACTGAACACTGACTAAGGAGTGATCTTTGGTAGTGGAATATGCTTTTATAATTCCCAAAAAACTCTATATCCCATCCTAAAACCTGAGAACATGAAACCCAACACCAAATCATTTAAAAATAGAATGTATGAAAACCTAAATGGTGTAGCACACTACCACTTAGTCATCTCTATATGAACAATGGAAGTTAAACTTCTAGAATAACTCCGTTAGAATGATCAAGATCCCTAGTTAGAAATTTTTTTTCACAAACGAACCAAACAATTACTACTACAAAAAGGACATTAGGCTATTCATGGCTGAACATACAGTACTCAACCCTAAAAATGATTATAGAACCACATATCATAGAAAAATCATTTGATATGTAATATTTTTTGTGTGTATGTTTTTTCCCATAGTCATTTATGTTTAACAAATCAATTTACTTTTTAATTAATTTATTTATTTATACTTATATTAATTCAAAGGCACACACACGCATATACTTGTGTTTCTGGGTGAAATATTATTCCAAAAAATAATTTTTATATACTAATAAGTATATTAATTTTCTATATTATATATATATATTATATGGTTATATTTATTTATATATTTTATATATTTATTTTTGTAGATAAATATATATATTCAAATGCATGTTACGTTTTAATTATCATTTAAATTATATTGTAACATAAATATACATATCATTTTTCTTCATATAAATACACATTATATTTATATATATAAATACACTATATATATAAAGTAAATATATTATAAATCAGGTAAATACAAATAATATCACCATAGAAAAAAAATTAATAAAATATATTTACTCATTGAAATATTTTATAAATTATATTTAATTATAAACACTATTTATAAATAAATATATAAATTATTAATTTCATTTTTATTAAATTTATATATTATATCATTCATGTTAATATAAATTTTTATACTAAATAAAGAATTTTATTAAATTGTATTTATATATTTTATAATTTTAGTTGAATATGTACCTTTAATATATTTTTTTTATCTATTTATATTTTTCCCAATTTTTTCAGAGTTACTTTTCATTTTATATTTCATTTTAATAATAATATTAATTTCATATTAAAATTATATTTTAATATTGATATATATATATAAAAACATTATTTATATACATACATTATTTTTTATATACGTAAAGACTGAATGTATTATAAATTTGAGACTTAAATAAATTATTAATCCTTAATAGATTATTAGTAAAGTAAACAACACACACACTCGTGGACCAGTAATGATAAGACACACTCCTTACAAGGGTTGACTCACTCTGTAGCTGACTCGTTACAATTGTTATAACCTGAAGGACACACAATTGATGGCCTATTGGCACCTGATGTGTGACCACCATACCACTCACGTTGCGCTGCAATGTTTCCATATCCCTAATGGGCCCCTCGAATTCTTGGCATAAATGGCCCATAAATCCCACCTAATAGAAAATTAAGGCATTTGAACACTAGTGGAATCTAGAATTATGGGATGAAGTTACCACTCATGCATGCCCCCGATATCCAATGGAGTATGGGTTACGAGGGTATTGGTAGATACCACACCACACCTTTCCCGGTCCTTACCATACACCATGGGTGCCATCCTCCCCCAATTAAATTATATTTTTTTGTGTGAATGTGTAATTAATTAAATTTCATTTCAATATATAAACATATAATGTAGATACATACATCCACATATCAATTCATACACTTTCCTATAATTATTATTAATATCTTAATATTAATATAAATAATATACACCCATATATATATGTAGTTGTTTAAATATTTAATATATATTCAAATAAATAGATGAATACTTAAATATTAATTTTTTACTGTAAATAAACATTTTATATATCTAAAAATGGGCGTTAAGATGGATCCATTGTTTCACACATACGTTTCGAGCAGAAACTCTCTAAAATAAGATGTATGTTAGAAGAGGGATTTCTTCATTATCAATATATTCTTATTTTATCTTATGTATCAGCATCTCCATTTGATGGGAATAAATGTTTTTGGGTGCATGTTGAAAATATTCATTTTAGAAGTAGGATAAAATAAAAACATCCTCACGTATTTTACATTGAAAATTTAGGTTGCATTTTATATTGTAAAATATTATATAGTTTTATTTTTCAAATAGGCATTTAAATGAATTCCCCACGCCTATACTGATGAACACTTACCGAAAAATTTGGTGTGTTGGATTTCTAGTTTATCCTATATTCCCCACATGAACCACCCTTCATGCTTATACATTGGAGATGGCAAGCGAATGCTCAAACACAAAACCCGAATGAATTAATTAATTTGGAAATTAGTATTATGTAATAGTTATTTCATTAAAATATTGTGGTAGAAGTAAAATTAAAGAACTAAATAATATCATAAAATATGTTGAAAACATGACCTGAACATCAAACTGCCATAAATTTTTATGCCTCTATCCGTTTGGGCTCCCTTAGATATCAAACTGAATTTTGCGAAGATCACTACATTTTCAAGACCTAGAGGAACCAAAAATTAGTGTTATTCATAGTTAAAAAGGCCCTAAAGGCCTCCAAAACGGATTTTTTAGTTAGGATACCTAGATGTTTTATCATTTGACGGAATTTATGATTTATTTAAGAGGGCCTTCTTGTACTTTTTCTATGAAGAGTTAACTTGATCTAAGTGATTAATTATATATATATTATGGTTTTAAAATATTGAAATTATTCATATTTAATGGTTATTTATAATTAAATATGTACATATATATTATGTCCAACATCTAATTGCCAAATTACCTTTAATGATTTGGATCAAGGTGAAGGGTCCATTCAGGTTTTTGGATCAAATGTGGACAAAATATAGCTGATGGATTTATGCTATAACCTTGTGAGTTTTATTTTATTGGGAATGAAGGTAATCGTATTGCCCATTTTCATACCACTTCATAGGGAGGTCGGGACCAATTTTTCAAGTTTTCTTCATTTCCTCCAAAGTTGTGTAATGTTACATTTTCTAATCTTTTAATATAAGGAATACCTTTCATTTTAAAATTTATATATCTATGAATTTATATAATTAAATAAATAAAATTAATTTTATAAATTAAAATTTAATCATATTTATATATAAAATAATATTTTAAAAATATAATTCATATATAAATAAAAATTATTCATCAATCATATTTAAAATAAAAAATACCTTTTTTATATTTCATATAAAAAAATATTAATATGTATATACCTATAAAATATATGTGTGTGTGAGTACAGATTCTGTTAAATTTTACGAGAAAAATTAATAAAGTGGTGGACTGGATTTGTAGTTTGTCTTATATTCCATATATGATCCCACCCACCGTATATACATATACATTGGAGATGGAAGGGGAAAGAACAATCACAAAACCCTAACTAAATTATCTCCCTTTCATAGAGAAAGAAAAATAAATCAAATGGTTAACACATGAGATTATTATAACACAAAAAATAGGTTAAACCCTTTCTCTAGGAAATAAAATAACAAAAATAAGAGAGCTGTACAACTCGAAGGAAAAATAGATCGGGTTTTCTTATGATTGAGATCACTCAAAAAACAAATATTTTTATTTACAGGAAATAATAGGTGATTTTTTGAAATAATGGAATATGGGAGGAAAGAAGGTATTATAATTAATATAAAGACTTCATAATCAAGGGTCATCACACATGTAATCACATTTTGTAATAAAAAATGAAAATCAAATCATCATTGGGGATGATAGAGGATCCGTGATACGAGGGAGTGAGGTGCGTGTGATCACACGAGTGGTCAACATTCTCGTGGGTCTCGGTATTCCACGAAGAACCAGTGAAAGAACTTGGTTAGGGTGGGTCCACTAGTGGCCACTAATCTATAATTAATACTATGGGCCACTATGTACAGATTCAGCCGGAGGATGGAGAGGGGAATGGTTTGTGGTGCAGCCATGAGCTGTAGTATGAATAAACATTTTAGGTATCCAAACGAAATGGATTTTAAGGCTTCGGTGTAGTGGGAGGAGTGTGGTAAATAAATGATGAAGAGCATGACGTGAATGAAATTAGAGAGGTAGAGGAGGTTCAAAGAAGTGAGGTGGGAGGTGAAAGGGGACATTGTATCACCTTGGATCTTTATCAGAAGAAGATGGATGATAACATGGAGTATGATTAGGGAGTCCATCTTCCGTCTGAAAACAATGAAAAAATTCATTAAAAATTAGAAGGATATATAAGTGTATTGTGCGGTCTTGGTTTCAAGCCTAAAAATTAATAGACTTAAATTTGTTTCTTACCATCTTAGACAGATGTGGTAATAGTAACGAGAAGGCTATAATCATGGGAATCCTACTCTGAAAAATAAAAGAGACTGGATGTGGTATATACAACGTGGCACTGTAGAAGATGATCTAGATTTATATTTATTATAAATGGTAATACATTTAATGTTTATAATACCACATTGTGAACCCCTAGTTACACAATATATTTTTGTTTCTTTCTTACCATCTCAGACAGATGTGATAATAATAATTAGTAGTCTATAATCTTGGGTGTCTTTCTCCAAAAAATAAATGAGTCCGGACATGGTAGGTGTAGCGTGGCACTCTGTCATATGATCTTGATTTATATTTAATCTAAAAAGTAATAATTTTAGTTTTGATATTACCAACTCGTAAAACCCTAATTACATAATAGATATATATTTGTTTCTTAGAAACTCAGACATATTTTATAATAATAATGAGAAGGCTACAATCTTGGGAATCCTACTCCAAAACATAAATGAGACAGTACATAGTATTTGCAGTGTGGTACTCCTATAGATGATCTAGATTTATATTTACTATAAAAGTTAATAAATTTAATTTTGGTGATACTAAATCATAAACCCCTAATTTTATAATAGATTTATGGTTTTTTCTTACCAACTCAGATGGATATGATAATAATAATGATAAGTCTATAGGAATGGGTATCCTACTCCAAAAAATAAATGAGACTGGAGGAAGTATGTGCTCCATGGAACTCCGGAAGATGTCTATATTTATACTTATTCTAAATGGTAATAAATTTATTTATCATAATATCAACACGTAAACCCCTAATTACATAATATATTTCTATTTTTTTCTTACCAAATCACATAGATGTGATAATAATAATGATATGGTTATATGATTGGCCATCCTACTCGAAAAACTAAAAGAGACTAGATGTGGTATGTGCAGTGTGGCACTCCAAAAGATGAATTAGCTTTTATTCTTTCAAAAATATAATAAATTTAATTTTTATAATACCAACCGTCAACCCCTAATTACATAATATATTTCCATTTTTGTCATACCAACTCAGATAGAAGTGATCATAAAAATTAGATAGCTATAAGCTTGGGAATCCTACTCCAAAAAATAAATGATACTAGATGCGGTATGTGTAGTGTGGCACTCTAACAGATGATCTAGCTTTATATTTATTCTAAAAGGTAATAAATTTTATTTTGACAATACCCACTCATCAACCCCGAATTATATAATATATTTCCATTTTTTTCTTACCAACATAAATGGATGTGATAATAATAATGATAAGGCTATAAGCATGGGAATACTACTCCTAAAAATGATAGAGAATGCATGCAGTGTGTTGAGGGTGGAACTCCATCAAATGGACTGTGTTTATATTTATTCTAAAAAGTAATAAATTTACTATTAGTAATACAAACTTGTCAACCACTAATGGCAAAATATATTTATGTTTGTTTCTTAGAAACTGAGAAATATGTGATAATAATAATGGGAAGGATATAAGCTTGGGAATCCTACTCCAAAAAATAAAAGTGACTGGACACGGTATGTGCAGTGTGGCACTCTGGCAGATAATCATGATTTATATTTATTATAAAGGTAATGAATTTAATTTTTGTAATACCAACATGTCAAACCCTAATTAAATTATAGATTTTTTTTCTTAACAACTCAGACATATGTGATAAAAATAATGAAAAGACTATAAGCTTGGGCATCCTACTACAAAAAATAAAAGAGGCTGGACTCATTTTGTGCCGCATGGAACTCTATCAAATGATCTAGAATTATATTTATTCAAAAAGGTAATAAATTTAATTTTGATAATACCAAATCATCAAACCCTAATTACATAATAGATTGTGGTTTGTGTCTTACCAACATAGATGTGTGTGATAATAATAATGAGAAGGCTATAAGCTTTGGAATCATACTACAAAAAATAAAAGAGACTGGACACGGCATGTGTAGCGTGGCACTCTGGAAGATTATCAAGATATATATTTATTCTAGAAGATAATAAATTTAATTTTGGTAATACAAACATGTTAACCCCTACTTACATAATAAATTTCCATTTTTTTCTTACCAACTCAGATAGATCTGATAATAATAAAGATAAGGCTATAAGTGTAGGAATCCTACTCCAAAAAAATAAATTTTACTGGACACGGTACATGCAGTGTCGCAATATGGCAGATGATCTAGAACTATATTTATTCTTAAAAGAAATAATTTAATTTTGATAATACCAACTCGTCAACCAATAATTACATGCTAGATTTCGATATTTCACACTGACTCAAAGGGATGTGATAATAAAAATGATAAGTCTATAAACATTGGAATCCTACTCTAAAAAATAAATGAGACTGTATGTGGTATGTGCAGTTCCGTGCTCCTACAGATGATCTAGCTTTATATTTATTCTCAAAGGTAATAATTTTTTTTATTAGTAAAAACTCATCA
Organism: Viscum album; assembly: GCA_963277665.1. Lineage (NCBI taxonomy): Eukaryota > Viridiplantae > Streptophyta > Magnoliopsida > Santalales > Viscaceae > Viscum > Viscum album. The sequence continues at coordinate 411,395,655 of OY728128.1, read as the reverse complement.
ACCCCTATTTACAAAATATATTTCCATTTCATTCTTACCAAGTCTGATGGATGTGATAGTTATAATGAGATGTTTATAGTCTTGGGCATCCTACTCCAAACAAATAAAAGAGACTGGATGCGGTATGTGTTGTGTGGCTTTCTGGAAGATGATGTAACTTTAAATTTATTATAAAATGTAACAAATTTAATTTTGATAATACCAAATCTTCTACCCCTAATTACATTATAGATTTTCAATTATTTCATTAAAACTCAGAAAGATGTTATAATAATAATGATAAGACTATAATCTTTGACATCATACTCGGAAAAATAATTGAGACTTGACACAAACAGCGCAGCGTGGAACTCTGGAAGATCATCTAGATTTATATTTATTATAAATTGTAAAAAAATTAATTTTGATAATATAATATCTGCATCCTATAATTACATAATATATTTCCATATGTTTTTTACCTAATCATACATATTGGATAATAATTATGAGAAGGCTATAATCATCATCATCCTACTCCAAAAAATAAAAGAGCCAGAACGTGATATTTGCAGCGTGGCACATTAGAATATGATATAGATTTTTATTTATTCGAAAAGATAATAATTTTAATTTTGATTATACCAAATTTTCAACATCAAATTTAATGATAGATTTCTGTTTTTTGTACCAACTCAGACGGATGTGATAATAATAATGAAAAGGCTATAAGCTTGGGCATCCTAATCCCAAAAATAATAGAGACTGGATGCATTATGTACAGAGTGGCACTCTAACAGATGATCTAGCATTATATTTATATTATAAGGTAATAAATTTAATTTTGATAATACCAACTAGGAAATCCCTAATTACATAAAGGATTTCCATTTGTTTCTTCCCATTTGTGATGGATGGCATAATAATAAAGAGAATCCTATAAGCTTGGGCATCCTACTCCAAATAATTAAAGATACTGGATGCGGTATATGTAGTGTGGTACTCTGGGAGATGATCTAGCTTTATACTTTTTCAAAAAGGTAATAAATTAAATTTTGATAATACCAACTCATCATCCCCTAATTACATAATATATTTCCATTTGTTTCTTACCAAATCAGATGGATGTGATAATATTAATGAAAAAGATACAATCTTAGGAATCATACTCCAAAAAATAAAAGAGATTTTATGCAATATGTGATGTATGGCACTCCAGAAGATGATCATGATTTAAATTTATTATAGAAGGCAATAAATTTAATGTTGATAATACCAACTCGTGAACCACTAGTTACGTAATGGATTTCAGTTTTTTCTTACCAACTTTGATGGATGTGATAATATTAATGAGATGTTAATAATTTTGGGAATCCTACTCCAAAAAATAAAAGAGGCTAGATGCGGTATGTGCAGCATGGCACTCTGGAAGATGATCTAGCTTTATATTTATTTTTAAAGGAAATAAATTTAATTTTGATAATACCAACTCGTCAAACCCCAATTACATAAAAGATTTCTATTTATTTCTTACCAACCCATATAGATGTGATAATAATAATGAGAAGCCTATAAGATTTGGAATCATACTGTTAAAAATAAAATAGACTAGATGTGGTATGTGTAGTGTGGCACTACACCAAATGATCTAGAATTATATTTATTCAAAAAGGTAATAAATTTAATTTTGATTATACTAACTCACCAAACCCTAAATATATAATAGATATCTGTTTGTTTCCTACCAACTCAGATTGATGTGATAATAATAATGAGAAGGCTATATGTTTTTGGAATCCTACTCCAAAAAATAAAATAAACTTGAAGGCTATGTGTGTTTCATTCACTCGACGTTGATCTGGGGTTCAACTATCATACAAATCCTATGGCACCACTTGTCTTGTGCATGGTCCTTTCTTCAGTTATGTGAACCATCAGTCTAATCCGGTATATCCACATGGTTGTGGTGTCAGGTTTCTTCCTATGTCACCTAATGATACCTAGCACACAATTATTTCCCCTCTAGTCAAATGGATTTGATCAATATATTAAATCAAAGTATCACTATTCATCTTGTTCTGTTAATGACTTCTTGGTGAGTAGATCCATCGCTGTGCAGAGGAGTTCTCAGAGGAAAAGAATGATACCGAGGTTATCTGGCCACCCAAACTCCCCTTCATTAAGTTCACTTCACCTCTTGGAACTAGATTACATATCTGGTGGAGATTTAGTGGATATTGGCTCATTTAATTATATTGAATGATTGTACATCATGAAGGTTCCCAATCTCAACATCCATTTTTATCGTAAATTGGTTTATGTTTAGTTTCAGGGATCTATGGTGATCTTTTATTTTATGTCATATATAGATCTGTATCCTTTTTGGGTATGTATGTGATTCTTTCTAGGATTGTACGACGTTGACACTATGTGGAAGGATGCACCACTAGAACCTAGTTAAACAAGGTCATCTTATTCAGAATGGTTCATTGGTTCTTATTTACTTTTCTTTCTGTCTGTATTTTTTTATTATTTATTACATTATAATAAAAGGATTACCTGGCAGGTGTTCTCACCATGCATGAAGGATCACAGTGATCCAAATCATTTTATATCCTATGTTATCTCCATTATTTTCGTTTTATTCTCATTCTTCTAACATCTTGAATATTGTTGATACTTGTTTCAGTTCTTTTTATCCAATTGATCAATAGAACATATCAATTAATCAACCCAATAATACACAATAGTGGATATTTGATGTTTTAGGGTGTAATTGTTTAACCCCCAAAAATAGAATGAGAGCATACTGTAATTTTAATAATGGGTTCCACTAAATTTGATATTGACGAACTTGATGGTGAAAATGATTTCAATATTTGGAGAAATAGAATTTAAGCCTTACTAGAACATAATTATTTAATTGATTCCCTTGTTGGTGCTGGAAAGAAAATCAAAACCCATTCCCCAGATGGGAAGACTGCAACCACTTAATTTGAATTCCCTAAAAACACTTAGGGTAGCCTATCATTTGAATCTTTTTTTGTTAGAATATAAATTCCTTCTAGAAGTTTCATATGAATATTTTGTTTCTAGTATATGGTCTATTATTGAATACCATTATATGAATATGTCTCTTGTTGGTAGATTATACAAAAAAAATATATTTTATACATTCTAAATGATCCTCATGAACTGTAGTTCGGATTCAAATTAATGATTTTAATAATGTCTTGCAAAATCTAGCAAACATAGACATTAAATTGCATGATGTAGACCGGGACACTAAACATTTAACTTTAATAGATGACTCCTTTAATTATGTTAAGGACTCTATGACGAATTGTAGAGATACACTGAGTCTTGAAAAAGGAAAATCTTATTTTACACTCCAAATACCCTCAAAGGAAGGGTATTGTCATGCTTGAGGTTTATGGTTTATGAATTATGGATAGAAGTGAGTCTTTTGGAAGAAGTGAGTCCAGGGGTAGGAAAAAGGAAAGGGTCAAGTCTATGAATAAAAGATATATGTACAAGAGAAATGTAATTAGGTTTTTTCAATGTAAAAAACCGAGACACATCAAGAGAAATTTCCCTAATAATAATGGTGACTATAGATATAATAGTAAAAACCATTCCTTATTAGTTGATCATGAATTTAACACTGGTGATGTGTTAAATGTCTCTGAAATTTCCATCATTAATGAATGGATCCTAGATTCAGGATTTTCATTCCACATGTGTCTTAGGAAGAAATTATTTATTATTTTTAGGGAAATTGAATCTAATGACATATTTCTAGGGAACAACAGGAGCTATCACATTATGAGAATAGGCTCAGTTTCATTAGTGATTCATGATTGTAATATTAAGGATATTGACGATGTGAGGTGGGTAACTAAAATAAAAAGAAACCTAATACCCCTAGGAATTTTTTACCAAAAGGGTTATAGTTTTAATTGAGACTCTGGAAGCCTTAGATTTTCCCAAATATATCTCATAGTAATGAAATGAAGCCTTTATAGTGGTCTTTATGTGTTAGATATTAAGGTTTATATAATTCAATTGAACAAATCTTGTAGTTCAAAACATGATTCCATCACAATTTAGCATAGAAGTTTGGGAATGTTTCTACCAAGGGACTTAGTGAACTCAATTAATAAAGGCGTTTGAGTAACATCACTCCTAGCAGTCTCCCATTCTATGAGGATTGTATATATGGGAAATTTAGAAGATTCATCTTCAATAGGTAAATGTATGGGACTAAAGAACCCATTTGGGTGTGTTCATTTAGATCTGTGGTTTCCTTTTAGGGTCACCTCAAATGGTGGTGGATTATACTACATTATGTTCGTTAATGACTTCTCTAGAAAATTCTGCATTTATATACAAAAAAATAAAACCAATGCCTTTCAGACCATTATGAAATGGTAATGTGGGGTATAAAGTGAGTATAATTAGAAACTCAAAGCCTTAAGAACTGATAAAGATTTAGAGTATCTATCGACTGAATTCATTTCATTCTATGAATATAAGGGAATAAGGAGATACCAGTCTATTATAGAAATTTTATAGAAAAATGGGTTAGTAGAGAGGAAGAATTGTACTGTCCTTGGGAGGGTGAGGTGTGTGCTATCCTACTCAAAACTCCCCAGGTCCTTCTGGGATGTGGCTACATCAACAACAGTCAATCTTATTAAAATTTTCCCATATTCTAGTTATTCATTTATGACACCTAATGGACTCTGGAAAGTTTTACCCACAAGCCTTGCACACCTTAAGACCTCTGGATCCACAACTTATGATCATAAACATAATTATAAGATATCTCCTAGGGATGTGAAGTGTAACATCCTAGGTAAATAAAGAATAAAACATTTTATTATTTATTAATATTTGTGAATTAAATATTAATTTTACTTTAAAAAGGTTTCTATGTTCGACAGCGTACCAGATACGCAACAAAGGGTTTCTTTGAAATCTTACGTTGCACACTAGTAATAACATAATATTATTTTAAATGTTAGTTAACACGTAGCTGTTGTATTGGGGGAACTGAATAGAAATAACTAAAACATTATTATATATGTTTGTTAAATGTTTTTATACTTATCCAATAAATGATAAAGGCTTAAAATATGAAAAGAATTCAATTTTAGGCATATATACTCTAATTTTCACTAAAGGTCCACTTATCGACTTTTAATGGTGAACCATCGTAAAATATAGTTTTGGTCACTCCTATACATTAAATTGGAACAAATAAAATTCTTCTTTATAATTGGGACATCAAATTTTTTTTTTGTAAATTTTAGGTATTTTTCCGATAAAGATCATTTTTAATGAATAGTGAAAAATGTGGTATTTTAATTCAAAACCTCTTTTTTATCTAATTTATCAGTATGATTAGATTATCTTTTGAAGTGGATTTAAAGTGAAATTATAATATATTTTTTCCAGTGAATCCAATAGTGGTCGTTGGAATTAATTTCACTTTGAAATTGGACTTAAACTAGTGTCAATCTTTTGATACTTATTATTTCATAAAAACACGCTATTTGCTCTGACTGCGGAAATTAATTATTAATTTAATTAATTCAACTTATATGTTTTTAATTTTTTAAAATAGACAGAATTTATGAATTTGGAATATCAAATATAGCTTATGGTGAATTTTTGGTATTTTTCTGAAAAGCATCAATTTTTTATGAATATTGAAACCACTAAGTGGTACATAAAAAACTGATTTTTCTTTTAAATGAAATTTTACAAACTTTGTGTCTTGAATTTCAAAAATACGACATACATGGTTGTAATAAAGAAGTAAAATATGGTTCAATGGGATTAAAATAATTTTTTGGTGAATAGTAACTTTTATGTTTTAATCGTGATTAGAGGTAATTAGTGAAATTTATGGCAAAAATGATATTATAATAAATTGAAAATACCTAGACACATGTCCTACCCTTATTGGACGTGTCATGGCCGACCAAGAAGAGCCATGGGTCAACTTGGGGACCCCATGGAGCCACTTTGGTAGTAAAATGACATAAATAACTTTTTATTTAAAGTTAATTTTAAATGACACAAACATGAGTTGTTTTAATAAAACAATTTTTAAATGGGGTTATACAAGTCAGATTTTTGACTATAAATAGTAATTGGAAAGCTAAAAATATTTCATAAATCATAGTAGTTTTTTGTAATTTTTAGACATTAAATAAATTAATTTATTTATGACATCATGATGATGCAGCGATGACCTCATTATTTAACGATTTAAATAAAATGGAAAGATAATGTAAAATATAAGACCTACACATTTTCAAAACCTATTGGATGGGTTGATTTAGAACCCTTAACACCTTATCCTCGAAACACATCAATATGGGACCATTAAAATTGGAAACTCATTCTAAAATAAAGTAACATTTCCTTAGTTTCCAAGAGTGCCCCTCCTCTCTTCTTATAAAAGGCCCCCACCTCTACCTCCTTACCCACACTTCCAAAGCCTTTGGCTCAGCCAAAACCTGCCCATATTGTCTCTACACATTCCTCTATTACTCCAAGAAGACTCAATTTGGGCAGAAGTCTTTGTAAGGAACCCTTTGAGCTCAAATAAAAAAGAGTTACCCGACTTAAAGGTAGTGTCTTATTTTGTGTTCTTTTGTTTTATTTTGCTTCTCCAACCCCCTAAACTCTTTTTATTCGTTTCTTTTGTAACAAATCCAGTATCTTCAATATACTAGGATGTTGTTAAATGAATTACTCGAGATAAAATTACACACATCTACATCTAATGGTAAAGAACATACTGTTTCTGTGTATGGTGAATTTCGGCCTCATGAAACGATGATTGTACAACACTCATATAACACCTTAAAAGGTGGAAATTAGGATGTCACTATATTTATATATGATATATAATATGTTTATGTTTTACTTAGGCTTCTTTATTTTTCATTTATGGCATACCATTATTGTTTCCATTGTGGGTAAACACGATAATTTCATTTTAGGAAGTGCGGACTACCGCCCCCTCAAAGTGATTTGATTAGTTAATGCCATATATGGGACGTATAAATATGGATTTAAAGTTATTATATATGATGTTATACTAGAATTATACTATACCTTTATATCATTATCATTTTCTTTCCATTAAAGTATGGGATAGGAATGAAAGTAACGTTCATGCATACGTAAGGCTTATCGTCTCAATGAGTGGTGCATTTCATTTCTTATCCCCAAATGTAATGTAAAATTATATGTACATATATACAATGGATATATATGATGTATGTTACATATATTTGATGAATATAATTATGGAATTAAAATATACACACCTCTCATTTATTTTTAATTCCATTAATATGACATAGAAATGAAAGTAGCGTTAATGCGTACGTACGACTTACCGTCTCAATAAACGATGCATTTCATTTATTACCTCTAAATTATTATGTAATATTATAAATACTTGTATATTCTGGATATATATGATATATATGATATCCAAATCATGAATATCATTCTACATACAATGAACCATTGACCACACAAACAACATGTAATTGTAAGAAGTCCACTTTCGACTTAAGAACCAAATATCGACAAAACAAACATTATTAACATAAATGATTACATAATGCTTATAACATGGAAATAATTGTTATAAAAGGAAGAGTAATATTGAAAAATGTTCTTAATCAAGTAGAAATTTACACTAGTTTATTATTCATGAGATTGAACAGAAATCGAGTCATGTCGGACACAAGGTAAGGGACTTCGTCTCAATCTCCTTTCATTGAGGAATATTTCATTTTATACACAACATTATTTTATACGATGTATAAACCATTTTGAATTTCTATTTTATTAAAAAATAATCTTCTTATATGAAGCGTTTTACTAAACGACAAAAAGGGATGTTTCTTTTAATGTATGCGGTGACAACGACCTTTTCTGTCGTTGTGAGTATTATTCGGTCTTTGGCTTCCTCAACAAGACGTAATGTTTTTTTAAATGAAATAAATAGCATATAACCTTTTATGTATTTTTGGTATTGAAAATGGTTTTTATAATGGATTTGTTATGTCAATATATTTATGTGATATATTTTGATCAGAATGTTAAAAAAATTTCATTCCATTACGTTTGATTTATGTCTTATGATTTTATTATGGTACTTGGGCATTTGACGGGTGGCTACATGATAAACCATATGACGGGTGGTTCCATGAATACCAGGATGGGTGGTTACGTTATAACCTCCAATGCATTGGGTATGGAAGTCGACCGTATGGCTATTACATTAAGTGATATGTATGGAAGTCCATAGTATGGCTATTCCATTAAGTGATATGTGTGGAAGTCGACCGTATGGTTATTCCACTTAAGTATGTTTATGTCCCAAGTTACCTTTATATGTTATGTGTTCTTTATATGGGTTTTATAGTAATCTTTTGGTCACAAAAGGGTATGTAATGATATTTTATTCAGTGAAGAGTTTTTACTACTTCATAAAGGTGAAGGTATTACTTAGATAATGTATACATGGTTTACATGATGTTTGAAAAACTAATAGTTTTCCTTCTTTGTGAATCCCTTACTAAGATTTTTATGCTCACCCCAAGTTTTTTTTAGAAATCTTTTTCTCAGGACTTAATGTGGAATAGGGTCAAAGATGGGATCAAGGGAAAGTCATTCTATTTAAAACATGGAACTAGACATGTTTCTTTTTAAGAGTTTTTATTTTATGGAAACATAGTAGAAGTGACTAATTTCTAATCTTTTAAGATGTAATAGTTATGCCTTAATTCTCTAAAACTCTAAACCTGAAAAGATCCTCAATGTGAATTATTCATTTAATTCAATATTAAGTAAGGTTTAAGGTCGGGGCCTTATAGTTGGTATCAGAGGATGGTTTAGACAACTTAAGGAGTCAGAAAAGTATTAAATTATAAATTAATTTATGGTATGCTATAGCATTTTAAGATTACCATGTTTCTTCTCCTAAGCTATTTTATTTTGTTAATAATGGTTTTTCATTGATGAAACATGCCAGATTTTTTGGGAAGGAAAATATAGGGAAATGACCTTTCAAATTAGTATCTTATGATGCTCAGAATCAGAACTAAACAGTTTGTTGCAGTGATGGCTCAGTTGACTCAGGAGTTGAACAGAAGATTGGTGAATGATCTAGTTTTGGAACTTCCTTCCGGGAATGGTAATTTTTTTATATACAGTGATGCTTCGTTGAAGGGACTTGGTTGTGTCACTATGCATAATGATTAGGTAATTGCTTATGGTTCACGACAGTTGAAAACTCATGAGATAAATTTCCCTACACATGATTTGGAATTAGCTTATGTTGTTTTTGCTTTAAAAATTTGGAGGCGTCATTTTTATGGATTAATGTTTGAAATATATACTGATCACAAAAGTTTAAAGTATATATTCACTCAAAAATAATTGAACATTAGAAAGAGGAGATGGATGGAATTAATCAAGGATTATGATTGTATAATTCTCTACCATCCTGGAAAAGAAAATAAAGTTAGTGATGCTTTGAGTCGAAAAAGTAATGCTTCATTAATGATGTTGCATTTGGAACTTGATACTTTGGTTGAGGATTTGATGAACATTGGCATAGAATTTGTTGGTGCAGGATGTTCTTCTGTTTTGTTTCAGGTATCAGTGAAATCTTATCTATCAGACAGAACCAAACAAGCAGAGAAGAAAGAAGGTGAGTTGCAGAAAAAGGTAGAGCTGGTTCATAAGGGTAAGTTTCCTGAATTCAACATCGATAATGATTGCGTCTTGAGATTTGGGAAGAGATTATGTGTGCCTTGTGATTTAGAGATGAAGAATGAGTTGTTATGTGAGGCTCATCGTTCCCCGTTTTCAGTTCATCCTGGCAGTACTAAGATGTACAAAGATCTGTGGGAGTATTACTGGTGGGATGGAATGAAATGGAATATTGCTAATTTTACTATGAATTGTTTGACTTGTCAGTAGGTTAAAGCAGAGTGGCGGTTACCGAAAGGGATGCTTCAGCCTTTACCAGTGCCAGAGTGGAAATGAGAAAATATATCCATAGAAATTTTGTGGGATTACCTAAGTCATCTAGAGGTAATAATGCAATCTGGGTTATTGTTGATCGGTTGACTAAATCTACTCATTTCCTTCCTATTCGAGATAATTTCTCTCTAGATCAACTTTCTTATTTGTATCTTAAAGAGATATTCAGGTTACATGGTGTTCTTATCTCCATTGTATCTGATCATTATCCCAGGATTACTTCTAACTTTTGGAAAGGCCTTCAAAAGTCATTGGGTACTGAATTAAATTTGAGTACAACTTTTCATCTGCAATCATATGGGTAGTCAGAATGAACAATTCAGACCATGGAGGATATGCTACATGCTTGTTCTATGGATCATCAGGGAATTTGGGACCAACAACTTTAATTGGTTGATTTTTCATATCATAACAGTTTTCATTTCAGTATACAGATGGCTCCGTTTGAAGAATTATATGGTAAATGGTGTCAAACTTCAGCTTTTTTGGATGAAGTGGGTGAAAAAACTGATTGGAACAGAATTGGTAGAAGAGATGGCAGAAAACGTTCGGTTGATTCATAATAACATGAAAATAGCTCAGAGCAGACAGAAAAGTTATGCAGATAATCGGAGGAAGGATCTATAGTTTGAGGTAGGTGATCATGTTTTTCTCAAAGTCTCACCATGGAAGAGTGTGATGTGATTTGGTTAGAAAGGAAAGCTGAGTCCAAGGTTCATTGGACCATATGAAATTATGGATAATGTGGGACCATTTGCTTACCGAGTGGCTTTACCTCTGAGTTTATCTCAGGTACACAATTTTTTTCATGTTTCGATGTTGAGAATGTATATGCCAGATCCATCTCACGTTTTGAGCCTAGAGGTAGTTCAGTTGTAAGAGAATCTCTTTAATGAAGAACAACCCGTCCAGATTCTCGACCGAAGAGAGAAAGTGTTGAAAATAAGGTAATTTACCAGGTAATGGTTTTGTGGAAAACCCCATATGGTTGAAGAGGCAACATGGGAATCTGAAAATGCTATGAGGGATAAATACCCCCACTTATTTTGATATGTGAATAAAATTGTGAGGACATAATTTCCAAAATGGGGAAGGATGTAACATCCCAGATAAATAAAGAATAATACATTTTCATATTTATTAATATTTGTGAATTAAATATTACTTTTACTTTAAAGGGGTTTCTATGTTTGATAGTGTACCCGATATGCAACAAAGGGTTTCCTTGAAATCTTACGTTGCACACCAGTAATAAAATAATATTATTTTAAATGTTAGTTAACACATAGTCATTGTATTAGCATGAATGAATAGAAATAACTAAAATATTATTATATATGTTTGTTAAATGTTTTTATATTTATCCAATAAAGGATAAAGGCTTAAAATACGAAAAGAATTCAATTTTAGGCATATATACTCTAATTTTCACTAAAGGTCCACTTATCAACATTTAATGGTGAGGCGTCATTAAATATAGTTTTGGTCACTCATATACATTCTATTGGACCAAATAAAATTCTTCTTTAGAATCAGGACATAAAAATTTACTTTGTGTAAATTGTTTCTATTTTTCTGATAAAGATCATTTTTTTAATGAATAATGAAAAATGTTGTATTTTAATTCAAAACCACTTTTTAATATAATTTATTAATATGATTAGATTTTCTTTTTAATAGTTTTCAATGTGAAATTAGAATATATTTTTTCCAGTGAATCCAATAGTGGTCGTTGGAATTAATTTCACTTTGAAATTGGACTTAAAGTAGTGTCAATCTTTTGATACTTATTGTTTCATAAAAGCATGCTATTTTCTCTGACAACGGGAATTAATTATTAAATTAATTAATTCTACTTATATGTTTTCAATTTTTTAAAATAGACATCATTTTTGAATTCGGAATATCAAATATAGATTATGGTGAATTTTTGGTATTTTTCTGAAAAACTTCAATTGTTGATGAATAGTGAAACCACTTAGTGGTACTTAAAAACTGACTTTTCATTTAAATGAAAATTTACAACCTTTGTGTTTTGAATTTCAAAAATATGACATACATGGTTGTCATATATAATTAAAGTTTGGTTCAATGGTATTAAAATAATTTTCTGGTGAATAGTAACTTTTTAGTTTTAATCGTGATTAGAGGTAATTAGTGCAATTTAAGGCAAAAATGATATTATAATAAATTGAAATACCTATACACATGTCCTAACCTTATTGGATGTGTCATGGCAGACAATGAAAATCCAAGAGTCAAATTGGGGACCCCATGGATCCACTTTGGTAGGAAAATGACATAAATAACTTTTTATTTAAAGTTAAAATTAAAATTACACAAACATGAGTTGTTTTACTAAAAAAATTTAAATGGGGTTATACAACTCAGATTTTTTACTATAAATAGTAAATGGAAAGATAAAAATATTTCCCACATCATTGTAATTTTTTATAATTTTTAGACATTAAATAAATTAAATTATTTATGACATCCTGATGATGCAGCGATGACCTCATTATTTAACAATTTAAATAAAATGGAAAGATAATGTAAAATCTAATAACTACACATGTTCAAAACCTATTGTATGGGTTTATGTTAAACCCTTATCACCTTATCCTCGAAACACATCAATGTGGGACCATTAAAATCCGAAACTCATTCTAAATTAAGTAACATTTCTTTAGTTTCCAAGAGTGCCCCTCCTCTCCGCTTATAAAAGGCCCCCACCTATACCTCCTTACCCACACATCCAAAGCCTTTGGCTCGGCCAAACCCAGACCATTTTTTCTGTCCACATTCCTCTCTTACTCCGAGAAGCCTCAATTTGGGCAGAATTCCTTCCATGGAAGCCTTTGAGCGCAAATCAAAAAGAGTTACCTGATATAAAGGTACTGTCTTCTCTGGTGTTCTTTTGTATTATTTTGCATCTCCAACAACCTAAACTCTTTTTATTCATTTCTTTTGTAACAAATAAAGTATATTCAATATAGTAGTATGTTTTTATAATAATTATTAGAGCTACACTTACACACACCTACATCTAATGGTAAAAGAACATACTGTTTCTGTGGATGGCGAATTTCTGCCTCATGAAACGATGATTGTTCAACACTCATATAACACCTTAAAAGGTATCCATTAGGATGTAAATATATTTATATATTATATATAATATGTTTCTGTTTTACTTAAGTTTCTGTATTTTTCATTTATGGTATACCTTTATGGATTCCATTGTGGGTAAACACGATAATTACATTTTAGGAAATGCGGACTACCGCCCCCTCAAAGTGATTTGATTTGTTAATGCCATCTGTGGGACGTATAAAGGATGGATTTAAAGTTATTATATATGATGTTATAAAAGAATTATAATATACCTTTATATCATTGTTATTTTCTTTCCATTAAAGTATGAGATATGAATTAAAGTAGCGTTCATGCATACGTAAGGCTTACTGTCTCCATGAACGGTGCATTTCATTTCTTATCCCCAAATGTAATGTACAATTATAAGTACATATATATAATGGATATATATTATGTATGTTACATATAAGTGATGAATATAATTCTGGAATTAAAATATACATACCTCTCATTTAGTTTTAATTCCATTAATATGACATAGAAATGAAAGTAGCGTTCATGCGTACGTACGGCTTACCGTCTCCATGAACGGTGCATTTCATTTCTTACCTATAAATGATTATGTAATATTATAAATACATGTATATTATAGATATATATGATATATATGATATCCAAATCAGTAATATCATTCTACATATAATGAACCTTTGACCACACAAACAACATGTAATTGTAAGAAGTCCACTTTTAACTTAAGAACCAAATATCGACAAAACAAACATTATTTATTTAAATGATTACATAATGCATATAACATTGAAATAATTGATATAAAAGGAATATTAATCTTGAAAAAGTTTCTTACTCATGTATAAATTAACACTAGTTTATTATTCAGGAGATTAAAGAGCAATCGAGTCATGTCGGACACAAGGTAAGGGACTTTGTCTCAATCTCCTTTAATTGTGGCATATTTCATTTTATACACAGCATTATTTTATACGATGTATAATCCCCTTTGAAATTTGCTTCTATACAAAAAGAATCTTCTTCTACGAAGTGTTTTACTAAATGAAAAAAAGGAATGTTTCATTTAACTTTTGCGGTTACAACGACCTTTTCTGTCACCACAACTATTATTTGCTCTTTGGCTTCCTCAACGAGACTTAATGTTTGTTTTAAATGAAATAAATTCCATATAACCTTTTATGTATTTTTTGTATTGAAAATGGATTTTATAATGGATTTGTTATGTCAATATATTTATGTGATATATCTTGATCGGAATGTGAAATTGGTTTCTTTCCATTATGTTTTTTATGTCTTATGATTTTATAATGGTACATGGACATTTGACGGGTGGTTACGTGATAAACCATATGACGGGTGGTGACGTAAATTCTAGGACAGGTGGTTACGTTTTAAACTCCAATGCATTTGTTATGGAAGTCGGTTGTATGGCTATTCCATTATGTGATATGTATGGAAGTCCGTTGTATGGCTATTCCATTAAGTGATATGTGTGGAAGTCGACCGTATGGTTATTACACTTAAGTATGTTTATGTCCTAAGTTACCAATATATGTTATGTGTTCTTTATATGGGTTTTATGGTAATCATTTGGTCATAAAAGGGTAAGTAATGATATTTTATTCAGTGAAGAGTTTTTACTAATTCATAAAGGTTGAATGTATTACTTTGATAAAGTATGAATAGTTTACAAGATGTTTGAAAAACTAACAGTTTTATTTCTTTGTGAACCCCTTACTGAGCTTTTTATGCTCAACCCAAGTTTTTTTTGAAATTTGTTTCACATGACTTAATGTGAAATAGGGTCAAAGATGGGATCAAGGGAAAGTCATGCTATCTAAAATATGGAACTAGACATGTTCCTTTTTAAGTGTTTTTATTTTATGGAAACATAGTAGAAGTGTCTACATTGTAATATTTTAATATTTAATAGTTATTTCCTAATTCTCTAAAACTATAAACATGAAAATATCCTCAATGTGAATTATTCATTTAATTCAATATTATGTATGGTTTAAGGCCAGGGCCTTATAGTTGGTATCAGAGGTCGGTTTAGAAAACATTAGGAGTTTGAAAAGTATTAAATTATAAATTAATTTATGGTATGATATTACATTTTAAGATTACCATATTGTTTCTCCTAAGATATTTCGTTGTTAAGAATGGTTTTTCATAGAGTAAACAGAACAGATTTTTTGGGAGGGCAAATAGAGGGAAATGACCTTTCAAATCTCTATCCTGAGATGCTCAGAATCAAAACTAAACAGTTTGTTGCAGTGATGGCTCTATTGACTTAGGAGTTGAAAAGAAGATTGGTGAATGATCCAGTTTTGGAACTTTCTTCTAATAATGGTGATTTTGTTATATAAAGTGATGCTTCGTTGAAGCGACTTGGTTGTTTCCTTATGCAGAATGATCAGGTAATTGCTTATGCTTCATGATAGTTGAAAACTCATAAGGTAAATTACCCTACACATGATATGGAATTAGCTGCTGTTGTTTTTGCTTTAAAATTATGGAGGCATCATTTGTATGGAGTAATGTGTGAAATATATACTGATCACAAACATTAAAGTATATATTCACTCATAAAGAATTGAACATGAGACAGAGGAGATGGCTGTAATTAATCAAGGATTATGATTGTACAATTCTCTACCATCAGGGAAAAGCAAATAATGTTGTTGATGCTTTGAGTCAAAAAAGTAGTGCTTCATTAATGATGTGGCGTTTGGAACTTGATCCTTTGGTTAAGGATTTGATGAACTTTTGAATAGAAGTAGTTAGTGTAGGATATTCTTTTGTTTTGTTTCAAGTATCGGTGAAATCTTCACTATCAGACAGAATCAAGCAAGCAAAGAAGAACGACAGTGAGTTGCCGAAAAAGGTAGAGATGGTTCAGAAGGGTAAGTTTCCTGAATTCAATATTGATAATGATTGCGTTTCTAGATTTGGGAAGAGATTATGTGTGCCTTGTGATTTACAGTTGAAGAATGAATTGTTATGTGAGGCTCATAGTTCCCCGTTTTCAGTTCATCCTGGCAGTACTAAGATGTATAGAGATATGCGAGAGTATTACATGTGGGATGGAATGAAAAGGGATATTACTGATTTTACTGTGAAGTGTTTGACTTGTTAGCAGGTTAAAGCAGAGTGGCATTTACAGAAATGGATGCTTTAGCCTTTACCAGTGCCAGAGTGGAAATGGGAAAATATATCCATGGACATTGTTGTGGGATTACCGAAGACATTAAGAGGTAATACTGCAATCTGGTTTATTGTTGATCGATTGAATAAATCTGCTTATTTCCTTACAATTCGATATAATTTCTCTCTAGATCAACTTTCTCATTTGTATCTTAAAGCGAAATTCAGGTTATATGGAGTTCCTATCTCCATTGTATCTGATCGTGATCCCAGGTTTACTTCTAACTTTTGGAAAGGCCTTCAAAAGTTGTTGGGTACTGAATTAAATTTTAGTACAGCTTTTCATCCGCAATCAGATGGGAAGTCAGAATGAACAATTTAGACCTTGGAGGATATGAAACGTTCTAGTTCTATGGATTATCAGGGAATTTTGGACCAAAATCTATATTTGGATGAATTTTCATATAATAACAGTCTTCATTCTAGTATACAGATGGCTCCGTTTGAAGCATTATATGGTAAATGGTGTCAATCACCAGCTTTTTGGGATGAAGTGGGCGAAAGAAAGATGATGGGACCAGAATTGGTAGAAGAGATGGCAGAAAAAGTTCAGTTGATTCAGAAACACATGAAAACAGCTCAGAGCAGACAGAAAAGTTATGCAGATAACTGGAGGAAGGATCTATCTTTGGAGGTAGGTGATCTTGTTTTTCTCAAAGTCTCACCATGGAAGAGTGTGATGCGATTTGGTACGAAAGGAATGCTGAGTTCAAGGTTCATTGGTCCATATGAAATTCTGGAGAAGTTGGATCATTTGCTTACTGAGTGGCTTTAACTCCGAGTTTATCTCAGGTACACAATGTTTTCTAGGTTTCGATGTTTGAGAAATTATATGCCAGATCCATCTCACGTTTTGAGTCGAGAGGTAGTTCAGTAGGAAGAGAATCTCTCATATGAAGAACAACCAGTCCATATTCTTGACCGAAGAGAGCAAGTGTTGCGAAATAAGGTAATTCACCAGGTAATGGTTTTGTGGAAAACCCATATGGTTTAAGAGGAAACGTGGGAATCTGGAATTTCTATGAGGAATAAATACCCCCACTTATTTTGATAAGTGAATAAATTTGTGAGACGCAATTCCCAAAAGGGGGAAGGATGTAACATCCCAAGTAAATAAAGAATAATAAATTTTCATATTTATTAATATTAGTGAATTAAATATTAATTTTACTTTAAAGGGGTTTCTATGTTCAATAGCGCACCCGATACACAATAATGGGTTTCTTTGAAATCTTACGTTGCACACTATTAATAAAATAATATTATTTTAAATGTTAGTTAACACGTAGCCATTGTATTGGAGAGAATGAATAGAAATAACTAAAATATTATTATATATGTTTTTTAAATGTTTTTTTACTTATCCAATAAAAGACAAAGGCTTAAAATACAAAAAGAATTTAATTTTAGGCATTTATACTCTAATTTTCTCTAAAGGTCCACTTATCAACATTTAATGGAGAACCATTATTAAATATAATTTTGGTCACTCTTATACATTATATTGGACGAAATAAAATTCTTCTTTAGAATCGGGACATCAAAATTTACATTGTGTGAATTTTTGGTATTTTTCCGAGAAAAATCATTTTTTAATGAATAGTGAAAAATGTTTAAATTTAATTCAAAACCACGTTTTAATCTAATTTATTCATATGATTAGATTATCTTTTTATGTGGATATAAAGTGAAATTAGAATATATTTTTTCCAATGAATCCAATAGTGGTTTTTGGAATTATTTTCACTTTGAAATTGGACTTAAAATACTGTCAATCTTTTGATACTTATTATTTCATAAAAACACACAATTTGCTCTGACAATGGGAATTAATTATTAAATTAATTAATTCAACTTATATGTTTTGAATTTTGTAAAATAGATATCATTTTTGAATTCATAATATCAAATATATCTTACGGTGAATTTTTTGTATTTTTCTGAAAAACTTCTTATTTTTGATGAATAGTGAAACCACTAAGTGGTATTTAAAAAACTGATTTTTCCTTTAAATGAAATTTTAACACCTTTGTGTTTTGAATTTAAAAAATACAAAATACATTGTTGTCATTAAGAAGTAAAATGTGGTTCAATGGGATTAAAATAATTTTTTGGTAAATAGTTACTTTTAAGTTTTAATCGTGATTAGAGGTAATTAGTGCAATTTAAGGCAAAAATGATATTATAATAAATTGAAAATACCTAGACACATGTCCTACCCTTTTTGGATGTGTCTATTCCGACCAAGAGAAGCCATGGGTCATCTTTGGGTCCCCATGGAGCCACTTTGGTAGGAAAATGACATAAATAACTTTTTATTTAAAGTTAAAATTAAATTGACACAAACATGAGTTCTTTTACTAAAACAATTTTTAAGTGGGGTAATTCAAGTGAGATTTTTGACTATAAATATTCATTGGAAAGATAAAAATAATTCCTACATCATATTAGTTTTTTATAATTTTTAGACATTAAATAAAATAAATTATTTATGACTTCATGTTGATGAAGCGATGACCTCATTATTTAACGATTTAAATAAAATGGAAAGATAATGTAAAATATAAGCCCTAAACGTGTTCCAAGACTATTTTACTGGTGGATTTAGAACCCTTATCACCTTATACTCGAAACAAATCAATGTGGGACCATTAAAATACGAAACTCATTCAAAAATAAAGTATCATTTCCTTCGTTTCCAAGAGTGCCCCTCCTCTCCCCCTATAAATGGCCCCCACCTCTACCTCTTTACCCACACATCCTAAGCCTTTGGCTCGGCCAACCCCTGTACATTTTGTCTCTCCACAATCCTCTCTTAATTATAGAAATCTAACCTTGGGATGACGTCTTTCCAAGGAACCCTTTGAGCTCAAATAAAAAAGAGTTACACGATTTAAAGTTAGTGTCTTCTCTTGTGTTCTTTTGTTTTATTTTGCATCTCCAACACCCTAAACACTTTTAATTCATTTATTTTGTAACAAATCCACTATCTCCAATATACTAGGATATTATTATAATAATTATTAGAGCTACACTTACACATACCTACTTCTAATGGTTAAAAAACATACTGTATCTATAGATGGAGAATTTCTGCCTCATGAAACGATGATTGTTCAACACTCATATAACACCTTCAATGGTGGACATTAGGATGTCACTATATTTATATATGATATATAATATTTTTATTTTTTACTTAATCTTATGTATTTTTTATTTATGTTATATCTTTATTGTTTCAATTGTTGGTAAACACGATAATATCATTTTAGGAAGTGCAGACTACCACCACCTCAAAGTGATTTGATTCGTTAATGAAATATGTGGGACGTATAAAGAATGGATTTAAAGATATAATATATGATTTTATACTGTAATTATATTATTACATTATATCATTATTATTTTCATTCCATTAAAGTTTGAGATAGGAATGAAAGTAGTGTTCATGCGTACGCACGGCTTACCGTCTCCATGAACGGTGAATTTCATTTCTTATCCCCAAATGTAATGTACAATTATAAGTACATATATATAATGGATATATATGATTTAAGGTACATATAAGTGATTGATATAATTCAGGAATTAAAATATACATAACTCTCATTTAGTTTTAATTCCATTAATATGACATAGAAATGAAAGTAGTGTTCATGCGTACATACGGCTTACCATCTCCATGAACGGTGCATTTCATTTCTTACCTCTAAATGATTATGTAATATTATAAATACAAGTATATTCTGGATATATATGACATATACGATATCCAAATCATGAATATCATTCTATATATAATGATCCTTTGACCACACGAACAACATTTAATTGTATGAAATCCACATTCAACTTAAGAACCAAATATCGACAAAACAAACATTATTAACTTAAATGATTACATAATTCTTATAACATGTAAATAATTGATATAAAAGTAATAGTAATCTTGAAAAACGTTCTTAGTCAAGTATAAATTAACACTAGTTTATTATTCATGAGATTAAAGAGCAATCGAGTCACGTCGGACACAAGGTAAGGGACTTCGTCTCAATCTCCTTTCATTGAGACATATTTCGTTTTATACACAAATTTCTTTTATACGGTGTATAAACCCATTTGTCATTTTCTTTTATACAAAATAAATCTTCTTCTACGAAGAGTTTTACTAAATGACAAAAATGAATGTTTCTTTTAACGTATGTGGTGACAACGACCTTTTCTACCGCCACGAGTATTATTTGGTCTTTGGCTTCTTCAACATGCCATAATTTTTTTTTAAATGAAATAAATACCATATACCCTTTTATGTATTTTTGGTATTGAAAATGGTTTTCATAATGGATTTGTTATGTCAATATATTTATGTTATATATTGTGATCAGAATGTCAACATGTTTTCTTTCCATTATGTTTGTTTTATGCCTTATGATTTTATAATGGTACATGGATATTTAACGGGTGGTTACATGATAAACCTAATGACAGGTGGGGTCGTGAATACCAGGACGGGTGGTTACGTTATAACCTCCAATGCATTGGGTATGGAAGTCGGCCGTATGGCTATTCCATTAAGTGATATGTATAGAAGCCGGCCGTATGGCTATTCCATTTAGTGATATGTGTGCAAGTCGACTGTATGGTTATTCCACTTAAGTATGTTTATGTCCCAAGTTACCTTTATATGTAATGTGCTCTTTATATGGGTTTTATGGTATTATTTTGGTTACAAAAGGGTATGTAATGATATTTTTTTTAGTGAAGAGTTTTTTCTACTTTATAAAGGCGAAGGTATTACTTTGATAACGTATACATGGTTTACATGATGTTCGAAAAACTAACAGTTTTCATTCTTTGTGAATCCCTTACTGATCTTTTTATGATCACCAAATGTTTTTTTGAAATGTTTTTACCGGACTTAATGTGGAATAGGGTCAAGGGAAAGTCATTCTATCTAAAACATTTAACTAGACATGTTTCTTTTTAAGAGTTTTTATTTTATAGAAACATAGTAGAAGTGTCAACATTATAATCTTTTAATACGTAATAGTTATGTCCTAATTCTCTGAAACTCTAAACCTGAAAAGATCCTCAATGTGAATTAATCATTTAATTCAATATTAAGTATGCTTTACGGCCAGGGCCTTATATGAAGTGAATATTCATGGGATATACAGTGGGTATTAAGGGCTATTGTCTGTGGGTATTCAATCCAGGTTACCAAAAATGTATATATACATGAGATGTCATGTTTCACGACTCCGTTCTCTCCAATGATATGGGATATGAACTTCTAGAGTCCTCTAATGGCATTGGAAAAACCTCTTGAATCCCAACAACCTTAGGTGTTGAAGTACATATTGAATCCAATGACCAATATCTGTCCAGGTCAGGTCCTACTCCCCCATAGTCCATGCCCAAGTTTATTCTGATTCTAATTTGTATTCTGAACCTGATATAGAGGAACCAGAAGATCTAAGAATTTATTATCTCACTCCAGATAATGTGGGAAGATTTATCAGGCCTCTAGCTTATTTTAATTAGGCATACATTGTTTCCAATATCTTCAATGTTGTAAATGATTTGTTTAAAAATGAACCTCAAACATATAAGTAATCTCTTATGTATAAAGTGGACGACAAATGGATAGGTGAAATTCAAGAAAATATGGACTCACATCTCAAGAAAAACACTTGGTTTGCTGTTTATATACCAAATAACAATAATGTAATAGGTTCTAAATGGATATATAAGATGAAATAGAACAATTTTGGTGAAACTAAAATCAAGTTAAAATCTAGAATGGTTGCTAAATGCATTATTCAACATGAGGGAATTGATTATAGTGAGATCTTCTCCTCAGTTGTAAAACACTCATATATTATAATTCATCTAAATTTTTATGCCAATTTATTTCATGTTAAACAATTATATGAAAAAAAATTATTTTTTACATGCTAACCTTTATGAATAAATTTATATGACCCCTCCTGACATATTTTCAAAACTATTGAAACATAATCATGTTTGTCTTCTTAATAAGTATATGTATGGGCTTAACAAATCTTGAATGAAATTGTATTAAATATATGATTATTTTATGATTGTCAATCAATTTTCAAGAATTAAATTTTATGCATGTGTATACTATGAGACATTTAAGCATGAATCTGTTTACTTGTTATTATATATCAATGGCATGTTTTTAATCTGTATGAACATAAGGATTATAACTCTATTAAGAGTAAATTGAACTATGTCATTGAAATGAATGACACAAAACAATATAATCAAATCATAAGTATGGACATTATAAGTGACAGTAAAGGTAAAACCTTTTAATTATTTCCATCTACTTATGTTAAGAAGTTATTAAGAAGATATCAGTTCAAGGATGTTATACCTATAGTATTCTTCAAGGAAAAAATTTTAAATTTTTTTTGGATCAATACCCTAGAAATGATGTTGAGGTTGTCATCATGAATATGATCATATATACTAATGTAGTTGTAATTATTTTTTTATGACATGTTATGTTGTAGGATAGAAATTTCATTTTCTGTTTTTACTTTGAGCAGGTTTATGGAGAATCCCGGTAAGCCTCATTGACATGCATTGAAATGGATAATCGATACCCGTCTCTTGGAAGTGAAATATGAAGTTAGTGGTTTCACTCTCCACTACATAGGTAGTGTAGATTTCCTTCATAGGATTCATAAAGGAGGCTATATTGTCGAATGTTATTCTTTCATACATGACTTTATCTGATGATAGCATACTAGGTCACTATGATATCATATCTTCATTCCATTTATCTTGGAACATTATATTCCATGATAGATAAAATCAAATTGACAATAGACTTAATTGTTTTAGCGATGTTATAGAATATGGGATGGTGAGTGTCACTATGATACCCACTGGGTTCAATCTGACCGATAGTTGGACTAAGGCTGTTCCATTGCCCAAATTAATGCATTGCCATAAATTAACGAATTTAGTCCCAATTCTATAAATTAGGTTTTGAGAACATTATCCTTAAATTCGAATTAATTTTATGGTGGAGATTTGTTTTTTTCCCATGCATTATTTAAATTAAATTCCTGTAATATAGTTTTATATGATTTATTAATAACGCATTTATTGTGTTCATTTTGGATAGGATATATGCATGCATGGAACATGTTACATGGGTTTTAGATTGATTTCATCTGACTATTTCTTCAATGGAAAAACTGTTTTACTTAATTATATTGGTTTTTTACAAGGACCATTGATTGGATTACATCCCACAGTCCTGCTTCATCATGGGTGTGTTTCTTTTTCTCATCTTCGATCTGAGGTTCCACTATCATACCAATATCAAGGAAACAGTTGTCCCGTGCATTGTCCAACCTTTAGTTAGGTAAACTGTCAACTTGATTCAAGTCTTCCATATATTTGTGATCCTAGGATTCGGTCCTTAACGCCTATAGCTCTATAGCATGCCATTATTTTCTAACTAGTTTCTTGGATTTTACTGATCCATTCTCTCAAATCAATACCCTTAATATGGTTATTTTGATGAGTTCCCAGTGAGTAGATACTTTACTATAAAGAGGGGTTATCAGATAATAAGAAGGATACACAAGTTATCTATCCAGATACACTCCCAATATTTGAGTTTTTTCTTCCTCCTATAATGAGAGTACTTCTCCGTTGGAGACTTAGTAAATATCGTCTCATTCATAGGACTAGGAGGACTGCGCATCATGAAGGTTGCAAATATTGACTTCTTTTTTGATCATAACCAAGTTTTTTAGTTTCATTGCCCTGTATAAATATATTCTATGCTATCATGTATTTATTTGTATCCTTTTTGGGTGTCTACATGAGTCTGTTTAAGAGTGGATGATGTTGAATCTATGTAGAAGGCTTTACCACTACCACCTAGTTCAACAAGTTCCTCCTCCTCATATATTTTTTCTAGTTATTCTTTTTTTCTCACCGATATTGTAGATTATTTCCATGATTTCTTTATTCATAATAAAAGTCTTAACTGGGTGGTGATATCAATATGAATGTAGGATCACACTAATATGAAGAATGTTATATCCTGTATAATTCCCTTTCTGTACTTTCTGTTTTCGTTGTTCTAGTAGCATTATTATTGAAGAATCTTGTTCTATTTTTTTCTCTAATTGATCAATTGAACATATCAAATAATCCACACTATAATACGCGATAATGGATCGTAGATGTTTTAGTGTTTAAAGGTCTATCCCAAATAGTTAGGAACACTATAAAGAAATAAATTAAACAATAATATGGAAGGACACTTTAATAAAATGTATGTTCAAAATAAAAAGAAACACATGGAGTTATACCGGTCACATTGTGCATCACATTGAGGTGTGGTTGATTTATACACAACACAAATGTGTTATGGATATTTTTCCTAAGGTATTAAAATTATTTTAATGTATTTTCTTGGTTTTTAGTATGTAACTTGTTATTTTTACTAAAATTAATGTCAATTTTAAATGAAGACACACATGGAGTTATACCACTCACATCATGTATAATATTGAGGTGTTGTTAATTCCTAAACGTCAAAAATTTCTTACGGTTCATTTTCATAATGTATCAAAACAATGATAATGTATTTTATCTGTTTTTATTATGTCATTTGTGGTTTTTACTAAAATTTCATTTCAAATAGAAAACATGAATTTTAATCCATACTAGTCAAATAATGTGTTGGTTTGAAATTATAATACTTTTTATATGTCACAGATGAATTATGAATGACCTTCCTAAATTATCAATGAAATTGTAACACATTTACTTGGTTTTCCGTAAGTGATACATAGTTTGAACAAAAATGTCAATTTTAAACTGATCACGAAATCTATGAGTTATAATAGTCACAATGTGAATCAGATTGGGGTGTTTTTGATTCTTACATATCATAAATGAATAATGATTCATTTTCATAATACATACAAATAATATTTTTATGTTAGCTCGGATTTCAGTATGTCACTTTTTCTTTTTACTAAAATTAATGTCAATTTTAAATAAAAAAGACACACTTGTAGTCATATCAATCACATTTTGTGTCATATTGAAGTGAAGTTTATCACTACATGTCAAAAATGACTTATGGATCATTATCCTAAATTATAAAAATAATATGAATTCATTTTATTTGTTTTCGGTATGTCACATGTTATTTATACGAAAATTAAAGTGAATTTTAAATAAAAAGACACACTTGGAGTTATATTGGTCATATAGTGCATCATATTGATGTGTAGTTGATTCCCACACATAAAAAATTAATTATGTATCATTTTACTAAATTTTACAAATAATACGAATGTGTTGCTCTATTTTCATTAGGTCACTTGTCATTTTTACTAAAATTAATGCCAAATTTTTTTAAAAATAGTCATAGTTTGAATTATACCAGACTCATTGTGCAATAGATTGAGGTGTAGATGATTCCTACACATAACAGATGGCTTGTGGACCATTTACATAAAGTATCAAAACTATATGAATTCATTTTATCAGTTTTTGGAATTTCACTCTTGTTTTTTATTAAAATTTAATTTGAAACTGAAAACACACACTATGAGTCATATTGGTTGCATCATGTTTCAGTTTTACATGAGACTGATTCCTATAAATCACAACCGATTTAGAATTTTTTTTATAAATTATCAAGAAAATCAGCACATGTTTTCATGGTTTTAAATGAGTGATACATTCTGAACTAAAAATTCAATTTTAAACTGATAATGGACATTTTGAGTCATAGTAATCACATCCTCTATCATATTGTGGGGAGGTCAATTCATACACATTAAAAAAAATTAGGGATTTTTTTTCTAAAATATCAATATAATAATAATGTAGTTTTTCTGTTTTTTTATATCGCATTTTATTTTTATGAAAAATAATCTCAATTATAAATAAATATTCACAATTAGAGTTATAACTGTCAAACCATTTTTAGGATTGATGTGGGGTTTCTCGCTACATGTTATAAATGACTTATGAATTTATTTCTTATTGTATCAAAAAAATCTGAATGTGTTTCCTCAGTTTTTAGTTTGTCACATGTTCTTTTTACTAAAATCAATGTTAGTATTTAACAAATAGAAACACTTGAAATAATACCATTCATAACATATTTCAAATTGAGGTGTGGATGATTCCTACACATCCCAAATTACTTATAGATCGGTTTACAAAAGTATCAAAAAAATATAATTTTTTTTTCAGTTTTGAGTATGTCACTTGTGTTTTTATTAAAATATCATTTAAAACTGGAAGCATGTACTTTGAGGTTTATTGGTCACATCGCATGTTGGTTTGACCTAATACTACTTCCTATATGTTATATATGACTTATGAATCATTTTCCTACATTATCAAAATAATTGGAACATTTTTTTTGGTTTTTTGTGAGTCACAGATTTTGAACTAAAATGTCAATTTAAAACTGATAGTAGACATTTTGAGGACACCGGTCACACCATGCATTTGATTTAGGTGATGATGATTATTAAAAGTCAATAATGATTTATTTATCATTTTACAATAGAATTAAAACAATCGGAATGCATTTATTTGGTTTTATGTATGCCATGTTTTCTTTTTACTAAAATTAATATTAATTTTATTTAAAAATACACACTTAGAGTTTTACTGGTCATGACATATATCAAATTCAGGTGGGGTTGATTCTTTCATGTTAAAAATAAATTATGAATCTTTTTCCGAATGTATTTAAACAGTCTGAGTTAATTTTCTTAGTATTTAGTTTTTCAGTCATTATTTTTAATAAAATGACATATAAAACATGGAACATGCACTTGGAGTCATATTGGTAACATTGTGTGTTAGTTTGATATGAGGCTACTTCTTATAAGTCACAAATAAATTACGATTCATTATGATAATGTATCAAGACAACCAGATCAAATTTTTTTAGTTTTTAATGAGTGACACACATTTTAAACATAAATGACAATTTTAAACTGATAATAGACACTTTGAGTCCATTCAGTCGCATTGTGATTCGAATTGCGGTGTGGTTGATTCATACTCATCCCAAATGACCTATGGATAATTTTCCAAATATAATAAAATAATATGAATTTTTTTCATAGTTTTTGGTATGTTAATTGTTCATTTTACTAAATTTAATGTTATTTTTAAATAAAAAGATATACTTTGAGTCATACCAGTCACACTATGCATCATATTCGGGTGTGGTTGATTCCTATTAATAAAAAATAACATATAGAACCTTTTCCTGAAGAATCAAAATAATATAAATGTGTTTTCTTGGTTTTCAGTATGTTATTGGTTATTTTTACTAAAATTAGTCTCAATTTTAAATAAAAAGATTCACTTGGAGTCATACAAGTCACATTGTGCATTAGATTGATGTGTTTTATATTCATACGTGTGACAAATAAATTCTAGATTACTTTACTTATGTATAAATTCAATATAAACTCATTTGATAGATTTTGAGTATGTCACATGTCCTTTTTACATAAATTAATGTCATATTTTAATAAAAATGCACACATAGAGTCATATAAGTGACACCTTCCATCAGATTAAGGTGTGATTGATTCCAACACATTAAAATGAAATATGGATCATTTTCCTAATGTAACAAAACATTTTGATTGCATTTACTCAGTCTTGAATATGTCAGTTTTCTTTTTTACTAAAATTAATGTAAATATTAAATAAAAAGATGCACCTTGAGTTTTATCGATAACACCATCCCATTTTATTTCATTGTCAGACTACAAACACAACATATTTAGATTATGTTTTGAGTTGAAAAACCTTCATCTACTCTTATGGTTTTAAATAATAGGAATGGTTTTTTGGCAAAGTTCTTTGACTTAATATGCAGTGTTAACAGTTAAATAATGAAAATAAAGTAAAAAATGGTAATATTGGAAGAAAGAACATGTTAACTATTTTTTGGATTTTTGAAAATAGTTGAAATAAAAATATTTCTTCCCAAAATATCTTTGAATAAATTAAACCATTATTAGATAAAAATGATAAAGAAATTACCTTACAAATAATAGATAAAATGATGAAAAAATTAATTATATAAGTAATATATATTCACCTTTTTATGATGGTTTTATAAATTCTTGATCCAATACCTTGTTTTCATTATCTCAATTGCACCCTCAAAGTCTAATCTCTCATGAAAATGAGAATATTCAAACATACTAACCCAACTCAGGAAAATGAATCAACATATGTAAGAAAAAAATTCTTATGTGAGTAATACAAAAAAGAAATAATGTAAAAATAATGATTAAACAATGCATTACTTCTATGTAAGTCTCATCATCATGATATATGGGAACGTTTTTCCATCAGGTATACTACCATTTAATTTATAAAAAAATATATGTCATCATGCGAATACGATAATTTTTTACATCCATATTAGTACTAGAAAATATAAATATAGAAAATATTAATATATATTTTAAATTAAATAGTAATTATTTTTGAAAATACCTCTTTAGGGATGTCATTTTTTATGGAATATGATCTCCCTAAAATATGTAGAAATATTATAACCCAAATCTTTTCCATTTTTTTGTTTTAGACACAAAAAAAATAGATAAAAATAACTAATTATTCGATATGTGTTTTGATAGTCAAATATTATTATATATACCCTGATACATGTATTCTTGTAGAACGTATTGTGATCCTTATTAGAATGGGCTGTCCACATGCCATGATTTTAATGATTTTTATACACCACCCTATCAGAAAATAATTCCCAAAAAAATTATTATAAAATATTTAACCTGAAGTTTAGTTATAAAATTTTCTATTTAGTTTATTACAAATTGAAAAACAAAATCATGTGTAGTCTGTTTGTTGGGTATCCATATAGTGAATCAAGGAAATAAATCCATAGAGTATCCAAATTAACTGTAATGATCATCCAATGTTGTTTAAAAACTGAATAAGTAATTAAAGAACTGAAAATATATTTGATATGATTAAATTGTATAGATTTACCCATAAATAATTGGCATTAAGAAGATTCTATCATCCATATGTTTTCATCAAAACAATCTGGCCAGTTTTGACATGATTTCGTTCATTTTTTATTCTATTCCTTTTTTCCCATACAATTAATGTTAGGACTAGTGACTCCAAATTTCTTTTCATGGGAAAATCTCTTCAATTGGTATTCATATGAATTCCTGAAAAAAATATAAATAAATTTAGTCATAATTACCATAGTATATCAGCTATTGGAAATAAAAATTATGAAAAAAGCATCATGTATACAATTAAAATTAAGACACACAGCCATTAATAGTTATATATTTAATTTTTGTTCTAAAGATAAATGTAGTATTGAACATACTCTATATAAATTTGTTCTTTAAATTCAACTATGTGTTACTAAAACATTGTATCTTTGTATTCTCATGAACCATAAATGTTAGAAAATGCTAATTTTGAATGGGTGGGGTAAAGGTACATTCTGGAGATATTTTTGATCAGTTGGTTGAATCTTTAGATGTTTTTGATTTTGCGTTTCATTTCACCCCTTCCCTTTTTTCATCTATAATAACATTAATCGGTTCAATCCTTTTTTCGTTTTTTATTAAGGGTTTATCTTGAAAAATTAATTAGATATGAATACCTCCTTATTGAAATGTTCTTTTAGAAGATATGATGTCAATGATATGAATGTTCAAATAGCATGGTCGACAACATGAATATCTACATCATGAAATGGAATAGGTAGCTCATTGATCGGCACATGAGATATGCTAATATCCACTCTCACATGACCTCTTTGAAGTTGTATCTTATGTACAGTGGCTTCCTAGATATTGAACATAGTATCCCTCACTAAAAGGTAAAGAGTGGATTTTGATATATATAAATCATAATCATTTTCAGCCTGTATAATATAAGTATGTGAAATGTATTTGTTTATTATTAATTACAATTTCATAGAAACAATTATTTGAATATATTTTACCTCATCAAAGACATTTCTTTGAGGGGAATGTCTCACCTCAATGTTGTTGGGGGTGGGGTGGGATCTTCATATAGTCATTGATCTTGATTTCTTTCTTCTCATTTCTTCCCCCCATAAAATTTTCTAGAAACTTAGTCTTCATATGAATTTTTTCTTCTAGGGTATATAATATTTGTTTTGTCTCTTTCATTTTTTTCTTTATACTCATGTTCATTTATTTTCTAAATATATATTTGTGGAGTCACCCCAAAAATCGAACCTCTAACCCATATACATTGTTCTGGCCACTTCAAGGCTCATGATAGTAAGTGTTCATCTGGTACAAGTTTTTATGAATCTTATGACTAATTCTAATAGAAAATATAGAAAAATAAATAATCATATTTACGTAATATGTATTTAAATAAAACAATTTTTTATTATGTCATACTTACACATGAATCTCACTCATTTTTTGTGTTTTTATCTATTAGTATACAGTTTTTATTTACATGTGCCTCCTTATATATAAAATGATGTGGGATAGAAGTGGATTTGGATTTGATTCATAAATATATGTATAAATAGAGGAACATAATTATGTTGTTTATTCATATCACATAAAATTATTACTATATATTTTAAATATGTACCAATTATTTTTGAAATGATTTTACCCCATCCTTGGTTTTAAATAGATGTACATTGGTTTTGATACCTTTTCAATATTTTCAACACTCACTTTTTGATTAATAAATAAACAATTCTCAATCAAATTGATGAATACACATATTTTCGAATAATGTATTACCATCCACATTGTACTTGAAATGTTATATCCCCATAACCACTCGTAAATTCATCCCACATTTCTTGTATTGTTAGGTGTGAATACATAATTGGTGGGTGGATTATTATTTTTCCATTTAGAAACATTAATATTAAATCTCATTACAATTGTGTGATAGCCTATATAAATCACTATAGAAATCACTAATAAAAATTTTTTGTGGGAGTCATCAACTAAAAATGAACTTTTCAAGGGATAATTTAGTGAAATTTGATTATTCATTATTTTAAAATTTTTAAAATAAATAAATGATATCATAATGTTACCATAATCGTTTCTGAAATTATTATCTTATAAATAGGAACAAATTGGTTCCATGAGTCTACATCAATCATCATGCCTTGTTGAGTGATGAGCCCAATGTAACTACTGAACATGGTCATGTTGGGGTTAACAAGTCGGTCACATGCATTCCATCCGTCCACAAATTTTATGCCTATGATTTTCACCTTAATAGTTTTTTATAACACCGTAACATTATTTCTATTTTTTCAATGAAATTTTTTCTTCAAAATTTGACCATTTAAATGAGTTCAACTTCCTCAATATGTTTCTAATTTAGATTGGTATCATGAAAATGTGTATAAGGCTAATGTTAATCACCACGAGGAGCAGCAGTAGGATGGGAAATCTATTATTCATAACGATTGGGAGAATCAACATGTTCAGAAGTCATTATCTATTGAAGTGGTTTAACATTTAATTTAGATTATATGAATGTATCAGTAGAAAAATAATAACACGAGGTGACACAATGTATATTATAAAAGATTTATAAACTTATAATTGGACTCTTTTTTAAATGTTGAAGGGGTTTTACCCCTGTATAGAGTATCCAAATCCATTCATTTTGGTTTACTCTAACATAAAATACCCCAACTACATTTGGATTACTATGAAATTAATGCGACATCTGAATGAAATGGCCATTCTCAGTTGAATTTTCTCCTGATACTTTAGTTGATTTTGTCGATAACAGAACAATTGACAACATTTGGTTTACGAGATTTTGAACATAAAATAATTGTACTACATATGATTCTGTTATAAATGGTTCATCTTTGAACCCATCCTTGCTAAAATACACGTTCATGAATCACTATTCATATATTTTAATAATAATCTTGTTATCAATCAACTTACATTGAAAAAATATCATGTGGAATGTTGTATATCCAATCTATTATATTTATTTTATGAATCTAAAGTATGAAATATTAATACAAAATTGATTTATATCCTTAGTTCGAAAATAATTCATCACTTCATCCACAAGTGAAAGTCCACTATTTTTCATGGTACTATCTCCATAAAGTTAATTTGTACAGAATGTATAACCATTAATTGCATAAACATTATAAGATCATACATAAACACTTACTTCTTTGGCTAACAATTAATTTCATTCTAAAATTTAATTCATATTTTGATTCAACTCCTTAAAAACATGGTCTATAAATCATTTTATAAACAATTTATTAAGTGTATTTGATATCCATGTTTCATCCCTTGATGGATTAAAATTCCTATGAATATTTTTTTAGGTTTCAACATATAGGAAAACCAATAAACTATTATGAAAAACATAAAGGTGGGCCTGCTCCTAATATATATCATTGATTGTGACGTCATGTCTTCCAAAAATTCCATCAACCACATGTCTCCCAGTGTGAAAATATTTCTTTAGTCCAATTATTTCTACAGCAGATAGGTAGTCTGTACAGAATTAAATGGCTTCCACAACTGAATATTTCTGTGAAATACAACCCTATGGACAACTTGTATTTTTGACATACCCTTTTTAAATATTCATATAACTTTTAATGCTGTAAATTCATCTATAATGTACAATAACACATAGTAAAATCTCTCTCACCAAGTGAACTATTTTGTGAAAAATAATATCAAAGAATTCTGGTTGGAAGAAAATTTCCAATTCACATAATATGATGACAACTTCCTTGTCCCAAATTAGTGATTTCTCTAAGTCTATAACTTTTCTGCATATAATATTGAAAAATAAATTGATCATGGTTAATTTATTAATTAAATTCTTGAAAAAATGCAACATAAATCTAGATGAACTAGATATTTCATTAAAACATGATACCTATTTTATTTTAGACCCTTTATCTTTAAACCATTTATTAAAATGATATTATTGATATTCGATGAATACCCCAATAGAAACATTACATAATTGATGATTTTGAAAAATAGATATGTCTTTAACATGGAAAAAGTGTAAGCATCTGGAGGAATAAAATATGTTTTTTACCCTTCACTACTACCAACTCATCCCATATTATCATATCAATCATGTCCAACATAGCATTAATTCTATCCTTTTTTTAGTGGGTGAATTTAATAATGTCCAATTGCACTATCACAAAAAAAAATTCATCATTCATAACATCATGAAATTTTATGACGTACAATCAATTCCATTATGGTAATTCAAAAAAATTGATCTTCTTTTAAAAACGGTTTTTGTATGGTTTTTTGAGAAAGGTTTACCAAATGTAGTGTCTGTATATTTTAATTTTAAAATTATTTGATCACCTTTTAGTGGATATAATGATGTTAATTCTCCTAAACTCTCATCAAATGATGTAATCCATGATCAGAACTTATGTCATTTGATTAGAAATCTGGGATGTCCTAAAAACACATTCGTCGATGAATGTTTCAACCTAATTAATTATTTACCTTATTTACAAATGGAAATACCTTGAGTTACATTAATGATATATCATAGAAAATTTCATTATGTAATAAAGTAAATTATCATCCCATAAAAAATGGATCTCAATGTGAAATTGTTATTTATATAGGCATCATACAATGTAACACATGAATACCACAATAATTTCAAATATCTTATTAATAGAGACAAACTAACATCAATATTATTAATCAGTTGTTTTCATCCTGATATCAACATAGATTACATAATTTATTACTATTTTATACATAACCATGGTGGAAAGATATAATTGACAAATATAACCAACCATGTATTGGGAGTTATTCATTGAAAACCAAAAGGATTGACTTCATATCTAGATAATGAATGAAAAAGGATACTTGTATCATTTCTAAATTTAAGATACTTGTGATCAGTTATTTTCCACTGAGGAGAGTCTATCAGGGGAATATGTTTCCCATATTTATTTCTTGTATTTGTGTGAAATATCGATTTATTTATAGTCTCATCATTTCCATATAGGCACATAGACGTTATGCTGATTACAAAGAACCATTCAAATTTCATTAGAACAAATAACTCTTTCTTGTATCGATAATCACCAGACTTTTGGTCATTATTTACGTGATTTTTGGTCATTTTTAGATTTTATACATTCATTTGGATAAACTTTTATTCTTTAATATATATTAACCATAGAACATGTCATTTGTTTAGATTCATAAGTTTGGAAAGGGAACTCATTAACTTATGGAAGCATATCATCAAAAGATCAAGTAGTTTAGAAAAATTGGAGTCACTATATATGTTAATATCTATTAAATTATAAATCTTTAGTATGGCTAACATTGTTTGTATTTTCTAAAACCAACATAAAATGGTTCATTTTCAAAAACAATTTAACTTCAGAAATTGTTTTTTAAAATAATGAATTCTATATTCATTTTTTCATTTTAACTTCCTCAATACGATCTTCATCATCATTCACACATGGAATCATTTCCTTGAGGGGAATTTCTTCATTTTCCACATTTATAATTATATTAGATGATCCATAAAACAATGTGTTATCCCAGTCACTAGCTAAATTTTTTTTACCCTTTTTTATTACAAAACTTAAAACTTATATCTGTTTTTTTGATAGATCACGTGTTCTTCCAACACATTTGGACTAATTAGTCTTTAATAAGAACAATTTAAGCACAAAAAATGGATATTAGAATTTTTGTATGCATGATATTTTTCATACATGATGAAATCATTCACCCCATATTCACACTATTTTTTCATATGTTTGGCATCCATCCATTCATTATTCATATCATCTTATTTGATTATGTAATATTAGAAATTTATATAATAAATACACAAAATTGGGGTTTTAAAATAAGGAGAACCAAACATTTGAATGTTTCAAATAATGTAATCATTCATTCAAGGAAATGTGAAACTCAATTTAAGAAATGAATTAATCCACTGGTTGTAGGTGTTATCCTCTGAATTCATCTAGATGAGATAGGGATGATTCTGAGGTAACAAAATGCAGTAATAACTATTTGAGAGATGAAGTTGATGATGATGCTAGTTTTTATAGAATTTTATTGCCTCTGAATCATTAACTTAATAAGCTAACAACAAATAATAGAGAAGATGTTGTAGTGTAGGACTCCCCTAATTTTTACCATAAAGGTGATATTGTTTGCAAAGTAGGTATAAGAGTTTCATTGGGGTTAAACATTTATTCACCTTTTGTAGGAGTGAGGTCGTAAAGGATATCATATGGGTTGGATAGATTTAGTGACATTCCATTTCCATGGTTTTATTTTAATCATATATTATATATGAGGTGAAGATAGATATATGTGAAGGCTAACATTTCCTTTGTTGGCTTATGATTTCCCGAGATGGATCATTTCAATAAGGACTTTCAGTGAGTCTGATGAATCACAGGGAATGACAAAAATTCCATGTGTTTTTTTGAATGGTTTCTTAGTTCAGGGAGGATGGTTAATCAAGTAAACCTATCTTTTTTCCAAAATTGGAGAAGGTTTTTTGGAAAATAAATGATATTTATTGAATGATTATGTAGATAATTTAACTGCAGATTAAAACTGAAAAGAGATAAATGAAGGAAAAAGACCGACTCATGGATTTTAGAAATCTATAATTCAAATAATTTAGTAATGGAAACTAAAAAATAAAATAGTGTCCAGTTGGAAGCAACTTGGAATCCACATTATTGATGAATTAAAACTACATATGTGTTCACCTTGTTTTTTCTTAGAGACGACACCAGTGCACCTGGTAGTAGTAGAATTTATCGAATTTTATAGGATTTTAGGATGTAGATTTGAGTCAGTGGCGGATTTTTTAAAATAAGGATTTTGCTGACTGACACCAACTCATACCTCACATTCCCTTAGGTTAAATCCTGCTCTATTACTATAATATTGTGGTGCATACCTATAAATAATTAATTTTATTTTCTAATTACATGGTAATAATTTAAAATATAAATTTCTAAAATGTAAATTACAATGATATTAGAATATAATTTTGTGTTGCTACAAAACATGAAATAGGGTGGTGTCCTTGGAAAAGAAGTTTTGAATAGTATTTCTCTCAAGAAAAATTTGTGTTATTGATTTTCAAACCTTGAATGGTGAATTAATGGGTAATGTAACTTCACATAATTCAAACCATGATTAGTTATACATATATGTTAATTATATGTGCCTATTTTTATTTATTACATATAAACTATACAGATATGTTTTTCTTATGTGTTATCAATTTAAACCCCCCTCAGTCATCCTTAAACACACAAATATCACCAAAAAACATCTTGGAGTGAGTTTACATTTTTATAGGGTAATCTTAAGTGTTTTGCATCATTATTCAATGATTTTCTCTCATTACATATTGGGGTAAATCTATATGATATTAAATGTAATAAATTCAGTATCATCTTCATTAAATGACCTATCTCTTTTTTATAAAACTATATAAAAGTACATTTATGTTATTAAAGTATACATAAATTATAGCTGTAAATATTTTTAAAATTTTACAAGGGTATAAAATTATAATATATACAAGTAAAATTTATGAAAGTATAAAATTATAAAAAATTTTATGGAATAAAACCATAATTATATATTAATTAATAAATCTATAAAACTATAAAAGTATAAATAGTTTATAAATTTTCATATTTATACTATATATGTAAATATGATATATTCTAAAATTTGAAAAAGCATATAAATATAAAAATGAATAAAAGTATAAAAGTATAATATAAATTTTAAAATGAAAAAAAAAAATTAAAATTAAAAACTAGAAACACTTAGAATATGTCAGAAGTCATTTTCATACCATGCATTTTTTATTCAAAACTAATATTGAATCACTTTATCAACACATTGAATTTCAAGTATTAGTTGCCATTCCAAGTAAAAATTAAGAACCAATTGAAATTTATTTTTTTATATGACAACACATTTTTAAATTACACGATTCCCTCACCCTATATTTTAGCCTAATGCATGCGTACCAATTTGATGATAAGAGACCGAGATGACATAGAAGGAGAAGGGGTGCCCTTACACCAGATACAAAAAATCATCAATTTCCAAGATGACATAGTATGAATAAATATTATATCACTTGTTATACTATTGTAAAAAACCCCCAATGATATACACCATGTAATCACCACATCCATAAAGCACCAACCATAAAGGGAAACAATAAAAGGATAATCTTGGGGATCTCACACACCCACAACTCATGAAATCATAAAAGGTGCCAAATAGGGCTTCAAAAAAATTTATCTTAGGATGCTGTGAAACTCGACTAAATTTTATATTGAAATAACATTTTGAATTACACTTTACACACAATTAAAAAAAAACAAAAAAAAGTATAATAAAAAACGACCAGATTCCATCGACATAATACATTTCAAATGGAAAACTACACATTCACCAAATCCTTGAAGCAAAAGGGGAAAGCACCTTAAAATACTATTTAAACATAAATGACATGAATTTTATTTATTTAAAACACTTTATATTAATATTTATATTTATAACATAAGTAAAACCATTTAAAACCTTTATGAGAAGAAATCCCACCATTTTAAAAATTACTACATTAATCAAAACTATTACATATAGGCTGAGCAAAATAAAATAATGAATTTAAACCACAATGAATTCAATGATATGAAATATAAAGGGAAAAGGAAAACACCTACCTTAAATTAGGTAGATCCATTTAAAAAAACATTTCAAAACCATACTAAAAATAATCACATATGGCCAAGAATGACGATATATGAATGAACATTCTCTATGTAAGCACTAGAATATAGAACCCATAATTTTAACCAACACCAAACTATAGAAAGAGACAGATAACCATGATAGGGTTTGTGGGAGACATATAATAATATATTAACGGTCGGTAGTGTACTCAGTATTGATGAATATTAATTAAGATTTCATAATAGAGACAAAATGTAACGACCCAAACATTAATCAATGGAATTTCTCCCTTCTTATAGTATTTTCATATAGTATAAATCACATAAAATCACATAGAGACCGTAATAAAAACATTAAAAATAATGAATTAAAAATTAAGAATTATTTTTAGAAGTTAATAAACCAATACCGATTAAATTGTATCTTGACCATAGGAATAGTAATATGACCCTTGTGAATAGTAAACTAGTCAAATGAATTGTATTCTCACTCGTGAGAGTATAAATAAAATTTTTCAATCTTATAAAAGAAAATATGATATAATTATATCATAGTATAATTTTATAAATTTTTTAAAAATTATTAATTAATTATTTTTATTTTTGTAAATCACAAATATTTAATTTAAATTTAATTTAAATTAATAAATTAGAAAAATGATTTTTCATAAAATATATTTATAAATTAATATTTTTATGTCTTATTATTTTTAGATAATTTTATGATACATTATTTAATTTTTCAAATTGTTATAAAATTGGTTATAATTTTAAAATCTATGTTTTCCAAGTAATTTATGATTTTAATTAAAGATTAAATTTCTCATACTTCAAAAATTATTTTCATAAAATGGAGTTTATTTTTTAATTTGAAATTTTTTAAAATTTTTTGGGTGAATGTTTGGGATTTTTCTAAAATAATGGAATTTTTGTATATAGTAAAATAGGATAAATTATGATAAAAGCTAAATACATAAATTATGGAGACATGGATGTTTTATGGATGTTGTAAGGCCAACATCTAGAATATTCATTCATTATTTTAAAAAAATTTTGTTATAAGGATGAAACTATTCAAATTATTGATCCAAAATAAAAATCTAATGAATATATTAAGGAGAAAACACCCATCTCCACCTATAAATACCACCCATCACCACCTCTTCTCCTCACACATCATATGCATTGATACATTTAAAAATTATGATCAAGAATGTTTTCAATCCCCTCCCCCATGTCAAGGATCCATTGCACTCATAAAATGACCATGTCCATTTCCCTAAGGAGGTTCTCAAGAAAGATATATTTAAGAGGTAAAATCCTCTTTCTTTTTCTTTTAAACTCTTTTAAATTCCTTTTCTCTTCTTTTCCTCTACCCACATTCTCTATCCAAATGTTCATGATAACCCTGGTATGTCATATACACTATAATTATATCATGTTAATGTATTATCCATTATCAAAATACATTTTCTCTCTCTCTCTCACTCTCTTATTCTAAAATTGAAATCATCGCTCGTGATGTGTTAACTTATCGACATCGTCGATGATGCATTTTCATTTTCATTTAATACCTTCAATTATAATAATAAAAACACTATAATGGTTTGATAAATAATTTAATATACATGTTATAACAATCTTTTTGAACTAAAATATTTACATAATACTAAATGATAAAAAAAATTGATTTTTTTGTGATAAAAACTGCAAAAATAAACCTAAACAATTTTCATTAACTATTTATCTAATGATTCATACTCCTTACATTTAATAAAATTATATATATATATGTGTGTGTGTGTTTGTGTGTGTGTGTGTGTATTTAAACCATTTTATGTCTATTAATAACCTATATTTTCAATTCTTAAAATTATATCCATTTTTTATAAATTTCAATACTCGTATTCATGTAATCCAATAATGATATCCAAGAAAACGAACACTATCGATTAAGAATGTTAAACTACATAAATAATCTAAAAGACCATAAATGAAATTAACAAAACTATAATTAATAAAATGAATTTATAAAATCATTTGGATTTTTTAGTTAATTAATTTCATTTTATTTTCTATTATATTAAAAGGAATATTGAGTTCGAACATAAGGTAAGGGGAATTCTCAAACCCAACCCTCTTTATATGGGGTTTCCCTCTTTAACCCCATTTTTAGTATAAATGTTCTTTTTCTATCATTTATTCATTATTATATTATATTTTCTAGGATATAAATGTTAAAAATATGGTTTTATGATTAATAAAATTATTTCTCCAAAATAACTCTTCATTCTAAAAACACATATTTTACTTATCATGAGATTGTTTCTTCTTCACTCAAAATTTATTCTTATTATTCCAAGTATGTTATTCACTCTCTCTTTTCGAAACCCCAAAGTTTATTCAGTGATGTATTCTTTATGAAATGAAACCCATTTTGTTCCATGGGTTATTTTATGTCCAATATTGATATACGTTCTATGTGGAATGCATGATAATGTAAATGTTATAATGTGATAGGTGCACTTGGATTTATATAGATCATGTAAATAATATAATGTGATGGGTGCACTCAAAATTATATAGTACTCCAACGCATTGGGTAATATGATGTGTATCATTATATAAAGTAATGTATGTGTGGTAGTTCTCCAAAAAGACATTATGTTTCATTTTTATTCATTGCCACATTCCAAGCCTTTATATAAAGCTTCATCTCAGGATTATGATCTTATTCCCATGTAAAGATGATAATTATTTTTATCATCCCATGTTATATTGATTTATATTAACATCTATCATCTTACTGTGGTTTTATCTCACCCATTTCTTTGCTGTATATCCTTAGGTGGTTACTTGTTCTAAGGAGAACACGATGACCAAAAAGAATCTAGAGAAGAAGGAATTAAATAATTTGATATTT
The DNA here is from genome assembly GCA_963277665.1 of Viscum album. Classification (NCBI taxonomy): domain Eukaryota; kingdom Viridiplantae; phylum Streptophyta; class Magnoliopsida; order Santalales; family Viscaceae; genus Viscum; species Viscum album. The sequence goes on along the minus strand of OY728128.1, from coordinate 411,354,466 downwards.
TTTATTTATTAAAAGTTATATATGGTCCTAATTTAAAAAAAAACAAAAAACCATTGGATCCTGGCTATGTATTTATTTTATGTAATTTATATCTAAAATGATATAATAAGTTATTTAATAAAATTAGGGTTTCTATTGTTGGTATCAGACCACAATTTCGTGATTTTGGGAATTTGGATTAGAGAACCAAAGTGAAAATCCATAGTATGAGACTAAGTATAATCAAGCACCCACGAAAATTTTATTTTAAAATTATAAACATATGATTCCTACTATATATTCCTTTAAACATTATTTCCCAATCGAATAAATTATTTATTCATTACTTGTTGAATTGTGTTTTGTTCTACCCATTTCTATTTTAAAAATGGTGTGAACCAGGAGAAACCATGACAAAAATATATGTGAAGTAAAATGTAATGATTTCCTAAACAACATCCCCAATACCTCAGGAGTTAGAGTTCGAAACATCACGGTGATTCTTTTTAGGATATCTCATGTTATGAACTATTAACTGAATAACGTGGAACTTTCTTCTTCACCTAAGAGGGAGAAACTCAATATCATGTGTATTATGTGATAATTACAACCTATGTTTAGTGGATATTCTGATCCACTAGTCATGGAATAGTGGGTCAAATAAATGTAGAAGATCATTTTTGTGCTTCACTATTTGTACATGGTTAAGGTGACTCTGACTATTTACTGTTTGGATGTAGAGGTTGACTAATTATACGATTTGATTATGAACATGAAACTAAAGGATGAAGATGGTGAGATGGAGTGGGAATACATTAAGATAATTTTTGATAATAAGTATTTCACTCAAACTCTTCAAACAAATATTGAGACAGAATTCATAAAGAAGAATCAAAATAAAGGTGGATCTATCATTACCTAAAATTAAAATTCCACAAGGCTTTCAATGTATGATTTTGGATTTTTTGTCAACAATGATAAAAAAATTGATAGATTATTTAGTGGTTTAAAAACACACATTTGAAAGGCTTTTACAATTCTAGACATTGTGAGTTATGAATATGTTTTTTGATGTGTTCTTAATGTGGATATGGAGTTAGATAATGGTCACATGGATATGGTGATAAGGTTCTATGCAACAAGACAACCAACCTTGTCAAATTTTTGTCACAGATCCATAAGTATGAAGATGAAACTTGGTAATCAGAAGAGGAAATAATGGAGATATACCCTTACCTATCTAAGTAAAACAAAATTTGGATGATGAAATTTCAAAAGAGTAGAATAATATAGTGAACCAAAATTTTATCAATGGAATTTCTCGATTATTATAGTAATGTGATATAGTATAAATCAAATAAAATTACTTATAAATCATATGAAAAAACTTCATAAATGAAAATTTAATAAAGTATTAATTATTTGTAGATGTGAAGGAATCAATACCGATGAAATATTAACTTGACCATAAATATACCTGGTTATTTGGTCCACATACGATGGTTTCATCATAGATATTAGGAGTTGGGATTTCTTATCATTTTAATTTATATTTTATTCATGTTGGGATATATTTTTTTTGGGAATGTATTTTTTTCCCTTGACTTCTCAATTTAGACAATTGTACTCATGTATTGTCTATGTGTTTTACATGCATGTTTTTTTCCCTAGTATTTTGCATCTTTTACTTTTAATACCTATGAACATCATCATTGATATGGTTGTGTATTGGTGTACATGTACTTTGTAAAAGGCCACCCTATTTTAGTTATTCCTTCATCGTTGGTCTCCATCCCCTAGCCTATGGAGGCGGGGTTGGTGTAGTTGTGGCTTGATCCCAAGTATGGGTCAGGTCATGACATTCCTTACAATTAGATTTTCTAAAAAATATATCTTCTAATTATGTTTTTCCTATATAGAATATATTAATGAATGATACTATTCCATTTTCTTATCTTTAACTCATATTCATTTTTTATCAAAATATGTTCAGGGTGACACCCCAAAACCCACACCTCTAATACAACCATACTATTTTATCAACTTATAGGCCACTAATAATAGTTGTTCATTGGGTACATCTAATGATTATTCCCTGGTATATGTAGGATAAAAATATATGAACATAAGTAATCATGATTATATAATATTGATTTAAATAAAAAATTATTATCTCATACTTACACATGTTTCCCACAATTTTTATATTTTTTCATCTATTAGTATCCCTTATTTATTTACATGTGACTCATTCCATAACATGAGATGTGGGATGGAAGTGGATTGGATTTTGATTCATCAATCATTTTATAAAAAATTGGACAGACTTATGTTATTATTTTATATCGCATAAAAGTACTATGGTAGACTTAAAATATGATCCAATTTTTTTTCAAGTGAAGTGTACCGCATCAATGATTTATAGGATGTGTATTATGGTTTTTTATCCCATTTCTTATTTTTATCACTCAATTATTTTTTCATAATTTAATGTTTTTTAATCATTGTGATTAATAAATTTATTGTCATGAAATTTACTACAAATCACAATGTACATGAAAAGATGTATCCCCATAAGGACCAAAATATGCATCACACACTTATTGGTTTAATCAAGTGTTTGTACATTTTTGTTGGGTGCAGGTTTAATTTTGCTTCAACATATTTGGATTAATTTTTTTTAATAATTGTGCGAAAGAATATTTCATAGATACACAATAGAGTGGGACCATATGTCATGTGGATCCCCGACATGTCTTGTTTCTCTTTTTGAGGAAACAACAATTTTTCGCATTTCCTTCATTTGAACTCATATTTTTTCCATTGAGTAGCCTATCCATTGTGATTTTCCATGTATAATGTGATGGATCCCTTGGTTGTGAATTTCAATAAACAATATGGAATATTCCAGGAAAGGTGTACATATGTGATAACAGATTATGGCATCAATTATATAGAATCTCCAGAGCCTTCTCGGAAAAACCCTCCAGTACGGTGGGGTAATGCAGTTCCCCGAAGACAGTATCAGGCATTCCCTCTAACAGGGTTGGTTAGTCAAATTCTACAATGATCATTTCATGTTAGCCACTAGTAGGAAGGTAGTGTATTTCCTCAATATTCCAAGCTTACCCTCTAGTATGGATGGGTAGTGGAGTTCTATGATGACAGTACCGGGATTACCCTACAACAGGGATCTACAATGACATTCCATGAAAACCTTATCGAGCTTACCCTATAGCATGGAAGACCAGGGGAGTTACCTGATGAAATCTTCTCGGTATTACCCTACAAAAGTTTTGGGTAGTAGAGTACCCTAATTGCCTTACTTGGGTTACCATGTAATATTACTAGGTAGTGGAATTATCTGATGAAATTCTTGAGTGTATCCCTCTAGATGGGATTAGAAGTGGTGTTCCTCAGTGACTATAATAGTAGCACCCTCCTATCATACCAGGGCATGTGATCATTACATAGAAAATGTGGACCTTTGATTGTGTGGCACGGTGATGATATTTGGCTTGATCAAGCCTTGGATTCACAAGGAAGAGTAATGATTTTCCCATGGAGACATGTTTTTGTGATGCGACATAAAATCAAGAAGGTGAGTTATTGCCTCCCAATTAAGATAATATCAATTTGTGGTGATTAAGTTCCTTAGAATTTTATGTTAATGGTAGATACATGATATGCTTGGGATCGTTGATGGACATCTTCGAAAACTTTTGGATACTCTTTTTCGTGGAGTGAGCTGTGAGATATAGATCTCTTTCATCTCTAGTTGGGGACTCTTTGACTAAGCATATATATATATATATATGTCCTTCTTCCGTACTCACTTCATGTGTTTTATATATTCTATTTCTAGGAAAGATAAAGATATGTGTGGTATGTCACATGCTTTTTGTGTCATGTTACTCGTGGTTGGATGAATCTACTCTCCTTGTATTGGTAGTGAAGACTTTATGAGAAGTATATATTCTCACTATGTCTCGCACATTGTGTTTGGAAATGTTTAATTTCCCTCTCTTGTTGGGTTGATCAATATTTTGTCATTGTACCTTTTTATATCTCATGTTTTCCTCTTCAGGTGTATCTATTACTACTCCCCCTTTAGCATTTTGGATAGTTCTACTAGGTATGTTTATACTGACCTATGAATGGGCCTTGCCCACACGTTTTATATTATATGCAAACAACAAACAGGTTGATCATGAATTTAGATGAACTTCTGGATATATGGTTTTTGGACCGCATATGGTGGTTGTATCTTGTGATCCATTAGCTTTTCCCTCTCATAAATTTTTCTTTTCTAGTTTTCTATCATGTTGGGAAACATTTCTGGTTTGGTGTGTATGTTTTCCCATTTCTTTTCAGTTTACACTACCATACATCATACTATTTAGAGGTCCATGCATGTTTGGATTATTTATATTTGTGTTGTATCTTTAATTTCTTTCCCCCTATCATTTTTCATTGAGTAGGTTTTTTGTGCATATAGGTACATAGGAAAAGGCCGCCCTTTAGTTTAGTTTTTCCTTATTCACAAGTTTCCACCCCCAAGCCAATAGAGGTGGGCTTGGGGTTTTTGTGGATCGAACCACGACTTGGGTCAGGTCGTGAAAAATTTGAATCAGAGCATGTTCATTCCTTGGAAATATTTTACAAACATTTCTCATTAATGTGTATTGGCTGAGTTTAGGGTAACAATTACAAGGTGTCTCGAGTGCAACTATTAGGCCATGAGTCCAATGATGATATTGGTTACCAACATATCCAATCACCGAGACCTTGACTACCTTCTTATCAACTCAGTTTGTTGATAAATTGGTTGGAGGGATTAATAGTACATATATTATATAATATTGAGTCTGTAAATGTCCTTATTGAGTTAGCTCTCCACTATTTTTATAATATATATATATATATATATTTGTGTGTGTGACACAAATGACCGAAGTACTCCTTGATAACATTCATGATTCCTCTACAATGATAGATAGACAAGATACAAGATCTAGTTCTTGGCAACAACCCTATGATCTGTGAGGCCTTTGTTTAGGATTCATCCTACTATCCCCTACCTCCAGGTGGGTAGGTATCAGTATGATCCCCTATCAAATAGTATACCATTCTAGTAGAGTAGTTTTAGGACACACACAAGCATAGTGTGCTTTGTGAGTTCCAACATCAGAGACCACTGAGGTTATGAGGAAATCTAGATCCTCAGGTAGTAGATCATTGACTAGATTCAGTGGTCTATATCTTCGTACATATTCAGACCTGGATGGATTAGGTGGTGGCATTGGAAGCCATCCTTTTCCATGGAGTAGCTAGGTGTTGGTTGAGCCCAGTTACGCAGACGTGAAATGAGTCGACACTCTCGTGGGAAGACATACAATGACTGTTCTGTGAGAAGTTCTACCCCTCATTCTTATTTTCATTCATGATTCAAGTGCTTGTGATGATTCAATGGGGAGGGATGATGGTGTATGATTACACATATAGGTTAACAGACCATATGTGATAGTCTCTCGACATGATTTGGGATGGCTACTTTTGAGCCAATAAGTTTGGGTATGGACGCTGTAGAGAGACCAGAACATGAGACAACAACACTGTTTGGAGTTCCTATCAGACTAAAAATTCATGATAGACTATACTATAGTGAATGTAAATGTTTTAGTAGATTCCATTATAATTAAATCATAGGTTCTCCTAGTGTGGTAAACTTTAGAGTGGTTACCTTCCCTGTAGCTAACCTTGGTAGAGTATGAGGGTACAACTTTGCTTCAGTTGATTGTGTTGAAAACATATCTTCTCGAGCGTGTGAGCGAATCCCAAATGAGACAAATAAATTATAATAGTTTTCATGATCATATATCCACAAGTGATGCACCCGATAGATATTATGAATGATGTAATCACAATATCATGTTCAAGGGGCGAACAATGGTTCCAGTGACAATGCAGGAGGAGGTGATGTAGGATTTCCACACTTCTCCCCTAAATGTACATCACTATGTGGAAAATATGTACAGAGACCTAAAGTGTTAGTTTTGGGGTATTGGTATGAGATGAATCATAAATGAGTTCATCACATGAATCCTCACCTGTCAGAAGGTGAAATATGTGCATCATGTTACGATGAGTATGTTGTAGCCTCTTGAGATCCAGAACTATAAATCAGATGGCATATCGATGGAATTATTTATAGGGATTCTTCACACAATGAAGGTCTATGATGCCATCTGGGTGATAGTATACCAACTCATGAAGATGATCCCCTTCCTTAATACCAAGGAGAAGAGTTTGGTGGAGATTTTAGAGTAGGTGTATATACTAGAGATCATCCTCCTTCATAGGGTACCGTTGATGATTATCTCTGGTCGTGAGACATGATTTAGGAGAGACATGTAGGCGGAATTTGGGGGCCATATACAGATGATGACAACATTTCAACCCCAGACCGATGGTCAGACCAAGCACACTATCTAGGTGTTGGAGGATACGTTGCAGTCTTGCGTATTGGATTGTGGCAGGATCTAGAAGGATCACATTCCTTTGGTAGTGTTTTCATAAAACCACAACTAGCACTCTACCATCAGTATGGAACCTTTTGAGGCCCTATATTTGAGACCTGGAAGGTCACCATTGTGTTGGATAGAGATTGATGAGTCATCTATTATGTGACCAATGTTGGGGAAGACGACAACTGAGAAAATGTTGGTCATCTATGAGTGGATGATCATGGCCCAGAGCAGACAGAAATCATATTCAAATTGTCATCATAGGCCCTCAATGTTCGAGCAGAGAGACCATGTTTTCTAATGAGTCTACCCATGATGAGGAATTCCAAGGTTTAGTCAGGGTGGAAAGCTATCCCCAATGTTGATTTGGCCATTCAAGATTGTATAGAGGGTTGGTATGATTTCCAACCGCCTCACCCTAGCCCCACACCTAGATCAGGTGCACCACATCTTCAATGTATCACATATAAAATGATATGTGCATGAAACTATGAAAATCATCGACTGATCGAAGTTCAACCTCAAGGATATACCCACCATTCTAGATCACCCAATGGATATCAAGGACCCTCAGGAGAGTACCTTGCGTGGCTAGGTCGTCCCTTTGGTTCATATGTTGCGGCAGTACAAAAATGTATAGGAGAGTACCTGTGAGAGGGAGTGCAAGATAAGGGATTAGTATACCATGTTGTTTTCCTATTTTTGATTTTCAGGGCAAAAAATCATAAAGGAGGGAATGATGTAGATAGTAATTTTTTTCCTGGAAATACATTGAATTATTTATATATATATTTCCAAAGTTATGCACTATGATGTTGTGAGAATATGAAGACTGATTGCCAGTAATTAATTTTAAAAAAATAAAAACAATTATATTGTGTTCATGTGGTAACTTATAGATAACAGGATAACTGTTAAATGGTTGATCAAATCAGAATTCCAAGAACAATGTTGGGTTTGGAATGCAGTTTTTACCATATGTGTGACATGAAATGAGTCAATGTGGGATATCTAGACCCCTCTATCATTAGTGGTGTGTTTAAGTGGATTAATAAATTGGTTAATTAATTGAGTAAATTAACTTAACATAACCCAAATTAACATAAATATTTTATAAGGTAGAATTCACATGGGGTGGCTCATAATTCTCCCAGTGCCGAAGAAGGTCCCCTCCTCCTTTCTATTGGCAAATCAATTCGAATGGCAATGAAACTCTAATTTTGAGAAGATGAAGATATAGTGAATGCAAAGTCTCCTTCCAAATCATTGGTGAATTAATTCTTCAGCTATGATCGATCCAAAACAAAGGTATTACTTTTTATATCTGGTTTTCCACCCTTATAACTAAAAGATTGAGCATGATCAATTTTATCTCATTATTCTGCATTAATGTGAGCCTTTACATGAGCCCATGTATCAAAATCAATTACCCTTTCATGTTATTTTTTTATTTCATGCTTCTCACCTCAATCCCCATCTATGAAATTTTTAGTTAATGATGTTTGGTCAACAATTCTTATCTCCTATTTTATTTATTATTTTCAACCATTTTTATCACGTTATTCATCATTAGGCAATGGGGTCACGATTCGACATTGAAAGGGTGGGTTCGAGTGATATAAAACCCTTAGACTCATTGTGGTAGCATGAAAGACATGCAGATCGACAGTTTAGGGACAAGTTGATAAATGAGTGGGATGATCTTTGGTGAATAGATCAGATCAGAACAATGTGTGTGTGTTTGAAATCAGAGGTTGTTTGAGATTTGGTTGGTAACCCCTGTTTTCCCGTTGGGCGTGTGGTAGTGACGTGCAATCTGACAGGGTTGGTTTTAAGCAATGATTGTGTGTGAGATCTAATGAAAGAGGTTTTTTGGCATGGATTTCATTATGTCCAGACTCAGACCTCCGAAAAGGTGGTTGGTTGTGGTCAATACATCGAGCAAAAATATTATTATTATATAATTATAATAATGATGATGAGTTAATAAAATTAATGTAGGATTTGTTATTATGATTATATTAAATAATGATTAGAGTGGTTCTATAAAATTTTTGTGTTTAATTAAATTAAATTGGAGTGGGGCTTTTTCTTAATAATAACAATAATTATTGATAATAATAAACTGATTAGAGAGAAATGGTTTTTGAGTAATATTAATGAAAAGGAGTTGAATATGTAAATTAAATGAAACATAATTTTTCACTTAATTTAGTTAAATTAAATGTTGAATCCATGCGTGAAAAGGGAGGAAGGTGCATGTGTGTCCAGTGTGGAAATATGAACTACATTATCTCCTTTTATCCCTTTATATATTATTATAATAATAATTTTATATCTTAAAGAGAGGTGGTAGTGGTGAGGCCAAGTACAACAAATTCAACAGAGGAAATCCATTGAGCATTGCCTTTAAAGAAAAAATAAAGGGTTTATATATATATATATATATATATTATAATAATAATATTATTATTATTTATATTATTATTATTTGTTGTCAAACCATAAATTCACCTGCATATTATTCATAATTCATCATATTGATAAAATTTCACTGATAGCGTAATCTTAGAATTGAGAAGGTCATTTTATGATAGATGTTGGATTTTTTTTTTTGAAATTGTCTCTCAAGTAAACAATCCACCAAATAATAATAAATTTATTATTACTGTGGGATCTTGTATCTTACATATCTTCCTCATGCATTTCTGGGATGATGACTCATTTTCCATGTTGTGACCCTGAAATTAAAATAGATGTCTCAGGAACAATTTTGGGTATTCAATTCTGATTTAGGGATCAGGCCAACAAAGAACCATTCGTGCGTGATTCAGTGAAATGAATGTTTTTTAATAGGTGTCTGATTGAGCTATGTGAACAGTATATCATGAGAGGTTTTTCAGGAGGATAACACTAGTTTGATCCGTTTGGCCATCGTGGTCCATTTAAAGAGGAATATTAGTTAATTTACATATTTTCCCATAGACTAGTGATGATCCTCGTGCATTCGTATGGGATTTTGATGAGACACATTGTGTAGTATTCTTACCCATTGTGTAGTGACACATGTCCATAAATTTGTGTTCTAATAAGAACTTGACCATAAAACAATGTGAAACCACACACTGTGTGGGTGCCCGACATGCCATGTACCTCTTTTTAAAGAAAATTCAATGTTTCATATCTCCATCATTTGAAACAAATTTTGATCTGCGAATAGCCTATCCATAGAATTTTCCCACAGTTGTGGCTTTTGAGATATGAATTGCAATAATCTGGGCACAACGCACAGAGGTGACACCCAATGATGTTAGTGATTTTACAAAATCATTATATATTTCCAGGCATGAACCTCATGCAGGATTCAGCTGTGGACTTACCCAATGATAGTATATGTCTTACCCTCCAATAGACCTAGAAAGTGGTGCTCCATGATAATATTTCTAAGTTACATTCTTGTATGATTGGTTAGTTGAGTTACTTGATGTGTTGTGTTTACCGTCCAGTAGAGCTAGGAAATAGAGTTCCCCAATGACAGTACCAGGATGACCCTCATGTAGGTTTGGGCAGTGGAGTTCTCTGAAGACCATACCATGCCAACCCTCCAGTAGGGTTGAGTAGTGGAGTTCCCTGATGAAATATTCCATGCATAACCCTCTAGTAGGGTTGGGAAGTGGAGTTCCCTGATGAACTTATCAGGCATACCAACTAGTATAATAGAGCACTGGTGTTCCCCAATGACGTTTCTAAGTGTATCCCTTTGATTGGGTAGTGTAGTGGTGTTCCTCATCGACTCTAAAAATAGGACCCGCCTATTATACCTGGGCTTGAAAACCTTACCTAGATGTTGTGTCCCCTAGACTGTGTGACATAGTGAAGAGAAGTTGATTTATATAACCTTGGATTCATGAGGAAGAGGAATGATTTCCCCGCAAATATGCATTTTTTACACGACATTAAACTGAACAGACGAATAAATTCCACCCAAAGAGGAAAATATCAAGTTGGTATGATTGATTTCCTTAGGCCTTTTGATTCAGGGAAAAATGTGATATGTTGTGCATCATTGATGGACTTCTATCAGAACTATTGGTTGCACTTTTTGTTGGGTTGATATATGAGATGGAGATCCCATTACTCTATAGTTTCGGGCTTCATTAACTTATCACACACACATATATATCCATTTTATGGACCTACTCCTTGGGTTTTGGTTACTCTCCTCCCATTAGAGATGAAGACACATGAGGTATTCAATATGCATTCCTTGTCTAGCTTCTCAAGGTTGGATGAGTCTACTCACCCGCAATAGGTAGTGAAGACTCAATAATAAGTTCATCTTATCACTGTGTTGAGCTCCTTGTGTTTTGATGAGTATACTTTCACTCTCTTGTTGGGTTGAGATATACTATTTCACTTTACCTTATTATATCTACTATTTTTGTCTCTAGTTTTTTCGTTTTCTGATTTCCCTTCACACTTTCAAAGTGTTTTACTAAGTATGTTTATACTCACCCCTCCGTGAGAATTTTCCACATGTGCCATGTCTTATACAGATGACAGAGGTGTTGATCATGACATCAGAGGAGCTTAATGATATGGGGTTCTTAGACCACATATGTTGGTCATATATTAGGATCCATGAGTTGAGCTCTCTCAGTAGGTTTACTTTTCTTGATTTATATTAGGTTAGGCTACATTTATTTTTGGTCATGTATTTTTCCCCCTTTTTCATTTTACACTATCATACTTCATAACGTTTAGAGGTCCCTGAATTTTTGGTTTGTTTATAGAAGTTTTGCTACATTTTTTTCTTTCCACATGAACTTTTTCATTGAGTTGGTTGCGTGTACATTCAAGTACTTAAGAAAGATCCTCCTTTTGGTTTAGATATGGATTTGGTGCTAGTTTTCACGCTTTGGTTTACCAAGTATGGCTTGGAGTAGTTGCATTTCGAGCCCCAAATTGGGTCAGGTCATGACATTATTCCTCCATGTCCTTCCATTTTCCCTCATTCTTGTTATTTTCCAAATTCTCTTTCTGTTCTTACAAGCATTTAGAACTGGAAACTGATGAGTCATTAAAATATACATCTATAGGGTGAACATTAATCCCTTTTTATCTAATAGGTCTTAAAGAGCTCCATATAGCTAAATCTGACACAAAGTCATTTTTCATGTCCAATATAAACAATAGAGGTTAGTTGAACACTTTTATTTCCAACATAATTAAGCTTACCAATGCAAAACCCTATAATATAAAATCCCTATTTACACGAAATATTGTCCCCCATTGAGGCTTTCCTTCCACTAATGTTATCTGAAGACTCAGAAGAGTTTCATTGAATACATATAGGAGGTCCAAATTTTTTTTTAAAAAAAATCCTACTATTCGGAGGGAAGATCCACCCATAAATGAAACTAAATTTCAATTCACTATAGACTTCTCAAGCCTAACCATATCATTTTCCAACTCTTGTACCTATTTCTGAATGGAGGATTCGTGTAAAGATAAAAAAACAATATGTGAATCAATAATTGATTTAACTGCAACATTATAAGACTACCATGTAACTGATGTTTTAGCTTGGGCTCCAACATCCTCACCTTTTCATTTCACTATGAGAGCCTGACTCACTTGGACATCATCCAAGAAAATATTTGACTTATGATGTCCAGACTGTCCAGAAAGAGTACAACTGAGTCCTATTTTAGTTTTCTTTTTATAGTGAGCCACATCATACCTAGATAATGAACAAAAAAGCGAAATAAATTCCCCTCATACAGTTATAAATAGAATTACCAATATTGTTGCAAACTGATAAAAATTCAGTTATCTTTTCATAAAAAATATTGAGAGTTAATTCATTATCATGAGTGGCCAAAACAACTTTTTTAGTAATCTGCAAATTAAGATCCACCTCAAGTAACACCTTGGTGAAATACCCATACCGAGCATGTTTGGTCTCTATATCCAGTATTATAGGAACAATTATTGAGGAAACGATGTAGTATAAGATTTATGGATTCTAAAAGATCCAATTTAATACAAAAATAGTAACCCTTACTTAAGAAAAAGTGTTTTTTATTTCAAATGGATTGAAACTAAAACTCCACTCATTAATACATAGAAAACATGGATTAAGAGACACCATTCTAGGGAACCATGCCCTTATCTGGATTTTCTCAGAAGGATACCAGAAGTGAAAAAAGACATGTCCCATGGGAACACATTACCAGTTAGAAAATCCCCATATTGAGGAGAAACAGTGAACAAAATCATCAAATTTAAATAGATTCTCACCTCAATAAAAAATGACTCGACCAATAATGGAAAAACTACACTGACCTAGCCTTTAACAAATTTTTTCTTGTCTTGAATATACCTAAGTGATGGATCCTTTTTTGAAAACCGTATAATAATGTTTATCTTGAAGGGATGTGGATAATCTTTGATTCAAAGGATCCATAATGCCTTGAATCACACCCATAGGAAGAACAGAGCTGCGAGCCTTGGATTGACTCTAAAGTAAATTTATACTTTTATCTATTATAAGTGAGACTTGATCATATGAATGGATATTAACATTTCTTTAGATGACAATCACTAATTCAATGGGTTATAGGGTGGGTCACTACTTGATTAAGGATGTTTTTTCCATGGGCTGATTCATGACACTTTTGGGCATTTGGGATTATTTTTTGTTAAAATATTTTATCCATTTTCTAGTTTTTCTTTTTTTATTGATAGTTGCAGTGGGGACTAGTAGTGGTATGAGACACTATTGGGGTGATGATCTTGAGTACCATGAGATGTCGATGGTATGGGACACCAACAGTGAGCATCTCCTGCTAATGACATGCTAACACCAACACCTCCAGCGACGAGAATCGAGGACAACCTCCATTGAGTAAGGGATGATGTTGATGTGCACAACAACATCATCAGGGTGAATGATATGGAATCCATGATGAAGACCTCAGGTGTTATTCTATTGGTGAATTTCATTAATGTTGTCAGGTGCATGATATTTTTGAGGATGGTAACCGTCAGTCGGATCATGGATGATCCTAACAGGGATTGTGTTTCTAGGTCTTTGGTCTATTTTATGTTTTTCTTCATGGATTTTATATGGGTCTTGAGACTTTATTTTTGTTTTGAGTGATTAGTTGATCACTTTCATGTTTTGGTGACATTTTCTGTGTCACATTCTTTGTATTTGATGTACTTTTATTTCATTTAATAATTTTTTTGGTTGATAAAGCTTAGTACAAGAACTTTCTAGGTATATAAAATTATTTTTATTTAAATATATAAATAAACATAGAGTTTTGAATACAAATATGATAATTATATATATATTCATAATATTTTGTATTTCATCTTTTTTTCACCTCTATGAATAGCACTAATAACGATCCAAAATTATCAGTTCTTTTAACTAGAACCAATAAATGTTAACCTCCTATCAGTGCTTTATGTTTAGTGCTAATAAAACTTAGTGCTGGCTAAGGTGTGATCTGTGTTAGGGGAAGTCCATTGTATAATTCCCTAAAAACTCCATATCTCTTCCAAAACCCCAGAACTCGAAACACAACTCCAAAAAACATAAAAGTAGAGTGTACTAAATCCTAAACGGGTTCATATTCTTCTACATAGTAATCAACATCTGAACAAAGGAAGGTAGACTTCTAGAATCACACTTTTTGAAAGATCAAATTTCTAAGTTGGGAAACTGTTTTCACAGATGAACCTAACAATTGCTATTAGAAATAAAATACATTTAGGCTATTTATGTTAAAAGATACATTTATCAACCATAAAAATTATTATAGAAACACATATCCTAGAAAACTTATTTGATATGTAATATTTTATTGTCTATGCGTGTGCGGCCATATTCATATATAATTATATAAATCAATTTAGTAATAAATTTAGTTATTTATTTAAACTTATATTAACACACACACACATGTGTATGTGTGTAATATTATTCCAAAAATAATATTTATATAATAATAAATATATTATTTTCTTAATTATATTTACATATTTTATATTTTTATTTTTATTTATATATTTTATAGATTTATTTTTATTTATATATATATATTCAATTATTTCATCAGTATTAATTATCCTTATAAATTTCATTTTCCATAATATATATATATATATATATTTCAAATAATATTATAATATATATATACAAATTTTTATATTTTCTTAAAATAGATACACATTATGTTTATATATTTATGAACTCTCTATAAATATATATAGATAATATATTATAAATTTGTTTAACATAAATTACATTTAACTAAATAAATAAAATTAAAAAAACAAAACTTACTCATATAAATATATTATAAATTTTATTTAAAAATAAATAAAAATTATACATAAATACAAAAATATGTAAACTTTAATTTTAAAATAGTTATATACAATATCATTTCTGATAATATGAATTTATTCTACTAGATATATTATTTTCATAAATTCTATTTATATATTTTATAATTTTAGTTTAATATGTACATTTAATATTATTTTTTTATTTTTTTATATATTTCGTAAATTTTTCACATTTAAATATCATTATATTTTTTGTTTTCATAAAAATATTTATTTAATATTCAAATTATACATTAATATTGATATATATATACATTTAATTTATATACACACAATATTTTTATATTTCTAAAAATCAAATATATTATAAATATGACATATATAAATATTTTCTTAATGTCATGATGATGATTAATTATAGGAAACAATGCACACACTCACATACCAGTAATGATAGGTCATAATGCTTCCAAGGGTTGAATCACTTCGTAGCTGACTCATTACCATTTTTATAACCCGAAGGACCCACATTTGATGGCCTAAAGGCACCTTCTACGTGCCTGCCATACCACTCTTGTTGTGCTGCAATGATTCTCTATGCCTGTAAGATCCCTAAAATTCATAACATAAATGGACCATAAATACTCCCTAAAAGGGATTCTCGAATTTGAACTCTAGTTCAATCTAGAATTATGGGATGAATTTACCACTCATACAAGCCTCTAACTACCAATGGAGTATGGATTACAAGGGTTTGAGCAGATTCCATGCCACACCTTTCATAGTCCAATCCTTACACACTAGATTCCATCCGCCTCTAGCTAAATTTATATTATTGTTTGGGTGAATGTGTCATTAATTAAATGTCATTTCAATATTTAAATATATAATGTAGATAAATAAATCACTTCCACATATATGATCAAGGTTTTCACCAGCTTTTATTAGCGCTATTCAAAAAGTTATAATAAATGTCACACCATTATCTGTGCTAGCTAAAAGCATTACTAATGGTACACCCTTAATTAGATTTTTTTAGCACAGATTAAGGATATATTTATCAGTTCTAATTTTATTACTCATAATAGTTTTTAAGAAAAAATGTTATTAATTTATATAAAATGACTATATTTATATTTGAAAAAAATATTTATTAATATTTAAATAATTATAAAATTATAATAATTTTTTTAAATGATAAATATATTTATTATATTTAAAATACTATATAAATACATTTTAAATATATATATTTGTATATATAATTTTAAATAAATATATGTCTAATTAATATGTATATATATATATAAGTAGATAATGATGATATTAAATGTTGTTCTTTATGTTTATATATTGATGTGTGAGTATAATTGACCCCATATGACTGTAAAGTTTATTTGTGGACGTGATTGTGACTTATTTTCTAAATGTTATGATTACTTATATTTTGATGTTGCACACATGCATATGTAATGTATTAATCATTATTAATGTTCATTTATAAATTGAGACTCGTTTGATTCATTCATGTTATACTCATGAGATTATGATGTTCATAAAAACACATAAAATTAAAATAAATAAATTCAAATATTTAATTTATTTATTAAATTTTTATTTATAAATTTTAATTATATTCAAATACTTTTTAGATTTATTTATTTACAATAACTATTATAACTATATATGTGTCTGTGTATTTAAATAATTATAAAATTATAATAAATACATTTATTATAATTATATATATATATATATTAATACACACATACACACACACACACATATATATATATATTTATATACAAATATTAATAAATATATTTATTTATAATTATAATTAAAAATAAATAAATATATTTAAATAATTGTAAAATTATATTAATTATAATAATAATAATAGTAATAATTTTGTAAATATATATAAATATAGAAATATATTTATAAATATATACAAATATTTTTACATATATACAAATATTTTTTATTAAAATTATAAATAATATATATATATATAATTATAAAGTTTCAATAAATATATTAATTTTTATTTTCCAATTATAAATAATTTATTAATACAATGTCTGTATCAGTACTAAAAAAGCACTTATAAAGGCCTATTTTATCTGTGATTTATATTCTAGCACGGATAATGACATCCTTTATCCACACCATCCAAAAAACACTAATAAAAGCCTTTCGCATTTTTACATATGGAACCATAGTAGATCCACTTTCTGCTAGAGACTCAATCTTTGACAAAATTCATGTATTGACTTTATCGGCACTGATACCTCTTTCGCCGCCTCAACCACCACCGCCTCCACCTCCTCCGTCCCCACCCTGCCTCCGCCTCTGCTTCCCCCTTCTTCGTTGTCGCCGCCTATCCTACCCCAACCTCCACTATCCCCTCCTCTGCCTTCGCCTCCACCTCCACCTCTACCACCTCTTCCCCCACCTTAGATGCCCCATCCTTTTCCTTCACTATCCCCACCTTCACCTCTGATGTCCCCTCTACCCCCACCCCCATCACCTTCGCCACCTATGTCACCCCCATAGTCCCTACCACCAGACCGTAAGTTTCAAATGGTCTAAATTATATGTGCATATAGATATTATTTGTGCATATAGATTTATATTATTCATCGAATCACTAATATTACAAGAGATATAATCCATGGTTTTTATGAAAATAGAGGTATGTGAGCTTGTATTTAGGTTAGCATTGCGATATTAATTAATTCCTTAATTCTGAAGACATTGAATTTTTTCATATATGATTAGTAGATAATTAAATACTCCTCACTATAACTTATGGGAGTTTTCATCTTTTAACTAGAAGAAGATTCTATGTGCTCATATGATCACACCGAATAAAAATTTTATATCCAAATGTGTAGGAATGTTAAAAAATATTAATATTTGGAGAGTCATAGATTATGAATGAAAGGGGGGTAGATTATATCTATCTCTTGTGGTTGATGATTTATATGTATGTAAGCATTTTGGATAAAATCCAATTAGAGAAAATTATTTTTCGTCTGGGTTGTATATGAAATTTATTGACAATCATGGATGATGTGCGATATTACTGAATGTTGTTGAAGAATAATTTGTAATAAATTATTTTATTGGATATCGAATGATTTATGAAAATATATTTATTCATTGAAAGAGGATTCTTTTCAATGACAATATTTCACTGAGGTTTCTATATTTTTTACTCTGATTTGGTTATTAATGAGTTGAATCGGTTGTAGAATGAGTTGGAGATTTCTGAGAAACACAATAGTTATCTCTATATCATGGTGGATTTAAACACCATATATAAATCCCAATGAAGTGTTATTACCTATTTATTTGAGTAATCAATAATAATATCTTATAAATAATTATCCATCTTATAAACTTGAACTATTATATTCCCTGTGTGTATGATCCCGATCATTGTATGTGTTCAATTTCCTAGAACTATATATGTCTATATTAATTTTCATATGGGATAAATATTGATTCCCTGATTTCCTATATTGGCATGAGTGAGTTTATTTTAAAACAAAATTTATGAGGGAAATAAATTCATTTTTAATGGTAGTGAATTGTTTTAAATATTCTTTATGTTCTCTATTCATTTTTAAATGTAATTTTTAGTATTGAAATTAAAAGGGTATTTTGAGAAATGAATTAATTTTTTAAATCAAGTGTGAATATTTACTTATAAGAATGAATTTATTTAATTTGAAATGTTTGAGATGCAGTTGATTTTATAATAAAAATTTAGAGAACATTTTTCAAATTTTTGGAAATAGTTTAAATTTAAAAGATGGATTTCATTTTTCATATTTTGGATTGTTTTCAAAGTGTGCATGTATTTCTGAAAGAGTAATTTTTACTAATTGGTTTATTTTAAAAATGTTGTATTATATCAGTAGTAATTAGTGTAAATTATTTTTTTAATGGAATTTCATGTGTGATTTTTTAAATAGTTTTCAAAGGTCATATGAAATGTATTTTTTCCATAATCTTTTATGTTTAGATTTGTATAGAACTAGGAAAACCATTAAATTATATAGGGAAGACAAGAATATTGATAATAACACCATGAAAAAGAAATTTTAATGTCAGTGAAATGTTTTGTATTTGGTTTTTGTTCTCTTTTCAATTTTTAATGGAATTTTTTTTATTGAAATTAAAAGGGTATTTTTAAAAATGCATTAATTTTTCAAAACATGTGTTAATATTTCCATATAAGAACGAATTTATTTAATTTTAAATGTTTGAGTTGTGTTTGATTTTATTATAAAAAATTATATAACTTTTTTAAATTTTTTGGAAACAATTTTTCAAGAAAAATATGGAATTGATTTTTAATAATTTGGATTGTTTTCAATGTGTCCATGTATTTCTAAAATATTATTTTGAACAAATTGCTTTATTTTAAAAATGGCGTATTATTTTAAACAGGAATTAGTGTAAATTGTTTTTTAATGGAATTTCATGTGTGATTTTTTAAATAGTTTTTCAAAGGACATCTGAAATGTATATTTCCCATAATATTTTGTGTTTAGATTTTTATAGAATTAGAAAAACCATTAAATTATATAGTGAATAAAAGAAGATTGATAATAACACTATGGAAAGTGAATTTCACTAAATCCATCAAACACATAGGACATCCATCATGAACTCACACTCGCAAAAGGTTAATTAATGTTTAACACCGTCAAAACTATGAATCCTACTTTGCATCAAACATCACCTGCATGGTTTAAATTAAGGGAGTCCTCTACAATGACATCTTTTTTTTGGATTGGTGTTAGCTTCTGAGGGGATGAGTCTCAGGAAGAAAAATTAAATAATAACTATCATTAAAATTTTGCGTTCCCATTATTTGAAAGTCCTCGTTTGTGTATTAATTTTTTGAAATATTTATATTATCAAACCAAATAATATGGATTTGAATAAATAACGGTTGGATGTCAATCATATGACCAAAGAGTATGAATATGGTGTGAATGAGTTCTTCACGTTTTCAAAATATCATGCATATGACCCTTCTCAAATCCATTGTCCATGATTACACTATTGTTATTCAAGACTAATTAGTTCAAAGTAGTTGGTTTAATGCTTCATATACCACTTAATAGATCGATGTTATTATTGTTTGGATAAATACAAGGAATAGAGAATGTAGCTGGTGGCTAAGATAACAAAACGTTTTATGGATCATCTGATTTGATTACAATTGTTGATAATGAAAAATAATGTATTTAGGTTGTGATTAAAAATATAAATAATGATGAAGATCATATTGAGGAAATGAAAATAATTTTTTTAAGATTGACTTTGTGATTGCCCAAAATTGTTTGAGAATTTAAAGATTTATGCAAAGATTCCATTGCATGCTGGTTTCCCTAAATATACATCATTTTTAGCCATACTGAATCTATATAATTTGAAATCATGGAACATATAGAGTGCCACTATTTTTACGAAACTACTTTCTTTCATCAATACCATACCCCAAGAAGATAATGAGATCCCAATAAGGACATACAACACCAAACAAATATTAAAGTCAATGATTGTGATCTCTGAAATAATACACATCATCCCAAATTACTATATACTATTTCACAAGGACTTCAAATCACATACAAAATTCCCAACGATTGGTGCTTATCGATTCCAGAAAGATGAATCTGGTCCTACGAATGATCTATGGTACATTCCAATAATTCTATGGTTTAAACACCTATTTGGAAGTGAGGAGACTAAAGGGAAATTGACATGGTACATAGATACATGAAATAAATATGGGAAATTAAGTCACCTTGTAGAATCTTCTCAGTGGACTAGAATTTATCATGAGTATCCTGAATTTTGAAATGATCTAAGAAACCTTTTCAATGCATTAAATAAAAATGAAGTTAATACTTTTGGTTTTTAAAGGAGAAATCATAGTACATGGATAGTTATATTGGTAAATTATATATTACCATCATGGTTATGCATGAAACATAAATAAATCAAGTTATCTATGCTTATATCTAGAGAACAAATCCTGGTAATGATATTGATGTTTATTTGGTTCTATTGATAAAGGATTTTAAATTATTGTGCAATTCATGTGTTTCGTTATATGATGCTTACAAAAATAAAGATTTCAAATTGAGAGCCATGTTATACAAGAAAATAAGTAACATTCCTACTTATGGATGTTTGTTTAGATATATCATTAAAGGAACTCAATGGTTTCCCATTTTGGAACAAAGTACAGAGTCAATTAGGTTTAAAAAATCATCATAAACCTTGTTTCTATGACATCATAGATTTCTATATCGATGGAAGAAGTATCAATCTTGGATGAAATCATTGGACGGATGTTTAGAATAATGTAATATAACATCTCCACAAATAGGTGATCAACTATTTGTGAAAGTAAAATATATGGTCACTAGTTTTGGTGAATCGTTTTCGAAACACCTTAGGAAAACCAGTTAGAAAAAGTGATGATATCTTCTTGAATGACCAAGAAGGAGAGATATCTTTTTTTTAACATCTTGAATGATGTGAATGATACAAAGGGGTATCTACAGAATATCAAGAACATTATTTCAGTGATCAATTTAAAGTTACAAGGTTATAAATAACATGGCTGCCATGTTTTGATGCAAGATCTAATTCATATTGTTTTACATTGCAATTTTTATAATTATTTCCATCATACATTTAACTAGAACCTATTCTTGTTCAGTGATATATGCAGTAATGTTATTATCCTTTTGAAATTACTTACTAAGGAAGGAGAAATTGATTTCATATTATTTGAATTGTAAATGTTCTTCCCACCAACATTCTATTATTATATGGTTTAATTGATTATTCACTTGGTGAGAGAGATTGAACTATGTTGTCCTGTATACTATATATGGATATAATTTATTGAATAGAATATGAAGATTTCTAAAGGGTATGTAAAAAATAGAATTTTGCCAAATGGTTGAATTTAGATGTGATAAATTGTTGAGAAATCCATTCTATAATGTACCGAATTCATTTCTCGTGTGGAAATTGTTAGTCTATCGAAATATCATCACATTGGGTGGCATGCGGGTGAAGGAATTTATGGAAGAGGTTTTGTCATGGTAAATATTACAGATCAAGGGTAGGACCACCATTATGTTTTTTATAATAATTTATAGGGTTCCCCCTATGTTAAAACCAAAAAATAAATTATTTTCCCTTTGGATCCATCATGGTCTGAAATATAGATATCAAATAAAAATAATAAATAGCTCATAGGATGGTTTCATGATAATATTTTTATGAGTTAGATAGCTAAAGGACCAAGGGTGTATTGTAATAACCTTGAATTTTCCAAGCCCTTCCGATTGTGAAAATCCGTGTTTAGGGTGTTCTAGGATGAAATAGTGAATCATTTCAAGAGTTTTCCAAATTTCTAGTTTTTGGGTCAGCATGTCAGTGCATGTACATTAGTGAGTCAGGGGCATTAGCATCAGTGTGTCATGGCTGTCAAAATCGGTGAGTCGGTATCTTGGCATTGGTGATTCAAGGGCATCAGAATCGGTGAGTCCTGGGTGTTGGAATCAGTGAGGTAGTGCATCATCATCAGTGATTCAAAGGGCATCGACATTGTAAGATCGAGGGAGTCGGTGTCGGTGAGTCAAAATAATTTGTGACATTAGGTCAGGGTGTTTGTAGTTCATGGAATTGGTGGGTCATTGTGTCTATATCTCATCATCAATAGGTCGCACTGGTAGCTCACCTGTTGGTGTATCAGCGTTGGGGACTCACCCATCTGTGACTCATTTCAATTTTTTCCCATTTTTTCTAGTTTCAACCCTGTTACATGTTTGTCTCCCTGAAATGGAATCTAATCAACTAACATCAATTCCTTTTTCTATATCCACTATTTCTAAGGGTAATTATTAATTTTCACCATATCTTGTAACATCCCACCATCCTTGTAACTACCTAACCACGTGGTCAAACCACGATCCTATTTTGAAGTACATTGAAATAATCTCCCATATTTTTAAGATATCCCCCTTTCATAAACAGAGTTCTCTTCACTCATTCTTCAATTTTGTTTCCCGTTGTTTTCATAAAGCCTTCTTCCCTAGATTAGTGGTTCTCCTGTACGAAACCACTTATTCTCGGCTTTGTTGATGAACTTTTCTACGACATGCACGATCCCATGTTCATTACGGAAGGAGGAACTTCTATCCTTTGATCATCCAAGTAGGGATTTATTTTTTTTCATTATTTTTTTCCTCATGAAGGGTTGGTATTCAAAGGAAACATCGTGAGGAATGGTTGATAATTTATTAAAAATAAGAAATATGTAGCAATTTTATTTGATAAAAAGTTAACATGGGTGAATGATTTAACAGGCAGCGGGTAGCTAATGTTAATAAACTGTTTTATTTGATATCATTGATTCTGTTATGGTTTTCATGGAAATATGACTTCTGAAAATCATGGTCATTGGTGGCCTTTTATTGAACTCAATTAATGTTCGGATGTGTTGGGATTCTTGAACAATGATCGTAATATTAATTCTGCATAATCACATATTCTTGGTTAAATAAAATAATTCCCTAGGACCACGCATGTTCTGTGATCACCTCACTAAAAATTAAGAATAATTAAAGAACCCCTTTTGGTTAAATGTAAATATATACACATATTATTTATAGTTGTGGTTGCAAACTGTGTTCTGTGGAGTTTTATAAACTTGGGTGATTTTTTTAGTTCTGTTGTTAGGAGCATAGTTGTAGTTAAAATGTTAAGTAGAGGAGTTGCTATCGTGAGAAGGGAGTTGTATGGGTATTTAGCAAGGATGTGGTTAAAATTATAGTAGTTTGCCTAGGCATTGTGTGTGTGCCAGTACAGGGGGTGTGTTGGTATCTCAGTCTGAGGGATTGATTGATTGTGAATGGATGAACTTATAGGATGTTGAACTTCCTTTTCTTTGTGTTGTGGTCATGAAGAAACTTTGGGTAGTGGGATTGAAGTGTTTTTATGGAATAATTATGTAGTGGGACTTCATTGGGTACTTGTTTGGGTAGAGGGGCCATGAGGATGGGTTGTGAGAGAAGTTTTGTGAAATATAAAAGAATTATTATTGGAAAAGGATGAACAAGTGTCTAGGAAATTTGGAGGGTTCATGCAGTGGGATTACAGGTCTGGTTTGGATAACTTATTTCATATGGTTGTGGTTGGTAGAATCCCAGTAGTGAAAAAATATATTACATTGAACTCCACCAACTTAATAAAGTGAATGTTGTTAAATTAATAGGGATCAGGCTCATGTTCTTTTGTGGATGGTTGTGCATTTATGGGTGGCCATAAAGTTGGTTTATGTTGGTTGGTTGTTGTTCGTAATCCCATAGGTTAGGATGAGTGTTTACGTAACTTTATATATTCACATGTAGTTTCTTGGTATTTCAATATGCACCCCACCCTTGTTGAGAACAATGTGTTGAACACCTCCATTTCATGGGGTAGGGTGTCTTTACCAACTTCCCAATGGGATGATTGATGGATGGTTAATGACTTTCTTCCTCACCCCCACTTCCGAATATTGCCACTCAGGTGTAGCTGGGTATGCTTTAATGGATTTAGGATTACCACAATCCAATACTCTTAGGGAAACCGTTTTTTAATCTTGAGAATTGGTGTTTGCAGGTCGAGTTTGTTTTCCAATGATTCTTTGAGATGAGGTTGAGGTGTCTTTGGGTGACTAGTGTAGTTGTTACGCCCTATGTGTATGTGTGTGGGATTTTGTGTAGTTGATGCCAAAGATTGAAAAAATAGGTTTTGGTAGTGGGACTGTGTATATGGAGAGTGGCATCATCCAGATGTTAGCTGTTAGGGAGATGAATTTAACTAGTGGGAAAGTGGTGCAGGGTAATTAAATTTTGTTGTCCTTATACTATTACTTCACATGACTTGCACTATCGGGAGAGTGTTCCTTGGTGAGGCTGGTCTTGTTACTATTCTTTATTAGGTGCTTGTGGATCTACTATTTTCTCATAGGGGTGTTAGTATGTTTCCCTCACCTGTTCATAAGTAGTATTAGTTTTCCTACTGATTATACTTGTATGCTCACCCTTTGCATATAAATTGTTTTCATGTATTCAAGATAAATTTGAGGACCACACTAGACCTTACTAGCTTGGGCAACATGATCTTATTTTTTTTCTTCTTAGACTCTTTTATTTTGGTACTTTACTTTGAAGTTTTCATTGAACCTTGTATGAGTTTCACTTTTGAAAATTCATGTGGGAATGAATTTTGGATTTTCTTTTGTTTATAGTATTTAGAGTTGTTTGGGATTTAATATCTTATCTTCAGATATTGTTCAATAAAAAGGGTAATTACTTAAATTTTTTGGGTTAGATTATATAACATTGGTTCTAGTTTCCACTCTAGGGCCTATTGAAGGAAAGAATTGTGGTCATTATCTCCCCTCCATCTTCAAGAAGAGAGGGTTCGACAGTTTTCCATTCCTTCCCTCCTCTTGAAGAAGGTTGGTCATGATAAAACTGTATCAGCGGTAGGTTATGGGAGTTGAGAGATAGGATGGTGTCTTGAGATTGGCATAGAATGGTTTACATGGGATGGTCGGGAAATGGTTTTAGGCAACCTTGGTTCGTGATATTGGCCACGGAAGACTTGCTAAGACATGGTATTTTTGGGAGCCTCGTGATCTATTGTAAGGACTCTAGACTTATTGAACGACCAAGTGAAGCTATTTTGATTGCATGGTAGAGACCCTAGGAAAGGTACATGCATTATAATGACTTGTTTTCTTATGTGTCTTGGTTGATTTGTAAATTTAAAATAATTAAATAGTTATAATAATATATAAATGAAGTTTTCTGCACTACTTAGGTTTAAGAGTACCTTATTTCAATTTTTTAGCTATGGCACCAAAATGACGTCCCCTTATGGTATGATTAATTGAGTCATGACAGGTTGAACCGATTGATCAGCGGATGGACAATCAAGAAGAGGATGAAAAGTGTAAGAAGATGCTTTGTGCCTTCCAAGGGGATACTTTCGTAAAGTACGAGGGTAGCTTCTCAGACATGGAGACTGAGAGTTGGATCGAGGAGGTGGTGATCACTTTCATCTTGGTCTTGGCTCCTATAGAGTAATGGGTTCCTCAAGAAGGGTGGGAAGAAGAAGGAACTACTCTCCCTCTAGCAGGGGTGTATATCGGTGAAGGAGCTGGGGATCAGGTTCAAGGATCTTCTATTCTTCACACAAGATCTCATCCTAGATGAGGAGTCCCAATAAAGACACAAAGAGGAAGCACTCTGACCTTCTCTATAGTATGTTTCTACTCCCTTCACACTACCAACGTACATATTGGTTTTGAAGAAGGGAAAATTAGTGGAAAGGATAAAAATCCTAGGAGGTGTTCCCTGAGAGGGGATCTAGCCTTGTTCATCAAAGGGAAGGTCCATCAATAGACGACATCTAGCGTCAGGGTTTTTTGGTTTCGACTAGTACGGAGTAGGCTTCAACAATTCAAATTCTGATCTCCTGGACCTCGCCCTTTCCTTATGGACCTAGGACCAAGTTGCTTTATTTGTGGATGTCATGGGAATCTTCAGAACTGGTGACCAGTTTGAGGACCATAAGTGGGGTGGGTAGGCTCAATGCCCACCTTACTAGCAACAGTTGTCAATCCAGCCCTTCCAGTAGCAGGAGCAGCAAGCTCCCACTACACCTAGGATAGAAGGTGATGGGGGAGGCCGACCTCAGGGTAATCCTCAAGGACCTCAACTAGGGTGTTTTCGGGGAGGCGGTTGATAGTAGAGAAGAATAGAAGCTGGTAATGGGTATTTCAACATCTTAGAGGTAGAAGTTCACGCAAGGCTAGAGGTTTTTTGAGGTATATTTTGTATTCCTGTGTATGCATTGATTGATTCAAGATCCTTTCACTAATTTGTTTCACTTAGTCTAACCCATGATATGGGACAGGAGGTAGAGATACTTCCCATTTCCTTGGTGTTGAGCATGCTAGTTGGAGGTCATATCAATATGTTTGATGTTTGTCAAGGGTGTAGACTAATGTTGGAGTAGCATCAGTCTAGTGGTGACCTTCTTCTACTATATATATAGCCATACGATGAAATCCTAGGTGTAGACTGGTTGTTTTATTTGAACTCTCGTATTGAATAACTCTGGAGGAGGGTCGTGATCTATGTTAAGTGTGTCTAGCAGGTAACATTCATTGGAGGGCAGAGTAGTCAGCAGTTCAGTCGTTGAGTGAAGCATGTTATTTAAATGTTCGCTGAGATGTCAGTAGAATTAGAAGATACAGAGGTGGTGGATGTTTGAAGATTTGTGAGTGTGTTCATGGATGTCCTCCCTAGATAGGTTGTGACTATATCACCCTGATGTGATATTGATTATGGGATAGACTTTCAACCCGGTTCCCATCTGATTTCGATGGCTCCCTATTGGATGGTGCCTTTTATGTTGCGGGAGTAGTAGATTCAAGTTGAAAACCCAATGAAGAAGGGTTTTCTGGCCATGTGTGTCACCATGGGGTGCTCCAATATTATTTGAAAAGAAGTCATACAGTGGCCTAAGATTCGGCATAGTCTTCCTGGGATTGAATCAGGTGATGGTCAGGAACTGTTATCCCATTCTGAGGATCGACAATATATTCGACTAATTAAAGGGGGAGAATGGTTCTTTATGATCACCCTACTATCTGGGTATAACCAATTGAGGGTAAAGGAGGGTGACATCCCAATGACTATTTTCAGGTGCAGGTATGGGAAATTCGATTTTGTGGTCATGCACTTCGGTGTCATGAATGCACCAGTCATGTTCATGGGACTCATGAACTCTATTTTCCATGAGTAGCAAGACTAGGTCATTGTCATATTTATCGATGAAATCATGATCTACTCTAGGTCAGAGGAGGAGAACTATGATCATCTTAGGATTCTCTTGGAGGTCTTTCGACACCACCAGCACTACAGAAAGTTATACATGTGCATGTTCTGGATGCTAGAGGTTTACTTCCTCAAACACATAGTGTCACAGCAAGGGATAGTAGTGGGCCTGTCAAAGGTTGAAGCTATTTTTTTTGGGTATCACCCAAGATTTTGGTGGAGGATTATAGTTCTTAGGTTTGGTAGGCTATTACTGGACGTTCGTACATGACTTATCTTGATTTGTATCTCCATTGACTACATTGATGAGAAAAGACCAGGCTTTCGTATAACTTGTGAAGTGACAGGTAGCATTCATCTATCTAAAAGTGAGGATGGTCAGTGCCCTAGTGCAAAGGTTTCTAGAGGGAGGGGTGTTGTTCGAGGTGTTTTGTGATTCTTCCAAACTAGGAATGGGATGTGTACCAATGCATTAGTAATGAGTAATCTCTTATGGGTCTAGGTAGTTATCTAATCATGAACGTTATTATGTCGCTGAGGATTTATGACTTTCAGCAGTCGTGTTCGCACTAAAGTTATGGTGGCATTAACTCATTGGGGAGTGCTTGGTGGCCTTCAATGATTATAAGAGAATGAAGTATATGTTATCCCAGTGATACCTAAACTTGTGAAAACAAAGGATGATGGGGTTTATCTAGGATTACGACATTGAGATCTCCTACACCATAGGAAAGGGGAACGTGGTGTCTGATGCATTGAGTAGGATGTCACAAAGATAGGCAGTTCAGAAATCTACGAATGCATAGAAGGCAATAGAGGAGTTATCTGGTATTCTCCTAGGTTATAGGGAGGAAAATAGAAGTGGATTTCTATTTCAGATGACAGTTCAGTATTCCATGGTGCGGTAGGTTTATGATTTTACATGGGAAGACTCATAGGCTTAAGTGATGTGTGATTGCATTGTATAGGGTGATGCTCTGTAGGTATGGTCATAGGATATCTAGAATCAAATGATGTCCCATGGGAATATATTTGTAGTAGTTTAAATACATAGGGGAGTTCTCTGTGAGTTCCCCATTTCACCTCTAGAAGTGCATACATGAGTTTCCAATATGTATTGGGGCTTGAGGGAATAATTTCGGTGGCGTGGAGTGAAGTGGCCAGTGGCGGAGTTTGTGGAAAAATTGTGTTAGTAGGTGAAGGCTATGGATTGTGTTCCTAGTTGTCTATTGTTTCCCTTAGACATTCTCGATTGGATGTGGGGATAAATTTCAGTGGATTTCATCACAGGATTACCCATCGATCGGGGAGGATGTTATGTTATTTGGTAGTTGTGGATTGATTAATTAAATTGGCTATCATCTTGGAGATCATGGAGTCAAGCACAGTGGATTGCTTGGAAAAGAGGTATGTGGTTGTAGTAGTGAGGTTGCATGGAGTTCCAATATCCATCATCTCTGATTAATACACATGGTTTACCCCAAGAGTCTTGAGGGGATTGCAGCATCCTTTTCACACCCAGTTATTTTTTATCACTACTTTCCACACTTAGACGGATGGGCAGAGAGAGATGAACATCCAGACATTAGTGGAAAGTTGTGGGCATGTGTCTTGGACCTCGAGGATCATGGGTATAACACTTCCCCCTGGTGGATATTTCCTAAAATAATAGATATCACTCTACAATATGAATGGAGTCATTCAAATACATGTAAGGAAGGTCATTTTGATCACTAGTAAGTTGGACAGAGGTAGGGGAAGATGCACTTCATAGACCAGAGGTAGTGTATAGCACAATGGAGAAGGATTAACATGTACATGAGAGGATGAAGGCAGCTCATGATTGGAAGAATTCATATGCCTATCATATGAGGAGGCTTTCGTAGTTTAAGGTTGGGGACCACATGTTCTTAATGGGTTCTTCTTGGAATGGACAGTGGAGGTTTGAAAGAGGGAGAAAACTTTCTCCCAATTTCATCAATCCTTTAGAAGTGTTGGGAAAAATTGGCAAGGTGGAATATCGGTTGGCTTTGCCACTATTGTTGGTGAAGATCCATGATGTATTTCATGACTCTCAACTCCGTTAGTATCTACATGATGTATCCCATATCCTTGACTGGGGAGAGTTGGATATTGAGGAAGATGTGACATTCGTGGAGTGACCAGTAAGATTTGAGGGTCATGAGAAGAAGGTGTTGTGTTGGAGAACCATTCCTTTGGTTCATGTGTTGTGGAGTCATGGGAACATGGTGGACAATACCTAGTAATGATAAGCACATATGCAAGCCCATTAACCATAGCTATTTTTATTTTTTCTCTGGTATTGGTTTGTGCCTTACTTGTGATGAAATTTTTGACCCTTGTTGTGGTATGATAATTGATTTCCATGTTCTATCTGATTTTTGAAATTATTAGCTATGGGGAGGGGATAAACTGATCCCTAATCCAGACACATTAATATGGATGTGGTTAAACCCGTGTGGGTGTATATGTTCTTCAAAAAGAAGATAATATCTTGACATGGAGGAAGTAACTCCCTAATCTATATGTCTATACACCATGACCTTTGTGTATCTATGATTTTTTCTGGTAGTGTGGGGCCTTTTTGTTGCATAGTTGTTCAGGATATATATGTCAAAGTGGTTTCCATGGATGTTGAGGTCTTCTCTATAAATTTACAACAACATAAGGTGGTTTACTCCATAGAGGTATCTTAAGGTATGGTTGTTCGAACCACATTGCTTCTGGGTTATTTTAAATTCTCAAGGACGGGAATAATTTGAGAGGTATCTGATAAAACAACTGGTATTTCACTAGGCCATTACCATTGTGAAAATTCATCTATGGGTTGTTATGGGGGTCAATGGTGGCTCATTTCATGAATTTTACAAATTTCCAGTTTTTGGGTTGGCATATCAGTGCATCGATATGTTATTGAATCAACATTTCATTGCGTCGGCATGTCTATGTGTCGACATAAATGATTTAGAGGAATCAACATCAGTGAGTTTGGGGATTCAGTATCTGTGAGTCAGTGCATCAACATCAGTGAGTCATGGGCATTAGCATCACTGAGTCAGGGGTGTCGGTATCAGTGAGTTAGTGTGTCAGCATTAGTGAGTCAAAGGGTGTCAGCATCAGTAGATCGAGGGAGTCAGTGTCAGTGAGGCAACGATGTTGGTTTCAATAGGTTAGGGTGTTAGTAGGTTATGGTGTCAGGGGGTCTTTGTGTCGGTATCTCCTCATCTGTAGGTCACATCAGAATCTCACCCGTCTGTGTCTCAACATCGGTGACACACCCATTAGTGACTCATTTCAATTTTCTTCAATTTTTTACAATTTCATGCTTTTTATTTCTTTCTCTATGTGAAATGGCAACATATCAACTTACAACCATGTGGTGGTCTGTATCCACCATTTCCTAATAGAATTATTAATTTCCCCGAATCACGTAACATCCCACCATCCTTGTAACTGGCAAACCATGTGGTCAAACCACATCCCTATATCAAAGTACTTTGAAATCGTGTCACTATTTTTTAGGAACTCTCCCTTTCCTAAACTGATATCTATTATTTCTTTATTAATTTTCATTTCCCATGGTGAGGCTAGATCCTTCCTCCCTAGATTAGTGGTTCATCTATAACAGAGCTCTTCTTCTAAGTTTTCGTAATGATCCTTCCTGGGTCTCACATGATTCTCTATTCTTGGTGTAAGGAGGAAATTCGATCCTTTGATAATCCAAGTAGTGATTTATTTGCCTTTTATATAATTTTACATCTTTTGGGGTGGGTATTCTAATGATCCCTTGTGAGGAACAGTAGATAACATTGATAAAAACAAAAAATAGGTATGAGTTGGATTTCATAAAAAGGGAACACAGTAAAATGATATAATAGGTAGGGTGTAGTTGATGTTGATCTCCTATTTTATTTGTTATATTTGATTCTATTATGTTTTATGTGGTTATATGACATCTGAAACTCATGGTCGTTGGTGGATTTTGTTTGCGCACATTTTTTGTTCTGTTTTGGTGAGATTCTTTACATTGATTATAAAATTAATTATTGTTAATCAAATATAGTGTGTTAAATAAATGAATGACCTAGGGTCAATCATATTATGTGATCACCCTGATATTAATTAACTGGAATTAAATAACCCTTGCTGGTTAAATTTGAATGTACACACATCCTATTGATAAGTTTCTCTGAGTGTTGTGTTCTGTGGAGTTTTCCAATCTTAGGTTACTTGTGTGGTGCTCTTGTTGGTAGCATGGTTGGAGGTACTTGTTTTGGAATAGGATTTGGTTTCATGAGAAGGTACTGGTAAGGGTATTTAGTGTGGATTTTATTTAAATGATAGTATTTTTTATCTATTTTCTATGTGGAAAAGTGTATATGTGTGTTGGTATCTCAGTAGGAGATATTGATTGATTTTGGAATGTATGAACTTGTTGGCACCTAAACATCATTTTTATTGTGTATGGTCACAAAGAGACACCTGACAGTGGGATTGTGGTGTTGTTATGGACTCATTATGTAGTGAGACTACATTGGGGAATTGTTTGGGAAGTGGTTCTGGGGGGCTAGGTTGTGAGAAGTGGTTTGTGCGGTATAAAATATTTATTGATGGAAAAGATTGAACATGTGTCTAGGAATATTGGAGGGTTCATGTAGTTTGACTAAAAGTCTAGTTTTGATCAAATTTTTGATATGGATATGTTTGGATGTTTCTATGTAGTGCTAGAATGGATTACAGTTGACCCCCTTACTTAATAAATGTCATGGATAAATAAAAAGGGGGTCAGGATCATGTGTTTTTGTGTACTATCGCCCATTTAGGGGTGGTTGTGAAGGTGTTTTGAGTGGGTTGGTTGTTGTTCAGAAACTCATAGGTTATGCTGAGTATTTTCTTACCCATATATATGTATATACACTTTTAGTTTCTTGTGATTTCAATATGAACCCCACCCTTGTTGAGATTTATGTTACAAATACCTATATTTAATGGGGTAGGCTGTCTTTCTCAATATCTTGATGGGAAATGGATGGTTGGTTGCTCACATTCATCCTTACATCCTCTTCTAGATTATGGGTCACAGGCGTATCTGGGAAGACTGTAATGCCTGGAGGAGTACCAAAGGATATGATTATTCACGAAATGGTTTTTATTGGATGAGGGGACTAGGTGTTTGAGGGTCGTGTATGCATTCCCATGTATCCTCAGGATGAGGCCCTGGTGTCTTTAGGCTAGTGGTGTGGATGTTGTGGCCCATGTGTATGTGTGTTGGATATCGTGTGGTTGAGGCCCAGGAGTCTACGAGCGGGTTGTGCCAGTGGGACTATGAATTGAATGAGTGGTAGGGTCACGATTTTATCCATTAGAGACAAGAATTCAACCAGTGGTAAAGTGTTGCAAGGTGCCCAAATATTTATGTGATTATGCTATTACATTACTTAACTTTCAATATTTGGAGAGTGTACCTTGGTGAGGTTGGGCTGGTCAGTATTTCTTGGTAGGTTCTTGTGGCTCTAGTATTTTCTCACAGCAGAACTAGTATGTTCCTCCACTTGTGTAAGGGTAACTTTATATTTCCTTTAAAGTATACTTGTATTCTCACCCTAAGTATATAAACTATTTTTAAGTTTCTAGGAGGACTTTGAGGATTTCACTGGACCTTACTTTCTAGGGACCCGGGATTTGTTGGTGTTTCTAATTAGAAATTTTTTCATTTGGTACATTACTTTAAAATTTTCATTGTACCTTATATCAGTTTCACTTTTAAATATGTATGTTGGTATGGATTTTTGTTTTACTTTTGTTTTTTGTATTTAGAGTTTTTTGGGATTTAACATCTTATCTCTTAATCTTGTTCAATATAATGGGTAATGAATTCAATGTTTTTTTTATATAACTTACCCTTGCTGCTAGTTGCCACATCAAGGCCTATTAAACGTGGGACTCAGGGGGTCATTATCTCTCCTTTATCTTGAAGAATGGTAGGTCTTGCAGTTTGTCATCCTTTCCCTCCTCTTGAAGAAGGCGGGCCGTGACATGTTTGTATTATCATACATTGGTTATATAATTAATTGTTATACATTCTAAAAAAATTAAAATGATGTAGACAGTATCATGCAAAATAGTGGAGTTACACATATGGAAGAAGTGATGCATATTTCTGGTACAAAGTATTGAAAACCAATTTATGTTAACATGTTATACTTTGGCATCATTAGAAAATATGGGAGTTTTATTATACAACATTCTATGTGATAATTTTTCAATACAAGTGTATTGATAACATGAGTGATGTAAAAATAGATGAATTGGGATTTGTGAAAGATGATTTCAGTAAAGATGGGTACAAAGACGAATAATTTATAGTGTAATCACCGAAAATGAAAATATTTTCTGTTTTAGATCCTGCAAAATAGAAGTGTTCAATTGTTCTGTTATCAACAAAACCCACTAAAGGGACAGGTAAAAATTAAACTCATGATAACCCATTAATTGGGACCTTTCTACCATTTCTCAGTTGTCCCAATGTAGATTTTTTTTTGTTAGTGGAGACCATAATAAATGGATTTGGATAGTCGATAGAGGGACTAAATCCCATCAGCATTTAAAAAGAAGAGTTCAATAGTCAGGTTATATATTTTTGTAATATAAATCATGTGACCTTATTCTATTATTCATGCACTACTGCATTTATGTACTATAAATTAAATGGTAAATAACTTCTATAGATAATGAATTATGCATGTGATGGTGCTCCCAATACTAAGGAATAATAGGTATCTCATTCTACTACTACTCACAGTGTAGAGGAACAATGACTTTCTGCACGTACTGGTGCTCCAAATCTTGAGAAACCATAGGTTTATTTATCCTATTTCTACTCCCGGTATAGAGGTATAATGATCATCTTCACATGATGATTCTACTTGTCCAGTGGAACAACATATTGATGATATCATCTCTGAGGAAATGGTAGGCGATAATGGAACGATTACATAGAAAAACCAAGCGCTCTGTAGATTGACAGTGTTAGCAAAAATCATTAAGGTAAAATCAAAGGCATCAAATATATGGTGGGATAGAATGCTTAGGGCTGGAATGATTACCCCAAGAAGGTCATGTTCAGTAAATACATTATAATCCTCACTCGACAATGCACATCGATTGATGTTTATTGGTAGTGCCTTTCTATGTCTGGACTTATGTCACTGACGTGGGAAGTGATTATGGTAACATTATGATATCATTTATTTAATTTACAAAAAAAATAAAATAACGCAACATTGACTTACTATTCATCATCCCTTGCACTATGCATTTATCGTAGATGGCTCCCACAAGAAATATGTGTTAATTTTTTTTGGAATGATTCATAGTGGCTTTCAAACAATTTTAATGATACAACATCTTAAAGATAATGAAGGGAAAATAAACCCCCACCCACCACTTTTATATTCACACCTAATAACACAAGAATCATGGGATGCATTTATTGTACATCATGTGTATGTGTCTTATTAGGTGCATTATTGCTAGTAGAAAATTGTTTGACGATACATGTATTCATCAATTTGATTAAAAAAATTTATTTATGAAACAACAACTAAGTGCTAAAAATAAGGAAATAGAATAAAAACCAACGTACCCCTACCATAAAGAAAGGATATGGTACTCTTCACATGAAATAATGGTAAGCATTTTCAATATATCATAATATTTTTTTATGACATGAAATAACATGAATATTATGTTCACCTCTTTATATGTATATTGATGAATCCGAATCCAAAGACACATTCATTCCCCGACATGTTCTACGGAAGGATTTACGTGTAAGTAAATGTGGGATACTAATATATGAAGACACACAGAAATTTGGGGAAACATGTGTACATATGAAATAATAAAAATTTATTTTCCTCAAAAACTATTACATACCAATGAATTTTTTTCGTATATTTTCTATATGACATAGTCAAAAGAATTAGAAAAGCCTATTCTAGATGAACACATACTATCAGTGGCACTAAAAGGAATAGAAAAATACGGTCGCTTTAGAGGTATGGGTTGTGGGGTGATACCCCAAACATAGTTTGATAAAAAAATAATTTTATCAATGTAACAAAATAAATCATATGAGGGAAAGACTAGATACCCATGAAGAACAATTCCAATGGTGGAGAGAGATTCTAGATTCATTGTTTGGGGGAATAATATAGACGAAAAAACTCGAGAACAACATTTTCCAAATGATCCCCCCACCCCACCCCACCGCACCAGCTTTGAGGTGTGTCATTCACCCTCAAAGATTTGTCTTGTCGAATGTAATTAATGTTCTAATAATTATTTCTATGAAATTTGAATTAGTAATACACTGAATCCTTTCATGTGATAATATCCTATAGGGTTATAATAATTGGTATTTGTATCTATCAACACCCACCAATCAACTTGTAGCGAGGGATATGGTTTTCAATATCCAAAATGACATGATACACAACAGAAAACTTCTAATAGGCCATGTGAGAGTATTGATTAACATAGTCCATGAGATGATCACCGAGACCCCTAATCCAATTGATGAGGAAGATATTTATACAGTCAAAAAAGCTATTGGAATATTCATCACATGGCTATAACATCTTTCAAAAAAATTCGTTATTCATTTCAAATTTATTTTTCATGCTAAACCTTTATCAATTAATTAAAAAAGGACCAAACCGATGAATTTTATTAAATACAGGCAAAGGGAAGGGGTGAAATGAAAGACCCACTCAAAACCACCTAAATGATTAACCAGCCTATTGAAAATATCTACCTAATGAACCTTTACCCCGCCGTTCTATATATGCATTTACTATCATTGGAGGTTCATGGGGTGATAAAACCAATTTCTGTATACATTTTCACAAGTATTTTTGAAAATAAGAACATTTCTTCATCAAATACATACTGCTTAGTAGAAAAATACACTGATTTAGGTGATGTTGTTTACATTTAGGTGTTTTATGGCCAAACTCACAAACTGGGATAACATTGCAAAAAATTCCCAACTACATGGCCTGTACGTATCTACACTCCATGTACATTCAAACTCAGACATGGATCAGCTTAATGAGTACATGCTCATGTATCCAGAACAGAGATGACACGCCATGTGTGTCATACCTAAACACTGTGTTCGTGCATGTAGATGTGATTGGTGGCATTTTATAGATACTACATTC
This sequence comes from Viscum album, assembly GCA_963277665.1. Taxonomy (NCBI): domain Eukaryota; kingdom Viridiplantae; phylum Streptophyta; class Magnoliopsida; order Santalales; family Viscaceae; genus Viscum; species Viscum album. The sequence goes on along the minus strand of OY728128.1, from coordinate 411,317,401 downwards.
TATGTGAGGTGATTCCACACACCATGCACCTTCCACCAACTAGTTGTCAATGACTCGGATGTCAAGGGTGGCATAGATTGCCACATACCAAGGAAAAACTGTGATAAATGTGCATAGAAGAAGCTGCAGAGCATGTACCCTTTATAAAAGTTGTGTACTAGTTTTTCTATAAATAGAGGACTTTACCTCAGGTTCTTAGGAGTCAATATTCAATAACAAAAGAAGAGAGGTTCTACTGCTCTACTATTGTGCCACTATTGTTTTGTTACTCCGCCATTCAACCATTCTACCAATGAAGTCACCTCTCCTCGATGTTTTTGCAATGAACACATCAGAAATAGATGGTTTTCATGTCATATTATTTTCCATGTATAAATAGAAAACCCTTTTGGTGGGGTTGTTGATGATGAAACAGTGTTGTAATTTGGAATAATTATTATGTTTGTGTTTGTTATGTTTTATTCTTCTTATTCTTCTTAAATTATTTCTTTTTATCACTGAAAATTTTGAGCTAGTCCAAGGGAAGAATTATCAGAGACTCAAAAGAAAAATAACTAGGAATACCTTAACGATCATTAGAATAATTCATCAACTCACAAATGGACTGATCTAAATAATGAATTGTCACACATTGGCTTCCAGACCAAGGAGTCAGTTTCTTATGTTCCAGACATAGTTTATCAAATCAAGGGAACCTTATCACTATTGAAACCCATTGGGTTGGGTTTTCATGAACAACACAACCTAAAAAGATGTTTGAATAACCTCTATAATCACCATAGCATGAAAAAACTCTATTTTCTATTCACCACATTAATGACCACTTATATCATTACCCTTAAACATTAATCATTACATGAGCAATCAAAATAGTTTTCATAATAAAAAACAAAAAACCTACACTAAATTTAGCCCCATCTCCATTGGTGCATGAGCAAATGCCCGACATGATCCAAGAGCGTCGAGTCATCATCCATTCTTTTTATTGAACCAGAAACTGAATTGACGTTATTGAGACATCGACATGCACTGCTGGAAGAGAACAAACAGAACTCACCACCCATGGAAAATAAGGAGGAGGGAGTGCTGACCACTAAAGCTGCAGTTGGGAACCCGTAACATGACTAATAGCCTCCCACTAATGATATGCTATAGGAGGCCCCACAAATAGGCTTTATGGAGTTCATCCCATGGTGCTACTAGAAGCTTCTACAACAAACCCTTTTGGAGTACATGCATCCCCAACAACCACATTATATCTTTCAGCAGCCGTAAATCACACCTCAGGAGAAGAAATATATTCCACCTCCACTCCCTCAACAGTTACCTCAACACCATACTCTCATGGAGTATGACCTGTGGGCTATTCACAGAGCTGACACGAGCATAATTTGTCTAATAGTGTAGTACCATCATTAATGATCAAGACTTTTATCATGCAGCTGATCCAAAACATTGTTCAGTTTGGCTGCCTACCCAGAAAGGATAAAAACGACCATCTATCCAATTTACTGGAGATATGTGACACGTTCTACAACTATGGAGTGTCCAAGGACACCATTTTTATTCTATTCTTCATATTATTTCTAAGGGATAATGGAAAATACTAGATAAAAGGTTTTCTATAGTGATCTATCCTTACCTGGGAGAAGATGGCCCAGACATTCCTGTCAAAATATTTCTCACCCTCAAAGGCGGTCACCTTGCAGAACGAAATACTCAACATCCATTATCACATCTAAGAGTTGTTGTATGAGTCATGGGATAATTTAAAGGATATGTTTCACAAATTCCCACACCACTGCCTCCCATTCTTGATGTTTTTTCAGACCTTCTATGGCAGACTGATAATGACCATAAATTATGTGGTGGATGTTTCTTTTGGTGTAATGGATATGAAGAAATCCACCTAAGAGATTTTCAATCTGCTAGAAGACATGACTGTAAACAGCATCCAGTGTAATTTTGACTGGGGCACACAATAATGAGGTATGCACAATATCGATTCAACAACTATGTTTTCTTTCCATTTGAATGTTGTGTCCAAAAAGATTGAAGTTCTAAATCTGTAGAATGAATCCCAAGTACATGCGGCGAACCATTCCTCATGTAGAGAATGTGGTGACAACCACATCATCAGGGAATGTTCGGGGCCTACAGTAGGCCCTTCGACGAGATAGGTGAGTTATGTTACTCAAAACTGAGGTTCAAAATAGTACCAATAGTACACAAACCTAGAATGGATTTATCACTAGAACACATGATGGGGGCCACACACGAATAATCCTATGACCCAGAAACCGCCTGACTATGGTCGGAACTAGTATTAGTTTCTGTACTCAAGGAAATAACAGCATCAACATAGCTCTTACTAGCCTAAAGGGTATTAAAAACCCTTTCTTAGGGCATCTGAGGCAGCCACCACCTCCGCTAGCTTCAATTCCACCTCATCAGGAGAAATCCTCAATGTTAGAGGATCTAATGAAAAAGTTTTATATAATTTTGAGACCAGATTGTAGAATTAAGATGCTTCCATTTGAATCCTGGAGAACAAAATTGGCCAGTTGGAAAACTATCACCCAACGAGGTAGCTCGATACACTATCGAGTAACACTGAGAAGAACCCAATGGAGGAGGCTCATGTCGTCACACTGTGGAGAAGAAAGGAGCTACAACAGAAGGAACCAGCACATCATGGTGCACCTACACCCCCTGCTAACAAAGAATGTACATTTAAATACCCCTATTTATTCAAAGGCCCACCAAATGAATCCCCACATGGAAATGAAAAGGATGTTGGAAAACCCATTAAGCCTTCCTTACCCATCCTAGAAAGGATGAAGAAGAGAAGGCTAGGACACCAGTTCGGAAAGTTCATGGAAGTGTTTAGGAAACTTCACATCAATTTTATATTTATAGAGGCACTACAAAAGATGTCCACATAAGCAAAGTTCATGAAGGAGTTCCTATTCATAAAATGGAAGATGGAGGGTCTGGTCACCTTTACACTAACAAAGGAGTGCTTAGAGGTCTTACAATATTAAATTTATCCCATGCTCTATGATCCAGGTAGCCTCACTATCTCATGCACTATTTGACCGTGTGATCTTGGGATGACCCTCCACGACTTAAGGGCCATCATCATCCTCATACCCTTTGGATTTTTAAGAAGCTAGGGCTCAACGTCCTGAATCATACCCCATCAGCCCTTCAGTTTTCTGAATGATCCATTTAATATCCCAAGGGAATATTGGAGTACTTTCTAGTAAAGTTGGTAAGGATAATCCTCCCATAAGATTTCAACATCCTCGATATGGAGGAAGACTGGGTGGAACATCTCATTTAGAGAAGGAATTTCTTGGTCAATGGAAAGGTATTGATTGACATACACTGGGGGATATTATTTTTAGAGTAGGAGATGAAAGATTCCCCTACAATTTCCTAAAATCCGTCAAGAAAGCATCATTAACAGATCGTGTTGGATACTATGAAGTAACCACCGTGGATGATCAATTGAGTAGAAAAGGAGATTCTCTGGTATGTTCTTTCACCTCATATGACATTGTTTTTATAGAACCATTGATTGATGAAGCACCAGAGGATCGAAAATTCCTTGAAGGCCATGGCATCCACTACTGGTAGCATGCTATTATTCCAGACATTCTGGAGTGGCAAGATGTACAACCACATGTACCTGTTATTCTAAATGCGCATACACTAGAAATGATGAGTCTACTATCTTCTATAAATTATGGGTACTAGGGAGACCATTATGCATTCCCCATCAAACTAACTGAAACTCTAAAGGAGGATCAATAGGATGCACTACAGAAGGTTTTGAAGTGAAAAAAGAATGCAATTGGGTGGAATTTTGTAGATTTGATGGGCATCAGCACTACCAATTTCACCCACAAGGTGATACTTGACGAAGGAGTGAAGCCATCATGACAACCACAACGACGCATGAAACCCCCTCCCCCACATAAAGGATGTTATGACGAATGAAGTAATCATGTTTCTTGGTGTTGGCATCTTATACCCCATCTTAGATAATCAATGGTTTAGTACCATAAAAGTGGTACCCAAAAGAGGGGTATCTATGTGATTTCATATGAAAAGAACGAGCTCATCCCCTAATGCACTGTCACGAGCTGGAGAGTCTATGTGAACCACAAAAAGATAAAAGGATCCATTAGGAAGGATCATTTTTCCCTTCCCTTCATGGATCAAATGCTACAAAGAGTTGTGGGAAATGAGTTTAACTGCTTCCATGACACCTATTCGGTCTTTAATAAGATTTTCTTTACCCCATAGGATCAAGATAAGAGAACATTTACCTACCACTATGGTAGGTTTTCTAGCAAAAGGATTTATTTTTCATGTGCAACTATCTCTCCACCTTCTAGTGATCCATACTAGCTATCATCCATGATATGGTAGAATAGATCCTAACATTTTTTATGTATTATTTTTTCATTTACGGAAAACCATTGACCACTTTCTTGTCGCACCTGGAGTTAGTACTGGAATGATCTAATAACACTAACATAATATTGAATTTGAAAAGATGTCATTTCATTGTACAGATTTTCTTTTCCCTTGGCCACATAATATCAGTGAAGGGGATTTAGGTAGACCCAACAATAATAAAAGTATTTTCAAGACATCCCATTCTGAATTATGTTTGTGCCATCCACATCTTCCTGGGACATGCAGCTTTCTACAGGAAGTCTGTTTGAGACTTCCCAAAGAAAGATCAGACCCTCACCAACCTTCTATACAACGATTCCATTTTTGAGTTCGATGATGCACAAACCATATCTTTTTATCAGCTAAAGTAGTTCTTGGTAGATTCTCCATGGATGATTGCTCCCAACTCAGAGGAGAAATTTGAAGTGTTGTGAGATACTAGGAAATTCACAGTGGGAAAAATCCCAAGCCAGTGAATGGACTGAATTTTATGACTGATTGATTTTTTCGATTGGATTCTCAACGAGACACAGGTGAACTACACTACCATGTCGAAGGAGATGTTCGAAGTGGTGTTGGATTTTTACATTTTTTATTCTTATTTAGTGATGTCTAAATTTATTTTTTATATTAACCATGCCTCACTCAAGTACCTGCTAAAAATAAGGATGTGAATCCACGAATGATCTTATGGGTACTCCTATTACAAGAATTTGATATGGAGATCTGATACGAGAAGGGGAACAAGAAAATTGTTGTTGATCATATCTCCCTCCTGAAGCTGGTACATTTGGGGATGGAGGAAGATTTACAGATCATGAATGATTTCCCTAGTTTGCACCTTTTTGCATTTGAAGAATCACCACGACCAAGGTATACTGATATTGCTAATTTTTTTGTTACAAGTGCCATACTACTTGACTTTTACTTATATCAGAGGATGTGGTTTCTCTATAATGTCAAGAGTAAATTCTAGGAAGATCCTCCAAAATTATGATCCTATGGAGATTGGGTGATCTGATGTTGCATCCATAAAACAGAATTTCAGGGAGTTCTCAAATTCTATCATGCCTTGCCAGTTTGGGGCCGTTATGGGCTAGAATGTACTATAGAAATGATCCTACAGTTTGGGTTTTTCTAGGCCACTATGCATAGATATGTCTGAGCTTTTGTTTCTCATTACAATTGATGCCAATTAATAGGTAATGTGGGGCGCAATGTTGAGATTCCCTAGCACCCCATCCCAAAGGTCTATATATTCAGTGTCTTGGGAATAGACTTCATGTGTCTAATTTACATATATTTCAGGAACACTTACATCCAGGTCCATGCAGACTATGTCTCCAAGTGGGTGGAATCCACTCCTACAACACACAACACGTCTAAGGTGGTTTTGGACAGTTTAGAGAAACAATTTTTTTGCTGGTTCAGTGTTCCCTCTATATTGATCAGTGATAGAGGGACCCACATCGACAACACATTAATGAAAGGATTATTGTCGAAGTACATAGTGAAACATCATATGGGGATTTCATATCACCCCAAGCCCCTACGGACAAGTGGAGCTCTCCAACCATGACGACGTGTAGATTTAGGAAAAAATGGTGAACAATTAAAGGAATGACTGGTCCAAGAAAATGGACGATGCTTTGTGGGAATATTGGATTGCCTTCAAGATCCCACTATTGATGTCCCTATTCAGCCTCCTCTATGGAAAGCCATGTGATCTTCCAGTATAGTTAGAGAACAAATCTTACTGGTCTATCACAACTCTGAATTATTATCTGAAGACATCTAAAGAGAGGTGTAACATCTAACTGTCAAAACATGATCAAATCCGATGTGGGGAATAGGAGATTACCAATCTGTAAAAGGATAAGATGAGATAAATCCAAAACTAGATTATTTCTTGAAAATATTTCCAACCCGGTGATCAAGTAAATCTTTTTAACTCATATCTTCTATTGTTTCCATGAAACCTATAGTTATGATGGTCAGGAGCATTCCGAGTCATACGAGTAATACACCATGGAGTGGAGGAAATTTCTGGGGAGGATGGTCAACCATTCATTGTGAATGGATAATAGTTGAAGACTTACCATCACATGGAAGATATGGTTGGAACACTCTCCACCATGCATCTCAGGTAAGTAGAGGTAATTTGATCAAGCCAACGACCTAAAACAAAGGCGCTTCCTATGAGTCATCCCAGTGGTTAAATGTCATGTACCACTTTTACACTTGACATGTACTAATTTTTTTATTTTATATTCCTAATATTAAAAATTTATAAAATATCTTACTTATTAAAGAGGGATGATTCTAGTGTCGATGGTTATGTCGCGGGTGTTTATCCGCACCATTGAAGGATCAATTCCCTCCATCCCTACCTTTGGTGTGGGGTTCCTCCCTTTGATACTCGTGTAAAATTACACGACATCTGTTGTATTATTAATATAATATATAAATATTGTAAAATAAAAGAAAACCCATGATAGGGATGGATCGGTTGGCTAGGGTCATAACCCAGTTCCAAAAGACCTGAGTTCAAATCCTGACAACCATCCCATTTTTATCAATTTTCCTTTTAATAAAACCAAACGACATGTATTTGTGTATACTCCATGGGAGAAATGTTTTTATTTATAACTGAAAATATTTAAAAAAACGAAGGAATACATGCAGGTGAAGTTGGTAGATTGGCAGAGTCTCGGGCCTGGATCCAAAAGACCTAGGTTCGAACATAGATAATCTCCCAACTTCATCATTTTTATTCTAATTAAAAACCACATTCCATACCCTCAGTTAATACCTTTTAGTAATGGACCTATATGTTAAATATATATAATTCATAAACATGATTAGTAGTACAACCTTTGCACTACTAGTTGAAGAATTGCATCTGGATCAGCTGATCGTCAGATCAATGCTCGCCCCATGAACTGGGCCAATGGTTGTACTTATAATTTTCCAATTTTAAAACACATAATGTGTATTTACCGATATATTATGTGTATACATTTATGATTAGGGTTATCATGAAATATACAATGTGTATTTCAATAGACCACCTAAGTCTTTGACCTTACTCTCCACTAGGAGACATCATTATTTGTAGATATATTTGAAAATGTAATGAAATTTTAGTTAGTCACATTTATAAATAATAAAGCTATATGTAAGATGTTTTTAAATGTTGAATGCTTACATTGGATCTTCCTTTTTTTTAAAATTATTGGTGATATAGTTTAAAATAAACTTGTAATCCTTGGATACTTACATTGATCGAGATAATCATTTATATGCATGTAACAACCTGATTGACTCTTTATTTTCTATTCCCACACCTGAGAGGTATTCATAACAGTTTGGCATATTTTTTATAATACACTATTTCTTTAGAGATTATTAGGATATACATAAATCCCATAAGTTTCAAGTTTTATTTTCATAACATGAATAATTTTTGAAATATATTAAAATGATTGAGGCATTAGATTGTTTCAACACCTTTGATCTTGAGACCTACACTACAGCTGATTTTTATAGAGCCCCTAGGAAGCATGGAAAACCATGATAGGATGGCACATTAAAAGATTATTTCCCTTCCTACCCTAATTATTTTAATCTTTTCATGGTTATTCACAAGATGTTTAGAAAGGAAATTTGCATGTCATGGAACATTTTTATGAATAGTCATGAAATTATGTTTGTGGGAGTGCCTCTAGTTCATTTGGGGTAGAAAGGGTTCCAAACCAATATTCGTGGAATTTTTATGTGGTACCCTTATTTAAAAAAATGATAAAGATAATGGGACCTTATACTCACTTGATGGTTTGAGAACCCTAACTAACTAAGGGAGATGGTCGTTATGAGTGAATTTTACCGAGCTTGGTGTGCATGATTTTTCATAAAGTTTTATTTTTAATATCATGCAGTGTTATTTAAAGAATTTAGCATCCATTTTCATGCCTCAGAGTTTATTTCTCAAATTTTTACCTACCATCCCTTAGCCATAAAGACATCTGAACCTTATGGAAAATCCCTCATGATTTTTGTAATTCAATTTTTTAATTTTATGAACAATATTCCTTGAAAACCATTGGATAATGTGTAAATTCCTTAGATTGAGCAATAAATTTATTTTAAATATCTTGAGTGTTAAGTTTTTCATTTACTTGTGAGATAGATCATCAAGTTGGATGATTATTTTTGAAAGGTTGCAATATGTGTTTAAAAGAGGACAAAAGTTGTTAATTGAATTATATATGAGTCATGAATAACACAACCTATTAAGAAGTTTGTATGTAAGAGGATAAAAGTTTGTATATATGAATCATGAATAACACAACCTTTTAAAATATAGGCTCTTTTAATTAGATGTTGATATTTTCATAAGGGGATGCAAATGGCTAAGTGTGGGGGAGTTTGATACAGCCGATTTGTGTTTACATTTCCACCTATATTTTTGAATTTAAGAGCATGTTTTCATATGATAACTACTTCTTAGTGGGAAAATAATTTTATTTTGATGATCTTTTTTATTTTTGGTGTTTTTTGGCCAAACACACAAACTGGGGGAAATATAAGGAAAATTCCGAACTACACGGTGTGTACATAACTACATGTTGTCTACATTCGGACTCAAACATGGATCAGTTGGATGATTACATGCCCATGACTCCATAACATAGATGACATGTTGGTATTTCAAACTTACATGATGTGTATAGGCATCTAGATGAATTTGGTGTCATTTTCTAGAGACTACACACCTTGTAATGTAGCGCCACATGTCTATTACCTTCCACCAACCAGACTTCAATGCCACGGATGTCACGGGAGGCAAAGCTGTCCACCTACTAGGGAAAAACTGTGACCAAAGTGCATTGATGAAACTACACAGTGTGTACTATTTTTACACGCCATGTAATTCTGTTTTCTATAAATAGAGGACTTTGCCACCAGTTTTGGGGAGTCATTTTTCAATATCCTAAGGAGGGAGTTTTTGCTGCACTTCTTTCATGTCATTATTGTTCTAATACTTCTCCATTCCACCATTCTACCAATGAATTCACCTCTCCTCGATTATTATGCAATGACCACATCCGTTATAAAGGGTTAAATTATTGTCATTTATTTTATGTGTCACAAAACACCATGTGTGATAGGGTTATGGATGACGAAAGAGTGATGTAATTTTGATTAATTGTTATGTTTGTGTTTGTTCTATTTATTTCTTCTTATTCATCTTAAATCATTTATTTTTATCAAGTCAAATTAAAATCCAGTAAAAGAACATAATTTTTTGGGACTCAAAGTAATAATTACTATGAATACATTCATGATCAATGGAAGTACTCATCGACTCAAAAATGGGCTGATATAAATAATGAATTTGGAAACACTTGGTAATGGACCATAGAGAATGTTTTTTCAGATCCAGACATTGTTTTCTAGATCAAGGGAACCTTGTCACAATAGAAACTGAGTGTGTTGGGTAATCATGAACAACACAACATATTAAGAAGCTTGTATAACCTCCATAATCACCATATCCCAACATGCTCTTTTTTCAATCAACCACAATAAAAACTAACATTATTTTTAGTAACATTAAACATCAATATTTACTTAAGTAATCAAAATGATAGTCATACTCCTAATAAAATCCCACACTAAATTTATCATCCTTCACTAAGTTAATTCCAAACTCAATCTAATTCATGCACTCACCCATTCCTGTGGATCGACCCTGCACATACTCTATACTAGCTTAAGAGTGTGTAATATCAATTTGGGACACATTTAGCATACCTTTAGTTACATGACAGACCATTTGGATACAAATATTAAAAATGGTGGTAGTCACATAGTTGATTTTGAAGAAAACATGTATAGAGAGGGTGTTCAAATCTTTTTTGGTGTTGAAAAATGTAAGTGAAATCCTCAAATATAATTTTATAGACACCTTAGTTAAAAATGTATACATGAGGTTTGTTTTTATGATTTGATTTTCCAGAAGTTGATATAATATTCTAATTTTGACTAAAAACAGTTCATATTTTTGGCAGGCATATATATAAAAAAATTGAAGGGATTTCGCCATGATATTTTTTTGACATGTTATTTCTCACACCACCTCTATACAACAACAAAAAATAGTACAAAAAATATGATGAAATAATAGAAAAAATGGTTGAATCATTTGAAATCAAACATATGGATGAAAAACTCTTCTTAATAACAACAATGTGGGGGTAATACTATATAATTTAATCATATAAAATATATTTTCATTTCATTCATTAATTATTAATTTTTGTGTTTTTAGGATACATTGGATGCTGATTGTGGTCAATTTTGATAGTCCAAATATTTATTTCCTAGATTAAATGCATGGATATAAAATAAAATGAAAACATGTGATGGAGTTTGTAAATTTGAAATACACAAAATAAAAAATTTTAGAACTAAAAATCACATTATATAATTAATATTTTCTTTTAATATGGTTTCTTTTACTATAGGTTGGTGCATCAATATCGTCAAAATCAAGGAATGAGTATTGGGGCTAAGAATGAGCACCATTTCAAGTAATGACCCAATGTTTTATCAATGGAAATAAATATCTTATAAATATGTCATATAATCACATGAAATCAAAAAACAATTAACTAATATGTACTATGTTCCTCTAAACATAATTTTGAGACATTTGTGTTTTAAATTTCAAATATATCATATTCCTAGTTGTGATTAGTAAGATGTTTGGAGTTTGATAAGGGAAACCATTTTTTGGTGAATAGTAACCTACCATTATAAATAGTAACATACCCTTAAGAATATTAATATAACCCTAATTAGTATTACATTACTGAAAATAATTTTAACCTCACCCTTGTTTGTATAAATAATATTTAAACATCTTATAAGTGATAATATTACCATAGTAAAAGTGTTGGTAATTTTGTAAGTCATAAATAATTAATTAAAATTAATTAATTAATTGATAAAAATATATCTTCTTAAAATTTTTTCATAAAATAACAATTTTATGTCTTCTGGATTTAAGAAAATTTTAAAAGACATTATGTTATTTTTGAAACCATTATAAAACCAGTTATACTAATAAATTCACTATTTTTCAAGTAAATTGTGAATTTAATTTAAAATTAAATTAATAATATTTAGAATCATTTTTAAAAATTATTTATTTCATTTTTGGATTCTACATGTCAAAAAATGGTACGGGTGAATTATTTTTATTTTTCTAAAATACATAAATATTTATGAATAGTAAAATACGATAATTCAAAATAAATGCTAAAAGCTGAATTTCTGCATCGTGCTTGACACAAAGATGATGTAAATGGACATTGGATCGAAGTCAAATGCCCATATTACTATTTTGATTCACAAGAATCATTAATATTTCTTGAATTATGAAAAAAATAATAAACTAATTATTAAAATAATAAGAAAAACCTCCTCCCCCCCAATATAAAAAACCACACTCACTCTCATCTTCTCTTCACTCTTCTAAATCCTTGTGCCATCAATAAAATCTGCCAAAATCTCTCCCCAATATCCTCCCCCACGTACATCAACTCTTGGGCTCCTTAGAAGATAAAATCCACTCTCTTTAAGAGGATCCCAAAAGAGATAAACTCAATAGGTAAATTCCTCATTCTGATTCTATTATTTTCATTCACGTTCTTTTCTTTTCTTTTTCATTCCTCACCTCACTTCAACAAAATGGTATGATAACTCTAGTAACATATATTTATTGTAATTTTTTTATTCTAATGCTATAGTACTTTATCGAATCTCCTTTACCCTTCTTTTATATGAAATAAATGAAAACACCGTCTGATATGTGTTAATTTATCACATTCAAGAATAACAGTTTATGAATTTATATTACCATCTTCTATTCTGGTCATAAAACCATTTTTATGGTTGAAAAATAATATAAAATATTTATTTTACCTTATGTTTTTAAATCTATTTTTACACTATATGTAAAATAATAATACAAAACAATTTGATTATGAACAAAATATCCAAGTCAATCCAAGCATTTAACATTAATGTTTTATATAACGATTCACCTTCTATACAAATAACAAAATGAATTTTATAACATTGTAATGTTATATAAAATCAATTCTGAAAAACCACCACCATCATACATGTGTGTTCAAAAACCAATATCGGTGATCCAATCATTAAAACCAGGGAAACAAATGAACCCGAACAATGAAATTGAACCTCATAACCAATCAAAAAGGTTATCAATGAACTCAAAAAAGTTATAATAAGTAATTGAAATGTGAAATGTGTTCTATAATTATTAATTAATTATCCTAATATTATTATTCATGTCAGTAATATCATGTGTAGAACACCATAAGACATAAGGTAAGGGATCCTCTCTATTTCACTTTTATTCAAGAATCTTTTCGATGTTATGAAATTTTATGTGTAATCCCTAATGATGAGGTATGATTTCTCACCTCCCCCGTAATTTCATAATGATATATAAAATATGATAAACCCTTTCTCTCACATTGAACCCTCTTATGTATACATGATACTATGCCGATATTCCATAAGGGATTCTACCTGAGCTTCCTATATTCCTTCAAGTTGCTCTGTATTTCTTGTTGTTCAAATGATATTTCCTTTTACTTTTAACTAAAACATATATAAACTTTTTATATGTTTTTAATTATACATTAAATCACATACCATGATATATTCCAATTTCCCTTATGAATAGACATGTATATATTAGGTCCATTATTTCAGGGACACTTTTATGATACATACATTTGTTATTATTTATGACATTATTGTGGTACCCAATTCCTTCAATGTTTAACCCTTATGTTTATGTAATATTGATTATGTATAATTCTTTATGTGGAAATCATATTAATGAAATGGTTGCAACTAGACAGTGATCTAAATAATTTTGTAAATTTAAGTCTCGTGATATGTTACTTGTGATGGTGTTGGACGTTAGCCTTGGCTTGTGCTACCATGTGCTACGATCTTGGAGGTTAGACATGGATTGCGCTACCATGTGAAACAGTTTTGGCGGTTAGTCATGACTCGTAATAAAGTAATGTTTTATGTTTCTTCCACATTATTATGACTCCATATTTATATGACTCCATGTTTATATGTTATGATTCCATATGTACATGGCTTTTTATATTATCATGTCATTCGTTCTATCACATGTGATAATGATATGTTCTTATGATTATTCCTTTATTGGGCTATTTAGAGCATAACTTTCTTCATTTGTTCCCTCGGGTAACCTATGTAGATATTTGAGCACAATGGAAGTTAGGATCTCAGTTTGAAGATCATATAATTCTGTTTATTTATTTCCATGTTATTAGTTTTATGTACATATTACACTATGACACTAGATATAAGGATTATTGTCTTGTAATCTAATGTATAATTATGCTAAAAATCATGTAATATTACTTGTAAAAGCCTAGGGTCCCTATATGACAAGTTCTACAACTCTACAGGTAATGGGGTATATATAAAAAGATTTCACTATCAAATCACAACTGAAAATAAATTACTTATTTTTCTATTTGTTTCTACAGTGTATTAAATAAATAAATAAAAAAGGTTGTGGTTATAATGTTTTTATATTTATAAGAGAGATCATATTCCATGAACACACTATCGTCACTGAAAAGGTATTTTCAAAGATAATTACTTTTTCATTAAAAATATTTATAAATCCTTTTTTATTGATGTTTTTACAGTGCTAATATGATGTTCAAAAAGACTCATATTCACAAGACGATATAGAATTCTTCAGAAATGAATATACAACATACCTGATGGAATAATGAACAATAATTGAATAAAGATGTGACTTCCATAGAAGTAGTGGATTTATTTATATTGATGTTTAATTTACTTTTTTTTTAGTATTACTCACATTATAATTGTTTTCTTATACAGATGGATTCTTTGTTCGAGTTGGGGTAGTTTATTCAAAGACACTCATGCTCATGAGAGATAAGACTTTAAGGATGCAACTCAAAATTCAATGAGATGGTAAATTTATTTTTTAATATACTTTGTTTTTTCACATTACATTATATATTATCTACTACATTATCATAATATAAATTAAATTTTTGACTACTCATGTAGACAATGTCTTCCATTGACTTATTCACTATTACAAACTTGTCACCCCTATTGTTTCATCATTTATCATTTTCCTTTAAAGGTAGTTGAGATAAAATGAAGGAAAGATATAAATTCCAACACTAAAATGTTTTCATTTAGATAAAAAGAATATAATGGAATGTTTGGTATCATTTTCAGTTGGGATTGTTTCCATTTATTTGGGTATATAGGAATCATTTGTACCTCAATCCTTTGTGATGTCTACGACTTAATCTTAATTCAAACTGATACACGATGTGAATGATATAACTCAAAGTGTCTATTTTTATTTTAAATTGAAATTAATTTAAGTAAAAAAGAACAAGTGACATACTGGAAACTGATCAAATGAACTCGTATTGTTTTGATACATTAGGAAAACAATCAGTATGTCATTTTTTACGTGTAGGAATAAACTGCCCCCCAAAATGATTCATTTTATTAGCGGTATAACTAAAAGATTCAATTTTCTTTTAAAATTGACATTATTTTATGTAAAAAGAACATGTGACTTGCTGAAAACAGAGAAGCGCAATCAGAATTGTTTTTCAAACTATAGGAAAATGATCTTTGAGTCATTTTTTATGTGCAGGAATAAATCACACATAAAACTGATGCATGGTGTGACCTGTATGAGTAAAAGTTTCTGTTGTCAGTTTAAAATTGATATCTTATTTTAAAACGTGTCAGCCACTAAAAACCATGAAAACATGCTCTGATTATCTTGATAAATTAGTAAAATGATTCAAAAGTAATTTGGGACGTGTATGATGTATTCTCGCATTAAAACAATGAATTGTGTGATCAGTATGACTCAAAATGTGTGTTTCCAATTTGAAATGACACTTTTGTAAAAAAATTACAAGTGAAATACGGAAAACAGAGAAAAAATTCGGATAGTTTGGATCCTTTAGGAAAATGATCTATAAGTCATTATCTATGTGTAAGAATCAACCAAACCTGAATATGATGCATGGTGTGACCAATCTAACTCAAAGTGACTATTTTAATTTGAAATTGACATTAACTTTAGTAAATGGTACTAGTGACAGGCGGAAAACCAGGAAAATGCATTCAGATTTTGTTGATAATTTAGAAAAATGTCTCAAGAGTCATTTCTGTTGTGTAGAAGTCAACCACACCTCAATATAGCACACAGTGCGGCCGGTATGACTCAACGTGTATCTTTTTATTTAAAAATGACATTAATTTAAGTAAAAAGAATAAGTGACATATTAAAAATTAAAAAAACACATTTTTTTATTTTGATACATTAGTAAAATGATCCATGAGTCATTTGTGATGTGTATAAATCATCCAAACATCAATACAATGCATGGTGTGACCAACATGACTAAAAGTGACAATAATTAGTTTTAAATTGACATTATTACTCAAAACATGTCACCCACTGAAAACCCTGAAAATGTGATCCGATTGTCTTCATAATTTAGGGAAAAGATTCGTAAGACATTTTTGACAAGTATGGAGAATACTCACATAATCCCGATGCACGATACGATCAGTATGACTCAAAATGTGTGTTTCCAAGTTGAAATGAAATTCTAGTAATAAAATCTAGAATACTGAAAACTGAGAATACAGATTTGGATTGTTTTGATACTTCATGAAATGATCTATATGTCATTTTTGATATTGAAGAATCATCCACATCTCGTTATGATGCCCGGTGTGGCCGATATATATCAAAGTGTCTCTTATTATTTACAATTTACATTAATTTTAGTAAAACAAATAAGTGACATACTGAAGTCCAATAAAACAGATTTGGTTTATTTTTATAATTCAGGAAAACAATCTATGAGTCATCTGTTACATGTAAGAATTAAAACAACCTCAATACAATGCATGGTGTGGCTGATATCTCTAATAGTGTGCTTTTATTTTAAATTTACATTAATTTAAGTCAAAAGAACAAGTGAACTACTAAAAAAAAGAAAAATCATTTGGATTGTTTATGTACTTTAATTAAATTATCCATAAGCCATTTTTGACATGAAATAATCAACCAATCATCAATCCTATGCACGGTGTGACCAGTATGACTAAATGTGTCTGTTATCAGTTTAAAATTGACATTTTTGCTAAAGATGTGCGAGTCAGTAAAAACCAAGAAAAGAGACTTTGATTGTCTTGATAATTTAGGACGATTCAATAGTCAGTTGTGACATATATGAAGTAGTCTCATGTCAAACCGATGCACGATGCAACTATCATGAATTAATATTAATATTTGTAGTTTGTAGTGACATTTTAGATAAAAACAAAACTGACATACGAAAAACCAATAAAACATGTTCAGATGTTTTTGAAACATTTGAGAAATGATCCATCAGAAATTTTTGTTAGGTAGGAATCAACCAAACCTAAATCTAATGCATTGTGTGACCAATATAAATCCAAATGTTTCATTAGTTAAAATTGATATTAATTTTAGTAATAGAGAAAGTGACATACACAAATCCAAGAAAACACATTCGGATTGTTTTTCTATTTTAGGAAAATGATCAATAACTAATTTTTGACAGGTTAGAATAAACTCCACCTCAATAGAATGCATTGTATGACCGATATAACTCAAAATGATTCTTTTTTATTAAAAATTGACATTTTATTAATGTATTCTTCGATATTAATATTTAATTTATGTCGTTATACTATTGTTAACATAATATCTATCTTCTTATATAGGAGGAATCTTTTTCTAGAGTTGGGATGATTTTTATGGAAACTTATACTATGAGAAACCATTTTTGAGGGGGGTTCAGAAGGGTGAAAAGATAAAACATTAACGTTTTTAACTATTTATTGTATAATTGTAAATGTAATTATATAAAACATTGTTTAAAATGTATATAGAAGTGTTTTTTGTATATACCATGGATTTATATTGTTGTATTCATGATATCAATTAAATATATACAAATTTTTTTTAAATTAAATGATTTTTCTTGTTGTGTTGGTATATTAACATCATATTTTAGCTAGATATTTTTATCGCCGATAAAGGTTGGCATTTATTAGTGATAAAATAGTTCTGATAAAGGGAGGTATTTATGTTTTTTTTGTGTAATAGTTCATGATAATTTATATTCATACACTTTATTATGATTATTATTAATATCTTAATATTAATATATATAATAGACTCCCATATATATGTAGTTGTTTATATATTAAATATATATTTATATAAATATATGTATACTTAAATCTGTTTTTTAATGTAAATAAACTTTTTATATCACTAAAAATGGGTGGTGAGATGGAACCATTGTTTGAAAAATTTGTTTCTATAAGAAACCATGCAATATAAATTACATGTTAGAGGATGGTTATCTTAGGTATCAATATATTATTATCTTAAATTATTTATCCCCATATCCATTTAATGGGAGTAAAATATATTGGATGCATGGTTAAATATACATTTCCTGGGTAGGATAAAATAAACACATCCTCAAATATTTAGCATCTAAAAGTTAGGATCCATTTGATATTGCAGAAAATTTTATAATTTTTTCAAATATTCATTACAATTTATGTTAAAAAATGTTTGAAAAAATAGATGGAACAAAATAAATTATACAAAATATATGTCAATATAAATTCATTTTAAAAAATTTTAATATAAAAATGCTTTTATTTCAAAACATCTATGTATTTATTTTTTATCAATTAAAATATGTTTTATGTTTATATAATTCAACAAAATTTAAATATATTTTTTTAAAAATGAATTCATAAAATATTTTATCAAAGCATTTGAAAATTTAGTATTTTAACTATGTATTTATAGTTAGAAAAATATGTAGCCATGTTTTGAGACTTTAATCTAGCATGGGAAAAGACCAAGAAACACCGTGTGAGTCAGAAAATTCTGAAACCCTAACCAAAATTCAATGACCCAAACTCACTGACTTATACTGAAGATATTTTCGAGAAAAATGTAGTGTTGGATTTGGGGTTTGTAAATATTAAATTAAGTCAAAAAAGTTGACAGTGTAGAAATGAAAAATCATTTATAGATTTTGAATCATCTCATAATTAATATGATTTGGATAGAAATGATGGTGGAGATGTTTATTTTAAGGTAATTATTTTTATTTTTTAAAAAAATGTTAACAACAAGATTGAAGATAAATTATAACCATTCTTTTTATTTTACTAAGTTATTATATCCCAACAGAATAAGAGAAATAAAAATAATGGAATATGAAAGGGAAAACATGATTTTTAATTTAAATAAATAGTGGATATGCATGAGTCAGCACACATGGAATCATATTGTTTAGTAAAAAATGAAAAATAGATGGTCATTGGGTAAGACAGAGCAGATCCATGAACGGAAGGGGTGAGCTATGTGTGATCACACCTATATCCAACATCCTCATAGTGATGGTTAGTCCAAGAAGACCTTGTATTGGAGCAACGGGAGGAAGGACTGGGTAAAGGTGAGTAGTGTGGCCATGAGCAACGGTTTGAATAAAACTGTTTGTGCTCCATTCGAAATGTTCTTAAAGGGTCTAGTGTAGAGGGAGTGTGGTATATGAAGGATGATGAGAATGGCATTAGAGAAAAGGGATAGGAGGAGGAGGTTCATGGGTGTGGGGTGGGAGATGAAAGGTGACACCATCTTGCCACGTTACCTTATGAAGCATGGTGAAAACCAAGAGAAGATGATGAGGAGGAGGTTCATGGAAGTGGGGTGGGAGATGAAAGGGGACACCATCTCATCATGGTAATTTTCCTAATGAAGCCCTATGAGATGCCCGAGGAGGTTTTGGAAATATATTAATTGTTAGGATTCCAAACACATTTATATAACCTTTTCATTATATATTTATTTTCTCATTGTTCCAATGCCTTTATAGAACCTTTTCCAGGTTCTGGTAGGGGTTATTCTTGTCAGGTTTTAGGGGCAGATGATGTCCCCTTTTGACACCCAACCCACATTCATGAACCGCCACCTCATATTTGTTATATTATGTTGCATGGTATACTTATTTCCTGACTTATTACCATTCTCACTCTGCACCGTATCCTTGAAGGCCACATCTGTTATATCCTTGGCAGTTTTATTGATATTGGAGCTCATCACCGCAAAGATTGCCTTCCTTCCCAGCCTCCTGTTGATCATCCTACTGCTCCTGTACAAAGTGTTCAAAACACACTTATTCATACTTCTCAATCTATATGCATTTACTCATTTTCCCAGGGTGAAGATGTCTTTGATGAACATTATCTAGGTTCGTGTAGGGATTTTTCATGTAATGTATCATGGTTAAATGGTGTCCCCTTTATACACCCACCTCAATACCATGAATCTCCTCCTCCTATCTATTTTATTGCACTATGTGCTATATATTTTTCTGAATTTATTACCACTCTCCCCACTCTGCACCCAAGACCTCCTCCTCAAAATTGTATTGTGTTGTATGATATATGTTTTTCAAAATATATTACCATGCTCCCGAATCTGCACCTGATCCATAGAATTTATTGATCTGCCTTTTCAATCACATCCTAGTGTGGTTTTGGGTGTCATAATTTTATATAAAAAACATAAAAACATTAATATATTGGGTTCATTTGAGTCTTAGAATTGAATTTAATAATAATAAGATCTTATTATGTATGTAATAATAACAAATAATACATAACACATATTAATAATAATAACAACATATTAATAACAATAATAATAAAAATAATATTAACAAATTAATAATAAAAAATATATATAATTAAATTTAAAAGGAAAAAACATTTTTAAAAAAAAATTATGACACTTATTGTTTAGTGAAAGACTAAATCATAAGGAAATGAAAAACCACTAAATAAATACCAATCGTGAATTTCCTATGGTTTTCTAAAACTTCTTCTAAATAAATAAAAAATAAAAATTTAGCATTGGTTTTGAAAACTACTTCTAAATAAAATGTCACTAAACACTATTTCTTTATGTAGTGTCCTTCCATCATACTCACCACCATTTTTAATCTTAGACACTTCACTTTATACCATGTTGCCTGTGCCACCAAATATTTTTCTTGAATGAAGAATCCGAACACTTCAAAATTGTGTTTCACGAAGTATACCAACATTGTTACAAAATATTCATGCACATTAGGAACCACATTTTATCAGTGATAAAAGAACAGCACTGGTAAAGGTGGTACTTTTATCTGCACTAATTAAACGAACTAATAATAGAGGACTTCATGAATACTCTAAAATCTCTGATAAAGGGTGGTTGTTAGTAGTGTTTATTTAGCATTGATAAAGACCATCTTTATAAGTGTTTTCTTATCCTTTATCTGCGCTTTTTTAGCACTGATAAATGGGCCCTTTATCATAATTCTTCATTGCACTCTTAAAATGTTACCTTCATTGAAAATATAAATTATAAAAAATCACATATTAGTATATAAATATATTTTTATTTATATATATGAAAAATATATTTTCTTAAATATTATTTATATGATACTAAATATGTATTGACACATAATGTATAATTTATTTAGTCAAAGAATTTTAAAAATAATTAGAAATTATTATTAACAATTAATTTTTAAATTATAATTATGTAATAGTTATTTAAAAACAATTTGATGTTAGAAAAAGTTAATGAATTAATTAATATTATAATATAAGTTGAAAATGTGACATGAACTTCAAACGACCATATCTTTTGATCATGATTTCCTCATAGGATCCATGAGATATGAAATCAAATATATGGAATGTCTATTTATTTTCACAACCCAAGGGAACCCCAATCTATGTATTTTCTGACAAAAAAGGCATGGAAGGCCTTTAAAACTATGTTTATACGTGGGATACCTTGATTTATCAACATTTGAGGAAATTTATTCTTTATTACGAGGGTATCCTTTCCCATTTTCTATACAGACATAATTTATATCCAGGGATTAGATTCACATAGATATTATGATGTTCAAATATTAAAAATTTTCATATTTCATTACTACAAAATAGTGTTTTATCCACCCTAAAAAAATCTTTTATTAGTGTTAAAACTGAATTGATAATCGAGGCGATATTAAAAGGGGAACACTTTTATTAGTGCTCACAAAAGCACTGATAAATTCCCCCTTTATGAGCACTAAAAAAGGGATGATAAAAGGGTCATTTTATCAGCACTATAAAAGTGCTAGTAAGAGTTCAAGAATTCCACTTATGAATCCTAAATAGGAATTTAGATCAAATGTTATGGTTGTATGATGTTCAAGTCACTTTTTCAACTTATCTTAAAATATTAATTAATTCATTGATATATATGTCTTTTTAGGATCCATGACATATAAAATCAAATCTATGGAATATATCATCCTTTTCAAGACCTAATGAAACACCAATATCAATATTTTCTAAGTAAAAATGCACCGGAAGGCTTCTAAAACAGATTTTTAGGTTGAGATACCCATATTTTTCATCATCCGATGAAATTTCTTCTTATTTTAAGAGAGTATTCTTGTAATTTTTCAATAGAGACAATATTTATACCCATTTATTAATTTCATAGATATATTATGGTGTTAAAATATTGAAATTTTTCATATTTCACTACTAAAATTTTTTTATCTGTACTAAATAAGCTTTTATCATCTCTAAAAAAAGTGTTACTAATCGAGAACTTTTAAAAGGGGATCCTTTTTTTGGTGCTCAAAATAACGCTGATTAAAGTCAAAAAAAAATATCTATAAATCGAAGGGTTTACCCACACCCTTTTATCAATAATTCACCCCTTTTCCAAAATTCTAGGAATCCCCAACCACACGTGCCACCACCACTCTTTTAATAGCCCTAGGTGCACCCCCACCCTCCCCCCACACTCTATAACAATGCTAGCACCCACTGAACCCACCCAAACTCCCCTACTTCTACTTGGATTTGGACCTGAGACCTATCCCTTGCGTGAATTCACCTTCACCACAAATCCATATTCTTTCCTTCTCCCATTAATGATATATATATTTTTTATATATTTATATTGTTATATTTATTCATATATTAATATAGATTTATATTAAAATAAATATATTTAGTTATATTAATATATATATATATATAGTTAGTTATATTTATATTTATATTTATATTTATTTATTTACAAATAAATATGTGTTTTGTTATATTTGTATTCTTATATTTATTAATATATTAATATGTATTTATAAGATTAGTTTCAAATGAATTAATAAAATATTATTTCTTGTCTGTGTTTATTAATGGATATATAAATAAATAAATATAACATACATACACATGTATATTATAAATATATGTATGTTTGTGCATTTGTAAGTAAAATTTTAAATTTTTTTATATATTTTTATATATTTAAATATAATATATATTAATATTAATATTAATATGTTAGAATATATAGATAATATATATAAGTTTTTTTAAAACAAACACACACTAAAATATATTTATATATAGTCCAACACACACATTATATAGTAATATAAATATTCATATATTCATATTTTAAATAAAATAAATATTAGTTTTTTATTTAGATAAGGCATATATGTTGAGAAATACAATTTATATGTAAATATGATTAATTTTCTATCTATAAAATGAAAATTTTTAGGTCTGAATATATAAAATATATGTATATTATTATATATTTGATTATAAATTACAGTAAAATATGAAAAATGATTAAATTTCAAAGTCATAATATCAATATGAATTTAATATCTAGGAATAAATGTAATCTTTACTGAAAAGTGAAAAAATACATCCTTAAAGAAGGAAGGAATTCCATCGAATGTTAAAAAATTTGGATATCCTGACTAAAAACATAGTTTTTGAGGCATTTTGATCATTTTTTTCCCTCAAAAAATGTGATAAATGGCGCTCTTATATCATTAATTAGTAATGATTATCTCAAGATTCAATTTTTTATGTGTTAGGGCTTAAACGGACACCCGTATCAAAAGTTATGGCTGTTTGAAGATTGAGTTATGTTTTCAACTTATTTTATATATTTATTGGTTTTTTGATTTTTTATGTCATAAAATTGTTATTAAAAGATTATTACTATATAATAATTAGAACATTATCAATTAATAATATTTATTAAAATATTTTATAAACAATTTTCACTAAATATCTTATTTATTAGGATTAAATGTATATTTATACATATTAAGGCATATTGAAATATATATATATATATATATATTAAATTTATGTAAATATAAATATATAAAAATTTATATTAATATATTATTTATAATTATTTTTTTAAAGATACCCTTTACAAGAACTAGTAAAATTACACTGAAAAGACCCCCCATATCAGTGCTAATAAAATTTCATAGAAAAAGGGAGTTCATTTAAGGGAACTAAAAATAGCCTTGATAATGTGGGTGCCTCTATCAATTCTAAAAAAATAACTGATAATGGAATATGCTTAAAATTTATTTTTTAGCACTATTAAATGGTGGATCTGCAAAAACCCGTTTTTGTGGTAGTATTTTTTGGTTATTTAAAATTAAAATATATACATATATATTGAGGAAAACATATGATAGCCAAATTATCGTTAATTCTTTAGATCATGGTGAAAGGTCACTTTATTTTTTTTGATATAATATGGAAAAATCTAACACATATAATCTAAGCTATAATATTTTCAGTTTCCCTCTATTGGTAATGAATGTAATCACGTTACCGATTTTCTTACCCCTTTATAGGGTGGTAGGGATCCCTTTTACTAATTTTCTTTTTTTTCCTCACAACTTGTGTAATGTTTCATTAGATAATATTTTAATATAAAACCTACCATTCTTTAATATATATATATATATATATATATATATATAATTTTATATATGAACTTAAATGTATAAATAAAAATGTAAACATATTTTTATAAATAAATTCTTTTGAAATAAATAAATAAATATATATATATAAGAATATTAATTTTTCATTTTATTTAAAATAAAAATTTATCCATTATAATTACCACATAAATAAATATGAAAATGTAAATACCTATAAAATTTCATGCAAAATTACCAAGTGCTAAGAGAGGGGAGCCATCTTAGTAACAGAATAGGGGGAAAATCTAGCACATTGAGTGTGGGGAGGGAATAGAAGACTGATTGGATGTGCATACTGCCTTGGAATATAACTGTGAAGTGTTTCAAGGACAAGACACCGAGATGTTCTATAATTTCCATGGGTGGTGTGCTGTTATCACGCTATGGCACCACTGACCACCATTTTCACCTCTGATAGTTGTCTCTTATAGTTGAGTGCTATCATGTTGATTTTTTTCCAGCTGCTTGCAACCATTGTTGTCAATGGTTGATGGTGAACCAACCCCACCTAATAGTATGGTAGGTGGCACCCATGGGAGAATTCCATGGTTGGAGTCATCCATTAACGATGTCCATAGGTAGGTGGTGGATTGGTGTTAGTTTTTCCAAACATGCCACCTATCACAATGCTAATTTAAGGAGGGACAAGGGATATTCATTAAGCATCAATTGATCCAAGATTGGTCTTCCATCCAAGAGGTCCTTGAGAGATCCATGTGTGAGGAAGAAAGGAAGGTGTGGTAGGGGTACAATGTAACCCTTTTTTTGTGCAATAAAATTCAGGTTTTCCCCCTCCATTCATCTATCATTTTGGTCAGAAAACCACAAAAAGTGCTATCAGAGGGAAATCTGGTGCAACGGCGGTGAGTAGTTGAGTTTTTACAACGACCAGAAATTTCAAGTTTCTTGGAATCCCAATTTGAAGGTAGATTTTGAATATTCATTGAGATCCAATTTCAATACCACAAATGGTGTCGAAAATGGTGCTAAAACGAGCTTGCTTAGCTTGTTAAAACACTGGTAAAACTATGGGTGATACAGTACATGCTTACTAGAGAATAATTTATTGTTCTGGCACTGGAAAAATTTTCGGTGAAATTCTTCATACTTCTTCAGCACGCTATGCCAGTGCCATGTCATCAACACGTCATTGGATGATTTTGACCGTTGTTACTATCTTGATAATATCATGATCAATAAGTGTCCAATTTCAATGATCTCGGAGTGAATTCCACCATTTTCAACCATTTAGGATGCAATGGTGAGATCCATTTTTTCGATTTTTCACCAATTTTTTCAGAATTGAAATTCCATGGATGGACCATCCACAGGAGGTGGTCAAGGGGCTGGAAACATATGCCAAAGACAAAATGGGTCTATAGATGGGAGGATACTATCATACAAATGTTATCATTGTGGCATGATGTGTCTCGTGAAGAAGAAATGTCAAAAGTTTAAACAAGAAAAGGGTTAAAGAATCATCTGAAAAAAGTAAATGGAAACACTAGCATGACAGTCTCCAAATAAATCATGCTCTTATACAAAAAATGATGAAGAGACATGCCTTCATACATCAGGATAAGACACATAATGGGTGGAATATACTATAGTATCATACCATGTCACTATGCTTCATGAGAATTTCTTGACTCATCAATTCAATGACTTTGGTATAGTTAAGATGGGAAATACCAGTTCAGCCTAGATTGTTGGAAGGAGCTATATACCAATCAATAAAAACATTTTATACAAATTCACCCTAAAGGATGTTTGAAACGTTCCAAGACTATGACTAAACATTTTATTATGTATAGACATGGATAGAAAAGTTAATAACAACATATTCAACAATATATCATTGAATATGTTATACAGTTCGATCGTTTTAACTTGATGACACATATGTGATACATTGTACAAATCTCCTGTGATGATATGTGAAGACAATCTCAACATAGTGGAAGGAGAGATGCCATCCAATATGTTGAATAAGAGACTCGACCACATGAGTGAAAGAGGTTTATCTAGGTAGATAAAGAAAATGTATATCAATATTGACAATGATTGGTCACATGATCCTTTTAAATTCTGCTTGTATGGGAAGCAGCATAGAGTCTCATTCAATACTGCATTGTTAAGGAAATTAATGTTGTTGGATCTCATGCAGTCTGATGTATGCGGACCCATGGAGGTGGATTCACTAGGTGGTAAAAAAATTTTCTTATTATTTTTTTATGAAGCATCTCGAAGGGTTTGGGTATTATTTCTGTGGACAAATGACCAATTATTTCACTACTTCAATATGTTCCTTGACATGTTTGAGAGTTAAAATAGACAGATGCAAATGTGTATTTATTCAAACAGTAGAGGAGAGTAAACATCTAGATAATTTGATGTCTATTATAGGATTCAGGGAATCTGACATGAGAGGACGGTCCCACGCACCCCACAACACAAAAAGAGTTGCATAAATGATGAACAGAAACATCATGGAGAAGGTCAGAAGCATGATGAGTTTGGATAATATCCCTATGACTTTCCGGGGAGAAGCTATTCCAGTTGCATGATACATCATCAACATATCACCATCGGTCCTGCTTTATTTCTAGATCACATAGAAATGATGTTTTAGTAAACATCCCTCTTACTCTAATTTATGAGTATTTGGATGTTTTGAATTTTCATGTGTATCCATGTAGCACAGATAGAAGCTAGACACGAGATCAACTCCATGAATCTTCATCAACTATGGATATGATGAGTTCAAATAAAATACTTGGGACCCAAAGGGGAAGAACGTGATCATAAGAAAAGATACCATGTTCCATGAGAACTATATGATTAAGGACATTCAACATCCTAGAATGTATTTATGGGAATGTATCAAAGACTCAATACATAATCCAACACCTATACCAGCACCGCCTATTAATGAAGAGGATGATATGTAAGAAGTCACATTGGTAGTGGACCAAGAGGCAGTGGAAGAGGATATTGATTAGGGGAGACCCAATCCTCTCTAAAAAAAGTTGTAAAACTATCACAGGAGTGATGTTGTGCCTCCCAAACCTGACATTTCATGGGTTCTAAGATCATCATGAGGATGTATTAAATCAAAAAAATATTTATAGTCGGATAACCTATTTCTGACTATTGAGGTGGATCCAGAAGGATACCAGGAATCAGTGTCTCATCCTAAAAAAATCATGTGCCTGCATGCAATGGAGTATGAGATAGTTTATTTAATGAAGAATAAATATTATTATTTGGTGGAATTACCCCATTGTAAGAATGGACTAACTAACAAATGGGTTTTCATGCTTAAGAATGTTGGTAGAAAAAACAAGGTCAATCACAAATCTCTATTAGTTATCAAGAGATTCCTTCAGAATAAAAGGAGTTCACAATGACGAGATATTTTCACCTGTTGTGAATATAGATTTTATCCGAGTTATTTGTTGAAGGTAGCTATCTTGGAATTTGATATTGAATTGATGGATATGAAGACAACTTTTCTTCATGATGACCTCTCAAAGAGGAACTACATGAAGTATCCTAAATGATTAGAGATTTCTGGACAAGAAAACATCATCTTCAAATTTTTGAAGAGCATGTACAGACATAAATAATCATCCATACAGTAGTACAAGAAGATTTACTCATTCACAGAAAGTCATGGATACAAGATGACGTAGATGAAAAAGTATGTTTATAACCATAGATTTCAATATGGCACCATTTTTTTCTTCTAAATTATTTTTATGACAAGTTGATCATTGGGAAGGATGCAATGAATATCAATGATTTGAATAAGGAGTTATCCAATTCTTTTGATATGAAGTACATGGCAGTATCTCACCAAATTATGGGGATGGAAATCTTTCGTGAAATACATAAGAAGTTGTTATTGCTATCTGAGGAGAAGTATGTTGAACATGTTCTGAAATGTTTCAATATGGACATATCCAAACCTGTGATCATTCCTCTACCTATCCATTTGAGGACGACTAAGAGTTAATCCATGTTTTCCAAGGAATAAATTGATTTGATCGAGATGATACCATACTCCTCATCATTTCGAGGCTTTATGTACATTATGGTGAGTACGAATCCTAAAATTTCTCATACAGTGGAAATCATGAGCCAATTTATCTCCAATCCTACGAAGCAGCACTAGGATGCAGTCAAATGGATTATGAGGTATCTAAAATGTACTTTAAAGCTATTCTTGTGCAATGGGGGATCTGAACATCTCTTGGAGGGATATAAAGATGAATATATGGCTAGAGATCCTGATAGCATGAATTTTTCAACTTGATGCTTCTATACTTTTTCAGGAGGAGTTGCATCGTGGTAGTCAAGGTTGCAGATGTGCATTGCTTTATCCAATATATAAACAGATTAGATTATTGCTTCAGATGTTGGATAGAATATGTTGTGGATAAATATTTTTCTCCAAATGATTAGATTCGTCCTGATGTATTACAAAGTATATTGTGATTGTCAAAGTGCTTTGGACTTGAGAAAGAACTCCAGGAACCATTCTCAGTTGAAGCACATTGAAATTTGCTATAATAGGATATGTGAAGTGATGTATCAACAACTGCTATGACTTGTGACGATCCACGAAAAGGATAAACTAATGTATATGTTGAAAAAGGTGGTTTCTCGAGAGAAGCTAATCATTTATAGATTCTCTAGTAGATTGAAGCTATAAGGGGATAGTTGATGGATATTACTTATCATTTTGTTTCCCACCATTGTTGTCAAAGGTGGATGGTGCAGTAACCCCACCTAATATCATGGTGAGTTACAACAATTGGAGAAGTCCTTGGTAGGTGGAATCCATGGGAGGAGTCCTTTCATAGGTGGGGGATTGGTGGGAGTTGTATCAAACTTTACACCAAACTTCGTACCTATTTAAGGAGGGTCATGAAATAATCCTTTTTCGTCAGTTCATCCAAGAGAGATATTCTATCCAATAGAGTCTTGAGAGATCCATGTATTAGTAAGAAAGGGAGGTGTTGAAGTGTTAAATTGTAACCATATTTTTCGTGAAATAAAAGGCATTGTTTTTACATCCATTCATATCTCTTAGTGTTCAGAGATCCACAACATGCTATCAGTCTTTCAATGTGAAGGGATAAGATATTGTCATCAGCTAAAACCAAGATATATTGTTGTGTTCCACCATCACCTATGAGTGTCGATCACTCCCACCATCACATACTACCTCTTGAGGTGCCTCACCACTCTTTATTAACACTAGACACTACTGATTCCTTCAACCATTTCATGCATATGTTACAACCAATCTCTATTTCCTACAATTTTTGGATTTTTTACCATCAACCACAACTATTTCCTTCTACCTCCAATTGTGACTGCTCTCTAATATAGAAAAGTATATATCTCATACTATATGGAACATTTATACCACCACCATCACCCTTTCCACTAATGGAACGGTTCATGGAATGCATGAGTCATCACTATAGCTAAGGATACTACAATAATCCCTAATATCCATTGATGGGGGTCTATTAGACCACTGTGAAGACCTAATAATAATGTTAATGGAAACCACAAATGAAACCACAATGAAAAAATGAGTTAAAATTGAAACATATTGAACCCCATGTTGACATCCCATACATGAAATGAATGCATGAACAAGGGGAGAACAAATTAAAAACTACCAATCCCTATGTGTGGTTGGAAAAGGATTTGAAATCCTACAAAATTTGAAGCATTCATACATAATAGGGGAATAAAACAAGAGATGACAATTATTACATAAGATGTAATAGTTATGATTTAATTATGCATATGATGTATATTAAAATTTTTAAACCATAAATAAATCCCCAAAATACATGGGAGATTCCTTCAAAGAGTCACATGTCAAGACCTTGATCCTCTAACTAAGTAGGTCATACTAAATTTGGGTGACTCTGGGTAATCTTGTGTAAGGAAAGAATGTAATGAGTGACTTTCATTTTTTTGGGTGGTTCATTATAAAGTCGGGTGTCATTGTTAGATATGAAATTTATATATACTATGATATTATATATAATGTGTATATTTAATTACATGTATTTGATAGACGTAATTAACATATTAATTATATGCAATATTAAATATATATATTTATCTGTGTATGTTTGTGTGTTTGTGATATGTTTATTTCTACAAAATGGATTTATTATCTGTTATAATCCATTTGGAACTAATTAATTATCTTGACTATTCATTGAATAGGATTAAATGAATTATGATAATAAATATATATTGATACATTAGTAAGGTTAAATTTTTTTCATTTAATGAAATGATTCATTGACGAAAATATAAAGGGATGTGATCCCTCTTGTAAATATAATCAATTCGGAATAAGCCTCTCATTTCTCTCTTCCTCAAAAAATATTTTTCATTGTCCCAAACCATGGTGCTAAAACCCCTTCAACATTTTTTTATTATCAAGATACGATCATGAATAAATTGGTTGATGTACCCCCCCTCAAAGGAAAGGTACTTTTTTTACTGCTATGTGATCTTCATCAAGCATTCGCCTTTGCCAATAATGAATAAAACAGTAGTTGTTGATGATTTTTAGGTAAAGTATTTATACAGTTTATTTATGGGTTGATTATCAGAGATAGATCTTCATGTGTTTGGGTTGTCTTCTGCTAAACATGTTCCTGTTATGATCATAAAAAAACCAAATACTTGTATCAGTGTCACATACTTCTTTAACAAATCAATATATTTATTAATTTATAAAAACTAATTTTTAATAGTAAAAAATGATTATTCACAATCATGGAAATTAATTTGAAACTTTCATATATATATTACTCTTATTTATATGAAAAAAAATGAAATATATATTTTAATCACGAGGATTCAATTTTCAATTGAATTGTGTTGTTTATAAATTGTTTCTAAATAATGACAATGGTATCATGAAATATTTATATATAAATTTATAAAAGTGGTTTATACTTTAGTTAACTATAAAATGTTTATATTGAATTGTTAAAAAAACTCATAAAATTTACTTTTCTAAAACTAAATGGCATGATTTGTGGTATAGAAATTAATGGTTTATTTAAAAATCATAAATTATAATTTATTAGGAGTTTAAAAATTCCAAAATATATGATATTTTTATTATATAGAAAAGTTTTTATGAAATATATTAAATTATAATATTTTTATAATTAATGAAATATCATATAAATTCCATTAAATATAAAATGTGAAGGGATAATACTGATAATAATATAAAATTTTTATCATCTTACTAATTATTAAAATGATTATAATTATTATCTATTTATGAATAGTTCTTAAATTTCTAATATTTTGAAAACTAACTAAATTTTTTATTGATTAAATTTAATTAATATTAATTTTTAGTTAATAATTAATTATGTATATGAAATTAAGATTATATAAAATGTTTACATAACAGTAATTGAAAAAAATAGTTTATAAATCATATAATAAAATAAATTTAAAAAGAAAATTCCTTATTATGATAAATATTAAATAATCTATATTGGAAAGAATACAAAGGGTTTATATTCAAAATTATGGAATTTCCATGATGTCAAAGTTGAAATTATAAAAGAGTTTATAATTATATTTTATTAATGAAATTTTTTATAAATGTTAATATCATGATTAAATATTTGATTGTTCATTTATTTAAATACTATTCCCAATTTTATTCATAGTTATAAATAATTTACTTTATGAAAAAAATTATTCCAAAATCTATATGATGAATTTCTTTTAAGATAGATACTTTCAAATCATTATAGGTTTGATATAACAAAATTTAATTTCCATCTACCTTGATCTCGTTTTTTAATTTTAGTAATGATCATGAGAGTTATTTTTGGGAATAGTTTTTGCATATTAGGTGTTAGAGTTTTCATGAATTGCATTTTCTACTGAGAAATGATTCCCTAGGTAGAGGGACTTGGGGTAATACCAAATACTTTCTTATAGGTAATCCTTTGTTAGGAATGTGAAAGCAGTTGGATATCTATCTCTCTGGTTTTACTCATGTTGATTTCTCCAATCCCATATAACTTTATGCCTTTACATGAAGTGTTTATGTACATTATGCATGTGATGAATATGTATATGTATAAATATATTTAACTTCTATTTTTGTGTGATTAACACAAACTTATGGGTTGTGTAATGAGTTACACATTAATCTAAAATGAATAAATTAATTTGTTTATGGGAGTATAGATTCCAAAACTAAATCACTAGAATCATGCATACAATGAAAGGTAATAAGACATGAGAACATAATTATTACCTATGATGTAGCAGTTATGAATTTAATATGCATATGATGTATAATAAATTGTTGGTACCTTAAAATAAAAGACCCCATATATACTAAGTGTCACATTTCTTCCAATGAAACACTTTTCAGGACGTCAATCAACCAACAGGGTTGGTCCTGATAAAAGTGAGTTTCTTTGGTTTATATTGTGTAAGGAAAGTAAGTAATGCATGACTCTTGATTATTCTATCTGTGGGTAATTATAAATCTATGTTCCCATGGATCATTCTTTCTTAGAATTTTTCTAGCATTTTCTTTTGGTTACAATACATGGGAGACCCTAATAGGATTAGGTTACCAGAGGACTAGAGTTACGTGTATACATGGATGGATTTGTATAAAGTGTTATCCACTCAAAAATTTAATAATCAACACAATTGTAATTGGGATAATGACCAACCTAAATTTCTATGTAATAGAAGAAAAGAAAAATCAACCTGATGTTTAGTGAAATATTGATATTGTATCACTAAATGGATATGATGTATGGAGTCATAAATTTTAGTGGGAAAAATATCATTAAAATCCCTTAATGAAAGGATAGAAGACATGATTTACATCTGATTAATAGTTCTATTGTAGATAAATGCATCATCATCATCTAACTTAACATCATTATAATCCTTGACTTAATGAGTTTAAAGTAATCAACTCTAAAGACTGGTAGCTTATGAAAAGTTATTTAGTAAGAGATATATTCTATGTGTCTAAACAATTCATTCCTGAGTATCCAACTGTTAAAGTCTCTAAATAACTGAATTTAGTTTCTTATGGAATCATGAAATAATTCAGTTATGGTTTCGAAGGAATTTAATTCATAATTAACCTATGTAATTATAGTCTAGAAACTAAATATTAATTGTTATGACCAATATATTATATAAGATACAATATGTTTGGAATGAATCAATATTTCCTAAAATAGATTTTTTTGGTTATGGAATTCATAGTATTTTAATTTATAGAAATGTTATGACAATGTGAATGAGTTCAATAAAAAATTACCTAATGTTTTAAATGTGTTAAGAATGGATGGACTGGGAATATAATATCTGGATTCTTGTACTATATAGATAGTATAACTGGGTAAAAGTTCAAACCAGAAAAAGAAAAGTTAGTTGAAATGTTCAGATATGTTTCTACAAGAATAAAATCATGTTCATTAAAACCTAGGGCTTCCATGAAAAATATATAGTTATAAATCAATACGATTGGATTATCCAAAATATACTCGAATATGTATGGGAAATCCAAGGACTTTCTATGATAGATATGAATGTTATATAAATTAAATCATTGATTTTGAACTATTTTTTATACCGAGTATATGTTTTATAAGTATTTTATATATAAGAATTAAAATTCAAAGGAATAATTGATTGAGAAAGTGGATTGAATTAAAATGATTAAGTAAATAGTTACTACATAAGGAATTTTAATGTAAATTAATGTATCAAACATGGTTTAATCCAAATAATAAACGTGTATCTTTGTCTCAACTCACATATAGGATAAGAGAGGATACATAATAATACACATTTGTTTTGAGATGATTAAATGTATGCACATTTTTTATGATTCATCAATTTATAATAAATATTTTGGAGAATAATATTGTATAAAAGTGATTGTCTAGGATTAAATGTTTATCCAAATATTTGTTTAAATGTATAGAAATTTTTTCCTTCCAATGATTGGTAGGATATTTTAATAATGTCCTCTATTTAGAAAAAACATTTATAACCACATAAAATACGATATATGATATGGAAACTACACTTTACTTGTTCAATATCACTAATAAATAGAAATAAATTCTATTTCCTAAAACAAAAACTAGTTTTTATAGAATTAGATTGATATTCTTAAAAGAATATAGTATCTAAGTAGCTCGTGTGAATATGTTTGAACATAGAGTACTTAAAAATTTACAAATAAAATATTAAACCATATTTTGTTTAAGTTATCATTCACATTTTATACTAAAGAGTAAAGATATTTTAATGTAATGAAAAATTAATGTTGTTACTTTTAGTAACTATGATAAAGTGAATAGTATTGTTAACTAAAAGATTATAGTAGTCTAAGATTGTAGTGAATCTTCACTGAATGTACTAATGATTTTATGGTATATAAAAATAAAAAAATGTAAATAGTTAAGATTATTGTGATTTTTCCGGCCACTTGTTTGGTCTTTGGGACTTTCAAGGCCTTCGGGCCACCTCAAGGCCTTCGGGAAAAATAATCAATGCACTTTTCCCAAACAGACTCTAAAAAAAGGTGCAGCCACAGAGGATGATTTAGAGCAGACACCCTCACCAGAAAAGAACGAACGGATTTTGAATAATGAGAGGGTATGTCAATGCCATCGAGACTGGCATGTTCTTGCACGAAAGGCTTAGTAAGACAGTCATGCGATGGTTGAGAGCTATCATCATGATGCAAATGTTGGGGAGGGGGTGTTCCTTGTAGTTATATTTAGATTGAATTCCCTAAGACCTTTGGGTCATTTAGTGTCTCATAAGCCTATGGTCCATGCAATCTCTAAGACTACGGGCCTTGTAAGGGTTCCCCCTCATCCCTTGAAAGAGGGGTTATCAAAAATCATTAAAAAAGAAGGCTTTCAAGCATAAAGGATTATGAAAGATAATAATCAATGTATTACACATTATTTACGAAAATAGTTTAGGGTATAAATTTAAACAAAAATATAAACATTTATATTAGTTACCATAAAAAAATGATATCAATCTATCATAAAAGAGTTTAAGATGTGCCGGTAAAGTGATAAAGTAAACAATTACATTATTTCTAAAATATTTCAAAGAAAAATTTTGATGGAAAGGGTTTGCAGGATGATGATGATGTACATAGATGTAGTTATATGTAGAAAAAAATATAACATTATAACATTTTATGTTGTGAAGTTATGTTATTTCAATTAAAGTCAAAAGATATGAAATTAAAGAATATAATTCCTATATCTCACCATTATTCAAAATCACATTCTTCCAAAATGTTTCTCACTGAGAAGATAGTTGGATTACTTTATCATATGTTCACATAAGGATGGAAAATGAATTACATTTGTATGTAATATTTAAATTTATTTACTGCAGTAATTGCATGACGGTCATATTATATCTAAGTGTGTTCTAAACAAAAGATATTGGATGTAATGGTTGTAAATGTATCATGTTATTATAATAATGAAAATATCCATATATCATTAATTCATTTTTTTCAATTTATTTTAAACAAATGGTTCAATGATAGATATACCCTAAAAGTAAAAACATTGAGTTTTTCCTAATTCATGCTCATCATGGAGTTACAGTGTTGTGATGAAATGTAAATTATAGCATGAATAGATTCTTGTTTCTGTAATAAAGGGTTGTATATGAGATATTTATGAATAAATTATTTATTTAATATGTAGAGACTTATTACATGGACTGATTTACTCAATTATATCTAATGGAATGTCATACTGTCATAACTATACATAGGTGTGTTTTCTCAATATCAATCATTCTTACATGATGTTAGCAAGATACTTATCATGATAACCTTCACACATTGATTCTCTATTCATGAATGTCACCTTATGAACATAGATTATAAGGGTTGTTTGTGTATGATGTTGGCCATGTCAATAGTTGGACTGAAACTAATAAGGGATTTATCCACTTGTATGATAAGTAATGGAATGTAGCCCTTGATTGAATTTGTCTAAGGACATTACTAGCCATGCTTAGTTGTTGACCATATGATATTCTCATATACATTGATAAGAGAGATGTGGTATTATTTTCATATAGATGAATAACTTGTGATATATTCATCCACTTGGTTATTCTTTTTCACTGAATCAAGAAAACAATGAATGGACATTACAAGATTGGCATGTTCCTTGCCTAGTGGTCGCTCGATGTCATAGAAAAAGGGATTATATATGATAAAAACTGTGTATATGATTCATCTTATGGTGGTAGTAGTTATACTAAAATATGATTATGAATGCGGGACATCACACACAACCCCTTTGTAGCTTGAGTAGCACTGATGATTATCTAGAGGTCACTCTTTTCTTACATTAATAAAATAGATATTTCCTAGTTGTTTTCAATGTTTCTAAGGACAAAATGGTTACAAAATTAGCCCTTTAGATATGGATAATGTTTTGGAAAATTTTTATTCTTTAAAATGAAGTAACCCAGATGAAAAAAAATATCCAAAGGAGTTTGGATTGATTAAAAATTATTTGTGACATTATTCATAAATTACATATGGGAATTTAGTTCAAGTGGTACATTATTTGATATGCAATAAAAAATATAATATATGATATTATATATATATAAATTTTATATATAATTATATGAAATTGTTGTATGTAATTAAAGTATTAAATATACATTATAATATATATCTATATATATTTGATATATATTTATTTCTCCAAAATGGTTTAACTACTAGTTACAATCAATTATAAACATATTAATTTAATCGTCCACTCATTGAATAATATTAAAGGAATTATATGAATAAATTTATATTGATAAAATATTAAAACTGAAATTTTTTCATTTAAGGAAGTGCTTCACGGATGTATATATAATGGGATTTGATCACTCTTTTAAATATAATAAATCATGAGTAAGCATCTCATTTATCTATTCTTCCTACACTACTTTTCATTGTCCGATATGGAGGAATTATCAACCATTAATAATTTGAGTATCTTCATGATATGATCTCTGATCCATTGGTAAGTGTACCCCCCATGGAGGTAGGGTTATTTTTTTTACTAATAACTGATCTTCATCAAGCATTATCATTCACCATGAAAGAAGAAAATAGATGTCGTTAATGGTATCTAGGTACACAGTTTATACAGTTTATTTACATAATGATTCTAGAACATATATTTGCCTATGAGTGGGTTTTCTTCCACTACAAATGGCCATACCAAACCCAAAAAAAACCACCTCTAAAAAATTATATAAAATCAAATCATCATGAACACTATTTAGAAATAACATAGCTGGTGTGAATGAATGAACAAAGAAGATATTAAATAAGAGACTACCAATCACTCTATGTGGTAATTATTGTGTTATAAAATCATGCATCTGGAAGAAAACATAAGGGTTAAATCCACCCTTTTTGAGGAATACTATGGCCATAAGATGAACAATAATTAGAAACATGCATTCCATACCTTGTAGTCAAATTTGGAATCCCAACATCAACGTACCCACTGAAATAACATTTTATGAAATATTGAAGCCCCATCCGAGGAAAATGATTCTTTGGGAAACCTCATGACTTTCACATGTTATCTAGGGTTTACAAATAAAGTATACATTGGTTATGACACCTCATTACATTTACATGAAATTTGAGGATAGTGATGAATAAAATTACACATGGAAAAATGAATTTATCTAAAATTTAAAATGTAGTCTAATTAAATCATTATATGGACATGGGTGAAGATAAGGAAATATGTGAATGTGAAATCCATGTTTTCTCCATCATGGATAATTAAAGGATCATTTACTAATAATTTTTTCATTGAATTAAAAGAGTAAAAGTTAAACAGACTCAAAGAGAAACAATTTTTTGGATTTTTAAGAGTAGATTTTGAGATTCTAAGACGAGATCATTTAGTTTATGATACCTATAAATACATTGCTTCCATGAAGCTGATGGTTAATCAAAAAATTCACTAAGAAAATAGGATGAATTTGTTGTTTTCATTTATTATGTAGTGTTATCTTTTAATTCTTTTTCATGAATCCTCATCTGCATATTCAAATAATGTGTTCCTATATATTTTCTCTCTCTCTCTCTACCCTATTATCCACTGTGAACTCTTATACTCATGATTTTGATTAAGTGGCCTTTGGAATATCTTGGGAAAATAATCCAGTGTTGAACTCATGTTTATGATTTATATTTTCTTTATGATAATCAAATGATATTTTTTTGTGGGTGTAATCTGCAATGTGGTCATCTAATGATTATCTACATATTCTACACCAATTCCTCAATGATTTAAGAGGTTGATATATGATGTTCATGGTGATTGTTGTGTTCAATATACATTGAAAACTCGGGTAGAAGGTGTTCACACATATGATATAGTGTGTCAATTAAGTATACATAAATCAAGATAATGGATGTTCAAAATGGATCAATCGTTTGGGATAATTTCCTTTCTACTCTAACATCATTCATTATGTTTTAAATGGAATTTTCATGTTATTTTTAGTTTTCCATTATATTATCATTCCCCTCATTTTAACATTTTTTCATAAAATAAGAACAAAAAAAGACAATAAGTGGACTAGGAATCCATGATTGATCTACTGTGATGCTCCTCATGTGGGAAAACCTTAGAAATCCACTATTCTATACATGTAAAATAAGAGTATATTTTTTGAAACCCTATGACAGATGTGTCATGTAATAATAAAACACACACACACATATATATATGTATATAAATTTTAATATATATATATATATATTAAAAAAATTATATATATATAAAAATATACATATATATATATATAAATATATCAATACATGGAGAGTAAAATAATTTATTCTTGTGTTAACTGTGATTGTTGGTGTTTCAATAAATGTATTTATCTTTATAAATTGAAAAAATATATATATTTGAATAAATATACAATCCTATATGTGTAAACTCAAGCACATCTAAAAATACACAAGAAAAAACATTCACACTGACACAGACAAATATATATATAAATACACACACACATAGAAACATTATGTGTCTTTCAATAAAATGGGATATAGATGTTATAAGGGACTATGATTTGAAGAAATGGGTTCGGTGATTGAATCTAGGTGTTTGTGGCTGAGCTGGGATCCGGAGGCGTGATGATAGGTGGGAGGGGGATCAAGGACATTTAAAATGGGTAATGTGTGGAAATAACATATAAATAATAGTATGGGCTTGGGGGATTGTCCATTGATAAAAGTGGGGCCCAAGTCCTAATAAAAGGGGGGTTCGAACAATGAAATAAGAAAAATTTTATTTTGTTTTGTATTTTAGTGATAAAAACACCTGAAAATGAACCCTTTATCAATAATAAAAAAGAATAGATTAAAGGATTACTTTAACAAATCTAGAAAAAAACTAATAAAAGGGAGCCTTTATCAATGCTTTTTTCATCACTAATAATGGGTGACTATGTCGTCTCTTTGTTATCAATGACAATGGTGACCCATTTTATCAGTTAGTAGAAAATAAATTCTTGTTTAGCATGGATATATTAAATTTATAATACTAATAATTTCTAATTCTATGGTTGTTCACTTTACTCATGTTTAGACCAAGAGGTTTTGTCATATATTTAAACAATAAAGGAATATTGATTTGTGTTAAATTTTGTTGTCAATATATATATCCATTGACAATGCAGAGTATTATTTATAAAGATTCTGAAAATTTTATTCATGAGTGAGAAATCTAGAATGGATTGACTATGGTGGTCTAAGGAAGTGGATCGAACTGAGAATATCATACAGAGAAGACAACCAAGTGTTTGTTCCAAAGAATTCATTGTTTTTATTAGATTGAGTACTTCCTGAAAAACTAAATTAGTTTATGGCCGTTAGATATATTCCAGCATACTATGAATAGATTTGGGTTCCTCATATAGAGGAAAGTATATATGTTCACTAAACATATGTGTTTTTCAGAAAAATTTTATCAGATGAAGAATCAGAACAGAGAGATCAGTCATTGGTTTTAGAGTCAGTTCACTAGAAATATAGAAGGCTATGAGTCCATTTTATGATAATTTGAAATGATCTCAAATAGTGGGTACCATGAAAAGGAATCAAAAAGTGATTTCTAGGAAATGTATACCAGGAATATTAACTAGTAGTCATCTGATAAAAGAAACTAATAGATCATTATATTTCGGTGAAGTTACTAAATTTGTGTATCAAATAGAACATTTCCAGACGGAGGCGGTCCTATTGGGGTG
Organism: Viscum album; assembly: GCA_963277665.1. Classification (NCBI taxonomy): domain Eukaryota; kingdom Viridiplantae; phylum Streptophyta; class Magnoliopsida; order Santalales; family Viscaceae; genus Viscum; species Viscum album. The sequence continues at coordinate 411,276,410 of OY728128.1, read as the reverse complement.
TTTTGGATAAAGTATTACAGGTATTTATAGAGTGTTCTTAAAGAAATTATTAGTGATGATGATGCTATGGACGTTCTGTGACCTAATAATCATGAATGGAAGATCAAGATTCTTTCCATGATTCATTGAGGTTTGAAGAATGATTGGAACCTATATTTGAGGAATGTCTTGATGAAGTTGGTTGACCCCAATATTTTTTGAAGATTGAATGAATTAAAATGAATAATTCTTCAGATTTATATTCAATGTTTGATTATGAAATTTGAGTTTGAAGTTCACGTTCCACCATTAATTCTTATACATATGCCGCCTATATAAAGGATAAAAGGTGCACTGTGAAAAAGTTACTTAACTTGTTTCATCCATGTAAATTTTTTAATATGTGAGGTGTTCAAAATGGACCTTGAGAGATAAATTTTATAAATGCATTAGATATAGTAGAAATAGATGAAGTGGTATCAGAAATATGATACCATAAAAAGTGTTACCAGACTGATGATATTAGTTGAAGAACCTATCAGACAAAGTTGTATTAGATTGAAGATACAAAAAATGTTACTATTTTGAGGTAACCTTCTAAATAATATATCTTATGAATAAGTTATCATAAATAGGGAAAAAATAAAGTTTACTAGAAATAGGATCTATAAAATAGATTGGATCTAGAAAAAATTATCAATATGCTAGGTCTCACTCAGTGTTACACAAGTAATATATGAGGAAGTAGAAGAACATGATATTGGATTTCATTGTATAGAACTAATTACTTGTGCATTAAATTACATGTATAATAAAATAAGTGAAAATTAATTTTATTATCTTCTTAAATATAATTAATATTTCTTTATGACTTCAATCTAATACTGTTCTAGAGTATATGTCACATTAAAATGGAATAATTGTTCCCTGTTATGATGAGAACTTTGAAATTACATGAAGAATATTTAAAACCTCATTATATGGTTGGATAGAATTAAATGACATGGCACATATTATGTTGAAAATCATGTTGGGGTAATCATTAGATATGAGGTTTTATATCAGGAATTTCTTACATAGTAGTCTTTAAGTTTGGAGATTCTGAGAATATATCTTCCAATAGGAATCTACATGTTCATGTGTCATTGGATATTCATGTCTATAAGCATGTTTAATTGTCCTTAATCATTATGAATAATATTAACGCATTTGTTGGACCAACAATATACTTTAGAGAGATATTCCCAATGAGGGTGGTTGAATCTCGCTATAAAACTCATTATTGTTTCCCCACGTACGTGTAAAAATCTCACGGTCCAATCCAATATTGAGCTCACTTATTATAAGGGTCACAGTTTTGTTCCCCTATTATGTGATGATCTGATTAACTATAGCACTTATCAAATCCTTATATAGATTATAATTAAGATCTCTCAATCCACATTAACTAATTTTCATTCTGTAGGAATATAAGAAAATAAATAGCATAAAATAAATTAATTTTAATTGGTTTACCCACAGTGGTCTATGTCTAGGGATCACACACTTCCTTTTTGTTGAAGTGATAAAATCCAGAAATCTATACTACTATTTTGTATATAATGTTTCGACTATGATCACTCCACGCAAGGATCACTTATTTTAATAGATTTAACATTTGGTTTACTACCACCCATTGGTCACTCTGTTTTTCATCCCCATTTTCTCATTAATTTTTATGAGAATGATTTTTTGGATCATAGGAAAACACAAGACGTCAATGTCATATAGTATATTCACTGATTAGTTCACATTGAATTTCACTCTACTCTATAAAAAACTGGTTGTTATCAATAACTATGAAATAGATTCCACTTCTTTAATGAACTATTATTCCATGAATATCTCCATTTTTTAAAGATTACAACATGTTCCAATCACTTTGTGTATCATGAAAAATAATTCCATTGTAAAACATTTGCATCAATTTTGTGAAACATTCTTCTTGTTCATGAAACTTTTCACTTTCACAAAAATAAAAGTCATTCATGAAACTCACAAACTTAGTGGAATCTTTATAAAAATTCGTGAGACCACTTGGTTAGAGTGACAAAATTCCTTTCTTCATGGAACATATGATATAATGAATCCTATATGCATTAAATAGAGATTTAAAAATTATATTATGACATAACTTTATTTAAACGTATCTAAGATCCTGAAAAATGTAAGAGAATGTTCCTAAAGGTGTTTCTAATGAAAAATTGAATATGTTTATTTATATTAAAAGAGATTCATATCATTAGGTAATTTAATATATTATATCATCATAATAATATAAAAATAATAAAATTATAATATTTTTTTGTGTTTCTAATTTTTTGGGATTATCTAATGAAATATTTGAATCATGAGAAACAATTAATTCCTCATACTGATTTGTCTTATAGTTTTTTTGAGATTAATAAAAACCATGGACATATTCAATCTATTTTTATTTTTATTTCATTTCTTGTAATTTATGGTTTTTTTTCTATCTTATAAATATTATTTTTATAAAATATGATGAATTATGTCACTTTGTTTGTCATATGGATAAGTGTCTTAACATTCATAGAAAAACTCACAAGAGTATTTTGAATAAAAATACTAGAGACATTGGATTAAGTTATTTTCATTATTATATACTGTTATTTCATTACTATAAAAACATGAAAATTATTTTAAAAAAATAATCAAAACTAGATAAAAGGGGTTAAATACATTGATAAAATATTTCCAATTACCTTTATTAGTTTAATTTGAACCATGTAGTTGGACATAATTAATTGGGTTCATGTCTTGTTTTTTATTATAAATTATTTTAATTTTTATTTATTTATTGTAATGAAATAAAATTACACAATAATGAAAAAAATTTAATTAGAAAATATCATGAATTTTAGATAATTTTATGAATCATAGTTAATATTATTGTACTAATAGGTTAAAATTCACGAGTCCTAGGATGCGAACCCTTCACAATCATCATCAGTGTTCTAAAATGATGGGGTTGAAATAATATTAGGGAAGGAGAATCCATAGAGTGTTTGGGGGATGGGTTTTTCTATTACTTTATCATTTTTATTAAGTACGGACTTGTCATTATTATTTGATACACCCAGTTGGGGTTTCATGAATTCCCTTGATCGTGAAGCACAAAGAGAAATTTTAAGGATTAAAGTATAATTTCAAATCATGACTCTTATAAGAAAACATAGGACCAGCGGTAATCGACCTTGGAAAATTATTTTGTTTTTATATTTCAAAGGCTGACAGGCATAATCCCAAAGGAAATTTCTATTCTTATATATCATCCTTCCAAGAGAATTTTAAACTCTATATGTCATTAAAAAATTTTCAAAGAATACATATAGTATCCTAGAACACTCAATGAATATTTATTTTAGTCCTCATATCAATGATGATCCCTTAAAAATAATCTTGACAGGGTACATCGGTTATGAATATTTATAAATTGATGGAGTATGTTAAAAAAATAAAACTTCTAGAAATATATTTATAGAAAGCGTATTTTTCTCATTTAACATGTGGTGTGTCGAGAATTAATAAATAAATTGTTTTAAAATATACCAAATCCTTTAAAAACATCTGTTAATTGGGGAAGTCAACGAAAAATTTTCTAATGGATTTGAAATACTAGGAAAAAAATATATATTGATTTTTGAAATGTAAGAACTAAAATCAAGTCAATATGAGATATAGTTTTTTGAAGATGCTCGTAAACACATTTTCAGTGTATCAAAACACTAAAACATGTAATTAATGGTGAAAATCAAAGAAAAAGATCTCATATTTGAGTGAAATCATGGGGAAAAACATTTGTATTTTTTTTATGTTTATGAGTAGACGACATATACATCTGACATGTGGTGTTCTATGAATGACTCAATATTCAATTTTAAAAGATACCTAGGCCCTTAAAAATAAGTTTCAGAGGTTCAAAACCAAGATAAACATGTCAGATGACCATGAAATCATTAGATAATGATGATATATTTATTTTTGAAATGTGGGATCTAGCTCCACATCAATACAAGTAATGATTTTTTTTGATACTTGTAAACACATTTCTAGTGTTTTGAAACACAAAAACATTAGTGTAATGATCCAAACAATATAAAACAACTTTAGATTGATTCAAATCTTGTTCAAATGTAAATTGAATTATTTAGGATTTTTAAGAGTAAAAAACATGTCCAACCGACATGAGGTGTGCTTGGAAGGACTCAAATAGTAGTTTTAAAAGATACCAAAGCCTTTATAAACATGTTTTTGGGGGTTAAAACCAACCAAATAGTGTCAAAAGGCTGTAAAACCTATGAAAATGACCATATATTTATTTTTGAAATATTGGTACCAAATCCATGTTAATTCACATTATGGGTTGGATGATATAGCTGTAATCTTGTTATAGTGTTTTAACACACTAAAATGTGGGTGCAATGGTCAGAACCATATCAAACGACATCATATTACTATTAAATCACAGTAAAACCACCTTTAAATTATTTCTGATGTGAAAGAGCAGGGGAAACATTAATATAACATGTGGTGTGATAAGAATGACTGAATAAGTAGTTTTAAAAGACACAAAATACATTAAAAAATTGTGTTGTGGGGTAAAAACAATGGAGGCAATATCAGATGGTTGTAAAACCATAGAAAAATAGATGTAGATTTATTTGTAAATTTTAGAACATTTACCATTTGAAATTGAGTTACTATTTTACTTGTATGCACATAAATGTTTTTTTAGTGTTTTAAAACAATAAAATGTATGTGTAATAGTGAAACCTATAAAAATACTCAAATTAACATGAAATCATGGGAAAACCATGATGGAATTTTTTGTGATGTGTAAGATCACACATAACATCTATATTACATGATGTGTGCTCTGAATGTCTCAACAAGTAGTTTTAAAATATACCAAAGCCTTTAAAAATCTGTTGTAGGGGTCAAAAAAAGTAAAATGTGTCATATGGTTGTGAAATAATAGGAAAACAACAATTTTTTTATTTTTTAAATCAAGGAATTGATTCTGTGAAAATCTTAGTTATTTTTTCCTAAGATGACTGTAAATGTATTTTTAGTATTTTAAATACAATAAGGGGCCTATAATGGAAAAAACCATAGATAACATCTTATGATTGTCTTGAAATATTTGGAGAACAACCATTTATTTATTTTTTATGCTTATGTGAAGAAAAATGTTCTTCTAGGGTGTGGTGTTCCCAAAATGACTCAATAAGCATTTTTAAAAGTTTTTAATGACTTGTAAAACATGTGTGAGGTGGTCAAGACCATAAATACAATGTTAGATGGTTGTGAAATCATTGTAAAACAACCACATATTGATTTTTACAATGGCGTAACTGCCTTCATGTCAATTAGAGTTACAGTTTGGAGGGGATCCCCATAAACATGTTTTTTGTGTTATAAAACACTAAAATGTGTGTGCAGTAGTCAAAACCATATAAAATGGCCTCAATTTATGCTAAAATCATGGGAAACCCACTATTGAATTATGTTTTCCATGTACGAGTAGAAAACACATCTATCAAAAATGTGGTGTTGTTGGAATGAATCAATAAGTTATTTTAAAAGATATTAAATTCTTTGAAAATAGGTTCCAATGGGTAAAAATAATGGGAAAAAATCATAATAGCATTAAATCATAGGAGAATGACTGGAGATTTATTTTGGAAATATAGGAACCAACACCATGTCAATCTAAGTAACGATTTGGTCGATATTCCCATAAACACGTTTTAATGTTTTAAAACTCTAAAACAGTGGTGTAATTGTCCGATCCTTCAAAAATGACCTCATATTAACATAAAATCAGGGTAAAAAGAATGTGGAATTATGTATGACGAGTATAAATAGAAAATACATCCATGTGATGTGTGGTGTGATCAGAATGAATCAATAAATTAATTTAAAAGATACCAAAGCCTTTAAAAACATGTTTTATGTGGAAAAAATGATGGTAACAATATCCTAAGACCTATAAATCATTATTTATTTATTTTTTTAATGTAGTTAATGCCATCATATCAAAATAAGTTACGGTTTCAGCGATATTCCTATAAATGTGTTATTATTTGTTTGAAAAACTAAAATATATGTTTAATGGTCAAAACCCAATAAAATGATCTCAGGATGTTGTGAAATCATGGTAAAACCACCAACAAATTATTTTTGAAATATATGGGGATACAACATGTCCATTCATTATGTGGTGTTCTTGAATAGATTCAATATGTTGTTTTAAATGACACCAATGCTTTTAAAAACTTGTGTGAGGTGCTCAAAACAATGAAAATACATCATATTATTATGAAATAATAGGAAAATTAATGTATAAAATTTTTTGATGTGTAGGAACCAAATCCATGTTAATCCAAGTTACAGGTTTCTTAGGACTCTTGTAAATACATTTTAGTGTTTTAATATACTAAAACATGTGTGTAATGGTCAAAACCATAGAAAACAACCTCATATTGATGTGAAACAATGAGACTAACTCCATTGAATAATTTTTGAAAAATATGAATTGTTTTCATATAAAATACCATAATTTTTTTATTTTTTATTGACAATATAACAAAAATTCTGAGAAAAATTCTAAATGTATATTGTGTATGTTCCCTTCCATATTTCGTTTCATAAATGTTCTGTTTGTATTGTATGTGATATATGATAGTAGTAAGAATGAGGTAAATCATTCGGATGCATATCATTAATCATAAGGAATTCATAATGGTTCTTAGTATCTATGGTATGGATAAATATTATCAATGATTCTACTATAATTCAAATTTATTATGTTCACTCATGATTTCTATTTTTTCTTTGTTCATTGATGAAATGATGTGGTCATTTTTTCATATGGTTTTTATGCATATGGAGGTATATGGATACAATTGAGGTTCTGGTGTAAATGTATTGGCCGTGGTTTTCTCGTCATAGTATATATTGGTTCTCCTTATAGGTGGAAAATTCTATAACCTATTGGTTTAATAAATAATCTTTGAATGTTACAATGTAAATTGTGGAAGTAGAATTGTTGACACTATTATAGAATGAATTCATCATGTATAACTATGTATATATGAATCAATATTTAAACATTAATTTTCATGTTTGGTCTAGGGAACCAACTTTTACAACACTCCCACCTTCATTAGAGATAAATTTTTAGTGGTCAAATTTTTATTTCTCACATGATAAGATCATGATTATGATGACTTATGGCTTTATTCATTGGGCCCATTATCTTTTCGTACATGGTTACTCTATTATCAATGAATTAATTTCATTTATTGAATAATCCCATGAGTTTATATCATAGAGTATAACATTTTTATCCTCTGTTATAATCTTGAGATCCTGGTTAATTCCCAATGTACAATTACATGAACTAGAAGAAATCATTAAATATATTATAATTTTTTAGCTTCCCTAGATGCTAAAATGTACTTATTATTTGTAGATATGGATACAACTAGCTTTCATGATCCTATATTCCTCAATTACATATAATATATATGATATTATATCATTTTTTATATCCCTTGTGTCACTCTGTTGGTTTTTATGAATTATTTTATGAGGTTGAGTTTTTATTATACATTCCATGGGGTTTTAACTTGAAATATAAAAATTATCATAGGTTGGTTTTTATGAATGGTTATAATGAAATATTAGAGGTTAAACATTCATCATATATTAATTATAATCCTCTTTAGTTAATTTTTAACAATGAATGACTTTTCAGTATGGCTATGCATTATTAATTCTAAAATTGGGATCCATAAGAAGAAATGGTCCAAGTTCCCTGGGGTGTCTAGAGCATGCTGCATGGCATTATTATAGTCTGGAAAATTGTCTGGAAATATAAAATGTGGATTTAGTTTGTGATAGTTCTAAATGGCTTGGATGGATAATTTTTTTTACATCTTTTCATTACCGAAGGTGGACCATGCGAGGGGTATCTATCCTAAGTAGCGTCCAAAAAATATTTAGTGTACAGTTTAAAAATATATGTGGAATAAATGTGGTACTTTACATGTTGCTTAATTTTTTGTAATTTACCATTGTCAATATTTTATTTAATAGGTGTTTCACCAATCTTCTACCAATTATTATCATATAATTATTGGGATCCATTTTATGATCCCTAACCTAATAGACCATTGATCCATTCCTTATCATTTCGGATTTTTATGAGATTTTATGTTATGTGTTCCTTTCATTCTCTCTTCTACACATCCATATCTCTCATCTCTTTTATTTGGTTTCCCCTATTAATTAAACATATATGATGGATTATTTCATTGATTTAAGTTGATATTATGTTTGGATTTTGGGGTCTTTAGTTTACATAATATATTATTATACCTCTGGGTGTGCTCTTTTTTTTATGGTGACATGTTTCTGGCTTTGTTTTCAATTATTCTTATTAGGTGTTTATATGTAATTGTTTTATTTTTTAATTCAATGTGTTCTTATTATCACTAAATTTATTTCTATTGAATGTATTATTATATATGACACAGTTATGATGTTTTAAAAACCAATTTTTTGTGGTTTGAGCTTGGAATAATTGGTTAATCTTTTAAATTCCATTTTTTCGTGTTTCAAATGAAATATTTATATCTGTTGATATTTTATGAAATCCATGAGGGTAATTTATATCTGTTATTCATGATGTGAGTTAGATGTTGATTCCTTTTTTGTTTTCAATGATTGAGAACTATATTTTAATGTGGGTTTTGATGGACCTCAATGTGATTTATAAAGGGGTTACTTAATAAATTTCAAACAGTGATTTGAAATTTGTATAAGGTTTAACCCCTGTTAAAAAACTAATTAATATCTCCTTTGAAATGTTTTTGATCGAAATAAAGGTCTTCATACATTTTTTGTATTTACAAGAAGAAGACCCATTTTGGAGTGTTGATTTCAAATGTTTTTAAATGGTATGTGATTTCTGTCATTTTCAAAAGAGTGTATGCAATGTCATTTTATGAAATGTGAAAGGGATTGGAATCCTGATACAAGTGTTGGTGTTAAAGGACTAGTTTTCACTTTATTTTTAAAATTGTTAATTTGAAAGTGACCCCTTGATTTCCCCTTGACTTTAATACACCTGGCGTGTGTTCTTTAATTTTATGTGAGGATTTTTGTTTCCCTTTTGCGCGTTACTGATATCTATGAGATTCTTGTTGATTCCATTTTGTGGGAATGATCTTTATTATAACGTGGTTTCATTTTTTATATAGGTTTATTCATTATTGGGTGTTATGGTTGAGGGTTGGATATGGTGATTTATTTTGTGATAGACTTGGCTTAAATTTTCTTATCCCTAACTTCCTTTCTGGTCAGGGGAACATGGGAAATTATTGGGTGATCTATTATATTATGGTAGTAGGTTAACACACCACTATTGTCACTCTAGTTGTTCTAGGTACAAGGTCTTAGAAATTTTTTTCATCGCAATGAGGCTCATGTGGTCTAGTCAGAAGGATTCTAGTTTGAACATTATTACATGTTGGTTTTTAGTTAGTGAGTTGGTATAGTTTTATATGGTTAGGTTCTTCATATAATAAAAATCCAAACGGTAGACCCCATGTAATACTAAATTACATAGTTTGTTACTAATTGGGGGAATTTTGATCTAGTTTTTATTTGTATAATTTCCCCTAAATTCATTAATATAGAAACTATTCTTGTGTATATTATATATATTCCTTATTCTGTGGATGGTGCATATTTTTTTATGCTTGACCCAATTGTGTTTTTTTTAATTTACTTTGGAAAAATGAAATTTGAGGTTTTTTGGAAAGACTATTTTGAAATTGATGTTCTTTTTCGGTTCATAAACCAGATTTCAGACTGGTTGTTTTGGTTTTTAGATAAGATTAACTAGTTTGATGGATTAAATTAACTATTTTTATTTAAATAAATAATATAATTTGTTTTCATTAGAAATTTGAATGATTTTGTTGATTTATTAATTATTGGGATGGTGGGAAAATATTCAGTGAAGCGTATTTAGTTTGGGAAAACCATGAGAATTTTTCTAAAATAAAATTTTGGAATTGTTTTTGTTTCTATAATAGATATATATATATATAATTTAGATTCTAGTTTATTTAAAAACTAAAAAAATTTAATTTCCTTATGAAACATATTTCATAGATTCATTGGGTTTTGGTATCCTAATTATATTTTTAGCTCACACCTTTACATTTCATGTTCTAGGTTCCTAGATTGATCTGTTCATCATTACTTGATTCCAATGTGGTGTGATTTGTGTGGTAATGATCATATAGTTGTTTGATAGTCATTTTATCAGGAATGGATTTATTTGGTTGGTATTTGTATTTTTTCTCAAGTTGTATCTGTTATTCATTGTTGAAACCTCTGGTTTATGTATAGTATTTTTATTTACATTTATGATAGTGCGTTGGATAATTTCAAGTCATTATGACTAATTTGGCATTATTCCATATTTTTTAACCTTATTTATTCTACACACTTTTATGTATATTGTGGGAAAAATAATTTCCAAATAGACTACCATGATTCATAAGAACTATTTTCTAGCCAAGGGGGATTGGGAATTCCCTTCAAGCCCTGTGGTGGGATGAGTTGGGTGTCAAGTGTTACTGAATCTATGTTTGGTTCATTACAAAATGGTATCCACGACGTTTTTGGGATTCCATTATAATTTTCATAATATTATTTAGTTTCCCTTATTATTTTGTGACTTCTTTTTAAATATGTGACTAAAGTTGTAAAATCATGAAAGGTAAGGGTGGGGATAGTCTACATTACTCTTTCTCATCCTGATCCTCAAGCTTCCATAAGATGCATTTTTTTTCAAATTAATAATTTTAGTCTGTTTTTAGTTGTTGAGATGGATTTTAATTGTAATTTATATTTTATCCCCATTTAGTATCTAATTGATATTGTTGGTTATTAATTAGTTGTTGGATTGAAATGGAGGATCAACTGAGTTTCATGATTATCATGAATGACTTGGGAAACTATGTGATGCCCATACGGCGAGGACTATATCTTTTACAGAGTGTGTTGTATGACTAGATCTCGGTTTCCCAATTTGTGTTTCTAAACTATGGCAATAACTTTTTATTCCCCAGTTTATTTTTTTTACTCATAATGATATTGAACTTCTCTTAATGAGATTTTTTACATGCAGGAGGTTGATGAAAGAGTGTATTGTATCAAATTTTTGATGTGATTTATATGAAACCTAATTTAAGGGATGGTTGTTTCCTTGATATAGATTGTCTTTAAATCTTATTTTTGGAAAATAATGGTTTTTTTGAGAAATATTTAATTTAAAAAAAGGTTTTATTAATAAATGGTATTAGTAAACTCACTTAATTTTATGATATGTTTTAAAAAGATTTTTTTTGTTTTGTAATTTGGAAAATATGATGTTTCAAACTTTCTTACTCTAGTATTCATGAAATTAATAAATTTAAAAAAGGTATTTTAATTTTATTTGGGATCAAAATATAATTTTAAATGAATATGGGATTTTTTGAAAAATGGAAATGAATTTTGATATTATACTTGCATTAGGATTTAAATTATTTTAGAAGGTTATCAATTAGAAAATTCTAATTCTAGCTGATCAGAGTTGGAATCTAGTAGTGGGTAATACCTTAGTTTTGTATGATGGGTGTAAGGATAACCTACAATGTAATGAGAAAAATTATTATGATATAGAGTTAAATGTAATGGCTGCTTCTCACAAGTAGTGGTGGTCTATCATTTTTAGAAAATGTTGATATCCATGGCTTAATAAGATATATTATCTGATGTATAGAATGGTTTTCCACTATCATGGTCAATTTAGGTCAACTTTAGAAGTTTTGTAAGATGGGTTTTTGGAAGTGATATCATCTTTAATCCATTGTGGATGGGTTTTTTGTACTGAGACCATTACATTTATTATTGGGATATTGGTTTTCAATATTTGGATATTTATCTTACAATCTAATGAATGGTTCCTCTTTGGAGATTATCCTTATGAATGGTTTGATTGTTTTTTTTATTTAATTATTTTTTCAATTTGTGGAATGTTCCTCTTCACTATATTTTGGATGTATTTGTAGGTTATTATCTTGGTTCGCTCTATTTTTCGGTTTGGTTTTGGGTTTCGTTTCACTGAGCCTCATTATATGTGTTAACCACTCTTAATATTAGTGGTTTTTTTACCATTCTTATGTTGGGTATTTGTGGTGACCATCATTTACAAATGACAAAGGACATTAGTTCATGATTTGGAAACTATGAATATTTTTCTACTAGTTGAGTTGGTATACTAAATGGTATTTGGACTATGAAATCTTTGGATGCACCTTATGAGGGTGATCACTTTCCTAACCCCATGTTATATATGTGTATCTTGACCAAAGATGAGATCTTATGTAATTATTTTGAGGCTATCTGTTGATTCTTATACATATATGGGGTTGTTAGTGATTTTAGATTTAGAGAGAGATCCTCCAATGTTTTATTGTTTGTTTGAGGATTAATTTCTTTGTAGTTTTTCCTTGGGTCCACCATGTTAGAGGAAATTTAAATGGTGGGGATACCTTGTTAGGTCTCCCATGCTTCATAGGAATTCTTTTCTGAAGTTATTTTTTTTCTCTCTTGGAGATGTAGGGTAACCTTGTGGTTGGTGAGTTTGATAATTATTTAAAAAATTGGATGATGGTTATGATGTTAAACCATGTTGACTCGTTCTTTTGTTTAGGTATTCTTAGGATATTCTGTTTTCTCTTCCCCTTCTTATCAAATGTAGACATTTATGGATAAAATGTGGCATGGTGGTGAGTTTGTGACACCACTTGTGTGATTGTGTTGTTTATTTTGTATTATTTTTTGTATTTCTTGTTTAGTTTTATTTTCCAAGTGGTTTTGGCTCAGAACATAAAAATTATCATAGGTTTCCTTCTATATATAGTTATGGTGAGTTATTAGATGTAAATGGTGTGGCATACCTTCTTGTGGAGCCTAATCATTTCTGTTTTGACAACACATGTGTTATCATCATGGGTTGTTCATGGTATTTACATGTCATGTAATACCCCATGAGAACCTATGTGGGTTCCTTAATGTGTTTGGTGCGTGGCACATATCTTACTCATGGTTCGTTAAATTGTGAGGCAAGCATGTGGTTTTGGTATTGTTTTTTTACTGTGTGTATTGGAATCTATGGATCACTATTTTTTAAACCATGTAATGCTCATGGTGAACTACTTGAGGGGTTTATGGCCTAGGTAGTGGCCATCACATGGGTGGCACATTGTTTGGAAAACCATCTGGCCAAACTATACAGCCAACATAGGTTTCTAATTTATTAGGTGTTTCCCATTAATCCATCTTTAAATTAATATTGGTTTCACTCCTATTTTCTTCGATTTACATAGAGTGACTCTTGGTATCACATTGAGGAGCTTCGACCACCTCCAAAATTATCACATCCCTTCTATTGGATGATTTCCAAGGGATTTTGATGCATTTATTCCTATCATTCCCTCTTCGTCCATTCCCTATTTAACCTATATTGGATTTGGATTCTACCATGAACCCCTGAACATTTTAGGATTATTTAAGGGTTTTATTTGGATATAATTTTGTTGTTGTGGTGATGGGGTTGGTATATTCCATTTATATCCACATGGGTGATCTCATTGTTGAAGGTGATGCGTTTTGACTTGGTTTTCACATATTTAATGAAAGTGTCTCTATGAAACTATTTAATTTTAGGATTGAAAAAGTGATCGAGTTTTATAAATTTATTATTATTGAAATTATGATTACATGTGATACCTTTATGATGTTTTAAAAATAATTTCATTTTGTTTTCATCTTATTATAAATGTGTTCTCTTTGAAATTTAATTTTTTTCATGTTTCAATATGAATATTTAGATGTGTTGAGATTTTTTGGAATTCTCGAGGGGATTTTTGAAATGGATTTTATGATGTGTTTTGTATTAGGATCAGGTTTACGTATTCAATGAATTAAAATTATATTTTAAGGACTTTTTTTACTAAAAGTGAGGTGTTGACCTCAAAGTAATTTATAGTGGGATTATTTAACAAATTTCAAATTGTTATTTGAAATGTGTGTGTGGTTTACCCTTAGTGAAAATTAACATAATAGATATTTTGAAATATATTTGATCAAAATTAAGGTCTTATAACATATTTTGTATTTCAAAGAATAAGACCCACGTGGGAGGGTGAATTTTAAATATTTGAAAATGATGTGCTATTTCCATCATTTTAAAAAGAGTGTTTAGAATTTAATTTTAGGAAATGGGATATGGATTTGAATACTAAGACATGTTTTTGTGTAAAATTATTAGTTGAAATTTTGGTATGGCTACTATGAATGGAACCTTTTGATTTCCCCATTATTTTATTACCCATTGTGTAGGTACTTTATCACTATGTGATGCTTTTCATTTCCCTTGTGCGGGTTATCGATCTCTTTGAGATTATTATTTCCAACCTTGTGTGGGAATGGGTTTTATTATTCCATAGGGGAATATGTTATATGGGTACATTCATTGTTATGTATTAGGGGTTAGGGTTAGATATTGTTATGACTTATGTCTTAGCCATGGATTTCATATTATTATGACTAATATTCCTTTTGGTCAGGGGAACCCTGGTATTAAGTTGGAGATGTTGTATATTATGCATGTCGGTTCACATTACACTAGTGGGCCACATGTTATGTTATTTATAAGGGATTAAAAGATATTTTCATTTCAAAAAATATTGTGTGGGACAATTAGATTATATTTTTTTTGATATTCAGTGTGCATCAGTAGCTGGTTTATGAGTTGGTATACTTTTATGTGGCCAAATTATTTTCATGTTAAAAATTCATAATATATAGACCGTGAAACATTAAATTTCATGATTTTTTATTAGTTAATGGGAGTTTTATCTATTGATCATTTGTATCATTTTCCCCATATTCATTAATATAGAACATATTCTTGATTATATTGGATAAATGTATTATACCTTGGATGGTACCCATATTTTTGTGATTGAGCAATGTGTCTGTTGGTTAATTATTATTGGATAATGAGTTTTAAAATATGTTTAGAATATTTTATTTGAAAATAATGACAATTATGTAGTTCTTAAAGTGGATTTCAAAATAGATGTTTTGGTATTTAGATGGTAATATCTAGTTAGATGTTCGAAAGTGATGATATTTATTAAAAATGAGTTTTTTTAGAAATGTTAATGGGAGTGTGGATTTAAAATGACTTAGTATTCTAGTAATGTATTCAAACCATTGAATTCAGTTTTGGAAAATAATTATAAATATTTTGAAAGGGAATTATGAAATTGTATTGGATTCTATAAAAGTTATATGGTAAAATGTAAAATTTAGATTTTACATTAAAACAATAATTTATGAATTTCCTTATGAAACATATTTCATATGTTCAATAGGTTTCAGTAACTAATAGATCTATTTATCTAATATCCATATATCTGAAGTTATTGGTTCCCATTTGGATACCTTATTCATTATTTGAGGCTAACATGGGGTGACTTTGCAGGTGGTGAGAAAGCAGTTGTGGCATAGAGATGGTATCATGATTACCTTGACTTTGTTAATAGTTTTTTATATATAATTTGTTTTGTACCTTCTATGATATATTTTCCCCTCTTGTTTATGGAAAATATTTTTGATTAATGTTATGAAAATGGGTTGCTTTAGTTTAGTTGGTTATGACCTATTTAGCATGATTATTTATTTGTAATCATTATTTATTACACAATCACTTATCATTGGTTTCGGAGAAATCATTCCCAAAGAGATTCCTGTGATAGAAATTCCTATGATTCCTAGTCACTAGTTTCTTGTTCGTTGGGGTTAGGAATCCCCTTCGGGCATGGGGAGGGCTAAGGTGGGTTCTAGGACGGATGGACACCTAGTTTGGTCTGTTACAAAATGTTATCAGATCTTGTGTTGGGTTTTCATTAGTAGGACCCCAAGATATTTATTTTCTATTGTTATTTTGTGGATGTCCTATTAGAGAGGAAAAACTTATTTTTGGATCTTGAGAGGTCAGGGCAGGGAGAGTCCAGATTTCTTTTACTTATCTCGAGCCCTATGATACCATGAGATGTTTTGGGTATTGAATTGAGAGTTTGAGTTTTTTAGTTATTGTAATGGATATTTATCCAAATTGTTTTTTATCTTATTTGAGTATGTAAGTGATACCTGTGGTCTTTCATTTGTTTTAGGAAGGAAATAGAGGACCACATGAGTTTCATGGTTCACATTAAAAGATTGGAAAACCATTTGGTGACTATGTGGTTAGATCTACCTATTTTAAAGAGTGTATTGCAATGTTGGATTATGGTTTCCCAATACATGAGTTCAAATTTACACATATAATTTTCTTCCTTGGTTGTTTTTTTAGACTCCTTATAATTCCTGATATCAATTAAATTGATTTTCATTTGTCAGTGGTGGATTGAGGAGTTTTTTCATATACTTTTTGGATTTTTCTTTTCTGAACCTTTTTTGATGGGCTTTGTACTTCCTTGGGTTATCTGGGTTTTAAGAATAAATTTGTGAAAATGATGTGTTGAATTTTTTTCTTATCAAAACATTGTTTTATAGATAAATGTGATGATCGAATTCCCTTAGTTTAATGATATTTTTTATAACGTGATTATTTTTATTGTATTTTGAGGATGATATATATCAAAATTTATTCCTATGGAATTTTTGAATAAAATTAATTCAAAAAAGAGGATTCGAAATCATTTTTTGATCAAAGGAAAAAAAAATTGGAAACAATATAGAATGTTCATTTAAAAATGGAAATAAATTTTATTGATCCTTAATTTGATCCATGATTTTTTAAGAAAGTTGGAATTTGAAAAAAAATATTATGTAACATTCCTTACTGGGGAAATGTGTCTGTGTTCCACCAAGGATCTTTTGTTTTGAAATTTTTTACAGTTTGTGTTTTTATTGGTTCCATTTGGGAAGAAGATTTTACAAATCCTTTTGGAAAATGGTTGTTTCAAAATAAATTTTCTTTAGGTGTTAATACTTGTTCCTCATTTTAGGGTTTTCGGTTTTTCTATAATTATTACCGTATAGGGGAATTGTTTAGTTTTCTATTGAGTAATGAAATGATAATTTCGTGTGTTACTTATTTTGTCTCCCAGAATATATGAAATGGTTTCTCTTGTTCTGGTGCCTACCAAAAATCAAAGTGGATTTGTGGATGTAGAACCCACCATGAGCTCATAACCCATCTTAGACATCATGAATCAGCATTTTCCTTCTTAAGTGGTGATTAAGGTTTAGTGGAAGCGATGTGGTTATTAGAAGAGATTGAGTTGATCAGAAATTTTACCTTTATTCCTAAACATTCATGGGAGAGAGTCATTGATTTCTTTCTATTTAATTCCAATCTAGTTTGGTTGGAATTATTTTTACCTCCCTAACTTCATGAATGTATATAATTGTGGATTTTTATAGGGGAATTTTTCTCATAGTTCATTCAAAATATTTTTAAAGGAGAGAAATAACATTATATCTTGGGTATTATTTATGGTTACCGATCAGTGAAGGATTACTTCTATCACTTTTTGAATTTGGGAGTCTTTTCTCCAAATTTAGTCATAATTTATTCTAATAATGCACATTTCATTAGAAGTCCCCTTCAAATAAATCTTGGTTCAATGAAACTCCCTCCTCTCAATGCTCTCCCAGAGACTCCTTATGCATCGTTGGAAGAGATACTGAATCCCCCCACTTCTATAGATGGGTTAGGTTCCCTCCATCAATCCACATCAAAGGAATGAATTTTATCCTTTCTACCTTTTTTGGAATCGAAATCATCTTCCAAAATTTCCATATATCTCTGTTTTTCTAAATGTTCTAGATCTCAATAAACGTGTCCCTCATTTTTTATTCTTGATTTAGGAGTTCAAAAATGCTTCGGATATCTTAAAACTAACCTTATTTGCTCGATTTTGTCATCACCAAACTTCCTTAGATGTGTTTGAATGGTTTTTTTCGAATACTAGTTTTTACAATACCGATAAGTGGTTGGGCTTCTTGACATGTGGCATATAATGACCAGATTTTCATCAATGGATGATATGATTATTTCTGGGTACAAATATCATCACAAATTCAATGAGTGTTTCTTCTATATTCTCGAGTGGACCATTTATTTCCACATGAAACAATATGAATCAGTGGCATTGATTTTGGTATTCTTACATGATATCTATATTCCCATTAAAAAGCTTCTAATATTATTGTCACTTAGAAATATGGTTGTTAACTATTTGTGATATGGTAGCCGAACAAATATTTTGAGATATCATATATTCTCATTCATTTTTTTGGAGGTTCATGTGTCGAAGATGTTAGTGGAATGGGTGTGGATAATAGTTCGAGAGGAATTCTAGTGTAATGTAGTTATTTTATTTGAATTGTAGATAGATCATTGTGCCTTCAGTGTCGGCTAAGTCATTTACCTTTAGTCTTACACAGCAGACATAAAAATAAGAAGGTGCAGAACCCGAAGGAAAGAGAGTTTTCAAGTTACAATGGACTTGAAGTTATGTAGTTGAGGCCTTATCCGTAGGATCATTCTGATGTCATACCAAAATAGGAAATAATTTTTGTCGATCACCCATTGGAGTTTCATGTTGGGCTAGCACCAGATGAATCAACTCAGTATGATGCAAGCACTATAGTTGATAATCCTAAGGTGGTGGAAGTATTTGCACATCTAAAACATGACATGGGTCTGAGTAGGTTAATTCCTGACATATATTAATTAGGAGGAGCTGAAGAGGTGCATGAAATATATTCTATGGAACATGACATAGAGTTTATTTACCTCGATAATTGATAAACTCATAAGGATAAATATTAAGAGGTTTCTAAATGTGTTTCACAAGTTGATAAGAGTTAGGATGGAGTCATTCAGACTTCATATGGGGTAATAGAGAGGCCACTTAATAGAATCCCTTGTATACATCTGAGAAACCATTTTACAGGGATAGTTTAGGAAGAAACATGTCCGGAGGATAGATATTTAGCTCATGCTAAATCCTCAATCCCAACTAAGGGTTGTCATACTGAACTGGGTATGCACTCAACTTCAACAATTGGATATCCAAGAGGATATCGAGATCTTTCTGGGGCTGATTATGAATCATAGATACCTAGTCAACTATCAGTTTATAGTGTGGAGGGAATGTGTGATAGAGGAATATATTGCTTAAAGAAAAATATCAAGTAGAAAGGGAATCAATATGTGGGGGGATGTATTGTGGTGAAATGGAAAATAACAGATGGTCAAAAGGATTACTCTCAGCTATTAAGATGATGGAAATATAGTCTTCTATAATATCTATGGTGAAGAATGGTGGTTCATCGGTCCATGTTTTGGAATGAAATGAGATCCTGACCCCAAAAAAATGAATGATTTAAGATCATAAAATATGGTAGGGTGGTATATAGGGAAAGGTAGAGGGTACTAAAGAAGTAGGGGATGGAAAAGGAAAAAACATCATGTTCTTATATTACATTCTAATGTTTTATTAAAAATATATCCAATCCAGACCAAGGCCTCTACATATGAGGTGGATAGAATCCTTTAAAGAGACTACATGTTAAACCTAATGAGGAAAAACGGTTTTGGATCAACAATCAAGAAAAAAATTTGGCATATGGATTCAATGATATAATTATTAATGCATAATAATACATTCAAACATGAGAGAATCTTGCAATATGTTTTGATGATTTACTCCAAGATTACCCAAAAATAAAATTAATTTTTCTTCACTAAAGGCTGTATAAGGTAAGATTCTCTAATAATTTCAATCTTGTTTTTAACAATATCATCATTATTTACTATGTTTATCACTACATGACTATAATGTTATGGTTTTCCACTTTTGTAACCAATGTGTTCGAAAAATAAAATTACATTTTAGTCAGCTTGACATCTTTTTAAGAGGCCATAAATGAGTCCATTCAAATAGAAGATGACCAATATAGTTAGGCAATGGATGGTAATTCTTTAGTTCCATACAATGGGTGTAACTATTACCTATAAATTAAGGATAAAATATATAATAATCTAGAGCTAGAAGTAGAGGGTCCTTATCATGATAAGAGGAGTTATCTAATGTACTTCTAGTGTGGGGATCTAGATCATGATAGGCCCTCAATTATTTAGTATCATAGGGTTGGCCTCTATTGTGTTCATTTGGTCCATCTATTGATGTTTTTTATTATCATATTTTAGAAGTATTCTTTTGTTTTATTGTTTGATTATGGGTTATTTCTTTTGGGAATTTTATTTTAATTGTTATGATCATGGTTTTGGAGATTACTATATTATTATTGTAATCTTATGGATGATTCCCCATTGGAGATGTTTCTTATATATTGTTTTTAATTTAATTTTATTTCATTCATTGTTTCATTAGTGGAATAATCCACCCTCCCTATCCTGTGGATGAATTTTGAGCTTGTTATCCAGTTTACCTCTCTCTTTATTGGTTAGTTGCGGGTGTCAATTCATTGAGATTTATTTTCTAGGCGAAGCATTCTTGATTGTAGTGGGTTGTTCCAATTATATTCTTGAGCCATTATGGAGATCATTAGTTGGACATGAGAAAGGAATTGAGTGAACAATTGGGAAACAAGGGTGTTTGTTCTACTGGTTGAGTTTATATACTTACCGGTATTATGATTATACCATTTTGGGAAGTACCTTATGATTAGGATCTAGTTCATGAACCTATGTGTTCCATGTGTATCATGACCAAAAATTAGATCTCATGTAATTATTTTGTGTCTGTTTGTGGTTTTTTTCATTCATTACTTTTGAAAGTGCTTTTGATTTGATTGTGATTTACTCTCATGGAATCTTAGTTGATTGAGTGCATATTTCATTGTAGTTATTCATTGGTAACTGTCTTTCCCTATCCCTGAGAATCCTTGATCAGAAGAAAATATTATGATTTATCTTCATATCCCTAAAATACCTCAATCAAACCAGATCAAAAATAATTATTACAAAATAAAAATGATCTATGTAATTTACAATACTCACCTAGATTCCATAGAATTAAAACACTGTAAATATTTAAAAAGATCTTGTAATAAGATGTTACAACTCAGTAAACATCATATGGACAGATTTGAAAAAGTGTCTACTTCGTTTACCTTTAATGAACCTCTTTTTATAGGCCAATCTCTAGTGGTCATATTTTGTGATTCTTGGTGTTGGTTGAAATGGATTGGGACGAACTCCTTCTTCACATTGATGTTCAATACATATTTTATCTGATGTTCATTATGACATAATCATCATAATGATGTTATGTTATCTTTCTGGTAGAGTAATATTAGTTCATCTGTTTGTAAATATTGTAATAACCTAATTAGAATGTTTCTATCATCTTATTAGAAGGTTTCAATCATACAATTAGAAATTTTTTTCCTTCCTATAAAAATATTCTTTCATAATATTAAAAATACATTTTGAATTGAAAAAATAGGTCTCAACATATTTTAAATATATGTCTTCAACAAAAAAAATTCTAAAACCATGGGAATTTATAAATTTAGTATAACATGTTATTTAAGAAATTGTGTTCTGAATTTCATAAATAATTATTAGAAAGTGTTGAAACTAGAATGTTCAACTCCCTAATTTATTATTTCACCTATTCTTGTAGATTTTTGGTAACATTTTGGTTAATAAATTTAATCTATATTGATAATCATAGTTGATGGTTTCAGGATAAACGGTGATGGGTGGTTCATTTGGTTTGGAACTATATGGATTTTCCATTTTATAATGAATTTACTTTTGAATGTGTAATTTTTTAGGGAAAAATTGTCATGGTGGGGAGTTTTTGACACCCCCATGTCATTATATTGTTTATTTTATGTTATTTTATGAGTTTGTGGTTTAGTTTGAGTTTCGATGGGTTTTTTTCTTGAAAATTGAATGTTTAATGAGGTTTCCTTCGATGCACGGCTTAGGTTCGTGGTTATATGAAATTTGGGAAGACTACCTTTATGAGGATCCTAATGATTTCATTTTGAATTATGC
Source organism: Viscum album (assembly GCA_963277665.1). Classification (NCBI taxonomy): domain Eukaryota; kingdom Viridiplantae; phylum Streptophyta; class Magnoliopsida; order Santalales; family Viscaceae; genus Viscum; species Viscum album. The sequence continues at coordinate 411,254,182 of OY728128.1, read as the reverse complement.
ATGTATTTTTAGCACAAACATCACACTGTTATGTGCAACCTATGAAATTCCCTAGGAAAAACCATGCATATTCTCTATTGTGTCTGGTGTGTGGCACACAACTTGCTCACGATTTTGGAAAACAATAGGGTAAGCTTGTGGTATGGCACTGGTATTTGGTCCCAACAAATTTCATAGTTAAACAATAGTTATTAAAATCATTTAGTGCACATGGTGAACCATGATAGGAATTTATAGCCCGAGCAGTACCCAATGCACAGTTATCACACAGTTTGTAAAACCATGTCACTTTCCAATGTGTTTAATTTCTGGGAATTTTTTGTTTTTTCCACTCCCCCCATAAAAATTAGTTTACTCTTGGGAGATCCTCACGGAGATCCAAACACCCCCATCTCTAATCCTTTCATTCTACTTGGTGATTTTCATGTGGTTTTATTGCATTTATTCCTCTCTTTCCCGCTTCTTCCATTACACACCTCTCCTCTAGTGGCATTGGTTTTCTTGAAAAACTCTTGAAAATTTAATGAAAATTTTTGGGTTAAAACTGGATATAATGTTGGGGGTTTCAGTGTCTAGGGTTTTTATACACTATTTCATCCCCAATGGTTATTATCTCAGTTGAAGGAGATGTGTTTTTAATTGAATTAGGCTTCATTAATGTATATGTTTCCATATAACTGTAAAATTTTATAATTAAAATATTTCTTACGATTTATAATTAACTTTTTATTAAAATAATGGTAATAAGTGATACAGTTATGATGTTTTAATGACATGTTCACTATGTTTTGAGCCTAGAATAAATGGATTCTATTTTTCATTCCATTTTTTCATTTTTAAAATGGAATATTTTAATATTATAAGCTTTTGTTAATTTTTGGTGGGGTTATTTGAAATAGTTTACATGATGTGCATCAGAAATTGATCAGGTTTTTGTTTCTAATGAGTGAAAAATATATTTTGATGTTGTATTTAACTTAAATTGAGGTGGTGACCCCAAATTGAATTATAAATGGTTAATTTAATGGATTTAAACTTGTGATTCAGAATGTGAGTGTTTTTTACCCATTGTGAAAAATTCTTTAAAGGATATTTTGAAATCTATTTTTTGGAATTCATGGTCTTCGACATTGTTTTGTATCTCAATGATGAAATCTCACGTGGGTGGATATTTTTGAAATATTTTGTAATGGTTTGTGATTTCCATTATTTTCCACTGAGTATTGAGAATTTCATTTTTTCAAATGTGAAAGGGCTTGGATTAATGATACATTTTTTTATTGTTACTGACCAAATTTATTAATGTTTTTTAAAAATTTGTAGCATAAAAAGGCACCCCATGATTTCCCCTTTATTTTATTTATCCTTGGGTGGAGTTTTTATCACTATGCGATTATTTTCATTTCCCTTATGTGGGTTATCAATCACTAAGAAAATATTTTCCCCCAATGTTTGGGAATGTGATTTATTATGTTTTTTATTATTTATATCTTTATATTCATTTTTGGGTTTCATAGTTTAGGGTTATCAATACTTACACCTTGTGTGCTAGACTTGGATTTCGTGTTCTTATGCGCCATGTCCTTTTTGGTCATGGGAACCAAAAACTATGTGGTTGATCCTGACTATTATTAATGTTGTTATTCATTCCAATATGGTCCCTCAATTCATGATAGGAACATTGCATAAGATTATTTTTTTATTATAATGTGGGTTATTGGTCTATTTGGATGACTTCAGTTAATTATTAGTGCATGAAGGTGGCTGGTTCATAGGTTGGTATTCACTTATATGGATAAGTTCATTGAATGTTATTACACCATAGGGTATAAAACATGAAACATTAAATTTATTGGTTTGTAATTGATTGATGGTATTTTTATATTGTGTTCTTTTGTAGCATTTTAGTTAATTTCAATGATATTGAACCTATTCTTTTTTATATTTGATATGTGCCTTGTGATAGGGATGGTGGTTGTGTTGTTGTGGTTGAACCGTGTGTGTGATGGGTTATTTACTTTAGAAAAATTAGAATTCAAAGATATTGAGAAAAATATTTTTGAAATTAAATACTCATATGTAGTTCTAAAAGTGTATTTTAAAATGTTTGTTTTTCATTTGAGATGGAATCAGTCTGTTAAGAGGTTTTTAGTTACAATTTTAAATTTTAATAGATTGTTTTTTATGAATTGTGAAGGGGTGTGTTTATTTGAAATAGATCAGACTACTAGGAATGTTTTCAAATCATTCTATTTTGTTTTGGAAAACAATGTGAAATTTTTAGAAATAAAGTTATTTATTATTTTTGATTCAATAAATTATTACATATAATAAATTTTACCTTCTATTTTATTACCAAACGAGAAATTATTAATTTCATTAAGAATCATATTGTATATATTTGGTGGGTTTGTGGTGACCTATTGGTATTTTTATCTTATGACTGTATGATTTAGGTTTTAGGATCCCAGTTGGACATGTTATTCATTATTTGTGGCTGATGTGGTTGTGTTATGTGGTGTTGAGAAATTAGTGGTTTTGTGGCTATGATCAAAATATCTTCAAGAGTTATTTTTTAGTTGTTTTATTTTTTGTTGGTGTTGAATCTATTATTAATTTTTTGAATCCTTTAATTTATGGATAATGCATTTATTTAATTTAAGATTTTTTTGAATTAGTTTAGTTGTATATAACATTTTTGGAATGCTTCAATAATTTATTTCTTTATTTACTCTTCTAACTTTTATCTCTTGTTGGGTTAAAATCATTCCCAAAGGGGTTTGTATGATAACAAGGTAGTAGTTCTGAATCCTCGGGGGATCTGGAATACCCTTTGGGGATTTTGGTAGGTTGGGTTGGGTGCTTGGTATGATGGAAGCCCAGTTTAGTTTAATAAAAAATGTATCAGATAGGGTGTTTGGTTTCCTTAATTAGGAGCCATTAATCTTGACATACCCATTTTATTTTGGGATTTCGTGGTACATTGTAGAGTATGGTTTTCAATGAAATAGAGGTAATGGAGAGGAGATTCTAGCTATATCTTTTGCAGAGTGTGTTTCACTATTGAATCATATTTTCCCAATCCTTGTTAAAAAAATTTGGACATAATGTTCTCTTCCATGGATAGTTTTTTGGAATCCTAATGATTCCATACTTCTTCTAACGTGATTTTACCAAATATGATGTACATTGATGAGTGTGTTTATGATTATTTTGGATGTGAGTTTTATGAATATTATTTGAATGGTAGTGGGGTGCTTTTAGTGAACTTTTTTTTAAAATGTAGTTTTGAAAAATGAAGGCTTTTAAAAAATATTTAATATAAAAACAGGATTTTATGAATTACTCTAAAGATTGAATTCCCTTTGTCTGATGAATTATTTTATAAAATCATTTTTTTTATTAAAGCATTTGGAAAATGGGATTTTTAAAACATTCTACTATTCATATCAAAAATGTTATTTTATTTGGAATCAATATTTGTATGTGTTTTGGAAAATGGAAATTAAATTTAATGAGCATTTTTTTTATTCTTGTTTTATAAAGAATGTGGGATTTTGAAAGGAATTTTTTATGAATTACCTTATTGAGAAATGTGTTTGTGTTCTAAGGAGGTTTCATAATTTTAAAATTTAGGATGTATTGGGATTTTAGTTATAAATGTTTATAATATTATTTAAAAATTAATTGTTGGAAATGTTTGTTTAAAAATAAATCAACATTTTGTGTAAATATGTGTTCCTTATTTAATAGTTTTTTGTTTTTTCCGTTATTCCTATAATATGGTGTAATAATTTGGTTTCTTTATGTATAAATTTAGGTTGTTCATATATTTTTTTATTTTTTTCACCCAAATTTATTGAAATTTTTTCTATAGTTTTGGTGCACCAGGACCCCATGTGAAGTGGTTATGTAGAACCTTTTGTGAGATCAAACACCATTTATGACTTACTGATTCTATATATGCCCTATTTCATTTCATATTAGAGGTCATTATAAGTGGTGAGGTGTTTTGAATAGATTTATATAACCCTAAGGCCTCTTAAAAATCTTATAATATTATGGATGAGAGCTATCAATATTTTTCTTATAAGAATCAATCAATTTTAGTGGGAGTCAATGGTACGTCCCTAAATGCATGAAAGTATGTCTTAGAAGATTTTAAAAATGGTGGGTTTCTAGAAGTTATTTACTGAAACTGTTAAAGGAGTGAAATTTCGTGATCTCATGAGTTTTCATATGGGTGATCGATCAGTGAGAAAGTACTTCAATCTCTTTTTGAAATTGGCCTTCTATTCTCCACTAATGGTTATCAACAATTCTGATAAAGATCATTTTTTCAAGGTTCCCCTTCACCAAGATCTTCATTTAGCTGTACATGTGTTGGGTCCGACATTTCATCAAGTGGTTGTCAATGAGTACATTCTAATAGAACATGCATAGTCTAGGAATCCAATAGGGGGTGATGCCTTAGTTCCATAAAATAGGAATACGTATAAACTAAAAATTAAGGAGAATTAATAGAATTAGAAAGAGATAAAACCAAATGTTCCTTCTAGTTATAATAGAATATCTATTATATTATTCTAGGGTGGGGATATGGGGTATACTAATCCCTTCTATCTTAAGTATCATAGGTTTTTAACTTGTTGTGGATGTTTGGATCATCATTAGATGTTTTGTAAGGTGGGTTATTGGAAGAGGTATTTGGTTTAACAATTTGAGTATGAGTTTTTTGTCTTGGTATCTTACCATTAATTATTGTGATATGGGACATGGAGATTTACTTTTTTCATAATATTTTGGATGATTACTCATTGTATATATTTCATATGGATATTTTTTTAATTTCTTTTTATGGCATGCTTTAATTATTTTTTGGAATTCTCCCCCTTCCTTATGAGTCGATATTGATATTTTTCACTAGGTTTCATCTCTTTTAATGGTTGGTTGTGGGTTATATTTCACTGAGAATCATTATTTTTTTGATATCTTTAGAGTAGTAAGTTTCACCCATTTCTATGTTCATACTTTGAGGAGCTCATCCTTTGTACATGAGAATAGTCATGAGTGCACGATTGTGTAACTAGGGTGTTTGTTATACTAATTGAGTTTCTATACTAAATGGTTTTGGGATAATTCAATTTTGGTATATGCCATTTTAGGTTATATAGTTCATGAATTTAGGTTATCCATGTGTATCATGAATTGATATTTGATCCACTTTAATTATTTTGAAGATATTTCTGGGATATTTTCCATCTCTATATTTGTATGTTATTTTGGTTTGACAATGAGTTTCTCCATTAGATTATTGGTTGTACTATGAAAATTTTATAATAGTTATTCATATGTGTCACCAAGTTATTGGAATTATAAATTGTAGAGATACCATTTTTTGTCTCTCTTTATTAATATAACTTCTTGTTTTATTTTTTTCAGTTGTACTTTAAGATGTTGGGTATGAATTTGGTTGATCAACATCATAGTTTTTGAAGATATTTGTTTTTGGTTTTCAGGTTAGAATGTGTGGACTAGATCTTTTGGTTAGGTCCTCTTGGTATCAAAACTTTTCTCTTTCCCTTTTTCGAATATGGTCTTTATGTGGAAAATGTTCCATGGGGGGATTTTTGTGACACCCTATATTTACTATGTTGTTTTTTTTCATTATTTTATATGGATGAGCATTTGATTTATTTTTATACGGTTTTATCTTAGAATATTGAAATTCTCATATTCTTCCTTTTATACATGGTTAAGCAATGTGGTTAGAGGAAACCTGTGTGACTTCCCATCAGGAGGAGCCTCCTCAATTCATTTTGAACTATGAAAAAATTTTCAGCAAGGAAAATGAAATTTTATGTCCAAATAGTTTGATCCCCTATGAGAAAACATGTGTGTATCCTCATGTGTCTGGGGTGTGACGCATGGATTACACATGATTTTTTAAATTTTATGGCAAGAATATAAAGTGGATATTGTTTTTCATAGTTCCTAATGTCATGGTTGTTGAATGGTTTGTCTAACTATGCAGTTCTTAGGTTGAACTATGTGAGGGGTTTCTGGACTAGGTTGTTTCCAACATAAGGTTGGTTCATGGTATGAAAAACCATTTAACCAAATCATTTAGACATTCGTAGAGTTTAATTTTTTGTAAATTACCAATTTTTTCCTCATTGAATTTCGAGGGGTTTAAAACCTCTTCTCCATTATTCATATCATATGACTCATGGGATCACTTGGAGGATCTCTAATATAATCCACCTTTGATCCTTACCATCTCTTTCGAAATTTCCAAGAGATGTTGTTCTATTTCATCCAGTCTTTCCCTTTCTTCATTTTCATCTCTCTCCTCTCATGGATTTGTCTTCCCCCGTGAACCATAGACATGTTTTGGATTATTTTACTGTTCTAGGATTCAATAATGTTGATATTGTTGGTATCCATAGTTTGTATATGTGTTTTCTATCACTGTGGGTGTGCTAATCGATGAAAGTGACACATTTCATCTGGGTTTTTGCTTCCTACAAGTAAGTGATTCTCCAAAATTGTTTAATTTCGGAATTTAATGTTTTCATATCCTTTCTAAATTCCATTTTATTGAACTTATGATTATATATGATACCATATTGATGTTTTAAAAACCAGTTCATTGTTTTCTGATCATGGCATAATTGGGTTCTCTTTTAAATTAAATGTTTTTATGTTTAAAATAGTTTATTTAAGAGTTACATGATTATGTGAAATGTCTAAGGGTATTTTTAAAATATTTTTTTGATTTTTGTTAGTTTTTTATCTGATTGTAGTTTTAAATGAGTGATAATTATATTTTAAAGTGATATTTTACATAAAGTGAGTTATTGACCACAAAGTGATTTATAAAGGGATTATTTAATATATTATAAATTGTTATTTGGAGTGTTTGTTTAGTTTACCAGTTATGAAAAATGACTCTATGGATCTATTGAAATGTGGTTGATGGAATTAAAGTCATTGTGACTTATTTTTTATTACAAAGACGATGAACATTGTGGGAGGGTGGATTTGATATTTTTTAAATAGTGTATCATTTCCTTCATTTTAAAAAAAAATCGTGGAATATAATTATAAGAAATGTGAAAAGTATTAGAACCTTGAGCCATGTTTTGATTTTAATGGTTCTATTGGCACATTGGTTTTAAAATGGTGAATGTGAAAGCTACCACTTGATTTACCCATTATTGGATTACCCCTTGTGTGGGTTCTATATCAGTATGTGATGCTTTTCATGTCCCATGTGTTAATTATTGGTCTCTATGAGATGATCATTTCTCCCTTTGTGTGTCATTGTTCTTGATTATGCCATAGGTGTATTTGTTATATTTTGATATTCATTGTTGACTATTTGGGGTGAGGTTTATCTATGGTTATTCCTGGTGTGTTAGACTTGACATGCGTCACTCATCTATGATCATCATGATAATCACATCCAAAATTTTTTTATCAATATCTCTAAAATTTAGAGGGTTGGGGGAGGAGTATATCTCTTAATTTTAGAGAGAGTTCATAGAGAGTTTATCTATAGGTATTGAGAGAATTATCCTTGATTCATTGTGCACGTATAAAATACCCATTGGGTTAGTAATAATATAATTTGTTTTAAATAGTGTTGGGATTATAAAATAATAATTTCACTAGTTCCCTTATTATATAATTAATACCTATAGTGCCCCATTTCAATATTAAATAAATATTAATATTTATTAACTTTAGAAAACCCATTTAAGAAAATAAATATTATATTTGGAATAATATTTCCAAAATTTATTCAAATAGTAATTAAAATATATTATTTCTTACTAGAACATTAAAATTGGAATATCATTTCTCCATATTATTTATCAGGACTTCAATAATGAATATTTATTTAATAAATAAATATCTCTCCTATATTTTCAAATAAATAAATAAATATTATATTCAGTTAATATAAAATAAATATTTATTGAATATTTTTATAACAAAATATTCTCTCAACTAAATAGATATGGATTATATGGGATAAAAAGGAATAAATAATTATGAAACCATATTAGTGAATAATATTTATTCAACATGTTAAATAATAAATTTTATTACTATTCGAAAAATGTTTTAGATACACTTAGTATGTGACCCTATAGGCCTCTTTGTCCATGGCATTATGCAGGCCCACCCAAAATCCATGGTTAATATCTAGTAACATGTCAAGGTACCCATAATTTCACAGTGACAATCAACCTCATACTGATACATATTGTTTAATTTATTCTCCTTTAATGATATGTCTAATAAATAATATTTCATGTTGGTATCCTTAACCTATGTACTTGATGTATCTTTCTTTGACATTGTACAATTTTACATGACCACATAACACCACAAACATGGATTTTTTTAGGTTGTCTAATTTATATTCATGTTCCTAAGATATAAACATCTGTTAATTAATAGAAATGATGAATCCTTTCTTCTTTTATTTATTAATTCAATTTTACTCATGATGAACCCAATGTATCCTACCTCACTGAAAACAAATTTCATCATGGTTTCAATAAACATATCAAAGTATGAAAATAGTTATATTTATTAATAAAACTATTATTCAATTTTATAGACCAATACACATGTACTTATATATGAACATCCATTGACACATATAAATGTGGATTTCCTACTAGTGGGTTAGGTTCTCAAAATCCTCTACATTGGAAATTAACAAATAAAAACACTATGAGAAATTGCTTCAAGGTCCTATGAGTCACCACCCCTAATGGAATATATCATTTGTGTCTTGTCAAATTATACCATATTACTATGGAATATATATTTTATAATGTAATCAGGGAACTTCTAATCTCTCATCATAGTATGGAAAAACTAAAACCTTTTAATATGACAACTACTACTAGGAAATTATCACATACAATGTCAAGAAGAAAAAATAATGATGTGATAAAAGGTTTATTAATATCCAAAAAATGAATATAGGTAACCATACCGTACAAAGAGGATGGTTCTAGGGATCAAACATCAACAAACTCCCACTTTATCTATAGATAACTACAATAACCATCAATCTGCTAGTTCACATATGATAATCAAGATTCTAATGAGATATGGATTTAGGTAAAGGGACCACCATGATTTATTCCATAGATACTCTTTTTATAATAACTTCACCACTGTAATAAAATTATCTCAAGTGGTGTTACATTGAGGGTTTGTGATATTTTTTATTGGTATACCCTTGATTCTCTTTCAAGAGCCACTACAAGATTATTATCACAATATAATGTGATAGGATATTTACTGTTGGGTACCACATCATGATCATAAACAAATATGATTATCCAAATAGATTATTTAGGTACATTAATAGCCTTTATTTATTCAGAATCTATTTATGAATAAATGTAAATGGATATTTTGAATACCTCAAGCTCAAAAATACACTATTAAGACTAAAGACATAACCTGACTAAAAAAATCATATCATTATGATATTTTTGAAAGATACCATGAGTATAATCACTTATAACTAGCTCCTCGTCTACTCAATAGAGAAGTAACATGTACATAGATCTTCTTTGATACTTAAGGACAACCATAATAGAAAATTATTGGTGTTGACCATGGTCATATTGGTACATTTATACACTATTAAATTCATAGAAAACATCAATCCTAATACATAAAATGGAATTCATGATTGAAACAATCATAGAAGTGTATGAGATCATACTCATTCTATACTTATCCTGTTGTGTTTAAGGACACATTTTGTTGGAAATATATATACCATGTGACAATAAAAGTAAATTTATATTGTGTTATTCAATTATAAATAACATTAGTGTGTGTTCAATGTTTGTACCTTGACATAGTCCATGAATCCTATCAGATCTATCAAAAATGATCTTGATCCCTGGAATATTGCCTAATTCACCCAAGTCTTTCACTGAGATGTGTATATTTAACAACTCCTTAACTGACTGTAAGACTGGTATGTCATTTCCAATTACTAATATGTCATAAACATGTATTAATGACCACACTCCCACTAAACCTCTTGTAAACACAATGATAAAAAAATTTCTCAATGAAATAAAATTCTTTTACATATTTATCAAAATGAAAATTCCATGACCTGGATGATTTCTTCAATCCATAAATGAATCAATATAACATAAAACCATTTTATAATTAGCTGGTGTCAAAAAAACCTTCTAGTTGTTCCATATGACATCTTCCTAAAGGTTACTCGTTTTCTCTTGAATACCTATTTTCATCTAATTAGATTTATATCAACTGGTAGATTGACCAAATCCATAACATGGTTATGAAACATAGAATCCATATAAAAATTAATAACTTATTTGTATTTTCTATCTTATTATCTCTCTTCCACTTCATTTTAGGTGAGTGTTTTATTATTATCAACAACTAATGAGTCACTATCTTTGGTTACTAGAAAAAAATATCGTTTAGGAAGATATTATTCCTTGGGGACCTAGGTAATTTATTCGAGGACCAAATCTTATGAATCTTGAGCATCGACTTCATCAATGACATTTATGCTCAAATTTTCCTTCTTGAAGATCGTGTTGGATTGAAGGATGTTTGTTGATTATAACGTAGTATGGTTTTTGGAAATGGATGGTTTTTTGCATAGGAGTGTACAGTATGTGGACTGCAATGAGAGTACACAAAATGGAATTTCAAGTAATAGTTCATAGCCCATGAACAATGGTATGTAGAATGTTGTAGAAAATAAAAGAAGAGATTTAACCATGAACCACATAGAGGGAATAGTTCTCGGAATAGAAAATGTTCCAAGGTGAAGACTTGTGGTTTGTGGGAGGAAAATGGTTCATAGAATGTTTGTTATACATATAAGATCATGTATTTTGTGAATATGAGGGGGTGATTTGAGCTTCGATGAAGAAATAATTATGGTACAAATACTACAGAGGGAAAATGGTTAATGGTTGAAGCAGAATGTAGTGAGGCTCTACCGAATCGATGATTTGGGAAATCTCAGAATAACGAGATTTTTGAATCTATTTACCTATATAGAGAGTGATAATACCTTATTTAGAGTGATTGATTCTGATTATAAATCTTAGAAGAATTCAGAGACTCCTAGAGTGGTTCAGGGGAAGAAAAATCAATGAAGGAAAAAAGTTGTTTACAAAGGAGGATAATGGTCTATGGAATGTGTGGTGGTCTACAGAGAAAAAATAGTCTATAAAAGGCATTGTGGTTTGAAGAGGAATATCTTGTAGTACACAGAGTGGGGCAGTTTCTAGTGGATCAGGGATGTACACAGAGTAATCTCTCTCTATACGTGGAGTAGGGTAGTATGCAGAAGAAGTAGTCGCGATATGCGGTGCAATACAGTTTGTGCAGGAAGGAGGCCAGTTTAGTGAGGAACAGTCTACAAACTAAACAGTGAACGAAAATGTGGATTACATCTACATGGAAAAAATGACATCAATAGATCATCCATTTAAAGTGAAGGATACATGATTTAATTCTAATGCATTGAAATGACCTTCATGTTGATAAACTGAGTCCAGATTCCTCCCAGTGTAGTGAGAAAGGGGGAGTCAATGGAATTGTTCTGATGGACGCAGTATATTATCCATAAATTCTTATAATGAAAGGATTCATAGAATAATGTGAAAATGTTAAAACTTGTGTACTCCAAAATAATTGAATAACACTATATTTTGGTATGACTGACACACATTAGGTGTATGATCCTTGGATGTATCGCAAAGTGGTGAAATAAGTAAAATTGTTGAGTTTCATATCTTTACATGTGAATGTTTCATTAAAGATCGTATCCATCGTATAGGTTTAATTAGTACCTTAAAACGTGGAAACCAAATCCAAAATATTAAACAAAAAAATCGACACTCTAATTCACCCCTCCCCTCTCAGGGTGTCCTGGGATCCTTCAGATGGTCTCCCTCTATAAAAATATTTCTTGTCTCATGATAATCAATTTCTTTATTAATGGATAATAAATTAAATATACCATGGTTTCCATGGTATATTTTATAAATACAGATTTCATGCCTCATGGTTCTACTTTGTTTCCTAACATGACAAATAAGTTTCTTCACACTCCTTAACTTGATGGTAATTTTATTTTACACTTTATTTTGTTCTATATTTAGTGTTTTTGTCATAGTTTGTATTACATATCCCTAAAATATAATGTAATATCTAGATGATTCACCAATAATCATACTTTGTCTATCAAGGTATGATTATTTCATTCACTAAAATCATTCCACCAAGGTGTATAAGGTTGAATGATCTATATAGAAACTCAATGATACAGTGAAACTTTATAAACCCTTGGTTATTTTATTCACCTCCTTGATTAGATCTAAGGATCATTATCATCTTACCATGTTTATTATTTATATAATTATTAAATTATTTGAATTTCTCAATTGCCTCAGACTTATATCATATCATGTAGACAAATACATATATATTAATGAAATTTTTAAAAGTAATGAAGTAAGAATATCCACCTTTATATTCAACTAGAAAAGGAACACACACATCAATGTGTAACAATCTTAGAATCTCAGCATCCCTTTCATCCACTCCTCCAAATTGTGGTTTGGTCATTTCTCCTTCAAAATATGCATGATATATTTAATGTGGGTTTATCTCAGAAGAGTATAAATATATCTCTTGAAAGAAGATTTTAAAATACTTCTTTTTCATGTGATCAATATGGTGATTCCTCAGTTGGGTGTTACATGAGTCATGTGAGCATGATTAATTATCAATTTTAAATACTAGTTTGTCTTAATTTAAATTCATAAATACCATTATTCGGTCATGTCATACCATAACAAATGTTTCCTATGTAATAGAAAAGTTCATTATTTCCAAATTTTAAAATTAATCAATACATATCACAGAATAAACAATAGATGACTTTTTTAGTAAAATATTTCATAAAATAACAATTATATTAAACTAAAATCATTTTGGTTGGAAAAAAATGTTTTGGTATACTATATCTAGGTTTTAAGTTTTTCAACATTGGCTACTCGAATATCTACCATTCCTCTTGAAATCTCATGGAATCTACTTGGTTATTCTACTTGGATACAGATGTGATCACCATGAGCTATATCGAACACACAGTGTGTAGATGTTGAAATATTACACTTGATAATGAGCACACCTTTAGCTTCCCCTTGATCTTTGTTTCATATCATCTTATAGTGTCCCAACATACCACTTAAAAACAATATATGCATTTCTTTCTCAAGCCATTTATCATATTCTTCTTTGGAGGATGATTCTTGGGAGGTTAATACTTATAGTGAATTTTGGGATAAATTTCATTGATCATTATTTTATTCTTTACTATAATGTCTGCATATTTTTCATTACCCATGGCCTTTTCGTCATAGAAAATGAAAATGATATGTTTTGATAGAGTCTTCTCACCACTCAAAATGTTGTAATCAATAATGAAACTGGGGATGAATTTCATTAGTGTAGAAATAATGAGATCTATATATATCTCATCATGGAATTTAATTCCCAACATGTCTAAGAACAATTGGTATCCAATCATCTTTACTACATGAGGTCCAACAGGAACTGGCCATCCATGATGTAATGTGATTAGTACATTATAGATCTCATATCTCTCTTGTCTCGACTTCTCTTGTTATAGATCATGAAGGTGATACAACATGTTATACACATACATATCCTCATATTGCTTTAGAAGGTACTTGGATATGGATGATATAATGAAATATTGGACATATGTCACATCATAAAAATATTTACCATAGAGAGAAAACTCATTCTCACATCCATCATGGCAAGGTGCATCAGGAATTGAGTAGTATAGTACATATAATTTCTTTTCATGGTGTATAATAAAATATAATCACTTTTTCGATTCTTTGAAATTAGTTCTAGTTAGAATGCAATCTATATCATGTACGAATCATAGTAATATGTTTGATTTCATGTTAATTATCAATTATATAATTAAAAGGGGAATAATTTTATATATTTATAACATAAAATTATATAATAAATGTTATATTTTTTAATCTCCCACTAATTTATTTTAGTATATTAGCTCTCACTATTGGTAACTGACATCACATATCTTGGAAATTATAGGATCAACATTGCATATTCTAACTTTTATAAATCATACATTAGAGTAAGAAGTTTTTTGAAGGGTTTAAGGTTGGCATAAAATTTCTAACAATATTAACATGAAATTCCTTGATCTATAGAGTAGACTCTCCAATCCTGAAATCCCTAAATTTATATTTTTTCATCTCCTTCCTCTGAATAATACGTTGGTAAACAGTTATTCATGTGAAATAATTTATTTTTTCCCAAAACCAATGTTATGTTTAACCAAAACCTAATATAAACCGAGATTTTGTTCCATTAATTAATATTAAACTATTTTTCAATTATAAGTTCAGTAGTGGAAGGATACACAAATTTACTATATATAATTGAGGTATTTTTTTATATTTATTCAAAAATTTACTACCTGATTTTTAATTTTAGATAGATTTACATAAGTTATAATCCAAATATTATATAAGTTTTATGCATAATATAATTTATTTTTGTTATAACATTCATTCTTGTTAATTCATTAATTCATGTGATCACAATAAAAACATACATAATGAAAATAACCACGAATCATGAAATAAAAAAATAATTATAGTATTATAGTTATTATCTTTTCCCAATGGTTATTTTATCCAGAGGGTGGTAAAATAATTATATACTTAGTGGAAAACCATAAACCATGGCTTTGTTCATGTTAAAATTTTCCACCTATCCACCCTTGTATCTCTTGGGATCATTTTTCTCATCTTTAACATGAATCATCTACACTATCCTATGATCTCTATCAATTATATAGGATTTTTCTCACACACATGTGAGGGGATCCAATGGATTAGTTAAGGGGGGTTACATAAAAGGAAACCATGGGCAGAAAGGTCGTTACATAATGTTATGATGGATGATGTGTATTCCATAAGTTTAATTTAATAATAAATTTAAATGAAACCATCAAGTAAAATGTTCTGGTATATGATCATGATCACCACATACATGTAATTAATTACACATTTATTAAATATAATTGATTCCCAATCATTCTTATTAATGATAGATCATGCTTGAATCAATTAATTATATTCTTCAATAATCAAATTTTTATCTTAATTCTCATCCAAACATTATTTAGATCCCAATCCCTAATAAAGATATAAATTATAAATAAATTTATTTAAAATTTACTATCTACAAAACATTTACCCTCTAGAAAACAAGGCAATTACCCATCTTAATGACCAATCATGTTTTATTTTCATATACCTTTTACTTATGTAACATGTAGCATTCAAAAAATATCACATAATTTCATAGCATGTATGAGTAAATTTATTGACATAAGAAAAAATTTTATTTAAATTGTCTTTTATTGTTTAATACACATAAAGTAATCATTGTATTACAACTTGTACATGATATACTATTCCAAATATTAAACATAATATAATTAGTCATTTAGTGTATATAAAAACTATTACATAACATATAAGAGCTGACTGAATGAAAAAAACAAAACATGTTAAAATGTTTTAAATTATATTATAATTTAATTTTAAATTTTATATAATCAATTAATATACATAGTGTGTAATAGCCTACTAAATTCCATATATATATATCCTTGTTTTATATCCACGATGCATGCTTAGGGACTGGGAATGTTGTCCTTCCATGGAAATTAACAGATACCACAACATGTACATGGGATACACACCATGTGGTCTCCAAGTTTTATAGTTACTAGTCATGGAGGTCATGTAAGAAAATACATTGTCAATTTTTGAATAATGGACCACTTGTCATTTACTCCAGTTACACATCATATAGTTCATATAATTATGTGCCAAGATGGATTGGTAAACATATATGTTATTAAATACACATCACATTTATTAAATTCACACACATTAAATTGATTCTAATAAAATTTGTGATTTTTATTATTGAATTAAAAATTGTTACATGATGTGTACCAATGGGCATGACACCATGTACTCTTGTTCTATCTGGATAGAATCATTAGCACCACTAAATGATTTCTACCGAAAGAAATCATTCATAATTAACATGTTTATTGATATAGTTAATGAGAGTGGATTGGAAGAAGAGAATATATCATGATTTTGATTGAAGAACAATTAAACCGTGATTTAATACGAACATTAAATTCATAAATCAATAAATAATATTTATATAATTATAAATATTTCTGTGGCCCCTTTGATACCACTAGATATCTAAAGTGTTGTGAGGGCATAACCAAATCGTATTTTATTCATAATTGATAAATAATAAATTATTTACATAAATATAGAATGTTGTAACCAATGGAATTATATCATATATTAATTTACATGAATATAATGGATCCAAACACAAGATCATCAAATAATGATTTATAATTAATTTAAGCAGTTTAGGAATTCCCTTATAATGGATTATTTCTTTCATGATGAATCATAAAAAGTATCTAAATGGTATCATAATTTCATGGTAGTATTCAAGTATAGATTTACTATAGTGGTGTTCTACATTCAATCCATGAACATTCAATCATCACCAAATGAATTTTTGATTTCTTGTTTAATAGATCTCAACTCTTGTGTTATTCATCTTTGATCAGCATGTGAATTTCATTCGAGAAGTATTCTTCTTAATCTCACCAGAATTAAGAGGGATGGGGGCATTTGGTTTGTCATCATTCTGAAAAAAATTCTTGGATAGGTTTTTTCGATGGAATAGGAGAATTATCTTTTAGATTATGTGAAAAACAAAAAAATTTGCTATCTTTTAAAGTTGGAAATATTATAATTTGGTTAAAAAGTTCTATGGATAAAAAATAATAATTGAACATTAATCCTTATTATTTTATTAATCATCATATGAACCCATGTCTATAATAAAAATAATAACCTTATTTTTAAATATGTGAAAAATAATATATTAATTAAAATTTTTTTCTGAATAAATTCTTTAAAATTTACACAAATAATATTTATTATATATTTAATAAATATTATTTATCATTGGATCTTTTAACTAGGCCATTCATTCCTACACAATATTTTTCTGGCCTTCAATAATGACTATTTATTTAATAAATTAATATCACACCATTTTTTTCCAATAAATAAATAAATATTATATTCACTGAATAAAGAATAAATATTTATTAAATTTTCTTATCATAAAATATTATATTTAATAACTAGAGAATAAAAAGATGAAATAAGCTAATTAATGAATAATTATAAAACCATGAATGGGAATAATATTCATTAAATTTTTTAAATAATGAACAATATTATTATTTATCTAATATGCACATAGTGGTTGATATTCTGCCTCATTATTATGGACATTAGGTGGGGTCACCCAAATTCCATGGATAACACCTAGAAACTATCCATGAAATCCGTAGATAAAAAGTTTAGTGTCACAATGACATATAACCTCATACAAAATCTTACTTTGTAATAGAATCTGTTATTCATGATATCACAAATAAATTTGGTTTCATGCTAGTGTCATTAACCTATGTACTCAATGTCTCTTTCTCTGAAATTCTAAAAATGAACCCTCCTAGAGAACTCTAAGGCTACAAATTTCATTGTAAAACATCATATCCATAAATGTTCTAAAGATATCAATTTTCATTAAGAACATAATATAAAAATCATATCTCATGTTATTCAGTAATGAAATATTACTCATGATGCATCCAACATATCTAACCTCACTATAAACACATATTGTCAGATTTTTTATCAATAAATCAATGTAAATGACTAATAGCATTCATTAATAATAATATTAATTTCTATGGGTCACTACATAAATCCACATATAGGAACGTCCAAGGACACATATGAATGTGGATTTACAACTCGAAGGTAATGTTCCTATTACCTCCTGTATTAAAAATTAGCAATCGATAACACCATGAGAAAGTTTATCAAAGTTATATGATTTTCAACACCTAATAGCCTATATCATTTTCATCCCTTAAAATGAAATCATCTAGTTATAGATCATATATTTAATAATATTTTACTGGATGTTTTTTGGAAAACATAATTACAAGAATCTGATCTGATCTTCTATTTTTATTACCACTCTAAGAACATTATCAAATAATATATCATCATATAAGACAATTATTATGTGATAAAAGTTTCATTAGTATTCACAATAATGAATATAGTTAACCATAAATTATACAGAATTTTATTCAATGGAACTAACTCAGAAATTATCTATTTGGTTTCATTTTCATCTGTTGAACCTTTCTATGCTATGATGATTCATCTCCTTCAATCGTATGGAGATATTTTGGTGTTTAGGGGAACAATCATAGTTAGGATCTGATAGAAAATTTACATTTCTTATGAGATTGTGGTGATCTAAGATCTACACTATTTTTACCTTCTCTTTTGAAGAAAATTGAAATACTTATAGTATGTGATTCCTTGATTTTATATGTTTAAGTTAAATTGTGATGTTATCATGTTTTTTCTCAAGGTGTTGTAGTGGAATTAACCATAAGGAAGATTGAAAAAGAATTAATGAAATAATTGGTTTTGAGTAATAATGAACTCATGGTGTTCCATTTCTTGTTTATTCTATTGTTTATCATGTATTATATTTTTGTAAATAAGATAAAGTACATAATTATAGAAATGATTTATGAAGAAAATAAGTATAGTGGCTTGTTTAATTGAAATATTACACCCTTATAATTTTTTGAAATGGATGTTATGCTTGAATAATGTTTAAATAGTTTTTAGCTATTGGTAGTTGATTATTTAGGTTTCCTATGGTTTTAACATGTGATAAATTAATTGGTGAATTCAATTTGATAAAAAAAATTATTATAAATATATTTTTTGGGGGGTGAGTGGGATTGTTTTCATAAGATGGTTTGATGCCTTGGTCTAGGGTCCAAGATACCTTTTTACCTGCTTGTTGTTTTCTTGCTTCCTTATAAATTTTCTAAATATGTGATCCTCAATATATAAAATGATGTGAGACTATGATGGTTGATGGTTTTGCGTGAAATAGTTATGGGTGACCATGTTTGTTGATGTATTTCTTGAATGAGATGGTAGGATCAATGGTGATATTCAGAGTAGTTTTCAGGATTCCATCAGGACTAACAAAGAGAGTTAAATCTATTCATTCCAAATGATTGTTATGAAGAAAGATTAGATTATTTCATGTTGTGAATGTTATTTACATATCTAATGGCTATTTATCTAACATCATCATTCTTTTTTGCACTGGTTAATGTAACTAGATGTGCATGGTTTATACATATTTTATGGTTTTTTAGGATAAGTCCTAGAGTACCTAGAATAATGGAATGGAATTAATAATAAATTCTTAATCCATGATTTTGAGATATAAATGTATGGTTTATATTAACTATCCAATAATTAATATATTTTAAAAATCATTAATGGAAATATTAATTGAGAATCTCTTGAAATGATTCTGTTCTTAGAGGATGTCTAGTCCTTCATGCTGATAGACATTTTTCTTCGTAATGATAGTTTCTATAAAAGATAATGCTTGGATGTTGTTCAATGTATGGGTTTTTAGATATATATCCGTATATATATATATTCTATATAATTTTTTATTTCATATGAAACCCCACCCATTTTGATTGGGTGACAGACACCTTATAGAATATAGAGCATGTTCTCCCTAATATTTTGGTTAGAGAGGAACATGTGGCTTACTACCCCCTATTTCCACACTCTATTCACCCAGTAGTATTATGTTTGATAATGCGCAATCATAACTTTCCCATATATGATTTCATATGGATGTGATGTTTTGAGGTTATTTTCACACACACATCTCTTGATATTGTATCATGATGATTACTATAGGTAAGTCTGTATACACTATAATGGATTAAGGTATAGTACATGTTGTAGATGTAGTATTGGATCCAAGAAAACTACCTTATTACAATATAGGGGTTGTTATGTTTAGTATATTAAGAGATTCATGAAATACAATTTATTATTCTTTTTTCTTTTAAGCATGAAAATTATATTTAGAGAGATGGATCAGGACATGTGATGTTAGGGTAGAGTTATAAACCAATGTAGAAGTGGTTGTGGGGTACCTTAATAGTTATATTATGTAGGATATTATATTATTTATTGTATGTGATACTTGGTGATAGATCCATACTGAGGATCAGAACTTATCAAGCCTTATTAGGTGAGAGGTTAGTCTCACAACTTATTCACCAGTCCTTAGTATGCTCTCTTAATATTATGTGTGACAGTCACTAGGGAGGATCCAACTGTGTATACCATTTATGATCACCATACATATATGTAAAATATTTCTCAGGTATGGAAAAATTTGTTAGTGGTCGGGATGTAAATTACGAACTCATAGAGTTTTCCATGAGCTTTTTGGGCATTGAGGTCACTATTGGGGATTTTTCTTTCGATAATTGTAGTTTTCTTATATTTTTTCATCTTGTAAGAAATTAAAGACATATATTGGGATTTTATTCAATTATAATAAGATTTTATCGGGTCTTACTATCTTATATCAAATTAATTTCTCTTTTTCAATGGTAATGCATCCCATTTGTGTGTATGGTATACCCTCAGTAGCAGTTTTCAACTAATATCCTATTGGATGTAGGTTTCCAAAATCCTAATATATCCTCTCATTGTCATCCTAGGAGGGAAACCGTTTTATGGTAATGGGTTGTGACATGTCATCTATGAAAAAAAATTATATCGATAATCTTGTATGTTTTTGAATAAATATTTTTATTCAAAATTATAGATAGAAAAAAATCATTTTTTCATAGATGAATGGTTGTTCCATTAACCAATGTAATGACTCTAAATGAACTTATAGGTTTAATCTAAATTTCCACATGACCATATCCATACCTACCCAAATGAAAGAGGTTACCTACTAGTAGTGATGGTCTAAGCCCGTCTATGGAGAAACTATACCCTTAGTATAATTTCATATCCCAAATTTTAATTAAAATAATATAATAAATAATATAATTATCAAAGGAAGATCAACGAACTAAATAATAAAAAGGTGAAATAATCATAAAGGGAATAAATATCCCTCCATATGTGTATTCCATGATATAAATAAATGTTAAAGAAAACATAATAAAAAATAATCACGTAAAAATTGGTTGTGTTCTAAGAAAACTTTCACAAACCCCCCACATAACTTTTTTTGGATCCATTTCATAATAATGATCATGTGACATATAAAATGATAATAAAATATCCCTAACTTCATCATCATGCCATGTATAATTTACAAGGAATCAAATGTGCATGCTACTTAGAATCCATACGGCATCGATTTGACATGGTACTTGGAATACACAAGGCAATAAGTCTCAGAATGGTCTTAAGAATCCTCAATACATTGAGTTATTTCTAAGACACAGGAAAATCAATATCCTCTATCATAATAATTGGACATCATGTGCTCTCTGCATCTAATGGGTAATCATACCATGATGGTCACTTATCACGTGTACCAAGCACTAAACCTATATGGAATGTTAATACACAAAAAGGAATAATATGATAATGAAACATAGCATAAAATAATGAGATATATATTAGCATCACAAATATATAGTGAATCTATATCAAGCATGGAAAATGATACCCTTACAAATATCGTGTAACAAGGATCATATATGGGTAATAGGGAAATGTACATTTCCATATGAAATCACCATTAATGGAGGGAAAAAATCAGGTTAACACATGAATCATTCCATGGAAAAAAGTGAATACGAGAGCCTAAAAAGGTCAGTAACTTCCTACTTCAAATTCATTCATGCAGAAATTCATGGTGTGTTAAGGGATCATCACCTGAATATCATCTGTGTATTATTATTTTCCAACCACTATCAAAGGATTCCTAGACCTATGTCAAAAAAATTAATTTCTAAATAAATATAACAAAAAATTATACAATATTTTCTACCTCAAAATAATATTAAAAATTATCAAATTATTACAAAACTTCAATTAGAAATTCATTTCATAATGAATAATTGTAAATCCATGTGCGATAATACGCTATCTGTTTATAATAATCCAATTAAAACATGTTTTGTTTCATAATTATTCTAAATCTTGGATAATTATAGGTTATTATAATATAAATAGTTATTTATCAAATTTTAGACTGTTTAGGATTGTTTAATTCAAAAATATATCATGAAAAGATATGTGTAAATTATTCTCATAAAACATTGCACCGAACAATGGAAGAGGGAGAGGTAAATTTTACACACATGGATACCAGAAGAAGGTCTAGAATCACAAGAATAAGTATTTAATGATTTTTTATAAAGGAACTTTGGGATGTTGGAAAACCAAATATTATCCAAAATATGATGGAAGTAAGGGTTTTTATATTTTTAACAAGGAAAATCACATACTAGTATGCAGCAGTAAGAGACGAAAATTAAATTCACCAATAAATTTTTCTTTAAATATTATCCTGAATGAAGAGTGTTTAATATCATCAATAAAATGTGTTGTAAAACTAAATGACACAATGGATAATATTCCTCAAGATTTCATGATTTAATATTCATAAAAAAGGGTTACTAGAGTATGTTGGGTATAATGAAATGAGAAAATATGCTAAAACACTTTCTCCCCAAAAAGGGTTGTGCGTAAGGGTTACATGGTTTTACCCGTATGAATATCCTATAAATATTGTGTTGTTAAGGAGATTTACACATAAAAATAGAATAAATTTTAGACCACCCTTATACTACACTATCTTTACCCTTATGCATACTTTAGAATGTAGGAGTTACCCTTAGGCACAAACAAGGCTACCAATACACAATGAAATGAAAATTCATCTTACCCATATATAAAATCAACTACTAGAGAGTTACATTTAGAAATAATTTAGATATATCAATGTAATATTATGAGTAACATAGTATACATTTATATAGACTTTTGAAACATTTGGTTACCTTTCCCCATCAACTAGATGAAACATTATTCCCTTACATAACAATTGTTTTCCATTATGTAACCCTTGAAAATTAAGGGTTACATTTTATTAACACACATAATGACAATATTTGTGTTGTTTTAATCCTTTTACCTTAAAGTAGGTCGTAGTCCATACATGAGGTTAAATAAATGTTGAAAAATATTAATTTTTGAGAAAATTAAAATATAAAACAAAACAAAAAAGGCGTTTTGGAACATTTAACAATTATGGACAATACAATTACCCATATGATGAATTCTCCTAATCGAGAAGTGTCTCTAGTGGTCTTGATTAAACATCTTAGGAAATTGATCTCAAACATTTTAATGTTTCCACATCTCATCTTGGATCCATCCATACTATTATAGAATCTAAACAAGTGGATCAATCATACCCCAAATAGATCCTTATCATACTAGTCTATAATATGCACTACATACTCCCAATAAGATACATCTTGATCTATCACAATATCCCTATAGTCCACTACATGCATAGTAATAGACAAATACATTTAGAGATGAGATTATTGAAACATATCATGTATACCTCAGTAGTGTGAAGGAAGATGCATAAAATAATCCATTTTCCCATCCCACTCTATGATACCACTGATAGTTATCCAATAAGGCAAATGATGGCCCTATCAGTGTCCAGATATGTTAGATACCTCAAGTCCTATCTTGCAATCCTTTAGGATCTTCAAGAGGAGAGGGGGGTTGTGCATGGAAGTGGAAAAAAATAGGTTGGTGACTTATAATGGAAGATTGTAAAAAAATATCATTTTACCCAAATTTATGATTTTTCACGGTTTTGACTCACGGTTTTCCAAAATTTTCACCAAATGTGGGAGAGTCAATATCCAAGGGAACCCCTAACATTAATATCCTATGTAGTTTAAAGAACAATGCTACAACAATGTAGGGTCACTTCCTAACTAGAACTAATGGCGTGGGCTAGGTGCATGATTTTCCAAACCATTCACAGCTGATGAGAATACCATATAAAACATGTCTATAATATTTATCACAGTCCTATGGAATCCCCTAAAAGGTTTTTCAAACCATGCTACCTTATACATGTGATGCACGATTGTTCCACACGATTACTGCAAACCATTCTCCAACTGTGTGCCTCATAAAACATCAAAAAAATAGATGTTTTGGCTTAGAATAAGTCCTTGATGCTCCGAGACCCTCCTTTAAACTAAAAGGAATAGTAATAAGAATAAAAAAAATGGTTTATACATCTAAATAAATAATATGGTGTTACATATTCTCTAGGTTCTAGTGTGTAAGGAGAAAACATATTTCCTTAATCACCATAGATCACAATAAAAATAATTTCAATATTAAAATACTCTCTATTTTTTCTCTTAATATTTATAGGTATGTGTATTATGATTTTATTTCATTATGAAGATTATTCTTGGGAGTATATCATTATGCACAAAAATATCTCTATCTTTATAAAATTGTTATATACTATGTTATATACATAGGTTTAGAGATTAAGTGATTATAAAGAGTCCCCTTATCTAATTTCTATATTATTTGTAAAAAATATTCTCAATTATTAATAATATTATCATTATATTACATTACATGTGTTAAATCATTGATATTTGAAAATATGTTTTTATATAAAGAAATTAATATTGATATAAATGATATTAAATAAACTATATCATTTCAACTACACCCTTAACTCAGTCCATCAATCCCCCTCACCATTTATCATACCATAAATAATAAATATTTATTTTAACAAATAGATATCACTATTATATTTATTTGGAAGTCAAATAATTATTATATTCACTAATTTGTGAATAGATATTTTTTAAATATTCTCATAATCAAATAAATAATAATTTGTTAAATGGAGAATATATAAGATACAAGTAAATATTATATAATTTCAAACTAAAAAATTATAAATATTTTACATTCAATTATCATTTATTATTTACAATAATAGGCAATTGTATTTATGCAATTAATGATACTTGAATAGTTATCAATCCATAAACTATGAATAATATTTATTCAAACAATTAAATTCAAATAAAACATAATTGAGATTAGGGATACACTTAGTGTGTGGACCTCTAGGAAATTTTCTAAATAGCATTAGTTGACCAGGACTAAAGTCCAAGATTATAATATTGAAACATTTCAAGGAACCCATAGAGAAATATGTTAAGGATACATTGACAATAACATTCCACACATTCTCATTGTGTCATATAATCTCTTTGTTATGATGTCTCATCAAGATAGTGACATTCTTGTGTTATCAACCTATATGATTGATATATCATTCTTTTACTTACTCAAATGAACTCATTAATAAAACACCATATCCATGGAATTAATCAGATATTTTTATTCCAATAAAATGTTCAATGATGTCTACCTTCATTACAATGAAATGTAAATATCATTTCATGTCTTCTTTGTTAATGTCATGATACTTATGAAACACCCAATGCATGCTACTTCACTACGGGTATATGTTATCATAGATTATTATAATACATCAAAGTACACTATTCATGATATAAATTTATAAAAATAGAAAATATGAGGACAAATACACACATTTTTATATGGGAACATTAAATGATATATAATACATATGGAATTTTTATTATCGGGTCTAATATCATAACTGTGTCTCTTAGAAATTACAAAGTGAAAACATTTTGAGATGAATTCTAATTGTATTATGAGATCGAAGATCATGATAGTAAGACTTCATTTGTGTCCAATCAGATAAATTTCATCCAAAAATTGGATTTATGTTTAAGAATAATACCAAAACACTTCAACATCCACATCATATTGGGGAACTAATATGACCATTTAATGAAAAAATACTCAAATGACATTATCAAATTAATTTAAATAGAAGAACAATCATCATGTGATATGATATTTAATAATATTTATGACAGAAAATATATTGGAAATTGGAATGTAAAATTTAAGTTGGTTTATGGTACCAACTCTAATGCCTTCTTTTAAACTCCCAACTATTTTACAATGTGTAATACTTATGCTTTCATCCAGAATTTTCCCACCATGGTTCTGAATCAGATGATGTTTTAGAATACCATGGAATATTTCATGATAAATAACTCCCATAAATTCTATATCAGATCATTAATGATTATAGAATAATCTAGTGATAATTGTTGAGAATTAACTAGAATTGGCCCCCATACATCTGTATGAACCAACTCTATCATATGGTTCTTTGGTGCCTTACCATTTATTTATAATGAAACATTTCCTTTCTTCACATGGATATTAAATTTTCATGCTACATAATCTAATCCTATTATCATTAGAATTCACTTAGAATGTAATATTTTCAGCACTTCCCTACTCAAGTGACCAAGACAGCCATTCCATAACGTTACAAAAGATTCTTGTCTAGCATGGATTGAACAATTTAATGCTCTAGTCAGGTAAAAATTTATATACTTAACTCCATTGGAATCCACCATGGGACCACATGTAAATTTATATACCCCATTAATATTTATTTTATATAAATTCACATCATATAAATATCGAATAAAAATTATTTTCTTCCTTGATCCTAGTATATGAGACACCCATTGAAACTCCAGTGGGACTCTGTTCCATGTTTGGATGGAGACATCAGCCTTTTATACAATATTGAGTGAATTATCATATGAAATATTCATCCTAGAAAAACATTAATATGTATAATTATTCATACAACCTCTATTGAAAATTAGGTGAAATGAAGCTCCATATTTTAGCACCAAAGACTCAATTGAACTAGGAGAACTTATTAGAAGACCACTCATATATTTCGATGTAGTATTTCAATTTCCACTTCTAGATGAATATATTACATATTTGAAAATTTATTCTTTAAAATATTTCTTTAGGTGACATTTCGTCCCATAATTCCAACACATAGGACTACCTTTTTCCAATATACTCTTGCTCCATCTTCTTATTTTTTTCCATTATTATGTCTTTTCCATGTTGTGGAATGTACCCTACCATCGACACTATTATAATTTATAGTAGATGAGTCTATATCCTGAAATTGAATTTACTAATTTTGAATAATATCAATAACATACATAAATGCCAATCCTACCTTACCTAAAAAATTCCTCATCACAGTAACCGTTAAAACTCAGGGCACTAATACTATTGAAAATAGATGTAGTGCCAAATTCAGAACTCTGATGTTTACAATCACTAATTCAAAGAAACACCATCAGATTTTTAATTTATTTTTTTCAATTTTTCAGCTTACCATCTGAAATCCTCGTGAGGAACAGACATTGTATGTGGACCAATGTGTTTATTATTGTCAACATCTCATATCTATCATTGATAATATTCATATGTTTTGAAGAAGTATTCACTTCATATATGTTAAAATCCAAATTCTTGTCGGTAGACATCCAAATCATGTTTTTTGAGGTATTATCCTTCATTTCAAATTATTTCTTATTAATCTCTTCTAACTTAGTATCCATAAATTGAAGATAAAGATCCTTCTTTGGTACATAATTCTTTACCTAAATCTCCTAATATCTTAAATTCTTTATATCAATCTTCTCCAGTCAAACCTCACCTGCCTCTAATTCGTTTATTTATTATGATAGTGAACTAATAATAATTTTCTAAAACCATAGAAGGATTTATAACAACATTTCAGAGTTATCGTATAAGGAAAAGGGAATAATGATGCATCAAAAATGAGTTTTGATTCACCTTCACTAGGGTTTATTCAACTGAAATCTAGAAATGAATCTTTCAATTTCCTTATTAGGTTTGATGAAAATTTTGATAAAACCATTCAATGTTATGCCTCCAAAACATATAAGCTAGAAACTAATGAACTATAATGAACTTGTGAACTCAATATACAAAAATATTAAAGACTATATCTCCCATGTAAATTTACTAATTGAAAAACTCAAATATGAACTTCTAAAAGAAATTTATTATAATATATAAACAAAAAAATAACAACCAATGTATTTACATGTTTTTAACATGAGTCTTAATCTACTAGGGGAACATTGCAATCACTTTTATTAAATAATTTTATGATGATTGCAACTCACAAGTGTATCAATCAAATGTTCCACCCTATAAGTTATAGTAGAATCCATCCAGTGAAACAGGCCAGCGCTACCTTTCAATATTCATGGGGGGAATTATTACATGTCATTATAATCATCATGGGTATACCTACACATGAACTGAGACCTCTACATACTTAAAATTCATTTCTAGTATACAGTGCATGATTTTGAGATTCTCATGATCTTACGATTATATATTCTACCATTACAACAATCCTACTTGTAAAGACTCTTATGCATGTCCTTTGGGCCTATACGACCTACCTCCATCCTATAAACGAGTATGTTTCGGTCACCTATTTTAAATTTTCAGAAATAAATCTATAGATTTAATACTTCTCGAGTTAGGTTGTGTGTAATGACCCAAATTGAATTAACTAGAAAAGTCGTCCAAGAAGTTCAACCGCATTGTAATGAGTAAAAAACAACACAATTCTCATATATTAACAAATAATGGACAAAGTTAAGTGGATGAAAAATTTTAAACCATGATACATACAACATCAAGACCAAGGGGCTAAACTAGAAATTAAGACAAAACAATCCAAATTATAAGATCCATGTGACCATTTGTCACCACCAAATTGTCCCACTATGAATGGGATGAAAACCAAGAGAAGTCAATGAATGAAAAAATTCACTACCCACTAAATAATTCCTATTAAACCACATCTACAAACACATAAAGAAAAAATCATGGTATGAAAAAATTCCCAAAAGGATTTCACTAAAGAATCTATAAAAATTATAATACCATGAAAATATTCGAATTGGATTAATAAAAACCATTTTATAAAGAATTTTTTAAAAGTATCCATTTTGTAAACCATCTAATGGTTTTTTTAAAAAGCCTTTTATATTTACAAAAACATTGAATATGAAAAGTATAGGTGATAAAGAATGTAATCAAATGAAAACCCTTACAAGCATACAACATATCATTATCAAATGATCAACCAGCCATGAAATATACCATCATGTATAAATCCAAGTATAAATGAAAAAAACACCATTGGGGTCTAACCTATGGGATTATTTACATTTACATAAAATAAAGTAAAAAACCTAGAATCATGTGAATCCAACCAATATTGAGTCATATCACATTGTTTGATGATATCAACCCTCTATTGGTATAACATGCACTAAGAGTGATAAGCCCATTTTCCGATTCACCCAAGGTTATAAATGTGACATTCTTTCCAAAACCATTAGAAAATTATTCTATAATTTTATAAAAACATTTTCATGGTGAATCATTACATCTTCCATGCTTGAAAACCCATTTTAGAATAAAAACAACTTTAAAGGAATTTCATCAACACATAGTGTTTCCAAAACCCATTTATAAAGGAAACCGCGTTTAAAAACATGTAACTATTTACATAAAACAACGTTGATATTATATCCATCCATTTTATAAAACAAATCAATTTAATTTATAATAACATTAAATGATGCAATAGTTTAAACCTTTTTATATAAACACCTACCTCATGAAATTTGATACAATGTGTTGAATTGATCTCCCAAATCATGGAGTTGAATCCAAAAAAATGGGTCTTCAAGACCTATAATAATCTATCTTGGGAACCTATGGATTAAGAATGGAAATTTTATTAATAACTAAATTGGAGGGATTTTTGGTTTTTATACCTTATCTATAAAATATATGACCCCAACACAGAACCCCCATCCACACCACAATCAATAGGGTTTAACCTAAGACTATAGTTCTAAACATTTTGTTACACCACATTCACACTTGTTCAAAATATACTAAAAAAACATAACAAACCCTCAGAATAATTCTATTATCCTTGTATAAGACTATAGCATAATCCATGCCCTATGCCACATCAACCACAAGAAAAGGTAGAACCACCAAACTCAACCCAATGAAACTCTACGTTATAGCCTCAACCTCTAGGACACATTGCTCAACCAAATAGATGTATTATACTAAAACCCCTTCACCATGGTGAATTCTAGTAAAGATTTATAGTGGAACCAATAATCTTCTTCTAGAAACCCATGTTGAAACTATCCTTCTCATACTGAAACCAGTATCTCTACGGTTCAGCCACTCCCATCCATGAAACATACCCCTGTATAATTCTAGGAGAACAATATATCCCCTCCAAAAACCCTAGAACTTTTTGAACCAATAAATAAAATTGAATATTTTAGTGTACTTACACCCAGGGGGAATCACAATTCTCACCACCACAAAAAAATTCTATCCACATAAATCACTCATAATTTTGGACTTGCAATGATATAAGTTCAATACTCCCACACCGATGATTCTTTTTGACAACATCTCCTAGTTATCAAATCAGCACCTCTATATTACATGGAACAATGTAATAATTTTACTACATAGTACCTCATCATAGTGAACCATAATCTAAACTTGTTTCTCAACCATAGTGGTGATAGGATCACGGTTTACATCTAACCATTAAATCTCATGGCAAGTTTCCATTTGATACCTCATATATTGGGAAACATGAAACACATCATGTATCAATATCAAATGATATGGTATGTCTAACTAATATTAAAACTTTCTAATTCATTCAGTGATCTCAAAGTGGCCAACAAACCATAGTGCCAATTTACACTACTTATCCAACCGTGGTGTCCTGGGTGATTTGAAACTCAATGAAAGGCCCAATCACCAACATCAAACTCAATAGGCTGATGAATATGGTACTCATAGGATTTATGATGTGTTTTTACCATCACCAATATCTTCTAGATCAACTGAACTATTTCTATTGTCTCCTAAACAAGGCTCGGTCCAAACAAGGAACGATCCCCCAATTCTTCCCAACACAAAGAAGGTCTACATGGATACCCATACAATGATTTATTGGGAAACATATTAATAAAATACAAATAACTATTATTATATAAAAATATTACATGAGGTATATTCTATTCCCATTATCGAAAAAAATCAAGAATGCATTCGCTAATCATATCCTTAAGAACTTGAATAGAATTCATTATATACACATCAATTTGTAGAGGGTATGTCTTGCTAAATTTAAATTGGGGAACCATAAAATATTGGAAAAATTCCCAAAAACTCTATGTAAATCATTGTTCTGTATCATGAAAAATAATAAAGGGAACCCCATGATCCCTCACAACCTCTAATACAAACAATTACCTAAAATGCTCCCCCTTCATTGTATTTTTAATAGGTAAAAAATGTGATATATTATAAATATGATAAATTATAACACAAATTTTATCCTTCCAACTTTTAGTATGTGGAAAAATAAAAATGAAGTCCTTGAAGATCTCATACCACTTCTATACAGGAATGGGTAAAGGTTACAAAAAACCAACATGAGTTCTCTTACTTAATTATTTTATAAGTATGGAACCATGATACAAAATATGTAGTAGACCGCCTCATCCCCAGACACTAATAGTGGTATATCGTTTATGGAAACATATTTGTAGTCCCGGGTTGAATAAATCAATAGGATCAGTTTCCACTATCCATCAACCCCTACCTTAGAGAAATCAGTACGACCAAACTTCTTCAGAAACACAAAGCCCTGGTAGGAGACTAAGACCAACCACCTGAGGTCTCCCCGCCATTTTGGATTTTACTAAAACACTATAAAGAATTATTTATTAAATATATTTGATTATACCTATAATCAAATGATGATTCATCATTCATAAAATACATTGAAACCTTCCCATTGGTATCTTCTTCTCCCATGATCATTTCAGAAAACAGACTCAACATAAAACAATCTTCCACTGATTTCATTGAGGATTGATTTTTTAATTTCTTTATTAATGTGTTAGAGACCGCATTCCCATTCAAAGGAGTATAATTATTATCAAAATATAATTTCATAAGATAATAATACCATTATCTCTATAACAATATAAAATCCCTCTGAGTAAAAATATACTTCAAAATATTATGATCATAATATACCATAAATATCTCCCCAAAGATACAGAGATTACACATTTTGAGTGAATGAATAACCATTGAGAACACTAGATCATGGGTAGGGTATTTATTCTCATTATGTAATAAATAAAATATTCATATTCCACCATATGGTTCCATTTTATCAACACAACCCCCAAACCCATACTTAATGCATCATAGAAAGCATCATAACCTAAACCGGGTTTGGGAAGAATTAAAATGCGAGCCGAATTCATCCTTTACTTAATATTCTTAAAGGATCTATGATATTTTTCATTTTACTCAACCTTTACACCTTTACATGTTTATGAATTAATTGGTGATTCATGCTTGGAAAAGTTTTGAACAAAACACATATTTTTACTAGTCAATCCTAAGAATATACAAATCTCAAACACATTTCTAGGATTATCCTAGGACATTACCACTGTATATTTTTAGGATCTACTAAGATTACACTCTTTTATATAATATTCTTTATAAACATTAATTAATAGATCCATGTTTCACACTTTGAATGCTAAAAATATTACAAATTTTCATTCATGATTATAAATATAATATCAAAATGATCCATGTGCTCATCATCTGAAATTTGTTTATAAAAAATATCATCCACAAACATGACTAGAAAAGAGTCAAATAATTGATTAACGATATGGGTTTTTGGAACCATGAATACCACATGAGTGTTAGTGAGACCTAATGTCATAATTAGAAACTCGAAACATACATAATTGATCTTAATCATTGTATTAGGTATATCCTCTTATCATACATTGAACTGCTGGTACCATGTACAATGGTTAATATTTAAAAATCAATAAATTGACTTTCAGAAAAGGTAACCTAATTTGAAAATGGATCATAAATTCTTTCCAAAGGATACTTATTATTAAAATTCACCTAATTTATCTTTAATAAATCAATAAAATGTATGAGGATACTATCTCCTTTCCTGTAAAAGAGAATAAGTGAATCATAAGGTGAAATGATAGAACAAATGAATCCATTATACTAATGGTCTTAATGTGTATCTTTAATATCCTATAAAATAGTAGGTTATATATGATAAGGTGGCATGAAAATGGTAATCATACCAGGGTGTTTTGAATAGTAAACATGACCTCTCTCTATAGTGGATTCTTTGAAAAATTATCTAGAAAGACCTCCAGTTAAGATTTCACCACTTGTGGGAGTGGAATTCTTAAGAAAGATTAAATAGAATCAATGAACATATCCATCAACTGGCATGTGATCACTCTAGCATATTGAACAATATCACATGCTCTCTCAGATCTAGTATCCCACTCACCCTGAAAGGCATGACAAAATCCATCAAGAGATAAAAACTAAAATCAACTTTGATAATAGTCGATATTGGATTAAACACTAATCATATATTCCAATAAAATAATTAGTTCAAATATTTCATGATCAAGAACCATAAAACCCCACACCACTTCAAAGATGTCTATCAACACCTGGCATGCAAGACATTTGAAACCTTATTCAGACCTCTTTCTTAAAGGCATGGAATGATAAAACAAGAATGACATATGTTCTATAAAAAATCCAAAAATATCAATAAATGTTGATGTTATAAAAGAATAAGAAGTACTAGTTTCAGACGAAACGAGAACAATATATGGTGAAAAAACATCGTAACTCTAGTAGTAGCCATCCCGACCTCAAAAATCTTCTAGCACATACTCTACTACATATAGACATCCATTCCCAGCTCCCCCAGATCTTCAATAGCCACATAAACATCCCAATTGGTCTAAATGAAAGACCGAATACAATGGGAAGCATAAAAATGAACTCATGAACCCTCGGTATGAATGGATCCATCCTTACATCCCTCATACATCCTTTTACAATAATTCCTGAGATTTCATAATTGTCCACAATGGAAAAATGGTTTGGGTGCTTCGATGATGTTCCACACCCGCTCTTCCAGATTTGGTGCAAAACATGCATATATTTTAAATACATCACATGAATTTCCAAAAAATCCCAATATTATAATTTTTGTGTATTTGATAACTACGTACATTTATAATTAAATAGTAAAAACCGAATTTCTTCAATGATTATTCTCCGCACATGAAATTCTATTATATGTGTCCGGTTTATTGTAAATCAAGGGGAAATGATGAAATATTAGAAAATGGTGATATATAAATCCAAATAAGGGATAAAAAATGAAAACTTATCATAAAATAACATCATGGAAAAACATGATGCATTATATAAGAACATGATCATAGTGGAAAGAGGCATTACATGATCATGAGTACAAAAGGAATAACACGATCTCAAGTACATGAGGCTTTAAATGATTATCAGTGTGTGAGGCACAACAAAGAAATGTGGTTACAACATAAAACGATACATTCATAAGAATATCAACAAGTTTCATTACCATGGTATCAGAAAACATTACCATGGAATACTTCCATGGTATCATGAACATGTCATCACTTGATATTAATTCTTTACCCAATTGACTAGAGTGCTATCATGGTGAACCCATCATATATATTAATTCATGTGACATATATAATAAATATATATACAAATCCATCAATAATCATATAATGATAAACCCATTGTAAATTAAATGAGTATCTAATGAAATTCAGTAAATTTCTAGGTAAATAACCATTAATAAAAATAACGGAATCTAAGGTATTTAAACTGTACCGATAAAGGGTATATGATTTAGTCAATAATTTCCCCAATCAATTGATGTATGGGTATCTAGGTGAATAAAATTAAATCAAAATATGTATGAAAGGATTTTCAAAAATAAATAATTGATTATGCATAGATTATGATTAGGAATGACAAAGGAAGGGATAGATCATTTTTTAAGGAGATCATGTTTTCACTATATAACATTTACATAGAAATATCGACACATATAATAAAGGTAAAATACATGACAATGATATAATGTGGAAGAGAACAAGAACATTGGTTACAAATTGGGTGGGAATAAAAATATTTCAATGGATTAATTTAGTTATCTTGGTAAATAGCCAACATGTTGGATTTGGTTCCCCAGAACCATCTTAGATGTACTTTATGAAAAAATTGTATTCTTTGTTATCAATATTAATAAACTAACTATCACATCATGATTATTATTATTTGTGACATAGTGTGAGATAAATTTCTAAGAGTAGTTTTCACACTAAATGGTCATAGAAGTATCCCACTATGATGATAAGAAAGGGGTGCTAAGACATTATTCTTGAACTAATATTCTATTGCAGAATGATATCATTTTAGGGAAAAATGTTATAGTCCATTTGGGATGGAGAGTCATAGAACATTGAGTTACATCATCATGGTGTACTCCCTCGGTAATATCCATTAGGATATTATGAGAATGATAACCAATAGTAAAAAATCCACATTTAAATATGTCATTGGATGTTTTTATATGCATACTTGTGTATTGGTCCTTATAATTTACGATTTTTATTAAAGATTATTATGAGTCACACACTTAGATGTATTGAAGAAAACTGTGGAAAAAGATGTTCACGGTGAGTTAGGATATGTTTGGTTTATCGCGAGTAATATTATAATATTGTATAATGAGAGAAATGATTTATCCATTATGTTCTTTATGAGATGTTAATATCTATGGATCCTTGATTGAAATTAAATAGCATAAATAAATCCAAGCCCATGGTTTTCTATAGGCGTGTGCAATTTCTAAAAAGTTAAAGAAAGAGGTATCGAACATATAGGTTGATAGCACTGGCATGCCACATTCTCGAGGAGAATGCCTTGGATTTGATTCTTTAGATGATCAAGAAGGATGAAGAAAGTGAAAGTGTTTTCCATGCTAGCTCCAAAATCTCATTTGGTGATGTCTGGTGATTCTTGGAACACATGTGGATCATCACTAAAGGAAATCTATACTTGGTTTCTACAATTCATTGATAGTGCACCAAAAATCTATCATCGGATTAATCGATGAGAAAATAATGTCATAGAGGTAATTCATTAACCAATTAAAAAAATTAAAAAATATGTGTTGGTATCCTTTCTCTCTAGTTTAGTCATGGTTACCCTTGTCCAATCTTGTTGACTTTTTTGTAGATCATAGTTTTTACCATCGTAGATCTTGGATTTTTCATTAATCATGATAAGAAAAAAAGTTGGGAACCTCCATTACCATGCTTACACTATGCCTGGAACCTAAAAGTGGTATCATATTTTGAACATAATTGTTTATAATTATTTAAAAATCATTTGTGCTTTATGCATTTGAATTTTAGTTTTCCTATTCATGTTTAATCTTTATTTTAATCTCAATTGTGAGATCTATTTCCTCCTCCATTATTTCTTGTAGATCTAATAAAGACCTATAATTTTATGGTTATAATAAAATAATGGAACTCATATGGAGGTTCTAGGGTTTCTACCAAGAGTACACAAGACTAGAGACCATGTAATCTATGTTACATTCCATGTAATAATGTTCAACACATTAATATTTTATTTAGAAATCAATTAAATATTTGCATTGATTATTGAATCAGTCACACCGTTTAATAAATTGTGTGTTGACCAGAATTAAATGGTACAGAATCAATTATACTACATTCCACGTAGCCCATGTACACAACTTGTTGTACCTTTTGGTTATAGACGGGTCATGTACTACATGCAAGACTAACTTGACCGGTGACCATGTAACATGGAGTCAACATGGAATATGGCCCTTTGGAAATGTTGTGTACTCCAAATTTTTTGAGCTAAGTTTTACCCACTGAGTCTCTAGGTGTCCACATTGGATAGATGGTGAAATGGTTTATACGGTGTGTAGATCAGATCTACGCACTATGTCATTTTACCAAATTATATAGATTTAAAATTTATATATTTTACTATATTAGCATTGATACATGTAATTTCATGTGTTCATAAAGATAGGATATTCCATGTGATAGGTTTTAATATAAATAAATATTTAAATGTTTAATTTATATATATGTAATTTTCATATCAGCATATCATGTATGATTCATATTACATGTTGGTACTCTACATGCATTGAATCATAACACATGAACAAAAAGTCATGTAATTCATGTAATCATCTGTTAAGTACATGTTGTGAATGTACATGATAATTCAACTATGTCATATTTCATTATAGTAAAATACTATATGAGTATAATACATGTTCGGTATTTTTGGATGGGTATTAGACATGTTGCCTCCAAGGTACGTTTATGAACAAAGTTAATTTTAAATGAATTTATTTAAATTGTTTAAAATTATAATGGATGAGAATATCATGGAAATTATGATAAGGAATAATATAAAAGGATGGATTAATTATAGAAAATAATTAATCAGTTTGAGCATGATTTATCTTAAATAAAAGAGATTTAGAATTTGTTTTTCAATGCATATTTATTGCATGTATGTGGATCATCATGTGAGAGACCAGAACTTTTGTATTTGAATGTTTTCAATAAATTTATTGTTAAATTATATTTTTGGGATGAGTTCCTTCTATCCTTTCTTTAAATAGGGCATGTGTGCCCTTGGTTTCATTTATGTCAACCCCTTTCCCCCTAAACTGCATGTGAGTAAAAGGCATATGTAATGGATGCAGATCCAAAGCTAGAGGAGGCAGTTC
This sequence comes from Viscum album, assembly GCA_963277665.1. Classification (NCBI taxonomy): domain Eukaryota; kingdom Viridiplantae; phylum Streptophyta; class Magnoliopsida; order Santalales; family Viscaceae; genus Viscum; species Viscum album. The sequence goes on along the minus strand of OY728128.1, from coordinate 411,216,163 downwards.
ATGTTTGGAGTTTTGTTGATCCAAATTCAAGGAGATACAAAGGTGTATAGGTGGAAATATATAAACAAAAACCTCAATTGGTTCACTGTGTTTCTCCCCTAGGTAAACTGTTAGGTTATCATCTCCTACATAAAATAACAATTAGTATATGTTCATGATCATACCATTTATTTTATTTTTATTAGATTCAGGGTTATTTAATTATGGATGTCTCTTTGTGATCACATGATTAGTGAATTAACGCACATGATAGATAGAACTAAAATAAACTGGCTTATGCGTATATATTATCTAATACTTGGTTAATCACTTATGTAATCCCACATAATATTGACAAGCAGGTGATAAAAATAATAATCATAAAATTTCACATAATAGTATAAATTCCCTTAATACAATATTAAGACTGTATAGCCTTCCAAAACGTTTTTATAATCTAACCATAGTTCAAAAGTGCTTGTGTAGACAATGTTATGGTGAATTATCTTATTGTATAACTCTAATTTGATGTTTTGTGTTGACTTAACTTATTTAACAATATGGTTTGACTTCCAAAGCATGACGTGGCATAATTTAGAGGCCAAGGTTGAGGAAATCCAATTAAAGTATTTCAGGATTGCGGAGTCCAATCAATTGATCAAGGTTCTATTAGTTAATGTAGTTGACATTTGGAATGCCTACCAAAAACCATTCATGTTGTTGACCAACTAATTTCAGGGTAATGGGACAGTGAATATGGATCTTTTCCAATAGAATATCCAAGAAAAAAGATATTTTGATAATAATGGTGAGGGATATTATGTTTCAATAAAATAGTGGGAGACTAATAAATACAATAATTATTTATTTGTCTAAATTTTATCAGATAAAGTACTAAAATTATGCTTATCATATTTTGTACAAAGATAAATAAAATGATATCAAACATGCATTGTAACCCAAAAATGAGAAGGAAAACCTTCTCACCAGCACAAATTTCCATGATTTTCAAAGGCCCATATGTTTCATCCTTCACCATGAGGGGAAATTGTATGTGTTGGAAAAAAAATTTAACTGTTGTGTCTGGCAGTAAGGTAAGTGATGAAGAGCTCTCTCTATATGAGAAACATCCGAATGATGCTACATATGTTCAACGCTTCATGTTATCATCCATACCCAATTAGATTCTAACTGAACATGAGGATATGGATGCTTATAGCATGGTTTCTCACCTTTGTGACCTCCATCAAGGGAAGGTGAGACAAGAGAGGTTTGAAATCTATAATGAATTTTTCAAAACAAATCTTCGAGATTCTAGGTCAGTTGGGCCTTATGTAATCATGATTATTGGCAACATTGACCTCCAGGACATTTTAGGGATTAAATTTCTAGAATATCATCATATAAATCTCATACATTCATCATTTCCCAAAACCTTCTCCAATTTTATTATTAAATACAATATGAGAAATAATTAGATGAGTCGTCCAAAGTTTCTTACAATTATTCACCATGTGGATAAGGAAATGGAGCATCAAAACCCATAGTCCTTTTGGTGAATAAAAAAATGAAGGATGATGTAAAGGGACCCAAGACATACAAACTATATAATGATCCCAAGAACCATCCTAACAAGAAGAATGAGATCCAGATGCAAGGAAACGAAAATGAAGCAGTATGATTTTCATGTGGAATGTAAATCCACATGAAGAGAAACCGCACCCAGAACATAATTTCTATATCACTGCTAGATTCGTTTGGGTTTATTTTCATATTTTGAAATAATATTTGATTATTTTAAAAATTAAACATATGTTATGATATGGATCATTTAAATATTACCCTTTATGTATTAAATTATGAAACAAAGGGTTTGGAAATTGATGATTAATCAATTTCACACGACTCATATAACACCCAGTTGTGGAATCACTGTCTTGGTCATGTAAATGAGAAGCATTTGACAAAGCTCTATCAAGATGGTTATACAGACTCTTTTAATTTAAAACACCTTGATAGGTTTCACTCTTATTTACAATGAAAAATGATCAAAACACCATTCTGTGGATAAGGTGAAAGGTCCATAGAGCTTATAGGATTAGTACACACTAATGTGTTTGGACAATTTCTAGTCAAATCTTGAGGGAGATATTATTTCTTCATAACTTTTTCTAATGACTTGAGTAGATATGTCTATATATGCATAATGAGGTATAAGTCTGTGTCCTTTGAGAAATTCACGGAATTCAAGAATGATGTAGAGAACCAGCACGGTATGAAGAGAAAGAATATTTTCTCGGATTGAGGTGGTGAATATCTTAACCACAAGCTCATCAACATTGTATAAGAGTTTGTAATTTTATCTCAACTCACTCCTCCGTACATTCCACAATGGAACGGTGTTAGTGAATGGAGGAATCATGCCTTGTTAGACATATTAAGGTTGACGATGAGCCATGCATATCTTTTGTTATCTTTTGGGGAAATTCATTAAAAAATGAACCATAAACATTAAACTGAGTACCAAATAAATTAGAAAATGGAATTACCATCACGTTATGGAGTGGAATGAAATTGAATTTTTTCCATACACGTTTAAGGGGTTGTGAGGCATTTATTAAGGCCTTATCAGGCAAAATAAACAAGAACCCCAGGGAATGAGGTGTATCTTTATAGGGTATCTAAAATAAATAAAGGGATACTACCTATATAAACCTTTAACAATAATGTGAATGTCACCAGAAAATCCATAATTATTTGAGTTATAACACCCTAAAAAGGATATCTGGATTAAGATTGGCTTTCATGATGTTGATTCTGAAGATACACAAGAATTGGTACATGAATATATTCAATAGATCCCTTTGGAATAATTACTTCCAAAACCACAAGTACTACATAGTATTGTAAGAGAGGTAACATATCCATAAAGATGAGGTTTTATAGTCACTGAATTTGCTGATTCATTATTAGTTGTCAATTATGAAGATCTTTCCAACATGGAGGTTGTAGAGATCTAGGCGGATGCAAGATAGAAGGAATCCATGAGTTCTGAAATGGATTCCATGTATTAGAATATTGTTTTTGTTCTAGTCAATGCACCAGTTGATGTCAATCGAATTTAATTTATATGGGTATTCTAGAGTAGCCTAGACATGGAAGGTAAATTTTTCACTTATAAAGAAATTCTAGTTGTGAAATAGATAAACAACATCATATAATTGATTATGATGAAACATTTTCACCAGTTTCCATGATTAAATCCATCAGAATTATAATTCATATAGTATCTTACCATGACTATGAAATTTGGAAGATGGATTTCAAAACTACATTCCTTAATGAGAACCTTCCGTATGATGTCTATATGACATGGTCTGAAGGGTTTTTCACTCAATGTGATGCCAAAAATATTTCCAGGTTGTAGAAATCCATTTATGGATTGACGAAGGCATCAAAGTCATGCAACATTTAATTGAATGAATCAATAAATTAAATTTCCTTCATTAAGAATTAGTGTGATACAAGTTTTTATAGGTGTTTTAGTGTAAATGTGGTCATGAATTTATTATTATATGTTGATGACATATTACTTATTGGAAATGACATACCAATCTTACAGTCGGTTAAGGACTAGTTGAACAAGTGATTCTCTATGAAGGGCTTAGGTTCAGTAGACTATATTTTTGGGATCAATATCATTCATGATAGATATAAGAGGATACATAGACTAATTCAATGTACATATATTGACCAAATACACAATAGATTTAGCATAGAACAATCCGTGGGGGTATTGGTTATAGTGTCACATGGTTTACATATTTATAAGAAAATGTGTCCTCATTAACAATAATAGAAATAATTAATGAGACTCATCTCATACACTTCAACCATAAGATCAATCATGTATGCCATGTTATGTACTAGACATGATGTTTCCAATGCACTGACCATGATAGGATGATATTAAGAAGATCTGGGAGAACAATATTGGAATTCTATTAAGGTTATCCTTAATAATCTAAGAAGAACTAAGGTTATGTTTCTAGTGTGTGGAGGATATAAGGAGGTGGTCACTATGGGTTATGATGATGTTAGTTTTTAGATTTATCATAATGATTTGAAGTCAAAATAAGGATATATTTTTTGTCTCAATGGAGGACCTGTGAGCTGGAAGAGTTCAAACTAGAAAGTTGTTGCTAATTCTACAGTGGATTCTGAGTATATAGATGCTTTTGATGCAGCCAAGGAAGCAATTTTGATTTGTATCTTTTTCTAGGAGCATTATGCATCACCTAGTAGTAAATATCATATCACATTGTATTGTTATAATACTACAGTAGTGGCTCTTGAAAAATAGAAAGGGTCACACCAATGCATAATGTACATACTCTGGATGTATACCCTCTTGAGGGATTTTTATCAAAGGGGTGAGATTTTTATGAGAAGAGTACACATGGAAGAGAATACGGTAGACCCATTAACTTAAGCCTAATATCAACAGATTCATGAATATCATATGAGAGCTATATGACTGATGGTTGTTTAAACTTGGCTCTATTTCAAGTGAAAGTCTAATTGGGTTGGTTCCCTAGAACCAACTTATATATAATTTATGATAAATTTTTATTCATTGTTTTTGTATATTAATAAAATACTTATCACATCATGATTCTTCTTATGCATGAAATATTATGTGATAATGTCATAAAAATAGTTTTCACACTAAAATGAAGTAGAAGTTCCCCGCTATGATGATAACACATAGATTCTATGAAAATATTATTAAATAAATGTTCTATAGATGGATGATTTAATTTTTTTAAAAAAATGATATAAGATATCAGGTGGAGAGACTAATAAGAAATTGTGGAACGATCTCGGGGTGTATTGCCTTGGTAATATCCAGTAGGATATTATAATAATGAGACCCATTGGTAGGAAATAAACATTTATATGTGTCATTGGATGTTCCTATCTATGTACATGTGTATTTATTCGTAGAAATTAAGATTATTATTAACGAGAATTTTGATTTATTCACATATAAGTATTGATGAGAACCATGATGATATATGTTCACGATGAGGTAGGATATGTTCGCTGTGTTGTGGGTATTATTAGATTAATGAATAATGTGAGAAATGATTTATCCCTTCCGGTATTTAATGGAAGTTAATATCTATGTCCCTTAGATATAAATGATATACCCTAAATAAATCAATTTACATGGTGTTTTATATGCAAGTTATATTTTCAAAATGACAAATAAAGAGATATTGATCATATAGGTTGACAGAATCTGCATGCAACATGCTTCATTAAAAATGTTGTGATAATGTGATTATATTTGAAAATTAGAATTTTTATATGGTATCATGTTTTTTTTGACATTAATTTTTTTATCTAAGGGATGCTTAGTGTGTTTTTAGAATCTAACCTTTGACTTTAGGCTACTTCTCCTAATTCCACTAAGAATGTAGCCTATAGGGTCACACAGTAAGTGAATCCAGAATCATAGTTAAATAATTAATTATTCTTTATTATTTAAAAGGCTGAATAAATATTATTCCGTGATGTGGTTTAATAATTATTTTTGTATTCCCGCTCGCAATTATTACATCACTAGTTATTTGAGAGAATATATTGTGAGCAGAATATGTCATTAATATTTATTTTCTATTTAGTGAATATAAAATATACTTATTTATCGGCGATTAATATAGTGATATATATTTAATAAATAAATTACTATTATTCAAGGTTTGATAAATATTGTGGAGGAATATCAGACTGAGTTTATTGTTATGATGAGAAATAATAATATTTAATATTATACGATTAAATAACATTTAATTATAATTTGAAATTTAAGCACATGTAGAGAAATAATAATAATAATATTATTATTTGACATGGGGTGTTGATAGGATTAAATAAAATAATTAAGGGAGCATGTGTAATGATTTTATTTTAACCCTAGAAAAATAAATGCCCAGCATTGTTATTTTCTCGAAACACAATTTAGTTCTACAAAATAATATTGGAGAATCTTCTTAATCCTAGATAGATCCCTTATCTAAGAACACTTCAAAGAATGACAACCAATCCTCCTCCACCGGATCAAGGGGAACACGTTTGATGTGATTTTCATGGCAATCAAGGAAGATGACACAATCACTAGGATCTTTTGTGTTAGAAGACAGAGACTCCTTCAACATCATCTGAAGATTCCTCGAACACATGTGCATGACCACTAGAAGAAATCTACACTTGGTTTCTATAATTAAATTATGGTTCACCACATATTTTCCTTTGTATTCTTCAATGAAAAAATAAATCTTAAGAGGTAATTCATTATCCAATTAAATTAATTATAAACAATTTGTGTTCAACTCATATCTATCTCATTCCAGTGTGATTAGCCTTTTCCAGTATCATTGATCCATTCCATAGATCACAACGTCAACTATTTTGGATCTCATATTTGTAAACAATAATGACAAAAATAAAAGTTTGGAAACATCATTCCCGCGCTTCCCCTATGCTCAAAACCTACACAAAAATCAACTTATGAACAATAAGATGTTCACATTGAAAAAAAAGTAATTCAATTGAGGTAATGATAATAATAATTAGTTAAGGATACATTCATGGCATAGGGATATTAATTGAATATAAATAAAAATCCATATATTTTAATAATTTATTGTGGCGCATATTGTGCATGTGAATTATCCAAAAAAAAACCCCATAACAGTGTCAAACTAGGTGAACAGAAATGACCCACTCACCGTGAACCAAAATGATGGTCGAGATATACCTGAATAAATATTTTTTCTTTTTAATCACTATATGAATCTTATCTAAAATCCATGTCCACATGTTGTATAATCATTATCATCATTATTAAATTTATTCCAATGAACCAAGTACAAAGCAAGGGCAGGGGGCGAGGAGGCAAGGGCCCCTCTCCCTATGGGGGCCTAAAATAGTGAAGGCCATGAGGTAGTCGTTAAATAGGGGCGACGAACCCTTTTCTAGTAAAGTAGTTACTTAAGAAAAAGATATCATTTTAGGGAAATTAATCCTATCATTAAAAATAAACCATATTAACAGTAATAGGTTTACATAAAATAACATTAAAAAATAATAAATTGAGATTAAAAGGCATGTGAAAAATAATATCTTGAATCGAAATAAGTGAAAGAAAATATCCCTTACCCTGGGAGGATAATTCTTAAATCTAGTGAGGGAATCCTTAGAACCATATAACCACCAGTGAGGGTAAATTGAGAGGTTTATTGTGAGAAAAAACCATTATAAAATTATTTTTTTTGGAAAATGAGGTGGGAAAGTGGGTATTTATACCAGAGGAGGGGTTGTTTAAATGGTTAAAATAAAACTAATTTTATTATATAAGTCAAACACATGTTAGTTAAATCAATTCCAACCAATTTTATATCTTATTAAAGAGTACTAGAGAGTTTTTAGATGTTAAATGTCTCACTAATTCAAAACGTACCCTACATCAAGCCAAATATTTGTGCATAATGCAAAAACAATTCTCTTAGAATTCCATTTTTGTGTTCCAAAATGTAAGGTATAAATTTAGAAATTAAAATTAATATTTTCTGTTCATATTTATAATTATATAAATATTTCAATAAATTTTTAGTCATGCTGATATAATAATGATTTCATAAAATCACGGAGCATTATAAATTAGTAATTTTTAGTTTTTCACCAACAAATATTCATTATCATAAAATTACAGAAACAAATATCCCTAATAAAATATTGATTTTTTGAGTACAAAAATGAAGTTTATTTTATAAAAAAAATATCTACAAAATATAATTTAAACATTATATAAATATCATTATATACTTAAATTTTGAAATTTCATTGTCAAATAAATATATAGACAATTATAGAAATTATTTAGTGCTTAGTTAAAATATATTTTCATTTTTTAAAGTGTTTCATATGATTATTTCTTTAAAATATCATTTATAAAAAAACTAATAAATTTTTCAAAAAAAACATTTTTAACAAAATATGTTTATAGTCTCTAAAAAATAATACAATTTTGATTATATCATTAAATAATCCCTTTACTCTTACTATAAGGACCCATCCTTAAAACATTACATAATATTGAAATAAATAGATAATTCACATTGAGGATCATTTAAGGTTTAGAGTTTTAGAGAATTAGGCCATAACTATTACATCTCAAAAGATTTACAAAGTATATGCTCCTACTTAGTTTCCATTTTTTCACAAAATAAAAACTCTTGAACAAAATAGCTATGTCTAGATCCATGTTTTAGACAACATGAATTTTCCTTGATCCCATCCTTGACCCTATTATTCTTTAAGTCCTATGAAAATCATTTAAAAACTTTTTATGAGAATAAAAATCTCAGTAAAGAATACACAAAGAAGGAAAACTGTTAGTTTTTCAAAACAATAAGTAAACCATGAATACTTTATCATAAGTAGTACTTTTCACCATTATGAATTAGTAAATATTATTCACTGTATAGAAGATCATTACATACCATTTGTAAACAAAATATTACCATAAAAACCCTATAAATAACACAAAACATATAAAGGTTACTTAGGTCATAAACATACTCAAATGTAATAACTATACGTTCAACTTACACATATATCACTAAATGGAATAGCCATATAGATAAATTCAATAACCAATGCATTGAAAGATATAACGTAACCAAAAATCCTGGTTTATCACCACACCACACGTCACTTGGTTCATCATGTAACCAGTCGTCAAATTTCCAACTACCATTACAAAATCATAAAACATACAACAAATATAAAGGAATGAAAACATTTCCACATTACCATCACAATATATCACTTTAAAAATTTGACATAACAAATCAATTATCAAGACCATTTTCAATACCAAAATATTTAAAAGAGTATATGGTATTTATTTTCCTTTTAAAAACATTTCAGATTGTTTGGGAAGCGAAATATCAAATAATACTTACAGCGGCGGAAAAAGTCATTTTCAACGCTTTCATTAAAAGAATCATTAATTTTTGTCATTTGGTAAAATTCTTCATAGAGAAAAGATTCTTTTTGAATAAAATTCAATTTCGTAGTGTTTTATACAACATATAAAAGAAAGGTGTGTATAAAAAAAATATGCCTCAATGAAAGGAGATTGAGACAAAGTTTTTTACCTTATGTGTCACTTGAACTGTTCGTTATTTAATTTTATGAATAATAAACTAAAGTTAATTTTAACTTCATTCAGAACCTTTTTCAAGTTTATTATACCTATTATAACACTTATTACCATGTTATAAACATTACATATTCGTTAATGTTAATAACGGTCGTTTTGTCCATATTTGGTACTTGAGTAGAAAATTGACTTCTTATAATTACATGTTGTTAATGTGGTCAAAATTTCATTATATCCAAAATGATATTCGTGATTTAGATATCATATATGTCATATATATTTAGTATATACATGTATTTATTATTCTATATAACATTTAGATGTAAGAAATGAAACACATCATTCATGGAGATGGTAAGTCGTACGTACGCATGAACACTACATCCAATTATATTTATTATTTTAATGTAATTAAAACATAATGATACATAGTTATATTATAATTCATGTATAATATCATATATAATATCATAAATCCATCCTTTATACACTCCATGTAAGGCATGAATGACTCATATCACTTTGAGAGGGCAGTAGTCTGCACTTTTTCTAATGAGATTATCATATTTACCCACTATGGAAAACATAAAAGAATTAGATAAATGGAAAATAAAGATTCATAAAGAAAACATAAAAATAATATATATCAAATTTTAATATAGTTCCATAAAAATTACCACCATGAAAGGAAGTAGGAGATAATTTAACAATCATCGTTTCATGAGGTGTTAGTTCGGCATCCATAGAAATTGTATGTTTTCACCCATTAGATAGAGTTGTCTGTATATGTAGTAAAACTACATATCATTAAAACATCCTAGTATATTTATTATAATTGTTTTTTTATAAAATAAAGTAATAAAAAGATTTTACGTGTTGGAGAAGTAAAATAATAGAAAAGAAGTTCAGAGAAACTGTTACCTTTTAATTTGGGTAACTCCCTTTGGTTTGATTCAAAAGAACTTCTTGAAGTGCCTTCTGCCTAAGTTAAGGCTTCTATAATGAGGATTGGGATGTATTGAGCTTAATTGGGCATACATTGGACGATCCAAAAGGCTCTATAAGTTTGAATAATTTGATATAAGTGGACTCTTTTTATAAGGGAAAGGAGGGGCTCTTTAAGAAAGTGTGAAAATATTATTTTATTATAAACATATCTTCAGGATAAAAAGGTCCAAATATAATTAAATTCCACGATAATATGAATTACGGACGACATAAAATCATCCAATAAGAATTTCACAAGTATGGATAATTTTTTAATCATTATAATCTTATTTATTTAAATTATTTATTAATGAGGTAAACACTACATCATTATTGTGTCATAAATAATTTAATTTATTTGATGTCTAGAAATTATAAAAAAATACCACGATGTAGGAAATTGATTTATATTTCCATTGAATGTTTATTTTCAAAATTAGAACTTATATAACCTTAGGTAACAATAAATTTACTAAATGCTATGTGATTATGTCATTTTTTCATTACTTTAAATTAATTAATCTAAAGTGTTATTATCACTCCCAAGTGGCTCCATGGGGTTACATAATATACTCAAGGATGCCCATGTCCGTCCATGACTCATAAAATATGATTAGAACATATTTTAAGGTAATTTTGAATAATTATAATATTCTTTTTACAATGAATTACCCTATTTACATTTAACCACTGTAAATAAAAGTCAAGATATACTATTGACAAAAAAAATTATTTTCATCTCATTAAACCAAATATTGCTTAATAATAACAACCAAGTATCTTGAATTTTTAAGTTCAATTCATAGAAGGGGAGAAATTTCATTTAAATAAAAAATTCAGTTTTTTAACTACTACTTAGTTGTTTCACTATCCATCAAAAATTGATGTTTTTCAGAAAAATACCAAAAATTCATTCTAAGATATATTTGACATTCTGAATTAAAAAATGATGACAATTATACCAAATTAAAAACATTTAATTTCTTGATTTAATTTAAAATTATTTTATGTTGTCAAAATAAATAACATGTTTTTACGAAACAGTATCTATCAAAAGATTGACACATGTTTTTGTCCAATTTCAGTGTGAAATTAATTACAATGACCACCATTGGATTAAATGGTAAAAATATATTATAATTACACATTAAAATCAATTAAAATTAGAATTTAATCATATAAATAAAATATATTTAAAGGTAGTTTTGAATTAAAATACAGTATTTTTCACTATTCATTAAAAATGAATTTTATCGGAAAAATACCAAAATTTTTCCCAGAGTAAATTTTTGTGTCCTGATTGCAATGAAGAATTTAATTTGGTAAAATTGAACATATAAATGTGACAAAAACTAGATTTAAAGATGGTTCACCATCAAAAGGTGATAAATCGACCATTTAATGAAATTTAGAGTATATTGTGCTTAAAATTGGATTCATTCACATTTTATGCCTCTAATTTTTATTGGATAAATGTAAAAACATTTAACAAACATTTATAATCTAATTTTAGTTATTTCTATACATTCTCTCCAATACAACGACTAGGCATTAACTACCATTTAAAATAATATTATTATATTATAATTGTGTAACATTCGATTTCAAAGAAAACTCTTATTGCGTATCGGGGAAGCCATCAAACATAACAACCCCATTAAAGTAAAATTAATATTTAATTAAAAAATATTAATAATTATTAAAATTTTTTATTCTTTATTTACATGGGATGTTAAATCCTTCCCCCCTTTTGGGAATTGCATCCTCACAATTTTATTAACTTATCAAAGATGTGGGTGTATTTATCCCTCATTGAATTTTTAGATTTGCACGTTGCCTCTTCAACTATATTTTTTTTCACAAAACATTACCTAGTGAATTACCTTATTCCGCAACACTTTCTCACTTTGATCAAGAATTTGGACTAGTTGTTCCTCAAAAGAGTGATTCCCTTCCAACTAAACTACCTTGAGGCACAAAACATGGGATGGATATGGCATATACTTCCTCAACATTGAAACATGAAAAACAATGTGTAATAGGGATAAACATAGAGGTAAAGCCACTATGTAGACATACTGATCCAACTTTCTCCAGGATTTCATATGGTCCAATGAAGCTTAGACTCAACTTTCCCTTCCTACAAAAAATAATCACACATTTCCATGGAGAAACTATAAGAAAGACATGTTCACCAACCTAGAATGAAAGATCCTTCCTCCTGTTATCTGCATAACATTTCTGCCTACTTTGAGCTAATCTCATGAGTTTCTTGAATAAAATGAACTTTCTTTGCCATCTCTTCTACCAATTCTGGTCCCATCAGCTTCCTTTCACCAACTTCATCCTAAAAATCTAGTGTTCAAAACCAATTCTCATATAATGCCTCAAACGGATCCAGCTGTATACTAGAATGAAAACTGTTATTTTATGAAAATTCAACCAAAGAAAGATGTCGGTCTCAACATACCAAGTAATCCATTGAGAAAGAACATAACATATCCTCCAATGTATGAACTGTTCGTTCTGACTACCCATCTAATTGAGGATCAAAAGCTATACTAAAAGTTAATTCAGTACCCAATGAACTCTTAAGGCCCTTCCAAAATTTAGAAGTAAACCTGGGATCGCAATCAGATACAATGGAGAGGGGAACACCATGCACCTTGACTATCTCATTAACATAAAACCTGGAAAGTTTATCTAGAGTCACAATATCTCTAATGGGAATGAAATGAGTAGATTTAGTCAATCGATAAATAATAACCTAGATTGTATTGTTATCTTGATATTTCTTCGGTACTCCAACAACGAAGGTCATGGATATATTTTCCCATTGCCACTCTCACACTAGTAAAGGCTGAAGCTTCCCTTTCGGTAAATTTTGTTCTGCTTTAACCTGCTGACAAGTCAAACACCCCACCATAATATCAACAATATCTATTTTCATTCCATCCCACGAGTAGTACTCATGATGATCTCTTTACATCTTAGTACTACTAGGATGAATTTAAAATTTAAAACTATGAGATTCACATAACAAACCATTATTCAACTGTGATTCCCAGGGCATGAATAACCTTTTTCAAAACCTCAAAAGAAAATCATTATCAACAATAAAATCAGGCTACTTAACCTTCTAAACCAACTCTACATTTTTTCTACAACTCACTATCTTCCTTTTGTGCTTTCTTAATTCTGTCTGAGAGAGATGATATCACTGACACCTGAAACAAAACATAACAATTTCTTGCACCATCAAAATATATGCCAATGTTCATCAAATAAAAAACAAAATCACCTCGTTTTAAATTTAACATTGTTAATGAAGAATTTATTTTTCAACTCAAAGAATCATCCTCTTTATTTTTTTTTAGATGGTAATGAATTGTAAAATCATAATCCTTGATTAATTCCATCCATCTCCTCTATCTCTTTTTCAATTCTTTTTTAGTAAATATATTCTTCAATCTTTTTTATCAGTATATATTTCAAACCTTACTCAATACAAATGATGCCTGCAAATTTTTATATCCCAAAAAACAATAGCTAATTTCAAATCATGTGTATTGTAATTTGACTCATGAGGTTTCAACTGATGTGAAGAATAAGCAATTACCTAATCATTTTTCATAAGGACCAACCATGTCCTTTCAGCTAACCATCACTCTAGATAACAAACTCACCATTTCTGGAAGGAAATACCAAAACTGGATCATTCACCATTCTTCTTTTCATCTCATGAAAACAATCATCACATTCTTTTGTCCAGATAAACCTAACAACTTTTATATTTAATTTAATCATTAGAATAGATAACCATGATAAATTCTCAACAACCCTCTGGTAATCACCTTCCAAACCAAAAAACTATGGATCTTGGTTATATTTTGGGGTCTTTCCCATTCTTCCACAACTTCTGTTTTAGTAGGATCAATAGTTATACCATTTTGTGAAACAATGTTTCTATTGAAAGAAGTTTCTTTTAACAAAACCTCACACATACTGAATTTCCCAAATAGTTTTCATTTATTTTAAGGTTTGAAAGACAACCCTTAAATGACTTTCATGCTCCTCTTTACTTTTTGAATAAACCAAAATATCATCAATGAACACAACTGAAATCATTTCCAAGAACTCATGAAAAATTATATTCATATGATCCATGAATAAAGATGTTTCATTGGTAAACCCGAATAGCATAACTACAAATTCATAATGTCCATATCTAGTACGACATGTAGTCTTCGTAATGTATTCTTACATTACATTCAACTGATCGTACCCCGAATTCAAATCAATCTTCGAAAAACACCGAGCTCCCTGGATCTGATCAAAAAAATAATCAATATGAGCTAAAGGTACTTGTTCTTAATAGTGATGTTATTCAATGCCCTATAATCAATGAAAAGGCTCACTGAACTATCAATCATTTTAACAAACAAGTCAGGGGAACCCCATGGTGATGTGCTAGGTCGAATGAAACCTTTATCTAATAACACCATCAATTGATTCTTCAACTCTAAATGTTCAATATGATCCATTCGATAAGGGGGTTTTGAAATTGTCTTAGCATTAGAAACTATGTCAATAGTAAATTAAACGTCATGATCAGGTATAATACCATGAAACTCATCAGGTAAAACATCATGGTACTAATTTACTACTAGAACATCATTAATATGGATAGTTCCGTTGTTTTCAACAATATGTGCAAGGTAAAATTCCCTTCCATGTATTACTAGATTATCAGCTTCCTGATATGTTATCAAAATCAATGGTTCATTCATATACACAAATTGAAAATATTCTTGAAAAGAAACATATTTAGCTCTGCAGTCAATCATAACATGGTAAACATATAGCCAATCCATTCCAAAAATTACATCAAACTCTACTAGAGGAAAAAAAATAAGTTTTCCAGGTAGATTCTTTCCGCATGCAAGGACAAGAAGGTTCTTATAATTTCTTTTTGTCTCAACATTTCCTCCAGGTGTTTTTACCATAATTTCTGTATTCATATCATGAGATGGAATTCCCAATTTACTAGAAATCTTCCCCGAAATGAATGAGTGTTTAGAACCTGAATCAAGTAACACATTGGCGTAATCTGAACAAATAAACAGTGTACCTGATACTACTTCAACTATTGTCCAACATCTACTGAAGTAGTTGAAAAGGATTTCCCCACACCATTTTGCTTGTAGTCCAGCTACCTTCCTTCAGTGTATTTCTTCTATGGACACTAATTAGCATAATGAACCATTGCATTACACATAAAACATCATAACAAAGGCTTTTCATTGGATTCATGATCATATTACTCACAGTTACAAGCAATATCACCAGACTTACCACACCAGAAGCACCTTCCGGACTTTGATAAACATTTTCTGGGAATTTTTTTTACACACTTTTTACAATATGGATATTTAGTTTTCTTACATCAAGGATTATTTGATGAATTCATTTCCTTTGCCTGTCGACTGGACATCTTATTCTGTTGTTTGTCAAAGAACAATCGATCATCGACAAACTCCATTTCCAACTTCTCTGCACATCGAACAAGTTATTCATTATTGTTGATCTCATGAGAGACTACTGCTCTTCGATATCGTGGCATCAGTCTTGAGTATAATCGATTTATCTTACTATCAAGATCTCAGATGATATTTTGTGCATACATTTTCAGTCGAGTGAACATTGCTTCATAAGCAGCCCCTGAGACATTCTCATCCCTCAATTCTGGGAATTTGTTTTCTATCATGAGACAAAACGCCTTTGGAATATATTTCTCCAGAAACATACCCTTCAATTCATCCCAATAATGAGAATCAATCTCTTCAATATCCATGATTATTTTCACCATTGACCACCACTGATCAGCTTCAACTTCAAAATAGTAAACATCAAGACTATCCTTTTGATGTTCTGAACAACCCGTAACATTGAAAATATTCTAGAGTGCTTTAATCCACCCTTATGATAGCACATGGTCATATGATCCTTTGAATGATGGTAGATTTTGCCTCATGAAATGCTTCACTACTGACATGTTCCTATGTGGTTGATCTGGCTGATCTCATGCATGGATACCACCACCATTTATATTCTAAGTCAACCGTTCCATCACTACAGCAAACTGATTTGTTCTGATTCCGACCATCTCACGTTGTTGATTTGGAAGGTTGTCTTCCTCTTGATGTCATCCCAACGTAGTTTCCCTTTGTCCTCAATGGAAAACCATTCTAAATAAAAATTTATATTAGGAAAAGCAACATGGTAACATGTAAATTCAATATCATTTCAATATTAACATAAATTAATTTATGGAAATGAATTTAACAATATTCTAACTCTTAATGTTATCTAAACTGACCAATAATACCAACTATAAGGAGTTGACATTAAAACATAACATAATATTTAATTGAATGATTAATTCACAATGAGTAACCCTTCAGGTTTATAGTTTTAGAGAATTAGACCATAACTATTACATCACAAAAGATTTACAATTTTGACACTCCTACTCAGTTTCTATTTTTTCACAAAATAAAAACTCTTCAAAAAAATAGCCATGCCTAGTTCCAAGTTTTAGACAGCATGACTTTTCCTTGATCCCATCCTTGACCCAATTATTTATTATGTCCTATGTAAGACATTTCAAAACTTGGTATGAGCTTAAAAATATCTGTAATGAATACACTAAGAAGTAAAACTATTAGTTTTTCTAAACAATAAGTAAACCATGAATACTTTATCAGAACTAATACTTTTCAACATTATGAAGTACTAAATAATCTTCATGGAATAAAAGATAATTACATACCCTTTTGTAACCAAAATATTTCCATAAAACCCATATAATGAAAACATAACATATAAAGGTAACATGTGACATAAACATATGTAAATGGAATAACCATATGGTCAACTTCAACACATATAACTAAATGGAATATCCATATGGCCGACTTCCATACCTAATTAATTTGAGGTTATAACGTAACCACCCATCCAGGTTTATCACGGCACCAGAAGTTATTTGTTTTATCACGTAACCACCCATAAAATGACCATGTACAATTATAAAAACATAACACAAACAATAAATATAAAGGAAAGAAAATATTTCCACATTTCAATCACAATATATCAGTTAAATATATTGACATAACAAATCAATTATCAAAACCATTTTCAATACCAAAATACATAAAAGGGTATATGTTATTCATTTTCCTTTTAAAAACATTATGTCTTCTTTAGGAAGCTAGAGATCAAATAATACTCACAACATGTGAAATGTTCTTTTTCACCTCTTACGTTAAAAGAATCATTCCTTTTAATCGTTTAGTAAACCACTACGTAGAGAAAAGATTATTTTTATTAAATGTAAAATTCAAAGTAGATTATACACTATATAAAAGACTATTGTTTATAAAACAAAATATGCCTCAATGAAATGAGATTAAGACGATGTCCCTTTCCTCGTGTCCGACATGAACCGTTCGTTCTTTAATTTCAGAAATAATAAACTAAATATAATTTTAACTTGCTTTAGAACCTTTTTAAGGTTTATTATACCTATTATAACACATATAACCATGATATAAACATTACATATTCATTTATGTTAATAACGGTCGGTTTGTTGATATTTGGAACTTGAGTAGAAAAAGGACATCTTATAATTACATGCTGTCAATGAGGCCAAAGGTTCATTATATAATGAATCATATTCAGGATTTAGATATCATATATGACATATATATCTAGTATATACATGTATTTATAATAGTACATAACATTTATATGTAATAAATGAACTTCACCATTCATGGAGATGGTAAGCCATACGTACGCAAAAACGCTACTTCCATTCTATTTCTTATTTTAATGTAATTATAAAATTATGATACATAGTTATATTATAATTCCAGTATAAAATCATATATAATGTCATTAAATCCATCCATTGTGTGTTTCACGTAAGTCATGAATGAGTCATATCATTTGAGGGGGCGGTAGTCCGCACTTTCTCTAATGAGATTATCGTATTTACCCACTATAGAAAAAATAAAGGAATTAAATAAATGAAAAATAAAATAGAATAATTAAAACATAAACATAATATATATCGTATATAAATATAGTGACATAATAATATCCACCATGAGATGTGGTAGGAGACAATCGAATAAACATCGTTTCGTGAGGCGTTAGTTCTCCATCCACAGAAACAGTATGTTCTTTACCCATTAGATTGAGGTGCGTGTAAGTGTAGTTAAAATATATCTCATAGAAACATCCTAGTATATTGTGGATAATGGTGTTGTTATTAAATAAAGGATCAAAATGAGTTTAGGTGTTAGAGAAGTAAAATAAAAAAAAGAAGCTAAGAGAAATCGTTACCTTTTAAAAGGGGTAACTCTATTTGGTTTGGACCAAAAGGTCTTCTTAAAGTGCCTTCTTCCTTTGTTAAGGCTTGTAGAAGGAGGAGTGGGATGTAGGTAGCTTAATTGAGCAGAGGATGGATGATCCAAAAGGCTTGAGAAGTGTGGGTAATTTTTTAGAAGTGGTCTCATTTTATAAGGGAGAGGAGGGTCTCTTTCGAAATGTGTGAAAATATTATTTTATTATAAACATATCTTAGGTTCAAAAAGGTCCAAAAATAATTAAATCGAGAAAAATATGACTCATGGTCGAAATAAAATCATCCAATAAAAATTGGGGTGGTTTTGGATAATATTTTAATCATTATATTCTTATTTATTTAAATCGTTTATTAATGAGATAAACACTGCATCATTATTGTGTAACACCCCATGCTTCCACGTTATGTTTCCCTTTAAATAATGTAATAGCTTTTGTTGTATGAAACTTTGAGATTCTAACTCACTACAACCAATCAAACTATCTGTTATGAATAGTAATACACACTTTTTGAAATTTTATAAATTTTATTATTCAAAATGGAAATCATTTTTTAATTCAGAATATTAAAATTATCTTATGGGAAATTTGTTCTATTTTTCTGAAAACATTCAGTTTTTTATGAATAGTGCAAAATAGTAAATTTTAATTAAAAACAACATTTTTAATTCAAATAATGAATAGTGATAAATTATACTATTTAATGTTTTTAAAGTATAATTAGATTATATTTTTAGCATTTAATTGAATGTATGTCATTGGATGCGATTTCACATTTAATCTGGACATAAGCAAGTGTCAATCTTTTGATAGTTATTATTTCATAAAAAAAAGCTTTTTGTTTTGTCCACGGGAATTAATATTAAATTAATTTTCCCCACTTCTATGTTTTGAATTTAGAAAAATAGATTCCATATTTGAAATCAAGATTTCCAAATTATGTAAATAGGTAACATTTATTTTTAGATATTATGAATAATTACTTCGGTAAATATTTTATTTACCATGGTTAAAGTGTATATCCGGTAAATAAGGGTAAAAAAATTATAATAATATTGAATTACCCTAACACGTGTCCTAACTAGATTGGTTGATACATGTCCGACCATGGGAATCCTTGTGTCAATTTTGGGACCCCATAGATCCACTTGTTATTGATAAGGAAACTTTATTAAATTAAGTTAAAGTAAACAGAAAAATGGCATAAGCATATATCTTTTAGTAAAAACAATTTACATAGTGTTATATGAGATATCTCTTTGACTATAAATATTCATTAGAAAGCTAAATAAATTCAATCATCATGGTATTTTTTTATAATTTTTAGAAATATAGTTAACTAAATTTTTTATGACACAATAATGATGTAGTGTTTACTTCATTAATAAATGATTTAACTAAATAAGATTATAAAGACTAAAATAATATCCAAAACCTGTCAAATTCTTATTAAATGATTTCATTTCGATCACGAGTTGCCTTATTTTCAACTTTAATGAGTTTTGGTATTTTAGGAACAAAATTTCTTTATATAATAAAATAATATTTCCAATCTTTCCTAAAGAGTCCCTCCTCACACTTATAAAAGCCCTCACCTCTAACCAATTCCACACACCACATCGGCCCCTTGCCTCATCCAGCCTCTACCTAATTAATCTCCCTACATACCTATTCTCATCCTAGAAGCCTTACTTTATGCATAGGACACTTCAAGAGGTCATATTGGTTCAAACCAAAGCGAGTTACCTAATTTAAATGTATCATACTCTCTTAATTTATTTTCTATTATTTTGCTCCTCCATCACCAAAAAATCTCCTTATTCCTTTATTTTATAACAAAATAAGTATCCTCAATATTATTGGTTGTTTTTATGATATGGATTATAACTACACTTACACACACCACCATCTAATGGGTATAGAACATAATGTCTCTGTGGACGGTGAACTACTGTCTCAAGAAACGATGATAGTTCATTCTTCTTCGACGACCTCTTATGGTGGCCATTATGATTGAAATGTAATTAAATATTATATTATTTATATTTATTTTAAAGTTTATTTAATTCCATTTTATATCATACCATTATTTGTTTCTTGTTGTATATATATATTATAATTTCATTTGAGAAAGTGCGGACAATCGCCCCCTCAAAGTGATATGACTCGTTCATATCATACATGGAACGTATAAAGGAAGGTGTTAATGAACTTATGTTGCATATATAAGATATCATATTATACTGGAATAATAATATACTTATGTATCATTTGGTTGTGATTCCTTTTAAATTAAAAAAAATTAAATTGCAGTAGCATTCGTGCATACGTACTAATTACCGTCTTCATGAACATGATGAGATTCATTCCCCATTATAACCATTCAAGAATATTTTTCATTTTATTATTAAAAAATGATTAAAAACTTAATATCATACTAGATATTATCAAATACATCCTATCCATTAAAAACACAACTTCGGTAACAAAACATATAAAGGGAAACTAATTAGTTAACACCAAAACGACGATAATACTAAAAGGAAATATTAGAAGATAATATATGATATCATATTTATATATATGGTTCTTGAATAATTTAATAACTATGATTTAACTATTATAAAAGAGGTTAACGTACACTTGACCAAGGAAAAGTTCAAGGTAAGGGTTAATTCACAATCACTTTATTATCTGGGGTTGTTATTAAATAATTATCTACTGGGACCTCATTATCATCCACATCCATGTTTTTCTAAAAATGTATTTCAAAAAAATTTAGAAAAAGGGTTAAAGTTATTTATACCATTATTTTAATTTTTATAAGATGTCTTTAAAGGAATGTTTCCGTCATTTTTTAATCAAGGTTCTTTAAACGTTTTCATCAAAAATAATGTATAAATGTATTTTTTTAACA
This sequence comes from Viscum album, assembly GCA_963277665.1. NCBI lineage: Eukaryota > Viridiplantae > Streptophyta > Magnoliopsida > Santalales > Viscaceae > Viscum > Viscum album. The sequence continues at coordinate 411,194,606 of OY728128.1, read as the reverse complement.
TATACGGAGGGTGTAGCTATTTTCCGCCATTATAACATAGTCGAAGATTCCCTTAGAAGGTTGTAAGAAAAATTCCAAAATTAATGTTTTCTTTTAAATGGTATCAATATAGATAGAAGTATTTCTTTCAAATTGTTTTCATTTCATCTATGTCAACATCCTTTGATAGATTTTAAACTTGTTTGAAGTTGATTTATTATGATACAAATCATCGATATTGTATTTAGGGTTTTGTGATATGTTTGAATGTGGAAGTGTTATTTTTATACCATTCATGGTTTATGGATAATATATTTACATTTTTTATGTTAATTTTATTACAAATGTTTATGTTATATTTCAACCCTTTGATATGAGGAATGTATTTTACTTAGTATGTGACGGGTAGAGCCTGCTATAGCTCCTCAATTCATTGGTATGTCTCATGATACAATTAGATGAGGAATTTTCCGAGGCATTTTCCAATTTGATATATGGTTTTTCCCAAGGCCTAAATCAGTTTTAGACGTCTTGGATGAGGCCTTGACAAAATGTTTCAGAATGTACGACATATTACATTCCCTCATTATGAAAATAATATTGAAGGTTCATGTTGTCATTTGACTAGTAGAATACCCATGATTATGTTTTATTATGGAATTATTTACTCAGCTATTATTCCTTCCATAAAAGTGTTCATGTTTATTATTTGTGAAGGAATGTGTTTTCAATTACTCACCATGCCTAATATTTATGTTATCTTCTGCAATATTGGTTACCCTTACTGATCATTTGATCTCACCTCTTTCTTATGTTTCATTTTCCCAGGATATGATGAAGTTAGTTATGAGTGATTTGCAGGAATTATCAAGGAGTCCTGGATGTTCTAATGATATAATTTACTCTTGTATTTCATTTTAAGTTGTAATTTTGAACTTATGTATGTAATCTATATTCCAAGACTACTATGCTGATCGGTCTTTCAGGACATGATTTCCTTGTAATCATGAAAATGTTATGTAATTAATGAACCGACTCTGGGTAACTAGGGTTGGGGAATTACAATTGGTATCATATGAAGTTTATCCCAAAACTTAGAAACTAGACTTAGATAAACTCTGATTAGAGCACATTACCCTATGATAGATATTGAGGATTAGTATAGAAGAACATCCATGAATTCTGGTATTGTAGTGATTTTTTCAGTTTTCCATGAAATAAATCCTTGTTTGGATAAAACAAGAAGATGAAGATTGGGCATAGATGTACGTAGAGGTAAATCCCGAAAACCCTGCTTTGAGATACACTCGAATGGGAACTGGTTCACGACAACGGACCATGCAGCACACTTGGTTACGACACTCCCGAGGGATATGCTTAGGATAATTCTCATTTTCATTACAACCCATTACGAAGGGGTTATGAGTATATATTTCCTCAAAGCAAACATTTTTATGATTATGGATTATATCCATAATCGGTTCAATTTATGATAAGTGTTTTATGAGTTTGGGATTATTTATTGCAATTCATAAACTAATCTAATGTATTCCATTGTTTAGAAATGGTTTCTAGTGGATGGAATGAAAACCATATAAATAAGCATAATCCATGTTGGTATTTCCCTCCAAGTCAAGATAATTATAGAGGAGTTGGTGATGAAACTAGTGTTTATTGTTTTATCACCATACTGGGACAACTCACCCAGGTTATGAATAATAACCTTACCCTTATGGAGCACCGTAATCCACTATATAGAGGATCAATGTTGGATCACTTCATGAGGAAAAAACCACCAACATTCAATGGGAGAACAAATCCATTTGTAGTATAGAAATGGATAAGTTCCCTAGAGAAATTACATCAGGCTTTGGGGGTCAGTGAAAGGGAAAAGGATGTCATGGTAGTTTATCGCCACACTGTAGATGCTAATAAATGGTGGCCATTGATTCAAAACACAAAGGAGGATGAAGATGTATCAAGTATGGAATGGAGAGAGTTTAAATAAATTTTATTAGAAAAATACTTCCCTCATTACCATCGAGTGGATATGGAAAGATAATTTCTCAATCTAAGGAGAAATAATGATGAGAATGTTGCAAAGTATGAGGATAAATTTACAATGTTAGCAAGGCATGTTTCAGATTATATACATAAACCAAGAAGTAATATTGATAATTTATTTGATGGATTAAAACCATTTCTCAATCGAGCATTGGTCTGAAAATACTTCTCGTTATACGAAGACAATGTCTCATGTGCTATCAGGACGGAAATTGAATTCTCGTAGTCTTAAGACTTTAAAGAAAAAAAGAGAAGAAGAGATCTGTTGAACACTATGGGAAAGGATATAATGAAACATGGAAGAATGAAAAAGTTTAATTTCCACCATGTTATTATTGTGTAAGAAAGCACCCTAGTTCCTGTCTCAAAGGAATGGGAGTTTGTTACAAATGTGGATAATAAGGTCACTAGGCTCATGATTGTAGGGGAAAGAAAGAGGATCTCAATGTTGAAAGCTACAATTGTATAGAAATGGGGCATTATGAAAATGAATGTCCTAAGGGTCAGGGAAACATACCTCCGAAAAGTCCAAGGGATCAAGACCAATCTTATGATGTTACTACAGTTGAAGTGGAATAATAATGTATTTGTGTTTTTAGACTCATGGATTGTATTTTGGTCATAATAATAATGTCATATATATAAGGATTTTACTACAGTACTTGTTTTTTTCATTAAGGTTTTAATAGGACTAAGGTACTCATATTTTCAGTATTTTAAAATAAGAGAAACTTTACTTTGTTTTGGGAATATGATGTTACAATATATTTTGGAATATAGATACCTTTTACAAAGAGTCTGGTCTGAGGTACTTTGGATAACTATAATGTTTAGAATGGATTAAGTAGAACTTTGAATAATATTGTTTATGGTTAAAAAAATTATTATGATTATTTTTTGAATATTATGATACTATTGTTTTAGAAAAGTAATACCTGCAGGTCGGATGATAACCCGTCACATCAAATAAAGATGCTGGAATCAAACCCACAACTACAGTGTGACAGACCTTTATTACCTAAAACATGCCTACAAAAAGTCCCTAGATATTACAAAAAAAATTCTTCATTGTAATGGTATGTGTTAATATTTGGAACATTATACGATGAGGATAAATATAATATTTTTGAGTTCTATTATCATTTGGAGTAAAAGATTAATTTGTTGTAGAAATTTGTTGAAGGAGGAAAGTCAACTTTTCAAGTATATATTTATATATTTATCTTATTCTATGAATAAATTAATTCTTAAAAATTAGAAAATGGAAATTAAAACCAAAAATGTGTTATCCTAATACCTTATGTTTTGTTCAACTGATGGTAATTTAAATCATAATAGATTGATGGCTTTGAGGCCCTCAATTTTACATTAGTTTGTGATTGATAACCTCAATCACTCCCTATAAATATTTATGGTTCCTCTCTAATTATATGTCTATAATTTCCACCAATGTTCTCCTATTTGAAACACTAATTTGGTGGGGACATTCTCCTTTACGTTTCCTTTTTATTAAAACAAAATTTTATTAACCCTCATTCCTATGTGGGGTTTCCACAAAGGTATTTTACATTTTCAACCTTTTATTTTCGACGAACAATTTAAAATTTTGAGGAATCAATTATTTGAAGGAGGGGATAATGTAACACCCCAAGATTCCACGGTACGTTTCCCTTTGAATAATGAAATAGCTTGCATTGTACGCAACATCATGATTCTAACACATTGCGACCAATCAAACTAGTCGTTATGAATAGTAATACCCACTTTTTGAAATTTAAAAAATTTAATTTTTTAAAATTGACTTCATTTTTGAATTTTAAATTTATAAATTATCTTAGGATGATATTTTGGTATTTTTCTTAAAACATTCAGTTTTTGATGAATAGTGAAAAATACTAAATTTTAATTAAAAAGAACTTTTTTAAAAAAAGTAATTTATATTTTTAAATTATATTATTGAGTGGTTTTAATGTATAATTGGATTATATTCTTACCAATTAATAACATTTAGTTATTGGATGCAATTTCACCTTTAATATGGAGATAAACAAGTGTCAATCTTTCGATAGTTATAATTTGTATTAAAAACACGATTTTCATTTTGACAGTGGGAATTAATTTAAAGCTAATTTCTGCTAGTTCTGTGTTTAAAATTTAGAAAAATAGATTCCATATTTGGGATTAGGTTATCCAAATTGTGTGAATTGGTACCTTTTATTTTTATACTTTATGAATAATTATTTTGGTAAATATATTTTTTACCATGGTTAAAGGGTAAATCTGGTAAATAAGGGTAACCAATAATATTATAATAATAATAAATTACCCTAACACGTGTCCTAATCCTACTAGATGAAACATGTCCAACCATGGGCATCCATGGTTCGATTTTGGGACCCCATGGATCCACTTGTAAGTGATAATGACACTTTATATTAATTAAATTAAAGTAAAGACAAAATGACATAAGCATATATGTTATAGTAAAACAATTTTTCCATAGGATTATATATTTTATCTCTTAGAATATAAATATTAATTAGAATTATAAAAGAATTTCCTAAATAATGGTATTTTTTTATAATTTTTATAAATCAAATTAACTAAATTATTTATGACACAAAAATAATGTACTATTTACCTCATTAATAAACATTTTAAAGAAATAAGATTACAAAGACTAAAATAATTTCCAAAACCTATCTATTTCTTATTGGATCACTTCATTTCGATCATGACTCATCTTATCTTCATATTTAATGAGTTTTGTACCTTTATAAACCGAATATTTTTATATAATTATATAATATTTTCAATCTTTACTAAATAGCCCCTCCTCCCCCATATAAAACCCTTCATCTCTAACCAATTCAACACACCTCTCAAGCCCCTTGGATATCCAACATCTTCCAAATTAGTCTCCATACATCCCTCTCCTCCTCCTAAAATCCTTACCATAGGAATAAGAAACTTCAAGTGGTCCTTTTTGTTCAAACCAAAGGGAGTTACCAGATTTAAAGGTGACATCCTCTCTTAAGTTCTTTCCATTTAGTTTGCTTATCCAACCCCCTAAAATATATTTATTAATTTTTTTTTAAAATAACACCAGTATCCTCAATAAACTATGTTGTTGTTATGATATTTATTCGAACTAAACATACACACACCTCCATCAAATGGGTATAGAACATAATGTTTCTGTGGATGGTGAACTACTACCTCACGAAACGATGATTGTTTAATCTTCTACTACCACCTCTTTTGGTGAAAATTATGATGGAACTGTAATTAAATATGATATTTATGATATATTTTTTTATTCATATGTAATTCCATTTCATATCATACCATTATTAGTTTCATGTTGTATATATATACGATAATTTCATTTGAGGACGTGCAGACTACCTCCCCCTCAAAATGATCTGACTTGTTCATAACATAAATGGAACATATAGAAGATGGTGTTAATGAAGTTAAGTAACATATATAATATATATTATTATATTGGAATAATAATATACCAATTTATCATTTGGTTTTTATTACTTTTAAAATTAAAAAATGAAACGGAAGTAGCATTCGTGCTTACGTACAATCTACCTTCTCCAGAAACGCGATTAGATTCATTCCCCATCATAACCATTCGAGAAAATTTCTTATTTGATTAATAAAAATAATGATTAAGAAATTAATATAATTCTGGATATTAATCAAATACAGCCTATCCATAACAAACACAACTTCTGTAACAAAACATATCAAGGGAAATGAATCAGTTCACACAGAAACGATGATAATACTAAAATGCAATATTAGAATGTCATATATGATATCATATTTATATATATAGTTCATTTATAATTTAATAACTATGATATTACTATTATAAAAGAGTTTAGTATACCCTAGACCGAGGAAAAGTACATGGTATGTGTTAATTTACAATCTCTTTATTATCCGGGGTTGTTTTTACGTAAGTATCTACTAGGACCTCTTTATCATCCACATCCGGGTTTTCATTAAAATGTATTTAAAAAAAATTTATACAATGGTTCAATTTCATTTATACACTTGTTTGACTTTGTATAAGATTTTTATAATGAAATCATTCCATCGTTTTCCAACCAATTTCGTTTTAACCATTTCGAAAAAATTAGTGTAAGAATGTCTTTTTTGAACTTACACGACGGGTGCGGTAATTTTCCGCTATTATAACATCATCGAAGCATTCCTTAAAAGATTATAAGAATAATTCCAAATTAAATGTTCTATTTTAAATGGTTTCAAAATAGAAAGATTTATTTATTTCAAATAGCTTTCATTTCATCTATGTCAACATCCTTTGATGGATTTTATACTTTTTGAAGTTGATTTATTATGATAAAAATCTTCCATATTGTATTGAAGGTTTTGTGATATGTTTGGTTGTGGATGTGTTATTTTTATACCATTCATGGTATATGGATAATGTATTGAAATTTCATATGCTAATTTTAATATGAAATTTATGTTATATTTCAACCCTTTCATATGAGGAATGTATTGGACATAGTATGTGATGGGTGGAGCCCGCTCTAGCTCCTCGATGCATCGGTAGGTATGAAGAGACAATTAGATATGGAATTGGTCGAGGCCTTTCCAAATTTGATATATGGTTTTGGAGGAGGCATAAATCATTGTTATACGTCTTGGCTGAGGCCTCAACAAAATGTTTTAAAATAAATGGAGTTATAGATTCCCTAATTATGAAAATAATATTGATGGTGCATGTCATCATTCAACTAGTAGAATATCAATGATTATTTTGTGTTATGTCAATATTTACTCAGATCTTATTCCTTCCATAAAATTTTTCATGTTTATTACTTGAAAATTCAGGTGTTTTCAATTACTCACCATTCTTAATATTTATTTTATCTTCCGCAGTTTTGTTTACCCTTACTGAGCATTTGATCTCACCCCTTTCTTATGATTCATTTTCCGAGGATATGAAGGAGTTTGTTACGAGTGACTTTCAGGCATAATCTTGGAGTCCTGTATCTTGTAATGGAATAATTTATTGTTTTATTTCTTTTCTAGTTGTAAATTTGAACTTATGTATCTAATATATTTTCCAAGAATTCTAAACTACTCGGTCTATCGGGACATGATTTCCTTGTGATCATGCTATTGTTATATAATTAATGTACCGACTCTTGGAAATTGGGGTCAGGGCTTTATATATTGTGTCAGAAATTATTTAATTTATTTGATGGATAAATAATAAAAAATAAAAACCATGATTTTGGAAATTTTTTTAGATTTCCAATGAATAATTATACTCGCAATTATTTCTTATAAAACCTTATGTAAAAATTTATTTACTAAAAGATATATATTTATGTCATTCATAAATGTGAATTTTTTTAGATTTCCAATGAATAATTATACTCGCAATGATTTCTTATAAAACCTTATGTAAAAATTTATTTACTAAAAGATATATTTTTATGTTATTTGTTTTACATGAATAAGGGATTAACACTAGTTTGGTTGGTAATTTATAAGAAATGGGAAGAAGAGTTGATAATATTACAAAAGATTTTTTCCTATAAAAAATTTTATTTTGATATATATTTTTATTTTATTTAAAAATTAAAAATTATACATTTTTGTATTATAATTTTAGAAAATAAAATTCATTTTTTATTAACCATTTAAATTTTTGATTAAAATTAATATTTGAGTTTTTTTCTAAAAAAACTATTTCTACGTTTATATTGAAAAATAAAATTTTAGCAAATAGCATGAATTTAATGATATTATTAATATATAATCATGTATTGTAAATTTATCAGTACTTTTAAATAACACCAAATATAAAATTTATAATTGAATATATAATGTTAAAAGTGTTGGATCTAATTTATAAACCCATATTTGACCTTGTATAATTTAAGTTATCTTTTTCAAAAAAAATATTATATTATAAATATAGAATTATTACATTAGTTTTTCTCACATTTTATAATGGAATAAAAAATCTTATTTCAAATTTTTAATCAATAGGTCCATATTATATAGTAACAACTTTTTTATTATTGTTCATAAAAGATGAATTACCTTGCAAGAAACTTGTTATCATGATTGAAAATAACATGGTAAAAATGAGTAACCTAAGATGTAAAGGGAAAAACATGTTAAAAACGTGCTTTAATTAAGTGGTTTTGTTGATTATAAAACCAATATTTTTTATTTACTATTATACCTAAATTTTGGACAAATGTTAAGGTAATATTGAATAATTAAAAAATTATTCTTAACTTTAATTACCCTATTTACCTTTAACTACGGTAAATAAAAGTCAAAAGTTACAATTCACCAAAAAATATTTTCAACTCTTTGAACCAAATTTTTCTAACTAATAACAACCATGTATTTCGAAATTTCAAAATTTAATTCACGAAAGTGGTAAAATATCATCTAAATGAAATAGCCGGTTTTTTAACTACTACATAGTGGTTTCAATATTCATCAAAATTTGCTTTTTTTTCAGAAAAATATCGAAAATTCATTCTAAGATATATTTGATATTATGAATTCAAAAATGATGACTATTTTACCAAATTCAAAACATAGAAGTTTCGTTATTTAATTTAAAATTAATTCATGTTGTCAAAACATATAGCGTGTTTTTACGAAATAATATCTATCAAAAGACTCACAGTTGTTTATGTCCAATTTCAAGGTGAAATTAATTCCAATGTCTATAAATTGGATTAAATTTTAAAAATATATTCAAATTACACTTTACAACCAACTAATGATATAATATTACCATATAAATAAATTATATTAAAAGGATGTTTGAATTAAAATACAATATTTTTAACTATTGATTAAAAAAATAATTTTATCAGATAAAATACCAAAATTTTACCCAATGTAAATTTTGATGACCTGATTCAAAATAAGAATTTAATTTGGTCAAATATAACATATAAAAGTGACAAAAAATAGATTTAATGATAGTTCTCCATCAAAAGGAGATAAATTGACACTTTAATGAAATTTAGAGTATTTTTTGCTTAAAATTGGATTCATTCACATTTTAAGCCTCTAAATAATATTGGATAAATGTAAAATCATTTTAAAAAATGTATAATCATATTTCAGTTTGTTTTATACATTCTCTCCAATACAATGGCTAGGTGTTAACTACCATTTAAAATAATATTATAATATTATTAGTGTGCAACGTAAGATTTCAAAGAAACTTGTTGTTACATATCAGGTAAGATATCGAACATAAAAACCCCTATAAAGTAAAATTAATATTTATTAAAACATATGAATAATTATTAAAATGTATTATTCTTTATTTTCTTGTGATGGTACACTTACTAGATAATTTTTACATGATGTGTAATGTTATTATGATATGTTAAAGTATTTATATATTCTCATAATAAAAAACTCCCTATAAAATAAGAGTTCTATTAATAAAATAAAGTATTTTATGGGATGTTATATTCTTCCACACATAATGAAATTGTATCATTGGAATATTACACATTGAATAACACCTATTAGATCCAAATAATCACTTAAATTTAATCTATAGAAAGGATACATTATGAAAATCAAGGAGATGTTAATCCTATAGAGACATAATGGGTATAAAAAACCAAGTCTTCTAGAGAAAATTGTATCTATCTAAGGCTTTGTACCCAAATAATTCAATTCCCAATTCCTTTAAATAACCAATCTAATCTCTAACACCAAATGAGACATCCCGGACTAGAGCATTCAAATCTGGTGATAAAATAATTATTCTAAACTCTTATTGGTTCCGGATTTGAGACAAGGGAGATCTAATGGTCATGGTATCCCCTCTTTAACGTGGTAAACCCCTATTTCCCTTGGTCTGGTAATTTAGTGTTTCATTGAATCGTGTTTCTTTTGTTGAGATATTTTAACTTGATTCATCTAAATTTGAAAATTTTCATTCCACATTTTATAGTTTTCATTTTACAATTTTATATTTTATTTTAGATTCAAATACCAATTTCCATGATAAATGTAAAATAATGGGATTGGAATTTGATTGAATAATTACATAAAACCAAATACATGAATAATGAAAAAGAAATCAATCCAAATGAACCATCCCCCTTATATTACAAAACCACATCACAAGGTGACTTTACCCCATCATCCTAGTGATGATATAATAAGATTGAAAAAATAGAGAAAAAATAATTTATAACCAAAACGTAGATGAAATTGGGGAGACCCTACACCGCAAAACTTCTTTCTCCAAGTTTTGTCTCCTTGATATTTTTCACTATAACAACCTAGACAACTATTTCTATATTCCATATGGGCTCCTGTAAAATTTTGTTTCATTAATGTTTGGTGAAAATTTGTCATGGGCATGTCCTATGTCTTTAAACAATTTAAAAATTAAAGATACGTCGAATCTGGCCATTTTTATCCCATCTCGACCTTTTACAATTAGGGTAGTGATTACACCACCTGTAAATCTTAAACCATGTGTACCATATTTATGACATGAAATATTTATGAGAATCATAACTTATATGTCACATCATGGTACATATCAACTTCTCTTATGGACACATTCCTCTAGTTCATGACTTTTGGTTCTTTCATGGCATCCACCAGTACACAAAGTGTAATGACTACACGTTGTGTAATGTCAGTTTTCTTCTTAACGATACTTGTTTTTACGCATTTCTTTAGTTATGTTCCTTGTAAGTGCACCATGATGAACATATTTTTTTAAAATATCTCATTTGATAGATTATTTATCTTTTTATATTCTTTTTCAAACTTTCCATTACATGTTGCATCCTAAAAATTATCCGAAAAACAATGAAGATATATGCATGCATTAATAATTAAATCATCAAAATCAAAGCAATTTAATATAAAAAATATGTATAATAAATTCACTAATCAAACCCCCCACACTTGAATTCATTCATTTCTGCAATTATGGAATCATAACATACTACAACATATACTTACTCTAGCATGATTTAAATTCAATGTCAACAAAAACAATTGATAAAATTGAATATTAAATGTTCAAGCATCAAATGTAGAAAAATGTTTAATGCCTCATTTTAAGAAGAATAAAAATTGACCTTGTATTTTAATTATCATTTTTCAAATATCTAAGGCTTTTCATTTATCAAATTTAATTTTTAAAGTAATTATTAATATTCATACCCTTTGAAATTTACATAATGTGAAATTTTTCACTCATCATCAAGGTAATAATAAATAGAGTGATTCAAATACCTCAAGAACATGTCATTGACCATAGGCTTGCAAGGAATATAGAACCTACAATACATAAATACAATATCACAATTAATCATAACGACTTCGCCTTTTATGATCCAATGACTCTAAGGCTTATGATAGGTTGTAAAATTATATAAATCATGTAAGACTACAAAAGTATCTTTTTCTCAAATGTACATTACATGATAATAAAAAATAACTAAATAATGATCTTCTATATTAGATACATTTTCTTTCTCCCCCAAAAATGCTCAATGTTGACATGTGATACATATAATCAAAATGAATGAATAAAACTCTATTTATTTTTCTTTTTTCCCTTTTTTGAATGTTTTTCTTTATACAGATCTCACATCAATTACATTACAATATAAATTAAAGGATCATCGATCAAGAAAATTGTGATTTTTTATCCTCCTAAGTTAAAAACATTATTTTTATTTTTTTCAAATGTTTGTTAGCATAAGAGGTGAATAGTGAATTACAATGAAAAATACATGTCCACTCCCAAAATCACATGGATAATCAACCAAAAAAATATTTTCAATAAATTTTATATTTTCATAAAATTGGAAATACCTACCCCACACATATATTTTTGAATATCATGAAAATTATTTAGAGGATTGTAAAGGCAGAAATGTGTTTAAGTGTTGAAGAATATTCCAAACTGACAAAGCGATGTCATATTCGGACTTTGAGGCTCAGGCTGTGGGGCCTGAAGGTGTTGCGTGAAAAAAATGGTGAAGTGCGCAAAAAAATGTGTGTCGTGCAGGAAGGATATATGATTAGAAAAGATTCCTTGGTGCAGTCGTGAAATAATTTCATGCTCGTGAGCCCGTACGGTTGACATATCTCACCGCCGCCTTTGGCGTGCAATTATTTTGCGCCGAGTGGTTTTTCATGCTCCTGGACTTCTATAAATAAAACAAGAACCTACAACTTCTGGCAGAGGAATCTGAAGCCAGCTCTCATGCATGAAATCAGACTTTTATGCATTCAAGATGCCTTTTAGGTACTGTTATTTTCAGGCCTAGTCGCCCCAGGGTCTGCCTTTGTGCAAGATCCCCATGGCTTAGACTAAATTTCAATCCCTTCGGGGTACCCACTTACGTGCAATCCCTTCTATTGTATGCAGGCCAGTCAATTGCGTGCTAATTCATTACATTGAGTGCACCCCTGTCTTTCACGCGGCCTCTTCCACTTGCGTGAAATTTATATGCCTTGCGCAAAATCTTCCTAATCGGATGAAAAACCTCTATCCCACCAATTACACACCAGCCCAGTGTTTTTCGTTCCAGTCATTTATTTTTCATGCAATCCCTGGGACTCTTCACCACAGTGCTCCTTGTGAGTCTCCATGCATGGGCGCCCAATGTTCTTCTAATGGATGTCGTTCGAGGGTCATGTCCCGGGAATCTACATCATGCATTTCATTCCGGTGCGACCTTATAGGATCGTGGAGAGTAACTTCAAAGTCCATTGGGCAATTTTTCCCATTGCGTTACTTCGCCTCATGCTTCTTCTCATAGGCACGCTAACGATTGTTGCTTCTTCGCATAGCCACGCTAACATGGACTCCCAAGGGGATCACCTCACGACACCCCATCGCCGCAGCATTTCCGGCTCCCTCCCTTCACCAAGGTGTAGAGGGTACCGATTATGTAAGTCTTAGTGGTGCGGAGTGATCCCACCTCGTCCAAGATGCAGGATGTTTAACTATGAAGCGCATTATTCCTTGCACGTGGAATTAAACTTTGAGGGGAGAGGGGAACAAGGGATTTCTCACCCTTTCCCTCTCTCTCTTGGCTTTTCTGCTGTTGGGCCTCCACCCTGAAGTATATCGTAGTCCTCCCGCCAAAGACCTACAAAGGTCATGGCGGGGATCAAAACTTCTCTACTCTCTGGTGCCATGGACCAAGAGGTGAGATGGGGACATGAAATTTCTCACCCTTTCCTTCTCCCTTCTGGATTTTCCACCATTGGGCCTACACCTTGGAGTAAGTCCCAGCTTCCTTGATGAGGACCAGAGTGGGGGGATGGGCATTGTGCCCCTCCTTTCTTCCGTTCCAAGTCCCTCTCCCTTTGTGCTTCATCTATTTCGGGACTCCTCCTAGAGTAGTTCACAGACTCCATATCCAAGGGATTCCTTAGAGTGTAAGCCCCATTATGCTTCCCAGAGACGAAACTTTCATGACGCGATCGATGGGTCTTTGCTTCCACTTGTTTCTCACACTGAGCATGACTTGATTGTGCTTAGATCAAGCATTGACCATGGAATATTCATCCCTAATGACATTAAACTACACTTCCCAATATACATGGACTTTGATACGTGTCTCATATGTAAGGTATGTAGGAAGCCTCCATGAGGATCAAGCCCAACACCCAGTCGTTCTGACCTCATTCGCATCAGTTCACCAACACCATGGGCCACCTCAGAGGGTAATCCCCAATCCATCCATGGGCCACCTCACAGCATAAGCCCTAATCCATATATGGGTCACCTCAGAGTGTAAGCCCCATACCACAATGGGGCACCTTAGAGGGTGATCCCCATACCATCCCGAACTACATGGACATTGATCCTTGTCTCTTAGGAAGGGTACGTAGGAAGCCTCCATGAGGATCAGGCCTAACACCCAGTCATTCCGACCTCATTAATGTCAATTCACAAACACCATGGGCCACCATAGAGTGTAAGCACCATACCACATTGGGCCTCCTCAGAGTGTAATCCCCAATCCATCCATGGGTCGCCTCAGACTGTAAGCCCCATACCACTTTGGGTCGCCTTAGAGTGTTAGCCCCATACCATCCCAAACTATGTGGAATTTGATCCCTTTCTCCTAGGAAGGGTATATAGGAAGACTCTATGAGGTTCAAGCCCAACACCCGGTCATTACGACCCCATTCACGTCGGTTCACCCACACCATGGGCCGCCTCTGAGTGTAATCCCCAAACCACATTGGGCCGCCTTAGAGTGTAAACCCCAATCCATCCATGGGATGCCTCTTAGTGTAAGCCCCATTCCACTTTGGGAAACCTCAGAGTGTAAGAACCATACCACCACGAGCCGCCTCAGAGTCTAATCCCCATACCACCATGGCCCACCTTTGAGTGTAATCCCCTACCACTTTGATCCACCTCAGAGTGTAATCACCATACCATTTTGAACTATGTGGACTCTGATCAATGTCTCCTATGCAGGGTACGTAGGAAGCATCCACGAGGTTCAAGCCCAACACCCGATCATTCTGACCTCATTCGCGTCTATTCACCAACACCACGGGCTGCCTTAGAGTGTAAGCCCTAATCCATGCACGTGCCACCTCAGAGTGTATGCCCCAACCCATCCATGGGCCGCCTCTGAGTGTAACCACCATACCACATTGTGCCACCTCAGAGTTTAATACCCATACCACTTTGGGGTGCCTCAGAGTGTAGGCCCCATTCAACTGTGGGTCGCCTCAGAGTTTAAGCCCCATTCCATCTCGAACTCTGTGGAATATGATCCTGGCCTAGAATATTCCATGAGGTTCAAGGCCAACACCCAGTTGTTCTGACCTCATTCGTGTCGGTTCACCAACACCATGGGCTGCCTCAGAGTGTATGCCCCATACCACTTTGGGCTGCCTCAGATAGTAAGCCACATACCATCCCAAACTACGTGGACTCTAATCTCTGTCTCCTAGGTAGGGTACGTAGGAAGCCACCACATGGATCAAGCCCAAAAACTGGTCGTTCCGACCACATTAGCATCAGTTCACCAACTCCATGGTTAACCTCAGAGTGTATGCCCCATAACACATTGGGCCGCCTCAGTGTGTAAGACTCATACCACTTTGGGCCGCCTCAGAGTGTATGCTCCATACTAATTGGAGCCGCATCAGAGTGCAATCCCCATACCATCCTGAATATGTGGACTTTGATCCCTATATCCTAGGCAGGTTACGTAGGAAGCCTCCATGAGGTTTAATCCCAATTACCCAGTCGTTATGACCTCATT
Source organism: Viscum album (assembly GCA_963277665.1). Classification (NCBI taxonomy): domain Eukaryota; kingdom Viridiplantae; phylum Streptophyta; class Magnoliopsida; order Santalales; family Viscaceae; genus Viscum; species Viscum album. The sequence continues at coordinate 411,179,235 of OY728128.1, read as the reverse complement.
CACATCGGTTATCCCCCATCCCACATGACGTTTAACTATATTCACCATATGAACTATGTGGTCTTTGATTCTCCATCACGGAGATACGTAGGAAGCCTCCATGAGGTTCGAGCCCATCACTCACAACTCACCTTGATCTCTCCCTCGAGCCCATGTGTCTCGGGAAGCTCATTCCCTATCCCAGAGGTTACACTTACCCTATGTCCCTCCCACATGTCTATTTTCATGGGTCACCTCCTCAGGTGTCCAATCATCACATTAAACTACGGGGACTTTGATTCCCTGCCACGAGGATAGTAGGAAGCCACTTCAAGACTCAAGCCCACTGTCACCCTCGTGATGACCGTATTCCATTCCCCTTCACTTCATCACCCATCCTGATCTATACCCTCGCTGCCACATCCCGGTGAGATCATTTCACCTCATTCCACTCCCAAGAATTTGGGAAGTCATCCACATGTTGGCCCCAATATCCGTGTTCCCTCCAGGGGGTTCCTTCATCTGATCCACTCTAATCAGTGTTCTGATCAGTTTAATTCTTCCCCACTAGATGTTAAACTTGCGGCATATCTTGTGTTAAACATAGGAAGATGAGGAAAACGTCATATGCATGCCCATGGAATACGATTCCCTAAGTCTTATGTGGGATTCCTCAGGCTTCTGGGCCCTCGAGAAGCCCTATAATAAGGTACACGAGACAGACATGTCAATTCCCCAGTGTCCAGACACGCCAGTGATGACCAGCGTAACTACTCCCCTTACCAAAGATTGCTGCCATGTCAATACCCCTTGGAGCATTTGGATTGAAGAAGTTTAATTAACTGGTGTCCATGAAGATAAGGAAATGTGAAATTTTTCACAAACAAAGTCTTAAATCTATGAGGGAGACATAGAAAAGTTGACGAGTTCTGAGGAAGAATCCAGGGAAGGAAGAACCGAAATCCCATCATCATGTTTTGATCAAAGTTCAGACGTCACTAAAGAACAAATGGATGTTGCCTAACTTTGGAAAGAGGTAATGTGGGGTAATAGCCAGCGCCTCCTCCCAGTGAAGGATGCACGGCGCACCCTAAAAAAATCGTCAGAAACAAAATGGTGAACCTGATGTGAAGGCCATATCCTCAACATGGAGGCTAGTAGCATTCGGGGCATCAATGGATTAGCTTGTCATCAGAACCATTCAACCTGTACTAGGTCCCACCAAGAAGGCCTAACGTGAAACTCGCCATATGTTGGGATAGTCAGGATGTTGAGCATTCCGTTCTACAACGTTGTCAGCGTGGATTTCTCTTACTGGCCATAGAAGTTAGAACGGTGTGGGGGCACCATGTGACGATTTCTTTTATTTTCAGTACTAAGGATATGATGTCCCTTCTTTCAAAAACCTAGTTGTTTCACTAGGAACATGATCACTGCCCAGCCATCAAAATAGGGGCAGGGGCAATGCCAATACGGCTGTCTCATGTGGCTTTACCTCTGCCACGACGGCTTCTATATCTGCTATCATGGGGTACTCACGTCCCCTCTCCCCATTTGAGATCATTCAACTGAAGGTAATCAATGACATCGTGCGGCTATACATGATGGTTGGAATAATCCCAGCCTAGGAAATGGCCCTCCTGGTTATGGAGGCATCCGCGCCTCGTCGTCACCGCTGCCCCCAAGGGATGCATAGGGAGCTGCAGCTCCCCACCCCAACATAAAACTACTTAGGGAGCCTATTTATTGAGTTCCTTGATATATCTATGCCTTATGAAAAAGTGGTGGGTGACGTTTGGCCCAACTTGGTCAGAGTCCCAATCCAGGAACTCCCATTAATGGCTCCCACTCGGTCATGTCAGCACCACTACCTGGTCTTTACCGAGGGGGAGAAGGTACGCTATGCATCTGTTCCACTAGCCTCGGCTCATCCAGCCCGACGCTAGCGTCGGGCTCAAGCTAATGTGGATTCCCTCCAAGAAGAATCAATGATGCCAGCTACGGTGGATCGATCCACTGCCAATGTATATCATCAGGTCCCTACATACCCTAAGTAGGGTCACCTGTACGCCCGACCGGTTCGAGGCCCAAACTGCCCCATGGGAAGGCTAGGTCGACTCTCGTGGTCACTGGCAGAAGCAGCGGAATCACCTTGTACAGAGGTCCCCCCCTTGTACCACTATCGCGGATGGCGTGGGCCTCCCCCACTTCGAGGCCCAGCATGGAATTCTATCCCGTGACTGTGTCGCTCGGCACATGATCCTCTCTCGCACCCATTAGATTGGGTATGAATTCATTCATCCTACCCCGACTGCCATTGTAGGTACATTTCCCATCCTTCCTCCTTTAAATGTGGGGATCATCTTATGTTTTCTCTACGAATGGTGAAGTTCCTCCTCTACCTGACAACCTGAGGAGAAATGGCCAGTATTTCTCTACTCGCACCAAGCATAGAAGTCCTACCTATGCTGATTTCAATACCAGCAGGGTTCTTACCCACTGTAGTTCCATCCATGGAGGTCCCCTCCATGTTCTATTCTACATTTCTCAAGGTCATCCCCGCACCCCAACTTTATCATTTAGAAACCCTCTCTGCCCCAACACTAGTGCGTTGAGAGGACCTTTTGTCAGAAAACAACCAAGTCCTGAGGAATCACCCAGGGGAAGGAAGGCGCGTCATTGACATAGTAAGTCAAATTCTGGGGATGTTCGGATAGGGTTAAGACATGTCCGCTTCTCAGACTCTAAAGTGGAATGCGACTCAACTCGGGAACGCGCACCTCACTCACCCCTATCATTGGTCAGAGAAGGGATGAGGCACTTCAGTTTGGTGCTTCCAAAAGGTGATATCCATAGGATTCCCACCACCCTACATAGGTATATCCAAGAGGATGAATATATGGTGACCCCATAGGTTACATTCGTACAATCGCCACCACCATCATAGAATTTTCTCTCTACCTCCAGAAGAGATCATGGAGAGCTATTCTGGGGACCGATGGCGGGCGAGCAGTAGCATGACCTATCACCAGCAGCCCTAGACCTTGATTTAAGTACTGCAACTATCAAACCCTCTTATCACGACATGGAAATCAGGTCACTACATTCCTTGGAGGACAACTCGAGATTCGGAAGCCAGTTAGCCAGCTCGTCGTACTCTCCACCGGCCAACCTGTTGTTCTGGAAGTCTGACTCAGTCCCGCTGCCAGTTCCTCATACAACCTCAGTTGATGAGTGGGGAAGTTAAATGCCAGACCCTGAATCTGAGCTAAGGATCTTCTGGACTATCTTTACATCAGGAAACTTCCCTAAGAAGTTTTGGTCAGTAACAAGACCATATTTTGTACACTGGATTCTCTTACACCGGATGAGTTTTAATGCTTCCGCCAAAACCTCTGTGAAACCCACATCCATCTCCACAATCAGAGAGTGATGTATCCTGGGATCGAAGTGCACCTTGAAGTCATCGGTGAACAATTCTGTCTTGTTGACCCTGCCACACTTCTCGTGGTCCAGCACACCATGTCTACTTGTCAACGCAGGGCCCTCCAACAATAGTGCATTCAGAGTTTCCATGTACTTCCCTAGGTTATTACGAAGGATACCCCCCATGCGCAAGTCCATGGTTAGGGGCAGTATGCTGCCCTCATCTCAAATCCCATTTAAAATCAGCCCGACTTGTTATGCGATATCGAGGACATTCCCCCAGGAAGTATCATGGTCAACATGGTCTCTATAGTTAACTAATAGGATGGGATAGATCTTCTCGATGGAGAACTACCCTCTGAGAATGTGCCACCACTATTGGACCCATCAGGGAGGATTACTCATTAGTTGGAGAACCACTTAGGTCTCCCTGCACCCACCGAGACATTGATGCTCAGCTGAAATGCTAGCAAGTTTATAGAGCACGTCAGATCTGTCAACCACTCTGACCCATCCGGCTCAATGCAGAAGACAGAGGAAGATCCTGAAGAGGAAATGTTGTGCCAGTAACTTTCTAAGTAGAAGAAGTTGGTTGATGAGCAAATGACTGAATGCATCCTTGAACGACAAGCCAACAATGGTGATTCTAGGCCAGGAAAGCCTGGGCTAAAAAAACTACACCTTGGAGAGCTGCCCCCAAGAGAAACTGATCATGCCACATTAGCCAATAGGGAGGAAGCTGAATCTTATGGCATGGGGGCACGGTGGGTCTCGTCAAACCCCCCTGAATAGTGCAGCAATCCAAGGATCCTCATTCGGGATCCTCTGGAAGCCCCAAGATTCACTCCACCAGCCGCTCCACGAGCCACTGATCCTGTCTACCTCATTGAAGAACCTGGAAACGCACTCGTGGTCTGAGATCCCCATCGAGACATGGACCCATGTCCCAATGATCCAATGGCAGAAACCATCACCTTCCTAGAGGCATTGGAAACATGACAGGTGTCCATCCCACCCGATGGAAAACCATATCCGTCATGGGTAGATGATATTCTAGAACCCCCAGGATTCAGAAATCCCACCTTCCCACCATTTAAAATAATGGGGGACCCACTGCAGCACTTGGACCACTTCAACAGAAGGGGAAAACCTATGCTAGGGACACCAGCACAAAAGGAGGCCTCCAACCTCTACTATTTTGTTCAGACACTAGAGTGCTGACATTCTTCTGGTATATCTAACTTCCCATCAGATCTTTCACCAGCTGGGAGGACCTTCGCATGTAGTTCCATTAATAGTTCTGCGCTACCACCTAGAAAATGAACATTGGAGACCTCTTCAAGTGAAATTAAATGCCTGATTAGAGTGTCACAAACTTCATCGCCTGGTGGAAATGACTCACATACTACATGGATATGCCACTGACTCAAAATAAATTACTGACGATGTGTGTGGGGAATGTCAAGGCAGAGCAGGACCCCTCTCTGATCACTCCGAACTATCCCGGAGGGTTCTGATACTTCTCGGATAAGTCCTAGCTCCTCGAAGAAGCCCTACAACAGGCCATCCAGGCACGTTCACTCCCTCCTATGATACGAGCAAGGAGGGAGGCTAGAGATAAGCCCACCATGGTGGCCATGGTTGAGGAAACATGGCAGTTAGAACTGCTACCTATGGAGCCTGCTCTGTAGCCCAACAGAGGTCCACCACTGACACGGGCACAAATTCCAGCCCAGCAGCAACCACCTCAGAATCCGTAGGAATCTCCGCCTAACGTGTCGCCGCCACCTAAGCGATATAAATAGGTTCCACCTCCTCAGCAGGCTCCTCCAGTCCCCCGCCATGGTCAGGTTCCTAGAGCCCCCTTTCTAGAGAGATGAAATCATACTTACTCTTTCAACAAGGCTCATGTCCCGGGTCACTTCCGCAACGCCTTAGTGAACTGGATTGTACGGCTGCCTGAGTGTTGAAATCCAGAGGAGGCACATCTCACTGATCACCCCAACTACTGCCCTTATCATCAGATCATGGGGTATACCATTATGTAGTGTTATGTGTTCAAGGACTGGATCCAAGAGTAGATTGACCACAACATAGTCAGGTTGGTCCCAGCCCTGGAATAGGAGGCAGGTGTTTTTGTAAGACCAAACTACAGCAATGATAGCAAAGATGAATGGAAGCAGGTTCTGGACTGCAGGTCTCAGAAGTATAATGACTAGATGGCCCGTCAAATGGTCTCCCATGCCCATGGTATCATCTGGGCATGCCTGAATCAGCCAAAGCTTTCAGAAGTGGTTTCCTCTATTTCAGCATCGCTGTCTCAACCACCATCTTCAATGATGAGCAGGCATCGACGACACAAGGGAAAGGAACAGGCTTCCCAAGTACCATCATCACCCCACACTCTCGGCGAATTCATGCCTCCAAAGATGATGATCCCTCCTAGGATCTTCCCAGTAATATATGAGAGCTCTTGGGACAACCAAGAGTACACTTTTGTTAACACCGTAGAGTTCGTAAATCCCTATATGGCTCCAAATAATGGGGAACGATGTGCAGACCCTTCCAATGTCCCCAGCCTCCATCAACGTCGGTGGATCCACGACCGTATCGGTCGTCAGGGAGAATCGGTGAGAACTTTCAACCATGCTTTGCATGCTAATAATACCAGATATTAGGTCCAGCACAAAGCTCAGCATACACGGCATCTTCATCTGTTGTCGATATCTCCGCCACCACCACCATTCGGGAAACTGGATTAGGAAGAAACGCTTCAGCTATGCCGCGACCTGCTTTACTCCACTGTGGGACAATCTCAGTTGTTTGGTCCTCATCCAACAACTACTATTCAGGCTTTGACTATTGATCACCAGGATTTTCCCAACACCAATCAGTCATCGATGAAGCCAACAGGACCAACCATACCTCCCACTACAGAGCGACCTCCTGTAAGCAGAATTCCTTGCCGTGACCGATATTATGACGTCCTCAAACATCATACTAGAATCCTGAAAAGACTATCCATCTTAGAATACCTTCTATTATCGCCAGATCTGCGTGAGGCCTTCACTGAGTCTTTATGGAGCCCCCTCCAGTTTGAGACATAGGTAGTAGCTGCGAAAACATTTCATGATGAAGCAGTCGTGAACACCGAGTGTCAGGCGATCATCTTATTCTACGAAGAAGATGAAGGTCCTCCTTTACCCGGACATGTTCAACCATTGTATATCATGGGCCAATTCGACGGCATGGAGGTTTTCCACTGTCTCATTGACACTGGCTCCTATATCAATCTTATCCCGAATAGGACACTATGGAATCTAAGGTTATCCGAAGATGTCCTGACTCCCTCTTATTTAATCATCCAAGGATATGAATGGACATAGAAGACCCCTCTTGCCCGGATCCTATTTAATACCTAGTTTGGTGGCCTATTCTCCATCACCGAGTTCATGGTTTTTTCCCAGGACACCACGTATGATGCACTAATGGGCATGATATGGCTCCACCTGCATGCGGTGGTCCTCTCATCATATCACCAATGCCTCAAGTACTCCCTTAATGGTCGAGAGGGTGTCATCCAAAGTATTTAACCTCCTTTTTCCTCTATTGAAGACCCCTACATGAAAACTGACTATTACAATATCAAGGATAAACAAGTCCAGGCATGTGAAATTGAGAATGTCACCACTACAACCGACCCTTGGGTAGGCCTGAATGATTCCTATGTCTTCCCGATCCACAGATTGGAGTCCACAACCCCTGACATAGGGAAATGTTTGTTATTTCTGGGACAACGGGAAACCATGCTCCCAAATACATGTGGCGTCTGAATATCACCTCGTATTCTTATACGAATTAGGCCTCAGTGATCTCGGAGCCTCCCACTCCCATTTAGTATCAGGACGTCCGAATCAGGGCAACATTAGTGCGTCATACTTGTCTATTTTGTTGGGATGGAATAAGTCAGATCTGGACAACATGACACTATTGTATTGATATGTTCAAGCGTGGACCCTTGCACCAAAGACCGGATGGGATCGGGTAGACTTCCTTCATCGCCATGGTCTCGACGTTGCCAGAGTGCCACGATTCTATAACAACTATAGCACAAGCTGTTAGCTGCCTCCCATCAAGTTTTGGTAGCTTAGAAGTAGATTCCCCTACATAATATACCTCCATATGTGGAGAAGAAGATATATAAGACGCTTCCCCTACCTTTGAGGAAGGCATTTGCCCCACAGTCGATGAATTGGCACAGGTGAACCTCAACAACAAGATTGACCCAAGACGCACATTGATCATCACCGCCATGCCTCCTGAGGAGCATAAAAGGTATGTGGACATTCCCAAATAGCACCCTGACATGTTTGTCTAGATTTAAAACGAGATTCCAGGATTATATCCTTTGGTAACCGTTCACCATCTCAGTCTTCTAGAAAATCATCACGGATTCAAGCAACCTCCCAGAAAAATGAACCCTTCTGATGGAACCATGGTCGAGGACGAGGTAGATAAGCTCATCAGAGACAACTTCTTCAATGAGGTCCAGTATCTCAAGTGTATAGCCAAAATTGTGCCATTCAGGAAGAATAACATACATTTCATAGTCTGCATCTACTTCCGAGATCACAATCATCACTGTCTGAAGGATGATTTTCCCCTTCAAGTGACATAATTGATGATTGATGTTATGGCTAGATGCCAAGCCCTCTCCATCATGGACTATTACTCTGGGTATAATCATTTCTGGATGTCCCCATAGGAAGAAGATTCTATAGCTTTTAGGGCACCCAAAGGTACATTATGTTACCAGGTTATGCCATTCGGCCTAAAGAATGCAGGCACCACCTACCAGCGGGACATGCATCACATATTTAATCTGATCCTCAGAACCATAGTGGAGTGCTACTTAAGTGATATGGTGGTTAAATCTTGTTAGTTATAGGACTATCTCAAGGATCATGAGAACGTGTTTGGCTTCCTCCATTCCTGCCACTTGAAGATAAACCCACTAAAGTGTTCTTTCGGGGTTACCTCTGGAATGTTCCTTGGCATTGTTGTCTGATATCGAGGCATTGAGATTGAACCGGAAAATATGATGGCCTTCAGCCAAATGCCTCCCCCGAGTCATATTCGGTAGCTTCAAGGTTTCCATGGACACTTAGCCTACATACGCCGATTCATTGCGAATCTGGCCGGCAAGTGTAAGCCCTTCTCTCAGCTCATGAATAAGGGCACCATCTATGAATTGAATGAGGAGTGTCAGACCTACTTTGAGGAAATCTAGAAGTATTTAATCTGGAATCCAGTCGTGATGCCACCCATCTCCAAGAAGTAAATGTTCCTCTATGTCACTGCCCTGGTGTGGTCCCTTGGCACCCTTCTCACCCAGAAGAATAATGAGGGGTCAGATAATAGCCTCTACTACCTCATCTGCATGCTCCTCTATACGGAGTCCAGATACTCCCCCATCGAGAAGAGTTTCCTAGTGATTGTGTTTTACATGCAAAAATTGTGGAATTACCTACAGTGCCAGAAGGTACAGCTGGTCTCCCAAGTAGAACTATTGTAGTACATCCTGAGCCTCCCCATGTTCACTGGCCGACTACTGCGGTGGACTGTCATCCTTCGGCAGTTTGACATCAGGTTGGTGCCTCAGAAGACTATCAAGGGGAAAGAATTGGCAGATTTTTATACTGCTCATCCAACCCATGCTAACCAGTCTTGGATCTGGATTTTCTTGATTAGGCAACCCTCTCAGTCGATCATGCCAATTATGCTGGTAGATGGACATTGATGGTGCCTCTCGTAGCCCTACTGGTAGTACTCTAAATGATCCTAGGATCAACAATGTCGGCCTAGGTGTTGTATTTATCACCCTGGTGCAATCCATTCTACCATATTCATTCCTTCTATCGGAAGGTTACACCACCAATGAGGCAGAGTATTATGCCCTCATTAGTAGCCTCAAACTGGCCCTCGATATTGAGGTACCCCATTTGCATGTGAAAGGGAATCCCGAGCTAATCATTAAGTAGGTCATTGGAGACTATATTGTTAGGAAACCAGAACTCGTGTCATGGTTAGAGTATACTCTATGGATAATGGCTCAGTTCCCTTCTCGGCCAGAGGTTACCTATATTCCCCAGTCGCAGAATGGTCGAGCAGATGCTTTGGCTAAATTAGCTAAATCACTTTCAGTGCCCGAACAGGATGACATAATTATCTATGTGGCCCATCAAGGAGTCATATCTTAGGTTACCCCAGATGGAAATGATGGCCCACAGGTAAGCTACCTTACCGTCGGCGCCCCTACGTTGGGAGCCACAGGTCCCCCAGATGCAGTGATCGAAGTGATTCCTAATTGGAGGAACCCTCTATTGAATACCTCCAATGCGGTAATCTCCTATCAGATCAGGAAGAGTGCGATCAAATTCGATGTCTCGCACTACAGTTTACCCCTCAGATTAGTCCCATCCTTGAGCTGATCCTCTATAGATGCGTGTTTGATGGTGTTCTCCTACATTTCGTTAAAGGAGATGAGATCCCTCAAATCATGCAATAGGTTCTCGCTGGTTCCTACAGTGCAAATCAGGCTGGGCAGAAACTATCTCACCAGATATTGATGTTAGGGTATTATTGGCCCACCATTATCCATGACGGCATCGAGATTTCTAAGAGGTTCAATTCATTCCAAGTTCATGCTAACTTTGTGAATCGGCCACCGGAGGAACTCCATACTACCATGTACTCTTGGAACATTTCATTTTGGGGATTGGACATCGTAGGGCCATATCCGACAACTATAGCTCGCCAACGTCGATTCATTATGACCGCTACAGATTTTGTTTTCAAATGGGAAGAGGAAATTCTGCTCAAGGATGTCACTTCCCAATCTATCGTAGACTTCATGAGCTTCATCATCCATTGGTTTGGGGTTCCTTAGGCGATCATCACCGATAATGACACCAGCTTCTAAGAAGTTGTGTTAAAAAATTTCTACGCCTAGTAAAACATTCATTCTAACCACACAACCCACTGTCACATGCAAGAAAATGGAAAGATTGAGGTGTTCAACAAGACCCTCTCTAACATTGTGCAGAAAATGGTTGGTTAGAATAAAAAGTTTTGTCCGGATAAGATCCTAAACGCCCTCTGGGATAATCGGATGACGACTCATAATTCCACCCCGGTGACCCCATAATCCCTAGTGTATGGAACTAAGGCCATCCTTCCCATAAAGAATCAATTTCCCTCATTGAGAATAGCGGTCTATGACCAGAAAGCACCAGATATAATAGCTGAAATCTATCTAGTGGAATTGGAAGAACTAGATTAGAATAGGCTTCGTGCCCTGCACAGCCTATAACAGCATCAGAGCAGGACATATCGATCTCTCAAAAAGAATGTTCACCTTCGCTCCTTCCAACATGGCGACTTGGTACTAGCCCTCAGGGAACCAATGATCCCCAACAGGAAACCACCTAATATGAATACCAAACGGGAAGGACTCTTCATTGATCCTAATGTCTAACCCATTGAAGAATACTCTATGGTGACCATGGATGGTAAGCGTATCACGCCTCCCACCAAATCTAGGTTCCTCAAGCAATATTTTTCTTAATCACCAAGGTCCGGCATGACCCTAAACTTTTTTGTGCGGCACAACCTTAAATGCACCCTGGTCCAACATGACCCTAAACTGTTGGGTCTGGGAGGACCATAAAACTACACCCAGGTCCGGCATGACCCTAAACTGTTGCGTACAGCATGACCATAAAATTGCACCCAGGTCCAGCATGACCCTAAACTATTGGGTCTGGCATGACCCTAAAAATGAACCATGGTCCTTATTGACCATAAACTGGATTACAGTCTTCTATGACCTTAAACTGGATTACGGTGCTCTATGACATTAAACTGGACTATGGCCCAACACGACCTTAAACTGTCGGTCTGGCATGACGCTCAACTGTACCCTCGTCCCACATGATGTTGAACTATATGTCGTCCCAAATGATGTTAAACATTATGTCATCACACATGACGTTAAACTGTATGTCATCCCACATGATGTTAAACTATATCTTCAAGAACTACATGTGGTTGGATTCCCATCCTCACGGGATACATAGGACTGCCTGAACATTTAGATTTTGGGTCCATCCCCATCTTTTAAGGATCTCTCTGTTATCTGAGCCCCTTAGCCTGCCCTTTTCTAGGGAGAGGAATATATTGTGTGATAAGGCACTACGCCTTTATTCACGATAGGTTTTCCAGGACCATGTTGTTTACTTCGTCCAGAGAGTTATGTGTTTCCATGTTTTATATCGCTCTTTTCAAATCATCCCTTCTCTGGTCGATCTCCCTCGACCCATTAAAGTGGTCTGTCGATGTGTTCATGATTACTCTGGTCTAGTACCTTTAATGTCGGATTCATCTTTGGAAAGTTTCCACAAATTTTTCAGGCTTCATGTTCCACTTCATTTGGGCCCCCATTATCTTTCACTCCCAAAGGGACCCCCAAAAAATGGCATAGATACCATGTCTAAGGGCTCTCCTACCGTTACGGGCCAACACCCTCGAGGGGTTCAGAGAACAAATTGATACAAATCCCATGTTGTGAACATGGTCAGCGGTCTATGCTAATATTTTTGTCCCCTATTTCAAGCTAACGTGACAACATGCTGTGTTGTGAATATGGTCAGCAGTAATCCTCTATCGCCATGCCAACCCATTCGGGCCTTGAACATTGGTTACATGATTCACATTACGTTCCACCCCTCCATGTCCGAGTGGAATCTCGACACTCATGGAACTCTCCCCAAGTGAACCTACACACGTCAGGGGGACAAAGCTCCAATACAGCGTCCTTTGGGGCTCCCACGGTCTGAGATCTAAGACAATAAACTATGATTTTCAGAAAGGGTTATGTGCGGCTTGATCCTCATCCCCATGGGATACATGGGATCACCCAAATACTGTGCCTCCAGTTCCAGCTCAGCTGGGTGTTAGTTTCTCCAGCCCCATATCCTCTGACCCTCGCTGGCCTCTTGGCCCGAGGCTCTTTCCCAGAGGTGTGCACAATGATGATCTGAACCTCATCCACATTCACGCCAGGAATGTTTTATCGCATAGTGGGAATTCATCCATGTCCAAGCCATATGACTATAAACTGTGTAGTTTTCCTCTACCACATGACCCTAAACTATGACAGTATCATCCCATCCGCACAACGAAAAACGACACGGCATTGTGATGACCTCATCATAGGTGGAATAACATTGGGTATTGGTCATTCACTATACCATTTTTCAACACCAGTATATGGCTTGATTCTAGTAGAGATAACAGGAATTCTTCCCCAGGCCTATCGCTTCACAAAAAAGACCCATTCACGACAAAAGTCAAAAAAGATACATCACATACAACTTCTTTTTGTGTGAGGTCCAGAACTGCCCACCCCTTTCACTCCTCGAATTGATACCTTACCATGTCACCCCTGAAAACTATGAATTTCATGATTACCATCCCTATGGGATACATAAGAGCACCCATGCATCCAGTCTCGGGCCCAACCAACCATTCGTTTTTGGTACCTTGATCTAAACATTTCCCTAAGGAACACATGGTGATGCGGACCTCATCCTCATTCGTGTCGGGATGTATGAGTTACGTCGCCATATGTCCCATGGGTTGCCTACCCTCCACGATCTGAGCTCTAAGACAATAAACTAATATCTCATATAGAACTACGTGTGGCTTGATTCCCATCTTTATTGGATATGTAGGAAATCCCAGACATTTCATCTCAGGTCTAGCCCCAGGAATCAAAAATCCCACCCTTTATCACTATCGGCCCCCTGGCCTGGCACATTTCCCCTGAACAAGTTCAGGATGCCCCGTGATGACATTTAGAAGTGGAATTTCCCTCACCAGAGTGGTCCTATCTACAATTTTGGGATGATCCATGATCTATTTAATGTTCCCTCCTAATGTGATTCCACCACAGTGGCGTAATTTTTGATGTGTTGGATTATATGAAAACAAACCTCCACTTCACTTTCCACGTTTTGTGTTCCCCTTTATTTAGATCCTCATTCTCTTACACATTTGATGTGACCCCTTAATAGTATGGATGCTTGATCAATAGTCTGTCTGCTGTCCTAGGCCAACATTCTAGAAGATTGATCTTGTTTGAAGGGACCCCATAATTGTATGGATGCTCGACCGACGGTCCTCCTACTGTCTTGGGCCAACGTTCTGAAATAATGATGGATAATATTTGAGTTATGTCCCATGTTGCAAACATGGTCAGCAGTTGACTCTCATTTTTTGTCAACATTTTAGGCTAATTGTATAGGGATTCTATGTTTAGAACATTTTCAACAGTTGTCCCTTATTGTCATTCCTCTCCCACAATATTCTGAATTCGAGTAACATGATTCAAATTTTTAATTCCCCTATGTTCGGACTGATTCCAATTCCCCTGGCATTTCCCCTCTAGAGTGCTAGAGCACATTGAGAAGATGATACATCGATTGGTCTGAGGTTCTCTCCCTTTGATCAGTCCTCCCAATTCTCCTTGGAAATCCATGTCCTAATTTCAAATGCTCGAAGCTTGGTTGACGCTCTCACGATCAAACGAAGTGATAGTACGAGCCTCCATTGTTTCTCACGGCCCACATGAGCTATGGGATGGATTGATATTTATTTTGGGATTACGTATGAGCATGTTTAACCAAAGAGAAAAGTATGTTAATCAAATGGAAAAGTAGATTAATTTGATCATACATACAATTCAAAAGAACAAGAAGTTGTAATGCAAGATGAGTTTATATGTACGGACAAAACAGGGCCCTTAAGGGTCGGTTTCTTGGATGGATCTCTCCAAGGTCACCACCTTTTTACTGGTTTCCTCCAAGGGTTCCTCACACCCCCTGAGGACTCTTTCATCATCAGTGGTGAAAAAGCGAAATTCGCTGACTCTATCATGTTCCCGCTCCTGTTCGGTTTGGAGCTCAGTTATCTGGCGACTTACTTCCACAAGTTTTCTTGGTACTCTTCCTGCTGAGCCCTCAACTTCTCCACAAGTTCAAAACAGTTTGTGATGAATATATCCTACTCTTTCACCTCTTCCTCGAGGTGTTGGACCTCCTACTTCACCTATATAAATGCTCAGGTACTCCCCAACTCCTCCCAACACTGGGTAATGTCGGCACGTTGACTTCTCTCACGCATCTTCGCGACCTTGTAATCCGAGACCTCCAGGTGAAGTTGTTGAGCATCTTCACCATCGGCACACAAGAAACAAAGCCTAGTTTGGAGTGATCCCATCAACTTCAACCAATCCATTTGAGGCATATTAAGAAAACTCCGGATGCACTTCCATCCCTTGCAACACGTCATCCGACTCTCCTCAGTCGCTTCCGTATTTGAGTCATTAATTTCTTCAGGTTCAGAGGGCCGAATGGTCTGAAAGATATCCATAATGCTAGAATTTGGGTCTTTCTAAGAGATTCCTCCCAGGGGAATATGCTCCTCATCATTTGGATGAACTTCTGCTCTCTTCTCGATCTTGGTAGTACCCTCGGCGACTTCCAGCTTTCCTCGACAGCAGCACCACTGATGTCCACTGCTCTATACTCTTTAAGTGTCTGGTCCGACTCAGTTTGAGTGGTATGGTATGAATGGAGCAGTATGTTTTCCAATCGGCACTCTCATAGAGGGTCCGAGTTCGGCAGTCTGACGAGCCTCCAATGCCGTGATCACTGTATAGACAAGGGGAACCCTGATCAGTTGAGTCCTCTGACAGTGAGTTCCAGTATCGAAGCAAGGAACATAAAAAAACCCAAGGAATCAGCCACTAGTTCTCTGGATGCTACTAGAGCTGTCATGGTAGGGGATTCCTCATCACTCATCAATTCAATAATGGGTGTCGGGGCTCCACCCTTATTCATTGGTGGTTCCTCCACTGCTTCGGCTGGAGACTCGTGATTAGAACCCATATGCTCCTGAGTAAGATAAAGAGTGTGGAATTAGGATTACAAAGTAATGTGGAGAAATAGGTAAGGATGGATAAGAGTCTAATTATACCTAAATTAGCTCAGTTATATCTATGTCAGAGCCGACGATCTCACTGCTCTCTCGGATACTCCCTCGGTGGGATTCCCCCTCAGACCATTCACCATCAGGATCCTCTTATCCTAATCCTTCCCCTTCTACCCCTTCCTCCTCTCCTATTTCACTGCCCTCCAACACATCATTGTTGTCATATTCCCATGGTGGCATCGTTTTTGTATCATTCTCATGGTTGATCATCACTTTCACCATAAAAGGTGGCTCCACACGCCGAACTCATTGGCATGAGTACATGTCAACGACTGTCAGATAAGCATGTCGGTGATGAATGTTATACCAGTCTACAATACTAATAAGCCTGACTTCTAGCAACTAGATTCTGTCTTGCACAATCTTCTACCATAGGGCTTTAGTGCTCACCGACTGTCGCATGGTCAGCCAATCCGACCATAACGCTGGGAAGACTACATCAGGAAAAGGTTAAAGTAGATACCTTATTTGCTTCCTGAGAATTTTTATGGCCATGCCATGTGATGCCCCCACTGCTGAGGTCCTGGCCTACACCTGACCTCTTGCCTGACACGCTCCCGATCTTCCCCCTCGAGCAGCACTCTTCCTACTCTCTCACCAACAAGGTTTTACACAGGCAACCTCATGTTGTCGAACTCACATCTGCAAAATCCCCTCAGGGTATGCGATGACCCAATGTTGGACATACTCGGTTGAGTGGCCAGAGTCGACTCCGGTGGAGGGGGAGGTGATGATGTCACCAGATCCAAAAGTAGTGAACAATATCCCCATCTGGAGAAGAACACATGGATGCCTCTCCTCCCAGACTTCTATGTATACTCTTTTCAGCATTCACTGGAGGCACCAAAACTACCTGGAGAACCGGGATGGAATGTTAGTCTAGAAGAAAATATTACCATCAATCTGGGCCACAAACACCCCGCCTCTGATGCTCTGGAAGTAATTTTTTGCTCTATTGATCCCTTTCCATTATCTATTATTTGGCCAATTGGGTTGGGGAATGGGTTGAAGGTGAAGTTGGAATGGTTTCCAATCCGGATCTGTTCTCCCTCTTAATTGAGCACCATCGACATGACCCCATCAATATTCAAAAGATAGGGTCACATGCTATTTCCCGGAGGACAGATGGCATTTGGAAAAGTCTATCCGCCACAGTTAGCAGCAACCCAGCCATGGAAAATATAGAATGGGCCACTGTCTCTCCTAGGTGATTACCCTATAGAGATGCATCGTACAATGGCGTACAACCGTGCCAGTGCGGTGACCCCAGGTTTAACCTCTTGTTGGCATCCATGACGTCAGACATCACCAAGGTCACTGGACAAATGCCCATCCTTATGTCCCGTACTGGTAGGTTCCCCAAGCTCAGGAATGTGGTGAGGAATCCGATGTATCTAACATGCAGGTCTCAGGCCTCATTTATGATGTAGCCTCATGACTGTTGTTGGAAATTGTCTCCCCCGTACTGGAATCATAACCTTCATATCCATCCCTAGGAGCAGGCTGAACCAGTCCTTGTAGGCGATGTCCTTCAAGAAGTCCTTGACTCACAGCTCCTCCTTGGCTTGCTCTAGCAGATGCCATGTCAGTATGGGGGTTTGAGAATTATCACCCAAGATATTAATCGGCAGGAGAAATAATCATATTGATGGCCCTCCAATGGGATCCCCCGATGCAGTGGATATCCCAGAGAATGATACCAACTTCCCCATGATAGAGATGAACTATGTTGTTATCAGGGGACCAGCTTGTGATTTGCTCTAGCCCAAGCTCAGGATGGTGGTGGAAGTTGATTTGCGATGTCCATACCTCCTCAAAAAGACCAATATGTAGCATCTCGGCCCCAAATTAGTCACATGTGTGGTGAATCCAGTATGCCCAGGCCCTCTCGCTGGTGAAGATTCCTCCGGACTGCAGATCCTAGTCCTGCATCCAACCTTTGGTCTCATCAGTGATGCTCTGACGGAAAGTCCTTGAATAGAGGGTTGGAGAGAACTCTGCAACAGGGTGACCCCCAGCAATGGTCCTAGACCTGAGATTAAGGAAATATACATCCATGTTTTTGGTTTCTCTGGAAGGATGACCATTTTTGGTAAAGTTGTATCGAGAAATATCATCCTCACGGGTCACCCATGACCGTGGAATATCCACATCAAAGCCCTGTAGAGGGACCTCCTCTAGAATGCCAATGTTCCACAATGACAGGTTATTGGAAAACGCATACTCATTTTGGGAGGTGATTAGCATGTTAAAAAGGGTATGCTTGTTGGAATCAATCCTTTTCACGCCATAAACCTCTCGGTTTGCATCCATTTCAGCCCTTCTAGGAGTGCCTTCTTCCTCATTAACCTGTTTGGTGACCATCTTCTTCCAACTATGTGTCCTTGCAATTGGCGCGAAATCTGGGAGGTTGGTGCGATATCCTATTGGGTGTTGCGAAACATCAAGGTGTGGCATGAAAAACCCTGGGATTGTGCATAAAAAATGACGCTTAATATCGGTGGGATTACGGGCAGCCGAAGTGGTTTTCACACAGAACAGAAGGACTTATCCACGCATGAGAGCTTGAAGCCTATTATATGAGAAAGGTCATACAGATCACGGGACCCGTGATGGCTTTTATAGTCTAATCTAGCATTCCACACCCACGTGAAATGATAATTTTTCACCCGTTCTAGTTTGGTGCACAGCTTCAGATTATTGCTCGCTTGGACCCCACTGAGCCCTAAATTTCGGCGTTTCCCTTAGAATCCGACCTTTGCGACCCCTTGCAGATCCATTTACGAGTGGTGGGGGTATTTTTAGACACTGAATAGTGTTTATGTGTGGAATTATGTTGCAAAACAACAATGTGAAGTCATATTCGAACCCAGAGGCTCAGTCTGGGGGGCCTGGAGGTGTTGCGCCAAAAAAATGATGAAGTGCGAGAAATAATGTGTGTGGTGCAGGAAGGTTCTGGGATTTGCGAAGAGTCCCTGGCGGAGGTGGGGAAAAATATTGAGCCTGTGCACCCGTACGATTGACATTTCACGTTGCTACCTCTGGCGCACAATTATTTCATACCGAGTGGTTTTTAGTGCTCTCGGACTTCTATAAATAGAATGAAACCATTCGACTTCTATCAGAGGAATCCAAACCGGCTCTCGTGCCTGAAATCCAACATTCGGACACACAAGATGGCTTTCAGGTATGGTTCTTTCCCCGACAAGTCATCCCGGGGTCCTCCTTCCCACAAGATCCAATGGCTTAGACTGAATTCCAATCCCATCGCGGTACCCCCCCTTACCCGCAATCCCTTCATTTGCGCACAGGCCGGTCAATTGTGAGAAACTTCCTTTCATTTCATGCACCCTTGTCTTTAGCACAACTTCTTCCACTTGCATGAAATTCATAAACCTTGTGCGCAATCTTTCTAATCGCGTGTGAAACCTCTATCCCCCCAAATATTCACCGACCCGGTGTTTTTTTGCACCAGCAATTTATTTCATGTGCAATACCCATGAATCCTCCCCTCGGTGCTCCTCAGGCATCCCCTTTCGTGGGTGCCTGATGTTCTTTTTATGGATGTCGTTCGCAGGTCATGCCCTGGGAATCCACATCATGCATCTCTTTCCCGTGTGACCTTCTAGGATCGTGTGAGGTAACTTCAAAGTCCATTGGGTGATTCTTCCCATTGCGTTGCTTCACCTCATGCTTCTTCAGATAGTCATGCTAATGGCTATTACCTCTTCTCATAGCCACGCTAACGTGGAACCCCAATGGGATCACCTCACGACACCCCCTATCCACAGCATTGTCAGCGCCCTCCCATAACCATGGTGCAGACGGTACCGGTTATGTAAGTCCTAGGGGTGAGGTGTGATCCAACCTCGTATGAGCTACAGGACATTAAACATTCAAGTTCCTTCATCCTAGAACATGTCGTAAAACTGTTAGGGGAGAGGGAACATGGGATTCGTCAACCTTTCCCACTTTTTCTGGGTTCGTCGCCACTGGGCCACCACCATGAAGTATGTCCTAGTCCCCCCACCAAAGGCCTGCAAAGGGAATGGTGGGGATCAACAATTCTCCTCTCTCCGGTGCCATGGACCATGAGGTGAGATGGGGACATGACATTTCTCACCATTTCCCTCTCCCTTCTAGATTTTCCACCATTAGGCCTCCCACCTTGGATTATGTACCAACTTCCTTGATGATGACCAGAAAGGGGAGGATGGGTTTAGTGCCCCTCCATTCTTCCTTTAATAGCCCCTCTCCCTTTGGGATTCATCAATTTCATGCCTCGTCCTGGAGAAAGTCTCAGTCTTTATCTCCATGGGCCACCTCAGAATGTAAGCCCCATCCCACTTCCCACGGATGCATCATTCACGACGTGATCGTCGGGTCTTTGCTGCCTCATGTTTCTCACACTGAGAATGACTCATGTAACAAACTGAATCCAGCGCCCCTCCACTGGTGCCCCATACCCGGTTCACCACATGACCTCAAGCACATTTCCCAAAATGCTAGAGGCTGCCGACTAACAGCGAGGGCCTTGGTAAGTTGGTGGGGAAACTATGCCCTCATTCGGTAACGTATACAAGGTATGGACGAAAACAATCAATATTGAAAGCAGTAACAATATTCATAACAACTGAAACCATACAGCAGAAGCAATGAATACATATAGTAATGATGATAATGATGCAGCAGATACATGTATCTAAGGAAAGCAGCAATCACAACAACGTGCTGAAATACAACTGAAACCCAGTGCCAAAAGAAAACAAAGTAAACTCTTTTAGCATCGTGTGCCACAGCTCGGTCCTAGGCTCCCTAGATCCAGTGCAATCAAGAACCTGAAGTAGAAGGGTACTTGCCCATATCTATACCTGCAGCAACATAGTCTGCTTGGACCCGAATGCATGGCCCAAACAGGGAGTGACATACAATCCCAGTAGGAAATCATCCAAGGATTTGTGCCTAATAGTAAAAAAATACATGGTAGTAATAAAACAAGAAGCAGTAAACATGATGCACACAATAGCTACAATCCACAGTTCTAACATATAAGGTACTCAAGTAAAAGACCAGTAACAAAACTAAATAGGTAACCCTCTGGGTATCTCTCACAGCCTAACCCCTATGGTTCAAACCACAAGCCCTAGCAGCCCTCTGGGAGGCACACATAGTCTCACCCCTCTGGTTAAGCAATAAAGTAGACTCTTTGGGGAATAACTCACCATACATTCCCCCTAAAGTCTCATATCGTACTAAAGGCTCTCTGGGGAAGCACTCAATGTCTCATTACCCCTGTGGCCTGCATCGAGGAAACTACAGACTCTCTGGGGAAGCACACAGTGTCAATTCCCACTGTGGTCTCGCATCGTATTTAAAGACCCTCTGGAGAAGCCTTTGCATCAATTCTCCCTATGGTCTACTACAATAGGCTCTCACAGTACTGTGTGGAAAAGTAAAACATGCTCAGCGCACGTGCATCATCCATATTAACCTCATGAACTACTTGGCTATCATCTAAGGCTCAACAGAATTTAAAAAGTAGTATTTCTACTATCCTATGACAAGCCATGGAAATTGGAAAAACGCCAAATAGGAAAAATGAGCATGGAAAAGCAACCCAAGCACAGAATAAATTAATCTACTCACAAGAAATATCCTCCACTAAAAAAATCAAGCAAAGCAGGAAATACAACAATGAAAAAAATAGGAACACACAATTCCACGTTCAAGGGAATTGGTTATAATTCCACATAATACTCATCAAATTTCTACGGAAAGGCACAACCCACTTACCTAGCTCCCATGAGACCGATATACGTGAACCACGATGACAGATTCCCCTTAGAACAACATATATCTGAGAAAACGCACCAAACGCTCAACATACTATAACTTGAAAAAATGCTAGAATCAAGAAAAAAGTCTATGTAAGAACGGATAACTCACCATTGCACTTACAACGCAATTGAAGATGGATGGAACGAAGTTCAGAAGGAGGCACGGCGGGTCAGATAAGAATCGCGGTCTTACGGCGCTCTCGGATGGACGAAACCAGAAGAAGAAGATGCTTCTATATGTCAGGCCTAACCCTGGTCTGTTTAATGAATAAAAATAAAGTACACAGAGTGTACTTTTAGAGTACACATTGTGTACTAGGATGTTTCTATACTCCGCCAAAATCAGCCTCCACATCACCCTGACACACCGTGTGTGTGGCCCGGGCATGACCGACACACGGCTTCGAGCCAGAGAAGATTACACCGCATGTACTTCGAAATTTTCCAGAAACTCCAATTTTCTAAAAAACTCCATAAAAAGGAAAGAATACCTGAAAAGAAGATTTGGGTTCTTAAAAAGTTCCCCCCTTAAAGAAATTTGTCCCATAATTTCCTTAACAAGGCGGAGAAGGAGAAACCCCGAACAACTCCTGCCACTACGATCGTACATCGGTCTCCCTCTCCCAGGTCTCGTCTCTTACTCACACATGTTTCCATAGCACCCATACTAGAGGAACATACCGCCCACGGAGAACCATCGTACTAAGATCAACAATCTGGATAGGATGCTACTCGAACGACGCATCCGCTTCAAGCTTGACTTCCTCATGCTGAAAGATGTTAGACGGGTCTGAGAAGTAGTGTCGGATCTGAGAGACGTGGAAGACGTCATGCATGGACTGATAACTCCGAGGTAGCTGCAACCGATAGGCATCTGGCCCCACTATCTCCAAAACCTCAAATGACCCTAAATACCACGGTGAAGGATTACCCTATCTCTGAATCCTCGTGTGTCCCAACCTTAGTGCGACAAGTAGGAAAACCTGATCTCTGACCTTGTACTCCCGAGTTCGTCTCCACTGATCAGCATTAGACTTCTGTCGAGAATGTGTTGTAACCATAATCTTCCGAATCAGCTCTATTTGCTCTGAATTCTCATGTAAAAGACGGGTTCCCAGCTAAGCTGCCTCTCCTGCCTCCAGCCAGAATACGGGTGATTGGCAGGGCCTACCATAAAAATCCTCATATGGTTCCATCTGAATGCCTGCTAGAAAACTGTTTTTGTAGGCGAAATCCACAAGAGGAATATGATTTTCTCAAGAACCTCCAAATTCAAGGATTCTAGTCTAGAGCATATCCTCAAGCACCTGTTTCATGCAGTCAGGTTGGCCATCAGTCTGGGGATGGTATGCTGTACTCAAAATTACCCATGTACCCAAGGCGTTCATAAAAAACATCCAGAACCTAGAGTTAAAGTGTGCATCCCTGTCTGTGACAATGGAGTGTGGAACTCCATGGAGATGCACAATCTCCCTGATGTAAAGTCGTCCTAGGTCATCAACACTGATGGTCTCCTTGATTTCAAAGAAGTGGGAAACCTTCGTGATCCTGTCTACGAAAACCCAAATAGCATCATTCCCCCGTGGTGACCTCGGCATCCCGGTCACGAATTCCATCTCAAAATCGTTCCACTTCCAATCCGGAATGGGTAACTGCTGAAAAATCCCTGATGGTCGCTGATGCTATGTTTTCACCTACTGACAAGTAAAACATCGCATGATGAAACCAGCAACATCCATTTTCATTCCTGGCCACCAGTACTGGCGATGATGATCCTGATACATCTTGGTGACGCAAAGATGAACTCACCAAACTAAGGAATGAAAATCCTGCATCATCTCCCCACGCATGTATGCTATCACCCATACACATCCCTGGAAATGCAAGATCTCATCCTCGCCCACTATCCATCCGGGAAGAGGGTCATCTCTTGACACTCTCTCCTGTAGTATTAATCCTTCTGAGTCATATAGTTGCCTCATCTGTACCCGATCAAGAAATAAAGAGGTAACAGCTATAGAAGAACGGTAGGTCTGTCTCGGTCTTGCGTTCACCTCTAGATGCATCTCAGAGAACAGAGCCATCCGCTGCCACTCACTACTGTCCGCCTGAGCTGCTCGAACCTGAGTTATCTAGCTTAACGCATCTGCCACTGCGTTTCCCTTTACTAGCATATAGGTAAGCTCGAAATCAAAAGACTGGGGATACTCGACCCACCAGCACTGCCACAGATTCAGATCACAGTGAGTGAAGATATACTTGAGTCACTTATAGTCAGTGAAGACCACAAAGTGCTCTACCAAAATGTAGTGTCTCGAACAGTATAAGGCATGAAAAATAGCTACCAACACCATATCGTGTGTAGAATAGTTCCTCTCATGTGGCCTAAACTGCTGAGACCCGTACGCAACGACTCCATCTCCCTTCATAAGCACAACTCCATGCCCGATGCCTAAAGCATCTCAATAAACAATGTAGATCATTCTAGGATCTGGCAAGAAAACTATAGGTGCATATGCCAACCTCCCTTTCATCTCTTGAAAGGATGACTCACAAGAATCGATCCATAAGAACTTCTTCCCCTTCTTGGTCAAACCTGTCAAGGGTGCTTCTAGACGAGAAAATTTCTGAATGAAGCATCTGTAGTATCCAGCCAGCCCTAGGAAACTCATTACCTCCAAGACATTATTCGGCTGATACCAAGGAACTACAACTCTCACTTTCTCTGGGTCCACTGATACTCGTGTCTATGAGATGACGTGACCCAATAAGTGAATCTTATCCCTCCATATATGGCACTTCAAGATTTTAGCATAAAGTCTATGCTCTCTCAGTGTACTCAAAATGATTTCATGATGTGTGGAATGGTCAGGTAGAGTGTTGGAGTGCACCAAGATATCGTCCATGAAGACCACAACGAACGAATAAATGTAAGGATGGAACACTCGGTTCATCAGTGCCTGGAAAACTGTAGGGGCTTTCGTGAGACCGAATGGCATGATTATATACTCTTAAATACTATAACTACTCTTGAAGGATGTCATAGGTATATATGATGCTCTAATGCATAACTGATGATAACCGGACCTCAGGTCGATCTTCGAGAACAACCGGGATCCTCGAAGATGATCGAAAAGTCCATCGATCCTCATCAAGGGGTATCAGTTCCTGACTGTCAACTTGTTGAGCTTTCGATAATCCACATAAAGTCGAAGGGTACCATCTACCTTTTTCGAAAATAGAACAGGCGAACCCCAAGGACAAGTACTAAGTCAGATGAAACCCTTAGCATGTAGCTCCACTAACTGCTTCTTGAGCTCTTGTAACTCAGGTGTGGCCATCCTATAGGGAGGAATGGACATCGGTGCCGCTCCTGGCACGATCTCAATAGAGAAGTCTACTTCACGCTATAGAGGAAAACCTGAAAAGTCTTCTGGAAGGACATCCCTGAAGCGATCCATCACTGGAGGAATGTCCAACTGTGGAGTCCCCTCATCATCCAGATAAAGACTAGCAATCTTAGTTGTCACCACTCCTAGCCTATGATGCTCGAGTCCTTCCCGACTCGCCCCAACGTCCCATTCAACTCTATGAAGGAATGATTCACCCTCTAGTGAGATGAAACTAACTTTGTGGTGATAATAGTCAACGAAATCCTGGAAGGGAATCAACCAGTCCCTGCCAAGGATGAAATCATAGCATGTCATCTCTAGGACATAGAGATCCCATAAGAAACGATACCCTGCAACCTCAAGAGGGCACTCTCTACACTAATGTACACTAGATGTCCTTGTTCCCATTGGCGTGTCTAGTGTCAACGAGTCAGTAGAAGAAAATATGCAGAGTCCAAGGCTCTCCACAACAGCAACAGAGATAAAACTATGCATAGCACTAATATCAAAAAGGGATGAAGATAAAACTAAGGCTACTAAAATCGTACCTCGAACAGTAGAAGGGTCGGGATCCTGCCCCTGATAAGTCTGCTCCACGGCGAAAGACCGAAATTTATTGCGGCCCTGCACCCCTGGATGAACACTCTAAGTTGAACCTCCCTACTGGTGCTGAAGGGACTTCTGGATAATCTCCACAACCTCAACCTCCACCACAGCATGAACGGCCGGAAGAACTCCAGTTCCCCAACTGGTGAGAAACTGGTGGGGCTGCTCCTGAATAGAGGAGTCAAGGAAGAACCCCGGTCACCAGCTGCTGGAGAGAAAATTTGGCCGAAACGCTGAAAGTGACCCATCGTGACGCAAGATCAGCACTCCACGGGGTCTCTCTAGCTCTGCGGCCTCGTTTTCCCTGTCCGGAAACACTGGTAGCATGTCACCTAGCTGCTTGACAATGAATATCGCTTCCCTGAGTCACCGCGTGTATACTCTCTATGGCGCTTCATGCTATCATCTAGAGGAAAGCTATCTCTGGAAGCAGAACTGCCCTGGCTCGCAGCTCCAGAGTCTCTCAGATTGTGCTCTGAAACCAGTTTCTGGTTGACGATTGATGTGATGGAATTCAACTGGAATATGTTCACCTATGAGTGGATCTCTCGTCTGAGACCCTCCTCAAAATTCCTCACCAAGTACAACTAAATCCCATCCCAAATGGGTTTAAAATGATACACCTCGGTGAAACAAGAGGAATAATTCATGACAAATAGAGTACCCTGCTTTAAGGTCATGAACTCCCAGGCTCGATTGAACCTCAGTGTCTTCGGGTATAATTAGTCATAGAACACGCGCTGGAACTCCTCCCAAGTCATAGCCAGCTGTTGACCCACCTGTGAGATCGCATCCCACAACTTCTTGCCGGAGTCTTGGAGCATGTCGGTGGCGAGCATGACCCGCCACTCTAGAGGCATCTCCTGATGTTCGAAGATAGTCAGCATGGATTACAACTGTGACTCTACAGCCTGAGGTCCTCCATCCCCCTAGAACGTGGGAGGATGCTGCTGCTGAAAGACCCGCGTAAAGTTTTCCATAGTCGAGGAAGGAGGTGGTGCTCCCTGGAAGGCCTGCATCATCCACATGAAACCTTCTCTGAACTGCACATCCACACCTGCGATTGGTATGACAACTGGTGCCAAGGCTGGCTCGGCTGGGGGATCAACAGGAAGGCCCTGATCAGCCATATCTGGCTTCTGATCACTGCCTGACGACAGACGTACAACTGAAGGACGTCTCGGTGGCATAGCTCTGAAAGATCAAAAGTATAACTTGGATCAGAAGAACAAGGACAAAGAACACAATAGTACAAAATAGGAACAAGGAAAGGAAAACACACAAGTTTACAAAACACGACTACGCGACGTGTATAAAAATTACATGATGTGTCGTTTTAACCAACTGACATGGGCATGTACGCCTTCCCTACATGTCGTGTACACCTCAATCTACATGGCGTGTTGACCCCAACACATGCCACGTACAAGAAAACTAATCCCCTTCCCGACTATCATTACACGGCTAACCCACACGGCCCGACATAACCCGAGACTACACGGTGTGTTCGAAACAAACACGACGTGTACTAGACAAGGCTTCCACGGCCCATTTTGTTGAGCACATGACCATCTACACGGCTAAACCTTACACAACGTCCTCCGAACAAACACAATGTGTATAGGTGATGGTGACATTGTCATGTATTGTTCATGACACAACCGGGTACCTGGACAAGACTAAACGATGTGTTCCCTAAGGACACAATGTGTTTCTACCCAAGCATCCTCGACCTGTGTTATTAGTGACACGGTCGGGTACACGGCTCCGAACATACATGACGTTTACCTACCATACACTACGTGTTCCTAAAGTTACATCATGACACCATGTTTCTTTTCACATGGTAAGTGACACGGCCTGGAAACTACACAGCGTGTTCCCAAAAGTACACACCGTGTATTCTATTTTTTTCTGTGCAGTAGCTCAAAAACTGCAAAAAATCCCATAAACACTAAAAAAAGGGAAAGTTGTGCCACATTTTGATCCGTGAGGGCCCACAACACCTCAAAGACCAAAATTTTGCATTCAATTTAAACAAAGAACAAAACAAAATGTTTTCTAACATAATAGTAGATAATCTATCAAGAACCTATCACAACAGCGTGCATAATCTACAAAAAACATTCAAAACGGCATGCAATCGCTAATCCACCCTTGATGGCATGATAAGAATGCATGGAATGTGATTTCTACAAGTGCCTATATGATGCATGATATGGATACCCTCATCTCATCGGGTTGTGACAGAAATAGAACCACAATATCAAAATAATAATAGCACAAGCCATGATAATCTCTCTAGGTGAAATCAGGTCATCTCTAAAATCTCAAAACCAGTAAACTGTAATTAACAAGGTAGTATGGCTCTTCCTTGTACACAGGTTTTCTACTCCCGAGAACAGCTTAATTCCAAGTACCGAATCCATCCTATCCTTGGATAAGGTCTCCAAATTGTAAATCAAGATAAATGAGTACCTTTGATACCACTTTGTAACAACCCAAATCTGGAGCCCCTCCACTGGTGCCCCGTTCCCAGTTCTCCACATGACCTCAAGAAAGTTTCCCCAAATGAAAGAGGCATCCAAATAGCAGCAACAACCTTGGTAATTCGGTGGGGAAACTATGCCCTCATTCGGTAAAGTATACAAGTTAAGGAAGACAACAATCAACAGCAGAAACAATAACAATATGCTTAACAACTGAAACCAAAGAGCGGAAGCAATGAATTCATATAGTAATGATGATAATGATGTAGCAGGTACAAGTATCTAAGTAAAGTATAAAACACAAAAATGATCTGTAATACAACTAAAACCACATTCTAATAGAAAACAATGTAAAATCCTCAGTATCGCGAGCCGGGGCTCGGTCCCATACTCCCCAACACCAGTGCAATCAAGAACCTGAAGTAGAAGGGCACATGCCCTTATCTATACATGCAGCAACATAGTCTGCTTGGGCCCAAAAGGATGGCCCAAACCAGTTGTGATATATAATCCCAGAAGACAATCACCCAATTATTAGTTCCTTACCGTCAATGAATACATGGCAGTAATAAAACAAGATGTAGTAAACAGGAAGCTCACAATTGCTACAATCCACAGTTCTCACATATAAGGTACTCATGTAAACGAACAGTTACAAAAGTTAATAGGTAACCCTCTGGGTAGCTCTCACAGCCTAACCCCTATGGTTCAATCCACAAGCACTAGAAACCATCTGGGAGAAACACATAGTCTCACCCTGCTAGTTCAGCTAACAAGTAGACTCTATGGGGAAGCACTCACCGTCAATTCCCCCAACAGTCTCGTATCATACTAGAAGCTCTCTAGGGAAGCACTCAACGTCTCATTCCCCCTATGGATCATGTTGAGGAAACTACAGACTCTCTAGGGAAGTACTTAGTGTCAATTCCCCCTGAGGGCTCGCATCGTATTGAAAGTCACTCTGGATAAGACCTTACATCAATTCTCCCAATGGTCTACTACACTAGAATCCCACAGTCCTATGTGGAAAAGTAAAACATGCTCAGTGTGCCTACATCATCCAAGTAAACCTCAACAACTACTTGGCTATCAACTTAGGCTCAACAACATAAAAAATTATTAGTTACACTACCCTACGAATAGGAATGGAAGCTGGAAAAATGCCAAACCAGAAAAACGAGCATGGAAAATCAACCCGAGCACAATATAAATTACTCTACTCACAAGCAATAACCTAAACTAAAGCAATCATGCAAAGTATGCAATAAAACATGGGAAAAATATGAACACATTGTTCCCCGTTCGAGGAAATGGGTGTCAATTGCACATAATACTCATCAAATATCAATGGAAATGCACAAACCACCAGCCTCGATCCCGGGAGATCGATATAAATTAACCGTGATGACAGATTCCCCTTAGAACAACATAGATCTCAGAAAACACATTAAATGATAAACCTACGATAACATGGAAAGAAGGAGGAATCAAGAAACATGGTAAAATCAGAACAGAGAACTCCCCATTGCACTTCCATCGCAATCAACGGTGGCTGGAACAGAGTTCGGATAGAGGCATGATGGGTCGGAGAAGAATCGCAGTTGTAAGGCACTCTTGGACGGACAAAAACTAAAGAAGAAGACGATTCTATGTGTCAGGATTGACCTCGTTCTGTTTAGTGAAAAAAGAGTACACTGTGTGTACGTTTAGAGTACATGGTGTGTACTAGGTCTTTTCTATACTCCACCAAAATCTGCCTCCACGTCACCCCTAAACACCGTGTGTGTGGCCCATGCATGGCCAACACACGGCTTTGGGCCAGAGAAGAGTAAATGACGTGTACTCAGAAAGTACATAGTGTGTAATTTGAAATTTTCGAGAAACTCAAATTTTCTTAAAAACTCTAGAAAAAAAGAAAGTGTACCTGAAAATAATATCTAGGTTCTTACAACTCACGTGGGTGTAGAGAAAGAATTGACCATGGCATATTCATCCCACATGACATTAAACTACACTTCCCAAAGTATGTGGACTTTGATCCATGTATCATAGGTAGGGTACGTAGGATGCCTCCACGAGGTTCAAGCCCAACACTCGTTCGTTCCGACCTCATTCACATCAGTTCACCAATACAATGGGATTGCACAGAGTGTAAGACCCAATCCATCCATGGGCCGACTCAGAGTATAAGCCCCAATCCATCCATGGGTCACCTTAGAGTGTAATACTCATACCACTTTGGGCCAACTCAGAGTGTAAGCCCCATACCATCCCGAACTACGTGGACTTTGATCCCAATCTCTTAGGCAGGGTACGCAGGAAGCCTCCACAAGGTTCAAGACCAACACCCGGTCATTCCAAACTCATTTGCGTCAGTTCACCAACACAATGGGCACCTCATAGTTTAATCCCAATACCACGTTGGGCCACCTCAGAGTGTATGCCCCAATCCTTCTATGTGCCACCTCAGTGGGTAACCCCCATACCACTTTGGGCTGCCTCAGAGTGAATTCCCCATACCATCCCATAATACATGAACATTGACCCATGTCTCCTAGGTGGGGTACGTAGGAAGCCTCCACGAGGTTCAAGACGAAAACATTGTCATTCCGACCTCATTCGTGTCAGTTCACCAACATCATGGTCTGCCTTAGAGTGTATTTCCCAAACCAGATTGGTCCGCCTTAGAGTGTATGCTCCAATCCATCAGTGGGTCACCTCATAGTGTAAACCCAATACCACTTGGGCCACCTCAGAGTGTAAGCCCCATTCAACCATGGGCCGCCTCAGAGTGTAAGACCCATAGTACCGTGGTATTCCTTAGAGTGTAAGCCCCATACCACTTTGGGCCGCCTCAGAGTGTATGCCCCATACCATCCCTATCTACGTGGAATTTGATCCATGTATCCTAGGTAGGGTACGTAGGAAGCCTCCATGAGGATCAATCCCAACACCTGGTCATTCCGACCTCATTTGGGACGGTTCACCAACACCATGGTCTGCCTTAGAGTGTAATATCCAATCCATCCATGGGTCGCCTAAGAGTGTAGGCCCCAATCCATCCATGGTCCACCTCAAAGTGTAAGCCTCATAACACTTTGGGCCACCTCAGAGTGTAAGCACCATACCACTTTGGGTCACCTCATAGTGAAAGCCCAATACCACTTTGGGATGCCTTAGAGTGTAAGCCCTATACCATCCTGACCAATGTGTACTTTGATCCTTATCTTCTTGGCATGCTACATAGGAAGCCTCCATTAGGTTCGAGGCCAACACCCGTTTGTTCTGGCCTGATTCGTGTCGGTTCGCCAACACCATGGGCAGCCTCAGAGTGTAAGCCCCATACCACATTGGGCTGCCTCAAATTGTAAGCCCCATAAATTCCCGAACTATGTGGACATTGATCCCTGTATCCTAAGAAGGGTACGTAGGAAGCCTCCACGCGGTTCATGACCAACACCTGGTCATTCTGACCTCATTCATGTGGTTCACCAACACCATGGGATGCCTTAGAGTGAAAGAATCATACCATTTTGGGCCGCCTTAGAGTGTAAGACACATACCACATTGGGCGGCCTCAGAGTGTAAGCTCCATACCACATTGGTCAGCCTCAGAGTGTAAGCCCCAAACAATCCCAAACTACATGGACATTGATCCTTGTATCCTTGGAAGGATACATAGGAAGCCTTCACGAGGTTTAAGCCCAGACACCCTATCGTTCTGACCTCATTCACATCGATTCTCCCCCATCCCATGTGACGTTAAACTATATTCTCCATATGAACTATGTGGTCTTTGATTCCCCATCACGGGTATATGTAGGATGCCTCTGCGAGGTTCAATCCCATCACTAAACACTCATCCTTATCTCTCCCTCAAGCCCGTGAGTCTACGGAAGCTCATTCCCTAACCCGGAGGATCCACTTTTCCTGGGTCTCATCCACATGTCCATTCTCACGGGTCGCCTCATCTGGTGTCCCACCATCCCATCGAACTTCACGAACATTGATTCCCTACCAAGAGGATACGTAGGAATCCTCATCGAGACCCAAGCCATGTGTCGCCCTCATGATTCTTGTATTCCATTTCTATTCACTTCATCACTCATCCTGATCTTTACCCGGGCCGCCACATCTCAATGATATTATACCACCTCATTCCCCTCCATAGAATTCGAGAAGTTGCCCACGTGTTGGCCCCAATATCGGTGTTCCCCCCAGGGTGTTTCTTCATCTGATCCACTCTAATCAGTGTTTCGATTAGTCTGATCCATCCTTTTTGGACGTTAAAATTGCATCATACCATTTGTTAAACATAGGATATTGAGGAAAAAATTAGATACATGACCATTCCATACGATTCACCGCGTCCAATGTGGGATGCCTCATGCTTTTGTGCCCTCGAGAAGCCCTATAATAAGGGACAGAAAACAGATATTCCAATTCCCTAGTGTCCAGACACACTAGTGATGCCCACCATAACT
Organism: Viscum album; assembly: GCA_963277665.1. Taxonomy (NCBI): domain Eukaryota; kingdom Viridiplantae; phylum Streptophyta; class Magnoliopsida; order Santalales; family Viscaceae; genus Viscum; species Viscum album. The sequence goes on along the minus strand of OY728128.1, from coordinate 411,146,908 downwards.
AGTCCCCTAACTGAAGGTTGATTCCATGGCAGGAACCCTTGGAGCATCCTAACGTAAGTAGTGTAATTAATCGGTGTGCATGAAGATATGGCACTAGGAAGAGTTTCAAAAACAACGTCTTAAATCTATGAGGGAGAGCCAAACCAGGTGACGAGTTCCAAGAAGGAATCCACATAAGAAAGAACTGATATCCTATCATCCCATTTCAATCAAGGAGCATATGTACCTGAAGAAGGAATAGATGTCGCCCGACTTTCGAATATGGGAATGTGGGGTAACAGCCAGTGCGCCCTCACCAGGACGGATGTGTTGTGTGCCCCGTCGGAAAGAATCAAAAACAAGGATTCTAGGAATGGATAATGTAGGATTATAACTCATCCCATTTCCTAAAAAGGATGTTCATGGATTCTACATACTTAAAAAGAATTAATTCACGGTTAGATTCATAATAAAGGCAAAAAAATGATCCCTAAATCATATTAAAAGTGATTTTGTTCATTCATATATTTGATAAGATTCAAAAAAATATCTATAAGACATCATCCCTAAGTTTCACAAGAAATATAATATAGAAATAATGTATAATATTTTCTTAGATGATATACAAGGAATCCTAATAATGGTTGGGAAAAATGATCATGGAATAGAATTTGAATAATTAAATCAATTAATTAAAATATCATAAATTTATATTGTGGTCAAATCTCAGATAATATTTAAAATGATTGACATGCTCCTCAAATCATGATTTGTCAACTCATAATCCACAAGCTTATCCATGCTATTTATTTTCCACATTTTTCTCATTCAAATTTATTGAAACGGAAATATAAATTCATGTAATGGTAATTATCCAGGGTATTTTATGTCTCCTATTTAATTTGATTAAATAATGAATCAAATGTGGGCCATGTAATTGGATGAAAAAATGTATAATTAAATGTAGGTGAAATTATGAATTGAAACACTTACTCCCGTTTTTAGGGATTCTTTCAAGTAGGTTGTACATGTTTTTCATATAATAAATCATGATGTGTACTTTTCATGGGATGTGTAATTGTCCTATAGGCTCCTCTTGTGTTTATTACTCCTTTCTACCAGTTGGGGTCTTGATGGTAGTATAAATTAAAAATAAACATTTGAAATAACAGGAAATTATCAATGTAGTTTTTATCCTATTATTCCACTCTAAATGGATCAATTCATCCTAATTGTAGTACTTTCTTAATCTCTAGAAGACTGATCTGCCATTTCTTCTTTAATCCCAATGAACTAAACAGAATTTTATGTAACATCCATAAATGATTCTTTTCTCAAATGTAGTGTATTAGGATTTTACTTCAGTGTAAGGGATCTTGGTCCCCATATTCTCATTCTTATTTAGTTAAGAATCCTATTTCACAAAATTTTATATCTCATTTACATCATTACCTTGTGTGAAACCATCAACATCAAGTGTATTATCTTCTCCAAACTCATTTCTTTTTCACATCACAGTTCTTTATTTCCTAGTGGATGTTGAAACATACTTGATCGTAGCCAACTCTTATACAAAATTGTCTTATTTAGACATTGATCAGTTGATTTCTAGTGTCTAAAAATATCTTCTCTATAATTAATTGATTTTTCTCCTCTTTTATATCTAGTACAAAGAATTTGGCAGGTAAGATAAACTTGTCTATTTTGATTAGGATTACCTTGTTGAATCCTTAGGGGCACTTCACAATTCAGTTTTTTAATTGAAGTGAAGATTTTTTGGGATTCACACCTTCCAGTTACAAACTATAGAATGTCATGTACGACGTGATATTGAAACTCACACATAAGTCACACATAGATTTTCAACAATTTTTTTTCTTTGATAAATATGGATATTGAAAATCTATATAAATCAGGATTCTTATTAGATCCATTGATAAAATAGTCAAACATTCTCGTGTGAGTGGTGTGGTGCTAATTTCCTCCATCTTCTACGTATTGGTAACCATCTTTTTCATGAAGTGTTTATAGATCTACATGTTTGGGAGAGCCTCTAGAAAAGAAATATAGATATTTTTTTAAATTGTTCAAAATATTTACCTTTTCATGAATTTATATTCACTTCATACATTGATTCTACAAAAGGAAGTCATTATTTGTAATATAGTGGTTGTAATTTAGTTTATTCAGCTATTATTTCCATTCTATTCTCAATTTCGTTTTCCTTTTATTTCATTGGTTGTTCTTCATTACATATTATAAATTCTATACCAATTACTTTTGTTTGATTCCCACTTCTAAGTAGTAAATCTTTTAATTCCTTACATGGGAATACTTCAAGGCATCCTGGTAGTGTTCCTATGGATATATCTATGGTATAATATTCAATTTGGCTAACTTGATGATCCATATTAAAAAATGTATCATTTTCGTTCATTGATTACTATTTTATTCCCTTGAGTACAACCTTGGTTGTGGTCATGAAAATAGCAATCATCTCTTCCAATGTATAGACCTGGATCATCAGGGTGGTCTCACGGGGTTCTTGTTGTTAGTACCCTTGTGGCCTTGGTTGATATCATTTTATTTTTTGAGGGTTACAAACCAGAAATTTATTACCACTATTGTAGTCAGTATCATATATATATATACCATGGGAGTTTTCAACTATTCCATAATTATTTCCATCTTCTTGGTCAATAATTCTAGCTTTGACCCCATCCAGTCATTGTTTTTGATTGTGTGAAACCATTTTAATTTTGTTCTTTCTCCTTACCATTGGAAACTATTTCTCACAATTTCATCAAAAAATTCTATCTCACTTTTGGTGACATCTTTATAACTGATCCTCCCACTTCAAAGTCTATAATCGACCTATTTCCCTATAAAAAAAATTATATATTGTCTGGATTAGCATCCATTGATCTATACCATGATTGGGGAATTTTCTTTTCTTATCTTCATATCTTTCCCATGAAGAATATAAATATTCATATTCAAATTGAAAAAAATTAGAATATTTACCTATATGTACATTGATTTGGACAGTGGGTAGAATTGGATGATAAATATTCATGCCATATCATTCCATGTATTGATGGAATGTGATGACAAAATTTGGATCCAATCTTGATCTCTCTAATGTAACGAATTAGGAAAAGATAGAGTCTTACCACATTGCATGAATCATTTTGGAATTGGAATGTGTCATGGAGATCAAAGATGTTTCCTATAAGTGTGTTCGAATAACTATGCGATATTCTAATGAATTTAATGTTTTTTGAGATCATATAGGTGATTTATGGTTTAACCTCAAAGAGGATTGTAGTTAACTGAGGATCTAGGATAATCAATTTAAATCTTCTGTTCGATGGCTACTTGTACTCTGTGATCTTCCATAGCCCTAGATGTATTTTTGGAACACCTTCTGTATCAATATATTTCTCTGGTACAAAAATGATTATATATTCATTGGTCTTCCTTAACATTTTCTCAAGTTTGGGATTGGAGGAAAAAAAACACTTTTAATTTTCCTCATGTGTTGTTGTCATGCATTTAAAAATTTAAAAACTAGAATCCATAGAATGAATACACCATGTGTAAACCGCTAAATTAAAATAAATAAATAAATTTAAGAATTAAAAGAAACCATAAAACAAACTTGTAACTATCCCTTGAAATGTTACTATTTTTATAGTCTTGAAGATTATCATTGCTTAACTGTGGGTATAATAAAAATAGGAAATTTATTAAAACGCAAAAAACTCATCTTAATAAACTAAATGTTGTATTTAGAATGTTTGAGTTCGAACACACAAAGATGTTGAATTGGTTTATTTGGGTTTTTAAAATATTTTCATTGATTGAAATGAAGAAATAAATGAGGAATGAAATTGGGGTTTTGCAATTAGTTTCTATAAAGAATAATGAAGATTAAGTATAATGATTTTTTGGTTTGAAATTATATTTGAACGGTGTGTCTTGATTTTGTAGTTTTAGGGTTCATGTGTAATTGGATTTTTAGAAAATTAGTTCATTTATCCAAGATTGGTTTCAGAGTTGAGATGACGGAAATCCAATGGTCTTTGTATCCTATCTTTGATGTGTTAATACCTTATTTCCCATGGTCTAGTAATTTAGGGTTTCACTGAATCATGTTTGTTTCAATACCATATTTAATCCTCATTACCCTAAATTTTACAATCTGCATGCCTCATTTTAGGGTTATCAATTGAAAAATAGTAAATATACATTAATATTCAAATAGCAATGGTCGTGATAAAAGAAAAAGAAAGGGATTGGAAATTGAATAAAGAATTATGAAAAACAAAATACAAGAATAAGGATAATTAGATAAATCCAATAGAACCTTCCCCCTTCTATTACATAAGCCTAGAAAAATGTGGGTTTACTCCCTCATACTAGTGATGAGAGAATAATAGGGAAGTAATAAATAAAAAGAAAGCATAACTAAAATGGAGATGAAACTAGGGAGGACCTTGCATAGTGTAGCTTCTCGCTCCATGCTTGGGTCTTCCAGAACTCTTTCATAGTAGCAGCCTAGCCCTCTACTTATAGAGTCCATATAGGACCGACCAGCATTGAATTACATTAATCATTTGTCAGAAAGTGTTCATGGGTGTGCACCATCTCTTAAAACAAGTAAAAAATTGAAGATACATTGAATCATGACATTTTTATCTCCTCAAAAACTTTTTCATGTTTTTTAGTGATTATTTATTGTGTACATCGTGCACGACATGTATCGTATACATGCCATGTATCATTCCTCGTATCATCACTTATGTTATGATGTGACACATATATGTCACGTGGTGATACATATCAACATCATTTATAGATTATTTCCTCATCTTATAAAACTATAGTACATTCATGACGTCCCATGATACACTATAGGATGAGTAATTCCATTTTTATGCTTTGGGAGCCTCATTTTGACTTGGTTATTAAGTTATCTTCCTTTCATTTTCTCCATGGTCATTAAATTTTGTGAACACCTTCATGTGGAGGAATTATTTGTCGTTTTATCTTTTTTTACTCAATTTACAGAACTTGTTTCATCCTGAAAAATATGAAAAAAAACACATGGGATATATTCATTAATTAAAAATTAAATAATCAAAATAACTAAAATTATTATAAAATCTATATATAGTAAATGAACTTATCAGTAGTTGTAATAGAGGGGTGAGGAACCCATATTTCAGTAGAGTATCGACTTATGAAAAATCTATAATGAGAGGGGAATTTCATCACTCATTTACAAAACATAAAATTCCCAGTAATAATGGTATTTTAAATCACTTGATAACATTATAAATTGAGAATCAATGGCCTAGACAGAAGAAGTACATAAAATAAAAGAAGTAGAGGAAAATATCATCTACCATAGAAGAATACTTTTTAAAGTTACAAAATGACTCCTTGAAACCTTGGAACCACATTTTAGTGAATATTGAAAAATAAATTTATAGAAAAAACATGCTCAAAATATTTGGTGTGGAATGTGTTTATGGAAAGGGGGATATTTATACATAATGAGGGGTTGTTTTAAGGGATTAAATATAGGTTATTATATTATATAATCAATCCAATTATAGATGAAATCAATTCCAACAAGTTTTTTGGATTATTAATGAGAGGGAGATATTTTTTGTACATTCAGAGGAACATTATTTAAAAATATACATTCCATCAATCCCAATCAATTCACATAATACAATAAAAAATATCTTAAAATTTTAATTTGTGTTTCCAAAATGTAAGGTATAAATTCATAAATTAAAATTTATATTTTAATATTTATTTTTATAATTATTAAATTATATTTTGATTAAATAAAATATCACATATATTTTTATTCTTTCTGAAATAATATTGATGTCATAAAATCACAGTGCTTTATAAACCATCAATTTTCACTTTTTCACCAAAAAATAAACTTCGTTAGAAAATTCCAAAATAATCACCCTATGATAATTTTGGTGTTCTATGTCAAAAAACATAGTATATATTATCAAAATAATTCTAAAAATATTATAATATTATCTTTTATATAAATATCCTTATTTATTTAAATTTACCAATTTCATTCAAAAATAAACAACCTGTCCATTAAAAAATTATTTTGGACTTAAAAAAATAGATTATATTTTTAAAAATTGTTTTACTATATTATTTTGTGAAAATAAATATAATTTAATTATTATACATTTATCATAAAATTGTCATTAATAGAATATGTTTACAATCTCCAAAAATAATACAATTTTGATTATATCATTAAATAATCCTTTTATTGTCCTTGGTTATAGTTATACATGATTTTTAAAGTTATTATGATATGTAAAATTATTTATATAGTACTAGAAATATCACCTATACCCACGGTTTTAAACTGTGGGTATAGACTTTGAATCCTTGGGTATATGATATAACCACGGTTTTAGAAACCATGTGTTTTAGTGCCGTCGGAATAGGCGTATACTAATGGTTCTCCTAAAACCATGGTTATAGACTATGGAAAATTGATATTATCCATGGATTGTTAAAATGTGGGAATACTTATTTACAGCGCCCCATATTTACCCACGGTTTACCAAACTGTGTGCATAGACAGGTTCCCCAGGTCGAGCAGCTGCACTTTCCTACCATTATGCACCTTCATCGATATTATCACATATACATGGCATGTCAAACTGGATGTTTGATAATCCAGACAAAGCCCCAACATCTAAATAAATAAACTTGAAGTGTCAATCCACTCTATGGATGGTTAAATACATGATCCTTTCTATATAAAAATACCATCCTTACCTCATACATATTAAAATTAAAGCACAATATCAGAACAAGATGATTATCAAAGTGTACTGAAAATCCTACTTTCCATGTTTGTTATACGAGACAAAATGGATACTCTAATAATATCAATACTAATTGGTTATAAACTGTGACTATAAAAATACAAAAAATGGTTATACACCCTATCCATTATTAAAAAATTGGTTATACACCACAATTTAAAACTCCTTCAGTGATTGGTTATATAGTTCATCTAAAATCCTCCTAGATCTGTTTATATACCCCATCCACAAGCATCATTTTAGAGTTTATCAATTGTAGAAAAATAGACTTCTTTAAATTGTATTCCTCAAAAAGAATGTTGGATCACTCTATCTTGTGTCTAACTACTTGGAGATCTTTAACATCTTTTGAGAAAGGTATACTTGTATTGAATCTTCCTCTGGATTTGGGATGATTTGGATCTACTAAATTTTCAACATTAGGGAACTTCTTCCAAAATTTTGTCCTTATAGTTCTTCTTCTTACAAAACTCTACGATCCTGGTTCTTCATACCTCCTTTGACCCAAATTCTAGTTTGATGAAATTAGATCATAAAATCCCCTTATTTAACAATTTTTTAGAAACACTCAATATATCATTATAAATATTCCGTATTTTTCATGTAATTAACTCATGTGATGTTCTGCCTTTATATATGAATATTTCCTCTTATTGATGTGGGAATGTATTGGAATCAATTTGAAATTCTGACTACACCAATAATTGACTTCTTTAATATCTTCCAAAGATATTGGTATTTTATTTTGTCAATGCTCCCACAAAATTCCACATCGACTGTGTTTAAATCATCCTAAAATCTCATCTTGAATCATGAACCTTCCATCCTTTAATAGTTGTAGTTGAATGTTTAGCTCAACATCAACATAGTGATTAGCATTATAATAATGTAATTCCTTTTTGGAATCTTCCAAAAAGTGTTGTTTTATTGTAATAAATATAATCAATATGGTTCTTCTGTTTCATCAACTCGAACTTAGGTACATGCATTCTTAATAGCCTTCTATGACAACCACTAATAACATTATCAGAAACTATCCAATAATGGCATCCTTAAGAGTCCCTTAGACTCACATCAGTAGTATAATGGTACCCAATAGTAACCTCTATCAAAAGGATTCATTCCATCCAAAAGACAACAATATATGTGGTCCCCAAACTCAAGATTTATACCTTAAAATCTCTAATGTTGAACAAATAGTCTAAATACACAATGTAAAAAAATGATATCCTCATAAAAACTAGTCTATCTCTCCTATAATTACACATCCAATTGTACATTAAACAACACTAGTTGGCATCCACCATCCATTTCTATATAATGAGCTCAAACCCTCACACAGGCTTTGCAGCTCACAATCCAATCCCATGAAGAATCTATAACCAAACCATATATTAATTGTCATACTAAACATTCAAAAACAGAAACCCCATTTAAATGGACTCTAAAAGAGATAGGATATGACAAATATGATATATGTGTGAAAACTCTCAGAATGTGGTACTCACAAGTCCACCTGCCCAGCCCCTCCCCCTCCCTCCGTACCTGCATAGCGCCTCCCACTCCTTCCCCACTATCCAGCTCCTCCCCAATCCCCTCACCGTCCCCCATGCATAGCCCCTCCACATCCCTCCCCACTAACTAGCATCTCCCCCTCCCCCCTGCCCAGCCCTCCTCCCTATACACTGCCCAGCCCCTCCCCCTCCCTCAACACTACCCATCTCCTCCCCCAGCCCCTCCCCCTACCCCTCCCCATGCCCAACCCCTCCCCCTCCCTCCCACCTGCCCAGCCCCTCCCCCTCCCTCCATACTGCCCAAATCCTCCCCCCCTCCCCCTCCATCTTCCCAGCCTCTGCCCCCTACTCAGTCAGGTAGAATGGCATATTTAAATAACCTTTTGGATAAAAAAAACATGAAATAAATTAAACAAACATGTATTGCAATTTCATTCAAAAATTTATATATATACAAAGTATCCACCATAAACAGTAAATAATATCAATATTCAAGACTTCCTCGTATTAAAATACTTAAAAATCAAGAAACATCATAAGGGTGCATATGTCCGGAATGTACTCTATGATCCATGATTTCAAAATAACATCCTGAGCCTTTTCAAATGTGACGACAGTTCAATGTATCCAAAACATACACAAATCTACAGTAGAATATTTAAATTTAAAACATGGAGTAAACCTGAATGAGGATTCCATTGAATATGATTTTTCTTTTGTGTTTGGAGTCCTCCTAAAACAGAAAAACCACATTAAAAAATTAGATAATGGAAAGCTAAAAACCACAAACAGCATATGCAACATCTATTTCAGTTAGTCACCTATGAATATTAATATAACTATTAGATCACGTACCAATCAGTCAAGTACAATTACATATTTTGAGAGCATTTTGGAAAAAAACACGTGAAAGAAAATAAACAAACATATATCATAATGTGAATCAACAATTGATAAAAATAAAATGTATCCTCCATAAATAGAAAATGTTATCAAAACTCAAGGCTAGTTCATGTTATCAAGATTAAAAAAATAAGCTCTTCATCTCACCCCTGCCCAGAAAATTCCCCTCCCCCTCCCCCCCCCCCCCACTCCCATCTACCCAGCCCCTCCCTCATGCCCAGATCCCCCTTTCCTAGCTCCTCCCTCATTCCCATCTCCCCCCTGCCCAGCCCCTCCCCCTCCCTGAGGCGCAGCTCCCCCTACCCAGCCCTTCCCACTCCCCCTCATGCCCAGCTTCCCCTCATGCCCAGCCCCTCCCCCTCCTCCCTCATGCCCAGCCCCTCCCCCTCCCCCTCCCTAATTCCCAGATCCCCCACCCATCCCCTCCTCCTCCCCCTCCCCCTACCCAGCCACTCCTACTCCCCAAATTTACTGTATACCAATAAAATATGAGAATCATTGAAATCCCAAGGCATATAGTTTTTTAGGAAAATAAAATACACGAAGAACTACAAATCAGTTCCTTTATGTTTACAGAAAAATATTATAAGAAACTAAACCTTCTGAATACCTCAAATAGATGATTTCTTCTGCTTCAAAGTGGAGCAGATGGTCATACTCACCTGATGAACATCCTATGCATGCCAATTATATGAAATAGAAATTAAGTCAATAAAGCCCCCTCCCCTCCCAGCCCTTCACTACACCCCCCCTTCCCAACATTCCCCTCCTATCCCCCCCCCCCTCCCAGCCCTCGACTACATCCCCCCTAACCCTCCATTGTATCCCCCCATCCCAGAACTCCCCTCCACTAATATGGCCATGATTAGATAGTGAGGTAATAATAAACACATAAAGCCATAAAAATATATGTCATGTGAAAATTACCTAAAGAATTGTCCAATAACACCATTGAAGAAAACATAATCCAAAATGCATTTCATTTCATAAATAAATTCAAAGACCAATAGTCCACCAATACAAATAAAAAATTAAACTCCAACAAAAGTCTATCTACTAAGTAAAAAATGGAGGGGATTAATATCCCCCCATCACCATCATTTTCATCACCATTTCCATCATCATCATAAGCAGCAGGAACATTGGCAGTAACATCATCATCAACATCATCACCAATCACAACATCAGCATCATCATCGATAATATCATCATCAACAATAGCATCAGCAACATCCACGCCAGCTCTATCACCACTAGGACCCGCATGGGAATCACCCGAGGAATTTTTTACACAGCACATTGATGCCATACATGAATGAAAAGTGGATCCAACCTCTGATGTTAGTGAATGACTCAAAACTAACATAGCATTCATGAAATTTTCATTCCTTAGATTACTTCTTTCATGCTCCTATAACACTATTTTCTTAGTCCCGACTAATTAAGCACATGAACTTTTTAACTCATAGGCCTTAGAGGCTTTAGAGGTTTTCGATGTTGACCAATACCTATAGGGGACAATGTTTTTTCCTAGTCTACAATGGACTCTTCTTGGATGCTGCACACCTTACACTTGAATCAAATGATCAGTTGGTCGTATGTTGTCATATTCCTTATCACCCATGGACTCCAAGGAAGAATGTTGAAATCATAAACATATTAAATTATGAATTTCGTATAAATTTTTAAATTATAAATAAACTAACTTACAATTTTATCTTGTTTTTGTGATTTAACTGCAGTTCAATATTTTTTTTCTTACTGAAGTAGAATAAATTGGCACGAGGTACAGGACCCTCAATTCAAAATACATCCTACTTTATATGAGAAATGCAAAAATTTGTATTACGACCATATATGATAAATGAAAAAAATTGGATTGAAGTGAGTTGCAATAAAGACCTACTAACATTGCGGTAAATTAAAGTCATAACTGATTGGGGGTTTTTTGAAATGGTTTTCTGAAGTGGGATTCAAAGAAATATTCTACTTGTTTAGGAAAAATAGAAAAGCCTTCTCCTAGTATAAGATGTTATTTCTAGGATACATAGACTATCCAAGGAAATGCATGATTAAGTTATGATGACATGTTATAATGAAAGATATTCTTTTAATTCAGATGAACGGACTAGCCACTTCTACTGCTCGGGCATTGTAGTGCGCCCCAGTGTGTGTAGATATGTCATTTCATCTTTTTGTTTCACTGACACTTCCTATGAAAAAAAACAATACAAGTAATAAAAACTAAATTTTATAAAAAAACCCATTAAAGATGGGTATTACCTTATACTATTCAGTATTCCAATGTGCGATCATTTTTTGATATTGACTTTTTGGACAGTCAGGGTTTGTGGGTTAGCCCTTTAACTTAGTACCCACTCTGCTCCTCCAACTAATAAGTATCTCATACTTTTATGACTGCCAATACTCTCCAAGTTCACTAAACTTAGAAGATTTGGTAGCTTCAACATTATGAAAGTTAAATCGACTCTACAACGAACATGTTACGTCAAATAAATACATTACAAATATAAATATAAATATATGTACCCATATCTACTCCTGTACCCTATCCTTGATGTCAACTCTGATATGTCTCCATGAGACCAGTTACACCGAAATAATATCATGATATTATGATAAAGTAGTCATGATACTTCTACACTCCTTATCATTTTTAAATTCTATTTTATTTTGAGAATTGTAATCCACCATAATATGAGATTCATGATTCTAGGCATCCCGCATTCGAGTCCACCCACATCATCTACTATAATATCCCACTACATAAGATATGAAATGAAAAAAGAAGAGTTAAGTGAAAACACAATAGGAAAAAGGTGAAATTCTATAATTTGAAACATTTATAATAAAAAAACTTGATGCATGCTACTGAATAGGTTGTGAGGAATTAGTGGACTATTCTAGATAAACATACATTGAAGGAAGTATCTATTCCATAGCATGCTCTGACTGATCTTGATGAACAGGAGTGGAACCTGAAGGAACAGACTGAAAATGTGTAGGATAAATGGTAGGAAAAAGAGGTGGTGTATACATGTTAGAATATGCGTAGTAGGTCTAGAGATACATGAATGGATATAGAAATTGTACAGATCAGAACATCGGACGAGTCCGCATGGGCATGGAAGGGGAAAAAGAGGGAAAATGGGATGCTGATGGGAGAATTTATGGGAACAACCCCAGGGTCTCATGCGGAGGGTAGATATGTGTGGTAGATGGGATGTCCACTGATGGGTTAGTGTGGGGAGTGGTAAGATGGGAGCTCCGCCTAGGACTAGGAGGATCCCTTCTCGGTCCCATATCGGGAAGAGGAAACACTGGAGTTATATATCCCTAAATATTTGATCAAAAATATGAACATGATATTATATGTAATGTAGAAGATAAATATTAAAATTATTATACTCACTGAAGACAACTCATGCTCGTGTCTAACAGGATCAACATCAAATAATATATTGTTGCATGCTTTTGTATTTTTCATCAAAATCTATATACGAATGAAATAAATAATTTTTAGAAACAATTTTTACAAATCATACATAAAACATATAGTCCAAAGAAGACAATAAATTTCATAACATCAGACAGTAATGATAATTTAAAACCCAGTTTTATAATTTATAAAACCACATTTTAAACCCAGTTTTCTGAATAAAAATAAAAATAAATAAATGAAATGAAACAAAACAATACTAAAATTGAAAAATCATTTCAAACTAAAACTAAATTAAAGTAATTACATTAGTACCAACCTAATAAAATCCCATCAGGGTAAATAGAATGAACTCTGAATATATATGGTTTCTTTTATATATTACCCTCTACTGCCTAGGGTTCAACCTCAACACTCACAATTGGAAAATTTGTGTCATTAAATACAATATTTTGGCTAACACCGATGGGGGTGTCAATGGTGAAAATTTCATCCCCATAATCATGAAAAATATATATGGGTATTACTACATTAATGACACCGTAATCAGGTTTCAGATGATCTTTCAAATAAAACACATATTTTTTCATTGATTCCAAAATGTATGGTTATTCAATATAGAAGAATAGACTCATGTCAACAACTCTAAATTCAAAATCATCAATAAATGTACCATGTTGCTTAATTGAACCAAAACATTTAAATTTCATCATAGTGACTTGTCCTTGAGAGTAGAAATCCAATAATAATATTTTCTCAACTAGTCCTAAATAATACACATCTTCATATCAAGGTCAACTATCTGATGCATTGGCATAACAATCCGTTCTAGTATTTAACATAAAACCATCATGTTGTGTTATAATTTTCACCATTCTATCAGTTGTAACAAATTTATATCCATTGATTATTAAAGATTTGCAGTCACGAACCAAATAATTAGAACCAAAATCCAACATCCTTAATTATTGAGAAATGAAGTCAGTAGTTAAAATCAATACCTGCATTACATATGAGTAATATAATCAAATAAATATCTGTATTTTAAGGTATCCAATGTAATGCTCATACCTTGGATTTTAACCAAGCTGGGAACTTTTGGTTGTGCATAGAATCTCTCTTTATCAATAAGAAAGACCATTGAACTCTACTTATAATTTGATTATGTTCTCTACATAAAATGACAACAAAAATGTATGGTATATGTGATATTATATCATATGAGATAACATATATATATTCAAATTACATAATTTATATAGGAATCAGAGAATCCACAATTAAACAAGACTGTATGATTTGCCATATTACACTCTTCAAATATCAATGTATCCAATGTATATGACCCAAAAATTCCACCTATTTGGAGAAGAGATAGAAAAGAGGGCTGAATTTCCTCATACTGCTCATCTTCATTTCTCATTGGTCGATTATGTTTTGTGCTCACATCAGACAAATACATTGATCAAAAATACATACATTCTTTGGAAAGATATCTCCTCACTATGGAACCTTCATGATAATTCTTATTTCGAACATATGACTTAAATGTGAACATATTTCTTTCAGTGGGATACATCAACCGAAAAGCGACTTGTCCCAAAAGAAGTGTCTCAGTTGGAAGATGAACAGTTAAATGCAGCATCCAAGTGAAAAAGGATGGATGAAATTTTTATTCCACCTCACACAGAATTAACGGTGCCTCTTATTGAATTTTTATCAACAATGGTTTGGATAACCATTTACACAAAGGTCTTTATAAAATTAAACAACTGAATCACTTCCACCCTTAAATTATTGGATTGCAAATTCTGAATTACTATTGGAATCAATTCATGAAGAAAGATGTGATAATCAGGATTTTTTAGGGATTTCAATTTCAAATGTCTTCTACTGAGTCGTTTAGATATGTTGCTAGAATAGCCATCTGAAAACTTGATATTCTCCAATACTGCTAGAAATTGATCTTTCTTTGTTGCTGTCATCACATAAGAAGCACTGGGAACTTTCCTTTTGTTTTCACTGATACAAACAAGATGTAGTTATAGACGAATACCCCAATCCAATAAATCTTCATGAGATCGGAAGTTATCTTTGGTCTTACCATTAATATTCAAAAGAATATTAAGAAAAATTTCACATATATTTTTCTCAATATGCATTACGTCTAAACAATGACGTAAAAAATTTATAGACCAATATGGCAACACAAAAAAAATACTTCTCTTTTTCCATTTGTAAGTGACTTCAGTATCAGAATTCTTCCTCTTTCGAGATTTCAAATGACCATTTTCTAATGAAAAGATGAAATCTTTCAATTAATTAAGCACATCACTTCATGATATACATTGAGGTTGTTATTCAGTGACAACATTATTGTCAAACCTCTGACGATTCTTCCTGTATTGATGATCCATTGGAAATAATCGGCGATGCCACCTAAAACTGAAACTATGATGATATTTAAGCCTTATTGATCTTGTATTCTTCATGCAAACGAGACATGATAGTTTTCCCTTTGTGCCCCACACAGACATCGTTTCCAAGGTAGGGAAATCATTTATGGTCTATATAAGGGAAACACGCATCTAATACGTAATCTTTGAAGAATCATCAAATGTCTACACACCTAAATCCAAAAGTTGTCTAAACTCTTTTATTAGAGGATGCACGTAGACATATATATCATTTCCAGGATCTGAAGGTCCATATATCAGTATAGTCAATAAAGTGAATGGTTTTTTCATACAAATCCATGGAGGATGATTATAAAAATGAATAAAAACTAGCCATGTGCTATGAGCAGTAACCATCAGACCAAATAGATTAAAACCATCACATGATATGCC
The DNA here is from genome assembly GCA_963277665.1 of Viscum album. Classification (NCBI taxonomy): domain Eukaryota; kingdom Viridiplantae; phylum Streptophyta; class Magnoliopsida; order Santalales; family Viscaceae; genus Viscum; species Viscum album. The sequence goes on along the minus strand of OY728128.1, from coordinate 411,131,313 downwards.
CAATCTGACATTATACACATCACATGAAAATTCAGGATGTTGTGCATCAAATGTCTGTCATGCTAATACATATGAAGGATGGACCAGATAATCATTACCTTTAATTCTATCAATATCTTGCCATAGAATATTGACTGAGATTTCTGGAGACATGAATAGATTTCGAGGTTTGTGAATCATTGGAAAGTGCCAGATGACTTTCTGTGGCACACGAGATGGTGTTCCATCTGTATTTTTCTTCCATCGTGATGTACCACCTTCTTTACAGTCATTACGGTCAGTTGTTTCTTCCAAAAAATAAACTGAAATCTTTCGGACAAGCATGGACTTTATTAGAATCAAATCCATGCTTCTTAATTAACTTACATGCCTTGTAATGATGTGACGGAATATCTGCACCATCAGGAATAAAGTCCTTCTAAAATATAATAATATAACCAATTGAGGTATTATAAATCACATACATTGTTTTCAAATGAAATAACTACATAAAAAATTCCAACATGGTCATTTTAGTAGATTCTTTATATACTAGAGTTCTAGAATCATCCATTAAATTTTTCACTCTATCAACATCATCGACATCAATATTTTCCTCATGTGTACTGATATCATTACCTTCTTACACTGGCATGTTATCCCTCTCAAAATTATGAACATATAGAAACTGATCATTTATTAAATTCTCCAAGTCACTTTGTTCCTTCCGTTTATGAACATTCAATGATTGACTTGTCTCTCCATGGTGAAATCAAACATTATAGTTTTCTTGAAATAAAAATTTATTTAAATGGTAACTAAATTCTTCTAGTCTTAACCATGGTCTTCCAACATAATTATAGTAGGGACACTATATACAACCTTAATCTGACGCATTTTTTAATGAAAAATCTAAAAAATTCTCCAAATTATTTTGAAACTCGGTTGAAATCCAAATAGTATGATACATCCAACTTCTATCCATTTTATAACAGGAAAAACAATTATCATTCAATCAACATTGTAAATCATATTTAAAAAATTCATTAAAATAAATTTTATTATTAAATTAATCAAACCATATTAGTAGCTAGGAAAATATATTTAATCACAAGAGGATTTCATGATTGAATAAGTAGGAAAAAGGAAAATAGGTCTACCTTGAGATGTAAATTGAAGAAAAAAGTTAAAAAAGACACTCCCAAGTGGTCATTAATGGGGAATAAAAAATAAAATTTCAATGTAAAATACTCCTTTAAAGGAATAAAAGTTAGGAATATATTGTAAATTCTATATAGAAATCACAGAACATGTGTGATATTCTTGAATAAGTCAATGGAAGGTGTGACCATCCTATTTATGATGAAAATTAAGGCCTCATCATTATACCATCCTGATAAAATTTTAGTTTTAATTCTCAAAATAATAAAAATAAGAATAGAATGTGGAAGGAGAATGATTTAGTTTTTGAACTTTCACCCAAAGTATCTAAAGGGGAATGTCCATGGATCTTGGATAGTGGATGTTCTTCTCACATGATAAATGATTTAAAAACATTGAAATCTATTGAAAAATGAAATTTTAGCTTAGTGAACTTCATAAATGATGGATCAATAAAGGTTAAAGGAGTTGGTTTAATTGTTATTGAGAATTAGAAGCTTAAATCAAAATACACTCTTTATGTTGATGGATAAAAACACAATCTATTATGTGTTTCTCAAGTTCATGATAAAGGAAATATATTTTTTAGGAGTTATGGGTTATTTCTTGAGAACATTGAGGATGGAAGTGTGGTTAAAAGTGAATAACTGGGATAGAGGCAGTTTATTCAATGTGGGTGATGTTGAAAATTCATGTTATCTAAGAATGAATGTGGAGAATGAATTATATTATTAGAGAATTGGAGGATATAAAAGATTTATTTTTAAAAAAGGATATGTAATCTATTTTTAATTTTTTAGGAGATGATAAATGGAGAATATAGAGAGAGTCTTCTATATTGGGGAGACTTAGGGGGTTGGTAGTTGAAACATAGATAAGAGTTCATCTGTTGTTCCCAATGTTTTTTATTAAGGGATTGGTGATTAGATCGTAATTAGGACATTTATATTATAGTGTTTATCTATACTATAAGGGATATATAATTAGGAAATCCATTATTCATTACAATATTTCAATGTTTAAAAAAAATTAGTTTTTTATTACTATGAAATTGTTAATGAATAAAATCCATTCAGGGATATTGAATGAAATTTTTATGTTTTATTTAATAGAATCATACTCATTAATTGGAAATAAGTTAGTTCGAGATACGTTTCAGAAAAATTAATAATGAATCTCTGTCAAATTCCTCATCTACATCATGGTTGTAACGACCCAAAATTTTTATTTGGGAATTTACCATTGAATAAATTATATGTGAGATATATCTTAAAAAATGAACAAAATATTATTAGAAATTCCAAAAATTATATGTCCCTAATTTGATAATTTTCCATTATTCACATTATATATGTTGTTGTTAGAATGTGACAATTCGAATTGGTGCATAATAATGGTAATGATGAGAGATAATTTATATATATGGGTAAATGAGGGCCTCAACTAGTAGGAAATAATTTTTTGGAATCATAGTAATCTTAGTAGGGGAAAATAGATGGATACAAAGGGTTGGTTTATTAATACAAACCAAAATCCGTAACATGAGGATGGATGGGAAGGATCCCTCTCCCAATGTGTTCTGATATTTTTTAAGTGTTGTTTTAAGTGATGAAAATTTAAGAGGGATGTGATTATGGTAAAACGAGATAAATTATATAAGTTCTGTCAGAATTATTAGATATATTAATTGGTATAAAAATATGAAATAGTACCATGGCCTTATATGACTCAATAAATGTTGTTTAGAAACCACTTTAGATTAGTAAGCTAGATCTATAATTTTATCTTGTGATGAAGATTCTCAAATGATATATAGCCTCATAGATAATTAAAGTTGTTTAAAAGCCTCAAATAAAATTGTCAATTGTGTTAAATGAAATTTGGTAATTGATAAATGATATAATTTAATTTGTAAATATTTATAAGGCTACTAAAATTAATAGAATACAATACATATAATTAATAATAACATTCATGGAAATTTTTTTCATTTGTTCATGTGAAAATAAAGTGGTGTTAGGTTATTGTTTTTTCTAAGATACCAAAATTTTAAGGAAGTAACATTTCATAACAAAAAAATAGTTACAATATTTAAAGTGTTTTCTATATAATTAGTTTAAATTACTGAATGCATTTAAGGGTATTTGGGGATGGGAACACATAATTTTTTTTTTCTTATCCCTAAAAATTAATGCAATGTGATGAAAGGAAACATCATGGATATCTAATGGTGTCATAACTCCATCATGAAAAAGTGATATCTATTAGTTAATCATGTGTCAGGACTCACACACTTTGTACTTTGTTGTTTATTTTCAAATGGTTTTGTGTAATTATGATTGAGATTACATGATTTGCAGAAGAAAAAAAAATCTCAAATTTTACATGTTTATATAAGTAAGTCAGTCGCATGCATAGCTTTGATGTTATTGACTATATAAAGTTTAGAATTATTAGGATTAACGTATTCATCAATAAATCAATGATAAGTAGTAAATTAAATTTCTAAAAATATTTTAATAAAACATTTCTGAAGAGAGGAAATGATTAAAATTCTAGAAAATAAAAATTGGGAATTATTTTTTTTAACAAGTGGAATTGACAGTGGTAAAATATCCAATGGTTTAATCAACACATGGTATGAAGATAACCTATAGGTTTGAGTGTTGTAAATGAATCAAAATTTTAAAGAAATGGATTTTCATTAATAGGTTTAAAGTGTTAAATATCAAATGGCTTGTAAATATATTTAATGAGAAAGCGGGAGAAAAAACCCTTCAAATAAGGATTTTAAAAGTTGAGGATATTAAAAATGTACCAACATGGATTTAGTGGAGATCCTTAAAAACATTCAAAACATATTATATTGATTATGGGTGATTATAACTAATAAGGTAACCCTATGTAATTATCTAATAATGGAGGAGCATAAAAATAAAAATATATATACAAAGTCCATTTTCATTATATTTTAAAAATTAAGAGTGAAAATAATACACCATAAATATGTATTATTTTGAATATTTAATAGATAAAAGTTGGTGTATGATTTATAGTAGTATTATCAACAAAACCTAAAGGGAGATAAAGTTTCAAGCAGGAGGTTTTGTGGTGGATTTTTTGAAATAAGTTTTATGTTTTCTAATAAATAATTGTGTTTGATAATAAAAGTCACAAATTAGGGTTTTGTAATTGTTTGGATGTTATTTAGGAAGATAAGTTGAAGAATGATAAGTTATGAAAAGTGTTTTGGAAGTGGGGTTGGAGATGTTTTATGTGTGAAGTAGTAAAAAATGTAAAACATTATATTCTAAACGAAAATCGATAGTGGATATAAAGGTTGTGAATTCTGGATATAGTATGTTATAGAATTAGAGAACCAAGATGTCCTGAGAATAATTTTTTTTATCTAGAAGTTTGGAAGTTAAGTATAGAAGATTTTTTTGAAGAGTAAATCTATAAATTAATTAGGCAAGATAATATTGATGATTTTTTGATATGGTTAGAGGTTTTTAGGATGAGTAATTGGTCGTTTTTTTGGAAATTAATTCTGCAAATTGAGCACATTGGTTATTCGGGAAGTTGTAAGAATAAACCCTGACATAAATTCATGTATTACTCTGGGATTTATGTTTAAATAAAATTGGAAAGGGAAATGAAAATCATTGACTTGATATACATAATATCTTTCATGTTGATGCATAATAAATTTTTGAAGAGGGAAAATTAGTAGTGTTTATGTAGGATCCTATACATAAGGATTACCTCAAAAAAAAATTCCTACGAGTTGTTTGATCTATAATTGAAATCTAGTAAAGAAATACACTCTTTGTATATATAACAGTAACTCATTCCAATAAATAAGTTTTTTTTTCTAATTCACATATTGTAAAAGGAGAATTAGTGAGAAATAAATCAATATTTGTGTGTAAAGGATATAATGGAGTTGAATTTGATGATACCCGTACGAGAGGGAGATGAGAGGGGGGAGCAGGGACATCGCAGGAGCTAGGGAAGCATGGTGAAGGCCAGGATATTGAGGTGGAGGTGAAGTCCAGGAGGACCAAGTCGGGAGCAGAGGTAGAGCTAGGAGGCGGAGGCCAAGGAGGGGAAGAGATGGCCAGGAGGCAGAGATCAGATGGCCGAGAGGCGAAGGTTGGAGAGGGGGTGGAGAGGGCCGGGAGGAAAATTTTGGATGGCTAAGAGGTGGTGGTCTGGGAGGGGATGATAGTACCGAGAGTCAGAGGTCGGGGGGTAGGGTTGAAGTAGGGGGAGCACGATGGATCCTAACACTTAGGGGTTTAATACCCATAGTTTAATTAAAACCGTGTGTATAGAATAATAAAAACCATTTCTCCCCATGGTTATTTAAACCGTGCAAATAGATGTGTGGGGATAAACCACATTTCCAGTAGTGATATGATCATAATAAAAAATTCATTATTATATAAGATTTCTATTAATAACATAATGGAATTTTATGGGTGTTATAGCTTCAATATAATTATACATGATATGTCGGGGCCTTTCAAACTGATAGAAAAAAACCTAATGTTTTTTTAATGAATTCCCTGAAAATACTCCCAAAGATAACACAGCACGCTTGCATTTTCTTTATTGTATAAAATATGCACCGTCTCTAATAGCCACACCATTTGATGCTCCACCCAAACATGTTCTCCCAAAATTGTTGGTCTCATTCATAGCCTCTTTTTCTACCACCTCCACAATGGTTAGACGGCATAAGAGAATCAACATCAAGTGAATATCATCCCTCAAACCCATCTCAAGCATTTTAGCTTTAAGGTAATAATTTTTATGAAGTGTGAGTTATAGGTACACTAACATGGTGAAATAGGTGGAATAATTCAAAACTATACAATCAACATTCTCTTTGGTCAGAAATTCCCATGTCTTTTCAGCATGCTATGTTTCAAGGTAAAACTTCTCATTTAAGGGGTTCTTGAAAGAAGACCGGGTAAAATCCTTATGAAACTTAGCTTTTACAATGGACTCCCACCATCTCCTTCTTTGTACATCAAGAATATACATGGAAGAACCCACCTTAGAGTCCTTGAAATTTTTTAGAAAATGGATGATCCTTTCAATACACTAATGAAATTCCTCATATTCTTGGGGTCCATTATAACCGTGGAAGATGGGTGGATTCTAATTAGCGAATTATGATGCATGATACACCAATCATCCCTATTATCCAATAGCCACCTGATATAGGGTATGGATAGTGTGGATCATAGCTTCCACTAAAGAAGCGTTAATGGGAGGATTTGTCTGCATGTATTTTCTCATATTTTCCTCACTCAAATTATACAAAGATCCTTTATGAGTCATTTTATCATAATTATAGGATAATAACCAACCATATTAAGAGAAAATTCCCAAATCATATGACCAACATCCAAAATATATATTAACACCTTAAAATAACACTAATTTAAAGAATTCATAGATTCTATGAAGGAAAGGAAAAATAACAAAAGTAATAGGTCCATATAAAAAACCCCAAATCAATTTTAGTCAAATAAAATCAACCAATAATATAATACATTGAAAAAATCCATTGCCACCCATGGTAACTTGAGTTCAGATAGTGAACTGAGCTATTCAGACACCCTCCCACACTTACTAAACAAATTATGATACTCATAACTCATGTCTACCAAGGACATCCAACTAAATCCACGTATGGTCATAGAACATTAGGTTGGTTAAACCCCTCTCATACCATTTTTGTAATGATCCAAAACAGATCAACTAGGGATTTCACCCAAGAAGGTCTACCACATGGTCCGGTGAAAAAAAGACAACAAAAGTCTCATGTATAACTGAAGAACACAAATATTTCAAAGTAGAAGAAAATTATGCGACCATGAGACATAAAATTTCAAGCCCAATGGGCTAAAATAGATTGTAAAATACGAAATTTCAATGCCTAAGCTCCATGTGACCCTCCATCACCACAAAAATGTCCCACTATGAAGGCGACAACAACAAATAGAATCTAAAGAACTGCAAGATGCACTTCCCTTTACCCGAGACCTAAAAACCCACATCCAAAAATTATAAAAGGAAAAAGTAGGTTGTAAGAATTATTCCCAGTAAAATAAAACTAAAGAAGCTATAAAACGTCTAATACAATGAAAATGTTACATCTATCATTAAATCAAAAAAGTTTATAATGAATTTCTAAAAGATATCAATTATGTAAATCATCCATGGGATGTTCCAAAAATCCTTTCATATTTACACAGACATGGAATATGATAATTATAGGTGACAAAGCATTTAACCATATGAGAAACCATCTATGGATATGGCATATGATAAACAAGTGACCAACCAACGGTAAAATATAACATCATGTTTAAAACAAATAGTAAATGAAAAATCACAGAATATTGTCTCTAAACTATGGATATACATAATCATACATAAAATAAATCACTCATATAAAAATCACAAAAATACAACAAATATTGATTCCTTACACAATTTCTCGGGATACGAAACCCTTAATTGCCTAACACAAACAAATACTGACATGTTCATTTCCCCAAGCATCAAAGGTTCACAATATATTATACATGTCAACACCATTTGGAAACCATGATCTCTTTTTATAAATAAATTTTCACAGTGAATCTTTATGGATTTAATGATTTAAAACCTATTTTAGAATCAAACACACCTTAAGGGTATTTCATCAACAAATATTTTGTCCAATGCCATTTTAAAATCAAAATCCCTTTATAAACATTTACCTCTTTACATGAGGCCCCATTGATATCAAATATATCCAATTATTAAAACAAACCAAAGGAATTTACAATAAAATTATGTAATTCATAAGTTAGAACATTTTTATAGAGACAACTTCATCAAAAATAGAGAGAAAACACCTTCAATTGATCTCTAATGACCTGGGGTAAAATTTTATCAAAAAAGGGATTAAAGGCCTAAGAAACCCCTTCTTAGGTGCCTAGGTTTTGGAAGAGAAAATTGGAAGAATAACTGTTTTGGAAGGAAGTTGGCTTTTTTTAAACAATATAAAAAATATAAGACAACATTGCAGAATAGTCATCCATGCCACAGTAATTAGGTTTTTACCTAAGATTACAACACAACCCATTTTACTACATCGCAATCACCCCTAATAAAATAGACCTATAGAAACCATTGTGTAGGCCACACACAAATATTATTCTTCCATTACAATTCCATGGCGTACACCATGAACCATGCCAAAACTACCCACCAAAAGGGGATAACCACCAAACTCACCCATGCAGAACTCTACAAAACAACCTCTAACTCCACACCATAGAGAGAATCCAAATGGAAGGCCTATAACATAGCCCATTCACCAAGTTGTAGCCTGGTTAATATTGGTTATGGCAACAACATTACACCTCGCAGACCCCATGTCACAACTTTATTTCCCATGCAATATAAATCAACTCCACGGTGTAGCCAGTCACATCCTTGGTGCACACTACTAGAGAAAAGTTTCTTAAAAGCACTAGAAAAATATATCAGTATTGGTAAAAATTGTTTTTTATCTAAGCATCATGAAAAGGGAGAAACTTTTTTATTGATAGAAAAGAACTGATAAAGTGGTACTTTATATGTGACAAAATCCATAGATTAAAGTGGGACATTATCAATGATAGACTAGTACAAATTAGGGTTCACATTTATCAATGCTTAGTCTATCACAAATAAATGATATGCTAATACAATGTTTTTTAAAACTACAGATTACTATAGCACTAAATACTATCACCAAATATAGAAAACAACAAAAAATAATGGATATGGAAAATTGTTAATTTAGCTGAAATAAAAATTACATAGAAAGTAAAATTACACTATATTATAGAGATTTATAACTCATTTTTGTTCAATTACCTTATCCAGTACAATTTATCTCAAACATTCAAAAACATCAATGGTTTCATTGTCATTAGCACCCGACCCCCTCTTTTAAAGCTCGATCATGGTATCAGTTGCTGAAGATACCACCCCAACCCAAGAAATAGAGTCCAACTGTACAAGAAAAAAAAAATTTAGGTTAGTGATATTATTATGAAATATGCTATATGTATATATGAAACAATACATTAATAAAATGTCAATTTTGAACTCATAGCGGAAACTTTGTGTCATACCAGTCACACTAGGTGTCATATTGAGGTGGGCCTGATTCCTACACTTCAAAAATGTTATAATAATCATTTTCTTATAGTATCAATATAATCATATTGTTTTCTCATTTTTGAGTGTCCCACTTGGTGTTTTTTTACTAAAATTCCATTTTAAACTAAAAACATGCACTTTGAATCATATTGCACACAAAGTGTATCATTTTTAGGTGAAAATGATTCATACACAAAAAAATGTCTAATTAATAGTTTTACTAAATTATCAAGACAATAAAATCATGTTTTCATGGATTTCATTGAGTGACCCATGTTTTGAACTAAAATGTCGATTTTAGACTGATAAGAGACACATTGAGTAATACTAGTAACACCATGCATCTGATTGAGGTGAGGGTGATTCCTAAATGTCACAAATGTCCTATTGATATTTTTTATAAATTTTCATGATAATAAAAATTATTTTTCACAGTTTTGATTATAGAACTTGTCTTTTTTACTAAAATATCAATTTAAAAAAAAAAGAAAAATTTGGAGTCATACCTATCACATTGTGTGTTAGATTGAGGTGTAGCTAATCATTAAAAATCAGAAATGACATTTGTATATTTATTTAATGTATCAAAACAATATGAATGAATTTACTTAGTTTTGAGCATGTAAATTTTTTTGTACTAAAAATTCATTTTAAACATAAAACATGCACTATGAGTCATATAGGTGACATTATGTGTGGGTTTGATAAGATACTAATTCCAACACGTCAAAAATGACATATGAAACATTTTCCTAAATTATTATGATAATATATGAATATTTTTTCAGTTTTTAATTAGTTACACACATTTTGAACTAAATTTTCATGTTTAAAATGATAATAGAAAATTTTAGTTATATTAATAACACTATGTATTGGATTGAGGTGATCATGATTCCAGTACATCAAAAATGACTTATGTATAATTTTACTTAAGTATCAAATCAATTCGACTGTGTTTTCTTTTATGAGTATTTGACATGTGTTTTCAACAAAAATGTCAATTTTAAATTGAAAACACACACTTTCAGTCATACTGGACACACCATGTGTCATATAGAGGTTCTTCTAATTCCTACACATCAAAAATTTCTTATGGATCAATGTACAAAAGTAGGAAATAAAATATGAATGTATTTTATTAGTTTTTAGTGTGTCACTTTTCTTTTTTCTAAAAATTACATTTTAAATAAAAAGACACAATTTCATCCATACTGGATAAACCATGCATCAGATTGATGTGAATATGAATCCTACATGTCAGAAACTATTTATGGATTATTTTCCTAAATTAACCAAACAAGACAAATGATTTTTCTTGGTTTTGAGTCTGTCACTTGTGTTTTCTACTAAAATTTCATTTCAAATTGATAACAAACACATTGTGTCATATTGGTCACATCAGGAGTTGGTTTAATGTGATACTAATTCAAACATATCACAAATGAATTATCATTTGTTTTATTAAATTATAAATACAATATTAATGTGTTTTCTCAGATTTTAGTGAGTTGGTCACTTTTTGAATTAAAATTTCAATTTTAACATATAATGGACACTTTTAGTTATACTAGGCACACTGTTTATCTTATTTTGGTTTGATGTATTCCTACACATTAAAAATTATTTATAGATCATTTTAGTAAAGTATAAAAACAATATGAATTAATTTCAGGGTTTTGAGTATGTGAAAATAGTTTTTTAACTAAAATTATGATATTAAATTAAAATAATGTAATTTGATTCATACCAGACAAACCATGTGTAAGGTTAAGGTGAGGTTGTTTTATAAACATAATAAATGAATTACATATCATTTTCCTAAAGTATGAAAATAATCCTGATGGTTTTTCTTAACTTTGAGTATGCCACTTTTCTTTTTGGTAAAATGTAAATTTTAAATAAAATGACACACTTGGAGTCATAACGGTCACAATATGCCTTGGATTGAGTTGAGACTAATTCCAAAACATAAAAAATTACATATAGATCATTTTCTTGAAGTATCAAAACAATATAAAACTGTTCTCTCAGTTTTGAGTATGTCACTTGTGTTTTTTACTAAAATGTCATTACAATCGAAAAATATGCACTTTGAGTCATACCACTCACATAATGTTTTTTATGGGAGAATAATTTCAACATGAAAAAAATGACTTATGAGTCAATTTATAAAATTATATAGACAATATGAGCATGGTTTTTGGGTTTTCAAGGAGAGAAACAAATTTTGAACTAAATGTTCAATTTTAAACTAATAATGGATAATTTGAGCCTTATCGGGAACACTATGGATCAAATTAAGGTAGTTATGATTCATATATGTAATTAATTATGGATCATTTTCATAAAGTATCAAAATAGTCTGAATTTTTTTTCATGGTTTGCAGTATGTCACATTCCTTTTTTTTCTAAAATGGCAAGTTTTTTAAAACAAATTACACACTTGGAGTCATACTTGTCATACTGAGAATCAGAATGAAGTGAAGCTAATTACTACACATAAATAATGGCTTCTAGATCAATTTACTAAATTATAAAAACAATAAAAATTTGTTTTCTCAATGTTGAGTATTTCAATTGTATTTTTTTACTAAATTGTCCTTTTAAACAAAAAACATGTACTTTGAGTCATACTGGTCACATCGAGTGTCAATTTTATGTGAGATGAATTTATACACATCACAAATGACTTATGAGTCATTTTAATAAATTAAAAAGACAACATGAGCATGTTTTATTAGTGTCCAGTGAATGAAACGTGTTTTAAACTAAATTGTCAGTTTTAACCTCATAACAAGCACTTTGAGTCGTACTGGGAACACCGTGTATCAGACCAATGTTTCTCTAATTCATACATATAAAAAATTAAATATGGATAATTAAAATAAAGTATCAAAACAATAAAAACATTCACAGTTTTTAGTAAATCATTTGTCTTTTTTACTAAAATTCTTATTTTATTTAAAAAGATAGACTTTGAGTTATACCGGTCACACAATTAGTCTTATTGAGGCAAGGAAAATCCCTACACTTCAAAAATGACTTAGGAATTGTTTTACTAAAGTATAAAAACAATCCAAATTCATTGTTGCATTTTTGAGAATGTCAATTGTGTTTTATACTAAAATATCATCTTAAACTAATAACATTCACAATGAGTAATTCTAGTCACATTTTCGGTGAATTTTACACGAGACTAATTCTTACACAACACAGATGAATTGTGACTATTTTTCCAAAATTATCAAGAAAATCAAAGTATTTTTTCTCAATTTTCAGTGACTGACACATGTTTTGATCTATGTTGTTAATTTTAAATTGATATCAGACACTTTGAGTCATATTTGGAACACCGTTTATCAGATTGAGGTGAGAATAATTCATACACATCACAGGTGAATTATGTATTTTTTTATAATGTATCAAAATAATATGAATACGTTTGAGTGGTTCTGAGTATGTAATGTATGTTTTCAACTAAAATGTCAATTTTAAATAGAAAACACACACTTTGAGTCATACAAGACACACCACGAATCAAATTTAGGTTTTGTTGATTCTTACACATAAAAAATGAATTATGGATCATTTTACTAAAGTATAAGATAAAATTATCAGGTAATTAACTAAAAACTAGATAAAATGATGAGAAAATCATCTTAATAAGTAGTATGTTGTCACCTTTTTAGGATATTTATATACATTCTAACACTAGGTATATTTCTCACTCATTTATAAAAATATATATATCCTATTTTGAAAATGATAAATTTCAATAGTCCTAGTAGTACTGGGAAAATATAAAAAAATAAAGAAATAATAAATATTTTAAAATAACTCATTATTATCTTCGATAAATACACTTTTGGGGTACTATTTGTTTGATGGAATACGATAAAATTCAAAAAATTGAAAACATAATTACTACAATCATTGCCATTGGTTTTTTAGAACACCATCGAGATGTTAATAAAAAATAAATAATTTTCATTGATATACATTTCTATATTGAAATATTATTTTATATAACCTAATACATATCCACTTATTGAAGTTGATAGGCTCCATATTTTCAAGGTCTATCCTCATGAAATGATTTTGATGATATTTAAACACCACCATATCATCACATAAATGTTATTAAAAAACAATAAAAATTGTATAAATGGATTTCAATTGTAAAATTTTGAATACAATGTATTTAAAATTGATAATAATTAGTGGCATCTGGGGTCATCTTTTTGGGTATCCATGCATTGAATTTAGAAAATAGATCTTTGGAGTATCCAAATTTACTATAATGAGTAACCAATGCTTCCTAAAAAAATAAGTAATTAAATGATTGACAATATAGTATATATGATTAAATTCTAGAGTTTTACCCATTAATCATGGGTATTAAGAATAGTTTTCACCTATAGGTTTGATTTCCATCATTTTGTCTAGTCTATATTCTATTACATCAATTTTATTTGGTTAAAAGTTTTATTCGAGTATTGATGTAATGTGAGGACTAGTGATTCCAAATATATTTTCATAGTGTTTTATCTATGAATTGTATTCAAATATAATCTTGTACAAATATTAATAGTATTCATTCATAATTATCATTTTATATCATCTATTGGATAGATATATCATGAAAACACAACTCATGTATACATTTACAACTGATAATCCTATCCATTAATGCATGAGGATTTCCATTACATTATCAAGACCAATATATTATGTAATGGACTATCTATTCATTTCTTCTTCATAATCTTTTATGGTTGTGCCACCATTTTTTATCATTTAATCTATATGAAACATTAATGTTATTAAATGTGGATGTTGAACTGGCTTGGAAAATGTACTTTATGAATCTATTTTTTATGTAATTGGTTGATCATTTATTTGTTTTATTTGACCTTCCATTTCACTCCCTTCCATTTGTCAATCTGTAATAAATTTCACCAGTTCAAATCATTTTTAATTAATTATGAAATTTTTTTCATGAAAAATATATTTGAAATGAATACCTCCTTATCGATATGTTATTTATAAGATATAGTATCTATGCTATGAATGCTCTGATAGGTTTCTTGACCATATAAATATATGCATCATCAAGTGGAATATGTATCTCAGTGATTGTCTCATGATCTATGTTAATCCACACTCTCACATGAACTATTGGAATTTATCAATTGTATAAAATATCTCCTTGGATATTGAACACGATGTCCCTCTGAAAAAGGTGATGGGTGGGTGTAGATATAAAAAAATTACAATCATTTTCACTATATAGAATATCAATATAGGAAATGAATCAGTGTCTATCTGGTTCACAGTTCATCGAAACAATTATGAAAAATGTTGATTATGTATTCTAAGAAAGCCCTTTGAGGGGAAGAGCTCACCTCAATGATGGTGGGGGAGGGGTGGGGTCGTCACATAGTGGTTGTTATTATGTTATTTCTTCTATTTTATTTCTTTTAGAGACTAGTATTATTCCTTATAAGACTTAAATATTTCTATATATATTTTCACAACTAGGCGGTGAGAAATCATGTGATTCTGAGGCCCGATGTACCCAGAATTATTTTTATAAAAATATTAAATATATTTTATATTACGCAGACAAAATTTATTAAAGAAACCATGATACCACTTAAATGTAAGCTCATATCATAAATAAGATACCATGGTTGAGTCTGGAACAGGTTGTTTACCCTAGGAATGACCTATAATATGTTGGCATAGGACATTAAGACATCTGAACCAATGGTGGTATGTTCAGTGGATAAATTAATTAATTAATTTTATTTATTTATTTATTTATCCTAACTAAAATATCTATAGTATACTACCATGGTGAATTTCCCAGGGTTATCCTCATAATCTTAAGATCTCTAAGAGATTAACATTCTTCCTTCCATTAACAAATCTCATTGGATAATGATTAAACTCTAGATTAATGTATATTGGGATGCAGTGAATGAAACAACTTCCTTCGATCATTGGTGATAATTTTCATTGAAGACATACAATTCAATATCTATTTAGGACTAGCCGAATTCAGTTTTATGCCTTTTTGATTAAATGGTTTGAGAAAATTAATCCCTTTTATTGATCTGCAAAGATTGTTGATCCTTAGAATGCTATTACATACCAATTAAATTTGTTTTCATGTTTTATATCCCAGTTTTCTCCGTTATTGATCATTGGTAAAGGATAGTTGGAAATGATTTTTGAAAATTGGATATTGTTCTTTTATCCCCCGTTTTCTTCACGTTATTCACTAGTAGGACCCCATGATATTAGTTAGACGTTATCGGTAAGTACCAAGGCTAGTCAGAACCCCAAAATCAAGAAAAAGTGATGAAAATCAGATATTGTACTTTTGAATGCATATATTGCTTGTATCATAGATATCATAATATAGGATCTGTCATCATTTTACTTTGTAGTTTATACAGGTTTGGACATTTTTCTAGTTCAACATGTATTTTGTCCCCTTTAAATTTCATTTTACACTATTTTACTCCTACATTATATATAGGTTTTACATGCATGGTTGTTTTCTAGTATTTTTCATCTTTTAATTTTACTCCATCTATAATTATTCATCTAGCTGGTTGTGTTTGTTCAAATTGGTACATAGGAAAAAGCCTCCCCATGTATTTTGTTCCTTCAGAACTGGTATCTAGCCCCTGGCCTATAGAGTAGGGTTTATTTTTGTTTTGGCTCGTGCCCCAGATTGGGTGGGGTCATGGAATATTGTTATAAAAGGAGGATCAATCATTGGGATGTATTTTGGAGTAGTCCCATTACAAATATTTGGTTGGGATTAGGGAATCAAATTTAATGATTCCATAGTGTGGATATCGGGCTCAAGAATCTAGTGATGGTGGGGCGGCTCATGTATCTATTCACCAAGAACATGAATACCTTCTTGTTGAATTGGCATTCTAAGATAGTGTTTGTAGGGATAAATGGTAGATGCATCATATAGGTATTAGCCTCTGACTATCATTATTGAGTATTTCCCCATAGTTTATATATATATATATATATATGATCTCATTTGAATGTGGTATATCATGTTTAAATTTCAGGATTCCACCATGATGAAAGATTGTCATGATAATGGTTTCGTATCATAATGATTATATGAGGAGTGATGAGTCCTTAGTTTTGGGTCTATCCTATGAACATGTTTCTCTATGTGGGTAGGAATTAGCACTAACCTCTATCATGTGGTAAATTATACTAGTCAAGTGCACTATGGATACACATAGGCCCAGCACACATTATATGTTCCAACGCCGAAGGCGGCTGAGGTTCCATAGAGAGCCAAATCCTTAGCTAGCATCAGATTTTATAGAATTAGTGGTTAATGTATTTTGGATCATATTGAAATCATTGTATCATGTGGTTTCATTGATAGTTATCCTTTCCATAATGCAGCTAGGAGATGGTTACTTATTATTACCCATATGCACGATGAGTCGATACTCTCATGACCTGACTTCCAGTAGCTATTCTCTAAGGAGTAATACCCCTCATTCTTAAAATAGTATTGGAGTTAGGATCTTCTATATCTACCATAGGAAGGGATGAAATATATTTAGTATGCATTGAGGTTCACAATCATGACTTGTTACTCCCTTGACATGATCTGATACAACTACTTTTTCGTATAGAAGATTGGTCATAGACTTGAGATAGAGATATATGTCAGTGCGGTGACCTTGTGAATCCACACATATGATGGGAACTACAATTATCACTAGTTATAGAGATTTTTCTATCAATGGTATGCTAGAAAGTAGGAGATGGTAGTGGGTGTCACATGGTTTGATTCATATGAAGTAGCTAGCAAACATTATAAAACAAGATCTTAATGTATGAGACTTCCATGAGATCAGACTCATACATGTTGTTAGGGATAGTGTAGAACAACATGGAATCATGAAGAATTTTGGTTCTATACTTGTGATCGGTGAGGTAACATGAAGTGAGACTACCTGACTATACATGTCGGACAGCATAGGCAGATAGCTAATATATTGCCACATCATAGGCGTCGCCTTGATTAGGAATCTCCCAGGTCAAGGAAGGGTGGTCCCCCGATAGGCAGAGCTAGAAGTGGATCAAGAGGATCTATGTGTGGTGGAAGATTCATTGAGATCCATCCACCACCTTCCCTATGTATCCCATGTTAGTCTTAGAGAGATGGTGGTTGGGGTCACAGATAGATGCAGGATTTGAAGGCTTTTGACCACGTAGCACATGAGATGATATGAGGTACGATCTGTGGGTTTTCTACTATTTCTTTAGTATTATAAGACACATGTTCCAATAATTCATTCAACTCTATACTCTTATATTGAGGTCTAGATCTCCCAGTTTATGTGCTAGCCTAGCATCATCATTTTTATGTTCCTATAGGGAACACTTCTTCTCTATCTTTTACCTTCTAGTTGTATGAGCTATGACTGGGTAGAGAGAGGTTCACATGGGACCTTTTGGTCAACATGATAGAACCCTCTGAAATCTTCTTTGGTATAAATTTTTTCCCATGGTATGAGCCAAAATTTAATTTCAGTACAAATGAGTCAAATGTGATCGCATTGATGGGATGAGATTCACCTTTATGGGAAAGAGACATCTCATGGCAGGATAATTGAGTTATCTGATAATGATGATACATCAAATCACTTATCTGTTAGTGAGTATAGAACATGGTTTATAAGGCTCCTCATGCATATAAATTCCTTCAATTGTGGATGATTATTTTGATATTTTCCACAAAGACATTATGGGACTACTGCCAAGGTGTGAGATGGAGTTTTTCATCAACATACATCTTGAGACTGCTTTGAAATCTTCAATGGCATATCGAATGGACCCTACTAAAATTTGGGAACTGCGATTGTAGTTTGAGAATATTCTAGAGAAGGGTTTAATCATACCCAATGTGTCCCCATGGAAGATATAGTGTTGTTTGTGAAAAAAGAATGTTGATGTCTTGAATCCTTTCATGGATTATCATAATCTAAACTAGACCATGATAAAGAAAATGTACCTCTTTCCCATGATTGATGAACACTTTGACTAGTTTCTAGGTCTAAGATGGTTTTCAAAGATAGATATACATTCTAGCTACCACCATTTGAGTGGTTGTGAGGATGATATTCTATGGTTGGAATTATTATATCACTATGAACACTATGACTTCTTGGTGATTCCCCTTATTGATATGAATTCCCAGACCTTGTTTGTGGATATGATGTTCTAAATATTTTAGTCATAATTGGAAAAGTATTTGGTTTTCTTCATCGACAAAATATTCATCTACTCTACATCATAGGAGGGAACATTCATAATAGATGAAGATGGTTTTGGATTTTCTTCAAGAGGACCATATTTATTGGAACCTCCCAATGTGAGAGATCTAGAGTCATGATGTTAATTTTTTAGGTCATGCCATATTTTAGCATGGTTTAGACATAGACCCATATATGTTCTCCATAGTGCTTTCTTGGGATCCACCCATGATCATTTAAGAGGTGCGGTGATTTCCTTGTTTGGTGGGGTTCTACAGGAGGTTTTTGGTAGAAATATTAAGGATCATATCCCCATTGACCAACTTGATGTGGAAAGGGAATTCATTTAACTAATTTGAGTAGTTATTGAGGGCCTTTGAGTAGTTGAGGCTGAGGCTAATGAGTGATCATTTGATGAGACTACCAGAGGAGGGCATGGAGTAAAAAGTATATTGCGATGCCATGGGAGATGTGCCCAATTGTTTTTTGATGTAGTGTTATAATGTTATCATATACTAGTTGAGGTAGTTGAGACCACATGATCATAACTAGAAAACTAACAACCTA
This sequence comes from Viscum album, assembly GCA_963277665.1. Taxonomy (NCBI): domain Eukaryota; kingdom Viridiplantae; phylum Streptophyta; class Magnoliopsida; order Santalales; family Viscaceae; genus Viscum; species Viscum album. Next base: position 411,112,069 of record OY728128.1, on the reverse strand, counting down.
GAGCTGGTGGTGGTATTCTTCACCCTAAGGATGTGGAGGCACTACCTTCAACGAGAGAACTTTATGGTTTACTCATACCTTCATAGTTTTATGTATGTCTTTCAATAGAGATACATTCACCTCAGACAATGGAACTTGATGTCGTTCATGTAGGACTATAAATTTGAGATATTATATACTCCAGGGACGGTAAATGTAGTATAATATTCCCTTTAATGGAAGCTTGAGGCTTACTTTATGTAAGAGGATTCAGAGCAATTGGCCTCCTTGTAGTAGAAACTAGTGGAGTAGAAGGGTACACATATTCTGTAGTTGATGATGTTTACTCTTTTTCTTCTCAAGCATGTAAGAGAGTCCTAATTGGGAAATATCTAGTGTGAGGTTTTATATGACTAAATAGACATGGGGGATCCACCAGATGGATATTCTAAAGGATAGTTTTATGTCAACATTTTCTAAGGATGGGTGGAAATTCCAGTCATGTTGTGAGATTAAGTGATGTTGTAGTTACAAACTGCTCCCCTAACTATACATCTGGGTGTGGTGAAGATGTATTGAGACCATCGGTAGTAGTTCTGGTGGTCTCTCATGAGACAAAGTATTTTCTGAGTTTTTCTCTAGATTCCTCACCTATTTTTTTTGAAGGGCGGGCAGCATGTTCTAATAGGTTTTTTGCAGCCCCCTTGAGATTCCAAAGTGGAAGTGGGATGAAATATCCATAGACTTTGTTATAGGGATTCCATGGACTACTAAGATCCATTATTCTATATGGATGATAGTTGACTAACCAACGATGTTGAAAAACATTCTTGCTATAATGTGGCAGAGTTTGGTGGATAGTTTGGGGTATATATATATACAAAATATCATTTTACTTCATGGGGTGCCCTTGAAGATTTTATCCAATCATTAAACGTGGTTTGTGTCACAATTGTGGAGAGGCCTGCTATAGGCAATTGCGACCCAAATGAGGATGAGTGCAGCATTTCACCTCCATATGGATGGGAAAATTGAGCACATACCAAGGTGTTGGTGTATATGGTAAGTTATTTCATGTTATACTTCATTTGGAGATGAGAGGATCACATTCCCTTGTTATATTTTTCATACAATTATAGCTACCACTTTTCAATAAGCATGGAACCTTTTAGGACCCTGTATGAGAGACCCTTCAGGTCAACATTATTCCAGAAAGAGATTGACGTGACATATATTATGGTTCTAGAGCTAGTGCAAGAAATGATAGAGAAGGTATACATCATCTAAGAGATAATGAGGCTATCTCATGGAATGAAAAAATCAAACACAGATAACAATAATATTACTATGGAGTTCAAGAATGGAGACCATGTTTTCCTAAGAGTCTCTCCATGATGAGGATTGTAGAGGATTGTCCAGTGAGGCAAGTTATCCCTAGGTTTATTAGGCTGCTAGAGATCATGTAGAGGATTATAGAAGATTAATTCCACCTTACCCTACCCACACATCTTGAGTGGGTGCATGATTTCTTTAATGTGTCATAGCTAAGGAGATATGTGCATGATCCTATTCACATCATCAAATGGGGTGATCTAGACATCAAGGATGGAGCTATTTTTTCATAGAAACAAGTGGAGATCGAGGATTGGTAGGAGAGGACCATGTGTGTGTGGATCATCTCCTTGGTCTGTGTGTTTTGGTTGTTCAATAATATGCAGGAGAGTTCCTAGGAGAAGGAGAGCTAGGTGTGGGCTCAGTATCCCATGTTTTTTCTAGTGATTATTTTCAAGGAAGAAAATCATAAAGGATATAATGATGCAGAAACCAAGTTTTTTTCATATAATACATTGAAATATATCTATATATATTTCCAAAGTTAGATGCAGATACGACATGCGATTCCAAGGCCCAGATTTCTTTGAATTAATTTCATATAAATATGAAAAATATATTATATTTTGAGAACATAAATTCGTAATGAAAATGTGATAACTCTTTAACAGAATCTAAATTGGAAATTTCAGACCATGATTGAGTCTGGAACATGTTATTTAATCTAGGAACAACCTAAAATAGGTTGGCATGGATTGTTCAGATTTATTTCCCATTGGAGGTACGTTTAATGGAGAAATGAATGAATGAATTTAATTTATTTATTTATTTATCGTAAATAAAATTCCAATAAGTATTATTCCTTGTAGAATTGATTAGGGTTATCCTCATAATTCTATAATCATATATATCTTCTCCTTCATTCTTATGTGGGAGAATCACATTGGATGACGTTGAATCTCGAGATTAAAGAAGATTGCAGAAACACAATTAATTCCTTCAATCATAGAACAATGTGTTATTCGATGAAGAATGATCAAATATCCTGGTAGGACTCTTCAAATTTATGTATACTCCGATTTTATTAAAATATTTGTGCATATATGTCCCTTCTATTGATTTGAGCCAATTCTGGATCCTTAGCATACTATAATGTACTGATTAAATTGGTTTTGTATTTTTCTATCATTATTTTCCCCATTCTTGAACGTTGGCCATGAATGCTTGTCCAATTATAGTAAAACATCTATTATTGTTATTTTCTCATCCTTTTTCTTCACATTCTTACTGGTGAGACCATGCTATATCAGTTCGATGTTGTCGAGTGTTACTGTGCTAAATTAGACCCCCAAAATCATGATGAATCAATGAATGAGGCATGGATCAATGAAAAAATGATATGTCTGGGATTATCGTAGGATTTAGAAGATATTTTTCAAAATTTTATATCGAATCATCCATGACGAAAGAATACAGAGCATGTGCAGCATGAGGCGATGCCTATAGGAATTTGAGAATTGGCTTTTTGGCCACCAAAGGGCCGAAATATTCTGACTGATGATAGATCCACTAATCTCGGGGACATATAGGTCTATAATCAAAGAGGAAAGTATTTATTTGAATTGTCGGTCATTGATTTGGATTTCTAGAAAATTACTTAATACACTTCATCTACTATGATCATCACATGGAGTATAGACCCTTGGATGTGGCTGGTAGTGTTTCAAGAATTCGTAAGGATGGAACAGACTGAATTCCTCCTGCATGCCACATACCTTATCCAATAGTGAATGAGGCACATGGAGGAACGCATGGTAAGGAATCCATTTGGGAGTAAATGTTTAGGAACCTAGTTATGTACCCATGTACATGGACATGGGGTAAAGTACATGTACATGAGGTTGATACATGACCAAGCACATGGAGGGGACCCCAAGTGTCATGGGCACACAATGAATTTCCCCTACACACCATGTATACATACATGATTGATGAACATTTTACCTCATAAAACATTTCCTTATGAAGGAGAGGGACTTCATGCCATGTGATTCCCCTCACATGTTGTGTATGCATTGGTTCCTTTTGAGGAAATTTCAACCATTCATATCACCTTCATTTGAACTTGAATTATTGCCTGTGAGAAGGCTATCCTGAGTTTCTTTCATGTAGAAGATTATGGATCCCTCGATTTATGTTGTTAGGGTATGATGTAGAATACTCTATGCATGGATATTGGTTACGTGATTCTTGATGATGGTAGTGGTCTGTCGGGATCACCAAAGGCTACCTATATAGTGGAACCCCCTATCCGCATAGGTGTGGTTCCTCTATAACTACATACCAAGTTTGACCTTTTATCGAATAGGGTATTGTCCCTCGACGACTATAGTGGAACCCTCTCTCACAATAGGGCTTGGGACCTTGACCTATATAGTGGAACCCTTCATCATATCAAGTATAGTTTATCTAAATCTACATACCATGTGGAACCCTTTATAGGAAAGGTCATGGATCCTCAGTGACTAGAGTGGAACCCCCTATTACACCAGTGCACGGGTCCTCTACAAATAGAGTGTAACCCACTATCATCATGGGAATAGTTCCTCTAAAGCTACTTACTATGTGGAACCAACTATCATATAGGGAGTGTGTCATTGATGACCATAGTGGAACCCCCCCTATTTCACCATGTCACAGTTCATTGACCTATAAAGTTGAACCCACCATCATCATGGTCATGGGTCATCTACCTACAGAGTGGAACCCCCTGTCAGATTGGGTGTGTGTCATAGTGACACTAGAGTGGGACCCTCCCTCAACATTGGGTGTAGGTCATCTATATATATTTATAGAGTGGAACCCCACTAACATAGTAGGGTGTGGGTCCTCTAAATAGATAGTCTGGCCCCTTGAATCTGTGTTGTAGTAATGAAGTGTGGTCCTTTTCATTGTTACTTATGGGAAGACACATTAGAATTTGGGAATCATTATTAGAATTTTTGAACTATAGGAGACTCTTCATCTTGGATTGACCTATGGGGATGAGACCCCATTACTCTATTGTTTGGGAATCATTGGCTGTGCATATATATATATACCTCCGATATCCATTCCATTGTATTTGATTACTCTTTCTACATAAGATATAAAGATGAATGTGGTATGCCACATGATTTCTATGTTTATATTTTCACTGTTGGATGATTTTACTCTCCTACTATTGGTGGAAAAGACTGAATATGTAGTTTATCTACACATAGTTTAGATCCCCTTATGTTTGGATGAGGTTACTTCCACTCTTGGTTTGGGTTGAGCTATTCTATTTCACTATATCCAGGTTTATATTTATTATATATATTTTTTTATTCCTATTTTACCTCTTAATTCTACAATTTAGCTTTTGGGGCATCCTAATAGGTATGTATATACTCACCCCTACATGGGATTTGTTCGTATGTGTTCTTTCATATACAGAAAAAAGAACGGTTGGTAGTGACTTTAGAGGATCATATAGATACATTTTAAGGTGGGCCAAATATAGTGGTCAAAGTTTGATAATCATTAATTGGGATCTCTCAGCATTTTAAATTCCATTTTTTTAAATTTCGGACTTATTTCCAGTTGGGTGTGTATGTTTTCCCCTTTAATTTTCAATTTACACTAGTGTACTCTTGTACTCTCTAGTGGTTTTACATGATTTAATATTTCCATAGTAGTTTACATCATTTAATCTAACTACCTCTTCAGATAAGCATTGAGATGGATTTTTTATTGGTATATTGGTACTTTGGAAAAGGCCTGTCTATTTTAGTTATGCCTTCAGTGCGGGTCGTCGTCCTCAAGCCTATGGGGGCGGGTTCAGGGAAGTTGTGGCTCAAGACACGGCTTGGTTCGAGTCATGAAATTCCATCCCAAAACATTTTCAAACAACTCTATATTCTAATTAAGTTTTCCTTCTACCTAATTTTACCATTCCTATGACACATACATTTCTAATCATTATCTCATGTTCATTTTATTGTGAAAATATGTTCGGGGTGACACTCCAAAACACAAACCTCTAAAACAAACATACTATTATGGCCATATCAAGGCCACCGATAGTAGTAATTCATTGGGCACATCTAATGGTGATTCATATTTCTATGTCAGATAAAAAATCGGGGAAAATTAGTAATCATTGTTATGTAATTCAAATCTAATGAATTTTTTAATGTCATAATTACAAATTCTTCCCACACTTTTTCTATGTTCTCATCTATTAGTATCCTATATTTATTTACACATGTATCCTTCTATAATGCGTGATGTGGGATGGAATTGGATTTTGATTTTGATTCAACAATCTTCATACAAACAAAATAACAAAATTATGTTTTCATTTTATATCACATAAAATTATTAAGGTAGATTGAAAATATGTTCAAATTTTTTTCAAGTGAAGAATACCCCATCCTTGCTTTATGGTAGGGGTACGTTGGTTTTGATTCTAGTTTCTTATTTTCATCACTCAATTTTTGTTTCAAAAATTAACAATTCATAATCCATGTGATTAATACATGTGATTTCTAGAAATGTATCACCAATCTCAATGTACTTGAAAAGAATCCTCCTCATGGTTACCAACAAATGCATCACATGCTTAATGAATTATCATGTGTTCATAAATTTTTGATTGGTGAGGTTTTATTTGCCTTTCAACTTATTTGATATGAAAATTTTTAAGAATTGTGAAAATGATTGTGTGAGCCTTTATAGTCAGAATTAATACAAATTTAATATCGGGTTCATATACTATAAATATAATATAAAATGTATAATGAAGATTAAGTTAATGATTCAATATTTTTTTAGTAAAATAAAGAATTAATATCCTAATGTTACACTAATCTTTTCCCAAATCGGTGCATTAAATGTGTGCACAACACTATGCCACAAAACTGCATCAATCGGCAGGCGGATGCGATTGGTGAGACTAATGTAAATACTGAAAATGGCCTTATTGGGTTTAACATGCTAGGAACGTGCATTCCATCCAACCTCTAATTTTATGCCATTTTTCTCCCTTTAATAATTTTTTCTAACACCATCATGATACAACACTCTTTTTTACACTGGGTTTTCACCATCTACCATTTCCTTAGCTTTAAAATTGTTGATATGTTTTTCCTATAGATTGGTAGAATCTGTATGTGTACAAGTTTGTTGTTCCTCTACATTAGGAGCAACAAAATTTTGAGAAACTTGTTGTTCATCATGATTGGCAGCATCGACATTTACAGAATTTATTATCTACAGAAGTCATTGATCATTTAATTTAGATTATATAAATGTTTTAATGAATAAATGATAATATGAGGTAACACAACGTGATTTAGAAAATATAACTTTATTATTGAAAACTTTTTTTAAGGTTTAATGGATTTAAACCCTCTATCTAGTATTCAAATACATTCATTGTGATCTCCTCTGACATACATGACATCTTTTAGATTGGGACCACAACGAAATGATTATAATGTCCCAAGGAAAGATCATTCTCAATTATATTGACATCTGACCCTTCAGTGATTTTGGATTATAATAGAACAATTGACCACTATCAGTTTGTGGGACCTAAAATATAAATTAATTTTACTTTCTATGAGTCTCTTATAAACGGTTCATCCTCGTTCCCTTCCTTACTAAAATCTACATTCACAAATCCCAATTCATCTTTTTTAAAAGAAATCATATTATCAACCAACTTGAAATGAAAAAATATTACATTTAATATTGTGTTATCAAACTCCCATATTTGTTTGATGATTCCAATGTATAAAATATTCATATAAATTGTATTTCCTTCCTTGGTACTATATACATGCATCGCTTCATCCACAAGTGTAACTCCACTATTTTCCATGGTACTATGTTAATAATTTTCATTTGAATATAATATATAACCATTAATTATATATCCATTATAAGATAATTAATGCACACTTTTTCCACTAGCTAGCCATTAAATTCGTTCTAAAATTGAATCTAGATTTTTAGAGGACTCCTTAAAAATATGGTCTCAAATCCATCATATATATTTTTGGTTGTGTGTATTTTATATCAAACCTTCACCCATTAATTAATTCACATGCCTAATGATTTATTTATGTGTTTCAACATATTGGGAAACCTATAAATAGTTATGCAAAATATAAAGGTGGGCCTGCTCATGATCGTTAAAAGTGATTCTGAAAACATCTATTCCAAAAATTCCTTCCCCAAACTGCCACCGAATGTGAATCAATTTTCATAGACCAATTCTTTACACACTAGACTGGTAGTCATTATAGAATTCAACAGCTTCCTTAAAAACATACTACTCCATAGTACATCTTTCTATATGAATATGATTTTTGAAGCACCCTTCAAAAATTTTCTTTTACCATTAAATGGGATACATCCATATATAATGTACATGACCACATAGTTAAATATATCTTACCAATTGAACCATCAATCAAACTATCATATCAAATAATTCTGGTGGGAATAACATAACCAATTCACACAATATCATAGAAATTTTATTATCCATAGTTATCAATTTAAAAGGGTCTACAACTTTGTTTCATATAGATTTGAAAAAAGAAACATAGATTGGTTAATGTATGATGGAAATTCTTGAAAAAAATAAAACATAAAGATACATGTATTATATCTTACATCAAAAAAATGAATTCATATGATTTCAGACCATTTAAATTTAAATCTATTATTGAAATGAAATTATTGATATTTTACTAATACACTTATTTAACCATTACATCATTCAAGATGTTTGAAAACAAATATATCTACTATCTGGAAAAAGTGTAAGAAGTTGGAAGAAGAAAAGTGTGTTTTTAACCCTTCACCAGAGCCAACTCATCACATATTCCCATGTCAATCTTGTCCAAACTAGACTTAATTCCATCCTTATTTTTTAGTGTGTAATTATTAATGTTACAATGAAACTATAACAAACATTTTATCAACATGCATGACATAAGAAAATCATAATGTACAAACAATTATAGTATGGTAATTAAAACATAATAATATTTTTTCCCAATAAGCTTTCCTAAGGATTTTTTATAAAGGTTTAACAGTAGTCGTGTCTATATATTTAACTTTCTCAAATAGTTCATCACCTATTAGCAAAGATGGAGTAGTTTGTTCTTATATACTATCACCGAATGATGTCATAAAATATTGTTACTTATATCGTTAGGGTTGAAATATTCAATGTCCTAGAAACATAGTTTTCAATGAATGTTTCAACCTAATTGACTATACATCTTGTTCAAAAATGTGACACGCTTGAGTTACTCTAATGCTATATCAAAAAAATCCATAAGAAGGAACATCCTTTATCAGCCTATACAACATGGATCTCAATGTGAAATCTCCATTTCTATAAGAATCATACAACATAGCACCTGAATCCCACAATAGTATCAAATAATCGATCAATGGATCCAAATAAACATTAATATCATTACATAGTTATTTTGGACCTTATATATGAAGAGATAAGATAATGTATTTTCATTTCATGCATAACCATGGTTGAAAGTTATAATTTAGAAACATAGTCAGCCATGTCTTTTTAGTGTTTCTTTGTAACCCAAAATAATTTACACCATCTGTATATTGCACAATAAAAATTATTCTCATCTCATTTCAAAATTATGGATACTTGGGATCCAATCTCTTCCACTAATGTGAGTATTCCATGTGAAAAATTTTCCCTTCTATATTTCATTTATCTATTTTCCACATCAATTATCTTGAAGTATCCTCACTTACATATAAGTTACTAAACCATGGAATTATTGGGAAGTTCCATATGAATTTCATAGGACCCGATTCATCAATATTATATCAAGAAGAACCACACATTGGGAAGTGTTTAAGTAATTTTTTGTACTTGAATAACAATATACAGTCATTTGGAAAGACATGTATTATTTTATAGATCATACTCATTGAACATAGAATTATTTTAGAATGATATTTTTGAAATGTAAGCTCATTATCTTCTGGGATCATATAATTTTATAGAGAAAAATGTCCAGTAAAACTGGTTTCACTTCATCTGTTTTTGGATTTTAAATTATATAGCTTCACTATGGCTGGAAATGCTGTATATTTAGTACAACAAGAATACAATGGAATCATTTCACATCTCCTAAACTATTCAAACAATTTTCAATAATTAAAAAGTTCATCTTCAACTGTCAATGACATTTCTTCAATCATATCTTCATCATCGTTCACACCTATAATCACATCCTTGGTACAGTAATCATTATTGTCCTTACATCTAACCATATTAGTTCATCCATAAAATGAAATATTATCTGATTCACTAGATACATTCATTTTTACCCAATATTATTCCAACATTTATAGCATTGATCTATTCTGTGATAGACCATGTGTTCTTCCATATCATCTAGACTAATTAGACTTGAATAATAACTTCGAAAACATAGAAAAATTATTTGGTAAGGCTCATATGCATTATCATTTGCATACATGATGAAAATGTTCACCCCATCCTCATACCCTTTTATCATACGATTGGCATCAATCCAATTTTTATTCATAAGAATCCTATTTGTTTCAGTAATAATAATATTTAACAAAATAGGTTAAGCGTAAAAACCATTTCATATAAATAGTTCATCTTATGATTAAAATATAATGTAAGGTATGATTATTTTTTGTTTTGATTTGAAATATATAAATTGGTTTATTGATGGTTATGATTTTACTAATGTGGGTTGTCATTAATCTTTTTTATATTATATAAACCTAATATACCATCTATTATACTAATTTGGTTCCCAAGAGAGACTTCTCCCATATCAAAACCAAATGTATCAGTGATCAACATTTGACCTTAAAAAAAATGTTGAAGGGGAGAAAAGGATCATAGGTGATCACATGCCTTTATTTTATAATATCATTATATTTTCAAGACAAAAAAATTAGTTAAACATTAAACTAATAAAAAAATAATAATATAAATTTTAATATTTAAAAAAATGTTTTAAAAAGGTATTTCATATATTCATTAAAATTATTTACATAATCCAAATATTTATTTACATAAAAATATAAATTTATAAATATTTTTCACAATATTTAATAAAATATAAAACTCTAAAATTAAATTGATGAAATTTAATAAATATATTTATATAGATTTACAATTTCTAATTTATATATATATATATTATTTGTAATTATAGATTTATAAATTGTATGTGTTTTATTAAAAAACTATTAGTTAATAATTATAATTAAAAACATTATTTTTAATATAAATTAATAATTATTTTTAAATTATATCATTAATTATATTAATCTATAATTATATTCCAACATAATTGTATGTATATATAAAAATTATTTAAAATATACATTACTTAATAAATATTAATTAATAATTTAAGTATTATAATAATATATATTATTTTTAAATATGAAATTACCAAAATTATCAATATAAGTTCATTTTACAAATTCATTTAAATATTTAACGTATCATTTTTATTCAATTATAGATTTATATATTAGTTCATCTTTATTAACATATAGATGTGTGCTTGTGTGTGTTTGAAGAACCCAATGACATGTGTGTATGTGTGTGATAAATGAATTCAACACGTAGGTGTATATATATATATATATCCAATTATAAAAAATGCATGTAACATTAAGTTTAATGTAATCTATATATAAAATAAACTAAAATTAATTACCAATATATAATATTTCTAATTGTAATTAATATTTTTAAATAAATATTAATAATTACTAATTATATATATTAATATATATGATTTTTGTTTTATTATACAAAAATGTTTTTATATATATGTTTGAGCACGTATGATGGCCCAAAGGACATATATTTCTATGTGTCTAATAAGTGAAATCAATAGATAAATTTCTATAATATTAATTATATTCTGATTTATATATATAATAAACTAAAATTAATTTCTAATATATTAAATATATTATATTAATGAATATTATTTTTTAGGCTCCAAAAGGGATTCACAGAAAAGAAACAATATGTTTGGGTGAATTAATGTATGGAAATTTTCCAACATAAACACATTTTCCTTAATCTCACACTGCCCAATATGATCTGAAGTTCATTATTAGTACCCTTGACTTCTTTTTTTAGATTACGATTATTTTATCATTAATCATATCTGGTCATTATCCATTTTAATAGATGATTCAATGAGCAATAACCCACACACACCGATTATTTCATGTAGAATATAATCATGGAGGGAGACATAATAAAATGATTTTGGTTTTGTTCAGCTACACTAGGCTAATTCAAAGAGAATACAATCAGCAATGTGATGATGAACTAAAATTCACTATGTTAATATATATATATATATATATATATATAATTATATATTACAGACATAGTCCATAGAACATGTTACCAATAATGTTGTAGGAGGGGGAAATTCTGGGTGACCATCAATTATCGCAGTAGAAATGTCATGTATGAAAGTGTCAATCACCTGAATTTTCACACTCCATCCAAATGCATGAGGGAAGTGTAATGATGATCATATAATTGGGTAAAAAATTAAAAACACATAGATAAAATACAAAAAAAATTGAAACCTTTGATATCAAATTTCAATTGGTATGAGAGAGACTGAGGGAGAGTGATGGAGAGCGCACAACGGTGAGAGAGAGTGGCAGCCTGCGTGGCATCAAAGAGGGAGAGTGGAGGAGAGAACGATAGGGAGGGAGATTGGTGGAGACAGCGATAGAGTGGGAGAGAGGAAGTTCTCATGGGAGGGATAATAACGAGGGAGTGGGATAGAAAGGGATAGAGAGAGGCAATAGAGCATGGTGGCTGGGAGGGAGAGCAATCGGGAGAGATTGTAGTGGCGAGGTTTCACTAAGAGATGATCATGAAGGAATGGCTAAATCATGGTCATTTAGTGTTAAATTTATAAAGTGTAATACGTTGTTTTATCAATTCTTCCAAAAAAAAGTTTCTAAATAGGTCTTTTATCAATGCATCCAAAAAACGCTGATAAATAGGGCTTTTAAAACTGCTAATATAAAAAAATTATAAAAATATATCTTTATCACTACTAGAAAAGCAATGATAAATATTATATAATATAGTTAATATATTTACAAAAATTAAATTTCAATAATTATAAATAAATATAACTATATATAATTTTATAATTTGAGATGGGAACATTTCAGGAGCTTCTCATTCTATCACCTCATGGAGTCCAAATCTTAATTGTGATGGTCTTTAATGAGGAATGATATTTTGATCTGAGGGAGGTGTTTTTCTATAATATTATGTAGAAAAAATAAAAAGTTTCTTTGATGACGGAGGATCCAATTTTTGGAAACCCTGATATGAAAGTCACTCACCTAAGAGAGTAATCTAAAACCATTACTGGGAATGAATATAAATGATGATTCTTCTCTAATGTCGAGAATTTTGCAAGAATTATTTGTTAAAATTGATCACTCACCTTCATTGAGGTAGACCATTTGATTGTGCAATATCAAATAATGGAATTTCAGCACATTATCATCACTCGGGAAATGATGTTTCTTCATGTTAGAGCATGGATGATTTAGGGGATTCATGGACATATCTCTTATATCTGGGGTTTTGAAAATTGGAGCATGACATTCATAGGTAAAGGATTTTTTTATTTAATTATCCATTCTGAAAATCATAAATACATGGAATGGGAAATTACCTCAGTACTGAGAATCATTATCAAGTTTAACAAAGAAACTAGGAAATAAAGGTTTGGTATCTTTTTCATGGTACTCGTTGAAGATGATATTCATGATGAAATTAATAAAATAGTTAATTTTGTGGCTTTTGGGTTCATAATTAAAATCCAAATTGCTCTATTCAATCTTTATGAATGTTTCTATAGGTTTTGAAATGTATGGAATATTGTTGGAAATTATCTTAGGAATCTAAATTTTACAAATTGTAAGAAGATGGGTCAATAGATTGACCATTGTAAATTCATGAATCTAATCCACCCAGTGGAAAATTCATTGAATATCAGGCAATCACACTTTGGATACAAGGAAACTAGGAATTCACTTGTTGGAACTGGTCAGGACCCTAGGGTTCGTAGTGTTGGGATACAACCATTGTGGCAATTTTAGCTGGTGGTTTGTCAAGTCGTATGGCATCTCACACTGGCCATTGTTATGTACAAGGTGTCAGTCCATTATTTTTGGGTAAAAAGGTGATTTCCCTCAATCATCGGGGGTGATTCTCCCTCTAATTATTAGGTTGTGGGTTTGAGTCCTATTTCAAATCATGGAATGTTGAATTTTGGACAGATTACTCTTCATGAGGCCCATGCTCGATATTTGGTAGGTATTATTGATGAGAAAGCATGATAGTTTGTAGGGAACATATTTCAACCAAAATGATACTTACTTTTGAAGCATATATCCAATTCTATGGGAGAAACCACATGCAATGAATGCATAATTCCTATTGTAGGTGCTGATGAATCAAAACTGTATGTTTTTTAGCCTTGCATGTTTGATCCACATGTAGTTGTATAAAATTGTGGGTAGGTCTCAAATGATGATAATAATGCACCTGATTTTATAGAAGTTTCATAAGGGTTGAAGAAATGGGAAAAGTGATCTGACAGGGTAATCTCCTCTATAAAAATAAAAAACACAAAAGGGGTGTGAGCATGTCCACTTCTTTTCAGGCATTTTTGGAATAATTTCTGAATATTGAAAATGTATATATAGGTGAAAGGTAAGTGGTTCACTTAGGTTAAGTTGTGGGGGCATGAAGAATGGAAGCGTCAGACCCCCCTCCCCATCTGTGAATGGTGGGTCTTACTTGTTCCAAGACAAACTGAAGGTTGAGAATCAAAGTACCAATCCCTCAAGTAGGAGTGATAATGGTTTTGAGAATATATAGTGGTCTTATCAACCCCATTTTATTAAAATAATGAATAATTCATATGTATCTTTTTCAAAGGCCTCATATGAGGAATGTGACATTTCATAAGAAAAAAACTCTATTATCCTACCTTAAGAGGACTATGAAGGTGAAGGTCAATTGAAGGCCTCAGTAAGGAAGTCACAGAATAGTTTTTTCAAAACATGGATTCACTTTTTATATGACGGAGTTAATGATATTCCATTTCAAGGACTATTTACCATTCAAAAGTTGTAATTTATAAACATTGAAAATATATTCTGAAACAATCTAGATATGGACTTTAGGGATCTATCTTATAAATTTAGTATTTTCACCACTCTAAAGGACTTCTCTAAATTATCATCAGATGATGAATATGAGGCCCCAAAAGGTCCAAGACATGGTGGAATGGTCGACAACCAAAAGGAAAAGAAGATATCCTAGGAATTATAGATAGAGAGTTACTTGTAGGGATTGAATAAATATATTAGGCTTCTTTAGTTCTAATGTCACATGTATAAATCTATTCTTTAACAAAAATAGAAAAATTTCTTTATCAGTGCTATAAAAGCGCGGATAAATCGAGCGATGTTAAGGTGTTGGATTTAACAGTGCTCGTAAAAATAACTAATAAATTCCACCTTTAATAGAATTAAAAGAACACTTATAAAAGAGGACTATATCAACAAATTTTCTTAGCACTGATACAGGGGGCCTTTGACAGTGCTTCTTTTAGCGTTGTTAAAGGTGGACTTTAAGAGTTCTAAAAAGCACTGAAAAAGGACCCACTGATAAAGGCGGATTTTTTTTCAAACCCATCACACCTTTTATTAGTTCTCCCCACCCCCTTTATCAATTCTTATGGGTGATCCCTCCCCAATTTATCATCTCTTTAGATAATTTTACTCTCCCACACACCCTTGCCTATAGAGAGATTCAAACCTAGGACCTCCATCTCCTACGTACACGCATTTTACACTCCCCCATATTGTATTGTTTTCCATTTTTTGATTTTTCTATATATTTATATATATATTTATCATCACATTTTTTATCCATATATTTATAAATATATATATATATATATATATTTAAATACATATATAAAATATTCTTTTTTGTGTTTATAAATTTATATATTTTTGTGTGTGTGTGCAACTATAAATATAATTATACATATTTATATTTATTTACATATATTATATATTAATATTTATATACATATATTAGAATATATATTTCTTATTCCATGCACACACACATTTCTAGACACACACACACATTATATACACATTAATTGTATAGGTATATAAATATACAAATATTTTTAATTTAAATAGAATATATATAATTTTTTATTTAGATAATGATTATATATTGATGAATATATTCAATATCAAAATATGTTTAAATATTATTTATAAACTTAATTTTTTTAGATCTGAATATAATAAAAATATGGATGTTTTTATATATATTTCAAAATAAATAATAATACAATATTTAAACTGATAATACATTAAAACCATAATATCAATATGAATGTAATAACTGGGAATAAATTCATTCTATTCTAAAAAAAGATAATAATCCCCCCTTAATCGAGGCTGAAAATCCGTCGAATGTTAAAAACTGGGGTACCCGGACTAAAAACTCAATTTTAAAGGCCTTATGGGCCATTTTTGGACTCAACAAGTGTGACCTAGGATCCCAAAAGTTAATTGGGAATAGATATTATCGCAATATTTGATTTTATATTTTATAGAGCTCAAATGGAAACTTAGACCAAATTTATGGTCGTTTAAAGATCGACTTGCGTTTAGATCTTATTTCAAAAATATAATTGATTTTTTTATTTTGTGGTCATTAAACTATTATTAAATGATTATTACTCAATAATAATTATAAAATTATTAGTTAATAATATTTTTGAATATTATTTATAATCAATTTTTACAAGCTATCTTATATATTAAGTGAAAATGCCAATTTAGCCATATTAGAAACATATTTAAAAATATATATTATATTTATATAATAATATATTTATATATTATTATTAATAATATATATATACACACTTTATCAACACTTTTTTATTTACATTTATAAAGGGCATGTGACGTCCCGAAAATCTAATGTATGAACCATATATTCGAAATTGTGCATGACATGTGACACCAAGCATATAAGGAGATATATTAACCGGATACATTAAAAAATGTTTACTATTTTAATGATATTTGATGTATTATATATTTTAAAATTCACACAACCTTGATTTAGCTTGTGTTACATGCAAGAGAGACTCTTTTTGAAAGCTTACATTACACACAAGACCGGGTTTCACCGAACAATTATATATTAGTAAAATATTATTATAATAAGATATAACACAGTCATTAAATTAGTAGTTATAGAACATTAATAAATAACATATGAAAATTATTTTTTAGCAAAATATAAAATGAATTATTTGGTTAAAAATTAATTTGAAATTAATATAAGAAGCAATTGAATATAATGTGAGTATTTTCATAGAAGACTATTTTTATGCTCAAAAAGTAGTTTTACTCTAACAGATTAAATTAATTAAAATTAGGGTGTTATATTAATGTAATATATATATTATATGTTAAATCAAATATTTGTTATATTCATCTCATATATTTGATAGGAATAAGATAAAACCAAACCAAATTTCACAAATAAAAACCTATTATTTTTATAAATGCAATTTTACCTCCTTTTAATGGAGAAACAATTTATGTCATATTATTAACATATTAATGGATTAAATATATCAAAATAAACTTTATCTCTGAAATGAAAACATATAAATTAGGTTAGGATAAATTTTTGGTATTTTTCTGTGAAGATTCATTTTCTAATGAATGGTGAAAAATACTGAATTTTGGTTCAAAAATTCATTTTCATCAAATAGATTTATAAGGATAGATTATCTTTAAGATTTATTTTAATGTTTAATTTTATAATATATTTATCAATTAATAATATTTATGTCATTGGAATAAATTTCACATTGAAATTGACTAATAGTATAGTAAACTATTGGACGTGTTTACTTTAAAAACTGGCATTGTCGTCCCATATGAGGTGTTACATTTTAAATAATTTTTTTCAATTATATGATTAGAATTTGAAAAAATGTATTACATATTTGGAATCAACTTAATTTTTAATTTAATATTTTAAACTATGTCTTTGACAAAAAATATTAGTGAATGTATTTAAAATTATTTACAATTATTAAGTCAAATTTTAGCTTAATAAAGGACAAAACAATTAACATAAGGTGTTAATTGAACTATGAACTTGTTCCAAACCAATTTTATATACATAAGTAGGAAACTAATATTCCATTATTTATTTTTATGTTTTTTTATTACTTTTATTTGGTAAAAACGTGCATAGACATATCTTCATTTTAAAAATACCAAGTGTGTCCTTTTCCTCCTTTATATATGGACACCTCCTCTTCCCCATAATCACACCTATCAATCCAATTTATATTGACCAATATCTCCTCAAAATAACTCCCCTTAGTTTATAATCTTTACATTTGGATGTAATCAACCTAAGGAAGCCTTTTGGTAGAAACCAAAAAGAGTTACCTGATTTGTAAGGTAATGTTTTCAATTGATCTCTTTTTTTTCATTTACATGTCCACCAACCCAAATAACCATATTATATGATTGTATAAAAAAACATTATCATAAATCTACTATTTTGTCTTTATTATAAGGGTTTGACCTAAACTTACACACACATCTATCTAATTGTTAAAATAGATATTGTTCCAATGTACGGAAAACTTCTGCCCCGCGAAAGGATGATAATTTATTTTTCCTTTTTCACCACTAATGGTGGCCATTATGATGTAAAATATGAATATATATATATAATATAATATATTTATAATATATTTATTCTTATTTAATTATTTTATAACACATACCTCTATACATTCTCTTTTGTGTAAATATGATAACATTTCTTGTGGAAGTGTGGAATGTTTCCCCTTAATGCGATGTGATTCCTTCACATTGTACATAGAACGTATTGAGGATGGAGTTAATAGAAATATATTACATATATTACATATATATAAATAATAATTTAATTATAATATACATTATTATACATATCATTTAGTTTTCATCATTTTAAAATACAACACTGAAATGAATGTAGCGTTCATGCATATGTACGGCCTATTATCTCCATGAACGATGCATTATGTTTCCTATACCCAATTATTATAGATTATTCTAAATACATATATACTAATTATATGTGATAATTAATTCAAGTATAATATTTTTGAGATGATGAAACCATGATATAATTTATGCGAACAACAAGTAACAAGTTAAAACTTACTCGAGAAAAATAAGTAATTAACAACCGAAATAGTGAATTTAATGAATGTTTGTTAAAAAATTAGTAATGATATATTATATGAAATTAATGGTGTTATAAACTTCACTATGTTTGTTATATTACTTATTTATATATTTTAAACCACTATAAAAGAGGCAATAGACCACACAATATTAGGAAGAATAAGGTATGGTGTTCATGTCTTACTTTTCTTTCTGTGAGCCATACACCATATAGACCACTTACTTCTTTTGTATAGAGTATCTTATGAACATTATGATAAATTATACCATTAATTATTTTATTCATGGTATGAAAACAATTCTTTCAAGGGAATTATGATTTAAATGTTTCAAGTGGTATGGGACACTTTGGGATGTTTAATGTTATTTTTCTTCCAAAAAGTTATTAATGTTTACCTCTGAAATCTCACTTCCTTTTGTGAATTTTAACATTACAATCAATAGATCACTTTATTTTAATATTTTTTAACAATAAATTATCTTGAATATCTATTTTCGTAAATAATGGATATTATTATTATTCCTTAAACCTTATATCATTTTGCATACAGTGTTCACTTTGACAGTAATTTGATTAATTAGAGAATTATTGATAAATATGAATCTTTTATTCAATATGCATACATTTTTATAAGGCAAATTATTTATTAAATAAATTATAAATTCATTAGTCTAGTATTACATGATTGGGTCTCGGTTAATGTTAGCAACTTGATACATCAATATTCTCATATAAGGAAACATTTCGCCAAATTAGATGGGTTTTTACCCAATATGATATAAACCATCTTGTGATAGGTATTGAGGGTAAATTTACTTTTACCAAGGAAACATGAAATCCAATAATAAAACATTTCTCTCAATTATATTCAGTTAATATTCATCAATGATATTTTTCATCGTCATATATATGAATTCATTTCATTTCCAAGCTTCCATTTTTATTTATCCATGATATTTTGTGTCAACATATATATATATTCATTTCATTGTCATTTTATTTATTAAATGGAATGTGTTTCCATTATTCTCATTTGAATTTTGATTTTCACTTACCAATTTATTTAAGAGACATGTGCAAATAATTATTTACCTTTCCATGATCATTATTATCATCAATTCAGTATTGCTTCCTCTTTATGGACCCTTAATAAGTATTTGAGCTCACAACTACTATGTTTCATTTACCAAGGTCATGAAAAAGTAATATTTGAATGAGAATTAAAGGATTTATTTTATTTTATTTTATTATATGTCATGTTTTATTTTCATTTCGAAATCTATTATGGGAATCATTTATGTATTTTGGTTTTCCAAAACTATTAAACTGATTGGTACTTTGGGATTTATTTACTTTTAATCATGCCAATGTATTAAAATAATTCATTGGATCCATGATTTTGGGGCTGAGTTGATACCGTTTCTATCAAAGGAAGTTTAGTAGAAATCATATGAACTATATTTTGGAAAACAATGTTTATATAACATAACCCTAAGATATAATATTATGATAAGTATAAAATAAAATCCAAAAATTTTTGTATGGTGGAGATTATGTGGGTATTCTGAGAAATACGTCCCTATCTGTATACTACAAGTGGATGTTGTTCTGAAACATATGTACCTCAGAATATTAAATCTAATAAGGTGTTCCGAGCCTAAATTATGGTATCTTAGTTCATGACAACGGGCCTTACTGGGCACCTAGTCTGACACTCTTGGGGGATATTCTTAGGATAATTCTCATTTTAATTAATGATTTTTATAAAGGATTTGAATAGATAATGAAAATGAATAATATAGGTTAAACATAATGTGTTTTAGATTGAAAATAATATTTCATGATTTATTAATCCTACAAATGATATTATGGGTAAACACTAGATTATGGAAGGATCATTGTGGAAATAAATGGATGAAGTATTTATGTATTATCATTATATTGAAAACCTTAGTTAAAATGATATTTAGTTATTAACCTTATTTCATGGATGTCCATCATATTTATTTTTGGAAATTATATAAATTTGGTTTTATAAAAGGACTAATTGTTTACCAGGTGTCAATCAATCATGTTCAGAATGGCCATTGGCCAAGAACTTATGATTGAAGGATGATAAGGGTTTCCCACCAACAATTGACTTACACAATGTCCTGGTTAATAAGTCAATGTTTTTAGTTGAACAATTTGATGAATAAATACTAAAAATGAACTAGTAAAATACCTTTTTCTGTTTAGAGATTAACTTATCAAAAATATTGATTTTGGAGAATAGTTAGAGACAAATATTCAAACTCATCACCGTTTTATAGACCTTATTATCCTTTAAAAGTGACTTTTAGTACATCTGATAAATATTTTTTTTGGGTAATGTGATTAATTATAATTATATATAAGCATAACCAAAAGTTAGTATTGTTAATATGAAACTTAAACCTATCATGTAAGAATATTTCCTTATATTCTTGGTTGGTAAAAGAATTACTCAACATTAGGAAAGTAACTTAGAAAAAATGTTGTCCTAATACCTTAATTTCTGTTGAACCAATGGTCTTCTAAATCAATCGATATTTATGTCTTTTACTCCCTAATATTTCAATTGATCATTCTTATTTTATTTATTTATTACCACAACCACTCCCTATAAATATTTACACTTTTCCTCCAAATACTTATTTTCACTAACCACTCATGTTCTCCTACATTGAGACCCAATTACATGGTAGTCCTTTGTACATCCTATTCTATCTTTTCTAGAGGATTTCTTATGAACCCTTATCATGATGCGGGACTTCAAACATAGTATATATTAAACAATCAGTCACCAATATCAAGTTCTAATTTAGAGTACACAATTTAATTAAGGCGGGGAGACTGTAACGACCAAAAAATCTAAAGTAGTAAACTTATATTCGATACTGTGAATAACTCAGAACACCAAACGCGTAAGGGGATACAATACCCTGATAATGTAAAATATATTTAATATTTTAAATTGATTTGATATATTATATATTTCAAAATTCATGCAACATTGAGTTAACTTTTGTTACATGCAAGGGTTGATCTTTTTGAAAAGTTACATTACATGCAAGATCATGTTTTACTGAACAATAATATATTTTTTTAATATTATTATAATAAGATATAAAATAGCTATAAAATCTTTTGTTATTCAATTTAATAACTAACTTATGAAAATTATTGTTTACGAAAATATAAAATGAACTAATTTTTTAAAAAGTAATTATAAATGAATATAAGAATAAATTGAATATAAAGAGAATATTTTTATAAAAAACTATTTTTATGCACAAAATTTTAGTTTACTCTAATATATTAAAATAATTATAATTAATGAGTGATATTAATGTAATATTTATATTTAATTTTTCCAATAAAATATTTTGTATATTCATCCATTAAATTTTATAGTCATTAGATAAGAACAAATCTAATTTCAGACATAAAAACCCATATTTATATAAAGGCAATTATAAGGCATTTTATGAGAGAACCCATTTTATTTAATGTAAACATTCCATCATTATTCAATGATTTTCGCTCATTATATATTGAGAGAAATCTATATGATATTAAATGTATGAAATTCAATATCCCCTTCATTCATTAAACTCTCTACTTTTTTATAGAACTATATAAAAGTACATATATGATATAAAAGTATACAAAAATTATATAAGTAAATGGTTTAAAAAATTTATAAAGGTAGAAAATTATAATATATATAAGTAAAATTTATGAATCTATAAAATTATAATAATTTATAAAGAAAAAAAACTATCATTATATATCAATTTATAAATATAGAAAACTATAAAAGTATAAATAATTAATAAAATTTTATATTTAAACTATATATGTAAATATGATATATTATAAAATTTAAAAAATCATATAAATTTAGAAAATAATAAAAATCATAAAGTATAATATAAATTTTAAATTGTATAAAAATTTAAAAATATAAACTTGAAACAATTTCAATGTGTCAAAAAACATTTTTATAACCAGCATTTTTTATTAAAAACTAAACATCAATCACATTATCGACATTTTTAATTTCATGTATTACTTGAAATTCAGTGAAAAAATAAGTACCAGTTGAAAATAGTTTTTAATATGACAAAAAAATTTTAAATGTCCCACGTCCTTAACCATAGATTTTAGCCAATAACATGTGAATCAAGGGGAAGAGAGGAGAAGGAGATGACAGAGAAGGAGGAGTGACAATTGACCAGATATAACAAATCATCAATTTCCAAGATAAAATATTAAAATTAAATATCGTGTCACCTATTATACTCTTCTAAAAAATAACCCTAATGAGATCCATCACGTAGATAACACATACATAAAGCACCAACCATCGTGGGAAACAATAAAAGGATAACATTGAGGATTACACACACCCACTATTCATAAATTCATAAAAGGTTCCAAATTGGGCTTCAAAATAAATTATCTGGGGATGCTAAGACACCCCACCAAATTTTATATTGAAATCACATTTTAAATTCCTTTTTAAACACAATCCACATAAAAACTAAATATATTAAAATAAAATAAAATACATACATGATTCCATTGACATAAGACCATTCAAAAGGAAAACTACACTTTCCCCAAATCTATTACCCAACTGGGGGATATCACCTTAAAATACACTTTACACTTAAACAACATTACCAATAGTTATTTAAAAAAATATTTCATTAAAATTTCCATTTATAACATTGGTAAAACAATTTAAATCCTTTATGATAAGTCATCCCACATTTTAAAAAATTACTAAATCCATCAAAACTATTACATATAGTCTTAGCCAAACAAAATGATTATTTTGAACATCAATGAATTCAATGATATAAAATCTAATGTGAAAAAACAAAACACCTACCTTAAATTAGGTAGATCCATTTAAAAACATTTCAAAGCCATAATGAAAATAATCACCTATGGTCATGAATGATGATATTAGAAAGAACAATCTCTATGTAAAAAATAGAAACTAAAACCTAGCATTTTAACCAACCCCAAACCATAGAAATAGATAGACAACCATGTTATGGATTATGGGAGACATATAATCTTGTATAAAATGATGGCAGGGGAATGGGTATGGATGAATAAGAAATTAATGGTATTACTAGATGGAAAATGTAACAACCCAAACTTTTATCGATTGAATTTCTCCCTTCTTATAGTAATTTCAAATAGTATAAATCACAAAAAATAACTTAGATACCATAGTAAAAATTTTATAAATAAATTATTATGGAAATAAGAAGTATTTTTAGAAGTTAAAAGGCCAATGCTGATGAAATTGTAACTTGGCCATAGGAATAGTAATATGACCCTTATTTATAGTAAACCATTCAAATGA
This sequence comes from Viscum album, assembly GCA_963277665.1. Taxonomy (NCBI): domain Eukaryota; kingdom Viridiplantae; phylum Streptophyta; class Magnoliopsida; order Santalales; family Viscaceae; genus Viscum; species Viscum album. The sequence continues at coordinate 411,087,896 of OY728128.1, read as the reverse complement.
ATAGTAACATCACATTTGATAGTATAAAAAAATTAATAAATCTTATTAATGAAAATATTATGTAATTATATCAGAATATAAGTAAATAAATGTTTTTAAAATTATTAATTAATTGGTAGTATTTTTGTAAGTCATAAATATTTAATTAATTTTTTTGATTAAATTAATAATTTTAAAAAAAAATTCATAAAATATATTTATAAATTATTATATTTATGTATTATGATTTTCAGATAATTTTATGACACATTAAGTAATTATTCAAAGTGTTATAAAATTGGTTATAATTTTAAAATCTTTGTTTTCCACGTAAATGATGATTTTAATTAAAAATTAAATTTCTCATATTTTGAAAGTTTCATTCATAAAATATAGTTTTAATTTTAATTATACACATTTATAAATGGTTTGGGTGAATTTTTGGAATTTTTCTAAACTACATGAAATCCTGTTGAATTGTAAAATACGATAATTTTTTATAAAAGCTAAATACATAAATTATTGAGACATAAATGTTTTATGGATTTTGTAAGACCAAAATCTAGATCCTTAAATCATTATTTTAATATATTTAGTCACATGGCTGAAACTATTCCTATTTTTTATCCAAAATAATAAACGAATGAATATAATAATGAGAAAACACCTCTCTCTCCATATAAATATCACCCTCACCACCTTTTCTCCTCATACCTCTCAAGCATTAATAAATTTCCAAATTCTGATCAAGTATCCTTACAAGACAGTCCCTCGTGTCCAAGATCCCATTGTCTCATCAAAATACTCTGACCGTTGCCCTAAAGTGGTTCTCAATGTGGAGATGTTTAAGAGGTAAAATCGGTTTCCTTTCTCATTGAAATTCTTTTAATTTATTTTTCTTTTCTAATACTCTACCCACATCCTCTATCCAAATGATCACGATAACTCTGTTATCTATTATATACAATAATTATATCATGTTAGTGGATTATCCATCACCAAAATCATTTCTCTCTCTCTCTCTCTCTTATTTCAAAAATGTAATCATTGTCCTTGATGTGTCAACTTACCGACAACGTGGACAATGTGTTTTCATTTTCCATTGATAACATAAATTCTGTTCACAAAAACACTATAATGGTTCGTAAATACTTTGAAATACATGTTATAACCCTTTTTATGTTTCAGAAAAAAAAAATTATGTAATACTAAATGTTAATATAAACAGAGTTTTTAGTGATAAAAACATCCAAAATTAACCTAAACTATTATCATTTACTATTTATTTAATGATTCATCGTCAATCCAGTTAATAAAATGATATATATATATATATTCATTTAAATTTCAATATTTCAATTAATAAAAGAAAATTTCAAATCTATAGAATTATACCCATTCTAGATAAACTTTCATACTCATATTCAAGTAAATCGATCATGAAAACCAAGAAAACAAACAGTCTCGAACGATGATGTTAAGCTATATAACTAATCTAAAATCCCATAAATTATCTTTCTAAAACTATAAAGAAAAAATGAATGTATAAATGGTTTATTACTTTTTAGTTAATATATTTAATTTTATTTTCTAGTATATTAATGAAAATATAGTGATTGGACGTATGGTAAAGTGAATTCTCGAACCCAACTCTCTTTCATCGGGGTTTCCCTCTTTCACCCCTTCCTCAGTATGAATATTATTTTTATATCATATATTGATAATTATCTTCTCTTTTCTTTGATATACATGTTACCAATATGGTTTTATAATAAATTAAATTTATTTCTCCAAAATAACTCTTCTTTCTAAAAACACATATTTTACTTATCGTGATATTATTTCTTCTTCACTCATAATTAATGATTCTTGTACCAATTAAGTTATTCCATTACACTTTTGGGTACCCTAATGTTTATTTGTTAATGTATGATTTATAAAAATAAATCCATTTCTTTCGATACGTTATTTTTTGTCCAGGTTTGATATACGTTCTATGTGGAATGCATGATAATGTATATGTTATTATGTGATGGGTGCATCTGGAATTATATAGCTCTTGTAGAAGATATAATTTGATAGGTGCATCTAGAATTATATAGTCCTATAATTTCATGGATAATGTGATGTATCTTTTTAGATGAATTGAAGTATGTGTGGTAGTTGACAACTAAGGGGTGTTGTTTCATTTTTATGCTTTTCCATATTCAAATCCTTTATTTAATTCCTCCTCTCATGATTATAATCCTTTGACTATGTTATGATGTTTATTATTTTTCTCACCCCATGTAATATTGATTAATTTTCGTAACTATCCTATTACCGAGCTTTTATCACCCCCATTTCTATGATGTATATCCTCATGTTATCACTTGATCTAAGGAGAACACAATGACCAATAAGAGGCTAGAGAAAAGGATTTAAACAAATGTTTATGGTTTATTTTTTAAAAGTTATTTATGGTCCCAACATTATAAAAACAATAAACCATTGGATCCTGGATGTGTAATGATTTTAATTTATTTATATTTAAATGATGTAATAAGTAATGTAATTAAAATAGTGTCACTATAGTCGGTATCATACCCCTGTTTAGTTAATTTGGGAATTAGGATTAGAGGACCGTAGTGAAAACCCATGGAATGAGACTAATTATAGGAAAGCACCCAAGAAGCATTGTTTTAAAAAATTATAAACATAGGGATCCCACAAGATATAATTTTAGACATAATTTCCCAATGTAATATACTATTTATTTTTTACTTGTTCACTTATGTTTTGTTATGAACTTTTTGATGTTGTAAAATGGTGCTAACCATGAGAAACCCTTCCCAAGAAATGTGTGAAGAACAACACAGTGATTGCCTGAAAAAAATACAGTGCCTTAGGAGGTGGAGGTAAAAATTTCACGGTGATTCTTACACCTATGTCTCAAGTTATGAACAATAACCAAAATAATGTGGATCTTTCACCTTCACCAAATAGGGATAAACCCTCTATCATGTGTTTTATGCGATAATGACCACCGATGTTTAGTGGATATTCTAATCCAATAGTCAGGGAACAGTGGGTTAAATCAATGGAGAATATAATTTCTTTGCATCATTATTCTTAGATGTATAAGGTGACTCTATCTATTTACCAGTTAGATATAAAGGTCGACCAACGTTGGAAATTTATTAAGAAAACCAAACCAAAGGATAAAGATGAATATATGGAGTGGTAATAATTTAAGCTAATGTTTCTTAATAAGTATTTCCCATGAACTCTTCGTACAAATATTGGGATAGAATTCATAGTGATGTATCAAAAGTAAGGTGGATCTATCACAGCCTATGAAGAATATTTCCTAAGGCTTGAAAGGTATGCTTCAGAATTTTTTATCAACATTGATAGAAAAATTTATATATTATTTAGTGGTTTGAAACCAAACCTTTGAAATTCTATTTCAATTCAAGACTTTTGGAGTTATGAATAAGTCATTCGATTCTCTCTCAATTTGGAGATGGAGTTTAGAGAATGGTCCCAAGTCTTTGGTGATAAGGTTCAATAAAACAAGACAGCCAACCTTCTCATAGTTTTTTGGAGCAACCATATGTATGAAGATGAAACTTGGGAACCTGAGGAGGTAATGAAGGATAAATACCCTCACCTATTTATGTAAAACGAAATATTTTGGGTGAAATTTCAAAAGGGGGGAAGAATGTAATGACCTAATATTTTATCAATGGAATTTATCCATTCTTATAGTAATTTCATATAGTATAAATCAAATAATATATCATAGTAACCATAATAAAAAACATTATAAAAGAGAAATTAATTAAATAATAACTATTTAGATGTTAAGGAATCAATACCAATAATATAGTAACATGACCTTAGGGATACGTAGTTCATTAGAATGCATACAGTGGTTTCATCTATTGGATTTGGTGGCCTAGAACCAACTAATTTGTAATTTCATCATTAATAAAATCCTTATCACATCTTGATTGTTCTTCTATGTGCCAATGCATTTGATAATGTCCTGATAGTTGTTTCATTAAAGGTTCATAGTGGATCTTGGCTATAATGATTGCACGTATGTTCCTTAACACTATTCTTGAATATATGTTCTATGGTTGTATGATATTATTTGAGGGACACAAATAATAATGGTCATTAGGGGTGAGGACTCCTAAAACATTGAGGCACCTTCTCATGGTGTGCGTACATGGTAATATCTAAGAGGATATTATGAGAACGAGACCTGCCAGTAGGAAAAACACATTTTATAGTGTCTTTGGATGTTCCAATCTGTAGACATCTGTATTGGTCCATGGACTTTATGATTATTATGAATGGGTATTACAACTTGCGCACTAATATGTATTCATGAAAACAGTGATGAAACACTGTTCTCAGTGAGGTAGGATATGTTGGTTGCATGAGGAGTAATACTGCATTAATAGATAAGACGTGAAATTATGTGTCCCTTCTGTTACATAACAGAACTAGATATCTCAGGCCCTTCGATGGAATTGATATAGCCTAAATGAATCCATGTCCATGGTAAGGAATGGGCAAGTTCAATTCTGGAAATTCAAAGAAAGAATTATTGAGCACAATGGTTGATGGCACTAGCTTGCAACCCATTGTATTAGAGATATCGAGAAAAAGGGATTATATTAAACGGTAAGCGTTTGTAGGAGGTGACATGTCATTGCGGTGTTACATTCATTCTTTATGGGTGCCTTGGCGTGTTGATATACACTAAACATGGACATTAGGTAGGATCCACCTAATGCCACTGAGAAAGAGGCCTAGAGGGTAACACACTAACTGTGTCCATGTATCTCAGTTAAATATTAATTTAACAAGTTGAATAAAGATTATTCCCAATTGTGGTTTAATAATTATTCAAGGATTTCTGGTCACATTTATTTTGACACTAGTTATTCGAGAGAAAATATTGTGGGAAAAATACTATATATATATTACCGAGTAATGGGGTTACATTTATTTAATAAATAAATAATTATTACTCATGGTATAATAAATGAACTGGAGAAAATAAATAAAACTGAAAAATATAAGTACATGCTGTGTATATTTATATATGCATGCCATGTGGTTTTTATTTTCAGGATTCGGGACAAAAATATTGTTTATTTAATTGAATAATATTAAATTTAATACGTTGGGAGCATGTCATGTAATAATGATAGTCAACTGTTCTTATTAAGACATGGGGTATTACTAAGAATTAAATAAATTGATTAAATACATTCAGGTAATTAATTCATTTTATTATTCTAAGTATTATAAATCCCAATTACACTATTCTCATGATATAGTGCCATTATTATGCACAATAGATTTGGAAACACTCTCAAGCCAAGAGAGAAATCCCTCTCCATCAAGAACGTTCTCAAGTTATGAGAGTGTGATCCTCTATCAGATCAAGGTGATCAAAGGCAGACATCGCATGCTATGATTCATCCATGCTAGAACCTATAAATCCCTTAAGCGACGTCTAGAGATACATGGCGCATGTGTGGATCACCTCTATATGAATTCAACACTTGGATTATACTACGCAACAACTGATCATGTGAACGTGACTGGAGACATCAACGAAGATAGAATTCCTCTCAGATAATTCTTGTGAATTATTTAAATTATTTATAACCAACATATGATTATCCTATCTCTATGGTTCCCGAATTCCCTCTTTTTTTTCTGTTTTTTCATTCTATTCCAAAGATCTGGCATTTTATATTGTGACAGATCTCAGTTTGAATGTTTTTTAATGTTAAAATTAATGTTGTTCAAAACCACAAATGAACTTTTGTTGTGCCCAGAACCTACAAGTGGTATCCGAGTGGTCATATCGTTGATTATAATTATTTAGTTTTTTGTTGGTGATTCAGGCATTTTATAAATTAGTTGATTCAATTCAAGTTAATCAATCTTTAAAATCTGAATATCGAGATCCGTTACTCCTCTCTCGTTTCTCAATCACCTCAAAGAATGAAATTTGTCATTTAATTTTGATTAAAATATACTAGTGGAACTCATCTGGAGGAGCTAAAAATTTATGGGCGTACAACACCAGAATACATAGCCTATATATGGAAGTACACACCGTGTAGTCTAGGATCATGCATCAGACTGGTCTTCCAAATCTGGTCATGTATTGATCCTATCTATGTCATTAATGACAGTATGTGTTGACCAGGAATAGTTGGCACACAGTTTAGGGATTACAAGCCATGTGGTTCGACTGAACATGGTGTGTAGTCCCTTCGTGTTAGGCTTAAACTGTGTACCTCGTACACGGCTTGCCCGACTGGAAACCTTGTAACACAGAAACTACACAGCCTGTGTCCCACTGGACACACCGTGTAATCTAAAAATTTCCGAAGTACATTAACATGCCAGGTCCCCGGGCATGTGCATTAGATGGACAGTGAATAAAAGTACACGCCGTGTAGTCAGAACTACACATCGTGTACTCATCCAAGTTATGTAGATTTATGAAAATATACTATTTATATTATATGAACCCTTGATAATTGTAGCATTGTGCAAGCGTAAAGCTGAAGCACAACACGTGATAGGTGTTTTATATATTTGTGTTTAATTTAACAATCTTTGTAATGTTCATTTCACTCATTGGGTAGTTATGAATGGGAATTCACTGGGTTTCCTCCAAGGTACAAGTTATGTACAAGGATAATTTTAAATGAATTTCTTTTTTTAAAACTATCATGGATGAGAATATCATGGAAATTCAGATAAATGGTTTATGATAAAAGGATTGATTAATTAAAGACAATTAATTGATTCAAGTGTGATTTTTCTTAAACAAGAACAATTAATGAATTGAATGCTAGTTTTATTTACGCATAAATATGATTTCATGTATGGATGATCATGATCTAGACCAAGACCTTTTTATGTGAATGGGTTCTTTTAATTTATTTATTCAAATTAAATTTTTTGGCCTACAATCCATCTCCTCCTTAATATGTAGGGCATGCGTGCCCAATGAATATTTTATGTTAAAACCCCCTTTTCCCCCTCACCAGCATGTGAGATAAAATAATATGTAATGGATGGAGCTCCCATGCTAGTGGAGGTGGCTCAAGTCAGGAGCCAAGGTGAAACCAATCTAAGGTGATACAAAGGTGGACATGTGGGAAGCTGTAAACATGAACCTGAGAGGTTCAAGGAGTTTTCTCCCCTAGGTCTTGGGTTAGTTTATCAACCACTAGATAAAATAACCAATAGAACAAGCTCATGATCATAGCATATATTTTATTTCTGTCAGTTGCATGGTTTATTTTTTTGGGTGTGTTGTCACGATCACACAATTAAGGAATTAAACATGCATGCAAGATGGAACTAAAATAAAACAGGCTTATTCATAAATATTATCCTAGAAATGGTTAATCACCTAAGTATATCCCACATAATATTAACAAGATTGTAATCAATGATAATAAAATGGAAATTTACATATAAGGATAAAATATCTCAAAGAAATATTAAGTCGGTGTAGCCTTACATAAACTTGGTTATAATCGAACCACAGTTCAAAGTGATTGACCAACCCTAGTTGGGGTACATTCAATTATTGGGGAATTATAATTCAAGGTTATGGGTTTACATGACTTGGTTTTCATCCAGTGTTGACTTCCACAGCAGGATTTGGTGTGACCTAGAGGCAACGGTTGTGGAAATCCAAAATAAAAGGATTTCAGGATTGGGTAGTCCACTCAGCGGATAAATGAACTGCGAGTTAATGCAGTTGGCATTTGGAATGCATACATAAAACCCTTCAATTTGCTTGACCAACCCAGGATGGGGTAATACTAAAGGAAATATGGATCCTTTCCACTAGAATATTCAGGAAACAGAATATTCTGAAGTTAACGGTGAGGGCTATTGGATTTTGATAAAATAGTGGGAGGCTAATAAGTATTTATTTATTTAGTTTTCTCATTTTTGTAATAAAGTAATAAAGCATTGCACATCATAATTTTTAGAAATGGAAATAAAATGGCTTCAAACATATCATTTTGAAGCACACTCAAGATGGACAACCTTCTCACCAGCACCAATTTCCAAGAGTGGCAGAGGCATTTAGGCATCATCATTCGCCATGAGAGGAAATTGTATGTGTTTGAATAGCATGTTCCAGTTGCGCCTAGGAAAGAGGACAGGGATGAGGAAATATCTCTATATGTGAATCATATGGATGATTCCACAGACGTCCAATGTTTCATGTGATCATCCATGTCTAATGTGCTCATGAAGCAACATGAAAAATTTGACGCGTATAGCATGCTGTCTCACCTTATGGATCTCTATCAAGTGACGGAGAGACAAGAGATATATGAGATCTCCAATGATTTGTTTAGAACTATGCTTGGAGAGTATGCACCATCTGGGCCTCTTTTAGTTATGCTTATTGGTTACATTGAACGCCTGGACATCCTAGGGATTAAATTCTCGGATGAGTTGTGTACAGATCTCATCATATCATCACTGCCCAAGAACTTCTCTAGCTTTATTGTCAACTGTAACATGAGTGAGAGTGAGAAGAGTCTATCGATGATTCTTAACTTGATTATCAAGGTAGATAAGGGCATGGGGAATGATAAACCCATAGTCCATATGGTGAATAAGAAAAGGAAAGACAAGTCAAAGGGGGAAGTACTTATAAATGTTCTGAATCCCCGAGAATTGTCCCTCCAAGAAGGGGATGCTCTATAGGCAAAGTAATGAATGAGAGGTGGTGTGTTTTTCATGTGGGAAGCAGATCCACTGGAAGAGGAGCTGCACCCAGAAGCATGGGGATGATAATGATGTGTTCGTTATTGAGTGTAATATTACTATTTCTACACATTGGGTATTTGATACAGCTTTTGGGGATCACATCTATATTCAAATTTAGGAACCAAGTAGATTACAAAAGATCTCCATAACAGAGGTGGATCTTCGATGTTCCAATGGAACAAAGGCTGGATTCGTTGGCTATTGGCGATTACCACCTCTCATTGCCGACTGGGATGATTTTGGTTTTATGTAACTGTTATTATGTTCCTATTGTTACCAAAAATATAATTTATGTATCTTGTTTTGATATGGATGGATTTATTTTGATGTTTGAAAATAAGGGTTGTCTCTATAATAATAACAACATATGTTATTGTATGGTACAGTTAAATAATGGGTTGTATGTATTAAATTATGAAAACCACATTTTGGGAAATGATAACGAAACAAACTCACATGACTCATACATCACCCAGTTGTGGCATCACCGTATTAGTCATGTAAACGAGAACCGCTTGACAAAGCTCTACCAAGATGGCTATTTAGAATTTACTGAGCTAAAACCACTTCATAGATGTCATGATTGTTTACAAGTTAAAATGACCAAGCCACCTATTGGTAGAAAAGGTGAAAGGGCCACATAGATTCTAGTATTGGTACCCATGAATGCATGTAGACCATTTCTTATAGAAGCTAGAGTTGAATATTATTACTTAATTAATTTTACTGATGATTTTAGTAGATATGGATTTGTCTACTTAATGAGGTATAAGTCAGAATCCATAGAAAAATTTAAGGAATACAAGAATAAAGTAGAGAATCAGCTTGGTAAAAAGATAAAGAAGCTTAGATCGGGTTGAGGTGGAGAATATCTGAACCATGAGTTCCGCCATCTTCTACGGGAATCTGGGATTCTATCTCTTCTCACTCCTCCATATAAACAATAGTGGAATGGTTCTAGTGAAAGGATGAACCGCACCATGCTTGACATGATGAGGTCGTTGATGAGTCATGCATATCTTCCATTATACTTTTGGGGATATTGATTAAAACTACAACATACACATTAAACAGAGTACCAACTAAGGCGGAAAATGGAATTCCCTCTGAGTCATCGAATGGAAAGCATCCCATTTTGTCTCATACAGGTGTATGGGTATGTGAGCCATTTGTTAAGGCCTTATCATGCAATAAAATAGCACCCTGGGGCGCGATGTGTATGTTTATAGGATATCCCATTGAAACGAAGGGATATTACCTATATAACCCTCAAAAAAAGATTGTTATTATTACCAGACAATCAGTCTTTCTTAAGAGGGAACACATCCTTAAACGGGATAGTGGGAGAAAGATTGACTTCGATGAATTTAATGATCATGATACACAAGGGTCGGTACATGAAAAAGATCCACAAGTCCCTGTGGAAGAGGTTCCAGAAGGACATGTATTGCGTAGAAGCTCAAGAGAGGTAAGGGAACAAGAGAGATTTGGTTTCCAAGTCATTGAGGATGGTGAATCATTAATGTTGGAAAATGATGAACCTATCTCCTACAAGGAAGCAGTAGAAATCTCAGATACTGCAATATGGCTAGAATCTATGAATTCTGAGATGGATTCCATGTATCAAAACCATGTATATGTTCTAATCGATGATGAGGTTGATATAAATCATGTTGGATGCAAATGGATATTCAAGGGAAAAATGGACATGGAAAGTCAAGTTAGCACCTATAAAGCAAGGCTGGTGGCTAGAGGATTCAGATACCGTCAAGGAATTGACTATGATGAAACCTTCTCACCAGTTTCCATATTTCAATCCATAAGAATCATACATTACACAGCAGCCTACCATGACTATGAGATTTGGAAAAAGGATATCAAAACAACATTCCTTAATGGGAACCTTCTCGACGATTTCTATATGAAACAACCAAAAGGGTTTGTGACACCAGGTGAAGCCAAACGAGTTTCGATGTTGCAGAAATCCATTTATGGATTGATGCAAGCATCCAGGTCAGGGAACATTCAATTTCATGAAGCCATAAAGGAATTTGTTTTCATTAAGAACCAATGTAAGCCATGTGTTTATAAGCGGTTTAATGGGAATGCAGTCATTATATTAGTATTATATTTCGATGACATGTTGATTATTGGAAATGACATATCATCCTTACAGTTAGTTAAGTACTTGTTGAACAAGTGTTTCTCTGTGAAGGACTTGGGTGAGGCAGCCTACATTCTAGGGATCAAGATCATTCGTGATTGATCCAAGAGGCAGCTTGGACTATGTCAGGGTATATAAATTGACCAGATAATAAAGAGATTTATTATGGAATGATCAAAGAGTGGATTAGTTACAGTATCACATGGACTACATATTTCTATGAAAATGTGTCCATAGAAAAAATAAGAGAAATATAGAATGAGTAAGATCCCATACATTTCAGATATAGGATCCATCATTTATTCCATGTTATATACTAGGCATTATGTTGCCTATGTACTGAGTATGGTAGGAAGATATCATGAATATCCAGGAGAATAACATTGGGCTGTTGTTAAGACTTTCTTTAAGTAGCTAAGAAGAAATAAGGATATGTTCCTGGTGTATGGAGGAGACACGGATCTTGTCATCAGAGGGTATGTTGATGATGGTTTTCAGATAGATCAGAACAATATGAAGTCGCAATCTGGATATGTTTTCTATCTCAATGGAGGAGCTATTAGCTAGAAGAGTTCAAAGCAGCCAATTGTCACCGATTCTACAACAGATTTCAATTGTATAGTGGCTTCGGATGTATCCAAGGAAGACATGTGGATTCAAAACTTTGTCCAAAATCTTGATATGATGCCTAGGAGTAATGATCCTATCACATTGTATTGTGATAATACTGCAGTGGTGGATCTTTCAAAAGAACCAAGGCCACATCAACGGACAAAGAACATACGCTGAATGTATCACCTATTGAGGGATTACTATCAAATGGTTGAAGTTGCTGTGAGTAGAGTATCCACCTAAGTGAACGTGGAAGACCCAATGACTAAAGTCCTATCTCAGCAGAAGCTTTAATATCATGTAAGAGCTACCAGGTTAAAGGTTGTTAGTAGTTGGCTCTAGTCTAAGTGGGCGTCAGTTGGAGTTGGGGGCCTACAACCAACTACTTTAAACTTTATTCATTAATAAAATCCTTATCACATCTGGATTGTTCTTTTGCGTGACAATGCATGTGATAATGTCCTAAGGATAGTTGTTTCATTAAAGTGTCATAGCAGATTCCTGCTATGATGAGAACTTCGAAGTTCAATAACACTATTCTTGAATATATGATCCTTGGATATATGATATTATTTGAGGGATACAAATAATACAGGTCATTAGTGGTGAGGACTCATAAAACTTTGAGGCACCATCTCATGGTGTGCACCCTTGGTAATATCCAGGAGGATATTATGTGAACGAGACCCGCCAATAAGAAATCAATATTTCATAGTGTCATTGTATGTTCCTATCTGTGGACTTGGGTATTGGTCCTTAGACTTTATGATTATTATTAATTGGTATTATAACATGCTCACTTATATATATTGATGAAAACTAGGACGACACACTATTCGCGGTGAGGTATGATATGTGGGGTGCATCGCGAGTAGTACCGCATTAATAGATAATGCAAGAAAGGATTTGTCCCTTTTATTCCATAATGTATTTAGATATCTGAGGCCCTTTGATATAATTGATATAGCCTAAATAAATCCATGGAAATTGTAAGGAATGGGAGTGTTCAATTCTGGGAAGTCAAAGAATGAATAATTGAGCTCAATGGTAGATGGAACTAGCATGCAACCTGCTTGATTAGAGATATCGAGACGAAGGGATTATATTACACAGTAAGCATTTGTAGGAGGTTACATGTCATTGCGGCATTAACATGTTTCTCTAAGGGTGCCTTGGCGTGTTTCTAGATGAAAAACATGGACATTAGGCAGGCTCCGACTTATGCCACTATGAAAGTGGCCTAGAGGGTCACACACTATGTGTGTCCATGTGTCTCTGTAAAATATTCATTTAACAAGTTGAATAAATATTATTACCGATTGTGGTTTAACAATTATTCAAAGATGTTTGATCACGTTTATTTCCACATTAGTTATTCGATAGAATATATTGTGGGTGAAATAATATATATTTATTAGCGAGTAATGCAGTTACATTTATTTAAGAAATAAATAGCCATTACTCATGGTCTAATAAATGAGGTGGAGGAAATTAATAAAACTGAAAGATAAAAGTACACGTCATGTATATTTATATATACACGCCGTGTAGTTTTTCTTTTATGGATTCATGAGAAAAATATTGTTTATTTAATTAAATGATATTAAATGTAATATGATGGGTGCAAGTCAAGTAACAATGATAGTCAACAGTTATTATTAAGACATGGGTTATTACTAAGAATTAAATGAAATGATTAAATACATTCGGGAAATTAATTCATTTTATTATTCTATGTATTAAAAATCCCAATTACATTATTCTAATGATATAAAGCCATTGTTGAACACAATGTATTTGGAAACACTCTCAATTCAAGAGAGAATTCCCTTTCTACCAACAATGCTCTAAATTTACTAGTGTGTGATCCACCACCAGATCTAGGCGATCAAAGGAGGACATCTTAAGTGAAAGTTCTTCTGTGCAAGAAGCCTGAGATCGCTTCAGAGACGTCCAGAGATACTTGGCGCACGTGTGGATCACCGCTAGATGAATCCTACACTTGGATTCTACAATGAAACGACACATCACGAGATCATGAACAGAGACATCAACAAAGAAATAATTCCTCTCACGTAATTATTATGAATTAATTAAATTAGTTATAACCAACATATTTTGATCCTATATCTATGGATTGGGATTACCTCTTTTGTTTATTCATTCTTCGTTCTATTCCAAACATCCGGCGTTTTATATCTCGACAGATCTCGGTCTGAATGTTGTTCAACGTTAAAATTAAAGTTGGACAAACCCACCAACACGCTTCCACTGCGCCTGGAACCTACATCATCTTGGATATCGGTATATGGGATATCTCAGCATTTTACATTCAATTATTTTTGTGATTGTACATATTTTTTGTTGGGTATGTTTTTTCCCCTTTACTTTTAATTTTACACTACCATAATCTCTTATTGTCTTAAGGTTTTACGTGCATGGTGGTTTCCCTAGTATTTTGAATCTTTTAATTTTAATACCTCTTCACTTTATTATCAAGATGGTTCTGTATTGGAATACTGGTACATAGGAATATGCCACCCTATTTTAGTTATGTGTTCTTCATTGGTCACCAGCCCCTGGCCTATAGAGATGGGGTTGGGGAAGTTGTGGCTCGAGCCCCGGCTTGGTTCAAGCCTTGACATTCATTCCCATAACATTTTCTAACAACACTATATTCTAATGATGTTTTTTTATATAGAATCTATTCATGTATGATACTCTGCTATATTCTTATATTTAACCCATGTTCACTTTTTTATCAAAATATGATCTCGGTGACACCACAAAACCCACACCTCTAACACGACCATAATGTTCTTCACACTTATAGGGCACTAATAGAAGTTGTTTATTGGGTATAGCTAATCATGATTCACGGGTCTATGTTGGATAAAAATATTTGAAAATAAGTAATAATTATTATGTAATTTAGATTTAAATAAAAACAAATTTTTATTATGTCATACTTACACTTGTTTCCCACAACTTTTATATTTTATCATCTACTAGTATCCTTTATTAATTAACATGTGAGTCCTTCCATAAAATGTGATGTGGGATTGAAGTAGATTTTTATTTTGATTAATCAATCTCTATATAAGAAATTGATAATAATTATTTTGTTATTTCATATCACATAAAAGTATTACGATTGATTTAAAATATCTTCCAATTTGTTTCAAGTGGAATGTATCTCATCCTTGCTTTATAGTAGGGGTATATTGGTTTTGTTTCTAATTTATTATTTTTATCACTAGGTTATTGTTTCATAAATTATAAATACTTAATCAAAGTTATTAACACATGTATTTTCATGAAGGTTATTACCAATCATAATGTACTTAAAAATATGTATTCTCACGATGACCAATATGTACTTTCAGGGCGCAGTGGAAGCGCGTTGGGGGGTTATCCCAACTAGAATTTAGAATTAAAAAATGTTCAATCCAAGATCCATCAAGATATAAAATGCCGGATCTTCGAAATAGAACGATGAACAAAAAATAAATGTATAATACCAGAACCATTGGGATAGGATCATCATATGTTGGTTATAATTAATTTAATTAATTCACCAGAATTACCTTGGTGTAATACATTCTTCGTTGATGTCACGGTCATGATCATGTGATCCGTCGTTGCATCGTAGAATCCATGTATAGGATTCCTATAGCAGTGATCCACACGTGCTCCACGTATCTTTGGATGTCACTGAAGGGATATCCGTGTGGCAGCGCCGAATAATCTTCGCATGCGATGTCCGCCTTTGACCGCGTTGATCCGTTGGAGGATCTCGCTCTCGTAACATGAGGGTGTTCGTGGTGGAATGTTAATTCCCTCTTGGACTGAGAGTATTTCAAAATCTATAGTTCAAAAGAATGGCTCTGGAAAAGTTTTGGGGTTGTGAGGATATTTATAATCGGGTTTGAGGTTTAGAGAGTTATGACAATAAATAAACGTGTTACACATTTTATTTATTTCATTAACTCTAACTGAAAACCCCCATGTCGAATCATTAATTCTTTGACATGTGGCCACTCAGATTATAATAAATATAATTTTATAAAATAAAATTATATCCTCAAAATATCTACTAGAAAACTACACGGCATTTAATAATTAATACACGGTGTGTACTTGTATTCTATAAAACTACACGACATGTATATTTAATATACACAACATGTACTTTAATATTCTATATTCCTACACCAAATTTATTAGACATTGAGTAATGGCTATTTATTTCTTAAATAAATGTAACTATATTACTCGCTAATAAATATATTATTTCTCCCACAATATAATCTCTCAAATAACTAGTGAAAAAAATTTGATTCGGCATCCTTATATAATTATTAATCCACAGTCGAGAATAATATTTATTTAATTTGTTAAATTAATATTTAACTGAGATACATGGACACACATAGTGTGTGACCCTCTAGGCCTCTTTCTCAGTGGCATTAGTTGGAGCCTGACTAATGTCCAATGTTAGCATCTAGCAACATGGCAAGGAACCCATAGAGAAAAAAGTTAACTCCGCAATGATGTGTCACCTCCTATGAATGCTTACCGTGTAATATAATCCCATTGTATCAATATCTCTAATCAAGCGGGTTGCATACTAGTTCCATCAAACCATGTTCTCGATTATTCATTCTTTGAATTCCTGGAATTGAACTTGCCCATACCCTACCATGGCCACTGATTTATTTAGGCTATATCAATTCCATCAAAGGGGTTGAGATATCTACTTCCGTTATGGAACAGAAGAGACAAATCCTTTCTCGCGTTATCTATTATTTCAGTATTACATGTGACACACCCAACATATCCTACCTCGCTGCGATTAGTGTGTCGTCATAGTTTTCATCAATATATCTATGTGTGTGAGTTGTAATACCAATTAATAATAATCTTAAAGTCTATGGACCAATACACACGTCCGTATATAGTAACATCCAACGACACCATGAAATGTGGATTTCCTTCTCGCGGGTCTCGTTCTCATAATATCCTCCTTGATATTACTGATGGTGCACACCATGAGAAGGGGCCTCAATGTTTTATGAGTCCACACCCCTAATGACCTGTAATATTCGTGTCCCTCAAATAATATCATCCGGCCATAGATCATATATTCATGAACAGTTTTAGGGCACTTCTGGGTTCCCATCATAGAAGGGATCTGCTATGACCCTTTAATGCAATAGTTGTCCATAGGAAATTATCACATGAATTTTCATGAAGAATAACAATCAAGAAGTGACAAGGATTTTATTATTTAATAAAGTACAAAGAAGTGGGTTCTAGGACAACAACTCCACCAGGCTCCCATTTGGACTAGAGCCAATAACTAACAACCTTTAACCTGCTAGCTCTCACATGATATTCATGCTTCTGTAGAGATAGGCCTTTAGTCATGGGGTCTGCCACATTATCTACCGTGGACACTCTTCTAACTGCAATGTCACCCCTTTGATTGAAATCCCTCAAGAGGTTTATAACGACCCATACTTTACATACATTTTTAGTACTTCAAAATTGAAGCACACTTATTACAACATATGACAAAACCACAAAGGACCGTATAGGTATAGTGTCTTTAGAAACTGGGAAACATAAACAACTGGTTCATAAATCTTCTATAGTGTCTCCCATTTATTTCATCATATATAGGGTCCCTTTTAGCATATTCTACTTAATATCCATCTTCCTGACCTGGGGAAAAGAAAACATAAAAGGGTGAGCTCAATTTCTCAGCAAGGGAAAATAAAGGAAATAAAAATCATATCATATCTTTTTGAAAATCAAAACCTGCAAAAGAGGTCATAATATCTTAACATGGAATAAATCATAGAAGTGAAAATGAGATCCCCATAATCATAACATAAAACATGAAACTTTGTGGCATGCACACATAATCATGGAAAATCATTTCTTGTTAGTCATGACTCATTGCCAAGACTATCTTAGTGGACAAAGTCCCTTTCTGAACCGAGTTCACTCCTCGTTTCAGTCCTGTATCACTTAACCGAAATAACCTTCCGTTCCAGCCATGTCTATCTCATGAGATATAAAATCTTTACCCAATGAATTGGAGGGAGATATAGGTCCCACCCATCTTATAATGAATCCTTTCTTATGTGTTCCACATAATCATAAAACATACATCATCGCATAACACATGTAACAAAAATGGGATTCTTGAAACATCATGACATCATAAATCAATTCATATAAGATAAAGGAATTCATAAAAATAATTCCATCACAACATGATCAAATCAATGTAATAATAGGGATAAAAATAGAACCCTTTATTATCTTAGATGGAAAATAATTTTGGTAAAACACTTGAACTCCATTCTTGAGGAAAATATCCTTTCTACTTCAAAAATTTTTTTCCTTTCATAACATGTCATACAAATTTAAAATAAAAGAAGTTGATTAAAAATAAACTTGAAAACTTGTAAAGGAAGCTTCTTGGAAATAATGTTTTAAAAATCCATTCATGTCGTATAAGTTAAAAAAACATTCTTCATACTTTTGTCAGAAAAGTCAAAAAAAGTACCTCGTACGAAAAAAATGACAAAAGATTCCTTTCATATTCTTTACTAAAAACTCAACGAAGGGTCAAATTGGATTTAAACTATTTTAAGTGTATGGAAACAATATTACATACTGAGGGAACATGGATGTGGATGATAAAATAAACCCCAGTAAATACCAAAGTATAAACAATCTCGGATAAAAATGAGATTGTGATATTTCCCTTACCTTAGGTCCGATTTGCTTTGTACGTGTCCGAATCTCCTGTATAATGGTTTAAATAATGTTATTTACTTATTCCAGAATCATACATATTGATATGATATCATATATGGTCATATTCTTAGCTTCTTGTTAGTAATATTTCATTGTTACTTGTTACTCGGGTCTTTATTGCCTTTTGTTCTCATGTGTGTTTTGCCGAATACATTCTTATTCTTCTTTTAAAGTTATAGATACCTTATATCCAGAATGGTATTAGTGTAAAATATATCATATTTATTCATTCAATTCATTTATATAATTACTATGTAATTATGATCATGTAGAACGGGTCGCATCACATCGTGGAGACGGTATTCCGTACGTACGCACGAGTGATGATATCGTTCCTATGATCTTGGAACTGTATTGGAGTATATATATATTATTTCAGTATCAATATTACTTTATAATAATCATAAATAGTTACTCATTACACCATTATACCCATCCTTGTAAAGTGATGGTGGAAAAATAGATTACACCACGGCGTGGAGACGGTATTCCGTACGTACGCACGCGCGGTGATTTCATTTTTCCGTAGGATGGATAGAAGGCGAATTAGGGTTGTTTCATATTTATAATAACATATCAGTATGTAAGTAATACTGATGTTATTACTTTATCATGAAACAACTAAAGAAGAAGAAGTTTAAGAAGAAAGAAATTGAAAAGATCAGTAATGGATATTACCTCTTCTTTGGAACGCCTCTTTTAATCCTCCACTTAGGGAACTAAGATTGGTCTTTGAAGAAGACCAGGACCTCTAGGATTATTCTAGGGAAGTGGAGAGGAGAAAATGGCAGGTTTTGGCCGAGCTTGAGTGCTCAATTTGGTGTGAGGAGGAGGGGGAGGAGGTGCCCTTTTATAAGGGAGGATAGGGGCACCTTAGGAACATCTCAAAATATTATTTTATATTAAAGTCAAAATCGGTTTATAATGGTTCCAAAGGGTCTTATTTAAAAGATAAGGTGGGGAAGGGTCGAAATCCTATCAACCAATAGGATTTAGACAAGTTTAGGGTATTATTTTATCCTTATCAATTAGATTTAACTCTAAGTTAAATAATTTAACTTTTACCATGTCTTTTTGTTTTCTTTCACTATATGGTTAATACAATTACTATAACTTGACAAACGAACCCCAAATTGTTTATTATTAATGTATATATCCTTATCTAAGTCATTTGGCCGAACCTTTGATTTTTAGGAATAAAATAACAATTAATAATATAATATTTGATTTAAAAACTATTTTGTGTCAATTTTGACACTATTTGATATATGATTTTTGTGAAAGTCATAATAGAATTATATGTTCTAACCAAGTTGATTAAATAAACACTAATATACCATAGTAACCTATATAATTATTGGAATTCATAAAAAGTCTTAAATTACATTTATTTTGGTATTTATATTATCAATTATGTCAATATTTCATTAATAAGATAATTACTGCATCATCTTTGTGTCATAAATAAATTAAAATATTTGATTTCTAAAAATTACAAATAAAATACCATCATGTAGGAAATCTTTTTAGCTTTCTAATGAATATTTACAATCTAATTTAGCTTATGTATAACCCCATATTAAAAATTATTTACTTATTAAAATGTGATTTTAACTATTTTAACCCTTCTTTAAATAAATTAATAATAAATGTCCTAATCTAATCCAAGTGGGCCTAGATGGTCAACTTTTATTCCTAAGTTTGTTTTTGGTCGAATTACACTTGTCCAATAGAATTAGGACATGTGTTAGGGTAATATTAATATCATATTTACCCTTAGTTGCCCTATTTACTATTAACCGCGGAAAAAATAAATAAAAAGTTACTATTCACCAAAAAATTATTTTCATCTCATTGAACCACATTTTAGCCCTTGATATTAACCGTGTCTCTCGGATTTTCGAAATTCCATTCGCAGAAGCAGTAAAATTATGTTTTATGCAAAATTCAGTTTTTAACCTACCACTTAGTGGTTTCACTATTCATCAAAAATTGAAAGTTTTCAGAAAAATACCAAAATTTCACCCTAGTCTAATTTCGGTATTCCGAATCCAAAATTGAAGTCCATTTTGAAAAATAAAATTTATAAAATTTCAAAAAGTGGTTATTACTATTCATAACGGCTAGTTTTAATAATATTTTAATAGCATATTGTTGTTTAGTGAAACTCGGTATTGCGTACGACGCAAGCTATCGAAGAAGGTCGCGATTGCGTGTAAAGCAAGCCACGCAAGTGTTGTGTAGAAAAAGATTCCTTTGATGATTTATATAACATAAATGTCTCGGGTGTTACATTCTACCCCCCTTAAAAAGAATTTCACCCTCTAAATTTGTCACTTTGTAACAAACAGATGAGGATACTTCTCCCTCATCATATCCTCAAGCTCCCATGTAGCTTCTTCAAGTTGGTGGTTCCTCCATAAAACTTTCACCAATCGAGTGGTCTTGTTTCGTAGGACTTTTTCGCTACGATCCAGAATCTCTATCGGCTGTTCTTCATAAGAAAGATCTTGCTCCAGCGGTACAACTTCTGAGCTGAGTACATGTGAAGGATCTGGTATGTACTTTCTCAGGAGAGATACATGGAACACATCGTGAACTTGAGAGAGATTCGGTGGAAGCGCCAATCGGTAAGCTACCTTCCCAACACGATCCAGTATTTCGAATGGACCGATATATCTAGGGCTCAACATCCCCTTCTTTCCAAATCTCATAACCCTCTTCCAGGGAGATATTTGTAAGAAAACTTTATCACCCACTTCAAACTCTAGGTCTTTTCTTCGGTTGTCGGCATAACTTTTCTGTTGACTCTGAGCTGCTCTTATGTGTTTTTGAATAGATCTGACCTTTTCTGCCATTTCATCAACGAGATCAGGTCCTAATATCTTTCTTTCCCCAACTTCATCCCAGCATGTTTTAGTCCTGCATTTCTTTCCATAGAGAGCTTCATAAGGAGCCATCTGAATACTGGAGTGAAAGATATTATTATAAGAAAATTCCACCAAAGGTAGGTGTTGATCCCAACCTCCTTTGAAATCCATAGAGCAAGATCTCAACATATCTTCTAGGGTTTGAATTGTTCTTTCAGACTGACCATCTGTCTGGGGATGATAAGCAGTGCTGAAACTCAACTCTGTATCCAGAGTATGCTGAAGACTTCGCCAGAACTTCGAGGCAAATCTCGGATCCCGATCAGATATAATAGAAAGTGGTACTCCATGCAATCTTACCACTTCCTTTACATATATCCTGGAAAGCTGATCTAGAGAGAAACCCTCTCTAATAGCAATGAAGTGTGCAGACTTTGTAAGATGATCAACTATGACCCAGATATCATTATTGCCTTTGGATGTTTTAGGAAGTTGTGTGAAAAAGTCCATAGTGATGTTTTCCCATTTCCATTCGGGTATGGGTAATGGTTGTAACATCCCCTTAGACTTCTGTCTCTCAGCTTTAACTTGTTGACAAACCAAGCATCGAGAGACATATTCAGCAACATCTCTTTTCATGCCATCCCACCAGAAGTACTCTTTCAGGTCCCTATACATCTTCGTGCTTCCAGGATGAATAGAGAATGAAGAACTATGAGCCTCATCCAGCAGCTCCTTCTTTAATTCAGGGATGGGAGGAACACAAACCCGATTCCTGAACATTATTATCCCATCACAATCAAGGTTGAATTCAGGAACATTTCTCACCTTCTTTTGTAACTCGACATCTTCTTTCTATGCCTCTTTAATCATCACATGTATAGATGGTTGAACATTCATTTGAGAAAGGTAAGATTTTTCCCCTTCCATTATAATTCCAAGATCCATCCTTTGTAAATACATAAATATTGGATCTTTTGTGGTCCTCATCATGGATAAACTAGCATGGTCTTGTCGACTTAATGCATCTGCCACCTAGTTCACTTTCCTAGGGTGATAATGGATTGAGCAGTCATAATCCATAATCAGCTCCAACCATCTTCTTTGATGCATATTCAACTCCTTTTGTGTGAAAATATACTTTAAACTTTTATGATCAGTATAAATATCACACCTTTCACCATAAAGGTAATGCCTCCAAATCATTAATGCAAAGATTACTGCAGCCAACTCAAATCATGAGTTGGGTAATTTTGCCCATGGATTTTCAACTGTCGTGAGGCATAAGCTATCACCATATCATTTTGCATAAGAACACACCCCAATCCCTTCTTGGATGCATCACTGTAGATCACAAACCTTTCTCCACTACAAGGTAGTGTGAGCACAGGTGCACTGGATAACCTTCTTTTCAACTCCTTGAGATTCTCTTCACATTCTTCCGTCCAGACAAACTTAACTCCTTTCCGGGTCAACCTGGTGAGTGGATTAGATAATCGTGAAAAATCCTTTACAAAACGTCGATAATATCCTGGCAAACTAAGAAAACTTCAGATCTCAGTTACTGTTGTTGGTCTTGACCATCTTTCGATAACCTCTGTTTTTGCTGGATCCACAGATATCCCTTCTTTTGAGATTATGTGACCCAAAAATGCAACTTTTTGAAGCCAAAATTCACACTTGGTAAATTTGGCTTAAAGCTTCTCCTTTCTCAGGGTCTTCAATATAATTCTCAAGTGATCTTCATGCTCTTCCTTGGTCTTTGAATAGACAAGAATATCGTCTATAAAGTCTACCACAAATTGATCAAGATAGTCTCTAAAGACTCTATTCATTAGATCCATGAAGATAGCAGGTGCATTAGTAAGACCAAATGGCATCACTATAAATTCATAGTGTCCATACCTTGTACGGAAAGCCGTCTTTGGTATAACCTCCCTTTTGACCCTTAATTGATGATACCCTGAACGAAGATCAATCTTGGAAAAGTATTGAGCTCCACGTAGTTGGTCAAATAAGTCATCAATGCGTGGGAGAGGATATTTGTTCTTGATAGTGATCTTGTTAAGTTCTCGATAATCAATGCAGAGTCTCATTGATGCATCTTTCTTCTTAACAAATAGAACAGGTGCTCCCCAAGGTGACGCACTAGGGCGTATGAATCCCTTATCAAGATTCTCCTGGAGTTGCTTCTTCAATTCCTGCAACTCAATTGGGGCCATTCTATAAGGTGTCTTTGAAATAGGCAAAGCACCCGGTACAAGTTCTATTGAAAACTCAACTTCACGATTTGGTGGAAGACCCGGTAATTCCTCCGGAAAGACATCATCAAACTCCCGTACAATGGGCATATTCTTAATCGTGAGTTTCTCACCAACCATTTGAGATAAATAACCTTCATTTAGTGGAATCAATACCCATAAGATGGAAGAAATTTCCACTGGAAGATTATGTTCATCCTTGCATTGATATACGATCGTAGATTGATCTGGAATATGAAATCTGACTTCCCTTCTTTGGCAATTGATATGAGCTCCATGTAGAGAAAGCCAATCCATGCCAAGAATAACATAAAATTCCACTAAAGGAAGGATCACAAGATTTGCAGGAAGCACTTTCCCACAAACTTCGATCGGAGAAAATTATAAACTTTTGATGTGACTGTTGTGCCATTAGGTTTTGTCACAGCTAACTCAACATCTAATTGTTGAGGTAATACGGTGATACCCTTAGAAAATTCATTAGAAATAAAAGAGTGGGTGGATCTAGAATCAAATAAAACATTTGCTACTTTAGAGTGGATGGTAAGTGTACCTTTCACCACTTCGTTATCGTACTCCACATCACTGATAGAAATTGCATGTGACTTTCCATTGTCTTTAGCCGTAATATTTTTTTGACGTCGACCATCATCATCAACCCTTGGATTTGGGCATTGATTGGAATAATGCCCCATCTCCTTGCACTTGAAACATTGAAGTGTAGTAGGTTCATTTTGTGTATCCCTTCCTTTGTTTGCGTCATTAGACATCTTCTTCCCATTATCACGGCATTCAAATGCCCGATGACCTTCCTTTCCACATTTTAAACATTTACTTGTCCCTTTAAGAAAACTCCCTCCATGTTTCTTTCCACACTTTGAGCATAAGGAAAATCTCATCTTCTTTTCCGTGTTCTCTTTAGATTTTTCTTTGAATTCCATCTTCCTCTTCTTATCAAACCCATGTGACTGATGGGTTATTCCAATCTCCATCTCGACTTTGAGAGCACATCGAACGATTTCCTCGTAGCTATTGAAGTCCCTTATGGCTAACGCCCTTCGAAGACTTGGTTTTAAGCCACTAAAGAATCGATCGATCTTACTCTCAGGTTGGAAAATAATACCAGAAGCGTACCTTGCAAAGTCTTGTAAAATTTGCTTCATAGGTACCAACAGATTCATCATCCTTTTGCTTCAGTTCAAGAAACTCTTTCTCCATCTTTGTTCGGAGAATACGAGTGAAGTACTTATTGAAAAATAAGTTCTTGAACTCGTCCAATTCCATAGACTCAATTTCATCCCTTTTCCTCGTATTAATAATAAAATTCCACCATTGATCAGCATCTCCTTCCAAACGATACACTGCTAGGATGACTTTATCATGTTCAGAACATTGAAGAACTGAAAATATCTTTTCAGTAGTACTAATCCATTGTTCAGAAACTAATGGATCAGTAGACCCACTGAAAGAAGGTGGACGCTGCCTCATTAAGGATTCAACAGAATGTTGCTCCTTCCTTTTCTTTTTTGGAAGTCCTGCATGATTCATAGCTTGAGAAAGTTGTGTGAGCATGGCTACAAGATTTTGCATTCCAGCTCCCATATCGTTTGGTTTCTCAGGGGGGCAATCATTGCATTGCCCATCGCATTACGCATTAACACGGTTCCTTCGGGTTCCAGCCATTGACTAAAAACCAAGAAGAATAGTGTGAGCTACACTAATTATAATAGGAAAACCACATAATTCAAGAATAAAATTTCACACTTAAGTTTTTATCCTAGGGTATTCATGGCCATTTCTAAAACACTAAGATTGTGTTCTATGCTTATACTTATCCTTAGGGTTCTTACTAAGGCTTTCACATCCTAGTTTCCAAAGGTTGACTATACCTTTCCTCTGATACCAACTATAATGACCCATACTTTACATACATTGTTAATACTTCAAAATTGAAGCACACTTATTACAACATATGACAAAACCACAAAGGACCGTATAGGTATAGTGTCTTTAGAAACTGGGAAACATAAACAACTGGTTCATAAATATTCTACAGTGTCTCACATTTATTTCATCATATATAGGGTCCCTTTTAGCATATTCTACTTAATATCCATCTTCCTGACCTGGGGAAAAGAAAACATAAAAGGGTGAGCTCAAATGCTCAGCCAGGGAAAATAAAGGAAATAAAAATCATATCATATCTTTTTGAAAATCAAAACCTGCAAAAGAGGTCATAATATCTTAACATGGAATAAATCATAGAAGTGAAAATGAGATCCCCATAATCATAACATAAAACTTGAAACTTTGTGGCATGCACACATAATCATGGAAAATCATTTCTTGTTAGTCATGACTCATTGCCAAGACTATCTTAGTGGACAATGTCCCTTTCTGAACCGAGTTCACTCCTCGTTTCAGTCCTGTATCACTGAACCGAAATAACCTTCCTTTCCAGCCATGTCTATCTCATGAGATATAAAATCTTTACCCAATGCATTGGAGGGAAATATAGGTCCCACCCATCTTATAATGAATCCTTTCTTATTTGTGCCACATAATCATAAAACATACATCATCGCATAACACATGTAACAAAAATGGGATTCTTCAAACATCATGACAACATAAATCAATTCATATATGATAAAGGAATTCATAAAAATAATTCCATCACAACATGATTAAATCAATGTAATAATAGGGATAAAAACATAACCCTTTATTATCTTAGATGGAAAATAATTTTGATAAAACACTTGAACTCCATTCTTGAGGAAAATATCCTTTCTACTTCAAAAACATTTTTCCTTTCATAACATGTCATACAAATTTAAAATAAAAGAAGTTGATTAAAAATAAACTTGAAAACTTGTAAAGGAAGCTTCTTGGAAATAATTTTTTAAAAATCCATTCATGCCGTATAGGTTAAAAAAAACATTCTTCGTACTTTTGTCAGAAAAGTCAAAAAAGTACCTCGTACGAAAAAAATGACAAAAGATTCCTTTCAAATACTTTACTAAAAACTCACCGAAGGGTCAAATTGGATTTAAACTATTTTAAGTGGATGGAAACAATATTACATATTGAGGGAACATGGATGTGGAAGATAAAATAAACCCCAGTAAATACCAAAGTATAAACAATCTCGGATAAAAATGAGATTGTGATATTTCCCTTACCTTAGGTCCGATTTGTTTTGTACGTGTCTACAGCTCCTGTATAATGGTTTAAATAATGTTATTGACTTATTCCAGAATCATACATATTGATATGATATCATATATGGTCATATTCTTAGCTTCTTGTTAGTAATATTTCATTGTTACTTGTTACTCGGGTATTTATTGCCTTTTGTTCTCATGCGTGTTTTTCCGAATACATTCTTATTCTTCTTTTAAGGTTATAGATACCTTATATCCAGAATGGTATTAGTGTAACATATATCATATTTATTCATTCAATTCATTTATATAATTACTATGTAATGATGATCATGTAGAACGAGTCGCATCACATCGTGGAGACGGTATTCCGTACATACGCACGAGTGTTGATATCGTTCCTATGATCTTGGAACTGTATTGGAGTATATATATATTATTTCAGTATCAATATTACTTTATAATAATTATAAATAGTTTCTCATTACACCATTATACCCATCCTTGTAAAGTGATGGTGGAAAAATAGATTACACCACGGCGTGGAGACGGTATTCCGTACGTACGCACGCGCGATGATTTCATTTTTCCGTAGGATGGATAGAAGGCGAATTAGGGTTGTTTCATATTTATAATAACATATCAGTATGTAAGTAATACTGATGTTATTACTTTATCATGAAACAACTAAAGAAGAAGAAGTTGAAGAAGAAATAAATTGAAAAGATCGGTAATGGATATTACCTCTTCTTTGGAACGCCTCTTTGAATCCTCCACATAGGGAACTATGATTGGTCTTTGAAGAAGACCAGGACCTCTAGGATTATTCTAGGGAAGTGGAGAGGAGAAAATGTCATGGGTTGGCCGAGCTTGAGTGCTCAATTTGGTGTGAGGAGGAGGGGGAGGAGGTGCCCTTTTTTAAGGGAGGAGAGGGGCACCTTAGGAATATCTCAAAATATTATTTTATATTAAAGTAATAATCGGTTAATAATGGTTTCAAAGGGTCTTATTTCGAAGATAAGGTGGGGAAGGGTCGAAATCCTATCAACCAATAGGATTTAGACAAGTTTAGGGTATTGTTTTATCCTTATCAATTAGATTTAACTCTAAGTTAAATAATTTAACTTTTACCATGTCTTTTTGTTTTCTTTCACTATATGGTTAATACACTTACAATAACATGCCAAACGAACCCCAAATTGTTTATTATTAATATATATATCCTTATCTAAGTCATTTGGACGAACCTTTGATTT
Organism: Viscum album; assembly: GCA_963277665.1. Lineage (NCBI taxonomy): Eukaryota > Viridiplantae > Streptophyta > Magnoliopsida > Santalales > Viscaceae > Viscum > Viscum album. The sequence goes on along the minus strand of OY728128.1, from coordinate 411,059,924 downwards.
TTAAGAATAAAATAACAATTAATAATATAATATTTTATTTAAAAACTATTTTGTGTCCATTTTGACACTATTTGATATATGATTTTTGTGAAAGTCATAATAGAATTATATGTTCGAACCATGTTGATTAAATCAACACTAATATACCATATTAACCTATAAAATTAGTGGAATTCATAAAAAGTCTTAAATTACATTTATTTTGGTATTTATATTATCAATTATGTCAATATTTCATTAATAAGATAATTACTGCATCATCTTTGTGTCATAAATAAATTAAATTATTTGATTTCTAAAAATTACAAATAAAATACCATCATGTAGGAAATCGTTTTAGATTTCTAATGAATATTTACAATCGAATTTATCTTATGTATAACCCCATATTAAAAATGATTTACTTATTAAACTTTGATTTTAACTATTTTAACCCTTCTTTAAATAAATTAATAATAAATGTCCTAATCTAATCCAAGTAGGCCTAAATGGTCATATTTTATTCCTAAGTTTGTTTCTGGTCGAATTACATTTGTCCAATAGAATTAGGACATGTGTTAGGGTAATATTAATATCATATTTACCCTTAGTTACCCTATTTACTATTAACCGTGGTAAAAAAAATAAAAAGTTACTATTCACCAAAAAATTATTTTCATCTCATTGAACCACATTTTAGTCCTTGATATTAACCGTGTCTCTCGGATTTTTGAAATTCCATTCACAGAAGCGGTGAAATTATGTTTTATGCAAAATTCAGTTTTTAACCTACCACTTAGTGGTTTCACTATTCATCAAAAATTGAAAGTTTTCAGAAAAATACCAAAATTTCACCCTAGGCTAATTTCGGTATTCCTAATCCAAAAATGAAGTCCATTTTGAAAAATAAAATTTATAAAATTTCAAAAAGTGGTTATTACTATTCATAACGGCTACTTTTAATAATATTTTAATAACATATTGTTGTTTAGTGAAACTCGGTATTGCGTACGACGCAAGCTATCGAAGAAGGTTGTGATTGCGTGTAAAGCAAGCCAAGAAAGTGTTGTGTAGAAAAAGATTCCTTTGGTGATTTATATAAGATAAAAGTCTCGGGTGTTACAAGGTTATACATCCAGAGTATGTGCTTTGTCTGTTGGTGTGACCTTGGTTCTTTTTCATGAGCCACCACTGCAGTATTATCACAATTCAATGTATTGGGATCTTTACCTCTAGGCACCTCATCAAGCTCCTACACAATGTTCAGAATCCTGACAGCTTCCTTGGATACATCATAAGCCACTATATATTCAGACTCCCATATAGAATCGGCGACAACTGGCTGCTTTGAACTCTTCCAGCTCACAACTCCACTATTGAGATAGAAAACATATCCAGATTACGACTTCATATCATTCTGATCTGTCTGAAAACCAGCATCAACATGCCCTCTGATGAAAATCTTCTCATCTCATCCATACACCAGAAACATATCCTTAGTTCTTCTTAGATACATAAGGATAGTCTTAACAACAGTCCAATGTTGTTGTCCCAGATCTTCTTCATATCTGCCTACCATGCTCAGTGCATAGGAATCATCAAGCCTGGTACATAACATGGAATACATGATGGATCCTATTGTCGAAGCGTATGAGATCTTACTCATCCTATATTTCTATTGTTGTGTCTGAGGACAAATTTTCTAAGAAATACATAAGCCATGTGACAGTGGAACCAATCCCCTCTTGGATTGTTCCATACTTAATCTCTTTAGTCTCTGGTCAATGTGTGTACCCTGAATTAGTCTAATCAGCCTCTCCAACCTATAAAAATGATCTTGATCCCTAGAATGTAGGATGTTGCTACCAACTCCTTCACAGGAAAACACTTTTTCAACCAGTCCTTAACTGTCGGTATTGATGGTACGTCGTTTCTAATAAGAAATCTGTCATCAACATATACTACTAGGATAACGACCGCATCCCGATTAAACTACTTATAATCACATGGTTCACATTCGTTCTTAATGAAACCAAATTACATTATGGAATCATCAAATAAAATGTTTCATTACTTGGATGCTTTCTTCAATCCATAAATGGATTTCGGCAACATGAAAACACATTTGGCTTCACATGGTGTCACAAAACCTTCTGGTTGTGTCATATATACATCTTATAGAAGGGTCCCATTAAGGAATTCTGTTATGAAATCCATTTTCCAAATATCATATTCATGGTAAGATGCTATGGAAAGTATGATTCTTATGGATTTCTACATGGAAACTGGAGAGAAGGTTTCATCATAGTCAATTCTTGGACGCGGTCTGAATATTTTAGCCACTTGTCATTCTTTATAGGTTATAAATTGACCTTCCATGTCCAACTTTCTCTTGAATACCCATTTCCATCCAACATGCTTTGCATCAACTGGATCATCGAACAGAACCCAAAAATAGTTCAGATACATAGAATCCATCTCAGAATTCATAGCATATATCCATCTTACAGCTTCTGGGCTTTCTACAGCTTCCATGTAGGATTGTCCAACAATAAAGATTCACCATCCTCGGTGACTAGGAAACCAAATCTCTCTGGTTCCCTTAACTCTCTTGATCTCCTACGTAGTACTTCTGTTTCTAGAACCTCTTCCACGGGGTCTTGTGGAACTTGTTCCTATACGAACTCCGTTTTAACTTGAGCATCAACTTCATTGAAGTCAATTTTTCTCCCACTATCCTTTTTAGGGATGTGCTCCCTCTCAAGAAAGACGTCTTGTCTGTAGACAATCACTTTATTGTCATGATAGTTATATAGGTAATATCCTTTCGTTTCCTTAGGATATCTTATAAAGATACACATTGTGCCTCAGGGTTCTAGTTTGTTGCCTGAGAAGGCCTTAACAAATGCTTCGCATCCCCATACATGTGTATGTGACAAAATGGGTTTCTTTCCATTCAATAACTCGGAGGGAATTCCATTTTCCGCCTTAGTATGTACTCAGTTTAATGTGTATGCTGCAGTTTGTAATTAATATCCCTAAAAGGATAATGGAAGATCTACATGACTCATCACCGACATCACCATGTCGGAAAATGTGTGGTTCCTCCTTTCACTAACACTGTTCCACTGTGGTGTATTAGGAGGAGTGAGATGAGATAGAATCCCAGACTCCCGTAGAAGATTGATGAACTCTTGGTTCAGATTTTCTTCACCTTTATCTGATAAAAGATTTTTTATCCTCTTACAAAGCTGATTCATTACTTCATTCATGAATTCATTAAATTTCTCTAAGTCTTCAGACTTATACCTCATTATGTAGAAAAATCTGTATCTACTCTAATCATCAGGAAAATTAATGAATTTAGAATATCCACCTCTAGCTTTAACTGGAAATGGTCCACATACATCTCTGTGTACCAACCCTAGATGCTCTATGGCCCTTTCACCCTTTCCATCAAAAGGCGACTTGGTCATTTTACCTTGTAAATAAGCATGACATATATCTAGTGGTTTTAGCTTAGTAGATTCTAAAGAGCCATCTTGGTAGAGCTTTGTCAAGCGCTTCTCGTTTACATCACTGATATGGTGATGCCACAACTGGGTGATGTAAGAGTCATGTTAGATTCTTTTTTATCGATTTACAACACTTGGTTTTCATAATTTAATACATACAAACCATTCTTTAAATGTGAAATACCATAACATACAATGTTCTTATAAAAGAGACGACTATTATTTCTAAACATGAAAATAAATCCATCCATATCCAAAGAAGATACAGAAATTCTGTTCTTGGTAACACTAGGAACATAATAACAGTTATGTAAAACCAAAATCATTCCAGTCATCAATGAGAGGTGGTAATCGCCAATAGCCAACGCGGCTTGCCTTACGCCATTGGATGCTCGATGATCCGGATCTCCTCTAGAAATCATTCTAAACCTACTTGGTTCCTGCATTTGAATATAGTTGTGATCCCCACAAGAAGTATCTAAAACCCAATTTGTAGAAATGGAAAGATTACACTCGATAACGATTGCACCTTTCGCATCCCCACGCTTCTGGGTGTTGTTCCTCTTCTAGTGTCCCTTATTGCCACATGAAAAACACACTGCCTCTTGTTCCATGCCCTGCCTCTGGATCTTCCCCTTATTGGAGGGATGATGCTCGGGGGCTTCAAACTATTTATAAGTCTTTGGACCCTTTGTCGTGTCTGTCCTTTCTTTGATCACCATAAGGACTGCGGGTTTGTCACACCTCATGTATTTATCTACCTGGAGAATCAAGTTCAGAAGCTCCTATAGACTCTTCTCATTCCCTCTCATGTTATAGTTGACAATGAAGCTGAACAAGGTCTTGGGCAGTGATGATAAGATGAGATCTATACGTAACTCATCGGGGAATTTAATCCGTAATATGTCCATGTGTTCAATGTAGCCAATAAGCATGACTACATGAGGCCCACCTGGCATTGACCCTCCAAGATTAGTTGTTAAGAAAGCATTGGAGATCTCATACCTCTCCTATATTACCTTCTCTTAGTAGATATCCTTAAGGTGATACATCACGCTATACGCTTCCATGTTTTCATGTTCCTTCAAGAGCTCATTAGACATGGATGATAGCATGAAACACTGGAAATCTGTGGAATCATCCGTGTGTTTCATATATAGAGATAATCCCTTATCTCTGGAATCTTTCAAGGAAAAACTGGAATAGGCTCTTCCAGCACATATAATTTCCTTTCGTGGAAAAGGAAGACGCGTAAACGCCTCTGCCACTCTTAGAAATTGGTACCTATGAGAAGGTTTTCCTTCTCGAATATAGTTCAAAATGATATGTTTGAATTCATTTTATTGTCATTTATATAAATTAAGATGATAAAAGGTTAATATTTTATTATAAAACGGAGACAAATAAATAAATTAATACTTATTATTCTCCCACTATTTTATCAAATTCCAGTAGCCCTCACCATTGATTTCAGAATATTCTGTTGTCTGAATATTCTTGCGGCAAAGATCCATATTTCCCTTTGCATTACCCCAAATAGGGTTGGTCAAGCAACTTGATGGGTTGTAGGTAGTCATTCTAAATGACAACTTCATTAACTCTCAGCTCCTTCATCTTTTGAGTGGACTCCCCAATCCTAAAATCCTTTTATTTTGGATTTCCTCAACCTTTTCCACATAGTCACACCATGTCCTATTGTGGAAATCAACCCATGATGAAAACCAAGTCATGTCATCCCAAAACCATGTATTATAATTCCCCCAAAATTGAAAGCACCCTAAATAGGGTTGGTCAGGTACTTTGAACTATGGTTCGATTCAAACCAAGATTATGGAAGGCTATACAAACTTAATAATTATTTTGAGGGATTTTATCCTTATACGTAAATTTCCATTTTATTATCATTGATTACATGCTTGTTAATATAAGTGGTATATACTTAAGTGATTTACTATGACTAAGATAATATAAATGTTTAAGTCGGTTTTATTTTAGCTCCATCTTGCATTCTTGTTTAATTCATTAATTGTGTTTTTGTGACAACACACCCACAATACATAAACCATGCAACTGATAGAAATAAAATAAACGGTATGATCATGAGAATTTTCTTTTGGTTAGTTTATCTAGTGGTTGATAAAGTAACCCATGACCAATGGAGAAACACCTTGAACCTTTCATGTTTGTGTTTATAGCTTTTCACATGTCCAAATTTGTATCTCCTTGGATTGGTTTCACCTTGGATCCTAAAATGAGATGCCTCCACTATATTGGGAGCTCCATCCATTACATATGCATTTATCTCACATGGAGGTGAGGGGTAAAATGGGGTTTTTATATAAAATAATCCTTGGGTGCGCATACCCTACATATTAATGAGGAGATGGCTCGCAGGCCAACAAATTTAATTTAAATAAATAAATTAAAAGAAACCAATCACATACAAAGGTCTCAGTCTGGCTCATGATCATCCATACATGGAATGATATTTATGCATAAATAAAACTAGCATTCGATTGTTTAATCGTTATCATTTAAGATAAATCACGCTCAAATTAATTAATTATCATTAATTAATCAATCCTTTTATGTTAAACCATTTTCTAAACGTCCTTGAGATTATCATCCATGATAATTTTAATAAAATAAATTCATTCAAAATTATCCTTTTATGTAACATGTACCTTTGATTCAACCCGATGAATTCTCGTTCATTACACAGATGTTAAATTAAACACATATATATAAAACACCAATCATGTGTTGTGCCTCAGCTTTACGCATGCTCCATGGTACACATATCAAGGGTTTGTATAATATAATAATAATTTTTAATAAATCTGTGAAATATGGGTGAGTACACGGAATGTTGTTCCGACTACATGGCGTGTACTTTTCATCACCATCCATCCGAAGTACATGCCCGGGGATAGGGCGTGTTAATGTACATCTGAAATTTTCGGAGTACACGGCGTGTTTTGGGGGACACAAGCCATGTAGTTTCCGTGCAACACGGTTTCTATCCGAGAAAGTCGTGTACGAGGTACACGGCTCAACCCTAACCCCAAGGGACTACATGTCGTGTTCATTGGACGACACATCGTGTAATTCAGAAACCGTTTACCATATTTTTATGGTCAATAATGGTTGTCTGAAATTCATAGAAAGAATCCAATGCACGACCTGATTTGGAAGATCAGTTAATGCATTGAACCTAGACTACACATCATGTACTTATAAATACACGCTGTGTATTCTAGTGTTGTACGTCTAGAAACGTTTGGCTCCTCTGGATGAGTTCCGATATTTTAATTTAATAAAAATTAAAAGAAAAATTTGTTTCTATGATGTGAATGAGAAACGAGGGAGGAGGAACAGATCTCGAGATTTATATTTCTAGAATGATTAAACATGAATTGAAACAATGATATTATTAAATGCATAAAACATCAACAAAAAAAGCTAAATAATTATAATCAACGATATGAGCCCTCTGATACCACTAGTAAGATTCTGGCGCAGCGGAAGCGTGTTGGGGGGATAGCCCAACTTGATTTTAGCGTTAAGCAATGTTCCATTTGATATCCATCATGATATAAAATTCCGGATCTTCAGAATAGAATGGAGAATGAAAAAGAAAAGTATAATACCAAAACCATTGAGATATAATCATCATATGTTGGATATAATTAATTTAATTAATTCACAAGAATTACCTCAGTGGAATTCTTTATTCATTGATGTCTCCGGTCACGATCTTGTGATATGTCATTGCATCATAGAATCCATGTATTGGATTCCTCTAGCGGTGATCTACATGTGATCCATGTATCTCTGGATGTCGCTGAAGGGATCTCCAGGTGCTAGCACGGAAGAACCTTTTCTTCTGATGTCTACCTTCGACCGCCATGATCCAGGGGATTATCTCGCTCTCTTAACATGAGGGTGTTCTTGGTGGAATGTGAATTCTCTCTTGGATTGAGAGTATTTCCAAATCCATTGGGCACAACAATAGATCTGGAAATTTGTTGGGGTAGTGAGGATATTTATAATAAGTTTTGAGGTTAATAGTGTTATGACAATAAATAAACACGTTATACGTTTTATTTATTTCATTAAGTATAATTGAAAACCCCAATGTCAAATAATTAATTCCTTGAAATGAGCCCACGCGGATTATAATAAATATCATTTAATAAAAAAATATTATAACCTCAAAATCCTGACTGGAAACATACACGACGTGTAATAATTAATACACGGCGTGTACTTGTTTTCCATAAAATAACACGGTGTGTATATTTAATATACACAGCGTGTACTTTTATTTTCCATTTTCTCTTCTACATTTATTTGAACTTGAGTAATGGATATTTATTTTTTAAATAAATGTAAATACATTACTCGCTAAAAATTATATTATTTTTCCCACTATATATTCTCTTGAATAACTAGTTTCCAATTTAATGCGATTAAGAATCCCTAAATAATTATTAAACCACAATCAGGAATAATATTTATTTTAATTTTTAAATTAATATTTAACTGAGATACATGGACACAATTAGTGTGTGACCCTCTAGGACTCTTTCTCAGTGGCATGAGGTGGAGCCTGGCTAAAGTCCAAGGTTAGTGTCTAGCAACATGCCAATGCACCCATAGAGAAAGAAGATAACGCTGCAATAAGGTGTCACCTCCTACGAACGCTTACTATGTAATATAATCTCATTTTCTCAATATCTCTAATCAATTGGGTTTCATACTAGTTCCATCAACCCATATGCTCGATTATTCTTTCTTGGACCTCCCGGAATTGAACTCACCCATACCCTACCAGGGCCATGGGTTTATTTAGGCTATATCGATTCAATAAAAGGGCCTGAAATATCTACTTCTATTTTAGAATAGATGGGACTAATACTTTCTCGCATTTTCTATTAATGCAGTATTACTCGTGACACACCCAACGTATCCTACCTCGCAGTGAACAGTGTGTCATCAATGTTTTTGTCAATACATCTAAGTGCGCGAGTTGTAATACACATTAATAATAATCTTAAAGTATAAGGCCCAATACACACGTCTGTAGATAGGAACATCCAATGACACTATGAAATGTGGATTTCATACTGGCCGGTCTCTTCCTCAAAATATATTCCTGGATATTACCAAGGGTGCACACCATGATATGTTGACTCAATGTATTAGGAGTCCTCACCCCTAGTGAACTATATTATTTGTGTCCCTCAAATAATATCATCCAGCAATTGAACATATATCCAAGAACATTGTTATGGCACTTCAGGGTTCTCATTATTATAGGAATCCGCTATGACACTTTAATGCAATAGCTGTCCATAGGACATTGTCACATGCATTATCATGTAGAAGAACAATCATGATGTGAGAAGGCATTTATTAATTAATAAAGTAAAAAGTAGTTAGTTCTAGGCCACCAAATTCAACATAATAAATGCATCACACGCTTGTTGGTTTAATCAAGTGTTTATATATTTGTGGTGGGTGCGGGTTTATTTTCCCTTCAACATATTTGATATATAAAATTTTCAATAATTGTGGGAAAGAATATTTGAGTCGTTACAGTGAGCATTAATAAAAATTTAATTTGGGGTTCATCTACTATAAATATACTCTGAAAGGGATAATTTAGAGTAAGACAATTCATTATTTTATATTTTAGTGAAATAAAAAGTTATTTCAAAATTTTTCCCTAATATCTTCCAAAATAAGTGTCTTAAGTATAGGAAAAACATTGTTCCATGAATCTATATCAATAGGAACATGCATGCAAGTGGTGTGCCAAATATAACTATTGAACATGGAAATGTTGGAGTTAACAAGATGTCCATATGAATTCCATCAAACCTCTAATTTAATGCCTTTATTTCTTGCCCTAATAATTTTTGATAACACCATCATGATATAATGCTCTTTTTTTGTGACATCGGTTGTTCACCTTCTACCATTCCCTCAGCTTAAATATTTTCTAGATGTTGTTATAATGGATTGTTAGTTTCTATATGTGTAAATGGATGATTTTCCTTTTCTTTAGGATAACCAACATATTGAGAAACTTGTTGTTCCTCATGATTGGGAGCATCAGAATTTGCAGAATTCATTATCTGTAGAAGTGGATGAAAATTTAATTTAGATTATGTAAATGTGAAATTGAACAAATTATAATATAAGTTATCACAATGTATATTAAAAAATATATATAACATGATTATTGAAAAATATTTTTTTAATTGTTGAAGGGATTTGACCCCTCTATCAAGTATCCAAATCCATTAATTGTGGTCTCCTCTAACATACAGTATCTCATCTACATTGGGACCCCTTGGAAATGATTATGATATGCCAATTTATGGGTCATCTTTTTTTGAATTGACATATAACCCTTAAATGTTTTTGGTCAATAATAGAACATTTGACCACTTTTAGGTTATGGGATCCAGAATATAAAATATGTGTACTTTCTATAATTCCATTATAAAGAGTTCATCTTTATACCCTTCCATACTAAAATCCAATTTCATGAATCACAAATCATATATTTTAATATAACTCCTATTATCAACCCACTTGTATTGATAAATTGGTACTTTGAATATTTTGTAATCTAACACCTATATTTGTTTAATGATGCAAAATTAGGAAATATTCATATAAATTGGATTTCCTTCCTTGGTTCTAGATACATTAATCTCTTCAGCCATTAGTGTATCCCTACTACTTTTCATGGTACTATGTTCATCATGTTCTTTTTTATAAAACATATAACTAAGGGTGTAATTTTGGCCAAAGTGGTCTGGCCCGAGTAGCCAAACCTACCAAAGCCCGAGTCATGCCAGGCTCGGTCCATAGGTTCGTTTGGTTGGGCCTGGGCCTATTCAAGAAACCCTAAAGGATGAGGTGGCCTGAAAAATCCCAGCCTACTAGCCCATATGAAGCCTGACTCATAAAATCCAGTCTTCTATAAACAAATATCTAGAAAGCTGCTGGTATGGAGATTTGATCCCCTTACCATAGGCCTCTAATGCTGTGCCTGGACCAACTCCTCCAGGCGATGTGCCTATTTAAGAATTATCAGACTGTATATATATATATATATATCAATGATTTAACATTATATATATATATTTATATAATTAAATATCAATGATTTATCATACTAAATATATATATAATAACTCATTATATATTAACAAAAAATAGCATTCACTCACTATTGTTCGCACATGACCCCTAACCTCATTATTTTTTATATCTGCCCCCAACCTCATTAGAATTTTAATTATACTTTTATATATTATATATAAATATATAAATATATTTATAAAATAGAAAAATATATCCTACCTATTAATTTTTTTTACAATTTTCATATAATATATATAGATTCCAATGTATTAATCTATATAGAAAAAAATTTAACATATCCAACCATTGTTGCGCACCCCCATACCCCTTATTATTTATTTTTACAACATTATCATATTATTATAATTGATATTTATTTAGAAGTTGAAAATTCTACTGATTGATTTTTTTATTCAAATGTTTTCAAATAAATTATTTAGGATTTAATTATTTTTCTAAATTTTTCAATATTTTAGATTTTAATTAAAAAAAATTATTATAACTCCAATAGTGAACTGACGTTGGGGTTGAGGGTGATTATGAAACACATAAAGTAATCAATTTAAAATAAGTAAAATGATTAATATTTAAATGAACAATGTTTCATCTGTAAAATGTAAATAGAAAATAAAAATAAAATAAATGATTTAACATTATCATATATCAATGATATAAAATTATATATATATATGTATATTAAAATATTACACTCATTCACATATGTCACACAAGTCCCCCAACATCATTATTATTTTAGACTATTTTCATATATTATATATATTATATATACATATATACATATATAAATCTAGTTGTAAAGAATTGAAAACACACACTACTATGGACCCCCAACCCCTCATTAATTTTGGTTACATCATCCACATAATATATATATATTCACATTTATAAATCAATTTTCAAAAAATTAGCATATCCAACCACTATTGTGCACCCCCAACACCTCCTTAATTTTTTTAAACATATCACAAATAATTATTAATGTTATTTATTACAATAATTGATATTTATTTTGACATGAAAAACACAATAGATTTATTTTTTTAACTCAACATTTACAAATAAATCATTTGGCATTTAATTATTTTCATAATTGGTCTATATTTTAAATTTTTATTAAATTAAATAAAATATTATAATTATAATAGTTATATGACATTGGTGTTGAGGTTTAATTATGAAATGCATGAAATTAAAAATTTAAGACATGTAAAATGATTGAAAATTAAATGCACTACATTTCAGTTCAACTATAAAATGTAAATATAAAAGAAAAAGAAAAAGAAAATTTTTTTTAAAACAAATTAACATTTATAATAATGAATTTAAAAAAACTGTTTAAAAGAAATTTTAAAAATGTTTAAAAAAGTTAATTTTAAAAATAAAATTTTAAATAAAATATTTCATTTAAAAAACATTTTAAAAAATTAAAATAATATATTTGACAATAATTTTTAAAAAATAATAATTTTGATGAAATCATATAAAAAAATTTGTTAAGAAAAATAAAAAAAAATTTAAAAAAAATAAAAAAATAATGTATTAAAAACATTTTAAAATAAACATTTTAAAAATATTACAGAAAAATGTTTTATATTAAATGTTTAAACATCATTTTAAAAATACGTTTCATTTTTTTAAAATAAATGTTCAAAAAATGATTAAAAAAGTTTGTAAAACTGTATATAATTTTATTTTGAAAATAATATAATCCTGCAAAGGCTGTCCCGTGGCCCTACCCGACCTAGGGGCTAGCCCAACCTAATGGTTTTAAGGCAGCCTGAGGCCAGGATCAGGCCACCACATGGAGCTGTTTAGGCTGGACCAACTGTGCGCAAATAGTGGTTCACAACCCAGTTTTTTGATGGGTTGGCCTAGGCTGGTCTGGGCCAGGCCAGGATGAAATTATACCCTTATATATAACCATTAATTATATAACCATTATAAGAAAATTCATGCACAATTGGTTCTCAAGCTAGCCATAGATATCCTTCTCAAATTGAATTTAGATTTTTATATGTATCCTTAAAAATATAGTCTTGAAACAATCCTATAAAGTATTTATTATGTGTATTTTTTATCCAACCTTCATCCATTTATGAATTCATATGCCTAATAATTTTTTACGGGTTTCAAAATATTGGTAATCCTCTAAACAGTTAAAAAAACATAAATTCAGGCCTTCTCAAAATCTGTAATAGTGTTTTTGACAACACCTATTCTAGAAATTCCATCACCCAAAACCCACCTAGAGTGAGGATCTTTCAATAGACAAATGATTTTCACACCAGAAAGGTAGTCATTACAGAATTCAACGGCTTACTCAACAACACATCACATTGTAGTACAACCTTCTATCTGAATTTTATTTTTGGAATACCCTTTCAAAACCTTATTATACCATTCAATTGGGTATATTAATTTATAATGTATAGGATCACATATTAAATCTATATTACCACGTGAACCATCAAGTGAATCATCATATCAAAGAATTCTAGCAGGAATTACATCTCCAATTCACATATTATGACAGCAATTTTATTTTCCATAGTTGGAAATTTTGTTGGGTCATAAACATTTCTACATATATCTTAGACAAAGAGACATTTATTTGTTAATGTAAGATGGAAATTCATGGGAAAAACAAAATATAAAGATACAATCATTAAATCATACAAATAAAACACGACTTTCATAAGATTTCAAACCCATTAAATTTAAATTAGTTGTTGACATGATATTATTTATATTGGAATAACACACCTATGGAACCTCTAAACCACAAATGATGTTGAAAAATTGATATCTATCCATTCATGAATTATTTAAAGAAGTTATTGGAAGAAAAGTTTGTTTTTAGCCCTTCACTGGAGCCAAATATTCATATATTTTCTTGTCAATCATATATAACCTAGATTTAATTCCATCCTTCCTTTTTCTGGGTGCATTTAGTAATGAACCAATGACAGTATAACATATATTTTTTCCTACAAACATGAAATAATTAAAATTTCAAAAATACAAAAAATTCCAGCATTGTAATTCAAAAAAAACTGATCACTTTTTTCAACCAGCATTTGAATGCTTTTTCTAAAAAATGTTTACCAAAAGCAGTTTTTATGTAATTTACATTCTCAAAAAAATTATTGCATGTTAGTGGAGATTGTATAGTGTATTATTATGAAATCCAATTGAATAATGTCATCCAATATTAGTACATATGTCATCAGGGTAGAATTCTACAATTTCATATAAAAACATTCATTAATTAATGTTTTAACTAAATTGACTATAAATCTTGTTCAGAAATGGTACATGCTTGAGTTCCCTTTATTCTATATCATGACAAATATCTATAAGAATTAAATTCATTTATAATCCTATAAAACATGTCTCTCAACATGGAATGATCATTTCTATAAGCATAATTCAACGTAACACCTAAATCTCATAATAGTTTCAAATCATTAACCAATGGAGAAAAATATGCATCAATATCATTACCCAGTTGTTTTGGTCTTGATATAGAATGAGATAATATAATGTATTCTAATTTGATGCATAAACATGGTGGAATGTTATAATTCAGAAACATAGTCGGCTATATAATGTGAGTATTTCATTGAAAACCTAAATAATTCATTCCATCTTTTTATAGCACATGACAAAGGTTTCTCGGTTGTTTCCAAATTCAGGATACTTGTGATCAATTATCTTCTATTTAGGAGAGTCTTCTGGGTTATGAATTTTCTCATATTTATTTCATATATCTATATTCCACGTCAATTATAATAAATATATAGGTTTCTAAACCATGTAATGATTTGAAATTATCCATAAGACTTTTGTAGGATGAAATTAATCATTCATGTATCATGAAGCACCACACATTTGTAAATTTTAAGGGACCTGTGGTCCTTATAAAATAGTATACATAAATTTGGATAGACATGTATTATTTTTGAGATCATAGCCATTAAAATAACATTATTTTATTACCATATGTTCAAAAATTAAGCTCATTATATTTTGGGATCATATCATTCAAGAGAGAATGATGTTTTGTAAAACTGGCATGACTCAATCTATTTCAAGATTATAAATTATACAGGTTTCGTATGGATGACAATGCTATATATTTTGTATAACCAGAATAAAATAGAATCTTTGAAAAACTCTATAACTACCCAAATAACTTATTATATTCACAATGATCATCTTCAACAATCAATGTCATTTCATCAATATGATCTTACTCATTGTTCACACCTATAATCACATCCTTGATGTGGTCTTCATCATTTTCCTAACTTGTAAAAATATTAGTTCATCCATAAAACTCAATCTTATCCAGGAAACTATATAAATTCAATTTTCCCCATGTTTTGTCCAATATTTATGACATTAATATATTTCGTGATAGATTAAGTATTCTTCCAACTCATCTAGAATAATTTTTATAGAATGAAAACTATGTAAACACGGAAAAAGGATTTGAGAAGGGTCATATGCATGATATTTTCCAAAAATGATGAACCCTTCCACCCCATCCTCATACTGTTTTGTCATGTGATTGGAATCCATTGATTTTCAATTCATAATAATCATATTAGATCTGGTAAAATTAATATTTATCAAAACAAATAAAGCATAAAAACCATTTCATTGAAACAGTTCATCTTATGATTAAAATATTAGTGTATGTTAAGATTATTAATGGTTGTGATTTTAGACACATAATTTGGTTTATTGATAGTTATGATTTTACTAACTTGTGTTATCATTAATATTTTCTATATTATATGAACCTAATAAAAAATTTCTTATATTGATTTAGGTCCAAAGAGTGACTGATCCCCAATTAAAACCCATCATATAGGTGATCAACACATGGCCTTTAAAAACTAATATTATCAAAGGGGAGCAATTTAACAATATTGACCACATAGCTCAATTTTAAAATATCATTAAATTCACTAGAAAAATATAGATAATCATTAAACTAAGAAAAATATTTTAATACAAATTTTCAAATTTAAGAAATTGTTTAAATAAAAGTTACTTCACATATTTATCAAAATATTTTACATGATCTATATATTATTTAATTGAAAGATATAAATGTGTAAATATTTTTCATAGTATATTACTAATTATAAAACTATAAAAATAAATAGTAGAATTGTAATAATTAAATTTTAATAGATGAACAATTTATAATATATATATTTATATATATGATTCATTTATAATTATAGATGTATAAATTGAGTTGAATTAATAAAAAAAATTCTTAATTAAACATCCTAATTAAAAATACTATTTTTAAAATAAATTAATAATTATTTTTTAAAGTATATAATTAATTATATTAATCTATTAATATAATTATAAATAGTTATATGTATACATAAAAATGTTTTAATATATAATTTAAATTATAAATATTGATTAGAAATTTAAGTATTATAATATTATATATTATTTTTTAAATTAAATTACCAAAATTCTCAATATAATTTCATTTTATAAATTCATTTAAATATTTAATGTTTCATTATTCGAATTACTAATTTATATATATGATCATATTTATTCACATATAGATGTCTATGTGTGGGTGTCTAAAGAACCCAATGACATCTTTGTTTTTGTGTGTGTGTGTATTTGATAAACGAATTGAAAACAGAAATTTCTATATCCAATTTTATAAAATGCATTTAATATAATTTTTTTTGAAATTTATATATAAAATAAACTGAAAATAATTACTAATATCTAAAAAATATTATATGGATTAATATTTTCAAATAAATATTTGAATTTATATATTATTGTATATGATATTACTCGTATTATACATAAACATTGTTCACATGTGTGTGTGTGTGCATCTAAAGAACCAAAGGACATGGATGTATATGTGTGTAATAAGTGAACTCAACAAATACATGTCTATAATATTAATTTTACACCAATTTTTGTATAAAATAAACTAAAATTAATTTCTAATATATAAAAAATATTTTAAAAAATATTTTATTATTTTTAGGCTCCATAAGGGAATTAATGAAAAGATACCACAAGTGGGGGTGAATTATGGTATGAAACTATTCCTACATAAACACTTTTTTGTTAAACTTCCACTATCGAAGATAATCTCAAATTCATTATTAGTGCCCTTCAGTTATTTTTTAGATGGTAATTAATTTATCATTAATCATACATAGTATTTACCCATTTAATAAATGATTCAATGATCCTTGACCCACACACAACAATTATTCCAGGCATGACATAAATAAGGAGGAAAATTTAATAAAATGATTTCTGGTTGGTTCAAACGGTTTACTATAATTTAAGGAGAATACAATCAGAAATATGTTTATTCAAAAAATTTACTAGAATAAAATAAAAATATACATATATTTATATATAAAATTTTAGGTCACATTAGATGTTCTGAGTAATGTCGTAGAAGGAGAGTGAAATTTTTGGTGACCACAAATTTTCGGTGGTGAAATGTCATGTGTGGAAATTGTAAATGACCCTAATAGTCACAGTCATTTCTAATGCATGATGTAAGTGACATGGTTGTAAAATCATTAGGTAAAATATTAAAAAACCCTAATAAAACCTAAAAATGTTAAAATCTTTTATATCGAATGTCAATTTTTTTGAGAGAGTGCGAAGGAGTGGGAGGGAGAGTGTGAGGTGGTGATACAGAGTGGAAGCATGCATGGAAGAAAGGATGGAGATTAGAAGTAATGATTATAAGGAAGGAGAGAGGTGGAGATTTAGAGGGGGATATTAGTAAGGGAGGGAGGGAGTGCAGTGAGGGTGGGAGGGAGGTGATAGATCACGGTGACAAGGAGGTTGAGCGGCAGAGAGAGATAGTGGTAGAAAGGATTCAATTATGTCAAGCTTGAAGGAATATCTAAATTATGGTATGTTGGGGTTAAATTTATAAAGTGGTGTATATTAGTTATCAGTTCTTCCAACAAAGCACTGATAATTTGGGCATTTATTAGAACTAATGTAAAAAAATAGTTAAATTCTCTATTTATTAGTGTTATAAATGCACTAATAAATATTTAACAACAAAATTTATATAAATAAAAATTTTAAATGCATATAGTTATATATAATTACAAATATATATAATTTATGAATTTGAGATAGGATTAATTCAGGAGATTATTTTTTTGTCTCCTCATTGAGTCTATATTTGAATTGCGATGATCTTCTCTAGGGAATGTAATTTTGATATGAGGGATGTGTTTTTCTATAATCTGATGAAGAATGAAGATGAAATTGATTTGAATATGGAGGATCCAAATTTTGGAAAACCTCATTTGAAAGTCTCTCACCTATGAGAGGAATCCCAATGTGTGACTGGGAAGTCTGAGAAGGGGATATTCTTTTACGAGGTTAAGACTT
Source organism: Viscum album (assembly GCA_963277665.1). NCBI lineage: Eukaryota > Viridiplantae > Streptophyta > Magnoliopsida > Santalales > Viscaceae > Viscum > Viscum album. The sequence continues at coordinate 411,041,805 of OY728128.1, read as the reverse complement.
CTTCATGAAAGGTTAAAAAAAATTCACCCTCTCCTTCATCGAGTCTAGCCATGTGATTTTGGAATATTGAATAAGGGAATTTATACACTTGATCATCTCTCCAGTTACATAATTTCTTCTTGAAATACCATTTAAGATTAATGGGGTTCTTTGTAATCTCTCTCAAATATGGGGTTTCAAATATTGTATCCTGGCCATTATAGGTAAGGGATTTTTTAATATCATTTTCCCTTTAGAAAATCTAAAATTTATGGCATGGGGTGCATAATTATATATCTAAATACTAGAACTCTTAGGATCTAGGACTGGGATCCATTCTTTACCCCCAAAAAGATCACGAACATAATTCTTCATGTTTGGTTCTAGATAACGGGTCTATGATGGTTCTTATGGAACTAAAATATCCATTGGGACATTTCCTTGGTCGTGGGAATCCGCATGAATTTTGAAAAATAGACCATGAATGAAAGTGTGGTCACTTTGTTAGGGTGCTCGTTGAGGATGATATTCTTTCTCCCATTATGGGAAAATTTATTTTGGTGTCTGGGGAATTTAGAATCGAAATATTAATTTCTCAATAGATGTTTCCAAAATTTCTCTCTATCTATGAGATCATTGGCCATATTTTTAGAAATTATCATTGGAATATGAAGTGCACAAATTGTAAGAATATGGGTTACTCAATTGACCATTATTAATTTAATAAACCACCCTAGATAGTGGAAAATCCTTTAAAGATTGCTAAAACATACGTGGGTGTCATGGATTCTAGGAGTGCACCTACTAGAACTGGTCAAGACCCTAGGGCTTATAGTGTTGGGATACAGACTTCTTTTGTTACAATTGTAGTCAAAGGTTTTTCTAACATTGTGACAACCCATACTAACCACAATCCTATATGAGGTTTCAATTTAAGTACAACTATAAAAAAGGAATGTTCTTCATATCACATGGGTCATTCTCCATCTGATGACTATGGTGTGGGTTTGAGACCTTCTACACATCATGGCATGTTGAGTTCTTGAATGATTCCCCTTTAGCTGGACCATTCCTAATATTGAGAAGGCATTTTTTATGAGGTAATGAGGTAGTATTTATGGAACATGATATAGCCTAAAGGATACTTACTATTCAAGAACATGTCCAATGCTAGGGGAAACCACATGCAACGAAGGCCTAATTCCTATTTTAGGTGGTAATGAACAGAACCTGGAGGTTTTTTAGCCTTCCATGGAGGAATTACATTTAGCTGTATAAATTTATGTGTAGCCCTCTATTAATGATATATATGAAGCTGATTTTTTATAAGATTATTACTTCAATAAGGCCAGTAGAAAGGTGGGAATGGGAGATGTTAGGGCAATCTCTTCTCTGCAGAGAAAAAACAAAAAGCGAGTTGTTAACATGTTCACTTCATATTAGGCATTTTGGGAATCATTTATAACTAATGAGACTATGAAGATAGATGAAAGGAAAGGGGATCAATTAGGACAAGTTGTGGGTGCATCTATAATGGATGCCTCTGACCCCCCCCCCCCATCTGAATTTGGTGAGTATTCCTTGATCCAAGACCAAAAAAAGGTTGAGTATCCAACTAAAAATACCTCATGCCAGATCGCTAATGGTTTTGAGAATATGGAGTGGTCTTATCTACCCGATTTAATTGAACAAAAGAAAAATTAATATCTATCGTTTAGAAAGTTCTCATATGAGGAATGTGACATTGAATATGAAAGAAACTCTTATATAATTCCACCAGAGGACCAGGAAGGAGAAAGGCCAACTGAAGACCTCCATAAAGAAGTGGGAGAATGATTTTTTCTTTTTCAACATGATTTCATTTTTTCTATAAAGGAGTAAGATTTATTCAGTTTCAATGACTATTTAACAGTTTCAAAATTCGAATAAATAAACATTGAAGATTTATTCTAATCCATTCCATGTATAGACTTTGGGGATCTCCAATAGAAATTCAAGATTTTCTCCACTCCAGAAGACTTCTCATAATTGTTATCAAATGAAGAATATGAGGCCCCACAAACGGCCAAGTCATTGTAGAGAGGTCAAAATCCAAATGGAAAAGGATGATATACTAGGAATTTGGGATCTAGAGTGACATGAAAGGATTGAATTACTATATTAGGATTCATTACTTCTGATGTCACTTGTACAAATCTGGCCTTTAACAAAACTAGTAAAAGGGCTTTGTCCTTGCTATAGAAGAACTAATAATTCAAGAAATGTTAAAGGGTCGTCTTTGACAGTGCTTTATAAAATCACTGATAAATTCCCCTTTAACATCACTAAAAAGAACTGATAAAGGGTGCCTTTATCAATGCTTTCTCATATCACAGATTAAGGATCCTTTGTCAGTTATTTTTTTGTGTTGTTAAAGGAAGCCTTTAATAGCACTAAAAAAAGCAGTGATAAAGGTCCTGATAAAGGGAGATATTTTTTATGCTCAATCCCACCAAACATTTTATCAGTGCTCTCCACCCCGTTTTATCAATGATTATGGGTACTCCCCACCCCCCTTACCGATACTTTTGATAATTCCACTCTCTTGCACATGCCCTACCTCTGGTGAGTTTCGAACATGAGACCTCCAGCTCCTATGCCCACACCTTTTTCACTCCCCTATATTTTGTTCCATTTTTGGATATATCCCTATATATACATCGTTAGATTTCTTATCCATATATATATATTTATTTATTTAAAAAAATTAATATATATATAGTTTTAAATACATATATATAATATGTTTTTTTGGGTTTACAAATACACGCATACATATATATATGTTCATCTATAAATATAATTTAACATATTTATATTTGTTTATATATATTATATATTAAAATTGATATACATATATTAGAATAAATTTCTATTTGTCAATACAGACATATATATATTATATATTTATATTAATTATATAATAATTTAAATATTCATACATTTATTATTTTAAATAAAATGTGTATAAGTGTTTGAGGGTTTCAGGCACAATGGAAGCGTGTGTTGGGAGGTGCCCATATTTTCTTTTTCTCATAATTGATTATCAATACGAGATCTATATGATGATGAATGATGTGATCCATGGAATTGAATCAATGAAATAGATAATGGATAATAACGTTGAAACTAAGATAGAGGATATCAACACATATTGTTTCTAATTAATTTATTAGATAAACAATTACCTTTAAGGAATTTTTTCTTCATTGATGAATCTATTGAATGATCTATGGTGAAAAATCATTGAATTTTAAATACCAAGTGTATATTTTCTCTAGAGGTGATCCACACTTGTTCTATGAATCCCTAGATGTCACCAAAGGAGTCTCCATGTGCTAATAAGGATGATCCTTATGCTTTTGTCTCCCTCCTTTGATTGCCTTGAGAAATTATTCCAAAGCATTCTACTTGATCTAGTGGGGTATTATTTCTCTCTATTATTGAGAGAATTCTTGGACATGAGAGATCTCTATGATTGAGAGGAATCTCCAATATTATTGTGCACAACTGTATTGACTAATGAGGAAAATAACATAATTGAGTATTTATATTACTAGGGTTAAAATAAAATAATTGCATAATTGACCTTAATTAATTATTTAATCCTTGAAAAATCCATTTTCAAATAATAATAATAACAATATTTATTTACATGTTCTTAACTTGAAAAAAAAAATTATTTAATTAAATATTATTCAATTTTTTATATTTCTCACTGGATCGTTAAACTCGGTTTTCCTTTCCTCCATAATATTTATTAAGGATTCAATAATGTATAATTATTTATTAAATAAATAACACCTTATTATTCAGTAATAAATAAATAAATATTATATTCAATAAGTAGAACATAAATATTTATTAAATATTCCCCTCACAATATATTCTCTTGAATAACTAGTGATAGAATAAATGTGGTCAAGAATACATGAAAAATTTTTAAACAATGTATGAGAATTATATTTATTCTATCTATTAAATAATAAATAATATATTATTTAACTGTGATTCTTGATACACTTAGTGTGTGACCATCTAGGCCGTGTTCTTAGTTACATTAGGTGAAGCAGTCTAATGTCCAAGGGTAGCATTTATCAACACACAAAGGTACACATAGAGAAAGAATTTAATGCCACAAGGACATGTCACCTAATAAGGATTCTTACTATGTAATATAATCCCATTATCATAATATCTCTAGTCGAGTAGGTTGCATGCCAGTGCCATCAACCTATATGCTCAATGTCTTTTTCCTTGACTTTCCTGATATAAATATTTCCTATAGAACACCATGGCCAGGGATTTTTTTAGCTATATCATTTATATAAAATGGCATGAGATATTAACATTCGTTAATGAATATAAGGGATAAATCCTCTCTTATGTTATTCACTATTCCAATATTACTCGTGATGCACCCAACATATCCTACCTCACTATGAACACATGTCATCACATCTATCATCAATACATTAAATTATGTGACTCATAATATGAATTAATAATAATCACAATGTCTAAGGACCAATATAAAATTTTGCAGATAGGAACATCCAATGACACCCATAAATGTGCATTTCCTTCTGGGGGTTCCACTCTCATAATATCCAACTAGTTATTACCAAGGGTATACACCATGAGAAGGTGCCTCAAATACCTATAAGTACCCACCACTGATAGATTGTATCATTTTTATCCCTTAAATGATTTCATCCAACTATAGAACATTTATTAAAAAATTGTGTTGTATCCATTTTGGGTTCTCATCATAGTGGGGAACTACAATGACCTTTTAGTGTGAAAACTACTCTTCGGACAATATACCACACTATCTCACAAATAAGGAGAATAATAATGTGATAAGTAGTTTATTAATACTAAAAATGATGAATATATGTTTATTATAATGTAAAATGAATTTTTTTTCTAGGAAAGAAGCTCCAGCAATATCCCACTTTCACTAGAGCCAACTGTTAACAACCTTCAGTATGCAAGCTCTCACATGAATCTCATGCTTTTGTTGAGATAGAGCTTTATACATGGGGTTTATGACATTCCCTTCTGTGAATTTTTTGACTCACTACAACATTTCCACTTTGATAAAGATCCCTAAAGAGGGGATACTTCTAAGGTATGTTCTTTGTCTGGTGGTGTGAACTTCGCTCATTTTCAATAGCCACTAATGTAGTATTATCACAATAAAATGTGATAGGGTTGTTAATGCTAATTACAAAATCAACCTCCTAGAAAATTTCTAAATCCAAATGGATCCCTTAGATACATCATAGGCTGCAATTTACTTAGGATCTACCGCAGAATAAATGAAAACTAGCTTCTTTGAACTCATCCATCTCTCAGCTCCTCCGTTAAGACAGAAAATCATCCCGATCACCACTTTATATCATTATGATTTTTTTGAAAACTTTCATCAGTATAACCTAAAATTACTAGCTCCCTATCTCTTACATACACTAGGAACATATACTTAGTTCATCTCAAATACTTAAGGATAACTTTAATAGAAACCAAATGTTGTTCTCCTAGACCATCTTGATATCTGCCTATCATGCTCAATGCTTAGGTAACATCAATTCTATTATATAACATGTCATATATTATTGATCATATCATTGAAGCGTTTGGGACCATACTCATTCTCTCATTCTGTTGTTGTATCCTAGGACACATTTTCATATAAATATGTAAAATATGATACATAGGAACATATCCCTCTAAGATTATTCCACACCAAATAACATTAGTATCTTGTAAATATATGTACTTTGACTTAGTCCAAGGAGACTCTTGGATTGATCATGAATGATCTTGATCCCTAGAATTTAGACTACATCACCTATGTACTTTACATAGAAGAAATTGTTTTACCATTACTCAACTGACTATAAGACTGGTATTTTTCTTCCAATAACAAATATGTCAAAAATATATTCTACTAGGATAACAACCTAATTTCCACTAATCCTCTAGTATACACAAGACTCACATACATTCTTAATAAAACCAAATTTATTTTTGGATTCATCGAATTGAAAATTCCATGACCTAGTATCTTGATTTAATCCATAAATAAATCTTTTAAAATTTCAAATATTTTGGCAGCACCGAGAGTCAAAAACCCTTCTGATTGTGTCATATAGACATCTTCCTGAAACATCCCACTAAGGAATGTGATTTTGACATCCATCATGAAAATATCATTGTAATGGTAAGCTTCTATGTCTAGTAGATTAATAATGGATTTAAAAATGGACACTAGGGTAAATGATTCATATTAGTCAATTCCTTGGTGCCTTTGAAACCCTTTAGCCACTAGCCTTTCTTGGAAGGTACCTAATTTTCCTTCCTTGTCCAGTTTCCTCTTGAATACCCACGGTCATTAGATAGGATTTACATCAACTAGTGCATCGACTAGAACCCAAACATGGTTATAATAATGGAATCCATTTCAAAATACATGGGTTCTTACTATCTCACAGCTTTTGATTTCTCTACTACCTCTTTATATGTGATATGTTCTTTATCATCAAAAAATATTGAGTCACGGTCCTTGATGATTAGAAAACCAAATATCGTTGGCTCTCTTACCTCTCTTGAGCTCCAATGTAGTACTTAAGTTTCAGGATCTACTTATTCTGTAGGGACCTATGGAATCTTTTCATATACCAACACTTGTTTAACATTAGCATCAACATCATTGAAGTCAGTATTTCTCCTACTCTCCAATTTTAGGATCATCTCCCTCTAAAGATATAATGTTTTTCTATAGAGAGTCACTTTCTTATCTGAGGGGTTCTGTAGGTAGTATCCATTTGTTTCCATGGGATACACAATAAATATACATATTGTACCTTTGGGTGCTAGTTTTATTCTGAAGAAGGACATAAAAACACATCACAACCCCATACACATGAATGCAATAAAATGTGATTCTGTTAACTCTATAACTCAAAGGGAATTCCATTTGATTCTTTAATTGGTACTTGATTTAATCTGTATGTTATAGTTTCTAATGAATATCCATAATGTTATAATGGAATATTTTCATGACTCATCAATGACCATACAATTTCCAACAAGGTAAGGTTCCTCATTTCAGTAACACCATTACTCTATGGTGTATAAGGTGGAGTGAGTTGTGATTGAATCCAAAACACCTATAGAAATTTTGTGAACTCTTTGTTATGATATTCACCACCTAGATCTGATCATAGCTTCTATATTTTATTTCCATGATGATTCTCCACATCATTCTTGATTGCATGAGTTTGTTAAAGGACTTGGAATTATACCTAATTTATCTTTAGTAAATGTTCTTCCAGCACATATCATTTCATTTCATGGTAAAGGATGAAATGTATGCACCTTTTCCACTATTGGAAATTTGTTCGTGTGATATGTTTTTCCTTCTTTGTAATGGACTACAATGATATAATTGAGGAAAATTTATTTTTGTTTCTACAAAATACGATGATCATAATTAGAGTACATCATCTGATAAATTTAGACAAATAAATAAATTTTATATTTATTAATTTCCAACTATTTTATCAAAAACCAGTTACCCTTACCATTGATTTTGGAATATCTTATTTCATTGAAATTCTAGTGGTAAGGATCCACATTCCCATTCTCATTACCCCAAATTTGGATGGTCATGAAATGTGAATTGTTTTAGGTAGGAATTACAAATTCCAACTTCATTAACTCACTATTCATTGATCTGTTGACTGGAATACCAAATCCTAAAATCATTTAATTGGATTTCCTCAACATTTATCTCTAAGTTACACTAATTCCTACTTTTTCAGTCAAAATTTGATGTCATCTATGTTAATTCAACCCAAAATATCCACTTATAATTACCCCGATAATTGAAATCTCTATAACTTTAGTTGGCCAATAAAATTCAACTATGGTTCGATTCTAACTGAAGTTATGAAATGATATACTTACAAACTATTTTATTGAGGTATATTATCATTTTATGCATAAATTTAATATTATAATATTTATCACATGATTTTTAATATTTAGTTGGATTTACATATGTGATTAACCTTTCCTTTGATAATATTTATACATAATATGGTTTATTTTAGTTCTATCTGTCATGGTTGTTAATTCATTAATTATGTGATCATGAAAAGAAATCCCAACTAAAATAAACATGAAACTGATAAAAATAAAATAAGGATGAGGTATGATCATGAGAACTTACTAGTGGTTAGTTTATCAAGCGGTTTATAAACTAATAGTTGACATATGGGAAAATACATTGAACCAATAAATGTTTGTGTAGATGATTTCCACCTGACCACCTATGTATCTCTTTATATTGGTTTTTCCTCAGCACCAAACATGAACCACCTCCACTATCTTGGGAGCTCTATCCATTACATATTCCTTTTACTCACACATAGGTGATGGAGAAAGGGGATTACATAAAAGAAACCCTGGGCACACACGCCCTATATAATGAAAGGAGATATGGCATGTAGGCCAACAATTTAATTTAATAATATATTAAATGAAAAAAATCACATAAAAAATGTCTAGTCAATCTCATGATCATCCACATGAATTCAACTAATTGTGCATTTAATAAAACTAGCATTAAATTATTAATTATTCTTATTAATAAAAATAATTCTTTATTTGATTAATTATTATCTTGGATTAATCAATCCTCTTATCTTAATTATTATCTTAATTTCAATTAAACATTCATCTATTATAATTTAAAACAAAATATATAATTTCATTTAATATTAACCTTGTACATAAACGTACATTGGAGGGAACATTGTAAATACCCATCCAAATCTACAAAACAAGTGTTATACTTCTGTAAAATTTATTCTCTGTGACATTTAGCACACATGATATATCACATAATTTTAAGATGTCTAGTATCAACTTAATGATTACATGAATTAGATGAATTTTATATAACGTGTCATGATTTAATGAATGTATAGAAACAAATTTAAGAGAAATCTTACATGATATGCATATCTTCAACATTACGAAGATATTAATTATATATATATATATATGACATGGCGTGTCATATGAAGTTAATGTCCTCACATAAAAACCTTTTTCAATGTTTATATAATATAACAACTAAATTTTAAATATTCATAACTAGTATTAGTACATTGGGTGTAGATCTGATCTTCATGGAATTCACATCTCTACTAACTATCTGAGGTACATGCCTAGGGACTCTACTTGTGAATCATCCCGTTGAAAATTTGGAGTACATAGTTTATACAATGAGACACATGTTTTGTGGACTCTGAGTTTCATAATCACTAGTCGGGTAGGTCGTGTATGGAATACATGGCTAATCCATGGCTCAAAGGGATTAAATGTAGTGTACATGTTCTACAAAGTACGTAGTCTGGTTGACCATGTGACATTAAATTGTGGTCAACATGAAGTGCAATTTATTACATGTATTCAATGAATACGACTGAAATTAATTTCCACACTAATTCCTCATGAATTAAACATGACTACAAAACACGTAACTCTGATTACAAGATGTGTATTCCTATGTTGTCCATCTAAAAACCATGGAACCTCTGGATGAGTTCCTCAATTTTATTTTAACCATAAAATTAAACATCATGATTATATCTATGAGAAATAGAACAGGATGAAATAGATCAAGCAATTCATATTAACAGAACAATAAAACGTGAATTGAAAAACTAAACTTCAAATCCCTAAATACCCAAATATTTTCAAAAAATTATAAAAAATTAACTGCGTACACTAACTCCACTTGAAGGTTTCGGGAAAAGAAGAAGCATGCATTGGGTGGTGAACACCTTTGTTCTTTTCTTCATTATCATTGATAAATCTATGATCTATACAATGATGAATGTCAAGATCCATGGAATTGAATTAATGAAATAGATAGTGGAAAATAACACCATAACTGAGATGAAGGATATCAAAAAATATTTTTTATAATTAATTTAATTAGATAAATAATTACCTCTATAGAATTATTTTTTTATTGATGATTCGGTTGAAAGATATTCGGTAAACCATCAATGTGTTGAAGAAACCAAGTGTATATTTCCTCTCAATGTGGCCCACAGGTGTTCTGGGATTCTCCAGATATCTCCAAATGATTCTTCGGGGGCTATAATGGGAAATCCTTATGCTTGGATCATCTGCATATGATGTCCTTGAGAACCACATCAAAATCATTCTCCTTGATCTAGTGGAGGATGATTTCTATCTATTCATGAGATCATTCTTGGATATGAGAGATCTCTATGATTGACAAGATTCTTCAAGATTGTTGTGTACAACTAAATTGTCCAATGAGTAAAATAACCTTATTGTGTATTTATATTACTATGATTAAAATAAAATTATTTCACAACTTCCATAATTATTATTTTAATCGTAGAAAACCCCCATGTAAAATAATAATAATATTATTATTATTTATCGAATGAACTTAATTTTTGAATTAAAATTAAATATTATTTAACTAAATAATATTCAATATTTTCTATTTCTCTTCAGACCATTAAACTCATTCTTCCATTACTCCACAGTATTTATTGGTCCATGAATAATGTCTATTTATTTATTAAATAAATACCACTGCATTATTTACCAATAAATAAATAAATATTATACTCAGTAAATTGAAAATAAATAATTATTAAATATTCTATTCAGAATATATTATCTCTATTAAATAGTTTCAGAATAAATGTGATCAAACATATTCGAATAATTATTAAACCATGTCAGAGATTTATATTTGTTCAACCTATTATATAATAAATAATAATATATTATTTAACTCGGAATCTGGATACACTTAGTGTGTGACCCTCTAGGCCTCTTTTTTTAGTTGCATTAGGTGTAGCACCTTAAAGTCCAAGGATAGTGTCTAATAACACACCAATTCACTCATAGAGAATGAAGTCAATGTTTTAATGAGATGTCACCTCATACAGATACATACTGGGAAATATAATTCCTTTATAACAATATCTCTAATATAGTAGGATGCATACTTATGCCATCAACCTATATGATCAATGTCTCTTTATTTGATGTTCTAGAAATATTTATTTCCTATAGAATGCCATAGACATGGATTTATTTAACCAATATCATTTCCAGCAAAGGGCTTGAGATATTAAAATCCCTTAATGAATAGAATGGACAAATCCTTTCTCACATAAATCATTAACGCAATATTACTCATGATGCATCCAATGTCTCCTGCCTCACTGTGAACATTTTTCATCACAGTTTTTTTCAATAAATCATATTAAATTACTCATAATATTCATTAATAATAATCATAAAGTCTATGGACCAATAGACACATCCTCAAATAGGATTATTCAAATACATGTATAATTGTGGATTTCTTACTAGCGGGTCATGTTCTCATAATATCCCAATAGATATTACACAGGGCGTACACCATAAAAAGGTGCCTCAATGTCCTATGAGTCTCAACCCCTAATATCGTTTATCTACTTTCTATTTCTCATCATAGTAGAGAAAAACTAGGACCTTTTAGTGTGACAACTACTCTTAGATCATTATCACATACTTTGTCACACAAAAGAATGATCATGATATTCTAAGTAGTTGATTAATATTTGAAAAAATGAATACACGTTTATCATAATGTAAAAAGAATTTTGTTCTAGGGCACCAACTCCAACCCTTTTTATATAGATAAGGTTTATATATTATGAAATATATTTTATATGTTAATATGTTTAAATATTTATTTATAAAATTAATTTTTTTAGGTCTAAATATATATATATAATATTTATATTTGTTTATATATTTGATTATAACGATTCGTATAATAAGATTTGAAATAAAAAATCAGAATCATAATATCAATATGAATGTAATACCTAGGAAGAAATTCACATTCCACTAAAAAAAGACAACTAGTCCCCCTTAGATGAGATTGAAAATGCATCGACTATTAAAAAAATTAAGGTATATAGAGTAAAAAACTTTTTTTGAAGGCCTTGTGGTCCTTTTATGCCTCAAAAGGTGTGAATGGGGTTCCTCAAAGTTAATAAGGAATATATCTCATTGCATGATTCAATTTTATATGTGGTAGATCCCAAAAAAACACTCAGATCAAAATTTATTATCGTTTGAAGATTGAGTTACATATTCAACTTATTTTAGATATTTTAAAGGTTTTTTTATTTACTGTCATAAAATTTTTATTAAATCATTATTACTCGATAATAATAAAAAAATTATTAATGACTATTATTATTTTATTATTTATTAATCAATTTCACTAAATAATTTATATATTAAGTATAAATACCTAATAAACCTTATTCAAAACATAATAAAAAAATATTTCATTTATATTGATATAAATATATTTATATATTAATATATTTTTTTAATGAAGTATTAATTTTTTGAAATATCTCTTTTATCAATGATTTTTTACTAGTGATGATAAAGCACCCCCCACCCTTATCAACACATTTTTAATAACACTGATAAAGTGGGGGGGGATTTTATCAGTGCTTTTTACAAACCCCGATAAAGGTCCATGATTAACAGCAATATATTTAGAACTACTAAAGACTCCAATTAATTGTGCTAAAAAGTGTCTTTAAAGACCCCCTATAATAGTGATTTTTATTAAATTGACAAATGGGGTCTTTATCAGTTCTTTTAAATCCCTAGCACGGGATAAACTTAACTTGTAGTAGTGTGTGGGAATATTATGCCTTTCTTAACATTCTTCCTTCCTTATACATTTTCCTTTTAAGAATACATTTGGGGTCATGGTTTTGGTTTCCAAATCCATGAATGGTTTGTCTTGGTCTATATAATTTTAAATAAATAAATTTTAAAATACTTGAATATAATTATAAATACTTTTATATAATTAAATATATTTATATATATTTATATATGTATAAATATAATAAATATATTTGTTATAATTTATAAACATCTAAATATATAATTAAAAATATTTATATATAATTATAAATAATTTTATGTAATTACATATATTTATATAATAATATATATTTATATAATGAATTTATTTATTATTTTTCTAATAATTTTAAATGTATTTTGATTGTTAATCAATTTCCTAGACCTGATGGTAAGCATACATGGGATGATAATCTGTGACCTAATGAGGCACTCAATGAGTCTACAAATGAGCTTCTTGTCTACTGTGTTGAATCAGAGGAATCTGTTTCAAAGCATAAAGAGAAAAGTTGAATTTTTATGCCACTAACAACAGACTTCTAAAGGCATGATCCATAAATGGATGGGTCTAGGAAATCTGATGTTCATTAGAAAATGAGTTATTATCATGATATTTATATTTCATTCAGTTCTTCACGTTTTTATCGTAAATGGGGTAATATCTCAGATGCAATTACATAAAATGAGAAACAAATAGTTTTATAGGAAACTACTCATATCAGGCCTCTAGATAGTGGTAGTGATGTTTCATTTAAGGATTTTGTCAGAATGGGAATGGGAAGACGATCAACAGTGAAGATCTAACTTCGGCCCCACCCAAAATAAGTTCTTATAAAAATTATTCTAATCTACCAAGGATTGTTTCTACTAGAACATATTAAAAGAATCAAAGATCAATCTTAACTTATAACAAGAATGTTCCAATGTAGTCATCCTTAGTATTCTCAAAAAAATGGTAATTCAAAATCAGAGTGGGAAACTGTTAATGAATCTGACTATGCCATTAAAAATGATTCTTCATATAATGGCCATTAAACTACTTTTTTAAATGAGAGAAAGTCTCATTATAAGACCTCATCAATTCTATTGTTATCTTTTTCTTTTATCTTTAAATAAATGGTCAAGGCCTTTACTTCTAGCTGGAAATTTTTATATATTTATTAATTATATATTTTTATTTTTATTTTTTAATTAGTTAAATATATATATATTATAATTATTAATAAATGTATTTATAAATAATTATATTTTAATACTTAAACATCAAGGTAAAAGACACTTTATTAAAATAGAAGAAAAAAGTTGTAGCACAAAGCTGATGAGGAAGAGTCAGGCATGAAAATTCTTCCCTCATTCAAATAGAAAAAACTATAGAGAAACCCTCAAGGATAAATTTACAAATGATTGCAATATTAAAATTACTCATCCCAATCATATTCATATACCAATGAACTTATGTAGTTAGCATGAGGATTATACCCTTCTATAAGAGATGTTGATCTGGTTTTTATAGTTGGTTTAATATGGGAGTAATTTGTCCTTGGTCTTGATTTTTTCAGTTTGTCCGATGAGAAACCTTTTTCCTATTCGCCTTACATTTAATAGTAATTTATCTAAAGGATATCTTTAGATATGGGTTGTTTTTGTAGTGATTCTATTTTCTCCTTGTAAGCCTTTAAAATTTTTCATATACAATTCTATAGCTTGGTACTGAGATGGCTGCGATTCCGAGACCCAGTGTGCCTGAAATTAATTATATGAAATATATTTTTATATTTTTTATAATTTTTTGTGTTTAATTGAATAAAACATTATAACTTCAAAATAGTTTATTGGATCATAAAATTGAGATCGTAGATAGGTTCGGAACATGGTGTTTACCCAATGCGTGATAAAAAATGAGTCGGTGCGGGACATTCGGACCCCTTACCCATTGCTGGTGTCTTTATGTAGATTACATATTTAATTAATTAATTAATTAATTAAAATTTAATTAAAAAATTTCTATAAACATTTCATTATAGTGAATTCACCATGATTGGTTCATAATTTTCCTACCACTAGCAAGGCTCCCCTCTTTCTTGTTGGAAAATCAAACCGAACGTTAACAAAAGTCCAGGATCAAGCGGTTCAAGATATAAAAAACACAACGACTCCTCCAAATTCAATGGAGAACATGTTCATCATCAGAGATCCATCCAAAATTGAACTAGGACTCATTATAAGTGGTATTTCAGCCTTATAACTAACGGATTGAGCATGATCTATTTACTCTATTTGATCTGGGTAAATTTGAGCCTTTCCATGAGCTCTTGTATCATAATAAATAATCCTTGAATTTTATTTCTTTTTATTTCATGTTTCCCACCCTGATTTCCATGCTATGAAATCGTTGGTCAATAATGATTGGCCAACGATGCTTATCACATTTGGTATTGGTGTATTTCCCCCAGCATTCTTCGCATTCTTCATCATTAAACCACGGGGTCACAATTCGACATTAATGGGTGTAGATTTGAGTGTGATTAAACTACCAGATTCATTGTGGTAGGATAAATGACATTCATATTGAAAATTTTGGGGATAATCGGTATATTAATGGGATGGTGTTTGTTGAACGGGTCTGTGTTTGAGATCAGAGGTTGTTCAAGATCAGTTTGATAACCCTCATTTTCATAGTTGGTATGTGGCAAGGATGTGTGCTATGATGAGGATGGCGTCAAAAGGAGTCCGTGCAAGGGATCTCATGGAGGATGCTATTTGGTGTGGACGTGATGATGGATGGATTGAGACCTCTAATGAGGTGGTTGGCATGGTCAATGTGGAAAGTGTAAACAATAATAATAATAATAATAAAAATAATAATAATAATAATAATTATTATAATAATGATTAATTAATAAAATTAAATGTAGATGTGTTATTATTATTATTATATTAATTAATAATAAAAATGGAGGCGTAAAATTTATGTGCTTAATTAAATTAAATTCCATTGGGAGTTATGTTTAATTATCATAATTATAATTGAAATTAATTATTATGAAACATTGTTAATGGATGTCATAATTATGAAAATAATAATGACTCTCCAATTCCGAATTAATTACCCTCTTAATGGCCAACCTTCAACATTCACACTATTTGATCAGATCTCATGTACCATATAAATATAGTGATATGTTAAGGAAATTTTGTGGAATTTTGGATCAATACCTTATTCAATACTTATTTTATTTATCATGAATTTGAATTTCCATTTTTCATCGTCATCATCATACACAAATTTGATGCTCTCTTCATCAAAAATGTGCTACTCCAATTATCATTCTTACAATTATGGTTTTGAAATTCTTCACAGTTTCAATCGGTGTTCGATCAATTTTACAACACTTTATCATCATGATTGTATTCTTAACATTTCGCATCATAAAAATAGTTTCATCATCCAAATATGATAAGTATCATGGGAAAAATGTGTGCTACATGTTTTTTATTAACATTTTTCTCTTGACATAATCTTTAACATGTTCATAGACTCCACTCATTCAATGTGCGAAATCAAAATGTGGGTATTATTTTATATGAAAGATATTGTTACATTTATTTTTCCCCACATGAAAATTTTGAAAATAATATATGATTATATTAATAATCTGTTGTAGGAAAAATAATGTTCTTCTGAAGAGCTATAATGAATCATGAATGGAAAATTTCACTCCCTTCCATGAAGAGAATGTGATTAAAACCCAATGTGGTAAATTTCCTGGCAAACATCATTTATCAAATAAAAGAATTAAACAGAACCATCAAAAGTGGTTGAATAATGAACATCATGTACCCACCGTACATCAAACTAAAGTTTGATGATCATTGATTGGCATCACATACATGTCATATGTTGAGACAAAGTTTGATATTAATGTCATGAACTATTAAATTTAATATCACTTATTCATTTGTTCACACTGAAGGTGTTATGTCTCGTTATGATCTGTAAAGGCTCGTAATGAAGTCGATATTTACTTTGAATATTTATAAATAATGTCTATTTTTATATTATTTCTCTTTATTTTCCTTATTATGAAAAATTTTAGTCAAATTAAATGTTCATTATGAACAAGGATAAATATATTATACATATTAATCCCCCAAAGATGATGAAATTGATGAAATTTCTTAATTGAATATTCATGAAATTGTCTGGGAGACACTCCAAAACATGAAATAATAATTTTATTCTATTCTATAGAGTAAATTAGAATATTTGTTGAAAATTCATTATTTCATTCCATGAAGGAATGTAAATATATATTATTTGATTAAAAATCATATTCAAGGTGAATGTGATGTTTTGTGAATGATCATTGTGCTGGGTTTGTTTATAAAAAATATTAATAATATAACCATGAGAAGTGGTTTGGTGATATTAAATATTTATAGAGAACAATGTAGATTTTTAATATATATAAAATAATGCATCCTTGATGGTTGATACTAAAATAATTTCCTTTGAGAATATATTGAAGAATATCATTATTTATCAAATTTTTGTTCTTGTAATATTAATATAAAGGGAAAAATTCTTATTTATCATATTATTATGTATTGTCAATATCATCTCATGTAATTCATTAATCTATTGAAGTGTATGTTTCTATTAATATTATTTAAAAGTGAAATTATCGAATTGCATAGATTTGATAATCTGTTATATTTTAATAAAATTATTTTACCACCCAATGTGTTTAACAAAATGATCCTCAGAATCAATACAATTTATATTTTATTCAATATGTTCATTATTGATAAATAATTAATTACCATTCATGAATCATGAAATATGATTATTGAATAAATTCCCCAATGTGAATGTTTTTTAATTACTATAACTCATTCTATGTAGAAAATGAAATTTTCATGAAAATTTTGATATGATTTATGCTACAATGAATATTTGAGAGTTGATGAATTTTGATCAAATGATGTATCATTCATTTGATTTATTTAATGTTGTTTATCAATTATAATTTTGGATAGCGATAAGGATTTTGTTCTAAATACAAAAGGTTATTCGACATTGATTATTTCTACCACATTCACTAGCTTCAAAATATGTGGGGGATCCAATACTAGGTATATGTATTATAAAATAATATATGGGCACGATGTTACCAAATTTTTGGTAAGTTCTAATATATTCAATAATCCTATTAGTTATGGGTCTGACATGTTATAATTATATTATGAAATCATCAACCACCATTAGTGGATATTATAACAACAAATATGAGTTTTCAAAATGAAAAATCTTATACATATTATATGAATTGATCTTGATGAAAATGAGAAATAAATATTATTTTGATTAGATGATTCAAAATAACTCATATTTGAGTTAGTATATGCTCATATAAGTACATTTACATGTAGATAAAGTTAATTAATGACACAAGAAGAGTTAATATATTCCAACCTATTAGTACAAATACTTAAAATGTCATTATATCTAGAGTCTTGATGAGATATATGAATTGTATTCTTGAAAATGAATATCATATTGATACACTACATAAAATACGTTCCTTGATATGTAACAAGAATTCATAAAAAGTTATTATAATTAATTTATCATGTATTATCGAATCAATAATGGTAAATAATAAGTTTACCAATAATGGAACTTAAAATATATTAACTGATTTTTTAGTCTGTCCATTATTAATTATAATTGAAAATATAGATTCATATATACACGAAAATCTATGTTTTGATGAAAAAGTATACATCCATCATGGGGAGAATGATGAATTTATTTAATGGATTCATGTCTACTAAATTATAAAGGAATTAATTCTCATTAAATTATTATGAATTCACCATATATAATAATTTACCCAGAGGTACCCATTTTTTTGGTAAATTATTTATATCGTTAGCAAATATTATGAAAATATATTTCCCCTATACTTTGGAAGAAGTATGTATGGGTTCTCCCACCTACCATGTGATCCATATATATGAAACATGCATCCACTAAATGATCATGTGTGTTATTTATCAATGGTGAGTATAAATTACATTCTATGCATGTTTAGTACAATATATATTAAGCATCACATGTAACATACAATATGATCATGCAGATCAATTTACAAGTTTATCACAACACTTGAATGGATTTAATGTGTTGGATATAAATAGTATGATTATATACACTCAAAGTGTGGTTGAACTGATTATATAAAATCAATTTTCATCATGACTGGAAATAAATTAATATATTTTCCATTGATTAGGAAAATGAATATATCAGCAAGATTATATCTTTTTAGATATTATCCCTAATGTGACACTAGTACCATAATAACTATGAGATCTCAATCAAATGTTTTTGATGATATATTTTCTATGAATTATTTTAAAACAAATTTATGATAATGGATTTTTACACATGTCAACATCATAATAAATGACCAAAATTATTAATGAAATTTATGATATGTTCAACATATAATGTATTGGATTGATAATCCAAACTACCATGTCTATTGAATACTGATGATATTATTATAAGAAATATTGTTTCTTGTATATTTGGATATTTATATGAATATGAGAAGTGTTCAAAATGCCTGATGCAAAATCAAAATTATGAAATTATCAACTACTATGATAAATTATGGGGTGAAAGGAATAATATGTATTTCATGTATTCATATTAAGTTAACAAATAATATAAATAGAATTTATCATCCAATGGTTTCTGTGAATCATTATATTCATCATATTATTAATATATTTTGAAAATATCTAAATTATTGAAGTGTTTTCAAAAATCAATGACTTACATGGAATGTTCTTGTATTTTTAATTAATCATCCTGAAGATGAAATATTAGATGTTGTTAGGGTTTTATCCATAATAAAAAATTAAATTAACTTTTTCCAAGAGTTATATAAAAAGGGTTTGTAAATAACATACTTATCCTAGAAGGATTAAATATAAATTCACATTCTATTTATCCCTAAAGGATACACATGTACATGATCATATGTACCTAAAAAAACAATAAATAATTTTATGATCCAAGGTAACGTTCTTACCTATTTATTGAAATTTAAAGGTTAGAGGTTATTCTTATTAAAAAATTCAAAACTAAATGTTTTGTTTATGAAATGATCATTGAAGTTATATGATTTAAATGATGATCATTATGAATGGTAGATGTAACTGTATTACCCTATTTCCCTTAGTCACGATTTGCCAATTGAGTTTTCTTGATAAGGATTTTAACAAGGCAACACTCTGGGGACTTGATGTTATTATACTCTTTTTCACTAATCATGATATGTCCCCTAAAGGGTTTTTTGGATGATTTTTTTAATTAGGTAATCAAACATCATAACAGATATCCAAGGGAATGTTATAAATTATTATGGATATCTATTATTAATGTAAATTTTTGGTCTTCCCCATGAGTTTTAATTTTTAATGAAACCATTCATTAATATGTATGGATTTCCTCCCATGCCTTGAAGACATAATTAAATAATAATATTAATTGATGTATTTGAGACACAATTAAATGATATAATTAGGGGGCGTAGGGAACACTACACTCATTTTACCATCATCAGGTTTTACCCTAGGCTTTTCCTGATAAGGTTTTTAATGAGGTAGCATGACATAAAATTCAATTACATTTCCTTTAATTATTTTTCCCACAATGTTTTTTAACTAAAGATTATATAAGATTCCATGAAATTATGACATCCAGGGCTGTAATGAAACATTAATAAATAATGTCATAATTTTGACAATAATAATGACTCATCAATTCCTAATTAATCTCCCTTTTAATGGACAACCTTCCATATTCTCATCGTTGGATCAAATATCATATACTCTATAAATATGGTGATATTATAATGAAATTTTTCATATTTTTTTATCTTCATTTTGTTATATACTTCTGCTTTTTCTCTTGTATTTGTATTTTCATTTTTTTCATCATCGTCATACAAAAATTTGATGCTCACTTCGTAAAAGATGTGCTTCTCCAATGACCGGTTTTATGTTTCCAGTTTTGAAATACTTCGTGGTTTCAATTGGAGTTCAATCAATTTCACAAAAATAATAAGTTTATTACAAAGAGATGGATTTAGAGTAATAAATGAAAAAGAGGTGATTGTGTAAATTAAATCAAATTTTCTTTTGTCATTTTTTCATTAAATTAAATGGTGAAGCCATGCATGAAAAGGGAGGAAGGAATCTACATATCTAGCATGGAAATAAGAATTACATGAACTCCTTTTATCCCTTTATATATTATAATAATAATCGTAGTTTTATATCTTGAACAGTGGTTGTGGTGGTGAGGCCGTAGCTGCGTACCCCAAATTCAAAAGAGGAAAACCCATTGAGGATTGATTATGAGAAAAAAATGGTTTCTAAAATAATAATAATAACATATTATTATTATTATTTGTGATTTTCAAACCCTAAATCTTCCAGAACCGTTTTTATACAAAATCATATTGATGAACTGTCAGTGACAACGTGATCTAGGAATTGAGACTGTCATTTTATGACAATTGTTGGACACTTTTTTTGGACTTGTGCCTCTGGTCAATAAAACACACAATAGTTATAAAATTATCAATATTGAGGGATGACATATCTCACTCATGTGGTGTCAGAATGTAGAACTATATCTGATGTGGAGATCCAAACAATTACAGTGGGCTTTTCTAGATAATTTTATGGTATTGAATTCAGACTCGTGCCTCGGGCCCACGAAGTATTGTTCATGTGTTATGCGATGAAATTTGACTTTTTCATCAATTGTCTGATTGAGTCAATTGAATAGTCTATATCAAGTGTTTTTTCATTCAGATCACCAAAATGTGATCTGTTTGGATGTTTGGGTTTGTTTGAATAGGCATATTAGTAAAATTAAGGGTTTTACCTCGTATTGTCAATGAGACTCATGCGTTCATCAGGACATTGACCGATACACATCATGTAGTATGCTTACCCACCATGTAGTGCGACATGGATAGAAAGTTGTGTTCTAGGGAGGTCAAATCGAGAAAGCATAGCAGGACTCCATGTCGTGTGTGTCCCCGACATGTCTTATTCCTCATTTTTTGGAAACTGCAATGTTTTGCATATCCTTCGTTTGAACTCATATTTTGACCAACAAGTAGCCTATCCATAGTGATTTTTTGTGTATATTGTGATGGTACAACTAGTTGTGGATTTCATGGAACATTGTGGAAAATTCCTGGAAAGGCACACAGAGGTGACACCTGATGATGTCATCAATTTTACAAATCACCAAATATATAAAAGCATGACCATCTAGTAGTGTGGGGGCAGTGGAGTTCCCCGATGACAATATCAATCTTACCCTCTAGTAGTTTTGGTTAGTGAAATTCCACAATGATATTTTCAAGTTACCCTCTCGTAGTATGGTAAGAGGTATCCTCAACATTCCATGCATACCCTCTAGCAGGGCGGGGAAGTGGAGTTCCCCAATGACAATACTGGGCTTACCCTTCAGAAATGTTTGATAGTGGAATTCCACGACAATCGTACCGAGCTTTCCCTCTAGTATGTCTAGGCTTTGGAGTTCCCTAATGTCATCTTCCAAGCATCACCCTCCAGCAAGGCTAGGCATTAGTGTTCCCTGATGAGCTTAATGGGTTTACCATCTAGTATTACTGAGTAGTATCATTCTCCGACAACCTTCTTGAGCATACCCCTCCAGAGGGGCTGGGTAGTGGAGTTCCTCAGTTACTATCACAATAGGACCCACCTATCATACTAGGGCATGAGATACTTACCAAGAATTTGTGACCTCGTGACTACATGGAATATTAATTAGATTTTTTTTGATAAATCATTGGATTAACAAGGAAGTGAAACAATTTCCCCACTAAGACATGTTTCTGTGACATGACATAAAACTGGGTGGGTGAGTCAGTGCCTCCAAAATTGGATAACGTCTTGGTGTGTTGATTTAGTTCCATATACTTGTGTGTTCAGGGCATATGTGTGAGATACTGGGCATCATTGATGTACATCTTCTGGAACTGTTGGTTACACTTAATATTGACATGATCTGTGATATGTACATCCCTTTACTTTATTTTATTGGCTTCTTTGAGTGATCATATATATATCATTCATTGGTACCCACTCCTTAGGTTTTGGTCACTCTCTTTCCAGGAAAGGAAAATACACATGGGGTATGTCACGTGATTTATGGGTCTAGATTCTCGTGGTTGGATGAGTCTACTCTCCTTCTATAGTTAATGAAGACTCAACGAGATGTTTATCTTCTCACCGTGTCTAAATCCTTGTGTTTGGAAATGTTTACATTCACTCACTTGTTGGTTTGATCTATATTTTATCATTAAAACATATTCTATCTCTTGTTTTCTTGTTCAGGTGTATCTCTTACTACTCCCCCATTAGCATTTTGGGGTGTTCTACTATGTATGTTTATACTCACCCCTGAATGAGACTTTCCCACAAGTTTCATGTTTTATGCAGATGACAGACTGGATTATCCTGAATTTAGAGGAGCTTAGGGATATATGGTACTTGGACTGCGTAGGGAGGTTGTATCTTGGGATCTAAGTGCTGGGCCCTCTCATCTATTTAACTTTTCCAGTTTTCTATCAGATTGGGACACATTTTTTGTTGGGTGTGTATTTTTTCCTTTTATTTTCAGTTTATACTACCGTACTTCATACTATTTAGTGGTCCATGCATGTTTGGTTTACCTATATCAGTGTTTCATCTTTTATTTCATCCCTTCTTCACATTTTAATTACGTTGGTTGTGTGTGGTTGTATGTACATATTCAACGGCCTCCCAGAGATTAGATGTTCCTTCAACACTAGTCACCACCCCCTGGGCTATAGAGGTGGGATTGTGGTAGTTTTGGCTTGAGCCCCATCTTTGGTCAGGTCGTGAAAATTTTGTATCAGAGAAATTTCATTCCTTGTAATTTTATTTTTATGATTCCCATTAAAGAGGATAGGTTGAGTTTAGGGAAACAATTTCAATGTCTCTCAATTGTGACTCTTAGGCCAAGGAGTCCAGTGATGGTATGGGTGACCAACATATCCATTAACCAATACCGTGATGACCTACTTGTTGACTCGGTATGTCAAGACATTTGTTGTATGTATAAATGGTATATACATTATATAGGATTAAGTGTCTAACTATTATTATTGAGTTATCTACCAATTGATTTTCTAATATATATATATATATATATATATCTCTATTTGTGTGTGTGTGTGTGTTCTCATCTGACCACGATACTCCTTGATAACATTTAGGACAACAACCTTCCAATATACATGTTCTAGTTCATGATGATAACCCTATGATCGGTGAGACATTAGTTTAGGATTGATCATGAAATACCCTACCTCCATGTGGGTAGGTAGTAGTACCAGAACCAATCAAATAGTATACCAGTCTAACATAGTATTTTGAGGACACACAAAGGCTTAGTGTGCTTTGTGAGTTCTAACATTTGAGACCGCTGAGGTTATGTGGTAATCTAGATCCTCAAGCAACAGAGTAATGGGTAGAGTCGGTGGTCTGTATCATCAGACATACTTAGACCTCGATGGATCAATTGGTGGCACTGGAGTCCATCCTTTTCCAAAGAGCTGCTAGGTGTTATTGGAGCCTAGTTATGCAGATTCACAATGACTAGACACTCTTATAGGATGACTTCTAATGACTGTTCTATGAGAAGTAATACCACACCTTATTATGCTCAGTCCTAATAGAGGAGATTATGGAGCATCGATGGGGAGGGATGGTCGTGGAAGAGTATGCATCTGGGGTCAAATAAATTATGTGGTACTCTCTTGACATGATCTGTGATGTTTACTTTTGTGAAGCTAAGTTTGAGCAAGGACTCCGTATAGAGACATAAACCTGAGACAACTACACTTATTGTAGTTACTGTTGGATTACAACTTCAAGATAGTATATACTATAGGTAATGGAACTATTGTGGTAGATTACCTTATCATGAAGTATTATTTTCTCCTAGTGCAAAATAGTTATAGCGTAGTTATCTTCCTTTTAGATAACCCTAGTAGAGTTGTAGGGTACAACTTTTCTTCAGTTAAAGGTGTTACTCCTTCTCTTCTCAATCGTGTGAGAGAGTCACAGTTTAGAGACATAAACTATGAGGTTTTTTATGATCAAATATCGACAAGTGATGAAAAATATGGATATTATAAATGATGGAATCACAATATCATGTTCAGGGGAAAAACAGCTGTTCTAGTGATGATGCAAGAAGGTGGTGATGCAAGATTTCCACACTTCTCCCCTAAATGTACATACCTATGCGGAATACATGTACAGAGACATATAATGGTAGTATTGGGTGTTTTCTATGTCATGAAGCATAAATAAGTTCTTCTCATGATGTCACACATGTCTGTAGGTGAAATATGATCACCAAGATCCGATCAGTTTGTTAACACCTCTTGAGATCTTGAAGTAAAAAGGGGACAACATATCCATGGACTTCTTCACGGGGCTTCTACACACAAAGAAGGACCATGATGCTATCTGGGTGATATTAGACCAACTCATGAAGTCAGATCACTTCCACGATAATAGGGAGAAGAGTTTAGGGGGAGTTTAGGGGAGTTGTATATACTAGAGATCATCCTACATCACGGGGGTACTTGCGATGGATGTATTCGATCATGACGCATGATTTTCAAAATGATTGAGGAGAGGCCAGTAATAGGAATTTGAGGACAATATACAGATTAGTACAACCTTTCTCCTCCAGACTAATAGTCAGATTGAGCATCCTATCCAGGTGTTGGTGGAAATATTTAGGGCTTGCATGTTGAATTTTTTATATATTTGGGAGGATCAACTGCGCTTGGAAGAGTTTTCATACAAAAATAACTATTACTCTACCATCATCATGGCACATTTTGAAGTCCTATATGGGAGACCATGTAGGTCACCCTTGTGCTGGAAATAGACTAAAGAGACATATATTTGTGGTACAAGAGATGCTGAAGGTGGCAACAGAGAAAGTGTCGGTCATCTATGAGCAGATGAAGATGGCCCAGAATAGATAGAAATCCTTCAAAAAATTTCATCGTAGGCCCTTGGAGTTTGAGTAGGGAGACAGTGATTTCTTATTAATCTCCCCGCGCTATGGAATGAAATGTTTCAGTCATGGAGGCAAGATATCCCCACAGTTGATTCAACATTTGAGATTGTTTAGAGGGGTTTTGAGCTTGCCTACCACCTCGCCTTACCCACATAGCTAGAGAAGGTGCTCCACGTCTTCCATGCGTCGTAGTTGAGATGACATGTTCATGAACCTACACACCTCATTAACTGAGGCATGTAGGAAATCAAGGATGGGACCACCTTTGTAGAGAAATCGATGGTGATTGAGGATAGACAGGAGTGGACCTTGAATGGCTGGACTATCCCTTTGGTTAATGTGTTGTGGCAGCACATAATTGTGTAGGATAATTCCTGTGAGTAGGAGAGCTAGATAAGATATCAGTAACCTGAGATGTTTTCGAATTTTTTCTTTTCATAGAGGAAAATCTGGAAGGAGGGAATGATGTATACCCTCAGTTTTTCTCCTGGTAAGACTTTGAAATATTTCTATATATAGTTCTACAGTTATGCACTAAGACAGTGTGTGATTTTGATGACCGGTGTGCGGATAATTAATTTTATAAATAATATATAAAAAATTTTATATTTTGTGTGCATGGTTAAATGAATAAATTAGGATAACTCATAAATGGTTGATCAAATAAAAAACCTGAGACAGAAATTGGGTTAAGAAGATGGTTTTTAACATAAGTGAGACATGAAATGAGTCGGTACAAGATGTTCAAACCCCTCTCTCGTTAGTTTTGTGTTTATATGGATTAATATTTAGTTAATTAATTGGAAAAATTCATTAAACATAACCGAAATTTCATTAAATATTTCATTAGGGAGAATTCACCAGGGATGGTTCATAACTCTTCCACTGCATCCGAAGCTCCCCACCACCTTTCCATTGGCGAATCAAATCGAATAACAACGAAACTCCAGGATCGAGCGGATCAAGACGTAGTGAATGCAACAGCTCCTTCCAAATCATTGGAGAACACATTGTTCATCTGTGTTCAATCCAAAACTAAGGTTGGACTCGGTATATGTGGTTTCCCACCCTTGAAATTAAAATATTGATCATGATCAATTCCCTCTCTTGGATCTGTGTTAATTTGGGCATTTCCATGAGACCATGTATTGAAATATATTATCCGTTCAGGTTATATGTTGTAATTTTTTCTTCTCACCTCTATCCCCCACTGAAATTGTTGGTCAATGAAGTTTGTCCAGTAATGCATATCACCATTGTTATTTATGTTTCTCACCCACTATTCTTCGTGTTCTTCATCATTACACCATGGGATCGTGATTCGACATTGATGGGGAGGATTCAAGTGAGATCAAAGCCCCAGATACATTATGGTCTAATGAATGACATGCAGATTGACGGATTGGGGATAGATTGATAAATGTGAAAGATGATAGATGGTGAATAGATCAGATTGGCACTATGGGTGCATGTTTGTGATCAGAGGTGACTCGGGATCGGTTTGATAACCCTCGCTTTCCCTATTATCATGCGGAGGCGACATGAATTATTACATGGTCGATTTCATGAAAATGTTGTGTGTGGGATATCATGATGGAGGTTGTTTAGTGTGGACGTGATGATGGTCAGACTCAGACCTCCGACAAGGTGGTTGTTTGTGGTCAATGTAGCGAGAAAAAATATTATTATTATTAATTATAATAATTATTATGAGTTAATAAAATTAAGGGAATATTTTTTTTGATTATATTAAATTATAATAGTAATGGTGCCATAAATTTTTTTGTGGTTAATTAAACTAAATTGTTGTGGGAGTTTTGTTTAATTATCATAATTACTATAGATAATAATATGTTTATTAGAGAGAGAAGGTTTTGGAGTAATTTAAATGGAATGGAGATGAATATGTTAATTAAATGAAACAAAATTTTCCTCTTCATTTAATTAAATTAAATATTGAAGCCATGCATAAAAAGGGAGGATGGTGCCAATGTGTTTAGTGTGGAAATAAGAATTTCATGCACTCCTTTTATCCCTTTATATATTTTTTTAATAATGATTGTATATGTTGAAGAAGGTGGTTGAGATGAGGCCACATACACCAAATTCAGAGGAGGAAAATCCTTTGAGCATTGCCTTTGATGGAAAAATAAAGGGTTTAAAATATATATATATATATATATATATATATATATAATATTATTATTATTCCTTGTCAAACCTTAAATTTGGCGTTAAATTATTCCTAAGTCATCAGATTGATGAACCGTCACTAACATCATGAGCCAAGAATTGAGACAGTCCTTTTAAGATAGATGTTGGATACTTTTTTTAATACATGTGTCTCGAGTAAACTAAACACCGAGTAATAAAAAAATATTATTACCTTCGGATCTTATATCTGACATATCATCATCATGTGGTGTCGGAATGACAAACCTTTTGTAATTATGTGACCATAAAATTAAAATGGACATTTCAAGGGTAACTAGAAGTATTTAATTAAGGATCATGGCTCAGGCCCACGATGCACCATTCATGTGTGATTCGAGGAAATGTGGCTTCTTCACTGGGCATCTGATTGAGCTAAGTGAATAGTATATCATGAACATTTTGCAAAGAGGATCGCAATTGTATGATCCATTTGGCCAGCCAAGGCCATTTGAATATGCATATTATTTTAATTTCATATTTTCCATTGGACTAGTGATGAGCATCGTGCATTTTTCTAGAATTTGGGCGAGACACATACACCTACCCTAAATATAGTGCTACATAGCCAGAAAGTTGTGTTTTGATGAGGCCATGTCCATACATCAAAGTGAAACCACACACAATGCGGATCCCCAATATTCCAAGTAACTCTATTTAAGGAAACATTAGAGTTTCATATATCCATTATTTGAACTCAAATACTATCTTGTGAATAGCATATCTATAGTTTTTTCCCATGGTTGTGGATTTTGATATATGATGTGGAATGTTCTAGGACAGCCGCACTGAGGTGAAAACCGATGACGTCAGTAATTATACAGAATCAAAGAGCTTTCCGGGTGTAACCCTCTAACAGTATTGGGCAGTGGATTTCCCCAATGATAGTATTGGGTATTCCCACCAATAGCCATGGTAATTGGTGATCCATGATAATATTTACGAGTTACCATATAATAGGATTGGATATTGGAGTTCCTAAACATTCTGGGTTTACCCTACAGCAGGGTTAGACAGTGGAAATCCCCAATGATTGTACTACGCTTACCATCCTGTAGGGATGTGCAGGGGAGTCCTCTGACAACCTTACTGGGCCAACTCTCCAATAGAGTTGGGCAGTGGAGATCTTCGGTGACATCTATCATGTGTTACCCTCTAGTAGGGTGGGGCAATGGAGTTCCCTAACAACGTTACCAAGATTACCCTCTAGTACGACTGGGCACTAGTGTTCCCTGATGACATTTCTGAGGGTAACCCTCTAGTTGGGCTGGGAAGTAGAGTTTCTCAATGAATCACTGAGTAAGACCCTCCTGTCATTCCAGGTAATGAGATCCTTACCTAGAATTTGTGGGCCCTGAACTGTGGGACATAGTTAAGAGACATGGTTTAACGTAACCTTGGATTCATTAGGAAGAGGAAGGCTTTACCCCACTGAGATGCATTTTTGTGACGCAACATAAAACCGTGAAGATGAGTCAATGCCGCCCAAAGTGGATAGTATCATGTTGTTAGTATTGAGTTACTAAGACTTTTATATTCAGGAAAAATTTGATGGATGCTGTAGATCACTGATGGACTTCTACTGGAACTATTGGATAAACTTTTTCAGGGGTTGAGATGTTAGATGGAGATCCCCTTGCTCTCTCGTTTGGGATCATCTGGATAAGAATATATATATATATATATATATATATATATATATCCTTCTATGGTACCCAATCATTGTGTTTTTGTTACACTCCTTCTAGGAGAGGCGACGACGCGTGGGGTATAACACATGCATTCCTTTTCTCGCTTCATGTTGTTGTATGAGTCAATTGTCCTATAATAGGTAGTAAAGACACTATAAGAAGTTTATCTTCTTGCTGTGTTGATCTCCTTGTGTTTGGATGAGTTTACAATCAATATGTTATTTGGTTATCTTATACACTTTCACTTTAACTTATTATATATACTATTTTCATCTCTAGTTTTATCTCTTATTTCTCACCCTTCACACTTTCAAGGTGTTCTACTAGGTATGTTTGTAATCACCCATTTTTGAGAATTGCCTATGTGTGTCATGTCTTATACTAATGACGAACATGTTGATCGTGACTTCAGTTGAGATTAATGATATGAGGATCATGGACTATGTACGGTGGTCTTAGTTTGGGATCCATGAGCTGAGATCTCTTAGCTTCTTTAATTTTACAGTTTTTTGTTTGGTTATGACAACTTTATGGTTGGCCATGTATTTTCCGCTTTTTCAGTTTACACTATCCGACTTCATACAGTTTAGATGTGCATGCATGTTTGGTTTATTTATAGCAGTGTATCATCTTTTATTTCATTCCCTATGCACTTTTTTATTGGGTTGGTTGCGTGTACATATAGGTACTTAGGCAATTTCCTCCCCATGTATATCTATGCCTTAGATTCTAGTTTCCAGCCCTTGTTTTACAGAGGTGGGGTTGGGTTATTTACTGCTCAAGCCCTACATTAAGTCGGGTCGTGACATTATTCCTCAAAAACCTTCCACTTTCCCTCAATCTTTTTATGTTTCCAATTATCTTTTTGTTCTTCCATGAATTGATACCCTTTAAATGATGAGCCATTAAAATCAACATCCACATGGTGAACATTACATCTATCTTTTATAATAGTTCTCAAAGAGCTCCCTAAATATTGAGCCAACACAAAGTCCTTTTGCCTATCCAAAATCAAGTATACTGTTTTTTTTAACACTTTTATTTCCCTCATAATGAAGATTCCCCATGATAATCCTTATACAATACTCTCCCAATTTACAAGGACTGTAGTCCCCCACTGAGGAATTCATTCCATTCTAGTTATCTGAATACTCATTAGATACTCATTATATCTAAATAAGAGGTCCAGCATTTTGAGAAAATTAAAAGTCTACTCTTCCAATAAAATATCCACACTTAAATAAAAATAATTTTCATTCCACTGGAGTCTTCTCAAGCCTAACCTTCTGATATTCTAAGTCTTGTACCTATTTTTTTAATGGATGAGACAAGTCAAGATAACACACCCACAATAGTTGAATTATCGATTGAGTAAACTACCGCATTAGAAGACTACTATGGAAAAAAGGATTTATCTTGAGCCCTAATATACTCACCATTTTATTTTACTAGGAGATATTGACCCACATGGACATCATCCTAGATAATATTTTACTTAGGATGTCAAGACTCTCTAGCAAGAGTATAACCGTGACCTCTTTTATTTTTCTACTTATAGTGAGACCCATCATGCCCAAAGAATGAACAAAAAGTGAAATAAATTCCCCTACTACAGTTATAAATAGAATCCCCAATATTATTCCAACCAATGAAAATTTAGGTATCTTCTTATTAATATGACTGTAAATTAATTCATCCTCATAATTTTCAAAAAAAAATTAGTAACATTCGAATTTAGATCCACCTTAAAAAAACCTAGGATAAATATCCACTCCAATTGTTTTTGGTATCCCTATACATTATTATAGGGAAAAATGACGAAGAGATGTCAAAATGAAGAAGAGATTTCATATAAGGGTTGAGGATTCCACAAGATCCAATTTAATCGTTATATTTTTAACCAAACATAGGAAATGAAGTTTTCTTATTTCAAACAGATTGAAACTAAAACTCCAGTTATGAATACATGTCATAAATGGTTTAAGAGGCACCAATACATGGCCCCATGCTCTTCTATTTAGTTCCTCAGAAGGATACATGAAGTGAAAAAAGAAACAGCCCTTGAGAAAACATTACAAACTAGAAAATCTCCAGATTTAGGGTAAATAGTGAACATGATCATTAAGTTTCCTAGTATTATCACATGTTAGAAGAATGACTCGACCAATAATTGAAGACTTACACTGACCTAGCCTTTTCAAAATGGTATCTTGTCTCTTATATACCTGGGTGGTGGATCCCTTTTTGAGAATCTTAGTAGAACATGTATCCTGAAGGGATGTGAATAACCTTTGATTCAATGGATCCTTAATGCCTTGAATGGCACCACCAGGATAAATAGAGCCTCGACCATTGGATTGATTCTAAGTAAAATTCATACATTGTTGTCTTCCATGTGAGATTTGATTATAAGAATAGAGATTCACAATCCTTGGAATACAATCACTGAGACGACGGGTTGTAGGGAGTGTCACTGCTTGATTAATGTTGTTGTCGACATGGGCCGATTCATGAATCATTGGGGAATTTGGGATTATTTTCTGTGTGAGATTTTTATGCATTTTTTACTTGTTTCTTTTTATATTTTGGGGTTTTACCCACATGTTGATGGACATATAGTTTTGTGGGAAATATAGTGGTATGAGAAACTGTTGGGGAGATGATCTCAGGCACCATGAGTTTTCTATGGTATGGGACACCATTAGTGAGCATCTCCCACTAATGACATGCTAACACTAACACATATAGTGATGGATATCGAGGAAGACCTTGATCGTGTGAGAGATGATGCTGATGGGAACAACAATTCCTTTTGGGATAAACAATATGGAGTACGATAAACTGACCTGAGGTAGTGTGATATTGTTGAATATAGGGATACGGTCGGGTGTGTGATAATTTATGGGTTGGTAACTGTTGGTCAGATCTTGTCTTCTTCTGATAGTGATAGTGTTTCTGAGCGTTTGGGCCATTTAATGTGGGTCTTTGTGTCCTTAATATGGGTCTTGAAATTTTATTTTTTGTTTTGAGTGGTGAGTTGGTCACTTTCTTATTTTGGTGACATTTTATGTGTAACATTCTGGGAATTTGATGTAGTTTTATTTTGATTAATAATTTTTACGGTCGACCATGCTCAATACATGAACATTCTTGGTATATACATGCATTTTTTGATTAATTTATTTAAATAAAAAATAATTATTAATATTAATATGATAGTTTAAAATATATTAAAAATATTTTTTATTATAAATTTTATCAACGCTATGAATAGGGCTAAAAAATATCCACAATAATCAGTGCATTTAACTAGAATTAATAATGTTAACCTTTCATAAGCACATTATATTTAGTGCCAATAAAACTCAGTGCTGGCTAAGGCATGATCTATGGTAGGGGATGACCCTTGTATAATTCATGGAGAACTACATATCCCAGCCAAAAACCGAAGAACTCGAAACACCAATCCAATGAATTTAAAAGTAGTGTCTACTAAAACCTAGAGGGCATCACATGCATCAAAATAGTCATCTCCATCCAAGCAATGGATGTTAGACTTCTAAAATCACTCTTTTTGAATGATCAAATTCTTTAGCTGGAAAATTGATTTCACAGCTGAAACTAACAATTACTATTAGATAAAAAATGTCTTTTAGTCCATTTATGATCAAACATTCATTTCACAACCATAAAAATTATTATAGAACCCCTTATCCAAGCAACCACATTTGATATTTAATATATTATTGTGTGTGTATATGTGAGTGCGCCCATAGTCATATATATTTATATAAATCAGTCTACTTTTGAATTTAGTTATTTATTTACACATACATTAACACACACACATATATCTATGTGTTTAATATTATTCCAAAAATAATATTTATATTCAAATAAATATATTATTTTCCAATATAATCTTTATATATTTTATATATTTATTATTATTTATATATTGTAAATATTTATTTCTATTTATATATATATATTTTTTAAATTATTTTTCAATTTTAATTATCATTATAAATTTCATTTTCCTTAATATATATATATATATATTCATTTATTTCAAATTATATTATAATATATATATATATATATATATATATTTTCTTAAAATAGATACACATTATGTTTATATATTTAAAAAATCTCTTTAAATATATGTTGTAGATATAATATAAATTAGTTAAATAAAATTCATATTTGTATAAATAAAAAAATTAAAAAAAATACTCATAAAAAGATATTATAAATTATATTTAAATATAAAAACAATTTATTCATAAATATATAATTTTTAATTTTTAATTTTATAAAATTTGTATATAATATAATTTTCGTTAATATAAATTTTTTATACTAAATATTTTATTTCCTTTAATATTATTTATATATTTATATATTCTATCTCAATATGTACATTTAATATATTTATTTTTATTTATTTATATACTTTGTAATTTTTTCACATTTAATTATCATTTTTTTCTTTATTTTTCATAAAACAATTTATTTAATATTCAAATTATATTTTAATTTTGATATATATATATATATATACATTTTATTTAGATACATATGTTATTTTTATATATGTAAATACTAAATACATTATAAATTTGATACATAAAAATATTTTATTAATGTCATGAGAATTATAAGTAAAGGAATCAACACACACTCACAGACTAGTAATGATAGGTCGCAACCCTTCCATGGGTTGACTCACTCCATAGAAGACTCATTAAAATTTTTATAACCCAAAGGACCCACATATGATGGCCTAATGGCACATCCTATGTACCCACCATACCGCTCATGTTGTGATACAATCTTTCCAAATGCCTATTTGGGCCCTTAAATCCGGACAATAAATGGACCATAAATCCCCCTTAAAAGGGCATCTTGTATTTGAACTCTGGTTGAATCTATAATTATGGGATGACTTTACCACTCATGCAAGCCTCTGACTGCCAATAGAGTATTGGTTATGAGGGATTTAAAATATGCCACGCCACACTATTCCTAGTACTTACCTTACACCATGGGTACCATCCGCCCCCAGGTAAATTTATATTTCTGTGTGTGTTAATGTGTAATTAATTAAATGTCATTTCAATATATAAATATATAATGTATTTAAATACATCACTACCACAGATCCAGGAAAGGGTTGTGTCGGCTTTTATCAGCACTAACCAAAAGGCGTTGATAAATGTCACAATATTACCAGTGCAAGCTAAAAGTGCAGAGAAATGTGTACCCTTTTCCATCTTTTTTTAGCACAGATAATTGATATATTTACCAGCGCTAATTTTAGCATTTATAATAGTTTTTATGAAAAAATATTAATAATTTATATAAAATGATTATATTTATATTCAAAAATATTGTTTATTTATATAAATTAATTAAAACACATTTTTATAATTAATATCAATAATTTATATTATAATATATATTTTTTAATAATTCAAATATATATTTATATAATATGTTCAAAAAGTATTTATAGGTTTATAAATAAATAGATATATATTTAAATAATTATAAAATTATAATAATTTTTTAAATGATAAATAAATTTATTATATTTATAATTATATATATATAATTTTTAAATAAATTTATTTATATTTATAATTATAAATAAATATATGTCTAATGAATATATATATATATATATCATTAGGTAATGATGATATTAATTGTCTTTTTTTATGTTGATATACTGATGTGTGAATATAGTAGATCATATATGATCATAAATTTTATTTGTTGATGTGATTGTGACTTATGTTCTAAATTTTAAGAATACATATATTTTGACGACGCGCACATGCATCTGTTTTGTATTCATCTCTATGAATGTTCATTTATAAATTGAAACTTGTATGATTCATTCATGTTATACCCATGAGATTATGATGTTCATAAATACTTATAGATTTACAATAAATATATTCAAATAATTTATTTATTTTTTAAATTTTTATTTATTGTTTTTAATTAATTTGAAATAATTTTTATATATTATTTATTTATAATTATTATGATAACTATATGTGTGTGTGTATTTAAATAATTATATAATTAAATTAAATACAATTATTATAATTATACACACACACACACACACACACACATATATATATAAATATATTTATAATTATATACAAATATTAATAATTATATTTTTTTATAACTATAATTATAAATTTATATATATATATTTAAATAATTGTAAAATTATAATAGACATTTTTATAATAATTATAATTTAACTAATATATATAATTATTGAAATATATTTATAAATATATACAAATATTTATACATATATAAAAATATTTATAATTAAAATTATAAATCATATATATATATAATTATAAAATTATAATAAATATATTTATATAATTTTATAAATATAAATAATTTATTTATTTTATGACTTTATCAATGCTAAAAAAAGCAATGATAAAAGTGTGTTTTATCAGTGCTTTATATTTTAGCACTGATAAAATCATCCTTTATCAATACCTTCAAAAAAAACACTGATAAAAGCCTTTCTCATTTTTATAAAGGGAACCATAGTATATCCACTTGCCACTCTAGCCTCAAGATTTTGCGGAAGTCGAGCTTTGCTTCTATCACCATCGCCATCTCCGCTGCATCCGCCTCTGCCTCGGCCTCCTCGACCTCTGCCGCCTCCGCCGCCTCTGCCACCTCCAACCCACCGCTTCCTCAACCTCTGTTTTCCACTTTCCATTTCCCCCGCCTCCATAGCCCCAACCTCTATGGTCCCCGTCTCCACCTCCAACTCTGACTCTGCCACCTTTACTACCTCCACCCTTGCCTTCGATGCCCCTTCCTCTACCACTGTTTCCCCTTCCTCAACCACAAATGTCCCCTCTACTCCCTCCCCCATCGTCGCTGCCACCCCCCATCATCCTTTCCAACAGACCATATGTTTCAAAAAGTCAAAATTATTTGTTCTTATAAGTATTATTTGGGCATATAGATTTATATAATTCATGGAAGCACAGAGATTGGGAGAGATATAATCCCTGGGATATCTAAAAATTGAGGTATTTGATATAAATTTTAGGTTGCCATTACAATATTGATCAATTCCCTTTTTTTCCTAGACTTATAATTTCCTCATATATGATTAGTAGTTAATTAAATACCCCTCACTACAATTTATGGTAGTTTTCAATTTTTAATTAGAATATGATTCTATTTGGTCATATGACCAGACCCTTTAAAATTTTACATCCAAATATGTATGACGATGAAAAAAATATTATGTCTTGGTCGATCATAGATTATGAATTGAATGGGGATAGACGATATCTATCCCTTATTTTTGTTTATTTTTACGGATATAAGCATTGTGGAAGAAATCAAATTGGAGAAAATTAATTTTCTATTGGGTTGTATATGGCATTTGTTGACAATCATTAATGATGGTTGAAATTATTGAGTGTTGTTGAAAAATAATTGATGATAAATGATTTTATTGGATATAAAATGATTTATTCAAAGATAATTATTCATTGAAAGATTATTCTTTTCAATGACACTATTTCCCAAAGGTTTCTATATTTATTACTCTGATATGGTTTTTTAGAGAGTAGAAGTGGGTTTAGAATGTGATGGTGATTTCTGAGAAACACAATAGTGATCTCCATATCATGGTGGATTTAAAAACCATATATACCTCCAAATTAAGTGTTATTACCTTTGTATTTGGATGATCCTCGATAAGATCTTCGAAATAATTTTCCATCTTGTGAACATGAACTATTATATCCCCCTTTTGTATGATCCCAATCAAGGTATGTGTTCTATTTCATCGAACTATATGGGGCCATATTCATGTTCATATGGGATATATATTGATTACTTGATTTTCAATCTTTCTCTTGACCTTAAATTTCACTTTCATAATGTTTTTCCAAATCATTTAAACATTTATAGTGAATTATATACCAATTCATCTATGTTTTTATATAATATCCTATTTTAGTAATTAAAATATTTTTTTGGGTTTCGAAAAGAATTTTTTTGAATAAAATATAACTTTTTAATGAGTGATTTAATTTGAAAACCAAATATATTTGGTAATGAGAAGCATTTTAATGAATATGAAATGTTTTATATATGGTTTCTCTTCTTTTTTCATTTTTACATGTAATTTATAGTATTGAAAATTAAAAGGGGATTATGAGAAATGCATTAATTTTTGAAACCATCTCTGAATATTTTATTGTAATAATGAATTTATTTATTTTTAGATGTTTGAGATGTGGTTGATTTACTTATGAGATATTACAAAACATTTTTGGAAACAATTTAACATGAAAAATCAAGATTTTATTTTTAATAATTTGGATTATTTTCAAAGTGTGCATGTATTTTTGATAGAGTGTTTTGAAATGATTGGTTTATTTTAAAAATGGTGTATTATTTTAAAGAGGAATTAGTATAAATAGTTTTTTTAATGGGATTTCAAATGATATATTATAAAGTGTTTTTAATGGACATTTGAAATATAGATTTTCCATAATATTTTATGTTCATATTTTTATTGAATTTGGAAAACCATTACATTATATAGGAAAAAAAATAATATTGACAATAACACCATGGAAAGGTAATGTCACTAACTCTATCCAACCCATATGATATCCATCATAAACTCACTACTGCAGAAGGTGAATTAATGTTTAACCCCATCACAAATCTGAAACCTAGTTTTCATCAAATATCACCTACAAGGTTTAAATTAGGGGATTCCTCTTCAATTACATATTCATTCTAGTTTGGTGTTAGCTTCTGAAGGGATTATTCTTAGGCCAAAAAATTAAATAAAAACTATCAATCAAATGTTGAGTTCCCCTTATTTGAAAGGCACCTTTTCTTTATTTATTTGTTAAAATGTTAATATAATTAAATCAAATATGATGTATATGAATAATTAATGGATGGATGCTAATCATCGGACAAAAGAGTATGAATATGGAGGGAAATAGTTCATAAAGATGAAAAAATACATTCATATGACCATTCTCAAGTCCATTTTACATGTTTATACTATTTTTATTCAAGACTAATTATTCCAAATGAGTTGGTTTAATGCTTTACCTATCACAAAATTGGTCAAATTTATAAATGTTAATAGAAATAACAGGAAAAGAGAAGGTAGCTGGTGCCTGGGATAACACTACATTTTATGGATCATATAATATTATTACAACAGTGGAAAATGATAAAGATCATATTGAGGATGTGATTACAAATGTGAAGGATGATGAAGATCATATTGAGGAAATCAAAAGGATAGTTATATATGAACATTGTGATTGCCTAAAATTTATTGAGAAGTTAATGAGTTGTGAAAATATGCCACTGCATACTGGTTTTACTAAATATATTGCATTTTCAGCCATACTAAAGCTATATAATTTGAAAGTAATGAATACATGGAGTTATGCTAGTTTTACAGAACTACATTATCTCCTGAATGACATGCTCTGAGAAGATAATGAGCTCCCAATATGAACATATGACGCCAATCAAATACTACGCTCGATGAGTAAGATCTCTGAAAGAATACATGCTATCCCAAATGACTGTATACTATTTCACAAGGGATTCAATTCACTTACATAACTCTCAATGTGTGGTTCTTCTCAATACAAGGAATATGAATCTAGTCCTATGAAATTATTATGGTACTTTCCGATCATTCCAAGGTTTATGCACCTATATAGAAGTGAGGAGATTGTAGGGTAATTGTCATGGCACATTGATACAAGAATTAAATATGGGAAACGATGTCACCTGGTAGACTCTTATCAGTGGATTAGAATAGATCATTAGTATCTTGAATTTTGAAATGAGTTGAAAAACCTTCACCTTGCGTTAAATACAGATGGAGTGAATCCTTTTAGTTTTCAAACCATAAATCATAGTACATGTCCAGTTATGTTGGAAAATTATAACATACCATCTCGGTTATGAAAGAATCAAAAATACATCATTATATCTATGCTTATATCTAGACCAAAATGTTTGAGTAATTATATTGATGTTTATTTGGATCCATTGATTGATGATTGGAAATTATTATGGGATTCATGTGTTAAGTTCTATGATCCTTACAGAAATGTAGATTTCAAATTGAGATCCATGTTTTACGGGATTATAAATGAATTTCTTACTTTTGGAAATTAGTTTGGATATATCATTAAAGTAACTCAACGGTGTCCTATTTGGGAACAAGGTACAAAGTCAATTAGGTTGAAACATTCATTTAAAATTGTGTTTCTATGAATTCATAGATTTTAACATAGATGGAATAAGTACTGATATTGGATGAAATAATCCGATGCATGTTTATAATAATATACAACACGGTCTCCACTAATAGGTGATCAACTATTTGTGAAAGGATAAGATGTGGGAAATGCTTTTGGTAAACCATTTTTGAAAACCCGGTTAGAAGAGGTCATGATATTTTTTTGAATTACCATTCTTGAATTGTCAATACTTCTGTCATTTTCTTGATGATATGTATGTTGAAAAAAATGTATGTAATAGTGCAATCAACACATTGATAAATGAACCAACAAAAATAATAATAGAAATATGTCTAGGTTAGACATGGTTGACATGGGAATATGAGAAGAGTTGGTACCAATGACTGGTGAAAAATGAACTTTTTTCCTCCAGCTGCTAACACTCTTTCCAAGAAGGAGACATATCAGTTTTGTAACTTCTTAAATGACGTGATGGTCACAAAGGTTTATCCATTGAATATCAAGAACATTATGTCAATAACGAATTTAATATTAAAGGGTATGAAATAAAATGACTGCCAATATTTTATGCATGATCTAAATCTTATATTTTTACAATGCATTTTTTTCTAATAATTATTATCATACATTAACCAAGAACTGATTCTTCATTAAATCTATATGCAACAAAGTTATAGACATGGAAAATTTACCTACTATGGAAGGATAAATTGATGTCATATTATGTGAAATGGAAATTTTCATCCCACCATCATTCATTGATATGATGGTTCATTGATGGTTTACTAGGTGAGAGAGATTCAACTATGTTGTCCTATATACTATAGATAGATGTACTTCACTGAATAGTATATGAAGATTTTGAAAGGGTATGTCAAAAATCAATGTTAGTTAAAGGGTTATATTAAGAAGTGATATATTTTTGGGAAATCCATTTAATTTTTTATCGAATACATGTCTGGTATGGAATGTGTTGGCCTACCAAAATATAATCACACTGGGTGGCTTGCGTTTGAAGGAATTTCTGGAAGAGATGTCGTCACAATCCATATTATAGATCAGGGGCAGGACCACCTTTATGTTTTTCATAACAATTTTGAGGTTTCCAGATATGTTAAAACCCAAAAAGAAATTATTACCCATTTGAATCCATTAAGGGCTGAAATACGTATATCAAATACGTATAATCAATAGTTTATAGGATGGTTTTAGGATCATATTTTGAAGAAGTCAGATGATTATATGGACTTGATTTCAGAAAGAATTCGATGGATAGCTGAAGGACCAAGATTGTATTATAATAAAACATATTTTCCCAAGATCGTTTCCTTGGGAAAATCCGTGTTTAGGGTTTTCTAGGAGGAAATAGTGTCTCATTTCAAGATTTTTTCAATTTTCTAGTTTTTTTTGTCAGCATGTCAGTGCGTCAGCATGTTAGTGTGTTGACATCGGTGAGTTAGGGGTGTTGACGACGGTGAGTTAGGGGATTCGACATCAGTATGTTAGTGTATCAACATCAGTGAGTCGAGGATGTAGTCATCAATGATTCAGGGGGGTTCACATCATTGATTTAGTGCATCAACATTGGTGAGTCAAAGGTAGTAACATCGGTAGATCGAGGGCATCAGTGTCAGTGAGTCAAAGGTGTTTTTGTCAGAAAGTCAGGGCATCCGTAAGTCATAGAATCAGTGGGTCATTATGTCGGTATCTCAGAGTCGGTATGTCACACTAGTAGCTCAGTTTCAGTGAGTCGCCCATCACTGACTCATTTCCATTTTATCCATGTTTTTCTAGTTTCACCCCTGGTAGTTGTATGTCTCCATGAAATGGTATTTTTCCAACTCACAGCCATGCATTGGTCTGTGTCCACTATTTTCTACTGTAATTATTAATTTCCCCATATTTTGTAACATCTGACCATCATTGTGACTGTCGAACTGTGTGGTCAAACCTGTTGGAGTTGGTGGCATAGAACCAACTACTTTGTACTTTATTCATTAATAAATACCTTATCACATCATGATTGTTCATCTGTATGACAATGCATGTGATAACTTCCTATGGGTAGTTCTTGCATTATAGGGCCATAGCGGATCCCTACCATTATGAGAACCCAGAATTTCCATAACACTATTCTTGAATATATTTTCTATGGCTGGATAATGTTATTTGAGGGACACAAATAATATAAGCCATTAGGGGTGAGGACTCATAAAACATAGAGGCACCTTTTCATAGTGTGCGCCCTTGGTAATATCCAGGAGGATATTATGAGAACAAGACCTGCCAGTAGGAAATCCACATTTTATAATGTCCTTGGATTTTCCTATCTAAAGACGTGTGTATTGGTTCTCAGGATTTTTGATTATTAGTAATAGGTATTAAAACAAGATCACATAGATTTATTGACGAAAACTGTGATGGCTCACTATTCACTATGAGGTAGTATACGTTGGGTGCATCACAAGTGATACTGCATTAATAGATATTCCATGAAAGGATTTGTCCCTTCCATTCTATAATGGAAGTAGATATCTCAGGCCCTTTGATGGAATTTATATAGCCTAAATAAGTACATGTCCAGGGTGAGGAATGGGCTAGTTTAATTCTGGAAAGTGAAAGAATGAATAATCAAGTACATGGGTTGATGGAACAAGCATGAAACCTGCATGATTTGATATATCAAGGCAAAGAGATTACATCACAACGGTAAGTGTTTGTAAGAGTTGACACGTTATTGCAGTGTTTACTTATTTCTCTACATGTTCTTTGTAGTATTGCTATACTCTAACCTTGGACTTTAGGCAGGATCCACCTAATTCCACTGAGAAAGAGGCCTAGAGGGTCACACAATAGGTGTGCCCATGTATCTTAGTTAAATATTAATTTAACAAGTTAAAAAAAGATTATTCCCGATTGTGGTTTAATAATCATTCAAGGATGCCTGATTGCATTTATTTCAACAGTAGTTATTCGAATGAATATATTGTGGGTGAAATAATATATTTATTAGAAAGTAATGCAGTGATATTTACTTGAGAAATAAATAGTCATTATTCAAGGTTTAATAAATGTAGTGGACGAAATAAAGAACAATTTAAAATAAAAGTACACACCGTTTATTTTAATA
This sequence comes from Viscum album, assembly GCA_963277665.1. Taxonomy (NCBI): domain Eukaryota; kingdom Viridiplantae; phylum Streptophyta; class Magnoliopsida; order Santalales; family Viscaceae; genus Viscum; species Viscum album. Next base: position 410,998,434 of record OY728128.1, on the reverse strand, counting down.
TATACACGCCGTGTAGTTTTTCTAAAAATTTATAAGAAATAATAATATTCATTTAATTAAATAATATTAGGTGTAATTCACTGGGTGAATGTCAAGAAATAATAATAGTCTACTGTTATTATTATACATGGGGTATTACTAAAAAATAAATGAAATTGATAAATGCATTCATGATATTAATTTATTTTATTATTATATGTAATTAAAAATCCCAATTATATTTTTCTCATTAGCCTGTAGATTTTTTTACTGGTGGATAATGGATTTGGAAAATATCTCAAGCCAAGGGACAATTTCTTTTCCACAAATAATGCTCTCAAGCTATTACAGAGAGATCCACTTCCATTGGATCAACATGATCGAATTTGGACAATGCATGTGAAGGCTCTTCCATGCTAGCACCTGGAGATCCTTTCGGTTACATCCAGAGATACATGGAGCACATGTGGATCCCGGATAGATTAATCCTACACCTAGATTCAACCATGCAACGACGGATCCTATCATATCGTGACCGAAAACATCAACAAAAAAATCATTCCATTAAAGAAATTCTTGTCAATTAATTAAATTATTTATAATTAACATATCATGATCCTATATATGGTTCTAGGACTCCACTATTTCTTTTTTCGTTCTTTGAACTATTCCGATCATCCGTTATTTTATTATCGTGACAGATCTCGGATTGATCATTATTAACACTAAAATTAAAGTTGGGTGCACCCACCAACGTGCTTCTGCTGCACCCGGAACATACAAGTTGTATCAAAGGAAGGTCATACTATTGATTATAATTATTTCTTTTTTTCATTGGTGATTTACACATTTAATAATTTAGTTGTTTCAATTAAAGATAATAATTTTTTAAAATATGAATCTCGATATCTATTCCTCCACTCTCGTTTCTCGTTCGCCTTACAGAAATGATTTTTTTCTTTTAATTTTGATTAAAATAAAATAGAGGATCTCATCAGGTGGTTCCTAATGTTCCTGGACATACAACACTACAATATATGGTGTGTATTTGAAAGTACACACCGTGTAGTCTAGGTTCAATGCATCAGACTCATCCGTAAGATTAGGCTGTGTGTTACAATATCCCTAATTCATAAATGACACTTCATGTTTACCATGAACAGGTGTCACATGTTTTCTAGATTCCACATTGTGTGGTCCACTCAACACGGCATGTAGTCCCTTCATACCGGTGTTGGACCGTGTACACCATACACGGCCTGCCCAACTGTAAACTGATTAATGCGGATACTGCACAATGTGTGTCCAACTGAACACACCATGTACACTGAAAATTTCCGAAGTACATCTACATGCCATGTCCCCTGGCAGGTACATAAAATATATGGTGAACAAATTACACACCATCATGTCATAACTACACACCATGTACTCATCCAAATTACACAAATTTGTTAAAATTTATTATTATTATACAAACCCTTGAGACGTGTACCATAGTTCATGCATAAAGCTGTGGAACAACACGCGATATGTGTTTTATAAATATGTGTTTAATTTAACATATTTATAATGTTCATTTATACTCATTGGGTAGTTGTGAATGGGATTTCACCAGGTTCCCTCCTTGGTACACGTAACGTACGAAGATAATTTTAAATGAATTTATTTGTTTAAAATTATGATGGATTAAAATCGTAAGGAAATTCAGAAAAGGGGTTTAACAAAAAATTATTGATTAATTGAAGATAATTAATTGATTCTAGTATGATTTTTCTTAATCAAGAAATATTAAAGAATTGAATGTTAGTTTTATTTATGAATAAATATCATTGCATTCATGGATGATCATGATCTAGAACATGACCTTTGTATGTGAAAGGTTCATTTTAATTTACTTATTTAAACTAAAAATGTTGGTCTGTGATCCTTCTCTTCATTAATATGTAGGGCCTTCATGCTTGAGGTAACTTTTATGTAAAAACCCTATTTACCCCTCACCTGTATGTGAGATAAATTCATATGTAATGGTTTGAACTCCAATGCTAATGGAGGCGGTTCATGTTAGGAGCCAAGGTAAAACCAATCCAAGGAGATATAGAGGTGGACATGTGGAAAGATGTAAACACGAACCCGAAAGGTTCATGGTGTTTCTCCCCTAGGTCTTGGGTTATTTTATCAACCTCTAGATAAGCTAACAAATAGAACAAACTCATGATCACACCATTTATTTTATTTCTGTTATTTGCATAGTTTATTTATTGTGGGTGTGTTGTCACGATCACACAATTAATGAATTAAACAAGAATGCAAGATGGAACTAAAATAAGACTGTCTTATGCATAGAATATTATATTTGACATGGTTAATCACTAAACTATATCCCAATTAATATAAAAAAGAATTTAATCAAATATAATAAATTATAAATATACGTATAATAATAAAATCCCACAAAAAAATATTAACTCAGTATAACCTTCTATAATCTTGGTTAGAATTGAACCATAGTTCATAGTGCTAAACCAACCCTAGTTAGGGTGATTTCAATTATCGTTGAATTTTAATTCTTGGTTTTGGGTTTAATTGACATGGTTCACATCAATGGTTGACAGCCACAACAGGACGTGGTGTGACCAGGAGGCAAAGGGTGAGGAAATCCAAAATAATAGGATTTCAGGATTGTGGAGTCCACGCAGTGGATCATGGAGTTGCGAGTTAATGTAGTTGGAATTTGGAATGCCTACCTAAAACCCTTCATGTTTCTTGACCAACCCTACTTGGGTTAATTCAAAGATAAATATGGATCCTTTCCCCTAGAATATTCATTCAACATAATATTCTGAAGTCAATGGTGAGGGATATTGGATTTCGATAAAATAGTGTGTGACTAATAAGTATTAAATTATTTATTTGTCTCAGTTTTATCACGATAAAGTACTAAACCTCTTATCATCATAATTTTTAGAAACAAAAAAGAAATTACTTCAAACTTATCATTTTGAACAATACTCGAGAATAAAACCTTCTCAATGGCGCCAATTTCCAAGAGTGGCAGAGGCGTTTACGCATCATCTTTCACCATGAGAGAAAATTGTATGTGTAGGAAAATCATATTCAAGTTGTTCTTGGGAAATAGGCCTGTGATGAGGAACTATCTCTCTATATGAAAAATATGTATGATTCCACATATGTCCAATGTTTAATGATATCGGCCATGTATAGTGAGCTCTTGAAGCAACATGAAAAGCTGGGCGTGTATAGCATGATGTCTCACCTTAAGGATATCTACCAAGAGAATGTGAGACAGGAGAGATATGACGTCTCCAATGCTTTTTTTACAACTAATCTTGGAGAGTCTATTCCTATTGGGACTCATTTAATCAATATTATTTGCTACATTCAACTCCTAGACCTCTTCGGAATTAAATTCACAAATGAGTTGCATACAGATCTCATCCTATCATCACTACCCAAGACCTTCTCTAACATCATTATCAATTATAACATGGGAATCAATGAGACGAGTCTATAAAAACATCTAACCTTAATTTTCTAGGTAGATAAGGACATGGTGCATGAAAAACTCATAGTCCTTATGGTTAATAAGAAAAGGAAGCACAAGGCAAAGGGGAAAAATACTTATAAACGGTCGGATGCCCCATAGCATTGTCCCTCCAAGAAGGGGAAGATCCAGTGGTATGGAAAGGAACGAGAGGAGGTATGTTTTTCATTTAAAAACCAAGGCCACTAGTAGAGTATTTTCACCCAAAATCATGGGGACACTAAAGGTGTTTATGTTATCAAGTGTAATCATTCCATTTCTACACATTGGATATTAGATTCAGCTTGTGGGATCACATCTTTATTCAAATACATAACCCAATATGATTTGGAATTATTTCTAGAGGAGAGGTGGATCTTTGACTTACCAATGGAGCGAGGCTGGCTGTATTAGCCATTGGCGATTAAAACCTCTCATTACTACCTAGGGTGATATTCGTCTTATGTAACTGTTATTATGTGCCTAGTTTTACCAATAACAAAATTTTTGTATCTTGTTTGGATATGGATGGATTTAGTGTCATGTTTGGAAATAAGGGTTGTCTCTTTTATAATAACAATGTATGTTATGGTATGGTGAATTTAAATATTGGTTTGTATGGTTTAAATTATGTAAACCAAGTGTTGGAAACCAATAACAAAATAGACTCATATGACTAATACATCACCCAGTTGTGGCATCACCATCTCAGTCATGTAAACGAGAAACGCTTGGAAAATCTCTACGAAGATGGCTCTTTAGAATATACTAATCTAAAACCACTTGATAGATTTTACATTTGTTTAAAAGAATAATTGAACAAGCCACCATTTGATAGACAAGGTGAAAGGAAAATAGAGCTTCTAGGATTAGTGCACATGGATGTGTGTGGACCATTTCCAGTAGAATCTAGAGGTTGAAATTCTTACTTCATTAATTTTACTGACAATTTTAGTAGATATGGATACATATACAAAATGAGGTATAAGTCAAAAGTCTAAGAAAAATTTAAGGAATCCATGAATGAAGTAGAGAATCCACTCGGTATGAAGATAAAGAAGCTTCGATCAGATCGAGGTGGAGTGTATCTTAATGAAGAGTTCATAAATATTCGATGGGAGTCTTGGATTCTATCTCAGCTCACTTATCCTTATACACCCCAATGGAATGGTGTTAGTGAAAGGAGGAACCTCAAACTTTTTGGATATGGTGAGGTCGATGATGAGTCATGCAGATCATTCATTATCCTTTTGGGGATTTGCATTACAACCTATAGCATACATATTAAACTGAGTACCAACTAGAATGGAAAATAAAATTCCCTATGATTAATGGAATATAAAGAAGCCCATTTTTTCACACATATGTGTATGGGGATGAAAAGTGTCTGTTAAGGTCTTCTCAATAAACAAACTAGATCCGAGGGGAACAAGGTGTGTCTTTATAAAATATCCCAAGGAAACAATATGATATTTCCTATTTATCTCTTCAGATAAGAAATTGATTGTCACCAGACAAGCCATCATTCTTGATAGGGATCACATCCTCACAAAGGATATTGTGATTAAGAATGACTTTGATGAAGTTAATGCCCACGATATACAACAGTTGTTATAGGAAAATATTCTACAATTCCCCATGGAAGAGGCTCTAGAAACACAAATACTGAGTATGGGCTCAAGAGATGTAAGGGAACAAGAGGGATTTGGTTTCTTAGTCACCGGGAATGGTGAGTCATTATTATTGAACAATGATTAATCTCTCTCCTATATGGAAGTAATATAAATCTCAAAATATTCGAGATGCCTTGACGCTATGAATTCTGATACGGATTCCATGTTCAGAACCAAATCTGGGTTCTGGTCGATGAGCCAGTTGATGTAAAGCATGATGGATAAAAATGGGTATTCAGGATAATGTTGGACATGGAAGGTCATGTTAGCACCTATAAAGAAATCCTAGTGGCTAAAGCATTCATAAAGGGTCCTGGAATTGACTATGATGAAACCTTATCTCTAGTTTCCAAGTTTAAATCCATAAGAATCACACTTTCCATAACATCTAACAATTACTACGAGATTTGGAAGATGGATGTCAAAACGACATTCCTTAACAAGATCTTTCAGGAGGATGTCTATATGACACCACTAGATGGGTTTGTGACACCAGGTGATGCCAAATGGGTTTCGAAGTTGCATAAATCCATTTATGGATTAATGAAAGCATCCAGGACATGGAACATCCAATTTGATGAATCCATAATGGAATTTGGTTTCATTAAGAACGAATGTGAGCCATGTGTTTATAGTTGGTTTAATGGGAATTTGATCATTATCCTAGTAGTATATGTTGACTACATATTGCTTATTGGAAACAGTGTGCCAATATTACAGTCAGTTAAGGACCGGTTGAACAAATGTTCCTCCATGAAGGACTTGGGTGAAGCAACCTATATTCTAGGGATCAAGATGATTCGTGATAGTTCTAAGAGGTTGCATGGACTAATTTAGGGTACATACATTGACCTGATACTAAATATATTTAGTATGGAACAATATAAGATGGGATCAGTTCAAGTGTAAAATGGCATACATCTTTCTAAAAAATGTGTCCTCAGACACAACAAGAGAAATATAGAATGAGTAAGAACCCATATGCTTCAGCAATAAGATCTATCATGTATGTCATGTTATGCACCATGATTGATGTTTCCTATACACTTATCATGGTAGAAAGATATTAAGAAGATCTAGGAGAAGAACATTTGACTGCTGTTAAGATTATCCTTAAGAATCTGAGAAGAACTAAGGATATGTTCCTGGTGTATGGAAGACACGAGGAGCTTTTCATCAGAGGGTATGATGATTTTTGTTTTCAGATAGATCAGAACAATCTAAATTCGTAATCTGGATATGTTTTCTATCTCAATAGAGGAGATGTTACTTATAAGATTTCAAAGCAGCCAATTATCGCAGATTCTACAGTGGATTCCGAATATATAGTGGCTTCTGATGCATCCAAGGAATCCATCTATATTCATAACATTGTCTAGGAGCATCATGTGGTGCATATCAGAAAATATCCTATAACGTTTTATTGTGATAATTCTACAGTGGTGGATCATACAAAAGTATAAAGGTCACATCAACAGACAAAGCACATACTCTAGAAGTATCACCTCTTGAGAGATTTCTATCAAAGGTGTGAAGTTACTATGAGCATAGTGTCCATATAATAGAATGTGGAGGACCACATGACTAAATGGCTATCTCAGCAGAAGCATGAGTATTATGTGGGAGCTAGCCGGTTAAAGGATTTTAGCAGTTGGCTCTAGTCCATGTGGGTTTATGTTGGAGTTGGTGGCCTATAACCAACTATATAATACTTTATTCATTAATAAATATCTTTTCAAATGTTTATTGTTCATATTTGTGACAATGCATGTGATAATGTCCAATTGATAGTTGTTTCGTTAAAGGGTCATAGTGGATCCCAACTATGATGAGAACCTAGAAGTGCCATAACACTGTTCTTGAATATATGTAATATGGATAGAAGATGATATTTTATGGACACAAATAATACAAGATACTTGGTTTGAGGACCCAAAAACATTGAGGAACCTTCTCATGGGGTGAACCCTTGGTAATATCCTGAAGGATATTATGAGAACGAGACCCGCCAGTAGGAAATCCACTTTTCATAGTGCCATTGGATGTTCCTATCCATGGATGTGTGTATTGGTCCTTAGACATTATGATTATTATTAATTGGTATTACAACAGGAACACATAGATGTATTGATGAAAACTATGACAACACACTAATCGTAGTGAGATATGATACATTGGTTGTGTCATGAGTGATGCTGCATTAATAGATAATGCAAGAAAGAATTTGTACATTCTGTTCTATAATGGAATTAGATCTCTCAGACCTTATTATGGACTTGATATAGCCTTAATAAATCAATGGCCATTGTTAGGAATGGGAATGTTCAATTCTGGAATGTCAAAGAAAGAATAATCGAGCATATGGGTTAATGGCAATAGCATGCAACCCGCTTGATTTGAGATATCGAGGAAAAGGGATTACACTGCAATGGTAAGTGTTCATAGGAGGTGACGCATCCTTGTGGCATTAACTTCCTTCTCTACGGGTGCCTTGGCATGTTGATAGATTCTTACCTTGGAATTTAAGAAGGCTACACCAAATTCAACTCAGTGGAGGTCTACAGTGTCACACACTAAGTGTCTCCAAGTGTATCAGTTAAATTTTAATTTAACAAGTTGAATTATTATTATTTTTGACTGTCGTTCTATAATTATTCAAGGATGTTTAATTGCATTTATCTCGACACTAGTTATTCTACAAAATATATTGTGGGAGAAATAATATATTTATTTGTGAGTAATTAAGTGATATTTATTTGAGATATAAATAGTCATTATTCATGGTCTAATAAATGTGGTGGAGGAAATAAAGAAAAATGAAAAATAAAAGTACATTCCATGTATATTTATATATTCATGCCATGTAATTTTTTTAGAATTTATGAGACATAATATTATTTCCTTAATTAAGTAATATTATGGGTAATTTGTTGGGAGTATTTCAACTAAAAATAAAATTCAACTATTACTACTAGACATGGGGTATTACTAAGAATTAAATGAAATGAATAAATGCTTTAGGGTAATTAATTAATTTTATTATTCAATTTAATTAAAAATAAAAATTATTTATTTCTCATTTTTTTTGCCATTTTTTTGGTGGTGCATAACAGATTTGGAAAATCTCTCAATCCAAGAGATAATTCCTTTTCCACCATGAATTCTATCAAGATATGACAGAGAGAACACCCTCTACCGGATCAAGGTGATCGAAGGCAGACATCGCAAGCGATGGATCTTCCCCGCTAGCGATCCGAGATCCCTTCGGCAATATCCAGAGATATGCGGATCATGTTTGAATTACCTCTAGAAAAATAATACACTTGAATTCTACAACTCAATGACACATCATATCGGATCGTGACCGGAAGCATCAACGAAGAATGATTTCCATCAAGGAAATGTTTTTCAATTAATTAAATTAAGTATAATCAATATATGATGATCCTATCAATGGTTCTGGGACTCCCTTATTTCTTTTTTCATTATTCATTTTATTCCAATGATCCGTCATCTTATTGTTGTGACAAATTTCTCATTGATCATTGTTAACACTAAAATTAAATTTGGGTACACCCACCAACACGCTTCCACTGCACCAATAACCTACAAAACTACGATCTGATTTTCAAGTATTTTTAAATAATCTCCCTAGTTTTTTGGATATAGACCTTTCCTAAACTAATATCTCTTATTTACTTATTTATTTTTGTTTATCACAGTGTTCCTAGAGACTTCCTCCCTAGATGAGTGGTACGTTTGTACCAGAGCTCTTCTAGTTGGTTTTCTTGAAGATCTTTTTTTGCGAATTGCCTGATCCCCTATTCTTGTCTTAATGAAGAACATCAATCCTTTTGTCATTCAAGTTGGGATTTATTTTTCTTCACATTAATTTTGCCTCATGAGGTGTGGGTATTTTAATTAACCCTTGTGAGGAATGGTGGATAACATTCATAAAAACACGAAATATATAAGAATTTGATTTGAAGAAAGGTAACAAGGGTAAATGATATAACATGTAGGGAGTAGTTGATATTGATTGCCTATTTTATTGGTTATCTTTGATTATATAATAGTTGTTGTTGATATATTCCTTCTAAAAAATATGGTCTTTAGAGACCTTTTTTGCTCACAAGTGATGTTCTCTTTTATGGAGATGCTTTATCAATGACTGTAACATTAATTCTGTTTAATCACGTATAAATGATTAAATAAATGAATTCCCAAGGATCAAGCATGTTCTGTGATCATGTCAGTTATAATTAAGCATAATTAAAGAAACCCAGTTGGTTAAATCTGAATATATACACATCTTGATGATAGGTGTGGCTTAGTGCTGTGTTGTGTGGAGTTTTCCTCCGTTGGATGAGTTTCGTGGTTCTGTTGTTGGGAGGGTGGTTGTAGGTACAAGGTTTGATAGAGGATTTGGTTTCATATGAAGGGATTGGTATGGGTATTTATAAGGTATGTGGTTAAAATAATAGTAGATTCCCTCAGCATTTTGATTGTTCAAGTAAATGAGGTCTATTTGTATCTTCCTTTGAGAGATTGATTGTTTGTGGAATGGATGAACTTGTAGGGAGTTGAACTGTCTTTTCCTTGTGTTTTGGTTGCGAAGTGACACTGGTAAATGAGACTGATGTGTGGATATAGACTCATTATTCTGTTGGAATTCATTGGTGAATTGTTTGGGTAGAAGGGATAAATGGCTGGGTTTTTAGAATAGTCATGTGCGGTATAAAATAATGATTGATGGAAAAGGATGAACATGTGTCTAGGAAGATTAGAGGGTTTGTGCAGTGGGACTGTAGGTCTGTATTTCATCTCATTTTTGATATGGTTACACTTGGTAGTTTCCCAATAGTGTTTAAATATATTACATTTACCCCCTACTTAGTAAACGGAATATTGTTTAATTAAAAAGGGGTCTATCTTATGTTCTGTTGTGGCTGGTTGTGTATTTAGGGGTGGTAGCAAAGGTGGTTTGTGTAAGTTAGTTTTTGTTCGTAAACCCACAGGTTTGGATAAATGTTTTCTTATATCTATATACACACATGTAGTTTCTTTTTATTTCTATATTCACCTCGTCAATATTGGTAACTCTATGAAAAACACCTCTATTTCGTTGTTGAGGATGTCTTTTCCAACATCCCAGTGGGATGAAGGATGGATGGTTACTAACTTTATTCCTCACACCCTCTTCTAGATCTTACCTCTTGGGTGTATCCAGGTAATATTTATTGGATTGAGGTTTACCATAGTCCATGATTCATTGGGAAATGGTTTGTTGTGGATGATGGGCCTAGGTGTTTGCGGGTTTGGTTTGTTTTCCCAACTATCTTCAGGATGTGGCCTAAGTGACTTTTGGAGAGTGGTGTGGTTGTTGTGGCCCAAGTGTATGTGGGTGGGATTTTTTGTGGTTTAGGCCCAGGTGTGAGCAGGCAGGTTGTATTAGTGAGAATACATATGGGAATAGTGGTATCTTGAAGACATTAGACGTTAGGGACAAGTAGTAAACCAGTTGGAATGTGGTGTGGGGTACCCAAATATCGATGTTCTTATTCTATTATCTTACCTGACATGTTCTATTTTGTGAGTGTTCCTTGGTGGGGTTTGGATGGTTAGTATTCATTGGTAGGTGATTGTGGCTCTTCTATTTTCTCATAGGGTCATTAGTATGTTCCCCCACTTGTGCACAAGTATCTTTAGTTTTCAAACTGAGTATACTTTTATGCTCGCCCTATGTATATAACCTATTTTTAGGTTTCTGAGAGGACTTTGAGAACCATGTAGAACCTTTCTAGCTTGGGATCTAGGATTTTTTGCTGTTTATTCTTAGAATATTTTCATTCAGTAATTTTCTTTGGATTTTTTATTGTACCTTTTTTCATTTTCACTTTTGAACATGCATGTGGGATTGAATTTTTGCATTTCTTTTGATTTTAGTATTTGGAGTTTTTTGGGATTTATCATCTTCTCTCCCAATCATGTTTAATAAAAATGTTAATGCCTTGCATTTTTTGGGTGGGATTCTATACCCTTGGTGCTAGTATCCACTCTGGGGGATATTGAAGGCAGGACTTGGGGGGTCATTTTCCCTCCTCAATCTTAATGAAGGGAGGATCTGGAAGTTTTCATTCCATCAATCCTCTCCAAGAAGGTTGGTCATGATAAAATGGTATCAGAGGAAGGTTTTGGGAGTTGAGAAATAAGATGGAGTTTTGACATAGTCATATTAAGGAATTCATGGGATGGTTTGGAAACAGAGTTTAGAATCCTTGGTCCATGATATAGGCCAGGGTGGATAGGAGAAAACATGGGATTTTAGGGCCCCCTATGATCTTATATAAAGACTCTGGACCTACTGAACGGCCAAGTGAAGCTATGTTGATTTTAGGGTAGGGCCCTGGGAAAGGAAAATGCATCATAATGACTAGTGTTCTTGTGTGTCTTGGGTTTTTTGGAATATAAAATAAGAAAATAGTTAAAAAAGATAAAAAAATATTACACACTACTCGAGCTTAGGAGTTCCTTGTTTCCCAATTTCCACTATATAACATGGATTTCATCCCCATGAGGTATGAGGATTTGAGGACCATAAGGTGGATCTGATTGATTTTAAGAGGTCCAATTGAGAAGAGGAGGATGAATAGAGGAAGAAGACACTTCGTGCCTTCCAGCGGTATACTCTAGGAATGTACGAGGGTAGAGTCTCATACATGGAGATGGAGAGTTGGCTCAAGGAGCTGGTGATCGCTTTCATCATGATACAGTCTCTGACAGAGTACTGATTTCCTCTAGTAGTGATCCATATAAAAGGAGAATCATGTCATTGGTGGACACATAACCTCAGAGAATGGGAGGAAACTGATATTTCATTGGTTGAATTTGAGAGGGAGTTCCGAGAAGAACACTTTTCATTAATGAGGAAGGATGAGAAGACGTAGGATCTACTCTCCCTCCAGCGTGGGAGTTTGTCATTGAGGTAAGATGGGATCAAGTTTAAGGATCTTTTATTATTCACACTAGATCTCTTCCCAGATGAGGATTCCCAATCAAGATACATAGAGGAGGCACTCTGACATTCTCTATGGTATGTTGTTACTCCTTTCACTCTATCAATGTACTTAAGGGTTCAGAAGAAGGCTGAAGTAGTATAAAGGAGGTACATGGTGGGAGGTGTTCCCCGAGAGGGGATCTAACCAATTTCATCAAAGGGAAAGGCCGTTAGACATATGACTCCTGTATTAGGGCCTTTATGGTTTGTTCAGCAGGGAGTAGGCCTGAACAATTCACCTTTTGATCTGTTAGCCCTTGCCCATTACTTATGAGCCTAGGTTTAGGTGACTTTTCTATGGAGGATATGGGAATCTTCTGAACCAGTACCTAGTTTGAGAACCGTACAGTGTGGGTGGGTAGGCCTATCACCCACCTCAGCAGCAACATTTTCCGGTCACACCCTTCCAGTAGCAGGAGCAGCGAGATCCTGCTCCACCGAGGGTATCCGGTGGTAGAGGAAGCATACTTCAGGGTCCTATATAAGTACCTTGAACAAGGCATTATTAGGGAGGCATTCAAGAGTAGGAATAATGAGGATATTGGAATGGGTAGTTACACACCGTAGAGGTTGTAGTTCTAGCAGGTCCATAGGTCGTTCAATGTACGATTTGTCTTTTTAGTACACTTGTGTGTTCTTTGTTTGATTAAAGAGGCTTGCACTATTTTTTATGAACCCGGTCTATCCCATGCTCTTGGAATATATGTATAGAGGATTATCATTCCCCTAGTGTTGAATACACCAGTACGAGGCTAGATCAGTCTGTTAGATGTTTTTCAAGGGTGTGGACTAATGTTGGGGTTGCATCAGTCTAGTGGGGACCTTCTTCTTCTATAGATGCAGCCATATGATTCCATACTATTCATCGACTGGTTTTTTTGTACATGCTATTATCTAGTGCCTCAGAAGGACGTTTTTTTTCATAGTTATGGGTGGCCAGTGTGTAGATTTAGTTGGTGAGTGGAGTTGTCCGGAGAGGATACGCAATGTGGAGCCTCTTCTTTCCTTATTAGCTGAGCTGTCTGTGGAATTAGCAAATACAGAGATGGTGGATGTTCTAGGATTTTTCAGTGAGTTCCAAGATTTCTTCTCTAGAGTGGTTGTAACTCTACCACCATGATATTATGTTGAGTTTGGGATAGACTTGCTACCCTCTGCCCATCAGATTTTGGTGGCTCCCTACCAGATGTCACCTTCTGAGTTGCAAGAGTTGTTGATTCAGGTTAATGACCTGATGAAGAAGGGTTTTATGTGGCCATGTTTGTTTCCATGGGATTCCCCAGTCTTGTTCGCAATGAATACAGATGGTTTGCTAAGATTGTGCATAGACTATTGGATAGTGAATCAGGTGACATTCAAGAAATGTTACCACCTTATGAGGATCAATGATCTTTTCAACTAGTTAAAGGGGGAATGTTGGTTCCCTAATATTGACCTATGGTCTGGATATCACTAGGTTAGGGTAAAGGATAGTGAAATCTCAAAGAACACTTTCAGGTGACGGAATGAGAACTTTGAGTTCTTGGTCATGCCCATCGGTGTCATGAATTCACCAGCTGTGTTCATGGGACTCATGAACATTATTTTCCATGAGTATCCGGTACAGTTAGTCTTCATGTTCATCAATGAAATAATGATCTAATCAAGATCATAGGAGGATCACATCAGGAATCTGAGGACTGTATTAGAGGTCCTCTAACACCACCATCTCTAAAGAATGATTTCATAGGGAAAGTTCTAGACTTGATAGGTGCACTTACCTGGAAAGATGGTATTCCAAGAAGGGATATAAGTAGCCCTGTCAAAGGTCAATAATGTTTTTTCTTGGGTAGCACACAATAATGTAGAAGTGGTTTGTAGTTTCCAACGTCTGACAGGCTATTATCGAATATTGGTACCCGACTTCTCTCGAGTTTTAGCTTTTTTGACATCTTTTACAAGAAAATAAAATGCTATAATATATAGTCTGTAGTTGCATGTAGCTTTTAGCTATATAAAAGGGTGACTGGTCAGTTCTCTAGTGCTTAGGTTTCCAGAAGAATGGGTGTTGTTCAAGGTATTCTATGATGCTTCTGGCCTGGGTTTGGGATGTGTACTAATGCATCTGTGAGGAGTAATATCTCATGGTTCTAGGTAATTATTTCATCATGAATGTAATTATTACACCCATGATCTAGATCTTACAATAGTCATGTTCTCACAAATGTTATTGAGGTATTACCTCATCAGGGTGCACTTTTTGGTCCTCATGAATCACTATATCCTGAGGTATATCTTCTCCCAGTGAGACATGAACTTAAGAAAGCTAATTTTTATAGAGTATCTATAGTATTAAAACATTAATATCTCCTATAACCCAGGAAAGGGGAATGTGGTGGTTGATTCCTGGAGTAGGAAGTCACAAAGAGAGGCAGTTTGGGAATCTAAAAATTCTTCGAAAGCAATGGAGGAGTTAGCTGCTTGGCGCCTACGAATTGGGGATGAAAATATCACAGGGTATCTATTTTAGATGATTGGTTAGTCTTACTTGGTGCGATAGGTGGATGAGTCTTAGTGGGTCGACATGGAGGATTAAGTGATGTGTGATCGTGTTGTCTATGTTGTTTATCTGGAAGGGATGGTCAAAGATTAACTAGAACCATATTTTGTTCTATGGGAAGACATTTTTCCAGCTGAAATATGCGATGGAGTTATCTGGGACTTCCATAGATCACCTGTGGCAGTGTATCCAAGAGTTTTTAAGATGTACAGGTGCTTGAGGGAATAGTTTTGGTGGCCCAGGATGATGCAGCCACTGGTACAATATGTGGAAAGATTCATAGGGTTTCAATAGGTGAAGGTCGATCACCAAATTCATGTTGGTCTATTGAAACCCTTATACATTCTTCAGTGGATGTTGGATGGAATCATTATGGATTGTTACACATGTTTTCCTACTGCTCAGGGAGGATGTGATGCTCTTTGGGTAGTTGTGGATCGATTAAAAAACTTTTCTCACTTCCAAGATATCAATGGGTCAAGTGGAGTGGATTCCTTGGAAAAGTGGTATTTGTATGAGGTTGTTCGGCTACATGGTGTTCCAACATCCATCATCCGGGATTGGGACCCATGATTTACCTCACAATTCTGGAGGGGATCACAAGATGCTTTTGGAAACCAGTTACGCCTTTGAACCACATTCCACCCTCAGATGGGTGGTCAGGAAGAGAGAACCATCCATACGTTTGAGTACATGATACGAGCATATGTCTTGATCCTCAGAGGATTGTGGGTATCAAAATTTCATCTAATGGAGTTTGCCTACAAAAATAGCTATCACTATACCATTGGAATGGGGTCGTTTGAAGCCTTTTACAGAATTTTGTGTTGTTCACCAGTATGTTGTACAGAGGTTGGGGAAGCATACATTCTCAGACCAGAGGTAGTGCATAGTGGTATGGAGAAGGTTCAGCTTGTGCATGAGAGGATAAAGGCACCTTAGGATTGGCAGAAGTTGCATGCCAATCCTAGGATGAGGCCATTGGAGTTTGAGGGTGGGGGTCATGTTTTCTTAAAGGACTCTCCTCAGCATGGACAGTGGCGGATTGGTAGAGGGAGTAAGCTTTTTCCAGTTTCATCAGACAATTTGAAGTGTTGGGATGAGTTGGCGAGGGGGGATATCAGCTGGAATTTCCACTATAGTTGGAGAAGATCCATGATGTCTTTCATGTCTCTCAACTCCGTCAGTATCTATATGACGACTACCACATCCTTGACCAGGTAGAGTTGGATTTCGAGGATGATACGACATTTGTGGAGCAACCGATAAGAATCGAGGTCCATGACGAGAAGGTGTTGTGTGGGTGAAACATTCCTTTGGTCTGTGAATTATGGAGGCATGTTGGCCTTGAGGAGAGTACCTATGAACGAGAACCACAAATGCATGTCCAGTGCAAAGATTTGTTTTGAGTTTTTATCTTGTTTTTCTTTGTGACTTTCTTCGGATAAATTTTTTGACCCAGTTGATGTATGATAAATTAATTCCCTATTCTCACACCTAACTATTGTGAGTGGAGAACTTGGTCACTAATCATGGTGTAATAATGTGGATGTGATTAAACGTGCGGAGTAAATTCATTGCTACCCAAAGAAGATAATATCATTATATGGAAGAAGTATCTCCATAATCCATATGTCTATACATTGTGATCATGGTGTATGTGTGATTGTTTGGGGTATTGTAGGGCCTTAGAGTTGAAAATTTGTTTAGGAGATATATGTTAAAGAGGTTTCCTTGTTTTTTGTGGTCTTCTCTCTATCTTTAAAACAACATATGGTGGTTTAATACTGAGAGGTATCTTAAGTGATTGTTGTTCATACCTCTATTTTTCTGGGGTTTTTTATCTTCTCTAGGATGAGAATAATTTGAGGGGTACTTGATGTAATAACCTAGATTTTCTCAGGCTCTTTCCCTTGTAAAAATCCAAGTTTAGGGTGTTCTGGGTAGCATTAGTGGGTCATTTCAAGAGATTTCCAAATTTCAAGTGTTTTGGTCAACATTTCATTGTGTCGTTATGTCAGTGTGTGAACATGACAGTGCATCATCGTGTCAGTGCATCGACATAATTGAGTCAGTGGCATCAGCATCAGTGAGCTAGGGGTATCAGCTTCGGTGAATTAGAGAGTCGGCATAGGTGAGTTATGGGCATCGACATCAGTGATTCACAAGAATCATCATCGGTGAGTCAGTTCATTGGCATAGATTATTCAAATGGAATCAACATCAGTAGATTGATAGCATATGTGTCGGTGAGTCAATGGCATCTGTGTCGGTAGTTTAGTGTGGTGGTAGGTCATGGTATTGGTGGGTCGCTGCATCGGTAGCACAATGTTGGTAGGTCGCATCGGTAGATCACTCATATGTGGATCATCATTAGTTAATCACCCATCAGTGACTCATTTCATGTTTTTCATGTTAAACACATGTTATTTGTTTTTCTCAATGAAATGAAAACTTATCAACTCATAATCGTGCATTGGTCATTATCCATCGTTTCCAAAGGGAATTATTAATTTCCATGTATCTTGTATCATCCCACCAGCCTTGTTACTGCTGAAATGCATTGTCAACCCACAATATGATTTCCAAGTACATTGAAATTGTCTTATAGATTTTTATGATCTATCCTATTCATAAAGGGAGATATATTCTTTCCCTCAAAATTTTAGTTTCCCATGGTGTTACAAGAGCCTACCTCCCTAGACAAGTGGTGTGATTATTCCAGAGCTCTTCTTCTCAGTTTTCTTGAAGATCTTTTCTGCAACTTGCATGATCCCTTGTTCATGGTGCAAAGAGGAACTTCGATCCTTTGATCATGATTGTAGGGATTTAATTCTATTATCAGTAATTGTGCCTCATTAGGGGTGTGTATTCTAATGAACCCCAATGAGGAACAATTGATAAATTTCATAAAAACAATAAATATGTAGGAATTTGATTTGATAAAAAGGTAACACGGGTAAATGATATAACGGCCAGGGAGTAGATTATTTTGATCACATGATTTATTTGTTATCATTGATTCAGTTATGGTTGTCGTGGATATATGACTTTGGAAAATCATGGTAATTTCTGGGCTTTGTTTTCCCATAAGTGATGTTCTGTTTTGTTGAGATTCTAGAACAATGAATGTAACACTAGTTCTACTTAATAATATATACTTTGTTAAATAAATTTATTCCCTATGATCAATCATGTTCTATGATCACCCTAGTTATAATTATGTGGAATTAAAGAACACATAATTGTTAAATCATAATTTATACACATCCTATTGATAGGTGTGGCTCAGTGGTGTGGTCTGTTTATTTTTTAACCCTTGAGTGAGTTGTGTGGTGCTATCATTGGGATCATGGTTGTAGGTACAAGTTTAGGGATATGAGTTGGTTTCATAAGAAGGGAATGGAATGGGTATGTATTGGGGATGTGGTTAAAATGATAGTAGTTTCCATGAGAATTGTGTGTGGGGAAGTATAGGGGGTGTGTTGGTATCTCAATCTGAGAGATTGATTGATTTTGGAATAGATGAATTTGTTGTTAGTTGAACTACATTTTCATTATGTTATGGTCATGAAGCGACATTGGGCAGTGGTACTTTGGTGCTTTTATTGACTTTTTATGTAGTGGGACTGCATTTGAGAATTTTTTGGATAGCGGGGATGCAGGATGGGTTGTGAGAGGAGGTTTGTGTGGTATAAAATAATTTTTGTTTGAAACTGTTGAACAACTATCTAGTAAGATTTGAGGGTTCGTACAGTGGTACTGCAGGTCTGGTTTTGATCACTATTTTGATATGCTTATGGTTGGTAGTTATTCGGTAGTTCTGGAATAGATTACAGGGAACTCCCCCATAATTAATAAATGTAAAGTGGTTGAATTAAAAGGGGTCAGGCTCATGATATGTTATGGATGGTTGTGCATTTAGGGGTGGTAGTGAAGGTGGTTTGTGAGGGTTGGTTGTTGTTCGGAAACTCTTAGGTCGTGCTCAATGTTTTCTTACCTATATATATACACATGTATTTTCTTATGATTTCTATACACACCCCTCCCTTGTTGAGAACTATATTCCAATCACCACTATTTTATGGGGGAGGGTATCTTTCCCAACAACCCAATGAGAGGATGGCTGGCTGGCTACTGACTTTCTTCCTCCCACCCTCTTTCGGATCATAATTCTTGGTCATATCCAAGAAGATTGTAGTGTCTTGAGGCTTACCATAGTCCAGGATTATTCGGTCAAGGGTTTGTTTAAGAAGAGGGGCCTAGTTTTTTGTGGGATGTTTTTTTAAATATCCAAGAGGTGGGGTCCAGGAACCTTTCGGCGATTACTGTGGTTATTGTGGCCCAGGTGTGCATGCGGGATTTTGTGTGGTTGAGGCCCAGGTGTGAGCGGGTGGGTTGCAGGAGGGGACATTGTGTAGGAAGAGTGGTTTCATAAAGATGTTAGTAATTAGGGAAACTCAGTCAACAGTTGGTAATGTTGTGTGGGGTACCCAAATATTGATTTGCTGATACTTTTAGTTTACTTGAGTTGTGCTATTTGGATAGGGTCCCTTGGTGAGGCTAGGAAGGTTATTATTCCTTGGTAGGTGCATGTGTCTCAACTATTTTCTCACATGGGCATTAGTACGTTCCCCCAGTTGTTCATGAGTAGCTTTAGTTTTCCTACTGAGTATACTTTTATGCTCACCCTGCATATATGTACTGTCATAAGGTTTACGAGAGTACTTTGAGAACTGTGTTAGACCTTACTAGCTCAGGCACCATGATTTTTTTTTCTTTTTAGACTCTATTATTTTGGTACTTTAATTTGGAGTTTTCATTTTACCCTGTATCATTTTCACTTTTTAACATTCATGTGGGAAGTGAATTTGGATTTACTTTTGTTTTTATTATTTTCAGTTGTTTGGTATTTACCATCTTGTCTCCTGATCATGTTCAATAAAATGAGTAATGACTTCAATGTTTTGTGTGGGATTCTATACCCTTGGTTCTATTCACCACTCTGGGGCCTATTGAAGGTGGGACTTGGGGGTTCATTATCTCTCCTTCATCTTGAAGAAGGGCGGGTCTGATAGTTATTTATCCCTTCCCTCTTCTGGAAGAAGTTGGGTCGTGACATGTTTGTATTGTCGTATAGTGATTATGTAATAAATTGTTATAGGTTCTATAAAAATGAACATGATGCAGATAATATCAATAAAAATAGTGTAATTACACTTGTGGATGAGGCGATACATATTTCTGGTACTAAGGATAAGAATCAAATTTATGTGAATATTTTATACATTGGCATCATAAAAAAATATGGGAGTTGGATAATAGAATATTATATGTGCCTATTTTTCAATAATTGTGGATTAATAAAATGAGTGATGTTAAAATAGATGAATTGGTATTTGTGAGAGTTAATTTTAGTATAGAAGGATACAATGATGAACCATTTATCATGGCATCATTGGCAATGCAAATAATTTCTGTTTTAGATCTCGTAAACCAAAAGTGGTCAATTTTTTTGTTATCAACCAAAACCTTTGAAGGGTCAAATGAAAATTCAATTGAGGATGACACTTTCATTAGGATGTTTCTATCATTTCTTAGTGGTACCAATGTAGATGGTGTTTTTATGTAGGGGAGACTATAATGAATGGATTTGGATAGTCAATAGAGGGTCCAAATCCCTTCACCCTTTAAAAAGAAGAGTTCAATAATCATTTTATATATTATTGTGATATGTATCATGTACCTTATGTTATTATCCATTCACTACTGCATTTATGTACTCTAAATTATATTTTAATCCACTTCTATAGATAATTAATTATGAATATATTGGTATTACCAATCCTAAGGAATAATAGGTCTCTCAACCTACTACTACTTGCAGTGCAGAGGATCATTGTCCTTCTGAACATACTGGTGCTCCCAATCATAAGGAACCATAGTTCTCTGAAAGTGTTAGTACTGCAAGTATAGAGGTATAATGACCATATTCACATGTTTATGCAACTACTCTAGTGGAACAACATATTGATGTTGTTAACTCTGAGTAAATGGTTGGTGATAAAGGGCCGACGACCCAAAAAAACAGGAACTTCTTAGTTGGAGAGAGTTAGAAAAAACCATTAAGGGGAAAATAAAAGGCATCAAATTTAAGGTCAGATAGAATGCGTTAGGATGCAATGTTTGCCCCAACAAGGCCATGTACATTAGTTACATTTGAATCGTGACTCGAAAACTCATATTGATTGATGTATATTAGGGTCACCTTTCTATGTATAGGATTAATAGACTGATTTTGGATGTGATAATTGTAACATTATGATATTATATCTTTATTTTACTAGAAAATAAAATAAGGAAACATTGATGTACTCTTCATCAATACTTGAAGAGTGAATTTATAGTATATGACTCAAATAAGAAATATGTATTAATGTTTTTTGGAAGGATTAAGATAGGGTTTCACACAATTCTAATGAGACATCATCGTAAAGATGCTGAAGGGAAAAAAACCCACACCCACTTCTTATATATGCACACCTGATAAACCAAGAAGCATGGGATGTATTTACTAGCCATCGTGAAGATATTCCTTTTTAGGTAAATTGTACCTTGTAATATGTTGTTTGTCGATACGTGTATTCATCACTTTGATTAAAAAAAATTATTTATGAAACAACAACAGAGTTCTAAATTTCCAAAAAAATGAAAAACCAAACTAAACCTACTATAAATCAAGGATGGGTTACTCTTCACTTGAAAAAATGCTACACATTTTAAATCTACCATAATATTTTTATGTGACACGATGTAACAACATAATTATGTTCCACATTTTAGATGTAGATTGATAACTCCAAATCCAAAGATTCATCCATCCACCACTATGTTCTATGGAAGGAGGTACATGTAAATAATTTTGCGATACTAGTAATTGAAAACACAAAATATGTGTGGGAAACAGGTGTACGAATGAAATAAAAAAAATATCTAAAACTAGTACATAAAAATGATTACTTATTTACTTATATTTTCTATATGATGTGGTCATAAGAATTAGAAACTCTTGTTCTAGATGAACTCATACTATTGGTGGCCAGGAAGAGTCATGACCAGTACTATCATGTTAGTGGTACATGTTTTGTGGTGACACCCTGAACATATTTTGAGAGAAAAATAAGACGATTGAGTTGAAGAAATGAAACAGATTAGAGAGAGACCAGATACCCTTGGAGAAAAATTCCAATGGTGGAGATAGATTCTATAACATTTTATGGGGGGAAGAAATGATAAGATATAACTCAAGAATAAATACATCCTAATGATCCCCCACACCACCCCCCATATGCTTTGAGGTAATCTATTACCATCAAAGGCCTATCTTGGAAACGGTAATCAATGTTTTAATAATTTTTTCAATGAAATGTGAATTAGATATAAACTCAAACCTTTCATCTACTGATATTCTACAGAGTCATAATGACTATGGTTTATATCTATCAACACCCACACATTGACTTGTAGAGAGGGATACGATGTTCAATATCAAAAATGACATGCTACACTACAAACCACTTCTAATAGGTCATGTGAAAAACATGTTGGTATTCATTTCCAATTTATTTTTGATGCTAAAACTTTATCATGTAATGATGAAAGGTCTGAACAAATAAATTTTATTACAGACAGACCAAGGGAAGGGGGAAATGAATGACCCACTCAAAACCATTTAATGAATCTAATAACAAATAGGAAATTTCTACCACAATTACCTTTACACCCCCTAGTTCTATATATGCATCTCATATCCTTGATGGTTCATGTGGATACAATGTTAAAAAATGGTGGCAGTCACATAGATGATTTTAAAGAAAATACGTATAGAGGGGAAGTTCAAGACATCATTCGTATTGATAATGTAAGTGAAATCCTTCACTCTATTTGTCTAGGTGCCTTAGTTTTAATTGTATAAAGGAGGTATGTTTTAATGAAAGATTTTCCAAAATATGATGTACTATGTTAATTATGACTAAATACATTCTATATTATCGGCAGAAATATATAAAAAATTGAAGGGATTTCCCAATGAGTTTTTTTGGACTCATTAGTCCTCGCACCACTTCTACAGAACAACAAAAAATAGAATAAAAAAAGAGGATAAAATAATGCAAACCAGGTTGAATAATTTGAAATAAAACTTAAGGATTAATGACTCTTCTTAATACAAATGATGTGGGGGTAAAACACTAAAATTTAATAATATCAAATATATTTTCATTTCATTCATTTCATATTAGTTTTTTTAATTTCAGGCAACATTGGACGGTCATTGTGGTCAATTTGGATAGCCCAATGATTTATTTCCTAGATTCAATGCACGAATACCCAATAAACTGACCAAACATGATGGAATTTATCAATTTATAATACACTGCATCCAAAATTTTAAAACTAAACATCAATTTATATATTAATATTATATTTTAATTATGATTATGTTATGATAGGGTGGTTCATCAATATCATAAAAAACAAGGAATGAGGTTTGGGGATAAGCGTGAGCACCATGACATGTAACGACCCAACCTTTTATCAATGGAAATTCATATCTTATAAATATGTCAAATAATCAAATGAAATCAAAAAAATGAACTACTATGTATTGTGTGGCCTTAATACATAATTTTTAAACTTCTGTGTTTTGAATATCAAATAATATGATATACTTGGTTGCAATCTGTAAGATGTTTGGAGTCTCATAAGACAAACTATTTTTTGGTGAATAGTAACATGCCCTTATGTATAGTAACATACTCTTATTATAGTAATATTAACCTTATGAATAGTACATAATCCAAAATAATAGTAACCTCACACTTTTTTGTAAAAAAATAAAGGCGTCTTATAAGTGATAATATGACCATAGTAAATGTATTGGTATTTTTGTAAGTCATAAATAATTAATTAATATTAATTTATTAATTTAATAGAAAATTTATTTTCCTAAATGGTGTCTATAAATTAACAATTTTAGGACTTATTGTTTTATGATAATATATTTAGACCTTATGTAATTGTTGAAATCATTATAAAATCAGTTATAATAATGAAATCTATATTTTTCAATTAAATTATGATTTTAATAAATAATTAAATTATTAATGTTTAGAAATTTTTTTAAAAAAAATTAATTTCATTTTTGGATTCTACAAGTTGAAAAATGGTTAGGGTGAGATTTTTGTATTTTTATAAAATAGTTTAATTTTGGATGAATAGTAAAATACTATAATTCACAATAAATGCTAAAACATGAATTTTTGCATCATTCATGATTAATAGATGATTTAAATGGCCATTGGTTCAAAGCCACATTAAAATATTACTATTTTTGGACACAATAAAAATTAATATTTCTTGTCTTATGAAAAAATATTAAACTAATGATTAAAATATTAAGAAAACTCTCATCCCCTCCACTATAAAAACCACCCCCACTCTCCTCTTCTCTTTACATATCTCAAGCCTTGTGACTTCCCTAAAATCTACACCAATCTCTCCCAAATAACCTTCCCAATATCCATCAGCCCTTGGTATCCTCAAAAGACCGAATCATCTCCCCATAAGTGGTTCTCAAAAGAGATAAACTCACGAGGTCAATTCCTCTATCTGATTCTTTTATTTTCTTTCATGTTATTTTCTTTTATTTTTCATTCCTCAGCTAACTTCACCCAAATGGTATGATAAAACCAATAAAATACATGTAATTTAATTTTTTATTATAATTTTTTAATTCATTATCATACCTCCTTTCGCCTTCATTTTTTCAAAAGAAATGATAACACCGTCTGAGTATGTTAATTTATCACATTCAAGGATGACAGTTTATCAATTTCTATTTCCATATTCTATTCTAGTCATGAAATATTTTTTATGGTTGAAAAGATATTAAATATGTATTTTAATGTAGTTTTATACGTAATACTTTTTCACACATGATTTAAAATAATAATACCAAACTAGTCAATTATGAACAAAATTCCCATGTTAATCCAATCGTTTAACATTAATGTATTATTTAACGATTCACCTTCAACCAAAATTACCAAATGAATTTTATAACCATTTAATATTTTTTATAATCACTAATTTTATATAACATCAATTCTGGAAAACCAACTTCATCATAAATGTGTGTCCGAAGATGAATATAGGGGAACCGATCATTAGAACCAAGGAAACTAACGAACCTGAACAATGAAATTGAACCCCATAACCAATCAAAAAGGTTATGAATGAACTCAGAAGGTTATAGAAAATAATTTAAATTTAAAATAGGTTCTATAATTATAAATTAATAAACTTAATTTTATTATTCAAGTTAGTAATATCAAGTGGAGAACACCATCATACTTAAGGTATGGGGTCCTCTATATTTCACTTTTATTCAAAAATCTCCTATATGTTATACCCTTTTAAGTGTAATTTCTAATGATGGGGTATGATTTCTCACCTTCCCCATACTATCCTCATGATTTATAAAATATCATAAAAACTTTTATCTAACATTAACACCTCTTATGTACACCCAATGTCATGCTGATATTCCGTAAGGGATTCTTCCTGAACCTCATATATTTGTTTGGGGTGCTCTATCATTATTTTTATACAAATGAAATTATATTTTATTTTTTAAAAAAAATAAATACTATTAATATTCTCCGAAATCAGGTTTCATGATCCTTCCCACATTCTCTTTTAGGAATATACAAGTTTTCAACTAATTCCTTCCTTAATACTTCCCTATAAGAAAATATGTTTTAATTGAAGTTCCCAAATTCTTACCCAATTCCAAGTGAACTAAATCCTCTATTATAAGTCACTATATTCTTTATAAAATCATTATTTTTATTAGTAAAACCTCAATGGTTCTGTTATGTTTTTATATAAAATATTGTTCCCTTTTATATTTTAAAGGATCTATAGTATTTTCCTTAAAACCGTACAAAAATGTTTTAATGTTAAAATTTCTTAAATACTTTTCTTACATGTTGTAACATATAAATGCCATCAGGTATCATGATACAATCCTATTTCCCCTTATGAATTTCCATGTATATTTTATTTCCTTTATTTCATGGACACTTTTATGATACGCTCATTTTTTATGCTTTATGACATGATTGTGGTATCCAATACTTTTGATGGGTAACCCTTATGTCTATGGAAAATTGATTATGTATGATTATTTTTGTGGAAAACATATTCATCAAAAGTTAATATGGTTTCACCTAGATAGAGCTCCAATGAATATGGTAATGTTGAGTCTCGTGAGATGTTATGTGCGGCGGTCTTGGCAGTTAGCCTTGGCTTCTACTACCATGTGAGACGGTCTTGGTGGTTAGCCTTGGCTTGTGCTACCATGTGCAATGGTTTTGGCAGTTATACATGACTCATGATAAAGTCATGATTTATGTTTTTGTCACATAATTATTATTCCATGTTTATATTATTCCATGTTTATATGTTATGATTCCATATTTACATACCTTTTTTATCTGTATGTCATGCCATCTATCCCATGTGATAATGCTTTGTTATTATGATTATTCATTTAATTTTCTATTTAGCTCATCCCGTTAGTCATGTATTCCATAGGTTACCCTATATATTTTTTTGAGCAGAATGGATGTTAGGATATCAATTTTAAAATAAAATAATGAAATGTTTCATTTAGCTCCATGTTTTCAGTTTTATGTACCTAGTCCTGCAAGAAACTAGACTTTACAATCCTTGGCATGTACTCTGATGAATAATTATGTTTACAATTATGTAATGTTATATGTAATAGTCTAGGGTTTCTATATGAAATGTTATACAACTCTAAAAGTATCATGGTATATATAATAATATTTCACTATACAAACACATATAAAAAATACTTATTTATCTCAATGATTCTGTATTATCTAAAATAAATATATGGAAAAGGTTGTGGTTATTATTCTTGTAAATTTATCAGAGAGATCATATTATATGAACAAACAAGCATCCCTAAAGATGAATTTTCAAAGATAATTACTATTTCATTTAGAATATTTATTAATACTTTTTGTATTTATATTTTTTCATTACTATATGACTTTTAACAATACTCATATTCACAAGAAGATATATATTTTTTTTAGAAATGAATGGAAAACTTACCTGATATAATCATGTACACTAATTTTATAACAATGTGACTTCCATAGAAGTAGGGGATTGGTTTATATTTATGTTTAATTTACCTAATATTAGTATTAATCACATAAGAATATTTTTCCTATACAGACAGATTACATTATTTGAGTTGGGGTGGTTTTTTTGAAGACAATCATGCTCGTGAGAGATAGGACTGTAAGGCTCCAACATAGAATTCAATGAGAAGGTAAAGTTATTTTTTAATATACTATGTTTTTCCTAATTATATTATATATTTTCTACTCAATTTACATAATATAAATTAAATGTTTGACTACTCATGAAGACATTGGCTTCCATAGAATTCGTCACCCTCAAAACATTGTCACCCCTACAATGCTATCATTTATCATATTCCTTCAAAGGTATTAGACTTAACTTCAAGGAATGTGATAAATTTTGACACTATAGTGTTTTAAATTTGATGATGAAATCGAATCGTAAGTGTGGTAACATTGGTAGTTGAGATTTTATTGAAGCAATGGGACATGTAGGAATCAATCGTGTTGGAGTTGGTGTCCTATGATCCAACAGTTTGTACATTGATTATGTAAATGTACACTTATTATATATTATTCATTATTCTACATGACTATAATATAATAACGTCTTGGAATATTTTTTGCATTACCAAGGTCATAGAATATCCCCACTAGGATGAGAACCTTGAAATTCCATAAAAATATTCTTAAATAAACATCTAATGTGGGATGGCATACTATGATAGGACACATAGTATACAAACCGTCATGTGCAAGTACTTATAAGAAGAAGAGACACTGTCTCTGGGAGTTCACACATGGTAATCTCCAAGATGGGAGATTATGAGAACAGAACCTCCAGAAGTAATTCCGCTTGTCTTGGTGTCATCGGACATTACTATCTATGAGCGTGTGTAATGGTCCTTAGAGTGGAATATTATCATGAACTCATGTCATGACACGCACACTTAGATTTACAGATGAAAACTGTCATGATGAGAGATGGAATGAAGTAGGGTACGTTGGGTGTGTCACGAATGACATGATGTTAATCGATAAGTCGAGGAAGGATTGCTCCCTTCCATATTTATGGAAGTATATATATCGGGCCCTTTGATTGAAAAATAACTATCACCCAAATTCCATGGCCATGGTGTAACAGCGAGTTTATTTATGGAATTCAAAGAATGACAGATCAAGCATATAGATTTGTGAAACTACCATGAAACCTACTTGATGAGATATTGAGAAAATTATTTAAATTGCATGGTAAGTGTTCATATGAGTTGACACATCAATGTAGCGTCATCTTCTTTCTCTTGGGTGCCTTGACCTATTTCTAGACAGTAATCTTGATCTTTAGTCAAGCCCGCCTAATACCAATGGTAAAGAGGCCAAGAAGGTCACACACTATGTATATTCAAATGTCTCATATAGAATAAATATTATTCTCGTATGTGGTTAAAAATTAATTCAAGGAAGACAACATCATTTTAATTTTGGAGAAAAATAAAATGAAAATAGGTACACACCATGTATTAATTATTACATCACTTGTAGTTTTAAATTTTAATTTAAATGAAAAATAAGTACACACCATGTATTAATGATTACACTCCGTGTAGTTTTCCTTTTGGAAAACATGTACATGCCATTTATTTATGATTACACCCTGTGTAGTTTTTCCAGTCAAGATTTTGAGGAAATAATATTGTTTTATTAAATAATATTTATTATAATCAGCGTGTGAGCATGTCTAGGAATTAATGATTTGACATGGGGGGTTTTCAATGAGAGTTAATAAAATAAATTAAACACACAAGGCATTTATTTATTATCATAACTCTATAACCCCAAACCTAATTATAAATATTCCCAAAACCCCAACTCAATTCCTTAATCATTGTGCACAACAATTCTGGATAATTTCCTCTCGGCCAAGAGAACTCCTTCTTCCAAGAACACTCTCAAGACCGAGAGAGATCCTCTTCCATCAGATCAAGACGATCTAAGGTGGACAGGAAAGCAAAGGTCTATCCATGCTAGCACTCAGAGAATCCTTTGGCAACGTCCAGTCATACGTGGTGCTTGTGTGGATCACCACTAGAGAAAGTCTACACTTGGCTTCTGCGATGAAATGATGAATCACATCATAACGTGACTAAGAATATCAACGAATAAAGAACACCCAAAAGGTACTTATTTTCAAAAGATTGAATTAATTATAATCAACCTGTAATGATCATACATTATGGTTCTAGGACATTCTTTTTCTTTTTTTTTATTTCTGTGATTCAATCCATGGAGATTGGTATTTATCGTCGTCTTGATCATAGATTGATCATTACTAATGATAAAAATCCATGTGGGCACATTCACCCATGAGCATCTGTTGTTCCCGAATCCTTCAAATTGTATCAGAGCGAGGTTAAAATTTTGATTATAGTTATTTAATTATCATTGATAATTAATGCATTTATATTTGATTCAATTCAAGATAAATTGTTCTCTAATCTGAATAAACATGATCTGTTCGTCTTCGTTCATGTCTCGATTCATATCACAGAAATGAACTTTTAATTTTTATTTTGACTAAAATAAAAACAAAGAATTCATTTGGAGGAGGTGGTCTTTTTGTCTGTACAAAACAGGAAAACATGACATGTAATGAAAAGTACATGTTGTGTACTTAAGTTAAACAAACCGGTACTGTTCCTCCAAACCATGTCGTGTAAATTAAATATGCCTATGATTTATTACACTGTGTTGACTAGAATTGAACGGTGTTTGGAAACTGGAATACAAGGTGTGTATGTTGAATCAACATGCCGTGTAGTCTGATTCGGCCCAGGTGAAACTATGTACAAGTGGAAGCCATCTACAAGGTACACATGATTTTCAGGCTGGTAACAGCGTAACAAATAAGTACACACTGTGTTTGATTAATCTACACACCGTGTACTCCAAAATTTCCAGTGTATAGAAAACACACCAATGCCCCCAACATGTACTTTGGATAAAAGGTGTAAATAAATAAAAGGCATGTAAAAATAAACTACACGATGTGTACATTATAGAAATGAAATTTTACTGGGTTTCCACCAAAGTACAAAGACCCGTACAAGGAATATGTATGAGAAGAATCTCAAGGAATTTCAGAAAGTAATTTAAGATAAAAAATTAATTAATTATAAGATCATAATTAATTTAATTCATGCGCGACTTATCATGAATAATAGAATGATGAAAATAATTTTAATTCCAAATATGCATTAATGTCGTTGTATTCTATGGATGATCATGAGCTAAACCAAAGACCCTTTGTACGTGTATGGTTTTATTTAAATATATTTAATTTAAATTTTTTGGCATGTGGGCCTTCATGCCCATTGTTTCTTTAAAGTAAACGCATGTAATGGAGGATCTCCCAATCCAAGGAGATGGATCAATATCCCATGCCGAGGCAAAACCAACACAAGAATATACAAACGTGGATAGGTGGGAGCTGCAAAACACGAACCATCCGGTTCAAGGTGTTTTTCCTAGGGATAGCGTTAGCTTATCAAAACTTCTAGATAAGCTAACCAATAAGAACTCATGATATTTCCATCTTATTTTATTTCTGTCTGATTTTATGGTTTATTTATTATGTATGTGTTTTCACAATCACATAATTAATGAAATAAACAAGCATTCAAAGTTGGAAGAAAATTAAAACTAGACTATGCGTAAACATTATCAGAACATGGTAATCACATAAGAAAGAATCAAATAATATTAACAAGCATGTGGTAATGCGAAACAACGCATAAAATATTAAAATCCCTCAAATACTATATTAAGTCAAACCAAGCCTTCCATTCCATGATTATTGGAAAGACTCAATAAAACTATTTGTTTGACCTACCCTTGTTGGGACACTAACATTTATAATGTAAACCCTTATGAAAGGTTTCGGGTTGACATAAACATTTTACATCAAGAGGAATAGACCTTGATAGACATGTTATAA
Organism: Viscum album; assembly: GCA_963277665.1. Lineage (NCBI taxonomy): Eukaryota > Viridiplantae > Streptophyta > Magnoliopsida > Santalales > Viscaceae > Viscum > Viscum album. The sequence continues at coordinate 410,967,406 of OY728128.1, read as the reverse complement.
AATGGAGGCAAGTGTTGAGAAACCCATGTCAAGATTTCAGGATTGGGGAGTCCACTCAACAGATCAAGGAACTGTAGGCTAAGAGTTGTAAAATACCTACCTACCTAAATACCTTCAAATAACTTGACCAACCCCTGTTGGGTTTATGCAAAGCGGAATATGGATCCTTTCCACTAGAATGTCAATGTCACTATACATTCCATGTTCAATGGTGAGGGCCAATGGGAGTTGATAAAATTGTGTGAGACATAATAAAATTTATCATTTTTCATAAAATGTAATCAAGAAAGTACTAATAAATCCGCTCTTTTATTTTTTAGAATCAATATTACAAACTAGTCAATAACATTTTCTCTATGATCAATTCTGGATGAAGAAAATATCCTCAGTGGTAGTAACTTTCAGGAATGGTTTAGGCGCCTTTAAGTTATCTTACTCCATTAACAAATTATATACGTGCTAGAGTCCTCACTTACTGTTTCACCTGCCCAAGGGCCGAGTGATGAAGATTTACTAGTCTATGATCAACATTTGAGTGATGCACTTGACATTCATTAATTTATTCTATCATTAATGTATAGTGAGCTCATGAAGTCTCATGAAGACATGGATGCTTATAACATGGTCAAGCCCCTCCGTGGTCTATTCCCGGAGATAGTAAGACATAAAAGGTTTGAGGTATCCAAGGCTCAAATTCAGATCAAGCTTAGAGAGGGTGCCTCAGTTAGGGATCATGTAGTCAAGATCATTGGCTACATTGAGCACTTTGAGGTTATAGGGTTTTAACTCCATGAAGAACTGGGTACCGATCATATTCTTCCATCACTCCCCTAGATCTTCTCTAACTTTGTTGTCAATTTCAACATGAAAAACATTGAGAAGTCTATGTCTGATGTTCTTATCCTCATTCACCAAGTGGGAAATGACATGAAGCGTGGAAAGCCTTCTGTCCTGATGGTGAATAAAAGGAATGGAAAGGTGATGATATTTAAGACCAAATCTTCTTCAAGGCCTTCCAAGAATATGAGGATCAAAGAGGAGGCATGAGAGTAAGAGGTTGTTTGTTTTTCATGTGGCAAGTAGGGCTAGTGGAAGAAGAACTGCACCTAGCCAGGGAAGCAAGGGGAAGCATCAGGTGCATTTGTTATCAATTGAAATCTATCTATTTATCCCAATTGGGTATTATATACTGCATGTGGTTCTCCCTTATGTATCCAATACAGGAACCAAGTAGATTTAAAAATATTGACCGAGGTGAGGTGGATCTACGAGCACCCAACAAATTCAGACTCGCTGCTATAGCTGTCATAGACTACCACCTCACATTGACTACTGGGATGCTCTTGGTTTTGAATTGATGTTATTATGTACCCTATGTAACCAAAAACATTATTTTAGTATCAAGATTAGATACTTAAGGATTCATCTTCATTTTTGGAGGTGGATTTGTCAACTTTTATAATGATAGCATTTGTTTTGGTAGGGAACATTTATATAACTTCCTTTATGTGTTAGACTACATAAACCAAGTAATATAAATCGATGAAAAAGTTAATTAACATGACTCATACCACAGCCGAATTTGGAATCACTAACTAGGTCATGTCAATTAAAAACGTTTGACAAAATTGCATCAAGTTGGGTATTTAGGTTCCTTTGAACTAAAACCACTTGGTGTATGTCATGCATGTCTACAAGGAAAAATGACCAAAGCCCAATTTAGTGGGAAATGTTAAAGGGCCAAAGATCTTATATAATTAGATCACACAGATGTGTGTGGACCATTTCTAGTTGAAGAAAGGGGTGGGTTCTCATACTTCATAACTTTTACTGATGATTTTAGTAGATATGGATATATCTAATTAATGATGTAAAAGTGAGATTATTTTGATCAGTTCAAGGAATACTAGAATAATTTTTTGAACCAGCTAGGTAAGAAGATTAAGAAACTCCACCCAGACAGAGGATGATAATATCTTAATAAGGACTTCATTGATTTCTTAAGGGAGTTTGGGATTCTATCTCCACTCACTCCTCCTTACACACCTCAGTGGAATAGTGTAAGCGAAAGGAGGAACCACACCCTGTTGGACATGGTGAGATCAATGATGAGTCATGTGAGTCATCCATGATCATTTTGAGGATATGCATTACAAAAAATAGCACACATACTAAACCAATTTCCAACTAAATCAATAAATGGTAATCTATACGAGTTATAGAGTGAAAGGAAAGACATGTTATCAAATTTTCATGTGTGCGGTAGTGAAGAATTTTTTAAGGCCTCTTCAGGTAACAAACATGCACCCAAAGGCACAAAGTGTATCTTTATAGGATATCCCAAAGAATCAAGGGGATATTATATATACAAACCCTCATATGAAAAGATTATAATGTCAAGAAATTCCATATTCCTTAAGAGGGGTCGCATCATTAAAAGAGATAGTGGGAGCGAAGTAGACATCGATGAAGTCAAGGCTCAAGATATACTAGAGTTGGTACAAGAACAGGTTCAACAAATCCCAGTGGAAGAACAATCTGTTCCAGAGACACAAGAACTATGTAAGAGCATGAGAGAGGTGAGATTACCAGAATGATAAGGTTATCTTGTCACCAAGGATGGTGACTCATTATTGGTTGACAATGATGATCCTCTTACCTTCAAAGAAGTAGTTGAAGGCACAGACGTTTTTACATGGCAAGAATCCATGAATTATGAAATGGATTCTATGTTCCAAAACCATGTCATGATTTTGGTAGATCCTCTAGTTCATGTAAATCCTATTGGTAATAAATGGGTATTCAAGAAAAAATTGTACATGGTGGTACAAGTCAGTACATATAAGGCACGACTAGTTGAAAAAAGTTTTAGACAACGTCAAGGAATTGACTATGATGAAACCTTTTCACCGGTTGTGATGCTAAAATCCATCAGAATCCTATTGTCCATTGACACTTACCATATCTATGAAATTTGGAAAATGGATGTAAAAACATCATTTCTTAACAGTATCCTCTAGGAAGATGTCTACATAACACAACCTGAAGGGTTTGTGACACCAAAGGCGGTCAATAAGGTATGAAAGTTGCGAAAATACATTTATTGATTAAAAAAGAATCAAGGACATGGAACATTCGTTTTGATGAAACCATAAAAAAAATTTTTTTGAAAATAACTAATGTGAGCCCTATGTATACAAAAGTTTTAGTGGAAGTGTAGTCATTTTCCTAATAGTATATGCAGATGACATATTACTAATTGGAAATGAAGTACATGTCTTATAGTTAGTTAAGGAATGGTTGTATAAATGATTATCCATGAAAGACTTGGGAGAGGCATCATATATTCTAGGGATAAAGATCCATTTTAATAGATCCAAGAGAATGTTGGGCCTCAGTCAAAGTACATACATTTACAAGATACTGAAGAGATTCAGTATGGAACAATCGAAGAGAGTATTGTTGCCTGTGTCACATGTAAATCATCATTCCATGAAAATGTTTCCTTAGACAAATGAAGAAATGAAATAAAATGGCAAGGACCTCCTATGCATCCGCGATTGGGTCAGTCATTTATGATATACTATGTACAAGGAATGATGTTGCTTACACATTGAGTATTGTAGGCAGATATCAAGATGATCCAGGAGACCACCATTGGATGGAAGTCAAGACTATCCTTAAGTATCTAAGGCATACAAAGGATATATTCCTTGTTTATGGAGGAGATGAGGTACTAATCATCAGAGGACATGTAGATTCTAGTTTCCAGACTAATCAGGATGAAATGAAGTCATATAATGGATACATCACCCATTTGAATGGAGGTGCAGTGAGCTGGAAGAGAACAATGAAAAGTGTGGTGGCAGATTATAAAGCAGATTCTGAGTATATCAAAGCTTCTGGGGCAGCTAAAGTAGCAGTGTAGATGTGAGGCATCAACCAATAGATGGATTTTGTACCTAGCAGTAAAGATCCTATCACAATATATTGGGATAATAATGTAGCGGTGGTACTTGGAAAATAGCCAAGGTTACATCAGCGGAAAAAGCACATACTTCCGAAGTATAATCTCTTGGGGGATTTTACTTGGATAGTTGAAGATTCCATGAGTAGTATTTCCATGGAAGACAACGTGGAGGACCACTTGACTTAAGACTTGACTCAACTGAAACATGATCATCATGTGAGGTCTATAAGACTAAAAGTCTTAGGCAGTGGGCTCTATTCCAAGTGGGAGTGTGTTAGATTTGGTGTCCTGAGATCTAATTGTTTGTAGTTTTATTATGTCAATTTATACTTGATAAATATTTTTCATTGTTCTGCATGACTATAATATAATAATGTCCTGGAATATTTGATGCATTAATAAGGTCATGGAAGATCCCTGCTATGATGAGAACCTTGAAATGCTATAACAATATTCTTTAATAAAGTACTACGGTTGGATGAAATACAATGATAGAACACGTAGTATACCAACCATCATGTGAGAATACTCGTAAGAAGATGAGAATCTCTCTCATGGAGTTCCCACTTGGTAATCTCCATGATGGGAGGTTATGAGAACAGACCCACTAGTAGTAATTCTTCATGTCATGGTGTCATTGAACGTTACTATATATGAGTGTGTGAAATGGTCCATATACTTGAAGATTTTCATTAACTCATGTCATGACTCGCACACATTGATTTACTGACGAAAATCGTCACAAATAGAGTAGGTAGGAATTCGGGTATGTTGGGTGCATCACGAATGACATGATGTTAGTGGATAAGTGGAGGAAGGATTTGTCAATTCCATATTTAAGGAATTATATATCTCGGGCCGTTTGATTGAAATATAATTTTCACCCATATTATTTGGACATGGTGTAATGATGAGATTATTTCTGGAAGTCAAAGAATGACATATCAAGCATATATGTTTATGAAACTTACATGAAACATTCTTGATGAGATATTGAGAAAATGTGATTCAATTTCATGGTAAGCGTTTGTATTAGGTGACACGTCATTGTGGCGTCAACTTCTTTCTCTTGGGTGCAATGACCAATTACTAGACAGTAATCTTAGACTTTAGGAAATCTAGCCTAATGCCAACAAGAAAGAGGCTTAGAGGGTCACACACTAACTGTATCCAAGTATCTCATGTAGAATAACGATTATTCTTGTACGTGGTTTAATAATTATTCAAGAAAGCCTAAATAATTTTAATGTTGGAGGAAAAATTAATTGAAAACAAGTACATGCCATGTATTAATGATTACATGCTGGAATGTTTTCAAATTGGATGGAAAATTAAAAACAAGTACACGCCATGCATTAATGATTACACACCGTGTAGTTTTATTTTAGGAAAACAAGTACACATTGTGTATTTATGATTACACACCGTGTAGTTTTTCTAGTTGGGATTTTGAGTAAATAGTATTGTTTTATTAAATGATATTTATTATAATCATTTTGGTCACATGTAAGGAATTAATGATTTGACATGGGGTTTTTAAATGAGAGGTAATGAAATAAATATAACAGGTAAAGATTTTATTTACTGTCAAAAATCTATAACCCCAAACCCGATTATAAATATCCTCAAAACACCAAAAATTTTCCTTATTCATTGTTCACAACAATTCTGGAGAATTCCCTCATGGCCGAGAGAACCCCTTCCTCCAAAAACACTCTCAAGACTGAGAGAGAATCTCTTCCATCGGATCAAGACAATCAAAGGCGGACAATGCAAGAAAATGTTTCTCTACTCTAGCACTTGGATAATACTTTGGTGACGTCTAGAGATACATGGTGCATTTGTTGATCACTACTAGAGGAATTTTACACTAGGCTTCTGCGACTCAACGATGAATCACTCCAGAACGTGATCAAGAATATCAAAGAATAAATGTAATTATTTTCAATTGATTAAATTAATTATAATCATCCTATTAAGATCCTACTTTGTGGTTCCAGGACTTTCTTTTTCGTTTTCTATTTATGTGATTCGATCCATGGAGACTGGCATTTATCATCGTAATGATCTCAGATTGATCATTTCTAATGACAAAAATCCATGTGGGAACATCCACCCAAGAGCTTTCGATGCTCCCAGAATCATCAAATCGTACCTCAATCATTTGTGATGTGTAAGAATTTGTCTCATTTATAAATGATACATAATTTGACTTGTATGACTCAATGTGTCTCCTTTTTTTAAATTAAATTTAATTTAATTAAAAAAGAACAAGTGACATACTTAAAACCAATCAAATGAATTCATATTATTTTGAAACTTTTGTAAAACAATCTATATGACATTTTTGACATGTAGGAATCAACTGCACCTCAATATCATGCATGGTATGACCGGTATAACTCAATGTGTCAATATTATATTTTAAATTTACATTAATATAAGTAGAAAATAAAAGCGACATAATGAAAACTGAACAAGTTCATTCAGATTATTCTGAAACATTATGACAATGATCCATGAATCATTTTTTGACATGTACAAATCAATCACACCTTAATTCGATACACAGTGTGACCAGTATGACTACAAATGTCTGTTATCAGTTTTAAATTATCATTTTAGTTCAAAATGTGTCACTCACTGAAAACAATGAAAACGTGCTCTGATTTTATTGATTATTTATAAAAATTATTTAGATGTAATTTCAGACATGTATAAAGTGGTATCACATTAAACAGATTCCTGATTTGACCGGTAGGACTCAAAATGCTTGTTTCCAGTTTGAAATGTCACTTTAGTAAAAAAATACAAGTGACATATAGAAAACTGAGAAAATAAATTCGGATTGTTTTGATCCTTTAGTACAATGATCTATAAGTCATTATTAACATGTAGAAATCAACCAAACCTCAATATGATTTATGGTGTGACCGATATAACTGAAATTGACTTTTTTTATTTAAAAATGTCATTATCTTTAGTAAAAGTGGAATGTGACATATTGAAAACCATGAAAATGAATTCAAATTGTTTTTATAATTTAGAAATATTACCCATGAGTCATCTTTTAGGAGTATGAGTCTACTAAACCTCAATATGATGCATAGTGTGTTCGGTATGACTCAATGTGTCTCTTTTTATTTGAAACTATTATTAATTTAATAAAAAAGAATAAGTAACTTACTGAAAAATTAGTAAAACAGATTTTTATTATTTTTATAATTTATGAAAATGATCCATGAGTCATTTCTGTGGTGTAGGAATCAACCACACCTCAATCCGACACACAGTGTGATCAGAACACCGTAACTAGTTTTAAATTGACAATTTTTTTCTCAAAATGTGACACTCACTGAAAACCAAATATACATTCCACAATTGTCTTGATAATTTAGGTAAGAGATTCATAAGACATTTTTGATTTGTATGAAGTAGAATCACATAATCCCGATGCACGATGCGACCAGTATGACTCAAAATTTGTGTTTCCTATTTGAAATAACATTATAGTAAAAAATCAAAACTCCCATACTGAAAATTAAGAAAGCACATTTGGATTTTTTTGATACTTCAAGAAACGATCTCTACATCATTTGTGATGTTTAGGAATCATCCCCACCTCATTAAGAAGAATAGTGTGGCCAGTATAACACAATGTGTCTCTTTTTATTTAAAATTGTAATTTATTTTAGTAAAAATATTAAGGCACATAATAAAAACCTAGAAAACTCTTTTGGTTTGTTTTGATAATTTAGGAAAAAAATATAAGAGTCATTTATTACATGTAAGAATCAACTCCACCTCAATAAAATGCATAGTGTGGCTAAAATATCTTGAAATGTGTCTTTTTATTTAAAATAGATATTAATTTTAAGAAAAAAGAACAAGTGAAATACTAAAAACAATTAAAATACATATTTAGTGTTTTGATATATTTGGAATATGATCCATAAGTCATTTATGATGTGTATGAATCAACCACACCTCAATATAATGCTCGGTGTGACCATTATGACTAAATGTGTCCGTTATCATTTCAAAATTGATATTTTAGCTCAAAATATGTCACCCACTAAAATCCAAGAAAACTTACTATGATTGTCTTGATAATTTCAGAAAGCATTTCATTAGTCATTTTTGATGTGTTTGATGAAGTCTCATGTCAAACTCATGCACGATACGACCGACATGACTCCAAATTCATGTTTCTTGTTTGAAATGACATTTTAGAAAAAAACCAAACTGGCAGACTGAAAACCATTATAACAGATTCATACTTTTCGATACATTAGTAAAATGATCCATCAGTAATTTCTGATAAGTAGGAATCAACCACATTTTAATATAACGTGTGGTGTGACCGGTATAACTCCAAATATGTCATTATCTAACGTTGATAATTATTTTACTAATAGAACAAGTGACATACTCAAAACCAAGAAAACAAATTCATATTGTTTTGATATATTAGGACAACGATCCATAACTAATTTATGATGTGTATGATTCAACTCCACCTCAAAACGATGCATGGTGTGACCAATGTAACTCAAAATACTTCTTTTTTATTAAAAATTTACATTTTATTATTTTATTCATTAATATTAACATTTAATTTATTTTTTTTATAGTATTACTAACATAATAACTATATTCATATATAGGAGGAATCTTTTTCTAGAGTTGGGATGATTTGTTCAGAAACTGATACAATGAGAAGAAATTTTTGAGAGGGGATCACATGCGTCAAAATATGAAACATTTTGGTTTTTAACTATTTTATGGATAATTGTTAATATAATTATATAAAACATTGTTTAAAATGAATATAGCAGTGTTTTTTTTGTATATAACATGGATGAATACTTTTTTATTCATGATTTCAATTAAACATATATATCATTGTTTGAAATTATATGTTTTTGTTGGATGAATTGATATATTTACAGCACACTGCAGCCAGCTATTTTGAGTGCTAAAAAAGGTTGGACTTTGTCAGTGCTAAAATAGTGATGATAAAGGATGGTATTTATCAGTGTTTTTTATGTGAAGTATTTCATGAAAATATATATTCATACTCTTTTATATGATTATTATTAATATATTATAATTAATTTAAATAATATATTCCTATCTATATGTAGTTTTTTAAATATTAAATATATACTTATATAAATTCATGTATACTTAAATATAATTTTTTAAATGTAAATAAACTTTTTATATAGCTAAAAATGGGTGTTGAGATGGAACCATTGTTTGACACACATGGATCCATAAGATTTTATCTAATATAAACTACATTTTAGAATATGGTTAACTTCATTATCAATATATTATTATTTTATCTTATTTACCACCATATTCAATTGAGGGGAGTAAATGACATGGGATGCATAAATATACATTTTAGTGGTTGGATAAAAAAACACATCCCCGCATATTTATCATTGAAAAGTTAGGTTGCATTTTATACAGTAAAATATTTTATATTTTAAATTTTTAAAAATTAATTAGAATGTTTGTTAAAAAATGATTTACAAAGTTGAGGTAAAATAATAAATTATAAAAAATAATTGTCCCAATAAATTAATTTTAAAAAATAAAATAAATAAAGATATTTTTACAAAAAAATCTATCAATTTTATTTTTTATCATTTGACTTTTTTTCAACTTATATAATTTAAAAAAAATTAAATAAATTTTTAAAAAATAAAAACATAAAATATTTTATAATACCAAATATAAATTTTTTTAGTATGTCTTTATCGTAAAAAAATTATGCAGCCACGTGTTGCAACATTAATCCAACGTCGGACACCACCAGGAAACACCGAGTGAGTCGGAAAAGGCCAAAACCATAACCCAAATCCAACGCCCCCAAATCACCCACTTATATTAATGATCTTTTTGGAAAAAATGTTGTGTGGTATTATGAGTTTTGAAATCTTAAATTAAATCAAAAGAGATGATGATGTTGAAATCGGAAATCGTTTATAAATTTTGAATCATCTCATAATTAGGTTGATTTGGATTGAAATGATGGTGGATAAGTGTATTATAAGGTAATTAATTTTCATTTATTTTAATGATGTAGACAATATGATAGAAGATAAATTAAAACCATTCCATTTATTTACTAAATTATTGTATCCAAGAAAAACTATAAAAATCAAAATAATGGAATATGCGGGGCAAAAACGGTATTTATATTAACATAATGAGTGGATATGCATGGGTCAGTAGATAGGGAATCATATTATGCAGTAAAAAAAGGTAAAACAGATGGGCATTTGGGAAGGTGGAGCAGATCCATGATATGGAGGAGTGAGTTGCATGCAATCACACTGGTAGCCGACATCCTTGAGGTGTTTGGTAGTCCTGGAACACCATGTACAGGAGCAGGAGGAGGATGATGAGGGGAAATGAAAGCCATGCATCCATGAGATTTGGTATGAATATAACTACCAGGACTATGACAGAAATGTCCATTAAGACTCTGATGCAGAGGGAGGGAAAGTTGAAGGGCATGAGGTGGAAAAATGGTGAGGACGAGGAGGTTCATGGCAGTGGGGTTACAGATGAAAGGGGACACCGTCTTCACATGGTGCTTTACATAAAAATCCCAATGAGAACCCTAAGATGGTTCCTGAAATCCATTAATTGTGAGGCTTCCAAACACACATATATAGCCTTGTTATTAAATATGTATTTTCTAATTTTTCCAATGTCTTTCCTCAACCTTCTCCAGGTTTTGGTAGGGGTGCCACAAGTAAAGAATCAGGGGGAGATCATGTCCCCATTCCGCACCCACCCATTGGCGATGAACAACCTCCTAGTATCTATTTTATTGCAGTTCATGGTATACGTCTTTCCCAACATATTACCATGCTCACTCTGCACCATTTCATTCAAGGTAATATTTGTGGGAGTCATGGTGGTTTTTTTGATACTGGAGGTCATCGCCACAACGATCGCCTTTGCCCCCAGCCTCTTGCTACTCTGGTACATGGTTTTCTTAACACACTTATATAGCCTTCTCAATCTATATGTATTTGTTCATTTTTTCCAGAATGATGTTGTCTTTCTGGAACCTCCTCCAAGTTCGGGTAGGGCTTCTTCAGGTCAAGTAACAGGGGCAGACGATGTCCACTTGGGACTCCCTCCCCACTTCCATGAATCTCATTCACTCCATTTTATTTCTCTCGATGTTATACATATTTTTGAAGTTATTACCATGCTCCCCACTCTGCATGTGAGCCCTGAACATTAATGATCCTCTTTTTCTTTCACTGTTTTAGGGTGTTACAATTGTATTAAAAAAAACTAAAAACTTTAATATGAATGGTTGGATTGTGTATGTTTAATATACACCATAAATACATATAATAATGCAACAAAACTGATGTGAATGGAAAAAAGCGTTTACATAAATAAATTTTCATTAAATATATAATATATACAGATATCCCTATATATATAATTAAATATAACAGTATATATATATATACCTACATAATATATATAAATATATATTGACATTAATATATATGTATAATGATATTCCTTTTCTTTCACTGTTTTGGGGTGTTTCAATTGTATTAAAAAACCTAAGAACATTAATTTTAATGGTTGGTTTGAGTGTATTTAATATACACCATAAATATATTGAATAATGCAATAAAACTGTTGTGAATGAATAAAACATTTACATAAATAAATTTTCATTAAATATATAATATTTAATTATATATCTATATATATTATTAAATATAACAGTATATATATACATACATAATATATATATATATATATATTAAAATAAATAAATACCTATAATGATATTCTTTTTTTCTTTAACTATTTTGGGGTATTACAATTATATTCAAAAAACCTAAAAACATTAAAATGAATGGTTAGTTTGAGCTTATTTAATATACCACATAAATACATAGAATAATGCAATAAAACGGTTGGGAATGGAAAAAAACGTATACATAAATAAATTTTCATTAAATATGTAATATACACATATATCTCAATATATATTATTAAATATAAAAATATATATACCTACATAATATATAAAAATATTTATTAAAATAAATAAATATGTATAATGATCTTCCTTTTATTTCACTGTTTAGGGGTGATGTAATTGTATTAAAATACCTAAAAACATTAATTTGAATGGTTGGTTTGAATGTATTTAATATACACCAAAAATACTTAGAATAATGCAATAAAACTGATGTGAATTAAAAAAACGTTTACATAAATTTATTTTCATTAAATATATAACATATAAATATATCTCTATATATATTATTAAATATAACAATATATATATACACCTACATAATATATATAAATATATATTAACATAAATAAACATGAATAAAGTTCTTGCATTTCTTTCATTATTTTGGGGTGTTATAGTTGTATTAAAAATTCCTAAAAACATTAATATGAATGGTTGGTTATAGTGTATTTAATATACACCATAAATAGATAGAATAATGCAATAAAACTGATGCGAATGAAAAAAAAATACATAAATAAATTTTCATTAATTATATAATACATATATACAAATATATACAAATATATATTATTAAATATAACAATATATATATACACCTACATAATATATATATATATATTATTACATAAATAAATATGTACAATGATATTCCTTTTCATTCAATGTTTTGGGGTGTTAAAATTGTATTAAAAACCCTAAAAAAATTCATATGAATTGTTGGTTTGAGTGTATATAATATACACCATAATTACATTGAATAATGTAATAGAACTGATGCGAATGAAAAAAACGCTTACAGAAATAAATTTTCATTAAATATATAACATATACATATATCTCTATATATATTATTAAATATAACAGTATAAAAATATATACCTACATAATATATACAAATATATATTAACATAAATAAATACCTATAATTATCTATAAATATATAAAAATATAAACACACTTACATAAATATATATAAAGACATATATATTAATAATGATAAATATATATACATTAATATATATAAGTACACACACAGAAAAATATATCTATATATAAATAATTAATTATTATTATATATAAATATTAATATAAATATAAATAAAAAAACACACACACACACTTATATTCCCGCATAATATATATAAATATATAGAAATAAATAATAAATAGAATATTATATATATTATATATCATAAAATATATAAATTTGCACACACACACATGTATACATATAATTATATATTCATATACCCGCATTATATATTTAAATATATATAAATATAAAAATATATCAATAAATACATTTACAAAAATAAAATTATTAATTAATAAGTAATGATGAGTAAAAAATTAAAATTTTAATTTTTTTTAAAAAGTATTATTTAATCATTCTTAATTAATTAAAATATTAAACAAATAATAATACGTTGATTTTAAATAATGAATAATAACAAATAATAAATAATTCATAATAATAATAAGAAGAACATAATAATATCAATAACAATAAAAATAATATTTACAATTAAACAATAAAAAATATATAATTATAAATTTAATAAGTACAAACATTTCTTTTGGAAAAATTAAATTTTTCCCTTTATTATTTAGTGGAGGTTTAAATTGCTGTTAAATGAACAACTACTAAAAAAAGACCATTGTGAGTTGGATATGGTTTTCTAAATCATTCGCCAAATAAATAAAAACTACAAATTTAGCATTGGTTTTTAAAACTGCTACTAAATAAAATAATGCTAAACACTATTTCTTTTTATAGTTTCCTTCCTGCATACTCACCACCATTTCTAATCTCAAAAACATTACCTTATACCCTATTTCCCTAACCAGCAAAGATTTTACATAAATGAAATCTCCAAACGCTTCTAACTTGTGTTTTAGGAAGTATTCCCACATCGTTACAACATATTCATGCACATTAAGCACTACCTTTTATCAGTGTTAAATGTAAAAAACTTAAAATGGTGGTACTTTTATCAGAATTAACCAAAATAACTAATAAATGAGGTTTATATGAATTCTAAAAAAGCACTGATAAAGGATAGTTTTTATTAGTGTTTTTTAGCGTTGATAAAGACCATATTTATATGTGTTTTCTTAGCCTTTATATATTCTTTTTTTAGCACTGATAAAAGAACCCTTTATCATTATATTTCATTGCACTATTAAAATCTGACCATCATTGAATATATAAATTACAAAAAATCACATATTATTATATATATATATTTTTATTGATATTTATGAAATATATCTTCCAAAATATGATTTATATGATATTAAATATGTATTGACACTTCATATATTATTTTTTTTATTGAAAATGGTTTGAAAATAATTAGAAATTAATATTAACTATTAATTTGTAAATTAGAATTAATTAATAGTTATTTAATAATAATTTGATTACATAAAAAAGAATGAATTAATTAATATTAGAAGATAAGTTGAAAACGTGGCTTGAACTTCAAATGGCCATAACTTTTGATCTATATATCCTCTTAGGATCCATGAGATATAAACTCGAATCTATGGAAGATATCTTCTTTTTCAAGACCCAAGGGAACCCCAATATATGTATTTTCAAAGTAAAAACCATCATAAATGGCATCCACTATGTTTTTAGTTGGGATACCCATATTTTTCAAAATTCGATGAAATTTCTTCGTTTTTAAGAGGTTATTCTTGTCTTTTTCTATGGAGAAATAATTTAAATCTAGGGATTAGTTTCATATAGATATTATGGTATTCTAATGATAACATTTTTCATATTTCATTACTACAAAATAGGGTTTTATCAATCCTAAATAAATCATTTATCAGTGTTAAAAAATCACTGATAATCGAGGCGATATTAAAAGGGTGTCCCTTTTACAAGTTCTCAAAAGGCACTAATAAATTACCATTATATCAGCACTGAAAAAATTGCTGATAAAAGGATCATTTTATCATTATTAAAAAAAGCTCTGATAAAAGGCCTAGAAGGCCTCTTATGATTTATAATGGACATCTGGATCAAAAGTTATGGTTGTTTGTAGTTCAAGTCACATTTTTCACTCACCTTAAAAGAATTGTTAATTATTTGATCTAGATGTGCATTTAGAACCCATGAGATATGAATATTCATATGTTAGAATATATTGTTAATATATACCAGTTTTTTAATACAAACAGACACAAATATATATATAAATAGACACACACACACATTATATAAGAATATAAATATTTATATATTTCTATTTTAAAGAACATAAATATTAGTTTTTATTTAGATAATACTTATATATTGGAATATTCATTTTATATGTAAATATTTTTAATTATTTATCTATAAAATTAAATTTTTATGTGTGAATATATAACATATATTTATATATTGTTATGTATTTGATTATAAATAAAATTACAATATGAAAAATGATTAAATTTTAACATCATAATATAAATATGAATGTAATCTCTTGGAATAAATTTTTTCTCCACTAAAAAATGGAAAAAAACCCCTTAAACGAGGCTGAAATTGCATTGAATGTAAAAAAATTTGGATATCCCAACTAAAACTCAGTTTTAGAGGCGTTTTGAGCATTGTTTTCCTAAATATTCAATTGGGGGATCTCATTTGTCCTCAGTTTCTAGATATCATTGTATGCATCAACTTGACATGTGGTAGAGCTCAAAATTGACTCCTGGATCAAAATTTATGATCGTTTGAAGTTTGAATTACGTTTTAATCTTATTTTATATCTTTTAATAGCTTTTTAATTTTTTTCCTTCAAATTTTTATTAAATTATTATTAACCAATAATAGTTTTTACATTATAAATTAATAATATATTTTAAAATATTTTATAAGACATTTTCAGTAAATATCTAAAATATTTGGTGTAAATGACTATTTATACATCTCTAAAACATATTTAAAAATATATTTATATATTTATATTAATATATTTTTAAAGTATGTTTTTTAAATAGATCTGTTTTTATCACTGGTAAAAAAAGCACTAAAATCCACCCCCTTATTAGCACAACTAAAAAAGTGTCGATAAAGGGAGTACCTTTAACAGCGCTACAAAAATCCTTGATAAAGGGGGTGCCTTTATCAGTGCAAAAAAAGAACTGATAAAGGAATACATTTAACAATGATTTTTTAGCACTGTTAAAAGGTGGCAATGCAAAAACCTGTTTTTGTGGTAGTGTTTTTTAGTTATTTAAAATTAAAATATATACATATATATTGTGTAAATCATATGATATCCAAATTATCACTAATTCTTTAGATCGATGTGAAGCGGCTCTTTGTGTTTTTTGATATAGTATCGAAATCCCTGACACAAGGAATCTATTCTATAATATTGTGAGTTTCCCTCTATTAGTAATGAAGGAAATCAAGTTACCCATTTTCTTACCTCTTTATGGGGAGGTCGGGATCCCTTTTACTATTTTTATTGTTTTCCCTCCAGACATGTGTAATGTTACTTTGGATAATATTTTAATAAAAGGCATACCATTCCTTAATATATATATATATATATATATTCACATATATATATAATTATATAATTTCATATATAAATTTAGCTATATAAATAAAAATTTAAACATATTTTTATATAAAAATTATATATATATATATATATATATTGAAAATTAATTATCAATTTTTATAATATAAATATTTTTCTACTCTATTACCATATAAAAAAATATGAATATGTACATACATAAGAAATTTCACATAGCATTCCCAAGTGCAAAGGGTGGAGGGCCATCTTGAGAAGGGAATAGGTGAAAAATCCCACACATAGAGTGTGGGGAGGGAATAAAAGACCACTTGGACGTGTATTCTTCCATGGCACTTCACTATGAAGTATTTCAAGGACAATAAATCATGATGTTCTGGAATTTCCATTGGTGGTGTGCTATAATCATGCTCTCCCACCTCCGACTACCACTGTCACCTTTGACCATTATCTCTTACCATTGAGTGTTATGAAAATGTTTTTTTCTAGGTTCTTCCCACAGTTGTTTCCAAAGGAGGATGGTGCACCAAGCCCACCTAATATCATGATAGGTGGAACCCATCAGAGAATTCCATGGTAGGTGGTACCCATGAGTGAAGTCCATAGGTTTGTGGGGGATTGGTGGGAGTTATTTCAAACTTGACACTTCTCACCATGCCTATTTAAAGAGGGTCACGGGAGATTCCTTCATCTTTAATTGAGCCAAGAGAGCTCTTCCATACAAGAGTGCCTTGAGAGATCCATGAGTGAGGAATAAAGGGAGGTGTGGGATGGGTACACCGTAACCATTGTTTTTGAGTAATTAAGTACATGTTTTCTCCCTCCATTCGTCTTTCTTAGTGGTTAGTAAATGACAACATCTGCTATGAGAGGGATTTCCAGTGCAACATTAGTGATATGTTGTGTATTTCAAATGACTAGAAAATTCAAGTTGCTCGAAATCCTGTTTTGAAAGCAGATTTTGAATGTTCATGGAAACAAAATTTCATCAGTGAAAACATAGCTAAAAACAACTTATTAGGCTTGTTCAAACATCAGTAAACAGTTGGGTGATACAATACCCCCTTGCTATAGAAGAAGGTATTGTTCTCGTGCCAGCTATTTTTCTAGAGAAATTACGATAGTTACTCCGGCATTCCATGCCAGTGCCATGTCATCACCACGTCCTTAGGTGATCTCGACCGTTGATACTATTTTGAATATATCTTGATCAATAGGTGTCTGATTTCAACGTTCCAAGAGCCAATTCCTCCAATTTTCACTGGTCATGACACAACAGTGAGCTCCATTTTTCAATATTTTGCACTATGTTTTTCAGAATAGAAATTATGTGTAGGGACCATCCAAAAGAGGTGGTCATGGGTTCGGAAATAGATGCCAATTCAAAAGTAGTTCAATAAATGGTATGAGACCATCATAAAAATTCTATCTTTGTTGAATGAATGGTTAGATGATGAAGAAATGTCGAAGGATTCAAAAAGAAAAGGGTCAAATTATCAACTGAAAATTGGAAATGGAGAAACACATGTGATAATCTATAGGTAAATAATTCTTTGATCCGAAGAAGAAGAAGAGAAATTATTTTATATATAAGGCCAAGACACAAAATGGGTGGTTGATACTGCAGCATTGTACCACATCACTCCGCATTGTGAGTATTTCTTGACTTATTATGTTAGTGACTTTGGTCTATTCAAGATGGGAAATAACAGTTTGTTAGAGATTGTTGGCGTGAGTGGTATCTAAATCAAGACGAAAATTGTATACACAATCACCCTAATGGATGTTTGTCTTGTTACAAGCATATAACTCAACATGTTATCATGTATAGCCTTTGGTGGACAAGGTCATGATAACATCTACTATAATAGAGCATGAAACATGTTAAAAGGATCCATCATCATTTCTCGGGGAAACCATTGCGGTACGTTGTAAAAAATTCACTTGAATATATTTTTGGATAGCCTTAGTGAGGTGGAAGTAGAGGCTTCATATAATATGTGGCATAGGAGACTCATTCACATGAGTGAAATAGAGTTATATAGCCTGATGAAGAATAAGTACATTAGTATTGACAAAGATTCATCACTTGATCCTTGTAAATACTTCTTGTATGGGAAGTAGTATAGAGTCTCATTCAATACTTCTTCGTTATTAAAATAATATTTTTTGGATATCATGTACTATGATGTATGCAGACCCATGGTTGCAGATTCAGTAGGAGGTAACAAATATTTCATATCCTTTATTGATGATGATTATCGAAGGTTTTGTGTATTCATCATGTGGATGAAGGACCATGTACTGTACTATATAATGATGTTCCATGCCATGGTGGAGTGTGAAAATATATTTAAGCTGAAGTGTATTGATTCATACAATGGAGGAGAGTACACATCCCTAGAATTTGAAGCCTATTATAGGAGTCATGGCATCTTACATGGAGGATGGTCCCACACACCCCACAACACAACAGATTTGTAGAAAGGATGAACAGAATCATCATATATAAGGTCAAAATCATGATTAGTTTGACTAATATCCCTAATCCATTTTAGTGAGTAGTTGTTAAAGTTGCATGCAACGACATCAATAGATCACCATTGGTCTTACTGAATTTTGAGATCACATAGAAGAGATGGTCCGATAAACATCTCTCTTACTCTGAATTTTGATTATTTGGATGTTTGGCATTTCCACATGTATCATAGGAGCTCATGAAGAATCTAAACACGATATCTACCCCATTCATCTTCATCAACTATGGAGATTCAGAGGAGTTGTGATAAATGATTTGGGACCTGATGGAGAAGAACGTGAGCAGATGAAATGATTTCATGTTCCATGACAATGAGATGATTGAGGACATTATAAATCATAGAATTCCTTGATGGGAAACTTTTGAGGACTCAATTCATAATCCAACACTTTTACGAGAACCACCATTCAATGAAAGAGATGAGGTGTAATAAGTATAATCAGAAGTGTACTAGATGGTTGTGGAAGAGAATATTGAGTAGGTTGAGACCCTATCCTCTCTATAATATGTTGAAAAACCATCACAGGAGCTTAGTGTTGTTGTTCCTCTAAAACATTACATTTCATAGGTTTGATCATATTCATGAGGAATGATTCTATAAATGAAATATTCAGAGTTCGATTAAATATTTCTAACGGATGAGGGGGATCCATAAGGTTAATAGGAAGTAGTGTCTCATCTTGAAAAATATAAGTGGCTATATGAAATGGAGGATTAGATGGTGTCTTTGATGAATAACCAATCATACTATTTTGTGTAATTACCCAAAGGAGAGAAGGCACTAACGAACAAATGGGTTTTCAGGCTGAAGAAGGATGATAGAAAATTGGAGGTCAAGAACAAAGATCAATTATTTGGTAGGTGATTCATTCAGAATAAAAGGAGTTGACTTTGATGTGATTTTTTCACCCTTTGAGAAGATGGCTTCAATATGAGATATTTTTGGATTTGAAGTTTTGTTGGACAAGATGCTTGAATAGATGGATATAATGAAAAAATTTCTTCACACTGACCTCTCCAATGAGATCTATATAATGAAACATTAAGGTTTTGAGGTTTATGGACAATAAAACATAATCTTCAAACTGAAGAAGATCTTGTACAAACTGAAATAGTCTCCTAGATACTGGTACATGAAGTTTGACTAATCCATAGAGAGTCATTGATACAAGACGACATAGGAGGACCTGTGTGTTTACTTCCAGAGATTTAAATATGGTAACTTTTTTGGTATTCTACTTTATGTTAATTACACATTGATCATTGGGAAGGATACAATAATGATCAGCGATATTTAGATTGATTTATCCATGTATTTTGATATGATGGACTTGGGAGCAGCTCAACAGATTTTGCTGATGCAAATCATTCATGACATAAAGAGAATGTTCTTATGGATATATCTAGAGAAGTATGATGAACATGTTCTTAAACGTTTCAATATGGAAAAAGCCAAACTTGTTATCATTCCTCTTCCTTGCCATTTGGATTTGAGTAAGAGTTCATGCTCTTTTTCCAAGGAAGAAATTGAGGCGATGGAGATGATAAAATACTCTTCAGTCGTGGGAAGCTTTATGCACATTATTTTGAGTAAGAAACAAGAAAATTCTCATAGAGTGGAAATCATGTTCCGGTTTGACTCCAATCCCATGAAGCTACATTGGGATAATGTGAAACTGATTCTGAGGTATCTTAAATGTACATTAAATCTATTCTTGTGATATATGGTATCCAAACCTCTCATATAAGGATATATATATATGTAGATACGGATGGTGATCCTGATAGTAGGAATTCTACATCAGGATACATCTATACATTTTCATGAGGAGTTGTATCATGGCAGTCAATGTTGCAGAATTGCATTGCTTTATCCACAATAGAAGCAGAGTACATTGTTTCTTAGAAAGATGTAAGGGATGTGATGTGACATAAGGATTTTACCATTTAGATTGGATTCATCTAGAAGGATTACATGGGTAATTGCAATATTCAATGTGTTTTGGACTTAACCAAGAACCCTATGTACCATTCCCGAGCGAAGAACATCGACATTCACTATCATTGGATATGCGAAGTGATGAATTGACAATGGGTATGACTTGTGAATATCCACAAAAGGATAACCTGAAGGTTATTTTGACTAATCTGGCTACTCGGGAGAAGCTATACCATTACATATTCTCAAGTAGATTGTAGCTGGAGGAGGAGAATGGATAGATATTTTTTTCCATCTGTTACCCACCATTACTGTCCTTGGTGGATAGTACACCAAACCCACCTAAGAGCATGGTAGGTGGAAGCCATGGGAGATGTCCATGATATGTGGAAGCCATGGGATAAGTCCTTTGGTAGGTGGGGTATTTGTGGGAGTTGTATCAAACTTGACACATAAATCTATGACTATTTGATGAGGGACAAGGGAGCATCCTTCATCATCAATTGATCTAAGAGATATCTAATATCCAAGGGATCCATGTATGAGTAAGAAATGGAGTTGTGGAAGGGTTAAATTGTAACCATTTTTTCTAATAAAATGCAAGTTCTATCCTTCCTTTAATCTCTCTTAGTGTACAATGAACGACAACATGGAATTGTTATTTTTTTGTCTAGGGGTGTGTTGCTTTCTTCAGCTACAGCCAAGTTGTACCATATGGTTCCACCATCCCCTACAACCGTCGATCCCTCTCACCATCGCATGCAACCATTTGGAGTGAGTAACCACTCTTTGATAACACTAGTCACGAGTGATTCCTACTTCCAATGCATGCCTCGGTTATAGATAATCTCTATTCCCTACTAATATTAGAGTCGGTACTGACATCTACATCTGTTTCCATCTACTTCCATTTGTGACCATTCTCTCATACTACCAAGTATATATCTATTACCATGTGGGAAATTTTAACACCACTGTCACCCTTACCTCCACTTAAAAGATACACGCAATGTATGAATCCTCACTGTACATAAGGATCATCTAAAACTCCATACTCTCTATCAATGGTGCTCGATCAGACCACTATGAAGACCTGATTATGATGATAATGGAAACCACCACAAAAACTAACATGGAAAATTGATTTGAAATTGAAAAATCATGAACCCCATGTTGAGATCCCATAGAAAAAATGAATGCATGAAAAACAGGTAAATTAAATTAGAATCTACCAATCCCTATGTGTGGTTGGAATAAGGATTCCAAAACCTAAAACATTAGATGCATTTATACACAAAAGGGGAATAAAACATTAGATGATAATTATTAAATAGGATGTAATAGTTAATAATTTAATATGATTATGATTTACATTAAATTTTTGGAACCTTAAATGAAATCCCCATAGTTCATGTGTCATTCCGTCCAAAGAGACATCATTCAAGACCTCGATCATCCAACTGGGTAGGTCATGCTAAAGTTGTCTGACTCTAGGTCTTCTTGTGTAAGGTAAGAAAGTAATGAGTGACCCTCTATTATTATGTGGGTGGGTCATGCTAATGTTTTGTGTCATTATTAGATATACAATATATATATATATAATATGAAACTATATATAAAGTGTATATTTAATTACATGTATTTGATTCATGTAATGAATGCATTAAGTATATATGGCAATATATATATATATATACATATATATATCACTCTGTGTGTGTGTGTGTTATATGTTTATTTCTACAATATGGTTTAATTATAAGTTATAATCCATTATGAACTGATTAATTGTCATGATTGATCATTGAATAAGAGTCAATGAATTATTAGAATAAATATATATGGATACATTAAAATCAAAAAAATGAGTTCATTTAATGAGATGTTTCATGGATAGCTATATAAATGGAAGTCATTTCTCCTATAAATATAAAAAAATTCAAGAAAGCCTCTCATTTCTCTCTTCTTCACACTATATTGTTCATCATCTCAAATGACGGTACTAAAACTCATTCAACATTTGTATATTCTTGCGATATGATGATGAATCCATTGGTCGAGGTACCATCCCCCCCTCAGAAGTAGGGTTTATTTTTTACTACAACGTGATCATCATCAAGCATTCTCCTTCACTAATAATGAATAATACTCTAATCCTTGACGATTTCTAGGTAAGCTATTTATACAGTTTATTTATGTGTTAATTATCAAAGATAGATCTTTGTGTGTTTGGGTTGTCTTCCGCTGAATATGGTCTTCTGATGATCATAAAAAAACCAAATACTAGTATCGAAGGTGCATAATTATTTAACAAATCAATATATTTTCAAATTTATGAAAAATAATTTTTAATAGGAAAACAAGATTTTTCTAAAGCCTAAAAATTATTTTGAAATATTCATATATATTACTCTTATTTATATGAAAACATATGAAATATATATTATAATCAAAATGATTCAATTTTTCATTTAATTATGAAATTTATAAATAGTTTATAAATAATTAAAAAGGTATCATGAAATATTTATATATAAATTTAAAAAAAATTATATATTATTTAACTATAAAATGCTTATGGTTAATTGTAAAATATTTTTTCTATAAAATTACCTATTGAAAAAATAAATGGAATGATTTATGATATAGAAATAAATTTTTCATATAGAAATCATAAAAGGCCATTTATAATGATTTTATAATTTCCAACATATTTGATATTTTTATTATATAAAAATGTTTATATATTAGATATTGAATTATAAAATGTTCATAATTCATGAAATATCATATAAATTCCACTTCATATAAAATGTTATGGGATCATTTTGAGAGTTTTTTTGGGAATAGTTTGTGAATATTAGGTGTTAGAGTTTTCATGAATTATATTCTCTCTTGAGAAATGTATCCCCAGCTAGAGGTACTTGGGGTCAGCCTTTGTACTATCCTGGAGGTTATCCTTTATAAGGAAAGTGAATGAGTTTGTCTATTAGCTGATCTGGTCTAACTAATGTGGAGTTTTCCAATCTCATATAACTATATGCCTTTACATAAATTGTCTATGTACCTTATTCATACAATGAATATGTATATGTATGAATATAATTATCTTATATTTTTGTGTGGATAACAGAAACATGTGGGTTGTGTAATGAGTTACACATTATTGTGGGGTGAAAAAATTAATTCGGTTATTAGAGTAGAGATTCCAAAACTAAATCACTAATGGCATGCATACAATAAAAGGGAATAAGACCTGAAAAATTAATTATTACATATGATGTAGTAGTTATGAATTTAATATGCATATGGTGTATAATAAATTATCATGACCATAAAAAAACACCACAAATAATAAGTGTTATATTCCTTCCAAAGAAACTCTTGTCAGAACCTCAATCATCCAACTGAGTTGGTCATGATAAAGTTGAGTTTATTTGGGATATATTGTGTAAGGAATGCAAGTAATTCATGACTTTGGATAATTTTGTCTGTGGGTCATTCTAAAACTAGGTGCCCTTTTATTGTCCTTTGATAGCATGTTACTGGAACCTTATTTGGGTTACAATAACTGGGAGACTTTAATAGGATTAGTTTAGCAGAAGAATAGAGTTAATTGAATTCATGGATGTATTTGGATAAAGGGTTATCCACTCAACTATCTATGATTCACAATTGTTCTGATTGGGATGATGACTAACATAAATAGAAATGTAAAGGGAGAAATGCTAAATCAACATTGAGTTTAGTGAAATATTTATATTGGATCACTAAATGGATATAATGTATGGAGTCATCAAATTTTGTGGGAAAACTATCATTAAAATCCATTAATGAAAATATAAAAGGCATGATTTAAATGTGATTAAAATTTGTGTTGTAGATTAATGTAACATCATCATAAAAATAAAATTCATATTAATCCCTGAAATAAGAATCTTAAAGTAAGATACTCATTAGACATGTAGATTAAGAAACATTCTTGATCAAGAGAGATGTTATATGTGTCCAAACAATTCATTCTGGAGTAACAATGTGTTAATGTTGTTTAATAACTGAATTTTGTATTTATAGAATTATGAAATAATACATTTATGCTTTCAATTTAATTTAATTCATAATTGACATATGTAATTCTAGTATCCTACACTCAATATTATTTGGTATTCTCATTATATTAAATAAGATAGAATATGTTTGGAATGAATGAAGAATTCCTAAAGTAGATTTTTTTTTGGTTTTGGAATTCATAGTATTTTAGTTTACTGAAATGTTCGGGCAATGTAAATGAGTTCAGAACAAATTTACTAAATATTATAAAAGTGTTGAGATTTGATGTACTGGGCATATAATTTCTGTATTCTAGTACTATATAGATAGTATTATTGGGTAAAAGTTCAAACTAGAAGAAGAAACGTTAGTTTAAAAGTTTAGCAATGTTTCTTAAAGAGGAAAATCAAGTTCATTAAAACCTAGGGCATTCATTAATGAATTTATATAAATTAATTAGATTGGATTATCCAAAATATTCCTGAAAAGGTATGGGAACTATCATGGAATGTCCATGATAGGTACGAATGTTATATAAATTAATTCATTGATTTTGAGATATTTTTGATACTGAGTATATATTTTGTAATTGTTGTAAATATACAGGCATTCAAAATCAATGGAAGAAAAGAATGAGCATGTAGATTGCATTCCAATGACAAAGTAAATTGTTAATACATTGAGAATTTGAATGAAATGGAGTGGATCAAACATGAATTAATATAAATATTAAATGTGTATCTTTATCTATGTTCACTTATAGGATACCAGAGGAAGATTAATAATAAATAGTTATTATGAAATGATTAAATTTATGCATATGGTTTATGATTCATTAATTCATATAAAATGATATTGAGAAGAATTTATGAATAAAAGTGTTTATCTAGGGTAAATTTTTTAGCCAAATATTTTATATAATATATAGCTATGTGTTCCTTCTACTCATTGGTTGGATATTTTAATAAAGTCCTCTTTTCATTAAATAATTTTTTAAACACATAAAATACCATATATGATATGGAAATAATAATTTATTTGTTTAATATTCCTACTAAAAGTAAAAAAAAATTATTTCCTAAAACAAAAATAGATTGTGTGGTATTAGAAAGAAATTATTACAAGAATATAGTATATAAGAATCTAGTGGGAGTATTATTCAACTTAGAAAACTTAAAAATTAACAAATAAAAGATTAAAACACATTTATTTTAAGTTATTATTTACATTATGTCCTAAATATATAGTATATTTGACAATAAAGAAAAATATAAATTTTTACATTTAGTTACGGTGGGAAATTGAATATTACTCATAACTAAATGATTTTACTAGTCTAAGATTATAGTGATTCTTCACTGAATGTACACAAGGCTTTAACATATAAGAAAAGAAAAATCTTTAATCTGTTACATTTAGATAAATTAACAAGTAAAAATAAATATTCCATAAAAAATTATATGAGATAATATTCAAAGTATTACACATTAAATACCAAAAGAGTTTTGGGTATAAAGTTTACAAAAATAATAATAGTTATATTAGTTACCGTAAAAAATTTGATATCAATTTATCCTAAAATAGTTTAAGATTTCCTAGTGGAGTGATAAATTAAAAAATTACATTATTTATAAATGATTTCAAGGAAAAATTTTGATGGAAAGGGTTACTAGGATGAGGATGGTGTACTTAGATATAGTTCTACATGGAAAACTAAATATAAAATTATAAAATTTTATGTTTTGAAGTTTGGATGTCTCAATTAATGTAAAAAGAGATGAAATTAAGGAATATATTTCCTATATCTCTCCATTATTAAAACTCACTTGCTTTGTAAATGTTCCTCACTAAGAGGTTATTGGGATTTTTTTATTATATGGTTACATACCGATGGGTCATGAATTACATATGGATGTAATATTTAAAATTCATTACGACAACAATTGAGTGATGGTAATGTTATATCTCTATGTGTTCAAAACATAAGATATTGGTTCTAATGGTTGTAAATGTATCATGTTATGATAATAATGGAAATAACTATTCATCATTCATTAATGTGTGATTCAACTTATTTTACATGAATGGTTGAATTATATATATCACCTCAAAGTATATACATTATGTTGTTTCTAACTGATGGTCATCATGTAGTTTAATGTGTTGTGATGAAATGTAGAGTTTAGTATGAGTGGATTCTTATTTATATTAGAAAGGGTTATATATGAGACATTGAAGAATAAATTAGTATGTAATAAGTATATAATTATTACTTGCATTGATCCACTAAATTATATCTCATGGAATATCATATGGGAATAGATATACTGAGGGGTGTATGTTCATTATCAATCCTTCTTACATGAGGTTGGTGTGAAATTTATCATGAAAACATTCACACATTGAATCCATATATATGAAATTCTCCATATGAACATATATAATCAGGGTGTGGTCGGGTATGTTGTCAGTCATGTCATTCATTGTAGTGAAACCAATAAGTTATTTATACACATGTATGATAAGAAATGGAATTTAGCCCTTGATGGAAGTAGTCTAAGTAAATTATTTGCCATGCTTAGTTGGTTGAAATATAATGTTCTCATCTACATGGATATGTTACATGTGATATTCTTATCAAATAGGTGAATAACATGTGATTTATTTGTAACACCCCGAGATGTTATGAAAAATATTCTTCTAATTTCATTAATATCTTGTGTTGTATACTACAACATGATTAACTTGCGCCATACGGAACACCGTATTAGCTTGCAGTATTCGCAACACTATTCTTGGATCGTGTTACACACAATTTTGATAATAGTAATTCTACGCAACATTGAGTATATATATATATATATATATTCAATTTATAAATGAAATATGGTTTGATTTTTTTATACGAAACAATGAAGGGTTCTTACACAACACACAACCCTGACTTGGCTTGCATTACACGCAATCATGACCTTCCTCGATAGCGTGTGTTCTACACAATACCGTGTTTTACTAAACAGAGATATATTATTATAATATTGTTATGAACTAGCCGTTATGAATAGTATTAACAAAATTTTGAATTTTAAAACATTATTATTCATCGTACACATTTTCTAGAACATGGTATAAGGAAACAATAAATGTTTCGGGTAAAATAAGTATTTTTCAAAAAATGCATTTTTGTCGCCTTTTGATGGAACACCCACGTTAAATCTAGTTTTTGACATGTTTATAATTTCAATTTGAAAAAATAAAATTCTTCTTTGGAATTGAGAAATAAGAATTTACTTTGGATAAATTTTTCATATTATTCTGGTAACTTTCATATTTTGATGAATAGTAAAAACACGCTATATTTAAATTAAAAACAACTTTTTTCTTTTCACTAATTTATATGGATAAATTATAATATTGAATTGTTTTAAAGTATAAATAGAATATATTTTTACAATTTAATATAATTTATGTCATTAGCCTTGATTTTACATTGAATTCGTAGGTTAAATAAATTCAATCTTTTGCAATGTTTTAAACAAAAACCCGTTTTCTTTCTACAAGGAGATTAATTTTAATTTAATTTCTACAACTTCTGTGTACTGAATTTCGATAAATGGATTCTATATTTGGAATCAGTGGGTCCAAATTATATTAATAAACTAATTTTTATTTTTGGGCATCATTAATAGCAACTACGGTAAATTTTATTTACAATAGTTAAAGGTAAATCGGTTAATTAAGGGCAAATATATGATTATAAAATTAACCTAACACCTTCCAAAATCCTATTGGATGACTAAAAGTCGACCCATATCACTTAAGGGTCGGATTAGAATCATTTAATGTACTTTTTTCCATGAAACTAACTTAATTATTATTAAAACTGAAAGAAAGTGACAACATGTCACTCTCATAAATCATATAAGTATATTAATTTTAATTTAGTGATAAAATATATGAAACATCAAACATGAATTATCTACAGAATTATAATAAAATTATCTAAATCATATGAATTTATTGATATTTTTTAGGGATTAAATAATTATCATTAATTATGACACAATAATGATGCAGAAATTGTTTATCTAGTGAAAAATCAATAATATAGTTTTTATTAAACTAATAGTGACCTTAAAATGCACAAACCCTGGACCAAAACTTATTGGTCATGTAAATGTAAACCATAATCATCCAATGATCTAATATTTGTCCATTTGGATCATTATAAAATCGATTATGACACTTATATTATTTTATTTTAAATGATGTCAAAGTTGTCACCTTCATAATTCAATAAATATAACAATTTAAATATTGTGATTTTAAGATGATAAATTAGAGTACAAGTATTATTGTGAATGGTAATCGATTTATCTTAATCACAGGATTTTATTTTTAATTTTTATACAAGAAATAATTATATTAAATAATTATACATTAATGATGTAATATTTATTTTATTAAAATATAAACCAAATAAATGGTTTTAAAAATAATAAAATAAATATTATATGAACTATTTAATGTGCTCCACTCATTTTCTAGATACATATGACCTTTTATTAATATATTATAGATTTTATTTCGAACATATCTTCTGTATTTATTTTATTTAAATTCAAAAAATGAATACTGTTAAAATTGACACTATTGTTATTTTATAAAAATAACATATTATAAAATTGATTAAAAATCACAAAAAATATTTAAAAATTATAAATTTAAATTTATATGGTCTAAAATGTTATTAAGTATCTAATTATGGAAAATTCACAACAAATAAGTAATTATTTGTTTTAATTTAAAATTTAGAATGTTATTACCACAAATAAAATTATCTTGATTAAATAACGATAAATCAAGTTGATAATGTTGAAAATAAATTCCTAACATGTCTAAATTCTATTGGTTGATGATATTAAAAGCTTATCATATTTAATATTTGAATATGAGTAATTTTTTGTGGGTTTTAAGTGGGGTTAGATTAATTATAAATTAATATTTTTATGATTTCCAAAGGTGCCCCTCTCCTCCCTTATAAAAGGGCACCTCCTCCTTCCCGTCCTCACCTCAATTTGGGCCTTCTTGCTCGGCCAAACCCTGAAAAATTCTCTTCTCCACTTCCCTAGAAATATACTATAGGTCCGGGTCTTCTTCAAAGACCAATTTTAGTGCCCTATGTGGAGGTCTCAAAGAGGTGCTTCAAAGAAGATGTAATGTCTGTTACCGATTCATTCAACTTTATTTCTTCTTCCACTTCTTCTTCATAGGTTGTCTCATTATGAAGTAATAACATCAGTATCACTCATATACTGATATGTTATTATATGTATGAAACAACCCTATTTCACCATCTATCCATCCTACGGAAAATGAAATCACCGCGCGTGCATACGTACGGAATACCGTCTCCACGCCGTGGTGTAATCTATTTTCCACCACCATCTTACATATATCAGTATAATGGTGAATGTATTGAATATATATGATTATTGTAAAGTGATAGTGATTATTTAATAATATACATAAACTTTAATACAATTCCATGATAATGGGAATGATATCATCGCTCATGGTTACGTACGGAATACTGTCTCCACGAAGCGATGAGATTTACTCTCCATGATAACCATTTAAGAATGATTATAATGTATATATAATAAGTAATCATGAAATATATGAAATAATAATGCTAATGGTTTTTTGTATATATATATTGATGTCATCTACATAATTCCATTCAATTCAATAACGAAACGAAAATAGCGTTCATGCGTACGTACGACCTACCGTCTCCATGAATGGTGTATTTCATTCCATTTATCGATCCATTATATATAAGTATATTCTGAATATATATTATATATAAATCATGTTTTATATTCTGGATTTAAGTAATCATGATCTAAATAATCACATCAATAATTTCAAGTTAAAACATGAACGACAAATGAGATGATTTTACCCAAAACGCTACTTTAACATGAATTAACAAAAGAACAGGTAATATAAAGTAATAAGTGAACCATATATATAATATGATTCTGTAATAAGTCAATGAAATTATTTAAATCATTATCCAGGAGGATTGGATACGTAAGAAGCATATCGGGCCTAAGGTAAGGGATAATTATTTCAATCTCATTCTTATCCGAGATTGTTTATTCGTAAATATTTATTGGGGTTATGGTTATTATCCATGTCCATATGATCTCAAAATGTTTTCATAAAATTTTTACTTTTATTCTATGTATGTTTAAAGTCATTTGTACTCTTTTATACTTTTACCACATCGTATAGAAGGAATATTTCTTTTATGAGGTACTTTTTGAGTTTTCCGGTAAAAGTACGAGAAGAATTTTTTTTTAACTTATACAGCATGAAATTATTTTTATGGTTTTATAAAGCCTTATTTTCATGATTATTCATCCAAAAGATTTCATTACTATTTTCAACAAAATCTCTTTCTTTTAAAATTGCATGGAATTTTGTGAAAATAAAATGATTTTCAAGAAGAAAATATATTTTCCACAAGAATTCATTTCAAGTGTTTTATCAAAACCATTTTCCAAATAAGATTAAATTATTTTCTTATGTGAATGTTTCAAGTATAATGTCTCTATGATTTACATGGATTCACTTTTTTTATTATGAAATGATATCCATTTCATTTATATTGATTATGTGATGATGGGATGACATTTATGAAACCCATTTTATTCGTTGGGTTATTATGAATGATGTATGTTTATTTTGTGGAACAAGTAAGAATGATTTCATTATGAGATGGGTGGGACCTATATCTCCCTCCAATGAATTGGGTAAAGATTTATATCTCATGAGATAGACATGGATGGAATAGTAAGTTAATCCGGTTCAGTGTTACAGGACTGAAACGAGGAGTGAACTCGATTCAGAATGGGACTTTGTCCACTAATATGGTTTTGGCAGCAATGCCTTGGCTACTATGGAAATCATGACATGTTCTGAATGGTTTCCACAATTAAATGTTCACTCCCATTCTATTTTATCATGATTAATGTTTCTTCATGATCTATGCCTTACTTACTTCCATGTTTTAAGTCATTTCTCAAGGTCTTGAAGTTTAAACATTATGTTCCTGTTTTTAAGTTCAAATGTATATGGTATGTTTTATTTGATCCATTCTTACCCTTACTGATCATTTGTGCTCACCGTTTTTATGTTTTCTTTTCACCAGGAAATAAATAATGTTTTTAGGTAAGAAATAAAAAGGGGAGATCTTTAAAGGAGATGTTGAAGATCTTTCACCACAATTAGAAGATTACATTTCGAGTTTCCAAAGACACTAAACAATTAAGATCCTTGTGTGTCTGTTTTTGTTATGTATTAAGTATTCCACTAAAGTAATGTAATTTCCATGTACGTCAAGCTTTGGTTCCCTACAGTTGGTATCATAGGAAAGTTTTAGTCAACCTTTGGAAACTAGGATGCGAGAACTTTAGAGAGATCGCTAGAGATATTTCTAAGGTATGTCTAGGGATATCCCTAAGGTTAAGTATAAGTATAGGTTATAGTCCTATAATTACGGTATCGATCTTAGAATTAAACCTAAGATGATAGATATTGAAGGTACTCCCCCTTTATTATGTAGTTTTCCCTTGCATGATTTTTGCCTCTCAAACTATTTTTTTGGGTTTTAGAAAATGGCTGGAAACAGGAAGATTCATGATAATGGAGGATATGACGGACAATGGAATGATATTCTTCATGAGAAACCAAATGAAACAGGATTTGGAAGTCCAAACATCATAATTATGCCTAATCAGAAATCTCATAAAATGATCAATAATCTCAACTTTGGTAAGCTTCCTGACTCAGATAATAAGAGAAATATGGAGTTTCACGATGATCATAGAGGAAAGAAAGTTCAATTTCCCTCATGTAAATCATGTGGGAAGAGGCATCAGGGAGATTGTTTCAAGGGAACTGGAAGATGCTTTGGGTATGGAAATGAAGGACACAAAGCCAGTAAGTGCAAAGGAAAAGGTTCAGTTAACACCATGGAAGAGGATAATGGTATTGCTACGACATCAACAGTGGTTAAATGTTTTAAATGTTGAATGTACAGGCATTATGCAAACCAATTCACTAAGGGAATGTCCCATGAAGAGAATCAGTATGGTCGTATGGGTATTATTTATGTTGATGATGATGATGAGACTACAAATGATATGTGAGATGAAATAATTATTGATGCTCGGTCAATGGTTTATGAATGTAGTAGAATGATTACATGTTTATCAAGTGTAATGTTATATAAGTAATATCATGGTACTATGGAATAAAGAGACATATAAGGATTGTTATAATGTTTTCTTTCCTTATGTTTTGAAATTATATGATGAATGGTACCAGTAACCATGAAAGGTTATTCAGATAATTTTGGAAAGTAGATGATATGTGCATAATGAAAGGATAAGGAGAAAAATAAAATGTTTGATACTATTCATGAGCTCATGACTGATATAAGGAGAAGGTTATATCATGTATTGAGTATATAGAATTTTTGGATTTTGGTATGAGGAAAGAGTTAAATTTTTCCAGCATTCATGTTTTCACTAAGGTTTAATGGGCATTCATTTTTCAAGAGAATACATGATTAAGGTATTCACATGATTGGAATGTGACCAACAAGATATATGGGGGATAAATGATGGTATTCACATGCTTGGTTGATGAAATTTAAAGTAATCATTTTCTTTATACTATGAGCTTGGACCAAAGTATTATAGATAAGTCTAAAGATTGTAAGGGATTATGTTGGACATAAGTTTATAAGGTTTAAGGAAAGAACATTTTTTGATATTATTGATGGGATGTTATAGTAATGTAGTTTTAGAAAAAGGACAACATGCAGGACGAGTGACAGCCCATCGCGTCAGACAAGGCTATGGGAATTGAACCCACAAATGAAGTGCGACTGGCCTTTATCTCCTACCACCGGCCTACAAGAAGTCCCTGGTTAGAATAAAATAGTTTTATTTTATTATGTGGTATGATAGATGAAGTATATGTCCATTTTGGAATGATATACGATAAATGGACTTATGTATATAAATATTTGTAACCTTTTGATTAAGACAGATGGCATGACCCATCATTCTATCACATGATCTGCTAACTCTTCACGAATGAAAAATTCAACTTCATTTCTTTAAGAGATGAAGTGGAAATTGTTCAGGGCATGAACAACGGTGAGATTATATCTAAATAATGTTGGTATTTCTTCTAACTCAAAATATTCTACTTTAGGAAAATGATATTGAAAACAAATAAAATATTGTCCTAATGCTCTTATATCCGATGAATCTGATGGTACCTTAGATCATCACAAATCTATGGCTTTGTGATTGATGGCTTTTTCATAGCCATGTTCTCTACCACTCTCAATCAGAACATGATCCGTATTTTCATATATGTTCTCCTACGTGGAAACCCAGTGATGTGTTAATTTGGGTAACCATTACATTTCATACTTTAGTTTTTAAATCCATGTTTTGGTATTCCTTTTTATGATGTGGGTTTCTATTAAACGTTCGAGTAGTAAACCATTTATAACCCCGACGAATTTCAAGGGTGAAATTCATTTTATGTGGGGTAGAATGTAAAACCCTGAGATTTTATGAAAAATATTCCTTTAATTTCATTAATATCTTGCGTTGTATACTTCACCAAGATTACCTTGGGCCATACACAACACCATATTAGCTTTCAGTATACGCAACACTATTCTTGGATCGTTTTACACACAATTTTGATAATAGTTATTCAACGCATCATTGAGTATATATATATATATATATTCAATGTATAAATGAAATATGGTTTGATTCTGTTATATGAAAAAATGAAGGATTCTTGCACAACATGCAACCCTGACTTGGATTGCATTACATGCAATCGCGACCTTCCTCGATAGTGTGTGTTGTATGCAATACCGAGTTTTACTAAACAATGATATATTATTATAATATTATAATGAAATAGCCGTTATAAATAGTATTAACTAAATTTTTAATTTTATAACATTATTATTCATCTTACACATTTTCTATAACATGGTATAAGGACCAATGAAATTTTTCGGGTAAAATAAGTATTTTTAAAAAAAAATGTATTTTTGTCGCCTTTTGATGGTGCACTCACATTAAATCTCGTTTTTGACATGTTTATAAGTTCAATTTGACAAAATAAAATTCTTCTATGGAATAAAGAAATAAAAATTTACTTTGGATAAAATTTTCATATTATTCTGGTAACTTTCATATTTTGATGAATAGTAAAAACACGCTATATTTTAATTAAAAACAATTTTTTTCTTCGCAATAATTTATATTGTTAAATTATAATAATAAATGGTTTTAAAGTATAAATAAAATATATTTTTACCATTTAATATAATTTATGTCATTAGCCTTGATTTTACATTGAATTCGTAAGTTAAATAAATTCAATCTTTTGCAATGTTTTAAACCAAAACCCGTTTTCTTTCTACAACAGGATTAATTTTAATTTAATTTCTGCAACTACTGTGTACTGATTTTGGAAAAATTGATTCCATATTTGGAATCATTTGTTACATATTATATTAATAGACTACTTTTTATTTTTGGTCATTATTAATAGCAACTACGGTAAATTTTATTTACCATAGTTAAAGGTAAATCGGGTAATTAAGGGTAAATATAAGATTATAAAATTAACCTAACAACTAAAAAAATCCTATTGGTTGACTAAAAGTCGACCCATATCACCTAAGGGTAGGATTAGAATCATTTAATGGACTTTTTTCCATGAAAATTACTTAATTGTTATTAAAACCAAAAGAAAGTGACAACATGTCTCTCTCTTAAATCTTATAAGTATATTAATTTTAATTTAGTGATAAACTTCATAAAACATCAAACATGAATAGTATACAGAAATATAATGAAATTATCTACATCATATGAATTTATTTATAATTTTTAGGTATTAAATAATTATCATTAATTATGACACAATAATGATGCAGAAATTGTTTATCTAGTGAAAAATCATGAATATAGTTTTTATTAAAATAATAGTGACCATAAAATGCACAAAACCCTGACCAAAACGTATTTTTCATGTAAATGTGAACCATAATCATCCAATTTTATAATATTTGACAATTTTGATCCTTATAAAAGCAATTATGACACTTATATTATTTTATTTTAAATGATGCCAAAGTTGTCAACTTCATGATTTAATAAATATAACAATTTAAATATTGTTATTTTAAGATGATAAATTAGAGAAAAAGTATTATTGTCAAAGGTAATATATTTATCTTAATCATAGGATTTTATTTTTAATTTTTGTGCAAGAAATAAGTATATTAAATAATTATACAGAAATGTTGTAGTATTTATTTTATTAAGAGATAATCCAAATAAATTGTTTTAAAAATAATAAAATACATATTATATGAACTATTTAATTTTATCCACTAATTTTATAGATACATATGACATTTTATGAATCTATTATAGATTTTATTTCGATCATATATTCTGTATTTAGTTTCTTTAAATTCAAATAAATGAATAGTGTCAAAATCGTCACTATTGTTATTTTATAAAAATAACATATTATAAAATTGTTTGAAAATCACAAAAAATATTTAAAAATTATAAATATAAATTTATATGGTCTTAAATGTTATTAAATATTCAATTATGGAAAATTCACAACAAATTAGTAAATATGTTTTATAATATAAAATTTAGAATGTTATTACCACAAATAAAATTAAATTGATTAAATAATGATAAATCAAGTTGATAATGTTTAAACTAAATACCTAACATGTTTAATTCTATTAGTTGATGATATTACAACCTTATAATATCTAATATTATAATATGAGTCATTTTTGGATGTTTTTAAGTGGGGTTATATTTATTATAAATTAATATTTTTAAGATTTCCAAAGGTGCCCCTCTCCTCTCTTATAAAAGAGCACTTCCTCCATCCCTTCCTCACACGAATTTGGGCCTTCATGCTCAGAAAAACCCTGCCATATTATCTTCTAAACGTCCCTAGAAACATACTAGAGGTCCTGGTCTTCTTCAAAGACCACTTTTAGTGCCCTAATTGGAGGTTTCAAAAAGGTGCTTAAAAGAAGAGGTAATGTCTGTTACCGATTCTTTCAACATTATTTCTTCTTCCACTTCTTCTTCTTAGGTTGTTTAATTATGAAGTTATAACAAAAGTATCACTAATATACTAATATGTTGTTATAAGTATGAAACAACCATATTTCACCATCTATCCATCCTACGTAAAATGAAATCACCGCGCGTGCGTACGTACGGAATACCGTCTCCACACTGTGGTGTAATCTATTTTCCACCAAAACCTTACATGTATGGGTATAATGGTGAAAGTAATGAATATATATGATTATTTTAAAGTGATATTGATTCTATAATATTATACATACAATTTAATAAAATTCCACGATCATGGTAATGATATCATCGCTCGTGGGTACGTACAGAATACCGTCTCCACGACACGATGAGATTCACTCTCCATGATAACCATTCAAGAATTATTATAATGTATATATATTAAGTAATCATGAAATATATTAA
This sequence comes from Viscum album, assembly GCA_963277665.1. NCBI lineage: Eukaryota > Viridiplantae > Streptophyta > Magnoliopsida > Santalales > Viscaceae > Viscum > Viscum album. The sequence goes on along the minus strand of OY728128.1, from coordinate 410,929,649 downwards.
ATAATAATGCTACTGGATTTATGTATATATATATTGATGCCATCTACTTAATTCCATTCAATTCAATAAGGAAACAAAAACATCGTTCATGCGTACGTACGGCCTACCGTCTTCATGAACGGTGTATTTCTTTGCATTTATCGATCCATTGTATATATGTATATTCTGAATATATATTATATATAAATAATGTTTTATATTCTTCATTTAAGTAATCATGATCTAAATAATCACATGAATAATTACATGTTAAAACACGAACGACAAATGAGACGATTTTACCCAAAACGCTACTTTCACATGAATTTACAAAAGAACGGGTAATATAAAGTCATAAGTGAACCATATATATGAATTTTATTTTGTAATAAGTCAATTACATTATTTAAATAATTATACAGGAGGTTTGGATACGTACGAAGCATATCAGGCCTAAGGTATGGGATAATTATTACAATCTCATTCTTATCCGAGATTGTTTATTCGTAAATATTTACTGGGGTTATGGTTATTATCCATGTCCATATGTTCTCAAAATGTTTTCACAAAATTTTAACTTTTATTCTATGTATTTTTAAAGTCATTTTTACTCTTTTCTACTTTTACCACATCGTATAGAAGGAATATTTCTTTTACGAGGTACTTTTTGACTTTTCCGGCAAAAGTACGAGAAGAATGTTTTTTTAACTTATACGGCATGAAAGGATTTTTATGGTTTTATAAAGCCTTATATTCATGAGTATTCCTATAAAAGATTTCATTACTATTTTCAACAAAATCTATTTCTTTTAAAATTGAATGGCATTTTGTGAAAAGAAAATGATTTTCAAGAAGAAAAGTTATTTTCCTCAAGAATTCATTTCAAGTGTTTTATCAAAAACATTTTCCATCTAAGATGAAATTATTTTCCTATGTGTATGTTTCAAGTATAATGTATCTATGATGTAATGGATTCACTTTTTTTATTATTAAATGATATCCATTTCTTTTATATGGATTATTTGAAGATGGGATGATATTTATGAAACACATTTTATTCATTGGGTTATTATTAGTGATGTATGTTTATTTTGTTTCACAAGTAAGAATGATTTCATTATAAGATGGGTGGGACCTATATATCCCTCCAATGCATTGGGTAAAGATTTATATCTCATGATATAGACATGTCTGGAACGGTAAGTTAATCCGGTTCAGTGTTACAGGACTGAAATGAGGAGTGAACTCGATTCAGAATGGGACTTTGTCCACTAGGATGGTCTTGGCAGCAATACCATGGCTACAATAGAAATCATGACATGTGCTGAATGGCTTCCAAAATTACATGTTTTACTCCCATTCTATTTTATCATGCTTAATGTTTCTTTATGATCTATGCCTTACGTACTTCCATGTTTTATGTCATTGCTCAATGTTTTGATGTTTAAACATTATGTTCCTGTTTTTATGTTCAAATGTATATGGTAGTATTTATTTGATCCATGATTACACTTAATGAGCATTAGAGCTCACCCTTTTTATGTTTTCCTTTCCCCAGGATATAAAAAAAGGTTTTAGGTATGAAAAAAAGGGTAGATCTTTATGGGAGATGTTGAAGATCTTTCACCATGATTAGAAGATTATGTTCCTTGGTTCCAAAGACACTAAACTATTACAATCCTTGTGTGTCTGTTTTTGTTATGTATTATGTATTTCTCTAAAGTAATGTAATGTCCATGTACGTCAAGCTTTGGGTCTCTACAATATTCATCCACATAGTCATTCTTTTTTAGAGAATCAAGGAAATAATGAGAGGCCTTTACTATATTGGAATTTTCCATGTCTAGTGGTCGCTCTATGTCATTGAAAAAGGTGTTATATAAGATACATATGGTGTATATGATTCATATTGTGGTGCTAATATTCATATATAGATATTTTTATGTTTTAAGGAGATCAAACCCAACCACTTAGTAGCTTGAGTAGCACTGATGGTTTTCTAGAGGTCACTCTTTTCATACATCTATAAATTAGAGATTTCATAGTTGTTGTCAATGTTTCTATAGACAGTAGGGTTACGCAATTAGTCCCTTGGATAAGGTTAATATTTTGGAAAAAATATTTTCTCAAAATTAAGGTACTTTGATGAAAGAATATATCAAAATGTTTTCGGATGGATTAACAACGATTTGTGATGTTATTCATAAATTACTTATGAGATTTTAGATCCAATGGGACATTATTAGATATTCACTAAAAATATATATAATATATGATATTATATTATACATACATTGTATATTTAATTAAACTCATTTGATGCGTTTAATACATGTATTAAATACATGTGATAATATATATATATATATATATATATTTGATATATATTTATTTATAGAAAATTTTTTAACTACCGGTTACAATCCATTATAATCAAATTAATTATATTTATTTCTCACTTAATAAAATTAAATAAATTATATTAATAAATTTATATGGATACAATAATACATTCTACATGTATTCATTTATGGAAATGCTCATGGATGGATATATAAAAGAATGTGATCCCTCCATAAAATATAATAATTCATGAGAAAGACTCTCATTTATCTATTCTCCCTAAACTACTTTTCATTGTCTGATATGAATACAGTAACACCACATCATCATTCCATAGACCTCATGATATGTTCAATGATCCATTTGTCAGTGTACCACCCTTAGTGGTAGGGTGATTATTTCACATCTACATGATCTTCATCATGCATTATCCTTCACTGATAAAGAACAAAAATGATTCTATTAATTATTTCTAGGTACTTAATTTATACAATTTATTTACATGATGATTCTAATAGATAGAATTGCATGTGTATGGATTTTATTCCATTGCACATGGTCATGTGAATTTCATTCAAAACCCAAAAAAACTACCATGAAAAAATGAGATGGAATCAAATCAACATAAACCCTATGTTGATATTATATGGTTGACATTAATTCATAAGCAATGAGGAGATAAAATGAGAAAATAGAAATCAATCTATGAGGTAATGATCGTGCGGTAGAAATATAAATGAGGAAGAAAACTCAAGGTTTGATTCCACCCTTTTTTAGGAATACTATTTCCATCAGTTGAAAAACAATTAAAAACATGCATTCTTTTACATATAGTTAGCTATGGAATCAAAACATAAAATCACCAATTGAAATACCTTTTTTGGACATGTTGAATCCCCAATAGAGGAAAACGTTTTTTGGGAGAACCTCATCCCTTTAACATGTGATATAGGGTATGCATGTAGAGTATACTTTGGTCAGAACACCTCATTCCATGCACATGAAATCTGAGGATAGTGATGAGTAAAATTACACATGGGAAAATGAATTTATATTAAATGGAGGATGAAGTCAAATTAAATATTCCAAAGAACATGGGTAAAGATAAGGAAATATGATGAAGTCAAGGAAATGTTATCTCTATCATTGATAAATGAAGGATAAATAGATATTAAAATTTTCAATGAAATAAAATAGGAAAAATTTACCAATCTATAATAGAAAAAAAATTGTAAATTTGAAGAGGATATTTTGATATTCGAAGACCATATCATTTAGGTTTTGATGCATATGAATACAGTGGTTCCATGCAGCTGAAGGAGGATCAAAAACCTCACTAATAAATTAGGTTGAAGCTATTTTTTTCTTTTATGCTGTAGTTTTTAGTTTTAAATATTTTTTAAGAAATCTCATGTGCATATTAAAATAATATGTTCCTCCAATATCTCTATATCTCTCTCTCTTCTATTATCCAATGCGAACTCTCATACTCATGATTATGATTAAGTTGCTTGAAGAATATCCTGGGGGATTAATCTGGTGTGGAACTCAATTCTATGATTTATATTCTCTTTCTGATAATCCAAGAATAATTTTTGGAGGGTTTAGTCCTCACTATGGTCATCTAAATTTTATCTTTGTATTCTACACCCATTATCCATTGATTTAGGAGGTGGATGCATGATGTTCATGGTGATTATTCTGTGCACTTTGCATTCAAAACTAGGGCAGAAGGTGTTCACACATATTAAATAGTGTGTCAATTAAGTATATATAAATCAAGACGGTGAAGGTTCTATATGGATGAATATCTTGAATGAATCCCCCTTCTACTCTAACATCATTCATATTATTTTCCATGGAATTTTTATGTTATTTTTATTTTTCATTATATTATCATTCCCCCCATTTAATCATTTTTTTCATAAAATAAGAACAACATAAAATTGATAAAATCTGCACTAGGAATCAGTGAGTGATCGACCGTGAAGCTCCTCAAGCGGGAAAACCCAAGTCAGCCACTGTGCTACACTTGAAAAATAATTGTAACCCTATGACAGGTGTTTCATGTAATAATAAAACACACACACACACATATATATGTCTATATTTTAATATATGTGGATATATATATAAATATATATATATATATTAAAACAAGTATATATATTGAAAAATAGTCTTACATATATATAAATATATAAATATGTGGAAAATAAAATATATTATTCTAGGGTTTACTATGATTTTTGGTGTTTCTATAAATGTATGTATCTTTATAAATTTAAAAAAAATATTAAAATAAACATAAAATCATATATGTGGAAAAACACACATGTAAAAATACACAATAAAAAACATCCGTACACACACACACACATGTATAAATATATATACACACAATGATTTATGTTTTTTCAATAAAAATAGAGAAACGCTATACGAGCCAACTCTTTGAAGGAGTGGGATCCATGATTGAATATAGGTGTGTGTGTGGCTGAGCAGGGGTTGGGAGGCATGTTGATAGGTTGGGGGGACTAAGCACTGATAAAAGGGGGAATGGGTGGAAATCACTTGTAAATAGAAGGTTGGTCTTGGGGTCTTTACTATTGATAAAAGTGGGGCTAAAGCCCTAATAAAATGGGGGTTTGAGAAGTGAAATAAGAAATTTATTGTTTTGTTTTATTTATTCATTGATAAAATTAGGCTGATAAATGAACCCTTTATCATCACTAATAAATAACTAACAAAAGGATTACATTATCAATTCTAGAAAAAGAAGGGATAAAAGGGTACCTTTATCAATGCATTGTTTAGCACTAGTAAAGGGTGCCTTTTTCAGCACTTTTTTGGCACCGCAAAAGGTGACCCCCTTATATCAATGCTTTGAAAATAAATTATTTTTTAGAATTGATAATTTTAATATCTAATGCCGATAAATTCTAATTATATAGTTGTTCACTTTACTCAAATGACACCATGGTTTTTTTTCATATATTTGAAGAAAAAAAGAATATTTATTTGTTTTTTATTTTTTTGTCATATATATAAATCCATTGACAAGGTTGATTATTATTTATAATTTTTTCTTAAAAAGTATACTACATTGAGCAATATGGGATGAATTGAATATGGTGGTCTGAGGAAGTAGATCGAACTGTGACTATCGTAATGAGGAATAAACCAAGTATTTGTTTAAAAAAATTCATTGTTTTCATTGTATTGATTACTTCCAAAAAAAGTAAATCAGTTTATGGCCTTTAGATATTTTCCACATGATAAATAATAATTGTGGGTTCCTCAGACAAAGGAAAGTTATTATGTTCACCAAACATATGAGTTTTTCACAAAACTTTTACTGAATGAAGAATGAGAATAAAGAGATCAGACATAGGTTTTAGAGTGAGTTCACCAGGAATATAAAAGGATGTGGGTCTATTTTAATAAAATTGGAAATTACCTAGTATAGAGGATTCCAAGAAAAGTAATATAAAAGAAATTTCTAATCAATTTCTATCGGAAAAATTATCGAGTAGTCATCTGATAAAGGAAACCGTTAGAGCATTACAGGATGGTTAAGTTCCTACAGTGGTGTATCAAATAGAACATTACCAGATAGAGAAGGTCCTATAAAGGAGTTTTGGATAAATTATTAATTTTATTTAAATACTGTTTGTAATTACATTATTAGGGTTGATGTTGATATGGACATTCAGTGACTTGATAATAATGAAAGAAATATCTGGATTCATTCCAGGATTCAAGGTGGTTTCAAGAATGATTGATGCCTAGATTTGAGTAATGTCTTAATGAAGTTGGTTGACCCAAATAATATGGAAATTTTGAATGAATTATAAATAATTTCTATTAGAGTGATATTAAATTATTGAGTAATAATTTTGAGTTTAAAGTTCACATTACACAATTAATTCTTATACATATGCTGCTGATATAAAGGGGAAAAGGTGAACTGTGATGAATATTATTAATTTTTTTCATCCATGTAAATATTTGAGGGTGAAATGTCTCAAATTAAGATCTTGATAGACATATTTTATAAAATCATCATAAATAGTAGAAATAGATGAAGTCATACTAGAAATATGATACCATAGAAAGTGTTACTGGACTGAGGATACCAGATGAAGAACCTATCAGATGAAGTGGTATCAAATTAAAGATACCAAATAACTGGTACTATTTTGAGGAAACCTGATAAAGATTATATCATATAAATAAGGTAATATATAGAGGGTAAGAAATTAAGGTTATAAGATAGAGAATATACCAGACATATAGGTTCAAAAAAAGACATTCAATCAACTTGTTCTTACTCAGTGTTGTTAAAGTAATAGATGATGAAGAAGAAGAACTTTCTATTAGATTTGGTTTTATAGAACTAAATATTTTTTCAATATATTACATTTATAATTTAATAAGAGAATATTAATTTAAATATATTCTTAAATATCATTAATAGTTCTTCATGAATTTAATGTAATAATGTTCTAGATTAAATTTAACATTAAAAGGGAATAACAGTTCCCTTCTATGATGAGAACCTGGAAATTCCATGATGATATTTTTAAAACATTGTTATATGGTTGGATGGAATTAAATTATATGGCACATATTATATTTAAAATCAATTAAGATCACTCATTATAATATGAGGCTTTATCTTGTGAAGTACATACATAGTCGTCTCTAAGATGGGAGATTTTGAGAATTTATCTTCGAATAGGAGTCCACATGTTTATGTTTCATTGAATATTCCTATCTATAAGCATGTGTAATGGTCTTTAATCATTGAGAATAATATTAACGCATTAGTTAGACCCACAATGGACTTTAGAGAGATATTACCTAAGAGGGGTGGTGAATCAGGGTATAAAACTCATTCTCATTCGACAATGTATATGTAAAACGCTCAGGGTCCAAACTAATATTGACCTCACTTATTATAAGGGCCACACTTCTTTTCTCCTATTAAGTGATGATCTAATTTACTATAGAACTTATGAAATTCTAATTTCGATAATATTGAAAATCACTCAATCCACATTCAATAATTTTCATTCTATAAAATAAATGAAAAGAAATAGCATAATATAGATGAATTTTACATGGTTTACCCATAGTGGGCTATGACTAAGGATCACACACTGACTCTGTGTTGATGTGCTAAAATCCAAAAATCTTATCTTGTATAGGGGATATAATTTTTTGACTATGATCACTCCACGCTAGGTTTACTGCCTTTAAAAGATTTAGAATTTTGTTTACTGCCTCCCATGGGTCACTCCCATTGTCCTCTCCATTTTATCACTAATTAAGGTAAGAATGATTTTTGGATCATAAGAAAATACATGAAATCAATGTCAGATAGTTGATGCACTGATTAGTTCACATTGAACTTCACTATATACTATCCAAAACTGGTTGTCAACAATAATAATGAAATAGCTTCCACTTCCTTGTTGAACAAGTATTCATGGAATATCTCATTATTTATGTATTGCAACAAGTTATAATAAATTTTCGTATTACGAAACATAATTCATTAGCAATACTTTTGCATCACTTTAGCGAAAAATTATTCTAGTTCATTAAATTTTCCACTTTCACAAAAATAAATGTCTTTCAGAAAACTCACAACCTTTCAAGAATCATTATAAACATTCATAAACCCCTTGGATAGACTGAAATGTTTCCATTCTTCATGAAATATATGCTCCTATGAATCCTTTCTTCATAAAATAGAGAGATATGAAATAGATATTATGACATGTGTTTATTGAAACATCTCTTTGCTCTTGAAAATTGTAAGATAATGTTCCTGAAGGAGTCTCTCATGATCAATTGAATATTTTTATTTATATTTACACAAATTCATGTCATGTGGAAATTTAATATATTATAGTATCATAATAATGTAAACACAAACACATTATAATTTTTATTAGAGTTTCTATATTTTAGGGGTTATCTAAGAAAATATTGTGAATAATGAGAACAGGGTCATTCCTCATATGGATGGGTCTTAGAGTTTTTTTGTGAAAAATAACAACCCTGGTCATATTATATGTATTATTATTTATATTATTTTGTTATAAGTTATGGTTTTTTTAAATTATAAATATATTTTTATAATATCTAATGAATTAGGTCACTCTATTGGTCAGATAAGGAAGTGTCATAACATTCATAGAAAAACTGACAAAATTTTGTGAATAAACCTTCCAGAGATGTTGGAGTATGTGATTTTAATTAATATTTACTATTATTTAATTTCTATAAAAACATAATAATGATTTTTAAAAATGATTAACTCTAGTAAATGGGGTTGAATACATGGATCAAATAGTTCAATTACCTCTATTATTGTAATTTGATCCATGCAATTGGCCATAATTAATTAGGTTTTTGTCTTGTTGTTTTTATAAATTAATTTTATTTTTATGTATTTATTGTAATGAAATAACATTAAATAGTAATTAAAATTTTTAAATTGGAAATATCATGAATTTTTGATAATTTTAGGAATCATAGTTAATATTATTGTACTAAAAGATTAAAATTCCAAATGCCTTGGATGTGAACACTTCAAAATCATCATCGGTGTCCCAAAATAATGCATTTGAAATCATTTTTGGGAAGGAGAATCCCTAAAGTGTTTGGGGGATGGGTTTTGGGATTACTCCATATGTTTTATTATATATGGAGTTGTCATTATTTTTTGATACACCCAGTTGGGGATTCCGCAATACCATTATGAACAAATAAATTTGGTTATTAGAGTTGATATTCCACAACTAAATCCCTAAAGTCATGCATATAATGAAAGGGAATAAGACAGGAGAACATAATGATTACATATGATGCAGTAGTTATTAATTTAATATTCATATTATGCATAATAAGTTGGATAGACCTTAAAATAAAAATTCCACAAATACTAAGTGTTATAGTCCTTCCAAAGAAACACTTTTCAGGACCTCAATCATTTAACTAGGTAGGTCATGCTAATGTTGCGTTCTTTTAGACTATATTTTGTATGGAAGGCAAGTAATTCAACACTCTGGATAATTATGTCTGTGGGTCATTCTAAATATGCATGCCCTTGGATTTTTTTTGTTAGCATGTTTTTGGAATTTTCATTGGGTTACAATACATGGGAGACCCAAGTAGGATTACGTTACCATAGGAATAGAGTTAAGCGAATCCATGGATGGATTTGGAAAAAGGGTTAACCACTCGACTATCTAAGATTCAAAACTATTCTGATTGGGATGATGACCAACATAAATAGCTATGTAAAGGGAGAAATTATATATCAGCCTTGATTTTAGTGAAATATGGATCTTGGATCACTAAATAGATATAATGTATGGAGTTATCAATTTTATTGGGAAAAATATCATTGAAATAAATTAATGAAAATATAGAATACATGATTTAAATCTGATTAAATGTTCTATTGAAGATAAACGCATAATCATCATCAAAATAAATGTCATATTAATCCTTGAAATATTTATTTTAAGGTAAAAAAACTCCTAACTTGTGAAGTATAAAAAAATTCTTGATCAAGAGAGATATTATATTTGTCCTAACAATTCATTCTTTAGTAACTAAGTGTGGAAGTTGTTCAATTAATGAATTTATCTTTTTATGGAATCATTAAATAATTCATTTATGTTTTTGAAGGAATTTAATTCATAATTGACCTAAGGAATTTTAGTCTCCTGCATTCAATATGATTTGGTTTGACAATGATATTCAATAAGATAGAATATTTTCAGAATGAATGAAGAATTCATAAAATAGATTTTTTATTCATAGAATTCATAGTAATTTAATTTATGGAAATGTTCTAGAAATGTGAATGAGTTCAGGAAAATTTACCTAATATTATAAAAGTTTTTATAATGGATGGACTGGGCATATAATTTCTGGATTCTAGTACTATATAGATGGTATTATTGGGTAAAAGATAAAACCAGAATATGAAAAGTTAGTTGAAATGTTCATCCATGTTTCTTCAAAAATAAAATCATGTTCATTGAAACCTAGGGCTTTCATTATGTTATTGTTGTAAATCAATATGATTGGACTATCCAAAATATACCTGAAGAAGAATTCGAACTCCATGGAATTTCCATGATAGGTATGAATGTTATATAAATTAATTCTTTGATTTTGAGTTTCTTTTGATACCGAGTATATGTTTTATAAGTGTAGTAAATATAGAGGAATTCAAAAGCAATCAAAGAAATTATTGACCACATAGATTGCATTCAAATGATGATGTTAATAGTAACTACATAACGAAATTGAATGTAAAGGAATGTGTCAATCTTGGATAATCTAAATAATAAACGTGTATCTTAATCTCAGTTCACATATAGTATATGAGAGTATGGTTAATAATAAACAATTGTTATGAGATAATTAAATTTAGGCACATGGTTTATGAATCATTAATTTATATAAAATGATTTTAAGGAGAATATTTGGATAAAATTGTTTATCTAGGATAAAATTTATATCTGAATATTTTTTAAAATATATTGAACTTTGCTCCTTCCACTCATTGGATGGATATTTTAATAAAGTCATCTTTTCAGAAAATAATTTTCTAAACACATAAGATACCATATATGATATGGATCAATAATTTATTTGTTTAATATTTCTAATAAAAGGAAATAAATTTCATTTACTAAAAAAAGTAGTTTTTGTGATATTAGAATGATATTCTTATGAGAATATAGTATTTATGAAGCTATTAAGAGTATGATTGAATTTTGAGAACATAAAAATTAACAGATAAAATATTAACCCACATTTTGTTTATGTCATTATTTACATTATATACTAACGATTTATGATATTTTATAATAAAGAAAAATATAAATTGTTACATTAACTTACTGTGGGAATGTTAATACTACTGTTAACTAGAGGATTTTAACAATATAATATTATAGTGATTCTTTGCTGAATGTACTAAAGAGATTGGGATATAATAAAATTTAAAAATTCAAACTATTACATTTAGTTACCTTAACAAGTGAACATTAATATTCCATAAAGGATTATACCAGATAATAATCAAATTATGATGCATTAAATACCAAAAGAGATTAGTCTCTAAAATTAAACAAAATTATAAACAGTTATATTAGTTACCATAAAAAGATTTTATCAATTTATCCTAAAAGAGTATAAGAATTCCCGGTGAAGTGATAAAGTAAACAATTACATTATTTAAAAAAGATTTCAAGGAATATGTTTTATGGAAAGGGTTCCTAGGATGATGATGGTGTACTTAGATATAGTTCTACATAGAAAACTGAATATAATATTATATAATTTTATGTTATGAAGTTATGATATCTCAATTAATGTTAAAAGAGATGAAATTATGGAATATAATTCCATCATCTCACCATTTTTCAAACTCACATTCTTTGTAAAATTTTCTCACTGAGTGGTTAGTGGGATTACATTATTATATGGTCACATAAGAATTGGACATGAATTACATTTGGATGTAATATTTAAAAATCATTACTACAATAATTGCATGATGGTCATGTTATATCTATATGTGCTCAAAAAATAAGAGATTGGTTGTAATGGTTGTAAATGTATCATGTTATTATAATAATGGAAATCTCTATTTATCATTCATTCATGTGTGATTAAACTTATTTTACATGAATGGTTTGATGATATATATCACCTCAAAGTACAAACATTGATTTGTCTCTAACTGATGGTCATCATGTAGTTTAATGTGTTGTGATAAAATGTAATGTTTATCATGAATGGATTATTATTTATATTACAAAGTGTTATATATTAGATATTAAATAATAAATTATTGATGTAATAAGTAGATACTTATTACTTGGAAAGATCCGCTAAATTATATCTCATGGAATTTCATACGATCATGGATATACTTAGGTGTGTATGTTCATTATAAATCTTTCTTACATGAGTTAGGAGAGATACTTATAATGATAACATTCACACATTGATTCCGTACTTATGTAATTCACCATATGAACTTAGATAATTATGGGGTGGTTGGGTGTGTTGTTGATCATGTCATTCTATGGAGTGAAACGAATAAAGGATTTGTCCAATTGTATGATAACAAATGGAATGTAGCCCATGATTGAATTAGTGAACGGAAATTACTGGCCAAGCCTAGTTGCTTCAAATATGATGTTCTCATATACTTGGATAAGTGACTTGTGATATTCTTGTCATATAGATAAATAAAATGTGATATATTCATCCACATGGTTAGTCTTTTTTAAAGTATCAAGAAAATAATGTGAAGCCTTTTTCTAGATTGGCATGTTCCATGTATAGTGGTCTCTCGATGGCATAGAAAAATGTGTTATATAAGATACATATTGTATATATGATTCATCTTGTGGAGGTATTCTTCATATAGATATATTACTATGTTTGAAGGAGATCACACCCAACCCCTTGGTAACATTAGTAGAACTGATGCTTTTATAGAGGTCACTCTTTTCATACATCTATAAAATAGTTTTTTATAGTTGTTGTCAATGTTTCTAAGGCCAGTATGGTTACACAATTAGGCCCTTGGATAAGGTTAAAATTTTGGAGCAGTTATTTTTTCAAAATGATGGACATTGATGAAAAAATATATCCAAAAGAGTTTTTATGTATAAAAAAAGATGTGTGATGTTATTCATAAACTACATATGATATTTTAGTTCAAGTGAGACATTAATTGATATTCACTATACATATATATGTTATATGATATTATACTTATATATACACTGTATATTTAATTACATTCATTTGATGCATGTAAGACATGTATTCAATCCATGTGATAATATATATATATATATAGTATATATTTATTTATCCCAAATGGATTAATTGCCGGTTAAAATCCATTATAAACATATTTATTAGATTGATTCCACATTAAATAAGATTAAATGATTTATATGAATAAATTTAAATGGATACAATAATATGATTAACATGATTAAATTTAAGGAAATGCTCATGGATGGATATTTAAAGGGATGTGATCCTTCCTTTAAATATATTCAATCATGAGTAGAGGCTCTCATTTATCTATTCTTCATACACTAATTTTCATTTTCTGATTTGAAGGAATTAGCACCACTTAATCATTCGAGTAACCTCATGATATGATCATTGATCCAGTGGTCGGTGTACCTCCCATAGAGGTGGGGTGATTTTTTAACTTCAACGTGATCTTCATCATGCATTATCCTTCACCGAGAAAGAATAAAACTGATTCCATTAATGATTTCTAGGTATAAAATTTATACACTTTATTTACATGATGATTCTAAAAGAACTATTTTCCTGTGTTTGGGTTGTCTTCCACTGCACATGGTCATGTGGTTGTTATACAAAACCCAACAAAAACACCATGGAAAATGAGATGGAATCATATCATCATGAACCCTATGTTGATACCACATGGCTAACATAAATGCATAAACAAGGAAGAGATAAGATGAGAAAATACTAATCAATCTATGTGGTAATGATGATGTTGTAGAAACATGAATTAGGAATAAAACACAAGGGTTTTCTCCATCATTTTTAAAAAATACTATGTCCATCGGTGGAACAATAATTAAAAACATGAATTCCTTTCCTTGTAGTCAGCTGTGGAATCCCAACATCAAAGCACCCACTAAAATAAATTTTTATGCAATGTTGAAGCCCCAAGAGAGGAAAAAGTTCTGTCAGGGAACCTCATCCCTTTAACATGTGTTCTAGTGTTTAAAAATACAGTATAATTTAGTCTGGACACCTCATTATATGCACATGAAATATGAGGACATTGATGAGTCAAATTCCACATGGGAAAATGAATTTTTCTTAAATGAAGGATGATGTTGAATTAAATCTTGATATGAACATGGGTGAAGATAAAGAAATATGGGAAAGTCAAGGACATGTTATCTATATCATGGACAAATAAAGGATAAATTAATATTAATATTTTCAATGAATTAAAAGATTAAAAATATACAAAACTCAAATAGAATTTTTTTTAGGAATTTGACAAGGAGATTTTGAAATTCGATGACCAGATCATTTAGGTTTTGATTCCAATGAATACAGGGGTTCAATAAAGCTAAATATGGATCAAAAAATATCACTAATAAATTAGGATGAATCTATTGTTTTATTTTATGCTGTATTTTTCTGTTTTATTTCATTTTAATGTAATCTCATGTGTATATTCAAATAACGTGTTCCTTCATTATCTCTCTCTATCTATCTTCTATTATCCACTATAAACGTTCATTCTCATGATTATGATTATGTTGATGGAGGAATATCCTGGGGGAGTAATCTGGTGTTGACCTCATGTTTATGATTTATATTCTCTTAATGATAATCGAAGGATAATTTTTGGTGGGTGTAATCCTCACTGTGGTCGTCTAAAATTTATCTTTGTATTCAACACCCATTCATAAATGATTGTTGAGGTCGATGTATGATTTTCATGGTGCTTATTGTGTGCACTATACATTCAAAATGAAGTTTGAAGGTGTTCACACATATGAAATATTGTTTCAATTAAGTATATATAAATCATGAAGGTTCAGGTTCTACATCGATGAATCCCTTTGGAGATTTACCCTTCTACTATAACATCATTCATTCTGTTTTCCATGGAATTTTCATGTAATTTTTATTTTATCATTATATTATCCTTCCCCCCATTTTATCATTTTTTTCATAAAATAATAATAACAAAAAAGATATAATATGTGAACTATGAATAAGTGAGTGATCAACTGTGAAGCCCCGTCAAGTGGGAAAACTGTAGTCAGCCAATATACTACAATTGGAAAATAAATGTTGCTTTTTGGACACCCTACGACAGGCGTGTCTTGTAGTAAGAAAACATATATATATATTAATATATATAGATAAATATTACTATATATATATTAAAACTAGTATATATATTTCAAAATATACATACATATAAATAAATATATATATATATATATATATATATATGGAATGAAAAATATTTTATTCTAGTGTTAACTATGATTGTTGGTGTTTTGATAAATGTATTTATCTTTATAAATTAAAACAAAAATATATTATAATAAATATACAATCATATATGGGGAAAGACGCCAACATATAAAAATACAATAGAGAAAACATTCACACACACACACACACAGATATAAATATATAAACACACAAACATTAATATTTTTCTATAAAAAAGATAGAGAAGTTATAAGGGCCTACTCTTTGAATGAGAGGGTTCCATGATTGAATATAGGTGTGTGTGTGGTTGAGAGAGGGCCGGGATGAATGTTGATAGGTGGGGGAATTAAGCACTGATAAATGGGATAATGGGTGGAAATCACATGTAAATAGAAGACTCAACTTGGGGGATTTAACATTGATAAAAGTATGGCTCAAGCCCTAATAAAAGGGGGGTTTGAAGAGTAAAATAATAATTATTTTATTTTAGTTTATTTTTTCAGTGCTAAAAACATGCTGAAAAATGAACTATTTATCAACATTAAAAAAAACTAATAAAAGGATTCATTTATCAATACATGAAAAAAGAATTGATAAATGGGCGCCTTTATCAATGCTTTTTTCACTAATAAAGGGTGCCTTTTTCATCACTTTTTTGGCACCGCTAATGGTGACTCCCTTTTATCAGTGCTTTGAAAAAAAATTCATTTTTCGAATTGATAAATATAATTTATAATGCTAATATATTCTAATTATATAGTTTTTCACTTTCCTCACATTGATACCAAGAGGTTTGTTCATATTTTTGAACAATAAAGAAAGATTCATTTCTGTTGTATTTTGTTGTCATTATATAAATCCAATCACAATTTTGAGTATTATTTATAATGTTTTTGAAAAAATTATTCTATATTGAGAAATTTGTGATGAATGGAATTAAGAGGTCAATGGAAGTAGATCGAAGTGAGAATATCATATGAAGGAGAGAACCAAATGTTTGTTCCAAAAAATTCATTGTTTTCATTGGATTGATTACTTCCAAACAAATTAAATAATTTTATGTCCTTTATATATATTCCACATGATAAGGAATAGTTGTGGGTTCCTCAGACAAAGGAATTTTTGTATGTTCACTAAACATATGTGTTTTTTATAAAACGTTTAGTGAATGAAGAATGAGAATAAAGAGATCAGAATTAGCTTTTAGAGTGAGTTCACCAGTCATATAAAATGATCAGAGTCCATTTTATAAACATTTGAAATGACCTTATATATAGGGTTCCATGAAAAGGTATCATAAATATATCTCTAGGCTATGTCTATCCTGAATATTAACTGGTAGTAATCTGATAAAGGTAACAGATAGAGCACTATAGGATGGTGATGTTCCTACAGTGTTGTATCAAATAGAACATTATCAAATGAAAAGGGTCCTAAAATGGAGTTTTGGATAAATGATTATGGGTATTTAAAGAGTGTTTAAAAATAAATTATTAGGTTTTATGCTATGATAGACATTCAATGACTCAATGATAATGAAAGTAATATCTAGATCCATTAAATGATTCGAGGAGGTTTTAGGAATCATTGAAGCCTAGATTTAAGGAATGTCTTGATGAAGTTGGTTGACCCAAATAATTTTTGAATTTTTAAATAATAAAAAATAATAATTTTTTGAAGTGATATTAAATTTTTGAGTAATAATTTTGAGTTTGAAGGTCACATTCAACCTTTAATTCTTATACATATGCTGCCGATACAAAGTGGAGAAGGTAAACTATGGAGAAGTTTCTTAATTTGTTCCATCCTGGTTAATTTTTTAAGATGTAATGTGTCTAAATAAGACCTTTATAGAAATATTTTATAAAATCATAATAAAAAGAAGAAATAGATGAAGTGGTATTAGAAATATGAAACCATACAAACTGTTACCCGACTGAGGATACCGGATGAAGAACCTATCGAATAAAGTGGTATCAAATTGATGATACAAAAAAACCGGTACTATTTAGAGAAAACCTGATAAAGAATATATAATATGACTAAGTTAATATATAGTGGGTAAGAAGTTATGGTTAAAAGATAGAGAATTTACCAGTCAAATAGTTTCCGGAAAAGAAGTTCAATCAGCTAGTTCTGACTCAGTGTTGTGCAAGTAATAGAAGAGGAAAAAGAATAACTTCCTATTAGATTCAGTGTTACAAAACTAATTATTTGTTCTTTATATTACATTTATAATGAAATAAGTGAATATTAATTTAAATATATTCTTAAATATCATTAATAGTTCTTCATGAATTTAATGTAATAATGTTGTAGAGTATATTTCACATTAAAAGGGAATAACAGTTCCCTTCTATGATGAGAACCGTGAAATTCCATGATGATATTGTTAAAAAATTCTTATATGGTTGGATAGGATTCAAGGACAGGGCACGAAATATATTGAAAATCAATTCTATGCAATATTTATAATATGAGGCTTTATCTCATGAAGTTCATACATAGTAGTCTCTAAGATGGGAGATTTTGAGAATATATATTCCAATAGAATTCCACATGTTTTTGTCTCATTGGATATTCCTATCTATAAGCATGTGTAATGGTCCTTAATAATTGAGAATAATATTAACGCATGGGTTGGACCCAAAATGTACTTTAGAGAGATATTACCTAAGAGGGGTGTTGAATTAGGGTATAAAACTCATTCTCATTCTGCCACGTATACTTAAAACTCTCACAGTCCAAACCAATATTGACCTCACTTGTTTTATGGGTCACACTTATGTTCCCCAATTATGTGATGATCTAATTAATTGTTTCACTTATCAAATCCTTATTTAGATAATATTGAAAATCACTCAATCCACATTCACTAATTGTCATTTTTTAAAATATTATAAAAGAAAGAGAAAAATATAGTTGAATTTTACATGGTTTACCCATAGTAGGCTATGTCTAAGGATCACACACTGAACTTGTGTTGAAGTGATAAAATCCAGAAATATTTACTAGTATAGGAGATATAATTTTTCAAATTTGGTCACTCCACGTGAGGCTCACTAACTTTATAAGATTTATAATTTTGTTAACTTCTTCCCATAGGTCACTCCCTTTGTCCTCTCCAATTTATCACTAATTTAGGTGAGAATGATTTCTGGATCATTGGAAAATACACGACATCAATGTTTAATTGTTGATGCACTAATTAGTTCATATTGAACTTCACCCTTCTCTATCAAAAACTGTTGTCAAAAATAACAATGAAATAGCTTCCTCTTACTTATTGAACTAGTATTCATGGAATATCTCATTTGTTAAGGTTTTTAACAAGTTCCATTCACTTTGTGTATTATGAAACATAATTCATTCACAATACATTTGCAAAACTTTTGTGAAACATTATTCTAGTTCTTGAAACATTGCACTTTCACAAAATAATTGTCATTCATGTAACTCACAATCTTTCATGAATCTTTATAAACATTCTTGAAACCCCTTGGTTAGACTAAAAAAATTCATTTATTCATGGAATATATTTTCATATGATTCTTTTGCACACAAAATAGGGAGATGAGAAATAGATATAATGACATGAGTTTATTGAAACATCTCTTTGTTCTTGAAAAATGTAAGATAATGTTCCTGAAGGCCTCTCTCATGAACAGTTAAATATGTTTATTTATATTAAAATAGATTCATGTAATGAGGAAATTTCATATATTATAGTATCTTAATAATGTGATCACAATAACCTTATATTTTTTTTATTGTTTCTATTTTTTGGATTATCGAAAAAAATATTGTGAATCATAAAAAATGAGGCATTCTTTATACAGAATGGTCTTAAAATTTTTCATGAAAATAACAACCATGGTCATGATTTACCTATTATTATTTATATTATTTTATTATAAATTATGGTTTTCCTCAAACATATAAATATATTTTTATAAAATCTAATTAATTACATCACTTTTTTGGTCATAAGGATATGTGTCTAAACATTCATAGAAATCGAAACAACATTTTTGTGAATAAACCTACCAGATACATTAGAGTAAGTGATTTTAATTAATATTTACTGTTATTTCATTTCTATAAAAACATAATAACGGTTTTTTAAAAAATAATTAAATCTAGTAAAATGGGGTTGAATACATTGATCAAATTGTGGAAATTACCTATATTAGTGTAATTTGATCCATGTAGTTGGACATAATTTATTTGGTTAATGCCTAGTTTTTTTATAAATTACTTTCATTTTTAGGTATTTATTGTAATGAAATAACATCAAGTAGTAATTAAATTTTTTAAATAGGAAATATCATGATGTTTAGATAAATTTAAGAATCATAGTAAAAATTATTTTACTAATAGATTATGATTCAAGAATCCTTGGATGTGAACCCTTCAAAATCATCATCGGTGTCCCAAAATGATGCAATTGAAATCGTTTTAGGGAAGTTGAATCCATATAGTTTTTGGGGGATGGGTTTTGGGATTACTCCATCAGTTTTATCATATAGGGAGTTGACATTATTAGTTGATATACCCAGTGGGGGTTTAAAAGTGCAATTTATCAGGAATCACAAAGAGAAATTTTAAGGTATAAAGTAAAATTGCAAGAATATAACTCTTATAGGAAAACATAGGATTAGTGGTAGTTCAAATTGGAAATTATTTTGTTTTCATATTTCACAGGATGACAGGCATGATCCCAAAATAAGTTTCTAGAATTATATATCATCCTTCTATATGAACTTTTTACTCTATAAATCATTAAAAAATATTCAAAGAACATATATAGTATCACAAAACTCTCGATGATTATTTATTTCAGTTATCATCTCAATGATCATCCCTTTAAAATAATATTGAAAAGTAACTTTGGTTAAGAATATATATAATTTAAAGGAATCTAATCATAAAATAAAAAATTTTGAATAATTTTGATAGAAACGGTATGATTTTTCCATTAGACAAGTGAAATGATGAAATAAATATTTTTAAAATATACCAAATCCTTTAGAAACACCTGTCAGGGTGAAATGTAAAAAAAGGGTCTAATGGATTTGAAATAGAAGGAAAAAAACATATATTGGTATATTAAATGTAGGAACTTACACCAAGTAAATCTGATATAAATTTTTCTAAAGATGCCCGTAAACACAATTTCAGTGTTTCAAAACACTAAAACATGAATTTAACAGTAAAAAACAACGAAAATGATCTCATATTGGTGTGAAATCATGAGAAAATAGATTTTTAATTGTTTTTGATGTGTATGAGTATACACCATATCCATCCCACATGAGGTGTGCTTGGAGTGACCCAATATAAAGTTTTTAAAGATACTCAAGCCTTTATAAATATGTGCCAGAGGGTCACAACCAAGAAAAAATTTCAGATGACCATGACATCATAATACAATGATAATATATTTATTTTTTGAAATATGAGAACTGTCTCCACATCAATCGAATTAATTATTAGGTTGTGATACTCATAAATTCATTTTTTGGGTTTTGAATCACTATAATGTTAGTGTAATGGCCCAAACCATATAAAACAACATCAAATTGTTTTTAAATCATGAGAAAATAAAAATTGAATTATCTAAGATTTTTAAGAGTAGACAACATGTCGAACTGACATGCAGTGTGCTTGGAAGGACTGAATAAGTAGTTTTAACATATACCAAAGCCTTCGGAAACATGTTTTTGTGGGTAAAAACCAACCAAATAGTGTCAAATGGATATGAAATCCTATGAAAATGACTGTATATTTATATTTTAAATTTAGGTACCAAATCCATGTCATTTCATGTCATGGGATGGATGACATACCATTAAACGTATTTTTAGTGTTTTAAAACACTAAAATGTCTTTGAAATGGTCAATACTATAGTAAATGACATCATATAAATATAAAATCACAATAAAAAAAACATTGAATTATCTTTGATGTGAAATAGTAGATGAAACATCCATCTAATGTGTGGTGTGTAGGTAATGACTCAATAAGAATTTTTAAAAGAACAAATTCCTTAAAAAACATGTGTCTCGGGGGAGGGGCAAAAAAAGAAAACAATATAGGATGCCTATAAGATCGTAGAAAAATGGTGGCAGATTGATTGGTGAAATGTAGAACCAATACCACATTAATTTTAGTTACTATTTTACTTGGATTCCCTTAAATTTTTTTTTATATTTTTAAAACACTAAAATGTATGTGTAATAGTGAAAAACATTAAAAGTCCTCAAATTAAAATGTAATCACGGGGAAACCACCATGGAGTTATTTGTGATGTGTAAGATCACACAACACATCTATATGACATTATTTGTGAACTTCATTCCTCAATATGTTGTTTTAAAATTTACCAAATCCTATAAAAATATGTGTTAGGGGGTCAAAACCAATTAAAAGGTTCCATATGACTGTGAAATAATAGAACAACAACCATTGATTGATTTTTTGAAATATAGGAATATATTCCATGTCAATTTGAGTTACTTCTTTACTGATATTCTTGAAAATTTATTTTTAGAGTTTTAAACACTAAAACATGCATATAATGGTAAAAACATATCTATCATCCTAGGATCGACAGGAAATATTAGGAGAAGCACCATTTATTTATTTTTAGATTTTTATGGGTAGTAAAATGTTCTTCAAATGTGTGGTGTGATCGAAATTAATCAATAAGGATTTTTAAAATTTACTAAAGAGTTGTAAAACATGTGTCAAGGTGTCAAAACCATACAAACAATGTCAGATGGCTATGAAATCATAGTAAAACAAAAATAATCAGATTTTTAAAATTTAGTAACTAACGGTGTTCCAATTCGAGTTATAGCTTGGATGGGATTCCAGTAAAAATGTTATTAGTGTTATAAAACACTAAAATTTGTGTGTAGTAGTCAACCCAATAAAAATGACCTTAGATTAAGGTGAAATAATGGAAACACCACTACTGAATTATTTTTAAAAAGTATGAGCTTACAAAACATCCATAAAACATGTGGTGTGCTGTAACGGAATCAATATGTTGTTTTAAAAGGTACTAAATTCTTTAAAAACAGATGATAGTGGGTAAAAATAAAGGATAAAAATCATAGGACCATGAAATCATAGGAAAAAAACATTAGATTTATTTTTGAAATATAGGAACCAACACCATGTCAATATGAGTAACGGTTCAGTCTAGATGCCCTTAAATTTTTTTTTAATGTTTTAATCTCTAAAACATTGTTGTAACCGTCATATCTATAGAAAATGACCTCATATTGGCAAAAAATAATGGTAAAACAACTATCAAAATATTTATCATTTGTATGGATAGAAAAAACATCCATCTGATGTGAAGTGTGCACATAATGAATTAATAAACAAATTTAAAATATACTAAAACCATTAAAAACATGTTTCAGGGGGCCAAAATTAAGTTAACAACATCCTAAGATTTAGGAATCGTTTTTAAATCACTATATATTTATTTTTTTTAATCTATTAACCGATTTCTTATCAATATATGTTACGATATAACTGAGATTTCGGTAAATGTGTTTTTGTTGTTTTGAAAAACTAAAACATGAGTTTAATGGTCAAAACCAAATAAAATCAGCTCAGGATGATGTGAAAGCATGGTAAAATAACCAATGTATGATTTTTGACATGTACGAAGATAAAAAATGTCTATTCGATGTGTGGTGTGCTCTAACAGACTTAATAATTTGTTTTAAAAGATACCAAAGCTTTTAAAGACTTCTGTGTGGGGGTAAAAACCAATTAAATGACATCATATTATAATGAAATCATAGTAAAATTAATGTATAATGATTTTTTATGTGTATGAACCAAATACATGTTAATCTCTGTTACAGTTTTCATGGGGTTCTTATAAATACATATTTAGTGTTTTAATACACTAACACATGTGTGTAATGGTCAAAACCCTAGAAAACAACCACATATTGATGTGAAATCATCAGACAAACACCATTGAATTATTTTTATAACATGGGAAATTTGTTCATATTAAATCCTTTAAAATTTTATTATTATTTAATTGTAGGCACATCGCAAGTCAGTTTAAAAATTGATTAGATTTTTATATATTTATCCCTTTTCAGTTCAAAATGCTGAATCATATCATAAATAGGTATGCTTATGTTTTTAATGTGTTGGTAATGATATATTTGTTTATGTTTAAATTTATTATATTCTATTAACAAAATAAAAACTAAAATTTGGAAAATTATAAATGTATTATGTGTAAGTCCTCATCCCTATTACATTTAATAAATGTGTTGTTTGTATTGTAGGTGACAGATACCAGCATTAGGAAGGATGTTTACCATTTTGATCCATATCATTCTTCATATGGTATTCATGATGGTTCTTATATCTATGTTATAGTTAAATATTACAAACATTTCAACTATAATTCATATTTATTAGGTTCAGTCCTCATTTCTATTTTCTATTTGTTCATTGATGACATGATCTGGTTAGTTTTTCATATAATGGTCATGGATATGGAGGTATATGGATGCGATCGTAGTCATGGTATGAATGTATTGAACATGTTTTTATAGACATTTTATATTGAGGTTCTCATTATAAGTGGGAAATTCTATAACCTATTGATATGATAAATAATCTATGAAGGTTTCAATGTAAATTATGGATGAAGAATTGTTTACACTATGAATGAATTTATTCATCATGAATAACTCAATTTATATGATTCTGAATTGAAACATTACTTTTCAAGTTTGGTCCAGGGAACCAACTTTTACAACACCCCCACTTACATTAGAGACAACTTTTTAATGGTCAAATTTATAGTTCTCAGATGATAAGATAACGATTATGCTGACGTATGGCTTTAGTAATTGGGATCATTATGTTTTCCTACATGGTTACTCTATTATCTATGAATTCAGTTCCTTGACTGAATCTTCCCATGAGTTGATATCATAGTGTAAAACCTTTTTATCATCTGTTACAATCTTGACATCATGGATAGTTCCAAAAGTACAATTCCATGAACTAGAAGAAATCATTTAATATATTATACATCTTTAGCTTCATTAGAAGCTGAAATGTGTTTGATATTTGTATATATGGATACCACTAGCTTGAATGATCTTGTTTTTCTCATTTCATTATAATATTTACGATATTAGATCTTTTTATTGACATACCTTATTCCACTATGTTGGTTTTATTATTATTTTATGGTGTTGATTTTTTATTGGGAATTCTGAGGGGTTTTTCCATGAAACATGGAAATTATCATAGGTTAACTTCTATTAATGGTTAAAGTGAATTATTAGAGGGAATCTACAAAGCCTCCATTCCTGAGAAGCCTCCTTAGTGAATTTTGAACTGTGCATGAATTGTCATTGTGGATACGCATGATTAAGTCAGAAATGTGGTATCCATAATGAGAATCATTCAAGTTCCCTAGTGTGTCTGGAGTGTTCTGCATGTATTATGTACAATTTGGTAAATTGTATGGAAATAATTGATAGTGGATTTAGTTTTTGATAGTTCTAAATGAAATGGTTGGAGAATTTTTTTCCAACGTTTTGATACCCATGGTGGAATATGAGAGGGGTGTATATCCTATGTAGTGTCCAGCAAATAGTTAGTATACAGTTTTGAAGTCAATGTGGAAAAAATGATCTACATGTCTAGGTGCTTAATTTTTTTGTAATTTTACATTGTCCCTCTTTCATTTAATAGGTGCTTCACACCTCTTCTCCCCCATTCTCATCATCTAACTATTTAGATCCCTTTAATGAGATCTAATGTACTCTACCTTTGATCCTTACCATATCATTACTGATTTCTATGAGATTTTCTGGTATTTATGTTTTTCTTTATCTATTATTCCCTTCCATATATCTCCTTTATTTTTTTGGTTTCCCAATGAACTATAGACATATGGTTGTTATTTCATTATTTTTAGTGGATAAAATACTGGGATTTTTGGTGTCATGGGTTACAGATTTTATTTTTATCTCTGTCGGTGTGCTCTTTGTTTAAGGTGACATATTTTGGATTAGTTTTCACTTTTTCCTTGTAGGTGTTTCCATGGAATTGTTTTGTTATAGAATTCATTGGGTTCTTGTTCATTCTAAATGCATTTATATTGAACATATTATTATATTTGATACCCTTATGATGTTTTAAACCCATTTTGGTGTGTTTTGAGCTTGGAATAATTGGTTTCTCTTTTAAATTCCATTTTATCATGTTTGAAATGGAATATTTATATGTGTTGAGATTCTATGAAATCCATGATGGACATTTTGAACTTTTTTCATGATGTTAGTTATGTTTTGATCATGTTCTGGGTTTCAATGAGTGAGAACTATATTTTAAAGTGGGTTTTGAGAGACCTCAATGCGATTTATAAAGGGTCTATTTAATGGATATCAAATGGTGATTTGATATGTGCAAGTGGTTTAACCCCTAGGAAAAATTAATTAATAGCAATTTTGAAACGTGTTTGATATAAATAGATGTCTTCATCCACGTTTTCTATTTCTAAGAAGAAGACCCATTATGGATGGATAAATTTAAATGTCTTCAAATGGTCTTTGATTTTTGTCATTTTATAAATAGTGTTTGGATTTTAATTTTATGAAATTTGAAAGGGATTGGAATCCAAAGACTTGTTTTGGTGTCAAAGTAATAGTTTTCACTTTATTTTTAGAATTATTAATGTGAAATTCACTCTTTGATTCCCCCTTGACTTGATTACACCTTGTGTGAGTTCTTCATCACTATGAGATGCTTTTTGTTCCCCTTGTGTGGGTTACTAATATCTATGAGATTCTTGTTGATACCATTGTGTGGGAATATACTTGATTATAACATGTTTCTATTTTTTATATATGGTTAATCTTTATAGGGTGTCAGGGGTGAAGGTAAGATATGGTTATTTATTTAGTGTTAGACTTGGATTGCCTTTTATTATGCCTCATATCCTTTCTAATTAGGGGTAAATGGGTAATAAGTGGGTGATATAGTCTATTATATTAGCTGGTTCACACACCACTTGGGTCCCCCTAGTCATTCTAGGTAAATGGCCATGGAGGGTTTTATCATAACAATGAGGTAATGTGGTCTAGTCATAAGACATATGGTTTGAACATTAGTACATGTTGGTTTCTAGTTAGTTAATTGGTATATTTTTATATGGTTAGGTGCTTCATATGATAAAAATACAAATGGTATATCCCATAGAATACTCAATTACTTATTTGGTTACTGGTCAAGGTAATGTTGATCTAGTGTTTTTTGCATCATTTACCCAAAATTCATAAATATGAAAACTATTCTTTTTTATATTTTATATTTACCTTATTCTATGGATGGTGCCTATTTTTTTATGTGTGTCCTATTTGGGTGTTTGGTCATTTCCTTTGGAAAAATTAAATTTGAACGATGTTAGGATAACTTGTTTTGAAATTAAAGACTCTTCTTTGGTTCTTAAACTAGATTTCGAAGTGGGTGTTTTTTTTTAATTGGCATTAACTAGTTTGTTGGTTTCAATTAATTAAATTCATTTAAATTAATAAAATGTGTTTTTTAATAAATTTGAATGTGTTTGTGGATTTTAAATGGCATAGTCTAGCAGGAAAAATTTCAATGATGTGTATTCATGTTTGGAAAACCAGAAGAATTTTTTTAAAGATAATTATGAAATTGTTTTTCTTTCCATAAAAGTTATATATAAAATATTTACATTCTATAATATTTTTAAACTATCAATTTTTTAGTTTCCTTATGAATCATATTTAATAGATTCATTTGGTTCTGGTGACCTAATGATATTTTAAGCTCAAACCAATACATTTCTTGTTTTAGGTTTCAATTTTGATCTGTTCTTCATTCATTGATTCCAATGTGGGGTGAGTTGGGTTGTAGTGATAATATGGTTGTTTCATATATATTTTATCAGGTTTGGATTAAGTTGGTTTGATTTTTAGGATCATGTTGTATCTATTATTTTATGTTGTACACTTGAGTTTATGGATAGTGTTTTTATTTACTTTTATGAAAATGGGTTGGATATGTTCAGTTCATTATAACATATTTGTCATGATACCTTATTTTTTCTCTTTATTTATTCTACCATATTTTATATCAAATTTGGGAAAAATAATTTCCAAAGGGACTACTATGATTCCAGGGAACTTGTTTCCGGCCCATAGGGGTTGGGAATTCACAGCAAGCCTTATGGTTGGGTGATAGTTTGGATGGAATATCTGTTTAGTTTGTTACAAAATGGTATCTGAGATGGTTTTTGGTGCACATTATAATTTGGATAATATTATTCAGTTTCCCTTGTTTTTTTATTTCAAGGTACATAAGTGACTAAAGTTGTCAAATATTGATACGAATGAGTGGGGATAGTCTATATTACTCTTTCTCATCCTAATCCTCAAGATTACATTGGATGTTTGTGTTTCAAATAAATAATTTTAGTTTTTTGAGTTGTTGAGATGGATTTTAATTAGAAATTATTTTTTATCCCCATTTAATATGTAATTGATATTGGTGGTCATTACATATATTTTTTGATCGAAATTGGGGATCAACTAAGCTACACAATTAGAATGAAAGACATGGGAAACTATGTGATTCTCATGTGGTGAGGTCTGCTTCTTTTATACATTGTGTTTTATGGATGGATCCTGATTTCCCAATTTCTGTGGCCAAACCTTGAAAATCACTTTTTATTCAATCTTTGATTTGTTTGTACACCTAATGATTTTGGAATTCTCATAATGTAATTTTTACATGCAGGAGGTGGATAGAGGAGTGTATTGTTTCCCTTTTTGGATGTGATTTCAATAAAACCTATTTGAAGGGTTGTGTGGTTCAATTAGATATATTTGTTTTAAAACCACATTTTGGAAGATGAATGGTTTTTTTGAAATATTTATTGTAAAAAATTGGTTTCATGAATGAATGGAATCATTGTATTCCATTAATCTTATGAACTATTCTAAAATGTATTTT
Source organism: Viscum album (assembly GCA_963277665.1). NCBI lineage: Eukaryota > Viridiplantae > Streptophyta > Magnoliopsida > Santalales > Viscaceae > Viscum > Viscum album. The sequence goes on along the minus strand of OY728128.1, from coordinate 410,901,202 downwards.
TTTCTTTTGAAATTTGGAAAATATGATGTTTCAAAGTTTCTTACTCTGGTATTCCTGAAATGAAATAATTTTAAAAAGGTTTTTTTATTTTTTTTGGATTAAAAAGAGAATTTTTTTAAATGAATTTCGAAAATTTTTAAAATATGTAAATGAATTTTGATGATCATTTTCTAGAGTATGCCGTCAATAATTTAGATAAATACCATTTTGTTGAATATTTATTTTTTTGAATACAAGGATAAGCTAATCATTCATCATGTTTGACATCATTTTAGATGTTTTTCAATGAGGCCATTCTAGTAGACGCTGATTAGAATAGGAATCCAGTGGTGGGTGATACCTTTGGTCTATCCAATGGGTGTAAAGATAAACTATAAAGTATGGAGAAAAAGTAGTATGATCTAGAGATAAAATCAATGGTTTTTTCTCACAAGAATTGGTGATCCCTCATGTGATTCAAATGAGGGAATCTGGTGCCGTATAAGATATATTATCTTATGTATCATATGGTTTTCCTCAATCATGGTCAATTTGGGTCATCTTTAGAAGTTTTGTAAGATCGTTTTTTGAAAGTGGTCTCATGTTTAATCCTTGGAGGATGGTTTTTTTGAACTGATACTTTTACATTTATTGTTGTGATCGTGGTTTTCAATCTTCGGATACTGATATTTGAATCATTTGGATAATTCCACTTTGGATATGTTTCCTATGAATGGTTTTGATTGTTGTTTTACTGAATGCATTGTTCAATTTGTGGAATGTTCCCACCTCCCTCTATTGTGGATGTCTTGTAGGATATTATCTGGTTGGCCTCTCTTTTTTTTGGGATGGTTGTGGGTGCCATTTCATTGAGTCTCATTATCTGGGTGAACCACTGTTATGATTAGTGGTTTGTTTCCACTGTTGTGTTGGGTGTTTAAGGTTATCATCATTTGGATATGAGAAAGGACATTAGTGAATGATTTGGTAACTATAATTATTGTTCTACTATTAGAGATGGTATAGTAAATGGTGTTTTGCCTATGAAATTTTGGGACGCACCTTGTGATGGTGACCCAGTGTCTGGCCCCAAGTTATCTATGTGTATCATGACCAGATATGAGATCTTATGTAAATATTTTGAGACTATTTTTTTAATTTTACATCATTGGAGTTGCTAGTGATTTTGGTTCTATGGTGAGCTTCTCCCATGGTTTTTGGTTGTTTGAGGATGAACTTCTTGGTAAGTATTTATTGGTTCCAACATGTTAGAGTAATTATAAATGGTGGGGATACCTTTATTGGTATCCCATGCTTTATAGGAATTCATGTTTGAAGTTATTTTTTAGGGTATTTATGGAGATGTTGGGTAACCTTGTGGTTGGTTAGTTTGATAATTATTGAAGATTTTGGTTGTTTGTTATGATGTTAAACCATGTTGAGCGGTTCTTTTGGGTAGGTATTCTTGGGATATTTCGTTTTCCCTTTCCCTTCATCTCGAATGTAGAATTTTAGGGGAAAAATGTTTCATGGTGGTGAGATTGTGATACCCACAGTGTCACTGTGCTGTTTATTTTGTATTGTTTTATGAATTTGATGTTTAGATTGTTTTTTCAAGTTGTTTTGGCTCTATCCTGAAAATTATCATATGTTTCTTTATATATGTAGTTAATGTACATTGTTAGTTGTAAATGGGGTGGCCTGCCTTCATAAGGAGCCTAATCATTTAATTTTTAACAACACATGCATTTTCATCAAGGGTTATGCATGGTTAAGTACATAGCATGTAATCCCCCATGAGAAACTGTGTTGATTCTTTAATGTGTCTGAGGTGTGACACATAACATACATATGGCTTGGTTAATTGTGAGTAAATCATGTGTTGTTGGTATTTTTTTATTTTTTCTAATGGTATGTACAAAGAACTATTTATGTAACCATCTAGTGCCCAAGGTGAACTATACAAGGGGTTTCTGTCCTAGGTAATATCCATTAGATGTTTGGTGTATTGTTTTGAAAACCGTGTGGCCAATTTGTATAGCAAACTTAGGTTTCTTATTTTTTTTGTAGTTTCCCATTAATCCATCATTGAATTAAGTTGGTTTTCACTCCTCTAATCTTCCATTCATGTCGAATGACTCTTGGGATCACAAGGAGGAGCTTTAACCTCCTCCACCGTTGTTAATAATCTTATATTTGGAGATTTACAATAGATTTCGATGAATTTCATCCTCTCTTTACATCTCCTTCATTTCCATATAAATACTCTATTGGATTTGGTTCTCACAATTAGAACTTGATCTTTTGGATGAATTTAAGATTCTATGTCGGTATAATGTTGGTATTTTGTTTATGGGGTTTGTAGATTCCCTTTCAATCCTCTTGGGTGTTCTAATTGTTGATGGTGATGTGTTGTGACTTGGTTTTTACTTATTTAAATTTGGTTTCTCTATGAAACTGTTTCATTTTGGGATTCAAAGTGTGATAGAGTTTTCTAGATGACTTGTTATTGAAATTCTGAAAATATGTGATACTCTTATGATGGATTAAAACCCATTTCATTTTTGTTTTTATCTTATTATAATCTGGTTCCCTTTGAAATTTCAATTTTTCATGTTTCAACTGTAATATTTAGATGTCTTGCGATTTTTTGGAATTCCTAATGGGATTTTTGAAATGGATTTTATGATGTGTGTTAGATTTTGATCTGGTTAATTTTTTCAATGAGTTAAAATTATATTTTAAAGTGTTTTTTGACTTAAAGTGAGTATTTTTACTCAAAGTGATTAATAGAGGTGTTCTTTAATAGATTTCAAATTGTTAATTGAAATATTTGGGTAATTTACCCCTACTGAAAAATACCTGAATAAATATTTTGAAACATATTTGATCAAAATCGAGGTCTTAAACCAACGTTTGTATTCCATAGAAGAAGTCCCATGTGGGAGGGTGGATTTGAAATATTTGTTAATGGTGTGTTATTTACATAATTTTACAAAGAGTGTTTGGAATGTAATTTTATGAAATGGAACAAGGATTGGAATACTGAGAAATGTTTTGGTGTAAAGGCCTTAGATGGAACTTTGGTTTTAAAAAGGTTATTGTGAATTGAAAATTTTGATTCCCCGATGATTTGATTACACATTTTGTGGGTTCTTTATCACTATGTGATGCTTGTAATATCCATTGTGTGGGATATCGTTCTCTTTGATATTATTATTTCCACCCTTGTGTATGAATGTGTTTGATTATTCCATGGGGATATATTATATGAATATATTCATTTTTAGGCATTAGGGGTCAGGGTTAGATACGATTATGCATTATTTTTTAGACATGGATTGCATATTCTTATGACTTATATTCTTTTTGGTTATGGGAACCCTCGTCCAAAGTGGTATACGTTTTCTATCATTCATGTTGGTTCGCATGCCACTAGTGGGCCTCAAGTCAGGTTATTTATAAGGGATTATAGTATATTTTCATTGCAAATAATATTTTGTGAGATAATTAGATTTCTTTTTTGATATTCAGTGTACATCAGTAGCTGAATTATGAGTTGGTATACTTTTCTAAGGACAATTTATTTTCATGTTACAAATACATAAGATATACACCATGATACAATAAATTTCATGACTTTTTATTGTTTTATGGGAGTTTTATATAGTGCTCATTGGTATCATTTTACCTATGTTCATTGATATAAAACTTATTCTTGTTTATATTGGATATATGTCTTATACCGTGGAAGGTAAAATTATTTTTGTGATTGACCCATGTGTGTTTTGGGTCTTTTCCATTGGATAAGGTGTTTTCAAATATGTTTATTTTTTTTTGAAATTAATGACTATTTTGTAGTTCTTAAAGATGATTTTAAAATGGATGTTTTTGTTTTTAGATGGAAATAACTAGTTAGATTTTTTAAAGTGATGATATTTATTAAAAATGTGTTTTTTATAAATTTGAGTGGGTGAGTGAATTTAAAATAACATAGTATTCTTAGAATGTTTTGAATACATTAAATCCAGTTTTGGAAAACAACATGAACTGTTTTGAAAGAGAATTATGAAATTGTTTTGGTTTCTATAAAAGTTATATGTGAAAAAGTAAAATTTATAGTTTACATTAAAACTATAATTTATGAATTTCCTTGTCAAACCTATTTCATATATTTGGTAGGTTTTAGTAACCAGCAGATATTTTTATCCCATGTTCATATATTTTAGGTCATAGGTTCCCAGTTGGATGCATTGTTCATTCTTTTAGGCTGACTTGGTGTGAGTTTGTGGGGGTGAGAAATCAGTGGTAAAATAGAGATGGTATCATGAATAGATTGACTCTTTTTATAGTTTTTTTTATTTTTTGTTAGTTTTATTTTTTTATGATATATTTTATCCTCTTTTTTATGGAATGTTTTTGTGATTAATTTAATGCAATTGGGTTTCTTTAGTTTAGTTGGTTATGACATATTTGGCATGCTTCATGATTTTGGTTCGTTATTAATTACACAATCATTTAATACATGTTTGGTATAAATCATTCCCAAAGGGATTCCAATGATTCCTAGAAGCTAGTTTCTTGCTCATTTGGTTAGGAATTTCCATTCCGCCCTAGTGCATGCTAAAGTTGTAACACCCGAGACTTTTATGTTATATAAATCATCAAAGGAATCTTTTTCTACACAACACATGCTTGGCTTGCTTTACACGCAATCGCGACCTTCTTCGATAGCTTGCGTCGTACGCAATACCGAGTTTCACTAAACAACAATATGCTATTAAAATATTATTAAAACTAGCCGTTATGAATAGTAATAACCACATTTAGAAATTTTATAAATTTTATTTTTCAAAATGGACTTCATTTTTGGATTTGGAATACCGAATTAGCCTAGGGTGAAATTTTGGTATTTTTCTGAAAACTTTCAATTTTTGATGAATAGTGAAACCACTAAGTGGTAGGTTAAAAACTAAATTTTGCATAAAACATAATTTTACCGCTTCTGTGAATGGAATTTCGAAAATACGAGAGACACGGTTAATATCAAGGACTATAATGTTGTTCAATGAGATGAAAATAATTTTTTGGTGAATAGTAACTTTTTATTTTTTTATCGCGGTTAATAGTAAATAGGGTAACTAAGGGTAAATATGATATTAATATTACCACAACACATGTCCTAATTCTATTGGACAAGTTTAATTCGACCAAAAAACAATCTTAGGAATAAAATATCACCATTTAGGCCCACTTGGATTAGATTAGGACATTTATTATTAATTTATTTAAAGAAGGGTTAAAATAGTTAAAATCAAAGTTTAATAAGTAAATCATTTTTAATATGGGGTTATACATAAGATAAATTGGATTGTAAATATTAATTAGAAAGCTGAAAAGATTTCCTACATGATGGTATTTTATTTGTAATTTTTAGAAATCAAATAATTTAATTTATGTATGACACAAAGATGATGTAGTAATTATCTTATTAATGAAATATTGACATAATTGATAATATAAATACGAAAATAAATGTAATATAAGACTTTTTATGAATTAAAATAACTTTCTAGGTTACTATGGTATATTATTGTTGATTTAATCAACTTGGTTTGAACATATAATTCTGTTATGACTTTCACAAAAATCATATATCAAATAGTGTCAAAATTGACACAAAATAGTTTTTAAATCAAATATTATATTATTAATTGTTATTTTATTCCTAAAAATCAAATATTCGGCCATATGACTTATATAAGGATATATATATTAATAATAAACAATTTGGGGTTCGTTTGGCATGTTATAGTAAGTGTATTAACCATATAGTGAAAGAAAACAAAAAGACACGGTAAAAGTTAAATTATTTAACTTAGAGTTAAATCTAATTGATAAGGATAAAATAATACCCTAAACCTGTCTAACTCCTATTGGTTTATAGGAGTTCGACCCTTCCCCGCCTTATCTTAGAAATAAGACCCTTTGGAACCATTATAAACCGATTTTTACTTTAATATAAAGTAATATTTTGAGATATTCCTAAGGTGCCCCTCTCCTCCCTTATAAAAGGGAACCTCCTCCCCCTCCTCCTCACACAAAATTGAGCACTCAAGCTCGGCCAACCCCTGCCATTTTCTCCTCTCCACTTCCCTAGAATAATCCTAGAGGTCCTTATCTTCTTCAAAGACCAATCTTAGTTCCCTAAGTGGAGGATTCAAAGAGGCATTCCAAAGAAGAGGTAATATCCATTACCGATCTTTTCAATTTCTTTCTTCTTAAACTTCTTCTTCATTAGTTGTTTCATGATAAAGTAATAAAATCAGTATTACTTACATACTGATATGTTATTATAAATATGAAACAACCCTAATTCTCCTTCTATCCATCCTATGGAAAAATGAAATCACCGCGCGTGCGTACGTACGGAATACCGTCTCCACGCCGTGGTGTAATCTATTTTTCCACCATCACATTACAAGGATGGGTATAATGGTGTAATGAGTAACTATTTATGATTATTATAAAGTAATATTGATACTGAAATAATATATATATACTCCAATACAGTTCCAAGATCATAGGAACGATATCATCACTCGTGCGTACGTACGGAATACCGTCTCCACGATGTGATATGACTCGTTCTACATGATCATCATTACATAGTAATTATATAAATGAATTGAATGAATAAATATGATATATGTTACACTAATACCATTTGGGATATAAGGTATCTATAACCTTCAAGGAAGAATAAGAATGTATTCGGCAAAACACGCATGAGAACAAAAGGCAATAAAGACCCGAGTAACAAGTAACAATGAAATATTACTAACAAGAAACTAAGAATATGACCATATATGATATCATATCAATATGTATGATTCTGGAATAAGTCAATAACATTATTTAAACCATTATACAGGAGCTTCGGACACGTACAAAGCAAATCGGACCTAAGGTAAGGGAAATATCACAATCTAATTTTTATCCGAGATTGCTTATACTTTGGTATTTACTGGGGTTTATTTTATCATCCACATACATGTTCCCTAAATATTTAATATTGTTTCCATCCACTTAAAATAGTTTAAATCCAATTTGACCCTTCGGTGAGTTTTTAGTAAAGAATATGAAAGGAATCTTTTTTAATTTTTTTCGTACGAGGTACTTTTTTTGACTTTTCTGACAAATGTACGAAGAATGTTTTTTTTAACTTATACGGCATGAATAGATTTTTAAAACATTATTTCCAAGAAGCTTTCTTTACAAGTTTTCAAGTTTATTTTTAATCGACTTCTTTTATTTTAAATTTGTATGACATGTTATGAAAGGAAAAATGTTTTTGAAGTAGAAAGGATATTTTCCTCAAGAATGGAGTTCAAGTGTTTTATCAAAATTATTTTCCATCTAAGATAATAAAGGGTTCTGTTTTTATCCCTATTATTACATTGATTTGATCATGTTGAGATGGAATTATTTTTATGAATTCCTTTATCTTATATGAATTGATTTATGATGTCATGATGTTTCAAGAATCCCATTGTTGTTACATGTGTTATGTGATGATGTATGTTTTATGATTATGTGGCACACATAAGAAAGGATTCATTATAAGATGGGTGGGACCTATATATCCCTCCAATGCATTGGGTAAAGATTTTATATCTCATGAGATAGACATGGCTGGAACGGAAGGTTATTTCGGTTCAGTGATACAGGACTGAAACGAGGAGTGAACTCGGTTCAGAAAGGGACTTTGTCCACTATGATAGTCTTGGAAATGAGTCATGACTAACAAGAAATTATTTTCCATGATTATGTGTGCATGCCACAAAGTTTCAAGTTTTATGTTATGATTATGGGGATCTCATTTTCACTTATATGATTTATTCCATGTTAAAGATATTATGACCTCTTTTGCAGGTTTTGATTTTCAAAAAGATATGATATGATTTTTATTTCCTTTATTTGCCCTTGCTGAGCATTTGAGCTCACCCTTTTATGTTTTCTTTTCCCCAGGTCAGGAAGATGGATATTAAGTAGAATATGCTAAAAGGGACCCTATATATGATGAAATAAATGGGAGACACTGTAGAAGATTTATGAACCAGTTGTTTATGTTTCCCAGTTTCTAAAGACACTATACCTATACGGTCCTTTGTGGTTTTGTCATATGTTGTAATAATTTTGCTTCAAATTTGAAGTATTAACAATGTATGTAAAGTATGGGTCATTATAGTTGGTATCAGAGTAAAGGTATAGTCAACCTTTGGAAACTAGGATGTGAAAGCCTTAGTAAGAACCCTAAGGATAAGTATAAGCATAAAACACAATCATAGTGTTTTAGAAATGGCCATGAATAACCTAGGATAAAACCTTTAGTGTGAAATTTTATTCATGAATTATGTGGTTTTCCTATTATAATTAGTGTTTCTCACACTATTCTTCTTGGTTTTTAGTCAATGGCTGGAACCCGAAGGAACCGTGTTAATGCGGAATGTGATGGGCAATGCAATGATTGCCCCCCTGAGCAACCAAACGATATGGGAGCTGGAATGCAAAATCCTGTAGCCATGCTCACACAACTTTCTCAAGCTATGAATCATGCAGGACTTCCAAACGAGCAAAGGAAGGAGCAAAATTCTGTTGAATCCTTCATGAGGCAGCGTCCACCTTCTTTCAGTGGGACTACTGATCCATTAGTTGCTGAACAATGGATTAGTACTACTGAAAAGATATTTTCAGTTCTTCAATGTTCTGAACATGATAATGTCATCCTAGCAGTGTATCGTTTGGAAGGAGATGTTGATCAATGGTGGAATCTTATTAAGAATACGAGGCAAAGGGATGAAATTGAGTCTATGGAATGGGACAAGTTCAAGAACTTATTTTTCAATAAGTACTTCCCTCGTATTCTCCGAACAAATATAGAGAAAGAGTTTCTTGAACTGAAGAAAAGGGATGATGAATCTGTTGGTACCTATGAAGCAAATTTTACAAGACTTGCAAGGTACGCTTCTGGTATTATTATCCAACCTGAGAGTAAGATCGATCGATTCTTTAGTGGCTTAAAACCAAGTCTTCGAAGGGCGTTAGCCATAAGGGACTTCAATAGCTACGAGGAAATCGTTCGATGTGCTCTCAAAGTCGAGATGGAGATTGGAATAACCCATCAGTCACATGGGTTTGATAAGAAGAGGAAGATGGAATTCAAAGAAAAATCTAAAGATCACAAGGAAAAGAAGATGAGCTTTTCCTTATGCTCAAAGTGTGGAAAGAAACATGGAGGGAGTTGTCTTAAAGGGACAAGTAAATGTTTTAAATGTGGAAAGGAAGGTCATCGGGCATTTGAATGTCGTGATAATGGGAAGAAGATGTCTAATGACGCAAACAAAGGAAGGGATACACAATATGAACCTACTACACTTCAATGTTTCAAGTGCAAGGAGATGGGGCATTATGCCAATCAATGCCCAAATCCAAGGGTTGATGATGATGGTCGACGTCAACAAAATCTTAAGGCTAAAGACAAAGGAAAGTAACATGCAATTTCTATCAGCGATGTGGAGTACGATAACGAAGTGGTGAAAGTTACACTTACCATCCACTCTAAAGTAGCAAATGTTTTATTTGATTCTGGATCCACCCACTCTTTTATTTCTAAAGAATTTTCTAAGGGTATCACCGTATTACCTCAACAATTAGATGTTGAGTTAGCTGTGACAACACCTAATGGAACAACAGTCGCATCAAAAGTTTATAATTCTTCTCCGATCGAAGTTTGTGGGAACGTGCTTCCTGCAAATCTTGTGATCCTTCCTTTAGTGGAATTTTATGTGATTCTTGGCATGGATTGGCTTTCTCTACATGGAGCTCATATCAATTGCCAAATAAGGGAAGTCACATTTCATATTCCAGATCAATCTACGATCGTATATCAATGCAAGGATGAACATAATCTTCCAATGGAAATTTCTTCCATCTTATGGGTATTGATTCCACTAAATGAAGGTTATTTATCTCAAACGGTTGGTGAGAAACTCACGATTAAGAATATTTCCATTGTACGGGAGTTTGATGATGTCTTTCCGGAGGAATTACCGGGTCTTCCACCAAATCGTGAAGTTGAGTTTTCAATAGAACTCGTACCGGGTGCTTTGCCTATTTCAAAGACACCTTATAGAATGGCCCCAATTGAGTTGCAGGAATTGAAGAAGAAACTCCAGGAGAATATTGATAAGGGATTCATACGCCCTAGTGCGTCACCTTGGGGAGCACCTGTTCTATTTGTTAAGAAGAAAGATAGATCAATGAGACTCTGCATTGATTATCGAGAACATAACAAGATCACTATTAAGAACAAATATCCTCTCCCACGCATTGATTACTTATTTGACCAACTACGCGGAGCTCAATACTTTTCCATGATTGATCTTCGTTCAGGGTATCATAAATTATGGGTCAAAAGGGAGGATATACCAAAGACGGCTTTCCGTACAAGGTATGGACACTATGAATTTATAGTGATGCCATTTGGTCTTACTAATGCACCTGCTATCTTCATGGATCTAATGAATAGAGTCTTTAGAGACTATCTTGATAAATTTTTGGTAGTCTTTATAGACGATATTCTTGTCTATTCAAAGAGAAAGTAAGAACATGAAGATCACTTGAGAATTATATTGAAGACCCTGAGAAAGGAGAATCTTTATTCCAAATTTACCAAGTGTGAATTTTGGCTTCAAAAAGTTGCATTTTTGGGTCACATAATCTCAAAAGAAGGGATATCTTTGGATCCAGCAAAAACAGAGGTTATCGAAAGATGGTCAAGACCAACAACAGTAACTGAGATCCGAAGTTTTCTTGGTTTGGCTGGATATTATCGACGTTTTGTAAAGGATTTTTCACGATTATCTAATCCACTCACCAGGTTGACCCGGAAAGGAGTTAAGTTTGTCTGGACGGAAGAATGTGAAGAGAATTTCAAGGAGTTGAAAAGAAGGTTATCCAGTGCACCTGTGCTCACACTACCTTGAAGTGGAGAAAGGTTTGTGATCTACAGTGATGCATCCAAGAAGGGATTGGGGTGTGTTCTTATGCAAAATGATATGGTGATAGCTTATTCCTCACGACAGTTGAAAATCCATGAGCAAAATTACCCAACTCATGATTTGGAGTTGGCTGCAGTAATATTTGCATTAAAGATTTGGAGGCATTACCTTTATGGTGAAAGGTGTGATATTTATACTGATCATAAAAGTTTAAAGTATATTTTCACACAAAAGGAGTTTAATATGCGTCAAAGAAGATGGTTGGAGCTGATTAAGGATTATGACTGCTCAGTCCATTACCACCCTGGGAAAGCGAACAAGGTGGAAGATGCATTAAGTCGACAAGACCATGCTAGTTTATCCATGATGAGGATCACAAAAGATCCAATATTTATGGATTTACAAAGGATGGATCTTGGAATTATAATGGAAGGGGGAAAATCTTATCTTTCTCAAATTAATGTTCAACCATCTATACATGTGAAGATTAAAGAGGCACAGAAAGAAGATGTCGAGTTACAAAAGAAGGTGAGAAATGTTCCTGAATTCAACCTTGATTGTGATGGGATAATAAAGTTCAGGAATCGGGTTTGTGTTCCTCCCATCCCCGAATTAAAGAAGGAGCTGCTGGATGAGGCTCATAGTTCTTCATTCTCTATTCATCCTGGAAGCACCAAGATGTATAGGGACCTGAAAGAGTACTTCTGGTGGGATGGCATGAAAAGAGATGTTGCTGAATATGTCTCTCGATGCTTGGTTTGTCAACAAGTTAAAGTTGAGAGACAGAAGTCTAAGGGGATGTTACAACCATTACCCATACCCGAATGGAAATGGGAAAACATCACTATGGGCTTTGTCACAGGACTTCCTAAAACATCCAAAGGAAATAATGCTATCTGGGTCATAGTTGATCGTCTTACAATGTCTGCACACTTCATTGCTATTAGAGAGGATTTCTCTCTAGATCAGCTTGCCAGGATATACGTAAAGGAAGTGGTAAGATTGCATGGAGTACCACTTTCTATTATATCTGATCGGGATCCAAGATTTACCTCGAAGTTCTGGCGAAGTCTTCAGCATACTCTGGATACAGAGTGGAGTTTCAGCACTGCTTATCATCCCCAGACAGACGGTCAGTCTGAAAGAACAATTCAAACCCTAGAAGATATGTTGAGAGCTTGCTCTATGGATTTCAAAGGAGGTTGGGATCAACACCTACCTTTGGTGGAATTTTCATATAATAATAGCTTTCACTCCAGTATTCAGATGGCTCCTTATGAAGCTCTCTATGGAAAGAAATACAGGACTCCAACTTGCTGGGATGAAGTTGGGGAAAGAAAGCCATTAGGACCTGATCTCGTTGATGAAATGGCAGAAAAGGTCAGATCTATTCAAAAACACATAAGAGCAGCTCAGAGTCGACAGAAAAGTTATGCCGACAACCGAAGAAAAGACTTATATTTTGAAGTGGGTGATAATGTGTTCTTACGAATATCTCCCGACAAGAGGGTTATGAGATTTGGAAAGAAGGGGAAGTTGAGCCCTAGATATATCGGTCCTTTCGAAATACTCGATCGTGTTGGGAAGGTAGCTTACCGATTGGCACTTCCACCGAATCTCTCTCAAGTTCACAATGTGTTCCATGTATCTCTCCTGAGAAAGTACATACCAGATCCTCCACATGTACTCAGCTCAGAAGTTGTACCGCTGGAGCAAGATCTTTCTTATGAAGAACAGCCGATAGAGATTCTGGATCGTAGCGAAAAAGTCCTACGAAACAAGACCACTCGATTGGTGACAGTTTTATGGAGGAACCACCAACTTGAAGAAGCTACATGGGAGCTTGAGGATATGATGAGGGAGAAGTATCCTCATCTGTTTGTTACAAAGTGACGAATTTCGAGGGAGAAATTATTTTTAAGGGGGGTAGAATGTAACACCCGATACTTTTATGTTATATAAATCATCAAAGGAATCTTTTTCTACACAACACTTTCTTGGCTTGCTTTACACGCAATCGCGACCTTCTTCGATAGCTTGCGTCGTACGCAATACCGAGTTTCACTAAACAACAATATGCCATTAAAATATTATTAAAACTAGCTGTTATGAATAGTAATAACCACTTTTTGAAATTTTATAAATTTTATTTTTCAAAATGGACTTCATTTTTGGATTCGGAATACCGAAATTAGCCTAGGGAGAAATTTTGGTATTTTTCTGAAAACTTTCAATTTTTGATGAATAGTGAAACCACTAAGTGGTAGGTTAAAAACTGAATTTTGCATAAAACTTAATTTTACCGCTTCTGTGAATGGAATTTCGAAAATCCGAGAGACACGGTTAATATAAAAGACTAAAATGTGGTTCAAAGAGATGAAAATAATTTTTTGGTGAATAGTAACTTTTTAATTTTTTTTTGGGGTTAATAGTAAATAGGGTAACTAAGGGTAAATATGATATTAATATTACCCTAACACATGTCCTAATTCTATTGGAAAAGTGTAATTCGACCTAAAACAAACTTAGGAATAAAATATGACCATTTAGGCCCACATGGATTAGATTAGGACATTTATTATTAATTTATTTAAAGAAGGGTTAAAATAGTTAAAATCAAAGTTTAATAAGTAAATCATTTTTAATATGGGGTTATACATAAGATAAATTCGATTGTAAATATTAATTAGAAAGCTAAAAAGATTTCATAAATGATGGTATTTTATTTGTAATTTTTAGAAATCAAATAATTTAATTTATTTATGACACAAAGATGATGCAGTAATTATCTTATTCATGAAATATTGACATAATTGATAATATAAATACAAAAATAAATGTAATTTAAGACTTTTTATGAATTCCACTAATTTTCTAGGTTACTATGGTATATTAGTGTTGATTTAATCAACTTGTTTCGAACATATAATTCTGTTATGACTTTCACAAAAATCATATATCAAATAGTGTCAAAATTGACACAAAATAGTTTTTAAATCAAATATTATATTATTAATTGTTATTTTATTCCTAAAAATCAAAGGTTCGGCCAAATGACTTAGATACAGATATATATATTAATAATAAACAATTTGGGGTTCGTTTGTCATGTTACAGTAACTGTATTAACCATATAGTGAAAGACAACAAAAAGACATGGTAAAAGTTAAATTATTTAACTTAGAGTTAAATCTAATTGATAAGGGTAAAATAATACCATAAACTTGTCTAAATCCTATTGGTTGATAGGATTTAGACCCTTCCCCACCTTATCTTTGAAATAAGACCCTTTGGAACCATTATAAACCGATTTTGACTTTAATATAAAATAATATTTTGAGATATTCCTAAGGTGCCCCTATCCTCCCTTATAAAAGGGAACCTCCTCCCCCTCCTCCTCACACCAAATTGAGCACTCAAGCTCGGCCAACCCCTGCCATTTTCTCCTCTCCACTTCCCTAGAATAATCCTAGAGGTCCTGGTCTTCTTCAAAGACCAATCTTAGTTCCCTAAGTGGAGGATTCAAAGAGGCGTTCCAAAGAAGAGGTAATATCCATTACCGATCTTTTCAATTTCTTTCTTCTTCAACTTCTTCTTCTGTAGTTGTTTCATGATAAAGTAATAACATCAGTATTACTTACATACTGATATGTTATTATAAATATTAAACAACCCTAATTCGCCTTCTATCCATCCTACGTAAAAATGAAATCACCGCGCGTGCGTACGTACGGAATACCGTCTCCACGCCGTGGTGTAATCTATTTTTCCACCATCACTTTACAAGGATGGGTATAATGTTGTAATGAGTAACTATTTATGATTATTATAAAGTAATATTGATACTGAAATAATATATATATAATCCAATACAGTTCCAAGATCATAGGAACGATATCATCACTCGTGCGTACGTACGGAATACCGTCTCCACGATGTGATGCGACTCGTTCTACATGATAATCATTACATAGTAATTATATAAATGAATTGAATGAATAAATATGATATATGTTACACTAATACCATTCTGGATATAAGGTATCTATAACCTTAAAAGAAGAATAAGAATATATTCGGCAAAACACGCATGAGAACAAAAGGCAATAAAGACCCGAGTAACAAGTAACAATGAAATATTACTAACAAGAAGCTAAGAATATGACCATATATGATATCATATCAATATGTATGATTCTGGAATAAGTAAATAACATTATTTAAACCATTATACAGGAGCTTTGGACACGTACAAAGCAAATCGGACCTAAGGTAAGGGAAATATCACAATTTGATTTTTATCCGAGATTGTTTATACTTTGGTATTTACTGGGGTTTATTTTATCATCCACATCCATGTTCCCTAAATATGTAATATTGTTTCCATCCACTTAAAATAGTTTAAATCCAATTTGACCCTTCAGTGAGTTTTTAGTAAAGAATATGAAAGGAGTCTTTTGTCATTTTTTTCGTACGAGGTACTTTTTTTGACTTTTCTGACAAAAGTACGAAGAATGTTTTTTTTAACTTATACGGCATGAATGGATTTTTAAAACATTATTTCCAAGAAGCTTCCTTTACAAGTTTTCATGTTTATTTTTAATCAACTTCTTTTATTTTAAATTTGTATGACATGTTATGAAAGGAAAAATGTTTTTGAAGTAGAAAGGATATTTTCCTCAAGAATGGAGTTCAAATGTTTTATCAAAATTATTTTCCATATAAGATAATAAAGGGTTCTGTTTTTATCCCTATTATTACATTGATTTGATCATGTTGTGATGGAATTATTTTTATGAATTCCTTTATCTTATACGAATTGATTTATGATGTCATGATGTTTCAAGAATCCCATTTTTGTTACATGTGTTAGGCGATGATGTATGTTTTATGATTATGTGGCACACATAAGAAAGGATTCATTATAAGATGGGTGGGACCTATATCTCCCTCCAATGCATTGGGTAAAGATTTTATATCTCATGAGATAGACATGGCTGGAATGGAAGGTTATTTCGGTTCAGTGATACAGGACTGAAACGAGGAGTGAACTCGGTTCAGAAAGAGACTTTGTCCACTAAGATAGTCTTGGCAATGAGTCATGACTAACAAGAAATGATTTTCCATGATTATGTGTGCATGCCACAAAGTTTCAAGTTTTATGTTATGATTATGGGGATCTCATTTTCACTTCTATGATTTATTCCATGTTAAGATATTATGACCTCTTTTGCAGGTTTTGATTTTCAAAAAGATATGATATGATTTTTATTTCCTTTATTTGCCCTTGCTGAGCATTTGAGCTCACCCTTTTATGTTTTCTTTTCCCCAGGTCAGGAAGATGGATATTAAGTAGAATATGCTAAAAGGGACCCTATATATGATGAAATAAATGGGAGACACTGTAGAAGATTTATGAACCAGTTGTTTATGTTTCCAAGTTTATAAAGACACTATACCTATACGGTCCTTTGTGGTTTTGTCATATGTTGTAATAAGTGTGCTTCAATTTTGAAGTATTAACAATGTATGTAAAGTATGGGTCGTTATAAAAGTGGTTTCTAGGATGGTTGGAAGCCATGTTTGGTATGTTACAGAATGTTATCAATTCTTATGCTGGGTTTCCATGAGTAGGATCCCAAGATTAGCACATTTCCGTTGTTATTTTGGGGATGTTCTTGTTGATGGGAAAATATGATTTCGGGAGGATTATTGTTAAGGGATGTGAGTGTCTAGGTAGCTCTTACTCATCCAATGACTTCTGATACCATGGGATTTTTGGGATTTGAATTTATAATTTGGGTTTGTTTATAGTTATTATAATGGTTATTCATCCAAATTTATTTATTTATCTTATTTTAGTATGTAAGTGATAAATAAGGTATTTCATTGGTTTTTGTATGGAAATATATGAGCACATGAGTTTCATGGATAAAATTAAAATATTTGGAAACCATGCGGTGCCTATGTGGTTAGGCCATCCTCTTTTAAAGAGCCAGTTTCATTGTTTGATTATGGTTTCCCAATCCTTGAGTTCAAATGTACACATGAATTTTTCATCACTGGTTGATTTTTTTATACTCCTTATGATTAATGATATCAATTAATGTGATTTTCACTTATCAGTGTTGGATCGAGGAATGTTTCCATACCCTTTTTTATGTGACTTTTGTGAACCTTTTTTGAAGGGTTCTGTAGTTCCTTCAGTTTTCGTGGTTTTAGAACTATATTTTCAAAAATGAACGGTTTTTTTAAATTTTTTATTATCAAAATTTGGTTTTATGAATAAATGGGATGATTGAATTCACATAGTTTTATGAAATGTTTTATAACATGCTCATTTTTTATGGAATTGTAAAGATGAGATGTATCAAAATTTCTTCCTATTGTATTCCTGAAAGAAATTGATTCAAAAAGGGGTATTTGAAAGCATTTTTGGATCAAATGATATTTTTTTGAAAAAATAATGGAATGTGTTTTAAAAAATGGTAATAAATTTTAATAATCCTTAATTTGAACCATGGTTATTAAACAAAGTGGGATTTTGAAACGAATTTTATGTAACATTCCTTAATGGGGAAATATGTGCGTGTTCCACCAACGCTCTTTTGTTATAAATTTTTTGACAGTTTGGTTTTTGAGAAACACCTTCATTTAATAATATTTTATTATTCCTTTTTTAAAATGGTTATTTGAAAAGAAATTTTCATTGGGTGTTAGTACATTTTCTTCATTTTAGGGTTTTTTCTTTTTTCCTTAAATATTACCTTTTGATAGATTTTTTTAGTTTTTTATTGAGGAATGAATTGATATTGTTCGTGTGTTTCTTATTATTGTCTCCCAAAATATATGAAATGTTTTATCCTTTTATGGTGCCTACCTAGAATCCAAGTGGATTTTTGGATGTGGAACCTTCCTTGAGCTATAGACCATCTTTGACTTCATGAATTAGAAATTTCCTATTTATGTGGTGATTAAAGGTTAGTGAAAGAAGTGTGGTTATTAGAATAGATTGATTTGATCCTAAATTTCATTTCAATTCCTAACGATTCTGGGGTTAGAGATAGCGCGTGCTTTATTTTGAGATTAAATCAAGTTTGGTTGGAGTTTTGGGAACCTCCTTGGCTTCATTAAGGTGTGTAATGGTAGATTTTCCAAACGAAAATTTTCAAGTGATTCTTTCAAAACATTGTGAATGGGGAGAAAAATATTTACCTATGGGGTATTTTTCAGGGTTATAGATCAGTGAGGTAGTACTTCGATCACTTTTTGAATTTGGTACTCTTTTCTATCTTATTGAATCCATATTTTCATCCAAAACTTACAAAGATCTCGGTTTTACCAAAAGTCCCAGATCCCTATGAAGTTGTACCTCATCATTCAATATTGATTTTGGAGTTCAAAAATGCTTCGGATCACTTCAACCTGACCATACTGGCTCGATTCCATCATCCCCAACCTTCAGTCGATGTGTTTGAATGGGGTTTTTTTAAATCATATGGTTTACAAGATGGAGCGGTGGTGAGGCTTCGAGACATGAGGCATATTATGACCAGAATTCTTTCGATGGATGATCTGATTATTTCCTGTTCCAAATATCCTCACAAATTCAATGAATGTTTCTTCTATATTCTGTAATAGATCATTTATTTTCACATGAAGCAAGATGATCTAGTAGAATTGATTTGGGTATTCTCCCCTGAGCTCCCAATTCCCTTTCAAAACCCTTCCATCTTGTGGTTACATAGAAACATGGTAGGTCATATTTTGTGATTTGATATTCGAAAAGATGTTTTTAAAAATTATATATTCCCATGAATTTGTGTGGAGGTTTAGGTCTCGAAGATGTTGGTGTACTGGGTGTGGATAACAGTTCGAGAGGAACTCCAGTGGAAAGAAGTTGTTTTCTTTTAATCGTACACAGATCACAGGATTCATAAACATAGTATGAGTCAAGAACTAAGGTCGATAATACTAAGGTAACATAAGTTTTTGTACAACTATAACATGACCACAGTTCTATTAGGTCAACACAAGACACATCTGAAATAGGAGGAGCTGTAGAATTGTGTGCAATAGCTTCTGTGGAAACTATCTCAGAGGCTATTTTCCTCGATAATGGATTCCTTCATATGGATAATGTTTAGGAGGTTTCTAAATGTGCTTCACAAGGTAATATTAGATATGAGAGAGTCCTTCGGACTTCATAGGGGGTAAAGGATATTCCACTTAGTATAATCCTATGTATAAATCTGAGAAACCATTTTTCAGGGTTGGTTGCGAAAGAACCATGTCTATAGGATATATATTTAGCTCGAGCTAAATCCCCATGCCCAACTCAGGTTTATAAGACTGGTTTGGGTATACACTCAACTTCACCAGTAGAAATCCCCATTGGAGATCAAGATCATTCTATGGCTTATTATTAAGAAAAATAGCTAGTCTAATCTCAGTTGACAATGTGGATGGAATATTTGATAGAGGACAATACAGCATAAGGAATAATATGGAGCGGAAATGAAATAAAGATGTGGGGGGATGTATTGTGGTTAAATGTAAAATAACAAATCTTCAAAAGGATGACTCTAATCTACTGAAGCTAATGGAAATAGGGTTTACTAGAATATGTATGGTGAAGAATGGTAGTTCATCGGTCCATGTTTAGGAAATAAAGAAGATCTTGACCCCACAAAATGGAAATATTGAAGATCATATGACAAGTCAGCGTTGTTTAGAGGAAAAGGTAGAGGGGACTAAAGAAGAAGGGGATGGAAAAGGAAAAAACATTTGGTACTTATATAAAATTAAAATGATTAATTGAAAAGAGAGCCAATCCAAATTATGGCCTCTAAGTATGAGATGGATATAATACTTTGAAGACAACTATGTGTTAAAAATAATGAGAAAAAACGGGGGTGGATCAGCGATGAAAAAAAAAATTTAGAATATGAATTCAATGAGATAATTATTAAAGGAGAAGAATACATTTAAACATTTGACAAGCTAACTAAATTTTTTGATGATTTACTACAAGATGAAAAAGACATAAAAGTACTTTTTCTTCACTAGAGACTATATAAGGTAAGATAATCTAATAATATCAATATTTTTTTTAACAATTTCATAATTTTTACTATGTTTAACACTACTTGAATATAATATTATGGTTATCCAATTTTTTAACAAATGTGTTTGAATAAAAAAATTAATTTTTAGTACGTCTCATATCTTTTTAAGTGGCTATAAATGTGGCCATTCATATGGAATTTGGCCAATATAGGTAGAAAGTGGAGGTTAATGACTTAGTTCCTTCCAATGGGTTTAAGGATAAACTAGAAATTATTATGAAAATATAGAATGATCTAGATCTAGAAGTATAGGGTCCTTCTCATGAGAAAACAAGTTATCTAATGTACTTACAGTGTGGGGATATAGGGCATACTAAGCCCTAATGTCTTAAGTATCCTATGGTTGGACTCCATTGTGGTCATTTTTTCCATTGATAGATGTTTTTTATGATCATATTTTAAAATTAAACTTGTTTTTAATCATTGGAGTATGGGTCCTTTATTTTTGGAAATTTCATTTAATGATTGTGATCATAGTTTTGGAGCTTAGAATATTGTTTTTATAATCTTTTGGATGGTTCCCAATTAGATATGTTTCTTATAAATTTTTATTAATTTCATTTTATTGAATGCTTCGTTTCATTTGTGGAATAATTCCCCTCCCTCCCTTGTGGATTGATTTTCATGTTGTTATATAGGTTTAATTTATTATTTTAGTCAGTTGTGGGTTTCATTTGCTTGAGCATTATTGTTTGCGAGAACCTTCCTTGATAGTAGTGGGGTGTTCTAGTTATTTTGTTAAGCCATTAAGGATCTCGTTAGTTGAACATGATAAAGGAATTAAGTGAACGAATGGGAAAGTGTGGTGTTTTCTCTTCTGGTTGAGTTTAAATAGTAAATGGTATTAAGATTATTTGATTTTGTGATGTGCCTTATGAGTGGGATCCATTTCATGAACCTATGTGCCGTAAGAGGGTGGTGGATCTAGGGTTTCCTCATGTCGCCGCCTCCTCTCCCCCATGATGATCGATTTTTTGATTTTATTTTGGATCTCTCCGTGAAGAGTTCATTGTGCATCCCTCCGAAACGCTGATTTTGTGCTATGGGATTCTGTGGTGTTGTCGGATCCACGAGCGTAAGTATGGTTTGGGTCAAAGCGCTTTGTTCACCGGCATACTTCATCATAGCGTTTGGGGGTTCGAGATGGCACAATATCGTTCTGTGGTCATCGTTTTCAGCAATTGAGGGTCGTCTTCATGCTCGGCGGTGGCTTGAGTGCTTTGAGGGTTTGTGGCGGTCTTCTCTGGTGGGACTGTTAGTGGCGACGAGATCTAGTGTTGGCTCGGGTGTTTTTCTGCGTAACATCCTTCCGGTGGCTGGCGTTCGGGAGGAGAGTGGTAATTTTTCCTGGATCGTGGATTTTTGTTTTGTTGCTTAAGATATCTACATTTATTTTCATGGTTTCGGTTTAGGTATGATCTGTTTGCTGTGATAATTTAATGGTTTGGGATGTGCTGCTCCAGTCCGTGATGGTGTCTTCTGAATCCGTTGTTGGGTGTTGAGTTTTTGGATCGAAATTTGTTGATGGCAGGAAGTTTTTTTGGGTTATTTTTTATTTCATGATTTTTATTTGGATGTAAGTGCACTTGTGATGGTTTTTTGAGGTTGATAAAGCTTTCTTCCTTGGTGTTCTACGACTCAAGGGATATATTGGGTTTTGGTCTGGTAGGGTTTTTTCTCTGTATTGATGTGCTGATTTCTTGATGTCTTATTTGGTGTCTGACATTTTCCGTAAAAGTGTTTGAATAATATAAAATTTAATTTTCACTCAGTGGCATAAAATGAGATCTTATGTCATTCATTTGTGGTTGATTGTGGTTTTTTCATTCCATGGGTTCAAAGGTTATTTTTTTCAGTATGAGTTTCTATTATGATATTTCAGTTGTTTGAGAACACGTTTCTTTGTAGTTATTAATTGATAACTATATTTCCCTATTCATGAAAAAAATTGATCAGATGATAAGATTAAGATCTATCTTCCTGTGCCCAAAATACCTCAATCAATCCTAATATAACATTATCATTAAAAAGGATAAATAATATAAGGAATTTACAATCCTCACATAGATTTCATTGAATTAAAACCATCTAAATATTTAAAAAGCTATTGTAAGATAATGTTTCTACTCAGTAAACAATATATGTATTTTTTTGAAAAAATTTCTACTTCCTTCTCCTTTAATGCACCTATTTCTATAGGCAAAGCTCCAGTGGTCATATTCTGTGAATCTTAGAGTTGGTTGAAAAGTCTTGGTATGAACTCCTTTTTCCCTTATATTTTAAATTCATATTTTATCTGATTTTCATTATGGTAAAATAATTATAATTATGTTAAGTTATCTGTTTGTTAGATTAAACGTAGTTCATCAATTTATAAATATTTTAATAATCTAATTAGAAATTTTCTATCATCCATTTATAAGGATTCAATCATCCAATTAGAATGTTTTTATCTTTCTATTAAAAAGTTTTCTCACATGATTTAAAATATATTTCAAAATGCAAAAAGGACTCAACATCTAGTAAATATATTTCTTCTACAAAAATATTCTAAAACCTTGGGAATGTATAATGTTAGTAAGACATGTTATTTAAGAAATTGTGTCCTGATTTTAAAAAATAACGATTATAAAGTGTTAAAAGAAAAACATTCAGATCAAAAATATCTTACTTCATGTATTATTGTACACCTTTAGTAACCTTATGGTTAATCAGTTTAATCAATATTTAGAATCATATTTGATTGTGTTAAGGATTTGTGGTGTTGAGTTGTGCATTTGGTTAGGTCCTCTTGGGATCTTCCATTTTCTCTTGACCTTATTTTTTACTGTGGAATTTGGGAGGTGGGGATTAGCATGGATGGGATTTTTTGACATCTCTATGTCATTATGTTATTTATTTAATGTTATTTTATGAGGCTGAGGTTCATTTTGAGATTCCATGTGTTTTTTCTTTGGAAATTGGAAATTCTTAGTGGTTTCCTTCCATGCATGGTTATGGTTCATGGTTAGATGGAATGTGTGAAACCTCCCTTTTTTAGGATAAAAATAATTGCATTTTGAATTATTCATGTATTTTAGGACAAAAATCACAAGGATAAGTCCAAATTGTGTGATTCCCTAGAAAAAATTTTCCATGTTCTCTATTGTGTCTGTTGTGTCGCACACAACTTGCTCACAGTTTGGAAAACTATTTGGTAAGCTTGTGGTGTTGATATGGCTTTTTATTGCACCAAATTTCATAGTTATAAAATCATCATTAAAACCATTCAGTGAAAAAGGTGATCCATTAAAGGGGTTTCTATCCTAGGTAGTGACCAATGTATAGTTGGAACACATTTTGGAAAACCATATAGCATACCAAAGTGCTTAATTTTTTGTAATTTCCTATTTTTAACACTTCCCCCCATAAAAATTAGTCGACTCTTGAGAGACCCTTGAGGAGATTCAAAATCCACCATCTATAATCCTTTCACTCTCTTTTGTTATTTTCATGTGGTTTAGTTCCAATTATTCCTCTCTTTCCATATTCTTCCATCACATCTCTCTCCCCAAGTGGCTTTGGTTTTCCCCATGAACTCTAGAAATCTTATAGCCAATGATAGGGTTACGAATGGATCTAATTTTGGGATTTTTGGTGTCTAGGGTTTTTATACACTATTTCAATCACCATGGTTGTGATATCTATTGAAGGATTCATGTTTTGAATATAATTAGGATCTATCCAAGTATATGTTTCTATATAATTGTACAATTTTGGAGTTAAAATATTACTTATGATTTATAACCAACTTTTTATGAAAATCATGATTATAAGTGATAACCTTATAATGTTTTACAAATAAATGTACTCTGTTTTAAGCCTCGAAGAACTGGATTCTCCTTCAAGTTCCATGTTTTCATGTTATAAATGGAATATTTTAATGTCATAAGCTTTTTTGAAATGTCTGTGTGGATATATGAAATGGTTTTCATTTTGTTCATTTTAAATTATTCATTTTTTTACAATGAGTGAGAAATATATTTTAAAGTGGTATTTTACATTAAGTGAGGCGATGACCTCAAATTGACTTATAAAGGGGTAATTTAATGGATAAAAACTTGTGATTCAAAATGTAACACCCCAAGCATCCACGGTACGTTTCCCTTCGAATAATGTAATAGCTTTCATTTTACGCAAATTCGAGATTCTAACACACCGTGACCAATAAAACACACCATTATGAATAGTAATACCAACCTTTTGAATTTATATAAATATTATCTTTCAAAATGGTCTTTATATTTGGATTCAGAATTTTGAAATTATCCTATGCTGAATTTTGGGTATTTTTCAGAAAACTTTAAATTTTTTATGAATAGTGAAAAAACACTGGGTTATAGTTTAAAAATAAATTTTCATTTAAATAATTATTTATTTTATTTAAATTTAATTATGTTAAAAATAGATACATAATAACTATATAATTTCAATGTAATTAATTGGAGTTAGTTTATAAAAATATTAGATATATAAAAATTGTATTGAACCTTTCACCGTCTTTTACCCACTTCCTAGGCGAATATGGAAAGTCACGTACATAATTTTTTCACTTCTGTGAGTGGAATTTTGAAATTCCGAGAGGCACGGTATATATCAAGGAGTTAAATTTGGTTCAATAAGATAAAAATAATTTCTGGTGAATAGTAACTTTTTACTTTTATTTACCACGGTTAAAAGTAAATAGAGTAATAAGGGTAAAAATAATATTAATATTACACTAAGACATGTCATAATTATATTTTACAAGTGTATCTAGACCATAAACAACCTTAGGAATAATATATTATTATTTAGGTCCACTTGGATTAGATTAGAAGAATTATTATTATTTAATTCAAAGAAGAGTTAAAAGAGTTAAAATCAAAGTTTAATTACTAAAACATTTATAATATAGGGATATACATAAGATAAATTCAATTATAAATATTAATTAGAAAGATTAAAGTATTTCCTACATTATTGTATTTTATTTATAATTTTGAGACATTAAATTATTTAATTTAATTTTGACAAAATTGTGATGCAGTAATTACATAATTATTCACATAATAAAATAGATGATATTATAAATATTTAAATAAATGTAACTTGAGACTTTTTATAAATTCCACTAATTTAATAAGTTAATATTACATGTTATTATTAATTTAATTAAGTTTTTTCGCAGTAATAATGCTGTTATGATTTTCACAAAAATCAAATACCAAATAGTGTCAAAATTGACATAAAAGAGTTTTTAAAACAAATATTATATTATTAATTGATATTATATTCTTAGAAATCTAAGGATTGGCCAAAAGACTTATATAATAATATGTGTGTTATTAATGAACCACTTGTGGGCCTCTTGGATTTATATATTAAGTTTATTAACAATATATTATAAAACAACAAAGTGACATGGTAAATGTCAAACTAATTAACTAAGAGTTATAACTAAAAGATAAGGTTAATATAATGACCCAAAATATTAGAAAATATATTGGTTGAAATAATTTCTACCCATACCCACCTTTTATTTTGAATAATCCACTTTTGATCCATTATAAACTGAAAATGAATTTATTATAAAATAATACATTAACTTTTTCCTAAAGAGCCCCTCCTGCCCCTTATAAAAGGACACCAGTTCTAAAAAATTATTCAAAAATTAAAAGCCTTTTAGATCGGTCAAAACCTTCAAAAATACACTCTAAACTTCCCTCACATCAATCAAGGGGCATTATTTTGACCATAAAGCCAACTTATGGATCCCTTTTGATCAAATCAAAAGGTAGAACCCGAAGAAGAGGTAATGTTTTCACCACCCTTTTTCAAGTTCTTTTCTTCTTCAACTTCATCATTCATTGTTATTTATAATATAAAATAATAACTTTAGAATATTCTATATACTATGATGTAATTATAAATATTGTACAACCATATTCAGTATTCTATCCATCCTTTGAATGACATGTCACCATAGTGAATACGTACGGCGTACCGTCTCCACATCATGGTGTAATTGTTATTCAAAAACATTATTATTTGGATGGGTATGACAATGATATTTTATTCACGTAAATAATAAATATAAAATGATAATTATTCTGTATATATGATATACCATCCAATTATATATTATTTTAATATCAAATTAATGATATTGTCGCTCGTGCGTATGTACAGACTACCGTGTCCACGAACGCGATGATATTCATTCCACATCGTATCCATTGAAGAATAATTTTCATTTTATGTTTAAAAATAATGTTTAAATTATTTATATAATTCTGGATATGAATAAGATACAACTTATCCATAACAAACAAAGCTTACGTGACAAAACATATAAAGGAAAATGAATTCGTTAACACTCGAAATGACGATAATACTAATATATTATTAACAAAGCAATGTTAAAAGATCATATATGATATCACATGATTCATGTATAATTTAATAACAATTATTTCACCATTATACAAGAGTTTAACATACCATCAACGAAATAAAATTACAAGGTAATGGGTTTTCATCTAACTCCTTATTCCTGTTAGATTCATGCCACATTGCCACTATTACCTTTTGTGTGGTGTATTTACTGCCCATAATTGTATTATTTGTGTAATACAATTTAATTTATGTGTATTTCCATATTAATTGTATGACACCTCTTTCATGGGGTCTATGATTCGTAAGTTACCAAATTGGTAAGAGTTAACTACTCAATCTCATTATTATCCATGATTTTTTATGTGTATGTATTTACAGGGACATTTTTATCGTCCATTTCAATTTTTCATAAAAATGATTTCAAAATGAATATTTTTAGTAATTTTGAAAGGTACACATTATCAAGATCATAATTTTAAATGTTTTAATGATTTATCATTCTAAATCTTTTTAATTAATGTCAATTTTTTCAAATTTATTTTAAGGATTTATTTATATAGATATTAATGTTTTGAAATGATAATTCATTTCAATAGTTTTGAAGTGGTATGGGACACATTGATTCAAAAATATCATTTAAATTACTTCCTTCATAAATTTGTTACATTTCAATGATTTCAAAAAAAGAGATATTTCTCTCAAATATTTTTGATTTCATCTATATCAACATCCTTTGATGGATTTAAAGCTTATTTGACATTGATTAATTATGATACAAAACATCTATATTGTAATGAAGTTTTTGTGATATGTATGACTGTGGATTTGTTATTTTTACACCATTCAATGGTTATAGAGAAGTTATTGACATTTTGTATGCTAGTTTTAATACGAATGTTTATGTTATGTTTAAACCTGTTCATATGAGGAATGCATTGGACTAAATAAGTGACAGGTGGATCCCGTTATAGCTCCTCATTGCATCGGTAGGTCTCATGAGACAAACTAGTGTCTTGGCACAAGGCCTTGAAAAAATATTATTTGTAGTCTTTGCACGAGGCCTTGGCTACGTGGTTATGATAGGCTGGCATTATGCATTCCATCATTATGAAAGTCGTTATTGATATTTCATGTGATTATTCGAATAGTAGAATATCTATGTGAATAAGTAAATGGCATTATTTCATTTTATTTCTTCCATATTATGTTAAAGTTCAAGTTTAAAAGTCTTTTTTTAGCTATACATTGCCTTAAATGTTTATGATTATTTATGAAATTTTCTGCTATATTGTTATCCTTACTGGGCATTTGAGCTCACCCCTTTCTATGTTTTATTTTTCCCAAGATGTGAAAAAGTATTTTATGAATGACCTTCATGAATAGTATAATGGGATATGAGTGTGGAGACAATATGTTGTTGTAGTTTTCAATTTATGATGAAATATTAACTTTATTAATGTATCTAGTGATTCAAGGCTACTAATCTAATAAGTATTTTGAGACTTGATATTGTGTGATTATGCCAATGTTATTTAACAATGAACCAACTCTGTGTAACTGGGGTTGGGGCGTTACACAAAATTTGATTGTTTTTTACCCCTTGCTAAAAATTCCTTAATAAATCATTAGAAAACTTTTTAATGGATTTGAAGGTCGTAGACCTTGTTTTGTATTTCAACAAAGAAAACTCACATGGGAGGGTGTTTTTAAAATCCTTTTAAATGGTTTGTGATTTCAATTATTTTATAATGAGAGTTGGGAAAGTCATTTTATTAAATTTGAAAGGGTTTGTATTTCTGATCCATTTTTCAGTGTTAATGACCCAGTTTATTTTTTTAAAGGGGCAGCGTCAAATGTACCCCTTGATTTCCCCTTGATTTTATTACCCCGTGAGTGGGATTTTTTCGCAATGTTATTATTATCATTTCCCTTATGTGGGTTATCAATCTCTAATATTTTCTTGTTTCCCCTAATGTTTAAGAATGTGATTTATTATTTTGTGGTTTCATTTTTTATATGTGTATATTCATTGTTGGGTTTCATAGTTGAGGGTTATCAATAGTTACACCTTGTGTGCAAGACATTTCTTGGATGTTCTTTTACATTGCGTCATTTTTGGTGATGGGAACCCAGATATTATGTGGGTGATCTTGACTATTAATAATATTGGTATAAATGCCATTAGGGGCCCTCCATTCATTATAGGAACATTTTCTTGGAGGGTTGTTTTATTATAATGAGGGTTTTTTGGATATTTGTATGGCTTATGTTTATTATTAGTGAATAAAGGTGGCTGGTTTGTAGGTTGGTATACCATTATATAGCTAAGTGCATTGAATTTTAGGACACTATAGGGTAGAACCCATTAAACATTCAATTTATTGGTTTGTTATTGATTTATGAAATTTTTATATAGTGTTTGTTTGTATCATTTCCCCTTCATTCAATGATATTGAACAAATTATTGGTTATATTTGATATATTCCTTGTGTTAAGGATGGTAATTTTTTTGTGGTTGAACCGTGTGTGTGATGGGTTATTTACTTTAGAAAATTGAATTTTCAAAGATGTTTGGAAAATAGTTAGGAAATTAAATACTCATATGTTGTTCTAAAATTGTATTTCAGAATGGTTGTTTTGGTTTGGATATGGAACCAGTCAGTTAGAGGTTTTTTAGAAGCGATTTTCAATTTTAATAATACTTTTTATGCAACATGATGGGTTGTGTGGATTTGAAATAGATTATGCTGCTGGGAATGTTTTCAAATAATTCTATTTAGTTTTGGAAGACAATGATAAATTATTAGATATAAAATTATTTATTTTTTTAGATTCAATAAAATATAATATATATAAAAATTTACCTTATATTTTATTTCCAAACTAAAATTTATTAATTTCCATAAGAAACATATTGTATATATTTGGTGGGTTGTTATGATCTATTGGTATTTTTATCTTATGAAAATATGTTTTATGTTTTAGGTTCCAAGTTGGACATGTTATTAATTATTTTTGGATGATTTGGGGTGAGTTTGGTGGTGCTGAAAAATTACGGTTTTCATGGATATGATCTCATGCTCTTCTTGAGATAGTTTTTAGTTGTTTTATTTTTGGTTTTTGTCGTATTTATTATTCATTTTTTGTATCCTCCAACTTATGGATAGTGTTTGTGTTTAATTTATGAAAATATTTTGAATTAGTTCAGTAGGTTATGACCTTTTTGGAATTCCTATTTAATTTATATCATTATATAATCTCCTACCTTTTATCCCTTGTTGGGTAAAAGTCATTCCAAAATGGGTTCTTTTGATAATAAGGTAGTACTTCCCCATCTGTGGGGGATCAGAAATTCCCTTTGGGGTTTTTGGTAGGTCGAGTTGGGTTCTTGGTCGGATGAAAGCCCAATTTAGTTAAATAAAAAAGGTGTCAGGGTTGGGTTTGTGTTTCCTTAATTAGTATCCATTATTCATGACATACCCCTTTTATTTTGGTATGTCAACATTTGTCAAAGAAAGAGTGGTAATAGAGAAGAGATTCTAGCTATCTTTTTCTCCTCCTCATGTTGAATCTACCGAGGGAAGATAATGTTTTGAATTAATAATTTGAGTTCAAATTAGTTGTTGCGATTAATTTTGTTCTAAAATGACATTTTTTATCCCCATTGAGTATGTAACTTATATTGGTGGTTATTCATTGTTTTTTTGGATATAAATGAATGAGAACCTACGCTAAACAGTTACAATACATGGCTTGTGAAACTATGTAGTACCTAGTGGTTGAGTTTTCCTCCTTTGCAGAATGTGTTTCACTATTGGTTCACATTTTCCCAATCATTGTGAAAAAAATATGCACATAGATTTTTCTTCCATGGACTATTTTTTGGACCATCATTTTTTCCATAATTCATCTAAAGTGATTTTCAAAAATATGAGCTGAATTGATGATTGTTTTGATGCTGATTTTTGATGTGATTTTTATGAACCTTATTTGAAGGATTGTTTGGTTCTTTGAGTGTACTTGGTTTTAAAACATTGTTTTGGAAAATTATGGTATTTAAAATATTTTAATATAAAAACAGGATTTTATGAATTAGTAGGAATATTTAATTCCTTTAGTTTTACGAATTATTTTATAAAATAGTTATTTTTATTAAAGTATTTGGAAAATGTGATGTTTCAAACCTGCTTCCTTGTGTATCAAAAAGGACTTTTTCATCGGAAACAATTTTTTAATGTGTTTTGAAAATGGAAATTATATTTAATGAGCATTATTTTTATTCTTGGTTTATTAATTATATGGGATTTTGAAAGGATTTTTTATAAATTACTATATTGGGGAAATGTTTTGTGTTATAATAAGGTTTTTGAAATTTAAAAGGTATGTTGTATTGGAATTTTAGTGATAAATAATTATAATATTATTTGAAAATTAATTGGTGGAAATGTTTGTTTCAAAATAAATGTTCTTTTAGTGTAATGTTTTGTTAATTGTTAGGGGGTTTTTAGTTTTTTCTTTGATTCCTAGAATATTGTGTAATAATTTGGTTTTTTTAAGAATTAATATTTGTTGTTCATGCATTTTTTTTCTCCAAAAATGATTGAAAAGTTTTCTCTAGTTTCAGTGCACCTAGACTCCATGCGAAGTGGTGATGTGGAACCTTCTGTGAGATTGAAGCCCATTTTCTACTTAGTGAATTTGTATATTCCCTATTTCATTACTTATTAGGGGTAATTATATGTGGTTAGGTTGTCTGAATAGATTTATATGACCCTAAATTCTCTTAGAACTCCTATAATATCATGAATGAGATCTATCAATATTTATCTTATCAGATTTAGTGAATTTTAGTGGGAGATGATGGTACCTCCCTAACTGCATAAAGGTATGTCTTAAGAGATTTTAATGATAGAGGTTTTCAAGAAGTTATTTATTAATGTTTTTAAATTTGTGCAATTTCTTTATCTCATGGGTTCTCATTTGGGTGACCAATTAGTGAGGATGTACATTAATCACTTTTTGAAATTGGCCTTATTTTCTCCAATGATGGTTATCAACAAATTTGATAAAGTTAATTTCTTCAAGGATCCCCTTCACCAAGATCTTTGTTTATCTGTACTTGAGTTAGGTCAAAAAAAATTTCAATAGGTTTTCAACGAGTCCATTCTTATAGAAATGGAATAGTCTAGGCAACCGGTGATGGGTGATGCCTTAGTTTCATAAAATCTCCATAAGTATAAAACAAAAAGTAAAGATTATGAATAGAATTAGATATAGCTAGAACCAATGGTTCCTTCAAGTTATAGTAGAATATATCTCTTTTCATTCAATTGAGGTGATATAGGCTATAATAATCATTAATATTTTATGTATCCTTGTTTTTTCACTTGTTGTGCATGTTTGGTACAACATCAAATGTTTTTTCATATGGGTTATGAGAAGAATTATTGGGTTTAACACTTTCAGTATGGGTTTTTTTAGTACCTTTCCATTGAATGTTGTGATATGGGTTTTGGAGCTTTAATTTTTTTCAGAATATTATTGATGATTAATCATTGAAGATGTTTCTTATGGATAATTTTTAATTCCTTTATATGGAATTCTTTGATTATTTTTTGGAATTATCCTCCTCCCATATGAGTGAATATTGAGTTTTCTCATTAGGTTGTATCTCTTTTGTTGGTTGGTTGTGTGTTGTATTTCATATATAATCATTATTTTTTTGATATTTTAATTAGAGTGTTAATTTTCACCCATTTTTATGTTGATACATTGAGGTTCTCATCCATTAGACATGAGAATAGTCATGAGTTCACGATTGGGTACGTAGGGTGTTTGTTCTATTAGTTGATTTGGTATACTAAATGGTTTTGCGATTATTCCATTTATGGATATGCCATTTTATGCTATCTAGTTCATTAACACATGTTATCCGTGTGTATCATGAATTGATATTTGATCCCATTTCATTATTTTGGGGATATTTGTTGGTTCTTTTCCTTCTATATATTATTTTTTTATTTTGGTTTTACTGAGAGTTTCTCCATTGGTATATGGGTTATAATGGGGCACATTTCATTATATTTATTCATAGGTGTCACTATGTTAGAGGAATTATAAATGGTAAGGATACCATTTTAGGTCTCTCATTCTTAATATGACTTCATGTTTGACGATTTTGTTTCAGATGTACATTGAGATGTTGGGTAAGATTTTGGTTGATCAATTTCATAGTGTTTGAAAATATTTGTTTTTGGTTTTGAGGATAGAATGTGTTAACTAGTTCCTTTGGTTAGGTCCTCTTAGAATCTTCTATTTTCTCTTTCCCGTTTTTTGAATATGGACTTTCTGGTGGGAAAACTTTTCATGGGGTGTAGTTTGTGACACCCTTTATTCACTATGTTGTTTTTTTTCATTATTTTATATGTCTGAGGTTTGGTTTGATTTTTCGTGATGTTTCATCTTCACATATAGAAATTCTCATATCCTTCCTTATATAGATGGTTAAGGAATGTGGTTAGTGGTAAACTATGTGACCTCACTTCAAGCGGAGCCTCCTGAATTTATTTTGAACTATGAACAACTTTTTAGTAAGGGAAATGTAATTTTATGTCCAAATAGATTGACCCCCTAGGAGAAACCATGTGGGTTTCCTCATGTGTTTGGGGTGTTACGAATGACTTACACATGAGTTTTTAAATTGTATAGAAAGAATACAATGTGGATATAGTTTTTCACAGTGCCTAATGTATAGTTTATTGCATGGTTTGTATAACTATGTAGTGCCCATGTTGAATTGTGTGAAGGGTGTCGGGACTAGGTAGTTGCTAGCTTAAGGTTTGTTTATGGTATGAAAAACTGTGCAACCAAATCATTTAGGCTTTCCTAGTGTTTAATTTTTTTTGAAATTACCAATTTTCATATTTAAATTAAGAGGGGTTTCAAAACTCCTCTCTATTATACATATCAAACCACGGATGGGATCCCTTATAGGAGCTCTAAAATCATCCACCTTTTATCCTTACATTGTCATTGGAAATATCTAAGATATCTTGAGCTATTTCATCTAGTCTTTCCCTTTCATCATTTACCTCTCTCTCCTATCTTTGATGTGTCTTCCCCCATGAACCATAAACATGTTTTATACTATTTTAGTGTTCTAGGATTCAATAATGTTGATATTTTTGGTTTCTAGAGATTGGATATGTGTTTTCTATCCTTGTGGGTGTGCTAATCGATGAAGGTAAAACATTTCGCCTTGTTTTTCACCTTTTCCAAGTAAGTGACTCTACAAAATTATTTCATTTCTGAATTTATTGTTTTCATATCATTTGTAAATTTTATTTTATTAAACTTATGATTATATTTTATACTATTTTGATGTTTTAAAAACCATTTCCTTGTGTTTTGACCTTGGAATAATTGGTTTCCCTTTTAAAATCCATGTTTTGATGTTTAAAATGGTTTCTTTACAAGTTTTATGATTTTCTGAAACAGAAGAGGGTATTTTTAAAAAAGATTTCATTATTGTTGTTGTTTGTTGATTTGATTTTAGTTTTCAATGAGTAAAAATTAAATTTTAAAGTGATATTTTACATAAAGTGAGTTTTTGACATCAAAGTGATTTATAAATGGATTCATAAATATATTTTAAATTGTTATTTGGAGTGTGTGTGTGGTTTACCCCTTATGAAAAATGACTCAATGGATCTATTGAAATTTGGTGGTTGGAAATAAAGGCCTTGTGCCTTATTTTTTACTATAAAGAAGAAGACCATTGTGGAGGGTGGATTTTATATTTTTTAAATAGTGTATGATTCCTATCATTTTACAAAAATTTCTTGTAATATAATTATAATAAACGTGAAATGGATTATAATATTGAGCCATTTTTTGATATTAATGGTTCTGTTGGCACTTTGGTTTTAAAATAGTGAATTTGAAAGGTGCCACATGATTTACCCTTTATTTGATTATGCCTTGTGTGGGTTCTTTATCATTATGTGATGGTTTTCATGTCCCTTGTGTTAATTATTGGTCACTATGAGATGCTTATTTCTCCCCTTGGGTGGGAATGTTCTTGATTATGCCATAGGTGAATTTTTTTATATTAGGAGATTCATAGTTGACTCTTGGGGGTGAGGTTTAGCTATGGTTTTTCCTTGTGTATTAGATATGACAAATGTCACTCATCTCTAATCCTCACGAGAATCACATCCAAAAGGAATCTCATAGATATCACTAAAATTTAGAGGGTTGGGGGCGGAGGAACACTCTTCATTCTAGAGAGTGTTCTTAGAGAGATTCTCTCTAGGCATTGAGAGAATTATCATCGATTCTTTTCATACATATACAAAAAACCCATTGGGATAGTAATAGTATAATTTGTTTTAAATAGTGTTGTGGTTATAAAATAATAATTTCCCTAGTTCCCTTATTATATACTTAATACCTATAGTGCACCATTTATATAATAAAAATAATATTATTATTTATTAACTTGTGAAAATCCATTTAATTAAATGAAGATTATTTTTTGAATAATTGTTTCAAAATTTATTCAAATAGTAATTTAAATGTATTATTTCTCATTGGACCATTAAAATTTCTATGTCACTTCTCCACAATTTTTATCAGGACTTCAATAATAAATATTTTTTAAATAAATAAATATCTCCTTTTTATTTTCTAATAAATTAATATTATATTCACTTAATATAAAATAAATTTTTATTATAAATTTTTATCACAAAATATTCTCTCATCGAACTAGTGATGGAATATATGTGATCAAAAAAAGGATAAATAATTATTAAACTATATTAGTGAATAATATTTACTGAACAAGTTAAAAAATAAATTTTATTATTATTATACAGTGGTTCTAGATACACTTTGTATGTGACCCTTTAGGCCTCTTTTTCTGTGGAATTAGGCAAGGCAACCAAAAATCCCAGGATAATCTCTAGTAACATGACAAGGTACCCATAATTTCACAATAACCTACAACCTCATAGTGAAACATATTGTGTAATATAATATCTTTATAATGATATCTCTAATAAATCTTGTTTCATGTTGGTATCATCATTATATGTACTTGATGTATCTTTCTTTGACATTATACAATTGAACATTCCCACATAACACCACAACAATGGATTTATTAGGGATTTCTAATTTACTTTGATGGTATTGAGATATAAACATGTATTAATTAAAAGAAAGGGATAATCCTTTATTCTTTATTTCATTATTTCAATATTATTCGTGATGAACCCAATGTACCTTACCTCACCTCAAACATATTTCATCATGGATTCCCTAAACACATCAAAGTATATAACATGTGATATTCATTAATAATATTATTATTCAATTTTATAGATCAATACACATGTACATAGATAGGAACATCCATTGACACATATAAATGTGGATTTCCTACTGGTGGGTTAGGTTCTCGAAATCTTATACATCAGAAATTACCAAAGGAAAACATTATGAGAATGTGCTTCAAAGACCTGTGAGTCTCCATCCCTCATGGACTATATCATTTGTGTCTTGTCAAAATATACAATCTGATTATAGAATATATATTTTAGAATATTATCATGGAACTTCTAAGATCTCATCATAGTAGGGAAAAACTATAACCTTTTAGTATGGCAACGACTCTTCTGAAATTATCACATACCATGTCAAGAAGAAGAAAATCATGATGTGATAAAAGGTTTATTAATATTCGAAAAATGAATAAAGGTTACCATAAAGTACATAGAGGATTGTTCTAAGGATCAAACTCCAAAAAACTCCAACTTTATCTACAGATAACTATAATAACCATCAATATGAAAGTTCATATATGATAATCATGATTCTACTAAGATGATGATTGAGGTAAGGGGAACACCATGTTTTATTCCATGGATAATCTTATTATAAGAACTTCACCCCAATAATAAAATAATCTTAAGTGGTGTTACATCAAAATATTGTGATATTTTTCATTGGTATGCCCCTGATTCTCATTCAAGAGCCACTACTAGATTATTATCGCCATATAATGTGAAAGGTTATTTATTGTTGGGTTCCCCATCAAGATCATAGGCAATGTTGAGTATCCAAATAGATTATTTAGCTACATAAAAAGACTATATATATTCAAAAACTATTTTAGAATCAATGGAGATGGTTCTTGTGAAATCTTCAAGCTCAAAAATCCTCTATTATGACTAAAGACACAACCTGACTAAAAAATTATATAGTTCTGATATGTTTGACATCTAGAATGAGTATAACCACTTATAACTTGCTCATCGCCTCCTAAATAAAACTAGAATATATACATATATCTTCTTAGATAGTTAAAGACAAACATAATAGATAACTAATGGTTTTCACCTTTGTCATCTTGATGCATTTCTATGCTGTTAAATTCAAAGGAATCATTAATCCTAAAAGATAACATGGAATACCTGATTGAACCTATCATAGAAGTTTATGTGATATTACTAAATATATACATCTCCTCTTGTGTATAAGGACACTTTTTCTTGGAAATATGTATACAATGTGACACTAGAATAAATCCAATATTGTGTTGTTCAATTCTAAATCACATTAGTATATGGTCAATGTTTGTGCCTTGACATAGTCCACGAAGCCTCTCAAATCTATCACAAATAACCTTGATCCATAGAATATTGGCTACTTCACCTATGTATTTCATTGAAAAGAATATATTTTACCACTCCTTAACTGACTGTAAGGCTAGTTTGTCATTTCCAATAACTAAAATGTCATAAACATATATTAATGACAACACTCCCACTAAACCTCTTGTAACCACAAGGATCACAGTTTTTCTTAATGAAACAAAATCCTTTTACAACTTCATCAAAATGAATATTCCAGGACCTGTATGCTTTCTTCAATTCATAAATGAATCTATACAACATGAATTTTTTTTAGAATTACTTGTAGTCAAATAAACATTCTAGTTGTTCCATATGACATCTTCCTGAATGTTCCTATTAAGAAATAGTACTTTTACATTCTTCTTTATAATTTCAATGTAATGTTAAGTAGTAGTAGCATATATAATTCTAATTGATTTAATCATGTAATGTATGTAAAGGTTTAATCATAAAAATATACATGACACTGTGTAAACCCTATAGAAACTATCCTTTCATTATTGGAATGATTCCTTAAATGACCAGTTTTCACTTGAATACCTATTTTCAACTAATAGGATTTACATCAACTGGTCAAATGACCAAAACCGAAACGTGATTATGATACATTGAATCCATATAAAAATTAATTTCTTCCTTCTATTTTGTTTCTTCTGATCTCTCTACGACCACATTTTAGGAGAGAGGTTCATTATTATCAACTAATAACGAGTCATTATCTATGGTTACTAGTAAGCAACATCTGTTAGGAAGAAATAATTCCTTGGGGACTGAGGTATTTTTTTCTAGTACCAACTCTTACGTATATTGAGCATCAACTTCATCCAAGCCAATCATGCTAAAATTATCCTTATTGAGGATGGTGTTGTACTCAAGTATGTTTGTTGAATTTAATGTTGTATGGTTTGTGTTGATTGTAAATTCTCACATGGAATAGCAAGGAGTTTTTAGGGAATGTGGTGTTACGATTGAGGCAGAAATTGGTATTGAAACTGGTGTAGTTTCCTAGTGTATGCCTAATTTTTGGACCTCAAAATTGTGAGTTTGTTTTTTGAAAAGTATTGTTTTCCGTTTTGGAGTGTACAATATGTGGACCACAATGACAGTGAATGGAATGGGATTTAAATGAATAGTTCACAGACAATGAAAATTGGAATGTAAAATGGCGTTGAAAATAAACAAAGTGAACTGTGAAGCACATAGCGGGAACAGTTCGTAGAACATAAAATGGTTCATGGTGAAGACTTACATCTCACTGGTGGAAAATGGTTCACATAATGTTTGTGATATTAATGATATATTTTCGTTTGTGGAAATGAGAGTTTGATTTGAGCTTCCATAAAGGAAGAATGGTGGTATATAGACCATAGAGGGAAAATGGTTCATCAGTGAAGCAGTATGCAGTGAGAATGTTCTGAATCGATGATTTGGGAAATCTCAAAATAATGAGATTTTAGGATATATTTGCCAATATATGGAGATATAATTCCTTTTTTAGAGTGACTGATTCTGATTACAAATATCAGAATAATTCACAGATTCCTAGAGTGTTTCAGGGGAAGAAAAATCCATGAAGGAAAAAAGTTGATTACAGAGGAGGAAAATGGTTGACGGAAAGAGTGGTGGTCTGTAGAGGAGAAAAAAGTCCATAAAAGAGAGTGTATTTCAAGGAGGAATCTCTCAAAGTACATGGATTAGGGCAGCATGTAGTGGATTAGGGAAGAACATAGAGTAGTAACTCAATGTATGTTGAGTAGGGATGTATGTGGAGGAAGCAGTCATGGTGTGTGGTGAAATACAGTTCATGGAGGAAGGAGGCCAGTTTTTAGAGGAACAGTCTACGAACTAAACAGTGTACAAATAAGTGGATTACATCTACATGGGAAAAATGACTTCATCAGAGCATCCATTTATAGTTGTGGATATATGATTTAATTATAATCCATTGAAGCGACCTTCAAGTTACTAAAATGAGTCCAAATCCTTCCAAGTTTAGTGATAATGGGGGATAAAACGGAAGTTTTCTGATGGACGCAATGTATTATCCCTAAATGTAGGGTTCATAGAATAGAGTGACAATGTTTAAACATGTGTACTTCATAACTAGTGAAGAATAGTGTATTTTGGTATGACCAACACACTGTCAGTGTATGCTCCGTAGATGTATCCCTAATTGGTGAACTATGTAAAATTATTGTGTATCATCTCTTTTCATGTGAATGGTTGATTAATGATTGTATCCATTGTATAGGTTTAATTAGACCATTACAATTTGGAAACAATATCCATCATATTAAAAGAAAAATTTGACACTCTAATTCACCCCTCTCCTATCAGGGTGTCTTGGGATCCTTCCTATGGGCTCCTTCTATAGAAATATTGTTTGTCTAATGATAATAACTTTCTTTATTAAGGGTTTATATATTAAATATACCATGGTATCTTTGGAATTTCTAATAAATACACATTTCATGCCTCTGGAATATAGTTTATTTCCAAACATGGCCTTAAAAAATGTCTCACATCAACATACACGATTATGTAACCGAATAAGTTTCTCCACACTCCTTTACTTGATGGGAATTATATTTTTAAACATTATTTGGTTCTATATTTATTGATTATGTAATAGTTTGTATTACATATCCCAAAAAATATAATGGAATATATGGATGATTCTCCATTAACCTTACTATGCCTTTCAAGGAATGATTTCTTCTTTCACTAACATCATTCCACCAAGGTGTATATGGTGGAATGATCTAGATAGTGTCCCAATAATCTGTAGAAACTTGATAAATCATTGGTTATGTTATTCCCCAGCTTCATTATATCTAAAGATCATTTTCCACTTAAAAGTTTATTCTTTTATAAATTATTAAATTATTTGAATTTATCAAAGGCCTTAGACTTATATCATATCAAGTAGATAAATCCATATATATTCATGAAATTTTTAAAAATTATGTATTATGAATATCCACCTATATCTACCACTGTAAATGGTTCACACACATCAGTGTGTAACAATTTTAGAATCTCAGTTTCCCTTTCATCCTCTCCTCCAAATGCTGGTTTGGTTATTTCTCCTTGAAAACATTTATGATATCTTTTATGCGGGTTTATCTCATAATAGTATAAATATATCTCTTGATAGAACTTTTTTAAATACTTCTTTTTCATGTGATCAATATGGTGATACCCTAGTTGGGTGTTATATGAGTCATGTGAACATGATAAATTATCAATTTTAAATACTAGTTTATCTCAATTTAATACATAAATACCAGTATTTAGTTGTTTCATACCATAACAAATGTTTCCTTGGTAAAAAAAGACTTATTTACTTCCAACTTTTAAAATTATTCCATACATGTCATGGAATGAAACATAGATGACTTTTTTAGTATAAAAATTCATAAAAGAAAAATTCTATTAAACTAAAATAATTTTGGTTGGAAACAAAATGTGTTGATGTCCTATATCCATGTTTTAAGTTTTTCACCAATGGCTACTCGAATATCCATCATTCCTCTAG
Source organism: Viscum album (assembly GCA_963277665.1). Lineage (NCBI taxonomy): Eukaryota > Viridiplantae > Streptophyta > Magnoliopsida > Santalales > Viscaceae > Viscum > Viscum album. The sequence continues at coordinate 410,860,377 of OY728128.1, read as the reverse complement.
AAATATCTTGCACTCTACATGGTTCTTCCGTTTGAAAAAAGATGTGATCAACACAAGCTATATATAATACACATTGTGTATATGTTGAAATTTTACACTCAACAATGAACACACCTTTAGCTTCCCCTTGATTTTTTTTGTAGATCCTATTCTAGTGGCCCAACTTACCACTTAAAAACAATATTTTCTTTTCTTTTCCGACCTTTTGATAAAATTATTCTTTGATGGAAGATTCATGGGAGGTTTATACATATAATGAGTTTTGGGACCATTTTCATTGTTCTTACTTTTCTTATTCAATATAAAGTCTGCTTATTTTTCATTCCCTGTGCCCTTTTCAACCTAGAAAATGTAAATAATAAGTTATAAAAGAGTCTTCTCACCACTCTTCATGTTGTAATATATAATGAAACTGGGGAATGATTTCAGTAGTGTAAAAAGTATGAGATCTATATATTGATCATCATGGAATTTAATGCCCATGATGTTTATGTACAATTGGTATCCAATCATCTTGACTACATGAGGTCCAACGGGCACCGACAATCCAAGATGGAATGTGAATATTATATTACAGATCTGATCTATCTCTTGCCTCAACTTCTCTTCATATAGATCATGAAGGTGATAAATCATGTTATAAACCTCCATATACTCATTTTGATTTAGAATATACCTGGAAATGGAAGATAGAATGACATATTGGACACATGCAGAATCATACAAATATTTACTGTAGATAGAAAACTCTTCCTCACATCCCTCTGGGCAAGTTGCTTCAGGAATTTGGTTTTAAAGTATAAATAATTTCATTTCATGGTTTAGAATAACATATTAGCAACATATCTATTCATTGAAATTAGTTCTAGTTAAAATGGAATCCCTCCCAAGTATGAATCATAATAATATGTTTGATTTCATGTTAATTAGCATTTCTATAACTAAAATGTGAATAATTTAAGTAATTTATATAATAAAATTATAAAATAAATATTAAATTTGTTAATCTCCCACTATTTTATTTTAACTTATTGGCTCTCACCATTTGTTCCTAACATCACATATCTTAGAAATTCTAGTTTCAAGGGACAATATTCCACATATCAAAATCTATACAACATAGTAAGAATTTTTTTAAGGGTTTAAATTTGGAATAAAATTTCTAACTACATTAACATGAAATTATTTGATCTATGGATTAGACTCTCCAATCCCGAAATCCCCAAATTTATATTTCTTCAACCCTTTCTTCTCAGTAATACATTGTTAATTAGTAATTCATGTGAATTAATTTATGTATCCCCAAAACCAAATTTATATTAAAATAAAACCTAAAATCACCCTAACTTTTTAACCATTAATGAACTTTGAACTATTTATCATTTATATCTTATGTAGGGGAATGTTAAACTGAATTACGGTATATAATTGAGGTATTTTTTTTCATTGTTCATAAATTTACTAATTTTTATATTTAGTACATGATTATTAATTTTAGGTGGATTTGTATATGTGATTAGCCATGTATTAGATAACATTTATGCATAATCTAATTTATTTTAGTTATAAATTTAATTCTTGTTAATTCATTAATTCATGTGATCACAACAAAACATTCATAATGAAAAAACTGAGAAATATAAAATAATTAAAATAATAAGAGTTTTCTAATTATTATCTTTTCTAAATGGTTATTTTTTCTCTATGAAGGTAAACTAATCATGGACTTAGGGGAAAACCCTGAACCATGGCTTGGTTCATGTTTAAATTTTCCACATATCCACCCTTGTATCTCTTTGGATCATTTTTCCTCATCTCCAAACATGAATCACCTACAGTCTCCTATAAGTTCTATCAACTACACATGATTTTACTCACACACAGGTGAGGGGATCCAAAGGATTAGTTAAAGGGGATTACATAAAAAAACCTTGGGAACATAGGCCATTACAGAATGAGATGAGGGATGATGTGTATTCCATAATTATGGCTTAATAATAAATTTAAATGAAACCATTATGTACAATGTTATGGTATATTATCATGATCATCCCCACACATGCAATGAATTACACATTTATTAAATATAATGCATTACCCATCATTCATATTTAAGATAGATCATGCTTTAATAAATTAATTATATTCTTCTATAGTCTATTATTTATCTTAATTCTCATCCAAACATTCTTGAGATCCCAATCCATAAAAATGTTAGAAATTTTAAATAAATTTATTTAAAATGACTATGTACAAAACATAAACCTTATAGACAACACAACGAGAACCCATCTGAATGAACAATCTTGTGTTATTTTCATATGCCTTTTTCTCATGTGACATGTAGCATAAAAAACTTATCACATAATTTCATGCCATGTATGAGTAAATTTAATGACACATAAAACACATGTTATTTACATTGTGTGTTATGTTTTAATACTCATAAATTAATCATTTTATTACAACATGTACATGAAGTACTATTCAAAATATTATATAGAATATAATAAGACCTTTAGCGTATATAAAAACCATTACATTGCATATAAGAGTTGACTGGATAAAAAAATGCAACACATATGAAAATGTTTTAAATTATTTTATAAATTAAATTTCAATTTTACATTAGAAATTAATATACATAGTGTTTAATATCCTACTAGATTTCATGTATAGATCCTTGTTTTCTTTCCACGATGCATGATTAGGGACTGGGAATGTGGTCCATCGATGAAAATTAATGGATTAGACAAATTTTACATGTGATACACACCATGAAGTCTCTGAGTTTTATAGTTACTAGTCATGTAGGTCATGTAAAAAAATACAAGTTAAATTTTTTACAAATGGACTACATGTCATGTACTCCAGTTACACATTATGTAGTTCAGCTAATATTGTTCCAAGATGAGCTCGTAAACATATAGAGTATTAAATACTCATCACATTTAATAAATTCACACACTCCAAATTAATTCCAATTTAATTTGTGATTTTCCATGGTGAGTTAAAAATGGGTACATGATGTGTAAGAATGGTCATGACACCATGTATTCTTGATCAATATGGATAGAATCATTAGCACCACCGAATGATTTCTTCAAAAAAAAAATTTCATAATTAACCTGTTTATTGATTATGTTAATCAGAATGGATAGGAATATTAGAATATATCATGATTGTGATTAAATATAAATTAAACCATTATTGAATACTAACAGTAAATGAATAAATCAATTGATAATATTTATACAATTATAAGTATTTATGTGACCCCTTTGATACCACTATATATAAAAAGTGTTTTGATGGCATAACCAACTAATATTTTAGTCATAATTGATGATTAATCAATTATTATCATAGATAAAAAATGTTCTGACAAATGGAATTATATCAAATATTAATTTAATTGAAAATAATGGAACCAAACACAATATCATCATATAATCATTTATAATTAATTTATACAGTTTAGGAATTCCATTGTAATGATTAATTTCTTTAATGATGAATCTAAAAATGTATCTACAGAGTATCTTTATTTAATAGTAGGAATACAGTATATATTTAATCTAGTGTTGTTCCACATGCAATCCATGAAAATTCTATCTCACCATATGACTTTTTGAGTTCTTTTGTAGTATATCCTAACTCTTGTGTTCTTCATCATTGATCATCATGTAAATTTATTCCAAGAATTATTCTTCTTGATCTGACTATATTTCAGAGGTATGGGGTTTATTGGTTTCTATCTATTCTCAAGAAAATTCTTAAAGATGAAATTTCAAGGGTTTGAGATAATTATCCATGAGTTGATGTGAAAATAAACAACAAAATCCCAACTGTTAAGGTTTGAAATATTTTAATTTGGTTTAAATATTGATAGGGTTAAAAAATAATAATTTCACATGAGTCCTTATTATTTTCGTAATCATCCTATAAAACCCTATCTATAATAAAAATAATAACTTTATTTATTGAAATGTGAAAAAATAGTAAATTAATTAAATATTATATATTGAATAAATTGTTTAAAATTTACTCAAATAATATTTAATATATTTATTTTATCACTGGACCGTTAAAATAGGTTAGTAATTCCCACACAATATTTATCTGGCCATAAATAATAAATATTTATTTAATAAATAAAAACCACTCTATAATTTTCTAATAAATAAATAAATATTATATTCTCTGAATAAACAATAAAAATTTATTAAATGTTCTCCTCCTAGAATATACGCATGAATAACTAGAGAAGAAATAAATGAAATAAACTAAAAAAAGAATAATTATTAAACAAATAATTGGAATAATATTCATTAAAATTTTTAAATAATGAATAATAACATTATTTAACTAAGATAAACTTAGTGTGTGATATTCTGCCTCTTTCCTAGGGACATTAGGTGATGTCACCCAAATTCCATGGTTAGCATCTAGAAACACTCAATGAAATCCATAGATAAAAAGTTAATGTCACAATGACATTAAGCCTCATACAAACTCTTAAATTGTAATATAATCACTTAATCATGATATCAACAATAACGTAGGCTGCATACTGGTGTCATTAACCTATGTACTCAATGTCTTTTTCTTTGAAATTCTGAAAATGAACCCGCCTACATAACATTATGGCCACAGATTTATTTGGACTGCATCATATATATAAATGGTCCTAAGATATCAAATTCTATTAATAGCATAACAGAAAATCCTTTCTGACATTATTAATTAATGAAATACTACTCATTATGCACCCAACATATCCTACCTCACCACAAACATATGTTGTCATATTTTTCATAAATAAAAAATTGTAAATGAATAATAATATTCTTTAATAATATTATAAATTTATAAGGGTCAATACATATATCCACATATTGGAACATCCAATGAAACATATGAATGTGGATTTCCAACTCGAAGGTAATGTTCCTATTACCTTTGGTATTAAAAATTAGAAATCAAAAACTCCACGAGAAAGTGTGTCAATGTTCTCTAATTCTCTAAACATAATAGCCTATAACATTTTCATCCCATCAACTGATATCATCCTGCGATAGAAAATATATTTAAGAATATTTTAATGTAAGTTATTTAGACCACATAATTACAGGAAACTACTCTGATCTTTTATTTTGATAGCCACTATTATAAAATTATCAAATACTACATCATGAAAAAGAACAATTATTATGTGATAAAAGAGTTATTAGTATTCAAAACAATGAATATAGGTAACCATAATGTATATATAATTTTATTAAATGGAACAAACTCTAGTATTATCTATTTTGTTTCTTTTTAATCTGTTGAACCTTTCCATTATATGTTGTTTGATCTCCTTCAATCATATGGATTTATTTTGTTTTTTATGGGTACAATCATATATGGGATGTAATAGAAAATTTTAATTTTTTAAGAGAGTGTGGTGATCTAAGATCTACACTATTGTTCCATTCTCATTTTAAGAACATTAAAATCCTTATGGTATGTGATTTGTTGATTTTTTATATTTATGTGAAATTGTGATGTTATCATGATTTTTCAAAATGGGTAGTAGAGGAATTAACCAGAATGAATATTAAAGTAGATTTATTGAAAGAATTTTTTTTTTGTAATAATTAACTCATGTTGTTCCATATTTTGTATATTCTATGGTTTATCATGTCTTTTATTTGGGGAAATTAGAAAATGAACATAATGATAGAAATGATTTATGGCTAAAATAATTAAATTGGCATGTTTAATTTAAATATTACATCCTTATAATATATGGAAATGGATGTTATTATTGAATAATGATTCAATAATTTTTATCTCTTTATAGTAGATTAACTAGGTTTCCTATGGTATTAACCAGTGATAAATTAATTGGTTAATTCAAGTTGGTAATAAATTGGTTTTTTGGTAAATATATTTTTTTGGGGTGCGTGAGATGGTTTTCTTAAGAAGGTTTGATGCGTTGGTTTAGGGGACAAAATGAATTTTAATTACTTCTTCTTTTCTTGCATCATTTTACATTTTTTAAAGATGTGATCGTCACTATATAAAATGATGTGATACTATGATTCATGTTGGATTGGTGAGAAATGGGTATGGGTGCCCATGTTTGTGTAAGTAGTTCATGCATGAGATGCATGATGGATGTTCATATTCATAGCAGTATGTCGGATTCCATCAAGACTAACAGAGACAATTAAATCTATTCATTCCCATTGATTTTTATGAAGAATGTTCAGATGATTACATGTTTTAAATGTTTTTTAAATGTTGAATGGCTAGGTTTCTAATTTTTGCATTCATTTCCGCATTGGTTAAAATAACTATATGTGGATAGTTTATGAATATTTTATAGTTTCTTTGGACAAGTCTGAGTGTTCCTAGGATAATGGAATGGAATGAATAATAAATTCTGAATCCATGATGTTGAGATATAAATTCTTTACTTATAATAACTAGACAAAAATTAATATATTTTTAAAATCATTTATGTAAATATTAATTGAGAATATTTTGAAATGATTATGTTCATAGAGGATGTCTAGTCCTTCACGTTGACAGACATTTTTATAATTAATGATAATTTTTATCAAGGTTAATGATAGGTAGTTGTTAAATCTATATTATATATATATATATATTCAATGTAATTTTTTATTTCATATGAAACCTCACCCATTTTGATTGGGTGAAAGACACCTTATAGACTATAGAGGGTGTTATCCCTAATATTTAGGTTGGAGAGGAACATATGGCTTACTACCCCTATTTCCCCACTCTCTTTATCCAGTAGTATAATGTATGATAATGAACAATGTTTACTTTCCCATATATGTGTCAGGATGGATGGGATTTCTTGTGGTTATTTTCGCACATATATCTCTTGATATTGTATCCTAATTATTTCTATAGGTAATTGAGTATACGCTATAATAGATTAAGGTATGGTACATGGTATAGAGGTAGTATTGGATCCCAGAAAACCACCTTATTACTATCTAGTGGTGGGGATGTTCAGGATATTATGAGATTTATGAGTTTTAGTTGATTATCCATTTGGATTTGATGCATGCAAATTATATTTTGAGATATGGATCAAGACATGTGATGTTGGGGTAGACCTATAAACCAGTGTGGAAGTGGTAGTGGGGTGTCATAACATTATATTATTTTGGATATTATATTATTACTTGTATTTGATACTTTGTGAGAGTTCCATAGTGATGATGAGAACTTATCAAGCCTCATTAGGTGACAGGTTAGTTTCCCAACTTATTCACCAGTCATTAGTAAGCTCTATTAATATTTTCTATGAAATTCTCTAGGGAGGATCCAACTGTGTATACTAGTTATTATCACCATACATATAGATAAAATATTTTTCATGTATGGAAAATTAGTTATTGATCAGGATGTAAATTAAAAACACATGGAGATTTCCATGAGTTGTTTGGCATTGAGGACACTATTGGGGATTTTTATTTTTATAATTGTAGTTTTCTTATAATTGTTATTCTTGTATGAAATTACATGCATGTCTTTGGATTTTTTCAATTATAATAATATTTTATCAAGTGTTACTATCATATATCACATTAATTGTTCTTCTTATAGGTTAATTCCTCCCATTTTTGTGTATGGTATACCCTTAGTGATATTTTCAAACTCATGGCCGATTGGATGCAGGTTAAAAAAATACTTATTTCCCTTCTCTCATTGTCATCATAGGAGGGATACCATTCTATGATAAAGGGTTGAGAAATTTATTATCTGAAAAAAATATTTTTTATATCTATAATCTTGTATTTTTTTGAAAAACTGTTTTTATTCAAAAATATAGATATTAAAAATCATTGTTTTCAAATAAGAATGGTTGCACCCTTCACCAATGTAATGACATTGAATGAACCACTAGGTCTGAACTAATGTTTCACATGACCTCATGCACACCTCAACTTATGAAAGAGGCTACCTAGTAGTATTGATGATCTAATTACGTTTGTGGGGAGACAATACCCTTAATATCATTTCATATCAAAAATAATAATAAAAACAATATAATAAATAATATAATAATCAATGAAACAAGAATTAAATAAATAATAAAATGGAAAAAATTCATAAAGGTAATAAATATCCCTACATAGTGGCAAGCCAAAACATAGTATAAAAGTGAAGAAAAAGGGTAACTAAATGAAAAACTATTTAGTCCAACGAAGTCCATCCAAGTTTTCCACCATATCCATGATTCAATACTCATCCATCATCCAAATACCCATTTCAAATATTAAAATTCCTATATATTCATTCTAATTGTGCATTGAAATGCTCATGCAGGGTGTGAGTATCAAAATATAGTAGGAAACCACTAATGTTTCCTTAACTAGTGTACATAAGTACAATAAGTGTGTTCTATGATAGTAATAAATGTGAATGAAATCATAATATAAAATAATCATGTAAAAAGTTGTTGTGTTCTAAACATTCTTCCTCAACCCCCCCCCCCCCCCATAGAAAATTCTTTGAATCCATCTCATAATAATGATCAAGAGTCATCTAAAACTATAATAAAATATCCCTAGGTTCATCATCATAACATGTAGAATCCACAAGGTATTATGTAGACATGGTACTTGGAATCCCAAAGGCACTGAGTTGACATTCTACTAAGAATCAACAAGGAACTATGTCTCATAATGTTCTTTATAATCCCCAATCAATTGAGTTATTTCTAATCCACTTGGAAATCATTATCCTTGTAGAGACCCAAAGCTTAATGTACATGGACATTATGTTACTTTTTCAGAATAATTAGTACATAACAAAAACATACACACATGGTACGTAATTGTTTAGTGTCTTTGGAAACTCGGAATATAATCCCATAATTGTCGTGAAAGATATTAGACATCTCCCATACATATCATCCCTTTTAGTTATTACCTAAAACCTTTATTTATATCCTGGGGAAAATAAAACATAAATGGGTGAGCTCAAATGCTCAGTAAGGGTAAACAAAATAAATATCAATCACATCATATTCATAAGAACATAACATTTTGGAAATATTAAACTGCAAAAGTGATCATAATATCATAACATGGGATAAATCATAGTAGTGAAATGTAATCCCAATAATCATAACATAAAACATGAAACTTTGTGGCATAAACACATAATCATAGATAATCATTTCTTATTAGTAAAGACTCATTTCCAAGACTATCATAGTGGACAAAGTCTATTTCTGAACCGAGTTCACTCCTCGTTTCAGTCCTGTTTCACTGAACCGGTTTAACCTGCCATTCCAGCCATGTCTATCTCATGAGATATAAAATCTTTACCCAATTCATTAGAGGGAGATATAGGTCCCACCCATCTCATAACGATACCATTCTTATGTGTGCCCCAAAATCATAAACCATACATCATAGCTTAACCCATGTAATAAAAATGGGATTCTTAAACATCGTGACATCATAAAACAATTCATATAAGATAAATGATTTAATAAAAATAATTCCATCACAACATAGTAAAATAAATTTAATAATAGGGATAGAAACAATACCCTATATTATCTACGATGGAAAATAATTTTGATAAAACATTTTAACTCCATTCTTGAGGAAAATATCCTTTCTATTTATATTTTTTTTCCATTCATAACATGTCATACAATTTTAAACTAAAATAAGTTGATTAAAAATAAACTATAAAAAATGTAAAGGAAGCATCTTGGAAATAATGTTTTAGAAATCCATTCATGTCGTATAAGTTAAAAAAATAATTTTTCTCGTACTTTTGGCGGAAAAGTCAAAACGTACCTCATATGAATAATGACAAAAGATTCCTTTCATATATTTTACTAAAAACTAACCAAAGGGTAAATTTGGATTTAAAAAATTGTAGGAGGATATAAATAATATTACATATTGAGGAAACATGTATGTGGATGATAAAATACACCCTTGTAAATACCAAAGTATAAACAATCTCAGATAAAAATGAGATTGTGATATTTTCCCTTACCTTAGGTATGATTTTCTTCGTAAGTATCTGAACCTCCGGTATAATGATTTAAATAATGTCATTTAATTATTCCAAAATCATACTAATTGTTATGATATCATATATGGTCACATTCTTAGCTTCTTATTAGTAATATTTCATTGATATTTGTTATTCAGGTGTTTATTACTTTTTTCTTCTTATGCGTGTTTTGTCGAATAAATTCTTATTATTATTTTTAGGTTATAGATACCTTATTTCCTCAATGGTATTAGTGTAATATATATCATATTCATTCATTAAATGCATTTATATAATCATTAATCAATGAAGATCATGTAGAACGAGTCACATCACATCGTGGAGACGGTATTCCGTACGTACGCAGGAGCGATGATATCATTCCCATGATCATGGAATTGTATTGGTGTGTATGTATACTATTTCATAATCAATATCACTTTACAATAATCATATATATTCATTATTTACACCATTATACCCATCCAAGTAAGGTGGTGGTGGAAAATAGATTACACCACTGCGTGGAGATAGTATTTTGTACGTACGCACGCGCGGTGATTTCTTTCTCCATAGGATGGATAGATGGTGAAATAGTGTTGTTTCATACATATAATAACATATAATTATATGAGTGATACTGATGTTATTAATTCATAATGAAACAACTAATGAAGAAGAAGTAGATGAAGAAATAAAGTAGAAAGAATTGGTAACAGATATTACCTATTTTTTCGACAAGCCTTTTGAAACCTCCTCTTAGGTCACTAAGATTGGTCTTTGAAGAATACCAGAACCTCTATGATGTTTCTAGAGAGGTGGAGAGGAGAAATTTTCCAGGGTGGGCGATCTTGAAAGCTCGAAGTGATGTGAGGAACAGAGGGAGGAGGTGCCCTTTTATAAGGGAGGAGAGGGGCACCTTTGGAAAAACTAAAGATATTATATTATTATAAAGTCATATTAGGTATTAAATATAACCAAATTGATTTATTTATAATCTAAGGTGGGGATGAGTATAAATCCTCTCATCCAATAGAATTTGGACTCGTTTAGGTTACTATATTAACCTTATCATTTAGATTTGACTTTAAGTTAAATAATATTACTCTTACCTTGTCTTCTTGTTTTCTTACACTATAAGGTTAATAAACGTACTATAACAAGACAAAAAAACCCCAAATTGTTTATTATTAATATATATAACCATATCTAAGTCATTTGGCCGAACCATAGATTTTTTGTAATAAAATATAAATTAATAATATAATATTTGTTTTAAAAACTATTTTCTGTCAATTTTGACACTATTTGGTAATTGATTTTTGTGAAAATCATAAAATAATTATTAGTTAGAACCAAGTTAATTAAATCAATAATAACATGTCATATTAACTTATAAAATTAGTGTAATTCATTAAAAGTCTCAAATTACATTAATTTTTGTATTTATAACATCAATTATGCAAATATTTCATTAATAAAATAATTACTCCATCATTATTGTGTCATAAATAAATTAAATTATTTTAATTCTAAAAATTAAAAATATAATACCATTATGTATAAAATCTATCTATCTTTCTAATTAATATTAATAGTCTAATTTATGTTATGTATAACCCTATATTAAAAATGATTTACTTATTAAACATTGATTTTAACTATTTTAACCCTTCTTTAAATAAATTAATATTAATTGTCCTAATCTAATCCAAATGGGCGTAAATGGTCATATTTTATTCCAAAGGTTGTTTTTGGTCGAATTACACTTATCCAATAGAATTAGGACATGTGTTAGGGAAATAATAATATCATTTTTACCATTAATTACCCTATTTATTTTTAACCGTGGTTAAAAAAAGAAAAAGTTACTATGCATCAAAATTATTTTCATCTTATTGAACCAAATTTTTCTTAATGACAACAACCGTGTCTCTCAAATTTTTTAAATTCCATTCACAGAAGCGGTAAAATTATGTTTTATGTAATTTGAAAATTCTCCTAGTAGGTGGGTAAAAGACGGTTAAAAGTTCAATAAAATTTCTATATATCTAAAATTATTATAAAATGACTCCAATGAATTACATTGAACATATATAGGTATTATGTATCAATTTTTACCTAAATTATATTTAAATAAAATAAATAATTATTTATATAAAATGTCGGTTTTTAAATAGTAACCTAGTGTTTTCACTATTCATCAAAAATTGAATGTTTTCAGAAAAATACCAAAATTTCACCCTATGCTAATGTTCATATTCCGAATCCTAAAATAAAGTCCATTTTTAAAAATAAAATTTATTAAGTTTCAAAAATCGGGTATTACTATTCATAACTACTAGTTTTAGTAATATTTTAATAGCATATTGTTGTTTAGTGAAACTCGGTAATGCGTACAACACACGCTATCGTGGAAGGTCGCGCTTGCATGTAATGCAAGCCAAGTCAGGGATGCATGTTGTGCATTCTCCTTTTGGTGTAGCATATAACACAAGACATTAATGAAATTAAAAAGAATATTTTTCGTAAAATCTTGGGGTATTACATTCTACCTCCCTTAAAAGGAATTTCGCCCTCGAAATTTGTCGGGGTTATAAATGGTTTACTACTCGAAAGTTTATTTAATAGAAACCCACATCGTAAAAAGGAATGCCAAAACATGGATTTTAAAAACTAAAGTATGAAACGTAACTGTTACACAAATTAACTAATCACTGAGTTTCCACATAGGAGATCATAAGTAAAAATATGGATATGGAAGAGAAATCTAACCTTCATGTTCTGATGGAGAGTGGTAGAGAACATGGATATTTAAAATCCAACAATCACAAAGCCATGAATTTTTGATGATCTAGGGTACCATCTGATTCATCGGATATAAGGGCACTAGGAAAACATTTTTGGTTTTCAAGATCAGTTCCCTAAAATTGAAGAATTTGAATTAGAATGAATACTTACATTATTTTGGTACAATCTCACTGTTGTTCGTGATTTGAACAATTTCCACATCATCTATTAAAAAATGAAGTTGAATTTGGTATTCATGAAGTGTTAACAAATCATGTGATATAATTATGTTTCATTCCATCTGTTCCAAACATAAGGTTAGCAAAAGTTATCAGATACACATAAGTCCATATATGGTGAGGTTAATCGTATATGATTCCAAAAATGAACATATACATCATATATCATACCGCGTAATAAAATAAAACTAGTTTCTACTAACCTGTGACTTCTTGTAGGCCAGTGGTAGGCGATACAGGCCAGTCGCACTTCAGTTGTGGGTTCGATTCCCACAACCTTGTCTGACGCGATGGGTTGTCGCCCATCCTGCTGGTTGTCCTTTTTCTAAAACCATATTACTATTATATCCCATCAATAATATCGAAAAATGTCCTATCCTTAAAAAATACTAACTTATTACCAACATAATCCATTCCAATCATTAGGATTATCTAAAATACTTCAGTCCAAGCTCATAGTATAAAGAATATAATTACTTGAAATGTCACATAACAATCACGTGAAAGCCATCATTTATCCCCCATATATCATAAGATATATCTTGTTGGTCAAATTACAAACATGTGAATCCCTTAATCATGTATTCTCTTGGAGAATGAATACTCATTGAACCATAGTAAAAACAAGAATTCAGTTAAAAGTTAACATTTTCCACATACCAAAGTCCTTCAAATTATTTATACTAAAACCGTGATATCACTTAGTCCTTATATCAATCATGAGCTCATGAATACTATAAAAAATCTCATTATCTTCTTATCCGTTCATTATGCACATATCATCTGCTTACCAAAAATATCTCAATCACTTTCCATGGTTACCGGTACCATAAAATTATTGAAAACCACAATAAAATAATACATAAATATTCCAATATTCCACGATAATATATACAACATTATTTTGGAATCTCATTACATAAAATCTTAATCATTCCACCACATCGTTGTCAAATTCAACATCACCTATAGTGATCACATGTGACTTCCCTTTGTCCTTTTCCTTATGTGGTTGCTCATGTCGATCATCATTAACCCTTGGATTAGGGCATTGATTAGCATAATGCCCAATTTCACTGCACTTGAAGCATTGAATTGTTGTTGGTGCGTTCTCGGTAGTCTTTTCATTATTCACACCATTAGCAACCCATTTTCCATTACATCAATACTCAACTGCTCGCTGTCCTTCTTTTCCACACTTAAAACATTTTCTAGTCCCTTTAAGACAATCTCTGCCATGCTTCTTTCTACACTTTGATCATAAGGAAACATGCATCTTCTTTTCACCATTATTCTGAGATTTCTCCTTGAACTTCATCTTTCATTTCTTGTCAAAACCACGAGACGGATATAAAACACCAACTTCCATTTCTACCTTAATAGAACATCACACAATTTCTTCATAGCTACTGATGTCTCTTATAGCTAATGCCCTTCAATGATTTGGTTTTATGCCACTGAAAAATCGATCAACTTTACTTTTAGGTTGGATGATAAATCCAGATGCATACATTGCAAGGCTTGTAAAATTTGCTTCGTATATACCAACAGATTCATCATCCTTTTCCTTTAATTCAGGAAACTCCTTCTCCATCTTTGTTCGAATAATACGATAGAAGTACTTATTGAAAAATAAGTTCATGAACTCATCCCATTCCATGGACTCAATTTAATCTCTTGGCCTTGTATTCTTGATAAGATTCCACCATTGATCAGCATCACCTTCCAAACGATACACTGATAAGATGACCTTATCATGTTCAGAACATTGATGAACTGAAAATATCTTTTCAGTAGTACTGATCCATTGTTCAGCAACAAGTTTGATCAGAAGACCCACTGATAGAAGGTGGACGTTGCCTCATGAACGACACAATAGAATATTGTTCCCTTCTATGCAAATTTGGAAGTCCATAATGATCTATAGCTTGTGTAAGTATAGGAATAAGATTTTTCGGTCCTTCTCTCATATCATTTGTTTGTTCAGGAGTAAAATCATTGCATTGTCCATTACATTGATCAACACGGTTCCTTCGGGTTCCAACCATCGTCTAAAACCCAAAAAGAATAGTGTGAGAGGCAAAAATCACGCTAGGGAAAACAACATAATAAAAGGGGAGTACCTTCAATATATAACATCATAGGTTACCGTAATTCTAGTACTATAACCAATAATTATACTAAACCTTAGGGACATCCCTAGACATACCTTAAAAATATCTCAAGGGATCTCACTAAACATATCGCATCCTAGTTTCCAAATGTTGACTAATCCATTCCTCTAATACTAACTGTAGAGACCCGAAGCTTAATGTACATAGAAATTACATTACTTCTGTAGAATACTTAGTAAAAAAAAACACACACACACACAGACTGTAATTGTTTAGTGTCTTTGGATACTCGGAATATAATCTTCTAATCATGGTCAAAGATCTTCAACATCTCCCAAAAAGATCTTCCCTTTTTTTTCTTACCTAAAACCAATCTTTATATCTTGGGGAAATGAAAACATAAAAGGGTGATTTCAAATTCTCATTAAGGGTAAACAAACAAAATATCATTCACATCATATTCATAAGAACATAACATTTTGGAAATCTTAACCTGCAAAAGAGATCATAATATCATAACATGGGATAAATCATAGTAGTGAAATGTAATCCCAATAATCATAACATAAAACATGAATCTTTGTGTCACACACAAATAATCATAGAGAATCATTTCTTATTAGTCAAAACACATTTCCAAGACTATCTTAATGGACAAAGTCCATTTCTGAACCGAGTTCACTCCTCATTTCAGTCATGTTTCACTGAACATGTTTAACATGCCATTCCATTCATGTCTATCTCATGAGATATAAAATCTTTACCCAATAAATTGGAGGTAAATATAGGTCCCACCCATCTCATAATGATACCATTCTTATGTGTGCCACAAAATTATAAATCATACATCATAGCTTAACCCATGTAATAAAATGGGATTCATAAACATCATGACATCATAAAAAAATTCATATAATATAAAGGAATTCATAAAAATAATTCCATTACAACATAATCAAATCAATGTAATAATACAGGTACAAATAGAACCCTATATTATCTTAGATGGAAAATAATTTTGATAAAACACTTGAACTCCATTCTTGAGGAAAATATCCTTTCTACTTCAAAAACATTTTTCATTTCTTAACATGTCATAAAATTTTAAACTAAAAGAAGTTGATTAAAAGTAATATTGAAAACATGTAAAGGAAGATTCTTGGAAATAATGTTTTTGAAATCCATTCATGATGTATAAGTTAATAATAACATTCTTCTCGTACTTTTTCCGGAAAAGTCAAAAAGTACCTCGTACGAATAACGACAAAAGATTACTTTCATATCTTTTACTAAAAACTCACCGAAGGGTAGAATTGTATTTAAAAAAATTTAGGAGGATATAAATAATATTACCTATTGAGGACACATGGATGTGGATGATAAAATACACCCCTGTAAATACCAAAGTATAAACAATCTCAGATAAAAATGAGATTGTGATATTTTCCCTCACCTTAGGTCTGATTTACTTCGTAAGTGTTCGAACCTCCTGTATAATGATTTAAATAATGACATTAACTTATTCCATAATCATACTAATTGTTATGATATCATAATGGTCATATTCTTAGCATCTTACTAGTAATATTTTTTTTCTACTTGTTATTCCGGTGATTATTACTTTTTGTTCTTATGCGTGTTTTGTCGAATAAATTCTTATTCTTCTTTTTATGTTATATATACCTTATTTCCAGAATTTTATTAGTGTAATATATATCATATTAATTCATTAAATTCATTTATATAATAATTAATCAATGAAGATCATGTAGAATGAGTCGCATCACATCGTGGAGATGGTATTCTGTACGTATGCACGAGCGAGGATATCATTCCCATGATCGTGGAATTGTATTGGTGTGTATGTATACTATTTCAGAATAAATACCACATTAAAATAATCATTTATAGTCATTATTTACACCTTTATACCCATCCAAGTACGGTGGTGGTGGAAAATAGATTACACCACGGCGTATAGATGGTATTCCGTACGTATGCACACCCTGTGATTTCGTTTTTCGTAGGATGGATAGATGGTGAAATAGAGTTGTTTCATACTTATAATAACATATCATTATATTAGTGATACTGTTGTTATTAATTAATAATGAATCAACTAAAGAAGAAGTAGTAGAAGAAGAAATAAAGTTGAAAGAATCGTTAACGGATATTACCCCCTTTTTCGACACGCCTTTTGAAACCTCCACTTAGGGCACTAAGATTGGTCTTTGAAGAAGACCAGAACATCAAGGATGCTTCTAGGGAAGTTGAGATGAGAAATTGGCAGGGTTTTTCCATGCTTGAAGGCTAAATTTGGTGTGAGGAAGAGTGGGAGGAGGTTCCCTTTAATAAGGGAGGAGAGGGGCACATTTGGAAAAACTAAAACTAATATTTTATTATAAAGTCATATTCGGTTTTAAATAGCTCCAAAATGATTTATTTCGAAGCTAAGGTGGGGATGGCTCAAAATAATCTCATAAAATATAATTTGGACTAGTTTAGGTTACTATTTTAACCTTCTCATTTAGATTTATCTTTAAGTTAAATAATTTTACTCCAACCTTGTCTTCTTGTTTTCTTACACTATAAGGTTAATAAACTTACTATAACAAAACAAACAAACCCCACGTTGTTTATTATTAATATATATAACATTATCTAAGTCATTTGGCCGAACCTTAAATTTTTAGGAATAAAATATCAATTAATAATATAATATTTGTTTTAAAAACTATTTTATGTCAATTTTGACACTATTTCATAATATATTATTTTGAAAATCATAACAGAATGATTAGTTCAAACCAAGTAAATTAAATCAATAATGAAATATCATATTATCCTATAAAATTAGTTTAATTCATTAAAAGTTTCAAATAACATTTTATTTGGTCATTTATAACATCAATTATGCCAATATTTCATTAATAAAATAATTACTGCATCATCACTGTTATAAATAAATTAAATTATTTAAAGTCTACAAATTAGAAATAAAATACCATTATGTAGGAAATAGTTTTTACTTTCTAATTCATATTTCTAATCGAATTTATCTTATGTATAACCCTATATTAAAAATGTTTTACTTATTGAACTTTGATTTTAACTATTTTATTATTTCTTTATATAAATTAATATAAAATGTCCTAATCTAATCCATGTGGGCATAAATGGTCATATTTTATTCCTAATGTTGTTTTTGGTCTAATTAAACTTATCCAATAGAATTAGGACATGTGTTAGGGTAATAGTATCATTTTTACCCTTAATTACCCTATTTACTTTTAACCGTGGTAAAAAAAGTAAAAAGTTACTATTCACCAAAAAAAATTATATCTCATTGAACCAAATTTTACTTATTGACATCAACCGTGTCTCTCAAGTTTTTTTAATTCCATTCATAGAAGTGTTAAAATTAAGTTTTATTTAATTTTCAAATTCTCCAAGGAGGTGGGGAAAAGACGGTCAAATGTTCAATAAAATTTTTATATATCTAAAATTATTATAAAATTATCCAATGAATTACCTTAAACATATATAAGTATTATGTATCAATTTTGACCTAAAATAAATTTAAATAAAATAAATTATAATTTAAATAAAAAGTCGGTTTTAAATAGTAACCCAGTGTTTTCACTATTCATCAAAATTTGAAAGTTTTCCGAAAAATACCAAAATTTCACCCTAGGTTAATTTCGATATTCCGAATCCAAAAATGAAGTCCATTTTCGAAAATAAAATTTATAAAATTTCAAAAAGTGGGTATTACTATTCCTAACAGCTAGTTTAAATAATATTTTAATAGCATATCGTTGTTTAGCGAAACTCGGTATTGCGTACAACACACGCTATCGTGGAAGATTGTGCTTGCGTGTAATGCAAGCCAAGTCTGGGATGTGTGTTGTGCAAGATCCTTTTGGTTTAGCATATAACACAAGAAATTAATGAAATTAGAAAGAATATTTTTCGTAAAATATTGGGGTGTTATAATCATCCATCATCATAATTAGACATCATACGCTCTCTGCCTCTATGGGGGAATCATACCATGATGGTCACATATCACGTGTATCATGTACCAAACAACTATGTATTTTTAATACACGACAAGGAATAATATGATAATGAAACATATCATGGAATAATGAGATATATATTTTCATCACAAATATCTAGTAAATCTACATCAATAATGGAAAATGTTACCCTATCAAATATTATATAACAAGGATCATATATGTGAATAGGTAAATGTACATAGACATAATAAATCATCATTAATGGAGTGAGAAACTCATGTTAAAACATGAATCGTTCCCTGGAAAAAAGTTAATACAAAATCCTCAAATGGTAAGTAACTTCCTACCTCAATTAAATTCATGTATAACTTCATGGTGTGACATAATATCATCACCTGAATATAATTTGTGTATTAGTCAGTTCCAACCACTCTCAATGGATTCCTAGAACTATGTCCCAAAAATTTATTTCTAAAATTAAATAAAACACCATATTCTATAATATTCTCTCCCTCCTAGAATATTAAAAATTATCAAATTATTCCAAAACATCAGTTAGCAATTCCTTTCTTAAATAATAATCATAAAGTCATGTAAAATAATAGTCTATATCTCTAGAATAATCTAAGATAAACATGTTTTGTTTCATTATTATGATTAATCAATAAATCTAGGTCATTATCATTTAATGAATTATTTATCAAACCTTAAAAAGTTTAGGAGTGTTTAATTCACAAATATAACATGAAAATATACATTGAAATTATTCTTGTAAAACACTGCACCAAAAAATGGAAGAGGGAGAGATAAATTTTCCACACATGGTTACCATAAGAAGGTCCATAATAACATGAATAAGTATTTAAATATATTTTATAAAGGAACTTTGGGATGATGGAACTCATGATAGTATACAAAAAATTATGGCAGTAAGGGATTTTATATTTTAAACAAGGGAAATCACGTACTAGTATGCAACATTAAGAGCCAAAAATTAAATTCACCATTAAATTTGTCTTTAAAAATTATCCTAAATGTAGGGTGTTTAATATCATCTATTAAAGGTGTTTTAATACTAAATGATACAATGGAATAGATTCCTCAATATTTCACGATTTTAAATTCATAAAAAGGGGTTACTAGAGCATGTTAGGGGGGATGAAATGAGAAAATATGCTTAAACACTTTTTCCCCAAAATGGTTAGTGCGTAAGGGTAACATGGTTTTACACTTATGAAGATCCTACAAATATTGTGTTGTTAAAGAGATTTACCTTTTGAAATAGAAAAAATTTTAGACCACCCTTATATATTTTTATCTTTACCCTTATGCAGCCTTTAGAAATTAGGAGATACCCCTAGGCACAAACAATTCTACCATTAAATAATGAAATAAAGATTCATCATACTCATAAATAAAAACCACAAATGGAGAGATACATTTATAAATGACAACGATATACCAACTTAATCATAGGAAGAACATATTTTATACTTATGTGTACTTTTAAAACATTTTTCTACCTTCCCCCATCAACTATAAGAAACACCATTCCCTTCAATAACATTTGTGTTCCATATGTATCCCTTGAAAATTAAGGGTTACATTAATGTAACACCCAAGAAACATCATTTTTTGGTTTAAGACTTTTACCTTTATGTAGGCCCTAGTAAATACATAAGGTTAAAAAAATGTTGAAAAATATTAATTTTTCACAATATGAAAATATAAAACCAAGAAAAGGGGTTTTAGAACATTTAAAAATTGAGAAAAATACAAGTACCAATTTTCTGAATTCACATAATAGAGAAGTGTCTCTTGTGGTCTTGATTGAACAACTCGGGAAACTCATCTCAAACATTTGAATTTTTCCATATCTCCTCTTAGATCCATACCTAATGTGATTGGATCTGAACAAGTTGAACCGTCTTACCCCTAATAGATCCTTCTCATACTGGTCTATTATATTTACTAGATGCTCCTCAAAAGATGCATCGGGATCCAAAATAACATCATTATAGTACATAACATGCATAGTAACAAACATATACCTTTGTAACTCAGATTCTTGAAACAGATCATGTATACCTCAGTAGTGTGATGGAAGATGAATAAAATAATCCATTTCCCATCCCTCTCTATGATATCACTAATATGGATCCAATAAGAAAATTTTTTGACTTATTAGAGTCTAGATAGGGATGGTAATTCAAATACTAGTTTGAAATCCTTGAGGATCTTCACGAGGAGATAAGTGTTGTGCATGGATGAGGAAAGAAAAATAGGTGGGTGAATTATAATAGAAGATTATAAAAAAATAATTTAACCAAACTTTATTTTGTTTCCCGGTTTGGCCTCATGGTTGGAAAAAAATATGAACTAAAAGTGGGAGAGTCACTATACAATGGAAGCCCTCACATGTAAATCCTACGTAGCTTGGAAAAAACCATTCTACAACCATGCAAGGTCACTCTCTGAGTGGAACTAATGTCTCGGCTAGGCACATGATTTTCCAAACCATTCATAACCAATTTGAATACCCTCTACAACATGTCTATAGTTTTTATCACAGTCATACAAAATCCCATGCGTGGTTTTTTAAACTATGCTAACTAATATATGTGATGAATGATTGTTCCACATGATTACTACAAACCATTCTCCAACTGTGTGCCTCATAAAACTTCTAAAAATTTTGGATCTATCAGCTTTGAATAATTCTTGGATGCTCCCAGAACCTCCCTGAAACCAAATGGAAAATTTATCAGATTAAAATTATTAATAAATGGGTTTATACACAAAAATAAAAACTAGGGTGTTACATATTCTCTAGGTTCTAGTTTTCAAGGACAAAACCACTTTCCTTATTCACCATTGATCATAAAAAGAATAATTTCAGTATAAAAACACTCTTTCTTTTTTCTCTTAATATTTATAGGTATGTGGATGATGATTTTATTTCATTATGAAGATATTCATGGGAAAATATCATTATGCACCACAATTCTCCATATCTCTCAAAAATTGTTATACATTAGGTTATATACATAGGTTTAGAGATTTAGTGATTATATAGAGTCCCCTTAACTAAATTATATATTTTATGTAAAAAAGCTTTTCAAATAATAATAATATTATCATTATATTCCATTACATGTGTTAAGTAATTTATATTTTAAAATAAGTTCTTAAATAATTAAATCAATATTGTTATAAATGATATTAAATAAATAATATCATTTCTTCTAGACCCTTAACTCAGTCCATCAATCCCCCTAATCATTTATTAGAACATAAAGAATAAATATTTGTTTATTTAAAAAAATATCACTATAATATTAATTCAAAAAATAAATATTTATTATATTCACTAATTGGTGAATAGATATTTTTTTAATATTCTCAAATCCAAATAAATAATAATTTTTTATCTTGAGAATTTATAAGATACAAATAAATATTATTTATTTTATAACTATAAAATAATATATTTTTTATATTGACCTCATATATATTATTTAAAATAATATGTGATTGAATTTATGAAATAAATGAAACTAGAATAATTATTAAACCATAAACTAGAAAATAATATTTATTCACACATTTAAATTAAATTAAAACTTAATTGAGATTAGGGATACACTTAGTGTGTGGCCCTTTTGGAAATTTTATTAATAGATTTGGATGACAAGGAATAAAGGCCAAGATTAGAATCTAGAAACATGTCAAGGAACTCACATAGAAATATGTTAATGATACAATGATGATAACCTCCCACATATTCCCATAGAGTCATATAATCTCTTTGGCATGATGTTTCATACAGAAAGTAAGATTTTTGTGTTATCAACATGTATTCTTGTTATATCATTCTTATAATTACTCAAGTTAACTCTTTACAAAACCACCATATCCATGGAATTAATTATATATTTTTATTCCAATAATAGTTTAAATGATGTCTACATTCATTAAAATGAAAGGGATAATCATTTCATGTCTTATTTATTAATTTCATGTTACTTATGACACTCCCAATGCATGCTACTTCACCAGGAGTATATTTTATCAAAGATTATTATAATACATCAAGGTACACAATTCATGATATAAATTTATAATTATATAAAATACGAGGACCAATACACTAATATTTATATGGGAACATCCAATGATATATAAAAATATGGAATTCATATTAGTGATTCTACTGTCATAACCACGTCTCCTATAGATTACCAAGTGAAAACTTTTTTTAGAATAATTCTAAATGTATTCTGAGATTGGAGAACATGATATTAAGACATCACATGTGTCCAATCAGATAAATTTCATCAATTCATAAGATTTATTTTTAAGAATATTTCCATAACACTTCAACATCCACATCATAGTGGGGAACTACTATGACCATTCAATGAATACAAAATACTCAAATGAAATTATGACATTAATTTTATATAGAAGTATAGTCATTATGTGATATGATATTTAATAATAATAATGAAATTGAATATATTGGTAATTTGAATGATAAATATATGTTGGTTTATGATACAAACTCTAATGCCAACTTTTATACTCCGTACTATTTTCCAAACACTAAAACTTACGTTTTCATCTAGTATTTTTCCTCCATGGTTCTCTATTAGAAGAAGGTTTTCTATACCATGGAATATTTCTTGATAAATGACTCCAAAAACTTCTATATCAGATCATTGAGGATTATATAATAATAAAATTATAATTGTTGAGAATTAACTACAATTGGTCTAACTACTTGTTTATGAACCAACTCTATCTTTTTGTTCTTTGGTTCCTTACACTTTCTTTATAATGAACCATTTCATTTATTAAAAAGGATATTATCCTTTAATGCTACATACTATAATCCTATAATATTTATAATTCCACTAGAATGTAATATTTTTATCACTTACCCGCTCATGTGACGTAGACAGTCATTCCATAACTTTACAGAAGATACTTCTCTAACTTGGATTGCACCTTTTAATGCTCTGATCAAGTAAAAAGTTCCATCCTTAACTCCTTTGGAAACCACAACATAACCAAATGTAAATTTATATACCCCATCACTAAATATATTATATAAATTCACATCATCTAAATATCTAATATAAATTATGTTCTTCCTTTATCCTGGTATATGCCACACTCCTTTAAACTCCAGCGGTCCTCTGTTCCTTGTCTGGATGGAGACATCACCAATTTTTAATATATTGAGAGCATTATCATATGAAATTTTAACCCTACAAAAACATTATGATGTATAATTATTCATACTCCCTCCCTTGGGAATTAAGTGAAATGAAGCTCCCTATTTCGTCACCATAGACTCATGTGAACTAGGAGAACATAGTATAATATCACTCATATCTACAGATGCAGTATTTTCATTTCTTCTTCTAGCAGAAAATCTGCCATATTTTAAAATTCATTCTTTACAATATTTATTCCAGTTTCATTTCTTCCCATAATTCCAACACATGGTACCAAATTTTTCCAATATACTCTTGATCTGACATCTTCTTATTTTTCCATTCTTATGTATTTTCCATGTTGTGGAACGTACCATACCATCCAGACTATAGAAATTTCTGGTCGTTGAATCTATATCCTTAAAATGAATTTACTCATTCAGAATAATATCAATAACAAACATAAATGCCATTCCTACCTTACTGCAAAAAATTTCTCATCATAGTAGCCATAAAAATCGAAGAATCAGAGACTACTAAAAGTAGATGTAGTGCCCAATTCATAACTCTGAAGTTTACAATCACTAATTATAACTAACACCAAAGGATTTTGAATTCATTAATTTGATTAGTTGTTTTTTTACCATATGACATCCTCTTATGGAGAAGACATTTTATGTGGAAGACTGTGTTTATTATTGTCAACATCTGTTATCTATTAGTGATATTAGTCATATGTTTTGAAGAAGTATTCACCTCCTATATGTTATAACCCAAATTCCTATATGTAGACATCTAGATGATTCTGTTTGATTTTTTATCCTTCTTCTCCCATTATTTCTTCTTCATCACTTATAACTTAGGATCCATCATTAGATGATAAAGATACCACTTTGGTTCACAATCCTTTACCTAAATCTTCTAATATAAAAAATCCTTCCTACCAAAATACTCCACTCAAACCTCAGAAACCTCTAAATAAATTATTTCGTAAGATAGTAAACTAATATAAATTTTTTAAAACCTTACAGTGATTTTGAACTACTTTTAAGAATTATAGTATAAGGAAAAGGGAATAATGATTATTCAAAAATGAGTTTTGAAGCACCTTCACTAGGGTTTATTAATCTAAATCTCTACAATTAAATCATTGATTATAATTATTAGGTTTTATGAAAATTTTGATAAAAAAATATGATGTTATTCCTCTAAAATAGATAAGGCGCAAACAAAAGAACTAGAATGAACCCATGAACTCAATATACCAAAATATTTAAGACTATATCTCCCATGTAAATTTTCTAATTGAAAAAACTCAAATATGAACTTATAAAAGAAAATAATAAAAAATAATAAAGATAAAACTAAAACCACAAGTATTTACGTTGTTTTAACATGAGTCTTAATCTACTAGGGGTACCATGAAATCCCTTTTATTACAGAATTTGCAGATGATTGCAATTCATAAGTGTATCAAAAATATCTTCCACCCTATAAGTGATAGTAGAATCCATCTAGTGAAACCGGCCGCCACTACCTTTAGATATTCATAGTGGATTGAGTCCACCATAGTATAATCTTCATGGGTATCCCTGCACATGAACAAATACCTCTACATCCATAAAATAAACTTCTAGTTTACAATTCATGATTCTGAATCTCTCATGATCATTACCATATGTATTCAACCATTACAATAACCATACTAGAAAAGACTATTATGAATGTCCATTGGGCCTATACGACCTACCATCATCCTCTAAACGAGTATGTTTTGGCCACCTATTTTAAAATTCCATCAATTAATCTGTATATTTCAAACTTATAGAGTTAGGTTGTTGTGTAATGAACCAAATAAGTTTAACATGAAAAGTCATCCAAGAAGGTCTGTAACATGTTAAGGTGTAAAAAAAACACAAATCTCATATATTACCAATGAATGGACAGAGTGAAAAGTGGAAGAAAAATTTTAAACCATGATACATACAACATCAAGAACAAGGGGTAAACATGAAACTTTAATAAGATAATCCAAATTATAAAATCCATGTTACCATTCAACACCACCAAATTCTTCTAGTATGATGGGGATGAAAACCAAGTGAAGACGATGAATGACACAATTCACATCCCATTACCTAATTCCTACAAAACAACATTTACAAACACTTAATGGAATGTGTAGGGTATGGACACAATTCCCAGAACGATTTCACTGAAGAATTATAAAAATTATAATATCATGAAAATATTAGAATTGGACTTAGAAAAACCAGTTTATAAATAATTTTACAAAAGTAACCATTTTGTAAACCATCTTATGTTTTTTCTAAAAATAACATTATATTTTCACAAACATTTAATATGAAAATTATAGGTGATAAAGAATGTAATCATAAGAAAACCCATCCATGCATACACTATATTATAATCAACTGATCAACCGAACATGAAATATACCATCATGTCTAAAACCAAGTATAAATGAGATAGAACACCATTTGGGCACTAACCTATGGTATTATGTACATTGACATAAAATAATGATCAAAACCTAGCATCATGTGAATCCTAACAATATTGAGTCATATCACATAGTTTGATGATATCAACCCTCTAGTGGTATAAACACACAATAAGAGTGATAAGCCCATTTCCTGATTCACCCAAGGTTCTAAATGTGACATGATTTTTAAAACCATTTGAAAACAATTCTATAATTTTATAAAAACATTTCACGGTGAATCCTTACTCCTTACATGCTTGAAATACCATTTTAGAATCAAAACAGCCTTAAGGGAATTTCATCATCACATAGTGTTTCCAAAACCCATTTTAAACGAAACCTCTTTTAAAAAAAGTAACTATTTAAATAAAACAACTTTTATATTAGATCCATCCTTTTTCATAAAACAAAAAAATTTAATATACATGAACATTAAATAATTTAATAGGTATAATCTTTTTTATAGAAACACATACTTCATGAATTAAGATACATCATGAAGAATTGATCTCCCAAAGCTCATTTTTGTATAAAAAATGGTTCTTCAAGGACTTTAAAACCTATCTTATGAACCTAAGGTTTAAGAAATAAAATTTGAATAATAACTAATTGGAGGGAGGTTTGGTTTTTACACATAATCAAGAAAATATATGAACACAATATAGAACCCCCATCGACACCACTATAATTAGGTTTTTTTCTTTAGACTATAGGTCAACACATTGTGTAACACCATAGTCACACATGGTCAAACTAGCCAAAAAATCATCACACAAAGCTCACCCAAATTCTATTATCCCAGAATAAGACTATAGCACAATACATGCTCCATACCACATCAACCCCAAGAAAAGGATGTACCACCATACTCACCCCAATGAATCTACTTGTTATTTCCACTTCCTCCATGCAACATAGCTCAACCAAATAGATGTATTATACTGAAACCCCTTCACCATGGTGCATCCTGGTAAAAATCTATAATGGCACCAACATTACGCCTCTAGGAACCCATGTGGAAACTATCTTTCCAATACTGAAACCAGTATCTCTATGGTTCATCCACTCCCATACATAGAGAATACACCTGTATTATTCTTGGAGAACATTATATTCCCTCCAAAAACCCTAGAACTCTACGAACCACTCAAAAAAATTTAATATTAATGTGTACTGAAACCCATAGGGCATCACAATTCTACCCACCATACAAAATTTCTATCCACATAAATAACTAGTGTTTTTGTACTTGTAATGATATAATTCCATTTCTTCCACACCGATGATTATTTTTCCAACATATCATGGTTATCCCATCAGCACTATTATAGTACATGGAACAAAATAATAATTTTACTACATAGTACCTTATCCTAGTGATCCATATTATAAACCAGTTTCTCAACGAGTGCTGATAGGATCATGGTAGACATATACCCATTCAATCTAATGGGAAGGTTCCATTTGATACCACTTAAATTGGGAAAAATGAAAAAAACCATGTATAAATATCAAATTATATTGTATGTCTAACTGATATTCCAACTTTCTAAGTCATTTAATGATCTCCAAGGGGCCAAAAACTATAGTGCCAACATACTCTACTTATCCAACTAAGGTGTCCCAGGTGTTTCGAAACTCAAAGAAAGGCATGATCACCAACTTCATACTCAAGTGGCTGATGAATATAGTACACATAAAATTTATGATGAGTTTTTACCATCACCAACCTCTTCCAGATCAACTGAACCATTTCTATTGTCTCCTAAACAATGCTCGTTCTAACTAAGGATTGATCCCCCAATTCTAATCAACAGAAGGGAGATCTACATGGATACCCATACAATGATTTATTGGGAACCATATTAATAAAATCATAATAAATATTATTATAGTAAAGTATGACATGAGGTAGATTCTTTTCCCATTAAGTACCAAAATCAAGAATGCATGCCTTGAGAATATCCTTAAGAACGTGAATAGAATTATTTATCTACACATATATTTGTAGATGGTACGTCATGATTAATTTAAATTGGGGAACCATAACCTCTTGGAAAAAATTTGAAAAACTATATTTAAATCATAGGCCCATATCAGAAACCTTTGGTTGAGGGAACCCCATGAATCCTCACAACCTCTCATACATACTATTACCTAAGCTTCTCCACCTTCGTCATCTTTTTAGTTGGTAAAAATGACATATTATAATAATATGATCAATGATCACCCAAATTTAATTCTTCCCATTAGGGGCATGTGGTAAAATAAGAATGAATTCCATTGAATGCTCACCGCACTTCCATACTGGAATGGGTAAGGTCTAAAATAAATCAACATGAGTGGTCATACTTAATTCTTTGATAGGTAAGGCACCATGATAAAATATATGTAGTCGACCACCTCATCCCCAGTAACTAATAGTGATATCTCATTTAAGGAATCAAATTGGTAGTCCCATGTTTAATATATCAATAGGATTAGTTTCCCCTATACAGTAACCCCTACCTTAGAGAAATCAGAACAACCAAACTGCTTCAGAAACGCAAAGCCCTAGTTAGAGACCAAGACCAATAACCTAAGGTCTCCAACCCATTTAGGATTTTACTAAAACACTAGAAATAATTATTTATTACCTATTATATATTAACCAACTAATAAAATGATTATTCATCCTTCATAGAATCCATGAACACCTTCCCGTCACCATCTTCTTCTCCTAAGATCATCTCAGAAAACAAACTCATCGAAGACCATTATTCCAATGATTTCATCAAGCAATGAATTTTTAATTTCCTTGTTAAAGTTTTAGAGACTTCATTCCCATTCCAATTAGTCTAATTAATATAACAATATATTTTCTAAAGATACTCAAACCATTATCTCTATCACAATTTTAAATCCCTATGAGTAAAAATATACTTCAATATATTATTATCATAATATACCATAAACATCTCCCCAAATATATAGTGATTCAACATTTTGAGTGAATGAATAACCATTGAAAAAATTATATCATGTGTATGGTATTTATTTTCATGATTTAATAAATATAAATATCCATAGACCCACTACATGGTTCCCTTTTATCAACACAAACCCCAAACCCATACTTGATGCATCACAGAGATCATCATAACTTAAACCTTGTTTGGGAAGAATGAAAATGGGTGATGAATTCATACATTAATTTATATTATCAATTCATTTCTAAAATTTTTCATTCCATTCAATCATAACACATTTACATGTAAATTATTTCATTGGAGATTCAATCTTGGAGAAGTATTGAAAAACCACATATTGTAACTAGTCAAACCTGAGAATATTTAAATCTTAGAAAAATTTATAGGACTCTTCTTAAACATTACAACCAGTATATTTTTAGGATTTAATAATATTACACTCTTATATATAATATTCTTTTTAAACAATAATTATTAAATCCAAAGATTACACTTGGAAAGCTTACAATATTACAAATGTTCTTCAATTATTATAAATATAATATCAAAACAATCCATGTGCTCATCATCTGACTTTGGGTTTACCAAAATATCATCCACAAGAATGAAAAAATGAGTCAAATAATGGATAAAAAATATGGTTTATTAGAACCATGAATACTAGAAGACTGTTATTGAGACCAAATGGAATAATTAGAAACTCAAAACACACATACTAGCTCTTAGTCATTGTATTAGGTATATCCTATTATCATACACTGAACTGGGGGTACCCTGGCCAATGGTTAATATTTGACACTCAATAAATTAACATTCATAAAATTTCACCTAATTTAAAAAAGGATCATAAATTATTTCCAAGGGACACTTATTATTAAAAGTCACCTATTTTAACTTTCGGCAATCAATACATTGTATGAGGTTTCTGTCTTCTTTCTTGTAAAAGATAGTAGGTGAATCCCAAGGTGACATGATAGAACAAAAAAATCCATTAGACTAAATTTATTCATGATTAACCTTAAGTTCTTATAACATTGCAGGTTCTATATGATAATGTTGAATGAAAATGGGAATTATAGTAGGGTGTTTTTCAATAATAATTTCGACCTCGCTCTATAGTGGTAGCCTCGAAATATTATCTAGAAAGACCTCAGGGTATGAATTAACCAGTTGTGGGAGTGAAATTATCAATAATGATTCAATATAACCAAGGAACATATCAAATAAAATTCATGTGATCACACTAGGAAAAGGAACAATAGCACATGGTCTCACATATCTAGTATCCCACGCACCCTGAAAACATGATTGAATCCATCAGGAGATACAAACTAAAATCAAATAATATAATAGTATATATGGGCCCTAAAACTAATCATATATTCCAATACAATAATTAGTTCAATAATTTCATGATCAAGAACAATAAAATCCCACACCACTTCAATGTCGTCTACTAATAGATGACATGAATGTCATTTGAAAACTTATTCATAACTCTTTCCTAAAGGCATGGAAAGATAAAACAACAATGAAATATGATCTATAAAAAATCCAAAAATATCAATAAATTTTGATTTTATAAAAGTATGGGAAGTACTATTGTCAGATATAACTACTATAATATATTGTGAAATAAGCCTCGTACATCTAACTACAGCCATCCCTACCTCAGATTCTCCAACGAATAAACTACAAAATATAGAGAGCCATTCCAAGATCCCCTAAATATTTAATATCCACAAAAACATCCCCCTTGGCCTAAACGTATGACCCACTACCCTTGGAAGCATCAAAATAAACCTATGAACCCTTGGTATGATTAGATCCTTCATTACATCCCTCAGACATCATTCTACAAAAATTGTTCAGATTTTTAAATTGTTCACAATGGTAAAATGTTTTGGGTGCTTCTGAGATGTTCCAGACCCGCAATTCTATATTCGGTGCTAAAAATTATTACTTTTTAAATACATCACATGAATTGCAACAAACTACCAATATTGAAAGATCAATGTATTTGGTAACTATGTAAATTTAAATTAAATATTACAAAACACATTTCTTTAATGAGGATTATACATTCATGTAATTCCATTATATGTATCCCATTCATTGTAATTCAAGGGTAAATGATGAAATATTAGAAAATGGTATTCTGTAAATCCTAGTAAGTCATAAAAAATTAAAACTTATAATTAAATAACATCATGGGAAATACATGATTCATTATATAAGAACATGAACATGGGGGAAAGAGTTATAAAATTATCATGAGTAAAAATGGAAAAACATGATCTTAATTTCATGAGGCATAAAATGATCATCATTGTGTGAGGAATAACCATGAAATGTGGTTACAACATAACATTACACATTCATAATCATATCAACAAGGTTTATTACCATGGTTTCAAAAAACATTACAAACGAATACTTCCAATGTATCAGGAACATGTAATCTGTAGATATTAATTCCTTAGCCAATTAATAAGAGTTATATCATGGTGAACCCTTAATATATCTTAATTCATGTGAGATATATTATTAAAATATTCACAAATCCATCAATAATTGTATAATGATAAACCCATTGGAAATTAAATGTGCCTCTAATAAATTTATGAAATTTCAAGGTAAATTCCCATCAATAGGAATAATAGAATCTAAGGTATTTTAACCATATAGATAAAAGGTATATTATTTATTAAATAATTTCCACAATAAATCTATGTATGGGTGTCTAGGTGAAGAAAAATAAATTATAATATGTATGAAATTATTTTCAAAATGAATTAATTATTATGCATATAAATGATAAGGAAAGGCAAAGGCAGTGATGGATAATTTTGTAAGGAGATCATGTTTTCACTATATAACATGTACATAGAAACACAGACATATATAAGAAAGGTAAAATACATTATAAAGACCGAAGGTGGAAGAGAACACGAACATTGGTTACAAATTGGGAGGGAAAAAACCGTTCAATGTATTAATTCAGGTATGTTGGTAAATAGACAACATGTTGGATTTGGTTCCATAAAACCAACTTATATGTACTTTATGAAAAAGGTGTTTTCACTATTTTGAATATTAATAAACTAATTTTCACATAATTATTTTTCTTCATTGTGATATAATATGTGGTATTTTACTAAAAGTAGTAGTCACACTAAAATGGCATAGCAGTTTCCCGCTATGATGAGAACAAAGGGGTGTTAAGACATTATTCATGAATAAATTTTATATAGCTGAATTACATCATTTTAGGGACAAAAATGATATAGTCTATTATGGGTGGAGAGTCATTGAACATTGAGGTACCTCCTCATGGTGTACGCCCTTGGTAATATCCATTAGGATATTATAAAAATGAGACCGGATAATAGAAAATCCACATTTATATGTGTCATTAGATGTTATGATTTGTGTACATGTGTAATGGTCCTTATAATTTAATATTTTTATTAATTATTATCATTATTTTGACACTTATATGTATTGATGAAAACTGTGGCAAAAAAAATTTCTGGTGAGGTAGGATATGTTTGGTGCGTCGTGAGTAATGTTATATTAATGAAAAATGAGAGAAATGATTTATCCATTTTGTTGTTTAACAGAAGTTAATATTTAATTACCTTTGATGAAAATGATATATCTTAAATAAATCCAGTTCCATGGTGTTCTATAGGAATGTTTTATTTCTAAAAATTCAATGAAAGAGATATCGAGCATATAGGTTGATGACACTGGAAAGAATCTTTCTCGGGGAGAATGCTTTGGAAGTGAATCTTCAGTCAATAAAAGAGGATGGTGAAAGTGAAATGATCTTCCATGTTAGCACCCAGAGACTCATTCGGTGATTTCTGGAGATTCATAGAACACATCCGGATCACCGCTAAAGTAAATAAATACTTGGTTTTTAAAATTCAATGATAATGCACCGCAGATCTGTCGTTGGATTCATCAATGAAGAAATAATTCCATAGAGGTAAATATTTATCCAATTAAACTAATTATTAAAAATATATGTCGGTCTCCTCTGTCTGGTTTGGTCATGGTTACCCTTGTCCTATCTCGTTGATTAAATCTTTAGATCATAGTGTTTACCGTCATAGATCAAAGATTGGTCATCTATCATGATAAAAATAAACTTGGGCACCACCCCTCCCATGCTTCCACTATTCCCTGATCCTAAAAGTGGTATCATAGGGGGCACACAATTATTTATAATTATTTAAAAATAATTTGTGATTTATGCATTTTTTTTAGTTATTCAATTCATGTTTAATATTTATTTTAATCTTAATTTTTATATCTCTTTCCTCCTACATTGAATATTGTATATCTAATAAAGACCATTAATTTTATGACTAAAATAAAATCAAATAACTCATTCGGAGGTTCAAGGGTTTCTACCATGACAATACAAGATTAGACGCCATGTAATCTGAGTCACATGCAATTTAATAACATTCAACGCATTAAGATTTGATTCAGAAATCAATCCAATAATCTGCATTGATTATTGAATCAAATACACAATTTAATACACGGTGAGTTGACCAGAATTAAATGGCTCACGATCAATTGGACAACATTCCATGTATCCCATTTACACAACACATTGTACCTTTGGGATAGAGATGACTCATGTATTCCATGCACGACTTTCTTGACAGGTGACCGTGTGACACAAAGTCAACATGGAATATGTCCCATTGGACACATTGTGTAATAAAAAAAATAGGTATGTTTTACCCACTGAGTCCCCAGGTGTCCACCTTGGATAGATGGTGAAAGGTGTACACCGCGTGTAGATCATAACTACACACAATGTAATTTTACCAAATTATATTGTTTTAAAATATATTTATTTCACAATATAAACCATGATACATGTACATGCGTGTGTCCATAAAGATAGGGCATTCCATGTGATAGGTTTTAATATAAATAAATATTTAAATGTTTAATCTATATTTGTGTTATGATCATATCAGCATATAATGTATGAGTCATATTACAATATGGTACTCTATGTGCATTGAGCCATAACACGTGACCGAAAAGTCATTTAATTCCTATTATCATCCGTGAAGTACTTGTTGTGAAAGTAAATGATAATTCAGGAATGTTATATTTAATTAGTGTGAAATATTATATTGGTATAATATATGTTCATTAGATCTGGATGGGTATTCACCAGGTTTCTCCAAGATACATTTATGTACAAATTCAATTTTAAATGAATTTATTTAATTTATTTAAAAATATAATTTATGAGAATTTCACGGAAAATCAGATAAGGAATAATATAAAAGGATTGATTTATTATAGATAATAATTAATTTATTTGAGCATGATTAACCTTAAATAAAAGTAATTAATAATTGAATATTAGTTTTTTAAAAGTCATAATTCATTGCATGTTATTTGATGTTCATGATATAGACCGGACCTTTTTTTGTGATTGGTTTCAATAAATTTATTATTAAACTATATTTTTGGGATGAATTTCTTCTATCATTTCATTTTGTAGGGTTTTCATGCCCATGGTTTCTTTTATGTAAACCCCTTTCCCCCTAAACAACATGTGAGTAAAATTCATATGTAATGGATGGAGATCCTAAGCTTGGGGAGGAGGTTCAAGTTCAGAGTTTTTGTGAAACCAATCAATACTGCCTTGAACCCAGTTACCCAAAGTCAGTGCATTATTCATAATATATTCATGAAACAAGGAATCATGTCCCAAAAGACCGATCGGTTTAGTATCCTTGGATATACTAGATACAGTCATAAGTTTTACATTACATTATGAAACAAAAACATCAAAAACATTTTTTCCACTTTTGAACACACTTATATCATTACCCTATCCATGCAAGTCAACCATAAAATACTTATTCACATCATAGGAAACATAAAACATAGAAAGGGGTGAGCTCATATGCTCAGTATGGATAACAATATAGAGGAAACTTTCATAAATAGGCATAAACATTTAAGGAAATCTATAAGAATAAAACAAAATCTTTTAAACATAAACATCAGCATAATATGGAAAAGATAAAATCAAATATTTCCATTTACTTATTAACATGGATATTCTACTAGTTGAATAATCACATGTAATATCAACAACCACTTTAATAATGATGGAATGCATAATTCTAGACTTCATAACCACATAGTCGATGACTTGTGCCAAGAATACAAATGACATTTTCACAAGGCCTCGTTCCAAGACACAAGTTTGTCTCATGGGCCCTACCAATGGATCGAGGAGCTAATGCGGGCTCCACCCATCACTTACTATTTCCAATTAATTACTCATATGAAAAGATTTAAACATAACATAAACATTCAAATTAAAACGAGCATATGAAATCTCAATACAATATCAATAAACCATAAATGGTGTAAAAATAACACTTCCATATTCAAACATAACACAAAACCTTCAATACAATATTAGATATTTTTATAATAATTAATCAACTTCAAAAAAGCTTAAAATCTATCAAAGAATGTTGACATATATGAAATCAAAAAATTTCATTACAAAAATACCTCTTTATATTTTGAAATAAATTAAAAGTAAGTAAATTTTAAAGAAAAATTTTATTTTTAAAATATTCTTAAAATATAGTTAGGGAAGCTTTGATGATGTTATAATGGTGGAAAATAGTTGCACCCACCATATAAGTTAAAAAAACATTCTTACCTTAATCTTGTTGAAAAGGTCATAAAGTACCTTGTTTTGAAAATGACCGAAAGATTCCTTTAATTTTTTTTTATAAAATTCATCCAAGGGAATAAATAAATTTAACCCATAGTCTATTAAATTTTAAAATTTATTTGAAATAAATTTTTAAGAATCCCTGATGTGGATGATAAAGAGGTCCTAGTAGATACTTACGTATTAACAACCTCAGATAATAATGAGATTGTGAAATTAACCCATACCTTATACTTCCCCTTGGTTGAGGGTATGTTAAACACTTTTATAGTCGTTAAATCATTATTATTAAATTATTAATGAATTATATACATAAATATGGAATCATATATGATCTTTTAATATTTATTTGTTAATAATGTTTTACTATTATCGTCATTTAGGGTGTTAACTGATTTATTTTTCTTTATATGTTTTGTTATGTTGTTAATGTTTGTTATAGATAGGATGTATCTGATTCTTATATATAATGATATTATGTTCTTTTATCATCATTTTTAATCATGAAATTACATGTATTCATTAATGGTTAGGATGGGGAAATGAATATCATCGCGCTCATGGAGACGGTAATCTGTACGTATGCACGAGCGACAATATCATTATTTTGATTTAAAATAATATGTAAATAGATGGTATATCATACATATTGAACAATTAAAATATTATATTTATTATTTAAATCAATTATACATCATTATATTACACATCCATATAATAATAAATTGAATAACAACTACACCATGACGTGAAGACTGTTAGTTGTACGTACGCACATATGGTGACATGTCCTTAATAGGGTGGATTGAATAATAAATATGGTTGTACCATATTTATAATAACATCTTATTATATAGAATATACCTGATTTATTATTTTATAATAGAAACAACAAGGAATTAATAAGTGTAAGAAGAAAAGAACTTGAATGAAGTGATGAAATATTTACCACTTTTTTGGGTTCTCCCTTTTTATTTGATCAAAAGGGCTCTTTCGGCATTCTTTATGACTAAAGGAAGGCCTATAAGTTGAAAGGATTAATTTTTGGAGGATATTTTGGCAGGGGTTGGAAGATCCAAATGGCTTTGAATGAGTGAATTTTAGAGAAGGGGAAGTTCCCTTTTATAAGAGAGGTGAGGGTCAATTTAGGAAAAGCTTAAAATGCTATTTAATAATAAAATATTTTTCGGTTTATAATGGCTCCAAAATGATTTATTTCTTGGATAAGGTGGGTATGGGTCGAAATACTCTCATCCAATATGTTTTATATAAGTTTGGGTCACCATATTAAACTTATCTTGTAGATTTAACTCATAGTTTAATAGTTTGACATTTACCATGTCTCTATATATTTTTATAATATATGGTTAATAAGCATACTATAAAAATACAAGTGAACCTAGTGGTTCATTAATTATACACCTATGATTCTACAAGTCATTTTTCTAATGCTTAGATTTTTAGGAATATTATATCAATTAATAATATAATGTTTGTTTTTAAAACAATTTTATGTCAATTTTGACACTATTTGGCATTTTGTTTTTGTTAAAGTCAAAATCGCATGATTTATTAAAAAAGTTAATTTATAAAACCCTAAAATGTCATAATATCCTATAAAATTGTTTTAATTCATGAAAAATATCAAATTATATTTATTTGGTTATTTATAATTTCAATTATTTTAAATTTTCATTAAATAGGTAATTACTGCATCATCATTGTGTAATAAATAAATTTGATTTTTTAATGTCTAAAAATTATAAATAAAATACCATTATATATAAATTTATATTAGTTTTGTAATGAATATTTATAGTCAAATATATATTATGTATAACCATATATTAAAAATGTTTTGGTTATGAAAACATGAATTTAACACTATTAAATATTCATTGAATTAAATAATAATAAATGTACTAATCTAATCCAGGTGGACCAAAGAGGATCATATATTATTCAAGAGGTTATTTTTGATCAAATTATACTTATCCAATATAATTAGGACATGTTTTAGTGTAATTATTATATAATTATTACCCTTAATTACTCTATTTACATTTAACTGTGGTAAATAAAATTCGAAAATTACTATTCACCATAAATTGTTTTTATTTTATTAAACCACATTTTACTTACTGATATTAACCTGGTCTCTCAGAATTTTGAAATTCAACTCATAGAAGTAGAAAAATTAAGCTTTATATAAATTTTGAAAAGCTACTAAGAGGTGGGTAAAAGACGGTAAAAAATTCAATAAATTTTTATATATCTAAACTTATTATAAAATGACTGTAATGAATTACATTGAACATATATAGTAATTATGTATCTATTTTTACCTAAAATAAATTGAAATAATATAAATAATTTTTTAAATAATTATTCAGTTTTAACCAATAATGCAATGTTTTTAACTATTCATCAAAAATTGAAAGATTTCAGAAAAATACCAAAAATTAACCCTAAGCTAATTTCTATGTTCTAAATTTAAAAATTAATACCATTTTGAAAAATAAAATTTATCATGTTTCAAAAA
Source organism: Viscum album (assembly GCA_963277665.1). NCBI lineage: Eukaryota > Viridiplantae > Streptophyta > Magnoliopsida > Santalales > Viscaceae > Viscum > Viscum album. The sequence continues at coordinate 410,821,172 of OY728128.1, read as the reverse complement.
TTTGGTATTACTATTCATAATGGCTAGTTTTATTGGTTGTGGTGTGTTAGAATCTCAAAGTTGGGTACATTACAAGTTATGGAATTAATCAAAGGGAAACATACCATGGAAGCTTGGGGTGTTACATTCTCCTCTACTTAAAATAATTTCATCCTTGAAATTTCTATAATTTTACTGCATAAATATATTCATGTGTTTCTTCATCATAAGTTCCTCTGGTTCCCACGGTGCCTCTCCCATCTTATGGTTTCTCCATAGAACTTTTACCAGACGTGTCATCTGGTTTCTCCGCACTTGTTCTATTATATCAAGAATCATGAAAATATCTTCACAAAAAGATAGATTAGGTTTGAGTTGAATATCCACATATGTGAATATAGGCATTGGGTTAGACTTGTAATTTCTCAATAGTGACACATGGAACACATCTTAAACATTGGAACGACTTGGCGGCATTTCCAAACGGTGAGATACAACCCCTATTTGTTCTAGAATTTCAAAAGGTCTGATGTACCTGGGACTCAATTTACCCTTCTTACTGAATTGATTAATTCCCTTCAATGGAGATACCTTCAAGAAAAAATGATCTCATTCCTGAAATTCCAAATCCTTCATTTTATTATCAGCACATCTCTTCTTTCTACTTTGAGCTGCTTTGATGTGTGTTTGGATTACCATCACATTTTCCATCGTTTTCTCAACAAGTTCTGGGACTACGGGTTTTCATTCACCAACATCATGCCAACTGGTTGGTGTGGGACATCTCATTCCATATAATGCTTCATTTGATGCCATCTAAATTCTTTAATGGAAGAAATTATTATAGAAAAATTTTACTAGAGATAAATATTGATCCCACATACCTAGAAAGTCAAGTGACCAAGATCTCAACATGTCTTCTATGTTTCGAATAGTCCATTCTGATTTTCTATCAGTTTGATGGTGGTATTTTGTGCTCAAACAAATTTCAATATCCAGGTCTTTCTGAATATTTTCTAGAATCTTGATGCAAAAAGGAGATCACGATCAGAAAAAATCAATAGGGGTACTCCCTGATGTCTTACAACTTCATTAATATATAGTCTTGCTAAAGGTTCAAGTGGTAAATCTTCTCTTATAGAAAGAAAATGTGCTGACTTGGTAAGAAGATCAATAATGACCCATATTACATCATTCCTTCTAGGATTCTATGGTAGTCCCATGACAATTTCCATCTAAATATGATCCCATTTTCACTTAGGAATGGGATGACATTCCATGACTCCTCTAAGATGTTGTCTTTCATCTTTCACTTGTTGACAAACCATACATCTAGACACAATATCAGAAATCCCTATCATTATGTTTCCCCCAGAAAATGTTATATATAGTCTCTATACATCTTAGTGCTACCAGGGTGTATAGAGAAATTAGAGCTATGAGCATCATCCAATAATTCCCTTTTCAGAGCAGGTATCTCGGGAACAAAAAGTCTCTTCCCAAATTTCAAAATACCATCATCATATACGAAGAATTTCAACCTCCCATCATTCAATGCTTTAATTTTCATTTGAAATTCCTCAGCATATGTATAAGAACTTTTTATCCTTTCTAGTAAAGATTTTTTGGAATTCATTTGAAAAATAATAGATTTTTCACCTTCCATGGTTATTCTCATATCCATCATTACTATATCAATGAAAATAGTATCCCTTTCAATTCTCATCTTTTTCAGAACTCCATGATCCTTTCTACTCAATGAATCTTCCACCTTATTTGTAGAGACCCGAATCCTGACGTACATGGACATTACATTACTTTTGTGGAATACTTAGTACATAACAAAAACACACACACAAGGACGGTAATTGCTTAGTGTCTTTGGAAACTCGGAATATAATCTTCTAATCATGGTGAAAGATCTTCAACATCTCCCATAAAGATATTATTTTTTTAAAAACCTAAATCCTTTATTTATGTCCTGGGGAAAAGAAAACATAAAAGGGTGATCTCAAATGTTTCGTAATGGTAAACAAAAGAAATATCAATCATGTCATATTCATAAGAACATATCTTTTGGAAATCATAACCTCCAAAAGAGATCGTAATTTCATAACATGGGATAAATCATAGTAGTGAAATGTAATCCCAATAATAATAACTTAAACCTTGAAACTTTGTGGCATACACACATAATCATAGAGAATCATTTCGTATTACTCAAGACTCATTGCCAAGACTATCTTAGTGGAAAAAGTCCCTTTCTAAACCGAGTTCACCCCTCATTTCAGTCCTGTTTCACTGAACCCTTATAACCTACTGTTCCAGCCATGTTTATCTCCTGAGATATAAAATCTTTACTCAATGCATTGGAGGTAGATATAGGTCCCACCAATCTTATAATGATACCATTCTTATGTGTGCCACAAAATATTAAATCATACATCATTGCATAACCCATGTAATAAAAATTGGATTCTTAAACAACAAGGCATCATAAAACAATTCATATAAGATAAAGGAATTCATAAAAATATTTCCATGACAACATAATCAAATCCATTTAATTATAGGGATAGAAACAGAACACTATATTATCTTAGATGGAAAATAATTTTGATAAAATATTTGAACTCCATTCTTGAGCAAACTATCCTTTCTACTTCAAAAACATTTTTCCTTTCATTAAATGTCATACAATTTTAAAAAAAGAAGTTGATTAAAAATAAACTTGAAAAATTGTGAAGTAATATTTTAGGAAATAATGTTTTAAAAATCCATTCATGCCGTAGAAGTTAAAAAACATTCTTCCCATACTTTTTTGGAAAAAGTCAAAAAGTACCTCGTACGAAAAACGACAAAAGATTCCTTTTATATCTTTTACTAAATACTCACCAAAGGGTAAAATTGGATTTATACAATTGTAGGTGGATGGAAATAATATTACATGTTAAGGAAACATGTATGTGGATGATAAAATACACCCCAGTAAATACCAAAGTATAAACAATCTCGGATAAAAATGAGATTGTGATATTTCCCTTACCTTAGGTCTGATTTCCTTCGTAAGTGTCCGAAACTCCTGTATAATGATTTAAATAATGTCATTGACTTATTCCAGAATTATACTCATTGTTATGATATCATATACAGTTCACTTATGGCTTTATATTACCCGTTCTTTTGTAAATTCCATGTTAAAGAGTGTTTTGGGTAAAATCGTTTCATTTGTCATCCGTGTTTTGACTTGTAATCATTCTCATGATCGTGGAATTTTATTGGAGTGTATTTATGCTATTTCAGAATCAATATCACCTTAAAATAATCATATATAGTTATTATGTACACCATTATACCCATCCAAGTAAGTTGGTTGTGGAAAATAGATTACACCACAGCGTGGAGACGGTATTCGGTTTGTACGCACACGCGGTGATTTCTTTTTCCGTAGGATGGGTAGATGGTGAAATAGGGTTGTTTCATACTTATAATAACATATCATTATATTAGTGATACTGATGTTATTACTTCATAATGAAACAACTAAAGAGGAAGAAGTGGAAGAAGAAATAAAGATGAAAGAATCGGTAACGAACATTACCTCTTCTTTGAAGCGCCTCTTTGAGTCTTCCTTTTAGGTTACTAAAATTGGTCTTTGAAGAAGCCCAGGACCTCTAGGATGTTTCTATGGAAGTGTAGAAGAGAATTTTGCAGGGGTTTACCGAACTTGAAGGCTCAATGTGGTGTCAGGAAGAGAGGGAGGAGGTGCCCTTTTATAAGGGAGGAGAGGGGCACCTTTGGAATAACTAAAACTATTATTTTATTATAAAGATCAATTCGGTTTTAAATAGCTCGAAATTGATTCATTTAGAAGATAATGTTGGGATGGGTCTAAATCCTCTCATCCAATAGAATTTGGACAAGTTTAGGTTCCTATTTCAGCCTTATCATTTAGATTTAACATTACGTAAAATAATTTTACTTTTACCGTGTCTTCCTGTGTTCTTATAATATAAGGTTAATAAAATTACTATAAGAAGTAAAAAGGACCCAAAGTTGATTATTAATATTATATATATCCTTATCTAAGTTATTTGGCCGATATTTAGATTTTTAGGAATAAAATAACAATTAATAATATAATATTTGTTTTAAAAACTATTTTATGTCAATTTTGACACTATTTAGTAATTGATTTTTGTGAAAATCATACCAGAATTATTAGTTAGAAAAAAGTTAATTAAAGCAATAATACCATGTCATATTAACCTCTAAAATTAGTTTAATTCATAAAACTTCTCAAATTACATTTATTTTGGTTTCTATAACATCAATTATGTCAATATTTCATTAATAAGATAATTAGTTCATCATCTTTGTGTCATACATAAATTAATTTATGTAATGTATAAAAATTAAAAATAAAATACCATTATGTATGAAATATTTTTAGCTTTAAATGGAATATTTATAGTAGAATTTATCTTATGTATAACAACATATTAAAAATTATTTACTTATTAAACTTTGATTTTAACTATTTTAACCCTTCTTTAAATAAATTAATAATAAATGTCCTAATCTAATTCATGTGGGCCTAAATGGTCATATGTTATTCCTAATATTGTTTTTGATCTAATTACACTTTTCCAATAGAATTATTACATGTTTTAGGGTAATAATAATATCATTTTTACCCTTAATTACCCTATTTACTTTTAACCGTGGTAAATAAAAGTAAAAAGTTACTATTCACCAAAAATTTATTTTCATCTCATTGAAATACATTTTACTTAATGACATAAACCATGTATATAGGATTTTCTAAATTCCACTCACAGAAGCAGTAAAATTATGTTTTATGAATAATTTAGTTTTTAACTACCACTTAGTGGTTTCACTATTCATCAAAAATTGAATGTTTTCAGAAAAATAACAAAATTTCACCCTAGGATAATTTCGATATTCCGTATCCAAAAATGAAGTCCATTTTGAAAAATAAAATTTATAAAAAATCAAAAAGTGGTTATTACTATTCATAACGTCTAGTTTTAATAATATTTTTATAGCATATCATTGTTTAGTGAATCTCGGTATTGTGTACGAAGCAAGCTATCGAGGATGGTCAAGATTTCATGTAAATCAATCCAAGAAAGTCTTGTCTGTAGAAAAATATTCCTTTGATGATTTATATAACATAAAAGTCCCGGGTGTTACATTCTACCCCCCTTAAAATGAATTTCTCCCTCAAAATTCGTCGGGGTTATAAATGGTTTACTACTCGAAAGTTTGTTTAATAGAAACCCACATCGTAAAAAGGAATACCCAAACATGGCTTTAAAAACAAAATTATGAAATGTAATGGTTAGAAAAATTAACTCATCACTGGGTTTCCACATAGGATTACATAGGTGAAAATATGGATATGGAAGAAAAATCTAACCATCAAGTTCTGCTGGAGAGTGGTAGAGAACATGGCTATGAAATAGCCAACAATCACAAATCCATAGATCTGTGATGATCTAAGGTACCATCTGATTCATCAGATATAAGGGCACTAGAACAACATTTTTGGTTTCCAAGATCATTTCCCTAAAGTTGGTGAATTAAAAGAAATACTTACATGATTTTGGTACAATTTCACTTTTGTTCATGAATTGAACAATTTCCCCTTCATCCCTTAAAGAAATAAAGTTGAATTTGTTATTCATGACGTGTTTGCAGATCATGTGATATAATGATGGGTCATTCCATCTGTTTCAAACAAAAGGCTATCAAAAGTTATAAGTCCATCTTATGGTTAGACTAATCGTATATGGTTCCAAAAATGAACTTATACTTCATATATCATACAACTTAATAAAATAAAACTAGTTTCTACTAACTAGGGACTTCCTGTAGGCTAGTGGTAGGCGATAAAGGCCAATCGCACTTCGGTTGTTGGATAGATTCACACAGCCATGTCCGACGCGATGGGTTGTCGCCCGTCCTGCAGGTTGTCCTTTTTCTAAATCTACATTACTATAACATCCCATAAATAATATTAAAAAAAGTTCAATCCTTAAACAATACTAACTTATGTCCAACATAATCCATTCCAATCTTTAGGCTTATCAAAAATACTTCGGTCCATGCTCCTAGTATAAAGAAAATGATTACTTGAAATGTCATCAACCAAGCATGTGAATACCATCATTTATCCCCCATATATCTTTTTGGTCACATTCTATTCATGTGAATACCTTAATCATGTATTCTCTTGAAAAATGAATACCCATTGAACCATAGTGAAAACATGAATGTTGTCAACGGTTAACTCATTCCACATACCAAAAACCCAAAATTCTATATACTTAAACCATGATATAACTATTTCCTTATATCTGTCATGAGCTCATGAAAACTATCAAACATTTAATTTTCTCCTTATCCCTTCATTATGCGCATATCATCTACATTCCAAAAATATCTGAATAACCATTCATGGATACTGGTATCATTAATCATACACTTTCAAAACTCAAGGAAATACAACAGTGTACAATACTTAGATGTCTCTTTATTCCATAGTACCATGAGATTACTTATACAACATTTCACATGATAAACATATTTCCACTACATTCTTAAACCATTGACTCAGCTTCAACAATTCTTTTATCTCACATATCACTTGTAGTCTCTTAATCATCATCAACATAAATACTACCCATACGACCATACTGATTCTCTTCATGATACATTCCCTTAGGGCATTGGATTGCATAATGCCCGTACATTCCACATTTAAAACATTTAACTATTGTTGATGTCTTAGCAATACCATTATCCTCATCCCTGGTGTTAACTGAACCTTTTCCTTTACACTTACTGGCTTTGTGTCCTTCTTTTCCACACCCAAATCATCTTTCAGTTCCTTTGAAACATTCTCCTTGATGCCTCTTCCCACATGATTTACATAGGGGAAATTGAACTTTCTTTCCTCTATGATCATCATGAAACTCCATTTTTCTCTTATTAGCCGAGTCAGGAAACATACCAAATTTTACTTTATTGATCATATTATGAGATTGCTGATTCGTCATAATAATTATGTTTGGACTTCCAAATCCTATTTCATTTGGTTTCTCATGAAGAATATCATTCCATTGCCCATCTTATCCTCCATTATCGTGAATCGTCTTATTTCCAGCCATTTTCTAAAACCCAAAAATAATAGTGTGAGAGGAAAAAATCATAATAAAGGGAGAGTATCTTCAATATCTAACATCTTTGGTTTAATATAATAGTGTTACCATAGTTCTAGGACTATTTCCAATACGTATACTTATCCTTAGGGACATCCCTAGACATACCTTAGAAATATCTCTAGGGATCTCCCTAACGTTCTCGCATCCTAGTTTCCAAAGGTTGACTAATCCTTTCCTCTGATACCAACTGTAGAGACCCTAATCCTGATGTACATGGACATTACATTACTTTTGCGGAATACTTATTACATAACAAAAACACACACACAAGGACCGTAATAGTTTAGTGTATTTGGAAACTCGGAATATAATATTCTAATCGTGGTGAAAGATTGTCAACATCTCCCACAAAGATCTTCTTTTTTTAAATGTAAATCCTTTCTTTATGTCCTGGGGAAAATAAAACATAAAAGGGTGAGCTCAAATGCTCAGTAAGGGTAATCAAAAGAAATATCAATCACGTCATATTCATGAGAACATATCTTTTGGAAATCATAACCTGCAAAGGAGATCATAATTTCATAACATGGGATAAATCATAGTAGTGAAATTTAATCCCAATAATCATAACTTAAAACATGAAACTTTGTGGAATTCACACATAATCATAGATAATAATTTCTTATTAGTCAAGACTTATTTCCAATACTATCTTAGTGGAAAAAGGCCCTTTCTGAACCGAGTTCACCCCTCGTTTCAGTCCTGTTTCACTAAAACAGTATAACCTACTGTTCTAGCCATGTCTATCTCATGAGATATAAAATCATTACCCATTGCATTGGAGGGAGATATAGGTACCACCCATCTCATAATGATACCATTCTTATGTGTGCCACAAAATATTAAATCATACATCATTGCATAACCCATGTAATAAAAATGGGATTCTTAAACAACATGACACCATAAAAAAATTCATATAAGATAAAGGAATTCATAAAAATATTTCCATCACAACATAATCAATTCCATGTAATAATAGGGATAGAAACAGAACCCTATATTATCATTGATGGAATAAAAATTTGATAAAACACTTGAACTCCATTCTTGAGGAAAATACACTTTCTACATAAAAAACAATTTTCCTTTCTTAAAATGTCATACAATTTTAAAAAAAGAAGTTGATTAAAAATAAACAAGAAAACTTATAAAGGAAGATTCTTGGAAATAATGTTTTAAAAATCCATTCATGCCGTATAAGTTTAAAAAAACATTCTTCCCGTACTTTTGTTAGAAAAGTCAAAAAGTACCTCGTACGAAAAACGACAAAAGATTCCTTTTATATCTTTTACTAAAAACTCACTGAAGGGTAAAATTAGATTTAAAAAATTGTATGTGGATGGAAATAATATTACATATTGAGGAAACATGGATGTGGATGATAAAATACACCCTAGTAAATAGCAAAGTATAAACAATCTCGGATAAAAATGAGATTGTGATATTTCCCTTACCTTAGGTCTGATTTGATTTGTAATTGTCTGATCCTTCTATATAATGATTTAAATAATGACATTAACTTATTCCAGAATCATAATTATTGTTATGATATCATATATGGTTCACTTCTGGCTTTATATTACCCGTTCTTTTGTAAATTCCATGTTAAAGAGCGTTTTGGGTAAAATCGTTTCATTTGTCGTCGGTGTTTTAACTTGTAATTATTCTTATGATTATTTAGATCATGATTACTTAATTTCTGAATATAAAACATGATTTATATATAATACATATTCAATATATATATATAATAGATTAGTAAATGGAAAGAAATACACCGTTCATGGAGACTGTAGACCGTACATACGCATGAATGCTATTTTCTTTTCCTTATTGAGTTGAATGGAATTAAGTATATGACATACATATATATAAACATAAATCCAGAATCATTATTATGTCATATATTTCATTATTACTTATTATATATACTTTATAATCATTCATGAATGGTTAACGTGGAGAATGAATCTCATCGCGTCGTGGTGACGGTAGTCCGTACGTACGCATGAGCTATGATACCGTTCTCATGATCGTGGAATTGTATTGGAGTGTATGTATTATATTTCAGAATCAATATCACTTTACAGTAATCATATATAGTTATTATGTACACCATTATACCCATCCAAGTAAGGTGGTGTTGGAAAATAGATTACACCATAGCGTGGAGACGGTATTCCGTACTTACGCACGCGCGGTGATTTTTTTTCCGTAGGATGGATAGATGGTGAAATAGGGTTGTTTCATACTTATAATAACATATCAGTATATGAGTGATACTGATGTTATTACTTCAATATGAAACAACTAAATAAGAAGAAGTGGAAGAAGAAATAAAGATGAAAGAATCGTGAACGGACATTACCTCTTCTTTGAAGCGACTCTTTGAGTCTTCCTCTCAGGGCACTAAAATTGGTCTTTGAAGAATAACAGGACCTATAAGATGTTTCTAGGGAAGTGGAGAAGATAATTTGGCAGGTTTTGGCTGATCTTGAAGGCTCAATGTGGTGTGAGGAAGAGAGGGAGTAGGTGCCCTTTTATAAGGGAAGAGAGGGGAACCTTGGGATTAACTAAAACTATTATTTTATTATAAAGTCAACTTCTGTTTTAAATAGCTCCAAATTGATTAATTTCGACGTTAATGTGGGGATGGGTCGCAATTCTCTCATACAGTAGAATTTATACAAGTTTAGGTTCCGATTTTTACCTTATCATTTAGATTTAAAATTAAGTAAAATAATTTTTCTTTTACTGTGTCTTCTTGTGTTCTTATACTATAAGGTTAATAAAAGTACTATAAGAATCCAAAAGAACCCCGAGTTGTTTATTATTAATATATATAACCATATCTAAGTTATTTTGTCGATGCATAGATTTTTATGAATAAAATAACAATTAATAATATAATATTTGTTTTAAAAACTATTTTATGTCAATTTTGACACTATTTAGTAATTGATTTTTGTGAAAATCATAACAGAATGATTAGTTATAAAAAATTTAATTAAATAAATACTAACATGTCATATTAACCTATAAAATTAGTGTAATTCTTAAAAATGCTCAAATTACATTTATTTTGGTGTTTATATCATCAATTATGTCAATATTTCATTAATAAGATAATTACTGCATCATCTTTGTGTCATAAATAAATTAAATTATTTAACATCTAAAAGTTACAAATAAAATACCATTATGTAGGAAATCTTTTTATCTTTCTACGGAATATTTATAGTCTAATTTATCTAATGTATAAACCCATATTAAAAATGATTTACTTATTAAACTTTGATTTTAACTATTTTAACCCTTCTTTAAATAAATTAACAATAAATGTCCTAATCTAATCCAAGTGTGCCTAAATGGTCATATTTTCTTCCTAAGGTTGTTTTTGGTCGACTTACTCTTGTCCAATAGAATTAGGACATGTTTTAGAGTAATAATAATATAATTTTTACCCTTAATTACCCTCTTTACTTTAAACCGTGGTAAATAAAAGTAAAAAGTTACTATTCACCAAAAAATTATTTTCATCACATTGAACCACATTTTACTTACTGACATCAACTGTGTCTCTATGACTTCTGAAATTACACTCACAGAAGCAGTAAAATTATGTTTTATGAAAAATTCAGTTTTTTAACTACCACTTAGAGGTTTCACTATTCATCAAAAATTGAAAGTTTTCAGAAAAATACCAAAATTTCACCCAAGGATAATTTAGATATTCCGAATCCAAAAATGAAGTCCAGTTTGAAAATAATGGCTAGATTTAATAATATTTAAATAGCATATCATTGTTTAGTGAAACTCGGTATTGCGTACAACGCAAGCAATCGAGGAAGGTCGTGATTTCATGTAAAGCAAGCCAAGCAAGTGTTGTTTATATAAAAAGATTCCTTTGATGATTTATATAACATAAAAGACTTGGGTGTTACCTTATTTTCCTTCCCTGGGTGGTAGTGTATAGTGCAATAATAATCCTTATGTAGTTGAAGACATTTAATTTGCCTCATTTTGAGTTCTTTTTGTGAGAAAATATAATTCAAACTCTTGTGATATGTATAAATCTCACATTTTTCACCTTAATGATGGTGTCTCCATCTTTTCAAATAACAGACTACTGATTTTAACACATGATCATGAGTAGGATAGTTGTGTTTGTGAATTTTTAGTTATCGTGATACATAGGCAATAACTCAATCATTATGTATAAGGAAACAACCGAGTCCATTAATTGAAGCATCACTATAAATAACAAACCCCTCATTCCATGGTGGTAGAATAAATATAGGATCATTGACTAATATTATCATCAGTTCTTCAAAGCATTCTTCACACTATTTTTTCAAAAAAAAAATTAACCCCTTTACATGTGATCTTGGTTAATGGGATATCCAAATGGGAAAAATTATGGATAAAATCTCGATAATAACCCACTAAACAAATATAAATGTGTACCTTGGTTATATATTTCAGTGTTTTTCATTCTTGGATTGCCTAGTCATTGAAGGATCAACATGGATTCCATCTTTAGTGACAATATGGCCAAGAAAAGTAATATCCTAAATCCACAATTCACACTTTCTAAACATCCCATATAATTCTTTTCATCTTAGAGTCCTTAAGATAATGCGCAAGTGATTTTCATGATCTTATTAGATTTTTGAGTATACCAATATATCATTAATAAATATCACTACAATTTCATCATGATATTCCATGAAAAATATGTTCATTAGATCCATGAAAATAGAGGGTGCATTACTCAGTCCAAAAGGCATTACTGTAAACTTGTAATGCCCATACGTGGATTTAAATGATATTTTCAGAATGTATTCTTTCTTCACACACAACTGATGATATCTAGATCGAAGGTAAATCTTTGAAAAATATTGAGCTCTGTGAGGTTGGTCTAATAAGTAATCAATGCATGGAATGTGATACTCATTATATATTGTTATATCATTGATCTCCCTATAGCCAATGCACAAAATTGTAGATCCATCATTATTTTTAATAAAAAGGACATGGGCTCCCCATGGAAAAACACTAGGGAAAATAAATCCCTAGTTTTTCAATTCATCTATATGTTTCATTAGTTCGACTAATTCCACAATCCACATTCTATAAGGGGTCTTTGATATGGGACTTTAACCAGTAATTAAATCATTGGAAAACACAATTTCTTGTTCTAGAGGATGTTAATGTGAATCTTCTGGAAACACATCAAAAAATTCTGTCACAATTGGTAAGTCCTCTATTTGAACATTCCTTTCCTTCCCAAAGTTATTTAAATCTCTTCCACCTCAATAATTGAATTTAGTTGAGATTCTGTGGGTGGATCTAGTTAAGAATAATATGGTGATGTTTCTTCTCTAAAGATAATGTACTCAATATCATCATAGAAAATTGTAACCTCCTTCTTCTTAGAATTTTTTATTGCATCATGGTCTGAAATCCAATACACACTGAGGATTATAAAAAATTAAATCATGGATATGATGATTATATCAGCTGATAAATAAAATTTATATTCCTTAATTGGAACTAATTCACAAAACACTTTTCCAATGATACTTCCCTTAAGAGTTTTGACTGGTGACTCTCTTGTTAAATCAAATTGTAAATATTAAATTTTATTAGAAAACTGGGAAGATATGAAACAATGCGACGATCTAGAATCAAATAATGAATTTTCTAAATCCTTTGTTGTGGGTTGAGTTTGGAAAACCATTTTCTTGAGTTCATTGAGGATTTGTGGTGATATTCTATAGTGGGACTGTTGGTGGCGATGAGATCTGGTGTTGGCTTGGATTGTTTTGCAGCATAACTTATTTTTGGTAGTTGGCATTCAGGAGGTGAGTGGTTACCCAGATCTGGTATTTTCATTTGGTTGCTTATTATTTCTTCATTTTTTTTTGGGTTTTGGTTCAGGTATTATATGCTAGCTGTGATAATTTTATGGTTTGGGATGTGCTGGTCCAGTCCGTGATGGTGTCTGTTGAATCCGTTGTTGGGTGATGAGTTTCTGGATGGACATTTGTTGATGGAAGCAATTGTTTTTTGGGTTATTTTTGATTTCATGATTTTGATTTGGATGGAAGGTAACTTATGATTGTTTTTTGAAGTTGATTATGGTTTTGGCCTTGGTGTTCTACGGCTCAAGGGAGATCTTGAGTTTTGGTCCGTTGGGGTTTTTTTTGTGTATTGATGTCTTGATGTCTTGATGTCATGTTTGGTTTCTCGCTTTTTTCAAAAAGGTTTTTGAATAATAAAAAATTTAATTTTCAGTCAGTGACCTAAAATGAGATTTTATGTCATTCATTTTGGGTTGATTGTGGTTTTTTTTCATTCATTGGGTTTGAAAGTTCTTTTTTTAAGTATGATATTCACTTATGGTATTTCAGTTGTTTGAGAACACATTTCTTTGTAGTTATTGCTTGGTAACTATATTTCCCAATTCATGAAAAAAATTGATCAGATGATAAGATTAAGATATATCTTCATATCCCCAAAATACCTCATTCAAATTAAATAGAACATTATCATTAAAAAGGATAAATAATATAAGTAATTTACAATCCTCACATACATTCCATTGAATTAAAACCATCAAAATATTTAAAAGGATCTTGTAATATGAAGTTACAACTCCGTAAACATTAGATGGATTGATTTGAAAAAGTGTCTACTTTATTCTCCATTAATGCACCTATTTCTATAGGAAAAGCTCTATTGGTCATATTCTGTTATTCTTTGAGTTTGTTGAAAAGTCTTGGGATGAACTCCTTTATCACTTAGATGTTCAATACATAATAAATCTGATGTTTATTATTTTAGAATAATTATAAATGATGTTAAGTTATCTGTTTGTTAGCATAAACTTAGTTTATCCATTTATAAATATTGTAATAATCTAATTATAAATTTTCTATCATCCATTTAGAAGGATTCAATCATCCAATTAGAAAGTTTTTATCTTTATATTAATATGTTTTTTTCACATGATTAAAAATATATTTCAAAATGAAAAAAGCTCTCAAAATATAGTATATATATGTCTTCTACAAAAATATTCTAAAACCTTGAGAATGTATAAGGTTAGTAAAACATTTTATTTAAGAAATTCTGTTCTGATTTTCAAAAATAACAATTATAAAGTGTTAAATGTAAAATATTCAAATCAAAAATATCTTACTTCATGTATTGTTGTACACTTTTAGTAACCTTATGTTTAATCAGTTTAATCAATATTTATAATCTTATTTTATGGTTTTAAGGATAAGGGGTTTTTAGTTGTGCATTTGGTTAGGTCCTCTGGGGATCTTCCATTTTCTCTTGACCTTATTTTTTATTGTGGAATTTGGGGGGGTGAACATGGATGTGATTTTTTGACATCTCCATGTCATTATGTTGTTTATTATATGTTATCTTATGAGGTTGAGGTTAATTTTTAGATTCAATGTGTTTTTTCTTTGGTAATTAGAAATTCTCAGAGGTTTCCTTCCATGCATGGTTAAGGTTCATGGTTAGATGAAATGTGTGAAACCTCACTTTGTGAGGATACAATTAATTTCATTTTGAACATTCTTGTATTTTTAGAACAAACATCACAAGGTTAAGTCCAAACTATATGATTAACTAGGAAAAATTGTTCATGTTCTCTATTGTGTCCGTTGTGTCGCACACAACTTGCTCACAGTTTTGAAAACTATTTGGTAAGATTGTTGTGTGGATATGTCTTTTTATTGCATGAAATTTTATAGTTATAAAATCGTTTTTTAAACCATTCAGTGATAAATGTGATCCATTAATGGGACTTCTATCCTAGGTAGTTCCAAATGTATAGTTGGAACAAATTTTCGAAAACCATATAGCTTTCCAAAGTGTTTAATTTTTGGGAATTTCCTATTTCTAACACTTCCCCCCATAAAAATTTGTTGACTCTTGAGAGAACCCTGAAGAGATACAAACTCCTCCATCTATATTCCTTTCATTCTCTTTTGTGTTTTTCAAGTGGTTTAGTTGCAATTATTCCTCTCTTTTCATATTCTTCCATCACATCTCTCTCGTCTAGTGGCTTTGGTTTTCCCCATAACTCTAGAAATCTTACGCCCAATTATAGGGTTATGAATGGATCAAATGTTGGGATTTTTGGTGTCTAAGGTTTTTATACACTATTCATTCCCCCATGGTTGTGATCTCTATTGAAGGATTCGTGTTTTGAATTGATTTAGGCTCTATCCAAGTAGATGTTTCTATATAATTGAATAATTTTGGAATTAAAATCTTACTTATGATTTATAACCAACTTTTTATTAAAATCATGAATATAAGTGATAACATTATGATGTTTTACAAACAATTCTACATTGTTATGAGCTTTGAAGAACTAGATTCTCCTTGAAGTTCCATGTCTTCATGTTTTAAATTGAATATTTTAATTTCGTAAGCTTTAGTGAAATGTCTGTGTGGATATATGAAATGTTTTTCATTATGTTCATTTTAAATTAATCAATTTTTTCAAATGAGTAAGAAATATATTTTAAAATGATATATTACATAAAGTGATGTGGTGACCTCAAATTGATTTATAATGTTGTTATTTAATGGATATAAAATTTTCATTCAAAATGTAACACCCCAATCATCATTGGTACATTTTCCTATGAATAATGCAATTGCTTGCATTGTACGCAACTTTGAGATTCTAACACACTGTGACCAATCAAACTAGCCATTATGAATAGTAATACCCACTTTTTGATTTCTTATTAATTTTATCATTCAAATTTGACTTCATATTTGGATTTAGAATATCTAAATTATCCTAGGGTTAATTTTTTTGTATTTTTCTGAAAACTTTCAATTTTTGATGAACAGTGAAAAAACACCGAGTTATAGTTAAAAAATGATTTTTCAGTTAAATAATTATTTATTTTATTAAAATTTAATTAAGGTAAAAATAGTTACATAATAAATATATAAGTTAAATGTAAATAATTGGAGTTAATTTAGATTAATATTAGATATATAAAAATTTTATTGAACTTTTCACCGTCTTTTACCCACCTCTTAAGAGAATTTGGAAATTCACGTACCTAATTTTTCTGCTTCTGTGAGTGTAATTTCAAAAATCTGAGAGACACGGTTAATACCAAGGATTAAAATGTGGTTCAATATGATAAAAATAATTTTTGGAGAATATTAACCTTTTAATTTTATTTACCACGGTTAAAAGTAAATAGGGTAATTAAGGGTAAAAATGATATTAATATTACCATAAAACATGCCCTAATTATATTGGACAAGTGTATCTCAAACAAAAACAACCTTACTAATAAAATATTATCATTTAGGTCCACATGGATTAGATTAGAACATTTATTATTATTTAATTCACATAAGAGTTAAAAGACTGAAAATCAATGTATAATTACTAAAACATTTTTAATATAGGTTTATACGTAATATAAATTCAATTATAAATTTTCATTAAAAATCTAAAACGATTTCCTACATTATGGTATTTTATTTATAATTTTTAGACATTAAATAATCTAATTCATTTATGACACAATTGTGATGTAGTAATTACCTAATGAAACAAATAATAAAATAAATTATATTATAAATATCTAAATAAATGTAATTTGAGACTTTTTATGAATTCCACTAATTAAATAGGTTAAAATGACATGTTATTAGTGATTTAATTAAGATTTTTCGAAGTAATAATTATTTTATGAATTTCATAAAAATAAAATACCAAATAGTGTCAAAATTGACATAAAAGTGTTTTTAAAACAAATATTATATTATTAATTGATATTATATTCTTAAAAATCTATGTTTCGGCCAAAGGACATATATATTGATAGGTGTGTTATTAATGGACCAAATGGGGGTGTCTTGGAAGTATATAGTAAGTTTATTAGCTATATAATATAAAAATACAAAGTTACAAGGTAAATGTCAAACTAATTACCTAAGAGTTAAAACTAAAAGATAAGGATAATATAATGACCAAAAACAGTCTAAAATCTATTGGATGAAATAATTTCTACTCATACCCACATTTGATTGTGAATAATTATCTTTGGAGCCATTATAAACCGAAAATGAATTTATTATAAAATAATACATTAAGTTTTTCCTAAAGAGCCCCTCCTCCCCCTTATAAAAGGACACCAATTATAACCAATTCATTGAAACTTGAAAGTCGTTTGGATCTACCAATCCCTACAAAAATAATCTCTAAAAATCCCCCAATTCAACCTAGAGTCCTTTTTTGATTATAAAGACTACTTATGGATCCCTTTTTATCAAATCAAAAGGAAGAACCCAAAGAAGAAGTAATGTTTTCACCATTCTTTTTCAAGTTCATTTCATCGTCAACATCTTCTTTCATTGTTATTTCCTATTTAAAATAATAAATCCATTATCTTATATATAATGTGATGTTATTAAAAATATTAGACAACCATATTCATTATTCTATCCATCCTTTGAATGAGATGTCACCATACGTGCATACGTACGGTTTACCGTCTCCACGTCATGGTGTAATTGTTATTCAAAAACATTATTATTTGGATGGGTATGATAATGATATGTAATTAATTTAAATAATACATATAACATTATAATGATTCTTTATATATGATATGCCATCCAATTATATATTATTTTAATATCAAAATAATGATATTGTCGCACGTGCGTTCGTACGGACTACCGTCACCACGAACGCGATAGGATTCATTCACCATCATATCCATTCAAGAATAATTTTCATTTTATGGTTAAAAATAATGTTTATAGACTTAATATCATTATAGATATGAATAAGATACAAGCTATCCATAACAAACATGGCTCACGTAACAAAACATATAAAGGTGAATGAATTCGTTAACACCTGAAATGATGATAATACTATGTTATTATAAACAAAGAAATATTAAAAGATCATATATGATATCACATGATTATTTTATAATTTAATAAAAATTATTTCACCATTATAAAAGAGGTTAACCTACCCTCAACCAAGGAAAATTACAAGGTAAGGTGTTTTCATCTCACTCCTTATTCTCGTGAGATTCATGCCATATTGCAACTATTACCTATTGTGTGGGGTATGTACTACCCATATTTGTATTATTTGTCTAACACACATTAATTAACGTGTATTTACATATTCATTGTATGATACCTCTTTTATGGGGTGCATGTTTCGTATGTTACCAAATTGGTAAGAGTTAATTCCTCAATCTCATTATTATCCAAGATTGTTTATGTGTATGTATTTATTGGGAAATTTTTATTATCCATTTCCACTTTTCATAAAAATGATTTAAAAATGAATATTTTAAGTATTTTTGAAATGTACACATTATCAAGATCAGAATTTTAAATGTTTTAAGGATTTATCTTTCTAAATATTTTCAATTATTGTCCATATTTTCAAAATGATCTTAAGGATTTATTTATATGGACATTAATTTTTTGAAATGATAATTATTTTCAAAACTTTCAAAGTGGTATGGGACACTTTGATTCAAAAATATCTTTTAAATTACTTCCTTTATAAATTTGTTACTTTTCAATGATTTCAAAAAAAGATATATTTCTCTCAAATAGTTTTGATTTCATCTATGTCAACATCCTTTGATAGATTTTAAGCTTATTTGACTTTGATTTATTGTGATACAAATCTTCCATATTGTATTGAATTTTTTTGATATTTCTGACTGTGGATGTGTTATTTTTATACCATTCAATGTTTATGGAGAAGGTATTGACATTTAGTATGCTAGTTTTAATACGAATGTTTATGTTATGTTTAAACCTATTCATATGAGGAATGCATTGGACTTAATAAGTGACGGGTGGAGCCCGCTATAGCTCCTTGATGAATCGGTAGGTCTCATGAGACAAACTAGTTTCTTGGCACGAGGCCTTGACAAAATCTTATTTGTAGTCTTGGCATGAGACCTTGGCTACGTGGTTATGAAAGGCTGGAATTATACATTCAATCATTATGAAAGTGGTTATTGATATTGCATGTCATTATTCGACTAGTAGAATATCCATGTGAATTATTAAATGGCATTATTTTATATTATTTATGCCATATTATGATGAATTTCAGGTTTAAAAGTTTTTTTAGATATACATTGCCTTAAATGTTTATGATTATTTATGAAAGTTTCTACGATATTGTGATTATGTGAATGTTATGTAAAAATGCACCAACTCTAGGTATCTTTGGTTTGGGTATTACACAAAATGTGAGTGTTTTATACCCCTTGCGAAAAATGCCTTAATAAAGCTTTTGAAATCTATTTATCTATACATTGCCTTAAATGGTATTTCGAGACTTGATATTTAGTGATTATGCCAATGTTATGTAAAAATGCAATGACTCTGGGTATCATTGGTTGGGGTGTTACACAAAATTTCAGTGTTTTATACCCCTTGTGAAAAATGCCTTAATAAAGCTTTTGAAATCTGTTTAATGGAATTTAAGGTCTTAGACCTTGTTTTGTATTTCAACAATGAAAACTCACATGGTAGGGTGCTTTTAAAATCCTTTTAAATGGTTTGTGATTTCAATTATTGTACAATGAGAGTTGGGAAATTCATTTTATTAAATTTGAAAGGGTTTGGATTATTGATCGATTTTTTAGTGTTAATGACCCAGTTTATTTTTTTTAAAGGGGCAGCATCAAATGTACCCAATGATTTCCCCTTGATTTTATTACACCTTGGGTGGGGTTTTTTCGCTTTTTTATTATTTTCATTTCCCTTATATGGGTTATCAATCTCAAAGAGATTCTTGTTTCCCATAATTTTTGGTAATGTGGTTTATTATGTTGTGGTTTCATTTCTTATATGGGTATATTCATTGTTGGGTTTCATAGTTGAGGGTTATCAATAGTTACACCTTGTGTGCTAGACTTGTCTTGCGTGTTCTTATGCCTCATGCCATTTTTGGTCATCAGATCCCAGATAATTTGTAGGTGATCCTGATTATTATTAATATTGGTATGCATCCCAATAGGGGCCCTCCATTTATTATAGGAACATTGTCTTGGAGGGTAGTTTTATTATAATGAGGGTTTTTTGGATATTTGGATGGCTTAAGATAATTATTAGTGTATAAAGGTGACATTTCCATAGGTTGGTATACCCTTATATAGCTAACTGCTTTGAATTTTAGGACACTATAGGGTAGAACCCATGAAACATTCAATTTATTGGTTTGTTATTGATTTATGGAATTTTTATATAGTGTTTGTTTGTATCATTTACCCTTTTTTCAATGATATTGAACCAATTATTGGTTATATTTGATATATTCCATGTGATTAGGATGGTAGTTTTTTGTAGTGGTTGACTCGTGTGTGTTATGGGTTATTTAATTTATAAAAAATGAGTTTTCGAAGATTTTTGGAAAAATAGTTTTAAAATTAAATACTCATATGTATATCTTAAATTGGATTTCAGAATGGTTGTTTTGGTTTGGAGAGGGAATCAGTCAGTTAGAGGTTTTTTAGTAATAATATTCAATTTTAATAATAATTTTTTATGAAACATGAAGGGTTGTGTGGATTTGAAATAGATCAGGCTGCTGGCAATGTTTTCAAATCATTCTGTTTAGTTTTGGGAAAAAATGATAAATTTTTAGATATAAAATTATTTACTTTTTTAGATTCAATAAAATATAATATATATTATAATTTACCTTATATTTTATTTCAAAACAATAATTTATTAATTTCCATAAGAAACATATTGTATATATTTGGTGGTTTTTGGTGATGTAATGGTATTTTTATCTTATGAATATATGTTTTATGTTTCAGGTTCCATGTTGGACATGTTATTAATTATTTTTGGCTGACGTGGGGTGAGTTTGGTGGTACTGAAAAATTATTGGTTTCATGTATATGATCTCATTCTCTTCTTGGGTTAGTTTTTAGTTGTTTTATTTTTGGTTTATGTTGTATATATTATTCATTTTTTGTGTCCTTCAATTTATGGATAGTGTTGGTGTTTAATTTGTGAAAATAGTTTAAATTCATTCAGTTGGTTTTGACCTTTTTGGAATTCATCATTAATTTATATCAATATATAATTTTCTTCCTTTTATCTCGTGTGGGGTAAAAATCATTCCAAAAGGGGTTCTTTTGATAACAAGGTAGTAGTTCCCCGTCTGTGGGGGATCCGGAATGCCCTTTGGGGTTTGTGGAAGGTCGAGTAGGGTGCTTGGTCGGATGTAAGCCCGATTTAGTTAAATAAAAAATGTGTAGAGCATGGTTTGTGTTTCCTTAATTAGGAGCCATTATTCTACACATACCCCTTTTATATTGGTATGTTATGGTATATTGGAGACTATGTTTGTCAAAGAATGAGAGAAAATAGTGAGGAGAGTCTAGACATTTTTTTCTCTTCCTCAGCCTGAATCTACTAAGGGAAGATAATGTTTTGAATTAATAATTTGATTTTGATATTAGTTTTTGAGATTAATTTTGATCTAATGTGACTTTTTTTATCCCCATTGAGTATGTAACTGATATTGGGGGTTATTTATTGTTTTTTGGATGGATATGAATGAGAACCTGGTCTAAACAGTTATAATACATTGCTTGTGAAACTATGTGGTACCTAGTTGTTGATTATTCCTCCTTTATAGAACATGTTTCACTATTGGATCTCATTTTCCCAATCCATGTGAAAATAATATGTGCATAGATTTTTCTTCCATGGATTGTTTTTTGAACCCTCATGATTCCATAATTCTTATAATGTAATTTTCACATATATGAGCTGCATTTATGACTGTTTTGATACTGATTTTTGATGTGACATTTATGAACTTTATTTGAAGGATTGTTTGGTTATTTGAGTGAACTTGGTTTTAAATCATAGTTTTGGAAAATTAAGGTTTAAAAAAAATACTATTATAAAAATAGGATTTTATGAATTAATAGGAAGATTTAATTCCTATAGTTTTACGAATTATTTTATAAAATAGTTTTTTTATTAATGTAATTGGAAAATGGGAAGTTTAAAACCTACTTCCTTGGGTATAAAAATGAAAATTTTATTTGGAAACAATTTTTTAATGTGTTTTGAAAAATAGAAATTAAATTTAATGAGAAATATTTTTATGCTTGGTTTATAAATTATATGAGATAATGAAATTCTTTTTTATATATTAACATATTGTGTAAATGTGTTTGTGTTATAATAATGTTTTTGAAATTTAAAAGGTAGTTTGTATTGGTATTTTAGTGATAAATATTTATAATATTATTTGGAAATTAATTGGTGGAAATTTTTGTTTCAAAATAAATTTTCTTTTAGTGTAAATTTTTATTACTTGTTTGGGGGTTTGTTGATTTTCCCTTGATTCCGAGAATATGGTGTAATAATTTGGTTTTTTTAGGAATTAATAGTTATTGTTCATGTATTTTTTTTTCTCCCAATTTTATTGAAAAGTTTTCTCTAGTTTCAGTTCCCCTAGACTCCACGTGAAGTGGTGATGTGGAACCTTCTGTGAGATTGAAGCCCATTTTAGACTTAGTTAATTGATATACTCCCTATTTCGTTACTGATTAGGTGTATTTATATTGGTTAGGTTGTTTGAATAGATTTATATATCTGTAAATTCTCTTAGAACTCCAAGAATATCATGAATGAGAGCTATCAATATTTTTCTTATCATATTCACTGAATTTTAGTGGGAGATGATGGTACCTCCCTAACTGCATGAAGGTATGTATTATGAGATTTTAATGATAGAGACTTTCTAGAAGTTCTTTATTATGGTTTTGAAATGTGGGTAATTTCTTGATCTCATGGGTTTTAATTTGGGTGACCGATTAGTGATGATGTACTTTAATAATTTTTTGAAATTGGTCTTATTTTCTCTAATGATGGTTATCAACAAATTTGATCAAGATAATTTCTTCAAGGTTCCCCTTCACCATGAACTTCGTTTAGCTGTACTTGTGTTAGGTCAAACATTTTTTCAAGAGGTTTTCAACATGTCCATTCTTATAGAAATGTAATAGTCTAGGCAGCTGATGATGGGTGATGCCTTAGTTTCATAAAATTGGCATAATTATAAACCAAAAAGATAGGATAATGAATAGAATTAGATAGATCTAGAACCAATGGTTCCGTCTAGTTATAATAAAATATAATTCTTATTATTCTAGTGTGGGGATATAGGGTATAATAATCAATAATATCTTAAGTATCCTTATTTTTTCACTTGTTTTGGATGTTTGGTTCATCATCAAAAGTTTTGTAAGATGGGTTATGAGAAGAGGTATTAGGTTTAACAATTTGAGTATTGGTTTTTTTGGTACCTTTCAATTGATTGTTGTGATATGGGTTTTATAGCTTTATTTTTTTAATAATATTATGGATGATTAATCATTGAAGATTTTATTATGGACATTTTTTAATTCCTTTTTATAGAATTCTTTGATTATTTTTTGAAATGATCCTCCTCCCGTATGAGTGAATATTCAGTTTTCTCACTAGGTTGTATCTATTTTATTGGTTGGTTGTGGGTTCTATTTCATTTAAAATCATTATTTATTTGATATTTTAATTAGAGAATTAATTTTCACCCATTTCTATGTTGATAAATTGAGGTTCTCATTCTTTGGACATGAGAATAGTCATGAGATCATGATTGGGTATGTAGGGGGTTTGTTCTACCAATTGAGTAGGCATACTAAATTGTTTCGTGATTATTCAATTTATATATATTCCATTTTAGGTTATCTAGTTCTTTAATATAGGTTATCCATGTGTATCATGAATTTATATTTGATCCCATTTCATTATTTTGGGGTTATTTGTTTGTTCTTTTCCTTCTCTATATTATTATGTTATTTTGGGTTGACTACAAGTTTCTCCATTGGTTTATTTGTTGTACTGGGGCACATTTCATAGTAGTTATTCATAGGTGTCACCATTTTAGAGGAATTATAAATGGTATAGATACCATTTTAGGTCTCTCATTCTTAATATGAATTCTTGTTTGATGTTTTTTTTCATATGTACTTTTAGATGTTGGGTAATATTTTTGTTGATCAATTTCATAGTGTTTGAAAATATTTGTTTTTGGTTTTGAGGTTAGAATGTGTTGACTATTTCCTTTGGTTAGGCCCTCTTATAATCTTCTATTTTCTCTTTCCCTTTTTTCAAATATGGACATTCTGGTGGGAAAACATTTCATGGGGGGTAGTTTGTGACACCCTTTATTCACTATGTTGTTTTTTTCATTATTTTATATGGATGAGGTTTGGTTTGATTTTTCATCACATATAAAAATTCTCATATGATTCCTTCTATACATGGTTTAAGCATGTGGTTAGTGGGAAACCCTTTGACCTCCCATCATGAGAAGCCTCCTGAATTTATTTTGAACTATAAACAACTTTTTATCAAGGGAAATGTAATTTTTTGTCCAAATAGATTGACCCCTAGGACAAACCATGTGGGTTTCCTCATGTGTTTGTGGTGTGACACCCGACTTACACATGATTTTTTTAAATAGTATAGCATGAATCCAATGTGGATATAGTTTTTCCCAATGCCTAATGTCTTGTTTGTTTCATGGTTTGTCTAACTATGTAGTGCCTAGGTTGAACTGTGTGAGGGGTGTCTAGACAAGGTAGTGGCAAGATTAAGGTTGGTTTATCATATGAAAAACTAAGCAACCAAATCATTTAGACTTTCCATGTGTTTAATTTTTTTTGGAAATTACCATTTTTTAATCCTTAAATTAAGAGGGGTTTCAAAACTCCTCTCCCTTATACATATTAACTGAATGATGGGATCCTTTATAGGAGCTGTAAAATCATCAACCTTTGATCCTTACCTTCTCATTGTAAATATTCAAGATATCTTGAGCTATTTCATCCATTCTTTTCCTTTCTTCATTTACCTTTCTCACATCTCTTGGTTGTGTCTTCCACCATGAACCATAGACATATTTTGGACTATTTTAGTGTTCTAGGATTCAATAAAGTTGATATTTTTGGTTTCTAGTGTTTGTATATGTTTTTTTTATCCCCATGGGTGTTCTAATAGATGAAGGTAAAACTTTTCATCTTATTTTTCACCTCTTCCAAGTACGTGACTCTAAAAAATTATTTCATTTTTGAATTTAATGTTTTCATATCCTTTCTGAATTCCAATTTATTAAAATTATTATTATATGTGATACTATTTTGATGTTTTAAAAACCATTTCCTTGTGTTTTGACCTTGGAAAAATTGGTTTCTCTTTTAAAATTCATGTTTCGATGATTAAAATTGTTTCATTAAGAGTTATGATTTTGGGAAACACCTGAGGGTATTTTTGAAATTTTTTTCTTGATTCTTATTGGCTGTTGATCTGATTTTAGTTTTCAATGAGTGAAAATTATATTTTAATGTGAGATTTTACATAAAGTGAGTTGTTGAAATCAATGTGATTTATAAATGGATTCATTAATATATTTTAAATAGTAATTTGGAGTGTGTGTGTGGTTTACCCCTTATGAAAAATGAATCAATGGATCTATTGAAATGTGGTGGTTGGAAATAAAGGCCTTATGCCTTATTTTTTATTACAAAGAATAATACCATTGTGGGAGGGTGGATTTTATATTTCTTAAATAGTGTATGATTCCTATCATTTTACAAAAATTTCTTGGAATATAATTATAATAAACATGAAAGGGATTATAATATTGAGCCATGTATTGATATTAATTGTCATGTTGGCACATTGGTTTTAAAATGGTGAATTTTAAAGGTTCCACATGATTTACCCTTTATTGTTTTATGCATTGTGTAGCTTCTTTATCACTATGTGATGGTTTTCACGTCCCTTGTGTTAATTATTTCTCTCTATGAGATGCTTATTTCTCCCCTTGTGTGGGAATGTTCTTGATTATGCCATAAGTGAATTTGTTATATTTGGAGATTCATTGTTGACTCTTGGGGGTGAGGTTTAGCTATGGTTATTCCTTGTGTATTAGAAATGACATATGTCACTCATCTCTAATCCTCATGAGAATCACTTTAAAAAGGAGTCTTATTGATATCACTAAAATTTAGAGGGTTGGGGGTGGATGAATACTCTTCATTCTAGAGAGTGTTCTTTGAGAGATTCTCTCTCGACCTTGATAGAATTATCCTCGATTCATTTTATACATACACAAAAAACCCTTTGGGATAGTAATAATATAATTTTTTTTAATAGTGTTGGGGTTATAAAATAATAATTTCACTAGTTCCCTTATTATATACATAATACCAATATTGCGCTATGTATATAATAAAAATTATATTATTATTTATTAACTTTTGAAAACCCATTTAATTAAATGATTATTATGTTTTGAATAATTTTTTTAAAATTTATTCAAATAGTAATTTATATGTATTATTTCTCATTGGAGAATTAAAATTTGAATGAAATTTCTCCATAATTATTATCAGGACTACAAAAATAAATATTTTTTAAATAAATAAATACCTCCTTTTTATTTTCTATATAAATAAATATTATATTCACTTAATATAAAATAAATACTTATTAAAAAAATTATCACAAAATATTCTCTCGACGAACTAGTGATGGAATATATGAGATCAAGAAAAGGATAAATAATTATTAAACTATATTAGTGAACAATATTTACTGAACATGTTAAATAAAAAAATTTATTATTATTATACAATGGTTCTAGATACACTTAATATGTGACCCTTTAGGCCTCTTTGTCTATGGAATTAGGCAGGGCACCAAAAATCCAAGGATAATATCTAGTAACACGACAAGGTACCCATAATTTCACAATAACCTCCAACGTCATACTGAAACATATTGTGTAATATAATCTCCTTATAATGTTATCTCTAATAAATCTTGTTTCATGTTGGTATCATCAACCTATTTACTTGATGAATCTTTATTTGACATTCTACAACTGATCTTGCCCACATAACACCACAACCATGGATTTATTTGGGATTTCTAATTTACTTTTATGGTCTTGAGATTTAAAAATATATTAATTAAAAGAAAGGTATAATCCTTTATTCTTTATTTCATTAATTCAATATTATTCATCATGAACCCAATGTATCCTACCTCACCTCAAACATATTTCATCATGGTTTCCATAAACACATCAATGTATACAACTTTTCATATTCATTAATAATATTATTATTCAATTCTATAGATCAATACACATGTACATAGTTAGGAACATCCATTGACACATATAAATGTGGATTTCCTACTGGTGGGATAGGTTCTCAAAATCATCTACATCAGAAATTACCAACAGAAAACACTATGAGAATGTGCTTCAAGGACATATGAGTCTCCATTCCTGATGGCCTATATCATTTTTGTCATGTCAAATGATACCATATGATTATAGAATATATATTTTAGAATATTATCGTGGAACTTATAAGCTCTAATAATAGTAGGGAAAAACATTAACCTTTTAGTATGTCAACTACTCTTCTGAAATTATCACATACTATTTCAAGAAGAGAAAAATCATGATGTGGTAAAAGAATTATTAATATTCAAAAAATGAATAAAGGGTTCCATAAAGTACACAGAGGTTGGTTCTAAGGATCAAACTCCAAAAAACTCCCACTTTCTCTACAGATAACTACAATAACCATCAATCTGCTAGTTCACATATGATAATCATGATTCTACTAAGATGATGATTTAGGTAAGGGGACCACCTTGTTTTATTCCATGTATACTCTTATTATAAGAACTTCACCCCTATAATAAAATAATCTTATGTGGTGTTACATCTTGTGATTGTGATATTTTTCATTGGTACGCCCTTGATTATCATTCAAGATCCACTACTAGATTATTATCACAATATAATGTGATATGGTTTTTATTTTTGGGTACCATATCGAGATCATAGACAATGTTGAGTATCTAAATAGATTATTTAGCTACATCAAAAGCCACTATATAATAACACACTATTTTAGAATCATTGGAAATGGTTCTTGTGAAATCTTCAAGCTCAAAAATCCTCTATTAAGACTAAAGACACAACCTGACTAAAAAATTATATCGATCTAATATGTTTGAAATATAGAATGAGTATAACCTCTTATAACATTCTCATCGTCTCCTGAATAAAACTGGAATATATACATAGATCTTATTATATAGTTAAGAACAAACATAATAGATAACTAATGGTGTTCACCTTGGTCATCATGATACATTCCTATGCTGTTAAATTCATAGGAAACATCAATCCTAATAGATAACATGGAATACCATATTGATCCTATCATATAAGTTTATGAGATCTTACTAATTCTATACTTCTCCTCTTGGGTATGAGGACACATTTTCTTGGAAATTTGTATAAAATGTGACACTAGAATAAATCCAATATTGGGTTGTTGAATTCTAAATCACATTAGTATATGGTCAATGTTTCTACCTTGACATAGTCCAAGAAGCCTCTCAGATCTATCACAAATAATCTTGATCCCTATAATATTGGCTACTTCACCTATTTATTTCATTGAGAAGAATATATTTAACCACTCCTTAACTGAATTTAAGTCTAGTATGTCATTTCCAATAACTACTTTTTCATAAACATATATTAATGACAACACTCCCACTAAGCCTCTTTTAAACACAAGGATCACAATTTTTCTTAATGAAACAAAATCCCTTTTATAGCTTCATCAAAATGAATATTCCAGGACTTGTATGCTTTCTTTAATTCATAAATTAATCTATACAAATTGAAAAACGTTTTAGAATTATTTGGAGTCAAAAAAACCCTTCTAGTTGTTCTATATGACATCTTCTTGAATGTTCCTATTAAGAAACACTATTTTTACATTCATCTTTTTAATTTCAAAGAAATGATAAGTAGTAGTAGCATATAAAATTATAATGGATTTAAAAATGTAATGTATGGAATGGTTTCATCATAATAAATTACTTGACACTATGTAAACCCTATAGAAACTATCCTTTCATTGTAGGAATGATACCTTTAATGACCAGTTTTCTCTTGAAAGCCTATTCTCATCTAATAGGATTTACATCAACTATTCAATTGACAAAAACCGAAACGTATTTATGATACTTTTAATACATATATAAATTAATGGCTTCCTTCTATTTTGTATCTTCTGATATCTCTACCACCTCATTTTCGGAGAGATCTTTATTTTTATCAACTAATAACGAGTCACTATTTTTGGTTACTAGTAAACAACGTCTTCTAGGATATATTATTCATTTGGGACCAAGGTTATTGTTTCTAGTACCAACTCTTATGTACATTGAGCATCAACATCATCAATGTCAGTCATACTAAAATTATCCTTATTGAGGATGGTGTCCTACCCAAGTATGTTTGTTGAATATAATGTTGTATTGTTGTGTTGATTGTAAATTCTCACATGGAATACCAAGACGTTTTTAGGGAATGTGGTATTATGGTTGGGGTAGAAAATGGTATTGAAAGTGGGGTAGTTTCCCAGTGTTTTCCAAATTTTTGGGCCTCAAAATTGTGAGTTTGTTTTTCAAAAATGACAGTTTTCCATGTAGGAGTGTACAATAATTGGACTGCAATGATAGTGATTGGAATAGAATTTACATGAATAGTTCACAGACCATTAATAGTGATAAGCAAAATGGCATTGAAAATAAACAAAGTGAACTATGAACAACATAGTGGGAACAGTTCACGGAACAAAAAATGGTTCATGGTGAAGACTTGCAACTCACTGGTAGAAAATGGTTCACAGAATGTTTGTGATATTCATGATAACTTGCCGTTTGTGGAAATGAGAGGTTTATTTGAGCTTCCATAAAGGAATAATGGTGGTACATGTACCGCAGAGGGAAAATGGTTCATTGGTAAAGCAGTATGTAGTAAGGCTGTACTGAATCGATGATTTAGGAAATCTCAAAATAATGAGATTTTAGGATCTATCTGCATATATAATGATATATAATTCCTTATTTAGAGTGACTTATTCTGATTATATGTATCATTAGAATTCAAAGAATACTATAGTGGTTCAGGGGAATAAAAATCCATGAAGGAAAAGAAAGGTTGTTTACAGAGGAGGAAAATGGTTGACGGAAAGAGTCGTAATCTGCAGAGGAGAAAACAATCCATAAAAGAGACTGTTTTTGAGGAGAAATCTCTCGTAGTACGTGGATTAGGGATGTTTGTAGTGGATTAGGGAAGAAGATAGAGTAATCACTCAAAGTATGTGGAGTAGGGAAGTATGAAGAGGAAGCAGTCGTGGTGTGTGGTGCAATACATTTCATGGAGGACGGAGGACAGTTTTCAGAGGAACAGTCTACGTACTAAATAGTGCACAAAAAAGTGTATTAAATCTACATGAGAAAAATTACTTTATCAGAGCATCCATTTATAGTTGTGGATAGATGATTTAATTCTAATCCATTGAAGAGACCTTTATGTTGCTAAAACGAGTGTAGATCCTTCCAAGTGTCGTCATAATGGGGAATACAACAGAAGTGTTCTGATGGACACAATGTATTATCCCTAAAGGTATGTTTCATAGAATATAGTGACAATGTTTAAACTTGTGTACTTCGAAACTAGTGAAGAATAGTGTATTTTGGTATGACCGACACACTGTCTGGGTATGCTCCTTGGATGTATCCCTAAGTGTTGGTCTAACTAAAATTATTATGTGTCATCTCATTTGATGTGAATGTTTTTCTAAAGACTGTATCCATTGTATAGGTTTAATTAGATCCTTACAATGTGGAAATAAGATCCATCATATAAAAAGAAAAATTTTACACTCTAATTCACCCCTCTCCTATCAGGGCATCTTGGGATCCTTCGTATGGGCTCCCTCTATTGAAATATTTCTTGTCTAATGATATTCACTTTATTTATTAAGGGTTTATATATTAAATATACCTTGGTTTCTTTGGTATATCTTATAAATAGACATTTCATGCCTCCAGATTCTAGTTGGTTTCCTAACATGGCCTTAAAAAATGTCTCACATCCACATACATGAGTATGTAACTGAATAAGTTTCTCCACACTCCTTAACATGATGGGAATTATATTTTAAAATTTATTTGGTTCTATATTTAGTTTTTATATAATAGTTTGTATTACATATCCCTAAAAATATAATGGAATATCTGGATGATTCTCTATTAACCTTAATATTCCTATCAAGGTATGATTTCTTCTTTCACTAACATCATTCCACCAAGGTGTATATAGTGGAATGATCCAGATATGGTCCAAAACATCTTGAGAAACTTGACAAAACATTGGTTATGTTATTCCCCACCTTCATTATATCTAAGGTTCATTTTCCTCTTACAAAGTTTATTCTTTACATAATTATTAAATTATTTGAATTTATCAAAGGCCTCAAACTTATGTCAAATCAAGTAGATAAATCTATATATATTCATGAAATTTGTAAAATTTATGAAGTATGAATATCCACGTCTATCTTCAAACGTAACTGGTACACACACATCATTGTATAACAATCTTAGAATCTCAGTTCCCCTTTCATCCCCTCCTCCAAATAATGGTTGGTTATTTCTCCTTGAAAACATGCATGATATCATTAATGTGGGTTTATCTCATAAGAGTATAAATATATATCTTGATAGAACTTTTATAAATAATTCATTTTCATGTGATCAATATGGTGATACCCCAGTTGGGTGTTATATGAGTAATGTGAACATGTTTCATTATCAATTTTAAATAATAGTTTATCTCAATTTAATATATATATACAAGTATTTAGTTGTTTCATACCATAACAAATGTTTCCATTTAAAAAAAAGAGTTATTTATTTCCATATTTTAAAATTAATCCATACATGTCATGGAAAGAAACATAGAGACTTTTTTATTAAAAAATTTCATAAAAGAAAAATTCTATTAAACTAAAATAATTTTGGTTGGAATCGAAATGTGTTGATGTCCTATATCCATGTTTTATGTTTTTCACCAATGGATACTACAATATCCACCATTCCTCTAGAAATATCTTGGAATCTACTTGGTTCTTCATTTTGGATTAAGATGGGATCACCACAAGCTATATGTAATACCCATTTTGTAGATGTTGAAATATTACACTCGACAATGAACACACCTTTAGATTACCCTGGATTTTTTTATAGATCCTCTTCTAGTGGCCCATCATACCACTTAAAAACAATATTTTCATTTCCTTCTCAAACCTTTTGATCATATTCTTCTTTCAAGGATGATTCTTAGGAGGTTTAGACTTATAATGAGTTTTGGGCCCATTTTCATTGTTCTTACTTTTCTTATTCACTATAATGTCTGCTTATTTTTCATTCCCCATGACCTTTTCAACCTATAAAATGAAAATAATAAGTTCTAAAATAGTCTTCTCACAACTCTTCATGTTGTAATCCATAATGAAACTGGGGAATGATTTTATTAGTGTAGAAACTATGAGATCTATATATTGATCATCATGGAATATAATTCCAAAGATGTTTAAGAACAATTGGTATCCAATCATCTTGACTACATGAGGTCCAAAGGGCACCAACAATCCATGATGGAATGTGAATATTATATTACAGATCTGATATCTCTCTAGTCTCAACTTCTCTTCATTTATATCATGATGGTGATAAATCATGTTATAAACATCAGTATACTCATATTTATATAGCTGATACATGAAAATGGAAGATAGAATGAAATATTGGACATATATGACATCATAAAAATATTTACTATAGAGAGAAAAATCTCCGTCACATCCCTCTAGGAAAGGTTCTTCTAGAATTTGATTTTAAAGCTCAAATAATTTCATTTCATGGATTAGAATAACATATAAGCAACATTTCTATTCTATGAAATTAGTTCTAGTTAAATTTAAATCCCTCTCATGTACGAATCATTGTAACATGTTTGATTTCATGTTATATAGTATTTCTATAACTAAAATGAGAATAATTTTCGTAATTTATATCATAAAATTATATAATAAATATTAAAATTGTTAATCTCTTAATATTTTATTGTAATCTATTGGCTCACACTATTTGTTCATAACATCACATATCTTGGAAATTCTTGTTTCAAGGGCCCATATTCCACATATCAAAATCTATACATTCAAGTAATAAGTTTTTTAAGGGTTTAAATTTGGAAAAAAATTTCTATCTACATTAACATGAACTTCTTTGATCTATTTATTAGACTCTACAATCCTGAAATCCCAAAATTTATATTTCTTGAACCCTTTCTTCTCAGTAATACATTGGTAATCAGTTATTCATGTGAAATAATTTATGGTTCCCCAAAACCCATGTTATATTTAACTAAAACCTAAAACCAACCTAAATTTTTCTCCATTAATGAACTTGGAACTATTTCTCATTTATAACATACGTAGTGGAAGGCTACACTGAATTACTATATATAATTGAGGTATTTTTTTATCATTATTCATAAATATACTAATTTTTCTATTTGATACATGATTATTAATTTTAGGTGGATTTTTATATTCGATTAGCCATGCATTAGATAAAATTTATTAATAATATAATTTATTTTAGTTATAAATTTAATTCTTATTAATTCATTAATTCCTGTGATCACAACAAAACATCCATAATGAAAACAATCGTGAAATATAAAATAATAAAAATAATAAGAGTTTTATAATTATTATCTTTTCCAAATGTTTATTTTATATCTAAGAAGGTAAAATAATCATGGACATAGGGGAAAACCATGAACCATGGCTTGGTTCATGTTGCAATTTTCCACGTATCAACCCTTGTATATCTTGGG
Source organism: Viscum album (assembly GCA_963277665.1). Taxonomy (NCBI): domain Eukaryota; kingdom Viridiplantae; phylum Streptophyta; class Magnoliopsida; order Santalales; family Viscaceae; genus Viscum; species Viscum album. The sequence continues at coordinate 410,787,005 of OY728128.1, read as the reverse complement.
GTCATTTTTCCTCATCTCCAAACATGAAACACCTACAGTCTCCTATGACCTATTTCAATTACACAGGATTCTACTCACACAATGGTGAGGGGATCCAAAGGATTAGTTAAGGGTGATTACATAAAAGGAAATCATGGGAACATAGGCCGTTACATAATGAGAAGAGGGATGATATGTATTCCATATGTATGGTTTAATAATAAATTAAAATGAAACCATCACGTACATTATTGAGGTATATTATCATGTTCATCCACACACATGCAATGAATTACACATTTATTAAATATAATGCATTACCAATCATTCTTATTTAAGATAGATAATGCTTGAATGAATTAATTATATTCTTCTATAATCGCCTATTTATCTTAATTCTCTTCTAAACATTCATGAGATCCCAATCCATAATAATGTTATAAATTTTAAACAAATTTATTTAAAATGACTATGTACAAAACAAATACCTTATAGACAACAAGAAGAGTACCCATATGAATGAACATTCATGTGTTATTTTCATATACATTTTTCTCATGTGACATGTAGCTTGAAAAACATATCACATAATTTCATGCCATGTATGAGTAAATTTAATGACACATAAAACACATGTTATTTATATTGTTTGTCATGTTTTAATACTCAAAAAGTAATCATTGTATTACAACATGTACATGAAATACTATTAAAAATATTAAAAATAATATAATTAAATAATTAGTGTATATAAAAACCATTACATAGCATATAAGAGTTGACTAAATTAAAAAATGCAACTCATATTAAAAATTTTTAAATTATTTTATAAATTAATTTTAAATTTTACAAAAGAAACTAATATACATAGTGTGTAATAGCCTACTAAATTTCATGTATAGATCATTGTTTTCTATCCACGATGCATGCTTAGGGACTGGGAATGTGGTCCTTCCATGGAAATTAATGGATTACAAAACTTTTACATTGGATAAACACCATGTGGTCTCCGAGTTTTATAGATACTAGTCATGTAGGTCGTGTAAGAAAAGACAAGGTAAACAATTTGACTAATGGACTACATGACATGTACTCTAGTTACACATCAGGTAGTTCAGCTAATAGTGTTCCAAGATGGGCTGGTAAATATATAGAGTATTATATACACATCACATTTAATAAATTCACTCACTCCAAATTAATTCCAATTTAATTTGTGATTTTCCATGGTGAATTAAAAACGGGTACATGATGTGTAACAATGTTCTTGACACCATGTATTCTTTATCCATATGGATAGAATCATTAGCACCACAGAATGATTTCATCAAAAAAAATTATTCATAATTAACCTGTTTATTGATTATGTTAGTAAGAATGGATAGGAATAAAAGAATATATCATGATTTTGATTAAATAAAAATTAAACCATGATTTAATACTAATAGTAAATGAATAAATCAATTTATAATATTTATACAATTATAAATATTTATGTGACCCCTTTGATACCACTAGATATAAAAAGTGTTTTTATGGCATAACCAACTCATATTTTAGTCATAATTGATGATTAATCAATTATTTTCATAGATAAATAATGTTGTGGCAAATGGAATTATATCAAATATTAATTTACTGGAATATAATGGAACCAAACACAATATTGTCATATAATGATTTATAATTAATTTATCCAGTTTAAGAATTTCCTTATAATGGATTATTTCTATAATGATGAATCTAAAAATTTATCTACATAGTATCATCATTTAATTGTTGGAATTCAGTATATATTTACTCTAGTGTTGTTCGACATGCAATCCATGAACATTCTATCATCACCATATGACTTTTTGAGTGCTTCTGTAGTATATCCTAAGTCTTGTGTTCTTCATCATTGATCATCATGTGAATTTATTCCAAGAATTATTCTTCTTGATCTAATTAAACTTACGAGGGATTGGGGTTGTTGATTTATCTCCATCTCAAGAAAATTCTTGAAGATGTCATTTCAAGTGTTCGGGATAATTATCCATCAGTTGATGTGAAAAACAACAACAAAATTCCAACTCCTAAGGTTTGAAATATTATAATTGGGTTTAAATAGTGATATGGTTAGACAATAATAATTTCACATGAGTGCTTATTATTTTTGTAATCATCATATAAACCCATATATATAATAAAAATAATAACATTCTTTATAGAAATGTGAAAAAACAGAAAATTAATTAATTATTATATATTGAATAAACTGTTTAAAATTTACTCAAATAATATTTAATATATATTATTTATCACTAGATCGTTAAATTATGTTATTAATTCCTACAGAATATTTATCTATCCTTATAAAATAAATAAATATTTAATAAATAAATACCTCCCTATAATTTTCTAATAAATAAATAAATATTATATTCATTGCATAATGAATAGAAATTTATTAAATGTTCTTCTCCTAGAATATTCAGATGAATAACTAGAGAAGAAATGAATGAACCAAACTAAAAAATGAATAATTATTTAATCAATAATTGGAATAATATTCAATAAAAAATTTTAAATTATGAATAATATTATTATTTATCTACAATAAACTTAGTGTGTGATACTCTGCCTCTTTATTAGGGACATTAGTTGAGGTCTCCCAAATTCCAAGGTTAGCATCTAGAAACACTCAAAAAAATCCATAGATAAAAAGATAATGTCACAATGACATTAAACCTAATACAAACTCTTAAATAGTAATATAATACCTTAGTCATGATATCACTAATAAAGTAGGCCACATACTGGTGTTATTAACGTATGTACTCAATGTCTTTTTCTATGAAATTATTAAAATGAACCCACCTAGAGAACTTTATGGCCATTGATGTATTCGGACAGCATCATATTTTTAAATGGTCCTATGATATCAAATTCTATTAAGAGCGTAACAAAAATTCCTTTCTCACATTATTCATTAATTAAATATTACTCATGATGCACCCATCATATCCTACATCACCACAAACATATGTTGTTAAATTTTTGATCAATAAAAAAAATTCAATGAATAATAATATTCTTTAAAAATATTATAAATTTCTTATGTTCAATACATACATCCACACATTGAAACGTCCAATGACACATATGAATGTGGATTTATAACTCGAAGGTAATGTTCCTATTACCCCCGATATTTAAAATTAGCAATCAAAAACTCCATGAGAAAGTGTTTGAATGTTCTATAATTCTCTAAACATAATATCCTATATAATTTTCATCCCATAAACTGATATCATCCAGCGACAGAAAATATATTTAAGAATATTTTCATGTACGTTATTTGGATCACATAATTATAGAAAACTACTCAGATCGTTTATTTTTATAGCCACTATTTGAATATTATCAAATACTATATCCTGAAAAAGAACAATTATTATGTGATAAAAGAGTTATTAGTATTCAAAACAATGCATATAGGTAACCATAAAGAATATAGAATATTATTCAATTGAACATACTCCAGTATTATCTATTTGGTTTCATTTTAATTTGTTAAACCTTTCCATTATATGTTGTTTGATCTCCTTTAATCATTCGGATTTATTTTGGTGCTTAGGTGAACAATAATATATGGGATGTAATAGAAAATTATTGTTTCTTAAGGGACTGTGGTGATCTAAGATCTACACTATTGTTCCCTTCTCATTTTATGAACATTGAAATCTTTATGGTATGTGATTCATTGATTTTCTATGATTATGTGAAATTATGAAGTTATCATTATTTTTTTACAATGGGTAGTAGAAGAACTGACTATATTGAATATTAAACTATAATTAATGAAAAAAAAATTTTGATTAATAATTAACTCAAGTTGTTCTATATTTTTTATATGATATGGTTTATCATGTCGTTTATTTGAGAAAATTATATAATGAACGTGATGATAGAAATGATTGATGACAAAAATAATTAAAGTGGCATGTTTAATTTAAATATTACATCCTTATAATTAATGGAAATGGATGTTATGCTCAAATAATGATTAAATAATATTTATCTCTTTATAGTTGATTCCATAGTTTTCCTATGGTTTTAACTTGTGATAAATTAATTGGTTAATTCTAGTTGGTAAAAAATTGGTTTTTTGGAAAATATATTTTTTGGGGGGTGCGTGAGATGGTTTTTATAAAAAGTTTTGATGCCTTGGTTTATGGGAAAAAATGCATTTTATACTACTTGTTGTTTTCTTGATTCCTTTTACATTTTCTAAAGATGTGATCCTCACTATATAAAATGATGTGATACAATGATTCTTGTTGGATTGGGGAGAAATGGGTATGGGTGACCATGTTTGTGTAAGTATTTCATGTATGAGATGGCAGGGTGGATGTTCATATTCATAGTAGTTTTTTGGATTTTTACAAGACTAACAGAGAGAGTTAAAGCTATTCATTCCCATTGATTTTTATGAAGAATGTTAAGATGATTACATGTTTTTAATGTTATTTAAATGTTGAATGGCTTGGTTTCTAATTTCTTCATTCATTTCCACACTGGTTAATATAACCATATGTGCATGGTTTATGCATATTTTATGGTTTCTTTGGAAAATTCCTGGAGTTCCAAGAATAATTGAATGGAATTAATAATACATCCTTAAGCCATGATGTTGAGATATCCATGGTTTATTTATAATAACTAGAAAATAATTAATATATTTTTAAAATATTTTATCTAAATATTAATTGAGAATATTTTGAAATGATTATGTTCTTAGAGGATGTCTAGTCCTTCACATTGACAGTCATTTTTAAAAGTAATGATAGTTTCTATCAAGGTTAATTCTAGGTAGTTGTTAAATCTATGTTTTTTAGATATATATATATATATATATATATATTCAATCTAATTTTTTATTTCATATGAAACCTCACCCATTTTGATTGGGTGAAAGACACCTTATAGACTATAGAGGGTGTTGTCCCTAATATTTTGGTTGGAGAGGAACAAATTCCTTACTACCCCCTATTTCCCCACTCTACTCACCCAGTAGTATTATGTCTGATAATGAACAATGTTTACATTCCCATATATGTGTCTAGATGGATGTGATTTCTTGTGGTTATTTTCACACATATATCTCTCAATATTGTATCCTAATGATTTATATAGGTAATTGTGTATATGATATAATAGATTAAGGTATAGTACATGGTGTAGAGTTATTATTGGATCCCATAAAACCAACTTATTACTATCTAGGGGTTGTGATGTTGAGGATATTATGAGATTTATGAGTTTCAGTTGATTATCCATTTGTCTTTGATGCATGAAAATTATATTTAGAGAGATGGATCAGGACATGTGATGTTGGGGTAGAGCTATAAACCAGTATGAATGTGGTAGTGGGGTACCACAACATTATATTATTTTGGATATTATACTCTTACTTGTATGTGATACTTTGTGAGAGATCCATATTGATGATGAGAACTTATCAAGACTCATTAGGTGATATGTTATTTTTACAACTTATTCACCAGTCGTTAGTATGCTCTGTTAATATTTTGTGTGACAGTATCTAGGGAGGATCCAACTGTGTAAACTAGTTATGATCGCCATACATATAGGTAAAATATTTTTCATGTATGGAAAAATTAGTTATTTATCAGGATGTAAATAAAAAAACTCATGGAGATTTCCATGAGATGTCTGGCATTGAGGACACTATTGGGGATTTTTCTTTAGATAATTGTATTTTTATTATAGTTTTTAATCTTGTATGAAATTACATTCATGTATTAGGATTTTATTCAATTATAAAAAAAATTTATCAGGTTTTATAATCTTATAAAACATTAATTTTTTTTCTTAGAGTGTAATACCTCCCATCTATGTGTATGGTATACCCTAAGTGATAGATCCCAAATCATGGCTGATTGGATGGAGGTTAAAAAAATATTTATATCTCTTCTCTCATTGTCATCATAGGAGGGATACCTTTTTCTGAGAATGGTTTGAGAAATTTCTTCTTTGAAAAAAATATTTTTTTATTTCTATAATCTTGTATTTTTTGATCAAATGATTTTATTCAAAATTATTGATATAAAAAATAATTTTTTTTTCAAATAAGAAAGGTTTAGCCCGTCACCAATGTATTGACTTTTAATGAACCACTAGGTTTGAACTAATTTTTCACATGACCTCATGCACACTTCCCCACCTGAAAGAGGCTTCCTACTAGTCGTGATGATCTAAGCACGTTTGTGGAGAGACTATACCCTTAATATAATTTCAGATCACAAATAGTAATTAAAATAATATAATAAATAATATATTAATCAATGTAACAAGAATTAACTAAATAATAAAAATGGAAAAATTAATAAAGGTAATATATATCCCTCCATAGTGGCAAGCCAAAACACAGTATAAAAGGGAAGAAAAAAGTTAAATCAATGAAAAATTGTGGAGTCCAACGAAGTCCATCATATTTTTCCACCATATCCATCATTAAATTCTCATCCATCATCCAAATACCCATTTCAAATATTATAATTCCTATAAATTAATTGTAATTGTGCATTGAGATTCTCATGTAGGGTGTGAGTATCAAAATCTAGTAAGAAACCACTAATTTTTCCTTAATTAGTGTACATAAGTACAATAAGTGTGTTCCACGATAGTAATAAATGTGAATGAAATGATAATAAAAACTAATCATGTAAAAAGTGGTTTTGTTCTAAACAGTCTGCCACAACCCCCCCCCCATATAACATTCATCGGATCTATCTCATAATAATGATTAAGAGTCATCGAAAACAATATTAAACTATCCCTAGGTTCATCGCCATGCCACGTAGAATCCACAAGTCATCAAGTAGACATGCTACTAGGAATCCCTAAGGCACCAAGTTGACATTCTACTAGGAATCCACAAGGTACTAAGTCCCATAATGTTCTTATGAATCCCCAATCCAATGAGTTATTTCTAAGCCATTGGGAAATCATTATCCTCCATCATCATAATTGGACATCATGCGCTCTCTGCCTCAATGGGGGGATCATACCATGATGGTCACCTATTATGTGTACCATGCACCAAACAACTATGAAATGTTAATAAACAGCAAGGAATAATATGATAAAGAAACATATCATTGAATAATGAGATATATATTGTCATCATAAATATCTAGTAAATATACATCAATAATGGAAAAGGCTACCCTAACAAATATCATGTAACAAGGATCATATATGGGAATAGGTAAATGTACATTGACATAATAAATCACCATTAATGGAGAGATCAACTCAGGTTAACAGGTGAATCGTTCCCTGGAAAAAAAGTTAATACGAGAGCCTCAAATGGTAAGTAACTTCCTACCTCAAATAAATTCATGTAGAACTTCATTGTATGTCATGAGATCATCACCTGAATATCATTTGTGTATTAGTAAGTTCCAACCACTCTCAAAGGATTCCTATAACAATGTCCAAAAATTTTATTTCTAAAATAAAATAGAACACCATATTCAATAATATTAACTCCCTCCTAGATTATATAAAAAATTATCAAACTATTCCAAAACATCAGTTACCAATTCCTTTCAGAAAGAATAATCGTAAAGTCATGTCAAATAATAGTCTATCTCTCTAGAATAATCTAAGATAAACAAGTTTTGTTTTATTATTATAATTAATCGATAAATCTTGGTCATAATAATTTAATAAATTATTTATCAAACTTTAGAATGTTTAGGAGTGTTTAATTCACAAATATATCATGAAAATATACATGGAAATTATTCACGTAAAACAATGTACCAAAAATTGGAAGAGGGAGAGATAACTTTTCCACACATGGTTATCATAAGAAAGTCCATAATAACATGAATAAGTATTTAAATATATTTTATAAAGGAAGTTTAGGGTGATGGAACACATGAGAGAATAAAAAAATGATGGCAGTAAGGGATTTTATATTTTAAACAAGGAAACTCATGTACTAGTATGCAACATTAAGAGCCAAAAATTAAATTCAACATTAAATTTTTTATTAAATATTATCCTGAATGTAGGGTGTTTAATATCATCTATTAAAGGTGTTTTAATACTAAATGATACAATATAATAGATTCCTCAAGATTTCATGATTTTAAATTCATAAAAATGGGTTACTAGATCATGTTGGGGAGGATAAAATGAGAAAATATGCTTAAACACTTATTACACAAAATGGGTAGTGCGTAAGGGTAACATGGTTTTACCCTTATGAAGATCCTAAAAATAATGTGTTGTTAAGGAGCATTAACATTAGAAATAGACTAAATTTTAGATGGTACGTAATGATAATTTTTAATTGGGGAACCATAACCTCTTGGAAATATTTCAAAAACCTATATATAAATCATAGGTCCATATCAGAAACAATTATTGAGCGAACCCCATGAAGCCTCACAACCTCTCATACATATAATTAACTAAGCTGCTCCACCTTCTTCATCTTCGTAGTAGATAAAAAATGTGATAATTTAATAATACGATCATTGATCACCCAAATTTCATCCTTCCCAATAGTGGTCTGTGGTAAAATAAGAATGAAGTCCATTGAAATCTCACCGCACTTCCATACTGGAATGGGTAAGGGCAAAAATAAATCAACATGAGTGGTCTTACTTAATTATTTGATAGGTAAGGCACCATGATAAAAATTATGTAATCGACCACCTCATCCCCAACCACTAATAGTTATATCTCATTTAAAGAATCAAATTTGTAGTCCCATGGTGAATATATCAATAGGATCAGTTTCCACTATCCATCAACTCCTACCATAGAGAAATAAGAACAACCAAACTACTTCAGTAATGCAAAGCCCTAGTAGGAGACCAAGACCAATCACCTATGGTCTCCCCATATTTAGGATTTTACCAAAACACTAGAAATAATTATTTATTACCGATTTTATATAAACCAACTAATCAAATGATTATTCATACTATATAGAATCCATGAACACCTTCACATCAACATCTTCTTATCCTAAGATCATCTCAGAAAACAAACTCATCAAAGACCTTTATTCCACTGATTTCATCAAGCATTGAATTTTGAATTTTATTATTAAAGAGTTAGAGACTTAATTAACGTTCCAATTAATATAATTAATATAAAAATATATTTTCTGACGATTCTAAAACCATTATCTATATCACAATTTTAAATACCTATGAATAAAAATATACTTCAATACATTATGATCATAATATACCATAAACATCTCCCCAAATATATAGTGATTCAACATTTTGAGTGAAATAATAACCACTAAAATCACTAGATCATGCGTAGAGTATTTATTCTCATGAGGTAATAAATATCAATACCCATAGCCCCAACACATGGTTCCATTTCATCAACACAAACCCCAAACCCATACTTGATGAATCACAGAAAACATTATAACATAAACCTTGTTTGGGAAGAATTAAAATGTGAGATGGATTCATCCTTTCATTTAGATTATCAATGGATATCTAACATTATTTATTCCATTCAATCTTAACACCTTTGCATGTTAATGCTTTCATTGGAGATGCAATCTTGGAGAAGTATTGAAAAAACCACATATTGTAACCAGTCAAACTAGAGAATCACCAAATCTCAAAAAAATTTATAGGATTCCCCTATGAAATTACTAGAAGTATATTTTTAGGATCTACTAAGATTAAAATCTTATATATAATTTTATTTTTAAAAAATAATTACTAGATCTAATGTTTACACTTGGAAATCTTACAATATTACAAATGTTCTTTCATTATTATAAATATAATATCAAAAGGATCCATGTGCTCCTCATCTGACATTGGGTTTTCATAAATATCATCAACAAACATGACTAAAAATGAGTCAAATAATGGATGAAAATCTGGTTTATTAGAACCATGAATACCACATGACTGATATTGAGAATGAATGGAATAATTAGAAACTCAAAACACACATATTAGCTCTTAGTCATTGTATTAGGTATTTCCTATTATCATACATTGAACTGGGGGTACCCTTGACAATGTTTAATATTTGAAAATAAATAAATTAACTTTCATAAAATGTCACCTAACTGAAAAAAGGATCATAAATTATTGCCAAGGGATACATATTATTAAAAGAAACCTAATTTATCATTTAGAAATCAATACATTGTATGAAGTTTCTATCTTCTTTTTAATAAAATAGAATAGGTGAATCCCAAGGTGACATGAAAGAATAAATAAATCCATTAGACTAAAGGTATTCATGATTAAACTTTTGTTCCTATAACATTGTAGGTTCTATATAATAATGTGGAAGGAAAATGGGAATTATAGCATGCTGTTTTTCAATAATAATCTCGAACTCTCTCTATAGTTGTATCCTAGAATGATTATCTAGAAATACCTCATGGTATGAATTCTCCACTTGTGGGAGTGGAATTCTAAATAAAGATTCAACAGAACCCAGGAAAATATCCAATCAAAGTCATGTGGTCACACTAGGAAAAGGAACAATAGCACATGATCTCTCAGACCTAGTATCCCACACACCCTAAAAACATGATAGAATCCATGAGGAGATACAAACTAAAATCAAATGAGATAATAGTATATATAGTCCCTAAAACTAATCATATATTCCAATACAATAATTAGTTCAATTATTTCAATATTAAGAACCATAAAATCACACACCACTTCAAAGTCATCTACTAACACATGACATGCAGGACATTTGAACCCTTATTCACAACTCTTTCCTAAAGGCATTGAAAGTTAAAATAGGAATGACATATGTTCTATAAAAAATCATAAAATGTCAATAAATTTTGATGTTATAAAAGTATGATAAGTACTATTGTCAGATATAACTACTACAATATATTGTGAATCAAGCCTTGTACCTCTAACAGTAGCCATCCCTACCTCAGAATCCTCCAATGAATAAACTACAAAATATAGACAGTCATTCCCCGATCCCAATAATCTTTAAAATCCACATTAACATCCCCCTTGGCCTAAAGGTAACACCCACCACCCTTGGAAGCATCAAATTGAACCTATTAACCCTTGGTATGATTGGATCCATCATTACATCCCTCAGAAATCATTCAACAAAAATTATTGAGATTTCTAAATTTTTCACAATTTTAAAATGTTTTGGGTGCTTCTGAGATATTCTAGACCTGTACTTCTATATTGGTGCTAAACATGCTTACCATTTAATTACATCACATGAATTGCAATAAACTCCCAATATTAAAAGTTCAATGTATTTGGTAACTAGGTACATTTAAAGTTTAATATTACAAAACACATTTAATTAATGAGGATTATACATTCATTCAATTACATTATATGTATCCCATTAATTGTAACTGCAGGGTAAATGATGAAATATTAGAAAATGGTGATCTATAAATCCCAGTAAGTGATAAAAAAAATTAACTTATAATAAAATAACATCATGGGAAAGACATGATTCATTATATAGGAACATGAACATGGGGGAAAGAGGTATAAAATTATCATGAGTTCAAATGGCATAACATGATCATAAGTACATGAGGTAGAAAATGATCATCATTGTGTGAGGAATAACCATGAAATGTTGTTACAACATAACATGATACATTCATAATCATATCAACATGGTTCATTACCAAGGTGTCAAAAAACATTACGAACGAATACTTGAAATGTATCATGAACATGTCATCTGTTGATATTAATTATTTAGCCAATTAATTAGAGTTCTATCATGGTGAACCCTTCATATATCTTAATTCATGTGAGATATATTTGAAAAATATTAACAAATCCATCAACAATCGTATAATGATAAACCCATTGGAAATTAAATGTTCCTGTAATGAAATTTATTATATTTCAAGGTAAATTCCCACCAATAGAAATAATGGAATCTAAGGTATTTTAACCATTTAGATAAAAGATATATGATTTATTCAATAATTTCCCCAATAAATCTATGTATTGGTGTCTAGGTGAAAAAAATAAATTAGAAGATGTATGAAACAATTTTCACAAAGAAATAAATGATTATTCGTAGCTGATGATAAGGAAAGGAAAAGGCAGTGATGGATCATTTTGTAAAGAGATAATGTTTTCACTATATAACATGTACATAGAAACATAGACATGTATAGGAAAGGTAAAATACATTATAAAGACAGAAGGTGGAAGAGAACATGATCATTGGATACAAATTGGGTGGGAAAAAACCATTCAATGTACTAATTCAGGTATCTTGGTAAATAGACAACATGTTGGAGTTGTTTCCCTAAAACCAACGTATATTTACATTATGTAAAAAGTGTATTCTTTTTTTTTGAATATTAATTTACTAATTTTCGCATAATTATTTTTCTTCATTGTGATATATTATGTGGTAATTTATTAAAAGTAATTGTCACACTAAAATGTCATAGCAGTTTCCCCTATGATGAGAAAAAAGGGGTGTTAAGACATTTTTCATGAATAAATGTTATATAGCTAAATGGCATCATTTTAGGGAAAAAATTGATATAGGCTATTATGTGTGGAGAGTTATATAACATTGAGGTACCTCCTCATGGTGTACGACCTTTGTAATATCAATTATCATATTATGACAATGAGACACGATATTAGAAAATACTCATTTATATGTGTCGTTGGATGTTCTCATATGTGTACATGTATACTAGTGAGGAAGTTCTAATGTGTGGGAGATCGACGCCGGGGGGATAGAAAGGGATAGAGATTGGCGACGGAGCATGGTGGCAGGGAGGGAGAGTGATAAAGAGAGATTACAGTGGAAAGGTTTCACTTCAACAAGTTCGTGAAGGAACAGATGAATCACGATCAGTTAGTGTCATATTTATAAAGTGGCGTAAGTTTTTTATCAATTCTTTCAAAAATGATTTGATAAATAGGAATTTTATTAATGCTTTCAAAAAAATCATAAATAGGTCTTTTAACAGCGATAATATAAAAAACATTGATAAAAATCTACCCATATCAATTCTATAAAAACATTGATAAATATTTAATAATATATTTAATATATTTAAAGAAATTAAATTCCGAAAAATTATAAATAAATATAACGATATGTAATTTTAAAATTGGATATGGGAAGAATTCCAAAGCTTCTATTTCTATCACCTCACGGAGTCCAAACTGAATTGCGATGCTCTTTGATGAGGAATGATATTTGGATATGAGGGATGTGTTTTTCAATAATCTGAAGCAGAAAAAAATGAAATTTCTTTGAAGAGGGAGGATCCAATTTTTGTAAACCCTAATTTGAAAGTCACTCACCTGAGAGAGGAATTCCAAACCATGACTCGGAATGATAATAATGGCTGAATCGTCACTAATGTCAGGAATGTTTCATGAAATTTAGTTAAAATTGAACACTCACCTTCATCGAGGCAGACCATGTGATTGTGTGATATAAAATAAAGGAATTTAAACAATAGATCATCACTTGGGTCATTTTGTTTCTTTATGACAGAACATGGAACATTTAGGGTCCTCACATTCATCTCTTGTAAATCATGGGTTTTGATGATTGGAGAATGAAATCCATAGGTAATGAATTTTTTCATATCATTTTCCATTCAGAAAATCTTAAATCTATGGAATGTGGGTGTATAATTGTGTCTCTCAATCCTGTAAATCTTAGGATCCAGGATTGGGATCCATTCTTCAACCCCTCAAAGATCATGAAAATAATTTCTTATTCTAGTTCTGGATAAAGGGTCTAACCCAGATCTTATTCCACTGAATGATCCTTTGGGGAAATGCCTTAGTCATGGGAAAATGTATCATGTTTGATAATGATACTGGGAAAGAAAGGTTTGGTATCTTTGTCAGGGAACTCATTGAGGTATATATTCTTACTCTAATTAATAAAATAGTTATTTTTGTGTTTAGTGAGTTTATAATTGAAATCTCAATTGCTCTGTAAAATCTTCTTGAATGTTTCTATAGTTGTGAAAACATTGTGCCTATTATTGGAAATTAACATAGGAATCTAATGTTGAAAAATTGTAAGAAGATAGGTCACTCAATTGACCATTGTAAATTCAAGAAACCACTCCATCCAGTGGACAATTCATTGAATAATGGGCAATTAGACTGGGGATCCATGGATTCTAGGAGTTCAATTGTTGGAACTAGTTAGGACCCTAGGGCACGTAGTGTTGGGATAAAACAATTTCGGCAAGTGTAGATGGTGTTTTTTCAAATATTATGGCATACCATGATGACCATAGTCATGTACAAGTTGTCTATCAAAGTATTTTTTCTACAAAGGTGGTTTCCATCTAGAATCGGGGGTTATTCTCTCTCTGATGACTAGGGTGTGGGTTTTAATCCTATTACACATCATGGAATGGTGAATTTTGGATTGATTCCTCTTAATTAGGCCCATGTTGGATCTTGGGAAGGTATTTTAGATGAGTAAGTGAGGTAGTTTTCTGGTAACAAGTTGCATCTTAATAGATAGTTACTTTTTAAGAATATAACCAATTCTAGGGTAGAAACCCCCTGCAATGAAGGCCTAATTCCTATTGTAGGTGTTGATGAATCAAACCTATATGTTTTTTAGCCTTCCAAGTAGGATCCACATGTGGTTGTCTCAAATTGTGGGTAGTACTCTAATGAGCATACAGATATAGCTGATTTGTTAGAAGTTTCATACTTCAATGAGGATGGAATAAATGGGATGAAGGGATATTTCGGGTTAGTCACATCTCTATGAATAAGAAATAAAAATGGGGGAGCATTTCCACTTATTTTTAGGCATTATTAGAAGCATTTCTGATTTATGAGACTGTGTATAAAAGTAGAAGGTAGGGGTGTAATCTTGTTAAGAAGTCAGTGCATCCAGAATGGAAGCCTCTAAACCCCATCCCCCCCCCATCTGTGTAAGGTGGTTCTTCCATGATCCAAGACAAACTAAATGTTGAGAATATAATTATCAATCCCTCAAGTAGGAGTGCTAATGGGTTTGAGAATGTGTAGTGGTTTTATCCACACCATTTTATTAACCTAATGAAAAATTCATATCTATCTTTTTGAAATGCCTAATATGAGGAATTTGATATTTCATAAGAAAAAAACTATATTATCATACCTCCAGAGGACTAGGAAGGTGAAAGGATAATTGAAGACCTCAATAAGGAAGTGCCAGAAAATATTTTTTTCACAACTTGGATTCATTTTTTATATAATGGATCCAAATTTATTCAGTTTCAATGTCTATTTAACATATAAAAAATTGTTATCAATAAACATTGATGATAGATTCTGATCCATCCAGATATGGACTTTAGCGATCTATCATATAAATTTAGGATTTTCTATACTGTAAAGGACTTCTCTAAATAATAATCGGGTGAAGAATATAAAGCCCCACAAAGGTCCAAGACATGGAAGAATGGTCCACATCTAAAGGGAAAAGGAAGACATCCTAGGAATTTTAGATCTAGAGTGACTTGTATAGATTGACTTAATATATTAGGCTTCTTTACTAATAATTCCACTAGTATAAATTTAGTATTTAACAACACTAGTAAAATGGATTTATCAGTGCTATAGAAGAAATGAAAATTCGATCAATGTTAAAGGGTTGTCTTTAATAGTGATTGTAAAAATAACTGATAAAGAACCCTTTAAAAGCAACAGAAAAACTCTTATAAAGGGGTACATTATCACTCCTTTTTTTTAGTATTGATAAAGGTTTTCCTTATTAATGATTTTTTTAGCACTGTTAAAGGTGGACTTTAACAGTGCTAAAAAGTGCTAATAAAGGCCCCACTAATAATGGGGGATATTTTTTTTCTCATACCCACCACACAATTTATTAGTGCTCCCCACCCCATTTATCAATGCTTATGGGTGATCCCTCCCTACATTATCATCTCTTTGGATAATTCTACTCTCTTTCACACACCCCGACCTCCAACGAGTTTCGAACCATAGTACTCCAACTCCGAGGCACATGACTTTTCTACTCCCCCATATTGTTTTGTTTTTCATTTTGCAGTATATATATATATTGTATCAATTTTTTATCGATGTATTCATAAATATATATACATATATATACAAATACATATATAAAATATTCTTCTTGTGTTTATAAATACACAAACACACACACACACATATATATATATATATATATATTTGTGTGTGTGTTCATCTATAAATATAATTATACATATTTATATTTCTTTACATATATTATATGTCAATATTTATATACATATATTAGAATATAAATATCCTATTCAATACACACACAAATATATATATATATATATACAGACACATTATATATACATTAATTGTATAAGTATATAAATATTCATACATTTTTTTAAAATAAAATCAATATGATTTTTTATTTACATAATGATTATATATTGAGAAATATATATTATATTAAAATATTTTTAAATATTTATTTATAAAATTAATTTTTTTATGTGTGAATATATTAAAAATATGTATATTTTTTAATATTTAATTTTAAAGAACATTATAATATAAAAAATGATAAAACTTCAAAAACATAATATCAATATGAATGTAATAACTGGGAATAAATTCATTCTCCACTATAAAAAGACAATAAGACCCCTTAATTGAGGTTGAAAATCCATCTAATTTTAATAAATTGGGGTACCTGGACTAAAAATCAATTTAAAAGGCCTTCTGGGCCATTTTTGGACTCGACAAGTGTGACCTAGGTTCCCCCATGTTAATATGGAATAGTTATCATCGCAATATTGGATTTGATATCAGAGTGAGGTCAAAGAGACACTCGAATCAAAATTTATGCATGTATGATGTTTGACTTGCGTTTTGAACTTATTATAGAACGTTTAATAATTATTTTATTTTTTTATCATTAAATTGTTATTAAATGATAATTACTCATTAATAATTGTTAAATTATTAGTTAATAATATTCATAAATTTTATTTATAATCAATTTTCACGAAACATCTTATATATTAAGTGTAAATTCCTATTTAGCCATATAAAAGACATATTTAAAAATATATATTATATTTCTATCAATATAAATATATTTATATATTTATATATTTATATATATATATATATATTATTTTTATTGAAATATATATATATATATTCCCATTATCAATACTTTTGTATTTTCATTTATAAAGGGCATGTGATGACTCGAAAATCTAATGTATGAACCTTAAATATGATAGCGTGTATGGAACGTGACACCAAGTGCGTAAAGAGATAAATAACCTGGATACATTAAAATATATTAACTATTTTAATGAGATATTATATATTATATATTTTAAAATTCATGCAACATCGAGTTAGCATGTGTTTCATGCAAGACTGACTCTTTTCGAAAGCATACATTACACGCAAGATCGGGTTTCACCGAACAATAATATATTATTCAAATATTATTATAATAAGAGATAACATAGTCATTAAAATATTAGTTTTGATCAATAATAAATAACTTATGAGAAACATGTCTTAGAAAATTATAAGAAGAATTAATTGGTTACAAATTAACTTGAAATTAATATAATAAGCAATTGAATAGAATGTGAATATTTTTATAGATAACTATTTTTATGCTCAAAATAATATTTTAATATAATAGATTAAATTAAATAAAATTATTGTGTTATATTAATTGAATATATACATATTATATAATAAATCAAATAGTTTTTATAATCATCTAATAGATTTGATAGGTATAAGATAAGAACAAACCAAATTTCACACATAAAAATCCCATATTTTTTTAAAAGAAATTTTCCCATGATTTAATAGAGAACCCATTAAATTCTGATTTTTGACAAATTAATTGATTTAATACATCAAAATAAAAATCATCATTGAAATAAAAACAAATAAATTAGTTTAGGGTAAATTTTCGATATTTTTCTGTGAAGATTCATTTTCTAATGAATAGTTAAAAATACTGAATTTTAGATCAAAACTGCTTTTTCATCTAATTTATTTATATGGTTATATTATGTATAATATTAGAATTAATATTTAATTGGATAATATCTTTATAATTTAATAAAATTTATGTCATTGGAATCGATTTCACAATGAAAGTGACTAAAAATATTGTAAACTTTTGGACATTTTTACTTAAAAAACTTTCATTGTCGTCATGTTTGATGTGTTAAATTTAAAATACTTTTTTCCTATTATGTGATTATAATTTGTTAAAATGGATTCCATATTTGGAGTCATCATAATTTCTAATATATAATAAGTTCAACTATGTTTTTGACCATAAATATTAGTGAATGTAATTAAAATAAATTACAATTATTAAGTAAAAATTTAGCTTAATAAAGGACTAAACCATTTAATTAAGGAATAAAATGACCTATAAACCTGTCCAAAACCCATTTAATATACATAATTCGGCCATTAACCTTGAATTATTTATTTTTTATGGTTATTCTAATACTTTTCATAGGTAACAAAGTGCGTACACCTAACTTCCTTTCAAAAATACCAAGTGAGTCCTTTTCCTCCCTTATAAAAGGCCACCAACTCATCCTCTTTCTCAAACCTCCCATGCCACTATTAATTGACCAATATCATCCCAAATATCTCCTCAAAATTCATCCCCATAATATAAAAAAGTTACTTTAGGATGGAATCCACCTAAGGAATCCTTTTGGTACAACAAAACGGAAGTACCCGATTTGTAAGGTAACATTTTCCAACGATCTATTTTCTTTCATTTACTCATCCACCGAACCAAATATCCTTATTATATGATTGTATAACAACACCAGTATCACAAATATACTATTTTTCTTTTATTATAAGTTATCTAACTACACTTAAACAGACATCCATCTAATTGGTAACAGACTATTATTTTCACGTACGACGAACTATTGCCTCACGAAAGGATGATTGTTTATTTTTCCATTAACACCTATCATGGTGGACATTATGATGGAAAATATGAATATATATAAAATATATTATATTTATAATATCTTTATTCATCATTATCTATATTATAACACATACCTCTATACATTCCATTTAGTGTAAATATGATAAAATCGCTCGTGGAAGTGTTGATTGTCCCACCTCAATGTGATGTGATTCGTTCACGTTGTACATAGAAAATATTCAGGATGGTACAAATACAAATGTATGACATATATTACATATATATAATACTATAAGTATAAAATATGTTATTATACATATCATTTACTTTTCATTATTTTAAAATACAACAATGAAATGAAAGTAGTGTTCATGCATACGTATGACATATCGTCTTCATTAACGATGCATTCTATTTCCTATAACTATTTATTATATATTATTATAAACACATATATAATGATTATATGTGATAATTAATTCATAGATTATATTTTTTAGATGATTAAACCATGATATAAGTGATGCGAACAACAAGTAACAAGTTAAAACTTACTCGTGAAAACTAGGCAATTAAAAACCGAAATAGTGAAATTAATGAATGTTTGTTAACAAATGAGTAATGAGATATTATAAAAATTTAATGGTATTATAAACTTCATTATGTTTGTTATATTAGTTATTAAAATATTTAAAACCACTATACAGGAGGTTAAATACCACACAACAAAAAGGATGAATATGGTATGGAATTCATGCCTTACTTTTCTTTTTGTGATCCATATGCCAAATACAACACTAACTTCTTTTGTATAGTGCATCATATGAACCTTTTGATAAATTTTATCGTGAATCCTTATATTCATGGTATGAAAAACCTTCTTTAATTGAAATTATGATTTAAATGTTTCAAGTGGTATGGGATACATCAGGATGTTTAATGTTTATTTTCCTAAAAAATTTTCTAAATGTTTATCTCTGAAATATCACATTGTTTTGTGATTTTTATCATTATATTAAATAAATCACTTTATTGTAAAAAAATTCTCTTTTAAATTACCTTGAATATCCATTTTCTTACACAATGGATATTATTATTACTCCCTAAAACTTCTATCATTTTACATATAGTTTTCACTTTGACAGTTATTTGATTAACTAGGGAATTAATGATAAATATGAATATTATATTCAATATGGATACAATTTGATAAGGAAATTTTTTTTATTAAATATATGTCTAATGCTCTGGTATGGTATTACATAAGTGGGTCCTGGTTAAAGACATCCCCTTGATACATCAGTATTCTCATTTGACGAAACATTTGGCCAAATCAGATTGGTTTTTACCCAATAAGTTATAAACCATCTTGTGAAAGGTGTTGAGGGTAAAGGTACATGTAACAAGGAAACATTTAATACAATAATAAATCATTTCCCCCATTTATATTCAGTTTTTATTCACCCATGAGATTTTTAATTGACATATCTATTGATTCATTTCATGTTCATGCTTCAGTTATTATTTATCCATGATATTTTGCGTCGACATATATATTGATTAATTTTATTCTCATTTTATTTATTAAATGGAATGTGTTTTCATTATTCCCATTTCCATTTTTATTTTCCCTTATCCAGTTATTTAAATGAAATGTGTTAATAGTTATTTACCTTTACATGTTCACTATTTTCATCAAGTCATTATTGCCTCCTCTTTACGGACCCTTAATATGTATTTGAGATCCCACTTATTATGTTTTATTTACCAAGGTCATGAAAAAGATATAGTTTAATGATCTTTCAAGGATTTATTTTATTTAATTTTTTTATATATAATGTGTTATTTTATTTTCCCAATGTATTAGGGGAATTATTTATGTAATATGGTTTTCCAAAACTACTAAACTGATTAGTACTTCATGATTTATTTCCTATCAATCATGCAAATTTATTAAAATAATGCACTGGATTCGAGATTTTTGGGGCTGAATTTCTACTTTTTATATTAAAGGAATTTTAGTAGAAATCTTCAAAACTATATTTTGGAACATAGAGTTTAGATAACATTACACTATGATATAATTTGAGGATAAGTATAGAATAAAATCCTAAAATTTTGGTAATGTAGAGATTATGTGGTTGTTCCTAGAAATACATTCATATCCGGATACTACATGTTGACGTGGTTCTGGAATAGATGTACAAATGAGAAATAACTCTAACAAGGTGTTTTGAGCCTAAATCTGGGTAACCTATTACATGTCAACGAGCCTTACTGGGAACCTAGTTTCACAGTCCTAGGGGATATTGTTATGAGAATTTACATTTTCTTTACAGACTATTATGATGGATTTGAATAGAGAATGAAAATGAATAACCTAGGTTAAACCTGAGGTGTTTTAAATTTCAAATAAGATTTCACGATTTATAAAACCTACAAATTATATTATGGATAAACTCTAGACTAAGGAAGTTACTTTGTGGAAATAAATGGATAAAGTATTTCTGTATTAGGATTTTATTGAAAACATTAGTTAAAAGGATACTTAGTTATTAATCATATTTCAACGATGTACATCATATTTGTATTAAAAATTATATAAATTTATTTTTAGAAAAGGGAATATTGTATACCATGTGTCAAACAATCATTTTAGTAAATCCCATTAGACATGAACTCATGACCGAAGGACGATAAGGGTTTCCCACCAACAACTGACTTACACAATGTCGTAGTTAATAAGTCAACGTTTTTAGTTGTAATATTTGATGAATAAATATTAAAAATGAACCAATAATATAAATTTTAAGGTATAGAGATTAATTTATCAACCATATTGACTTTGTACAATAGTTATAGACAAATATTTAGATTCATCACTCATTTATAGGCCTTACAATCCTTTTAAATTATCTTTTAGTACTTCAGGCATAAAAATCATTATTGGTAAATAATTTTTGGGAATAAAGGGAGGAATTAGAATTAGATCGAATCACAACCAAAAGGTAGGATTTTTATTATGAAATTTAAAACTATCAAGTAAAAATATTTCATTATATTATTTTTTAGTAAAATAATTACTAAACATTAGGAAAGTAACTTAGAAAAAAAAATGGGTCCTAATACATTAATTTTTGCTGATCCAATGTTCTTCTAAATCTTCCCATATTTATGACTTTGATTCCCTAATTTTTAATTTATCATTCAAATTTTATTGATTGATGACCTAATTTACTCCCTATAAATATTTACGCTTTTCCTCCAAGTACTTATTTTCACTTGCCACTAATGTTCTCCTACTTAGAGGCCTAGTTACATGGTAGTCTATGTGCCCTTTTTTACTTCCCATTCTATCTTTTCTAGAGGATGTCTTATGAACCCTTCTTATGATGTGGGATTTCAAACATAGGAAATATAAAAAATCAATCACCAGTATCAATTTCAAATTGAGAGTACTCAATTAAATTATGGTGGGGAGAATGTAACGACCCAAAAATCTAAAGTATGAACCTTATATTCGATAGTGTGTATAACACACGACACCAAACACATAAGGGGATAATATACCTTAATATTTTAAAATACATTTAATTTTTTAAATTAATTTGATACATTATATATTTCACAATTCATTTAACATTGAGTTAGCTTTTATTAAATTCAAGAGTGGCTCTTTTTGAAAGCTTACATGATATACATGATCAAGTTTCACTGAACAATAATATATTATTATAATATTATTATAATATGATATAACACAGTCGTTAAATTAGTAGCTATGAATAGTAATAACTAAAATATGAAAACTATGTATTACAAAAATATAAAATGAATTAATTTTTTAAAAAGTAATTATAAATAAATATAACAAGAAATTGAATATAAAGTGACTATTTTTATAGAAATCTATTTTTTATGCACAAGTTGTTGTTTTACTCTAATAGATTAAATTAGTTCTAATTATTGAGTGATATTAATGTAATATATATATATATTATTTTTTCAGTAAAATATTTTTGATATTAATCCAATAAATTTTATAGTCATAAGATAAGAAAAATCAAATTTCAAACTTAAAAACACATATTTTTATAATGGAAATTTTACATCCTTTTAAGAGAGAACCCATAATAAATCTGAATTTTGACTTTTTAATTTATTTAATATGTAACAATAAACATTAAATTTTAAATGGAGGCATTTAAAATATTCTAGGTTGAATTTTAGGTACTTTTCTATGAAGATTCATTTTATAATGAATAGTCAAAAATAATGAATTTTTCTTCAAAAATGTTTTTTCATATAATTTATTTTTACTATTAAATTGTGTTTTATATTGGTTTTGAAGTTCAATTAGATAATATTTTATCATTGAATAAAAATTTATTTCATTGAAATCAATTTCACTTTGAAATTTACTATAAAAACATAGTAAATATTTGGGTGTTTTTACTATAAAACCCTGCGTTGTTGTCTCGTCTATGGTATTACATTTAAATTAATTTACTCCACTTATATTATTAGAATAAGAAAAAATGGATAGAATATTTTTTATAATAATATTTTTTAATTTATAATAAGTTTAACATAGTTTTTGACCAAAAAAATATGTGAAAGTAATTAAAATTAAATAAAATTATTAAGGAAAGATTATGCTTAATAATAGACTAAACCTTTAACTTAAGGGCCCAAATGACATATCCTCTTCAAAAAAATACATTTTATGGAATTAATTAATCCATTAACATTCCATTATTCATTTTTTTATTTTTTATAATTTTGTTAGGTAAAATTGTGGGTACACATAACTTATTTTCAAAAATACCAAGTGAGTAATTTTCCTCCCTTATAAAAGACATCCACCTCTCCCCCTTAATCACACTTCTCATGCCAAATTGGATCGACCAAAATATTCCAAAATAGTTCTAAAATACCTAACTTATAACTATAACCCTCCCTTTTGGAAGGAAGCCACCTAAGGAAACCTTTTGGTATAAACCAAAAGGAGTTACCTAGTTTTTAAGAAAACGTTTTCCAACGATCTATTTTATTTCATTTACTTATCCTCCATTCAAAAATACTTATTTTATTATTTTAAAAAAACAAAATTATCCTAAATATTCTATTATATTTTTATTATAATGTTTTAACCTACACATACACACACATCCATCTAATGGGTAACAATCATAGTGTTTCTGTGTACATCGAACTACTGCCTCATGAAATGATGATTGTTCATTTTTCCTTTACCATATGTCATTGGGACCATTATAATGATAAATATAAATATATATTAAATATATAATATTTATAATAACTTTATTCTGGTTTAATTATTTTATAACACATACCTCTATACATTCCATTTTGCGTAAATACGATAACATCGCTTGTGGAAGTCTAGACTACCTCCCCCTCAATGCGACGTGATTCATTCACATTATACATGGAATGTATTAAGGATTATATTAATAAAAATATATTACATATATTACATATATATGATAATAGAATTATAATATACATGATTATACATATCGATTAATTTTCATTCTTTTAAAATATGATAATGAAATGAAAGTAGCATTCATGTGTATGTACGGCCTACCGTCTCCATTAACGGTTCATTATATTTCCTATGTAAAATTATTATAGATTATTAGAAATATATATATACTTATTAAATGTGATAATTAAGTCATGTTTTACAATATTTGTATGATGAAAAACTGATATAATTAATGATTATAACACGTAACAAGTTAAAATCTACTCAAGAAAACGAAGAAATTAACACCCAAAATAGTGAAATTAATGAATGTTTGTTAACAACTGTGTAATGATATATTTTAAGAAATAAATGGTATTATAAAATTTTTTATTGTTATGATATTATTTATTAAGATTTTTTAAGCCACTATATAGAAGTCTAAATTCCTCACAATAAAAATAAAGGTTAAGGTAAGGAATTCTTGTCTTACATTTCATTCCAAGAGGCATACGACATATACACAACTTACGTATTTTTTGTAGTGTATATTCATTCCCTTTTGATACATTATATCATTAATACTTTTCTTTTTAGTTTAAAAACATTCCTTCATGGGAATTATTATTTAAAGGTTTGAATTGGTATGGGACAATTTGAGACGTTTAATGATTATTTTCCATAAAAATTTTTATAATGATTATCTTTGGAATCTAAATTCCATTTGTGATTATTAACATTACCTTGAAAATTTTACTTTATTGTAATCATTTTTTCATTATAAATTACCTTTAACATCCTTGTTCTCACAAAATGGATATTATTATTATTTTTACATATACTATATTTCATTTTACATACGGTGTTCACTTTGATAGTTATTTGATTTATTGGAGAATTATTGATAAATTTGAATATTCTATTCAATATGGATATAAATTTATAAGGCAGATTATTTATTCAATATAACAGTTATTATTTGGACTGGTATGACATTCTTGGGACCTGGTTATAGATAGCCCAGGTACGCATCTATAGTTTTATGAGATGAAATTTTTTTCCAAATCAGATGGGTTTTTACCAAATATATTTCAAAACTCCTTGTGAAAGGTCTTGATTGTAATGGTACCATATACCAAGGAATCATGGTGTCCTATAATAATGAATTTACCTCTTTTATGTTCAGTTATTATTCATCCATGAGTTTTTGCGTCCACATATCTTTGGATATATTTCATTTTCAAGATTCAGTTATTATATATCCATGAAATTTTGCATCTATGTATATTTTGATACATTTTATTGTAAATTTATTTATTTTAATGTCATGTGTTTCAGTTATTTATATTTCTCTATTTATTTTTCCGTTATTTAGTTATTTTAATGGCTTATGTTAATAGTTATTAACATTTCCATGTTCATTATTCTCATTAATTCATTATTGCTTCTGCAATACTTACCCTTACAAATAATTTGAGCTCACTCTTATTAGATTTCCTTTCCCCAAATTATGAAGTTAAAATATTTGAATTATCATTAAAGGATTTAGTTTATTTCAATTTATTATATTTCATGTTGTATTTTATTTTCCAATCATATAATTGGAAACATTTATGTAATTTTTATTTCAAAAACTGCTAAATTGATCAGTAATTCAGGAATTATTCCCTTATAATCATGCCAATATGAATAAATAATTCACATAATTATGGATTCTGGGGTTGGGGCATTACAGGTCCCCCATTTATGAGATATTTTTTAATAGCTTTGATTGTGGGGGGCATTTTTCAGTGCTTTTTTACAAGCACTGATAAGGAGGACCATTTTACAGCACTATTTTTAGTACATCTAAAGACCCCCTTTAACTGTGCTAAAAACCCGTCATTAAGGACCCCCTTTAAGAACACATTTTTTAGCACTAACAAAGGGGGTCTTTAATAAAACTTTAAAGCCCTAACGATGGATAAACCTAGTTTTCTAGTAGTGTGTGGGTGTTTTATGACATTCTTGACCAACTTCCTTCTTTGGATGTATTTCTTTTATTAATAAAATTGGGGTCATGTATTTGGTTTCCAAATCCATGACTGACCCATCTTGTTATATATAATTTTAAATAAATATATTTAAAAATATATGAATATAATTATAAATCTATTTTTATAATTATATATAGTTACATAATTTTAATTATAATAAATATATTTATCATACTTTTATAATTATTTTAATATATATTTATTTATAATTATATTTATAAATATATATATATCTAATTATAATTATATATATATATTAAAAAATATACAAAATTATAAATAATTATATATAATTATATACATTTATATATCTATATATAATTATATAATTATACATATAATAAATTTATTTAATATTTTGATGATGATTGTAAATCTGTTTTGATTATTATTCAATGCCCTCAATAGGATGGGAAGCATATAGGGGATGATAATCATCAACCTCATGAGGCATTACATGTGTCTGCAAATGAGGTTCTTATCCAATGTGTTGCACTAGAGGACTCTCCTTCACAGCATGAAGGGAATGGTTGCATTATGAATCCATTGACAATGGAATTCATAGTACATCATCAACTGGAGGATGGGTCTTGGAAATCATATGATCAATAAAAAATGAATTATTCTAAAGAGATTCAGAATGCATTCAGTTATTTAGAAATTTCTGGTAAACTGGGTAATATCTCAGATGGTGGAACTAAAAATGAGAAACATATGGTTTTATTGGACACCACTCATCTTAGGCCTCTAGGTAGTGGTGGTGATGTTTCGTTTAAATATTTTTTCATAAATGGATAGTGAATGATGATCAATAATGAAGGTTTAACACTAGTCCCAGAAAAAATATGGCTGGATAAGGATTATTCCAATCTTCTATGGAATGTGTCTACCAGAGCATCTTCGAAGGCATCAAAGATAATGATCAATTTAGAGCAGGAAATGTCTAATGTAGTGATAAATAGCATTCTCAACAAAGGAAATTTATAATTATAGTGGGAAACTAGAAATGAATATGAATATGACTATGAAAATGATACATCATGTTAGGTGCATTAAATTGTTTATTGGAATGAGGGAAAGACATTTTGTTTGAACTCATGGGGTTTTTGTTATGTTTTTCTTTCATATTTAAATAAATGGTCAATAACTTTGATTTTGAATAGACATTTTTCATATATTTATTGTCTCAAATATATTTACTATAATTTTATAATTATTTAAATATTTATATTTATTTATTTATTTATAATTAATATTGTAAACAAATATATTAATAAATATTTGTATATCTTTTTAAATATTTGTATTTTTTATACTGGAAGGTCAAGGTCAAAGAATATTCATTAAAAGTGATAAAAAAAGCACAAATCAGATGAGGATGATTTATACATGAAAACTCTTTCCTCATTCAAACATAAAAAAGATAGAGATAAAATCAATGATCATGTACCAAACTATTGCAATCTCCAAATTCCTCATCCCAATCAGTGTCATCTACTAATGAACTGAAGTAGCTATCCTAAGTATTCTACCCATCAGTAAGAGATGTCGATTTGGTTATCATGGTGGGATTAATACTGGAGTAATCCTTCCATGGTCCTAATTTATTCATTTAGGATGATGATAATCCTTAAGACTCCTCAACTTACCTTTAACAATAATTTCTCTAAAGGATATTTTAGGAGAGGTGTCATCTTCCCCTGTATCCTACAATGTTCTCTCAATAATGTTATGTTTCCAATGATCTTTATGATCATCCAATCATTGAGAACCTACAAAGGATGAGTCATTAAAATCTATATCAAAAAGTTTAACATTAATTCATTCTTTCCTAATAGGTCCCAAAAAGCTCATTGGATCTAGATCTATCATAGAGTCCTTTACCTATCCAAAATTAGAAATATAGGGTAGTTGAACACTTTGATTTCCCTCGTAATGATGCTTCCCCAGGATAGGCTCTATACTCGACTCTCCCCGCTTATAATGACTTCAATCTACCACAGAGGTGTTGCTTAATGTCTTGTTATCTAAAGTATCATAAGAGAGTCATTTAATCTATATAGGAGGTCCAACATTCTAAAAAAATGCAAGCCTATTCTTCCTAGGGAAGATCCATACTCAAATGAAATTAAATTTCATTCTACTGGAGACTTCCCAGGCCAAACATATTCACTGTCCAATACATGCACCTATTTTTTAATGGATGATACATGTCCAGATAACACACCAATAGTTGTTGCATCATAGGTTGGGTGAACTGCCACATTATATGGATGTTGTGGAACCGAAGTTTTAGCTCATGATCCATTATATTCTCCTTGTGAGTTCACTCTAAGACCTTCATTCACATGAGCATCATCTTGGACAATATTTGACTGGGGATGTCCATAATCTACAGCAAGAGTAGAAACATGTCCTCTTTTAGTTTTCTTCTTCCAGTGAGCCACATCATGCCAATAGAATGATCAAGAAGAGAAATAAATTCCACTACTACAGTTATAATTATAATAACCAATAATGTTTTAAATAGAAAAAATTTGGGTAGCTTCTCATAAACAATACTAAGAATTAATTCCTCATCATGAGTGGCCAAAACAACGTTTTTAGTAAGCATTGAATTCAGATCCACCTCATGTAACACCCAGAAGAAATACCCTAATGTATATTTTTTGGTTGCTCTATCCATTTCGATATGGACACCAATTTAAGAAGCAATATCGTATAATATTTTAGGATTCCACAATATCCAATTTAATCCATACTTTTTTTCCAAACATGAGTAATGGAGTTTTTTATTTCAAACAAATTGGAACGAAAACTCCACTCCTAAAAACATAGCATATCTGGTTTAAGATACACCAATCCATGGCCCCATTCCCTTCCCTTGAGTTCCTCAGAAGGAAAAATGAAGAGAAAAAAATCCACAGATCATGGGGTATTGTTAGGGGGGTCCAGCAGTGGCCACTAATGTACGATTGATCCAGTGGAACAGTGTGTACAAGAGCAGCAGGAGGACGAAGAGGTGAAATGTGATCAGTGCTGCCATGAGCTCTGGTATGAATAAAACCGCCCTGGCTCCAACTGAAATGGACTTCATGGCTCTTGTGTAGAGGGAGGAGTGTGGTAAACGAAGGATGAATAACATGGCGTGTAAGAAAACTGTGAGGAGGAAGTTCATCGCAGTGGGGTGGGTGAAGAAAGGGGACACCTTCTCACCATTGTACATGACCTAAAAAAGGTAGATGATAACATGGAAATGGATTATGGAATCCATCTTCCATCTAAAAAAAAGACCAAATACATAAATAACGAGAAGGCAATAGGTAAAATTTGGTGTAAGGTTTTTTTAGTTTATTATTTAGTTAATAGGTCTTAGGTTATTTTTATTTGGGGAAATGAGGTTGTCGATCGCCAATTGAAGTAGCGCTGGAGAAATGGGGGGATAAGCGCCACTTGAAGTGGCGCTTTGCACCTTTTCCCTAACATCTCACATAATATATATATATTAACATAAATTAATATATATTAATATATATTTATATTTACATTTTAAAATAAATAATTACAATTTTAAAAATATATTTATATATATTTATTCGAAAATGAGAAATTATTCATAATTATATTTATAAATATTTTTATAATTATATAATTACAAATCTATATATATATATACTTATAAATAAACCTTATTAAATAAATATATATATATATATATAATATAATTATAATTAAAAATCTATCTCAATAAATAAATATTTATAATTATATAATATTCTTATATATATATTTAAAAAAAAAATTATATTTATAAATATTTTTATTTATAATTGTAAATATATAAATATATATTTATATATGTAGTTAAATTTATATATTTATAGTTATATTTATTTATAATATTAAATTTAAATTTAAATAATTATAAATACATTTAAAAATATAATTACAAATAATATTATATTTCAAAATATATATTCATATAATTTATTTTATATTTGTAAATATTTATTTTTAATTATATTTATATATATATAATTATAAATTTTTTAATTTATTTTTAAAAAGTTTTTTTAAAAAATGAATCTATTTATAAATATATCAATAAATATATTTAAAAATCTATAATTATTTATTTATTTATATAATTAAGTAAAATTTGTTTTTACATTATTTAAAATATATAATGTTATATTAAGTAAACATTATATATAAATTTTTTATATATATAATTTTTTGTTTAATGAAGCCTTATGTTTATAATTATATATAAATATATAAATATAAATAAACTTTTATTATATATAAATATTAAAATATAAATAAACCATAATTATATATAAATATTTAAATATAAAAAACCATAATTATTTATTTAAATAAACATTATATTTATAAACCTTTTTATTTAAATTTATAAATAGACCTTATTAAATATATAAATAAACCTTATTTAAAAATTATAAATTTTTAATTTGGATATAAATAATAAGGTATATATATATTTAATAAGGTTTATATATATATATATATGTAAATAAATTTAATAAGGTTTAATAAAGTATATATATATAAATTTATATATTTATATATAATTATTTAAAGGTATAAATAAACTTTTTTAAATATATATATATATAAGCCTTATAAAATATATAAATAGACCTTATTTAAAATTTATAAAATTATATTTTGAATATAATGAATAAGGTTTATATATATATGTATATAAATTTATAAGATTTATATAAATACAAACAAATTTATTAAGGTTTAATAAGGTTTATATATATATATATAAATATTTATATTTATATATAATTATTTAAATATATAAATAATCCTTTTTAATTTTATATATATATACCTTATTAAATATATAAATAATCCTCATTTAAACATTATAAATTTATATTTTGAATATAAATAATAAGGTATATATATTAAATATATATTTATTAATAAAATTAATTTAATATCTATTAAATTTATTACAAAAATTTATTAATATGTATCCATTTATAATAAAAGTGTATAAAATTAATGATAATTATATAATTAATAAATTTATTTTTATCAATATTTATTTATATATAATAAGTTTATATAATTAAATGTAAAAATATAATTATGAAATTCAATTTTAATAAATATATATTTATTTATAATTGTTAATATATAAATATGTATATGTTTTTCTTAAATATATATATATATATATGTAATTGTAAAAGTTTGTAAATTAATTATTAATATTGATTTATAATTAATTTTATACGCCATTATAATTAAATATTTATATTATAGAAAATATATACATATTTATATATTAGCAATTATATATTAATATATACATATTTATATATTAAGAATTATAAATAAATATATTATAAATATATATTTAAAATAATAAATAAATATAATTATAATTATATACATATTTATAAATATATATATATATATTATATATAATTATAAATATATTATTATAGATAAAGATTTTTAATTATATTTATTATTTATAATATTTATATTTTTTATAATATTTATGATTATATATTTATTATTTATATATATATATAATATATGTTTATAAATATAAATTAATTATATAAAATTAAATTTAAAATTATAAATCAATATAATTATAAATATATATATTTAACTACATATATAATTATATATATTTAAATTAAAATTTTTAAATAAATATAATTAT
The DNA here is from genome assembly GCA_963277665.1 of Viscum album. Lineage (NCBI taxonomy): Eukaryota > Viridiplantae > Streptophyta > Magnoliopsida > Santalales > Viscaceae > Viscum > Viscum album. The sequence goes on along the minus strand of OY728128.1, from coordinate 410,754,769 downwards.
ATATATATATATTACTATATATATATATTTATAATTATATATATAAAATTATAAAAAAAATATATTTATAAATCTAAACATATTTATGACTATATATATAAGTATATTATATAATTATATATATTTATTTATTGAGATATATTTGTAATTACATTCTATATATATATATTTAAATAAGGTTTATTTATAACTATATATATATGTATAATTATATAATTATATTTATATTTATATTTATATTTATATTTATATTTATAAATATATATATTTATATTTATAATTTCGCATTTTTAAATAAATGTTTATAAATATATTTTTAAAATTGCAATTATTTATTTTTATATATAATTTTAAATATATATTTTGTGGAGATGGTGGGGCCAAAGGGGAAAAGCGCCACTTCAAGTGGCCCTTGTCCCCCCATTTCTCCAGCGCCACTTCAATTGGCGTTGTACCACCCCATTACCCCTAATAAAATTTACCTAAACCCCATTAACTAAATAAATAAATAAATAACCCCTTGTCATAATTTTTTCGAAGGTTATATAAGTTTCATGTACGGTCTTGGGGTTAAGACTCGCAATTAATAGATTTCTATTTGTTTCTTACTAACTAAGACATATGAGATAATAATAACGGGAATGCTATAAGCCCGGGCATCCTGCTCCAAATAATAAAACAGACTGGATGTGGTATGTGCAGTGTGGCACCCTGGCAGACAATCTAGATTTATGTTTATTCTAAATGATTATAAATTTAATTTTGAAAATACCAACTCATCAAACCCTAATTACATAACAGATTTCAGTTTGTTTCTTACAGAAACATACATATATATTATAATTAGATACATATATATTAGTATAATTATTTAAAATATACATATCTATTTATACATGTAACTATATGTATGTACATGCATTCCCCATGAAAATATATAAGTATTTTCAAATATAAATAAGCATATATATAATTATACATACAACTTAAATCATATTGTATAAAATAGAGAACATATATATTTTTCTATACACTTTGAGATGTAATTACATATTTTATACCAATATATCAATAAATATATCCAAAAATTAATGATCTCACACACGCACATATATATAAATCAATGAATGGGTGTTTGTTTGTATGTGCGTGTGTGTGTCTATATATATAATGTATACATACATAATTGTGTATGCACATATAAATAAATATATAAAAAATTAAGTGATATATATATCATATAAAAAAATGCACCTTAAAATACAATAATAATATCTGTATATACTTACATATATGTATAATTGTTAATAATTAATCTAATGTATTTATATTTATGCACATTTATATCTATGAATATGTATGTACATGCTCAACTAGATATGTCTTTTAACACTGCATAGAAAGACCTTTAACATCGCTAAAAAAAAGTGATGTTTCCCTCGACACAATTATAGGGGGCGGAGTCCCCATTATCAGCATTTATAAATGGGCATTTATATGTGTTGGTAAAGGCCCAACATGGTGCAGTGTGCTTCTTGTATAATAGAACATTGCACCAAATACCTGTAACCTATATGCAAAATATTTAATTTAGCTGAAATAAATATTACATCATGAATACGAAACAATACACTACTACAGACATTTCAAAAAATGTTTTGTATAATTATATATACAATTACTATCCACAAACATTTAAAAACATTAATGTTTCATCATCATTAGTGCACATGATCCCCTCTATCAAATGTCCTCCCAATTTATCAGTTGTCGAAGGAATCACCTAAACCTGAGGAAAAGAATCCACCTATATAAGAAAACAAATCTTATGTTAGTGTTATATTATTCCCCTTCATTGTTTCCTTTGAATTCTATTAATATAGTTTTATATTATTTATTCATAAGGAATTATGGGTGCTCAATTTTCATGGGGTATATTCACGCATGGCACTGGTCATGTGGGTTTTATTTTTCATTCATATGATTATCTGTTTGCTAGAATATTAGTTTTCAAGACTTATATCATTTGTTTATCTGGACCATTTATTAGCTATCATCCAATGATCATGTTTCATCCTAGGTGTGTTTTGTTTACTCTAATGAAATCCAGGGTGCCATTGTAGTACCAATCCTATGGCACGACTTGTCTCATGTGCTATCCTACCTTCAGTTATGTGAACCATCAACCTAATCAGGGCCATCAACACGGTTCTGATCTCGGGTTTCTACCTATGTCACTTAATGCTCCCTGGAACACCATGATTACCCTAATGGTCATTGGATTCAATCAATCTATTCTCTCAAAGTAGTTCCTTTCATCTGGTTTAGCCAGTGACTTCATAGTGGGTAGCTCATTCTATGTGCAGAAGGGTTCTCACAGAAGAATAAGGAAACCAAGGTTATCTGACCTCCCACACTCCCCATATTTGAGTTCATTTCACCTCTTAGAACTATAGTACTTATCCAGTTGAGACTTAGTGAAGACAGGAACATCTCTAGGTCAACCATGACTACATTATAGGTTCTGGGCACAACGGAAGTGCGTGGGAAGGAATACCCAACTTTGATTTTTTTCTGATAACAATGACTATTCTGAGATCCGCCACGATAATAAAACACATCAAATCATCAAAATAGAACGAAGAATGAAATAAATGAAGGGATTCCCAAAACCATTGAGGGGATCATCATATGATAGTTATAATTAATTTAATTAATTGACAATAATTACCTTGATGGAATTTTTCTCCCCATTGATGTTTCTGTTCACGATCTGAGGTGATCCATCGTTGCATCTTATAATCCAATTTTAGGATTCCTATAGCAGTGATCCACACATTCTCTACGTATTGTTGGACATCGTCGAAGGGATCTCTGGGTGCTAGTGCTCAAGATCCTTCGCTTGCGATGTCTGTCATTGATCGCATTGAGAGTCACATGCAAAGCACTCTCCTTGATCCGGTTGAGGAGGATCTCTCTCGTAGCTTGAGAGTGTTATTGGAAAAAAATAATTCTCTCTTGTCTTGAGAGATTTCTCTAGATCTATTGTGCAATTCCACAAAAAATGTCTTGGTTAATATGAGAATTATATAATTTGGATTTTAATTACTTAGAATAATAAAATGTATAATTACTCAAATGAATTTATTCATTTTATTTAATTATTAGTAAAACCCCATATCTAATAATAATAGTTATCTATTATTATTACATTACATGCACCCAATGAAGTATGCCTAATATAATTTAATAATGTAAATAGTATTATTTCTCACAAATTCCCAGAAAAACTACAAAGTGTGTATATTAATATACACGGAATGTAATTTTTTCAATTATCTTTATTTCCTCCACCACATTTATTATACATTGAATAATGACTATTTATTTCATAAATAATTATCACCTCATTACTCACTAAAAAATAAATATTAATTCTCCCACAATATAATCTCTCGAATAACTAGTGTCAAAATAAATGTGATCAGACATCCTTAAATAACTATTAAACAAAAATAATGAATAGGATTTATTTAACTTGTTAAATAAAAATTTAACTATGATACATGGACACACTTAGTGTGTGAACCTCTAGGCTTCTTTCTCAGTGGAATTACGTGGAACCTACCTAAAGACGAAGGATAGAACCCAGAAACATGCCAAGGCACTAATAGAGAAATAAGTTAATGCAGCAAAGTTGTTTTACCTCCTATGAACGCTTACCGTGTAATGTAATCCATATTTCAAAATATCTAGAATCAATAGGGTTTCATGTCGGTTCAATCAACCCATGTTCTCAATTATTCTTTCTTTGACTTCCTAGAATTGAACATGCTCATTCCTCACCATTACCATGGATTTATTTATCCTATATCAATTCCATTAAAGGGCCCAAGATATCTACTTCTGTTATGGAACCAAAGTGACAAATCCTTTCTCTCATTAACTATAATTGCATTATTACGATTAAGGCACCCCACATATCGTACCCCAGTACAAATAGTTTTTCTTCACAGTTTTTTCAATAAATCTATGTACACGATTTGTTATACTCATTAATAATAACAATCTTAAAGTCTAAGTACCAATACACACATCTGTATATAAGAACATCCAATGAAACATTGAAATGTTTATTTCCTACTTGATGGTCTATTTCTCAAAATATCCTCCTGGATATTACCAATGGCACACCCTATGCGAAGGTACCTCAATGTTTTATGAGTCTTCACCCATAATTTCCTGTATTATTTGTGTCCCTCAAGTAACATCATCCAACCACTGAAAATATATTCAAGAACACCGTTATGGACCTTTCGGGTTCTCATCATAGTAGTGATCCACTATGACCCTTTAGTGCAAAAACTATATTTTAGGACACTAACACATGCATTGTCATGAAGAAGAATAATCAACAAGTGATAAGGTATTTATTTAACGAATAACGTATAATGTAGTGGGTTCTAGGCCACCAACTCCAGCAGACTCCCACTTAGACTAGAGCCAAACGATAACAAACTTTTACCTACTATCTCTCACATGATATTCATGGTTTTGCTAAGATAGGCCTTTATTCATGGGGTCGTCCACAGTCTCTTCCATGGAAACTCTACTCAATGAAACTTTACCCCCTCGATAGAAATATCTCAAGAGGTGATACTTCTAGAGAATGTGTTTGTACATTGATGTGACCTTGGTTCTTTTGTATGAGCCACTGCCAAATTATTATCACAATACAATGTGATATGATATTTACTACTAGGCACTACATCAAGCACTTGGAAAATGTTATGAATCTAGATGACTTTCTTGGTTGTATCAGATGCCTCTATATATTTGGACTCCATTGTAAAATCGACGAAAAATGGTTGCCTTGAAATCTTCTATCTCAGAGATCCTCTGTTGAGACATAAATCCTATCAGATTTTGACTCTAGATCATTCTAATCTATTTGGAATCTTGCATCATAATACCCTCTGATGATAATCCCCTTACCTCCCTCATACACCAGGAATATATCCTTAGTTCTTCTCAAGTTCTTAAGGATATTCTTAAAAATAGTACAATGTTATACTCTAGGATCTTCTTGATATCTACCTACCATGCTCATTACATAGGCAAAATCATGCCTGGTACATAACTTGACAAACATGGAAGACCCTATAGCTGAAGCGTATGGGATCTTACTCACCCTATGTATCTCTTGTTGTGTCTGAGGACACATTTTCATAGAAAGATGTAGGACATGTTACACTGGAACCATTCCCCTCTTAGCTTATTCCATACTAAATCTCATTAGTTTATGGTCGATGTATATACCCTAACTTAGTCCAAGAAGCCTCTTGGACCTATCATGAATGATCTTGATCCCTAGAATATAGGCTACTTTACGTAAGTCCTTCATGGAGAAACACTTGTTCAATCAGTCCTTAACATACTATAGGACTAGTACAGTGTTTCCCATAAGTAATATTTCATCAACACATAATACTTGGATAAAGAACACATTCCCATTAAACCACTTATAAACACATTTCTCACATTTGTTCTTAATGAAACTAAATTCATTTATGGCTTCATCATATCGAATTCTCTTTTACATGGATGCTTAATCTATTCCATAAATGGATTTGTACACATTAGAAACCCATTTTCCTTCACTGAGTATCATAAACCCTTCTATTTGTGTCATATAAACATCTTATTTAAGGATACCATTAAGGAATTCTGTTTTGAAATCCATTTTCCAATTCTCGTAGTCTTTGTAATCTACTATATCAAGTATGATTCTTATGGATTTAAATATGGAAACTAGTGATAAGGTTTCATCATAGTAAATTCATTGATGTTGTATGAATCCTTTAGCCACTACCCCTGATTTATAGGAGTTAACTTGACAATCCATGTCCATATTTATCTTGAATACTCATTTTCATCCCACAGTCTTTACATCAACTAGATCATCGACCAGAACCTAGACATGGTTCATATACATGGAATCCATATCAGAATTCATAGCTTCTATCTATCTTGTAATTTTTTTGAGATTTATAACACTTCCTTATAGGAGATAGGTTCAACATTTTCCAACATAATGATTCACCATCCTCGGGGACTAGGAAACCAAACCTATACGGTTCCCTTAACCCTCTTGAGATCCTACACAATATTTGTGTATCTGGATCCTCTTCCATGGGGACCTGTGGAACATGTTCATGTAACAACCTCTATGTATCATGAGCATCAACATTGTCGATTTCAATCTTTCTCCCACTATCTTTTTTGGTGATGTTCTCCCTCTCGAGAAGGACGGCTTGTCTGGAGACAATGAATTTATTGTATAAAGGGTTATATAGGAAATATAATTTCATTTACTTTGGATATCCTATAACGATTCACTTCGTTCCCTATGTTTCTAGTTTGTTCCATGAGAAGGTCTTACCAAATATCATGCATCCCCATACACATGTGTGCGACCAAATGTGTTACTTTCCATTCCATAACTCGGAATATCCACATGAATCAACATTGACTTCACCATATCCGACATGGTTTTGTTCCTCCTTTAACTGACACCATTCCACTGAGGTTCATAAGGAGGAGTGAGTTGAGATAGAATCCTAGACCCTCATAGATGATCGATGAACTCTTGGTTCAGATATTCTCTACGTCGATTGGATCTAAGTTTCTTTATATTCTTAGCAATCTGATTCTATACTTCATTCATGAATTCTTTAAATTTATATAAGTATTCTGACTTATACCTAATTATATAGATATATACATATTTAAAAAAATCATTAGTAAAAGTAATGAAGTAATAATATATACCTATAGCTTCTATTGTAAATGGCCCACACACATCTGTGTGCACCAATCCTAGAATATTTGTTTCTCTTTCACCCTTTCCACCAAAAGGCGGTTTGTTCATTGTACCTTATGAACAAGCATGACATGTATCTAGTGGTTTTAGCTTAGTAGATTCTAAATAACCATCTTGTAAGAGCTTTGTCAAGCGCTTCTTGTTTACATGACCAAGATAGTGATTCCGCAAATGGGGGTTGTATGAGTCATGTGAGTTTGTTTCGCTGTCAATTTCCAACAATGGTTTTCATTATTTAATACATAAAAACCATTATTTAAATGTTCTATACCATATCATATGTTGTTCTAAAAAATGTAACAAACCTTATTTACAAATTTTATAATTAATACATCAATATCCAAAGAAGAAACAGAAATTATGTTCTTAGTAATGCTATTCACATAATATCAGTTATGTAAAACCAAAATCATTCTAGTTGACAATGAGAGATGGTAATCGCCAATGGATATTGCATCTAGAATCACAACATTGTCATCAATAATATCTATATGTCCTCTAAAAATTGTTCTAAGTATACTCAGTTCCTCCATTTGAATAAAAATGTGATCCCGATAAAGTTGTATCTAATGACCTATGTGTATAAATAGAAAGATTGCACTCGATAATGAATGAAGCTTTAGTGTCCCCACACTTCTTAGTGTAGTTACTCTTCTAGTGGCCTTACTTAAAACATTAAATACATACCTCCTCACATTCATGGTCTACCACTGGATCTTCCCCTTCTTGGAGGGATGGTACTTATGGGCTTCAGACCATTTATAAGTATTTGGCCCCATTTTCTTTTCCTTCCTTTTCTTATTCACTATAAGGACTATAGGTTTGTCACTCCCCATGCACTTATATACCTGGAGAATTAAGGTCAGATGTTCTGTTAGGATTTTCTCATTGTTTCTGATGATGTATTTGACAATAAAGATAGATAAAGTAATGGGAAGTTGTGATAGGATTATATCCGTATGAAACTCATCTGATAACATAATCTTTAAGATGTCTAGGCATTCAATGTATCCAATAATATTGAAAACTTGAGGCCCATCTGGTACAGACTCTCCAAGAAAAGTTTTATTTAATGTATTGGAGATCACATGTCTCTCATGTCTCTCCTACTCTTGATAGATATCCTTATGGTGAGCTGGTATGCTATACGCGTCGATGTTTTCATGTTGCTTCATGAGCTCATTATACATGACCAATAGCTTGAAACATTGGACATATGTGGCAGCATCCATAGGATTCATATGTAGAGATAGTTCCTCATCACATGCCTCTTTTCTAGGCGCAACTATAACAGGCTCTTCTGACACATACAATTTCCTCTCGTGGCTAAGGATGGTGAGTAAATGCCTCTTCCATTACTGGAAATTGATACGGGTGTGAAGGATTTAATTCTTGATTATGGTTCGAAAAGATATGTTTGTAGTCCTTTTACTTTCAGTTTCTACAAATAATATGTTAGTACCCTGAGTTTTTTTCCTTGTATTTCTTTTTTGGGAGGAAAATCATGAAGGAAGGAATGATGTATACATTTGGTTTTTTTCCCTGGTAAGTCTTAAAAATATTTCTATATATATTTCCAGATATAAGCACTATGATGGTGTGTGATTCTGAAGACAAATGTGTCAGGAATAAATTTTAAAAAATATATAAATTAAAATTTATATTGTGAGAACATGGTTAATTAAATAAAATAGGATAACTCTTAAACAGTTTATCTAATAAAAAATATGAGACCGCAATTGGGTTCAGATGGTGATTTTTACAATATGTGATACATAAAATGAGTTGGTAGGGGTTTTTCGGAAACCTTGCTCGTTAGGGGTGTGTCTAACTAGATTAATTAAGTAGTTAATTTATTGATTAATTAATTTATCATAAAACAAATGTCTATAATTATTTCATTAGGGAGAATTCACTAGGGTTGGTTTATAATTTTTTCACTACTGATGAACCCCACCTCCTCCTTTCTGTTGGAGAAGAAAATCGAATAACAAAAAAACTACTGGATCAAGCGGATCAAGTCGTAGTGAACGAAATCGCTCTTTCCAAGTCATTAGGGAACACTTTGTTCAAATGTGACTGATCCAAAAATAAGGTAGGAGTAGTTATATGTGGTTTCCCCCACATATAATTAAATGATTGAGCATGATAAATTCTCTCAATTTGAACATCATTAATTTGAGGCATTGGATGAGACAATGAATTGAAATAAATTATCCATTTTGTTTATTTTTTTATGTCATTTTTCTCACCTCGATCCCCCCACTATGAAATTGTTGGTCAATGATGTTTGGTCAATGATGCTTATCACTTTTGTTATTCATTTTTTTCACCCACTATTCATCAGATTATTCATTGTTACACCATGGGTTCATGATTCAGAATTGAAGGGGAAGGTTTGAGTGATATAGAACCCCCAGATTCTTTGTGGTAGCATGAACGGCATGCAGATCAATGGTTTGGAGAGATATTAATAAACAAGCAGGATGGTATTTTATGAACAGATCAGATCGACATTGTGGGTGCATGTTCGCAATCAGAGGTGGTTCGGGATCAGGTTGATAACCAATGATTTCCCAGTTAGTGCACGGCATCAACATGCAGTGTAATGGGGTCAATTTCATGAAATAGTCATGTGTGGGATCTCATGACTGATGTTGTTTGGTGTGGACGTGATGATGGCCAAACTCAGATCACCAGCAAGGTGGATGGCTATACTCAATGCAACGAGTAAAAATATTATTATTATTAATTATAATAATGATGATTAATTAAAAAAAATTAAAGAGTGATTTTTTATTATTGTTATATTAAATACTAATAGTAATGGTGCCATAAAATTTATGTGGTCAATTATATTAAATTGCGGTGGTGTTTTTTGAATTATCATAATTATTATTGATAATAATAAGTTGAATATATAGATAAGGTTTTTGAGTAGTATAAATTAAACAGAGTATTATATGTAAATTAAATGAAACAAAATTTTACACATAATTTAATTAAATTAAATTTTGATTCCATGCATGAAAATGGATAAAGGCGATTATGTGTCCAATGTGGAAATAGGAATTTCATGCACTCCATTTATCTTTTTATATTGAAGGAAAAATATACGCTTTAAATATATATATTATTATTCCTCATCAAACCATAAATTTTCCTACAACTTCTTCATAAGGCATTGAATTGATGAACCATTACTAACATCATGATTCTGCAATTGATAGAGTCATTTTAAGATAGTTGTTGGATACTTTTTTGGAACCAGTGTCTTGAGTAAAATTAGCACCCATTAATAATAAAACTATTATTACTATGGGATCATGTATTTGACATATCTTCCATATACAGTGTCGGAATGATGAACATTTTGTAATGCTTCATTCATGAAAATAAAATGGGCATTTCAAGACTCATTCCAAGTATGGAATTCGGAATCATGGCTTCGGCCAATGAATCACCATTCATGTGTGATTTGGTGAAATGATAATTTTTCACTGGCCATCAAATAGAGCTAAGTTAACAGTCTATCATGAGGGTTTTTCGATGAGGATCACAATGGTGTGATCTGTTTGGCCATCCTAGTCCGTTTAAAGAGGCATATTAGTGAAATTTCATATTTTTCATTGGACTAGTGATGAGCCTCATGTGTTCGTATGGACTTTGGAAGAGACACATTGTGTAGTACGCTTACCCACTGTGTAGTGCTACATATTTAAAAAGTTGTATTTTGATGAGGAAACATCCATACAAAAAAGAGAAACCACACAATATCTGGGTCCCCAACATGCATTGTACCACTTTTTTAAGAAACTTCAGAGTTGTGTATCTCGGCTATATGAACTCAAATTTTGGCCTCATAATAGCTTATCCATAGATTTTTCACATGGTTGTGGATTTTGAGATATGATTTGGAATGTTCTAGGCCCAACACACTGAGGTGACACCTGATGATTTCAGCGATTATACAGAATCACGAGAGCTTTCCGGGCGTATCCCTCCTTCAGGATTGTGTAGTGGATTTTCCTAATGAACGTATCGGGTTAACACTCTAATATGCCAAGGAAGTGGTGACCCTGAATAATATTTCCTATTTACAATCTAGTAGGATAGGTCATTGGTGTTCCTCAACGATCTGGGTTTACCCTCCAGCAGAGCTAGGCAGTGGAAATCCCCAATGATAGTACCAGGCTTACCATTATATGGGGTTGGGATGTGGAACCCTCTAACGACCTTACCAGGAATACCCTCCAATAGGGCTGGGTAGTGGAGTTCCCTGATGACATATTTCATTTGTAACCCCCTAGTAGTATGGGGAAGTGGAGTTCCATAACAACCATTCCAGGATTACCATCTAGTAGGACTGGGCACTACTATTCTCCCGTGACATTTCCAAGTGTATCCTTCTAGTCAGGCTGGGAAGTGGAGTTCCTTTGAGACTATCTAAGTAGGACCCTCATGTCATATCAGGGTATGAGATACTTAACTCACATTTGTGGGTACTGGACCGTGTGACATTTTTATGTGACGTTGTTTGATGTAACCTTAGATTCATTAGGAAGAGGAAAGATTTACCCCCATAAAGATGTGTTTTTGTGACGTGACTTAAAACCGTGCAGATGAGTCAATGCCGCCCAAAGGGGATAATATAAAGGTGTTAGGATTTAGTTCCTTAGACTTTTCTATTCATGTAAATTGTGTTAGATGTTGTACAACGTTTATGGACTTCTATTGGAACTATTGGATACAATTTTTCATAGTATAAGCTGTGAGATGGCGATCCCCATACTCTCTCATTTTGGGATTATTTGGATAAGAATATATATATATATATATATCCTTATTCAAAACCCACTACTTGGGTTTTGGTTACTCTACTTCCAGAAGAGACGAAGATGCGTTGGGTATACCACATGCTTTCCATGTCTTGCTTCTCATGGTTGTATGAGTCAACTCTCCAACAATAGGTAGTGAAGACTCGATAAGATGTTCATCATCTCACAGTGTTGACCTCCTTGTGTTTTCATGAGTTTACTATCACTCTCTTGTTTGGTTGAGTTGTAGTATTTCACTTTACCTTGTTATATCTACTGTTTTCCTCTCCAGTTTTATCTCTTATTACTCACCCTTCATGCTTTCAAGGTGTTCTACTGGGAATTTTTATACCCACCCCTACATGAGAATTGCTTGCATGTGTCATGTCTTATACTGATGACAGACATGTTGATCATGACATCAAATGAGCTTAAAGATACAAGGTTCTTAGACCACGTACGGTGGTCGTAGTTTAGGATCCAAGAGTTGACCTCTCTTATAAATTTTATTTTTCATGTTTTTTGTTAGGTTAGGAAACATTTATGGATCGGCATGTATTTTTTCCCTTTTTCAGTTTAGATGATCGTACTTCATATAGTTTATAGGTACATGAATTTTTGGTTAATTTATAGTAGTGTTTCATCATTTATTTCATTCCCTATTCACGTTTTCATTGAGTTGGTGGTGTGTACGTACAGGTACGTAGGCTATGTCCTCCCCGAGTTTATCTATGACTTGGATGCTTGTTTCCATCCCTTGGTCTACGGAGGCAGGCTTGGGGTTGTTGCAGCTCGATCCCCATCTTCGGTTGGGTCGTGATAGTATTCCTCAAAATCTTCCATTTTCAATCAATCTTTTTAAGTTTCCAATTCTCTTTATGTTCTTCCATAAAATGAGGACCTGTGAATGATGAGTCATTAAAACTATGTCTACAGGGTTAACATTGCATCCTTCTTTTATAATAGGTCCCAAAGATCTCCCTAAAGCTAGATCCAACACAAAGTCCTTCTGCCTGTCCAAAATCAATTAGAGTGGTTAGTTGTACACTTTTATTTCTCTCATAATGAAGCATCCCAATGATATTCCCTATAACAGACTCTCCCTATTTATTAGGTCTTCATTCCACCAATGAGGCATTCCTTCGAGTATAGTTATCTGAATACTTAGAAGAGAATAATTAAATTTGAATTGGATGTCCATAATTTTGAGAAAATTGAAGCCTACTCTTCCCAAGGAAGAGCCACCCGTAAATGAAACTAAATTTCTTTCCACTAGAGACTTCTCAAGCCTAAACTTCTCATTTTATAACTCTTGTACCTATATTTTAATGGAGGATACAAGTACATATAACACACCAATAGCAGCTGAATCATCAGTTGAGTGAACTCTTACATTAGAAGACTACAGTGGAACTGAGGCTTTAGCATGAGCTCCAATATCCTCACATTTTTACTTCAAAATGAGAGATTGACTCACTTGGACATCATCCTAGATAATATTTTACTGAGGTTTTCTAGACACTCTAGTAAGAGTGGAACCATGTCCACTTTTAGATTTCTTCTTATAGTGAGCCTCATCATTCCAAAAGAATGAAAAAAGGGAAATAAATTCTGTTCCTACAGTTATAAATAGAATTACCAATATTATTGCAAACCAAACAAAATTTTGGTATCTTCTCATTAAGAAACCACATAATTATTTCATCATCATGTGTGGCCAAATTAAATCATCATCATGAGTGTCCAAATGAATTTTTTTAGTAAGAAGAAAATTTACATCCACCTCAAATAATACCTAGGAGAAATAAACACACCAAGCTTGTTCTGTCTCCCTATCCATTATTATAGGGAAAAATGATGAAATGATGCCATATAAGATTTGAGGAATCCACACGATTCAATTTAATATATATATTTTTACCCAGAAAAATGAAAAGGAGTTTTTGATTTAGAACAAGTTGAAACTAAAACTCTACTCATGAATACATATCATAAATGGTTTAAGAGATAGCAATCCATTGTCCCATTCTCTTCTCGTGAATTCCTCAGAAAGATACATGAAGTGAAAAAACCACAACCCACGGGAAAACATTACAATCTAGAAAATCCCTATATTAATGATGAAAAGTGAACAAGATCATCAAATCTCATTGGATTATCACCTCTTAGAAGAATGACTCGACCAATAATGGAAAACATACACTGACCTAGCCTTTCATAAATTGCATCTTGTCTCACATATACCTGGGTGGTGGATCGTTTTTCGAAAACATTAGTATAACGTGTATCTTGAAGGGATGAGAATATAATTTTATTCACTAGATCCCTAATGCCTTGAATCGCACCCCCAAGGATGAACAGAGCCCCAATCCTTGGATTTATTCTCAAGAAAATGCATACATTTATGTATTATAAGTGGGATTTGATCATAAGTATAGATATTCACACTCTTAAGATAAAAATCACTAAGCCGATGGGTTGTAGGGAGTGTCGCTGCTTGATTAAGGATGTTTTTGGCATGGGCCTATTCATGTAACTTTGGGGAATTTGGGATTATTTTTTATATGATATTTTTGGGAATTTATGAGGTGTTTATTTTTTTGGTGGGGTTTTCCCACATGTGGATGGACATACAATTACGGGGGGATCTCTTGTAGTATGAGACGCTGTTGGGGTGATGATCTCAGGTACCATGAGTTTTCGATGGTATGGGACACCAATATTGAACGTCTCCCACTAGTGATGTGCTAACACTAACACCTATAGTGATGGGAATCGAGGATGACCATGATCATGTGAGAGATGATGTTGATGGGAACACCAATTACTTAATGGTGAATGATCTAGCGTCCAATTAAATGACCTCAGGTGGTGTGATATTGGTGAATCTCATTGATACGGTTGGGTGTGTGATATTTTTAGTGTTGGTAACTATTGGTCAGCTCATGGATGCTTCTGATAGTTATGGTGTTTCTTGTCCTTTGGTCCATTTGATGTGGGTCTTTGTGGATTTTATATGTGTCTTGAGACTTTTTTTTTGTTTTGAGTGGTGAGTTGGTCACTTTCATGTTTTGGTTACATTTTATGTGTCACATTCTATGAATTTGATGTACTTTTATTTTATTTAATAAATTTTTAGGGTCGAGCATGCTCGATACATGAACATTCTTGGTATATAAATGCATTATTTGATTAATGTATATAAATTACCATTAATTTTTGAATATAAATATGATATTTTTATATATATTAAATATGTTTTTTATTACAAAATTGTATCACCTCTTTGAATAACACTCATAAAAATCCGCATTTATCAGTGATTTTAACTAGAACCTATAAATGTTAACCTTTAATCAGTGTTTTATGTTTACTTCTAATAAAACTCGGTGTTGGCTACAACGTGATTTGGGGTAGGGGTAGACCCTTGTATAATTCCCGGTGAACTCCATATCCCGTCCAAAAACCCAAGAACTCGAAACACCACTCCAATACATTTAAAGTTATAGAGTACTGAAACCTGGAGGGTGTCACATGATACCAATTAGTCATCTTCATCCGAGCAATGAAAGTTAGACTTCTAGAATCAATCCTTTTTAATTATCAAATTCCTTAGTTTGAAAATTGTTTTCACAGCCAAACCTAACAATTAATACTACAAAAAAAATTCATTTAGTCCATTTATGTTCAAACATACATTTTTCCACCATAAAAACGATTATAAAACCACTTATCCAAGAAAACACATTTGATATGTAATATATTATTGGGTGTGTGTGCGCCCAAAATCATATATATTTATATAAATCAATTTACTTTTGAATTTAGTTATTTATTTAAACTTATATTAACAATCACACACATACATGTGCGTGTGTGTAATATTATTCAAAAAAATAATATTTATATTCTAATAAATATATTATTTTCCTAAAATATATTTATAATTTTTATATATTTATTTTTATTTATATATTTTATATATTTATTTCTATTAATATATATATATATTTTCAATTATTTTTCAATAATAATTATCATTATAAATTCAATTTTCCTTAATATATATATATATTTATTTCCAATTATATTATAATATATATATATATATATATATATATATATATAATTTTTTTTGTTAAAATAGATGTACATTATGTTTATATATTTAAAAAATCTCTCTAAATGTATATAGTAAATATATTATAAATTAGATAAATAGAAATTATATTTATATAAATAAAAATATTGAAAAAAAATATTTACTCATATAAATATATTATAAATTATATTTAAATATAAAAACCATCTATACATAAATATATAAATTATAAATTCTAATTTTTAAAAATTTATATATAATATCATTTTTGTTAATATAAATTTTTTCTACAAAATATTTTATTTTCATATATTTTATTTATATATTTTAAATTTTTATTTTAATATGTAGATTTAATATATTTATTTTTATTTAATTATATATTTCATAAATTTTTTACATTTAATTATCATTTTATATTTCATTTTCATAAAAATATTTATTTTATTTTCAAATTATATTTTAATATTGAGATATATATATATACAAATTTTATTTATATACATATGTTATTTTTATACATGTAAATACTAAATATATAATAAATTTGATACATATAAATATTTTATTAATTTCATGAAGATTATATGTAAACGAAACAACACACACACTCACAGACCTGTAATGATAGGTCGCAACCTTTCCTAGGGTTGACTCACTCCAAAGTCGAATCATTGCAACTTTTATAACCCAAAGGACCCACATTTGATGGCCTAAAGTCACCTGCTACAGGCCTTCCATAATGCTCACATTGCGCTGCAATATTTCCCTATCTCTATTTGGGCCCTCAAATTCATACCATAAATGGACCATAAAACCCCCCTAAAAGGGCATCTTGGATTTGAACTCTGGTTGAATCTAGAATTATGGAACGGCGTTACCACTCATGCAAGCCTCTGAATGCCAATGGAGTATGGGTTACAATGGTTTTGACTGATGCCACACCATACCGTTCCTATTCCTTACCATACACCCTAGGTACCATCTTCCCCCAGTAAAATGTATATTTTTGGGTGTGTGAATGTGTAGTTAGTTAAATTTCATTTCAACATATAAATATATAATGTAGATAAATACTTCACTACCAGAAATCCGGGAAAGGGATGTGACGACTTTTATCAACGCTATGAAAAAAAGCACTAATAAAAGTCACACTATAATCATTGATTGCTAAAAGTGTTGAGAAAGGTGTACCCTTTATCATCTTTTTCAGCACCGATAAAGGATATATTTATCAGCTCTAATTTTAGAGTTGATAACATTTTTTAAGAAAAAATATTATTAATTTATATAAAATGATTATATTTATATTTGAAAATAATGTATATTTATATACATTAATTAAAGCACATTTTTATTATTATTATAAATATAATATATTATAATATATATTTTTAAATAATTCAAATATATATATATATTGTGTTAAAAAAAGTATTTATATGTTTATAATCAAAATTGATATATATTTAAATAATTATAAAATTATAAAAAAATTAAATGATAAGTATATTTATTATATTGATAATTATATATAAATTCATTTTAAATATATTTATTTATATTTATAATTTTTAATAAATATATGTCTAATGAAATATATATATATATATATATCATTAGATAATGATGATATTAATTGTTGTTATTTATGTTTATATATTGATGTGTTAGTACAATTGATCCTATATGATCATAAAGTTTATTTGTGGATGTGATTGTGACTTATGTTCTAAATGTTAAGATTACCTATATTTTTATGAAGTACACATGAAAATCTATTTTATTCATCGTTATGAATGTTCATTTATAAATCGACACTTGTATGATTCATTCATGGTATACCCATGAGCATGTGATGTTCATAAATTCTTATAAAATTACAATAAATATATTCAAATAATATATTTATTTATTAGATTTTTAATTTTAGTTTTTAATTAAATAGAAATACTTTTTAAATTTATTTAATTATAATTATTACTATAACTAGATATGTGTGTGTGTGTGTATTTAAATAATTATAAATTTACAATAAATACATTTATTATAATTTTATAAATAAATAAATATTAATATATTAATATATACACACACAAAAACGTTCATTTATATATAAATATATTTATAATTAGATGTAAATATTTATAATTATTTTATTTTTAATTATAAATATATATATATATATTTAAATTATTGTAAAATTATAATACATATATTTATAATAATTATAATTTTATAAATTTATATAAATATAGAAATATATTTATAAATATATACAAATACTTATACATATATACAAGTATTTATAATTATAATTATAAATAATATATATATATATAATATTATTATAATAAATATATTTATTATCATTTTATAATTATAAATAATTTATTAATATTATGACTTTATGACTGATAGAAAAAGAAATGATAAATGTCTGTTTTATCAGCACATTATATTTTAGCCCTGATAAAAACATCCATTATCAGAACCTTCCAAAAAAAGGATGATAAAAGATTTTCGTATTTTTATAAATGTAACACTAGCAGATCAACTTGCCACTCAAGCCTCAAGCTTTCGCGGATGTCGAGTTCCTCTTCTGTCACTGCCGCCACCTCCGCCTTCGCCGCCTATGCCTCCGCCTTCACTGCCTCCGCCTCCGCCTTCGCCTCCTCTACCTCCTCCTCCCCACCCCTACCTCCACCTCTACTGCCCCCTTCTCCATTTCCCCCTCCACCATTCCCCCCAACTCTACTGTCCCCGCCCCTGCCTCCCCCTCCACCTCAGCCTCTGCCACATCTGCCACCCCCACCCCCACCTTCGATACCCCTGCCTCTACCTCCTATGCCCCCACCTCAACCTCAAATGTCCCCTCTACCCCCACCCCCATCGTCGCTGTCGCCTCTACTACCCTCGTCGCCCTTTCCACCAGACCGTATGTTTCAAACGCTCTAAATTATTTCTGCATATAGATATTATTTGTGCATATAGATTTATATTTGTATTGGAAGCACTGAGATTGGGAGAGATATAATCCATGGTTTTTAAAAAAATGGAGTTATTTGATATTTATTTTATGTTGACATTCCAATATTGATTAATTCCCTTTTTTCCTAGACTTATAGTTCTCTCATATACGATTAGGGGTTAATTAATTACTCCTTGTTACAATTTATGGTAGCTTTCAATTTTTAACTAGAAGAAGATTCAATGTTGTCATATGATCGTACCCTTTAAAATTTTACATCCAAACATGTATGATGGTGAAAAAAATATTATGATTTGGAGGATCGTAGATTATGATTGAAAGGGGGATAGACTATATTAATCTCTTGTGGTTGGTGATTTTAATCGATGTATTAATTGTAGAAAAATTAAAATTGGAGACAATTATTTTTCTATTGGGTTGTAAATGAAATTTGTTGACAATCATTGATGATGTTTGATGTTATTGATTTTTGTTGAAGAATAATTTATGATAAATGATTTTATTGGATATCGACTGATTTATGCAATGATATATATTCATTGAAAGAGGATTATTTTCAATGGCAATGTATCCAAAAGGTTTGTATATTTTTCCCTTGATTTTGTTTTTTAAAGAGTTGATGTTGTTTTAGAATGATTTGGAGATTTCTGAGAAGAAAAATATTGATCTCCATATCATGGTGGATTTGAAAAACCATATAAAACTCTCAATGAAGAGAGATTAACTGTATATTTGGATCATCCTAGATAAGATCTTCGAAATAATTGGCCATCTTGTGAACGTGAACTATTATATTCCTCTTGTGTATGACCAGAATCTATGGATGTGTTCTATTTCTTAGAACTATATATGGTCATATTAATGTTCATATGTAATATATATTGATTCCTTGATTTCATATCTTTTGCATGACAATAAATTTTACTTTAATATTATTTTTTCAAATCATTTAAACATTAATAGTGTATTATATACAAATTCATCTATTTTTTTCTATAATATCATATTTTAGTAATTAAAACATTGTTTTGTGTTCAGAAAATAAAATTGGAATAGAAAAGAACATTTTATTGAGTGAGTTTATTTTAAAGTCAAATTAATGAGGGAATGGAAATCATTTTAATGGTTATGAAATGTTTTATTTATGGTTTCGCTTCTTTTTTCATTTTTATATGAAATTTTTAGCATTGAAATTGAAAGGGGATTTTTAGAAATGCATTAATTTTTGAAACCATGTGTGAATATTTCCTTATAAAAATGAATTTATTTAATTTGAAATGATTGAGATGTTGTTGATTTAATTATGAATAATTAGAGAACATTTTTTGGAAATTTTGGAAACAATTTAAAATTAAAAAGGTAGGATTTAATTTTTTATAATTTGGATTGTTTTCAAAGTGGGAATGTATTTGTGAAATAGTGTTTTGAACAGATTGGTTTATTTTAAAAAATGTGTATGGTTTTAAATAGGAATTTGTATAAATAGTTTTTTAAATGGGATTTCATGTTTTATTTTATAAATAGTTTTCAAAGTACATCTGAAATATATTTTTTCTATTATCTTTTATGTTTTTATTTTTATAGAATTCAGAAGATCATTACATTATATAGGGAATAAAATATGATTGATAATAACACCAGGGAAAGGTAATGTCACTATCTCTATCCAACCCATATGATAACCATCATGAAATCACTACCGCAAATGTTAAATTAAAGGTTAACTCCATCAAAACTCTGAAACCTACTTTGCATTCATGATCACCTACATGGTTTAAATTAGAGGTGTCCTCTACAATTACATCTTCTTTTTGTTTTGGTGTTAGCTTCTAAGGGGATGATAAAAAGGAAAAAATGCAATAAAAATTGTCATTAAAATGTTGACTGCCCCTTATTTGAATGTCTTCTTTTGTGTATTTATTTATTTAAAAATTATTATTATTGAATCAAATAGAATGTTTATGAATAATGAATGGATGGATGCTAATCATCTGGCAAAAGAGTATTAATATGGAGTGAAATAAATATTCATGTTTGCCAATGAATGTGCATATGAACCTTCTCAATTAATTTTTCCATGTTTATGCTATTGTTTTTCAAGACTAATTAGTCTGAAGGAGTTGGTTTAATGCTTTATCTATCATGAAATTGATCAAATTTATAAATGTTAGGATAAATACTGGGAAAATAGAATGTAGTTGGTGGCTGGTATAACACTACGTTTTATGGATCATCTGATATGATTACAATTGTGGATAATGAAGAAGACCGTATTGAGGATGTTATTACAAATGTAATTGATAATGAAGATCATATTGATGAAATGAAAAGGATAGTTGAAGATGAACTTTGTGATTTCCGAAATTTGTTTGAGAAATTAACAGTTGGGAAAAGATACCACTTCATGTTGGTTACACTAAATATATACCATTTCCAGCCATAATAAAGCTATATAATTGGAAATTAGTGAAAAAATGGAGTGATGCTAGTTTTACAGAACTACTTTCTCATTTTAATGACATTATTCGAGAAGATAATGAGCGCACAAGATGATGAAACGACTCCAAAAAAACTATGCTCGATGAGTATGATCTCATAAAGAATACATGACATCCCAAATGACTATATACTATTTCACAAGGACTATAATTCACTTATAGAATTCCCATAGTGTGCTGATTCTCAATACAAGAATGATTAATCTGGTCCTAGGAAATTATTATGGTACTTTCTAATCATTCTAAGGTTTAGGACCCTATATTGAAGTGAGTATACTATAGGGTAATTGAAATGGAACACAAATACAAGAATTAAATATGGGAAAATATTTTAACTAGTAGAATCTTATCGGTGGAATAGAATTGTTCATGGGTATCATGAATTTAGAACTGAGTTGTGAAACCTTCAACTTGTGTTAAATACAAACGGATATAATTTTTTTGGTTTTCAAAGCATCACTCATAGTACATGGCCAGTTTTGTTGGTAAATTATAAATTAACATCATGGTTATGCATTAAACAAAAATACATTATGTTATCTATGCTGATATATGTGGACCAAAAAACCAGGTAATGATATTGATGTTTATTTGGTTCCATTGGTCGAGGATTTGAGATTATTAAGGGATTCAGGTGCTACATTGTATAATGCTTACAGAAATGAAGATTTCAAATTGAGAGACATGTTTAAAAGGATGATAAATGAATTTCCTACTTAAGGAAATTAGTTAGGATATATTGTTAAAGTAACTCAATGGTGTCCCATTTGGGAACATGGTACACAATCAATTAGGTTGAAACATTCATTAAAAATTGTATTTCTAGAAAATCATAGATTTCTACCCGTATGGAATAAGTACAGATCTTGGATGAAATCCTTTGATGGATGTTTAGAATAATTTACAACAAGGTCTCCACTAATAGGTTATCAAACAATTTGTGAATGTAAAATATGTGGACACTGCTTTTGGTAAATCATTTTTAAATGACGTGAAGGTTACAAAGGGGTATCCATTGAATATCGGGAAAATTATTTCAATGACCATTTTAAAGTTAAGAGTCTGAAATAACATGACTTCCGTGTTTTGATTCATGATCTAATTATTATAGTTTTACATTGCCTTTTTTATAAGAATTACCATTATACATTAACCAAGAACCGATTCTTCTTTAAAGATATATGAAGAAAATTTATAGACCATGAGAAATTATTGACCATGGAAGGAGAAATTGATGTCATTTTATGTGAATTGGAAATTTTCATCCCACTAACATTCTTTGATATGATGGTTCATTTGATGGTTCATTTGGTGAGAGAGATTCAACTGTGTTGTCTTATATACAATAGATGTTTGTACCTCATTGAATAGTAAATGAAGATTTTGAAAGGTTATGCCAAAAATATAATTAGGCCAAAGGGTTGTATTAAGAAGTTATATATTGGTGAAAACTCCAATGAATTATTTACCAAATACATGTCCAGTGTAGAAAAATGTTGGTCTACAGAAATATCATCACACTGGGTGGCTTACGAGTAACGGAATTTCTAGAAGAGATGTTGTCACAATCAATATTATATATTAGGGGAAGGACCACCATTATGTTTTTCATAACAATTTTTAGGTTTTCACATATGTTAAAACCCACAAAGAAATTATTAGGCATTTAAATCCATCAACGAATGAAACATGGATATCAAATACACATAATGAATAATTTATAGGATGGTTTTAGGATCATATTTTTATGGAGTCAGATAAAAATATGGATTTAATTTCAGAATTAATTTGAGGGATAGATGAAAGAAAAAGTGTGTATTGTAATAAAAAAATATTTTACAATGAACTCTACCTTGTGAAAATCTATGGTTAGTGTGTTCTTGGTGGAAACAGTGGCTCAATTCAATATTTTTTCAAATTTCTAGTTTTTGGGTCAGCATGTCAGTGTATCGGCAAGTTAGTGCATAGACATCAGTGAGTTATGGGCATTTAAATCTGTGAGTCATGGGCATCAGCATCATTATTTCAGTGTCTCAGCATCGGTGACTCAGAGATGTTGTCCTCAGTGATTCAGGGGAGTTCGAATCCGTGATTCATTTCATCGACATTGGTGTGTCAATGGGAGTTGGCATCCGTAGATTGAGGGTGTTGGTGACATTGAGTCAAATTTGTTGGTGTCAGTAAGTCACGGAGTCCGTAGTTCATTTAATCAGAGGGTCGTTGAGTCAGTATCTCAGAGTTGGTAGGCCACGCTAGTAGATCACCCATTGGTGGCTCAGGTTTGGTGACTCACCCATCGGGGTCTCATTTCCTTTTTCTCCCAGTTTCTCCAGTTTTTCCCTTGTTACTTATTTGTCTCTATGAAATGGTAACATATCAACTCACTACCATGATCTGGTCTATATCCACTATTTGCGATGTGAATTATTAATTTCACAATATTTTGTAACATCCCACCAACCTTGTAACTGCCAAACTGCATAGTCAAATCATGATATGATTTTCATGTACATTCAAATCATCTCCCTAATTTTTAGGTTCCCTCCCTTTCATAAACTAATATCTTTGTTTCCTTCTTTAATTTTATTTCACATGGTGTGCCTAGAGACATCCTTCCTAGACGAGTGGTGCACCTGTACAAGAGCTCTTTTTCTCAGTATTCTTGAAGATCTTTTCTGCGACCCGCATGATCCCGTGTTCTTGGTGCAATGAATAACATTGATCCTTTGATCATTTAATTAGGGATTTATTTTTCTTCTTATTAATTTTTCATCAAGTGAGGTGGGTATGTTAATGATCACTTTTGAGTAATGGTAGATAATTTTCTAAAAAACATGAAATATTTAAGAATCTAAGTTGATAAAAAGGTAACAAGGGTAAATGATATAATGTGCAGGGAGTAGTTGACATTGCTCACATGTTCTATTTGTTATCATTGATTCTGTTATAGTTGTAAAGGAACTTTTACTTATAAAAATCATAGTCGTTAGGGGCCTATGTTTTCCCAAAAGTGATGTTCTGTTTTGTTGATATTCTTTAACAATGACTGTAATATTAATTCTATTTAATGACATATTCTTGATTAAATAAATGAATTCTCTAGGATCAAGAAAGTTCTTTGATCACATCGTTTATAATTAAGTGTATTTAAAAAACCATTTCATGTTAAATCTGAATGTATACACATCCAGATGATAGGTTTGGATGAGTGTTGTGTATTGTGGAGTTTTCCACCCTTGGGTGAGTGTTGTGGTTATGATGTTGGGATAATGGTTGTAGGTACTAGGTTGGGTAGATGAGTTGGTTTCATAAGAAGGGAGTGGTATGGGTATGTATCAGGGATGTGGTTAAAATGATAGTAGTTTCCCTCAGGGTTGTGAGTGGGCCAGTATAAGGGGTGTGTTGATATCTCAGTCTGAGAGATTGATCGATTGTGGAATGGATGAACTTTTAGGCATCTGAGCATCCTTTGCCTTGTGTTTTAGTCGTTATGATATGTTGCAACGTTGGATTGTTGGGTGTTTATTGACTCGATATGAAGTGGGACTGAATTGGAAAATTGTTTTTGTAGCGGTGATATGGGGATGGGTTGTGAGAATAGGTGTGTGCGGTATAAGAGAATGATTATTGGAAATGGATGAACATGTGTCTAGGAATATTGGTGGGTTTTTGCAGTGGGACTACATGTCTATTTTTTGATCTTTGATTATATATGGTTCTGGTTGGTAGTTTCCTGGTAGTTTTGTAATATATTACATTGAACCCCCCTTTAATTAGTAAATAGAATGTTGTTTAATTAAAAAGGGGTCAATCTCATGTTTGGTTGTAGCTGGTTGTGTATTTAGGAGTGGTAGCAAAGGTGGACTATGTCGGTTGGTTTTTTTTCAAAAACCAATAGGATGGGATTAGTTTTTTCTTACTTATATATATATATATACATTCAGTTTCCTATGATTTCTATATTCACCCCATCCTTATTGATAATTATGTTCCAAACACCTCTATTTCATGGGGAAGGTGCCTTTTCTAACATCGTAGTGGGAAGATAGATGGATGGTTACTAAATTTCTTACTCTCACCCTCTTCCAGATCATACCACTAAGCCGTATCCAGGTAGGCTATAATGGATTAAGGCATACCAAAGTCCAGGATATTTTGGGAAAGGATTTGTTGTGGATGAGGGTCCTAGGTGCTTGTGTGTCAGGTTTTTTTTCCAACTATCTTCAAGAGGAGGCCTAGGTGTCTTCAAGTGAGTGGTGTGGTTGTTGTTTCCCTGGTGTATGTGGGTGGGATTTTTTGTTGTTGAGGCCCAGGTGTGTGCAGGAAGGTTGTGGTAGTGGTAATACATAAGTGAAGATTGTTAGTGTCAATATGTAAGCCATTAGGGACACGCAGTCAACTAGTGGGAAAGTGGTTCAAGGTACCAAAATATTAATTTTATTATAATATTACTTTACATGACTTGTGCTATTTGGTGTGTGTGCCTTTCTGAGGCTGGGATTGTTAGTATTCATTGGTAGGTGACTGTGGCTCTACTATTTTCTCACAATGTAATTAGTATGTTCCCCCACATTTGCACGAGTAGCGTTAGTTTTAAAACTGAGTATACTTGTATGCTCACCCAATGTATATAAATAATTTTCAGGTTTCTAGGAGGTCTTTGAGAACTGCTCTTGACCTTACTAGCTCGAGCACTATGATTTTTTGTTGTTTCTTCTTAGAATATTTTCATTATGTATATTAATTTAGAGTTTTCAGTGTACCTTTTATCATTTTCACTTTTGAACGTGCATGTGAGAATGGATTATGGCTTTTCTTTTGTTATTAGTATATGGAGTTGTTTGAGATTTACCATCTTGTCTCCCTATCTTGTTCAATAACAATGGTATTTCTATCCATGTTTTGTGTGAGATATTATACCCTTGGTGCTAGTCTCTACGCCGAGGCCTATTCAAGGAGTGACTTGGGGGGTCAATATTGCTCCTCCATCTTGAAGAAGGGGGGGTCTGGCAGTTTTCCATCCCGTCCATCCTCTTCCATAAGGCAGGTCAGGAAAAAATGGAATCAAAAGAAGGTTTTCGGAGTTGAGAGATAGGATGGAGTTTAGAGATAGTCATAGTAATGAATTCATGATATGGTTTGGAAATCAAGTTAGGAACCCTTGGTGTGAGAGATAGGCCATGGAGTACAGGCTAGAACATGGGATTTTAGGGCCCCCTATGAACTGATGCAAGGACTCCGGACCTACAGAATGACCAAGTGTATCAATGATGATTATAGGTTTGAAGCCCTATTAAAGGTACATGCATCATAATGACATGTTCTGTTGTGTTTCTTGGTTGTTTTGTGAATTTAAAATAAGTAAAGAGTTAAAAAAATTAAATTAAATTTGTACGCATTACTCAGGCTTACGACGTCCTTGTTTCCCATTTTTCTACTATGACACCCAGATGTCATCCCCATGTGGTATGAGGACTAAAGGACTAACAAGTGGACTCAATTTATCAGTAGAGGGCCAATTGAGAATAGGAGTATGACCAGTGGAAGAAGACACTTCGTTCCATCCAATGGTATACTCTTGGAAAGTATGCTGGTAGTGTCTCAGTCATGGAGACTGAGAGTTGTCTCGAGTAGATGGTTATTTCTTTTAGCTTCATACATGCTCTCACAAAGTAGTGGGTTCCTCTAGTAGTGAGTCAAATATGAGGAGAATCATGTCAGTGGTTGAAACGATACCCAAGAGAGAGAAAGAAAAACTGAGATTTCATGGGTTGACATAGAGAGGGTGTTCTGAGAGGAATTCATTTATTCAATGATGAAGGCTGAGAAGAGGAAGGAACTATTGTCCCTCCAGTAGGGGAGTATGTCAATGAGGGTGCTTGGGATCACATTTAAGGATATCCAATTTTTCACACTGTATCTCTTCCCAGATGAGGAGTCCCAATCCAGAACCTCAGAGGAGGAACTCTGACCTTCTCTTCAGTACGTTGTTACTCCCTTCACCCTACCAACATACATAGAGGTTTAGAAGAAGTCTAAAGTAGTGGAAAGGATCTCATTTGAGGAGGTGTTCCATGAGAGGGGATCTATAGCTCTTCAAAGGGAAAGGCCGTCAAACATAGGACTCCAATATCAGAGTCTTCTAGGTTTCAGTTAGTAGGGAGTATACCTCAACCATTCATGTTATGATCTCTTAGTCCATTCCATTTTCTTATAGGCTTTGGATTTAGGTGATTTATATGTGTAGCTTGCGGGAATATTTAGAACCAGTTCATATTTTGAGAACCACAGAGTGGGGGTGGGTAGGCTTAACACCCATCTCAACAGCAATAGTTTCTAGTCACACCCTTCCAGCAGCAAGATTAGCGAGTTCCTACTCCACCGAGGGTATACGGTGATGTGGGAGGATGGCCTTATAGTTCTCCTTAGGTACATTGACCAAGGCGTGCATAGGGAGGCGGTTGATAGTATAAATGAATAAGAGCTGGGCATGGGTAGTTTCACACAATAGATGTAGTAGTTACAGCAATGCCGGAGGTAGTTTGATGTGCGATCAGTCTGTTTAGTACTCTTGTGTGTTCTCCATTTGATTTAGGAGGATTGCACTCCTTATTTTTCACCCAGTCTAGCCCATGATCTAGGAGTAGATGTAGAGAGAATTCACATTACCCCAATGTTGAGTACACCAGTTAAAGGCAAGATCAGTCTATTAGATGTTTTTCGTGGGTGGGGACTGATGTTGGGGCCACATAAGTCTAGTTGGGACATTCTGCTTCTATAGATATAGCCATACAATTCCATCCTATGCTTCGATTCATTTTTTTCTATACACGATGTTATCGAATGCCTCTGGAGTAGGGTCGTGTTCTCAGTTATGGGGGGACAATGCATAGCATTAGTTGGTGAGAGGGGTTGTTATGAGAGAAGTCAGTGTTTGGATCCTATTCTCTCCTTATTAGCTGAGCTTTCAGTGGAATCAGTACATACAGAGATTGTGGAAGTTCTAGGAGTTTCCATTGAGTTCCCAGATTTCTTCTCCAAAGATGTTGTAAATCTACCACCCTAACGTAATGTTGAGTTCGGGATAGACTTTTAACCCTATGTCCATCCAATTTCTTTAGCTCCCTATATGACATCTAAGTTGAGGGAGTTGTGGATTCAGGTTGAAGACCTGCTGAAGAATGGTTTTATCTATCCAATTGTGTTTCCATTGGGTGCTCTAGTCTTGTTTGCAAAGAATGCTGGTGGTGTCCTAAGACAATTAATAGACTACCAGAGACTAAATCAGGTGATGGTTAAGAACCGTTACCCCCATATGAGGATCAATGATCTTTCTAACTGTTTGAAAGGGAAAAGTTGGTTCCCTATGATTGACATACGGTATGGATATCATCAGTTAAAGGTAAAGGAGGTTGAAATATCGAAGAACTATTTCAGCTACAGGTATGGGAACATTATTTTCTTAGTGACGATCATCGGTGTCATTAATTCACCAGTCATGTTCATTGGACTCACAAACTTTTTTTTTCAAGAGTATCTAGACCAGTTCACCATTGTGTTCAGCAATGAAATAATTATCTACTCATGGTCAATGTAGGAGCACACCATGCATCTGAGGATTGTCTTGGAGGTCCTCTGACACCACCATCTCTAAGGAATGTTGTCAGAGTGTATGTTCTGGATGTGAGAGGTGCACTTTCATGGACATGTACTATCTCAAAAAGTGATTGAAGTGGAAAATTCAATGTTAAAAAGGTCTTTTTCTTAGGTAGAACCCAAGAATGTGGTTGATGTTTGTAGTTTACTGGGTCTGATAGGCTATTGTCGTAGGTTTGTACCCGAATTCTCTCAAGTTGCAACTCCTTTGATAGCTTTGACCAGAAAATATCAGGCTATCATATAGAGTGAGCAGTGCAAGGTAGATTTCAGCTATCTAAAATGGAGACTGGTTAGTGCCCTAGTGCGTAGGTTTCCCGATGAAGGGGTGTTGTTCAAGTTGTTCTGTGATGATTCTAGCCTGGGATTGGGATGTTTACTAATGTATTAGTGAGGAGTAATCTCTTATGAGTCTAGGTTGTTATGTTATCATGAATGTAATTATGCCACCCATGATCTAGATCTTGCAGCTGTCATTTTCGCACTGAAGTTATGGTTGTATTACCTGATCAGGGAGCACTTTGTGGTCTTCACAGATCACAATATCCCGAGGTATATCTTCTCCTAGTGAGACATGAACTTATGAAGGAAAATGTGGATGGATTTTCTCTAGGATCGCAACTTCGACAACTCCAACACCCCTACAAATGGGAACATGGTGGCTCATTCCTTCAGTAGTATGTCACAAAGAGAGGAAGTTCAGGAATCTACGAATTCTTGGAAGGCAATGGAGAAGTTAGCTGCTTTGTGCTTGGGAACTGGGGAACAAATAGCATAGGTATCTATTTTAGATGACAGTTTAGCCTTCCTTGGTGTGGTAGGTGGAGGAGTTACAACGGGGAGACTCAGAGGTTGAACTGTTGTGTGATTGTGTTGTCCATGTCATTGCTCTAGAGGGATGGTCAAAGGATATCCCGAATCAGATGTTTTTCTGTGGAAATATATTTTTCCAGTGGAAATAAGTGCGGGAGTTCTCTGTGAGTTCCATGGTTCACCTCTAGTAGTGCATCCAGGAGTTTCTAAGTTGTAATGGGGCTTGAGGGAACAGTTTTTGGGGCCTGGGGTCAAGCATCCAATGACAGAGTTGGTTGAAAGATGCCTAGGGTGTTAATGAGTAAAGGTCAATCACCATGTTACAGGTGGCCTATTTCGTCCCATAGACATTATTGAGTGGAAGTGGGAAGACATGTTATAGGATTTTTTCACTTGGTTACCCAGATATCAGGGAGGATGTGATGCTCTTTGGGTAGTTGTGGATCAATTGAAAAATTGGCTCACATCCGGTAGATCAAGGATTCAAGCCCAGTGGATTCCTTGGAAAAGAGGTATGTGGATGAGGTAGTGTGTCTGCATGGAGTTCCAAGATCCATCATCTCGTATTGAGATTCATGATTTACCACATAGTTCTGGAGGGGATTGCACCATGATTTTGGCACCCAGTTACGCCTTAGAACCATTTTCCAACCTCAGATGGGTGGGCAGGAAGAGGGGATCATCAATACATTGGAGGGCATGATACATGCGTGTCTCTTAGAATTGGGAGGATTGTGGGTATGAAACTTACCTCTGATAGAGTTTTCCTAAAATAATATCTATCACTTTTCCATTGGCATTGTGTCTTTTGAAGCCTTTTACGGAAGTTCATGTTGTTCACATGTAAGCTAGATAGAATTAGGGGAATCATCACTTCTTATACCAGAGGTAGTGCAATGAAAAATACAGAAGTTTGATCCTGTGCGAGAGAAATGAAGGTAGCTCAGGATCGGAAGAAGTTTCATGTTGATCATAAGAGTAGACCTTTGTAGATTGAGGTTGGGGATCTCTTGTTCTTAAAGGCCTCCCATCGACATGGAATGTGATGGTTTGTTAGAGGGATTAAGCTTTCCACTAGTTTCATCTGACCTTTCGAAGTGTTGGGAAGAGTTGGCGAGGGGGAATATTAGCTAGCATTTCCACCACAGTTGAAAAAGATCCACAACATCTTTCATGTCTCTTAACTCCGTCGGTATCTACACGATGACTCCCACATTATTGACTGAGGAGAGTTGGATATCGAGGACGATTCAATGTTCATGGAGCGATCAATAAAAATCGAGGGTCGTTAAGAGAAGTTGATGTGTGGGTGAACTATTCTTTTGGTTCATGTATTATCGAGGAATGGTGGCCTCAAGGATTGTACCTATGAATGAGTAACATATATTCATGCCCAGTACCCAGATCTCTTTTGAGTTTTTCTCTTGTGTTTCTATGTGCCTTGCTTATGACAAAATGTTTCACCCTAGTTGATGTAAGATAATTCATTTCCCTATTATCTAATTTTTTTTATGAAATTCCTAACTCTGGGGAGGAGAGAACCTGGTCCCCAATCAAGATGTATTAACGTGGATGTGATTAAACCTGTGCAGGAATGTCATTACTTCCCAAAGCAGATAATATCATAACATGGAGGAAGTATCCTCCTAATCCATATGTCTAGACACTGTGAGCTTGATGTATGTGTGATTTTTTGGGGTACTATAAGGCCTTTGTGTTGCATTTTTTTTAATTAGATATATGTCCAAGATGTGTCCTTGGATGTCAAGGTCTTTTCTCTATCTTTAGAACAAAAAAGGTTGTTTACTCCAGAGATGTATCTTAAGGGATGGTTGTTTGGACCACATTTCTTCTGGGTTAGTTTAAATTCTCGTGGATGGGAATAATTTGAGAGGTTCCTGATGTAAGAACCAAAATTTTTCTATGCCTATTCCGTTGTGAAAATCCAGGTTTATGGTGTTCTAGGAGTCATTAGTATCTCATTTCAATAGATTTCCAAATTTCCAGTTTTTGGGTCGATATGCCAGTGCGTTGGTATTTCTGTACATCGACATGACTGTGGGTCAGCATGTCAGTCCATTGACATCAGCGAGTCAGGGGCATCAGCATCAGTGAGTTAGGGGAATCATCATTGGTGAGTCAGTGTGTCAGCATTGGTGAGTCAGGGGGGTCAGCATCAATGATTCTGGGGCATCGACATCAGTGAGTTAGTGCATTGACATCATTGATTCAAAGGGAATCGACACCCGTATATCTAGGGCATCAGTGTAGGTGAGTCAAAGGATTCAGTGTCGGTAGGTTAGGGTGTCGGTAGGTTATGGCGTCGGTGGGTCATTGGCTGGTAGATCAACTTTGGTTGGTTGCATCGGTATCTCACTCATCGGTGGCTCAGAGTCAGTGACTCACCCATCAGTTACTCATTTCATGTTTTTCTAGTTTCACACCTGTTACGTGTTTTTTTATGTGAAATAGAAACATATCAACTCATCTTCATGATTTGGTCTATATCCACCATTAACAAAGGGAATTATTAATTTCTATGTATCTTGAAACATCTGACCATCCTTGTATCTACTGAACTGCATTGTGAAACCACGATTTGATTTCCAAGTACGATGAAATCGTCTCCTTAATTTTAGGATCTCTCCCTTTCATAAAGTGAGATATCTGGTATCTTTATTGCTTTTCATTTCCCATGGTATGGTAGAAGACTTCCTCCTTATATTAGTGGTGTGCCTATACTGGAGCCCTTCTTCTCGTTTTTCTTGAAGATCTTTCATGCGACATGTATGATCCCCTTCTCATGGTGCAAGGAGGAACTTTGTTCCATTGATCATCCATGTATGGATTTCTTTTACTTGTCTTTAATTGTGCCTCATTCGAGGTTGGTATTCTAATGAACACCTATGAGGAACGGTTGATAACTTCGTTAAAAATAATAAATAGGTAGGAATTGGATTTGATAAATAGGTAACATGGGTAGATTATATAATGGGTAAGGAGTGGTTGATGTTGATCTCCTATTTTATTTGTTATCGTTGCTTCTATTGAGGTTGTCGTGGATATATGCCTTTTGAAAATCATGGCCATTGGTGGGATTTTTTCCCCTAGTGATGTTTTGTTTTGTTGAGATGCTTGAATAATGACGGTAACATTAATTCTTCTTAATTGTGTATACTTTGTAAAATAAATGAATTCCCTAGGATCAATCCTACTCTATGATCACCGTAGTCATAATTAAGAGGAATTAAGGAAAACCTACTAGTTAAATCTGAATTTATAAACATCCTATTGATAGGTGTGGCTGAGTAGTGTGTTCTGTGGATTTTTGAAATCCTAGGTGAGTTGTGTGGTGCTTCTGTTGGGATCATGTTTTAGTTACAAGTTTGAGAAGAGGAGATGGTTTCATGATGTAACGACCTGAATCCGGAGCCCTTCCATTGGTGCCCCATACATGGTTCACCACATGACCTCATGTGCGTTTCCACAAACACAAGAGGTTGCCGAATAGCAACGAGGGCCTTGGTGAGTCAGTGGGGAAACTATGCCCTCATTTGGTAAAGTATGGAGTGGAAGAATAAGAATAAACAAAAGAGGAAGTAGTATATAGCATACAACAACTGAACTAAATGTAAAATCAATATCTGATATAATAATGAGGCAAAATGGTACGGGTACCTATGAAAAGCAGTAAGCAAAACAACGTACTAAAGTACAACTGAAACCAAAGTACTAAATGTAAACAGCAACCCCATCTGCATCGCTGGCCAAGGCCCGGTCCCATGCTCTCCAGCTCAAACTAGTAATCAAGTACTCGAGGTATAAGGGCCACCATCCCTACCTATAACTTCAACCATATAATATGTTTGGGCCGAAAATCACGACCCAAACAGGGTGTGAGACAAATCCCAGTATGCAACCACCAAAAGATTCGTGCCCTAATGTCAGTGAGTGATATAGACAAATTAGAGGTAAATAAGTGCAGTAAAAAATTCTACCAATTACCATTCATATTAATTTAATTACACAACCAGGGAAAACCGGAAAATTTTTCTATTCCACGATAAGAAAGTAACACAAAAAGTATCTAAAAAGACTACCTAACAGAACAAGTACAAAATACAAGCTTGTTCTTTCGCTTGGTGGACTCATCACAACCAGCCATCAAGATTACACACACTGACTCTCTGGGTGGCTAAAACAAGCAGACCCCTATAGTCCAGTCAACAAACAAGGCACAAACACTCTGGGAAGCTCTTACGTAAATTCCCCTATAGTCTCGCAACTATAGCTACAGACTCTCTGAGGAAACTCTTACGTCTAATTTCTCCTATGGTCTCGATGTGTGGGTAAACTAAGAACACTCTTGGTAAGCACAAAGTCTTCTTCCTATAGGTCCTGTATACGAAACTAAAACCAACAGACCCTCTAGGGAAGCACATAATCGTCTATTCCTTCTTTGATCTCCCACACCAGGTTATCACAGCCCTAAGTAGTCCAGTAATGCGTAATCAACTATTAGCAGCCCTAAGTTAGTTAAAAAACTACTTGGCTAATATCTACAAATGCATCCACAATCATATAAATAGCAGGCAATACGTGCAATCAAGTCAACAGGCATACTTGCAATGTGCAAAAAGGGTTGCCTCGTAGGAAAACCATGACAAACGGAAATCAACATCCAAAACAAGGGAAAATTCCTATGGGGTGATCCTAAAACATTCTAAAAAGAAATTTTTAATCATCTAATAACCTCAAGAGTACAAGAAAT
This sequence comes from Viscum album, assembly GCA_963277665.1. NCBI lineage: Eukaryota > Viridiplantae > Streptophyta > Magnoliopsida > Santalales > Viscaceae > Viscum > Viscum album. Next base: position 410,720,237 of record OY728128.1, on the reverse strand, counting down.
CTAAGGCAGATAACAAATAGGATCAAAACCCTAACCCGAGATACCTGATACATGGGTATCCGGCACTTTTCCACACAAAACTCAAATAACATTATCCTAGGATAAAAAACCTCCTACCTCGATCCTCGAAGATCGATATACATGAACCTCGGCCTATGAATCGCCCTAGAATGGAGTAGATCTTTAAGAACATCTAAAACAATCGACCTTAGATAACTCACACGAGAGGAAGAATTAGGAAACGAGGCTAAATAAGAACCAAGAACTCACCGTTTCGATTCTTCTGCAAATGATAGAGCATGATTTGGACAACTAGTGAAAAATTGGTGGCTCAGAGAAAAATTTCATCCTTGAATGTTCTAGATAGAATTATTTAGAGAATAAGATGTTTCCAGTCATTAGGTGCGACCCAAGATTGATTAATGAAAAAAAAGTACAGGGTGTGTACAGCGTGTAGTGAGTTTTTCCGTACTCCACCAAAATCGGCCTCCATGTCACCCCTAAACACCATGTCTGTGGCCCGATTATGGCTAAAACATGGTTCTGAGTGGATGAGGGGTACACAATGTGTACTCATAACTTACACGGAGTGTACTCTGAAAATTTTCAGATTCTCCATTTTTCCTTAAAAATCATGTAAAAGAGATTTGTACCTAAAACCGAAGCTCCGGGTTCTTAAAAACATCCACACTTAAATAAATTCATCACCAAATTTCCCTAGAAATGCGTAGAAGAAGAAACCTCTAACAAATCTGGCCACTGTGATCGCATATCAGCCTCCCTCTCCAAAGTCTCATCCTGTATACGGTTATGCTGCCATAGCACCTATACCAGAGGAATAGACCGGCCATAGAGAACTTTTGCACTATGATCAAAAATCCTGATAGGATGCTCCTCGAACGATGCATCATGATCCTACTCATCCTTCTTGGGTTGAAAAACATGAATCGGGTCTGAGAAATACCGTCAATCCTGAGAAACATGAAAGACGTCGTGCATAGCCTGGTATCTCTGAGGTAACTGCAACCTGTAAGCAACCAGCCTGACTCTATCCAGAACCTCAAATGGCCCGACGTATCTCAGTTAAAGCTTACCCTATCTATGAATCCTCTTTTGTCCCATCCTTGGTGCGACATGTATGAAAACCTGATCCCCGACCTCAAACTCCAGAGGTCGTCTCCGCTGATCCGCATAAGACTTGAACTGAGATTGTGTTGTTTCCATCCTATTCTGAATCAACTCTATCTATTCTGAGGACTCTTGAACAAGATGAGGTCCCAGCAAACCTACCTCTCCTGCCTCTAGCCAGCATAAAGGTGATCGGCATGGCCTACCATACAATTCCTCATAAGTTTCCATCTGAATTGTCTCATGAATATTATTGTTGTAGGAGAACTCCACTAGAGGAGTATGCTTCTCCCAAGAGCCGCCAAATTCTAGAATGCATGCTCGGAGCATAACCTCAAGCACCTGGATTGTACGCTTGGAATGGCCATAAATCTGGGGATGGAATGCTGTACTCAAAATTACGTGTGTACCCAATGCCCACTGTAGCCCCTGCCCGAAGTGCGATGTAAAACACGCATCCCGGTCTGAAACAATGGAGTGTGGAACTCCTTGCAGATGTACAATCTCTCAGATGTACAACTGTCTTAACTCATCAACACCGAAGGTCTCCCTGATTAGCAAGAAGTGTGAAACCTTTGTGATCATGTCCACTACAACCCAAACTGCATCATTTCCTCTATGTGATCTTAGTAAAACTGTCAATATTTCCATCGCGACATCATTCCATTTCGACTCCGGAATGGGTAACTACTGCAAAATCCCTACTGGTCGCGGATGCTCTGCCTTCACCTGCTGATAGGTGGAACACCACATAACAAAACCAGCCACATCATTCTTCATACCTGGCCACCAATAATGGCGGTGCAAGTCTCGATACATTTTGGTGACACCAGGAAGAACTGCACAAGCCGAAGCATGGATCTCCCACATCAGCTCTTTACATATGTCTGATGAAACCCATACATGGCCATGAAAACATAGCACCTCATCATCCCCCACTATCCACCTCGGAGTAGGGTCTCCATCTGACACACCATTCCATAGGACTAGGCCTTTAGGGTCTGATAGCTGCCTCATTCGAACTCGATCAAAAAGGGTAGAGGTAACAGCTACATAAGAAAGAACTGTCTAACCATATCTATCATGCACCTCTATATACATCTTAGAAAACATAGCCTTGAGCAGCCACTCTCTGCTGGCCTCCTAAATTTCTTGCAACTGAGTCCTCCTACTCAGTGCGTCTGCCACAACATTGCCTTTCCCATGCATATAAGCATGCTTGAAGTCGAAAGACTGTAGGTACTTGACCCACCTCCGCTATCTGAAATTTATGTCACACTACGTAAATATGTACATGAGGCTCTCATGGTCAGTATATAAGATGAAATACTCTCTCATGAGATAGGGCCTCCAACAACGCAGAGCATTAACAACAGCAGCCAACTCCAAGTCATGGGTAGGATAGTTCTTCTCCTGTGGCCTCAACTGTCGAGGACTATATGTGACAACACGATCTTCCTGCATATACACTTCTCCATGACCGATGCCAGATGCATCACAGTAAACTATATAACTCTTGCTCGGCTTTGGGAGAACTAGAATTGGTGCTGAAGTCAATCTCTCTTTCAGCTCCTAGAAGGCTGAGTCATAGCCTTCTGACCAAAAAAACTTCACCCCCATCATAGTCAAGCCTGACAACAGTGCTTCTAGGTGTGAGATTTCCGATATAAACCACCTATAGTAACCAGCCAGCCCCAAGAAACTACATACCTCGAAGACATTATTCGGCTACTCCCAGGTGACTAGTTCTCTCACCTTCTCTAGGTTTACTGGTAGTCCTGTCTCTGAGATGACCTGACCCAGGATGTGAATCTCATCCATCCAAAAGTGGCACATTGAGAGTTTATCATAAACCCAATGCTCGATCAGTGTACTCAAAATGATCACAATATGGGCTGCATGGTCATGTCGAGTGTGAGAGTAAACCAAGATATCGACCATGAAGACCACAATGATGGAATCCATGTAAGGTTGGAACACTCGTTTCATCAGTGCCATGAAAACTACTGGCACATTCGTAAGTCCGAACGGCATAACCATATACTCATAGAGTCCATACCTGCTCCTGAAGGCCGTCAGGGGTATATCTGAAGGCCTAAGGCACAGCTGATGATAGATGGATCTCATGTTGATCTTCGAGAACACCCAGGATCCTCGGAGTTATTCAAAAAGATCATCGATCCTCGTCAAGGGATATCGGTTCTTGACCGTCAACTGGTTCAACTTCCAATAATCCACGTAATGTCGTAAGGCACCATCCGCCTTCTTCGCAAACAACATAGGTTAACCCCAAGGGGATGTACTGGGTCGGATGAAACCCTTAGCCTCCAACTCCTCCAACTGCTTCTTGAGCTCTTACAACTCAGGCGTAGCCATCCTATAAGGAGGTATGGATACCGGTGTAGCTCCTTGCACAAGCTCAATCACTAAGTCTACCTCACGCTCTGGAGGAAAACCTAAGAAGTCTTCTAGAAAGACATCCATAAAATGGTCGACTATGAGAAGAAAATCCATCTGAGAGGTCACCTGATCATTCAGATATAAACTAGAAATCTGGTACATAACTCTAACCAACCCATGATGTTATGGTCCAACTCTGCTTGCCTGGTCATTCCATTCGCCCTTGAGAAGAAATGTCCCTCCCTCTGGTGATGTGAAACTCACCCTACAGCAATAACAGTTGACAATGTCCTGAAAAGAACTAGCCAGTCCATTCCAAGAATGACATCATAACCTTTCATCTCTAGGACATAAAGATCCCACACTATGTGACACCCACAAACCTCATGGGGGCACTCCTTGCACTGACGCACATTAGAAGTTCTATGTCCTAGAGGAGTATCTAGTGCCAAGGTTTCCTCAAAAGTAAGGATAGTGATTATAAGGCTCTCCACAGTGTGCAAAGAAATAAATCTATGAGATGCTTTAGTATCGAAAAGTGCAGATTATAAAACTGAGGCTACTAGGATCGTACCTCAAACTGTGGAAGGTCCAGGATCCTGCTCTCAATAAATCTGCTCTACTACAAACGTCTGGCCTGTTCCGTGGCCCTGTGTAATAGCCTAATATCCCTGATCTGATCCCCCTTGAGATTGACCACCATGTCCGCGACATCAACCTTGTCCTGAATGACCTAAAGAACATTAGCCCTCAGTCTGCTGTGGGGCTGGTAATCTTGCTCCCGAACGAGGGGCCGAAATATATCCTCCTTCACTAGTCGTTGTAAGATGAACCCTGCAAAAATTTTGCAGATGACCCATATTGCTGCAACCTCAGCACACCACTAGATCTATTGAGCACTGAGGCTTCTTATGCATGCTCTATCCACACTAATAGCACACCACCAGGTTGCTAGAAGGAAGATCCCGTCTTCCACAAGAAATACCCCGCTTCCTCAAGTTACCTCGAGTAGACTCTTGACGGTGCTTCGTGCTGTCAGTATGAAATGACTCAACCTTGGATGCTGAACCGCCCTAGTCCACAGCATCAATCTCCCTCATATTTCTTTTAGTGATCTATGCCTAGTTGACAATCACAGTAATAGAAGTCAACTGGAAAATGTTCACCTGTGATCTGATATCTGGTTTGGGGCCTTCCTCAAACATCCTTGCCAAAAACAGCTCGTCATTTCACAGAATGGGAGCAAAACGCTGTAACTCAGTGAAGCGGGGAGAATACTCCATTACCAAAAGTGTACCCTACTGGAGGTTCATGAACTCCCTGGCCCTGTCGGACCTTAGCGTCACAGGATAGAAGTAGTCATAGAACATATGCTGGAATTTTTCCCAAGTCATAGTCTGTTGGCGCCGTACCTATGAGACTACATCCCACCATCTCTTGGCAGAATCTCGCATCCTATAATTCGCGAGTTGCACCCGTCTATCTGGGGGTGTCTCCAGATGCTCAAAGATGGAAATCATGATTTCAATCCATGACTCTACAACCTGAGGTCCTCCATCCCCTATGAATGTGGGAGGATGCAGCTACTGGAAGATTCGCGTCAGCTCTACCATAGACGAGGCAGGATGCTGAGCTCCCTGGAAGGTCTGCATGAACCTCATGAATCCCTCTCTGAACAGAGTGTCTGCACCAGTGTCCGGAATCATTACAGGTTCCATATCTGTAACAATCGGCGGAACTATTTGTAGTCCCTGGTCTGCAGTATCAGGCGTACAGTGACTGCTTGGTTCCTGGTGTGCAACGGGAGGACGTCTTGGTGCCATAACCCTGAAAGGTCAAAAGAACACTCCAGATGTAGGATTAACAATGACAGAAAATACAAGAGTAAAAAACGGGAATAGTAGAGAGAAACACTTAAATTTTCCAAACAATACTACACGGCATGTATTTATGATACATGACATGTTTGTTAATGCCATTTACATGGTCTGCAATTCTGCCACCATTGGTTGTTTAACGTTCCAGACTACACGGCGTGTTGTCCCCAAAACATGTCGTGTACTTGGACTCCACAGCCTTTCCCGAGTCTCTTTGCATGAATTACCTACACAGACCTCAAAAATCTAGACTACACGGTGTGTTCAATAAGGACATGGTGTGTACAAGCAAGGCTTCGACGGCCCGTCTAACTGGTTAAACGGTCGGCCTCATGGCTAACCCTACATGGCATGTTCCGAACAAACACAACGTGTATAAATATAGATAACATCGACCCATGTTCTCATCGACACGACCGGGTACACAACTGACTACTAAACGGCTAGTACTTATGGTACATGGCGTGTCCCTGAATATTTTCTGACACCCCGTGTTTTTTTACACATATAGTAACATGGTTTAAAAACTACACGACGTTTATGAATAAAGTAAAAGCCATGTATTCTGGGTTTTTCAGAGAAGTAGCTATGAAACTGCTCCAAACGCCAGAAACACTGAAAAAAGAATAAAAAAATAACCAGATATGTGCCAAATTCCAATCTGTGTGGGCCCACTCTCCCCACGAATCTAATCTTGGCATCATAACAATGCATATATCATGTAAACAACATAAAAAACAATGATCCGCCAATTCCAATCCATGAGGGCACATAACACCTCCATGACCAGAGCTTGGCACCCATGCTAAACAGGCTATAAAAGAAGTAATACTCTATCAACACAACAATTATTTCTATCAAAGCAACTACCACAACGACATGCATAATCTTTCAAGGCATCTATCAAAAAAGCATGCAATTCAAATGCACCCTATATGACATGGTAAAATGCATGAAAAGTGATTTCATACCTAGTGCCTACATGATGCATGAGATGGCACACCCTCATCTCATCAGGTTGAAATGAAATAGAACTGCAATAATATAAACTGTAACAACAAAAAACATGTGAATCACACAACGAAAAAATATAATAAACTGTATCTTTTTCAAAAAAACAAATTGCAATTACGAGGTAATATAGTTTTTCCCTGTACACAGGTTAATTACTCCTGGGCACAGCTATGTACTAACTACCCATTTTTTTCTTATCCCTAGCTATTTTCACAAAAAAAATAATCACAATTAATGAATGAAAACTGCTCTGATACCACTTTGTAAAGACCTGAATCTGGAGCCCTTCCACTAGTGCCCCCCTACCCAGTTCGCCACATGACCTCAAGAACATTTCCCCAAATGCCAGAGGCTGCCAACTAGCAGCGAGGGAATTGGTGAGTCAGTGGGGAAACTATTCCCTCATTTGGAAAGTATCCAGCATAAGAATAAGAATAAACAAAAGCAGAAGCAGTAAATAGCATGAAACAACTAAACTGAAAGTAAAAGCAATTTCTGATATAATAATGATGCAGAATGGTATGTGTATCTATGAAAAGTCGTAAGCAATGAAACGTGCTGAAATACAACTGAATCCAAAGTACGAAATGTAAACAGCAACCCCAGCATCATCGTGGGCCAAGGCCTGGTCCCATGCTCTCCAGCTCCGATTGGCAATCAAGTACCCGAGGTATAAGGGCCACCATCCCTACCTATACCAGCAACCATATAATCTGTTTGGGTCAAAAATCAGGACCCAAACAGGGTGTGAGACTAATCCCAGTAGGCAACAACCACATGATTTGTGCCCTTCTGTCAGTGAGTTATATAGAAAAAGTAAAGTTAAATATGTGCAGTAAAAAATTCTACCAATTACCATTCACATTCATTTAATAACACAACCAGGGAAAACCAGCAATGTTTTCTATTCCACGATAAGCAAGTAACACAACAGGTTTCTAAAAAGACTACCTAACATAAGAAGTAAACAATCCAAGCTTGGTCTTTGTCATGGTGGACTCATCACAACCAACCATCAAGAATACACACACTGACTCTCTGGGTGGATAAATCCAGCAGACCCCTTTATTCTAGTCAACAAACAAGGTAGATAACTCTAGGAAGCTCTTACGTCAATTCCCGTATTGTATTGCAACGATAGCTACAGACTCTCTGTGGAAGCACTTACATCTAATTCCTCTTGTGGACTCGATGCATGAGTAAACTAAGAACACTCTTGGTAATGACAAAGTCATATTCTCGTAGGTCCTGCGTACGAAACTAAAAAAACAGACCCTATTGGGAAGTACTTAATCATCTATTTCTTCTTTTATCTCTCACACCAGGTTCTCACAGCCCTGAGCAGTCCAGTCGTGCGTAATCGACAGTTAGCAGCCCTTGGTAAGTTAAAAAAATACTTGGCTAATATCTAAAAAATGCATCCACAAGAATATAAATAGCAGGAAATACATTAAATAATGTCACTAGGCATACTAGCAATGTGCAAAAAGGGTTGCCTCGTAGGCAAACCGTGCTAAACAACAATCAATAGCCAAAACAAGGGAAAACACCCATGGGGTGATCCTAAAACATGATAAGAAGCAATTTTTATTCATCTAATAACCTCAAGGGTATAATAAATCTAAGGAAGATAACAAACAGGATCAAAACCCTATCCTGAGATACACAATACGTGGGTATCCAACACTTTCTCACCCAAAACTCAAAGAACTTCAACGTAGGGCAACAAACCACCTACCTAGATGCTCGGAGAAATATATACTTGAACCTCAGCCTGTGAATCAGCCTAGAATGGAGTAGATCTACAAAAAGGTATAAAACTCTCAACCTCGCATAACTCACAAGAGAGGAAGAATCAAGAAACAAGGCTAAAGAAGAACCAAGAACTCACCGCTGTGATTCTTCTGCAACCGACGAAGTTTGATTCAGAAAAAAAGTGACGGATCAGTGGATCAGAGAAGAAACGGCCTACATGGATGTTCTAGATGGAATTAGGTAGAAAAGAATATGTTTCCCATAATTAGCCGCGACCCCGGGTTGATTAATGAAATTAAAAAAAAGTACACGGTGTGTACTCTTAATGTATACAGTGTGTAGTGGGTTTTTCCGTAATCCGCCAAAATCGGCCTCCACGTCACCCCTACACACCGTGTGTGGTGTCCGGTCTTGGCCAACACATGTCTTCGAGTGTATGAGGTGTACATGGTGTGTACTCATAACGTACATGGTGTGTACTCTGAAAATATCCAGATTCTCCATTTTTCCTAAAAAAGCCGGTAAAAGACATCTGTACCTGAAACTGAAGCTCGGGGTTCTTACACATGATAAGGGAGTGGTATGGGTATGTAGCGGGGATGTGATTAAAATGATAGTACTTTCCATGAAATTTGTGTGTGGGGAAGTATATGGTGTGTGTTGGTATCTATGTCTGAGATATTGATTGATTATGGAATGGATGAACTTGTAGGCAGTTGAACTGCATTTTGATTATGTTATGACCACGAAGCGACGTCGGGCAATAGGACTGCGGTGCGGTTATGGAATCAATTTGCAGTGGGACTGCATTTGGGATTTTTGGGGCAGTGGGGCTGTGGGGATGGGTTGTGAGAGGAGGTTTTTGCAGTATAAAATAATGGTTGTTGGAATATGCTGAACAATTTTCTTCTAAGATTAGGGGGTTCGATCAGTGGGACTGCAGTTCTATTTTTTATCTCTGTTTTGAAATGGTTGTGGTTGTTAGTTGGTCAGTAGTGCTGGAATACATTATAGTGAACCCCCTACTTAAAAAATATAAATTTGTTAAATTAAAATTGGTCGGGCTCATGTTCTGTTTTGGATGGTTGTGCATTTAGGGGTTGTAGTGAAGGTGGTTTGTGTGGGTTGGTTGTTGTTTGGAAACTCATAGGTTGGGATGAGTGTTTTCTTACCTATATATATACACTTTTAGATTCTTATCACTTTTATATGCACCCCTACCTTGTTGAGATCTATATTCAAAACACCACTATTTTCATGGGGGAGTGTATATTTCCCAACATCCTCGTGACAAGATCGATGGTCGGCTGCTGACATTCTTCTTCATACCCTCTTCTGAATCTTGCTACTTGGGTATATCTGGGAAGACTATAGTTTCATGAGGCTTACAATAGTCCATGATTATTCAGGTAAGGGTTTGTTTTGGAATATGGTCCTAGGTGTTTATGGGATGGGTTTTTTTTTCAAGTATACTTGGGATGAGGCCAAGGAGTCTTCCGGTGAGTGGTGCGGTTGTTGTGGCCTAGGCATATGCATGTGGTATTTTATGTGGTTGTGGACCAGGTGTGTGAGGGTGGGTTATGGTAGTGGGACTATGTATGGGAAGAGTGTTAGAGTCAAGATGTTAGTCATTAGGTAAAATCAGTCAACCAGTTGAAAGTGGTGTGGGGTACCCAAATATCGACATACTTATAATATTAATTTAATTGAATTGTGCTATTTGGACACTGTACATTAGTGTGGTTGGACTGGTTAGCAGTCCTAGGTAGGTTCATATACCTCTACTATTTTCACACAAGTGCATTAGAATATTCCCCAGTTGTTCATAGGTAGCATTACATTTCATACTGAGTATACTTGAATGCTCACCCTACGTAGAAAAACCATTTTCAGGTTTCCGAGAGGACTTTGAGGACCGCGTTGGACTTTACTAGATCAGGGACTAGAATTTATTATTGTTTCTACATAGAATCTTTTCATTTTCTACTTTACATTGGAGTTTTCATTTTACCTTTTATGAGTTTTACTTTTTAACATGCATGTGGGAATGGATTTTGGATTTACTTCTGTTTTTAGTATTTTGAGTTGTTTGATATTTACCATTTTGTCTCCTGATCTTGTTCAATAAAATTAGTAATGCCTCCCATGTTTTGTGATGGATTCTATACCTATGGTTCTAGTCACCACTACAAGGCCAATTGAAGGTGGGACTCAAGGGGTCATTATCTCTCCTTCATCTTGAAGAATGGTGGGTCTAGAAGTTTGTTGTCCCTTCCCTCCTCTTGAAGATGGTTGGTCGTGACATGTATGTATTATCTTATAGTGGATATGTAATTAATGGTTTTACATTCTATAAAAATTAACATTTTTTAGATATTATCATGAAAAATAGTGAAGTTACACTTGGGGATGAAGTGATACATATTTCTGGTACTAAGGATAGAAATCCAATTTATGTGAATATTTTGTACTTTGGAATCATTAAAAAAATATTGGGGTTGGATTATACCATATTATGTGTGCCAATTTTTCAATAAAAGTGGATTAATAACATGAGTGATGTTAAAATAGATGAATTGGGATTTGTGAATGTTGATTTTAGAATGGAAAGGTACAAAGACAAACCATTTATAGAGGCATCATAGGCAATGAAAATATTTTTTATTTTAGTTCCAACAAACCAATTGTGGTCAATTGTTTTGTTATAAAAAAACCACTTAAGGGTTAGATGGAAATTCAACTAAGTATGAAACATTCATTGGGATGTTTCTATCATTTTTCAGTTCTCCCAATGTAAATTGTGTTTTTATTTCTGGGGAGACCAAAATGAATGGATTTGGATAGTCGATGGAGGGGCCAAATCCCTTCACCCATTAAAAAGAAGAGTTCAATAATCAGGTTATATATTTTTGTAATATGTATCATGTTACATTATGTTATTATCCATTCACTAATGAATTTATGTATTCTAAATTAAATTTTAAACCACTTCTATAGAAATAAAATATGGACATGTTGGTGCTCCCGATCCTAGGGAATAATAGGTCTCTCAACCGGCTACCACTCGTAGTGCAGAGGAACAATAACCTTCTACACGTACTGGTGCTCTCAATCTAGAGGAACCACATATTTCTCAACCTGTTATGACTCTCATTATATTGGTATAATGACAATCATCACATGCGGATTCTACTACTCCATTGGAATAACATATTGATGTCGTTGACTCAGAGTAAATAGTAGGAGCTAAAGGACAGATGACCCAAAAAATAGGAACTTCTTAGTTTGAGAGAGTTAGCAAAAAGCATTAATGGGAAAATCAATGGCATAAAATTTGAGGTTGAATGGAATGTGTACTAATGCAATGTTTACCCCAACAAGGCCATGATCAGTAGTTACATTGGAATCGTCACTCGACAACCCAAACCGATTGATGTAGATTGGTGGCACATTTCTATGTATGGGCTAAAGTCTCTGATGTGGGAAGTGATAATGGTAACATTATGATATGATTTCTTTATTTTATAAAAAAGTAAAATAATGAAACATTGACTTACTCTTCATCATCCCCTACAGAGTGCTTTTATAGTATATGAATGCCATAATAAATATGTATTAATGTTTTTTGGAATGATTTTTAGAGGCTTTCACACATTTCTAATGAGACACCATCTTAATGATGTTGAAGGGAAAATAAACCCACACCCACCACTTATCTATGCACACCTGATAACTGAAGAAGCATGGGATATGTTTACTGGCCATCATGTGGATGTGTCTTATTAGGTACATTATAACTAGTAATACCTTGTTTGATAATAGGTGTATTCATCACATTAAATAAAAAAAATTTATGAAAAAAAAACAGAGTGCTAAAAATAAGGAACATGAAGAAAAAAAACCTACCCCTACTATAAAGAAAGGATGTGGTTCACTTAACTTGGAAAAAATGGTACACATTTTAAATCTACCATAATATTTTAATATGACATGAAATAACTGAATAATTATGTTCCTATTTTTATATGAATATTGATGACTCCAAATATAAAAATGCATCTATCCCCTGCCATGTGCTATGGAAGGAGGTAAGTGTGAATTAATATGGGATACTAATAAATGAAAACATGCAAAAAGTGTGGGAAATATGTGTACATATGACATAATAAAAATTTTATTTTCTCTAAAACTATTACATAACAATGATTATATATTTTCCTATATTTTCTATATGATGTTGTCACAAGAATTAGAAACACTTGTACCAGATGAACACTTACTATTGTTGGCCTTGATGATTCCATAATAGTATGGTCATGTCAGAGGTATGGGTTTTTTGGGGTGACAGATTGAATATATTTTGAAAAAAAACAAGAGGATCAAGGTGAAAAAATGAAACAAATGATAGAAAGACTAGATACCAATGAATAAAAATCCAAATGGTATAAGTACATGCTTGAAATTTTTATGTTGGGAAGAAAAGGTATGAAACAGATCAAGAAAAAACATTTCCTAATGATCCTCCATCCCCACACCACCCTCATATGCTTTGAGGTGATCCATTCCCCTCAAAGAACTATCTTGGCCAAGGTATTCAATGTTCTAATAATTATTTCTCTGAAATGTGAATCAGACATACAATGAATTCTTTCCTACACTGATATTCTACAGGGCGATAATGACTGTGATTTATATCTATCAACACACACCCATCGACTTCTAGATAGGGCTACGGTGTTCAATGTCCAAAATTACATGCGACACAGCAAACCACTTCTAATAGGTCATGTGAGAGTGTCGATTAACATGGCCCATGACACGATCACTAAGATACTTGTGTCAATTGATGAGTAATATATTAATAAGGTCGAACAATATATTGGAACATGCATCACATGATTCTAATATCTTGTAAAAAAACATGTCAGTATTAATTTCCTATTTATTTTTCACGCTAAACCTTTAACATTTAATGAAAATAGTTCTAAACCAATGAATTTTATTACATACAGTCAAAGGTAATGGGTGAAATGAATGACCCACTCAAAACCATCTAAAGGATCAACCAACCAATCGAAAAGATCTTCCAATATTACCATTACCCCCCGGGTTCTATATATGCATCTAATCTCATTGATGGTTCAAGTGGATACAAAGTTAAAAAATGGTGGTAGTCACATAGTTTATTTTGAGGAAAATATTTATGGAGAGGAAGTTCAATACTTCATTGGCATTGAGAATGTAATTGAAATCCTCAACTCTAATTGGCTAGGTTCCTTAGTTTTAAATTATTCATGGGGTATGTTTTCCTGATTTGATTTTTCAATAAATGGTATACTATGTTAATTAGGACAAAATACATTTCATATTTTTGGAGGGCATATAAATAAAAAAAATCTATGGGATTTACCAATGATTTTTTTGGACTCATTATTCCTCACACCACCTCTATAGAACAACGAAATATATAACAAAAAAAAGAGGCGATGAAATAGTGCAATCCTAGTTAAATCATTTTAAAGAAAACATAAAAACTCTTCTTAATACCAATGATGTGGGGGTGGAACTCTACAATTTAATAATATCAAATATATTTTTATTTATTTCATTACTTATTACTTTTTCTGTTTTTACAAAACATTTGATTCTCATTGTGGTCAATTTGGATAGTCGAAGGATTTATTTCCAATATTCATGCATGGATACCCAATAAACTAATTACACATTATGGAGTTTTTCAATTTGTAATATACTACATCAAACATTTTAGAAATAAACATCATGGTATATAATTTATATTATCTTTTAATGATGATTCTTCTATGATAGGGTGGGGCATTAATATCGTCAAAAACCAGGAATGAGGCTAGAGGCTAAGCAAGGGCACCCTAACATGTAACGACACAATTTTCTATCCAATGAAATTCCTATCATATAAATATGTCATATAATCACATGAAATCACAAAACAATGAACTATGAAGTTCTATGTGGCCATTAAACATAAGTTTGACACTTCTATGTTTTGAATTTTGAAAATCTGATACACATAGTTGTGATCAGTAAGATATTTGGAGTCTGATAAGACAAACTATTTTTTGTTGAATAGTAACCTACCCTTATGAATAGTAACCTACCCTTATGAATAGTAATATGACCCTTATTTGTAGTACATCATCCAAAATAATATTAAGATCACCCTTTTTTGTATAAATAAAATTGAGGAATCTTATAAGTGATAATATAACCGTATTAAAAGCATTGGTATTTTAGTAAGTCCTAAATAATTAATTACAGTTAATTAATTAATTTAATAGAAAATTTATTTTCCTAAAAGTTGTTCATAAATTAATAATTTTATGTCTTATGGTTTTCAGATAATATTATTAGACCTTATGTAATATTTCAAAGCATTATAAAATCACTTATAGTTTTAAAATCTATATTTTTCAAGTAAATTATGATTTTAATTAAAAAATAAATTAATAATATTTAGAAAAATATTTTTTAAAAATTTATTTCATCTTTGGATTATACACGTTGAAAGATGGTTAGGTTGAGTTTTTTGGATTTGACTAAAATACTTGAATTTTTTATGAATAGTAAAATACTATAATTCACAACAAAAGCTAAAACCTGGTTTTCTTGCATCATTCTTGATTCATGGATGATTTAAATGTCCATTGGTTCAAATTAAAATTCACATATTACTGTTTTTGGTCACAATTATAATTAATATTTCTTGTCTTATGAAAAAATAATAAACCAATGATTAGAATATTAAGAAAACCCTCTTCCCCTCCACTATAAAACCCACCCTCACTCCCCTCTTCTATACACACCTCTCAAGAGTTGTTCCTTCACTAAAATCATCTCAAATACCTCCCAAAGATGGTCCAACATATACATAAGCCCTTTTTCTCCTCAAAATACCAAATAATCTCCCCTAAAGTGGTTCTCAATGGAGATAAACTCAAGAAGGAAATTCCTCTTTCCGATTCTTTTATTTTCATTCATGTTCCATTATTTTATTTTTCTTTCCTAACCTCCTTTCATCCAAATGGTATGATAACTCCAATAACATAAATGTAATGTAATTTTATTTTTCTAATTGGATAATTCCTTTCCATATCACCTTTCCCATTATTTTATACGAAAGAAATGAAAACACCATCTGATATGTGTTAATTTATCACATTCAAGGATGACGGTTTATCAATTTTTATTACCACCTTCTATTCTGGTCAAGAAACCATTTTTATGGTTCAAAAAGACTATTAAATAATTTTTTATCTTATTTTTTGAACTGTAATCCTTTATCCCACTTGAAGTAAAATAATAATTGAAAACAATTTAATTATGAAAAAAATCTTAAATTTAATCAAAGCTTTTAACATTAATGATTTATATAACGATTCAACTTCACACCAAATTACCAAATAATTTTTATAACCATTTTCTATTATGGATGATCATTAATGTTATATAAAATAAATTCGGGATAACCACCTTCATCATACATGTGTGTCTGAATATGAATATAGGTGAACCGATCATTAAAACCAAGGAAACAAATGAACCCGAACAACGAAATTGAACCTCATAACAAATAAAACAGGTTATGAATGAACTCAAAAAGTTTATAATAAATAATTTACATGTAAAATAGGTTCTATAATTATTAATTACTGAACCTAATTTTATTTTTCAGGTCATTAACATCAAGTGGAGAACAACATCATACTTAAGGTAAGGGATCCTCTCTATTTCACTTATATTCAAGAATCTCCTCTAAGCTATGCTCTTTTATGTGTAATTACTAATTATGGGGTATGAAATATCAAATCACCCATAATTCCCTCATTATGTAAAAAATATGATTAACCCCTTTATCTCACATTAATCCCACCTAATTACACCCAATTTCATGCTGATATTTTGTAATGGGTTCTATCAGAACCTCGTATATTTCTTCGGGTTTCCCTATATTTATTTTTATCCAAATGAATTTGTCTTTTAATTTCTTGTAAAACTTATAAATAATATTTATATTCTCCAAACTCGTGTTTCAAGATCCATCCCTCATTATCTTTCAGGGATATACATGTTTTTACCAGATTCCCTCTTTAATACTTCCCGATAAGCAAACTTATTTTAAAGGAACTTCCCAAATTCTTAACCAATTTCAAGTTCACTATATCCTATATTTTAAGTCCACATTTTCTTTATAAAATATTTCTTCTTATTATTAAAACCTTATTGGTCCACATATGGTTTAATATAAAATATTGTTCCCTTTTATATTTTAAAGGATTTATAGTATTTTATTTAAAACCGCTCAAAAATATTTTAATGCTAAAATTTCGAAAATTCTTTTCTTACATGTTGTCACTTATAAATGGAATAACTTATCATGATACAATCTTATTTTCCCTTATGAATTTCCATGTATATATTATTTCCTTTATTTCATGGACACTTTTATGTTACGTGGATTCATTATGATTTATGACATGATTGTGGTACCCAATTCTTTCGATGGGTAACCCTTATGTTTATGTAAAAGTGATTAAGTATGATTTTTTATGTGGTAAACATGTTCATGAAATGTTAACATGGGTTCACCAAGATATTGCTCGAATTCATTGGATAATGTTGAGTCTAATGAGACATTATGTGAGACTATCTTAGTGGTTAGCCTTGGCTTCTGCTACCATGTGCGACGGTCTTGGCGGTTAGCATTGGATTTTGTTACCATGTGAAACAGTTATGGAGGTTATCCAGGACTCTTGCTAACGTCATGTTTTATGTTTCTTCCACATAATTATTACTCGATGTTTATATTATTCCCTATTTATATGTTATGATTCCATATTTACATGCATTTTTATTTCATCTTGTCATGCCTTTTATCCCATGTGATAATGCTTTGTTCTTATGATTATTCATTTACTAGGCTGTTTAGCTCATCCTTTTCTTCATATATTCCCAAGAATACCCTATGTATATGTTTGAGTAAAATAAATGTTTGGAAATCAATTTGAAGATAAAATAAATAAATGTTTTATTTAGTTCCATGATTTTATTTTTATGTACCTAGTACTCCAAGACACTAGACTTTATAATCCTTGGCTTGTACTCTGATGTATAATTATGATTAAAATCATGTAATGTTATATGTAAAAGGCTAGGGTTTCTATATGAAAATTTATAAAAATCTACAAGTATGAGGGTATATGTTATAAGATATCACTATCCAAATACATATCAAAACAAATCACTTATTTTTCTCAATGTTTCTGCAGTGTCTATAATAAATAAATGGAAAATGTTGTGTTTATTATGTTTGTATATTTTTGAGAGAGATAATATTCTATGAACAAACATTCATCCAATAAGAGGTATTTTCAAAGACAATTACTATTTAATTTAAAATATTTATCAATAAATTTTGTATTTATATTCTTTCTGTACTATATGACTGTAAAAAAGACTCATATTCACAAGACGATATAGATTTGTTTAGAATTGAATGGACAACATACCTGATAGAATAATGTACACTAATTGTATAATGATGTGACTTCCATATAAGTAGTTTATTGTTTCATATTTATGTTTAATTTACTACTTTTTAGTATTAATCACATAAGAATTGTTTTCTTATATAGAAGGATTTCATTGTTTGAGTTGGGGTGTTTTGTTCGCAGACACTCATGATCATGAGAGAAATGACTTTAAGGATCCAACTCAGAATTCAATGAGAAGGTAATGTTATTTTTTAATATAATATATACTACTTATAATATTATATATTATCTACTACATTTACATAATATAAAATAAATTCTTGACTATACATGAATACAATGTCTTACATAGACTTCTTCACCCTCGAAACATTGTCACCCCTACAATGTCTTCATTTATTATTTTCCTTAAAATGTAGTAGAGTGAACTTGAAGGAATGTGATAAATGTTGAAACTGTAGTGTTTTCAGTTCAATAAATAAATCTAATGGAAATTGTGGTAATATTGGCAGTTGGGATTGTTTTCGAACATTGGGTTGTGTAGGAATCAATCGTACCTCAGTCATTTGTGATGTGTAATAATTGGTATCATTTCAAAATGATACACAACGAGACTAGTATGACTCATATTGTCTCTTTTTACTTAAAATTGACATTAATTTAAGTAATAAATAAAAAGTGATATACTAAAAATGATCAAATATATTCATATTGTTTTGATACTTTAGGAAATCAGTCTATATGTTATTTTTGATGTGTAGGAATCATGTTATCCTCGATATAATGCATGGTATGACCAGTATAACTCATAGTGTATCTTTTAATTTGAAATTGAATTTAATATAGGTAAAATGAACAAGTGACATAATGAAAACTGAGCAAGCGCATTAAGATTGTTTTGAAACTTTAGGACAATGATCCATGAGTCATTTTGATGTTTAAAAATCAATGAAACCATAATAAGACGCACGATCTGACGAGTATGTCTAAAAGTGTATGTTATCAGTTAAAATGTAATATTTTAGTTCAAAACGTCTCACTCACTAAAAACCAAGAAAATGTGATATGACTTTCTTGATAAATTAGGACAATGATTCAGAAGTCATTTCAGATGTGTATGAATTAGTCTCACATTAAACAGATGCATGATGTGACTGGTATGACTAGAAATGCATGTTTCCAGCTTGAAATGACACTTTAGTAAAAAAATACTAGTGACATACTTAAAAATGTGAAAATAAATTCAGAATGTTTTTATCCTTTATTAGAATGATCAATAAGTCAATTTTTATTTATAGGAATCAACCAAACCTTAATATGATGCAAGGTGTGACCGATATAACTCAAAGTGACTCTTTTTATTTAAAAATGACATTCACTTTAGTATAAGGGACATTTAACATATCAAAAACAAAGAAAATTAATTCAAATTGTTTTGATTATTTAGAAACAATGACCCATGATTCAATTTTTGACGTGTAGGAGTCATCCACACCACAATACGATGCATAGTGTGGCTGGTATTTCTAAATCTGTCTCTTTTTATTTAAAACTGGCATTAATTTAAGTAAAAAGAATAAGGAACATACTGAAAAAATAATGATACAAATTTTAATTTTTTTTATACTTTATGAAAATGATCCTTGAGTCATTTTGTGGTGTAGGAATCATCCACACCTCAATCTGACACTCTATGTGAACGACATGACTAAAAGTGACAGTAATTATTTTTAAATTGACATTTTCTCTCAAAATGTGTAAGTCACATAAAACCAATAAAACATGCTACAATTGTCTTGATAATTTAAGAAATATATTCACAATACATTGGTGGCGTGTATGAAGCATACTCACGTAAACCCGATGCATGATGCAACCAGTAGGACTCAAAATGCGTGTTTCCAGTTTGAAATGACATTATAGTAAAAAAACAAAAATCGCATACTTAAAACTAAGAAAACACATTTGTATTGTTTTGATACTTCGTAGAATGATCTCTATGTCATTTTTGAAGTTTAGGAATCATCTACACCTCATTATGGTCAACGGTGTGGCCGGTATAACACAAAGTTTATCTTTTTATTTAAAATTGAAATTAATTTTAGTAAAAAGAACAATTGACATATAAGAAACCAAGAAAATGAATTCAGTTTTTTCCATAATTTAGGAAAACAATATAATATTCATTTCATACATATAATAATAAATTCCACCTCAATAAAACGCACGGTGTGGCTGATATATCTCCCAATGTCTCTTTTAATTTAAAATTGTCATTAATTTAATAAAAAATAACATGTGACATACTAAAAACAAATCAAATACATTTGGATTGTTTTTATACTTTAATAAAATGATCTATAAGTTATTATTGATGTGAATTAATCAACCACACCTCAATATGATGCACAATGTGATTGGTATGTCTATAGATATCTGTTATCATTTTAAAATTGACATTTTAGCTAAAAAGATGTCACTCACTAAAAACCAAGAAAATAGTCTTTGATTATCTCTATAATTTAGGAAAATAATTCATAAGTAAATTTTGATGTGTATAAATTAGTCTCATGTCAATCTGATGCATGATATGACCAACATGAATCAAAATGTATGTTTCTAGTTTAAAATGTCATTTTAGAAAAAAAACCAAACTGGTATTCTGAAAACCAATAAAGCATATTCAGATTGTTTTGATACATTATGAAAATAATCCATCATTAATTTTTGATAGGTAGTAATCAACCACACCACAATATAACATATGGTGTGACCGGTATAACTCCAAATTTTTTATTATTTAAAATTGATATAAATTTTAGTAATACAACAAGTGACATAATCAAAACCACGAGAACGGATTCAGATTGTATTGATATTTTAGGAGAATGATCCACAACTCATTTATGACATGTAGGAATCAACTACACCTCAAAATGATTCATGGTGTGACCGATAAAACTCAAAATATGTCTTTTTTAATAAAAATTGACATTTTATATTTGAATTATTTAATATTAATATTTAATTTGTATCATTATAGTATTACTAACATAATATTAATTTTCCTATATAAGAGGAATCATTTTATAGAGTTGGGATGATTTGTTCAGCAACTGATACCATGAGTGGACATTTTTTAGAGGGGATCACATGCGTCAAAAGATGAAACATTAATTTTTTAACTATTTGTTGGGTAATTGTAAATGTAATAATATAAAACATTGTTTGAAATGTATATAGCAGCGGTTTTTTGTATATACCATGGACAAATACTTTTGTATTCATGATTAAATTTAATATATATTGCATTGTTTATAATTATAAGCGTTTGTTGGGTGTCTTGTTTTATTAACAGTACATTCCCACTAGCTATTTCGAGTACTGATAATGGTTGGCCTTTATCATTGCTAAAATGATGATGATAAATGGGGGTATTTATCATCGCTTTTTATGTGTAGTAGTGCATGAAAATATATATTCATACACTTTCATATGATTATTATTATTATCATAACATCAATATAAATAATAGACTCTCATCTATATGTATTTGTTTAAATATTCAATATATACTTATATAAATATATGTATACTTAAATATGAGTTTTTAATATAAATAAACATTTTATATAGCTAAAAATTGGCATTGAGATGGATCCATTGTTTGACACATATGAATCTAGAAGAAACTATCTAATATTTACTACATGTGAGAAGATGGTTATATTCATTATCAATATATTGTTATGTTTTCTTATTTACCACCATCTTCATTTGAGGGGAGTAAATGATATAGGATTCATGGTGAAATATAGATTTTAGTGGTTGGATAAAAAACACATCCCCATATATTTAGCATCGAAATGTTAGGTTGGATTTGATGTTGTAAAAAATATTATATTATTATATTTTGAATATGCATTCGAAATTATGTTAATTTTTTTTACAAAGTTGAGGGAAAATAATAAATTATACAAAATATATGTCCCAATTAATTAATTTTAAAAAAATAAAATAAATTATGCTTTTTGTCCAAAAAATTATATCAATTTCATTTTATATCATTTGAAAAAAAATCCATTTATATAATTCAGCATATTTTAAATATATTTTTATAAAATCAAAACATAAAATATTTTATAAAACCATATATAAATTTATATTTTTTATCTGTTTATTTACAGTTAATAAAATATGTAGCCGCATTTTGCAACTTTAATCTAGCGTGGGACACCACCAAAAACACCGTGTTAGTATGAAAAGGTTGAAACCGTAACCCAAATCCAACGACACAAAATCTCCCACTTATACTGATTATCGTTTCCAGAAAAATGTGGTTCTGGATTTTGAGTTTTTTAATCTTAAATTAAATCAAGAGAGATGATGGTGGAGAAATTAGAAATCGTTTATAGATTTTGAATCATCTCATAATTAGGATGATTTGGAATGAAATGATGGTATATAAGTATATTATAAAGTAAATAATTTTATATTATCTTAAAAATGTCAACAACAAGGTCAAAGATGATAACTTAAACAATTCCATTTATTTTACCAATTTATTGTATCCAAAAAATAACATGGGAAATCAACATAATGGAATATACGAGGCAAAAATGGTATTTAAATTAAAATAAATAGTGGATATGCATGGTTCAGCAGACAAGGAATCATATTGTGCATTAAAAAATAGAAAACCTGATGGAAGTTGGGGAAGACTGAGTGGATCAATGATAGGAAGGAGAGACCTACGTGTGATCACACCAGTAGCCGATTTCCTCAGGGCGCGGCGTAGTCCTCGAACACTGTCAGACCGAAATGGCCTTCAAGTCTCTGATGCAGAGGGAGAGAAGGTTGAAGGGCATGAGGTCGAAAAAAAGGTTGAGGATGATGAGGTTCATGGCAGTGGGGTGAGAGACGAATGGGGACACCGCTCCCCTAGATACTTAACCATGACCCCTCTCCACCTTAGCACTGAAGGCAATATTTGTAAGAGTCATGGTGGTTTTTTTATATCGGAGGTTATCGCCGCACCAATCACCTTTCTCCC
The DNA here is from genome assembly GCA_963277665.1 of Viscum album. NCBI lineage: Eukaryota > Viridiplantae > Streptophyta > Magnoliopsida > Santalales > Viscaceae > Viscum > Viscum album. Next base: position 410,697,480 of record OY728128.1, on the reverse strand, counting down.
CAGCTGCTCCTGTAAATGGTGTTCCGAGCACAATTATATAGCCTACGTATTTTCTCATTATTCCCAGGCTGAAGTTGTATTTCTGGAACCTTCTCTAGGTGCGGGTAGGGCTTCTTCACGTCAAGTATCAGTGGTAGACGGTGTCCACGCCATTTTATTGCGCTCCATGCTATACATCATTCCATAGTTATTACCATGCTCCCCAATCATCATGTGAGCTCTATACATTAATGATCCTCCATTTATTTAACCGTTTTGGGGTGTTACAATAGTATTAAAAAAAACCTAAAAACATTAATATGAATGGTTGGTTTGTGTGTAATTAATATACACCATAAATACAAATAATAATGTAATAAAACAGATGTGAATGAAAAAAAGCATTTATATAAATAAAGTTTCATTAAATATATAATATATACATATATCTCTATATATATTACTAAATATAACTGGGTATATATATACCTACATAATATATATAAATATATATTAACATAAATAAATACATATAATGATCTTCCTTTCCTTTCACCATTTTGGTGTGTGAAATTTGTATTAAAAAAACCTAAAAACATTAATATGAATTGTTGGTTTGAGTGTATTTAATATACACCATAAATACATAGAATAATGTAATAAAACTGATGCGAATGAAAAATACGTTTACATAAATAAATATTCATTAAATATATAATATATACATATATGTCTATATATATTATTAAATATAAGAGTATATATATACCTACATAATATATATAAATATATATTAACATAAATAAATATGTATAATTATCAATAAATATATAATAATATAAATACATTTACATAAATATATATAAAGGCATATATATTAATAATGAAAAATATATATACATAAATATATATAAATACACACACGCACACAAATATATATAAATATATATATATATTATTCAAGATTATTATATATAAATACAAATACAAATATAAATATAAATATAAATATTATATATATATTATTAAAGAATGTATTCATCAAGCATAACTCTATATATACAATTTGGTATTTAAATATTACTCTTCATGTTTGGTCCAAGGATCCAGCTTTTACAACACTCCCACATACATTATAGACAACATGTTAATGGCCAAATTGTTAGTTCTCACATGATATGATAATGATTATACTGAATTATGGATTTAGTCATTGGGCCCCTTATGTTTTTCTACATGGTTACTCTATTATCTATGAATTTATTTCCTTAAGGGAATCTTCCCATGAGTTGATATAATAGTGTATAACCTCTTTTTTCTCTGTTACAATCTTGACATCTTGGTCAGTTCCAAAAGTACAATTCCATTAACTAGAAGAAATCATTAAATATATTATACTTCTTTAGCTGAATCAGATTCGGAAACGTACTTGATATTTGTAGATATGGATACCACTAGACTAAATGATATTCTCTTTATCGTTTCTTTATAATATCTATGATATAAGATAATTATTACAGCCACTATGTCAATATGTTGATTTTTTTATTATTTTATGAGGTTGAGTTTTGATTTGACATTCCAAGAGGTTTAACCTCAAAACCTAGAAATTATCATAGCTTAACTTTTATTCATGGTTAAAGTGAATGATTAGAGGGAAACAATGAAGCCTCAAATCATGAGATTCCTCCTTAGATAATTTTGAACTATGCATGACTTCTCAGTATGGCTATGCATGATTATGTCTAAAATGTGTTATCCATAAAGAGAAACTATGAAATTTCCCTAGTGTGTATGGAGTGTGCTACATGGTTTTCTTATAGTTTGGTATATTGTGATGAAATAATGGATAATGGATTTAGTTTTTTATAGTGAAAATTTTAATGGTTGTAGAATTTTTTTTAACTTTTTGATACCTAAGGTGGACAATGCGAGGGGTGTCTATCATAGGTAGTTTCAAGAAAATAGTTACTGTACAGTTTGGAAATCTATGTGGAAAAAATGTGTTACTTGATCAGGTGTTTATTTTTTTGTAATTTTACATTTTCCCTCTTTGATTTAATGGGTTTTCACCGCTCTTCTCCCACATTCTTATCATTTAACTATTGGGATCCCTTTTAGGAGATCTAATCTACTCCACAATAGATCCTTAACTTATCTTTGAATATTTTTATGAGATTTTATAGTATTTATTCCTTTATTTCTCCCTTCTTCCCATCCATATATCTTCTATATTTTCTGGGGGTTTCCCCTATGAATTCTATATATATAGTGGCTTATTTCATTATTTTGAGTGGATAAAATGTTGGGAATTTTTTTGTCTTGAGTTTATATACTTTATTCTTATCCATTTGGATGTGCTCTTTGTTAAAGGTGACATGTTGTTTCCATAGTTTTCACTTCTTCCTAGAAGGTGTTTTCATCGAATTTTTTATTTGTAGAATTCAATGTGTTCTTATTATTTCTAAATTCATTTCTAATTAATTTATAATTATATTTTTTACCCTTATTATGTTTTAAAAAACATTTTTGTGTTTTTTGATCTTGGATTAATTGGTTTCTCTTTTAAATTCCATTTTTCCATGTTTGAAATGTAGTATTTATATGTGTTGAGATTCTATGAAATCCATGAGGGTCATTTTGAATTTTTTTATGATGTGAGTTAGATATCGATCTAGTTTTCGGTTTCAATGAGTGAAAACTATATTTTAATGTGGGTTTTGATAGACCTCAATGTGATTTATAAAGGGGCTATTTAATGGATTTCAAATGGTGATTTGAAATGTGTATGTGGTTTAAAACCTGTGAAAAATTAATTAATATCTCTTTTAAAATGTTTTTGATATAAATAAAGGTCTTCATCCACGTTTTTTATATCCATGAAGAAGACCCATTTTGTAGGGATGATTTTAAATGCCATTAAATCGTCGTTGATTTCCGTCATTTTATAAAGATTTTTTAGATTACAATTTTATGAAATGTGAAAGGGCTTGGCATCCTAAAACATGTTTTGCTATTAAATTATTATTTTTCACTTTATTTGTAAAATTATTAATGTGAATGGAACCCCTTGATTTCACCTTGACTTGATTACACCTTTTGTGTGTTCTCTATAACTATGTGAGGATTTTTGTTTCCCTAGTGTGGGTTACTAATATCTATGAGATTATTTTCGATACATTCTTCATTCATTGATTCCAATGTGGGGTGAGTTGGGTGGTAGTGATCATATGGTTGTTTCGTAGAGATTTTTTCAGGCTTGGATTAAGGTGGTTTTTTGGATCATGTTTTGTCTATTATTATCTGTGCTATCCTTGAGTTTATGGATATTGTTTTTATTTATTTTATGCAATTGGTTTGGATAAGTGCAGTTCATATTGACATATTTTGCATGATTACTTATTTTTTATATTTATTGATTCTACACTCATTTATATCTATTTTCGGAAAAATAATTTCCAACGGGACTACCATGATTCAAGGGACCTAGTTTCCATCCCATGGTGATAGAAAATTCCCTTCATGTATTGTGGTGGGCCGAGATGGGTGTCAGGATTGATGGGAGCTCTGTTTCATTTGTAACAAAATGGTATCTGAGAAGTTTATGGGTTTCCATTATAATTTTAAAGATATTATTTATTTTCCCTTCTTATTTGTTGATTTCTTGTAAAATAGGTGACTAATGTTGTCAAATATTGAGAGGTAAGGGTGGGTATAGTCTAGTTTACTCTTTCTCATCCTGATCCTCAAGCTTCCAATGGATGTTTGTGTTTCAAATTTATAATTTGAGTTTGTTTTCAGTTTTTGAGATGGATTTTATTTAGATTTGATTTTTTTATTACCATTTAAAATTTAATTGATATTGGTGTTCATTACATAGTGTTTGGATTAAAATTGAGGAACAACTGAACTACACAATCAGCATGAATGACTTGGAAAACTATGTGATGCCCATGTGGTGAGATCTGCCTCTTTTCCAGAGTGGGTTGTATGGTTGGATCCCGATTTCCCAATTTGTGTGACAAAATCCTGAAAATCACTTTATAATATATAGATTATTTTTTTACTCTTAATGATTTTGGAATTCTCATAATGTGATTTTGTACATAAAAGAGGTGGATAGAGGAGTGTATTGTTTTCCTTTTTGGATGCAATTTCAATGAAACCTATTTGAATGGTTGTGTGGTTTTTAGAGAGAGATTGGTTTTAAAATTCATTTTAGAAAATGAATGGTTTTTTTTGAAATATTTTCTGTAAAAAAATAGGATTTATGAATAAATGAGTTTATTGAATTCCCTTAAGCTTATTAAATGTTTTAAAAAGTGTTTTTTTTAGAATTTGGAAAATATGATGTTTCAAACTTTCTTACTCGATAAATCCTTAAATTATTTAAAATCAAAATGGTTTTTTTAATTTTTTTTGTGGATTAAAAAGAGAATTTTGATTTGAAATGAATTTGGAAACTATTTTTAAAAATTTAAATGATTTTTTATGATCATTATTCAGAGCTCGTCATCAATAATTTAGATAATTCCCTTTTCGTTGAATGTTTCATTTTCTGAATTCAATCATAAGCTATACATTCATCAGGTTTGACATCATTTTAGAAGGTTTTCAATGATACCATTATAATAGAAGGTTATTAGAATAGGAATCCATTGGTGGGTGATACCATAGTTCAATCCACTGGGTTTATGGATAACCTATAATGTAAGCGAAAAAAGTAGTACGATCGAGAGATAAAAGAAAAGGTTCCTTCTCACAAGAAGTGGTGATCTCTCATCTGCTTCAAATATGGGAATCCATGGAATAATAAAATATATTATCTTATGTATCATATGGTTTTCCACTTTCATTGTCAATTTGGGTCATCATTATATGTTATGTAAGATGGTTTTTTGGAAGTGGTCTGATGTTTAATCCTTTGAGGATGGGTTTCTTGTACTGAGACCTTTACATTGATTTTAGTGATCATGGTTTTCAATATTATAATATTGATCGTTCAATATTATAGATGGTTCCTCTTTTGATATGTTTCTTATGATTGGTATTGATTGTTGTTTTATTGAATGCTTTGTTCCATTTGTGGAATGTTCCCACATCACTTTATTGTGGATGACATTGTAAGTTATTATCTGGTTTGCCCCTCTTTTTTTGGGTTGGTTGTGTGTGCCATTTCATCGAGCCTCATTATTTGGGAGAACCACTCTTAAGATTAGTGGTTTTTCAGAATTATTGTGTTGGGTCTTCAAGGTCCTCATCGTTTGGATATGAGAAAGGTCTTTATTTCATGATTGGGTAACTATAAAGACTGTTCTACCTGTTGAGTTGGTATACTAAATGGTGTTTGGCCTATGAAATTTTAGGACGCACCTTGTGAGGGTGACCCAGTACATGACCCCAGGTTTTCTATGTGCATCATGACCAAAGATGAGATCTTATGTAATTATTTTGAGGATATTTGTTGTTTCTCTTATATCATTGGGGTTGTTAGTAATTATGGATATAGAGTGAGTTTCTCCCATGGTTTTTGGTTGATTGAGGATAAATGTCCTGGTATGTATTGTCACGACCCGCCCTCGGGGTCCGGGCCGTGACTACCCCCAAACCCGCCTTCCATAGTCCAGGGGCTAGCGACTAGCACCAAGGCATAAATCCCAGTAAAAAGGGAAGGCATTTCCTTTGTAAAGTAAACAAACACCACAGAGTAAGTAAGCGGAAAGTAAACACTATGTAAAAACAGAGTACAACTGAAAGTGCGGAAAAGTAAATGGGCCAGTACACAAACACAAACTGAAAGTAAAGTACAACTCGAAAGGAAAAACAGAAACTGTAAGTAAAGGCCGCTACACCTAGCTGTCCACTGGAGATCCCACCTGAAGGGTGGGTACAGATAGCTCCACTGCTCCATGGGTCCCACCGTCCGCTCCGAGTAAGTTCCGCCCAGTGGTCCACCTCCAGGTACCGTCCTGCTCTGCAAGCCTCAGCCATGATCAATGATGTCCGTCGTCTGAAACCAACACATCGTAGTGCGGGCATATCCCGTGCAGGGGTGAGTATAAGCTACTCAATAGGGACCCCGAGACCCTTGAAGGTCTCCCAAAATCCACAAAGGATAAACCAAAAAGGAAGATACAATCACTAAGTAATAACCGACACTGCTTAGGTATTTTCCCATACATATACCTAAGTCATCAATTTCGAATACGCTCCAACCTCCGAGCCCAAATACAACTCAGTCCACACAGGAAAGTAACGTATTCCACACAGGAAAGCAAATCGTAATCCACACAGGATAGCACAACAAAATCCACACAGGAAAGCAACAGGATTCAGCTAACACAGGTATACTTCTTCAAAGGACGATAAAGATGACCTCTGGTCCATCTAAGTCGTCGGACCCATGAAGGATCGATAGGTAACTAACCCCCCGCAAAAGACCCACACAGGATCAGGCCCACACACGACCTGTAGGCGCTGGTTCACACAGGACCGCTGAGCGCAAATACCCACACAGGATCGGACCCACACAGGATCGGGCCCACACAGGACCTATAGCATTGATCCACGTAGGATCGCTGAGTGCTGTAGTCGTCGTCGAATCCACACAGGATCTCTGTACTGTCGTCGTCGCAGTCACAGTAGCAATAGCAGTAGCAGAAGCAGTATCAGTCACAGTCGCAGCTAGCACTAGGGTTCCCGCACACAGCAAGCTCGTTCGGAGGGTCCGCTCCACGAGCTGAGAGTCTAATACATCAACTATCACAAAGTCCAGAGTTGATGTATCCAAAAGTTCTGTATCGTCAACAGGAACTCAACGCAACAGACGGCGCGTCGATCGGACGCCCGATCTGAGAGTTATTGGCTTTTTCGTCCCAGGGGCCCGGTTGGTTTCTATGGCAAAACCAACCCGACCGTACTCCACCTACGTCCAAATCTCGGGCAGAGAATTCCAAAAGATTCGTATCACTAAGAGGAACACAACAAAGCTGACGGCATGTCAATCAGACGTCCGTAGCTCATGATATGAGTGTTTCCGCTCCGGGGGCCCGGTTGGTTTCGTGTACGAACCAACCCGGCTGAACACAAAGTATTCTAAAACCCTGAGTGTAATATACCGAAACGACCTTCTCGATCCGAGGATCGTGTTGCCGCAGACGGTTTGTCGATTGGAGGTCTGTAGCTCATGTTATGGGCAAAATATCGGAATCAATTCGAAATAGGGGGGTCTGGGTCCGGGGCGGCCTGGCCCGACCCCCCCCCCCCCCCCACCCGGGTCGGCGGCGGTCCGGTGCGGCGGCGCAGCCTGGCGCCGCACTGTGCCATGCGCGGGGGGCAAGGCCCCCACTTTTGATTGGCTGGCGGCGCGGCTTAAGCCGCGCCTTTGGAGAAACGGCCCCTCTCGTGGGGGCCTGCCATGTGGGAAACAGGGGGCCCCCTGCCCCCCTCAATGAAACCGGCCCCCCCTCTTAAATGGGGGGGCATTAATGATGGCCAGGAGAATTAAATTCCCCCGGTTTTCCCCTTCCGGCCGGCCCACCTGGCCAGCCGGTTCTTCTTCAACGGGACCGGCAAAGCCGGTTCCCTTCCGGCCTCCGACACCGGCGGCCCGGCTAGCCGTCGGTCCTCTCGTCCCGCCGCGGCCTAGAACAGGCCGCGGCATTAGTCGTTCGGCGCGGTGCGACGGCACCGCGCCCCTCCGCCGCGGCCCCGCTCCGGCCGCGGCGCCTTCGGTTCCCTTCGACGAGGCGTGACGGCGTCGCGTTCATGATAATCCTTCCACGGCGTGGCGCGACGGCGTCGCGCAAATAAACCGGGTGATTCTCGCGTGGTGCGACGGCACCATGCCTTCTCGTTCATCCACAAGAATATAAAAATAATAATCAAGAACAAAGGAGGGGGAATTCGGCCGTGTCTGTGCGGTCCGACCCCCCTTTCATTAGATAAAAACTATTAAATATTAACCACAATATTTTCATGCTAGAACCAAGAATGAGAGTAAATAAATAATCCACAACCAACCCCTACCTCGGTTTCAAGATCGATGATCGTCAACGACCCGCGGAAGACAATGTCGCGGAGGTCGGGCGTCGCGGTAATCGTTCATCAATTCTGTTGACGAAGAGGTACGTCCGAAGAAGTACGTCGTTGGTGAATCTTCGTGAGCCGACGAAGGAAGTCCAAGGAGGAAGCGGCGTTCCATTTCGTTGACACGGAAGGTGTCGTCCATCTTCGGAAACAACCGGCTACGAAGAAGAGAGGAGCGGCGTTCATCATCGGAGCTCGAAGGTTCTTCGCGTTCTTCGTCAAAGTTGAAGAAGTAGAAGAAGCTCCCAAAATCCTCTCAAGAAGGCTAGAGAGTTCTAACCAAATAAAATAAGCTAGAGTGTTATTTTATTCACTAACTTAACAAATTGAATTTCAAAGGTTTGATATTCAAATAAAATAACTCCAAATTAAATAACAAAGTTGTCATGTCATTTAAAGAGGGTTTAAAGGGAGTTTTGAGAGAAGATGAGGAGTTTAGGGTTCATGTGGGCCCCACCACACTTAATCCTCCAAAGGGAGGTTAAGTGGATGTGGGTCCCACCTTTTAACTCCCTTCGGGAGAAGTTAGCCAAAAAGTTTAAATAAAAATTGGTAATCCACAATTTTTATTTAACTTATTCTAAACGTCAAAAACTAACTCTCAACCAGAAATAAACGCAACCTCGGAAAAGGTCTCCTTAAGAGAAAATAGGCGCTGCGAGTTCATCGGTGTCCTCGGATTTCAATTCCGAGCACCGGGTCAAAAGATAGAAATTTCAGCTCGTTCGTTCACTGAACGTACCCAAGCCGAACTTCAGAAATTAATTCCGGGCACTCCGGGCCTCGGAATCAGGTGCCGTCAGAAACTGCGCTCTTGTAAAATTCCAAAGAAAATTAAGAAAAAAAATTCCCTTTAATTTTATGGGTCTTTACATTACTCACACCTCAGGGCTTTACGTCCCCGTAAAGATACATCAAAAACTAGGGAAACAAATGAGGGTACTGAGCACGCATCTGAGCCTCCCGCTCCCATGTGCTCTCCTGGAGATTCTTGTGCTTCCATCTGATGCGCACAAGAGGAATCGAACGTCCACGTAGGACATGCTCCTGTCGATCCTCTATCTCCACCGGGACCTCCGTAAAAGTCGTCCCATCGTCAACATCAAGCCCTCCATGGACAATGATGTGCGTCGGGTCGTGCACGTATCTCCCCAGCTGAGACACGTGGAAGACGTCGTGCACCCGGTGAAACTGAGGTGGAAGAGCCAGGCGATAAGCCACCTCACCAACCTGCTGAGGACCAGGAAGGGTCCGATGAAGCGTGGAGACAACTTGTCACCTCGGCCAAATCTCCTCAAACAACGTCGATGTGAGACCCGCAAGAAGACGTGGTCGCCATCCTCAAACTCTAGTGGCCTCCGCCTCCTGTCAGCATATGACTTTTGCCGGCTCTGAGCTGTCCTCATCCGCTCCTGGATGACCTGGACCATCTCTGTCGTGGCCTGGACCATCTCCGGTCCCACAAGATCTCACTCCCCAGGCTTTGTCCAGCACAAAGGAGATCTACAAGGTCGGTTGTACAACGCCTCATACTGTGTCATCCCGATGGTGGAGTGGTAGCTGTTGTTGTACGCGAACTCTACCAAGGGTAGGTGGTTCTCCCAGCTACGACCAAAGTCGAGGACACATGCGCGGAGCATGTCCTCGAGAGTCTGAATGGTCCTCTCTGTCTGAACATATGTCTGAGGGTGAAAGGCTGTGCTCAGACGTAGCTGCGTCCCGAACGCCTCCTGTAACCCCTTCCAAAGCTGGTAAATATAGCGAGCGTCTCGATTGGAGACGATAGATGATGGCACGCCGTGGAGCCGCACAATCTCTTGAACGTAGAGACGTCCCAAGCTCTCCACTGAGCCCTGCTCTCTGATGGTTAATAAGTGTGCCGACTTGGTGAGTTGGTCAACAATCACCCAAATGGAGTCGTGACCTCTGGAAGTGCGTGGAAGTCCAGTCACGAAGTCCATAGATATTCCATCCCACTTCCACTCCGGGACCTCCAAGGGCTGTACCAAGCCTGCTGGTACCTGATGCTCTGCCTTCACCTGCTGGCAGGTGAGGCATCGAGAAACGAACTCTGCCACAGCCTTCTTCATGCCCGGACACCAGTGCTGTCGTCTAAGATCCAGGTACATCTTCACCACTCCAGGATGTACCTCCAAAGGATAAGTGTGAAACTCTCTCAGCACCTCCTCTCGCAAAGTGACTGGTACCATGGTACGTCCTCTGAAAAGGATGTCGTGCTCTACTCTAAGGGAAAAACCATCAGGTGCCTGTCCCGAGGATATCTGTGCATGCCATGTCTCACAGTCAGCGTCATCATGTTGTGCCTCTCTGACCCGCTGCAATAGAGGAGAGGTGACTGTGAGAGACAGGAGGAAGGCTGCTCCATCTCTATCCACGAAGTGTATCTGCAAAGAGGCCAGCTGCTCCGTCACCTCCTCGAGTAGCTGAATGCCCGTCCTCCTGCTGAGGGCATCGGCTACTACGTTCCCCTTCCCAGGAGTATATAATATCACAAAGTCATAGTCCTGGAGGAACTCGAGCCATCGCCGCTGTCTCAGGTTCATGTCCTTCTGCGAGAAGTTATACCTGAGACTCTGATGATCAGAAAAGACTGTAAAGCGCTCGCCCATCAGGTAGTGTCGCCATGTCTTCAGAGAAAAGACCACTACTGCTAGCTCCAGGTCATGAGTAGCTTAGTTCTTCTCATGCGGCCTCATCTGACGTGATCCATAGGCGATAACGGCCCGCTCCTTCATCAGAACATAACCGTGTCTGGTCCCTGATGCATCGCAGTAAACTACGTACCCTACTCCCTCCTTAGGAAACCTCAAGATGGGTGCGCTAGTCAACCTCTGTCTCAGCTCCTGGAAGCTCTAATGACAACTGTCTGACAACACGAAGGGTTTCCCCTTCCTCCTTAACGTACGGCAAAGCTGAAAAGATTTCTCCTTTGCCGAAAATTGAAATCCGGTATCATTCCCTGGATGAACCACGTTCCTTGCCTAATACAGTCAATGTCGTCATGATTAGTTAAATCATGGCATGGATGACGTCGTAAGGCCTCGATGCTGCTACCAAGAGATCCAACCGTTACTCTCGCCTCCAAGGGTTGAGTCACACTGCCGACATCAGTGTGTGGTCACTTGGTTTCCTCCAGTAAGAATCTCGCATGTGAGGGTCATGTCAACAGTTTTTAACCGGCACCTCTTAGTAAAAACAAACAAAAGACAAGAAAAAAAAATTCACCAAGGCAAGAGTCTTTTATTACTTCAACTTAATGTACAAGGACACAAGGCAACACAAACTACGAAGCTAGAGGCATCATGGGCAAAGGCCTCTATGCCTGGAGCTAGTCCCATACTAGTCCACCCGCTTCCGGAGCTCCATGATCGTAAGCTTCAGCTGCCTGAAGCTGTGCTCTCCGCTGAGGTCGGGGTGGACCTCCTGGTGGTGGTGGTGGTAGAGCCTCAAAACATCGCCCACCACCTGCTGCTCGGCTAGCTCCTCTGCCTCGTCCGTCTCCTCCCGGCGGACTGCCACGGTCGAACCTCTGCCTCTGCCTAGGTGGTTTCTCAACCGTCTGCTGCTTCTCTACATGGTGGGTCGGGCAGTCACGAGCCATGTGGCCTTGCCCACCGCATGCATAACACTGTCTTCCACTCGAAAGACTGGCTCCGCACTGTGTGCCCCGCACTGCTGAGCTAGTCTCCTGAGGTCGTCTGCCTGAAGGTCTGGTCTGCCTGAACCCCTGAGTCATCCGTCGACTTCCTGCTGTAGATGACTCTGCCACGTGCTGCCCTGCGTTGGGTCTCGGCGCTGGTGTAGACTTAGCAAGGAAGCTCTCGATCCGAAGGGCCCGCTCTAGTACTCCTGTCTGAGTCGGTATGCTGAGGGAGATCAGCGATGCCCTGATCTCGTGTCTCAAACCCTGCTCGAAGGTCCAGGCCCGGAAGAATGGGTCTCGTACCATGTCGGTCGAGTAGCACGAGAGATCAGTAAATCTTGCCGAGTACTGTGCGACCGTCATGCTACCCTGCCGCAGCTGAAGAAGCTCCTGGATACGCACCGCACGAAGGGTGGATGGGACGAACTCTGAGCGGAAGATTCTCTAAAAGTCCTTCCAAAGTAGGGATGCCTCATCGTGCACCTGGAGGATCAAGCTCCACCATCGTCCTGCTGCTGCCTGTAGTAGGCTCGCAGCGAGGATCACCATGAGGTCTGCTGGTGTCCTCACTAGCCTAAACACACGTACCACGGCCTCCAGCCAGTCCTCTGCTGCCTGGGGGTCCGTCTCCCCACGGAACCTAGGGGGTCGCTGGCGCTGAAACTCATGCAGTGCGCTGAGGCGACGTGCATCGTCTGCAGCTGGTGCTGGAAGCATCGGTGGCTCGACAGGTAGAGCTACCGCCGGTGCCACTGCTGACAAAGGGCCCGACATTGAGGCCTCGTCACTCGGTGGGTTGTCATCACACTCAACTCTCGGAACCCTAGCTGGCTGCTATCGTGGGGCCATCTTGAAAAGGAACAGGTGCGCCACGGTCAAACTGTATACCTGGTGAGCTGACACATAAAGTAATCACAATGAAAACATTGAAACACACACACAATCAATGTTTTCGTGCATTAAGTCGGAAATCAGAAGTCAGGGTCCTAGTGTACGATACGTCGGCCGCCACACCAACACTGGACTCCCTGGACTGATAACCACACTCAATACGCTAAACATTATTGCATCACATAGAAAAGATCAGAGTTCGCAGTAGAACGGGACTCCTCTGATACCAATTTGTCACGACACGCCATCGGGGTCCGTGCCGTGACTATCCCAAGCCCGCCTTCCATAGGCCAGGGGATGGCGACTAGCACCAAGGCGTAAATCTCGGTAAAAAAGGATGGCATTGACTTTGTAAAGTAAACAAACACCACAGAGTAAGTAAGAGGAAAGTAAACACTAAGTAAAAATAGAGTACAACTGAAAGTGCGGAAAAGTAAATGGGCCAGTATAAAACCCAAACTGAAAGTAAAGTACAACTCGAAAGGGAAAACAGCAACTGTAAGTAAAGGCCGCTACACCGAGCTGTCCACTGGAGATCCCACCTGAAGGGTGGGTACAGATAGCTCCACTGCTCCACGGGTCCCACCGTCCGCTCCGAGTACGTTCCGCCCAGTGGTCCACCTCCAGGTACCGTCCTGCTCTGCAAGCCTCAGCCAAGATCAATGCTGTCTGTTGTCTGCAACCAACACAACGTAGTGCGGGCATAGCCCGTGTAGGGGTGAGTATAATCTACACATTAGGGACCCCGAGACCCCTGAAGGTCTCCCAAAATCTACAAAGGATAAACCACAAAGGAAGATACAATCACGAAGTAACAACCGACACTGCTTAGGTATATGGCCATACATATACCTAAGTCATCAATTTCAAATACGCTCCAACCTAGGAGCCCAAGTACAACTCAGTCCACACAGGAAAGTAAACGTATTCCCCACGGGAAAGCAAAACGTAATCCACACACGATAGCACAACACATTCCACACAGGAACGCAATAGGATTTAGCTCGCACAGGTATACTTCTTCAAAGGATGATAAAGATGATCTCTGATCCATATAAGTCGTCGGACCCATGAAGGATCGATAGGTAACTAACCCCCCGCAAAATACCCACACAGGATCGGGCCCACATAGGACATGTAGGCGCTGGTTCACACATGACCGTTGAGCGCAAAGACCCACACAGGATCGGACCCATACAGGATCGGGCCCACACAGGACCTGTAGCACTGATCCACGCAGGATCGCTGAAGGCTGTAGTCATCGTCAAATCCACACAAGATCTCTGTACTGTCGTCCTCGCAGTCACAGTAGCAGTAGCAGTAGTAGTAGCAATAGCAGTCACAGTCGCAGCCAGCACTAGGGTTCCCGCACACAGCAAGCTCGTTTGGAGGGTCCGCTCCACGAGCCGAGAGGCTGATACATCAACGGTCACAATGTCCAGAGTGGATGTATCCAAAAGTTACGTATCGTCAACAGGAACTCAACCCAATAGACGGCGCGTCGATCAGATGCCCGGTCTGAGAGTTATTGGCTTTTTCGTCCCAGGGTCCCGGTTGGTTTCTAAGGAAAAACCAACCCGACCGTACTCCACCTGCGTCCAAACCTCGGGCGGAGTATGCCAAAAGATCCTTTTCACTAAGAGGAACACAACAAAGATGACGGCACGTCAATCAGACGTCCGTAGCTCAAGATATGAGCGTTTCCGCTCCAAGGGCCCGGTTGGTTTCGTGTACGAACCAACCCGGCCGAACTCAAAGTATTCCGAAACCCTGAGTGTAATATACCAAAACGACCGTCTAGATCCAAGGATCGCGTTGCCGTAGACGGTTCGTCGATCGGAGGTCTGTAGCTCAAGTTTGGTTCATGACACATAACATACACATGCTTTGGTAAATTGTGAGGCAAGAATGTGTATAGGGTATTTTTTTTATTTTGTCAAATGGTATTTAAGGAGAACTATTTTTGTAACCATCTAGTGCCCAAGGTGAACTATACGATGGGTTTCGGTCCAAGGTAGCATCCATCACTTGGGAGGAACATTGTTTGGGAAACAGTGTGGCCAAATATTATGAACAACTAAGGTTTCTAATATTTTAGGAGTTAACCATTAATCCATCTTTGAATTAAGAGGGGTTTCACACCTATTATCTTCCATTCAAATCGACTGACTCTTGGGATCACATGGACGAGGTCTGACCTCCTCCACCATTGTCACTTCCCTTCTCTTTGGATATTTCTAAGAGATTTCGATGAATTTATTCTTATATTTCCCACTTCTTCCTTTCCATATCTATCCTATATTGGATTTGGTTCTCACAATAAACCGTTGAAATTTTTTTTTTGATTTTAGGTTTCTAAGTGGATATAATTTTGGAGTTTTTGGGGATGGGATTTGTAGATTCCATTTCTATACTCATGGGTGATATCATCATTGAAGGTGATGCGTTTTGACTAGGTTTTTACTTATTTAAAGTAGGTGTCTCAGTGAAACTATTTCATTTTCAGATTCAAAGTTTGATCGAGTTTTCTAAATGTATTTTTATTGAAATTATGATTTTATGTGATGCCCTTATGATGCTTTAAAAACCATTTTATTTTTTTAATCTTATTATGAATGGGATCTCTTTGAAATTTAAATTTTTCATATTTGAAATGGAATATTTATATGTGTTGAAATTTTTTGGAATTCCTCATGGTATTTTTGAAATGGATTTTTTGATGTGTGTTGGATGTTGATCCATTTAATGTTTTCAATGAGTGAAAACTATATTTAAAAGTCTTTTTCAAATTGAAGTGAGGATTTGTCCTCAAATTGATTTATAGAGGTTTTATTTAAAAGATTCCAAATTGTTATTTGAAATGTTTGTTTAGTTTACACCTAGTAAAAAATACCTTAATATATATTTTGAAAAATATTTGATCACAATTAAGGTCTTAAACCAACTTTTGTATTTCAAATAAGAAGACCCATGTGGGAGGGTGGCTTTGAAATATTTGTTAATGCTCTGTTATTTCCTTCAATTGACAAAGAGATTATAAAATGTAATTTTATGAAAAAATAGGGATTGGAATAATGAGCCATGTTTTTGTGTAAAAGGATCGGTTGGAACTTTGGATTTAAAATGGTTGTTGGGAATGAAAACTTTTTATTTACCCTTGATATTGTTACCCATTTTGTGGAATCTTTATCAATATATGATGCTTATCATTTACATTGTGTAGGATATTGATCTCATTGAGATGATTATTTCCACCATTATGTAGGAATGTGTTTTATTATGCCAGGGGGTTATATAATAGGGTTATATTCATTTTCATGCATTAGGGGTTGGGGTTAGATAGAGTTATGCCTTATGTCTTAGACTTGGATTTCATATTCTTATGCCTTACATTATTATTGGTCATGGGAAACCTGGTACAAAGTTGGATATGTTTTCTATTAATCATTTTGGATCACATGCCACTATTGGGACTCCATTCATGTTATTTTAAGAGATTAGAGGAGTTTTTCATTGAAAAATATCATGAATGGGATAATTAGATAATTTTTTTGATATTCAGTGTGCATCAATAGCTGGTTTATGAGATGGTATAATAATATATGGCCATATTATTTTCATATTTTGAATACATAAGATATAGACCATGATACATTAAATTTCATGGCTTTTATTGGTTTATCAGAGTTTTATCTAGTTCCCATTTGTATTTTTTTCCCTGTATTAATTGATATGGAACATATTATTATTTATATTGGATGTATGTCTTATACTATGGAAGGTATAATTATTTTTTCGATTAACCCATGTGTGTGTTGGGTCATTTCCATTGGATAATTAGTTTTCAAATATGTTTTGAAATTAAAGACTTTTTTTCTAGTTCTTAAAGTTTATTTCAAAATGGTTATTTTGGTTTTTAGATGGAAATAACTGGTTAGATGTTTTAAAGTGATGATATTTATTAAAAAGTGAGTTTTTTGAGAAATGTGAATGGGTGTTTGGATATAAAATATCTTAGTATTGTAGGAATGTTTTCAATCCATTGAATCCAATTTTGAAAGACAATAAGAAATGTTTTGAAAGAGAAATATGAAATTGTTTTAGTTTCTATAAAATTTATATGTGAAAAATTAAAATTTATAGTTTACATTAAAACTATAATTCATGAATTTCCTTAGGAAAAATATTTCATATATTCAGTATCTTTTAGTAACCAATATATATTTTTATCTTATGTCCGTATATTGTAGGTTACAGGTTCTACGATGGATCCATTATTCATTTTTTTAGGCTGACACGGGGTGAGTTGGGTGGCGGTGAGAAATCAATGGTAACACTGAGATGGCATCATTATTACCTTTACACTTTATATTGTTCTCTAATTTTTTGATAGTTTTATATATTTTATGATATATTTTATCCTCTTGTTTATGGACATTGTTTGTGATTAATTTTATTAAAATGGGTTTCTTTAGTTTAGTTGGTTATGTCCTATTTGGAATGCTTTTTTGTTTTGGATCGTTATTTATTACACTATAATTTATCAATGGTTTGGTAGAAATCATCCCCAAAGAGATTCCTATAATTCTTAGATTCTAGTTTCTAGATCGTTGGGTTAGAAATTCCCTTTGGGCCTAGGGCGGACCAAGGTGGGTTCCAGGAAGGATGGAAGCCTAGTTGGTTTGTTACAAAATTTTATCAGAGCTTGTGCTGGTTTTCCATTCGTAAGATCCCAGGATTAGTGAGTTTCCATTTTTATTTTGGGGATGTCCCGATAGAAAAGAAACTATGTTTTTTGGAGCTTTAGATGTAAGGGAAGGGAGATTCTAGTTATCTCTTACTCATTTATAGCCTTATGATACCATGGGATGTTTGGGTTTTGAATTGAGAATTTGTGTTTGTTTTTTGTTATGGTAATGGATATTCATTCAAATTTAATTTTTATCATATTTGAGTATGTAAGTGATACATGTGGTCTTTCATTGGCTTTGGGGTGGAAATAGAATAGAACATGAGTTTCATGGTTAACATTCGAAGGTTGGGAAACCATGTGGTGCCTATGTGGTTAGGTCTTCCTTTTTTAAAGAGCATGTTTCATTGTTGGATTATGGTTTACAAATCCTTAAGTTCAAATGTACACATCACTTTTTATTACTTGGTTGAGTTATTTAGACTCCTTACGATTCTGGATATCAATTAAAGTGATTTTCACTTATCAGTGGTGGATCGAGGAGTGTTTTCTTACACTATTTAGATGTGACTTTTGTGAACCATTTTTGAAGGGTTGTTTAGATCCTTGATTTTACATGGTTTTAAGACTATATTTTCAAAAATTAAGGGTTTTTTAATTTTTATTATCAAAACATGGTTTTATGAATAAATGGGATGATTGAATTCTCATATTTTTATGAAAATTTGTATAATGTTCCCATTTTTAATGGTATTTTAAAGATGAGATGTATCAAAATTTCTTCCTAGGGTATTCCTGAAAGAAATTTATTCAAAATGGAGGATTTGAAAACATTTTTGGATCAAAAGAGATTTTTTTTGGAAAACAATTTGGAATGTGTATTAAAAAATGAAAATAAATTTTATTGATCCTTAATTTGAACCATGTTTTTTAATCAGAGTGGATTTTGAAATGAATTTTGTTTAACATTCCTTACTGGGTAAATGTGTGTGTCTTCCACCAATGCTCTTTTTTTAAATTTTTTTACAATTTGGTTTTTGAGTGATACCTTTCTCAAAGAATATTTTATAATTCCTTTCTTAAAATGGTGGCTTCAGAAGACATTTTATTTGGGTGTTAGTACATGTGCTTCATTTTAGTGTTTGTTGTTTTTTCCTTAACTTTTACCGTATATGAGATTCTTTTAGTGTTTTATTGGGGAATGAATTTATATTGTTTGTGTGTTTCTTATATTTGTTTCGTAGAATCGATGAAATGGTTTCTTCTGTTATGGTGCCTACCTAGAATCCAGGTGGATTTGTGGATGTGGAAGCTTCCATGAGATCATACCCCATCATGGACATCATGAATTATCATTTTCCTTTTTAAGTGGCGTCTAACGGTCAGTGGAAGCAATGTGGTTATTGGAAGAGATTGGGTTGATCCTAAATTTTATCATAATACCTAAGGATGCATGGGTGAGTGACATCGATTTCTTTCTTTTGAGTTTCAATCTAGTTTGGTTAGAGTTTTGGGTACCTCTCGAACTTCCTAAAGGTGTGTAATGGTGGATTTTACAAGGGGAATTGTTCTAGAAGTTCTTTCAAAATATTGTGAAAGGGGAGAAATAAATTATCTCTTGGGTATTCTTCAGGGGTACTAATTAGTGATGGAGTAATTTTAGAACTTTTGAATTTGGTACTCTTTTACCCCTTTTCGAACCCCAATTTTCTTCCCACATTTCCAGAGATCTTGGTTTTCCCAAAATTCCCAGATCTTTACAAATGTGTGCCTCAGCTTTCTATATTGGTGTTGGAGTTCAAAAATTATTCGGATCTCTTCAACCTGACCTTAGTGTCTCGATTTCATCATCAACAACCTTCAATAGATGTGTTCGATTGTTTTTTTTTTGAATTCTAGGGTTTACAAGGAGTGGTGGTAGAGCTTCTAGACAGGAGGAATATTATGACCAGTTTTCCATCGATGGATGATCTGATTATTTCTTTTTCCATATATCCTCACAAATGCAATGAATAATTATTCTATATTCACTAGTGGATCTTTTATTTTCATGTGAAGCACGATGATTCAATGTCATTGATTTTGTGTATTCTTCCCCTGAGCTCCCAATTCCGTTTCAATACCCTTCCGTCTTGTGGTTACATAGAAACATGGTTGGTCATTTTTTGTGATCTGACAGTCAAAAAGATTTTTTGAGACATTCTATTTCCCATGAATTTGTGTGGAGGTTTATATCTTGAAGATGTTGGTGTAATTGGTGTGGATAATAGATGGAGAGGAATTCTAGTGGAAACAAGTTGTTGTATTTGAATCGTAGATAGATCACAGGATGCGTCAAATCAGTATGAGGAAAGAAATACGGTCGATTATACTAAGGTAGTAGATGATTTTTCATAGCTAAAACAAGACCTGGGATCCATTAGGTCGATGCAGGACACATCTGAATTAGGAGGAGCTATGAAAGAGCATGAAATAGCTTCTTTTGAAACTAACTCAGAGGCTATTTGACTCGATAATGGATTCACTAATAAAGAGAAAGTTTATGAGGTTTCTATTTGTGATTCAAAAGGTAATAAAAGATAAGAGATAGAGTCCTTCAGACTTTATAGGGGGTTGAGGAGATTCCAATTAGTATAATTAAATGTATAAATCTGAGAAACCATTTTTCTAGGTTGGTTGAAGAAGAACCATGTCTGGAGGATAGAGATTTTTCTAGAGCTAAATCCTCATGCCCAACTAAGGGTTATCAAACCTATTTGGGTATGAACTCAACTTCACTAGTTGAAAATCCCCTAGGAGATCAAAATCATTCTGAGGTCGATTATTAAACAT
Source organism: Viscum album (assembly GCA_963277665.1). Classification (NCBI taxonomy): domain Eukaryota; kingdom Viridiplantae; phylum Streptophyta; class Magnoliopsida; order Santalales; family Viscaceae; genus Viscum; species Viscum album. The sequence continues at coordinate 410,677,336 of OY728128.1, read as the reverse complement.
AAATAGCTAGTCAAATCTCAGTTGACAGGGTGGAAGGAATATGTGATAGAGTAATATAAATCATAGGGAAGAATATAGAGCGGTAAGGAAATCAAGACGTGGTGGGATGTATTCTGGTTAAATTTAAAATAACTAAACTTCGGAATGATTACTCTCAACTACTTAAGCCAATGGAAATATGGTCTGTTAGAAGATCTAAGGTGAAGAATATTGGTTCATCGGTCCAAGATTAGGAACGAAATAAGATCTTGACCCCACAAAATGGAAAGATTGATTATCATATAACATGGTATGGTGGTTTAGAGGAAATGGTAAAGGGGAAGAAAGAAGTAGGGTATAGAAAAGAAAAAACAACAACTCGTTCTTATATTAAATTATACTGTTCAGTAGAAAAGAGATCCACTCTAGATCAAGGCCTCTAAGCAAGATATTGATAGAATCCTCAAAATACAACTAAATTTTAATACTAATTAGGAAAATGATCTTTGATAAACAATCAAGAATAAAATTTATAACATGGATTCAATGAGATAATGATTAATTGAAAAGATTACATTCAGACATGGGACAAGCTAGCAGTATGTTTTGAAGATTTACACCAACATGACACAGACATAAAAGTACTTTTTCTTCACTGGAGGATATATAAGGTTTGAGATTCTAATATTTTCAATCTTATTTATAAAATTTTCATCATTTTTACTGTTTTTGATACTAGTTGACTATACTGTTATGGTTTTCCACTTTTTTAACAAACATGTTTGAATAAAAAATTTAATTTTTATAAGTCTCATATCATTTTAAGAGACTATAAATGAGGCTATTCAAATGGATGTTGGAAAATATAAGTATCCATTGGTGGTTAATTCCTTATTTCCTTCTAATGTGTGTATTGATAAACTAGAAAGTAAGGAGAAAATATAGAATGGTCTAGAATTAGAAGTAGAGGGTCCTTGTCATGAGAAGATGAGTTGTCTAATGTACTTCTAGTGTGGGGATCCAGGGCATGCTAAGACCTCATGTATTAAGTATCCTAGGGTTGGCCTCCATCGTGGTCTTTTAGTCCATCTATAGAAGTTTGGTATGATTATATTTAAAAATTAGCATTTTTTTAATCCTTGGAGTATGGATTATTTATTTTGCGAAATATCGTTTAATGGTTGAGATCATGGTTTTAGAGCTTAGGATATTGTTATTATAATATTTTGGATGGTTCCCCATTGTATTTGTTTCTTATAGATTGTTTTTAATTTCATTTTATTGCATGATTTTTTTTTCATTTGTGTAATAATTACCCCTCCCTCCCTTGTGGATATATTTTGAGGGTTTTCACTCGGTTTCCTTTCTTTTTTGGGTCAATTGTGGTTGTCATTTAATTGAAATTTATTTTTTGGCTGAACCTTTTTTGATTGTAGTGGGTTGTTCCAATTATTTTTCTAATCCATTAAGGAGCTCATTAGTTGGACATAAGAATGGAATTGATTGAAATATTGGGAAACTATGGTGTTTTTTCTATTGGTAGAGTTTATATACTAACTAGTACTAGGATTAAACCATTTTGGAATGTACCTTATGAATGGGATCCAGTTCAGGACCCTATGTTTTCCATGTGTATCATGACCTAAAATTAGTTCTAATGTCATTATTTTGTGGTGGTTTGTGGTTTGTTTTCATTACTTGTGTTTTAAAGTTATTTTGTTTTGAGTATGAGTTTCTCTTAAGGTATTTCAGTTGTTTGAGAACACATTTCATTGTAGTTATTCAATGGTAACTATATTTCCATATTCATGAGAACCCTTGATCCAATGATAATATTAAGATCTATCATTCGATCCCCAAAATACCTCAATAAAACTAGATCGAACATTATTATTACAAAAGAAAATTGATATAAGGAATTTAAAAACCTCACTCAGATTTATTATAATTAAAACCCTCTAAATATTTAGAAATAACTTGTAATAATATGTTACAACACAGTAATCTTCTGATGGATTGATTTAAAAATTTATCTACATCCTTCTCCTTTAATGAACTTATTTCTATAGGGGAAGCTATAGTGGTCATATTTTGCGATTATTAGAGTTACTTGAAAAGGATTTTGATGAACTCCTTCTTCACTAGGATGTTCAATACATATTTTATCTGATGTTAATAATGGAAGAATCATCAAAATGATGTTGATTTATCTTTTAGGAAGAGTAAAATTAGTTCATCCATTTATAAATATTGTAATAATTTAATTATAAATTTTCTATCATCCATTTAGAAAGTTTCAATCATCCAATTAGAAAGTTTTTATCTTTCTATTAAAATGTGTTTGTCACCAGATTAATAATATATTTCAAAACTGAAAAAGCTCTCAGCATATAGTAAATATATTTACTCTAAAAATATATTACGAAACCGTGGGACTATATAAAGTTAGTAAAACAGGTTATTTTAGAATTTGTGTTCTGGTTATAAAAAATAATGATTATAAAGTGTTGAAAGTAAAAATTTTAGATAAAAAAGTTATTATTTAATATATTCTTTTAGACATTTAGTAATCTTATCGTTAATCAGTTTAATAATTATTGATAATCTTGTTTGATGGTTTTGAGGATAAGCGATGTTGAGTGGTGCATTTGGTTAGGTCCTCATGGGATCATCCATTTTCTCTTGACCTTATTTTTGACAATGGAATTTTTTGGGGGAAAATTATCATGGAGGGGAGTTTTTTACACCTCCATATCATTATGTTTTCAATTTTATGTTATTTTATGAGGCTGAGGTTCATTTTGAGATTCCATGTGTTTTTTCCTTGGAAATTTGAAATTCTCATAGGTTTACTTCCATGCATTATTAAGGTTCATGGTTACATGGAATATGTGAAACCTCCCATTGTGCGGATAAAATTAATTTCATTTTAAAGTATTCATGGATTTTTAGCACAAAATTCATAAGGTTAAGTCCAAACTATGCAATTCCCCAAGTGAAATTGTGCATGTTCTCGGTTTTAACTGTTGTGTGGCACAAAACTTGCTCATGATTTGGAAAACGATTTATTAAGTTGGTGGTGTGGCTCTGGTTTTTTATTAAACAAAATTTAATAGTTATAAAATAGTTTTTAAAACCATTCAGTGAAAAAGGTGATCCATTAAAGGGGTTTCTATCCTAGGCAGTGCCCAATGTATAGTTGGCACACAGTTTGGAAAACCATATAGCTTTCCAAAGTGTATAATTTTTTAGAATATCCTATTTTTAACACTTCCCCCCATAAAAATTATTTTACTCTTGAGAGACACTTATGCAGATCCAAAATCCTCCGTCTATAATCCTTTCATTAACATTAGTGATTTCCAAGTGGTTTTGTTGCATTTATTCCTCTCTTTCCCTCCTCTTCCATTACATCTCTCTCCTCTAGTGGCTTTGGTTTTCCCCATAGTCTCTGGAAATCCTATGGCCAATTTTAGGGTTAAAAATGGATCTAATATTGGGATTTTTGGAGTCTTCGGATTTTATACTCTATTTCTCCCCCATTGTTGTGATCACTATTAAATGATTCATGTTTTTAATATATTTAGGCTCCATCAAAGTAGATGTTTCTATATAAATGTATTATATGGGAATTAAAATCTTTGTTATTCATTATAAATAAATTTTTATTAAAATTATGATTATAAGTGATACCCTTATGATGATTTGAAAACAATTTCACTATATTTTGAGATTGGAAAAATTGTATTCTCTTTGATGTTCAATGTTTTCATGATTAAATTGGAATATTTTAATCTCATAAGCTTTTGTGTAATGTCTGTGGGAATATATGAAATGGATTTAATTATGTTAATTTTAAATTAATCTAGTTTGTTTCCAATGAGTAAGAAATATATTTTAAAATGGTATTTTACTTAAAGTGAGGTGGTGAACTCAAATTGACTTATGAAGGGGTCATTTAATGGTTATAAAATTATGACTCAAAATGTGAGTGTTTTTTTACCCCTTTTGAAAAATGCCTTAATAGATCTTTTGAAATCCGTTTGACGGAATTCATGGTCGTAGACCTTGTTTTTCTATTTCTATGAGGAAGAATCACGTGGGAGGGTGTTTTTGAAATATTATTAAATGGTTTTTGATTTCCATTATTTTTCACTGAGGGCAGGGAAAGTCATTTTATAAAATGTTAGAGTGTTTGGTTTCGAGATTCATTTTTCAGTGTCAATGACCCAGTTTATTAAATTTTTAAATAAAATGGGCATTTTCCATGGTACCCCTCAATTCCCCATTGATTTTATTACCCATTGGGTGGGGTTTTTATCACTATGTTATTTTTTTTACATTTACCTTATGTGGGTTATCAATCTATAAGAGATTCTTATTTCCCCCAATGTTTGAGAATGTGATTTATTATGTTGTGGTTTCATTCTTTATATGGGTATATTAATTGTTGGGTTTCATAGTTGAGTGTTATCAATAGTTACACCTTGTGTGCTAGACTTGTCTTGCATGTTATTTTGCCTCGCATCCTTTTTGGTCATGGGAACCCATATATTAAGTGGGTGATCCTGACTATTATTAATATTGGTATTCATACCAATAAGGCCCCTCAATTATTGATAGAAAAATTTTCTAGGAGGATTTTTTATTATAATGAGGGTTTTTTGGATATTTGTATGGCTTAAGTTAATTATCAGTTCATAAAGGTGGCTATTTCATAGGCTGGTATACCTTTATATAGCTATGTGTGTTGAATGTTATTACACTATAGGGTAGAACCAATGAAACATTCAATTTATTAATTTTTATTGATTTATGGTATCTTTATATAGTGTCCATTTGTATCATTTCCCCTTCCTTCAATGATATTGAACCTATTCTTGTTTATATTTGATTTTTGCGTTGTGATAAGGATGGAGGTTGTTTTTTTTGTGGTTGACCAGTGTGTGTGATGGGTTATTTAATTTAGGGAAATGTGTTTTCAAATATGTTTAGAAAAATTGTTCTGAAATTAAATACTCATATGTAGTTCTTAATGTGGATATCAAAATGGATTTTTTGGTTTTGAGATGGACTCTGTGGGTCCGAGGTTTTTTAGTAACAATTTTCAATTTTCATAAATGGTTTTTTATGAAACGTGAAGGGGTATGTGGATTTGAAATATTTTAGGCTTCTGGAAATGTTTTCAAATCATTATATTTAGTTTTGAAAAACAATTAGATATTTTTAGAAATAAAATTATTTATTTTTTGGATTAAATAAAATGTAATATATAAAAAAGTATACCTTCTATTTGATTTCCAAACAAGAATTTATTAATTTCCATAAGAAACATATTTTATATATTTTGTGGGTTGTGGTGACCTATTGGAATTTTTATCTTATGACTATATGTTTTATGTTTCAGGTTCCTAGTTGTACCTATAATTCATTATTTGTGGCTGATGTGGGGTGAGTTTGATGGTGGTGAGAAATTTGCGGTTTGTGGATATGATATCAGGATCTTATTGAGTTAGTTTTTAGTTGTTTTATTTTTGGTTGGTGTTTTATTTATTATTCATTTTTTTTATCCTCCAATTTATGGAGAGTTTTTTGTTTAATTTATGAAAATGGTTTGAATTATTTTAGTTGGTTATTTCCTTTTTGGAATGCTTCATTAATTTATATCATTATTTAATATTCTAAATTTTATCTCTTGTGGGATAAAAATTATTCCCAAAGGGTTTTGTATTATAACAAGGTAGTATTTACTAGTCCATTGGGGATCAGGAATTCCCTTAGGGTATTGTGGTAGGTTAGGATGGATTCTTGGTTGGATGGAATCAAATTTAGTTCAATAAAAAAGGTTTTAGAGCAGGTTTTGGGTTTCATTAATTTGGAGCCATTATTCTTGACACACCCCTTTCATTTGGGAGGTCATAGTATAGTAGAGACTATGTTTGTCAAAGAAGGACAGGTAATGGAGAGGAGAGTCTACATGTATCCTTTTCTTCCTGAGCCTCATTCTACCCAAGGAAGATTATGTTTTAAATTAATAATTTGAGATTGTTTTATTTGTTGAGATGAATTTTGATCTGAATTGAATTTTTTTTACCCATTGATTTTGTATGTGATATTGGGGTTCATTCTTGTTTTTGGGATGGAATTGAAGTAGGACCTGAGCTAAATTGTTATAATACATGTCTTGGGAAACTATGTGGTACCTACTAGTGGGGTCTGCCACTTTTGAGGAGTGTGTTTCAATTTTGGATCACATTTTCCCCTCCATGTGAAAAAATGTGCACATAAATTTTTCTTTGGTGGATAGATTTTTGGACTCCTCATGATTCTATACTTCTTATAATGTGATTTTCAAAAATAAGAGGTGCATTGATGAGTGTTTTCATGATGATTTTTGATGTGATTTTTAAGAACCTCATTTGAAGGGTTGTGTGGTTCTTTGAGAGAATTTTTTATTAAAACGTAGTTTGTGAAAATGAATGATTTTGAAAAAAAAATTATATAAAAATATGATTTTATAAATTATAAGGAATATTTAATTCCCTTATTTTTTCAAATTATTTTATAAAATATTTGTTTTTATTAAAGTATTTTGATAATGGGATGTTTCAAACCTACTTCATTAGCAATCAAAAAAGATATTTTCTTTGGAAAATTTTTTTTAATGTGTTCTGAAAATTGAAAATTAATTTTAATGAGAACACTATTTATGCATGGTTTATAAATGATGTTGGATTTTGAAAGGAATTTTTTAAGAATTAAGTTATTTGGTATTTTTTTTTTTTGTTCAAATGAGGTTTCCTAATTTTAAAATTTATGTTGTATTGGAATTTTAGTGATAAAATTTTATATTATTATTTAAAAATTAATTGGTGGAATTTTTAGTTTCAAAATAAATGTTCTTTTAGTGTAAATGTTTGTTCCTTGTTTGAGGGTTTGTTTTTTTTCCCTTGATTCCTAGAATATGGTGTAATAATTTGGGTTTTTTTGGAATGAATTGATGTTGTTCATGTATTTTTTATTTTTTCCTACATAAATGATTTAAAAGTTTTCACCAGTTTCGGTGCACCTAGACTCCATGTGAAGTGGTGATGTGGAACCTTTTGTGATATCGAGCCCCATTATAGACTTAGGGAATATGTATATGCCCTATTTCATTGTAGATTAGGGTAAATTATAAGTGGGGAGGTGGTTTGAATAGATTTATGTAACCCTAAATTCTCTTAGAACAACTATAATTTCATGGATGAGAGATATCAAGATTTTTATTATCATATTCAACCAATTTTAGTGGGTGTCTATCTTACCTACCTAACTGCATTAAGATATTTCTTATGAGATTTTAAAGATAGAGGTTTTCTAGAAGTTCTATATTGACGTTGTGAAAGGTTTGAAATTTCATGATCACATGGGTTTTCATTTTTGTGACCGATTAGTGAGGAATTACTGCAATCACTTTTTGAAATTGGTCTTCCTTTTTCCAAAGATAGTTGTCAACAATTATAGTAAAGATCATTTCTTCAAGGATCCCGTTCACTATGATCACTGTTTAGATGTACTTTTTTTGGGTCAAACATTTTTTCAATAGGATGTCAATGTGTCTATTCTAATAGAAACTAAATAGTCTAGGCAGCCAGTGCTGGGTGATGCCTAAGTTCCATAAAATGGCAATAAGTATAAACCAAAAAGTATGGAGAATGAATAGAATTAGATAGATCTATAACCAATGGTTCCTTCCAGTTATAATAGAATATCTCTCCTATTATTCTATGGAGGGGATATAGGGTATACGAATCCCTTATATCTTATGAATCCCAGGTTTTTCACTTTTTGTTGAGGTTTTTTTCATCATAAGAAGTTTTGTAAGATGGGTTATTGGAAGATGTATTGCGTTTAACACTTTGAGTATGGGTTTTTTGTTTTAGCACCACTCCATTGATTGTTGTGATATGGGTTTTGGAGATTTAATTTTATTTCCTTAATATTATGGATGATTAATCATTGTAGGTGTTTCTTAAGGATATTTTTTAATTCCTTTTTGTGGCATTATTTGATTAATTTTTGGAATTCTCTCCCTCCCTTATGAGTGTATATTGATTTATTTCACAAGGATTCATCTCTTTTAATGTTTGTTTGTTGGTTATATTTCATTTAGAACAATTATTTTTTTGATATTTTATATATTGTAGAAATTTTCACCCATTTCATTGTCGAGACTTTGAGGTGCTCATCATTTAGATATGAGAATTGTCCTAAGTGCACGATTGGGTATCTAAGGTGATTGTTCTTCCAGTTTACTTAGTATACTAAATGGTTTTTCAATTATTCCTTTTTGGTATATTCCATGTTAGGTTATCTCGTTCATGAATATAGGTTATCAATGTGTATCATGAATTGAGATTTGATCCCATTTCATTATTTTCGGGATATTTGTGGGTTCATTTTCCTTCTCTATTTTTGTATGTTATTTTGGGTTGACATTGATTTTCTCCATGGGTTTATTGGTTATACTAGGACACATTTCATAGTAGATATTCATAGGTTTCACCATATTATAGGAATTATAAATGGTAGAGAGACCAATTTAGTTCTCTCGTTCTTAATATGACTTATTGTTTGATGTTTTTGTTTAAGAAGTACTTTGAGAAGTTTGGGTAAGATTTTAGTTGATCAATTTCATAGTTTTGGAAGATAATTGTTTTTTGGTTTTCAGGATAGAAAGTGTTGAGTTGTTCTTTTGGTTAGGTCCTCATGGTATCTTCTATTTTTCATTCCCTTTTTTCGAATAAGGACTTTATGGGGAAAAATATTTCATGGGGGTAGTTTGTGACACCCTTAATTCACTGTGTTGTTTGTTTTAAATTATTTTATATGGATGATTTTTTGTTTGATTTTCTATGAGTTTTCATCTTCGAATATAGAAATTCTCATATGATTACTTCTATACATGGTTATGGCATATGGTTAGAGGGAAACCATGTGACCATCCATCATGAGGAGCCTTCTTAATTCATTTTGAACTATGAAAAACGTTTCACCAGGGGAAATGAAATTTTATGTCCAAATAGTTTGATCCCATAGGATAAATCATGTGGGTTTCCTCATGTGTCTGGGGTGTGCAGGATGACATACAAATGATTTTTTAAATTGTATAGAAATCATACAATGAGGATATAGTTTTTCAAAGTTCATAATGTAATGGGTGTTTCATGGTTTGTCTTACTATGTACTGCCTGGGCTGAACTTTGTGAGGGGTGTCTGGACTAGGTAGTGTCTAATATAAGGTTCTTTCATGGTATGAAAAACTATGTAACCAAATCATTGAGACCTTCCTAGTGTTTAATTTTTTTTTGAAATTACCATTTTCCATCTTTCAATTAAGAGGGGTTTCAAACATCCTCTACCATATTCATTCAACTGACTCATGGGATACCTTGGAGGATCTCTAAAATCTTCCACCTTTGATCCTTACCTTTTCATAAGCAATTTCCAATAGATCTGGAGCTATTTCAACCAATCTTTCCCTTTATTCATTTACCACTCTCTCCTCTATGGGCTTTGTCTTCCCCCATGAACTATATAAATTTTTTGGATTACTTTAGTGGTCTACGATTCAATAAAGTTGATATTTTTGGTTTTCAGAGTTTTTATATGTGTTTTCAATCCCCTTGGGTGTGTTAATCGATGAAGGTAACACATTTAGTCTTGGTTTTCACTTTTTTCAAGTAGGTGGTCCAACAAAATTGTTTCATTTTGGAATTTAAAGATGTCATATCCGTTATAAATTTCATTTTATTAAACATATGATTTTATGTGATACTGTTTTGAAGTTTAAAACACCATTTCATTGTGTTTTGATCTCAGCATAATTGGTTTCTCTTTTATATTCCATGTTTTGATGTTTAAAATGGTTTATTTAGAAGTATTACGATTTTTTGAAATTCTTGAGGGTATTTATGAAATTGTTTTCTTGATTTTTGTTGGTTGTTGATTTGATATTAGTTTTCAATGAGTGAAAATTATATTTTAATATGAGATTTTACATAAAGTGTGTTTTTTACCTAAAAGTGATTTATAAATGGATTCTTTAATTTATTTAAATTGTTATTTGGAGTGTGTGTGTGGTTTACCACTTATGAAAAATGAATCAATGGATATATTGAAATGTGGTTGATGGAAATAAAGGCCTTGTGCCTTATATTTTATTACAAATAAGAATAACAATGTGCGAGGGTGGATTTTAAATTTTTTAAATAGTGTATGATTATCATCATTTTACAAAAAATGCTTGTAATATAATTATAAGAAATGTGAATGGGATTAGAATCTTGAGCCTTGTTTGGATGTTAAAGGTTATATTGGCACATTGGTTTTAAAATGGAAAATATGAATGATACCACTTGATTTACCCTTTATTTGATTACCCATTGTGTGGGTTCGTTGTCATTATGTTATGATTTTTATTTCCCCTGTGTTAATTATTGGTCTCTATGTGATGTTTATTTTTTCCCTTGTGTGGGAATGTTCTTGATTATTCCATTGGTGAATTTGTTATATTGGGATATTTATTGTTGACTATTGGGGGTGAGTTTTAGCTATGGTTATTCCATTTGTATTAGACTTAACATACATCACTCATCTCGTATCATCATTAGAATCACTTCCAAAAGGATTCTTATTGATATCATTAAAAATTATTGAGATGGGGGAGGAGGATAACTCTTCATTCTAGAGAGTTTTCATAGAGAGATTCTATCCAGGTCTTGTGGGAATTATCCTTGATTCATTTCACACATATACCAAAAATCCATTAGTAATAATAAAAAAAATTAAATAGTGTTGGGGTTAAAAAAAATAATTTCACTAGTTACCTTATTATATACTTAATACCTATAGTGCCCCATGTCTATAATAAAAATAATAATTTTATTTATTAACTTTTTAAAACCCATCTAATTAAATAAATATTATGTTTGGAATAATATTTTCAAAATTTATTCAAATAGTGTTTAATATGTATTATTTCTCGCTAGAAAATTTAAATTGGTATATCATTTCTCCAAAATATTCTTCAGGACTTCAATAATAAATATTTATTTAATAAAAAAATATATCTTTTTTATTTTCTAATAATTAAATAAATATTATATTGACTTAATATAAAATAAATATTTATTAAATATTTTAATCAAAAAATACTCTCTTGACTACCTAGTGATGGAATATGTAAGAACCTGGACATTCTTTTCAGGTATGTTTTTTCCTCTCTAGTGTTTTTGAGGAAAAAGAGGAGTTTCAGAAAATTTCCTAAGTTCACGCCATGTACTTTATGAGTACAGGTCATGTACTCGGTTACCGCGGGTAGCCGTGTGCTGGCTGTGTAGCGGCCTTGCACACGGCTGGGTGGGGTGACTTGGAGGCCACCTAATGCAGAGTAAAGAAAAGGCAAGTACATGTCGTGTACTAAGAAAGTACAAAATGTGTATTTTTTTTTCATTAAATGGACCGGGGTCATGTCTTATCGACATAAACATATTCTTCTTCGACTTCATGCTGCAATCCATTTTTTTCATTTTATAATAAATAGGTTAATGGGTAGCCGGTAACAAAACAGACCCTGACCCAACAAACCATCTAGATTCAAATTTCAAAATATCAAAACCATCATCACAGTCACGAAGACCAAGGAATCTTGATCAACGAGCCACCTCGAGCCGCACCCACTACATCATCAACATCATCTAAATCGACTGTGGCTAGACCACACTACTGCATCATAACATCACCATTTCAAGCCACATACATTGCAAACCGCATGACAAAAGGGAGTTCATCCATGTCTCTGACAAAGCTCGAGTTGCACCCTTGCTGTCAAACCCTTTGTCGTCACCTTCCTTCGACATTCAGCTGTCGATATGAAGGGTTACATTCCAAAATAAAAATCGAAAGAAATCAACCAGAACATCAAGCAATCCCACATCATCAAACATATCAGATCAAGAACTGACTCACACTCAACACAAAAAATTGAATGAAACATGAACTCGGTGCAAAAAGTAAAAGAATCAATAGCCTGATTCACGAACACCGCAAAACCATCATGTATGCAACCCAAGAAGAAATAACTGTAAGGGAAGGAATCAGAAAACATCCCCCAGATGTTGTCGTCGAAGCAGACCAGATCTCGTCACCGCCGTCCAAGACACTCGGAGAGACCTTGATGAACCACCCAACACACATCGGAGAAGAAGAAACACCTATCAAGTTGCAGGAGCAGGGACATGCCCGCGGACCAGCGCCGTGTCGCCAAAGGGAGGCGAGGCCAACCACGGATGATACAAGAAGAACTGACACCAACAAAACTGAGGATCTTCCACCACTATCACCAGAGGAGGGGAATCGTGCCAAGACGAAACGAGGAAGGAGGTGGCGGCAAGGGGAAAACCTAAATCGCAGAGCCCCGTACGATATCATCCCAGGAATTATTGACTTCTTCGACTTCTTCATGAGAGAGAACCTGTACGGTTGCGAATCTTTGAGGATCCCCTGAGCAAACATACATCCACCTAATCGAACATCTTAAGTTGTTCCGGAATCGCATCGGTGATCTCTCTCTTCTCCTAGAGCAACATCCCTTGATTTCCCCTCTCTCCTGATAATTTCTTGGTTTAGCGTTTTGTGCATTTTTTAGATATACTTTATTATAAGGTTATTAAAGGCATGAGATTAATGTAGACCACATGGAGAATGGATGTAAGGGATTCTCCAGAGTTTCTTTATAATTATAAAATGTGAGTCCATTAGGGGAATTGATGTTGAGTGCATCCTCAGAGTGTCTTAGAACCTCGATGTGGGCCATAGGGGGAATGAGACGTTGAGTACTTACCCAGTGTGCATTTAGTACCGATACGAGACTATAGGGGGAATTGATGGGAGTGCATTCTCATAGAGTCTATACATTAGAAGAACCTAAGGTTTGAGACTGTGTGTGCTTCCCAGAGGGTTGCTTGTACTTTTTTGGTTGAGACAGAGGGGTTAGGATGTGAGTAATTCCCAGAGGGATACCTACTGTGAATAGCTACCTAATTGATTGTGAATTGAATGCTTGAACTGTGGAATTATTTTGTACAGAGAGCTTCCTTGTTTACTACATTCCTTTTACTTTTTGTCAGGCATATACTCACTAACTGTTAGGAACAGCTATTTTGGTGGTTTCCTACTAGGATTTTGTCTCACACCTTATTTGGGTCATGCTTTTGGGCCCAAACAGATTATATTGCTGTAGTAATAGATAAGGGGAATCACCCTTCTACTTCAGGTACTTGAGTGATGTGGATCATGAGAGCATGAGACCAAGCTGAGGCTTGGGATGCTGAGGAGTTTAACTATTTTCTTTTGTACTTTGGTTTAGTACTGTATTTCAGCATTGTGACTTGTTTGGATGTTTTCCTTGACATATGTATCATTCATCATTTTATATACATGTGCTCCTGTAGTTATTTCTTCCAGTTTTCTGATGTTTATTTTTTATGTATGTTTGCTCCTTTTGCTATTTTGTATCTATTTACATCCTCTATCTTACTCTTCTAATGAGGGCATAGTTTCACACTTTTGTATGTATGTCTATTGCTTCTGCTATTGTTATATGTATGTGTACTTCTTCTTATATTTCTTTAGAGGGTATTATTTTCTTCATGACTTACTATTTGGAACCTATAGCCAAGGATAGGGAGAATAGGTAATTAGTAATAAGCTGTTCCTGGGAGTAGCTAACCCGTGTATAGGGAAAAGCTAATTTAACTAGATTATTTCAATTTTTCTAGTTTTTAAATATTATAGTTAATTCATTTTCACCATTGGGTTACTCAGATGCTCTGTGCTATTATTGTTGATATTATTGAGGTTCTATTTCTATTGTAACCTGATGATATGAGTGTGTTCCATCTCATGCATCATAAATGAACTTAATATAAATCCCATTTCATTCATTCTTGCCATGCCACATAGGATTCTTTAGCGATTTCATTCTGTTGTGATAGATGTTGTGCTAAATATGCATGTTGTTATGATAGATGTTTTGATAGAATACCTTCTATTGATAAGGTATTGTTTTTGTAAGGTGTTTTTTGGATGGACTCCAAACATTGGTTCTTGAGGAGTTATGGGCACTCATTAACTGGAATTTTGTGGATCATTGTACTGTTACCGTTGTTTTTGACATGTATGAGATGCCAAATATTTATTCATTTGGAGTATGGGCCCTAACAGATCAGTATTTGGCACTTTAATGTTTGTTTCTGTGTTTTCTGGGATTCGGAACAGTTTATTAAGCTTATTGTCCGGAAAAACCCAGAATACACGGCGTATATTGATGCAACACTAGTCGTGTGTCATCCTCTTTAGGAATAGATTTTCTTAAGTACATTACATGCATTGTATGTACATATCGTGTAGTCTCTAACCATGTCACAGGACCTGTGAAATGAGACACAGGTTTTGGAACGTCTTGGTAGGACACACCATGTACCAGATGTGCACTATGTGTGTAGAGACTTGCTATCCACTGGGTGACTAACGACACAGATGGATGAAAACATAAGTTATATACGATGGTTCACTATTGTTCACTTCGTTTAGTGTAACCCATGTAGCCATCCGTGTATCTAAAAACATAGGCTGGCAAAGCGTCTTCTTATACATGTCGTGTCCACCATGAACATGTCATGTATTGTGAGCCATGTATCTGTTTGTGTCACTAACAACACGGGTTGGTGGATCTCAGATTTTACATGTCGTTTCTGGTATGAACACACTGCATAGTCTTCGTTTAAGAGAACAGTGTCGGTTAGTCATATAGGAGAACTCGGGAAGGGGAAGAGAAGTTAGTACACGTCGTGTGTTAGGATAACATGCCCTGTTTTTGCGATATTACACGACCAGTTGTGGAAGGAGTAAACGCCCAAGTAAATGGTTTTTGGGAACATGCCATGTAGTCTTTATACACACCGTGTAGTCATGTTTTGAAAATTTTGAATGCATTATTCCTTCTGTACCCTTCTTGTACATCTATTTGGAGACCTTGAGGGCCAATCGAGCCCAGAAGTTCATGATCCTAGAGTATAGTACCATATCAGATATAGAGCATTCCACTCCTTTCAACGACATTCAGCATTTCACACTCTTTCTAGGAGGATATGGTTTATTCCTTACAAGGATGTTTAAGGATGGACTCAGAAAGGACATCTGCTCGCAGGTAAATATAATCAGGTTGACTTCCATTACTTCCATTCTCAAACATGCATTGATCACAAAGGGGAATATGAGGGAATCTAGAGTTATGATCCAGGGCGGATCAACAACTAGTGTTAGTGATTTTCTAGATGACAGCTGGAAACACTGAAGGGAGAATACACGGGGAGATCCAAGTAGGCGGGATTTATCTCTTGGTAGCCAGGAGGTATGCTACTAGTGCGTGGGAAGCGGGCATATGAGGCCGCAGTTCCAGAGAGACCCAGTGGAGGGATGATAGTGTGGCAAGATGGTTTACGTTCAGCATTTCTGTCTGGCCTTCTCACCAGCAGCTGGTGACTATGATTCTTCTATGACCCCTGATATAGGAGTAGCTCCACCAGTTCCCCACCATTTTGAGAACTAGAGTTCTTCCGATAGTTCAAGATGTGTTAGAGGTCACATCCATGTTGTTAAGTCTCCAGGATATCAATGACAGTAGTGTGGATCAACTCAGAGCAGTCAGGCAGGGTCACAGGGTCATGGAGGAAATCAGAATTCTACAGTGGAGCAGTCCCAGTAGGACCAGGATCCCAGACGCTCAACAGTTCGAGGTATGATCCCAGATTCCTCGGTTTTATCTTCAACTCTTTATGACACATGGACTTTTCATATATTTATATCTTTTTTTTTGTGGATATCCTTGGGATCTATATCCTTTATTCTTATGATATCTTTATAGTTGACACTCTGTTGGGGATGAGAACAACTATTGTATGTCAGTGCAAGGAGTTCCCTCTTGAGATTTGTGGGTGTCACTTCATTTGGGATCTCTATGTCCTAGAGATGACAATATATGATTTCATTATCAGAATGGATTGGTTAGTTCCCTTTCTAGATGTTTTCAATTTCTATCACCATAGGGTTAGTTTCATATCATTAGAGGGTAGATTGTTTCTTTATAAGGGAGAATGGGATATCTAGGCGATCAGAGCGGGACCAGAGCATCATGGGTTGGGAGGAGTTACAGCCCAAATTTCTAGTCTATATCTAGATGACTAGGGGACTTCACAGATGGACACTCTTCAAGTGGTGGATCATTTCTGTAATGTATTTCTATAGTACTTTGTAGGTTTTCCTCTAGAGCGAGAGGTAGAATTTCTTATTGAGCATGTTCCAGGAGCGGCATCGATGTCCATTTCTACTTATAGGATTACTACACTTGGGTTTCAAGAGATAAAGAATAAGTTTTAGGAGTTACATTAAAAGGGTTTCATCCAACTAATACTTCTATTTGGGGTTCTCCTACCCTTTTTGGGAAGAAGGAAGATGGCACTCTTAGGATTTGGGTGGATTTTTAGAAGTTGAACCAGTTTATGGTAAAGAACCGATATCCCTTGCCAAGGATTGATGATCTCTTTGATCATCTTTGAGGATACTGGGTGTTCTCAATGATTAAATTGAGGTCTGGTTACCATCAATTGCTTGTTAGACCATTTGATATACCTCTTACAGCCTTCTGGGGAATGCATGGTCCATATGAGTATGTAGTTATGCCGTTCGGTCTCACAAACGCGCATGTAGTCTTCATGGCACTGATAAAACGTGTGTTCCATCCATAATTGGATTATTTTGTGGTAATCTTTGTGCATGATATCGTTGTGTACACTCATACTCTCCACAACTATGCCACGCATCTTGATACCATTCTGAGTACACTGAGAGAGCATCATTTATATGATAAGATCTCAAAATGCCACTTTTGGATAGATCAGATTCACTTCTTGGGTAATGTTTTCTTAGAGACTACATTATCAGTAGACCAAGAGAAAGTGAGAGAGATAGTTTCCTAGAATTATCCAAAGAACATATTTTAGGTGTAGAGTTTTTAGGGATGGATGAGTGCTACAGACACTTCATTAAAATCTTTTCATGCTTAGAAGCACCTCTAACATGCCTAATTAAGAAGGGTGAAAAGTTCTTGTGGTTAGATTCTTGTGAGTTAGCCTTTCATGAGCCAAAAGTTAGGATGAACTCAGCACTGATACTATTATTTACAGGGTCAGTAAAGAGATATACTATTTTCTGTGATGCTTTAGGTATCAGGATGAGAGTTGTGCTTATGCAAGGAGGATTTGTTGCATACATGTCTCAGTAGTCGAGGCCACATTAGAGGAATTATCTGATGCACAATCTCGAATGGGTAGTTTTTGTTCATGCATTACGCTGTTAGAGACATTATCTTATGGGAGAGATTTTTTTTGGTTTTCATAGACCAAAAAATTCTCATGTATATTTTCACTCATTGTGACTTGAATTTGAGACAAAAAAGTTGGGTAGGGTATCTTCAGTCCTTTGACTTTGATTTTTCCAATACGCTAGGGAAAGGCAATGCAGGGCAGATGCACTGAGCAAGAGGACTCAGATATAGGTAGTTTTGGAGACCAGTATTGAGTTGAAGCTTATGGATCTATTCACTGAGATGCATTTGGAGGTCTATGACAGGCTGGTGTAGATGTATCATTCTTCTGTATCTGTTACCTCTACACTTCTCAATCGAGTTTGAATTAGGTAGCTATCAGATTCTAAAGGTCCAATCCTATGGGAAAATATGTTAGGAGAGGACCCTATTCATGGATGGACATTAGGTAAGGATGAGATCTTGCGTTTCCAGGTGCACGTATGGGTATCAACAGACATATGAAAGGAGTTGACGTGGGACTTTCATTCATCAGTTTGGTAAATTAATACAGTCGTCCCCAAGATGTTTCATGATCTACATCATTAGTATTGGTGGCCAGGTATGAAGAGAGATGTTGGTAGTTTTTTCATGAGGTGTTTCCCCTGTCAGGAGGTTAAGGTGGAGTATCAATGAAAAACAAGGCTTTTTTAGCAGTTACCAATTCCCGAGTGGAAGTGTAATGACGTCGTGATGGATTTTGTGACAGGTTTACTGAGATCACCTCGAGGGAATGATATATTGTGGGTTGTCATTGACAGACTCGTGAAGGTTGTTCACTTATTTATGATCAAGGAGACCATCATTGTTGATGAGATGTGATGGTTGTACATATGAGATATTGTATGTCTACATGGATTTCTACACTCCATTGTTTCAGAAATGGACGCACGTTTTACTTATTGGGTCTGGTAGGGGCTTCAGAAGGCTTTGGGTACACATGTACTTTTGTGTATAGCCTACCACCCCATGAATGATGGCCAGTCTGAGCATACGATTCAGGTGCTTGATGACAGGATCTGAGCATGAATTCTGGATTTTGGAGGTTCTTGGGAGAAGAACATACCTCTTATGGAGTTTTCCTACAAAAATAGTTTTCGAGAATCTATTAAGATGGATCCTTATGAGGCTTTGTACGATAGGCCATTCCGATCACCCTTATGTTGGATGGATGACGGAGAGGGAGCTATGTTGGGACCTCATCTTATCCAGGAGACCAGCAAGAAAATTGAGTTTATTCGGAGAGGATGGCTACTGCACAGACTTGACTGAAGTCTTATGGTGATCAATGGAAACGACCTCTGGAGTTCATGGTCGAGGATCATGTTTTCTACATTTCTATGCTTCAAAATTATTTCTCAGAAACATATCATGTCTTACAACCTGAGGAGGATGAGTTAGAGTTTTATACCTCATTAGAGGAGCATCCTATCTGGATCATTGATCGATGTATGAAGGTTCTCTATGGATGGTCTATTCCTCTGGTATGGGTGCTATGGAAGCACGGGTGAGTATAGGACGATATTTGGGAGAGGGAGGATGATGTACATTTGCAGTGAATGGATTTGTTTGGGGTTTCTTCTTCAATGTTACCTTGCTAGGGAAATTCGGGGATGAATTTAGTTAATGGGGGAAGTTTTTAAGATCCCGTAACTTCTTTTTAGGTATGATTTTCCATTTCTGGTGTTTTTGAAGAGAAATAGGAGTTTCTGGAAATTTCTTAAGCACATGTCATGTACTTTTTGAGTACACGCTGTGTCCTCAGTTACTGTGGGTAGCCGTGTGTTGGCAGTGTAGCGTCCTTGCACACGACTGTGTGGGGTGACTTGGAGTTCGCCTAAATCAGAGTACGGAAGAGGCAAGTACACATCGTGTACTTAGAAAGTACAAACTATGTATTTTTTTCTTTAAATAGATTAGGGTCACGTCTTATTGACATATACTTATTCTTCTTCGAATTCTTCATCCGAGAGAACTTGTACGGCCACAGATCTTCGATGGGATCCTGATCAAATGTACATCCTCCAAATCAAACAATGTCAGTTGCGTTGGAATCATATTGGTGATCTCTCTCTTCTCCTAGAGAACCATCCCTTGAATTTCCTCTCATTTGAGATTTTCTTGGTTGAGAATTATGTGCATTTTTTTCAATCTATTTCATTATAAGGAGATTCAAGGCCTAAGATTCAAGTATATCTATCTAACAATGCCGAGGTAGGTGTTTTGTGACTTTCTATAGAATTTCATTGAGTTATATGTGAAAATTACCCAATAAACATTAACGATGTATTGCGTGTTTACCATTTTAGCCTCGTTTGTTTCCTTCTATTCTTGTATGCTTCTGTAGAGGTATATTGAATGTGATTAGGGTTAAATTTTTATTCATTAGAGGTGTTTCCCATGAATTTTTTAGTTGTGGTTGATTGGTTTTTCTTAGCCTATTAGGCTTCCTTGATTATTCCCATTCCTAGCATTATATGATGGTGTGACTAATATTCTAATATGCTGATTTGCCATATATTTTTACCCAAGTAGTTATTGATGTTTACTTTGGCCTCGATGCTTTTCAATACTTTTTGATTTATACGGGGCCATGAGAACCTGGTGTAGTAGACTATAGGGAGAATGGACGTAAGGGATTCTCCAGAGTGTCTTTATAATTATACAATGTGAGACTACATAGTGAATGGATGTTGACTGCTTCCTCATAGTGTATTATATCATCAACATGGGCCACAAGGGGAATGAGACACTAAGTTCTTCCCTAGAGAAACTTTAGTACCGATACGAGAATATAGGGGGAATTAATGGGCAGTGCATCTTTACCGAATCTATTCATTAGATGTACCAGAGGGGGGAGACAGTGTGTGCTTCTAGAGTGTTGCTTGTACTTGTTTTGTTGAACAATATGGGTTAGTCTATGAGTACTTCCAATAGGGTTTCCTGCATTGATTAGCTACTTACATGATTCTGAATTGAGTTCTTGAACAGTGGAATTATTCAGTGTTGACTGCTTCCTTGTTTACTACATTCCATTTAATTATTGTCTTCCATATACTCATAGACTATTAGGCATAGATCTTTTGGTGGTTTCCTACTGGGATTTATTCTCACACCATGTTTGGGTCATGCTTTGGTGACCAAATAGATTATATTGTTGCAGGTACAGATAACGGAAGGCACCCTTCTAGTTCATGTACATGAGTGCTATGGAGCTGGAGAGTATGGGACCAAGATGAGGCTTGCAATGATGAGGATTTTATCTGTTTTCTTTTGTACATTGGTTTAGTTCTGTATTTCTGCATTACAAATATTTTTGTTGTTTTCCTAAACATATGTACCATGCATCATTTTATATATATGTCCTCCTATTGTTATTTATTCTAGTATTCCGTTGTTTATTTTTGTATGTATGTTTGTTGCTTCTACTATTGTGTATGTGTTTATTTCTGATGTGTTACCCTACCAATGAAGGAATAGTTTCACCCTGTTTTATTTATGTTTACTACTTCTGATATTCTTGTATATATGTTAACTGCTTCTACTATTTCATTACAAGGTATTCTATTCTTCTTTACTTACTGTTTGGAGCCTATATCCTGGGATAGGATGAAATATGTAAATAGTAAAAAGCTATGTTCATGAGTAGTTGACCCGTGTATAGATAAAATCTGATTTACTTTGAATATTTAAATATTTCTAGTTTTTCAATTTCACAGGTGATTTTATTTCACCATTGGGGGACTCAAATGCATTTTGTTGTTATTGTTGATGTTATTGAGGTTCTATTTCTATTGCAACCCGATGAGATGAGGGTGTTCCGTCTCATGCATCATATAGGAACTTGCTAGAAATCACATCTCATGAATTATTTACATTCCATTTATGATTCATTAGTGATTGAATGCTGCTGTGATAGATGTTGAGTTAAATATGCAAGTTGTTTTGATAGATTCTTTGATAGAATACCTACTATTGATAAGGTATTGTTTGTGTATGGTGTTGTCTGGATGGATTCCAAATGTTGGTTCTTGAGGTGTCATGGGCCCTCATTAACTAGAATTTGGTTTATTATTCTACTGTTACCCTTAATTTTGACATGTATGAGATTCCAAACACTGATTCGCGGGGATTATGGGTCCTCACAGATTGGAATTTGGCAATTTAATGTTCATTTTTAGTGTTTTCTAGGAATTAGAGTAGTTTTTGAGGCTTATGATATGGAAAAACCCAGAATACACAGTGTGTATTTTTTCAACATATGGCGTGTGTCATTCTGTTTGGGAAGGAACAACTTTTCTTAAGTACACGTCATGCACATTATATACACGCGGTGTAGTCTCTAACCATGTTACATGACATGTGGAATGAGACATGGGGTTGGGAATGTCTTGGTAGGACACTCTGAGTACCGAATGTTCACACAGGGTGTAGATACCTGGTGTCTGTCATGTGACTAATGACAAGATCGGTGAAAAATTAAGTTATACACGTTGTCTCACTCCTGTACACACCGTGTAGTGTAAACCATGCCACCAACCTTTTAGATAACTACACAAGTCGGTGGTGCCTCTTCTTATAAATGTCATGTCCACCTTGAACATTTCATGTAGTGTGATCCATGTATCCAACCGTGTCACAAACAACACTGGTCGATGGAGCTCGTCTTGTACACGTCATGTCTGGCATGAATACAATGTGTAGTCTTGGTTTAAAAGAACTTTGTGGGTTATCCATGTAGGAGAAATTGAGTAGGGAAAGAGATGTAGAGATCCAATGCTTGACGTGCATGGACATTACATTACTTTTTCAAAATACTTAGAACATATCAAAAACAGATTCCCAAAGACCGTATTAGTTTGTGTCTTTGGAAGCTTTGAACACAAACTTCTAATAATGGTGAAATATCTTCAACATCTCCCATATATATCTTCACAATTTTTTCTCCATAAAACTTTGATTTATATCCTGGAGAAAAGAAAACATAAAAATGGTGACCTCAAATTATCATTAATGGTAGGCAGGGAGAAAATAAAACAATCCATATTCATTTATTCTTAAAAACATGAACACAAAGTTTAAACATCAAAATCTTGATTCGTGAAATAAATCATGGAGGTACATAAGTCATAGATCTTAAAGGAACATTAATCATTATAAAATAGCATGACAATAAAACATTGAATTATAGAAAACCATTAAGCACATGATATTATTTCTATTGTATCCATGGAATTACTACCAAGACCATCATAGTGGACAATTTCCATTCCTGAACTGGGTTTACGTGTCATTCCAGCCCTATATTACAGAACTAGATTTACATCCCGTTCTAGACATGTCTATCTCATGAGATATAAATCTTCACCCAATGCATTGGAGGGAGAAATAGTTCCCATGTATCTCATAATAAAATCATTCTTACGTTTGCCACAAAATAAACATAAATCATTCATCATAACACAAGGAATAAAATATGTTTCATTAACATCATCCCATCATAACATAATCTATATAATGAAAATGGATATCATTTAATAATAAGAAAAATCAAACCATGTAAATAATATTGACATTATACTTGATACTTAAAAATATTAAATAATATCATCTTTGATGGAAAATAGTTTTGATAAAACACTTGAAATGATTTCTTGAGGAAAATATCCTTTCTTCTTCAAAATTAATTTTATTTTCTTACAATGCCATGAAATTTTAAAAGAAAATTTTTCTCTTGAAAATAATCATGAAATATTGTAGAGTAAGATTAATGAAAATACTACATTATGAAACCGTAAAAATCATTTCATGCCATATAGGTTTAAAATAAACATTCTCTTTGTGATTTTTCCCAGAAATGTCAAAAAATACCTCATATGGTAAACAAAAGAAAGATTCCATACATACCATGTAGAAAAAGTCAACAAATAGTAAAAATGACATTAAACATACATGAAATAATAGTAAATCTTTTATGGAAACATTTTTAGGAAACATGGACATGGATGATAAATATAACCCCAGAAAATACTTACATATAAGCAATCTCAGATAAAAATGAGATTGCAACATTATCTGTTACCTTAGGTCCGATATGATTCATATTTATATGAACCTCCTGTATAGAAGGTTTAAACGTATTATTAACTTTTAATAGAACCATAATAATATTTATGTTATCATATATGATTCACTTACGACTTTATTTTACCCGTTCATTTGACAATTCCATGTTAATGTATCGTTTTGGGTAAAATCATTTCATTTTTCGTACGTGTTCTGACTTGTAAAAATCCATATGATTAAATAGATATAGATTAATTACTTCCAGAATGTAAAACATGATTTATATATAATATATATTCATAATATAAATATATATAGTAGATCGATAAATGGAACGAAATACACCGTTCATGGAGACGGTAAACCATACGTACACACGAACGCTGTTTTTGTTTCCTTATTAAATTGAATGGATATAAGTAAATAAAATACACATAAATACAGTAACATTATTATGTCATATATCTCATTATTATTCATTATATACACTTTAAAATCATTCTTTAATGATTAATATGTATAATTAATGTCATTGCGTCATGGAGACAATAATCCATACATACGCACGAGTGATGGTATTATTCCCATAATTATTTAAAGGAATTAGAATGGATGATAGAATATATCATAATTAGTATAATTTTATAATAATCATATATAGTTATTCTTTACACCATTATACCCATCCATGTAAGGTGGTGGTGGAAAAACAGATTACACCACGACGTGGAGATGATATTCCCTACGTAAGCACACACGGTGATTTCGTTTACCATAGGATGGATAGAAAGTGAAATAGGGTTGTTTAATATTTATAATAACATATAATTATATAATTAATACTGATTTTATTACTATATAATGAAACAACTAATGAAGAGGATGTATAAGAAGAAATAAACTTGAAAGAAACGTTAGAAGAGATTACCTCTTCCTCGATGTGCCTCTTTTAAACATCCTCTTAGGGCACTAGAGTTGGTCTTTTGAGAAGACCAGAACCTCTATGATATAACTAGAAATGTTGAGAAGATAAATTTTCAGGGTTTGTCTGATATTGAAGGCTCAAAATGGTGTTAAGAGAAGAGGGAAGGTGTACCCTTTTATAAGGGAGGAGAGGGGCACCTTTGAAAACATAAGAAATATTAATTTATAATAAATCCAAACCCCACATTAAAACTTCCAAAATGACTCAAATATGAATATTAGATGAGATAGGTTTGTTATATCATCGGAAAATAAAATTTAGATAGGTTGGAAATTTATTTTAAACCTTATCAACTTGATTTATCCTTATTTAATCTACTTAATTTTATTTGTGGTCATAATATTCTAATTTTTAAATTGTTATAAATACTTACTTAGGTGTTGTGAATTGTCCATAATTAGATACATTATTACTTTCTCTATCATATAATTTCCAATTTGTAATTTTTAAATATTTTTGTGATTTTAAAACAATTTAATAATATGTTATTTTTATAAAATATCAGTATTGTCAATTTTGAAACTATTCAATTATTTGAATTTAAATAAAATCCATATAGAAGATATATTCAATGAAAAATATTTAATAGATTTATAACATGTCATATTCAACTAGAAAATTCGTGGAGCACATTAAATAGTTCATATATTATTTATTTTAATATCTTTATAACCATTTATTTGATATTTTTCTTAGTAATGTAATTTCAACATTACTATTGTGTCATCATTAATGATAATTATTTAATCCCTAAAAATTATAAATAAATTCACATGATGTATATAATTTTATTATATTTCTTTAGACTATTAATGTTTGTAGTTTTATGAAATTTATCACTAAATTATTACACTTATAAGATTTTAGAGAGTGTCATGTTGTCACTTTCTTTGGTTTTTTTAATAATCATGTCATTTTCATGGTCCAATGTCATTGAAATTAATCTATTCAAACCCTTAAGTGATATGGGTCAAGTTTTATTAACCCAATAGAATTTTCACATTTGTTAGAGTAATTTTATAATCTTATATTTACCCTAAATTACTCGATTTAGCTTTAACTATGGAAAATAAAATTTACCGTAGTTACTATTCATAGTGCCCAAAAATAAAATGTATCATATTAACATAATTTGGACCCAATGATTCCAAATATAGAACCCATTTTTCCAAATTCAAAACACTGTAGTTGCAGAAATTAATTTAGAATTAATCCTATTTTTATGAAAATTAGTTTTAAAAGTTAAAACATTGAAAAAGATTGAAATGATTTTACTTGTGAATTCAATGTACAATCAATGATAATGAAATAAATTATTTTAAATGGTAAAAATATTTTATTTATACTTTTAAAACATTCAATATTATTATTTAACCATATAAATTATTACGATGAATAAAGTTGTGTTTAATTAAAATATAGCGTGTTTTTACTATTTATTAAAATATGAAAGTTATCAGAATATTATGAAATATTTATCCAAAGTAAATTTTTATATCCTGATCCCAAATAAGAATTTTATTTTTTTAAATTGTTCTTATAAACATGTCAAAAAATAGATTAAATGTGGATGCACCATCAAAAGGCGGCAAAACTACATTTTTTGAAAAATACTTATTTTACCAGAAAAATTTATTTTGTTCTCATACCATGTTCTATAAAATGTGTAAGACGAATCATAATGATATAAAATTAAAAATTCAGGTAAAACTATTCATAACATCTAGGTCATTATAATATTATAAGAATATATCGTTGTTTAGTTAAACCCGTTATTGCGCACTACACACGCTATCGAGGAAGGTCGCGATTACGTGTAATTCAAGCCAAATCAGGGCTGTGTGTAGTGAAAGATCCCTTTTGTGTTGCATTTAAAATAATCAGAACTTATTTCAATCATACATTAAAAAAATCCATACTTAATGTTGCGTAGAATAATTTCTACAATACAAACTTGAAATTGTGTGTAACACAAGCCAAGAATAGTGTTGAGTATACTGTAAGCTAATATGGTGTTGCGTATAGTGCAAAATAATCTTGGTGTTGTGTACAACACAAGACATCAATGAAATTAAAATTAATAATTCTCATAAAATATTGGGGTGCTACATTCTACCCCCCATAGAATGAATTTCACCCTCGAAATTCGTTGGGGAAATAAATCGTTTACTACATGAATGTTTATTTCATAGAAACCCACATCATAAAAAGAAATACTCAAACTCTATTTAAAAAGTGAAGTAAGAATGGTAACGGTCACCCAAAGTAACTCTACACTGGGTTTCCATATAGGATAATATAGGTGAAAACATGGATATGGAGGAGAAATATGACCATCTTGTTCTGATGAAGAGTGGTAGAGAACATGGCTATGAAAAAACCAACAATCAAAAAGGCATAAATATGTGATGATCTAAGGTACCATCTGATTCATTGGATATAAGATTACTAGGACAACATTTTTGGATTTCATTATCATTACCGTAATGTTGAAGAATTTTTGAATTAAAATAAATACTTACTTAATTTTGGTACAATTTAACCATTAATCGTGCCTTGAAGAATTTCCAATTCATATCTTTATGAAATGAAGTTGAAATTGCCATTCGTGAAGTATTATAAAATCTTGCAATAGAATGATAGGTCATTCCATCTGTCTCTATCAAAAAAACGTTTGCACAAGTTATTAAATACACATAAGTCCATCTATGCTGAGATTAATCATATATGGTTCCAAAAATGGACTTATACTTCATCTATCATCCTTATTAATAAATTAAAACTAGTTTCTACTAACTAGGGACTTCCTGTATGCCATTGGTAGGCGATAAAGGCATGTCACACTTCGGTTGTGGGTTCGACTCCCACAGCTTTGTCCGACGCGAAGGGTTGTCGCCCATTCTGCAGGTTGTCCTTTTTCTAAAACAATACTATTATAATATTACAGAAATAATATCAAAAAGAGTTCTAGCCTTAAACAATACTATCTGATGTGCAACATAATCCATTCCTATCTCTAGACTTATCCAAAATACATCTTTACAAACTCATAGTATAAAAATAACTATTACTAAAAAGGTCATATAACAAGCAAGTGAATACCAAAATTTATCCCACATATATCACAAGATATATCTGGTTGATCACATTCCAAATATGTGATTACCTTAATCATGTATTCTCTGAAAACATGTTTTACCATAGAACGTTAGTAAAAATATAAATGCTGTAAAAATTTAACTCCTTCCACATACCGAAAACCCAATATTTCTATATACTCAATCCATGATATCACTTTGTCCTTATATCACTCATGATCTGATGAATACTATCAAGTGTATTATTTTCTCCTTATCCATTCATTATTCGCATATCATCTTCATTCCAAAAATATTTCAATCACTTTTCATGGTTACCAAAACCATATTCTTATAAAAAACAACAATGGACCAATACATAGATATTCAAATATACAATAAAAGTACCTCAAGAACATTATTCTTGAATTCCTATACGTAAAACCTTCAATCCATCATCTTCAACAATAGGCATGGAATAGGTCCTTCCTCAATTTAGAAGTAACCTCTTAGGCCAGGGCATTGAGTTGTGTAATTCCCATGTTCTCCACAGATAATAGATTGTACTCCATATCAGTTTGTCACCCTATGACCCTTTTCCCCACTAAGATAACATCTTCCCCTCCAATTGATGTATTCATCAAGGTTCTTCTTCCCTTATTTAGAAATCTCAATCTTCCTTTCTCTATGCTCCTCAACATGAAAACATGAGTAAAAGACCATCTTCCTCTTATTTGATGAATTAGGAATACAAGTAAATATTCCCTTGTTAATCATATATCGTGATGAATGATTCAGCATAATCACAATATCGTTCTCTCTAGGAATTACGCAATTTCATTGCTCATAGTCACCAATTTGTCCATTGAATTAATTGTTAACCGAATTCCTTCTCGTTACCTCCATTAAGTAAAACAAAAAAAGAATTCTGTGAGAGGAAAAAATATTACTAGGTAAATAACATAATCAAGGGGGAGTAATATCAATCTCTAACATATTAGGTTTAATTCTATGATCATAACCATAATTATAGGACTACAACCTATACTTATACTTAATCATAGGGACATCCCTAGACATACCATAGAAATATCTCTAGGGATCTCACTAATATTTTTGCATCCTAGTTTCCAATGTTCAACTAAACCTTCCCTCTGATACCAACTATAGAGACCCAAAGCATGACGTACATGGACATTAAATTAAATTTTTGGAATTCTTAAAACATAACAAAAATATATGCCCAAAGTTTGTATTAGTTTAGTGTCTTTAGAATCATGAAACATAAACCTTATAATCATGATGAATGATCTTCAACATCTCCCATAAAGATCTTCACCTTTTTTTCTACCTAAATACTTCTTTTATATCTTGGGGAAAATAAAACATGAAAATGGTGAGCTAAAATGCTCAGTATGGTTAAGCATGGAGAAAATAAAACAAACCATATTCATTTGAATTAAAAAACACGAACATAAAGTTTGAACATCAAAATCGTGAGTCGTGAAATTAATCTGGGAAGTACATAATTCATAGATCTTAAAGGAACATTAATCATGATAAAATAACATTAGAATAAAACATGGAATTTCGGAAAACCATTAAGCGCATGATATTATTTCCATAGTATCCAAGGAATTGCTGACAAGACCATCATAGTGGAAAAAGTCCATTACTGAACCGGGTTTACTTGCCGTTCCGGCCCTGTATTATGGAACCAGATTTACTTTCTGTTCCAGCCATGTCTATCTCATGAGATATATTTATTTACCAAATTAATTTGAGGGGGATATATTTCCCACTGTTCTCATAATGAAATCATTCTTACGTGTGCCACAAAATAAACATAAATCATTCATCATAACCCATAGAATAAAATGGGTTTCATATACATCATCTCATCATAACATAATCCATATAAAGAAAATCGATATCATTTCATCATAAGGAAAATAAAACCATGTAAATAAGAGAGACAATATACTTGAAACATAAACATATTAAATAATGTCATCTTAGATGTAAAATAGTTTTTATTAAACACTTGAAATAAATTATTGAGGAAAATATGCTTTATTATTCAAAATCATTTTCATTTCTTAAAATGCCATGATATTTTTTTTAAAAATAATTATGTTGAAAATAATAATGAAATATTATAGAGTAAGATTCATGAAAAAAAGGCTTTATGAAACCGTATGAAATCAGTTCATGCTGTATGAGTTAAAAAACATTATCATCGAACTTTTTGCCAGAAAAGTCAAAAAGTACATCATATGGTAAACAAAAGAAAGATTCATTATAAACCATGTAGTAAAAGTCAACAAAGGGTAAAAATGACTTTAAACATTCTTGGAATAATATTAATCCTTTTATGAAAACATTTTTAGAAATCATGGACATGGATGATAAATATAACCCCAGTAAATACATACTTACATGCAATCTCAGATAAAATTGAGATTGAAACATTATCCCTTACCTTAGATCTGATAAGATTCGTATGTATCCAAACCTCCTGTATAGTGGGATTAAACATATTATGAACTTGTAAAATAACAATAATAATATTTATGATATCATATATGATTCACTTACGACTTTATATAACCCGTTCATTTGTCTATTCCATGTTAATGCATCATTTTGGGTAAAATCATTTCATTTGGCATACGTGTTTTGACTTGTAATTATTCGTATGATTACTTAGATCAAGATTAATTACATCGAAAATGTAAAAAATATTTTCTATATAATATATATTCAGAATAAGTATATATATATATATAATCGATCAATAAATGGAACGAAATACACCATTTATGGAGATGGTAGACCGTACGTACGCATGAATGCTATTTTCATTTCCTTAATGGATGTATGTAAATAACATATAAATAAATCTATTATCATTATGATGTCATATATATCTTTATTATTCATTATATATACTTTATAATCATTCTTGAATGATTAATATGGAGAATGAATGTCATCGCGTCGTGGAGACGGTAATCCGTATGTACGCACGAGCGATGGTATTATTCCCATAATTATTGAATGGAATTAGAGTGGATGATAGAATATCTCATTATTAGTATAATGTTATAATAATCTTATATAGTTATGCTTTACACCATTATACCCATCCAAGTAAGGTGGTGGAGGAAAAACAGATTACACAACGGCGTGGAGACGGTATTCCGTACGTACGCACACGAGGTGATTTCATTTACCGTATAATGTATAGAAGGTGAAATAGGGTTGTTTAATATTTATAATAACATATTATCATATAATAAATACTGATTTTATTACTTTATAATGAAGAAACTAAATAAGTGGAAGTAGAATAAGAAAGAAACTTGAAAGAAACGGTAGAAGAGATTACCTCTTCATCGACGAGCCTCTTTTGAACTTCCACTTAGGGTACTAGAGTTAGTATTTCGAGAAGACCATAACCTCTAATATATAAATAGAGAGGTTGATAATAGGATTTGGTAGGGTTTTTCCAATATTGAAGGCTCAAAATTGGGTAAAGTGGAGAAGGAGGTGGTGCCACTTTATAAGGGAGGAGAGGGTCACCTTTGGAAACCTAAAGATATTAATTTATTATAAATTCAAAAACCACTTAAAAATTCCAAAAATTACTCAATTAAAATATGAGGTGATATAGGGTTGCAATCTCATCATCCAATAAAATTTAGATATATTTTTAGTTTATTTTAAACATTATCATTTTGATTAATCAGTATTTAATCTATTTAATTTTCATTGTGGTAATAATATTGTAATATTTAAATTGTTATAAATAAATAATTATGTGTTGTGAATTTTTAATAATTAGATACATTATTACATTTTATAACATATAATTTTCAATTTGTAATTTTTAAATATTTTTTTGATTTTTAAACAATTTAATAATATGTTACTTTTATAAAATATCAATAGTGTCAATTTTGACCCTATTCAATTATTTGAATTTAAATAAAATCCACATAGAAGATATATTCAATAAAAAATATTTAATAGATTCATAACCTGTCATATTAATCCAATAATTCTTGCAGCACATTAAATAGTTCATATTATAATTATTTTAATATTTTTAAAACCATTTATTTGATGTTTCTCTTAATAAAATAATTTCAACAATACAATCATGTCAACATTAATGATAATAATTTACTCCCTAAACATTATAAATAAATTCACATGATGTTGATAATTTTATTATCTTTATAGAGACTATTAATGTTCAATGTTTTATGAATTTTATCACTAAATTATTACACTTATAATATTTAAGAGAGAGACATGTTGTCACTTTCTTTGGTTTTATTAATAATTATGTCATTTTCGTGGTCAAAAGTCCATGAAATTAATCTATTCATACCCTTATAAGATATGGGTCTACTTTTATTCATCCAATAGAATTTTGGCCGGTGTTAGAGTGATTTTATAATATTATATTTACCCTTAATTAACTGATTTATCTTTAACTATGGTATATAAAATTTACCGTAGTTATAATTCATAGTTCCCAAAAATAAAAAGTTGCCTATTAATATAATTTGGACCTAATAATTCAAAATATGTTATCAATTTTTCCAAATTAAAATATCAGAAGTTGCCGAAATTAATTTAAAATTAATCCCATTGTAAAGAAAATGAATTTTAAAAGTTAAAACATTACAAATGATTGAAATTATTTTACCTATGAATTCAATGTAAAATCAATGATAATGACATAAATTATATTAAATGGTAAAAATATATTCTATTTATACTTTAAAACCATTAAATATTATAATATAACCATATTAATTATTATGATGATAAAAGTTGTTTTTAATTAAAATATTGTGTGTCTTTACTATTCATTAAAATATGAAAGTTATCAGAATAATATGAAAAATTTATACAAAGTAAATTTTTTATCCTAATTCCAAGGAACAATTTTATTTTTTTAAATTGATCTTATAAACATGTCAAAAACTAGATTTAATGTGGGTGCGCCATCAAAAGGCGGCAAAACTGCATTTTTTGAAAAATATAATTTTACCCAAAAAATTTATTTTGTTCTCATACCATGTTCTAGAAAATGTGTATGATGAATAATAAAGTTATAAAATTCAATATTTAGTTAATACTATTCATAACCTCTAGTTCAAAAGAATATTATAATAGTATATCATTGTTTAGTGAAACCCGGTATTGCTTACTACAGACGCTATCGAGGAAGGTTGCGATTGCATGTAATGTAAGCCGAGTCAGGGCTGCGTGTAGTGAAATATCCCATTGGTGTTCCCTATAACATGATCAAAACATATTTAATTTATACATTAAACAAAATATATACTTAATGTTGCATAGAATAATTTTTACAAAACAAACTTGAAACTGTGTGTAACACGAGCCAAGAATAGTGTTATGTATACTGCAAGCTAATAAAGTGATGCATATAGTGCAAGCTAATATTGGTGTAGTGTATAACACAAGAAATTGAAGAAATTAAAAATAATAATTCACATAAAATCCCAGGGTGTTACAAGAGAAGTCAATAAACGCCATTAGGATAACACACTATGTTTTTGGGGTGTTACACGACCAGTGTTGGCAAGAGTACACGCCCAAGTGATAGTTTTAAGGGAACATGCTGTGTAGACTTTATACACGCTATGTAGTCATGTTTTGAAAAATTTGAATGCTTTCTTCCTCCTGTTCCCTTCTTGTAGTTCTATTTGGAGGACTTGAGGGCAGATCGTGCCCAAAAGCTCATGATCCTGTAATAGGGTAAAATATCGGTTATGGTTAATTCCTCTCGTTTTACAGAGATTTAATGTTTCTCACCCTTACTAGGAGTATATGGGTTTTTACTGGAAAGAAAATTTGAGGATGGTCTCAGAAAGGACATCCGTTCGCAGGTGAATGTATTTAGGTTGACTTCCATCGCTTCCATCGTCAACCAAGCACTGATCACGAAGTAGAATATTAGGGAATCCGGAGTTGTGAGCTAGGGCGGATCGAAATCCAAAGTTAGTGCATCTATATATGATACCAAGAATCATTGTAGGGAGACTACGTGGAGAGATCCGTGTAGGCAGGATGCATCTTCTGGTAGCTAGGTGGTGTGCTAACAGAGCGGGAGAAGCAGGTATGCGAGGCTGCAGTTCCAGAGCGACCCAATGGAGTGATGATCATGAGGAAGATGGGTCACCATCCACATTTATATCAGGTATTCTCAGTAGAAACTGGTGACCGAGGTTCTTCACTGACACCTCATACAGGAGCATCTCCACCGGTCTCTCACTAGTCTGGGTACTATATTTCTTCCAATACTTCAGGTCGAGGTAGAGGTCGCAACCGTGGTGGTCAGTCGCCAGGCTATCAATGATAGCCATGTAGATTAGCTCAGATATGTCAGATAGGGTCACAGGATTGTGGAGCAGGCTAGACTTTTTCACCGGAGTAGACCCAGCAGGAGAAGGATCCCAGCCCCTCTACAGTTCAAGGTACGATCCAAGTTTCCTCGATTTTATCTTCTACTCTTTCGACATAGGGGCTTCCCACAACATTATATTCATTTCTGTTCTGAAGAGCCTTGGGCGATGTATCCTTCATCATCTAATATCTTGATAGTAGACACTCTGTTGGGGACGAGAGCATATACTGTACATCAGTACAAGGAGTTCCCTCTTGAGGTTGGTGGTTGTCACTTCCTTTGGGATCTCTATGTCATAGAGATGACATGCAATGATGTCATTCTCGAAATGGATTGGTTAGTTCCCTTTCATGCTGTTGTCGATTTCTATCATCGTAGGGTGAGTTTCATATGACCAATGGGTGGATCTTTTCTTCATAAGTGAAAATGTGATGTCCAGTTGAGAAGAGAGGGACCATTGCATAATGGGTTTACAGGAGTTACAGCTGAAATTGCTAGTCTATATGTAGATGAATAGGGGAATTTGTAACACCCCGGGATTTTATGAGAAATTTTCTTTTTAATTTCTTTGATGTCTAGTGTTGTACGCTACACCATGATTAGCCTTCCCCATAGGAAACACCGTATTAGCTTGCAGTATACGCAACACTATTCTTGGCTCGTGATACACACAATTTCAAGTTTGTTTTGTAGAAATTATTCTACGAAAAATTAAGTATAGATTTTTTTTAATGTATAAATGAAATAAGTTTTGATTATGTTATAAGAAACATCAAATGGATCTTGCACTACACGCAACCCTGACTTGGCTTGCATTACACACAATCATGACCTTTCTCGATAGCGTGTGTAGAACGCAATACTGGGTTTCACTAAACAACAATATATTGCTATAATATTAATATAAACCAGATGTTATGAATATTATTAACTAAATTTTTAATTTTATAACATTGTTAATTATCTTACACATTTTCTAGAACATTGTATGAGAACAAAATAATTTTTTTGGGTAAAATTAGTATTTTTTAAAAAAATGCATTTTTTTGCCTTTTGATGGCGCACCCACTTTAAATATTGTGTTTTACTGATTTATAACTTCAATTTGACAAAATAAAATTATTATTTGGAATCAGTAATAAGAATTTACTTTGGATAATTTTTTCATATTATTCTGATAACATTCATATTTTAATGAATAGTAAAAACAAGCTATATTTTAATTAAAAACAACTTTTTTCATTGTAATAATTTATAAGTATAAATTATAATATTTAATGATTTTAATGTATGAATAGAATATATTTTTTCCATTAAATATAATGTATGTAATCATAATTGATTTTACATTGAATTCATAGGTAAAATCATTTCAATCTTTTGCACTGTTTAAACTTTTAAGACACGTTTTCTTAAAAACAAGATTAATTTAAAATTAATTTATACCACTTCTGTGATTTGAAATTTGGAAAAAATGGATTCCATATTTGGAATAAGTAGGTCTAAATTATGTTAATAGGATACTTTTTTATTTTTGGGAACTTTGAATAGTAACTACGGTAAATTTTATTTCTCATAGTTAAAGGTAAATCAGGTAATTAAGGTTAAATATAATATTATAAAATTACCCTTACAGTTGTCTTAATATAATTGAATAACTATATTTCATCCTAAGGAATATTTGGGTCGAAATGAAATCCATTGGAACCGACTTGGATGTGATTAAGAGCTGTAGTTTATTTTATTTAAAGTAATGTGAAATATGTTTCACTCAAACTTTAATAATTAAAGTATTTTTAATATAAGGTTATACAGAATATAAAGTCGATTAAAAGGATTCTTATGAATGATATTAGATTTATATATATCATAATATTTTATTTTTAATTTTTTTTTGAAAAAAGAATAAATATTTTAAATAATTATACAAAAAATGTT
This sequence comes from Viscum album, assembly GCA_963277665.1. Lineage (NCBI taxonomy): Eukaryota > Viridiplantae > Streptophyta > Magnoliopsida > Santalales > Viscaceae > Viscum > Viscum album. The sequence continues at coordinate 410,641,376 of OY728128.1, read as the reverse complement.
GTAGTAATTATTTTTTTAAGAGAAATATAAAATAAATGGATTTAATAAATATTAAAATAAATATTAAAATAAATATTATATGAAATAATTAATATTATAGAGGAATTTTGTAAACGAATATGATATATTATGAAGCTAGTAAATATTATATTTATAATATATCCTCTCTATGTATTTTATTTAAATTCAAATACGTGAATAGTGTCAAAATTGACACTATTGTTATTTTATAAAAATAACATATTATTAAATTGTTTAAAAATCACAAAAATATTTAAAAATTATAAATTGAAATATATATATGGTCGAAAATGTCATTAAGTATCAAATTATGGAAAATTTATAACACATAAGTAAGTATTTATGACCATTTAAAATTTAGAATATTATTACCAAAAATAAAATTAAATAGATTAAATAAGGATAAATCAAAATGATAAGTTTTAAAATAAAATTAAAACATGTCTAAATTTGATTGGTTGATGATATTAAAACCATATCATTCCTCATATCCGAATTTGAGTCACTTTGGATGTTTTTAATCGGGTTTTGTGTTTGTTATAACTTCATATTTTAGAGGTTTCCAAAAGTGCCTATCTCTTCCCTTATAAAAGGGCACCTCCTCCCTCTCCTCTTTACACAATTTTGAGCCTTCACGCTCGGCCAGTCCCTATCAATTATTATTCTCAACCCCTCTTGTTATATCACATAGGTTTTGGCCTTCTCAAATGACCATATCGAGTGCCCTAAGAGGATGTTCAAATGAGGCACGTTGAGGAAGAGTTAATCACTTCTACCGTTACTTTGAAGTTTTGTTCTTCTTCTACATCCTCTTCTTTAGTTGTTTCATCATAAATTAATATAATCAGTATTAATTATATATTTATATGTTATTATAAATATGAAAAAAACCCTATTTCACCTTCTATCCATCCTATGGAAAACGAAATCACCGCGCGTGCGTAAGTATGGAATATCGTCTCCACGCCCTGGTGTAATATATTTTTCCACCACTACCTTACATGGATCGGTATAAGGGTGTAAAAAATAATAGTATATTATTATTTTAACATGATAAAAACTCTGATATATTCTATCATCCACTCCAATTCCATTCAATAATTATGGTAATAATATCATTGCTCGTGCTTACGTACGGATTACCGTCACCACAGTGCGATGACATTAATTCTCCATGTTAACCATTAAATAATGATTATAAAGTATATATAATGAATTATAATTAGATATATGATATAATAATGATAGCATATTTTTGTATCTATTATTTACTTACATCCATTCTATTTAATAAGGAAACGAAAACAGTGTTCATGCCTATGTACGGTCTACCGTCTCCATGAACGGTGTATTTCGTTCCATTTATAGATCTATTATATATATTTATATTCTGAATATATATTATATATAAATCATGTTTTACATTCTTGAAGTAAGTAATCATGATCTAAGTAATCATATGCATAATTACATGTCGAAACACGTACGACAAACAAAATTATTTTACCCAAAACTATGCATTAACATGGAGTTGACAAATGAACAGGTTATAAAAAGTTGTAAGTGAATCATATATGATATAATAAATATTATTATGGTTCTATTACAAGTAATTAATATGTTTAAACCCACTATACAGGTGTCTTGGACACATACGGAAGAAATCAAACATAAGGTAAGGGATAATTATTCAAATATCGTTCTTAACCAAGATTGTTTATTCGTATGTATTTACTAGGGGTTTTATTTATCATACATGTAAAAGTTTTATAATAATGTTTTCATGTATGTTTAATGTCCTTTTTACCCATTTGACTTTTACCCCATGGAATGGAAGGAATATTTCTTTTTCTTACCATATTATTAAATTTATGACTTTTCCAATAAAAGTATGAGGAGAATGTTTTTTAGCTTATACCGCATGAACAGATCTTTATGGTTTCATAACGTCTTATTTTCATGATGATTTATCTACAATATATCATGATTATTTTCAAAAAAAATCATTTCAATTATAAATTTATGTCATTTTGAGAAAAAAATGATTTTAATAAGAAAGGATATTTTCCTCAAGAAATCATTTCAATTGTTTTATCAAAACTATTTTCCATCTAAGATTTAATATGTGTATATTTCAAGTGTAATGTCTCTATAATTTACATGGTTTTATTTTTCTTATGATAAAATGATATCAATTTGTTTTATTTGGATTATGTTATGATGGGATGATGTTTATGAAACCCATTTTTTTCATTGTGTTCTGATAGATGATTTATGTTTATATTGTGGCATACATAAGAATGATTTCATTATGAGAAGAGTGGGACCAATATCTCCCTCCAATGCATTGGGTAAAGATTTATATCTCATGAGATATAAAAGTCTTTAACAACATGTGAATCAAGTTTAGTAATACAGGGCTGGAACGACAAGTAATCCCATATCAGTAATGGACTTTGCCCACTATGACGGTATTGGCATCAATTCCATGGCCTCTAAGGAAATACTATGAGGTTATTAATGGTTTTCCACAATTAAGTGTTTTATTACCATTCCATTTTATCATGATTAAAGTTTCATTATGATCTATTCCTTATATACTGCCATGATTTATGTCATTTCTCAAGATTTTTATTTTTTATGTTCATGTTTTTACGTACATATGATTATGGTTTTTTTATTTTCACCATGTTTACCCTTACTGAGAATTTGAGCTCACATTTTTATGTTTTCTTTTCCCTAGGATATAAAGAAAGGTTTTAGGTAAGAAAACAAAAGTGGGAGATATTTATCGGAGATGTTGAAGATCTTTCAACATGATTAGAAGATTATTTTCTGAGTTTCCAAAGACACTAATCTAATACGGTCTTTGGGCATCTGTTCTTGTATTGTTTTATGTATTCTTTAAAATTAATGTAATGTCTATGTAAGTCAAGCTTTGGGTCTCTACAGTTGGTATCAATGTAATGGTTTATCTAACCTTTAGAAACTAGGATGCGAAAAACATTAGTGAGATCCCTAGAGATACTTCTAATGTATGTCTAGGGATGTCTGTAAGGTTAAGTATAAAGTATAGGTTACAATCCTAGAATTATAACGATCATGAATAACCTAGGATTAAACCTAATATGTAAGAGATTGAAAGTACTCCCCCATTATTATGTTGTTTTCCTCGTATGATTTTTTCGTCTCACACTATTCTTTTTGGGTTTTAGAAAATGGACGGAAATAGGACAATTCATGTTAATGGAGAATATGATTGACAATGGAATGATATTCTTCATGAGCTTCCAAATGAAATGATATTTGGAAGGTGGAACATCGTTATTATGCATATTCGGTAATCTCATAAATTTGATCTATAATCTCAACTTTGGTATGTTTCCTGACCCAACTAATAAGAGGAAGATGGAGTTTCATGTTGATAATAGAGGAATGAATGTTATGTTTCCCTCATGTAAATCATGTTGGAAGAGGCATTAAAGAGAATGTTTCAAAGGAACTAGAAGATGTTTTGGTTGTGGAAAAGAATGACACAAAGCTAGTAATTTCAAATGAAAAAGGATCAGTTAACACAATAGATAAGGATAATGGTATTTCTAAGACATCACCAGTGGTTAAATGTTTTATATGTGGAATGTGTGGCCATTATGATAAACAATTTCCTAAGGGAAAATCTCAGGAGGTGAATTATCATGGATGTTTGGGTAGTATTAATGTTGATTTTGATGAAGAGACTACAAATGATATATGAGATGAAAGAAGTGTTGAGGAATAAAATGATGAAGCTCGGTCAATGGTTTAAGGAGGTAGTGTAATGATTTCATGACTGTCAGGAATAATGTATGGTACTATGGAATAAAGAAAAAATATAATGATTGTTACACCAGGGTTTTTCCTTGAGTGTTTGAAAGTATATGTTGAATGGTACCAGTAACCATGAAAAGTGATTAATATATTTTTTGAAGGAAGATAATATGATCCTAATAAAAGGATAATGAGAAAATAATATGTTTGATAGTATTAATGATCTCATGATTTATACAAGGACAAAGTGATATCATTGTTTGAGTATAAAGAATTTTTGGGATATTGTTATGTGGGAAGAGATAACTTTTGATAGCATTCATGTTTTCACTAAGGTTCTATGATAATTCATGTTGCAATAGAATACAATATTAAGGTATTCACATGTTTTTAATGAGATCAACAAGATATATCTTATGATATATGGGGGATAAATTATTGTATTCACATGCTTGGTACATGACCTCTCTAGTAATCTTTTTCTTTATACTATGATATTGGACAGAAGTATTTTTTATAAGCCTAATTATTGGATTGGATTAAGTTGGACATCAGATAGTGTTGTTTATAAGGCTAGAACGTTTTTTGATATTTTTTCTGGAATGTTATAATAATGTATTTTTAGAAAAAGGAAAACCTGCAGGACATGCGACAACGCATCGCATCATAAAAGGTTGTGAGAATCGAACCCACAACCAAAGTGTGACAGGAATTTATCACCTACCACTAACCTATAGGAATTCCTTGGTAAGTAAAAACTAGGTTTATTTTATTAAGCAGTATGATAGATGAAGTATAAGTCCATTTTTTGAAACATATACGATTAATCTCACCATATATAAACTTATGTATATTTTATAACTTCTTCTAATCTTATGTTTGAAACTTATGGAATGACCTATCATTATATTGAATGATCTTCTCAAACATCATGAGTGACAAACTAAACATCATTCCATTAAGTGACGAAGTGGAAATTGTTCAAGTCACGGACAACAATGAGATTGTACCAAAATCAAGTAAGTATTTCTTTTAATTCAAAAATTCTTCAACATTAAGGAAATGATCTTGAAAACCATAATTTTTTCCAAGTACCATCATATACATTAAATCATATATTAATTTAGATCATCACAAATTTTTGGATTTGTGATTATTGGATTCTTCATAGCCATGTTCTCTACCACTCTTCATCAAAACATGTTGGTTAGATTTCTATTCCATACACATATTTTCACCTATATTCTCCTATGTGGAAACCCTGTGCTGAGTTACATTGGGTTACCATTATGTTTCTATCTTTTCCTTTTAAAATTATGTTTTAATGTTCTTTTTTACGATGTGGGTTTGTATGAAAGAAACCTTCAAGTAGTAAATGATTTATAACCACGACGAATTTTGAGGGAGAATTACATTTTAAGGGGTGTAGAATGTAACACCCAGAGATTTTATGAGAAATATTCTTTTTAATTTCTTTGATGTTTTGTGTTGCACGCTACACCATGACTAGCTTGTGCTATACGCAACACCGTATTAGCTTGCAGTATACGCAACACTATTCACGTCTTGTGTTACACACAATTTCAACATCGTTTTGTAGAAATTATTCTACACAACATTAATTATAGATTTTGATTAATTTATAAATGAAATATGTTTTTATTATTTTATACGCAACACAAAATGGATCTTTTACTACACACAACCCTGTCTTGTCTTGCATTACACGTAATCACGACCTTCCACGATAGCGTGTGTAGTACACAATACCGAGTTTCACTAAAAAATGATATATTGCTATAATATTATTATAAAAAAGCTGTTATGAATATTATTAACTAAATTTTAAATTTTATAACATTATTATTCATCTTACACATTTTCTAGATCATAGTATGAGAACAAAATAAACTTTTCGGGTAAAATTAGTATTTTTTAAAAAAATACAGTTTTGTCGCCTTTTGAAGGTGCACCAACATTGAATCTAGTTTTTGACATGTTTATATGTTCAATTTGACAAAATAAAATTTTTATTTAGAATCAGGATATCATTATTTAATTTGGATATATTTTTTATATTATTCTAATAACTTTCATATTTAAATGAATAGTAAAAACACACTATATATTACTTAAAAATAACTTTTTTCATCATAATAATTTATATGGTTAAATTATAATATTGAATAGTTATAAAGTATAAATATAATATATTTTTACCATTTAATATAATGTATGTAATTATCCTTGATTTTACATTGAATTCATAGGCAAAATCATTTGAATCTTATGCAATGTTTTAACTTTTAAAATTTGTTTTCTTAACAACAGGATTAATTTTAAATTATTTTCGGCAACTTCTGTGATTTGAATTTTGAAAAATGGATTCCATATTTGGAATAAGTAGTCCAAATTATGTTAATAGGCTACTCTTTATTTGTGGGCACTATGAATAGTAACTATAGTAAATTTTATTTACCATAATTAAAGGTAAATCTGGTAATTAATGGTAAATATAAAATTATAAAATTTCCTTAACACTTGTCTTAATATAATTGAATTATTATATTTCATCCTTAAAAATATTTGGGTCGAAATGGAATCTATTGTAACCCACTTGGATGTGATTAATACCTTTAGTTTATTTTCTTTTTAAGTAAAGTGAAATATGTTTCACTTTCACTTTAATAATTAAAGTATTTTTAATATAAGGTTATACAGAATATAAATTCGATTAAAAGGATTCCTATGAAATATATTAGATTTATATTCATCGTAGTATTTTATTTTTAATTGTTTTTGAACAATAAGTATATTAAATAATAATACAAAAAATGTTGTAGTAATTTTCTTAAGAGAAATAAAAAATAACATGTTTTAATAAATATTAAAATAAATATTATATAAATTAATTAATATTATCCAGGAATTTTTTAGATGAATATGATATATTAGGAACCTCATAAATATTTTATTTAGAATATATCCACTCTGTGGATTTTATTTAAATTCAAATAAGTGAATAGTGTCAAAATGCATACTATTGTTATTTTATAAAAATAACATATTAGTAAATTGGTTAAAAATAACAAAAATATTTAAAAATTATAAATTGAAATATATATGGTCGAAAATTTTATTAAGTATCCAATTATGGAAAATTCACAACACATAAGTATTTATGACTATTTGAAATTTAGAATATTATTACAACAAATAAAATTAAATAGATTAAATAAAGATAAATCAAAAGGATAAGTTTGAAAATAAAAATAAAACATGTATAAATTTTATTATTTGATGAGATTACAACCATATCTTACCTCATATCCGAATTTGAGTCAGTTTGGAAGTTTTTATGTGGGGTTTGTGTTTATTATAAATTAATATTTTAGAGGTTACCAAAAGTGCCTCTCTCTTCCCTTATAAAAGAGAACCTCCTCCCTCTCCTCTTTACACAATTTTGATCCTTCAAGATCGGCCAGTCCCTACCAATTCCTATTATCAACCCCTATATTTATATCATATAGGTTTTTTTCTTCTCAAAATTCCATATCTAGTGCCCTAAGAGGAAGTTCAAAAGAGGCATGTCGAGGAAGAGGTAATCACTTCTACCGTTTCTTTCAAGTTTCATTCTTCTTCTACTTCATCTTCTTTAGTTGAATCATCATAATTTAATAACATCAGAATTAAGTATATACTGATATGTTATTATAAATATGAAACAAAACTATTTCACCTTCTATCCATCCTACGGAAAACGAAATCATCGCACGTGCGTACATACAAAATACCGTCTCTACGCCGTGTTGTAATCTATTTTTCCACCACCACCTTACTTTGTTGGGTATAAGGGTGTAAAGAATAAAAGTATATAATTATTATAACATGATACAAATTATGATATATTCTATCATCCACTCCAATTCCATTCAATAATTATGGGAATAATATTATCGCTCGTGCTTACGTACGGATTACCGTCACCACAACATGTGACATTAATTCTCCATGTTAACCATTCAAGAATGATTATAAAGTATATATATTGAATTATAATGAGATATATGATATAATAATGATACTAGATTTTTGTATCTGTTATTTACTTACATACATTCTATTTAATAAGGAAACGAAAACAATGTTCATGCCTACGTACGGTCTACCGTCTCCATGAACGGCGTATTTCGTTCCATTTATCGATCTATTATATATATTTATATTTCAAATATATATTATATATAAATTATCATTTACATTATAGAAGTAAGTAATCATGATCTAAGTAATCATATGAATAATTACAAGTCAAAACACGTACGACAAACGAAAAGCTTTTACCAAAAACTATGCATTAACATGGAATTGACAAATGAATAGGTTATATAAATTTGTAAGTGAATCATATATAAAATAATAAATATTATTATGGTTCTGTTACAAGTAAATAATATGTTTAAGCCCACTATACAGGAGTCTTCGACACATATAGAAGAAATCATACATAAGGTAAGGGATAATTATTCCAATCTCGTTCTTAACCGAGATTGTTTATACATAAGTATTTACTAGGGGTTACATTTATCATCCATGTAAAAGTTTTATAAAAATGTTTTCATGTATTTTTAAATTCCTTTTTACCCATTTTATTTTTACCCCATGGTATGGAAGGATTATTTCTTTTGTTTACCATATTATTAACTTTTTGACTTTTCCGATAAAAGTACGAGGAGAATGTTTTTTAACATATGCCGCATGAACATATTTATATTGTTTCATAATCCCTAATTTTCGTGATGCTTTCTCTACATTATTTCATTATTATTTTCAAAAAAATCATTTAAATTAATATTTCATGTCATTTTGAGAAAATAAAATAATTTTGAAGAAGAAAGGATATTTACCTCATGAATTCATTTCAACTATTTTATCAAAACTATTTTCCATCTAAGATGACATTTTTTAATATGTGTATGTTTCAAGTGTAATGTCTCTATTGTTAAATGGTTTTATTTTTCTTATGATGAAATGATATCAATTTGTTTTATTTAGATTTTGTTATGATGGGATGACATTTATGAAACCCATTTTATTCATTGTGTTTTGATGGATGATTTCATTATGAGAAGAGTGGGACCAATATTTCCCTCCAATGCATTGGGTAATGATTTATATATCATGAGATATAAAAGGATTGAACAACATGTGAATCCAGTTTAGTAATACAGGGCTGGAACAACATGTAATCCCAGATCACTAATGGAATTTGTCCACTATGATGGTCTTGGCAACAATGCATTGGCTTCTATGGAAATAATATCATGTTCTTGTAATGTTTTATGTATTCTTCCAAAGTAATTTAATGTCTATGTAAGTCAACCTTTGGGTCTCTACAGTTGGTATCAGAGTGACGGTTTATTTATCCTTTAGAAACTAGGATGTGAAAAACATTAGTGATATCCCAAGAGATATTTCTAAGGTATGTTTAGGGATGTCTGTAAGGTTAAGTATAAAGTATAGGTTACAATACTAGAATTATAACGATCATGAATAACATAGGATTAATACTAATATGTTAGAGATTCAATGTACTCCCCCTTTATTATGTTGTTTTACTAGTTTGATTTTTTCCTCTCACATTATTCTTTCTGGGTTTTAGAAAATGGCTCGAAACAGGAAGATCCATGTTAATGGAGAATATGATGGACAATGGAATGATATTCTTCATGAGCTACCAAATGAAATGGTATTTGGAAGGTGAAACATCATTATTATGCCTAATCGGTAATATCATAAATTTGATCTATAATCTCAACTTTGGTAAGTTTCTTGACCCAACTATTAAGAGGAAGATGGAGTTTCATGATGATCATAGAGGAAGGAAAGTTAAATTTCCCTCAAGTAAATCATGTGTGAAGAGGCATCAAGGAGAATGTTTCAAAGAAACTGGAAGATGTTTTGGTTGTGGAAAATATGGACACAAAGCTAGTAATAGAAAAGGAAAAGGTTCGGTTAACACAATAGATAAGGATAATTGTATTTCTAAGACATTAACAATGGTTAAATGTTTTAAATGTGGAATGTGCAGCCATTATGAAAAACAATTCCCTAACGGAAAATCTTGGGAGAAGAAGCAGCATGGTTGTATGGGTAGTATTTATATTGATGATGATTAAGATACTACAAGTGATATATGAGATGAAAGAAGTGTTCAGGAATAAAATGATGAAGCTCGTTCAATGGTTTATGAAGGTAGTGGAATGATTTCATGATTGTCATGAATAATGTATGGTACTATGGAATAAAGAAAAAAAACAAGGATTGATACACTATTTTTTTCCTTGTGTGTTTGAAAGTATATGTTGAATGGTACCAGTAACCATGAAAAGTTATTGAAATATTTTTAGAAGGAAGATAATATGATCATAGTGAAGAGATAATGAGAAAATAATTTGTTTGACAGTATTAATGATCTCACAATTGATATAAGGAAAAAGTGATATCATGGTTTGAGTATAAAAATTTTTTGCGATTTTGGTATGTGGAAAGAGATAACGTTTATAGAATTCATGTTTTCACTAACGTTCTATGATAATTCATGTTTCAAGATAAAAAAATGTTTTGGTACTCACATGTTTGTAATGAGATCAACAAGATATATCTTATGACATATGGGGGATAAATGAAGGTATTCACATGCTTGGTACATTACCTCTCTAGTAATCTTTTTCTTTATACTATGAGATTGGAAAAAAGTATTTTGGATAAGCCTAATGATTGGAATGGATTAATTTGGACATCAGATAGTATTGTTTATAAGGCTAGAACGTCTTATGATATTTTTTATGGAATGTTATAATAATGTAGTTTTAGAAAAAGGACAACCTGAAGGGCAGGAGACAACTCATCGTGTCAGACTTGGTTGTGGGAATCAAACCCACAACCAAAGTGCGACAGGCCTTTATCACCTACCACTAACCTACTGGAAGTCCCTGGTTAGTAGAAACTAGTTTTATTTTATTAAGCAGTATGATAGATGAATTATAAGTCCATTTTTTGAAACATATACGATTAATATCACCATATATGGACTTATGTATATTTAATAACTTTTGCTAATCTTATGTTTGAAACAGATGGAATGACCTATCATTATATTGCCTGATCTTCTCACACATCACGAATGAAAAATTAAACTTCATTCCATTAAGAGATGAGTTGTAAATTGTTCAGGTCACAGACATCAATTATATTGTACCAAAATCAAGTAAGTATTTCATTTAATTCAAAAATTCTTTCACATTACGGAAATGATCTTGAAAACCAAAAATTTTTCCTATTACCCTCATATATGTTAAATCATATAGTAATATAGATCATTAAAAATTTATGGATTAGTGATTATTGGATTTTTTATAGCCATGTTCTCCACCACTCTTCCTCAGAACATGTTGGTTAGATTTCTATTCCATACACATATTTTCACCTATATTCTCCTACGTGGAAACCCAGTGCTGATTTACTATGGGTGACCATCATGTTTCTATCTTTTCATTTTAAAATTATGTTTTAATATTCTTTTTTATGATGTGGGTTCCTATGAATGAAACATTCAAGTAGTAAACGATTTATAACCCCGACGAATTTTGAGGTTGAATTTCATTTTAAGGGTTGTAGAATGTAACACCCCGGTATTTAATGAGAAATATTCTTTTTAATTTCTTTTATGTCTTGTGTTGTACGCTACACCAAGACTAGATTGTGGTATATGCAACACCGTATTAGCTTGGAGTATACGCAACACTAATCTGGGATCGTGTTACACACAATTTCAACTTCGTTTTGTAGAAATTATTCTACCCAAAATTAAGTATATATTTTGTTTAATTTATAAATGAAGTATCTTTTTATTATTTTATACACAACACCAAAGGGATCTTGCACCACAGAGAACCCTGACTTGTCTTACATGCCACACAATCACGACCATCCTCAATAGCGTGTGTAGTACGCAATACCAAGTTTCACTAAAAAATGATTTATAGCTATAATATTATTATGAACATGCCATTATGAATATTAATGACGACATTTAAATTTTATAACATTATTATTCATCTTACACATTTTCTAGAACATGGTATGAAAACTAATTAATTTTTTCGGGTAAAATTAGTATTTTTAAAAAAATGCAGTTTTTCCGCCTTTTGAAGGTGCACCCACATTAAATATAGTTTTTGAAATGTTTATATGTTCAATTTGACAAAAAAAAATTTATTTGGAATCAGGTTATCAGTTTTTAATTTGGATAAATTTGTCATATTATTCTGATAACTTTCATATTTAAATGAATAGTAAAAACACGCTATATTTTACATAAAAAGAACTTTTTTCATTATCATAGTATAAAAGGTTAAATTATAATATTTAATGGTTTTAATGTATAAATAGAATATATTTTTACAATTTAATATAATTTATTTTATTATCATTGATATTACATTGAATTCATAGGTAAAGTCATTTCAATCTTTTGCAATGTTTTATCTTTTAAAATTCATTTTATTAACAACAGGATTGATTTTAAATTAATTTCTGTAACTTATGTTATTTGAATATGTAAAAATAGATTCCATATTTGGAATAAGTAGCCCAAATTATGTTAATAGGCTACTCTTTATTTGTGGGCACTAGGAACAGTTACTACGGTAAATTTTATTTACCATAATTAAAGGTAAATCTTGTAATTAATGGTAAATATAATATTATAGAATTACCATTACACTTTTATTAATAAAATAGTATAGTTATATTTCGTCCTAAGGCATATTTGGATAGAAATGGAATCCATTGGAACCCACTTGGATGTGATTAAGACCTTTAGTTTATTTTAGTTAAAGTAAAGTGAAATATGTTTCACTCAAACTTTTATAATTAAAGTATTTTTAATATAAGGTTATATAGTATATAAATTTGATTAAATGTATTCATATGATATATAATAGATTTATATTATTCATAATATGTTATTTTTAATTTTGTTGAGAAAAATTTTTATATTAAATAATTATACAAAAATGTTGTACTAATTATTTTATTAATACAAATATCAAATAAATGGTTTTAGAAAATATTAAAATAAATATTATATGAATTAATTTATATTATACAAAAATTTTATAGGTGAATATGATATTATAGGAAACTATTAAATAATTTATTTTGAATATATCCACTGTGTTCATTTTATTTAAATTCAAATAACTTAATAGTGTCAAAATTGACATTATTGTTATTTTATAAAAAAACATATTATTAAATTGTTTAAAAATCAAAATAATATTTAAAAAATGTAAATTGAAATTTATATTATCGAAAATGTCATAAAGTATTTAATTATGTACAATTCACAACAGATAAGTATGTATTTATAACCATTTAAAATTTAGAATATTATAACCACAAATAAAATTAAATAGATTAAATAAGGATAAATCAAAATGATAAGGTTTAAAATAAAAGCAAAAAATTTCAAAATAGGATTGTAATATGAGATTAAAACCATATCGTACCTCATATCCTAATTTGAGTCACATTTGAAGTATTTATGTGGGGATTGAGTTTATTATAAATTAATATTTTAGAGGTTTCCAAAAGTGCCCCTATCTTCCCTTATAAAAGAGCACCTCCTCCCTCTCCACTTTACACACTTTTGAGGCTTCAAACACGTCCCAAACCTTCCAATTACTCTTCTCAACCTATATAGTTATATCACATATGTTCTGGTATTCTCAAAAGGCCAATTATCATGCCCTAAGAGGAAGTTCAAAAGAGGCACGTTGAGGAAGAGGTAATCTCTTCTACCGTTTCTTTCAAGTTTCATTTTTCTTCTACTTACTATTCTTTAGTTGTTTCATTATAAATTAATTACATCAGTTTTACATATATAATGATATGTTATTATAAATATGAAATAACCCTATTTCACCTTCTATCCATCTTATAGAAAATGAAATCACCGCCCGTGCGTATGTACAGAATACCGTCTCCACATCCTGGTGTAATTTGTTTTTCCACCACCACCTTACCTGTATGGGTATAAGGGAGTAAATAATAACTATAAATTATCATTATAAAATGATACTAAATCTGATATATTCTATTATCCACTCCAATTCCATTCAATAACTATGGGAGCAATATCATCGCTCGTGCGTACGTACGGATTACTGTCTCCACGATGCGATGACATTCATTATCAATGTTAACAATTCAAGAATTATTATAAAGTATATATAATGAATAATAATTAGATATATGACATAATAATGATACTGTAGTTTTTTATATGTTATTTACTTACATCCATTTAATTTAATAAGGAAACAAAAACAACATTCATTCGTATGTACGATCTACCGTCTCCATGAACGGTGTATTTAGTTCCATTTATCGATCTATTATATATATTTATATTCAGAATATATATTATATATAAATAATGTTTTACATTCTGGAAGTAAGTAATCATGATCTATATAATCATATGAATAATTACAAGTTAAAACACGTACAACAAATGAAATCATTTTACCCAAATCGATGCATTAACATGAAATTGACAAATGAATGGGTAATATAAAGTTATAAGGGAATATTATATGATATCATTAATATTATTATGGTTCTGTTACAAGTTAATAATTTTTTTAAACCCACTATATAGGAGTCTTAGTCACATAAGAATGAAATTGGACATAAGGTAAGGGATTATTATTCCAATCAATTTCTTAACCGAGATTGTTTATTCGTAAGTATTTTCTGGGGGTTATATTTATCATCCATGTCCATGTTTTATAAAAATGTTTTCATGTAAGTTTGATGTCCTTTTTACCCATTTTGACTTCAACCCCATGGTATGGAAGTAATCTTTTTTTTTACCATATGAGGATCTTTTTGACTTTTCCTGTAAAAGTACAAGTATTATGTTTTCTTTATCTTATATGACATGAATAGATTTTTATGGTTTCATAATGCCTTATTTTCTTGAAGCGTCCTCTCCAAGATTTCATGATTATTTTCAAAAAAATAAATTCTATTAAAATTTCATTTCATTTTGAAAATAGAAAATGATTTTGAAGAAGAAAGGATATTTTCCTCAAGAATTCATTTCAAGTGTTTTATCAAAACTATTTTCCATCTAAGATGACATTTTTTTAATATGTGAATGTTTCAAGTGTAATGTATATATTTTTTACATGGTTTTATTTTTCTTATGAGGAAATGATATGCATTTGTTTTATATGGATTATGTTATGATGTGATGAGGTTTATGAAACCCATTTTATTCGTTGGGTTATGATGGATGATTTATTTTTATTTTGTGGTACGCGTAAGAATGATTTCATTATGAGATGGTTGGGACCTATATCTCCCTCCATTTCATTGGGTAAGGATTTATATCTCATGAGATAGACAAGGATGGAAAGACATGTGAATCCGGTTCATTAATACAGGGCTAGAACGTCAAGTAAACTCGATTCAGTAATGGATTTTGTCCACTATGATGGTCTTGGAAACCATGACTTGGCTAATACGGAAATCATATCATGTGATTAATGGTTTTCCTCAATTAAATGTTTTATTGTGATTCTATTTTATCATGATTAATGTTTCTTTTTTATCTAATCCTGAAGTACTGCCAAGATTTATGTAATTTTTCATGATTTTGATGTTTTATTTTCATGTTTTTACGTACAAATGATTATGATTTGTTTTATGTTCACCATGATTACCCTTACTGAGAATTTGAGATCACACTTTTTATGGTTTAATTTCCCCAAGATATAAAGAAAGGTTTTAGGTAAGAAAAAAAGGGGAAGATCTTTTTGTGAGATGTTTAAGATCTTTCAACATGATTAAGAGAATATGTTCCGAGTTTCCAAAGACACTAAACTAATATGGTCTTTACGCGTCTGTTCTTGTCATTTATTAAGTATTCTTCAAAATAAATGTAATGTCAATGTATGTCAATCTTTGGGTCTCTAGAGACTTCATAGTTGGATTTTCCTCCAATGGTGGATTGTTTCAGGGATGTCTTTCCAGAGGAATTTTCAGGTTTTCCTCTAGAGAGAGACGTATACCTTTCTTTTGATATTGTTCCAGGAGCGACAATGGTGTCTATTCCTCCTTATATTATGGCTACACTTGAGTTGTATGAGCTCACGAAGCAGTTTAAGGAGTTACAGGAAAAGGGTTTCATCCTACCTAGTACGTCTCCTTGAGGTTTGCCTATCCTGTTTTTGAAGAAGGCAGATGGTCCTCTCTGGATTTGTGTGGATTATCGGAAGTTGAACAAGTTGATGGTTATGAACCGATATCCCTTTCCAAGGATTTATGATCTCTTTTATCATCATCTAGGAGCTTGAGTGTTCTCTAAGATTGACATGAGGCCCGATTACCATCAATTGCACGTTACACCATCTGATATACCTCTTACAGACTTCCACAGCAGGTATGCTCTATACGAGTACGTAGTTACTCCATTTGGTCTCACGAACGTGCCTCCAGTATTAATGGAACTGATGAACTGAGTGTTCCATCCATACTTGGATTCATTCGTGGTTGTCTTCGTGGATGATATCTTGGTGTACTCTAAAACTCAACACGACCATGCCAAACATCTTGAGATCATTCTATGTACACTGGGGGAGCATCAGTTATATGTTATGATCACAAAATTCAACTTTTGGATGGATCAGATTCACATCGTGGGTCATGTTATATTAGAGACTAGAGTATTATTAGACCCATAGAAATCGAGAGAAGTAGTTTCCTAGGAGCTGACGATGAACATCATTAAGATGATGAGTTTTCTAGGGATGGATGGATACTAAAAATGCTTTACACATGACTTTTCACGCTTAGTATCACCTCTGATGGGCTTGACAAAAAAGGGAGAAAAGTTCTTGTGGTTTGATTCTTGTGAATCATACATTTAGGAGATGAAAGGGAGGTTGAATTCCACACAGATACTAGTATTTCCATATCCTGGAGTGAGCTATAATTTATATTGTGATGCTTCAGGTATCTGTATGGGAGATATGCTTATGTAGGGAGAAGGAGTCATTTTGTATGGGTCTCAATAGTTGAGTCCACATGATTGTAATTATCTGATGAATGATCTCAAGTTGGCAGTTGTTGTACATGCATTACACCGTTGGATACATTATCTTCTATGAGAGAATTTTGGGGTTTTCACCAACCAAAAAAGTCTCAAGTATTTTTTCACTCAGCATGACTTGTATTTGAGACAGCGAAGATGGGTAGATTAGCTTATGTCCTTTGACATTGAGCTTGCTTATACACCGAGGAAAAGCAACACAGGGGCTAATGCACTGAGCGGGAGGACTCAGATATAGGTAGTTCAGGAGGACAGCTGTGAGTGGCATCTTATGGATCTATTTTCTGAGATGCATTTGGAGGTGCATGATAGGTAGGTGCAGACATTTTATTCTAATGTAGTTGTTACATCTACTCTTCTCGATTGAGTTCAAATGAGGCAACAATTAGATTCTGAAGGCCTAGTCCTATAAGAAAGTGTGTCAGAAGAGGATCTTATTTCTGGATGGACCACAGACAAGGATGAGATCTTGTGTTTCCAGGGGAGGGTATGGGTGTCAACAGACATACACGAGGAGTTGATATGGGACGTTCATTCCTTAGTTCGGGAAATTCATCCTGGCTTCACCAAGATGTATCGTGATCTACAATGTCTCTATTGGTGGCCAGGTATGAAGAGATATGTTTCTAGCGTTTTCATGAGGTATTCCACCTATTAGCAGCTGAAGGTGGAGAATCTGCAACTAGTAGGATTTTACATCAATAACCCATTCCCGAGTGGAAGTGGAATGATTTCACGATGGATTTCGTTATAGGTATACCAAGATGGCCTCGAGGGAATGCTATAGTGTGGGTGGTCATTGATAGACTCACAAATGTCACTCATTTATTGACAATCAAGGAGACCTTAAATGTTGATGAGCTGGGATAGTTGTACATCAGAGAGATTTCCCATCTACATGAAGTAACACACTCCATTGTTTCACACATGGATTCACATTTTACTTATCAGGTCTAGAAAGGGCTTCAGAAGTCTTTGGGTACACAGGTACTTTTGAGTACAGCCTACCGCCCCCATACAAGAAGGCCAGTCAGAGGGTACGATTCAGGTGCTTGAGGACATGTTCTGAGCAAGCATTCTGGACTTTGGAGGTTCTATGGAGAAGCAGATACCTCTTGTAGAGTTTGCTACAACAATATTTTTGAAGAAACTATTCAGATGGTACCTTATGAGGCATTGTACAGTAGGCCTTTCTGATCACCCTTATGTTGGATGGAGGCAGGAGAGGTAGCTATGCAGGGACCTCTTCTTGTCCAGAAGATAACCAAGCAGATTGAGTTGATTTGGAAGAGGATGGATACAACACAGTCTCAACAAAAGTATTATGCTGATCAGCGGAGACGTCCTCTGGAATTCGAGGTCGGGGAACATGTTTTTCTACATGTCACACCGAGGATAATACACAAAAGGATTACGAGATAGGGTAAGAATTCACCGAGTTGCGTTGGGCAGTTTGAGGTGTTGGATAGAGTTGGACCGGTTGCCTATCAATTGCATTTACATCAGAGATACCGGGCTATGAACGAGGTCTTCCACGTTTCTCAGCATTGACATTACTTCTCAGTTATATCTCATGTATTTCAACTCGAGGAGGTTGAATTAGAGGTGTATGACACGTTCGAGGAGCATCCTATCCAAATCACTGATCGAAGTACAAAGGTTCTCCATGGATGGTTTGTCCCTCTAGTATGGGTGCTATGGAATCATGGGTGAGTATAAGACGAGACATGAGAGAGGGATGCTGATGTATGTTTGCAGTGACCAGAGCTGTTTGGGGTTTCTTCATCTACACCACCGTGCTAGGGATATTCGGGGATTAATTTCTGTAAGAGGGGAAGTTTGTAATATCCCGGACCTTCTTTTCATGTATGTATTTCCTTTTCTGGTTTTTTGGAGGAAAAAGAGGAGTTTCTGGAAATTTCTAAGTTCATGTCATGTACTTTATGAGTACATACCATGTACTTTATGAGTAATGTCGTGTACTAAGTTACCGTAGGTAGCCATGTGCGGGCCGTGTAGCGGCCTTGCTCACGGTTGTGTGGGGTGACTTTGAGGCTGCCTAAAGCAGAGTATAGAAAAGGAAAGTATATGTTGTGTAACTTGAAAGTACAAGTTGTGTATTTTATTTTCATTAAAAGTCCTCGGTCGTGTCTTATCAACATAAACATCTCTTTCTTCAACTTCTTCATCCTAGAGAACCTGTACATCCTTGTATCTTCATCAAGCCTCTGAGAGAACATTTGTCCTCTGAATTGAACATCATTGGTTGAGTTGGAATCGCATCGATTAGCTCTCCCTTCTCTTAGATCTCCATCCCGTGATTTCTCCTCTCTCGTGAGATTTTCTTGGATAATAATTTTGTGCGTTTTTTATATTTATGGAGTTATAAGGAAATTCAAGGCCTGAGATTCTAGTATACCGATCTCACAATGCTGAGGTAGGTGGTTTGGGCATTTATGTTGAATTTCGTTGAGTTATATGTGAAAATTTCCAAATACCCATGAATAAGGTATTGTGTGTTTATCATTTTAGTCCTGCTTTTTATGGATGTGCCTGTATTCTTGAGTATAGGTATATTGAATGTGATTAGGTTTAAATTTCTATTCTTTGGAGGTGTTTCCCATGAATGTTTTGTTTGTGGCTGATTAGGTTTTCCTAGCCTGTTAGGCTGCCTTGTTTATTCCCATGCCTAGCATTGTAGGATGGTGTGACTGCTATTCTAATATAATGTTATACCATAGATAGTTAGCCAAGTATTTATTGAGGTTTACTTTGGATTATACGCTTTTCAATACTTATTGAATTACACTGGTCCGTGAGAACCTGGTGTAGTAGACCATATGGAGAATTGATGTAAGGGATTCTCTAGAGTGCCTATATAATTATATGATGCGAGACCACATGGAGAATTGGCATCGAGTGCTTCCACAAAGTGTTATAGATCCTTGACGCGGGCCATAGGGGGAATGAGACATTGACTCCATCCCCAGAGTGCTTTTAGTACTGATACGAGACTATAAGTGGAATTGACAGTGAGTGCTTCCTCAGAGAGTCTATACTTTAGATGAACCAAAGGGGTGCGACTGGGTGTGCTTCCTAGAGGGTTTCTTGTACTTGTTTGGTTATACTAGAGCGGTTAGTTTGTGAGTAATTCCTAGAGGGTTACCAACATTGATTAGCTGTTTACATGATTGTGAATTGAATTCTTGAACTGTGGAATTATTTACTGCTGATTACTTCCTTGTTTACTGCATTCCTTTTACTTATTTCCTGCCATATACTCGCTGAATGTTAGGCATAGATCTTATGATGGTTTCTTACTGGGATTTAATCTCACAACCAATTTGTGTCATGCTTTTGGGACCAAACTGATTATATTTCTGCAGGTATAGATAAGGTCAAGCGTGCCTCTACATCCTGTACTTGAGTGATATGGAGAAGGACAACATGGATCCAAGCTGAGGATTGTGATGCTAAGGAGATTATCTGTTTTCTTTTGTACATTGGTTTAGTACTGTATTTCATCATTGTTACTTTTTTGGATATTTTCATAGATATATGTATCATGCATCATTATATATATATTCTCATGTTGTTATTTCTTCTATTATTCCGCCGTTTATTGTTTTATGTATGTTTACTGCTTTTTCTATTATTTATCCTTTTTTACTTTCATTGTGTTACTCTTCCAATGAGGGAATATATTCCACACTATCACACCTAAGACCCTCACTGCTAGTCGGCATCCTCCGGCATTTTGGTGAAACATGTTTGAGGAAATGTGACCAACCAGGTATAGGGAGCCTCTGGGTGGCTTTCAGAAACGGGACGTAATAGAATATATGCGGTCAAGAAAAGGATATATAATTATTAAAACATAATAGTGAATAATATTTATTAAGCATTTTAAATAATAAATTTTAATATTATTATACAATTTTTGTAGATACAGTTAGTATGTGACCATTTTGGCCTCTTTGTCCATGGCATTATGCATGGCCACCCAAAATCCATGGTCAGTATCTAGAAACATGTCAAGGTACCCACAATTTAAAAATGACATACAACCTCATACTGAAACATATTGTTTAATATAATCTCCTTATAATGATATCTCTAATAAATCATGTTTCATGTTTGTATCATGAACCTATGTACTTGTTGCATCTTTCTTTGACACTATACAATTGAACATTCCCACATAACACCGCAACGATTGATTTATTTGGGATGCCTCCTTTACTTCCATGGTCATGAGATATAAAAATCTATTAATTAAAAGAACTGGAGAATCCTTTCGTCCTTTATTTATTAATTCAATATTACTCACGATGAACCCAATGTATCCAACCTCACCGCAAAAATATTTCATCATGGTTTCCATGAACACGTCGTAGTATGCAACTAGTGATATTCATTAATAGTAATATTATTCAATTTTATAGATCAATACACTTGTACTTAGATAATAACATCCACTAACACATATAAATGTGGATTTCCTACTAGTTGGTTAGGTTCTCAAAATCATATACACCAGAAATTACCAAGGGAAAACACTATGAGAATGTGATTTAAGCACCTATGAGTGTCCACCCCTGATGGACTATATAATTTGTGTCTTTTCAAATGATACTATCTGATTATAGAATATATATTTTAGAATATTATCATGGAACTTATAAGATCTCATCATAGTAGGGAAAAACTATAACCTTTTAGTATGACAACTACTCTTAGAAAATTATAACATACTTTTTCAAGAAGAAAAAAATCATCATGTGATAAAAGATTTATTAATATTCAAAAAATGAATAAATGTAACAATAAAGTACATAGTGGTTGGTTCTAGGGATCTAAATCCAAAAAACTCCCACTTTCTTTGTAGATAACTACAATAACCATCAATCTTCTAGTTCACATATGATAATCATGATTATACTTTGATAAGGATTTTGGTAAGGGGACCACCATGTTTTATTCCAGGGATTCTATTATTTTAATAAATTCAGCCCTCTAATAAAATTAACTTCAATGGTGTTACATCCAGAGTTTGTGACATTTTTCATTGGTATACCCTTGATTCTCTTTCAAGAGCCAATACTTGATTATTATCATAATATAATGTGATAGGGTATTTACTATTGAGTACCACATCTAGATCACAGACATAGTTCAGTATCCAAATAGATTAATTAGCAATATCAAAAGCATCTATATATTAAGACTCTATTTTAGAATCAATGGAAATGGTTATTTTGATATCTTCATGCTCACAAATCCTATTTTAAGACTAAATACATAACTAGACTAAAAAATTATATCATTCTGATATGTTTGAAAGCTAGCATGAGTGTAACCACTTATAACTAGCACCTCATCTGCTCAATAGAATAAGAACAAATACATAGATTTCTTTGATACATAAGGACAACCCTAATAGATAACTAATGGTGTTGACCTTGGTCATCTTGATACATTCCTACACTATTAGATTTATAGGAAACATCAATTCTAATACATAACATGGAATACATGATTAAACCTATCATAGAATTGCATGAGATCCTACTAATTATATACTTCTCCTCTTGTGTCTAAGGACACATTTTTTTGGAAATATGTATACCATCTAACACTAGAATAAATTCTTTATTGGATTGTATAATTGAAAATCACTTTAGTATATTGTCAATGTTTGTACCTTTAAATGGTCCAGGAATCCTCTCAGATCTATAAAAAATGATCTTGATCGCTAGAATATTGGCTACATCACCTATGAATTTCTTTGTAAAGCATATATTTAACTACTACTTAACTCAAAGTATGACTGGTATGTCAATTCCATTAACTAATATGTCATAAACATATATTAATGACCACACTCCCACTATACCTTTTGTGAACACAAGGATCACATTTTTTTTAATGAAACAAAATACTTTTACAATTTTATCATAAAGATTATTCCATAACCTATATGCTTTCTTTAATCCATAAATGAATCTATACAACATGAATTTTTTTATAATTTGATGGAGTTGAAAAAACCTTCTAGTAATTCCATATGACATCTTCCAGAAGGTTCCTATTAAGGAATACTATTATGACATTCATCTTCAAAATTTCAATGTAATGGTAAGCAGTAGTAGAAAGTAGAATTCTAATGGATTTAAACATTTAATGTATGGAAAGGTTTCGTCATATTCAATTACATGACACTGTTTTAACCCTATAAAAACAATCCTTTCATTATAGGAACATTACCATCAATGAATAGTTTTCTCTTGAAAAACTATTTTCATCTAATGGGATTCACATCAACTAGTAGAATAAACAAAACCGAAACATGGATATGATACTTATAATCCATATAAAAATAAATGTATTCCTTCTATTTTGTAGCTCCCGGTCTCTCTACTACGTCATTTTAGGAGAGGGGATCATTATTATCATCTAATAATGAGTCACTATCTTTGGTTACCAATAAACAATATCTTTTAGTATGATATTATTCCTTGGGGACTTAGATAATTTGTTCCAATACCAAATATTATGTATCTTGATCATCAACATCAACAAAGTCAGTCATGCTCAAATTATCCTTATTGAGGTTGGTGTTGGACCCAAGGATGTTTGTTGATTGTAATGGAGTATGCTTGTGTTGGTTGTAAATTCCCACATGGAAGACCAAGGAGTTTGTAGGGAATGTGGTATTATGATTGAGGCAGAAATTTGTTTTAAAGGTGGTGCAGTTTCACAGTGTTTTCCAAATTTTGGGCCTCAATATCAGGAGTTTGTTTTTGGAAAAAAAAAATTTCCAAATAGAAGTGTACTGTATGTGGACCTCAATGACAGTGCACAAAATGGAATTTCAAGGAATACTTCACAGACCATGAATATTGGTATGCAGAATGGTACTGAAAATCAAAAAAGTGAATAGTAAACCACATAGCGGGAACGATTAATGGAACAAAAAATGGTTCATGGTGAAGAATTGTGGTTCGTGGGTGGAAAATGGTTCGTAGAATGATTGCGATACACATTAGAGGTTTTATTTGTGGAAAGGAGAGGGTTATGTGAGCTGCCATAAAGGAATAATGGTGGTACATAGACCGTAGAGGTAAAATGGTTCATATGTGAAGCAGTATACAGTGAAGCTATACCGAATCGATGATTTGTGAAATCATGAAAAAAGAGAATTTAGGATCTATTTATCTATAAAAATAGAGGTAATACCTTATTTAGAGTGAGTGATTCTGATTACAAATCTCAGAAAAATTCATAAAAGCCAAAAGTTTTTCAGGTGGAAAAAAAACTATGATGGAAATAGTTGTTTACAGAGGAGGAAAATGGTCCACGGAAAGTGTGGTGGTCTTTAGAGGAGAAAATAGTGCATAAAAGAGAGTGTGGTTCGAGGAAGAATCTCTCGTAGTACATGTAGTAGGGATGTATGTAGTAGATCAGGGATGTATATAGAGGAATCACTCATAGTACGTGGTGTAGGGATGTACGCAGATGAAGTAATCGTAGTATGTGGTGTAATGTAGTTCATGGAGGAAGGAGTCTAGTTTGCAGAGGAATAGTCTACGAACTAAACTGTGCACGAATAAGTTGATTACATCTACATGGGAAAAATGACTTCATCTGACCATCAATTTAAAGTTAAGGATACATGATTTAATTTTAATACATTGAAGCGACCATTATGTAGATAAATTGAGTCCAGATCCATCCCAAAGTAGTGAGAAAGGGGGATTCAACAGAAGTGTTCTGATGGACGCATTGTATTATGCGAAAATTCTTATAAAGGCATGGTTCGTAGAATAGAGTGACATATTTTAAACATGTTTACTCCACAACTAGTGAAGAATTGTGTATTTTGGTATGTCTGAAACACTGCTGATGTATGCTCCGTGGATGTAGCCCTAAGTGGTGAACTATGTAAAATTGATCTGTGTTATCTCTTTTCATGTGAATGTTTGATTAATGATTGTATCAATTGTATAGGTTTAATTATATCCTCCCAATGTGGAAACAATATCCATCATATTAAACAGAAAATTTGACACTCTAATTCACCTCTCCCCTCTCAGGGTGTCCTGGGATCCTTCATATGGGTTCCCCCTATATAAATATTGCTTGTCTCATGATATTAACATTCTTTATTAAGGGTTTATAAATTAAATATACATTCGTTTCCTTGGGATATCGTATAAATACTCTTTTCATGGCATAGGATTCTAGTTTGTTTCCAAACATTCCCTTAAAAAATGTATCACATCCCCATACAATAGTATGAAATTGAATATGATTCTTCACACTCTTTAACATTATGGGAATTCTATTTTACATTTTATTTGGTTCTATATTTAGTGTTCATGTCATAGTTTGTATTACATATCCCTAAAAATATAATGGAATATCTAGATGATTCACCATTAACCTTACTATTCCTATCAAGGTATGATTCCTTCTTTCACCAACATCATTCCACCAAGGTGTATAAAGTGGAATGAGTTAGATAAAATCCCTAACTTTTAGAGAAACATGATAAAACCTTGTTTAAGTTATTCCCCACCATGATTAGATCTAAGGTTCATTATCTTCATACAATGTTTATTATTTACATAATAAATAATTATTTGAATTTCTAAAAGGCCTCAAACTTATGCCACATCATGTTGAAAAATCCATATATATTCATGATATTTTCAAATGTTATTATGTACGAATATCCACATCTATCTTCCACCAGAAAAGGTACACACACATAAATGTGTAACAATCTTAGAATCTCAGTAGCCCTTTCTTCCACTCCTTCAAATGCTGGTTTGGTTATTTCTCCTTGAAAAAATGCATGATAACTTTTATGTGGGTTTACCTCATAAGAGTATAAATATATATCTTGATAGAACTTTTATAAATACATCTTTTTTATGTGATCAATATGGTGATACAAAATATGGGTATTATATCAGTCATGTGAACATAATTCATTATCCATTTTATATACTAGTTTGTCTTAATTTAATACATAAATACCAGTATTTAGTTGTATCATACCATATCAAATGTTTCCAATGTAAAACAAGTGTTCTTTATTTTCAAATTTTAAAATTATTCCATTCATGTCAAGAAATGAAACATAGATGACTTTTTTAGTAATTTTTTTAATAAAATAACATTTCTATTAAATGAAATTCATTTTGGTTGGAAACAAAATGTGTTGGTATCCTATATCCATGTTTAATGTTTTGAACCATTGGCTACTAGAATATCCACCATTCCTCTGGAAATCTCTTGGAATCTAATTTGTTCTTCCTTTGGATACAGATATGATCACCCCAAGCTATATCTAATACCCAGTGTGTAGATGTTGAAATATTAAACTCAATAATGAACAAACCTTTAGATATCCCTTGATTTTTTTTGTAGATCCTCTTCTAGTGGCCCATATTACCACATAAAAACTATATTTTCTTTTCCTTCTCAGTCCTTTTGATCATATTCTTCTTTGAAGGATTATCCATTGGATTTTTATACTTATAGTGAGTTTTGGGACCATTTTCATTGTTCTTTCTTTTCTTATTCAATATAAAGTCTGCATATTTTTTTTTATTCTCCATGCCCTTTTAATCATAGAAAATTAAAACAATATGTTCTAAAAGAGACTTCTCACCACTCTTCCTGTTGTAATACATAATGAAAATGGGGAAGGATTTTCGTAGTGTAGAATGTATGAGATCTATATATAGCTCAACATGGAATTTAATGCCCATGATTTCTAAGAACAATTGGTATCCAATTATCTTGACTACGTGAGGTCCAACGGGCACTGAACATCCATGTTGGAATTTGAATAGTATGTTACAAATATCATCTCTCTTGTCTTGACTTCTCTTGATATAGATCAGGAAAGTGATACATCATGTTATACACATTCATATCCTAATATTTCTTTATAAATACTTGGAAATGGATGATAGAATGAAATATTGGACATATGTGGCATCATAAAACTATTTACCATAGAGAGAAATCTCTTCCTCATATCCCTCTTGGAAAGGTGATTTAGGAATTGGGTTTTAAAGAAAATATAATTTCTTTTCATGGGGTAGAATAACATATAATCAAATTTTCTATTCATTGAAATTATTTATAGTTAGAATGTAATTCCTACCAAGTACAAATCTTAGTAATATGTTTGATTTCATGTTAATTATCATTTCTATAACTAAAGTGAGAATAATTTTAGTAATTAATTTCATAAAATTATATAATAAATATTAAATTTGTTAATATCCCTATATTTTATTGCAATCTATTAGCTCTAACCATCTGATCCTAACATGAAATATCTAGGATGTTCTAGTTTCAAGGGCCCTTATTCCAATTATCAAAATATATGCATTCTAGGATGAAGTTTTTTTGAATGGTTTAAAGTTGGCATAAAATTTATAACTACATTAACACGATATTCTTTTATTTATTTAGTAGACTCTCCAATCCTAAAATCCCGAAATTTATATTTCTTCAACCATTTCCTCTCAGTACACCTTTTGTAAAAAATTATTCTTGTGAAATAGTTTATGTTGTCCCAAAACAAATTTTATATTTATCTAAAACCAATATGCACACCAACATTTTTTATATTAATGATCTTTGAACAATTGCTCAATTATAACTTATGTAGTATAATGATACACCAATTATTATATATAATTGAGGTAATTTTTTATCTTTTATCATAAATTTACTAATTTTTATATTTATTACTTGATTGTTAATTTTAGGTGAGTTTACATAAGTGATTACCCATGTATTAGATAAATTTTATGCATAATCTAATTTATTATAGTTCTAACTTTAATTCTTGATGATTCATTAATTTATGTGATCCCAACAAAACATCCATAATGAAAATAACCAGTAAACATGAAATAATTAATATAATAAGAGTTTTATAATTATTATATTTTCCTAATGGTTTTTTTTCTTGAGGATGGTACAATAATCATGGACATAGGGAAAACCCATGAACCATGGCTTTGTTCGTGTTGAAATTTTCCACATATCTACCCTTGTATCTCTTGGGATTATTCTTCTTCATCTCCAAGCATAAAACACCTACAATATCTATTGATATATTTCAATTACACAGGATTTTACTCACACAAAGGTGAGGGTATCCAACGGATTAGTTAAGGGAGATTACATAAAAGGACACCATGGGAACATAGGCAATTACACAATGAGATGAGGGATGATGTGCATTCCATAACTATAATTTAATAATAAATTTAAATTAAACCATCACGTAAAATTATATGATATATTATCATGATCATCCACATACAAGTAATGTATTACACATTTACTAAATATAATGCATTCCCAATAATTATAATTTTTGATTTATCATGGTCGAATAAATTTATCATATTCTTCAATAATCAACTATTTATCTTAATTCTCATCCAAAAATTATTGGGATCCCAATCAATAATAAAGTTATAAATTTTAAATAAATTTATTTAAATTGGACTATGTACAAAACATATACCATTAGTCAACACGGTGAGTACCCATCTAAATGAACAATCATGTTTTATTTTCATATACCTTTTACTCATATGACATGTAGTATACAATACTTATCACATAATATCATGTAATGTATGAGTAAATTTAATGACACATGAAAGAAATGTTATTTACATTGTGTGTTATGTTTTAATACTCATGAAGTAATCATTTTACTGCAACTTGTACATAATATACTATTCAAAATATTGAACAGAATATAAGTATACATTTAGGGTATATAAAAACCATTACATAGCATATCACAGTTGACTGAATGAAAAAAAAACAAATATTAACATGTTTTAAAATATATTATGAGTGAATTTTAAATTTTACATAATCATGTAATATAAAATGTGTGTAATAGCCCACTAAATGTCATGTATAGATCCTTGTTTTCTATCCACAGTTCATGCTTAGGGATTGGGAATGTAGTCCTTCCATGAGAATTAATGGATTACACAACATGAACATAGGATTTACACCATACAGTTTCCGAGTTTTATTGTTACTATTCATGTAGGTCATGTAAGAAAATACATGGTCAATTTTTTAATAATGGACTACATGTCATGTAATCCAGTTACAAATCACAAAGTTCAGCTAATTGTGTTCCAATATGGACTAGTAAACATATAGAGTATTAAATACACACATGATTAATAAATTCACACACTCCAAATTAATTCCAATTTAATTTATTATTTTACTTGGTGAATTAATAATTGGTATATGATGCGTAACAATGGGCTTGACACCATGTACTCATGATCCATATATATAGAATCAGTAGCACCACCGAATGATTTCTTCAAAAAAATTAATCATAATTAACGTGTTTATTGATTATGTTAGTCATAATAGAGATGAAGAGGAGAATATATCATGATTTTGGTTAAAGAACAATTAAACCATGATTGAATACTAACAGAAAATGAATAAATCAGTCAATAATATTTTTATAATTATAAATACTTATGGCCCCTTTGATACCATTAGATATTATAAGTGTTGTGAGGGCACAACCAAATCATATTTTAGTAATAATTGATTATTAATCAATTATTTACATAGATAAATAATTTTTTGTCAAATAGAATTATAGAAAATATTTATTTACATGAAAAAAATTAAACCAAATAGAAGATCATTATATATTGATTTATAATTAATTTAAGGAGTTTAGGAATTCCCCTGTAATTGATTATTTCATTGACGATGAATCTAAAAAATTATTGACATATTATCTTCATTTCATGGTAGTAATCCAATATATATTTACTCTAGAGTTGTTCTACATGAAATCCATGAACATTCGATCATCACCATATGACTTTTTGAGTGCTTTTGTAGTAGATCATAACTCTTGTGTTATTCACCATTGATCATCTTGTGAATTTCTTCCAAGAAGGATTCCTCTTGATCTCACTGGAATTTCGAGGGATGGGGGTCGTTGGTTTATCTCCGTTCTCAAGATAATTTTTTGAGAGGTTCTTTCAAGGGCTTGAGAGAATTATCCTTGAGTTGATTTGAAAAACAACAACAAAATTACAACTGTTAAGGTTGGAAATATTATAATTGGGTTTAAATAGTGCTCGAGTTAGAAAACAATAATTTCACATGAATCCTTATTATTTTCATATTCATCATATAAAACCATGTCTACAATAAAAATAATAAATTTATTTCTAGATATGTGAAAAACTGAAAATTAATTAAATATTATTTGTAGAATAAATTTTTTAAAATTTATTCAAATAATATTTAATATATATTATTTATCAATAGACCGTTAAACTGGGTTAGTAATTCTAGTACAATATTTATCTGTCCTTAAATAATGATTATTTATTTAATAAATAAATATCACCCAATTATTTTCTAATAAATAAATAAATATTATATTCACTGAATAATGAACAAATATTAATTAAATGTTCTATTCCTAGAATGTTCGTTTGAATAACTAGTGAAGAAATAAATGAAATAAAGAAAAATTGAATAATTATTGAACCAACAATTGGAATAATATTCATTAAATTTTTTAAATAACGAATAATATTATAATTTTACTATGTTACACTTAGTTAGTGATACTCTGCCTATATCTTAGGTACAATAGGTGGGGTCACCTAAATTCCAAGGATAACATCTAAAAACACTCCAAGAAATCCATAGATAAAAAGGTTAATGTCACAATGACATAAAACCTCATACAAACTCTTACATTTTGATATAATCATTTAATCAGGATATCATGAATCATGTAGGTTGGATGATGGTGTCATTAACCTATGTACTCAATGACTCTTTTTTTGACATTATGAAAATGAAACTGCCTAGAAAACTCAAAGGGCACAGATTTATTTAGAATGCATCATATCTATAAATTTTACTAAGAGATCAAATTCCATTAATAACATAACATAAAAATCCTTTCTGATGTGATTCATTAATAAAATATTACTCATGACGAACACAACATATCGTACCTCACCACAAACATATGTTGTCAAATTTTTCATCAAAACATAAATGTAATTGAATACTAATATTCATTAATAATAATATTAATTTTCTAGGGTCAATACATACATCCACATATAGGAATGTCAAATGACACATAAAAATGTGGATTTCCAACTAAAAGGTAATGTTCTTATTACCTACTGTATTAAAAATTATAAAACAAAAACACCATGAGAAAGTGTATAAAACTTCTATGATTCTCTACAAGTAATAGCATATATCATTTTCATCCTAGAAA
Organism: Viscum album; assembly: GCA_963277665.1. Taxonomy (NCBI): domain Eukaryota; kingdom Viridiplantae; phylum Streptophyta; class Magnoliopsida; order Santalales; family Viscaceae; genus Viscum; species Viscum album. Next base: position 410,610,006 of record OY728128.1, on the reverse strand, counting down.
ATGATATCATCTAGAAAAAGAACATATATTGAAGAATATTTTCCTAGAAGATTTTTGAATAACATAATTATAGGAAACATCTCTGATATTTTATTTTGATAGCCACTATAAGAATATTATCAAATACTATATCATGAAAACTAACAATTATTATGTGAAAAAAGTGTTATTAGTATTCAAAACAATGAATATAGGTAACTCTAATGTATATAGAATTTTATTCAATGTAACTATCTCAAATATTAACTATTTTGTAACATTTTCATCTATTGAACCTTTCCATGCTATGATGTTTGATATCCTTCAATCATAAGGATTTATTTTGGTGTTTAGAGGGACAATCATAGTTGCGATATAGTAGAAAATTTTGGTTTATTATGAGAGTGTGGTGATCTAAGATTTACACTATTGTTCCCTTCTCATTTGAAGAACATTGAAATCCTTATAGTATGTGAGTTTTTGATTTTCTATGTTTAAGTGAAATTGTGATGTTATCGTGATTTTTCTCAATGTGTAGTAGTGGAATTAACCATAAGGATGAATAAACTATAATTAATTAAAGAATTGTTTTTGAGTAATAATGAACTCGGGGTGTTCCATATTTTGTTTATTCTATGGTTTATCGTGTCTTTTATTTTTGGAAATTAGATAATGTACATAATGATATAATTGATTGATGACTAAAATAATTAAAGTAGCATGTATAATTGAAATAATACTTCCTTATAATTTATAGAAATAAATTTTATGCTTTAATAATGTTTAAATAATTTTTAGATATTGATTGTTGATTACATATGTTTCCTATAGTTTTAACCTCTGATAGATTAATTGGTTAATTCATATTGGTAATAAATTGGTTATTTGATAAATATTTTTTGGGGGGTGAGTGAGATGGTTATCAAAATAAGGTTTGATTTTTTGATTTAGGAGCCATGATGCCTTTTTATCTTCTTTTTGTTTCCTTAATTACTTGTAGACTTTCTAAGTATGCTATCCCCACTATATGAAATGATGTGAGAATATGGTGGTTTATGGATTGGAGAGAAATGGGTATGGGTGACCATGTTAGTGTAATTAGTTCATGCATGAGATGGCACGATGGATTGTGATATTCATAGTAGTTTTTAGGATTCCATCACGACTAACAGAGAGAGTAAAAGCTATTCATTCCAATTGATTGTTATGATGAATGTTCAGATGATTACATATTTTTAATGTTATTGAAATGTCGAATGGGTTGGTTTCTAATTTATGAATTCTTTTCTATAGTGGTAAATGTAACTATATATGCTTGGTTTATGAAAATTTTATGGTTTCTTAGGACAAGTCCTAGAGTACCAAGAATAATAGAATAGAATGAATAATATGTTCTTAATCCATGAGGATGAGATATCAATGTTTGACTTATAATAACTATCCACTAATTAATATATTCATAAAATATTTAATAGAAATATTAATTGAGAATATCTTGAAATGATTATGTTCTTATAGGATGTCTAGTCCTTCACATTGACAAACATTTTTCTTTGTAATGATAGTTTCTATCAAAGATAATGCTAGGTAGTTGTTCAATGTATGGTTTTTGAGATATATATATATATATATTCTATCTAATATTTTATTTCATATGAAACCCCACCCATTTTTATTGGGTGACAGAAAACCTATAGACTATAGAGGGTGTTCTCCAAAATATTAATGATGGACAGGAACATATGGCTTACAACACACTCTTTCCCCACTATCTTCACCCAGTATTATTATGTCTGATAATGCACAATTTTTAATATCCCATATATGTGTGTAGATGTATGTGATGTCTTGGGGTTATTTTTTCACAAATATATATCTCTGGATTATGTATCCTAATGATTACTATAGTTAATTGGGTATACGCAATAATGGATTAAGGTATAGTACATGGTGTAGACGTAGTATTGGATCCCAGAAAACTATCTTCTTACTAACTAGGGGTGGTGATTATTAGGATATTATGAGATTAATGAGGTTAATTTGATTATCCATTTGGCTTTGATGCATGAAAATTATATTTAGAGAGATGGATTAGGACATGTGATGTTGGGGTGGAGCTATAAACCAGCATCAAAGATGTTGTGTTGTACCATAAATCTTATATTATGTTAAATATTATATTATTACTTGTATGTGATACTTGGTGATAGACCCATTGTGAGGATGAGAACTCATCAGGCCCCATTAGGTGACAGGTTAGTTTCACTACTTATTCCCCAGTCCATAGTGTGCTCTCTAAATATTTTCTGTGACAGCCTCTAAGGAGGATCCAGCTATGTATAACATTTATAATCAATATACATATATGTAAAATATTTTTCATGTATGGGAAAATTAGTTATTTATTAGGATGTAAATAAAAAACTCATGGAGAATTCCATGAGCGGTTTGGGCATTGAGGCCACTATTGAGGATTTTTCTTTTGATAATTGTAGTTTTCTTATAGTTGTTCATCTTGTATAAAATTACATACATGTATTGGGATTTATTTCAATTATAAGAATATTTTATTGGGTGTTACTATCTTATATCACAATAATTGTTCTTATTAGAGGTTAATTCCTCCCATTTGTGTGTATGGTATACCCTCAGTGATAGTTTGCAACTCATGGCCTATTGGATGTAGGCATAAAAATCCTCACATATCTTCTATCATTGTCATCTGAGGAGGGATAACTTTTTAGGGTAATGGGTTGTGACATGTATTATTTGAATTAAATATTTTTTATATCTATAATATTTTTTTTTTGAATAACTAATTTTATTCAAAATTATAGAATCAAAAATTTCATTTTTTTCAAATAAGAAAGGTTGCACCTTTCACCAATTTAATGACTTTGAATGAACCACTATGTTTGAACTAAAGTTCCATAAGACCTCATGCACACCTCCCCATTTGAAAGAGGATTCCTTCTAATAGTGATGGTCTAAGACAGTCTATGTGAAGACGTTACCCTTAGTATCATTTCATATCACAAATAATAATTAAAATAATAAAGTAAATAATATAATTATCAATGAAACAAAAATGACCTAAATAATAAAATGTTAAAAATTTATAAAGGTAATAAATATCTCTACATAGTGGCAAGCCAAAACACAGTATAAAAGGGAAGAAGGTAAATAAATAAATGAAAAACATTGGAGTCCAGTGAAGTCCATCCTAGTTTTTCACCGTATCCATGATTCACTTCTCATCCATCATCCACAAACCCATTTCCATTATTTATATCCCTAGAGATTAATTATAATTGTGCATTGAGATGCTCATGTAGGGTGTCAGTATCAAAATCTAGTAGGAAACCACTAATGTTTCCTTAACTAGTGTACACATGTACAATATATGTGTTCCATGATAGTAATAAATGTGAAGGAAATCATAACAAAAAATAATCACGTAAAAAGTGGTTATGTTCTAAAAAAAATTACACAAACCTCCCACCAATCTTTCTTTGAATACATGTCATAATAATGATCAAGAGTCATTTAAAATGATAATAAACTACCCATAAGATCATCATCATGCCACGTATAATCCACAAGGCCTCACGTGGACATGCTACTCAGAATCCTTAAGGCATCGAGATGACATGCTACTAGGAATGCACAATGAACTAAGGGTCAGAATGTTCTTAAGATTCTTCATTCAATTCAGTTATTTCAAATCCATAGGGAAAGCATTATCCTCCATCATCATAATTGGACATCATACGCTCTCTTCCTCTAAGGGGGAATCATACCATGATGGTCACCTATCACATGTACCAAGCACCAAGCCTCTATGGAATGTTAGTACACAACAAGTAATAATATGATAAAGTAACATAGAATGGATTAATGAGATATATATTATCATCACAAATATCTAGTGAATCAACATGATGCATGGAAAATTATACACTAGAAAATATCGTGTAATAGGGATCATATACGGGAATACAGAAATGCAGATAGACATATGAAATCATAATTAATAGAGAGAACAACTCATGTTTACCTGTGAATCGTGCCATGAAAAAATGTGAATAAGAGAGCCTAAAATGGTAAGTAACTTCCTACATCAAATTATTTCATGTGGAACTTCATGGGGTGTCAAGGTATCATCACCTGAATATCATTTGTGTATTAGTAACTTCCAACCTCTCTCGAAGGATTCATAAAACTATGTCAAAAAATTTTACTTTTAAAAATACATAAAACACCACATTCTATAATATTATCTCCATCCATGATAATATAAAAAATTATCAAATTATTCCAAAACATCAGTTAGAATTCATTTCTTAAAGAATAATTGTAAATCCTTGTGTGATAATACTCTGTGTCTCTAGAATAATCCAAGATAAACATGTTTTGTTACATAATTGTTATTATTCGTTGATAATTCTAGGTTATTATCATTTAAAGAGTTATTTATCAAATTTTAGAATGTTTATGAATGTTTAATTCAAAAATATATCATGAAAATATACATGGAAATTATTCCTGTTAAACACTGCACCAAAAAATAGAAGAGGGAGATATAACTTTTTCACACATGGATACTAGAAGAAGGTCTAAAATCAAATTAATAATTATTTTAAGATATTTTATAAAGGAACATTGGGATGATGGAACACATAACAGTATCCAAAATATGATGGCAGTAAGGGGTTTTATATTTTCAACAAGGAAAATCACATACTTGTATGCTGTATTAAGAGAAAAAAAATTAAATTCACCATTAAATTTTTCATTAAAAATTATCCGAAAAAACATCATCCTTAAAAGGTGTTTTAATACTAAATGATACAATGGAATAGATTCCTCAAGATATCATGATTTTAAATTCATCAAAAGGGGTTACTATAGCATATTGGAGAGGATGAAATGAGAAATTATGCTAAAACACTTTTCCCAAAAAAAGATTAGTGTATAAGGTTAACATGGTTTTACCATTATGAAGATCCTATAAATTTCGTGTGGTTAAGGAGCATTACCCATATAAATAGACTAAATTTTATACCACCCTTATACATCTCTATCTTTACCGTTATATAGCCTTTATAAAGTAGAAGTTATCCCTAGGCACAAACAAGGCTACCATTACACAATGAAATGAAAATTATTCTTACCCAAACATTAAATCCATAACTAGAGAGTGACATTTTAAAATCATTTATATATATCAACATAATCTTAGGGAGAACATAGTTTACACTTATATATACTTTTGAGACATTTCTCTTCCTTTCCCCAACAAGTAGAAGAAACACCCATCACCTACATAAAATTTGTCTTCCATTATGTAACCCTTGAAAATTAAGGGTTACATTTATATAACACCCAAAAAGAAAACTTTTTTTAGGTTTAATATTTTTACCTTAAAGTAGGCCCTATTCTGTTCATAAGGTTAAAAAAATGTTGAAAAATATTAAATTTTCATAAAATGAAAATATAAAACAAAACAAAACGGGGTTTTGGACCATTTAAAAATTGTGGACAATACAATTAACACAATGATGAATTCTCATAATAAATAAGTGTATCTAGTTTTATTGACTGAACATCTCCAGAAACTAATCTATAACATTTGAATGTTTCCACAACTCTTCTTGGATCCATGCATACTTTCATAGGATCTGAACAAGTGGAACCATCTTACCCCAAACAGAACCTTCTAATATTGGACTATAATATGTACTGGATGCTCTTCATAAGATACATCTTGATACATCATGAAATCCTTATAACCCATAACATTCATAAAAATAGACTTATACCTTTGGATCTAAGATTATTGAAACAGATCATGCATTCCTCTGTACTATGAAGGAAGATACATAAAATAATCCATTTTCCCAACCCAATATGTGATATAACTAATAAGGATACAATAAGACAAGTGATGGTCTTATCAGAGTCAATATAAGGTAGATACTTCAAATACTAGTTTGAATTCCTTGATGATCTTCAACATTAGAGGAGGGTTGTGTAGGGAAGAGGAACGAAAAATAGGTTGGTGAATTATAATGGAGGACTATAAAAAATATCATTTCACCCATCATTACGTTGTTTCACGGTTTGGCCTCATGGTTGGCCAAAATATGTACCAAATGTGGTAGATTCAACATCCAAGGGAACCCCTCACATGTTCATCCTACGTAGTTTGAAAAAACAATGCTATAATCATGCAGAGTCACTACAAAAGTGGAAGTAATGGTGTGGGCTAGGTGAAAAATTTTCCAAACCATTCACAACCAATTCAAATACCCTCTACAACATGTTTATTTTCTTATCATAGTCATAAGAAATACCCCACAAGGTTTTTTAAACCATGATACCTTATATATGTGATTGATGATTGTGCCACACGATTACTACAAACCATTCTCCAACTGTTGCATCATAAAACTTCTAAAAAAATTAAATCTTTTAGTTTGAATAAGTTATGGATGCTCCCAGACCCACCATTAAATTAAAAGGATCATTTATAAGATTAAATTTGAAAAAAAACTAGTTTATACATAAAAATAAAAACTTGGTTGTTACATATTCTCTAGGTTTTAGTGTGCCAGGACAAAACCTCATTTCTTATTCACCATTAATCACAGAAAGAATAAATTTAGTATTAAAATACTATCTCTTTTTTCAATTAATATTGATAGGTAGGTGGAGGATGAATTTATTTCATACTAAATATAATTCTTATGAAAATATCATTATGCACATCAAATATCTATATCTATCTAAAATTGATATACATTAGGTTATATATATAGGTTTAGAGATTTTGTGATCATACAGAGTCCCCTTAACTAATATCTATATTCTATGTAAAAACTCATGTAAAATAATAATAATAATAGCATTAAATTCCATTACTTGTTTTAACTCATTTATATTTGAATAAATTAAATAATATTGATTAAATGATATTAAATAAACTATATCATTTCATTTAGACCCTTAAATCAGTCCACCAATATCCCTCATCATTTATCAGACTGTAAATAGTAAATATTTATTTAACTAAATAAATATCACTATAATATTCATTCATAAAACAAATGATTATTATATTCACTAATTGGTGAATATTTTTTATTATATTCTCATAACCAAATACATAACAATTTTTTATCTAGAGAATATATAAATTACAAATAAGTATTATGTATTCTATAACTTTAAAATAATATATATTTTATATTCAACTCATATATATTATTTAAAATATTAGGTGATTTAATTTATGCAATAAATGACTCTAGAATACTTATTAAACCATAAAACAGAAATAATATTTATTCAAACAATTAAATTCGTATAAAACATAATTGAGATTACGGATACACATAGTGTGTGCCCCTCTTGAAAATTTTATTAATAGAATATGTTGACTAGGACTAAATTCAATGATTAGAATCTATAAACATATTAAAGAACCCATAGAAAAATATGTTAATGATACAATGACAATAACCTCACACAATTGCCTATTGTGTCAAGTAATCTCATTGTCACGATGTCTCATCAAGCAAGTGAAATTTTTGTGTTATCAACTTATATTCTTGGTATATCATTCTTATACTTACTCAAATGAAGCCTGGAGAGTTTTCACCATACTAGGATTGGACAGCGGAGGTTGGCCTGTAGCCGGGAAAGACTGACTGTGACACGAACAAGGCAGCTCTCCCCGATCTAGTAGCATGAACGTTGGTGGAGGTAGAGTCGAGGGCGTTAGATGGGGTTGCACATGCTGAGCTCTGCGCTGGGCCTGCTATCTGGTCTCAGTAGCGTGCACGGCTTGACTGAAGGTGACCGCTGACATACCTCAATGGCCGGCGCCATTGTGATTCCGCTGACGTTGACGTCGGCAGGAAATGTTGGGGAGGTTTTCCTGGCGCTCCCCCTCGTCGGGAGTCATATAGGGCTTTACCAACTCCACGGTGTTAACCGAAGCGTACCCCTGACTGTCACTCGAGGAGTCATCCACCGCTGGGAGAATTCTGGGAGGAATCCCCATCTCAGGGGGCATAAAGTCGTCGAGAGTGCGGCATGAAGACGGAACCGGTGGTGCGCGTTGCTTCTTCTTGAGTTGTTGTTGCTTGCCCTTTTGGGAAGAGGTCGACTGTGAAGATGATGTAGAGGCACCAGCCACTTCTTCTAAAGGTTCCAACTGCTTCAGGCGCGCCCGGATGATACCATGGGTATAGACGACGGTTTTCCGAGCCATCCAGTCATCGTATTTTCGGGATCCGCGGCTGGGGACCTACTGCCACTCGCCTTCGATGTCGCTGCCGATCTCTGATCCTGCAAAGACACCTGCAACTTGCGCTGGTGTTGGGCCCAACATGACGATGTTTGTTATTGACCTATTCTTGAAGCCAGTATTTAAACACATATCATTGCTTGAGGGTGTTCCCCAGAATCCGATGATAAGGGCAGTAGTTGGGGCGATCGGTGAGATTTGCCTCTATCGGCCTTCTATACTCAAGCAGACGCACAATCCCTTGCTCTAGAGCGCTTCGGAAGTAGCTAGGGACTTGATTTTCGTTGAATGAATCAGTTTTGTGCCTTCTTTCCAGATAGGGGGCCCTGGGGGCCTGGCCCTGACGAGGGGCCGGTGGGGCCTGCCGAGGATGCGGTGCCCGATAGTCTCGCCTAGGTGGCGGTGGCGCATTGCGCGGGGGAACCTGTCGGTTCTGAGGTGGTCGCTGCTGGGCAGGAGCCTGTGCTTGAGGTGGAGGACCTCTATGGGGTTGTGGGGGTGGTGCTGTGGGTAGTAACTCAAGCTACCTCGGGGCTTCTAATAGTTCCACCGTGGCGGGTTCAGCCCTGGCGGTCCTCTTGGCTGAGATCATACGGGGCAACAAACGTGCCTGACTAGCCTGTTGCAGGGCTTCCTCAAGGCGTTGAGCCTTATCTGAGAAATCTCTAAACACTCCAGGGTAGTTCTGGGTAATCAGGGAGGGTACCAGCTCTGTTTTGACATTCCCCACACACATCGTCAGTAATTTATCCTGAGTCAGTGGCATGTCGAGGGAATACGTAAGTCCCTTCCACCGGGCGATGAAATCTGCAACCCGCTAATCAGGCCTTTGCTTGCACTTGAAGACGTCTGCAATGATGGTCTTCCGCGTGGTGGAGATGAACTGGTACAGGAACTACCGGCGAAGATCCTCCCAACCGTTCATCGACCCGGTAGGGAGCTGGTTGTACCAGACGAATGTTGGACCTTCCAATGTCTGTACGACACACCGGATTTTGGCGGCTTCTTGCTGAGCCGAGGTCCCCATCATGGGGCCACACCTGGAAGAAAAATGTGCCAAGTGCTGTGGCGGGTCCCATGTCCCTTTGAAGGGTGAGAAAGTGGGTTACCAAAACCCGGAGGTGCATGCATATCATCCACCCACGCGGGATATGGCTTTCCATCCGGTGGGACCGCCACCTGTCACGTTTCCAACGCTTCAAGGCGGGCTGTGAGTGCCGCAATAAGATCATCCGGGTGGGGGTTCCGGTCTTGACGGGGATCCCTAACCACCAGTGCATTGCCAGGTTCTTCAACACGGTAGACTGCTTCATCCGTTCGTGGATCAACTGGCGGATCGACCTGCGAGGCGACTAGGGGAACCCAGGCTGGGCTCTTCAGATTGCCCCATCGCTCGGGGGGGGGGGGGGGTTGGCGAAACGTATCGCGCCCTATTGCCATACGTTCCGGCTTCTACCCTGTCTGCGGTAGTAGCATGATCAGGGTTTCCTTGAGTCATCTCACCCGGGGGAATTGTTCCTGCCCCTGCTGCCCCGGCCTGGGATTACCATAGTCGGGTCGTCGTTCCGCGGCACGCTCACCCAAGAGTTCGTCAACCATACTCTTCTGCTCGGCAAGCTTCTGGCGTAACGTGGGATTCTCGGAATCTTCATCCGTTTTCTGCACAAAAGAGGACGGGTCGGAGTGCTTGACGGTTCCGACGTGCTCCTTACCCTTTCCGGTGTTTCTACCGAGTACCAGCGACTCGGTGGGTACGGGGAGGCCTAGCAGGTTCCTCTGCTGACGGGTAACTCTCCCTGACGGGTCCAGTAGTGGTGGTACGCCCTCGGAGGGTAATTCTCCATCAAGGAGTTCTAGCTCGTCTTCTTTATCCACAACGTCGGCCATGTGGACCGCGACCCCTCTCGGGGGCATGTCCTCGATGTCTCATAGAGAATCCGGTTGCTGTCGGATAGGGTTAAAGAGGAGAGCGTCATAGTGTCCCCAACCACGGACATGCACATGGGGGGTAGTTTCCCTGATGATTCTGCGGAGTGCTTTGAAACTCTGGACTCATTTCCACTGAAGGGTGCTCTGGTGGCCTAGCGACTCAGGGTGCTGGGCCACAAGAAGCACGGCCGCATCGATCAGGCGGCACTGCTCGCCGATTTCTTTGAGGTGCTTACGACTTATGGGGTACACCACCCATTCGTAAAGGAGGCGGAAGTGCGTCGCCCATAGGGTTCGACCGAAACACCCCACTTCTTCAGGGGTAAGGGACTCTAGTACGCGAAAGTTTAGCACTGCTGTCGGCCAGAACTTCTCCGGGAAGTAATCTGCTGCAAGAATATTCCAGAAGCTTCTGGGATCGGACTCAGGGTCCGGCCCTGTATTGCCCCACTCATCAACCGGGGGCTGCTGAGGGACCGGTAGTGGTACTGAGGCGGACCTATGGGTAATAAACTTGGCGGCGGAGAATACGGCGAACGAGCTGACTGGCCGCCAAACTTCGGGCCATCCTCCGAAGAACAAGTTGACCTGGCCACAGTGTCATGGTACGATGGGATGATAACCACAGCTTCCGGCATAGGAATCGCAGCTACTAGCGCTTGGTCATGTCATTGCTCTACCACCATTGGCCCCCAAAATAGCTCTCCGTTATCTTGGGTAGAGGTAGAGGGTGCTTCTGGTGACAATGGCATTGACTGCGCGGTCGAGACCTGTGGAATTCCCAAGATTTCCTCCTCCTGGATGTACCTGCGGAGAGAGATGGGAATCTGGTGGACCCATATTCCGGGAGAATGAGGCTAACGCGTCTGGTTCCTACCCTAGTCCTTGATACGGAGGAGCTGGGAGAAGGTTCCATTGCTGAGTCGCACTCCGCTTCAGAGTCGGAGAAACTGGAAGGTTTGATCTCCACCCGGGCCTTCCCAGGATTCGTCTTGTGGCGGTGACGACCCGCTCTCTTGCCCCGGGGTGGCTCTTCGGGACAGGATTGATCCCTATCAGGCAGTCGCGGGGCGGCGCTGGTGCCGTGGCGGAGAGGGGCCCCATTCGAGATAGCCGAGGTGCGTGGGGCACTAGGGAAAATGTCGAAGGGTATGTGGGGAGGACCTCCACGAACAACACCCATGTAGGCGGAGCCTCTGTTGGAATCGGAAGGAGCATGGGGAGGACCTCCATGGTCGATGCGGGCAGAGCGAGGCTGACCATCACTCCTCGAGTTGCTGGGGCGAGGAAGACCTTCACCGGTCACAGAGAGGACGTAGCGGGGACCCCCATGTTGGAGAAGGACCGGATGGACGGTGGCTTCAGATAAGCGGTCAGGGGCAGGAGGATGGGTTCCATACCCTGTAGAGTGGGCGCGTGAAAGGTTTCGGCATCGGGCATCACAGCCGCGGGGAGGTCTTCCATCGAGATGAGGGTATCACGAGGTGTACCTCCAAGACAAACTTCAGAGAGGGGAAGGCCCACACTCTGTGGAGTAGTGTAACAGGGAGGACCTCCGTATGGGGTGACACCACCGCGGGATAGCTTGCGGCGATCACCACTTGGGCCTGCAACCTGGAGAGTCAACCCAGCCTACCCATGGGGCAGTTGGGGTCTCAATCCTGGTTGGGTGAAGAGGTGCCCCTGCTCAGTGTATGCGGGGGCTTCATGATGCACGTCGGCGGTGGCTCGGGCCACTGTAGTTGTCGATGTCGACGTGGCTGGGCGAGCGTCCTCATCCTGGGCCCGACACTGACGTCGGGTCAGGCGAGCCGGTGCAGGTGGCGCAGGGGCATGGCCTGCCTGCTCTTCCTGCGGAGTCGGACGGTGGCACTGACGCGGCCGGGTGGGGTCTCTCGCCTGGATCCCCTAGTTCGGGACCCTGAGCGGGCTGAGCCGAATGGCGCCCACCTCATCAGCATAAGGCGAGGAGTGGTCAAGGCGTTCCGGGGACAGGCTCCCGAAACGGTTGAATGTTGGGGTGGGGAGCAGGGGCTCCCTGCGCGGCCTGTTAGGGCGGCGTTGACGGCAGGGCCTGGAGGCCTCCAGGTCCAAGAGTGCCATATCCCTAGTTGAGATGACCCCTTCCACCTTGTACCTGCGCACAAGGCTGTTGATCACCCTTCACTGGATGACTTCTGATGGGGAAAGGGGACGTGGGCGCCCCGTATTCCGCGATGTGGTAGCCGTTGTGGTGGTAGCGGTGCCATGTGGGGTGGCTGTGACAATTTTTCCCCTGCCCCTGCGTAGGCTAGCGGGTGGTGATCGCATCTCTGTAACAACAACCTGGTTCCTGAGAAACGAAGGGATCAACTCATCAGCATCAAGAGGGAAAAGGATTGACAACCAGTGCCCCACCGTCCTTCTATTCTCCACATCTGTAAGAAGAATCCACGCCAACACGCTGCAGAATGGAGTGCCCCACGTTCTACTGCCCCGACTTCTAGTGAGATTCACGACAGGCCCGCTATTTTCTAGGCGGGACCAGGCACCGGATGTCGGGATCCTGTGACACGTCAATCTACTGGTGACTTTAGTTCTACTAATCTCCATATTGAGGAGATTAATTTCATGTTGGGTTCACCATTTCGGTTTCCGACGCTTTCATCGGGGTGCGCGTGCATCCGTCCACAGAGGACGATGCACTTCGCTTGTTGCCCCGCATTCCCGCTTTCCAAGGGCAGGCGACATTAGTTCCTTGTCAAGGTATGCCTGCTCCTTGATCGAAACAGGATGATGGGATGTCGGTTCTTCTTCTATTGATTCCTCCTCAGAACACGTCACCTAGTCCGGGTCTCCCTCATAGATTTAATACATAGTTCGTGAAACTCTTCCCAGTGCCATGTTTCCATGGACACCGGTTAATTACACTGCTTCTTTCGGGACATTCCAAAGGGTCCGGTCAGGGCATCAACCTTCAGTCGGGGGAGTAGTCACGTTGAGGCACCAGTAGCGTGTCTGGATGCTGGGGAACCTGGAATGTCTGTCTATTATCCCTGGTCACAGGGCTTTTCGATGGCGTGGAAGCCAGAGGCATCCCACATTGAGCGCGGGGAATTATATGTCATAGACACATATCTGAGGTTTTCCTCATCATCTCGTGTTTAACATAGGGTACGCCGCGAGTTTAACATCCAGTGGGGATGGATCAACCCAACCGGAGCATTAGCTAGGATAGATCGGATTGAGGGGATCCCTTTGAAGGGATACTGATACCGGGGCCGACCCATGGGCGGCTGTGAAGAGGAGCATACCGACATGGTCTCACTGAGATACGATGGTCCGAGAGAGAGTCGAGATGGGTGATAGGTGGATGAATGGAGTGGAGGGGAATGAAACGGGACCATCGCAGGGGGGACGGCGAAGTTGGGCTTGAGCCTTGAAAAATCTTCCTACATATCCCCGTGGCAGGGACTCAAAGTCCGCGTAGTTCGGGATGGTGCCGGTAAACCGACGTGAAGGTGGACCTTGGTCTGGTGAATGTCATCAGCAAACCAACGTGAGGGTGGACCTTGGTCCGACGGGCATTGTCAGTGTACCGACGTGAAAGTGGACTCGTGGGTCTGCTAATGGTGGGCTTGAACCTTGGGAAGGTTTCCTACGTATCATGCCTTGGCATGGATCAAAGTCCTCATAGTTCAAATTGTGGAATACAGTTTAACGTCATGCGGGACGGGGGTGAACCGATGTGAATGTGGACGGAACGACCGGATGGTGGGTTTGGACCGCGTAGAGGCTTCCTACGTACCATGTCTTGAAATGGATCAAAGACCTCGTAGTTCAGGTGTGGCTTTGTCGGCGGACCGACGTGAAGGTGGACCTTGGTCCAATGAGTGGTGGACTTGAACCTCTGGAAGACTTCCTACATACCATGCTTTAACATGGATCAAAGACCTCGTAGTTCATATGGGAATTTGTTGGAAAACTGACGTGAAGGTGGACCTTGGTCCAATGAGTGGTGGGCTTGAACCTCGGGAAGGTTTCCTACGTACCATGCCTTGACATGGATCAAAGACCTCGTAGTTCAGGTGGGGCTTTGTAGGCGAACCGATGTGAAGGTGGAACTTGGTCCACTTGTGGTGGGATTGAAACTCAGGAAGGCTTCCTATGTACCATGCCATGACATGGATCAAAGTCCACGTAGTTCAGGTGGGAATGGGTCGCAACGGCTTGCCATCGGACTAGAATGCCGTTTAACGTCATGCTGGACGAGGATGGGACCCGACGTGAATAAATGACGGGTGGGCTTGAACCACGTAGAGGCTTCCTACGTACCAAGCCTTGACATGGATCAAAGTCCTCGTAGTTCACTATGATGGGTCAGGGTCGGTGCTCACTCTAAGCCCACGTGAGTCATGCTCGGTGTGAGAAACAAGAGGTTGCAAGGACCTGACTATCACATCGCGAAGGATGAGTCTGTGAGAAACGAAGAGGGGCTTACGTGTTAGGCGGCCCAGGGTCCCTGTGGGAATCCCCTTCCTTCGCGAATGCCCTTGAGCTTCGCAAAGGGAAACCCTCTCGGAAGAGGGGCTCAAAATGAGACAAAGCAAAGGCGTCTCGCGAAGTAGAAGTACCTCGTGGAGCTCATGATTCCCGAGGCAAAGCATGCTTCGCGATTCGGGAGAGGAGAAGCCTAAAGGTCGGATTGTCCGTCCCCGGGACTCAGGGGGAGTCCAGCATTTATAGGGAAGGGGCGCCGCAAAGAAGAACTTGAGCTCCGCCTCAAGGGCTTCATGGCGCGCTCGTGAACGCCAAACGCTTTCGTGAAGATTCACCGCCTCTGGTGCTTCGCGGCGGGCTCGCGAACGTCAAACGCGTTCGTGGAGATTCACCGCATCTGGTGCTTCGCGGCGGGCTCGCGAATGTCAAACGCATTCGCGGAGATTCACCACCTCTGGTGCTTTACGGTGGGCTCGCGAATGTCAAACGCGTTCGCGGAGATTCACCGCCTCTGGTGCTTCATGGCGGGCTGCGATGTTCGGGGCGCTTCGCGTTGGTTCTTCGCGTCGGTGCTTCGCGAGGCAGCGCGCCAGCCTTCTTTTTTGCTCTTCTTTCAGGCCATATTTTGGCGCCAACAGTCTACTTGAAACAAATATTGTTTATATCACTTTAATTGTTTTAAATATACTTGTCTCACATTATTAGGCATAATGTATGAATTTATACATGTCATGTATTATTTCCCATTAAATTTTTATGACCATAATGAATTTTCATGCATTTTTGAAATTCAAATACCAACTATCATTAAATATTGATAACAAGATCTGTTTATAGTGGATAAATTGTATTGATATCAAATATTATATGAAATTTAAATATATGTTTGTGTATATTTCTTCTAATGTTTTTTTCCAAATTGTTCTCTTACCTTTACCCCTCTTCCCATTGTAGAATTGTTTCTCAGTGTTGTTGTTTAACTATTTTGTCCATTATCTGTGAAATGTGATGTTACTCAAAATATCTACATTGAATATACACCAAAAGAAATATAAGGTAGTTCATAATGAACATTCATTTCTTCTTTGATTTTAGTATATGTATCAACATATCTAGTTTTTTAAACATGCCATTATAGTTCTATTTTCAACTTACCAATATGGCATGAAAGAATGTAATTTTTACCACAAACAGAAGGATAGTTTTGTGTTATAAGCATTTTCTTCATAATTTTATTCCATTAAAAATTTCATTTGTAAAATTTGGTTAATTATTTTTATTAATCTTTTCATTTTACAATATTAGTTAAAAATATAATATTTCAAATAATGCATGCATTAAAAAACTGATTAACTGTCTCATCCATTGTTTGTCAGGAAGTGTAGTATTTAATATATTATTCTTATACTAATTTACATATATTGGTATATTTTCATGTTTTTAATTGACTTTCATTGGTACTAATGTATTTTTTCTTTCAATTATATGAATCATCTCTTAAAAATGATTTCATCTCTTCTAAAATGATTATATTCCACATTAATGATATTTTTTCTAATTCATGTTTTTTTCCAACTCATCAAATTTTCATAGGAGTTTTTTGGTTTCGTTCGATGTCATAAATATGTTCCATCATAAAATGGCATGTATTTTTTTCATAAATACTCTTAGTTAAAAATATTAATTTCTAAGAAATTTCAAATCTTCTTATAATGATTTTCTTATAGACATCATCGATTGAATCATGAATTAGAAATATAAATCATTTCTGAAGATAGAAACATATTTACGTACTCTACATCACAGTTTATCACTTCGTTCATGAACATTCAATAACTAATTTAATCAAAAAATTGAACTTTGCGTCAACCATTCTTCACAATGATCCTCTATTTCTTTGTACATGTAATCATGATTCCTATATTTGCTTCCCCATTCATTTCAATAGAATCTCATTTATTTTAGTATTTTAAATATGATAAATCCTACAATTAAATGTATTGTTTCAAAAATGCTATTAGTTAAAATTATCTTTTATATTTATATACAAACAATATACTCAACATTTATTAGAGTTTATAATTTTTTTTAAGCATGATTTTTTAAAAAAAAATCTGTTTCTAATGACTATACCATTTACATAGAAGATTTCTCAATATTTTTAATCACTGATACTAAATGTTGTAGAGATCCACAACACTGTGAACCCAGCATCCATAATGGGGGCTACACTGCAGCAATGACTCACACAACTATTGTAAGCCTTTACCAAATACTATTAAAAATAGATTATATGAGAACATATTGTAATGCTTTCTTCATTTCAAACTATTTCTTTTATGTTTCTATTCTCAATGAAATGTATCGAATTCAATATACATTATTTTTTTCATTATCTTTAATATATGTTGTTTTATGTATATGATTTCTTCAGGGTCAAAATAAATTTTCAATCCTTTTCATATCTCATTATTGGTTTCTAGTATTTTGATGATGTCTCAAAAAGTTCTAGAATTGTTCCAATATTATCAATCAATAACATTTAATTTTAACTTACTTGAAATTAATTTTCATTGTTAACTTTTCAAAATATGAGTGCCTTTTGATATTAAGACATCATTTATAACATCATGTGATTTCATGAGTGAGGTACTAGTTATTAAAAAATATGAACAAGTTAGGATGAGTCATCCTAACATTACATATAGAGGGATATAGCACTCATAATAGATTTTTGGCAGGAATAATCCTTCATAGATTTTTTAGAATAGCTAAGAAGTCCTCATATCCTGCCTCTTTCCTTTATTAGTTGCATCACTATAAGCATAACCACTCCTCTGATCATCACCATCCCCTACCCTCATCATGGTAAGAGTTATTAACATTTTATTGAGTATGAACATCCATGACCCCAACTTCCTCTTGAAACTGCACCATCTACTGCATATCCCCCCCAAACACCTGAAACCTATATTGAATTAGAAGAAAAACACCTAGAGATTTAGACACAAACATGTGTTAGCCCACTTGAAAACAAGAATCCTCAGGATGATAGTTAGCATCATCAACCTCTTATAGATGAGAAACAGAACCAAGGAGGTTCTCTCGAACTTGAATAAAATAATCCCTAGCATGATATACTCTAGTTACTCGAGTCTCAATAGAAAGTACACAATAACCAGTCCCCCGGGAACACTGAAGATCCTTTGATGACCCTGGGGAGTACATATTCTAACCTCTCATAACATGCATGTTAAGGCCCCCAAGCAACAACCCCAAATACATGATGCCCCATCTAATAGTTTACTACTTATTACAATCATCATGAGTAACAAACATTGTAGGGAACTGGCCGAATTTAATTTGATTTATCCCCTACCTAAGAAAATACAGCCAACACCTAAAGTGAATCTATGAAAAATCGAAGCATCAAGATAATTAAACATAAGAAACCATTCCCAACACAGAGTACCAAAATAGAGAAAAAAACATAGCAAGGATGAAAAATACCAGATCAATATAGATTGTATTCCTAATAAAAACACAATATAAATTTATAAACATGATGAAACACAATGAAATAAATTATTGTAAATGCTACTTGATGGTGATTGGGGAACTGAAGTAGAGATGTGAGATGCGAGAGAGCACCATTGAACAAACGATGTTGACATGGGGATATTTAGAAATGTATTGGAGGGTGATTCTGACAACGCAATTTTTCATGAGGAATCTGATGAGGAATAGTTAGGGGGTTTGCACGATGATGTTAGTGGATCAATCCAGTTTGGAACAAGGAGGGATATTCTTGAGAATATGTCTACTATGAATTCAGGTCAGGAACAGTGAAGGGGTTCCAATTGGAGGTCTATGAGGAACACCGTCTGCAGGGAATGCTGGATGCGGGGAACGCTGTCCATGGTGAATGCTGGAAATGGTGAGGTAGGGTTTGGGGAGGGAGATCTCAAGAATGACTGGGGGGTGGGGGGTCATTTGTGTCATATTAGTTTTTTTCACATATATAAATATAAGCTATGAATTTATGTATAAAAAATTATATTTTATGTTCATTATGAACATATGAATCCACATATATATTGATATGAAATATTACTAAATTAATTGTTTTTAAATATATCTTGTATTTTTTATCAAAATGATATTCTTGAAATGGGTAATATATATAAAGATGTGTGTGTGTGTGTTGGTAAAAATAAATAAAAACAAAATTCTCACTTATTGATAAAATCAACTATTGGTGTTATTATGATAAGACAACATATTTAAATAATTGTAAAAGATTTGTTGGTATTGAACTATTAATTTAAAAATTCATATGTGTTGGTAAAAATAATTGTTAGTACCTATAGTAAACATCAAGAGAATTTAATATATGTTAGAATCAATCATTTTTACCAACATATATATTATATTTAAATGATTATTTTTTGGTAAAGATACCTTTTTTTAGTTTAACCGGTACAAGGTTGAAGAAATCTATCGTCCTCATAGGAACAATGAGAAAATACATAAATAATGAGAAGTCTATAAGTGTCTTGTGTGGAGTTTGGATGGTATTGGTTTCATTACTCACAATTAATATGTTTTACTTTGTTTTTTACAAACTCCTACGATTGTAATAATAATAATGAGAAGTCTATAAGATTGGGTGTCCTACACCAAAATATATGAATGACTGGACGTGGTATGTGCAGCGTGGCATACTAGAAGTTGATATAGATTTATGTTTACTCTAAATGGTAATAAATTTAATGATTTGAATACCACCATGTAAACCCCTAATTCAATTCCTTCTTACACTTTAGTTTTTTTATATTTTCATAATCATTGATCACAAATATTAATTTCAAATGGAATCAGAATTTCAATTCATCTCGAGTGACAGAAAATGAATTAGGTGCTTAAGTCATGGTATTCATAAAATTTAATGTTTTACCATTTAAAATAAAAACAATGCTATATCATCTATAGTCTCCCATGGTGATATTTGCATCCCTTTGCACTGGATCGTTGAAGGCCATTTTAGTTGGAGTCCTTGCACTTTTATTCATACCAGAGCTCATGGCCTCACCAAATGCCTTTCTCATCTGCATCCTCATCCTACTATTGTCCCTTAACAAGGTGTTCCACATGATCAATGGACACCATCGAACCTGTTGTATCAATTTATTTTTCACCATTTCGTCCGGGACTACCCAGTGCTGCGAGCAGAGTAGAAGAGGAGGACTGAGGGGAGGATGAGACACCCCAGCGGTGTCGTTTGGTGATCAGGGGGGGCATGGCGTTGGAAGGCGGCCAGTCGAGGCGACTTCAGAACAAAAAGTGATATGGGATAGAGGAAATGAAAACAACATGGGGGAGGAGGGATTCTTGATTGGGAAGACCGATGAGGGTGTGTCCCACTTCAATACTATCAACTTTACTCCTATTCCTTTTCTATTTCAACCCTGGTGCTATTTACAGTGGCATTTTGGGGGTACACTGCTATTAATAAAACTAAAAAACATTAATATCAGTTGTTCATTTGAGTTTACTTAATATTCACCATAAAGAAATATAATAATGCGGTAAATCTGTTGCGAATGAAAAAAATGTTAATTTTAAAATATACATAAAATAGTGGCGGTGTTATTTATAGTGGCCTTTGGAGATGTTACACATAATTAAAATATGCAAAACCATAAATATTAATTATGTTTGATCTTATTTATAATTCACATTAATAAGACACCAAAAATGAAAAAAAATCTTATGTGAATAAAAAAAGAAAAAAAAGGAAAAAATGTTTTATATGAAAAAATTTGGTGTTGAAAACCACAATGGGAATAAAAAAAATTATAATGAAATAAAAACATTTCTAAATAAATATATAGTATAAATATGTAAATATATATATATACAAAATGGATAAATAAATAAATAAATATGTTTATATTTTTGGATAATTAAAATTATAAAATAAATTGAATATATAAATAATAATAATAAACGTTATATAGATAATACAGTTGCAAGCTCCATGTTCTTTCTATCAATGTTCCATTGATCATTCCAACCGTGTCATGTATTCTAGGTAAAATATTTTTTATATCGCAGTTATTTGTGTCTCCGGAATTACTTGAAATTCCTACTATAAGAAAAAACATGTTTAACATCAGGTTTTTAGCATTTAGTGTCGATTTAAACCACTGATAAATGTTGTGTGCTGATGTCTAATAGTGTCATGTATTTGGGTGTTGCAAATCTTTTCACAAATGTTATTTAACAATAGATTAATCCACTACAAAATATTTAGTGACCATTTTTTATTTTATTTTATTTTTGTTATATTTATTATTATTTTATATTTAAAAATAGATATATGTAAGTATATATATATATATATTAATGTTTAAAATTATTCGTAAATATATATCAATATCAATAAATATATAATTACATCAATAAATGTTTATTAAATAATATATATATCTATATATATTATTAATTATAACAATATATATATACCCACAAAATATATTCAAATAAATATAAATATTTATAAACATATATAAATATACATTAAGATAAATAAATATGTATAATTATCTATAAATATATTAAAATATTAATACATTTACATAAATAAATATAAGGACATATATATATATAATTAATAATGACAAATAAATATACATAAATATATATTAATACACACACACACACACATATATATATATAATTAAAGATAATTATATATATATATATATATAAACTCATAGATAAATACATAAATACAAACACACATAAAGATATATATGTATTCCCACAAAATATATAAAAATATATAAAAATAAATAATATATGAAATATGAAATATGATATATAATATATAATATATAAATATTCACACACACATATATATACACATAAATATATATATATACCCATATAATATAAAAAAATATAGAAAAATATATATAAATATATTTAACGAAAATTTAAAATTAATAATTAGTGGGAAATAATTAGAAATTAATTAAAATTTTAATTTTAAAATTAAAAAATATTAATTAATCATTATAAATAATTAAAGATTTTAAATAAATCATAATATATTCAAATTAAATAATTAATAATTAAAAAAATTACTTAATGCATAATAATAATAATTAGAACATAATAATATCAATAAAATTAATAATAAAAAAAATAAACAATGAACAATATATAATTATAACTTTTAAAAATAGATACATTAAAAAATTAAAAAAATTCCTCCACTTATTTTTTAGTGGAGGTTTTAATCGTCGTGAAATGAACAACCACATAATATGAAAACCATCATGAATAAGCTATGGTTTTCTTAAACTGCTGGTAAATAAATAACAATTAAACATTTAGAATAGGGTTTGAAAACATCTGCAAAATAAGACGCAGATAATCCCCAAATATTTTTGTAGTGTCCTTCCAGTATACTCACCACCATTACTGATCTCAGACAATTCACTTTATACCCTATTTCCCTGACCACCAAAGCTTTTCCGTGAATGAAAACTCCAAACACATCTAACATGTGTTTCAGGATGTATAGCCACATCGTTGGGACATCTTCATGGACATTAAGCACAAACATTTATCAGTTCTAAATGAAAATCAATTATAAAGGTGGTACATATATCAGTACCAACTAAAAAATCTGAAAATGGTGCTTTTAGGAATAATTCAGAAGCACTGATAAAGGTGGGTTTTTAATAGTGTTTTTTTGCATTGATAATGTCTGACTTTATAAGTGTTTTCTTAAACATTATCTGTGATTTTTTAGCACTGATAAGGGATTTATTTATCATCAATTTTAATTGCACTATTAAAATTTGACCGTAATAAAAAAATTAAATTATAAAAAATCACATATTAGTTGATAAATACATTTTTATTAATATATAGGAAATATAATTCCTAAATATGATTTATATGATACTAAATATGTATTGAAACTTAATATATTATTTATTTTCTCAAATTTTTTTAAAAAATAATTACAAATTGATATTCATTAATAATTTATAATTTAGAATTATGTTAGAGATATTTAATATTAATTTGGTTATAGAAAAAACTAATGAATTAATTAATATTATAAGATATGTGGAAAATGTGACTTAATCATTAAACGACCATAAATTTTGATTGATACGTCCTCTTAGGATCCATGAAATATTAAATGAAATATACGGAAGATCTCTTCATTATTAAGACCCAAGGGAACCCCAACCTATATATTTTATATGTAAAAAATGTATTAAAGGCCAGCAAAACTATGTTTTTTGTTGGGATACCTTGATTCTTCGACATTCCATGAATGTTTTTCATTTCTTAACAGGTTATACTTGAAATGTTTCTGTAGAGACATAATTTATATATAGTGATTATTTTCATATAGATATTATGGTGTTTAAATATTAACATTTTTCATATTTCACTATAATAATATGGTTTCTTCAGTGCTAAAAAATATTTTATCAGTGCTAAAATATAGCTGAAAATCAAGGCGCTATTAAGAGGGGATAATATTTATCAATGCTTAAAAAAGAATTGCAAATAAACATTTTATTATTGCTAAATAAAGGTGATAAAAGGGTCATTTAATCAGCACTAACAAAAGTGATGATATAATGCATCGAAGGATTCTTATGGATCCTAAACAGACATCCAGGTCAAAATTTATGACCACTAGATGTCCACTTCACATTTTCAACTTATCTTAAAATATTAATTAATTTATTAATCAAGATGCCCGTTTAGGATCCCTGAGATATGAAATCAAATCTATGGAAGATATCTTCATTTTAAAGACCCATGGGAACCCCAATCCTTGTATTTTTTAACTAAAAAAGGGTTAGGAAGGCCTCCATAACTTAGTTTTTTAGTCGGATACCCAGCTTTTTCAAAATTTTATGAAATTTATTCCTTTTTAATAGGGTATTCAAGTTCTTTTCTATGGAGATTTAATTTATATTGAAGGATTAGTTTCATATATATATATTATGGTCTTCAAATATTAAGAGGATGTTCGAAAGGAGGTTCTAGTGGATTTTCCCGTGGATGTTTCACTAGAGGTTCTAGTGGAGGCTCTAGTAGAGGTTCTAGTGGACGGTCTAGTAGAGGATCTTGTGAAGGATCCAATAAAGGTTCTATGGGAGGTTCGAGACACAATTTTCTATGAATTTTATTACAAAAAATGATATTTTTTTTACCTTTAATAGACATATTTCATTTAAGATGTATATAAAAAATGTATTTATTGTGATGAATAATAATATTATACATTTTAAAATAAAATTTTAACAAATTTTAATGAAAAAATAATATTAAATGTTTACAAAAAATATATTCAACATTTTTCCGTAAAATATTTCTTTTTATACTTATGAATATATTTTATTTTTATAAGATGAACCGTAAAATTTCAATAATTTAATTTTTATAAAAAAAAATATTTATCATTAATTTAAAAAAAATTGCATGTCATTAAAATTTTAAAGAAAATATATTATAATTAGACAAATAATTAAAAAACTATTCTTTTAATGATAAATTATTTTTTCTTTTTTTAATTACTTAAACATTTTTTACATAAATATATACTTTCATTTTCAATAATAATTATATTTACAATAAAATAAACTCAATATTCATTCAAGCATTAAAAAATACTATATTCTATTGAAGATATTAAGTAAAATATATTAATTTTCTCCAAAATGATTAATAAGTCTATTTTTATCACATATTTAATTTTTATTATTTTCAAAAGTTGCAACACAGTTTTTTTTTGAAATAAAATATATTTCAATAAAAATTATAATCAGTTTTAAGATAAAATAAACTCATTAATATTTAAAATATATTAAAAAATGTAAGCTCTTAAAAATATTAAAAAATTATTCTTTTTACTCAAATAATCATAAAATTGAACACATATTATTTGATCATTTTTTAGTGAAGCGTAATAATTTTTTTATATAAAACAAATATAATTTAATTTAAATATATATTTGGTCTTAAAATATATGACAATTTTTATTATTTTTACAACATTTAAATAATATATAAATTGTAGAGAAGAGATTTGGAGGATGGGAGAGACGAAGAATCTGCTATAATGTGTTTTACTTCAAGACCAATATACCCCTAGCTTCATTCCATTACCTGATTACAAAGCGTGAAGAATAATCCAGATGTCAACATTCCAGACTGCGAATGGATGAACCATTATTTTAGGGAATTGGAGATGATAAAATCCGGGTTAGGGTCCCTTGTAATAGTTTTCTTTTTTTCCTCCTGACTTACGTGATGTTTCTTTGTATAATCATTTAATATAAGTCATTCATTTCCATAATATATATATATATATAAACAATTTAATATAAATTTATATGTAAATTTAATTGTATAAATAAAAATTTAATTATATTTTTATATAATGTTTTTGAATATATATATATATATAAATTATAAGTAAGTTAATATTAATTATCCATTTTATTTAAAATAAATATTTATCCATTTTATTTACCATGTAAATAAATATAAATATGTATATACCGAAAAACATGTATATACATGGGTTTGAGTAATGATGCTCATAAAACATACCTTAAAAAGTAAATTTAAATAATTATTTGAATGCTTTTTGATTGATTTGATCAAATATTGAATGGTTTTATCAAATTTTGATAAATTTATATTTGAACATTTAATATCAATAAATATAGATGAAAATGATAAATTTAAAAGATCAATTTTTTTATGGTTTTTTATTAATTTTTTTAAGTTTCTAGAACTTGTATAGTCGTTAAACTCAGATGAAAAGTAACATATGTTAGGATCGTAAATGACAGGTACATTGATACAACAATAATTGCGAGATTAAAAATAAAGTGCAAAAGTGAGGAATTAAAGTGAACAGCAGATATAAAGTGGAAAACCCCCTAAATGAAAGGGTTAAAAAACCACAGGAAAATATAAGGATTTCACTATGTTAAAATGTGGGTACAAATTCTCTCTCAATTACATAGAGAAAACACTCAAGAAAATATCTCTTGTAAAATATTTAAAAATGCCTCAAAAAATACTGCACTCTGGGATGATGATGTGTTGCTTCTGAATCCGATGATGAAAAGTCTAAGAGGAGATCCCTTTTTATATCCTTCTTTCACACCCTTTGGTCTTCCCTCAATTAAATGAATTTTACAAAATTAATTGGGGAAATAATTGTAGGGTTTCAAATTCATTAAATGTAATGAATGCAGTGACCATAATTAATCTCTCTTGGCATCTTCCAACATATCTCCCACTTGGAGATTTGATTATGTATCAATAAAATCTCTAGACATCCTTTATATCTACCCAATCAGCTACTCATGTATCTACAAGGCCACTTGAAGATCTCCACCATCTGAAATTTTTAGAATTAATTGTCATTGACAGGAAGTATGCCAGATTTTCTTTAGTGTGAATTTTCTTCATGTCCACACTTCCTTCCTCCACCCCATCTCGAACAAAATGGTTTTGTATGCCAATGTGCTTTTTCCTAGAATGAAAAGATGGATTCCTTGCAATGTGCAAGGCACTCTGACTATCACAAAATAATGGAATATGATCATGTTTGTTCCTGAGATCCTCCAATAACATTCTCATCCAAATCACCTCTTTGCAAGCTTGTGTAGCTTCCATGTACTCCACTTCTATCGTGGATAAATCCATAACTGACTGTAGCTTTGTGATCCCGCTCACAAAACCTCCTACAACAGTAAACACATAACCCGTAGTGGATTTCCTCCAGTCAGAATCACCTGAAAAATCTGATTCAACATATCTAGTGATAGTAAAATTTTATCCTCCAAAACATAATGCAACAACTGAGGTATCCTTAATGTATCTCAGGATCCTCTTCTCCAAGCTCCAATGCTCTCTTCCTAGATTATCTATGTACCGACTAACTACTCCCACTACATGTGCAATGTATGGTCTAGTACAAACCATATCGAACATTAAACTCCCCACTGCTGATGCATATTTCACTTGAGACATTTCCATCCTCTCTGCTTCACTTCTAGGACTCATTGTAGAGGATAACTTGGAATTAATGGGAAGAGGGGTAGAAATTGGCTTACATTCTTTCATATTGAAGAATTTAATGAAATTCCATAAATAATTCTTCTATGATAGCCAAATCTTTCCATTATTCATGTCTCGGTAAATATGGATCTCAAGAATCTTGTTCTCGGGTCCCAAGCCCTTCATATCAAACTCCCTAACCAAATTTTCCTTCGTCTCCTGGATTTGATAATTGTTGGGGTCTGCAACCAACATGTCATCCACATACAACTACAAAATGATGAAATCATTACCATTTAAACCTTTTAAATATTCACAAGGATCTGAATTAAGTCACTTGTATCCAAGGCTCATTATATATGAATCAAATCTCTTGTACCAACACCTTGACGCCTGTTTGAGACCGTACAGAGATTTGTTCATCCTGCAAAACAAGTTCCCTTTAACTTTTTTGTTAATACCATCTGGTTTGAGCATATATATTTCTTCATCAAGATCACCATGGAGAAAAGCTGTTTTCACATCAAGATGCTCTATATTTACAGTGTATAGAGCACACATAGCCAGAACTACCCGAATAGTCGTTAGTCTAACAACAGGAGAAAATATTTCATTGAAATCAATACCTTCCTTCTGAGCATATCATTTCACCACTAGTCTTGCACGATATCTTTCCACCTGGTATGTTTCATCCCTTTTGACCTTATAGACCCATTTATTCCCAATGGACTTCCTTCTGTGAGGTAATGGAACAAGATCACAAGTCTTGTTCTTGTGCAGGGCATTGAGTTCCTCCTGCATCACCGCCATCAATGAGGATACATTAGGAATCTGGGTCGCATCAACAAAGTAAGATGTCTCTCCATCCTCTGTCAATAATCAATACGCAATATTGCACTCAGTGACATAGTCTGAGTGCTATACTGGTGCTCTTTTCTCCCGAGTTGACTGTCGTTGTCCATATTCAACCCGTATTTGATCATCATTATGTGGTAATGCCGCATAGGAAACTAGTTCTTCCTTTTTTTCTTCCTTCACCTTGAATTTAGTAGTTTCTGTATTCTTCTTCTCCATGTCTTGATCAGTTGTCATTTTCACCTTGTATTCTTCAAAAATGACATCTCTACTGATGATAAATTTGTGGGCAGTGGGATCCCACAAACGATACCCGTTCACACCTTCAGCGTATCCCAAGATGATACATTCTCTGGATTTCGAGTCCAACTTCAATATTTTCTGGTCATGAAGTAGTGCATATACAGGACTTCCAAAAGTATGCAAATTAGAATAATCAGTGGATTACTAGTTCACATTTCCATCAGTTTCTTGAGATCAATATCCACCAAAGGGGAGCGATTGATCACAAAGCAGGCGGTACTTACTACTTCTTCCCAAAATGTCTTGTTCACTCCTGCAGTCATTAGCATCACCCTTGTTCAATCCAACAGGGTTCTATTCATCTGTTCTGCCACTCCATTCTGCTGAGGAGTGTACGCCATTGTGAACTGTCTATTGATGCCTTCCTTTTTACAAAAAGAATCAAACTCCTCACTTGTATATTCTCCACTATTGTCAGTCTTCAGACACTTGATCTCCTTTTCTGATTCAATCTCCTTTCGCACTTTGAATGTTTTGAAGACTTAAAAAACATCTAATTTCCTTTTTATAGGAAACACCCAACATCTCCTGGAATAATCATCAATGAAAGATACAAAGTACCTTGCTGCTCCTAGGGATATAACTGGTGCTTGCCAAACATCTGAATGGATCAACTCCAAGATCACTTGACATCTTTCTGTTGACGTTTCGATCTTTAACCTGTGTTGCTTGCTCAAAACACAATGCTCACAAAATGGTAAGGATACCTTTGTCAACCCAGGAAGCAACTTCTGATCCGCAAGAATCATCAAGACTCATTCTGACATATGGCCAAGCTTTTGATGCCATAACGCCGTCAACGCTTCCGTCGAGGTAGTTGATGCAACAACTATCTCTGCCTCTTTATATGTTTTACCCATAAGCACGTACAAGTTCTCTGAGATCTTCTCCGCATTCATTACCACAAGCGCACCCTTCACAATTTTCATCACTCCATTCATGGTGTGAGTCTTGCATCTGATGTCATCAAATTGTCCCAAAGACAATATGTTCTTCTTCCGGCCCTTCACATGATGTACTCCTTGGACGGTCCGAATAATACCACCATGCATATTCAGTTTGATGGTCCTGACTCCAATGATCATTAGATTGTGATCGTTCCCCATGTACACAAGTGCTTCCGAGATGGTTTCATATTGGTCAAACCATACCCATCGATATGTCCTATTCCATGTTTCTCCTGAGTCGATAATCCATGCATCATCGAGGTGATTTCTTCTTTCAATAGTCGTCGCCGCATCGCTGACTAATACGTTTCCATTTCTCGATGTACTCGCCACATTTCCTTTAGAGTTCTTCTCACCACTCTTCTTATTCCAGCATTCTTTGCTCACATGACCTCTCTTATCGCAATTGTAGCATTTGATGATTTTCTTCTTGGTCCTTGATTTAGACCTGCAATGATTCTGGCTCCCACCAGAACCACACTCCATCATTCTTCCTCTTCCCATCGATAGAGCATCCACTTGGTGTGAAGTAGTTTGTTTTTATTCCTTGTTATTGCACAGTTATTGTTCTTCGAGAACCGCAGCTGCAACATCATTGAAGGACAATATATCCTTCAGGATATTATTGGTTAGGTTGAGGATGAGTTGTTCATATGAATCTGGAAAACTCTGGAGCAGGTTCTCCGCATGTTCAGTATCTATAATTTTATATCCCAAAGTCGTATGTTGAGAAAAAGGGTATTGAGGGTGTTGATGTGGTCAGTCACCGATGATGACCCCGCCATTCAAAGAGTGTATAATCTTCTCTTCAAGAAAATTTTGTTGTGGAGTGATTTTTCCTTGTACAGTTTTGTTAGAGTATCCCAAATTTCTTTTGATGTCTTTTTCACTGTATTTCTTGATAGGACACCATCTGCTAAAGCCAAATGAAGGTTGGTAATAGTATTCTTCTCCATGTCGCACCATTTCTCTTCCTTAACACCTGTCAGTTTCTCTCCAATCGCATGTAGGCAATTATCCTTCCACAGCACTGCTTGCATCTTCATTTTCCACAATGAAAAATTATTTCCATTGAATTTTTCAATCTCGTATTTCGCCGCCATTCGGACACGTCGTTGGTCCAGAATTTTCTGGGGCCACGAACCTGCCTCAGATACCACTAGTTAGAATCATAAATGAAGTGTCCTTTGATACAACAATAATTTCGCGATTAAAAATAAAGTGCAAAAGTGTGGAATTAAAGTGACACCGGATGTAATGTGGAAAAACCCCCAAATGAAAGGGATAAAAAACCACAGGAAAATAGAAGGATTTCACTATGGTAAAATGTAGGTACAAGTTATCTCTCAATTACAAGGAGAAAACACTCAAGAAAATATCTCTTGTAAAATATGGAAAAACACCTAACAATATACAGCTCTCTGGGATGAAGATGTGTTGCTTCTGAATCCGACGATGAAAAGTCTAAGAAGAGATCCCTTTTTATAGCATTTCCTCACACCCTTTGGTCATCCCTCAATTAAATAACTATTACCAAATTAATTGGGGAAATAATTGATGGGAGTCAAATTCATTATATGTAATGAATGTGGTGACCATCAATAATCTCTCTTTGCATCTTCCAACAACCTATTATTCCCTAGTTTTAAGAGAGGTGAGCCATATTTGGATGGAAATAGACGGAGAATCCTGATAATTTTTTTTTGGGTTTTTGAGACATTTTTTCCTAAATGGGGTTGGTCTCAAAATATTTAAAAAATTGGGTCTAAGATGCGTGAATCCTGATAACGCATCACCGATCCCGGGAAGATGCGTGAATGGGGTTCACGCATCATAATCATGCTGAATGATGTGTGAACCCCGTTCACACATCTGTCATGAATTTGATAAAGGATGTGAGAACGGGGTTCACGCATCCTACTGAAACATTTCTTTGTACAATTTTTTTTATTTTTTTTTTGTTTTGTTATATATATATATATATATATAAACAGAATATAAAAAAATTCACCAGAATTTATTTGCTATTTAATATCCAGTAGTATTGCCATTACAGCAGTCTGGATTCTGAGAGAAACCCTCCCCCAGGGCTCTTTTTTATAAGAGGGCATGCCTAGGAAATCATTCTGTATTTTAGATGTTGGATTTAGGTTCTCTTTTTCCTACGCAGAACATTCTGCATTTCTGACGCGGGATTCTCTTTCAAGTACTTTACTTTCAAATACTGTGAAATACCAACTATACGATCAATATAAATGAAACTTAAAACATGGATTAAACATACACGAAATAGTCTAAAATAAAAAGAATTTCGTAAAAAGGGTTGATTAATGATTATTTATATGCTTTCAAATCCAACAACTTGAATCTTAAAAATGTTTCAAGTACGTGACATTGAAAGTCTATAAAATAATAATTATACGACCAATATGAATGAAACTTAAAACAGAGATTAATCATACAAGAAATATTTGAAAATAAAATGAATTTCATAAAAATGTTGATGAATAATACTTTATAAGCTTCCAAAACCACCAGCATGAAACATAAAAATGATTTAAGTACGTGTCTTTGAATGATTATAAAATACAAACAATAAGACAAATATGAATGAAGCATAATATACAAATTAAATATATAAGAAATAGTTGAAAATAAAAATAATTTCGTAAAAAATGTTGATGAGAAATAATTTATAAGCTTTCAAAACCCCCAACTTTAAACATAAAAACGTTTATGTGCCTTTGAAAACCTATAAAATACAAAGTATAAAACCAATATAAATGAAAATTAAAACATGGATTAAACATATAAGAAATAGTTAATATTTAATTAGTTAATTAGCATTATAATTATTAATTAGTTAATAATTAATATAATTATTAATTATAAATTACTAATATACAATAATTAATTAATTAATTAGAAATATAATTATATAACAACTAATTAGTTAATTAGTAATATAATTATTAATTTATAATTATTTAGTTAACTAGAAAAATAATTATTAAATATAATTATGAATTGTTAATTATTAATTTATAATTATTTAGTTAATTAGTAATATGATTATTAACTATAATTATTTATTATTTATCATATAATAATTAATCAGTTAATTAGTAATAGATTTATTAATTATAATTATTTATTATTAATCACATAATAATTAATTATTTATTTTGTAATATAATTATTTATTAAAAAATAAGTAATTAATTAATTAGTAATATAATTAGTAATTATAATTATTTATTATTAAAAATAAATTAGTTAATTAGTAATATAATTATTAATTTTAATTATTACATATTAATCAGAAATATAATTGTTAATTATAATAAGTCATATAATTATTAATAATAAATAGTAATTATTAATTATATAATAAATAATTTTTTATTTAATTATTAATTAATTAAAAATTAATTAATTAGTTAATTAAAAACATAATTATTAATTAATAATTATATTACTAATTATTTTTTAATAATTAATAAATATAATTATAATTAATAATTATATTAATTAGTAATATAATTAGTAATATAATTATTATTTAGTAATATAATTATTAATTAGTTAATATAATTAATTATTTCATAATTAATAATTATATTACTAATTAACTAATTAATAATTATATAATTAATAATTAAAATTTAATAGTTAATAATTTATAACTAATAATAAAAATGAATAATTATAATAAATAATTTTAATTACTAATTATATTACAAATAAATTAATTAATATTAATTAGTAATATAATTATTAATTAGTTAATATAATTAATTATTGTATAATTAATACATATATTACTAATTAACTAATTAATAATTATATAATAAATAATAAATAATTAATAACTAATAATTAATAATTTTAATGAATAATTTTAATAAATAATTATAATTACTACTTATATTACAAATTAATTTATTAATTAATTAATTATTTTAAATTAATAATTATATTAAAAAATATTGAATTTATTATCTTATAATAAATAATTAATATTTATAATTAATAATTAATTTAAACTTTAACTAATTAATTATTATATTATTAATAATTAATAATTATAATGAATAATTATAATTAATAGTTATATTAAAAATTAACTAACTAATTATCAATTAATAATTATATTAATAATTAACTAATTAATTATTATATAATTATATTACTTATTAACTAATTAATTATTGTATATTAGTAAATAATAATAAATAATAAATAATAAATAAGTAATAATTAATAATTAATAATTAATAATTACTAATTAACTAATTATTCATTAACTATTTCTTATATGTTTAAACCATTTTTTAATTTTTATTTATATTGGTCTTATAGTTTTTATTTTATAGGTTTTCAAAGCCACGTGCTTGAAACATTTTTATGATTCATGTTGGTGGTTTTGAAAGATTATAAAATATTTTTCATCAACATTTTTTTACAAAATTCATTTAATTTTCAACAATTTCTTATATGTTTAATCCATGATTTACATTTCATTTATATTGGACTTATAGTTTGTATTTTATAGTCCTTAAAAATGATTTACTTGAAACAAAATCTCACATCAGAAATGTGGAATGTTCTGTGCAGGGAAGATTGAAGCTGAGTCCCACATCGAAAATGAAAAATGATTTCCCAGGCTATCCCTCTTATAAAAGAGAGCCATGGGTGAGGGTGTCTGTTAGAATCCAGAATGTTTTAATGGAAGAACTAATGGATATTAAATAACAGATAAATTCTGCTGAATATATATATATATATATAAAGAAAACAAAACAAAAAAATAAAAAATTTACAAATACAAAAAAAAAATATTTCTGTAGGATGCGTCAACGGGGTTCACACATCTCACTCGGGTTGAAGATGAGTCAACCTTGTTCACGCACCTTCCTGGGATCAGGAATGTGTGAACAGGGTCCATGCATCTCATACCCATTTTTAAAAAATACTGCCAAACATATCATTTTTGTAAAAAAATCAAAAACCCATTTAAAAAATTTACTCGAGAATCCCTCACACGTAGAATGAAGACGGAATAGAATACTACATAAACGTGCATACCTCCATGACACATCAATGTCATGTATTGCGAGGACAAGACATCATTATTTTCTTGAATTTAAATGGGAAGTGTGCTACCATCAATCTCCGCCTCTACCGACCGCCATTATAACCTCCGACCATTGTATCTTACTGTCGAGTGCTATCTGTATTTCAATGATAAGGGGTGTGTTGTCGTCGTCAGGCTACATCCAATTCATACTATCATGTTCCACCATCACCTACAACTCTCGATCCCTCCCACTATCACACGCTACCACCTGGGGTGCATCACCGCACCTTGATAACAGTAACCTCTACTGATTCCCACTACCATTGCATGCTTCTTTTATGTCTTCTTTTCATTCCCAACAACCATTAGAGTCGGTATCGAAAACTGCACCTCTCGTCTTCTATCTCCAGTTGTGACCGTTCTCTAACACTACCAATTATATATCTACTACTGTGTGGCACCTTTCCACCACCACCGTCACCCATTCCACCACCTGAATGGTTCATGGAATGCATTAATCATCACTACTACTCAGGATCCTCTAAAACTCCATTATCTTCATCGATGGGGCTCGGTGAGACCACTGTGAAGATATGATAATGGTAAGAATGGAAACCACCACTAAAACCACCATGATAAAATGATTTGAAATCAAAAAATCTTATACCTCGTGTTGATATCACATAGATGAAATTAATGCATGAATAAGGAGGGGAAGAAATGAGAAACTTCCAATCCCTTTTCACGGTTCGAATAAGGACTCCAAAACCTAAAATTATATAATAATTCATACACAAATGGGGAATAAAACATGATATTTTAATTAGTACATAGGATGTGATAGTTATGAATTTAATATTCATATGATGTATATTATATTTGTGGAACCTTAAAAGACATCCAAAAAATTACTACATGTGAGATTCCTTCTGAAGAGACACATGTCAAGACTCAATCATCCAACTGGGTAGGTAATGGTGATGTTGGGTGACTCTAGGTTATCTTATGTAAGGAAAGAAAGAAATAAGTGACTCTCAATAATTCTGTGGGTGGGCTATGCTGAAGTTGGGTTTCATTGTTAGATACTCCATATATATATATATAATATGAAATTATATATAATTTTTAAATTTAATTATATGTTTTTGATGAATTTAATTCATGTATTAAGTACATGTGATAATAAATATATATATATATATATATATATGTGTGTGATATATGTTTATTTCTCAAATAGTTTAATTACCAGTTATAATCCATTATAAACGTATTAATTGGATTGACTGATCTTTGAATAGGTTTCAATAAATTATGAGAATATATGTTTATGGATACATTAATATTGGAAAAACATTTTCCTTTAATGAAATTTTACATGTATGGATATATAAAGAGATACGATACTACATGTAAATACAAACAATTATAGGCAAACCTATTATTTATCTCATCTTCACACAATGATGTTGATCATCTCAGAAGAAGGTGCTAAAACCCCTTCAAAATTTGGGAATTATCATGATACGATCATGAATCCAATGCTCAATATACCCCCTTAGAGTAAGTGTTATTTTGTTTATTACCACAAGATCATGATCAAGAATTATCCTTAACTAAGAAAGAAGAAAACTATAGTCTTTAATGATTTCCATGAACACTATTTATACAGTTTATTTATTGGTTGATTCTAAAAGATAGATCTTCCTATGTTTGGGTTGTATTCTGTGGAACATGGTCATGTGATGATCATTGAAAACCCAAATATTAGTATTAGAGGAGAGGAATTATTTAAAAAATAATCATGTTTATTAATTTATGAAAAAAAGGTTTTAATAGTAAAACAAGATTCTTTTGAATCCTAGAAATAAATTTGAAATGTTCATATATGTTACTCTTGTTTATATAAAGATAAATTAAATATATATTTTAATCAATAGTGTTGAATTTTTATTATAATTACATTTTGTTATAAATAGTTTTTAAATAATTACAAAGGTATCATGAAATATTTATATATAAATTTATTAAAGTGTTTTATACATTAATTAACTAAAAATGTATATGGTTAAATATTTTTTTTTATGAAATTAATTTCAAAAAAAATAAATTGTATGATTTTTGATATAAAATTAAATGCTTTATTTACAAATCATATTATATAGTTTATAAATATTTTATAAATTCCAACATATATGATATTTATATTATATAAAGATGTTTATATATTAGATATTGAATTATAAAATGTTTATATTTCATGAAATATCGTATATATTAAATTTAATAGAAAATGTGACGTGATCATATTGATAAGAATATAAAATGTTTATATTGTTTTTAATTTCTAAAATGTTTATTATTACCATATATTTATGAATAGTTCATAAAGTATTATATTTTAGAAAATAAATAATTTTTTCATTTATTACTTTTATTTAATATTCACGTTTAGTTCAAAATTTATTAATTTGAAAATGTTAAATTTAAATGGGATTTATTCGGAAATTATTTTTCTCCACATCAAAAAATTATTGGATAATTGATAATATCAATGATTCAATAATAATTAGGTATATTATATTAAGATTACATAAAAGGTTTACATGATAGAAATTGAATTAATAATAGTTAATAATTCATATAATATTATATATTTACAAAGGAAATGACTTATTATTGAAGATATGAAAGAATTCATATTGGAAGCAATATAAAGAGTTTATATTCAAAATTATGCAATTTTCATAATGAAAAAGGTGAAATTATAAAAGTGTTTATAAATATATTTTATTCATGAAATATTTCCTAAATGTTTATCAAATGATTCAATATTTTAATATTTCATTTATTTAAATGTTATCCTCTATTTTATGAATAGTTATAAATATTTTATATTATGAATAACATTATGAGAAAATTTATACGATGAATATCTACTAAAATAGTGCCTTTCATATAATCATAGGTTTTATATAATAAAATTTAGTTTCCATATATATTTAATTCAATTTTTAATTTTAGTTATGATCACTAGAGTTGTTGTTGGGAAGAGTTTGTGCATATTAGTTGTTAGAGTTTTTAGGAATTAAATTTTATATAGAATAATGTATCCCCATTTAAAGGGACTTGAAATCAAACCTCATACTTTCATAAAGGTTCACCTTGGTTATGAATGTGAATGGGGTTGGCTACCTATCCCTCCAGGCATAATCATGTGGAGTTTTCCATTCTCATTTAAGTTTATTCCTTTACATAAAGTGTTTATGTACCTTATTAATATTATGAATATGTATATGTATGAATATACTTTACTTCTATTTTTGTGTGATAAACAAAAACATGTGGACTGTGTAAAGAGTTACAAAATAATGTCTGTGAACAAATTATTTCGGTTGTTGGAGTACAGATTTCGAAACTAATTCACTAAAAGCATGCATAAAATTAAAGGTAATAAGACATGAGAAAATAATTATTAAATATGATATAATAGTTATGAATTTAATACTCATATGATGTCTAATAAATTGGTGTGACCTTAAAAGATAAAACCCCACAAACACTAAGCATTAGACTCCTTACAAAGATATACTTGTCAATACCTCAATCATCCAATTGGGTAAGGAATTCTAAAGATATGATCCTTTGGCATTTCTTGCAATGGGAATGAAATTAATGCATTAATCTAGATTATTCTCTTTGTGGCTCATTATAATGTTGGGTGCCCTTGGATCGTCCATTGTTAGCATGTTTTTGGAATTTTCTTTGGGTTACACTAGCTGGGAGGCCCTAATGGATCATGTTACCAGAGGAATAGTGTTATGTGAATCCATTGGTGGAATTGGATAAGGAGTTATCCACTAAACTATCTAATATTCAAAACTATTGTGATTAGGATGATGACCGACATAAATAGATATGTAATGAGAGGAATTCTAAATCAACCCCGAGTTTAGGGAAATATGGATCCTGGATCACTAAATGGATATGATGTATGGAGTCCTAAATTTTAGTTGGAATACTGTCATTAAAAACCCAATATGATATGATAAAATACATTATTTACATCGGATTATAATTTCTATTGTAGATAAATGCATCATCATCGTCAAAATAAACTTCATGTTAATCTTTGAAAAAAGTATCTTAATGTATGAAACACCAATTACTGGTTGCTTAAGAAAATTTATTCAGCAAGAGAGATATTCTACATGTCTGAAAAATTCATTCCTGATTAACCAAGTGTTGAATTTTTTCAATAACTGAATTTAGTTTCTCATTTGATCATAAAATAATTTATTTAAGGTTTCAAGGGAATTTAAATCATAATTGACCTATGGAATTATAGTATCCTACACTCATTATTTTTTTATGTCCATAATATTCACCAAGATTAAATATGTTTGAAATAAATGAATAATTCTGAAAATATATTTTTTTGGTTATTGAATTAATAGTATTTTAATTTTTTGGAAATATTATGAAAATGTGAATGAATTCAAGAAATATTTACCATATATTCTCAAAGTGTTGAGAATGAATGGACTGGGCATATGATGTCTGGATTCTAGTACCATATAGATAGTATAATTGGGTAACAGATCAACCTAGAAGAATAAATGTTAGTTGAAAAGATCAACAATGTTTCTTCAAGAATAAAATCATGGCCATTGAATCCTAGGGCATTCATGAAGGAGTATTTATAAATCAATATTATTGGATTATAAAAAATGTACATAAGAAGTATGGGAAGTCCCTAAAATGTCCATGATGTGTACGAATGTTATATAAATTAACAATTTGATTTAGAATTATTTTTGATACCGAGTATATGTTTTAAAAGTTTTGAAAATATACAAGAGTTGAAAATCAAAGGAATAATTAATTGAGATTTTAGATTTCACTCAAATGTTTATGTAAACAGTTACTACATCGAGAATTTGAATTTAATGGAATGTATCAAACTGTGATGAATCTAAATAACATATGCATATATTTTTCTCACTTCACATATAAGATAAGAGGGTATGATCAATAAAAAATAGTTGTTATGATATGAATGAATTTATGCACATGGTTTATTAGTCATTAAATTATATAAATTTTTTTTGATAAGAATATTTGGATAAATGTTTTCATCCAAAATAAAATGTATATCCAAATATTTTTTAAAATATATGGAAATGTGTTCCTTCCACTCATTGGAAGGACATTTTAATAAAAGTCCTCTTTTATGAAAATAATTTTCTAACCACATAAAATACCATATATGATATGGATACAATAACATATGTGTTTAATATTGCATTTAAAATAAAATAAAATTTATTTCCTAAAGAAAAAAATTAGATTTTCCTGTCTTTGAAAGATATTATTAATATAATATAGTATCTATGAAGGTAGTGGAAAAATGTTTGATCTTTGGGAACATCAAAATTAAAAAATAAAAGATTAAACATCATTTAGCCAATCTGTTTATTTACATTATATCCTAAAGAGGTTGTATATTTAAAATTAAGAAAAATTTAAATTATTGCATTTAGTTAATATGTGAAAGTGAATATAACTATTAACTAGAATATTATTCCACTCTAGTATTATACTGATTATTCATTGAATATACTAAAGGGTTTATGATATATGAATATAAAAAAAATATAAATAGTTACATTTAGTTACTATAACAAGTTAACATTAATATTCCATTATGGATTATACAAGATAATACTCAAAGTATTAATCTTTATATCCAAAAATATTTTAGATTTTAAATCTAAACAAAAATATAAATAGTTATATTAGTTACTAAAAAAATTTTGATATCACATTATCCTAAAAGTATTTAGGTTGTTTTGGTAAAGTGATAAAGTAAACAATTACATTATTTATAAAATATTTAATAGAAAAAGATTGATGGAAAGAGTTCCTAGGATGATGATGCAGTACATTGATATATTTATTCATAGAAAATTAAAAATTACATTATAAAATTTTATGTTATGATGATAGGATGATTCAATTGTGATAAAAGATTTGAAATGTGGGAAAATAATTCCTACATCTCACCATAATTCAAAATTTATTAAATCATAAATGATTCTCACTAGGAGTTTAGTGGGATTACATTATCAGATTGTTACATAAGGACATGACCTTAATTAAATTTGGATGTAATTCTAAAAATTCCTTACTACACAAACTAAATGAGGTTCATGTTATATCTCTAGGTTTTAAAAGGTTATCATATTGGTTTCAATGGTTATAAATGTATCATGTTGTTATGATAATGGAAATCTCCATTTATCATTCATTCATGAGTACTAAAATTTATTTAACATTAATGGTCAAATGATAGATATCTCATTAATGTAAAAAGATTGAGTTGTACCTAACTAATGGTCATCATGGATTTTAATGTGATGTGATGAAATGAAAAGTTTATCATGAATAGATTCTGTTTTTTTTTTGAAATGGTTGTATATGAGTTATTGAATAATATATTCTTTATGTAACAAGTAGAGACCTATTACATAGACTGATCCGCTAAATTATATCTCATAAAATTTCACACAGTCATAGATATACATAGGGGTTTAAGCATATCATCAATCCTTCTTACATGAGGTTTGTGAGATACTTATCCTGAGAACATTCATACTTTTATTCCCTACTTATGAAGGTCACCATATGAACCTATCTAATCCGGGGTGTTTGGGAATTTTTTTGACCATGTTTTCAGTTGGAGTGACACAAATAAGGGATTTATCCACTTGTATGAAAAGATATGTCTTATATCCCTTCATTGAATTAGTATGAAGAAATTCTTGTCCATGCTTATTTGTTTCACATATGATGTGTTCATCTACTTAGACAAGTGAAATTTAACATTTTTACACTACTAAAAACCAAGTCCATTCCAATGAAAATATCCCAATAGATTTAAAACACATTTATGATAGGTTCCATTTACCCAAGGTTCAATAAAACTATTTTTATAGGGCTGTTAATTCATGGTTCTACCAATAGTTATTTGAAACTGTTGGTATATGAGCATTAAATTTGGTTTTTTCAGAGGTTTCATAAAACTGTTTGTACTTTTGAATAGTATACCAATGGTATTAAAAACCTTTGTTATATATCATCTATCCCAAGGATTTACAAATTCTTTTGAGATAAAAACCCCTAAATACCCAGTGCGACCCTCCTGCTTCCAGAAGCAGATCTGTTTCTCCAAAATAAGAGACCTCTTTCACTTCAAATTCATAACTGGTAACTAATTTATATTGTTTTATACGATTTATTTTTTCTTTCTTTATTCTTTTTTGCAGAAATCTTGATTCAATTTCTTCTTTGGGTGCTGATCCGTGAAGGTAAAAAGTTTTTAAATGTTTTATGACAATTTAAAAAAGTTTATGGTGTGTGTTTCAATGAGATTATTTAATTTTTAATTAAATGTTTTAATCATTGTAAATTGATTTTTATTGAATGTATTGAAATGTGTAATTATTTGAAATCATCTGAAATGGATTTAATGGTGTGTGAGTTATTTTTATCTGATTTCATTTTTCATGGAGTGAAAACAATGTTTTAAATAGGAAAATGGTTTAATTTGATGTGCTGAACTTGACATTCTATAAAAATTATAATGAATTAGAAACGTTTGATTGAAATGACTATGTCATTTCCCCATGATATAATGAATTAATTGATATTTGAAAATTGTTTTTATAGAAAATGAATTCATTGGGAAAGGATAATGATTTGAACGATGAAGATTCGTGTTTTTTGGAGTCTATGAAATGTTTTAAATTATATGTGAGATTTATATCAGTTTGTAATGAATTTTTAAATCAAATTTTATAAAAAGTAAAATCACATGGGATTTTGAACCACAATTTATCATTAAATAAATATTTTTATATTTTTATTTAATTGTTTGGTTGTGAAATAAAATTTTAATTATTTCATTGATTTGTTTACCCATTGTGTTGGTTTTTTGGAACTCTATGATGTTTGTTTCTCACCCGGTGTGTAATAATGCTTATATAAACCATATATGGTTAGGGAATATGGTATTATTCATTTTGAAGGTGTTATAAGTGAGGGATAGTAATTTATTATGTATTTTTGATAATACATTCTTACTTATTAAATATCATCACTTCTTTATTAGTCATTGGAACCTTGGAACTAAGAAAGAGTTCTATATTTATATTTCTCTAGAGGGTTCACTTGACTATAGTGGAACACCAATATTTCTATGAACTATGGTATGGTGGGGTGTGTCATCACAATGAGGCTTGTGTATAGTAGTTGGATGACATGTTGATTGGGCATAAAATATAAAATAATTGATTAATTATAGGAAACTACTATATAAATATATGTGTCTCTCATTTGGGATACCATTGTAAATCCCATGAAATATTATATGAATTAATGAGACACACATATATCAAAAAATGAAATATATAGTGTATAATAAATAAAAACATACTTAAAACTATTAAAAGTACCTCCCCATCATCATCAAGAGCTTCATCAACCACATATACATTTCCATAAAATGATCCATGATTCCCCACAAGCTCATGATTCACTCGATTCGCTAATCGTTGAGGGGTCTTCACCTACTTCTTAGTTGTTCCACCTACATCATAACATAAAATTGTTATGTTCATCTGAGAATAATATTCAAAAAAATTAATTAGATGACTTGTGTAAACTCTACTTTCCAACAGGAGATGTCTATTTGATTCAATTAATTTTTGTTCTTCCACTTTAAATCGGTACGTCTGCCTTCATTTATTTTAGATTTTCTGGTTTGGTTTTAATGGATTGTACTATGTATTATAATTCCTTATTAACACAATCATATATCATTTTGGGTTTTTGGGTTATTGTGATTTATCCTTACGGAATAATTTTTGTCGCTGTTTTGACGTGTATTATAACTTTTTTGTGGTTTTGTTGTGGTTTTGTTTGTGGTTTTGTTGTCATTATTTAGGCTGTGGTTTTTTTATAGATTTGATATGTAAGAGGTCAATATGACCATGAGTTATTTTATCCTTGGTTTATTTTGAATTTATGATTTATTGACATGATTTCTTTGTTTAGTCATAAATATAGTAATAGAATTTTTTATCCTAATAGGAATGACAAGATACACATGCATTAGGAATGTACCCCTATATGTTGTCTTTGATATATAACACTCAAAATTTAAGATGATGATACCCTCATCATAATTCATTCAATGTAATATTGCTACCACCAAAACCACTAGAGTGGGTTTGGGGTCATTTTCATGTGTGAGTCGTGATAGAACCAAAATTTACTCTAATACAGGATCATTTAATCCTACTCCCTCAAGAAGTACGGTCATAGACTTGTAAGGATTTATTTTTTCAAATTAAAAAATAGTTGTAGTAATTCATATCACAACATTATTACGTAGTTATAAAGCATTGCGAAGGAATTTATATGATTTTCTATTCTAGGATGCCATCCATGATAATAGAGTATAACCATCATAGAACACACTAAGGATATTCATTCCAGCACATTATTTAATCTTTTATATATATATATATATATATCACAAAATAAATAGCAAGGTAAGGTTTATTTAATTATTTGATGATAGTTGATAGTATTTGAGGTCTATAGAGGTGCAACTAATGTGTTGTTGTGCGCCTTCTTGGATTCAATAGTTATTATTTCATTATGTTCATTAGAAATCTATATTATAGTGTATAATTTTTTGTAATATTTTTGGATAATTATATGGTGATCGGAATGTGTTGGACTTAGTAAAGTTCTAAAATAGGTGAGTCATGAACCCATTGCCAGTTGTAATTATAGGTTAATATGTTTATGAAATTAATCTTCTTGATTAGTAGTGGGTTACTATCATGTGGAGAAGACTATGTTCTATATTGTAACTAAACCTCATTATTTTTTAATTCCAATATGTCTTATTTTTTTCACTTACATAGTCTAAAATCGATGTTGATACAATAATATAATTTCTAATTCTATGATTCAATATGTATCTACATATTCTGTCGATTATGGTTTTATAAAAAGTGAAAATTTATCATTTACATTAAAATATTTTTTATTGAACTTCAATCTTATTGAATTTATTTCATGAAATCAATGATTATAATTTTTTAACAGAATGGATAGAAGTTCGATGAATCAAAGTGATCAGATCTCCAGCAAATATAAAAAAA
This sequence comes from Viscum album, assembly GCA_963277665.1. NCBI lineage: Eukaryota > Viridiplantae > Streptophyta > Magnoliopsida > Santalales > Viscaceae > Viscum > Viscum album. The sequence goes on along the minus strand of OY728128.1, from coordinate 410,565,759 downwards.
ACAATTTGAATGATTTTTATCTTTCTCATTTTACAATGCATCAGATAGTGGTCACATACACAACACATGTTATAATTTTTTTTGAAGACCTTGGATGAGTCATGAAGATTTTATAAACCATATATCCAAATATGTTTTTTAGACTAACTATTATGTGTGGTATCACAATGGTGAGAAAATGGAAACTTAATGTTATGATGATCCAAATGAGAGGATTAGATTGTAGAATTTTATATATGACCGAATACTTTTTATTATTAATAATAGAAAGTAAAGGATGTCAACCCAATAATACATTGATATGGGCACACATGATGCGTCCAATGAAAATAATGATGTTGATAGATTTAAAAATTGAATGATGTTGTGATGACTCCAGTATATCGGTAGTGTTGTAATACAAAAATGTTTGAATTTTTAATATGATCTTTTAATGTTAAAACCATGCATGTTATTTCTAATAATATCATCGATTTCATTCTTACCTTCTTGAAGGACTTAAATCTAGATGATTGAGATATTCCCTCAAACCACTATATGGTATATATATTATCTGAAGAACATGTAATTTTGAAAATAAAAATTCATGCTTCACAGAAAGATATCAGCTTATTCTGGGAGAAAAAAATATAAAAAATGATTCTATAAAATATATACCATCCTAGTGGAAGTGAAAATCTTATTTAACACTATCCTGTATGCCACAGAATGTAATGTGTCACTTTCCATTGATCTCCAAACTCTAGAGTCATTTTATGTCTGATGATATATCAATAAAAATGTGATGGAATGATATCGAGAGAAATAAGAATAATGAAGATTCGGTTCAACCTACATATGGCTTTTCATGGAAGTGATTTGATGCTCAATATCTTGATTTTTTAGCATACATTCGTAATGTTAGGTTGGGTCCTTCATGTGACGGTTTAAATCCATTTTGGAATATGATTACTTCCCATATCAAATGGACAGTTTTCATACATATTTAAAACCTTCCCCCATGATTGTGTATGAAAACACATTTCACTTTCATGAGTATACTTATACTAGACCCTTCTGATCCTAGAGATGATATAGACGTATACATGCTACCTTTAATAATAGAGTTGAAACATCATCGGGATGTGGGTCTGCACACATATGATGCATGTTCTAAATACATATTTCAGTTTTTGGCTTAACTTATGTGTACGCTAAATGATCTTCCAGTTTATGCAATAATGTATGGATGGATCACAATGGTAAAACTATCATATCCTATTTGTAAGAAGAATAATCAATCCAAAAGACTAAAATATCATCGTAGATTTATTTTTATGGGACATCAATGATTATTATGAACCATCAATATATTAACAATATTTTATGATTTTACAATAACATGGAGACCGATGATCCACCTCAGCATATGTCTGGAACTTATGTGATTAATGAATTGAATGATTTTTTTTCATTTGGGAAGGGCCAAATGATATATATAAATAGAAATAATTTTTCCAATGATACTTGCTACCATTTAAAGAATATGAGTATCTTCTTTGAGTTATCGTATTGGTCAACCAATTTTTTACGTCATTGATTATAAAAAATTCACATTGATAATAATATATAATAATTTTTGCTTTTCCTTATTCTAAATTTCTAGGTAAATAGAAAAAATTATTTACGATCTCAGCGTAACTTGGTGGATTGGATAATTAGGCAAGAATTGCATCATTTGTGTATCAGTGAAAATAAATGAAATGTTCCACGTACTTCTTATGTGATGAAACATGCAGAAAAAAAATAAATTTTTGGAAGTACTAGAGAGTATTAATGATCATGATGGATACTCAAGTATTATATCAAAAATTTTCAATAGAAGAGAGTTGAAGCTGAAATATTTGAAGACTCATGATTATCAGAACCTTCTACAGGAGTTAATTCCAATAAAAATCTTTCTTATTTTGTAAAATAATGTAAGGGTGTCATTTATTTGTTTGGTCCATTTGATTAGATATCATTGTGCTAAAAATCTGTCCATGTATTTATTGAAAAAAATAATGACAGAGACACGATTAATTTTGTGTGAGTTAGAGAAACTTTTTCCACCATAATTTTTTACATGCATGTTGCATTTGAATATCCATATTATATCTAAAATACTTCTTTGATGACTTGTTTCTTTCTGTTGGATTTAACCAAAAGAAAGAAATATGTACACATTTAATTCTTATGTCCATAACAGGAATCAACCTGAAGGATCTATCGTGAATGGTTACTTGGATCATTAATCTATGGATTTTTTCTCAATGTATTTTTATAATTATACTAGGAGAATGAACAAACCAATGAGAAATGAATAAGATCAATATGAGTGTTGGGGCCAAAATATGGCCCGAAAGAAGTGCAAAAAAGAAGGCTGGCACGCTGCCTCGCGAGGAGCCGATGCGAAGAACCAACGCGAAGCGGCCCCGAACATCGCGGCCCCGCGAAGCTCCAGAGGCGGTAAAGCTTCATGAAGGCGTTTGACGTTCGCGAGCCCGCAGAGAAGCTCTAGAGGCGGTAAAGCTCTGTGAAGGCATTTGACGTTCACGAGCCCGCCGCGAAGCTCCAGAGGTGGTAATGCTCCGCGAAGGCGTTTAACGTTCGCGAGCCCGCCGGGAAGCTCTAGAGGTGGTAATGCTCCGCGAAGGTGTTTGACGTTTGTGAGCCCGCCGCGAAGCTCTTGAGGCGGTAACTCATCGCGAAGGCGTTTGACATTTGCGAGCGCGCCGTGAAGCCCTTGAGGCGGCGCGCATGTTCAGCTTCTCGGCGCCCCTTACCTATAAATACTGAACTCCCCCTGAGTCCCAAGGATGGACGATCCGACCTTTCAGCTTCTCCTCTCCCGAATCGCAAAGCACACTTTACCCTGGGAATCATGAGTTATGCGAGGTAATTCTACTTCGCGAGACACCTTTGCTTTGTCTCGTTTTGAGCCCCTCTTCCGAGAGGGTTTCCCTTCGCGAAACTAAAGGGCATTCGCGAAGTAAGGGGATTTCCAAGGGAACCCGTGCAGCCACAGAGCACTTATGCTTCGCGAAACACCCAACCCCTGTTAGTGATTCCTATGCCAAGGCAGGAGCGCTACACATCGCGAAGCACACTGCTTCGCAGGACCCTGCTTCGCGAGGCACCTCTTCTTCGCGAGGCAGTGCTTCGCGAACACTGTTCCACTTCGCGACGCACCTTCCACTCACACCTATGCCCCATTCTAAGGCCAAGGCACTTCACTTCGTGAAGCACACTCCTTTTCTTAGAAATTCCTCTTCCCATGCGACCCTCCAGTCTTGCACGATGCGATTTCAAAGTCCCATGGACAATACCACCCGTAGCGTTGCTTCGCCTAATGATTCTTCGCATAGGCACGCTAACGGCTATTGCTTCTTCGAATAGCCATGCTAACGTGGACCCCTCGATGGATTGTTCCACAACCCCCCTTGACCATGGCTTTACTGGTACCTTCCCTTCCCCAAGGACCAGAGGGTACTGGTTATGTAAGTCCTGGGGGTGCGGAGTGAACCCACCTCGTTCAGGCTGTAGGACGTTAAACTGCCAAGCACCACGTCCTCAACACATGACGTTAAACTGTGAACTTGGGCCTCCATCCTGGAGTAAGTCCCAGCACCATGGGGCGCCTAACGCGTAAGCCCCTCTTCGTTTCTCACGGACGCATCCTTCGCGACATGATCGTCAGGTCCTTGCAACCTCTTGTTTCTCAAACCGAGCATGACTCACGTGGGATTAGAGTGAGCACCGACCCTAACCCCCCTCCTATAGTGAACTATGAGGACATTGATCCATGTCAAGGAATGATACGTAGGAAGCCTCCACGAGGTTCAAGCCCACCCGCCGCTCATTCACGTCGGGTCTCGTCTCGTCCAGCATGACATTAAACTGCATTTAGGTCTGATGGAAAGTCGTTGCGACCCATCCCATATGAACTATGAGGACTTTGATCCATGAGGTTCAATCCATATTGCCCGGTCGTTCATTCACGACGAGTTTCTCCCTTGTCCAGCATGATGTTAAACTGTACCCCCCCTGTCTCGCATGACAATAAACTGCACGCCCATTCCCACCTGAACTACAAGGTCTTTGATCCATGTCCAGGCATTGTACGTAAGAAGCCTACCAGAGGTTCAAGCCCACCACTCATTGGACCAAGGCCCACCTTCATGTCGGTCGGCCGACAAACCCCCACCTGAACTACGGTTTCTTTGATCCATGTCAATACATGGTACGTAGGAAGCCTCTACAAGGTCCAAACCCACCATCCAGCCGTTCCAACCACATTCACGTCGGTTCACCCCCATCCCGCATGACGTTAAACTATATTCTACAATCTGAACTATGAGTACATTGATCCATGTCAGGCATGTTGCGTAGGAAACCTTCCCAAAGGTTCAAGCCCACCATTAGCGGACCCAAGAGTCCACTTTCACGCCGGTACACTGACAGTGCCCATCAGACCAAGGTCCACCCTCACGTTGGATTGCTGATGACATTTGACGGACCAAGGTCCGCCTTCACATCGATTTACCGACACCATCCCGAACTACGCGGACTTTGATTCCCTACCATGGGGATACGTAGGAAGCTTTTTCAAGGCTCAAGCCCAACTTCGTCGTCGCCCCTGCGATGGTCCCGTTTCATTCCCCTCCACTCCGTTCATCCACCTATCACCCATCCCGATTCTCTCTCGGACTGTCGTATCTCAGTGAGACCATGTCGGTATGCTCCTCTTCACAGCCGCCCATGGGTTGGCCCCGGTATCGGTATCCCTTCAAAGGTAAACCCTCAGTCCGATCTAACCTAGCTAATGCTCCGGTTCGGTTGATCCGTCTCCACTAGACGTTAAACTCACGGCGTACCCTGTGTTAAACACGGGAAGCTGAGGAAAACCTCAGATATGTGTCTATGACATATAATTCCCCACGCTCGATGTTGGATGCCTCGGGCTTCCATGCCCTCGAGAAGCCCTGTGACCAGGGATAATATACAGAGATGCCAGGTTCCCCGGCACTTAGACATGCTACTGGTTCCTCAACGTGACTACTCCCCCGACTGAAGGTTGCTGCCCTGACCGGACCCTTTGGAATGTCCCGACAGAAGCAGTGTAATTAACCGGCATCCATTGAAACATGGCACTGGGAATAGTTTCACGAACTATGTATTAAATCTATGAGGGAGACCCGGACTAGGTGACGAGTTCTAAGGAGGAATCCACAGAAGGAAGAATAGACATCCCATCATCTTGTTTCAATCAAGGATCAGACGTCCCTGAATAAGGAGCGAATGCTGCCCACCCTTGGAAAGCCGGAATGCGGGGCAACAAGCGCGGCGTGTCGTCCTCCGCGGACGGATGCGCACGCGCCCCGGAGAAAGCGTCGGAAATAGAAATGGTGAACCCGACATGAAATTCTACTCCTCAATATAGAGATTAGTAGCGCTCGAGTCACCAGTAGATTGATGTGTCACGGGATCCAGATATTCGGTGCCTGGTCCCGCCAAGCAAATAGCGGGCCTGTCGTGAAACTCACCAGAAGTCGGGGCAGTAGAACGTGGGGCACTCGGTTCTGCAGCATATCGTCGTGGATCCTTCTTACAGACATGGATAATGGAAGGACGTTGGGGCACTGGTTGCCAATCCTCTTACCTCTCAGTGCTGATGAGTTGATCCCTTTATTTCTCAGGAACCAGGTTGCTGTTACAGAGATGTGATCACCACCCGCTAGCCTACGCAGGGGCAGTGGTAACATTGTCACAGCCACCCCACATGGCGCCGCTACCACCACGACGGCTACCACATCGCGGAATACGGGGCACCCACGTCCCCTTTCCCCATCAGAAGTCATCCAGAGAAGGGTGATCAACAGCCTCGTGCGCAGGTACGTGGAGGAAGGGGTCATCCCAACTAGGGATATGGCCTGCTTGGACCTGGAGGCATCCAGGCCTCACCGTCAATGCTGCCCTAACAGGCCGCGTAGGGAGCCCCTGCTCCCCACCCCGACATGCAACCATTTCAAGAGCCTGTCCCCGGAACGCCTTGACCACTCCTCGCCTTACACTGATGAGGCGGGCTCCGTTCGGATCAGCCCGCTCAGGGTCCCGACCCAGGGGCTCCAGGAGAGAGTTCCCACCCAGTCGCATCAGCGCCGCCGTCCGACTCCGCAGGAAGAGCAGGCAGACCATGCCCCTGCACCACCTGCATCGGCTCACCTGACCCGACGTCAGCACCGGGCCCGGGCTGAGGACGCTCGCCCAGGCGCGTCGACGTCAACAACTATAGTGGCCAGAGCCACAACCGACGTGCATCATGAAGCCCCCGCGTAAACTGAGCAGGGTCACCCCTTCACCCAACCAGGATTGAGACCCGAACCACCCCACGGGCAGGCTGGGTTGACTCTCCAAGTTGCAGGCCCAAGTGGTGATCGCCGCGAGCTAACCCGCGATGGTGTCACCCCGTACATAGGTCCTCTGTAACACCCCGACACCAGCTACCCGGAGTCAGTTCACTACTTCATAACATTGGCATGATCACAAAAGATCAAGTCTCGAAATACCGATTAGTTTAGTAGCCTTGGAAACACTAGATACATTCATAAATGTTACATTACATCATAAAGTGAAAAACTACAACAACAAAGTCTCCATAGTCCATACTCATATCCTCTTCTGACTATCCCTACAGGTCATTCATAAAATACTTCTTCACATCCTGGAAAATATTAAAACATTTAAATGGGTGAGCTCAGATTCTCAGTAAGGATAACAATATAGCGGAAACTTTCATAAGAAAACATAATCATTTAAGGCAATGTATAACTAAAACAAAAGCCTTATTAAACTTGAACTTCAACATAATATGGCAAAAGTAAAATGAGATAATCCCATTAACTTCTTCACATGGTTATTCTACAAGATGAATAATCACATGAAATATCAATAACCACTTTCATACTGAGGGAATGTATAATTCCAGACATTCTGAAACATTTTGTCAAGGCCTCGGCCAAGATGTCTAAAATGATTAAGGCCTCGTCCAAAACCGTAAATCAAATTGGGAAAGGGCCTCGGCCAATTCCATGTCTAGTTGTCTCATGATACCTACCGATGCATCGAGGAGCTATAGCGGGCTCCACCCGTCACTTATAAAGTCCAATACATTCCTCATATGAATAGGTTTAAACATAACATAAATATTCGTATTAAAACTAGCATATGAAATGTCAAAAATTTCTCCATAAACTATAGATGATATTGAAATATCACATCCACTGTCAAATATTTCACAAAATGTTCAATGGAAGTTTTGTATCATAAATCATTTTCAATTAAACTTAAAACCCATCAAAAGATGTTGACATGGATGAAATCAAAGCTATTTGAGAGAAATATCTCTCTATTTTGAAATAATTTCAAAGTCCCATAATTATAAAATAATACAGTTACATTGAAAATATTCTTATAAGCTTGTAATTGAAGCTTCGACGAAGTTATAATGGTGGAAAATAGCCGCACCTGCCGTATAAGTTAAAAAAAATTCTTACCATAAATTTGTCAAAAAGGTCAAAAAGTACATTGTTTGGAAAACGATGGTAAGATTCCATTCAAAAACATATAAGGGTATAAATGACTTTAACCCATTTTCCATTTAATAGTAAAAATGTATTGAAATACATTTTTAATAAAAATGGATGTGGATGATAACGAGGTCCCAATAGATAATTATGTATAAACAACCTTGGATAATGAAGAGGTTGTGAAGTAAACTCTTACCTTGTACTTTTCCTTGGTTGGGGTAGGTTAACCTCCTGTATAATGGTGAAATAATTGTTATCAAATTATACAAGAATCATATACATTCATATGATATCATATATGATCTTTTAACATTGCTTTGTTAATAATATCTTAGATTTATCATTGTTTCGGGTGTTAACTTACTCGTTTTCTTTTATATGTTTTGTTATGTAAGTCGTGTTTTTCATGGATAGGTTGTATATTATTTATATCCATAATGATATCATGTCCTTAAAAATTATTTTTAAATCATCAAATGATAATTATACTTGAATGGATTTGACGAAGAATGAATATCATCGTGTTCGTGGAGACGGTAGTCCGTACGTACGCACGAGCGACAATATCATTATTTTGATATTAAAATAATATATAATTGGATAGTATATCATATATAAAGAATAATTATCATGTTATATTTATTATTTAAATGAATTTCATATCATTATTATACCCATCTAAATAATAATATATTGAATAACAATTACACCACGACGTGGAGACGGTAAGCCGTACGTACGCACGTATGGTGACATGTCAGTCAAATGATGGGTAGAATACTGAATATGGTTGTTCCATAATTATAATAACATCACAGTATATATAAGATAATGGATTTATAATTTTATAATTTAAATAATAAACAAAGAGGGAGTGGAAGAAGAAAGAAACTTGAAAGAGGGTGATGAAAACGTTACCTCTTCTTTGGGTTCTTCCTTTTGATTTGATCAAAAGGACTCCTTAGGATTTCTTTCTGACTAAAGTAATGCTTCTAGGATGAAGGGAGAGAATTTGGGAGAGTATTTGGGCAGATTTTGGCCGATCCAAATGGCTTGAAAGTGTGAATGAGGTGGTAGAGGTGGGGGCCTTTTATAAGAGGAGAGGTGGGGCACTCTTGGAAAGTAAAGAAAAGTCACTTTATTATAAAATGAGTTTCGGATTTTAGAGGTCCCGCACTTATAGAATTCGAGGATAATGTGATAAGGGTTTGAAATACACCCATCCAATAGGTTTTGGACATGTTTAGGTCTTAGATATTACATTATATTTCCATTTTATTGAAATCGTTAAATAATGAGGTCATCGCTGCATCATCATTATGTCATAAATAATTTAATTTATTTAATGTCTAAAAATTATAAAAAAAGTATCATGATGTAGGAAATATTTTAAGCTTTTCAATGACTATTTATAGTCAAAAATATGACTTTTATAACCCCATGTAAAAAATTGTTTTAGTAAAACATTTCATGTTTGTGTCATTTTTTACTTTAACATTAAATAAAAGGTATTTATGTCATTTTCCAACTAAAGTGGCTCCATGGGGTCCCCTAGTTGACCCATGGATTGTCTTGGTCGGCCACGGCACATCCAATGAGGGTAAGACATGTGTCAAACTCATCTCATATTATTAAAACATTATTTTTACCTTAAACTACACTAATTACCTCTAATCGCGATTAAGAACTTAAAAGTTACTATTCACCAAAAAAATTATTTGAATATCATTGAACCACATTTTACTTCTTAATGACAACCATGTATGTCGGATTTTTTAAAATCAAACCACAGAAGTGGTAATATTTCATTTAAACGAAAAATCCGTTTTTTAACTACCACTTAGTGGTTTCACTATTCATCAAAAATTGAAGTTTATCAGAACAATGCCGAAATTTCACCCTAAGATATAATTGATATTCTGAATTCAAAAATGATGTCTATTTTATGAAATTCCAAAAATATAAGTTGCATTAATTAATTTTATAATTAATTTCCGATGTCACAACAAATAGCGTGTTTTTAAGAAACAATATATATCAAAAGATTGACAATTGTTTATGTCCAATTTCAAAGTGAAATTAATTCTAATGAACACCATTGGATAAAATTGTAAAAATATATTATAATTATACTTTAAAACCAATCAATAGTATAACTTATCACTATAAATTATTTTGATTAAAAAAGTTGTTTTAAGTATTTTTCACTATTCATAAAAATTTGGAAGTTCTCAGAAAATTACAAAAAATTAAACATAGGCTAACTTAAATATTAGGAATAGAAAAATGAAGTCCATTTTGAAATATAAAATTTCTATAAATTTAAAAAGTGGTTATTACTATTCATAACTGATACTTTTATTAGTTGCGGTGTGTTAGAACTCGAAGTTGCATACAATGCAAGCTATTGCATTATTGAATGAGAAGCGTATCATGGAAGCTCGGAGTGTTACATTCTCCCCTCCTTCAATAAATTGCGTCCTCGCAATTTGAAATTTTTCTTTGAAAATAAAATGTTGAAAAGAGAAAATTCCTTTTGTGGAAAACCCACATCGGAAATAAGATTAATAAAAATTAGCCTTAATAAGAGGGAAAGGGAAATGAAAAAGTCACCACCCAATTATGATCTTGATTAGGAGAACATTGGTGGCAATTAGAGACATATAATTGGAGGAAAAACTTAAATATTTGTAGGGAGTGATTGTGGTCATCAATCACAATCAACTGTCAAATTGATGGCCTCAAAGCCTTCAATCTATGTTGATTTAAAATATCATCAGTTCAACAAGACATAAGGTATTAGTATAACACATTTTTTTTAATATCCCTTTACTAAAGTTTAAGAATTAATTTATTCATTGAATAAGAGATAGGTATATATATTTATGCTTGACAATTAGAGTTTCAACCTTCAACTCATCTTTCACTCAAAAAGATAATAGAACTCAAAAATATTATACTTATCGTAATTGTATAAGGTTCTAAATGTTAACACATACCATTTAGATTAGTAAAATTATTTTGTGATAACCAGGGACTTCCTATAGGCTAGTGGTAGGAAATAAAGGCCTTTCGCACTATGGTTGTGGGTTCGATTCCTGCAGCTTTGTCTGACGCGACGGGTTATGCCCCACCCTGCAGGTTGTCCTTTTCCTAAAACTATAGTACTATAATATTCCAAAAATAATCTTCATAAATTTTTGAACCTTAAAAAATACTATCCAAAGATCAACTTAATCCACTCCAACCTTTATCGTTATCCAAAATACCTCTGTCCAAACTTTCTCTAAAAGGTCTCTTAATTCCAAAATCAATTTATCAGATTCCCCACACAAAGTAAAGTTTCTCTTATTGTCACATACTAAAAATATAATTACCTTCATCATATTAAAACCCTACTGAAATCAACAAGTACTGCATTACAATCCTTATATATATATCACATTATTCTAATAACCAGAATATAATCCATGAGTCCAAAAGCACCAATACATTAGTTATTCTGCTTCAAATGTAGTAATAGCATAAGATTGTCCTTGACCCCTTGGCCTTTTCTGAGGTAAGTTTCAATGACTCTTAGGACATTCATTTTAATAATGCCCCATTTCCCTACAATTGTAGCATTCAACATTGATAGCCTCTTTCTTTCCCTTGCAATCACGCGCCTGGTGACCTTTTTCCCCACATTTATAACAAACCCCCATTCCTTTTAGGCAAGTACCAGGGTGATTCTTCCCACAAGTATCATCCAGGTGAACCTGAAGTAGTCGGATCCTTCAGAAGAAGTGGTCGGTGCCTCCACATCATCTTCACAGTCGACCTCTTCCCAAAAGGGCAAGCAGCGGCGACACAAGAAGAAGCAACGCGCACCGCCGGTGCCGTCGTCATCCCGCACTCTAGGCGACTTTATGCCCCCTAAAATAGGGATTCCTCCCAGAATCCACCCAGCGGTGGATGACTCTTCGATTGACAGTCAGGGGTACGCTTCGGTTAACACCGTGGAGATGGTATAGCCATATATGACTCCCGATGATGGGGAACGCCAGGCGAACCTCCCCAACATTTCCAGCCGACGTCAACATCAGCCGAATCGCAACCGTGTCAGTCATCGAGGTATGTTGGCAGGCACTTTTAGCCAAGCCTTGCACGCTACTGAGACCAGACAGTAGGCTCAGCGCAGAGCTCAGCACGTGCAACCCCATCTAATGCCCTCGGCTCTACCTCTACCGTCGTTCGTGCTACTAGATCGGGGAGAGCTGCCTCGTTCGTATCACAGTCAGTCTTGCCCTGCTACAGGCCAGCCTCTGCTATCCAATCCTAGTCCGGCGACTACTCTCCAGGCTTCCACTGGTATGCATCATGATGTACCTAGTACTAGCCAATCACTGGTTCAACTGGCAGGACCCGCTATGCCTCCAAATGCAGAAAGACCCCCTGTATGCAGAGGTTCACGTTTGGCAGGCAGGTATGATGTTCTGAAGCACCTGACCGGCATTCCGGCGAGGCTTTCTATCATTGAGGCCCTATGCCTATCGTCCGAGATGCGTGAGGCTCTTGCCAAGGCCCTAAAGTGCCCCCTCCAGTTTGAGACGGAGATAGCAGCTGCAGAAGCATTACATACCGAGACGATTGAAAATGCCAAATGCCAGGCAGTTATCTCATTCTCCGGTGAAGAAGAGGACCCTCCTATACAGGGGCACATTCACCCACTGTACATCATTGGCCACTTCAATGGCGTGGAAGTTCGTTGCTACCTCGTTGACATGGGTTCCAGAATCAATCTAATTCCGAATCGGACGTTGCGAAAGCTGGGTCTGTCTGAAGGTGATTTAACTCCCTCTGACCTCAGAATCTAGGGGTACGACAGGACAGAGCAAACCCCCGTCGGCAAGATCCGCCTGATGACTCAGTTTGGTGGCTTAATTTCTAGCACCGTGTTCATGGTCATCTCTCGGGACACCACCTACAACGCATTGATGGGTTGGCCATGGCTCCATCTGCATGTAGCGGTCCCTTCGTCGTATCACCAGTGCCTCAAATACTCCCTCAACGGTCGAGTAGGCGTGCTCCAAGGAGATGCGTCCCCTTTCGCTTCTTGTGAGGCCAGCTATCTGGATGCGGGTTATTACAAAAGTAAGGGTAAACAAATCCTAGTATGTGAGGATGGACACGACCCGATCACAAGTGATCCCTGGGCAAGCATGGATGACACCTACATACTTTTGATCCACTGGTTGGAGGCCACAACCCCCGACATGGGGCAATGTTTTGTTGTTTCGGGTACGCAAGGAAGGCATGTTCCCGTGTCCAAGCGACGGAAAAAAATCACCTCGTACTCCTACATCAACTAGTATCAGGTGATTCCGGAACCTCCTACCCCTGTACGGTACCAGGACGTCAAGCTTATGATGACGGCGGCACACCATACGTGTCTCTTTTACCGGGCTGGGATCCGCCGACTCGGGCGGACACGACACCACTGCTTTGATATCATCAAATGTGGTCCCTTAGGATGAAGGCTAGATGGGATAGGGTAGACTGCCTTCATTGCTACGATCTCAATGGCAAGTGAGTCTCCCGATGTGACGACCGCTGCTGCCCGAGCTGGCGGCAGCTGCCCCTCCGATCTTGAGATCCCAGAAGTATCTCCCGTCGAGGGAAGTCCCCCCATGGGTGGGGAGGAAGACCTGTAGGATGCTCCCCCCGCCTTTGAAGAAGGCGTCTCTACCACGGTTGATGAACTGGTCCAGGTGAACCTTGGTAGCGAGGCAGAACCGAAGCCCACATTGATCAGTGCAGCCATATCCCCCGAGGAGCGGAAGCAGTACGTAGACTTCCTCAAACAACACCGTGACGTGTTTGCCTGGAGTTACAACGAGATGCCAGGACTGGATCCCCAGGTAGCCATTCACCGTCTGGGCCTCCCGGCAAAACATCGTGGGTTTAAGCAGCCCCCCAGGAAAATTCACCCTTCTCATGGTACTATGGTTGAGGCCGAAGTTGATAAGATTAACAAAGCCAACTTCATTAAGGAAGTCCAGTACCCCAAGTGGCTTGACAACATTATGCCAGTCAAGAAGAAGAATAGGCATATCAGAGTCTGCATCGACTTCCGCGATCTTAATCGCCACTGCCCATAGGATGACTTCCCACTCCCGGTGACAGTGTTATTGATTGACGCCACAGCCGGGTTCCAAGCCCTCTCTTTCATGGATGGATACTCCGGGTACAACCAGATCCGGATGGGCCCCGAAGACGAGGATTCCACTACCTTCAGGGCTCCCCAAGGTACCTTTTTCTACCAGGTTATGCCATTTGGTTTGAAGAATGCAGGTGCCACTTATCAGAGGGCCATGCATCACATATTCAAACCGATCCTCGGGACGTTGGTGGAATGCTACGTGGACGACCTCGTAGTCAAATCATGTCAGCGCCAGGACCATCTCAAAGACCTTGAGAATGTGTTCAGTTTCCTCCGTTCCCATCGCCTGAAGATGAACCCGTTGAAGTTTTCCTTCGGGGTCACCTCTGGGAAGTTCCTGGGCTTTGTTGTCAGATACCAAGGTATCGAGATCGACCCGGAGAAGATCAAGGCCATCATCCAAATGCCTCCCTCAAGAAACATTCGGGAGCATCGAGGCCTGCAATGCCACTTAGCTTATATACGCCGATTCATGGAGAATCTGGCCGGCATGTGTAAGCCATTTTACCAGCTCATGAAGATGGGCGCTGCCTATGAATGGGATGAGGAGTGTCGTACCACCTTCAAGGAAATCAAGCAGTGTCTGCTCCAACCTCCGGTCTTGATGCCACCCGTCTCCAGAAAGCCACTGGTCCTTTATGTGACCGCCCTGGAAAGATCCCTCGGTGCGCTTCTCGCCCAGAAGAATAACGAGGGTACTGAGAATAGTCTCTACTATCTCAGCCGCATTCTTCTCGATACGGAGGTCAGATACTCCCCTATTGAAAAGAGATGCCTTGCGGTCGTCTTCTCCATGCAGAAGTTGCGGCATTACCTGCAGCACCATGAAGTGCAATTGGTCTCCTGGGTAGACCCACATAAGTACTTCCTGAACCGCCCCATGCTGACTGGCCGACTAACATGGTGGGCAGTGATTCTCCAGCAGTTTGATATCAGGTTTGTGCCTCAGAAGGCCACTAAGGGACATGCATTGGCAGACTTTTTAGCTGCCAATCCAACCTCCGCGGATCAATCCTTGAACCTGGATTTCCCCTATGAGACGATCCTCTCAGTCGATCATGTTGTCCCGTGTTGGAAAATGCATTTCGACGGTGCCTCCCGGAGCCCCACCGGTAGGAGGCTGAATGATCCAAGCTCAACAGAGTGGGCCTTGGTATTGTCTTCATTACCCCAGCGCAGGCCGTCCTGCCATACTCGTTCTAGTTGTCAGAAAGTTGTATGAACAACGAGGCAGAGTACCAGGCTCTCATTACTGGCCTCGAGTTGGCCCTTGAGATCCATGTGCCCCATCTACATGTGAAGGGAGATTCCGAGCTGGTAATCAAACATGTTAATAGTGACTATGTCGTCGGAAATCCGGAGCTTGCACCGTTGCTGGAGTACACCCTCCGCCTAATGGCCCAGTTCTCTTCTCGACCAGAGGTTACCCATGTTTCACAGTCGCAGAACGGTCAAGAAGAAGCCTTGGATGGCTTGGCCGCATCGCTCACAGAACACGAGCAAGATGATTTAATCATACATGTGGCACACCGAAGAGTCATTCCCCCGTCACCCAAGAGGATGATGATGGCCTGCGGGTAAGTCATCTCACCACGAGACCCTCTACGTTAGGGGTCCTAGTTTTATCAGACACAGTGGTTGAAGCCACTCCCAACTGGAGGGCACCTTTTGTTGAGTATCTCCAAAATGGTCGCCTCCCGGACGATCGGGCCGAGTGCAAGCAAATTCGACGCTGCGCGCTGCAATTTACCCTCCAGAGCGGCCCCAGTCTTGAACAGATCCTTTATAAGTGGAGTTTCAATGGTGTCCTCCTCCGTTGCATCCAAGGAGTAGAGATACCTCATGTTATGCAAGAGGTTCACGCCGGTTGCTATGGTGCCCATCAAGATGGGCCGAAGCTGTCCCATCAAATCCAGAGATTGGGGTACTTCTGGCCCTCTATGATCCACGATTGTATTGGATATGCCAAGAGATGCCACGCGTGAAAAGGTCACGCCATCTTCCTGCATCGGCCGCCGGAGCCCCTCCACCCCACCATGTACTCTTGGCCATTTTCGGTATGGGGACTTGATGTAGTGGGACCGTATCCACTGGCAACAGCCTGCCAGTGTAGATTCATCCTGACTGCTATAGATTTCTTCTCCAAGTGGGCAGAGGCAGTTCTGCTCAAAGTGGTAAAGGCCCGTTCCATCGTTGAATTTGTGAGCTCTAACATTATCCACCGGTTTGGGGTCCCTCACGCCGTCCTCACCGATAACGGAACCAACTTCCGAGCGGCTGAACTGAAGAAATTGTACGCCAAGTATGATATCTGGTTGAACCATACCTCCCGCTAGTATGCACAGGAAAATGGCCAGATAGAGGCATTCCACAAAACCCTCTCTAACATTCTGCAGATGATAGTTGGTCAGAACAAGAAAAGATGGTCGGACAAGCTCCCTAATGCCCTCTGGGCTTACCGGACGACGACTCGCAACTCTACCCAGGTGACCACATATTCCCTGTTGTATGGAGCTGAGGCTGTCCTACCCATTGAGATCCAGCTACCATCATTACGCACTGAAGTTTATGATCACCAGACATCAGATGAGGTGGCCAAGATCCATCTAGATGAATTTAAAGCACTTAATGAGAACTGGCTTCTTGCCCTGCACAATCTGGAAAGGCATCAGGATAAGATAGTGAGGGCCTTCAACAAGAAGGTTCGTCTCCGCTCTTTCCTACAGGGCGACCTGGTACTGGCCCTTCGTGCACTAATGATTCCCGGTAGGAAACAGCCCAAATTAGAACCCAAATGGGAAGGGCCTTATATCATCCACAAGGTTTATCCCAATGGAGCATACTCCTTGGTGACCATGGATGGAGAGCGTATAACGCCTCCTACCAATGCAAATTTCCTTAAGCTATAATTTGCCTAGGGAAATAGGGTCCTGCATGGCCCTAAACTGCAAGTTGGTCCTGCACGACCCTAAACTGCAAGTTGGTCTTTCACGACCCTAAATTGCAAGTTGGTCCTGCATGACCTTAAACTGCATCTTCGTCCTGCAAGACGATAAACTGTGAAACGGTCCCGCATGACCTTAAACTGCATATCAATGGTCCAACATGACCCTAAACAGTAAAGTCCTACACGACCTAAAACTGCGTCTTCGTCCTGCAAGACAATAAAATACGAAATAGTCCAGGCTCTATGACTTTAAACTAAGATATTCCCCCGTCCTTACTGCAAGATGTTAAACTGCAAGCCAGTCAGGCTATCCTGACTGAGGATCAGCCTCAGGACCCAAGGCCTCCTTGGGCCCATGTCCCCCGTCCTTACAGCAAGACGTTAAACTGCAAGCCAGTCAGGCCTTCCTGACCGAGGCTCAGCCTCAGGCCCCTCGGCCTCCTTGGGCCCATAGCCCCTGTCCTCATTTCAAGACGTTAAACTGCAAGCCAGTCAGGTCTTCTTGACCAAGGCTCAGCCTCAGGCCTCGTAGCCTCCCCGGGCCCCTTGGCCCCCCGTCTTCACCACGAGACATTAAGCCGCGAGCTGGTTTTCCCCGACTTACCCTCTTGCGGGATTGTACGGTATAGTGTGGGGTTATTTCCTCATTCACGACGTATTACCCCGCCATAGCATACATGTCCCCATGTGAGATGATCCTCATCCCGCATGATGTTAAACTGTGTTTATTCCCATCTTTATGGGATATGTAGGAACGCTCAGACACCTCGTCTCGAGCCCAGCCCCAAGCTTTTCTCTTCCACTACCCCCCTGGGAATAGTTTCCTCAAAGGCTCCTTGTGTAGCGAGGGGAAGGCTTTCTTAGCCCCGCTCATACAACCCCGCTCGCACAAAGGATTATAAGGGTCGCAACATGTGCCCACTCCCGTTCTTCTATCCTACCAAGTCCTTACCGCATGATGCTAAACTGCATGGCCTTCAAGAACTATGTATGGCTTGATTCCCATCCTAATGGGATACGTAGGAACGCCAGGACATTTCGTCCATTGGCCCAGCCCAAAAGCCAAAATCTTCCCCTCGGGTCAAGACATGGCAGGGTGCACACCTTTTTCCCCAACTCGCATCGAACAAGCCTCGACCCGGCTGCAAATTCCCCTGGAGATGTTTGCCTCTTTCATGGATAGATATAGCTATGCTTCACCCCCTCTTTGACTGGGATTCCATCATTTTTCACACCCCAAGGGACCCCCAAGAACGGCCTGGACACTACGCCAAAGGGCCCTCCTACCGATATGGGCCAGCGTCCCTGAGAGTTTTCAAGTAACAAGACGATACAAGTCCCGCGTTGCGAATTTGGTCAGCGGTCGACGCTCATTTGTTGCTCCCATATCGTGACACCATAGGAACATTGTGTTTCGAATATGGTCAAAAGTGTCCTGGATCTTCGGATCCACCCCGAGATGTCCCAGACATCGAGTGAAATGATTCGTTCTGCCCCATCCCGAAGTGACAATCTTCCCCTTGGGTGGTGCTAGCAATCGGGCCCACGACCCTCTTTCCCCATAGGGGTGTACGGTGTGGTGTGGGACTACGTCCTCATTCACGTCGGGATCAAGTACCATGCCGTACACCCTCCCTTTACGAGGCTCAGCCTCAAGCCCCTTGGCATTCTCGGGCCCCTGGCCCCCCGTCCTCATGTAAGACGTTAAACTACAAACCAGCCAGGCCTTCCTGACTGATGTCCGACCTTAGGCCTCTTGGCCTTCTCGGGCCCCTTCGCCCAATATCTTACCCAGGGTGTACGGTGTGGTGTGGGACTACGTCCCCATTCACGTCAGGATCATGTACCATACTGTACGTCCTCCTCTTACGAGGCCCAGCCTCAGGCCCCTTGGCCTTCTCGGTCCCATGGCCCCCCGTCCTCATGTAAGATGTTAAACTACAATCTCAGGCCCATGGCCCCCCATCCTCATGTAAGACGTTAAACTACAAGCAGTTCAGGCCTTTCTAACCAATGCCTGACCAACAGGCCCCTTGTCCTTTCCGGGCCACGGCCCAGGTCCTCTTTTGTAGGAGTGTATGGTGTGGTGTGGGATTATGTCCTCATTCATGTCAGCTTGTTTTCCATACCGTACACCTCTTTTGTTTAGGGGTATAGTACTCCCCTCCTCGTTCCGTATACATTATACTACATTTGGAGAACTACGTTCATCTTGATTCCCATCCTAATGGGATACGTTGGACCACCTGAATGTCTATGCTTTGGGTCCGGCCCCATCCCTCGGGAATCTTCATCCCATCTTGGCCCATTGGCCTACCCTTCCTCCATGAGGGGGTTATATGGTGTGGTGTGGGATTATGTCCTTATTCACACTGGTCTCGTAATGACCACGGCATGTACCTCTCCCTATTGAGTTGTTTTGTCGATCTCTTTTTGGCAGTTCACCGATGTGCCTAAGAGTACTCTGGTTTATTACCTGGAACGCCAAGCTTTACTCGGACACGTCCGCACCCGCTTTCCAGGCTTTGTGTATCCCTGCATCCGGGCTTTCATCATATTTCACACCCTAAGGGACCCCCAAGAACGTCCTGGATACTACGCCCAAGGGCTCTCCTACCGTTACGGGCCAACGGCCCCGAGGGTTTTGGACTGCAAATCGATAAAATCCCGCATTGCGAATATGGTCAGTGGTCGATGCTCGTTTGTTGTTCCCACCCCAGGATAATGCGATGGATGCTGTGTTTCCTCCATGGTTAATAGTTTTCCTCTCTCTCCATGACAACCCATTCGGCCCAAAGTTTCGGGTGCACAATTCATTCCCTTCATCACTTCACCGTTTCCAAGAAGTGTCTCGGAACATTTGGTACTTTTACTCCGTGCACCTCTGCGCGTTGGGAGAATATGCCGTGTCAAAGGTGACCTTCGGGGCTCTCTACCAACTCCCGTTTGACTCGCCCCAAGTATTGCGATGAGGATACCCCCCTTGTTTCCCACACCGAGTTTAACTCACATGTGCTTAGGAATTGTGTTGACATCTGTGCTTGCTTGGGAAGTTGTCACCATTCATGGTCCAAGTTCTAAGACCATAAACTAAGATTCTCATCTGAAACTACGTTCAGCTTGATTCCTATCTTGATTGGATACGTAGGAATGCCCAGACCCCTTGTCTTTGGGTCCAGTTTGAGTTCAGCAAAGTCACCTCTCTAGTCCTGCCTTCAGGACCCCAACTACGGGACTGCGTGGCGTAGTGCGGGATCATGTACTCCTTCACGTCGGGTTTGCAATGGCTACACCATGCACTCCCCCATTCTGAGGTTTATCCCTCCTATTCCTTGTCCAGCATGACATTAAAAGGCACCCTTCAGAACTACGTGTGGCTTGATTCCCATCCTCATGGGATACGAAGGACCACCTGGATGTCTAGGCTTCGGGTCCAGCCCCCATCTCTTAGAGATCTCCTGATCTCCCGGTCACTTAGGCCAGTTGGCCTATCCCTTTCCAGGAGGGGGATATGTAGGTATGATACAAGGTTTTGGGCACCATGCCCCCCTTCTCCCGAGAACCTGCCATCTCTTGGTTACCTCATGTTGAGTCTCTTGTCCCCTTGCAGTGGTTCACCCATGTGTTAAGAGTACTCTGGTCTAGGACCAAGAGTGTCAGATTCAACTTGATCAAGTTCCTTCCACTTGTCAAGCTTCGTGTTCCCCTCCATTTGGGATTCCATCACCTTTCACACCCATAGGGACCCCTAATAATGGCCTGGATATAATGCCCAAGCGCTCTCCTACCGTTACGGGCCAACGCCCCCAAGGGTTTCGGACAAAAAATCGATAAAATCCTGCGTTGCGAATATGTTCAGCGGACGATGCTCATTTGTTTGTCCCCATTTTAGTCTAACGCGACAGGATGCTATGTTGCGAACATGGTTAGAAGTAATCCTCAGTCGTCACACCGGCCCCTTCAGTCCTCGAATGTTGGTTGCATGATTCACATCATTTTCCACCCCATCATGTCCAGGTGGAATCTAGACACTTTTGGCGCTATCCCTCAGTGAACCTTTGCATGTCAGGGGGACAAAGCTGCAATATGGCATCCTTCGGGGCTCCCATGGTCCGAGCTCTAAGACAATAAACTAAGATCCATTCGGGACTACGTTCAGCTTGATTACCATCCTCATGGGATACGTAGGACCGCCCGGATGCCCTGTCTTCGAGTACATCCCATTTAGGAAGCCAATCTCTCCCCCCTGTTTCACCTCTTACCCCAATATAGGCCCCTTGGCCTATGGTCTCCCTCTCCGAATGGCGTACAATGTGATGTGGGATCATGTCTCCATCAATTGTGTTTTATAACACTGTGCACATTTCCCGCCTAGCATCGTCTATGTTGTGTCTGCACTGCATGACGATAAAATGCATGCATAGTCCTATCATACGACCCTAAACTGTGACATTATCATCCTGGCCGCATGACGAAAAACGACACTACATTATGGTGACCTCTTTGTAGAGGACATCAAGTTGGGTATTGGTCATGTGCCATGCCTTTTGTCAACGCCCATCATGGCTTGATCCTTGTGGCGACACCACGGCCTACTACTCTAGGTCTGTCGCTTCACAAAAAAAACACTCACCTTAATGAACAAACAAGATTTATCAAGTTTCGCTTCTTTCAGTGTAAGGGCCACGACTGCACTCCCCTTTTCCCCCGGCACTGGTACCTTACTGTACCACCCTTTAGAACTATGTATGGCTTGATTCTAAGCCTTATGAGATACGTAAGAGTGCCTGGGAACTTCCCCGCGGGCCCAGCCTAATCTTCATGTTTGGTCCCTTGACTCGAGCATTTCCCGAGAGAATGCATGGTAAGTAGGGCTTAGGTCCTCATTCACGTCAGGTTTTGTAACCACCTTTCCATGTATCCCCTGCCCCCCTTACTCATCCATGGTCTGAATTCTATGAACCTAAACTAAGGTCTCCCTATGGGAAAGGAATTTCCTCCCCCTATCTAATACGTCTTATGTCGTATTCAGATGTGTTTCGACAACTAGCCCGAAGTGTGGGATTTTCATAGGGACATTCCCTCATCTCATGACCATGCTTCGTGAGCTCACTATTTGGATCCTCATCCTCTTCCACATCCAAAAGGACCCTCGAACGACATGGATACTATGCTTAAGGGCTCTCCAGGAATGCTGGACCTAAGGGCCCTCCAATAGTTTCGGGCCATCGTCCCTATGGATATCTGACAACATTTGTGACATGGTCCCGTGTTTCGAACATGTTCAACAGTCGACCCTCATTTGTTTTGTCCCCATCCCAGGCTAATGCGACAGTATGATGTGTTGTGAACATGGTCAGCAGTTATCCTCCATTGTCACGCCGCCATCATCGTGATCTGAATCTCGAGTTCCATGATTCACACATTTCCACTTCCCCATGTTCAAGTGGAATTCCATCATACTTGGCTTTTTCTCTTCGCACATCTAGGTGCGCTAAATGATTGTGATAGTGTCATTGGGTCAGTACTCACCGAACATCCCTTTTCCCTAACCTGCCCCTTTTTTGTGTCGGGAAATTCCCACCACTACTACTTGTTTCCCACACCGAGCACGACTCACGTGGGCTTAGTAGTTTTGGCAGGATGTGTACCAATACAGTCGGGCTGCTCCTCGTCCCTCATGACGCTAAACTGCGATTCCAGAACTACGTACGGCTTGATTCCCATCATCATGGGATACATAGAGACACCCATGCATTTCACCTAGAGTCCAGCCCCTGGAATCACAAAATCCTAATCCTCCCCATTTCCAGCCCTCTGGCCTGACCCCTCGGGGGGAACTATGTAGCTGCAATTTTACCCTGAACATGTTCAGGATGCCCCAAGATCCCATTGGGAAGTGACAGACCCCCTCGCCAAGGAGGCCATGTCCTAAAGAAGGAATGATCCATGATCAAACCAATGCGCCCATATGGTGTACTCCCACCACGGTGGTGTAACTACCTAAGTGTTGGATTCTGTTTGGATAAACCATCACTCCATATTTCTCGCTTTGCGTGCCCCTTAGTCGGACCCTCGTCCTCTTTCATGTCTCACGAGACCCCCTAACGCCATGGTCTCATGCCGCATCGGCTCACCTACCGTCCTGGGCCAACGTCCCGGAAGACGGGTCATGTCTGGAAGGACCCCCTAACAGTATGGATGTCGACCTTTGGTCCGCCCACTGTCCTGGGAAAACATCCCGAAGGATTGATCTACAAAATTTGTGACATGGTCCCGTGTTTCAAACATGGTCAGCGGTCGACCCTCATTTGTTGTCCCCATTACAGGCTAAGGCAGTAAGGATACTGCTTCTCCTCCAAGGTTAATGGTTGTCCCATATTGTCATGCCATCCCCACAGTGTTCCGAATCTTGGGTATCGTGATTCACACTTTCCATTTTCATTTGTTCGGACCGATTTCAGCGCCCTCGGCGTTGCCCCGTTCGTGCATAAGAGCACACCGAAGAAACGATAATTCGGCTATCCTGGAAGTTCTTTCTCCGATCAAGTCTCTCCCATCTTTCATAAATCTGGATTGGTAATCAGAATCTCAGATGCTCGAAGCATGATCCCCACTCCTATGTTAGGTGGGATGAGAGGGCAAATATCTCCTGTTTCTCACATCGGGCTCGACCCACGTGGGCTTGGGGAGTTGTCACCGAACGTCCCGCAAACATTGTAGGGATGTAACAAGGCAATTCAAACAGTGGAAGTCGTGCGAGCTATGGCATTCAAAACAGAGGAAGAAAAATTTGAATCATGAAAGTACCAATAATGGGTTTTTGGGTTTGTTACAATACACGGGGGTTGACTTCCCCCATGGACAGGTTGACCGCGTCAAAAGAGCGTTGCAGCTTCACTACCCATTGGCTTGTGGCATTCAAAGCTTGCTGTCGCTGACTCAGCTCCCGCTCCTCCTCAGCAGCGGCGGGGCGTAATTCGTAAGCCTTGGCCCTGGCCCTCTCTACCTCAGCCTGAACGGCAGCCATCTTTCTAGAGGTTTGCCCCATATGCTCTTCTGCCTCGGCCAGCTGGGCCTTCAACCGTGAGACCAGCTCAGACTACGCATCAAGAGTGGCTGAATGTTCTTCTGCCTGAGTCTGCATCTATTGGACCTCTCCATCAGCCTCCTAGAGCTTCTTAATGATGGTTTCCTTCCTCCGCTGCCAGCCCACGCTGAGCCCATGGTCATGCTCCCGAATCGTTTCAGCCATAAGATCTCAGATGAGCGCGTGAAGGCGTTGGGCATCCACTCCCCCAGCACACAGTTCGTGCAACCGCAAGCCGAGTCTATCCATTTCAGCCAGCCATTGCGCTTGGGGAGTGTCCTTGATAAAGTGTGTGATCAGCTTCCACGACCGGTGGCGGACTATGCTGCAGTCTTCCTCATCAGAGGCCGTTTCATCCCAGTCTGCACGATTGGCAGGCTCGTAGGCAGGATATGCCTGTAGGAATTCCTCGGTGGGATCTACATCTGGCGTTGAATCCAGCACGACGCATAGCGCCGAAGAAGGCGTGGCAGGAGTAGGGCCGATCGACGGATCCTCTTCATCAGAGTCCACCTTGATAACTTCGGGTACGACCCTGCTGGTGGTCCCGCCAGTGATGGTGTGCGTCGTAGCTTGAGGATATGGGGGGAATATCGTCACCATCACCGGAATTCCCCTAGGAGGGACGCCACCAGGCATCCCAACCAGCCTGGTTGCAGCAGCCCACGGCAGTCAGAGAACTGTATGACAGAGAGGGACATAAACGTTAGTTGGCAGGTGTAGTCTACATATGACGACAAGGGAACTGGTGGAGGAGACTTATAAAGATCGACCTCCATCCGCTGCTCTTGAGCCGGTACTAACGGGACCCTGAGGTGAGGACCTCCGTATACCGTTGGAAGGTCTAGAGATTCCAAGAGAGCCTCCACGGGAGCTCTGGTCTCACTAGACGCAGAACTGGACGCAACCGTAGGCGCGGGTTCTGAAGGTCCCGCATCATCACCCGCCAAGGGGAAAGAACGAGGCATGCGAACAAGTTCCTCCTGCATGGCTCAAACATCGGTGAGAAGTCCATAGGGACCCAAGAACAGATCGTAAGGAAAGAAATTCGGAATGCTACCTCGAGAGCCTCTGCGAAATCGTCGGAATCTAAACCCTGATCTCCAACTTCGCCCTCCTCCAACGGGCTTCCTCCTCCAGCCTCATCCTCCCGAGAGGAGTCCTCTGATTCTTCCTGCAGGGGGAAGCGCTCACTCAGATCGGCAGTCAATAACTGTGGGGGGACCATTTGGTTCAACAGTACCCTCACCCTGTCTGTCATTGGGCGAGGGACACCACTGGAGTGGACGTAATCCTCCAGCTCGTCCAAGTATTGTTCTGCCTCTGTCGGAGACGCCATGAATCCAGCCCGAACGGGGCCTATGCCCAGTAATTCCATCCCGAGGAGATTCAGGTGATCCCATATCTCGTGTGGGCTGAGGAATTTCCAGTTGACATCCAAAATGTCCCAGGCTTCCGGGAAGACAGCATCCTCTGCCATGTCAATATGACGCAGGCGCTTCCCCATCGGCTAGTGCGGGTCTCGCCGCCATGGCATCCCCGCTACCACGAGCGGATCTAGCTGCCCTCTGACCCCGACCTTGAGATAGAGGAGGCCCGCCGTCACCATTTCGAATAGTTGGTTGCTTCAGCATCTCCCCTGGGTAAGCATCCTCCCAACTGATAGCGTACTCCCTCACCAATCCAAAAGTGGCGGTGGATAGAGGCATTGCAATCCTCATCTTAACATCTTCCCGTCTGAACATGAGTCACAATTGCCTCATCACACATGGGTTCTCCTCATGACGTACCTCCCAGTAGACCTGCAGGGTCAGCCGTTGGAGGCACCGAAACTGCCTCGCAAACCGATGCGGGGTGTACGGTTCGCAGATTGTCTCACGATCTATCCGAGCCACCAAAACTCCACCTCGAAAGGCCAGGAGGTAAGCCCAATTTTCTTCCGTTACCTGCCCGTCCTCAGTAAGTAACCCCATCAGCAACGGGAAGGGGTGGAAATTAAACTCATCTGCCCTCCACACCCGATTCAGCACCATCGGAACGGCTTTTTTGAATGGGAATCTCCTGATTGCGTTCAGGATGGAGGGGCGGACGTTCGATCCTAGTGGCGAAATGGGGTTTGGATACTCTTAAATCCCCCTGATATGTGCTGTGATCCACCCATACAGGAGTTGGAAGGGCCCGCATGTCCTCAGCGACTTCTTTCCCTCACTAATGTGCCGTAGCATTCTTTACAGTTTGGTGAGCATCGAAATCCCCAGATTGATCCGCTGCCCCATGCCCAACATCGATGCCTTGATAAATGAGCTGGGCCCACCCCCTTGCTTGTATCCCTCACCGGTAGGATCCAACCACAGATGAGAGCCGCGATGAACACCGCCAGCCAGACTATTGGCTGTTGTTCAGTACTGACACTGAAACCCCAAGTCTTCCATTGGCTGTCCTCCAAGTCCCACCAATACGAGTGCCCCTTGCCCCGTTGGGCTGCCCTTGGACAAGTTCGAGGTCTTGGAGGGAACTCTCGATTCTCTGGGAAATTCAGGAAGCATTTGAACCATCTCCTAAAGTGGACATCCCTCACTCCCTCCTTGTCCTCTCCAGGGACAAGTGCCATCAGCGCTGACGCCAGTCGCGGCATTTGCTCCGTATCCTCCCATGTGCTGATGACAGGGAGGAACTCGTCATACATGGCCCCCCAAGATCGGAACCCCAGAAATCTGGTGGACATCCCACAGGCTGATGCCCACCTCTTCATGATGCAGGTGAAAGGTATTGGTCCAAGACGACCATCTGCTCAGCAGTTCTGGCATCAATTGCTTTGGTTGGTTAATGTGGAATTGGGAGGCCCATGCCGCCTCATACAATCCCACTCTCCTCAGCTCGTCCCCGAACTCCTCTCTTGAGGAGCCTACCCAGTAGGCCCAGGCCCATTCATCAGTAAAGTTTCCGCCCTAGCGTAGGTCCCACTCATCGGACCACCCCTTCTTCGAGTCCTGTAAAGCCGCCTTCAACATGGTACGGTAGAGAGGAGGGGACGTCTCCGGTTGCAGTGGCCTCCCGTCAATATCATTCACATGGTTGTAGAGACAGTGAGCAGTGATGGGTGTGAAGTCCTCCCACGCATGTCCATCGGCCGCCCTAAACCATTGGTGCTGGCATGGTGTGCTCCTGAACCAGCAAGCTGGTTCGTCCCAACTCACCTCAGGAATGAAGACGTCATCATTCACCCCGAAGCTGTACAATGGCAGTTTCTTACACTGCGGATAATCATTTTGACCCTCCGACAGAGGATCTGTCAAAGAAGTGTGGTCTGAGTGGCTCCGGACCATCTCCCCCAGGCCTGGACAGTTGGCCATCTCATCCCGACGAGTAGCATCTGCAAGCACCCCCAGCACAGCCTCTTGAAGGGCCATTTTGATTCCAGCCCTCAGAGAAGAATTTTTTTCAGCTGAATCGCGAATCTCGACCGCGAAGCTGAATCGCGAAGACGGGTCGCGAAGATCGGTCACGTGACCAGGCCACAAAGTCTGGCCAAGGACAACAAGAAGTTCTCTTAGCGCGAATGCGGAGTCGGGGACCCGTTGATCGCCACGAAGCTCGATTCGTGGAGCGATGTCATGGAGTACACGGAGCTTCGCGGAGTCGAGAGCACAAAAAGACAAGGAAGTAACGTGAAGACAAAAGAGCTCGACCCCCATATTTATAGGCGGTGACCCCAGAGCATCGCGGCGCGCCTCACCCGCACGGAGCATCATGGCGCGTCCAGATCCGTGGCCCCGGTCAGCACTGCGGGCCCCCTTTGCGTCGGTACATCGCGAACCTCCGACAATTTTGGTGATTTTCCCTCAGACTTCGACCCATAGCCCTCCGCGGCTCCAAGTCTGAGGGGGGACATTTTTTGGCGCCAAAATATGGCCCGAAAGAAGTGCAAAAAAGAAGGCTGGCACGCTGCCTCGCGAAGCACCGACGCGAAGAACCAACGCGATGCGGCCCCGAACATCGCGGCCCCGTGAAGCTCCAAAGGCGGTAAAGCTCCGCGAAGGTGTTTGACGTTCGCGAGCCCGCCGTGAAGCTCCAGAGGAGGTAAAGCTTTGCGATGGCGTTTGATATTCGTGAGCCCGCCATGAAGCTCCAGAAGCGGTAATGCTCCGCGAAGGCGTTTGATGTTCGCGTACCCGCTGCGAAGCTCCAGAGGCGGTAATTCTCCGTGAAGGCGTTTGACATTCGCGAGCCCGCTGCGAAGCTCATGAGGCGGTAACTCTTCACAAAGGCGTTTGACGTTCGTGAGCGCGCCGCGAAGCCCTTGATGCGGCGCGCAAGTTCTGCTTCGCGGTGCCCCTTCCCTATAAATACTGGACTCTCCCTATGTCCTGAGGATAGATGATCTGTCCTTTCGGCTTCTCCTCTCCCGAATCATGAAGCACGCTTTGCCCCGGGAATCATGAGCTCCGCGAGGTACTTCTACTTCGCGAGACGCCTTTGCTTTGTCTCGTTTTGAGCCCCTCTTCCGAGAGGGTTTCCCTTCGCGAAGCTCAAGGGCATTCGCGAAGGAAGGGGATTCCCAAGGGAACCCGGGTAGCCACGGAGCACTTATTATTCACGAAACACCCAACCTCTGTTAGTGATTCCTATGCCAAGGCAGGAGCGCTACACATCGCGAAGCACACTGCTTCGCAAGACCCTGCTTCGCGAGGCACCTCTTCTTCGCGAGTCAGTGCTCCACGAACACTATTTCACTTCGCAAAGCACCTTCCACTCACACCTATGCCCCATTCTAATGCCAAGGCACTTCACTTCACGAAGCACACTCCTTTGCTTAGCAATTTCTCTTCCCATGCGACCCTCCAGGCTTACACGATGCGATTTCAGAGTCCCATGGACAATACCACCCGTAGCGTTGCTTCGCCTAATGCTTCTTCGCATAGGCACGCTAATGGCTATTGTTTCTTCGCATAGACAAGCTAACGTGGACCCCTTGATGGATCGTTCCACAACCCCCCTTGACCTTGGCTTTACTGGTACCTTCCCTTCCCCAAGGACCAGAGGGTACCGGTTATGTAAGTCCTAGGGGTGCGGAGTGAACCCACCTCGTCCGAGCTGTAGGACATTAAACTGCTAAGCACCACGTCCTCAACACATGACGTTAAACTGTGACCTTGGGACTCCATCCTGGAGTAAGTCCCAGCACAATGGGCCGCCTAACGCGTAAGCCCCTCTTCGTTTCTCACAGACGCATCCTTCGCAACGTGATCGTCAGGTCCTTGCAACCTCTTGTTTCTCACACCGAGCATGACTCACGTGGGCTTAGAGTGAGAGCCGACCCTATAGCATCCCACCTTTTTATCACATAAACTTTCATTACATTATACAAAACTGAGGATCTTTAAGGTTTAGTGTCTTGGAAACCAGGAACTTAAAACATGAAAACATAAAACATTCTTCTAAAAGACTTGAAAGGCTTCTCCTTGTGTTCATCCTAGGTTCATTACGGCATCACATAACCTGGGAGCATACATCAAAAGAAAGGGTGAGCAGAAGGCCCAGTAAGGGAAACAAGGGAAACATTTAACATGTGAACTTGAGATACATCAACTATGTCATGAACAAGAACTTTAAGGCATGATAAAATAAATCATGTGGCATATCATAATAAAAATAACATTTTCATAACATGAAGATGTGGATACATCATTTAACATAGTCAATCATGAACATATCACCATGGCCCATCCCCAAGGTGTCATTTGAAAATTACCAAGGTTATTCACCAAGGTATTGTGAAAATTGTAATCTCTAGTGGTTACATCATTACCCAATGCATTGGAGCGCTAACAGGGCGCACCCTTAAATTTGCCTTTATTATCATGTGAGACACATATATCATCATCAAAAATTTCATAAATAACCCATATAGCATAAAATAAATGGGTTTTATTTCATAATCATAATGTTTTAAAAACTGCTTTAAAGACATGATCTTTACGATACTTTAAACCCACGAAAAGGGAAAGCGGGTATCATGTATGTAAATTCCAGAATTTAAAATAGAACATTTTTATATATATGTGAATACCCCTATAGAAGTAGGATCATTGAGTATTCACTTTATAACATAAAATAATTTTGAGAAAAGAGAGGAATTTTGAGACGAAAATTCTGCAACATAACGGCTATGTTACACGGTTTTAGAAAACTTTGAAAAGAGAGGGGACATGGGTCGAACAATCATAATTGACCCATAAAACAGTAGAGGGACAGAATAAGAGGTATATATGGAAATGGTGATGCAATTTCAAGGACATACCATTTGAAATGAAAAACATGGAAGGAATACAAAAATTAGATTTTTCTTATGAAAGTTCGGCAGCCTAACGGTGTTACTTAAACTTCAACAAAAATGATTTGAAAAGATCAAGTAGGGTCTCTCATCATGTGAACATAAGATTTCAGTATGATAGAAATAGATATAATTCCCCAACATAATTAAAAAGGAACTTTAAATACTTGACATGAAGGTAGAACATTAAAAAGAATGAGAAGGGTGAAAGAATCACCAAAATAAATTCGGCAGCCTAACGGCACCACTTAAAACTTCAAAATATTGAATTGAAGAGATCAAATGGGGTCTCTCATAATATGAACATAAGAGTCCAGTATGATAGATATAGATATCATACCCCATCATAACAAAAAGGAAGTTGAAATAATTGACATGAAAGTAGAAATTCAAAATGAGAAGGGTGGAGAACCACTTAAAAATTCGGCAGCCTAACGGCGCCACTTAAAACATCAAAATACTGAATTGAAGAGATAAAATGGGGTCTCTCATCATATGAACATAAGAGTCCAGTATGATAGATATAGAGATCATACCCCAACATAACAAAAAAGAACTTGAAATAATTGACATGAAAGTAGAACTTCAAAACGAGAAGGGTGAAGAACCACTTAAAAATTCGGCAGCCTAACGGCACCACTTAAAACTTCAAAATACTGAATTGAAGAGATCAAATGTGGTCTCTCATCATATTATCATAAGAGTCCAGTATGATAGATATAGAGATCATACCCCAACATAACAAAATAGAACTTGAAATTCATTACATGAAAATAGATCTTGAAAAAATGAGAAGGGAGATAGGATCCGTTACAAAAATTTCGGCAGCCTAACGGCGCCACTTTAAAACTTCATAAAACGAAATAATGAGAGTAAGAGGGGATCTCTCATTATATGAACATAAAAAGGGCAGTAAGAGGAGTATAAAATAACATCCTCCAACATAAGAACATGTAGCATAAAAGGAATGACATAAAAGAGATTACTTGAAATGAAAGAGAGAGGTCGGATCCCTTACCTTAAAATGTAACTCTTAAACCTCAAAGGTTGGGACCTTGAGGGCTTGGGGAAACCTTGGGAGGACTCCTTGGGAGGTAATGAGACCATAAATTCGTTGGGGAAGAGTGAGGAATAGAAATATATGAGAGGATGGGTTGGTATTTATAGGGAAAGTGAGGGGACAAGGCATTAATGGCCAAGGGACACATCACATGTGCTTTTCTCAAACCCATGTGCTCTCCCTTGGAATTTATCATGGAGTTAGGCCACATGGGGCCCCCAAAACAATAATTCATCACCCTTGGCCGGCCAACCCTTAAAAGATCCAATGACATCATCATGACACAGTTATGATGTCATTAACATACAGAAATCCTAAAACTGTATTTTTACTATTCACTGAAAATTCAACTTTCTCAGAAAAAACCCAAAATTTCACCTTAACCAAATATCAATGCTCTGATTTCAAAAATGAACTCCATTTTATAAAAATAATTTTCTAAGTATTTTTAATTTATTTTTTAAATAAATACACTATTCACCGAAAATTCATTATTTTTAGAAAAAACCCCAAAAATTTCCATAACATAATATCAGTGCTCTAAGTTCAAAAATGAAATCCATTTTATAAAAATAATTTTCTAAATATTTTTAATTTAGTTTTTAATTAAAAAACAATATTCACCCGAAAAAACTAATACTTGAATAATAATTTATGAAACCGTTATTTAACCATTTTATTGAATCACATTACTTAATCAAGGTGCGTAGATTATTTTAAAACTTTCTTTAAGTGAGATTACTAATCCATTTGGTCATATTACAAATCCTAAGCGTAAAACCACTATTCACAATTTACTATTCATCAAAAATCAAGTTGACCTTATTAGACTCTAAATTTCATACTGGACATAATTGTAGAAGACCATTTTTTGAAAATCATTACACATTTTAAATTATTTAAGGTTTACATAAACATTTTTTTAAAATATCCTTTTGAAAATTCATCAAAAATATGCATACTATTTTTATCCGGTCATTTGAAAATTCATAAACTTCATCATAAGAAGAAATCCCAATTTTTATTTAAAACAAGGATTACACAAGGCAGTTACGGTCTCATTACATAGCCCCTTATAATACCAGCATAGGACCTAAGAGTATGGTGTGCTAGGGTGATAGAATCTTGGGGTGGCTTAGTCAACATTTCCCGAGTAGTAATTTCTATCAGTTTGAACTTCTCGCGAAGGCGATTCCATTCTAGCTTCACATGATGAAGTTCGGCTTGGATTTGGTCCAGAGCAAAGCCCAATGGTGCTACCCCAAGCTCTGTTAGATGGGCTTCGATCGGTCCAAGACTACTAGGTGACGCCATCAAATCTTCTTTCTATAATAATTAACCAAGATTACTTATATTTAGAGATAATAATCAAAACATTTTGTTCACAACGGTCATATTGACCGATGGTCATATAACAGTCACAACCCACTGGTCTCATTTTAATTATAATCATGTTTATCACATAAAACATTTTTGTTGAGTATAAAAATAAAATAAAATTACACATGAAATTAGGAAATAAGATTTATTCAAAATTTCGGGCCGTTACAATCTTCCCCCCTTAAGAAATTGCGTCCTCGCAATTTTTATAATTGGGTTTTGAAATTTCATTGAAAGTTCCACATCGGAAAAAGAGTCAGTAACACCATTACTTTAAAAGAAAGAAAAGGAAGTACAAAGGCCACCCGAGTTTACTCATACTAGGATTCCATGTAGAAAACATGGACATGGAGGAGAAAACAAAGGGTCACGTTCTAAAGGAGAGTGATAGAAAACAGGATTAGGAGGAAGTTAACAACAAGAAAAGCCCAAAATTATGATGTGTGTAAGTGCTCTTTGATTACCCAGTAGGAAACGTAAACCAACAACGTTTTTGTTTTACGTTCCTTTTCATAACTTTGAGGAATTCATTTACAACATAGAACAAAAACATAAGGAAATATATCTATCTTCATGTAGAGTTTCATAATTGAAAAAGTTTATACCAAAAATAATTTTTTATCCAAACGATGAGCATTCAAAACTACTTGGTCTCATCAAAACACAGGAATCATCTTCTAGAGAATCACATAATCAACAAAAGATCAACTATCTATTTCTTCTATCTTTAAACATTATCCCAAAAAAATAGAAAGGGTAAGGTAAAACAACTCTTCAAAAAGAATCCCATAGGAATGGAAACTACTTTTAAATCTTCAAAGATCCATGGTACTACCCAAAGTTCATCATAGACCATTCCGTAAATAATGGTCCTTAAGATTCCTCAAAATAAACCAAACTAAGATTGAAACCCAAATACAAGAAAGATTTGACAACATAGTCTTCCAAAATAGACTTCATTGTTCATTTTCAAACAACATCAACCACTCCTAATATCTTATAACAAAAGTAGCTAACCTAAACATATTTTACCCAAGATAGGTTAATCATTCCCGTAAGTAACCTAAATTACTAGAAGTCCACCTTAAATTCATAGATTCTTCAAAATATAAGTCAACCTTACTCCTCAATGAAAATACCATAGTAATCTATTTACCTCGATCAAATATGGTTCCCTAAAATAATGAACGTCTTCCAAAATAAAAATCATATTTTAATCCCCTAATCATCTCTGTCATATTAATACGGCAATCGTAGCATTTCCTATCACATTGGTTGTTGAGACATGTTCTTCCATTTCCAGCCATTAACTAAGAAAAGAAACTATAATTAGGGGCTTAAATACTTAGCCAATAATCATGAAAAGAAACTTAAAGCATATAAGCATAACTTGTAGTTGAAAAGTATACCCTAACTTGTGATCCCCTAGGTTCCCATCTAGGTTATCCATGATCATATATTCTTATGTGAATCTTTATTTTATTTTATCTTTGTTCCTTTAACAATGGTTCATACCATGCTTATTAATTTACCAAAGCATATCCCCTGGGAGTGTCGTAACCAAGAGTGCAGCAAGGCCCGTTGTCGTGTACCAGTTCCCATTCGAGTCTAGCTCAAAGCGGTGTTTTCGGGTTTTACCCCTATGTACATCTGTGCCAAAGCCACCTCTACCTGCTCGTATCCATACAGGGATGTATTTTCTTGGCAACCCCTTACTCAATAATCACCAAAATACCAGGAAGATTTCCTATATTTAAACTTTTCTATAGTGTACTTCCTAGAGTTTTCATATCCTAATTTCCATAAATAACTAAACCTCCTTTGATACCAACTATAGCATACCACCTTTTTATCACATAAACTTTCATTACATTATACAAAACTGAGGATCTTTAAGGTTTAGTTTCTTGGAAACCAGGAACTTAAAACATGAAAACATAAAACATTCTTCTAAAAGACTTGAAAGGCTTCTCCTCATGTTCATCCTAGGTTCATTACGGCATCACATAACCTGGGAGCATACATCAAAAGAAAGGGTGCGCAGAAGGCCCAGTAAGGGAAACAAGGGAAACATTTAACATGTGAACTTGAGATACATCAACTATGTCATGAACAAGAACATTAAGGCATGATAAAAAAAATCATGTGGAATATCATAATAAAAATAACATTTTCATAACTTGAAGATGTGGATACATCATTTAACATAGGAAATCATGAACATATCACCAAGGTCCATCCCTAGGTGTCATTTGAAAATTACCAAGGTTATTCACCAAGGTATCGTGAAAATTGTAATCTCTAGTGGTTACATCATTACCCAATACATTGGAGCGCGATCAGGGAACACACTTAAATTTTCCTTTATTATCATGTGAGCCACATATATCATCATCAAACATTTCATAAATAACCCATATAGCATAAAATAAATGGGTTTCATTTCATAATCATAACATTTTAAAAACTGCTTTAAAGACATGATCTTTACGTTACTTTAAACCCACGGAAAGGGAAAGAAGGTATCATGTATGTAAATTACAGAATTTAAAATAGAACATTTTTATATATATGTGAATACCCCTATAGAAGTAGGATCATTGAGTATTCACTTTATAACGTAAAATAATTTTGAGAAAAGAGAGGCATTTTGAGACGAAAATTCTGCAGCATAACGGCTATGTTACACGATTTTAGAAAACTTTGAAAAGAGAGGGGACATGGGTCGAACAATCATAATTGACCCATAAAACAGTAGAGGGAGAGAATAAGAGGTATATATGGACATGGTGATGTAATTTCAAGGACATAACATTTGAAATGAAAAACATGGAAGGAATACAAAAATTAGATTTTTCTTATGAATGTTCGGCAGCCTAACGGTGTTACTTAAACTTCAACAAAAATTATTTGAAAAGATCAAATAGGGTCTCTCATCATGTGAACATAAGAGTTCAGTATGATAGACATTGATATAATTCCCCAAAATAATTAAAAAGTAACTTTAAATACTTGACATGAAGGTAGAACTTTGAAAAGAATGAGAAGGGTGAAAGAATCACCAAAAAAATTCGGCAGCCTAACGGCGCCACATAAAACTTCAAAATACTGAATTGAATAGATAAAATTGGGTCTCTCATCATATGAACATAAGAGTCCAGTATTATAGATATAGAGATCATACCCCAACATAACAAAAATGAACATGGATGAATTGACATGAAAGTAGAACTTCAAAACGAGAAGGGTGGAGAACCACTTAAAAATTCGGCAGCCTAACGGCGCCACTTAAAACTTCAAAATACTGAATTGAAGAGATCAAATGGGGTATCTCATAATATGAACATAAGAGTCCAGTATGATAGATATAGAGATCATACCCCAACATAACAAAAAAGAACTTGAAAGAATTGACATGAAAGTAGAACTTCAAAACGAGAAGGGTGAAGAACCACTTAAAAATTCGGCAGCCTAACGGCGCCACTTAAAACTTCAAAATACTGAATTGAAGAGATCAAATGGGGTATCTCATCATATGAACATAAGAGTCCAGTATGATAGATATAGATATCATACCCCAACATAACAAAAAATAACTTGAAATTCTTTACATGAAAATAGATCTTGAAAAAATGAGAAGGGACAAAGGATCCGTTACAAAAATTTCAGCAGCCTAACGGCTCCACTTTAAAACTTCATAAAACGAAATTATGAGAGTAAGAGGGGATCTCTCATTATATGAACATAAAAAGGGCAGTAAGAAGAGTATAAAAGAACATCCTCCAACATAAGAACATGTAGCATAAAAGGAATGACATAAAAGAGATTACTTGAAATGAACGAGAGAGGTCGGATCCCTTACCTTAAAATGTAACTCTTAAACCTCAAAGGTTGGGACCTTGAGGGATTGGGGGCTCCTTGGGAGGACTCCTTGGGTGGTAATGAGACCATAAATTCGTTGGGGAAGAGTGAGGAGTCGAAATAGATGAGAGGATGGGTTGGTATTTATAGGGAAAGTGAGGGGACAAGGCATTAATGGCAAAGGGACACCTCACATGTGCTTTTCTCAAACCCATGTGCTCTCCCTTGGCATTTATCATGGAGGTAGGCCACATGGGGCCCCCAAAACAATAATTCATCACCCTTGGCCGGCCAACCCTTAAAAGATCCCATGACATCATCATGACACAGTTATGATGTCATTAACATACCGAAATCCTAAAACTGTATTTTTACTATTCACTGAAAATTCAACTTTCTCAGAAAAAACCCAAAATTTCACCTTAACCAAATATCAATGCACTGATTTCAAAAATGAACTCCATTTTATAAAAATAATTTTCTAATTATTTTTAATTTATTTTTTAAATAAATACACTATTCACTGAAAATTCATTATTTTTAGAAAAAACCCCAAAAATTTCCATAACATAATATTGGTGCTCTGAGTTCAAAAATGAAATCCATTTTATAAAAATAATTTTCTAAATATTTTTATTTTTATTTTTAATTAAAAAACACTATTCACCCGAAAAAACTAATACTTGAATTATAATTTATGAAACCGTTATTTAACCATTTTATTGAATCACATTACTTAATCAAGGTGCCTAGATTATTTTAAAACTTTCTTTAAGTGAGATTACTAATCCATTTGGTCATATTACTAATCCTAAGCGTAAAATCACTATTCACAATTTACTATTCATCAAAAATCATGTTGATCTTATTAGACTCTAAATTTCGTACTGGACATAATTGTAGAAGACCGTTTTTTGAAAATCATTACACATTTTAAATTATTTAAGGTTTACATAAACATTTTTTAAAAATATCCTTTTGAAAATTCATCAAAAATATGCATACGATTTTTATCCGGTCATTTGAAAATTCATAAACTTCATCATAAGAAGAAATCCCAATTTTTATTTAAAACAAGGATTACACAAGGCAGTTACGGTCTCATTACATAGCCCCTTATAATACTAGCATAGGACCTAAGAGTAAGGTGTGCTAGGGTGATAGAATCTTGGGGCGGCTCAGTCAACATTGCCCGAGTAGTAATTTCTATCAGTTTGAACTTCTCGCGAAGGCGATTCCGTTCTAGCTTCACATGATGAAGTTCGACTTGGATTTGGTCTAGAACAAAGCCCAATGGTGCTACCTCCTTCCCAAGCTCTGTTACATGGGCTTCGATCGGTCTAAGACTACTAGGTGACGCCATCAAATCTTCTTTCTATAATAATTAACCATGATTACTTATATTTAGAGACAATAATCAAAACATTTTGTTCACAGCGGTC
The DNA here is from genome assembly GCA_963277665.1 of Viscum album. NCBI lineage: Eukaryota > Viridiplantae > Streptophyta > Magnoliopsida > Santalales > Viscaceae > Viscum > Viscum album. Next base: position 410,527,836 of record OY728128.1, on the reverse strand, counting down.
ATATTGACCGATGGTCATATAACAGTCAAAACCCACTGGTCTCATTTTAATTATAATCATGTTTATCACATAAAACATTTTTGTTGAGTATAAAAATAAAATAAAATAACACATGAAATTAGGAAATAAGATTTATTCAAAATTTCGGGCCGTTACAGACCCTGACCCCCCCCCCCCCATAGTGAACTACGAGGACTTTGATCCATGTCAAGGCATGGTACGTAGGAAGCCTCCATGAGGTTCAAGCCCACCCGCCGCTCATTCACGTCGGGTCCCGTCTCGTCCAGCATGACATTAAACTGAATTCCGGTCCGATGGCAAGCCGTTGCGACCCATCCCATATAAACTACGAGAACTTTGATCCATGTCAAGGCATGGTACATAGGAAGCCTTCATGAGGTTCAAGCCATATTTCATGGTTTTTCATTCACGACGAGTTTCGCCCTTGTCCAGCATGACGTTCAACTGTACCGCCCCAACTTGTCCCGCATGACAATAAACTGCACGTCCATTCCCTCCTGAACTACGAGGTCTTTGATCCATGTCAAGGCATGGTACGTAGGAAGCCTTCCAGAGGTTCAAGCCCACCACTCATTGGAAAAAGGCCCACCTTCACGTCGGTCCGCCGACAAACCCCCACCTGAACTATGGGGTCATTGATTTATGTCAAGACATGGTACGTAGGAAGCCTCTACGAGGTCCAAACCCACCATCCGGTCGTTCCGACCACATTCACGTCGGTTCACCCCCGTCCCGCATGATGTTAAACTATATTGTACAATCTGAACTACGGGGACTTTGATCCATTTCAAGGCATGGTACGTAGGAAATCTTCCCAAAGGTTCAAGCCCACCATTAACGGACCCATGAGTCCACTTTCATGTCGGTACACTGACAATGCCCGTCGGACCAAGGTCCACCCTCACATTGGTTTGCTGATGACCTTCGCCGGACCAAGGTCTGCCTTCACTTCGGTTTACCGGCACCATCCCGAACTACGCGGACTTTGATTCCCTGCCACGCGGATACGTAGGAAGCTTTTTCAAGGCTCAAGCCCAACTTCGTCGTCGCCCCTACAATGGTCCCGTTTCATTCCCCTCCACTCCGTTCATCCACCTATAACCCATCCCGATTCTCTCCCGGACCATCGTATCTCGGTGATACCATGTCGGTATGCTCCTCTTCACAGTCACCCATGGGTTGGACCCGGTATCGGTATCCCTTCAAAGGGAACCCCTCAATCCGATCTATCCTAGCTAATGCTCCGGTTGGGTTGATCCGTCTCTGCTAGACGTTAAACTCGCGGCGTACCCTGTGTTAAACACGGGAAGCTGAGGAAAACCTCATATATGTGTCTATGACATATAATTCCCCGCACTCGATGTGGGATGCCTCGGGCTTCCATGACCTCGAGAAGCCCTGTGACCAGGGATAATAGACAGACATGCCCGGTTCCCCAGCATCCAGACACGCTACTGGTGCCTCAACGTGACTACTCCCCCGACTGAAGGTTGCTGCCCTGACCGGACCCTTTGGAATGTCCCGACAGAAGCAGTGTAATTAACCAGCGTCCATGGAAACATGGTACTAGGAAGAGTTTCACGAACTATGTATTAAATCTATGAGGGAGACCCGGACTAGGTGACGAGTTCTGAGGAGGAATCCACAGAAGGATGAACTGACATCCCATCATCCCGTTTCGATCATGGAGCATACGTCCCTGAATAAGGAGCGAATTCCGCCCACCCTTGGAAAGCTGGAATGCGGGGCAACAAGCGCGACGCGTCGTCCTCCACGGAAAGATGCGCGCGCGCCGCGGTGAAAGCGTCAGAAACAATGAGAAAATTGAACCAATTTTTCCATCACTTCCTCAAACATGAGGAATTCCTAGATCATATAAATTGACAACATTAATCCTTGAAGAGTGGGAGATGGAACATTGTACAGTTTTGTCCAAATATGAATTTATCTATGAATACATCAATTAAGTAAATTGAACATGCATATATTATTTCCTCTCTTGTTATTTTATATATCGATTAAACTATTTCTATTTTTATCTAATGGTAACATAATGAAATGATAAATCAAAATCATCATTATTTATCTTCAAGAAGGAGACTGACTTTGAATAGTAAAGATTTTTCTACTTTATTGATATAAAAGGTATAAATATTTAACAAATAAATAAATAAAATCAATATTTAATTAAATTTAATATTTAATTATATTTCAGGTATCATGTTTTCTTGTAGAAACTTTTTCTATGTAAATAAGAGCTTGGGATTTGGTCATAATACCATTATTCAAGAATGAAAATAAATTGTGAATAATTGGTAAAAATTTATTATCACTACACAAGAAAAGAACATGAGAATGAAAAATTAGAGTGTTATACTAACTATCACAATATAATTTCATTCCAGTGCATTAGATATTAGTCCTCGTTTTGAAAATATAGCATATAATGTAGTCGTTGTGAAAATAATAATATTGGATTATTACACTCATTGTCGAGTAAACATGATGAAATGACAGTGGTTTGATTTGATGATGATGTATGAATCCTTTTTTTGAAGATTTTGGATTTCGAGTTATTGACATGACTCACACTCTTGGTACCGATGAACTATATGTATTGGCATTAATGATGAAATGTGGTTTTTATGTCAAAAATCACATTCGACCTAAATTTGGTGATATTATTGAAATAATTTAATTTTTTTTCTGATGATAATGTTGACGCAATTGACACCATCAATACATCTATTGGAACCAATCCATTTATTAATTATTATTACTCTAATAGCTCAATTGTTAGATATGATTTTGAACCTGATGTTTTTTGTGGAAAATATATAGAATCAGTCGTCCGTGTTCTCAATTTTATTGGTTTAGCTCAACGTGGGTTGTTAAGGTTAGTACAATTCAAATTTATTTTATATTGATTACAAATATGATGTATCAAACTTGAACTATATTAAAACCTACGAAACCAACAAAACTATCTTTTTGAACATTTCAATGCTTTATTGACCATTTATAAAAATAGTATCACTCTAAGACCCCCTTTCACATTTAAATGACTTATTAACCATGGATTGTTGACCCCATAACCCATGAATCCCCTAATCACATCTCATATATTTTCTTTGGGATACACATGAGTTATCATTTTCAAATTAATTTCATTTTTTCCAATGTAGGGAGAGAAACCTATTGAAGAGATGTGAAGAAAAAGGATGACAGACAATAATCGTTACGTCGATGAGATGGATGTTCCTACACAAGTTCCTGTTGTGAGTATTTAATTACAAATTCAAATATTTAAATAACAAATAATGTTATGTGATAATTTTTTTTAAATATTTTTTCAGGATCCACCACTGAAGTGACGGTAATTTGAGGAGAAGCTTAGTAGTGGTCCCAGTACTATGGATGGTGGTACGAGGGAGGGTGGTATGAGAGATAAATTATATAGTCAACGTACCATATTAGACCATGCCCCTCCCACAGACATATCCTCTATCCCACATTCCAATCCCATTTTGTTGTTAGGGACACACGATGTATTTAAGCCACCCATGTTTTCACCTACCTTTTTATTTGAGCTTCCTCATCCTTCTATACCATATCCGATTACGATTCCCACTCCCCATCCATATCATGCATTTGACCAACCATCCATACCCTCATCTTTTACATCTACTTCTTTCTCTCTGAGATTCTATATTCCTTCGTCTTCGACTCTTGCCCTGCCATAGTATGAACCTACAGAGCAAACATTGGGACCCACTCCACATGTATAGGGTGTTCCTTTAGTTTCTAGAGATCCAGCATCACCCATTGATCATACTTACACACGTATATTTATAGAACAATAATAAAGTTTTATACAATTTTTTATTAGCATTATAACAGGTATTGATATAATATTTTTTTCTTTTCCTACCAAATACATCCACTTATAGAAGGTGGCGGTGGGGGAATACTCGCACGCATGTGTTGTGGAACTACTTCACACAGTTGATGGTGGACAACAACAGAAATAATAAATTGATTAAAAAATAGTGCAGCATTGTCGGATTTTTTTGGCGACGCATTCCAAGTACTCAGACATCATTCCAATCAGCCGGCTCTCATTGAGACAATTTCTAAGAATATTCAAGGATAACTCTTGCTAACATATATGAGTTAATATAATTGTATTTAATGTAAGATACACATAGCAAATAGTTTGAGGTGGTACCTATCATGGTTGATTTTATGATAGAACAGTATCGAAAAATTCTGACTCATTAGATGATTATCATGTTTAAGGTATCAATCACATTTGAGGTATTTGAAATAAAATTTTCATGTTTGTAATTAATATTATATTTTTTATTATTGAATTTATTTAGGAATAATTCTTAAAAAATAATAAAAAACATCAATGCTAAAAAATACCTCCAAACATTGGGACGTACTACGATGTCAGATCATGCGAGGAAGAAGGTACAATAGTTGTTTATAATTTTTCCATAGGACTTTCACATTGTATTGTTTCCTTCATAATTTATAAGATTTTTAACGTTTGAATATAATTATAGTTATGAAATTCATCATTGGTAAACTATTTTTAATTATGGTTCCCTATATTCAATGTCATTTTGGATGCAAGAATTTAATATTGAAGGATGTGTTCCTCGAACAAAACTGTTTTTCTTGAGTATAAGGGAAAAATATAGAAGTGAAGTTAGTGAACCAACACATTAGTATATTTTATGTTTTACTTTTTTGACTTTAAATTTTAATATCTATTTTGTCACTTAATAATCTTTTTATATTTGTAATAGGTTTCTTTAGAGTCCCTTAATTCCCTTGAACATGAATTTTTTGGGCCAAATGATCACATACATCAGGTGTTGGGAGATGAGCACCCTGACAGAGTACGTTGTCGACCTGGGAATAGAGTAAAACCAAAGATGTATTATCCCTCTTCATGAACTATTTGTTTTTCTAATGAGTTGGAACATGTTAAGGAACATGAAAAAATTTATAAAAAAGGGTCACATTGGTGGAATAATGGTCTGGTAGGGAAAACAATGAATTTATGAAACTAATGAAAATTTTATATCTAGATATTCCACCATAGGTCATCATAGCTGATGAAGAATATATGTCGTTGATATGTTAAATATATAGTGAACCAGTTGGATGATCTAGTGGTGGTTGAGACAATGCAGTTCCTGGCGATAACAATGTCGAGGAAGAGGCTGAGGATGATGATGATTACAAGGATGAGGGAGAGTAGGAGGCTTAGGAGGAGGACAAGGGTGAGTTGGAGGGCGGGGAGGAGGCTGAGGATGAGGGCGGGGATGAGGTTGGGGATGAGGATGAGGCTAATGATGACGATAATGATAGTGATGGTTAAGAGGGGTAGATTGCCCCCTTACATTATTGACTAATATTACAAAAATTTGATGTTTGATGAGTTGTTGTGACTGAATATATGTGTGATTTGGTATTTGACATTATCATTATTTATTTAAGAGTTGGTGTGTTGTGAAATAGGATTTGTTACATGTTCTTTGTTTCATCCATGTGTCAAATTGATGTTTATGGTAGGAGATAGATCACATTGTGAGGGTGTTGATTTCGAGGCTATGACACATGTTGACTGAGAAGTAACTAGGGAGATAGACATAGTGGAACTGAAATAATATTTTTTATGATGTGAATCATACCTTGATTGAAAGGTTTGTCTATGGTATTTAATGTTGGCCATCCCTTGAGTAAGAAGGGATGACTACGATACATTGTGTGTGACATACAATTGAGTTATAGAGGATGGTTGGAGACATGAATATAGCAAACCTTTCACTTTTTGGTAGTTGTTTGGATTTTTTTATGAAACCTTATCTTATATATTTCAGTATGGTTTGAGGTAAAATATATCACCCTACCTATACTATTCAGGTATCTGTTAGTTTTATGGTATGGGATGAGTTTTCCAAGAAGATTCCCCATTAAGATTTCCCTTAATCCATGAATAGATTAGAGGGATCCACAAAATGGATTTAATAATTCTAGGTTTCTTCAGTTGACATATAAAACATTATAATATAAGGATGTCCAATTCATGAAAATTGTTATTTATAAAGCTTGTTTGAATCATAGACTCCCCATAATATTCTTTGTGAATGGACATCAATCCCTTATTTTCATAAGACAATTTCCCATAAATAAGATTAGCCTTTAGAGAAGTCCATATATATGATAAAATAGACCCAATAGTATCTAATAGAAGGTTCATAATATACTCACTATATTCAGTCAGACAGATTCTCCCCATGAAATTATCGTGCTGCATGTCACTATAATATTCAAGAACAACAAACATGTTGATGTAGTCCCATAATGTATGTGAAATGACACATACTAGGAATAAGTGATTTATATCATATTCATCTAGAAAATAAATGTTTTTGGTAGAGACATGTCGATATCCAAATTTCTTGATTTGATACTTTTTGGTAAATCTAAATTTCCAAATCTTCTATAGAAGGAGAAACTGGGATGAATGGATTAAAAAAGATTTTAATTTCTTAATCCATATTTGTGGTCTATTAGAACCACCTCAGTCCTTATTGTATAACTCCTTAGCACTGAAGTTACAATAATAGTTTTGTTTCCATATGAGGGTGTCACAATCCATAAAATTGTACCTATATATTTTCATACTAATTTGGGTGGGAAAATGACAATCAACACTGTAGATTTGTGAACATAAATATTGACAATCTTTTTTCCACTCCTGCATAAAAACTGGGGGAGTCTGAACCAAAATTGACTATCCTTACCTTTTAAAAAGAACAATTTGTGTGCAAAATTAACTGTGACTACAAGATTCTTGGGGAAATACCTATATCATAGGGTATCAATATATTTTTTGATAAGTATCATGGTAAAAATACCCTTTCATTATGACACCTTTCTCATGTAGAATATACTGTTACGAAACACAACACAATTTAATCCACATGTTTTAGTTTAATGTTACCAAGAAATTTTTCATTTATAGTGATATTAAGCATTAATCCCTTCCAATAATAGTGAAATCATCCATTAATTCTATTGGAATAAACTATCATAGCATGTACCCCATGTCACATTATCTCTTACTACAGCATGACATACCACATGATACAAAAATTCAAATCTCATTTGAATTTTCCAACCAGTAAATATGTAGTACCTTAAAATTTACCTAATATAAATCATATCATCATTATGAATCATATCCAGTCAAACATCTATAACCATGTCTTATATCTCTCATTAATTCAAACATATTTCATAATATGTTGGAGGATATATAATAATAGATCAGACTCCATGTAAATTTTCCAAATAGGACATCATTAATTATCTTGACATCTTTAATTACAATACCTCCCAAATCACTTTTCTTAATACAGTCCATCAGTGAAACAATGACCACGTTCTTTTCATAAACTGAACTAGTCCACATTATGTTACTAATAATCCCATGTATCTCTTTTATGAGACTTATGTTCCTTCTAATAAAATCCAATATCATAATTTTCACATGATAATAAATGAGGGATAATAGGTCTATGAAAAATCAATCCAACTAAACTAATTTTTCAATGGAAAGTCTAGATTCATTCCCCATTATGAATACATCATTTTTTTAAATGAAATTTTTTGAGTCATTTAAACATTTTCATATCTAATTACATGTAAAAATTGTTATTCAATCTTCAATAACAATAAATTCATCTGAAATCACACATTCCTATGAATTAATTCTTAATTAATATTCTATATGTTATGTTCTATATGCCATATTTTGTATATTAGTCATAATTTTCATGCCATATTTGTCATACTATATATGAATTCATTTCTGAATTCATATTTTCCAGTCCATATTAGTCATTTATCAATATTTTGTATACCATATTATGAATTCAATTATTTATTCCATAGTTTGTATATGTTATGCATAATTCAATTCTGTTTGTGTTGATTTCTGAATGGAATACAATATAAATATATCAAAATACTGTATGTATTCATAATTATGTAACAAACCTACATAATTATGTATTCAATTATATATGTATTGTATTCATAATACAAAAATCAATTTTATATTTATTCAATTCAGAATTCAATGAGAAATTTTGTATTGAACAAGGTAATTGCCTTTTGAATTCTGAATTGAAATTTGAATTCAATTATAAATTCTTGTACTCAAAAGGTAATCTATGAAATTCTGTATTAAATTCTATATGTATTTTATTCAATAATAATTTTTATTCTATATTCTAAATATTGAATTCAATTCTTAATTCTGACATACAACACTTTGTATTCAATTCTACAAGTAATTGGACTGGGGGAGGCAGGCTGGCCAACTGCTTTGAATTCTGGACAATAAGGCTATACCAATAGTAGTAAAATATTGGTATAATTTACAAAACTGACTTTATACCAATGGTTTACATGAAACCATTTTGAAAATTCTATACCAACTGTTAGTAAACCACTGTTATAGAAACTGAACTCAATCTTTTACTAACAATTTACCCAAACTGTTGGTAAAAAATTAATGCAACAGTTTGTAAATAGGTTTAACACACCTAAAATTCAAAATATATAATGGTTAAAAACCATTGGTAAATATTAATACCAACAATTAGTAGAAACTCTTTGTATAATTTGCATACCAATGCCAAATACCAACTTTTATTCAATAATTGTTGTCATATGTTTATCCTCATGCCTCTGCAGCCAATGGTTTGGAAAACCATTGGTATAGTTTATACCAACGATTTTCTAGCCATTATAAATGGTTTAAAACTATTGGTATAGAACATGTTTCTGATAGTGTTATCAGATAGATGAATATCATGTGATTTATTCATCCACATGGTCAGTCTTATTCTGAGAAATTAAAAAAATGGATGAGGTACCTTTACTATATTGGCATGTTCCATGTCTAGTGGTCACATTATGTCATAAACCAAGGTATTTTTGAATATAAATATGTTATATATGATTCATCTTGTGGTAGGAATATTCATATATAGATATGATTTTTTTTATGAAGATAACACTAATGCCTTAGTAGCTTGAATAGAACTGATGCTTTTCTAGAGTTCACTATTTTCATACATATAATAAATATAGATTCCATAGTTGTTGTTAATGATGCTAAAGACAGAAGTGTCACACAATTAAGCACATAAATAAGGATAAATGCTTGGAAATTGTTTTTACTTCAAAAGGAAGAAAATTTGATGAAAAAATATATCCAAAATAGTTTGGAAGGATTCACAAGGAGTTGTTATGTTATGCAGAAATGTCTTATGATATATTAGTTCAGGTGTTACATTGTTATATATACAAAATAAATATAATATATGATATTATAGAAATACAATGTGTATATTTAATTACATGAATTTGATGCATGTAATGTGTGTATTAAATACATTTTATAATATATATATATATTATATATTTGATATATATTTATTTCTCGCAAATGGTTTAGTTACTAGTAACAATTCATTATACACATATTAATTGGAATGACAACTCATTGAATATGACTAAATTGATTATATTTATAAATTTATATGAATACAATAATATGCCAGAAAAGTTTTCATTTGAAGAAATTCTTCATGGATGGATATATGAAGGGATGTGTTCCCTCATGTAAATATAACCAATTATGAGTTAGCCTCTCATTTCTCTATTCTTCCTACAATGATTTTCATCATCTGATATGATGTCATTAGAACCCATTCAACATTCGTGTATCCTCTCAATATGATTGCTAATCCATTGGTTGGTGTACCCCCTTGTAGCTAGGGTGATTTTTTTTTACTTTTACGTGATCTTCATCAAGATTTATCCCTAACCGAGAAAGAAGAAAACTAATGTTTGTAATAATTTTTAGGTACACCATTTATAAAATATATTAAAAAGATGATTCTCAAAGTTATCAACTATATATACTAAACCTAGGTTCCTCCAGGATGACTTGTCACCTCCACAGGCAGCCACGTCACTGTAACAAAAACTTCCTACAAATTCTCCCCAAATTATCATGCTCTTCCTCTGGGATGTGTACTCTGTGCTCGAAGAACTACAATCATGTCGCTCTGTTTACCTTCTCTTCCACCAGTGGCTAGGGTTTCAGCTTTACTCAATGAGGATGAGAAATCTCTCCTGCCAGAATCTGGTCTCCCACCGACCACTCCTCCACAGCGTGCTTCACCTCTGTGTGCACCACCTCCCCATGCTCCGACACCGCAATCTCAGCCTCGGCGTTCTCCACCTCCGCATCCTCCTCATTTGTGTGCTATGTCTCTGCCTGCTCCAACTCTGCCTCCTCCGTCTCTTCCGCCTCCGCCTGCTCCGCCTCCTTCTGCTCCGCCTCCGCATACTCTGCCTCCGTATGCTCTGACTCGACGTCCTCTTCCTTTACATCATCTGATACCAGCAAGTACCCCTTCATCTCTTCCAGTTATATGTCCTCCGCTCCCCACTAGCTATTTTATTATCTGTTGTTCGAATGGATTCTTTGATTTTTGTCATCTAAATGGATTCTATTTCACATGCCACAATTTCTTTGATTCTTTGATTTTTAATCTTCTTGGAAGTTTATATTTTTGTCTCACGACCTTTAATAGGAACCCCTCATACAATTTGGTTTTTCATTGACTAATTTTAGACATGTTCATGTTATTGGCAATTTTTCAAAGAATATTAAGTGGGATTTTAGGTTCCCAATTGGCAATGTGCGACTCATGCTTTGTGGTGCTGAATCCCTATATGAGTTATTATGATTTTATGTGAATAAGAATCATCATTTAATTTTACTAATCATGTTTCAATGACGGTATTTCAGTGGATAAAAGGGTTTCATGGAGATCCCATGTATACCACGTACCCCTGTAGTTTTTTTAATAATGTCGTCCATTGCATTTTTAATGCTTCCTAACATCAATGGGGAGTCCATTTGTATATCCTTCATTATGCCAGTAATATCATATTTAAATAGAAATTGTTCCCCCTCAAATCTCAAGAGGTTTATTTGTTTCCAAATATAATGACTTCTGGAAATAATATTGACAACAGAAGTTTTATTTAACTTGATGGAAACACTCTGAATTTTTATGGAAGAAAGAGCAGTTAGATTAAAGAACTAAGCCTCCCAACTTCAACTTGTCATTTGTGGGGATTCATGAACTGTCCAGATGCAATTGATAAGCCACCCAGAGCATGATATTTGTTGATGTTTATAAACCATCCCAGTATTCGAAAAGACCCTGACATTCATTCCTAAAGAAATCAGGTAACATACATACTTTCTGTAAGTACGCACCCTTATAAAAATTGATTGTTGCTTTTTTATTTTTGGTTTTGTTTATTGTGTTCACCTACTGTTCATCAATATCAATCCATTTTTGCATCTTTGACTGTTTGTAGGTTATCAAAAAGTAATGAAAGTCATGAACTCTCCAGATGCAAGTGGTAAGCCACCCATAGCATGATATTTGTTGATGTTTATGAACCATACCAGTATTTGAAAAGCCCCTGACTTTCATTCCTAATGAAATCATGTAACATACACACTTTCTGGAAGTACACACCCTAATAAAAATTGTTTTTTTATTTTTTATTTTCGGTTTTGTTGATTTTTTCCTCCTTATTTTCATCAATACCAATCCCTTTGTGCATATTTTTCTGTTTGCAGGTTATCAAAAAGTAATGAAACATTCATACTAAATTTTCTTATTTCAATACATCAAGTACACATGTTTAATCTACTCAGCCTTCATTTATTGAACAGTCACTGTTAGTCATGTTTACAATCAATTAATCATACTATGTAATTATAACTTGTACCATTCATCCATAAAATACTATCAGTGATGTTCCTTATGATTTAATAGAGATTACATTACAATCAGCACAAATATTCAGCAATTACATTCACATTAAAATGATTGACTGTCTTTAGAATATATATTGTCTACACTCTGACCATAGTACTACAATCCATTGTTCTATTATATTCCTTTACGAATGAATAAGAAAATATAGAATGCAAACATTAACTTACCATCGAGATCTAGAGACGGAAGACTTCAAAGAAGACTACTACGACAACAACTTCAATCAGGTTATATTATCTCTATTCCAGTCTTAATATTGTCCCATTATTAATCAATTAGAGGCTTATATATTTACTATAATTTTGATTATATAGGTAGAATATCTCTTGAAAACAATGATGCAACTGAAGCTGTTACACCAACCGGAAGAACTCAAACAAGAACACAAATGGATTTTGTATCTCTACCAAGTAATTGTATGTTCAGCTTAATAAGTCCATTACATTTTCTTTGGTTACCATATTCCAAACCGAAATATCATAACTCTGTAATATATTAGCTTCCTGCATGAAAATTTTTATTTTTACATTAATGACACTTTTAAGATAATAATAACTGTTGGAAAATATTGTACAGGTGAAGTGGTCACACCAGCTAATATCAAAGAATGACATTAAGGGATTCCATTACCGCCTATATCCACTAATTGTTAGTTTTGTTTAAAATATCATTTTAAATTACTTTGTTTTCATACTAAAAAATAGATATGCATGTCTTGCTAAAATTTATCATCTCCCTGTTTCACTATCCCTCAACATAGTTTCTATTTTTCAACAATATCTGCATGATCAAACAATGGAAGACAACGAATTAATACCATTATACAACACTTTCATTCATTATATGATCAGGTTTTAATTGAATTTTTTTTACTTAAGTGGTATATATTTTACACATCTATTTAATGACTAAATATTACATTATTATTTGTACAAGGTATTAAAAAAATTCTCCTACATTTTATGAGTCAGTCGTTGCCTCACAAATACAAGTCCAATGAAAAATTTATTCTTTTTCAGTGCAATATATATTCATAAACATGTAACTACATACCACATACCACTATTTTTTTACTAAGTTATTTCATAAAATGAATTGTGATATCATTTTATCATATTGTATTTGAGACGATCAAATTTCAAACAAGAAATTATATTTCTCTATGTAGGTTAGTGAACAATATGATTCGTGGAATCGGTATGTAGTTCGTTGATATTGATGGGGTGCTCTCACTTCTAAGATATATCTTTTAAAGGGGTTCTCTATTTCAGTTTTTTATAACATAAATGTATAGTTCATGTTCTGATATAATATTATAAATTTCATATTATTTATGTCATGGATGCCTTATTTTCGATAAGAATAATTGATCTGGTGTAAAATGTTATTTTTATAAGTTAATTTCATTGAATCATGTTTGAATTTGTCCATCAGATTTCATCTAATATAGATATTTTGTATGGTTCTATTCTATATTGGAACTCTTACACTACATCAGCAGATTTACTGAATTCTTTTAAGACATTCGTGTAATAGTGTAAAAAGTTTTCTATTTATATTAGAAAATAAAATACAAAAAATACTAAATTTTTCGACATTATTGAACAGGGAGATAAAAGCAATGAATCTTCATAAGTAGTGGCATCGAATATATCAATGAAAAATTTCATTGGACTTTATTTTGTTTTATTAACAATTTAAATTATTATTACTATTATGTTAATTTTAAAAATTCATGATTAGAACATCAAAATATTAGGTCTTCTCCAGGGACGTCAAGCATTGGAACATGATTAGATACTACAAACATGAATATGTCCTCTGCTCAGTTATTCAGTAGTTCTATTTAGTGACTACTAATTTAATTACATTATCATAAACACATGTTTATTAATTCAATATAGAAAGTGTATTCTATGTCTTTCAAAAAAACTGTTTTTTCCATATCGTAATTGTCTACAGTTACATGAGTGTGTACATTTAAATATTGGCATTGTTATAAATATTTCAATTTTTTCTATCGGTTTTATCATGACAATGAACCACATAGATGGAACTAACACCTTCTATGGTAACCATTGTTGACAAACCTCTTTATCATGTAATATGTACATTTTTAGTATATGTGCTATCTGAAATCTATACATTTTATTGAAAAACATGTTTAATTTTTCTGTGATCTATATGCTTGATATTCATAACTTTTTTATCAATTTTTGGCAATTTTTTTAACGTTTTCTCAAAAAATATGTAAATTTTTTTTTGCAAACATGTTTAACATGTCTGTCATGAAATCTACTGATCATTGTGATTTTTGACAATCACGTGTATAATTTAATCAGAACATATTTTGAACCAGTTTCAGTTTATTGAAGACTAGAGTTCATAGATATCCATATAAAGTTTAAATTTGTATTTTATAGTTGTATGATCATATATTTGTAATACTTGTAACAAAAATTTATTTCATAATGATTTAACTGTTTATGTTTGGTTGGAGGGTACACTATTGCCTAGTGGAATCGAATATGGATGAAGCTGGTAAGGGGGGATGGGCTGGGTAGGGGGAGGGGATAAGAGGGGAATAACGTGGCAGGGGGATGGGCAGGTGGGGGATGGAGTTGGGCAGTGGGAGGGGCTGGTGGGGGAATTGGCTGGGAAGTGGGGAGAAGAAGGTGGGATGGGTAGGTGCTTGGAATGGGTGGCATGACAAGCTGGGCAGGGGGTGGGAGGGGAAGAGCTGGGTTAGGGGAGGAGGAGGGGGAGGTCATGTGAAAGGGGGGAGGGGAAGTGCTTTGTAGGGGAGTGAGGAGGGGGGTGGGCTGGGAAAGGGGGGAGGAGGAGCTGGGTAGGGGGGAGGGGTGGTGCTGGGAAGGGAGGAGGGGAGGGGGTAGAGGGGACGACCTTCTTAACTATGTTGATGTTAGAAATATCTGATTTAATCACTGCATGTGTTTCCTATTTCTATGATTTTGGTTCTGACATTAATCTTTGGTTTATAGTGTTTCCTATTTTTAATCATTTATTCAATTATAATGTTACTTATATGGATCGAATTATCATTAATTTTTTTTGGTTAGGTCGATAATAGATTTGTATATATTTCATTAAACTATGATGATATTTGAAATCCATAATCAGATCTTGAAAATACTCTGAATATTACATCAAATATGATTATAATTGAATATTGTATAACAATATAATATATTTCACTTATATTATTAATTACAATATATTTCAATCAATTTTTATTTTTTTAGATTGTTATGCGGCCCATGTTTATTCTTGATAAACCAAATGCACATGTAATGGTTGATGATTCAATGGAGAATCAAGGTATCTATAGTTACTATATGATGATATTTTCTACCATCCATGCATTCATTAACATTATACCCACTCCATGTTAAATCAAGTGTCAAATCACGATTTCTTCCACATTGTAAATATGTTTACAACATTAATGTGGGTTTTTACAAGGTAATTATCATTTTAAAGTTATTTAATTGTTTTATTTAAATAACAGCAGTTATGCTACTTCATGAAGTGATAACATGTTATTTTTAAACCAAATACATGTTTTTATAGGTTTCTATTTTAAGTGACTATACATGATATTGGCTACACCTGCAACCATTTATATAGCATGAGTTCTCAAAAAACAATGGTGATCAATTATAAGTAGCATCTTCCTAAAATTTATTGTGCTATGTTTTAATAATTTCTGTTTATTTAGAATGTAGCAGAACATGCTTGGTATTTTACAATCACCCTCCTATTGTAGGTGGGTCCATTTTAGGAGTCCACATGATTGCAACTGAAAAAATTTAATGGATGTATGGGTACTTTTGGTTAAGCTAGTTTGTCATTTCCTTCATTTTTACACATTGATAGAGTTCTATATTACGTCTTTTTTCTTGGTGTTTTACTGCTCCTACAATTAGAACTACTTTATTTAGCTTTTAGATTTTTCCTGTTATGTTCGAAACGAGGATAATTGAAATTATGGTAAGATTCAAATGGCTAAATGGTTTGGTTTGTTTAATTTTCAAGATCATTTTCCCTATCTCTGTTTACATGGATGTGTGATTTTTCAACCACATTAGAGTCATAAAGTGGTGCTATTTTGTATGTATCATATCTAAAAATGTTTTCCACATTTGTAACCATTTTCTACAAACATGTGTAGGTACCATTTTACTACCAACCAGCAAGAACCAATACTTGTCTACTAAAGCGCCATAGGAACCCAAATATGGAAGTGTTTTACTACCACAATTTATTGAATTTAGTTTCATTCCAAATGAAACACCATATAATATTACATTATTTTGTTACTGTATTATTTTTCACCAAATATTTGATAAATAAACAATGTGTACAATGACATTAATGTGAAGGTATCTCTAAATGTCATTAAATGTGCATGTTTAATGTCACTGTTATCCAAGATTCTATTTACTCAAATCTGTAATGGACCTTTCAGAGACTATATAGGTAAATATCTCCTTTTTTGGTTGTTAATATGTTAAATTGGAACTATATTTAAGAAGACTCACTAATGTGTTTATTTTCATGAGTTCTGATTTGATCATGTGTTATTCTATTATACGATATATTTGTGTTTTGATATAATATTTTTCAGTTACTCAATTATTCCGTGCGTGTGAAGTGGGTGCATAGCAGGATGTGGTTGTTCCTACTCTGATGACCACACCCTCTAATGGATTGGGGTTGACCTGCAGGAACATTCCTGCTGCTGACAGGTTAACTACAACACCTATTTGGGGATATAAACCCAAAAATTCCTCTCCCATTCATTTAATTTTATTTCCTTTAGTTAATTTTCTACTTAATAACTATTTTTCCTCTTTTATGTGATTTAAAAAAACTAGACATCACCTCACGCAACAGCTGATAATCGATTCATACTATTAGAGATAAAACAAACATCCACCTTCCTCTTTTTTCATTTTTTTTTTCAATGTAGAATATGGTTTACACATTCCCCTTTTGGTTAGTGGGAATGAGAGGGAAGGGGAGGGGATGGGGAGGTTGGAGGTGAGGGGAAGGGAGGGAAGGGGAAGATCAGGGAAGTAGGGAGGAGGCTGCTGGGGGAATAGGTTGGGCATGGGGGAGGGGAGGGAAGGGGAGGGGAGGATGAGGGCAGGGGGAGGGGGCTGGGCAGGACACATGGAAGGGGAGGGGAGGGGGGAGGATGTGGGGTAGGGGTGTGGGATTACTCTCATATCCTATGTAGTCAAATTAATCATTATAAACATTTATGGGAATAAAGGATTCAAATTTGACGATCTAGGAGAAGATGTAGCATATTTCGATCACTTTTGTGTTTTTTTCTTGAAATTTTTTTAGTTTTTATAATCACATGTTGTTTGTTACATTATGATTTATATGAAAATAAATGACTTCATATTGTTACTTCATATCCATTATAAGTACCACACATTTTTTGTTTTAAAAATTCCTTTCACATTATTTTTTTAAAATCTATATCAGTTTGCAGATATTTTTTGTAATTGGTGTTATAGTAAAGTCTCACTGATTAGTTAATTTCAGAATTTTCATTTTATATTTAATGTAAATCTTAACTCAACTATAATTTGGAACAAAATTCTATGATTCATTTACAATTCCATTTGTTTAATTTCCATTTCCATTTAATTAATTAATTTTTTTCATATTTACTTTCTAAATTTAATTCATTAATTTATTGAATTTTACTTTTAACTAACAATTCCAGCATAGAATTTAACAGATGTATTTTTTCTTATCAAAACATTATCATGTTCTTTTTTTATGGGATATTCAGGTGAAGGTACCCTATGGGTATTTACTAACTATGTCATTGATGCAAATACATGTGGTTTAAACAGCGGTGGATCTAGCAAAGAAACACTTCATCCATTATGTATTTGGGTAATTTTATTCAATATATCATTTTCCTAAATTTACTAATCTAGGGTGCTTCCAAATATCTGTAAAATTCTACTTCCAAATTACATGTAATGCAATTTTTGGTAGGGAAAACGATTTTGTGGATGGTAAGCATTTCAATCGTTTCCTAGAGCATGAAGCATTCATCCCAAAATGCTATAATTTCTGACAAACTACAAATGATTATAAGCACAAATTTGGTAAAGTAGATGTTCAGTTAGTTCCAAACATCACATTTTATAGCTCAAAACAAGTCCTAAGCTTGATTTTTCTCTATTATTGAGGCAATTACTATATGCATGTGGAAGTCCTTTCAAATAACATACACTTGTATTCTTGAATCTATTTAATTTATATTCATTTGTGCATATCTGATGTTTTATAGAATGATTTCATCTACCTCTGTCCAACCCTCTATCAATTCAAATATCTTGAATTTGTCATTATTTTGATTTAGCTGAATGATCAAATAGTGATGTTAATGGTGATCCGGTGGGAGGGAGGATGTGGCGTTTGGTGATCACATCTCCTGGAGCTCACATTCTTTGCCCTCCTCTTTTCGTCCTGGCTCATAGAGGGACAACAATACCCACCTGCCCGCATCTCACCAACAAAGGGAAATAATCCTGGTACCTGTATTTGATTCCTGCGAATTGTAATTCCCTATATGTGGCTGCTTCTCCTTCACCTACATGTTTGGATGTTGATTTTGAGTTTTCAGGGTTTGTTTCCTTTTTAATAAACTATTCTTTTCTTTGTTATCTTCAAGGATCAAATAGTGATGTAATTAATCCATGGGGTGGAAATATACTTTGTATTAGTGATTCCAACCCGATGAACTGAATTTGTTTTTACAGGAAAAACATATATTCCTGAAGACCTATTTTTGAGATGATAGGATGAAATATGAAGCTAATTTAATAGTCTTTAATTTAAATTTTTTTATAGTATACAACAATATTTGTTATGAACAAATATAATGCCATAGACTGTACAGAAAGGCATGATTATTCATAGTATAAGAAAAAAATTGTATCTATACATTAATGTGTTTCATTAATTTTTTATGACAAGTATATATATACATTATTTTACATTCACATTTCTAGAAATACATCTAGAAATATTACCATTAGTTTTTTAATATTATGTATTCCAATTTCATACAATACATGAAATTTCCTTTATATATTTTTATGATTCAATTTAATTTTGTCATGTAATATGAAGTGGGTATCAAATATGTGTCTCCATCTATTTATTATAGTCAATTTCATATTTTGTATCATATTTTCCTTTGATATCTATGTCATTTTTTTCCATATTTTTCAATATACATGATGAAATGTTTCTGTCTATTTTAGTTTTTCCCGAACACCCCACTCACTCAATTTATTAATAATTCATTTATTTTCACATTTTTCATTTTTATTATTTCAACCACTGTATTTACTCTGATTTCTCTCATGTTTTTTACTTTTGTTCTCGCAATTTAGTTATTATGAATGAAATTGTAAATTAATTCTAATCTTAACCCTCAATATTTAATAATTATGATATTTTGACTATATTCTTTTTATTTTTCAACTATTTGAAAGTTGTTTTCATATTATATGCACTCCAATTCCATTATCATAAATCATTACTTTTTGATTAAAATTTACTATTTCTTCTCAAATTTTATAAATATTAATTTCTTATTAAAAACTACGGCTTCCACGCAGTCAGTCTTTCCATAAAATGTATTCCATATAGAATGCTACTAATGATGTAACTTTTGTTCCTCAATATCACTAACTTTTATTCCTCCATTATGTATTTGTAATTTTGTTCAAATGATTTCAATATTAATATTAACAATTATTTTTGACAAATTGTATTCGATTACTAATAATAAGAAATAATATGTAGAGCCGTGTAAATGCACGGGCGAGTACTAGTATGTTCCTATGTTTGGGTTGTCATCCATTTCATGTGGTTATGTGATGGTCATTAAAACCTCAAAAAACAAAAATGGAAAATTGGGATTAAATCAAATAATCATGAACCCTATGTTGATATCCTATGGCTGGCATGAATTCATGAATAAAGAGGAGATAAAACGATATACTACCAATCACTAGGTGTGGTAATGATAATTTTGTACATACATGCATCATGAAGAAAAACAAAATGGTTCACTCCACTCTTTTTGAGGCATACAAAGGCCACAAGTGGAGGGATAATTAGAAACACACATTCCTTTCCTTTATCCAACTGTGGAATCCCATGATAAAAGCATCCGCTAAAATAAATTATTATACCATGTTGAAGCATCAACATTGAAAAACGTTTTTTTTTTGTGGAAAATCATCCCATTCACATGAGACATAGGGTTTAAAAGCAAAGAATACATTGGTCTTGACACATCATTTCATGTATATGAGATCCATGTATAGTGATGAGTCAAATACGAAATGGCAAAATGAATTTTTCTAAAATTGCATATGAAGTCAAATTAATTCATTATAAGGACATGGGTAAAGATAAGGAAACATGGGAATGTAAAATACATGTTATCTATATCATGCATAATTAAAGGATCATTTAATCATGATATTTGCATTGAATTAAAAGTGGAAAAATTTAACAACTCAAAGGGAAACAATGTTTGGGAATTTAAAGATGAAATTATGAGATGCAAACACTAGATCATTGAGGTTTTGATGCCTATAAATACAGTGGTTAAACAAAGTTGAAGGTGGATAAAAAACATCACTAATAAATTAGGATGAAGAAATTGTTTTCATTTATACCATAGTTTTGAGTTTTAATTAATTTTTATGAAACCCCATGTGCATATTTAAATAATGGGTTCCTCTATTTTCTCTCTCTCTCTCTCTATTCTATTATCCACTGTGAACTCTTATACTAATGATATGATTAATTGAACCGAGGCTTATCCTGGGGGAGTAATTCAGTGTTAAACTCAAGCCTACGATTTATTGTATCATTACGATAATCCAAGGATATTTTTTTGGTTGATGCAATCCTCAATATGGTCTTCTAAAGATTATCATTTTATTATACACCCATTCTCCATCGATTGAGGAGGTAGATGTATGATGTTCATGGTGATTTTTGTGTAAACTATAAATTCAAAACTAGGGTAGAAGGTGTTCACATATATGAAATTTTGTGTTAATTATGTATATATAAATCAATATTATGAAGGTTTTACATGGATTTATCTCTTGGGATAATTTTTGTTCTACTCTAACATCATTCATTCTATTTTCCGTGTACTTTTAATGTTATTTTTAGTTTTTCATTGTATTATCCTTCTGCCCATTTTAACATATATTTCATAAAATAAGAACAACATAAAAAAGAAAATATGTGTACTAGGAATTAGTGACTGATCGGCTGTGAAGCTCTTTAAGTGGGAAAATCCAAGTCAGCCACTATGCTACACTTGAAAATTAATTGCAACCTTTTGGACACCATATGACTATTGTGCCCTGTAATAATAAAACATATATATATTTATATATATTAATGTATATATAATAATATATGTAAAAAAATATTAATATATACATATATATATTAAAATAAGTATATATACTGATAAATATACATACATACATTTAAATATATCAATATATGGAAAGTACAATAATTTAGTCTATGGATAACTATGACTTTTGGTGTTTCAATAAATGTATTTACCTTTATAAATTGCAACAAATATATATTAAAATAATTACACAATAATATATGTGTACACACACACATGTACAAATACACAAGATAACACATTCACACACACACAAATAAATAAACACACACACAAACGTAAATGTATATTCAATAAAAAAAGATGGGGAATTTATAAGGGACTTCTATTTGAATGAGTGGGTTCCATGATGAAATCATGGACTGTGTGGATAAGTAGGGGTTTGTATTCCTGCTGATAGGTGGGGGTTTTATCACTGGTAAAAGGGGTAATGGGTGGAAATCACATGTGAATAGAAGGCTGGGATTTGGGGCTTGGAAACTGTTAAAAGTGGGGATCGAGGCCTGATAGGTTGGGGGTGTTTAGTAGTGAAAGAAGAAAATTTTAATTTATTTAGTTTTTTATTTTCAAAAAATGCGATGACAAATGTACAATTTATCAATAATAATAAAATTATCGATAAAAGGATTCCTTTGTCAAAACTAGAAAAAGAACTGATAAAATAGTGTCTTTAACAATGTATTGTTTATTAAGGATAAAGGGTACCGTATTCATCACCTTTTTAGTAATGATAATGGTGTCCATCTTTTATTAGCAATTTGAATATAATTTCATTGTTATCATTGATAAATTTATTTTCTACTGCTTACAAATTATAATTCTATAGTTATTCACTTTCATCATATCGAGACCAAGAGGTTTTGTCATATATTTTAACAATAATGGAATATTTATTTGTATGGTTCTTTTGTCAATATATAAATCCATTGACAATGTTGAGTATTATTTATAATGTTTCTGAACAAAGTATACCATATTAATTAATTTGGGATGAACGGGCTGAGGTGGTATGAGGACGTAGATAAAATTGAGAAGATCATACGAAGGAGAAAACAAAATGTTTATTTGAAAGAATTCATTTCATTCATTGGATTGATTATTTACAGAAAAAATAAATCATTTTTGGCCTTTAAATATATTCCACTTGACAAAGAATAGTTGTGGGTCCCTCGGATAGAGGAAAGATTGTATGTTCACTAAGCATATGACTTTTTCAGAAAAAGTTCACTGGATGAAGAATGAGAACATAGATATTAGAAATAGGTTTTAGAGTGATTTCACTAGCCATATACTATATTATGAGTCCATTTTAAGATCATTTGAAATTCCCTCAGACAGAGGGTTCCATGAAATGGAATCAATAAGAGATTTATAAGATAAGTATATCAGTCATATTAACTAGTAGTCATTTGATAATGGAAAAAATTGGAAACTACAGGATGGTGATGTTACTAAAATGGTGTATAAAGAAGAACATTTCCAAATGTATTAGGTCTAAAATAAGATTTTTGGATAATGGATTAATGTTATTTATAGATTTTTTCCATACACATTATTAATGATGATGTTAAACTTCACCTTCTGTGGCACAATAATCATTAATGGATGATCAGGATTCCTTCTATGATTCAAGGAGGATTGACGAATTATTGATGTCCATCTTTGAGGAATGTCTTGATGAAGTTGGTTGACCCTAATTTTTTGGATGTTTGAATGAATTCAAATGAATAGTTTTTCAGAGGGATATTCAATGTTTTTGTTAGAATTTTTAGTTTCAATTTCACATTCCACCATTAATTCCTAAACACATGTTGCCTATATAAAGGGAAGCAAGTGTAATGTGAAATAGTTTTTTATGTCATTTCATCCATGTTAATTGTTGAATATGTGAGGTATGAAAATGCGTCATTGAGAGACATATTATATAAAATCATAATATATATTAGAAATTTATGATGTGGTATCATAAATATGATACCATAAGATGTGTTACCATACTGAGGATACCCGATGAAGAACCTATTAGACAAAGTGGTATCAGATAGAGGATACCAAAGGAACTGGTACTATTGTGAGTCCACATGTTAAGGAATATATTTGATGAATATTTTATTATATAGAGGGTGTCAAATTTTTATTACCAAAGAGAGAAGATATTAGAATCATATGTTCAAGATAAGAAGGTCAATCAGTTAGTTATCACTCTTTTTTGTGCATGTAATTGATGAGGAAGAAGATGATCTAACTATTGTATTTGGGGTTATAGACCTAATTTTTTGTGCTTCATATTTCATGTATTATAAAATAAGTGAATATTAATTTAAATATATAATTAAATATTAGTAATAGTGTTTCATGACTTTAATGTAATAATGTTCTAGAGTATCATTTAAATTAAATGGGAATAGAAGTTCCCTACTAGGACGATAACCTTTAAATACTATGATGATATTTTTAAAACCAAGTTATTTGGTTGGATAAAATTCAATGATAGGTAACATAGTCTAATTAAAATCATGTTTGATTACTATTTATAATATGATTCTTTATCTCATGAAGTTCATGCATAATTGTATCTAAGATGGGAGTTTATGAGAGTATATCTTCGTATAAGAATCCACATGTTTATGTGTCTTTGGATATTCCTATCTGTAATAATGTGTAATGGTCCATAATCATTAAGATTAATATTAGTGCATGTGTTGGACCGACAATGGTTTTTAGAGAGATATTCTCTAAGAAGGGGTGAATCAGGGTATAAAACTCATTCTTGTTTCACCACATACATGTGAAACTTTCACTGTCCAAACCAATATTAAACTCACTTTGTAGAATGGTCACACATCTGTTCCCCTATTATGTGATGATAAGATTAACTAGAGCACTTATCAAATCATTATTTAGATAATATCAATTAATTCTCAATCCACATTCACTACATTTAAATTTTTAGAAGATAATATAAGATACAACAGAAGATATATTCATTTTACTTGGATTACTCATAGTCGGATGTGTCTAAGGATCCCAAACTAACATTGTGCTTATGTAAAAAAATCTAGTAATATTTACTATTCTTGTGGATATAATGCTTTTAATGTGGTCACTCTACACAAGTCTCACTTCCATTACCTAATTAAGAATTTGGTTCACTAAAACCCATGGGACACTCCCTTTGTCCTATCCCAGTTATCACTACCATAGGTGAGAATGATTTTTGGATCATAGGAAAATACACGACATAAATTTCAGATAGTTGATGCACTGATTAGTTCACATCGAACATCACTATGCTCTATCAAAAATTGATTTTCAATAATACTAATGAAATAACATCAAATTAATTTTTGAACAAGTACATAGAGAATATCTCCTTTGTTATGGTTTGAAAAAAATTACAATCACATTTTGTATCTAAAAACATAATTCATTAAAAAAAACATTTTCGCTACTTTTTAGAAACAGTATTCATGTTCATGAAACTTCTCAATTTCTCAAAAATCACAGTCATTCATAAAAAATGCAACATTTCATGAATAATTATAATCATTCATGAAACTCCTTGTTCATACTGTCAAAATTCATTTATTCATGTACCATATCCTCTTATGAATCCTTTGTGAATGATATAGAGAGATTTTTAATAAATATTATAAAAATAGTTTATTGAAACGTATTTGAGATCATGAAAAATATAAGATATAGTTCATGATGGTGTTTCTCATGAACAATTGAATAAGTTTATTTATATTAACATATATTCCTATCATGAGGTAATTCCATATATTATATTATCTTAATAATATAAACCCAATAACAATATAATATTTATTAGTGTTTCTATTTTTCAGGGATAATCTAAAAAGATACAGTGAATCATTAGATACAAGTCAATATTCATACTAATGTGTCTTAGAGGTTTTCTAGAAAAAGAACAATTATGGTGGTATTATATATATAATTATTTATATTACTTTATTATAAGTTAAGTTTTTTTCTAAATTATAAATAGTTTTTTTATAAAATCTAACAAATTAGGTCAATCTATTGGTCACATAGAGAAGTGTCTTAACATTCATAGATAACCCGACAAAATTATTTTGAATAACCCTATCAGAGACTTTGTAGTAAGTGATTTTCATTACTATTTACTATTATTTCATTGCTATAATAAACACAATAGTGATTTTTTTTTGAAAAAGCAATCCTATTTAAATGTGGTTGAATACATGAATATAATTGTTCCAATTACCTCTATTTTTGTCATTTGATCTATAAAGTCGGCCATACATAATTTTCTTATGTATTTTTTTGTTATAAATTAATTATCATTTTTATGTCTTTATTTGGATGAAATAAAATTAAATTTTAGTGAAAAAATTTTAAATAGAAAATGTCATGAGGATTAGATAATATTAAGAATAATATTTAATGTTATTTTACTAATAGGTTAAAATTCAGGAATACTAGGACGTGAACCCTGCACAATCATTATCAATTTCCAAGAATGATGCAGTTAAAATCATTTTAGGGAAATAAAATCTAGAGAGTGTATGAGGGATGGGTTCTGGGATTATTCTATCATTTTTATTTGGTAGGGAATTTTCATTATTTTTTGCTACACCCAATGGGGGATTCAACAATGACACTGATAGGGAAGTACACAAATAAATTATAATGTAGAAAGTAAAATTAAAAGAACAAGTATCTTATAATAAAAAATAAGATTAGTAGTAGTCAACATTAGAAAATTATTTAGTTTTTATATTTCAGAGGATGACATGCATGATCCTTGAGGAAATTCCTAATCTTATAGATCATCCTTCCAACTGAATTATAAAACCAATAGATCATTAATACATTTTAAAAAAAAATAAATAATCTCATAACTATAAATGCTTATTTATTTTAATTCTCATCTCCAAGATCATCTCTTAAAATTTATTTATATAGGGTTCTTTAGTGAAAATTTTGTATAAATTAATGCATTATATTAATAAAACAAAATATCTAGAATTATATTGATAGAAACCATATTATTTTTTCATCCACTCCTAGAAATCGGACCTATACAAATGGTTTGACCAAAACCATTGGTATTGGTCACTAAATTCGACCTATACCAATGTTTTGTTCACAATTGTTGGTATAGGTCACTTATATGGACCATTAACAATGGTTTAGCCAAAACTATTGGTATATGTCACTTATTGGACATATACCAACGATTTTGGCCAAGACATTTCTATACATCCACCCTATATGAATGGTTTCCCAAAACTGTTCATATTGCTCAAAAAATAAAAGAACGTATACCAACAGTTCTCAAAATTGTTGGAATAGGTCTATACCAATGGTTTTGAGAACCTTTGGTGTTGGTACATATATTTATTAAGGAAACTTTTATCAAATACCATTAAATAAATCAAATGTTAAAATACTTATGAATATACTATATATATTTGTGAAATTATGTTCACAAAAGTCATATTTCGTTGGTGGTTAGGTTGTTGGATTATAAATGTTAGGTGTTGGGATTAAACTAAGACATGTTTTTTGAATTAGATATACCAGTAGTTTTATGAAAGTATTGGTATAGGTTTTTCATATGACATATACCAACGGTTTTCCCAAAACCGTTGGTATAGACCTATCCAAATTCCAAACCAGCCAACGGTCCTCCAAACCAGTGTAATAGTCTATACTAATGTTTGGAGACCTATACCAATGTTTATATACTATTGGAATAGGGTACTTCTTTATTAGGGACTCGACGTGAGGTGTGCCCATAATGACTAAATAAACAGCTTTAAAATATGCCAAATCATTTAAAAAAATAGTTTAGGGGATCATAGTCAATGAAATAGGGTTCAATTGCTTTGAAATCATAGGAAAACAAATATATATGGATTTTTGAAATTTAGAAACTGAAAACATGTCAATATGAGATACAATTCCTTGAAGATTCATGTAATCATGTTTTAAGTGATCCAAAACACTAAAACATGCATGTAATGGTTGAAAAAAAAAAGAAAAAGTTCTCATATTGGTGTGAAATCATGGGAAAATAAATTTTGATTTATTTTTGATGTGTAAGAGTAGAAACCATATCCATCCAACATGTCGTGTGCTTGGAATGACTTAATAAACCGCTTTAAATTATATAAAATCCTCTAAAATAGGCTTCAGAGGGTCAAAACCAAGAAAATTATGTATATGACCATAAACTAATAAGGCATTGACGTTATATTGATTTATGATATTTTTTAACTAGATCCACATCAATCCACACAATTATTTTGTTGTGATAGCAATAAAAACATTTTTAGTGTTTCGAAACATGAAAAAGTGTTTGTAATGGTACAGACCACATAAAACGACATCAGATTGATTTTGAATCATGGCCAAATCTACATTTAATTATCTAGGATGTATAAGAGTATAAATCCTATCCAACTGAAATTATATGTTCTTGTAAGGACTTAATAATCAGTTTTAAAAGATACCAAAGCCTATAGAAACATTTTTAGGGGGTCAAAACAAACAAATTATTGTCACGTGGCTAAGAGATCCTATGAAAATAACTGTATATTTATTTTTTTAAATGTAGGAAGAAAATCTATATCTATTCAAGTTAGGGTTAGATTATATTCACTTAAACATATTTTTAGCATTTTAAAACACTAAAACATGGGGTGCAATCATCCAAACCATAACAAACGACATCATATTAATATTAAATCATGATAAAACCACTTGTGAATTCTTTTTTATGTTTTATTGCATATGAGAAATCCATATAATGTATGGTGTTCTTATAATGACTCAATATGTAGTTTTAAAAGACACCAAAGCCTTTAAAAACATCTGCCCAGGGGGGGGTAATCAATGGAAAAAACATACGATGGACGTAAAATTATAGAAAAATGATTGTAGATTAATTTTTCAAATATAAATCATCTCCACATGAATTTGAGTTACAGTTTTAGTATGATGTACATAAATGTGTTTTTAGTGCTTTTGAATACTAAAATGTATATTTTATAATAAAAACCATAAAAGTCCTCAAATTAACATGAAATCATGGGAAACCACCATTGGATTATTTGTGATCTGTAATATCAAATAACAGAAATATATGACATTATAAATGATCTTAATGTCTCAGAAAGTAGTTTTAGAAGATACCAAAGCCATTAAAAACATGTTCCAGGGGGTCAAAACCAAGTAAAAGGTTTCATATGGATTTGAAATAATAGGACAACACCCATTGATAGATTTTTGAAATTGAGGGACCAATTCCATCTCAATATGAGTTACATTTTTATATGATTCTTATAAATGTGTATTTAGTATTTTAAATAACAGAACATGCATGTAATGGTCAAAACCATAGCTAAAATCCTATGATGGTAATGAAGTCATGGGAAAACAAGCATTTAATTATTATTGGTTTATATGAGAAGAAAAAATGTCCTTTTAACGTGTGGTGTGACGTAAATGACTCAATAATATTTTTTAAAACTTACTAATGGCTTATAAAACATGCATCAGGGGGTCAAAACCATACAAATAGTGTCATATGGTTCTAAAATCATTGTAAAATAACCACAAATTGATTTTTAAAATGTAGGAACTGACGTCATATCAATTCGAGTTAATGTTTAGACGAGAGTCCTATAAACATTTTTTAGTGTTATAAACCACTAAAATGTTTTCTTAATAGTCAAACCCATATAAAACGGCCTCAAATTAAGGTAAAATCATGGGAGAACCATGATATCATTATATTTTAAATGTAAGATAAGACAACACATCATTCTAACATGTGGTGTGCTCGAAATGAATCAATAATCTGTTTTAAATGGAACTAAAATCCTTAAATACAAGTAGTAGTGGGAAAATTCTAGTAAAAAAATTAGAACGATGGGAAATCATAGGAAAAAAAATTTAGATTAATTTTTGAAATATAGGAACCAACACCATGTTATCTGAGTAAAAATTTGGTCAAGATGCCCATATACGCGTTTTTAGTGTTTTAAAACTCCAAAACATGTGTGTAATAGTTAGATCCAACGAAAAAGACCTTACATTGACATAGAATCATGGTAAAACATCTATTGAGTTTTTTATAATCTTCATGGATAGAAAAAACATTCATCTGATGTGCGGTGTGCTCATAATGACTCAATAAAAAAATTTAAACGATACAAACACCTTTAAAAACATTTTTCTTGAGGCCAAAATGAATGCAACATCATTCATAGACCATAAATCATTAGGTAATAACTATATATTTATTTTTTTAATGTAGTAACTGAATCTATATCAATATGAGATAATTTTTGGCTGAGATTTCAATTAAAATGTTTTTAATGTTTTGAAAAACTAAAACATGACTGTAGTGATCAAAACCATATAAAATGAATTTTGGAAGGCATAAAATCATGGAAACCCTGCCAATTAAATATTTTTTATATCTGCGTGGATACAACATGTCCATTCGAGTTTTTGTGTTCTCTAATAGATTCAAAATGTTGTTTTAAAATAAACCAAATCTTGTAAATACTTGTGTGGGGGTGTCAAAACAAAATAAAAAACAATAGATTATTATGAAATCATATGAAAATTAATGTAGAATCATTTTTGAAATATAAGAACAAACTCCATGTTAATCTACGTTATAGTTTTCTTACGATACATGTAAATACATTTTTAATTTTTTAATACACTAATACATGTGTGTAATGGTCAAAACCATAGCAAATAACCTCGTATTGATGTGTAATCTTGAGACAAAATCCATTTAATTATTTTTGAAATATAGGAAATTTTTTCTTTTAAGATCTATTAAAATTTTATTATTGAGTAATTTTAGGCACATCCCATGTTTGTTTAAAAATTGATTACATTTTTACATATTTATGCCTTTTCAGTTGAAAATGATAGATCATATCATAAATAGGTTTTTTTATGTTTATATAGTTTTAATAATGATATTTTTTATGTTTAAATTTATTATGTTTTATTAACTAAATAACATCTATTATGTGAAAAATTATAAATATATTTTGTGTGTGTTACCATTCATATTTCTTTTCTTAAATGTCCTTTTGTATTGTAGGTGACAGATTCCAGCAGTAGGAAGGAGTAATATCATTTTGATTCAAATTATTATTCATAATGAATTCAGGATGCTTCTTTGTTTCTATGGTATGTTAAAATATTATCAATGATACTTCTATAATTCAGATTTATTATGTTCAGTCCAAATTTATGTTTTTTCTTTTTTTGAATTTATTACATGATGTGGTTAGTTTTTCATAAGATGGTCATGGATATAGAGGTATATGGATATGGTGGATGTCATGGTATAGATGTATTGGCCAGGGGTTTCTAGTAATATTATCTCTAGGTTCTCATTATAGGTGGTAAATTCTATAAGCTATTGATATGATAAATAATCTAAGGACGTTAAAAAGTCAATTGATGATGAATAATTGTTGAATCTATTATAGAAAGTGTTCATCAAGCATAACTCTATATATATTAATCAGTATTTAAATATTAATTTTCCGGTTTTGTCAAGGGAACCAACTTTTACAACACCACCAATTACAATAGAGACAACATTTTAACTGTCAAATTTTTAGTTATCACTTGATAAGATCATGATTCTTCTGACTTATGGCTTTAGACATTGGTCTCATTACTATCTACTACATTGTTATTATATTATCTGGGAATTCAGGTCCTTAAGTGAATATTTCTATTATTATATATCATAGAGTATAATATTTTTGTCCTCTTTCATAATGTTGACAACTTATTTAGTTCCAAAAGTACAATTCCATTAACTGGAAGTAATCATTAAATATCTTGTAATTCTTTAGCTCCATCAAAAGTCAAAACATACTTGATATTGGTAGATTTGGATACCACATGCTTGAATGATGATCTCCTTCTCATTACCTTAGAATATCTATGATATTAGATCATTTTATTGAGTGTTCCTTTGTAACTATGTTGGTTTTTTAATATTACATTATGAGGATAAGTTTTGATTGGACTTTCTAATGGGTTTTTCCACTACAAATAGAATTTCTCAGAGGTTAACTTCTATGCATAGTTAAATTTAATGATTAGATGGAACCTATGTGGCCTCCATTCATGAAAATCCTCCTTAGTTGATATTGAAATTTACATGAATATTCAGTATGGCTATGCATGGTTATTTCTAAAATGTGTGATCCATAAGGAGAAATCATGCATGTTCCCTAGTGTGTTTGGCATGTGTTGGGCAACTTTTTTACAGTTTGGTAAATTATGAGTAAATCATGAAAAGATGATTTAGTTATTGATAGTGCTCAATGGAATGGTTGGATCATTTTTTTGAACATTTTTGTACCATAGGTGGACCACACAAGGGGTGTCTATAATAGGTAGTGTCCAACAAATAGTTAATGCAATGTTTGGAAATATATGTAGTCAAAACATGATACATGACCAAGTGTTTACTTTCCTGGAATTTTCCATTTCCCCAATATTAATAAACATATGTTTCACCCGTATTCTCTTTAATTTTTTTCATATGACTTCTGGGATCCCTTTTATAAGCTCCAACCTACTCTATCATTAATAATTTTTTAATTTTTCATGATTTCTATGAGATTTTGTGCTATTTCTTAGTCTATTTATATCTTCTTACATTCCCTATCTATCCTCTCATTTCATTTGTTTGAACTATGAATTATATACATATGGTGGATTATTTAATTGTTTTGAGTGGATATAATGTTGGGTTTTTTCGTGTATTGGGTTTATAGAATCTATTCTTATCCATGTGGGTGTGCTATTTATTTATGGTGATTTGATTTTGACTTGGTTTTCACTTAATCCTTGTAGGTGTTTCAAATAGTGATTTGAAATGTGTATGTGGTTTATCCCCTATAAAAAATGAATTATTATGCCTTTTGAAATGTGTTATATAGAAATATTTATCTTAGTCTAACATTGTATTTCCAAGAAGAATACCCATTTTGGAGGGTTGATTTTAAATGTTTTTAATTGGTCTGTGATTACCTTCATTTATAAATATTGTTTGGAATGTCGTTTTATTAAATTTGAAAGGGCTTGTCATCTTAATAAAGGTTTTGGTGTTAGTGGAATAGATTTCACTATATTTTTAAAATTTTTAATGTGAACGGTACCCCTTTATTTTTTCATGACAAGATTACACCTTGTGTGGGTTCTTTATCAAAATGTGAGGATTTTTTGTTTCCATTATGTCTGTTACTTATATATATTAGATGATTATTGCTCCAAATGTGTAGTAATGTGATTTATTATACCATGGTCCTCTTATTTATATAGGGTTATTCATTATATTGTTTTAGGGTGGGGGTTCGATATAGTTATTTCTTTTGTGTTAGACTTGGATTTCATTCTCTTATGCCTCACTTATTTTCTAGTTAGGGGAACATGGGTACTAAGTGGGTGATCTAGTCTAGTATGCTAGTTGATTAACACACCAATAGTGGGCCTCTAGTCATACTAGGTAGAAGGGCTAGGAGGAGTTTTTCATCTCAATGAGGATCATGTGGCCATGTTTAAAGACTTTTGGATTGAACATTAGTACATGCCTATTTCTAGTTAGTGAGTTGTTATACTTTTATATAGTTAGGTGCTTCATATTCTAAGATTCAAATTGGAAGATCACATAGAATAACTAATTACATAGTTGGTTTCTAATTAAAGGAATTTTGATTTAGTGTTTATTTTTATAAATTCTCTTACATTAATTAACGTAGAAACTCTTCTTTTTTATATTAGATATATTCCTTGTTCCATGAATGGGTACTGTTTTATTATTCTTGATCAGCATGTCTGTTTGGTCATTTCCTTTCGAAAAATTAATTTTGAATGATTTTTGAAAACCTATTTTGAAATACTCTTGTTCACTTCTTAAACCGGGTTTCAAAGTTGGTATTTAGTTTTTGAGATCGCATTGAATAGTTTGATGTTTTAAATTAAGATTTTTATTCAAATAAATAAAATGATTCATTTTACTGAGAAATTTAAATGTGTTTTTTCATTTGAAATGTATTAGGCTAGTGGGAAAAATTTCAACGAAGTTTATTCAGTTTTTGGAAATCCATGAGAAATTTTTTTGAAATAGAATTATAGAATTGTTTTTGATACCATAAAAAATATATATATATAATTTATGTTATAGTTTATATTAAAACTAGAAATTTTTATTTTCTTTATGAAACATTTATCATAGATTATTTGGGTTTTTTTGACCAACTTAAATTTTTAGATCACAATTATATATTTCAAATTCTAGGTTCCTAGATTGATCTGTTCTTTATTCTTTGATTCCAATGTGGGGTGCGTTGGGTGGTAGTGATCATATGGTTGTTTTATATAGATTTTTCTGGGCTTGTCTTTAGTTGTTTTGTTGTTTTTTTTTTGGATTAGGTTTTATATATTATTCTTTATCATGTCCTTTAGTTTATGGATAGTGTATAAATTTTCTATTATGAAAATGGGATGGATAAGTTCACTTCACTATGATCTATTTGGAATGCTTTCTTATTTTGTCACTTTATTTATTCCACACTCTTTTATATCTAGTTTAGAAAATATAATTTCCAATGTAACTACCATGTTATATAGGAACTAGATTCCAACCCATGGGAATCCGGATTTCTATTCAGGCCTTGTGGTGGGCCGAGTTAGGTGTTAGGTTTTATGGAAGCTCTATTTGGTTTGTTACAAAATGGTATATATGAAGGTTTTGGGTTTCCATTATAATTTTCCTAATAATATTGAGTTTCTATTGTTATTTGGTAATTTTTAGGTAAATAGGTGACTAAATTATTCAAATTGTGATTGGTAAGGGTGGGGATAGTCTAGCTTTCTATTTCGCATACTAATATTTAAGGTTACATGGGATGTTTGTGTTTCGAATTAATATTTTGAGTTTTTTTAGTTGATGATATGTATTTTAAATTGAATTGATTTTTTTAATCCCTATTGATATGTAATTGATATTAGTGTTCATTAAATAGGTTTTTGGATTGAAATAGAGGAGAACCTGAGAAGCACAGTTAGCATGATAGACTTGGGAAACTATGTGATTCCCATGTAATTATGTCTACCTCCTTTATAATGTGTTTTGTGTGGTTGGATCCTAGTTTCCATATCTGTGTGACAAAACCATTAACATCAATTTTTATTCCCTGGTTGATTTTTTTCTTAATCCTGGCGATTTTGGACTTTTCCTAATGTCTTTTTTTACATAAATGAGGTGGATGGAGAGTGTATTTTGTACCTTTTTGGAAGTGATTTATATGAATCCCATATGAAGGGTTATGTGGTGCCTTGAGTGATATTGGTTTGAAACCCTCATTTTGGAAAATAAAGGGTTTTTTGTGAAATATCTGTGGTAAAAAATAGGGTTTATGATTAAATAGGATCATTGAATTCCCTTGTCCTTATAAAATGTTTTATATAGCATTTTTTCTTTTGGAATTTGGAAAATATGATGCTTCAATCTTGATTACTTTGGTATTCCTGAAATTAATTAATTTTGAAAAAGTTTTCGAAATTTGAATTGTTTTCAAATAGAGAAATGTGTTTTGGAAAAAAATTGCAATGTTTTTTGAAAAATTGAAAGAATTTTAATGATCATTCTCCAAACATCTTCATCAATAATTTAGATACATATCATATAATCGAATATTTACTTTTCTGAATTCCATCTTCAACTATACTTGAATTAGGTTTGACTTCATTTTAGATGGTTTTTAATGAGGCCATTCTAGTAGAAGCAGATCAGAATAGGAATCTAGTGGTGGAAGATGTTGTAGTTCTATCAAATGGGTGTAAGGATAACCTTTAAAGGGGAAAGAGTATAATGATATAGAGCTAGAAGAAAATGATCCTTCTTATAAGAAGTGGTGATCTCTCATGTGCATCAAATGTGGGAATCCATGGAATAAGAAGACCTATTATTTTAGGTATTATATGGTTGTACTCTTTCATGGAAATTTGTGTCATCTTAAGAAGTTTTGTAATATTGTTTTTTGGAAGTAATCTCATTTTTAATCCATTGAGGATGGTTTCTTTGTACTGAGACCTTTACATTGATTGTTCTAATCTGGGTTTTCATTCCTTGAATATTGTCCTTAGAATCATAGGAATGGTTCCTATTTGGACTTGTTTTTTGTTATTAGGTTTTAATTTTTTTATGGACATATTAATTCCAATTGTTAAAAGTTCCCCCTCCCTTTATTATGGATGTCCTTGGAGGTTTTTTTCTTGGATTCCTTGATAATTTTTAGTTGGTTGCACATACTATTTCATTTAGCCTCATTATTCGGGTAATCCAATCCAATTATTATGGGGTTTTTATCATTATTGTGTTGATCCTTTGAGGTGTCCATCATTTGGATATGAGAAAGGCATTGAGTGAATTATTGTTTAATTCAAAATATTTTTCTTCCTGTTGAGTAGTTATACTAAAAGATGTTTGGCCTCTGAAATTTTGGGATCCTCCTTGTGAGGGTGTTGTAGTTCATGACCCTAGGTTATCTATGTGTATCGTGACATGAGATGATATATTATTTCATTATATTGAGGCTATTTGTTTTTTATTTTAAATCAATGGGGTTGTTAGTGATTTCGGTTTCAACGTGAGTTTCTCCCGTGCTTTCTTGGTAGTCTGATGACGAATTTTATAGTAGTTATTCATTATTTCCACCATAATAGATGAATTATAAATGGTGGGGATAACTTGTTAAGTCTCCAATGATTTATATAAATTCTTGCTTTAAGTGCATTTTTAAATTATTATTAGAGATGTTGGGTAACCATATGGTTGGTCAGATTGATAATTATTGAAGATATTGGTTGTTGGATTTGATGATAACCCATGTTGAGTAGTTCTTTTTGTTAGGTATTCTTGGAATATTCTATTTTATATTTCACATCTTCTCAAATGTGGTATTTTAGGGGTAAAATGTGGAATGGTGGTGAGTTTATGACACCCCCAGTATAACTATGTTGTTCCTTTTGTATTGTTTTTTTAATGTTATGTTTTCTTTGATTTTCTAAGGGTTTTGGATTAGAAAATTTAAATTATTATAGTTTTCCTTCTATATACATATAAGGTATATTGTTATATGTAAACAGTGTGTCCTACCTTTATAAAAGCCTCACCATTTAATTTTTAACAACACGTGGCATGATATCATGGGTTGTTCCTGGTTAAGTCTATGTCTTTCAATCCCTTAGGAGAAACTGTTTGTGTTCCTTGATGTGTTTGGGGCATAACACATAACACACACATTGTTATGTAATTTGTGAGGAAAGTATGTGGGGTTGTTCATGATTATTTACTTTTTTAATGGTATGTATGGAGAACTATTTTTCTAACCATATAGTTTCCAAGGTATACTATGAAAGTGGTTTTCCCCAAGTAGTGTACATCACATGGGTGGTGCATTGTTTGGAATACCATAGGGCCAAATTGTGCGACCAACCATGGTTTATAATTTTTAGGAGTTTCCCATTAGTCCATCTTTTAATTAAGAGGGTTTTCACTCCTCTTCTGTTCCATTCACATTGAGTGACTCTTGGGATCACGTTGAGGAGCTCTAACCTCCTCCATAATTGTTCCTTCACATCTCTTTGGTGACTTCCAAGAGGTTTTGAAGCACTTATTCCTTTCTTTCCCTATTTATACATTCCCTCTATATTCACTCTTTTATTTTGGCTTCAACCAAGAACCCTAGAACATTTTTGGATTATTTTAGGGTTCCGGGCAGATATAATATTTGTTTTTTTGGTGGTGAGGGTTTTAGATTCAATTTCTATTTTCATCGGTGTTCTCAATGTTGAAGGTGATGTGTTTTCAGTTGTTTTTTAGATATTTAAAGTAGGCGTCCATATGAAACTTTCACATTTTGGTATTCAATTTGTTGTCACGTTTATAAATGATCTTTTTCTAAAATTATGATTATATGTGATACCCATATGATGTTTTACAAACGATTTCATTTGGTATTGATATTATTATAAATGTGTTTTCATTTAAATTCAATTTTTTCATGTTTAAAATGGAATATTTAGATGAGTTGACATTTTTTGGAAAGCCTAAGTGGATTTTTGAAGTAAATTTCTAAATGTGCATTTGATGTTGAGCCGGTTAAGGTTTTTAATGAGTTAAAAAAATATTTTAATGTGGGTTTTGACTAAATGTGAGTTTTTGAAATCAAAGTGATTTAAAAAGGGGTTCTTTAATTGATTGAAAATTTTTATTTAAAATGTGTGCATGGTTTACCACTTCTGAAAAATACCATAATAGATATTTTTAAATATATTTGATCAAAAATAAGGTCTTACAACAAATTTTGGATTTCAAAGAAGAAGAACCATGTGAGAGGGAGGATTTTAAATATGTTTAAATGGTGTTTTATTTCCATCATTTTACAAAGAGTGTTATGAATGTCATTTTTTAAAATGTAATAGGGATTGGCATACTGAGACATGTTTTGGTCTAAATTGAAGAGTTTGAACTTTGTTTTTAAAATGGTTATTATGAATGAACCCTTTTGATTTCCCATTGAATTTATTACTCATTGTGTGGGTTCTTTATCACTATGTGAATCATTCCATTTCCCTCATGTAGTTTATCGATATATTTGAGATTCTTATTACCAACCATGTGTAGGAAAGTGTTTTTTTATTCTATGGTGGAATATATTATATTGGGATATAAATTCTTAAGTATTAGGGGTGAGGTTTAGATATGGTTATCCCTTATGTATTAGGCTTGGAATTAATATTAATATAGATAACATCCTCTTTGGTCATGCGAACCCTAATAGTAAGTGGGAGATGTTTTCTATTATGCAATTTTGTTCACGCTCCACTAGTGGGCCATAAGTCATGTTATTTACAATGTTTATGGGAATTTTTTTATTGAATGAAATATTTTGTGGGATATTTATATGATATTTTTTTATATTCAGTGTGCATCAGTAGTTTGTTTGATGAGTTGGTATACTTTTATGTTTCCAGGTTAATTTCATGTCTGGAATCTATAATATATAGACCATGATAAATTAAATTCCATGATTATTTATCGGTTTATGAGAGTTTTATCTAGTGCTCATTTGTATAATTTTCCTCATATTCATTGATATGGAACATATTGTTATTTGTGTTGGATATATGCCTTGTTGTGTGGCTGGTACCAGTATTGTTTTGCATGACCCATGTGTGTGTTGGGTCATTTCTATTGGATAATGAATTTTCAAATATGTTTGGAAAATTTATTTTGAAATTAAGGACAATTGTGTAGTTCTTAAACTAGATTTCGAAATTGGTGTTTTGGTTTTTTGATGGAAATAACATGTTAGGTGTTTTAAAGTGATGTTATTTATTAAAAATGATTTTTTTCTGAGATATTTTAATGGGTGTGTATATTCAAAATATCTTATTGTTATAATAATGTTTTCAAACCATTGAATTCAGTTTTCGAAAATAATGATAATTATTTTGAAAGAGAATTATGAAATTGTTTCTATTTCTAAAAAAGTAATATGTGAAAATTTAAAATTTAAAATTTACATTCAAACTATAATTTATATGTTTACTTATGAAACATATCTCATATGTTTCCTAGGTTTTGATAAAAAAAATATTTTTTTATTACATGACCATATATTTTAGTTTATAATCTCCCAGTTAGATCAATTCTTCATTCCGAAAGGCTGACGTGGGATTTGTTAGGTGGCGGTGAGCAATCTGTGGTAGCATGAAGATGGTATTATGTTTAGCTTGAATCTTTCTATAGTTGTTTTATTTTTTTTAGTTCTAAATCATTTATATGTTTTTTCTCTTGTTAATAGATAGTGTTTGTGATTAGTTTTATGAAAATGGGTTTCTTTAGTTTCATTGGTTATGACCTATTTTCCATGCTTTTTTATTTTGGTTCATTACTTATTACACTATCATTTATTTCTAGTTTGGATAAATCACTCCAAATGGGATTCCAATGATTCCTAGACAACATTTTCTTTCTCATTTGGGTTAGGAATTCCCTTCTGGCTTAGGGCATGCTAGGGTGGGTTCTAGGATGGATGGAAACCCTATTTGGTTTGTTACAAAATGTTTTCAGACTTGGTGTTGGGTTTTCATTATAAGGATCCCAATATTATTGAGTTTCCCATGTTATTTTTGGTATGTCCTAGTAGAGAGGGGACTGTAATTTTTGGAGTTGGAGAGGTAAGGGTAGGGAGAGTATAGATAGCTATTGTTCATCCTGGTCAATAAGATACCAAGGTATGTTTAGGTTTTTAATTAAGAAATTGAGTTTGTTTTTAGTTATTGTAAAGAAGATTCATCCAAAATTATGTTTCATTGATCTTAATTGAGTATGTAAGTTATTACTATGGTCTTTACTTTGTTTTGGTATAGAAATATAGGTGAACATGAGTTTCAAAAGATTGGAAAACCGTGTGGTGCCTATGTGATTAGGTCTAACTCTTTAAAGATTGTGTTACATCATTGGATCATGGTTTCTCTATCCATGTGTTCAAATGTGCACATCACTTTTTATTCCTTGGTTTATTTATTCATACTCCACATGATTTTTCATATCTCTTAATGTGATTTCCACTTGTCGGTGGTGGATGAAGGAGTTTTTTCATACCCTTATCGGATCTGAATTTTATGAACCTTTTTTTAAAGGTTGTTTAGTTCATTAACTTTTATTATTTTTAAGAGAAATAAAGGGGTTTTTTGAATTTTTTATTATAAAAAATAGTTTAATGAATAAATGGGACAATTTAATTCCTTTATTTTAATGAAATGTATTATAATTCCCTTCTTTTTTATTGTATTTGCAAGATGATATGTATTAAATGTTCTTTCTAGGGTATTATTGAAAGAAATTGATCAATAAGGTGGATTTTAATGCATTTTTGGATCAAAAGATATTTATTTGGATACAAATTTGGAATTTTTTCTTAAATTGAAATAAATTTTAATGATCTTTAACTTGATCCATGGTTTTTAAACAAATTGGTATTTTGAATGGAATTTTGTATAACATTCTTTACAGAGGAAATTTGTGTGTGTTCCACTAAGCCTATTTTTTTGAAATTTATTTCTATTGGTTTATGGGAGAAAAGTTCTTAGAAGAATATTTTATAATTCCTTTGTTAAATTGGTGGTTATAAAAAAATTATTTAGATTTTAATAATTTTTCCTATTTTTATGGTTTGTTGAGTTTTCCTAAATTAGTACTGTATAGTAGTTTTTTTTGAGTTTTTTTGGAATGAATTGATATTGTTTGTTTGTTACTTATTTTTGTCTCCTAGAATAGAACAAATGGTTTCTCCAATTTTGGTGCCTACCCTGAATCCATGTGGATTTGTGGATGTGGAACCTTCCTTGAGCTTAGACCCCATATTGGACTTCATGAATCAACATTGTCCTTTATTTTGGAGATTA
This sequence comes from Viscum album, assembly GCA_963277665.1. Classification (NCBI taxonomy): domain Eukaryota; kingdom Viridiplantae; phylum Streptophyta; class Magnoliopsida; order Santalales; family Viscaceae; genus Viscum; species Viscum album. The sequence continues at coordinate 410,486,802 of OY728128.1, read as the reverse complement.
ATGGTTAGCGGTATAAGTTTGGTTATTGGAAGAGACTAAGACGATCCTAAATTTTCTCTTAATGACTAATGATTCATGGGTGAGAGACATCGATTGTTTTCATTTCAGTTTCAACCGTGTTTGGTTGGAGTTGTTGGTACCTCCCTAGCTTCATTAATGTATGTAATGGGGGATTTTTAGAGGGGAATTTTTCCAGAGGTTCATTCAAAATATTTGAAAGGGGGAAATTCTTTTTATGTCTAGAGTATTTTTCATGTTTACTGATTGGTGAGGAGTATGTTGATCACTTTTTGAATTTGGTAATTTTTTCTCCAAATATAGTAATTAGTTATTCTAATAATGATCATGTATTTGAAGGTGTCCTTCAAATAGATCATGTTCAATGGCTCCCCCTCCGTTATGCACTTCTCAGTGATTCCCTAGGCATCGACGAATGAGATCCCAGATCACCACTATATTATATAGGGGGAGCAAACCTTCATCCATCCACCTCAATTTAACTCCTTCAGTCTGTTCTTCCTTTTTTGAATTCATAGTTTCTTCCAACCTTTACAGAGATCTTAGTTTTCTTGAATGTCTCAGATCTCTACGATGGTGTGCCTCAACTTTCAATATCGATGTCAGAATTCACAAATGCTTGGTATCTCTTCAAAATAACCATAGTTCCTCAATTCCATCATCACCAACCGTCAATAGATGTGTTAAAATAGTTTGACTTCCAATCCTAGGGTATAATAGAATGAGAAGTGGTGGGGATTCTAGACAGGAGGCATATTATGACCAGATTTGCGTTGATGGATGATATGATTATTTCATTGTCCAAACATCCTCACAAATTCAAAGAAAGTTTCTCCTATATTCTCTAGTAGACCCTATATTTTCACATGAAGTAAGATGATATATTTACATCGATTTGGGTATACTTCGCTGAGCTCCCACTGCCAATTCAAAACCCTACCATCTTAAAATTACATAGGAACATGGTTGGTTATAATTTGCGCTCTGACAGTCTAACAGTTGTTATGAGCCATCCTGTTTTCCCATGAATTTTTGTTGATGTTGATGTCTTGAATATGCATGTGGATTGGGTATGGATAATAGTGATAGAGAAATTCCGTTGGAAACAAGATGTTGTATTTGAATCATAGACAGATCACTGTGTATTCGACGGCTGACAAGTTAATCTAATTTTTGGCTTCAGTAGTGGACATAAAAATATAATGGTGAAGGAATGGGTATTGAGATCCCATCAGATATACAGGAAAATTTATAACAGGATGAATCCAATCACTATGTGGAAAGAACGAAGGTCAATAATCCCAAGGTGGAAGAAGTTTTTTCACATCTGAAATAGGAACTGGGTGCTGGTATGTCGATGTAGGATTCATCTTAATTTAGAGGAGTTGAGGAGGTGCCTGAAACAACTTCAGTGCAACCTAACTCAGAGGATTTTATCCCTGATAATGGATTCACTCATAATGAGTAGGATTTGGAATTTTCTGAATTTCCTTCACAAGGTGATAAAATCCAGGAGATATTCCTTCAGACTTCATAGGGTGAAATAGATTCCACTTAGAATAATCCCATGTTTAAATCTTAGCAAACATTCTGTCGGGTTTTTTTAGGAATAACCAGGTATGATGGATAGAGATTTAGATCAAGCTAAATCCTCATGCCCGACTCAAGATTGTCAGACTGGTCTGGGTATGCACTCAACTTCACCTGTTTAAAATACCAAAGGATATCAAGATCATTCTAAGGATGATTATGTACCAAAGATAGATAGTATACTATCAGTTGAAAGTGTGGTAGGAATATGAGACATAGGAATATATATATTAATGAATAATAAGGGGTGTAAGGGGAATCAATATGTGGGGGGATGTATTGTGGTTAAAGGAGAAATAACTAAAGGTCGGAAGGATTACACTCAGCAACCGAAGCTGATGGAGATAGGGTCAGCTAGAAGAACTAAGGTGAAGAATATTGGTTCATCGGTCTATGTTAAAGAAATCAAGAACATACCGACCCCAAAAAATCGAAATATTGAAGATTGTATAATATTTTAAGATGGTACTGAGGGATATTTGGAGGTTACTAAAGATGTAGTGGATAAAAAATGAAATGGAAAACATCTGATTATTATATTACATTATAATGTTGAATATAAAAGAGAGAGAATTCAAATCATGGCCTCTAAATTTGAGGTGGATATATTCCCCAAAATATAACTATGTGGTAAAACTAATGTGGAACAATGGGAATGGATCAATAACCAAGGAAAAAATTGATCATATGGATTCAATGAGATAATGATTAATGTTGAGGAATAAATTCAAACATGGGACAAGATGGCTAAATGTTTTGAAGATTTACTCCAATGTGGACCTGATATAATAGTTCATTCTCTTCACTGGAGGCTATATAATGTAAGAGACTAATAATTTCCGTCATGTTTTAAATAATTTTGACATTTTTATTGTGTTATTTTACTATATTGTTTTGGGTTACCACTATTTTAACAAAAGTGTTCAAATAAAAAATTTAAATTTTAGTCAGTTTTTCATCATTTTTAGAGGATATAAAGGAGGCCATTCAAATAGAAGATCAATAATGTAGGTAGATAATAGTGGTTAATTCCTTAGTTCTAGCTAATGGTTGTAAGAATAACCCATAAAGTAAAGAGAATGTTTTCAATAATCCAAATATATGTGTAGGGTCATCCTCATGAGAAGAGGATTTATCTAATGTACTTATAGTGTGAGGTTCCAGGCCATGATAAGACCTCATGCCATAAGTATCATAGGGTTGGCCTCAATCGTGGTCATTTGGTCTATCTATATATGTTTTGTATGTTTATATCTTATAAGTAGTATTGTGTTTAATCCTTTGAGTATGGGTTATTTATTTTGGGAAATTAATATTAATTGTTTTGATAATGGTTTTAGATATTTGTATATTATTATTGGAATCTTTTGAATAGTTCCCCATTGGATATGTTTCTTAAAGATTGTTTTAAATTTCATTTTATTTCATGATTTGTTTCATTTGTGGAAAATTCCCCCCTCCCACCCTTGTGGATGGATTTTGAGGTTGTTCTCTAGGTCTCCAATCTAGTATTGGTTAGTTGTTTGTGTCATTTCATTGATCGTTATTATTTGGGAGAACTATTCTTAATAGTATTAGGTTGTTCCAGTTCTTCTATTCAGCCATTAAGGAGTCCATTAGTTGTAAATGAGAAATGTATTAAGTGAACAATTGGAATACTGGGGTGTTTATTCTACCATTTGAGTTGATATACTAACCCGTATTAGGATTATACCATTTTTGGATGTACCATATGAGTGGGATCCAATCCTTGACCCTATTCTTCCCATGTGTATCATGACCCTAAATGAGATATCATGTCACTATTTTGTGGTTGATTATTGTTAGTATTCAATCCTTATTTTTGAAAGTGATTTTGTTTTGAGTGTGAGTTTCTATCATGGTATATTGGTTATTTGATAAAACATTTTTTTGAAGTTTTTTATTGGTAAATATTTTTCCCTATCCATGAGAACCATTGACCAGAATATAAGAATAAGATCTATCTTCCTATCTCCTAAATAACTCAATCAAACCAAATTGAACATAATAATGAAAAATAGATATAAGGAATTTTCAATCCTCACTCAGATTACGTAGAATAAAAACTATATAAATATTTTCAAAGATATTGTAATAAGATGTTACAAATCATAAAACTTTAGATGGATTGATTAGAAAAAGTGTCTACTTCTCCTTTAATGCACCTCTTTCTATAGGAAATTCACTAGTGGTCATATTTTGTGATTCTTAGAGTAGGTTGAAATGTCTTCGGATGAACTCCTTCTTCACTTTGATGTTCAATACATATTTTATCCAATGGTCATTATGAAAAAATCAACATATAGATGTTATGTAATATATTTGGTAGAGAAAACATAGTTTGTCCATTTATAAATATTTTAATACTCTAATTAGAAATTGTCTATCAACCATTTATAAATTTTCATTCATCCAATTTGAATGTGTTTATATTTTTAGTACAATTTTTTTTCATCTGATTAATAGTATATTTCAAAATGAAAAAAAGTCTCAACACTTAGTAAATATATGTCTAATACAAAAATATTCTTAATCCTTGGGAATTTATAATTTTATTAAAAAATGATATTTAAGAAATTTTGTTCTGATTTTCAAAATAATGATTATAAAGACTAGAAATTAGTACATTCAACTCCACAATTTTTTACTTTAGTTATTCTTGTAGATTTTTTTGTAACATTGTGATTAATAATTTTAATTTTTATTGAGAATATTAGTTTTTGGTTTTGAGGATAAATGGTGTTGAGTGGTTCATTTGGTAAGGTCCTCATTGGATCTTCCATTTTCTCATGACCTTGTTTTTTAATATAGAATTTTTTTGGGGAAAAAGTTACATGGATGGGAGTTTATAACACCACCATATCATTATGTTTTTTCTATTATATTATTTTATGATTTTGGGGTTCAATTTGAGTTTCCATGGGGTTTTGGCAAGGAAATTGGAAATCCTCAGAGGTTTCCTTCAATGCATGGTTAAGGTTAATGGTTAGAGGGAATGAGCATGACCTCAATTTGTGAGGATCCTATTCATTTCATTTTAAAATATAAATGTATTTTTATAACGAACATAACATGGTTAAGCCCAAACTATGCGATCATACAAAAGAAACTGTTCATGTGTTCTGTTGTGTCTTGTACGTGGAAAAATACTTTCTCACAGTTTCAAAAACTATTTACTAATCTTGTGGTGTGGCTTTGGTTTTTTATTATAACAAATTTCACAGTTATAAAAATGTTTTCAAAACCATTATGTGCACAAGGGTAACCATAAAAGGGGTTTCTATCCTAGGCAGTATGTAATGCACAGTTGGAGCACAGTTTGGACAACCATGTGCATTTCCAAAGTGTTTAATTTTTAAAATTTTTTTTTTTTGAACAATTCCCCCTATACACATCAGTTAACTCTTGAGAGACCCTAAAAGAGATCCAAACCCCTATATCTCTAGCCATTTAATTCTCATTAGCTATTTACATGTGGTTTTGTTGCATTTATTCATCTCTTTATCTCTTCTTCCATTACATCTCAATACTGTAGTGGCTTTGGGTTTCCCAATGAACTCTAGAAATCTTATCACCAATTTTTGGGTTATGAATGGATCTATTTTTTTTATTTTTGGGGTCTAGGGTTCTTGTACACTATTTCTATCCCCATGGTTGTGATCTCTATTGATGGAGACATGTTTCAGATAGCTTTAGGCTCTATCCAAGTAGTTGTTTCTATGTAATTGTTTAATTTGGGAATTAAAATATTGCATATTCTTTCTAATTAACTATTTATTAAAATAATGATTATAAGTGATACCCTTATTAAGTTTCAAAAACAATTTCATTATGTTTTATTCTTTTAATTACTAGATTCACTTTGAACATCCATGTTTTCATGTTTGAAATGGTTTTAAAGATGTTAAATTGAAATTGATATTGTTTTTTTATTGAGTGAAAAATATTTTTTAATGTGGTGTTTTAATTGAGTTGGTGACATTAAAATGAATTATAAATGGTCTATTTAATAGATATATAATTGTCATTCAATATGTGAGTGTTGTTTACCCCTTATAGAAAATTCCATAATAGAGATTTTGAAATATGTTTGATGGAACTGAAGGTCTTAGACCTTGTTTAGTATTTCAATGTTGAAGACCCTAGTGGGATGGTGTTTATAAAATGTTTTTAAATGTTGTGTGATTTCCATTATTTTCCAAATAGTTTTTTCAAAGTCATTTTTTTAAATGTGAAAGGGCTTAGATTCCTGATCTATTTTTTTCTGTTAATTACATAGTTTATTAATTTTTTTAAATGGTTAATGTGAATGATACCCCTTGATATTATTACCCTTTTCTTGGGGTTTATCACCATGTAATTGTTTTCATTTCCCTTATGTGGGTTATAAATATCTAAGAGATTCGTATTTCATCAAATTATTGGTAATGTGATTTGTTATGTTGTGGCTTAATTTTTTATATGGTTATATTAATTGTTGGGTATCATAGATGAGGGTTATCAATAGTAACACCGTGTGTGCTACACTTGGGTTGAATGTCCAAATGCCACACATCCTTTTTAGTACTGGGAACCCATATACTAAGTGGATGATCAAAAATATTATGATTGTTGGTACGCATGCCAAAAGTTTCCCTCCATTCATGATAGTAACATGGTCTAAAAGGGATTTTTTATTATAATGAGTATTTTGGATATTTAGATGAATTTTTTAAATTATCAGTGCATGGCGGTGGATAGTTCATAGTTTGGTATACCCCTATATATCTAGGTGATTTTCATGTTCGGATACCCTAGGGTAGATCCCATGAAACATTAAATTTATTGGTTTGTTATTGATTGAGGGTATTTTTATATAGGGTTAATTTGTATCATTTCCATTAATTTAATTGATATTGAACCTATTCTTGTCTATATTGGATATTTTCCTATTGATATGGATGGTGGTTGTTTTTTTTGGTTGACTCATCTTTGTGATGGATCATTTCATTTATAAAAAATGAGTATCCAAATATGATTAATAAAAAAATATAGAAATTAAATATTCATTATATTCTTAATGTGGATTCCAAAATCGTTGTTCTTGTTTAGAGATGGAATTAGATTGTTAAAGGATTTTTAGTAACCATTTTCAATTTAAATAAACTATATGTTTAGAAACATGAAGTGGTGTGTTGATTTTAAATAGATTAGGCTGATTAGAATGTTTTCTACTCATTTTATTTATTTTTTAATAACAAGGAGATGTTTTTAGATATACATGTATTGATTTTTTAGGATTCCATAAAATATTATATATCAAAACGTTTACATTAATGTTTATTTCAAAACATTAATTTAACAATTTCCTTAATAAAATATATTATAGATTTGTTGGGTTGTGGTAACTTATTCGGATTTTTAGCTATAATATATGTTTTAGTATTTAGGTTCCCAGTTGTACCTATTCATCATTATTTGTGGCTGATGTGGGGTGAGTTGGTTGGTGGTGAGAAATCGGTGGTTTCATGGATATGGTGTCAAGCGCTTCTCGAGGTAGTTTTTAGTTGTTTTATTTTTAGTTGTATTTGTATCTATTATTTATTTTTTGTAGCCTCTAATATATGGATAGTGTTTGGGTTTATATTTATGCAAATAGTTTGGATTAGTTTAGTTGGTTATGACATGTTTGGAATGTTTCATTAATATATATCTATTTATTCATATACATTTTATCTAATGTTGGGTAAAAATTATTCCCAAAGGTGTTCGTATGATAACAAGGTAGTATTTTCCAACCCGCAGGGATCAATAATGTCCTTTTGGGCTTGTGGAAGGTCGGGTTTGGTGCTTGGTCAGATAGAATCCAATTTTAGTTCAATAAAAAAGTTTGAGAGCAGTTTTTGGTTTTCTTTAATTAAGAGACATTATTCTTAACATAACCCTATTATTTTAGGAATTAATGTTATTGTGGAGTCAATGGTTAATGATTCATGATAGTTAATGGAGAGTAGAATCTAGTTATCACTTTCTCTTCATGAGTCTCAATCTGCAACGGGATGTTTTGGTTTTGAATTAATAATTTGAGTTATTTTTAGTAGTTTCGATGGATTTTGATCTGAATTGATATTTATTGATCCTCATTGAGTATGTAAGTTATTTTTGGGGTTTGTTCTTTGGTTTTTGGAATGAAAATTAAGGAGAACAAAAGATTTGTAGTTAGAATTCCTATCTTGGGAAACTATGTGGTACATGTTAGAGATCACATGAAATTGTCATGAAGCTCATTCATTGTGTTGCGAACACTCCTCAAGTTGATGCTGCCTTCCTGGATATATCTCGACATGCGGTCCCCGGATGACTAGTGGAAACGACCCTATATTTCCCCATCCCAAACCAAGGAAACCATGATTCTTTCCAAATTAGAAATCACCGCTTTAGGATCCTTCAGGTTAGAGATCACATGCATTGGGATTAAAACAAGAACATGATTCACAATGATAATGCAGCCGCTGGAGGAAAGAAGTCTGGACTTCTAGTTGATGATATGGCACGTGATCTTGTTGGAATGATTATCAAAATGATGGACTCTAGGAGAGTACGGACAGACCGGAGCTCTGAGATACTCCATGGGAAATTGTCCACTCTTCATGTTCAAACCGGAATCATGATTAAATTCCCTCCTCCCATAGATTATCTTGGCAGTGTATTACAAGCTTTTCTCCCTGTTACCCCTATGGCCGCTTCACTAACAGTACTCCTCAATAATGGAATATAGACCATGCACTAATATCCTACTACCATTGTAGAACAATATGGAGTCATCAGAAAAAATGAGGTGCAAAATATTCAAGGAATTATAGCGGTTCCTATAGGGGGTGACCTTGATAGCACAAATACCCCAGTTAATAGAGTGACTAAAAGCATTTTGGGAGATGATGAAGATGGTGGGGGAGAGGGGATCTCCATGTCTGAGACCACGGTAGGCCTTGAAGAAGCCAAACTGATTCCCCATGAACAAGGATGAGATTTAAGCCGAAATAAAGTAGCAGAAAAGGATATCTCTAGTCCAGTGAGAGAAACCCATGCTGGTCAAAACCCTGAGAAAGAAGCTCAATTCCATTAGGTCGAAGGCCTTACTCATGTCCAATATCACAATCAGGTTACCACCGAAGATCTTGTGGTTGATATCACTGGTCATTTCATGTGAGAGGCCAATTGCACCCTGAATGGATCGGCCTCTGATAAAACCATGTTGTTATGGGGCCAACCAAGAGTCCAAGTGCATTTCCATCCTCCTTTTGATGATACTAGAGAAGACCATATAAGGGAAGTTAAACATTATGGTTGGCCGATACTGATCAATGGATTGTGGATTGCTAACTTTCATGAGGAAGACCATCTTGGTGGTGCACACAACACGCTGAAGGTTCCCACCCCTAAAATAGTCCTGCAGAACATGAATCATGTCCCCTTTAACAATGTCCCATTCCAGCCAATAGAAGGAACCTGGGAAACCATCCGGCCCCGGTGCGCAATCCTGGTTCAATGACCAGACTGCCTCATGTACCTCCTCATCGTCTGGAATGCTGCTCAAGCTCTCATCATTCTCCTAGAATAAATAGGTAGGGATATCCTCCAAAAATTCCACTAGACCCCTTTGATAGCTTACATGGAATGCATAGTTAGGTTCAGCCAGAATCTCATTGAGATTATCATGAAGCATTCCTCCTATAACATCCTGATCATTGTAGAAGGAACCGTCCCCTATGAGAATGTTAGGATTGTGACCTGTTATTTTTTTCTTTGATACAATCATGAAAAAAAAATTGTATTCTTGTAACATTCATGGTGCCAACAAACCCTTGCACTCACTCTGGCCAACTGCTCCTGCCTCATGAGGATCTAGGATAATCGATCTTTCGTGTATCTTGTCTCATTAAACATTGCTTCATCCCATACTTGTTCAAGGGAGGTCTCTAGGTGCTCCACCTCCCCACTAAGACTATGAAGATCCCGACCATGGCCTGAGATGGATCTCCACCAGCTATATCGATCTGAGTCATAAGCCACCTGAGTATCATAAAGAGGGAGATCCACGGGTTCCTTGTGAAGGTGAGCGCCCAAACGTCATGAACCAGGTTGAAGATGCCAGGGTCCTTGGACCATGTGTTCGAGAACTGAGGCTTATTATCCCGTAAGGATTCAAACCCCATACTGAGGAGCAGTGGAGAGTGATCCAAGATCCATCAAACCAGGTGAGAAACATTAGTGCTGGAGAAAGTGTAAATGGCTGCTTTGTTAAGAAAGCACCTATCAAGGTGGCACCAGGTGCGCCTCCTCCCCCCCCCCCCAGCTGGTTATTTCACCAAGGGTAACGATCACCTTAGAATCCCACATCCAGGAGGCCGCTTCGAGCTATGAACCAAAAAAAGGATTGACTGGACCTCCTGGGGAATGCACCCCCTCCCTTATTTTCCTCCAGGTTATCCATAATTTTAATATCACCCCCAATGACTCATGGAATGTTATCAGAGTTGAGATCCTCCGAGTCCCGCCAGAGGTCTTATCTCTCCATGGCATTTCAATTGGCGTAGATAAAAGCAAAAGAGACCTCATGGGAACTAAAGGAGACCTTTGTATCCGGCTATTGGTCTGATGCACAAAGCATCTCGACTTTGACATGATCCTTCCAAAAAAGCCAAATTTGAGAATTCGAAGGATTCACGTGCATATAGCCGTGGGGTTTGAAGTGAAGTGAATACTCTTGGATTTTGTTGGAAGCCAACTTGGGTTCATGGATCTCCAGCATGGACACCGAGTTGTTGGAGATTTCATTGGAAACAAATTTAGATTTGTCTCGGGCTCGTAGACCCCGAGCATTCCAAGAGAGGACCGTAATCATTGAGATGAGAACGTCTGGCTTTGGCCCTAGAAGAAAGGCGCTTGTAGAGAGGAGAAGGCAGGGGAACTAGTCTTGCAGTTGTTTCAGCTTCTGGCGAAACATGGTACACATGCCCCAAATCTGGACTGGTGACACTGAGGAAGGCTCATGAAAACGAGCAGGGGAAAGTGAAAATCTGGCTTCAACAGCATTCGGTGGGGGTTTGGGCACTGAGATTGCCTCCCCAGAATTCAGAAGTCGGGAAAAAATTAACTGAGATCTGGTCCCCCCCACAGCTTGATCCTGCACTGAAGCATCAGGACACGGTTGCACCTGGATGCCTGGACAAGCATGAGGTTCGGAAAGCCGGAGAACAGAAAAAGTGGGAGACCGAAGCCGTTTAGATGGTCTGATAAAACACCCAAGAAGACTTCCTTCACATAGCGAGTTAGAATCCAAAAGCACCGAGAGAAAACCAGTGGGAAACAAGGAGACCGGGAGGGAGATACTACACTGGACTCGAGGCAAGCAAGAAGAAATAGCTCGAGGATCAGAAAACAGAATTAAAGAGCAATCGCAAGTGGAGAACGAACCGTTTTCTTCATGCAAGGGGCCCTTTTCAAGTGTGACGCAGCAGGAAGAAGCCTTGGCCACTGGGGGTATAGGATTGGGTGACCGAGGATGGGTGCGAAGATGAGGCACCTGGAGATGTTTCCTGCAGACCAGCAATGAGTAACCCTCAATGTGAATTAATGAAATTTAATTCTGTATTTCTTGTTTTTATTTAAATTCATTTTTCATTATATATTTCACCGTTTTTATTTTCTGTTCTGCATTGCTGCGTTTATTTTGCCACGCTGGCAATCCAAGTGCTGCCGCCCTTTGATTCTTGGCCGTAGATTTGTTCTGGCGCCCATTTCAGCAGGGCCGTCCACCTGGCCACACCGTTCGAACAGAATGAATCGATCAGCGGATTTTCCGCTTCAGTTTTGCGTTGTGGCGTTCTCTGGTTATTCCGGCTGTTGCTCGAACCGTCGTTCGCAGGGGGATTAATCACCCCTGCTGCGACTTGTCTTGGGTGTGGCTCCTCAGATCAAAGCAGTTTCGTTTTTCCTGTAACAATACAGCGTGTTCGTCTTGCTCGGATCCTGGCACTCGAACCCTTGGAGGGTATTCTCGTCGGCAAACGATCTCCGCGGCACACTGCTGGTGTGTCGCCTCTGGTGGAGCATCGTTTCAGCGCCTTACTCGGCTTCAGCACTCCGAAGGCCCGTCCGTGAGTCCACTCGAACCAGATCCAGCCAAGACTGAAGAGATCAGGACCGTCGGGCGAGTTTATGTCCGGCACTGTGAGTTCTTCTTTACGGTTTTGTTGTAACCTTGTATATTTGCCTTCTCTGTATCTCGATCTGTTGGGGCAGATCCCTTGTGTTGTAATTGTTTTCTTTGAGGATTAATAAACGTGTGCGTTAGGGGTGTTCTTGTCGTGCAGTAGGTCCCAAACGGGACCGAAGCACGTAATTCTCGTGTTACTCTTTTAATTTCTGCATTTTCGTTTCTGTAATTTTCACTTTTTTGTTTGTTCTTGAATCATCGGCACCGAACCGCTCATTTTTGTTGTTCACCGGATGTTTGCGTCCTCTGTTTGCGACCCATCCCACGTAACAAGTGGTATCAGAGCCACAAACGGCTGCTGTCTTGATTCATTCTACCTATTGTTTCTTTGCCTTCTGTTATCTTTGTTGCTCCGACATACCTGCAATCTTAGTTTGCAATAACAGTGACATGTTTTCTGCACATTTAGAGTGTGGGTGTTTCTTGTGATTATTTTGCATAATAAATTTTGTTCACAACCAGCCCGTTTGACTGCCACTGTTTGCATTCTGTTATAATTCGCTTATTGCAGTTAGTTCACAATCTGTCTGTGTGTTTACTACTGTTTATAGACTATTTTGAATTCAGTTTCTTGCTATTGCATTTGTTATTAGCTGCCAATATTCTGGTAGCCCCCTGTACAATCCAGAAATCTGACCAATTTGTCTATTCAGGTTCTTTTTCAGCCTTCTTGCAATTGTTGATTGCTGTTTTCTGGTTTATAGTTCAGCCTGCCACTAGTTCTGCTAATAAATTGGGTTTTCTATATTCCGCACTTTTTATGTTTAATTCTGCCATTTTATATTGTTTTCCTTTAAATCTCTTTTAAGGACCGAAATCATTGCCTTCACCAAATTTTTGTTTTCGTTTTTTCACTACACATTGTACAGATTTATTTCTAGTGAGTATTGGCCGGTCTTTTGGGGGCGTACGCTCTCGTTGTCCCCAATTACTTGGCATCGAACTCGCTGTTTATAAATATGTCTACAATGAGGTATGAAATCGAAAAGTTTGATGGAGATAATGACTTCAATTTATGGCGTATTAAAATGAGGGCATTATTAGTCCAACAAGGTCTCATTGATGCCCTGTCCGGGCCTACTAAACCCATAACAACTGTTAATGAAGCTGGTCAAACGGTAACCGAACACCAACCGATCCCTAATGACACTCTAATTAAATCCCATAGTTCCCTTTTACTGTCCTTAGGTGATAATGTCCTTAGGGAAGTGGCCTTTAAGTCCACTGCTGCCGGCATCTGGCTCATGTTAGAGAAGCTTTATATGACTGCCTCCCATGTTGGTAGGTTCTATAAGAAGCACCGCATGTTTACCTTTAGGATGAGACCGGGCTCTTCCTTGAAAGCCCATCTTGACGAGTTCAATAAAATCATGCTTGACTTAGCTAATATAGATGTCACAGTAGATGACGAGGATCAAGCTATTATTCTCCTTATCTCTCTAGACCATAGTTATAGTACTCTGGTCGAGACCATGATGTATGGTCGTGACTCCTTGACTCTAGAAGAAGTCAAGTCCGCCCTCCTTTCTAAGGACCTTCACTCAAAACCTAAGGCGAAAGGTGAGGCTGAGAGTTTATTCACTAGGGGAAGGCCTCAGGTTAAAAACAAAAAGAAACATGTTAGCAGAGACAAAAGTACTAATAGCAAAGAACCAAGGCATGACCGACAGGCAAAGAACAATGATAATAAAGACAGAAAAGTTACTTGCTTCCATTGTGGGAAGCCTGGGCATATTAAGCCCGAGTGTAGAAAGCTTAAGAGAGAGCAAGAACGCGTGAATCCTACTGACCAGTCTCTTATTGTTGACTCCGGTTATGACACAGTCGAAGTTCTAAATGTGTCCAGCCATACACTCGACCGCGAGTGGGTCCTTGACTCCGGCTGCTCCTTCCATATGTGTCCCCATAGAGAGTCCTTCTTAGAACTGGTCGAGAAAGTGGAAGTGGACGTCCTATTAGGGAATAACAAGAGATGCAAGGTTGAGGGAAGAGGATCTGTGCTGATAGAATTGGATGATCATTCCATCATCACCTTACTTGATGTAAGGTGGGTCCCCATCTTGCAACGAAACTTGATCTCCCTAGGAGTCCTAGATCAGAAGGGATATACCTTTAGATCTGAATCTGGTACTATAAAAGTATCAAAAGGATCGCGAACCATTATTAAAGGATCCCTTGTGAATGGTCTATATGTCTTGAATGGCATGACTCATTCGAGACAGTTGGGTAGTGTTTATACCACGAACACTGACAACACTATGCTCTGGCATAGAAGGCTGGGGCATGTAAGCTCCAAAGGGCTTGAAGAACTCAGCAAACAAGGATTGCTGAATGACATCACAACTGCGAATCTCCCATTTTGCGAAGATTGTGTGATGGGAAAGGCTAAAAGAGTGACCTTCAATAGATCCTCCTTCAAGGCGGCCGCCCCACTTGATTATATCCATTCGGATTTGTGGGGGCCGACCAGGACCTCCTCTCATGGTGGAGGCTTCTATTTTGTCACTTTTATCGACGATCACTCCAGGAAAGTTTGGGTATACATCCTCAAAAATAAATCTGATGTTTTCCAAACATTCAAAACCTGGAGAGCCACCGTCGAGAATCAAACTGGGAAAAGAGTTAAGACCTTGAGGACGGATAATGGGATTGAGTACCTGTCCACCGAGTTCATTCAATACTGTGAGTCTGAAGGTATCAAGAGGCACAGAACTGTTAGGGAAACTCCCCAACAGAATGGCCTAGCAGAGAGGATGAATCGGACTATCCTTGAAAGAGTCCGTAGCATGCTTGCTCATTCCGGCCTCCCTAAATCCTTTTGGGCCGAGGCCACAAGCACTACTGTGCACCTGATTAACAGGTGTCCCTCCTCTGCGAATCAATTCATTACTCCGGAAGAACTCTGGACCGGCAAGCCCCCATCATATTCCTACTTAAGGGTCTTCGGGTGTACAGCCTATGCCCACATCAAGACTGACAAACTTGAGCCTAGAGCCCTCAAGTGCATCTTTGTTGGTTATCCCGATGGAGTTAAAGGATATAAATTCTGGGTGGATAAGCCGAGATACCAACGATGCATCATTAGTAGAGACGTTGTCTTTCATGAGTCCTCTGCTCCTAAGACCAGGATTGACACACCTGACAGTTCTGATCCAGACTTTCATAAGTTTGATGAACATGAGTCATCTACTCATGTTGAGACTGATGTTCAGTCTATTCTTGCTCCTCCTCAGCCCACTGATGCGGCTGACTCTGAGATGAGTTCTGGTTCAGACTCAGACTCTGGACCTTCCACCGATCATCAAGATTATCAGTTAACCCGAGATAGACAAAGGAGAGTCTCTAGACCTCCTGCTCGGTTTAGCCAGTATGATATGGCATCATTTTCTTTTCATGTGGCCCAGGATCTCATCGATGATGATCCTCAATCGTATAGGAAAGCTCTAAAAGACAAGGATTCAAAGCATTGGATCATAGCTATGAATGAAGAGATGCAATCTCTAAAGAAAAATCACACCTGGACTGTTGTTCACAAGCCTGTGAATGCTAAAGTGATTGGGTCCAAGTGGATTTATAAGAGAAAGGAAGACAACACAGAGGGAAATAAAGTGAGGTTTAAAGCTAGGCTTGTCGCCAAAGGATTTCTTCAGAGAGAGGGAATCGACTATGCTGAGATTTTTTCCCCCGTTGTCAAACACTCTTCTATTCGGCTCTTATTAGCCTTCGCTGCCTATCTCGATCTGCACATCGAGCAACTTGATGTTAAAACTGCCTTCTTGCATGGGGATTTGAATGAAAAACTCTATATGAAACCTCCTGATGGTTATTCAAAGGAATTCAATTCCAACCAAGTTTGCCTTTTGAATAAGTCCATGTATGGTTTAAAACAAGCATCAAGGCAATGGTACAAGAAATTTGATTCCTTTATGTTAAATAACCAATTTACCAGGAGCCAGTATGATGCTTGTGTCTACTTCAAGTCTATTCAAGGTTGTATGATTTACCTTCTGCTTTACGTAGATGACATGCTTATCATATGTAAGAATATGAGTTTTATCACTTCAATTAAATCCCAATTGAAAGACAACTTTGAAATGAAAGACTTAGGTGCAGCTAAGCAGATTTTAGGTGTTGAAATCATCAGAGATAGACCTAATAAATTGCTCTACTTATCTCAGCATGCTTACATTTTAAAGATCTTGAAGAGGTACATGTTTGAATCTCTCAAACCTGTGAATGTACCTCTTGCTCAACACTTCAAATTGTCTTTGACACAAGCACCCACTGCTGATGATGATGTGCAATTTATGTCTAAAATTCCATATGCTATTGTTGGTAGTATAATGTACTCTATGATTTGCCCCAGGCCTGACATTGCTTTTGCCATCTGCACCCTCAGCAGATTTATGGCCGCTCCTGGGAAGCCCCATTGGCATGCTCTCAAATGGCTTCTCAGATATTTATCATGTTCATCTAATTTGTCTTTATGTTTTGGTAAAAATATTGATACTTCTAACACTTTGGTAGGCTTTGTAGATGCTGATTATGCAGGTAACATTGACACCAGAAAATCATTGACTGGATACGTGTTCACTGCCTGCGGTGGGGCTATCTCATGGAAGTGCAACATGCAGTCTGTTGTTGCCCTCTCCACCACTGAGGCCGAGTACATAGCACTCACCGAGGCGGTAAAGGGAGCCTTATGGCTTAAAGGCTTGTCTTCTGAACTCAAGCTCTTTGATTCAACTATTAATGTTTTCTCTGATAGTCAATCTGCATTACATCTTTCTAAGAATTTAGTCTGCCATGGTAAATCAAAACACATAGACATTAGATTACACTTTATTAGAGATGTGATAGAACAAGGAACCGTGTGTGTCAATAAGATACACACTGATAAAAATCCAGCTGATAGTTTAACTAAAGCTGTCATTTTATCTAAGTTCAAATATTGCCTAGATAATTTGAACTTGGTTCCTGTTCCGTAATCCTAGGTGCAAGAACATCCCTGAATTTAATTAAAAATGGTGGAGTTTTGTGAATTAATGAAATTTAATTCTGTATTTCTTGTTTTTATTTAAATTCATTTTTCATTATATATTTCACCGTTTTTATTTTCTGTTCTGCATTGCTGCGTTTATTTTGCCACGCTGGCAATCCAAGTGCTGCCGCCCTTTGATTCTTGGCCGTAGATTTGTTCTGGCGCCCATTTCAGCAGGGCCGTCCACCTGGCCTCACCGTTCGAACCGAATGAATCGATCAGCGGATTTTCCGCTTCAGTTTTGCCTTGTGGCGTTCTCTGGTTATTCCGGCTGTTGCTCGAACCGTCGTTCGCAGGGGGATTAATCACCCCTGCTGCGACTTGTCTTGGGTGTGGCTCCTCAGATCAAAGCAGTTTCGTTTTTCCTGGAACAATACAGCGCGTTCGTCTTGCTCGGATCCTGGCACTCGAACCCTTGGAGGGTATTCTCATCGGCAAACGATCTCCGCGGCACACTGCTGGTGTGTCGCCTCTGGTGGAGCATCGTTTCAGCGCCTTACTCGGCTTCAGCACTCCGAAGGCCCGTCCGCGAGTCCACTCGAACCAGATCCAGCCAAGACTGAAGAGATCAGGACCGTCGGGCGAGTTTATGCCCGCCACTGTGAGTTTTTCTTTACGGTTTTGTTGTGACCTTTTATATTTGCCTTCTCTGTATCTCGATCTGTTGGGGCAGATCCCTTGTGTTGTAATTGTTTTCTTTGAGGATTAATAAACGTGTGCGTGAGGGGTGTTCTTGCCGTGCAGTAGGTCCCAAACGGGACCGAAGCACGTAATTCTCATGTTACTCTTTTAATTTCTGCATTTTCGTTTCTGTAATTTTCACTTTTTTGTTTGTTCTTGAATCATCGGCACCGAACCGCTCATTTTTGTTGTTCACCGGATGTTTGCGTCCTCTGTTTGCGACCCATCCCACGTAACACTGAAGAAGACAAACTGAGCAGTACCTGTGAAACACCGGGTAAGAGATCTCCTGATTCCATTCAAAAGAGCCATGCACCTTGAGATCCATATTCTCCGAGACCGGTTGAGAAAAATCTAGATCAACGCAAATTCTGGCCACCGCTACAGCTTCTCCCCTGCTAGTACGATCGTCTGAGTAGAGGAACACCCCCAGCGAGTCGCCAATGGAATTCAGGATGGCATCAGACTGGAATGTATCAGGGATACCCGATAGATAGATCCACATTGTTGCTTTGGGACACTTGTTGCCCCTGTGAGCCCCCATGGAACACTTGGCTAGACTGAAACTCCACCGGCCCCAACAGCGAGGAGCCTTGCACCAGTCCAGGATGAAGTCCACTTCCGACCAATAATTGAGAGGAATGAATGAAGATGGAGGATAGACATGCGAGCCGATGATTGATTCCCCCAGGACTCCATGAACCGCCTGAAGGCCGCGAGGGGAAGGAGTTTAGATCCAAAGCGCGCCACGAGAGTCCACATGAGATCCTTCAAATCCTTCGAAAAATCTGAAGATGAAACCTCCAGTGAGACAAAGGAACCCTCCCGATGAACCACATGATAAACCGAACGAAGCATCGGGGAACACGCCTGGTGAAAGGAAGAGCCACAGAGCACCTATTTGGAGGAGGGGGAGCTCCGAGAGGAAGACGAAAGCAAAGACAAGGGCCCAAAAACCGTTATCACAGGCCCGGGATTGAAGATCGAAGAAGCCAGAGAAGCAGACGACAGACCGGCCGACGAGGATGCAACGAGAAGAAAATTTTGAAATGATGAGGGCTTGTGAGGAGCGTTCTATGAAATCATGATATCGTTATTCTTTGACTCATTAGTAATACTATATTAATGAAAAACGAGAGAAATTATTTATCGATTTTATTCATTAAAATATGTTAATATCTATGTCCCTTTTATTTAAAGGATAAATCCTATATAAATCCTTGATCATAATGTTTTATATGTATGTTATATTTTCAGAATGTCAAATAAATAGATATCGAGCATATAATATGATGTCACTGATATACATATTTCTCTATTAGAGATATTGTGACAGAGAGATTATTTTACAGAGTATGTTTTTTATCTGGTAATATGTCTTTATGATGTTAATTTCTTTGTCAATTTGTTACTTTGCTGGTTTCTGGACACTAACCATTGAATTTACACTGTTTTACCTAATTCCTTTGAGAAAGATTCATACAGGGTCCCACACTATGTGTATCTATAATCATAGATAAAAAATATAATATTACTTATTATTTTAATGGTTTGATAAATAGTATTCTGACACACAATTTAATAATTATTCATGCATGCTTGATCACCTTCATTTCATCACTAGTTATTCAAGAGAATATATTGTGTGAAAAATATTTAATAAATATTTATTTATTTATCAGTGAATAATGTAGTGATATTTATTTAATAAATAAATAGACATTACGCATGGTCTCATAAATACTATAGAGGAATGGAGAACCAATTTTAATGGTTCGGGGATAAAAAATTATAATGAATATTATTTGATTAAAAAATTCTTTAATTATAACTCACAAGTTAAGCGTATTTTGAGAAATAATAATAATATTATTATTATTTGACATGGTTTTTTTCTAGGATTAAATAAAATATGTAAGGGATCTTGTGAAAATATTTTATTTTAACCCTACCAATATAAATACCCAGTTATGTTATTTTCTCATTAGCCAATTCAATTGTGCAAAACAATCATGGAGAATCCTATCAATCATAATGATCTCCTTTCTCTAAGAACACTTCAATGAATGGAGAGCAATCCTCCTCCATCGTCCAAGGATAATGCTTTCGAAGTGATTCTTGAGGCGATCAAGGTGGACGATGCAAGCCAAAGGATCTACTGTGATAGCTCCCGAAGACTCCCTCAATGATATTAGGAGATTCATGGAATGCATGTGAATCACTACTATAGTAAATCTACACTTGGTTTCTACAATGCAATGATGGTGCACCGCAGATCTGATACCAGATACATCAACAAAGAAATAATTCCTTATAGGTAATTCTTCATCTAAATAAACAAATTAAAAAAATATATGGGTTGGTCTCCTCTCTCTCTAGCTCAATAATGCTTAAATTTTTTTATCTCATTGATCCATTCCATAGACCACGATGTTTACCAATGTAGATCTTGGACTTGTCATCAGTCAAGATAAAAAAAAATTTGGGTAATGCCCTTCCCGCAATTCCACTGCACCTATAATTTATAATTGGTATCAGAGAAGGAACATAGTTGTTTATATTTATTTAAAAATAATTAGTGTTTTATGCATTTGTAATTTAGTTCTTTAATTAATGTTTTATTATTATTTTAATCTGAATTGTGAGATCTGTCTCGTCCTCCTTCATTTCTTATAGATCCAATCAAGATGTTTAATTTTACGATTAAAATAATATCATGGAACTCATTTGGAGGTGAAAAGGATTCTATCTAAAAAACACCAAACTAAACACCATGTAACCGGAGTTACATTCCACGTAATAACATTGAACACATCAAATTTGATTCAGAAATAAATTCAATATTATGCATTGATCGATGACATAATGACACACTTAAATGCACTATTTGTTGACCAGAATTAAATGGTGCATGATCAGATAGACTAAATTTTATCTAACACGCATACACAGCATGTATTATGTTTTGGAAAGATATGAGAATTTTATTCCATGCATGACCAACTTGACTTGTGACTATGTAACACAAAGTCTACATGGCATGTGGCACACTAGACACATGGTGTACTCCAAATTTTCTGAGGTAATATTTACACACCAAGTCCCTAGGCTTGTACCTTGGATAGATAGTGATAGGTGTACACACCTTGTAGATTAGATCATACACTGTGTACTTTTAACAAATTACAATGATTTAAAATTTATTTATTTTAGTATATAAACCTTGAGACATGTACTTGTGTGTGGTCGTAAATATAGGTCCTTCCATGTGATAGGTTATAATATACATAAACATTTGAATGCTTAATTAATATCTGTGTAATGTTTAGATCTTCATATAATGTATGAATCATATTTCATATTGGTACTCTACATGCATTGAAGCATATCATGTGACTGAGAAGTCAAGTAATTCGATTTATAATCTGTGAAGTACATGTTGTTAAGGTACATGATAATTTGTGTATGCCATATGTCAGAAGAGAAAAATAGTATATGAATATAATACATGTTGGGTAGAGTTGGATAGGTAATGACCATGTTTCCTCCAAGGTACATTTATGTACAATATGCTATTAAATGAATTAATTTATTTTTTAAAAAAATATATTGGATAAAAATCTCAAGGAAATTCACATAAGGATTAAGAAAAAATATTTATTTGTTAAAGATAATAGTTAATCAATTCAAGCATGATTTATCACAAATAAAAAATATTAATAATTGAATATTAGTTTTATTAAATTCATAATTCAATGCATGTATGTGGATGATCATGATTTAGAATAGAAATTTTGTATGTGATTGGGTTTAATTGATTTTTTATTAAATTAAACAGTTTGGATGTGTGCCTTCTATCCTTTCATTATGTAGGGCTTGCATTCCCATGGTATCTTTAATGTAAAACCCTTTTTCCCTCAATTGTGCATGAGTAATAGGTAAATGATATGGATGAAGCTCCAAAGATTGTGGAGGCAGTTCTAGTTCAGTGATGAGGCGAAACCAATCCATAGAGATACAAAGGAGGACATGTAGAATTCAAAAAACACGAACCTCAATTGGTTCAAGGTGTTTCTCCTTTAGTCCAATGATTATTTTATTAACTATTAGATAAAACAACCATCAGTATATTATCATGATCATAAAATTTATTTTATATATATTAGTTTCATTGCTATTTCATTAGGGATTTCTTATTGTGATCACATAATTAATGAGTTAATGAGCGTGAACTATAGAACGAAAATAAACCATCTTATGCATAGATATTATCTAATACATGGTTAATCACTTATTTAACCCCAATTAATAATAACAAGAATTTGATAAAAATAATAATACGAAATTTATGCATAAAAGGATAAATCTCACAAAAAAATTACGTCAGTATAGCCTTCCATTACTTCATTAGAATCAAACCATAGTTCAAAGTGCCTGAACAACCAAATTTGGGGTGCATAAATTATTGAGGAATTATAACATGAGGTTTTGGGTTGACATAACATAGATTACATCAAGGGTTTACTTCCAAAGCCAAACATGGTTTAATTGAGAAGAAATGGTTGAGGAAATACAATTAAAGGGTTTAAGGATTGGGGAGTCAACCTAATATATCATGGAACTATGAGTTGATGTTGTTGACATTTGGAATGCCTACCTAAAACAATTTATGTTTCGTGATGAATAAAATTTTGGGTAACAAGAAAGATAATATGTATGCTTGATACTAGAATGTGCATGAAAAAATATATTCTAAAGCCAATGGTTATGGATATTAGCTTTTGATATAACAGTGGGATACTGATAAATATAATATTAATTTGTTTGTTTAAATTTTACCAGATAAAGTACTACAATTATGCTTATTTTGCTGTATAAAAATATATATTAAATGAAATATAAAATGACATTGTAATCAATACATCATAAGGAAAAACATATCACTAGCTCAAATTTCCACAATTGGAAACGGATCCTACATGTCATCCTTCACCATGAGAAGAAATTGTATGTGTTGGAAAAGCTTTAACAAATGTGCTTGGAAATGAGGTGTATAAAGAATATATATCTATCTATGAGAAATATATGAATGACGCAACAGATCTTCAATGATTAATGTTAATATACATGGTAAATGTACTTCTAAATCAACATTTGGATATGGATGCCTATGTCATGATGTCTCACCTTCGGGATCTCTATCAAGTGAAGGCTGTAAAATAGTGGTATGAAATTTCTTATGATTTGTTCACAACTAATCCTAGAGATTCTATGGAAGTTGGGCCTCATGTATTAGATTTTTTCACCAACATTGAACACCTAGACATCTTAGGTATTTAATTACCAGATAACTTGCATACATATCTCATACATTCATTACTACCCAAGAAATTCTATAACATTATTGTTAATTAGATTATGAGAAATAATGAGGAGAGTCTTATAGAGCTTCATAAATTAATTAAAAAATTGGATAATGACATGGGTTAGGAAAATCCCATAGACATTATTGTGAATAATAAAAGGAAGGATGAGGAAAAGGGGACAAAAACATATAAATTGTCTACAACTCTCATTCATCATCTTACCATGAAGATGATGATCTAGAGGTAGGGAATGAAAAATAGGTAATATGTTTTTCATGGGGAATGTCAGGACCCTGGAAGAGAAAACACACCCAAATGAAAGGGTAATATAAATTTTCATTTGATATAAAGTGTAATCTAACAATATGTACACCATGTGTATTAGATATAGATTCTGGGGCTCATGTTTGTATCCAAATGTAAGAACCATGTAGATTATGAAATATTAACGGAAGATAGGTGGATCTAAGAGATAAAAATATAGAGAGGTTACTTAACCTGGACAATAGTGACTTCCACCTTTCATTGACAATGATTGTGATTTGGGTTTTAAAATATTGTTATTATGTACCTATAGTTTCCAATAACATAATTACAATACCAGTCCTAGATATAGATCGGTATATTTTTGAATTCTGAAAAAAAGATGATTCTATTATAAGGACGAAATATGTTATGGTATTGAACTTTTATATAATGGAATTTATATATTAAATTATGAAATCCAAGTATTTGAAATCTATAACTAATCATGCTTACACATCTCATATAACAATCAGCTATGGAATCACTGTCTTGGTTTTTTAAATGAGAAGTGTTTGAAAAATCTGTTCCAAGATGGTTGTTTTGAATCTTCTAATCTCATACAACTTGATAAATGTAATAATTTTTTACAAGTAAAAATAACAAAACCACCATTCACTGGAAAAGGTGAAAGGGCCACTGAGATTCTAGGATTGGTACACATTGATGTGTGTGCAAAAGTTTCAGTAGAAGCTCGAGGTGGATATTCTTACTTCATAACATTTCATAATTACTTGAGTAGATATGGATATATTTACATAATGATGTATAGTTCTGAGTACTTTGAAAAATTCAAGGAATTCAAGAATAAAGTAGATAATCATAATGGTAAGAAGAAAAAAAATATTTGACTGGATCGAGGTGGTGAATATCTTAACCAAGATCTCATTAACATTCTATGGGTGTTTAGGATTTTATCTCCACCCACTCGTCCTTACACACCATAGTGTATGGTGTTAGTGAAAGGAGGAATCTTACCTTGTTAGAGTTGGTAAGGTCGATGAAGAGTCATGAAGATCATTAGTTATCCTTTTGGGGATATGAATTACAAAATATGGGATAAAAATAAAATTGAGTAACAAATAAAGTATAAAATGGAATTCCCATTCACTTATTGAGTGGAAATAAACCCATATTTTATCAAACACATGTATGGGGAAATGAGACATTTATTATGGACTTCTCGGGAAATAATATAGAACTCCAGGGAACAAGGTGTAAATTTATAGGGTATACCTAGGAAATAAAGGGATACTACCAATACAACCCCTTGGATAAGAAAGATTATGTCACCAAACAGGTGATATTTCATAGAGAGAGAACACCCTAAAAAAAGATACTGGGATTTAGATTGACTTTGATGAAGTTGATGCTCAAGATAAAAAAGAGTTGTTATAGCAACATATTCCATAGATCCCCATGGAATAATTAGTTCTGGAAAGGCGTGTATCGTGTAAGAGAGTAAGATATGTAAGAGAACCATAATGATATTGTTTTATAGTCATTTAATATAGGGATTCATTGTTGATTGACAATGATGAACCTCCCTCCTATAAGGAGGTAATAGAGAGCTCATAAGATGCAATATTGAAAAATGACATGAATTATGAAATGGATTCCAAATATAAAAACCATGTTTGGGTTCTGGCCAATGTGCCAGTTGATGTAAATCCTATTGAATGAAAATGGGTATTTAAGAGAACATTTTTCATGTTAGGAAATGTAATCACTTATAAAGCTTGGATAATGGATAAGGGGTTTAAAAAGCATCAACGAATTGCTTATGATGAAACATTTTTACCAGTTTCCATGTTTAAATACGTCACAATTCTGAACCCTATAGAAGCTTATCCCGACTATGAAATTTTGAAGATAGATGTCGAAACTTTATTCCATAATTGGATCCTTCAGAAATATGTCTATATGACACAGCTATAAGGTTTTTTTGACTCCAAGTGATGCCAAAATAATATTCATCTTGTAGAGAATTATTAATGGATTGATACAATAATCTAGGTCATGGAACATTAAATTTGATGAATCTATAAAATAATTTTCATTCATTAATAATGAGGGTGAGATGTGTGTTTACAATAGTTATATTGGAAATGCAGTCACTAACCTAGAAGTATATGTTTATGACATATTACTTATTGAAAACGACTTAGTAGCCTTATAGTCTATTAAGGATTTGTTGAACAATTTCTTATCCATGAAGGACATAGGTTGAAGAGCCAATATTGTAGGGGTCAATATCATTCATGATAGATCTAAGAGGCTACCTTAACTATGTCAAAATACATATATTGACCAGATACTGAAGTAATTTTTTATGGAACAACCCATGAGGGGATTGGTTTTAGTGCCACAAGGATTACATATTTATAATAAAACATGTCCTCAAACACAACAAGAGAAAGATATAATGTAAAATATCAAATATTCTTCAGTGATATGATCAATCATGTATTCCATGTTATGTACTAGACATGTTTCTTCCAATGCATTGATCATGATATGAAGATATCAAGAAGATCCAAAAGTAAAACATTGGACTACTATTATGTTTATCCATAAGTATATTATAATAACTATGTATATGTTCCTGATGTATATAGGAGTCAAGGATGCGGTCTTTATGGGTCATATTTATGTTGTTTTTCAAACAAATCTGAATGGTTTCAAGTCACTATCATGATATTTTTTCTATCTCAATTGAGGAACTGTGAACTAGAAGACTTAAAATAATCCAATTGTCCCTGATTCTATAGTGGTTTTTGGGTATATAGAGGTTTAGGATGTATCTAAGGAAGTTATTTTGATTTTGGTAATTTTAAAAGGGATTATTGTGGTACCCTGTAGTAATGATCCAATCACATTGTGTTGTTATAACACAGCAGCAGTGGCTCTTGAAAAAGATTCAAGGTCACACCAACAGAAAAATTACGTTCTCTAGAAGTATCTACTGACGATGGATTTTTATCAAATGGGTGATGTTTCATTGAGAAGAGTACCCATGGAAGTGGATGTGGTGGACCCCTTAACTTAATTATCAACTCTACAGAAGCTTGAATATCATATGAGATCATGCTGAATAAAGGTTGATAGAAGATGTCTTTAGTGAAAGTGGGAGTCTGTAAGAGCTGGTGCCCTAGAACCAACTTCTATATACTTCATGATAAACTTTTATTAATGTTTTTTAATATTAATAAACCACTTATCACATCATGATTATTCTTCTTCATGACATTGTATGTGATAATATCTTAAAAAGATTTGTCTCTCTAAAATTTCATAGAAGTTCCCTAATAGGATGATAAATCAGAGATGCTATGAAACTAATCATGAATAAATGTTTTATAGTCAGATGATATAAATTTTGGGACACAAATGATCCATGTTATCAGGTGTGGGGACTCATAGTACTATGAGGAACCTTCTGAGTGTGTACACCCTTTGTAATATCCAGGAGGATATTATGAGACCGAGACCTGCCAATTTGATGTCCAAATTTATATGTGTAATTAGATGTTCTAATGTAGAAACGTGTGTATTGGTCCTTAGACATTAATATTATTTTTAATGAGTATTTGGATTCATAAACTTATATGTATTAACAAAAACCATGATGATATATGTCACGACAAGGTAGGATATGTTGGGTGTGTCAAGAGTAATATTACATTAATGAATAATGTGAGAAAGGATTTATCCTTTGTCTTCTTTAATAAATGTTAATATATAAGGCCCTTGGATAGAAATAATATAGACTAAAGAAATCCATGTCCATTGTGTTATATATGCATTTTATATTTTCAAAAAGTCAAAGAAGGAAATATCGAGCATATAGGTTGACAACACTAGCATGCAACTTGCTTTATTAAATATATTGTGGTAAAGTGAATATATTACATAGTAAGCATTCAAATGTGGAAACATGTCGTTGTGACATTAGCTTCTTTATCTATGGGTTCCTTGGAGAATTTTTAGATGAGAAACATGGACTTTAGGCTAATTCATTCATTTCCACTATTAGAGAACATATTGTGAGAATAATATTTAATAAGTATTTATTTTCTATTTAGTTAATTTAATATTTATTTATTTATTGGTGAGTAATGTAGTGATAAATATTTAAAAACACGTAGCCATTATTCAAGGTAGGATAAATATTGTGGAGGAATGGAAGACTGATTTTAATACCCTAATGAGAAATAATAATATTTTATATTATTTGAATAATTATCATTTAATTATAATTCTCATGTTAAGTGAATGACGAGAAATTGAATTATTATTATCATTATCTAACATGGGGTTTTTCTTGGATTAAATAAAAAAAGAAAATTACTTGTTAAATTATTTTATTTTAACCCTAGTAATATAAATACCCATTTATGTTATATTCTCAATATCCAATTTAGTTATGAACAATAATCATGGATAATCTTCTCAAGCATAGAGAGATCCCTTATATAAGAATACTTCCCAGAATGACGACCAATCCTCCTCCACCGGATCAAGGATAATACTTTGAAAGGGGAACTCATGGGGATCAAGTAATATTACAAAAGAAAAAGGATCTTCTGTGTTAGAACACAATGATTCCTTCAATGATATATAGAGATTCCTAGAACACATGTGGATCACCACAAGAAGAAATATACAGTTTGTTTTTTAAATATAAAGATGGTGCCCCATAGATTTTCCATTATATTCATCAATGAATAAATAATTCCATATAGGTAGTTATTTCTATAATTAATGTAATTATAAATAAATATGTGTTGATATCCACTCTCTCTCTCATGCCAAAATTATTACCCTAGTCTAATAACATTGATCCATTCCATATATCACATTGTTAACCGTCATAGATCATAGATTGGTCATCAATCATGAAAAAAATCAATGTTGGGCAATGCCCATCTTGTGCTTCCACTGCCCTCGAAACCTACACAACAATCATCTCAGGAATAATAGGATGTTCAAATTTAAAAAAAAGAAGTAATCCAATTGAGGGAAATATAATAAGACTTCGTTTTGTATACATTTATTGAATATTCATATTAATTGAATGTAAATATCAACCAAAATATTTCAGTCCTTTATTATGTCACATGAAGTGCTTGCGAATTATCCAAATAAAATCCCCAAGAGTTTCAAAATAGGTGCACAGTAGGTTCCCAATAAATGTGAACCAAAATGATGATCGAGATATACATGACTAACTCATTTTGATTTTTTAATAACTAGATTCATCTGAGCTAAAAACATGTCTACTTGTAGTATCTAAATGGGGTCTTCATTGCTAGAAAAATAGTATACACTTTTCTTTAACAAATTTAGGATGGTTTTATGGAGGTGGGAATCCCTGATTATTGAAATGAATTTTAATGTTAGTAATACAAGAGGGAATGGTGATATATAAATAATTAAATAGTATGTAAATTATAATAATGATATATAGTAATATTTCATATTGATACAAGGAGGAATTTAAAATTTATTGCAAAGGTAGTCGTAAAAGATTGGTGAGGATCCCTTCTTTTGGTAGAGTAGTTACTTAAAAAAAGATATAATTTTAGATAAATTAATTATCCCATTTAAATTTAATCATATTCATATTAATAGGTTTATTTAAAATCACTATAAAACATAATAAATTGAGAATCAAAGTCATATGAAAAATAACAATTTGATTCCAAAGAAGTGGAAGAAAAGATCCATTACCATGGGTGGATACTTATTAAATCTAGAGTGGGGATCCTTAGAAAATGTAAGAACCTTTGAAGGTATATTGAGGGTTTTATTTGGATAAAATCAATATAAAATTCTTTGGTGAGGAAAGTTATGAGGAAAAAGGGGTATTTATACTTGAGAAGGGGTGGTTTTACGGGTAAAAATAAAGGTTATTTTATAATATAAGTGAACCAAATATGGGTTAAATAAATTATAACCAAGTTTATATCTTATTAATGAGTGTTAGAATGATTTTAGATGTTAAATGGATAACCAATTTAAAACATACCTTCTATCCAACCAAACTAATGCTCATAATCCAATAAAATAATTTTTCTATTAAAATTCCAATTTAATGTTCCAAAATTTAAAGTATAAATTTTAAAAAAAATATTTTAAGTTAATATTTATAATTATTAAAATATATTTTAATGACAGTAATAATTCCACAAATTTTTGGTCATGCTGACATAATAATAATGTCATAAAATCACGAAGCTTTGTAAAGGAGAAATTTTCACTTTTTATCCAAAATATAAACATTGTAATAAAATTACTAAAAAATAACCCTAATATAATTTTTACTTTATGAGAACAAAAATTAATTTTATTTTATCAAAATAATTATCTAAATATTAAAATTTATACTTTAAGGAAATATTCATAAATATTTAAATTTAGAAATTTCATTGAAAAATAAACATTTGTAGCATTATAAGAATTATTTTGGACTCAGTTAAAATATATTATCATTTTATAATTTGTTCCATAAGATTATCTTATTAAAACAACTTCTATTTTAAACCTATAATTTTATCATAAAATTCATATTTAATATAATATGTTTATAGTCTCTAAAAAATAATAAAATTTGGATTATATCATTAAATAATCCCTTTACTCTTCCTAGTTTTAGTATTCCATGATGTGTAATGTTATTATGAAATGAAAAAGTTTTTTTATATTATCATAATAAATAATTCCATATAAAATAAAATTACTATTAATAAAATAAAGGAATTTTTGGGGCGTTACATTCTTCAACACATAAACAAATTGTGTACACATAATTCTACATATTGAATAAGACCTAGTAAATCCAGATGTTAACTTATATATTATGTATAGATAGGAATCATTAGGAAAACCTAGTATATTTTAATCCAATGTGGTCATGTTATTTATACTTATTCAAGTATTCTAGAGAAAATTGTTATCTATCTAAGGCTCTATAACAAAATATTTCAAATCATATTTCCAAAAAATATTCAAACTAAAATCTGATAACAAATGAGAATCCCCAGACCAGCACATTTGGATCTAGTGCTAAAATAAGTTTAATAATCCATGATTGGAGTCATAGTTTAGATGAGGGAGATTTGATAGACATGGTAACCCCGCTTTAACGTGGCAATACCCTATTTTTCTTGGTCTAGTTGTAACACCCGAGACTTTTATGTTATTAAAATCATCAAAGGAATCTTTTTCTACACGACACTTTCTTGGCTTGCTTTACACGCAATCGCGACCTTCCTCGATAGCTTGCGTCGTACGCAATACCGAGTTTCACTAAACAACAATATGCTATTAATACTAGCCGTTATGAATAGTAATAACCACTTTTTGAAATTTTATAAATTTTATTTTTCAAAATGGACTTCATTTTTGGACTCAGAAAATCGAAATTAGCCTAGGGTGAAATTTTGGTATTTTTCTGAAAACTTTCAATTTTTAATGAATAGTGAAACCACTAAGTGGTAGGTTAAAAACTGAATTTTTCATAAAACTTAATTTTACCGCTTCTGTGAATGGAATTTCGAAAATCCGACAGACACGGTTGATATCAGTAAGTAAAATGTGGTTCAATGAGATAAAAATAATTTTTTGGTGAATAGTAACTTTTTACTTTTTTTTACCGCGGTTAATAGTAAATAGGGTAACTAAGGGTAAATATGATATTAATATTACCTAACACATGTCCTAATTCTATTGGACAAGTGTAATTCGACCAGAAACAAACTTAGGAATAAAATATGACCATTTAGGCCCACTTGGATTAGATTAGGACATTTATTATTAATTTATTTAAAGAAGGGTTAAAATAGTTAAAATCAAAGTTTAATAAGTAAAGCATTTTTAATATGGAGTTATAAATAAGATAAATTAGACTATAAATATTCATTAGAAAGCTAAAAAGATTTCCTACATAATGGTATTTTATTTTTAATTTTTAGACATTAAATAATTTAATTTATTTATGACACAATGATGATGCAGTAATTATCTTATTAATGAAATATTGACATAATTGATGTTATAAACACCAAAATAAATGTAATTTGAGACTTTTTATGAATTACACTAATTTTCTAGGTTAATATTATATATTAGTGTTGATTTAATAAACTTGGTTCGAACATATAATTCTGTTATGACTTTCACAAAAATCATATATCAAATAGTGTCAAAATTGACACAAAATAGTTTTTAAATAAAATATTATATTATTAATTGTTATTTTATTCCTAAAAATCTAAGGTTCGGCCAAATGACTTAGATAAGGATATATGTATTATTAATAAACAATTTGGGGTTCGTTTGTCATGTTATAGTAAGTGTATTAACCATATAATGTAAGAAAACAAAAAGACACGGTAAAAGTTAAATTATTTAACTTAGAGTTAAATCTAATTGATAAGGTTACAATAATACCCTAAACTTGTCTAAATCCTATTGTTTGATATGATTTCGACCCATCCCCACATTATCTTCGAAATAAGACCCTTTGTAACCATTATAAATCGATTTTGACTTTAATATAAAATAATATTTTGAGATATTCCTAAGGTGCCCCTCTCCTCCCTTATAAAAGGGCACCTCCTCCCCCTCCTCCTCACACCAAATTGAGCACTCAAGCTCGGCCAACCCCTGCCAAAATCCCTTCTCCACTTCCCTAGAATAATCCTAGAGGTTCTGGTCTTCTTCAAAGACCAATCTTAGTTCCTTAAGTGGAGGATTCAAAGAGGCGTTCCAAAGAAGAGGTAATATCCATTATCGATCTTTTCAATTTCTTTCTTCTTCAACTTCTTATTCTTTAGTTGTTTCATGATAAAGTAATAACATCAGTATTAATTACATACTGATATGTTATTATAAATATGAAACAACCCTAATTCACCTTCTATCCATCCTATGGAAAAATGAAATCACCGCGCGTGCGTACGTACGAAATACCGTCTCCACGCCGTGGTGTAATCTATTTTCCACCATCACCTTAAAAAGATGGGTATAATGGTGTAATGAGTAACTATATATGATTATTATAAATTAATATTGATACTGAAATAATATATATATACTCCAATACAATTCCACGATCATAGGAACGATATCATCACTCGTGCGTACGTACGGAATACCGTCTCCACGATGTGATGCGACTCGTTCTACATGATCTTCATTTCATAATGATTATATAAATGAATTGAATGAATTAATATGGTATATACTACACTAATACCATTCTGGAAATGAATTATCTATAACCTAAAGATAAGAATAATAATTTATTCGACAAAACACGCATAAGAACAAAAAGTTATAAAGACCCGAGTAACAAGTAACAATGAAATATTACTAACAAGAAGCTAATAATATGACCATATATGATATCATATCAATATGTATGATTCTGGAATAAGTCAATAACATTATTTAAACCATTATACATGAGCTTTGGACATGTACAAAGCAAATCGAACCTAAGGTAAGGGAAAATATCACAATCTCATTTTTATCCGAGATTGTTTATTCGTAAGTATTTACTGGGGTGTATTTTATCATCCACATCCATGTTCCCTCAATATGTAATATTGTTTTCATCCACTTACAATATTTTAAATCCAATTTTACCCTTCGGTGAGTTTTTAGTAAAGAATATTAAAGGAATCTTTTGTCGTTTTTTTTCGTACGAGGTACTTTTTGACTTTTCCGACAAAAGTACGAAAGAATGTTTTTTTAACTTATAAGGCATGAATGGATTTTTAAAACATTATTTCAAAGAAGCTTCCTTTACAAGTTTTCAAGTTTATTTTTAATCAACTTCTTTTATTTTAAGTTGTATGACATGTTATGAAAGGAAAAATGTTTTTGAAGAATAAAGGATATTTTCCTCAAGAATGGAGTTCAAGTGTTTTATCAAAATTATTTTCCATCTAAGATAATAAAGGGTTCTGTTTTATCCCTATTATTAAATTGATTTGATCATGTTGTGATGGAATTATTTTTATGAATTCCTTTATCTTATATGAATTGATTTATGATGTCATGATGTTTCAAGAATCCCATTTTTGTTACATGTGTTATGCGATGATGTATGTTTTATGATTATGTGGCACACATAAGAAAGGATTAATTATAAGATGGGTGGGACCTATATCTCCCTCCAATGCATTGGGTAAAGATTTATATCTCATGAGATAGACATGGCTGGAACGGAAGGTTATTTCGGTTCAGTGATACAGGACTGAAACGAGGAGTGAACTCGGTTCAGAAAGGGACTTTGTCCACTAAGATAGTCTTGGAAATGAGTCATGACTAACAAGAAATGATTTTCCATGATTATGTGTGCATGCCACAAGGTTTCAAGTTTTATGTTATGATTATGGGGATCTCATTTTCACTTCTATGATTTTTTCCATGTTAAGATATTATGATCTCTTTTGCAGGTTAAGATTTTCAAAAAGATATGATATGATTTTTATTTCCTTTATTTTCCCTTGCTGAGCATTTGAGCTCACCCTTTTATGTTTTCTTTTCCCCAGGTCAGGAAGATGGATTTTAAGTAGAATATGCTAAAAGGGACCCTAGATATGATGAAATAAATGGGAGACACTGTAGAAGATTTATGAACCAGTTGTTTATGTTTCCCAGTTTCTAAAGACACTATACCTATGCGGTCCTTTGTGGTTTTGTCATATGTTGTAATAAGTGTGCTTCAATTTTGAAGTATTAACAATGTATGTAAAGTATGGGTCGTTATAGTTGGTATCAGAGGAAAGGTATAGTCAACCTTTGGAAACTAGGATGTGAAAGCCTTAGTAAGAACCCTAAGGATAAGTCTAAGCATAGAACACAATCTTAGTGTTTTAGAAATGGCCATGAATAACCTAGGATAAGACTTTAAGCATGAAAATTTTATTCTTGAATTATGTGGTTTTCCTATTATAATTAGTGTTGCTCACACTATTCTTCTTGGTTTTAGTCAATGGATGGAACCCGAAGGAACCATGTTAATGCGGAATACGATGGGCAATGCAATGATTGTCCCCCTGAACAACCAAACGATATGGGAGCTGGAATGAAAAATCTTGTAGCCATGCTCACACAACTTTCTCAAGCTATGTATCATGCAGGATTTCCAAACGAGCAAAGGAGGGAGCAACATTCTGTTGAATCCTTCATGAGGCAGCGTCCACCTTCTTTCAGCGGGTCTACTGATCCATTAGTTGCTGAACAATGGATTAGTTCTACTGAAAAGATATTTTCAGTTCTTCAATGTTCTGAA
Source organism: Viscum album (assembly GCA_963277665.1). Classification (NCBI taxonomy): domain Eukaryota; kingdom Viridiplantae; phylum Streptophyta; class Magnoliopsida; order Santalales; family Viscaceae; genus Viscum; species Viscum album. Next base: position 410,452,216 of record OY728128.1, on the reverse strand, counting down.
CATGATAATGTCATCCTAGCAGTGTATCGTTTGGAAGGAGATGCTGATCAATGGTGGAATCTTATTAAGAATATGAGGCAAAGGGATGAAATTGAGTCCATGGAATGGGACGAGTTCAAGAACCTATTTTTCAATAAGTAATTCCCTCGTATTCTCCGAACAAAGATGGAGAAAGAGTTTCTTGAACTGAAGCAAAGGGATGATGAATCTGTTGGTACCTATGAAGCAAATTTTACAAGACTTGCAAGGTACGCTTCTGGTATTATTATCCAACCTGAGAGTAAGATCGATCGATTCTTTAGTGGCTTAAAACCAAGTCTTCGAAGGGCGTTATCCATAAGGGACTTCAATAGCTATGAGGAAATCGTTCGATGTGCTCTCAAAGTCGAGATGGATATTGGAGTAACCCATCAGTCACATGGGTTTGATAAGAAGAGGAAGATGGAATTCAAAGGAAAATCTAATGAGCAAACTGAAAAGAAGATGAGCTTTCCCTTATGCTCAAAGTGTGGAAAGAAACATGGAGGTAGTTGTCTTAAAGGGACAAGTAAATGTTTTAAATGTGGAAAGGAAGGTCATCGGGCATTTGAATGCCGTGATAATGGGAAGAAGATGTCTAATGACGCAAACAAAGGAAGGGATACACAGAATGAACCTACTACACTTCAATGTTTCAAGTGCAAGGAGATGGGGCATTATGCCAATCAATGCCCAAATCCAAGGGTTGATGATGATGGTCGACGTCAACAAAATCTTAAGGCTAAAGACAAAGGAAAGTCACATGCAATTTCTATCAGCGATGTGGAGTACGATAACGAAGTGGTGAAAGGTACACTTACCATCCACTCTAAAGTAGAAAATGTTTTATTTGATTCTGGATCCACCCACTCTTTTATTTCTAAAGAATTTTCTAAGGGTATCACCGTATTACCTCAACAATTAGATGTTGAGTTAGCTGTGACAACACCTAATGGCACAACAGTCACATCAAAAGTTTATAATTCTTCTCCGATCAAAGTTTGTGGGAAAGTGCTTCCTGCAAATCTTGTGATCCTTCCTATAGTGGAATTTGATGTGATTCTTGGCATGGATTGGCTTTCTCTACATGGAGCTCATATCAATTGCCAAAGAAAAGAAGTCACATTTCATATTCCAGATCAATCTACGATCGTCTATCAATGCAAGGATGAACATAACCTTCCAGTGGAAATTTCTTCCATCTTATGGGTATTGATTCCACAAAATGAAGGTTATTTATCTCAAATGGTTGGTGAGAAACTCACAATTAAGAATATTCCCATTGTACGGGAGTTTGATGATGTCTTTTCGGAGGAATTACCGGGTCTTCCACCAAATCGTGAAGTTGAGTTTTCAATAGAACTCATACCGGGTGCTTTGCTATTTCAAAGACACCTTATAGAATGGCCCCAATTGAGTTGCAGGAATTGAAGAAGCAACTCCAAGAGAATCTTGATAAGGGATTCATATGCCCTAGTGCGTCACCTTGGGGAGCACCTGTTCTATTTGTTAAGAAGAAATATGGATCAATGAGACTCTACATTGATTATCGAGAACTTAACAAGATCACTATCAAGAACAAATATCCTCTCCCACGCATTGATGACTTATTTGACCAACTACGCGGAGCTCAATACTTTTCCAAGATTGTCCTTCGTTCAGGATATCATCAATTAAGGGTCAAAAGGGAGGATATACCAAAGACGGCTTTCCGTACAAGGTATGGACACTATGAATTTATAGTGATGCCATTTGGTCTTACTAATGCCCCTGCTATCTTCATGGATCTAATGAATAGAGTCTTTAGAGACTATATTGATCAATTTGTGGTAGTCTTTATAGACGATATTCTTGTCTATTCAAAGAGCAAGGAAGAGCATGAAGATCACTTGAGAATTATATTGAAGACCCTGAGAAAGGAGAATCTTTATTCCAAATTTACCAAGTGTGAATTTTGGCTTCAAAAAGTTGCATTTTTGGGTCACATAATCTCAAAAGAGGGGATATCTGTGGATCCAGCAAAAACAGAGGTTATCGAAAGATGGTCGAGACCAACAACAGTAACTGAGATCCGAAGTTTTCTTGGTTTGGCTGGATATTATCGACGTTTTGTAAAGGATTTTTCACGATTATCTAATCCACTCACCAAGTTGACTCGGAAAGGAGTTAAGTTTGTCTGGACAGAGGAATGTGAAGAAAATTTCAAGGAGTTGAAAAGAAGGTTATCCAGTGCACCTGTGCTCACACTGCCTTGTAGTGGAGAAAGGTTTGTGATCTACAGTGATGCATCCAAGAAGGGATTGGGGTGTGTTCTTATGCAAAATGATATGATGATAGCTTATGACTCACGACAGTTGAAAATCCATGAGCAAAATTACCCAACACATGATTTGGAGTTGGCTGTGGTAATCTTTGCATTAAAGATTTGGAGGCATTACCTTTATGGTGAAAGGTGTGATATTTATACTGATCATAAAAGTTTAAAGTATATTTTCACTCAAAAGGAGTTGAACATGCGTCAAAGAAGATGGTTGGAGCTGATTAAGGATTATGACTGCTCAATCCATTACCACCCTGGGAAAGCAAACAAGGTGGAAGATGCATTAAGTCGACAAGACCATGCTAGTTTATCCATGATGAGGATCAAAAAAGATCCAATATTTATGGATTTACAAAGGATGGATCTTGGAATTATAATGGAAGGGGAAAAATCTTATCTTTCTCAAATGAAGGTTCAACCATCTATACATGTGAAGATTAAAGAGGCACAGAAAGAAGATGCCGAGTTACAAAAGAAGGTGAGAAATGTTCCTGAATTCAACCTTGATTGTGATGGGATAATAAAGTTCAGGAATCGGGTTTGCGTTCCTCCCATCCTTGAATTAAAGAAGGAGCTGCTGGATGAGGCTCATAGTTCATCATTCTCTATTCATCCTGGAAGCACGAAGATGTATAGGGACCTGAAAGAGTACTTCTGGTGGGATGGCATGAAAAGAGATGTTGCTGAATATGTCTCTCGATGCTTGGTTTTTCAACAAGTTAAAGCTGAGAGATAGAAATCTAAGGGGATGTTACAACCATTACCCATACCCGAATGGAAATGGGAAAACATCACTATGGACTTTGTCACAGGACTTCCTAAAACATCCAAAGGCAATAATGCTATTTGGGTCATAGTTGATCGTCTTACAAAGTCTGCACACTTCATTGCTATTAGAGAGGATTTCTCTCTAGATCAGCTTGCCAGGATATATGTAAAGGAAGTGGTAAGATTGCATGGAGTACCACTTTCTATTATATCTGATCGGGATCCGAGATTTACCTTGAAGTTCTGGCGAAGTCTTCAGCATACTCTGGATACAGAGTTGAGTTTCAGCACTGCTTATCATCCCCTGACAGACGGTCAGTCTGAGAGAACAATTCAAACCCTAGAAGATATGTTGAGAGCTTGCTCTATGGATTTCAAAGCAGGTTGGGATGAACACCAACCTTTGGTGGAATTTTCTTATAATAATAGCTTTCACTTCAGTATTCAGATGGCTCCTTATGAAGCTCTCTATGGAAAGAAATGCAGGACTCCAACTTTCTGGGATGATGTTGGGGAAAGAAAGCTATTAGGACCTGATCTCGTTGATGAAATGGCAGAAAAGGTCAGATCTATTCAACAACACATAAGAGCTGCTCAGAGTCGACAGAAAAGCTATGCCGACAACCGAAGAAAAGACCTAGACTTTGAAGTGGGTGATAAAGTGTTCTTACGAATATCTCCCTGGAAGAGGGTTATGAGATTTGGAATGAAGGGGAAGTTGAGCCCTAGATATATCGGTCCTTTCGAAATACTGGATCGTGTTGGGAAGGTAGCTTACCGATTGGCGCTTCCACCGAATCCCTCTCAAGTTCACGATGTGTTCCATGTATCTCTCATGAGAAAGTACATACCAGATCCTTCACATGTACTCAGCTCAGAAGTTGTACCGCTGGAGCAAGATCTTTCTTATGAAGAACAACCGATAGAGATTCTGGATCGTAGCGAAAAAGTCCTACGAAACAAGACCACTCGCTTGGTGAAAGTTTTATGGAGGAACCACCAACTTGAAGAAGCTACATGGGAGCTTGAGGATATGATGAGGGAGAAGTATCCTCATCTGTTTATTACAAAGTGACGAATTTCGAGGGCGAAATTCTTTTTAAGGGGGGTAGAATGTAACACCCGAGACTTTTATGTTATAAAAATCATCAAAGAATCTTTTTCTACATGACACTTTCTTGGTTTGCTTTATACACAATCGCGACCTTCCTCGATATCTTGTGTCGTACGCAATACCGAGTTTCACTAAACAACAATATGCTATTAAAACTAGCCGTTATGAATAGTAATAACCACTTTTTGAAATTTTATAAATTTTATTTTTCAAAATGGACTTCATTTTTGGACTCAGAATATCGGAATTAGCCTAGGGTGAAATTTTGGTATTTTTCTGAAAACTTTCAATTTTTAATGAATAGTGAAACCACTAAGTGGTAGGTTAAAAACTGATTTTTTCATAAAACTTAATTTTACCGCTTCTGTGAATGGAATTTTGAAAATCCGACAGACACGGTTGATGTCAGTAAGTAAAATGTGGTTCAATGAGATAAAAATAATTTTTTGGTGAATAGTAACTTTTTACTTTTTTTTACCGCGGTTAATAGTAAATAGGGTAACTAAGGGTAAATATGATATTAATATTACCCTAACACATGTCCTAATTCTATTGGACAAGTGTAATTCGACCAAAAACAAACTTAGGAATAAAATATGACCATTTAGGCCCACTTGGATTAGATTAGGACATTTATTATTAATTTATTTAAAGAAGGGTTAAAATAGTTAAAATCAAAGTTTAATAAGTAAATCATTTTTAATATGGAGTTATACATAAGATAAATTAGACTATAAATATTAATTAGAAAGATAAAAAGATTTCCTACATAATGGTATTTTATTTGTAAATTTTAGACATTAAATAATTTAATTTATTTATGACACAATGATGATGCAGTAATTATCTTATTAATGAAATACTGACATAATTGATGTTATAAACACCAAAATAAATGTAACTTGAGACTTTTTATGAATTACACTAATTTTCTAGGTTAATATGATATATTAGTGTTGATTTAATCAACTTGGTTCGAACATATAATTCTGTTATGACTTTCACAAAAATCATATATCAAATAGTGTCAAAATTGACACAAAATAGTTTTTAAATAAAATATTATATTATTAATTGTTATTTTATTCCTAAAAATATAAGGTTCGGCCAAGTGACTTAGATAAGGATATATGTATTATTAATAAACAATTTGAGGTTCGTTTGGCATGTTATAGTAAGTGTATTAACCATATAATGTAAGAAAACAAAAAGACACGGTAAAAGTTAAATTATTTAACTTAGAGTTAAATCTAATTGATAAGGTTACAATAATACCCTAAACTTGTCTAAATCCTATTTTTTGATAGGATTTCGACCCATCCCCACATTAGCTTCGAAATAAGACCCTTTGGAACCATTATAAACCGATTTTGACTTTAATATAAAATAATATTTTGAGATATTCCTAAGGTGCCCCTCTCCTCCCTTATAAAAGGGCACCTCCTCCCCCTCCTCCTCACACCAAATTGAGCACTCAAGCTCTGCCAACCCCTGCCAAAATCCCTTATCCACTTCCCTAGAATAATCCTAGAGGTTCTGGTCTTCTTCAAAGACCAATCTTAGTTCCTTAAGTGGAGGATTCAAAGAGGCGTTCCAAAGAAGAGGTAATATCCATTACCGATCTTTTCAATTTCTTTCTTCTTCAACTTCTTCTTCTCTAGTTGTTTCATGATAAAGTAATAACATCAGTATTAATTAAATACTGATATGTTATTATAAATATGAAACAACCCTAATTCACCTTCTATCCATCCTATGGAAAAATGAAATCACCGCGTGTGCGTACGTACGGAATACCGTCTCCACGCCGTGGTGTAATCTATTTTCCACCATCACCTTACAAGGATGGGTATAATGGTGTAATGAGTAACTATATATGATTATTATGAAGTAATATTGATACTGAAATAATATATATATACTCCAATACAATTCCACGATCATAGGAACGATATCATCACTCGTGCGTACGTACGGAATACCGTCTCCACGATGTGATGCGACTCGTTCTACATGATCTTCATTTCATAATGATTATATAAATGAATTGAATGAATGAATATGGTATATAACACACTAATACCATTCTGTAAATGAATTATCTATAACCTAAATATAAGAATAATAATTTATTCGACAAAACACGCATAAGAACAAAAAGTTATAAAGACCCGAGTAACAAGTAACAATGAAATATTACTAACAAGAAGCTAATAATATGACCATATATGATATCATATCAATATGTATGATTCTGGAATAAGTCAATAACATTATTTAAACCATTATACAGGAGCTTCGGACACGTACAAAGCAAATCGGACCTAAGGTAAGGGAAAATATCACAATCTCATTTTTATCCGAGATTGTTTATTCGTAAGTATTTACTGGGGTGTATTTTATCATCCACATCCATGTTCCCTCAATATGTAATATTGTTTTCATCCACTTACAATAGTTTAAATCCAATTTTACCCTTCGGTGAGTTTTTAGTAAATAATATGAAAGGAATCTTTTGTCGTTTTTTTTCGTACGAGGTACTTTTTGAATTTTCTGACAAAAGTACGAAAGAATGTTTTTTTAACTTATAAGGCATGAATGGATTTTTAAAAAATTATTTCAAAGAAGCTTCCTTTACAAGTTTTCAAGTTTATTTTTAATCAACTTCTTTTATTTTAAGTTGTATGACATGTTATGAAAGGAAAAATGTTTTTGAAGAATAAAGGATATTTTCCTCAAGAATGGAGTTCAAGTGTTTTATCAAAATTATTTTCCATATAGGATAATAAAGGGTTCTGTTTTATCCCTATTATTAAATTGATTTGATCATGTTGTGATGGAATTATTTTTATGAATTCCTTTATCTTATATGAATTGATTTATGATGTCATGATGTTTCAAGAATCCCATTTTTGTTACATGTGTTATGCGATGATGTATGTTTTATGATTATGTGGCACACATAAGAAAGGATTCATTATAAGATGGGTGGGACCTATATCTCCCTCCAATGCATTGGGTAAAGATTTATATCTCATGAGATAGACATGGCTGGAACAGAAGGTTATTTCGGTTCAGTGATACAGGACTGAAACGAGGAGTGAACTCGGTTCAGAAAGGGACTTTGTCCACTAAGATAGTCTTGGCAATGAGTCATGACTAACAAGAAATGATTTTCCATGATTATGTGTGCATGACACAAGGTTTCAAGTTTTATGTTATGATTATGGGGATCTCATTTTCACTTCTATGATTTATTCCATGTTAAGATATTATGATCTCTTTTGCAGGTTAAGATTTTCAAAATGATATGATATGATTTTTATTTCCTTTATTTGCCCATGCTGAGCATTTGAGCTCACCCTTTTATGTTTTATTTTCCCCAGGTCAGGAAGATGGATTTTAAGTAGAATATGCTAAAAGGGACCCTAGATATGATGAAATAAATGGGAGACACTGTAGAAGATTTATGAACCAGTTGTTTATGTTTCCCAGTTTCTAAAGACACTATACCTATGCGGTCCTTTGTGGTTTTGTCATATGCTGTAATAAGTGTGCTTCAATTTTGAAGTATTAACAATGTATGTAAAGTATGGGTCGTTATACTAGTAATGTAGGGTTTCACTGAAGGATGTTTCTTTTGTTACCATATTTTAACTTGATTCCCCTAAATTTAAAAATAGTGAATATGCCTTTTATAGATTTAATTTTACAATTTTAAAATTTCCTCCTGATTCAAATACAAATGGTCATGATAAAAGTAATATAAAGGGATTGGAAATTGATTAAAGAATTACATAAAACCAAATACATGAATAATGAAAAAGAAATAAATCCAACAGAACCTCCCCCCTTCTATTATGTAACCATATCACATGGTTATATTACCCCATCATCCTAGTGATTATATAATAATAGAAAACAAAAAAGATAAAAAAAGAATAATGAAAATGGTTATGAAATCGGGGGGGACCGTACACATCATAACTTTTGTCTTCAAGCATTAGTCTCTAGGATCATTTTCACAATATCAGCATGCACCTCTAACTATAGAGTCCATATAGTCTTGTTTAAAATTAATGTCATTTAATATTGGTCAAAAGTGGTCATGGGTAGGCCCCAGGTTAGAAAACAGTTATAAAATTGAGGATACATCAAATGTGGCAATTATTTCCCATCTCGGCATTTTTCAAGTCGTGTAGTGATTACACCACCTACAAATATTTCACCATGTATACAATATTCATGAACTATATTGTTTCTAAGAATCATAACCAATTTCAATGAGTGACGCATATGTGTCATGATATGACACATATCGACTCCTCTTCTAGAAACATTCATCTACTTCAAGACTTATGGTTCTTTCATGACTTCCACTTGTAGACAAATTAAAATGATTACAGGATGTGTAATGTCATTTTTCTGCATTAATATCCTTGTTTTTCCACATTTCCTCAATTATGATCCATGAAAGTGCTCCACAATCATCATATTATTTGTATGACTTTCAATTTATGGATTACCTATCATTATATATCATTTTACTCAATTTCCACAACCTCTTGAATCCTAAAAAATATGAGAGAAACATCAATTATATATGCATGCATTAAAAATTAAATCATTAAAATACATAAATTTTAAAATAATATATATATAATAAATTCACTAATCAAACCCCCCACACTTGCATTAATACTTGTCCTCAAGGTTGGAATCACAACATAATACAACAAAAGCCTAATGTAGCATGATTTAAATTCATTGTAAACAAGAACAATTGATCAAATGCAAAATTAAATGTTCGAGAGTCAAATGTAGATAATTTATTAATGCCTAATTTTTTAAGAAATAAAAATTTACTATGTATTTTAATTTTCTAGTTTCTAAATATCCAAGTCTTTTCATTCATCCATTTTCATTTTTCAATTATTATTAATATGCATACCCTTTGTAATTTACCTCATGTGAGTTTTTCCACACGTCATTATTGTACAAATAAATTGAGTGATTCACATACCTAAAGAATTTGTAACATACTTTAGGATTTCAAGAAATATAAAATCTCCAGCATGGAAAGAAAAAATAACAATTAATCTTGAGAGATTAACTATTTAAGATCTAATGAATCCGAGGCTTACAAAAGGTAGAAAAATGATAAAAATAAAGTATGTCACAAAAAAAGGTTTCTATCCAATATAATTTACAAGATAAAAAAATAATCTGAATAAAATTTTCCCTTCATAGATGTCTTTTCTCTCACCCCTTAAAAAGATCAAAGTGGGCTCGTGAAACATGTAATCATAATGAATGAATCAAACTCTCTTAATTTTACTATTTTTTCTTAATTTTTAATTTGTTGAATGTTTTGTTAAAGAAAAATATCACATCCATCACCTAAAATTTTTTGATGAAAATATCATTGATATGGTTTATAGTGATTATTGATCCACCTATATTATAACCCTCTTTTTTATTTTTTCAAATGTATTTTATCAAGAGAAGAGAATAATGAATTACAATAAAAAATACATCGACACTCCCTAAATAACAATGGATAGTCACCTAGACAAATGTTGTTGATAAATTACATATCATTATATCTTTGGAAATACCTCCCACCACACTTAATCTTTTTTATATGATGAAATTTTTTAGAAGATGGAATGAATGGATAATATAAGATTTTAACTCAGATAATTTCCTACTAATGATGTTAGAGGATTCTATATTCTTAAAAAGGATTAATTCAAGGTGACCCTCCTAATAAGGGATATCAAAAGATACCTCAATCATATTAAATGTGATTCTGTTCATTCATATATTTTATAAGATGAAAATCAAGTTCTAGAAAACTTCATGACTCAGTTTTATAGGATATATACAATATAAATAATGGAAAATATTTTATTAGAGGATATCTCATAAATCATACATATGGTTGGGAAATTTGATCATGGAAAAGAATATGAATAATTAAATAAATTAATGAAAAAATCATAAATTTATACCATGGTCAAATATCAGATACATTTAATTTATAATGATTGACATGCTCCCCAAATCATGATCTGTCAAATATTAATATAAATGATTATCCATAATAATAATTTTCCCGATTTTATCATTCAAATTTATTGACAAAGAAATATAAAGTCATTTCATGGTAGTTATCCTTGGTATTTTATATCTCCTAGTTCGGTTGATTAAATAATGAATCAAATGTAGGGAATGAAGTTGGAAGTTAAAAAAAATAATTAAGTATGGGGGGAAATATTAATTAAAACACTTAATCCCATTTTTAGGGTTTCATCGAAGTATAGTGTACATGTTTTTCAATAAAAATGAATGTTTTGAACTTTTCTTAGGATGTGTAATTTTCATGTAGGCTTCCCTTATGTTTACTAATTTTTTCATCCAGTTTGGGTCATGATGGCCTTAAAAATTTAAAATAAACAGGTGAAAGAACATTCCATTATCAATGTAGGTTGGTACATATTCTTCTTCTATAAATGGATTAATTCTTTCTGATGGTATTACATTCTTAATCTTTATTGGGGTGATCCACCATTTCATCCTTAATCCTAATGAGATAAACATTAGTTCATGTAAAATCCCTACCTATTTTCATTTCTCAAATGTAGTGTAGTAAGATTCTCCTCTATTGTTAGGGATATTGGTCCTCATATTCTCATTATTGAATTGTTAAGAATCCTAGATCACAATAGTATCTAACTCATTTACCACATTACCTTCAGTGACACCATCAAAATAAGGTGTATTGTCTTCTCCAAACTCATTTCATCTTGCACATCATATTTCTTCATTTCTCGGTGGATGTTGAAACTTATTTGATCATAAAAAATTGTAGAAAAATTATCTTCTTTGGAAATTGATTAATTCACCCGCAATGTCTAAAAATGTTCTACCTAGAATGAGTGGGTTTTTATCTTCTATTATATCCATCACTATGAAATCTTCAAGACAGATAAACTTGTCGATTCTGATTATGATATACGTGATGAATCCTTCAGTGTACTTCACTGTTTAGTGTATGAATTGAAGTGAGACTCTTGTGTTATTGATGCTTTCAAGGTCCAAAATCTTGAATGCCTTTTACGAACTGATATTGAAACTCACACCTAATTCACACATAGATTTTCCACATTTAATAGCTCTGATAAATATAGAAATTGAAAGGATATATGGATAATTTTTCTTCTTAGTAAGGTCCTGTAATGGTCCTAGTAGTGGCTCATTAAGGACATTTCCTGAAACTCGATTCCATTAAACGGTGCCACAAAAACAGTGGCACTAGTCACTGTGGCACAATGAAATGGTGGAAGTTCTCATTGTGGAACAAATTACAGTGTCACCGCCAAGGTGGTACTGTAACGGTGGCATCGTGAGGGTCACACCATCACGGTCCACACCGAAAAGGTGGAACTACTTACGGTAGAACTGTGACAGTGGCACCATAATGATAACACCTTCACAGTCATACACCGAAACGATGGCACCACTTACAGTGGCACCATGATGGTGGCACCGTAAAGGTTCGATAGTCACGGTCTCACAACAAAATGATGGCACCGTAATGGTGGCACCACTTACGATGTAACCATGAGGGTCACACCATCAAGGTCGCACACTGAAATGGTGGCACCACTTATGGTAGCACAATGATCGTGGCACGGTGAATGTGGCACCACTTATGGTTTCCTGCCATATGGTATCCCACCCTCATTCTTTTTCATGTTTCTAACTTTTTCTACTCTCTCAACATATCCTTTGACATAAATATGTTTTAATTCCCCTTTCAAATCCATTTAAAGACCATAAATGATATCTAAATTCCTTCTACAGTTGGGTGACCCATGACTTACCAAATCGTGTGGCCTTTTTCCTCAGCGTCACACCTTTTTCACATAAATTTCAGTTCCACCCCTGTTACAAGTGTTTCCCTCTATTTAAAGGAAATAATTTAACTCGCAGTACTTGTGGTAACCTATCTGATTAGAATTATTAAATGAAAATTAATTTTTTTGTGTGTATCAACCAAACCATTTGGTGAATCCACGATCCAACTTCAAACTCGTTCAAGATTTTTATATCCCGTAACTCAATGATTTTACCTTTTTATCACACGAGAAATGTTCTTCTTCAGGGCTGGTCTCTTTTCCTTTTTCCTTGGTATGTTTGGAGCCCCCTTTCATGAGGAAAGTGGTGCACCTATGCTCGGTCTTTTCTTCTTACTCTTGGCATACCCAAAGTTCCTCCTTTGCAATTCGTTCATCCCATGATCTTGACCTGTGGATAGAAACTTCAATCGATGATCATCCAAGTATGGTTATTCCTTCTTCTCTCTTTTCTATGTATCATGCATAGTTGGTATGATAATGTTTCAACTGGAATAGATGAAACCAAATATTAATTAAGACAATAAAAATACTTTTAATGAATGAAGGGGTGTTTGATGATGTTGTTGTACTCGTTTACCATTTCATATATGTTGTGAAATGTACGGGTATGGGTCCATAGAAAATCATGGTCATTGGTGATCCATCCTTGCACATTTATGAACCCTATCCTCTATGATGATTGAATGGATGTAACATGGAAATTGGATAATCACGTAAAATCATTTGATTAAATAGATTTCTAATGAACAAAAATCCTTGTGAGATCACCTATGTTAACCAATCAGAATAAAGGAACATAATGAATGGTGTTACTGAATATTGAAACCCCCTTGAATAGTTTTAGTAACATGTGTGGTTGTTCTTCTTGGTGATTGTGGGAGATGTGGATGGGGATGGGATCCCCTTATGTTGAGCTGTCACTCGTTTGTGAATCTGAGGTTGTGTGTGCCCGTATGTTTGGACTTTTTTTTGGTTCCAGTACTTTGAGGGATCTCATTGATCCCTTCTGTTTTTGTGACATTACAATAGAACCAGGTGTGAATGCTTAAATTGGTGTTTGGATGTTTTCTCCCTTCTTTGTTTGTGGATATGCCTTTAGTTTTCTGGCCGTGAAGAATTCATTAAATGGAATAACTTGAATATGAAAAGAAAAATTGTTTCAATGGGGAATTGTTTCTGGGAATGAGTTTTGACTTGGTTGTGGTTGTGGTGCTTCTTATGAATGTATAGTAATGAGGGTGTTTGTGTATAGGAAGGTTTTGGGAAACCTAGGTTTGGGAGGAGTGCTTGATTACCTATATGTATAACATAGTTCTCATGTTTCTCATTTTCACCCCACCCACGTTGATTACTTCATGACGAAAACCCCCATTTCATGGTGTTGGGTGTTTTTCCCAACACTATTATGAGTGGCTGGATATTAACTCTTTTTCTACTTCCATTCCCAAGTATCCAAAGATTAATTGGGCATGATATGATGCCATGAGTTCCATTTTATCCCAATATTCATTGGGCTTGAAGAGTTGAGGTAGCTATACCATGTGTGTGTGGGTTGGTTGTTCCCCAAGTGTCGTCAGGATGAGGCCCAAGTGTCGTTGGGCATAACAGTAGTTGTTCAGGCCCAGACGTCTTTGGGCGTGGCGATACTTGTGCAGGCCCATGTGTCTGGGAGCATGGCTATGTGTGGTTGTGGTACCCCATATGTTTGAGGGTTGGATGTGTGTTTGTGGTAGCCCAATTGTGTGTGGGCGGGTATGGCAGTGGGACGACTGTGAGAATGGTGGAGAAAGGTTCAACACAAAAGATGTCATCAATAACTAGTTGGAAAGTGTTGTGGGGTACCCAAACCTTGATGTTCTATTACTGTTACCTTACTTGAATTGTGTTATTTGGGGAGTGTTCCATGGTGGGGATTGATCGGATAATTTCCGTATTAGGTGCTTGGTTATCTCCTTTGCTGATGGGGTATTAGAATTCCTCCCAACATGTGCATGAGAAATTTTGGTTTTCCCTATTGAGTATACCTGTATAGTCACCCTACATAAACAAAACTACTTTCAGGTTTCGAGGATGACTTCAATGAACATGCGAGACTGTACTTGTTCAGATGCCCGGGGGTAGCTATTTGTTTTTTCTTTTCATTTGTATTAGCTTTGGGAGTTTCTTCTACTGTAGCACTTACAATTTGAAACAATAATATGGGAAAAGAAATTGTTGGTGCATTAATTTTACTTATAGTTTTGGTGTTGTTTGGGACATAATATCTTATCTTCCGATCATAATAAATAAAAAGGGTAATGCCTTCCATTTATCATGTGATTCAATACGATTGGTTCTATTTGTGTCTTCAGGAACTATTGAAGGTAGGTTTTAGGGTTCATTATCTCTCCTTAAACTTGAGGAAGGAATGGTCTGACAGTCTATTGCCCCTTCCCTCATCTTGGTAACGGTGTGTCGTTACAGAATGGTATCAGAGGAAGAGGTTGTGAGATAGGAAGAAGTCCAAAGTTAGGCGTAGTGAGGATTTCATGGGATTGTAGGGAAACAGTGGTAGGAAATCATGGTGTGTGAAATAGGCCATGGAAGACCGTCTAGGAAATAGGATTTTAGGGCCCCCTGCGATCTGATGCAAGGACTTTGGTCCTACCGAATGACCAAGTGAGGATACACTTATTTAAGGGTAGAGACCTTAGGAATGGTACAATAATCATAATTACTCGTGTTCTTGTGTGTCCTGGGTATTTTGGGGACATAAAATGAATAGAATTGTATAAGAAAAAAAATTAAAAGCAATCTTCTACACTACTCGGGATTATGAATTCCTTGTTTACCTTGCATCTATGGTACCTAGATGATGACCACGAGTAGTGCGGGCGATCGAGGTCTAGAAGGTTGATTTGGCTGATCGGTGGAGGGATGACTGAGAGGAGGGGTATGATAGGTGGAAAATTACACTTCTTTCCTTTTAGATGAAGACCCTCGAGAAGTACGAGGGAAACGTCTTAGATATAGATCAAGATGTGGGGAATAGTGTGTGAGTTGTGGACGCTCTATCATAGGGAGAATTTGGAGGTCGTAGTTATATGGCCTGACTTCTAGGGGGAGTTCCAGGAAGAATTCCTCTCTTATAAAAGGAATGATGACAAGAGGACGGAGCTAATCTCTTTTCATTAGGGGAGTATGTCAGATATAGAGTTGAGGATCAAGTTCAAGGATCTCCTTCTCTTTTCTCCAGACCTCTTTCGGGATGAGGAGTCTCGGGTGAGATTTTTAGAGAAGGCACTTTGACCTTCTCTTTAGTATGATGTGACTCCCTTCACTCTACCAATGTACTTGGAGGACCAGAAGAACACTTAAGTGGTAGAAATTATGCACATGCAGGGAGGTGTGCCACAATAGGGGAGCCAGTTGGGCTTGTCAAAGAGAAAGGTCATTTGTAGCATGCCTCTAACGTTAGGGCCTTCTAGGTTTCAGCTAGTGGGGAGCAGGCCCTAACAGTTCCAGTTTCGATCTCGTGGTCCATGCCATTTCCTTTCAGGCCCAGGAATGAGATTTTTCATTTGTGGGAACCATGGTCACCTTCAGAATCAGTTCCAGGACTGAGTATAGTATAGTGGGGGTGGACTAGTTCAACACCCACCTCAGTAGCAGTAGTTTCCAGCTAGGCCCATTAAGTAGCAACATTACGGACAACAAGCTCTTGCACCTTCATGATTAGAAATTGCGGGAGGTGGATGAGATCCGAAGGGGAAGAGGAGCTGGGTGTGAGAAGCTACATGTCGCAGAGGAAGCAGTTCCAGTAGGGTCAGAAGTCGTTCGAGATACAATCTGTCTGTTCAACACTCTTGTATTTTCCATTTTTGATTCAGGATCTTCACAATCCTTTGTTGCTCCTATTCTATACCATGATTTGGGTCTAGATGTTGATAGACTTCTCGTACCCCAAGTTTTGAGTATGAAAGTCAGAGGTTAGACCAGCTTGTCTCGTGTTTTCCACGAATATAGACTGATGTTGGCACCACATCTGTCTAGTGGGGACCTTATTTTACTGCATATGTTGTTCTATGATTTCATTCTACGAATCGAGAAGCTGTTATCTATATGTTCTGTTATTGACTACTTCTGATGATGGTTCTTGTTTTTATATGTGAGCAGACAACCTGTGACCTTCGTTGATGAGTGGGGTTGTTAGGGGGTAGCCGGTGAATGATGCCCCTTCTTTCCTTTATAGCCGAGATGTCAGTAGAGTCAGCGGATACATATATGGTGGATGTCTCTATGATTTTCAATGATGTCATGGAAATTTTCCCTGAGGAGGTGGTGACACTACCCCCTCGACGTGACATTGAGTTTGAGATAGACTTGCAACCTAGTGCCCATCCGATTTTGATGGCTCTCTATTGGATGACACCATCTAAGCTGCAAGAGTTACAGATTCAGATTGATTATCTGATGAAGAAGGTTTTTGTTCGACCAAGCATATCACCATGGGGATCTCTAGTCTTTTTCTTGATGAAAGAAGATGGTGGTCTCAGGCTGTGTATAGACTACCGGAGACTGAATCAGGTAACTGTCAAGAACTATTACCCTCCCCATAGGATATACGACCTCTTTGACCAATTGAAGGGGGCATGATGGTTCTCAAGATAGACCTGTGTTTAGGATATTACTAGTTGAGGTTGAATGAGGGTGAAATCTCTATGATTGCATTTAGGTGCAGATATGGGCACATTGTGTTCTTAGTCATTCCGTTCGGCTTTACGAACATGCCAGCAATGTTCATTGGACTCATGAACTCCATCTTCCGAGAATATCTAGACCTGTTCATAGTCACGTTAATTGACGACATCATGATCTACTCAAGATCAGAGGAGGATCACAATGAACATATAAGGACGGTTTTAGAGGTCCTCCTACAACACCATATCTAAGAGAAATTGTCCAAGTGCTTGTTCTAGACACGATAAGTGCACATTCTTGGACACATGGTGTCTGAACAGGGGATAGAAGAGGACCCATTGAAGGTCGAAGCAGTTTTTTCATTGGAGGCCCCGAATAACATGGATGAAGTTCATAGATTCATAGGTCTATCTGGTTACCACCAGAGGTTTGTACCCACCTTCTCCCGAGTTGCATCTCCTTTGACGTGCATGACCAAGAAATATGAGGCTTTTATATGGAGTGATCAGTGCTATGAAACCTTCATTTATCTGAAGGGGAATTTAGTTAGTGCCCTAGTACTGAGGTCTCTAGAGGATGGGGTGGTGTAAGAGGTGTTATGTGATGCTTCAGGACAAGTACCAGGGTGTGAGATGATGCAGCAATAGGGGGTGATCTCTTATGGGTCTAGGAAGATGCTTCCCCATGAGTGTAACTATGCCACCCATGACTTGAAGATCCTAGAGGCTGTGTTCCCAATAATTTTGTGGTGAAACTAACTCATAGGGGAGCGCTTTGTGGTCTTCACAGATCACATGTTTCTAAGGTATATCTTCTCCCAGTTGGACCTGGTCTTGTAGCAGTGGAGGTGTATAGAGTTTATTCAGAACTACAACTTCAGAATATCATACACTGAAGGTAAGGGGAATGTGATGGCTGATTCCTTGAGAGAAAAGTCATAGAAGGATGAGTTTTGAGAATTGGTAGGTGCTTGGAAGGTGATAGAGGAGTTGGATTCCATACACCTAGATGCAATGGTGGAGGATGGCAGATGCTGCCTGTTCAAGATGTCAGTGTTGTCCTCTCCGTTACACTTGGTGGAGGAGTTTCAATAGGGAGACTCAGAGAGTGAGGTGATGTCAGATCGGGTTAACCAAGGAAATTCGTTGGAAGGATGGTCGGAATACTGGAAGAATCAGATGATGCTTCATGGGAAGTTGTTCGTCCTGGTGGAAATGTGTAAGAGAGTTCACGGTGAGTTCCACAACTCACCCCTATCAGTGCGCCCATCAGTTTCAAAGATATACCAGGGCATGATGTGTTAGTTTTGGTTTCTCAGGGTGAAGCTGCAAGTGGTAGATTTTGTGGGAAAGTGCCTCGTATGTCAGAAGGTGAAGGCAGAACACCACGTCCTAGGAGGCCTGTTACTCCCTTTAGATTTTTCTAAGTGGAAGTGGGACGATATCTCGATGGATTTCATCACAGGACTACATAGATATCAAGGGGTTAGCGATGACATCTGGGTAGTGGTGGACCAACTAACAAAATCAACTCACTTCATAGAAATCAAGGATTCGAGTGTGGTGGATACCCTAGAACATCAGTACATGGATGAGGTGGTGCAGTTGGATAGAGTTATATGGTCTATAGTGTCTAATCGGGATACATGTTTTACATCATGAGTCTGGAGAGGATTGAAATGTGCTTTTGCAACATAGTTATGCCTCATCACTACATTCGATCTCTAGACTAATGGATAGATAGACCACACTATCCAAATGTTGAAGTATATGCTACAGGAATGTCTTTTAGACTTTTGGATATTGTGGGTGTGACACTTGCCTCTGGTAGATTTTTTTACAACAATGGATATCACTATACCATTAGAATTTATCTGGTCGAAGCATTGTAATGGAGGTCATGGAGCTCACCCGTGTGCTGGACATAGGTCGGTGAAGCAGGTGTTCTTGGTCCGTAGGTGGTGCACAACATGATAGAGGAGGTTCATCTTATATGAGAGAGGATGAAGGTGGACCAGGACTGGAAGAAGATGTATGATGATAGTAGGATAATATCCTTGGAGTTCGAGGTTGGGTACCACATGTTCTTGAAGGTATCCACTTGGTGTGGGAAACAGAGGTTCGGTAGGGGGAGTAAGCTTTCTCCAAGGTTTGTCAGACCCTTTGAGGTATTTTAGTGGGTCTGTAATGTGGCTTATCAGATGGTGCTACCACTACCACAACAGAGGGTGCACAACGTCTTCCATGTGTTAGCTTTGTTGGTATCTACACGATGATTCACACAACCTCAACTAGGGAAAGCGGGATATAGAGGATGACAAAACGTTTGTAGAGCGACAAATGATGAATTATGGTTGTGAGGAAATGTTGCTTTGTGGAAGAAACATTCCATTGGTTCGTGTGTTAGGGATTCAAGGTGGCCTCAAAGAGATTACCTGTGAATGGGTGGCACAAATGTGCACCCGGTACCCGGATTTGTATTGAGTTATGTTCTGTTCAGTTTTGTAATTTTTCGGGATGTAGATATTAACCTTTTTAACTATGAATGTGTCATTTTCATTGTTCTTTGAATGTGTGTGAAGGGTCCTGATAGTGGGGAAATGATTACATGATCCCTAATCAAGATCTGTTAGAGTGAATGTGGTTAAACCAGTATGGGCATGTCAATACCACACAAAGCAGATAATATCTTGACATGGGGGAAAGGACACCCTGATCCATATGTCTAGAAAGTTATACCTTTATATGTTTGTGTGGTTACTTGAGGAGTAGGTGTTCCTAGATGTCAAGTAGGTTTACTCTTGAGAGGTAACTTTCGATGTGGTTTTTTCACCCCTATATTCTCTTTGGGTCTAGTTTAATTCTCGAGGGTGTGAATACTTTGATTGGTATCTAATGTAACTGTCTGGGCAGTGTCTCATTAAGGACATTTCCAGAAACTCGATTCCATCAAATGGTTCCACCTAAAAAGTGGCATAGGTCATTGTCACATAACAAAATGGTGGAAACAGATATAGTGGCACCATGATGGTGGCACCGTGATGGTGGCACCGTGATGGAGGCACCATCATGGTGGTACCAATACAGTGGCACTGTGAGGGTCACACATTCATGGGGACACACCTAAATGGTGGCACTGCTTTAGTGGAACTCTGACGGTTGCATCGTAACGGTCGCACCATCACAGTCGCACACCAAAATGGTGGAACTGCTTACGGTGGCACCGTTAGGGTTGCACCGTCATGGTCGCACAATGAAACAGTAGTACCACTTACGATGTCATAGTGATAGTGGCACTAGGACCGTGGCACCACATACTGTGTCTCTCCAAACGGTGTCCCACCCCTATTTTTTTCTAGTTTTTAACTTTTTCCACTCACACAACATATCCATTGAAGTAATGATATTTTAATACCCAATTTAAATCCATTTAATTCCCATAAATGATATGTAAATTCCCCTAGAATCTATGACACCCTTGAATTACCAAATTTTGTGGCCTTTTTCCTCAGTGTCATACCATTTTCTTGTACTTTCCATTTCCACCCTTGTAACACATGTCTTCCTCTGTTTAAATTAAATCCTTTACCTAATTTCTGTTTGGGCCACCTCTACAAAGATAATTATTAAATGGAAATTAATTATGTCCTGTGTATCCACACAACCATGTGGTCAAAACATGATCCACCTTTAAAGCCGTTCAATATTTTGATATCCTGTAAATCCAGGATCTCACCTTTTTATCACATGGGAATTATTTATCTTCAAGGATAGTCTCTTTTCCTTCCTCTTTGATATGTTTGGAGCCCCTATTTCATGAGGCTAGTGGTGCCCCTATGTTGGAGCTTTTCTGGTCACTCTTGGAGTCCCTAGAGTTCCTCCTTTGCAGGTTGCACATCCCATGTTCTTGACGCGTGGAGAGAAACATCGATCATTGATCATCCAAGTGGGGTTCTTACTTCGTCTCTCATTACCGTGTATCCTATGCAGAGGGTATGATAATGTTTCATTTTGAATGGATGAAACAAAACATTAATGAAGATAATAAATTGACTTTTAGAGAATTAAGGGTTGTGCAGATGATGTTGTTGTACTCTTTTACCCGTTATTATATGTTGTGAACTGTATGGTCTTGTATCAACCGAAAATAATGGTCGTTGGTGGTCTTTCCTTGCTCACTAATGAATCCTATCCACTGTGATGATTGAATGGATGTAACATAGAAATTGGATAATCACATAAACTCGGTTGATTAAATGGATTTCCAGTGAACAAAAATCCTTATGTGATCACCCTGGTTAACCAAAATGGAAGAAAGATCTTAATTAATGGTGTGCATAAATATGGAAACCCACTTGGTTTTTTTGGTAACATGTGTGGTTATTATACATGGTGGTTTTGGGGTGACGTGGATGGGGATGGGTTCCCCTGCTATTGAGCAGTTGCAGGTTTTTTAATCTAAGGTTGTGTGGGGCCATATGGTGGGGCTTGGTTTGGTTCCAGTACTTCATGGGATCTCACTGATCCCTTTTTTTTGTTGTTACATTACAAGATAACCGGGTGTGAATGCTAAAATTTTTGTTTGGTGTTTTTCTCCATTATTGTTTTGTGGCAATGCATTTATTTTCCTGATAGTGAACAATTATTTAAATAGAATCACATGAATAGGAAAACAAGAATGGGTCCTATGGGGAATTGTTTCTGGGAATGAGTTGTTACTTGGTTGAGGTTGTGGTTCTTTTTATGAATGAATAGTAACGAGGGTGTTTGTATATGGGGTGGTTTTGGATCCCATAAGTTGGGAAGAGTGCGTGATTACCTATATGTATAACATAGCTGTTATGTATCATATTCACGCTCCACCCAAGTTGAGCACTTCATGTCAAACACCCCCATTTCGTGGGGGAGGGGGGTTTTCCCAACACTTATATCAGTGGTTGGTTATTATCTCTTTTTCTACTCCCTTTACCGAGTATCACAAGACTCTTCATGAAGTCTATGATGGCATGTGGTCTATTATAGACAATGATTCTTCAGGTAAGAAACATTATGGTAGTTATCCCAGGTGTTTGTGGGCAGGTTGTTTCCCAAGTGTCTTCGGGATAAGGCCCAAGTGTATTCGAGTTGGTAGTAGTTGTTTGTGCCCATGTTTCATTGGGTGTGGCGGTAGTTGTGATATCCTATGAGTCTATGGGTGTAGCTATGTGGTGATGTGGTAGCCGGGGAGTTTTCGGGCATAATGTGTGGTTGTGGTAGCCCATGTGTGCGTGGGTGGGTTATGACAGTGGGACTTCAGTGTGAATGGTGTGGGAGGTTCAACATGTAGGATGTCTTCAATAACTAGGGGGAATGTGGTCCGGGGTACCCAATCATTTCTTTGTTATTTATATTACCTTACATGACTTCTGTTATTTAGGGAGTGTTCCATGGTGAGTATTGGGTTGATATTTTCCTTATTAGGTGCTTGGTTATCTCCTTTTTTCATGGGGCATTAGAATGCCTCCCCACTTGTGCATGAGTGTTTTTGATTTTCCATAATGAGTATACTTGTATAATCAACCTACTTATATAAAACTTCTTTTAGGTTTCCAGTAGGAATTCGAGTACCGTGCAGGACCATACTTGTTCAGACATCGGGGCAGTAGTTGTTGCTATTTTATTTCCATTAGTATTTTTTTTGGAGGTTCTTGTATTGTAGATCATAATTTTGAAACATGCATATGGTAAAGGAAATTGATTGTGCATTACTTTTACATACTGTTTTGGTGTTTTTTGGGACTTACTATCTTATCTCCAAATCCAACTAAATAAAAAGGGTAATGCATTCCATTTTACGTGTGATTTTATACCCTTGGTTCTAGTCACCACTTCGGGACCTATTGAAGCAGGACTTTAGGGTTCATTCTATATCCATCAACATGAGGAAGGAACTGTCTAGCCATCCACTGTCTTATTCCTCATCTTGGTGAAGGCGGGTCGTGATAGGTCCCTTAATACAACCATAAAACATTATTATATGAGTTGAGTAGTGACAATTCCCTACAGCTTCTTATTATTGTTTACAATCTCATTCATGAATTTTAATAGGACTACTTGTTTGAGAGGGCCTATAAATAAGTGAGTATTAATATGATTTTTTAATGTGTTTAAAAAATTTACCTTTTTTTGCATTTATCATAACATGTGACATTCATTCTATAAATGTAAGTCTCGGTTTTCAATATAGTTGTTCTTCTTCAGCATATTCATCTATTTTTACCTTTCAAATCTCAATTTCTATTTCAGTTTATTCAACTGGATGTTCTTCATTTCATTGTATAAATTCTATACCACATACATTTGTTTGATTCCCACTTTTATTTAGTAATGCCTTTAAATCCTTACATGGGCATACATTAGGGCATCATGGTAGTTCCCCTCTAGGACTCTCCATGGTTTGATTAGTAATTTGGGTTACATGTTGCTTCAAATTCCAAAATATAGAATTTTGGTTAATTGATTCTTCATTTATTCCCTTTAGTATAACCATTTTTATGGTCATGAATATAGACAACATCTCTTCCAATATATAGACCCAACATATCAGTGTGGTCTAATGGGGTTCTTGTTGTTGGTACCCTTGTGGCATTGGTTGATATACATTTTGTTTTTGAGGCTGCCAACCCTAATATTTATTAACATGATTGTAATCTAAATAATTTATATATTGTATATTCATAACGTGGGATTTTTTCTACAGTCTCATCATGATTTCAATATTCTGGGTTGATATTACTATTTTTCCCACCACCCTGTCATTATTTCTGATTATGTGAACCCCTATTAATTTTGTTCCTTATCCTTAAAATTGGAAACTATTTCTAACCATTTCATATAATAGGTTATATATCACTACATGTGACTTCTTCCTTAGTGATCCTCCAGCTTCAGTGTCTATAATCGACCTATTTACTTATGAAAATATTATACAATATGTGGATTAGACATAATATATCTCTGCCATGATGGGGAAATTTTCTTGTAATATATTCGTATGTTTCCTATTAAGAATATATATATTCATTTTAAAATTGAAAAATATTAAAATATTTACCCATATGTACATTTATTTGGACGGTGGGATGAATTGGGTGAGAAAGTTTCCTTCTATATCATCCCATACAGTGATGGAATGTGAAGATGAGCTTTGGATCCAATCTCAATCTCTCTCACGTAATAAAATTAGAAAAAAGATGGAGTCTTACCACATTACATGAAAAATTATGGAATTTAGATGTGTTAAAGATCTTGAAGAAGTTTCCTAGATGTGTGTTTGATCCTTCATGCAGAATTCCAATGAATTTAATGCCGTTTGAGATCATCTGTATGATTTATGGTTTAATTTCAAAGTTGCTTGCAACCAATGGAGATTATAGGATGGTCTATATCAATCATATGTTCAATTGACACCTATAATATCTGAGCTTCCACAACCTGATCTCTCTTTTAAGAACTCCTTTAGTAGCTGGATATTTCTATGGTCCGACCATGATTGTATCTTCCTTATTCTTCTTTAATCTTTTCTCCAATTGATGATTGAAGAAAAAACAATTTTGTTTTTTCTCATGTCTTCTGGTCATGTAATTAAAAATTTAAAAACTGTAAACTATAGAAAAAATACACCGAGCTTAAGTAGAGAAATTAAAATAAATAAATAAATCATTAAAATTAAAGAAAACCTAAAAAAATAACTTGTAACTATCCCCAGAAATGGAACTGGTGTTGAAATGCTTGAAGTGCATCATTATTTTCCTATAAGTCGAATAATTTTTATTAAAATAACTAAAACTATGATTCTCAATTAATTAAAATTTAGTATTAGTAATGTTTGAGGTTGAACCCACAATGATGGTGGATTAGTTTATTTATGTTTTAAAATATATTCATTGATTGAAATGATGAAAGAGGTGAAGAATGAGATTGGGGTTTTGGAAACAGTTTGAATGAAGAATATTTATAATGAAATAGGTTGAATATTTGGTTTGAAATCATATTTTAATGGAATGCCTAGATTTTTTAGTTTTAGGGCCCATGTGAAATTGGATTTTTCTAAAATATTGTTATTAATCCATGATTTGTTTTAGATTTTATATGATGGAAATCCAAAGGTCAGGGTATACCCTCATTGACATGGTAATCCCATATTTCACCTAGTCATATAATTTATGGGTTCACTGAATCATGTTTGTTTCATTACCTTATTTAAACCCAATTCTCATATATTTTACCAAGTTCATGCCTCCTTCTTGGGTTGTTAGTTGCGAAATTTTAATTTTTTCTTTTCAGATTTAAATACATATCGTTGTGAAAAAAGAAAAATAAATGTATTGAAAAATTATTATTGAATTTTTAAAAAGAAAATACAAGAATAATGAAAATGAAATCAATCCAATAGAACCTTCGCCCTTCTATTTAATAACCCTAACACATGGTAGGTTTACTCCCCCATCCTATTGAAGAGAGAATATTAGGGATGGAATAAATAAAAAGAAAGCATATTGAAAACGAAGATGAAACATGGGAGGACCCTACACAGCTAAACATATCACTCCAAGCATAGGCCTCCAGGATCTGTTTCATACCAGTAGCCTAGACCACTATTTATAGAGTCCATATAGGCTCGAGGATCATGGAATTCCATTATGTATTTATAAAAAAGAGATCATGGGGGGAGGGGGGATTCTTAAAACACTTCAAAAATTGAAGATTCCTAGACTCGTGACATTTTAACCCACTCCTAACCTTTTTCATGTCATATAGTGATTACAATATGTGTAAATATTGCAACACATGTATTGTATTCATAACACGAGTCATTTCTAAGAATTATCCCTTATGTCACGGTAAGGCACACATTTGTCACGCAGTGAAACATATCAAATTATTTAATGGATTCCTTCCTCTACTTCATGAACTATAGTTCATTAATGACTTGTACCGGTGAACTATATGATGAGTAATGCCATTTTTTTATTCTAGGAACCTCATTTTGACTTAGTTATTATGTTATGTTCCTTGGAAGTGCTCCATGGTCATTATATTTTGTGAAGACCTTTATATGATGGAATTAGTTTTTGTTATTACACTTTTTACTCAATTTTCATAACCTATTTCATCCTAAAAAAATATAAAAAAAAAACACATGGGATATATGAATTAATTAGCAATTAAATCATCAAAGTCACTACATTTTAATATCAAATATATATATAAAATAAATCACTTATCAGTAGTTGTAAAAGAGGGGTGAGGAACCCATATTTCAGAAGAGTAACAACATAGGAAAAAGAAATAATGAGAAGGAAATTTAGTCTCACAATAACAAGTCATAAAATTAACAATAACTAGGGTATTTAAAATCACATGATATCATATTAAATTGTGAATAAATGGCCCAGAAAATAGAATAACACGAATTGAATGAATTGGAGTAAATGATCCTATACCTTGGATGGATGCTTCTTAAAGTTATATAAATAATCCTTGGAATCTTGTGACCAGTTTTTAGAGAGTCTTTATAAGGATTGTAAGAGTGTAATCATGATCAAAATCATTGGTGTGTAATGTGATGATGGAAAGGAAGATATTTATACTTGAGTAGGGGTGGTTTTAAGGGTTAAAGTATATGTTATTTAACCACTACTAGATAATGTAAATTACATCCTTTTTTAGGATTATTATTTGGTGGGAGATATTTTTCAGACATTCACATGAACTGTAATTCAAATCATTCCTTATATCCAACCAAATTAATGCACATATTCCAAAAAATACATTTTCTTAAAAATATAATTTTTGGTTCCAAAATATATGGTATAAATTTATAAAATAAAATTATTATTTTTAAATTGATTTTTATACTTATTAAACTCAATTTTGATTAAATAAAATGTTTCATAAATTTTTATTCTTGCTGACATAATATTCATGTCATAATATCGTAGTGCATTATAAAGAATCAATTATCACTTTTTCACCAATAAATAAACATTGTCATATATTTCCCCAAAAAATCACCCAAAGATCATTTTGGTGTTTTATGTACAAAAATATAAATTATTTTATCAAAATAGTTCTCTAAATATTATTATTTTGTCTTCAAATAAATATCGTTATTTCTGAAATTCAGCAATTTAATTGACAAATAAAAATTCTGGCCATCCTAAAAATTATATACGACTTTATTAAAATATATAATTATTTTAATAATTATTTTATGAGATTGTTTCAAGAAAATAAATTTAATTTCAAACTTATACATTTATAATTAAATGTTTTTTTAGTAAAATATGTTTTTAGCCTCCAAAAAACTAATACAATTTTGATTATATCATTAAATAATCCATTTATTGTGATTTTTTATAATTATAAATAACGTGTAATGTTATTATGAAATATAAAAGTATTCATATGTGCTCATAATAAAAAAATTAATTATAAAATTTGATTTTTATTAATAACATAATGGAATTTTTAAGGCCTTATATCTTCCATTTTGTTATGCATGATATGCCGAGGATTTTCACACTTATAAAAAACATCATGATGTTTTTATAATGAAGCCCCTAAAAATACTCCCAAAAAAATTGAGCTCCCTTTCATTTTTTTCTTTTCAAGAAGACACACAATGTATAATTGCCACACCAATCGATGCTCCACCCAAACATGTTCTCCCAGTTATGTCTGTCACATTCATAGATTCTATTTTTACAACCTCCACAAAGGTCAGAAGGTATAAGAAAATCAATATCAACTAAATATCATCCCTCAGGAAAATCTCAATCCTTAAAGATTTAATGGAATTTTTTTAATAAGCACGTGTTCTAGGTGCACTAACTCAACCTATCATGTGGAATAATCCAAAAATATATACCCACCTTTATCTAAGGTTAGAAATTACCAAGTGTTTTCCACATGAAATGTTTCAGGATAAAACTTCTTGTTAGAGGGTTTCATGAAGGAAGACCAGGTTAAATCCTCATGCAACATAGATTTCACGATGGAGTCCCACAATCTCTTTCCTAGCACTTCAAGAATATATTTGGAACAACCCACCTTATAGGCCTAATTTTTTTTTATAATAGAAGATCATTTTAATCCACTCAAAAAATTCCTCAGGTTCTTGGGTTACTTTATTTTAATGGAAGAAGGGTGTATTATAGTTAGTGAATTCTCATCCATGATCCATCATTCAGCTTGGTAAACCAATATCCTCCTAGCGTAGAGTCTCGATAGTGTAGATTATAACTTCCAAAAAATGAGGGTCCATTAGAGGATTTTTCTGCATATTTTTTCCTATAATTTCCTCACTCATATTATAAAGATATCTTCTAGGTGGCATTTTCTAATAAATACAAGGTAATAACCGAAAATAATAATAGAAATTCACAAATCATAAGACCAACTTCCAAAATCTATATTAATTCCATTAAATAATAAGAATTTATATCAATCACAAATCATATTAATGAATGTAAAAACAAAAAAATATTAGTAGGCCCATCCAAAAAACCCCAAATTTATTTTATTCAAATAAAATACACCACTTATGTCATGAATGAAAACAAAACTCCTTGACCACCCATTGTCACCTTAGTTCAGACAATGAAGTGAGCTAGTTAGGAACCCTACCGCACTTAAGAACAAAATTCTAAAAGTCCAATATCATGTATACAAACGACATCCAACTAAAACCATGTAGTTTCATATCAATTTAGTCTAGTTAAATCCTTCTCATAATATATTTTAAATGAACCAAAACCAGTCAAATAGTCATGTCTCTAAAAGAAGGTCTACCAAATGGTGAGGTGAAAAAAAATCACAAGTCTCATGTATAATGGAAGAACAAATAGATTTCAAAGTGTAAGAAAAATATGTAACCAAGAGACAAAAAATTTTAAGCCTAATTGGCTAAAAAATATTTTAAAATAATAAATTTCAATGGATAACACCAATGTTACCTTCCATCACCACCAAACTATACCACTAGGAAGACGACAACAACAGAGATAAGCTGGAGAACAACATAATGACCATCCCTTTACCTGTTTCATACAAAACCACATAATAATATTAAAAAAATGAAAAAATAGGGTGTACGAATAATTCTATAAGGCCCCGACATTAAAACTTACTTATTATTGAATTAAATGAATAATTCACAGTGTGGATCTTTTCAGGATTAGAGTTTTAGAGAATTTGGCCATAACTATTACATCTCAAAAGATTACAAAGTAGATACATCTACTGTGTTTCCATAAAATAATAACTCTAAAAAAGAAAAATGTCCAGTTCCATGTTTTAGATAGAATAAATTTCCCTCAATCCCTTCCTTGACCGTATTCCACATTAAGTCCTGTGAAAAACATTTCAAAAAAACATGGGGTGAGCATAAAAATCTCAGTAAGGGATACACAAAGAATGAAAACTGTTTGTTTATCAAACATCAAGTAAACCATGTATACTTTATCAAAGTAATACCTTCACCTTTATGAAGTAGTAAAAACACTTCAATGAATATAATATCATTACTTACCCTTTTGTAACCCACAGATTACCATAAAACCCATATAAAAAACACATAACATATAAATGTAACTTGGGACATAATCATACGTAAGTGGAATAACCATACGGTCGACTTCCACACATATCACTTAATGGAATAGCCATACGGCCGACTTCCATACATACTTAATGGAATAGCCATACGGCTAACTTCCATACATACTTAATGGAATAACCATACGACCGACTTCCATACCCTATGCATTGGAGGTTATAAAGTAACCACCTGTCCTGGTATTCACGTCACCACCTGTCATATGGTTTATCACGTAACCACCCGTCAAATGTCCAAGTACCATTATAAAATCATAAGACATAATACAAATATAATGGATAGAAAACATTTCCACATTTCGATCAAAATATATCACAAAAATATATTTACAAAAAAGAAACCATTATAAAAAAAATATTCAATACCAAAATACATAAAAGATTTTATGTAATTTATTTCATTTAAAAAACATTATGGCTTGTTGAGTAAGCCAAAGACCAAATAATACTCACGGCGGCAGAAAAGGTCTTTGTCACCGCGTATGTTTAAAAAAAACATTCCTTTTTGTAGTTTAGTAAAACACTTCGTAGAAAAAGATTCCTTTTGTTTAAAAGTAAAATTCAAAGGGGATTATACACTGTATAAAAAAAGTTGTGTATAAAATGAAATATGCCTCAATGAAAGGAGATTGAAATGAAGTCCCTTACCTCGGGTCTGACTTGACTCGATCATTCTTTAACGTCCTGAATAATAAACTTGAGTTAATTTATACTTTCTTATGAACCTTTTCAAGTTCATAATTCCTTTTATATCACTTATTGTAATGTTATAAACATTATGTGATCATTTAAGTTAATAACGGTCGTTTTGTCGTTATTTGGTACTTGAGTCAAATGTGAACTTCTTATATTTACAAGTTGTTCACGTAGTCAAATATCCATTATCTCAAGAATGATATTCATGATTTGGATATCATATATATCATATATATCCAGAATATACATGAATTATTAATATTAAATAATAATTTAGAGGTATGAAAGGAAATGCACCGTTCATGGAGATGGTAAGTCGTATGTACGTTTGAACGCTACTTTCATTTCTTTGTCATATTAATGGAATTAAAAATAAATGAGAGATATGTATATTATTAATTAATGAATTATATTCATCCTGTAGATGTATAATAAATCATATATATCCATTATATGTACTTATAATAGTACATTACATTTGAGGATAAGAAATAAAATGCGCCGTTCTTGGAGACGGTAAGCCGTACGTACGCATGAACACTACTTTCATTTCTATATCATACATTAATGTAAAGAAAACAATAATTATATAAAATTATATTATAATATCAGTATAAAATCATATATAATAACTTTAAATCCATCCTTTATGTGTCCCACATATGGCATTAACGAATCAAATCATTTTCAGGGGGCGGTAGTCCGCACTTCTAAAATGAAATTATCGTGTTTACCCAAAATGGAAACCATAAAGGTATGACACAAATGAAAAATACAGAAGCTTAAGTAAAACATAAAAATATTATATATCATATATAAACATTGTGACTTCGTAATGGCCACCTCTGAAGGTGTTATATGAGTGTTGAACAATCATCGTTTCGTGAGGCAGAAATTCCCCATCCAAAGAAACAATATATTATTTAACCATTAGATGAAGGTGTGTGTAAGTGTAGCTCAAATAATTATCATAAAAAAGTCCTATTATATTGAATATACTCTATTTATTACAAAATAAATGAATAAAAAGAGTTTAGGTGGTTCGAGAAGCAAAATAACACAAAAGAACACAAGTGAAGACATTAACTTAAAAGCGGGTAACTACCATTGGTTTGAGCTCAAAGGCTTCCTTGGGATGACTTCTGCCAAATGTGAGGCTTCTAAGAGTAATAGAGGGATGTGTAGAGAAAAAATGGGTAGGGTTTGGCTGATCCAATGGCTTGAGAGGTGTGGGTAAGGAGGTAGAGGTGGGGGCCTTTTATAAGAGGAGAGGAGGGGCACTCTTTGAATGTAAGGAAATCTTACTTTATATTAGTATGAGTTTCGTATTTTAATTGTCCCACATTGATTTTTTTAGAGGATAAGGTGATAAGGGTTCTAAATAATCCCATACAATAGGTTTTGGACATCTGTAGGTCTTAGATTTTACATTATCTTTCCATTTTATTTAAATCGTTAAATAATGAGGTAATGGATGCATCATCATGATGTTATATATAATTAAATATATTTAATGTCTAAAAATTATAAAAAAACTACTATGATGTAGGAAATATTTTTCTCTTTCCAATTAATATTTATAGTAAAAAATATGATTTTTATAAACCCATTTAAAATTTTTTAGTAAAACAACTCATGTTTGTGACATTTTTATTTTAACAATAAATAAAAAGATATTAATGTCATTTCCCAACCAAAGTAGCTCCATGGGGTCCCCAAGTTGACCCTTGGCTTGTCTTGGTCAGCCATGACACATACAATAAGTGTATGACATGTGTCATGTTCATTTTATATTATTAAAACATTATTTTTATCATAAATTACATTAATTACCTCTAATCGCGATTAAAAACTTAATAAATTAGTATTCAACAAAAAATTATTTTAATCCCATTGAACAAAATTTTACTTCCTAATTACAACCATGTATGTCAGATTTTTTCAATTCAAAACACAAAGGTGGTAAATTTTCATTTAAACAGAAAATCAGTTTTTATAAGTACCACTTAGTGGTTTCACTATTCATCAAAAATTGAAGTTTTTCAGAAAAATACCAAAAATTCACCCTAAGATATATTTGATATTCCAAATTGAAAAATGATGTCTATTTTAAAAAATTCAAAACATATAAGTTGAATTAATTAATTTAATAATTAATTCCCACTTTCAGAGCAAATAGCGTGTTTTTTTTGAAACAATAAGTATCAAAATATTGACAGTAGTTTATATCCAATTTCAAGGTGAAATTAATTCCAATGACCAATATTGTATTAAATGGTAAAAATATATTTTAATTTCACTTCAAAACCACTTAAAAATACAATCTAATCATATTAATAAATTATATTAAAAAGAGGTTTTGAATTAAAATACAACATTTTTCACTATTCATTTAACAAAGATCTTTATCGAAAAAATACCGAAAAATTACACAAAGTAAATTTTGATGTCCCGATTAAAGAGAAGAATTTCATTTGGTCCAATAGAATGTATAAGAGTGACCAAAACTATATTTAATGACGGTTCTCCATTAAAAGTTGATAAGTGGACCTTTAGTGAAAATTAGAGTATATATGCCTAAAATTGAATTCTTTTTGTATTTTATGCCTTTATCCTTTATTGGATAAGTAAAATAACATTTTATTTATTTCTATTCATTCCCTCCAATACAATGGCTACGTGTTAACTATCATTTAAAATAATATTATTCTATTACTAATGTGCAATGTAAGATTTCAAAGAAACTCTTTGTTGCGTATCGGGTATGCTATCGAACATAGCAACCCCTTTAAAGTAAAATTAATATTTAATTCAAAAATATTAATAAATATAAAAATGTATTATTCTTTATTTACCTGGGATGTTACATCCTTCCCCCTTTTTGGGAATTGCGTCCTCGTAATTTTATTAACTTATCCAAATAAGTGGGGGTATTATCTCTCATAGAATTTTCAGATTCCCACGTTGCCTCTTCAACCATATGGGTTTTACACAAATACTTTACCTGGTGAATTAACTTATTTCGAAACACTTTCTCTTTTTGTTCAAGAATCTGGTCTAGTTGTTTTTCATAAGAGAGATTCTCTTCTAACTGAACTACCTCTGGGCTCAAAACATGAGATGGATCTGGTATATATTTTCTCAACATCGAAACATGAAAAAATTGTGTACCTGAGATAAACATAGAGGTAAATACACTTGGTAAACAACTAATCCAACTTTCTCCACAATTTCATATGGTCCAATGAACCTTGGACTCGGATTTCTGTTCTTACCAAATCGCATCACACTCTTCCATGGTGAGACTTTGAGAAAAATATGATCACATACCTCGGAAGATAGATCCTTCCTCTGGTTATCCGCATAACTCTTCTGTCTACTCTGAGCTATCTTCATGTGTTTTGGAATCAACTGAACTTTTTCTTCTATCTCTTCTACCAATTCTGGTCCCATTAGCTTCCTTTCACCCACTTCATCCCAAAAAGCTGGAGTTCGACACCGTTTACCATATAATGCCTCAAACGGAGCCATATATATAGTGTAATGAAACCTGTTATTATAAAAAAACTCAACCAAAGAAAGATGTTGGTCCCAACTTCACTGATAATCCATCGAACAAGCCCGTAGCATATCTTCGAATGTCTGAATTGTTCGTTTTGACTACCCATCTGACTGAGGATGAAAAGTTGTACTAAAATTTAATTCAGTACCCAATGACTTTTGAAGGCCCTTCCAAAAGTTAGAAGTAAACCTGAGATCACGATCAGATACAATGGAGATATGATCTCCATGTAACCTGACTATCTCTTTAAGATACAATCGAGAAAGTTGATCAAGAGATATAGTATCTCAAATAGGAAGTAAATGAGAAGATTGAGTCAATCGATCAACAATAACAAATATTGAATTATTACCTCAATATTTCTTCAGTAATCCCACAAAAAAGTCCATGGATACATTTTCCCATTTCCACTCTGGAATTGGTAAAGGCTGAATCATCCCTTTTAGTAACTGCCACTCTACTTTAACCTGCTGGAAAGTCAATCACTTCAAAGTAAAATCATTAATATCCTATTTCATTCCATCCCACCAGTAATACTCCTGCAGATCTCTCTACATCTTAGTACTGCCTGGATTAGCTGAAAACGGGGAACTATGAGCCTCACATAACAACTCATTCTTCAACTGTGAATCACAAGGCACATATAATCTCTTCCCAAATCTCAAAACGCAAACATGATCAATGTTGAATTCAGGCAACTTACCCTTCTGAAACAGCTCTACCTTTTTCTGCAACTCACTGTCTTGCTTCTGTGCTTGCTTGATTCTGTCTGATAGAGAAGTTTTCACTGACACTTGAAACAAAATAGAATAACTTCATGAACAAACAACTTTCATGCCAAATTTCATCAAATCAAAAACCAAAGGATCTCATTCCAAACATATCATGGTTAATGAAGCATTACTTTTTCTACTCAAAGCATCGACCACTTTATTTGCTTTTCCCAGATGGTAATGAATTGTACAGTCATAATCCTTGATTAATTCTATCCATCTCCTATGTGTCATGTTTAATTCTTTCTGGGTAAATATATACTTTAAACTTTTGTGATCAGTATATATTTCACACTTTACTCCATACAAATGATGCCTCCAAATTTTTAGGGAAAAAACAACAACAACTAATTACAAATCATGTGTAGGGTAATTTACCTAATGAGTTTTCAACTATCGTGAATCATATGCAATTACCTGATCATTCTGCATAAGGACACATCCATGTCCCTTCAATGAAGCATGACTGTATATAACAAACTCACCATTCCTGGAAGGAAGTGCCAAAACTGGAGCTTTCACCAATCTTATTTTCAACTCCTGAAAACAATCATCACATTCTTTTGTCCATATAAACATAACACCCTTCTGAGTTTGCATAGTCATTGGACTAGAAAACCGTGAAATTTTTTAGACAAACCTTCAGAAGTAACCTACCAAACCAAGGAAACTATGGATCTCAGTTACATTTGTGGGTCTCGGCCACTCTTCAACAACTTTTGTTTTAGCAGGATCAAAAGTTACACCATTTTTTGAAACAATGTGACCAAGGAAAGAAATTTTTTGTAACCAAAACTCACAGTTGCTGAATTTTCCATATAGTTTATTTTATTTTAAGGCTTGCAAGATAACCCTTAAATGACTTTCATGCTCATCTTTACATTTAGAAAACACCAAAATATCATCAATGAAAACAACCACAAACATATCCAAGAACTCATGGAAAATTCTATTCATAATGTCCATGAATGCAACATGTGCATTGGTTAACCCAAAAGGCGTAACTACAAATTCATAATGGCCATATCTGGTACGGAACGCAGTCTTAGGAACATCTGCCTCATTTACATTCAACTGATGGTACCCCGACCTCAAGTCAATCTTCGGAAAATACTGAGCTCCGTGAAGCTAATCAAATAAATCATTCATATGAGACAAAGGATACTTGTTCATAACAATGATATTATTCGAGTCTCTATAATCAATGCAAAGTCTCATTGAAACATCTTTCATTTTAACAAACAAGACAGGACCACCCCATGGTGATGTTCTAGTTCGAATGAAACCTTTATCTAATAACTACTGCAATTTCTTCTTTAACTCTAAAAGTTCAACATGATCCATTCGATAAGGAGGTTTTAAAATTGGCTTAGAATCAGGAACTAAGTCAACAATAAATTCAACTTCTCGATCATGAATAATATCAAGAAACTCATCAGGAAAAACATCAAGATACTCATTTACCACCAGCACATCATTAATCTGAACAATTCCCTTGTTTACAATAATATTTTCAAGATAAAATTCATTTCCATCTTTTACTAGTTTCTCAACTTCCTGATATGTTATCAAAATCAGGGGTTCGTTATTGTACACAAACTGAAAATCATTATGAAAAGAAACCATTTTAGATCTACAGTTAATATTAGTATGATAAACAGAAATCCAATCCATGCCCAGAATAACATCAAACTCTACTATAGGAAAAACAATAAGGCTTGCAGGTAGATTCTTTCCACACACAAGGATATGAAGGTTCTTATAATTTCTTTTTGTCTCAAAGTTTCCTCCGGGTGTTTTTACCATAAGTTCAGCATTCATATCTTGAGATGGAATTTCCAATTTATTAGAAAACTTCTTAGAAATGAAAGAATGTGTAGACCCTGAATCAAACAACACATTGGCATAATATGAACAAACAAATAGTGTACCTGATACTACTTCATTCAACGACCCAACATCTGCTGAAGTAGTTACATAGGATTTCACCACCCATTTCTGCTTTTAGTCTGGCTGATTTCCCCTGTTGAGTTCTTCATTAGACACTCATTTGCATAATGACCCATTTCATTACACTTAAAACATCTTACCGCTGGCCTTTAATTGCCTGCCTGATCATCTTCCTTATAGTTACGAGCAATATGACCAGAAATACCACACAGAAAGCACTTTCTAGACTTGCATGAACATTCTCCAGGATGCATCTTACCACACTTCTCACAGGATGGATATTTGGTTTTCTTACCTCCATGCTTATTTGATGAATTCTTCCCCTTTTCCAGCCAACTAGACCTCTTATTCTATCATTTTTCAAAGAACACCTGATCATCAGCAAAATCCATTTCCACCTTTTCCGCACATCGTACAAGTTATTCCTAACTTTCGAACTCACGAGATGATAAAGCCCTTCGATACTTTGGATTTGACCCTGAGTAAAAACAGTTGATTTTACTATCAAGATCTCGTATGATGTTTGGAGCATACCATGCCAGTCGAGTGAACCTTGATTCATAAGCAGCCACTAAGTCATCCTCCTGC
Organism: Viscum album; assembly: GCA_963277665.1. NCBI lineage: Eukaryota > Viridiplantae > Streptophyta > Magnoliopsida > Santalales > Viscaceae > Viscum > Viscum album. The sequence goes on along the minus strand of OY728128.1, from coordinate 410,415,163 downwards.
CTCAATTCGTGAAATTGTTTTTCCATCCTAAGATGAACCTTCGTAGGAAAATATTTCTCAAGAAACATACCTTTTAATTAGTCCCAGTGAAGATCATCAATCTCATCACTATACCTGATATTTTTCATCATTGACCACCACTTATCTGATTCTCCTTCAAAACATTAAAAACCAAGACTAACCTTTTGATGTTATGAACATCCCATGACATCAAAAATCTTCTCCAGTTATTTAATACACCCTTCAGCTAGCACATGGTCAGATGATCCTCTTAATGATGGGGGATGTTGCCTCATGAAATGTTCAACCACTGACATGTTCCTCTGCGGTTGATCTGGCTGATCTCGTGCATGGATACCACAACCATTTATAGCTTGAGTCAACTGTGCCATCACTGAAACAAACTGTTCAGTTTCGATTCCAACCATCCCAGGTTTCTGATTTGGAAGGTTGTCTTCCTCCTCATGTCATCCCAACTTAGCTGCCTTGTTTCCTCTATGGAAAAACATTCTGAACACAGAAATATCTTAGGCGAAGCAACATGGTAATCTGTAAATTCTATATCATTTCAACCATACCATAAATTAATTTATAATTTAACACTTTTCTAACTCCTAAAGTTATTTAAACCGACCTCTGATTCCAACTATATGGCTCCTTCCTTAAACCTTACTTATTATTGAATTAAATTAATAATTTAGATTGAGGATTTTTTCAGGATTAGAGTTTTAGAGAATTAAGACATAACTATTAAATCTCAAAAGATTAAAAAATAGACACTTCTACTGTGTTTCTATAAAATAAAAACTCTTGAAATGAAACTTGTCTAGTTCCATGTTTTAGATAGCATGACTTTCCCTTGATCCATTCCTTGACCATATTCCACATTATGTCCTGTGAAAAACATTTCAAAAAAACTTGGGGTGAGTATAAAATGATCAGTAAGGGATACACAAAGAATGAATACTGTTAGTTTTTCAATCATCATGTAATCCATGTATACTTTATCAATGTAATGCCCTCACCTTTATGAATTAGTAAAAACTCTTCACTGAATGAAATATCATTAGTTACCCTTTTGTAACCAAAATATTACCATAAAACCCATATAAAGAACACATAACATATAAAGGTATCTTGGGACATAAACATACATAAGTGGAATAACCATACGGTCGACTTTGACACATATCACTTAATGGAATATCCATACGGCTGACTTCCCTGCATAATTAATGGAATATCCATATGGCCGACTTCCATACATACTTAATGTAATAGCCATACGGCCGACTTCCATACACAATGCATTGGAGGTTATAACGTAACCACCTGTCCAGGTATTCACTACACCACCTTTCATATGGTTTATCATGTAACCACCTGTCAAATGTCCAAGTTCCATTATAAAATCATAAGACATAAAACAAATATAATGGAAAGAAAACATTTCCACATTTCGATCACAATATATCAAAATGATATATTTACATAAAAGAAACCATTATAAAAACGATTTTCAATACCAAAAAACATAAAAGATTATATGGTATTTATTTCATTTAAAAAAACATTACGACATGTGGAGGAAGCCAGAGACCAAATAATACTCACGGCGGCGGAAAAGGTCGTTGTCACATCATACGTTAAAAAAGACAATCCTTTCTATCATTTAGTAAAACTCTTCATATAAAAAGATTAATTTTTTATAAAAGTAAAAGTCAAAGGGGTTTATACACCGTATAAAAGAAAGTTGTGAATAAAATGAAATATGCCTCAATGAAAGAAGATTGAGACGAAGTCCCTTACCACGGGTCCGACTTGACTCGATCGTTCTTTAACGACCTGAATAATAAACTTGAGTTATTTTCTACTTTCTTAAGAACATTTTTTTGTTAATTATTCCTTTTATATCACTTATTGCAATTTTATAAACATTATGTGATCATTTATGTTAATAACGGTCGTTTTGTAGTTATTTGGTACTTGAGTCAAAAGTGAACTTCTTATATTTACAAGTTGTTCACGTAGTCAAATATCCATTATCTCAATAATGATATTCATTATTTGGATATCATATATATCATATATATCTAGAATGTACATGTATTTATAATATTACATAATCAGTTAGAGGTATGAAATGAAATGCACCGTTCATGGAGACAGTAAGCTGTACGTACGCAAGAACGCTACATTCATTTCTATGTCATATTAATGAAATTAAAACTAAATGAGAGATATGTATATTTTTAATTCCAGAATTATATTCATACATTATATGTGTCATACATCATATATATCCATTATATTTAATTATAATATTACATTACATTTGAGGATAAGAAATGAAATACACCGTTCATGGAGACGGTAAGTCATACGTAAGCATGAACGCTACTTTCATTTATATCTCATATGTTAATGGAAGGAAAACAGTAACGATATAAAGGTATATTATAATTATAGTATGACATCATATATAATAACTTTAAATCCATCCTTTATACGTCCCACATATGGCATTAACAAATCAAATCACTTTGAGGGGGCGGTAGTTCGAACTTCCTAAAATGAAATTATCATGTTTACCGAAAATGGAAACTATAAAGGTATGCAACAAATGAAAAATACAGAAGCTTAAGTAAAAATAAACATATTATATATCATATATAAACATAGTTACATCTTAATGGCCACCTCTGAAGGTGTTATATGAGTGTTGAACAATCATCATTTCGTGAGGTAGAAATTCGCCATCCACAGAAACAATATGTTCTTTAACCATTAGATGAAGGTTTGTGTAAGAGTACCTCGAATAATTATTATAACAACATCCTAGTATATTGAATATACTGGAGTGTTTACAAAATAATTGAATAAAAAAGAGTTTAGGGGGTTGGAGAAGCAAAAATAAACAGAAGAACACAAGTGAAGACATTACTCTAAAATCGGGTAACTCCCTTTGGTTTGAGTTCAAAGGCTTCCTTGGGAAGCATTCTGCCCAATGTGAGGCTTATAGTAGTAATATAGGGATGTGGAGAGACAAAATGGGTAGGGTTTGGCCGAGCCAAAGGCTTGAGAGGTGTGGGTAAGGAGGTAGAGGTGGGGGCCTTTTATAAGAAGAGAGGAGGGGCACTCTTGGAAAGTAAGGAAATGTTACGTTATTTTAGAATGAGTTTTAGATTTTAATTGTCCCACATTGATGTGTTTCGAGGATATGGTGAAAAGGGTTCAAAATCCACACATTTAATAGGTTTTGGACATGTTTAGTTCCTAGATTTTACATTATCATTCCATTTTATTTAAATCGTTAAATAATGAGGTAATCGCTGCATCATCATGATGTCATATATAATTAAATTTATATATTGTCTAAAAATTAAAAAAATTACTATGATGTAGGAAATCATTTAATCTATCGAAGTAATATTTATAGTAAAAAATATGACTTGTATAAACCCATTTATAAATTGTTTTATTAAAACAACACATGTTTGCGACATTTTTATTTGAACATTAAATAAAAAGATATTAATGTCATTTTCCAACCAATGTGGCTCTATGGGGTCCCCAAGTTGACCAAAGGCTTGTCGTGGTATACCATGACATATCCAATAAGTGTAGGACATGTTTCAGGTTCATTTTATATTATTAAAACATTATTTTTATCTTAAATTATACTAATTACCTCTAATCTCGATTAAAAACTTAATAAGTTACTATTCACCAAAAAATTATTTTAATCCCATTGAACCGAATTTTACTTCTTAATGACAAATATGTATGTCAGATTTTTGAAATTCGAAACACAAAGGTGGTGAAATATCATTTAAATGGAAAATCAGTTTTTAAATGTACCACTTAGTGGTTTCACTATTCATCAAAAATTGATGTTTTTCAGAAAAATACCAAACAATCACCCAAAGCTATATTTGATATTCCGAATTCAAAAATGATGTCTATTTTAAAAAATTCAAAACATATATGTTGAATTAATTAATTTAATAATTAATTCCCGCTGTCAGACAAATAGCGTGTTTTTATGAAACAATAAGTAACAAAAGATTGACACTAGATTAAGTCCAATTTCAAAGTGAAATTAATTCCAACGACCACTATTGGATTTAATGGTAAAAATATATTCTAATTTATCTTTAAATCCACTTCAAAAGATAATCTAATAATATTAATAAATTATATTAAAAAGAGGTTTTGAATTAAAATACAACATTTTAAACTATTCATTAAAAAATGATCTTTATCGTAAAAATACCAAAAATTTACACAAAGTAAATTTTGATGTCCCAATTAAAGAGAAGAATTTTATTTTGTCCAATAGAATGTATAAGATTGACCAAAACTATATTTAATGACGGTTTGCCATTAAAAGTTGATATGTGGACCTTTAGTGAAAATTAGAGTATATATGCCTAAAATTGAATTCTTTTCGTATTTTATGCCTTTATCCTTTATTGGATAAGTATAATAACATTTTAGTTTTTTCTATTCATTCCCTCCAATACAACGACTATGTGTAAACTAACATTTAAAATAATATTATTTTATTACGAGTGTGCAACATAAGATTTCAAAGAAACTCTTTGATTCATATCGGGTACACTATCGAACATATAAACCGCTTTAAAGTAAAATTAATATTTAATTCAAAAATATTAATAAATATGAAAATATATTATTCTTTATTTACCTAGGATGTTACATCCTTCCCCCCTTTTGGGAATTGCGTCCTCACAATTTTATTCACTTATCAAAATAAGTGGGGGAATTTATCCCTCGTAGCATTTTCAGATTCCAACGTTGCCTCTTCAACCATATGGTTCTTCCAAAAAACCTTTACCTGGTGAATTACCTTATTTTGCAACACTTTCTCTCTTCAGTCAAGAATATGGAATGGATGTTCATCATAAGAGAGATTCTATTCCAACTGAACTACCTCTGGGATCAAAACATGAGATGGATCTGGCATATACTTTCTCAACATTGAAACATGAAAAACATTGTGTACCTGAGATAAACATGGAGGTAAATCCACTCAGTAATGAGAAGATTTAGTCAATCGATCAACAATAACCTAGATTGCATTATTACCTCTAGATGTCTTCGGTAATCCCATAACAAAGTCCATGGATACATTTTCCCATTTCCACTCTGGAACTGGTAAAGACTGAAGCATCCCTTTCAGTAACTATCACTCTAATTTAAACTGCTGACAAGTCATACACTTCACAGTAAAATAAGCAATATACCTTTTTATTCCATCCCACCGGTAATACTCCCGCTGATCTCTGTACATCTTAGTACTGCCAGGATGAACTGAAAACAGTAAACTATGAGCCTCACATAACAACTCATTCTTCAACTGTGAATCAAAAGGAACACATAATATCTTCCCTAATCTCAAAATGCAAACATTATCAATGTTGAATTCAGGAAACTTACCCTTCTGAACCAGCTCTACCTTTTTCTGTAACTCACTGTCTTTCTACTTTGCTTGCATGATTTTGTTTGATAGGGAAGATTTCACTGATACATGAAACAAAACAGAAGAACTTCCTGCAAAAACAAATTCCATGCCAAAGTTCACCAAATCAAAAACCAAAGGATCTCGTTCCAAATGTAGCATGGTTAATGATGCATTACTTTTTTGACTCAAAGCATCATCCAATTTATTTGCTTTTCCCGGATGGTAATGAATTGTACAATCATAATCCTTGATTAATTCCAGCCATCTCCTCTGTCTCATGTTCAATTCTTTCTAAGTGAATATATAATTTAAAATTTTGTGAACAGTATATATTTCACACTTTACTCCATACAAATTATGCCTCCAAATTTTTAGAGAAAAAACAACAGCAGCTAATTCCAAATCATCTGTAGAGTAATTTTCCTCATGAGTTTTGAACTCTCGTGAAGCATATTCATTTACCTGATCATTCTGCATAAGGACACAACCATGTCCCTACAATGAAGCATCATTGTATTTAAAAAAATCACCATTCATCAAAATAAGTTCCAAAACTGGAGCATTCAACAATCTTCTTTTCAACTCCTGAAAACAATCATCACATTCTTTTGTCCAGATAAACTTAACACCCTTCCGAGTTTTCTTAGTCATTGGACTAGATAACCGTGAAATTTTTTCAACAAACCTTCGGTAGTAACCTGCCAATCCAAGGAAACTACGGATCTCGGTTACATTTGTGGGTCTCTGCCATTCTTCAACAACTTTTGTTTTAGCACGATCAACAATTATGCCATTTTTTGAAACAATGTGACCAATGAAATAACTTTGTTGTAACCTAAACTCACACTAGCTGAATTTTAAATATAGTTTCTTTTCTTTTAAGGTTTGCAAGATAAACCCTAAATGACTGTCTTTCTCCTCATTGCTTTTAGAAAACACCAAAATATCATCAATTAAAACAGCAAAAAACTTATGCAAGAACTCCTGGAAATTCTATTCATAAGGTCCAGGAATACAGCAGGTGCATTGGTTAACCCAAAAGGCATGACTACAAATTCATAATGGCCATATCTAGTTTGGAATGCAGTCTTCAGAACGTCTACTTCTTTTAATTTCAACTGATGGTACCCCGACCTCAAGTCAATCTTTGAAAAATACTGAGCTCCCTGGAGCTGATCAAACAAATCATCGATATAAAGAAAATGATACTTGTTCTTAACAGTGATATTATTCACGGCTCTATAATCAATAAAAAGTCTCATTGAACCATCTTTATTTTTAAAAAACAAGACAGGAGCACCCCATGGTGATGTGCTAGGTCGAATGAAACCTTTATCTAATGACTCTTGCAATTTCTTCTTTAACTCTAAACGTTCAACATGAGCCATTAGATAAGGATGTTCTGAAATTGGCTTAGAATCAAGAACTAAGTCAACTGTAAATTCAACTTCCCAATCATGAATAATTCAAGGCAACTCATCAGGAAAAACATCAGGATACTCATTTACCACTGGCACATCATTAATTTGAACAGTTCCCTTGTTTTCAACGATACGTGAAAGATAACATTCATTTCCATCTTTTACTAGTTTCTCAACCTCCTGACATGTTATCAAAATCAAGGGTTCATTCTTGTGCACAATCTGAAATCATTCTGAAATGAAACCATTTTAGCTCTGCAGTCAAACTTAGGATGATAAACAGAAATCCAATCCATGCCCAGAATAACATTAAACTCTAATAGAGGAAAAATAATAAGGTTTGTAGGTAGATTCTTTCCGCACACAAGGATAGGAAGGTTCTAATAATTTCTTTTTGTCTCAACGTTTCCATCGGGTGTTTTTACCATAAGTTCAGGATTCATATCTTGAGATGGAATTTACAATTTACTATAAAACTTCTCAGAAATGAAATAATGTGTCGACCCTGAATCAAACAACACATCGACATAATCTGAACAAACAAACAGTGTACCAGATAGTACTTCATTCGATGGCCCAACATCTGCTGAAGTAGTTGCAAAGGATTTCACAACCCCTTTATGCTAGTATTCTGGCTTCTTTCCCCCAGTTGAGTTATTCGTTAGACACTCATTTTCATAATGACCCATTTAATTACACTTAAAACATCTTACCGCTAGCCTTTCTTTGGCTGCCCGATCATCTTCCTTACAGTTACGAGCAATATGAACAAACTTTCCACACTGAAAGCACTTTCCAGACTTGGATAAACATTCTCCATGATGTATCTTACCACACTTCTCACAGGATGGATTTTTGGTTTTCTTACCTCCTTTCTTCTTTGATGAATTCTTCCCCTTTTCCTGCCAACTGGACCTCTTATTCTATCATTTGTCAAAGAACACATGATCATTGGCAAACTCCATTTCCACCTTTTCTGCTCATCATACAAGTTTTTCATAACTTTTGAACTCATGAGATGCTAAATCCCTTCGATACATTGGCTTTAACCCTGAGTAATAATGGTGGATTTTACTATCAAGATCTCTTATGAAGTTTAGAGCATACCTTTCCAGTCGAGTGAACATTTCTTCATAAGCATCCACTGAGTCATCCTCCTGCCTCAATTCTAGAAATTGTTTTTACATCCTAAGACGAACCACCGTCAGAAAATATTACTCAAGAAACATACCTTTGAATTATTACCAGTGAAGATTATCAATCTCATCACTATCCCTGATATTTTTCATCATCGACCACCACTGATCTACTTCTCCTTCAAAACGGTAAAAAACAAGACTATCCTTTTGATGTTTTGAACACCCCGTGACATCAAAAATCTTCTTCAGTTCTTTAATCCACCCTTCAGCTAGCACAGGGTCAGATGATCCTCTGAATGATGAGGGATGTTGCCTCATGAAATGTTCAACCACTGACATGTTCCTCTGCAGTTGATCTGGCAGATCTCATGCATGGATACCACCGCCATTTATAGCCTGAGTCAACTGTGCCATAACTGCTACAAACTATTCAGTTCAGATTCCAACCATCTCAGGTTGCTGATTTGGAAGGTTGTCATCCTCGTCATGTCGTCCCAACATAGTTGTCTTGTTTCATCTGTGTAAAACCATTCTGAACATCGAAATATATTAGGCTAAAAAACATGGTAATCCGTAAATGCTATATCTTTTCAATCATACCATAAATTAATTTATAATTTAACACTTTTCTAACTCCTATTGTTATCTAGACAGACCTCTGATACCAACTATAAGGCCCCGACCTTAAACCTTACTTATTATCAAATTAAATGAACAATTCACATTGAGGATCTTTTCTGGTTTAGAGTTTTATAGAATTAGGACATAACTATTACATCTCAAAAGATTTCAATGTAGAAAATTCTACTGTGTTTCCATAAAATAGAAACTCTTTAAAAGAAACATGTCTTGATCCATGTTTTAGATAGCATTACTTTCCCTTGATCCCTTCCGTGACCCTATTCCACATTAAGTCTTGTGAAAAACATTTCAAAAAAACCTGGGGTGAGCATAAAAAGCTCACTAAGTTATACACAAATAATTAAAACTGTTATTTTTTCAAACATCAAGTAAACCATGTATACTTTATCAATGTAATACCTTCACCTTTATGAAGTAGTAAAAACTCTTCACTGAATAAAATATCATTACATACTATTTTGTAACCAAATGATTTCCATAAAACCCATACAAAGAACACATAACATATAAAGGTAACTTGGGACATAAACATACTTATGTGTAATAACCATATGGTTGATTTCCACACATATCACTTAACAGAATATCCATATGACCGACTTCCATACATACTTAATGGAATAGCCATACGGCCGACTTCCATACATATTTAATGGAATAGCCATACAGCCGACTTCCATACCCAATGCATTGGAGGTTATAACGTAACCACCAGTCCTGGTATTCACGGAACCATCCTTCACATGGTTTATCACGTAACCACCCGTCAAATGTCCAAGTACCATTATAAAATCATAAGACATGAAACAAATATAATGGAAAGAAAACATTTCCACATTTCGATCACAATATATCAAAATAATATATTTACATAAATGAAACCATTATTAAAACCATTTTCAATACCAAAATACATAAAATAGTATATGGTATTTATTTCATTTAAAAAAACATTACATCTTATTGGGGAAGCCAAAGACCAAATAATACTCACGTCGGTGGAAATTGTCGCTGTCACAGTGTATGTTAAAAAAAATTTCTTTTTTCCATTTAGTAAAACGCTTAGTAGAAAAATATTCCTTTTGTATAAAAGTAAAATTAAAAGGGGTTTATACAATGTTTAAAAGAAAGTTGTGTATAAAATGAAATATGCCTTAATGAATGGAGATTGAGACGAAGTCCATTAACTCGGGTCCGACTTGACTCGATCGTTCTTTAACGTCCTGAATAATAAACATTAGTTAATTTATAAATTCATAAGAACCTTTTTAAAGTTCATTATTCCTTTTATATCACTTATTACAATTTTATAAACATTAAGTGATAATTTATGTTAATAATGGTCGTTTTGTTGTTATTTGGTACTTGAGCCGAATGTGAACTTCTTATATTGATAAGTTGTTCACGTAGTCAAATATCCATTATATAAAGAATGATATTCATGATTTGGATATAATATATATCATATATATTCAGAATATACATGTATTTATAATATTACATAATCATTTAGAGGTATGAAATGAAATGATCGTTCATGGAGACGGTAAACCGTACGTACGCATGAATGCTACTTTAATTTATATGTCATATTAATGGAATAAAAACAAAATGAGAGATATGAATATTTTTAATTCTAGAATTATATTCATCCTTTAGATGTATCATACATCATATATATCCAATATTTGTACTTATAATAGTACATTACATTTGAGGATAAGAAATGAAATGCACCGTTCATGGAGACGGTAAGCCGTACATACGCATGAACGCTACTTTCAATTCTATCTCATAATTTAATTGAAAGAAAACAATAATTATATAACGTTATATTATAATTACACTATAAAATCATATATAATAACATTAAATCCATCGTTTATACATCCCACATATGGAATTTACGAATCAAATCACTTTGAGGGGGCGGTAGTCCGCACTTCCTAAAATGAAATTGTCGTGTTTACCCACAATGGAAACCATAAAGGTATGCCAAAAATAAAAAATAAATAAGCTTAAGTAAAAAATAAACATATTATATATCATATATAAACATAATGACATCTTAATATCCACCTTTGATGGTGTTATATGAGTGTTGAACAATCATCATTTCGTGAGGCAGAAATTCACCATCCACAGAAACAGTATGTTCTTTTACCATTAGATGAATGTGTGTGTAAGTGTAGCTCGAATACTTATTATAACAAAATCCTAGTATATTGAAGATACTTGATTTGTTACAAAATAAATGAATAAAAAGAGTTTAGGGGGTTTTAGAAGAAAAATAAAACAAAAGAACACAAGTGAAGACATTATCATAAAATCGGGTAACTTCCTTTGGTTTGAGCTCAAAGGCTTCTCTGGGAAGACATATAACCGATGTGAGGCTTCTAGGAGTAAGAGAGGGATGTGGAAAGACAAAATGTGCAGGGGTTGGCCAAGCCAAAGTCTTGAGAGGTGTGTGTAAGTAGGTAGAGGTGGGCGCCTTTTATAAGAGTAGAGGAGGGGCACTCTTGGAAGGTAAGGAAATGTTACGTTAGTTTAGAAAGAGTTTCAGATTTTAATGGCCCCACATTGATTTTGTTCGAGGATAAGGTGATAAAGGTTCAAAATCCACCCATAAAATAGTTTTTGGACATGTGTAGGTCAAATATTTTACATTATAGATCCATTTTATTTAAATCGTTAAATAATGAGGTAATCGCTGGATCATCATGATGTCATATATAATTAACTTTATTAAATGTCTAAAAATTGAAAAAAATACTATGATGTAGGAAATCGTTTTATCTTTCCAATGAATATCTATAGTAAAAAATATGACTTGTATAAACCCATTTAAAAATTGTTTTAGTAAAACAACTCATGTTTGTGACATTTTTATTTTAACATTAAATAAAAAGATATTAATGTCATTTTCCAACCAAAGTAGCTCCATGGGGTCCCCAAGTTGACCCTTGGATTGTCTTGGTCGGCCATGACACGTCCAATAAGTGTAGGACATGTTTCAGGTTCATTTTATATTATTAAAACATTATTTTTATCACAAATTACACTAATTACCTCTAATCGCGATTAAAAACTTAATAAGTTACTATTCACCAAAAAATTATTTTAATCCCATTGAACCAAATTTTACATATTAATGACAACCATGTATGTCGGATTTTTGAAATTCAGAACACCATGGTGGTAAATTTTCATTTAAATGGAAAATCAGTTTTTATAAGTACCACTTAGTGGTTTCACTATTCATCAAAAATTGAAGTTTTTCAGAAAAATACCAAAAATTCACCCTAAGATATATTTGATATTCCGAATTCAAAAATGATGTATATTTTACAAAATTCAAAACATATAAGTTTAATTAATTAATTTAATAATTAATTCCCACTGTCAGAGTAAATAGCGTGTGTTTATGAAACAATAAGTATCAAAAGATTGACACTAGTTTAAGTCTAATTTCAAAGTGAAATTAATTCCAAAGTCCTCTATTGGATTCAATGGTAAAAAAATATTATAATTTCACATTAAAACAACTTAAAAAGATAACTAATCATATTAATAAATTAGATTAAAAAGAGGTTTTGAATTAAAATAGAACAATTTTCAATGTTCATTAAAAACGATATTTATCGGAATATTACCGAAAATTTACACAAAGTAAATTTTGATGTCCCGATTAAAGAGAACAATTTTATTTGGTCCAATATAAGATTGACCAAAACTATATTTAATGACGGTTCACCATTAAATGTTGATAAGTGGACCTTTAGTTAAAATTATAGTATATATGCCTAAAATTGAATTCTTTTCGTATTTTATGCCTTTATCCTTTATTGGATTAGTATAATAACAGTTTAGTTATTTCTATTCATTCCAACCAATACAAAGACTATGTGTTAACTAAAATTTAAAATAATATTATTTTATTACTAGTGTGCAGCGTAAGATTTCAAAGAAACTCTTTGTTGCGTATCAGGTACGCTATCGAACAAAGAAACCCATTTAATGTAAATTTAATATTTAATTCAAAAATATTAATACATATGAAAATGTATTATTCTTTATTTACCTGGGATGTTACAAATTCACAATAATATTTCTCTAAAAAATCTATACAAAGCCTAATACTATGTAAATGTTAGCTCACTCATTAAAAAATATTTATAATTAATTCCCAAAAGATAACCATTATATAAAACATTCATTAGATTTTCATTATATACTTTCATACATACAAATACATGGAATATGATAATTATAGGTGATAAATCATGTAAGAATATGAAAAATCATCCATGGATATTACATAGGATAAACATGTGTTCAACCTACCATAAAATATACCATCATGTGTAAAACCAAGAATAAATGAAAAGGAAACCAATTATATATATATACTAGGTAGATACATACTCATACATAACATAAATCACAAATACATGCATCAAATTAATAAAAAAACATTGATTCCTGACACACAGTCTCTTGATGTCAAATATCTACTTCCATAACAAACAATAAGAGTGACAAGTCTATTTCTTGATACAGCTAATGTTCCCAATGTTCTATACATGTAAAGACCATTGGAAAACCAGGATCAATTTTTTTGGAAAAAAAATCTAGTGAATATATATGGACATCCTGCCTGAAAACCCATTTTAGAATCAAACTCACCTTCAGGGAATTTCATCAACAAATATCTTGTCCTAACCCATTTTTAAATCAAAACCCATTTAAATTTTTTTATCCCATTACAAATAAGTTCATTGATATCAAATCCATCCATTTAATAAAACAAACCAAAGGAATTTATAATATCATTATGTAATTTATGAGTTAAAAACTTCGTATAGAGTCACATACCACATGAATAGAGATAAAATACCATGAATTAAACTCCCAAGGCCCATGGTTGAATCTGATAAAAAATAGGATTAAATGCATTATAATCCATCTCGTGGGTGAATATGGTTTGGAAGAGAAAATTGTAAGAATAATTAATTTGCAGGTAAGTTGGGTTTTCGTACACAATCTAAAAAATATAACACCATAAAAACAAACCCTCAACCACACCACATTTATCAGGTTTTACATTATATTAAAACTTAACCCATTACACTACACCGTAACCACCCCGAATCAAATTGGCCTATAGAAAACATGGTGTAGACCAAACCCAAATAATATTCTTCCATCATAATTACATGGTGCAACCCATTCACCATGACAAAGAAACCCACAAAAAGGGGAGAACCGCCGAAAACAACCCTATGAAAATCCACATAAAATCTCTACCTCCACACCCTAGTGATCATCCATATGGAAGGCCTATACTGTAGCCCCTTGACCATGGTGTAGGTTGGTTAAAATTTGTCATGGCACCTACATTCAACCTCTTGGACCCTATGTTACAATTGACTTTCCCATGCAACAAAAATAAACTCCACAGCATAGCCAATCCCATCCCTAGTGTACACTACTAGAGAAAATGTATTTTATAGCACTATAAAAATCCATTAGTAGTGATTTAAAATGTTTGTGATATAAACATCATTAATATGGGACCCTTTTATTAATGATTGAAAATAACTAATGAAGGGGGACATTTTATGTTCAAAATAATCACTGATAAAGGTGGGCCTTTATCAATGCTAGTCTATCACAGATGAGGGTTCTCATTTATCAATGCTTCTTTTAGCTCTAATAAAGTCCTTGATACTATAATGTTTATTTAAAATTATAGCACACTATAACACAAAATTATATCACCAAATATAGATAGCATCATCAAATAAATGATATGGAAAATTATTGATTTAATTGAAATAAAAATTACATAATAATAAAAAAACGCTATATTATATATTTTTTAAAAACTTTGTACAATTACATTATCTAGTACAATTTATCACAAACATTCGAAAACATCAATGGCTTAATTTTTTTTGGAATTTCAGCATGTATGAAAATCTCGATCATGGTATCAGTTGCTGAAAAAACCACCCCAACATGAGAAATATATTCCAACTATACAAGAGAAGAATTACTTTGATACTCATATTATATTGAAATAAATTATATAGAAATATGAAACAATAAATTAACAAAATGTCAATTTTAAACTGATAAGAAGAAATTTGTGTCATATCAGTCGCACTGTTCATCAGATTGAGGTATGGATGATTCCTACAGATTCTAAAATGTTATATGGATCATTTTCCAATATTATCAAAACAATATGAAAGTGTTTCCTTTGTTTTGAGCATTTCTCTTTTGTTTTTTTTACTAAAATCATTTTAAACTATAAAAATTAACATAGAGTCATAATGAACACATAGTGTATCATTTTTAGGTGAGAGTGATTCATACACATAAAAATGTGTAATTACTAGTTTTCCTATAATATCAAGACAATACAATCATGTTTTCTTGTTTTTCATTGACTGACACATGTTTTGAACAGAAATGTAAATTTTAGATTGACTAGAGACACTTTGAGTTAAACCTGCAACACCATGGATCTGATTGAGGGGAGGATGATTAAAAAATGTCACAAATGTATTATTAATAATTTTAATAACGTATCATGGTAATAAAAATGAGCTTTCTCATTTTTGAGTACTTAACTTGTCTTTTTTATTAAAATCATATATTTAAATAAAAAAATCTTTTGGAGTCATACCTTTCACATCGTGTGTTAGACTGAGGGGTTGTTAATCATTAAAAATCACAAATGACTTCTATATCTATTTATTATTGTATAAAAACAATATTAATAAATTTACTCAGTTTTGAGCATGTCGATTGTGTTCTTTACTAAAATTTTATTTTAAATTTAAAACATGAACTCTGAGTCATAGCAATCACATCATGCGTTGGTTTGACGTGATACTAATTACTACGCATCAAAAATTACTTACGAATCACTTTCCTAAATTATTAAGACAATATAATATTATTTTCTCATATTTCAATGAGTGACACACATTTTGAAATAAATTTCCAATTTTAAATAGATAGTGGATACTTTTACTTTTATAAAGAACAATATATATCAGATATAGGTGAGGTTTATTCCTACACATAAAAAATGACTTATGGATCAGATTGAGATGATGTTGATAAAAGAAAATTTGAGTCATATTGAGCATATCTTGTATAATATTGATATGAGACAAATTCATACACATCACAAGGGATTTATTTATTGTTTTCCTAAAGTGTCAAAACAACCTGAAGGTATTTTATTAGTTTTGAGCATGTGATGTTTTTTTTCAACTAAAATGTCAATTTTAAACTAAAAACAATAACTTTGAGTCATACTAGAGACACCAAGGATCAAATTGTGTTTTGGTTGATTCCTACATGTAAAAAATTTCTTATGGATCATTTTCTTAAAGTATCAGATAAAAATTATAGGTGAATTAACAAAAAATGTATTTAAAATGATGATAAAATCAACTAAATAAGTAGTAGGTAGTCACCTTTTCATGATTTATGTATACATTCTCACAAGTGGTTTGTTTCCTTTTGATTTATAAAAAAATACTTTTTCTCTTGTGAATATAAAGAATTTATAGAGTCCTAGTATTAGTGGAAAAATATAAATAAATAAAGGATTATTAAATATTTTTAATGAACTCGTAATTATTCTAAAAAAATAGCCTCGGGGATGATATTTTTTTGATGGAATATAATATATATCATAAATTGGAAAATATAATAACCACAATATTTGCCTTTGGTTTTTTAGAACTGAGTAGAAATGTTGATAAAAATAAATTATTTCATTTTATATATTTTTTTATAGTGAAATGTTGTTTTATATACCCTAAAACTTATCATCTTATAGAAGGCTCCTTCCGTTCATGTACTATCATCATGCCATTATTTTGAGGATATTTAAATACCACAATATAATCACATTTTTTTTAAATAATATAAAATCTATAAATTGAATTTCAATTGTTAAATACTTAATGAAGTGTATTGAAAATTGTTAAACATTAGTGTATGTTGTCATCTATTTGGGTATCCATGCATTGAATCTTCAAAATAGAACTATGGAGTATCCAAATTCACTGAAATGAGTAACCAATGATAGATAAAAAAATATGTAATTAAATTATAGTAAATATATTTTACATGATTAAATTATAGAGTCTTACCCCTTCATCTTTGGTATTAAGAAGAGTTTGTCACATATATATTTAATTTCAATAATTTTGACCACTCTATCCTCTATTACACCAATTAGCATTGATTCCAATTTTTATTATTGTATATAAAAAATGTGAGGACTAATGATTTAAAATTAGTTTTCATAGTGTTTTCTCTTTAAATAGTATTAATATATATGATTTTAGATAATATGAATAATATTCATTCATAATTATCATTGTATATCAGCTATTGAATAGAGAAATCATGAAAACAAAACTCATTTATACATTTACAACTAATAATAATAGCCATTCATTCATGAGTATTTATCTTACATTATCAATCCCAATTTATTCTGTAATAGAGTATCAATTAATTTGTTATTTACAATCATTTGAGGTTAGATTACCGTTTTTTAACATTGTATCTGCATGAACCATTAATGTTATAAACTGTAGATGTTGGAAAACTAGGGTAAATGTATTTTATGAAGATTTTTTAATTGGTTATTTTCCCTTTTAATTTTTTATTATACCTTCCATTTAACCCCCTTCTCTTTGTCGATATGTAATGAAATTCATCAGTTCAAATATTTTTTAATTAATTGTTCAATGTCTTTCCTGAAAAACAAATTGGAAATAAATACCTCTTTGTCAATATTTTTTTTACAGGATCAAATATTTATGTAATGAATTTTCCAATATCTTTCTCGACTATATGAATATATTCATCATCATGTGTAATAGGCAGCTCGATGATCTTCTCATCAGTAATGTTAATCACCACTCCAACATGACCTATTGGAAGTTTACTATTGTATAGAATATTTCCTTGTATATTGAACATGGTGTCACCCTAAAAATGATATGGGTAGGTGTAGATATATATAAACCATATCCATTTTCACAATATAGAATATCATTTTTGGAAATTCATCTATGACTTCCTGATTCACATTTTTTTGAAAAAATTA
Organism: Viscum album; assembly: GCA_963277665.1. NCBI lineage: Eukaryota > Viridiplantae > Streptophyta > Magnoliopsida > Santalales > Viscaceae > Viscum > Viscum album. The sequence continues at coordinate 410,397,325 of OY728128.1, read as the reverse complement.
TGAAAAATTTTAAATACCTCTTCTAAGAAAACTCTTTATGGGAGAATGACTAACCACAAAGATGGTAGGGATGGGGGGATCTTTACATAGTGGTTGTTCTTGTGTTTTTTCATTCTTTTATTTGTTTTAGAGAATATTATTATTCCTTAAAAGTCATTAAAATATTACTATATATATTTTTAGAACTAAGTTGTGAGACAACATGTGATTCCAAGGCCTGATGTACCGAGAATTAATTTTACAATAATATAAAATATATTTTATATTATGAACATAAAAATTATTAAAGAAAACATGATATCATTTAAAAAGAAGATTTAATCTAAAATACAAGACCATGGTTGAGTCTGGAACATGTTTTCTACCCTAGAAATGATCTAAAATAGGTCGGCATATGACGTCCATACATCTAGACCATTGGCGATAAGTTCAGTGAATTAATTAATTAATTAATTTAATTAATTTGTTTATTTAAACTAAATAATATATATATAATATATTACCATGGTAAATTCTCCTGGGTAATCCTTGTGATCCTAAGATCTCTGAGAGCTTCTCCTTCCCCATTCCATTAACAAATCTCATCAGATGATGATGAAACACTAGATCGGAGGAGATTGGGATCCCGTGAATAGAATGAATTCCTTCAATCAATGGTGAGATCATTCTTTGAATATGAACAATCCAATATCTAGGTAGGACTTATCAATTTCATTTTTAGACCCTGTAGCTTAATGGTTTGAGAAAATCAATCCCTTCTATTGATCTGCGCTAATTGCGAATCCTTTGCAAGCTCTTATGTACCGTTTTTTTTTTTTTTTTCATGTTTTTATAACCCAGTTTACTTCATTATTGATCATTGTACAAGATCATCTGGAAAATGATTGTCTAAATTGGGTTATTTTCCTTTTCTCCCACTTTTGCTTCACGTTATTCACCAGTATGACCATGTTATCTTGATTTGACATTGTCTACCGATACAAATCCCTATCAGACCCAGGAAATCACGACAAACTGATGAATATGGAATGGATCCATGAAACTAGGATAGATCTGGGATGTTTTGAGGACTTTGATGATCATTTCGATGATCATAGATCAAGTCATCATGATTGGAATATGTTAGAGTGTGTATAGTGTGAGGAAACCCATGTGGGGCTTTGTGAATTGGGTTTCCAGCAACCAGAGTGCTGAAATAATCTGGAAGATTCTAGATATACAAATCTCAAGTAGATATTGGGCCAAAATGGAAGTGGAAAGGATTGATTTAAGGCATGGATCTTGCATTTGGATTTTATATAAAACCCAATACAATCATTGTACTTTGATGAACACACAACCTATAGCCCCTGGCTATGACAACTAATATTTTGAGATTTCATAAGGACGGAAATATGTGTATCCTTCCTACACAATATGCACATCCACCCCTAGTTGATGAACCATGTGGTGGAAGACATGGGAAGGAGCCTGTGTTGGAGTACATGGCCATGCTCGTGACCATGTACTAAATGACACAAAGACAAGGTAATGTACATAGACACAGTGTGGATACACAAATATGATCAAGTACATGGGAGGGACCCCGATTGGAATAGGAACACAATGTAAATCCCCCACACGACATGTATACATACATGGTTTGTGATCTATGTACATCCAGAGATACAAATAGGGTATGGAGTGGGACCACACACTGTGTGGGTCCCCCCACACACCACGTACCCCATGGATCATTATAATGAAACATCAAAATATTCCAACTCCTTTATTTGGACATGGATTTTAGCTATTGGGTAGCATACCCTGAGTGATTTTTCATGTATAATGTTATGATTACCTCATTTGTGGCTTTATTGATATGTTGTGGAATGTTTTGGTAATGAATCTTGGTTAGGTGATGCTAGAAGATGGCAGTGATCAGGCCTGATCACTAGAGGATTCCTACAGAGTGGAACCCCCCATCATCTTGGATGAGGATCCTCTACAACTAATTAGCTAGCGGAATACACCTATCGGATAGAACATAGGTCCATGATGACTTCAGTGGAACCCCCATGTGACACTAGGGTGTGTTTCCTGAACCTATAGAGTGGAACCCCCATCAGTAGGGGTGCAGGTCCTTTATAGATACTTATTGAGTGAACCCCTATCAAATAAGGAAGTTGTACTAGATGACTAGAGAGGAACCCCTATCACACTAGTGAAGTAGTCCTTTACCAATTGAGTTGAACACCCAATCAGCATGGGTGTGGGTCCTCTACATTAATTTACCATGTGGAACCTCCTTATTGAATAGGGTATTGGTCCTCGATGACCATATTGGAACCCCCTATCACACCAAGGCATGAGTCCTCAGCCTATTGAGTGGAACCCACATTATCATGGGAAAAAAACCATCTACTTACATTATGGAACCCCTATCAGATTGGGTGTGGTTCCTCATGACACTACAGTTGAAGCCCCTATCACTATTGTGCACAAGTCCTCTATGAATATTTATCGAGTCGATCCCCCATGATGTACTAGGGCGTAGGTCCTATACCTAGATATTGTTTCCCCTAAATTGTGTGGAAAAATGATAATTTATGGGCCTTTACACGGATACATATAAAAAAAGACATGAGTTGTTGGGCATCATTGATAGAATTTTGTAATTTTTTGTTACCCTTATTCATAGACTGATATATGGGATTTATACCCCCTTACTCTCTATTAAAGTATTATTTGACTAAATATATATATATATATATATATATACCTTTTGTATCCTCACGTTTGGAATTGGTTTCTCTAATTCCATGATATGATAATATGTGCGAGGTAAGCCATAAGATTTATGGGTTTAGCTTATCATGCATGGATGAGTTTACTCTCCTACCATAGAAGGAAAAGGAGTGAAGGGTGGTTCATCTACACACCTTATTGGGCACCTATGTTTGGACGATGAAAATTCCACTCATTTTTTTGGTTGACATATTCTCTTTCACTATATCCTAATTATTGTATTTTATATACAATTCTTCTATTGTTATTGTATCTCTTACTTCCCATGCATCATCATTCAGGGTATCCGACTACGTATGTATACACTCACCCTTACTTGGGATTTTCCCACATGTGTTGTGTCTTATGAAGATGATAGATAGGTCTATGGTGACTTAATAAGAGATTAGGGTTACATGATACTTTGGAATGCATATGGTCGTCATAGCTTGGAGGATAGAGGGTGGGATCTCTATGTATTTTATTTTCTAATTTTTTTTAGGTTGGGACATATTTCTGGTTGGGTGTGTATTTTTCCCCCATTACTATTCAGTTTACACTACCGTACTGTTTCATTATCAAGAGGATTTATATGCATAGTTGTTTTGCTAGTATTTCACATATTTTACTTTTACTCGCTCTTTAATTATGCATCAATATAGTTTTTTTTGTGCGTACATGTACTTTGGAAAATGCCTCCTCATGTTAGTTATTCCTTCAGAACCTGGCTCCACCCACTGGCCTATAGAGGCTGGCTTGGAGTAGTTTTATCTCGATCCCCGACATAGGTGGGGTCATGAAAGATTTTTATCAATGGTGGTTCTATAAATGCGATGATTTTTTGAGTATTCCCCTTACAAGGATTTTCTTGGGTGTTGTGGTATAGTTTCAATGTTTCTAGAGTGAGGCTTTCAGGCCATGGAACCCAATGATGGTGTAAGAGACTGATGTATCAATTCACAAAGATGATGACTACATTCTTGTCGACTCGGTATATCGAGAGAGTGGCAGAAGGATTAAATGGTACATGAATAATATAGTATTGAGTCATTGACCATCCTTATCAATCCTTTCAACCAATATATATATATATATGTTCTCATTTTACTGGTGTATATCCTATTTAAATTTCATGATGCCTCTATGATGAAAGTTAGCCAGGATACCGGTTTCGGAAAATGATGAAGATTCGAAGAATGTTGAGCCTTTAGTTTAGGGTCTATTCCAAGAGATTATTTCTCTACGTGGGTAGGTTCAAGAACCACCCCCTATTGAGTGGTAAATTACAACATTTGAGTAGGCTAGTGATGCACAAAAGGTCATCACACTCCACGAGTTCTAGAAGCAGAGGCTATTGAGGTTTTTGGAGATCCATATCCTTAGGTTGAATATAATTGCCTATAATAAGTGGTCTATATATTTAGGAACATCTAGAAATCAATGTATTATGTGGTTTCAATGGTATCAATACTTTTTCATAGAGCATTTAGGTGATGGTGAAGTATTATAACCCATATGAACGATGAGTCAACACTCCAATGGGTTGACATCTAGTAGCTATTCTGTGAGGAGTAATACCCCTCCATTTTACAATCATAATGGATTTATGATTCTCTATATAACATTAGGAAGGGATTAAATTGGTTGGGTACATAATGAGTTTCACAAATCTTACCTGATACTCCCTTGACATGAGATGAGACAACAACTTTTAAACATGAAGGTTTGATCTCGGACTCTGAAGAGAGATCTATGTCAGTGTTGTGCACTTGTGAATCCCCACCTATGATGGGGAACAACAATGAGAAATAGTGATATAGATATTTCTATATGAGGTATTCTATATAGGATTAGATGATAGTGGCTATCCCATGGCCGAGTCATGCGCATCAACAAGAAAACATTATATGGCATGATCTCAACATTAGAGACTTCCCCGTGATTAGACTCAAAAATGTTAGGGGAATCATAAAGAACCCAAGAATCTTGAAGATATTCAGTGATATACTTTTGATGGATGAGTTCACATAGTACCAGACTGTCTGACCGTACATGCCGATCAACTTAGGTTGATAGATAACGGACTTCCAAAACATAGGCATCACCTTGATCAGGGATCTCTCAGGTGAGGAAAGGGTGTTCCTAGGGAGGAAGAGTTGGAAGTGGATCATGAGGAGCTATGGGTGGTGTAAGATACTATGATATCCATCCACTACCTTCCCTAGATATCCCATTTTAGGCTCAAGGAGATGGTGGTTGGGGATGCAGATAAATGTAGGCTTTGGAGGCTTATGACCCCGTAGCGCACATGATGATTCGAGGTACAATCTTTTTGATGTATACTCATTCCTTAATATTAGTATTCTTATATTCCAATCATTATTTTATATCTATACACCTTGTTTGAGGTCTAGATCAATTAATTAATGTGCTATCCCATCATCTTCATCTTAATGTTTTTACAAGTAATGCTTCTTCTGTATCATTTATCGTCCATTTGTGTGAGCTATCTCTTAGTATAGAGAGATTCACATTGGGGATTTTTGTTGTTATGATTAAACCATATGACATAATCTTAGGTATGGATTGGTTTTATTTGATCTTACCCCAAATTTACATTCACTACAGATGAGTCAGATGCCATTTTATTGATGGGATGTGGTTCACCTTTCTGGGCAATAGAGATCTCGTGGAAGGACATGTGAGTTTTATAAGAAGGAATATTAAACCCATGACCTATCATTTAGTGAGTATATCACTTGGAATAGAAGGCTCTTCAGGTATCTAAATTCCTTCAATTGAAGAGTGTTTTATCATTTTCTTCCTCGAGGACATTCCAGGACTACCACCATGATTGGAAATGGAATGTTTCATTGACATGCATCTCAAGACCACTCTGATATATTCTATGAAATATCAAATGGACCCTAATGAGATTCGAGAACTATGTTTATTGTTGGAGGACCTTATAAAGAAGGGTTTCATAATACCCAGTGTGTCCCCCAAGGTAGATCTAGTGTATTTTGTGTGAAAAAAGGTGAACAAGTGCTTGTTGATTTACATGGATTATAGTGATCTGAACTAGACCATGATAAAGATCAAGTACCTATTTCCATGGATTGATGAACTCATTTACTAGTTTCAAGGACTAAAATTGTTCTCAAAGATTAGTAAACAGTCCAACTATAACCAATTTAGGGTTTGTGGGGATGATTTTCCAATGTTGGCATTCTTATATTTCTATAGACACGATGAGTTCCTAGTGATGCCTCTTACTGAGATAAATTCCACCACCATGTCTATGGATTTGACGAACTAGGTCATTCAGTCATACTTGGACTAGTTTTCGGTTTTCCTCATCAAAAAAATACTCATCTAATATACATCATATGAGGGAACATTCATAGCACATGATGTTGGTTTGGGATTTGCATCAAGAGCACCAGATTTATGGTAAGCTCTTGATGTTCTAGTTCTAGATTCATGAGGTTCATCTTTTGGGGCATGCCATATTTGATAATTGTTTTCCATGGACGTATTGAGAGTTTCTATAGTTCTTTATAGGGATCCACCCATGATTGTGTCATCATTTTAGTGATTTCATTGTTTGGTGGGGTACTACATGTGGTTTGTGGAAGTCTTCTCTATGATTATAGCCCCTCTGACCAAATTAATGTGGAAAGGGAAGCCATTTAACTATTCTGATAAGTACTAGGGAGACTTTGGGGAGTTGAGGATGAGGTTGATGAGTGCTCCTGTGTTGAGACTACTAGAGGAGGGTGTGTAGTACAATGTGTATTGCAATGCCTCGATAGATAGGCTCAATTGTGTGATGATGTAGTGGTAGGAAGTTATCGTATACGGGTTGGGGTAGTTGGGAAACCATGAGAATAACTACAGAACTCATGACCTAAAGCTAGTGGTGGTAGTCTTAACCGAATGGAAATGAAGGAACTACCTTCTGGGAGAGCACTTTGTGGTTTACGTAGACCATAAGAGTGTTAGGTACATCTTCTCATAGAGATACATGAACCTAAGACAATGGTTTTGGCTAGAGTTCCTATAGGAATATAAGTCAAATATATTCTATATTATACAAAATGAAAATGTAGTATCATATTCCCTTTGATGGAAGCCTGAGGATTTCGTTGTGCAAGAGGCCTCAAAGAAGTTGGCCTCCTTGGAGTTGGACCTAGTGTAGAAGGAGGATCAAACACATCTGTAGTCGATGGTGTTGAATCCTTCTCTCCCAAGCATTTGAGATAGTTATAGATTGGATACATCGAGTGTGAGGTCTTATGTTACCAAATATCAATGGGGAATTCACATGATGGAAATTATGAAGGAGGGAATCACATCATCTTTTTTGAGGGATGTATGGTTGTTCCAGTCATGTTGCAGAAGGGAGTGATGTGAGAGTTCCCGACTTCCCCCCTAACTATACATCACAATGTGGTGAATATTTATAGAGACCAATAGTAGAATCTATGGTGGTATGGAATATTACATAGTGGTTCCAAGTTTGTCTCTCGATGCCTCACCTATCTGTAAGTGAAGTATGAGCACCACGTTCTGATAGGTTTGTTGCATCCCCTTGAGATCTCAGAGATGAAGTGGGATGACTAATCCATATAATTTTTGATAGGGATTCCCCACACATCTAAGGGATATTATGATATCTATGATATATTGTACTGAATTATAACTTTATCAAAATTCCTTTCTATCTGGGAGCAAATATTAGTGGTGAGTTTGGGGTAGATGCACATACATGAGATCATTTTCCTTCATGGGGTGGGCTTGAAGATTGTCTCTAATAAGGATGTGCGGTATATATAACAATTTTTGAGAGGCATACTGATGGAAATAATGATCCAAATGTGGATTAGTGAATACATTCACCCCCATATGGGTGGGAGGACCGAGCACACTATCCAGGTGTTGGAGGATATATTGAGGGCTTTCATGTTAGAATCTAGCCATAGTTTAGAGGATCACATTCCCTTTTTAGAGTTCACATACAATAATAGATACCACATTACAATTGGAATGGATCCTTTTGAGGAACTGTATGAGAGACACTTCATATCACCCTTGTGCATGAAATAGATCGGCAAGACCTCTATTTTGGGTTCTGAGTTGGTACATGAAATACTGGAGAAGTTATGAGTCATCTAAGAAGAGATGATGACAACATAGAACAAGAATAAATATTACATATATCCTGATCATATGAACTTATAGTTCATTAAGGGAGACCATGTTTTACTAAGAGTCTCCCCATGATGAGGATTGTGGCGGTTCGACCAATAATGAAAGTTCTCCTTGGGCTTTATTAGGCACTTTGAGAATGTGCATAGGGTTGGAGATGGTTCTTACAAACATTCCCTACCCCCACAGATAGTCTGGAGGCACAATGTCTTCTATGTGTCAACGATAAGGAGATATGTGAATGACACTACACACATTATCAAATAAGGTGAGCTAGACATCGAGAATGGAGCCACCTTTGTCAACAACCCAGTGCTGATTGAGGATAGGAAGGAGTGGACCCTGTGTGGATGGACCATCTTTTTAGTCCATGTGTTGTGGAAGCACATGAATGATTGAGAGAGTTACTTGGAGCAGGAGTACCATATGTAGGCTCAGTTCCCATGTTTTTGGTTTTGTTTTTTATTTTGAGGATGAACATATTAAAGGAGGTATTGATATAGGAACCCCATTTTTTCCTTCCAAGACTTTGAAACCATTCTCTATATATTTCTAAAGTTATATGCTGATACAAAATGTGATTCCATGTCCCAATTTTAACGAATTTAATTTCATAAAAATATTTAATATATTTTATATTGTGTGAACACAATTTAATAATGAAAATGAGATAATTTATAAATATAATCCTGAATCAGAAATTTTAGACCATGATTGAGCCTAGAACCTGTTTTTTACACCAGGAACAACCTAAAGTATGGGGGTTCAAGGTTTTTTGGTATCTCACACATTTGTAATACATTCAATGGATAAATGAATGGATGAATTTAATGAATTTATTTATTTAATACAATGAAAATATCTTTGAGAATTCTTCCGTGGAGAATTTATTAGGGATTACCACATAATCATATGATCACAAAGTGCATATACATCATTCTTTTGTGGGAGAATCCCTTCCGATGATGATGAAACTCCAAATTAGTGAATATCGGGACACAATGAACACAAAGAATTCATGCGATCATTGAAGAGTGTGTTCTTCGATGAAGAATGATCAAATATGTAGGTACGACTCTTCAAATTTATTTTTACTCCATTTTTTATTAAATTCGTTGAGAATATCAATCCATTCTGTAGATCTTCCCCAATTTAAGATCCTTAGCATACTCATACGTACCGATTAAATTTGTTTTCATGTTTTTTCTAACCTGGTTTCCCCCATTCTTGTTTTTTGGACAAGTATGAATGTACAATGATGGTTAAACATCTATTGTTATTCATCTCTACCCCGTTTTGTTCACATTATTCACCATTAGGACCCTACATTTTCTGTTCGATGTTTTTGAGAGGTACTGACCCCTGTTGGACCCCAATAATTATGATGAATCAATGAATGAGACATCGATTGATGAAAAAAGGATAGATCTTGAATTATTTCAATATTTGGAAGATATTTTTGATAATAGTAGATCAAATATTCATTGACAGAAGAATCCTAGACATGTGTGACATGAGGCGACATGTACAAGAATTTGAGATTTGGGGTTATGGCCAATGAATTGCTAGAATCATTCCACTGATGATAGAATCAATAATCTAGGGCACAGATAAGTATAGAATCAGAGTGGAGAGTCTTTATTTGAAGTGTGTATTGGGGATTTTAATTTCTAGAAAAATCCTAAATACACATTGTGTATTGTGATGAACACACGGTATGTAACGCGTTTACTATGGCTACTAGGGATTTGGGAATTCGTAAGGATGGCACGGTGTGACTACCTCCTACATGTCACATACCTCATCCCCAGGATAATGATCCACATGGAGAAACACATGCGATGGACTCCGTGTTGGATTTCATGACATAGAACATGGTTATGTACCAAAGATCATGGATATATGGCAATGTACACGGACATGGGGTGGATACACAACCAAGAACACAACGGGGACCACGTGTGGCTAGGGAACACTATGTATATAACCTACAAACCATGTATACTTACACGATTGATGAACTGTGTACCCCATGGGACATGTCCACGCGATGGAGTGGGACCATACTCCATATGGTTCCCCTCACACACTATGTACCCATTGTCTCCTTTTGAGGGAATTGCAACCATTATTATATTCATCATTTGAACACGAATTCTATACTGCAAGTAGCCTATCCTTATTTTTTTCCATATAGAACATGATGGTTCCCATGATTGTGGTTTTTGGGGTATGGTGTGGAAATTTAAATGCAACGATCTTGGTTAGGTGATTCTTGATGGTGGTAGTGGTCTGGCAGGATCACGAGAAGATTCCTATAGAGTGAAACCCCCTATCAGCTTAGTTTCAAGTCCTCTATAGCTACTTTCTAAGTGGAACCTCTTATCGGACATGGTGTGGTCCCTAACATACTATAATGGAATCCCCCATTCACACTAGGGCGTGGGTCCTCAACCTATAGAGTGGAACCCCCAATCATCTCGAGCATATGTCCTCTACAACAACATACTGAGTGGAACCCCTATATGAAATGGCATGGATCCTCAATGATTAGAATAGAACCCCCTATCACCCAAGGGAATGTGTTCTTTACCTATAGAGTGGAAGCCACCATCAGCATGGGCATGGTTCCTCTACAAATACATACTAAGTGGAACCCCCTATTAGATAGGGTGTGGGTCCTCCATGACCATAGTGGAACCCCCCTATCTCACCAGGTCAGGGTTCCTTAACCTATAGATTGGAACCCCCCATTATCTTCGTTGTGGTTCATCTACCTACCATATGGAACCCCCTATTAGATTGGGGTTGGGACCTTGTGACACTAGTGTGGAACCAGGCATCAGCAGTGTGCATAGGTCCCTTATAGATATTTACATAGTGGAACCACCGTGACACACAAGGGTGTGGGTCCTCTACATTATGATTGTGGCCCCTCGACTGTCTGTCGTAGTGATTATGAATGGGCCTTCACATAGTTACATATGGGAAGACATGTGAGATGTTGGGAATTGTTGATGGACTTTTTGAAATGTTGGTAACTCTTATTCTTGCATCGATCTGTGAAATGGAGATCCCCTTACTATCTTGTTTGGGATTATTTGTCTATGCATATATATATATAACTTTTTTATCCATACATCTATATTTGATTTCTCTCATTACATAAGATATGAAGAGGCATGTGGTATTCCACATGCTTTATGTGTTTATAATATAATGGGTGGCTGATTTTACACTCCATATATTTGTGGAAAATACTTTACTTTTAGTTCATCTACACACTATTTTGAGCCCCTTGTATTTGGATGAGGTTACTTCCACTCTTGGTTTCAGTCGAGCTATTCTATTTCATTATAAAATGATTTCTATTTGTTATATATATATATTAATTCTTATTGTACCTCTTACTTATCCCACTTTATCTTATGGGGAATCCAACTAGTTATGTATATATTCACCTCTACCTAGTATTTTTTCATATGCTTTGTTTCTTATGTAGACCAAGGACATGTCGACAGTGAATTTAGAAGAGCATATAGATACATGATATGTTAGACCACATACGATGGTCACAACATAGAGATCAGGATTTTGTCATTCTCATCATTTTAAATTCCATTTTTTCAGATTGGGACATATTTCTAGTTGGATGTGTTTTTTCCCCTTTAAATTTCAATTGACACTATCATACTCTTGTACTATCTAGAGGTTTTACATGAAACGTTGTTTCCCTAGTATTTTTAATCTTTTAATTTAACTACCTCTACCCTTAATTAATGAGATGGTTATAAATTTTTGTCTAGGTGCTTATGAAATGGCCAATGTGATTTAGTAATGCCTTCAACAGTGGTCGTCATCCCCTAGCCTATAAGGGCGGGCTTTTGGAAGTTGTGGCTTGAGCCACAACTTGGGTCGGGTCATGAAACTCCTTCCCCTATCATTTTCTGAAAAATATATATTCTAATTATGATTTTATTCTACATTTTATAATCATTCATGTGATACTTACATTATTTTATATTTATCCAACTGTTTATTTTTTTTTCTCAAAATATGTTCAGTGTGACACCCCAAAACTGATAACTTTGACGCGACCACACTATTATGGCCACATCAAGGACACTAATAGCACATATTCATTGGGAAAGTATATTATTGATTCATATATCTATGTCATATAAAAATATTAGGGAAATAATTAATCATTATTATGTAATACAAATTTGAGGAAAACTAAATTTTAATTATGACATAATTACACATGTTTCCCCCACTTATTATATGTTTTAATCAATTAGTATCCCTTATTTATTTACAAATGTATTCTTCTATAACACATGACGTGGGATGGATGAGGGTTTGTATTTTTATTCTTCAATATACATATAAAAAATTGGAATAATTATGTAGTTATTTTATATATCAAAAAATAATTACCATAGATTGAAAATATTTTACAATTTTTTTCAAGTGATGTATTCTGCATCCTTAATTTATTGTATGGGTACATTCGTTTTGATTCCTGTTTCTTATTTTCAGAACTCAATTTTCATATCATAAATTGAAAATTATTAATCGAAGTTATTAGTACTTGTGTTGTCAAGAAAAGTATCTCCAATCACAATGTACTCAAAAATATACCTCCTCACAATTACTAATAAATTCATCGCATGCTTGTTGGTTGATCATGTGCTCATAGATTTGTGTTCGTTGCAAGTTTATTTTTCATTCGACATATTTTATATAATTTTTTTAATAATTATGTGAAAGCATGTGTGAGCCTTTATAGAGAGAATTAATTAAAATTTAATTTAGTGTTCGTCTAATGTAAATACACTTTAAAAGGGATAATGAAGAGTAAGAAAATGTTTCATTATATTGTTTTTTAGAAAAATAAATAAATTATATCATAATGGTACCCTAATCTGTTCCCAAATAAGTGTCTTAAGTGTTGTCACATCATTGTGTCATGAAATTGAATCAATCGACATGCACATGTGAGTGGTGATCCTAATTTAACTACAGAACATGGACGTGTTGAGGTTAATCAGCTATCAACATGAAGTTCATCCAACCTCGAATGTGATGCATTGGTTTCTATACATTATTTTTTTTTTCAGACACCATCATGATATGGTGCTACTTTTTTTGGATAGTGGTTGTTCACATTATACCATTTCCACAAATTCAACATTATCAATATATTTTTGATATAGATTAGTATCATCCTAATGTGTAGATTATTGTTTTTCCTCTATATTGGGAGCACCAACATTTTGTGAAACATGTGTTCCTAATGATTGGGAGCATCGTCATTGGCAGAAGTCATTATCTATAGAAGTGGTTAAACATTTACTTTAGGTTATGTAAATGTAGAAGAGAAAATATAATAATATGAGGTAACACAATGATTATTAGAAAAACTATAACCTGATTATTGAACTCTTTTTTTGAGGTTTAAGGGATTTAACCTCTCTATCGAGTATTCAACTACCTTCATTGTTTTCTCCTCTAACATACATGACCTTTTCTACGTTGGGACCACTATTAAATGATTATGATGTTCCAAGTAAAGGGTCATCCTTAACTGAATCTACATCAGACCCTTTACTTGTTTTGGTCGATTATAGAATAATTGACCACTTTTGGTATGTGGTATCTGAATCATAAAATAATTTTACTTCATATGATTCTATTACAAACAGATAAATTTATACCATTTCTTACTAAAATACACATTCAAAAATCCCAATTAATGTTTTTTAATAGCACTCATATTATCAACAAACCTAAATTGAAAAAATGGTACAATAAATATTGGGTATTGAAACTCTTATATTTGTTTTAATATTCCTATGTATGAAATATTTTCATAAATTGGATTTCCTTCCCTAGTACTAGATTTATGAATCACATTAGCCACAAGTGTAACTCAATTATTTTCCATGGTACTATGTTCATCAGGTTAATTTTTATATAACATATAACCATTAATTATATAACCATTATAAGATAATTCATGCATACTTGTTCCTATATCAAGCCATTTAAGTCATTATAAAATTGAATTTTTTTTAGAGGAGTACATAAAAATATGGTCTCGAACCATCCTATAAACTATTTTTATGTGTATTTTATATCCACATTTCCACCCATTATTAATTCAAATTCATGATATTATATTTATGGGTTTTAATAAATGCGGGCACCTCTAAACTGTTATGAAAAACATAATGGTGGGCCTGCTCATGATCTGTAATAGTGATTGTGAGAACATCTATTCCATAAATTACTTCACCCAATCCTCTCCTAGAGTTAATAGATATTGATAGAAATATTCTTTCCACACTATAATGGTAGTAATTTAATAATTCAATCAATTCCTTAACAAAATATCACTTCTTAGTACACCATTATATCCAAATTTTATTTTTGGAACACCCTTTCAAAATATTCTTATACCATTCAATGTGGTACATCCATATATAATGTACATGACCACATATTATAATCTCTCTTACCAAGTGAAACATCTTTTGAACAATCATATCTGATAATATTGGTGGGAATAACATCTCCAATTCACATAATATGACTAAAATTTCATTTTTAAAAGTTGGAAATTTAATCAGGTCTATAAATTTTCGGCATATTGCTTTAAAAAACAAAATTAGATTGGCTAATATATGATAGTTATTCTTTGAAAAAATACAACATAATGATAAATTCATTATATATTACATCCAAACAGGAAATTCATATGATTTCAGACCCTTTAAATTTAAATCATTTTTTGACATGATATTCATGATATACGATGAATACACTTTTTGAACCGTTACATCATTCAAGATGGTAAAAAACCGATATATCTCATATCTAGAATGTGTGTAGGCTGCTGGTGGAAGAAAAGTGTGTTGTTGACCCTTCACTAGACCAAAATATTCATGTTTTCCAATGTCAATCATGTCCAACCTAGCCTTAATTTCACCCTTCTTTTTATGGTTTCAATTTGTAATGTTCCAATGACACAATAATAAACATTTATTTTCCACATTCATGAAATCAAGAAAAACACTAATGTACAAACAATTATAGTATTGTAATTCAAAAAAATTGATAACTTTTCCCAACTATATTTTGTATGGATTTTCAAAAAAGGTTTACTGAAAAGAGTGTCTATATATTTTAATTTTTCAAATAGTTGATCACATATTAGTTGAGATGGGGTAGTTTTTTCATATAAAATCCCATAGATTGATGTCATCAACAATTTGTACTTATGACTTTGGAGTATAAATATGTGATGTCCTAGAAACAAAGTCTTCAATGAATGTTTCATCCTAATTGAATATGTATGTTTTTCACAAACGAGACACCCTTGAGTTACTCTAATGCTATTTGCTACAAAATTTCCATTATAAGGAAAGTCATTAATCATTCCATGAATCCAAGATTTCAATTTGAAATCTTCAATTCTATAAGAATCCAAAAAATGTGGCACCTAAATCCCACAAAACTTTCAAATATTCTATCAATACATCCAAATAAACATCAATATCATTACATAGTTATTTTGGTCCTGATATAACAAGAGATATCATAATGTATTTCTTTCATGCATAATGATTATGGACAGTTATAATTTACAAACACAGTCGGCCATGAAATGTGAGTGTTTTTTTGAAAACCAAAATAATTTTCACCATCTGTAGATAGCACAAGACAATGGATTCTCAACTCATTTCCAAATTCATGATACCTATGATCAAATCTCTTTCATTAAGGTGAGTCTTCCAGGTGAGCAAATTTCTCATATTTATTTTTGTATCCAGATGACACATCAATTATCTTGATGTCTCTTAAATTAAATATAGGAACCTAGGCCAGGGAATTATTGGGGTATACCATGTGAATTTCACAGTACCTGATTCATCATTCTTATATTGAAAAGCACAACACTTTGGGAAAATTTTAAGTGATTTTTTGTTTTTACAAAACAACATACAAAAATTAGGAAAGGCATGAATTATTTTAGAGATCACACCCATTAAACATATAATTATTTTAAAATAATATGTTTGGAATGTATTTTCAATTTACTCTAGGATAAAATCATTTAAGAGAGAAAATAGTTTAGTAAAACTGGAGTCACTGTATCTTTTTCTGCATTTTAAATTATACAACATCAGTATGGATGAAAATGTAGTATATTAGAAAAACTATCATACAAAGGCATCTTTTAAAAAACCATTAAATACTGAAAAAATTTCCAATAATCACAAATTTCATATTCAATTATCTATGACATTTACTCAATACGATCATCTTTATCATACACACCTATAATCAGATCCTTGATTTGGTCCTCATTACTGTCATTTGTAATCATATCATTACATCCATAAAATGAAATCTTATCCCAATCAATAGATACATCAAGTTTTCACCCATTTTTATTCCAAAATTTATAACTTTGATCTATTCCGTGACAGATCAGGTGTTTTTCCAACTCATCAGGACTAATTAGTCTTGAATAACAACTGTGTAAATAGAGGCAAATGATTTGTGAAGTGTAATATGGGTAATCTTTTGAAAAATTGACGATCTTTTTCACCCCATCATCATACTCTTTTTTATACAATTCAAATCCATCTATTTTTATTCATATCCAACCTATTTGATTAGATAATAATAATATTCAACCAAATAACAATAGATTAAAACCCATTTAATAGAAAAAGTTCATCTTATGATTAAAATTTTAGTTTAAGGTAAGATTAATAATGGTTGTGATTTTAAAGCCATAAATTTCTTTATTGTTTGTTATGATTTTACTAAAATGGGTTATCATTAATCTTTTCTATATTATATGAACCTAATATATTATATCTTACACTAATTCGGGTCCTAAGAGAGATAACTCCTGTATTAGAACTCAACGTAAAGGTGATAAAACATGAAATTTAATAAAAAGATGTTTGAGGGGGGAAACTGATCATAAGTGATTAAATACAGTAATTTTAAAATATCATTAAATTCTCATGACATCAAAATTATATAAACATTAAACTAATACAAATATATTAATACAATTTTTTATTTTTTTAAAAATTCATTAAAAAAGTGATTTCATATGTTAATTAAAATCATTAATATATTCAAAATTTATATTTACATGTAAAATATATGTTTATAAATATTTTTCACAATATATTATAAATTATACAACTCTAAAATTAAATTGATGAATTTTAATAAATATATTTATATAGATTTACAATTTCTAATATATATATATATATTACTCATAATTATATAAGTATAAATTTTATTGATTTTATTAAAAAATTATTAATAAACATTTATAATTTGAAAAATTATTTTTAATATTAAATAATAATTATTTTTAAAATATACCATTAATTAGATTAATGCATAATTATTTTCATAAATAATTATATGTATAAATAAATAATATTTAAAATATGCATTACTTAATAAATATTAGTTAATAATTTAAGTATTATAATAATAAATATTATCTTTAAAAATTAAATAACTAAAATTATAAATATATGTTCTTTTTATACATTCATTTAAATATTTAAAGATTCATTTTTTAAATCACAAATTTATATATATGATCATCATTATTTACATATAGGTATGTGTGTGTGTGTGTATAAAAAATTAATTCAACCCGTATATATATATATATATATCAAATTGTATACAATGAATGTAATATTAATTTTATTGTAATTTCTATATAAAATAATGTGAAATTAATTTATAATATCTAAAAATTGTTATTTTAATTATTATGGTAAAAAAATATTAATAATTATATATTATATATTAATATATATAATATCATTTGTAAAATACATAGGAATTGTTCACATATATTTGTGTGCGCTTCTGAAGAACCAAACATCATAGATGTCTAAGTGTGTAATAAGTGAACTCAACACATATATGTCTATAATATTAATTTTATTGCAATTTATATATATAATAAAATAAAATTATTTTCTAATATATAAAAAATATTATATTATTATTATTTTTTAGGCTTCACAAGGGATTCAATGAAAATATTCCATATGTGGGGGTGAATTAAGTTACAGAACTTTTCCAACATAAACACTTTTTCCTTAAACTCTCACTTTCCAATATGATATGAAGTTCATTATTAGTACCCTTTTGTTCATTCAATAATGATGATGATTTTATTGTTAATTATATCTAGTCCTTGTGAATTTTAACCGATGATTCAATGATCCATAACCCACACACACAAATTATTTCAGGCATAATATAAGCATGGAGGAAAACATAATAAAATGATTTTGGTTTGGTTCACCTGAACTAGGATAATTCAAGTATAATATAATAAAAAATGTGATGATTTACCCAAATTCAATAACATAAAATTAAAAAAATAATATATATATATTATAAGATGTGGTCGCAATATATGTTCCCAGAAAAGATGTAGGATGGGGACATATTGGGTGACCAATAATTTTCCGAGGTGAAATGTCTGGTATGAAAAGTATCAATCGCCCAAATTTTCATAATCCATCCAAATGTGTTTGTTATGTACCATGAAGATCAAATAATTGATTAAAAATTTAAAAAAACCCAAATAAAACCTAAAAAATTTAAAACCATTAATGTAGAATTTGAATTTTTCTAGAAGAAATGGATATTGAGGGAGAGCGTGTGACAATGAGAGAGAGTGGAAGCATGCGCAGTAGCAAGGAAGGAGAGAATATGTGATAATGATAGGGAGGGAGAGAGGTGGATATGACATAATGGAGGGAGAGAGGTGGTGGTCAAGTGATGAAGATCAATAAGGGAGTGAGGGAGACAAAGGGAGGGAGAGAGGTGACAGAGCATGGTGGTAGTGAGGGAGAGAAACAGAGAGAGAAGGTAGTGGTCAGGTTTCACTACAACAATAAAGAGACATAGGTTTTATATCAATGCATACAAAAAATAGCTTATAAATAGGTATTTTATCAATGTTTCAAAAAAACTAACAAATATGGATTTTAACAGTGCTAAAATAAAAAACATTGATAAACTAAATCTTTATCAATTCTAGAAATGCAATGATAAATATTTAAAAATATAGTTAATATAATTAAAAATTCTAAATTAATATAATTATAAATAATTATAATGATATATTATTTTATAAATGGATATGGGTGAAATTCGAGAGATTCTCTTTTTATCACCTCTTGAAGTATAAATCTGAATAACGACAGTCTTTGATAGGGAATGATATTTTTATATGAGGGTTGTGTATTTTTATAATCTTAATTAGAAAAAAATAATATTTCTTTTAATATGGAGGATCCAATATTTAGAAACCCTAATTTTAAGGTCACTAAGCTAAGAGAGGAAGCCCAAACTATGAATAGGAAAGCCGAGAAAGGATGATTATTCTCTAATGTCGACAATTATTCAAAAAAGATTACTAAAAATGGAACCCTAAGCATCGTCAAGGATGACCATGTGAATGTGTAATATCAAGTAAGCGAATTTTAACACATGATCATCGCATGGGTTGTGTTATTTCATCCGGACAGATGATGGAAGATTCAGGGGTTTCATAGATATCTCACGCAAATTTGGGGTTTTAGAGATAAGAGAATGCCCTCTGTAGGTAAGGGATTTTTTCATTTCATTTTCGATTCATAAAATATTAACTCCTTCGAATGGGGTGAAACTTTTTTTCTCTCATGCCTAGAACTCTTAGGATCCTTGATTGATATCCATTATTCAACTCCTCAAAGGTAATGAACATAATATATCGAGTCTTTTTATGGATGAAGGGTCTAAAATAGTTCTTTTGGCATTGAAAGATCCTTTTTGAAATTTCATTAATCATGGAAATGTTCATAACGTTTGAAAAAGAGACTAGGATAGAATGGTTTTGTCACTTTTTCAGGGTACTCATTGAGGTTGATATTCTTTTTCCAATACTGAAATAGTTATTTTGGTAGTTGGTTAGTTTATTATTGAAAACTCAATTTTTCTATAGAATATAATTGATTGTTTCTATATGTGTGAAAACAAAGGGAATATTGTTGGAAATTATGTTAGGAATATAATGTTCACAAATTGTATGAATATGGGTCACTATATTATCCATTATAAATTCAAGAAACCATATTATAAGGCTGAAAATTATTTAAAGAATGGGAAATCAATCTTGGGAGCAATGGATTTTGGGAGTGCATCTGTTGTAACTGGTTATGACCCTGGGCCTCGATGTGTTTGGATACAAAATTCCTTTTACTAAATAGTAGATGGTGGTTTTTCAAATCTTGTGGCATCCCATGATAACCATAGTCCTGTAAAAGGGGTTAATCCAAGTATTGTTGTGTACAAAGTAGGGTTCCCTCCATCATTGGGGGTGATTCACCCTTTTATGACCAGGGTGTGGGTTTGAGTCCTTCAAATCATTGAATGTTGAATTTTGAATGGATTCCACTTCAAGAGGAAAATATTGGATCATGGGTAGGTATAGTTGATGTGAATGCGAGGTAGTTTGTAGGGAATATGTTATAACCTAAAGGATTCATACATTTCAATGAGATGTCCAATGGTGTGGGAGAATCCACAAGGTATGAAGGCATAATTACAATTGTAGGTGGTGATGAATAGAACATGTATATTTTTTATCAATTCAAGTAGAATCTGCATGTGGTTGTATCAAATTATGGGTAGTCCTCTAATGATGTTACAGATGTAGATGAATTTTTATAATATTCCTACTACAATGAGGGTGGAAAAAATGGGAAAAAGGATATGCTAGGGAGATCTTTTCTATACAAATAAAAAAACACAAAACGAGAGTGTGATCATGTCCACTTATTTTTTGGAATTTTTGTAATCATTTATGACTAATGAGACTGTGAATATCAGTGAAAGGAAAGGGGTGCAATTAGGTGATGTTTGTGGAGAATCTAAAAAGGAGGGATCTGACCCCCCACCTTTGAAGGGTGAGTCTTCCTTGATTCAATACCAACTGAAGGATGAACATCCAATTACCAATCTTTCATGTTGGAATAATAATGGTTTTGAGAATGTGGAGTCATCTTATCTACAAGGTTTTATTGAAATATTGAATAATTCAAATGTATCTTTTGGTAAGGCACCATTTGAATAATGTGATATTTAATAGGAACTACAATCTAGTATCACAACACTGGAGGACCTGGAAGGTGAAAGTAAAACTAAAGACCATAGTAAGGAAGTAGCATCATAGTTTTTTGCACAACTTGATATCATTTTTTTCTATTATGGAACCGTATGTATTCCGTTTCAATGAAAATGTAATAGTTCAGAAGTTTTTATCAATAAATATTGAAGATGGATCCTGATACAATCCAGATATGGGATTTAGGGATCTATATTGGATGTTCATTATTTTTTTCACTCCATAGGACATCTATGAATCGTCATCAAATGATGAATATGAGGCCCCACGAAGGTAAAAGACTGGGTCAAATTGTCAACATCCAAATGGAAGAGTAGGATATCCTAGGAATTTGGGATCCATAGTGACGTGTAGGTATTTAATTAATATATTAGGGTTCTTTACTTCTGATCTCACTAGTATAAATCTAGCCATTAACAACACTATTAAAAGGTCTTTATCATTGCTATAGAAGTTCTGATAATTCGAGCAATGTTAAAGGGTTGGATTTAAGAATGCTCATAAAAAGAACTAATAAACGATACCATTAACAATATTAAAAAAAAGAGCTGATAAATGGGGCCTTTATCGCAACATTTTCATAGCACTGATAATGGGTGACTTTATCAGTGTTTTTATCTTTGTTAAAGGATTCCTTTAAAATTTATAAAAAAGAGCTAATAAAGGACCCACTGATAAAGGGGGATAGATTTTTTATGTTTGAACACACCTCACATTTTATTTGTTCTCCCAACCCCCCCATTTATCAGCGATTATTGGTGATCCATCCCACCTTTATCATTTCTTTAGATAATTCCACTCTCTCGCATGCACCCCTTCCTCTAGTGAGTTTTGAACCTGAGACCTCCAGCTCCTACGCACATGCCTTTGCGACGCCACTATATTGTTGTGTTTTCTATTTTATGATATATATATATATATGTATCTTCGTACATTTTTATACATATATTTATAAATATATATATCTATATACATATATTTTTAAATACATATAGAAATTATGTTTTTTGTGTTTATAGACACACACACACACGTGTGTGTGTGTGTGTGTGCATCTATAAATATAATTATACATATTTATATTTATATACATATATTATTTATTAATATTTATATACATATAGTAGCATATATATCTGTTATTCAATACACACACACAAATATATATATATAAACACACACACATTTTATATACATTAATTGTATAGGTATATAAATATTCATACACATTTATTTTAAACAAAATAGATATTAGGCGTTATTTTGTTAATTAATATATATTGAGAAATATTATATATATATATATATATTTAAATATTTATTTATAAAATTGATATGTATATGAGTGAATTTATTAAGAATACATATATATATTTTATATATTTGATTATAAATAAGAGTAACTTATAAAAAATGATAAAACATAAATACCATAATATCAATAAGAATGAAATACCTGGGAAGAAATTCATTCTCCACTTAAAAAAATATAATAAGGTCCCCTTAATCGAGTTTGAAAATCCATCAAATGTTAAAAAAATGGGGTACCAGAAGTTTTAAAATCCTTATGGCCCTTTATTGTCCTCAAAACCTGTGACTGGGGTTCCCCTAAGTTAATAGGACATAAGCAGCATCACAAAATGTCATTTGATATGTGATGGAGCTCAGACGGACTCCCAAATCAAAATGTTTTCCCGTTTGAAGGTCGAATTACATTTGGAACTTAGTATAGAACTTTTATTAATTTATAGTATTTTTAATCATTATATTGTTCTTAAATGAATATTTTTTTTATTATAAATAGAAAATTATTAATTAATAATATTTTTGTATTTAAGTTATAATCCATTTTCACTAAATATATTATTTATTAAGTGTTGATGTCTATTTAGAATTATCAAAAACATATTTAAAAACATATATCATATTTATATAAATATATATATTTATATATTTATATATTATTTTTAATGAAATATATATATATATATTTAAATATACCCTTTATCAATGCTTTGTTATAAATGTTGATAAAGTTTTTGTGAGGACCCTAAAATCTAAAGTAGGAACCCTATATTCAATAGAATTTCTGACATGCGACACCAAGCACGTAAGGGGATATATTACCATGATGATTTAAAATAGATTTAATTTTTTTTGAGAACTTATATATTCTATATTTCAGAATTCATACAACATCATATTAGCTTCTGTTACACGTAAGAGTGACACTTTTCGAATGCTTACATTACCCGTAAGAACAAGTTTCACCGAACAATAATATATTTTTTAAATATAATTATCAAAAGATATAACAAACACATTAAATTAGTAGTTACTAATAGTAATAAATATCTTAGAAAAATTATGTTTAAAAAAATATAAAATTAATTAATTGGTTTCAAATTTATTTGAAATGAATATAATAAGAAATTGAATATAAAGTGAATATTTTTTAGAAAAATTATTTTTATGCTAAAAAAGATGTTTTATTGTAATGGACTAAATTAATTACAATTAGTGAGTTATATTAAAGTAATATATATATATATATTATATGTTTAATCAAATATTTTTTATATTCATCCAATATATTTTATAGGCATAATAAAAAAACAAACCGAATTTCACAAATAAAAACGCTATATTTTTATAAATAATATTTTACCACCTTATAATAGAGAACCCATTTAAAATATGATCGTTGACACATTAATTGATTTAATATGTAAAAAATAAACTTCATATTTGAAATGAGACTGTAAAAATTATGTTAGGGTAATTTTTTGATATTTTGCATTGAAGATTAATTTATAATCAATAGTAAAAAAATACTGAATTTTAGATCAAACGTAATTTTTCATATAATTTATTCAAAACAATAAATTATATTTTATATGGTTTTTAATTTATAATTAGATAAATTTTTTATCAATTAAGAAAATTTATGTCATTTTATTCAATTTTACATTGGAATTTACAATAAAAACATAGTAAACCATTAGTCATTTTAACATTAAAAAACTCGCAAGGTCGTTTCATCTCAGGTTTAAAATTGAAATAAATTTTTTCCAATTATGTGATTTGAATTTTTAAAAATGTATTACATATTTGTAATCATCATAATTTTTAATTTATAATAATTTCAACATAGTTTTGGACCAAAAATATTAGTGAATGTAATTAAAATTCATTACAATTGTTAAGTCAAAATTAATCATAATAATGGACTAAACCTTAAACATAAGGGATGAAATAACCTTTAAACTAGACCAAAACCATTTTTATATACATAATTCTTCAATTATAATTTTATTATTGATTTGGGATAGTTTTTTAAGACTAATTTTAGGTAAAAACGTGGGTAAACCTAACTTCCTTTCCATTATACCAAGTGAATTGTTTTCCTCAATAAAAAAGGCCACCACCTATCCCCTTCCTCAAACATATCAAGACACTTTGTATTGGCCAATATCTACGCCAATATGTCCTAAAAATACCTCCCCTTTACATACAATATTTTTTTAGTGATGGAATCCACCTAAAGAAGCCTTTTGGTACAAACCAAAAAGAGTTACCCATTTTATAAGGCAACATTTTCCAACTATATAATTTCTTTCATTTAGTTATCCAACCACTAAAATCTCCTTATTATTTTATTGTATAAAACAATATCCTCAATATACTAGGATTTTATTATGATAAGTGTTCTACCTAAAATTACACACGCATCAATCTAATGTGTAATGAATATAATGTTTCTATGTACGACAAATTACTTCCTTGTGAAATGATGACAATCTGTTTTTTCCTTTAAAACCTCTCATGGTGACCATTATGATTGAAATGATTAATATATATTAAATATATTATATTTATAACATATTAATTATAATTTAATTCAATTATTACACATACCTATATACATTCAATTTTGCGTAAATACGTGAACATCGTTTGTGGAAGTGTGGACTGTCGCCCCTTCAATACGATGTGATTTGTTCACGTTGTACATGGAATGTATTAAGGATGGTATTAATAGAAATATATGAAATATAATACATATATATAATACTGTAATTATAATATACACGATTTTACATATCATTTAGTTTTCATTCTTTTAAAATACATAATTGAAATGAAAGTATTATGCATGCATACGTACAACCTATCGTCTCCATCAACGATGAATTATTCTTCATATCTCCAATTATTTTAGATTATTAAAAATAAATATATAATGATTATATGTTATAATGATGTCTTGGATTATATTCTAGAGATTTTGAAACCATGATATAATTAATGATTACAACAAGTAACATGTTAAAACTTACTAAAGAAAACTAGACAATTAACAGCCAAAATAGTGAAATTAATGAATGTTTGTTAAAAATCAGGTAATGAGATATTATAATAAGTGAATGGTATTATAAACATGATTATAGTTATTCTATTACTTAATAAAATATTTTATACCACTATAAAGGTGGATAAATACCTCAAAAAATGAATGATAAGCTACATAATTCGTGTCATACATTTCATTCTAGGAGGCATAGACCATATACACCACTTACTACTTTTGTATAGTGTATCTTATGAACCTTTTGATACATTAAATAATGAATAATTTTATTCATGTTATAATAAAATTTCCTCATTGTAATTATGATTTAAATGTTTCCTGTGGTATGGGACATTTTGGGATGTTTAAATATTATTTTCCACAAAAAGTTGTTAATGCTTACATTTAAAATCTCACTTCATTTTTTAATTGTTAACTTTATCTTGAAAAAAATAACTATATTTTAATCATTTTTCATTGTAAATTATCTCGAATATCCATATCCTCACACAATAGATATTGTTATTATTCCTTAATCTATATATCATTTTACAAACAGTGTTCACTATGATAGTTATTTGATTAACTGAGTAATTATTGATAAATATGAATCTTATATTAAACACAAATACATTTTGATAAAAACATTGTTTTTTAAATATATAAGGAAAACATTGTACTATTGTGACATGGGAAGGTCCCAGTTATAGATATCCCATCTATACATTGGTGGTCTCATAAGATGAATATTTTGGCCAAATCAGATCATATTTTACACAATATGTTATAAATTGTCTTATGAAAGGTATTGGAAGTAAAGGTACTTGTACCTAGGAAACGTGGAATCCAATAATAAATAATTTCCCTCATTTATATTCTATTATTATTATTCCCTAACATTTTTCATCGACATATCTATGGATACATTTCATTTTCATGCTTCGGTTATTACTTTTCCATGATATTTTGTGTCAACATATATATGGATTCATTTCATTCTCATTTTATTTATTAAATGGAATGTTTTTCATTATTCTCCTTTACATGTTTATTTTTCATTATCCAATTATTTTAATGGCCTACACTTATCATTATTTACCTTTTCCATGATCATTATTCTCATCAATTCATTCATACTTCTTCTTTACTTACCCTTTCTGAGTATTTGATCTCAACATTATTATGTTTCGTTTACCAAGTTTTCGAAGCAAAAATATTTTAATGAGAAGTCAATGATTTAGTTAACTTAATTTTTTTATATATCATGTTTTATATTCATTTCCCAATGTAATATGGGAATCATTTATGTAATTTACTTTTCCAAAACTGCTAAAAATGATCATTCATCTTGGATTTATTTTTTATAATCATGCCAAAGTAATAAAATAATTCACTGAATCCATGATTCTGGAGCTGAGGTGCTACAGTTTCTATCAAAGTAAAATTATTACAAACATTGGGAGCTAGATTGAGAAAAAATAGTTTACATAATATAACTCTAAGATATAATTTGAGGAAAAATAAATAATAAAATCCTAAATTTTTTATAATATTGAGATTATGTGTGTCTTCCTAGAAATACATCCCTATCTAGATACTAATAGTGGACATGGTTCTAGAAAAAATGTACCTAGAAGTAATAAATCTGAAAAGGTGTTTTGATCATGACTCAGGGTATCCTAGTACAGGACAATGGGTATCACATCACATCTATTTTGATAGTACCAGGGGATACACATAGGATAATTCACATTTTCATTACAGACCATTGTGAAGGATTTGAATAGATAATGTTAACGAATAACCAAGGTTAAAACTAATGTGTTCTAGATTGAATATAAATTATCATTATTTATAAATCATACAAATGATATTATTGATAAACTCTAGACAATGTAATGACCTTTGAGGTAATAAATGGATGAATTATTTATATATTAGGTTTTCATTGAAAAATTTAGGTAAATAGATATTTAGTTATTAACAATATTTCAGGGATTTCCATCATATTTATTTTTTAAATTATATTTATTGGGTTATATGAAAGAAAAACATGTATGATAGGTGACAACAAATCATGTTTGGAAAGGCCATGAGATATGAACTCATGATCGAAGGATGATAAGGGTTTCCTGCCAACAACAGAGCTACACAATGTCCAAGATAATAAGTAACTATTTTTAGTTGAACAATTTTATTAATAATTATTAATGATGAACCAATAATTTACATTTTTAGGATTATAGATTAATTTATTAACCATAATGTCTTTGGATAATAGTTAAAGAAAAATAGTTATATTCTTCATACTTTTATAGGCCTTACGATCCTTTTAATGTTTGTTTTAGTGTTTCAAAAAAATCAATATTGAAAAATAATTTTTGGGAGAAAAGGGATAAATTAGAATTAGATCAAAGCACAACCAAAATTTTGGATATTCCATATGATATTTAAAACTATCATGTTAGAATATATCCATATATTAATGTTCTGTAGAGGAATTCCTCTACATAGGAAAGTAAAGTAGAAAACAAATGTTGTCTTAATACCTTAATCTTTGTTGAACCGATGGTATTCTAAATCATCCACAATTTATTGATTTGAGGCACTCATATTTCCATTTATAATTAGTTTTTTTTCATTGATGACCAAATTCACTCCCTATAAATGTTTATAATTTTCCTCCAAGAACCTATTTTCACTGGCCACTAATGTTTTCCTATTGAGAGACCTAGTTACATGGTAGTCCATGTGACCTTTGTACTTCCCATTCTATCGTTTCTAAAGGATGTCTTCCAAAAACTTATCCTGATATGATAATTAAAACATATGAAATATCAAAATATCAGTCACCATTATCATGTTTAAATTGAGAGTACATAATTTAATTAAGGTGGGGAGAATGAAATGACTCAAAAATCTAATGTAGGAACCTTATATTAGATAGTGTGTATGACACATGACACCAATCACATAAGAGGGTATAGTATCATAATAATGTAAAATATATTTATTATTTTAAATAAATTTTATATATTATATATTCCACAATTCATGCAACATAGAGTTAACTTGTGTTACTTACAGGAAAGACCCTTTTTGAAATCTTATATTATATGCAACACCAAATTTCACTGAATAATAATATATTATTATAATATTATAATAATAATATAAAAAACGATGTTAAATTATTATGGATGATTAATAATAACTAACATGTTAAAATTATGGTTTACAAAAATATAATATTAAATAATTGATTAAAAAATAATTATAATTGAATATATGCAGCAATTGAATATAAATTGAATATTTTTATAAGAGACTATTTTTATGCTCAAAAAGTTGTTTTACTCTAATAGATTAAGATAATTATAATTTTTGAGTATTATTAATGTAATATATTTATATATATTATATATTCAATAAAATATTTTTTATATTTATCCGATAGATTTGATAGAAAGAAGATAAGAACATACACAATTTCACAAATAAAAATCCATATTTTTATAAAGGCAATTTTATAGCATTTTATGAGAGAAACTATTTTAAATCTAAATTTTGATACTTTAATTAATTTAATATGTCAATATAACCTTAATATTTTAATGATAAACATAAAAATTAGGTTGGGATATTTTTTTGGTTTTCTTATGAAGATTCATTTTCCAATGAATAGTGAAAATACTAAATTTTAGTTCCAAACATGTTTTTCATATTATATATTAATAATGTTAAAGTATGTTCTATATTGGTTAATAAGTTTAATTAGATAATATTCTTATCTATTAATACATTTTATTAAATTGGAATCAATTTTACTTTAAAATTTACTATAAAAACATACTAAATATTTCGACGTTTTTATTTTTTAAACCTTTATTGTCATCTCTTGTACAATATTAAATTAAAATTCATTTTTTTGTATTCTGTTATTAGAATTTGGGAAACTGGATTCCATATTTTGAATCATCAT
This sequence comes from Viscum album, assembly GCA_963277665.1. NCBI lineage: Eukaryota > Viridiplantae > Streptophyta > Magnoliopsida > Santalales > Viscaceae > Viscum > Viscum album. Next base: position 410,367,772 of record OY728128.1, on the reverse strand, counting down.
AATTTATAACTTATAACAAGATCAAAAAATATTTTGGAAAAAAATTGGTGAAATTAATTAAAATTAATTAAATTTATTAAGGAAAAATTAATCTTAATAATGGAATAAAATATTAACATAAGGGCCCAAATGACATATCCATTTGTCCAAAACCCATTTTATAGAAATAATTCGTCCATTAACCTTCCATGATTCATTTTTATTGGGTTTTATGAATGTTTTTAGCTAAAAATGTGGGTACAACTAACTTATTTTCAAAAATACGAAGGGAGTACTTTTCATCCCCTATAAAAGGCTGCAATCTCCCACCCCTTAGTCACACATATCATGCCTCTTTGGATCATGAATTCTTCCGATAGTGATGGGGTCTCTCGGCCGTTGGGCCATTTTAAGCGATTCTTTAAGGATAATATATGGGTATTGAGACTTTCTTTTTGTTTTTGACTAGTGAGTTGATCACTTTCATGTTGTGGTGACATTTTCTGTGTCAAATTGCATGTAATTTATATAATTTTATTTTATTTAATATGTTATTAGGGTTGGGCATGATCATTACCTAAACATTCCTGATATATATATATATATGAATTTTTATTAATGTATATAAATAAACATTAATTTTTAATACAAATATGATAATTTTATATATATAAATAAATTTTTTTATTGAAATTTTTTATTACTACTATAAATAGTGATGATAATGATCCCCATTTATCAGTTCATTTAGCCAAATGTGATAAATATTAACCTTTTATCAGTGCTTTATGTTTAACACTGAAAAAGCTCAGTGCTAGCTGAAGCATGATATGTGGTTATGGCAGACCTTTGTATAATTCCACGAGAACTCCCTAACCCATCCAAATTACCCAACAACTTGTAACAATAATCCAAAGAATCTAAAAGTAGTGTGTACTGAAAAAATGGAGGGCCTTACATGCTTCGACATATCCATATCCATCTGAGAAATGGATGTAAGACTTCTAAAATCACACATTTGTTAAGATAAAATTCCTTAGCTGGAAAATTGATTTCAAAACTGAACCTTATAATTTCTACTAGAAAAACGGACATTAGGCCATTTATGGTCAAACATAAATTGCTAAACCATAAAAAAAATTATATAACCACTTATCCTAGAAATTTCATTTGATATGTAATATATTGTTGTGTGTGCCTGTAGGCCCATAGTCATATATATTTATATAAATCAATTTACCTTTGAATTTAGTTATTTATTTATACTTATTTTAATACACATTCACACACACACATATGTGTGTGTGTAATGTTATTCCAAAAATAATATTTATATTCTAATAAATATATTATTTTCCAAAATTATTTTTATATTATATATATATTTATTTTATATATTTATTTCAATTTATATAATTATTTTTTCAATTAATTTTTAAATTTTAATTATAATTATAAATTTTATTTTCCATTATATATATTAATTTAAAATTATATTATAAAAAATATATATAAATTTATTTTCTGATTTTCTTATAGTAAATATAAATTATATTTATATAATTAAATACTCCCTCTCTGTATATACATTAATTATATTATAAATATGATCATATAAATTATATTTACATAAAAAAATATTTACTCAAATAAATGATTTATAAATTATTTTTATTTATAAAAACTATTTATACAGAAACATATAAATTATAAATTTAAATTGTATAAAATTTATATATAATAGTGTTTCTATTAATATAAATTTTTCCTACTAAATATTTTTTTTTCATAAATTTCATTTATATATTTTATAATTTAATTCAATATGTAAATTCAATATATATTTTTTTATATATTTCAGAAATTTTTCACCTTTAATAATTATTTTATATTTCATTTTCATAAAAATATTTATTTAATATTCCAAATATATTTTAATATATATATATATATTTATTATATATATACATACATTATTTTTATATATGTAAATACTAAATATATTATAAATTTGATACATATAAATAATTAATTAATGTCATGTAAACTATATGTAAATGAAACAATGCACACTGTCATGGACCAGTAATGACATGTCACACTCCTTCCAATGGTTGACATAGTCCGTAGCCAACTCATTACAATTTTTATAACCTAAAGGACCAACATTTGATGGCCTAAAAGAAACATGCTCCCTGACCACCCTACCACCCGCATTGTGCTGAAATGATTCATTATCCCTACTAGGGACCTCAAATTCTAGTCATAAATGGCCCATATACCCCCCTAAAATAGAATTATATGATTTGAGCTCTAGTTGATTGTAGAATTATGGTATTACATTACCCTTCATGCAAGCCTCTGACTGCCAATGGAGTAAGGGTTTTGAGTGTATTGGCAGATACCACACCACACCTTTCCAATTCCTTAGCTTACACCCTGGGTACCATCTCCCCCTTCTAAATTTATATTGTTGTCTATGTGGATGTTTAGTTAATTAAATTCTATTTCTATATTTAAATATATAATATAGATAGAAACATACATATATATATTCATACACCTCCATATGATTATTATTAATAAAAAAATATTAATATAAATAATAGACATCCGTCTATATGTGCAGTTGTTTCAATATTAAATATATATTTATATAAATATATGGATACATAAATATGAAAATTTATTATAAATACACTTTTTGTATTGAAAAAAATTGGCATTGAGATGGAACAATTGTTTGACACATATGTTTATAGAAGAAACCCCATAAAATAAGCTACATGTGATAATAACGTTATCTCCATTATCAATATATTCATTTTTATCTTTTTTTCACCATATCTATATGATAGGAATAAATGATATGTGATGAATGTTGAGATATACATTTTATCAGTAGGACAAAATAAACACATCCTCACATATTTAGCATCGAAAATTTGGGTTACATTTGGTGATGTAAAATATTTTATAATTTTATTTCCCAAATATTAATTAGAATGTCTGATAGAAAAATGAATTACAAACATTAGGAAAAAAATAAATTATATAAAATATATATTCTGAAATATTAATTAAAAAAAAATATAGAAATAAGTTTTTCCAAAAATTAAAACAATTTCATTTTTATCATATGAAAATTGTTTCCTGTTTATATTAATCAAAACATTTTTAATGAATTTAAAAAGATGAAAACATAATTTAATTTATCAAAACATATATAAATTTAGTTTTATAAGAATGTAGTTAGATTTAGAATAATATGTGGCATCATTTTTCAAGTGAAAAATTATTTGAATTAGAGGGATATAATTGTGTTGTATTTTGTTTACCACATCAGTTTCATCAAAGGATGGTGGTTCACATATAAGTCAGGATGAGTAATTTCTACTAACAGTCATGGTTTTTATGACAAAATCCTATAATGTTGTATGTGTTGTTCCTAGAAGGACTAGGGTTGGAATAATTGGATCACAACAGGGTGTTCTTTGACATTACGATCAGCATACCTCCCATTAGATAGATCATGATTTTTATCTTCATCAACACCACTACCCAGAAGGAGGATATCTTTCTAGCATTGTGAACCAGTGAGAAGGGAGTGGTCCAATCCACCAAGTTTCTACACTTTTTTAAATTGGCGATCACCACTGAAATTTGCATTGAATCCATATATGAAGCCTATTTTTAACACCACCACCATCAATTACCATCTCCATCGATCACCAATTAATTTCATGTAAATTTTACTTTTTATGAAATAACAATTGAAATGAAAAGAAGAACATCGCATTCGACACAAGGGATTTGGGGGGAATGAAATGATATGAGGTGATAAACCAATTTCATCTGTTTAGTGGTCATAAATTAAATCAGATGAAATGATATGAGGTGAAATGAGGAATCATATATATATTTTAAATCATCTCAAAATTTTGGATGATTTGGATTGAAATGACGATGGAGAAGTATATTATACACTATTTTATTTTATTTTTATTTTAATAATGTTAATAATAAGAAGGAAGATAAATTAAAATCATTACTTTTATTTTACTAAATATTTAGATCCAAAAAAACTAGAGAAATCCAAATCATATCATATCATTTCTTTTCATTTATAATTAATTCAATCATTTAGATGTTTTAATAGTTTTTTCCAAACATAGTCTTATTATTTGGATCACAAAAATAAAAAATAATTTTATTTACTTGAAATATTAGTTATTTTCCTAAATTATTGAATATGCAAAGAAATACATGTTTTTAATTAAAATTAATAGTGTATATGCAAGGTTCATCACACATGGAATCCTATTTTGCAGTAAAAAAGGAAAAACATATGGATGATGGGTAATATAGTGGGGATCCATGAAATGAGGGAGTGAGTAGTGTGTGATCACACCATTTGGAGACATCCCAATGATGCTTGGTAGTATTGGAATAACCAGTGAATGAGCATGGATATAGTGGGTTTGATCATGTCGAGGGACATGAGGATCAGGAGGATGGAGAGGATAATGGAGATCAGTGCTGTCATGAGATCCAATATGAATGAAACCACTAGGACTCTGATCATAATGTCCTTTAACGATCTGGTGTAGGGGTAGGGAAGGTTGAATCTGTTGAGATTGAAAATGAGTGGCCCGCCGGTTCAAATATAATTATTAGATTAAATAAAGTTAAAAATGTGGAAATAAATGACACCATATGTAACATGAGAAAACCCTCAAATAGAAGGGGTAACAAAACCATGGGAAAATTATAAGGGTCGCTATTTATGAAAGTGGTTACACACCCCCTCACTATAATTATGAGAGAACCCTTGTAATATATCTCTTTAATAATGGGGAAAACACATCACAAATAACACAAATACTGAAATGATCTGTTGATGTTGATTGTGTGTTGAATCTAGGGGATTCTTCTTCCTTCTATAGGCAAGCCCCACCCCCTTGCTCCTCCATCGCAACATTTGGGTAGGTGAGGTTGTCCACCAACCACCTACCATGCTACCAACCCCCTTTGACAAAAGGTGGGTCTGCACTGTCCTATAAAAAAATGGCGTCAACAAATATCGCAGTTGGAGATTTGATATATAAAAAATCACATTTCCAAGCATCCATTCTATTTATCGAACATGATATTAATGTCTCTATAAGGATGCTTGAGTATCTTCACCATTTGAACTTATCAAATTTAATATCCATTGTTAGGATATCTGCCATATCTTATTTAGTGAGATTTTTCTGCAGGTCCGCACTACTTTCTCCACCACATCTCTAAAAAGGTTATATTATACCCCAATGTTCTTTGTCCTGGATTGAAAATATAGATTCCTAGCAATGTGAAAGGCCCTATTACTATCAAAAAACAATGGAATATGCTACTATTAGTGCCTGATATCCTCCAAAAATATTCTCATATGAATAGCCACATTCCAAGCCTATATAGCTTCCATATACTACACCTTTGTCGTTGATAAATCCAAAAGTGACTGTAACTTTGAAATCAAGCTCATAGATACTCCAACAATAGTGAAAACATAACCAATAGTGAATTTCTTCTAGTCTGAATAACCTACGAAATCTGAATCAACGTAGCCTCTGATAGTGAAATTCAATCCTACATAACATAATGCAGAAATTGAGGTCTCCTTGATGTATCTTATAATCCAATTCACTATGGACCAATTTTCCCATCATGGATTATCGATGTACCAACTAACTACTCCCACTACATGTGCAATGTCTAGTCTAGTTCAAACCATAGTGAATATTAGACTTCCCACTGTTGATGCATACGGTACTCGAGACATCTGTTTCCTCTCTGGTTCACTACTATTACTTATCATTGAGGATGACATGAATTTAATAAGATGTAGGGTAGATATTGGCTTATAATATTTCATTTTGATGTGTATCAAAACTCTCTATATGTAATTATTTTTTGATAGCCAAATATTCCCTTTATTTCTATATTGGTAAATTTTCATCCCAAGTATATTGTTTTTTGGTTCCATGTCCTTCATATCAAACTCCCTAGCTATCTTTGACTTTGTCTCAAAGATCTGATTATTGTTGGGGCCTACCACCAACATTTCATCCACATATAAAAAATAATTATGAAATCATTACCATATGAACCCATGGAATATAAAAAAGTATATTAATGAAGACTATTTTATCCAAGTCTTGTGATACAAGAATTAAATCACTTGTATTGGCACCTCGGTGCCTGCTTGAGACCGCAAGAAGTTTTTTTCAACCTGCAATCTAGGTTCTATTTTCCATATTCTAAAAAATGTTCTGGTTGGAACATGTAGATCTATTCATCATGATCAACATGGATAAAATTATTTTACACATACAACTGCACTAGATGTAAACAGTATATAGCACATATCATGGGAACTATCCTAATAGCCACCAGTCTAACAAAATGAGGAAATATTTCATTGAAATCAATAACTTCATTAGGATAGAATCCATTGATCATCTTACACATATGATATCCTTACAGCTTTTCATTTCCATCCAATTTTATCATAAAGAACCATTTGTTTCTTATATCCCTCCTTCTATGAGGTAATGGAATATGATTCAATTTATTATTTCGGTGTAGGGCGTCAATTTCCACCTGCATCATCGACATTCATGAGGATACATATGAATTGTGGGTCACCTCTAAAAAAAATTTGTTTATCCATCCTCTATCAATATGAACTACACAATTTTCCTCTCAATGACATAGTCCTAGTTCCATACTGGTTCTCTTTTCAGTTTAGTGGACCATCATGGTCCAAACTCACCTGGTACTTGATCATCATGATCTGGCAATGCCTTAGAGGAAACCGGTTCTTCCATGAATTTGTCCTCTACTTTGACTGTTGTAGTTTCTATATTATCCTTTTCCATGTCTTGGTCTGTTTTAATTTTTAACTTTTATTATACAAAAATGTCATCTATTCTGATGATATGTTTGTAGATAGTGGGGTCCCACAAATGATACGCCTTCACACCATCAGCGTACCCCAAGAAGATACATTTACTAGATGTCAAATCAAAATTCAATATTTCCTAGTCATTAAACAATTCATATACAGGACTTCCAAACGTATATAACCGAGAATATTCAATGGGTTTACCAGTCCTCATATCCAGGGGTTTCTTCATATCAATCTCTATTTGAAGGAGATCTGTTTATCACATAACATGAGGTATTCACTATTTCTTCCCAAAATGTTTTGGCAATTCATGCCGTCATCAAAATCTCCCTTGTTATATCAAATAGGGGTTTTCTCGTCTTATCATCCACTTCATTCTACCGAGGAGTGTATGCCACCATGATCTGTATTTTTAGTCCTTATTATTTACAAAAAGTATCAAACACCCTGCTTGTATATTATCCACCATTTTCAGTCCTCAAACACTCGATCTTATTTCCAAATCTTATTTCATTTCAAACATTGAATGTTTTAAATACATAAAAAAACCACTTTCCTTTTGATTGGGTACACACAAAATTTCATAGAATAATAATCAATGAGCGATAAAAAGTACCTTTCTCCTCTCAGGGATATAATCAGTGACTTCCAAATTTTGGAATGGATCAACTCTAAGATCCCCTGACTTCTTATTTTTGTTATCCTGGACATTAACATGTGTTTCATACTCAAAAAAATTCTAACAAAATGTATGTAATTGCTCGGACCTCTTTGGCCCATTCCTTTGTCGAAAGTAAGGTCTTGAAGTGTTCTGGAGGGTAGAAGGGACTTTTCCCACACTTTTTAGAATTTTGTAACTACATGCTGTGTAATGTGAGTACACATCATGTTCCACCTTGCTGTGTATACCCTGTGTTGATGGTGTGTCCTTGTCGCATGAAATAAATGGGTACACGCCATGTAGCCCATACTACATGCCATGTAGTGCCTCCCCGTGTACACGTTACACTCAAACCGTGTGTTGACCAGTAAACGGTCGTGTGCCATGTTGTAGGTGTGTCCTTGTTGCGTGAAATAAATGATTACACGCCGTGTATCCCAAACTACACGTCGTGTAGTGCCTCCTCGCGTACGTGTTACCCTAAAACTGTGTTTTGACCAGTCAAATTCCGTGTGCCGCGTGGAATGCCGTGTTGGAAGCAGCGTGGAGACCGTGCGAAATAGTCGAGTACACTCTGTGTACTAGGAAGTACATGCTGTGTACATTCGTTTTTCTCACCTATAAAATGAGGGGACCTATCCTTCTTTTCAAATCACTCATCTCCTCCCCTCTCCTTCGAACAGAGCTCTCCCAAGATGCTCCAAAGTTCTTTTTGTCCATAACTTCTTCGTCTGAGAACCGATTTATGATCCGTCAGCGGCCATGTGATCATAATGACGAGGCAGAACTTTTGAGCTTGGATTTAATGATTTCCATATGGACTTTCCTTCCTAGCTTCGACCCAAGGAGGTTTTTCTAGGATTTGACTGATGCGACGGACATCGTCATACGTCTTCTAATGCGGATCCAGGGGAGCGTTGTGATCAGAACCTGTTGAGGTAGGGATTTATCTTCATATCATAATTTTTTGCATCTTGCGAGGTGGGTATCATCTTGTTTTCATGAGAAATGGTTGAACCAATAATTAAAGATAATAACTGTTTAAAAGAATGGGGATGGGGGAGTTGTTATGTTTTATCTTGTTTATCCTATTGTTATGTTCTTAATTGAATGGGCTTATGCCTACTAAAAATCATGGTTGTTGGGGGGACTTTTTTTGAACAAATAAATGTTGTCCTATCTTTCTAGATAGTTTTTTGGATGGAATCATTGTGGAATGTAGGAATTGGTTAATCACGTAAAGTTGGCTGATTAAAATCTGGAACTGTTGTGTGATCACCCTGGTTGAACAAAATAGAATAATGAACATGTTGGTGATGGTTTGGTTACGTGGTGTGTGAAGGAGGGGTGAATCATGGGTTGTTACAGATATAATGGGCAGCGAGGCTGCAAAAAATGTTGTTAAAGGGGCGATGATGTGAAACAAGCCTTATTTGTGATACGGTTGTGGAGATGTGGTTATAATAGCAGCAGGGCTGCAGTAATGGGTTGTGATGTTAAAAGAAAGTGGAATGGTAATAATGAACTGTGGGGAACAATCCATTGGGTTTGGTTTATGATAAAAGGTTGGTTTTGTGTTACTTGTGATTTATCTATCATGGCTTGTGGTTGGTAGGGATATGTTTTACGAATGATAAATATGGTTTGTTGCCTAGTAGTTAAGGAACTAATAAACTAATACTGTTGAAACATGAAAACCTAAATGGGTTTGGGTTTGTTTGTTGTATGAAATCTTCATAGTAGAAGTGCCAAGGCACGTCTTCAGTTCTTTCTTTAGGAGCCATAGGATGGGCTGTGTGGTCGGTATATATATATATATATATCTGTATCTTTGTGTTTTTTCGCACCCCACCCACGTTGAGAACTTAGTTCCAAACACTCCCATTTCATGGGAGAGGGTGTTTTCCCCCTAATTACTAGCTCCTTCTGGCTCCATCTTCCATAGGCTTTGAAGTCTTGAGGTGACCTTAAACCCATGAATCTTCGAGTAGGTTTCGATTGGAGTGGTTTTAGCCCATGACTCTTCGGGCAGGTTTTACTGTTCCCAAGAATCTTTGGGATGAGGCCTAGGTGTGTGCGAGCAGGATACATGGTTGTGAGGCCTAGGTGTGTGTGTGAAGGATATGTGGTTGTGAGGCCCATGTGTATGAAGGCGGGATATGTGGTTGTGAGGCCCAGGTGTGTGCAGGAGGGATACGTGGTTGCGAGGCCTAGGTGTGTGCGGGTGGGATAAGTGGTTCTTGAGGCCTAGGTGTGTGTGGGAGAAAAGAGTGTGGTAGCATCAGGATGGTCGCCGTTAGGAAGAGAAGCTAACTAGTGGGAAATGGTGCAGGTTACCCAATAATCTTATTATTTTATACTACTACATGTTGTTTTGTTTTTTGGTGAGTGTGGCTGGTGAGGTTCGGTGGATAGATTTCCTTGCTAGGTTTGGTTTCTTCTGTTCTCATGGGACATTTGGATGTCTCTCCACCTGTTCAAGAGAGCTTCAGGTTTCCCTATTGAGTATACATGTATGTTAACCATACGTTTAATTATAGGTTTCCAAGAGGACTACCAGGGCCGTGCGAGACCCAACAAGTCGGGGCAGTTGGATTTGATGTAGTTGTTGTACTCTTATTTCTGTGGGTATTGTACATTTGAGATTTCTTGTACTTGTACTTTGTTTTAGAATTGTTTAAACAGGAATGTGGGATTGGTTTGGGTTTATTTCTATACACTTGGCCTTTTTCTTTTTGGTGGTTGACTTGTCCTATTTCATGATCATAAATAATAATAAAGGTTATTGCCTCCCATATTTGTGAAATCTCATACCCTTGGTGCTAGTCGCCACTCGGGGGGCCTACTGGAGGTGGGACTCGGGGGTCATTATCTCCCTTTCACCGTTTCCAGCTTAGGAGGGGCATTATTGGTGGGAGGGGGTCGGGACAGAAAGGTATTAGAGGTGATGGTTGAGAGATAGGACGGAGTCTAGAGTTAGGCACCGTGAGGATTGCATGGGATGTTAGGGTGAAGGTGTTAGGTGATCTTGGTATGTGATATAGGCCAGGGAAGTCCGACTATGACATGGGATTTTAGGTCCCCCCATGATCCGATGCAAGGACTCCGAGCCTACTGAATGACCAAGTGAGGCTGCATTGATTGTAGGGTAGAGACCCAAGGGAAGGAATATGAATCATCATTATTGTGTTTTACTTGATTTGGGTGTTTAGGGAATGAAATTGAAATAAAATGATAAAATGAAACCTCATGAAATTTCCTTACTACTTGGGAATATGCGATCTTTATTTACTATACAATTGTGGCACCTGGACATCATCCCCAGGTGACTCAGATAGTCGAGGCCGAGCAGATTCTGGCGGTCGATCAGTTGAGGATTGAACGAGAGGAGGAATATAGCCGGTGGCGGAAGAATCTCAGTTCTTTTCAGAAAAACTCTCAAGAAGTATGAGGGAAGTACTTCAGATATAGAGATGGAAGGGTGGCTTGAGGAAATAGGGATCATTTTTAAATTGATCCATGCTCTGAGGGAGTACTGGATTCCCCTAGCGGTCAGTCATCTTAGAGGTGCAACGCGCCAGTGGTGGATGCTCTACCACTGAGAGTGGACAGAGGCAGAGGTTCATTGGGCTGACTTTGAGAAGGAGTTCTGGGAGGAATTACTTTCTTCCATGATCAAGGTGGAGAAGTGGCAAGAGTTACTCTCCCTCCTATATGGGAGTATGTCATTTCAAGAGTTGGGGATCAAGTTCAAGGAACTCCTACGCTTTTCTCCGGATATCTTTCTATATGAGGAGTCTCGGGCGAGAAGTTTTGAGCAGGCGCTTCATACTTCACTCTAGTATGTTTTCATCCCCTTCAACCTTCTGATGTACTTGGCGGTATAGACGAAGTAAGATATTATAGAGAGGATGCACTCATAGGTAGGTGCACCACAAGAGGTGATCCATCCGGGTTCGTTGAAGGGGAAGGCAGTTAGTAGCTGGTCTCTAGCGACATGACCTTCCAGATTTAGGCGAGTCGGGAGCAGGCCCCAACAGTTCCAGTTCAGATCTTCAGGTCCTGATCCCATTTTCACGAGCCCAGGACTGAACTTTTTCTCTTTCGGATGATTCAGGCAGATTCAGAGTCGATGCCTGACCCAAGATTAGTATGGTGGAGGTGGGAAGGTTCAACGCCCGCCTCAAAAACAGCAGTTGCCAGCGAGGCCCTTCCAGTAGTAGCAGGACCCTGCTCCTCCGAGGGCAGACTTTGCTGGAGGAGGCTGACCTCAGGGTCCTCCTCAGGGACCTTGACTAGGGTGTGGTCGGGGAAGTGGTCGACATCAGAGAGGCATAGGAGTGGGCGTGGATAGTTGCACGTAGGAGAGTTGGTGGCTCCAGCTAGACCAGAGGTGGTGCAAGTTAATATTGGTTTATTTAGCACTCTCATTTATAATTTGTTCGATTTTGGAGCATCACACTCCTTTGTTGCACCCGGTATAGCCCATTCCTTGGTTCTAGATGTAGAGAGACTTTCTGTACCCCTGGTGCTGTGTACACCAATTGGAGGTCAGACCAGTGTATCTTGAGTTTGTCAGGGGTGTAGGATGACGTTGGGACTGCATCGATATATTTGGGATCTTCATCTGCTACAGATGCATCCATACGATGTCATCATAGGCATCAACTGGTTGTTTTCTATTAGTTTCTTTATCGATTGTTTTTGACGAAGAGTCATGTTGTCCGACGTGGATGGAAAACATGTAGCTTTTGTTGGTGAGAGGATCTATCAGGTGTGGAGACGACATGTGAAGCCTCCCATTTCCTTTTTAGGCGGTTTATCAGTGGTTTCAGCTGATACAAAGATGATGGATGTTCCAGAGGTTGTTGGAGAGTTCATAAATTTTTTTCCTGAGGAGGTTGTGACTCTACCCCATGTCGTGATGTTGAGTTCGAGATATACTTACAACCTGTTTCTCGTCCGATCTCGATGGCCCCTTATCGGATGACACCTTTGAGTTTTTGAGAGTTGTGGATTCATATTGACGATCTGATGGAGAAGGGTTTTGTTCGACCGATCGTGTAACCATGTGGTGCTCATGTTTTGTTTGCGAAGAAGGAAGATGGTGGCCTTAGGCTATGCATAGACAACCGAAGGTTGAATCGGGTAACAGTCAAGAAACGTTACCCCCTACCAAGGATAGATGATCTCTTCGACCAACTGAGGGGATCAGGTTGGTTTTATAAGATTGATCTATGTTCTGGATATCATCAGCTGAGGGTAAAAAACAATGACATCTCGAAGATGGCTTTTGGGTGCAGGTATGGGAACTTCGAGTTTGTAGTGATGTCATTTGGAGTTACGAATGCACCAGTTGTGTTCATGGGGATTATTAACATTATCTTCCGAGAGTTTCTGGACCGGTTCGTCGTTGTGTTTATCGATGACATCCTGATCTACTCAAGATCAAAGGTGGAGCATGTCGAGTATCTCAGGGCAGTCTTGGAAGTCCTTTGACAGCACCGGCATTAGGGGAAATTTTTGAATTGAAAATTCTTGATGCAATAAGTACACATACATGGGCACGTGGTGCCTTATCATGGAGTGTCAGTGGACCCGTCGATGGTGGAGGTAGTTTTTTCTTGGGCGGCACCCAAGAGCATGGAAGAATTTTCTAGTTTCCTAAGGTTGGCAGGATATTATTGGAGGTTTCGTTTCAGACTTCTCTCGAGTTGTTGCTCCATTGAAAACATTGACTACGAAGAACAAGGTCTTCCTATAGAGAGAGCAGTGCCAAAATTCCTTAGACTCCCTGAAGGAGAAGATGTTCAGTGCTCCAATTCTCAGGTTTCCGGAGGAAGGGTTGTTTTATGATGTGTTTTCTGATGCTTCTGGACTTGGGATGGGGTGCATGATGATGCATAAGAAGGGTGTGATCTATTTTGATTCTAGGCAGTTTCTCTCTCCTGAGAATAATTATGCCACCCATGACCTAGAGATTGTAGTAGTAGTGTTCACACTGAAGTTGTGTCGACATTACCTCTATGGGGAGAGCTTTTTGGTATTCTTATATCAAAAGAGCTTACGTTATATCTTCCACCAGTGTGACCAGAACATATGGCAGTAGATATGGGTTTAGTTTCCCCAAGACAATGACTTTGAGATCTCTTACACTGAAGATAAGGGAAACATTGTGGCTGATTCACTGAGCATGAAGTCGCATTAGGAGGTGGTTCGGGAATCAACTGATTCTTGGAAATCGATGGGAGAGTCGGCTGTCATGCACTTGGATGCAAGGTTAGAGGGTGTTAGTGGCTGTTTGTTTCAGATGATGGTGTAGTCCTCCTTGTTGTAGCAGGTGGAAGAGTCTCAGTGGGGAGACTCTGAGGCAGAAGTAATGCAGGATCGTGTCGATCAAGGGAACACTCCACAAGGATGGATAGTGGGCAACAGACATCAGATGCTCTTTCACGGAAAGTTGTTTGCTCTGGAGGCAATGCATGAGGGATTTCTCCGTGAGTTCCATAGCTTATCCCTGGCGGTACATCCGTGGGTTTCAAAAATGTACCGAGGCCTTAGGGAACAGTTTTGGTGGCCTGGGGTGAAACGGGCAGTGGCAAGGATTGTGGCTATGTGCCATGTGTGTCAGCAAGTAAAGGCTAAACAACGTGTTTCCAGTGGTTTGTTGCATCCGTTAGATTTACCAAAGTGGAAATGGGATGACATCTCAATGGACTTCATCATAGGATTACCCAAAGATCAGGGTTGTTATGACGCTATCTGGATAGTGCTGGATCGATTGACGAAATCAGATCACTTCTTAGCAATTAAGGTGTCAGGCCCAGTGAGTACCATAGCACAGAGGTACATGGACGAGGTGGTGCAGTTGCATCGAGATCCGAAGAATATCATCTCAGACCGAGATACACGGTTTGCCTCACGAGTCTGGACGAGTTTACAGCATGCTTTTAGCACCCAGCTACACCATAGCACTGCTTTCCACCCACAAACCGATGGAAAGACAGTGTTGACTATCCAGACATTGGAGGACATGCTGCGAGCATGCATTCTCGATTTCAGAGGATCATCGGTGTGACACTTGCCTTTAGTAGAGTTTGCATACAAGAACATTATCCACTCTACTATTGGCATGGCACCATTTGAGGATCTATATGGGAGACCATGTCATTTACCCATTTTCTAGGAAGAAGTTGGTGAGACAGGTTCTCTTGGGCCAGAGGTAGTACAGAGCACCCCATAGAAAGTTCATCTTGTGCGTGTGAGGATAAAAGCGGCCAAGGACCGGTAGAATTTTTATTCTGATTGTCAGAGGATGCCCTTGGAGTTCACAGTGGGAGATCATGTGTTATTGAAGGTTTCCCCTTGACAGGGGCAACAGAGGTTTGGGAAGATAAGTAAGCTCTCCCATAGGTTCATCAGACCTTTCGAGGTGTTGAGGCGAGTTGGCGTGGGGGCATATCCGCTGGCCCTACCACCTTAGTTGGATAAGGATTATGACATCTTCCATATCCCCCAACTTCATCGATACTTACATGATGACTCTCACGTTATCAAATGGGGAGAGTTATACATGGGGGACGACGCAACCTTTTGAGGAATGAATAGTCAGAATCGAGGTCATAAATGGAAGGTGCTCCGTGGACAAACCATTTCCTTGGTTTGTGTATTATGGAGGGCTGGCGTCCATGAGAAGAGAACTTGGGAGAGGGAGGCCCAGATGCACGTTCAGTACCTGGAGTTGTTTTGACTTGTGTTTTTCATAGTTTTTCTGAGCTTTGTTTTGATGTTATACTCTGTACCTTTGATATATGGAATTCCTGGCTTGTTGGTTGTGAGATGTTTGGTTTCCTTGTTCTCTGGAAGTGTGTAACGTGTTCGGATGTGTGGGGAATGGGAAAACCTGATCCTTAATCATGACTCATTAATGTGGATGCGATTGAACCCATGCGGGATTGTTAGTTCCTCCTAAAGCGGATAATATCTCAACATAGGAGAAGGAATTTCCCCAACCCACGTGTTCAGGCTGTGTGTTGGTTGTACGGTGTTGGGGGAAATGTAATTTGGAAGATCCTAATGTTTAAAAGTGGGAAGACCCAATTCTTTATTGAGACACATTAATGTGGATGCGATTAAACCCATGAAGGAGAGTCAGTGCCGCTTAAGTCGGATAATATCTCGACATAAGATAAGGAATTCCTAACACATATGACTAGGGTTGTTGGTTGGGTTCCTGTTCTAACAAAAACCCTAAGAGGTATCATGTTGGGTTCCTCTAGATTGGTTTTGAATTCTCGGGGATGAGAATGTTTTAAGAGTTATCTGATGTAATGGCCCGGACCTCTCTGGCCCTTTCCTTTGTCGAAATAAAGGTCTTGAAGTGTTCTGGAGGGTAGAAGGGACTTTTCGCACACTTTTCATAATTTTGTAACTACACACTGTGTAGTGTGAGTAAACGTCATGTTCCACCTACCGGGTATACCACATGTTGAAGGCGTGTCCTTGTCACGTGAAATAAATGGGTACACACCATGTAGCCCATACTACACGCCGTGTAGTTCTTCCCTGCGTATGTGTTACCCTCAAACCATGTGTTGACTAGTCAACGACAGTGTTCCATGTTGAAGGTGTGTCCTTGCTGGGTGAAATAAATGAGTAAATTCCATGTATCCCAAACTACAGGACGTGTAGTGCCTCCCCACGTATGCGTTACCCTCAAACTATGTGTTGACCAGTCAATGACCGTGTGCCGCGTAGAATGCCGTGTTGGAAGCCGCGTGGAGACCATGTGAAATTGAAAAGTACACGTTGAGTACTAGGAAGTACACAGCGTGTACTATAGATTTTCTCGCCTATAAAAGGAGGTGACTTCTCCTCCTTTTCAAATCACTCATCTCCTCCCCTCTCCTTCAAGCAGAGCTCTCCCAAGAGGCTCCAAAGCTCTTTTTTTCCCTAACTTCTTCTTCCGAGCTCCAATTTATGATTACTCAGTGGCCACGGGATCGTAATGATGAGGTGGAACTTCTGAGCATGGATCTGTTGTTTTACCTAGGGCATTTCCTTCCTAGGTTCCACCATAGGAGGTTTTGCTGGGATTTGACCGATGTGACGGACACTGATAGACGTCTTCTAAAGTGGATCTAGGGGAGTGTTGTGATCATAACCTGTTGATGTAGGGATCTTACCTTTGTCTCTTTCTTATGTGCATCATGCGGGATGAGTATCCTCTTGTTTTCATGAGAAATGGTTGAACCAATAAATAAAGATAATAACTGGTTACAAAAACAGGTATGAGAGAGTTGTTATGTTTTATCAGGTTTATCCTATTGTTATGTTATTAATTGAATAGGCTTATTCCTAGTGATAATCACGGTCATTGAGGCACCTTTTCATGTGCAATTAAATGTTTTCCTATCTTTGTAGACAGTTTTGTGGAAGGAAACATTATGGAATGTGGGAATTGGTTAATCACGTAAAGTAGGGTGATAAAAATCTGGAACCCTTGAGTGATAACCCGGGTTGAAAAAAAAGAACAATGAACATGTGGGTGTTGGCTTGGTTACATGGTGTGTGAACGGGGGGGGGGGGTGAATCCAGGGTTGTTACAGATAGAATGGGAAGAGGGGATACAGGAAATGTTGTTAAAGTGGAGATGATGCGGCACGATCCTTGTGTGTGATACGGTTGTGGAGATGTGGTTATAATGGAAGCAGGGCTATAGTAATGGGTTGTGATGTAAAAAGATCATGGAAGATGATAATGAACTGTGGGGAACAATCAATTGGGTTTGGTTGATGATAAAAGATTGGTTTTAAGCTACTTGTGATTTATCTAACTTGGCTTGTGGTTGGTAGGGATATGTTTTAAGAACGATAAATATGGTTGGTTTCCCAGTAGTAAGGAAATAACAAACTAATACTGTTGAAATATGAAAACCTAAATGGGGTTGGGTTTGATTGTTTTATGCAAGCTTTGAAGTAGCAGTGGCGAGGCATGTGATCAGTTCTATGTTTAGGAGAAATAGGTTGGGATGTGTGGTTGGTATATATATATATATATATCTGTATCTTTGTGTTTTGTCTCACCCCGCCCACATTGAGCACTTATTGCCAAACACTCCCATTTCATGGGAGAGGGGGTTTTCCCCTAGTTTCTGGCTCCTTCGTGCCCCTTCTTCCATAGGCTCTGATCACTTTAGGTGACCTTTCACCCAAGACTCTTCGCGTAGGTTTTGATTGGGGTGGTTTTAGCCCAAGACTCTTCAGACAGGTTTTGCTGTTCCCAAGAATTGTCAGGATGAGGCCCAGGTGTGTGCGGTAGGGAGACGTGGTTATGAGGCCTCGGTGTGTGCGGGTGAGAGAAGTGGTTGTGAGGACCAGGTGTGTGCGGATGGGATAGGTGGTTGGGAGGCCTAGGTGTGTGCGGGCGGGATATGTGGTTGTGAGGCCCAGTTGTGTGTGGGCAAGATATGTGGTTCTTGAGGCCCAGGTGTGTGTGGGCAAGAAGAGTGTGGTAGTGCCAGGGCGATCGCCATTAGGAAGAGAAACTAACTAGTGGGAAATGGTGCGGGGTACCCAATACTCTTGTGCTTATATACTACAACCTATTGTTTTGAGTTTTGGTGAGTGTGGATAGTGAGGTTGGATGGATATATTTTCTTTCTAGGTTTTGTTTCTTCTGTTCTCACGGTACATTAGGATGTCTCCCCACCGGTGCACGAGAGATTTAGGTTTCCCTACTGATGCTCACCCTATGTTTACATTCATGTTTCCAGGAGGACTACCAGGGCCGTTCATGACCCTACTAGTCAGGGTAGTTGGAGTTTTTGCAGTTGATGTACTCTTGTTTCTTTTGGTATTGTACTTTTGATCCTTCTTGTACTTGTACTTTGTTTCAAAATTGCTTAAACATGCATGAGGGATTGGTTTGGGTTTATTTCTATACACTTGTCCTTTTCTTTTTTGGTGGTTGACTTGTCCTATTTCCCGATCTTAAATAATAAAAAAGGGTATTGCCTTCCATATTTGTGAAAACTCATACCCTTGGTGCTAGTCACCACTCCAGGGCCTACTGGAGGCAGGACTCGGAGGTCATAATATACCTTTCAACATTGCCATCTTAAGAGTGGTATCTTTGGTGGGAGGGGGTCGTGACAATGGAAATTATACCCTTTTATGCCTATCAATTAACTTTTAATCTACAAGAATATTAATGCTTTGTCCTAAAATATGGAAAAGATTCTGATGCCATAACATCATCAATGATTTTGTCAGGGTAGTTGATGCGACAACTATATATGACTCTTTGATGACTCACCCACAAGAATGTATATGTTAAATGAGATTGTATCCTCCTTCATTGCCACAAGATCACCCTTCAAAATTATTATCACCCCATTCTCAGTTCAATTCATGCATTAGATATCATAAAATTTTCCCAAACACAATATGTTCTTCTTCTGGACCATTACATGATGTACGCCTTGGATGGTCCATACTATGAAATCATTCATCAATAGTTTTATGGTACCTATTCCAATGATATTCAGGGTGTGATTGTTCTCCATGTACACATGTACTATAAGGATGGTTTCATACTCGTCAAACCATTTCCATTAAGAAGACATGTTCCATGTTTCTCCCGAGACTATAATCAATGCATTATTGAGATATTGTGTGCTTATAGTAGTCATCACCACTTCACTGACTAGAATATCTCCTTTTATAGAAGTTCTCATCACATTCACCTAAGAGATAATTTCACCACTCTACTTATTCCAACAATCCTTATTAACACGACCCTTCTTTACACCATTGAAACATGTGACATTATTCTTCTTACTCCTTAATTTGGACCTACAATGATTTTTGATCACACTAGAACTACACTCCATTATCCTTCCTCTCCCCATTGAAAAAGCCTATGTTTGGTGAGAAGTTGTCTTTATGTAATTGTTTATCATGGACCATTTTCTTCTTCTGGAACCACAACTGAAACATCATTGAAGGATATAATATCCATCAGGATATTATTGGGGAGGTTAATGATGAGTTAGTCATATGAATCTTGTAAACAGTGGATCAAAATCTCTTTACGTTTAGTATCCAAAATTTTATATCCCAAATCCATGAGATTAGTGAACTGGGTATTGAGGTCATTGATACGGATAGTCACTAAAGATGACTCCTCCATTAGAATAGTATACAATTTTATTTTTAGGAAAATTTTGTTGTGCAATGACTTGGCCTTGTATAACATCATCATAGTATGAATTTTTTCTTTTTCTATATTTCTCTCTACAATGCTTGATATGAACCCATATTTCAAAGACATATGAATGTTTGCAATAGCATTCCCAACCATTTCATTCCATTTCTCCTTCTTTAAACCCAATGGATTTTCGCCAATTGATATTAAGAAATTATCCTTCTGCAATACTATGTGAGTCTTTATCTTCCACAAAAATTATTATTCATGAATTTTTTGATATCAAATTTCACTACCATCTAGACACATCGTCAGTCCATAACCTCTTCTATTTCACAATGGTGTGATTAATAATCTCAAAAAAAATGATGTTAAATATCAACTAGAGTTGCAATCACATAGCAATGTCAAATTAATGAAATGTATTCATACCCAATGAATGTGAACAACAATGGTCCAGAACCTGCAGTTTTATACCACATGTTTTGATGGAATACTAGTGGCCAATCAGTATAGAAATAATAATAAGATTAAATAAATGTTACAAATGTAGAAATAAATGACACTAGATGTATTGTGGAAAACCCCCAAATAGAAGGGGTGAAGAACCGTAAAAAATAGAAGTATCACTATGCATAAAAGTGGGTAAAATATCATTCACTATTACAAGGAGAACACCCTTTTAATACATCTCTTGAATAATAGGGAAACCACCTCATAAATTCCACTAATACTTAAAGGATATGATTTTGGTGATTGTGAGTTTAATCTAGGGAAAGACACTACCTTTTATTGGAATGGTCCATCCCCTATGCCTCCATCATTGCATCTTTATAGGTGTGGTTTTCCACCCACCAATTACCTAGCCTCCAACTCCATTTTACAAAAGGTGAGGCCGCACCGTCTTGAAAAAAAATGATACCAAAATAAAGTCATGAAGTGGATGAAAAGGGATAGGAGGAGGAGGTTCATGGATGTGGGGTGTGATAAGAAAGGGGACACACTCTCACCCTTGTACATTAACCGATGAATCCAGAGGATATCCTAGAGAAGGTTCAGGAAATCCATCTACTCCGGGCATCCTCATGGAGTTGGACAGTCCCATAAGAACCGATGAAAGCGCATGGATATAGCGGGTCCAGCTGTGGCCATTAATCTATGATCTGTGTTGATGGATATAAGAATAAGGAGGACAAAAAGAAGAAAGGAGAGTGGTGGGTCCATGATCTACGATACGAATAAACCCCCCAAGAATATGATCGAAATGGTTTTCATGGATCTGGAGCAGATAAGGGGAATGGTAAAGTGAGATGTATGAATAGAATGGATTAGTTTCAATTTAAACCACTTAAGGACGAAGTGCGTGGTAAATTACACTCATATTTTAAAACATCAATCCAGAAATTTCTTTTTAGTTTATTTAATATATAGATTAAAATTTCATAAAACAATGAAAAAACATTTATCTGAATGATACCAAAATAAGTAAATAAAAAAAGAAAATATTTTCTATGAAAGTAACTGGGGATAAAACATTGGTTGGAATATGATAAAAATATAAATAAATAATTTTTTTTAAAAGAATATATATTATACATTAGTAATTATATATAAATGGAATAGAAAAATAAATAAATATGTTTAGATATTATGATAATTAAAATTATAAAATTTTTTGAATTAAAAAAATAATAAAAAAGAGATATATAGTAAATTTCATTTCATGCTCCACATTCCTTTCATCAATTTTCAATTCATCCTTTTAACCATGTAATTCATTTCAAGGACAATTATTTTCTGTCATAGTCCTTTTTGTCTACAATAGTACTCAAAATTTCCACTACAAGAATGACATACGATTTTAACGGAGGGTTTTTAGCATTTAGTGGAAATTTAATCCACCAATAATTGATCTTTGTTGATTTATAATAATGTAACATATTTTCAAGTGGACAATATTTTCTCAGAGGTTACTTTGAAATAGTTTTTTATGTATTAATGGTTTAAAGAACCGCTAAATAATTATAGATTTTTTTTAAATTTGTTATATATTATATATTTATAAAAAAATGCATATATATATAGACGTATTATATATTAATTATATAAATATTCATAAATGGATTTAAATATCAAGCTCTACCACCAACGACCACCACAGTCACCTCCGAATGATGTCCCCTACCATTGTGTGCTATCGATCATGATATGTACAGGGGTACCACTACCACATATCTGAGCATGGGATTTGCCTGCTTTTTTTAGTGATAAGAAGAAAGCACTGATAAAAGACGATAATTTATCAGTTTTAGATAAAATGACTCATAATGGATATATTTATCATCACAATTTTCAGCACTGATAAAAGTTTTCATCAAAAAATATTATTAATATATATATATATATATTATATTTATATGAAAAATAATTTTCATTTATATAAATAAATTAAAAAAAATTATGCTATTTATAATAATATAATTATAATTATATTTAAATAGTTTTTAATTATTTTTATTTAAAAAGTTTTAATTGTATAAATAAATATATATTTAAATAAATATACGTCTCCAATGAATTTTGTCAATAAAAATATATATCATGATATAATGATGAAATTAATGGACATGATTGGTGTTATTTATGTTCATACATTGATGCATGTATATGTATAATTTATGTTATATGAACATATGTTTATCTAGGCATGATTGTGGTTTGATATGTTTCAAATGTTAAGATTACCTTTATATTATGAAAACACATCCATATGTTATGTATTGATGACTCATGAATGTTTATTTATAAATTTACACCCTAAGTAATCATGATTTCTATATATATGTGATGAATCATTTTTTATAATATATACCTTATTAATGGATAGATTAGGTTAAGCGGGAACTTATCTCTCTATCCTTCAATGGCGCATTTCTTTTATTGAATGGCTTCCTCCTCTTCAAATAAACTATTTGATCTCTTCCTTTCACATAATCGCTTCAATTACCAAAAAATTGTGGGTGTTGGATTGGTATAGAAATATTTTCATGAAGGATCCCACAGAGTGTGCATAGAAAGTTGGGTTATCTTTATCTCTTCAATGCTTCTACAACGGGCTACATTTTTGGAAAAGGGAATGTTGCTCACGTTAGAGTGGATCCAGTGGCAGTCTCAAATAGACTACAAATGGGTGAGTTATCTATCATTACATGTCTAATCATTCCAAGGGGATTTGTTCCATGTAATGTTCACGATAAATTTGAATGGCTTTAAGAAAATTTGGACATTTCATATTGGAAGTGCATATCACTTGGCATAGGGTTTTTGACATTATCTTTCTTTAGGGAGACTTGAACAATCATGCATGTAGATTTAGAACGATTTATCTTAAAATGATATCTACAAATTCATTAGGGGAATAAGAGGTTTAGTGCTCTTGAGATTGAAATCTCATTTATGTATACGTGGGTAAATGTATATGTTTAAAATTGTATTTGATGGAACCATAGAATATTGCATAATATTCCTTTGTCAATTGGGATTCTTATTAATATGTATAAGGAAACAGAGACATCCAGATTTGGCCATTATTGCTCGACTATCTATTGAATTAAATCTATGTGCTAATTTACTTTATTTATTTTTTATTTTCACTAAGGATCAAGATATTTATTTTAATATTTTATATCAAAGAGTTCAAAATTTCTGTAGAGAATGCAAGTTGATTGGTCATAAGAGTTGAATTTCAGGATGATAATCATATGTAAGTATTGAAAAGAAAGCGGTCATGTTGTTAATTCACATCATAAAAAATATAGATAACTTAATTATAATGAAAAATTTAATGATAATATAATTATGGATGGTGACAATAATATTGAAATTGCAACCACTCATGAAAATACAATGATGAATACACCATATCAAGAGGAAGGTGGTGGTGCCTCTCCTACTCACACCCAGCATGCAACTACTTGTGGTATAGGGGGTGTTGGAAATCCAACATTTGTTGACATTTTTTTGGTAATCTCATCAATGAGGCCTGATCAAGCCCTCCCCTATTAGTTTTTCCAGATAAGGAGTTGATCAATGTATATCCTGAAATTTCTAGTCATATTATTAATAAAAAAATTCTCCTTAATGCTTCTATAGATTCTTAGAAAACAAATGTTATTACTATATATGGTGTTTCTAGTCCTTTAGTAGAGAAATATGGAAGCACCATAAGAAATGTTTTCAACAGGATGGCTAAAACCCAATCATTTGGTTCTAATAGGGTTGCATATGATGAGAAATATGGAAGCTCTATATGGCCCATTTGTACGAGGATGGTTGGATCCCAACTGGTTGGTTCTGATAGGGTTGTAGATGACAAAACATATGTTATAAATATTTCTCTAATCTTTCTTCCCATTTAATAATAGGCTTACAATGATGGGTGTACGAAAAATCATTGGTCTCATATTGTTTCTTAGGACCCAATTGATGGTAGTGGACATCTTTCCTTGATAGCCCTCGTAAAGACGACTTCCATGGATGATATGGATGTCATGGAATCTGATGCGCATCATTTGGATGATATACAGAACATGCATGGATAAAATATTGTTTTACGAATTCAAAAAGGTAAAAAACATAGATCATTCAGTGTCTTTTGAGGAGGCTATTCAAGTCATGAATGATAAGAATAAAAGGGTGAATGACATGAATCTCATCTCTCCCTCTCTATTATGCCTGAATGGATTAAATCTTGACATGGTAAGGCCATAATTTGAACTACGTGATGGTGTTTCAACTTATTCTCTGGAAAACCCTCCATTGGACACACATTATCATATTTTAACTACAATAATAGGTCTCCCAATGAAAGAAACACAAATTGTACACCCATTTACAGATCCTGTCACTCAGAAGGAGGTAGAGGTGGTGCGGACCAATCAGGTGGATGATTAAAATATGAATAGGGATAAGTAAAATATAGAATGAAAAGAAAAATGTGTAGAAACGTCACATGAGGATGATCTACAAGGGTCTTGACAGAAAGAAAAGTCAAGGACATGAGGACATCATCCAAAAAGTCGTGGAAGAGGACGTGTTTCATATTAATGGGGTTCCAAGAAAGAGGATAAATATCTAGAATATATGGATCAAGAATATTATATTCGGGGTCATGGATATGGCTGTGGTTGAGCATGTGGATGATATATCACAATGGAGTAGTAATATCCTAGTGAGATGTACATTGTTCTCTTCAAGAAAAAGATCTCTCTATCAGAGTGGGAAACCATATATGATGATGACTCTAATCATGGATATGATGTTCAAGTTCATGACTTATAGTCCCGCCTTTAGGATGAGGTCATGATTCATTGTGTGACCCCTTCCTTCCTTCTCCAATCCATTCCTTCTTTCTTTTTCAAATATATTTTTTTAGGTGCAGGATCGTCTATCTACTGAACATTTTCAGTATACATAATTTGGTATGATTCATTTAGGTTATTCCTAGTAACATATTATATGAATAGGATCTGATTACCGATTGACAGTGCAACCCATACCCTCAAATTTATAAGAATATGTTAAGTATAGATAAAATCAAGGGAAATGGGATAAAAGAGGTCAAAGAAGGACATTCCCTCATCCATGAAAATCTAAAATGTAGGGAAATGAGGATCATTACCATTAACTTATGTTTTCCCAAAAATAATCATGAAATTTTAATAAATATATTTAAATAATAAATATAGTTAATATATTTATAATTATAATTTTGTAACTATATATAAATACCTTATAGATATATTTATTTATAATCATAATCATAATTATTTATGTATAGTTAAATAATAAAAAAATTTAAATATATACATTTATTATTTCTTTATAAATATATATATAAATATAACTATAATCATTTAAAAATATTTATATATATATTTATTTATAATAATAATTATTAATATATATATATATATAATTATAATAATATAATTATATATATATATTTACATTTATAATTATAATTATATATATATATATATGTAAATACGTATAAAAGTGTAAATTTAATGTTCCTGCTGATGGTGACCTTTCTATGGCTATGAAGACTAGTGATTCTAAAATTGTGAAGGGAGTTTCCACTGCCTCCAAGGTGTCAACAATTCCCAATAATGATGTCTCATTGATTAGAGGACCTCCCTCTTTTTCTGGTGTGGTGGGTGGGTATAAGCATGATGGTATTCATGGTGATTTGGCTTCCAGTGGGGGAGTGCTTCATGTTCATCCCTGTATTCCTACTACTGAATTTTAACAAGAGTGTAGTTTTAAATTGTGTAATGATGATAGGCATGTTGGAGAATACAATGATCTTGTGATGTTATTGAAAGAGAAATTCCTTTCCAAAGGGAAGTTGGGTACTGCCTCTGTTTTTTAGGTTGGGAAACACTCCCTGATGCCTTCAAAGGCTGTTTCTGATGGTTCTGAGAAATATGACCCTTATCGGGAGAATGTAGATTCTCTTATACATTATCTTGGAATTTCCTCTTAGGAGAATGTTTGTTTTGGTAATGATCTAGTTTCCTCTAATGATAAGGCTGATGCTATAGCCTCTATTTCTCTGGCTATTTCCCATGATCCCTTTGGGCAACCAGAACAAGCTGTTGGTGTAGGTTTCACAGTTTCTTGTTTGTTGGATTTTTCTTCTCATGAATCTATGGTGGTTTCCTTTTTTAAGAAACATGTGAAACCTAATTAAAATGATGTTAATACTACAATTCCATTAGAATTTCCAATCCATGTGGGTACGCCTAGCACTAGTGCTGTTAAACACAACCTTTTCACTATCCTGAAGTCTATCCATTCTCATGAATTTGATGAGCTATACAAGGAGAGCCGTGAAATGAAAGGTAAACCATCTTTACCATTCTAAGTGTATATTAATTTTGATTCTCCATAGATTGAATGACATCACTCATCATTGTGAGTTCGGGAAAAGAGGCTACCTGATAAGGATAGTCAAGGTGATAATGAGGATAATCCTCCATCGGTGGATGCTCAACCTACTGGCCAGATTGTTGGTTATACGGTAGAGGTTGCTGGTCATGGTGGTGCTTGGGAGACCATGAAACAATGGCGATGGGGTAGGAATCCAAGAGGTCACGGGGACTTTCTTGGACGGGGTAGTATAATCAACTGGTGATATGTGGACGGGGTTGTGAAAAAAGGGAACTTCAGTATCTGTATATTGTGTTGGTAGGTTACTCCCCCTACTTCCATTGTGTTTTATTTACTATTTTTTATAATAGTATTTGGTGGCCATGGAACTCTTCCATGGTCTACTGTTTATGATATATATTAATAATTATAATATTATAATATAAATATATATAATTATAAAATAATATATATATATATATATATATATTATTAATTATTAAATAATAATAAATATATATATTATATTTTATAAATATATATATTTATAGTTTAACAAAAATATAGATATAAATACATTAATGATTATATAAAAATATTTGTAAAAATATTTATTTATAATTAAAGTGATAAATAAAAAATATATATATATTTAATTAGATTTGAATTATAAATAAATTTTTATTTATTTTTATAAGTGTAAATAAAAATATATTTATTTAATGATTTATAAAATTATATTTAATATATTTAATATATTTTTAATTTTATAAATATATATATATTTAATATATTAAATATATATAATTATAAAATTATAAATATAATAAATAAATTCATTATAATCATATAATTATTTATATTAATACTTATTTATTTATCAATCTAAATTTAAATAAATTATTATTTATATAAATAATTATAAAATTATAATAAATTTATTTCTTATAATTTTATAATTATCTATATATATCTACATTTATTTATAATTATAATTATATTTATAATAAATGTATTTATAAACATTTTATAATTTTAAATATATATAAATATTATATAATATTATATATATATATATATATATATAAATATGTACAAATATTTATAAATATGTATATTATATATATAACTATAAATAAATTTATATGTATTTATATTATAATAATAAATATATATTGAATTTTATAATATATATAAATTTATAAATATATATATAATAATAAATTTAAATTATTAATAGTATATATTTATCAGTGCTTTTTTAGTGTTGATAAAGATATGCTTTTATCAGGGCTAAAAAATCACTGATAATACTGGTCTTTATTAGCGCTTAAATTTTACCGATGATAATGATTTATTTTTTTAGCACTTTTTAGCACTGATAAAGTATTATATTTATCAGCACTACAATAATGATGATGACATTTTTTTTATTACTGCTTTTGATTTTAGAGGTGATAAAATTTCTAGTTATGAGTGATTTTTGGAATGCACTGATAAATGTGTTTCCCTTTTTTTTAAAAGAAACCATAACCAGATGTCTTCTTCACACAGCTTCATCCTCTTCTAAAAGGTGACTGTCACAACTTCTCCACTCTCACTGATCCCTGTTACAACCCCTTTGTCACCACTCTTGTCGAACTGCACAAGGCCCTTTGAGCTTCCACTCTCCCGAAACCATATTACTGTTGTTGTTGATCTCATCAAACCCCACTATTGGCTCATCGAACCCCTCTACCACCTCTCCCCACCACCTCTCCGAACACCACTTTCACCTCAACCCGCTCCCCCACTGAACACCATTACTCCATTTCCCCATTGCCTCGCTGAACCACACTATTGCCTTGATGAACCCCACTGTCAGTGCATCTATGTTGCTAATCATTTTCCATAAATCAAGATCCTTAAGACTAAAGTAATTCTACTCGAATATTGTTTTGATGAATTTTGTTTTTATGTATTTCTCTATTTTTTATAATTTGGGGTGCTTTATTTTATTCCCGAAAGCATGAAATCCATTTTCAAACACAAAGGCTAACCAATTGTTAAGTAAATAATTTTTAACTTTGTTAGAGGATTGTGGGACATTATTTTATATCATCTCAAATAGATGTATATAATGTATTTATGTATGGTAACTCAACATACATGGATATTTGATCCTTAATCGAGGAACATAAAAATTACTTGAATGATGAAAATGATGCATTAAATTATTTATAGTGTAACTGACTAACAACATATATTGATGGAAATGACTTGGTAGAATTATGATGTCATGTGGGTGATGATTCTAAATTTCTACAAAGGAGATTAAAATGATGGAGAAGAAATTTTATCGGATTTATGGAAAATTTAATGCTTTTAGGATGATATCAGATAAAATTAGTGTGTTTTTTTATAAACATTGTATATTACTGGATAAAATGCAAATGATTGAGGAAAAAATTCCTGATTTCAAATTTATAAAATTGATTATTATAAGAACGCCTCTTTATTTAAATTTTATGGACATGAGGCTCCCAGACAAGGATTTAAGGTAAGTATATCATAATAGCCTATAATATGTAGTTGTTTAATATAAGGTATTGAATTATGAAAATTAATCCTAATCAAATTAGATATCACATGAGGTTTCGTTATAGAAAATGAGAAACCACTAGTGGATGAAAATTAAAATGATGATTAATTTTATCATACATTTACCTTCGTTCCTCTAATAATAAAAGGTGAAGGATAAAATTCAGAAGAAAGGCTCCACTTGAATACATCCTATGCGCTTAAATATGAAAGCATACGTCTTGGTTTCTTATGTCATTTGTTATTGAAGATGAAGAGTAACAACCTTTGA
The DNA here is from genome assembly GCA_963277665.1 of Viscum album. Taxonomy (NCBI): domain Eukaryota; kingdom Viridiplantae; phylum Streptophyta; class Magnoliopsida; order Santalales; family Viscaceae; genus Viscum; species Viscum album. The sequence continues at coordinate 410,338,189 of OY728128.1, read as the reverse complement.
AGAAAGCATTCAAAATAGAAAAAGTAAGGTGCAAACCATAGTGGAAATTATAAAATAGGAAAAAATTATTATCTTATGAAGGTGAAATATCATACATGATATAATTGATGGTGATATTTTACTAAAGATACCTGAGTGAATATGTAAAAGTGGTTTTCATGGATAATTCAAATGTTGAGTATAATTATGGAGATAAATCAAGAATCAGGTTAATTATCTATCTCTATGATAAATGTGAAGATTAATGTGAAGAAATAATGGTGTATTTAGTTAATCATAAATTGGTAAAAATTGTTTTATATTACTGCAATATATACATGATATAATATAAAGGCCATATATAACAATATAAAGAAGATACTGAAAACATAGATATGGAAATTCTACTATCCAGGAGAGAGAAGAAGATATTAATCTCAAAACTAATGAGTAAACCAAATTGTATATTTCCTAACCAATTATGTGTTTAAAAGTGATAAAATAATTAAATCAATTAATGGATAGGTCATTATGAATTGAAGAATGTGTGTCGATCATGTAATACTTTTGATGACGTGATTTGTGTTAGGGAGTTCTAATACTCATGCATATATAGATGCTAAGGATTTTCATGGAGAATATATGGATGAATTTAGGACATTGAATTAATGAAGTTGTTTATAGGTGTAGAAAATTCTATTATCATTGATGATCACATGGATAGACAATCCGTATTTCATTCAAAGGCTCAAGATTCATGAATATAAAGGATGAATGATTTTACTAAAGCCAAATTGACGACTATATATTAATCAAGTAGAGAAACAGGAACATCAAATTTCATGTGATCTTATTTTGGGATATTGGGTTATATCCAATGATTGTGATCCATTGCTAAATTATATTATACGGGTGATGAAAACCAAAAAGCGGAAACAAATTATCTTATATCTTTTAAGTTTTAGAGGATACTTCTTTCCATTTTCATTTAAAAAATTCCTAATATCTATCTTCAATTGAACATCCTTTGTGTATTTATTTTGTTAAATAATAATATTACTGAATCAAATTGGATGAATATGAATATATAATATTTAGATTTCAATTTTATGACCAAATAATATGAATAAGGAGTGAAATATTTCATCACGTTTGAAAAAGATCATGCATAAGACCCTTCTCAACCACTTTTTCTGGGTTTACACTATTGTTTTTCAAGACTAATTAGTTTATAGAAGGTGGAAGAACATTTTTTATATCATAAAATTGATCAAAGTTATAAATTTTTTATGAAACATGAGGAAAAAGTGAGTGTAGCTGGTGATTGGGATAACACTATGTTTTGTGGATCATCTGAAATGCATACATGTGTGGAAAATGAAGAAGATCGTATTGAGGATGTGACTACATATATGAATTTTGATGAAGACCATATTGAGTAAATTAAAAGGATAGTTAAAGATGCACTATATTATTTCCCAAAATTTTTTGGGATGTTAAAGAGTTTTGAAAAGACGACATTGTATACTAGTTTCACTAAATATATAGCATTTTCAGCCATACTGAAACTGTATAATTTAACAGAAGGAAATAGTTTGAGTGACAATAGTTTTACTAAACAACTTTCTCACTTGAATAATATTCTCCCACAATATAATGATCTCCCTACATGAATATACGACACTAAATGAAGGTTGTGCTTGATGGGTATGATATATGAAAGAATACTTGCCTTCCCAAATGACTATATAATATATTATAATGATCAAAAATCACTTAAATAATTACTAAAGTGTGATTCATATCGATACGAGAATGATTAATCAAGCCCTTTAAAAGATGTATGTTACATTCCACTTATTCAAAAGTTTACATTCCTATATGTAAATGGGTAGAGAGCAGGGTAATTGAAATGGCATGTAGATAGAAGAAATTAATATGGGAAACTACATCACCCAATAGACTCTCCTATGTGGAAGAAAATTGATCAAGTGTATCTTAAATTTTGAAATGTTTCATGAAACTATCATCATTCATTTTCTACAGATGGTGTAAATCCTTTTGGTTTTCAATGTAGCACTTATAATACATGGCTAGTTATGTTGGTAAATTATAACATTCCACTATGGTTATATATGAAATGGAAATATATGAAGTAAGCTATTATTATATTAGGACCAAAACAACCGGGTAATGATATTGATGTTTATTTTTCTCCATTGATCGAGGATTTGAAATTATTGTGGGATTTAAGTATTATATATTATGATGCTTATAGAAATGGAAATTTCAAATTGGGAGCCATGTTGTCCTAGATGAAAAATGGCTTACCTACATATGGAATTTTTTTGAGATATAATATTAAAGGAACTCAAAGGGATTCCTATTTGAAAACAAGTTACATAATCAGTTAGGTTTATACATTCATCGAATATTATGTTTCTAGGATATCCAAAATTTCCACACTGATAGAAGAAGTACTGATATTGAAATATGTCATTCGATGGTTTTTAAAAGAATGTACAACACTGTCTCCACTAACATGTGATCAAATTTTTGAGAAATTAAAATTTTTGGAAACTAATTTTGGTAAACTATTTGTGAATGAACCGTATGAAAACCCGTTATAAAAAGAGATCATCTTTTTTTTGAATTACCACACTGAAATTGTTTATACTTTAAAAAATTTATTTATGTTTTTCATGTTAAAAAATGTATACGATAGTGTAATTGGAAAATTACTAAATTCAGTAGAAAAAACAAAGGATAGAATTTAGGCTAGTTTGGACAATGGTTTACGTGGTAATATGAGAAGAGTTGGCTCCAGTGAATGGTGAAAAATAACTTTTTTCCTCCAGTTGTTTAAAATCATTCCAGGAAGGAAAGATATTAGTATTTCAATGTCTTGAATGATATAAAAGTTACATAGGGGTATTCATCAAATATGAACAATATCATTTCAATGACTAATTATATGTAAAAGGTTTTAAAATCACATTACTGTCATTTTTTCATGCAAGATCTAATTGCTATAACTTTGCATTGATTTTTTCCAAATAATTTCTATCATTCATTAACCATCATATGTTTCCTTTTTAGAGTTATATGCAGTCATGTTATATACCTTAAAAAATTTATGATAATGGATGATAAAATACCATCATATTATGTTGAATGTTTTCTTCCTACCAGCATTATTTGATTTGATGGTTAACTTGGTGAGAGATATTTTTTTTGTGGTCATGTAAAATATTGATGGATTTACCCCGTTGAACTGTATATAAATATTTTCAAAGGGTATGTCAAAAATTGAAGTCAATTAGACGGTTTTATTATATAGTGATATATTTTTGAGGAAGTCATTGAATTATATAATGAATACCTATCTAACATTGATAGAATTGGTCTAGAAAAATATCATTAAACATGGAGACATGGTGGTGAAGAATTTTTTTGAAGAGTTGTAGTCATAATCAATATTAAAGATTGAGAGCAAGACCACCTTTACATTTTAGATAAATGTTTGGAGGTTTCCCAATATGTTGAAACCTAAAATGAAATTCCTAGGAATTTGAATCCATAAAGGTATTAATGATGGATGTAAAATAAATATAATAAAAATATTTAAGGATGGTTTCAAGAAAATATTATTAATTTGTCAAATTTAAATCAAGATTCAATTTTAGAATGACTTCGATGACTAGGCATAGGACTATGTGTGTTTGTATTATCTTAAAATGGTTATGTAATTAATTGTTATACATTAAATAAATAAGAACATGATGAAGCCGGTACCATTAAATATAGTGGAGTTAGACTTGTGGCTGGAGAGATGCAAGTATTTAGTACTAAGGTGATAAATATAATTAATGTGTATATTTCATAGTTTGGTATCATCAAAAAATCTGGTAGTTGGATTTTACAACATTCCAAATGATGTTTTTAATGAATGTGGGTTAATAATAGGAATCATGTTTAAATAGATGAATTTAAATTAATTAATGTGGATTTAAAAAAGTAAGGGTGAAAAGCTGAACCATTAATAATGGCAAAAAAATACATGTATTTTTAATTGTAGATCCTGCAATCAAAAAGTGTCCAATTGTTATGTTATCATCCAAATCCAATAATGGGTGATATGAAAATTCAACTGAGGATGAACCTATCATTGGTATGTCTCAATCATTTCACAGTGGTCCTAATTTAAATAGAAATTTTTATGTTAGAGGATACCATAATTAATTGAATTGGATATTCGATAGGGGGTTAAATATCTTCACCCTTTTAAAAAGGGAGTTCAATAATCTGGTTATATATATTTTTGTAATATACATTGTCTTTCCTCATGTTATTATCTATTTTATGATGCATTTATGTAATCTAAATTAAATGTTAAACCAATTTTACTAATAATGACTACTAAATAATACATGATAGAAAAAATGTAAACAATTATTATTTAGATGTGACTTCCATATAATTAATGGATTATTTCATGTTAATGTATCATTTATTTATTTCAGTATTACTCACATAATAATTTTGTTATTATATTAGTGGATTAATTTGTTCGAGTTGGGGTGGTTTGTTCAAATATACTTATGCTCACAAGATATTTGACTTCGAGTATGGACCTAATAATTCAATGAGAAGGTAAAAGTTTTGTTTAATATAATATGTTTTTCCTCAAAATATGATATGTTATCTACTATATTAACAAAATATCAATTAAATGTTTTAATACTCATGTAGATATTGTTTTCTACACATGATGATGTTACAAATCCCTCAAAAGAAAAAACTATAATGAAGGAAGCCATTTTGGAATACATAAATTTTATGTTATGATATACATTCTCTATTTTACCAGAAAATTATACAATGAAACATTGAGTTAATTTTCATTAAACTTTGTAGAGATCATTTATTTTGGAAGACTTATATCCATCTTTTAGACCATTCTACACCAAAACATCCACAGAATTATTGTCCCTCATAACCTTGTCACCCGTACAGTGTTAGAATTCTCCGCATTCCTTCATGTTCCCACTATTGTCTTTGTATGAAGTGCGATGACACAAATTATGCTTAATCACAGTGGTAATCCATATGTTTTCAAGTAAAATCATTATCCATCAAATTAATTTATTGTTCAATATTTATATTTAATTTATTTGTTTTCAACATTACTCACGCAAAAATTGTATTTCATGTATAATGGATTATATTGATTAAATTGTGATGGTATGTTAATATTTCATTCCATTCTTCATCAAAATGTACACATTCATCTTCAATTTCAAAATCATTTCACCCCGACAGAGTTGAAATTTACCTATTTTATTCATGTTACAGTTATTTCTTTTTTAGGAAGAGTTATGACACTGCCTCTTCTCAATTATAGAGGTAATATTAATGTCTTCACAATCAAAACACCATCCATATAAATAATTAATTTTCCCATACCATTGTTTAATTTATTTATTCTTAGTATTACCAACATAATAAATGTTTTCTTATACAGGTGGGTTCATTTGTTTGAGATGGGGTGGTCTGACCATATTTAATTCCTTTATGCACCAAATATTCTACAGACTTCTTCCACCTCAAATTCTTTTCACCCCTTAAGTATTATAATATTCCTCATTCCATCAAGTTCCCAACACTGTCTTTGTAGGAAGAGAAACGATGATTCCTCAGCTCAATCATAGAGGTAATATTGATATTTACATAGAAAATCAATTTTCTATAGAATTAATGTATTTTTTGATATTTATGTTTAATTTATTTATTTTTAGTATTACTAACATAAGAATTGTTTTTTTATATAGATGGATTCCTTTGATTGAGTTGGTGTGGTTTGTTACATTGTGTTTCTTTGTTGAACTGCCAATGATGCATATTGTGTCGATGATCTTAGTCGAAAAACCATTTTCAATGTTGAAACCTATAAGAGTAGAGGATGATCATATGCCCATTATAGTGACATATTGTGATATAATGGGAATAATATCTTCCTCAACTCTTCAAGTTTTTAATAACAAGAAGGTTTTTTGGATAAGAACATTGACTCAATATGCAGTATTAGCAGTTCAAAAAATCAAGAGAATGGTAATCAGTGTAAAAAGGAAGTTTGAAATTTTTTGAGACATTGGAACCTATAGTAGTCTTCCATACGTCAATCTGATACTCAGTGTGACCAATATTAATCCAAGTGGTTATGGTTTTTTAAAATTTTTACATTAATTTTAGTACAAAATAAAACTAACATACTCAAAACCAAGCGAACATATTCATATTGTTTTGATACATTATGATAATAACCTATATGTCATTTGTGATGTGTAGGAATCATCCACACCTCAATCTGATACATGTTGTTTCTGGTATGACTCAAAGTGACAGTTATCAGTTTAAAATGGACATTTTATTCCAAAAAGTGTCACTCAATGAAAAATTAAATAAACATCTCAAATGTTATTGATAATTAAGTACATAGATTCCTAAATAATTTTTCATGTGTAGTAACTAGTCTCACATAAAACAGATCCAAAATTTTACTGGTATGGGTCAAAGTGATAGTTTCAAATAAAAAATAAAATTTTAGAAAAAAGGAAAGTGAAACACTCAAATTTGAGAAAAAACATTAATTTTGTTTTTATACTTCTGGAAATTTATCCATAATTATTTTTTTATGTGTAAGAATCAGCCACAACTCAATATGGTACCATAATGTTCCCAGTATGACATAAAGTTTCCGTGAAAAATTTAAAATTGAAATTTTAGTTCAAAAAGTTTAAGCCATTGAAACCCAAGAAAGCAAGTTTGGATTGTTGTGATAATATATGAATATGATCCATAAGTAATTTATGACATGTTGGAAGCATTCTGACATCAAATTGACACACGGTGTGACCATTATGACTCAATGTGTGTTTATATAGTTTTATATGACATTTTAATAAAGAAAGATGTTAAATAATGAAAATCAATATAGTTCATTATAATTGTTTTGATACTTTATGAAAATTATTAACAAGTCATTTGTGATGTAGAGGAATCAACCAAACCTCAATACAATGCACAATGACACTAGTATAATACCGATTGTGTCTATTTATTAAAAATTTACATTAATTTTAGTAGAAAGAAAAAGTGACATACTGAAAATAAAGAAAACATATTTTGATTGTCTTGATACATTAGGAAAATTATTCATCGGCCATTTATAACGTGTAGGAATCAACAGCACAACAATCTAACTCAAAATGTTACCGTTATAACTCCAGGTGTTACTTTTTATTTAAAATTGGATTTAATTTTAATAAAAAACAAACATGACATACTCTAATAAGATAAAAATCATTTAGATTGTTTTGATACTTTATAAAAACAACCCATAGGTAATTTTTAATTTGTAGGAATTATCAGTTCCAAAATCCAACGGACAATGTAACCTGCATAATTCCAAATGTGTCTATTTTTTAAAAATTGACATTATTATTAGAAAAAAAGTACATGTGACATTCTGAAAATAGGAAAAATATATTCATATTGTTTTGATACATTATAAAAAATATCCATGAGTTATTTGTGATGTGTAAGAATCAATATCACCTCAATCTGATGCCCAATGTGATTTTTATGGCTCAAATATTCCATTATAAGATTAAAATTTACATTTTAGTTCAAAACATGTGTTACTCATTGAAAACCAAGAAAACACACTCGAATCATGTTTATAATTTATGAAAATATTTTAAATTTATAAATTAGGATAGTGATTCATAATCCATTTGTGATGTGTAGGAAGAAGTTTTACATTAAACCGACACACAATACAACTGGTATGACAAAATTTGTGTGTTTCCAGTTAGAAATGACACATTAGTGAAAATAAAAAGTCACATAATGAGAACCCAGTAAACACATTTGTATTTTTTTATACATTATTACAATGATCCATATGTTATCATTGATAGTAAAGAATCATCCAGGCCTCAATCTGACAAATGTTGTGACCTATATAACTCCATTTATGTCTATTTATTTAAAACATGCATTAGTTTTAGTAAAAAGAACAAGTGAGAAAATAAAAACTGGGAAAAAACATTTGGATTGTTTGATACTTTTGGAAAACGATCCATGAGTCATTTATGACATATATGAATCTACCACACCTCAATCTGATGCATGTTGTGACCAACATAACTCAATGTGTGTCATTTTAATTAAAAATTACATTTTATTAATTCATTGATTCTTATTAATGTTTTACTTATTACTATATAGAATTATTGTTTCTTCTAGAAATGGGTATTACCATGTTTGTTTAAGGTTCAAACTTTCCAATCAGTTTCTAACATGTTTATTCATAGAACCAGAAACACCCAATGATTCTATATCCATTTGGACATACATTCCAAAGGTAGGTGCACATTAGTTGTGAACCAATGAGGCTAAATAATTTGTATTGGTCGAGAGGTTGAAAGGCCAGGCTTATCACAAGTTTTTTGGGGGGAATTATTGCCTACTCAAGGACTCTCTTATAGATTTAAATTATGTTAACCAATCCTTATTAATTATCCAATAATGAAAATGAGTTTTCCTTTATATTTTGTTATTGATGATTCATACACATGAGATTTAGACAATCTTTTATATGTATTTGAGGTTCTTCATCAATGGAGAATCTATCATATGTATTAGAGACTCTTAGTCAATGTTATCCTTTAATACATTATATAAAAATTTCTAGGTAATTATGATGACCATACTTATTATAATTCCACTCAGTGGGGCACATTAAGTTTATCGTCATTCAGAAAGACTGGGATTATTTCAGAGTATGGATCGTACCTACAGATGCACTACCTATGTATCCTCATTAAAAATGAATCATAACCCACATAGTTCTATAAGAAGGATATATTTAAAAGTCATTTGGGATGGAAAATAATTAATGAATGATGGTATTGAACCTTAGAAATGATTCCTATGTAATCTACTTTAAAGGCTAATATCAAAGTCCACATAGTTTCAATGAAGAAATATGGAGCTTATGCATGGTTAATGGGCCCAAAAAAGATGTTGTGATTACTTTTACACTCTAAGCTCACGTGATTCATTCTTAGTGTGAGAAACAAGAGGTATTAGAAAACCTAATGATTATGCCATGAAAGATGCAATCACCAGAAATTATTTGGGGCTTATGTATGTATGACTGCCCAAGTAGATGAGGACCATGACTTCTTCAAGAAAGATTCCCTGGAGCAGGGTACATAAAGGTATTTGTACTTTATATATATTTGAAGGTTTAACCTAGGGGCTTACTCCTAGGTAGGATTTCCAAATTAAAGGAGACTTATAACTTCGGGCTTACTATTGAGAAGGAGGCCCAATGTTAATGGAAACTATTATTGGAGATTACTCTTGAGAAAGAGGCCTAGGTTAAGGGTACTTGGGGATTACTCCTAAGGTGATTCCCTAAGTAAAGTGATTATGTTTGAGGCTTATTCCTGAGAAGGAGGCACAAACTAACGGAACATGGGGATTACACTTAAAGAGTATGCCCTCATTCAAAATATCATCTCATATTAAAGGATGAGGTTATATGGAGGAATCATCTAACCATAGTGACATTAAGCTTATATGTCCAGGGGTTTTGGGAGAGGCTCTAACAGAATTCCTTTCAGATAAGGATGCCAACAAATGGACCATGCCATTAATGGATTTGAAAAGGGGTCTGAGGGCTAATGTCTTGAAAAGTAAAGAAGAACAGGAGAGAGGCACACAAATGGAGTTGGCGCGCAAGTTTATATCACAAAAGACATTTTTCATGCATGTCTTGTCTGCGCAACTGTACTTGCACGACATGTGTTCACATGGGTGAAAAAGAATCTATAGGGTAACACTTGGGAAAGACTTATCTCAAGACTTTAGTATTATCCTAAGATGTTTCCAAAAGAGCGGTGTGAAAGTTTCATTAGAAGGTTAGGGTGGTGCACAAGGGTTTCCATTTTTATGGAGGTCTGGACAATTAAGCATAGATGTTTTGATGAATTCTAAATACTTAGGCCTTATTCTACTACTTTAGATCCTCCATTCTAGGTAAAAAGTTAGCTTCGAAGATTTCAGAAGAGTTATGTTGAACACTAGGGAGACCAGAGCTAGAATTTGACTTTTGGAAAATCCGTCCTTGAAATGGGGTCCCACATGTGCTAATTATAGGCCACCTTGCACCATGGGTGAAAAAATAGGGTGCACAAGTAAATTGTGCGCCTCAATTCAAATGGGCTCATAATCCATGCTTTCGTCAATCAATATTTTGATGTTCTTAAAAGGGTCAACCTCTTTGTGCTTAAGGTATTTCCCTTTTCCATTCGTTGGACTCTGTGACAGAAATGAGTTTCAACAAAATTCCCCCCTCGGTTTTGGATCTGAAAAGGAAAGAGGATCTGGCTATGAGGTATATCCAATGAAATCAAGGGTATGTGGTGCACAAGTTTGGCATGAAGATGATGGGGTGCTTGACCAGCTTCATAATTCGTTTGAATAATTCCAAGTGGATGGTATAAAAGCCATCACAGATGCCAAATAAGTACTTCGTTGAGCTGATGAATGTGAATCTGGTAAGGTAAATGAACTTCAAATGGCTGCTGAAGAAGCTCGAGATGCTGGAAATAGATAAGAAATCATGTTGAATTTCTTCTATAAATTCATCATTTTCTTGATAATTGATCTTATTTTTACATAAGAAAATGGGCCTAGTAATTAATTTGACTTTTACTAGGGTTTTATAAACAACCCCACAAACTTTGCATCATTTAATTTCTCAATATTTCCTAAATGATACAAAATGTATGTTTAGTGAGATGGGACTTGACTTTTATTCAGAGTACCCATTACAAGATCCCAATTTAATGAGTACCCTGTATTTGGTTATTGGAAATTTAATGTCATTCATGATAGAATATAAAAATTTTAATATTTAAGGTCAAATAGCTTTGACCAAATAGATGATATTGACCCAATTATTGATAATTTCTTTGGAAACATATTACCATATTCATGTATGGATGGGGATAATTGTAAATTGTGACTTGAGAATTTTTGAATCTAAAGAATGACATGGGAAAAAAGCTCAAAGGCATTATAGGAATTCTTTTCTAATAATTAAGTTACCACTACTTGAAAACCCCATTATGGGGAATGAATTATAAAGGGCCAACTAGGGCATATGCTTTATATTTAACTGGTAGTAACTTTTGGCTGACAGGTCTGTTATGTAGACAACATATGCAAGGCCACATAAGGGAACGTGCTGTATAGCCAGGAATAAGAACTCTCAGAAATTTTAATTTCTATTTGATGAAGCCAAAGAATGTTTTATGGATATTCAAATTTTCCAAAGCATAAAGTCTGCTTAATGAAGAAAAGTACTTGAATATAGAGATGACATTTACAATCATAATTTTCAAATTATTGGAGGAATGTGACTTCTATGACGGTTTGACCCAAACATAGGAAAAATGTATCTTTGGTTTTAAATCATATGACTAAAACAGGAGATAGAAACATTATATAGAATATGGTCATGTGGTCCAAGGTTATTTCATATTGCTTTGAATATATCGACTAGACGGAAAATGTAAACCATAGACTTGAAAACTATCATATCATGATAACGAGTGTGGAACCAATATGTTAAGGATGTCAATTTTTTACAGATCCATACATATTGTTGTTAAGTCCAATAATGACAAAAGATCCTTCTACTAATAATGATGTTACCATTACTTTACAAACACATTATAGAGATTGAATTATGCAGGGCCAACTGGGACATAAGCTTCATAGTCAAATAGTAGCATCTTTTTCATGACATGTCCATTTTGTAGGCAAATTATGCAAGGCCACCAAAGGGAACATGTTTCATAGTTAGGGAAAAGAATTATCATGCATCCGGAATTTTTCTGACTTGAAGTCAAGAAAAGCGTTATGGAGACCATGAATATATTTTGTATAATGTTGTGGCTGGTTCCTAAATTGAGATTCTGGATGTCACTACGTATCTCATCAGGATTATAATCAAGCCACACATAGTTCATTAAATATAGTTTAATTTCATGCATGATAAGAGCATGGACGGTCATAGTTTAGGGTCCTAGAGCTCGGACCATTGTGAGGGAGACACACCATGCATTTGTTAAAAACTTGATGTGAATAAAGACTACGGTGATCCATATCACACCATGTGCTCCGAGGGGGACTTTTCAGACAAGGGACCGAAAGTGGAGTTTTGGTTTAGGCCCAAAGGCTCAGGATTGGACTCGAGGAATGGTCGAGCATTCCTACATATCACATGAGGATGAGAATCAAGCTGCACGTAGTACTTAAAATAACCTTTGTACATATTTTGTTCATATATATGAGTGGTAAAGAGGACTTTATTGCAATTATGGCTCAAACCAAGATTAAAGGATTGGGTATCACTATGTATCTCATAACGATTAGAATAAAGCCATACATAGTTATTGAAATATAACACAGTTGTGGAACGTGTTAATGATGATTCCTATCGAGTAAGGGTATAAGGTATTTTTTCTGTTTATTTTCATAAAAGATAGAAGTGGAAATTTTTTATGGTCATATGCAGGGGACAATGCTATGTAGTTTAATGTCTTGTAGCATGGACAATGGGGGACTGTATAGTTTAAAGTCATATATCTAGGACGATGGGACGTACACAGTTTAACGTCATGTAGGATGAAATGTGAACTGATATGAATAAGACAGTTGATGGGTACTTCACACATCAACATCTAATGGGATGGAGGTGAATCGATGTGAATAATGTAGTCTCAGGATTGAACATCAAGAGATGCCTATGTACCTGTCCTAGGAGGAAAGGATCAAAATACATGTAGTTAAATTGGGAGGGATTCGATTATTGGGGTGTACATGAGGACAATGACCCGAATATGATGTTGGGACATAAGCATGGTTAGTGGTGTAGAGAATATGTCTTTGTCTAAGCTTACTATAGGCTCACGTGATTAATGCTCGGTGTGAGAAACAAGAATCAGCAACAGACCGGACAATCGTGTCGCAAAATATGCTAGCACGAAGGATGGTGTGGGGCTTATGCATGGTTAGCTGCCTGGGGAATGCATTTCAATGGAGTTTAAAATACAATTGTGCATGTGACGATCACAGTTTAATGTCATGTCTCATAGACATGGGGTTCTTGGTAGTTTAATGTACTGCAAAAAGTTAAAATTGTGTATTTGTGTTACACAAAATACTTCTTCAAGAATCTTACACTGGATGGAATTGTAATGAGTTCTCCATCCATTGAGATTAAAGAATTAGCTCCATTGGAGTAGAACCTATGTATTGAGTAAGGTCCTTCCCTCTTTGGATCTTGCTTCAGAGGCTTCTTTCCCGGTATCATTGGGGTCCTGAGGACCAATACCATTTCTTTTTGAATGAATGAATGAAGACGAACTTCTTTTTGAAATCACATGCTATTCGATTCTGATAGACTTCTAAACAGTTTAGTGTGCGTAATATTTTATTATCAAGTCGTTCAAATTCATCCAATTGGTTTTGAGATTGTTCGTATTTAGATAACTGATCACAAATGGAGACTCTAAGAGAAGGTAATTGAACATAAATAGGAATGACCACTTCTATTCCATATACTAATGAATATGCAATTGATCTTGTAGTAGTCCAGGTTGTAGTTTGATAAGACCATAGAAGACGGAAATGTTTATCATGATAAGACTCCATATATTTATCCACCATCATTGGTATTATGTTTTAAAGGGTTTTATTGAATGCCTCTACTTGAACTATGGTTGCTGCATGATACCGAGATGAATGGTTGGCTCTGATATTGTATTCTTGATATTATTTTATTCTCTCGGATGAACAAAAGTTGGTGCCATTATTCGTCAATATGGCATGAGGAACACTAAATCTAATAATGATGTTGGACTTGACAAACCTAAAAATTCATTTAGCACCGACTCATTTGAGAGGTATTGCCTCTTCTCATTTGGAAAATAAGTCATTAGTAATAAGAATATACTTAATGTTCTTAGCTGTAACCGGAGGATAAGGTCCTACTACATCCATTCCCCATGTAGAAAACAGCTAGGAGTATTTATCCGTGTGAAGAAACTCAAGGGGTTGAGGAATGTTGTTGGAACATAATTGGAATGAATGACACTTCTTAGTGAAATCAACACAATCTTGAATCATTGAAGGCCAAAATTATCCAAGTCTTTGAATTAGTCCAAAAAGTCTATGTCCAGACTGGCGGGCACCACAAACTCCATCATGTACTTCATTCATGAAATCAATTTTCTCTTCACCATCAATACACTAAAGAGAATTCCATCAAAACCTCACTTGTAGAGAATTTATTGGTGATCTAGGCTATCATAATGAGTAAAATTGACCACACGTCACAAAACATGTTGTTTCTAGGATCTATCAGGTGGGAGTGTTCTGTTTTGAAGGTATTCCCTGATAGGTGTCATCCATCATGTAGTATGACCATATGGTTCTGAAATGGGACCGATTTCATTGATTTCCTCTATTATAATTTGAACAACAGGAGAAGCTGTACGACGGTGGGAAATACTGATGATTTTTTCATCCCAATATGGATCTGCCGAGGATATGTCTACATTAGCCAGTGAAGTAGCTTGGGCATCTTTTGATCGCGAGACATAAGAAAATGTCAGTTCAGAGGGAAATACCACCATTAACTCTCTAACATAATCACACAAAGGGATTAACTCACCATTTCTGATGGAATAATCCCCATTGATTTGTTTGATTACAAAATCTGAATCACCTTTTACCTTAAAGTGATTCATCATTGCATGAAGCACCTATTCCAAGCCTGTGATGAGAGCTTGATATTCTTCTTCTTTGTTTGTACCTCCTTCCGATAATAAAATGGATTAGGGTAGCACTTCCTTTTCTGGGGATATAAGCATGATTCCTTACCAAACATTGTTGAATTTAGGATCTTCTATTTTCATCCATGTTGGACTTACGGAGGAACCATCCAGGTATATTTTTCATGTTTGAGAAATATCTTGAATATAGAAGACATCATTATCAAAAAGTTCAGTATTAAATGATGTATCCTCCACAAATGGATGCTCAGCAAGGAAATCAGCCAGGGATTGACGCTTTATTGCCTTTTGAGACACATACTTGATATCAAACTACTGCGAAATAACTGCCCATGATCCCATACATCTTGTAAGCATTGGACGACTAAGGATAAATTTGACTAGGTTATTTTGAGATATCAATTGGACCTTATGATGTTGTAGGTAGTGTCTTAATTTTGGAACTACAATGAATAAGACTAGGCAGCACTTTTCAATACTTGAATATTGACTTTCTGCCTCAAGCATAGTCCGACAAAGACTGTAAAGGAAGTTTTCATTCCCAACATCATTCATTTGGAAAAAAGGCTCCCAATGATCGCTATAAATATTCAACATATAAAATAAGTTGTCTTACTTCAATAGGTGGAATTAATACCAATGGAATAAAGAGTCATTTATTGAAGATATCGAATCCATCTTGACATTCTTCAGTCCACTGGTAGGAGACTCCCTTATTCATTAATTTGGTGGAGGGTAAACACCTACCGACCAAATTAGAAATGAAACACCGAATATAGGCCAAGTGTCTTTGAAGTCCACTTAATTACATCAAATTTATAGGAGGTGACGTGTCAAGGATTGATTTTTTATTTTCTGGATAAACATCGATATCATGATGATGTATAGAAAATCCAAGAAATTTTCCTGAGGTTACCCCGAAAGCACATTTCAAGTGGTTCATCTTCAAATTGTGTTGTCGAAGTTTATTGAATATGATTTCTAGATTGTACTAGTGATCAGAATGTTGTTTGGAATTAACCACCAAATCATCCACATAACATTCAACAAATTTCCCTAAAAGGGTTTGAAGATATGTTGCATGGCACGATGATACATTTCACCTATATTCTTCATGCCAAAGGGAATTACCTGATAGCAAAACACACCACAAGGAGCTCTGAAGGCTATAGACTCCTCATCTTCTGGGGCCTTTCGTATTTGATTGTACATAGATTAAACATCCATTATGGAAAGATCTTCATAACCAGCTATTGCATCAATTAAGAGTTATATGATCAAAACTGTAAAATCATCATTGGGACAGTGGAGATTAAGATCATTATGATCAATGAAGACCCTAATTTTTCCATTATTCTTATTCATAGGTATAATATTAGACATACATTTGGGATATTGATCTTTTCTGTAGAATTTAGCCTTGATAATCATCTTAAATTCATCTTCAATTTTGGAGGCATAAGTTTTGGGTGTTATTCTTGCTTCTTGCTTGAATCCTCGATGTTCTTCTAGAAAACCCAAATGATGAGTGGAAACATCAGGATTAAGACCTAGAATATCTGTATAATTCCAAGAAAATACATCTCGATTTTTCATTAAATATGAAGTATAAATTTCTTGGCCTTCAAGAATCATGTCTGCACTAATTAAAGTGGGGTGTTGACCTTCTTCTGTAACCAGATTTATTTCTATGAGTTCATCGACAGTGGTAGAGATATCCTCTTCAAATTCCTGAGGAGAATCCCTAATAGCTTCCTCTTCTTCATGAATATATTTTATTTCTTATATTTCTACTTGCATAGAAGATGATGAAGAAACATTTCCATGGTCAGGGGAGAAGTAAACATTTGACCATCGTGAAGAAGAGGCTGCCATTTATGACCCTATTTATAATGAAGGGTCTTCCTGGGGTAATATAGAGGAGATGATGGATTGAGAATCGACATTATTATTTTCCATTGGTTTTGCTATAACTTCTTCTTGACTTATTGATAATGTATAGAATTTCAAGATAACAACAGAGGAAATGAAGACATCTCCAATTAAGATTTCATCACTACATGGTGAATCAACAATTTCTCCCATGCTGTCTGGCTTGATTTCCATAATTGAAATTATGAATGTTTCCATAAGAGTGTTTGGATTTAGGTCTATCATATCAATTTGACTGATAGGGAACATATAATTTGTACTCACATGTAGTAATGGGTTTACTAGAATCTTTTACAAACCATTTGAAGCATTAATTTTTGGGACCTCCTTTGTAGTAGATTTTTCATTTCCCTTATTTTGAGAAAATTATGCCTCAATGTATTGAGATTCACACATTTTGAATGGGGCCTTTTCACCATACAATGTCCCCATTTGACCATTGAAACAATATTTGAGACATTTATGGTATAACAAAGGTACAACCACTTGTTGATGTAGCCAAGGTATTCTAAGTAATATGTTTTAGGTTGTGTCCTGACAAACAACCATGAAATATGAATTAGAAACAAGGTCTCCAAACTGAATTCATAGTGTAATCTCACCCAGAGGTTCTTGTTCATTCTTATCATATCATTGAAATATCATAGTACAAGAAGATAAATCAGTTTCGTTGAGTCCTAATCGACGAAGTGTAGGAATAGGAATGAGGTTGACTCCTGAGCAATTATCAACAAAATCTCATTAGATGTCTATGTCATTGACATTTATAGATAGATACAAAGGTCTTATATGTACATATACAACATCATCTTTATCATCATCTGTGATTCATATCACTGTATGGAATTCTAAAGGATCATTCTCTCTACGGTAGAGCTCAGCTGCATCAATTTCAATATTGAATTCTTGAGGACTTGACAAAGCCTCAATAAGCACCTCCTGAAGATCCTTTGATAGATTCAAGGAATATATAATTGATAATATGGCAGGTAATTTGGAAAATTGTTTGAATACTTCATAATTTGGTTCTAATGGTATGTGTTTCCCATCATGAAAATTTGGTTTTGCAGGTTCCATGGAAGTTGATGCTTTGGCTATAGATGCATCCCGTATTGGGGCAGGAATTGGAAACACTCCGGGCTTCGGTAGTTTAGACCAACTAGGTCTATCTATTTACTGAGAAGAATAAGGTGTCACCTCTAACTAGTCCTCCAAAAAAATGTGTCAGGGCCGAATCTGCCATGTGTGGAAGTACTTTTTTGTTCTTGTTGAGCCCGATGAAGGGATATTCCCTATGATTCTACTACATATACAATTCTAGAAGGGGTGAGATTGAAATAGTGGATTCTAGAATATCCATGTCTTCCACTGTATCCTATACCTCTATCTATTCCTCTAACTCTTCTATTAGATATAGGGAACATGGGATCATCATGATCGAAATTGTCATTCGAATAGGTATCTGTTATATGAATCATGTTTACAGAACCAAAGATCAATTCTTTATTTGATGAAGATTCTTCCTGACGAACCACTTCAGGCAATGCTGTTTGGTGGGGCAGTGCCTGTGATTTTAATGCAGATGAAATAAAATATGCCTGAGTCAAAGACAACTTAGGCTTTGACACGAGCTCGTCTTCCTCTGACTTCTCTTATTTCTTCAAATTATGCCGCTTCATTGAAGATTTTCCTTTTGATGAAGGGGTTTTTGCTGTGGAATAAATAGCAGAACACAGAAGTGGTTGATTCAATTGTCTTCTTAAAATGTCATGAGTTCAGTTGATCGTTTTCCTAACCATCCAATCATTATATTTCTACTCATTTTTTACTTTTGACTTTGTTCCACTCGCCTTATTCCCCAAGATCAGTAGCAGAAAAACATGCTACCTAGGCTGAAGAACATTTCTGTTTCACTTTTCCAGAGTCCACCTTAATTTGCAAGAGGTCTTTGAAGACAAAAGACTCCTGAATGGGATTCCCCAACATCTAACTAAACGAGAAATAGTAGGGTGGGTATTCATCTCCTTCCATTTTCGACCTATTGGGCCTTGGAAAATGAACCTGATTGTCTTCTAGAGGTGAGATGAAGTAACCAAGAACTTGTTCATTCCTGAAAGAATAAACACTGTTCATTAAATCCTCAAACTACTTCCACCTTTTATCTCCATGATCGTCTTGATCAGCAGGCCATTTTTGTTTATGCTCAGGAGGTGGAGCCCTTCGATATGATTAAGGTTTTGAAGTGGAAGCAGGTATAGGTGATTGTTTATGTGTAACTGTAGTAGCCTCTACTTCCCCTATTCTCCTACCCAGAGCTATTGGAATTACATGGGATTTAGCCCTTGTATCTGCAATAGAAATTTAAACTTTTTCGGAAATATAAGCATGTTCCCAAAACCCTCCTATGTATTTCAAAGGGATCAATGGTGTAGGCAATATTCATAGAGATTTTCGACAAAAATGGGTAGCAAATCATCTTGAGGGAGAAGTAGATTCAAGGAATATGTTAATCCTTTCCACCGTGCAATGAAGTCTGAAACTCCTTCATTATCCCTTTGTTCGCAATTTGGGATATCAAAAACTATTTTTTTCAACAGCGTTGAGCTAAACTGAAAAATGAATTTCTGACAATGATCTTCCAATTAAATAGTTGATTGGAATTGCAAACTTGTATACCAAAAAAAGTTTGGTCCTTTGAATTATTGCACAAAACACCTAAGTTTTACTACTTCTTTTTGTTGAGGAGTTCTGATCATAGGATCTAAGCGAGAGACAAAATGTGTCACCTACTAATCTGGATCTCATGAACCATTAAAAATGGGGAATGTGGAATTTGGAAAATTTGAAGGAGGAATGGGTTCCTCCCATTCAGGGTAAAACTTTTTTTCTGGTGGCACTGGTGAACGTCGTCCTTCCATATCTTCCAAATGAGTTATTAATGATTCAATGGATGTCATTAATTATTGAGAAACATCTGGTTGAGCTTAGACCTGAGCAGGTGAAATAACAGAATTTTGGACAGATGTGGCAACTGGTACTGCCACTAATGGTTTCTGTCACGTATGAACCATAGGATTAAACCTATGAGGATGTACTTTTAAAGGGGTATATTCTATATCTATACAAATAGCTACAAGAAATTACATTTATTTATTAACTAAATCATGCTTAGGAGGATGACTACCTTGAATTAATTCTATATTTATCCTTTTTAACTCTTTCATTTATTCTTCTTGCTAATAGTACCATTCCTCTAAATACAGTGATTGTCCTTCTCCAGAGGTAAGGTGGGATGTAAATCAACTTTTACCCTTTTCCTTGGAATGTGCCTTTCTAGAGTATGGAAGGGTATTACCCGATAGAATGTCTTTCCTCTATGCAACCCTCTGTATTCTGGTATACACACCCCTTTCATTTGATTATGTTTATACATCCTCCTGAATAGAAACATCTTCATCTGATTTTTCTGAGTGAGCCGCATTTTTTGGGAGACCAGTGACAATGGAATTGATGACATTTATCGATGCATAACGCATTCTAGGCATTCTTTTAGCATTTCTATGGTATTGTCTTCTTCCATATCCTTTATGAGACATTGCATTTTGTTTGGATGATCCATCAGGAACTTCTTGATGAACTGTAATATGGAGGGAACATCATGATTATTCGTCTCTGCATTCATCTTGTGGCTTCTTCCCTAATAGAGAGAAGACTAACTTTCACTGAGGAAGCGATTGAGAATTTTAAAATGTCCATAGTCCGGTAGACTGGGGTAGTTTCTATTTTTTCTTCTCAAATCCTCAAATCCTATATGTTGATCCTGAGGGTCAGATTAAAAGATTTCACAGCCTGTCAAGATGAGGTGGCTCTTGAGCTGATACATATGAAACTTTATTAAAAGCACTCATGATTTTGCAGATTTTAGTCCAGAAATTTGCTGGATGAATCATCCGAAATCCACTCAAATCACCTGGCTCAGATGACCATTGGATTATTTCAAACACCTATGTCACCTGATGATGTGCATGCTCTAAATGATAATCTTGTTTGATATTATCATTTTCATGATGCAAGAGAAATTAAAAAACTTGTTTTTTTATGCCCGACGTTGGGAAGAACTAGTTGAGGCATGTTCCTAAGAAAGCCTTTGATTAAACACAAAACCAGTTAGCTATGGTCGGCCATAGGAAATAACTTTTCATGAGACCACTTTTGGTGGACTTTGTTGACTAGAGAGTACAGTGAAATAAAATTATCCATGAACACCCCATCCCCTGATATGAATACCATATGGGTAATTGGTAATTAACTATTTAAACCTTTTTAATGTGCCAATCCATGTATGCTGAAGTGATCTCTACTTATTTTCAAGCTTTGGTTGTTGGGAAACTGACAGAGACGCCATGTCAATTTAGCGTTTCAACCCTTCTATTACCTTAACATGATTTTGTTATTCATCATAAGGTAATATTTTCTCATTTATGTGATAATGAATTTTCCATATGTGGAGATGAATATCGTGAATACAATATTCTGTCATCATTTATGCAATATCAAACTAAGAGTCATCCAAAGGTCAAAACACGACTTGTATTTCACCATTCACTAAATTGTTTTCTCATATTAATCACTTCTTATTTGACATTTGATGACGATTCCTCTACCTAATTGGACCAAAGTAGGTGCTTCTTTGTTGGTTAATCAGATTTAACAAGATTGGCAGAAAATTCATTTGTCAAATTAGAAGATGAATGACCCAGGGGCGGTTCGGAGAATGACCAACACCCCTAACTATCTTCTGATTGAGAAATTATTTCACCTGCTAGTGGTATGGAATCAGACATGATTGGCTTCACATTTTCATGTGCCTCAAGATAAGAGGGATTTCTCGTTACTTTATAGTCCATTAAAGAATTTTACAAGAAATGTGAATTACTACTATGGAGAGGACTTTTGCAGATAAATTAAACATCATAGGGAGGACCACTATGGTGGGTTAAAACAAAAATAAAACCTTTTTCTCCTTGGTATTTTGGCTTTGCAGAGGGTTATCGTGGCTCTCATCTGAAGATAATTCTTCTAGATTGACCGAATTGTCATGATGCAAGCCACCAGGTGGATGTTTTTGATTATGTCCTTTAGAATTATTGTTGTTATTTCTATAATTTGGAAATGAGAGAGTAGAATATTTAGTTGCAACAGATAATTGTCTAAGGGCTTCAAGAACTCCATCATTGAGCAAGGCCTTATTTAAGATTGGATCTTGATTTTTTAGTATTTCTAGATGGGTCTTTTTTTGGATGCCTTCTTACTCACTTTTTAATCTACTTGTTGATGAAATTGGTTATTATGGCTAGGTGTATGTGCCTGCTCTGGAGAAATGGTCAGGTAAGGCTGACTATCTCTATTTAAATCGGGTGTGTGTGCCCACCTTGATTGTTCGTTTGACATGGGGTATTATGCTCTAGGTCCCTCCTGGACTGGAACAGAGGTGTTTATCTATTCTGGGGTGACATGTTGATGAGTCACTCCACTAATAGGGATAGTTTTATGTTTCTTTCCTTGTGATGTTGCTGATGTTTTTATAATATTCTTACAGGTTTCTAGAATATGGGCAAATATTTTCTTATTCAATTTCACAATTGTCAGAATGTGCTTGGTGACATCAGCTACCAGAACGAGAATATACATCAATTACGTGTTTTGAGTAGGTTTGTGTTTATGCTGCTGTCCTCCTTTATCTATCAGTAAATTCTGACAGTACTCATGTGTGGGGCCATTAAGTTGTGTCTTCCTCTTGTTTTTCATTGGATATTTCCAATTCACATCTCTGGGTGCTACCTAACGTGAATGTGGGTTACCTTGATGAATTGTAGGTGTATGTGCCTGCTAATTTTTATCCACTGAATATGGTTGATGAACTTCCTTCAATAATGGCAGACAAATCTAATGGCAGAATTGATGATCATAATCAAGTTTATGTGTCTGTTTATAGGTGGTCACAACATTTGTTTTGTTGGGTTCTTTGGATGCATTCAGATGAGCCTGTTAACTAGCTGATGATTTATAAACAGGTGGATGTTCCTACCTATAATACTCCACCATAATTGCCTGGTGGGATTTGTGTGTTATTGCCAGATGAATCTCCTGGGGAGTGAAATTATAATAGATGGATGCATATTCCCGCTAACTTTTTACCATAAAGTTAGGTTGATAGACTTCTACGGAGGGGGACAAAGTAAGAACCTGCTCCTTGTTGGATGAATTTTTCATCTGACAGTAAATGTTGTGTGCTCGGTGTCTGAGGATCATGAGACAAACGCCTAGAGGCCATACCCCCTTCATGTTGAGGGTGCACTACCACACGAGTCTAGTGGCGATTGTTGGTGGGATTAATTAGGAAGGAATCTTGTCTTCTTGAACTGAGGCCTTGAGTGACCTCTTGATCCACCTCCCTATAATATGGGACGAACTGGTTGTTGTGTTCTAGGGATAAAGACCCGAAACGGTTAGAGAGGGTGGTTGGCACCACCCGCTTCATGATCACTGGTCTTTGCAGTACGGACAACCAGGGTGAGTTGTTAACTTGGAGGACTTGTTGAACAACCTCTAGTGTCCGGATGGTACCATGCTGATGGTAGTCCCTCACCAATGCATTTGAGACCTGGTGTTAAAGATGCAGAGTATGTGATTTGGTCCTCAGAGCAGATAATGATCTAGTAGAAGCAGCAGGCAAGGAATTCATAGGTGTCGACCTTAAAGAATCCATTCTCTGTTGTAGATAGATCTTGGAAAATAGATTATGTTTGATATATCAGACATAATCAAGATACGTCTTGCCATACTACATCGTGTGGATGAGAAAATATGTTATTGATTGCTTTGTTGGGCCTCATATTTAGTTTAATAGGGTCCTAACAAATAAGTAAAACATCATTTAACTTGGATAAGGATTCACATCGGGTTCACTATTTTTTTGTTTCTTCTTAAAATAGGGATGACCTTGTTTGTTTAAGGTCCAAACATTCCACTCAGTTTCAAATGTGTTTATTCGTAGAACTGGAAACACCCAATGATTCTATATCCATTTGGACCTAATTTTCAATGGTAGGTGCTCATTAGTTGCAGACGAATGAGGCTTAAGAATTTTCATTAGACGAAAGGATGGGAGGTTAGGCTCATCACACATTTCTTTGGTGGAAATATTGCCTTCGTAAGGACACTCTTATAAATTTATGTTATGTTCATGAATCCTTATTAATTCACGAAGCATGAAAATGAGTTTTCCATTATATTTGGTAGTCTATGATTGATATGTATGGGATTTAGAAAATCTTCTTATATGTATTTGAGGTTATTCATCGATGGAGAATCATCCATATATATTAGATATTCATAGTCAATGGTATCCTTTAATAGATTACATACAAATCTTTTGGTCAATATGATTACCATACTGGTTTTAAAGACACTCAATGGGGCACTTTAAATTTATCATCATTCATAAATACATGGATTTTTTTAGAGTTGGGATCGTACCTAAAGATGGGCTACCTACGTATCCTCAATAAAAAAGAATCAGAAACCACGTAGTTCGATAAGAAGGATATAGTTTAATGTCATATGGGAAGGAAAATAATTAATGAATTATGGGCTTGAACCTTAGAAAGGCTTATTACGTACTCTATATTTAAGGTAGAGATCAAAGTCCATGTAGTTCAGGTGAAGAAATATGTGACATATGCATGGTGAATGACGCAAAAAGAGATATCGTGATCAATTTTACACTCTATGATGATGTGAGTTGTGATTTGTGTGATAAACAAGAGGTATCAGTAAACCTGACGATTATGCCACGAAAGATGCGATCACAAGAAATTATGTGGGGCTTACATAAGTATGACTTCCCAAGTAGATGAAGACCATGACATACTTCAGGAAAGAGGCCCAAGAGCAAGGCCCATATAGGTATTTATACTTTATAGAGATTTGATGTTTTAACCTTGGGGCTTACTCTTAAAGAGGATTCCCAAATTAATAGAGACTTATAACTTGGGGTTACTCCTGAGAAGGAGGCCCAATGTTAAAGGAAAATATGACTGGGGATTACTCCTGAGAAGGATGCCCAGGTTAAGGAGACTTGGGGCTTACTCCTGAGGACGATGCCCTAATTAAAGTTATTATGATTGGGGCTTATTCCTGGGTAGGAAGACTGAACTAAGGGAATTATGGGCTTACTCTAGAGGAGGATTCCCTAATTCAATAGATCTTCTCATCTTAAAGGATGAAGATGTATGGAGGAAATATCTAAACATAGTGACATAAAGCTTGTAAGTCATGAGATTTTAGATGAGGTTCTGATAGAATTTGTTTCAGATAAGTAATCCATTAAAGGAACCATGCCATAAATGGATTTGAAAAGGTGTTCGAGGGCCAATGTATTGAAGAGGAAAGATAAACAGGAGAGTGGCACACAAATAAAGTTAGCAGGCATGTGTAGATCACACAAGTCATTTGGTACACAAGTCCTCACCACGCTAGTGTACTAGCGCAGCATGAGTTCACTAGGGTGATGAAGAATCTGTATGGTAATACTTGGGTGAGACTTAACTGAAGCCTTTAGTGATATCGTAAGATGTTTCCAAAATGGTGGCACACAAGTTTCATTTGAAGGGTATGGTGGAGCACAAGGGTTTCCATTTACAAGGAGGTATGGACACTTAGGCATGCAATTGTTTATGAATTCTTAAAATTTATAATTTATTCCACACCTTTAGGTCTTCCGTTCATGGTAAAAAGTTAGCTCAGAAGCTTTCAGAAGAGTTGAGTTGAACACTAGGGAAACCAGAGCTTCAATTTGACTTTTAGAAAATTTTTCCTAGAGATTTGGGCCCACAGGGGATATTTTTAGGCCACCATGAACAATGGGTGAAAACCAAATAGGGTGCGCTAGTGAGATGCATGACCCATAGGTGGCGCGCAACTTACATGCACGGCGCACAAGTATCTTGCGCACCTCACTCTGAATGGGATCCTGATACATTGATTCGTCAATCAATTTTTTGATGTTCTTAAAAGGGTGAACCGCTTTGTGATTATGGTGTTCCCCTTTGCCATTATTTGAACTCTGTGATGGAATGGAGTGTCAACAATTACAAAGCAAATTTTTTCTTATATAGGTGGATTTGTTTTCTCGAGTTCAGGTGATTTTTTGGAAACTTACACCTGGGATGCCTTTTTTGAGAGGGGATCACAGGTGCCAACAAAGATGAATCATTAATGTTTTTAATTTTTTGTTGATAATTGTATATATAATTATAAAATATATTATTTGAAATGTATATAGTAAAATTTTTTGTATCCATACTGTCTAATTTATTTCAACTAAATTAGAAAAATTTCAATATAGGTTATTTGTTTTTGTTGGGTGTGAAATTATATAAGAAGAACTTTGCAATAGGTTTGGAATTTATCAGTTCTAAAGATAGAAATAATAAAGCGAACCCCCTCGCCCCACCTTAATAGTGATGAGGTTAACAAAACTTTTTTAACACTGTTACAAGTAATTTTCCACACTGTTATTTTTCATATCTATAGTAGTGACTCTGTTTTTGTCAATTGTATTGAAGTCACAATGATGTGTTCTACTATCACCTATAACCATTGATCCCTCATACCATCTCATGCTTCCACATGGGGTTCCTAACTACTCATTGATAGAACTATCCACTATCAATTCTTGTTACCATTCCATTCATCTATTATCGCTAGTCTCCATAGCACACAACTATTGGAGTCTCTAATGGTATTATCCACTATTACCTTATAGTACTAGGTGTAAAAATTATATACTATATAAAAGTATATATCTATTACAATAGAACCTTTATACTGCCACCATCAACTAGAAAACCACATAGAAAATAATAGTAATCCATGAATCATCATTGGAGCTATTAATCCTATAGAAGTCTATACTCTCTGTTAAAGGGGCTTGATTTGACCACAGTGAATTCTGGATAATGATGATACATGATACCACCACTGAAACAACCATGGATAAATTATATGAGATCAAAACTGGTTGAACCACATGTTTATATCACATGGATGACATTCATGCATAAATAAGGATATCATATGAGAAACAGTAAATCACTTTGTGTGGTTGTGATCATGTTGTAAATACATACGTCAAGATGAAAACACATTGGTTTCACTCCACCCGTGTTGGGGCATACTGATGCTAATCATGGAAGAATAATTAAAAGCCTGGATGCCTATTCTTATGGTCAGAATTGGAATCCCATGATCAAAGAAACCATTTAAATCGAATGTTATGTCGTGTTGATGCCACAATATAGGAAAATGTTAGGTTAGGGAACCTCATAACATTCACGTGTGATCTAGATTTGAAAAATAGAGTAATTATTGGGTCGGGACAACTCATTATATGAACACACAATCTAAGGATAGTGATGAGTCAAATGAAACATCGGTAAAAGAATTTATCATAAAAGGAAATGTTGTCTAATAAAATCTAAAAATGGTCATGGGTAAATATAAGTAAATATTCGAAAGTCAAAGTAGTGTTATCTATATCATAGATAATTTAAGGATCATTTAATGGATATAATTGAATGCAATTAAAATATTAACCATTTTCCAAATTCACGAGAAATTGGTTTTAGTAATTTGAAGATGATGTTTTGATATTCGAAAACCATATTATGGAGGTTTTGATGTTTATAAATATAGTTGCTCTATGCACTTAATAGGTGATATACATATTCAATATGGAACTAGAATGAAAATTATTTTTTTATGATATATTTTTTAGTTTTAATTATTTATAATGAAACATCATATGAATATTCAGGTAATATATTCCTCCATTATTTTCTCTATCTATCACCTATATCTCTGTTTGATTATCCATTGTGAACTCTAATACTCATGATTAATAATAATTGGACTATGGAATATCATAGGGAATTAATTCTGGTTTGATGCCATTACTATGATTTATATTTTCTTTTAGATAATATGTGGATGATTTACAGTGGGAGTATAATCCATTCTGAGTTCACATAAAGATTCACTTATTATTCTACACCCATTCTTCAACGATTAATGATGTGGATGTTTGATGTTCCTGGAGATTTTTGAATTCAGTATAAATTACCAAATGGTATAGAATAAGGCGTTCAGAGATATGATGAAGTGTGTTTATTAAGTAGATATAAAATAATATAATGAAGGTTCCCCATTGATGAATCTCTCGGAAGAATTTTCATGATTCCATGATGTCATTCATTTTGTTTTTCATGACATCTAAATGATATGATTAGTTTTTAAATATATTATCCTACCCCCATCTTTTATATTTTTTCATAAAATAATAAAAACATAAAAAATACAATAAGTGAACTTTGAATCAGTCGGTGATCGACTATGATGTTCCTCAAGTGAGAAAACCATAGAAAGCCATTGTGCTGCACTTGGAAAAAAATTGTAGATTTTTTCACACCATATGATAGGTGTGTCAAGTAATAATAATATAGATATATATTTATTTATATACATTAAAATATGTAAATATATATATAAACAAGTATATATATATTTACATATAGAATCAAATATATATATATATATATATATATCTCAATTTATGACCAGTAAAATTATTTAGTCTACTACCATGTGTGATTTTGGGTGCATATATATATATATACATTTTAACAAATATAGATTAAAATAAATATAAAATAATATATGGAGAAACATTCACACACTTATACAAATACACAACAATATACATGCATGCACACACAAAGACCCACACACACATAAACATTAATGTATTTTCTATAAATACACATTTTATAAATACATTATAAACAATTTATATTGAAAAATTCATTTAAATATAAATATATAAAAATAAGAAAATATAAATTTATATTTAGATATAATTAATAAATATATAAATATATGGATATATATGTAAATATATAAAAATATTTTATAAATGTATTTTAAAAGAATTATATAATTATATATAAAAAAATTTAAATATTTTTTAAAAATAAAATAAAATAATACGTAAATTTATATATATATATACACACACACAAATGAATATATATATATAATAAAATATAGATGAATAAAAGCTGGAGCATTTACAAGGGCCTTCACTTTGAAGGAGTGGTTGCTAAGATCAAATATAGGCATGTGTGGCTAAGTAGCGGTTGGGACCAGTGTACATAGATGAGGGATCAAGCACTAATGAAAGGGGTAAGGGATCTAAATTGTACATGAATAGGATGCTGAGCTAGGGGTATCTATTGTTGATAAAACAGGAGCTTGAGAGATAATAAAATGTGTTTGAGTGAGGAATGATGGAAAATATTATATTATTTAGTTATTTCCTCAATAAAATAGTGATGAAAAAAAACCTTATCGATACTAAAAAATGTGATGATAAAAGGATGTCGTTATCAACACTAGAAAAATAATTGAAAAAGAGTTCCTTTATCGGTTCATTGCTTAACAGAGATAAAGGGAACATTTATTGGTATTTTTTAGTGAATCTAATTATGAATCCCCATTATAAGTGTTTAGAACATAAATTATTTTTCATCACTGATAATGAAAATTTCAAGAATTGATAAAATATAATTATAATGTAGTGAACTTTCATCGTATTAAAACCAAAAGGATTTGTCTTATATTTGAAAAAATAAGTAAGATTTATTTGTGTTGTATTTTTTTATAAATATACAAATGCGTTGAAAATATTGAGTATTCATTTAAAATATTATAATGAAATATTACGATATAGAGAAATCTAGGATGGGTGAAAAATAGTGGTCAGATGAAGTAGATCGAACTGAGAAGATCATAAGGAGGATAGAACCAAATTTTTGTTCGAATAAATTCATTGTTTCATCATATATCATTTTTCCAGAAAAAAATATGATGATGTTCTCTAGAAAAATTCCATATTATGAATAACAGTTCTGGGTTACATAGTCATAGATAAGTTTCTATGTTCACCAAATATTTCAGTCATTTGGGGAAGTATTGACTAGTTGAATAAAGAGAAAAATGAGACTAGGAAACGATTTCAGAGTGAGTAAACCAGGAAAATAATAGGATTTGATTCCACTAGATAAACATTTCAACTTTAATTAGATATAGGGTTCCATGAAATGGAATCATAAATAGACTTATATGATAATTCCATCAGGTGTAAAAAATCGATGTCATTGGATAATGGAAACATATAGATCATTATAGGGTGGTGAAGTTCCTACCATGCTGTAATATGTGGAAAATTACCAGATGGAGGAGGTCCTATAGAGGACATTTGGATGATGGTTTCAGGATCTTTATAGAGTGTTTGTAATTAAATTTTCTGTGATGACTCTAATGAGGATATTTAATGACTCAATAAATAAAAAAAATATCATGATTCTTTCCAAGATTCCTAAAATATAGAAGACTGATTTAATATGAGATTTGGGGAAATTATTGTTAAAGTTGGTTATACCAAATCTTTTTGAATGTTTGAAGAAATTTAAAGGAATAATGTTTTGAGAGGGATATTAAAAGTTGGAGTAGGAATTATATGTTTTAATTTTATGTTCCTCCCATGATTTTTCGAAATATGCTTCCTATACAAAGGGGAAAAGCTAAATTGTGAAGAATTTTCTCAAGTTGATTATTTTATGATAATATTTAAAGATGTGATGTTTCAAAGGAATTACTTGATACAATAAATTTATCAAAGAATCCAACATAGTAAAAATGGATGAAGTGGTAAAAACAATAGAATACCATATAATGTCTATCTAGACTGAGGCTACCAGTTGAGGAACTAATCAGAAGATGTTTTATCAGATAGAGGATAGAAAACAAAATGGTATTGTTCTAAGGCTACAAGATTAACATGACATCAGACAAATTGTGAATCAAATAGTGGGTACAAAATTGAGGTTACCAGACAATGATTATATTATATGGACATGTTCTAATCAAGTAGTTTAGTAATAAAGTTCTTACTTGATATTTTGAATGAAATTTATAAGGAATAACAAGAACTTGTTGTTTGATTTGGTGTTATTGAACTAATTTATTTTCATTTATATTGAATTTATAATAAAATAAGTGAATTTTAATTTAAATATATTATTATACATCAATAATAGTTCTACATCACATTATTGTAATAATATTCTATATTATCTGTCACTTTAAAAAGGAATAATAATTCCCCATGATGATGAGAACATTGAATTTCTATGAAACTATTCTTAAAAAATTGTTACCTTGGTTGTATAATATTCAATGATGGTCCACATAGTATTCTGAAAACCTTTTATGTGTACTTGTTGGAATATGAGATCTTATCTCATGAATTATTCACAATTTTTTCTTCATGATGGGATATTATAAGATCATATCTGTCAGAAGTAATTCAAAATGTTTATGTGTTATTGGATATTATTTTATGTAAGCAGTTTAATGGTCCTCAGACATTAAGATTAATATTAATGCATGTGTTGGACACACATGGGACTTTAGAATGATATTCCGCAAGAGGGGGGGGGGGGGGGGGTGAATCAGGCTATGGAACTCATTCATGTTTCCCCATTTACCTATGAAACTCTCATTGTAATAATCAATGTTGACCTCACTTTTTATTAATGTCACGCTTGTGTTCCCCTATTATGTGATGATATAATTAAATAGAGTGGTTATCAAATAAATATTTAGATAAGATTGAATATTTCACAATCCACATGACACGATTTTCACCCTAAAAAATATAAGATTGGAATGAAAAGAAGGTATGAGAACATTATATGGTTCACCTATGCTAGGCTGCATCCAAGGGGCACAAAATTATATTGTGTTGATGTGCCAAATTTAACTACTCATCACAATAGTTGTGGATTCAATGTTTCGACTATGATCACTCACTGTAACACCCTGAGATTTTAGGAGACATATTATTTTTAATTTATATGAGGTCTTGGGTTATATTATACACCAAGATTATCATTCACTATACACAACACTGTATTAGCTTTTACTATACATAATACTAGAATTGGCTTGTTTTATACCCAATTTCAAGTTCGTTTGATAGAAATAATTTCATGAAACACTATGTATATATTTTCTTCAATGTATATATTAACTATGTTTGGATTATTTTATACCCATCACCAAAGTAATATTTTACTAAACGCAATAATGAATTATCTTTCATTACAGTTAAGAGCAACCTTCTTCGATAACATTCCTCGTAAGTAATACCAAGTTTCACTAATCTAAACGGTATTATTAAAATACAATATAAAATAGATGTTATGAATATTATTTACCAAATTTTTAATTTTATATAACATTAACATTAATATTATGTATTTATTACATATTATATAAAAATAAATTCAAATTTTCAAATAAAATAAATATTTTTAAAAAATTGCATATTTTCTGTATTTTGTTAGCGCACCAATATTAAATATAGTATTTTAAAAGTTTATATATTATATTTCAAAAAATGAATGTATTATTTGGAATATGGACAAATTTTTTTTTTCTTCGTTGAGATTTTGATATTTTTCAGATGAAATTCATATTTTGATGAATAGTCAAAAAGACTGCATTTTAATTCAAAATGCATTTTTGTCTACATTATTTACATAGTTAGATTATATTTTTAATTAGTTAAACAGTATAATTGTATTATGTTTTTATTATTTAATCCAATTTTGGTCATTGTAATAATTTAACATTTAATTTGGATATAATCACATGAAAATATTTTGATATGTTTTTTATTTTTAAAACCCCACTTTTTGGTTCTAACAATGAGAATTAATTTTAAATTAATTTTTCACAATTATGTGTTTTGATTTATGAAAAAAAATAATCCAAATTTGAAACAATTGGGTATAAATTATGTTAATAAGCTACTTTTTTGGAATAAAATTTATAATAAATACTATAAATTTTATTTACCATATTTAAATATAAATTGAGTAAATTAGGATAACTAACAATATGATAAAAATAATAAAATTACCCAAAAACATGACCAAAAATATTATTGGCTAAATTAGAGTAGAACAATATCACCAAGGGGTCATAATTGAGTCATTTAATGGAATTTTTTCAATGAAAGTTATGTAATTATAATTAAAACGAATAAGGTGACAACATGGTACTCTCATATATCTTATAAGTACAATAATTTTAATGTAGTGATAAACATGATAAAAAATAACAATTAAAATACCTACAGAAATCTAAGGAAATTGTATAAATCATTTGAATTTATTTATGATTTTTTAGATTATATAATTATCATTAATGATTACACAATAGTGATGTGAAAATTATATTATCAATATAAATATCAAATAAATGGTTTTAAAAATATTAAAATAAATTTCATATAAACTATTTAATGTGATCTATGAATATTATATGTTATAAATCCATGTTAGGAGTTTATTAAATTTTTATTTTCGTATATATGTTATGTGTGGATTTTATTTTAATTCATATAAATGAATAGTGGAAAAATTGTCAATATTAAAATTTTATAAAAATAACATATTATTAAATTATTTAATAATCACAAAAATATTAACAAATTTCAAAGTAGAATTTTTATGGTCTAAAATGAAATATATTATCCAATTAAGGACGATTTAAATCACATAATTAAATATTTATAAACATTTAATATTTATATATTTATTACAAAAAATAAAAATGAATATAGTAAATAATTGTAAATCCAAATGATAAGGGTAGAAATAAAATAAAAACATGTATAAATTTTATTTTTTGATAGTATTTAGATCCATACTACTATTAGATTGGAAATAAATGAGTTTTGGAGCATTATAAACCTAAAATTAAATTATTATAAATTAATATTTCAATACATTCCAATGGTGCCCCTACCCTTCTTATAAAAGGGCACCACTCCCTCTTTCTTAATCACACCTCCAAAGCCATTTTTCTCGGACAAAACCTACCCAAATATCCTCCAAAATACCCTAAATTCATGCTATAGGCCACCATTTTGTCATAAATCTATCTTAAGGAGTCCTTTTCTGCATTCCAAAAATAGATACCCAAAAAATAGGTAATTTTTTTTCACCTCTTTAAATATTATTTGCCTCCTACACTTAGTCATATTATGATGTTCTCATACTATTGTAATAAATATAGTATATTATATATTATGATATGTTATTATAATTATGGTATAACCTTATCCCTCATTTTTTCCATCTACGAATAATAATACCACCATGCGTGTGTACGTAAAACATGTCGTCTCTACGCCATGGTGTATTTTGTTATTCAACAATTCATAAATTGTATGGGTATAATAATGAGTATAATGTATTTTAATAATGAATATAACATGATAATTATTCTTTATAATTATTATAACATACAATTCCATACCATTTAACCATCAATGTAGTGAAATCGTCGCTCGTGCGTACGTACGACCTGTCGTCTCTATGACGTGATAAGATTCATTCTCCACGTTAACTATTCAAGAATTATTATAAAGTATATATATAATAAATAAGAATGAAATATACGAAATAATAATTGTACTGGATGTATATATATATATGTCATATAATAACTTCCATTCAATTCAATAAGGAATCAAAAACATTGTTCATGTGTATGTACGACCCACCGTCTCCATGAACAGTTTATTACATTTCAAAAATCAATATATTATATATATTTTAAATATGGAATATATATGATATAGAAATCATTTTTTTTTCATTTTTTATGTATGTAAATTATGATCTAATTAATTTGATCAAGAATAACAATTCAAAACATGTACGATAAATAAAATGAGTATTACCCAAAACGTTGTTTTAACATGGAATTGGTTAATAAAAGAGTAATATAGAGTCATAAGTGAATAAAATATGATATCATATATATTGTTTTGTTTTTTCCCATGTAAATACTACGTTTAAACCATCTATAATGGAGATTCAGAAACATTGAAAATAAATCAGTCCTAAGGTAGGGCATAATTCCTCTATCTCATTAATTTTTCAACATTATTTATACATAATAATTTATTGTAGTATATTTATCTCCCAAATACATTTGTAATAAATAGATAATATTATTTATATCATTATAGTATTTTTATATTCAATTTTACCCATTGGTGAATTTTTATAAAATGGTATGAAAGGAATAATTTATTCATTTTCCATACAAGGTACATTTTGACTTTCTTGGTAATAGTGCATGATGAATGTTTTTTTAACTTATACGACATGAATGGATTTTTTATGATTCCAGGATTCCTTATTTCCATTAATCTTCCTAAAAAATATATCAATATAATATTCAACTAAATTATTTTTATTTAAAATTTCATGACATTTTGAGAAATAATTTTTTTTAAAAAGAAAGGCTATTTTCTCTAGGAATTAAGTTAAATTGTTTTATCAAAATTATTTTACATATTATATGACATAGGATTATGTTTCTATCCTTATAATAACATTTATATGAATTTTTAATGATGGAATGATCTTTTATATATATTATGTTATAATGGAGTGATGTTTAAGAAACCCATTTTATTTCGTGGGTTATTTTATTATGAAAGATTTATGTTTTTGTAGAACATGTAAATATTATTTTATTATGATATTGGTGTGAACTATATCTAATTCCATGCATTAGATAAAATTTATATCTAATGATATATAAATGACTGGAAGGACAAGTAAATCTGGTTCAGTAATACATGGATGGAATGGCATGTAATCCCATTTCAGAAATGGAAATTGTCTACTTGATGGTCTTGGACACAATGACATGACTACTATGAAAATGATATTAAGTTCTTATTTTATTCCAAAATTCCATGTTTTATTCTAGTACCAATTTCTTATGGTTCATGATTCCATTATGATTTATGCATTATGAACTACCGAGATTTATTTCATGACATAAGATTTTGACATTTAACTTTTTTATCACGTTTTTACATTATTATATTTATGGTTTATTTTATTTTCTCCATGATTACCCTTACTGATCATTTTAGCTCACCCTTTTTATGTTTTCATTTCCCTAGGATATAAAGAAATGTTTTAGGTAGAAAAAAGGGGAAGATCATTATGGGAGTTGTCGAGGAGCTTTCATCAAGTTGGAAGATTATGTTCGGAATTTTCATAGACTCTAAAATAATATGGTATTTAGGTGTATTTTTGTTTCATGTATTATTTATTTCAAAAATATAAATAAATTTATATGTACACCAAGATTGGGTCACTATATTTGGTATCATAGTGAAGGTTTAGTTAACCTTGTGAAACTAGGATGTGAAATTTTTAGTGACATCCCTAGAGAAATTTCTATGGTATGTCTAGGTATTTACCTATAGTTAAGTATAACTATAGGATATAGTCCTCAAATTAAATTAATGATCATGAATTACCTCAGAACAGAAATAAGATGTTAGAGATTGAAAGTACAACCTTTATCATGTTTTTTTCCGAGTCTGATTTTGCGTCTCACACTATTCTTTTTTGTTTTAGAAAATGGATGGAAACATGATGATTCATGTTAATAGAGTATATTATGGATAATGGAATGATAATATTTATTAAATGCGAAATGAAATGGGTGTCTTACGGTGAAACATAATTATTATTCTTAACAAAAAAATTCATAAAATGATCAATAATCTCATCTTTGGTGAGTTTCTTGACCCAGCTAATAAGAGAAAGATGGAGTTTCATGGGGATCATAGAGGAAATAAAGTACAATTTTACTCATGTAAATAATGTAGGGAGGGTAATAAAGGAGAATGTTTCAAAGGTAATGGAATATTATAGGGATGTGGAAATAAAATACACAAAGCGAGTAATTGTAATGGAAATGATTTAGTTAACACAATGGACATTGATAATGGTATTTCTAAGACATCATCAATGGTTAATGGTTTTAAACGTGGAATGTACGAGAATTATAAAAATTGATTCCAAAAGGGAAAATTCCATTAAGATAATTAGCATGGTTTTATGGGTGGAATTTATTTTGATGATGATGAAGAGACTAAAAAGATCTATCAGATGAAATAAGTGTTGAGAAACAGAACAATGAAGTTCGGTAAATGGTATAAAAATATATTGGAATAATTTCATGATTATAATGAATAATTTTGTACAAGTAATTTTATGGTAATGTGGAATAAAGAAACATCTACAGATTTTTACACTTTTGTTTATTCTCAAGTATTTTAATGTATACGTCGAATGGCATCGATAAATATGAAAATTAATTCACATGTTTTCGGAGAGTACAATATATGTGAATAATTATGGGATAAGTAGTTAATCAGTCATTTTATAGTATTGATGACCTAATAACTGATCTAAGGACAATGTGATATCATGGTTTGAGAATATAGAATTTTTGTGTTTGGAAAGATTAAATTTTGATAGAATGCATGTTTTCATTATGTTTTTATGGTAATTAATATTATTACAAAGTTTCAAGAGAATAATCGATTAAGGAATTTACATGTTTGGAATGTGAAAACCAAGAACTACTGAATCAGATAAGGGAGATAAATAATAAGTTAATTTAGTTAAACTATTTATAATATTTTATAGTATTAGTTTTTTGAATGGATTGTAATGTTATCCATTTATGGATATTATATTTTATATTCCTCTTGTAGTTTGTTAGATTAATGTATTATTAGGCTATAGGTGGGATTATGCATATTTTATTTCATGTACTAACATTTTTGTTGAGACTGATGGAATAACCTATCATTCAATCACATGATCTTCTAACACTATAGGAATGACAAATTCAACTTCGTTTCATTAAATAAGAGATGAATAAAAAATTGTTCAAGGCATGAACAACAGTGAGATCATAGACAATAAAGTATGTATTTATACTCAAGAAAAATACTTCAACTTTAGGGAAATGATATTTAAAAATGAAAATGTTATTTTAGTACCTTCTTATCTGATGAATTTGATGGTCCGATAAATCATTGTTGATTTATGGTTTTTTGGTTGTTAACATTAACCAAACATTGTTCTCTATCACTATACATCAGAACTTGAGGGGTATAGTTTTCTTTCATATCCATGTTTTGACTTCCCACCAATGTTCTACTATGTGGAAACCTAGTGAGGAGGTAATTTAGGTAACTATTATGTTTCTAACATTAATTTTTAAAATTATTTTTTAGTATTCCTTTTTACAATGTGGGTTCCTATGAACGAAACTTTCAAGTAGTAAACTGATCATAACCCCGATGAATTTTGAGGGAAAAATTCATTTTAAGTGGGGTATAATGTGACACCCCACGATATTATGAGATAGATTATTTTTAATTTTATTGATGTATTCTATTGCATGCTACACCAAGATTAGCATTCACTATACACAACACTGTGTTATCATTCATTTTCCGCAATAGTATACATTGCTTCTATAACACACAATTTCATGTTTGTCTGATAGAATTAATTTTATGAAACAATAAGTATAGATTTTGTTTCATGTATAAAAGAACTATATTTATATTATGGTATATCCAACACTAAAGTAATCTTTCTCTAAATGCAACATTGGCTTGTCTTGCATTACACGCAAGAGCGAAATTCTTCGATTGCTTGTGACGTACGCAATACTGAGTTTCATTAGACAATGAGATATTATTTAAATATATATATAAACTATATGTTATGAATAGTATTAACCACATTTTTAATTTATATAAAATTAACATTAATCTTATGTAATATCTAGACATGTTATAGGATTAAATTCAATTTTTAAGATAAAAGAATTATTTTTCAAAAAATAACATTTTCCCATCTTTTGATGGTCCACCAATTTTCAGTCTATTTTTTAATACTTTTATATATTATATTTGACAAAATAAACGTCTTATTTGTAAGTGGGACATCAAAATCCAACATGGATGAAATTTTGGTATTTTTCAGATAAATTCATATTTTGATGAATAGTGAAAAATACTGTATTTTAATTCAAAACTGCCTTTTCATCAAAATTTAACTTTCTTGCAGTACACACAATACTATAATTGGATTGTGTTACACTAAATTTAATTATCATTTTATAAAATTAATTTCATGATACACTTAATATATTTTTTTTCTAACTATAAAATAACTATGTTTGGATTATTTTCTATACAACAACAATGTAATCTTTCACTAAACACAACACTGACATGGCTTGCATGACATGCAAGAGTGACCTTCCTAAAGAGTTTGTGTTGTACACAATACCAAGATTCACTAAACAAACAGATATTATATAAATATTATATAAAATATATGTTATGAATAGTGTTTACCACATATTTAATTTTACATAACCATAAAATTCATCTTTTGTATTTTCTAAATATGATATAAGAATAAATTTAATTTTTTTTATAAAAGAATTATTTTACAAAAAATTCAGTTTTTCCGTCTTTTGATGGCACACCAATTTTAAATCTAGTTTTAACACTTTTAGATATATTATTTGAAAAAATAATCATCCTATTTTGATGTGCGACATAAAAATTTATCTTGGTTCAAATTTTGATATTTTTCTAATGAAATTAATTTTTTTATAAATACGGAAAAATGATACATTTTAATTCAAAACAATATTTTTGTCTAAATTATTTATATTGTTAGAATATAGTTATAATTATTTTTATTGGGTAATTGGATTTTTTTGTAATTTATTAAAATATTGGTCATTTGAAGTAATTTCACTTTGAAATTGTATAAAAACACATGATAATAATCTGATAGGTTTTTACATTTTAAACACCCATGTTTTGGTCTTGACAACTGGAATTACTTTTAATTTATTTACTTCAAATTATATGTTTTTAATTATGATAAATTGATTCCATATTTGAATCCCATGGGACTAAATGATGTTAATATACTAATTTTATTTTTTTAGATATTATGAATAGTAACTATGAACATTATTATTTACAAGAGTTAAAGTTAAATTTGGTAAATTATGGTAACTAATAATATGATAAAGATAATAAAAGTATGACAACACCTGAAAAAATCATATTTGATGAA
This sequence comes from Viscum album, assembly GCA_963277665.1. Taxonomy (NCBI): domain Eukaryota; kingdom Viridiplantae; phylum Streptophyta; class Magnoliopsida; order Santalales; family Viscaceae; genus Viscum; species Viscum album. The sequence continues at coordinate 410,298,144 of OY728128.1, read as the reverse complement.
TTGAAGTCAACCAATATCACCTAGGGGTTATAATTTATTCATTTAAGGTTCTGGTTTCCATGAAAGTGCCATAATTATAATTTAAACAAAATAAGGTGATGACATGTCACTTTTATATATCTTATAAGTATAATAATTTTAATATAGTGACGAAAATAATAAAACAACAAAAATAAATATTCGGTAAAATGATAATTAAATTATCTACATCATGTGAATTTATTTATAATTTTTTTATATTATATAATTACCATCAATGATTAGACAATAGTGATGTAGAAATTATTTTATTAATAGAAATATAGAGTATATTGTTTTAAAAATATTAAAATAAATATCATATGAACTATTAAATGGGTTTTATGAACTTTCTATGTCACAATGACATGTTAAGAGTGTATTAAATAATTTGGTTCGAATTTATATTATGTGTAGATTTTATTAAATATCATATAAATGAACAGTTTCATAATTGAGACAATTTATATTTTATAAAAATAACATATTATTAAATTTTTTAAAAATAACAAAAAAATTGAAAATTACAAAGTGAAAATTATATGGCATAAAATTTTATATATTTTCCAATTAGGGACAGTTGACATCCTATAAGAGAATATTTATAACCATTTAAAATTTATGATTTTATCACTAAAAATAAAATTGAAATTTATTAAATAAGAGAAAATCGAAATGTTCAGCTTTAAAATAAAATCAAAACATTTCTAAATTTTATTTTTTGAGAGTATTTAGTCCCATAATCCTATTTAATTATATATAAATGATTTTGGGAGCATAATTAACTGAAAATATATTTATAATAAATTAATATTTATCGACATTCCATAGGTGGACCACCCATACATAAAAAAGGGCACCTATACTTTTATTTTAATCACACATCCAATCACTCTGGCTAAGAAAAAACCTACGAAAAGCCCCTAAAAAATTACATAAATTCATCTTATAGGCCACCCTTTGGGCAGAATTCCATCTTAAAGAGTCCTTTTTTGCATACCAAGAGGAGATACCCGAAAAGGAGGTAATTGTTTTATCACATCTTTCTAAAATAGTTTCTTCCAATAATTAATATTATTATGTTGTTATCATACTAAAGTAATAAATAATGAATTTTATACATACTTAGATTTTATTATAATTATGCTACAACATTATACCTTCTTCTAGAAAATCATAGGAATAACAATAGCACCATGCGTGTGCATGTACAGCTTACCGTCTCAACTCCGTGGTGAAATTTGTTATTCAACAATACATAAATTGGATGGGAATAATGATTATTATAGTGTATTTAAATAATGAATATAAAATTATAATTATTCTGTATAAATATTATACCATCCAATTTCAAGCCATTTAATAATCAATTGAATGATATCGTCGCTCGTGTGTATGTACGGCTTTCCGTCTCCCCGGCGAGAAGAGATCCTTTCTCCATGTTATCCATTCAAAATTGATTATAAGGTATATATATAATCAATAATAATTATATATATGAAATAATAATTCTCATGTATATATATATATATATCATTTAAAATCTTCCATTAAATTCAATATGGAAATAGAAACATCTTTTATGCGGACACATGGCCTACCATCTCCATGGACGGTGTATTCCATTTAATTTATCAATCTATTATATATATTTATATATTAATTATATATGATATATCAATCTTGATTTATATTATTTATGTTTGTAAATCATGATCTAATTAATAAGATCAAGAATAAAAAGTCAAAACAAGTACGATAAATAAAACGATAATTACACAAAACATTGATTTAACAGGGAATAAATAAATAAAAGTGTAACATAAATCCATAAATTAATTATATATGATATCATTGATATTATTATGGTTTTTAAAAAGTTTATAATATGTTTAATCTCACTAAACAAGAGTTTTATTCCCATATAGAAGAAATCAAACCTATGGTAAGGGATAATTCCACAATATCATTGTTTTCTGAGATTATTTATACGTATGCATTTACTGGGGTGTATTTATCATCCAAATAAATCTTTCCAAAATATATAATATAATTTATATCCTTATTATATTGTTAAAATTAAATTTTTTCCATTGTTGAATTTTTTTAAAGGGTATAGACGCAATCATTCTTTCAATTTCCATGTGATGAACTTTTTGACTTTTCTGGAAATTGTACGAGATTAATGTTCTTTAACATATATGACATGAATCCACATTTTTCGATTTCATGACAACTATTCTCCATAAATCTTACTCTTCATTATTTAAATATCATTTTTAACTCGATTATTTTTTTTAAATTTTATGTAATTTTGAAAAAAGTAAATGTTTTTGGAAAAGAAAGGATATTTTTCCCAGGAACTAAGTTGAAGTGTTTAATCCAAATTATTTTACATATACAATGAAATAGGTTTATCTTTATATCCATATAATAACATTTATTTTTTTGTGTTAATGATGGAATGATCTTTTACATGGATTATGTTATAATGAAGTGAGTTTTAAGAAAGACATTTAATTTCTTGGGTTATACTATGATATGTGTTTTATGTTTTTGTGGAACATGTAAGAACATGTTAATTATGAGAAGGGTGTGACCTATATATCTCTCCATTTAATTGGTTAAATATTTATATCTCATGAGATTGAAATGAATATAAAGGAAATTATATCCATTTTAGTAATACAGGGATGGAATGAGAAGTAAATATAGTTTAGTAATACATGGATGGAATGGAAAGTAAACCCACTTCATTAATGGACTTTGTCCACTATGATGGTCATGAAAATAATTCCTTGGTTACTATGGAAATAATATTATGTGTTTATTTGTTTTCATCAATTCTATGTTTTATTCCAATACCAATTTCTCATGGTTCATGATTCCATTCTGATTTATTCTTCATGAACTACCAAGATTTAGTTCATGAATTATGAATTTGATATTTAAACATTATGATCATTTTTTATATTCATATGATTATGGTTTATTTTATGTTCTTCGTGTTTAACCTTACAATAATTTTATGTCACCATATTTATATTTTCTTTTCCCCATAATATTATGAATGATTTTTGGTAGAAAAAATGAGAAGATCCTTATTGAGGATCTTTCACCAAGTTAGAAGATTATTTTCTGAGTTTCTAAAGGCACTAAAATAATATGGTATTTTGGTGTCTTTTTGTGTCATGTATTATTCATTTCAAAAATTTAATGTAATATAGATGTACATTAAGCTTGGGTCAATATAGTTGGTATTAGAGTGAATGTTAAGTTATCCTTTGAAAATATGTATGTGAAAATTTTAGTGAGATCGCTAGAGATATTTCAATGGTATTCATAGGGATTCCCATAAAGATATATATATAGGTTATGGCCCTATAATTATGTTAATTATCATGAATCACCTAGGATTAATCAAAAGATGATAGAGGTTGAAATTAATCCCCCATGTTTATATTTTTTTCATAGTATGATTTTTTCCTCTCACACTATTCTTTTTGGGTTTTAGAAAATGAATGGAAACATGAGGATTGATGATAATGTAGAATATGATGGTAAATTGAATGAAATTATTTATGAGAAACCAAATGAACTGGGAGATTGAAGTAGAAACAATGTTATTATTCATAATCATCAATCTCATAATATTGTCAATAATCTCAAATTTGGTGATTTTCCTAACCCAAATAATAAGAGAAAGATGGAGTTTCATGGTGATCATAGAAGACATAATGTTCAATTTATCTCATGTAAATCATGTGGGAAGAGGCATCATGAAGAATGATTTAATGTAATTGGATGGTGTTTTGGGTGTGGAATATAATCACACAATGTTAGTAATTAGAAAGGAAATGATTCAGTTTACACAATAGACAAGGATAATGGTATTGTTAATACATCAGGAATGGTTAAATATTTTAAATGTGGAATGTAACAAAATTATGAAAATTGATTACCTAAGGGAAAATATCATGAAGTAAATTAGCATGGTCTCATGGGTAGTATTTATGATGATGATGATGAAGAGACTACACATAACATTTGAGATGAAAGATGTTTTAAGGAGTATTATTATGCTCAGTCAATGGTTTAAGAAGATAGTGGAATGCTGTCATGTTTATCATGAATAATATTGTATAATTAATTTTATAGTAATATGGAATGAGGAAGGATTTAAGGATTAAAACAATTTTTTCCCTATGTATTTTAATGTATATGTTGAATGGTACTGGTAACTAGGAAATTTTATTCAAATATTTTTACCACATAAATGATAAGTGAATAATGATGGGATAAGAAGATAATGAGTTTTTTGATAGTATAAATTTCCTATGGACTAATATATAGGAAATGTGATTTCATGGTTTGAGTATATAAAACTTTTAGTATATTTGGTCTGTGGAAAGAGGTAATTTTGATATATTTAATGTTTTCAATAAGGTTCTATGGTAATTCATCTTATTACAAGTATTCAAGAGAACAAATGATTAAGGTATTCACATGATTGGAATCTGACAACCAAGAGTCACATTATGTGATATGTGAGATAAATGTTAATTGGATTTAGTTCACCTCTTTCTAAAGTTTTATATTTTCTATTTTTGGAAAGATTGTAATGTTATCCATTTATGGATAATATATGTTATATTCCTGTTGAAGTTTGTTAAATTAATGTATTATCACACTATATGTGGACTTATGCATATTTTATTTCCTGGGATAACGTTATTTTTAGAATGATGGAGTGACCTATAATTATATTGCATGATCTAGTAACACTTCATGAATGAAAAATTCAAATTCATTTCTTTAAATTATTGATGAAGTGGAAATTTTTCAAGGAATGAACATTGTTGAGATTGTAGAAAATCCAGTATATATTTATTCTCATGAAAATTCATCAAAATTTTGGAAATTATCTTGAAAACAAAAAAGTTATATTAATACCTTCTTATTTTATGAATTAGATGGTCCCATAAATCATCATAGATTTATGCCTTTCTAGTTGTTAACATTCTACAAATATTGTTCTCTATCACTATCAATTAGAACATGCGGGTTTGATTTTTCATCCATAGCCTTATTTTCAATTTCCAGCTATATTCTCCTATGTGGAATCCCAGTGAAGAGTTAATTTGGGTAACCATTATGTTTCTCACATTCCTTTTTAGATGTATGTTTTAGTATTCCTTTTTCTGATATGGGTTTATATTAATGAAACTTTCAAGTAGTAAACCTTTTATACCCCCAACAAATTTTGTGGGAGAAATTCAATTGGGGGGGGGGGGGGGTAAAATCAGACACCCCGAGAATTTTGGTGACAAATTATTTTTAATTTCTATGATGTCTTGTGTTGTACGCTATACCAAGATTAGCTTTTTCTATACACCAAACTGTATTATCTTGCAGTATACACAACACTATACTTGTCTTGTGTTACACACAATTTCATGTTTTGTTGATAGAATTTATTTCATGCAACACTGAGTATAAATTTTTATTTATGTAAACAATAATAATGTTTGGATTATGTTATACCCAACACCAATGTAATCTTACACTAAATGTAGCACTGACATGGCTTTCATTGCATAAAAGAGGGACCTTCCCCGATAGCTTGTGTTGTACGCAATAATGAGTTTCACTAAAAAACAAAATATTATTAAATTATTATATAAACTAGATGTTATAAATATTATTAACGACTTTTTTAATTTTATATAAAATTAGCATTCATAATATATATTTTTTAGACTTGATATAAGAACAAATTCAATTTTTTGAATAAAATAAATCTTTTTAATAAAAAAGTAGTTTTTCACTCTTTTTATGGCACTCCAAATTTAAATATAAATTTTAACACTTTTATATATTCTATTTGAAAAAATAAACATCTTATTTTTATGTGGGAAAAAAAAGTTAACTTAGGTTAAATTTTGGTATTTTTCTAATTAAATTCATATTTAGATAAATTGTGAAAAATGATGTATTTAAATTCAAAATTTCTTTTTCATCTAAATTATTTAAATAGTTAGATTATATTTTTTAATTGGTATTAATGTTTAATTGGATTATTTATTATTAATTTAAAAAAATTGTGTTCATTCTAAGTAAATTTACATTTAAATTGGATATAAACACATGATAATATTTTGATAAGTTTTAAAATTTTCCAAATCCACCTTTTGTTTTTGACAACTAGAATTACTTTTAACTCAATTATTAGCAATTTTTTGTTTTAAATTATGAAAATGGATTCCATATTTTTAATATGTGGGTCTAAATTATTTTAATATTATAGTTTTATTTTTTGGATATTATGAATCGAAACTATGGTATTTTTTATTTATCATCATTAAAGATAAGTCAGGTAAATTAGGGTAACTAACAATATGACAAAGAACACCTGAAAAAAATCATATTGAATTAATTAAATTCCACCAATATCACCTAGGGGACTGAATTTATTCATTTATGTTGATTTTTCCATGAAAGGGATGTAATTATAGTTAAAATAAATGAAGGTGAAAACTTATCACTTTCATATATCTTATAGGTATAATAATTTTAATATTTTGATAAACATGATAAAATATCAAAAATATATATTCTCCAGAAAGATAATGAAATTATAAACATCATTACATTTGTTTATAAATTTTATAGATTATATAATTACCATTAATGATGAAAAAATAGTAATGTAGAAAGAATTTTATTAATAGAATTATCAAATAAATGGTATTAAAAATATTAAAATAAAAATCATATGAACTATTTAATGTGATACACAAATTTTATATTTTACAAAGACATGTTATAATTGTATTAATTTTTTTTAATTAAACTATCGTGTTGGTTTTATTTAATGTCAATTATATGAATAGTGTCAAAATTGACACTATTGATGTTTTATAAAAATAATATGTTATTAAATTATATAAAAATCAACAAATTATTTAAAATTAACAAAATGAAAATTATATGATCTAAAATATCATATATTATATAATTATGGATAATTTAAAACACATATGTAAAAATTTATGACTATTAAATATTTATAAAATTTTTAACACAAATAAAATTTAATAGATTAAATAAGGATAAATCAAAATGATATGGTTTAAAATAAAACAAAAACATTGTTAAATATATTTTTTGAGAGCCTTTATAACCATAATCATATTATCTTAGAAATAATTGAGTTTGGGAGTATTATAAATTTAAAAAAAATTTATAATAAATTAATATTTCAAGACTTTTCAAAGGTACCCCTCCCCTTCATATAAAAGGGAACATCTCTGTCCTTTTTAATCACACCTCCAAAGCCCTTTTTCTCAGAATATCCCTACCGGAATCTCCTCCAAAATTTTCTAAATTAATCCAATAGGCCACCCATCGGGCATAAATCCTTCTTAAGGTGTCCTTTTGTGCATACCAAAAAAAGATACACGAAAAAGTGGAAATTGTTTTATCACCTCTTTCAAAAATATTTTCTTCTTATACTTACTCTTATTATGATTGTATCATTATAAAGTAATAAATCAAGAATATTATAAATTCAGATATGTTATTATAAATATGAGACAACCATATACCTCATTTTCATCCTAAGAATAACAATACCATCATATGTGCATACGTACAACTTACCGTCTCCACACTGTGGTGTAATTTGTTATTCAATAATACATAAATTGTATTGGTATAATGATGAGTATAATGGATGTAAATAATGAATATATCAAGTAAATTATTATTTATAATTATTATAAAATCCAATTCCATACCATTTACCAATCAATTGAATGATATAGTCGATCATTCGTACGTATGACCTACCGTCTCCACGACACGATGAGATTCATTCTCCACATTGACCAGTCATATATTATTAAAATGTATATATATAAATAATAATTGAATGAAATAAATAATATTTATAATATATTTATACACATATATATATGTCATATACTTTCTTCCACTTAATTTAATAAGGAAAGAGGAACATCTTTCATCCGTACGTACGATCTACAGTCTCCATGAACTATGTATTCCACTTCAATTATCAATATATTATTTATTTTAATATAATTAATATTTAGGATATATAAATCACGTTTTAAATAATTTATATAATTAAATCATGATCTAATTAAAAAGATCAGTAACAAAAATTCAAAACGAGTACAATAAATAAATCAATTATTAATCAGAACTAAGGTATGGGATAATTCCACAATCTCATTATTTTCTATGATTATTTCTATTTAAGCATTTACTTGGGTATATTTATCATCCATATAAATGATTCATAAATATTTAATATAATTTATATCCATATACTATTTTTTAATTTCAATTTTACCCATAATAGAATTTTTATTAAACTGTATGGAAATAATCATTCATTTGTTTTCCATATGAGGTACTTTTTGACTTTTTTGGAAAGAGTACGAGAAGAATGTTTTTTAACATATATGACATGATTGGATTTTTAACGGTTCCATGAAGCTTTATTTCTATGAATCATCCTAAACACGATTTCAAGATCATTTTTGAATAAATTATTTTTATTTAAAATTCCATGGAATTTTTAGAAAAGAAAATATTTTTGAAAAAGAAATGATATTTTTCTGTAGGAATAATGTTCAAGTGTTTTATCAAATGTATTTTCTATATAATGAAACATACGATTATGATTATATCCCCATTATAGAATTTATTTTATTTTGTTAATTATGGAATGATATTATATACGGATTATGTTAAAATGGAGTGATGTTTAAGAAACCGATTTTATTTATTGGGTTATGCTATGATGAATGGTTTATGTATTTGTGGAACATGTAAGAACGATTTCATTATGAGATTGGTGTGACCTATATCTCTCTCAAATTTAATGGGTAAATATTTATATCTCATGAGATATAATTGATTATAAAGACAAGTAAATATGGATCATTAATATGGGGCTGGAACGACAAGTAAATATGGTTCAATAATACATGAATTGAATTGTAAGTAAACCCAATTCAGTAATGGCCTTTTTCCACTATGATGGTCTTGGGAAAAATGCATTGGCTATTATTGAAATCATATTATGTGATTATTTGTTTTTCACAATTCCATGTTTTAGTCCAATTAAAATTTCTCACCGTTCATGATTCCATTATGATTTATGCTTTATGAACTACCAAGGTTTATTTCATGACTTAATATTTCGACATGTAAACATTATGATCATGTTTTTTCATTCATAGGTTTATGTTTTATTTTATGATCTCTATGATTAACCATATTGATCATTTGATCACAACCTTTTTATGTTTTATTTTCCCCAGGATAAAAATAATGGTTTTAGGCTGAAAAAAGTGGATGATCTTAATTGGAGATGTTGATAATATATCACCAATTTAGAATAATATGTTTTGAGTTTTCAAAGACACTAACTAATATAGTCATTGTGTGTAGTTTTGTGTCATGTATTAGGAATTTTTCAAATTTAATGTAATTTCCATGTACATCAATCCGGGAAACTATTTTTGGTATTAGTGAGAAGGTTTAGTTAACCATTAGAAACTATGATGTGAAAACATTAGTGAAATCCCTATAGATATTTATAAGTTCTGTATAGGGATGTACCTAAGGTTAAGTGTAAATATAGGTTACCATCGTAGAATAATGGAAATAATCATGAGTAACCTAGCATTAAACCTAAAATTTTAGAGATTGAATGTAGACCCCTTTGATTATGTAGTTTTACTAGTATGATTTTTTTCCTCTCATACTTTTCTTTTTGGGTTTTAGAAGATGGATGGAAACATGAAGAATCATGTTAAAGGAGAATATAATGGACAATGGAATGATATTACTTATGAGAATCCAAATGAAATGGGAGTTGGAAGTAGAAACATAATTATTATTCTTAATCAGCAATCTCATAATAGGATCAATAATCTCATCTTTGGTGAGTTTTCTGACCCATATAATAAGTGAATGTGGGAGTTTTATGTTGATCATAGAGGAAATAATGTTAAATTTCCCTCATGTAAATCATGTGTTAAGAGGCATCAAAGATATTGTTTCAAAGGAACTTGAAGATTTTTTTGGTGTGTTAAAGAACCACAGAAATGCAGTAATTAAAAAGTAAAAGATTCAGTTATCTAATGAAAAAGAATAATAGTATTTAAAAGCATACAACAAAGGTTAAATGTTTTAAATGTTGAATATATGAGCATTATGAAAATTGATTCCCTAACAGAAAATCTCATGAAGATAATTATCATGGTCGTATGGGTAGTAATTTTGTTGATGACAATGAAGAGACTACAAATGATATATGAGAAGAAATAAGTATTGAAAAACAATACAATGAATCTCTGTCAATGGTTTATGAATATATAGGAATGATTTCATGATTATCAAGAATAATTTTGTATAATTAATTTTTTGGTAATATGGAATAAAGAAATTTTTAATTATCATTACTTTTTTTCTTCCTTGAGTATATAAAATTATATATTGAATGGAATCAGTAACCAAGAAATGTTAGTCAGATATTTTTGGAAAATAAACAATATATGAATAATTATGCGATACAAATATAATCAGTTATTTGAAAGTATTACTGACCTCATGACTGATATAAGAACAATAATATATCATTGTTTGAGTATATAGAATTAATTATATTTTTTTGTTTGAAAAGAGATTTGTTTGACAGAATGCATGCTTTAAGTAAGGTTCTATGGTAATTCAAATTATTAAAATGATTCAAGAGAATAAATTATTATTGTATTCACTTGTTAGGAATGTGAAAACCAAGAACTGCCTTATATGATATTGGAGAGAAATGTGAAGTCGATTTATTTCACCTCTTTCTAATGTTTTATATTTTTTTTGAAAGGACTGTATGGTTATCCATTTATGGATATTATATGTTATATTACTTTTGATGTTTGTTAGATTAATGTATTATCACACTATAGGTGGACTTAGGAATTTTTAATTTCCTATGTTAACTTTTTTCATGAGATAGATGGGGTGACCTATCATTCTATTTCATTATCTACTAACACATCATGAATGTTAAATTCAACTTCAATTAATTAAATAATAGATGAAGTGGAAATTGTTCAAGGCATGAAAAATGGTGTGATCATTGATAATAAAGTATGTATTTGTTCTATTGAAAAATAATACAACTTTAGGGAAATGATCTTAAAAATAATTTATATAAGTACCTTCTTATCCGATGAATTATATGGTCTCATAAATAATCACAGATTTATGGAATTATGATTATTAATATTCTCCAAACATTATTCTCTCTCACAATACATCAAGACATTAGGGATAGATTTTTTTCATCCATATCCATGTTTTCACATCCCACATATTTTATCCTATGTAGAAACCCAGTGAAGAGTTACTTTTGGTAACCATTATGTTTCTAACATTCCTTCTTAAAAGGATATTTTAGTTTTATTTTTTACGATGTGAGTTCTTATGAACTAAACATTCAATTAGTGAACCTTTTATTACCTCGATAAATTACGGGGGTGAAATTCATTTTAAGGGGGTATAATGTGACACCCTGAGATTTTATGAGAGAGATTACAATTATGTTCATTGATTTATTTTATTGTATGATACACCAAAATTATCTTTCTCTATACACGACACCGTATTGGCTTTCATTATAAAAAATAATATACTTTACTTGTGTCACACACAATTTTAAGTTCATTTGATAGACTTAATTTCATGCAACACTGAGCATTGATTTTTTTATAGTTTATAAAGGAACTCTGTTTGTATTATGTTATATTAAACACCAAAATCATCTTTCACTAAATGAAACCCTAACATGGCTTTCATTACACGTAAGAGCTACCTTCCTCGATTGCTTGCATTGTATGCAATATTGAGTTTCACTAAAAAATGAGATATTATTAAAATATTATATAAAATAGATGTTTTGAGTAGTAATAACCACATTTTGAATTTTATATAACATTAAATTTCATATTATGTATTTTCTAGGCATGATATAAGAACAAATTAAATTTATTGGATAAGATAAGTATTTTTCAAAAAATGCAGTTTTGCCATCATTTGATGGCCCACCAATTTTAAATATAGTTTTTAAAAAAAATATATATTATATTTTAATAAATAAATTTATAATTTGTAAGAAAGACATAAAAATTTATATTGGATGATATTTTGGTATTTTTCTGATGAAATTAATATTTTGATGAATAATGAAAAATATTGCTTTTTAATTCAAAACTGGCAGTTTGTCTAAATTATTTATATAGTTAGATTATATTTTTAATTTGGTAGAAACTGTAATTGGATTCGTTTTTTCTCATATAATCCAATTTTGGTCATTGGAGTAAATTTCACATTTAAATTTGATATAAACACATTATAAAGTTTTGATACATTTTTACTTATTAAATACCAGCTTTTTCGTTTAGACAAGAGGAATTAATTTTAAATAAATTTATGACAATTATGTGTTTTGATTTATGAAAAATGGATTCCATATTTGGAATATTTGGTTCCAATTTATGTTAATAGGTTAGTTTTTATTTTTTTAGATTTTATGAATATTAACTACAGTAATTGTTATTTACAACTATTAAAGGTAAATCGGGTTAATTAAGGTTACTAACAATATGATAAAGCTACTAAAATTACCATAACACCTACTAGAATCCTATTGGATGAATTAAAGTCAACCAGTATATTTTATGGGTCATAATTGATTCATTTAAAGGAATTTTATCCTTGAAATAAATGTAATAATGATTATAACAAAAGAAGTTAACAAAATGTCACTCTCATATATCTTATAAGTATAATAATTTTCATATAGTGATACACATGATAACTCTTAAAAAATAAATACTATCTAAAAATATAACGACATTATATACATCATGTGAATTTTTTTTATAATTTTTTTCGATAAAATATTTACAAATAATGATGACACAATAGTGATTTTGAAATTATTTTCTTGGTAGAAATATCAAATAAAATATTTTAGAAATAATAAAATTAATATCATATGAACAATTTAATGCGATCTAAGAATTTTATAGGTGAAAATGACAATTTAACCCATACTCCATATAGATTCTAAATAAAATAATTTTTTAGCATTATAAACTAAACAAATTATAATAAATTAAAATTTGATGACATTCCAAAGGTGCACCTCCCCTCTCTTACATAAAGGAACATATCCCTCACTTTTAATCACACCTACAATGTCATTTGTCTCAAAACAACCATTCCCAAATATACACACAATATCCCTCACTTTATCATAGAGGCCACCCTATGGGTAGAAATCTATCTTATGGTTTCCTTTTGTGTCTACCAAAAAGAGATACCTCAAAATGGTAATTGTTTTATCAAATATTTCAAAATTCATTTCTTTTTATAGTTTCAATTCTTATATTGTTCTAATAATAAATTAATAAATGCAGTATCTTATAAATTAAGAGATGTTATTATAATTATCGTAAAACCTTATACCTTTTTTAATCCTTCTTATAAATAAAAATACGCATACGTATGGCTTATCGTGTCCACGCCATGGATTAATTTGTTATTCAGAAATACTTAAATTGGATGGGTATAATGATGAGTATAATGGATTTAAGAAATGAATATAACATTATAATTAATCTTTATAATGTATAAATCGCCCAATTTTATACCATTTAACCATTAATTGAATGACTTCGTCACTTGGGCTTATGTACGTCCTACCGTCTCCATGCCAAGATGAGATTAATTCTCCACGTTAACCATTAAAGAATGATTATAAGTTATATATATTATAAATAATAATTAAATATATGAAATAATAATCCTACATAATTTATTTATTTATATATATATGTAATTTACTTGCTTCCATTCGATTCAATAAGGTAACAGAAACAACGTTCATGCGTAAGTACGAACTATCTTCTCCATGAATAGTGCATTCAATTTTATTTATCTATCTATTATATATATTCTTATACATAATATATATGATAAATAAATAATTTTTTAGATCATGTAAGTTAGTAAATCACGATCTAGGTAATATGATCAAGAATAATAATTCAAAACATGTACGACAAAGAAAATGATTATTACACAAAACGTTTCTTTAACATGGAATTGATAAATAAATGTGTAATCTAAGGCCATAAGTGAATCATATAGGATATAATATATATTATTATGGATTTTTTCAAGTCAATAATCTCTTAAAACCCTTTATATGGGAGTTTCATACACATATAGAAGAAATCGAACCTGAGGTAAGGGATAATTGTGCAATCTCATTATTTTCAAAGATTGTTTATATGTAAACATTTACTGGGGTATATTTATCATCAAAATATTTGTTTACTAAATATATTATATTGTTTATATCATTCTAATATTGAATAATGTAAATTTTACTCATTGGTAAATTTTTATTAAACATTATAGAAGGGTTCTTTCATTCTTTTTCTATACAATGTACTTTTCATCTTTTCTACGAAGAGTATGAAGAAAATTTATTTTAACTAATATGGCATGAATGTATTTTTTTTCATTTTCATGAAACCATATTTCTTTGAATCATCCTCTACACGATTTCAATATCATTTTCAACTAAATTATTTTCTTTTAAAATTTTGTTTCATATGGAAAAAAATAAAATGATTTTGTAAAAGAAATGATATTTTCTTCAGGAATTAACTTCAAGTGTTTTATTAAAATTATTTTATATCTAGGATGACATATGGATATGTTTATATAACAATTATTAATTTTATTCTATTGAGATAATTATGTAAGTATCTTTTATATGGATTATGTTATGATATTAGTATTTTATGAAACCCAATTTATCCCGCGGGGGCAGGGTGAGTTGGTTCAAGTCGGTGGCGTCCCGTCGCTGAGGTTTCGGGTTCGAGTCCTCACAAAGGAAACGTGCACCATATGCTAGTGATCCTCTCGTCCCCTCGACTCCGTGGGAACTGGCCCAAGCCCAAGGCTGACCACCTTGGGCCTAGCTGGGGACGTGCGACAGGGGGTGGGGAAGGCCACCTCAATACCCTCTAAACCGACAACACGTTTTGCCCACAGATGATGGGTGAGTTGGTTCAAGGCGGTGGCATCCCGTCGCAGAGGTTCCGGGTTCGAGTCCTCACAAAGGAAACGTGCACCATATGCTAGCGATCCTCTTGTCCCCTCGACTCCGTGGGAACTGGCCCAAGCCCAAGGCTGGCCACCTTGGGCCTAGCTGGGGACGTACGATAGGGGGTGGGGAAGGCCACCCCAATACCCTCTAAACCGACAACACGTTTGCCCACGGGGGCTGGGTGAGTTGGTTCAAGGCGGTGGCGTCCCGTTGCTGAGGTTCCGGGTTCGAGTCCTCACAAAGGCAACTCGCACCATATGCTAGCAATACTCTCGTCCCCTCGACTCTGTGGGAACTTGCCCAAGCCCAAGGCTGGACACCTTGGGCCTAGCTGGGGACGTGCGACATGGGGTGGGGAAGGCCACCTCAATACCCTCTAAATCGACAACACGTTTTGTCCGCGGGGGCTGGGTGAGTTGGTTCAAGGCGGTGGCGTCCCGTCGCTGTGGTTCCGGGTTCGAGTACTCACAAAGGCAACGCGCACCATATGCTAGCGATCCTCTCGTCCCCTTGACTCCGTGGGATCTGGCCCAAGCCCAAGGCTGGCCACCTTGGGCCAAGCTGGGGACGTGCGATAGGGGGTGGGGAATGCCACCTCAATACCCTCTAAACCGAAAACACGTTTTCCCGCGGGGGCTGGGTGAGTTGGTTCAAGGTGGTGGCGCCCCGTCACTGAGGTTTCGGGTTCGAGTCCTCACAAAGGCAACGCACACTATATGCTAGCGATCCTCTCATCCCCTCGACTCCGTGGGAACTGGCCCAAGACCAAGGCTGGCCACCTTGGGCCTAGCTGGGGACGTGCGATAGGGGGTGGGGAAGGCCACCTCAATACCCTCTAAACCGCCATCACATTTTTCCCGTGGGGGCTGGGGGAGTTGGTTCAAGGCGGTGGCGTCCCGTCGCTGAGGTTCCGGGTTCGAGTTCTCCCAAAGGCAACGTGCACCATATGCTAGTGATCCTATCATCCCCTCGACTCCGTGGGAACTGGCCCAAGCCCAAGGCTGGCCACCATGGGCCTAGCTGGGGACGTGCGACATGGGGTGGGGAAGGCCAACTCAATACCATCTAAACTGACAACACGTTTGGCCCGCGGGGGCTGGGTGAGTTGGTTCAAGGCGGTGGCGTCCCGTCACTGAGGTTCCGGGTTCGAGTCCTCACAAAGGCAACATGCACCATATGCTAACGATCCTCTCGTCCCCTCGACTCCGTGGGAACTGGCCCAAGCCCATGACTGGCCACCTTGGGCCTAGCTGGGGACGTGCGATAGGGGGTGGGGAAGGCCACCTCAATACCCTTAACCCGACAACACGTTTCACCCGCGGGGGCTGGGTGAGTTGGTTTATGGCGGTGGCGTCCCGTCGTTGAGGTTCCGGGTTCGAGTCCTCACAAAGGCAACGCGCACCATATGCTAGCGATCCTCTCGTCCCCTCGACTCCATGGGAACTGGCCCAAGCCCAAGGCTGGCCACCTTGGGGCTAGCTGGGGAGGTGCGATAGGGGGTGGGGAAGGCCACCTCAATACCCTCTAAACTGACAACACGTTTGGCCGGTGGGGGCTGGGTGAGTTGGTTCAAGGCGGTGGCGTCCCGTCGTTGAGGTTCCGGGTTCGTGTCTTCACAAAGGTAACACACACCATATGCTAGTGATCCTCTTGTCCCCTTGACTCTGTGGGAACTGGCCCAAGCCCAAGGCTGGCCACCTTGGGCCTAGCTGGGGACGTGCGATAGGGGGTGGGGAAGGCCACCTCAATACCCTCTAAACCGACAACACGTTTTGCCCGTGGGGGTTGGGTGAGTTGGTTCAAGGCGGTGGTGTCTCGTCGCTGAGGTTCCGGGTTCGAGTCCTCACAAAGGCAATGCCCACCATATGCTAGCGATCATCTCGTCGCCTCGACTCCGTGGAAACTGGCCCAAGCCCAAGGCTGGCCACCTTGGGGCCTAGCTAGGGACGTGCGACAGGGGGTGGGGAAGGCCACCTCAATACCCTCTAAACCGACAACACGTTTGCCCACGGGGGCTGGGTGAGTTGGTTCAAGGTGGTGGCATCCCGTCGCTGAGGTTCCGGGTTCGAGTCCTCACAAAGACAACGCACACCATATGCTAGCGATCCTCTCATCCCCTCGACTCCGTGGGAACTGGCCCAAGCCCAAGGCTGGCCACCTTGGGCCTAGCTGGGGACGTGCGACAGGGGGTGGGGAAGGCCACCTCAATACCCTCTAAACCGACAACATGTTTTCCCATGGGGGATAGGTGAGTTGGTTCAAGGTGGTGGCGTCCCGTCACTGAGGTTCCGGGTTCGAGTCCCCACAAAGGCAACGCACACCATATGCTAGCGATTGTCTCGTCCCCTCGACTACGTGGGAACTGGCCCAAGCCCAAGGCTGGCCATCTTGGGCCTAGCTGGGGACGTGCGACAGGGGGTGGGGAAGGCCACCTCAATACCCTCTAAACGGACAACACTTTTTTATGCCTGTGGGGGCTGGACGAGTTGGTTCAAGGCGGTGGCGTCCTGTCGCTGAGGTTCCGGGTTCGAGTCCTCACAAATGCAACACGCACCATATGCTAGCGATCCTCTCGTCCCCTGGACTCCATGGGAATTGGCCCAAGCCCATGGCTGGCCACCTTGGGCCTAGATGGGGACGTGCGACAGGGGGTGGGGAAGGCCACCTCAATACCCTCTAAACCGACAACACGTTTATCAAATAACATTGAGAATGACCTACATAATGCCCCTCAGAAGAATTTTGCGGAGGTTGTGAAATCGGATGCTTCACTATCCGTCTCTGATTTTGACACGCCTTCGCCTGGGCGGGTGATTCGAAAAGGTCGGACTGCGCATGTTTCCGCGAACCAGGATGCAGTGGAAGAACGGGTAAGGCTTTGTAAATTATCCATCATTGCAAGGGTTCTGGTCTCCAAGGGTGATAAACTCTGGAAATTTCATGAGCTAATGAGAAGAATCGCAGAGGTATGGGGATTTGATGATTGGAAAATGACAGCCATGGGCCGTGGGTACTATCATGTAGTGTTCCCATCTGATGAGTGTAAACGGCGTGCCTGGAGCATGGGAACAATAGTGTTAAAGTCGGGATTTCTGAGAATCCAGGAATGGGATAGGAATTTTGACCCTGGTAATGTAAGGAACACATTCACCCAGATCTGGATTCGAATATATAAGCTCAACTGGCTGTATTGGCATCCACGGATCCTCTGGGACATTGCCTCATCTGTTGGAAATCCGATTAGGATGGACAAGCAAACTGAAAATCCGCAGTTTGGTCACTATACAAGAATCTTAGTGGAGGTTGATATGGCCAACACCCTGGTGGAAGAGGTTATACTCACCACAAGGGATGACAGCATTAAGCTTGATATTCTCTATGAAAGGAAGCCTAAATTCTGCAATGGCTGCAAATTCATTGGTCATTTAATATGTGAATGCAAAAGGGATACTGAATGTAGCTTATGCAAGATTAAAGGACATGATACTTCTATTTGCAGGAAGATGAAAGGTAAAAAGCCTCTTGATCAACACACTGAGAATACACCTCCAGGTGGATCTGCCATAGTGCATGATGATATGATATAATCCAATCCAGCAAAACATGCAATTATGGAAAATGGGGAGTGCAGATCATTACCTACTGCTGTTCAGCAGAATGATGCGCCTGCTTCTCAGGAGGGTTGTCTTCCCGTTGGAAACAAGCAGGCTCTAGATGATTTTAATCCATCTTGAAGGTCTGGTGATGGGACTGGAGGCACTGCCTCTCTGGTGGTTCAAGGTGCTTCTGATGATGGTGTGCATGCTTCCCAGCAGGGGTGTATTCCTGTTGACAAAATGCAGGGTATGGATGACAGTAATATGTCTTGCAGACCTGGCAAAGGGTCTGAAAATTCTACTGAACCGACTGCTCATGATGCTGGACTACAATCCACAGCAGATGTGCTAGATGGGGAGAATGTCAGCATTATGGATGGGAATGTACTAGATAATACATGCACTGATGCTGCTATCCTGCAATCATCTGTCAGAGTGCTGGATGGGGAAAATGTCAGCAATGTAGCTGCACAGAAGTCCTTGGAGCCTTCTGTAGAGCTCAGTCCAGATACTGGAATTGGCAATCAACAGGCCTCAAGAACCCTTGGTCAGAGACTGGCCACCACTTTTGAGCCCTTACCTGCATTGTAGGTGCCTGATTTGGATGGGAGGCATCAAAATGATCCAGGGAATGAACACACACCACATAACAGTGAGCAGGAGGGGGTATTCCTACAGGTTGAAGCATCCAGAGATGCCAAGAAAAGAGTTGTCCTAGAAACACAAAATAATTATGGGAAAGATGACAATAAATTCACACCCTTGACTGGAGTGTCTTGGGCTGGTGATTCTGAAAGCATACAGATTCATGATAAGGTTGTGGCTCTCTCAGGGGAGAACACTAAGAAGAAGTTAGTAATGAAGGTATCTGAACAAAGTAGCAGCGTGGAAAAGGGGAACAAGAAAGGTAAAGGAAGGAAAGGTAAAGGCCAGATGAGCATGGAATTGAGTGGATGCCCCAAAACACGGGGCAAAACTCATCAACAATGAAAATTTTCTACTGGAATTGTCAAGGGCTAGAGAACTCCCTAACGGTCAAAGCCCTTAGACATTTTTTTTGACCTATAAACCTATGCTTGTTGGCATTGATGAGCCTAAGCTTCTTTTTAATAATTGGACAACATTAAAGTGGAGCTCCCTTGGATATAAATTTATCTCGCGAAATTCCCATGACTCCAATATGAATCATTTATGGGTTTTAAGGCATGAGACAGTCAACATTCTATCCTACTGTAAACTATCTCAAAGCATTCTTGTCTCTTGCAGCATTGATGATTATGAGATATCTGCAGCATTTGTGTATGCTTCTAACACCAATATTAGAAGAAGGGAATTGTGGGATGAGCTGAAAGTTATATCTGGGAACATTAATAAAAAATTGATGATCCTTGGTGACTTTAATACTGTTTTGAGGCAGGAGGAAAAAACTGGAGACAACTTCAATCATAGCGCATCCTTGGAATTTTTTTTGTGTATTGATCAATGCAACTTGGTTGAGGTCCCGGTGGTTGGAGATTACTTTACCTGGAGTAGGTACACATGGAAGGGGAAGCATGCAAGCAAACTCGACAGATGTTTCGTTAAAATAGATGATCAATGTTCTGCCCATGGAATTTCAGGGTTCACACTTCCCAAACATCATTCTGATCACAATACGATTATTGTGGAAACTAATACACACTTTAGGAGGTCTCTTCCCATACCTTTTCGGTTTAATAATGGCTGGCTTACAACTCCTGGGTGTCGGGAAACTGTACTGAAAGCTTGGAGCATTGAGGTGATTGGCAGCCCGTTGCAAAGGCTAGCGGGGAAATTAAAACATACCCAGAATTTGCTCAAGGAGTGGAGCAAGAGCTCATTCACTATGCTGGATTGTGACATTAAGGCTGCTGAGGAGGCTCTTGCATGCTGCAAGATCAGGGATCAACATCTGAATACTCCATCAAGGGAGGAAATTGAAGCCCATAACAGGCTGGATAGCCTCTTAGTTGTCAAAGAAATGCTAGAAAAAAACGAACTGAATGTGAAATGGCTGAAGGAGGGAGATTGGAACACAAAATTATTTCATATGCTTCACAAAGAGAAGAGGGCCAGAGCAGGAAATAAGGAAATTAACATTAATGGTCAGCTTCACACCTCTGAAAATGCAATTGCCCAGGCTACTATGGAATACTTCATGGGTCTATATTCTGATGATGGGTAGGATAACACACAGAAAATTGTTGACAACATCAGCACTTTCATTGAGGATCAAAATAATCAGGCCCTTATCACTCCTCCTCTAAAGGAGGAAATTAAAGCAACCTTGTTTTCTCTTAATATGGATAGTGTTCCTGGTCCAGATGGGTTCACTAACAAATTCTTCATGTCTTACTGGGATGTATTGCAGGATTATATCGCTCAAGCAATCAAGGAGTTCTTCAAATATTCCTATATGCCATATGGGATGATTTCATGTTTTATTTCACTGATACCCAAGAAGGAAAATGTGGTTGACATTAAAGACTTCAGGCCTGTTGCACTTGGGAATACAATCCCTAAGGTTATCAGTAAGATTATTATGAATAGGATGGGACCGTTCGATAGTGACATGATTACTCAAAATCAATTTGGATTTGTCCCTGGACGCAATATTCAAACTTGTATTTTTGCTGCATCAGAAAGTGTTAACTTGATGAGGAGGAAAGTTAGAGATGGGAACTTTGCGCTCAAAATAGACATATCTAAGGATTTTGACACTCTAAGATGGATCATTCTTTTCAATTTCCTCAAAAGGTATGGCTTCTCGAATTATTTTATCAAGTTGATTAGTACCATCCTTAGCTCATCAAGGCTGTCCATTCGTATCAATGGGGCACCTAGAGGATTTTTCCCGTGCACTAGAGGTGTGAGGCAAGGGGATCCGCTCGCAGGTTTGTTATTTTCTATTGCAGAAGACTATTTGAGTAGGTGCATCAATGATCTTGTTCAGTTTGGCTTTTATAAGAAAATTAGGGGCAGGAAGAATGATTTTGCTCCCTCACATTTGCTCTATGCTGATGATATACTTCTGTTTGGGTGAGCATCTAGGAGAACAATCTCCTCTATCCAGGTGTTGTTTGCACATTATGAAGAGGTGGCTGGACATGCGATTAGTTGGAATAAATCCTTCATTGTTTTTGGTAATGGCATTATGGTTGGCAAGAAAAATAGAATCATCCGAGGGCTTGGGGTGAAAAAAGGGACTCTTCCTTTCTAGTACCTTGGTGTTCCTCTCTTCTGGGGGAAAGTTAAACGGAATTATCTGGAAGGTAACTATTCTAGAATTGTCAATCAACTTGCTAGCTAGAATGGGAAGGCGATGTCCCAGGCTGGAAGAGTGTGCCTCATTAACTCCGTGATCACATCAATGTTTGTGTACTCCTTATTGTTGTATAGGTGGCCTAGGGGCCTCATCAAGGAGTTGTAGTGTATGATAAGGAATTTCTTATGGACTGGTTCTTCCCACCAAAGGAAATTGGTAACGGTTTCCTGGAAAGAGTGTATCAAACCAATTGATCTTGGAGGCCTTGGAGTCAAGGACCTAAATATATTTAATTATGGTCTCATTTGGAAATTCACATGGAGCCTGATCTCTAATGATGCTTCCAATGCTTTTTTGGTCAAAAGATTCAAGGAAAGATTGTTGAATGTGTACAAACATTATCTTGGGTCATCCGTGTGGGATTCACTTAGACATGCCTTCAATAAAATCATGAATGAAACAAAGTGACTGGTTTGTGAGAACTCCAACCTCAACTGCTGGAATATCACTTGGCTTGATAGGCCACTGCACGACATCATGAGCACTCACTCTGAAGTAAGGAATATGCCCATTGCTGATTTCAGAACACAATGGCAAAGATTTGACAGCCTGCTGCCCCCTCAAATTAGAATTAAAATTCAGAATTACACATTCATGGATCATGACACTCTGATATGGAATTCGAATAGGCATGGGTGCTTCAAAATCAAGGAATTTTATAGGATGGAATGGGGGAACTCTTCTCACACTCCGAGATGCATTAAATCATTTCAGGCTCCCTATATCCAACCATCCAGATTCATCTTAATTTGGAGAATCTGGAAAAATAGACTTCCCACACATGATCAACTCAAGAAGGATGGAATTCAGATTGCTTCAGCTTGCTATCTATGTATGTGTGTAGAGGAAAATGTGGAACACTTGTTTGTGGGCTGCTGATATGTGCGCCAGCTTTGGTCATATGTTTGTTCTCTGTTTGGGCTAGATTTGTGCTCTCATATGCAGGTTAATGAGATCCTTTCAGGGTTGTCCAATGCTGGATGATGTGACCAAATTCAGAATCTGCTGCTGGTGGCTGGTGCTGCAATTTTTGAGGCTGTTTGGCATGCGCGCAATGCCATCCTGTTTGAGAACAAGCAGATTTCTGCCCAGACTGGAATGCTTGCTCTGCATAGAGAAGTGTATGCGACATCTATGGTACAAACTCGAGGGATGAATAACAACTTATCTGACCTGTAGGTCCTCAGAATGCTAGGTGTTTTCGGTCGCCCCCGAAGGCCCAAAACTCTCAAATACATCAGATGGATATCTTTTATAGGTGCGTGGCTCAAGGTAAATGTAGATGGGGCTGCTGCTGGTGTGCCAGGGCTATCTGGATGTGGTGGAGTCTTCCGCACACGTCGTGGTTTTGTGAAGGGTTGCTTTTACTGTTACACTGATACAGGGGTGGCCTATGAAGCTGAGCTTTGGGCTATTATACATGCGGTCAATTTTGCTGCTCAATTCAAATGGAGTCTGTTATGGATTGAATCAGATTCTCAAACTGCAGTGCAGGCCTTGAAAACAAGAACACGAGATGTTCCATGGAGAATTCTACCTCACTGGATTGCGTGTCTCAACAAGGCTACTGAGCTCAGTCTGATAATATCACATGCTTATAGGGAAGCCAATCAAGTTGCCGATGCTTTGGCAAAGAAAGAAATAATGGCGAAGAATATTATGTGGTCTTTCACGGCACCCGAATACTGCGCTCCACTGGTGGAGGCGGACATGCGTGGTGTAATATACTCTCGCCTTTGTAACAATCCCTTGTACACCTGACTCTCTTATCATTTTCTTAATAAATTTTTGAGGGACGGATCTGACCGGACCCTGGACTTTTTGGTATGATACAGTGAATGAAATATGTTCTTGTTGTAAAAGTATGAATAGTTTAATTATGAGATGGATGGGACCCATTTCTCCCTATAATGAATTGGGTAAATATTTATATATAATTAGATAGACATGACTAGAATAGCAACAAAATATATTTTAGTAATACAGGGCATGAATTATAAGTAAATCTGGTTCAGTAATGTATGGCTAGAACGACATGTAAACCTGGTTATGTAATGGAATTTTCTAACTATGATGGTAATGGAAAAAATAACATAGAAAATATTGAAATAATATTATGTGATTATTTTTTCCTCGATTCCATGTTTTATTCCAATTCTAATTTTTCATGGATAATGATTCAATTATGATTTATTCCTTATGAACTTCCAAGATTTATTTCATGACTCAATATTTTTACATTTAAAAATTAAGATCAGTTTTTTTACATTATTATTATTATGGTTTGTATTATGTTTCCATTTTTACCCATACTAATAATTAATCTCACCCTTTTTATGTTTTATTTTTTCAATGATATAAAGTATGATTTTAAGTAGGAAAACAAATGGGGGAAATCCTTATGGAATATGTCGATGATATTTCACCAAGTTAGAAGATTATGTCCCATGATTAAAAAGAAACCAAACTATTATCATATTTGGTTGTATTTTTGTCTCACGTATTATGAATTCTGAAAAATTAATGCAATTTCGATGTACGTTAGGCTTGGGTCGCTATACTCAGTGCCATGCTCACTATATTTAAAATATTCAGGGTTTAGTTCATTAACATCCATGGGTTACTAAAATTTTCCGTTGTTTTTTCTCACTACTCTTGGAGGGAATGTTTTTGGGATCCCATTCAAATATATATAATCAGCATATGATTGTTGATGAACTGATTAGTGTCTACTTATCTTCACAATTATATTTCAAAAAATGGTCGTGAACATCACTAATAATTTAGCTGGTCCATTTTTATTGAACTACACATCATGGAATATATCCTCTTCCAATGTATACAATATGTTCTAATAATTTATTTTATCATGAAACTTAATGGTTTCATGATACCTTGAAAGCACTATTGTATAATTGTCCTCTAATTCAGAAAATATATCTCTTTCTAAAAACTCATAGTCTTTCATGAAACTCATAATATTTCCTGAATCATTATGTACCATCACAGACACTGTTTTTTAGATAGAAAAAAGTCCTTTCTTCATGTATTATATGTTCTTATGAATCTTTTTCACAAAAAAACATCACAAAAATATTTCATGATTTCATAGCCTTTAGATCTTCAAAAATTCAAACTATATAAAATGGAGGTT
Organism: Viscum album; assembly: GCA_963277665.1. Classification (NCBI taxonomy): domain Eukaryota; kingdom Viridiplantae; phylum Streptophyta; class Magnoliopsida; order Santalales; family Viscaceae; genus Viscum; species Viscum album. The sequence continues at coordinate 410,272,810 of OY728128.1, read as the reverse complement.
GCTACCAATTTATAGACTTTTCCACGCCCTTTTTAAATTTTCCCACTCACCAATTATATTTCATGAAACTCTTCAATATATTCGTGAAACTCACATCCTTCATGAAACGTTTAATGAAATTGTCATAGTCTTGAAACATAAAATATTTTTCAAAACCTTCTCACTCAAATAACCAATGTTAATGAAATACCAATTATTTTTTGACACTATAATCATTATTTAATTTTAAAACATATAAATATTTTTATATGGTAGAACTAAAAAAACATTTTTCAAGAAAATAATCATTTTTTCAAAACTTTTCCAATATTATATATTATAGATCCCAAAAATTTTGAAAGCATTGTGAACCAGTGGAACTTGTTACCAGAAAACATCTAAACAAGTTCTCTGGCTTCCATACATTTGAATGGAATCTTTTTTGGAAATACCTCGTCAATAATCACATTGGAACTATACAACCTACATTTTCATGATGCAACCAATTCTTGGTGCTCCTCTTTCATCAATATCTTCCAACCAACTCTGAGTATTATCATGATTGATATTATCATCTCACAAATTGGCTCATGAAATATAATAATTTCCCTCCATCACGAACATCACTCTCTAATGATGTTTTTGACTTGGTGAAAAAAAAAATTAACTTTCTTCAATACACTATGAAAATTGAAACACAACATATTACACAACAACCCATCATGTTTTACAGTGATAGGGTTCCCAATGAATCAAACACACAAAACATCAAAACACCAATTCTCATTTGGTTTCCAATGCATGTCTTGACTTGAAAATGTAGATGTACATCAGAAAACCATGGTGAAAATATTTCATGCAAATGATGGGTGTTTTGGGTGTGTCATGAATGAAATGTTATTAATGATTTTCTCAAGAAAATATTTTTCCATTCTATATTCATATATGTTGATATATAGACACTTGGACTAAATAAAATTATCACATTATATTGTATATTCATGGTTTAATGATGATTTTATTTTACATAGTTATAGAATGACTTACCATTAATATAGGTAGATTAAATGGCTGTTCAAACTTCTTTATGAGATATCATGAAAATTTTAGTATATTAAACAATGAGTGCTCATATATTATTATTGATATTTTGACATAAACACATTTATATTGGGTTCCTTGAATGATTACTAGATAGTAATCTTCGGGTTTTAAAATACCACCTAATTCCAATGTTATTGAACACTAGAATTCCACAGCCTATATTTTTATGAAATTCTCAATTAAATTCTATTTGAATTTAATTATTTTAATAAATATTATTCTCATGTTCGAGGAATATTTTTATGGTTTATTGATTGTATATATTAAAAATATACTTATACGCAATGTAATAATTTATTATGAGGATATATAAAATTTATATATAAATCTCAATGAATAATAGAATAAAATGATTGTGTTCAGTGATAAACATTAATTTATTATATTCTAAAATAATATTGATCATTTTTCTAGTTAGTGAATTTTATTAGATAAGAATTATAGTAATAGTAATAATAATAATTTTAATATTACAATGAACATGGTAATATAAGGTTAATTATATTATTTAAGGTTCACTGGGAAATTATATAATTTTTAACTCTAAATATATCAATATAAATAGATGAATATATTTATTCTATATTGGATGATTGGAATTTAGTTTTGTTTTAAAAAATGACACATAGATATCTATCTCAATACCAAAAGAATACTCTAGAGATCCTCCTCCATCAACCATCTAGAGAACAAGACTATAAGGATTATTATTCAAGACATGATAAATCATCATAAAAATCATAAAGAACACCACAAGATGATAGATTCATCGTGATAGTATAAACAATTTAATCATCGTTGTTTTTATATGAATGCAGTAAATGAGGATCACTACTGGAGAGATTATAATCTTGGATCCTATAAATGATATAAAGGTTAACTAAAAAAGGTTTTGGATGATCAATATCTTTTTCAACCATGAAACTCATAAAAATTTGAAAATTAATTTACCTAAAAACTACTATAGATGTAGTGGGTAGGGTTGAACCACCAACATATTGTGAGTTTAAAAAGTGATTAAAAACAAAAACATCATAAAAAAAGATATATTAGAAAAAAATTATTTAAATTTTACATTATATATCTAAGGTAACTATATTAAACTACAGAAGCACTTGGAATAAATAGAAGTGTTAGAGTTATGACGTATGTTTAGGTGCGTGCAATGAAAATTATTTAATTATTATATCTGAATATTTTTTTATTTAATTGTTACCAATTACAAATTTAATAAAAATAACACTAGGTCTTGTTCGCCAATTCCAAACAATATTCCAATTTTCACACAAATTATCCGTTATTTAATTATTTAGCCAGGTGAGTAATTTTTGTTTCATTGTAGCACTAAATCACTTAGTGAAATACCAGAACCTGTATCTAAAAATTTTGAAGTATCTATCTGCATTAGGTTCTCTCACATGAAATCACTTATTTGGTATCACTCATGAATGTTTTAAGTATATCTCAAACAAAATATTATTTTTTCATCTTTTAAATTTATTTTTTTCGGAATTCACTCGCATGAGAATTAAAATTATCTCATTTTTGAGATCAACTTCCAGAGAATAAATTCTCTGATGAATTCCTTCCAGTGATTACTTATAAGTTATCACATGAATGAGCCCCAAAGATTATGTGCATAATAAAATTGATAGTTAATTCAAACAGATATATGATCAAATAAAATAAAAATCTTATTGAACAAATAATTAAATAGGGAACAAAACATGGAAACAAGTAATGGGTATCCATGAACCATCACATTTATCAGAAAAAATACACCAAAAAATTATCCTACAATCACACAAACATGATATGGAAAATATGTCACAGAAGCCACCATGTTCATTTTAATGAGATTACCATCATATGACACTACCTTGGATCACAAAAAAATAATCATCCCCCAACAATCAATTCATTAAAAAATTGAAATATCGATCATGTATGTCAAAAAAATGATTGGATATGTGTTCTCCCTCACCATGAAATGTTGATATTCTTAATCATATCAAACCTTTAAAAACATTCCAACTCTCGCCACAACTACTTTGCACCTACCAAGTATGCGGGATTTGTCATGGTGTTCTGCTCAGGTGAGGATGAAGGGATGCACTGGGGAGGTAGAGACCGTTCATCCTGGTTTGGTGTGTGATAGTGGAGGAGAAAATATATGAATATGGTGTAGATACAACATTCCTATTAATTAATGAAGATGTTGGTAAGGTGTGGTGGTTCTCTAGAGGAGGATGGGGATGGGTAGTGGCTATAAAATGGGGGTGTACTAGAGATTGGGGCAACATGATGGGGGGATGGGAATGGTGTGTTAGAGATATGGGGTGAAGTGGATGAGGTACGCTGGAGGCAAGAGAAGGGTGAGGGAAGGCCTCCACATACGGTGTCGCAAGTCGTGGGGGAGGGGGAGGGGAGGCCTCTGCATTCGGTGTTGTATGTCATGTTATCTAATGGAGAGGAGAGATCCTTTTAAATGGGATTGCCTCTTATTAAAATTCCCACTTTAATAATATATAAAAAATTGATAAAAAATAAGGATAGTTTAAAATGGTCTAAAATTTAATAATCTAAAAACGGAAAAGAAGCCAAAGAAAGTTAAAAATGTTATAATATTAAAAAATGTTAGATTCATATAGAAGTAATAATAATTATAATTGTTGGAAATAAATAATAACACTAATAAATAAGATGATTATAATTAATGACATAATGAACAATGTTAGAAAATATTAGAAACACACAGACACACACATAATAAGATATATTAATAATAATACATAAAATATAAAAAATTTATAATCTATACTAATAATAATAACAATAATGTTATTATAATGTAAAAAATATTAAAAACTAATAATAATAATACTAATATTTAAATAATATACCATGAAAAATAATATATAATAATAAAAGGACAAATTAAATGAATTACTAATAAAATTAAATAAAATAATAATAAAGATAATATTAATTAAAATACTAGAAAATACAAAAATTTTAAGATATTAAATGGTAATAAAATAAAAAATTATTGTAAACTAATAAAAAATAAAAATAATATAATAATTTGAAAGAGATAGAATTACATAATATAAAATTAAAATATAGTAATAAAATATCAAATTACTAAAATTAGTATATAAAATAGCTAAAAATAATCAAAATGACCAAAATAACACAAAACAATAAAAAAACCTATATTTCTTAAATTAGAAAGAAGAATAATTAATTCTAAATTAAAAAATATTGTGAAAATACAAGATAAATCCTTGTACATAAATATTTATTGAATGATAATATCAAGAATGAAGAATTTATTATCTATATATATTAAAATTAATTATAAATTTAAGATTAATATATCTTTTATTGGTTCTTTGTGACCATTGTCTTTCAACATTTAATAAAAAAATTCAATGGTAATGGATTTTACCTCTTGTACAATATGTGGATGGTCCACCAGATGAGAAAATATTCATGTAGTGATCAAGATCGATATGTTATTCCACTTATTTGAAAAATAATAAGTGGTATCAAAGGGGTCATGTTAAAATTTATATTTAATTAATTATTTCTTCACGGGAGGATGGTGTCAGGGCAAGAGCATCTCTCTCAAGGGTTCAAAAGTCATTAGGGATTCTATCCAATGGATTCTTAAATCAATTATTTTGGGGACAATGTCTTACTCCGTAAATAGATATTTGAATGTCCTAAATCTATGGACTACAAGGATGGATGGAAGATTGTGTGATGTGGGGAAGATGATGATCCACTCCACGGTAAAGGGTCTACCTTCTCCTCCTCTCTCTTCATGAACTCTATCATCAGAGGGGTTCAACATCGATGTGATTTATCCCATGTGAAAAATATGCTTCTATGATCTTAGAGAGTGTTGTGATTGGTATGTACTATGTGATTTCATTCAAAATTCTTCCAAGGCATTACTCTCCATTGAGAATCAGTGATCTCGTGACATGACAATCAGAGATTTGATGTTTCACGAATTGGAATTGTGTTTCATAAGACTGTGGTTTCTACCATATTCTATTCTCTTATGATGAACTAATAATACAAGCATGAGAAATTTTTCAGTGTTGCATAATCACTGGAATCTTCATCTTCATGATTGTGATCATAGGGTCAACCTGCTGCGTGAATGTAATTCATTTTATTAAATGTGGTTCTAGGTTCATAGTCTGAACAGGATCCTTGGGAATCCATAGATTCTTCATGATATAGTTTTGTCTATATGCATCTTTATTATGATGAATATAGAAATGGAATTGGGCCAGTTTGGGTTTAACACCCGACTCCATGTTGAAGAAGATCTGAGTTATACACTTATTTATATGTTGTTTCTATATGACTATCACAAAGAATATGATTTTAAAATTTATTAGGAGAAGATAACTCAATTCGGTATAAAATGAAGAACCATTGGCCATGATATTTTTCACAACAAAAATTTTTTTGTAAGCCCCATATGCTCTTCTAGAGGACAAGAAAAGGGTAAATTTTATATAAATTTTAAGAACTATAAATTTTTTGTTACTTATATTAATACTGTGAATGGAATTTTGTAGAAGAAAGGGGCTTCTAATTAGGACTTCATTGATGCTCATCCTGGGGATAAGAACACATAAGTGTTGCGATCTTCTTTTGTGAGTGAATGTGGTTATGGAAAATTGAGACCATGATAATCCACAACATCATGTTCATATTGGTGCAATGATTTTTACTATAAATGGTGAGAACAGATTTGAGCATGTTAAGTGGTCTTGGGAAGACATAGCTTCTGAGGTAGATTCAGTTGCTGGAAATGTGTTTGAATTGTGTTAAAAGTAAGTTTCTGACTAAAATGTACCTGAACTGGTGTGGGGTAGGATAATGAGACAGTTCCTTCTATTAAATACGGTTCATAAAAGGGTGTTTTAAATTTTATTCATCCTTAAGGGGATGTTATGGAATAACATGGTAGAACTGATTCGATATCATTGGATGATTAGTCCATTAAGGAAGATGTCAACCATGAATTTTTAGATCCACATCTATGAAAAGTGAAACTTATTATTTAATGGTTATATATGTGTAATAAAATTATAGTGGATGTGTAGGTCTTGAAACTAGCCACCCATATAAATTCAGAAAACATGATTTTCAGTTGTGGACTATACATAGCGGTGTAACTCATGTGCAGGAAGAGGTTCAAATTTTATTGTAGGTTCCTCATATTCAAGTCAACCCCCCATGTTCTGATGAGAAGTCAGAGTGGGTTTATCTATCTCACATTAATGAACTATGGAAAAATTTATTATGATTTTTTAGAAAAGGCCTCAGAAGAGGATTGTGATATTTCATGGAAAAATAATATTAATTTCAAACCTTCACTGGGTTAAGAAGGTGTGGAGGCCACTAAGGGACTTATAAAAGAATCAAATAAATAGGTTTTATCTCAATGTGATGTCATTTAATTCTGAATGGTGCCATTAATATTTGGATCTAATTATTATTTATCAGTTCATAATTTGATAACAATAAATATTTAATCCGGTTTCTTATCGAACATAATGATAACTTTTTGTGATATATCCTAGAAATTCATGATCTATTCCATTTAATATGATATATCTGAATCGTCATCAGATGAATATTATGAGGACCCATAAAGGGTCAAGACATGGTGGAGAGGATAACACCCAAAAGGAATAGGCTGGTTTTAAAAAATATTGCTTCTAGAGGGAATCTTATTAATTGACTCTTTTTTATTGGTTGTTTTATTTGGAAGGGTTATGATTTGATCTATTTGATATATCCTATCTATATTCCTTATTTTTTATTAATAAATTTTGGTTCATTTATTAATTTTCCAAATACATGAAAGGGTTTTCCTTGATTAATTTGTTCTTCATTATGCATCTTAAAGATAAATATTAATATCAGGCTTTAATTATATCTCAATTCAACATCCAAAGATCTTCTTATTTTTCTACTTATTCATTTCTCACTAACTTATGTGAGATCAATTAATAATTAATGAAGAATTCATATTATGAACCCATATAGTGGTGTCATGAAATTTGGCTTGATAATCTAAGGAAACACGTTGTGTCCTCCATGGTCACATGACATATACCCATTCTCATTGCACTTGGACACCAATGTGGATTTCAGTTCATCATGTAATGAATACATTCCATGTGTGTTAAAATCACCACATGTTAACCAGCTAGAGTTACAAAATTTTTGGACTACACTTCTTGTAGATTGAATATACTTCATGTATTTTATGTGTTTTCCTGTAAGAAAAAATAAGGTCAAGACGTGTCAGAAAACTAATACACCATGTGTATTTAAAATGTGATACATAAATGTTGGATATTGTGTAACATTATGTAAAAGACGTGTATTATTTTTACACATCTTGTATTTTATAAATTATCAAATTAAGTACATGCTAATTTTATATGTCTGTATTAAAGATATCTGTTAATGCAAAGTACAAGCTGCATGGCCAACATGCACACACACTGTACTTTATCTTTTTTAAACATAAATATTAAACTAATTTAATTAGTCCATTAAACCTCCTGAACCTGAGATTCATGGGTAAATAAATTTACATCACATTCTAGTTGTTAAGATTTATATTATATAAAATGATTAATTAATCCCATGTAATAATCAAATCTATAATTGATGTTTGATCATTACATACTAAATACTGAACACATTAAATTTTATAAGGATATTAATTTTCATGTCTTCCTTGTGGAATTAATTTGGAATTACAATTCATGAAATTTTAACACAAAAAATTTATAAATTTGTTTTTATCAGAGAATTGTATATAATTATTCCCATACTGAGTAGTTTAGACAGGTACTCTCTATGTTTCTTCCAAGAACAAAAATAGTTATAATTTTATTAAATAAAAAAAAAATATTTTCATAGGGCATGGGAATTTTTGGATGATTGGATGTAATAAGGTAAAATAAATTGATTAATTAATAATAAAATTAATCAGATTAATTCATGGTTTTATTATTTTGTTGAAGACTCGATAGAAATTAATGCTATCTAGTTGTTTGAAATGTGTACTAATTGCATATGTACAGAAGATCATGAGATTTTACTAGACCTATATAAGTGATGGATTTATATTATTTTATTTTATTATATGAGATTTTAGTTTTTCATTATTAAATTAAATTTGGTGGCCTAAGAATCGTCCCTTACTCGTTTATTATATAATACATGTGTGTCAAAGGTTATTTTATGTAATTCTCTATAAATGATCGTTTAGTTCACCTCACATGTGTGTGTTCTATAAAACATATGTAATTATATATATATATATATAAAGGTGTATAGAATTGGTTTCAGTTATTGCTAAGTTATAGGTAATTCCAGATGAAACCTATATTAAACCCATATGATTAATACATAGGTGGACATGTGGAATGTTGAAACTCATCACAAGACTGATATAAGGAGTTTTCCCATAAGGACATATATTTATTTATTTTTTGATTAATAAATAAACCATTAGATAAGCTCCTAATCACATACATTATTTATTTATTTCATATATATATATGCATAATTTTTTATGGATGAATGACCATTATCCTATAATTAAATTGATTAATATGAAAATATAGAATTAAAATTATTGTGTTATGCCCTAATGTTTTGTCAAAACATAGTAAATACCTAATTTAATGTTAAATTTATTTTAGAAAAACATTTTAACGATAAATGAAATATTTATACATAATAAAATGATTCCCCCAATATAATATTAAGCCATTTATCTTTCTATTTCTAAATTAAGATGAACCCATAGTTAAAGTGTCAGTTTGGCCTCCATCGGGGAACTTATAATTTTCATGAAGTCCTAACTATGTTACTAGGTTAAATTAACCAAATCTATATTGGGTATAATGGATTTCAACATTCCAATATAAATTTTGAGGCACATGTTGAGTAAAATAGAGTTAGTATTTATGGATTGGGGAGTCCACGCAATAGATCAAGGAGATTCTAGTTTCCAGTTTTCAAGACCTCTGGACTATGTACTTTTTTATAATTATGGTAGCCTCCAACATGATTATAAGAATGGAAATATATATAAATTCCACTAGAATGTTAAGATGATGGGACATTCTACTTTAAATGGTTTGTGTTATTGAGAAATGATAATATAGAAGGAGACATATGAAAATTCATATTAATATGTCTCACATAATTTGTAATCAAGAAATATTTACTATAAGTAGAATATTTTATTATTATATAATAATTTAAAATTCTTCAAACACATTATCCCTACAATCAATTTTTGAGAAATACAATCTTATAACAAGTGGTAACTTCTATGAATGGTTCAAATTCTTACATTTCGTGATACTCCATGAATGTAAGTATTGTATGATAGAATCCTTAATTCATGATCTTCGTACTAAGGGGGAGAGTGATTAGGAGTTCACTATTAATGACAATCACATGATCAATTCTATTGATGATAAATGTTTATAGATTTCATCCCCGTGTAATGAACTCAATACGTCATAAGAAGATATAGATTACTAGTGTATTCTCCAACATCCACAGTAAGAAAAATGTAATTTAGATATTTTTTACATTATAAATGATTTAATATACAGCTAAAAAATTTATCTATGTTTTTAAAAAATGTTAGCAAATGTGAAGTCGCTAATTAACTATGTTTATATACATAGCCAATTAGTAAATTAATTGTGATTATAAAAGCATAGACAATTTTAGTTTCTTTGAAATTTTTTTTCGAAACATTTGTAATTTCACTTAATTTATAAATGCTTCCCAAAAAATTTTCGAATCTCAATGATAAATTTTATTAAATATATTCTTCCCTTATCTTTATTTTTTGATCCCTCCCAATTTTCCTATCTTATAATATACCATGTCGCTGACTCTTTCCTCCCACATGTAGCCCCATGCCAAAACCTGAGTGGTGAATCTATCACATCTCCCTCCTATCGACTCTAGCATCCTAGTGACCCTCACTTACCACATCCTTCCAAATATATCCTATCATCTTAGTATTCTCTAAGATAAGATATTTTGATAACAAACCGACCAGTATAAAATCATCATCATTATATGTCATTGGATATTAATTTCTATGACCTTGTATAATGTTCATTAAAATTTAATAATATTATTAACGCATTAAGTGACTCTTTCACTTAGATTTACTTCCATAATCAAAGAAGAAAATAGTTTACAGTGATTTTGTGTATGTTGGGTGTGCAATTAATAACATTTTTTGATAAATAATTCAATGATGGATTTTTCCCTTACATATTAATGGAAGTTGATATATTATCTATTTGATAGAAATAGAATTATCACATTAAAATCAATTTACATGTTGAAATGTTGAGTTTATTTCAAATATTTAAAGAAATATATATCATCAATATAGTTTGAGGACACCAGTTTGAAACCATTAAAAGAGATATCAAGAAAAAGTCACTATATTACACATTGAGTTCTTGTATGTGGTTGTCAAAAATATGATATTAACTTCTTTCCTATGGGTTCATTAACCCATTATAGGGAAATAATATCTTTCATTAGGGATAAAACAAAATTCATAAAAAAATCATAGAGGGTCACAAAATAAGTATTTCTATTAATATCAATCAAATTCTTTTTGAATTTAATTATTGGAATAAAAATAATTCCTTATTCTAAGAAATATTTTAATTTATGATTTATTTATCACATAAATAAAATAAATATTTATTCACAAGGTAATTAATTATTATTTATATATAATAATTATTTATAATTCTTGATTAAGATATAGGTCCAAGATTTTGTCTAATGATAAATAATAATTTTCATGATGGTAAAATAAAATTTATCATTGTGCTAATTAGTTCAAACCATGAGAAAATCATAATATTATTATTATTACATGACATGGGGTCATATTATGATTATTATATTATTTTATGGTTGTTTTACAATTAAATAATATTTATCCTTGACCATATATCAATAAATATATTATTATATCTATTTTATATATGTTAATCAAAATTTAGATTCATTGTGAAAAACAAATCTAGATACCTCTCTCAAAACTTGAATATTTAGCTATAGATTCTACTTCCACATACATCATGTTAAGAAAGAGATTAAATGGATTATTATTCAAGACTAGTGGAAAAATCACAATGATCATGATATATAGTAAAATACAATCGATTTTCCATGTTAACACCCAAAAATCAATTGATGTTCTGAAGAGATCAAAAGAGAACATGTGGATCTCAATTAGAGGGATTTTAATCTTTCATCCTAGAAATGAAATGAATATTGTAAAAAACCATTTAATAGGATTTACTTGATCATCAAAAGAAATATCTCAAGACTAATGTATTCTTTATTTTCAATTACTTAAATTAATTAAAAATTCAAAATGAAATGATATTCTCTTGGTTTTTGAATCCTTTATTTTTCAATAATCATCAGAATAATTTTTTTGGTAATGATATTTATGTGTTTATAATATGAGAATGATAATTTTAATTTGAAAATTACTATGACATGATCATCTTGTTAAATGATCCCAATCTTCTTAGAACCAAAACATGTTGGGAGGTAAGTTTAATGAATTTTCAACCAACATAGGTATAATATATTGAAACATGTTGGTGAAAAATCCTATTGTTATTATTTAAAAAAAATTATCATATTATTATAAGAAGGATATCATACAATAAATAAGGAATAAAATTCTATGTATGTGATTAATATTTCATTCTTAATAAAAACCAAAAAATATTTTTTTTTCAAGTGGATATGATACAATAGATTATTTTGAAACCATCCCAAGTACAATCTACTATTATTGAGTAATAAACCTTGTAAATTATTGGGTTCCTAAGGCCGTTCTTGTGTGTTTATTTTTTTATGAGTTAATTTACTCAAACCATAGGAAGAATTTATTTTAAAGATGAAAAGATAATAGTATGGACCACTAATTCACCCACTCTTAGTGGCCGCCTAGATCACCACATTTCCATGAACCTTTTGTATTTAACAATGAATGTTAGAAAATATTTTCATTTTAAAGATATTTGATATTTTAGTGGTAAAAAACATTGGTATGAACTTATTATAACCTCATACATTTAGGATTTATTTTTGAAAAATTTACGTTCACCTTCCATTTCTTTATGAGTATACTACTCTTGAAACTTCTGACGAAAAAATGATCTAGCTTCATCATGCCCTTTTTTTAGAATTGGTTACCAATAATTAATTATGTGGAACATAGTACATTATTTAATCAATGAAAATTAAATTATGTGAATATTAAATATGTTTTTTGTTATATGATGATTAAATATTTTATGATACATAATTTACTTGGATACCTATTTCACTAATAATCTCACACCAGTTCACCATTAAGATAATAACCATGAATTGGTAATACGATAATTATAAGTCATAGTATAATGGTTGGATGATGTCATCATATAGGACATAAGTTGAACAAACCATTAGGTGTAAGATTCTCATTAGTGGTAAATGATTTATCTAATGAAATTTTATCATGGATTCCAATATATGAGATTATGCAGACATACCGAACTATAAAAGTTTCCCTCAATTCAGTGTAAATAGAATTTGTTATTGGTAGTGTGTGTAACGATATTTATAAATTAATATTGTTATTAATAAATATCATGATTCACATACTTAGATATATAGATTAAAACATGGCTCTATATTTTTTGGGGATGTTGGGTATATTGTGTGTCTTATGAATTGTGTGTTATTAATGAATAAGGCAAGGAATGATTTATCCCTTTCATATTCATAGAAGATAATATTTTGGGAGATTTTATTTAAATTAATCTATATATAAATTCCATGACCATGATGTTTGATGATTTCATTTTGAAAATTCAAATAAAGAGTAATAGAGAACATTATTAGCTGACACAAAGTATGAATGATAAATTATTTGAGATATTGAAGAAAATGGATTATATTTTATGTCAAGTATTTTTTTATGGTTTTCATTATTGTTATAGTAACTTATTCATCTTGGGAACCTTTTTGTATTGTTATGTGTTGATATTAGACATTATTCCATTCTTCCTAATTCCACCAATGAAAATCCAAGAGGGTCACACACATAGTGTTCCTATTGCCCATAATTAAAATTTATTTGCCTTAATTTATTGAAGTAAATAATATTCACAAGACTAAAATATAACATTTAGTTGATATTTACTTACAAAAATCTAGGTAGGGGAATAAATAGATTGAAATTATTGTACATTCAACAATAATGAACACAACAAGACTCAAACATGGGATGTCATCAAGACTCTATAAGGGATTCTAGAAACTAACACAAATAAAATAAATGTTATCGATTATATAAATATATTTTATACTTTTTTATTGAATGAATAATGTCTATTTAAATAATTACTTGGGGTTTAGAAAATATTGGGGATAAATATGAAGAATGAGTTTTAGGCCCAATGATAAATGTTTATATTAAATACATCAAATATAATATCTATCATTGCATGAATTATAACATCCCATGAGAAAAAATAGAAATATTATTATTTTAAAATAAATTGGGTATTTTTTGGGTTTAATATATTTTTAGATCATACTTGTAATTAATCAATATTTTAACTGAACTGCAAATCATATAAATATCCAGTTACATCATTTGGATATGTATATGAGTGTGAATTTTTATAGACAACATTTCCCTTCCCATTTGAAGGATTTAAACCAAGAATTCCCTCTGTTTCTCTCAATAATGAGAGACGTTCTGATTCTACATCATCCACTATAGTTATAGAGACTAAGAATGATCCTTATAGAATGAAGAGATCATGGTAGTGAGTTAGGATGTAATACATTATGATCGGTACCACTATACTAACACCTCAAGTACCATCATTAATTCATTGAGATAAAAGGATCACATGTGGATTTTCGATGATGATATTTTAAACTTAGATCCTCACAACACACTTAAAAATAATCTGAATTAAGTTTGGATGATCAAACACTTCAATAAAAAGTAATCTCAAGATCAATGTATTTTTTAATTATAAATTAATTATAATTGATAAATTAAAATATCCATTGGTTTCGTAAGGATAATTGGTGTGGGGTGGGGAATAGAGATTAGGGGTCGGTTTGGCAGTGTCTATGTATTTGATTCATCATTAATTACATGATGGGCCATCATATGTGTGATAATTAGTGATAAAAAGTGACCATGTAAATGACGTGAGACAACATGAAGTGAACACAACGTAGTGACATGCAACATTGTTTAGTTGGAAACATTAAAAAATGATTGGTGCATTGGAACATATCAAATTTCCCTCTACCCATATAGGGTTTGGATGTATGATAAAGGGGATACCAATCATGGAATAGAGAATGTCCAAATGACCTAAAGATTACTGGTAGGGGAAAGAAGTGTGTGAATTGTGATGACTAGATGGATGTAGTGACACATCTTGGCATGCTGCTTGTCATGGAAATATGTAGGTTTCATTGGCTGGAAAACATAGAAGAGAAATGAGTGTATTAGAACCTATCATCTATACCTCTATGTAGACACATTATGGAGTGGTTGTATTCCAAAACATAATTAAATAAATAACGACGCAATGGTTTCAGGAATGGAAGATGAATTAGGAGGAAGACATAAACACCATACAAGACATGGATCTTAGTTTGGCATTCTGGTAATCTCATTTGGGGGACCTCTAGTCCATTTTATCTGAGTCTTTAGGCCACCAAGAACATGATAATTTGATGAAAAATATGTAATAAATTTAGGTTTGGTGTGTTTTTGTCATTCCTTTGGATGAGGGATGAGTCTTTACCCACTTGTGTGTCTAGGGTGAATGTTTGTTTCAGTTTCATAATCTATTCTACCTATAAAAAATATTTATTTAAATAAAAATAAAAATATTTTTTTCATAAATTTAAATATAAATAAATAATAAATAATATATAATATATAATATATAAATAATGAAAATGATGCATTTTTTATAATATAAAAATACTTTTTGGAGAAATTATATATATATATATAAATAGTCAAACATATGTATGTATGCTTCTATGTTAATATAACTATAAACAAATAACTAATTTCAGAAGTAAATATTTTTACCTAATACATATGCATATGGTCACACACACAAGTAAACACATAGAAAAAACATATTACATATAAAATGAGTTCTCTTGGTTAAGTGGTTTTATAATTGTTTTTGATTTTGAGCAATGCGTGTTCAACCAGCAATGGCCAAAAAATCTGTTTCTTTCTTTACTAATTTTTTTTCAGTTTTAAAAAAATGAGAAATTATGTCTTTCTTGGCATGATAAAACACTATGAGAAAGAATATTTCTTACTTTAATTATTATTATAATAATTTTCATCAAATAATACGAATCATATTTATTTGTTATCTTGTATTTCTTATTTTTTATTTTTAATTTCTAATTTCTAATTTCTTATTTTTTGTTATCTATGGTGGGGTGTATGTTTATTATTTATTTGTCATTTATTAATTTTTTTTATATTTATTAATGTAAAATTACACATAGATATGCATACAATTATATTTCAATATCTTACATAAGGAATATCATTTAAAGTCTTTACCACTCCACTGATACATGATGTGGTGACTTAGTAGAATTTAATATACCTCGATATATAAAACAAATACTAAAAAATACATATATATTCATGCATATATTTATTCATAATTTATAATTACATATTTATTTAAATATAATTACATTCAAATTTATATAAATATAATAATGTATAAATATCTAATAAATATATATGAGTTTAAATATATTTTCACCAATATATATAAATATACACAAAACTATAATTAAATAGAAGTATATATATATATATACAAACAAATATATATGTTCATATATATATATATATATCCCTTATATATATAAATGTAAATAAATATTCAAAATATAAATAAATATATAAATATAAAAATATATATAAATATATATAAATATATATATATATAAATAAATTTTTATATACTTATATAGTTATATATATATATATAAACATAATTATGTACATATTTATATAAAAATAATATATACAAATACTTAAAAATATATATAAATACATGTAAATATACCTAATTATACATAGATTCATATTAATATTTATAAATATATACTATTAAATATACTACACAAAAATATATTTATATTTTTGAATGAAACAACATTTAGGATTAAATTGAAAATAAACATCGCTAACTAAAAAAACACAATTAAAAACTATTCATTCGCATTATTGATTTATATTTCAAAAATTATTGGATAAGCTGCCTGGTGGGAGGAGATGAAACCATATGTCCAGTACCGACATGACCTGTGTTTACCTCAAACTGATCATCAAATCTAATGATCTATATTTACTCAGTCCTTTCCTTTGTGAAAATCATGTGGTCATGGTGTTTTGGGAGCTGTTGGTGGATTACTTCAAGTGTTTTCCAAATTTACAATTTTCCCATCAACAAAACAGTGTGTCAGCATATCATTGTGCGGCATGTTATTGCATCTACATGTCAGTTCACCATCATGATAGTGATTTAGCATGTTAGTTCATTAGTCAGTCAAGGGGCATCATCATCAATAAGTAAACGAGAGTCAGCATCAGTGAGTCAAAGGGTATCCGCATCAACAGAACAAGGATGTCTATTTCGGTGAGTCGAATGAGTCGACACTTGTAGGTCAGGGCATCGATATTTTAGGTCATCATTAGGTTAGGGAATTGTTAGGTCGTTGTGTCGATAGTCCATGACATCAGTAGCTCAGTGGTGATAGATTATCATTAGTATCTCACCCGTAGGTGGCTCAACGTCGGCGACTCACCTATATTTGACACATTTACAGTTTTCCGAGTTTTCCTAGTATCACCCATGTTATGTGTTTTTCTCTATTAAAAGTTATTATATCAACTCACAACCGTCTGATGGTCTATCTCTGCCATTTCTGAGTGGAATTAATAAATCTCAATTAATTAAAATGTGTGAAACCCCTAAGATGTGTGGTCAATCCATGAACAGACTTTAATGTACTTCTAATTTTTTCCCTAATTTCAGGAACTAACCTCTTCTTAAGCTGAGATCCTCTCTTCCTTCATCCGCTTTCATTTATCTTGGATATTCTAGTAACTTCTTCCAAAGAAGAGTCATGTGACCAAGATGGATTCTTTCTCGCTCATCCTTCGTGGAGTTATTCCTACATGTCATGACATCCCCTGTTCTTGGTGGTAGAAGAAACATTGATCATTGATCAACAAATATGAACATTATTTTACTTCTCATTAATTGTGCATCAAGAAGGGTGGATATTTTAATGGTTCTATTTAAAGAACGACTAGATAATCATCTTTAAATGAGAGTTAAATGAGAATTCAATATGATATAAAGATAACACGTGTAAATAAAATAATGGGAATGGTGTGTATTGATGTTGGTTTCTAGTTTTATTTTGTGATCATTGATTATTTTATGGATGTTGTGGTTGTATGACTTATAAAAATCAAGGTCAGTAGTTCTGTTTCATTGTGCACTTGTGGTCTTCTGTTTCTTAGTGATGTTTTGATGTATAGATGTAACATTAAATCTGAATATCCACATATAATCGGTTGAATAAAGGGATTCCCTAAGATCAAACATGTTCTGTAATCACACTGGTTATATTATAGTCGAAATTAAAGGACCTCTGTCAGGTAAAATTGAATACACATGGTATGATGGTAGTGGTTATGTGTTGTGTGTTCTGTTCTTTGTTCTATGAGCATTGTATGTGGGGTGGATGTAGGGTGCCTCATCTTGAGAGAATGATTGATTTTAGAATGTATGAACTTATATGCAGCTGAAGTACCTTTTTTGTGTTATGATCACGAAGCAATGATGAGCACTGGGACTGCGGTGTGTTTATGGACTCATTATGCAGTGGGACAACATTAGAGAATTTTTTGGGAAGTGGGGAAGTAGGGATGGGTTTTGATAAAATTAATTGGAACATCAATTTAAATGATGATAGTTGGTTGTAGTTTATTGGGGATGTGTAGTGAGACTAGAAGTCTAGTCTTGTGTTGTCGGGAAGTGGGACTATAATATGGTTTTCTTCATTTCCTAGTTTTCTTACGGTTGTATGTTTCCCGATAGTTTTGTAATAATTTAAATTTAATCCCCTAAAATCAATAAATGTCAATTGATCAAAATGGGGGTTTAGTTTATTCTTGGTAGTGGTTATTGTATGGTTGTGCATATATGGGTAGTAGAAAAAGTAGTTTTTGGGTGTGCTTGTTTTCTATTCATGTGAAACCTGTAGGATGGGGCTGAGTGTTTGATAAAATATATATATATCGATAAATCTATATTTCAGTTCCTTTTGATTTCTATATACACCCCACCCTTGTTAAGAATCATGTGTCGAAAACCTCATTTTAATGTAGGATGTTATCTTTCCCAACATCCCAATGGGAGGATGGATTGCAAGTTACATACATTCTTCCATGCACCATCTTCCAAATATTGTAACTCAGGCATATCCAAGAAGGTTTTAATGGATTGAGGCTTTCCAAAGTCCAAAATACTTCGGTAAATGGTTTGTTTTCGACAAAGGGATTAAGTGTTTCCGGGCCACTAATGTTTTCCCAAGTATCTTCAAGAATACTCCCATGTGTCTTAGTGAATATTGTGTGGTTTTTGAGGGCCATGTGTCTTTGGGTGTGGTATGTGGTTGTCATGGCCTAGGTCTCTACGTGTGTGGTTGTGTGCGGTTTGATGCCCAAGTGTTTGTGGGAAGGTTGCAGAAGAAAATATGCATGGGGGAAGAGTGGAATCATCAAGATGTTAGATCATTACGAATGAGAAGTTAACTAGTGGGAAAGGGGTGTGGAGAACCCAAATGTTGTTGTGATTTTATTATTACATCAATTGACTTGTGTTACATTGTTCAGTGTGCCTTGGTGTGGATGGGATGGTTAGTATTCCTTGGAAGGTGTTTGAGGTTCTACTATTTTCTCACAAGGGCATTAGTATGTACCCTCACTTGTGCACATGTAGCATCTTTTTTCCCTACTCAATATATTTTTACACTCACAATATGTATGTAAAATTGTTTCCAGGTTTACAGGAGGACATTGAGGACCATGATGGACTTTACTAGATCGGGCATCAAGATAGTTGTTGTAGCTTCATATTTTTTTTTTACATTGGTACTTTATTTGATTGTTTATTCATATTTTGTATCAACATTAATTTTGAACACACATTTGGGAATGGATTATTTCCTTTACTCCAAAATTTAGTCTTTTTTGTTGCTGGAATTTACCATCTTATCTCCGGATCATGTTCTATAAAAGGTTAATGCAATACAAATAATGTTAGATTCTATACCCTTGGGATTGTTTACAATCCTAGGCCTATTTATGGAGGGACTCGAGGGTCATTGTCTCTCCCTAATCCTGAGGAAAGAAGGGTATGACACTTTTTCGTCCATTCCCCCAAATTGAAGAAGGCAGGTCATGACCGAATGATATCAAATGCAGTTTGAGAGATAGGATGGTGTTAGGGGATAGAAACATCAAAGATTTCATCGGATGGTAGGTAAATTGTGTTAGGAATCCTTGGTGTGTTAGATATGAAAGTCAAGACCGGCTAGGAAATGAGATTTTAGGCCCTCCCTTATTCGATGCAAGGACTATCGACAAACTAAAAAAACTAGTGAGGCTATGCCGATAGTCGGGTAGAGACCCTAGGAAAAGTACATGCATCATAATGACTTTTGTTCTTATGGGTCTTGGGTATTTTTGGTATTTATAATTAATAAAAAGTTCAAACAAAAATAAAAAGGATTCTTCCACATTAATCGGGCTTAGGAGTTCCTTGTTTCACTTTTCAACTATGGCTCTCAGACATTGACTACGAGTGATATGAGAAATAAATTCGTATCAGATTCATCTAGTTGATTAGGGGAGGGATGATCGAGAGGTGGAGGATGACGGTTGGATGAAGACGGTTTGTGTGTTCCCACGACATAATCTGAGAATGTATGATGGTAATGACTCAGACATGGAGACATAGAGCTGTATTGAGGAGATTGTGATAACATTCAGTTTGATATGGTCTCTGAAGGAGTATTCAGTTCCACTAGAAGTGGTCCATATGTGGGAAGTGACACCTCAATGGTGGAGGGTTTACATCGGGGAGAGGAAAGAGTCTGATGTCTCATGGGATGACTATGGGAAGGAGTTCCGAATGGAATTCCTTTATTCCATGACGAATGCCAAGAATTGATAGGAGTTCCTCTCTCTGAAACAAGGCAGTATGTTGTTGAGGTAATTGGGGATAAAGTTCAAGGATATCCTTCATTTTTCATCATACCTATTCCTGGATGAGGAGTCCCAAGAATGATGCTTAGAGGAGGCACTCTGACCTTCTATTCAGTATGTTGTTCCCCACTTCACTCTTCCAATGTATATAGATCTTTAGAAGAAATATGAAGTAGTGGATATGTGCAAACTTAGGATGTTTTTTCATGATAGGTGATCAAGATGAGTTCTTCAAATATAAAGGATGTCATATGGAGGACTCCATTGTCTGGGCCTTTTAGGTTTTGGCCAGCAGGGAGTAGGCCTCAGTAGTTCAAGATTTGATCTCATAGTCCTCACCCATTCCCGATGGGCCATGGAACTAGGTGCTTTGTCTGTGGTAGCTGTGTAAATCTTCAGAATCAGTTCCATGACTATGTGTATTACAGTGGGGGTGGATATATTTATCACCCACCTCAGCATAAACAGTTTCCAACTAGGACTTTCTAGGAGAAGGGGTAACAAGCTCCCACTACACCAAGGGAGGACGATGCTGTAGGAGTCTTACCTCATGGTTCTCCTCAGGGAACTCAACCAAGGAATTGTATGGGAGGCTGTTGATACCAAGGGGAAGATGGTTTGGTTGTGGGTAGTTGCACACCACAGAGACATCAGTTCCAATAGGGATTGATGTCATTCGAGGAATGATCATCCTTTTTACTACTCTTTCATGTTCCTTGTTTGATTCCAGATCTTTGATATCCTTTGATTCACTTTTTCTATCCCATTCCTTGGGTCTATTTGTATAGATACTTTCCATTCCCTTGATGATGAGTAGTCCGGTTAGATGTCAGACCAGCATGATTGATGTTTGTCGAGGATTTAGACTGTTTTTGGGGATAAATCTATCTAGTAGGGTCTCCTTCTGCTACAAATTCATCCATACAATTTCATTATTTTCATCGTCTAGAGGTTTTATTTGCACAATGTTGAAAACTGCTTTCGGGGAAGGCTTCTTTTTCATATTTCAAAATCAATTGTGCATATTACATTGGTGAGCGGAGTTTCTAGGAGGGCATCCTGTGTATGGAGAACCTTCTTTCATTGTTCGCCACACTCTTGGTGGAATAAATAGACTCATTGATTTTAGAAGCCCCGGGGATTGACTTTGAGTTCTTGGTTTTCTTCCCCGAATAGGTAGTGACTCTACCCCCTCAATGTGATGTTGAGTTTGGGATAGACTTACAACATGGTGCTCATCCGATTTTGACGGATCCCTATCGGATGGTGCCTTACAAGTTGTGAGAGTTGAATATTCAGTTTTATGTCTTAATGAATCACGATTTTATCCAACCATGGGTGTGTCCATGGGGTGTTCTAGTGTTGTTCAGAAAGAAGGAAGATGGTGGTATCATGTTGTTCATAGACTACCGAGGACTGAATCAGGTAAAGGAAAAAAACCATTACACCCTCCCAAGTGTCGATAACCTTTTTGACCTATTGAATGGAGCATGTTGGTTCTGTAATATCATCATGCGGTCTAGATATCAAAAGTTGAGGGTGAGGTAGGGTAACATCTCGAAGACTGCTTTTTGGTGCATATATGGGATCTTTGAGTCTGTGGTAATGTCTTTTGGTGTTAGGAATGTAGTAGTTGTGTTCTTGAGAACAATGATCTATGTTTTCTGCAAGTATCTGAACCGGTTCAGGGTTTGTTTCATCAACGACGTCCTGATCTACTCAATATCAGAAAAGGATGATGTCAAGCATCTATGGACAGTTTCAGAGGTCCTCTGACTCCACCATCTCTATGAGAAGTTTTCCAAGTGCTAGTTCTGGACAGAAGAGTAGCACTTCCATGGACATGTGGTGTCCCAATAGGGAATATCTGTGAACCTGTAGAAGAAAAAGCTGTTGTTTCTTGGGCAGAACCAAAAAATGTGGTAGTGGTTCATTATTTCATGGGTACAGAAAGATACTATCAATGGTTCGTAGCTGAATTATCTCAAGATGTGGATATATCAACATCTTTGACCCGAAGATACCAGGATTTTGGGTGGAGTGACCAGCATCATGATTTTTTCATCTACCTTAAGGGGAAGCTGGTTCATACCCCAGGGCTGAGGTTTCCAGAGGAAGGGGTATAATTCGAGGTGTTCTGTGATGCTTCTGGAGTAGTATTGGGGTTTAGTTGATTTAGTAGTGGGGATTGTTATCTTATGGGACTATCCAATTACATATTCCTGAATGTAAATATTCCACCCATGACCTAGAACTTTCAATGGTCGTTTTCACACTAAGGTTGTGGTGTAATTACCTCATTGTAGAATACTTAGTGGTCTTCACGGAACAAAATATCATGAGGTATATCTTCTTCGAGCGATACCTAAACATGACGAAATGGAAATGGATAGAGTTTCATTATGAATACCACCTTTGAGTTGTAATACACCTCATGAAAGGGGACATTTTGGTTGTTTCCATGAGAAGGAATTCCCAAAAGGTTGTAGTTTGGTAGTCCGAAGAAGTTTGGAAGGAAATGGAGGAGTTGGCTTCTATACATCTGAGCATGAGTGTAGAAGACAGTAGAGGCTGTCTATTTTAGGAAAAAGAGTATTATTACATTGTACATAAAGTGGAGGAGTTTCAGTGTGTATAATCATAGGCTTAATTGATGTGTGATCACGTTATCCAGCATGATTCTCTAATGGGATGGTCGAAGGATAGTCAGAATCAGATGTTGTTTCATGGGAATCTTTTTATCCTGGTGGCACCGCATGAGGTAGTCCTCAATGAGTTACATAATTCACCCCTGGGGGTACATCAATGTATATCTAATATGTACTAGGGCATGAGATTTCAGTTTTTGTGGCCTAGAGTTTAGTGGGGAGTGGATGAGTTTCTGGAATGTTGGCACATGTGTTATTAGGTGAAGGTTGAACACCATGTTCCCGACAGTCTGTGGATTCCTTCAGATGTCCTTGAGTGGAGGTGGGATGACGTCTTAATGGATTTCATCACAGGATACCAATGGTAGAGGGAGGATATGATTCCATATAGGATGTGGTGTATCGATTAAAAAAATCATCTCACATTTTAGTGGTTAAGGAGTCGAGTAAAGTGGATGTACTAGCACATAGGTACAAGAGTGAAGTGGTACAACAACAGGGAGTTGCAAGATCCATCATTTCAGATCAATATACACACATTACGTCACAAGTCCAGAAGGGATTACATCATTCTTTTGGAACCCAGTTACACATCAACTCTACTTTCTACCCTCAGACGGATGGACATAAATAGCAGAACATATAGACATTGGATGATATTCTACGAGCATGTGTTCTGGACTTCAGAAAATTATGGGTATTCAACTTAATCTCTTTTCATGGTGATCCTTTCCATGAGGGTGAGGGACTAACTTTCATGGGGAGGAGTAGAAAGGTCATAGAAGACCTTGGATTTATTTTCCCCTTTTTAAATTTCTTTGGGATGGTAATGTTAGATTGCCTGAGGGGGCAACCAGATTTAGAACCACACTCTAGTTCAGGGTATGCACAACATCAAGCTTGGTGTGGAATTACTCTACGAGGGAAACATCTTCCATTTTTTATTCCCCACTACGTCATTTCCTCTATGGTTTTTG
Source organism: Viscum album (assembly GCA_963277665.1). Lineage (NCBI taxonomy): Eukaryota > Viridiplantae > Streptophyta > Magnoliopsida > Santalales > Viscaceae > Viscum > Viscum album. The sequence goes on along the minus strand of OY728128.1, from coordinate 410,248,616 downwards.
GGGTTGAATTTCACAACATCCACGGAGGCATATCGCATTGTAGGTGGTGTACCCGGTTCTGAATGGTAGGAAGGCTTCATGCGACCTTTATTGGACTTTCTCCTTCCATTATACGTTATTCTTCAGCCTTCAAGATGAATATTGACAGGAAGGGAGACCAATTATAACCTCGTATCATGCCTTTGTCTCAGAGGGTGCGAACCATGATAAGGGGTTGAACGGATACCTCCTCTGTCTATCGTTCTTCCTAGACAGTGGAAGAATAACGTCTGTACTATAGGGGTTTGAGGTAAATATTCACCCAAACCTATAGTCTAGTGTTGATCATATTCTCCTATTGATGCGCTACGACCGAGATTTTTTGGTCTTATGATGGTATTTTGATTTAAAAGTCCACCATCCCTGTGGGCTGGGATAGTTCTTGTATCGTGCCAGTAGCCACCACTATTTCCACCATTTCAATTTCACGTACTCCTACGTGGGTGTAAGCCGAGAATGGAATTGGTACATAATGAAGTCTATGGTCTTTGATGACAAGAACACTTCTTTCTAGTTGGATTCCAATAGGCGGGAAGCATACTGAATGTTGTTGGTCACCTGACATGGAGGTTTTTTATGTCATTATCACATCATCCTAGATGCTTTAGAAACATACTTTGGGTCTTCTTTTGTTGAGTGTCCCATCATTCATGACCAAGGGTTTTGTTTGAGTATTTCAATTGGGCGATGACATTGTAGGATGTCATTTCCATTGGGGCCTGCTAGATGGGACATGGGTTGAAGTGTAAAGCTCTTTGTTCTCCCCACCCTGAATGTGAACTCCAGCCATGGAATTTCTAATGAGGCGATGAAATTTATGCAGTGAATGAAACCATGAATGTTCGTGGGTTTTCATTCATCTTTCATATTGTGGATGCCTTGAAGATGGGAGAGCTTCCAAGTTGATCAGATGATGAAGCTCCCCTATTGTGCTGACATGGTCCGCCTACCCATCGTAGGGTAAGAATTTTTCATTCAGATTTCGAAGACTTTTCTATATATTGAGGAAAATTTTATGCGTTCATTCCCCTGGAAATTCTCCAAGTATGTCGAAGAGAGAAGTGGTCGTAGGACAATACATCAATGGTATATTATCACTATCTAGTTTTCTTCTCAGAAGCAACATATCGTTTTTTTTGTTCTTCCAGATGCTCCTCTACTTGATATTCCCAGCTCGACTACTTCGTAATAATATCATTCTAAGAAACCAGTATTGTGGGAGCTTTAACGATTTACGGACGCCATGGGTGTGGCTTAGAAGATAAGATAGGCCCCGAGCCATCCTCTGGTTGAGAAATAATATCACTTTTTATAGATGGAGTAATCTATGTGTATGACTTCTTTCTGTGTGCCTCAACATAGGAGATCATTCTAATATTTATTCCAGTATTGGGAGGACCTTCTTTCCTATATGAATTTTGAATATGAGGATTACCTTCTCAAGTGGTGCTGCAATCAAGAGGAATACCGTGGAAACTTGATGCTCGAACGTAGTAATTTTCATGTCGGAATATACCCTAAGGAGGACCTTCATGGAAGGATGTAGCTAGGGTAGGACCTTCATACTGCTTGATGTCACTATGAGGAGGACCTACATAGCAACTATCATTGTTGGGAGGGTATTCACAATGACTGCCATTATGGCGAGGACTACCATGAAGACATGATTTTCGGTTGCAAGGATTGTTTCTAAAGTGCACATCTCCAGGAGGACCTTCAATATGTACTACAATGTGGGGAGGACCTTCTCATTACTGGGCATTACTTCGGGGTGGACCTTCAGAGTAACTATCATTGTGGGGAGGGACTTCGCAATGTCTTTCATCATGGAGGAGGATACCATCATAAATTAATGTCTAACTATAGGGAGAAGCATATCTACAACATATACCTTGGGAAGAACCATTAGGGAAGATGAAAAAAAGGGGATGAACTTCTTGATATCTAATACTTAGGTCAAGGAGAGGGATACCCCAAACCACATCAGAAGAAAGGATCCTATGATCGATCATTCATGACCCTAGGAGTAATCCATCATGGGTTCTCTATGGAGGACCATACGAGCGGCTGGTAGGGACATTTCAGGGAGGATCTTTGCAACTAATACTGTCATTTTCATATTTGTTAATGGAATTACAAGGTCTTTAGCCTTTGTTTTTATGTGGTTTAAGGTGTCAAGAACCCCAACATCCAACATAGCTGGTCATGTATGTGTTCTTCATTTTTCGGTTTCCTTTGGTACATTATATTTTTGGGTGCTCTCTTGGGGGTGACCGGGGACATATGCTTTTGGTAATGGCCTTCATATACGGGTTCTTGACTTGTTGGGTCCCTTGATGTCATAGGGATACACCGTTGAGCATCTTCAGTTTTGGCTAGAATATATGCCTACCCTGGAGCGGCCACCACATTGGACCAACATCCCCTAGTTGGAATGAGTATTTGTTCCAAATCTAGTTGAGTGTATGTCATGAGATATTTACTTCGACCCTCCTAGACTAGAGCATGGATGCATTTCATCTTTATAGTGACTAAATCATTTTGTGATATAGTCATTATATTCGAGTAAATCAGGTCATGGGCTTGATTTCTTAACTTTTATGATGATGTAATGATATCTTGGCACGTTTGGTGGATATGGTCAGGAACAGACTTCTAGTCATACATCATTGCTAGGATGTATTGGGATACATCTTTTGCTGGAATTGGTATGAAGGCCCATTCTGATTTCAGGGTAAGATTTTGTGCCTACTCTGGTCCCCCTTGTGTTGCCAGTAAATACTGGCAGTACTCTAGTTCCATGATAGATGAATGATTTTTTCGGTGATTTTCTTCTCCGGTTGCCAGAGTTTTGGACTGGTGGTCTACATATTCAAGAGATGGGATTTTTTTCCATTGTATTACAGCTATATGTGTCTCATGGGATTTGAATGCATCCATAAGAATTTGACTATGCTCATATTTTCTTACCTCCCCATTTCGATAGCGGACATGAAGTCCATCTGTAGTTGTTTGTGCTGGTGTGTAGCCGAGTGCCACCAAATTTGGTTGAAGGGTTTGAAATTTATATTTAGGTGTTTGTGCCTACATGTAGCTGAGTGACACCCTATTTTGTTGAGGATCATGAAATTCATCAGCATGTGTTTGTGCTTGCATATTGTTGGTTGTTTTATTATATTGATGGTGGGATTCTTGTTCATCGGCACATATCGGCATCTTTCTATAGCTCGTCACTCTTTCTTCATTGTGGAACTGGTGATAATTAGCATTAATGTGTGTGTACTCGTATTGTTCCACCCTATTACCTTGGTGGGCTTCAGTGGAGAGGGAAGAGTCGTATGTCATCTAATTGAATGCTTCCGCATTAGTATGGAAGAGCTGCTCCCCCAGAACCAGGGTGATAAAATGGTCCCGATTATATATTCTCCACCCTTGGAAGACCTCCCGAGGGGCCCCCGTCACCTATAATTTGGTAGGTTCCCTCACCATATGATCTGCCTCGATGTGAGGAGGTATGGGTGTCTGGTTTTGGTGGTGACGCTCTCTGGTGGGGGCCCATGGGTAGGGCACCTGTGCAGCAAGGATGAAGTTGTATGCATTGAATTAATCTTTATCCCTAATGTAAGGTAGGAATTCATTGTTACGTTCTAGAGAATATCTCCCAAAATGGTTTAAGACAGCCACTAGGGACGCCTTGTGATGAGGTACCGATAGCGGCTGAAGGGGCTTCTGGAAGACTATTACAGACTGGAGGGATTGTCTTGAATCCTCTAATGTGGGGATAGTACCGTTCTGGTGGTACTCCTTGGTCAGAATACTAGATACCCAACATTGATGATGATGGATAGGAGAGGGGGTCCTTCTCTTATTTGAGGCCCCAACCTCCTATGGGATCGCCGTTGTGCGTGTCTGCATGGAACATTGGGATTCCATTTAGATCGAAGGTCGCTCTAAGGGAACCTGAAATACATGTATATGACATACAAACCACACAACCTCGTAAAAGTGGCATTCTTTTAAACATATTCATATTTTGAGATTCATCGTTTCCCCATTCCCCAATTATTTTTTCTACGGGGTGAAGGATCTTGAGTGGGGTGGGATGACCACCTTGGTTAATGATTCATGTTGGATTCAACATTTTTGTTCCCCTCCGAGGTGGCAAATTTTGTTTGTGACGGGGTGGAAAATTGGTCAGACATGTAGTTTCCTTTTATCATTTATCATTTGGATATAACCCCCACCTTGTTTAAGGATTCACATCAGCTTCACCCATTTTGTTCCACCTCTAAGGTGGAGCGTTTACGGGGGATACAGGGATGGAACTAAGAGGATCATCACCCATCCAATTTTCCATATTTATGGGTTCATATTGAGTTTTAAACTCTTTTTTTCCGACCCATTCAGCGTCATTTTCCTCTAAAGAAGGTTGAATTAACCTTGTGGGGAACTATTGGCCCTAGCAGCTGATTATACGGGGGGTCATGACTCATGAAATTGGTTCTTCTCAGATATAAAATCCTCAGATGGTCTCCAACGAGTTTATTCATGGAGCCAAGAATGCCTAACGGGCCTGGTATCTAGGATTCAAGGACCTTCATTCCTATGGAGGGGGCTCTTCAGCTGATGATTTGGCCAACGACAATTAATGACTCCATTGGTCAAGAGGATGGGAGGCCAGGATTACCGTACCCTTCCGAGAGATGTTTTTTTAAATGATTTAGAACTATCTTATATATTTATGTCATGTTCATATGTTCGGTAATCATATGTTCATTCCTGAAGAGTGCATCCATGAGCTACCCTTAGTTTGCAAGATCATTTTGAGCATGGATATGTTTGATGCCAAAGCGGTGATTCTGAGATAGTCATATTATAAGGTTCTTTGGTGTTTATCGTCATCCATGGGGGATAGAAGGTGACTTGATGTTGGGATCATGCCCACAAAGAAGGATTCCTATGTATTTTCAAGAGAGGAATCAGAACCCACATTGTTTGGATTGTGTGGGGCTTATGCGTGGAAGCTGCTCATTTGGAAAACATGGTTGGGTGGACCCTTTATGAATGGGTATCCATTTGAGCTTGGGCCTTCTCAAACGATTCCTACTTATCTTGCTTTGGTCAGGAATCAGAGTTCACAATGTTTAGAATGTGTGGGGCTTACACATTAGAGTTTCCCATTTGATAATCATGATCGGGTGGACCCTTTATGGTTGAAAACCCTTTTGAGATCGAGCTTTCTAGTAGATATCTTACATATCCTGTTTTGGTCAGGAATCTGTGTTCATGTAGTTCATAAAGTGTGTTGATGATGTAATCCGCACAAGCATCTAAGATCATGTGAGTTATGATTGATGTGATATACAAGATGATTTGAAAGATTCAATAACGCACATGCCTCCTTGCCAGTTGGTGGGGGAGGGAGAGTCTATGACGGAAGAAGCTGGGGTGACTGTGGGTGAGGGTGTGAAGCAATGAACCATTCCATGAGGCATGGAATTAAATGTCACGTGGACCTACCTAAGAATATTGGGGTCTTACCTTATTTTATGGGCCTCAGAGCATGTCATGGGATGGGGAAGAGTTTCATCCTCATCAAAGGGGGTGGGGAGCGAATATAACCCCTTTGAATGATAATTGTTCATCATTAAATGGAATAGAAAAAGACCACCCCTAATACCAAGAATACGAAGGGTCACATCGGCATCCCATGGTTGGACTCTAGGTTAATATGGGAATGTAGCCTTTCATGCATTCCTGAAGCCCACACCTTTGATGGGGGGCCTTTGTGACTCCACTAAATGTGGATATGTTAACTCAATGGGGCACGTTGATGCGCCCGATGGCCTGATCATATGGTTTCGGTGGCACTTGAGGAGGATTTTTCCGTATGTAAGGGGACTAGTTAGTGGAGTGATCATGGAGGACTAGACGGTAATGGAGGTGTGAGGTTGGAACTAGAACAAAAAATAACTGAAAACACCTCATTCCATGTACTGGTTTCTCATGCGAGATGGGGACGACACTGCATAAAGTTGTGGCATGCGGGCAGGGGGGCTATCCGCGTACTGGTGTGGTACCCAGGCATGTGTATCTTCAACTTCATACCATTGTGGTATGCAGCTCACCATGGCGCTTTTGGTTACATCTGCGTACCGATTTGGTACATGTTGTCGGGTCCCGTCAACATAGTGGTACGCTACGCAGAGCACCATACTAAAGGTAGGTTAGGGAGATTACCATTTAATGTAAATTAATACAAGAGACATCTTCATCTCTATTACTTCACCCTATCCATACCCTTATTCGTTCTTTCTAAATTTCTCCTTTTATAGAGTATCTGAGCAATCAAATATAATGGGCATGCATCACCATTTGTGGAGGCCCATTGAAGCTATATTCTGACCCATAGTAGACTCTGTCAACCAGGGTTTGTGGAGAATTTGGTTTGCAATTTGGTTTGTGAAACCCTACCCATTCACTTAATCTGCAAACTGAGAGATTCATGGAATAGCACGTACATGGAATTTCAAACATGACGGTTTTAGTTGACAAGGTATGTAGTATGCCTTGATCTCTGGTCATCGCTTTGCGGGCCACCAGTTCACGGATCGTCCCACATACCTGGTTGTTCATGATCTGACTTTTTCGTTTATGTTTCCCTTTGATGGTATGTAGTCCACTCAAAAACATGAATTCCTTTATGTTTTGACAAAGAAATAAAACTTATTTTTTGCCCATTTGCTTTAATAGACTTAGAGAAGTGCTTGATTCCTTATACAAAGCGATTTATACTGTATTTCCTCTCTTTGGAGAAATTTTCTGGACTCTACATGTATATATAACCCTTTTGACATGTTATAACATGAATTACCAATTTATCATGATATTTAATGTTTTTAAATGTTATTATTTAATGATTTTAGTTCATGTGATTGTCATGTAGTAAATTCCCATTTAACTAAAGAATCATTTAAGTGTGTCAATGATTTACTCTAAAAAACATTCTCATTCATGTACATGTTTTCCAAATGGTTTTCTAGATTTATTTATATGAACATAAATGTTGGAAAATGTTAATTCTTGAATTTATTCTAAATGTTTCGAATAAATATGAGACACATTGATTAAAAAATCAATTTTATAAATGCATTAAATTTTTTTTTGAAAATGTAATGGTTATCTTATGAATGAAAATGAAATTTTATCAGTGACATGAATAAAATTATAAGCTTTTATGTGTTGGTGCTTATAAATTTAATGGGTGAGCCCGATATAGCTTATTAGAAGGGATGATCCCCATTAAAACTCACAGGTGATCCCAATATAGCTTATACAAACGCTTGAGCCCCATTATAGCTCTGTAATGTTGTGTGATCCTGATATAGCTTTTACGAAGGGTGAGACCCATTGCACCTCTCTAACGCATTGGGAATTTCAGAGGTGAAAGTTGAATGTATGGTAATTCCATTTTTAAGGATGATTGTGGGAGTGATATGGTAATGATGTACTAAGGCACCTAAATGATATTTCTATGATTTATAATATGTTTTGATAAATTTTTTTATGGGTTTTCATCGTTTCACTATAATAATGATTTAGTTTATTTATGTCCAATAAGGAAATTTTTTTCCTCATCCCATATTTTATATTTTTTTTAACAGGTCATAAGATTGGTATGGACAAAGAAGATGCAATGATGTATGTATTGGAGATGTATCTTGAAACTAAAGCATGTTTTATTTTAAAAGGGGATCCACTGTTGAAAAAATGAATACTGAGTATAAATTAAAACTTTTGATTTATGAGTTTACTATGTAAGAGTTTGTCCTAATTATCTAAAACTGTTGACCTAAAAGATATTTTGGAATGAAATAATATAAATTCTAGTCAAAAGTCACTAGAATAGGATATGTTTAAGGCCAATCCCTTATAGTTTTGAAGCTTATAAAATATAAGGTATAAGTAAAACATTATTGAAAAATATAATATGTATTAAAAAAATCTTTAAAATAAAGAGGATTTCATAAATATAATAAACCAAAAATAATATACAAGAAAAATAATTTATTGATTAAAAAAATTACACATCAAAAAATATATTTTCATATAACATAGTAAAAATAATATTTAAGACCTTGACCATACAATTATGAATTAATTAAAAATAAAAGGAATTTCAAAAAATATTAATAATACTAAACTAATTTAAAAAATTCAATGTCGGATACAAACATTATTTACAAGTATATATGTTAATATAGAAAATATAATTATTAATAATAATTTATAATAATCATAATTGTATAATAGTTCATATATTAATAATAAATAAATAAATAGTTTTTATAAATTTTATATATAATGTTTTTTTTGATTTGGCATTGTAAAAATATAATTAATAATGTAAATAATTATAAAAAATAATTAATTTGAAATCAATTTATACACATAATTATTATACATAAAAATTATAATAATATTAGAGTAGTTCATTTAATAATAGAATGTAAATATAAATTAATTTAATTAATAAACAACCAATATTTCTTATATTTAATGGCTATAATATTATTATTTTAATTAAAATATATTGTTTATATACATCGTCATCATTATTGTCATTGTTATTTCTAAATATAATAAAAATAATAATAATTTTGCTGACATAAAACAGTATTTTTTAATAATGATTCATAATAAATATATTATTAATTTTTATAAATTATTACTAATTATTTTGAAATATGAAATTATTTTTATTATTAATTATTTTTTTTATTTTTGATGTTATAAATTATTTAGTATTTGTAATTCCCCCTAACCTAATATTTTAACTATAATAAATGTGTAATTATTATATATTTTTTTATTATTTATATTATTATTTGTATCACTAAAAAATATTTATTATTATAATATATTTATATAAGGAAAAAAATTAATTAAAAATAGAAGGGTGGGTTCTATTTGAGGTAGCTCATTCATCAATATTATTTTGAAGAAGGCGTGGTTTGGTACAATACCATCTTAATAGGATTCTTAAAGAAGGTGGTCTCTTGAAAAATGCCTTCACTTTATTAATTTTGAGGAAGGAACTGTTCTGCACAGTGCTCAACCTTCTACCACTAGTTTCAAACTCTAGATTGGGAAATAGTTTCGGATCTATGTATTTTGAGAAATAATTTTCTTTTTCACATTTCATGGTGAATTTTTCCCCCTTAGGGGGATGAGGAGGAAACCCTTGTGACCACCTTGAGTACTGAGAGAGGGAGAGAGTGGAAAGAGAGTGTTACTCTATCCATTTATCATTATATATTAATATTGATAAAAATATATTTATATATCCATTTATATATAATTGGAAATCATTATATATAAATATTTATATTTATATAAATACATATAAATATATGTAAATATACATATACATATAAATACATATATTTATATACAAATGAACACTATTATATAAATATAAACATATATATATATATATAAACACATATAAATATACATAAAAACACAAATATGTATAAATACACACACACATACACCAACATAATATATATAAAAATTAATACATATAAATTTATATAAGTTAATGAAACAATATAGAAACCACCACACATCCATCTTGTATATTCCCTAAAAGTGTTCATTTTCATAAAATCTATAAATATGGGTCGTTTTATCTGTTCTAAAAACACTAAAAAATGGAATCATTTTTTAGAGATACTTTAGTTATGATATTGTGGACCCTTATCAACATATTTTTAGCAAGAATAAAGTGAAACTATAATTGTTTTGGGAAAATTACTTATGAAATTCATACTATTATAGTGAGGTGCTAAAATTATTGTACACTATATAAAAAATATATAATTTAATTTAAATAAAATTGTATCACAAATACAAGAAAATTACACACTATATTATTGACATTTCAAACATTGGTATGAACAATTATATTATTAAGTACAATTAGTCCCAAACATTCAAAAACATTAATGTTCCATTCATTGTAGCCCTCAGACCCATCTCAAAAGAGCCGGATCATCCTATCAGTTCCTAAAAAATCCTATCCAGATAGAGAAAAAAGTGGACTAGTAAAAAAAATCCTTATGTTAGTAATTTAATATAGAAACTAATTAAATAGAAATTTGAAAAAATATATTAATAAAATGTAGTTTTTTAATTCAAACCTAAAATTTTTAGTCATACCGGTCACACAATGAATCAGATTATGGTTTGGTTGATTTCTACATATCATAAATGAATTATGGATAGTTTTCAGAGAGTATCAAAAAAAATTGAACGTGTTTTTTTAAATAAATGATGTGAATTTTGAACTAAAATTACATTTTTAATAAAAAACATACGCTTTGAGTTAGTCCAGGACCACCATATATCATATTGGGGTGAAATTAATTACTAAATGTCAAAAATTCAATATGCATCATTTTAATAATGTATCAAAACAATATTAATGTGTTTTCTCAGTTTTGACTATGTATTGTGTGTTTTTAACTAAAATGTAAATTTTAATCTGAAAAAATACACATTGAGTCAATTCAAGAACACCATGTATCAAATTGAATTGTGGTTGATTTATATACATCTCAATTTACTTATATAAAATTTTCCAAAAAATTGAAATTGAATTAATTTTCCTAGTTTTGAATATGTCGAATGTGTTTTGAACTAATATGTGAATTCAAAATACCATACACAGCGCAAGTAATTACGGTCACACCATTATTTTGGATTGATATTTGGTTGATTATTACATGTTGAAAATGACCTAATGAAAATTTTCCTAAAATATCAAGATGATCCAAGAGTATTTTTTTGGATTTCATTATGTGACACATTTTTTAACTATTCTTTCATTTTTAACTAAAAAGACACATTATTTTTTCCCCGTCACACCATGTATTAGATTGTTTTGAAGAATATTCCTACATGTCATAAATTTCATATGGATTTTCTTCTAAAATTATCAATATAATATTAATGTGTTTGCTTATTTTTCAGTATGTCAAATGTGTTTCAAAATAAAATTACAATTTTATGTAAAAACAAACACTTCAAGTCATACAAGTAACATTGTGTATCATATTTATGTGTGGTTGATTACTATACTTAAAAATAACAGAAGGATCATTATCATAATGTATTATAAGAATACATGCGTGGTTTCTATTTTTTAGAGAATGACACATGTTTTTAAGTAAAATTTAATTTTTAAACTAAAAACATGCACTTTGAGTCATTCCAATCACACTATTTATCAGATTGAGGAGAGTATGATTCCTACATGTCATAAAATTACATATAAACAATTTTAATAAACTATCAAATAAATTATGAATGCCATTTCTTGGTTTTGAGTATGTGGCATGTGTTTTCAACTAAAATTTCAATCATAAATTAAAACAAACACGTTGAGTTATATTGATCATAATATGTGCCATATTTATATTATTATGATTCTTATAATTTAAAAATGACTTAATGATTTTTTTTCCTAAAGTTCAAGGAAATATGAGCATATTTTATAGGATTTCGATGAGTGACACATGTCTTTTTCTAAAATTTCATCTTTTTAATAAAAATGTAACTTGAGTCATACCAGTAACATAATGTAATGGATTGAGATGATGAAAATTCCAACATTTCACAAATGATTTATGTATTTTTTTCCTAATGTATCCAAACAATTTGAATGTTTTTCTTTGTTTTGATTATGTGGAGTGTGTTTGAACTAAAATGAAAATTTTATATAAAAACACACATTTAGAGTCACACTGATCACACTAATAGAATTATTGATGTGGGGTTTATTAATAAATACTAAAAAGGAATTAAAAAACATTTTCATATAGTATCAGGAAAATAGAATTCTTTTTTCAAGGTTTTATGTGTGTGATGCATGTTTTTAACTTATATAAAATAATTATATAAAATCACCAACATTAAGATATATTGGTCACACAATATATCAAATTGAGTTGAAAATAATCCCTAAAAGTCACAAATGAGATTTGGATCATTATACTAAATTGTAAAAATAATATGATTATGTTTTCTTGATTTTTAGTTTGTGGTGTGTGTTTTCTACTAAAATGTCAATTTAAAATAAAAACACATACATTGGGTCATATCGACCGCATAGTGTGTTATATTGACATGCAGTTGATTTTTAATCTTCAAAAATGACATAAGGATCATTGTACTAAGTATTAAGTCAACCTGAGTGTTTTTTCGTTGTTTTAGTGAGTGACACATGTTTTTTTTTTCTGAAATATCATTTTATACCCAATACACGATCATTGATTCATACCAGTCACATGGGGAATTCTATTGAAGTTAATATTACTCCTACACCTTAAAAATGACATATTGAGGAAATTGAAAAAGTATAAAAAAAATATAATGTGTTTTCTCAATTTTTGTTATGTGGTTAGTGTTTTGATCAAAAATGTAAATTTTTAAAACACACACACACATTGAGTCATACAAATAAATCCATGTGTTAGATTAATGTGAAGCTGAAATATAAAAATCATAAATGAATTATGTACCATTTTCAAAAAGTGTCAAAAAAATATGAATGTGTTCAACCAGTTTAGAGTATACTAAAATGTCAATGTTAAACTAAAAACATATAGTTTGAGTCATATCTAGAACATTATGTATCAGATTGAGGCATCATTTATTAATATGTGTCAAGTATAGATTATGGATCATTTTACTAAACTATCAAAATAATATGAAGGAGTTATCTATATAGAATTAAAATGTAACATATATATGTAGAAGATTCACATCAAGACTCAAAATAAAGACGAAATTTGAATTTGGGTGGAGGAGTGGTCAATCTCGGTTTCATTTCCCTTCGTTGAGTGCTTATAAAGAGGTTCCAACGCACCAAATCTCTTTTAATATCTTCCCACAAAGATTAATATAAAGTTTCTTCACAATAAATTAATATTTCCCTCTAGCATCATCGAGAGAAACAATTATAGTTGATAGTATGTTGAAATAATGGATTCTTTAATATCTTCACCATCCAATTATCATTGCATTAAATCATTGGTTTTTTATGTTGAAATTTACCCAACATTTATCCAAAATAATATGTTTGTATTATTACCAAAAAATAACCCTTCATATCTAGAGCATAATATTTTAAGAGATAATATTAAATCATTGATGAAAATGGTGGATCTCAAAACATGGACGTCATACACGGATGACTTGTTTTTTTAAATACTTATAAAGTGTGATGGTTGATGTTGGATTATTGGAATATATTGTGAGAGTCCCACATAAATGAGATATATAAGGGAATTTATTTTTCTCATGGAAGTAAAATATTGTAATCTTCATTATGATGAAATTAATTTGATGTTGTTCATTATTTTTTTGAAATTCAATTTTTTGATAGAGTGTGGTATGTTATGTTAATTTAATGTTCAAATACGTTATCTGGTATGTCAAAAAAAATATTTGGATTTTAATATATTTATTTTATTGAATTGGATTTCAAAATTTAAGAATACTATCATGGGAAACATGACCTAGATAATTTATTTGAATATCAATTTGAAATATTCATTTTCCGCACAAATGATGTTGTACTAGAATGATGTGACTTTATTTTATTTTTAGATCAATAAAAACATTTTATCCCAAGGATGATTGAATAAAAAAAATTAGTATCTATCAAAATATTTTCTTTTACCTCAAGAAACAGAGGAGGCCATTTTTGAATCTTAAAAGATGGTTCTCTAAAATTGGATCACATCCATAGTGATAGTTTCTTATCATAATATCATCATGTTTTCTAATGTTATTATTTTTTTCCTACATAATAATTATTAGAAAATTTATAGTGTATATGATCAATTTTTGTATAATTCTTATTAGAATACATTTATTATTGAATCTTAGGTTAGCGTTATTTTATCAAAATATATATCATCAATTTTTATGAAAATGATAATATTAAAAGGATTATTGTTATTATACCTAGTATGGGAATAAAATGAGATGAATTTCTTTAAAACCATTGGAGGAACAAAAATATTTTGATCTTGGATAATATTAGAAGTAGCCTTGTAATTTTGGATTCAGGAACACTTTTGGGGGAGATATAATAGATTATCTTAAAAGGTATTTTTGGGTATCTAATATTTCCATTATCTCTCTCATAGATGTTCTAATTATCATATTTTATTCAGGAATTTTGAAGAAAAATACATTGGTTATTTTGTGATGGAATTAGAAAAAAATACATAGAAACCTTCCTAAAATGTATCTATCATGTGTAAGGGTGGGGAATTGGTTGATGGATTCTTTGAATAAAATCTTGACACACAAGAATCTATATCGTACATTTGTATATTACTCACAATGGGTTGATTTTTTGGAATATATATATATATATATTCTTGTAGATATTCTTTTAATTAATGAGGGGTTCTATATTAATCGAATCCTTCTATACAAGAATGTGATGCATAAAATTTTGTTGGTGTTTGAATATGAAAAAGAATTTTGGTATATTGGTTAATGTCTTATGAAAATTTATGTTTTATCGTCCTTAATTATGGTAAAATTATTTTTAATATATTATATTATTAAGATTATAAAAACTAATATAGATTCCATTTATGATTTCATCAATATTATAAAAAATATATAATGGGTGAGAATTTCCCAAGGTGAAAAATCCCTTGAATCCTTCGGGGTGATTCGTCAATGTTGGAGAACTGCTAAATAAATCAATGACATATATTTAATTGTGGATAATTAATATAGACTATAGATGTTTTCATATAATGATGATCTCATGTTTTTGGGCGTGGTAGTTGGATTTGAGAAAAACTCTCAACTATATATTTACCATTTTAAATATTCACCTTAGATAAACCTTCTTCGACCAAAAAATTTCTTTTTCATTGAATTAAATATTCTATGATATCTTACAATATTTCTATATTTATTAAAAATAAGAAATTATTGACGATGAATTGTGTCCATCATTTCCCATTTGAATTTATCTATTTGATCCTGAGTGGGGATTCCTTATATAAGTGTTGGATATATTTCCCCTAGTATATTCCAACATCTAAATGAAATTAAAATTCATTTCAGAAAATGAATTTATGTAAATGGGAAATATAACAGAATTTTTTGAATCATCCTTATGGTTTTCTTTAAATTTCAGGAAGCATGTGGTTTTTTCTTCCTTCTTAAAGGATCATGTACTCTCTAATATGGCATGTTGCTGATAATTGAAATTAAAGTATGAATTCCCAAAATATATTAATAAATGCATCAAAGAGGTGAAATGGATTAGGGCTTTGATTAATCAAAATTATTGTCCTAAGGGCTGTTAAGTCTTTAGATTATCTTGGCGATTGATTACCACAATTTCATTTGATATATGCATAGTAGGAAAATAGTATAAAAATATATGCACGAATTCTAGGAGGATATTATTCATTTTAGAGTTACCATTGTCATTAAAGATGAAATATGATTTGTATTTATAGGCCTTTGAGTAATACTAGTCACATCATGTTTCAGGTTAAGGTGTTTTTCATTAATTCAGATTAAAAATAACTTAGGATTATTTTTCTAAATAATCAACATAATCAAATAATGTTTTATATTTTTCAATGTGTGAAATACATTTGTAACTAAAATTTCATGTTTTAACTAAAACAAAACCTGATTAATACCGTTCATATCATTTCTCAAATTTTCATGAAGTTATTTCCTGAATGTCACAAATGACATATGGATCATTTTTATAAAGTATCATGAAAATTAAAGGATATTTTCATAGATTTTTGTGTGTGGAACATGATTTTAATCAAAATTTAAATTTAAACCAAATTCACATATTTCATATCACACTAGTCACACTATGTATTCTATTGATTTATTGATAATTACTACACATCAAAAATGATTTATGAATTGTTTTCTTAATGTAACAAACAATTTGAATTGGTTTTATTGATTTTTAGTTGTTCACATGTCCTTTTTACTAAAATTCCAATTTAAACTAAAAACACACAAATTTTGTTTTTTATAGACTAAAAGTATTCACTATTGAATATAAATAGATCAAATAGAGAACAAATGACTCTATGAAGATAATTAATAGTATTTCAGTTCGTCGTCATTATTGTATACTTTGCCGATAATTATTTTTTCTCAGATCATTTTTTTATCTTAATAGTGAAAAAAGGCCCAAGAAAAAATAATTTTTAATAATTTCATTCCTTCATGATAACTATGATAATTATTGACATATGTATCATATAAAAAATATAATGAAATATAGTAAATAATTTATATAAAATGAAGAGATGATTAAGTATATAAGTATTAGGGACTCACCTTTTCAAGAAGTATTTAAAAATTCTAAGACATGTATTCTATGCATTCGTTTCTAATAAATTATACATCTTATTTTGTATATGATAACTCTCCATATTCATGGTAGTACAAAATGAATGTTAATAAAAAAATATTAATAAATATTTCAAATGAAATTGTAATTACCATTATAAATACCTCTCAGGGGATTTTGGTTTGTTGATTGAAGTTTTATTCTCATTGAATATACTTATTACATGATTTTGATAATATTTAATTTTATTATATATACCATATAGCCCATTAAATTTTAATAATTGTAGTAGGAATGATTTTCAGATGAGTTCCAATGTGTTTGGAGAGTGAAGGAGAGGTTGCATGATGGAAAACTGCAACTGACAGTGGTACTACGTCATTGAGCTGGAGCCTGTTTTGTATAATACTGGATGCCATGTATGGTGGTATGGTATGAAATAGTGTCTTTAGTGATGAATTTTAGTTCCACTGCTAATTATGATTTTTTTTGTTGGAGTAGCTCAAGTTACATTTTTTAAAATATTATGTTAGTTGTGTTTTGAAAATGAAAGTTTTTAGGATTAATGAAAAATTAATTGAATATGTTATTTAGTCTGTTATTGGATTTTGATAATGAATTTGAAGTACTTTAATTTTTGTTGATGTAAAACAAAAATAAAGTAAAATGAGAATGATATTTTTGTATTTTTTTGAAATTAGTTTTAATCATAAGATAATGTCAATCTTTTGACAGCTTGTTATATATTTATTCTTGAGGCTACCCATATTTGGAACCGGTTAAGAATGAATCATTCAACTCAAAATGGAATAATTGTTGTTTTTTTGTTAAGGGAAATTTCTAGCGCTTTAGTAGCACATTTTATTGGGAATTATGAGTTACTTCTATTTTGAGTCATTAGTCTTTTTTTATATGTGAATTCTAGATGCATTTTTTGGATCCCAAATTTCCCCCATTGACTATGTTTTTTTTCTTGCTATCTTATAATGTGATTTGAATTTGAGCATCACTATGTGATGTGATATGAGCCTGGGATTACTGATCATGGGATGAATGATGTGATGTGGGAGGGGAGGCCTAGATGATGTGGCATCATTTGATGCATGTGATATTGATATACATAAGGATATGCATGAGGGTGTTGAAGATGAAACTAGGGATGATTAAATGGGATTAATTTGGGATTACCAATTTAAATGATAAAGATATATTATTTATTCCATGAATTTGTTTAATAGATGAATTGTGGGTTACTTGTTTCATCTATAATCCTTTTCCAAATACTTGAGGCCACTGGGTGTGCTTATTTGAGGAATGAGTTTATGGTGTTCATGTATTTTTTATTATTGAATCTACGAATGGTCGAAAAGGTTACTCTAGTTCTGGTTCTGAACTAGACTCCATGTGGAGTAGTGGATGTGGAAAATACTTTGAGCTCAAACCCCATATTATACTTCTTGAATTAGAATCCACATTCATTCATTTGTAATCATTGGTTGGTGTAAGTGGTGAGGTTGTTAGAAGATGTTTATGAGATCCTCAATTCTATTGGAATTCCAGATTCTTCAAAGGTGATTGTTGTCATGAGATTTCTTATTAGATTCAATTGATTTTGGTGGGAATCAATAGTATATTCTGAATTATGTCAAGGTATGTCATTTAATATTTCTATAATAGAATTTTTCTTGTGGTTCTTTATGGAGGGTTTGAAATTGGAGAATGTTTTTGAGATCATGGATCTTCACCAGAGTGACCAATCAGTGAGGGAGTATGTCAATCACATTTTATATTGGAAAAACATTATCCAATGATAGTCATTAATGATTCTGTTAATTTTTATTTATTCTCTAGTTTCCTTCACCTTTATCATGGTCTAACTATACTAATATCATTATTGAAATCACTTTATGAGGTTTTCAATTAGACAATTCAAATATATGTTAAGATGTATAAACATTTAAGGGTGGGTGATGCAATAGTTTCATCAAATGGGTTTAAGGATAACCCATATGGTATATAGAAGAAGTAGGATGATCTAGATCTAAAAGAAAAGTACACATATTATTGGAATATGAGGTCTATCATGTGTTTCTAGTGTGGGAATCTAGGGAATAATAATCTATCCTTTCTCATGTCTCCCAAGGTTTTCCTACGTTATAGTCAGTTAGGTCATCATTAGAAGTTTAATAAAATTGTGTTTTGGAAGATGTCTCTTATTTAACCATTTTAGGATGTTTTTTTTTGTTTTGGGACCACACATTTGATGGATGCGATCATAGATTTAGATATTTGGATATTTTATTTCGAATCTTGTTAATGGTTTAGCTTTGAATATATTTCTAATGGATGGTTATTAATGTTGGATTATGGCATGATTTGTTTTGTTTTTTGTAATGGTGTTCTCCCTATGTTGTTTATTCTTTTGTGGGTTTTCTATGGGTTTCCATGATTTTTTTGTGGTTGGTTTTGGAATCCATTTTATTAAGCCACATTATTTGGGTGAATCTTTATTATGAGTCGTGGGTTTCTCCTGTTACTTTGTAATCATTTGATGTGCTTATTGTTCATACATTAGAGATATCTTGATTGAAACATTTTGTCAACAATCATATTTTTATACTAGATTAGTTTTTATACAAACTAGTGCTTAGCCTATGATGTTTTGGGATGCACCATGTGAGGGTTATTTAGTACCAAACCAGAAATTTTCTGTTTGTATCATGACTCGAGATATGATATAATGTCATTATATTGAGTATGTTTGGGGTTTCCTTTCCTTCCATGAGGTTGGAAGTAATTTAGGTATGATTGTGATTTTCTCCTAAGGTTGATCAATTGTACGAGGATTAATTTCATGGTAGTTATTCATTGATTCCACCATGATAGATGAATTATAAATGGTGGGCGAGACCATGTTAGGTATCCCATGTTTTATAGGACTTCTTGATTGATGTTTTTATTTTTGTTGTTCTTCGAGATGTTGGGTAACCATTTGGTTGTCCAGTTTGATCATTTTTAGGATATTGGTTTTAGTTTTTGATATTAAACCATGTTGATTTGTTCTTTTAGTGACGAATTCTGGGGTTTTCATTTTCTCTCTTTCCCTTTTTTACTATATACTTTTTGGGGAAATAAAGGGGTATGGGGGTGGTGGAGATTGTGAATCCCCTAGTTTAAATATTTTGTTTTTATATAATGTTTTGTGGGTGATGTTTTGTTTGAGTATCCATGTGGTTACAACTTAAAACATGGAAGTTATCACATGTTTCCTTTCATTCTATGTTAAGGAACATGGTTAGATAGAAACATTATAACATCCGTTCTTGATAATCCTATTCATTTAATTTTAATCTATCCATGGTTGATGGGAAATGGTTGTGCACCATTAAGTCCATACCATTTATTCTATAAGGGGAAATCTTGAGGGTTCCTTGTTGTGTCTGGGGAGTGGAACACAACTTAATCCATGGTTGGAAAACACTGTATAAAATGTACCTTAAGGACTTGTGAACTTTTAAATGAAATTTTTCACATAAAAACCAAGTCATTTTTGCTGATAATGTGAGTACCACCATTCAGGGGACCAGTCCTCCTAAGTTGAAAGAACCGGGTTTCCTTTACATAAATGTTGAACTAGGAGAGAGAAAAGTTGTCAAGGCCTTGTGTGACCAAGGTGCTTCTGTAAATCTCATCCCATATGTTGTGTACTGCCAATTAGGATTATAAAAACTCCAACCCACATCTGTTACACTTCAGCTTGCTGATAATAGAATTAGGGTTCCAAAGGGGATTTTGAAGGATATTCTGGTAAAGGTTCAAAACATCATCTACCCTGTTGATTTCATTGTCCTTGAAAACCATCCAAACATAGGAAATAATGAACAAACCCCAATCATCCATGGTCTTCCTTTCCATGCAACAATACACTCTGTTATCCGAGTTCGAAATGGGAACATGACCATCACCTTTGGGAACATGATTCTTGACTTGAACATCTATAATGCATGCTCAAAAATAGGGGATGATGAGGACATTCATGAAGTAAACATGATAGGAAGCATTGATAATGAATGCATGGAACATCAAGGAAAATTTGATTAATGTTTAAGTTAGCATGAGATTGATTTCATTTTTTCATAATAAGTATATTAATCTCCATGGCTTGAATCAATATCAAATTGCTATTGTGATGAAGTCTTAGGTGCAACAATCAGTGAAACCTTTCAAAAAAAAAAACACTTTCATGGAGACCACTCCAAATTCCTTCCCTAAATCTGATCAATCCAATACAGTAGGAGAAACATTTACATGTGGTGAATCAATCCTATCTGAAACTATAATAAATGAAATTGTACTTGATCTAAAGTCCTAACCTTCTACTGAAATTCCAAACCAACCTGACCTTGAATTGAAGGAACTTCCAACTACACTGAAGTATGATTTCCTAGGGGATAATCAAACACATCCTATTGTCATATCACCTTATCTTGAAGCCAATCATGAGAGGATGCTTCTAGATGTCCTTAGGAAGCATAATAAATCCATTGGTAGGACCCTTTTTGATATTCCTGGGATTAGCCCACTTATCGGGACTCATAGGATTGCTCTGGAATCTGATTCAAAGCCATGTCATCAACCTCAACAACGACTCAATAATAAAATCATAGAGGTAGTATGAAAAGAACTCATGAAATTGCTAAAGGCTTTTATTATATATCCCATAGCTGAGTGTGAATGGGTGATCCCAATCTAAGTGGTTCCAGAAATGGCTGGAATCACAGTGATAACCAATGAGGATGGAGAGATTCTCCCAACAAGGGTGTGTAGTGGATGGAGGGTCTGAATTGACTATAGGAAGCTAAACTCATTCACCATGAAAGACCATTTCCCCTTACCATTCATTAACCAAGTCCTTGAGAGAGTGGCAGGTCATGCGTTCTACTGTTTCTTAGTTGGGTACTCATGGTATAATCAAATTGAGGTATCCCTAGAGGATCAAGGGAGGACTACATTCACATGTCCATTCAGAACATTTTCTTTCAAACGCATGCCCTTTGGGTTATGCAATTCCCCTCGAACCTTCCAACGATGCATGATGGGAATCTTCTTAGACATGGTAGGTGATTTTCTTGAGGTCTTCATGGATGACTTATCTATGTTTGGGGATACATTTGAGGGATTTCTAAGGAATTTAGACAGAGTCTTGTCAAGATGTGAAGAAATGAATCTTGTCCTAAACTGGGAAAAATGTCATTTCATGGTTATATAGGGACTAGTTTTAGGCCATCTGGTCTCAGTTAGGGGGATTTAAGTAGATAAATCCATGTTTAAAATAATTTGTCGCCTTCCATCACCCAAAACTGTCAAGGAAGTGAGGTATTTCTTAGGACATGCTGGTTTCTGTAGTAGATTCATCAAGTACTTTAGTTCAATCTCCCATCCCCTTTGTGCTCTCCCAGTAAAGGATTATCCATTTGTTTGGACAGAAATCTGTGAGGGTTAATTCTCAACCCTCAAGTATGCTCTCACCTCTCCTCCCATTATGAAATCTCCAAATTGGAACCATCCATTCGAATGTATGTGTGATGCTAGGGACATTGCTGTAAGAGCTATGTTAGGACAAGTTGTGATAAAACTCTTTTTATCATTGCTTATGTAAGAAAATCCATAAATTATTCCCAAATCAACTACACCACCACTGAAAAGGAGTTACTTGCTATTGTGTTAGCCTTAGTGAAGTTTAGGTCCTACCTCTTAGGATCCCCTATCACTGTGTTCAATGACCATTCTGCACTAAAATACCTCTTCGAAAAACATGATGCTAAGGCTAGACTAATTAGGTGGGTCCTTATCGTACAAGAATTTGACCTCACAATCTAGGATAAAAAGGGTGTTGAAAATGTTGTATTTGATCACCTATCTAGGATGGAATTAAAAATCAAATGAAATCACCATTCTGTGTCAAATTCATTTCCTAATGAACACCTATACTCTATGAGTGACGTCCCTTGGTATGCCGACAAAGACAGTTTCTTAGATACATGAGTCATTCCAAAATTATTAGGGACTCAAGCTAGAAGGATGTTCCTTTATGATGTTAGACATTATGGGTTCGATGTTCCATGCCTCTATAAGTTATTCCTTGACCAAGTCATTAGGAGGTGTGTCCCAGAATCTAAAAAAGAGTCCATCCTTAAATTCTATCATAGTGAGGCATGTGGAGGTCACATTTCCTCTAAGAAAACATCTACTATGATTCTTCAATGTGGTCTCTTCTGGCCGACCCTGTCAAGGGACTCTTACACATTTTTTCAAACTTGTCCTAGGTGTCAACAAGTAGGTTCCATCACAAAAAGTAATCAAATTCCACTCACTCCCATCTTAGTGGTTGAAATATTTTACTGTTGGGGAATTGATTTCATGGGTCCCATACCAAACTCTAGGGGATACCTCTGTATAATCTTAGTTTTTGATTATTTCTCAAAATGGGTTGAGGCCATTACCACTAAGTCCAACGACCATCAAGTTGTGATTTTATTTCTAAAAGAGACCATTTTTTTTCTAGATTTGGAATTACTAGGGCTATAATCCGTGATCGAGGAACCAATTTATGAAACCACACATTCTCTTCACTCATGTCTAAGTATGGTATTTCTCATAAAGTGTCCACTGAATACCATCCTCAAACCAATGGTCCAGATGAGTTAACGAATTGAGAGATTAAGCAAATTCTTGAAAAAACTGTCAACCCCTCTAGGAAAGATTGGTCTAAGAAACTCTTAGATGCTATTTGGGCCTATAGAACTGTATATAAAATCATTTTAGGAATGTCCAAATATAGGTTGGTTTATGGAAAATCATAGCATTTACCTTTTGAAATTGAGCATAAGGCCTTTTGGGAAATTAAGAAAATGGATTATGACCTCTCATTGCTGAAAAAAATGAAATTAGATCTCAATGAACAAGAGGAACTAAGGATGGAGGCTTATGAAAGTTCAAGGATCAATAAATCTAGATTTCAAGCCTACTAATCTAGGAATATCAAGGTCAAAAATTTTGAACCGGGAAAACGTGTGCTCTTGAATAGTTCAAAATAACATTTACACCCAAGAATGATAAGGTCTAGATGGTCAGGACCCTTCATAATGCATCATGTATTCCCCCATGGGTAAGTAGAGATTAAAGATCCCACAAGTGGTTACATTTTCAAGGTCAATGGTCAAAGGTTAAAACCATTCATTGAATCATTCAATATACATGAAATATTGGTAGAGTTAACTGATCCAACACATGAACTAGAAAAAATTTGATAGATTATGGGTCCATCTCAGGCTAACGATGTTAAAAATAGCACTCTATGGGAGGAAACCCATGGTTTTATGTTTGTTATCATTTTGTTGTTTTAATAAAATTTATATTTTAAATAGGATTAATTAGTCATTTTTATATTTAAAAAAATTACTTTTGAAATATTCTTCTACTATGAGTATGGATGGGTATGAAAGGGGAGCATCGTATTCATCTGTGTCACAGGGTTTGATCTCTGAGTAATACCTTACCCTAAAAATTAAAAGAATACAATGTATCATTAGTTTGATTTAAAAAAAGATAGAAAAATAGGAAAAACCATAAAAATGATGATACTTGGAATTTAATTAGTCATTGTGTTGTTTGTTTTGTATGGTTTGTTCCTTTTTTTATGGTTCAAGTACTATTTTGGGTGATTCATGTTCAATCAAGGAGGTGCCTACATCACCCAAGATATCAAAGGACTAATTTGGAGTAGAAAGAACTTTAACTTCAACCACCAGGTGATTTCATTCCATGATCCTCAATTTCAATTTCCTTTTTGAACATCCATTATATTCTTCTACTCTTTCTAAATTTTCATTTCTTCAAACATTGGGGACATTTTTGTTTTATTTTGTGGGGGAGATAAAATAAAAAAATTGATTTTGTTTCAAAAAAATGAATGATTTGAATAAAACATGTGTAAATGGAAGGAAAACTTTGGTTAACTTTGAACATGTTAATACACACTGCACACTTTGAAACTGAATATCAAATAATTTAGCATGCCCTGATTCTGATTTTAATCCTTTTATAATTTCATGAGCATAGATTTTGGAATGTGTGGCTTTCTAATGTGATATTTCATCGTTTATATTTTCATTCAATAAAAAGATCACGATGCACATACTTTGGATAGTGGGGTATTACTTTAAGTTCATGGGGTCCCTTAAATAAATATCATAGTTTTGGTGATCATTTTAGTTTAATATGAGTATTCAAAAAAATAGCACGTAGATCAATTAAATGACCTAATTCCTGGCTTTCGGCACTTGAGGAAAATGAATCCATATTTTTCTAGCCCAGAGTTAGTAATTTGGCCTCTATTTTTGGTTATTTTTTTTAACTTAGTTAACGCGAGATGATGCCTAAGTATGTGGTCTTCACTTGGTGACCTATGGTCTTTGAGCCTGAGAGACATCGGTAATGTCTCGTACATGGGCTGTCTCTTTTGAGTGAAACTTCAATTACCATGGAAAAATTGCAAAAAATAAAAACAAAAACAAAAAACAAAAAACAAAAAAATAAAATAAAAAATTAATACTCATCTTAATATTTAAATGTGATTCCACCTAGAAAATCCATCATTCCTCCTTTAATAAAGATGAACCCCCCATGTCTATTGTTATGCACAACACATCCTCATACTTAATTGATGTTGAATGAAATATGGAAATGAATTTGAACAAAGGAATGAGCTTGGGATTTTGATTTGCTTATGAAACTATATTGTATTAGATTATTTTGATGGGTTTAATGATTTTTTGTGTACAAGGGTTTTTGGTGATCAATGTGTATTAAAATGTTTTTGGACAAGGGAATTCGAATTTCATTTTTGATGAGATATATTTTGCTCGGGACTAGAAAAATTTTCAAGTTGGGGGTTGTGATTAGCCACTAAAAAATGCTAATATTCATTGTTAATATATATAATATTCATGTCCTTTATTATTTATATATACAATTTTAGTGCATTTTACACTTTTAACATCATTTCACATTATAATTGTAATTCTTTCTTAAAATGAACTTTTATGTGGTACATTTTTTACATCATTTAATGTACCCAATGATTCATCTAATTTTACGGAATCTAATTATACATATTTTAATTTTATATTTTCGTAAATTGATCTATACTAAAATATGAACATGTTTTATTAAGGGATAAATGATGAATTCAAGGAATAAGATGGAGATATTTTGTGATGAAGGGAAACAATTTTGGAGAAGTCAGATTGGACACCAGCCCACTGATGAGACCGTGGAACCCAACATACAGGCCAAATGAATCCCAAATTTCGTGGGATTATAGGAGACATGTATAGTAACAATTCACTATTCAAGATCCAATTCTAATTTTTCCCTCATGGTCTCCATTTAGGCAGGCCATGTTAGAGATAAAAATCTTGGACAGATTCTACGGCCCAGAAAAACATTCCACTAATATGATCATATCTCGGAATCCACAACTCCGAATGGGCCCAAATTTTACAAGCGTTTATCCGACATCCAGAGATCTATTTTCTTTATATATGCCCCACTCTACTTAGTCCATATAAAAGGTCATCCATGATCGTCTGCTCAGTGAAGGAAAGCTGGCTTCCACCTCATGTCAAGGGTGGAAAAATCCACTCTCCCTTACTTTCCACCCACCTATGGCCTACCAAAATTAATTTAGGAGACATGGACTATTGGAGGATCGACCCAATGGCTCAAATATTCATATTTAAGGAATAGGTGTTGGATGATTGATGAATCTTTGAGCATTCATTCAGTGTAATGTTATGATGTGGTTTTGTTGTCTCAAATTTGTCTTCAACATGTAAGTTGTTTTAATTCATCCTCGTTTCTTAATTAAAGTTCATATTATCTTATTATTATATTCTTCTAATTATCACTTTTATAACATTATTTCATGGTGTGAACTTGTTCATACCAGACCTTGTTAGATTATCACGCAACGGTGGAGTGATTGTTATTTTATTGTGTTTTTTTACTTCTCCATTTCTTCCCTCATGAGTCTACATCCCACTTCCATTGAAACCATAGAATTAATGGCGGGATAACCAACTTATGGGTGGACCCAAGGGAGTATCAAGGGGCTGGATTTGATGTTATTTATCACATCATTAATTCATAATCACCTCTTTAATTGAGATTTTTATTTGATGATATTAAACTCCACAGTACATGTTAAATTTAAGTCCACACACTTCAATTGCTAATACGAACCTTTACCTTGAAGTGCTAAAATCATTGATCCCTAAAGTGTATAGGTGATTTTTATTAAAGGGTGTAGGCATTAAACCAGTACGTGATGATGTTGTTTTATCTCCTTAAATAAACCCATCTCAAATATAATAAATTGATATCATTAAAAAGGAAATACGTTCAATCCACCCCAAGCGATAACCTAGGATTAACTCATTATTTTAAATTGAATTCACTTATGTCTCTTATAGTTCCTTTAAATCCATATAAAATTGACCCATGTTGGAAACTTCATAGCCTAAAACTGTCCATAGAATGGATGTGTCTATAGGTTACTTCTTATGTCTCTAAGGATTCGACAACCCAAGCTAAACTACAAGGACCGTCTTACCTTCTTATCTTGGGTAAATTTAAGCGAGATTCAACACTTCCTATAAACATCAAAGATCAATTCAAAAAACTAGACATCAATATAATGACATGAAGCTTATGTTCATGAATTATATTCATGTCTAACTCTATGTTCCATGGATATTTCTCTATTTTCCAAAAGTAGAGTGGGATATAATCAATAAACACTATAGTGAATGAGAAAATTTATAGGTGGAGGATATTTTCATGTTTTCCATGAAAAATTTCAGATAATTTTTCATCCCAAAATGATATTACCAAGTACTCACACAGTCCATACCTGACCTGAAACACTATCTTCAAAATTGAATCCTCTCAAACTCACAACTCATTATAGACCGATGAAAGATCCATCATGAAGAACCACTGGTCTCCCTACTACTAAATGAAAATATAATAAATCTTGGGAAATGAATATCATTTCTTCTCCATCACATGGATTAGTTTTTTGGTAACCAATGAATAGCTGAATACAACCATCCATATTCTTGAAAAAATAGGTTCACCCCATGGTGATGTACTTGGTATGATACATACCTTCCTATCCTATTCATTTAGATATACCTTTATCTCTTTCATCTATAATAGAGCAATAAATTATTTTTGTAATGAAATGAGTAATTAAACTATTAGGATCATTAACTAAAATTAAAATCCTTTCTCTAGAGGGTTTCATGTTATGTTTTTTGGAAATACATCCTAATAGAGAACATAGATGTGCCGAAAATATGAGGGGGACTCCACTGATACTATTTAAAATCCATGACTACCATATTTTTTGTGATCATCTTGAGATGACTCAAGTCTGGCCAAACTCTTACTACTCTATCTTCTCAAATAAAAATCATCATGAAATTATCACCCTTTAACATGAAAAAGATAAAATCTATGATATAAATCAATATGAGATTAGAAGTTGTTCATATATTAAATTACGAGATTACAATTTAATTTCATTTACTATATAATCATGAATTCCTATAGATTTTTATAGCTGATGATGAATTGTGAAAACAATGTAATTCAGTTTAGAAAGTCCACTCTTTTTCCCAATGGAGTATCAAGGGATATTAAATTATAGAATAAAATAACATTTAAGTCATATCCAACATTTAATATTGTAGATATGTATGAATGGAAAGCACTAGTTTCAAAAAGGTAGTAGATTGAGAGGAGGTGATAAAATCCGTACATGAAATGGTGTATGGTACCTCCCCACAATCTATTGGAAACTAATCTACTACATAGACACATCATTAATGAACTATATAAAATTTCCCTATTATTCTATAATCATAGAATTTGGAATCCTCTACTGTGAATCCTAACTAGATTCATATTTCAAATACCATACCACTACCCAAACCCTATAGAGACATGATATTAAGACACTATTGAAATTTTTTTGATAATGCTTGTCCTTTTATATGTTCATCACTTTTTCTTAGTTTTTTGGAATACCTGACTATAGATTTAGAGCTTCACTCATTTAAACTGCCATGGTTAACCTCCAGAAGGAAATGAAGATATTGTAGTTTACTGAAATTTTATTCCACTTATATACAACATATTTCTAGTCTTCCTCTTACTTCCATAAGAAGAGTCACCCCCAACAATAGCGGGTTGTATAACAATATGAGCAGTGAAATGGAAGAAAAAACAAGCTACTCATCTGACCACTATAATTTCCTCAATGGTCAGGATATTTATGAGACCATCTTAGTATGAATTTTGGCTGATGCCTTACACCTCCTCCCTTTGGGTGGGTTGAAGTCTTCATTCAAACATTCTATTCATTTAGGCCTCACTAATGGAAAAAATTGGTGCAAAATAGAGTAGATATATAAATCACGTAGAGAATTGTCATACGATCATGGATCATTGATTCATATCTTTGAACTCTTGTTGATGATTAATATTTGGAATTTATGAGAAAAATATATGATAAATATTCCTTGAAGGCCTCCCTTATGAGAATTGAATATCATCCATCCTATCCCATTACACGATAAAAACATCAGGTAGATCTATATAATAATAAGGATTCCTACTTCACCTTCTTATCTAATGGTATATCAATGAGATCAACGATACCCTCTATGATATCTACCCAATCCCGAAAATCCTAAGTTCTTCTTATTCCTTGTAAGGATAGTGGTTGATGGAGCTGGAAATCCAAGGCATAGTCAATTGTGGGATCATTGGCGGATGGTAGGGAACCCCTATCTGCATAATTGTAGCTAGTGCATAGACATGATCAGGTGTAGCCTTTCTGTCTAGTTGTCCCAAAAAATATTCAACAAATAATTTTATAAAACATAAAAAATATTAGGAATATAGCTTTTACTAAATAGACATTTTCATCACAAAATATTTTCCTAGAAGTCAATTATATCCTAAGGTATTCTCTCCAAGAAAAAAACATGGATTCAATTCTGAAAAAGTAGTAATCGTCATCATATATATATACAAACACAAAAAAAATCTTAGTTAAACTAATTAATTCTAATAAATATTTATCATAACTGTATGTCCACAAAGATATTGCATATATAGAGAATCTATCCTGAATAGATTTATTATTTTAGTGAATTTAATTAACGAATTACTATGAAGCACATTAACATGTATATATGGCATGTAAACCTATATGCCTAGTCTCAATTTTTAAACAAATTGAAAATCCCATAAATTAGATATCTATAATATATATATCACCCAAGGTACGTTTAATCAACAGTAATAATAATATATAAAATTAAAATATTATGTAAACTCAGAGGTCAACTATATTGTGCTTTATAGGGATTGTAATATTTACCATTCGTGAGTTTCAAAATTACTAGCTAATATATATCCCACCATATCAAAAGGAAAATATAAGAACAAGTTAGTGATTTGTGATCATCTGGTACCATTATGTAATATCCTGAACCAAACCACTAAGTGTGAGAATGAATTTCATATGTCTTCCCATTTTCCTATACATACATAAGAAGTGATTACTAATAGATAGAGTCTAATTTGGATCATTACAAGAATAAACCCTATGTATCACATAATAGAGCAAGAAATAATAATAATAATAATAGGAAAATGAAATAATATTCAATGTAATTTAAGTAAAAAAGATTACATACAAAACATAAATGACTAGTTCCCAATGCCTTTCCTATCAAAAAAATACAATAAAGTTAATTAAAATATTGGGGGTCCAACAAATCCTATCATCTTACAAAACCATCTTGGTGCTCCAATTCACAAGAATCAACCAAATGGCCCCTTTACTTCACTGAGACTCTCAAGAAATCAAAAAGTGCCTCAAAATTCTAGTGTAAGGTGTGAGAAAAAGATTCAGTAGGGAAAGGTAATCATGGAATGTCACAAGAAGAATGAACCAATGTATGCTTCTTCGAATCCATATTTGAATGGACCAAAACATGGTGCTCGTAATCCACCTCTGATTTTCAGTAAGTTCATAGAACAATAATACATACAAAATATATATATTGGTACAAGTGACTCATCAAGTCATATATTAACTTTTGGTTCGGTATCTATAATCTTGTAACGGGTCACGCGTGTAATCTTTTACATTCCTCCGATGCCTAAGGTTATGCTACCAGGTTGTCATGTCCTTGATGCCAGGACAATAGAGCATCACACCCTTATCTGGTTCCCTCATGTTTTTCTTTTAGGAAACTATGCCCATAATCATTGTTTAGGACCTTCATCACCATCGTCACATGATTCACACACAGAAAACCACCTTGGGATGTAAACCACATCATAGTCCCAATATCTCGTGTACTAACAGAACCTCCAAATAAATGGTAACATATATGACATAGTAAACATACAATTCATTCATATCCCATCAGCATGAGCATATAGTGGATAATAATAGAATGTGAACAAATCAAACATAGCAATAATATTAAAAAATGAAATCATGGAAATAAGAACCGTGTAATGAAATGGTATCATAAATAATCATCATGGAAGCATGTACAAACAAGTGAATAAGTAGGTAAAGATCTTCCCACCTCAAATGTGTCAATGTCAACAGAAAATATAAACACCCTAGTGTGGATCGGTAGATGATTCATAAACACCAATAGTCAATACAACCATATTGTGGGATTTATTGACATTGTTGTTGGAAAAATAATTCTCCATGTAATTCAAGGATTACTAGAAATAAAATTATGTATTTTTTCAAATTAAAATAAAATATATCATGTGATAATACTTTTTATCTTTTGGATAATTTCCAAATAATCATTTTTTGATAACATATCTGCTCACAATATTCTCATGATGAATAACTATAAAACCAAATTTGATGATTTATATCTAGAAATTATTTTTAGAAAACATTTCGTATTTGGTATATTACTTCATTAATTAAAAAAAATTATCCTTGACCATTGGATCAGTATCCTCTGATAATTTGATACATTTATCATATGATAATTCAATTATAATTATCTTTGGATTATTTTTGAAATTATATCCTAATAATTTTCCAAAAAAAAACCTTTAATAATTATCATATGATTGTTTATTTTCTCAAATTATCCTTTAATAATTCATGAATAATTATCCCTTGATAATTATGGTTTGATATTATTATTCATAAATTATCAATTGTTAATTCAATATTTCTTCTTTTGATAATTTCAACGTAGTCACCACTTGAAAATTATGTGTACGTATATTTAATAATTTCATGAAATTATTATTTTATAATTCAATTATATTTTCATTAGAAATTTATGTCAGGGTAATACATTCAATAAATTATCATTTGATAATTAATTTTTTTAATAATAATGAAGATTATATTTTTTAAAAAGCTAGGGCAATATAATTTAGTATTAAAATTAAATTTCCTTTATATTTTCCCCATAGTGTGAGAGTAAGGTAAAATTGGATAAATTAAATAAAAAAACAAATACAAAAAACTCACCTTCTAGTTTCCACACATCGAATCTAGGAATGAAGGGTTGTCATCGCTGTAGAAGAAGATCACAATGGAGAAAGTTACCTTCAACAACCAAAGGAACGAAGATTTAGGGGTCCTTGGATTTGACTGAATAAACCATGAACCACAATCCAAATATTCGAGAATTTAAAACCCAAATTCATGTATGGTATAACCACTCGAAAATAAAAACAAACAATTAATCCATTATTTCATCTGGAAATTAATGTGGGATGGGTTTATTTTACCCAATTCATGCATTGGTGATTGGAATTGTAAAATCTCATGTAAATAATGAATATGAAATTATCGTCTATATTAATATTTGTTAATAATATATGAATATTACATTATAGGGGATGCTATGATTGATGGGGTACCCAATACGGAACACTGAGTTCCTCTGAAATCTTACGTTGCACACTAGTAATATAATAATATTATTTTAGAAGGTACTTAACGCCTAGATGTTGCAATTGAAGGAATGAACATAACTATCTAAAAAATGATTATATATGTTTTTCAAATATTTTTACATTTATCCAATAAATGTTAGAGGCATAAAATGAGAATGAATCTAATTTTAAGCATAAATATTGTCATATTATTTAAAAGGTCGATTAACAACCTTTTGATGGTGAACCCTTTTTAAATATAATTTTGGTATGTTTAATATTTTATATGTTAAAAAATAAAATCCTTCTATATAATCAGGACATCAAAATTTACTTAGTGTAAATTTTCGTTATTTTTCCGATTAAGTTCATTTTTTAATGAATAGTGAAAAATGATGTATTTTAATTCAAAACCTCTTTCTAATCTAATTTATATAAATGGTTAGATTATATTTTAATTTGTTTTGAATTGTAATGAAAATATTTTATTACCATTTAATCTAATTTTGGTCATTGGAATTGATTTCACCTTGAAATTGGACATAAACAAGTGTCAATCTTTTGATATATATTTTTTCTTAAAAACAGCCTATTTTTTTGATAGCGAGAATTAATTAAAAAATTAATTAATGAATCATCTGTGTTTTGAATTTGATAAAATGGAGATCATTTTTTAATTTGGAATATCAAATATAGCTTAGGGTGATTTTTTGGTATTTTTTCTAGGAAACATCAACTTTTGATGAATAGTGAAAACACTAAGTAGTATTTAAAAAAAGATTTTTTCGTTTAAATGAAATATTACCACTTTTGTGAATTTAATTTCAAAAATCTGACATACATGGTTTTCATTAGTATGTAAAATTTGGTTCAATGGTATGAAAATAATTTTTCATGAATAGAAAATGTGGAGTTTTGTTAACCGCGATTAAAGGTAATTTGGGTAATTTAAGATAAAAATAATATTATAAAATTAAAAAATACCTTGAAACATGTCCTAACCTTATTGGATGAGTAATGGACGACCAAGACAATACATGGGTCAATTTGGGGACCCCATGGAGACACTTGTGTATGATAATGACATTAATAACTTTTTATTTAATGTCAATCTAAAAATGTGACAAACACGTATTATTTAAATAAAACAATTTTTAAATGGGTTTATATAAATTATCTTTTTGATTATAAATATTAAATATAAAGATAAAAACATTTCCTATATAATATTAATTTTTTTATAATTTTTATACATCAAATATATAAAATTATTTATGACATAATAATGATTTAGAGTTTACGTCATTAATGAATGATTTAAATAAATAAGAAGATAATATTTCAAATAATATCCATCACTTATCCAATTATTATTGGATGATTTTATTTCAAACATGGGACACCTTATCTTCATCTTTAATGATTTTTTCACTATTAGAAACCAAAAATCATTATATAATAAAATAATATTTTCAATCATTCCTAAAGAGCCCCTCCTCTCCCTTATAAAAAGACCCCACTTCATTCCCCTTTCTCACATATCTCATGCTCATTGTCTCATAAAAAATATACCAACATAATCTACCAAAATGCCTCTCTTAATCTTATAAGACTAACATTAGGTATAAATCACTTCAAGATACCATATTGGTTCAATCTAAGGGGTGTTACCCGATTTAAAGGTAATGTCTTGCCTTATGTTATTTTTTTTATTTTCCTTCTCAAACCCCATAAAGTATTTTTATTAATTTAATTTTTAACTACACCAGTATATTAAATATAATATGATTTTTATATGATAATTATTCTAGCTAAACTTATACACACCTCTATCTAATGGGTGAAGAACACAGTGTTTCTGTGGAGGGCGAACTATTGCCTCACGAAACGATGATTGTTCAATTATCTCCTACCGCCTCTCATGGTGACCATTAAGATGTCACTATATTTATATATTTTATATATTATGTTTATGTTTTCCTTATTCTTCTTTATTTTTCATTTATTCCTTACATTTATGGTTTCCATAATGGGTAAACGCGATAATTTCATTTTTGGGAAGTGCAGAATACCGCCCCCTCAATGTGATTTGAATCCTTAATGCCAAATTTGTGATTTATAAAGGATGGAGTTAATGATATTATATATTATATTATACTGGAATTATAATATACCTTTATATGATTATGTTTCCATTCCATTAAATGCGAAATAGAAATGAAAATAGCTTTCATGCATACGTACGGCTTACCTTCTCCATGAACGGTGCATTCCATTACATACCTTCAAATGTTTTGTACTGGTATATATACATATATATACTGGATATATATAATATATATGATATATACATCATGAATATCATTTTTGTGATAATGGATATTTTACAACATGAAGAGCATGTTAATATAAGAAGTTTTCTTTTGACTCAAGTACCAAACATCGTTAATATGACCGTTATTAACATAAATGATTACATAATATTTATAACATGGTTATAAGTGATATAAAAGAAATAATAAACATGAAAAATTTTCTTAATCATGTATAAATTAACTTAAGTTTATCATTCCAGAAGAACAAGGAACATATTAGAAATTCAAGTCAGACACGCTGTAAGGGGATTTCTTATCATGCTTTTAATTTTGTGAGATTTCCATTGCTTGCCACATTATTATTGCTTGTGGATTAATTTTTACTGAAATATTATATATATTATCATTATTCTATATATATTAATCTCATGATGTAATTATTTTGGTGTTTATTATCTTTTGGTCATACGAATCGATAGATTGCTACGTGGTAAGGGGGTTTTCATCTCACTTTTATTCTAGTGATATTCATGCGACATTTTCCACTATTTACTTTTGTGTTGTTTTTTTACAGACCATGATTTTATTATTTGTGTAATATAATTTAATTTATGGGTATTTAAATCTTCATTGTTATCCTTCTTTCAGGGGGTATACTTTTCGAATGTTACCCAAATCGGTAAGGGAACCTTTCAACATCTTCTTTGTAAAAAGACTTATTTTGGTTATGTCTTTTAATTTACATATTATTATATTGGGATATGTTCTTATATATCCTTAATGATGTAAATTTTATGTACAATTTATGAGATACCCCTTTCTTTCTCTCATCATCTCATTTTATGAATTTTAAAGTGACGTTGTATGGCTGTCGAATTTCAATAAGGGAACGTCGTAAGCCAATTTCACTTCTTTGGGTTAAACCTCTACTTCTTGATTATGACATGCTATGAATATGTGTGAATGACATATGATTTTTTTACACATAATACCCAATTATAATGGGTGTATTTTTATTTTTCACACATAATTATTCCATTGATTTATCCTTAATATAATGATACCATATTTGTAAGAGACTTCGTCTCAATCTTCATTCATTGAGGTGTATTTTGTTTGACACACAACATTCTTTTATAAAGTGCATAAACCACCTAGACTATTACTTTTTACTTAAAAGTAATATTTTCTCTAAAAATCACATTACTAAATGAAAAAAATATTGTTTCTTTTTAACGTACGCGGTGATGACGACCTTTCCACCACCGCAAGTATTATTTGATCTTTGGATTCTCAACAAGCCATAATGTTTTTAAAAGAAAATAAATACCAAATACTCTTTACAAATTTTGATATAGATAATGGTTTTGATTAAGGATTATTTTATGTCAATATATTTAAATGATATATTGTGATTGAAATGTGTAAATGCTATCATTACTTTATTTTGGTTTTAAGAGTTATGATTTTATAATGGCACTTGGACATTTTACCGGTGGTTACATGATAAACCAAATGACAGGTGGTGCTATGCAAAACAGGATGGGTGGTTATGTTATAACCTCCAATGCATTGGGTATGGATGTCGGCAATATGGCTATTCCATTTAGTGATGAGTGTGTAAGTCGACCGTATGGTTATTCTATTTAAGTATGTCTATGTCCCAAGTTACCTTTATATGTTATGTGTTCTTTAAATAGGTTATTTGGTGATAATTTGGTTTAAAAATGGTATTAAATGAACTTTTATTCATTGAAGAGTATTTACTACTTCATAAAGGGGAAAAGTATTACTTATGATGAAGTATTAATGATTTACTTGTTGTTTTGAAAAACTAATAGTTTTCCTTTTTTGTGTTTCCCTTACTGAGCTCTTAATGCCCATCCCATGTTTTCAAAAGATTTACATAGGACTTAAAGATGAATAGGGTAAAGGATGGGATCAAGGAAAGACAGGCTTTCTAAAACAAGGAACTAGTAATTCTTTTTTTAAGAGTTTTTATTTTATGAAAAAATGGTAACTGGGTAGATGTGTCTACTTTATAATCTTTTGAGATGTAATAGTTATGTCCTAATTCTCTAAAACTATAAACCTGAAATGATTCTCAATGTGAATTATTCATTTAATTCAATATTATGTAACATTATAAGGTCGGGTCCTTATAGTTGGTATCAAAGGTCAGTTTAGATAACATTAGATGTTATGGTATTCATTAACAATAATTGAAAATACAATAATGGTTAGGATTTTTTAAATAGTCATAGTTTTTAGATAAATTGAATTAGTTTAATCTAACATGAATAATTATATCTTAGTATTTACCATCCTCATAAGATATTTTATGATGATTTTACTGATATACTCACAATAACCATTTTGGTTTTAGTAAAGGGATGGATCTAGCAGGCACCAAAATAACAGTGGATGTGAAGAAAACTGTGACAGTTTTATGAACGAGAAACTAAATGATATGGGAGCTGCAATGAGAACTTTTGTGGTTATTCTCAACCAACTATCTAGATTCATGATTGAACACCTGGACCATGGTGATTTTTATAAGGCATCATATATGCGAGAGGCAAATCCATACAGATGTTAAGGTAATAATCATAAACGTATGTTTGTCCAAAAACAAATGTGTCAAAAATGTGGAATGAAACCCCTAGGATAATGTGTCAAAGGGAAAGAAATATTTTATAGATGTGTAAATGATGGTCATAAAGCAATAACCTACGATGGAAAAAGAAAGCATCCAGTTGACTCTTTGAAAGGGAAAGATGTTCATTATGAGGGATCAATTGAATGTTTTAAATTTGGTGTGCATGGTCATTATTCATACCCATGTCCTACGAAGAACTTTGGTGAATGGGATCACAAGTACAGTACAAATATTTGTTCACCAATTTCTAATACCATTCCAATTGAGGATGAAGAAAATAACAGTAACCAGTGAAAGTTATGGATTATTTCCTAAGAGATGTTTTCTTATTATTGAATCTTAGGATATGATTCATGATTTTGTTTGTAGGAAAGAAGTATTTCAGAATATGTTTTAAAGGAATGGTTAATGGATCATGAATAATGTTGAAAAATTAAGAAGTTATCATATAATAGATTCAAGAGTTATGGTAGATTTTAGGATGATGAAATTCTTAAAAGTATTACGGATCTTTTGATGATGGTATTGCATTAAATGACTTTTTATGGTATGTGTAACCCTGGTGTTTGATATATGAAGATTTTATTCAAGGAATAATTATCTTTTATTTTTTGGATAAATATATAAAGAACCATTTGGGTTTATATGATCCTTGAATTTGAGGCAATTACCGGTTAATACATTTTGGGATGCAAAATAAAAGTTATTAGATAACCTTCGTGGTTAAATTATGTTATGGTTATTTTTGATGAATTTATCACTTTTTGAGTAATGTTATAAAATTATATAGTTTTTCAAAAGGGACAAAAAGAATACCATGTGACAACCCGTCACATCGTACGAAGCTGAAGTAATCGAACCCACAACCAAGGTGCGATTGGTATTTATCTCCTACCACTGGGCTGCGTGATGTCCCTGGTTAGTTTGACTAATTTTTTAAGTTAGATGATTTTATGAATTAATAACAAGATGATTTTGGGTTATCTATGGAAATTATTAACCAATTAAGGATGATATGTGATTAGGTTAATTACTTTTCAATATGAGACTTTAAGAGTAACTGATGTTATTTGGAGATAAATGTGAAGATTTATCTTAGAAGACAATGTGATTAAATCCTTAGGATATTTAGATATAAATAATAGTTTGTATTACAATGAAGAATTTTATTGAACACTGTTTATTGAATGTTCTTTGACGTACCTTGTGTTCTATTGGACAATTATTGGAGATTAAGAGTAGTTTTAATATTTGTGAAAGATTATCTTTTTTGTGGATTATTTGATCTTGTACTAAACATTTTGGTTTTGGTTAAGGTCTAAAGACATGGGAAATATATTGTTCATCTTTTATGGATTATGTGATTCTCTCGAAGTATATTTTAGCACTCTTAATGCGAACAAGTCATCTTGAATACTCATCATTTGAAGAAAATATGAGTTTGTGTTAGAAATATAGTAAGAGATAAAAGTCTACATGAAATTTAGGCATGTTTTCTTATGTTTTAGTTAAGCTCATAAATAAATTACTCAATGAAAACTAACGTAAAAAATGATTTCTGTTAACTTCTTCTACTGGGGAATCAAATACTGTTTAACCCACACATGTTTGTGAATTTATAGTGGTTAACTTTCTCCTAAACATGTTTTCAATCACACTCCATCAGAATGTGATGGTTTGTTTTCTCCTCCATACCCATGTTTTCATGGAATATTAGTATGGGTTATTTTAGGTGACCATTTTACTTCTCTTTATTTCTTTTGAAGTGATAGTTTTATTGACATCTTTTCTAATGGTAGGATTTCAATAAGGTTTCTGAGACCAATTTTAAAATTGCGAGATCACAATTCCCAAAAGGGGGTAAGGATGTAACATCCCAGGTAAATAATGAATATGAAATTTTCATATATATTAATATTTGTGAACAAAATATTAAGAATACTTTAACGGGGATTCTATGTTCGATGGCTTACCCATTAAGCAACAACGAGTTTCTTTGAAATCTTACATTGCACACTAATAATATAATAATGTAATTTTAAATGGTATTTGACACCTCGATGTTGTAATGGCATGATTGAACAAAACTATATAAAAAATGATTATATATTTTTGTCAAATATTTTTACATTTATCCAATGAATTTTAGTGGCTTAAAATGCGAATGAATCCAATTTTAAGAATAAATATTCAAATATTCTTTAAATGGTCTATTAAATGCCTTTTAATGGTGAACCATTTTTAAATCAAATTTATTTCAATTTTATATGTTATAATTTTCAAAATAAAATCATTATTTAGAATTGGTAAATCATAATTTACTTTGTGTAAATTTTTGTTATTTTTTCGACAAAGTTAATTTTTAAATGAATAGTGAAAAATACTGTATTTTAATTCAATACCTCCTTTTATTCTAATTTATATATATGAATAGAATATATTTTAATTGGTTTTAAAGTGTAATATAAATATTTTTTTACCATTTATTAAAATTGTGGTCATTGAAATTAATTCCACTTTGAAATTGGACATAAACAAGTGTCAATCGTTTGATATGTATTGTTTCATAAAAACATGTTATTTGTTTTGACAGTGGGAATTAATTTTTAAAAATAATTAATGAATCTTCTATGTTTTTTATTATTTAAAATGGATATAATTTATCAATTTTGAATATAAAATATATATAAGGGTGAATTTTTTTGTATTTTTATGAAAAACATCAATTTTTTATGAATAGTGAAACAACTAAGTTCTAGTTAAAAAACTGAATGTTTCAATTAAACGAAATATTACCACTTTTATGAATTGAATTTCAAAAATAAGACATACATGGTTGTCATTAGTATGTAAAATGTGGTCCATTGGGATGAAAATTATTTTTGGTGAATTGTATGTTTTATGTTTTGTTAACAGCGATTAAATGTAATTAGAGTAATTTAAGATTAAAATAGTATTATAAAAATATAAAAATACCATGACACATGTACTAACCTTATTGGATGAGTCATGGACGACAAATACAATCCATTGGTCTATTTGGGGACCCCATTGAGCCACCTGGGTATGATAATGACATTAATAACATTTTGTTTAAACTAAAAATAAAAATCTCACAAACATGTATTGTTTTACTAAAAAATATTTACATGGGTTTATATAAGTTATATTTTTAAATATAAATATTAAATATAAAGAAAAAAATATTTCCTAAATCATGATAATTTTTCTTTATTTTTTAGAAATCAAATAAATAAAATTGTATATTATATAATGATGAGGCATTGCTTATGTCATTAATGAATGATTAAAATAAATAAGAAGATAAGTTTTAAAATAATATCCAACACTTCTCCAATTATTATTGGATGATTTTATTTCAAACATGGGACACCTTATCTTATAATTTAATGATTTTTTATCTTTATAAACCGAAAATAATTATGTAATAAAATAATATTTTCAATCATTCCAAAAGAGCCCCTCCTCTCCCTTATAATAAGACTACATTCCTACCCATTTCTCACACTTCTCACCCCATTTGGCACGTCCATCAACTACTCAAATAATCTCTTAAGATCCATTTATTCATCATATAATCCTTACCTTAAGAAGAAAGCACATCATGAAACCAAGTTCGTTCAAACCAAGAGGAGTTACCCGATTTTAAGATAATGTCTTGTCTGATGTTCTTTTGATTAATTTTTCTTATAAAACCCATTAAACAATTTTTATTCCTTTATTTTCTAAAAAAAATATCTTAAATATACTAGGATGTTGTTATAACAATTATTAGAGCTACAATTACACACACCTCTATCTAATGGGTGATGAACATAATGTTTCTGTGGACGGCGAACTACTGTCTCACGAAATGATGATTGTTCAATTATCTCCTACCGCCTCTCATGGTATCCATTAATATTACAATGTATTTATATATGATATATATTTTGTTTATTTTATACTTATTATTTTTTATTTTTTATTTATTCCATACCATTATTGTTTCCATAATGGGTAAACGCGACAATTTCATTTTTAGGAAGTGCGGACTACCGCCCCCTCAATGTGATTTGAATCCCTAATTCCAGGTGTGGAAGGTATAAAGGATGGAGATAATTATATTATATAATATATTATATTGTAATTATAATATACCTATATATCATAATTTCTAAATTCCAATAAATTCGAAATAGAAATTAAAGTAGCATTCATGCGTACGTACGACTTACCATCTCCAAGAACGGTGCATTTCATTTCTTACCTTAAAAAGATATGTACAGGTATAAATACATATATATATATATATATACTGGATATATTTGATATATATGATATCTTCATCATGAATATCATTCTGGAGATAATTTATATTTTACTACATGAAGAACTTCTAAATATAAGAAGTTCACTTTTGACTCATGTACCAAACATTGAAAAAACATCCGTTATTAACTTAAATGATTACATAATGTATATAACATGGTAATAAGTGATATAAAAGAAATAATAAACTTGAAATAGTTTCTTATGAAAGTATAAATTAACTTAATATTATCGTTCAGGAAGAACAAGGAACAGATGAGCGAGTCAAGTCTGACACGTGGTAAGGGGATTTCTAATCTCGCTTTTAATTCTATGAGATTTCTATTGTTCACCACTTATATATTGCATGTGGTTTACTTTGTACTTAAATTTGATATATATTATCATGATTCTATTTATATTCATTGAATTCTATAATTCATTGGGGGTTATTTATATTTTGGTCGTACGACTCGATTGATTACAATGAGGTAAGGGGTTTTCATCTCACTTTTATTCCCGTGAGATTCAAGATACATTTACCAGTATTTACTTTTGTGTGGTGTATATAATGACATTGATTTTATTATTTGTGTAATATAATTTAATTTATGGGTATTTACATATTAATTGTATGATCCTTCTTTCATGGGTTGTATATTTCGAAAGTTACCCAATTCTGTAAGGGAACCTTTCACCGTCATCTTTTTAAAAATACTTATATTGGTTATGTATTTTAATTTACATATTCTTATGTTGGGATATGTTCTTATATATCCTTTTTCCTGTTAATTTTATGTCAAATTGATGATATAACCCTTTATATCTCTCATCATCTCATTTTCATAATTTTAATGTGAGACCGTTAGGCTGTCGAATTTATGTAAGGTAACTTCTTGAACTAATTTCAATTGATTGGGTTAAACCTATAATTCTTGATCATATCATGCAATGAATATGTGTTAATGACCTATGATTTCATTACACATAATATCCACTTATATTTGTTGTATTTATATTTTTCACACATAATTATTCCATAGATTTATCCTTAATCTAAGGATATCGTCTATGTAAGGGACTTCATCTCAATCTCCTTTCATTGAGTAATATTTTGTTTTATAAAAAAATTCTTTTATACTCTGTATAAAACCATTTACAAAAGGGGTCTTTTCTCTAAGAATCATTTTAATAAACAATAAAAACTTTGTTTCATTTTAATTTACGCTCTGATAATGACAATTATACCGCCTGGAGTATTATTTGATCTTTGGCATCCTTAACAAGCCGTAATGTTTTTTAAAAAAATAATGACCTAATATTCATTACGTATTTTGGTATTTAAAATGGTTTTGATTAATGATTCTTTTATGTCAATATTTTTAAATGATATATTTGTGATTGGAATGTGGAAATGTTATCATTCCTTTATTTTAGTTTTAAGTGTTATGATTTTATAATGGTAATTGGGCATTTGATGGGTGGTTACATGATAAACCAAATGATGGGTGGTGTCATTAATACCAAGACAGGTTCTTACATTATTACCTCCAATTCATTGGGTATGGAAGTCGTCCATATGGATATTCCATTTAGTGATGAGTGTGGAAGATGACCGTATGGTTATTCCATTTAACTATGTTTATGTCCCAAGTTAACTTTATATGTTATGAATTCTTTATTGGGTATTATAGTAATATTTCGGTTATAAAAGGGTAATAAATGATCTTTCATTTAGTGAAGAGTATTTACTACTTCATAAAGGTGAAAAGTATTACTATTGATGAATTATTCATTATTTACTAGTCATTTTGAAAAACTAAAAATTTTCCTTCTTTGTGTACCCCTTACTAAGATTATTATTATATTTCCCAAGTTTTTGAAATGTTTTTCACATGACTTAAATATGAATAGGGTCATTGATGGAATTAAGGAAAACTTG
Organism: Viscum album; assembly: GCA_963277665.1. NCBI lineage: Eukaryota > Viridiplantae > Streptophyta > Magnoliopsida > Santalales > Viscaceae > Viscum > Viscum album. The sequence continues at coordinate 410,204,838 of OY728128.1, read as the reverse complement.
CTATCTAAAACATGGACCTAGTCATGTTTTTTTTCAGATTTATATTTTATGAAAAAATGGAAACTCGGTAGAAGTGTCTACTTTATAATCTTTTGAGATGTAATATATATGTATAATTCTCTAAAACTATAAACATGAAAAGATCCTCAAGGTGAATTATTCATTTAATTCAATATTATGTAATGTTATAAGGTCATGTCCTTATATGAGTGATTATGAAAATTTGAAAATCAACTGTTTTGAATTAACCCATTCATAAAAAATAGTGAATGTCATTTTGATGAGGGAGTTGAATAGTAAATGTTTTATTTAATAATTAAATTAATAAAAAAATATATTAAACAACATAACTTAATGAGCGATATGACCAAACATACAATACATTCAATTATTCTAATGAGATTAGCGTAAACACCTTATCCCAAACCTAATGGTGGTCTTGAATTTGTAATAAGATGACCAATTTTGGAGATATTCAATTATTTTAAGAAAACTTATATAATAAATTGATTAACAACATAACCTTACTAGTGATATGAAAAAATCACCAATGTGAAAATTAGTTATATCCCAGATATTTTTGGGTGATGGGAATCATCTTGTGCAGAATCATCCATGTGAGAAAGAAAAACAAATACGGCATGATGAAAACTGCTTAAAGTGAATTATTAGAGAGGGAGAGATTCAAGGAAATGTGACAGATATTATATATATCGATATAATGATAAAAAAATTAATTATATGTATAGTGGATCACAATGGTACTCCTTATAACCATTTTAATCATCCTCTGTACACTATTAAAATAATTCCAATGTCAGTGCTTAAATTAATGATTATTTGTGTAAAGTTGTTATGAAAATATAATTTGTCAGAAAAGAATGTGGCATTTATCAACCCTTTATTTTATCACCTATAAAACTGGTATTTATTAGTTCATTATTTATCCCTATTAATGGTTATTTATCAATTTTTTCAGTGATGATAAAGGCCATATTGGCTACCATATGGATCAAGCACTGTAGAATCCCTAAAATAGAAGAAGAGATTAAAAATAATAGAAAAGTAGCATAAAAATTAAAATTAAACACAATTGTAATTAAAATATTACATTATTCTGTATTTTCAATACAAAATTTACATTTAAAAGATTTTATACAAAATAATTAAAATGATATGATATTTAAATTTTGTTAAAAATATAAAATCCAATAATAAAAATAAAAACACTTATAGAAATCTTTTTACAATGATTACCCTTTAAGGAAAAAATAATGTCCCAAAAATAAAACTAATTATTATTAGTAATAGTCAATTAATGAAAATAATTTTAAGGTTATATATTCTATATTTGATAAATTATACTAGTTATTACTAAAAATATTTATGATATTATCAGCTATTCATTAAATTATATTATTAATTATTATATTATATATTATTTATTATATTATTCATTAATAATTATATTATGAAATGTTAATTACATTATTAAGTAAATGGTAAATATAAATTATAGTCTTAATTACTGAATATATTAATGATATTATCATTTATTAATTACCTTAATGACTAAAATTGTTGTTAATAATTATTTTATACATTACTAATATTTAAATTACATTATTAATTATATTATTCTTTACTTATTATATTAACTAATATTTTATTGTAATTTGTTGATATAAATAATTAAATTAATCATGTTATTAGTTTTTGCATTATGCACACTAATCATGAACATGGTTCACGACATCTGATGGGGTTCTCCATTCATTCTTCATGAGACTCCTTTATTTAAATATTGATCGTTGTCCAAAATTTTGATAACAAATCAAGAATTTTTTCTTAGCATTGAGAATGTTATGCTCTTTTAAACTAATAAGACACTTTTTTATGGAAATCAATCACCTTGAGTCATACATGATTCATTGTTGGACGAATTCATGTGTGGTTGATTCTTACATTCCATAAATGAATTATGTGTCATTGTGATAAAAATTCAAAACAATCAAGTCCCTTTTTGTCATTTTTGGCTCTATGACATCTTATTTAGACTAAAATGAGTCTTTTATATTGAAAACCAACACATTGATTCATATCAGGAACATCATTTCATAGATTGGTATTTAGTCAGTTCCTATATGTCAAAATAAAATTCTTGATCATTTACTCAATTTATCGAGACAATATGAGGTTATTTTAAAATATTTTGGCTAGTTAACACATGTTTCAGAGTAACATGACACTTTCAATGTGAAAAAAGATAGTTTGAATAATAAAAAGCACATCGTGTCTCAGATTAACATGTTGTTAATTCCTACATGTCAAAATTTATTACAAATAATTTTCAAAAGTTATTAAGATAATTCAAGGTATTTTTATATTTATTGAATATGTAAATCATGTATTTAACTAAAATGAAACTTTTTTAATCTAAAAAATAGAAATTTGGTTTCCTTCCATCCATGTCATATGTCAGATTATCTTCTGGCCAATTCAAACACATCCAAAAATGAATTATATATTTATTTGTAAAATTATCAAGAAAAGATGGACTCCTTTTATTAGTGTTGTCTTTATGAATCATCTTTAGACTAAAAATACATTTGTATATTTAAAAACAAACATTGAGACTTACATTCCACATCATATATCAAATTGACATGATATTGTTTTCTACATGTTATAATTGAAATATAGATCATTTTTCAAATGTATGAAGATAATCATAGCTCATTTTCTCAGTTTTGTCTACATGACAACTTTTAAGAATAAAATTATACTTTTTAATTTTCAAAACATTCACATTGAGTCATACCTACCACATCATGTTTCAAATTTATTTTTGGTTGATTCCAACATGTCAAAATGTACTTATTTATTATTTTGATAAGGTATGATGAAAATTTATGCCCCACTATTGGTGGTGAGGTTTTAATGGTTGGGGGTGAGGGGAAGTTCGTGGGGTCAATTCCATACACCTTCATATTTAATGCAATTTGTTACCTTTTGTTGTGTTCTACAATCACAGATATAATAGATCTCATACAAAGTAAATTAGTTCTTATTTCCTTATTTTTTCTATGTGAGTCCCTTTTTAGACTAAAATGACACATTTTATTATAAACAAGAACATAGAGTCCAAACAGTTATTTCATGTTCCAAATTAACATTTAATTAATTAGTATACATAAAAAATAAATTATGGATTTTTGAACTAATGTGTCAAGAAAACCTGAGATTAGTTTCTAATTTTTGAAAACATGATGCTTGTATTAGAGTAAAATGACAATTTTGATGTGAAAACATTCATATTATGTCACACTGGACACATCTTGTGTTGGTTTGTAGCACGGTCAATTCCTATAAGTCAAAAAATAAATTTTGGATTTTGTTCCTAATGTATTAAGACAATTTGATCCCATTTTCTATGTTTTGGCTATGGGAATAAAATTTTTCACTGAAATGATATTTTTAACTGTGAACATAATCATTGAGACTTATTGGGAAAATCATGTGTCGAATGGATGTGAGGTCAATTCCAATATATCTAAAATTTATTATATATTTTTTTCCTAATGTATTAAGATAATACATGTTAATTTGATTAATTTCTGCTCTGTGAAATTAGTTTTGGAGTAAAATTCCACGATTAATGTGAAAAAAGTATTTTGAGTAATATCATCCACATTATGTGTTGGTTTGACCTATGTGCTAATCCAACACATAAAAAATTAATTATTGATCTTTTTCATATATTATCATGACAATACGATATCGTCTTCTTCATTTTGGATATGTGAATCACATTTCAGAAGAAAATGACATTTTTAATTATGAACACACACTTATTGTTATACTCTGAAATTAATGTGTCAACCTGAAATGTGGTATATTCCTATAAACAAAAAATGTATTATTGATATTATTCCAAGATTATAAAAGAAAACTGAGCTCATTTTTCCTTGTTGTGGCTATGATACACATTTTTGTGAGTAAAATAATGTTTTTTAATGTAACCAACCCAGCTACATCATGTTTAAGATTAATGTTTGGATAGTTAATACATGTTACAAATGAATTGTTGATTATTTTACTAAAATATCATGATAAAATGAGCTCATTTTCTTAGTTTTATCTATCTAAATATAATTTTAGAAGAAAATGACAATTTTTACTATAAAAGACCATTTATAGTCATACTAGCCACACATTGGAGGAATTTAGATGAATTATATTTCTATTCATAAATATTTAATTATAGATCATTTTCTACAAGTATTAATACAATCAAACCATGTTTGCAAAGCATTGGAAATGTGACATTTGTTTTTGAATAAAATGACACTTTTTAATGTCAAACACGCAGTTTGAGTCATACCAGATACAACATGTATCATAGAAATGTCTGGTATATTCCTTAAAATTATAAATGAATTTGAATTTTTTTTACAAAATTATGAATAAAATATGATATTGTTTTCTCATTTTTGGCTATTTGAATCAGGTTTTAGACTAAAAAGACATTATTTATTTTGTAAACGCACTTGATATCATACTAGAAAAATCATGTGCCAACTTAAAATAAGGATGATTCAAACATATAAAAAATGAATTATTTTTTATAAAGTATCAAGACAATCCATTTCAAATTTCTATGTTTTGCCAATGTGACATTAGTTTTAGAGGAATTTGACACTTTTCTCATGTGAAAACATACACTTTGAGTCATATCGACAACATCATGAGTAATATTGATGTGCAGTTGATTAATAGACATCAAAAATGAATTAAAGATTACTTTCCTTATATATAAATTCAATATGAGCTCTTTTAATTGTTTTTTTATGTAAATATTTTTTTAGACTAAAACGAATTTTTTTATGAACGTGCACATATAGTCATAATGTGAATATCATGTGTTGAACTAATGTGAGGTAGATTCCAATATATCATAAAGTAATTGTATATAATTTTAAACAATGAATTATTATTGAATGATCCTATTTCCTTGGTTTTAGATATGTGTCAAAATGTTTTATACTAAATGACACTTTCTTAATGTGAGAACACACACCTCGATTCATATTGCCCACTTCATGTGTCATTTTGCTTTGAGATCAATTCCTACACATAAAAAATAAAACATGGATCACTTTAAAAATATTTGAATATATTACAAGGTTATTTTATGACTTTTGAAAATAAATTTTTTTATTTAAACTAAAAAACCCTTTTATATCGAAAACACATTCTTTGAGTCATACCAACCACATCATGGCTCAAATTGACTTGTGTACTATCCCTAAACAACATAATTTAAATATGTATCATTGTAATAAATTTTCAATAACATTATATATATTTTTCAAAGTTTTGGCTATGTGACACATGTTTTAGAGTAAAATGACACATTAAATGTGAAAAAAAACATTTTGAGTCATAATGTCCACATCATGTGTTATATTGATTTATATTCAATGATTAAATGTTAAAATTTAATTATGGATATTTATCCTAAATAATCAAGAAAACAAGAGATAAATTTTTTGGGTTCTCTTATGAGAATCACATTTTAGACTAAAATGACACTTTAATATTGAAAACATGTACATTTATTACTAGAATCCACACTATGTGTCAGGTTGACAAACAGTTCATTAGTATACTAAAAAAGAATCATGAATTGTATTCCAAACTTATTGAGATAATATGATCTTATTTTCTCAGTTTTGGTAGTTTGACCCTTTTTATTAAAAAATAACACATTTTTTATATGAAAACAGGCCCTCAAAATTCCAAATGTATTATGTGAATATGAATTCATTTTATTTATTATGACCAATTGACACAAGTTTTATAGAAATATTACAGATTTATAATGTGAAAACATTCACTTAGAGGCATACAAACCAAATCATGTATTAGATTAACATAAAGTTAATTCATACACATTTAAAACGAATTGTAGACTATTTTACAATATTCTAAAACAATATGATCTCAATTTGTTAGTTCTTATAATGTGATCTCTAATGTGAAGTAATATATCTTTTTATATTTAAATTACTCTCATTATGTCATACCACCTACACTGTGTGTCCAATTGATATGTTATAAAATCATAATGGTCAATGTGAAATAAAAAAATTAAAACATTAAATATAATCAACTCAACTGAATGTGAAGAATCATTTTGACACCACAAACTCTTCCAAATCATATCTACAAAAATATTTTTTTTTCTTTTGAGTATATAGATTGCTATAAATTCTAGAATTTTTTAGAAAATATTTAAAAAATGAGATTAATAAATATTTTAAATGAAATTATAATTACTGTAAAAAATACATGGTTGTTGATGCTGAATTTTTTATGGTATATGATATCATTAATAAATTCAAAAACATATCAAGTATTATCGTGTTGATAATTCTTTTTTAAAATACTATAGAAACATGGAACAAAATAATTACATTATTTTGATATTTGTTTTGATATTTAAAAATATTACTATATATAACACAATATGTCTCTATTTTGAAGTAATACATAGTATTCATGTGTTTAGTCACTGACTTCATAGCATGATTTAGATGATATTTATTGACCATCCTATCATAGAAAAAATATCATTAAAACACAAGCTAAAATGTATAATTATATGTTTATATGTAAAAAAGACTCTTTCAATGTATTAAAACTTCATAATGGACATCATTTGCAGTTGATTTGTTTGAAATCCATTATTTGGATCCAAAAACATTTAGGGTATCAAAATTGAAAGTCATTTTTATAATATTATTCATCAAAAAACAAAAAAAAACTATTAAAATAAATAATAATATAGTTTATATGATTAGATTGTAGAGTTTTACAACTAAATTGTAGAAATCAATAGAAGTTTTCAATCTGTTATTTTATTTTTATCCATCATGCATAGATTATTATTTTCTACATAAAAATCTTCTATTTATATATGACCACTTAGAAAAAAATAAAATAGTTGGACCAATGATTCCAATTTATTATTCATAAGGGTTTCTATTTAAAATGAATTAATATATAATCCTATAAAAAATTTAAATTATTATTAACTATAATGAACATAGTAGATATTTGTTGAATTTTTTTTGTTAAAATATATCTCATTAATTCATTAAAAATATACATTCCCATTCTTTCAGACTTGAAAATTCTATTTTTAATCAAGATATAAATTCCATCTATAATGGACTCACCAAATATTTAATCTACATAGTCAATGTAGGACACATTTCCATATTTGAATTTTGTATCCCCATGAACATGTAATGTTATTAAATATTGTAGTGGAAATGGTGGGGTGATGGTTCTATCAAAATTTTATTTATTATTTCATGGTTGATCAACCATAGTGTGTTGATGGGACCTTCTATTTTTTCTTTTTATGTCCATCTGTAATACCATACCTCATTTTATATTTTTTCCCGGAACTATAAATGTTTATTAATTTGAAAAAAAATCATAAGAAACACATATATTAATACCATGTGTCATTATTATTTTATTGTGCTATAATATTAATGTACAATAACACCATCGACTATGTTGTCATCCAAATCATCGATTGGAATAGATAGTCTGACCCTCAAATCTTGAGCTGCATAAATCCAAAATACCATGTGATCATTTTGGATTTTTTTATTTTGATGAATGTATCCCTCGATACTATAAACACTACCCCTCACACTAAGGATATGTGTGTGTGCTGATAGATATAAATAACAAATAATTTCACAATATAGAATTATATTAAGAGAATGGTATTTTTAGTTTTTTTATTCAAATTTAACATTTTTTTAAATAATTTAATAACATAGGTATGGTAGGTGGTTTAAGTGACTGGATAACCTAATAACTAAATGGGTCATGTGGATCTTCTTATACTAGAAATTCTTTAACTATTAGATCTATTAGATCATTTCACATATAATGGTATAACAAACTAGACCATAAAATAATACTTTTTAAAAAAATTATTTATGCTTTTAAGCCTTTAATTATTCCATATTTGTATCCTTGTCGATTTTTATTCTCAAAATATGCACAAGGTGACACATCAACACCTACACCTCTAACATGAAATATAGTCATGGATTCATTAATGAAAATGAAATATTTTTTCTTCAGTTATAGTTGATGATGATGATTGGTTCTAAATTATATAAACAAATATTGACATAAATAACTATATTTATTTAATAATATTTTAATGGATAAAAAGTATTATTTTGTTTTACTTATACATGATTTCCATACCCCTTGGGTGTTTTCATCTACTAGTTTTCAATATTTATTTATGTGAGCCTCCTTCCATGTCATTTGATATATGATAACAATATCTTTGGATTCTAATTTATCAATATATATATATACATATAATGAAATATATGTTGCTTTATATAACATAAAAAACATAAGATATATTTAAAACACCTATTATTTTAAATTTAATTGTACCCCATCCGTTCATTATGATAGCGGTTTCTCGGTTTTGATAAATTCTACACATTTTCATCACTCCTTTATCTAATAAATTATCAATTTTGATTAAAATTTTATAAAATGAATAATTTCAAATACAATATTATCTATTACATTACACATGAAATGATTCCTCATTATGGTGACTAATGAAATATTTACACATTTTGTTATTTATATTTTGTCAATACACAGTTGGTGGGAAGGGGTTTACATTGCCCTTAGTATCCTTGAGATTCCTCTTTATCAAAAGTTTTTGAAGGGATCTATGATCTTTTCTATACACTATTAACAAAAAATTATTATGGAAACCATCTAAAATAAAATAACATTCTTTGGAATAATGAAAAGTAATTCAATGTTTCATTAGATATTTTTTTGTATAATGATAAAAGTTTATAACAATATTACCATAATATATTCCGAAATGATTCCATTTAATGTAGGAAAGACATTATTCAATGTATTTATAATAATCATCACATTCATTTGAGTTTTGACCCCATTGTTATAAGTGAATATTAACTTGTTGGTCCCAATAGGGTCACCACATTGATTCCGCCCAACCTAAAATTTAATATATTTTATTATTAACATAATCACTCTAGTTAATATGTTGGGGTTACACTGCTCTTTTTTTCTCTATGTGATTTTGATCCCCCAACAATTTATCAGTTTATGTAATAAAAGTGTGTTTTCCTCTAGATTGGTAACTTCAACATGTATTGAGGATACTATAACAATGAGTAGTTATAAAACTAGTTATGATATATAAATTTTTAATAGAATAAATTATAATGTGAGTCAATGTGTTTTACAATAACGAAACATTAACATCTTCATTAAATTAACTTTTTTCATTAAATGGTGAATATATTTAGATCATCTATTGGTTATTCAATTCCCATTATTATGGTTTCATTAAACATACAACACACTATATGCATGAGTATTTACATAAACTGATTATGATTTCCCTATGAAAGGGTCATCCCTAGTTTTATTTTCATCTAACCCTACCATTTTATTAATCCCCAACAAAATAATTGTCCAATATCTATTTCTAAGATTTAGGAAATACGATACATGAACCGCTTATAAATAAATTATGAATGGTTAATCATTATGCCGTTATATAATAATAATCACCTCCACAAAGCTCAATTCATTATTTAAACTACACACCTATCATAATATCATTTACAAGGTAAAATCATCACTTAAAATGTCATATAATCCAACTTGTATATTGGTTCAAAAATTCCAAAGTACGAAATATTCACATAAATTGGATAACTATCCATATAACATGATATGTACATCACATCCTTAATAATAATAAACCTATTAGTTTTTGTCATTACATGTTCATATTATTATTTTACATAACATATATTACAATTTATTACATAACTATTGTTAGATAATAAATTTACACTTGGTCATCTAAATGGTTGTGAATGTAATTATGGAATTGAATCCAAATTTATAGATAACTCCTCATAAATATAATCATGAAACTATCATAAAAACTATTTATTATTTTTATTTTAAATCCATATTACATCCCTTATTGTATTCAATTTTTTATTAATTATTTTTTGGGATTTAATTTATGGAACAACCACATCACTTTTATGAAAAATGTAATGGTGATCAAGTGAAATCTATGTAATGGTAATTTTAACAACACCACTATAAAAAATCACATCTCCCACAGGGCATCCATGATTATGAGATTTTTAAAACCAATGCTATCATCATTTTATAAGCCATTGGTATAAAAACAAATAGATTCATGTACAATATATCACTCCTAAAATCAACTTTATGGCTAAATTTGATTCTAAAACTAGTATTTCAAAATCTCTATAGAACATTTAATGGGGTAGATCCATCTGTAATGTACCTGGCCACATAGTTGAATCTCTCTAACTAAGTGAGCAGTCAATTTGAAATTTATATCAAATAATTAATGTGAAAATATCATATCAAAATCATATAATATGAATACTGTTTCATTATTCAATATTATAAACTTTTTGTGTTCTATAATGTTTCTGTATATGTATTTAAAAAAGAAAAAAAAGCAGGTTAATGTATTTCATACATTTTGTGGTATATTGTAAAGTATAGATATATGCATTATATATATATAATCACATTTTGTTCATGTGATTTTATACCATTTAAGTTTAAATTTTTCATTTCCATTATATTCTATATATTTGATGAATTCCACTCTATAACCATTACATCACTCAGAATGTAACAAAATTAATATTTATTTTTCAGGGAAATATTGAATCGTGTTAGAGGATGAAAATTTCATCTTTACCCTTCACTGTTTCTATTTCATCATTACTCCCCATATATATCATATCCATAATTTCTGTAATTCCATATTTTTCATGTCTTTCAAATTTAATAACATACAATATAACTATCACATGCATTTTTTATCTAAATTCCTGAAATCAAGAAAATATCTAACAAAAAATATTTCTGGGATAGTAATTTAATAATATATGGTTTCTTTTTCCAAGAAGATTTTCTATGGTTTTTCAAAAAGGGATTACCAAAAATATAAATATCATTTACTTTCTTGAACTCATGATTACCCGTTAGTGGAAGGAGTGTTGTATATTTATTTTATCCATGGAATGATATTATCCAAGATTGGTAAAAATTTCCTTAGGGTAAAATTCTATGATGTATTAATAACACATTTCTCGAGTAATATTTTATTATAAATATGTGTATACCATCTTAAGAAATGAGAAATCCAATTTTTTTTATTCCACATCAAAACAAGTTTCCCTAAGCATGAAATTATTTTTTCATCCCGTCCAATATAGATTTTGGTGAAAACTATCCACTTATATGACTACCATACACTGTTCCACCAGTATCCAACATTAATTATTAGTCTTTTCTCAATAGAAGAAAATAGAACTCTATATAATTACAATGTTTTTTATAAAAATTGTTAAATATGGCATAAAGTATTTTCACTTCATGAATAACTATAGTGAAATGTTATAATTTACCAACATAAATGGCCAATTACTATAAAGACTACTTTTATACAAAAATATTCATTCCATCTGTAGTTAATTTAAGAAAGGGGAATCATGAACCATTTTAAAAATTTGTAATCCTATAATCAATTTACTTCTATAGTGTAGAACATGCTTTGTAGCATAGATTCTCACATTCAATTCACTTATCATCATATCATGTCAATTTATTAGTGGTTTATGAATGTCCTTATAGTATTCTAAATTATATAGAAATTACCATAAAACAATTAAAGGAGTTAATTCAAGATTCTTGTATCAATTTGTGACACACTTAATGAACATTATATGTTATTCAAGGTCCTAAAAAAATAAACATAATCACATGGAAATAAATATTTTTTTTCAAAATATATACCTAGTTAATATAAAATTATTTTATAATTTTATTTTCAATAAGGATGATCATTTTCATCAGGTAGTATGTCAATTAAGAGTCCAAATTTTTTGTTAATGTTGGTTTCTCTCCATCCATTTACATTATTAAAATAAAATACCTTCAATGAAGATGATAATATTGTATACATCATACAAATGGTATAAAATGGTCGCTTTCAAAATCTATATAACATAGTAAACAAGTTAGGAAAATCAAAAATTCTACCTTTAATTGACATTTTTCATTTCATCCATTCAGAATCATTCATCAATAAAACTAGTATCTATTTAAAATTATCCACCAATTATAGTATCATCCTAGTCAGTATATACATTAAGTGTTTCCCCATGTTTAGTCCAAAATTTATATCTTTGATCTATTCCACAATAAATCAAATGTTCTATATAATAATTTGATTAAATTCCTTCATAATAAAAACAATGTTAACATGAATAAAGGATTTTAGAGGGGTCGAATTCATACTACATTGAAAAAATTTTGAACTCATTAACTATATCAATATACTCATTTATAAATAAATTAGAATCCTTCAATTGTTTTTCTTATACATCCTACTATGATAAAAATCATTCATTTTATAAAAAACTAATAAATTCCCATAAGGTATCCATATAATATAAATATATGCATTGATTTGTATACAAAGCACCAATATTTGACCAATAAATATATAATTATGTATATGCATGTGTCAAAACACATTTGTGAGTAAAAATTTTAATCCCATGTTTTAATGAAGTACATAATATTTAAATTAAATGGACAAAGTTAATTCAACATCTATGAAAATTTATATTTTCCCAATGAAAATTATCATACTAACATTGGAATAAAAACATGTGGTTCATATTATCTCTTTGTATATGTGGTTTTCATTAGTTGGAATGTTTTGAAAATGCTGACCCTCTTTAATTTTCCCAATAGAACCCTAGAAAAAATTGGATTTGGTAAATTTTTACATCAGAATAATGAATTTTCTACATGTTAGTTTTCAATTTTCAACATAGGATTAATATTATTGATTATAGACTCGAGGTTAACAGTAATTTTTTGTGATGTGGTATGAATGTTTTTAAAAGAACTATGTATTTTAGTGTTGATACTTAAACCTTTATCTTCCATATTTGGGTTGGGTTCTTGCATTCTCTTTTACACATTTTCAAGAAGAATTCTATATTTTCCAATATAGGTATATTCGGTCCAACTATAAATCGTGACACTCCAACATTTAACATAACATAACCCTCTATTGATAGTATTCATAATGAAATCGATATCTCTCAATGATTTCCTTTGTGATTCTAGATTAAAAGTGGGGATAGCGGTTTCATACACAATGTGGTCTTTGAAAATGTCCCAAAATTCTATAAATATGATAAAAAATTCGTCACTTTTTGAATTAATTTGATAATCTTTGGAATGATCCTCGCCGCCTCACTTCAAATATATTTGGGTCGAAAAATAAGTATCAAAATGTCCTCCTATTTCTCAGACAAAAAACATTATGATTGTACTAATTTGGACCCCGCCTGGTATGTAATGAATGAATGAGGATGGTTGTAAACAAAGAGGGTTTTGTTAACAATGACAAACCAAATAAAAATAAAGGAATTTCCGGACATATTTCTTCCCATTCTACTACTACAACTCAGACTTCTGATATAGTGGAGAAAAATGAGAAAAACATTGAATCACATTAAACACGAGATAAGAATTATGATAACCTCAATGAATCTAGTGTTTCTTTATTGGAGGATGATGATCAAACTAATAAAATTTAGGACTAATACTTCAAATCGAGTTCTAGGAAGGGGAAAAATCTAATGGTGTATTCTAATGGATACATTAAAACAAATCCCAAAAATATATGAAATGTAGGGATTATTATACTATAGAGAGAAAAATAGTTACAGGATAAGATGACCCCCATAGGAAGGAAGACACCGATCCTCCAAAACAACTTATATAATTTTATTATATTGAAACCCCATACTTTGACGAGGAGATATATGATAATGATAATGAACCTTTGAAACGATATACATACAACGATTTCATAGATGGATATTGTGAGTGATGAAATTAATGAATGGATGGATAAACATGATAAAAATAAATTCCAGAAATACATCAATTGTGATATTTCAGTTGATATGTACCTTCAAATTAGGAATCATAAGTTCATGAGGATGGTGGATGAATACGAAATAAATCCTGATTTAAAAGTTAGAGTCATTCCTTTGGAATGATTTTTACCGCTAAAATGTTCATTTGCTGGTGATTTTTGATAGATGTTTTTTCTTATTTTATATATAATTATCCATTTAGATTTTATTAATCTATTCTGGTCGCGTATTCTATTTCATTGGTTAGCCTATTTCGCTAGAAGATTTGGAGTTTGGTCAGTATTTTTGGAAGATTCTTATTTTTTGTTGATTATTGATGATGTTTGGTTCTAATCGCATTTGATTTGGATCATGATATATATTGTTGGAGTTACAATGATTCTAATAAAGATAAAAACATGAGACAAGTGTTCATCGAGATAATGTTATGATCTGATGTCAATCATGAGGAATATTATGTAGTTGAGGTTTTAACACTGTATAAGAATCTGGTGGATGCCTACTTTTGTTGGACTTTGTCTTCCATTCATGATTTTTTTGGAGATCATGGGATGGTTTCTGTCAAGGTTTTTACATAATTTTTTTTCTTACATGTTTAATATTTTCTTGGTATGTTGACCTTTTTTTCTTCTTCAATCCCTACTGGTTTAAGCTATTTACACCTCATACTTGGACTGCTATTTTTTTTGAATAAAATCAGGGGCATAAATTGGGTGACCAATTATTGTCACCTATTTTATATAAAAATATCAATATGATATATTAATATATATTTTTTACTAATTTAAATAATTATAAAAATATATATTATGTTTTCATGAATCTTTCATCCTAGGGCCATTATCCAAGCCATCATATGTAACGAACCAACCCAGGTAGACCCAGAACCTGACACCTGAGCCAATCTGTGTCAAAGCCTGAGCGGTTTTCTCGATCCTCTATATATAAATACAAGAAACATGGGGATCAATAGAGTTGTTGGAAATAGTTACATCCAATAAGATAAATAATGGAAACAAAAAAACAAAACTATAACTGAATTTCTGATTTTATATCATTTAAATTTATATGTAAAGAGACAAAAAAACTAAATAATAAACAAAAGAAGAAGAGCTAATCTGAACCTAACCTCAAACAACACTTCCATGTGTGTAATGGCCCAATATTTTATGACTATAAATCTCTTTTTATTAATGAATTATGGATATAAACAATTCACATTTTTGTTATTGATTTCAAATAACCTTTAAGTATCATTACCTTTGAAAACTTCACCACTAAATAGTGATAACATGACTGATATAATTATAATGGTTTTTAATCTTTTCGACACAGAAAAACGAGAGGATGGTCTCATTTATAATAATCAAGCCATTCGAAGCTCATTTTTCTATGCTCGTAAAGGAGGTAGCGTCTCTGGGATTCTCTCTTGACCATGCCCAAGCTGAGCTTCAACAATTTAAGCTGGATCAGAATTTCCTATAGAGGAAGTTCAAGTTAATAGAGACTACCACCTGAGTGATGTTTTCCGAGCTTCCCCAATAGTCTATCACTATCACTCACCTTACTCTTTGGTCGTATGTGTGTGTTATAAGGGGTTATGTAATAATGTATTATTTACTTATTGGGTTTTTCCATTTTTAAATTAAATGTATTATTCTATAAAAACCATTTATGAGAATAGTCTTTCTTATCAAAATGATGAATTTGATAAATTGATTCTTTGAGAAAAAATGGTACATTTTTGAATTATAAACATTATTATATTAAACTAATTTTTTATTAATAATATTATAAAAAAAGTATTATAAATTATGATTATATCTATTCTTTATCTGTAAATGATTAGTTAATTAGTTCGATAATGTTACATTTTTATACAAGAAAAAAAAGTGTATTTTAAACAATTTATTTTAACCAAATAATGAATTTATTAAATAATTAATATTTTAATAAAATATTTTAATCCAATAAATTTTAAGAATAATAAATGAGTATAAAATTTTCAAGGAGTCAAATGTAATTTTTATTAAGGTTTGATAACTATTTTTTTCAAAACCCTTAAAATTTCAATAAATGTAAGTTTTCATTTTAAAAGTGAAAATTCTAAAATTTATAAAATTAATTTGAAAAATGAATATTACTTTTTGAATCAAGATGATGAAATTATCTATTAGATAATTTTTCATAGTTTTTTGAGATAGCCGAATTTGTGGGTTAAAATTAAATATCATAAAAATAAAATTTGTGTTTTATGACATCATAATGATAATAAAATTATGTAAAAAAATACTATAATGGGTATTATCGGCCCAATATAAGTTTTACATTATATGATTGAGAAATTATATTTATTTTAATTATTTTATAAAGACCTAGTGAATTCTTGAAAATTTATAATATATTTTATACTTTCAATTGTATTTCATTGAGTGTGTGACTCACCTCCACATAGGAAAGGATAATATATTAATAAGTAAAGGATTTTTATTTCTAAAACAATATTTTGAAGATATCTTTGGCTAAATCCATGGGAAACATCATGGGAAGGTCTGTGGTTTTTAATATTTAATTATATAGATTCTGAAACCAATGTTTGTGAAATATTAAAGAATTTCTATATAATTTCCTATATAAACCTACTATGCTCCCACTTATATTAACTAAAAATCCATGGAGTATGTCCCACCTCTTTCCTCACATCTCTAGAGTCCCCCCAAAGAACTCAAGTTCTAAAGAAGTCCCTCTTCAATCTTTTGAAGTCACACACTCAAGTAAGGGATCCTCTCCATCCACTCTTTATTTCAATTCAAGAGCCATGTTTGAAATTAGAATTTTTAATATCAATTGGTTATATTTTAATCCTTTAAAAATAAATTAACTACTGTACACTTGATGTTATCCCATTTATGGATCTTTTATCATCCCCCATTTGTACCCGTACCTAAGATCTTACATGCCAAAACTCAGTAAGGGGTTTCTATTTCTCATTTCTATTCAATCAACTATTTTTTATTATGATTCTTTAGTTCCATATTTATATGTTGTGTTATGATTATACATGATCCCCATAATGGCCATTTTATTTATATATTATTAGATATTATTTTAACTCTCATCAACCACCTGTGAATTTTAATCATACATGTTCTAGGAAAAAAATTTGTAAGGGGTTACTTCCCTTCTCATTACTATCCATGTTTATTTGTGTTGTTATCACCATTTATTTTCAATTAGAAATATTACGGTATGATTTATCTCCTACCACATACTTCCCTAATTAATTTTTAATGTTTATATACCCATTTCTCTCTCATTAATGATATCTGAGTACACCCATTACATGCCAAATTCCATATGGGATTTCTCTATTCTTATTTCCATTCAACAAATTCATCTATATAATGCATCGAAATTCCATTTTAAATATTCGTATATTATGTTCCATTACCCTATTTCCATAGATTTCATGTATAAATTATGATATACCCCTTTCTAACTCATCACCCCACTCTATGAATTTCTATATGATGTCGTTATAGTACCGAAATTACACCACGTTTTTTCAAGCCAAAATCATCATGTAGTGAATACCATACCCATTAATATATCAAGGGTATTCAACTTTATAAACATATACATATTTAATTGTACTTACATGTATGTGTTCCACAATATTTTGTCATGGATTGAATTATAATGTTGAATGAATCCATGTTATATGATATATGTGGAGCATTAAGCATGAGATGAAAATGTTCATGAAGGGTGCACCATGATAGCACTCAAAAGCATTGGGTAATGTTTAGTATCATGAAAACCCACTTTAAATTAGGGTTTACTCTGTATAATTCATATGAAATGAGGGTTTACTCATGCTAATTTATGTTCTTTGAGCCTTGTATCTTTCAAATTTCATGTTTTATGTTGTTTCCACATTTCCATGTTATGATAATCGTGCTATATAATTCCATTATGTTCATGTTACTCTTATGCTCCACTGATATGCCTATTTTCTAAAATTTATTGTATTCTTCATGTTTTCTCATGTTTAATTCATAGATATGATTTATATCTCACCTATTTAACAAGTACGTCCTTAGGGTATCGCATGTAGTGTAAAGTATGAAGGATGGAGTTGGTCATGACAATGAAGATTGAAATAATGATGTTGTACTTCATGTTTTATGTTTTTATGTAATATTCATAATTTCCAAAGATACTATACCTATCAATCTTCAGAGTTGTCTAAATTAATGTTTTATGTAATTAATCATGTTTATGTGTGAATCAAAGTGTAGGTTTGTTATAGTTGGTATCAAAGGATATGTGTAGTCAATTTTTGTATTCAGGTTATAAAACTCTAGTGACAACATTAGGGATAAGAAATAGTATTAGAAAAACATCCCTAAATTTTTATTAGTATATTTTATGTGTTTAATAAATATAATACACTAATGTATGGATAAAAACACGTAGGGGATTCTCTAGAATAGATATATCTATGGGTAATACCAAAAAACACCACTTTGAGGTAGAATCAAATGGGAACAGGTGCATGACATTGGGCCTTGCATCACATTTGGTTCGCTACACCCAGTGGATATGATTTGTTAAATTCATAAGCTCATTATGATTGTTAATAATAGGGTATGAAAAAGGACCATAATACTATACATTATTAAATAGATAATGGATAACATAGATTGAAGCCTATAAGTTCATAAGTCAAGGAAATAAATGTATGTTATATGTTATTATTATTGGTAATTGGATTCCCCAAATGTATTTAATAGTTTAAAATACTTACCACTAAACATACTTTTATTCTTTACAATTTTCGGTAATAGAAGAATTCATGAAATCAACCGATGTGAAGGTCATTGTGATGATTGTTCTAATGAGGTTCCTAATCTGATGGGATCAAGAATCAAAAACATTGACATGATATATCTTTGTTAACTCAATTTTTGAATACAAACTTGGGTCAATATTAGTTTACAACCCCATAGAAGGAAGAATCCACAATCAATAGATTTATGATACAAATTCCTCTTACATTGAATGGATCATATCATCCCTCAATCTCTGAACAATGGATGACCTCCATTGATAAGATCTTCTCCATCCTTCAATGTTACGAATATGAGAAGGTTTTTCATAATGATTATTGTATGGAGGGTGAATCTGATCAATGGTGGACTTTGATAAAAAATAATAAGCATATGTAAGAGATCAATAAGTTCGAATAGAAGGATTTTCCAAAAATGTTTTTTGATATATATTTTCATCGCACCGTCCATATTAAAATTGAAAGGGACATCCTTGAACTTATTAAAAAAATACGACAAATCTATCAATTAATATGTGAAAAAAATCACAAGGTTTGCATGATACGACTCTGTATTTGTTGTTACCCCTGAATGCAAGGTTGGACGCTTCTTTTGTGGTCTAAAATCTATCCTATGGAAAGCCATAATGATCCATGACTTTGATAACAATGAG
Organism: Viscum album; assembly: GCA_963277665.1. Lineage (NCBI taxonomy): Eukaryota > Viridiplantae > Streptophyta > Magnoliopsida > Santalales > Viscaceae > Viscum > Viscum album. The sequence continues at coordinate 410,185,198 of OY728128.1, read as the reverse complement.
GAAACTATCTGATGTTCCCATAATATCTAAATGGAGATTGGAAAGTCTCAGGGGGTGATATAGGGATAATAATCAGAAAGTGGAATTTAATTATTGAGTCCAATGGATAAATCCAATGATGTTATGAAATTATAGCACCCAAATTACAATAGGTGCGGAAAGAAGTACCATAGAAATTTTCCAAAGGGGATCATAAAATGCTTTATGTGTGCAAGAGAAGGGTACCTAGAAAATAAATATCAAATAGAAAAACACTTTACCAAGACATATGAAAGCAATGATATGTTAGATCCTCAAAGAATTGTTCATTTATACAACAAAAAATTACCATGGAAGTTTGAAAATTGGTTCCCTAATCCATAGTTTTTTGAGGCAACCGACAACCTCATAGGAATCATGAGAGATATTTTTCCATCATTAATGTTGAACTGAATCATGACAACGAATTTGTTATAGGTACGATAGTTATTTATTAAAATATATAAAATGTAGTTTTTTTCTGGTTTTACACAATATTTTATATCCCAAATGTTTATTAGAACAATCCAATCCCCACCATAAATCATGGAAATTGATATGTCTGTGAAAATAGAAAATCGGGATGTTATTGCATCCCATGACTATAACTCCTCCCCTATCAAAATTTATGGATTGTACTTTATCTAATACATATTCATACTCCCTATTGTGTAAGTTTATGTAATTATTGGCATTTATTGAATTTCCATATATAGAGCCAACAAAAATTTATGTGAGAGGGAAATCACTCTTAATATGGATAATCAACCCCTGATTCTATACAACTGCACGGAGGAGGATGGATCTTATTTAGAACCCTCATCTCAATCCTGGATATTAATTCTCTCTAAGAACACATGTCTTGGTTAGATGATTGAGTCTAAATATGTAAGCATACTCAAATACATTCTTATTTTGAGGGATTTTGGTGATGTGTTTCTTGAGGAATTTCTTAGTCTTCCTCATAGAAGTGATGTCAAATTTTCGATTGATGTCATACCCAAGGGAATGAAAATATCCAAGACACTATATAAAATGACTATTGTGGAAATTGAGTAGATAAATAAACAACTACATAAGAATTTGGATAATGGGTTTATACTCATAAGTGCTTCACCATGGGGTGAATTATTCCACTTCTTTAGTAAGAAGGATGGTTCAATGCGCCTTTGCATTGATTATCCTGACCCCAAAAAATCACAATAAAGAACAAGTATCATTTGAAATGAATTGATGACTTGTTAAATAATATACTTGAGGCACAATACTTCTCAAAGGTGGATCTTTAGTTGGGATATTACCATGTATGATTGATGAAAGATGATATCCCAACACTGTATTTCATATAATGTAAAGGAACTATGAATTCATAGTAAGACTTTCAAACTCACTAATTCTCCAAAAAAAATCATTTACTTGAGGAATAGAGTCTTTAGAGATTACCTTGACAAATTTTTTGTAGTCTTTATAGATGAAATTCTAATATACTTCAACACTAAGAAGGATCATGAGTATCATCTATGAACTATACTAGAGACCTTTCAAAAAGAGAAGCTCTATGAAAAGTAAAGAAAGTGTGTGTTTTTTTTGAAGTAAGTATAATTCATGGGGAATATCATCATAAGTAGTGGGATATTTGTGGATCCCTCCATGAAATATGCAGTTGAGGGATGGCTGATGACAATAACTAGGACAGATATCCGTAGCTTCCTTAGGTTAGCTGGATATTATCTCCGATTTGTGAGAAATTTTTAAAAAATTTCAATCCCTCTTACCAAGATAAATCAGAAGGGATTAATGTATTCATGGAACTATGCATACGAAGTGGGATTCAAGGAGTTTAAAATGATGATTATCACTACACTCATTCTCACACTACCCACAAGTGTATAAATTTTTGTGGTATTAAATGTTGCTTCAAAGAAGGGAACGGGAAGTGTGTTAATGAAAAATCCAAATTCATTACCTATGCTTCAAGAAAATTTAATTTTCATGAGAATAACTATCCAATACATGAATGAGAGTAGAATGCCGTGATCCTTGTTTTGAAAATTTGACAACATTATCTATTTGGGGAAACTGTGAAATATATATGGATCACCAGAGCCTCGACTATATAGTCACATAGAAATAGTTGAATATGCACCAATGGAGATGGTTAGAGCTGATCAAAGACTCTGAATCCTAAATTCTCTACTATCTAGGAAAAGTTAATAAAATGGTAGGCAATCTATGTAGAAAGTATCTTCTTACTCTATTATTGTTGAGAATTGAAAATGATCCCATATTTTTATATTTTATAAAGATAGTAATGAGAATCATAAAGAAGGTAACATCCTCAATATTTTCACAAATTATTTAACAACCATATATTTAGGGAAGATTTAAGGATTCTCAAACGGATGATGCTGGAAATCATAAGAATGTGGAAACCATCATAAAATGGAAATCCATAGACTTTAATGTTACTGAAAAAAGGATTATGAAATTTGGGTCAATACTAGGTGTTCCATCAAATTTGGTGTTGATGAATGAACTTTTATATAATGCACATAGTTTGAATTTCCCCATTCACCTAGGAAACAAAATGATGTATCAGGATATTTGGGAGAATTATTAGTTGGATAACATGATAAAGTAGATCGATGAGTTTAAATAATAGTGCCTAATATGTCAGAAAGTGAAGGATGAGAGGAAGTAAAAGTATAAGTGGATGATGAAACCAGTAGCCATACCAATAAGGAATTGGAAATAATGACCATGAACATTGTCACCATACTTCTAAATATATCAAAAGGAAACATTGATATCTAGGTTGTTTTCGATCATCTTTTAAAGACATCACACTTCATTTCGATTTGGGAGGACTTCCCATTGGATCAACTGACACGGATATACAATAGATAAGTGGTAAGGCTTCATGGTGTACCACTATTGATTATTTCTAATTGAGATCGATGATTCACATATATATTCAATAAGAGTTTCCAACACACTATGAACACTGAGCTAAAAATCTGCATGTCTTATTATCCTCAAATTGATGGATATTTTGAGAGGACTATCCAAACACTTGAGGACATGTTGAGAGCATGCCCAACTGAATTAAAAGGATGATGAGATCACTATTTTCCTCTTGTTGAGTTATAATAAAACATCAGTTTCTACTCAAGAATCCAAATGGATCCATATGACTCCCTTTATTGGAAGAGGTTCAGAACATCATCTTGTTGGGATGAATTAGTGGAGTGAAAACTTCTAGGTCCCGAAATGGTCGAAGAGATGGGGGTGAAGATTAAGACCATTTAGTAGCATATTAAAGCTACTCAAAGTTGATGAAAGAGTTATGTTATCAATATTCGATGAGACCTACACTTTGATGTTGGAGACAAGGTATTCCTCTGCACATCACCAAAGAGGAGAGTTATAATATTTGGGAAGAAGGGAAATCTTAGTCCAAGGAATATCATCCCTTTTTGAGATCAATGATCGCATTAGAGCAGTGGCCTATAAACTAGAACTCCCACCATAACATTCTCAAGTAAATGATGTATTCCATGTATCACTCTTGAAAAAGTACATAACTAACCCATCTCAAGTAATCAATCTAGAGGTTGAACCATTGGATAATGATCTCCCCTATGAAGAGGTGCTGGTGAAGATCTTAGATCATTTTGAAAACTTTCAGTGAAATAATATGATGCCCTTCATTTAGGTGTTATGTAATAACCAAAAGCATGAATATTTAATGTCGGAACCTTAGTAAGTGATGAGGAAGAGTTACCCCAATATATTTTAGTGTATTAAAAGGAAATTTTGAAGGAGAAATTTCGTAATGGTGGAATGTTGTAAGAACTGGATCTTTTATGAATAAAATTCCCATTCTATAATGACTTATGGATATAGAAAACAAATTCACTCTTTTTTTATTTGGCATAAAGAACCATTATGTATCATTATTATTGATGATATAACCATTGAATAATGATCACATTACTGATATAAATATAAGGTTTTAAAAAAAATATTCGACATAGTCAAAGTAGAGGACAACCCCATATAGTAGACTTGGGTCGTGAAAATATCTTTTGTTATAGCTAATAAAGGAGGTCGTGTCTCTGGTATTTTCATTTTACCAAGCCCAAGATGATATTAAATATGTTAAGATTGAACGGAATCATATATATGAGAATTTCATGTTAACAGAGATTACCACTCGAGCGAAGTTATACGAGCCACCCATAGTGCTTTTCACTATATCACACCTTAACCTTAGGTATTATGTGGGTGTTATAAGGGGTTATGTAATAATTTATTAGTTACTTATTGAGTAATAATATTTTATAAATAAAAATATTATTCAATCAGTTCCTTTATGAGAATAGTATTTCTTAAAAAATGATGAATTTGATGAATTGAATCTTCAGGTAAAAATGGTACTTTTGAGAAATATATATATTATTACTTTAAAATAATGTTTTTATTAATAATAGTATTAAAAAATTTATTATAAATTATTATTATATCAGTTCCTTATCTATAAAGGATTAGGTAATCAGTTTGATCAGAGTTACATTTTTTTACGATAAAAAATAATGTATATTTTTAAATAATTTATTTTAAGGAATTAATGAAATTTTTTAAACAAAATATTTTAAAGAAATATTTTTAGAAAATTATTTTTTTGAATAAAAAGTTAGTATTTAATTTTTATGAAGTCAAATATAATTTTTATTCATGTTTGAAAACTATTTTTGTCAAAAACCCATGAAATTTCAAGACATTTAGGTTTTCATTTTAAAAGTGAAAATTAAAATATTTAGAAAATTATTTTGATGAAATTAATATTATTTTCTGAATCATAATTTCATAATTATCCAATGGTTAATTTTTCATTATTTAATAAGAAAGTATAATTTTTTCGTGAAAATGAGATACTATAAAAGTAAAATATGTGTTTTATGACATTATAATGATACCTAAATGATGTAAGAAATTCTATATTGGGTGTTATTAGCCCCAATATATGTGTTCCCATTAAAATGATTTTATTTTATATTTATTTTACTTATTTTATAAATCCTTAGTGAATCCATCAAATTGTATAATATACTGTATGATATTAATTTCATTTCCTTGAGGGTGTGACTCACATACACATAAGCAAGGATAGTATTTTAATATTTTATACCATTATAATTATAAAATAATTTTTACCATGCCTATTTGGAAAAAGATATAGAAAACTCCATGGGATGGATAGTGGTATTTAACATTTAAGTATATATATTCCAAAACCTATGTTTGTGAAATATTAAACAATTCTCCTCTCATTTCCTATCTAAACACACCCATGATCCCAGTTATCCTCACACAAAATCCTTGTATCACATCCGTACTATGTCCTACACTCTCTAGAATCTTCCTTAGGGTCCCCATGGTCTCAACAATCCCCTATGTAATTTTTTTAAGTACCAACTCTAGTAAGGGATCCTCTCCTTCCTCCCTTCATTTCAATTCTAGAACCATGTTTGAAATTATTCTTTTTAATTTAATTTTGTAATATTTTAATCCTTTTATAATCGATTACATATTCTCCATTTTTTGTTATCTCAGTGAGTGTAGAGACCCGAAGCTTAACGTACATGTACATTACATTACATTTGCGGAATACTTAGTACATAACAAAAACGCACCCACAAGGATCGTAATAGTTTAGTGTCTTTGGAAACTCGGAACGTAATCTTCTAATCGTGGTGAAAGATCTTCACATCTCCCATAAAGATCTTCCTTTTTTTTTACCTAAAACCTTTCTTTATATCCTGGGGAAAAGAAAACATAAAAGGGTGAGCTCAAATGCTCAGTAAGGGTAAACAAAAGAAAAATCAATCACATCATATTCATGAGAACATAACTTTTGGAAATCTTAACCTGCAAAAGAGAGCATAATTTCATATCATGGGATAAATCATAGTAGTGAAATGAAATCCCAATAAGCATAACTTAAAACATGAAATCTTGTGGAATAAACACATAATCATAGAAAATCATTTCTTGTTAGTCAAGACTCATTTCCAAGACTATCTTAGTGGACAAAGTCCCTTTCTGAATCGAGTAACCCTCGTTCCAGTCCTGTTTCACTGAACCGGTATAACCTACCGTTCCATCCATGTCTATCTCATTAGATATAAAATCTTTACCCAATGCATTGGAGGGAGATATAGGTCCCACCCATCTCATAATGATACCATTCTTATGTGTGCCACAAAATCATAAATCATACATCATTTCATAACCCATGTATTTCAAATGGGAATCTTAAACATCATGACATCATAAAACAATTCACAAAAGATAAAGGAATTCATAAAAATATTTCCATCATAAAATAATCAAATCCATGTAATAATAGGGATAAAAACAGAACCATTTTATTATCTTATATGGAAAATAATTTTGATAAAATACTTGAACTCCATTCTTGAGGAAAATATCCTTTCTTCTTCAAAAACATTGTTCCTTTCATAACATGTCATACGACTTTATTATAAAAGAAGTTGATTAAAAATAAACTTGAAAACTTTTAAAAGAAGCTTCTTGGAAATAATGTTTTAAAAATCCATTCATGTCGTATAAATTTAAAAAAAACATTCTTTCGTACTTTGTCGGAAAAGTCAAAAAGCACCTCGTACGAAAAAAATGACAAAAGATTCCTTTCATATATTTTACTAAAAACTCACCTAAGGGTAAAATTGGATTTAAACTATTGTAAGTGAATGGAAACAATATTAAATATTTAGGGAACATGGATGTGGATGATAAAATACACCCCAGTAAATGCCAAAGTAAAAACAACCTCGGATAAAAATGAGATTGTGATATTTCCCTTACCTTAGGTCCGAATTGCTTTGTACGTGTCCGAACCTCCTGTATAATGATTTAAATAATGTTATTGACTTATTACAGAATCATATTCATTGTTATGATATCATATATGGTTCTCTTATGGCTTTATATTACCCGGTCTTTTGTAAATTCATGTTAAAGTAGCATTTTGGGTAAAATCGTCTTATTTGTCGTTCGTGTTTTTAACTTGTAATTATTAATATGATTACTTGGATCATGATTAATTATATCCAGAATGTAAAACATGATTTATATATAATATATATTCATAATATACAAATATATATTATATATTGATAATGGAATGAAATTCACCGTTCATGGAGACGGTAGTCCGTACGTACGCATGAACGCTGTTTTCGTTTCCTTATTGAATTGAATGGAATTAAGTAGTTGAAATACATATAAATATACATAAATACAGTATCATTATTATGTCTTATATTTCATTAGTACTTAATATATATGCTTTATAATCATTCATGAATGGTTAATGTGGAGAATGAATCTCATCGCGTCGTGGAGACGGTAGTCCGTACGTACGCACAAGCGATGATATCGTTCCCATGGTCGTGGAATTATGATAAATTGTATGCATATTATTTCAGTATCAATATAACATTATAATAATAATATATAGTTACTCATTACACCATTATACCCATCCTATTAAGGTGGTGACGGAAAATAGATTACACCACGGCGTGGAGACGGTATTCCGTACGTACGCACGCGCGATGATTTCATTTTTCCGTAGGATGGATAGAAGGTGAATTAGGGTTGTTTCAGATTTATAATAACATATCAGTATGTATGTAATACTGATGTTATTACATTGTCATGAAACAACTAAAGAAGAAGAAGTTGAAGAAGAAAGAAATTGAAAAGATCGGTAATGGATATTACCTCTTCTTTGGAACGCCTCTTTGAATCCACCACTTAGGGAAATAAGATTGGTCTTTGAAGAATAGCAGGACCTCTAGGATTATTCTAGGGAATTGTAGAAGGGATTTTGGATGGGGTTGGCCGAGATTGAGTGCTAAAATTGGTGTGAGGAGGTGGAAGGGGAGGTGCCCTTTTATAAGGGAGGAGAGGGGCACCTTAGGAATATCTCAAAATATTATTTTATATTAAAGTCAAAATCGGTTTATAATGGTTCCAAAGGGTCTTATTTCGAAGCTAAAGTGGGGATGGGTCGAAATCCTATCAACCAATAGGAGTTAGACAAGCTTAGGCTATTATTTTAACCTTATCAATTAGATTTAACTCTAAGTTAAATAATTTAACTTTTACCATGTCTTTTTGTTTTCTTTCACTATATGGTTAATACACTTACTATAACATGCCAAAAGAACCCCAAATTGTTTATTATTAATTTATATATCCTTATCTAAGTCATTTGGCCGAACCTTAGATTTTTAGGAATAAAATAACAATTAATAATATAATATTTGATTTAAAAACTATTTTGTGTCAATTTTGACACTATTTGATATATGATTTTTGTGAAAGTCATAAAAGAATTATATGTTAGAACCAAGTTGATTAAATCAACACTAGTATATCATAGTAACCTAGAAAAATAGTGTAATTCATAAAAAGTCTTAAATTACATTTATTTTGGTATTTATATTATCAATTATGTCAATATTTCATTAATAAGATAATTACTGCATCATCTTTGTGTCATAAATTAATTAAATTATTTGATTTATAAAAATTACAAATAAAATACCATCATGTAGGAAATCTTTTTAGATTTCTAATAAATATTTACAATCGAATTTATCTTATTTATAACCCCATATTAAAAATAATTTACTTATTAAACTTTGATTTTAACTATTTTAACCCTTCTTTAAATAAATTAATAATAAATGTCCTAATCTAATCCAAGTGGGCCTAAATGGTCATATTTTATTCCTAAGTTTGTTTTTGGTCGAATTAAACTTGTCCAATAGAATTAATACATGTGTTAGGGTAATATTAATATCATATTTACCCTTAGTTACCCTATTTACTATTAACCGCGGTAAAAAAAGTAAAAAGTTACTATTCACCAAAAAATTATTTTCATCTCATTGAACCACATTTTAGTCCTTGATATTAACCGTGTCTCTCGGATTTTCGAAATTCCATTCACAGAAGCGGTAAAATTAAGTTTTATGAAAAAATTCAGTTTTTAACCAACCACTTAGTGGTTTCACTATTCATCAAAAATTGATGTTTTTCAGAACAATGCCAAAATTTCATCCTAAGATATATTTTATATTCCGAATTCAAAAATGAAGTCTATTTTACCAAATTCATAACATAGAAGTTGCATTAATTAATTTTATAATTAAATCACGCTGTTAAAACAAATAGCGTGTTTTTAAGAAACAATATCTATCAAAAGATTGACACTTGATTATGTCTGGTTTAAATGTGAAATTACATTCAATGACCAACACTGTATTAAATTGTAAAAATATATTCTAAATATACTTTAAAACCACTCAAATTAATAATTTATCACTATTAATTATTTCGATTAAAAAAGTTGTTTTTAATTATAATTTAGTAATTTTCACTATTCATCAGAATATGAAAGTTATCCGAAAAGTACCAAAATTTCACCTTAGGCTAAATTCGATACTTCGAATCCAAAATGAAGTCCGTTTTGAGAGCTAAAATTTCTAAAATTTTAAAAAGTGGTTATTACTATTCATAACGGCTAGTTTTAATAATATTTTAATAGCATATCGTTGTTTCGTGAAACTCGGTATTGCGTACTACACACGCTATCGAGGAAGGTTGCGATTGCGTGTAATGAAAGGCAAGTCAAGGATGCGTGTTGTGCAAGCTCCTTTTGGTGTAGCGTACAACACAAGACATTAATAAAATTAAAAAGAATAGTTTTCATAAAATCTCGGGCTGTTACATCCTACCCCCCATAAAATGAATTTCTCCCTCGAAATTCGTCGGGGTTATAAATAGTTTACTATTCGAAAGTTTCATTGATAGAAACCCACATCGTAAAAAGGAATACCAAAACTTATCTTAAAAAACTAAAGTATAAAACGTAATGGTTACCCATGTTAACTAATCATTGGGTATCCACATAGGAGAACATAGGTAAAAATATGGACATGGAAGAGAAATCTAACTGTCTTGTTCTGATGGAGAGTGGTAGAGGACATGGCTATGGAAAAGCCAGTAATCACAAATCCATAGATTTGTGATGATATAAGGTACCATCTGATTCATCAGGTATAAGATCACTAGGACAACATTTTTGTTTTTCAAGATCATTTCCCTAAAGTTGAAAATTTGAATTAGAATAAATACTTACTTTATTTTGGTACAATCTCACTGTTGTTCGTGCCTTGAACAATTTCCACTTCATCTCTTAAATAAATGAAGTTGAATTTGTTATTCGTGAAGTGTTAGCAGATCATGTGATAGAACGACGGGTCATTCCATCTGTCTCAAACAAAAGGTTAGCAAAAATTATATACATAAGTCGATCTATAGTGAGATTAATCATATATGGTTCCTAAAATGGACTTATACTTCATATATCATACATCTTAATATAATAAAACTAGTTTCTACTAAACAGGGACTTCCTGTAGGCCAGTGGTAGGCGATAAAGGCCAGTCGCACTTCAGTTGTGGGTTCGATTCCCACAGCATTGTCCGAAGCGATGGGCTGTCACCCGTCCTGCAGGTTGTCCTTTTTCTAAAACTATATTACTATAACATCCCATCAATAATATCGAAAAAACTTCTATCCTTAATCCATTCCAATATTTAGGCTTATCCATAATACTGTAGTCCACTCTCATAGTGAAAATGATTACCATATATTTAATACCATCGTTGATCCCCATATATCATAAGATATGTTTTGCTGGTCACATTCCAGACATTCAAAGTCCTTAATCATGTATTCTCTTGAATACCCATTGATCCTTAATGAAAACATGAATGAAGTTACCAAAATCCTCAAAATTATATATACTCAAACCATGATATCACTTAGTCCTTATATCAATCATGAGCTCATGAATACTGTAAAATATTTCATTTTTCTCGTTTTCCCTTCATTATGCGCATATCATTCTTTTTCCAAAAATATCTCAATCACTTTCCATGGTTATTGGTACCATAAAATTATTGAAAACCACAATAGACCAATACATAAATATTCCAATACTCCATGATACAACATTATTTTGGAATCCTATTACATAAACAATTATTCATTCCACCACATTGTTGTCATATTCAACATCGCCAATAGTGATCGCATGTGACTTCCCTTTGTCCTTTGCCTTAAGCGGTTGCTCATGTCGATCATCACTAACCCTTGGATTAGGGCATTTATTAGCATAATGCCCCATTTCCTTTCACTTGAAGCATTGAAGTGTTGGTGATGTGTTCTATGCAATGTTTGCTTTATTCACATCATTAGAATCCCTTTTTCCATTACTTCGACACTCAGCTACTCGATGACCTTCTTTTCCACACTTAAAGCATTTTCTAGTCCCTTTAAGACAATCTCCACCACGCTACTTTCCACACATTGTGCATAAGGAAACATCCATCTTCTTTTCACCATTAAAATGAGATTTCTCCTTGAATTCCATCTTTCGTTTCTTGTCAAAACCATGAGATGGATATGTAACACCAACTTCCATTTCTACCTTGACAGCACAACACACAATTTCTTCATTGCTACTAAGGTCTCTTATAGCTAATGCCCTTCGAAGACTTGGTTTTAAGCCACTGAAAAATCGATCAACTTTACTTTCAGGTTGGATGATAATGGCAGATGCATACCTTTCAAGTCTTGTAAAATTTGCTTCGTATATACCAACAGATTCATCATCCTTCTGCTTCAGCTCAAGAAACTCCTTTTCCATCTTTGTTCGAAGAATACGAGGGAAGTACTTACTGATAAAAAAGTTCTTGAACTCGTCCCATTCCATGGACTCAATTTCATCTCTTTGCCTCATATTCTTGATAAGATTCCACCATTGATCAGCTTCACCTTCCAAACGATATACTGCTAAGATGACTTTATCATGTTCAGAACATTGAAGAACTGAAAATATCTTTTCAGTGGTACTGATCCATTGTTCACCAACAAGTGGATCGGTAGTCCCATTGAAAGAAGGTGGACGTTGCCTCATGAAGGACTCAATAGAATATTGTTCCCTTCTCTGTTCATTTGGAAGTCCAGAATGATTCATAGCTTGTGTAAGTATAACAATAAGATTTTGTACTCCATCTCCCATAACATTTGTTTGTTCAGGAGGGAAATCATTGCATTGTCCATTGCATTGATCAACAAGGTTCCTTCGGGTTCCAGCCATCGTCTAAAACCCAAAAAGAATAGTGTGAGAGGCAAAAATCATGCTAGGGAAAACAACATAATAAAGGGGGAGTACCTTCAATATCTAACATCTTAGGTTTAATTCTATGATCGTTAGTGTAATTCTAGTACTATAACCTATACGTATACTTAACCTTAGGGACATCCCTAGACATACCTTAGAAATATCTCTAGGGATTTCATTAAAGTTCTCGCATCCTAGTTTCCAAAGGTTGACTAAACCTTTCCTCTGATACCAACTGTAGAGACCTGAAGCTTAACGTACATGTACATTACATTACATTTGCGGAATACTTAGTACATAACAAAAACACACACACAAGGATCGTAATAGTTTAGTGTCTTTGGAAACTCGGAACGTAATCTTCTAATCGTGGTGAAAGATCTTCACATCTCCCATAAAGATCTTCCTTTTTTTACCTAAAAGCTTTCATTATATCCTGGGGAAAAGAAAACATAAAAGGGTGAGCTCAAATTCTCAGTAAGGGTAAACAAAAGAAAAATCAATCACATCATATTCATGAGAACATAACTTTTGGAAATCTTAACCTGCAAAAGAGAGCATAATTTCATATCATGGGATAAATCATAGTAGTGAAATGAAATCCCAATAAGCATAACTTAAAACATGAAACTTTGTGGCATACACACATAATCATAGAAAATCATTTTTTGTTAGTGGACAAAGTCCCTTTCTGAATCGAGTAACCCTCGTTCCAGTCCTGTTTCACTGAACCGGTATAACCTACCGTTCCAGCCATGTCTATCTCATGAGATATAAAATCATTACCCAATGCATTGGAGGGAGATATAGGTCCCACCCATCTCATAATGATACCATTCTTATGTGTGCCACAAAATCATAAATCATACATCATTTCATAACCCATGTAATTCAAATGGGAATCTTAAACATCATGACATCATAAAACAATTCACATAAGATAAAGGAATTCATAAAAATATTTCCATCACAAAATAATCAAATCCATGTAATAATAGGGATAAAAAAAGAACCCTTTTATTATCTTAGATGGAAAATAATTTTGATAAAATACTTGAACTCCATTCTTGAGGAAAATATCCTTTCTTCTTCAAAAACATTTTTCCTTTCATAACATGTCATACGACTTTATTATAAAAGAAGTTGATTAAAAATAAACTTGAAAACTTGTAAAGGAAGCTTCTTGGAAATAATGTTTTAAAAATCCATTCATGTCGTATAAATTAAAAAAAACATTCTTTCGTACTTTGTCGGAAAAGTCAAAAAGTACCTCGTACGAAAAAAACGACAAATGATTCCTTTCATATATTTTACTAAAAACTCACCTAAGGGTAAAATTGGATTTAAACTATTTTAAGTGAATGGAAACAATATTAAATATTTAGGGAACATGGATTTGGATGATAAAATACACCCCAGTAAATGCCAAAGTAAAAACAACCTCGGATAAAAATGAGATTGTGATATTTCCCTTACCTTAGGTCCGAATTGCTTTGTACGTGTCCGAACCTCCTGTATAATGATTTAAATAATGTTATTGACTTATTACAGAATCATATTCATTGTTATGATATCATATATGGTTCTCTTATGGCTTTATATTACCCGGTCTTTTGTAAATTCATGTTATAGTAGCATTTTGGGTAAAATCGTCTTATTTGTCGTTTGTGTTTTTAACTTGTAATTATTAATATGATTACTTGGATCATGATTACTTATATCCAGAATGTAAAACATGATTTATATATAATATATATTCATAATATACATATATATATATTATATATTGATAATGGAATGAAATTCACCGTTCATGGAGACGGTAGTCCGTACTTACGCATGAACGCTGTTTTCGTTTCCTTATTGAATTGAATGGAATTAAGTAGATGAAATACATATAAATATACATAAATATAGTATCATTATTATGTCATATATTTCATTAGTACTTATTATATATGCTTTATAATCATTCATGAATGGTTAATGTGGAGAATGAATCTCATCGCGTCGTGGAGACGGTAGTTCGTACGTACGCACAAGTGATGATATTGTTCCCATTGTCGTGGAATTATGTTAAAGTGTATTCATATTATTTCAGTATCAATATCACTTTATAATAATCATATATAGTTACTCATTACACCATTATACCCATCCTATTAAGGTGGTGACGGAAAATAGATTACACCACGGCGTGGAGACGGTATTCCGTACGTACGCACGCGCGGTGATTTCATTTTTCCGTAGGATGGATGGAAGGTGAATTATGGTTGTTTCATATTTATAATAACATATCAGTATGTAAGTAATACTGATGTTATTACTTTGTCATGAAACAACTAAAGAAGAAGAAGTTGAAGAAGAAAGAAATTGAAAAGATCGGTAATGGATATTACCTCTTCTTCGGAATGCCTCTTTGAATCAACCACTTAGGGAACTAAGATTGGTCTTTGAAGAAGACCAGGACCTCTAGGATTATTCTAGGGAATTGGAGAAGGGATTTTGTAAGGGTTTGGCCGAGCATGATTGCTCAAATCGGTGTGAGGAGGAGGAAGAGGAGGTGCCCTTTTATAAGGTAGGAGAGGGGCACCTTAGGAATATCTCAAAATATTATTTTATATTAAAGTCAAAATCGGTTTATAATGGTTCCAAAGGGTCTTATTTCGAAGCTAAAGTGGGGATGGGTCGAAATACTATCAACCAATAGGATTTAGACAAGTTTAGGGTATTATTTTAACCTTATCAATTAGATTTAACTCTAAGTTAAATAATTTAACTTTTACCATGTCTTTTTGTTTTCTTTCACTATATGGTTAATACACTTACTATAACATGCCAAACGAACCCCAAATTGTTTATTATTAATATATATATCCTTATCTAAGTCATTTGGCCGAACCTTAGATTTTTAGGAATAAAATAACAATTAATAATATAATATTTGATTTAAAAACTATTTTGTGTCAATTTTGACACTATTTGATATATGATTTTTGTGAAAGTCATAACAGAATTATATGTTCGAACCAAGTTGATTAAATCAACACTAATATATCAAAGTAACCTAGAAAATTAGTGGAATTCATAAAAAGTCTTAAATTACATTTATTTTGGTATTTATATTATCAATTATGTCAATATTTCATTAATAAGATAATTACTGCAACATCTTTGTGTCATAAATAAATTATATTATTTGATTTCTAAAAATTACAAATAAAATACCATCATGTATGAAATCATTTTAGCTTTCTAATGAATACTTACAATCGAATTTATCTTATGTATAACCCCATATTAAAAATGATTTACTTATTAAACTTTGATTTTAACTATTTTAACCCTTCTTTAAATAAATTAATAATAAATGTCCTAATATAATCCAAGTGGGCCTAAATGGTCATATTTTATTCCTAAGTTTGTTTTTGGTCGAATTAAACTTGTCCAATAGAATTAAGACATGTGTTAGGGTAATATTAATATCATATTTACCCTTAGTTACCCTATTTACTATTAATCGCGGTAAAAAAAGTAAAAAGTTAGTATTCACCAAAAAATTATTTTCATCTCATTGAACCACATTTTAGTCATTGATATTAACCGTGTCTCTCGGATTTTCGAAATTCCATTCACAGAAGCAGTAAAATTAAGTTTTATGCAAAAATTCAGTTTTTAACCAACCACTTAGTGGTTTCACTATTCATAAAAAATTGATGTTTTTCAGAACAATTCCAAAATTTCATCCTAAGCTATATTTTATATTCTTAATTCAAAAATGAAGTCTATTTTACCAAATTCATAACATAGAAGTTGCATTGATTAATTTTATAATTAAATCCCGCTGTTAAAACAAATAGCGTGTTTTTAAGAAACAATATCTATCAAAAGATTGACACTTGATTATGTCTGGTTTAAATGTGAAATTACATTCAATGACCAACACTGTATTAAATTGTAAAAATATATTCTAAATATACTTTAAAACCACTCAAATTAATAATTTATCATTACTAATTATTTCGATTAAAAAAGTTGTTTTTAATTATAATTTAGTAATTTTCACTATTCATCAGAATATGGAAGTTATCCGAAAAGTACCAAAATTTCACCTTAGGCTAAATTCGATACTACGAATCCAAAATGAAGTCCATTTTGAGAGCTAAAATTTCTAAAATTTTAAAAAGTGGTTATTACTATTCATAACGACTAGTTTTAATAATATTTTAATAGCATATCGTTGTTTCGTGAAACTCGGTATTGCGTACTACACACGCTATCGAGGAAGGTTGCGATTGTGTGTAATGCAAGGCAAGTCAAGGATGCGTGTTGTGCAAGCTTCTTTTGGTGTAGCGTACAACACAAGACATTAATAAAATTAAAAAGAATAGTTTTCATAAAATCTCGGGCTGTTACAGTGAGGGATCATTAACCCTCACCCATTTGGAACCATACCTTAGCTGTTATTATTCCAAAATTCTATATGGGATTTTTCTCTTCTCCGTACCTTTCAAGAAACTCTTTTTTATTATGCTGCTTAAGATCCATTTTTAAATTTTCGGTTATGATGTCACATGAACCCCATACTATCCAATTTTTTATATATTACTATATCTTTCTTTCAATATCATCAATCCCCCTATGATCTTTATAGACCCCCATTAAGTTGCCAAACTTTTCTAAGGTATTCCTTCATTTTTCATATTTATCGAAGTTTCATTATGTTGTTATTCAATTTAATTTTCATTTAAAAATGATGGGGTATGATTCAAAACCTCAATGATTATTCCCTCCATATGTTATAATTATTATATACCCCTTTTTCTCTCATTAATTCTTTATGTGTAGACCTGTTACAATGACAAAATTCCTTAAGGTATTTCCCTCTTCTTATTTCCATTCAAGCATTTCGTCAACATTATGCTTCCAAATTCAATGTAATATATTGGGTTATTAAGTTCCATGATTCCTTTTTTTTTTATATTTAATGTATAAATTATTAGGTACCCCTTTTTCTCTCATCAACCCAATTTAGTGTTTTCTATATGACGTCGTTATGTTACCTAAATTGTACCTTGATGTTCTAAACCAAAATCCTCATGTATTTAATTCCATACCCATTTCTCTATTATGGGTATTAACCTTTATAAAAATATACTTTTTGAATTTTACTTTAATGTATTTATTCCAAATTCATTTTTCATGTAATATATGATGATGTTGAATGAATCCATGATATAAGATATTTTTAGAACATAGAAGCATCCGATTACAATGATAATGAAGGGTTCCCCCTGATAGCGCTCCATTGTGTTGGGTAATGTTTAGTATCATAGTTTTCCATCTTTAATGAGGTTTTACTCATGATAATTCATGTAATATTAGGATATAGTCATTATAATCCATGCACAATGTGCCTTGGATCATGCCAATATCATGTTGTATGTTGTTACTACATTTACATGTTACGATAACCATGATATATAATGCCTTTATGTTCATGTCTATCTTGTGAGCCATTGATAGTAATATTTCTTAACAGTTTTTTAATTCTTCACATTTTTATTTATTTAATCTCTTATTAGCCTTTATAGCTCACCCATTTCTAATATATGTCTCCAGGTTATCCCATTTATTGTTAAGTACGAAGTAATGAGTTAGCCATGTCAAAGAAGTTTAAAATAAAGATATTGTATTTCATGTTTTAATTTTTTATGTAATTTTCCTACTTGTCAAAGACACTATTATTCCCATTCCCGTGAATTGTATTTAATGAAATTTTATTAAATAAATCATGTTTATATGTGTAATAAAGATAAGGGTTGTTATAAGGTTTCCTCAGGGGTCACTCTCAAACTCAACACAAACCACCGCCAGAGGTGATTGAGCCAAAGCTATAACCCACCAGAGAATCAAAAAATAAGAAAAAAATATAGGCATGAGTAATAATACTCATTTGTTTGACCTAGATTAATCTGTTACAAATTCATTTCTTCTAAATAAATCAACATTGATTTTCATGACTGAAGTACAAACTAGAAACATAGGATTTTCCATACATTTCATTTAAAAATAAACAAAACACAACACATTGACCTCACATTTAAAAACAAGACTCACCCCAAGGATATAAGAAGAGTTTATAGTTGAGAAGTATAAGGGGAAATAAGTAATAAAACTATGGTTTTTCATTATAATGAAAATGAGGCAACCCTTTTTCATTAATAATGTTTTTCATGAATAATTTTTAGAAAAACCACACATTCATAAAATTCCAAAAGAACACTGAAATCATTGAACAAGGTAGTATAGTCACATTAAGAGGTAAATTGATAATGATACTGCTGTTATAGAAACTCAGGACAGACTAGAAATATAGAGGAGAACCAGAACATACTATACATGTGACTCATCATGAATTCATGCCCATCTTGAGGACATCATATCCACCTAATGCCTGACTGTCTCCCAACCTGGCCGGGTCAAGGGGCTAGATCCCATACCAATAATTCCATGTATCCAACTTCTATGGGAATCTATCTAGTATAAAAACTTATACAAGTGTAGTAAATGTTCTTATAATTACACTTCACTATGCTATGTTCCCATTCTACTTTTGTAACGGGTTGTGGAAAAAAATTCAAGGAACATGTCAGACATATATATACTATCAGAAACATCTATAACCCTCCCATCCCAGTCCTCCTCAACGAGTATCCCATTCCATAAATATGAATCACACTAGTGGAGTTCTATTAAAAGGGTATTCCCAACAATTTATAAACCAAAAAGGAATTGTCTCCCTCCTCAAGGGGTTTTCCAATTAACCAATTCAATATGTCAAACGAGCCCTACATTTTTTTAAAAACATTAAATTTTATAAAAATCAAAAATCAAACCACTTTGACAACCAAACACACCTTTGGAAACCCATTTCATCAATCCAACCCACAATTCAAATAAAAAACACACTTACAAGGGCCAAAGTGGAATAAAATTAAGCACATGTAGTGAAAAACTTTTAAAACACAAATCTCCATTAACATCACCAATGCATACAATGTCTTTATAAACAATTAATCACATCAAATTCCAACCAGTCCACTTAAAAACGACACGGGTGTGGATAATACTTTCCAACCATTACAAAAAATCCCAAAAACAAGGGGAAAACCACTAATTTCACATGATATAACTATCCTAACAATGAAAAATTCCTATTTATAAATTAATAGTGGTGATAAAATCATGAAATCATTGTAAAAATAACTTAATGGAAAATATGAAATTGGGTCCTACCTCATTGATGGAAAATGTCCAGAATCAAATGAGAAACATCAATCCCACAACTACCGCACCGAAAATAGACAAGGTAAGACTAAAAACATTAAAAAATAACTAAAAAATTTAGGATTAACCATAAAAATAGGATCCATAGATGTGGGAGAGATCCAAACCCAAGGAAAAGTAGAAGAAATCCCTAAAACGAGAGAAGGAATGAGAGAGAGGGAACTTACTTGATGAATTGAAAAAGAACCACCCAAATACTGTATGAAATTAAGGCACCAAGGGATGGGGATGGAATGGAATGTGCGCATATAGAGGAAGAACCTAAGGGATGGGATAATTGAGGGGTAAAAAGAGTTAAAATCCATAGGAGAGAGAAAAATAACAAAATTTGTAATGAACTGGAAAGACACATGGTTACTCCCCAATGTTTTCCAAACCATATGGAAACTGGGTGACTGCTACTACCTATGAACTGAGGTACCACACGGTTACATGGAACATACTGCATGACCATGCAGTAGCCATGTGGTAGGTTCTATTACTGATCGAACAGTTTGACAGACCATTCGGTAACCATGATCTGGGTACATTCGACCATAAAAACCCCAATTTCACACAAAAAAAAGGAATCACCCAAGGAGGAGAGGTAATACATGGATTGAAGAGAAGAACCTTCCAAAAACCCGTACCCATCACACACATTCCCCAAGAAAATAATGGCAAACCCAATCAAATCAGAACCAAAAAATAATTTTTGGTTTGAAAATTCTCCCCATAATAATTCTTTTCACCCATGGAAATTCATCCCACGATTTATACTATAAAAAAACTAGAACTTCCCTATTTCTTATGAAGATCCCATGAAAAGGTAAATTAAGAGACAATAAAAACATTACCAAAAAAGAATTAATTCCAAAAAAGTACTTGGGAGACCAAAATGGAGTTAATGCTAAGTGGCACACAACGCCCCCATAGTTTATAAACCTCCAGTTGGAAAATCCAAAAGAAATATAACATAAACCACACTCCATTCCTCTTTAAAAAAACATCGTGAGAAATAGAATGATGAATGGAACTCTCCTCCAAAATCCAACAGCTGATCTTAAAAAACATTCAACGAGTACCACCCTATAAACTAACATCAACAAAACCATTGTGAATACTCACACCCCAACCTTATAATCAAAAGGATAAAATATAATTAGTTGGTTCACCATAAGACAACCCACTAAAAACCTAAATTTGGAATGGAATTGAGACACCGACATGGGGAGGCCCGAACAGACTCCCCACTATAAGAATATATGAGATCCAACGAACTGGAAATCATTTCCTCTTGAACCGTGGACCAACACCACCAGGGGACGGGAGGAATGGACCATCTAATGGAGAATCAAAACCACAATATGCATTCTATAACTACTGAATGATCCTAGGATAACCACACAAAAACTAAACTCAAATAGAACAATAATGTTTCAAGGGCCATTAAAAGGAGGCCCACAATCAATAGGACAGAACAATGAGATATTTAAGATGAAAAGACCAAGGAAACTATGTTTGAGGATAATGGTTCATACACCTCTCACAAAGAGAATATAAATTAAACCTAACACATTCCAAACCACTGGTGTTCCCTGAATATGTGCTGAATTTACATTGGGACCTTTGTATGGATCTCTGATGATTGTAGCTTATCCTTCCACGCAGTTAGGATTCAAAAATTCTAGGAGACAACACACATGACAAAACATCCCAAACCACACTTCCATTGAAATGGGAATTCACAAGGGTTTTAAAAATCCACTCTTATAATATAAAGGGAAAGAAACACCACCCAATAATTACTATTACAATGAATAACATTAACAAAAGTAGGACCAAGAACTAAAACTAAATAGTTCTATACTCCTGCAAATGGTCTTGGGTGTCCATTGAAGTATTAGGCTTGGCTTCATAGTTCTTATTTAAAACTCCCTAGAAGAACCAGTTCAAGGGACCCAAAGATCCATAGGTGTGGAAGGTTCATGGAGAATTTGGGGGCAATGGTATCTTATGACCAAGATTGACACATTGGTGATAGTTCAAAATATTGCTCCCTGAAGAGGATTAAGAGTGTTCTGAAGGCCTCTTCATTCCCCTACTAGCACTCCCAACATTCAGATGCTACACATACTTCATACCGAAATAAAATTTTACATTTATAAAGACCTAAGGAAGACATTCTATCTAAATCCCTCATGTATGTCTAGCTTTAGTACCAAATGTTTTCCTCACCACATCAGATAATGTTGTCTACTTGAGCTTTTACCCCTTCAACTGCTTATTAGGATAAAGCCCGGGGTTTAAATTCTGAGCTTTCATGAGATCATTTCCAATATACCATGGTTCATAAGGATCTTGGTCTAAAAAGTGGAAAATGAATTCCAACACTGATCTAACACCATGTTGAATACTACACAACTCCATTATCTTCCTCACTTTATTCAACCCAGAGAAATTCTATTCAATGAACAATAACTTGAAGAACTCCCAGGTGAGAGCTTTCAAAAAAAAATTAAGGACAAAGAATTCCACTATTTCTATGACAGGCCTTCGATCACAATGGTGAAAAAATGTACCTTTAATTTATCCGAAAACACAGTGAAATTGAAGTCCCTATCAATCATATACATCAAATCCTCTTTTTCCTGAGGATCCACATGACCATAGAAGGGAGGAGTATTTATCATTTGAATGTCAAGAAAATAGTCTATGGTTCTATCAAATAGAACATTCACTAGAGGATTACAACTTGAAACCGCATATTGGGTATTCATAAAAACATTATGGGGGAAGACCCTAATAAAAAAGGAAAACAAGTTACTTGATAAAATCTAATCAGAAAACATGGATCATTCACATCCAACACCATAAAATAATCATAAACATCAAAAATAATGGTGACAAAATGGACCACCGCAAGTTATCAAAATAAAAAAATTTCCATTAAAATACTTTCCAAAAGGAAACAAGTTTGAATGATTTCCATACCCACCAATGGTGTACCATTGGCCCCAGCCACACACATAATCTTTCCATACTATGAAGTTGACTATTTTCTCATTAATATATATTCATGTGGCCACTCACAAAAACACAAAAGGAAAATCATATATCTCACCCTTCATTTACAAATCCCAAAATACACTTATCAAAAACATCCAATAGAAAAAATTGGAAATCCTATCAAAATATAATAAAACACTTTTAAAATAAATTCGAACAATTGAGTCAAACACATTTTCCAGCTTCTTAGGTCAAATCGATGTCATTTCTTTTATTTAAAAAATTTTAGAAGACTTATGAAGACATTTCCACCATCCTAGTTGAATCTATTTTCGTTTTTCCTTGAAAATTAATTACACAAAAACCAAATTCTCCACATACCAAGACAAGTTAATTTTCATTTTTAATTCACTTTTTCACAATTCCAAAACACATCATTTAAAAAATTGGAATTAAGAAAAGACCCAAATGATAAATAAGAGGGGAAACTATAGTCAATGGTGACTTGACCATATATCTGGAGGTCGTACTCTATTCACACCACCATCATGGAGGGAATTTTAGGGTAATGTCCATGGATCTACATAGATTTCCAGGATTTAATATATCATAGAGGCCACTAACCAACTGCTTTTTCATTTCACAAAACCAAACATTCAACAAGGACCAAAGACACCAAGAAACTCAAGCATCTGCTGTTATCTTGAGGTTTGGAACAAGAAAGACTTTGCAATTCTCTTCTCACCCATACACTTGAAGCACAAAAATACTAATAATTCTACATTGAATAACAAAAGTAATAATGGGAACTGTAAAATTAATCTCCTCATAATATCCATCCTCCTCGGATACCATTTTTTCACAAACCAAAATGTTTAGAACCTAAATGGTTCACCGGTGCCAATCCATGGTAATGCCCAAGAGGTGTTTCCAATCCTCCTAGGATAGAAACAATCACCAAGGACATCAAAATAATCATCCAGAATAGTTTCACTCAATACGATGAACAGATAAAGAAAAATAAATTAAATAAAAACCCAAAATAGAATTTTTTTTCCATATTTTATATAGTTTACAACTACAAAAAAAGATACAAGAATTCAGAAAAATAATCAATACCATAATAGCCAAGATGAACATGATACCAAACAAAACCTCCATTAAACCCTGATGGTCACTCTTCAACCCAACACAAACAATTTTCCAAGGCGACTAAACCAAAGTTGTAGACTATAGGAGAAACCTAAAACTATAAAACTTATAGGCATGAGTATTATTACTTTTTAGGTAGACCTAGTTTAATAAATTTCCAATGCATATCCTATAAACAACGAAGAATTTATTTTATAGTTTGATATACATACTATAAACATAGAATATTCCCTACTTTTCATATCAAAATATACAAATCATGGCCCATTTCGCTCACTTTTAAAAAAATAATCACTCAAAGAGATAAGTTGAGTTAATGTGGGAGAAGGATAATGGGAACCAAGTAATAAAATACCATTTTCTTTATATGTAAATAAGGGTAAAAAATTGGTTCATTTACAATGATTTTCATGATTCCTTTTTAGAAAACCTACACTTTCATGATTTTTCAAAAGAAAAACAATAACCAAGAGAAGTGGTTTATAGTCAAACAACGAGGGAAATGGATACTGATACTAATATTGGAGAAATAGATGAACACCTAAGAACTAGAAATAGAATTATAGCATACTATATAAGTAAGTCAATGGAAAATAATTCCATACTCCATGATAATATAACACCCTATAGTCCAATTTTCTCCCTACTTGACCTAGTCGAGGTATATGATCCCGTAACAGCAAACCCATGTATCTACCATCTATGGGACACTCTCTAGTACAATAACCTTGATTAGTGTAGTAAAAATTATCATAATTATTCATTGAAATAATTGGTTCCCATGCTATGTTCGTAAGGTGGGGGGGGGTGCTAAACAATTTTAAAAAAAAGCCACACACACATATACTATCACACCCTTCCACAACTGAAAAAACCTAAAACTCTTTAAGGAGTACAAAATGCCTTAAACAATAATAACTTCAGTAGAAATCAAAGACATGGAAATTACCACACATTTATCAGTAAACTTGGAAATGGATCCCTTCTAGAGGGGTTTTCCAATTAACAAATTCAAGATTCCAAATAAGACATAAATTAAAAAAACATATTTCATTAAAATACATAACCAAAACAATTTTATAACCAAACACACATTTAGAAATCCATTTCATCAATCTAATTATCCACTAAAATTGAAAATACACTTACAAAGCCCAAAGGGGCCCACCATTGAGTACCTAATGTGAAAACCCCATTTAAAAAATCATATAATAATTTTGAACATCACCAATGCATTTATAAAATACAAAACCATGTATTTAAAACCCATTAATCACTTCAATGTGCCAACCAGTCCATTTAACATCCACTCAAGTATCAACATCCTTTCCAACCATTCTAAACAATCTCAAAAAAGGAGATAACAACTAATTTCACATGATACAATTATCCTAACAATAAAAAATTCTTATTTATGAATTAAAGGATGTGAAAAAATAGTGAAATAAATGAAATCTGAATTTAAATGGAAATATGCAATGGGGCCCTACCACAAGGATATTAAAATGGTCAGAAGCTAGTGCGGATCTTCAATCGCACCACCACTGCACCCATGGGATACATGATCTGACCTAAAACATTATGACCGCACCCAAAAATTTTGGATTGAACCCTAAAACTCAGAACCCTAGAGTGGGGAGAGAGGTAACCCCTGGGAAAGGGATAAGAAAACCCTAAAAATAGAGAACTAATGTGAGGGAGGGAACATGATTCATGAATCAAGGAAGATCTACCTAAATCTGGCAAGAAATTGAGGCCATAAAGGAATAGGATGGATGGAGAGGCATGCTTAAGGAGGAAGAACCTAAGGTAGGGGAGAAATCAGTTGTAATGAGGATTCATAGGGGGAGGATAGAGAAAAATGTCCAAATTTTTAATGACCTAGTAGGCCACATGGTTTGTCCATTTGAGTTTTTAAACCATACAGAAATTGTGTGATCACTGCTACTAATGAACCGATGTACATCATGGTTATCTAGAACTTACCACACTATTTGAAAGACTGTGTAGTAACTGTGATCAGGGTACAGTCCACCCCCAAACCCCCAATTTCTCCCAAAAAATAAGTAAAGACCCCAATAGGAGTTAATATCATCATATATAAGAGAATAACATCCAAAAACACAAACTCATCACACTCATTCCCCAAGAATAGAATCGACAACGAACTGAATCAGGACCAAAAAAGAATTTCAATCCCCTGTGTGACATCTTACCTAATTGATCTACTGAAATACCTATGTTTCCTTCTATGAACACCAAATTCTATTATCCATTAGGGATACTTATCAGACTATTGAATATTCCCATCAGCAAACACATGTTCTTATATTGTGGGTTTTCATCAATACACACAACCGAGGAATATTCTTAGCAGGTCACCCATCCCAATCTCTACTCCCAACCAAGTATGTTTAACATTGCAGATCTAATCAGGTAGTCCGTCAAAATGAAATGCGCACCTTGTAGAAATGGTTAGTAACATTTTTCTTTTTTATGTCTCACTTTTCATAGGTGTTGTAGATGTATTGTTAATATGTGATATTTGATTATATTTTAATATCAATTATTGTCTATGTGTATATATGTATATGCATTATGTTATATTAGTGTGTTTTTTGTATTTATACTTATATAAATGTTTTATGTGATAAAATTTATGTATATCAATATATAGTGGTGAAAGTATATGATAATTATTTGAATACATAGTAATAACATCTTTCTTTAGGATCTAGAAAAGAATGTCAAAGTCTATCAAAAAATACATTGGTATTCATTGTTAGGAAAATTTTGTTTGATGTATTTATGGATAAAAGTAACTGAAATTTGGTAGATCCCTATTCTTATACATAAGTGATTGCACATATTAATCCAGAATAATCCAAAGGAGGCGAACATGATGTTTCTATTAAAAGGTCACCTGATGCTTTGCATTGTGTTTATAAAAAAAAGTGTAGAGCCTTTTGGTGAAGCTATGAATAAAAATAATGATTCTCGTCCTGGTGAGGAATATTTCAAAAATAATGGGTTTTATATGGAGATTGTATATACAAAATTATATATTAATGAAAGGGTTTTATAGAATATAGAAAGTGGATTCCTGGATGATCATTAGATAATGGATGGTGGGCCTGATGAGACATCAATGAATGGTCAGTCCATTATTGGGGATGATGTTCAAGAGTTAACAGACCAAAAATTGATGTAGGAGCAGTTGATTGAATCAAAGGATTGAAAGGTTAATCAAAAAATAATTGATAAATTTTCTTATCAAAACGAAATATACAAAGTAAGACATGTTATTGAGACATATGATTGATATGTACACTCTACTACTCTAATAGCAATTGATTTCATGGGAGATAATTCAGGGTCCTCACAGGTGATGTAACCTCAATTACTAGAGACTAAAAAATGGAAGTTAATGTTGATTTAAAAATAATGTTATTCGATACTTATACTTCATAGGTTAGGTTGTCTCCCTAAATGGACGTGGTTTTCATGACATACAGTGATAAAAAATCATATGAAATATTAGGAAAAGAACATTTAAATAGTCACAATCAATATAGACATCCAGATTTTATAAATGATTAACAGGAAGGTGAATTATGGGAAGATAACGTGTCAACCTTCAACGACCTTGGTAGTGGGTGAAATTTGTTTGATCTTCGATATAATAGGTTTGTGTTTCAATAATATGTTTGGTGATATGACTCACATGACAGTGTGGATGAAGGCTTTTAGCAATAAGTGAAAACATAGAGGTGAGGCCATCATCACAGATGGCGAGGTCATGGGCATTAGATAATTGATTGGGTTATCTATTTTTCAATTTCAATAAAAGGGTTATGCCCTAATTTTTTTAAAAAATATTTATAAATATATTATATATATGTTTATATATATATATATATAATTATATAAATATTTATAAATTTATAAATTTATATGAATATATAATATTTAATAAACATATTTACAATTATATACAAAGATTTTTAAATATATTTATTTCTAGTCATAATTATAATTATAATTTTAAATACATAAAATTATAAATATAAATGCAATTAATTATAACATTATAATAAATATATCTTAATAATAAATATGTTTATTATATTTATAATTATATATATTTATATATTAGTAACTATATAATTATATCAATATATAATTTTATAAATATATATAAATATATATATTTATATAAATATATTTATAGTTATATAAAAATATTTATAAAAACGTTTATTTTTAATTTTAAGAATAAAAAATAATGATTTTTTAAATAATAATTAATTTTTAATAATTATACTTAAATAACAATTATATTCATTATATTTATAATTTTATATAATTTTATATTAATAAATATTTATTATTACACAAATATATTTAATTATTTATACATATATTTTAATAATAATAAATACTTATATGAACTTATTTAATTTGAACACACACATATATATATATATAATTGGAAAAAAATATGGCTAAATATATTTATTTACTATTATAATTAAAAATAAATATATATAATTAAATTTATAAATACATATTTTTAATTATTTTAATGTATTTATAATTATCTATATAATTAATTTTATAAATTTATATATTTATATATATTTATAATTATAGTTATAAATACATATTTAATATTGTTTATTAAAATTTTAAAATATAGAAAAATTTATTTATAATTAGATATAGTTATATTTCATTATAATTATATACCTTTGAAAATTTTAATGATATTAATTCTATTATTAAAATTAGGTCTTCATCTTCGATGCTTAAAAATATATCTTTATTGGAACTTGAGTCATAGTGCTAATAAATATACATTTTAGCAGTACTTTCTTATTGCTGATAAAGACCAGTTTTGTCAAAACATATTATTTTACAATTGATAAAACTGCTATTTATAAGTTCTATTTTAAGAGCACTCATTATAACATTCCAAATATTTTAAATTTTACCCTAATATAGTTCACTATCCTCATACCATTTATACTACTACAAAACTGAAGATTTTCCATTACCCTCTTTCGAGCATCTTATATATATCAACACTTTCAAAACCCATGGTATGAGACTTGTGATCCATCACTCCCTAAAAAATATCATTATGAGTTTATTTTTATTTTTAATGGTTTGAATAGATTGTGTGGGAAATTTATTTACCAAAAAATAGATTATGACTATGTTTACACATGATATTTCATTGCTCTAATGAAAACATTGGTAAGAAAATCAAACCAAGACAATGTGACTCGAAATGCTCAACTCCTCCACTATTTTTGAAGTCAATCCTTATTCAATATATATAGTACATTTAACAATGGTTTATCTTATTGATATAGTTCTTCATTCCTTAACAATTAATTGCTATTTAATCCATTTAAATTTTTTTGATGCAGGGTCAAAGGATTTTTTAGTTTATCAAAATTATTGTTGATTAATATAGTGACTTACCAAGTCAAATAAGAAAATGTTTTTTTTCATTTCTTAGTAATGAAGGAATTTAATTTTGAAAATATATTTGTAAATATAGATACATTGTTGTATATATTCCCACAATTTTGTGTGAATATTCATAATGGGATGAGTGGTATCAATATTTTTCAATGAATACATGTGTAAGGAAAAAAGGTGGTTCATGAACAGAAATTATAAATCTTGAACATGGTTTTTTAATGTTGTTATTTAACATGGGATTCTCCAAATAGTATTTTCAATATTTGGTAGTACTTTAATATTAAAATTAAATAGTTTTCTTATTTTATGTTGGTCCCATGTTTTATAAATGATAACATAATTGTTTGAATCCTTGTGATGATATCAAAGATGTGTTTTGTATGCCACTTACGTTTATTTTTTTAAAATTTCATATAAAAAATGAAATGTTTTATATTTTGATGTGTTGTTTAATTATTTGAATTGTATAAAATGGGTTTTTGAAAGGCCTTTTTGGTATAATTTAAACATTTTGGAATAGTAATAGATCACAAGAACCACGACAAGTGACTTTAGGTTAATTTGATTTAAATTCAAGAGTTTCTTCAAATGATGGGTTCTCAAGACCATGCGATCAGGAATTATCAATGTTTTAATCATCTAAAAAAAGGTCGACTTATGATCCAAAGAATATATTCATTTAAACACCACATATCCCTCAACATTACATATGTATAAATAAATTAAGAATTACTCCTCCCTCTGGGTGTTTTAAATCACTCACCATTTTTTCTCAATCATATCTACCTATATAATCATATAAGATATCATTGAATTAATCATATCTGAGATCTG
Organism: Viscum album; assembly: GCA_963277665.1. Classification (NCBI taxonomy): domain Eukaryota; kingdom Viridiplantae; phylum Streptophyta; class Magnoliopsida; order Santalales; family Viscaceae; genus Viscum; species Viscum album. Next base: position 410,155,071 of record OY728128.1, on the reverse strand, counting down.
TATGTTTTGAAATTGAATAAATCATAATTATAATCTTTGTATCTTTATATATATCACACATTTCATTCCATCAATGATTTACACACTAATAAACAATATGAATATTCACCATTGAACTATTATTATCATAGAATAGTGAATTCATGTTGATTAAATAATTCACTAAGAATGACCATTTATGGGATCTATGTTTATAATTTTTGTGTATTTTTTTAAAAAATATTAACACAAAAAAATTATATTTGATGAATATAAATTGAAAATATATGGATATCAATTTTGTGAAAAAAGAGTATGAGGATGGAGTAAAAGAGGTCACCATGTTCGACAATGATAATGCACATGAACATTATAAAATAAATTTTAATTCTTTATGCTGTTTTTATTCAAGATAAATTATTTTATAGGATTTTTAAGAACACTTGATCTTTCAATTTTTTCAATGTTATAAATTTTTTACTAAACTCAGCGACAATTGAATATAACTAGTGATAATGATTATACCGCATTTTATGGATCATCTAATATGATTAAAAGGGAATGGAATGTAGAATTATTTATCAAAAATATGATTATAGATGTGAAAAATGATAAAATCCTCTTGGGGAAATGAAAATAAAAATTTACAATAAACATTATGAATGTCCAATGTTGTTTGATAATTTAATGAGTTACAAAAATACACCATTTTATGATGGTTGTACAAAATATAATGGATTTTTATCCATACTAAAACTATATAATTTAAAATAGGGAAACATATGGATTGAAAACAGTTATACTAAATTGCATGCTCCCTTGAATGATATTATCCTAATATATAATGAGATTATTCTCTGAAATAATATTCTAAATGAATTTAATAATAAATTTTTATGATCTTTGAAATAATACAGGTAGTCAAAATCGAATGTATAATTTTTCTCAAGGAATGAAAATCAATTAAGGATCACTCAATGTGTGTCGATTCATAATAAATGATATATTAATCATTCCCTATGAATGTTTTAGGTTACTCTCCAATAATTCCAATTTTTATAATCCTATATGAAAGTGAGGATAATGAAAGGAAATTTATTTGGAACATTGATAATATAAATAATAATTGGAGACTATGCCACCTATTAGACTCTCCTAAGTTGAATATAATTGATCATGTGTATCCTGATTTTGTAATTTAATCTAGAAACCATCATCTCACACTCTCAAAATATAGAGAGATTCTTTTTATTTTTCAAAGAGTCACTCACTGTAAATGGTCAGTTATATTGGTAAATTACAACATGAAACCATGGTTATGTTTAGAATTAAAATACATTATGTCATCTCTTCTTATATCAGGACAAAAATGACCATGTAATACTATTGATTTATATTTTTCTCCATTAATTTAATTTTTGAAATTATTATGGTATTAAGTTAATACATTGTATGATGCATGATGAAATAAATATTTTAAATTGAGATAAATGTTGTTCGAGATGATAAATGAATTTAATATTTATGGAATTTTTTTGGATAAATCACTAATGGAACTCAAGGGTGTCCTATTTGTGAATTAGGTACATAGTCAATTATGTATAATATTTCATCTAATACTATTTTTTGGTACATCACATATTTATATCCCAACATCATATGTATGGACCTGTGAAAACATTAATCAATTATTGTTTAGAAGAATGTATAACACCATATCCTATAATTGGTTATAAACTTATTGATAGAGTAAAAGATATCATAACATCTATTTATAAATATGTTTTTTGTAAAACCATTGAAAAATAGGTTTAAAACATAGATCAGTTTTTATGAATTACCATGCTAGAATTATTTATATGTAGAGGATTTTATTTATTCATATTATGTTGAAAAACATTTTTCTGATAGTCTAATTTTCATGTTACTAAATGTACCCATAAAAAGGATTTAATTAAGGAGAGTTTGGACATGACTGACATTGTGATACTTGATGAGTTGGAATTTTAGAAGTTTGAAAAATGGGGTTTTCTTCGTCCAGTTTCTTACACTATTTCCAGTAATGACATATATCAATTATAATACTTCTTTATTTATGTAATGGTTTTTTAAGGGTAATAATGAAATATAATTAATATACTGAAAATGAGTTATTATATGTTAATGGGTATGGAATCACACAAAGATCATGTTTTGATTAATGATCAAATTCCTGAAGCATAAAATTGAATTTTACCAAATAATTTCAATGATACAATAACCATGATTTATTTATTTTTAATATCTACATAAAAAATTCATATCATTAGAGACATTTCCATCAATCTAAAAAGAAATTAATGTCATATTATGTGAATGGAATATTCTCTTCTGAATCAAATTCTTTGATATAGTGGTTCACTTGAGGGACCACTTAATAAGAGTAATTATACTGTGTGGTCCGGTACATTATTTATGTATGTACCCAATAGAATTGTAAAGGTTTATTTTGAAAAGGAATTTAAAAAATTATATTTTTTCTAGAATGTTGTTTTGTATAGAGTGATATTGTTGAGGGGGCCGTTTAATCGTGTACTGAATACTAATCTAATATGAAAGGAGTTTTTCTTTCAAATTCTTTTCAAATTGGGTGGCTTGAATGTGATGTAATTTATAGAATATAATTAGTCATAATTACTATTATAGTGTGGGAGTAGGCTCACCTTTTTTATTCATAATAGTTTTGAGGTTACACCATATGTTGAATCCCACAGAATAATCAATATTTTATATGATCGTTTTGAGACAACAACAATAAGTATATTACTAAAAATTTAGATTCAACTTAATAATGACATTCATGGATCTCTAGAGGAGCATATGTGGATATATAATCTTATACTGGATATTTAATTAATGGTTACATGTTCTATACAAATTAATTTGATTAATATAGCACCATAAAATGTAGTGTAGTTTCAATTTTGGTTTTAGTGATTCATGTATTTGGTACCAAGGAAAGAATACCAATTAATGTGAATATGTCAAACATTGGCATCATCAAATAAATATTTGAGATGAATTATATAAACATATATCTGTAGATTTTTTAATGAAAGTGGGATTATAATTTGAGTACATCTCAAATAGAATAATTGGGACCCATTAAAGTAGATTTTAGTAAGGAATGTTATAAATAAAAATTTTTTATAATGGAATCATAGGTAGTACACATATTTTATGTTCCAAATCCTATTAAAAATGGTGGTAAATTATTATGTTATTCACTAAAAATATGAAGGGTTAGATATCAAATAAATCAAAGATGAATCATTCATTGGTGGTTCAAAATCATTTCCTATATTTCCCAAAATAGAAAGGGTACTAAATATTATAGGATACCACAATGATGGGATTTGTATCCTTGATAAATGGGTAAAATACATTCAACCATTTATAAAAGAGAGTTAATCACTATGTTTATATACTTTTTTAATATAGACTTTGTTACCCCATATTAGTATCCTTTCATTGATGCATTTAAATAATCTAAATTAAATTTCCATTATCATCTATAGAGAGTGATTTCTATAAACATTGGTTATCTTAAGCATGAGAAACACCATTTTTATCAACATCCCAATGCTCTCAATATAGCATAACAACAACCTTTACGCATGTTGATTCTAAGAATAAAACTAAACAACATATCAATGATTATGAATCCATGTAAATGTTATACAGTGAAAAAACTGTGTCCTAGAAAAAAATAGCATTATATTGTGGTGGTGTTTGAAAAATTATTATGGGGATAATAAAGTTATCAAATTTGAGGTTGGATGGAATGTGTAAATTCAGGATTTTAACTCCAAGAAGCCCATTTTTTTGGTACATTGGGCTCACTACTCGAATGTTTGTTCTAATTTATATATATTTGTGAAAAAAATTTGTTCATATTATTAAGATGTAAAATTTTTATGATATTAGGGTAACATTAGGATATAATTTCCTTATTTTCATAAATAAATAAATAATTAAATGTTGATTAACTCTTCATTATCCCTTGAAGAGTTCATTTATAGTTGTTGTCTCTTGAATGAAATTTGGAATAATTCTCACTAGAAGGGATCATTGAAAATTTTCCAGGTAAACTGACAAGTACGGGATAAGTTTATTTGTAATAATGAGGAGTAATTTATTTAAGGTAAATTGTGAATGGTATAATAATGTTCATGAAAATACATGTATTATTAACTTCGATTATGAATTTTTAATTTAAGAAACAACAACTGAGTACTGAAAATAAGAAATGAGCCCCAAAACCATTATACCCCTACCTTAAAATAAGGACGTGGTATGCTTCACTTGAAAATGGTATGTATTTAATATATAAATTAATACTTTTATGTTATATGAAACAAAAACATAATTATGTTCTATTTTTTATATATAGTTTGATTAATCAAAATCTAATTCCACCTCCATACCATGCCATATTCTATGAATGAAGGCATGTGTGAATAAGGTCCGTATAATAGTATATGAAAACACAAAACAATGTAAAAAGCCTGTGTAACTATTCTGTATTATGTTTTATTATATAAATAAGTATTATAAAAAATTATTTGTAATTTATCTTTATTTTACATGTGACTAAGACACTAGAATCATAGTAAAATGTACCCAATGAAAAGCTAATATTAGTGGCCTCGATGCTTCGAGAACAGTATGTCTTCACTAGAGGAGTGGGTTTTGGGTTGTCACCCCAAACATATTTTGATAAAAGAAAAGAACAAGGGGATAAAGATAAGAAAATGGAAGAAATATATGCATGATGGTGAACTATAAAAAAAACTAAACTAAGTATCAGTGTCTTTTGAAAATGTTGTGGGAAATAATCAATGAGATGTAACAACATAAAAACAACCTCTACATAAAGATCCCCCACGACCACTAGATTTTAGGTGAGCCATTCACCTCAAAGGGATATCTTAGAATATGTAATTCACATTTTCATAATTATTTATATAAATTGAGAACCATATTAAAACTATTACCTTTCCTGTACTATTATTATACACGTTGAAAATTATTTTTATTTATATCTATCAACACCCACCCATATACATGTTTTGAGTGGTACCATTTACAATACCGAAGGAGATATTTTATACAAAAAATCATCTAATAGGTAATGTGAGAGTGGGGATTAACACATCTCATTAATCGAGTATCGAGCTACATATTTCACTTGGTGAAAAAGATATTTATATGGTCAGGTTTTCTATCATATCTTTCTCAGCATTGTTAATTCATCCTGTAAAAATACATGTTGATAAGGAGGTGTTATTTAAAAAACAAATTCATGAAAACCCATTCTAAATTAATGAATAAAGTCATGTACCAAGGAGTGTTATTATATTCTAAAAAGTGAATGAGTAAAATGGATGGTAGAATCAAAATTAAAATAACGGTAATCAAAAAAATCAAAAATATATTCTTAAAGTACATTTCTCTACCCGTTAAACATCCACATTTACTAACATAAATATTTTAGGTTGATATAACATTATAAAGTTGTGATATGACCATAATTGATTTTGAAGAATATATGTGTAGAGAGGATATTAAAAAATATAATTATATAGATAAATAAATAAATTATGCATGAATGAATGACTAAGAGTCTCCATTTTAAATGTATAAAATTTTCAATGTGTTTATCAATAATATTTTAAGGGAAAAACTTATGAAAAAAAATTTAGACTCATTATTCTTCACATTACTTCCACAAAATAATTCTCAACACGACTAATGTTATATGAAGCAAGAGTGGAAAAACTGGTTTTATTGTTTAAAATAAATATAATAGATGAAATAATATTATTAATATCATGATGGAGGGGTAAAGCACTATATTTTAATCAAATAAAATTTATTTTGAAACTTTTAATTAATTATTTATATTTTTTTAGGAATCATTGTTTACACATTTCAATCAATATGAATACCCCATATATTTATTTTATGGATTCTATTCATGGAGACCCAGAAAATAAAAAAAATGTGATGATACTTATTAATTTATATTACACTACATGCAATATATTATAAAAAAACAACATGTTATAAATTTTATTATTTTTTACGGAAACTTTTATTATAATAGAGAGGTTTTTAAATATATTTATAATCATGGGATAAGGACGGTCTATGAGCATATAGAGCCTATCAACTTCTATATTTAGAATGGTGTTATGATATATTTATTATTAGTTCACTATGATAACATATATAAAATAATTTATTAAATTTATCTATGTTTATTTAGTTTCCAAAACAATATAATTACAAATATTTTCATTATTATGATTGAAAATTTATGAAAGAAATCATATACCATTAACAAACTTGAATCTCTGAAAAAATATTTCTGATGACAATTATAGTTTCATTAAACATATTTATTATTAATTAATTAATATTTTTAAATTACAACATGGACTCTTAAAAATTATCATATTAAAAATATGAAATATATTTGGTTAAAATTGAATGGGAAACAGACATATTATTAGAATTTATATAGATATCATGAACAGGAGACTTCCTACCACTAATTTAATGAAAATTTTCACAATTTTATCAAAATTCTTTTTAACTTCCGTAGAATTTTTACCTAATAATTATATTTTTCAATATTTAGACATCATGATGAAATGACATTCTCAGTTAAGGTGATTCACCATTGTACATTATCATACACAAAATAATGATCATGCACTCATGATGATGCAAAATTATTTTTTTCTAAAATGAATTCATTATTATTGGTTATCAAACAACAATATTATTAGATAGAGTTGAATGATTAATGTGTAGCAGAATAAAGAGACATGGTTGGATGTGTAATAATCAACAGTACCTAAATCCTATATAAGCTTTTCCCAATATTAATCAATGTTTTAGTTTTTAATTTAAATTTGAAATTTTATATAAAAACACATTTTATATTCAAAAAATAAATGGATGAAATTTAGATATTTTTATACTATTGTAAAACAATTCATATGAAATTTGTTATGTGTAGGAATTATCCTCACATTAATCCAATACATGGTGTGGCTGGTATATCTGAGCCAATAGCATGTTCTACGATTCCCATGCTATTGTGTGATTAGAATTTTAGGATGTTGTTGTGATAATTGTGATAGGTAAATGTGTTATGAATTTATACCCAACAACATGAAAATGTGAATTCCTAATGCTTATTTAGTTAGTTGTTGTCATCATTTTATACAATATTTTTATGATAATTTACATATCATATATATCTAAAAATTATTTAGTTTTTTTAATATATATTTTTTGAAGTAATACATTTCATTGAAATAACTATAAAATTATAGAAAATAGATAATATTTTAATTTTATATGAATGAGGAAACACTATGATGCCTGAAACATGTAGTGAATCATAAGGATACATCTAAAAAGGGGATTTTCAATAGGTGAATGGAAATGTATTGTAACATCCCAAGTAAATAATGAATATGTTTTTTTTTATTTATTAATTATTTTTTACTAAATATTAATTTTACTTTAAAGTGTTTTATTTGTTAGATTGATTACCCGATACGAAACAATGAGTTTCTTTGAAATATTACCTTGCCCACTAACAATATAATATTATTATTTTAAATGGTAGTTAACAACAAGACGTTGTATATGTGGGAATGAATAGAACTAATTAAAATATTATAAAATTTATTGGTTATGTGTTTTTTCATTAATCCAATAATGGTTATAGTATTAAAATGTGAATGAATTCAATTCTAAGCACAAATCATCTAACATTCTTCAAAAGGTCGATCTACCGTCTTTTGATGGAACTGTATTTAAATATAGTTTTGGTTACTTTTATATGTTTTATTTGAAAAAAATAAAATTCTTCTTTATAATAGGGACGTCAAAATTTATGTCAGGAAAATTTTTGGTATTTTTCTAATAAAATAAATTTTTTAATGAATAGTGTAAAATAAAGTATTTTAATTCATAACTGGCTTTTGATATAATTTATTTATATTCATAGATTATATTTTATGTTGGTTAAAAAGTGTAAATAGTTTATATTTTTACCACTTAATTCAATTTTTGTCATTAGAAGCAATTTCACTTTGAAATTGGACATAATCTACTGTAAATCTTTTGATAGTTATTATTTTTTTAAACAAGCTTTTTGTTTTGATAATAATATTTACTTTTAAATTAACTAATCAAACTTATATTTTTAAATTTGGTAAAATGTACATAATTTTTTTATTAATAATATAAAATATGTCATAGAATTAATTTTTTGTTTTTTTTTGAAAAACACCATTTTTTTATGAATATTAAACACACTAAGTAGTAGTTAGACATATGACTTTTTCATCAAATGAAATTTTACCCCTTATGTGAATTGAATTATGAAAATATTACATACATGGTTATTATTATTAAATAAAATGTGGTTCAATAAGATGAAAATAGTTTTTGGTGAATAGTAAGTTTTGACTTTTATTTATCGCAGTTAAAAGTATATACCATAAGTGAAGGTAAAAATATTTTTATAATAATATAAAAATACCTTAAAACTTGTCCTAAAATTATTGTATGAGTAATGGTAGACCCATAAAATCCTTGGGTGAGAATTATTTTCTTTTAATGCCACTTGGGTAAGATAATGATATTTGTAACTGTTTTTAAAGTTAAAAAAATTATCAAAAAATGTATTATTTTCTAAAAAACATATTTTATTTGGGTTATATAATTGATATATTTGACTACAAATATTAATTACAAATCTAAAAATATTTCCTACATCATTGAAATTTTTTTAATAATTTTTAAACATGAAAAAAATTAAATTATATATGACACAATAATGATGCAGTGTTTACCTCGTTAATAAATGATTTAAATAAATGAGATTATAATAATTAAAAAAAAATCAAAAACCTATAAAATTATTATTGTATGATCTTATTTCGACCATGATTCATATAATCCTCTTGTTTAATGTTTTTCAGATCTTTAGAAACCTAAAATCATTATAGAATAATATAATATTTTCACACTTTCCTAAAGAGGCCCTCCACACCCTTATAAAAAGCCCTCACTTATAACCAATTCCTCAAACCTCTCAAGACAATTGGATCATCCAAACCCTCATTAAATAATCTCTTAATATCCATTTCCTACTCTTATAATCCTTACCTTAACCTGTAGTCTCTTCAAGTAACCCTTTTGGTTCATATCAAGGAGAGTTGAACAAATTAAAACAAAAATTTCTCTTAAATTTTTTTATTTTATTTTTCTTCTCCAACTGCTAAACTATTTTTATTACATTAATTTGTAAAAAAACCCATATCTACAGAAAAATATGATATTTTTATGAGAATCATTCGAACTACACTTACACAAAACTCCATCTAATGGGTAACGAACATACTGTTTTTGTGAATTGAAAACTAACACCTCTCAAAACAATGATTTTTCAAATATCTAGAAAATCTTCTCATGGTGGTAATTATGATGAAAATGTATTTATATGTGATATATATTATATTTATGATTTATTTATTCTTCTTTATTTTACTTTTTATATCATATCTTTATGCTTTCCATTATGGGTAAATGTGATAATTTTATTTGACTAAGTGTGGACTACTGCCCCCTCATAGTGATATGACTCTTTAATGACATATGTGGGACGTAAAAATGATGGAGGTAATGATATTATATATTATATTATACTATAATTATAATATACCTTTATATCATTATGTTTTCATCCCATTTAATACGAAATAGAAATGAATGTAGCCTTCAAAAGTATGTACGACTTACAGTCTCCATGAACGGTGCATTTCATTTAAAACCTCTAAATTTTATGTAATTTTATTAATACTAATATATATTGTATATATATGATATATATGATATCTAAATCATGAATATCATTCTATAGATAATGGATATTTGACCACATGCACAACTTATAATTGTAAGAAGTTTATTTTTGACTCAAGTACTAAATATCGACAAAACGACCGTTATTAAATTAAATAATTAAATGATGTTTATAACATGTTAATATGTGATATAAAAGGAATAATAAACTTTAAAAATGTTCATAAGAAAATATAAATTGAATTTAGTTTATTATTCAAGAGATTAAAGAATGAACAGGTCAAGTCAGACATGAGGTAAGGGAACTTCTTAACACAATTCCCAGTCGTTGGATTGATATTACCATTATTATTAATTCAGTTCATTGATTATGTGAGAAATTAATTTTTATGACATATATTGTGTTTATACTTTATTTATGTGTTCATACATTCAATTCACATAACCGATCAATTTTATTTAAAAAATTACCTTCGTCAGCGACTTCGTCTCAATATCCTTTTATTGAGAAATATTTTCATTTATTCAAAACATTTTTTTATAAGTTGTATAAAAACCATTGAATATTACTTTTATTCAAAAGGAATAATTTTTCTATGAATCACTGTACTAAACGAAAATAAAGACTGATGTTTCATTTTAACATACATAGTTACAATGACCTCTCGGCCACCGTGAGTATTATTTGATCTTTGGACTCCTTAACAAGACTTAATCTTTTTAAAAGGAAAATTAAAACAATATTATATTTTACGTATTTTGATATATAAAATGGTTTTGATAATATATTTGTTATTTCAACATATTTAAGTGATATATTGTTATTGAAATGTGGAAATGGTTTCTTTCATTTATATTTTTTGATGTGTTATGATTTTATAATGGTACTTGGACAATTGACGGGTGGTTATGTGATAAATCAAATGATAGGTGGTGTCATGATAAACCATGACAGGTGGTTATGTTATATCCTCTAATGCATTGTGTAAAGTAGTCGACTGTATAGTTATTCCATTTTTTGATATTTGTGTAAGTTGATCGTATGGTTATTTCATTTAACTATGTTCATGTCCTTAGTAACCATTATATGATATGAATTATTTATATGGGGGTTATGGTAATATTTTGGTTACAAAAGGTTATGTAATGATTTTTTATTCAGTGATGATTATTTACAACTTCATATAGGTGAAAAGTATTACTGTAGATAAATTAATCATGTTTTTCTTGTTGTTTTTAAAAACTAAGAGTTTTACATCTTTCTGTATCCCCTATTGAGATTTTTATGCTCATCATATGTTTATCAAATGTTTTTTCAAAGTACATAAAGTGGAATAGGGTCAATGATGGGATCAAGGAATAGTTTTGGTATCTAAAACATGGAAATAGACATGACTCTTTCTTTTAAAGAGTTTGTATTTATTGTAAAAAAGAAGATACTAAGTAGATGTGTCTACATGAAATATTCAACTTGTTATGTATATGTTATGACCTAATTATCTATAACTCCAAACATGAAAAGATCCTCAATGTGAATTATTAATTTAATTCAAGATTATGTAATGTTTTAGTTCTAGGTCCTTATAGTTGGTATCAGAGGTTGATTTAGATAACTCTAGGAGTTAGGATATTGTTAAATTTATGTCCATAAATTAATTTATCGTAAGATTGAAATGATGTAGCATTTACATATTTCCATATTGAGTCACCTATAACATTTTTGTGTTAATAATGGTTTTTCATAAAATAAATAGGGATGTTGTGATGGGATGCCATATATAGGAAAATGACCTTCCAAATCAGCAACCTTAAAAGGTCAGAATCAGTATTGAACTGTTTGTTTCAGGGATGGATTAGTTGACACAGGTGATAAATGGTGGTTGTGTTTATTGATGATATTTTGGTTTATTCCAAAAGTAAATAAGAACATGAAAGTCATTTAACGGTTTTATTGGAAAACAAAAAACAAAAGAAACTATTTCGAAAATTCAGCAAGTGTGAGTTTTGGTTACAAAAAATTTATTTCATTGGTCACATTGTTTCAAAAAATGTCATAACGGTTAATCCTGATAAAAAACAGTTGTTGAAGAATGTACATGAACCACAAATATTATTGAGATTCATAGTTCTATTTGTTTGGAAAGTTATTACTGGAGTTTTGTTAGTAATTTTTCACAGTTATTTAGTCCAATGACTAAGTTAACTCAAATGTGAGGATTGATTTCAAGAATTGAAATGAAAATTGGTGAATGATCTAGTTTTTGTACTATCTTCTAGAAATGAATAATTTTTTATCTATAATGATGATTCTTTGAAAGGACTTGGTTGTGTCCTAATGTATAATGATCAGGTAATTGCTTATGATTCGCATCAATTGAAACTTCATGAGTTAAATTACACTACACATGATTTGGAATTGGATGTTGTTGTTTTATCTTTAAAAATTTGGGGCATCAATTTTATGGAGTAAAGTGTGAAATATACACTGATCCCAAATGTATTATGTATATATTCACTACGAAATAATTGAACATGAGACAGAGCAGATGGATTGAATTAATCATGGATTATGATTTCATGATTCTTTATTATCTGGGAAAAGAAAATTAAGTGGCTGATGCTTTGAGTCGAAAATGTAATGTTTCATTAACCATGCTACATTTGGAATGAGATCCTTTTGTTTTAGATTTGATGAAATTTGTCATAGAAGTTGGTTCAGAAGGGAAATTTGCATGATTATAACATTAATAATGATTGTGTTTTTATATTTGGGAAGAGATTATGTGTACCTGGTGATTCACAGTTTAAGAATGAGTTTTTGTGTGAAGATCATAGTTCTCTATTTTCAGTTCATCCATGTATGCAATAAAATGTATAAAGATCATTGAGCATAATACTGGTGGGATGGAATGAAAAGTGATATTTCTCATGTTACTATGAAGTTTTTTACTTGTCCACAGGTTAATGTAGAGAACTAGTTATCAAAATGGATTCTTCATTCTTTACACCTTCCAGAGTGGAAATGGGATAATTTGTCCATGGAATTCATTGTGGGATTACCAATGACATCTCGAGGTAATAATGCTATCTGGGTTATTATTGATCGATTAACTAAATCATCTCATTCCATTCATATTTGAGATACATTGTCTCTATATCAACTATCGCAGTTGTATGTTAAAGAGATAGTCAGGTTACATGGTGTCCCCCTCTCTATTGTATCTGATCATGATCTAAGGTTTACTTATAACTTTTGGAAAGACCTTCACAATTCGTTGGGTACTGAATTGAATTTTAGTATAGTTTTTCATCCTCAATTATATAGGATGTCAGAAAGAACAATTCAGAACATAGAGGAAATGCTACCTTCTTGTTCACTGGATTACAAGGGATGTTGGGACAAACATATTTCTTTGGTTTAATTTTTTTATAATAACAGTTTTCATTCCAGTATATAGATGTCTCCAAATGAGGCATTATATTAGAAGTTGTGTCGAACTACATCCTTTTTGGGATGAAGTATGTGAAATGAAGCTGATGAGACCATAATTGGTATAAGAGATGAAAGAAAAAGTTCAGTTCATTCAGAAGCACATGAGAATAGGTCAGAGTATGCATAAATGTTATGCAGATAACTGGATGAAGGATCTTTCATTTGAGATATGTGATCGTTTCTTTCTCAAATTTTCTCCATGGAAAAGTGTTATGTGTATTTGAAAGAAGGGGAAGTTGAGTTCGAGGGTCATTGGACCCTATAAAATCCTAGAGAATGTTGGACCAGTTGCATACAGAGTGGCTTTACCTCCATGTTTATCCCAGGTACACAATATTTATCATGTTTCAATGTTGATAATGTATATGCCAGATCCATCTCATGTTTGGAGCCCAGATGTAGTTAAGTAGGAAGAGAATCTCTCTTTTGAGGAACAACCAGTCCAGATTCTTGACCCAAGAGGGAAAGTGTTGTGGAATAAGGTAATTCATTATGTAATGATTTTGTTTAAAAACAATATGGTTGAAGAGGCAACGTTGGAATCTGAAAAAGCTATGAGGGATAAATACCCCCAATTATTTGATAAGCAAATAAAAATTGTGAGGACACAATTTCCAAAATCAGGGAAGGATGTAACATACCAAGTAAATAAAGAATAATAAATTTTCCAAATTATTAATATTTGTGAATTAAATATTAATTTTATTTTAATGGGGTTTCTATGTTCAATAACTTATCCGATATGCACCAATGAGTTTATTTGAAATATTACGTTCCACACTAACAATATAATATTATAAATTTAAATGGTAGTTAACCAATAACAGTTGTACATTCATGAATTAATATAACTATCTAATATATGATAATATATGTTTGTTATGGGTTTTTACAATCATTCAATAAAATTTAGAGGCTTAAAATAGGAATGAATCCCATAATGAGCACAAATACTATAATATTTTTTAAAAGGTCGATTTTTCACCGTTTGATGGAGAACCCTCTTAAAATATAGTTTTGGTTTCTTTTATATGTTTTATTTTAAAAAAAAATCTTTTTTAAAATATGGACATCAAAATTTAATTTGGGTAAATTTTTGGTATTTTCCTGATAAAATTCATTTTTTAATGAATAGTGAAAAATACTGTATTTTAATTCGAAAAATACCTTTTAATCTAATATATTTATATGATTATATTATATATTAATTTTATTTTAAAGTGTAAATATATCATAATTTTACCATTTAATACAATGTTGGTCATTGGAAGTAATTTAACTTCGAAATTTGACATAATCAATTGTCAATATTTTGATAGTTATTATTTCTTAAAAAAATTATTGTTTTGACAACAGGAAATAATTTTAAATTAATTAAAAATAATTTATAGTTTTTAATTAGTTAAAATAGTCATAATTTTTGAATTCATAATATCAAATATAGCATAGGCTGAGTTTTTTGTATTTTTCTGAAAAACATCAATTTTTGATAAATAGTGAAACCACTGGGTAGTAGTTAGAAAACTGTCTTTTTCGTATAAATGTAATTTTACCACTTCTACGAATTGAATTTTAAAAATCTGACATACATGGTTGTTATTATTATGTATATTGTTGTTCAGTAATATGTATTTTTTATATTTAATAGTAACTTTTGAATTTTATTTACCCCAGTTAAATGTAAATAGAGTAATTTATGGTAAAAATAATATTATAATAATATTAAATTACCCAAAAACTTGACCTAACCATATTGGATCAGTAATGGCCAACCCAGAAAATTATTTTGGTGAGACTTTGGACTTTTTAAAGACACTTTGGTAAGATAATGTAATTAATAAATTTTTTTTAAAGTTAAAAAAAATTATCATTATCATTAATTTTTTTTCTAAAAAAATATTAATATGGGGTTACATAATTTATATATTTGACTATTAATATTAATTATAAATATAAAACTATTTCCTACATCATGATAAATTTTTTAATAATTTTTATATTTCAAATAAATTAAATTATATACAACCCAATAATGATGCAGTGTTAACCTCATTAATTAATGATTTAAATAAATGAGATTATAGGGATTAAAACAATATCCAAAACCTATTCAATTCTTATTGTATGATCTTTTTAGACCATGATTCATCTTATATTCATCTTTAACGATTTTTGGTCCTTTAGAAATAGAAAATAATTATATAATAATATAATATTTTTACACTTTCCAAACGAGCCCATCCTCTCCCTTATAAAAAGCACTCACTTCTAACCAATTACGCACACCTATAATGTCTATTGGCTCATTTAAACCCTACATAAATTGCCTTTAATGATACCCATCCTCCTCCTATAATCTTTACCTTAGGCATAAATCACTTCAAGAAACAATTTGGGTTCATATGAGAGGGAGTAACCTGAATTAAAGGTATCAATTTCTCTTAATATATTCCTTTTATTTTGCTTCTCCGTCCCCTAAAATATGTTTATTCCATTATTTTGTGACATAAAAAGTATCTTAAATATACTCGGAAGATGTTATGAGAAGTATTATAACTAGAATTTCACACACCTCTATCTAATGGGTAAATAACATAATGTTTCTGTGATAGGCAAACTAACGCCTCACGAAATGATGATTGTTCAAATATCTCTATCCTACTCTTATGGTTTCTATTATGATGGAACTATATTTATATATGATATATATTATATTTAGTATTTATTTATTCTTCTGTATTTTATTTCTTATATCATATAATTATGGTTTCAATTATGGGTAAATATGACAATTTAATGTGGGGATGAGCGGACTACCGCCTCATCAAAGTGATATGACTCATTAATTCCATATGTGGGATGTATAAAGGATAGAGTTAATGATATTATATATTATATTATAATATAATTATATTATACCATTATATAATTATTTTTTCACTCTATTAAATACGTAATATAAATAAAATTAGTGTTCATGCGTACGTACAGCTTACCGTCTCCATGAACTGTTCATTTCATTTCATACCTCTAAATGTTATGTAATATTATAAATACATATATATACTGGATATATATGATATATATGATATCTAAATCATGAATATAATTATGGAGATAATGGATATTTTAACACTTGAACAACTGTTAATTACAAGCAGTTTATTTTTGCCTCAAGTGCCAAATATCGACAAAATGACCATTATTAACTTAAATAATTAAATAATATATATAACAAGGTAATAGATTATATAAGAGAAATAATAACCTTTTTAAAGGTTATTAATAATATAGATATTAACTTTAGTTTATTATTCATAAGATTAATGAATGAATGGGTCATGTCAGACATAATGTAAGGGAACTTCTTAACACAATCCCCATTATTTGGGTTGATCTTACCTATCTTATTTATATCATTATTTGATTATGTGAGAAGTTAATTTGATGTAATGTACTATATTTATATTTTAATTATGTGTAATTATATTCAATACACATAATCGATCTATGTTATTTAAAAAATGATCTTTGTAAAGGACTTAGTCTCAATCTCCATTCATCGATGGAGATTTTTATTTATACAAAACATTCTTTTATATGATGTATAAAACTATTTGAATTTTACTTTTATTCAAAAGGAATATTTTCTCTACGAAGTGTTTTACCAAATGAAAAAAATAAAGGAATGTTTGTTTTAATGTATGCAGTGACAATGAATTTCCACCACCACGAGTTCTATTTGATCTTTGGATTCCTTAACAAGATGTAATGTTTTTAAAAGCATAATAAATACCATATAATATTTTATGTATTTTGGTATTCAAAATGGTTTTGATAAAGGATTTGTTTTGTCAATATATTTAAGTGATATGTTTTTATTGAAATGTGTAAATTTTTTCATTCCATTATATTTTTTGTATGTGTTATGATTTTATAATGATACTTAAACATTTGATGGGTGGTTACGTGATAAACCAAATGACGAGTGGTGTTGTGATAAACTAGGATGGGTGGTTACGTTATAACCTCCAATGCATTGTGTATGGAAGTTGGTTGTATGTCTATTCCATTTATTGATATGGGTGGAAGTTGAACGTATGGTTATTCCATTTAAGTATGTTTATTTCAGAAGATACCTTTATATGTTATGTGTTCTTTATATAAGTTTTATGGTAATATTTTGGTTTCAAAAGTGTAAGTAATGATATTTTTCTATGTTATGATTATTAAATACTTAATAAAGGTGAAAAGAATTACTTATGATAATGTATTCATGGTTTATTTTTTGATTTGAAAACTAATAGTTTTTCTTTTTTGTGTATCACTTAATGAGGGTTTTATGCCCATTCAAAGTTTTTGAAATTTTTTTCACAGGATATAAAGTGGAATGGGGTCAAAGATGGAATCATGGTAAATTCATGCTGTTTAAAACATAGAACTATACATGAATGTTTTTTCAAAGAGTTTTTATTTTATGAAAAAATAGATACTGAGTATATGTGTCTACATAAAATATTAAAGTTGTTATGTATATGTTATGACCTAATAATCTAAAACTCTCAAACTGAAAAGATACTCAATGTGAAATATTCATCTAATTAAAAATTATGTAATGTTCTAAGGTCAGGTCCTTATATGTATGACTTCCCAAAAATTATGTCATGAATATTGTCTTGAAAGGTGTTGGAATCAACAACACCATAGTCAGCTTCACCTCAATCAAGAACACAATGTGGACTATATGACTTTAAGTATATGATTTTAGTTTATAATTTACATTTTAGTTCCAATAAAATTTCAAATTCTCATTATAATGAAGACACAATCATATTATTTTGATAACAAAGTAAAATGATCCGTAATTCATATGTTATGTGTGGGAATCCACCACAACCTAATCTGAAACATGTTGTGTGCTGTATGACTCAGAGTTCATGTATTATTTGAAAATTAACATTTTATTTCAAAAGACCATTCACATAACAAAAACCATGAAAATAAATTCAGATTGTATTGATACAATAACAAAATTATCATTAAATAATTTGTGATGTATAGTAACAATCCATATATCCAATAGACAAATGGTGTTCCTAAAATTTGATATTCACTAATATAAAAAAACATGAAAATTTCTTTAATAGTTTAGTTCAAAAATCTTTAACTGATTTATGATGTCTAAGAATCATATGAACCCCAATTCAACGCATGTTGTGACAAATGTTATTGAAAGTGTGTCCTTTTATTTAAAAAAAATATTTTTATTAAAAATATATGTCACTTACTCAAAATTCGCCAAACAATTTCAGACTTATTATATACCTTAACTAAATGATCCATAATTCATCTTTTGTATTTAGGGATCAGTCACACCTCAATCTGATACATGGTGTGCCCGATATCACTCAATGTTTTGTTATCATCAAAAAAACATAAATTTTAGTTCCAAAACAATTTCAATAACTAATAATAAATAAAATTTTCTTGGATTATCTTGATACATTATTAAACATATTAATAATCCTTTTTTATGTGTAGGAATCAGGTTCACATCAAAATGAAAAACATAGTAACTGTTATGACTCAAATTGTTTGTTTTATTTTAAGTAAAAATTTTATTAATATAGTTGAGAAAAATATTAAAATATAATTAATTTTTTTTTATTTTCTTTATAACTCAATAAAATGATCCATATGTAATTTTTTATGATTTGGAATTAGCTTCATGTCAATTTGATCCCTGATGTGATTTATATGACTCCAATTGTTTCATTTTATTTTAAAGTGAAATTTTATTTCAATGTAGACATCACATACACAAAAACATATAAACACCTTTTTATAGATTTGATAATGTATTACAATGATCAATATTTCATTTTTTACATATAGGAAAGAACCACACCATAATCCAGTACACAATGTACTCTGTGTGACTCAAAGTGTTCGCTGCCTATTTAAAAATGTAATTTTTTGAGATCACGTATTACTCATTAAAAACCTATAAAAATTACTTGAATTTTCATTATACATTATGAAAAAAATTCATAAGTCATATGTAATGTGTAGAAATCAGTATCACTTCAAATTGACACATGATATGACCATATGACACAATGTACAAATTTTCATTTTAAAATAAAATTATAGTAAAAGAAAAACATAACATACACAAAAATGAGAAAATACATTTGGATGGACTTGATACTTTGTGAAAATAACAGTCAAGTTATTTTGATGTGTACGGGTCATCTACACCTCAATTTGATGCATGGTGTGACTAGTATGACTCCATGTATGTATATTAATTTAAAATTGATATATTAGTTCTAATCACAAATCACATTTTCAAAAACTGAGAAAAATTATTCTGATTGTTTTTATACTTAATGAAAATAATACATAATACATTTTTGATGTGTAGGAATTAGCCTCACAGAAATATGATGCATGATGTTCTTCTCAGGACCCAAAGTGTCCTCTAATAGTTAAAAATTAACCTCTTTTTAAAAACATGTTTCACTCAATTAAAATTGATAAAAAGTTATAAGATTTCGATTATAAATTATGAAAACTATTTCTAGGGCATTTTTTATGTAGAATTTTCTCTAACATAAAATTTTATAGAAGATGTTATTGGTAGGAATGAATGTGTGTGTTTTATGTTTGAATCAAAATATTAGTAAAAAAGACATGTGACATACTCAAAATCTATTAGAAAAATCCATGTCTTTTTGATACTATAAGAAAATTATCCTTATGTCTTACTAGACCTGTTTAAATTAGTCACACCTCAATCCAATTCCCAGTGGGAATGGAATTACTTCATCTATGTCTTTTTATTTTAAATTTAATATTCATTTCAGAAGAAAAATTCATTCTCAAAACTGATGAAACACATTCTGACTATTTTGATACATTTGGAAAGTTTTCTATATTTCATTGGTGACATATAAAAATCAGCTAAATGATAATATTATATACGGTTTTGCTCTTAATGTAAAACGTGTCTATTGTAAGTTTATAATGGACATTTTACTTTAAAATATTCACCACTCACCGAAAAATGAGAAAACACACATAAATTATCATGATACATTAAGAAAATGATTCAAGTCATTTTTTACGAATTTATATAATATTAAACCAACATATGAAGTGACCGTTTTGAATCAATGTTTGTGTTTTTAGTTTAAATATAAATTTTAGTAAAAAATACATGTGGCATACTTATTATTTATAAAACACATTTAGATATTTTTTTGTACATTATGACAATGATAAATAATACATTTCTGATGTTTAGGAACAATCCTCACATCATTCAAAAAAATGGTGTGACCAGTATGACTCTATGTGTCCCCTTTTATTTATATTTGAAATTTTATTTTTGTATTGTTACATATTTATTTTAATTTATTTCTTTATAATATTTCTATCATAAGATTTTTTTCTTATATAGGTGTAATGTTTTTCTCGAGATAGTGGGGTTTTTTGGGAAACTCACACAATGATTTTGCTTTCTTTAGATGGGATCAAGTTCCAATGAAAAGGAAACATTGATTTTCATAATTGATTTTCATTGTACTTTTAAATATAATTTTACAAACCAATGTTCTAAATGTCTATAATATGTTGTCTTTTTTCTTGTATTTGTATTGTAATTTTTAATTCAATTAAATTGTGAATATTCCTTCTACTAGTATATTGTATGAATTAGTGTTGTATAATATTAAAAATAGAAAATAGTAGTATGGTATTTTTTAGTACTAGAATAAGCAATAATAAAAGAAACCCTTTTATTATTACTAAATTATCACTACTAAAAGTGCACCAAATTTATTGGTGGTTACATCAACTATAATTTTTAGCACTGATAAAATATTTTTCATGTGCTATTAAAATGATGTTGTATAGTTGTGAATTATATTATAATATATTGTAAATCCTAATAATGAACATATATAAATTTATTATTTTTTAAAGAATGTAACACAACATAAAATTATCTGTAGTGAGAATTCAATCAACAACCACTAAACCTTAAAAAAACATTATTCCACCTCCTTGACCTGCCCAAAAAGATAAATAAGTATATATTTGGGAAAGGATATGTAGAGACATGAATTCAGTAAGATAGTTTAATTTATTTTTCAATTTAAGGTGGACGTCTCGATCTGCAATCCTTCTCCCTGAATGCACCAAGAACATCAAATGAAACAAAAGGAAAATTATAGTTCATTGAAGTAGTTGTGGAAATATTTAGAATCTAAGAGACCAACAACGAGATCAAAAAACCTAAATTTATCATTTATAATACATAAAAAATATTCAAATATAGGTCCACTCAAAAAGATCCAATCTAATGAAAATTGAAATCCAATGGAAAAAAATCATAACACTTCGTCCATGATGGTTATGGAACTAAGCCATTTATTATTGAAAAATTAATTATATAGAGAAGGGTATGGGGATAAAGGTAATCATGATATATGAATATGGTAGCTTCAGGTGATTATTGATTCTTGTAGATGATAATTATCTTCTTCACTAATTAAAATACCATTATAATTTTAAATAATAACCAACTCATTTCCTTTATCTTCAAGAAAAAGGATAATATGTCAAAGGTGATGTGTTTAATCATAGGTAAAATATTCTTGAAAATTAATAACTGAAAGACTTCATCCTATTTCAAAATAGAATAAATAACAACTGGTAAATAAAATTTGATAATGACATAATTCCAACCATGCTCAGAATAAAATTAAAAAACCAATAAAATGAAAAAGACTTAGCAACCAAATGAATTTAATCTGTTGAAACATTTTAATAGTGTACTATAGTATCCAAACACTGATAGACTCATGAAAGAATACCAACACCCACATATTAGTTTCTATAAAATTCAACATCAACATTATCATTATGAAAACTAGCCCGTGGGGGGTGAAAATTTTTATTTTGAGATATGTATCTATACTTGTCCCAAATACTTGTTTCTAGTTCCATATAGGTAGAAATTCAATTGCATGTGAATCCCAGCGATGGTTTTTATGATCAACATGTTTGAAAATAAAATCATTTTGATTAACCCAAATCGCCCAAGTAATAATGTACAGAACACAAACTAATTCAAAATAGAGTGACAAGACCAACTAATCTATATTAGATGGTAAATCAAAAGAAAAATAGATGAACACATGGGAAATATCCTTCCAACCATTGTAGTTAAACACCACTCAATCTTGGATAAATCAAAATCACTTGATTAGTGGATAAATTTTCATAGGATAAAATGTAAAATTAATATTCACTCATTGAAATTTGATTAAACAAAAACTATATACCTGAGAGGATCACAAATAACCCTACCACAAAAAATTAAATTTTAGTCAGGATTGAGAATACCAAAATGTACTTCCAAGGATAAGACATCAAAGAGTGAGGGAAGTAAATATAAATGCTGTAGCCTAATTAATTTGAATAAGAAACAAAAGTCTTCTTAATCCCACACAGATGATCTAATCCTGATCCTACATTAATAATAATAAAAATAATAATATCATGGTCCATATTGTTAAAATGGGATGAAAACTTCTGTAAACACTATCATTCCAAATTATCATTAAAAATCACTTGATCCTTGGCATTATCCAATCCTAGAACAGATGGTGATGTCTCCCTTAAAATCTAGTGAAAAAATTTCAAGGGTTAATAAAAATAGTAACACCATTTCCATCCCTATTTATCTAATAAAAACCATTCTTCAATAGAAATTGCAAGACACATTAACTTATCTTGAAAAACTTGTACTTATACTAGATAATTAAATTAAAATAAATTAATAAGGGTAATACATATCAAAAATAATATGGGAACATAAGGTATTTTTTTAAGAAAGGTTTCATCACTTCCTAGAAATCCTAACACTATTAATTTGGCTCATTTTCATAAATATGAAATCCCCCCAATCTTTTGGTAAACATAACTTATTTGATGCCACCTAGTGGGATTTAATTTTTTCATCATGATTTCCCCATCAAAATTATTTTTATTTATAATGTAACTAATCAATAAGACTACCTAGTAGTTGAAAATATGCATGAAATTAGTGTGGAATGATACAGAATCTTCTAAGACAAGAATATCTTCCCATTATTAAAAATTACCCTTATTTACCAAATCATAATATTACTATCAATTCTATAAATAATAAAATAACCAAAATATTTATTTTAACATACAGTGTACTCTAGTAATTCCATAGTATTTTTTTTATCCACCGCTTAAATGATTGAAGCGCCAATGAGATCAACTTCCCTAGAAGGATAAAAACATAGGCTAAAGGATAACACAGATTTAGATAAGTTAACAGACAGTCCCCAAGCTATTTAATATATAGAAAAAATATTCTATATGGAATGAAGTTACTCTAAATACTATCCTGAAAATAATATGTTTGCATCTGAAAGTAGTAAATAAGATATAAGAGGATGCATTGATATACTTTTAAACTATGAATTCGATAATTATTTTGTTGTCCTAGGATATTATTTGAGGAAAAAATCATATATGAGGATAAATATGTATAGGGAAAGTGGATATTTAGGGAAGTATTGGTACCCTCAATTATCGTACATAAAAATTACATATTTTTTTGGAAGGCATAATTCATTATACAAATAGTCTCCAAATGTTCATATTAGATTTGTGACAATGAAAAAATGGAAACATAAAAACTAATACATAAGTGAGATAAATTATCTTCCAATAGGTTCTTCATGACTATAACCCTTCTTAGACACATCATACACAATACATATCTTCATAACCTCATAAAAGAAATAATAATAAAGGGCTGATCTCCTATTGTTAGTAAGGGTTTACAAAGTATATATGTAAGCATAATCAGGAGACAAAGGGTAAGGGAAATTGATAATAACATTAAAATATCAAACCCTACATTTAAAAGATCATAAAAATTAAACCTGGAAAAAATATTTGTATTTTATAATATATGAATCATAAGGGAATCAAGATCATGATCCATGATGTAATAACATAGTAATAAGACATTGAATTGTTGAAGACACATAATCATATAAAATGATCTCCATGGTAGTCAAAGCATCACTACCAAGGCCATATTAGTGGAATGATTACACACCCTAAACCATCTTATTAGCCAATGTTCACTCTAAAAACCATCTTAGTGAATATTTTCCTTTAATTAACATCTTTTTTCCCCATTTAATCCATGTACATAAAATGAGATATAAATATTTTCACAATTATTTGGAGCGATATAGGCCCCACCCATCCCAAAAGGAAATCATTCATACATGTTCTATAAGATCAAAAACATTCATCGTATCATAATCAGTACAATTAAATGGGATTCATAAACCGATCATCATATTAAAAATTTTGAAAATTAGGAAGATTTCTTAATCATTTCATCAATGAATAACTCCAGAAAAAAGCTTTTTTTAGGCATATAACCTATGGAAGAGAAAGAAGTTCCATAGACATCATTCCATCAAAACCTAAACCAATATGAGAATGTATATGAATGGTACCCTTGGATGAAATCCTCATAAAATCATTATTAACAAAAATAGATGTTATCTTTGATGAAAATATATATTTTTTAAGCATATAAAAAACACTTTGGAGAAAAATATCCTTTCATCGTTGAAAACCTCTTCTTAAAACATGAAATATTTCTAAAAATATAAATTATTTGAAAATAGTTTTGAAAACATATAATGGAAAAATAAAAATCATTAAAATCATATTTATTAAAAAAAAATCTTTAAGAATCAGTAACTAAGATTTTTTGGAATTTTTTTTGGAATTGTTTTAAAAAAACATGGTTTTCGTAGAAAACAAATTTCTAACTGAAGAGATAATTGAATTCTGATTTTCTGAAGATAATTTTCAAAAATATATTATGCACCAAAGAGTGAAAAATGGTACTCGTTCATGAATATATCATGAATTACAATATTAGAATAAAATTCATTATAATTATTGAGATTGGATAATAATATTTCATCAATGTAACTATAATCATAAAAAATCATGATAAATGATGAGATTGTAGAAATAAACTCTTTACCACTTTAGTAAATTTTATTCAAAATCACCATTAAAAATAACATTACAAGAGTAATAAAATATAATTAATATAATTACATTCATGTTATAACATGTAAAATAGTGGTATATACACCCTGTTGAAGAATATAGGTGCAAAACATAACATGTGTCTCAAAGAAGGTAAATTTATACAAGTTTACCTTACCGATTAGGTCCCTTATGAACTGTATAATACCATGAAAAATAGATCCTAAAATAAATGTGTAAATAACCATTATTTTAAGTATAAGTATCATATAATGAATTAATGGTAAGTATATACAGAACACAAAATAATCATGTGATGAAAAAGCCATATGTCCCACAAAAATACAAGTATAAGGCCCCAGCCTTAAACCTTACTTAATATTGAGTTATTACAAGATTACACACTGAGGATCTTTTCGGGTTTATAGTTTTAGAGAATTAGATCATAAAACATGCATTACATTCCACATATAAACAAAGTGGTTACATAAAGATAGTAATCTTCATTCCCATCAATGTAAACACATTTAAAATAAAACATGGATTATTTCATGACACTTCCTTGACACTATCATCATATCATATACCTTTCCCTTGAGCTGTGAAAAACATTTCAAAAAAACATGGGATGAGCATAAAAAGCTCAGTATGGGTTACAAAAACATGGAACGGAAACATGAGTTCATATATACATAAGAATGAAATCATAATTTACCCATAAAACATAGGCACTTTAACATACCTCATAAAATCATGAATAAATCATAGAAATCATAATACATAAAGGTAACTTGAGGCATTCATAACATTCTTATGTAGGGAGTAACCCTCTTGGTTACGTTTGGAATACCCATCATAGTATATTCCCTAAAATCTCTTCGAAGAAACCTTAACATATCACTCCTTCGCGTTACCCAATGCATTGGGGAGCTATATCGGGCTCACCCGCCTTTAGTCTATCACGGAACCACCCGTCTTCATAATAATGCCCAAGAACATCAACATAATCGTATCACATAAAACATGCATAAAGGAAACATAACATTTTCACCATTCAATCACAAGATATCAATACCACACATTGATATGAAAATATTATGAAAACTATTTTCAATACCAAAATAAAAGAAAAGTAAAACATGGTATTTATTTTTTCTTTTAAAAAGATGGTATGGCTTGTAGAGGAAGCCGAAACTCAAATAACGGTCACGACGACGGAGAAGTCGTTGTCGCCGCATACGTACGACAAAAACATTCCCTTTTGTCATTTAGTAAACGCTTCGTATAAAAAAGATTCCTTTTTAATAAACGTAAAAGTCAAAGCGGTTTATACACCATATAAAAGAAAGTTGTGTATAAAATAAAATATGCCTCAATGAAAGGAGATTGAGACGAAGTCCCATACCTTGTATCCGACTTGACCCGACCGTTCTTTAATCTCCTAAATAATAAACTTGAGTTAATATCTACTTTCTTATGAACCTTTTTCAAGTTCATTATTTCTTTTATACCATGTTATGAACATCATGTAATCATTTATGTTAATAGTGTTCATTTTGTCAGTATTTGGTTCTTAAGTCAAAAATAGACTTCTTACACTTACATGTTGTTAATTTGGTCAATGGTTCATTATATACAGAATGATATTAATGATTTGGATAACATATATATCATATATATTCATCATATACATGTATTTATAATATTAAATCACATTTAGAGGTAAGAAATGAAATGCACCGTTCATGGAGACTGTAAGCCGTACGTACGCATGAACGCTACTTCCATTTCTATTTCGTATTTTCTGGAATGGATTCATAATGATATAAGAGTATATTATAATTCCAGTATAATAACATATATAATATCATTAAATTTATCCTTTACACATCCCACATATGGTATTAACGAATCAAATCACTTTCAGGGGGCGGTAGTCCGCACTTCCTAAAATGAAGATATCGTGTTTACCCATAATGGAAACCATAAAGGTATTCCCAAAATGAAAAAAACAGAAGCTTAAGGAAAACATAAACATATTATATATCATATATAAAAATAGTGACATCATAATGGCCACCTTTGAAGGTGGTAAATGAGTATTGAACAATCATCGTTTCGGGAGGCAGAATTTCGCCATCCACGGAAACCGTATGTTCTTTAACCATTTGATGTAGTTGTGTGAGAGTGTAGCTCAAATAAATCTTATAACAACATACTAATATATTGAAGATACTGGTGTTGTTACAAAAGAAGTAAATAAAAAGAGTTTAGGGGGTTGGATAATCAAAATAAAACAAATGAACATGAGAGAATGAATTACCTTTAAAAGTGTAACTCATTTTGATTTGAGCCTAAAGGATTTCTTTGAAAGGATTCTGCCTAAGGGGAATCCTCTAGGATGAGGACAGGGATGTGGAGAGAGTAAATGGGCAGTGATTGGCCGAGCCAAAGGCTTGAGGAGTGTGTGAAATGAGGTAGAGGTGGGGGCCTTTTATAAGAGAAGAGGAGGGGAACTTTTGGAATGTAAAGAATTATTACATTATTTGAAAATGTGTTTCGGTTTTAAAAGGTCCCACATTGATATAATTCGTGGATAAGGTGACAAGGGTTCGAACTCCCCTCATCCAATTGGTTTTGGCCTTGTGTAGTTTTTAGAGTTTTCATTATCTTTCCATTTTATTTAAACCATCCATTAATGATGTCATCGCTGCATCATTATTATGTCATAAATAATTTAATTTATTTAATGTATAAAAATTATAAAAAAATACTATGATTTATGAAATCTTTTATTCTTTCCAATGACTATTTATAATCAAATATCTGATCTTTAGTACCCCATGTAAAAATTGTTTTCGTAAAACATATTATGTTTCTGTCATTTTTACCTTTACATTAAATAAAAAGTAATTTATGTCATTTCCCAACCAAAGTGGATCCATGGGGTCCCCAAGTTGACACATGGCTTTTCTTGGTCGGCCATGACACAAAAAATAAGTTTGGGACATGTGTCTAGGTCATTTCATATTATTAAAAGCATTATTTATACCTTAAACTACCCTAATTACCACTAATCATGATTAAGAACTTAATAAGTTACTATTCACCAAAAAAATTATTATAATCTCATTGAACCACATTTTACTTCTTAATGACAACCATGTATTTCGGATTTTTGAAATTCAATACACAATGATGGAAAAATTTCATTTAAACAGAAAATCAGTCTTTATAATTACCACTTAGTGGTTTCACTATTCATCAAAAATTGAAGTTTTTCAGAAAATTACCAAAAATTCACCGTAATATATATTTGATATTACGAATTCAAAAATGAAGTCTATTTTACAAAAGTCAAAACATATAAGTCAAATTAATTAATTTAATAATTAATTCCCGCTGTCATAGCAAATACCGTGTTTTTATGAAACAATAAGTATCAAAAGATTGACACTAGTTTAAGTCCAATTTCAAAGTGAAATTGATTCCAATGACCACCATTGGATTAAATGGTAAAAATATATTCATAATACAAATCAAGACCAATTCAATAGATAATCTAATCATATAAATAAATTAGATTAAAATGCAGTTTTAATGTAAAATGCAGTATTTTTCACTATTCATTAAAAAATGAACATTGTCAGAAAAATACCAAAAATTCACACAAAGTAAATTTTGATGTCCCAATCATAAATAATAAGTTTATTTTGACAAATATAGTTTATAAAATTGTCAAAAGATATATTTAAAAAGGGTTTTCCATCATAAGGCAGTAAAACAATCTCTTAAGAATATTAGTGTATTCCATGCTTAAGATTGGATTTATTTTTATTTTAGGCCTCTAAAACACTATCTTAATAATTAATAGACATAGATAAAAATATCTATTATTCATTACTTACTTGGGATGTTACATCCTTCCCCCCTTTAGAAAATTGCGTCCCCGCAATTTATTTACTTATCGAATAAATGGGGGTACTTATCCCTCATTGCATATTTAGATTCCCATGTTGCCTCTTCAATCATGTGGTTTTTCCACAAAACCATTACCTGGTGAATCACCTTATTCCGTAACACTTGCTCCCTGTGGTCAAGAATTTGGACCGGTTGTTCCTCATAAGATAGGTTCTCTTCCAGCTGAACAACCTCTGGACTCAAAACATGAGATGGATCTGGCATATACTTTTTTCAACATCGAAACGTGAAAAACATTGTGTACCTGAGATAAACTCGGAGGTAAAGCCACTCGGTATGCAACTGATCCAACTCTCTCCAGAATTTCATATGGTCCAATGAACCTTGGCCTCAACTTTCCTTTCTTACCAAATCTCATCACACTTTTCCAAGGAGAAACCTTGAGAAAAACATGATCACCTACCTCGAAAGATAAATCCTTCCTTCGGTTATCCGCATAGCTCTTCTGCCTGCTCTGAGCTATTCTCATGTGTTTCTGAATCAGCTGAACTTTTTCTGCCATCTCTTCTACCAATTCTGGTCCCATCAACTTCCTTTCACCCACTTCATCCCAGAAAGCTGGAGTTCGACACCGCTTCCCATATAATACCTGAAATGGTGCCATCTGTATACTGGAATGAAAACTGTTATTATATGAGAATTCAACCAAAGAAAGATGTTGGTCCCAACTTCCCTGACAATCCATAGAACAAGCTCGTAGCATATCCTCCAATGTCTGGATTAATCGTTCTGACTGCCCATCTGATTGAGGATGAAAAGCTGTACTAAAATTTAATTCTGTACCCAACGACTTCTGAAGGCCTTTCCAAAAGTTAGAAGTAAACCTGGGATCACGATCTGATACAATGGAGAGAGGATATCCATGTAACCTGACTATCTCTTTAAGATACAAACGGGAAAGTTGATCAAGAGAGAAAGTATCTCGTATAGCAAGGAAATGAGCAGATTTGGTCAAGCGATCAATAATAACCCAGATTGCATTATTACCTCGAGATGTCTCCGGTAATCTAACAACAAAGTCCATGGATATATTCTCCCATTTCCACTCTGGTGATGGTAAAGGCTAAAGCATCCCTTTCGGTAACTGCCACTCTGCTTTAACCTGTTGACATGTCAAACACTTCACAGTAAAATCAGCAATATCTCTTTTCATTCCATCCCACCAGTAATACTCCCGCAGATCTCTATACATCTTAGTACTGCCCGGATGAACTGAAAATGGAGAACTATGAGCTTCACATAACAACTCTCTCTTCAACTGTGAATCACAAGGCACACACAATCTCTTCCCAAATCTCAAAACACAATCATTATCAATGTTGAATTCAGGCAACTTACCTTTCTGAACCAACTCTACCTTTTTCTGCAACTCACTGTCTTGCTTTTGTGCTTGCTTGATTCTATCTGATAGAGATGATCTCACTGATACCTGAAACAAAACAGAAGGACTTCCTGCACCAACAACTTCTATGCCAAAGTTCATCAAATCCTTAACCAAAGGATCACGTTCAAAATGAAACATTGTTAATGAAGCATTACTTTTTTTGACTCAAAGCATCAGCCACTTTATTTTCTTTTACCGGATGGTAATGAATTGTACAATCATAATCCTTGATTAATTCTAGCCATCTCCTTTGTCTCATGTTTAACTCTTTCTGAGTGAATATATACTTTAAACTTTTGTGATCGGTATATATTTCACACTTTACTCCATACAAATGATGCCTCCAAATTTTTAAAGAAAAAACAACAGCAGCTAATTCCAAATCATGTGTAGGGTAATTTACCTCATGAGTTTTCAACTGTCGTGAAGCATAAGAAATTACCTAATCATTCTGCATTAGGACGCAACCAAGTCCTTTCAATGAAGCATCACTGTATATAACAAACTCACCATTCCTGGAAGGTAGTGCCAAAACTAGAGCATTCACCAATCTTCTTTTCAATTCCTGAAAACAATCATCACATTCTTTTGTCCAGATAAACTTAACACCCTTCCGAGTTAGCTTAGTCATTGGACTAGATAACCGTGAAAAATTTCTAACAAACCTTCGGTAATAGCCCGCCAGACCAAGGAAGCTACGAATCTCGGTTACAATTGTGGGTCTTGGCCATTCTTCCACAACTTTTGTTTTTGCAGGATCAATAGTTATTCCATCTTTAGAAACAATGTGACCAAGGAAAGAAATTTGTTGCAACCAAAACTCAAACTTGCTGAATTTACCATACAGTTTCTTTTCTTTTAAGGTTTTCAAGATAACCCTTAAATGTCTTTCATGCTCCTCTTTACTTTTAGAAAACACCAAAATATCATCAATAAAAACCACCACAAACTTATCCAAGAACTCATGGAAAATTCTATTCATTAAGTCCATTAATACAGTAGGTGTATTAGTTATCCGAAAAGGCATTACTACAAATTCCTAATGTCCATATCTCGTACGGAACGCGATCTTCAGAATATCTGCCTCCTTTACCTTCAGCTGATGGTACCCCGATCTCAGGTCAATCTTCGAAAAAAACTGAGCTCCCTGGAGCTGATCAAACAAATCATCGATATGAGGCAAAGGATATTTGTTCTTAACAGTGATATTATTCAAGGCTCTATAATCAAGGCAAAGTCTCATAGAACCATCATTCTTTTTAACAAATAAAACAGGAGCACCCCATGGTAAAGTGCTAAGTATAATGAAACATTTCTCTAATAAATCTTGCAATTGCTCCTTTAACTCCAAAAGTTCAATTTGTGCCATTCGATAAGGGGGTTTTGAAATTGGCTTAGCATAAGGAACTAAGTCAATAGTGAAATCAACTTCCCGATCTGGTATTATTCCAGGAAACTCATCAGGAAAAACATCAGGATACTCATTTACCACTGGCACATCATTAATCTGAACAGTTCCTTTATTTTCAACGACATGTTCAAGGTAACATTCATTTCCATCTTTTACAAGTTTCTCAGCCTCTTGATATGTTATTAAAAGTAAGGGTTCATTCCTGTAAACAAATTGATAGTCTTTCTGAAAAGAAACTTCTTTAGCTCTACAGTCAATCTTAGCATGGTAAATAGAGAGCCAATCCATACCTAGGATAACATCAAACTCTACTAGAGGTAGAACAATAAGGTTTGCAAGTAGGTTCTTTCCACATATAAGGATAGGAAGATTCTTATAAATTCTTTTTGCCTCAACATTTCCCCCAGGTGTTTTTACCAAAAGTTCAAGAGTCATTTCTTGAGATGGTATTCCCATTTTACTAGAAAAGGTTTCAAAGATGAAAGAATGTGTAGAGCCCGAATCAAACCACACACTGGCATAATCTGAAAAGACAAACAAAGTACCTGATAAAACTTCATTTGATGGCCCGACATCTGCTGAAGTAGTTGCAAAGGATTTCACCACCCCTTTCTGCTTGTAGTCTAACTGCTTCCCATCACTCAAGCTCTTTGCCGGACACTCGTTTTCATAGTGACCCATCTCATTGCACTTATAACATTTCACTAACTGTAAATCAAATTTGGTCTTACCTTCACCTTGATCCTTTTCAGTACAATCACGAGCCTTATGTCCCATCTTACCACATCGGTAGCACTTTCTAGAATTCAGAAGACATTCCCCAGCATGCCTTTTGCCACATTTATCACAAACTGGAAACCTAGTTTTCTTACCATCAGACTTTTTTGAAGAATTCTTACCATTCTCCTGCCACCTCGGTCTCTTCTTCTGCTGGTTGTTATAGAAAACTTGGTCATCGGAAAACTCCATTTCCACCTTCTCAGCACATCAAAGAAGCATTTCAAAACTTTTAAACTCATGAGAAGCTAATACCCTTCGATATTTTGGCTTTAATCCTGAGTAAAAACGATTGATTTTACTATCAAGGTCTCGGCTAAAATTTGGAGCATACCTTGCCAATCGAGTGAACCTTTCTTCATAGGTAGCCACTGAGTCCTCCACTTGCCTCAATTCCAAGAATTTCTTTTCCATCCTAAGTCGAACAGCCTTAGGAAAATACTTCTCAAGAAACATACCTTTGAATTCATCCCAGTCAAGAGCATCAATCTCATCGGTGTCCTCGATATTTTTAACCATAGACCACCACTGATCTACTTCACCCTCCAAACGGTAAATAGCAAGACTAACCTTTTGATTGTCTGAATACCCCATGACATCAAAAATCTTCTCCAGTGCTTTAATCCACCCTTCAGCTAGCACAGGGTCATATGATCCTCTGAATGATGGAGGATGTTGCCTCATGAAATGTTCCACCACTGACATGTTCCTCTGCAGTTGATCTGGCTGATCTCATGCACGGATACCACCACCATTTATCGCTTGAGTCAACTGTGCCATCACTGCAACAAACTATTCAGTTCCAATTCCGACCATCTCAGGATGCTGATTCGGAAGGTTATTTCCTTCTGTATGCCTTCCTAGCACTGCTTCCCTATTTCCTCTACGGAAAACCATTCTGAACAAACATGTCTTAGATGAAGCAACATGGTAATCTTCAAATGCTATATCATTTCAAAAAAAAATTGGATAATCAATTAATAGAATTCTAACTCCTAAAGTTATCTAAACCGACCTTTGATACCAACTATAAGGCCCTAGCCTTAAACCTTACTTAATCTTGAGTTATTACAAGATTACACATTGAGGATCTTTTCGTGTTTAGAGTTTTAGAGAATTAGATCATAAAACTTGCATTACATTCCACATATAAACAAAGTGGTTACAAAAAGATAGTATTCTTCATTCCCATCAATGGAAACAAATTTAAAATAAAACATGGATTATTTCATGACACTTCCTTGACACTATCATCATATCATGTACCTTTCCCTTGACCTGTGAAAAACATTTCAAAAAAACTTGGGATGAGCATAAAAAGCTCAGTATGGGTTACAAAAACATGGAACAGAAACATGAGTTCATATATTCATAAGAATGAAATCATACTTTACCCATAAAACATAGGCACTTTAACATACCTCATAAATTCATGAATAAATCATAGAAATCATAAGACATAAAGGTATCTTGAGGCATTCATAACATTTTTACCCAGGGAGTAACCCTCTTGGTTACATTTGGAATACCCATCACAGTATATTCCCTAAAATCCCTTCGGAGAAACCTTAACGTTTCACTCCTTCGCGTTACCCAATGCATTGGAGAGCTATATCGGGCTCACCCACCCTTAGTCTATCACGGATCCACCCGTCTTCATAATAATGCCAATGAACCTCAACATAATCGTATCACATAAAACATGCATAAAGGAAACATAACATTTCCACCATTCAATCACTAGATATCAATACCACACATTGATATGAAAATATTATGAAAACCATTTTCAATACCAAAATAAATGAAAAGTAAAACATGGTATTTATTTTTTCTTTTAAAAAGAAGGTATGGCTTGTAGAGGAAGCCGAAACTCAAATAACGGTCACGACGACGGAGAAGTCGTTGTCGCCGCATACGTACGACAAAAACATTCCCTTTTGTCGTTTAGTAAGCGCTTCATATAAAAAAGATTCCTTTTGAATAAACATAAAAGTCAAAGGGGTTTATACACCATATAAAAAAAAGTTGTGTATAAAATAAAATATGCCTCAATGAAAGGAGATTGAGACGAAGTCCCATACCTTGTATCCAACTTGACTCGACCGTTCTTTAATCTCCTGAATAATAAACATGAGTTAATATCTACTTGCTTATGAACCTTTTTCAAGTTCATTATTCCTTTTATACCATGTTATGAACATCATGTAATCATTTAAGTTAATAGTGTTCATTTTGTCAGTATTTGGTTCTTAAGTCAAACATAGACTTCTTACACTTACATGTTGTTAATTTGGTCAATGTTTCATTATATCCAGAATGATATTAATGATTTTGATAACATACATATCATATATATTCATCATATACATGTATTTATAATATTACATCACATTTAGAGGTATGAAATGAAATGCACCGTTCATGGAGACGGTAAGCCGTACGTACGCATGAACGCTACTTCCGTTTCTATTTCGTATTTTCTGGAATGGATTCATAATGATATAAGAGTATATTATAATTACAGTATAATAACATATATAATATCATTAACTTTATCCTTTACAAATCCCACATATGGTATTAACGAATCAAATAACTTTCAGGGGGTGGTAGTCCGCACTTCCTAAAATGAAGATATCGTGTTTACCCATAATGGAAACCATAAAGGTATGCCCAAAATGAAAAAAACAGAAGCTTAAGGAAAACATAAACATATTATATATCATATATAAAAATAGTGACATCATAATGGCCACCTTTGGAGTTGCTAAATGAGTGTTGAACAATCATCGTTTCGGGAGGCAGAAATTCGCCATCCACGGAAACCGTATGTTCTTTAACCATTTGATGTAGTTGTGTGAGAGTGTAGCTAAAGTAAATCTTATAACAACATCCTAGTATATTTAATATACTGGTTTTGTTACAAAAGAAGTAAATAAAAAGAGTTTAGGGGGTTGGATAAGCAAAATTAAACAAATGAACATGAGAGAATGAATTACCTTTAAAAGTGTAACTCCTTTTGATTAGAGCCTAAAGGATTTCTTTGAAAGGATTATGACTAAGGGGAATCCTCTAGGATGAGGAGAGGGATGTGGAGAGAGTAAATGGGCAGGGATTGTCCGAGACAAAGTCTTGAGGAGTGTGTGAAATGAGGTAGAGGTGGGGGCCTTTTATAAGAGGAGAGGAGGGGCACTTTTGGAAAGTAAAGAATTATTACATTATTTGAAAATGTGATTCGGTTTTCAAAGGTCCCACATTGATATAATTCGTGGATAAGGTGATAAGGGTTCGAAATCCACTCATCCAATTGGTTTTGGCCATGTTTAGGTTTTAGATTTTTCATTATCTTTCCATTTTATTTAAATCGTCCATTAATGATGACATCGCTGCATCTTTATTATGTCATAAATAATTTAATTTATTTAATGTCTAAAAATTATAAAAAAATACTATTATGTAGGAAAGCATTTTATCTTTCCAATTAATATTTATAATCAAATATCGGATCTTCATTACCCCATGTAAAAATTGTTTTCGTAAAACATATTATGTTTGTGTCATTTTTACCTTTACATTAAATAAATAGTAATTTATGTCATTTCCCAACCAAAGTGGATCCATGGGGTCCCCAAGTTGACCCATGGATTTTATTGGTCGGCCTTGACACACCCAATGAGGTTGGGACATGTGTCTAGGTCATTTCATATTATTAAAAGCATTATTTATACCTTAAACTACCATAATTACCACTAATCGCGATTGAGAACTTAATAAGTTACTATTCACCAAAAAAATTATTATAATCTCATTGAACCACATTTTACTTCTTAATGACAACCATGTATGTCATATTTTTGAAATTCAAAACAAAATGATGGAAAAATTTCATTTAAACGGAAAATCAGTATTTATAAGTACCACTTAGTGGTTTCACTATTCATCAAAAATTGAAGTTTTTCAGAAAATTACCAAAATTCACTGTAAGATATATTTGATATTATGAATTCAAAAATGAAGTCTATTTTACAAAAGTCAAAAAATATAAGTCACATTAATTAATTTAATATTTAATTCCCGCTGCCAGAGCAAATAACGTGTTTTTATGAAACAATAAGTATCAAAAGATTGACACTAGTTTAAGTCCAATTTTAAAGTGAAATTGATTCCAATGACCACCATTGGATTAAATGGTAAAAATATATTCATACTACACATGAAGACCAATTCAAAAGATAATCTAATAATATAAATAAATTATATTAAAAAGCAGTTTTGATGTAAAATGCAGTATTTTTCACTATTCATTAAAAAAATGAACATTGTCAGAAAAATACCAAAAATTCACACAAAGTAAATTTTGATGTCCCAATCCTAAAGAATAAGTTTATTTTGACAAACATAGTTTATAAAATGTCAAAAGATATATTTAAAAAGGGTTTTCCATCATAAGGCAGTAAAACAATCTTTTTAGAATATTAGTGTATTCCATGCTTAAGATTGGATTTATTTTCATTTTAAGCCTCTAAAACACTATCTTAATCATTAATAGACATAGATAAAAATATCTATTATTCATTACTTACTTGGGATGTTACAACAAGTGAGACTAGAAATCCCCATACTGTATGTCTTAACTCTAATCCTACACGTTAACATGTCTTGTATAATAAATATTAGTTTATTATAAATATATTAATGAACATTATTAAATTATATCATATAGTATATATAGCATCCTTTCTCTTTATATCATATTTAAACATAATTTATTATATAAATTTGAACTAAATAGAACTCAAAAGATTGGGAGGTCAAGCGTATTTAGGGAATAAGAACATTACATAATAACCTAAAACATGAAATAGAACATCTTTATTGAAAGATTCTTTTACAATACAACAAAATTAATTTGTAATTAACATTTCATGGGATAACCTCCGAATATATAGAAGAAATGGGTTGACTATAATACATAGTATACGAGTAAAAAGGGAATAACATAAAGAATAAAATACATGTTAGGAAATAAGAATATCAATGGATCATAATAGAAACATGAATATAATATCATGATATAGAATTATGATCATAACATGGAAATGTGGAAACAACTTAAAAACTACATCAATAATATTAAGGAATGATATTGCACGATTGTCATAACATGGAAATGTGGAAACAACATAAAAAACTGCAACATAAACATAAAGGAATCAGGTAACCCCTATCCCAACATGGTAAAAAAATATTTCTAAAAGGAATCAGGTAAAAACAATCCCAACATGATTTATCATTATAATAAGTATTTCCCAATGCATTATAGTTCTATATAATTCTGGTTGTACCTGTCACTTTTAATTAATCCCCATTGTTAAGTGTAACACATAGACCCAAAACCATGGATTCAATATTTATCATATTACATTCCAAGTTCATGTAGTGTGGAAGAAATACATTTAAGTAATCAATAAAAATTTATCTTTTCATATAGGTGAATAACATTTATGTATGAATGGGTATGATATTCATTATATGATGATTTTGGGATAGAAAATAACGGTACAATTTCAGCAGCATAACGACGTGTCATAAATATTCATAAAAAGATATTATCATAGATAAATGGGTCCTTAATTATGTATAGATAAAAAAGGAATGTAATAGGGTTATATAAATACATGTTCCAATATATGTAATTTGTAAATAGAAGGTGTAACATAATAATGAAACATGAAGAAAGAGGAGGAATGTAAAAACTCTTAAACAATTTCGGCATGGTAATAGGTGTACATGGGATGGATTATTGAGAGAGAAAGGGATATATCATAATTAAAACATTATGAGTGAATTATGAGGGAGGAGATAAAACATAACCCATCATTTTTAATTTAAAATTAAATGTTGTATCAATATATGGAAACATGGATAAAAATGAGAATGGAAGGAATCACTTACATGAGTGTGTGACTTAAAAAGTTTAAAGATGGTCTTCAAGAGAGCATGGGGGACAAGTGGAGGATTCTAGATATGTGAGGACATAATCGAGACATTTTTCAAGGATTTTGAATGAATAGAGTTTGGAGTTTATGTGGGTTTATATAAGAAATTAGAGGGGGATTATTTAATATTTCATAAACAATGGTTTTTGGAATATATATAATTAAATATTTAAAATCACAAACCTTATACTAGTTCTTGCCAATGGTTTTTCGAAATAAGTTTGGAAAACAATATTTAATAAGGCCATGGCCTGAAGATATTTAAATATTAGCCTTTCATAAGTTTATGGGTGTCACAGTTATAAAAAATCAACTTAAAATCATAAAATATGTTATACATTCGGGAGGATTTAATAAGGAATTATAAATTATTTTAAATAAATCTAAAATCAAATTTTTTTAAATTTATAAAATATTTTTGTCAAATATACCTTTTATTGTATTTATCATGTAACTATTGGGTCATTATTATGTCATATAACATACTATATACTTATATATTACTTAATTTTTACCCGAAACTTTGACAATCTATGAAAATTATGACGAAATATCAGTTGGATAATTTAGACATCTAGATTAATAAAATAATATTCACTCTATCTAAATAATTTTCATAATATTTGAATTTTCACTTGTAAAATGAGAACCAATATGTGTTGAAAATTGATGGTTTTTGTCCAAAATATTTTCCTAACATTAATAAAAATTTACATATAACATTATAAAAATTATATACTGATTTATTATTAAAAAATTAATTTGATAATAATGTTTTACAAAAATATTAATTATTTCAAAAATTCATTAATTCCTTAAAATAAATACTTTATAAATACACTTTT
This sequence comes from Viscum album, assembly GCA_963277665.1. Classification (NCBI taxonomy): domain Eukaryota; kingdom Viridiplantae; phylum Streptophyta; class Magnoliopsida; order Santalales; family Viscaceae; genus Viscum; species Viscum album. Next base: position 410,115,131 of record OY728128.1, on the reverse strand, counting down.
TTCATTATCGTATAAAAATATAAATATTATCTAACTGATTATGTAATCATTTATAGATAAGGAACTGATATAATCATAATTTATAATAATTTTTTTATAATATTAGTACTAAAATATAGTTTAAAATAATAATGCACATATTTCTCAAAATTACCATTTTTACCTGAAAATTCATTTTTTCAAATTCATTATTTTTTAAGAAAGGATACTCCCATAAAGGAATTGAGGAAATATAATTTTTATTTATAAAAAATGGATTACACAATAATTAACCAATACCTTGTCACATAACCCCATATAACACCCACAGAATACCTAAGGGTAAGGTGTGTGATGGTGATAGACTCCTAGGGAGACATGGATAACATTGCATGGGTTGTTTTATCTATTAACGGGAACTTCTCCCGTAGGTGATTTTTTTAAATATTAACATGTTGAAGCTGGGCCTGGGCTTGGTCAAGAGTAATTCCCAATGGTGGTACCACCTTTTAGAGCTCTGAAAATTATCTTTTTATATCCCGAGTCCACTGAATGAGGCCATCATCTTCTTTTGTCTTTATTGAACAGGTTTTTTAAAATCTTCTATTTATATTAGTTGGGTGATCAGTATTCAATTGATATATTATCAATGATAATGATACTTAATAGTAATATAAACCCAATACCAATAAGAAAAGACTGTATGTGTTTACAATATCAATAAAAAATAAAAATAATAATAATTTTATTCATAAATGAGTGTGTCATTACAACCATAGCCCCTTAATAAATTTCTCTCTGAAAATTTATTTTCCCAGACTAAAATTGTTGAGGATAATTCTGCCTCATCACTTCATCTGGTTCCCATGTTTATTCTTCAAACATTTTTTTTCTCCATAAAACTTTTTCACGGATCGTTGTATTATTTCGTAGAATGTTTTCCCTACGATCTAAGATCTCACCAAATTCTCTTCTTAAAAGAGGTCGTTATGAAATGGACCACCTTTGGATTTTATATATGTTAATGTTCTGGTATGTACTTATTTATGAGGGATATATGCATCACATCATGTACATGAGACAGTTTCAGGGGGAGTGCTAGTCGATAGGCCACTGCTCCGATTCGATCATGTTTCTAAAAAGGACCAATGTAACTTTTACAAAGATTTCACTTCGTACCATGTCTAATAACTCTATTCCATGGTGATATATAGAGGAAAACCATAATATTATAGATGGTATTAACCTTCTCTAAAATTTCTTCGACCATTTATGGAACAATCGGTTTTTCCTCCCCAAATTCAACCCTACATATCAGTGTTCTGCACCTCTTCTTGTAATGGGATTCATAAGTATCCATTTGGATACATGAGTGGAAACTATTTTTGAAACAGAACTCAACCTGAGGAAGATGTTGATACCATCCTTATTTTATGTCCATTTCACATGATCTCTATATTTCCTAAATTTTTAGGATAACCCACTCAAACTGGCCACCTATTTGAGGATGATAAGTCATACAAACGGTCAGCTCAGTATTCGGAACGAGTTGGAGAATCTTAAAAAACAAAGAGGTGATTCTTGGAACTCGATTAGATACAATCAATAGTGATACATCATTCATCCTTTACACTTATCTAATATATAACAATTCCAGTTTATTGAATGAGAAACCCTTTTAAATCACAATGAAGTGTTATGTATTTGTAAGAAGTTTCAATTGGATGTATTCAGAATTCTGGTGATAAAGTCTATGTGGATGTTCTCCCATTCACATTTTGGTATGGACTAATGTTGCATCATCCCCTTAGGCTTCTTCCCCTTATCCTTCACATTCTTATATACCAACTACATTGATGTATATTCAGTGATCTCCATATTCATGTTATAATACCATTAATTCTCCTAGAGATCATGATACATCTTTATGTTTCCTTGTTGAATAATGAAATTTGAACTATGATCATCATCTAAAAGTTCTTTATTTAACTCCCTATTAGATGGGAGACATAGTCTTGACAATAGTCTTAGAGTTCCTTCTTCATTATCATTGAAATATGAGGATTTACCATTTTTGATACCTTCCACATTCTTCTGATTTCACACATCATATTTTTGATCACCCTTTAACCATAACAAATGAGGTGATTGTGAAAACATTTGTGAAAAAATTGATGATGTTACCTTATTTATGATTCCCTTTTCCATCTTCACCAAATATATAAATATTAGGTCAATTATAATCAATTATAGAAACATTGGGTCCTTTTTACATTGAGAATCAGTGACCTTGTTAACATTAATATGGTGGTAATGGATTGATTAGTTGTAATCCTTGATATTCAATAACCATTTTCATTTGTTCATGTTCAGATCCTTCTACGTGAATATATATTTGAGACTTTTTTGATTATTATATATTTCACAATTTTCCCCAATAGATAATACCCCATATCTTCATCGCAAAGAACACAACCACAAACGCCATATAATTTGTGGGATAGTTTTTTTGATAAATTTTCAAATACCTTGAGGCATTAGCAATGAATTTTTCATTCTACATCAGAACACATATCATTCCCTTATTCAAATCATTGATGAAGATTACAAAAAAATCACCACTTGTGGGTAGTGTGAGAATAGGAGGATTGATTAGCCTCTACGTGAACTCCTTAAATCATTCTTCACATTCATACTTCCATGAATACATGACTCCCTTCCATGTAATCATGATAAGAGTGTTTGAAAATCAGGATACATATCTCAAAATTCAGCGATAATATCTAGCTAACCCTAGGAAGCTATAGATATCCATCACATATTCTGGCCCCCTCCATCCCTCAATTTCATTTTTTTGAAGGATCCCTAGATATCCAATTTCTTGTAATGATATTCCCGAAGAAAAAAAATTCATTCAACTAGAACTCACAGATGCTATGCATTTCAAAGAGATTATCCTTTTCATGGTCTCTAGTATAGTTCTTTGATTCTCCTCATACAGCTCCTTGGTAATAGAGTATATTAGAATATCATCTATAAAGACTCTCAATGGTTTGTCGAGGTAAACACTAAAGACTATTTTAATCAATTCTCTAATGATTTATGGAGAATTAGTGAGTCTGAAAGGCATTACTATGAGTTTATCGTACCTATATATTGTATGAAAATTTTTATTGGGGATATCCTCATTATTCACCTTAACATTGCAATATCCTGACCATAGATCAATCGTGGAGATGAATTTTTCTCCATGTAGATGATCGAAAAATTAATAAATTCATAGAAGGGGTACTTGTTATTTATCATGATCTTGTAGAGATCATGATCATCAAAGAAAAGGAACATTGACCCATCAATCTTCTTGACGAAGAGGACTAGTCCACCCCATGATGAAGCACATGGGAATATAACCCTTGTATCAACACTCTTATATATATTTATTCTCCTAAAGATCTATAATAGATATTCTATATAGGTTCTTGGATATTGGCAATGCCCCAGGAATATAATCAATCCAGTATTCAATATCTCTTATAGGAGGAAGACCATGCAATTCCTCAAGAAAAACATCAATGAATTCCCTCACAATAGGAATGTCTTATGAGATAGTTACTTTATAGAATCAATCATTTGAGAATGATACCCACTTTCAAAAAGAATTAATATCGATGATTGAGATGATGGTGCTAAAGAAGATTCATCCTCTTACTTGAACGTGTACATAATAGGGGGATGATTCACCATATAGATATTGATTTCCCTCTCATGAAAATTTATGTTGGATCTATATAGGGAAACCCAATTCATGCCAAGAATTGCATAAAATTCTACCATAGTACATACGATGAGCTTCGTCGGGATGTTCAATCCAGAAATTATGATAGGGGAGGAGTAATATTCATCGGATGCAATCATTGCCTCATTTTCCATTTTCACTAATATCTCTACTTATATTCATTGTGGTGATGTTTCGATTGTTATATTAAACATTCATTATATAAAATAATTTATAGAAATAGAATCAAAATATAGGTACACTATTATTTAATGAATATCTAGCAGACCTATCACCACATTGTTTTTAGGATTCACTTTGGCAGTAGTGATGCGAATAAGCTAAACATTTATTCACTGGAGGTTTTTGGTTTCCTGAAAAACCAATATGACTTAGGGGACTGGTTTGTAATATTCCCTATTTAATTGTATTTGTAGCAATGAATGAATGGGCCGAGCAATGAACATATCATTCCTCTCCTTTTAGAAGCAGTGGGTTTTTCATTCTAGCAATCCCTGGCAAGGTGTCCACTTTCGATTAATCTATCATAATTCTAGAATTAAAGTCCACATTCTACTTATTTTCCATATGATACCCCTAGGATTCACCGATATCCATCTCAACATTGAGGGAACATCAGACAATCTCATCATAGCTTTCAATGTCAAGGATTTCCCGGGAATTCCATAGGCTTTGTTTTATCTCACCAAAGAAGTGGTCAAATTTTCATTCATGGGTAACGAAAAAACCCAAGGCATGTTTTTAATGTGCGGTGATGTATTCCTAGTACTACCCAATAAATTATTATCATTTTTCATGAGTGAAAGGAAATCTATTTCTGTCTTAGGATGGAGGGAGTGTGAAATTTTTTTATTGAATTTTTCTTCCAAATATCCTTTCATCCCATCACCTAGATATCATCTTCATGATTTTTAATTTTTATCAATGTAAACCATTGATCACATTAACCCTCCATATGATAATGAGACATAATAACCATCTCTTTTTCAGAACATTGAAGTATAGAAACGATATTTTCAATGGAATTGATCCGTTGTTCAAAGATTGAGGGATACAAAGATCTATTTAATGTAGGTGTCCATTGTCTCATGAATCTCTCGATGGAAATTTTTTCATTCTTCTAGGGAGTTGGAAGTTCCTCACAACCATGGTTTCTAATCAAAACATGACTTAATTGATAGAGTATTGTGATAAGGTTTTTGATTCCTACTCCCATCGGATTGGGTATCTCATTAGAATAATCATCACATTGAACATCCAATCAGTTGTTAGCCTGATTCCTCCTACTACCGACCATTTAATAGAATAAAATAAAAATTTAGGATAAGTATTTTCAATTATTAAATCCATAAAGTTGAATCCAATGACAAAAGGGATAACTTATATATTATATTTCCTTCATTTACATATGAATTTTCATGCATCAATCTATATAATCCATGATTTATTTCCTAACATATATTCTAATGGGTTTTTTCTTTCTCCCTTAATAAGGGGTCATACCATGATTTTGAATTTATCAATGCATAGACCTAAGGTGTATCAAAATAAGAGTGCCTCAAGCCCCATTTTCATGCACCAATTCCCATTCTAGTTTTCCTCAGAGCGGTGTTTTTGGGTTTTACCCCTAGATAGATATACTCCATAGCCACCTCTACGTGTTCGTATCCAGATAGGGATTTATTATCTTGATAAACCACTTACTCTATAATATAAAAAAATTTGTTGTTTTTATTATACATAGTCGTATATCTAAGGATTCCATAAGGGTTTTCTATTCCAAATGCCAAAAATAACTACATTTATCTTGTGATACAAAATATAACAACCCTAATATTAATTTAAAATTTAAACATGATTTATTACATAAAATATCACCTAATAAAACACCTAATATCGAGATGAAGAGTTTTGTTGGGTATTAGAAACAATAAATAACAACTTAAAACATGAAATAAAACATCTATATTGATATCTTCATTTACATGACCACAATAGTCATTCTTACATAACAATTCATGGGATAATCTGAGGATGTACATAAGAAAGGAGTGAGATATAAATATAATTAAGGGAGTAAAAAAGGAATAACATGACAAATACAAAACATTTTAGGAAATAGGGATATCAATGGAACATAATATAAACAAGAACACAATGTTATGATATATCATTATTATCATAACATTGAAATGTGGCAGAAACTTAAAACACTACCTCATAAACAAAAAGGAATCAGATAACCCCTATACAAACAAGGTTAAACAATGTATTAAAAATAATCAGGTAAATCCATATTCCAACAAGACATATCATGATACAAATCATTACCCAATGAATTGGAGTGCTATATATTTACAGGTGCACCTTCCACTTTCACTTCATTCTCATTCCAATGTATTCCACATAGATCAAAAAACAAGGATTAATTCTTCATCAAAATTCATCAAACGTTCAAGTCTTTTGAAATGCGTACATGTAATTCCATAATAAAAAATGTATATGTTCATAAATAGGAATACCCTTAGTAGAGTAATGGGTATGGTATTCATTACATGTCAATTTTTGCATGGAAAATCCCAGTTCAATTTTAGCAGTATATCGACATGACATGAAAATTCATAAAAAGAATTGATTAGAGAGAAAGGGGTAAATCATTATATATACATAAAATTGGATGTAATAGTGTAATATACTTACATGTTCCAACATAATGATTTTTTAAATAGAAGGTGTAAAATAATAAAGAATCTTGAAGACAGAGGAGGAATGAAATAACTCTTATGAAATTTTAACACCGTAATAGGTGTACATGGGAAGGATTAATTGGAGAGAAAATGGGTCTCATATCATTAAAAAATAATATGGGAAGAATGGGGGAGGGTAAAAAACATAACCAATCATTTTTAATATAAAATTAAATGGTGAAAAAATATAAGGAATCTTGGTTAAAAATGAGAAAGGATTGAAGCCTTTCCTTGAGTGCGTGATTTCAAAATCATGAAGAGGGGATTCGTGAGAGTTTGGGGCTCCTTTAGAGGATTATATAGAGGGTCAGACATTATTGGGAAACGTTCCAATGATTTTGAGACAATAGAAGTGGGATTGTTGGTGGGTATATATAGGAAATGAAGGGGAAGTCTTTAATATTTCACTAACATAGGTTTTAGAATTTGTAAAATAAAATATTCAAAAGCACAATCCAAACAATGATTAATTCCCATGTATTTGTTCCAAATTGTAGTGGAAAAATTTATTTTAAAAGGCCATTGATGATGATATTAAAATATTAGCCTTTCGTATGTGGAGGTGAGTCAAATTATTATTGAAACGAAATAAAAATCATAAAATATGTAATTAATTTTGGAGTATCCACAAAGGAATTATTAAATAAATAAAATAAATCTATATTAAAACTATTTTCAAATAAAATAATATACTTGTATTAATATACCTATTGTGGTTTTTATTACATCACTATCGGGTCATTATAATGTCATTAAACACACTATAAACTTATATAGTATATAAGTGTTACCCAAAAATTATATTGTCTCCAAAAATAATGAAAAAATCACTGTTGGATAATTTCAACATCCATATTCCAAAAATAATATTCATTTTCTATAAATAATTAACAAATTATGTGAAATTTCACTTTTAAAACTATATGTGGAATTTATATAAAATTGAAGGTTTTTTTTTAAAAAATAATTTTTATATATTAATAAAAAATTACATATGAATTCATAATTTTTTTTCTCATTTATTATTATTAAAAGTAATTTGATAAAAATATTTATTAAAATATTAATTATTTTAAAAATATACTTTTATATTAAAGTAAATTTTTCAAAAATACACATTCAATTTTATCGTATAAAAATTTAACTCTTATCAAACTGATTACCTAATCTTTTTTAGCTGAGTAATTGATAAAAGCATCATATATAAGAATTTTTTTAGAATATAATTAATAAAAACATAGTTTAATATAATGATTCATATATTCCTCAAAATTAAAATTTTACCCTACAAAATTAATTTATCAAATTCATCATTTGTTAAGAAAGACTACTACCATAAAGGAATTGATGGAATACAAATTTTATTTATAGAAATGTATTACATAATATTTTACTAATACCAAGTAACATAACCCCTTATAACACCCACATAAGACCAATGGGTAAGGTGTGTGCTGGTGACAGACTCTTGGGGGTCTCATATAACATCACCATGGTAGTAATCTATATTTACTTGAACATATTCCATAGGTGATTCCATTCAAGATTAACTAGTCGAAGCTCAGCTTGGGCTTGGTCAAGAGTAATTCCCAATGACAGTACATACTTTCCGAGATCTGAAAAATGAGCATCGTACCACCCGAGTCTACTATATGAGGCCATCATCTCCTATTTCTTTGTGAAATATATTTTGAAAACCATATATTTATCTTATATGTGTCATCACTGTTCAATGGATGTATTATCAATGTTAATGATACATAACAAAATTTTAAACCCAATAACATTATAAAAGAGTGCATGTGTTTTCTATATCCATAAATCAAAAAAATAAGGAATTGTTTTTACAATTGATTGGGTTTTTACAATATAGTGTTTTCATATGACATTTTATTACCTGTTTATTAACAATTTCAAGTAAATTTTATGTTTTTGTTTAATAAATGCATTATTTTTCACATGTGATTTGATATGTTATTCGTTTGGTCCTCTTATTTATATCATGATTTAATAATATCATGAATTTAAAACATTATTTAAATATGATATATATTCAGTATATATGTATTTATAGAAAAATATAAATGATAGTAATATGAAATGGAGTACACCGTTCATGGAGATGGTAGGTAGTACGAACACTTGAATTATGTCTCCATTTTATTGTCGTATTGATAGAATTAAATAAAATAAAATATTTCTATAAATTTATTATAACATTCCTGTAGAATTATTATTTCTTAAATATCATATAATTTTACAAAAACCATTTTTAATATATTTTATGTTATTAGTGAACAAATTTCTTTGTTTTGTAAAGTTGGTAGTCTAAACGCCCCAAAATAATGTTTTTGTATTCCCAAAAAATGAAAAAATGAAGTTATATGTTATGTAATTACTAAAAAAGAGTAATTAAATCATAAATATCATATATATATATATATAATATAAAAATATATGTTACCTTATTATTTCCCACCTTATAAGGTCAAAATGGAATAATGAACAACATCAGTTTGTGAGGTGGTAGTTTCCCGTACACACAGACGATGATTGCATATCCAATTTGGTATAGGTTTTTGTTAGTTTATGTCATAATATTAACATAAAAATTTATTATTAAATCTTTTATAATGATTTATTATATAAAATGGAATAATATAAATTGATAGGGTGGATAAAGAAATAAAAAAGTTCTTGTAGAAGGATGTTGACTCTTCTTTGGGTAACTCCTTTTGGTTTTCCCCAATGGGATTACTTGGGTGGATTTCATCCCTAAGGGAGGATTGTTAGATGAAATAAGGTATTTTTGGGGAATAATTGGGTAGGTGTTGTCTGAGGCATAGGTCTTGAGATTTGTGAATATTTGAAGGGGTTGATTGGCCTTTTTATAGTGGAGGAGAAGTGGAATTCTTGTAAATATATAAATGTAAACACTATTGAGAATTTTTACTTACATAATGTGCCAGAATTAAAATTTAATTTTTTTCCAAGAGGAAAATATGTCGAGATATGTCAATAAATTGGATTTCTTACCTGTTTCTAGGTTATTTTGCCCCTTATTTTTATGTTCGACCACTAAGTAAACACATTTTTACCTTACTCTCTGTAATTATTTTTAATTAATTTCACCAATCACATTAGTATAAAATTATGTTGAAATTATTAGAAATTAGAAATTATTATTATGAAATATACATAATAAATTTTTCCATATTATATCATTTATTTGGCAGAAATTAATTTGAAATTTATTTCATGTACATGTCGGGAAATATGGTTTTCGAAACAATAATGTTTAAAAGACTGAAATGTATTTATGTGCAATTTCAATTTAAAGTTGGTTCCAATGACATACATTAGATTAATTTATGTACAATAGAAATATTTATAATTTAAAATGTAATTAAATTAAAATTTATATATATTATTAAAAAAGATGAAAAAACAGTTCTAACTAAAATTTAGTAAATTTTCTGATTCGTTCAAAAATGAAATAATTTAGGAAAAAACCTAGAAATGCATCCTAATATAATTATTAAATTATAAATTAACAAATTAGTATTATTTTCTAAAATTACATTTCTATAAGTTATATAACATAATTTTATTATTAATCTGTTGGTTTTCATTCTCATTACATAGTCTAAATGATTTCAATGGGAAATTCCTTAGCATAAAATGATTCATCCTTTGAAGAAACATCACAAAATGACAAAGGAATGAACCAAGATTTAAGAGAACTTGGGTCACACAAGTTCCACTAAAGTCATGCAAGTACACCTGCGTGCCGCCCAGTGGTCGCACAAGTATACTTGCACGCCCTCTTTGAAAATTTTCCCAGGGTCTCACCAGCCTATAAATACCCCTGTGCCCCCCTCCCCATTTCATGGTCGAAAAATTCCAGAACCTCATATTCTAGCTCCTGGCACCCAAGCCTCTTCTCAACGATTCTGAACACTTCTATAGTAATTTCATACCTATAATGGAAGATCTAATGAGGGGGAGGAATGCCTAAGTGTTGAAACTCATATCAAAACTTGCGTGCCTGAGTGACCAACCCTTAAGGGAAATGGAGACGCTTGCACCCCACCCTGATCCATCACAAGAACTTTCCCTCCACCCTTCTTGAATCCCATATGGATATTACTAGGGGCTTGAACCATGTCTCTCCCATGTATTACCCTATTGGTTAAAAGTTGTTCAAGTACCCTTGTGGTACGCAAGTGTACTTGTGCGGCCAGTACTTGCATGCCCATGCAGTACCTACGCGCCCAACAGGACATGCACACCCCTCTCTTTTTGGGTGCCTTTCCTGCCAATTTTCACCTCTCTCATGCATATCCACCTACCTTTTCAAGATTAAGTCTTCAAAGCACTCTTAAAATCCATTTATGGCATGTTTTCTTGATTGAATTCCTTTTCTGAAAAGAATTCCATGAAACATTTCTCAAAACCAAGTGATTTACAAATCATTATATCACTAAGGTTAGAGAGTTAATTCATTCAACCTCATCCTATAAGATGATAAAATCATTAATTTGGGCATCCTCCTTAGGAGTAAGCCACAACCATAATTTCCTTAACCTGGGCCTCCTTTTCAAGTGTATGCCCCAGTCCATGTGCTCTTAATTTGGGCATCCTCTTTAGGAGTATGTCCCAAGTCCTCATTTATTTGGGCATCCTCCTCTGGGGTATGCCCCAACCATAATTTCCTTAACCCGGGCCTCCTTTTCATGAGTAAGCCCCAATCCAAGTTATTTTAATTTGGGCATCCTACTTAGGAGTAAGCCCCATGTCCCCATACCTGGGCCTCCTTTTCAAGAGTAAGCCCCAGTCCATGTTGTTTTAGTTTTGGAATCCTCTTTAGGAGTAAGTCCCAAGTCCTCATTAATTTGGGCATCCTCCTCAGGATTAAGCCCCAACCATAATTTCCATATCGTGGGCCTCCTTTTCAGGAGTAATACCCATTCCATGTTCTTTTAATTTGGGAATCCTCCTTAGGAGTAAGCCCATGTCCCCTAACCAGGGTCTCCTTTTCATGAGTAAGTCTCAGTCTTCAAATCCCAATAACCTGGGCCTCCTTTTCAAGAATAAGAACCAATCATAATTTCTCTTAACTAGTCTTCATTTACTTTTGATTTGAGTTTCCTTTTAATGAGTGAATCCCCATAATAATTCCCCTCCAAATTTGGGCTTCTTCCTCAGGAGTAAGCCCCATGTTAGAGTATCCAAATCTCCATAAAAGTACATATACCTTTATGGACCATGTTTCTGGATTTCTTCCCTGATTTAAATAATAATCTTTATTTATCCAGGCAGTAATACATACATAACCCCCACATTATTCCTCATGATTTCATCTTTCATGGCAAAATTGTCTGGTTTTTCCAATACCTCTTGTTTCTCACATAGAGCATGAATCATGTGAGCTTAGAGTGTTAAAGTAATTTGGACATCTTTTATTGAGCCATCAATCATACATAAACTTTATACTCCCTTACTTGAACTATGTGGGTTCAGATTCCTTCTCTAAACAAGGATACATAGGTATCCCATCTGCAGGTACGATCCCAACTCTGAAATAATTTATGTCCTTCTGAATGAAAATAAACTTCAAATGCCCTTCTGAGTGGCTTTAAAACCAGAATGGTTATCATAATGACCAAGAGAATTCTATATAATGTATTAAAGGATTCAATTGACTAAGAATCTCTAAACAAACACAGATTATTCTCTATCGATGAAGAACATCAAATACACATAAAAGATTCTCTAAATTTCTTACATTTCAGTCATTGATTGTCGGATATAAAGGAAATCTCATTTTATACATTGTAATTTAATAAGGATTCACGAACATATATTAAATCTATAATGAGCGTCCCTGATTAGAAAATAATTACCCTCAAAAAGTTGTGATGAGTCCGACCTCCCATCCTCTCGACCAATGAAAATTACTAAGCCTCATTAGTGCAAAACTAATGAGAACCTGCCTTTGGAAAGTTGGTCCAAATGGATATGGAATCATTGGATGTTTCCGGTTCTACAAACAAACACGTTATAAACCGCTTGGTATGTTTGAATCTCAAATCAATGAGGTCATCCCCAATTCCAGAGTGAAACAACAAAAAAGAATGAACCTGAAGTGAATCCTTAACCAAGTTGAAATGATGTTTTTCCTATTTGTTTGTCCCATATTTAAAACTCTATGAGAGGGCCAACAAGACAATCAATAAAATATATGCTCATTCAAATGATGTAGTGGAAGGAATTATCTTGATTACATCTGTTATATCAAACAGACAATCTTTTACAAGATCTTCGGCAATGGCTTCTCATAAGTTCACATCCGTGAATACTTCCCCTGTGAATACTGCTGCCATAAAGTCCTCTGCTGCTACTCCAGCTGAATCGTCTACCTCTCTAAGGATGATATCACCTACTCAACATCTTCAATATTGGTTATCAAATGCACTGGTTAAAGAGTATCGTCAACATATTACCATTCAAACTCTGGAGGCTACCCGATAGGCCTTACATGTCAACAATTCAACCTGGTCATCCAGAAAATGACGATCACAGATTGAGAAGAAGGTGGTGCCAACCATCGTCTCCAACCATGTCGGGCCGTTATCCCCGAAACACAATCCAAATTCCCTCCCATATCCTGTGTAAGTGAATGAGAAGGTCCCTTGGGGACTTAATTCAAGGAGATATGAGTCCTTCTCAAGGGCTCCCATCAACAATAGCCACTAGACTCGTGCGGCAGTGTGCCCTCAACATGATGAGGGTATCGTTTCCAGGCATTTGGATCAGGTTCCTCGCACCCGAGCAGGAAAGACAAGCAACTAGAGAGGAAATCCGGTCAACCGTGAGAAGGTTCTCATCTCTACCAAATTCAGAAAAGTCCACCAACTTAACTTGGTGGAAAGCAATGAGCGGACACAAATAACCATCCATTTTAATCCCGCTGTCTAGCTGACTCGTATGGCAGCAGCACACCGATCCCACCAGCAAATTCCAGCAGAGTACTATAGATAGGAACACACACTTGTTTATGAATAATTAGCTAGTAATCAGGCTCGTTTTACTACATATGCTGGAGCTCGCCTACCCAATGTGTTGACCACTAGTAAACAGGCACATACACCTGCATACACTCATCAATCCTGCTAGCACCCTTGTATATCAGTGTTAAAGGACGTTTATAATCCACATTTAGCGGAGTGAAATGAGAAGGCTCATACACCTACTAGTATTGATCAAGCCTACCAACGGTCTTGTTTGGTAGCACCAGGAGAGGTCAGACAGAAAGCTCTGGTGGCAAACAAGAGGCAGACTCAATTCTCTGCCACCACACTTGAGTACTGTCAGGATTCACTGACAGGAAAAGGGGGAAAAGTGAAAGAACACACACCTACTACAAGCACGAAATTGACGTATATCCATGTTCTGGCCATTGAAGTCACCAAGAACATTCTGTCAATTGTGAAAAAGCTGAAGAAAATCCCTTCTCATATTCTGGATGCCTTCCAGGATATTATAACAGCTTCAATAGCATCACATGGAAATAAATGCAAATCTATCCCTACCATTGGTGTAGTGACTCATCAACAGATCACTCTTGAGCAGATACACACCTCTATTACAGTCCAAGAGGGTTTTAGGTCATACTCCCCCATATTATACAGACAACCAAGTCAGGCACATACACCATATTTGAGTGGAGATCATTAGACTTACCTAGCCATCACTCCAGATCAGGCACATACACCTGCTCATAATATCCACTTTCATCAATAAGTGGTTCCCAAGGCGAGCAAGAAGGCATCTAAGAAATAGTCTCACCCAACATAGCCACGAAATCATGATCCAATCTATAACAAGGCCTTGCTCAATGATGGAGTTCTTAAAGCCCTCAAATAGTTATCTATTGGAATCCAGGATTCTACTAAATCATTTCCCAATAGTGGGAACATTAATTTGGATGGTCTTCAATAGACACTTTCTCATGAAGGCTTGGTTAATGACAGTTCGGTCGATCTTGAAGTTTCATCTTCAGATGAGAGATAAAATAACCATCTCTGTGGCCAGAAGACCAAGGACCACAGGGTCTCATCTTTTGCTGTAACCACCATGGTGGTCCCCCCCCATGATGATGAATTTTTCTGCGAAAGTCCCCTCCATAGTAGTGATGCACAATGCCTGGAATATGCTCCAGTGGAAAATGTAGTTCTAAGAAATCCCTCTTAACTTGAGGCACTGGCAAGTGTGAAACCCTTCATGTCTGATTCTTCATCGCTAGCAGGTGAAATACTTTCTCGATCAGAAGATATCTAGGGGTGTAGGTCATTTCCGAACCACCCCCGGGTCATTCATCTTCTAGTTTGATCAGTGAATTCTCTAGAAATCCCTTTGAATTAGATTAAGTAAAAAGAATATCCAGATATTATCAAATCAGGTAGAAGAATGTTTATTGAATGATAAAGAGGAAGATCTGAATCAGAGAAAAAAACTGGCGAAAGGTGAAGTGCCTCTCATGTTTTGGCCTTTTCATGACTCACAGTATGACATTCCAAAAGTGTTGACGGAATATTGTATTCAAGATATTTGTCCCAACATATGTAATACTCTTTTTCAGTTAAAAAAGAAAATATTATCTTATGATGAATATGAATATCATGTCAAGATAATATAATGGTTACAACAACAGATTGATTTGGCAGCTCTCTTAGTCTCTTGATATTTGAAGGCTGAAAAGCAACAGAGATCTCTTTAGTGTTCATGCCTTGAAGCAATAAGAACATTGCACTAGTTAATTTCCAATTCCACATCTGGTATTCATATTAGGGAATGGGGTGTTCATGGATCACTACATTTTAATATACTCTCCAGCCAGCAAAGCCCGCCGAAGATGGTCTCATGCAATGTTATTGGCCATGGACGACCACAAATACCTGGCTTTGTTTGTAATCAAAGGCTTTCCCAAGAATTGGATTCAACAAGTTGTTCTCAAAATCAAGAATACACAGAAAACGTTGTTGACTTACTCCTGGATCAAGCAAACGAGAATATTGAATAGGCCTATCATTTAGAGCAAGCTCATCATCAAGTGATAGATGTGTTTGAAATCATCCAACCGACTTTTAAGCTGGGTGATAAAGTGGATGTAGGTTGATGCATCCAGCCAATTTCTGGACTAATATCTACATGATCAGGAGAGCATACAAGAATGTCTCAGACATTCCATGTCAAGAATCACCCCATCTTTCTAGACTGTGGACTCTTTTAACCCCACCCTCAGAATAAATAAATTTGATCCTAGTATTTGAGCAGGAATGTCAAGAACAACCCCAGTCCACCGGACTGGGGACTTTTTCAAATCATCAATCCCCTCCTCAGTGAATGTCGGTCTTCTATCGATTGGGGAAGAGGCCATAGGAGGAAAAAAGAGCCAAATTATCAGGAGTTTCCCTCCAAATTTTAGTTCATCAGGAAATTACTGAAGGATAAAATCATCAAAAGGCAATGTCTCGTCAGGGACATAGGAGAAGACAATATCACAGAAATGCTGATAGATGGAATGTATTGTGTTATGCATCAATTAATGTCATTAATGTCATTGTTTCTGAACCTCTAGAATATGAGGCTCACTCAGGGGACTCAGGATAAGAGGTTCCTGCTCATGAAGTTGTACGCACATAAACAAATGAAGAAGGTGTACGTACAAGAAATTAAAGTATTACCCAGAATCTAGTTATTCCTTCAAGTAACCCACTTCCCCCTCTCTGAATGGGAGAAAACAAGGTGAATGGAAAGAATCAGGTTACATATCCTTCCTCTAGAGAAGGTGAATCGCTCTCACTAGACCAAAGATATGCGCAACGAGTGGAAGAAATGATGGAATTAAAGAGGATGAATGCAGAACTACTTCAGGGTAGTCTTCCACCTAAACGTGCTGGAGACAGTTAGCCAAGGGAATTTGATGTGGCTACTGAGATGGATCAAGAATATCCTACTTTATCAATACACCCTCACAGGTCTAATCCTACAGGTCATGTGCAACAACAATCGGCAGTGATGCTATCGGTTGCAGTACTAGCTGTCATACATGTCCAAGCTCTAGTCATTGAACATGTTTAGGTCAATGTTCAACCGGATGTTTCTAAAAAGTTAATAACTACCATTGAGTCATTAACAGATCAATTAGAGATTATATAAGGGATGTGTGTGTAGGTTCAACCAGAAAAGAGAGTTTACCCAAAATGGGTAGATTCAATCCATCCTCCATCAAGTTTTGAGAACCCTGTTTTCCCTATATTCAATGGATCAGGCGATCCTGAATAGCATTTGATGCATTACATGTCTTGTTGCGATCCTATGATGGGATCTACAGAACAACAAGAAGCATTGAAACTCAGATGCTTCGTGTGAACCTTGTAAGAACCAGAATTTGTTTGGTATACAAGCTTTCAGTCTCGATCAATTACCAGATGGGAAGATCTCCATCAATGATTTCTTCTTTAATTCAGTTCATCTTTTCCAAAGAAAACATTTTTCGATCAGAAAAATTGTATGAAAAGGGAGAATGAAAGAGTCTCAGATTTCATTTCTCCCTGGATGGAATTTAAATATTCCTTAAGCTTAGAACTCCATGAAGAAACACAATTGCCAATCTATGTGGAAAATCTGTGTGACAAATTACGCATGCTATTGATACCTGTTAAATACACAGGAGGGTTTTGAGAAATTACTATAATCACTCAGTAGATTGAAGATTCCCTTATACAAACTAAGGCTAAATCTCATGTAATTCCATCAGTTCCAGGAAGAATAATGGGTAAAGTAGAGAATGATACAGTTTTTCTTAAGCAAGCACATGTAACTGCTTCTTCTTAAAAACCTTCATCTTCCCAAAGAGCTCCACCTCATGAGAGTCAAAAAGAAAGGGCGTTTCTTCAAGATGATAAAATATATCAAAGATAGAATCAATTTGAGGATCTAAAGAGCTATGTTTACTATTTATAAAAGAAAAATGTTCCTGGATACTTCATTTCGGCTCTGGAAAATAATTTCTTTCAGTTTCCAAGCCCCAAAATGAAAAAAAAGAAAGAGATGAAGACCGTCCAAATTATTGCCCCTTTCATCAAATGTTGGGGCATCCCATCCAGGAGTGTTTTGCCTTCAAATACCTCCAGCAAAAGAGGGTCGACTTGGGAGAAGTAAAACTAAAAGGCTCTTCATCCCAAGTAGCACGTGTTACTAATACAGTTCCTGAGGAAGAAAGTGAATAAAAAGAATTCAAAATAAAAAATGCACAAAAATATGATGATTAGATGGTTAGGAAAAAGATCAAACGAACTCATTCCATTTTTCGAACGCAATTGAAGATACCAATTGTGTCTTTTGCTATGGATTCCATAAAATAATCCTCTTCATAGGGTGAATCCTCATAAGGGTGGCATAATACAATGAAAGAAAATCAATTAGAGGAAGATGAAATTGTGTCAAAGAATAAGTTTTATTTAACTCTGGAAGATTTCATGCCATCTACTTCGAAGTCACGGGCACCATCCCACCAAATGAAATAGCCTAAATTGGCTAGTAAGGAAGAGTCTTCATTAGTTGAAGAGATGATCATTGGTTCTGTTAACATGATTCATTTAACAGATCCTTATGCCAATCACAGTTTTGATCTCGATGAAAATGGGTTCTCTATATTAAATAGAGGAATCAGAGGAAGTTATAGAGTTAAGGGATACATAGGAAGGCATAGATCTTTCAGAGTCCACTAGTCAAATTCTACTCCTACTAAAACTATGTAAGCGGCAGAAACTCGTGGTAAATACCTTTAGCTAGCTCAACAAGAACAAGCAAATTCTTCCTCACCAGGAAAATTCAATCCTGGAATATTTATTTTGGAGGACTTTTTGGGGGTTTCAGATTCATCCACTTAGTAGGAAAATAGACCTAATCGATCTCATCTTACAAAGCCAGGAATTTTTCCAACACATACCCTGATACAAGAGGCATAAAATTCCGAAACATCAACTTCCAACACACCTTCTAAACCACATGATCTTGTTGGAAAACGAAGAATTATGGATCAAAAGTATGATGTATTGAAGCACTTGGCCCAATTAACAGCCAAGTTATCAATTTTGGATACCTTTAATTTATCAAAGGATCTTCAGGCGGCACTCATTGAGGCTTTTTTAAGTCCTCAGATGTTTGAAACTGAAATTGATGCAGCTAAAGCCTACCATGTTGAAAATAATCCTATAGAATTACATGTAGTGATATCTTTCACAGATGAAGATGAATATGATGTTGTGCATGGACACATTAGAACTTTGTATTTATCTGGAAAGGTCAATGGTGTGGACATCCTAAGGGATTTCATTGATAATAGTTCAGGAGTCAACTGCATCCCCATTCGTGCACTTCGTCGATTGGGCCTCATGGAATCAACATTGTCTCCTTCTACTATGATGTTACAAGGATATGATAAAAATGAAAAAGAACCACTGGGAATGATTACACTCAGAACTCAGTTTAGAGATCTTGTATCCAGCTCAGATTTCATGGTTATTGATTAAGACTCAGCCTTCCACATCTTGCTTATAATACCCTGGCTACATCCACATGCGGCTATCCCTTCATCATACCATCAATGTATCAAATATTTTATCGATGATCAATTTGGGACTTTGTATTGTGATAAGACCCCATTCAAGAAATGTGAATGTCAATACATTGAGGTTGAATTCTATCACATGAAGGGAAAGGAGAAATCCACAATAAGGTAGATTACCAAAGTTAATGTTCTATATGCTTTGGAGAAGATTCTAGTAAATCAATTTGTACATGTGAGTACAGATTATGTGTTGCCTATCAGTCAAATTTACAGGATAAACTCAAATCCGAATACTATTATGAATTTTTTCATAATTTCAATTACTACAATCAACCTAGAAAGCATCGAAGAAATTGGGGATCCACCAAGCTGTGTTGAAAGCTAAAATGGGGATTTCTTCATTTCATCTGGTGAAATCCAGGAAGTCTATACTTCACCAACTATTCCAGAAGAAGTCATTGAAATACCAAAGGTAAATGATTATGTTGATTATCAATCCATCATCTTCTTTTTTATTACCCAAGGAAGACCCGTCATCATCAAACGAGTCGGAAATGGAAGCCTCTTCTTCAAGATGTTCAAATTTTAACATCTCTATTAATCATGGAAATTCTACTTCATCATATTCTATGAAAGTACAAACAGAAGAAGTAACAAATGTTGAAGAAGAAGAGGAATTCCTCAGATATGCTCCTCCATCATTTGAATAGGGTATCTCTACCACTGTGAATGAGCTCCAAGAAATCAATCTGAGTACAAATGAAGATCCATACCCCACTTCAATTAGTGCAGCCATGACTCTTGAATAAGAAGAGATTTATATTACATTTTTAATACAATATCGAGACATATTTTCTTGGAACTAAACAGAGATGAAATATCTTGATCCTGATTTTTCTACCCATCGCTTGGGTTTTCCTGAATAACATCGAGGATTTAAGCAAGTTGCAAGAAGAAAATACCAAACATATGCTTCCAAAATTGAATCTGATGTGGATAAGCTTATCAATGATAACTTCATTATATATGTTCAATATACCAAATCGTTGGATAATATTTTCCCTGTGAAAAACAATAATAGAAAAATTATAGTTTGCATTGATTTCAGATATCTTAATCGGCATTATCCTAAGGATGATTTTCCAGTTCTGATCACAGTACTCTTAATTGATACAAAGTCTGGCTATGAAGCACTTTCCATCATGGATCGATATTCCAGATATAATCAAATCCTAAAGGCTCCAGAAGATGAGTAATCCATAGCCTTCAGATCTCCTTAGGGTGTCTTTTTCTATCAGGTAATGACCTTTGGCTTAATGAATGCAGGTGCAACATGTCAGTGTGCAATGCATCGCATCATCAATCCCTTTTATGGATGTTTATTTAATGTTATGTGGATGATTTTGTGGTTAAATCTAGGCAACATTCTAACCACTTGGCTGATTTGGAAATCATATTCCACATACTTCAACAATATAATATGAAGATAAACCCAATAAAACGTTATTTTGTTGTAACCATAGTAAAATTTCTCTACATTGTTGTATGCCATCTTGGTATTGATGTTGATTCTGAGAATAAAAAGTCAATCCTTTGTATTTCACCTCCTCAAAATTTGAAATAATTGATAGGACTTCAAGGACACTTATCCTATATTTGGTGTTTCATCTCTAATTTGGCAGGAAAAAGTTTACCCTCCACCAAATTGATGAAGAATGGAGTCACTTACCAGTGGACTGAATAATGTCAAGAAGCATTCGATATTTTCATGAAATAGCCCTTGAGTCCACCAGTACTTATGCCACCTATTGAAGGATGACCACATATCCTCTATGTGACAAACTTTGAGCGATCATTGGGTGAATTTCTTGCTCAAAATAATGATGCTAGATATCAAAGCAGCCTCTATTATCTCAGTCAGAATATGCTTGAAGAAGAGACCCGATATTCAATTATTGAGAAGTGATTCCTATAATTAATCATTATAGTTCAAAAGTTGAGACACTATCTGCAACATCATGAGGTCCAACTGGTATCTCGTAATAACCTGCACAAATTCATCCTTAGTCATGCAATGCTTACAGGACGTCTAGCAAGGTGGGCGGTTATTTTGCAACAATTTGATATCCAATATGTCTCTCTGAAGGAAATAAAGGGCCATGCTCTGGATGATTTCCTTACTGAACATCCTTCAGTAGAAGATACATCTTTAGATAATGAACTCCATGATGATGATGTATTCTCTATTCAGGATAGTCCTCAGGTATCGGAGATGTAATTTGATGGTATTTACAGAAGTCCAATAGGGGGGGAAATGGAAAATCCAAAAATCCACAGAGTTGGGTTAGGAATTGTGCACATTTCTCATGAAAAGGAAGTGTTACCCTATTCCATCTCATTGTTGGGAGTTGGTACAAATAATGAAGTGGAATACCAAGCTATCATTGTAGGATTGGAGTTGGCACTTCATGCAAAATTGAATCTCATAAAGGTGACTGGTGATTCAGACCTGGAAATCAAACAAGTCAATGGGGATTATGCAATCAGAAATAAAGAATTGATCCCTTTTTATGATTACGTCAGAGAGGTAATGTCAGAATTTCCTATGGAGCCAACATTTTCTTATTTCCCGCGATCACAAAATGCTCAAGCTGATGCATTGGCTAACATAGCCACAGCTCTAGCTGATCCAAATCAGGACAAGACTACCATCAGTATTTCCCACCATTATACAATTTCACCTTATTTTCGTATCATAATAGAAGAGATCAGTGAAATTAGTCCCATTCCTAAACCATATGGTCATACTACAGGACGGATGACACCTATTAGTGAATACCTTCAAAATGGAACACATCCACTTAATAGAGTCGGAAAACAACAAATCTGGTGACGTGTGGCCAATTTTACTTTTTATGATAGCCCACATCACCTAGAGGAAATTCTCTACAAGAGTGGATTTGATGGAATTATATTTAGATGCATTGATGGTGAAGAGAAAATGGTTTTCATGAAAGAAGTGCATGCAGGAGTTTGTGGCACCCACCAGTCTGGACATTGACGGTATGATAAAATTCGAAGGTTTGGATACTTTTGGCATTCAATGATACAAGATTGTGTTGATTTCACAAAGAAGTGTCATTCATTCCAATTACATTCCAACATCATTCATCAACCCCCAGAGTTGCTTCATATAAGAAAATACTCATTGCCAATTTCCACATGGGGAATAGATGTGGTGGGACCTTACCCTTCATCTACGACCAAGCAGTTTATGTATATTCTTACTGATAATGACGTCTTTTCCAAATGGGAAGAGGAAATACATCTAAAAAAAGTTAGTTCTAAAAGAATTTTTAGCTTCATCAAGTCTAACATCATTACCAGATTTGGTGTCCCTCATACCATATTGATGGACAATGGCACCGACTTCTGTTCATATGAGGTGAAGAAGTTGTATCAAGAATACAACATCAAATCCAATCATTCATCTCTGTATCATGTAGCGGCCAATGGACAAAAAAATCCTTCAACAAGACTATATGAAATATGCTGCAAAAGATTTTGGATAAATACAAGAGGTCATGGCATGATAAACTCTTCCATGCTTTATGGGCTTATCAAACCACCACCCGCACTACAACGCGATCAACTGTATATTCACTGGTATATGGAACGAAAGACGTATTGCCCATTGAAATTCAATTTCCTTCGCACATAGCATCCATTTGTGATCAATCATCTACAGATTGACAATCTCAAAAGCGATTTAATGAATTGGAACAGTTAGACGAGAAATGATTGTGCACCTTGCACCACATGGAAGCCTATCAGAATCGAATAGAACGAGATTTCAATAAAAATGATCATCATCATTCATTCGTTCAGGGAGAATTGGTATTAGTTATTAGAACTCCAATGATACCAGGAATGAAACCTCCCAAGCATGAGACAAAATGGGAAGGACTTTACTCAATACATAAGATCTACTCTAATGGAGCTTATTCTTTAATCTTAATGGATAGTGAACTCATCACTACTCCAACCTTTGCCAGATTTCTGAAGAAGTATTTTTTATAAAAAAAAATATATAAGTGACGGTCCATGCATATGACCATAAACTATTTGCATGTCCCTTACGAACAGCACGACGTTATACTGTACCATCAATGGTCCATGCATATGAACTTAAACTATTTGTATTACTTACATCGTCCTTGCAATATGATGTTAAACTATACAACAATCATCCTTGCTATATGAAGTTAAACTATACAACAATCATCCTTGATATATGACGTTAAACTATACTGCAAACGGTCCTGCATAACCTTAAACTGGACCATAGTCCTGCATGACATTAAACTGCTCATCATGTGCAACAAGACATTAAACTGCACCATCTATGGTCCATTCACATGACCTTGAACTATTCACACTTTCATCCAACATGATGTTAAATTGTGTCCCCATCATTTTCCTTACTATATGACATTAAACTATATAGCAATCGTCCTAGCAATACGATGTTAAACTATTCACACTTTCATCCAACATGACGTTAAACTGTATAGTCTCTTTTCCTCCAACATGACGTTAAACTATGAAAAAGTCACAAATACGTCCAACATGATGTTAAAATATGTCCTCTTTTATCCTTACTGCATGAATTTAAACTGCACAGTCCCCCTTTTGTCCAACATGACATTAAACTATATTTTCCACATTGTCCTAACTACATGATGCTAAACTGTACAGAAATCCGTTAATACATCCTACATGATGTTAAAATGTATTTTTGTCCCTACTACATGACACTAAATGGTGCAGCACTAATAGTCCTAACTGCAAGACTTTAAACAGCATAGTCCCTTCATATGTCCTACCTGACATTAAACAGTGCATCGTTAAGGTTGTTATTAACTCTTGTTTCTCACACCGAGTATAACTTACATGAGCATAGAGAAACCTTCAACCATAACACCCTCTCTGGGCCGTTAACTATGAGTATGTCCCAGCACAATTTTTTAGGTCGTTGTCCCCAAGAACAACTTGATCACTAATTAATTCTTTAATTGAACTACGCGTACTTTGATCCTTGCCTTTGAGGCTGGGTACATAGGCAACCTCTCGAGGATCATTCCCAAAACCAATCTCTTCACATCGGTTGACATCCATCTCATACGATTTTCATTCGTGAAATCACCCCCAGAATCAATATATTTACATTCATTCACTTTCGTATTTGCTATATGACATTAAATTGTACAACATTTTTTGTCCTGTATGATAATAAACTACAATTTTCTCTGATACCCACACCTGAGAGGGAATCATTATTTACATTGATTTTCAATCATGTTATATTCCAAAGACTAAATGCATTCATGCCAATGCCAAGAACATTTATTTTGGGTTTAACCATCAATGCACTAAAGTCCCCTTTTCACCCATTACTTGTACGAACCAAATCTGTAAAGAGGGTATTTCTAGAACTACATGTGCTTGATTCCTATCCTAATGGGATATGTAGGAACATTCGAGTGTCCCTTGAATCCAACCCCAATTCTTTGGGCCTAACCCCAAATTTCTGTTTCAGTCCATTGACTGAAAAGTCCCCCGATGAACTCATAAATGTGATATGAAAACTCTGGCCTTCATCAGGTTATTCATTATACAAAATAGTAATTTAGATGAAAAATCTAAAATAAGTTTCTTGAATTGAATGGAGGAGTGGAAGGTGAGGATCCCTTACATGAGTGTGTGACTCTAAATGCTTGGTAGGGGATTCTTGAGAGTTTTTCAGAACCTTGGGTGGACTATATATAGTGGAGCGTAGGATTTGAATTTTATCGAAGGAGTTGAGTGAATAGAAATGGGATATTGGGTGGGTTCATATATGAAATGAGGGGTTTTATTTATTACATAGATTTTTAAATCTACATAACAAAATATCCAAAGCCACGTACCATACCTTGGTTTAATACCATATTTTATGATAAATTGAAATGGATTTTATTATCTTATAAGGAAAAAATTGTGACATTATTATAATAATTCCATTGATTATGTTGAGGTGACTCACACTCTTAAAGAAATGATTTTAAAACCATAAAATTAAAAAAATTATATATGTATAAATTGGTACTGTGTATTGATAGATTATTGTCAACACAAATATACATGTATGTCAATATATGACTTATATTTTCTATATATATATATTTTATAATGTAAAATAATATATATTTTATTATCTCTAGGGTTTTAATAGGGGACGATAAAAAGCTTTTTCCTATTTTGAATATTTTCACCCAAAAAACATTAAAAAATAAAATTGTAACTTATTAAATGCTATCATAAATAATTTTGAGTATTTTTATTTCATATGATGTTTCTTACTCTTCTCATTGATTTTGAAAAAATAATTTGATATTTTTGTAATGAAAAAATCTTTATATTTAATAAATTATATATTTTATATTGTTAATTAGTAAATTATTAATTACAAAGATATATAGTGAATATTAAAAAATTAAAAAACTTTTATATAATATTAAATCATAAGGTTTGGATTATCCCGAAATACAATAATTTATATTTTGGTCTCATTTCACAAATTTACTGAATTTAAGGTCATAAAAACCATTTGGTTAACATAATACATCTCAATACATTAATGATGTCGAAGTGTATACATGTTCCTTGATTTATAGTGATAATTCATACCTCTTTGATAGTACAAGGATTATAATTTCACCAACTATTAGGGTTTGAGATTTGAACGATGGAACCCCATGAAAAATCTATTTTGGATCAATAATGTAGGGTTGGTGGTAGATTGGGATATTGGGAGGACTAGAGGGGGACCCCAATAGTTGGGATTCATTACAATCCACTATAATGTTAGTGGATTTTATATTAGATGGGATGTATAGAAAGTATTCTGGTACTAGAATGAGGCCAATTAATAGCTGGATGGTGGCTACCTTAGTTTTCTGTACTGAGGGGAAGTCATGTTATTAAACTGGGGTCTAACCCCTCTTTATCTTATGTGGTATTTTTCTCAAAAATAATTCTAATATCCCTCTCCCAGGATTCAACCTTCCATATCCTCTCCCCACGGGTGGTTCTCCTCTATCTAGTGTCTGTTTATGGAATCATCAGTATCGATCAAGGGCCCATCAAGAATATATCAATCTATTTTCCTCCTTTGTTCATTTATTTTAGAATGTAATTCCCTCTCACTATTATATTATATTGTTCCATTATTTCCATTTGTTTTTTCGGTTTTTTAATTTATCTTATTTGGTGAAGAATTGAAATATAATTTTGGATGAGTATGATTATCTAGGAATATGTTATGTTGCCTCATAATTTGACCAACAATATTGCTAATATTTTTCATGTTCATAGTTAGTGTTGTCACGATGTATTTTATTAAACTGACCAATGATTAATTAATTATTTATTTTGGGGTTTTAATTAGTATAATACCCCTCTTATGATTTATAATGTCTCGGGGTTTCCATTTTTCATTTTTTTGATATTGTATTGATTATTTTACAGACAAGGTGCTAAGGTGGCATGTATTTCTAAGGCCTCATGTTCCCAGAATAAATTATTAAAGAATATAAAACATATTAAAAATAACAAGTTCCTAGTTTTCAGGAAAATATTAATAACATATAAATGCATACATGAATAAAAAATTTGACAAAACCACTGATTTTATAATGTATATTTTTACCTAGGTGCAACATACCATTTTTCATTGTGATTAATTTTTATAAAATTCATCATGGGTGAAGAATATAATTTAATAATTAAATGAATTATTTCAATTTTTTCATTAACATAGCAACACATTGACCTAATTATCTTTATTTAAGAACATTTTAATTTAAAAAAATTATATTTGTACATATAAACCTATCATTCAATGAGTTATGATGGAGATGTTAGTGGAGATCTAGTATGTGATTGATGATATGATCGTGGATTGATGATCATTGTAGAATGGAAACAAAGGATCTCACTAACAACAATGATTGTGAAAAGTTCTTCATCACTGATTATCCAATTAAATATAGTGTTGTTGTTCGATTTCTATCTTTTACATATTCTATAATCCTACAGAGAGTATAGATCAATATAATAATGGATTGATTGGTGGATTTTGTATATTTTCCAGATTTTGTTATTATAGGGTGATTTTGGGAGAATTACATTCCCTTGATGATTTCATCATTTATAGTATTATGAAAATGAATTTAGATAAAAAAAACATTGATCATGGTTCATTCATCTATTTTATTATTTGTCCCAAGGTTCACTTTTTGAAAATGGACATTCATTGTTTGGACCAAGGTTCGACATATCTTGATAATTATTTTTTGAGTACTCATTTCTCAGCATAGTGATTCGATATCATTGATCTAGGATTAGTATGACACTATGGATCTTCAATAATGGAAATGGTAGGGAATCAGATTTTGTAGAAACCCGGTTTATGTTTTCATCAGTACAAAATGAAGAATGATAAATATCACATTATTAGAGTATATTTATGGACTATAACTTGTTGATTCAGTGAATGCATGATATAATGAGGCTGGATCTACATCTTTGTAGAAATGTGATATGTGGATTGATATTCAAATCAATGTTTGGGTCATACAAACCCAAATCAATTTTTTTGGAAAATCTACTTTATATGGAATGCAATCATGATATAAATACCACGTGGGGACCTCATGCATCCAATAGGGATTCATGAAGGAGTTAACGATCACAAGATGTGTGACCTTATCAGAAAGAGTGTGACCCCACTATAGTGACTCAACGTGTAGCTTTGAGGATTCTAGAACATGGGTTGGAGTAAATAGGATAAAGCACATAATATACTCCCCCTCATGGAAACTACCTAGTACTGGTACACTAGCACATGTACACTAGCTGAATCCATGTACTGGCACACAAGTAGACTGCAAACTTAGCCTCCATGTTGAGTACTTCAACAAAAACAAGGCCAAGAGGCATGGGTAATTTAAATGGTCATGAATCATGTTAATGGGAAAAAACATGTAATCCCTTATCCATGTTGTGTATGTTTTTATACGTAGATTATATCCCTTGTAAAATTTATATTATCCAAGAGTGTAACACCCGATACTTTTATGTTATAAAAATCATCAAAGGAATCTTTTTCTACATGACACTTTCTTGGCTTGCTTTACACGCAATCGCGACCTTCCTCGATAGCTTGCGTCGTACGTAATACCGAGTTTCACTAAACAACAATATGCTATTAAAACTAGCCGTTATGAATAGTAATAACCACTTTTAGAAATTTTATAATTTTTTTTTTCAAAATGGACTTCATTTTTGGACTCAGAATATCGAAATTAGCCTAGGGTGAAATTTTGGTATTTTTCTGAAAACTTTCAATTTTTAATGAATAGTGAAACCACTAAGTGGTAGGTTAAAAACTGAATTTTTCATAAAACTTAATTTTACAGCTTTTGTGAATGGAATTTCGAAAATCCGACAGACACAGTTGATATCAGTTAGTAAAATGTGGTTCAATGAGATAAAAATAATTTTTTGGTGAATAGTAACTTTTTACTTTTTTTTACCGCGGTTAATAGTAAATAGGTTAACTAAGGGTAAATATGATATTAATATTACCCTAAAACAAGTCCTAATTCTATTGGAAAAGTGTAATTCGACCAAAAACAAACTTAGGAATAAAATATGACCGTTTAGGCCCACTTGGATTAGATTAGGACATTTATTATTAATTTATTTAAAGAAGGGTTAAAATAGTTAAAATCAATGTTTAATAAGTAAATAATTTTTAATATGGAGTTATACATAAGATAAATTAGACTATAAATATTCATTAGAAATCTAAAAAGATTTACTACACAATGGTATTTTATTTGTAATTTTTAGACATTAAATAATTTAATTTATTTATGACACAATGATGATGCAGTAATTATCTTATTAATGAAATATTGACATAATTGATGTTATAAACACCAAAATAAATGTAATTTGAGACTTTTTATGAATTACACTAATTTTCTAGGTTAATATGATATATTAGTGTTGATTTAATCAACTTGGTTCGAACATATAATTCTGTTATGACTTTCACAAAAATCATATATCAAATAGTGTCAAAATTGACACAAAATAGTTTTTAAATAAAATATTATATTTTTAATTGTTATTTTATTCCTAAAAATCTAAGGTTCGGCCAAATGACTTAGATATGGATATATGTATTATTAATAAACAATTTGGGGTTCGTTTGGCATGTTATAGTAAGTGTATTAACCATATAATGTAAGAAAACAAAAAGACACGGTAAAAGTTAAATTATTTAACTTAGAGTTAAATCTAATTGATAAGGTTACAATAATACCCTAAACTTGTCTAAATCCTATTTTTTGATAGGATTTCGACCCATACCCACATTATCTTCGAAATAAGACCCTTTGGAACCATTATAAACCGATTTTGACTTTAATATAAAATAATATTTTGAGATATTCCTAAGGTGCCCCTCTCCTCCCTCATAAAAGGGCACCTCCTCCCCCTTCTCCTCACACCAAATTGAGCACTCAAGCTCGGACAACCCCTGCCAAAATCCATTCTCCACTTCCCTAGAATAATCCTAGAGGTTCTGGTCTTCTTCAAAGACCAATCTTAGTTCCTTAAGTGGAGGATTCAATGAGGCGTTCCAAAGAAGAGGTAATATCCATTACCGATCTTTTCAATTTCTTTCTTCTTCAACTTCTTCTTCTTTAGTTGTTTCATGATAAAGTAATAACATCAGTATTAATTACATACTGATATGTTATTATAAATATGAAACAACCCTAATTCACCTTCTATCCATCCTATGGAAAAATGAAATCACCGCGCGTGCGTACGTACGGAATACCGTCTCCACGCCGTGGTGTAATCTATTTTCCACCATCACCTTACAAGGATGGGTATAATGGTGTAATGAGTAACTATATATGATTATTATGAAGTAGTATTGATACTGAAATAATATATATATACTCCAATACAATTCCACGATCATAGGAACGATATCATCACTCGTGCGTACGTACGGAATACCGTCTCCACGATGTGATGCGACTCGTTCTACATGATCTTCATTTCATAATGATTATATAAATTAATTGAATGAATTAATATGGTATATACTACACTAATACCATTCTGGAAATGAATTATCTATAACCTAAAGATATGAATAAGAATTTATTCGACAAAACACGCATAAGAACAAAAAGTTATAAAGACCCGAGTAACAAGTAACAATGAAATATTACTAACAAGAAGCTAATAATATGACCATTTATGATATCATATCAATATGTATGATTCTGGAATAAGTCAATAACATTATTTAAACCATTATACAGGAGATTCGGACACGTACAATGAAAATCAGACCTAAGGTGAGGGAAAATATCACAATCTCATTTTTATCCGAGATTGTTTATTTGTAAGTATTTACTGGGGTGTATTTTATCATCCACATCCATGTTACCTCAATATGTAATATTGTTTTCATCCACTTACAATAGTTTAAATGAAATTTTACCCTTCGGTGAGTTTTTAGTAAAGAATATGAAAGGAATCTTTTGTCGTTTTTTTCGTACGAGGTACTTTTTGACTTTTCCGACAAAAGTACGAAAGAATGTTTTTTTAACTTATAAGGCATGAATGGATTTTTAAAACATTATTTCAAAGAATCTTCCTTTACAAGTTTTCAAGTTTATTTTTAATCAACTTATTTTATTTTAAAGTTGTATGACATGTTATGAAAGGAAAAATGTTTTTGAAGAAGAAAGGATATTTTCCTCAAGAATGGAGTTCAAGTGTTTTATCAAAATTATTTTCCATATAAGATAATAAAGGGTTCTATTTTTATCCATATTATTACATTGATTTGATCATGTTGTGATGGAATTATTTTTATGAATTCCTTTATCTTATATGAATTGATTTATATTGTCATGATGTTTCACGAATCCCATTTTTGTTACATGTGTTATGCGATGATGTATGTTTTATGATTATGTGGCACACATAAGAAAGGATTCATTATAAGATGGGTGGGACCTATATCTCCCTCCAATGCATTGGGTAAAGATTTATATCTCATGAGATAGACATGGCTGGAACGGAAGGTCATTTCGGTTCAGTGATACAGGACTGAAATGAGGAGTGAACTCGGTTCAGAAAGGGACTTTGTCCACTAAGATAGTCTTGGCAATGAGTCATGACTAACAAGAAATGATTTTCCATGATTATGTGTCCATTCCACAAGGTTTCAAGTTTTATGTTATGATTATGGGGATCTCATTTTCACTTCTATGATTTATTCCATGTTAAGATATTATGATCTCTTTTACAGGTTAAGATTTTCAAAAAGATATGATATGATTTTTATTTCCTTTATTTGCCCTTGCGGAGCATTTGAGCTCACCCTTTTATGTTTTCTTTTACCCAGGTCAGGAAGATGGATTTTAAGTAGAATATGCTAAAAGGGACCCTAGATATGATGAAATAAATGGGAGACACTGTAGAAGATTTATGAACCAGTTGTTTATGTTTCCCAGTTTCTAAAGACACTATACCTATGCGGTCCTTTGTGGTTTTGTCATATGTTGTAATAAGTGTGCTTCAATTTTGAAGTATTAACAATGTATGTAAAGTATGGGTCGTTATAGTTGGTATCAGAGGAAAGGTATAGTCAACCTTTGGAAACTAGGATGTGAAATCCTTAGTAAGAACCCTAAGGATAAGTCTAAGAATAGAACACAATCTTAGTGTTTTAGAAATGGCCATGAATAACCTAGGATAAGACTTTAAGAATGAAAATTTTATTCTTGAATTATGTGGTTTTCCTATTATAATTAGTGTTGCTCACACTATTCTTCTTGGTTTTAGTCAATGGCTGGAACCCGAAGGAACCGTGTTAATGCGGAATGCGATGGGCAATGCAATGATTGTCCCCCTGAACAACCAAACGATATGGGAACTGGAATACAAAATCTTGTAGCCATGCTCCCACAACTTTCTCAAGCTATGAATCATGCAGGATTTCCAAACGAGCAAAGGAGGGAGCAACATTCTGTTGAATCCTTCATGAGGTAGCGTCCACCTTCTTTCAGCGGGTCTACTGATCCATTAGTTGCTGAACAATGGATTAGTACTACTGAAAATATATTTTCAGTTCTTCAATGTTCTGAACATGATAAATTCATCCTAGCAGTGTATCATTTGGAAGGAGATGCTGATCAATGGTGGAATCTTATTAAGAATACGAGGCAAAGGGATGAAATTGAGTCCATGGAATGGGACGAGTTCAAGAACTTATTTTTCAATAAGTACTTCCCTCGTATTCTCCGAACAAAGATGGAGAAAGAGTTTCTTGAACTGAAGCAAAGGAATGGTGAATCTGTTGGTACCTATGAAGCAAATTTTACAAGACTTGCAAGGTACGCTTCTGGTATTATTATCCCACCTGAGAGTAAGATCGATCGATTCTTTAGTGGCTTAAAACCAGGTCTTCTAAGGGCGTTAGCCATAAGGGACTTCAATAGCTATGAGGAAATCGTTCGATGTGCTCTCAAAGTCGAGATGGAGATTGGACTAACCCATCAGTCACATGGGTTTGATTAGAAGAGGAAGATGGAATTCAAAGGAAAATCTAATGAGAAAACTGAAAAGAAGATGAGCTTTCCCTTATGCTCAAAGTGTGGAAAGAAACATGGAGGTAGTTGTCTTAAAGGGACAAGTAAATGTTTTAAATGTGGAAAGGAAGGTCATCGGGCATTTGAATGCCGTGATAATGGGAAGAAGATGTCTAATGACGCAAACAAAGGAAGGGATACATAGAATGAACCTACTACACTTCAATGTTTCAAGTGCAAGGAGATGAGGCATTATGCCAATCAATGCCCAAATCCAAGGGTTGATGATGATGGTCGACGTCAACAAAATCTTAAGGCTAAAGACAAAGGAAAGTCACATGCAATTTCTATTAGCGATGTGGAGTACGATAACGAAGTGGTGAAAGGTACACTTACCATCCACTCTAAAGTAGCAAATGTTTTATTTGATTCTGGATCCACCCACTCTTTTATTTATAAAGAATTTTCTAAGGGTATCACCGTATTACCTCAACAATTAGATGTTGAGTTAGCTGTGACAACACCTAATGGCACAACAGTCGCATCAAAACTTTATAATTCTTCTCCGATCGAAGTTTGTGGGAAAGTGCTTCCTGTAAATCTTGTGATCCTTCCTATAGTGGAATTTGATGTGATTCGTGGCATGGATTGGCTTTCTCTACATGGAGCTCATATCAATTTCCAAATAAGGGAAGTCACATTTCATATTCCAGATCAATCTACGATCGTCTATCAATGCAAGGATTAACATAACCTTCCAGTGGAAATTTCTTCCATCTTATGGGTATTGATTCCACTAAATGAAGGTTATTTATCTCAAATGTTTGGTGATAAACTCACAATTAAGAATATGCCCATTGTACGGGAGTTTGATGATGTCTTTCCGGAGGAATTACCGGGTCTTCCACCAAATCGTGAAGTTGAGTTTTCAATAGAACTCATACCGGGTGCTTTGCCTATTTCAAAGACACCTTATAGAATGGTCCCAATTGAGTTGCAAGAATTGAAGAAGCAACTCCAAGAGAATCTTGATAAGGGATTCATACGCCCTAGTGCGTCACCTTGGGGAGCACCTGTTCTATTTGTTAAGAAGAAAGATGGATCAATGAGACTCTGCATTGATTATCGAGAACTTAACAAGATCACTGTCAAGAACAAATATCCTCTCCCACGCATTGATGACTTATTTGACCAACTATGCGGAGCTCAATACTTTTCCAAGATTGACCTTCGTTCAGGATATCATCAATTAAGGGTCAAAAGGGAGGATATACCAAAGACGGCTTTCCGTACAAGGTATGGACACTATGAATTTATAGTGATGCCATTTGGTCTTACTAATGCCCCTGCTATCTTCATGGATCTAATGAATAGAGTCTTTAGAGACTATCTTGACCAATTTGTGGTAGTCTTTATAGACGATATTCTTGTCTATTCAAAGAGCAAGGAAGAGCATGAATATCACTTGAGAATTATATTGAAGACCCTGAGAAAGGAGAATCTTTATGCCAAATTTACAAAGTGTGAATTTTGGCTTCAAAAAGTTGCATTTTTGGGTCACATAATCTCAAAAGAGGGGATATCTGTGGATCCAGCAAAAACAGAGGTTATCGAAAGATGGTCGAGACCAACAACAGTAACTGAGATCCGATGTTTTCTTGGTTTGGCTGGATATTATCGACGTTTTGTAAAGGATTTTTCATGATTATCTAATCCACTCACCAAGTTGACTCGGAAAGGAGTTAAGTTTGTCTGGACAGAGGAATGTGAAGAAAATTTCAAGGAGTTGAAAAGAAGGTTATCCAGTGCACTTGTGCTCACACTGCCTTGTAGTGGAGAAAGGTTTGTGATCTACAGTGATGTATCCAAGAAGGGATTGGGGTGTGTTCTTATGCAAAATGATATGGTGATAGCTTATGCCTCACGACAGTTGAAAATCCATGAGCAAAATTACCCAACACATGATTTGGAGTTGGCTGCGGTAATCTTTGCATTAAAGATTTGGAGGCATTACCTTTATGGTGAAAGGTGTGATATTTATACTGATCATAAAAGTTTAAAGTATATTTTCACACAAAAGGAGTTGAACATGCATCAAAGAAGATGGTTGGAGCTGATTAAGGATTATGACTGCTCAATCCATTACCACCCTGGGAAAGCAAACAAGGTGGCAGATGCATTAAGTCGACAAGACCATGCTAGTTTATCCATGATGAGGATCACAAAAGATCCAATATTTATGGATTTACAAAGGATGGATCTTGGAATTATAATGGAAGGGGAAAAATCTTATCTTTCTCAAATGAATGTTCAACCATCTATACATGTGAAGATTAAAGAGGCACAGAAAGAAGATGCCGAGTTACAAAAGAAGGTGAGAAATGTTCCTGAATTCAACCTTGATTGTGATGGGATAATAAAGTTCAGGAATCGGGTTTGCGTTCCTCCCATCCTCGAATTAAAGAAGGAGCTGCTGGATGAGGCTCATAGTTCATCATTCTCTATTCATCCTGGAAACACGAAGATGTATAGGGACCTGAAAGAGTACTTCTGGTGGGATGGCATGAAAAGAGATGTTGCTGAATATGTCTCTCGATGCTTGGTTTGTCAACAAGTTAAAGCTGAGAGACAGAAATCTTAGGGGATGTTACAACCATTACCCATACCCGAATGGAAATGGGAAAACATCACTATGGACTTTGTCACAGGACTTCCTAAAACATCCAAAGGCAATAATGCTATTTGGGTCATAGTTGATCGTCTTACAAAGTCTGCACACTTCATTGCTATTAGAGAGGATTTCTCTCTAGATCATCTTGACAGGATATATGTAAAGGAAGTGGTAAGATTGCATGGAGTACCACTTTCTATTATATCTGATCGGGATCCGAGATTTACCTCGAAGTTCTGGCGAAGTCTTCAGCATACTCTGGATACAGAGTTGAGTTTCAGCACTGCTTATCATCCCCAGACAGACGGTCATTCTGAGAGAACAATTCAAACCCTAGAAGATATGTTGAGAGCTTGCTCTATGGATTTCAAAGGAGGTTGGGATCAATACCTACCTTTGGTGGAATTTTCTTATAATAATAGCTTTCACTCCAGTATTCATATGGCTCCTTATGAAGCTCTCTATGGAAAGAAATGCAGGACTCCAACTTGCTGGGATGAAGTTGGGGAAAGAAAGCTATTAGGACCTGATCTCGTTGATGAAATGGCAGAAAAGGTCAGATCTATTCAACAACACATAAGAGCAGCTCAGATTCGACAGAAAAGCTATGCCGACAACCGAAGAAAAGACCTAGAGTTTGAAGTGGGTGATAAAGTGTTCTTACGAATATCTCCCTGGAAGAGGGTTATGAGATTTGGAAAGAAGGGGAAGTTGAGCCCTAGATATATCGGTCCTTTCGAAATACTGGACCGTGTTGGGAAGGTAGCTTACCGATTGGCGCTTCCACCGAATCTCTATCAAGTTCACGATGTGTTCCATGTATCTCTCCTGAGAAAGTACATACCAGATCCTTCACATGTACTCAGCTCAGAAGTTGTACCGCTGGAGCAAGATCATTCTTATGAAGAACAACCGATAGAGATTCTGGATCGTAGCGAAAAAGTCCTATGAAACAAGACCACTCGCTTGGTGAATGTTTTATGGAGGAACCACCAACTTGAAGAAGCTACATGGGAGCTTGAGGATATGATGAGGGAGAAGTATCCTCATCTGTTTGTTACAAAGTGACGAATTTAGAGGGAGAAATTATTTTTAAGGGGGGTAGAATGTAACACCCGAGACTTTTATGTTATAAAAATCATCAAAGGAATCTTTTTCTATACGACACTTTCTTGGCTTGCTTTACACGCAATCGCGACCTTCCTCGATAGCTTGCGTCGTACGCAATACCGAGTTTCACTAAACAACAATATGCTATTAAAACTAGCCGTTATGAATAGTAATAACCACTTTTTGAAATTTTATAAATTTTATTTTTCAAAATGGACTTCATTTTTGGACTCAGAATATCGAAATTAGCCTAGGGTGAAATTTTGGTATTTTTCTGAAAACTTTCAATTTTTAATGAATAGTGAAACCACTAAGTGGTAGGTTAAAAACTGATTTTTTCATAAAACTTAATTTTACCACTTCTGTGAATGAAATTTCAAAAATCCTACAGACACGGTTGATATCAGTAAGTAAAATGTGGTTCAATGAGATAAAAATAATTTTTTGGTGAATAGTAACTTTTTACTTTTTTTTACCGCGATTAATAGTAAATAGGGTAACTAAGGGTAAATATGATATTAATATTACCCTAAAACATGTCTTAATTCTATTGGAAAAGTGTAATTCGACCAAAAACAAACATAGGAATAAAATATGACCATTTAGGCCCACTTGGATTAGATTAGGACATTTATTATTAATTTATTTATAGAAGGGTTAAAATAGTTAAAATGAAAGTTTAATAAGGAAATCATTTTTAATATGGAGTTATACATAAGATAAATTAGACTATAAATATTCATTATAAATCTAAAAAGATATCCTACATAATGGTATTTTATTTGTAATTTTTAGACATTAAATAATTTAATTTATTTATGACACAATGATGATGCAGTAATTATCTTATTAATGAAATATTGACATAATTGATGTTATAAACACAAAAATAAATGTAATTTGAGACTTTTTATGAATTGAACTAATTTTCTAGGTTAATATGATATATTAGTGTTGATTTAATCAACTTGGATCGAACATATAATTCTGTTATGACTTTCACAAAAATCATATATCAAATAGTGTCAAAATTGACACAAAATAGTTTTTAAATAAAATATTATATTATTAATTGTTATTTTATTCCTAAAAATCTAAGGATCGGCCAAATTACTTAGATAAGGATATATGTATTATTAATAAACAATTTGGGGTTCTTTAGGCATGTTATAGTAAGTGTATTAACCATATAATGTAAGAAAACAAAAAGACACGGTAAAAGATAAATTATTTAACTTAGAGTTAAATCTAATTGATAAGGTTACAATAATACCCTAAACTTGTCTAAATCCTATTTTTTGATAGGATTTCGACCCATACCCACATTATCTTCGAAATAAGACCCTTTGGAACCATTATAAACCGATTTTGACTTTAATATAAAATAATATTTTGAGATATTCCTAAGGTGCCCCTCTCCTCCCTTATAAAAGGGCACCTCCTCCCCCTCCTCCTCACACCAAATTGAGCACTCAAGCTCGGCCAACCCCTGCCAAAATACCTTCTCCACTTCCCTAGAATAATCCTAGAGGTTCTGGTCTTCTTCAAAGACCAATCTTTGTTCCTTAAGTGGAGGATTCAAAGAGGCGTTCCAAAGAAGTGGTAATATCCATTACCGATCTTTTCAATTTCTTTCTTCTTCAACTTCTTCTTCTTTAGTTGTTTCATGATAAAGTAATAACATCAGTATTAATTACATACTGATATGTTATTATAAATATGAAACAACCCTAATTCACCTTCTATCCATCCTATGGAAAAATGAAATCACCGCGCGTGCGTACGTACGGAATACCGTCTCCACGCCGTGGTGTAATCTATTTTCCACCATCACCTTACAAGGATGGGTATAATGGTGTAATTAGTAACTATATATGATTATTATGAAGTAATATTGATACTGAAATAATATATATATACTCCAATACAATTCCAGGATCATAGGAACGATATCATCACTCGTGCGTACGTACGGAATACCGTCTCCACGATGTGATGCGACTCGTTCTACATGATCTTCATTTCATAATGATTATATAAATGAATTGATTGAATGAATATGGTATATACTAAACTAATACCATTCTGGAAATGAATTATCTATAACCTAAAGATAATAATAAGAATTTATTCGACAAAACACGCATAAGAACAAAAAGTTATAAAGACCCGAGTAACAAGTAACAATGAAATATTACTAACAAGAAGCTAATAATATGACCATATATGATATCATATCAATATGTATGATTCTGGAATAAGTCAATAACATTATTTAAACCATTATACAAGAGTTTCAGACACGTACAAAGCAAATCGGACCTAAGGTAAGGGAAAATATCACAATCTCATTTTTATCCGAGATTGTTTATTCGTATGTATTTACTGGGGTGTATTTTATCATCCACATCCATGTTACCTAAATATGTAATAATTTTTTCATCCACTTACAATAGTTTAAATCCAATTTTACCCTTCGGTGAGTTTTTAGTAAAGAATATGAAAGGAATCTTTTGTCGTTTTTTTCGTACGAGGTATTTTTTGACTTTTCCGACAAAAGTACGAAAGAATGTTTTTTTAACTTATAAGGCATGAATGGATTTTTAAAAAATTATTTCAAAGAAGCTTCATTTACAAGTTTTCAAGTTTATTTTTAATCAAATTCATTTATTTTAAAGTTGTATGACATTTTATGAAATGAAAAATGTTTTTGAAGAAGAAAGGATATTTTCCTCAAGAATGGAGTTCAAGTGTTTTATCAAAATTATTTTCCATATATGATAATAAAGGGTTCTGTTTTTATCCCTATTATTACATTGATTTGATCATGTTGTGATGGAATTATTTTTATGAATTCCTTTATCTTATATGAATTGATTTATGTTGTCATGATGTTTCAAGAATCCCATTTTTGTTACATGTGTTATGCGATGATGTATGTTTTATGATTATGTGGCACACATAAGAAAGGATTCATTATAAGATGGGTGGGACCTATATCTCCCTCCAATGCATTGGGTAAAGATTTATATCTCATGAGATAGACATGTCTGGAACGGAAGGTTATTTCGGTTCAGTGATACAGGACTGAAACGAGGAGTGAACTCGGTTCAGAAAGGGACTTTGTCCACTAAGATAGTCTTGGAAATGAGTCATGACTAACAAGAATTGATTTTCCATGATTATGTGTGCATGCCACAAGGTTTCAAGTTTTTTGTTATGATTATGGGGATCTTATTTTCACTTCTATGATTTATTCCATGTTAAGATATTATGATCTCTTTTGCAGGTTAATATTTTCAAAAAGATATGATATGATTTTTATTTCCTTTATTTGCCCTTGCTGAGCATTTGAGCTCACCCTTTTATGTTTTCTTTTCCCCAGGTCAGGAAGATGGATTTTAAGTAGAATATGCTAAAAGGGACCCTAGATATGATGAAATAAATGGGAGACACTGTAGATGATTTATGAACCAGTTGTTTATGTTTCCCAGTTTCTAAAGACACTATACCTATGCAGTCCTTTGTGGTTTTGTCATATGTTGTAATAAGTGTGCTTCAATTTTGAAGTATTAACAATGTATGTAAAGTATGGGTCGTTATAAAGAGTTTTTGTGTTCATTCCCCTTATCCTTTCCCTAATTGTTATTATGGAATTTTCTTAGCCACATTTGATTATGGTCTCTTCAGTATGATTTTTTTGATAGAGACCTTGGAATCCCTCTATGAGGACTATAGTGAGATCATAAATTCAACTTCATTCCCAAATTGGAGTTAGTAGTATCATCAAGAAAAGTAACAAAATGTTGTTGATACTAAACAAATAGGGTTTATCTAGATTCAGTTAGTTTTTATCATCCCATGTCCTTGGTATTGAACTTCATATGTGTATAAAATCATTTTACAAGTTATCAGTGATATCAGATGTGGGAGTATGTTTCCTCGGATTATTTCTTTGTGGAATCTTATGGCTAGAATCCTAGGATATTACATATGGTTTAATTTACATTTAGATTGAGAGATTTTTTTGAGTATATATAGATATTCTTGTTATAGGTTTTTAGACATATACTAGTGTAGATATAATTATATTTTCTTTTTTTGATTAATATATTGTTTCATGGTTTCCAAAATGGTATTTTTAGACTCACCCATGCATTGTATTCAACCACACATGTTGTGTATTGTGCACACAATTGACCCTTTAGCAGAGTCCTTGATGGACGAGGACCAACTGGTTCTTGATGACAACATAATAACCAAAGTGTGTTCTAGTTACCTTTATATAGTAGTCCCTTTATTTTCATGTTGGAAGTGAGTTACAGAATATTGTGGTGGGATTCTAGTCAGACTTTTTACATTAATTTACTTATTATAATACTCATGTTTTTGGATTCAGATGTAAGCATTCATATTTTTTATGTTGTTTTTATATATCATCAATTTAAAGTCTTTGATACATTTTTGTGTGTATTTTTCCTTAGATCTCGCCACCCATGTTATTTATTTTCCTATTCATGTCTATCCCAAATCCCATAGACTTTTAGAGGTGGGATTGGGGAGTTGTGGAATAGGACACATTTGGATGCGTCATGACATAGTCATATTAGTGTGATACGTTCTACCATAGGAAAAAGATTATATGAGATATGTCTGGTGAAATTGGGTTATGTGTCTTGGGATCAGATTTTAGGACTGGGAATTATGTTTTGGTGTGGTGGATAATGTATCCATACAACGGGAATCTGATCGACAACATTCTAACTTGGTACTTGAGAACATTAGTATCACTGAAGATAATGGTTCCTAAATCATTTAGGAATGGGTTGTGGTATTCATTTTCTTATTGAGTAAACTCTCCATATATACTCATTAACTAGGGTATATAATGTTTCTTTCATGATGCCTTTATGGTGTATTTTATCAAGGATTCAGCAATATGATCATGAGGATGATCCCCTCAATCATGATGGATTGATAGATGGACATGTTCATGTGGTGTTACATCTAGGTGCTGCACCATTCATACTGCCTCTAGTGGAGAAATATGAGGTACCCACACTACAAGAGTAATAGGTGTATAAGATGATCATTCTTCCTGAGTTTTCTAGGTTTAGAACCATGTGGTAATATGGTGTTCCTACCCCACATGTAGCTAATTACTAAAATGAGGTGGTGACCCATGTTTTCTGTGTGGGAATGAAAACATAATATTAGATCGTAGTACTGGGGGTGAGCCTATTTAATGTATCAAAAATGTGATGGTAGGGTTTATATACCCATTATGATGATGAAATAAATCTACAATGGTCCTAGTTTTAGAGTCTCATCATAGAGGAGTTCTCTCAACCTACACCACGTGTTATATGTATCCAAGATCTTATGATGATTTAGTAGGGCATCACAACAATATGTCAATATTCATTAAGGATTACAAAACTATCCTGGTAATCAATAGATATCATTCAAGACTAATTATTTTGCATTCAATCATTTTTTCAATATAATTATATATTGATACATGGAAATTATATCTCTCTATGTATTCTTAAATATTTATGGGTTCTAGAATGATCTGTTGTGGTTGATAGTTTGTTGAATGATCATACACCACTAGTGGTTTCTAGTGGAGGGAAAAAGGATAGGAGAACTCAAATTTAGGGTTCTGACATTACTCTCGTTGGACCTGTACTTGTGAGATGTTTTATGTGGAGTTATCGGGATGGATGATCTAAAATTCAGGGCTCAAACAATGGGTCTATTCATCCCAGTGTGTGGTGGTGCTTCTCTTGTGAAATAAGGGTACATAAATCATGATGTTTTATGAAAATCCATATATCATACAAAGAGACAATGTATGAGCCACTAAGGTAGTGGAAATGGTAAGAGAAGATCGGTCCCCAGGGTGGAGGAAGTGACAGAGGATCTGGGTGTTCATCTAGAGGTGGTAGACACATTGACTTATTAACACCACCATCCTCAAGTTATTCTTACTAGGCTCTAGAAGCTACAAGATAAGGGTGGATAAATTTGGAGAATATTGAAGCATTTTACCTATATGCTTCAATAATCATTTGAGGAATGATATAAGTCATTTATACCATCGATTTAAAACTTATAGACAACACTTCAAGAAATTATTTTCCTTCCACATACCATGAAATAGAAATTAATATTCTATTTCAAACCATAGCTTCAAACCTGAAAATTGAACTCCCACTGCAGATGATTCATTGAACATGCTCTTATATCAATAGTGTGACCTAACTCTTAGTGTAGGGAGATCCTTTAGAATATATGGGTATCATCGTTGATGAATTGTTACATAATTCATAGTGTGGTTCTTTTATCCAATATTCATTCCCATATTGACTGATTTAGGAAAGGGATGCAATGTGTTAGTATTATCTAATCCATGTAATCTTTTTTTAGTGAAAACAAATCTAATTGTGTTGGAGAGAATAATTAATTGTTTGGTGTAATTTTTTTTCATTACTTTGATATCTTAACCCTTGGTTTAGTGGGTTTTATAAGTTTATAGTTTTGTTAAATGGTGGAAATGTATGAGGAAGTATTCCCATAGGATGTTCAATGATTACCTTCCCACTGTGAGATAGACTTATGGATTAATATGAAATTTGGGAAGACACTAACATCTACACTAACATACCATATGCCTCGCACAGAGAATCAAAAGATGAGGGTGTAGTTGTGAGGATCGAAACAAAATGGGTTCATTACACCCAATGTATCCCCTTGGGTATCCATCTGATGTGTTCTAATAATGTAGACATGGGCATGAGTTTGTGTGTGAACTACTACACTTTTATAAGATGAACATTATGAACAATTATCCACTACCATGGAAAATTGATTTCATTGACTAGTTGAAAATGGAATGATGGTTCTCAATGATTTACATTAGGTCATAGGATCACCAACTACGGTTAAG
The DNA here is from genome assembly GCA_963277665.1 of Viscum album. NCBI lineage: Eukaryota > Viridiplantae > Streptophyta > Magnoliopsida > Santalales > Viscaceae > Viscum > Viscum album. Next base: position 410,071,503 of record OY728128.1, on the reverse strand, counting down.
AGATGATTATATATCGATCAAATCATTCAGCTATTGATTTAGTGAATTTGAGTACATGTTGATGGGATTTGGTGTGATGAATTCACCTACGGTTCTCATGGGTATAATGAACCAAATAATTCATCTATTAATAAAAAATTACTTCATTGCATTCATTACTGATATCCTAAGTTGCTTTTGATCCATAAATGATCGCACAGTGCACGTAACGATGGTACTGGATATACTATCAGAGCACCAAAAAAAGGAGAAGCACTCTATGTACCATTTTAGGACATATGTAGTCTAATTTATTTGAAATCTTATCTCAGTGGATGGTGTGGAAGTGTATCGAGCAATGGTCTATGTAGTTATAGCTCAAGAGCCACCCTATAGAATTAACAAGGTTCATGATTCCATGGGTTTTTAGTCTATTACGGGATATACATTCCTAATTTTTCTAGGACATCATCACCCATGAAATATTTGAAAATAAATGGAATTCATTTAAAGTTAAATGAGATGATCTAGTAGGCATTTCAGAAAATTAGGTAGAGATTGATATGTACTCCCATCTTGAGATTTTAATTGTACGGGTCTATAATTTATTGTTCTTTGAGGCATCATGATCCATTATTGGTTTTATTCTAATGTAGAGGCAGCTAGTGATTGTATATGGTTCATGTCAATTGAGACAAAATGAGAAGATCAGCATTTCCCATGATATTGAGTTACTGACTATAGTATTCACACTATATATGTGGAGACACCATCTAATGGGAGAGATATTAATCATTAATTATGATAACATTAGTCTCATGTATAACTTCTTAGATAATGATCTTCATATGAGAAAAAGGTGATTGGTAATGTTCTTCCAGGACAATGACATCTAAATTGTGTATACATATGGGCCAGAGAATGTGGTTGAATTATTTATTAGTAGGGTATCCTATTGTAGTTGTTGAATGAGAAATAAAAGCTGTTACCATCATTTAGTTATATTTTTTGGATGGAGAAGAAAGATCAAACATCTTTTTAATGCACATAAGACATACTTATTAAAGCTTGTTAGGTAGGTACAACTAGAGGATACATGCTTTGTGATACTACATACTCAGATATTTACTGGATATGCTCCCAATGGGTTTTCAGATGAAGGGGAGAATAATGTTCATTCAAATGATGAACGATAATACCATTGATATTGAGGATGGAAGTTCTGAGAGTGTTTCATACATCTCCATTATAGGTACATCTATTTATGAAAAATTGGTTCTATATCCACTAACATTACTTTTTTTAGGTAGAGGTGAGGAAGGGTGTTTCAATTGTTTTCTCTTCAAGCCTTACTTGTCTTTCATGATGGATGAGAACGATGTTACAATTGATTTATCTCAACCATTAAGGTGATAGATTGGATGTGGGATGAGATATCCATGGACTCTGTGATATTCTTACCATATATTCCTAGGGGACTTGATTCCATCTGGGTGATAATATACCTACTCACCATGTAATCCCACTTACTAGGGATATTAGAGGAGATTTATTTAAAGGGAATGAGATTCTATTATGTGTATGAGATAGTGGAACCCCATGAAGTTCCACTGATGATCATTTTTTTACGTGATTCTCAAATCACATCCTGGTTTTTGAATTGATTACATAATGCTTTTCGGACTAATCTACACTTGAACAAAACATTCCACCCGAAAACTGAGGGGCAGAGTGAGATGACCATAGAGGTTTTAGAGGCCATGATACCTAATATCATGTCATATATATGAAAAATTTGGGTGGATAAACATTAATAACAACTATCATTAAAACATCAATATAGAACCATTCATGGCTTTGAATGGTATATCCTGTAGTTCACCACTTTTTTAGACTGTACTAGGATAGTTGGAACTCATGGGACAAGACTTGGTATATCAAACACCCACAAAGGATCATGTAATCCAATAGAGGATGAAGAATAAACTTAATCATTATACGTTATCTTTTTATAGAAAAATACTGTAGTTGGAGTTTAAGGTTGGAAAAAATGCGTTCTTTTGGGTTTCACCTCAACATGGAATATAGAGATTTGTACTATGTTTCATTCCGTATCAAAGATTCATTGGAAAATTCGAAATACATAATTGAGTTGGAGAGGTGGAATATCAATTAGATAAACCTTCGTAGTTACAACAGGTACCCGACGACATCCTCATGACATAGACGTGGTGGTACGTGCATGAATCACTGCACATTATTGAGATGGATATGCTGGAATTTGGCGACATTGGTAATATTGTTGAGTACCTACTACAAATAGTGGATTGGTAGATGTGTATCATTCATGGAATATTGAATAAATAATTGTGGGTCTTGGGGTAGAATGAAAATCTCGAAGAGATAACAAGGAATCGAGAGGCTTAGATTCATCCTTAATACCCACTTCTCTTTTTATATACATTGTTTTGGATTTTTTGATGTAAACACACATTGTGGAAAGAATTTATTGTCTCAAAAGTTTCATGTATTACTTTTGAATGTTGTATCAATTAGTTTTTAGTCTTGGCACTTAGACTGCCTGCAAATCCAATGCCCAGGGTTCCTAGAATAATTGATTGATATATATTAAATATTTTAATCACCATGCATGAAAAGTTATCCCAAAAAATGATATAACATGTCAACGAAGACAAGAATCAGATGTCAGAGTGATCCTTTGTGTTAATAATGCATGTTTTACCCTCAGTGAAACTTAATATTGGATAGAGTGATGTGTTTGATGAAAATTTATCATTGGAAAAAATGAGAAAAATGATAAAATAAATTATTTTAATCATTCCATTGATGTAGTGACATAACAAACTAACTAAATTTTATTAATTACACTATTTTGGAAGAATATTTGGTCTAGATGTATTATCCTATGATTTGATGAGTTCCATTAGAGACATTAAATGGCATCACAATGGTGAATGATAACCATATAGTCAATTTGATGTTGAGGTATAACGAAACTGAAGGATATCACAAATGATAAGGACACTACAATATTCTTCATCATCTTTTGATCCAAATCAAGGTACGATGGTTTTTTATTTTTTTGCATTCCTATTATTGATTCTTATGATGAACACATATCAATTGTCTAATTAATTGATCTTTAAGTCATGTGAATGTGTGTATGAGTATTTTTTGTGGTGATTTTAGGTGAATTACTCTATTATGATTATTGCATCACTGTTATTCCAAAAAAATATCAATATAACCATGAACATAGATCTCGGATTTTTGCTCTAATTTTTTCAATGTTATGTACTCATTTAGTACTAAATTTCACAAAGGTAATTTTTCATTTGGCCCGTGGTTTGACATATCATGATTAATCAATCATTTCATACCAATATCATGACGTAACAATATGAAATCATAGGGATGGAATCTGTATGATACAACAATTGGGTGATGATGGAGACATCAGGGAATTAGATGGTAAAGATACCTAATTTTTTTATCCTCAGTGCATAATAATGTAAAATGATGATGGTGTTATCTGAGAAGATTGAATGCTCCTATCATATTGATTAGTTTATTTCCTGACTCAAATGGATTAATGTATGCTTTTCTATCAAGGAGATCACAAAATATAGATATACACATCTTGTGGTCCCCATAACTAGATGATAATGATTCAGGTAGGAGTTAAATATCACTTAGAATGTGACACTATCAAAAAAAATTTTATCCCCCCCATTGAATTGGTGTTTACCTTAGATGGTAAACATATAAGGGTTGTAGAAGACGGGTTGAATCACACTGTTTACTCCCCCACAAACACAAAGGCCCAAAACTGCTACACTGGAACATGTACATGAGCTAATGCCAAGTACTATGATATATAAAAAATATTTGTGAATCCTATATATTGTTAACTTATTCATGGACATGGGAATGAGACACATTACATTTACATGGGGATTACCTATTGTTAATTTACAATGTGTATAACCCCTTCTAAAAATCGTGTAGTATTTTATACATTGAATTGAGAATTTTTTCTCCAAATCATTGTCATTTTTAATTTGGGAATGTTCCTTATATCAATTCCCAAAAAAATAATATTTAATCATATCATTCACCTATGACTATGATCCCATTAAATGAACTTCTTCAACAGAGTCGCTGGAATCCCTCCATGAGGCTCAGAGTGAGATTTCCTTTTTTTCATTATTCCTTAAGTGGATTGATAATTTTCATTTGGATCAACATTATGTGGGAATAAATCTTATACATAGTGGTTTAATCTCATTTGAATTAATTGTTTTCCCCTTATGTCTTTGGTAGTGATCTTCATATATCTATCATATCACTTCATACCTAATCATTGTTATTATACCGATGAGTGTTATATACCAGATGAGTGATTTGTGGAATATTCATGCGGGAATCCTATCATGGTATATTACAGTTTTTACATAAATTATTGATATGTGTATTTATTTAGTATTTCTAGATATTATTGTTATATTTTAAGTATACATACACCTATGTAGATAAGATTTTATTTCTATTTAATTTATGATCTTTGGTTTTGGAGTTTCCCACTAGGTATTGTTATTTTCACCCATCAACATGAATTTCTTGTAGGTTTAGGTTATATTGTATACCATCAACCCTTTCATAGGGTCTATGATGGACCTGTACTAGACATTGGATAGTGAGATGGGACATACTGAGACGTTTTCATGCAATATTCAATCAACGGTCCCTTAATTTTCATTTTTGAATTCTATTGCGTATATCTGTCAAGGGATGATATTCTGACATGATTAGTTACCTATACATCGTGTCATACACTGTTTGTGGGATTTGAAAATATGCATGCATGGGTTTTTAGTTTCTTCTAAACATCATCATTGTATTTTCTTGGAGGCAATTGTGTTGGTATATGTACTAAAGACATGGCCTCTCATATAAGTTATATTCCTTCTTAGCACTACTATCTAGTCCCTATACTATCAGAGGCTATCTTGGGGACTCCCTTCAAAATATCAACTAATCCAGTTCCTGACAACATTATAATAACAACAAATATACAATTATATAGTAATTTATATTTCTAATTGGAGAGATATGGTAATTATCTTATTAAATTTTAATTATTTTTTCAAAGGTGGATTTGAATTAAATTAATGAGGAACATATAATTGAAATTATTATGAAGTGATTTTTTGAAGTACATTAATACTTTAAATAACGAATTTCGGAAAAATTTCTATTTGAATGGAATTGGAACATAAATTTTATAAACATATTTTTAATATATTGAACCCCATTTTAATGAAATGATCCATGAAATTAAAAAGTTAGATGGAATATTGTAATGAGCTATATAATTTTCTCAAATGTAAAATGTTAACATAATTATAAAATTGAATTTAATTCAATAAATGGAATAGATTTTGATTTATAATTATTTGTAATGGTCTTTGAAGATGAACATGGATTTTTTTAATTGAATGATTCCATAATTAAAATTTATTCTTGAAAAATAATTTTTTATTAAATTAATTTTCATGATATAAAGATGGGTTATAATTCCTTGGAAGCATTCCTTGGAGATTAAATTGAACTATACATGTGTGAAATTCAGTGAGAGAGCCTCATCTTCGAATCAATGACTGAAATGAATTCTATGGTCAGATTAAACCTGTGAATTCATAGAGTTTTAATTTAATCAAATGCCTTTAGAGAGATGTTGGATTATATATAATTTCATTTTTTTAATTTCTTGTTGTAGATCCCAATATATATATGTAATGTATATATTATTGAATCCAAAATATTATTTTTATGATGTAATCCATGTTACCTTGGGGAATTACTTAGGATGATCTCTACATATTCACCCTTATTTTGTTTCATGGAATGCCTTAGAAAGAAATTGGGGGTTCACATTTGGGCAATCATCTGAATATCAAGGATTTTACCATGACTTAAAAATGGTATATCATATTTGTTGACTGTCTAGTGTCACCCACCCCTTATATTTTAATTGGTATTTTTGTAGATAGAATTTCCCATTGAACCATGTGGGTTCCCTAAGTTATGTATTCCCAATGATTATTTGGTAGTACACCATGGAAGTAGTCCATTATTGATGTGTTACATGATCATAGAATCAATGGAAATTGATGAGGTGAGTAGATAATAATGTAGATTTTCATTGAATAATGTGATTATAAGTGGGTTTTTACAATATTTTTATTTTTTATATTAATGTTTTATGTTTTAAGTCTTCATAATTTAAAAGGATTAATATATAGGATGTCATCCTATACTATTTTATGAACTATACATTTTAGGGACACTAACGTTAGTGGCCTAATAAATATTATTCGCATATTGATATGAATTTTATACAACTTCGATACATATGAAGAAGAGAATTTTCCTTACATAGTCTAGTTTAGGAGAGCACATATTGATATAGAATAGTTATATTTCCCATCGATAACTATAAATGTAAATATCAAGAACATTTCTAACTCATGAGAATTTTATGGATGAGTTCAATGATTATATATTTATTTTTTATGTTATATTAAAATTGTGGTTCGGTTAAAAAATTTATGTAATTTCTCATTGATAAGGATTTTTGATACTATAGTAATTGGATAATTTTCATTCCATATATGGTTGGATTATTTTTGGATTCTATATGTTTTCTATTTTATCTATTTTTAAATATATTCTTATAATGAGGGAATATTAACCCTTATAGAATACTCACATACCCCCACCACTAGCAAAATTCCTTTTACTATATGGGGGGATGCTTTCGGCCATGTGGTACACAAGCCCAATAAATGTGTATGTTTATTCTATGTTGAGGTTTTAAAAAATGGTATCATATATTTTATTTATCATTCAATACAATTTAGGAAAGGTATTTAATAAAATTTGTCTTTGTTAAAAGATTGTGATGATAAAATTGTTGGAATTGATTAACACATGAATGGGGGAGAAAATGTTTCCAGGGATATGATTTATTGTTTATTAATTTCCTTATTACAGTTGAATTATTTTTACACCTTGGGTGAGACACATGGTGTGTGATGATTTTGGTTAATGGTATTCATAATCATTGATCATTATATAAAGAGTGTAAATTTATGATCATGCATATTTTCAGGAATGTGGGGATTTACATGGCATTCATCAATCTCGGGACATGGGTTTTTGATATTGATTGAATGATTATTGTGTTATGTATTTTAATTTCTCTATGTTTTACTGAGTATAAACATATTATTTAATTATTACTATGGTATATTGTTTATAGGTAATAAATTTGATGGAATTTTATATTTTTTCATCAATATATATGTTTTTTTTCCATATATGGTTATAGTGGAATCTTACATGACCAATTTTGGGGATAATAACATGCAGTACATGTTGATATAAGTTGATTTGATGATTATATGGAGTAAATATGGTTTCAGGATACATACTATAAGGTTTTTAAACTCATATCATGTGAATGAAATATTATTTAATGAAGCCTTGGAAGCATGATAACCTTATATATCATTGATCAAATGAACGATAAACTTATGTTAAAATGTATGCGAATTTTTATATTTAAATACATTATAAATATAATTCAATTCAAAGACATATAATTAGTATTCCTCTATTTTATGGGATTATATCCCTATTTAATCAATAATTAGGAATATCTAAAATTTAGTAGTCATTATATATTTTATATGTCTATTTAGTTTTGGGATGATAGTGAATATAACAAAAAAATATTATACTCTGTGAAATTTTTATTTAATTGGTTGTTTGTCATAAAACACCAATAATATAAAAGAATTATAATGTCCTATGAATTTAGGATATATTTTATATTTAAATAAATATGATCTATATCTTGCAATTCACTCAACACTTAGTTATCTTGCGTTACATGAAAAAATGATTCTTTGGTATTTGGTGTTACACCCAGGGGTGAGTATTTCATAAAAAAAATATATTATAGAAAATACATTAATTTAACATAATAAGATATAACAATGCTATTAATTTTATTTTTGAATGACCTATCCTAGTGGGGTCCATGTTGAGACTCCCAAAACCCATCTCAAATAGGCTAGGTGGTGGTGAATAGCACCGAGTAGTCGTATCACTTACATGGGAGACATTTCCTATATACCTATATAAACACACACACACAGACATATATCAATGAACAAAATATACTGAAATGGAAAAACCTATATGCAATGAATTCATGCATAAAACGATATCCCACAATTAGAAAATGATACGATGTATTGTATGTTAAAATAAGAAAAAACAAGCACAACAAAACGAGTCTACAACACATGTCCAACAAGTATAAAAAGGCACTAGGACTACATTATGAAAGCCATTGGAAGAAAACATGGTGTGTCTTGTTTCACTAAGAACCATCTGGTCCTGGTCTACCTATGACTCTTTCAAAAGGATTGTCATCTACAAAAGACACAAAACGTGTGAGAAAATCCCATCCCAGGGTGAGAATATAAATATTTAGTACGGCACCCCGACACAATAAAAAAATACACCAAAGGAAATTACATTCATCTCTACATAGGTATATGTGTTGAGAAAATATAACAAAAATAAATAGATCTCATAAATAAAATTAACAAAGTATTGAGGTTTGCCACCTCCAGTATATAACAATAATATAAATTCTGCTTAATGATACCACAAATCACCAATCCTGTAAAGAAAACTCCCAAGTCAGACAACCCTGATTACCTTCATCTAAGAGGTTCTTCTATTTTTGTCTCTCTATGAGAAATATATATTGATAATAAAATTAATATATTATATAGAATACAAGGATCATTTCCAGATTCTGGGTTGATTACAAAACTCAATATGGATTATCCTGCTTTATAGAGGATCAGTTCTCGCTTAGTGTTGGTTACATTGATAAAGAGTAATCCATCTTGGGAAAAAATTTTGAATTGATGATTCTAATCCTGGAATTTCAGGAGATTCCAACAACTCTATATAGGATGTACTTCTAAAGGGATTATAGTCCTAAGAGTATGATACAATTCTTACCAACCATTAGGGAAATCATAAACGGAAAAACCCCTAAACAAATATATTCATTATAGGGATTACAAGAAAGTCGTGAATTTAAGAAAGGGGTTCACAACATGTATTAGGGTAAAACATTGTGTCCCTTGACCCCAAGTATATCCCATGTACAATGCATTATGTCATTTTCATCATGTTGTGAAAATGAATTATTCATGGAATTTAAGGTTAAGATAAACACCTTTTCTATATATCTAGGGTTCATCCATGTACTCCTATTGTGTTCCAATAAATGATGTCCACCTGTGTGTCCCAACCCATATACTAGAAAATGGTTTAGGACATGGACCTTTTCCAAGATATGTCATGTGGGGAGTAGAAGATTTTAATGCAACCTGTGTACTCAACCCTGTGTCTATGTACCTCCCATGGTATACACTGATAACATTCACGGGGGAAAATTCCGTTTAGTCAGTGACTACATGTCATGTGTATTTGGATTTCTAGAAACTATTATTCTTCAAACCGCTCTTGGATGACATCATACAGGTCAAATTTAAGTGATTATTTCATCAATATTCTCTAAATCAAATTTTATTTCACACTACAATTGAATTGATGGGATTCATGCCTTCAATCGGCTCATAAAATAGAATTGTAGCCATTATTACTTTCCAATGAAGAACTGTGATTAGAAAGAAAAAACCATTCGATTCACCACCGCACTCATCATTTATCCTCGATCAAGGCATCTCAATTCTAGATCTACATTTTTAGATCATTGTGTAATGAATAAAAGCCAAAATGATCAATTATTTTTTGGGTTCCAGGGTGTGGGGAAGAGTAAAGAATGAGTGATGAATAAAAAAAAATCATCGGAGAAAACAAAAAAAAATAAAGAGGGAAGAACCTAAATCAATGATTCTGTAGATAATGTTTTCTGACTATTATAACTATAAATGAATACAAATAATAATAATGAATTATATCTAAATAAATCCCAATAAATAAGCCATCCCTAAAAAACAACCAATCTATAGGCTAATCTATTTGTGGATTCCTCTACATTCATCATATAACTCATGAACATGGAATGAAATAACCTAATAACCCCATATAGATTCAGAAAGCTCATTGATACATATAAGTTTCTACATCCATATCTTTGGTGAAATTTTCCATAATTGGTGTGCACCGATCATCACATTGAGATCTCATTATTCATCAGGAGGACTCTCAAAAGGTTCCTCCAAAACAACTCTAGAAAATTCTACAGTTATAAGGTAAAACCAATATTATTGACATAAGGATTAATTAATATAGATAACATATGTGTCTGCTGGTCTTCAAAATTAAATAAATTGTCTTAATTTATTTTATTCATTTATGCAGCCATGACACCATTCCACAATCGACTGCTGCCCACCAATGTTAGGTCATTGCTAGGGTAAAACCACTATTTAAAACACAATGTTACCCTAATATGTCTAATCCATAAATCTATTTCAATGTTATTATGCCTTTTTATGAAATCATAATGTGCATGCTATTTAATATTTTAATATTTTTCAAACATTTTTTTTGGGCACACTGTGCCTTAGAACTGCACAACGTCTCAGTGCTTAGACTCATAATAAAACCGTATAGTATATAAAAATAATAATCATTATATTAGATTCATTATAATCGTTATGAATAGATTAAGTAACTTATGAAATTATATTTTTGAATTCAATGGCTATCTATTAAAATAAAATGAATATTGAAACCAAAAAAATATTGTGTGAATGATTTTATAAAATAAGAATTGCCTATGATAAATTTGATTTATTTAGTACAATAAATCAATGAATTTTAGTGAATCATAATTATCATATATAAGTATTATATATTCAATAAATTTATTTTCACATTCCTCTAATTAGATTTATAATAATAAGATAGGAAAAAAAAATTTGACACATAAAAAAATTATTTTTATAAAGGAAATTTTACCTTCTTTTAATGGTTCACCTAAATATAATAAGAATGTCGAAATTTTAATATATTTTTTATGTCAATAAAAATTAATTTTTTAAAATAGAAAGAACGAATTTTTTTATGGTGAATTTTTTTAATTTTTTATGAAGATTCATTTTAATAATGAATAGTGATAAATAGTAATTTTAATTCAAATTAGCTTTTTCATTTAATTTTTTTATAAGATTATATTATAAATTTATCTATTTTAATGAGATGACAATGCAGTATTTTATTGTAAATATGTTGAAATGTTTGCTATGATTTTATGTCCAACTTCAAAGTGAAATTGATTCAAATGATTTTTATATAATAAATTTATCAGTTTTAATTTATAAGTAGATAAAATATAAATTAATTAATAATATAAAAGTCATTTGAATAAACTTCTCTTTGATGTTGAACATAAAAAAATAGCTAACATTTAAACATATTTACATTAAAAACCTGCATTTTCATCTTATCTACAAGATTATATTTAAATTAATTTCATTGAATTATTTGAGTATAAATAAGAAAAATTATTAAAAAAATTAAATTATTATAATATAAATTTTATAATACATTATTATTTATTTTTGGACAAATATATTAATAAAATTTATTAAAATTAATTACCTTGATTATGAGAAAAACATTCATAATAATGGACAAAACATTAATCATAAGAGCCTAAACGACCTAGAAACATGTACATAATCCATTCAATTCCATATATGTACTCTATAATCCCTTATATAATATTTGGACTATTATTTAATCCACATTCATGAGTAAAAACGTTGGTCGAATTCCATTTTAAAACCTTCACAAAAACTCCACTATTCCCCCACTATAAATAGACACTCACCCCTCTAACATATTGACAGAGAACAATACTTTATAATCACAGAAAATATGATAAATTATTCTAAAGAAATACCTCACATAATCCAATAAGAATCAACTTTTATAGAAATACATCCATGGAATCCCTTCAATGCAAACCAAATGAATTATCTAAAGAAATTATAACATACTTCCTCATGCTCAAATTGTTTAATATCTATATAAACCCATAAAATATAGTTAATAGATTATTAAATAATAAAATAAGTATCAAATATATAATGACATGTTTTTATATTAATGGTTCATCCTACACATTTATTAAATTGCATCAAATATGTGATGAAGTTTTCGTTCATGTACAACGAACTACTTCCTTGTTAAACATTGATTGATCATTTGTTCCTTTACTACGTCTCAGGGTCGGAATAATGGTGGAAACCCTATGTATATATCATTTATCCAAAATTTATAATTTATTTATTATTATTCAATTTTTATTTAACACATACCTTTATTCCATCAATTTCTGAAAATATGATAAAATAGTTTGTGGATGTGTGGACTATTGCCTCATCAAAACAATGTGATATGTTCACACATAAAATGGAACATATTAAGGATGGATTTAACTAAAAATATGTTTCATGAATGAAATATATATGATATTCATTAAACAATTACCTTTATGGTAATATAATATTATTATTTTTCGTTATTACTCATTCCAGACACTAAAATGTTGATGATGAATTTCATGGACATTTTGATTACACCACTTTGGTGCGATGTGATTCCCTTTACATGACAAGAATTACATATATTACTATATATGATTAAATTATTTGTATTTATGATATAATGATCATTCTCTAATGAACATATCATGCCGTCTTATAAAACATTGTTATATGTGATGTAAAAGTAATAATAAACATTATCAAGTATCTGAATCAATAAAATAGTTGACAAAATTTTATTGATAAAAAATAAAATAACAAATTTCACTTGTCAAACTCAAGCTAATGGATTTTGGTCTCACTTTTTACACCCATGAGATAAAATGTCATATTTACCATTTAATTCTTATGCGTTGTACATGTATTGCCCTTTTTATATTTTATTTAATAATTCCTTATATCATCATGGTATAGTATAAATTAATTTAATTTAATTCCATCATGGGGTTTCTGATTCAATGTTTCAATATTTTAATGGCCACATTAGAAAATTTAATGATCATTTTCCACAAGAAATATTTAAATTTTTTCCATTGTAATATAATTTTATTTTAGGATTTTAAGCATATCTTGAAAACATAACTGTATTTATGATCATTTTTATATTAATTTATATTTGTTATAAATACCAACATTCTCATGAATGTTATATTAATATTTCCATAACCATATACCATTTAAAATATGGTGTTATATTTCATAGTTTATTACATTTCTCTATTGATTATGGATTATCTATTTACTTAAATCGATTTTTTATACAGGTAAATAAACTATGATCTTTATTATTCATATAATTTTTTTTATTCTATACTAACACTTTTTTAACCATAACTTTTTTTTGATTTTTTAAATTAATATCACTTTAAGGGTAAGTGAGAACCAACAAAGATCATAAATAAGGTCATCCAAGGAAAACAAAATCATTGAATAATCGTTAAAGGATTCAATTCATTTCATTTTTTATGTATCATGTTTCATTTTTTATCTTCCCAATGTATTATGGGTTTCATGTATGTTATCTGGTTTTCCAAAAAAAACAAAATTGATTTTTCCTCCAGCATTGGTTTCCGTGTATTCATGGTAATGTAATGATGTAATGAATCGACTCTTGGATTCTACTATGAGGGTGTTAGAGTTGGTATTATATGAATTTTATTAGAAATATAGGATACTATAGTAATATATCAAAGATTGGGGAACATAACCCTTAGATATATTTTAGGATACATATATAAAAAATATAATACTTTTGGTCATCTAGATATTATTTTGGTGTTCTTAGATATCTATCCATACCAAGATACTACACATTGACATTGTTCTGTAAAAGATGAATATTTGGGTAACACATTAGAAATGTGTTTCGTGTTTATCATTATGTAAACTGGTACCTGACAATGGACCTTAATGTGGAAATGGAATGAAACTCTTGGTGAATATTTATATGGTATTTCCCATTTTCATTAAATACCATTTTAGAGGATTTGACACTAAAAGAATTACCAATGAAACCATGTTTATTATAACTTGACAAAATATGAATAAAATTTTCAATATCTGTTATGTATTTTTTATTATATATTATTTTTTATAATGATATGAACTAATTCATCATAATTTTTCCTTAATAAATGGATCCTATCATATGTAATGTTAACCATAAAAATTTACTTTATCTAAATACTAATAAGAATCATATAATTTTTGATATTTGGAAAATATTTCAAAGATAAATAGTCTCTAAAAAACTATCGTTATATGAGGACATAATAACATTTGATGACAAGATAGGTAAATAATTACCTTGTCCAATAGTTTCAATAGAATTAATAAAAAGAAATGTTTAGAAGGAATAAATATATATCACAGTATTATGGGAAATAATTATATTCCCACAAGTTATAATTTTAGTAATAAACACCCTTGTAAATTCTTAAATAGAATTAGTGTTTTATATATCTATGTATAATCTAGCCCCAAAGTACAAGATTTAAATAAAAAGAAAACATATTCAGAGGTGAAATGCTTCTACAATAATAAGAATAAATACTAAAAAATAATTATTTATTGTATTAAATGAATATACCCAAAATTTATAAAATAGACCACGGTCATGATTATTCTACTCACATTGAAAACCTTGCATGATTATTGTTCTTATGTTTGGAATAATGGTTTCTATAATTCATTTTTTTCAATAATGTACTAATTCTTATAATTATGAAATATAGGATGATTATAATATAGTACTATTTAATTAGTGATTTGAGATCACTTATTGAATATTATGATGAAAATTTTTTAAGAATAAAATTAAACCTTTTGTAAATTACTTGGTTAAGGGAAAGATAACCCTAAATTTGTTTCTAAATCTAAGATAATCATGTTAGAATAAATAGTTGATTAATTTGGATAATGTAAATTGGATAGTTCTAACAACCTTTGAACTGATTGGTTTTTCTAATATTTTTTTATGGAATTATTTATGTATTTTACTAAACTTTTGGATTTATTAAATAAATCGAATAAAATTTGTCTTACATAAGGGATAATGAATAATTCATTATTCAATATGTGTTTATTGTAATAAATGTTATTTTAATATATATGATAAAGATGTTCAAATATTATATATACTATTACTAATTTTCTACTTAATCATGATTGAATAATAATGATATGATCATTTTGGATATACAATGTGCTTCCTTCCAATGTGTTTGATCGTAATATTTTTGAAAACATAAATGATTATTAAGTCATTAATGTTGATATCTGTATGTGGTTTTAATTTTTAGTGTATTACCTCATCATATGATGTTAAAATTTCTATTAAATAATATAGAAATATTTAAAGTCATAATCAATAAATTTTATAGTGTTCATTTAAATGTATATTTTCTTATATTTGTAGAGTTTTAATTAATTTCTCATCTCTTGAAAAAAATGGTACTATAAAATATTTACATATTTAAATTATTTTTGAATATATCAAATACCAATAATCACACATCTTGGTTATGTACATTTGTGAAAAATAATTTGAACATGTTCTCTATCACTCTTTAACAGAACATGATAGTTAAATTTTCTTACATGTACATGTCTATATTTCCAATCTATGTTCTTTAAATTGGGATCCAAGATATGTGACCTTCATATTTCCATATATATCACATAAATAAAATATGTTATTAACCCCTATTTTTGTGATTTCAAAGTATAATATTTTAAAAAATTGAACCCTCGATTAAATAGATAATGTTTAAACCAGAAGGATTCAATTTAATAAAGGGGAGGATTTAACAACCTGAAATTCTAAAGTAATGACGATTTATTTAACAGTTCTAATGATACACAACAATAATTATATAAAGGATTATAATGTCATGAGACATTAGTATATATTTAGTTTTTTAAATAAAAATGTCATATATCTTGTTATTCACACAAAACTAAGTAATATATGTGTTAGAAGTAAGAATGACATTCTTCGTTATTTTATTTTCAACACAATAAATAGGCGAACAAATAAATAATAAATTATTAAAAATGTTATTATTCAACATAAAAATAGATCCTAGATATTAAAAAAATTGTTATAGATATTATTAACTATCTTATGAAAATAGTTTTGATGTGTTCAATGATTACCTGTTAAATTGAAATGAATATAGAAACCAAATTACTATAAATGGAATGATTTCATAAAAGGTTATTTATTATGTTCAAATGGATATTTAGATTAACAAGTTAAACTAAATACATTTATTGAATGATATTAATTAAATATATTATTATATTTTGAATCAAATATTTTTTAAATTCATGCAATATGATTTATTGGCATAAGATATGAACAATCCAAATTTTACAGATAAAGCCTATATTTTAATAATAATAGTTTTCAAACATTGTATAGGTACACCTATTTTAAATATGAATTTTGGATATTTACTAAAATATGTATGGAAAAATAAAATTTATTTTTTACAATATAATCTTCAAATTTAGGTTTCGATGAGTTTTTATTATTTATTGTTGATGTTTCATTTTCTTGTGAATAATGAAAAATATATATTTTTATATAAAAAAATATTTTCTCATGTAATTTATTTATAAGGATAAATTATATATTTGATCTTTTAGAATTTTATTTATATAAATAATATATAATATAATAAAATATAGGTCATTCCAAACAGTTTATCTTTAATAGTGTTTAAAGAACTTATCAACCTATTTTACTTTTTTATATTATAACTGACATTATTTCCATGATTATGGGATTATATTTCAATTAAAATCATCCATGTATATGGTTAGAAATTCAAAAATTCGAATAAATATCTTTATTCATAATAATTTATAATTTCTAATAATGTTAACCCTTTTGAGAATAATGATTAATGAAAGTGATTACAATCAATTACATCGATTAATAGAAAAATATTCTTAAAAAAATGACAAATCATTGAGAAGAAGAGATAAAATGAACTATTACCATGTAAAAATCCATTATATGTACATATTTAGAACATATACTTCATTTTTAGGACATATAGAACTATTGGATCCACCTTTTATTTGAAAAACATTGGTGTAATTGCCTTTTAAAAAAATTAAAGGAATGCCACTACTGAACAACTATAAGAATCCACTCAAACAACACACTTAATCACACATATAAATAAAATTGGATAAACAAAACTCCACTAATATATTATCACAACACCCCTATCATCTTCATAGTATACTCACTATGCACATAATTCAATCCAATTAACCCTTTGGTGCAATTCAAAAGGAGTTACCCAACAAGAGGTAATAACACTCCCCAAAAACTATTATTATATATCCATTATCCCCCTATAAAATATTATTACACTATGTTTAAATAATAACCATAGTATCATAAATATAATTTTTAATTTTATATTGAGGGTATGACCTAAAATTCCACACACATCCATCAAATGGGTAATGAGCATATTGTTTGTATAGGGAAAACTACCATCTCATGAAACAATGATGATTCATTTTTAAACCACCACATCTCATGGTGTATAATATAATGAAAAACCCAATAATATATTATTTATGAGATATTTATTATGACATTAGGGTTATATAATTTTACTATAATGCATATATTTTTTCACTTAATTTGTGTGAATACGATAACAACATTTGATTATGTCTGCACTACAACCTCCTCAAATTGATGTGATATGTTCACTCATTATATTAAGTGAATTTAGGATGGTTTTAAATAAAAATAAGTTACATGAATGACATATAAATGAAATTAATAAAATAATTAATTATCAACAAATATAAAATATCATTTTATATATTACACATTGAACATGCAAAAAGGGATAAAATGGTGTTTGTGGACTTGTAGATTACCACCTTCACGACGCTTTATGACTCCTCTTAAATAAAATCAAATTATTATAATTATATATCATAAAAAATGTATTTATGATATAATTATTATTTTATAAATATTTAATGTTACTTATATTCATTCAATAACAATAAAAATAAAAATCGGAATGGAACTCACACGTATGTATGACCCACTATCTCTTTGATTATAAATCCAGTCCATCTTTATAACCATTCTTCATTATTAATTATAAAAATATTATTTATGTAATAAAAATTATAATTATGTCATTATTACACTTCTATTTATGTTTTATAATATTACCTCTTTGAGAGTAATTGACAAAACAATCTTGATTTTAACACATGAACCGAATTTGGTCAAAACACCTAACATAGAAATAAATTTTTATGTATTTTGTTATAACAGTAAAAAATGGAAGTAAAGGTAATAATATAATTTAATATTTAATATTTTATGAAAATAATTATCATAATAGTATTATTCATGAATATAAATAATCATGTGAAAAATTATACCCAAGGTAAGGCATTTTCATATCACTTTTAACATATGTGAGATAAATTTTATATTCACCACATACTTCTTTTATGTGGATTATCTACCTCACATTTTGATATATTATATCCCGAATCCTTTTATATTGATTGGTATTCAAATAATTAATTTAATTTTATTCCATCATGGTGTTTATGACTCCAATATTTAAAGGTTGTTTGGGACAGTTGGGAATGTTTATAGAATAATTTTCATAAAAATGTGTTGAATGAGTACATTTTCAATCTCACATTATTTTGTTAATTTAAAAAGTACTTTTCGGAATGTGAATTTATTTACGATCATTTTTATGGAAGATTACATATTTCTTAAATATCCATATTATCATTGAATGGATGTTACTATTTCTTAAACTATATTTCATATCAAATAAGTTTCTAACTCTTAAAATTATATGTTGAAATGGGGAATTTTTAATAAATACGTTTATTTTATTGAATACATATATTTGATATGGAACATTGTTTATTAATTGTTGATATTAATCGATAT
The DNA here is from genome assembly GCA_963277665.1 of Viscum album. Lineage (NCBI taxonomy): Eukaryota > Viridiplantae > Streptophyta > Magnoliopsida > Santalales > Viscaceae > Viscum > Viscum album. The sequence goes on along the minus strand of OY728128.1, from coordinate 410,052,360 downwards.
ATGTAGAATTTTTTGGGTTGGTATGGAACATGTGGTGATTATTTATAGATAACTTTTCAATGCATCAGTAGTTGCATGACATGAAAAAGTTGGCTATATTGGATTGTGTTTTTCTTGACATGAAAATATTTCCTATGAATGTAATTGATGTTATATTAACTATTTAACTAGGAAACATGGGAACTTTTAATTAATCATCTCCCATATTTATACATTGTTTTTATTTATTGAGAATTTTTTTTCTTTGACGTAACAATGGATGCATTCTATTATCATTAAATTGATTATGTGTCATGTGTCTTAGTTTCTTGCATATCCATATTGATTATTCCATATCATGTTATTTGAATTGAATTTTTTAATACTTATTTACATTTCCAAGTTGATAATTCTAATAAATTCAATATTTCATCCATATTATTTACCCATATTGACTATTAGAGATTACCCTTATTATGATTCCATTCAAGAGGTTGTGAATAAGAAATCATTCATTAATTTTTAATATTTTTTTGTTATGTTCATTTATTTATTTTCTATTGTTATTATATAATATGGGTATCATGCATGTAATATTGTTTTCAAAAACTATTAAACAAATCATTTCATTAGTATTTTATTCACTCTAACCATTCAAGTGTTCTAAATTAATGTACAAGATACAAGATTATGGAGTCAGAGAATTACAATGAACATGGTTGTTATGTTATATGAATGGATCATTGGGATGGAAATGAAATATAAAATGTGAGATTAATTGAAAATAAATGTTTTATAAAACATTATTATATGAAGTTTATCAGGGGTTTATAATCATAACCCGATAATGGATTTATGTTTATAAAACCCAAGAATGTGAATCATCATAAATGATAAAGGAATGAAAATTTATATTCGTAATGTTTTTCCCATGTAAGGTTAATATGGGCTAAAGAGAGATCATATTCCCTAATAACCTGGAGTTGGTATTTTTTTCACATTATATATCATGTAAAAAGAATACTCGGTCTATTGTTAGTCATGAGTAGGGACACCGTGAGTACATGTTTAGAGATAATGTGGAAGAACCTAGTGAACCTTGGAACTGATTATGGTTGACTAAGCTAAATACTAATGAAATTCATGGGAAACTCATTATAGGGGTTAACCATATTTTTTTAAATTCATTAGAGCTGTGTGGTTATAGTATATTCCATGGAATGTGTGGTGTGTTCATGATTTTGATACCATGTGTTGAGGTTTGTATAGTAGAGTATCATTTACAATGAGGCCTTCAATCAAGAATAATTTTGTGGGGGTATCATTTATATGTGTGTCCTTGACAGTTATGTGAATGTATAGAGTATGTGGTGTATAGTTACATGTAATTTTTTTACATAAATAAAAAGTATTATTAAATGAAAACTAAATATATAAAATTATATTACATACCAGAATCACATAGGTTTAGTAACGTAACAAACATAGATTCAAAAAAATAAGTTCATAATAGATATGTTTAATCTATGACATGTTGTTTATAACTATCACCCTTCACAGACCTGTCACATACAATTATTTTCATTATAAAACTAGTAACATAAATATGATAAAAAGTAATCATAGATGCTCAGTAATAATATCAATATAGATTTTAATGATAACCTAAAAATAATATCATATAGGTATAATAATATTAATATAATAATATTTAATAGTACCCAACATATCATGGATCATTATCACGAGTCATGGAATAAATCATCGAAGTTAATAAGATATTAATTTTAAATAAATCATATAAAATGATTCTTAGAATCATAAAATTTGATTAACAAAAATGTTTTGGGAATACATATAATCATAGAAAATAATTTCCTTTACCCCAGAACACTACCAAGACTATCATAATGGATTTGGTTTAATAATTATTCCATCATTTTTTTCCTTTTTCACTCCATCCACAAGTATTATGTAAATGTTTAACTATTGAGAAGGATTCACAACCATTTTATTCGAAATCATATCATAATATATCCCTCATTACCAAATGCATTGGAAAAATATACAATGTTGTGTTTACTCATTATATAATCATTATACATTCCCATGTTTTTTAAAAAATCATAAATAATCCATAAAATATCATAACCAATGGAATCGAAATAAGTTTAATACTTATTTAAATAATTCATCATAGTTTAACTAATTGAAAATAAAAATGTTTGATGTACATGTTGATAACTCACTATAAAAGAATTTTTGGAAATAAATGGTTTTCTTAAACATATCATCATCACATCAACTATCCTTCTAGGGATTGTCTAATCATGGTATCCTAATATCATATCCCCTTTTATGTATAAAATATATAATAGATATCATAATAAATAAAATTTAAATTATAAATCACTTTGGGTATTTATTGAGGAATTTTCAATTTTAATTTTTGGATCATTTCTTTAAAATATAATATTTAAAAAAATGTAAAAAAAAGCCATAGAAAAAAATATTGAAACATATAAACCAATATTCAAATAATATGTCATTCATGATGTTCAGAACTGTCCTTCATTTTTTTTATTAACAATCAATTCCCCTATCATTTTATATGAAAAGCTAAAAGTTCATCTTTTGGAATATAAATACAATATTAATTTGGAAACATTTTTTAAAAAATAAATCCTAGGTAAAAATTTATATTTTTACAAAAATAGGTTAATATTAAATAAATATGAAAATATATAAAATAAAACACTGATTTGGAAGTAAACAATTCTAAAAAAAATATTAAAAATAATTATTTTCTTTACAAAACATTCTTTAATATTAAGAGTACATAAATAGAGTTGAAGTAAATAAAAATGGTAAAACATAGAAACAAATGTAGTAAAATAAAATATATGTTATCCTAGGTAGATATATTACATGACTCCATAATTTGAATATTAATGATAATAAATCCAAATAAAGAATTGGAATGTAATAAAAACCCTTTAATCTTGTCTACAAGGTTTTATAAGAACTATAAAATAGTATATAAGAATTGTGAATTTAATATTATAATATAATTTAATAATTTATATAATTATAATATATTACATTATCCTCTTATATATTTTTAACAACTATTTATTATTAATTTATTATTAATTTCTTCATGTTGTGTTGTTAACTATAACATTTTTCATGATATTTTTAGTAACCTATATTCATTATTTTAGATTGAACTGTTATTTATCATGGGTAGGAAGAGGTTCATGATCATTTCTTATCTCTATAACATATTCTTGGAGTATAAAAAATCACACTCCCTAAAATAGTTTGATAAGCCCAATCTCCAATTATCACTACCAATTTGAGTTCATAAATTCCATTGGGTCAAAATCCCAACTAAACACCTAGATTTAGAAAGAATATTTTTACACAGTTATGGATGTGGGATCCTTGGGGATCTACATTTAATAACAAAAATTGGTACCTGATATCAATGAATTCATATGAAATTGAACCCCCCACAATCATCCATTGGGGCAATCAAAACTCTGTTTTAGTTGTGTATTTTACATCAAAATATTATAAGTACTATATTTATGATTATATGTATCTTTTTTCAAGAATAATAAAAAAATATATATCATGAATTGGTTATTTGTATTTTATATAGTCTAGTTATGGGAATAATGAATCTCCCTCCATATTCTTCTCTAATGAAATGTAATTAGAAATACTTTTCCCAAAACCCTATATGTGTTGTAGATAAAATACCCATAAAATATACCTCAAGACTCACATATATTACTTCTCTATCATTTATGGGTAACGAAATCATTAGACTATCGGTGAATCATTAATTTTTTATTCCCATAAAAATTAACTTCTAATTTATGTGAAATGGAAAAAGAAATATGCAATTTCTTTCAGTTTTCATGTCTCTATTAATGTTTTGAATATCCATCATCATATTCTATTGTTAATTTTATTAGAAGAATCTCATTCACAGTATCTCAAAAAATCAATGTCCTATTTGGTTTTCATAATGTGTGGTTCCAAATTGATATCAAAAATAAAATATTTTATTTATTTATAAATTTTCCTATCCTTGATCAATAATAGAGACTCTATTATTCAACAAAATTATATATGTTAATTCTAATATATTTTGGGAATTATTGAAAAAACTATACAAATAGTTTTTTCTATGAAAAATATTTCATGACAAGATCTAACAATAGATGGCATTAAATTAAAAATTATATGGGAAAATCATAACTAAATTTTAATTTATAATTTTAATTTTAATTTTTAGAACTAGAAATATATAAAGTCCAACCAAATTAATGTTCATGTAGTTCATTCATGGAATATTGTAATTAAATTTTTTAAAGTCCCATTAGCAGAGATTTTAAATGGATTGGGAGAATCATATGCTCATGAATTTATCTCATAATTGTTATTTAGTGTCAATGTCGACTGACATCCTTCTTATACCAATCATATAAGTATTAATTTAAAAATATAATATGGAGATAACCCATGTTGAACAATACAATCATATTTTTCTAAATATTTTTTCATATTTCTCAACATAAATTGTACATCTCTATGAGATATATGTTTTTAGACTCAATGTTACATAATAGTTTTCCTTAAAGGTATAGATACTTATAATTTAATTTTAATTATTATAATTATGTCTATTTTAAATATCTAATGAGGTTAAAAAGTTAATGAGGCCGTATCGGGAGTTTTTTATTCCTGGATCCCCATGTTTTGTGACAAAATAAGAAAAATACATTATTAGTTTAAATAGTTCTGCCCTATCTATAGATACTGACTAAACCAAACATGGTTATCCAGTTCACAAAAGTAGGAAACATGGTTTATTATAAAGTGGCTCTGAGGACACACATCCCTGAAAATGTAACAAAATTTTTTGTATAGACATTTTTAATGGTGTATACATTTTTAGTCTCATTATTAATCAAGTTTATATAAGGGATACCCATGGATATTTAATGTCACACAGATGTCTCACGGTTTGTCCAACCTTGTTGCAAAACTATGGATACTCAATTTAATTAGTTATTTTTACAATTTACCTCCATATATTTATAACATAATAATTTTTTCATTTTAACCATGGGATGGACCATTCCACATTAGAAATTTATCCCATGGATTATGCCTATACATTTATCTAGATTCTCTGTTTTATTTCCCAATCAAATGTTCTATGTAATGTTGGATTTCACCCTATAAATGTTTTGATAAATTTTTATATTTTGTTGGTTTAGTTTTCTATTATTGGAACTATTTTGTTGAGAAAAATATTCAATATTTTTATGTTATTTTTCAATTTATCATTTGCAAAAGATTTCAAAAAAACTAATGGTGGAAAATGGATGAGTTCTTCCGTACCACCATAATCATGGTGCACTATGAATTTTCCCCCACATATCCTCAATTTATTACTACAATTGTTTTTTTGTGCATAGTTTTCACCCATTATTTTCCCCTAAAATCAATTTTCCTTAAATATTTACGTTTAATTTGGAATTTAGATTCATGATTGGACCCTATTGTTATAATTAGAGGTTAATGAACTCACTTTGATCCATCAATTTTTTTTTGTGAAATCCATACAACTATGCACCCACATACATTGAATTAACAAAAAAACCATTGGAGTGTTCTATTCATCATCCTCATGTTATTTGATTAATATAAATGGATAACTTATCATTTATGATTTAGAATGAATGTCTATCTTGGTTCATAATATTTTGAAATCAAATGATAAATTTTATGAACTAAAATATATCTATTTTTTAAGGATTAATGAAAATGTTAAGACTTAAATACTATAGTGAGAATTTATTTTCAATATTACTACAAGGACCATGGGTATTTCATTAAATAAAAAGTCCCTATTAACATTATGGAACACATTCTTTTACTAGAGTGGTAAAAATTAATCCCGACTTCGATTCCTGAGGGAATTTTATAAGCACATAGAGTAAAACTCCAATATTTAGTGGGCTTCTTTACAATGAAGATAACCACCATGGATTTTTTATATAAGTATTATATATATGTGTATAAATCAGAGTTGTGTCAATAAATCCAAAGTTTCACCTCAATATATTCTAATTCCTCAGATAAAATCATATGATTCAGTCAATGTCTTCATATTTGAGGCTCATTGGATTCATCCCTTGTGCCCAACTAAGGATTAACACAGATTTAAAATGTATATTTTCTATATACCCGGTTAGAATTTTTTTTTAAATTCCATGGGTTCACCACTAATATTACCCTCATACACCTTATCTATATGACATGGTTTATATTTTTTATCTGGCTTGACATATTAAGGTCATGGGTTACTTGATTCCAAAAGGATCCAACATTTCTATTAAAATGTCAAGGATTCTTTTGTTTCACCATGGGACATATTTTAGGATTACAAAACATTTACACACTGTTTATAAAGTCTATAAAATAACATCATTCACTTCCCATATTCAAACCATACTGGCATTATCCCAATATGGTATGATCAGTTGAGCATCCCATGTAGATTCGAATCATGATGTATTTATTACTTATTAATTTTTATTAGTGTTTTTATATTTATATCATCAGAGAAATATATTCATATTCACATACTTTAAATTTATAGTCTCCCATTATTGTGGCCTAATAATTATATATCTCACCTTTTTTGACTCATTGATTAGTACATAAAATGACATTATGGATATAGTTATGGGAAATGGAAAGTGTATGGTCTTTGCTGATTTATTTTTTATAGCATTGGATCTTGGGATAATGAGACTAATCCCTAGGTTGTGATCATATTAGACATATAATTTATTTTTTTCTTTTTATTACATATTTTTATATGTTCCTTCATCCATGAATTCATACATTTTAGTATTGGTTCGTGAAATAATAATGGTTTTTTGTGGCACTTCTATTGGATTATGTATTACATTAGTCTGGATGATTTACATTCAATAATGTATTTTTCATTTTTGTGTCTCTCAAATTTATCAATCATATCAATGTTGTTTTAATCTGATTATGAGTGTATAGAATCCCCCCACAATAAAAAATATTTATATTAGAAATGGTTGTTATGAATTATAAAATATTTAAATCATCACTAATTAATTTACAAACAATTCGAGAAAACAATTAAAAAATATTGTATCACTAATATATTAATGTAACTAATCCTCTTGAATTTACGAATGTTTCAAAAATTCCATATCTAATATAAAATCACTTACTAATATTTTTGTGAAATTTCAGTAAATCACACCTCATTTATCTAAATTTCTGAAAAACATATGTAAATGTTTTTCAAATAATTTTTTTACAAATATGTATAAATATTTGGGCATATAATAAGGATCTCCACACCTTGCACCACTACATGTACCCTCCACATATATAGGGAGAACACTCCATACCCACCACCGCCTTGGAGTCAATACCACAGGTTGTGATAAATATAACACATGACCCACGATCCAACATGTGCCCCTCCAAAACCCATGTAGGCTCACTCCACCTACTCATTCCCTTAATAGAGGTACCATGTTAGTGAAATCAAACACACTCCCACTATCTCCAAATGTTCCATACTCCACCCTTCACCCCAATATTGAATTCTACCATTCACCAAGAATCGAAACAATACCTCATGCCACACACTCAAATCCAACCCCAACTCACCTATAATAGTTCTGAGTTTATTATTGTAATATTTTATTTTTTTTATTTGTATGCATGTATATAATTATATATTTTAGATTATTAAATGTTTTATTGTATATATGAATTTATATTTATAATTAACATATTTATATACATATATACATATATATTTATATTTTTTGTTATATATTATATTTTATGTGTAATTTTTATTTTTATTAATACAACTTTATATTATATTATTTATATCTATATGTTTATATTTTATGTTATATTAATATATTTAAATATCTATATTATATATATATTTATAAATCTGTATATATATGTTTATTTTTGTTTATATATATATATATTTTTATTTTTTATACATATTAATAAATATATATCTAAATATATATTTTGATCATTGTGCGGAAATTGTTAGTATATATATATATATGGCTACTTTTCATTTAATCATCTCTGAATTAGAATTTTTTTACTCAAAATCTATCTTTTTTATGACTTTTTCAGGAAACATGGATAATTTATTGACAATTTCAATAAACCAGATTTATTAAATACTATATACAATATATGTGTTTAAATATTTATATGTATATATGATTATTAATATTTGTTTTTAAATATAAAATTATGTGTCTATATATTTATATATATTTGTGTGTCTGTTTGTGTTTTATATGCGTATATTTATATATATTTAATTTATAATTTTCTTTTATATATATATATATATCTAAATATTTTATATATGTCAATGAAGGGAAATTGAAAATATAAATTTATATATTTGTAGCTATGTTTCATTAAATTGTTTCTAGTTTCGAAATATTTTTAAACATGATTAATTTAGTGACTTTTTCAAAAAAAAATGGATAATTTATGGGCGTTTTTAATAATTGTGGATAATTTATAGACGATTTCACAAATGATAATTAAATTAGAGACATTTTCTGAAAAATTGTTACAAAATATAAATTGAGAGACGATATTAAATAATGTCACTAAATTCATTCTTTTTTTGAGTGTCATACCATGATAGACCTTCACCACTATTCAATAACCTCTAAAATTGGGGAAGGTGCACATGAGGCAATGTGATTGACAAGGTTCAGTTACTTATTACTGGGTCAAGTATGAGACATTAAAAATTAGTACCATAGCCCATTTATTATTATAATTTATTGGGTTGTTAGACATAAACCTATGATGTACATGAATTTGTTAACGCGCCTATATCTTGGAATATATATCCCATGTTTGGGAGAATATTTTTACGACCTATGATTTGAATTATTGTTCTGTATTATTCGTATTATGTTTCTACTAATTTCACAGTTGGGTGATGCCCATGCATTTTGTCAATTATTATTATTTTGAATTTAATTATTACGCTTGTCTAGGTATGGAAAGGAGGTAGTGTTTAATTAAGGATCATATAAATATAAGGATTTAAATATCATGAATTATTCATTTCCACATTTATATACAATGTGAATTGTATATTTCATGTTCCATTAAAATGAATAGTCTTATTTTGGGTCACACTAATGTTTCATGAAGGGATAATACAATTGGAATAATTAAATTTTATGTATCAACCTAAATGGTGCTTTCCTATATATTGTAATGATGGAACCATAATTCACCAGTTGTAGCATTTTTGAGCCGTGGAACATTGGTCACATGGGTTAAAACAATAGTCGGTGTCTATTACATGTATGATAATTTAAATTTAATAATTTTGTGTGACTCAATAAATTCATCATGGTGATCCATCTAATTTATCCATCATAAAGGTCTAGATGTAGTTATGTTAGTCACATTTTCAATTTAAAAATAAGTAATTTATACCTTGGATGTTATAGATGAAACTAATATAAACTTGATATATATATATGGGTACACATAATGACATTTTTAATAGCTCTTGTTCTATAAATTTAAATGGAAATTGTTTTCGTTAAATAGTGTCATAAATTGTTAATTAAAATGTTTTTTCAACTATTAAATGAATCTTCCCAACCAATCATAGTAGTGGTAATTATATAGAATCATTAATTATTCAACTTGGCCTTCTGAAAGTCCTAAACATGGAATTAAATGTATGAATAGTGGAGAGTCTTAAATAGGAATGCATGTACCTTTCATATTCTAATATTTTAAAATTCTATCATTGTCAAATATTATCTGAGTCTGATTCATAGAATATGTAGATATATGACTCTATTACATCTTCTAGCCGAGTGTCAGTAAGGTGGTGAAAACCATGCTCCTAATGTGGCTAGACATCACATGAAAGTAGTTCCGTTTTTAATACCTCGAATTGTACCATAATTCTGCAATGAGGAATATTTATTATAGTCGTTCCTTCAATTAATACAAACTATTTATCGATTTCTAATGCATTCCCTTTTATGATAGATCTATTTTATGAGTTTTAGTTGTATCATACAGACACAATATTTTGGTATGGAGGTCGATAGGCTGTTTATACATGTCTAGGAGACATGTTTTCTATCTTTTCCACATTTAGATTCCTCTAGATAGGAGGGTCCACATCACCACATATATGATTCGTTGTTATACCATATAATTTTTGGATTATTATCACTCACTCATTCAATCATCAAGATAAGTTTTGGATTGATTTACAATATTACTTTGAATATTCCCTCTTTCTAGTCATGCTTATAGTTGGATGTTCTATTTAATTCCTACACCTAGTGAAAGGATCCCTTAAAATTATTGATTACACATCTATGTTTACATTGATTATTCAATTTTCTCCTGCATTCACTGTAGATTATATTTTGATAGTGATACTCTTCATGGATTATATTAAGTATTCCATCAGGTATCAGATAAATTATTTCGGTTTGACTACTATCTTATGAATTTTGAACGAACCACTTATCATTGATTGATAATTAATGTAAGATGAGAGAAAAAGAAATTGAGGGTTATTGAAGAGATAGGGTAGTGGTGCATATAGAATCATAAATCATAATCTAGTTATTTCATGAATAAACAATGGCATATAGAGAATCTTATATGATTGGTTTTTAGTATTCCATCAATTTGAGAGATATGATCACATAATTTGTCAGTGTAATAGAGTGTCATTGGAATATTTAGTTTATAGCGCACAAGTTTATCTTTAGATGTTTTTTCGGTATGTCACATCTGTTCAGAGTGGGATAATATTTTCAACAGATCCACCTTCTAGAATAAGATCCATTTCACCAAATCAAGATGAATGCTAGAATATTTTTAGGGATACATTCTATGGAGTTAGTTGTGGTTGATGTGCCCAGACTAAAGATATGATATATTGAATGAGGGGAATAGCAGGTGGTAGTCATGGTGTACCTAAATGTTTATTATTCGGGTAGATGAATGTAGTGAAGCCTCTACCTATGGATAAGGGTTTTATAATGTCTACAGTTAGATTTATAATCATAGTAGCCTCTAAATTTGTCTCATCACTATTGATATAGGTTCTTCACATTCTTTTATCAAAATCTCAATTGTAGAAATAAATGTACTCCATAATCATTATTTATGTGTCATGATAACAACAAAAACTCAATTAATTTTTTTATAAAATGTGTATTCCCATGTAATTAATTCCCCCTTGATATATGGTGTTATCATTTCTAATAGTACCACATTGTCTTTGAGATGATGAGAATCAATGGCATTATTCGTTACGAATTGTTGTTCCTCTATCAATCATATGTGTACTTCTATCAAAATAATATGGGATTTACATCACCCCAAGAAACATCCTCTATTATTATAGACAAATGGAATATCTAGTAATTTATAACTGGTTTATAGAATAATGGGATCTACTGATTGATGGACCAAATTGAATTCCTTTGTATGAATGATCATGGAATACACCATGCTACTTTTTCCTCATTTAGTATATTATTTTAAGGTTGATTTAAATGATTATTTTTTCAGACTACCACAAGAATGTGATTATTATTTTAACATTGAGCTACTTATAAGAGTATCATGTCTATCTATTCCTCGTTCTATGATGGATACTACAGATTTTCTGTAGGTCCAACGATAGTTATATGAATTGGAATGTAGGATTTTTATATGGACCATTACATCCCCACAGATTTAAACAGTCCCTTTATCCATGAAGAATGATGGAAAAATTAAGCCTTACATGGACTAACATAAATTTAAAATTCTTATGAATACGTATTGGCATCCACTTCTTCATATAGACGACATCTTTGAAAAACACTGAGGAGAGAGAGTTTTCTCTAATAATGATTTTAGATTACGATACAATCAAGTATGAGTTATTCCCTTAGACATAACATGTACATTATTTAATGTATGGTGTGGTATTTATATTTATTAGCTTTGGTCATTCAGAATAATGAATATTCCCTCCATCTATATGGATTTAGTAAATATGGTTTCCAACTATACTTAAATTTGGTTTTCATAGAATTTAACGAATAAATTATTGTTAATGATCATATTCGATATGAATATTCCAAACTTCATGATATCATGTACATCGATTATGAACAAGTTGATGGTCCACATTCGTACACATAAAAGTAATTATTGTATAGTATCATTCTATTTAAGGATGTTTCTCATCATATCCTAGAAATTATGGAATGTCAGATATCAATTAATGACTTCATTCTCACAACATTTCTTGGTGTAATATCATCAAAGATAATAGTTATGAGTAATGAAAATTACCCCACCTCATCATGAAGGGTCACTCATATATACATAATTTGGTTGACTCGTGATGAGACATTCATTATTGATCATGTACGGTAATGTTATTGGCAATATCCCAAGATAATTTGGCTACTATATCGAGAAAAATCACCCTTTCCAATGGGGGATTATCTTCTTATTTCATTGGATTCTCCATGGATGTTATGTATCCCTTTTGAAATTTAATAAATGCATTGATCTACTCCATCAACAATACATGAGTCCCCTGAACCCACTCCCATGTGTTGGAATTTCAATACAAAACATTTGGTTCCAACTACCAATTAGTTATCATCGAAAAAAAAATCTGACCCAGGGAAGTTAAAAATATAGCTGAATACATAAATCCCTGCTCTGTTGACTGTTTGATTTCATGAAGAAATCAAATATAATTTATCTTTTCCAATTATCCTTTTAATTGTTCAACAAATTACCCAAATTGATGTAGTAGTCAAAAATTCCTACATCAAGGAATTTCTAGTACAAATTTTGTGGTATTCACAAGGCTGAATACCGTAAAACATTTCGTCATGGGAACATTATGATCAATCATAAGAGCACATATCCATATGATATTTACGACATCCCTCATTGTGGATATAAGTTCAGTCATCAATAAGGTTTGTTCCTCAAAATTCCAAATACATGAAGGCCATTATATTTGTTGTTCTTGGAAATTAGAGGTCGTGTTGAGTCAATGTGGTTTCCTTATGACTTTTACATTCCATTATGTTTTTATAAAACCAAACAATATATCTTAAGGGAATATTTCTTTACCCTATGATTTATCATTATAATGAAAATTATCATTTCTCAATAAAAAATTACTCTTAACATGTTATCATTATTCATATTTTAGTTCTTCTAAGACTAAATCATTTTAGTTCTAAGTGGGAAAATTGGTTTCATAAGGAAAAAACTCTGAATCCAATAAATATATGAATATAGAAAATTCTATTTTAGGATCCAAATTTATGTTCTAATTTCTCTGAATTCAGACTCCATACTTTTCAGAGCTCATACTCCGAATTCAGGTTACGAACTCTTATGAATTTAGACTCTGAATTTAGGTTACATGTTTTTATGGGTTCAGACTAAGAACTCTTATGAATTCAGACTCGAAATTCAGGTTATTAATGATTATGAGTTCAATATCTGGACTCTTATGAATTTATAATCCGAATTCAGGTTATACATTCTTATGAGTAAATAACTCATACTCTTATGAACTCAGACTCCGAACTCAGGCTATGGATTCGTATGAATTCAGACTCTGAATTCAGATTAATAGTTCTTATGAGTTCAGACATCGATGTCTGTAGAATTCAAACATTGAATCCATTGAAAATGGAATCCTAATATTCAGGTATTATAGACTCTTAATATAATATTATATAAGAATCTGAACTTTTATATTTCTAAGAATCGAGAAAAGTTGTTTTGGTTAGGAAACCTTATTTTGGTTATCCTTGATATTGTTATGAAACGATGTCGTACATTTAATTTCTAACTAACTGTTTTTTGACTGACATATGTATTGGTCCCTCTAATATTCAAGGAAAAATATGATCGTTGGAGGAGGGAGTCGACCATTAGAGATGTGCCTATAAAATTGAGATCATTTGAATGAGCTCACAACTAACTTTTGTGTGGTTTTATCACTCTATAGATTACACACTGTTAAGTTAATTTCTAGACCGAGATACTCTCATGCTTCTTGTGTACTGAACATCTTTTTTAGATTGCTTCTTACAACTCTGAATGTTGTTGAGTAAATTCAACGGATTATGGGGATAGGAAGGAAGAGGTGGAGATTATCTTAAAGACCGAGGACTTCCATGATGAGGAAGTCATCGGTGATTAATAACATGAAGTTCAAGGGCTTTCAGGGATAGCAAGACATATTCAGCTATTCTTATCAAGTGATTACCCTGGTGTGGGTAAGAAAAAACTTCTTTAATGTATAAATAAAGGTACCTTTTTCATAGGATGTTGGACACCCTACTCATTGGGTTAAACGATTTCATACTTTCTAATTCTATTGTTTCATGTTTGTTTTCCACTGAATTTTTATTATTAAGGATTGTATAACTATCTTATAATTCCTAGATTTTGTAATCATTGTTTAGTGAGGTTCTATAATTTTCAAGGTAGAGTATTTTACGTGTAAACTTTTTATAATTTTCTTTTCTGAAAACTTAGTTTAGGAACCTAAATTTCTGAACCATATTTCCGGAACATAGAAATTTTTTAGAACATAGAGGTCTTGTGAATTTACCTTGTTTAAATTTATTTATCATATTTTTCCATAAATGATTTTAAAGGATCGAAAGGAATTTTGGAAGTATACAATTCACTGAACCCCTCTTTTACATGGAAAATATGAATTCTTATTTTGATAATACTCTTGGTATTAGAGGAGTTCTATTAAATACGAATATTCACATATAAGTTTTTCTTGCTCATTTTTCAATGTTCATAATATTTGCCTTCATTACAAACTTTTTCTCTTAACAATGTTTTTCAGGAATTATATTTTTTATGAAGGAATGAATAAATTTTAGTTTTATCAATAACCTAAACCCTAATAGACCACCTATTTTTGATGTGGATGATTACCAATATTGGAGATATCATATGATGAATTTTTTTATCAACACTGGAGTTGATAACTTTGTTATGCTTACTGGAGGATATAAAATCCCTTACAAGGATGTCAGTACTTTCACAAATCTTGAAAAGAATGAATATAAAAAAATTATAAGGTACATAAGACATTGATTTTTTCTATGAATATAAATATATATATCCAAATTTCATCTTGTGAATTATCAAATTGTATTTTGATGAAAATTGAGGTTACTCACTTTGGAACTAGAAATGTTATTGAAACCTGGAGAGCCATGCTCAGAGGTGAATTTGATGGTTTTTTCTTTCCTTATGGATAAACCATATGTAAGCTACAACCAAGGTTCATAACTATTGTTAATAGATTACTATAAATGGGTGATAAAGGACGAGATGATGAATCTCTTGGTGACAAGATCATAGATATATTTCCCAACGAATGTGAAACTAAGAGAACAACTATAAATGAAAATATGAATGTTAGCCAAATTTCTCTTTATGAATTATTTGGAACTATTATTCAACATGAAAGCAGAATGAAGATAGATGTTGATATTATTAAACAGAATAATCGAAATTGCACTGTTTCTTTTACAACAAATTCAAAATATATGAAATATAGAACTCCTTAGAGAGTTACAAGATCCAAATCATAGGAGGCTATTATTCAATCCGAATCTAATAGAAGTGAATTCATGAAATGAGTTAGCCAAATATTCTCTAAGAATGAAAAATATTGTTGGATTGAAATGTTTTTAGTCTAAATACATGAAGAAATAATCGAAAGAGATGAAGGACTCTAAATTCACATGATATGTATGTAAAAGAGCAGGAAATATAAGACCTGAATTTCATATTATTATGAAGAGTGATAAGAAGGAAAATAATTAATAAAAAAAATAAATAAGTACTACAAGACTAAATATAAAAAGGTATTGATAGATAATTACACCTAGAGTGCCAGTGGTGGTGACTCTTCTATAGAATCATCATAGTATGATTCTTCTGGTCATAAAAATCTTGGTCAACTAGCCATGTTACCCATTAAAAATCATTGTCTAATCGATATTGTAAACAATGATGAATCCATGAAAAATGTTTCCTTAAATACAAATTATATTAGTGATAAATACTATAACTCTTCTGAAGAAGAATCTTCTTCTGATTAAGATAATACTTTGCCTAATTATGAAGAAGTATCTATATTTTCTATACTCCATGAGTGTCATAACTCTAATATCAAGAAAAAACATGATAAGGAAAATTCTAGAAACACTATTCTTACTAAGGAAATATCAGATCATTCTAAATATCTTGATATGAAAATTTATGATTTTGAAAGTATTTCAAATAATCAAGAGATGTTAATTCTGAGAAAGATGAACATTATAATGACCTTGAAAAAGTAATTTCTATGGTAAATGTTTAGATACATGCTCTAGTTCAAATCTAATGATTTTGAGAATAAAATCATGGTTATTACACTTAGGTTATAAATATTTTCATTAAGGAAGTGTTTTTCAAATTTTTCCTTGGGTCAAGAAAATTTTGATAAAATGTATTCACAAATCTGACCATTAAATAATAGTTCTTGTTTGGGTTATACCCATGCTAAACCTAATTTTAGTAATAAAAGTTTTGTTAAACAAAGTTATTCATTTGGTGCTAAGTGTCAGTGTGTTGGAAATTGGGAAAAAATGTGTTCCTTAAACAATACACAATCTTTAGGCTTTCATATAACTTATTTTTCTATAAAAATGTCGGAGCCAAAGATTTTGATTTCTAAAATTTCCAGATCAAAGAATGTTAGGGTTCCGAATTTTTAACACTATAATATTCAGCAAAATATAAAAAATTCCAACATCAATACATGGTGCATGGATAGTGTATGTTCACATCATATGACTGGTAACAAAAACATCTTTGAAAATATTATCAAGAAAAAATGTGTAAAAGTAACTTCAATATATAATTCTCAATGAGTAATTATTGGAATATGTACCATTTTTCTTATTGGAAAAACGTTGATTTCAAATGTTTTTTGTTAAGTGACTTAAGAACAACTTCATTGGCATCATCCAATTATTTGATGAAGGTAACCTTGTGAATTTTTCGAATGATAATTCCCTAGTACACAATTCCAAGGATGATTTTATTCATTATGACCATAGGCAATAGAATATATACACACTGATCATAGAAGACCTTCGGAGCCAAGACTTACCTAGCCTTAGTGAAATGAAAGATCATTCTTTATAATGGTATATAAGCTAGTTCACTATAACCTTAGAAACCTTTCAAAAATCACTATGTAAAGACATGTTAAGGATCTACCAAATCCTAGATTTGATTCATCAAAAGTCTTTGATCCGTGTCAATATGGTAGGATTCATCAATCATGTTTTCAATCAATAGGTGAAGTCTCAACATCTAATAAATGACAATTGGTGCAAATGGATCTCTTTGGTCCAACACAAATTGGAAGTATTGGTGGAAAATATTATGTATTTGTCTTAGTTGATGAATACACTAGATTTAAGTGGGTCTATTTTCTAGAAAATAAGTCTCAAGATTTTTTGTATTTAAAAAGGTTTAGAACCCAGGTTAAAATTGAGAAAAACCGTTAATTGATAACAATTCATAGTGATCATGGTGTAGAATTTCAAAATTATGATTTTGAAACCTTTTGTAGTAGAAAAGTCATTACTCATAACTTTTCATCGCCAAGAGATCCTCAATAGAATGGTTTTGTTGACTGAAGAAATAGAATTTTTAAGAGATAACTAAATCCATGTTAAGTGAATATTCTATAAATTTTTTTTGTGCTGAAGCTATTATTACTGCATGTTATACTATAAATTGTGTTTTAATTAGACCTTTTCATAATAAAATACCTTATGATTTATGGAATTGTAGAAAACCTATACTTTCCTACATCATGGTTTTTGGAAGAAAAGTTTTTATTTTTAATACTATAGATTATTTACTTAAATTCGCACTAAAACCCAATGAAGGAATATTCTTAGGATACTCCATATCTACTAAGGCTTATATATTTTTCAACAAAAAATACTTATATTGTTGAAGAAACAGTACGAGTTAAATTTTATGAAACTTATAATGTTTTAAACAACCCCAACCTATATCCTCAGATGTGTTTTCAAAAACTAATTTTCAACCCTAGATAGAAGATCCTTCTGATAAAGAAAATGTTCATGAAAATTTTTCCAAAACATTTACCCTATAAGAGTTCATACCATAAGTGGATGAATAGGTTTTACAAATCCCAAATCAGTTGTTTCTGAAGGATCATCCGAATGATTTTATTATTGGTGATGTAAATAAACCTGTAAGGAATGGATGATCCTTAAGAAATATAGTAGAACGTCTAGAATTTCTTCCCCAATTAAGACAAAAAAGCATTAATGAAGCTTTAGGTCATGATGATTGGATCAATGCCATGCAAGATGATCTAAATTAATTCGAAAGGAATAATGTTTTGTACTTGGTTGAAAGACCTAAGGAAACTAATGTAATTGGATTAAAATGGGTCTTTAGAAATAAATGTGAATAAAATCGAACCATAGTAATATATAATTCTAGATTGTTTGCTAAAGTCTATAATCAACAAGAAGGAATAGACTATCAAGAATGATATGCTACAGTAGATAGACTTGAATCTATTCATATTTGAGTATCAATTGCTGCATTTTTCATCCGTAAAACATTTCCAAATAAATGTTAAATTTTATTTTATTAATGAATATGATTAGGAGGTTGTTTTTTATGAACAACCACCTAGTTTTTAATATTCAAAACATCTGGATTGTGTTTTTAAACATACCAATGATTTGTATGGAATTAAAAAATCCCCTGGTGCTTTTTATGATAGACCTGCATGTTTTTTTCTTCAAAATAATTATGTTATGGGAAATGAAGATCCCTCCCTTTTTAAAAATAAATACATTAAAAATGTTTTTATTGTTCAAATCTATTTTTAGGACATTATATTAAGTTCAACTCAGAAATCATTAAATGATTCTTTTGCAGATCTTATCAAATCTAATTTTGATATGAGTATTATGTGTGCGTTAACAATTTTTTAGGTCTTAAAATTTCTCAAAAACAATAAGGAACTTATATATCTCTACATAATTATATAAAAGATCTTATTAAATAATTTGGATATGAAAACACTAAGAGTATTAGTACACTTATTGGTACCTCAAATTCACTTGATCATGATGAAGTTGGTAAACCAGTGGATAAAACATATTTTAGAGTTATAATAGAAAGTTTATTATACTTTTCATATAATTATACAAACATAATGTTTTTAGTATTCTTATGTTCCAGATATCAATCCAATTATAAGGAATCTCATTTAAAGGTAGTGAAATGATTTTTTTTCTACTTAAAGAGAACTATGGATTAACAACTATTTTATACTTTTGGAAATGATTTTGTGTTAATTTTATTTTTTAGAAGATGACTTTTGTGGAGGATGAATGGATATAAAAAGTACATCCAGAACATGTCATTTTCTAGGAGATTCTATAGATTCTTGTTCATGCAAGAAGCAACACTCAGTTTGACATTCTACTGCTCAAGATGAATATTTAGTAGTTGGAAGTTGTTGTGATCAAGTGTTGTGGATGTAAGAAAAAATCACATGAATATGGTTTGTGTTGTACCAAACACAAATTTTGTGTCTTAATAATAGTTAAATTTCTCTACGTAAAAACCATGAACATCACTCTCGTGAAAAACACATAGATATTAGGAATCACTTTATTAGGGATCACAGACGACAAGGATATATCAATGTTCAATTTATTGGAATACATGATCAATATGATGATATTTTCACATTATCATTACCCTGCGATACATTTGAATACATTAAACAGATGTTAGGAATGATAACCACATGGTAATTTTTCTTGTTAACTACTTGTGAAAACCTATATCCTTAAAGAATTAAACCCCTTTTCATAGGGGGAGTACATTTTTGGGTATCCTTTGTAAATTTTTATAATGATATTTTTTTTAAAAATAAATTTTAATGATGATTTTTTAAATTTTTGTTATGAAAATATTTGTACTCAATATTTTCATAATCGAAATTTTCATACTCAAAATTTTCATAGTCAAAATTTTCGTAATGGAGATTTTCATAGTCAAATTTAATCATAGTCATTTTTTCCCTAGAAGCATTTTCTATATTAAGAATAATCATCATATAATTTCAAAAGGTATGAATTCCTTTTCTAATTTATCATAATCATATTTTACATGTTTGTATTTTCTTTTAGTTTTAAAATAATCAGATTCTCGTTTCCTTAAATCCAATTGTTTTTCTTTGAAACCTCAAAAGATCAGATTCTACCAAATTTTCTTTGAGGATATCATTTCAACCATCAGATCTGATCATAATATGTCTCAACAGTTGGATATAGTTTGGATGATGAATTATCATTTCAAAAACCTATATAAATGACCCCTCAATGGTAATCCCACATCGAAACTCAAGACTTCATGTGCTGAAGATCTTCCCTCCTACTTAATCTCATTCCAAACTTATCAAATCCTTCTCAATTTGGAATGTCTTTCAATGTTTCCTCTTAGAATGACTTTTCAACTGTGAATCCAATATTAGAGTGGCATATTTATAGATAATGGTTGGATCATTCAAATTTCATCACCATGTATTATTCCGTCATCACAAAGAACGTTAAGCTAAATGGATGGGAGAGTGTTTGGGTATCGAAATCAAGAGATCATGATTTGGTACATCAAGATTTACTAGTAGAAATCTATGAGACAGTGAGTTTTTTCAAGGAAGAAAGTAGAGATAAGTTTCCTTCAAACACTATGGGAAGAATTATGGTCTTTCATATACCAATGCTGCAATGTTTTTTGGTATTTCATTTGAAGGAGATGATGAGTTTTTTCTCACAAGTTACCGGATGGTAATGTATGTTTTGATAAGGTAATGACCATGTCTCTTCGTGGGATTTATAAGGAATAGACTCTGATGAGTTCTCACTAATATTTATGTTTTCGTATTCTAGAATTTTGGGTTCATGGATTCATCATTCAATGAAAAGGTGAAAATGATACATTGAAAAAGAGTCACATGTATATTTTGGATTTTGTGGTGAACCTAGGAAAGATTAGATTTGTTAAGCATATTATGATCATTATTGATAATATGAATAATGAAAATATGAAGGCTCATATTATTATGTATCCATCCATACATTCAAATTTTATTGTCCAATTCTTAGAATCATTCAAAATTAATTGTTGTTCAACGCCAAAGAATTGAAATGTGATTTTGGTTATTTATGATACCTTTAAAAGGATTAAAGAAGTTTTTCCTATGGAATCGGGAGTATTCTTTGACTTTCTATAAGAGGAATTTGAAGCCATACCAAAAACAATTTGAGGTGGGTGAACCATCTAAAAATGGAGGAAGGAAGTGGATGTTGAAGGAAGTAGAAGAGGATGAAAAAACCCTAGAAGTTATTGAAAACCAATTTTCACAACCAAAGCCTAAGAAAAAAATAATATCAGGATGAGGTAGAAGAAATTTTAAGGTAAGACAAGAAAATTAAGATAGAAGGGGTGCCTAGTTTTGGTATTGATCATTATGAAGCTAAATAATTAAAAGAAAAGACAGTCGATGAGCTTGAGAAGAAAGTGGAATAAAAGAAACAAAATAAGATGATGCATGAAACAGATATTGTGCAATCACTTTTGTAGGCTGCTAATAAATCCTTCGTGAATATTCTGGTATAATAGTACTTCCTAGTAGAATCATTACTAGAGACTCCGTGTATGAAATTCATGACTCTGGAGAAAGTTCATGAAAAGAATATTGAAGAACAAGAAGTACTGGATGAAAACGATGAATAAGAAATAAGTGGTGACACTAATAATTTCTTAAAAAAAAGTTTAAGATTTCAATGGGATGGAAAGTCCATATGAGAAGCATTAAATCAGAAAATATGATGCAGAGTCTTCCAAGATTGCTACTCCTGGGAAGGATGAGGATGGTGAGGAAGATAAGGTGAAGAATAACTCAACAAGTTGTATGAATAAGAAAGTTCAAATCATGATTTCATACATCCTAAGGATACTGAGGTAGGAGTTGAGAAGGAAGAGGCAGATGATGATAAGATCATTCAGCTGTCTGATAGTGAACATGAATCTCAAAATCAAGAGAAACACCATTTAAAATGAGGATAATGGAATCCAAGTTGTCATTGATACTCTTAGGGGAGCTGTCTTGATGAAAATGGATACTGGTGGATCATCAAAGAGGAAAGCTGCGGAGTTAGAGAAAGAACCCTCACAATGAAATGTATCAGATTTCATAATCATCTTCCCCTAGACATGGTTTCATATTCCAATATTTGAAAAAGCTTGTTGGGACTATTCCAATATTTCCTATTATTGACTTGATAAGTCATATGCTTCAACACACACTAAAAAAATAATAATATTCAGTATCCATGGTGATGGATAATTGTGCTAAACTAGAGGCATACATCAAGACTTTTCTCATTGGCTACGAGGATCACAAGTGATCGTGCAAGTAGATGAATAGTTGGTCAAAATACATAATTCAAGATATGCATATTCATTTTTAGATTCAGGATAATGTAAAAGATTCGGTTGAAACCAAATATTTTATGATCAAGGATCTTTACAATATCATTGAGTAAAATCTAACATTTGAAGAGAATAATCAGATGCAAGAAGTGAAAGATATGAATGGAAATATGTATTTAGTTGCTCAATGTTGGAAGAGAGAATGATAACTCAGGATTGAGATTGAATAAAAGATAGTTAAGCAGGATGAAGTGTTTAAGGCTTAGGCATAGGATCTCAAGGCACATGAAGAAAAGATTAAAGCCATAGAGAATAAAATTGAAGATCATGATTGCCTTATAATGTGAGCAGATGAAGATCACAAGGAGATCAAAATGCTGAAAACCATAGTGAATATGTTAATGCATAAGGATAAGGAAGGATAATAGATCAAATCTAATATTTTGTTGTATTTTCTTTCTTATGTAAATTTAAACATTCATAATGAAATATTTGGTTTCTCGTATTTTTGGTTGTCTAGTACTAATCTTTTAGGTTCTATATATTTTTTCATTTTCATTTCCTTTATTCCTTTTTGAAAATCTCAAAGGGGGATAAAAGAATGCAAACATGAATACTAAGTAAAATAATAAATTTCCCTAAGTAAGAGGGAGATAATCTATGTGGATTTATCATGATAAAGACTTTGGTATGTATGATAATGAAAAATCATATTTAGAAAAATAGAACACAATCTGTAGTGATTACAAAGACTATGGGGGAGTTATTCATAATCACGTTGATCCATAAGCAATTCGAGATAATTTTTTTAGTTTCAGGTTCATAAAAAATCAAGGTCCTTATATTCTTTTTCGTAAAGAAGTTTGTGATTTCTAAAAAGTGTGAGATTTTTGATTAAATAAGGTTTATTTATGACTTTTCCATTTCTTTTATGTTTTTAAAATCACAAACAATCTATCTTACAAAAAACATTCTTTTCCCTAAGATTTTTATTGATAAAGAAATTTTTACTTTCCCCAAGAAAATTTACCCTTACCATGTTTTCATTGTTCATATTTTTGTTATTCTATGTCTACATCATTTTATTTCTAAGTGAGAAAATAAATTTCAAATGGAAAATCCTCAGAATTCTATAAATACTTGAATATAGAGCGTTCTATTTTAGGATACAAATTTATTTTTTGATTTCTCTAAATTCAGTCTCTGATCATTGCAGAGATCAGACTCCAAATTCAGGTTACAAACTCTTTTAAATTTATACACAAAATTCAGGTTACAAATTCATATGAGTTCAGACTCTGAAATCTTATGAATTTAGACTATGAATTTAGGTTACCAATTCTTATGTGTTCTGACTCCGAACTCATATGAATTCAGTCTATGGTTTCAGTTTTCAAATTCATATGAGTTTAGAACTTGAATTATTATGAACTCATACCCTGAGCTCAGGATACGGATTATTATGAATTATAACTCGGAATTTAGATTAATAATTCTTATGAGTTCATTCTTTGAAGTCTATATAATTCTAACATTGAATCCATTGATAAAGAAAATCTAAATAATTGTTCATTATTGACTCTGAATATTCTATAAGTCTCAGAAATTTTGTTTTTCATAGAATCCAATAAAATTATTTTTGTTATGAAACATTATTTTTTCTATATTTGATATAGTTATGAAATGATGTCGTACATTCAGTTTCTAACTAACCATTGTTTGAGTGACATGTGTATATGTCTCTATGATATTCAAGGAAAAATATGAACATTGTAGGAGGGAGTCGACCATTGGATTTGTACCTATAAATAAGAACTAATTTGAATGAGATATTAACTAACTTTTGTGGGGTTTTATAACTACAGAGATTACCATATGTTAAAGTGATTTATTTAGAGGTATACTATCATGAATTTTGTGTACTGAACATCTTGTTCAGATTACAACATTTGACTCTGAATGTTGCTGAGTACATTAGAGGGAATCTAGGGATATGAAGGCATAGGTTCCGACAACCTTAATGTTCAATGACTTCTTTACTAAGGAAGACATAGGTGATGACTACCTTGAATATTGAGGGAATGTGGGGATTGCAAAATAGATTCTGATATTCTTATCGAGGGATTACCCTGGTGTTGGTAAGACAATCATTCTTGAATGTATAAATCAATGGACCTTTATCCATGGTTGTTGGATACCATACTCATTGGGTTAAAATATTTCATTCTTGTTTCTATATTGATTCATATTTGGTTTTCTGATTCATTCTAATTGTTATGGAAACTATAAATATCATATATTTCATTGTTTATGTAATATCTATTTAGTGATATTCTATAGGTTTTATTTTTGAGTCGTTTACATGTAATATTTCCATAAGTTTCATTTCCGGTACAGTATTTCCAGAACCAGAATTTCCAGAACCGTATTTCCGGAACCTATGCGGTTTTTAGAACATAAAGGCATTTTGAATTTAACTTGTTTTTATTTGTTAAACAAAGTTTTCCATAAAAGAATATAATTGTTCCAATGTAATTTTTATAGTATAATATTCACCACCCCTCTTTTATATTGATCATCTACATATTTGTTTGATCCTACATGCCAGTCATATATGTCAAATCTTCTTTGACTTATGAACATATTTTGCACATGGAATGTAGTCTGGGCTAATGAACATCCTCAAAACCAACTATGCACCCATTCCATTCCCATAATACAGCTACATTACTTGCTATGCATGAAAATATAGTTATTATCTTCCCATAATAGGATGATCAAGTCAAGGAATCTCTAGTAGAAGAAATGAAATTTATGAGAATGAAATTGTCTATGGATAATATACCTATCATGTTTTTTCCCTCATACTGTTCTTAGATCGACATTATATAAGAATTTTTTGAAGAGTGTATATACAACACATCTATGAGTTTATCGAAAATCCTCCTCTATATAAGGATAATATTCCTTCCCTCTGATGGGTATATAGGTCATAATAAAACATAGGATGATAATAATCATTGGACTATCTTTGAATACCACCATACAAAATGAATAAAATAGTTAACGAAATGGTATAAGGATCATCAACAAGAATGTGTCAATTCATTACACATGTTACATCATCAAATCATCGATGCCCCACCTAATGTTCATATTTGAGGATGGAGAAAACAATAACCATTTCATTTCACACCATTCCAGGGTCCGAAAAGTCCACTATAGGAGACAAAATTTAATTTCCGTACTAAAAGAAGGATAATAAGAGATACCTCTATAAAAGAAAAAAATTAATACATGTAAAGAACAAGACATGAATATCTATAAAAATAATCATGCGTTATGAGGAAAAACTATCCAAAATATCTATAATTATGAAACTATGGACATTCATAAGGATTATTTATTATGGGAATCCAATGAGTGTGCACTTATAATGCCCTCAAAATCCATCAGTTAGTGCACATATAATGTATTGAACCAGACAGATGTCTGAATATTGATGGGAAAGATCAAGAAAATAGTAAAAGTAGTAGTAGAAACTACAGTTTCCATTCCACAGTGATGTGAGAATTTTAAACACAAATCCACCCTCCATTGAATAAAAATTTAGCATGGGGATTGACATAAAATATATTTTAGGATCCCCATTATACATGGATGGGGAATTTTACCACAAATCTGACCTCAAAAAAAATAATTATTTTTCCTAATTTGGAGGAACGCCATGATTTGAGATCTCCCTAATTTCCCTTACAACAGCATCAACATCTAAGATGGGAAATATAAAAAAATTCTTTTTAGATATTACCTCTAGGCCTCCCTTTTCAATTAATAATTAAGATAATCTAATAAATTTATAATAGGTCGTGTAATTGGCGTAAATTACCCTCTTATTTTTTGGAAGCCAACAAATTTATGTATTGAATTATGTGTTAATAATGGTCATGGGTAACTATAAAATTGATGGAGATAAAGATTTTACCAATTATAAGGATCAATATGATGATAGTACCACTTGAAATGTGGTCTACAACTAGTAAAATTAAAGAGGTTTGTGTGCCCAAAACCGATGACTCGCATGAAATTTTGATGTTCCCTCAACCAATCCCTTGGTTACTCCTCGATGAATTTCCATCATTGAAATGGGTAAATCAATGTTGCAAATAGAATTCCCCATAATGAGGTAAAATCCCTTACACATGAAGAAAGGTTCACTCAGATGGAGGATGAAATAAGAAGGATGAGATGATGAAACATGAGACTTATCTGAGGAAAAATTCTTATCGAGTATGTTTCATGAGAAAAGATTCAACCCACACATACTATATTTTTAATGAAAAAATGAGGGTTCATCCAAAAAATAGAGGAGGATCTAGGATAAACATAAATGTTTTTTTAATAGTCCATAATTTTACCTATATACAATCACAAATGTATTCAAATAATTCCCACAACTGTGAAACAGAAGGATCCCATTCGGGATAAACATCAAAATATGTCTCCTACCTGATGTTAGCAGAAAATATTTCTATATCCAACACGTAAATCCATGAATATTTCCACCCTAATAAAATAACATGTTCAAACAACCATTCAAGAGGATATTATCATACCATCAAAGCATTGGATTCTTGATTGGAATCTATGGAGGAATAGGATAAACCATTGCATCAATAATGGAAACCATACCGTAAATGGGTAACTAACTTCCTACACAATAATAAAATAAAGACTCATACATATCTAATATTAAATGACATAGTATACACTTAATAGAAAATAAAACACATTTTTACATGTTCTAATCAAATTATGGGGACCCCTTTACATCAAGAAGTAGTGAAAATCATATTTTTTTAATGAAAATCATGTAAGTCCTACTTTTGTATAGTAGAAATGTTTTATATCTCAATCATTCATGGTTTGGGAACATCTACACCAAAACATTATCTTCCAAATTAGAAAAATGATAAATAAGATAGTAACACATGGCCTCTCCAATTGAATAATGGGGGTGAATGAGAGGGGCTTATACTTAATATCCATATTCAAGAGGATATCCTACTCTGTAAAACTATTATGTTCACCAAAACTGAAATTTTACATTTCATTGAAAAACATCACAAAGTGTTCCCAAAACCTCTAATATTGATTAGATATACATGTGGGATTTGGGATCGCAGAAATATTTATCAAAGAATTGATGATTCCTTAAAACATACCAAACTCATATTCAGGATATCCCCACTGTCTATGCATTAGGAAATAGGGAAGGAAAAGGATTGAACCATCACATTAAACCCCAAATTTATGACAAATCCAACTCCAAAACATTGACATTATTGTGAATTCCCCCAGGGCATTATTAAGAAAACCAAATCTTTTCATAAATATCACAAGGGATCCATGATGAATAACTTCAATGAGAGAATGAATAATGATTTTTTTATGAGATGATACAGTATGCTACTACATTATGATATATATATTCCAATCATAATGTATTTTAATGAAGAACCAGATTTTTGAGCCCTTTGCCAGAAAATGGGTCATTCCATTTAGTTATAATTTATTTTCAATGAAATCCTATAACAATTTTTGATTATGGATATGTTATTCTTGGGAAGACACCATAAAAATAGTACATGTTTCTGCTATTTCACATGGGATTGTAAGTGAATGGAAAATAGTTTCAAGAAATGGTGCATAGTTATTTTTTGACTAGTTCAGTCTAATGAAAATAAAAAGAACTTATGGTCTCCTATGACAATAGTATTTAACACTAAATCTTTACTTATATACTTATTTTCTAACATATCATACCCCATCCAAAACACATTCCTCTAAATTCCAGTATTTCATGATGTTGCCTAAAGTGATGTACGAAGATAAAGTATAGGAAAGTTGATCCTATTCTGTAGTGACCGAAATTTTCATTAATGAAAATTCCCCTTGATCACATTATTAGTATTAATATATAGCTTTAACTTATCCATTTTACTCGGACAAAATAAGTGATGGCCTTATCCAGTAGAATTGCTCCATACGAAGCCCATTTTTCGAAGCATGGAATAGAGGTGGCATCCTCGGTATTCGCTCTTGATGAATCCCAAGCTGAGGTTCATCATGTCATGCTCGAATAATATAGTCTACGGGAAATGTGTAAGTTGATAGAGATTACCACTCGAGATATGTAATCTGATCCACCCCATGAGACTCTCACCATCGCACACCTTACCCTTAGGTCTTATGCTGCTGTTTTAAGTGGTTATGTAAAAAATTTATAGTACTTTGTTCATGTACATTACTTTTGTATATAATAATGAATATACCTTCTTGTAATCATTGATACACTGTAAATAATTTTTAAAGTAAAAATAGTGTATTTAGTTATTACTTAATTAAGAATTCTATTTTATTAATTTAAAAGATTTTGGAATTAAATAAAATTGTAATAAAATATTACTATTATTAATAAATTTATTTTATTTTAATATAAATGATCTTATAATTTTAGAAATGAAATTGTAATTTTTATTATGATTTGAAAGCCATTTTTGTCAAAACCCATGAATTTTCGATAAATTTAAAATTTTATATTAAAATAAAAATTAACATATTTTGAAAATTATTTAGATAAAATAAATTTTATTTCTAGAATCAGGACGTCTAAATTATCCAACAGTTAATTTTTTATAATTTTCTGAGACTGTCAAATTTTTGGGTAAAAATTAAATACCGTATAAATATAGAAAGTGTTTTATGACATCATAATTCCCCAATAGTGATGTACTAAAATAATATAAACTTACTATTCGACCAATATATGTATTACCATTAAAAAAAATGTGATTTTGGGTTTGTTTGACTAACTTTTCAAAGCATTAATGGACCCTTCAAGACTTATTAAACACATTGTCTTTTTAAATTGTTTTCCATGGGAGTGTGACTCACCTCCACATAAGAAACCCCATTATTTTAAGATGCTCAGACTTTGGCCATATAAATTTTTTTTCTCTCTCCTTTTCCAGAATCCAAGGGTAAAAACCATGAGAAGATTTGTGTTTTTTATTAGTTTAATGTAAAGGGTCCCAAACCTAAATAATAAAGAATTTTCTCACCTTTTCTATATAAACCCACACAAGCTCATACTTCCTCCTCACTAATATCATTTGTGTTCATCCAAACTCTTCCATACTCTCTCTAGAATCCTCCTAAGGTTACATAAGCTCCCAAGGAGCCTCTCTCAAGTCTCTCTGAAGGCTTTGGAAGCACACTTCCAAGTAATGGTTTTCCTTCCTTTTTCATTTTTATCCAATTTTCTTAATATTGTTATGCCATTTAAATTTTAATTATAAAATCTAAGGTATGGTTTCTCACCTCCCACATACATCCTTCTTATTGTCTGAATGATGCGAGACCCCTTTCTCTCTCTTATTAAATTCCTCCCATGTACACCCATTACTATGCTGAAATACCAAAAGGAACTTCTCTCCCCTCATTTACATCAACAAATACTTATGTATCTTGAATCTAAATTCAATTAAAATTGTATGAAAATGTATCTATATGACCCCATTACTGCCTACTTCATGTAGATATGATGAGTCTCCCCTTTCTCTATCATCATACATTTTTATGAATTCTTATGTCACGCTGTTACGCTGCCGAAATTGCAACGATTTTATATTTCAATGCAACTGTGTAGTGAATACCATGCCAATTTCACCATCAAGGGTATTCTCCTTTATGAACATTTACTTATTGATTATAATCTTTCATATTCCACATTCCTTTATCGTGGAATAAATGATTATGTTTTATGAATCCATGTTTTATGATCAATGTGGCACACTTATGCATGAAATGAAATGATTAAGAAGGGTGCATGCTTATAGGGATCCAATGCATTCGGTAAAGTATAATATCATGATACTTCATGTGCAATGAGTGTTGAATCATGCTAATTAAAGTGAATTGAGGGTTTACTCGTGCTTCATGTGCAATGAGTGTTTACTCATGCTTCATGTTCAATGAGCATTGGCTCATGCAAATCCCATGTTAAGTGTTGTTTTCACATATCCATGTTATGATTATCCTGATTTATAATGCCTTTATGTTCATGTTCTTCTTATTCTCTATGGATATTACAATTTTCTAACATGTATTTTACACCTCATTTATTCCATGTTTTTTCCCTTACTGGGCTATATAGCTCACTCCTTTTCTTATGCATGTCCTCAGGTTATCCAATGCAATGATAAGTACGAGGCAATGTAGTGGTCATGTAAATGTCATTTTCAATAAAGATGTTGTATTTCATGTTTTAAGTTGTTATGTAATGACCGTAATACCCAAAGAAACTATACCTCTCGGTATTCTTTGTTGTATCAAATGATGTTTTTTGTAATAAATCATGTTTAAGTTTTTAATAAAACCAGATTTGTCATAGTTGGTATCAGATGATAGTTTTAGTTAATTTTGGGATTAAGATTATAATACCCTAGAAACAAGACTATGTATAATAAAAAAGTCCTTATTTTCTGGTGAGTATTGATTAAGTGTTATATCAATCAAATACATCCCTGTCTGGATACGAGCAGGTAGAGGCATCTTAGGCACAAATGTATCCTAGGGGTAAAACTTGAAAACACCACTTTGACCTAGACACAAATGGGAATTGGTAAATGACAACAGGCCTTTCTACACTCATGGTTACGACACTCCCATGGGATATTATTTTGTATATTCACAAGCATTGTATGAAAACTTATTATGGGAATAAAAAAACCCCTAAGTATATAAGTAATCAACTTTTTTCATTGGATTACCCTTTATGTGTATCCTTCCTAACTATTCTTTTACTCTATCCAATGGCTGATTATAGGAGGACTCGGGCTAACAACTGATGTAAAGATCAGTGTGATGATTTTACTAATGAGATTCCCAATCCAATGGGAGTAGGAATCGTGAAATTTTTCACACTTATCTCTCATCTAACTCAATCTATAAATATAATCATCGGTCATGAGTAAAGTTCAACCCCCCCCCCCACAAATAAATAAAAAGTTGCTATCAAAATATTAATGAGACAAAGGACTCCTACTTTTAGTGGATCATCTGATCCCATGATAGCTGAACAATGGATCAACTCCATTGAAAAGATCTTCTCCATCCTTCAATGTTATGAACAAGAGATGGTTCTTCTGGGATCTTATCGTAGGGAGAGTGAAGCTGATCAATGGTGGAAATTGATCAAAAATACAATGCCTGAGGAGGAGATCAAGGCGTTGGAATGGAAGGATTTTCAGAAGATGTTTTTCAATAATCATTTTTCGTGCACCCTCCAGATTAAGATTGAAAGGGACTTACTTTCCCTCATGAAAAAAGACAAAGAATATATTGGAGAATACGAGGAACATGTCACAAGGAATGCACAATACGCTTTCAGCTTTGTCATTACCCCTAAATGCATAGTTGACCACTTCTTTTGTGGGATGAAGCCTAGCCTGCAGAAAGCATTAGTGATCCGTGACATTGACAGCTATGAGGAAATTGTCTGATGTGACCTCAAGGATGAAATGGAGATTGGGGAATTATAGGGGAATCATGTGGACAAGAAGCATAATGTGGAATTCAATGATGGAGGTCCGATGGATAATCTAATGGTGCTAAGAAGATCCAGAACACCACTTTCCAAAGGTGAGGAAGGAAGAACCCTAGAAAATTGCCTCAAGGGGATGAGAAAATGCTTTAGGTGTGGATGAGAAGGGAAACTTGCTGTTAAATATCTGCAATAAATACCCACAGTTGTGACAGATGAGTGGAATTATCCGTTCAAACCTCAACATGTTGTTCATTAATACAAATTCAAAGAACCAGGGCATATTGCTAATCAGTGCCCTAATCCATGGGTTTTCGAAGGCAACCAATAACCTCCAAGACAATATGGAATATCATTTTCATCACTTATGCCGAAGTGAACCCTAACAATGAAGTGGTGATAGGTAAGCTAGTTTTACATTCAATAATAGAGAACTTAATTTTTTATTCATGTTTTACACATTATTTAATATCTAGAAAGTTTAGTAGAACAATCCAGACACCACCAAAAATCATGGATGTAGAGATGTTGGTGAGTACGGAAAATGGGGAAATCATTGCATCCCATGAATATAACTCCTCCCCTGTCATAATATGTGGATTGAATTTCCCAGATAACCTTTTCATACTCCCTCTGGTGGAATTTGATGCAATTCTTGTCATGGATTGGGTTTCCTTATATGGAATCAACATAAATTGTCGGGATAGGGAAATCACACTCCATTTGGAGAATCAACCCTCGATTCATTACAAGTATAAAGAGAAAGATAAATATACTTTAGCTCCATCATCTCAAGAATGGATATTACATCCCTATGATCATGTGTATCTGGCTCCGATGATTGAGTCCAATGAAGAAACCATCCTTTACGAAATGCATATTGTGAGGGAATTTGTTAATGTGTTTCCCGATGAACTGTCTGGTCTTCCTTCTAGAAGAGATGTTCAATTAACAATTGAACATATACCTGGGGAACTACCAATATCCAAGACTCCATATAGAATGGCTATCGTTGAGCTTGAGGATATGAAGAAACAACTACAGGGGAATCTACATTATGGGTTTATATGCCCAAGTGCTTCACCCTGGGGTGCACCAGTCCTCTTCATAAAAAAGAAGGATGGGTCAATCACCTTTGCATCGATTGTCATGAACATACAAAAATCACGATAAAGAACAAGTATCCTCTACCACAGATCGATGAATTGTTCGATCATCTCTGTGGATCACAATACTTCTCCAAGGTAGATTTATGGTCCAGAAATTATCTAGTAATGGGGAAGAAGGAAGATTCCCCCAAGATTGCTTTTTATACATGATACAGTCACTATGAATTCATAGAAATTCCTTTTGGACTTACTAATTCTCCAAAAAACATCATGGACATGATGAATAGAGTCTTTAGAGATTACCTGGAAAAAAATTTGGTAGTCTTTATAGATGATATTCTAATATACTCTAAAACCAAGGAGGATCATGATGAGAATTTAAGAACTCTACTAGAGACCTTGCGCAATGATAAGCTCTATGTAAAGTACAACAAGTGTGAGTTCTGGTTGAATTAGGACTCATTCGTAGGCCATATCATCACAATCAATGGGATATATGTGGATACCTCCAAAACAGATGCAATTAAGGGATGGATGAGACTAACATCGGTAACATATATCCATAGCTTCTTGGGGTTAGTTGGATATTATCAACTTTTTTTGAGAAATTTCTCAGGATTTTCCAACCCTCTTATAAAGCTAACACAAAAGGGAGAAAGGTTTTCATGGATTGATGAATGTGAATAAATCTTCAAGGAGTTGAAAAGGAGGATTATCACTACACTCGTTCTCACATTACCCACAAGTGGGGAAGTTTTTGTGTTATTCAGTGAAGCATAAAAGAAGGTCTTAGGTTGTATGATGATGCCGAATGATAATGTGATATTGTATGCCTCAAGGAAGTTGAAAATCCAGGAGCGAAACTGTCCAATGCATGATCTAGAGTTGGCGGCGGTGATCATTTCCTTGAAAATCTGGCGACATTATCTCTATCGAGGGAAATGTGAGATATATACTGACCACAAGAGTCTTAAATATATATTCACACATAAAGAGATTAATATGTGCCATAGAATATGGACAGAGCACATCATGGATTATGACTATTCAATCCATTACCACCATGGGAAAGTGAACAATGTGGAAGATTCCCTAAGTAGAAAGGACGCATCGATTCTATCACTGATGAGAATTAAAAAGGATCCAATCTTCTTAGACATGATGAATATGGACAATGGAATCATAAAGAATGGAACATCACCAATACTTTCACAAATGATTGCTCAACCGTATATTCTAGAAAGGTTAAAGGATGCTCAAAAGGATGATGTGGGAATTCATGAAAAAGATGAATATATCGGAAAAGGTAAATCCATGGATTTTAATTTTAATGAAGTGGGAATTTTTCTATTTGAAAAAGGCTATGTGTTCCATCAAGTCTGAAGCTGAAGAAGAAACTTTTGGATGATGCACATAGTTCAAATTTCTCTATTCACCCAGGGAGCACAAAGATGTATCTAGATCTTCGAGAAATCTTTTGGTGGGATAATATGAAGCAGGATATCACTCTATATACATCAATGTAACATGTGTGCTAGCAAGTGATGTCAGAGTGGCAGAAGTCTAATGTGATTATTAAACCATTACCGATACCAGAATGGAAATGGGAGAATATCACCATGGAATTTGTAACTAGACTTCTGAGGACATCCAAAAGAAATAATGCAATCTGGGTTGTTGTGGTTCATTTTACAAAGACTGCACACTTAATTTCTATTCGGGATGATTTATCATTGGATCAACTGGCAGGGATATATATCCAAGTAGTGGTAAGGCTGCATGGAGTACCACTATATATTTTGTCTGACTGAGATCCTGATTCACCTCTATGTTTTGGAAGACTCTTAAACATGCTTTGAATGCTGAACTGATCATTAGTACGACCTATCATCCTCAAAATGATGGACAATCCAAGAAAACTATCCAAACACTTGAATAAATGTTGAGAGCATTCTCAATTGACATTAAATGAGTATGGGATCAACATCTTCCTATGGTTGAATTCACCTACAACAACATTTTCCACTCAAGCATCTAAATGGTACTATATGAAGCCCTATATGGGAAATGGAGCAGAACACTAGCATGTTGGGATGAGGTTAGTGAACGTAAGCAGCTTGGACCAGAAATGGTCAATGAAATGGCGGAGAAGGTGAAAACCATTCAGCAGTATATCAAGGAAGCCCAAAGTCGACAGAAGAGTTATGCAGATAACCATCTACAAGACCTTGAGTTTAAAGTTGAAGACATGGTTTTTCTATTCAAATCTCTGTGTAATAATGTCATTAGCTTTGGAAACAAAGGGACTTTATGTAAAATGTACATTTTCCCCTTCGAGATTCTTGATCATGTTGCGGTTGTGTCCTACAGAATAGAACTTCCACCTACTGTGGAAAAATCACTTGATGAATTTGATGTATCCCCCTTAAGGATGTACATACCAGACCCATCACATGTACACTGTTTTGTGGTGGTACAGTTGGAGGATGATCTTTCTTATGAGGAGCAACAAGTGACGATCTTAGAATATAGGGAAAAAGTTCTACAAAATAAGACAATGCACATCATCATGGTGTTTTGGAGAAACCAAAAGTTTGAATAAGCGACATGGGAATCAGGGGAAATGAAGAAGTTGAGTTTCCCACATCTATTTTAGTGTTGGAAAATGAGATATCGAGGGAGAAATTTCTTATGGGGGGAATATGTTAACGACCCAATGTTTCATTAATGGAAATCCATTTTGATCTAATTAAATATCTCTTTATTTAAAATTTTTATATAAATTTTCAACTTCTATGGTTTTATGTTAAGAATTATGACTGTTGCTAATATAGTCGTTTAACAGTGATCACATGATTAGTATAAATATAGGGTTTTATCAAATCCAATTTAATCATACACAAGAAGTGATGGCCTCATATAGTAGAATTGCTCCATACAAAGCCCATTTCTTGGAGCTTGAAAAAGAGGTGGCGTCCCTGGGCTTCGATCTTGATTGATCCCAAGATGAGCTTCATTATTATAAGCTCGAACGGGAACGTCGACGGAAAAAGTAGAAGTTGAAACAGATTACCACTCGAGCGATGTTATCTGATCCACCACAAGAGTTTTTCACCATTTCACACCTTACCATTAGGTCTTATACGGCTGTTTTAAGGGGTTATATAACAAATCTCTAGTATTATGTTCATGTACATCATTTTGTTATATAATAATGAATATACCTTCTTATCATAATTGATACACTGTAAATAGTTTTTATTGTACAAATAGTGTTTTTACGTATTTTTTAATTAAGAATTATAATTTATTAAATTAAATAATTTTTGAATTAAATAATAGTTTAAAAAAATTTAATATTATTATTAAATTTATTATTATTAAATATGAATGATCTTATAATTTTATGAATGAAATTTTAATTTTTATTAAGGTTTGAAATCCATTTTTACCAAAAACCGTGAATTTTCGATAAATGTTTTAATTTTAAAAGTTAAAATTAACAAATGTAGAATTTTATTTAGATAAAATAAATTTTATTTACGTAATCATGATGTCAAAATTATCCAATGGTGAATTTTTCATAATTTTTTGAGACAGTCAAATTTTTGGGTAAAAAATAAATACCGTTTAAATATATAATGTGTTTTATGACATCATAATGACCCAATAGTGATGTAATAAAATACTATAAGCTTTAGGTTCGGCCAATATATGTTTTAGCATTAAAATAATGTTATTTTGGGGTTGGATGACTTACTTTTAAAAGAATTAATGGACCCTTCAAGACTTACTAAACACCTTGTCATTGTAAATTATTTTTCATGGGAGTGTGACTAACCTCCACATAAGCGACCCCATTATTTTAAGAATTTATGACTTTGTACTTATAAAATAATTTTTTCCTCTCCGATTTTCCAAAAATTATGCAAAGAAACCAAGAGTTGATTTTTAGTTTGTATTAGTTTAATGTAAGGTCTCCCAAACCTAAATAATAAATTATTCTATCAACTTTCCTATATAAAGCCACCCAAGTTCACACTTCCTCCTCACTCAAAGTCTTTGGAGTTATTCCAACCTCTTACCTACTCTCTATATAATCCTCCCAAGGTGCCCCAATCTCCCAATAAGCCTCTCTCAATCCTCCATCAAGCCTTTGGTAGCACACTTCCAAGTAAGGGTTTTTCTTCCTTTCTCATTTTTTTTCCAATTTTCTTAATATTGTTATGAACTTATAATTTCAATTATAAATACTGAGGTATGGTATTGAACCTCCCCCATAATTCCCTATTATATTTTGAATTATGGGAGACCACTTTATATCTCATTAAATTCCTCCCATGTACACTCATTAATATGTCGAAATTCAGAAAGCAACTTCTCTCTCCCCATTTACATTCATGAAATACTTTGGTATCATGAATCTAAATTCCATTAAAATTGTTTCTACATGTATCTATATGACACCCATACTCTCCATTTCGTGTATATATGATGAGACACCTCTTTATCTTTCATCAACCATTTTTATGAATTCTTATGTCACACCGTTATGCTGCCGAAACTGCACCGATTTTCTAACCAATGCTATGGTGTAGTGAATACCATGCACATTTCTCCATCAAGGGTATTCACCTTTATGCACATTTAATTATTGATTATAAAGTTATATATTACACATTCCTTTATTATGGAATAAATTATTATGTTTTATAAATCCATGTATTATGATCTATGGGGCACACTTATGCATGAAATGAGAAGTTCAAGAAGGGTGTGCCCTTATAGCACTCCAATTCATTCGGTAAAGTATTGTATCATGATACGTCATGTGCAATGAGTGTTGACTCATTATAATTCATGTGAAATGATGGATTAATTGTGATTCAGGTGCAATGAGGGTTTACTCATGATCCATGTGCAATGATCCTTGGCTCATGCTAATTCCATGTTAAGTGTTGTTGCGACATTTCCATGTTATGATTATCATGCTTTATCCTGCCTTTATGTTCATGTTTCTCTTATTCTATATTGATATGAATATTTTCTAACATGTATTTTAATCCTCATGTATTCAATGTTTATTCCCTTACATGGATTTATAGCTCACCCTTTTTCTTATGTATGTCCTCAGGTTATCACATTCAATGCTAAGTACGAGGGAATATAGTGGTCATGTAAAAGATGTTTTGAATAAAGATGTTGTATTTCATGTTTTAAGTTGTTATGTAATGATCTTAAGCACCAAAGAAACTAGAAATATCTATCTTCATTGTTGTACCATGTGATGTTTTATGTAATAAGTCATGTTTAATATTGTAATAAAACAAGGGTTGTCATATATTCCATGTTCAAAAGTGTCTTTGAATCCCTCAGACACTATTCCACTGTGTTTGAAATAATGGAATCCACCCCGCCAAATAATATCATTGTAAATGGATAAACAAATATAATAATAATAAAATGAGTAAATTATATTATTTTTAGTTAATGTCATTCATCTAATGGATCCCATATGTTATGATGAATCAGACTACAAAATTAGATTCACACTACTCAATTAGGGATCCAAAGGAAGATGTTGATGGAGTTGAGGGTACGATGAAATACATATTTGAAGTATAATATTTTATTCTATACATTCACCTACACATGGAATTTGTTCTACCTAGACTCATGGAAGAGACAATTATCATGTCTATCATGAATATAAAAATCCAATTGTATATTTCTCAAAATCACTTTGATCCAGTAAGTCTGGAATATACATCTGAGAGACTACATGTGTTTGATCACTCTCAAATGATAGGTAGGAATTCTGGAACAAGTTAAAAAAATTAAGAGATCCTAAAATTAATAATTTTAGGTGAAATTTATATACAAGAAGTACTCAAGCCCCTAAAGAGCATATTTATGTGATTCCCACTATTGCGAAATGTAGGTCTTTAGGTGAGATGTATGAAATATTAAAGCAGTTTTCCTAGTTAATATTAATGTTATCAATAATTTATTCCTTTAATATGTCTAAAGACCTTAGGAAATCACAAATAGAGGATTTTCTAGGACCTTATGTGTGTGAATATAAGGGTTTGACTACTGTGATCATTCAGATAGAGACAGATCTAGTTGAATTTTATCTGGTGATATCTTTCATGTATCAAGAAACATATTTAATTATAAAGGTTCACATATGTCCCCTATATGTTTATATAAGGTTAAATTGTATTTATGTATAATAATAATTCATTTAAATAGGATCAATAGATAATCTCATTCAATCATTGATAGTTCATCGATAATGGTATATTGAGAGCTATGGAAAAAGAGAGGAAAATTCATTGGTCCAAATCAATATCTGATCTTAGATGCGGGGCCTCCTTCATTACTCATAAAATCCAATTTTTTTTAATGATATAAACATTTTTTCTTCTCATGGAAGGCCTTAAATGCATCAGTATACAAGAGTCCACTCACCAAACTATGAATGCATCAAATATTGAATAAATAGAAATATTAGAACAGTAGATACAGATATGGACCCATTACAATTTTATTAATAAAATTTTATTAATTCAGGTTTATAGAAGGAGGGAAACAACCTATGGTTGAAGGTATTGCTTTCTCACTTCAATTAATGGTCTATAGTTGACCATAACTAATACCTTTAAACAAATCAGTAAATAATATGTGTTACCCATCAATCGGATTGATATTATGAGTGAAACTTCATGTGAGTCATATAAATCCTTCCTGATATATATCATTAAAAATATCAACAATAGATGTGATTTTTTTGACTCGATAGAAAATGTTAATATCTCAACTAAAAATGAACTCATCTCATATCTTAAGAATTAAAAAATAAATGATTCATTATTTGATTCAGAATACGTCATAATTTCAATAGATGAAATTGAATACTCCAAATAACTTCCCCTTTTCTCTCCCAGAGAACATCCAAATGACATCGTATCATTAGATGTCTCATATGAATTCGATTCATTTTATGAATGTCAAAACTTCTTCCCCCTCCCAATAGTAGAGACAATATCGAATTATTTTCTTGCACTATAGAACATGAGTAAGGAGAATAAGAGGAGTACCCAGGGGAGGATGAATACCTCATGGATTCCCCACTAGAATTTTATTAGGGTGTCTCTACAACAATTAATGATATTTGAGAAATAATGTTTTTTACAGAAGTGGACTCATGGAACATTTGATCTGTATACCCATATATTACAAATAATAATTGTTTTATACCTCTTTTTGACAGTGACAATATGAAATTTTCTAATGCGACTAGAATAAAATTCCATGCCTTGATCCTGAAGTTTTCAATAATCATCTTGTCTTTTTATAGGACTATTGGGGCTATAATCAATCATCCCAATAGAGATATGTAACTGACGGTACCAAAATTTTGGTAGAATGTGATAATATTATTAGGATAAATATCATTTTGGATGTATAATACCCAAAATGTAAGGGAAATATAGTCCATTTACTTAAAAATAATGGTAGAATATGAGTCTTCATAAATTTCAGATGTCTCGACAAGAACGGTCGAAATGAAGATTTCACAGTACCAGTCTCAAATAAATTGATCAATCAATCATTTGGATATAATTCCCCTTCTATCATGGAAGACTCTTCTGGGTTTAAACAGGTTCAAATTACCTAAGAATATGATGCAGAATCCAACTTCAAGGCACCCAAGGGTGTATTTTTCAATTAAGAAAATCCATTTTCTTGAAATATTTTAAGTGCTAAACACCAATGTTCCATGCATCTCATCCTCAAAAAAATCATGGAGAATGTTTTTAATGGAATATTTTATGATCTAGAAGATAAATATCAACAATTTTTTGACCACCTTACTGATATTGAAACTGTATTTTACAAACTACAACAACATTTCCTAAAAATGAACCCCTTATAATATTAATTTGGAATCACCTAAAGAAAATTTATCACCTTCTTTATATGCCATCGTGGAATCAAATTCGACTCTGAAAAGGAAATAGATATACAAAACCTATAACCTTATAAAATGTTTGATGATTTTAGGGGACATCTAGGACACTTAGAAAACATTAGGTAGTTTATATCCAACCTTATAGGAAAATCATTTCCCATCAACAGGTTAATGAACATAGGGTTTATATATTATTGGAATGATGAATGTGAGGAATAAGTAAATAGTCTCAAGAAATATATATCAACACTAATAGTGTTTATTTTTCACTATTAACCAATTACACTAGTTTTTTTGTGATATACCTGGAGGGGTCATTGGGTACCATCCTCACACAAAATAATTACAGTAGTAGAAAAATTGTCCTTATTCTCTTCAATGAACCATTCTTTATGATATGAATCATTACTTAGAATATGATATGAGTTTTCTAGAACTAGTACATATATTTCATTCATTTAGGCACTATATATTTCAACATATGATCTATTTGGACTATCATTGAATCTAACTTATATACATTCTCATTCATCTAATTTGTCGTGGAATGAATTATTGTGGGAGGTTATCCTCCAATAGTTTTAAATTATGTTTTTTCCTAAAGAATACATAATATCGAAGGATTTAGAAAACATTAACTTAGAACATACCTTATAAGAATTTCAATATTTTACACTAGAATAGTTATTAATGAAATATTATTTAGAGAAGCGAGACTGTATATAGGATAAATATATTTTCACAAATCATCTAGAAACCCAGTAGATAAGAGGATTGAAGACCCCAATCTCATCAATGTCGGGCTGGGAGTTTATCTTATTTCCATAAAATGATAGTAATATATTAATAATTTATATTTTCAGAATCGTGTATGAACAATAAAGAATAATATCATTTCTCATTTCAAGGTTGATTTAGAGATTTAGTCAACTAAATAACTTGATGATAAAGGGTTGGTTTTGAATTGATCATCATGAAGTTACACAATGATTATTAAATAAAAATGGAATATATAACACTCCTATTAAACTATCTATGATTACTAATGAAGAAATTATCACTGTAGACGAAATTTAATCACATCATACACTTACTAAATCGTCCAGAAGATTCCCTAGAAAATAAAATCACAACTCTAGAAGAAATAGATCCGGTTGAATTTGTCATTAGCATTACCATCGACATATTGAACAAAAATTTATTAAAATATCAACATAAGAGTTCAAATAATTTATTAGAATTACGTAAACATATTATCCTACCACTAGGTGGACGATGAACATCACAGAGGAACATCAAAATATAGTTCTTCCTTCATAATGTTCTCAGAAATAGATAATATGAAGGAAATAAATTAACTATAATATATATAACAGAACAAATAATAAAATGGTAATTTTTAAAGGGGGAAATGAGGGGGATCCTTATAAGGTGAATTTATAGAGATGATACTACATATGTTGTGGAAGAAGTGCATATCAAAGTATGTGGAACCCACCAGTCTGAAATCCAGCTATCTTTTAAAATTTGAAGTCGTTGGTACTACTATCCCACTATGACTTGGATTACCCAAAATTCACCAAAAACTGTCATTCATTATAGGTATATTACCACATGATTCATTAACTCCATGAATTTAATCATATGGTAAAATTATTCATGCCATTTTTTACATAGGGAATGGACATCATAGGACCATATCCTATGACACCAACCAATGAATTCATGTACTTCATAACTATAGATAATTTCTTCAAGTAGTGGGTTTAGGTTGTACATCAAAAATAATACAAGGAATTAAACATCTTCATATTTGTAAAAATTATAACATTACCATATTTGATATCCCAAATATAATATTGATAGAAAATGACATTAATTTATATTCTGCTGAGTTGGAGAAGTTATATTAGGAGTATATCATCATATTGAACCATTCTTACCTCATTTTTCTAAAGGCAATGAATATATAGAAGGATTTATAAAGAACATATCAAACATACTACAAATTATTATGGATAAATCTAAGAAATATCGAATTGATTCTGTTTTACACACCATGGGTGCTTTTTGGACTATAACCTAAACAGCTACACTATAGACTTCATACTTATTAGTATATGAGATAATGGTTATTTGTCCCATATATGTTGAGATCCCAAATCATCATATTTCCATATTGTATAATTTTACCATAGATGATCAATACTATAATAATTTGGAAGAATTTAAAGAACTAGATGATATAATATTGCATACCTTCAAACATTTTTAAGTCAAACAAAATCGTATTGAGAATGACATCAATAAAATGTTCTACCATTAGTCATTCTGTAATGTAGATATGGTATTAGTTTTTTTGGAATCCAATGACAGCTAGAAACAAACCCACAAAGCTGGATCCAAATTTGGAGGGATCATATTAAAAAAAAATGTCTACTCCAATTGGTTATAATCATTATTATCAATTGATGGAAAACAAACCACAACTACTACCAATGTAAGGTTTCCTAAAAAATATATCATATGATCACATTCTTTATTACACTCTACATGAATTTGTGTTGTGTATCATGTCATCTTGATCACAAAACATTAAAATCCATGTTAAATTTCTGACATTAATATCGTTCAACTGAGCAGTTGGTCTTTGTCCCATGACTATAATAGAATGATATATCATCCACATCACATGAAGTTAAACAAAATGACACCAAAATCCATTATATAATAATTAAAAATTATATGCATCATTTTCATGTATGCATGTTCTTAAAAAATAATTTTTTATGGTCATAGATATATGAACTATACTACAAGAATTTATTTTCAATGATGTAAGATGATAAACTATGTAGAATGTTGTACCTAATCACATACAATTAAACAACATGGAAAACATCCTACTCACATGATGATAAATGGTAGACTTTCAATGTCCCATAGATAATGGATATCACATGAAATACATGGGATTTATCATCTCACAAATAAGATACATTTAAATGTACTAACCATTTATGAAAAAGCCAGTGCTTTTATTCTTCTACTATACCTCATTCATGAAATATGTGTGGCTTGATTCCTATTATCATAATAAATGATGTGATACATGGATCACCAATAATGTTTCTCAACACATCCCATAAAATTTACACCTCTCTATGTCTAGGAAAAAACAATGTTAGGATCTTCCAATAACTATGTATAAATTTATTCATATCATCACGGGATACATACTAACTCTTAATACCTATAGAAATGTGACCATATACAATTCCCCCATTTAGAAGATTGTTTTTACTAGTCTTTGAAATCAAGGACTCTCTTGACAACATGTCTTTTTACATTTTTATCCAGCGAATATTCCTTCCCATGACTACACATCCTTATCATAGGTGCTAAAACTATACGATAACAACATCCTAACAAAAGAACATTAAAATTAATTTTCCACTTCTTTGTTGCATGATGTAAAACTACAGAATGTGTCCATACATACTTGGATATATCATAAAATTTGTTTATATTTTCTAATACACCACATTTCAAGAATTAT
Organism: Viscum album; assembly: GCA_963277665.1. Classification (NCBI taxonomy): domain Eukaryota; kingdom Viridiplantae; phylum Streptophyta; class Magnoliopsida; order Santalales; family Viscaceae; genus Viscum; species Viscum album. The sequence continues at coordinate 410,007,376 of OY728128.1, read as the reverse complement.
GTTGGTATTTATTACAATACACAAAGGATTTGAAATGATGCTCAAATATTTTATCTAGGGGAAACCAATGGCTATAAAATAAAATTTCACATTACTTTCACATGAGTCAGATCTTTGTACGGAAGTTCACACTTTACATAAAATATCGTCCTAAACACATCTTATGTACTTAGAAAAATTCATTACATACATCAAAATATTTGTTGTAGGAAATATCAGATCCCCAAAATCGTTCCCTATCCATATAAAGTGAAATGTTAGTGTCTTTATGACACCTACATGTGACTATGCACGATTCACCCGAGTTGGATTTACATAAATCACCCACATAAAATGCATGTCTATTAAAAGAAAATTATTCCCCATAAGAGTCCACTTTTATCTAAGTAATCCGACATAATTTTATTGTCACATTCCATTTCTCCTGATTTGAGAAAACCCAACATCATGGTTTACAATTTCAATCTTCACGTAAAATTTATGGTGGAACATCTTATCCCATTGAGAATTTTGTCACTCATAATTCCCATGACACGTCATCCCTGTTGCACGATGTTTGACTAAATGATTATCTTTATTCTTTTTAGTGTTAATATTCAAGAAATAAATGATCCAATATTACTATTGTCATAATATATATATATATATATATATATTGATTTTTGGATATCAAAACTTGTGTCTAGCCACAACAAAAATAAAAATTCCACCACCCTATATATGGTTTCGGCCTGCATAAGGAATCTATCCAAGAACTACATATTGATTGATTCCCACTGTGTTGATATAAGTAGCGTTTGCCAAATCATATATTCAGGGCTATCCATGGAAAATTTAATATCCAAATAATTTCCATCTCTATCAAAATTATGTGGTGGAATAACCCTTTTTCAACCAGTTTTTCACACACCGAGCACATGTCACATGATCTTAGGATAATCCTTATGGTATTCCACAAAATAATCAAGACATAACATTTCAACATTAATCTTCCATTTCAAATATCGATGACATTAAACTACATGGTTCCTCAAGAACTAACTGTGATTTTGTTCTTGCTATGACAAGATATGAATTGATTCATAGGCCTGATGAATTGTCCCGGGCACATGGTATATAAGAAATTTCCCCCATTGTTGACACAAAAAAGAATCTATATTGGATATCATAATTTGGTTTATATCACTAAAGGTTCCATCACAAAAATAGGTATGTTCCCTCTTATACATGAGTCATATCTATGTATGAAATCCACACACTACGGATAATATCAGACAGAATGCTTCTTATGTAATCGTACATATTTTGTTCAAATATCATACCATGTGTCTTGGGAAAATCTAGATCTCAAAAATATTTATCTAGCCATTATAATTGGAGGTTTAGTATCCAGATTAAATCATTTTTTAAAAATTAATGATATTCCCCAGTAGGAAGATCATAAATATTAAAAAAAATGATTTATAATAATATTATAATCTTATTAAGGGGTGGCCAATTATTTATCTATAATATATAGTAACATTTTAATCCCATATCATGTATCTATGAATTGGAACACTAAAAATAATTTTTTAAATTTTCCCTCTCAACATACTTGGCATGTCGAATCATGTTTTCAAAATAATCCTTTTTTTCATCCTTCCCAATATATATGGTCCTAGAAAAAGGATAAAAAATTTCAAGACCCCATATCTTCTAACACACCCTCGCAGATAATTTAATCAATTTGTGTTGATATAATATTATTATTTTGATTACATCTAACCACACTAGATATAATGGTGTAGTAGATTAGTAGTTCAGGTTCTACCACATTGGAAAGACAATTAGATAGGTATCTAGAAAAATTGACCATTTAGGATGGATTCCTACAATGTTTATTTTTTTAATATTTAATTAATTCTATCGAGATTGGGTTAATTATTCCTGAAGGATGTAGGAATCAATTTTTCACGAAAAAATAATAATCTCAGTCCTAACATGGATTATCATAAGGCATAGGCTATGAAGCGGTGTATAGAAAACTTGTTGATTATGGTCAAACCAACTAGATTGATCCAAAATGAATCTATTAATTGGAATAGATATATTAAATAACCTATATGAAATAAACATTGTTTATATGGTAAAAAGTGTCATGGGTCAATAGAAGTAGCCTTATCTACACCAGTTGGGTCATTTTCTTTAATTTATACTTCCCATGGTTAGGTTTGGATAATAGAATAGAATTAAATATTATTTTTAACCATATTAATAACCCTATGATTATCAAATTTTGGTTTAGATATTCATTAAAAATACATCAATTGTTACTATCAACCCTTTCCCTTACTAGGTTAGCTTCTCATTTATGCATTAATAAATACAAATGAACCTATTACATATATGCTTGTAGATTAATGAAATGGGAAATATATGATATTTTGTAGTTGATGGTTTATAAATAAATATGTATTAATTAAAATAGGTTAAATCAACTCAATAATACGTGAATGAGTATATCATAATGAATGTGGGTCCTATCTGCTATCGAATGAAAATATAATGGGAAGAATGATATAATAATGGTAAAAAGCGAGGAAAAGATATTAATAATGCTTACATATTGTCCGACAAGACATATATTTAATCAAAAATCTCAAATAAATTTTTTAACATTATGTCCGTAAGGTAATAAAGGAATAAACAAGATAAAAAACTGATTATTAATCATTCCAAAAAAACATATACATGTTCATCCACAATTTATAAATAATAGATATGAATTTCCACAATTTTTAATCTTATAATATTGTGTAAAATAAACCCATGATTTTCTCTATGTTTTTTTATTTTCTTCTTTACATGGCCAAAATCATCAAGATGTAGGGATGAAAAACATTTCAGGACATGTAAAGGGAAATAATGATAAGATTCTTTTCACAAATTGAACATTCAGCAAGAAGTGGCCATATAATTTTACAAAAAATATGTATTGAATATTAAAAATGATTAATAATTACACGACCTGTAAAATCTCCAGGACATATGATTTGTGACATCATACATGTTTTGAATGATTCCTTCACTTCATATATAATCTTCATGATATTTAATTTCCAGTTAATCCCCATTTTAATATCGTTTACATTGGATTCATGGGTATCAATTCTATAACAAAATAAAAAATCCTAGTGCATTATCAAAAGATACATGAATATTCATTAGTTAATTTTATCCAAAATGAATATACAATTCAATTTTTTACAATTCCATTATACATTAACAATTTCATAACCTCATGAAAAATGAATCACTACTATGATTCTAATATAAATAGTTTTTAAAACTGGAAAAATTAATTACATCATGGAAAAGAAAACAAATTTTTTGTAAAAAGGTTATTCCAATAGAATCAATCTTACATGTAAAATTGGTCATTACTAATTAATCAGTTCTTTATTTGTATTATTATTTATTTAATTAAAATCTCAGTATTATTCCTTGAAATCTATACTGATTTTTCAATTTACATAGAAATTAAATATCCTTCATCCCTCAAGGTAATATGTTTTTTGTGTTATATTCTTATCATAAATAGATTTTACTAAACATATGATTTAATTACATCTATCATCGTTAATTCATATAGAAAATTAAAAAAATCAATAAGTATGAATTTAACAAAAAAGGTTTAAGTTACATTGAAATGGATCATAGGTGGGTAGAATATAAAAATAATGTTCAAAAAGAGGGTAATATCAAATTTAAAATTCAGTAATATCATGAATAATTAAATGTACTTACTCATCCATGATCAATTGGGGCCCATTCTCCTATCATATCAAAATATATCCATGAGTATAACAATAATATATCACAACATTAACATATTCATATATTAGTTCTTGTTTCTTTTATTTATTATTTCCCAAAAAAATTTCATGACAATTGTCACATAAATACAATAAACATATATGATCAATCAGAGGATTCCTTAGTCTAGAAATTTTGATATATGAAATTCCTAATACATAACATAACATCTTTTTAATTCTTATTATTTGATTATATTTTCTAATGTATTACGGTTGGTGTGAAATGAAAATATAAATCATAGATTACATCATATAAGTATTAAAAGTTCCACAATAGAACTCTTATAAAATAACATCTCTTGTCCTTCAACAATGAAAATTCCCCCACAACTGTTCATAGGATAATAATTAATAATATGAAGTGTAAGGAAGGAAAAGACAATCTACATGCAATGGATCTAGATGAAATTCATTACTGAATGATACAATGGGTTAATGAATTAAAAATTTATGGTGGATATCTAGAAAATAAGATCAATAAATAATTCCACAGTCATTTTATTATTTATTTTTACAGTGATAGTCTAAATATGGTCTAAATTCGTGTTTAGATAGGTTTTGTAACCTCGATGTATCCTAATAAATATTTTCAAAAAAAAGAATATGGAATTTTTGGTTTAAAGTCCTCATTGTAATATGAGTATACATCACTAAATGGAAATTATATAGTTTATAAAATCAATTAATAAGTTTATCAAATGAAATTAAAAAATTTTATTTTTAATTAAATTACAAAATTCCACAATCATTCTAAAAATATAAACTAGAATATAACATTTAATTCAACTACTTAAAATAAAAATTTTCATTTATTTAAAATGGTTCACTATGTTATTAGTTTTAAATAACTATTTATTTGAAAAATATCTCCTATACTTCTTAAAACAATCATTAATTCATGTTGATTGACAATGAAGATCAATACCCCCCACCCCCACCTAAAAGAAGACAGTTTACACACTATCCTGAAACATATTATAGAAAAGATATCATCGATTGTTAATAGTAAAAATTAAATGGTATCTTTGAAATTGGTTTTAGGGATTATAGGGATCGATGTGATTAGTGTCATTCCATAGGGAAACATGGTGGATGTGGATATGTAATTTGGGATAGCTACATATATTATAAGAATGAAAAATCATTCAGTAGATAAAAAATCATTCCATAATGTCTATACATGTTGAAAAAGATAAATGGGTAGGTGAAAAAAATCAATAGTTATTAGAAATAACCCAAATATATGAAAATACGTTGGTACAATTAAGTTCAAGGAAATTCTATGAAAAAATTGTTACTAAAATGAAAAAAAGCATTAACTGAAATAATAATAAAAAACAAATCATTTATATTATTCATACCATATTCTTCTAATAATGACATTGCCATTCGGAATGATAGACACATGAACCTATCAACTTTTTCCATTTTATCATATGTATTTTTCCTACTGTAGGAACAGGAAGATATGTCATCAACCTCATGTGTATATTTTGAAGGATTAATCACCCAAGGAGCATAATGATCATGACTCTCATATGGTGAAAATATAATCCATTAGCATCATGGTGGGTATCATTTTTATGCATGTTTATCCAATGGATGTTTAGAAATATGGCTAATTAAAATAGCCAGGTACTGAGTAAGTCAATGTTCTAGGGAATATTGTGTCATAATAGGCTCACTAATGACCATGGATGATGAATAAGTGATATACATGGAAAACATAATGTAATAGTAAAATGAAAATTATCCCAATAAACAATGACTGAAAAAAATGAACACGTATATATATAACAATGATTTTTTAATGTTTAATGGATTACATTATGTAAAAAACATATCACCTAAAAAATAATACAATAAAAATTTGGATGGGGTCAGTATTTACTAGTTTTAACAAAAAAATCAAGATCTTCATCTAGGTTACTGTTAAAAATATAGTTTTCATATAGTTGGAACGTCCAATTGAATATAGTGATGGAGGAAAGGACTTGTGTATCAACTACTATGGTCGGTTGTATGGTGCTTTTATCTATTTAAGAGGATGTAGGATGTGAGTTAATGATCTAGATAGTAATCATTTTTCTAGAACCTAGGATAATTAATGGAAACATAATGGATGGAAGAATGGGATTTCCCTCTGCCAATCACACATTCAATACCATATACTTGTAGTTGTTAGTAATGTCTTTTATCATAGGTGGTCAGTCAGCGGAGGGATGATCTCGTGACAACATGGTGATGGAAGATATGCCTAGTTGAGGTGTAGTGTGAGGGACTTGAGGTGATAGAAGTGAATAAGGGATCTTAAAATATTTCGGTAATGAATTATATTCTCAGGTGGTAGCATAAATAATATATATCCACCATAATATACAGATGTGAGAGCTAGAGATCAGGATGGTAGAATGGGGTGTGAAAAGTAGTGGTGGATTGATAAGGGATATGGGTGATGTCTTTGGATAGAATGTGATCAGAATCAAGGTGGGTAATTGTGTTTTTGGAAGGATTTTCTATAACTGAGGTGGTCGAAGAAGGGGTTTGGATTCTTGTGGTATTATAATATTCATCATTAGCAGCATTATCACTTGATGCCTCTTGAACACCATTGATTAATCCTCCTACCCATCAATAGACGTCATTATCCTTAGTCAATAGCTTTATTTTGTGAAAAAATATGAACCTGATCAAATCCATCATTCTGTAATATGTGATTGGTGGGGTGGCATAAAATACTCTGAGATGTTTGGGAAAATCCGTGATTATGGATCCACCCATCATCATGTATCGAATCTATTGAACATATATCCTGAATTAAAAGGAAAACTGAGATCCCATGTTTACATTGAGTTCACCAATGCTAGCTTTGAGGAATGTGATTTCCATAAATATCATAGTACAATGAGCCTATATTTGAGAGATCGAAGCATTAGTATATTTTTGATAATGAAACTAGACTGTTGGGCCTCATAGTTGGGTGGATATTGTAATATAAAGATCGTAGATGATATGAGGATCTCTTGTTTTAATCCTCTAATATGCGTTGGATCCAAATTTTTCTACTAAAGTTGATGATTCGTAACAACCTAGGAAGTAAAAAATTTGGTATAATATTAACATGTATGATCTTGCACACAAAGATATATGTCACATCTGGTATGCTTCCTAGACAGAAGTAGATATAGATGAAATCTAGTTCAAATATGGAAAAGAACATCTCATAAGTTCTCTAATGTTCTATATTCAATCATCAAATGTGGTGTACAGGTGGAGTTTTCCATGTATATGGATGACCTCCAAATAAAATTTAATCTGGGTGAGTATGGATAGATCCAACATCGTGATCGTCCGCATGGTAATTTCATATAAATTGTCCAACATGACCTTGTTCTTGGGGTTAGACATGTGCAAAATATGGTGGATTTATGAACAAGTATTTCTCTTCGACCTAGTGGTGGTTGAGTGTGACTCTTATGTGGATAAAATGGAAATATTGAGGTATTAGTATAGATGAAAAATGAGGAAATGGATGATGATGATGTTGTGATGGATCATATGTGCTTGGTCATATGTGAATCTTCATGCTGCTGTGTGTGATCAGTATGGTGAGTTATAACATTCTTCATGTAGTAAATATTAGATATGATGTGAAGGATATGATAATTATTATTTTAATGTAGATTATAATAATGACGGGGGAATATGGTGAAACTAGTAAGACATGATGGATATGGTTTGGACAAAGATTAAGAGTCATGCAGGTGCGAGAAACTAGGGATGGAACGAAAAAATGTTGGCCTTTATTTTGAAATCTAGGTTCATAATTTTAATTATTCATGAATTTTCATGTTGTGTCTGTTTTGATGAAGTATATGATGTGATTTTTTACTGTTTTTTGGTGTTAATACTTACACTACATGTATTTACAACATGGTGTGTATCTTGGGATTCTTGTAGATTTGTGAACAATGTCATTTCCCATTCTTTTTCAGCATTCCCTAAGATTATATAATTACACTATTTCCTCTTCTAGCTTGTTTAACATATCCTAGGATTCAACCTATTCAGATCATCTTATAATGTCGATATAAAACTCATCCTTTCTTGGATGGATCTCACAGTGATGACCCACAGCTCGTAGAATCATTCCTGGAATATCTTCATTATTTATCCAATAACATTGAAGGGTGGGTATCCTCCCCTCTAAATCATGATGAACCCATAAAGGAATACATGTACAGTAATGAATAGTCATGAAGGTCAATATCTAATAATTCATGATAGAAATGTCAATCTACAAATGAATGAAAATACCATATTCCCCAGAGTATGGATTCATCTCACAACGAGCATATCATGACATTTCATGGTTGTTCCTTTATAAATTGTGGAAATATAATAGGAATTCTTTTTTATTTCTTCTAGTTGTTCTAATTGTTGAATCCTAACCTCCCTATATATTTCAGAATCTAGATTCAATTTATTAATCACCCAATATGAGTGATGGTCTAGTACCACTGATATATGGGATGTTTTTAATAAACTACTTGTAAAGGAGTTCTGTCGTTGTATGTTCTCTATGCGGCATGGTACGCCTGTAGTGAATCATCTAACTAGAGGTATAGTCATTCTGAATAGTCATTATGGTCTCATCTAGAATTTTATGATTTTATTATTTGAAAAATCAACATTCTCACATGATTGCAATTCATTGAGAGTTAATGTGTTATATATAATTTTCTACATCTCTTGTAATCATTTGAAATCATTATTTGTAAAATATTTTCCATGATCACCAATGAGTAACATGTTGAATCTTAATTGTAAAATAAATTTTTTACTTTAAGATTTTCATGACCATTTTTTCGTCTGAAGAGTTATGGCTTCAGCTCCTACATATTTTGAGATGTAATCTATGAAAACCACGATGTAAAAATTTCCATGTGAATTAGTGAATGTTAAAATTAAATATATTCCCTATAAATAAAAAACACCAACTTCCATGATCATGATTTGGAGAATTTCATTTCATTATATATGCTTCCAGATAGTTAGCATCAATCACAGCTCTAATATATCTTTCGTTCATATTGATTGATTATAGGATAGAAGAGTAAACATTTTTGGAAATTTCCCAAATGTGATTTTTAATATTATTCCCTCTAGTTTGTGATAATTTAAACATGACTAGAAAAAATTTTATTACATTATATGGGAATACACATCCCATTATTCCTTCAAAAAAAAATTAGAAAGTGGAACTGTATCCCATTACTAGTTTGAGAATTCAACAAAAAATCTCCACCGTTGATGGTATATGTGGTCATTATAGAGTGATCCTATGATGGTATATGTAACTTCCCCGACATGGGATCCACTAAACTACTGCTCCGAGCTGGGTGGTTACATTTCTTTAAGCGCACCTCCCCGTACGCCAAAGGCTGCCGACTAGCAGTGGAGGTCTATGGGGTCATGTGGGGAGACTATACCACCTTTTTATCACAGTAATCCACAACAGAAATGAACTAAATAGCAGGAACAATAACAAATAAACAAGGAACATGTATAAAAACCATTTCCAACAATAAATATGCCATTTCACATTACGAGTGCAAAAGTGTACAAAACCCAAAATAAAGACAATGGCCAAGAGGAGTTAGAATTTTTAATGGTTCCCACCCCTACTCTCACAAAAAGGGTTTAACAACTTATAAGTTAAATACAATTTGTAACAAAATATTATTTCACTTAACACTTAATCCACAAATTAAAACACACCCTTTTTTATGTAACTCACCCACTCCACCTCCCCCCTCTTAATTTTGGAAACCCCTCATTTTTATGTAACTCACCCACTCCTCCTTTTTATTGAATTTCAACTCTCACATTAAATTTAATGTTTAAATCTATTCAATTAATTTAATTTTGAGTTTGAGTTTTTGAAGATTTGAAAATGAATGGTATGTGTTAATAAAATAAAGAAGGCCTTATTTTATTTGGGGTTGCTTATTTGTGTGAAGAGATTGAGAGAGAATACTCAATGTCTTGAGGATATTCATCTTCTTTGTTTGATAACACGAAGAACATCAGGAACTCGACGAAGAACACCGTCACCGCAAGGAGTGATCAAAGTACCGTTATTCTCCTTTATGAAGCCTGTGTGAGATGCCATCCAACATGGACGTACATCGACGCCGTTTTCTGCGCTGATCATCGTTCGAAAACTTCTACAAGGTAGGGGTTGTTGTTCATTATATTTTTTTAATGGTTTTTGTTGTTAAAAAATTAGATGCATGTTATCAAGATAACAGAATGAGTTCGGACTGCACGAACTCGGTCGAACCTCCTTCCATTTTGTTGTTGAATTTCTTGTGGCTTGGAAAGGAGGTGGTGCGGTGCAATGACCCAGCACGGGAACGTGGGAGCCGCAGCTGGAGCAGACCCCAGCAAAGGAGAGCGGTGTCGTCGCGTCGCACCGGAGATGCCGAATGATGTCGTGGCCAAGGGTGGGCCTTTGGACGGGGCATACCGCAGTGGATGGGACCGGTACCATCACACCACACCGGTCAGGGAGGAGTTGAGGCCTATGGCTGTAGTAGTTCAGAGAAGAGTCTGGCTGAGCTAGTCTCTAGAGCCAGCTGGAGGCGGGACCCTGTGGGTCCCGCGGGTTTTGTTAATGCCATCCATAAATGGATGGTCGTTTGTTAAACAAGGGGGGGGGGGAGTGCCCCCCTCCTAATTATGATCAGCCGAATGCTGAGTTGCTGGCCACGCGGGTCGTGTCGCTGGGCCGGGATGGGCCAAGCCCAACTAGGACGAACTTGGACCCAGGTCGGGTTGACCCGGTTCGGGCCGACCAAGGGGGAATTGGTCCGGGTCCGACTGGGCCCAACCCCCCTTTTTCAGTACAGATTCGTTCAAACTCCCATAATGTGGGATACATACCCCCAATCGACACACCATCAATTGTGTAGTGATCCTTGGATTGAGACGAACTTTTCATTATATTACCCTCAGGGTTTTTGAGAACATTCGGTACGATTGGGTTGGTTCGAACACGAAACCAACAGGGCCCTTAGAGCATAAACACTTATAACTTGAGCTCCAGACATCTGATTGGCGTGCCTTCGACTTTGATGGATTCCTTTTAGTGAGACGGTTCAATTGGATTACCCCGCTCAAATTTTGGACACATTTGGAGTATAGTCAGGTTTGTTTTAGCTTAGAAATCAACCGGGACCCTATGAACGAAAAATCCAATAACTCTCAGACCGGGCATCTGATTGAGGCGTTGTCTACCGCGTTGATTTCCTATTGATGAGACGGAACATTGGGATACATAATCTCCGGATATCATGTCAGTTGACGTATCGACCCCCCATGGCTCGTGGAGCGGACACTCCTAGAATCGAGCATGCTGTGTGCAGGAACCCTAGAGCTGGCTGTGAGTGTGATGATGATGACGACTATACATGGATCCTCCATGGGTTCGATGATGATGACTATTGTTCTTGTATCCTATGTGGGTCTGAAAGTACTTGACAACTGTTCTTGTATCCTACGTGGGTCTGACATTATTTGACTCTGTACTTGTATCCTTCGTGGGTATGGCAGAGTAGCTGGTCTTGTAACCATTGTGGGTCCGACAGATTATCGAGTCTTGTATCCTACATGGGTTTGACAGATGAGATGAATCAGTGGATACATCTGATCATCTCTATCATCTTACGAAATATATACCTGTATGAGATGAGTCTTGACTTTCAATCATTATCTTCGATGTGATGGACATGATATCCTGTGTGGTTTGAATTATGCTTTTCGTGTGGATTGGGTTGTGAATTCCTTTTTGGAATGGGTTATGATTTCCTATGTGGAATGGGTTGTACATTGGCTCTTGTGCTCGAACCAAGCTGGAATTGAAGACATAGCTATATGTATGGGAATATTTATAAGTAGAGTTGGTTGTTACATTGTGTCGGTATCATTCCTTTGTGGTTTATCCTTCGTGGACTCATGGAGACCATCAGGGGACTCGGGGTCCCTACTGAGTATCATATACTCACCCATGCATGGGCTATGCCCTTACTACGTTGTCTTGGATGCATACGACGGAAAATGCTGATCGAGGTGGGAGCTCGTGGATCTAGATGGTACCTGGAGGTAGATCACTGGAAGGGACGTACACGCAGCGGACCGCCGGAGCTGAGGAGCAAAGGAGACTATTTGTACCCAACAATCAGTTGGGGTTTCCAGAGGACGGCTCAGACTCGATGCATTAATTTTCAGTTGTTTTACTTTCATTTCAGTTGTACTTTACTTTCAGTTGGGTTTGTATTCTTGCCTATTTGCATTCCAGTACCTACTTTTGTACTCATTTTACTTAGTGTTTACTTCATCTTGCGTACTCTGTGGTGTTTGTTTACTTTATAAAGGAAATGCCTTACCTATTATCGGCATATACGAATTTGGTACTATTCACCAGCACCTGGCCTATGAAAGGCGGGCTTGGGGTTGTCACGACACGAGCCCCGAGAACGAGTCTTGACAGCAATTCTTTGTGCCATTAAGCCCATGAGCCAATATCATAAAACTGTCATATCAAACCACATGTGCATCACCCAATGGTGAAATATCATCAAATTAACAACATAAAACCATGAACAACAATTCCCAAGTAGGGTGACATGGGTTTCCCCCTTACCTTGGTTAGCTACTCCCAAGCACAATCACATTACCAAGCGTCGACACGTCTTAACCCTTGGCTACCAATACCAAAAAACGAGGCCTTAGAGAACGAGAAGAAAGTCCTCCTCTGATACCACATCGTTACATCCCCAACCAGGAAGCCACTAAACCAGTGCTATGAGTCGGGTTGTTACATGACCTTATGCACACCTCCTCATACTCCAATGGCTACCGACTAATAGTGGGGATCTATGGAGTCAAGTGGGGAGACTATACCCCCTTTTTATTAGAGTAAGCCACAACATAAATGAACCAATTAGCGGAAACAATAACCAATAAACAAGGAACATGTACAATAACCATTTCCAAAAATAAATATGACATGTCATACAACATGTGAAAAAGTGTAAAAAACCCAAAATAAAGACAATGGCTCAAATCCCCAAAATTAACCGATATCCAAGTCTGGGTCGTGCACCATGTGCTACCTTAGTCCACTAAACTATCTATATAGGACCCTTTTCCTTCTCCTGACCTACAAACCTGAAGTCTGCTCAGGTACCCCATGGTGACCTGAGCAGGGTGTTAGTACAACTCAGTAGGCCGCCACCAATAGTGTCTATAAAATATCCAGTATAAACAGGTTGTTCATGTAGAAGGAAATATGAATGGTAATTGACAATTAATAAATTAATGTTCCATTAAAATATTGAGACAAATCCATTTCCACTTCCATCACAATTAATTTATTACCAATTACCACCACTTACCATTTCATCACATTTCCATGGGTTAATCACAAACATTTTGTAACGTGGGTTTAAGACCAAAAATCACATGCTAAGGGATAAATACATCGTTATCCTATCTCACCAGGACAAACCACTCCATAGAAACCAAATCCTCACCTCGAAGCTTCAGTCTGGGTGGATGAAAACATTAAGAATATAGATCCCCAGTCCCCATTCCTAACCCGTGAATTTATGGTGGAGTTTAGAACTTATGTCTTAACTCAACCCATGGGCGTAAATCCTTAAGTCATACCCCACTCTACGAAGCTATGTTTACATTCTTATACACATAAGTAACCATCAACCATTCTAACCATTTCCCTTTGGAAAACACTATTCACATCAACCAACATGGGAATCCACGTCATGCCAAAACCCATTAACACATCACCATTTCAAATCATTTATCCATTTACCCAATTCCAATGTGTTATGCTTATCTCACTAATCCTTCAACAATAGACCCATAACCGATCCCATTATGGACTTTAATAATATTATTCATTAACCTATTTCACTAGTTCATTGTTCTGTGTATTAACTATTTAACACATTCCAACAACCCTTAGGATGTTACCAAGTCTAGTTGCACCACCAAACTTCTATTCAAGATTCACCCAATAATGACAACATGTTTATGAATGGATCTACAACTAATTACAACATGGTCACTTGTTTAATATCAATCCTCAAGTCTGGGAAAGTCAGCGCATCCCACGGATGGCCCTAAATTAAGTCAATCCAACTCAACAAATCCCATGAGGATCACGGGGGTTCCCATTTTATGTTCAAAATGCCGCTATTACAAAACATGACAAGGTTATTCAAAACATAACAAAGGGGAAAACTGGAACACAATTAAAAAAGAAAAAATACCCAAATAACCATTTATATCACTTATGGACCACCTACTTCGAAACCGCAGTTGAACGCACACTCAATCGAGTCCTGAGTCCAAGATCCAACCAATCTTTGGAGATTCAACATAATAGTCAACCAAAATATAGGGTTTTAGAGCTCCAGAACAAGAGATAGAGAATAAACAAACCCTAAACCAAAGATAGAACCAAGAGTAAAATTAGCAATACCTGGAGCTTCGATCCGCAACAAACGGCACAAAAAACAACTTAGAATTGAAGGAGAACCACCATTGGGAAGCTTGGGTCGGCCAAGTTCATCACATAGGTTGAGAGGGGAGTAATGGTGTGAAATCCCGAGTTAGGGTTTAAAATCCCGAAGGGGCAATTTTTTAAATTTTCCAAACATTAAGAGGCCGCTCAGTTTGGCCACATGGTTTGACAAATAGTGCACATACCGTGCGCATGCTACTGTCCGGACGAGGAGGGGTCGCACAGTTTTCATGGGAAGGCCGCACAGTTTTCCCTTGCCGTGCACAAGCCATGAGCCATGTCTTCTCTTTCCCATATTTCCTTGCATTCATTCCCCGAGCCCCCGGAACACCCCCAAGTCCTGCCATACCTTCAGGAATCATTTTAAAACTCAAAAACAAAGGATTCCACCACGACACAACAAAAAAAATACATTTTTATAAACTAGGATCTTTAGTATAATATACATTATCTAAATAACATACACATGCCTTTATGTGCATATTCAAAAAATATTGATCAAGGATTTAAACCTCTATAATTATGTAGTTTTCCTAAGAATCCATTATGGTTTGAGTCATACATTAAATGGGACAGAATTTATGGATAACTCAATGACATAGGAAAGTGCCTGTAGTAATTCCACTTGCATCACACTATAACCCAAAGTGTATATCAATATTTGATGAAATTGTAATGAGTGCGACCATTCGATTGTTCTATAAAATTATGAATTCCCACTAAAAATATTTTTTGAACATGAAAGGAGTGTCATTTTCTAATAGGTGTTTCGGAGGGTGGGGTAATATCACAAGATTGTTTTTGATGTGGAAATAGAATTATACATGGCCCAAAAATTTACTTATTCCTTTAATAGTTGAGGGATCAGGTATGTGTTTGATCACTTTTGTCATTTCTGGATCAACTATAATGCCTTTTTTTAGAAAAAAAATTATGGGGACTATGCCACCATTTAAAATAAATTGTGAAACCTCCAACCAAATCATCCAGTTTTGTTGAATAAAAATTATGTATAGTATTTAGAGGACCTATGAAAAATACATGGAGATTTTCAAAAAACATGAGAATTAATTTTCTAGGTTTTTTTATAATTAAATAGATTCATTAACTTTTTTTAAAAAAATATATCCTTGAAAATAAATAATTTATATTCATGTGTTCTACCTCCTCAATAAATATACATTACAATGAAATTCTACTATTCCTGTGAAAAATAAATTTAATAAATATGGTGAGATTTAATTTTCCCAATTTGGTCTTTAAAAAAATAAAGTGAAATTTCAAAAATAATTTATCTGCATAAATGGATATATAGATAATAGTTTTAAAAATCATTGAAAAATAATAACATCATATATTTTAAAACCCATTCATTACAAAAGTAATACTATTTTGAAAAAATAGTTTTAATTTATCCACTATAAAATAATAATTTTTAATGGTTAATCATGATACTCAATAGTCCGGAGAGAAAAACATAAGTCCATTGAGCCATATATTATATGGATCCGTGTCCCTTTAAGGAACTTATATTACTCCCCAAATAATAACATAACATTCTATATACTATTTCCAATTTTAACAAAACATTTCTATGTTATTGAAATTCTCACTCATAAAAAATGACAATTAAAAATGAATACATATATTATTCTCACTGTAGAAAAAATTCATAATATTACATTATAATTTTTCCAAAACAATTAGGAAAAACCCAACCCATCACATCATCATATTTATTTTTATATATCAGAAGAAAAATTTCATTGAATCATAAGAAATTACTGACAATAAATATAAAAAAATTCATTGAAAAAATTAGATGATGGATATATAATAATTATGAGGGACAGGACAGGATGTGCATTAATATTTGAGAACATTTAATGATAGATTTTAGGAAGAATTGGAACATTAAATGATAAAATTTATCATTTTTAAATAAATGATACACATAAAAGTACAATCATAAAATTAGAATATCTTTCTTGGGTATTTAATTTATTAAAGAAATAATTTAACATTAATATGAATTTAAAAGTTCTATGATATTGTTTAAAAATATCTTATCAAAAAATTCATTGTCAGATTAATTCTTCGTATGGAATTTATTTTTTTAAGAATTTATTAAATAAATGTTTTCTAGAAAAAAATAAAATTTACTCTCTAAAATTGATCTCATATAATTATAAAATTATTACATGCATTTATTAAATTTGAAATTAATGATAACCATAATAATATATATACATATATAAAATTTTAAAATAGAATGAACCTTTTAAAATCAACTATTTGATTGATATATAATTAATCACCTACAAACCATTAACTATAAAATAAATTGATAGATTTGAAAACTATTTTTAAATGATCCCTTAAATAAAATAAATTTTAAATATTTGGATGATAGAAAAAATTCAAGAAAACAAATATATTAACTTGGAGAAATATTTTGGGAGTATGAAGGTTTGAAAAAATTAGTGTTTAAAAAATGAAAGGTTTCCAATCAGATTACTCATTCATAGATTATAAAACTGGGATATATTGTACATAAATAATGTTGGATAATTCAATCAACAACATGGATCTATTAATTTAAATTTATTTATCAAACATAATATATATATATATATATATATATATATCATTATACTAAAAGATTGATCAGTCAATAGTTATAAATGTTGTAAAAAATATACCAAATAGTGATCTTCATGGTTATTTTTAAGATTTCTTAATGACATATATTCAAACATGATATAAAATATTTTATATACAAATTGATATTCGTTTCAAATTCATGGGTGGATTGAAAAATAAAAAACAATCAGTTAAGGGTTCATTTTATATTTAGACACCATTCCTATAATTTTGGTAGAATTAGTGTAGAGATGGGGATAGTTATGATGGAGAATACAATGATATAAAAGATATAAATGTTAGTGCACTGACCTATTAGAAAATGGCACGATGAGGAGAGTTGTAGAAAAGGCCATCCTTGTAGGAGATATTGATTAAGAAAAATGTTTGATGTCTCAGATGTTCATTATGTCATCAAACAACTGGAGTTTCATCCCATTGTGTCCCATGTTGAGGAAGGGATATAACTTGTTCCCTTATAAAATCTATAATGCATATTTTATTAAGATATGACATAATCACCCACACAATTGGAGCATTATAAAATAGATATAGCCCGGGATCGAGCCCATACCCTAAATGGACTGGACCATGATTCACAACCCTAAACATGTCAGGACTAAAAGTTTCTCAAGATGGGAATTCACATGTTTTACCACTAAACCAACTATGGTCCTTTCCTAAGATACAACCTATGTTGCGTTGGACATGCTTCTCCTTAGTGATGTCAATACTTTTAAAATTACATCATAAAATTTTTTATGTCATGAGAAATATATGAAAGTACTGTATATATATATATATATAGATATATATATATATATACAACTTCCATTACATCATTTACAACCTTATTAAAATTGAAAGTATTATTATTATTTGAAAATATTTATATGGATAAGGATTTTAATTAAATTTTCATGTTATTATTAAAGTCATTAAAAGTAAAAATTATAATTAAAAAATTATAATTAAATTTTTTTATATATAATATTTTTTCAATTATCATTTTAAGTCCACTTCAAATTATAAAACATGTAATGTCTATTAACACTCCCATGGTTAAATATTTCCATTTGTCACAAATTGTTTTATAAACCCTGATATTGTATAGGGTTTTCCAAAAAAATCTATACATTTATTTATTTCATCCAAAAATGGTTATCTACTTTCCATTGTTTCTTATAGTTATATCTATTCTAATTAGTTTTTCATAATTATGGATGATTCAATGGAAGTATGATACACATAATTCATTATTCTGTTACTTGGTGGTGCTCCACTTATTATAAAAAAATTATAATGTGTTTTCTGGATTAACTATGGTTTATATTTTAATAAGTATGTATTATAATTATAGTTTTATCAATAAGAGTTTTACTTTTTTTATTTTAATAATTTTCAAATCGTCCATGGTGGAAGTGTTTAAAAATTAATATAATAATCACATTCATATAATAATAACTATAAATGATCATTATAGATTCAGGGTGTCATGTTATGACCTCCGATTAATTGAAAATCCCCCTTGGAATTCATTTTTAGACACATTGCACATCTAATTCTCCCATCAATACATCATTATTAAATGTTTACCAAACAATTATTTTAATAATAACTCATAATATAAATAAATCCAAAGATGGTGATTCTTCTAGAACGGTGTGATTGTTTCAATCAAAATCATCCTTAGTGATGTTTGATGTTATTCTATTTCTTTTTCCAAATCACAACCTGATGAAAAATGATCCAAATCAGGTACACATAAATATGATTTTGGGTCTTATGCTTGAGGGGTGTAAGATTAGGGGAATTTATGTGTACTAGATTTCTAACAAACAACCAAATATAGTCATCTAAAAAAATGAAAAAATATTTAGGTATTCTGCATTAACAAATATATAATGTTCACAAAGTTATCCTACACATAGGTGACCATCATCTAATGAAATAAAAAAATCTACTAAATAATAAATCTATTTAGATATGGTTTAAAATATGACAATACCATCAAAATAATTTCTATGTTTTTCATAAAATGGATATTTTTTATATTTAATGAAAAAATTAAAAAAACATAATCCAAAAAATAATTATAGTATATTAGTGGTGTTTTATAAATTTTATTGGAATTTACATGAGATTTGACAGTCTATAAATGATTAAAAAACATTTGAAAATGGTTTTAAAATTATAATTTCATGTAACTCATCTAGAACATACAAAAAAGTTATTCTTTTCCTTTTGTCTTCCTTCAAAAAATATTTTGAAAAAAATTATTTTTACAAGGAATGAATACATGAAATAATAATTTTTTTATAATTTTCCAACATTATCTAGATCATCACTCTGGTAGAAACTATGAATCCCCAAACCCAAACATTCGGATTCTGTGCTTAAGAATGCAATGAATTTTTTTTAAATCTTACTGAAAAATAAACAATGAAATTTACATAAAATGCGATTTTCCAGTGTTGGTTTTAGAGAATTAAATACATTTATTATAATTAAATAAAATACAAAATAATATAAACAATAAGTCATATCATGTAATTTCTCATCATGAAATACACATCATAATTAAATTCCACTATACCTGTGCTAAATTAATTTAACACATATTGTGGGAATTATATTTTATAGTAATCGATCTTAATAAAAATTCGTTTTTATGTTACATTGTAAAAATATCACATTTTAAAAAATGATGTTATGAATACGGACTTCACAGTAATTAAAAATGAAAATATCATATATTTAAAACCAATAATTTACAAATTAATAATATTTCAAAATAAATAAATAATTTTCTCCATGAAAAAAATTTATATTGGTCTATCATGATAATAAGAATTTCCATTTGAAAATAATAATTCAAATTAGCCATATTTCATATGGGATATTTCCACTATATGGTCATGGGTTTACTCCCCATACTGTAAGATATCATTTGATTCACGAGTGCCAATTAAAAAAAATAAATTTTCTGGTCCTCCCATTTTAACTCATAATCCAAAATCCATTCAAAAATTATACATAAATTATTCTATCTAAAGAAAAAATTCATACCATAATATTTTCATTTACTAAAAATATTTATAATAAACTAAAAACATCAAAATATCAATTTAATGATAATATAGAATAAGAAAAAATGAATAAAAACATAAATAAATTACATTCATTAAATTCAAAAAATGTCAATGAGATATATAGATGATGGAAATACATAAATTATGGGTGACATAAATTAATGTGAATGGATATATTTTAATATAAAATGATACAATTTATTTAAAAATTTCATATAAAATGTCATCATTTATTATTTGTAAATTAATCATACATATGAAATGATATCTTCCCACATTGATATTTTACATATAAATGAAACAATTTAAATTGAAAAATAAAAAAACAATGTTTTTTTATTTTTTAAATATTTCATATGAAATAATCATTTGAAACATTGATTATTTTCACGAATTTCAATTATCCATTAATGTGTTTAAATCAATGATTTGAGGAAAATTATAATTTTTTCTTTTAAAATAGAGTTGATAATATTATGAAATTGTTACATGGTTTTATAAAATTTGTATGTAATAATTGAAATAAACATATATATTGATATACAAATTTAAAATATATAATAATCCTTATATAATCATGAAATTGTTATATTTATAAGAAATCCATTACGAACCATTAATTACAATAAAATTGATAATGTAAAAGTTAAATTTAAAAAATATTCCATAATTGAAATGAATTATAAGGTTTCTGACTACAAGAAACATAACATGAATGGAGTATGGTATAACATGGATAAATAGGTAAGGTATATCAATTTGTTAAAAATTCATTCTTAAATAAGGTATTGTTTCCAATAAATTTACTCATTCATGGATCAATGAAATATGGGAAATATTGTGCCTCAATCTTGTAAGATTATTCAATTGGCCATGTGGTGCTACTAATTTCAATTTATAAATAAAACATGTCATATAAAATCATCATTACAATTTAATATGAATTAATCTAATGTTATATAATTGTAAAATGTATGTCAAAATTAGATGTGTTTATTTGTTTTCTGGATTTCCTAATTACATCTACTAATACATGATATGAAATTTATTTTATAGATATATGGATTATTTCAGATGTCAAGGATGGAGTGAAATAGAATATTCATTTATAATATGGGTCAATTTAAATTTATACAACATCCATATCATTTTAATATGAGTGCTAAAATAGGTAAATTTTTTAGGGAGACCAAAATGCAAGTGGAGACAGACAGATTAGGGACATCAAATACTAGATTAAGGTAACGAGGAGGGGATAATTAGAGAATAAAAACTATGTAGGGAATTTGATTGAGAAACAACATTGATGGCTCATATCATCCTAATACAATCAAATGGATGTGATTTCATCCCATTGTATCCCTCATAAAAATTGGGAAACAACAGATCCCCTACATAAGATGAAACACATCTGATGACCATGATGACACAAACTAACACAATAAATGGGATCCTTACACATGAGGTCCATCTAGGGATTTAGATACCACCATAAAAATATTAAACCATGACCCACAAACCTATATGAGTCTATCCCTAATGTTTTTCGAGCTGTGATTTCATGTGAGTACCACTACATTTACCAAGGGATTATCCTTTTTGCCCACTTACACAGTTGTACACGAGAAACCCTTGGTGTTTTTGGGTACATAGTAAATTTTTTGAAATTTTTTTAGGACATGTGAAAAATATTAAGGTATTATATATATATATATCAGTTCAGTTATATCATTTACAAAATTTATAAATACTATGTTATGATTCTAATTTGAAAATATTTATATGGAATTATCTTTTTTTTAATTATAAATATATTATAAAAAACGTTAACAGATTAACATGTAATTAATTTATTTTGATTTAAATTTATTAACTATAATTTTATTTTTCAATTGTCATTTTAAATCCATTTGAAATTGTTAAACACATAATAGATATTAAAACACCAAAATTTAAATTATTTTAATGTTAATAATGTTCTATAAATTTGAATGTCTTAAGGGTAACCTAAAAACATATCAATTTAATTTTCATTCATCTATGAATGTTGATATACTACCCTTATAGTTTTCTATATTATTACTATTATTCATACTATAATTTACAAAATTATTATTAATTTAGAGCTTTTAGGCTACAAATTTTTCCTTCAACTGTTACATGGTTGTTATATAGTTATTTTGATTGGGAATTTAATTAATTTTCTAGATTTTATCTGATCTAGAATTTAATAAATATGTATTATAATTACATTGTTATCAATAATATTATTACATGTTATATTTCGTGATTCTTTATTTCCTCTATATCCGATGAATTTAAAAATAAATCATTAAAATAAAGAAAATAATAATAATAATACCAATAAAATTGAATCATAAATTCATGGTGTCACATAAAGTTACATTTTCCATAGTTTTACTCAACGAACTTTTCTACAAGAAATTGTAGAAATAATTATTTATTATATAATAGTACCTCAAAATAGATTCCATAAACTAAAAATTTATCAATAAATATCACTATGAATTCATATTCCAAAATATGGAATATATGTGTTGTGAGAATTTAAAAACGCACTTGTGAATTACACATACTGAAAACCATCAGTTTCTATAAAATAGTAAGAAATAGACATGTGAGTGTATTTTTTGGTTTTTCATCTAGGTCAACTTCAGTTTTATTGTATCTTGAAAATTCATCCTCAATGTAGTACAATTCATGTCATTCAATTCTATCTATTATTTTATCCATGCAATGAAATTTGAAATTATATTTTGGGTCACAATATTTATTTATAACATTTTATAAAAGACTCACCCACTCACATTCAATAATTGAAAAAATAATAATTCTAGAATCTCAGAGATTTTATACTTATTTATTAATACCCCCCTTCATCAATGGGGCGAGCCACCTCTTGGGATGGAATTTGGGTTTCATTACTTCTCCAGTAATATATTATATATTTCGTTCCTTGGGAAAAAACTATTGATATCATCCACACCCATGCTTATTGATTTCTTCTATATTGTCATGAAATATATTAAAATTTTCCATTTCTATCTGTGTATGTTAAGATATGATAATGAATAGTATTGTTGTGGTAGTTTCTAGAAATGATTAAATGAGTGTACATGGGATGATTTTATGATATAGTGTCAAAGGATAGATATCCCCTGAAATAAATTAGGTAAAATTGTCCCATGTAATAATATATATAGTTTAATTCCTAAAAATAATATTTATCATTTTTGGAAGGAAAAACCTTATCCCTATCATCTCTAATAGACATGTAGTTTTTTTATCTCTTCAGTGAGAAATATAGCCTGAAAATCAAAATAATTATCTGTTTTCTTAGAAGCATTCACAATGATGAACACAACATGTTCATCACCAACTCAGAATATAAGTCTCTATTGATTCAAATAAATCAGATCCTTCTCATTGGATAAAAATGATATCCCTAAGATAATTGAAACACCTCATTCTTCTTTTATATCTAAATTTAGGATGTGTTCCTAAAAAATGAATTTTTTTGATTATGAGAAGAACATCCTCAAGAGTCCATCATGGATAGTTTACTAGTCAACTAATTGATGACCCACCCTTTTCAATGTTATTTTATTGAGTCCTAGCTAATGGAATAAACCCTTTATCATGAGGATAACGGTGGATCCTAAGTTTCATGGGGTTCTTTTGATGTTTCATTTACCTATGGTGCAATGAATTTACAACTTCCATAGGTCTATCATCTTTGGTAAAAGATTCTACTGAACATAAGTATAGAGTTATTTATTTTGGGTAATGACTACCAAGACTTCAATATTGGTCTTTTTGGAGTGATGAGCATTTTTCAATTTTTCATAGGTAGGAATTTGGGTGATTGCTATAGAAAATGATGTGTTTATATGAAAATGATTGAACATTTCTAATAATTTCTTATCTTTCCCTATAATTTAATTTTCCACATTATTTCTAGGAATTGTCGAGGTTTTTTATATGTTTTTGGTGCTATGTAGATGTTATATTAATATATTTATTCTAATGGAGGTTTTTTTAATGGTGATGATTCCAGATTACATTCCTGGTAAATTTTATTTACACTTTACTTTTAATCATAATTAATTATTGTTTCCTTTTTAGTTTTGTTTTCATGATTATTTAATTCTATTCTTATTAGTTACAGAAAATTCATCACTTTTCCATTTTTTAGTTCCTTATACATAGATTCCTCGTTTAGGTGGGCCGCTTTTTTAAAAGGCAATGTACAAGTAATCTAACAAAAACTGTCTTTGTGATTTGACCTTATTGATGTTTGAGGTTCCCAAGGGATGCCCTTTGGTTTTTCACATCAATATATTGGGTTGTAATAATTTTGTATAACAATTGAATGATGGATTATTTTTGATTCCCCAAATTTTATGGATGTGGTGAGGATCGTTGTGTTGGTCTTTGCAGAGCTCATAAAAATTATTGTTGTGCAATAAGAGGAAAATATAGTTGGGTTACATGTTGTAATGGTCTTGGAAAATGATTCATATGATGATATACAAGTGGTTCATTATTCCTTTGTGGTTCACGGTAAAACATTTTTCATATTACATTTGATTATTTTATAGAAAATGATGATCCAGAAAATGTTTCTATTAATTTTTTGGTTGCTGGAATTATTTTCCTTATTGATTGTAATTAATGTAATTACAATATTGTATATTTTTTATTCATAAAATCCTACCATTATATCTTAGTATAAGTATGGGACACCACAAATTTAAAATAATTTAATCTTCATTATTGGAGTTGGAGGGATGGTGGATCAGTATGAAGTGGAACAAAATCAACCTTTTTAGTAACAGGCTCTACATATGAAGCAAAACAGTTGTTTTTTTAAATTGATGGATTATGCAGCGTGTAACCAAATGATAAAATTACTTTCACATGGATTGTGTGATACCATGTCTATGATTGATTGGACTACATATTACAATTTAATCATTTTAACACCATTATCAGTAGCATCTATCACTGTGTGGGAAGCTAGATGGAGTCCATGGAAGAATGTTTGTAGCTGAAGTCACACATCATGTCCACGATGTGGGAACTTTATGGCATGTTCCATAAAATCTTCCTAGGGACCCCAATATGACTCTCCATATTTATAAGAAAATTTTCAGATGTCATTACATAGATTCCATGTTCTTATGTTTTTTAAGTATGTATCATGGAACCAGATGGATAATTCTACAAAATTCATCATTGACTTGGGAATATGGATTTTGAGTCAACAATACACTTGGTTACACAATGATAATATGAAGAGTTGTACTATATTCCACAAACCACTCTATCCAAAGATACCCCTATGTGTCTAGAAATGCTAAAATGGAGATAATGACACCTCGAGTGCCACCTATAGCAGACGTTGGGGAGCTGACTAGAACCAGGAGTATATTATCTCACAAATTGTGATGCATTTTCAATTTAAAAAAACAGATCGAATGATAACAGGGTCCAACCCAAATCAACTAAAACACACACACACACACATATATATATGTATATATATATAATGAAAGCCAAAAATCTATCCAACATTCATGATTAAAATAATATTGTTACAAATACAATGAAAAATCTAAACTGAACACCAAAAGCATGGATAAGCAGCAACATGACTTCTGCCCCAACATCCGACCTAAGAACACCCAACATGATCCACATAGTCCCCCTAAAAAATATAAAGTAGTTTTATAACATAGGGTAAACATACAAGTATACTAAGTAGGAAAAACAATGTCTCTCATTCACATGTGGGAGAAACATACTAATACTCGCTAGATAAAATAAAATGAACCAAAGTGCACCTAAAAATGTGTACTAGCCATCACAACTATACGAATTCACTATCGCAAAATAATTCAAGACAAGTAATATAATATAGTAATCACATATATTATTGGTAGCCCTAACCACTTTACCAATAATTAGACTCTATAACACCCTAATGTAAAATATCTTGGTGTTCCCACCTCTTCCAAATATACAAAATCCAATCCCACACAGAGACACCAACACTTCTAAAAAAACAAAATTCCAACCAATGAAACATGGGCCACAAAACAGATCACATACTAACCATACACACCTATTCCAAAAAACCACATCACATCCCATCCATATACACCTTGGTCACAAACCACATCACATCCTACCCCCAGACGCCATGGTCACACCAAACGTCATCCCAAACACACAAGGAAAATAAAATGATTAAGTATCCGGAAAGACTCCATGTAAAGAATAACTCACTCGAACACTCTTGGTCCTTTATATACACACCATGATCAAATATTCATGGTCTAACACTACAAAAAAGATGGATCAGAGAAGAGTGGGTGGTCATCCATCAATCTTCCCATCAGGATGTCTCGAAAAGACACCCACCACATATAAATTGGGAATTTTCATAATATTTTGGTCAACAAGCTTTTGGTGAATATATAAATCACAAGAAAAAATAAAAGTATATATTTTAATAGATACCAAACAATCATCCCATCCTATGGGTTATGAAGTAAACCACCAAGACACAACACTGCCAACATCGATGATACCTCTCAATTGAAAACCAAACAACATCCACAAGCCAATTCCTATCCATGATAAATTTATCTAAACAACTCTTATACATTATTAAACAATCAGTTATTCATTAAATCACCCCGTGGAGAATCACTAATCACATCATAAAATATGAAAAAAATACAAATTCATACATTGATGGAATAACCATATTAAATCAACACACTTCACATTTAAACACAACATAAAACATAATATAAAATGGTGAATCACACAAACAAAATACTGACATAATCAATATTAAATGAAATCCCATTCAAAAAATCATCATAATATAAATAACCCTCATATCATAGCCACAACCATCAACACATCCCATCGCAAGCATTCTCAGCAGCCCTGCTGCATATCCACAACAAAACAAACACATCTAGAGACTAAAAAATATATGAACCCAACCACAACACCACTACACAGTACTGGTCATCCATTAAAAAATGAATCAATATCTCAACCATAGATTCCATGATACAAATCGAACCTTCCCTAATCACATAGCCTTTCCCAAAAACATAATACAACACACGTCAAAATAAACCCACTCAAAAAAAAACACATCAAGAACAATGTCATGGAATATTCATATTTAATAATGAAAAGCGTACTCAATTTCATCTTGTTAATTCATGGGTTGTGACTATAATAGTTTTATCTTGGCGAATCCTTTGATTTAACAGAATATAAGTTGTTAATAAATTTACATGCTTCCATTAAAAGAGAAATATAAAAATATGCATTCATAAACATTCTATGCATTACAAAGGACCCCAAATGATCCCGATTTTAGTACACATATACCCCATACAAAAAAATTGAAAATAAAACAAACAAAAATAAGAAAATATGTAACTTGTTCTCATCCCCTTTATATTGATCTTAAAAAAATTAAATTATATTTCTTTAATTTTTATTGAACAATATTCACATGGTAAGAATTTGTACAACCAACTGATGCGATACAATATTAATATTGATCATAAAAACATTTGTGGAATACCATATGATATGAACCTCAATATTTAACTAAGATAGGGGAACATATGCTGTAGGAATACTGAAGCTGGATATCTCGGTACAAATGTTATTGAACAATCGGGTGAATCCTTGGGGAAGATCGGTTGGGGGATGTCCTGTATCAATATCAAGCATAAGGAAGGAATGGTGTGATTCCCATTGTTTAGAAGGATTATATCTGGGAATAATATAATATGAAATTTCACTAAATTTTCATTAAAGACTAATTTTAACAAAACAACACAATTTGAAAATTTAATAGGTTCCTAGATTTATACGAAAATTAAAAATATGATTAATAACCCTTGAAATGAATTCAAATCCACTTAAATATGGTAATAAATTCATTTTATGTTAATGTAAATGTTAAAGGGGTGAAGCTGTAGGAAGCTGGAAAAACTGAATATTTGAAAAACTATTGTAAATTACTCACCGGTGCGATATACTCTTGTCAGTAACCTGTGTCTGTCACCAGTGAATCCTAGTGGTGTGACATACCATCATAAGAAAAAATTCTGAATCACCAGTAGTAACTCAAAATTCTGCCTCAATGTTCTGAATCACCATTGTGACATACCGTTCTAGATCACTATGGTGACCTACCATTCCAAACTATTGGTCCTGGATCACCATTGAAACATCTCATTCTGACTCAAAATTGTAACCGACAATTTTGAATTGTCGCTTCAACCTATTTTTGCGAACTAAAATTTTAAAAACTATAAATTTTTCACTTTTATATAATAGGCCTCATTGACCTCCCAGAACACCTCAAACAATAGATTTGGACAAAGTACTAAACATTAGAGGTCCACACCATCACCTCAGGAAATTCTCCAACAATTCACTCCATCAAAAATTAAAATCCAAGACATGAGAAAAGAGGGTTCCAAACAACCACCCCATTAGATTCTTCTCAAGGATCTCTCTATGATTGAAAGCCTACTACCAAATAAACACATCCATGTTCAATGATAAACCACCCAATGTTATTCAGAATAATGTATTAAACCTCAAAATCCCAGATCATCTCCCCCAAAATAATCTATCCCAATGACCAAAAAACAAACCTCAAGAGCACAAAAACCAAGGCATTCTGAACACATGAATTAGAAAGTTGTGTTTTCCTTGTAAATATATTATCTTCTCATGGCGTCATTGAGTCTCCCATGTGGGTTTATTCATATCATAGTTAACTTATGTCAATTAGGAATGTATCCCTCCCCTTTTTAAATTTTGGTAATTCATCATATATTTCACCACACACATGTCATCTCAAGGGAGAACATATTATTTCATAATAGATGTTTCAAACAATACATCACATGGAAAAAATTGAAAATATAAAAAATCAAAACAAATCTTGGTTTTAGGCATGTACATACTTTTTCATTCTTATATAATATCTCCAAGAATTCATACCTCCATAACATACAAACCAAAGGGTTTGTCTTCCCATGTAGAACCTTCTCCCAAGGTTCCATGATCTACATAGTTCATTCCATAAAAGTCATGTAATCCTTTATTTCAATCAATCTACAGTTAGTGATGTGGGAATCAACATGTAAATACAGACGATTTTTAAAGATGCAAAAGAAATTATTCACCCTTTCCAACTATAGTGGTAAATTAAAATAGTTTTAATCATCTCATACGCATCCCAACACCATGAAGGTTCAAAACAATAGTGATAATGATTGATCCCACTTTAAACCTCTACTTCTAAAATCATGGGGAATCCTTCAAAAACACATGGACCCCCACCTCTAACATCAAGGGACTACTCCAAAAATCAATATATGATTTTTTTCAGTCCTCCACTATCTACATCTTCTCACAAACAAGCTAAAACATCTTGGCCATGCTTTTTAATACATATGGACCGTGAACATCAATCTCTGCAACCTCTATCCATGACATAGGTGAATGACACCGCCTTTTATATAAATCTTAAAATCGATTAATTCCAATGGAGGATTGATATATATTATTTTTATAAATATCTAAAAAATGCAAGTGTCGCACCCAGGATACCCAAAATCCAAGATACATGCCCGCAAAAAATCCTCTAATTTTTGGAGAGTGTGTCCAGTATTTCTAAATGTATGAAGGTTGAAGGAAGTGATGAGGTGTAATTGCGTGGAAAATTCATGTTGCAATCATCTCCACACAAGTGATGTAATACATGTGTCCCTCTCTATGATGATATACATCATAACTCTAAGAAACTGCATAAATTTTTACTTGAAACAATTTTTTAATGCATCAACTAGGCTCCACCCCATAACTACAATAATGTGGGATGAATTCGTCAAATAATCATATATCATTCAGATAATATCATAGCCAAGCGAGTCCCATGATAATAATGTGACGACATTCATAAATTTTTCATCCCATTTCCCCAAGGGGACATTCAATGTTCCAAAACACTTCCAAGAACATGGTTCCTGACCTTAACCTACTGCCAATCCATGAACATCTCCTAAAACTCTACCACTGATTGATTCATCACAGTCAATCAAAATTACATCATCAAGAAACAGCAAACCCTTGAAATTGATGTGTGTACAACTAATAGTTAGATATGAATCTCACGGTGCACTCACACATATATTTTGATGAAGACAAACAGACATCTATAGAACAACATTTGATTATATCCATCCTATGACAATCCCTCTAGAGCATCACCATGGTAAACATGATTTCACATCACTTCTTCCTTTCAGTTTCCACACTGAGACTCCTCCAATTTCGATAGTATAAAATAATTCACCATCATTAAAAAATAACCTCAACCAATGTACACCCTTGTATACATGTCCAATGCTTCAACTCAACCATTTCCTTCCATGAATCTAATGATTCATGACCAAAATCATTATGCAACTTGTAGCCCAATGCATCCACTAGGAAATTTCGCTTTCCGGATGTCTATGTGATATCAAATTCCTAATCATGAAGAATATTCATCCACCTCTATTTTTTCATGTTTTTATTGCACTGAAAAAATTTATACCTCAAGCTATTGTGATGTGTAAAGACCACAAATGGATCACCAAGGAGGTAATGTCACAAAAACATCATTGAAAACATGACCAAAACATGATAATGATCATGTTTGCAAAAGATATTATTTTTGTACATAACTACTTGGACCCTTAATAGATCACTACTCGTTGCAGCATAACCAAACATCCCAGTCCCAGATGGGAAGAATAGAAAAACAACTCAAACATCACCCCCTCATTAGGAAACCATAGCACTAGAGCACTAACCAAATTCCCCATTTATATAGTAGAACACTATCTGGCATTGATCCCTCTAAAAAAAACATTATCCATCCTTATCAAATCTATCAATGGTGCTTCAAATCGAGAGAAGTAGGCAAAAAACCAATGATAATACCATGTGAAACTAAATAAACATCAAACTAATGCCACATTAGTAGGTTCAAAAAAAGAGAAAACTATATCCTACTTCTACAAATCCACTACTACACATTTATGATATTCCACATGACCAACGAAATTCCCCACTCGTGACTATAAATTACACTTAGAAAACATCGAGCAGTGACTGTTGCGTTAATGAACCTAAGAGATGGCTCATAGATTCATGGCATGCTCCACCTCAAACATCACATATATCATTGTATCAATGATGAATAAAAAATGAACTAGTCAAAGATCTCATGGAATACAATGATTATAAGCCCCTATGAACATGGAATGTGATTTCGTAATACTGAATTACATGAGTAAGAACTTGAAGTGTCCAAACCTGCATCTAAAAGTAGTCTTTTTGATATGATCCACCATCACCCTAAACTGGTGATATTAAGTACATAGGTAGATATTTTAAAACCATATATCAATTATTAGTTGGTCCCAATGATAGTATATTCTCTAAAGATGGTAACAATTATTTATTGTCACCTAATTCAACCTCGAGTAGTTTATAAATGACCTTAGAACACCATCTTTATTCTTCTGAAACAACACTAGAGGAACCCTCAACAACACACTATTTTAGCTGAATACCTTATTTATCATGTCATCATCCTATATTCTAATCTCAGGAAAATCATAAGGTTCCATCCGATAAGGAACCATCTAACTCATAGAAGCACTAGGACGAAGGTTTATCCTGAAGACGACATCATGTTGAGGGGTAGCATCACATCCTCCTTGGAAAAAACCTCCTAGAACTCCCCAATAATCATGTGAACCTCTATCATCTCAGAATCCATAAATTTAACTGAATGATCATCCAAAAATGAATGAAGAGGGTTTTCATGACAGTTTCCAACATGACTACCCCACATTCCAAATAAAATCACATGTCATCACTTAATGTATGAGAACATGAATCTTCTCCTGATGCATTCGATAGTAGAATGAATAGGATACAACCAATTGATAACAATGATGAAATAATATTTCTACATATGTACCAAGAAGTGGTTTTACGAGACTGATGCATTATCACCATCATCCTACACCACAACAACACATCGAACAAGCTTGTATGACCTCAGACTGGTGTGCTCAAATCCATGGGCATGAGAAGCATATCTATGACTAGTATCGTATCATGGGTAGAGCAGGTGAAACAATGGAGTTCAAGGAACCTGAATCAAATAAAGAGAAATCATGGGTACTATGACAGTTTATCATACCAAAATTGACCACTGGTCCTACCAAAACTTCTACTTATACTGCATGAAACTGACCATGCACAACACCTCTTCCCCACAGCTAATGATCACCTCTACTACGACGATTGATTCATTGTCCATAAGGAAGATCATAATGTTTCCTGCTACCTTCTCCATATCCTCTAGGTGGATCATTTTCCTACTATCCCTGATGCTAAAATGTCCTAGTTGTAAAATACTATGAAGGTTGGGTATGATCCTTTCATCCTACACAACACTATCCTCGGATGGTTGCAAGACACTATTTCTAAAAGTTCCCATAGACTCAAAAGAAGAAACAGATCATTCCCAAGCCCATAAGAATGGTAAGAGAACTACCAGCACCTGAAATCCAATAATGAAGTTTTTGTTGACATATCTATGGTAACCAAAACCCTAAAATTTTTGACGCTTCAGACCTGCTACAAGAATCCTTGCCTCTAGAAGAACCATATTGGCTCACCTCTCATGGTAGAACTCCTTAAGAGCATATATTCTTTACCAAATCCTCATTCTTCTAAACATACATGTATATAATATACATAAATGGTGTAAAAGAACATTGTATAGAGGGGTGAAGGGCCTCCCAAATCCATCTCCATTGAGACTCCCAACATGTAAATAGGTCTGGGGAGAAATGATGTTGATCCTTTATACTGACCCTAATTTCATGGTCTAACACTCTCCTATTTTGATGGTAGAGTATCTACATACTCTTTTTAGAATTTATGGATGATGAATGGAACTCCCCCTAAAATATCTACTTGAATTCCAAAAACATAATGTATTCTTTTTTATTTTCACCGAGATGATGTGTCTACCACTATCACAAAACTCCGCACATATAAACATCCACCAGTGGAACATAGTAGTCTAATGGAGCCCAGATCAAACTGAATATGATCTCAGGATCCTTGAGATAGCTCTTCATATAAATTCCTGAAACACTTCCCCCGTACCTTCCCCTAGACTACAACTAGAAATCACTTGATGTTCTCTTCCATTGGTCATCCTCCTCCACTTGATTGACATCTTTCTGATCAACCAGATTGTCCGGATAAGCCTCAACTACCCAATCTGCATGTGAATGATGACTGATATCTACAACTAAAATTTTCAAAATAGATTTTATAATCCGGTTTAGTATGGAATTTTTATTTAAGATTCATTTTTAACCATTAAACTCAATATTCATTCCAAATTTTCAAACACACAAAATTCAAACATGATCATAAGTCAGTATGATGCTTGTATCTTTCCTAGCGTCTCTACCCTGAAAATTGTGTACACTCACTCAATCATTAGTTAGGCTGATAGTCCATGAATTGGATCATAGGAGGCCTAAAATACTATTTCTTAGCTGGTGATCCCTATCTTATATCACACACCATGATAACCTAACACTATTACCCTACCAACACATGAAATCTTGACTATGTTGATGTCCAAAATCCATAATATCTCTCAACCATCACATTTGATACAATTTTCTCATGACCCCATAACTCTAATGATAACACTCGTGGGATAGAAATGAATCAATGGAGATAATGACCCCTATGTCCTGCATCTAGTGGGCCTTAGGATGTTGATTATAACCAAGGGTATATAATCTCAGAAAATTTGAGGCATTTCACTTTTTATGAAAAAATGATATATAGATAATAATGTCTAACCCAAATCATCTACAATATATATATATATATATATATATATTGAAATCCCAAAATCCATCGCACACGCTTGTTTAAAATATAACTTTTACAAATAAAATTAAAACTCAAAAAGTAAATATGAAAAGAAAGACAAAGAAGAAGCATGGAAACAATCCCAATATCTGAGCTAGTAAAAACTAGAACAGTCCATGTAGTCCTCCGAGAAACCTGAAAGAAGTTATATAATATAGTGTTATCAAATAAGTATACTCAGTCAGAAAACCAAAGTGTCACATGCTTAAGTGGTAGAAGCATAATAATGATCCTGTGGTAAAAATAGAAGAACAAAACAACACCTCACAAGGTGTACTTGACATCCCATTATTACCATGTAACTCTAAAAAAATAACTTAAGTCATGTAATATATTATGGTAAGAACAAAAATGATAGGTTACCCATAAACACTTTCCCCATGATTTTATGCTCTCACACCCTAATGTCAGATGTCATGGTACTCCCACCACTTCTGGAAATAATGAACCCCATCCCACTAACACACACATTGGCCTCAAAACAACATCATATCCCTCCATCAAACACATGGGCCACAAACCACATCAAATACAACCCATAGACAATGGGGCCACAAACCACATCACATACATCACATTGACACCCGAGCGACAAACCACATCACATCACACCTATAGAAAAGAGGTCCAGAACCACACATCATCATCAAGACACATGGTAATGAATAATACATCTCATTCTTAAGTAAATTATTAATGCACAACTCACCCTCACACACCAAGGAAATTCATACAACAACCTACTTGGAGGGTCTTATGTTGTCACTACCTAGAAGAGGGGGTATAGAAGAGAAGGTGGCTAGTCATCCATCTTACCTCCTGGATTTTTGGTAGAGACACTCTCCACCATAAGAATGGGTTTTTTTGGGAAATTAGTGCTCATCACGGGTGGGGTTCATATATAAATCACGAGGAAAAATAAAAGTATATATATATACGCCAAAAACTCAACCCAAACTCTGGATTCTAAATTAAAAAACCACCCCACAACCCTTACATCATTGGTACTACTAGTAAATTATCAACACCACAATTGCCATAGAAAAATTCATATCTCAAACCAATTTAATTCTCCTAATGTAATTATTTATTAAAATTTTGATTTGTTCATTCTATCACTGCCCGGGAAATCAATAAGCATATATGACAATATATAACACACCAAATTAATAATGAGAAGGATAAACAATGGTAAATCAACATACTTCACATTAAGTCACAACTTATTTTATGTTATCAAAAAGGGATGCACCCATACCAACCACTATTTTCATCAATCATTAAATCCATCCATCCCAAACAATCCTCTAAACATAAAAACCCCACCATAGCATAGCTACACCCATTAATACATCGGATCACAACCATTCTCAGTAACCCTGCTCTATAAACACACAACACCAAACACATCTAGTCACACAAAAAAATCCATACCGAATCAAATCCATACTGCATAAAACTTCTCATCCATTCCATAGGAAAAAAATATCTCACCCAGATATTCAATAACACATACCAAACCACCCCATATCACACACCCATTCCCACAACCCTACTACAACACAATTCAAGACAAACCCAGACATATCACACCACCACATGAACAATGGAATGATATATTCTGATTTAATAAGTCATCCCTAAGTCAATTTTCAAATAATTATTTATGGATTTTCAAATAAATAGGTTGATCACGGGGAATCAAATGATTATAGTTGAAAATATGTTGTTAAAAAATTGCAATGCATTTTTTAAATGAGAAGCATAAAAACATGCATTCATAAACATTATTTGAAAATCAAAGGACCCAAAACAGCCACAATTTACATTATTCATGGATCTTATAAAAACACAATAACAACTAAAACAAATATCATGTATAACATATGTAGCTATTTCATAAAAAATGTATATTGATATTTAACTGACTCCATTATCTTTCATTAATTTAGATTAAACTATATTCACATGTGAATCATTAGTACACCCACCATGCATATGGTTGAAAGAAACCTACCTAAAATAATTGATGATAAAAACCTCTTTATTGCACCATGACAAGGGAGCGTATGAAGTACAAAATATCAAGGTGGAAAACTTTATCTGAAGGATATCACATGATCACATGAAAAGTCAAGCAATAATGGTTTGAGGACATCAAGTATCAAGATAAAGGAGAAAGAAATATTGACGAGAAGGAATCTGATTGAGAAGGATTAGATTTGGTACTCACAAAATATGAAATAGTTATAAATTGGAATTAGGGTTGTGTGTCAACTAAAGCATGAGGATTGACAATTTAGAAGGCACTTAAATTTTATAAAAAATAATGATTCTTTTTCTTATACATCAAAATGGATTTAAAATCACATAAATATTTTATTATATTCTTATTAAATTATATAAAATGTTAATTGAACAAAACTATGATCAGTTTGAAATTTGTAAATTTGAAAAAATATTAGAAATGACTCACTGGTGTGAGCTACTATTGTGAGTCACAGGTTCATGTAACCTGTGTAAGGAATCGCTGCAACGTAGCCGTGTGAATATCCATCTAGAGCTACTGTTCTTACTGACCAGTCCTAAGACAAAATTTTGAATAATTGTTATTACTCATTGTTGTGACCAATAGTTCTGACTCACCGTTATGACCTACCATTGTAACCTTCCGATCATGAATCATTGTTCTAACTCACCATTGTGTCCTACCATTATAGCTCAACATTGTGACCTACTATTGTGACTTATCATTGTAAAATATAGAAATTTTTAAATGTGTTAGAATATGTTTTATTGTCTTCCCATAACACCTCAAACACTATATATTCACAATGTAATGAAATTGAGAGGTCTAGACCATCCAAATATAATTTCATTAGGATATACTTTGTTTTTTTGAAACATTTAATAAACTAATAGTAATCTAGTGATATACTAACGACAATCATCACACTGTAATCCACTGAACTTGTCTATATTCTAGGGCATTTTTTTGTGTCTGGGTATATTTAAAATGTTTTCTCCTAGACATGTAGGTGCACAATACTAGTCCTGAAACCTCTATGATCCTATTTGGTGTACTGCAGTTTCAACGTTTGATCTCAATGCACTGCATGTGGAACATATTTCTTTTTTGGAGTCCTCACCCCACAATATAAAAAATGATATATTATTTTTTCTAGAAATTATGTGGGATTTTATTCAATATCAATAATCCTTATTTTATCCAGGTTCCCTTGATACATGCACTAGTATGGATGGAATATGTATTCAATTGCATCGAGAAGAATGTAGAACAAATGAGAAAAGAAAATGGGGATGGTTGAGGAAATCCCGTGTTCTTATTTAATTTTCATATGAGAATGTAAAATTCTAAATTCTGAGAAATAGTGACAAAATAAAAATCATCTATAAAAATCAGTGAATCTTCATGGGATTAGATAAGAATTGAACTTATGTTATCCCAAACTATAATTTTTATGATGTCATATTTGAGTGGATTTATGTGGTCAATACCTAATGTAAAGTGTCACATGGTAATGTTCATATCCTTCTCTACCCCAATCAGGTCAGTTTTAATCATTTTAACATTGCATTTTTAAGTTCATTTAATATAATATATTAAATAGTTAATTTTTAACCATAATACAAACCCTATGGGTACTAAATTTCATTTAATAGATTCATTAAATTCAAAATAATTATTACTGTTGAACCTTACCCTAGTTGTTTAGCAGCTCGTGATGGTACTAATAAAAAAAAGTAATTTGATACATTCTCTGAATATTAATGAATATTTTGAAAGAATATAGTTTCTAATTAAGAGGTTATGAACAATTAGATTATATTGAATAATTATAAAAAATAAAAAAATACTATATTTTGAAAGCAAGAAGGAAAGTGGTGTGTATCTTATGTCGAATAAAAACATAAAAGTAAACTAAAATTTTTAATTGTAAAAATTGATGAAATAAATTAATAACTCTTGAATATTAGTAAAAATTAACTCTTTATTATCAATATTAAAAAATTATTTGTTTAATGTTTAGTTGAAAATGAAATTAACGATGTAAAGATGGAATTTAATGATTAAAAGAGTGGAAATTTGGTACAAAAAAAAATATGTGCATATTTTTTACATGTATAGTAGATATATGGAAATTACACATTGTGTAAACATATCATATCATGTAATATTGTTTTTTTATCTACTTATTTTGTATGTAGCACATTTCATAGTAAAAATATATCGGATACAGTGATGTGAGTTATTTCATGTCATGTAATGGGAAATCCGGATATTATTCTTCTCATTAATTAAAAATTATATAGGAAGTGGAAGTTGAATTTAAAATTATGTATATTGGAGTTTAATGATAACTAATCTTTTCAAGACTAGTAAATTCGTCAATAAATGTGCTTCATGAATTCAGAAACGTTTTGAATGATTCATACAAATTATTTATATGTTTCGCAACATTTAATATTCAATTTTTTTTTCAAATTTTCATTGATTTTCATATAGAGTTATCTCAGTAAACATTATAGCATTACGAATGCATTATAAAATTTATCTTGATTTATCATTAAATAAATGAATCCAAAATCTATATAAAATTTCATCTAATCATCATCTCAAATCATTAAATTAAACTATTTTAATACTTTTTCATCACATGACCTTAAAATGTAGTCTTATTATCTACACAAATCATAGGATTCTCTGAGTAACCTGCATATAATGTAGTGTATCACCATAACACAAACACTCTTGTAAAGATATTCCATGACTTCAAAAATAAAATTTTTAGAGCTTCATGAATCCTTAATCATGATGAGTAATGTAATTCTGTTACATGTGTCAATTAATTAAAAGTGGTTTCTCTTCATCACTTGATAACATACATTAAATTTTTTTATGAACTGCATCTGGATTGATTCTTGTTATCATATGATATAAAGTGACATCTAAATCTAAAAATATTGGGCCTAGGCATTCAACAAAAATGTTTTTCAATCACTATGTATAGTTCAGATCTACTCTGGGAACGTTCACCCATGGACTACATTTTTAATGAATCTTATTCCAATGAGAGTTGTAGTTACACCGAGATCATATATCCTAATCCAACCACCACAAATGTGCTCACACTCTCTTAAGTATGAGTCTGATCTATATATGAGGGACCAAAATAGGCTCTCACCCAATCGTTAACAAATAATCAAATCAATGTGTATAATATCATAAAAAATTTAAATCAATGAGTAAATATTTACCTCTAAACTACATATATTTTTACTATCTGTTTTGGATGGTGTCTAGTGACACTTATACCCAATAACTAAGGCCAATCCAAATCAAAAAAACCCTCATTTACCCTGAAAGGGCCAAAACTATTAAAGGGAAAAATTAATAACATTTCATTCTTAACATCAATATGAAATTATCATTCAGTATTAATGATCATTCCAAGAAAAAAATAACATTGTATGTATATGGAAGTCAAAATATTCATAATATTTCCTTGTCCATCATAAATGGTTTGTCAGTTTCATGGGGACTCATTTGATTGACTACATATAATATGCCACTATTGTAATTGAATAGAAATTTCACAAAAATAGTGTGATGGAGAAATGAATATTCATCCTAAGGAGAGACATATTATTTCTCAAAAATCCTCAATGTTTTTCTCCTTTTAACTACTCTTGTTCTGAATCCCTTGTATTATGGAATACAATCATTCCCCTTCAGGCCTAGAGAATGTGGAGAATTCCTGGAATAATTACCATGAAATGGGAAGATTATTCATATTTTGATCAACAATAATATAAAATAAATTCTTACCCTCTTGATTCATAGTATTATGACGTTATATTTTATGTTTAATCCTTATTGTAATACATTATACAGGAAATTCCATGTCCAGGTCGCACAAAACTAAACTGAACAATGATATACATTCTATTACACGCTCTGAATTTGTATTGGAACGATTTCCCAATCATGGAATAATATTTAAATCAATCTTATTTATATTACAAATAATTGAGATTTGTTTTACATAACGGTAGTAATTATTAATACCATTCCCAATGTGACAATGCTCAATGAAATAAATAATATATATTAGAATATATAGAATTAGGAGATTTATCAACATGTAAATAACTTACATATCTTTAAAAAAGACATTTTCAATTTAACCATCTCTCTAGGCTATTATTGACTAAATAAAAATGAAAGTACATTGTAATTATTTGGAGCTCTCTTACTAGATTGTTATCAAATGTAATGAATAAAAAAAATAAGAACATAATTGTTAGACAAAAAAACATGAAACCCCTATGTTCTCTACAAAATTAATCTCTCTATCAATTCCATGAAAACCTTCAGCTATGCATTTTGATGAATCCATCATACCCTTTTCATTCATGATGGTAGAGATAACAGTCTTTGTTTAACTAGGCTAAAACTCAAAATTTCATATAAATTAATTTACCTTTTTGTAGATCTGTGAACCTATATTATTATCCTAAATTTTTAAATACTATTATTGAAACTCAATACCATCTTCAGTATCATCTCATTAAATATTAACCATTTTAAAGTGATAAACTTTCCAAAAATCACTCTGTGTGTTGTGAAAACATTCAATTACATGAATGAACTAGAACTACCAATGTCTACATGATTCACTATTACCATCATGAATAGTTATTAAGAAGGTATTGATTGGACCCAGATGTTCGTGGGTTTATTTTTGGGATTTGGATTTACCAACATACATGAAAGGAGAATGATTCAAGCGATGATCACTTTTTAGATCATGGAATCTAATACTAAGAATATCGTGTATAAATTTTGGTATTGGTTCAATATTTACAAGAAAAATCAAATAAGCTAAGTAGAAACTAATCTAATCTAATTTAATTTCCAAAAAACCACAATATTTAATCAAAATAAAACAAATTGATTTAATTTTCATAAATAGATTCAATGAAGTATACATTATAATCATAAAAATTAATTATATATTAAAATAAATTAGATAAATTTAATTTAATTTCAATTGAAATAAACATAATTCCCTTTCAATAAATTCAAAATTCTATCATGGACAGGGATTTGTGAAAAAATAGAATATTTATTCTCTCTGGAGATGAGATCAATAGTAATATATCTTTTGTGTGTGTGATCCCTTATGAAATGATGCCTTAAATATTTATGCATTGTTATAGAATGATTATTGGAGTCATTGAAATATTGATTTCACTAGTATTATAAAATTTAATTGAGACTGGTTATATTTATATCTAATGTCCAATAAAGTGTATTTCATTCACAAATATTGTATATAGTATCTGGCTGAAAGAAAGTACTAATATTAGATAGTAGAGAATGAAATAAATTGTATTTTAGTAATTGACCATGATACAATAGATTTAAACTGAACATGGAAGTCTAATAAGGTAATATTCGGGTATAATCTATAACAAAAAAAATTATAATCCCAATAAAAAGTTAAATTATATTCGCAAGTATGTGGAAAAATCATTCATTGAGAAATTTTACCAAATTAATAAAAAAAAAATATTTCAAATATTTTGAATGATATTGATTGGGATTTAATTGGAAACCTTCACATAACCATACCATATAAGTAATATCAATTGTAATATAAGTTAAATAAAATAGAATACTAAATATTTATCTATATAGGTAGTTTTTAACTACTTTCCAAGCATCGTCCAAGTCATGATTCTAATAAGAACTCATTTTAGTTGCATATATGTTATTTTTTTCAAATATAACCCTTACAAATAATACTTGTATGTATTTTCTTTTATTTATCACTTTACCACAATCATTTTGGAAAATTATAAAACAAATTATATAATTTTTTATTATACATCATTCTAATTTAATGTCTTTTACATGGGTTTTTGGGAATAAAATACTCAAATATTTCTTTTGATGAACTAATAAATAACATAGAAAACATATTATGTACTAAAAACATATGAAGATGTAGTTTTCTTGAATATATACTGATATTATATTTGTAATGATAACACATTTTACAAAATAAAAGAATAGAGAATTTCATACTAAGTTATGACTATTTGATTAATGAGTCAAATTATTTGTGTATTTTTCAAAATAGTATTTGTGAAATGGGGATTTTCAAAACCATAATATTTTTCAATATAAATATCCACCACAATAAATACTTTAAAAAAAGAAAAAATTCCAGCAAAAGATATACATATAAATTAATAATTTATGCATAGTCTAGGGTATCCATAATGTATTATAAAATTTCTCGAGGAGAATTAGACTCTTCATAATATATAACTTTTCTTTATTAGAACCATTAGGTATTATTTTAGATCTATTCATATTTATCACACAATGAAAATTATTCTATAAATCCCATTTTCCTAATAATAGGATAGTTATTAGGATTATTAACAAATTCTAAAACATTTTTCTTCTTGAAATTATTAATTATTCTTGTGTAGAAAAAACCCTAATATCATAAACTACTGATTCTTATACAAAATAATGTTCTTGTCATAGTAAACATCCTTAAAACACCAAAATGTTTTATACACTCCTTCTAGTCATAATCTCTACATCTAAACTCATATCGTAGTTTATAATGAATTATTCTTAAGGATTTTAGTATATCTATGTAGCACACACTATTGTTCACTGTAATCCATCCATTTAGGATTTGGTTCAAAGAAATAATGTTCTAACTCTTCACCCATTTTATTAAAAAAGATCTTCTTGTATCATTTTTTCAATATAATCACAGTGTATATCAGTTTGACTAATTTTATAATCCAAAGGATCACATTCATGAAATTGAACAGTAGTTTATTCATTAAAATTTTTTGAATATTTATTGAAAACTCTATATAAATTTGATGTTGTAGAGTATCCATGAAATATTCTTTCGTTAGTGTTTGGATAAAAGTTACCAAGATTATAATTTTTTTAAAATGTAAAACTTGCATAAAAAAATTAAAATGTATCCAATCAATGTCTTTCAAGGACTCTATAGATCATAAGTTTATATTTTTAAAATAGTTCTTATGTTATCCTTTTAATTACCAATTAGTCTTTAATAATGATTTTACCCCAACAATGATTAGGTAAGATATATTTAAATAAAATTTTTCTTGGAATTTATTCCACATCATGATTCCTCCATTAAATAACTACTTTTCATTGTGGCATCCTAGGGGAAGAAAAATTATGTTTTATTCCCTGTTTATAAACAAAATAATTGAACTCCATGATTTTAATGATTCCACTATAGTCACATCCTAAATAAATAATTTTGGCATATATCTATTTTTTAACTATTATAAATAATTAATAAGAAAGAAATTCCATAAAATTTATCAATAAAAAAATAATACGCTTGTAAGTCATGAAAAAAGAAAAAATAATCCATCTAAAATATTTTCCTCTTTCGAATTGAATTCTTGATTGTCCAAATAGATTCACATGAATAAGATAAATTGGTAAAAATATAGATACCTATATAATTGGTCTAATAGAACAATTGGGTTTCATTACAATTTGTCTTCCATTACATCTTTATTTATTTTATAATCTTCGTGGTCAAAAATTTTAAACAATATAAATTCTGATAATTTTTTATGAATAATCATTTAAATGTCACAGTATTCTATGAAAAATGGACAATTAGATTTTTTTATAAATTAATAAATTCACCATCTTTCTACATAGTGAATTGAGATCTATAGTATAGACATTCTCTCTTACTGGAGCATTAAATTTATAAATTTTTTATAATATATTATAATATGAATTATTAGAAAAATATATAAAATAAACCCCATTAAAAATTTGAGAAATAAATATCACATTATGCTTTAATAAATTATTATGAATATAATTTATTATTATGATAGAGTTTTTATTTCTATAAGATCCAACATCAATTTCCATGAATTTATAATTTCTACAAATTGTAACATGTACTCCATATATATTGGATATATTGAGAAATTTGGGGATATATCCAATATTATACCATTATATTCATCTATCTATATACAATTATTAATTCATACATTTACAACTAATTTACTACAAATACATATCAATAAAGAAAAAAAAATTATACCTATATTTTATGGGGTCCATCAGTGTTATTTGTAAGAGATTTTTTAACCCAAATTTATTTGTTCTATCAATAAATTCTAGCACTCTAGTTTGAAATTTATTTTGAAATATAATAGTTTTTAACTGAATAATTTATTTTAATTATAATTATACAATTTTTATCATATTTCAAAGACTCTCTAAAATGAAAAGGTTATTTTATAAATTTTTCCTTTGAAGTATGAAGAAAATGATTTATTTAAAACTATAGTTTTCAATATGACATCATAGTCTATATATTTTTTGAATATTATTATTTACAAGAATTTGAGTAAGATATTCATCACCATTATTAAATTATGATGAAGAAAATTTGAAATCATGGAATTCATTTTTTATTCTTTTTTATCATATTATCATGCTCAACACCTAACATATAATAAATATCCAGTTTTT
Source organism: Viscum album (assembly GCA_963277665.1). NCBI lineage: Eukaryota > Viridiplantae > Streptophyta > Magnoliopsida > Santalales > Viscaceae > Viscum > Viscum album. The sequence goes on along the minus strand of OY728128.1, from coordinate 409,962,454 downwards.
TGAATTTATTCCTTCTTTTACATAATCCCTATTTTTAATTTTAAATCACATCAAATTAAATTTTATGAGTTCTTATCCTGATTAATTATTTTCATTTTTATTATATCCTAGTACATTATTCATTTAATTCATCACATTAAAAATTTTAATTTTCTGATTCATATTAATTTCCAGGTAATTATAAAGAATGTACACCATTTCTCTGATACATAAACCACTTGTTATAGTTTTGAATAGAATTAAAATATTCTCATTAAATTGATTTGATGTCACTGGGATCATCATAATAACATCATGATTCATTCATGTCCTTTTAGTCTTCTTTTTTTACCAAACATCGTGTTTTATCTTTTCCCTAACTTTATACAATATTCTAACTGCGGAAAATATGTCTTGATATGTCCAATATTATTAAAATCGTAAAACCTTACATAAATTTAATTTCATTAAACATTCTATTATTTATAAAAATATATTTTAATAATATTTTGTTGTTATATAATTTCTTAATCATTAATCAAATATGTGTAAGGTAAGTATTTTAGGAATATTTTTTTAATATATTTGTCGAATGACTCATAAAATTTAATTTACATGAATTATTTTTCTTATATTTAAGTTCACACATTTAATTTATCAATTAATTAGTAAATGAACTTTTTAATCCAAATTTATCTTCCATTTCTACCTCATACATCATCAAAAATTGAAAAAGTTATTTTACTTTGATATTAATGACCTCATGTGATAATCTGATTAATGTAAAATTTTATAGCATTTTCTGTGTTATGAGTTGGTGTTCTTAGATTACAATAATTATTAGCGGTATATTTAATAAATTCATTAGGTAAGGTTATACTATCTCCATATATCATTACAAATGAATAAAAATTCATTAGTTTGTATTATATTTAAGAGATAAAATATTATATATTACATCATGAGCTATTGATATTTTAGTACACATTTCATATTTTTTGAGAATATGAATCATTGTAAATTTCATTTGGACCTAAAACATAGTTCATATGATTCATATATTTATATTTAAATTAATATATGTCATTTTATCTAAATCCTCAATGTTTATGTAATTTTTTATTACATCATTAGGCTTGAAGAGTTTCCGATATACCTTGATGGAAATGTTCATATAATAAAGAATCATATGTTCCTTCACAAAACAATAATTATTTCAATATAAATAAATAGATCTGACCATTGACATAACTTCAATATTGTGAGTCATACCATTCATTGTTATGATGCTTATTAGACTTCATTCTTTAATAAATGTTTTCTCAAAAGTAAAAAAATTATATACCAATTTTTTCGGGGATAGAGTATACTAATGAATCAATAGGGGGATGAATAGAGTTCTTGAAATATTTTTCATTTAGAAAGGAACCCTCATTATGTATATGGATAGATCCCAGAATTTTCTTAAATAAAATGTAGAAAATCTAAAATAAAATAATAATTCAAAAAACATATTTACAGTGGTCCATGAAATGAAATATCATTGTTACAAAACCAATACTATACATCATGATTTTGGTGATATTTCAGTTGAAATTACTTTTTTTTGGAGACTACAAGTCATTTTTTCATGTATTTAATGAAAGTGTGAAAGAACTCGACACATAATATAACAACATGAAATTTCTAATGTGCATCAAAAAATCATTATGAAAAACTAGAATAAAATCTTCATTAACCTAAAACCCTCATGATGTGAAATTAAAAACAAAGAGAAATTAACAATGAAGTGAATTTTTGTAATATACAATTTGAAAATGAGAGGATGTCGTTCAAATAGATTTTTTGATTGATGAGATGATCAAGAAGATTATTCCTTATATAGTAATGACAATAGAGATTTTACAACTATATAGATGAGTAATCTTTATAATTTTTTTGAAATGAATCATTTAAATGAAAACTATAATAGATACTAAGTATATTGCATCTTTTATTCTATAATATTACATATTTAATTATAAATATTCCATATTTTTTTTCATTTTAAAGGTCTATTAATTCAAAAGAATTCATGATTTCTTTTTATTTTGACAATACATTATCATTTAAATAAATATATTGGATGTTCACCCATTTCTAAAAATTACCTATAAAATAGTATGTTCCATTAACCTATTTTGTACTTGTTGCATATTTTGATAAATTTCTCTTATAATAATTTATTTTACCAAAATTGAGTAATCCGAAAACTAATGCTGGAACAACAACATTAACTAATAATAAATGTAAATTAATAGTAAAAAATAGTCTGTTGAAAAATGACATGACTAATTGAATATCATCGTGAAAAAAAATTCTATAATAATTTAAGAATTATGCACCATTTTTTCACATAGGGATCTTTTCCATTTAGTTGAAATGATTCATGTTGTCATATTTTCATATCAATTATTTATGTATATGATTTGATTCATGTATCCAAGTCTGAAATAACCTAATGAATAACCAATCCAAATTAATCCACATAGTTGATTTTACCACGTATCAAAATCGCATAGCTAATTTATATATGTAACTAAATTATGTATCAGGTTGATCTATATAGCTGAATACTCACACAGTTTATTCCATCAACGTAGGATATTTTGACATAATAGATTATATGAAATATGGTTCATTTATTCAATTTATTTAGATGATATATATTCATAATCATTTAATAAAAATATACCATTTCTCTATTTACCCAAAATCCCTTATGTAGCCAATTTTCCATACATAGGTAAATTGTAATACACTTTACAATTTCAGAATTAAAATTATGAATAGATTATAAAATTAAAAAACAAGATGAATGAAACTAAATTAAATATCATTAGAAATATATGATGGTTTCATGATATCAACAAAACATAAATTACTTGAGATATATTAGAAAAAAAATTAATATCCCATCAACCATTAAATCTAAAATCCTATCAAAAAACAATCTATGAAGGGTAAAGAGTATGAATCAGCTACATGCATAACAAATGGCTATGTATCAAATTGGATATTCCATTAATATTTGGTTAAATATATATTGATATATGTGAATTATCAATTGGTTACCTAATAAATTTTCTATGTAAACTATTTTAAAAACTCCACTGTAGAAATTAGCTATGTGAGTCTTCATACTGAGAATTCTTCTACATGTAGAATTATTATTGGTGAATCAATTTTCTATGTGAATACAAAAATCATATAAGTCAATAATTTGGATACGTAAATAATTTTTTTACATTGAAAAATCAATCTTTATTATTTCAATAAGTTTCTGAACTAGTTTTGTGAATTGGTTGTGTTTATTTTACCTTAAATAATTTAACAACATAGAGCAAATATCTGATTTTTTCATCACCAATTCATCTATTTAAATATAGTATACACTATTAATAAATTGAAATGATTTAGGTGACCCTTTTATATAAAAATTACATTATTTAGTCATGAATCATTCTTAATTGATTTATAACTCTATACAATTTTCATCATCCACTATAAAAATTTCGATGTCCTTTGCTAGGGATTCAAAAAAATACAACAAAAAATAATCAAAAATAACAATGGGATAAGTAGGAATTCTCAATCCAAGATAAAAATACATGTGGTTCATGATATATACTTATATATTTTAATTTAATTGATATTAATTATATTTACAAAATAATTACAATTCCATAATAGTAAAATATTATTTTCCAGCTTACCTTGCAATCCATTTTGAAAATGATAACCACATTCATGAATATTTGTGGACTACCACCTCTAAAAAGTGATTTAATTAGTGTTCAAAATGATATTATTATTATAATGATATATTAAATAAATAAATTTGATTATTATTCTATTATTATTATTAGATAATTCTATATTATTATAAACATGTGTTTTATTCCAATGATCTATATATTAAAAGAACACTCATATGTAATTATATACTAACATCTCTATGAAGTAATATGATTTAGTTTTATTCACTTAAATTTATTAATTTTGATAAAAGTGTATGTAATGGATACATAAGAATCATTTCATAATGATTATGGATCCGGAGATGATGAAATCATAAAAATTGTTGACGGTCTATATCTACTAAACTATAAAATTTATATAAAATTTAACTATTGAGTTTGATTTGTTGATTTTAATGAATAATGGTAAATAAATGAGTAATTTTAAATTATAAGGGAATGATATATTATAATATATTTTTTAATATATTTATATTATACATGAATAATCAATCAGAATTTATTATATTTTTTGATGATGGGAATATATGATGAACTTTTGTATATTGGGTATGTGTTTCTCTTCTAAAATATATATCTATGAAAAAAATTCCATATTCACATTTGGATTCATTTCATAGGTGTTTATACATATCTTGAATATAAATTCTGATTATTTAAATGTAAATTATTTTAAATTTCAAATCTATAAGTGGTTACCGCTTTCATTTCAATATTATTCAAAGATTACGATTGTTGTATGGGATTATATTACAATCTCCTTTAATTTTTTGGATTGAATATATAAAACATATAATATCAAAAATTATTTTATCATTATATAAAAAAACCACTTATTTTATTCAAACAATTTTATTTATTGAATTATCAAGATTTTATTTCATTTTCATCTCTTTGGTATATAAATGTATAAATAATGTTTTCTAATAAAATATGACTTTATTCCTTCTTTTAAAACATGATTCCTACTTTTCTATAAATTATTTAATCATATTTTATTATGGATAGTTTTAACAATTCAAATATTTATTATAAAATATATAATTCAACAGCATTTATATTTTAAATGAATTATTATAAATGGTACATTCAATGGTTTTTTTAATAATGAATTTTTTTAAATGTTTGAAAATAATGTTCGCTTTTAAAATCTAATACATAAATGGATATTACCATATTTATATCCTCCCTTATCCTTGAATCATCTAGTAAATTTTTTCACTCGTTTCATAAGTTGAATTTAATTCACATTTTTTGTGGAATTTTATATTGAATAATCTTCTAGAATAAAAAGGATTATGTTTCATAAATTTTAAATTGTATTTTAATTTACCTCATAAAATATATTTTTTAGTTTTTTAACATAAATTAAAGAACATTATTTGTAAATAGGTATATTATATTATTATAATATCCAATTCCATTATATGGGTGGTTAATAATGGTGTTTATTTAATAATTCTATCACATAATCAATTTTACTCTATAGTGAAAATTTTCCAATGATGGAATAATTAATTTTAATTTGTAATTGTTGCATATATATGAATAGATTATTATTATGAGTTAGGAATTTTAGTTATATCCCTCTAATTCATAGGGTTATATTTAATGATCTATGAGCCCATTGGTTACGTGGGAGAACATCCCATTGGTTACGTGGGAGAACATCCCATTCCCAGCACGATTTACAAGTTTTTATCCCATGCCCAATAATGTATAATAGTGTTCATACAAAGCATACAAGGAGATGAATGTCTTAGTGAGTACCCCTAAAATATGATGTAATGAATGTCTTATTCAAAAGACTTGAAATAATGTTAGATTAATTTATTAGTGTCTATAATTGAAATATGATTTTAATAATTATATTTATGACAAATTTGTAAGTCATATTATTATGACAATGTTAATATTTTATTTTGTATGGTTGGTTCATAATTTTTACTGGTAAATATTAAGTATTCTATAAGTATAATGAATTATTCCAAAACTCATGATTTGATGATTTTTCCTTATTTGTGAAGATTATGTACAATTATTATGATCTTATATCCATCATGGTAATTCTAATATCAATTATTATCGTTGAACTGGTGAATATCATGTTTAAAAATACTCTTTAATACGTTATATCACATGATTGGTTCATGTTGTGTACTCTTTTGACAACACTATTATTTTATGAAAATTAATTATTCCTTGATTCATGAATTTATATTTATGAAACTAGTTATGATAATTATTTAAATTATTATTGTCTTATATCCATTAATAATATTTCATGTTGTGTTAGGATCATTTAATTGTTGCCTCTCATGTTTAATAATACTGGGTAATGGATCTGAAGAATTAATATATTATAATATATATAGATATTTATAAAGTGTATTATGTATAATTATTTTTGTTGTCTTCAATTTAAAAGAAATCATTCTACGTGATTTTTAATTTCAATCTAAAAATAAGTTGTATATGTGTCTGGTAGCAAAATACAGTAAAATTTATTATTGTAGGGGTTGTATTACTTTTTGATATATTTAGTATCTATTTAAAATAATTTAATATTTATATATTTATTTTATAATTCACATAAAATTGGAAGAATATGAGGTAAATAATGTTTTAATTAAATGGTAAAGGATTCAACTATTGGAAAAAATATGCATAATCTGAGAACAATAATGAATGTAAGGTTTCACTACAATAATTTTCAAATAACAACCAATAAGAATAATAATAATATCTGTATATTGAAAAATAACCACTATAAATATTTTATTATATTTTATTTATATTGTATTCCCAATTATAATGTGGTCTTAATAGGCTGGATGCTCTTGATTTCACTATACACTGTATTTTTGAAACCACTAGAAATAAACCACTACTATGATTCTTTTTCAGGCTGTGATTACATGGTTTTATACATGACTTGGTTTTTGGTGAAATTTTTGATCTAAATTTTCAAATTATTCCTCTATACATGAGATATTTTTTTAGTAGATTGATGATAATAGATTGTCATTAAGGATATTTACTTGATGATAATATCGTTTAACAAAGCGAAATAAAGCATACAATAATGCTGGATAACGTATCCCTTCATCCAGGGATGATCTTACAAAAAGGTTTCAATTGTTATTTCATATATTATTTCTTGTATTCCTGTTGAATATCCCAATATAATGTAGAAATATTAATGATATTGTTGGATTTTTGGATTATTAGAATGGGGATGTTGATAGATAATGAATACCTCACGATTATTTTATTTTTTATAGGGAAATGTCACTAGTATATTTTTATATGGATTTAACCATCTTGGAATATAATTGGAGATTTGATATTTAATTAATCATGGTTATTTGTTGAATTATAATTCATTAAGAATCACATGATAACATTAAATGTCGATGGATTAGGTTTTTATGTTGAAAAAAAATGTTATTGATTTATTGGAGATTATTCCCCATTGAATGAAAATATTTAATTAATTATAATGTGATATAATTAATTAATCAGGCTATTTATTGTTAGATATGATCATATGATCATGGTATTGAATGGTGTGTGTAATAAATGTTATATATTTTGTGTCTTAAGTATTGTAATAACATTTTTATTATTTCTAATCCATGTGATTTTTATACATATATTTCCATTCATAATAATTATTTTATAGGCTTTGGTTTTAGGTTGGATATCTATGAAAATAGATATGTGAGTCTCAAATTTTTTAGTAGGATTAGCTCAATCCATTGTTTACTGAGTGAAGTACACATGAGTTAGGCTTTGAGATGCAGTCATCGACCATGTTTTTAATGGGGAACGATGTCTAGAATTACATATTGGACACAATAATTTTTTAACTACTGGAATGAATTATAAATGGTCGTGGGAGAGACCTTTTAACTGAGTAATGGGAAACATAATTGTAGCGCTATAACAAATGTACTTCTTTGTTTTGTTGTTTTGTAATTATAAAAGATGGGAAATCGAATAGTCTTATGACCACGAGACTCTCAAAGTGAGTGTACTTGGGTGTAAAAATAGACTACTGGTTATGAAATTATTTTAGTGTTGATATAATCATTATTTTTTATTGTGTGATAGGGACTATCATTATTTTATGAGTCAATAATAACTCATTAAGAATCTATGGATGGGTTGGAGTCTCCATATATGATAGGTTTCCCATAGGAGTGGGATGATAACGTGATATGGGTGTGGACTACCATTAGAAACACATTTGAGGAATCATTAATGTTAACATGGCACTATTATGGGTGTATGAAGTGTCTTTTTGGGTATTCATGTGTTCTTGGTCTCTAATAGTAATCAATAGTATAATTAGGTGTCTAGTGGACATCACGTGGGGTGGTTTCTTCTAATACTATAGTGCTCAAAGGAATAATTAATATGACCTAATTTATTTTCCCTATGGGGTAGTTCATGTCCTAGAAAATAATTATTATTTATTTTGTTCATGATTACCCTGATGAAAAAAATTATAATTTAGGTATATCCTTTAGAAAATAGATACCTTTATGTATCTTTAATTATGTGATTTGGTTCTTAGAGTTTTAGGACACGACATATGACATTTAATAACCCACACCATGAATGAATGTTTTTTGATAAGATACATAATATGTGACATGATGTTAGTCAATTAACAGAGTATGTACATGGTTGTGTGATTATTTTTGTTGATACCACACCTTTATTTAATGTTTAGTTTTATGAGATGATCTATGTGATGTTCTGTGAAACCTCACCCAACACCACTATTTAGTGTTACGAGACATGATTAATAAAATTATATTATCCCCCAAACTAATTTATCAAATGGATATATGAGATAGATATGATATCCAAACAAAATATTATCCCATACAAATTGACATAGTGAAGTGGAAAAACATTTATTTTTTGTACCGTTGCTAAAAAACGATATGGATATGGGTTTCATTATAAAATAGCATCTTCGTATAGTTTATGTACGAGAAGAAAGAGATAATCTTTATTGTCACATTGTTACCCAATTACATAACTATATTGTATCTTATTCGTCTTTATTTTCACATAAATTGGTATATTTTATAAGATGATATACATATGATATTAGTTCATAGATACCTACTTTGTTTTATTCGCACAGACTATATAATAATACTCGTGTGAATGTTGACGTTTGTTTTTCCTTCCAATGGAAAAATGACCTTAGAAATTATTTAATATAAAAATCATACCCCCATTTATTGGTAGAATGTAAAACCTAACAACAACACTCTATTTTATGGTCTCTCATCATTTGGATCCTCAATCTCCCAAATATTAGTCCTCTCATCACATTTATGGCTTCTAATTCCTATTGGGTTTCTCTAGTTGGTGTGGCAGCACTCCTCACCATGCATATTTATTTCCTAGTATATTTTTCTCTTCACTATCATCGACTGAAGTTGCAGTTAGTGCAGATTTTTTTCTCCTCTCACCACCGCTCTTGCTGCCTTTTCTTTGTGAATCAGACCAACATCTTGGTCCATGTTATTGTACCTCAGACAGTATGGGTCAGTGCTGGTGGTGCTGTCTGGTACTCTCCTTCTCCTATGTCCTTGATGGACAACCCATCTGGTTCAACTCCATCATGGATTGTCTTGATTTGGGTCTCTTTTAATCTTGGGATGATTCTAGAGGGGTACCAGTAGCCGTCTCAGACTTGTTTCATTGTCATTTTTGCTTTATTTTCCTTTCCACCTCATCATTGTCATTATTCTTCTTTTTTTGGATTTAATTTTTATGGTAGGTTTTTGATTTAATTTGGTTGTTTTTTTTTTGATTTATGTTTATGTGTGGTTGTCTAATACTGTGACATGATTTGAAATGGTTATGATTTTGATGGGCTTCTTCAAGCTAGTAGACTCGAATATCTGTGGAAGCTTATGTTTCACAAATATTCACTGGACTTAAGTCCCACCTCCCCTCTCAAACCCGGTATAGTGTGGTGGTCCCTCTGTATATTTGGATGTGGTGTTCGAGTGGCAAACTTCCTTCCAAGAGGATGTTTTATTGGGTCATATCATGAGACAATGATGCATTAATTATGTCTTCTAGGTTTATTATGGTAGATCAATGATATATGGTTCTTATTTGTGGTTTTTGTTTCATTATGGAGGTTGTAGAGTGGTTTGGATTGGATTTGATGGATGGAAGATAGTGTGCACTGGTGTGTTGATGAATGGTGATGGTGTTGCGTTTGAGGTTAGCTATATCTTCTAGTGTCACTCTCGATGGTGACAAAAACTATCAGAGAAGGTACATGTTTTGGTGGGTTCATGTTGCGGGTTGGTACATGGCTTGATATTGGTTATGATGCTTTTTTGCCTTTTGAAATTTTAATTTTGGGAAATATGTTATGTTCGCAGGTTATCCTCTCTTTGAATTCAAAATTGAGATGTTTGTGTTGTTGTATTTCATCGATGGTTTTTTTCATTGAATTTTTTTATGGTTCACAGTAAGCCTTAAAAGTGTTATTTGAAAATATAAAAATATTTATTTTGAGTAAACCCTAAAAGTCATCATGGAAGTAATAGATTACACAACCCGAAGGTCAAAGAGAATCAAAAGTAGAATGACCACAAGGAGTTTCCCTTACCTAGTATAAAAACCGTAATGAAGCCACCCATTCATTACTATTCAGAAAGCAATGTCATGTGTCCTAGATGATGCCAAATTCCATGGATTCCTCCATACCCTCTCAATCATCCAAATCAAGAAGCCACTATATGGGTGAACAACTTACTCTGAAACCTATGTTGGGGAAGGTCCCTTTGATCGAGTAATTGTGAATAAAAAATCAATAGTTCTTATGACCTAACCAGAAACAATTGATACAACGCCTCATATACCATGGAGCACTCGAAACAACCATCGCAATACCTCACACTAGCTGAATCACTGCAATATCATATTCAACAAACTAAACAAGAAGACCTACAAGTAGACCTTTGTACCACCATAATCACACACCAATATCCCTCCCTCCTCTGTGCAACACCAGGGCCGATGACAAGCCACACCAAAGAAGAACAAGTCCTTCCACAATATTCATCATGCTAGGAAACAACTCATGATTCATACAATCATATGATCCGCAGTGTTTTCCAGCATAGGTCCCCTGAAGAGACCCTGGATGATTCCATGTCTGGGTCGATAGAAAAAATAAACCATATCAGGTTTGAGATCGCTGGTCATGGAATTCACCTGCAGTGACGTGACAAAGAAAGTACATATCCTGATCTGATGAAGTTTCAGTGTCAACAACAAAACACTCCATGCCAAGATAGAGGATTCCATTGCCGTTACTAAGCCGACACCAAGAAGAGGAATCCATTGTTAAAACATCTGATATTCCAGAGGATGGATGGAATATATTATGAGGCTGAAACCATAGCCATGCCTAATAGAGATAGTGCCAGTGCTCAAAGGCCCTTATGTTTGACTTATAACATCTTTTTTGTATGATTAAGAAAAATTGGATATTCCAGAAATATTTTCAAAATATTGTTTTTTTATGTGGGAGATGAGTTATATTTTAGTGCCCCATATTCTTTATTCATACCATTTTTCATTAATCAACATGTTATATTATCCGAGCTATAATTATTCCTTTTAATAATGAATGTAATTCTTATTCTTTCATGTTGATATAAATTTCTATTATATTTATATTAGATGTAATTTTTGGTGCCCCTATATATTTAAATAATTTTGTATTATTTACTCCTCATTATATGGGATGGATGATAAATTGTATTCTCATGATATTGCATTTAAACTATCATTGATTGTCAAAAAAAAATATCATATGAGGTTGCATGATTAATATGTTACGGTGATTTCTGACTAGGTTGATGTTGGTTTTTTGTTCATTTAATTACAGTGGTAGGGGGATATAGTAACAATATTAAATTTGACACTAAACTTTGAATAATTTAATCTTTATCAAAAATAAATTTGTGCTTTTTTCCATATGAATTTGTGAATTGGGATAAAATTATTTCCAAAGTGTTGTCTATATGTACTAAGAAAGCCACCCATAAATTATTAGACAATTTGAATTTGCATTTCTCCATATATTTGAGATTAAAATAAATGAACAATTTATACATGTACATAATGTAAGTCATTTATCCATTATACCATCATGGGGTCTCTAAATAACCACTTCTAATATGGAAGGAATAAAAAAGTTAAAATTACATTTCTAATAGTTTTTTGTATTATTATGTTATATTATATGAAATTATTAATAGATTGTTAACTACATAATTAAAATGTAAAGGAAATTAAAAAAATTAATATAATGACATAAATTTAATTTTGAATCATAGAGAGGTCACACCCCAAAAATAATTTTTAAAAAAATTGTAACTTATATAATTTATAAGATGATTATTAAATATTAATTTATATATTCCCTAATCCATTATTAGATAACATCGAATTAAAATATAACTCATTTTGGTTGTGTATGGAAAAAATAAACACACAATATGTTCAATATATTATACATATAAATAATTTTCAAATAAATTGAATCATTATTAATGTGAGGGACATTCCACATACTAATATTGGTTTGAATCCTTATGATTCAGTCAATTATTAAGTCAACAAGTTTTTGTGTCTGTGACAACCATTTCATGATTAAATTTTCTTATTTTATTTTGTAAATCTGTACCATTTTAATATTTTTTGGATTAATGAAATATTATCCAATAATCATACTCCTAATCATTGTAATAGAATTTCATAAACCACATGCTGAATAATTCTTAGACGTTAATCATTTATATTTCATGTAATGTTTTTTTATTTGGTAATATATATATATGTGTGTGTGTGAGCGTGTGTGTGTTTGTGTGATAATATTTTATTTCATCAAATGAACAAAAATATATCTATAATCTATAGGATAGATTGGTATAGTTATAAAATATATCATTTAAGAAAAATACGAATATAAAAACCTCATTAAAATTCAACAAAAAACTAACCAGCATTCACATTAAATTAAATAAGAAATAATAATATTTTGTTGATTTTGGGAAATTATATGTCGATAAATGTTATAATTTTACCAAGAATAAATCACACCGGGTACATAATATTATCAAGGGTTTTTAAAATATAAAATTTATTAGATAATTAAAAAAATATAATTTGCTAAAATTATCCAACAATGATATATTATCTCTCACACTAACTTATCATTACTAAACGAAATAATATAAAAAAATTTAAATAGGGAGATTTAAAAATAAATATAATAACATATATAAAATATTTACATTTAATATGACTATTATGTTTTAAAATTTACTATTAATGGATACAGAGATGAATTGGAAAAACACCCCCAGAAAACATAAAATACTCTAAAAAAATGAAAAATATAAAAGGTAGAAGAATCCAAAAAAAAATTCATGACACTGTAAAATAATTAAAAGAATGGAAATAAAAATTATGAATAAAAATATTCACAGACAATTTTTAATTATGTCATTAATATTTGGACCTCGACTACACATACACGTTGAAGTGTAATTGTTGTAATTAAAATTGATAAAAAGGTGAGAATAATTAATATAACTCAATATCTATCACAGATTGAAGTATTTATAAGGGATTAGTTCATCTAGATATGACTCCCAAATAGATTCATAAATTTTCTTTATAACATACATATTTATAGTGCATTACTACCCAGTTTCTTGTTTTTTAACTTCCATAACCCAAATAATTAAGAAATATTTCATGTTATTGTGATTAAATTTTTTATTGAAACTTAGCTGGGTGTAAGTTTATCATTTATATGTATAGTAGATCCTTTTAAAAAAAATTAACTATTAGTGAAGCATTATACACCATTGGTAATCATTGGTTCATTCATTATTGATTTAGGTGTTGTCATATATAAACATCTTAATGTATTTATACTAACTGTTCAATCTGTAGTATATAATGAGATCCAACAGAAGAAAGGATAGAATATCATCCCAATGTCACCCAATATGTATATTTCTAAATCACAAGAAGGATTTCAATAATCCTTCCTTGTTAAAGATGAGAAGGTGGAATGTGAATGTGTGATTTGAAAGAAGTATAGTAATCCCATATAAGATCATAAATTCTAAAACTATAGTGTTTTTTGTTGGGTCAGACAACTTTTTTATGTATTCTTTCCTCTTTATTTTATTGCTCAGTTTACCTATTGGATTGTGGATTATAAATTATGAAATATTTATTCTTGACCCGATACTGATTTAAATGTTCAAGAATGGTAATGTTGAAAAAATGATAACAATGGTAAATAATTTTGAACCTCATTAATATAATACAATAATATATTACAATTTTATAATAGTATTAAAAAGGATATAATAAATTAAAAGTAATTAATCATTATTATACAAATTTAGATACATAATACATAATAATTAGATTTTAAATGTAGTGAAATGAATAAATATATGTCCATATAATGTTAATTCAATGAAAATAACAAATTTCATGGAATATGTATTCTCAATATGTTATATAATTGATTGTTTTTTTCCTATCATAAAATGAAAACTTTGATGCTTCTAATAGACCACACATGTTCATGATCTCCATGATAAAACATTTTATCTCTCCTCTATAGGGATGAAATCGACTACTATAATCCTCTTATATAATAGAGGATACCTTGGACTCTAAAGGTGTATCAGATCCTTCTATGTAGTTATGAATTGATTATATGGTGGAAGAGAATGCTTTTATAATGGAATGATGTTATAACATATTATTATAACCTAAAATTGGTCTATCACATATTATTTATAATGGATCCCTTAAATATATAAAGTTATTAATAGATATAATCCATCACATGGATATCAACTATTCTAATGTTTAATATGTTCATGTTTGTCACGACCTGTCCCCCGGGGCCCGTGTCGTAACTATCCCAAGCTCGCCATCAATATGCCAGGGGATGGCGACTAGAACCAATGGTGTAAATCCATAAAACTGGGAAGGAAATGAATTTATAATCTTAAACACACAATAGAGTATGATATGGAAGTAAACAATAAGTAATGATGTATATAAAATATGTGCTGAAAAGTAAATTGTGCTCGTAATACAACCCCAACTGTAAAGTACAAGTACATCTGAAAAGGGACAAATCAGCTTAAAGGTAAAGGACAACTCATGTAATGTCCTCTTAGGTTTCTACCTGAAGAGTAGGTATAGATGGCCTCCCCAACACTCCATGTCTATCGGTCTCCTCTATGTAGCAACAAATCATATTGTACACCTCTAGGTGCCGTCCAGTCCTGGGTCTCTCAGCCTCCACCAGTGTTGTATTTCGTCTGCATCCAACACGATGAGGTGAGGGCATAGCTCATGCATTGGTGAGTATAATGATACTCAGTAGGGACCCCAATACCTTCACGGACTCAAAAAATCTAACATGGATAAACCAAAATGTATGAAAGCAACAGATAATTATTACATAGGTATACTCCCATAAATATACCTATGTTATCTAGTAACCCATCTCAATCATAATGAAAACACAAATGTAATTGACTCAGCTCAAACTAGGATTTTATTTTAGGGGTATTTTCAAATAGCATCCCCAGTAAAACTATCAAACATTGGATTCTGGAGTACTCCTCCTCTATAGAGTATTGTAGGCATGTCGCGTCACTGAGAGGCTTTTCCCACTATCCTTGGTCTGTTTTGGTAGTCCACATGTCGAGTACCATGGGTCTATCATGTCACATAGAGGTGATCCCCACCATGGGTCTGTTGCATCACAAAGAGGTTCTCCACCTCGTAGACTTTTCAGGTACTCCTCCTGTCGAATAACTTAGTTCATCAGCATCACACTAAGGCACTCCTCACCATGGGTATGCTTCATCACATAGAGGAGCTCCCCACTGGGCTAGTCGAGCCACTCCGAGTCGAATTGGTCATCAGTCATCAGGTCTCAGCCATTTATTACGTCACTGCACTAATCTTTCTATACTCTTCGAGTCTCTACTCCACAATATGAAGTTTGATACTCCAACAATCACAAAGCCCCGCGTAGAAGTATCTCAATGGTCCACCACGTCGAAGAGGTCTCAACACAACTTATGATGTGTCAATATGACGCCTTGTCTGTGAGTTGTTGACATTTATATTCCAGGTTCCCGGTTAGATTTAGGTTCAATAAAAACTAACCATACCTCCATTGTATCCAACCTCATGTGGGGCATGAAAAAGGTACTGTCTCACTCCAAGCATTATGTTTCGATAAGCAGTTCTTCAATCAGAGACCTGTAGCCTATGTTATGTGCAATAAAGTGAAATCTGGTGTAATGGGTCTGACAGTGGTCTGACCCAATCTGCAAATCTGACCCGGTCCATGGGTTCGACACGGTCTGCAGGTCCCACCTGGCCCAAATAGGCAGCCCGGCCCAAGGGGGTGGCTAGACCAATGCTAGCGGCCCGAATGGCGGGTCGGACAGTCACAATGTTTTGTGACCCTAGCCACTGCACGAATAACACTACCTGCTCTTGACAGGTATGTCCGTACCCCTGGTGCCCCGCACAATAGGTCCTTTGTCCTTTGGCCATCACCCTATGGGTATAGTTATCTAGGAACTCTTTTTCATCAATATAGAACCATCTCCAGAAGACTCCACTACATGTCGACAAGTAGAGGGTCTTGCTGCTGGTGACTTCTCAGCAAGGAGTCTCTCCACTAATTGGCTCTCTCCAACAACCCCACCTTCGTCGAGATGCTGAGTGAGATCATTGATTCCCTGATCTCTCTCCTGATCCCCTCCTCGAAGGTCTGGTCCCTGAAAAATGGGTCTCGTACCATATTTGTTTAATTAGCTCAAGAGGTTGGTGAAACTCATTGTGTACTGAGTTAAAGTCATGCTATGTTGTTGTATATGTATTAGCTACTATATCGGTTCCACTCGTAGGGTTGCTGGATCAAAATCTACCTCGAATCGGCTCTCGATGTCTGCCCAGAGAAGTGTCGACACGTCATGCACCTAGATCATCATTTCCCACCATCTGTATGCTGCTTCTTGAAGGAGACTCATGACAAGGATCACCATGAAGTCTGTTGGTTTCCCAAATTGCCTAAATACTCTCACCGTAGCCTCCACCCAATTCTCAGGTGCATGTGTGTCCGTTACTGAAATGAACTTGGGCATCCTCTGGCGCTGGAACTCATGTAGCATGCTCAAGCGGCATGCATCATCTACAGCTATGGATGGTGGCTTCGGTGGCCCAGTGAGAATTAGGACCACTGTTTCCTCCACTAATAAATGTCCATGCACTGAGGCCTCGTCACATGGAGGTCTGACATAGCGTACAACTCTCGGGGCTCTAGCTAGTGGTCCGCAGGGAGGCATCCTGAAAGAAACAGATGTGACAAATTCAAAACATTATACCTACTAAGCTGACCTGGTTGATCTGCCTTAAAGAAAAACATTTGAAAACACACACTCAATAAGTGTTTTCATGCACAAAGTAGGAAATGAGAAGTTAGGGTCCTTGTGTGTGGATACGTCGGCCGCCCCCACCAACATTGGACTCCCTAAACTGAAAACCATAGTTAGTTCTCTTAAAACTATTGCTTTATAGAAAAAAACATCATAGTCATAAGGTCTGCAGTAGAACGGACTCCTTTGATAAAAAATCTTCATGATCCATCCACAGAGGCCCGTATCATAACTACCCCAAGCCTGCCTTTCATAGGACAAGGGCTAGCGACTAGCACCAAAGGTGTAAATCCCTAAAACTGGGAAGGAATTGACTTTATAAACTGAATTAGACAACATATTATGATATGGAAGTAAACAATATGTAATTATGTATACAAAAGAAGTGATGGAAATTAAAAAGGCTATAAATACCGGCCCAGCTGTATAGTATAAGTACAACTGAAAAGGGATGAAACAGTTGAAAGGTAATGAGAAGCTCCTAGATCATCCTTGAGGGTTCCTACCTGAAGCGTAGGTACAGATGGACTCCTCACCACTCCAGTCTATCAATCCCCTCGGTGAACCAACACATTTTATGGTCCTCCTCCGGGTACCATCTAGTCCTGACGCTCTCGGCCTCTATCATCACTATCCGCCATCTGTATCTAACACAACTTGGTGCATGAATAACCCATGCAGCGTTGAGTATAACGATACTCATTAGGGACCCCAAGACCTTCATGGTCTGACAAAATCCACCAATGATAAACCAAAAAGTATTAAAGCAATAGATAACCATTACTTAGGTATATGCCCATACATATACCTAAGATATATAGTAACACAACTAAATCCTGAGAAAAACACAAAATTCATTGCCTCAACAAAAACAAGGATTTTATTATAGGGGTAGTTTTAGATGACATCTCTATCCAAAAATTTGAACCACAACTTCTATAGTACTCCTCCTCTACATAGTATAGTGGTCCTGACACATCACAATTTAGCGCTTCACGCAACCGTTGGACTGTTGTGATACTCCTACTATCGAGTTTTGGGGGTCTTCCGAGTCACACAGAGGCGCTTCCGACCATTGGTCTTCCATGTCACACAGAGGTGTTCCACCTCATAGCCTGCTTAGGTGGTCCTCCTATCAATTACCATTGGTCTATCGCATCACACAAGTGCGTTACCACCGTGGGTCTGTCACGTCACATATAGCCACTCCCCACTGGGCTAGTCGAGTCACTCCGGGTTGAATCAGTTAGTATTCATCAGGTCTAAGCCATCTATTAGGTCTCTGCACTATGCTTGCTCTTCTCCGAGAGGGTCCTCTCAACGATCTACAGGTCGATACCCCAACTATTATGAAGTCCCACGTATATGTATCTCTAAGGTTTGCAATGTTGAAGAGGTCTCAACGCAACTGACAGCGCGTCGATCAGATGCTCGGTTTGTGAGTTATTGGTATTTCTGTTCTGAGGCCCTAGTTGGTTTTAGGTTCAATTCAACCATATTGTACCTCAATTGTTTCCAATCCTCTATTTGGGTAATCCAAAAGATCCATCTCGGTCCATGAATTCTGTTACCATAGGCGGTTTGTCAATCAGACATCCATATCCCATGTAATAATAAAAAGGTGAAATTAGGTCTGATGGGTCCGAACTGGGGTCCGACCAAACCCGTGGGTCTGACTAGGTCCGCGGGTCTGTCCCTGTCCGCGGGTCTGACCCGGTCCGTGGTTTCGACCCAGTCCGTAGGTCCGAATCTGTCCGCTAGTCCGACCTAGTCCGTGGGTCCAACCCGATCCACTTGTCTGACCTGGCCCGAGGAGGCGGGCCGGTCCGCGGGGGAATCCCGACCTATGCTGGTGGCCCGACCCATGTTGGGTCTGACCCATGCTAGGTCCGGCCTAGAGGCCCGACAGGGGTCCACCATAGTCACATCCAGGGGGAGGCCGTAGGCCCCCTAGAAGTACCGAATGGAAGATCCGTTCGTGTGAGATCAAAATAGGTGACTGGTGGTGCCGGTCCATGTCACGCAGGACCCAACAGGGTCCCTCTCCTCCCAGTTGGCCGAATGGACAGCTTCTTTTCTCCTCCAAAGGCCAGCCGAACATGCTGCCTCTGCAACAAAGTTATGGACTACCCTAGTCGCGAAATCTCCCTCCATGCGGCGCAATGGCTCCATGCCACACCAACGGCCTGACGGCTACCCGTGTGCACTGCCACTTCATGTCTTTCCACGCAGCGTGACGACATCGTGTCCTTCTGGCGACCTTGTAGCCCAGTGCTGCCAGTTTTATTCGCGGCTGGCCTAATGTCGTCCGATGTAGCTCCATCGCAGCTCGTCGTCTGTGGTCCACTTCTCAGGTGATGTTGTTGCACTGCCATTTTCATCAACAAGCGGGGAAAAACAAAATGGGGGTCAGGCTGTGTTCAATCATCTCACACCCTCCACGATATGGTGATATCAATTGGAATGTCATAATCAAAGATCGAATGATATAGAATGGGATGAAATTTTAATCTCAAATTCCCTACCTCATATCTTTGTTCATTGACAATGTCTCAGAAAGGAGGACGTCATATCGTTGACGTCAAAAATGATGAAGCTGAGCATGGCGTCATCAGCGTTTTTCAAGGACGACACTCTCTCCTTTGTTCTGGTTGATGAAGGAAGAAAGTGTTCGTCATTCGTCGGTGGTCATTCCTCATTGGAGAGTTCTTTCATCTTTGGCGTTCTATATCCAAGAGCTCCTCAATTCTCCCTTCCAACAGAATAATGATGCCAACCAAATGATATAATAGATTGTCTATTATTTTATTTGTTGGCATGGAATCAAAATTTTGTGTTTACTTTAATGAGATAAATCAAATAATTAAGGGGTGGATTTGGATCAATTAACCAGTGGGGAAGGACCAGAGTTTTCTCCACCATAATTGGGAGATACAAGGGGGTAAAAACCTGGGTGGCCCCCACCACTTTAATTGAAAAGAGTTTTATAGCCTCGGGTGGGCACCACAACCATAACCTCTCATGGGATGTTATGGTGTGGTGGACACACATCTAAACTCTTCTTGGAGGTTTCACCACCAGGAATAAAAATAAATTCAAACATTATTTTTATTTAAATTATTCTTAAAAACTCAAAAACTAACATTTCATTGTCGACCATCAGTCATCGATGTTAAAGACTTCTTAAGGGAATATCGTTGTTGTGAGTTCAACGGTGCCATCCGATTTTAGTTTCGAGAACCGGTTCAAATGTTATAAAATCATGCTCGTACAATTAGTGAATGTACCCAAACAAAACTTTAGAAATTGATTCTGGGCTCACCAGGCCTCGTAATCAAGCACCATTAATTTTTGCAGACTCATAAAATTACCATGAATTTAAAAAACATTCCATGGAAATTCTGATTCTTTACAATGATGGGGGATTTGATAAGGGAAAATTTCACCAATCCAAATGTATTTTTAAATATATAAATGAATCAATAGGTTGATGTAAAATCGATGATATAAAATATCGATGATATGGAAATGGTCATGAACTAATAATTCAAACTAAAATATTTAATAACATTTAATAAGAAACTAGTATATTCATCATAAGTATATCAGATGATATGATTAATTATATATTATATAATATAATATAACGTTATTAATTCATTTCAAAAAAATTGACAACATGAAAAAAAATTATAAGGGCTTTTTGAGAAACCATAAAAATATTTGTGAATACATTCCAAATATTTAATAGAGTCACTATAAATGTCACATTATGTAAAAAAAAATTGTCAAATCCTTATTAAATGGACTAATTATTTCTCCATATTTCTATTTTTATCAATTAAGAAAATATAAAATCCCAGTTTTATACATCTATTCAATGACAATACTCTATAAAAAAAGTGTTACATATGTTTTAAATGATATTGGTGTGATTTTCTTCAAATATAATTATATTTCTATATACGGAAACACATTATAATAGATACCATATAGAAGATGTGTGTAATAATATAATCAGTTTTTTCCATGACCTCGAGTGGAAACTATTTATTGAATATGTAAATCTAGTATAATCCATCTAGAAAATTTGTAACCCTAAAAAATATAGTCACCATTATAAATAAATACATAAAAATTAATCATCCATGTATCGGAGAACAAAACATGCAATTAAACGAATAATATACTTTAATTTCCTCTACCAAATTCAATCCATGAATAATATGTCTCTTATCATGTTTAAAATAGGATAAACTCATCTTGGATTAGCTCCAACAAAAAACATTCTTGTTGACATACAAAACAGAACACAATTACTCTATGTATCATAGATTGTGTAGGAATAGAATCAATTTATAAAGGTTCTCTTTCACAATATCTTTCTAAATACATGTAATGAGGATTTATAATAACCATAACCCTTCACAATATAAAATACCATATGAAATTTAATATGATATATATTTGAGGGTTATCCCAAATAAT
This sequence comes from Viscum album, assembly GCA_963277665.1. Classification (NCBI taxonomy): domain Eukaryota; kingdom Viridiplantae; phylum Streptophyta; class Magnoliopsida; order Santalales; family Viscaceae; genus Viscum; species Viscum album. The sequence goes on along the minus strand of OY728128.1, from coordinate 409,940,625 downwards.
AAATCTCATTATATTACGTCTTCAATCTATCTTATGAATTCTATTTTATAGAAATTATATTGATTAGGAAGTATTATTCATAAAAATATTAACATATTATTAAAAAATTTTACAAATTGTGATTATAATTGATTATTGACAACACAATGAAACCCATTTAGTGGATAATTATTATATCAATTAATAAAACTTATGAAACCCAATTGAATAAAAAAATATTGGGATTTAAATTCATAAAAAATGACTTATTTTGAATTCTCAATTTTTTTTGAAATTTAATTAAACAACACATAATCATGTATCTCACATATCTAAAAATGATTTTTTTTCCAAAAACAATAATTTTTAATTATACCATTCAAAATTCAATATTGTTTGATCGAGGGATTGGAAAATGATGATATCCCATAATATTTTAAAATTAATATAATTTTGATAATTTTTTTTGGATTGGATAAAACTAAAAATTTTAATTTAATAAATGAAATTAAAAATAGGATAGAAACTAAATGAATATTATATTGAAAATTGAAGAGAAATAAGAATTGTGTATAAATCTATTGACAGAGTGCCATCATTCAACACTCCCCTATATCATTGTCTCAATGAATTATCTAATAATGTATACTAACTATCAACCGTATAAAAGAATGTGGAAACATAGGATACATTGAAATTATATTATGAACATTAGATTGGATTTTTATATGATTATGAATTTTATTTTTTATCCTAATGATCTTCAAGCATCCAAAATGTAATTAAAAATATTTTCCCAGATGTGGATTAATAACTCAAAAAAGATTAATAATGAAAGAAGTAATTATATAAAAATAATTTAATAAATTATAATTTTTTTTAAATAATATTAAAAAATACAAATTGATAACTAATATAAACAATTAAATTTATTGTAGATAAAATATAATATGTCATACTGAATAATACAACTCCAAACCTGTAGTGTATTTGGATATCCACTCTTCAGATCGTCATGGGACTTTATGCATGTAATGTAAAACTATCTCCCCACCCTTTCCTATCCTTCATTTGATTTATTATACCCGTGATATACCTTATACCACTCCCACGAATTATGTAGATTTAGATAGTCTTATTTAAAAATGAATGAGGTATATTTTTTTTCCTATAAAATATTTTCTTTGAATGACGGTTCTCATAAGTCATGTTAGATGACCAATTAATAACATTTTATATTCATAAATTTTGTTCAACATCATCATTTTTATTTTTAATCAAAATAAAAATTATTCCTAATGTTTTTCAAAATATTATAATTTTAAATACAATATTTTATGATTTATAAAGAAAATAATGTTTATTTTTCAACTCCTTGAAGCATTGATAGACTCCCTTAATTATTAAATTCTTATATGAAATCTAATTTCAATAAATACCACAATTTCCTCAACAGTTACCAAATATGATCAACCCATATTGTAATTTTGTGCCAAATTTTCTAAATATGCAATGAAGGATCCTCTATTGGGTTACAGAAAAAAGATTCACAATTGAACGATTTATTTAGGACTTATAAAATTTTAAACAGTTCAATATTTTATTGAAATTATTCAATCAAAATAACTATATAACCATGGAAAAAAAGGAATTTATCAATTTTTATTACTATGTAAATATATGTTCTTAAAATATCAAAGTGAAAAAAATAGTTTGACATCCAAAATAAATATATTTAAATATTTAAGTTCAATAATCTATGAAACATAAAACAATTTGAATTCCAATTAATTTGTAAAAAATATTCTTGATATATTTATTTAAAATTAAAAAAAGTATTATAAATGTAATATCTATCGTTTTGTAAAATATTAAAACATATACTTCCTGGAAAATAAATATAATAACAGAAAACATATTTCATCACATATTTCTATGAGATACACTAATTCAAAATAAAAAAAGTGATATGTAGTACTCAATAACGAAAATTATTATTTATCCGTTTATTGAATAAATATATATCCAATTCTTTTCTCCTATAATACACAAATAAATGTTATCTCAAATTAATTTTCCTCATCATAAAAATACATACATTCAACAATTAATTTCCCCTGCAAACACATTCAATTATCACCATAAAATTCATATAATCCTTAATATCAACTTGATCTTAGTCCAAGAATAAGTGCCCTTGTGATTACTTGTGATGGTGTTTTAGTGGTAATGGAATGGTTGGGTTTTTATGCTATAAAGATCTGATTAAGACAAAATAATGTCAGATATTTGAATATCAAAAACTCATGGATCCATTCTCAATAAAAACATGAGTCTAATATACACAAATCTTGTCAAAAAAATAAACTATAATAATCAGGATGGGATAATATATATTATATTTTATTTGAAAAGATTCATTTTAATATAATAAATATTAGTCATTAATTTATCACACCATATCCCAAAAAATTATGTATTTACTGAGAGAAATCATTTGATATATGAAAAAAATAATTCTCTAATTAAATGAGTAGACCTAAAGTAATATGATAAAATTGTTTATAAGCATCAATATATTTTTGTTTTATAATTATATATATATATAATGTGTAATCAGATTCAAAATATAGTGGTCTTTTCATAAAATTACTAATTTTTTTTAAAAATTAATTAATTTCATTTATATAATAAATTAATGTATATTGACATGTGTTTAATCTTTACAAACATTAATATATGATTCCATGTTTAAAATGACGTGAATTTTCAAATAATATTTTTTTAGAAAATACTGAAAGAAATAATTATAAAATCAAATAGGAAATATAAATTTTTCCATGAAAAAGATACCTTTTGAAATGAAAATTAAAAATAACAAATCTATTATATGTTTCCCCACACTGATATATTTTAAAATATACCTTTTATGAATAAATTTTTTTATCTTGGAGAATAATCATATTAACACAAGAATAAACCATTTTGTGTAAGAATACACAACCGAATTTTTATTAACAATTGTATCCTCGAAAGAGAAATCTAAAATAATAAATATTGAAACATATATTAATAAAATAAAAAAAACATAAAAAAATTATAGAAATAAAACTATATTAAAATAATGAAAGGATAATAGGATTGCTTAATTTGATCCCAATGTATGTTCTATATTTTCTGAAATTGGTTAGTGGTAGTGGTCTGTATATATTATAATGGTTAGTGTGTTTTCACTTACATGGTCCAAAAAATGAATCTTCCCTAATCATAATAATCACTAAGAACTTATTGATACTACAAAAATATATTATTTCATATTCCACTAAAAATTTCATTGGTGATGATGGAGAAGTTGATGAGAGAATCAAATATAATTGCGCAAAATGGAAACTTTATATATAGTAAATCTATCAAATATATGCTAAAATTTAGACAATGATTTGGTTCATTATCAACTATAGAATTAAATATGATTTCTTCCTTGAAAATCATCTATGTACCACCATACAAAGGTATATATATATATTTATATCCTTAAGTTCCTCTATTTCATTTGAATTTTATACATTATATCAAAATTATATGAAAAATAATTCCAAAAAAATGAAACTATAATTAAATTTAAATAGGAATGATAGTTTAAATCTTTATTATCAATATTATATAAAAATGATTAAAAATGAATAATTCATCCAATGTTTTGTCAGGTTCCATAATTTATTAAGAGTGTGTAACATGGGAAAATAGTACCATTATAAATTGGTAGTAGAATTTTTTCTTTATAGTGTTCTTAATTTATGAAAGATGTAGTATTTCATCATATTTAGAAAATTATTGAGTCAAATTTTTTGTTTTTTCATCATAAAAACAAGATATATCACATGGCCTTTAATTTAAAATTATATCGGCAAAGAAATTTACTAAAAACATACGATTCCCTAAAGCCTCATCAAATATTATTATAATAAAAACATAATCTATATAATATGAAAAATAAAATATCAATAAATTTTTAACTATCCATCACATGTTTCATTATTATAAAAATGGATTGAAACAAATTTTTCTTTTTCGTTACATTTCATTTGACTAGAAAATTTTATGTGTTTTATTTTAGTAAAATGAATAAAATATTTTCTTCTAATATGTTCATGAATTATATTTTTTTTATTTAATTCAAACAATCTTCATTATTAAAATCATAAAAATAATAAAAATTTTACAGAGTAAAATATTAGTAACCATTAATTTACAATTTTCAGTATCAAAATATGTGCATAATTTCTATTTATAATAAAAATAAATTAAAAAATATCTATATAACCATAAAAAGGATCGAATTGAAAATTATGTTTTATTCTTGAACCAAAATTACATAATTTTAATATTATAAATTTATTTTAATAGTGATATGCATATTTTCTCCAATAGAAAATTCAAACTATAATTTTATATGAACAACAGATTTTTAGATTCAGAAATTAATTAAATGTATCAATCCATGTGAGTTACTCCTTAATGTGGAGTTCAAAGTGAACGGTGGGGTAGTTCTACATTTTCATCCAAACTCTTGGGTATAAATAAAATATATAGTTTTACAAAAGTAATATTCTGAAGAATGTTGATGTCATTTTGTCCTTAATATATAGTTTTGAAAATTTCTATAAAACATTAGGATGAATGAAAAGTCAAAAATCAGAAGAAATATTGAATTTTTCTAATAGGTATGTGTTGAAAAATTTTATGTATTATGAAGAAGGGAATTATGTTATGGTTTAGCATCAAAAAAATGTTATAGATTTTCAATTTCATTAATAAAAATTGTATCTAGATGTGAATTCTTTTCTGTATAATAGAGTATCATGAAAGGGCTATTTTTTCATTAAAAATGGATTATATTTTCAATTTTAATCTTACACTCATTTTGGAGGAGGTATAATAACTAATAATTATCATAAGATATTAAATAATGTATTTTTAATGAAAAATTTCAACATTAGAGCTTGAAATGTTTCATGAAATCCATTTTGCATTAATATATAGAGAAAATGGTCATTAATTTAGGGGTTTTTCATGAATGGGGTAGATTTGGAGAAAAGATTACGTTTCACTGATGTTAGAGGTTACCCAAAAATAAATATTTCATGACAATATTTTTTTCATGAAAAACTAATTTGTATAATAAGTTACACAATGAAATTAATATTTTAATAAATTAGTGGATCATATTTACAACTCCACCATTCATTATTCCTAATCCTGTACCAATAAATGAAATCAAACAATATAATGATAAAATGGGGAATTCTTCCCCCAAATTAATGATCAATGGGGAGTTGCAAATTGTGATACAAGTGAGATAGTGTGTTTAAAAAAATCTTATTTTAAAATAAGTGATGATAAAAAAGAATTTCCATGACAAAATAATTATAATCTACCAATTCAATTCAAGATTATTTGATTATAGTACTACATGTATAATATCAATGTATACTACATGGACATTACTGAACTGTTGATCCATGTAAAATTTCAATGACATGTTTTTGTTTTATAACATGTTTTTTGTTTTATTTTCTAATCCCATTGGATAAGTTTTAATAATTACTACCAATTATGGGACATTATCAATTTAATTCATTGATTGTGTATAAATAGTGATTTACCCATCCGATCTATGGGTTTTATATTTTCCAATTATTGGTATCATATAAATTATCTCATAGTCATTAAATATGACATAAATATTGGTTTCAAGGTAGTATGTAGTGAAAGTAATGAGAATTTCCCTTTATGATGGAATAAACATCCAATTTGAGAAGAAAATAATGAGATCTCATATGTGATCCCTTGGGATGGATGTTTTGTATGCCAATGATCAAGGGATTCAGGTCTGTGATGAGATTAGATGGTATATGACTTAATCGAAGAGGAATAATTAAATGAAGACATATGTCACAAAATTATATTATTGTATGAATATTAGATAAAATTTATTTTAAGGAAATGGGTTTCACTATAGAAATTCTGTGGGAGAAAAAAATATATATGATATTTATAATAATGTGAATGATGAAAACCTCTAATGTCTAACAAATATGTTTGATGAACTAAAAATTAATCATGATGAAAATGTCAATATATTCTTTAATTTAATTTCTAATTTTGATGGATTTATTTTAGGTTTTTTAATAGATTAAATATATTTACTTTTTAATTATATTCATGTTTTATTTTACACCTCTCTATAATATGAATGTTACAACTCTTGAGGTATGTGATCTATCTATGCTTTCTATTGATATTATTCTATGCAGTGTGGTTCCATATGAAATTATGGTTAATCTGTAAGGGACACCGCTTGAAGAATGTAAGGAGATGTAATTAAAATCCTTTGAGTAAAATTAATTTTTATAGTATGCAATGATGGGAAATATGTGGATGATGAATTTATTTAACATTTTTCTAGAAAATTGAATAGTGTAAAAAGATATTCAATGGATCTATTGATTTGGTTTTTTTGATGGGGAAAACTACAAAAAAATTATTAAATGTGATGATTAAATTTTATTTATGACCATTGTTAATAACAAATCATTCTATATACATAGAAGAGGTTCTATGAAAAGGAATCCCACAAATCGTGAATGAAATTTTAGTGGAAGAGATTCATTTTAAAAGATAAACATTAAGATTTATACATTTTTAGGAAGTCAAACTATACAATATGCCTAATTTTGAATATTCCATGATCCCTACTACTTATATAGAATAAAAATATAAAGATGATGAAATTAATCTTCACTATTTTTTAAATAACTTAATGAATCACGAGGGTATTACAATTATATTTTAATATTAAGGTAGATTAATAGATATACTATAGATCCTTTAATGAATCATCTATGTATATTCATCACCATGATGTTTATGATGATCTACAATAAGGATATGTATAATATCATTTGATAAATTATGAAAAATGATGATTTATTTTTTAGATTAATATATATATATATATATTGAATGGTTGGAAAAGGATTCAATTACCTAAAATCAAGTATGAAGGGAAAATAAGTGATTCATGAAGACATTTAAGAATAAGTTATTAGAATAAGGAATTATTTATAAACTATATCAAAAATTGGGGAATAGGAGAAGAAAATAAAATTTAAAATGATTATATATGTAAATATTTTGAAATGAATCAATCATCACTCAGAAGGATTAGAGGAAGAATTTAATCATTAATGAAGTAATTTATTGTAAATGTTTGAATTGGATATGATACTAAAACATCAAATGTAGGAAATGGGATGGCACAAAAAATGTAATCATAATGTTATACATTTATTACTCAAAAAATGGTACATCATAATTTGATAGATGTACATTTCAACAAAAAAATAAGAAATATTAAAATAATTCTCAATCATCAATAGATAATCTCGAATTAATGATCATTATAAAAGTAATGGTCTGATAGAGGAAACAAGGTAAAAATATATTTCATCTAATAAGATTTTAATTCGATATATTTGAAGTCCATAACATGGTTTACTATAAATTTTAAATAAATAATTTTTTTGAATAATTTTTTTACTGTTATATAATTTTAAATAAATCCATTCATTTCAGGAAGAGAGGAAATGTAAATAGTAACTACCATACATAGAGACATGTGAATATAGGTCAATAAATAACAATAACATTTGATAATAGGTACTCCCCTTATAAAGTATAAAATTGGTATGATAGTGGATTCCCATCCCATATGATAAATATATATAATTAAATCCAATTACGGTGTGATTCACTGAAAGATAATAATAATTGTATCACCTTGATTATTGATAGTGGATGCCCATCCCATATGATTTGAAAAATTATTTTATTATGAAATTTAGGTAAATAGTAGATGAAATAGTGATATTCAAAAATAATTATTTGTTATTTATCAATTGAAATGGTAATACCCAATTGGTTGGTTATGAGATAATGAATATTGATGCTTCTTATGTTGAAAATAAGCACCACTGTATCCTGAGTGTGAGTAATCTATATTACATGGGACATTTATTGACATTCAATAATAATTGATTAATTGTCAATAAAAAATAAATAAATTCACCACTGATATATTAGTGGATGAATGATAATTTATAAATGGCGTATAGTAAATCCAACACCTAAATCATAACAACACAATTGTAAAAAAACCTGAATAACCATATATTTGGTCATATTTTTAAATAGATTTTAAAAACCATATCCATGAAAAAGGTTTTAGTGGAAATTTACAATTAAAGTCCGATCATGAACGGATATTATATTCATTTATACAAATAATATGATTTTCAAATTCTTATCATATGTGGAATAAAATAGAATTTAATATTCTGGATCTAGTGTTGACTAATGTGTGTAGAAGACATGTTTTCCTTGGAACACATGGAGTGATTCTACTCATTATTTTCATTGTTTTTTATTGAATAAATTCTTGTGTGAAATGTTTTTATGTGTAATCTAGATGTGATGGAATAAATGAATAGATACTGAATAAGATATTAGAATAAATGTTTTTTCACCATCATAATTTCATTATCTAATAGTGTATAGAATAAATTTCTATTGTATTTGAAAAATACATTGAAAAATATAATCTAATTCTTGAGGTGTTATTATTGAAAACCCCACACAAAAAAGTGTTTATTTAATGAATAAATCAATAGTTGAAAAATATGTACAATATTAATGTGATTGAGACTTCTGTTTCTCTCCAATAATAGAAATAATTATATACATAATATAATATAAACAAAAAATTTGATTGTTTCTATTCAATGAGGCGGAATGAACCCCTATGAAAATTTCAGGGAAATAATCCCTAAAAAATATTTCTATGTTTTTGGAATAAAATATTTCATCTGAAAGAATGAATGAAATAATGGAAGGTATGGGGTTGCAAAAAATGAATGAATTTACCTTTCATACTCATTGAATAGTTGATCCTATAAATTATAAAACAATATGATACAAAATTGTTCATGGAATTATTTCAAGACCATTGATTATGAAATCATGAATTATTTGAAGATATTATAACATGATGTTTTTGAAGATGAAGAGTACAGTGAAAATGCAATATGATTATACATGGAGGTTATGGGTTGATTGTATAATAATAATAGATCTGAATATTAAAATTATAAATATATAGATTAATAAGTCAAAATAATTTTGGTTGAAATCCAACCAGAACACCATAGTGGAAGAATACGAGAAGAAGTTGATCAATTGAGAACTATTGTTGATTGGTCAACACATATATGAAAAATGAGAACCACAAATGAAGATGATTCTATAATCCTACTAATGGTGGAACCAATATCCTACGAAAAAGTAACAAATTATAATTAATTGTTTAATTTCCAGAATGCATAACTAAATCATATTAATGAAATCCAATATTTAGAACATGTTAAGTGGCCATAAAATAACATATTTAATAGTAATACGTTGATATTAATGTTAAATTATTTAGCAATTTATTGTTATCAGAAACAATGAATAGATGATTTGTAAATTAAATACATTTATGAAATGTATTTATGTATAAGAAAATTTTTCTCCATTGGATACTCTATAGTCTATTAGGATTCATTATTACCATGTCAATTAAAATAGTGTACCAATGAAATTTTTTTATTGTAAATAATGGAATTTCTAAATGTTATTTAAAAAACCATTGAATTACCATTGGGATTTCACATTGGAAAAGTCTAAACAAATGTTTGTAGATTCATGATATCTCTATATGGTCAATAGAAGGAACAAAGATTACAGTATGATCAAATTGATTCATATTTTATGAAGCTTTTATTTATATGGGGATGTGTCAACTATAAATACAATGTGTTGAAAACTTATATAGTACAATTTATAGTGACATTATTTATAGAGATTATTATATTTGGTAGGTGAGAACATATAATAGTAATATAATTTTCTAATCCAAAGAATAAATAATTTTAAATGATGATGATTGGTGAAGTCAAATAATTTTTGGGTCCCTAGGTAACAAAAAATAATTAATACAATATAATTTAATAGTAAAATCATCCAATAGTGATGTCAAAGAAGTTGAAAAAACACGATTCAAACACAATTATTAGTCTAATTTACATCATAAAAAACACATGAAGCATGATGATGGTAAATATATTTATTGTACATTATTTAGAACAATAATTGTAATCATTTTGTGTTTTAATAAGAAAAGAATAGATCTCCTGGCTGTATTACATTTATAATATCATAGAAAAAATAATCATAATGTAGGTAATGAATTTTTTTCTATTCGGATCATGAGGAACATTCAATGTAATTTTAATTTTGTATTTTTATATGGATTTGAAATAGATCACGAATAATAAATATTTTATTATATAAACTATACTGGTTATGTAGTCGATCGAATGTCGACAAGTAGTGGATGTTTATTTATTAGAATTTAATGTCTTTTATGGGTGAGAAATTGGAAGGAAATCAATTCCCTACACAGGTAAAAAATTTGTTTATATCCTTGGGATAATGAAAGGAACACATATTTTTTTGGATGAATCATTATTTATATGATATTTCTTATTTGGTTAAATAGTCAATGGTTATATTATATGAAAATGAGTGTGTTATTTAACTCAAAAAATACATTTCAACACTCCAATACCAAAAATAAATAGATTTTATATCACTAAATCAATGGAAAATATTAATATGATATGATATAAATGGATCAAGTTAGTAGTACTGATAATGTTTCCAGTATCATGAAAAAACTTATATTTCAAAAAAAAATTAGAAACCTCATTAAATCATTGATGTTCATCAACATTCCATTTCATAGAAAGGATTATATTTAACCTCACTAAACACTTTTTAAATATTTCAATCAATTTTTGAATGTTTAATGGGATTTTATGGGAGATAAAATTTCACGGGTGACATGAGGGCTATGTTGAAAACTCTATTTATTTTAGGTCGTGTTCAATAGATTAATGATATTAACATTTTAAATATAGTCATGATATGTTTTAAACCACTCAATAATATAAATATTTCAACTCATGAGGTATGTGATCTATATATGAATTATATAGATGTTATTATTTATACTGTGTTACCATATGAAATGTAAGTTAATCTAAAAGGGTCACCAATTGAAGAATGTAACGAGATTGAATTCAAATCCTTATATAAAAATTACATTCTAAAGTATGTAATTATGAGAAATATGTGGATGATGAATTTATTTAACTTCTTTCTAGAAAATTCATTAGTGGAAAATAGATATTAAATGGATCATTACTTTAGAAATTTTTGATGGGGAAAAGTACCAAACAACGATTAAAGGTGATAAAGAAATTACCATGATGACCATTGTTAATATTAATTTATTCTGTGGATTTATAAGTGGTTCCATCAAAAGGAAACACACAAATAGTGAATGAAATTGTAGAAGAAGAGCTTAATTATTAAAGATAAACCTGATTATTTATACTTTTTGACGAAGATAAAATAGATAACATGTCTATTGTTGAATATAACATGATATCTAAAACAAATATAGAATTAAAATATATGTAGGATGAAATTAATCTTGACTGTTTTTTCAATAACATGATGGAACATGATGGTATGAACAGTTATATTTGAACATAAAGGTAGATTAATAGAAATACCAGAGATATTTTAATGAATATTTTTCTTTTATACAGATAATTATGATGTATATGATGATATTTTAAAATGATATGTAGAATAACATTGTAAAAGATATGAAAAATAATGATTGAATTTTTAGATTAATATATATGTTGAATGGTAGGGAAACAAATCAATTACTTAACATCATGTATGGAGGGTAAATGAATGATTGTTGAAGAAATTTAAGAATAATTTATTACCATAATTATTTATCTAGAAACTATAACAGATATTGGGGAATATGAGATGAAAATAAATTTTAAATGTTTTAAATATATAGCTCTTTTGGAAATAGTCATGCATCACTCAGAAAGAGTATATGAATATTTTTATGGTTAAATAAGTTTTTTTAGAAATGGGGGAATTTAATGTGATACTAAAACATCAAATTTTGGAAATATGATGGCATAAAAAAATTTATTCGTAAAGTTATACATTTATTATTCAAATATGTGTACCTAATAATGTGATATATGTACCTTTAAAACAAAAAACACGAAATATTTTAGTAATTCTCAATCATCAATAGATAATATACAACTTATAATATTTATAAAATTAATGGTATGATGGAGGAATAAATGTGAAATGATATTTCCAATAATAAAATTTAAATTTGGTATATTTGAAGGCCATACCATGTATTACTATAAATTTAAAAAAAATTTATGAATACGTGTTTTACAGTTCTATAATTTTAAATAAATCCCTTCATTACAGGAAAAGAGGAAGTCTAAATAGTAGCTACCATTTTAGAGACATGTTAATATAGGTCATCAAATAACAATCACAATTAATAATATGTACTCCCCTTACAATGTAGAAAATTATTATGACATCAATAAATATGCTAAAATTTACATGGATATGCCATCTCATTCCTCAACTCAATGTGGTATCACCAGAATGAAAAATATATATTTTGAAATCCAACCAAGGTGTGATTCACTGAATTCTAAAAATAATGGTATCACATTTAGTATTGGTAGTGGATGTCCATCCCTTGTGATTTTAAATATGAGTTTATTAAAAAAATAATTAAATAGTAGATGTAATGGTGCTATTCAAAAATAATTATTTGTTATTTATCAATGTAAATGGTAATACCCAACTGGTTGTTTATGAAATAATTAATATTGATGTTCTTAATGTTGAAAATAAGTATCAACATATCCATAGTGTGAGTAACCTATATTACATAGGGCTTGTAATGACATCTAATCATAAATATTTAATTATCAATGAAAATTAGGTAAATTCACTCATGATATATTAGAGGATGAATGTTGATTTATAACTAGATGATAGTAAATTCAACACTTAATTCTTAACAATACAATAGGAAAAAACATTCATCACCATATATATGGTCACATTTATAAAATGGTCTTAAAAACCATATCCATGAAAATGGGTTTAGTGGAAATTTACAATTTATGTGCGATTATGAAAGTATATTAGATACATTCATACAATGAAATTGGTTATTAAATCCTTATCATAAGAGGAATAAATTAGAATTGAATATTTTGGAACTGGTATAGACAAATTTATGTGGACACATTTTTGTCCTTAGAACAAATGGAGTGAGTCATCTCACTATTTTTATTGATGTTTATTGATTCATTTCATTTGTGAAATTTTTTATTGTAATCTATAAGTGATTGACTAAATGAACAGATACTTAAGAATATTTGAGAATAAATGTTTTTTTCAAAATAAAAATTTTATGATATAATAGTCTATAGAATAAATATCTGTTGGATTTTAGAAATAATATTAAAAAAACAATCTCATTCATGATATGTCATTATTGACAACCCCACACCATAATGGGAGTTTTTGAAATAATAAATAGATAGTTGAAAAAAAATTACAAAATTAAGGGGATCTAGAATTTTGTTTCTCTTCGCTACTAGAAAAACGATATACATATTAGGATGGAATTTTAAAATCAGATAATATCTATTCTATGTTACAGAAGGAACCCCTTTAAAAATTTCATGGGATGAATCACTAAAAAATTATTTCAATGCTTTTGGAATAAAAAATAAAATATCTTCTGAAAGATTGAGTGAAATAATTTTAGATATGGGGATGCAACAAATGAATGAATATACCTTTGATACTAAATGAATAGTAGGTCTTGTAAATTATAAAATAATATTATAAAAAATTGTGTATGGAAATGAATTCAAGACTATTTAGTATAGAATGATGAACTAATTGAGGATATTATAACCTGATGTGTTTGAAGATGAAGAGTTTGGTGAAAATGGATTTAGATTATACATAGAGGTTTTGGGAAGATTGTATACCAATAATGGATATCAAAAAAATGATACATATATAGAGTTATATATCAAAATAATTTTGGGTGTATCCCAACCAAAACACCACTGGGGAAGCATATGAGAAGAATTTAATCCATCGAACACTATTTTATATTGGTCAACACCTATAAAGAAAATTTAGAATAAAGAATGAATATGATTCTATTATCATACCAATAGTGGATCCAACATCCTATGAAAAAGAAATGAAGGATAAATAATTGGTTAATTACATGAATGAGTAATTATATCATATTGATGAAAAAAATCATGTGATTTTGTTATGTTCCGATCAAATAAATTAGTTAATAGATATATGTGGATGCAAATGTTAAATTATTTTTCAATGTTTTCTTATCAGAATCAATTAACAGATGATATGTAAATAAAATAAATATATGACGTGTATTTATGTATAAGAAAATTTCTCTCCAATGGATCTTCTATAGACTATTAAGATTATTAATTACCTCATAAATGAAATTAGTGTACCAATGATATCTTATACATATCAATAATGAAATTAATAAATGTAATTTTTAAAAAACATTGAATAACCAATGTGATTTCACATTTGAAATGTCCAAACAAATGTATGTAGATTCATGAAGTCCTAATATGGTCAGTATATGGAACCATGATTATTGTACGATAAATTTGATTCATATTTTATGAGGCTTCTATTTATATGGGGGTATTTCGACCATAATAACTATTTTTTGAAAACATATAGAAAACAATTTATATTTCCATTGCTTATGAATGATAAATTGTAATATATATGAGAGCATATAACAGTAAAATAATAATCTATTCACAGGAAATAAGAATTTTAAATAATGATGATTGGTGAACTCACATTATTTTTTGGGCCATAGGTATCCAAAAATAATTAATACAATATCATTTCGTAGAAAAATAATGCAATAGATGTGTAAGAGAAGTCGAAAATAAAATATTCAAAACCTATTTTTACTCTAATTTACATAATACACACATTAAACATACAGATTGTAAATATATTTATTGTACATGAATTAGAATGATAATTGGATTCATTTTGTGTATGAATAAGAATAGTAAGAATCTCGTCATTTCAATACAATTATAATATCACAAGAAAAATAATACTAAGGTATATAATGATTCTTTATCTAAGTGGATCATGAGGTACATTCATGGTACTTTCAATTATGTATTTTTACTTGTTGTTGGAATGGATCATATGTAATACATATTTTATTATTGAGACAAGGGTTGTTATGAAGTTGGTAGAATGGCCACAAGTATTGGTTCTTTATTCATTGGAATTGAATTCCTTTTATGGGTGAGAAATTAGAAGGAAATCTCTTCCATACAAATGTATAAAAAAATTTATAGCCCTAGGATAATGGAAATACCACATCTTTTATCGTTAAAGATCCATCTTTATGATATTTTCGATTAGGAGAAATAGTAAATGGTTATATTATATGATAATGAAAGTGTTATTGAACATAGAAAAAATACATTTCAACACCCATATAAAAAACAGAAAGAGAGTGTATATCATAAAATCAATGAAAAATATTAACATTGTTTTCATTAAATGGATCTAGTTTGTATTAATGATAATGTTTCATGTATCAAGAAAAAACCTTTTTTTCAAAATAATTTTTGAAACATCATTAAAACATTGATGTTCATTGACATTCCATTTCATTTAAAAGATTATATATAACCAATGTAACCAATTTTTAAATATTTCAATCAATTTTTGAATCTGTAATGGGATTCGATGGGAGATAAAATTTCTTGGGTGATTTGATATCTATGGTGAAAAATCTATATATTAACGTTTTTTTTCAATAGATGATACTATTTTGGTGAAATTAAATGGCCACAAAATCATTTATATAGATCTAGAGAATTGTTTTGAGAATGATTATAGTCTATAATAATTAAATTTTTCATTATAATGTCATTATTTTGAAAAAAAATTATCACATAAACATAGAGTTATATATGAGTTATTTAACTACTATCATGTTTCTTTGTAATTTATAATTTATTAATATTATATTTAAGTGAAAAAATTACACATATATTGATATTTTATTGAACCAAAATTATTAGATGTTATAAATTGATTGTATTTTGTGTTTATTTACAATAAGAAATGTGTTTATCAAGGAGTTTTAACGGCATGTGAGTTAATCTATGCAATAGGATTCAATGTTGAACGGGGCACCAAAAATATTATATTTTCTAATACATTTCCCAATAAAATTAAATGTAAATTGAAGTGTTTCACCAAATTAATGTTCTCATGAGAGATGTTATTGTTTTATCTCAATGTAATTGTTTCATGAACATTATGAAAACTCATGATTTATGGGTGATTTATAAATCTCACCAAAATATATTCTTCCACAAATATGTATAAGATTTCTAATTTAAGGATGTTAAATTTAGTGAATAAGGAGAGGAAAAGTATCATGAACACAATCAAAATATTATTTTTCATGGAATGAATATCTAGAGGTGACACATTTTGTGAGTGGGATTCAGTTCCATGAATGGTTTTTTTTCAATAAATAGACTTTTATTCTATATTTGAAACCAAAAATGTTTTTATACAGGGTTAATCAATAACAATTCATGTAATACATAGTTGAACATATATATAATCGGAAAAAAAATCTATAGACACAAGTAATATGAAATGAATGGATAAAAATTTACTAGACCCAACCGAGTTCATTGAAGTGTGTTATTTTGAAATCTAGTGGTTTTGTAAATTTTAGAGGTTATGTGAAAAACAATGTTTCAAAAAAGAGGATTTTTTGTAAAAAATAATAATGTGAACTCTATGGAATTTAGAAAATTCTTATCAAATTAAATAAAGAATCATATTTGAACTGAAAAAAATAAAAATATCATTATCATTTACTTAGATATGAGACCATTGTTCTTTCCCATATAAATTGGAAGGCATATCCTAAAACACTAATAACGTTGGATTTTAGAGAATTGATCAGTAGGAGATAGTTTATTGTCCAAAAAAAATTTAAAATATAAAGGATTATGACTTGGAATGATTATTTTCAAAAAATTGTAATCAATAAAATCTAGTGAATCATATTATATTTCATTATGATTTAAATAGATTAATTATATTATCCTTGAATAATCCTTATTTGTGATCCATATAAAATAGTTTTTTTTTTCTGTTTAAATTTCACAATATATGTTTCCAGGTGATTGGAAAATCTACTAATATAGGATTACTATGTTCCTACTATCATGTGGAAAAATTCCTGTAATTTATATATAATTTTGATACCCATATGTAACATTCCCTTCTCAACTTGTTCCCTGGTCAAAAAATTATAAAAATATAAAAAATTGTGAATTTATTTCATTTTGATAAAACTATTTTTTGGTATTTAATATCTTTAATATATGATAATGAAATTATTAAGAATACAGAAACATGAAAAATAATAGATTAAAATGAAATTTAAATATTAATTAATTAATAATTTATGTACATGTTTCATTCAATAGACTCCACCCCTTTATACTTTTTTAGTTTAATTTTATAATTATATAACTGTCTGATCACTCAAAGAACTATTGGTGAACTCTTATGTTGCGTATGAACCGTATTGAGGACTTAGATATGGATTTTTATGAATTTATAAAAGTTACACACTATCCACAATACATACGATAAACCAAATTTTTTTGAACAAATAATTCATTGTTGGGATACATTTACAATTGATGTTAAAACAACCTCATAATTACAAAATTTTTAATGGAAAAATGAAACTAAATAGTTAAATAAAAAGGGAAAATGAAAGTGTTGTCCATAAATCATGAAATATTTTCATTATAAAATATGATATTATAATTTTATTATAATGTATAAATTGTATTTTATCCTTATATCTCCATCATTAATAGCTATATAAGAGTTTATCCATGAAATAGATTAATTAGCCCTTGTGTTTTCTTCATAATCCAGTTTTTATTCTCTTACTAACATCTACCCTCCACAACCCCATATCACTTTTTATGGATGTAAGTACAAGTTACTATAATAAATGACTAATAATTACATTTTTTATATAATGTAAAGTGATTGGTTTTTGGGTTTGATAATCATAATTGAAACAATAATGATCATATTTCAGTGACTCTCAATGAATAGATGTGTGTATATTAACTAATCATATTACTAATGATATTTAATTTATAAAAAAAGTATAAAAACATTTTCATACTTTTTAATGTAATATATTATTAGTAATTATTCTATAAAATTGATTCATGATATCATTTTTATCATAGTTCATGTTGTTGTATAAAACATTAGAAATATGAATATAATGCTATTAGTGAATGTGTTTAAGTGGTTTAATTTGTAATGATATAAATATTAATAAAACATAATGATATTAATTATATTATTCGTTGGTTTAAATTATTGTATAATGATATTTTCAAAAATAAGAAATAAAATAGATGAAAAATAAGATATGTTAATCAATAGAGGCAGTTGACTGGGAAATTGGTAAAGAAATTCTTTGTAATTTCCATAATGGACAATTGGAATAGTTGTAAAAGATTTTTTTATAAAAAAACTAAAATACATACTTTTAATAATAATATTAATAATAAATATATTAAGGAATATGGTGGTTTAGAAAAAAATTCTAATTTGTGGGAAGTAATCCCGTTAAGAACAACGGATTCCTCCTAAAGTATTATATAAAATGGAATATATTAGATACAAAAATAATTCAACAGATTATTAAAAATAGATATTATCATATGTTCAAAAAATTAAATTTTTTTGATAATTATATGTTTTGGATTGGTTGAGAAAATTCATCCTTTTTCAGATGTGATGTTAAGCGTAATTAATGTTTTAGCTTGTACTTTTCAAAATATTAATTTCTACATATGATATCAATTTTATAAAATAATATTTCTATGTGCAATAACAAAATATCATTAATATTTGCCTATTTCATGGGTAATAACATGTTTTTAAAGAAAATTTTATTTTAAAAAATATTTTTATTTGTATGATAATATCATAAATGTATTGTCACGAACCAAATCTGGTCGCCGCCCAAACCGGGCACTTGTGATATTATTTGTATGATAATATCACAAGTGCCCGGGTATCATTTATTTAGGGTTGGGAACGATTTACCCGAATATGAAGTCATAAACCATTAAAAACAATCAATAAACTAAATCTGAAAATTTATACCAAATGATGTTTAAACAAAAACCAGAACTGAATACATAGGTTTAGAGCCAATACAAAAGGTCCAAAGACACAATGGAACAGAAACAAAACAGCCCCATGGGCTCCACATGACAAGGGGTCATCACCCCCAAGTCGTCTCCACTACTCCGCCCCAAGGATGAGGACTAACACCCTGAACCGCCATCAGCCTAAGCGTTTACTTTACCTGGGTAAAAAAAAGGTCTACTTACACCCAAGGGGTTTAAGTAGGGTGTGAGCCTAATCCCAATAGGATACCACCCATTGATTCCAAGGTTCATGCAATACAAGGTGAAGAAGCAAACAGTTTTAATATGCAATTAAAAGCGGTGAAAAATTCCACAAAATGAAACATTAAATTGAAAACATTTTTCAAGATAAACCTTTCAGAATGTTAACAAATTTAATTAGGAATATTAGATACTGCATTATAATTCCAAATACACCCAAAAACAAGGTCAAATACCACAAATCCACTGAGCAACAAAACCGGGAACACCCCTAGGCACTAGATAGTCTCAGGCCCCATGTACCTCGTACCTCAGTGTAATGTAACCATAGTAAAATCATTTCTAGTGCACGAGCCACTAGTAGGGAACATACCCATAACCTAGTGGTCCCCAATAATCATCCACATAGTTTAGTTAGAGTTGTCGTTATCCAAATGCTAAGTGAAACATGGACAAAACCCATCCGGTCCACTAGCCGTACTAGTACAAATCCGCCCCACCTAGGTACCCGGGCTTCCCCCTTTGTGCTCAAACAATTTCAGGATTTAACACACATCCATTTTAATGTAAAACACCACTAATGGTCACATAAACCAAATACAGTAGCTATCTCATTTTATACCACTTAAAACACACAACAAACTCTTTGAATTTGAATAAATCAATTTCACAAAATCTCGTGTAGTTTTGCACACAAAGCCCCTTAAGAAACCAACTTGTACATGATGTTCACAATGGTAAGTTACCAAAACAGTAAAGGCAGCCCAATAAATATCAATTAAAACAACAAATCAATTTTTGGGCATCCTCATGTTAAACAAGAAGTGTTATCTTTGTAAAACCATCATTTTCACACAAAAGTGGAACCAAAACTTCACTTTCTTTACAAACACAATTAAAACTCATTTTTTTGCAGCAATTACCAAAGGGGATAAACATTATAAACAGTATTTCATGCCTTATTACAGATCAATAAAAACAACTAAGTATTTATAGGGAATCCCCAAATAAACAAACAAAACACCTCTTTGGAAAAAAACCCACAATTTCACACCAAATTGACATTTTAAATTCAATTGCAATGGAAACATCATTAAAACCAATTTTTGTAGCAATAATAAAATTATATAAATCTGAAAATATGATAAATACAACATGATAATACACACAGATTGTATCAACATTGGAATCACCTACCAAATCAAATGAAACCATTGAATCCTTTGTGCGAAAACACAAACGCACCACCGCCACACCTCAAGAATGGTAGATCAAACCTAAAAATAGAAAATTGGACCAAGAAAACCCAAGGTTAAACCTTAGGTTCGAACCCCCACCCACTGGTCATTGTTCACTTCAATAAAAAGGGAGGAAACCCTAAAAAAATAGAATGAAACCCTAATCAATTCGAAAGGGGAAAAGAAATGGACAAACTTACTTGAGAACTCTAGAATGAATCTCCCCAAAACACTAGTATCTGAAATTTAAAACGGCCAAAACTCAGGGTATGGTCTCACAAGAATTATTAGGTCATTTAGGAATTCTAATGGAGGGAAATGATTAATAATAGAAGGAGTTATGAAAGGATCAATTTACCTCTCCAAAATCTGAACGATTTCTGAAATCCAGAAATTTTCGACTATTTTCGCGACTCTATCGAGCTCCAAATTGTGGGAGGAGGCCATGGGGTCGCGCCTGGGCTTCTTAGGGTCGATAGGGAGGTGGAATCACAGAAAAATCCATTTTAATGAATATGATATTAATAAATTAATGAAACAATTTAAAACTGGAAAATGGGCCTTCGGTTGGCCCAATTCTCAAATAAAAACAAAAATCCCCCATGCTTATGGACTTATAAAGGCCCCAAATTTAAATTTGGGGTTAATATATCAGGGGAGAACAATTAAAAGTTATAATGAGTCAAAAATATTAAAAATTGAAAAAGTTATAAATGAAACAAAATTTATTTTTAAATTTGGAATTGGGCTCGCAGTTTGGCCCAATTCACGAAAACTCACCTCTTCTCAATAAAACCTTTGGAAACAACCAAAACAAATAATGAGTGGAAAATAAATTTAAAATAACCCTAAAATAGGTTACGTACGTGACAATTCTCCCCACCTTGAAAACTTTCCTCCCCGGAAAGTCACAGCAAAGTCAAAGCAACAACCAAACCCAACTGAGAAACAAATAGGTACACCCTTCTCAGGTTTCACCCCCAAAGGTCAAAACACCTCCTGTGATCAATGATGGAAGGAATACTGTAACAAACCAAACTTACACCAATTTCATGAAAAAATAAAGTACATTCAGGATTTATCCCAAATGAAAACTGCTCAAATACAATCTGAACAATACTCAATCAATTTATCCAAAAAAAAACAACAACATTGAACAAGGTTACACTTCCCTACTATAACTAAACCATTGGAAACTCTCCAATATCAATGTTTACCCAATGAATGTGTAGGTAGTTAGATATTTTCGAATGATAATACCTACTTCCCAGACAAGTCCAAAGAAAAAAAAATATCAATTACTCGTATGAAGAGACACAAATGGGCTTCCCACCATAAGAGACAACATAAATTGTTTTCCCGAGACAGAATCAAGACACTAATAGTGGGAGGCCCAAACATACTCTGTAGAAAAAGGGATATACTTCCATTAAATGTTTATGAAGGAATATTCATGATAATCATAGTGGGTCTCCCCACCATAAGAACTGACCATCCTAACCGACCAGCATGGGCCGACACAGAAAGACCCAAAAAGAAATCAAAGATTTAGGAAGGGCGCAGGATTAGTCTGCGTGGTTTGGGAAACTATGCACTAACTATGAATATAATTCTTTCTACATGGATTCCTAGCACACAACCACTACTAAACGTGCACAAACTATGTGCTCAACCATGACGAAACCATAGGTTTGAACTATTCCCATCTTTCATACTAAGGATAGGACATTGTACAAGGGTTTAAATGGCCCTGGGATTTTCCCTGACTACGAGCCAGCTTCTCTCCGAGACCTATGGCTGGAGCTCAAATGATTGAAGCATCTTCGGCCTCGTAGTTAATATTTGGAAACCCACTGAATGAGAATTCTTATTTTCGGTGCCACCAAAAACTACACCGCAGTCCCAAATAAGTTTTCTAGACATAACACATTCCAAACTCACTTTACCTTATCCCGATATTTCACTGAAACAAGGGCTGAGAAGATACACACACATCGCACCTTGTTTCTTTGGGTGAGAAACAACAGATGGGAAGGACATGTATAAACACCTTCCTCTAAGATAGAGGAATTGATGTTTTTTCCAAAGAATACATACTCCCAACATAACATAGAACCTAAGAGGATAGTGTGACTTTGACCTTTATAGTCAAATGTGCACACAAGATCACAATGCGTCACCGAACATGACCCTTGTGATTGATAGAAATAATACATGGAACATGCCCATATTACAAGTCCCTAAACAATAGACAAGTCCGAAAAGTGGACACAATATTCTATCAAGACCAAAATCTCAAAATTGGTGGTTTAATAATAACTCTTTCTTCAAGGAAACTATGAAGAACCTTGAGGCCCTCTTAGACACCATCATGACACTCATCCAACTAACAACCAAAGAACACTTTCACCTTCGATGAATCATGAAACTTAAGAAACCAAGGCCTCTTTCAACCTTCCACAAGAACTATCCCACTACAAGAGGATCTACAAATCAACTAAATGAATGGTTGTAGACTCAATCAACAATGATCTATAAAATATTCCTTATATTGATCAACTGGAGGATTTTTCAATGGAGAAACAATACGGGTTGCACTTCAGTTGTGCACTAACCCTTAATGGGGGCATACCTTGTCCAATGGGAGAACCCAAGGAACCAACCAAGATGGTTCATTGGTCAAAATATACCACAAACCAGGTCCAAACACATGAAGGGAACCATCATAAAGGCGCCCCAAAACATTTTTCAAAAGAGACCACTAACTGTCCCTATAACACAACTTACTGACCAAATCCAAACCCAAAACAAAGTTCAAACAGGAGGGGTTATTGGCAAAAAAAACATCCCACAAAAACAACATCTTCAAAGACCCATAATCCAAACCATCCCAAAACTATTCATCACGACATCATGTTTTTCTTTAAAACCATTTCTTTGAAAACAAGAGGTTCGGCGGTAAGAGTATCGACCAATGGTACCCCATGGGCCTCACACATGCATGTTTTTGTGCCACACCAGACACCCTCCTCATATCCGTCCCGGCACTCATCCAGTCGTTCCATCAACCATCCATCATCCCATATAACCCCATGCATGTGGTCACTAATGGAAATACCAAAGGTTAAAACAACAATTCTTTCCACTTTTCAAAACCAAAACGGTTAACCAACACATCTTTTTTTTATCATAAACGCTAACCACGAGATCAAAATCACAACTCACATCTTACAAAAAATTTTAGAAAGTCACAACCATTTAGAAAATAACTCACATTCAAGATATTCACATCAATTTCAAAACATCTCATCCCATTAAAACACACTCTGATTGTTTAGAAAACTCTATTGGAAACACTTTTCAAAACCAACATTAATATAGTTCCTTCTTTCAAAAGAGGTGTAAGCACACCATTTTACATTTCAAAACAATTCTGAAAATTTAGTTCTTCCATTTCATAATCCCAAACATTCCCTCTTTATTTGAAAATCATTTCATAAAAACTTTACGCTTCTTAAAACCAAGTTACCTTAAAACCAAAGTGCCATGATTTCAAAACTAAAGCACAAAACAATCTGAGAGGAAACTAGTTTCAATGGGTGACTTGGAAATATGGTTGGCAGCCATATTCCAATCACTTCACTGTCACAGAGAGTGTTTTAGGGAATATCCCCAGCTTCACATGGCTTGCCAGGCCCTGCGAGCTCACTGAGACCATTATCCCAACTCTCTTTTCATTTCCCCTAATCATCATCAAACCAATAAAACCAAAGGAATTAGATAAATCCCGACTTCCCATGGCGACTCGAATCATGTCATGAGGTGTGGTGATCAGGCACACTACCCATAACCGAACTACCAAGTCCCAACAATCGTAACTTTATACTATCCCGACTGTTCCCCAAATAACGTGACCCAAAGAGTTAACCAGAACCTCCTTTGATACCATTTTGTCACGAACCAAATCTGGTCGCCGCCCAAACCGGTACCAAACCCAGCCCGTGACATGACCCGAAGGGCGTTCCCTATCCCCACGGGCTGGCACAAGTTCCCGGGTATCATTTATTTAGGTCTGGGAATGATTTACCCGAATATGAAGTCATAAACCATTAAAAACAATCAATATACTAAATCTGAAAATTTATACCAAATGATGTTTAAACAAAAACCAGAACTGAATACATAGATTTAGAGCAAATACAAAAGGTCCAAAGACACAATGGAACAGAAACAAAACAGCCCCATGGACTCCACATGACAAGGGGTCATCACCCCCAAGTCGTCTCCACTACTCCGCCCCAAGGATGAGGACTAACACCCTGAACCGCCATCACCCTAAGCCTTTCCTTTACCTGGGTCAAAAAAAAAGGTCTACTTACACCCAAGGGGTGTAAGTAGGGTGTGAGCCTAAGCCCAATAGGATACCACCCATTGATTTCAAGGTGCATTCAATACAAGGTGAAGAAGCAAACAGTTTTAATATGCAATTAAAAGCGGTGAAAAATTCCACAAAATGAAGCATTAAATTGAAAATATTTTTCAAGTTAAAACTTTCAGAATGTTAACACATTTAAGTAGGAATATTAGATACTGCATTATAATTCCAAATACACCCAAAAACAAGGGCAAATACCACAAATCCACTGAGCAACAAAACCGGGAACACCCCTAGGCACTAGATAGTCTCAGGCCCCATGTACCTCGTACCTCAGTGTAATGTAACCATAGTAAAATCCATTCTCGTGCATGAGCCACTAGTAGGGAACATACACATAACCTAGTGGTCCCCAATCATCATCCACATAGTTTCGTTAGATTTGTCGTTATCCAAATGCTAAGTGAAACAGGGACAAAACCCATCTGGTCCACTAGCCGTACTAGTACAAATCTGCCCCACCTAGGTACCCGGGCTTCCCCCTTTGTGCTCAAACAATTTCAGGATTTAACACACATCCATTTTAATGTAAAACACCACTAATGGTCACATAAACCAAATACAGTAGCTATCTCATTTTATACCACTTAAAACACACAACAAACTCTTTGAATTTGAATAAATCCATTTCACAAAATCTCGTGTAGTTTTGCACACAAAGCCCCTTAAGAAACCAACTTGTACACGATGTTCACAATGGTAAGTTACCAAAACAGTAAAGGCATCCCAATAAATATCAATTAAAAAAACAAATCAATTTTTTGGAATCCTCATGTTAAACAAGAAGTGTTATCTTTGTAAAACCATCAATTTCACACAAAAGTGGAACCAAAACTTCACTTTCTTTACAAACACAATTAAAACCCATTTTTTTGCAGCAATTACCAAAGGGGATAAACATTATAAACAGTATTTTATGCCTTATTACAGATCAATAAAAACAACGAAGTATTTATAGGGCATCCCCAAATAAACAAACAAAACACTTCTTTGGAAGAACCCCCAATTTCACACCAAATTGGCATTTTAAATTCAATTGCAATGGAAACATCATTAGAACCAATTTTTGTAGCAATAATAAAATTATATAAATCTGAAAATATGATAAATACAGCATGCTAATACAAAAAGATTTAATCAACATTGGAATCACCTAACAATCAAATGAAACCATTGAATCCTTTGTGCGAAAACACAAACGCACCACCGCCGCACCTCAAGAAGGGTAGATCAAACCTAAAAATAGAAAATTGGACCAAGAAAACCCAAGTTTAAACCTTAGGTTCGAACCCCCACCCACTGGTCATTGTTCAATTCAATAAAAAGGGAGGAAACCCTAAAAAAAATAGAATGAAACCCTAATCAATTAGAAAGGGGAAAAGAAATGGACAAACTTACTTGAGAAATCTAGAATGAATCTCCCCAAAACACTAGTATCTGAAATTTAAAACCTCCAAAACTCAGGGTATGGTATCACAAGAATTATTAGGTCATTTAGGAATTGTAATGGAGGGAAAAGATTAAGAATAGAAGGAGTTATGAAAGGATCAATTTACCTCTACAAAATCTGGACGATTTCTGAAATCCAGAAATTGTCGATTATTTTCGCGACTCTATCGAGCTCCAAATTGTGGGAGGAGGGCATGGGATCGCGCCTGGGATTCATAGGGTCGCTAGGGAGGTGGAATCACCGAAAAATCCATTTTAATTAATAAGATATTAATAAATTAATGAAACAATTTAAAACTGGAAAATATGCCTTCGGGTTGGCCCAATTCTCAAATGAAAACAAAAATCCCCCATGCTTATGGATTTATAAAGGTCCCAAATTTAAATTTGGGGTTAATATATCAGGGGAGAACAATTGGGAGTTGGAATGAGTCAATAATATTAAAAATTGAAAAAGTTATAAATGAAACAAAATTTATTTTTAAATCTGGAATTGGGCTCGCAGTTTGGCCCAATTCATGAAAACTCACCTATTCTCAATAAAACCTTTGGAAACCATCAAAACAAATCATGAGTGGAAAATAAATTTAAAATAACCCTAAAATAGGTTACGTACGTGACATGTATTATAAATTAATAATATAAATTGTTTTTTGATCACACTATGACATTACAATATATTACATTAAGAATAAATTTAATCCTTTCGATAGCTTTAGATGTATGCAACACTAGGTTTATAAAAACATTACTGTAATATTATTGTTTAAACAACACCATTATAAAATATTTATTATGTTGTTCACAATTAATAGCACTAATTAAATAATAAAAAATAAATCGATTACAATATTTCATTTTTTACCTAATTAATGATATATTAAAACATAAAACATTTACTTGAAAAAATATCTATAGAAAAATATTTCATCAAGTATTTTCTATATATGTTAAAATTAAATTTCCAAATATTTAGAAAAATTATTTCATAAAATAATAATCATTTTTGAAATTAACATATACAAATTTCATATGATGAATTTTTGGTATTTTTCTGAAAAGGATCTTTTTTTATTGAATACGAAAAAATACAGATTTTTTTAGAAAAATCCTTTTTAGAATAAAGCTTTTTCAAGCCCCATTTTATTTTAAGAGTGTTATAAATTATATTTTTTCAAAAATATATTTATAAATCCAAATGATGTGTTTGAAATCAATTTCATATATAATTTTTTTATATAAAGGCTTTTAAAACCTTTTATTTTCTTTACATTGCAAAACCTACTTGTCCATCACATCTATGGGATTAATTTTAAAATTAAATAGGAAAATTTATTGATTTGAATTTGGAAAATTGGATTCAATTTTTTAAAATAGAATAATTTTTATGATATAATAATTTCAGTTTAATATTGAGCTATAATTAATACTAAAAATAATAAAAATAAAATATGTTGATTAATATAAAATTTTTCTTACTATGGTATAATCTAAGTTGGTTATGATTAAAATGTCCTATAAGATGTCAGGTTCTTATTTTATGGCCATATCTAAACAAAATATCATCAAATTTTTATTTAATGGTCGTTTTCTAGTTTTTTAATTTGCAAATCATGGGTATAACATTTTAATTTCAAAAATTCCAATATTTTCTTCTCCTTGATTATGAAAGGCCACACACTCCCTTTACTTATTCACACCACTTATGAAATTTTAGTCAACAAATACCATAAAATATCAATCCCTAAAATCCATATCCACCATATATATCTCATTTTACTCCCAATATTCTATCTTTATTTCCCTTATGAAGAAATCCATAGGTAGTTTCTCTAAGAGAATGTAATTGTTTGAATGAATGAATTTCAATTTATTATTCTTATCACATTGAATAAGTTATTATGACTAGAATTATTATAACAATAATATATATCAAATAATAAGACTTTATTATATTTATTTCATTATATTTACCTATCTCATCCTCCATTAAATGGGAAATGAAATAATTGATCATGTTTGTGGAAGATTACTCCCTCACAAAATGTTATTACTCATTTTCCATAAAAAAAGCTAAATATTTTAAATAATAATATATTACATGTATATTTATAATAATTATGATATTATTATTATTATATTATTATATTTTCTTTTATACATTCTTTTTTTCCTTATAGTTTATGATATAGTAGTGTCGAGAAAGTGTAGAGTTATGTAAAAAATCGTGATGTGATGAGATTCATTATCAAATAACTCATTAAATTGAAGGTAATAATGCTAAAATGTTATGAATTTTGTTGATGCATAGGAAATAATATTTAATATATAAAATAAATAATATAATCCCCTTCCTTACTATTTCCCTCATTAAGAAATGATATCACCACTTGTGCGTAAATACAGATTATCATCTCGATAAACCGATGTTATTAATTTTCTATGTATAATTGTAAATAATGTTATAAAAATTTATATAATAATTTAATAATATAATTATAAAATTAATCTCATTTTGTATATGGCGTTACTATAACCTAAAAACAATAATGGTAATTTTCATAACAAAACAAAGATGGGAAAACAAGTCAATTAACACGTGAAATGATGAAAATATTGAAATGTTTTTAATAATCTAGTGGTAAGTTGTCATAATGGGGTCATATATGATATTATAAGTATAAAAATTAATTATAACAAATTAATAAAATTCATAAATCAACTATAAATGAGTATAAATTATGTTAAACCTAAATGATGTATATGGTACGAGATTTCGTCTAAATTTAAATTCCATAAAGACTAGTGTTTTTAATATTCACCTTTTAACTTTTATGATTATTATCATATTATTTCCAAACCAATATGAAGTATTTGAAGATAAATATATCCAAAATGAAATTAATATTACTATTTAATGATTAAATGTGAATATTTTATTAATTTATTCTAATGTTTCAAAATCATAATTTTTATTCATTTTTATTTAAATTTCATAAGTGTTTTTATAACATATTATTTTACAATTATTAAATGGTTACTATAATAAACAAGGATATAAATACTCATGGCCAATGAAGAGATTTACCTACTAAGAATTCCAATGCAACATGTACTGGGACTGAGAAGTTCATGGCTATATTAGTGAATTTTAATCAGGCTATCACAGAAAAAATTTCCCAATGAAGAAATGTATTGGTCTATAAAGTGATTAACTTATGTTGGATAATTTCATTTCATATAATACCGTATCAATATATGTTAGCACAAGTAATATGGAAGATAAGAAAAGTTTTTTGTCACTTGAGGAGATATTTTTGGACTTAGAATGTTATAAAAATTAAAAGGCTAAAATTAAATATTATTGTCTCAATGATTATGATAAAAAATTTCAGGTTCATTCAAAATATAATGGAAGAAAATGAAATAGAATATATTTAATGGAGGTCATTTATGGAGACATTATTGAAAAGAAGTTTTCATTATGAGATTCAAACTGAAATGAATATAATGATCCATAGATTAATTCCAAAAATAAGAATAATACATTCAGTAGTATGATAATACCATTACAAGAATTGATAGGTATGATATGGATTACATGTGAAATATATAAATCAAGACTGAGCATTTCATTAAATGTAAAAATCTAGTACATTTATGGAACTTAATCTCTCAATAATTATCATCAGATGACGAAATAGTTTAATGGTCCATAAAATAGATGAAAGAATTTTCTATATCCAATATGATGAAATGAAATCTAGAAAATAATAGTATGATTGGTTGTCAGTAAATATAAATTAATCAAATAATTAAATAATAAATCAATTTACATATTATGAAACTCTTGTAGATAATAATTGTTGTAAATTCATGAATGAAATTGGAGTTTGTTACAAGTGTGTTGATAAAGATCATCTAGATCATGAATGAAAGAGGAGGATAAAATATATAATTTTGAGTGACTAGTATATAATGAAATGTGTAATTATTCAAAATAATTCCTTATGAATCAAGGGAACATACCATATATTTACACTAAGGTAAGTAGTAAAGATTATACAATCACCAAGTATTTGGTGGAATTTCCAAATTATGTGCTAAAACATACTTTAATCATACCTTCTATTTATCCAATTCATTATTGGATTCTAGATCATCATAGGCTTTTATATCTTCCATGTTTTGAATTAATATTTTTACACTACCATATAACATTAATATGGATTTATTAGTCCAAATATATAGTTTATGTATCACTACACGAATGATTTGTTAGTAAAACACCATTATAAAAGATAAATGTGACCTACTTAATGACTTAATTATCATTCATATGGTTGAATTTGATGTAATCTATGGTATGGATCTTCACTGAATATATGATTAAAATATTTATTTCATGTATGATGAACATAAAATTCATTATGATGGTATATAATTACATATATTTATAACATAGACATCATCATATTAGTCATCTCAGGATCTAAACCCTTTATTAAATCTGAATGAGAGTCTTGGGGAAGATTAGAAAACAAAATCTTTGGAAATAGAAGCTAATCAGGAATTTTGGGATATACCTTTTTATAGGAATATAATAATGTATTTATCAATGTATTAAATGTTCATCCATTAATGTGTGATGTTTTTAATTCAATTGATTTCATCACTACAAAAATATAACTACTAAAGACTCTATATTCAATATTCATGTCATAATTAGAAGATTTAATGAAAAAAATAATATTTTTGTGATAAGGAATTCAGTTACCCTAGTATTACATTATAGGAATCACATATTTAATAAAAAATGAATAATGTTGGATCTATGAATATGTGAATTGATTATATGGATTTTAGTGATATAATGACAATGATCATGAAATATTTTACTAACATTGATGACATATTAGATAACCTTCATGGAGATTAATATTTTTTATTTATTAAACATTGTTTTAGGTATCATCAATTGTTTTTCATGGAAGAATAATTTCTACATATTGCATTTGGAATATGGTATGGACCTTATTAGTCTACATAAATTTTATTTGTATTGGATAATGGACAGTATATTTATATGGGCATGTTGAATAATGTATTGAAGTTATATCTCAATAATTTTCATTTAGTATTTATTGATTATATCATCATGTATTGTAAGATATAGTATGATCATGAGAATCACATGATAATCATTCTTGAGTGTCATAGAGGAAATGATTTTATGTGCAATGTTTAGCTAGATTGATTTATAGCTTCAAGAAGATTCAATCCGTTACTATATATTCAACTTTAATAGAATTTACATTAATCTTATAATGAAAATCAATGTCATAGAATAGTATAAACTAATAAAAAATTGGTGTTTGTAGATTCATTTTTTTGGTAGGTTACTATCGTATATTTTTTCATAATGCTTCCCAATTGGCCAACCTAGCAACCAAATATATATGTAAAGGGGCTATGTTCATTTGGATAATTCAATGTAAAGAATATTTTGATAAATTGAAGAGGATATGTGTTAATTCTATTAGTTATACACTACAATTAAAAAATGATCGGTTTTTTGATATATAGGTTTTCATTGAAGAAAGAAATAGGTTGTATCCTTATGAGAAATCATAATGTTATTTCATATTCAACGAGGATAATAAAGACTCATCAATAAAACTATCCATACCATGATATTAAGTTTACTGAAATATTATTATCTTTGATGATATGTATAAAATATATCTGTGTTGAAATATGATAGATATAAGCTGATAATAAGATACAAAAATACATCTTTTAAAAAAATTTCTCAACATGAGGAAAATGGGAAGGATCTATATAGACTTGGATTAAGATTTTAGAATACACAATAACTAAAGGAACAAAAAAGTATAAAATACATTAATAAGTAAAGAACATTGATTTATGGATGATATAAATATTAAAATTTATCCAATATTTATGGATCTTGTACTGATGGATTTGGGAATTATAAATGATTGGGAAACATTTATACTTTTTCAAATTGTCGTTAAAATATCATTATTAGAAAAGATAATTTATTCTAATTATGATGATTTGTATTTTAGAAATAAAAATAAATCTATTAAAAATGGGTAGTTAGCATATATTTTTGGGAATATATAATCAAAAAAATTGGAATGTTATGATGTTTTATATCTATACCTGCTCTATAAAGGGATTTCATGGATGGAACACATAGAGTGAATTTTACTTTATAACATATTTTCTTCACTATGTATAAGGATATGAATGAATATTTATATGGAATAAGATGATTTACGAAATTTATAATTATATTAGAAGAGGTTTGGTTTTTCTACATTTGAAGGTTTTGAGATTGTATACTAGTGGAATCATGGTAAATCTTCTTATTCCTATTTGGAAAAGGGATGACATTACTTTAGAATTTATCATAGTACTAGAATATACTCCTAGAAGGATTTATTGAATGTATGTAATTTTTTATTATCTTACAAAATATTCACATTCCTTCCTATAAGATAAGTTTTACATCTAGACCACATGACAAGGATCTATATTGATGATACTATAAGACATCATGGAACATGGTATTCAATTCTGTTTGATCATAATAATAATTTTCATAAAAATTAGGGTAGTGCCTTCAGAAGTATCATCATACAGAGTTCGATTTGAGCACCACCTCCCATCTTTAAACATATGGGTAGTTCAAAAAAACTGTTTAAATATTGTAAGTCATTTTGAGGTTGAAGCGACCATTATTCTACTAGCTCAAAGATGGTTCTTGATTTATTACATTGTCATATGATATAAGTAATCACATCCTGAAGATATGATTTATTCAATTCTCTTGGTATACAAAATACAATCATGATTCCCACATTTGATTTTCATATAAAAATTATAATATATGTTTTCCCACGAATATATTATTCAATATTCCATATTTAATCATATAATTCATAAACAATTTATAGATTCATGGGAAAAGAACAATTAAGGGTGATCTCAAAATCATTCTAAATGTTATGTGTACTGGACTCTATCCCGAATAAATTAGAATAATTGACATGGAAACATAAATAAATAAACTCACATTCCATTTAATGAATAAATGTAAAGGATGTTAATACATATATAATATCATTGAAAAATATCATGGAAGCTAATTTATTTGGAAGATAAATAATTTATTACACATTAAATTTAATCAGTAACATGTTTATATAAAACACCCTGAGTTTTTATGGATGTTTTATTTGAATAATGTATATATATTTATTTGTGTATTGTATAAAATTAAGTCAAACATACATTCACACGACCCTAAATCGACACATGATACAAGAAACATCGACCTAAAATATGTTACACACAACACTGAGTTTGTGTATGTTACATGAAACACCGACTTGGTATACGATACACTCATCACTGACATATTGTACTTCACATGCAACATATAGTTCCTACGATATATCATTTTAATGATATAATTATTTAAATGAGTTAATTATAAAATATCTACTAAACCAATTAATATTAAAAGAAATAATGACATTTAAAATATTTTTAATAAATTATGCAAATAAATAAACCATATTAATAAGGAAATATATTATTTTTTATAAATTCCTTTTATGTTTAAATATATTATTTTTCTCAAATAAACTACTTTTATTGTTCTTTTATAAAAATAATAAAAATAATTTTAGGGATTATTTTAAATATATTTTGATAAGATAAAAATAATATTTTAATTTATAATTTAAGAGTTATCTTTCGATGGAATTTTTTATTTTCTCTGAGAAACATTATATTTTGTTGAATAGTGGAAAATACTGTTTTTTGCTAAAAACGTCATTTTTAATTAATTAATTATTAATGATATATGATATTATAAGTTTTTTAGGTAAAATTTTCGATTTATTATATATATTGAGACAATTTAATTCACTATAATCATTTTCACTTTGAAATTGATTCTAAAAACATAAAAAATAGTTGATATTATTATTACTCTATAAACCTATTATTTCATCCGATCCACTGGATTATAATTAATATAAATATACAAAAATGTTTCATTTTACATTTTAAAAACCAATATAAAAAATTTTATTTAGTATTATATTTATATTATAATAATTCCATGTTAATGTTTTTTCTGAAAAGATTAGTAAAAACGTTAAAAATTAAGCACTACGA
The DNA here is from genome assembly GCA_963277665.1 of Viscum album. Classification (NCBI taxonomy): domain Eukaryota; kingdom Viridiplantae; phylum Streptophyta; class Magnoliopsida; order Santalales; family Viscaceae; genus Viscum; species Viscum album. Next base: position 409,905,691 of record OY728128.1, on the reverse strand, counting down.
TTAATGGAAAAATAAGCATTATTCGGGACTAAACTATATAATTAAGGTCCCAAATTATCTATACACATGTCCAATAGATATTTTATATTCAGTTTTATTTCATAAAAATATAATATTTCTTGTTATTTATGACTATTTTTAGTTAATAACATGTTTACACCTAAATTGTTTCTAAAAATTAAAGTGAGTCATTTTCCATCCCTATAAAAATTCCCCACAACTCCTACATATTCCCACATATAAATTTAGTAATGATCCACTAATCTACTCCAAAAAACTTACTCACCCCACCCAAATCCATTAATCCTTTAATTTATCATTATTGAATCCAAGAAATATTTCTCTCACAATCATAACGGAATTACTAAATTTAAAGGTAAAATCTTCTCTCAAGTATGTTCTTCTATATTTATTATAAACCCATACAATTTCATTATACTTTTATAATATTAAAACACACAGATAAAAAATTACTAAGTTTTTTTATGATAATTTAGAGATCTAAACTTTATCAAACATTAATCTAATTGGTTACGAACCTATTATTTGTGTGTAAAGTGAACTACTGAAACACAAAAAGATGATTGTTCATTTTTCCTATACCACAAGTCATAGAGATCATTATGATGGAAAATCTATTAAAATATGTTATATAGGATATTTATTATCTATTAAAGCTTCTATATTCCTTTTTATAACTCATATGTTTTTTACATTCTATTTGGTGTTAATGCGATAATCTCATTTTAGGATGTCTGAACTACTACCCAAGCACAGTGATGTGATTAGTTTAAACACCACATGTAATGTATTATAGATTGGTTTAGTGAAATTATATGATATTTATGATATAATAATTATACTTAATTAATATATATATTTATAATTTATATTCATTATTTTAATATGATAATAAAAAATAGAATCATCATTTATGAATTCGTATGGCTTAGCATCTCTAGGAAGAGTGTGTTCCATTTCATATAGATTTATTATATTGATTATTATAATATAAATATAAGGAATATAAATTTTATTTATATCAATTTTTAAATTCTGTAATAATTATATAAGTATAAGTTCCAACGATATGGCATTTAATGACACATGTGAAGAAAAATATGAATATTATCTGAAGTGAAACCCTAACTTATGATCCTTAACAAAATTGTAATATAAGGACATAATAAAAAACATACAAGGCATTATATATAATTTTATGGTTCTTTAATATATGTATAATAATATTATATTTATTATAATGGTTGGTTGAGATAATAAAAAGAGTGTCAATACACATGGTTATGGGATTTCTCCTCACTATTTATTTTCATGAGATATAAGTTGTGTTCCCCAATTGTTCCTTTTTTATGGTGTATGTAAATCCCTTGATTTTATTCTATGTATATAGTAATTAAATTTATTATTAGTATCTTATCTATTTCAGGGACTTTTTATCATGTGGTTTACACTTATACAATTTACAAATCGGTAAAAAATGTGTTGGCTCAAATTTCCGTATTTGATCTCATGTATTTTTATTCAACAAATCTACTTTTAGTGCTGTATATACTTCCATGTTATATCGTGAATATCATTATTTTCATGATATTTTAACATTCATGTGAGTTCATTTTACTACATTGTGAGTATGGTACTATGTAACCAAGTGTTCAATATTTAATAAAAAAATCTAATCTCTTTCGATATTGTAAATGACAATGTGTATTTGATTAAATCATATTTTCAATATCTCAATAACACTAATGAGTTTACTATCCTATATTTATACTATATATGATCATGTTTTCAGACATATTTTCCACTCTTTGGTAATCAAGATAATATTTTTTTTGTAAAATATTACCACCTCTGTCTTCAGTCAGAAATCTATTTTATTCAAAAACCACGTATTCTAAAAAAATTAAAAAATATCTCGAAAGATCCGTGAAGATAATTTTCAATGAAAATGAATATTAAAAATGTTTTATTGTCTTCAATGAATCCCAAAATAATTTTTCAAATCATCTTATACAAAAATTTTTATCAAAATGCTTTATATTATACAAATATTTATTTATTATATAGAGATATATTTTACACATGATAGGTTTTTAAAAGATCATTCAATATTATTTCCCCTCGAAGATAAAATGAATTGGTGTTAATGAAAATTTTTTGGGGAATTAAGTCAATGATCCCATTCATATTGGTTCTCTAAATGGATTATTATTTGACGGAATGATTTTTATGGAACTTGTTTCACATTCATGAGTTATATGCTTTTGAAACCTATTTTCTAAGGGTTTATGTTTCTGATTATGAAACGTGTATCCTTCCACAAGATATGATATTATTAATTGATTATAAATCCCAATTAATTTATAGAATTATGATATGATTTTAATGATCTTTTAGAATATGTATGTATGATTTCATTATGATATTTTTGGGACCTATATCTCCCACCAATGCATTGTTTAAATATTTATATCTCATGAGATATACAAATATGGTATTTTGATTGACCCTTGACAACTAATATAGACATGGAAGTGAACCTTGGCTAGCAAAATTTTATAACGATTGAAATAATTCTATATAGATGGACATGAGAATGAACCATAACTACCAAGATGGTATAAGGAGTGAACTCATATATCTAACATGTCCATGGGAGTGATCCATGACTACCAATATGGTATGATTAGTGAAACCATACTACTATGATGGTCTTGTAATTAATTAATTTTCTATAATGGAAATAATTATTTGATTATGTGTCTTCCACAATTCCAGGTTTAATTGCAATGTTATGCTTTCATTTCTATGGTTCTTTATTTCCTCATTATCCATTTCTTATGTACTATAATTTTTTGTTCCATGAATCATTTATTTGATAATTGATATATAGGGTATTATCATCTTTTTTCATGATCATGTTCTCATAACATTCTTCTCATGACTATGCATGCATGTATCACTTATTTACCCATACATCACATTTGAGATAACATATTATAATGCTTTCTTCAATAGGTTATGATGATTTTTATTATGTTTGATGGGTCTATGTTGGTATCTTGTAATGAAAAACCTAGATTGTAATAATTTGCCACATTAATATACTAATGTTTATAATAACATGTTTCCAAAATAAATATACTAGTATAGTCTCCACAAATTTGTTTGCGTAAGGATTTAGGTGTTCTATAAAATTTATGTATTGTTAATTTATATCGTGATCAAATTAATTAAATATGGTATTAGAGGAAAATTTTAGTTAAATTTTGTAACTATAATGAAGAATCCGTAATGAGAACCCTAAGGACATTTCTAAGGATAAGTATTAGAGTGAATCCACATTTATGAAAATTTCATAGAATTTTTGTAATGGATAGAGTGAGTCATTTCCTATAAATACATCCCTATATGGATATATCAAGTCGATGTTGATCGGGCATAGGTGTACCTAGGGTAAGAACATCGATACGATATTTCAGGCCTATCTTATGATAATCTGGTACACAAAAATGGGCCTTGATGAAAACTTGCTTTGACACTCCCATAGATACACTTTTTGAATTGAAAACTTCTTCACGAACCAATATAAAGGGTTTTAATATAATATTTCTAGGAATGGATAATGATAAACCTATTTTGGGTTACATTAAATAATTTTTCATGATTTAAACATCCTATAAGTGAATATTCATGATTTTATGTTCCTCACTATGATAATTGTTTATTAATCCATGATTTTGTTTTAGTAAATGTATATAACACAAATAAATTTTAGTAATGGTGATTTTGATATAAAATGAAATATTTTTTATCCTTATGAATATAATTCTATGGGAGATAGAATGGAAAACATCATGGCTATGATTACACGGATTTCCAAAAATTTTAATCTGGTGGACTCCCATGTATGAAAATAGAGTAACAAAATTCAATTGACACTTTCACGAAGCATAATCTACCTTATTTTATGGGTTTTTTGAGCAACATGTTATTGAAAAATGGATCAATAAATATGAAATGATATTATATATTCTACAGTTTTTATGGAATGAGATACTCATTCAATCTATTTATTATATTGATGGAATATTAGATCAATAGTGGACTCTGATCAATAATTTTAGGCATCAAGATGAAATTGAATATATATATTTGGATTAGTTCAAAAAATTATTTTTCAATATGTTCATTAACTAAATTATTCGTTATAATATGTTGATATATTTTCTTGAATTGAATCAAATTTATTCTATATTGACTGGTTCCAATGAAGAAAGTTTCCTAAGACATTTGAGGTAGGCTTTAGGAATTATAATTTATCCCAATTGTAAAGATAATGGGTTCTTATGTAGATTAAATCAATGTCTCAAAATGGAATTATCTACATGACACTTTACTAGCTACGGATAGACTGTGTGGTTTGTAATCAAGGTTGAAATAGATTTTCGACATTTATATAAATTTAATTATTTTAGAAAGAAGATTAAGATAGAGTTTAATGAAAGATATAAAAATAATGAAGAAAAAAGGATGATTTTTCCTTTATGCTCTATGTGTGGGATGTTGAATGGAGCAAATTTATTTTAGGGTTATAATAAAATATATGTGTGTGGGAAGGAAGGTAAATGTGATATTCATTGCTGAAGTTATGGGAAGAAGTATTCTAACATTTTGAATGCAGAAAAAAATTAACAGAATACATCGACCCTGATTCAGTGTGACATGTTTAAGGATAACAAGAATTATGATAATCAATTAAAAAACCAAAGTGCTATTTATGATGATGGACATCAGCAACCTCCAAAAATAATTGACAATGGGTAATATAGTGAAACCAATATTTAAAATGGCGGGTGTGATAACAATGTGATGAATGTAACACTTCACATACACTTTATAACTCTTAATGGAATATTTGATTCTATAAATACAAAATCGTTAAAATCATTGGAATTTAGAAATTGTTTTATGATTTTTCCCAAATAATTATATGTGGAATTGTTAATTAAATTCCCTAACGGTAATATTATTTCATCTCATGTTTATAATTCCTCTCATTCGGTTTTCATAAAATTCAAGTAACACTTCCATTGGTTGAATTTTATGTCATATTATGAATGTATTGGATTTATATGTATATAACCGATGTTAAATTTCATGTATGTAATTCTACATTTTATAAAAAAACCCCATATGATAATTCATCTATGTAATGATAAGTATGAACTTCCACTGGAGACTAAATTCATTGTATGTGTCATAATACCAAATCAGAAGGGATGTTTATTTCAAATTTTTGGAGAGAGAATCAGTATAAATTGCATACCTATTGTTTGTGATTCTGTGGACGTCTTTCCATAAGTGTTTCTTTTTCTTCCACCAAAATGCGAAGTTGATTTCTCAATATAAATCATAACTTTTTCAACACAAATTTAAAATATTGTTTTCATAATGGACCCAATTGTGTTGTATTTATTGAAAAAATATCAAATAAAGCCTTGTGAAGTGATTCCATAAGACATGAGTATCAGCATGGGGAGCACCAATTCTTTTTGTGAAAAAGAATGATGGATCAATGCAACTCTACTATGATTATCGATAGTTGAATAAGATCACAATCAACAAAATGTATCATCTTCCCCATATTGATGAATTTTTTGATTAAATATCCAAATCTCGGTACTTTTTTATGATTTTACATCATTTTCTATATTATCCAATGAGGGTCAAGATGGGTGATATACCCATGTTGAAATTCTATATAATGATTCCTTTTTGTATCATTAATTATACTTCTATCATAATTGATTCAATGAACAATTTCTTTTGTTATTACCACGATTAGTTTCTAGTACTATTTATATATCATATTCATATCTATTTAATGATAAATGAAGAGTATTAAGTTCACTTTATAATTTTATTAAAAATACCATGAACGGGGAAGCTATATGAAAATTTAACATAGATTGAATTTTTTATCAAAAATATTTTATTTTTGGGTCACATAATCTCAAGAGAGGGTATATAAATATATTCATCAAGGAATAGAAAATGGAATTATATCCTATACCAACCACAGTGAATTATATCTATATTTTTATCATTTAATCAGTATATTTTCAAACTTTTTTGGTCAATTTCTCATCATTATATAATCCTTTTACCATGTTAACTATGAGAGGTTTTTGGTTCCTCTAGAAAAATAAATGTGAGGAGAATTTCATGAATGTTCACCTATACTTACATTTCACCATAGTGGAGAGTGGTTTGTAAGATATAGTGTCACTTCCATGATGTTATTGGTATGTGTTCTTATGTAGAATAACATGGTTTTAGCCTATGCCTCATGAAACATGATGATTCATGTGTATTATTACCCAACATAATTTTTGGAGTTAGAAGTGGTAATTTTTTCATTAAAGTTATAGAGTAATTATTTTTATGGGAAAAAATAATATATATATACTGATCATAAAAGTCGAAAAAAAATATTCTCCATAAAATTTTAAACATGTTCTGGAATAGAATGTTTGAGTTGATAAAGGATTATTATTTCTTAATACATTACCACCCTTGAAATGTGAACAAGGTGATGATGATTTGATTTGGAAGGATCATGCTAGATTATTTAGGATAAGGGAAATAAACGATCAAATATTTTTTGATTTTCAAGGGATGGATCTAGAAGACCTTAAAGAATGGGAAAAATCATATCATTGTCAAATGAATGTTGAACCCTATGTCCAAGTTAATATTAAGGAGGAACAAATGAAGATGAAGAGTTATAAAAGAATGATATAAATGTTCATGGGTTTATCCTTGATCAAGATGGAATGATATGGTTTAATAACCGGTTATGTGTTCCTTTCATACAAATTTTCAAATAATAGTTAGAGTAATATCACAATACTTCTTTTAATAATCATCCTAGATATGTGAATATGAATATGTCAATTGAAGAATACATCTAGTGGTATGGAATGAAAAGATATATTATAGATTTTGGTATAATTATTATTGGTATTCCTACAAATTAAGGATTAAAGAAGCAAATTTAATGGGTGTTTTACATCCATTAAAAATGACAGAATATAAATGATATGTCATCACTATGAATTTTTTCATTTGATTACCAAAAAACTCTACAGGGATTAATGAGATTATGGTGGTTGTAAATCTCCATAGTATGTCAACAAACATTATTGAAAATATATAAGACTTCTCTAGGGATAAAAATTCCAGGATATATATTAATGATGTGTTAAGGTTTTATGGAGTTCCATACTCAATTGTATTAGATTGATATCTTAGGATTTCCTAAACGTTCATCCAATGTATTAATCAAGAAAAATTATATAAAATTTAGTTTTATTATTATATTTCACCGTGAAATGGATTGTTCGTCTAGATGATTGATTCAAACCCTTTAGAATATTTTGAGACCCTGATCTCTTGATTTTATGGTGGTATGGAAAAACACGTTAATCTAGTTGATTTTTTATAAAATAGTATCTTTCATGTCAAAAATTATCATGGAACCTTATGAATCCCTATATGGAAAGAATTTTAGATCATTAATGTGATAGGATTAATTTGGAAAAAGAAATTTTTTTGGAATATATATAGATAATGAAATGGTTGAGATTGATAGAACCATTTAGCAACAAATTAATATAGCTCAATGTCAGAAGACTATATATCCTAATAACTTTTTATGTGATATAGGATTTACAATTGAGGAATAGTTGTTTCTTTGAATCTCACTGTATTATAAATATGTGATATTGATGAAGAAATGGAATATAATCCCAAGGTATATTGATCACATTGATATTATTGATCATATCAATACAATGGCATATCGCTTAACACTTCCTCTAAGTCAATATCAATTCCACGTAGTGTTCCATGTATATCTATTGAGGATTTACATACATTACCCTCATATGTATGATCCTAGAGGATATACCATTGGAGTAGGGACTATTAAACTATGAATAGACAGTTAAAATTCTAGACATATGAGAGAATGTTCAATGAAACATGACAACTGACATGGTCAATTTTTTTTGAGAAATCAACAGTTAGGGGAAGATTTGTGGGAACATGTGGATATGATGAAGAAAAAATATACTTATTATGTTTTAACTGTGTAGTGAATTTTTAGATATAAATTCATTTTAATGGGGAATAATGTAACACCTTGAGTTTTTATGGACCTTATTTTGAATAAATTAAACATTCACGTCTTTTTTGCATTACAATAATTAAAACATTCCTTTCACATGCCACAAAATCAATGTATGTTACACACAAAAATTAATTGGGATATCATACACACATCACAAACTTGGTGAAAAATTACAAACATCATTGACTTAGTGTATGATATAAGCAACACCTAATTATTAGTCTTCACACACACCAAAACGATTCTACGAAACATCGTTTTTATGATATAATTATTTAAATTTGATAGTTAAACATATCCATTAAAAAATCAATATTAATAGTAATAACTAATATTCAAATATTTTTTATAATTGTTCTATGTAAATAAAACAAATTTATAATGATTGATATGATTGTTGGTAAAGTTATTTATGTTTGAAAATATTTTTTTCTCAAATAATCTTATTTAAATTACTTTTTGTGATAAATAATAAAATTAATTTTAGACACATTTTCAAATTTAAATTGATAAAATAAAATTAATTTTTTAATTTATTATTTCAAATATATCTTACGGTGAATTTTTGGTATTTTTCTATGAAACATCATTTTTTTATTACTGAAAGTACTAATTCATAGTAAAGAACATTGTTTATAAATTAATTATTAATGTCAAATGATATAATAAATTTTCTTAATGGTAAAACAGATAAATATTATCTCAATTAATTTAATTTAATTTAGTATAATCAATTTTACTCTATAATTGATAAGAAAAACTTATCAATCCTTTGATCATTTTTCTACTTTAAAATCATGTTTTTTTTCGGCCTACAGGATTATCATTAATTTTAATTTATCATATTAAATGATTTAATTTTCTATAAATTGGTATAAAAGATGTTATTCAGTAAAATATATAGATTCAAATAATACCATGTACATTTCTGACAAAAATTATTTGTTATAGTTATTTAAATTAATAATGGCGTATAAGGTAATATTAAACTTAATTAGGTACAAAATCTAAAAATTAAAGGCCCAAAAAATATAGCCAATTTCCCAAAAACCATTGGTTGTCCATATTTCTTCCATAAACATTCTTTTATTTATTCCATTCATTTTATATGAAATTTGGTAGGTAATAACATGTTTCTTACTATCTTTTTTTAAATATTCCATTTGATTTATTTTCCTTCCCTATAAAACCCACCAACTCCCCCACATCTTCATACCTCTGAATACAATTAATATTTTCCATCACATTACAATAAACTTCCATGAAATCCTCTTTTCCTATTATAGGAATTATCTTTGGTAGAACAAAATCTATGGAATATGTTCAAAACAAACCAAAAAGAGATACCTTTTTAAGTGGTTACTTCTTCTCTCGAGTCCATTCTTTTATTTTCATTCTCCATTGATACAATATCGTTATTCCATTATTGTATTTATAACCAACAAAATAAATATAATAGGATTTTTTCTGCTACGGTATCAACCTAAACATACAGACACCTCCATATAATGGGTAACAAACATACTTTTTATGTGTACGATGATCTACTACCTCACAAAATGCTGAATGTTCATTTTTTCATGACCTCCTATCATGGTGGAAAATATGATGAAACCCCAATATATATATATATATATATTATAAATTATATGTATTTATTTAAACTTGTGTTTTCCTTTTTATAACACATACAATTTTACATTCTATTTGGTGTTAATACAATAATCTCATTTGATATAGTATGGACTACCACCCCCTCAAAGCGATGTGATTAGTTCACACACCAAACAAAATTCATTAATATTTGGTTTTGTAAAATTATATTATATTTATTATATAGTAATTCTAATGTAATAATTATATACTCATATATATATATATATATATATATATATATATTTCATTTACATTCATTCAATACAAAAATAAAATGGAAACATTTCTCATGCGTACACACGACTTACCATCTCCATCAATAGTGTATTCCATTTCATGCTTCTATATTCTATATATTATTATAATATAAATATATACATAATATAATTTATATTTATATCATTTTTTATTTTATGGAACCGTGAAATAATTATAATGTCTAACAATATAACAAATTTAGAGACTTGGGATGAACAAAGTTAATATTACCTGAAGTGAAACCCAGACATATGATCATTAAAAAATTGGTAATATATGGTCACAATATAAACATATAAGGTATTATATGTAATTATATATTTATTTAAAATATTTATGATAGATTTATAATTATTATATATGTGTTCTGAGTTAGTATGATGATAGTCAGCAACAAAATTAAAGGGATTTCTTCTCACTTTCTATTTTCTTTAGAGACTTGTTATGTTAACCACTCCTTCCATTTAGGTGGTCTATGAACATCCCATGACTATATTATATATTTTTTTACATAAATTTATTTTGATAAATATATACATTTAATACCATTATTTCGTGGGTATAATTTTAAAATGATACCTAATCGGTAAAAAACGTTTTTGTCAGAAATTACATTTATTTAGACTCATGTATTATTATACAAATTATATATTTTATGAGATATATATAATTTTGTGTTATATCCTAAATCACATTGTTTTTGTGATAATATAATCTTCTTGTAATTTCTATTTACCACATGAAAATTATAGTCTTAGGTAATGATGTGGTAAATGGTTTTTTTAATAATGTCATCGCCATGGAGAATGTTAATGATTATGCATCATTGATTAGATATTATGATCCATCATTAATGAACACTCATGAGTATCATTAATCTATATTTATTATAGATATCCTATTGTATATGTATCATTTTTTGACTATCTTGTACATAATATAGATGTTTTATGTAAAATATGTCCTCTTATCTCTTCTATTAGAAATATATTGTAATTTAAAACCATGTTTTTGAAAATGATTACAATTTTTTTAAACATTTTATGGAGATCATTTTCTATGAAAAATGATTTTTTTTCAAAAATTCCATTATATATTTTCATCTATATTTTCAATGAAATATTTTTTCAAAATTTTTTATGTTATAAATATAATTATTTCAAATAAGAAAAAATATTTCCCATAAAAAATATTTTTCAATGATAATTCAAAATTATTTACCATATACGATAACATCAATTGTTGTCACTAATGCATTTATGGAGAATTTCATCAATGCTTCCAATTATGTTCATTGTAATAATGGATAAGGTTTTTATGTAATGATTTTTATGGAACCTATTTACATTAATGGGTCATATTCCAATAAAACCCACTTCATTTGATGTGTTATGTTTATGTTTATGAAACTTATCTATTTTATAAGGGTGTGATATAATTAAATTTTTATAATAGCCACTTAATTCCATTTTTATAGATGTATATCCCATTAGATATAGTAATATGGTCTTGGGAATGAACCTTGACTACTACGATGGCTATATGAGTGATCCATGATATCCAAGATGGTATAAAAAGTGAACTAAGTCTCCTAATATGGCCATGGGAGAGAGACATTACTTCGATGACAATATGAAGTGTGGACACATTCTACTAGGATTTAAATAGAATTGAACTATGACTACTATTATTTTATGTGGAGTGAACACATACTATTATGATTCTATTATATGTGATTCCCTAGCTACTATATAAATCATTATGTGCTTATGTGTCAACCATTATTCCATGTTTCATTCCGATGTTATTCATTCTTGTATTAGGTTATTTATTTCCTTATTATTCATTTTATATGAACTTCCAAGCTTTATTCCATGATTCATTTTTATGATCATTGATATTCAGGGTACAATATCTTATTTTCATTATCATATTCTCATACTCTTATGCACTTTGTTGGTCGGAGTGGATACTCAAGAGGGGGGTGAATTGAGTTCCAGTTAAAATTTATGTTTAAAAACATTTTCTTAAAAACCCCCAAATAAAATACTGAATTAAACTATAGTGAATTTATATCAATGTAAAGTTTCTGTTAGGATATCAAAGGATTGATTATTTCACAGTTAATCAAATCCGAAGAATTGATTAACTTTTGAAACTAACTTACTGATACAAAAATAATATAAACAATTGTGTGTTTAATTATCAAAGTGACTTTAAAACATTTTTGGTTTTAAAGTAATTAGCTGCAGAATAAAAATAACTTTGAAAAATAAATAAGCACCGCAAATTTGACCAAGAGGTTAAGTCTCATGCTGAGACTTAGTCCTCTCAAAACTTTATAAAAAAGTTATCCACACCCTGGATCGGGGATTACAAAAGTATACAACTGTCCAGGTCTAAGACCTCTACCACTGTTCTCTGTGGGAAACAAAACAACTGCAACCTGCTATCCAGGTCACACACGACCTCTACCACTATCCTAGTGGGAAATAATGGTTGTAAGAGTTTGATTGAGGATTTACAGATCTTCCAGTGAAAGTACAGGAGACTGTGTGTGTGTCAAATATAGTAGAAAACACACACTGCTCGAAATTTAAAATAATGAATCACCAAACAGATATGTAGAGAATAGAAATGGCTCTAGTGATTGTAGTGAAGCATTGGAATCCTTGAGTTTGATCAGAAATGGTTCTAAGTCCTCTTCTGGTTTTTGTCTGAAAAATAGAGTGTCGTCTTCTTGGCATCCAGGTTCAGAGATGGTGAAAAATGTAGTCGACGAAGTTCTTCAATGTCCTCGTGAATGTACAAAACTCTTCATGAATAAGCATGCGTGTGTATGACCTTCTGTGTCTTCTGCAACTATCTCATCCACCACTCATTGCACTCATGTGTGTCTTTTTATCTCTCTGCACCAATAGGGACTTGTTGTATTTATGGCATGAGCTCCAGTGAAAGAAATGATTTCTTTTTGCAGGTATGAGGTATGGTTCCCTGACATCCAACAACCTTCATCAAATAAATGACATAGAATTAAAATATACATTATATGACCGTTGGTTAGATTAAATAAAGATAAAGAAATTAAAACAACTGTTTATTACTATTGGTGAATCAAGTGATCGGTAGGTCATCAACATCAACATCGGTGGCTAGACATCGGTGTGTCCTGATCGGTGACTCAGATGATCAGCATCGGTATGTCATGATTGGTGACTCATTTTATCATCATCGGTGTGTCATGATCAGTGACTTATTTGATCAGCATCGGTGTGTCATGATCGGTGACTCATTTGATCAGCATCGATGTGTCATGATCATTGACTCATTTGATCAGCATCGGTGTGTCATGATCGGTGACTCATTTGATCACCATCGGTGTGTCATGATCGGTGACTCATTGATTAGCATCGGTGTGTCATGATCGATGACTCATTTGATCAGCATCGGTGAGACTGCTCTCTTTTGATATGGATCGGTGCGACCGTTCACTTTTGATATGGATCAGTGCGACCGTTCACTTTTGATATGGATCGGTGCGACCCTTCACATTTGATATGGATCGGTGCAATCGTTCACATTTGATATGGATCAGTGCGTCCATTCACATTTGATATGGATCGGTGTGACCGTTCACTTTTGATATGGATCGGTGCAACCGTTCACTTATCATAACATAAAGTGTCTGTTTGATCCAGAAGACTTCCAGAATACTTGTAAATCAATAACAAGCACAGATAAAAACATGATCCAACCAATATAAACAGATTCACTAAACGATTGTGATTATATATATGAGAAATCCAACCGGATTAAGATACGATGATTTGTGATTATTAAAATAGCAATCATAGGATGAATTCAACAATCTTCCAGAGGGCTCAAAAATATCGACCTTTTTGATAATCACAAATCTTAGTCATAAATAAAAATAATATAGCATCAATAATAGTGAAAAGTCATAATAAGAATAAAAAAAATGAGATATAAAAAATGAGATATTAATCTCCCCCTGAATTTATGCCTTTGTATATTTATGTAAACATTGTGCCCCCTGCCATAGAATGTTTCTCCCCCATAGATATAAATGTTTCTCCCCCATAGAAATAAATGTTTCTCCCCTATAAATGTTTCTCCCACATAGATATAAAAGTTTCTCCCCCATAGATATATTTTTCCCCCATGGATATAAATCTCCCCTTTTGGGATAATCAAAAAGGAGGGAAAACTTATAAGGAATATATTAAAAGAAGGCATCATAGAGAATAGAGAGAGAAAAATTTTTGGTAAAGTACATAAAAGTAAAAACAGAACACTGGTCACCCTATCAACAACAAGACACAATTATTTATTGGGATATAATGGGGATTTTCCATTTTTAGAAGTATCAACGGTGGCTATGTTGGAGGGCTTGGAGGTAGGATGAACTGGGTGAATTTGAAAAGGTGGTAAGATGACTCTGGAAGGTGGAGGAGAGGATGCCTCAGAGATTTTCTCTGGAGCAGTAGTATCTGGTTGAGAAGATTGCGGAAGAGCTGGCAATAGTTGAGATAGATCTTGAGCAACAGAGATCTGATTTGGAGCAACATTAGAGGCACTGTGATGTTCAACAGTAGGAAGCACAATGGAGGTGGCTTGTTCATTCAGATAAGGCTTCAAAAGATTTATGAAATCATAAATAACTTCGGCACCATAATACATAGCCTTCTCAAAATCATCCTTATTCTCCATGAACCATTCTATGGTAGGAGTAAAATCTTGCAACTAACGAACTTGAGTGTTGAAGGCTTGAGTGACAGGAGGTAGTTTCAGATTATTAGCCAACACCTTGAATTTCTCATTCATCTCATGCTTGGTATAAATCTTTGAAAATAAATGATCAACATTTTCGTTGATCTCTTTCTAAGATTTATTGTCATCTGTGGAATATACTTTTACCATATTATGAATGTGATTACTTTGCTCCTTCATCTTCCTCAAAGAGTCCAAATCACGAACTTGTCTAATTATGGAAAATTCATCATGCACAATCTGCCTTAGAGCCTCTAGCTCATGAGTAGTGATCATGGTTACTTTGGTTGTACTGGCTTGAGCAACTATCTGAGTTATCTCAGCTTTCAACTTCCTTAGATCAGACTTTTTAAGATGTTCAATCAGATTCATCAACACTTCCATCATACCAGAGATGGTTGATCTAAATTAGTTTGATAAAGAATCTAAGTCATATTTTAGTTCCTTCAGAGTCTGATTTAGAGAGGCTATGTTCCTGTCAATAAACTCACCAGTATTGTCCATGTATGGTTTAATAACATTTGATACTCTTGTTGAAAAGGCTTCCAACGAATCTTTAAAAACATGCATAAAAGCTTGAGTAAGAGAATTTTAAATTTCTTCTCTGATAATATCCTTCACAGCAGCAAGAAAATCAATTTTGAACATATAAAAATCAGACTGAGAGACAGTAGAACTAGGTAGATGAACATCTGCAGCATCAACAACATGAGCAGACCTTGCCTCAACTGGTTGGCTTTCCTTCACAACCGTAGTAGATTCTAATTCTTCCTCTTCTTCTTCAGAATACTCTAAACCGAGAACAGCATAATCAGGGTAATCATCCCAGACAGTATCACATAGAGTATATTTCGGTTTATCATAACTTGTTTTTCCACTAATTTCTAGAGAATCTCTCTTGCCACTGGTATTTGTTTCTTGCACAGTTTGATGTAGTTCTATTGGAGGTACAACAAGACCATCCACCGGTCGGTTATCACCATCATCATCATCATCATCATCTCCATTCTCATTACCATTCTCCACAGAATCTTCACTGTCAGATACATCAGTGTCAATAGCCTCCTCATCACCAAGAACTGGTTCTAATTCAGGTAAGGCTAAAGGAGGAATAGCAGGTCCAAAGTCTATTCATTGATTAGGGCTCACAGTATCAGGGTCACTCATATCTTCAGGAGGAGACATACTTCATTCATCTGTTTCAGTTTCTTCCATCCCTTGTTTACCAGCCTCTTCAGTGTCCTTATTCATTTCAATATATACTTCTTCCTCATCATCAGAATAAATTGGCTCCTCATCTAATTTCAAACTAGGGTCTCTCAAACCCTTCAGCCTCCTTCCATGATCAGTGGGATTGTAGGATTCATACAACATGTCCTCATCAGCAACCCATAATTTTTCAATGGGTTCTAATTTATTTTCATCCTTTTACAAATCTCTTTGTTAACACAGAAAGTGCTATCAGATTCAGCTATCTCATCATCTTCATCAACACATTCCCGATTCTTTAACATCTCAGAGATCATTTTGGAATAGAACAGGTCTGTGGCATTATTAGAAGGTTTCATCATTCCAGCTATGTGCACCATTAGATATCTACACAAATTGATCTTCTCATGGGTCTTTAGTAAAAACAATATAAAAATATCTTGGTATTTTACATCAGCAAAATCTCCTTTACTAGCGAAAATTTGGTGCTGAATAAACTTAAAGAGAGGTCTACATTCACAATCCAACTCCGTGGATGTGATTTTCCTTGACTCTCTGTTTCCAGTCAAAAGCTCTAAAGCTAACTCATAAGAGAAGTATTCAGCGGTTGGAGGAATGTTTCCAGCATAATCCCCATACCGACCCTCATGGGGTACATTTAATCATTCAACCCATTGTTTAGATGAAAGAAATATTTTATTTCCTTTCACTAGAGAAGACATTTTGGCAGCCTCTACACCATCTAAAGTATCATTCAGATTTAAATAAATCTAATGCACTAACTTTTGGTAGTATACACGAGTGTAATCTGAGAACCAGGCTTTCCATCCTTGCAATTCTAAAACTTGTAAAAACAGTGACTTGTCAAAAGCCAGGCAGAACTGACTTCCTTTTCTACAGAAACAATCCGAGTTTTTAGGTTCAGATTTACTGATCATTGAGTGGAGCACGCTTTGATGGTACATGAATGTCTGATCCATTGCTTGGTTTCTTTTTCATAGCCATTTGAAGATTCTATGGAATACAGGAGTTCAAAGGTTCGAAGTAGAGGAGAAGAGATGATATAAGGGTTGGCGAGAAATGAATGGTCGATGGTTTGGGGAAATAGAAATAGTCGCGTATCATTTTTTCATCATTTAGTGTTCCTATAAAAAAGATAAAAATAATTAATTAATTACAACATATAAAAAGTAATAGAAAGATAGATCGGTTTGACTGTTCGGTTTCACAGATCGGTTTCACATATCTGTTTCACAGACTGGTTTCACAGATCAGTTTCCCAGATCAGTTTCACAGATATGTTTCACAGATTAGTTTCACAGATCAATTTCACAGATCGCTTTCACATATCTGTTTCACATATCAGTTTCACAGATCGGTTTCACAGATCCGTTTCACAGATCAGTTTCACAGATCGTTTTCAAAGATAAGTTTCACAGATCGGTTTCACAGATCGGTTTCACAGATCTGTTTCACAGATCGGTTTCACAGATCGGTTTCATAGATCAGTTTCACAGATCAGTTTCACAGATCGATTATACAGAACTATTGTTTAATAAAATGCATTCTTTTGGAGCATAAAGGCTTTATAAAAATTCAGCTAATTGATGCTCATAACTAATAAATTCTAGATAAATATCACCATTCTGATAATGATCTCATAGAAAGTGATGTATGACATCAATGTGCTTAGTCCTTGAGTGAGACACAGGGTTCATAGATATGTTGACCTTACTAGTGTTTTCAGAGTTAATTGAAACATTTTTATAATCAAATCCATAGTCCAATAAAGTTTGTTTCATCCACAGAATCTATGAACATCAACTACCAGTAGCTATATATTCTTCTTTAGAAGTAGACAATGCAACTGAGTTCTATTTCATACTACACCATTATAATATGGACTTTCTCCAAGTAAATGAAATGTTCCAGATGTGCTCTTCCTATCTAACTTACATCCAGAAAAGTCAGCATCTGAATAACTAGTTAGGTCAAATGATTTTCCTTTTGGATAAAACAAACCTAAATTCCCAGTATACATAAGATATTTAAAAATCCTTTTAACAGCCAGTAAGTGTGATTCTTTAGGATTAACCTGGAATCTAGCACACATACACACACTAAACATAATATCTGGTCGACTAGATGTAAGGTAAAGTAAACCCCCAATCATACCTCTGTAATTGGTTTGATCAACTAGTTTCCCAGTTTCATCAACATCCAATTTACAGGTAGTAATCATAAGTATATCACATTCCTTAATACTATCAAAACAAAAACGTTTTAATAAATCATTAGTATATTTAATTTGATTTAGAATAATACCATCTTTATTTTGACAGATTTGAAATACAATAAAATAATTAAGCTCTCCCACTAAGCTCATTTCAAACTCATTCTGCATAACCTTTGAAAAATCAGTACATAAAGAATTTTTAGAAGATCCAAAAATAATATCATCAACATAGATTTGTACTATTAAAACATCTTTTAAAAACCATTTTATAAAAAGAGTGGGATCACTTATTCATTTTGTAAATTTTTTTGAAATAAGAAAGTTTGAAAGTCTTTCATACGATGATCTTGGAGCTTTTTTTAAACCATATAAAGCTTTAGAATGTTTAAAAACGTGATTTTGAAAATGAGGATTTGAGAAACCAGGTGGTTGTTCTACAAAAACATCTTCAACAATAAAACCATCTAAAAAAGAACTTTTCACATCAATTTGATATAACATGAAATTCAGATGTGATGTATAGGCATGTAAGATTGTAATAGCCTCTAATATAGCTACAGGAGTAAAGGTTTCCTCATAATAAATTCCTTCTTCTTGATTGTAATCTTGTGCAACTAGCCTAGATTTGTTTCTAATGATGTTTCCAGATTCATCATCTTTGTTTCAAAACACCCATTTTTTGCCTTTGGTCAAAGTGTCTTAGGCCTTTCTACTAATTTCCAGACATTTTTCATTCAAATTGATTTAGTTCTTCTTGCATAGCCATTACACAGAATTCATCATTGATAGCATCATTGATATTTTTAGGTTCTAACTATGAAAGAAAAGCTTGATGTTCAACCTGATTTCTTAGAGAAGCTGTAGTCTGTGTTCCTCTATCTAAATTACCTAAAACATCATCTAAATTATAGTTCATTAGAATTATAGTTGGTCTATAAAAGGAAGGGCTAGATATTTTAGATTCATCTACAGGTTGAGGTTCAATAGAAAAAGGTTCTGTAAAATTTCCAGAAATGGATGTTTTGACTAAAGGTCCACTGTATTTATCATTAAGGTTCAAAATAGAGAGAACATCTTCAAGATTTTCAAGAGAGTTCTTAGTTTCATATGGATTAGTTTCATCAAATTTGATGTGAAGATATTCGTCCCCACATTTGGTTCTCTTATTGAAAACTCTATAGGCTTTACTAGAAATAGAGTAACCTAGGAAAATTCCTTCATCACACTTGGATGAAAATTTGTCAAGATTGTATTTAGTATTATGAATAAATAATTTGATGCCCAAAACTATGAAGTAGTTAACCTTAGGATTTCTATAGTTCCATAACTCATAAGGGGTCCTCTTATGAACAGGTCTGATCAAGACTCTATTAATAACATAAAAAGCTGTATTTACAGCTTCAGCCCAAAAATAAATAAGTTGGTCATACTCATTAAGCATAGTCCTTGAAATTTATTATAGGGTTCTATTCCTTCTTTCTAATACACCATTCTGTTGGGGTGTCCTAGGGGTAGATAAATTGTTACTATAGCCACTATGTGAGTAGTAAGATTCAAACTCATGATTTTCAAACTCATGACCATGATCACTTCTCAGGGTTTTAATTTTAAGTCCACTAAGGTTATCTACAGACTTGGAATATTTTACAAATAAAGAACAAGTTTCATTTTTGTGAGCTAGAAAATACACCCAAGTATATCTAGAAAAGTCATCTAGAAGAACATAGACATAGTGCTTCCCATTTAAACTAGAAACTCTAGATGGTCCAAATAAATCCATGTGAACCAACTCGAGAGGATGAGAAGTAGAAAATTATTTCATTGATTTAAAAGAAACTTTATGTTGCTTTCCCTTTTGACAGGGATTACAATCTTTGTATGTTGGAAATTCATGTTTTGGTTGGTGTCTAACTCTGTTCTTCCTAGCAAGTTTTCTAAGTGAATGCACATTGCAGTGACCTAATCATCTGTGTCAAAGTCATGACTCTTTATGAAAAGAATTAAAACATGTAATATTCTGCTTAGATAAAGAATTTAAATCAACAACATAAACATTTTCATTTCTAAATGTAGAAAACACTAAAAAAATTAGAATTAAAAACATTTCAATAATAGTTTTAAAATTTAACATAAAAACCATCTTCACAAAACTGAGAATTACTTAACAAAGTTGTATTTATGTACATCAACAAATAAAACTTTAGAAATTAATATTGATTCAGTGTTACCAATATAGCCTAAGCTGGTGATTTTTCCTTTTGAGTTATCACCAAAAGTGAAAAAGCCTCCATCAAATATTACTAAACTCTTGAAGCATGAGAAGTCTCATGACATATGTCTTGAACATCCACTGTCCAAATACCAAGTCTTTTTGCAGGAGATCTTTAAGAAGGTTCCCTACAAAACAAATTTAAATAGGAAATGATTTTGGAACCAGATCTTCATGTGTCCATACTGGTTAGCCAATAAAACTATAGGTATTGATATTTGTGTAATGGGTCTCATAATATTTCCAGAGTCAAAAGATTTTGAAAGTGAAACATTATTAGATCCAAAACAATGAATATAACTAGTTGAAGTATATGAGGTTCTAGAACTAGCTACATTCTGTCCAGATTTAGGAATGAATCTAGTTTTGGTAATTTTTCTCTGTCATGGTTGGTATCCTATACCAGTAGTATATCTAGGTTCTATTTGCTTACCTAGAATCTGAGTAAGAGTATCTTTTCCATTGGTAAATTTCTCTAAGTCATTCTTGTGTTGCTTATTATATAATTTCAGTTCAGTGTTTTCATTAAGTTACTGAGCATTCTTTTCCATTTCAATATCAAGATCAGATTTATGTTTAACAGTTAAAGCATACTGTTTCTTTAAACCTTTTTATTTTTCTTTAAGCTCATTACAGGTTTCTTCTAACATATCACTATATTCAAATAGTTCAGAATTTGACATGTTATCAGAGTTAGTATCATCTTCAGAATAATATGAATTTAAAGCAGGAGTTTCAGCTACTACCTCAGAATTGTTTGTCATAAAACACATGTTTGCCTTATTTCTGTGTTCAGTTTCAGAAACTTCAGATTCAGGGGAGCTATCCTCAGAAGCACTCCTGGTAGCCTTCATGGATTTCTTAAACTTATTGTCCTTGTATTCATACATCTTATTTTATTTCAACTTTGGACAGTCTACTTTTATCTTTCCCTTTCTTTTGGACTCATAGCAGACAACTTCATTTGATTTGTCAGATTTATTCCAATCGTTTTTCCAATGTCCCTTGTTGTCATACATACCTTTATAATTAGATTTTCTGAAAAACTTTTTCTTCCTATAAAACTTCTTAAACTTTCTGGAATTTGAGCCATCTCACCATAACTATCAAGTGCACTTTCACTTCTTTCATAGCTTGAACTCTCGTTTATAGTTTTACGTTTCTCCTTGTCCTTGTTCTTTGAAGTTGAATCCATGAAAGCAGCTGACATCGTTCTAGGTTCATCTTCTTCTTCTTTTTTAACCTTGAGTTCCTCTTCATACATCAACAACATTAAAATTAGTTCCTTAATTGGCAGTTCACCAATATCACATGATTCTCTAATTGAGACAGAATATCATCTCCATCTTGCAGGTAGACATCTCAGAATACTCATAATTTGTTCCTTCGATGGAAAATCCTTTCCCAGAGAAGTCATTGTGTTGAAAATTTAATTAATCCTGAGATACATGTTAGAAATGAGTTCATCAGGCTTCATCGTAAAATTATCACACTTAATTGTATATGTATTCAATCTCATTTACTTAACATTAGTTGTTCCTTCATAGGAAACAACTAAGGTATCCCAAATTTCATAAGAATTTTTACAGGCAGATATTCTATTAAATTTCTCATCTCCTAAAGCACATAACAAGGAATTCATAGCTTTGAAATTATTATTTTAGGCAACCTAAGTAGATTTATTCCATGTAGATCTAACAGTAGTAGTAATTTTATATTCTGATTCTATAGAAGTCAAAATATCAAAACTCATGCACTCTAAATGAATTTTCATCTTGATTTTCCACTGAGCATAGTTAGTGCCATTTAAAAAGGGTGGTCTATTGGTAGAAACACCTTCATGTATATAATCCATGATAACTTCCATAAATCAACGATTTTAAAGAGATAAAAATTTATAAATAACAGAAATTTTAAGAACATTAAATTACAACTAAAATCATAGTTGAAAAACAGAGTACATCAGAAAATTTTTTAAATCCTCCCATACCAAATGTTGGTCGGAGTGGATACTCAAGTGGGGGGTGAATTGAGTTCCAATTAAAATTTCTTTTTAAAACCATTTTCTTAAAAACCCCCAAATAAAATACTGAATTAAACTGTGGTGAATTTATATCAAAGTAAAGGTTATGTTAGGTTCTCAAATGATTTATTAATTCCCAGTTAATCAAATTATAAGAATTTCGTAACTTTTTAAACTAACATACTGATTTACAACTAATATAAACACTTATAAGTTTAATTATCAATGTGACTTTAAAACAATTTCAGTTTTACAGTAATTAGCATCGGATTAAAAATAACTTTGAAAAATAAATAAGCACAACAGATTTATCCAAGAGGTTAAGACTCATCTGAGACTTAGTCCTCTCAAAACTTTATAAAAAATTGATCCACACCCTGGATCAGGGATTAAAAAAGTATACAACGGTCCAGGTCCAAGACCTCTACCACTGTTATCCGTGGGAAACAAAACAACAGCAACCAGCAGTCCAGGTCACACACGAAATCTAAAACTATAGTAGTGGGAAATAGAATATGTAAGAGTTTGAGTGAGGATTTACAGATCCCATAGTGAAATTACAAGAGACAGTGTGTGGGTCAAATACAGAAGATTACACACACTTCTTGAAATCTAAATTAATGAATCACAGAGTAGAGATGTAGAGTTTAGAAATGGCTTCAGTGATTGCAGTGAAGCTTTGGACTCCGTGAGTTTGATCATAAATGGTCCTAAGTCCTCTTCTGGTTTTTGTCTGAAAAACAGAGTGTCGTATTCTTGGAATCCAAGTTCAGAGATGGTGAAAAATGCAGTCAATGAAGTTCTTCAATGTCCTTGTGATTGTATAGAACTCTTATTGAGTAAGCATGAGTGTGTATGAGCTTCTGAGTCTTCTGCAACTATCTCATCCACCACTCTTTGCACTCATATGTGTCTTGTCATCTCTCTGCAACAACATGTACTTCTTGTATTTATGGCATGAGTTCCAGCAAAATAAATGATTTCTTTTTACAGGTACTAGGTACGGTTCCCTGACATCCAACAAACTTAATGAAATAAATGACAGAGCATTAAAATATAACTAATATGATCGTTGGTTAGATTAAATAAAGAATAATAAATTCAAACAGTTGTTTAAGACAATCGGTGAGTCATGTTATCGGTAGGTCATCAGCATCATCATTGGTGGATAGACATCGTTGTGTCCTGATCGGTGACTCAGATGATCAGCATCAGTGTGTCATGATCAGTGACTCATTTGATCAGCATCGATGTGTCATGATCGGTGACTCATTTGATTAGCATCGGTGTGTCATGATCGGTGACTCATTTGATCAGAATTAGCGTGTCATGATCGATGACCCATTTGATCATCATCGGTGTGTCATGATCGGTGACTCATTTGATCAGCATCGGTGTGTCATGATTGGTGACTCATTTGATCAGCATCGGTGAGACATCTTCGGTGAGACCATTCTCTTTTGATGCGGATCGGTGCAACCATTCACTTTTGATATGGATCGGTGCGACCGCTCACTTTTGATATGGATCAGTGCGACCGTTCACTTTTAATATGGATCAGTGCGGCTGTTTACCTTTTATATGGATCAGTGCATCTGTTCACCTTTGATATGGATCGGTGCGACCATTTGCTTTTGATTTGGATCGGTGCGACCATTCACTTAACAAAACACAAAGAGTCTGTTTGATCCTGAAGACTTCCAGAATACATTTAAATCAATAACAAGCACAGATAAAAACATGATCCAACTGATATAAACTGATTCAATAATATGTTATGATTATGAATATGAGAAATCCAACCGGATTAAGTAACGATGATTTTTGATTATTAAAACAACAATCATAGGAAAAATTCAACAATCTTCTAGTGGGCTCAACACACTTGATTATTCTTACATGTATCCCTTGTGTTCCCTTACAGAGCATTTTAGTTCACCCCATCTATAGAAGTAATTTCTATACATTAACCTGTAATAACTGATATAAAAATGTGTCCATATATGTATATATAATTATATGTAAATAAATACATTTTTTAAAAATGTATTAAAAACTATATAGGGCCATTTTATACCATATAAATATCTATATAGTAATGTAAATATATACATAATTTTATATACACATATATTTCTGTACTAATAAAATATGTATTATTTTATTGTATTCAAGAATATTTAAATGAATATAATATATAATTTATTTTTATAAATATAACTATATGTATATATATCACACACATAAACATATATTTTGTAAATGTATTTAAACATAATTATATAAATATATTTTTTAAAAATTTATATGTTTATAAATAAAAATTAAAAAAATTATCATAACCAAAATAAAAAAATATCTTTGTTTAGTGGTAAAGGAATTCAAGATCTAGTGGAGAGGTACATGGATCAAATACTGGTTCATGGATGTGGCTTGAATTTCACAAATTGTTGATAATGGAGTTGGAGAATCGATGATAAAGTTGTGGTTTGTAACGCCCCGATCCATGTTACACAGAGTTGATGCATTATTACATAACATTGGCATGATCACAAAAGATCATGAATCGAAAGACCGATTAGTTTAGTAGTCTTGTAAACACTATATATATTCATAAGTATTACAATTACATCATAAAAAAACTACAACAACATGTTGTGTTCACATCTCCTCATTCTATCCCAGCAGGTCATTCATAAAATACTTTTTCACATCCTGGGAAAAATAATACATTGAAAGGGATGACCTCAGATGCTCAGTATGGATAACAATATAGAAAAAACATTCATAAATATGAATAAATATTTAAGGAAATGTATATCTTCAACAAAATCCTTTTAAACTTGATCATCAACATAATATGGAAGAAATCAAATGAAATAATGTCATTTACTTATTCACATGGATTTTCTACTAGTCGAATAATGACGTTCAATATCAATAACCACAATTATAATGATGCAATGCATAATGCTATACTATCATAACCACGTAGACTAGGCCGCGTTCGAAGACTACAAATATGATTTTGAAAACACATCGTGCCAAGACATTAGTTTGTCTCATGAGACCTACTGATGCATCAAAGAGCTATAGTGGGCTCAAACTATCACTTTTTAAGACCAATGCATTCCTCATATGAACAGTTTTAAACCTTAAAATAACATTCATTTTAAAACTAAAATATGAAATTTCAATACTTTCTCCATAAACCGTGGATGGTATAAAACTAACATATCCACAGTCAAACATATCACAAAACATTCAATACAATACAGATGCTTTTTATAATAAATCAATGTCAAATAAGTTTAAAATCCATCAAAGGATGTTGACATAGATGAAATATAAACTAGTGGAGAGAAATATCACTTTTTTTAAATAAATAAAAATTCAACTTATTATAAAAGAAAAAAATTAATTTGAAAATATTCGTATAAGCTTGTAAGGGAAGCTTCGATGATTTTATATCAGCGGAAAATAGCCTCAGTCGCCGTATAAGTTAAAAATGACATTCTTAACTTAATTCTGTCGAAAAGGATAAAAAGGACATTGTTTGGAAAATGACAAAAAGATACCTTTATAAAATTCTTACAATAATTCAAATGAGGGTATTAATGAATTTAGTCTATATTCTATAAAATAGTAAGACTGTTTTGAAATACATTTTTAAGAAATATGTATGTGGATGATAAAGAGGCCCTAGTAGATAATTATGTATAAACAACCTTGGTTAATGAAGATGTAGTGAAATAAACTCTTACCTTGTACTTTTCCTTGGTTGAGGGTAGGTTAAACTCATTTATAATGGTGAAATAATTGTTATTAAATTATACAAGAATCACATACATTAATTTAATATCATTTTTGAGGTTTTAACATTACTTTGTTTGTATTATCGTTGTTTCTGTTGTTAACTGATTCATTTTCCATTATATGCTTTACTATGTAAGCCATGATTGTTATGTATAGGTTGTATTGTATTCATATCTAGAATGGTATTAAGTCTTTAAACATTATTTTTAACCATCAAATGTAAATTACTCTTGAATGGATACAATGGTGAATTAATCTCATCGCGTTCACGGAGACGGTAGTCCGTACGTATGCACGAGTGAAAATATAATTATTTTGATATTAAAATAATATATAATTGGGCATTGTATCACATATACAGAATAATTATCATGTTATATTTATTATTTAAGTGAATTACACATCATTATTATACCCATCCAAATAATAATGTATTGAACAACAATTACACCACGATGTGGAGACGATAAGCTATATGTACGCACGTCAGGTGACATTTAATTCAAAGAATGGATAGAATACTGAATATAGATGTACAATATTTATAATAACATCACAATATATATGAGATACTGGATTTATTATTTTATAATTTAAATAACAAATAAATAAGAAGTTGAAGAAGAAAGGAACTTTAAAGTTGGTGGTGAAAACATTTCCTCTTCTTTGGATTCTTCATTTTGATTTGATCAAAAGGGCTCTTTAGGGTGGCTTTCAGATCAAACTAAGTCCTATAGGTTGAAGTGAAGGAAGTTGATTGAATATTAGTGTAGGGTTTTCTCTATCCAAAAGGCTTTTATGGTGTGATGAATTGGATAGAAGTGGTGTCCTTTTATAAGGTGGAGGAGGGCCTCTTTAGAAAAAATTCAAAGTGTTATTTTATATTAAATTTTTTTAGGTTTCTAATGGATCCAAAGTGGAATATTCAAATTAGAAAATGTATATGGGTATCAATAATTTCAACGAATAGATTTTAGATAGGTTTGGGTCATTATAATATCCTTATCATTTAGTTTAACTCTTCATTAATTAGTATGACATTTACCATGTCACTTTGTATTTTTATATAATACAGTTAATTAACATAATATATACCTAAATGAGAACCCCAAGTGGTCATTAATGATACACATATCATTTTAAAGGTCTCTTGGATGATCCTTTGATTTTTAGAAATTTAATATCAATTAATAATATAATATTTGTTTTAAAAACTCTTTTATGTCAATTTTGACACTATTTGGTATTTTATTTTTGTAAAAATCATAACAGTAAGATTATTTCAAATAAACATAATTAAATAAATACCATGAAGTCATATTATCTTATAACATTAGTTTAATTTTTAAAAAGTCTGAAATTACATTTATTTGAGTACTTATAATATCAATTATTTTATTATTTCATTAATAAGGTATTTACTACATCATCGTTGTTTCATAAATTAATTAAATAATTTAATGTCCAAAAATTATAAATAAAATACCATTATGTTGGAAATATCATTATCTTTCTAATAAATATTTATAATCTAATTTATCATATGTATAACCATATATTAAAAATGTTTTAGTAATTAAACTTTGATTTTAAGTCTTTTAACTCTTCTAGGAATTAAATACGTTGTCCTAAATGATAATATTTTATTCCTATGGTTCTTCTTGGTCAAGATACACTTGTACAATAGAATTATTACATGTGATTTCATAATATTAATATCATTTCTACCTTTAACTATCCTATTTACTTTTAACCGCGGTAAATAAAAGTAAAAAGTTACTATTCACCAAAAATTATTTTTATCCTATTGAACCACATTTTACTTCTTGATATTAACAATGTCACTTATATTTTCTAAATTTCCCTCAGAGAAGTGGTAAAATTAATATTTATGTGATTTTCCAAATTCTCCTAGGAGGTGGGTAAAAGACGGTGAAAATTAAAATAATATTTTTATATTTCTAAAATTATTCTAAGATAAAACCAATGAATTAAACTGAACTTATATAGGTATTATGTATCTATTTTTACCTGAATTAAATATAAATAAAATAAATAATTATTTAATTAAAATTTTGTTTCTTAATTATAGCAGAGTTTTTATCATTATTCATCAAAAATAGAAAGTATTCAAAAAAATAAAAAAAATCACCCTAGGATAGTTTTGATATTCCGAATCCAAAAAAGAAGTCCATTTGGAATGGAAAAAATTTAAAAATTTCAAAAAGTTGGTATTACTATTCATAAATACTAGTTTGATTGGTTGTGGTGTGTGTTAGAACTCGAAGTTGCATACAACACACATAACTGTATTATTCAAAGAGAAGTGTATCGTGAAAGCATGGGGTGTTACCATCTCCCCTCCTTCAAATAATTTCACCCTTGAAATTTATAGAATACTACCGCATGGAAAGACTTGGGTGATTATTCATCATTAATTCCTCGAGTTCCCACATTTTCAATTCCATTTTATTATTTCTCCATAGGATGTTTACCAGACGAGTCATTCAGTTTCTAAACACTTTTTTCTTGTATCAAGAATCCTGATAGGCTCCTCGCAATAAGAAAAATTGGGTTCTAGTTCTAATTCATCATAGGTGAGTACATGTGTTTGTTCAGGAATGTGTATTCTCAGTACTGATACGTGGAACACATCATGAAGATTGGAGATACTTGGCGGTATTTCCAAATGGTTAGCAACAACCCCAACTCGTTCTAGAATTTCGAAAGGCCCGATGTACCTGGGACTCGATTTACCATTCTTGATGAAACGTATTACTCCCTTCCATGGACATACCTTCATGAAAACATGATATCCTACCTGATATTCCAATTCCTTCCTTCAGTTATCGGCATAGCTCTTCTACCAACATTGAGCTGCATTGATGTGGTTTTTAATTAACTGAACCATTTCCATCGTTCCCCCCACTAGTTCTGGGCCTAAAAGTTTTCTTTCCCCAACATCATCCCAACAGGTTGGTGTGTGACTTCTCTTTCTGTATAATGCATCATATGGTTCCATCTGAATACTTGAATGAAAGCTATTGTTATAGGAAAATTCAACCATAGGTAAATATTGTTCCAAAAAACCCTAAAAGTCATGTGAGAATGATCTCAACCAGTCTTTTTAATGTATGAATAGTCTGTTCTAATTGCCCTTCTGTTTGAGGGTGGTAGGCAATGCTCAAACGAAGTTCAGTATACAATGCCTTCTAAAGACACTTCCAAGAATCATGAAGTAAAAAATAGATAATGATCCGAAACAATCGATAGGGGAACTCCATGAAGTCTCATAGCATCATTAATATATAGGCTTTCTAGATGTTCAAGTGGTAAATCATCCCTTATAGCATGAAAATGTGTTGACTGGGTAAGATGATCAAGAATTACCCATATTGCATCATTCCTTCTAGGAGTCATTTGTAGTCCCATTAAAATGTCCTTCATGATATAATCCCATTTCCACTCAGGTATGGGAAGTGGTTTCATGACTCCTCTAGGCTGTTGCCTTCCAGCATTCATTTGTTGAAAAACAATAAATCTTGACACAAAATCAGAAATCTCCCTCTTCATGTTATCCCACAAAAATTGTTCCTTCAAATCTCTATACATTTTGGTGCTCCCAGGGTGTATAGAGAAATTTGAACTATGATCATCATCCAAAAATTCCATTTTTAGATCAGGGATATCAGAAACACAAAGTCTCCTCCCAAATTTCAAAATTCCATCTTCAAACACAATGTCACTCAATCTCCCATCATTCATATCTTTAATCTGCTTTTGAAATTATTCATTATCTATATGAGAACCCTTAATCATTTATATTAAAGAAGGTTTGCCAATCATTTGAAATAGTATTGATGTTTCACCTTCCATGGTGATTCCCATATCCATCTATACTAGATCCATGAAAATAATATCCCATTCAATTCTCATCTTTTTCAAAACTCCATGATCCTTTATTCTCAAATCATCTTCCACCATATTTGCCTTCCCCAGGCAGTAGTAGATAGTGAAATCATATTCCTTGAGTAGTTCATGACATCACCTTTGCCTCATGTTGAGTTCTCTTTATGATAAAATATACTTCAATCTCTTGTGATCATTACAAATATCATATTTTTCACCATAGAGATAATGTCTATATATCTTCAAATCAATGATTACAACATCTAACTTAAGATCATGAGTAGGATAGTTTTTCTCATGAATTTTAAGTTGTCGTGAATCATAGGCAACAAATCTATTATTCTACATAAGGACACAACCAAGTCCTTTCATCGATGCATCACTATAAATAATGAACCCATCATTCCCTGATGGTAGAGTCAATATAGGATCATAGACTAATATTCACTTCAGTTCTACAAAACATTCTTCAAACTATTTTGTCCTAACAAATTTAACCACTTTACGTGTGAGATTCATTAATAGGTTAGCTAATCGGGTAAAATTATGGATGAAACATCGATAATAACCTGCCAAACCAATTAAACAGTGTACATAAGTTAAACTTTAGGACCTGGCCATTCATTGATTTCCCTTGTCTTAGAAGGATCAACCGAGATTCCACATATGGAGATAATATGGAAATGAAATGCAATCTCTTAAAGCCAGAATACAAACATACTAAACTTCCCATATAATTCATGTCTTCTAAGAGTCTTCAAGATAATGCGCAAGTGATTTTTATGATCTTCGTATCTTTTGGAGTATACCAAGATATAATCAACAAATAACACCACAAAATTGTTGAAATATTCCTTGAAAACACTATTCGTTAGATCCATTAATACAGAGGGTGGATTTGTCAATCCAAAAGGCATTACTGTAAACTCATAATGACCGTACCTTGTTCGAAATGTTGTCTTCAGAATTTCTTCCTTCATTACACACAACTTATGGTATCCAGATCGAAGTTCAATCTTTGAAAAGTATTGATCTTTATGAATTTGGTTGAATAAATCATCAATGAGAGTTATGGGAGACTTGTTCCTTATTTTTATAAAATTTATTTCCCTATTTTCAATACATAACCTCATATATCCATCGTTCTTCTTAACAAAAAGGACAAGGTCTCCCAATGGAGAAACACTAGGGAGAATAAATCCCCTATTACTCAATTCCAATAGTTTTTTCTTTAGTTCCAGTAATTCCACAGTGGACATTCTATAAGGGTTCTTAGACATAGTACTTGAACCTAGAATTAAATCAATGGAAAACTCAATTTCTCATTCTGGAGGATTTCTAGGTAAATATTCCAGAAACACATCAACATATTCTTTATCGATAGGTATATCCTCTATTTGAACATTTGTTTCCTCACCCATAGTTACTTCATTATCTTCCTCCCCGATAAATGAATTTAGTTGAGCTATTGGGGGTGGATCTAGATAAGAATTAGGTGGTGAGGATTCTTCTCTAATGATAAGGAGTTCCTTATCATCATCATCAAAAATTGTAACCTCCTTCTTATTATAATAAATATTTGAATCATTGTCAGAAATCTAATCTATAATGTGGATTATATCAAATTCAATCAAAGGTATGATGATAAGATCAGCAGATAAAGAATATTTATATGCTCTAATGGGGATTGATTCACAAATAAATATTGCAATGATAATTCCCTTAAGAGTTTTAACTAACAACTCCCTTGATAGATCAAATTTTAAATAATTAATATTCTTAGAAAACTGGGAAGATATGAAATAATGTGATGATCCAGAATCAAATAAATCATTTTCTAAACATGAGGAAACCATTAAATTACCTGCCACCACATCTTACAGAGCTTCTACCTCAATAGTAGTGATAACATAATCATTGACTTGATCCCTTTGTATATTCTGAGGTTTCTTCCCTCGACGCTTAGGAAATTCATTTGCATAATGTCCCATATCTATAAAATTATAGCATTCCACGTTGACAAATACTCTATTTCCCTGACAATATTGAGCTTGGTGGCCTTTTTCACCACACTTGTAATGAACCCTCATTCCATTCTAGCATGTACCGTGTGGTTTCATATCACATTTACTACATGATGTATAATAAACTTTTCCCTTCTTCCCTTTATTTCCATTTCCAGAGTGGTCAGCAAACCTCTTATTCTCATGATTTTCCTTAAAGTCATATGACATAGAAAATTCATCTTCTGTCCTGATAGAAAATGATACAATATCTTCACATCCCATCATACTATCCCTGCAGGTCATTAATAACATGCTTCTTCACATCCTGGGCAAAAAAACATTGAAAGGGATGAGCTCAGTTGCTTAGTAAGGTTAACAATATAGAAAAAACATTCATAAATAAGCATAAATATTTATGGCAATGTATAACCTAAAAAAACATTTAAACATGAACTTCATCATAATATGGTAGAGATAAAATGAAATAATTCCATTTACTTATTCACATAGATATTCTACTAGTAGAATACTCACACACAACATCAATAACAACTTTTATAATGATGGAATGCATAATTGCAGACTATCATTACCACGTAGCCAAGACCTCGTGCCAAGACTAAAAATATGATTTTTTCAAGGCCTTGATCCAAGACACTAGTTTCTCTCATTAGACCAACTGATTCATCGAGGAGCTATATCGGGCTCCACCCATCACATATTAATTCCATTGCATTCCTTATATGAACAAGTTTAAACATAACACATTCGTTTTAAAACTATCATAAGAAATGTCAAAACATTCTCCATAAACCATGGATGGTATAAAATTAACACATCCACAGTCAAACATATCACAAAACCTTCAATAATATAGGGATTTCTTGTTTAATAAATCAACTTCAAATAATCTTTAAATCCATCAAAGGATGTTTACATAGATGAAATCAAAACTAATTGAGAGAAATATTTTTTTTAATTCATTTAAAAGTCACATAATTATAAAAAGAAAAAAAAATAATTTGAAAATATTCTTATAATCTTGTAAGGGAAGCTTCGACGATTTAATAATGGTGGAAAATAGCCGCACTCACCGTATAAGTTAAAAAAGACATTCTTACCTTAATTTTGTCGAAAAGAATAAAAAAACATTGCTTAAAAAATGACAGAAATATTCCTATATAAATTTGTTATAAACTTTCAAACAAGGATATAAATAACTTTAATCCATATTCTGTAATATAATAAGAATTTTTTGAAATATATTTTTAAGAAAAATGGATTTTGATGATAATGAGGTCCTAGAAGATAATTACGTATAAGCAACCTAGGATAATGAATTGATTGTGAAATAAACACTTAAATTGTACTTTTAACTTGGTTGAGGGTAGGTTATCCTCCTATATAATGGTGAAATAATTGTTATTAAATTATACAAGAATCAAATACTTTAATATGATATCATATATGATCTTTTAACTTTTCTTTGTTCGTATTATCGTTGTTTAAGGTGTTAACTGATTCATTTTCCATTATATAATTTTCTACGTAAGCCGTGTTTTTTATGGATAGGTTTTATATTATTCATATACAGAATTATATTAAGCCTCTAAACATTATTTTTAACCATCAAATGAAATTTATTCTTGAATGGATACGGTGGGGAATGAATCTCAATGCGTTTGTGGAGACGGTAGTCCGTACGTACACATGAGGGATAATATCATTATTTTGATATTAAAATCATATATAATTGGGTGTTATATCATATATAAAAAATATTTACCATTTTATATTTGTTATTTACATGAATTACATATCATTATTATACCCATCCAAATAATATTGTATTGAATACCAATTACACCATGACGTGGAGACGATAAGCCGTACGTATGCACTTATGGTGACATGTTATTCATGGGATAGATAGAATACTAAATATGGTTATACCATATTGATAATAACATCTATATATAAAGTATATAATGGAGTTATTATTTTATAATTTAAATGACAATGAATGAAGAAGTTGAAGAAGAATGGAACGTGAAAGAGGGTGGTGAAAACATTACCACTTCTTTGGGTTCTTACTTTTGATTTGATCAAAAGGGATCTGTATGTTGGAATTATGATCAAACTAAGGCCTGTAGAATGAATTTAGGGATGTTGAGAGAATATTTTTTCAAGGTCTGGTTGATCTAAAA
This sequence comes from Viscum album, assembly GCA_963277665.1. Classification (NCBI taxonomy): domain Eukaryota; kingdom Viridiplantae; phylum Streptophyta; class Magnoliopsida; order Santalales; family Viscaceae; genus Viscum; species Viscum album. The sequence continues at coordinate 409,871,093 of OY728128.1, read as the reverse complement.
TGCTTTGAAGGTGTGAATAGTTGGTTAGAAGTGCTATTCTTTTATATGGAGGAGGAGGGGCTCTTTAGAAAAAACCTAAAATATTATTTTATAATAATTTCATATTCGGTTTATACTTGCTCCAAAGTGGATTATAAAAAGTCTAAGGTGGGTATGGGTCGAAATAATTTAATCCAATAAATTTTATATAGGTTTGGGTAATTATATAAACCTTATCTTTTAGTTTAACTATTAGTTAATTAGTTTGACATTTAAAATGTCACATTGTATTGTTATATTATATAGTCAATAAACATACCATATACATCCAATAGAACCCATAGATGTTCATTAATGATAAAAATATAATTATATTAGTCTCTTGTCTGATACATAGATTTTTAGGAATTGAATGTCAATTAATAATATAATATTTGTTTTAATAACTCCTTTATTTAAATTATGACACTACTTGGTATTTGATTTTTGTTAAAATCATAAGAGCATGATTACTTTGAATAAACATAATAAAATAAATATGAACATGTGATATAAACTCATAAAATTAGTTTAATTCATAAAATGACTCAAATTACATTTATTTGGGTATTTATAATATCAATTATTTTAATATTTCACATATAAGATTATTACTGCATCATCATTGTGTCATAATTAAATTAAATTATCTTATGTCCAAAAAGTATAAATAAAACAAAATTATGTAGGAAATATTTTTATATTTCTAATGAATATTTACAATCTAATTTATCTTAGGTATAACCTTATATTAAAAAATGATTTAGTAATTAAACTTCTACTTAAACTCTTTTAACTCTTATTTAAATTAAATAATAATAAATGTCCTAGTCTAATCCATGTGGACCTAAATGATAAAATTTTATTCCTAAGGTTGTTTTTGGTTGATATACACATGTCCAATCGAATTAGGAAATGTTTTAGGGTAATAATATTATTGTTTTTACCCGTAATTATCCTATTTACTTTTAATAGTGGTAAATAAAAGTAAAAAGTTACTATTGGATCAAAATTAATTTTATCTTATTGAACCACATTTTACTCCTTGATATTAACCGTGTCTCTCGGATTTTTGAAATTCCACTCACATAAGCGGTAAAATTATTTTTTATGTGAATTTCTAAATTCTCCTAGGAGGTGGGTAAAAACGGTGATAAATTCAATAAAATTTTTATATATCTAAAATTATTCTAAACTCACTCCATTGAATTAAATCGAACATATATAGTTATTATGTATGTATTTTTACCACAATTAAAATTATATAAAATAAATAATTACTTAAAAAATTTGTTTTTAAACTATAACTCAGTGTTTTTTCACTATTCATCAAAAATTGAATGTTTTCTGAAAAATACCAAAAATTCACCCTAGGCTAATTTCGATACACCGAATCCATAAATTAAGACCATTTTGAAAGAAAAAATTTATAAAATTTCAAAAATTGGGTATTATAATTCATAAAATCTTGTTTGATTGGTTGTGGTGTCTGTTATAACATGAAGTTGCATAAAACACACGCTACTGTATTATTTAAAAATAAGCGTTTCGTGGAAGATTGGGGTGTTGCATGGTTGGTGAGTGGGAGAAATAGAATAATAATTGTGGTGGAGATTAGATAAGTATAAATAAAATCCCCCAATTAATTCATAAATATAATCCCTGATAATGTAGTAATTTATCATCACTTTTATGATCACTAATAAATACCCCGTTTTTTGAACTATAATAATTTAGTGATCAACGCACCCCTTTATCATCCCCAAAAAAGTCATGATAAAGGCCCAAATTATCATTGCTAAAAATATAAACTGATTAAGGTCCTAATTTTGAGTTCTTTTTTATCATTGTTATAGGGGGGACTATAATCCCTTTTTGTGAGGGATGATAAACCATTCCCTATAACATCACTCACAATATCAACGATTCTTTAATGATGATAAATACCATGTTTAGAAAATTCATTGTATGATTTCTTGTAGTTCCTAGAGAGTAACACCACTAGTTATTAATTAATATTATTCATCAATTATTTTTACAAATAACAATGACATATTAATAAGGATATCATGTAGGCGAGTGGTAGACTTTAAACCCTTATCATCTTATGGTAGTGTGTTAAAGAACAATGCCTTCCTTGATGCAATGGGTTGTCAGATAAAATGTAATTTTTCTAATTTATAAACAGCCTTAATAAAATTCTTTTATCGTTCTGAAAAATATATAATGGACATCCTTGAAATAAAATAAATCATTAAATACAATTTTTTCTAATTTTTTCAATAAAACTATATTTTTACAAAAATATTATTATCTTAATATTATTACAAGGTCGTTAATGATCATATTAACAAAAAAATTTTTAAATGCAAATAAAAATATTACAATAAAATATGGAGGTATTATTCTTTAAATAAATTTTCGATCAAAACATATTTTTTTCTAATATTTCTTCAAAAACATATTTATTCTAGGAAACCTCTTACCATAAGAAATCCAAAATTGGGTTCTAATAAATATTGTTAAAATCCATTGATGTTTCATGATTCATAAAAAAATAATACCATGTGTAAAATTACATATAATTATTTTGAGTCCTAGTTCAAAAATATGTCATATGTTTTATTTAAAAATAAGTGCCTATTGGTATTGGGTTTAACATTTTTTTGAGTTAATTTACTCAGATAATTCTATGTTTTTTCACTTTTACGAAAACAAAGTATAAAAAGAACCCTAAGGTTAGATATATTTCCTTCCTTGGTTATATTAAAATTTTATGTAAATATATTAGCATATTCCGTTATTTTTCAAAATAAAACAATTTTCCAATACTTTGAGGAATATTCATTTCATCCTAAGACACCATATTATAAAACAATTTCATTCAGTAATATCATTGGTTAAAATCCTTCATCATGGATTGTAATGATAATTTGTTTTATTCAAATCGTACCCTTTTGAGAGTCAACGGAGGTTCAATATAAGGCCCATTATCATGCACTTGGTGACAATCAGTTCATGACTGAAGGGGTATTTTTGTATTTATCACCCCTTCGTTAATTAGTTTTTAACCATTTCCACATTTATAATCTAAACATAGTTGTATTTTTTGTATAGTAATATATATGGTGATCTATATTATATAATATTGGGTGAATTGCTGGACTAAATAATCATTTTTTACCATAAGTGAAACATTATTTAACAAGGTTAAACAATTCTTTTTCCCATAACCACATGAGTATTTAGAAGATTATAAAACACGACCCTTTATTTTGATAATAATAATATCATAACCAAATTGATTCTTATATGTAAGACACCAGTCATTATAAGAAATGTAAAATTGGAATAATAGTAGTTGTGGACATCAGACTATAAAGAAAAATCAAGTGATTCTATATTAAATAGAATAAATTCATAATTAGAGTATTATTGTATTAACAATGTTAGAAAATGTAACTCAATTGTAACATAATAAAAGATATTATGATTAAAAAATTACAAAGATAATTATTAATATAAAAGTATGAATATAAATTACATGCAACTGAAATAAAATAGTTTAATGAAATAAATAAATAAAAATTAAATAATTATTTACAGCCAAATGGTATGGAATCCAACAAACTAGGATAAATTTTTCCATTAATTTATAAAAACAAGATACTATGTTTATCACATAGCTAGTAAATCCTTTGATATTATGAATGGGTACTCTATTCGTCTATACTGACAGTGCATGATCCAATGGATCAGATTCTGCCATTCTATCCATATAATCCATTGATCCAAAAGATCATATTCTGTCATGATATTCAGGCATTAGTGCGATTATGATGATCATATTCTCTATCATCCAAGCTTTAGAATCCCTCAATAAAATATTCACAATATTATATGATGATTTTAAAACAAAAGAATCTATAATATTATAATAAATAAGAACAATAATTTCACACTGGAAATATATATATTTCCCCTAAAATAGAAATTGTAAATGGAATAAATTATCCCCAGACTCGTCAGATGATTTGGTATTTCATGTTAAATCTATAGTGATCATATTTTCAATACAATAGTCATATTTCACTATGTTTTTTTCCATCTAGATGGAATAATGGCACTCCAATAGTAATATCTTGATAGAATGTTTTACATTTTTTTCACTATAACAATTTAAAATGTATTTCTTTAAATTAAAATTCAGTGTTCTGTATTGAGAATTTAAATATATTCAATCTGATTATACTTCCTTAAATATATCATTATGATAATAGTTGTGAGTGGGAATCTAATATTTACTTTTTCTGATTTTAGTATGATTATATATACTTGTAGTACAAAGACAAGACATTATGTTTTAAATTTATTCTTATAATTTTATTCCAATTTTATAATATCAATACTCATTATGATTTTTGTAATTACAATATAATCATAAATTCTCAAATACTTTATAACTTATTTCTATGTAGGATATACATTTCTATTTTTTTAAAAAACATTATAATGAAAATTTTGTAAATAAAAGAGTTGGTAGATAAATTTTTTATAAAGTGTTTTTTATTTCCAAAACAAAATAATTGGAAAATTTATAATGTAACTTTTAACTGAACAATAAAAGCTTTATTGGAAAGCACAATCCAAATAGATAATATAAAAAATAACATTCAGATACTTATTTTAATTATTATTTTATGATATTTATATTCATAAATGGAAATTTACATTTAGCAACCCATGACCTTATAACTCCAATGAATACAATGGTGAATATGAATAACTACCCCATAAGATAATAAATCCCAATAAGGATCTTATTATCCATAAAAAATTCTGATATGTTATAGATATATTCTCTATGAATTTTTTCTCAACCTTATATATAAAATCTCCACGTTACTATACAATTATTCATAATTGTGATTTTCAAAAGGTAATGGAGAAAAGTCATGTGTTCCCGGAAAAAATTCTGCTATGTGTATTTTGATAAAAAAATGTTTTAATAGAATAATAGATGGACAAAATTCATTTCTTATTCTAGTTCATAATTTTTACAACCATCATAATTTTTAAAGTATCCATTATATATTCCTAAAAGAATTCAATGATTTAATTGTGATCCTGATTTCATTCTTCATAAACATTAATTATTTCATCATGAACAAGATCCTTTTTATATATTTTCATATTCTAACTCTTTTAATTCTTGATATACTCTCTATAGTTCATAATCATTTAAATCCCTATGCTGATGTATATGAACATCCCATTATAATATTTCATTTCCTAAGAACAGATATCTAATGAAACATTTAATCACCCCATAGACGTCACAATATCACCCATAATTTTGGATAAATCATCGTGATATCCTACTAATTCATTGAAATCAATCTTTATATTATAAAAATTATTAACAAATATATTAAGATCAATATTTACATGATGATAACACTTTTTCATTTATATACACAACTTTATATGAGTTTGATAAATTTCGTGAGTATTTTTTAACTCAACATCAACCCTGATAACATATCTATTATAATTTCCATTGAGTTAGTTTTTTATTGAGTTTATCTTGAATCATATAGAACTAGGGATCATGATTGAAAAATAATTCTTTATTACTTCAAGTCATTTTAATTTTTGAACAATATAACAATCTCCTTATAAATAATTTTACATGGCTGAATCAGTATGGGTTTATTGACTACTTATGATTTGAATTTTGTTTACCTTATTTTTTTATCTTCTTTGGACACCGAATTTTCAGTTGTTTACCCAAATATTTTTTATCAAATATTTCAATGATATAATTACCATCCTATTTTTTTATATTATAATGATCTTTATTCGTTTCCTATTTTATGTATTTTGGTCTCAATATTCCATATTTGATGAGTATTGGACTCATTGAACTCATGGGGAATTTTTTATTCTAAGGACTCTCAGATTTTGATCTTGGTTTCATATGGAAGGAAATTTCATTGATGATTCATGAGATGTTTCAAAGTATAAAGTGTATATGGGTATCAATAATTTCAACTAATAAATTTTAGATAGGTTTGGGTCATTATAATATCCTTATCTTTTAGTTTAACTCTTCATTAATTAGTATGAAAATTACAATATCACTTTGTATTTTTATATTATATAGTTAATTAACATTATATATACGTAAATGAGAACCCTAAGTGGTTCATTAATGATACACATATCATTTTAAAGGTCTCCTGGATGATCCTTTTATTTTTAGAAATTTAATACCAATTAATAATATAATATTTGTTTTAAAAACTCTTTTATGTCAATTTTGACACTATTTGGTATTTTATTTTTGTAAAAATCAAAATAGTAAGATTAATTCAAATAAAACTAATTAAATAAAAACCAAGAAGTCATATTATCTTTAAAATTAGTTTAATTTTTAAAAAGTCTGAAATTACATTTATTTGAGTACATATAATATCAATTATTTTATTATTTCATTAATAAGGTATTTACTACATCATCGTTGTTTCCTAAATTAATTAAATAATTTAATGTCTAAACATTATAAATAAAATACCATTATGTTGGAATTATCATTATCATTCTAATAAATATTTATAATCTAATTTATCACATGTATATCCATATATTAAAAATGTTTTAGTAATTAAACTTTGATTTTAACTCTTCTAACTCTTCTTTGAATTAAATAATAATTAATTTCCTAACCTAATCCATGTTGTCTTAAATGATAGTATTTTATTCCTATGGTTATTCCTATCGAGATACACTTGTCCAATAGAATTAGTACATGTGATAGCATAATATTAATATCATTTCTACCTTTAACTATCCTATTTACTTTTAACCGTGTTAAATAAAAGTAAAAAGTTACTATTCACCAACAATTATTTTTATCCTATTGAACCACATTTTACTCCTTTATATTAACAATGTCTCTTATATTTTCTAAATTTTGCTCACAGAAGTGGTAAAATTAATATTTATGTGATTTTCCAAATTCTCCTAGGAGGTGGGTAAAAGACGGTGAAAATTAAAATAATATTTTTATATATCTAAAATTATTCTAAGCTAAACCCAATGAATTAAATTGAACTTATATAGGTATTATGTATCTTTTTTTGACCTGAATTAAATATAAATAAAATAATTAATTATTTAATTAAAAATTTGTTTTTTAATTATAGCACAGTTTTTTATCATTATTCATCAAAAATTGAAAGTATTCAAAAAAATAAAAAAAATCACCATAGGATAATTTTGATATTCCGAATCCAAAAAAGAAGTCCATTTGGAATGGAAAATTTTAAAAAAATTCAAAAAGTAGGTATTACTATTCATAAATACTAGTTTGATTGGTTGTGGTGTGTGTTAGAACTTGAAGTTGCATAAAACACACACAACTGTATTATTCAAAGAGAAGTGTATCGTGGAAGCATGGGGTGTTACCATCTCCCCTACTTCAAATACTTTCACCCTTGAAATTTATAGAATACTACCACATGGAAAGACTTGGGTGATTATTCATCATTAATTCCTCGAGTTCCCACGTTTCCTCTTCCATTTTATGGTTCCTCCATAGGACGTTTACCAGATGAGTCATCCAGTTTCTAAACACTTTTTTCTCGTATCAAGAATCCTGATAGGCTCTTCGCAATAAGACAGATTGGGTTCTAGTTCTAATTACTCATAGGCGAGTACATGTGTTGGGTCAGGAATGTGTATTCTCAATAGTGATACGTCGAACACATCATGAAGTTTGGAGATACTTGGTGGTATTTACAAATGGTAAGAAACAACCCCAACTCACTCTAGAATTTCGAAATGCCCGATGTACCTGGGACTCAATTTACCTTACTTGATGAAACATATAACTCTCTTCCATAGAGATACCTTCAATAAAACATTATATTCTACCTGATATTCCAATTTATTACTTCAGTTATCGACATAGCTCTTCTACCAACATTGAGTTGCATTGATGTGGTTTTGAATTACCTTAACCTTTTCCATCGTTTCCCCCACTAGTTCTGGGCCTATGTGTTTTCTTTCCCCAACATCATCCCAACAGGTTGGTGTGTGACATCTCTTTCTGTATAATGCATCATATGGTTCCATCTGAATACTTGAATGAAAGCTATTGTTATAGGAAAATTCTACCAAAGGTAAATATTGTTCCAAGAAACCCTAAAAGTGATGTGAGAATGATCTCAACATGTCTTTTAATGAATGAATAGTCTGTTCTAATTGCCCATCTGTTTGAGGGTGGTAGGCAATGCTCAAATGAAGTTCAGTATCCAATGCCTTCTAAACACTCTTCCAGGATCATGAAGTAAAACATAGATAATGATCAGAAACAATCGATAGGGGTACTCCATGAAGTCTCATAACATCATTAATATATAGGCTTTCTAGATGTTCAAGTGGTAAATCTTCCCTTATAGCATGAAAATGTGTTGACTTGGTAGGATGATCAATAATGACCCATATTGCCTCATTCATTATAGGAGTCATTGGTAGTCCCATGAAAAAAGTCCTTCATGATATTATCCCATTTCCACTCAGGTATGGGATGTGGTTTCATGACTCCTCTAGGCGGTTGCCTTCGAGCATACATTTGTTGACAAACAATATATCTTGACACAAAATCAGCAATCTCCCTCTTCATGTTATCCCAAAAAAACCGTTCATTCAAATAACTATACATTTTTGTGCTCCCAGGGTGTATAGAGAAATTTGAACTATGAGCATCATCCAAAAATTCCCTTTTTAGATCAGGGATATCGGAAACACAAAGTCTCCTCCCAAATTTCAAAATTCCATCTTAAATCACAATGTCACTCAATCTCCCATCATTCATATCTTTAATCTTCTTTTGAAATTCTTCATTATCGATATGAGAACTCTTAATCCTTTATATTAAAGAAGGTTTGGCAATCATTTGAAATAGTAATGATGTTTCACCTTCCATGATGATTCCCATATCCATCTATACTAGATCCATGAAAATAATATCCCATTAAATTGTAATCTTTTTCAAAACTCCATGATCCTTTATTCTGAAATCATCTGCCACCATATTTGCCTTCCCCGGGCGGTAGTGGATTGTGAGATCATATTCCTTGAGTAGTTCATGACATCACCTTTTCCTCATGTTGAGTTCTCTTTATGAGAAAATATACTTCAAACTCTTGTGATCATTATAAATATCATATTTTTTACCATAGAGATAATGTATCTATATCTTCAAAGCAATGATTATAGCATCTAACTTAAGATCATGAGTAGGATAGTTTTTCTCATGAATTTTAAGTTGTTGTGATGCATAGGCAACAAATCTATCATTCTACATAAGGACACAACCAAGTCCTTTCATCGATGCATCCCTATAAATAAAGAACCCATCATTCCCTGATGGTAGAGTCAATATAGGATCATAGACTAATCTTCACATCAGTTCTTCAAAACATTCTTCAGACTATTTTGTCCTAACAAATTTAACCACTTTACGTGTGAGATTCATTATTTGGTTACCTAATCGGGTAATATTCTGGATGAAACATCGATAATAACCTGCCAAACCAATAAAACAGCGTACATGTGTTAAAATTTAGGAGCTGGCCATTCTTTGATTTCCCTTGTCTTAGAAGGATCAATCGAGATTCCATATATAGAGATAATATGGAAAAGAAAAGTAATCTCTTGAAGCCAGAATACAAACTTTCTAAACTTCCCATATAATTCATGTCTTCTAAGAGACTTCAAGTTAATGCACAAGTGATTTTTATGATCTTCATATATTTTGGAGTATACTTAGATATCATCAACAAATACCACCACAAAATCGTTGAAATATTCCTTGAAAACACTATTCGTTAGATCCATTAATACAGAGGGTGGATTTGTCAATCCAAAAGGCATTACTGTAAACTCATAATGACTATACCTTGTTTGAAATGTTGTCTTCGGAATTTCTTCCTTCTTTACACACAACTGATGGTATCCAGATCGAAGTTCAATCTTTGAAAAGTATTGATCTTTATGAAGTTGGTTGAATAAATCATCAATAAGAGTTATGGAAGATTTGTTCTTTATTGTTATAAAATTGATTTCCCTATTTTCAATACATAACCTCATTGATCCATTGTTCTTCTTAAAAAAAGGACAAGGGCTCCCAATGGAGAAACACTAGGGCGAATAAACCCCCTATTACTCAATTCCAATATTTTTTTCTTTAGTTCCACTAATTCCATAGTGGCCATTCTATAAGGGGTCTTCGATATATTACTTGAACCTAGAATTAAATCAATGGAAAACTCAATTTCTCATTCTGGAGGATGTCCAGGTAAATTTTCCAGAAACACATCAACATATTCTTTATCAATAGGTATATCTTCTATTTGAACATTCGTTTCCTCACCCATAGTTACTTCATTATCTTCCTCCCTGATAATTGAATTTAGTTGAGCTATTGGGGGTGGATCTAGATAAGAATTAGGTGTTGAGGATTCTACTCTAATGATAAGTAGTTCCTTATCATCATCATCAAAATATTTAACCTCCTTCTTCTTACAATAAATATTTGCATCATGGTCAGAAATCCAATCTATAATGAGGATTATATCAAATTCAATCATAGGTATGATGATGAGATCAACAGATAAAGAACATTTATATGCTCTAATGGGGACTGATTCACAAAACATTGTTGCAATGATACTTCCCTTAAGAGTTTTAACTAACATCTCCCTTGATAGATCAAATTGTAAATAACTAATATTCATAGAAAACTGGGAAGATATGAAACAATGCGATGATCAAGAAAGAAATAAATCATTTTCTAAACTTGAGGAAACCATTAAATTACCATCCACCACGTCTTACAGAGCTTCTACCTCAACAGTAGTGATAGCATAATCAATGCCTTGATACCATGGTGTATTCTGAGGTTTCTTCCCACGATGCTTAAGAAATTTATTTGCATAATGTCCCATCTCTATAAAATTATAGCATTCCACGTTGACAACAACTCTATTTCCCTTACAATATTGAGCTTGGTGGCCTTTTTCACCACACTTGTAATGAACCCCCATTCCCTTATAGCATGTACCGTATGGTTTCATACCACATTTACTATGGGATTGATTATCAACTCTTCCCATCTTCCCTTTATTTCAATTTCCAGAGTGGTCAGCAGACCTCATATTCTCAAGCTTTTCCTTAATGTTGTAAGACATAGAAAATTTATTTTCTGTCTTGATAGCACATGATACAATATCTTCACATCCCCTCATACTATCCATACAGGTCACTCATAAAATGCTTCTTCACATCCTTGGCAAAAAAACATTGAAAGGGGTGAGATCAGTTGCTTAGTAAGGTAAACAATATAGAAAAAACATTCATAAATAAGCATAAATATTTTTGTCAATGTATAACTTAAAAAAAACTTTTAAACATGAACTTCATCATAATATGGTATAGATAAAATGAAATAATTCCATTTACTTATTCACATAGATATTTTACAAGTAGAATATTCACATGCAATATCAATAACCATTTTTATAATGATGGAATGCATAATGCCAGACTATCATAACCATGTAGCCAAGACATCGATCCAAGACTAAAAATAAGATTTTGTCAAGGCCTCGATCCAAGACACTAGTTTCTATCAATAGACCAACTGATTCATCGAGGAGCTATATCGGGCTCCACCCATCACTTATTAAGTCCATGTCATTCCTTATATGAACAAGTTTAAACATAACACATTCGTATTAAAACTAGCATAAGAAATGTCAAAACATTCTCCATAAACCATGGATGGTATAAAATTAACACATCCATAGTCAAACATATCACAAAACCATCAATAAAATAGGGATTTTTTGTTTAATAAATCAACATCAAATAATCTTTAAATCCATCAAAGGATGTTGACATAGATGAAATCAAAACTAATTGAGAGAAATATATTTTTTTTAATTCATTTAAAAGACACATAATTATAAAAAGGAAAAAATAATTTGAAAATATTCTTATAATCTTGTAAGATAAGCTTCGACGATTTAATAATGGTGGAAAATAGCCGCACTCGCCGTATAAGATAAAAAAGACATTCTTACATTAATTTTGTCGAAAAAGATAAAAAGGAAATTGTTTAAAAAATGAAAGAAATATTCCTATATAAATTTCATATAAAATTTCAAACAAGGATATAAATAACATTAATCCATATTCTGTAATATAATAAGAATTTTTTGAAATAAATTTTTAAGAAAAATGGATTTTGATGATAAAGAGGTCCCAGAAGATAATTACTTATAAACAACCTAGGATAATGAAGTGATTGTGAAATAAACACTTAAATTGTAATTTTACTTGGTTGAGGGTATGTTATCCTCCTATATAATGGTGAAATAATTGTTATTAAATTATACAAGAATCAAATACATTAATATGATATCATATATGATCTTTTAACATTGCTTTGTTTGTATTATCGTTGTTTCAGGTGTTAAATCATTCGTTTTTCATTATATAATTTGTTACATAAGCCGTGTTTGTTATGGATAGGTTTTATCTTATTCATATATAGAATGATATTAAGCCTCTAAACATTATTTTTAACCATCAAATTAAATTTATTCTTGAATGGATACGGTGGGGAATGAATCTCAATGCGTTTGTGGAGACGTTAGTCCTTACGTACACACGAGGGATAATATCATTATTTTGATATTAAAATCATATATAATTGGGTGTTATATCATATATAAAAATTAATTACCATTTTATATTTATTATTTACATGAATTACATATCATTATTATACCCATCCAAATAATAATGTATTGAATACTAATTACACCATGACATAGAGACGATAAGTCGTACGTACGCACTTATGTTGACATGTTATTCAAGGGATAGATAGAATAATAAATATGGTTATACCATAATGATAATAACATATATATATAAAGGATATAATGGTGTTATTATTTTATAATTTAAATGACAATGAAAGAAGAAGTTGAAGAAGAATGGAACATGAAAGAGGGTGGGGAAAACATTACCACTTATTTGGGTTCTTACTTTTGATTTGATAAAAAGGGATCCGTATGTTGGAATTATGATCAAATAAGGCCTGTATAATGAATTTAAGGATGTTGAGAGAATATTTGTGCAAGGTTTGGTTGATCTAAAATGCTTTGAAGCTGTGAATAGTTGGTTAGAATTGCTATTCTTTTATAAGGGGGAGGAGGGGCTCTTTAGAAAAAACCTAAAGTATTATTTTATAATAAATTCATATTCAGTTTATAATGGCTCCAATGTGGATTATAAAAAGTATAAGGTGGGGATGGGTAGAAATAATTTAATCCAATATATTTTATATAGGTTTGGGTAATTATATTAACCTTATCTTTTAGTTTAACTATTAGTTTATTAGTTTGACATTTAAAATGTCACATTGCATTGTTATATTATATAGTTAATAAACATACCATATACATCCAATAGAACCCATAGATGGTCATTAATGATAAAAATATAATTAAATTAGTCACTTGTCTGATACTTAGATTTTTAGGAATTGAATGTCAATTAATAATATAATATTTGTTTTAATAACTCCTTTATTTCAATGTTGACACTATTTGGTATTTGATTTTTGTTAAAATCATAAGAGCATGTTTAAATTGAATAAACATAATAAAATCAATATAAAAATGTCATATAAACTTATAAAATTAGTTTAATTCATAAAACGACTCAAATTACATTTATTTGGGAATTTATAATATCAATTATTTTAATATTTCACTTATAAGATTATTACTCCATCATCATTGTGTCATAAATAAATTAAATTATCTAATCTCTAAAAATTATAAATAAAATAAAATTATGTAGGAAATATTTTTATATATCTAATTAATATTTACAATCTAATTTATATTAGGTATAACCTTATATTAAAAAATGATTTAGTAATTAAACGTATACTTAAACTCTTTTAACTCTTATTTGAATTAAATAATAATAAATGTCCTAGTCTAATCCATTTGGACCTAAATGATAAAATTTTATTCCTAAGGTTGTTTTTGGTTGATATACACATGTCCAATCGAATTAAGAAATGTTTTAGGGTAATAATAATATTATTTTGACCCTTAATTATCCTATTTACTTTTAACAGTGGTAAATAAAAGTAAAAAGTTACTATTGAAAAAAATTAATTTTATCTTATTGAACCACATTTTACTCCATGATATTAATCGTGTCTCTCGGATTTTCGAAATTCCACTCACATAAGCTGTAAGATTATGTTTTACGTGAATTTCTAAATCCCCCAAGGAGGTGGGTAAAGACGGTGATAAATTCAATAAAATTTTTATATATCTAAAATTATTCTAAAAAAACTCCATTGAATTACATTGAACTTATATAGTTATTATGTATGTATTTTGACCACAATTAAAATTATATAAAAAAAATAATTATTTAAATATTTTTTTTAAACTATTACTTAGGGTTTTTTCATTATTCATCAAAAAGTTAATGTTTTCGAAAAAATACCGAAAATTCACCCTAGGCTAATTTAGATACACCTAATCCATAAATTAAGTCCATTTTGAAAGAAAAAATTTAAAAAATTTAAAAAATTGGGTATTACAATTCATAACACCTTGTTTGATTGGTTGTGGTGTGTGTTAGAACTCGAAGTTGCATAACACACACGGTACTATATTATATAAAAATAAGCGTTTCGTGGAAGCTTGGGGTGTTACATGGTCGGTGAGTGGGATAAATAGAATAATAATTGTGGTGGAGATTAGATAGGTATAAATAAAATCCTCCAATCAATTAATAAATATAATCCCTGATAATGTAGTAACTTATCATCACTTTTATGATCACTAATAAATACCCCATTTTTTGAACTATAATAATTTAGTGATCAAGGAACCCCCTTATCATCCCCAAAAAAGTCATGATAAAGGCCCAAATTATCAATGCTAAAAATATGCACTGATTAAGGTCCTAATTATGAGTTCTTTTTTATCATTGTTATAGGGGGGACTATAATCCCTTTTTTTGAGGGATGATAAACCATTCCCTATAACATCACTCACAATATCAATGATTCCTTAATGATGATAAATCCCTTGTTTAGAAAATTCATTGTATGATTTCTTGTAGTTCCTAGAGAGTAACAACACTAGTTATTAATTAATATTATTCATCAATTCTTTTTACAAAAAACAATGACATATTAACAAGGATATCATGTAGGCGAGTGGTAGCCTTTAAACCATTATCGTCTTATGGTAGTGTGTTAAAGCACAATGCCTTCCTAGATGCGATGGGTTGTTAGCTAAAATGTAATTTTTATAATTTATAAAAATCCTTAATAAAATTCTTGTACCATTGTGAAAAATATATAATGGACATCCTTGAAATAAAATAAATCATTAAATACAATTTTTACTAATTGTTTCAATAAAACTATATTTTCACAAAAATATTATTATTTTACTATTATTACAAGGTCGTTAATGATCATATTAACAAAAAATGTTTTAAATACAAATAAAAATATTACTATAAAATATGAAAGTATTATTCTTTAAATAAATTGTACATCAAAACATATTCTTTTCAAATATTTCTTCAAAAACATCTTTAATCTGGGAAACCTATTACCACAAGAAATCCAAAATTGGGTTCTAATAAATATTATTAAAATCCATTGATGTTTCATGATTCATAAAACAATAATACCATGTGTAAAATTACATATAATTATTTTGAGTCCAAGTTAAAAAATATGCCATATGTTTTATTTTAAAATAAGTGCCTATTGGTATTGGGTTTAACATTTCTATGAGTCAATTTACTCAGATAATTCTATGTTTTTTTACATTTATGAAAACAAAGTATAAACAGACCCCTAAGGTTAGATATATTTCCTTCCTTGGTTATATTAAAATTTTATGTAAATATATTAGCATATTCCCTTCTTTTTCAAAATAAAACAATTTACCAATACTTTGAGGAATATTATTTTCATCCTAATACACCATATTATAAAACTATTTCATTCACAAATATCATTGATTAAAATCCTTCATCATGGATTGTAATGATAATTTGTTTTATTCAAATCGTACCCTTTTGAGTGTCAACAGAGGTTCAATATAATGCCCATTATAATGCACTTGGTGACAATCAGTTCATGACTGAAGGGATATTTTTGTATTTATCATCCCTTCGTAAATTAGTTTTTAACCATTTCCACATTTATCATCTAAACATGGATGTATTTTTTGAATAGTAATATATATGGTGATCTATATTATATAATATTGGGTGAATTGTTTGACTAAATAATCATTTTTTACCATAAGTGAAACATTATTAAACAATGTTAAACAATTCTTATTCCCATAACCTCATAAATATTTAGAAGATTATAAAACATGACCCTTGATTTTGATAATAATAATATCTTAACCAAATTGATTCTTATATGTAAGACACCAGTCAATATTAGAAATGTAAAATTGGAATCATAGTAGTTGTGGACATCAGACTATAACGAAAAATCAAGTGATTCTATATTAAATAGAATAAACTCATAATAAGAGTATTATTGTATTAACAATGTTAAAAAATGTAACTCAATTGTAACATAATAAAAGATATTATGATTAAAAAATTACAAATATAATTATTAATATAAAATTATGATTATAAATTACATGCAACTGAAATAAAATAGGTTAATGAAATAAATCAATACAAATTAAATAATTATTTCAACTCAAATGGTATTGAATCCAACAAACTAGGATAAATTTTTCCATTATTTTATAAAAAAAAAGATACAATGTTTATAACATAGCTAGTAAATCCATTGATATTATGAATGGGTACTCTATTCATCTATCCTGACAGTGCATGATCCAATGGATCAGATTCTGCCATTCTATCCATATAATCAATTGATCGAAAAGATCATATTCTGTCATGATATTCATGCATGAGTGCGATTATGATGATCATATTCTCTATCATCCATGTTTTATTATCCCTCAATAAAATAAGCACAATATTACATGATGACTTTAAAACAAAAGAATTTATAATATTATAATAAATAAGAACCATAATTTCACACTAGAAATATATATATTTCCCCTAAAATAGAAATTTTAAATGGAATAAATTGTCCCCAGACTAGTCAGATGATTTGGTATTTCATGTTAAATCTATAGTGATCATATTTTAATTACAATAGTCATATTTCACTATGTTTTATCCATCTAAATGGAATACTGGCACTCCAATAGTAATATTGTGATATAATGTTTTACATTTTTTTTCACTATTACAATGTAAAATGTATTTATTTAAATTAAAATTCAGTGTTCTGTATTGAGAATTTAAATATATTCAATCTGATTATACTTCCTTAAATATATCATTATGATAATCGTTGTGAGTGGGAATATAATATTTACTTTTTCTGATTTCAGTATGATTATAAATACTAGTAGTACAAAGACAAGACATTATGTTTTAAATTTATTATTATAATTTTATTCCAATTTTATCATATCAATACTCATTATGATTTTTTAATTACATTATAATCATATATTCTCAAATACTTTATAACATATTTCTATGTAGGATATAAATTTCTATTTTTTTCAAAAACATTATAATGAAAATTTTGTAAATAGAAGAGTTAGTAGATAAATTCTTTATAATGTGTTTTTTATTTCCAAAACAAAATAATTGGAAAATTTATAATGTAACTTTTAACGGTACAATAAAAGCCTGATTGGAAATCAAAATCCACATAGATAATATAAAAACTAACATTGAAATACTTATGTCCATTATTATTTTATGATATTTATATTCATAAATAGAAATTAACATTTAGCAACCCATGACCTTATAACTCCAATGAATACAATGTTGAATATGAATAACTCACCCATAAGATAATAAATCCCAATAAGGATCTTATTCTCTTTAAAAAATTCTCCCATGTTATAGATATATTCTCTATGAATTTTTTCTCAACCTTATATATAAAATCTCCCCGTTACTATACAATTAATCATAATTGTGATTTTCAAAAGGTAATGGAGAAATGTCTTGTGTTCCTGGAAAAATACTAGATGAATATAGAAATGAGGCAGTCAATAATGTACATAAAAATCCAAAAAAATAAAATGCTATGTGTATTTTGATAAAAAATATGCTTTAATAGAATAATAGATGGAAAAAATTCATTTCTTATTCTTAGCCAGTATTTTTACAACCATCATAATTTTTAAAGTATCCATTCTATATTCATAAAAAAATTCAATGATTTAATTGTGATCCTGATTTCTTTCTTCATAAACATTAATTATTTCATCATGAACCAGAGCCTTTTTATATATTTTCATATTATAACTCTTTTAATACTTAATATACTATCTATAGTTCATAATAATTTAAATCCCTATGCTGATGTATATGAACATCCCATTATAATATTTCACTTCCTAAGAACAGATATCTAATGAAACATTTAATCACTCAATAGACGTCACAATATCACCCATAATTTTGGATAAATCATCGTGATATCCTACTAATTCATTGAAATCAAACTTTATATCATCAAAATTATTAACAAATATATCAAGATCAATATTTACATGATGATAACACTTTTTCATTTATATACACAACATTATATGAGTCTGATAAATTTCATGAGGATTTTTTAACTCAACATCAAGTCTGATAACAAATTCTATTATAATTTCCATTGAGTTAGTTTTTTATTGAGTTTATCTTGAATCATATAGAACTAGGGATCATGATTGAGAAATAAGTCCTTATTACTTAAAGTCATTTTAATTTTTTAACAATATAACAATCTCCTTCTAAATAATTTTACATGACTTAATCAGTATGGGTTTATTGACTAGTTATGATTTGAATTTTTATTGACCTTATTTTTTTATATGCTTTGGACACCAAATTTTCAGTTGTTTACCCAAATATTTTTTATCAAATATTTGAATGATATCATTACCATCCTAATTTTGTATATGATAATGATCTTTATTCATTTCCTATTTTATGAATTTTGGTCTCAATATTCCATATTTGATGAGTATTGGACTCATTGAACTCATGGGGAATTTTTTATTCTAAGGACTCTCAGAGTTTTGATCTTGGTTTCATATGGAAGGAAATTACATTGATGATTAATGAGATGTTTCAAAGTAAAAAGTGTATATGGGTATCAATAATTTAAACTAATAGATTTTAGATAGGTTTGGGTCATTATAATATCCATATCTTTTAGTTTAACTCTTCATTAATTAGTATGACAGTTACCATGTCACTTTGTATTTTTATATTATATAGTAAATTAACATAATATATACTCAAATGAGAACCCCAAGTGGTTCATTAATGATACACATATCATTTTAAAGGTCTCTTGTATGATCCTATGATTTTTAGAAATTGAATATCAATTAATAATATAATATTTGTTTTAAAAACTCTTTTATGTCAATTTTGACACTATTTGGTATTTTTTTTTGTAAAAATCATAACAGTAAGATTAATTCAAATAATCTTAATTAAATAAATACCACGAAGTCATATTATCTTATAAAATTAGTTTAATTTTTAAAAAGTCTGAAATTACATTTATTTGAGTACTTATAATATCAATTATTTTATTATTTCATTAATAAGGTATTTACTACATCATCGTTGTTTCATAAATTAATTAAATAATTTAATGTATGAAAATTATAAATAAAATACCATTATGTTGGAAATATCATTAACTTTCTAATAAATATTTATAATCTTATTTATCATATGTATAACCATATATTAAAAATGTTTTAGTAATTAAACATTGATTTTAACTCTTTTAACTCTTCTTTGAATTAAATAATAATTAATTTCCTAATCTAATCCATGTTGTCCTGAATGATAATATTTTATTCCTATGGTTCTTATTGGTCGAGATACACTTGTCCAATATTATTAGTAAATGTGATAGCATAATATTAATATCATTTCTACCTTTAACTATCATATTTACTTTTAACCGTGGTAAATAAAAGTAAAAAGTTACTATTTACAAAAAATTATTTTAATCCTATTGAACAACATATTACTCATTGGTATTAACAATTTCTCTTATATTTTCTAAATTTCCCTCACAAAAGTGTTAAAATTAATATTTATGTGATTTTTCAAATTCTCCAAGGAGGTGGGTAAAAGACGGTGAAAATTAAAATAATATTTTTATATATCTAAAATTATTCTAAGCTAAAACCAATGAATTAAATCGAAAATATATAGGTATTATGTATCTATATAGACCTGAATTAAATATAAATAAAATAAATAATTATTTAATTAATATTTTGTTTTTTAATTATAGCACAGTTTTTTATCATTATTCATCAAAAATTGAAACTATTCAAAAAATTAATAAAATCACCCTAGGATAATTTTGATATTCCGAATCCAAAAAAGAAGTCCATTTGGAATGGAAATATTTAAAAAAATTCGAAAAGTTGGTATTACTATTCATATATACTAGTTTGATTGGTTGTGGTGTGTGTTAGAACTCGAAGTTGCATACAACACACACAATTGTATTATTCAAAGAGAAGCGTATCGTGAAAGCATGGGGTGTTACCATCTCCCCTCCTTCAAATAATTTCACCCTTGAAATTTATAGAATACTACCGCATGGAAAGATGTGGGTGATTATTCATCATTAATTCCCCAAGTTCCCACGTTTCCCCTTCAAATTTATGGTTTCTCCATAGGACGTTTACCAGACGAGTCATCCAGTTTCTAAACACTTTTTTCTCGTATCAATAATCCTGATAGGCTCTTCGCAATAAGACAGATTGGGTTCTAGTTCTAATTACTCATAGGTGACTACATGTGTTGGGTCAGGAATGTGTATTCTCAATAGTGATATGTGGAACACATCATGAAGTTTGGATAGACTTGGGGGTATTTTCAAATGGTAAGAAACAACCCCAACTCGTTCTAGAATTTTGAAAGGCCAGATGTACCTGGGACTCAATTTACCTTTTTTGATTAAACGTATAACTCCCTTCCATAGAGATACCTTCAAGAAAACATGATATCCTACCTGATATTCCAATTCCTTCCTTCAGTTATCGGCATATCTCTTCTACCAACATTGAGCTGCATTGATGTGGCTTTGAATTACCTTAACCTTTTCCATCGTGTCCCCCACCAGTTCTGGGCCTATGAGTTTTCTTTCCCCAACATCATCCCAACAGGTTGGTGTGTGACATCTCTTTCTGTATAATGCATCCTATGGTTCCATCTGAATACTTGAATGAAATCAATTGTTATAGAAAAATTCTACAAGAGGTAAATATTGTTCCAAAAAACCATAAAAGTCATGTTAGAATGATCTCAACATGTCTTTTAATGTATGAATAGTCGGTTCTAATTGCCCTTCTGTTTCAGGGTGGTAGGCAATGCTCAAACGAAGTTCAGTATCCAATGCCTTCTAAAGACTCTTCCAGAATCATGAAGTAAAACATAGATAATGATAAGAAACAATCGATAGAGGTACTCCATGAAGTCACATAACATCATTAATATATAGGCTTTATAGATGTTCAAGTGGTAAATCTTACCTTATAGCATGAAAATGTGTTGACTTGTTAAGATGTTCAACAATGACCCATATTGCCTCATTCCTTCTAGGATTCATTGGTAGTCCCATGAAAAAGTCCTTCATGATATTATCCCATTTCCACTCAGGTATGGGAAGTTGTTTCATGACTCCTCTAGGCTATTTCCTTCCAGCATTCATTTCTTGACATACAATACATCTTGACAAAAAATCATAAATCTCCCTCTTCATGTTATCCCAAAAAAATTGTTCCTTCAAATCTCTATACATTTTGGTGCTCCCAGGGTGTATCGAGAAATTTGAACTATGAGCATCATCCAAAAATTCCCTTTTTAGATCAGGGATATTGGAAACACAAAGTCTCCTCCCAAATTTTAAAATTCCATCTTCAAACACAAAGTCACTCAATCTCCCATCATTCATATCTGAAATATTCATTTGAAATTCTTCATTATCGATATGAGAACTCTTAATCATTTATATTAAAGAATGTTTGGATATCATTTGAAATAGTAATGATGTTTCACCTTCCATGGTGATTCCCATATCCATATATACAAGATCCATGAAAATAATATCCCATTCAATTCTAATCTTTTTCAAAACTCTATGATCCATTATGATCAAATGATCTGCCACTATATTTTCCTTCCCTGGGCGGTAGTGGATCGTGAAATTATATTCCTTGAGTAGTTCATGACATCACCTTTGCCTCATGTTGAGTTCTCTTTATGAGAAAATATACTTCAAACTCTTGTGATCATTATAAATTTCATATTTTTCACAATAGAGATAATGTATAAATATCTTCAAAGCAATGATTAGAACATCTAACTTATGATCATGAGTATGATAGTTTTTCTCATGAATTTTATGTTTTCATGATGTATAGGCAACAAATCTATCATTCTACATAAGGACACAACCAAGTCCTTTCATCGATGCATCACTATAAATAAAGAACCCATCATTCTCTAATGGTAGAGTCAATATAGGATCATAGACTAATATTCACTTCTGTTCTACAAAAAATTCTTCAAAATTTTTTGTCCTAACAAATTTAACCACTTTATGTGTGAGATTCATTAATTGGGTAGCTAGTCGGGTAAAATTCTGGATGAAACATCGATAATAACCTTCCAAACCAATAAAACAGCGTACATCAGTTAAACATTAGGAGATGGACATTCTTTGATTTCCCTTGTCTTATAAGGATCAACCGATATTACATGTATGGAGATAATATGGAACAGAAAAGTAATCTCTTGAAGCCAGAATACAAACATGCTAAACTTCCCATATAATTCATGTCTTATAAGAGTCTTCAAGATAATGCACAAGTTATTTTTACGATCTTCGTATCTTTTAGAGTATACCAAGATATCATCAACAAATACCACAAAAAAATCATTGAAATATTCCTTGAAAACACTATTCGTTAGATCCATTAATACAGAGGGTGGATTTGTCAATCCAGAAGGCATTACGGTAAACTCATAATGATCGTACCTTGTCGGAAATGTTGTCTTCCAAATTTCTTCCTTCTTTACACACAACTGATGGTATCCAGATCAAAGTTCAATCTTTGAAAAGTATTGATCTTTATGAAGTTGTTTGAATAAATCATCAATGAGAGTTATGAGAGACTTGTTCTTTATTGTTATAAAATTGATTTCCGTATTTTCAATACATAACCTCATAGATCCATCATTCTTCTTAACAAAAAGGACAAGGTCTCCCAATGGAAAAACACTAGGGCGAATAAATCCCCTATTACTCAATTCCAATAGTTTTTTCTTTAGTTCCACTAATTCCACAGTGGCCATTCTATAAGGGGTCTTCGATATAGTACTTGAACCTAGAATTAAATCAATGGAAAACTCAATTTCTCATTCTGGAGGATGTCTAGGTAAAACTTCCAGAAACACATCAACATATTCTTTATCAATAGGTATATCCTCTATTTGAATATTCGTTTCCCCACCCATAGTTACTTCATTCTCTTCCTCCCCGATAATTGAATTTAGATGAGCTATTGGGGGTGGATCTAGATAAGAATTAGGTGGTGAGGATTCTACTCTAATGATAAGGAGTTCCTCATCATCATCATCAAAAATTGTAACCTCCTTATTCTTACAATATATATTTGAATCATGGTCAGAAATCAAATCTATAATGAGGATTATATCAAATTCAATCATAGGTATGATGATGAGATCAACAGATAAAGAACATTTATATGCTCTAATGGGGACTGATTCACAAAACATTGTTGCAATGATACTTCCCTTAAGAGTTTTAACTAACAACTCCCTTGATAGATCAAATTGTAAATAACTAATATTCATAGAAAACTGGGAAGATATGAAACAATCCGATGATCCAGAATCAAATAAATCATTTTCTAAACTTGAGGAAAACATTAAATTACCAGCCACCACGTCTTTCAGAGCTTCTACCTCAACAGTAGTGATAACATAATCATTGCCTTGATCCCTTGGTATATTCTGAGGTTTCTTCCCTTGACACTTAGGAAATTCATTTTCATAATGTCCCATCTCTATAAATTTATAGCATTCCACGTTGACAATAACTCAATTTCCCTTACAATATTGAGCTTGGGGGCCTTTTTCACCACACTTGTAATGAACCCCCATTCCCTTCTAGCATGTACCATGTGGTTTCATACCATATTTATACAGAATGGATAATCAACTTTTCCCTTCTTCCCTTTACTTCCATTTCTAGAGTGGTCATCAAACCTCTTATTCTCATGCTTTTCCTTAAAGTCGTAAGACATAGAAAATTCATTTTCTATCTTGATAGCACATGATACAATATCATCACATCCTCTCATACTATCCCTGCATGTCATTCATAAAATGCTTCTTCACATCCTGGGAAAAAAAATTGAAAGGGGTGAGCTCAGTTGCTTAGTAAGGTTAACAATATAGAAAAAATATTCATAAATAAGCATATATATTTATGGCAATGTATAACTTAAAAAAAACGTTTAAACATGAACTTTATCATAATATGGTAGAGATAAAATGAAATAATTCCATTTACTTATTCACATAGATATTCTACTAGTAGATTAATCACAGACAATATCAATAACCACTTTTATAATGATGGCATGCATAATACCAGACTATCATAACCACGTAGCCAAGACCTCGTGCCAAGACTAAAAATAAGATTTTGTCAAGGCCTCGAACTAAGACACTAGTTTGTCTCATTAGACCAACTGATTCATCGAGGAGCTATATCAGGCTCCACACATCACTTATTAAGTCCATTGCATTTCTTATAGGAACAAGATTAAACACAACACATTCGTATTAAAACTAGCATAAGAAATGTCAAAACATTCTCCATAAACCATGGATGGTATAAAATTAACACATCCACAGTCAAACATATCATAAAACCTTTAGTAAAATAGGGATTTTTTGTTTAATATATCAACTTCAAATAATATTTAAATCCATCAAAGGATGTTGACATAGATGAAATCAAAACTAATTGAGAGAAATATATTTTTTTAATTCATTTAAAAGTCACATAATTATAAAAAGACAAAAATAATTTTAAAATATTCTTATAATCTTCTAAGAGAAGCTTCAACGATTTAATAATGGTGGAAAATAGCCTCACTCACCGTATATGTTAAAAAATACATTCTTACCTTAATTTTGTCGAGAAGGATAAAAAGGACATTGTATAAAAAATGACAGAAATATTCCTATATAAATTTCTTATAAAATATCAAACAAGGATATAAATAACTTTAATCCATATTCTGTAATATAATAAGAATTTTTTGAAATAAATTTTTAAGAAAAATGGATTTTTATGATAAAGAGGACCCAGAAGATAATTACGTATAAAAAACCTCGGATAATGGAGTGATTGTGAAAGAAACACTTAAACTGTACTTTTACTTGGTTGACAGTAGGTAAACCTCCTATATAATGGTGAAATAATTGTTATTAAATTATACAAGAATAAAATACTTTAATATGATATCATATATGATCTTTTAACATTGCTTTGTTTGTATTATCGTTGTTTTAGGTGTTAACTGAATCGTTTTCCATTATATAATTTGCTATTTAAGCCGTGTTTGTTATGGATTGGTTGTATCTTATTCATATACAAAATGATATAAAGCCTCTAAACATTATTTTTAACCATCAAATGAAATTTATTCTTGAATGGATATGGTGGTGAATGAATCTCAATGCGTTTGTGGAGACGGTAGTCCGTACATACACATGAGGGATAATATCATTATTTTGATATTAAAATCATATATAATTGGGTGTTCTATCATATATAAAAAATAATTATCATTTTATATTTATTATTTACATGAATTACATATCATTATTATACCCATCCAAATAATAATGTATTGAATACCAATTACACCATGACGTGGAGACGATAAGCCGTACACACACACTTATGGTGACATGTTATTCAAGAGATAGATAGAATACTAAATATGGTTATACCATATTGATAATAACATCTATATATAAAGGATATAATGGAGTTATTATATATAATTTAAATGACAATGAAAGAAGAATTTGAAGAAGAATGGAACTTGAAAGAGGGTGGTGAAAACATTACCACTTATTTGGGTTCTTACTTTTGATTTGATAAAAAGGGATCTGTATGATGGAATTATGATAAAACTAAGGCATGCAGAATGAATTTAGGGATGTTGAGAGAATATTTGTGCAAGGTTTGGTTGATCTAAATCGCTTTTATGGTGTGAATAGTTGGTTATAAGTGCTATTCTTTTATAAGGGGGTGGAGGGGCTCTTTAGAAAAAACCTAAAGTATTATTTTATAATAAATTAATATTCGGTTTATAATGGCTCCAAAGTGTATTATAAAAAGTCTATGGTGGGGATGGGTCAAAATAATTTAATCCAATATATTTTATATAGTATTGGGTAATTATATTAACCTTATCTGTTAGTTTAACTATTAATTAATTTGTTTGACATTTAAAATGACACATTGTATTATTATATTATATAGTTAATAAACATACCATATACATCCCATAGAACCCATAGATGTTAATTAATGATAAAAATATAATTATATTAGTCTCTTGTCTGATACTTATATTTTTAGGAATTGAATATCAATTAATAATATAATATTTGTTTTAATAACTCGTTTATTTCAATTTTGACACTATTTGGTATTTGATTTTTGTTAAAATCATAACAGCATGATTACATTGAATAAAAATAATAAAATCTATATAAACATGTCATATAAACTTATAAAATTAGTTTAATTCATAAAACATCTCAAATTACATTTATTTGGGTATTTATAATATCAATTATTTTAATATTTCACTTACAAGATTATTACTGCATCATCACTGTGTCATAAATAAATTAAATTATCTAATGTCTAAAAATTATAAATAAAATAAAATTATGTAGGAAATATTTTTATATTTATAATGAATATTTACAATCTAATTTATCTTAGGTATAACCTTATATTAAAAAATTATTAATAATTAAACTTATACTTAAACTCTTTTAACTCTTATTTGAATTAAATAATAATAAATGTCCTAGTCTAATCCATGTAGACCTAAATGATAAAATTTTATTCCTAAGGTTGTTTTTGGTTGATATACACATGTCCAATCGAATTAGGAAATATTTTAGTGTAATAATAATATTATTTTTACCCTTAATTATCCTATTTACTTTTAATAGTGGTAAATAAAAGTAAAAGGTTACTATTGGAAAAAACGTAATTTTATCGTATTGAACCACATTTTACTCCTTGATATTAACCGTGTCTCTCGGATTTTCGAAATTCCACTCACATAAGCGGTAAAATTATGTTTTACGTGATTTTCTAAATTCTCCTAGGAGGTGGGTAAAGACGGTGATAAATTCAATAAAATTTTTATATATCTAAAATTATTCTAAACTCACTCCATTGAATCAAATTGAACATATATAGGTATAATGTATGTATTTTGACCACAATTAAAATTATATAAAATAAATAATTACTTAAAAAAATTTGTTTTTAAACTATAACTCAGTGTTTTTTCAATATTCATCATAAATTTATTGTTTTCGGAAAAATACCAAAAAATCACCCTAGGCTAATTTCGATACACCGAATCCATAAATTTAGTCCATTTTGAAGGAAAAAATTTATAAAATTTCAAAAATTGGGTATTACAATTCATAACATCTAGTTTGATTGGTTGTGGTGTGTGTTAGAACTCAAAGTTGCATAAAACACACGCTACTTTATTATTTAAATATAAGTGTTTCGTGGAAGCTTTGGGGTGTTACATGGTTTGTGAGTGGGAGAAATAGAATAATAATTTAGCTGGAGATTAGATAGGTATAAATAAAATCCCCCAATCAATTCATAAATATAATCCCTGATAATGTAGTAATTTATCATCACTTTTATGATCACTAATAAATACCCCATTATTTGAACTATAATAATTTAGTGATCAAGGAACCACTTTATCATCTGCAAAAAAGTCATGATAAAGTCCCAAATTATCAATGCTAAAAATATGCACTGATTAATGTCCTAATTATGTGTTCTTTGTTATCATTGTTATAGGGGGGACTATAATACCTTTTTGTGAGGGATGATAAACCATTCCCTATAACATCACTCACAATATCAACGATTCTTTAATGATGATAAATCCCTTGTTTAGAAAATTCATTGTATGATTTCATGTATTTCCTAGAGAGTAACACCACTAGTTATTAATTAATATTATTCATCAATTTTTTTTACAAAAAAAATGACATATTAACAAGGATATCATGTAGGTGAGTGGTAGCCTTTAAACCCTTATCGTCTTATTGTAGTGTGTTAAAGAACAATGCCTTCCTAGATGTGATGGGTTGTGAGCTAAAATGTAATTTTTCTAATTTATAAAAAGCCTTAATAAGATTCTTGTACCATTCTGAAAAATATATAATGGACATCCTTGAAATAAAATAAATCATTAAATACAATTTTTAATAATTTTTTCAATAAAGCTATATTTTCACAAAAATATTATTATTTTACTATTATTACAAGGTCGTTAATGATCATATTAACAAAAAATGTTTTAAATACAAATAAAAATATTACTATAAAATATGAAGGTATTATTCTTTAAATAAATTTTCCATCAAAACATATTCTTTTCAAATATTTCTCAAAAACATCTTTAATCTGGGAAACCTCTTACCACATGAAATCCAAAATTGGGTTCTAATAAATATTATTAAAATCCATTGATGTTTCATGATTTATAAAACAACAATACCATGTGTAAAATTACATATAATTATTTTGAGTCCATGTTCAAAAATATGCCATATGTTTTATTTAAAAATAAGTGGCTATTGGAATTGGGTTTAACATTTTTATTAGTTAATTTACTCAGATAATTATATGTTTTTTTACATTTATGAAAACAAAGTATAAACGGACCCCTAAGGTTAGATATATTTACTTTCTTGGTTATATTAAAATTTTATTTAAATATATTAGCATATTCCCATCTTTTTCGAAATAAAACAATATACCAATACTATGAGGAATATTATTTTCATCCTAAGACACCATATTATAAAACTATTTCATTCACTAAAATCATTGATTAAAATCCTTCATCATGGATTGTAATTATAATTTGTTTTATTCAAATCGTACCCTTTTGAGTGTCAACAGAGGTTCAATATAAGCCCCATTATCATGCACTTGGTGACAATCAGTTCATGACTCAAGGGATATTTTTGTTTTTATCACCCCTTATTAAATTAGTTTTTAACCATTTCCACATTTATCATCTAAACATGGTTGTATTTTTTGTATAGTAATATATATGGTGATCTATATTATACAATATTGTGTGAATTTTTAGACTAAATAATCATTTTTTACCATAAGTGAAACATTATTTGACAAGGTTAAACAATTCTTATTCACATAACATCATGAGTATTTAGAAGATTATAAAACATGACCCTTGACTTTGATAATAATAATATCATAACCAAATTGATTCTTTTATGTAAGACACCGGTCATTATAAGACATGTAAAATTGGAATCATAGTAGTTGTGGACATCAAACTATAAAAAAAATCAAGTGATTCTATATTAAATAGAATAAATTCATAATCAGAGTATTATTGTATTAACAATGTTATAAAATGTAACTGAATTGTAACATAATAAAAGATATTATGATAAAAAAATTACAAATATAATTATTAATATAAAAGTATGAATATAAATTACATGAAACTGAAATAAAATAGTTTAATGAAATAAATCAATACAAATTAAATAATTATTTCAAACCAAATGGTATGGAATCCAACCAACTAGGATAAATTCTTCCATTATTTTATAAAAACAAGATAATATGTTTATCAAATAGCTAGTAAATCCTTTGACATTATGAATGGGTACTCTATTCGTCTATCCTGACAGTGCATGATCCAATGGATCAGATTCTGCCATTCTATCCATATAATCCATTGATCAAAAAGATCATATTCTGTCATGATATTCGTGCATGAGTGCGATTATGATGATCATATTCTCTATCCTCTAAGCTTTAGAATCCCTCAATAAAATAAGAACAATATTACATGATGATTTTAAAACAAATGAATCTATAATATTATAATAACCAAGAACAATAATTTCACACTAGAAATATATATATTTCCCCTAAAATAGAAATTGTAATTGGAATAAATTATCCCCAGGATCGTCAAATGATTTGGTATTTCATATTAAATATATAGTGATCATATTTTCATTACAATAGTCATATTTCACTATGTTTTTTTTCCATCCATATGGAATACTGGAACTCCAATAGTAATATCATGATATAATGTTTTACATTTTTTTCAGTATTACAATGTAAAATGTATTTCTTTAAATTAAAATTCAGTGTTCTGTATTGAGAATTTAAATATATTCAATCTGATTATACTTCCTTAAAAATATCATTATGATAATCATTGTGAGTGGGAATCTAATATTTACTTTTTATGATTTCAGTATGATTATAAATACTTGTAGTACAAAGACAAGACATTATGTTTTAAATTTATTCTTATAATTTTATTCCAATTTTATCATATCAATACTCATTATGATTTTTGTAATTACATTATAATCATATATTCTCAAATAATTTATAACATATTTCTATGTAGGATAGACATTTCTATTTTTTTCAAAAACATTATAATGAATATTTTGTAAATAGAAGAGTTAGTAGATAAATTTTTTATAAAGTGTTTTTTATTTCCAAAACAAAATAATTGGAAAATTTATAATGTAACTTTTAACTGAAAAATAAAATCCTTATTGGAAAGCACAATCCACATAGATAATATAAAAAATAACATTGAGACACTTATGTCCATTATTATTTTATGATATTAATATTCATAAATGGAAGTTAACATTCAGCAACCCATGACCTTATAACTCCAATGAATATAATGGTGAATATGAATAACTCCCCCATAAGATAATAAATCCCAATAAGGATCTTATTCTCCTTAAAAAATTCTCCCATGTTATAGTTATATTCTCTATGAATTTTTTCTCAACCTTATATATAAAATCTCCCCGTTACTATACAATTATTCATAATTGTGATTTTCAAAAGGTAATGGAGAAAAGTCTTGTGTTCCCGGAAAACTCCTAGATGAATATAGAAATGAGGGAGTCAATAAAGTACATAAAAATCCAAAAAAATAACAAGCTATGTGTATTTTGATAAAAAATGTTTTAATAGAATAATAGATGGAAAAAATTCATTTCTTATTCGTAGTCAGTATTTTTACAACCATCATAATTTTTAAAGTATCCATTCTATATTCCTAAAAAATTTCAATGATTTAGTTGTGATCCTGATTTCTTTCTTCATAAACATTAATTATTTCATCATGAACCAGAGCCTTTTTATATATTTTCATATTCTAACTCTTTTAATTATTGATATACTCTTTATAGTTCATAATCATTTAAAACCCTATGCTAATGTATATGAACATCCCATCATAATATTTCACTTCCTAAGAACAGATATCTAATGAAACATTTATTCACTCTATAGACATCACAATATCACCTATAATTTTGGATAAATCATCTTGATATCCTACTAATTCATTGAAATCAATCTTTATATCATCAAAATTATTAACAAATATATTAAGATCAATATTTACTTGATGATAAAACTCTTTCATTTATATACACAACTTTATATGAGTCTGATAAATTTCATGAGGATTTTTTAACTCAACATCAAGTCTGATAACATATTCTATTATAATTTCCATTGAGTTAGTTTTTTATTGAGTTTATCTTGAATCATATAGACCTAGGGATCATGATTGAATAATAAGTCCTTATTACTTCATGTCATTTTAATTTTTGAACAATATAACAATATCCTTCTAAATAATTTTTCATGACTGAATCAGTATGGGTTTATTGACTAGTTATGATTTGAAATTTTATTGACCTTATTTTTTTATCTACTTTGGACAACGAATTTTTAGTTGTTTACCCAAAAAAAATTTATCAAATATTTGAATGATATCATTACCATCGTAATTTTTTATATGATAATGATCTTTATTAGTTTCCTATTTTCTGAATTTTGGTCTCAATATTCCATATTTGATGAGTATTAGACTCATTGAACTCATGGAAAATGTTTTATTCTAAGGACTCTCAGATTTTTGATCTTGGTTTCATATGGAAGGAAATTTCATTGATGATTCATGAGATGTTCTTAATGTAAGATTATCAGATTGGTTTTATCGTCTTTTACTTTATTTTTATCTGTATCCCCTTTATCGTATTCATTTCCACTAACATTCTTATACTCACTTTATTCTTCTTCATCTTCTTATTCATTATCTTTTCCTTCATCATAATCACATTCATTATCAAGGAAAGCATTTTTGGAAGACTCTACATCCATAAACATAGAAAAATATTCTCGAATCTATTCTTCATATCATTAATCAACAATCCCATCTAGGCTGACATAGAATGTTTCTGAAGAGCTTGTGTTTGTACCAAATCATTAACAACAATAACATATTATACATTTTCTATGACAAAAATAATGATGAAATTATCCACAATGGCATCATGAAGAGATAGAACATCATCCATTTTTAATTAAGGTAATATAATGATGTATGAGGGTGCTTCAACACCTTTAAAAAAAGATCCTACAAAAATTTTGTTGTGATGTTTCATCATTTGTTACTTTTTTCATATTTTTATTTCACTTCACAACCATATATTTTGACAACAAGACCTTCAGATAGGTAGAGTCTATACTAAGTATCATTATCATTTCATTCTTCCATATTCTATCTCCCATTTTTATCTACTTCATATAGTATATTATTTTTTTCATTGTCTTTTGAGGCTACAAATATTCAATTTTTCTTATCTTTTCCTCTTACTCATTATTTAAATTCATTATATTATTTATAAATAGTTTTATTAGATTCATGTAAAATTTTTATTCCATTGTAGATTCACATAGATTGTCAAAAAACTAGATTATTTATTCAACAATAATAATCTTCATCCTATTGACAGTGCCATCACAAAAAAGAATGGTTTTCATCTTCGTCAAATTCAAATTATTTACAACATTCAAATTTCACTTTTACTTAAGAAATAAAATTTCTAATTATTTTAGAAACATAATGATTTGGATTTTTTTGGATTTAGTCTACAGTTTAGTATCTTTGATAAATATATACCTCTTAAGATATTGTTTTCTCATTTTTACAAGGAATTATAGAATAAAAACAATAGTTACCTTAAAATATTCATAAACTTTTCTTATTTGTATGAAAATAAATTTCATCCATAACATAACAATCATATTTTTTATAGTTAGGTTAGTTAAATTCATGTATTTATCATATGTTCAAACATAGGGTTCCCATATTTATCAGTTTCAAATCATCTTGTTTTATCCTATAGATTATGTTAATGACTTAAATATTCTCCTTCTGATCTTAATTTGATAAAATTTGAGACCTTCTTGTAGGAAATTTGATATCATTTTCAATAAATTAGGTAAGATATATTTTTTTCATTCTATACATTAAATTAAAATAACTAAATTAAATGTTGGAATATGTAATGAATTAGTGAATCATAATCCCCTTTTGGCTGGGTAACAAAAAGTGAACCCCAACCATGAAATTATAAGATTTTATATTGAATGGAATCAAAATTATCATAAAAGGGTTTTTCTACGTACCATTATTTAAATAAACACAATTAATTTAAATCCATTTTTACAGGATTTGTATCTTAGGATGATTTTTGGGATTATGAAATTTCAACATAAGGATAATTTAAGAATTTGGCTAAATGTTTTAGAATTCAACAACACTTTGAGGAGTGGATCTTATGGTTTTTGATGTAGGATACATGGGTCCCCCACCCTTTATATATGTGAGATAATGATACAATTTAACATACAGATCTATTATTAGGTAAAGATTTGATATTATCATATCTAATATATTTTTTTGATCTAATAATTATATTTTAATTAAAATGAACACATTAGGGTTTTTAAAAAATACCATAATAAAATGAAATACTAAAAACATTAATAGAAAAGACTTTTTAAGAGAAATAAATATAATTGAAACATAAAAAATTATAATAAACTTAATTTATTAGTAAAAAATTAGTTAAATAATAATAATACATTTCATATTAAGAATGTAAAACCCCAATATTTCATAGTATGTTATTTCTTCAAATTAATTCAATAACTTGCACTACACGCAACAGCGAGTTCATGCGAACCATGACATACCAAACTGGCCGTTCAATACCGGTTGTAAATAGTATTAAATAAATTTTAAACTTAATATAATACTTATAAATTTATAATCCATATTACGAGTTTCTTAGTCATAATATACGAACAAATTCATTTTTTCAGATAAACGAAGTATTTTTCAGAAATTGTAAATTTACCGCCGGTCAATGGTGAACCCATTTTAAATCTTATATTTTTAACATTCATATATTCAATTTGACAAAATATAATTCTTCTTTATAATCGGTAAATTAAAATTTACTTGGGATACAATTTTGGTATTTTCTGATAAAAATCATTTTGTGATGAATGGTGAAAAATACTGTATTTTAATTCAAAACTCCATTTTAATCTAATTTTTTATAATGTTAGATTATAAATTTTAAATGATTTCAATGTGTAATTAGATTATATTATTACCATTTAAACATATGTTTTTCATTGGAATAAATGCACTTTGGTCTTGGGCATAAACAAGTTTCAATCATTTGACTGATATTGTTTATTAAAAACCTGCTATTTGTTTTGACAAAAGGAATTATTTTTAATTTAATTAATGAATCATCTATGTTTTGAAATCGGTAAAATATACATAAATTTTGAAATAATAATATCAAATACATATTCTACTAAATTTTTGTTATTTTTATAAAAAACATCAATTTTTGATGAATAATATAACAACTAAGTAGTACTTAAAAAATGACTATTTCATTAAATTGAAATTTTACCGCCTCTTTGAATTGAATTTCCAAATCCTGACATTCATGGTTGTTATTATTAAGTAAAATTTTGTTCAATAAGATGAAAATAATTTTTGGTTAATTGTATCTTTTGACTATTATTTACCGCGGTTAAAGGTAAATTTTGTAGTTTAAGGTTTAATTTTTTTTAATAAATCAAAATTACCATAACACTTATCCTATGATTATTAGATGATTCATGGAAGACAATCGGCTTCTTTGGGTCATTTTGGGGACCCCATGGAACCACTTATGAGGGATAATGACACTTTATTTTAAATAACTTAAAGTAAAGGGGCAAAAATGATATAAACCAATATCTTTTAGAACATTAATTTTTACATAGGGTTATATATGTTATCTCTTGGAAAATTAATTTTCATTAGAAAGAAAATAATATTTTCTACATCATGGTATTTGTTTTATAAATTTTAAACTCCGTATAAATTAATTTATTAATGACACAATAAAGATGCAGTAATTACTGTATTAATTAAATATTAAAATAATTGATATTATAAACACCCAAATAAATGTAATTTGAGACATTTTATGAATTAAAATAATTTTATATATTAATATGACATGTTAGGAATGATTCAATTAACTTTTTTCTAAGTAATTGTGTTGTTATGATTTTCACAAAACATATTACCAAATAGTGTCAAAATTGACATAAATGAGTTTTAAAAAAATATTATATTATTAATTGATATTCTATTCCTAAAAATATACATATTATCCAAAAGACTTATATAATGATAGGTGTATCATTAATTAACCACTTGGGGTTTTCATGGACATTTATAGTATTTTTATTAACCATGTATTATAAAAATATAAAGAGACATGTTAAATGAGAAACTAATTAACTAACAGCTAAATCTAAATTATATGTTTATTTTAGTGATTCAAACATGTATGAAACCTATTGGTTTAGTGGTTTGCAACCCATATCCACCATATCCTCGATATAAATCAGTTTGTATCCATTATAATACTAAAATTAGTTAATTATAAAATAATATTTTACTCTTTTCCAAAGGATCCCCTCACCCCTCTTATAAAAGGAAACTCCCCCATCTATCTAATTCAAACATTCAAAGCCTTTTGTCTCATCCAACACCTACTCAAATATCATTCCAAATTCCCTAAAATCAGGTTGTAGGCTTTACTTTGGTCATAAATCTATCCTATGGAGCTCTTTTGATCAACTCAAAAGGAAACATCCGAATAAGAGGTAATAATTTCACCACCCTCTTTCATGTTCTTTTCTCCTTCCACATCCTCTTTAATTATTATTACTATACCAAAATACTACCTCTAGTACATTACACATACGGTGATGTAATAATAAATATAGAACATCCATATTCAGTATTATATCAATCCTATGAATGATAAT
Organism: Viscum album; assembly: GCA_963277665.1. Classification (NCBI taxonomy): domain Eukaryota; kingdom Viridiplantae; phylum Streptophyta; class Magnoliopsida; order Santalales; family Viscaceae; genus Viscum; species Viscum album. The sequence continues at coordinate 409,834,210 of OY728128.1, read as the reverse complement.
GTGACCATGTTTGTGTACGTATGGTTTACCCTCTCCACGCCGTGGTGTAATTTTTTTAAACAATATCATATTTGTATAGATATAATAATGAGTAATATGTATATATGTAATGTAAACAGATTGATAATGTCTCTAAATAATCAACATACCACCAAAATACACATCTTTTAATCATTAAGTAAATGATATTGTCGCTCGTTCGTATGTACGGATTACTGTCTCCATGACGCGATGCGGTTCATTTCCACGTTCACTATTCATCGATGATTATAAAAAGATATATTATTAATAAGTATTTAATATATGACATAATAATGATATTGGATATATATATATATATATATGTTTACTTAAATATATCTTATTTACTTACTTCCATTCAATACGATATGAAAACCGAAACAACGTTTATGCGTATATACGTCCTACCATCTCCATAAATGGTGTTATCCATTTCATATATCTATATATTATACAAATTTATATTCAAATATATATTATATATAAATCATGTTTTTTATTCTGGAATTTTTTAAATCACGATCTAAATGATATGATCATGATTAACAAGTCAAAACACATATGATAATGAAAGTGATTATTACCCGAAACTATAATTTATCATGAAAATAATTATTAAATGGGTTGTGTAAATTCATAAATTAGTCATGTATTATATAATAAATATGAATTTGGATCTGGTAATATTTAATAACATACAACAACCATTATACAAGAGGTTAAACGTACCCTCAACCAAAAAAAGTGCAAGATAAGGGTTATTTCCTCAATCTCATTATTATCTGAGATTGTTCATCTGTATGTATATTCTGGGAAATACTTATCATCGATGACCAAATTTCAAAAAAATGTTTTCAAAAGGAATATTTTAAGGTTTTATGGGAGTGTCTATTTTACAAGATCATCATTTTAAATGTTTTAAGGATTTATGTTTCTAAACATTTTTAATTAATCTCCATGTTTTCAAAATTATTTTAAGGATTTATTTATATGGACATGAATGTTTGGAAATAATATTTCTTTTAAAAGATTTAAATTGCTATGGGACAGTTTGATTCAAAAATAACTGTTAAATGACTTCCTTTATAAATTGTGATACTTTTAAATGATTTCATGAAAAAGGGGTATTTCTCTCAAAGAATTTTACTGATCACTTCATCTATGTCAATATCCATTGATGGATTTTAATGTTGTTTGTAGTTGATTAATTATGATACAAATAATACATTTTATATATAAGGTTTTGTGATGTGATTGAATATTGATGTATTATTTTTATACGATTCCTGGTTTATGGATAAGGTGTTGACATTTTGTATGATAGTTTTAATACAAATGTTTATGTTATGTTTCAAGATTTTCATATATAGAATGCAGTGGACTTAGTATGTGACGGGTGGAGCCCACTATGGCTCCTCGAAGCATCTGTAGGTCTCATGAGCCAAACTAGTGTCCTAGCACAAGGCATTGGGAAAAAAATTATTTATAGTCTTGGCATGAGGCCTTGAATATGTCGTAATGATGTCCAGCGTAAGGGATTCCCTCATTATTAAATTAGATATTACAAGTGATTATTCAAATAGTAGAATATCCATGTTCATTTATATACGGTAATTTTTAATTTATTTTTACCATATTATGTTCAAGTTTAAATTTAAATAGTTTATTGTTTTTATTACACATATTTACTTAAATGTTTATAGCTTCTGCTAAATTATTAACCAATACTGTGCATGTGAGCTCACCCATTTCTATGTTTTATTTTTCCTAGTATCCCAAGAATTGTTTTATGATTGATATGAATGGTTATGCTAAGGGAACAATGGTGTTCTCTAAGAATTTTCTATGTTGTGTTCTATGGTAGAAAATGTAATGTATCATTCATGTATGTAACATATTTTCCAATACTGATAAACTGATCGGTTCTTTGGGAAATGATTCCTTTTAATCATACAAATGTATTAAATTAATACACTAACTCTAGGTAACTGGGGTCGGGGCGTTATAGTTGGTACCAGAGAAAGTTTAGCAATATCCTTGGAAGAAATATTTAGATAAAATATGGTTAGAGTACATAACCATAAGACATACTTTGAGGATTATTATATAAGAACTTCCATGAATTTTTGTATAGTAGATATTTTGTTAGTTTTCCGAGAAATTTATCCCCGTCTAGATATGAGCTACTAGAGGTGGATTTGACACATATTTACCTATAGGAAAATTCTTGAAAACACTGCTTTAAGTTAGAATCGAACGGGAACTAGTGAATGACAAGGGCCTTTCTGCACTTTTGGTTATGCCACTCCAAGGGTATATGATTAGGATAATTAACATTTTCGTTAAAAGCTATTACGAAGGATTTAGGAGTAAATACTTCCTCAATAGAACATTTTAGGATTATGGATTATATCCATAAACTATTAAATTTATATTAGGTATTTTATGAGTATGTAATTATTAATTGTGAATCATAAACAGGGATATTGTATGCCATTGTTAAGAAATGGTGCCCATTAAAAGGAATGAGAACTCCAAAAAAATAATGAACAAAAGATTAATAGGGATCATATATTTCATGGTATTAAGTCAACATTTAGAAGGGAAATAATATCCCACGTATTTTCATCATATGATGAAATAATATATCATGGTAATAAGATAAGTAATGAATTCTCTGAGTCATATAGCTTTGAAGGGATGATAGAGAAGCATAGGATGGACGAGAGAAATATGGTTAAAGGAAATATAGGAAAGAAGAGTTTTCCCATATGTGATAAATATGGTAATAAACACCATGGAAATTTCCTGACGGGAATGTGAGTTTGTTATAAGTGTGGAGAAAAAGGACACCAAGTACGTGACTACAAGGGTAAGAAAAAGTATTCAAATGTACAATGTTTAATCTTCCTGGATTTCGGAAATTATATGAACCAATGTCCACATCATCATAGTATGCATCAAATGTTGCTACTGGATAATAATAAAGTTATGATACTACCATATATAAAGAAGAATGATTAGTGTTAGTATGTTTTAATTTACGAATTATATCATTTCAGTGTTGTATCGATGAAGTACCAATTATATGAAATATGGAAATAAATAAGGATTGTACAGAAATGCTATTTCATTGAGGATTTGAGATTATATGGTACTACGAAAAGTGACTCAACAACATGTTGAGCGTTTTTTGAAAATACATAGTTGAAGGAAAGGTAATCCTTAATATGTTCTTGATAGTGAGGTAATAATTTTATAATAATACATTGTTGATTTAGATAAATTATATTGGATATTCTTGACTACCTTTGCATTGATTAATTGTTTATTTATTTCATTATTGTTGGAGTATTCAATTTTTTCAAAAATAAGGAATATATCTAGTATTATATAAGGACTAAGGGATCATGAATGTAGTCAATATGGTTTTATGGTAATTCAGGGTGTTATTGTGTTTGAAAAAGTTACATGATGAAGGTATTCACATGTCATTTTGTGGAAAAAACGTTCTTCATTATGTTTACCTTCCCTATAAATTTTGGACTGAGAGTTTGGAGAGAAGTATTTTGGATAGTTCTAATGGTTGGAATGGATTATGTTTTACATTGGATAATACTGTTAATGTAAATGAATTTCGTAAGATTTTTTTTGAATTGTTATAAAAGGGCCTCCCGGAATTCGGACGAAAACCTATCTCATCAGGCAAAGTCGTGAGACTTGAACCCGTAGTCGATGGGAGAAGATGGTGCATCACCTACCACATGAAAACGTGATGTCCAAGATTGTATAATGAAGTTTTTTTAGAAAATATTATATATGAATTATAAATTCATTTTTTATTAACCTTATATGATTAGGATAAATATAATATTTTTTAAATCTTTTGGAATGAAAGATGAACTTGTGGTAGGAATTAGTTGAAGGAAGAAACTGTACATGTTAGGTATTTATATTTTTTTCTTATTATTTTCTTAATCATTAGGGAGGGAATAATAAAACAAAAAATGTGTTATCCTAATACCTTATGATTAACCGATGATATTTTAAATCATCATAGATTGATGGCTTCAAGGCCCTCAATTTTACACTTATTTGTTATTGATGACCTCAATCACTCCCTATAAATATTTACGTTTTTCCTCCAATTATATTTCTTTAATTTCGATAAATATTCTCCAAATCGATATCATAATTTGGTGGTGACCATTTCATTTCTAATCCCCTCTTATTAAGACTAAATTTTATTATCCTAATTTCCATTGTGGGTTTTCCACTAAGGTATTTTCTATTTTCAAATTTTTATTTATAATGAACAATTTCAAATTGAGAGGAATACATTTATTTTAGGAGTTGATAATGTGGCACCCCATGATTTCATAGTACGTTAATTCTTCAAAATAATTCAATAACATGCACTACACGCAACACTGAGTTCAAGCAAACCAAAACATACCAAACTAGCTGTTCAAAAGCGGATATGAATAGTATTAACTGAATTTTAAATTTAATATAATCCTTATAATTTTAGAATCCATATTATGAGTTTCTTTGTCATATTATAATAACAAATTCATTTTATCAAATAATGGAAGTAATTTTCAAAAAATGTAAATTTACCGCATTTTAATGGAGAACCCTTTTTAAAACCAATATTTCAATCTTTTATATATTAAATTTGACAAAATTAAATTCTAATTTAGAATCTTGACATCAAAATTTTCTTTGGATATTTTTTTTCTGATAAAATTATTTTTTTGATGAATAATAAAAAATACTGTATTTTAATTCAAAACTACATTTTAATCTAATATATTTATATAAATAGATTATATTTTCAAATTGTTTCTATTTTTAATTAGAATATTTTTTTACCATTTAAACCAATTTTGGTCATAGGATGAAATTTCACTTTGAAATTGGGCATAAACTAGTGTCAATCTTTTGACCGATATTGTTTCTTAAAAACCCGCTATTGGTTTTGACAATGGGAATTAATTTTAAATTAATTAATGAAAATTATATTGTTTGAATGTGGTAAAATAGAAATAATTTTTGAATTCAGAATAAAAAATATGTCTTAGACAAAATTTTAGGAATTTTTCAGAAAACACATCAATTTTTATTGAATAGTACAACCACTAAGTAGTAGTTAAAAACCCAAAATTTTTCATTAAAATCACATTTTACCGCTTCTGTGAATTTAATTTCAAAAATCATATTTACATGGTTGTTATTAGAACATAAAATTTGTTTCAGTAAGATGCAAATAATTTTTTGTGAATAGTATCTTTTGACTTTTATTTACCACGCTTAAAGGTAAATAAGGTAGTTTAAGGTTAAAAAATATTTTAATAATTGAAAATTACATTAACAGTTGTCATAACCTTATTGTATGAGTCATGACCAACCATGGGAATCTTTGGGTCAATTTGGGGACCTAATAGAGCCACATAAGATGGATAATGACACATTATTTTAATTAACTTATAGTAAAGGCAAAAATGAAATAAACCAATATCTTTTAGAAAATTAATTTTTACATAGGGATATATTTGTAATACCATGGTCTATATATATTCATTATAAAGATAAAATGATTTATTACATCATGGTATTTTATTTATAAATTTTATATACAATATAAATTAATCTATTTATGACACAATAATGATGAAACAATTACTGTATTAATGAAATATTAAATTAATTGATATTATAAATACCCAAATAAATGTAATTTGAGACTTTTTATGAATTAAACTAATTTAATAGGTTAATATGACATGTTTTTATTGATTTAATTAATGTTTTAGATGTAATAATGGTGTTATGATTTTCACAAAAATCAATTTCCAAATAGTGTAAAAATTGACATAAAAGAGTATTTAGAACAAATATTATATTATTAATTGTAATTCCATTTATTAAAATCTTATAATCGTCCAAAAGACTTATATAATTATATGTGTATCATTAATGGACCACATGGGGTTATTTTGGAAGTTTATAGTATGTTTATTGACCATTTATTATTAAACTACAAAGAGACATGGTAAATGTGAAACTAATTAACTAAGAGTTATGTCTAAAAGATAAGGATACATTAGTAACCCAAACCTGTCTAAAACCTATTGGTTGAATGGTTTTCGCCCCATACCCACCTTAGCCTCGAAATAAATTTGTTTTGATCCATTAGAAACAGAAAATAAGTTTATTATAAGATAATATTTTACTCTTTTTTAAAGGTGCCCCTCACCCCACTTATAAAAGGGATGCCCCCTTCTCTCTAATTCACACCTTCAAATACATATTTATTGAAAATCCCATGCCAAATTATCCTCCACACATCATTAAAATAATCCTAGAGTCCTTAATTTGGTCATAAATCCAACCTATGGAGCCCTTTTTATCACTCAAAAAGAAAAGCCCAATGAAGTTGTAATAATTTCACCACCCACTTCCATGTTCTTTTCTCCTTCCACATCCTCTTTATTTGTTATTACCATACCAAAATACTAACTCCAGTTCCTTAAACATATTTTTATGTTATTATTAATATGGAACAACCATATTCATTATTATATCAATTCAATGAATGATAATGTCACTGTGCATGCATATGTACGACTTAGTGTCTCCACTCAGTGGCGTAAATTATTATTCAAAACTATTCTATATTGATAGATATTATAATGAGAAATATGTATATAAACATTAAAAATAACATGATTATTTCTCTTAAAAATTAATATACCACCCAATTACACACATTTTAGTCATTAAGTAAATGATATTGTCGCTCGTGTGTACGTACAGATTACAGTCTACACGTCGCGATATGATTCATTTCCCCATTCACCATTCATCGATGATTATAAAAACATTTATTATTAATAAGTTTTTAATATATGAAATAATAATTCCACTATATACATATATATATATATGTTTACATTCATATATATTATTCACTTACTTCCATTCAATACGATATGAAAACAGAAACAACATTTATGAGTATGTACGGCCTACCATCTCCATAAACATTGTTTTAGATTTCATATATCTATCTATTATACAAATTTATATTTTAAATATATATTACATATAAATCATTTTTTATATTCTGGAATTATTTAAATATTGATCTATATTATATGATCAATATTAACGAGTCAAAACACGTAAGAAAAAGAAAGTGATTATTACCCGAAACGTTAATTTAACCAGAAAATCATTATTAAATGGGTAGTGTAATGTCATAAACGATCATGTATTATATAATAATTATGAATATGGATTTATTATAGATTAATATTATTCATTGGTCATTGTACAGAAGGATAATCATACCCTCATCCAAAGGAATGTGCAAGGTAAGGGTTATTTCCTCAATCTCATTATTATCTGAGATTTTTCATCTGTAAGTATTTTCTGGGACATACTTATCATAGATGACCATATTTCATAATAATTTATTCAAAATATGTCTTTTATGGTTTTATGGGAGGGTCCATTTTACAAGATCATCATTTTATATGTTTTAAGTATAAATCTTTCTAAAAAATTTAATTAATTTCTATGTTTTAAAAATAATTTTAAGGATTTATTTATATGGACATGAATGTTTTGAAATGATATATCATTTAAGATGTTTCAAAGTGGTATGGGAAACTTTGATTTAAAAATATCTTTTAAATGACTTACATTATAAATTGTGATACATTTAAATGATTTCATGAAAAAGGGGTATTTCTCTCAAAGCATTTTACTTATCATTTTCATCTTTGTCAACATCCTTTGATGGATTTTAAACTTGTATGAAGTTGATTTATTATGATACAAATCATACACATTATATTGAAAGTTTAGTGATATGTTTGACTGTGGATGTGTTATTTTTATACCATTCATGGTTTAAAAATAAGGTATTTACATTTCGTATGCAAGATTTATTATGAATGTTTTTTCTATGTTTTAACATGTTCATATGAGGAATGGAGTGGATTTAGATTGTGATGGGTGGAACCCACTATAGATCCATGATGCATCAGTAAGTCTCACGAGACAAACTAGTGTCTTGGCATAATGCTTTGGAAAAAAATTTTTTATAGTCTTGGCACGAGGCCTTGACTTTGTTGTAATGATGTCCAACCTTAGGCATTCCCTCATTATGAAATTAGTTATTACATGTGATTATTTGACTAGTAGAATATCCATGTGCATGTTTATATTGTAATTTTTGATTTCATTTTACAATATTATATTCAATTTTATGTTCAAAAGGCTGTTGTTTTTATTACACATCTTGCCTTAAAATTTTATAGCTTCTGCTAAATTATTTACCCTTATTGAGCATCTGAGCTCACCCTTTTCTATGTTTTAAATTTTCCAGGATCCCAAGAAGTGTTATATGATTGATGTTCAAGATTATTCTAAGGGAACAATGGTGTAATCAAAGAATTATTTATGATGTGTTGTATGGTAGAAAGTGAAATGTAACATTCATATTTGTAATCTATTTTCCAAGACTGCAAAATAGTTCGGTTCATCAAGACATGATTACTTGTAAACATACTAATGTATTAGAATAATTCATTGATCCTGGGTAACAAGGGTTAGGGTGTTACAAAAAAATAATTCTCAAAATGATAATGATAGTATTAATTGGTTTTTGTAATATACTTTGATAATGATCAAGACAAATAAAATTATATGAATGGGAATAAAAATAGTATATAATACCATAGATTTATCAAATTAATTTTTAATCCAAAAAAATTAAAATGGGAGACTATGGAAAAAAATTGTATATAATTCTGAATCCGTAGATCCAAGTAGGAATACAGACTATGAAAAAAAAATCCAAAATAACATATAATGATAAATGTTTAGAAAAAAAATATTTTTTACAAAATAATATTTTGATAATTAGAGAACTCCCCCATTGAATGTGAGCATATTAATGAATGTATATTTTTAAATTGTATGTATATCATAATGATCACTTTTCATTGACCATTCCATGCATATGTTCAATATTATCAAATATATTCTAATGTAATTGCATTCTAAAAATTTTAACAAGTTGTTCTTGTGTTCTGTTTAATTAAAAATATTTATCTTCTTTATGTGTGTGATCCAGAAGAATTTTATTCCCAATGTATATGTGTTTTCCAAGAGAGTGATGTGATGGGTTTCTTGTTAAATATATGGTACTAGTTTTGTACAATATTAATTGTGTTTTTTGTAAAAGTAATTCCATAATTACTGATTCTGTGTTACATCAACAACACTAGAGCACAACAAGTTCAATATGATATATATTCAGCTTCATTAGTGGTATGTAATATCATGTAGTTTTTCATACAAGGCCATGATACTAATGATTCTACTATGAAATGAAGAGTTACATATGTTTTTTCCTATCCATTATACAACCACTAAATTCAGTAATCGATTTTTTTTTATTAAAATTACTTTCTAAAATAATAGAAAAGATCTGAATACATGGATCCCTTTAGATAAAAAAGTAGTCTAACCAATTCAAATGGGATTTATTTGAATTAAGATGACATCTGGTACATAATAATAAATAAAACATCATTTCTCGTATACTTACTTTTATGTATAGTAAAATTCATATTATACCAATAAACATTGACTAATCATATGGGTTTTTATATTCATTAAGATCATGTGTATTTATAGAACCAATTGTAGTAATAATACATTAATTATTTTCATATTAAAACTTTTTAAGAAGATATTTTATATAATTATATTGACTTATATATGTTCGTTTTGGATTTTAAAAAATTTGAAAACCCATAAAAACATTAACCCATCCATAATACTCGCTTCATACTCTAAATTTTTAACATCCATGAATAAATATTGAAATTAATTTTAATTGATCCAAATATACTACATCATCATACATTTGAACAATTATAATATTTTTTGTAATTTATTTAATAAAAATATATTTACATATAACAGCTTTAAAAAACATTTTTATCAAAATTCATGTTGTTCTATCATACCAAGCCCTCTGGGATTGATTATGAAAATATAAAATTTTGGTAAATTTATTAACATATTCAGGATTTTTTTTATTTTAAAATCCCTTTGTTTTTTCAAAATTAAAATCCTCCTAAACAAATAATTATTGAAACACATACATCACCTCCATTTAAAATAGTTTTATAAATATTTATTATTAAATGTCTAATAGAATCTGAATTGATTCTATTATAGCGACTGGTGCACACGTTTCATTATTGTATTTTTCTTCTAATTAATTTTATCCTTTTGGAAAATTATTAATTTATTTACAATTTTTATTCAATTTTATTGTCCTTTTTTTTGAAGACCCATTTAACACCAATTATGGAAGTTACTCATGGTCATTCAACTAAGGTCTATACATTGTTCCTCTAAAATTATTGTATCTAATCTTTAATATTCTTAATTAATTCCTCATCACCTATATAATCATTTGGATAATGAGGTTATATTAGGGAATGAAAAGAAAGATGTTATACATCATTCTATAAGGAACTTTTAGTTCTAACAAGTTTATTTACATCATAGATGATACTAACATTAGGATGATTCACAAGAAACAACTAGCATGGGTATTGTAAAACCTATTCATCATCATAAGTTATAAAAACATCATATTTAAATAATATAGAAACTATATATGAAAATTTTTATTTATAAGTAAAATCACCAAATAGTTCTTTTGAATTAATTTTTTAAACATATCAAATGATATTGGGAGGATTTCTTTAAAAAAATGATTGTTTCATAATATTTAAAATGTATTATTTCATTGACAAGAAAACAATATTTGAAGAACATCATATTCCTTACAGGTATTGGAATAACCTAAAAATATACCATCATCATATCTGTGTTGGAATTTTTGTAAATTATCATTCATATTTAGGATGAATACATTGAATCCAAATTCCCTCAAGTACGGATCATTTGGTTTTCATCCTATCCATAACTCATAAGTGTTTTTATTAATAAAAAAAAAAAAAAAAAATTTATTTAGCATATAACAAGATGTATTAACTACTTCAACCCAAATATTTTTTTTAATGGTAAAATCACTGTATAGACCCGGAAATTTCAAGGAAATATTTTCCTTAATTTTCTTTGGAATTTTACCAGAACACAGTTTCTGACGGCGCCTGATTTCGAGGCCCGGTGTGCCTGGAATTAATTTCCGAAGTTTGGCTCGGGTACGTTCAGTGAACGAGCGAGTGGGCTTTTTCTAACTTTTGAACCGGTGCCCGGAATTGAAATCCGATGGCACCAATAAACTCGTAACGCCGGTAATTGCTTAGAAACGCCTCTTCTAGAGTTGTGTTTTCTCGATGGTGGTTTTTTATTTTTGGGCTTAAAGTTAAGAAATAAAATAAATTGTTCGACAAACTTAATTTTATTTCTCTTAAGCCACATGGAAGCCACTTGAAGCCACATAAAGCGGCTTAAGCTGAGTTGATGCAGATAAGATACTATCCAAAAATATCGTACCCCCTTGGTAGGATATTTGTAAGGTGGGGCCCGCACGAGCCCCGCCATTTCTTTTCCGCTAAGTAACGCACACGCGAAAACCTGTCTTTATGAAAGTCAACTGACGCGTTTTCTTAATTTGTTAACGCACCATTTAATTGGGCGGTTTTATTCGTGAATTAAATGGGCAGTTTCTTTCATTAAATTAATTCTACGAATTGATGGGTCGTTACTTACCTTTTTTTCGTTTGTTGGTGTGATAATAAAATAAGTCCAACACGACTTCTGGAAGGATTACACCTTGAGAGGTTTTTGACAGAAGTTCTTGTGCTTTCACCCTTCTTCGCGAAGAACACGAAGAACACGAAGAACGCCAAACCCGCAGAAATCGACGATGTGACGCCGTGTGCCGCGACGCCGACGTTTCCTCTCCCGCAACATTTTTCGGCGACGTTCCTTACTCCACGAAAAAACCTTTGATCATCCGTTGAGGTGAGTGTTTGCGTTTCATTAATTTCCTTTGTGGTTTTGACTCAAGAAGGATTTAATTATTATTAACTAAATATTTGTGTTCTTGAACCTCGGGTTCGTCTACGAGACATCCTTACACAACGACGCGACGCCGGATACCGTGACGACGCGACGATCCCATCTTTCCAAGAAGAATGCGCGTGCAATGACTTTACGAGGTAGGGGATTGTTTCAACTGTTTATATTTGTTCGAGAATTCCGACATGATGATTCTTTGTGGTTTAAACCCGTTTATCAAATAAAGAACGGGGGGTCGGACCGCTCAAACATGGCCGAAACCCCCTCCTATGTTCATGTTTGATTCTTGTGGATGGAGCGGAATGACGTGGTGCAGTCGCACCACGCGAGAATCGCTCGACAAAGTATTACGTGACACCGTCACGCCACACCAAGAAGTCGAACAAGAACGCGATGCCATCGCGCCGTGTCGAAGGAAGTCGAAGGCGCTGCGGCCGGAGCAGAGCCACGGTGAAGGGGCACGACGCCAGCACGCCGCGCCGAAGAACCACGATGACGGCGTGTCTCATTTTTGACTTGTGGATTGACGGGAGATGACGAAGCATGCCGTTTGGGCGTTCGAATCCCTTCGCAGTGAAGGTGGGGTCCCTGGGGGACCATAGGCGCAGACGGGAAGGAAAACGGACCACCGTAGCGACTCCGGTGGGCCGCGGATGGCGGCGGCGGCAGCGCGCCGCCAGAAAAAGGGGCGACCGACGAACCGCCGACCTTAATTAGCGGTGAAGGGCGGGGGATCCGCGCACCCCGCCCGCGTGTACGCTCGGCCGCGCTGGCCGACCCGCGGCCGGCCGGTAGGGCCAGACCGAATAGGACAGCGTCGGGCCGGGCTGGGCCGAGCCCAGCTGGGTCGGACCCTTGTCCGGTCGACCCGGTTCGGGTCGTCCCAGTTCGGCCGACCCAGGGGGGGTGTCGGGCCGGGTCACCCAGGTCCCAGACCCCTGTTTTTGGGCCACTTTCGGTCAAATGCCCATAATATGAGCTACGGTCCTCCAAAAGACACACCGTCAGTGGAAACATGATCCTTGGATCGAGACGGTCGTTTCGGTATATCGCACTCAAGGTTTCGGAGAACTTTGGGTTCGGCCGGGTCGGTTCGTACACGAAACCAACCGGTACCTCGGAGTGGAAATGCTCATATCATGAGCTTCGGACGTCTGATTGACTTTCCGCCAGCTTTGTCGAATTCCTCTAAGTGAGACGGATCTTTTGGCTTACTCCGCTCGAGGTTTGGATGCCGTCGGAGTGAAGTCGGGTTGGTTCACTCATGAAACCAACCAGGACCCTAAAATGAAAAGGCCAATAACTCACAGACCGGGCGTCCGATTGACGCGCCGTCCATCTCGTTGCGTTCCTATTGACGATACGGAACTTTTGGCATCCTCCTCCCGAGTTTTGGATGCAGATGGATAGTGACCAGGTTGGATCGCACTGAAATCCAACCGGGCCCTTGGAACGGAAAAGCTGATAACTTTCTGACAGAACGTCCATTTGACGAACCGTCAGCGGCGTTGGTGATCTCATTGAGAAACGGTCCCTATGAGCATACCGTATGAGTGTTCGCGGTATAGTTGAGTTACGACCGGATTGGTTCACACACCAAACCAACCGGGCCCCTGGGATGAAAATGCTAGCAACTCAAAGACCGAGCGTCCGATTGACCCGCCATCTGTTGCGTTGAGACCCCTATGACGAGGCAAGCCTTTGAGATACTTCTTCATGGGAATTTGAGATACGTAGAGTATCGACTTGTAGCTCGTGGAGCGGACCCACCTAGAGACGTGAGTACGGAGTACAGAGACCGTATAGCAGGCAGAGACCTGAAGACTACTTGTCCGATTCGATTCGGAGTGACTTATGTTCCCCAGTGGGGAGCACTACTTTGTGATGTGGCAGATCCAGAGCGGAGGAGCACTACTATGTGAGGTGGCAGACCCGCGGTACTTGACAGGAGGAGTATCTCTGTTGGCTATGAGGGGGGAGCACTACTGTGTTGGGTGGCATACCCTGGCGGGAAGCACTACTGTGTGAGGTGGCAGGCCCGCGGTACTCGACTGGAGGAGTACCTCAGCAGTCTTAGGTTAGTGAGCAGTACCTCAGAGTCTTGAAAGGACCACTGTACACTCCAAAGACGGATCTCTTCAGCAGTTACAATTCGATAATGAAAATCCTGGTTGATCTGAGACTTTTGACCTTTGTGTTTACCTCATGATTGAGATGAGTCACTTGATAACATAGGTATATGGATGGGAATATACCTGGGTAGTGGTTATCCATTGATTTCACAATCCTTGTTTTTCCTCATGATTGAGATGGGTTACTTGATAACTTAGGTATATGTATGGGCATATATCTAAGTAGAGGTTATCTGTTGAGATCTTATTGTGGTTATCCTTGTTGGCTTAGTGAGACCTTGAGGGTCTTGGGGTCCCTACTGAGTATTGTTATACTCACCCCTATACGAGCTATTCCCACACATCGTTGTGTTGGTTGCAGACGACAGGCAGTGCTGACGGAGGCTGAGTGTTCGAGGACTGGTCGGTACCCGGAGGTGGACTACACGACGAGTCAGTACCTGGAGGTGGACTACACGACGTGACGACTCACAGAGGGGGTTGACGGATGAGAGCGTGGAGGAGGCTATCCATACCTACCCTTCAGGTAGGATCCGAGGAGGACGACCCAGGTGCTGCTTCCTTCTTCCAGATGTTTGTCTTTTTGCTGTTGTACCTTGTTCAGTTGTAGTCGTACTTTATTTTGGGTTTGTATTCTGGCACATTTACTTTTCAGCATTTCTTTTGTACTTAGTGTTTTTCTATTGCTTGTAATCTATGGTGCTTGTTTTTCTTTTATAAAGGCAATGCCTTCCCAGTTTTTAGAATTTTACGCCTTTGGTGCTAGTCGCCAACCCCTGGCCTATGGAAGGCGGGCTTGGGGTAGTCACGACACGGTCCCCAAGGACGAGTCGTGACAAATTGGTATCAAAGGAGTTCAGTTCGACCACAGAACATATAACTCTGATGTTTCTTTCTGTGAAGCAATAGTTTTAAGTGTACCATGTGTGGTTTTAAGCTCAGGGAGTCCAGTTGTGGTGTAGGCGGCCGACGTATCCGTACACCAGGACCCTGACAACTGATTTCCGACATTGTGCATGAAAGCACTGATTACGTGTGTGTTTTCCAGATGTTTTATTTAAATGTCAGCTCAAACCTGGTCAGATCACCAGGTATAATCTTTTGACCATGTCACATTGTTTCTTTCAGGATGCCTCCTCGTGGACGACCAGCTAGTGCCCTGAGTGTGGTACGTACTGACAGCCCGCCGAGTGACAAGGCCTCAGTACATGTCTCTATTCCAGTTGAGGCACAATCGGAGGTACCAGCGGTACTACTACCCGTTGGGCCACCGATACCACTAGCACCATCAGCAGAGGATGCACGTAGCTTGAGTGCACTGCATGAGTTCCAGTGCCACAGGACACCCAGGTTTTAGGGAGGGACAAACCCGCAGGCGGCTTAGGATTGGCTGGAGGCTGTGGTGAGAGTCTCCAGGCCAGTGGGGACACCGACAGATTTCATGGTGATCCTTACTGCCAACCTTCTTCAGGCAGTAGCAGGCAGATGGTGGAGCCTGATGCTTCAGATGCATGACGAGGCGACACTTCTTTGGGAAGACATCGAGAGCCTGTTCCGGGCAGAGTATGTACCAGTCACCCTTTGAGCGGTGCGTATAAAGGAGCTACTTCAGCTGCGGCAGGGCAGCATGTCAGTGGCGCAGTACTCAGCGAGATTCACAGATCTCTCGCGCTACTCCATAGATATGGTAGGGGACCCGTTCTTCAGGACCCGAACCTTCGAGCAGGGGCTTAGGCAGGAGATCATAGCTTCAGTTGTATTGCACAACATTCTGACGCGGACAGGAGTGTTGGAGTGAGCCCACATAGTGGAGAGTTTCCATGCTGAGCAGTCTCTAGCAGCAGGACCCACCACTAGCCGGTATGCGGCAGAGTTTTCTGTAGCGGGCAGTAGACAGATAACGCAGGGGTCCAAGAGGACCAAACCTACAGGTGGTCGACCGCGTGACTCATGGTCAGTAGTGCAAGGCACCAAGGGAAGTGATAGAGCCAGACCTGCCATGAAGTTTTACTCCTGCGGCGGAATTGGTCACATGGCACGTGACTGTCTGACCCACTATGCAGATGACCAACAGTTAAATGAATAACCTCCGAGGCAGAGGCAAAGGTTCGATCAGGGAAGACCGCAAGGATCAGGCGGCCATTGCAGAGGAGCTGGCCGTGCAGCTGGAGGTGGACGATGCTTCGGGCTGTTGCCACCACCACTAGGAGGCCCACCCCGACCGCTGGGGATAGAAGGACATGGGAGAGCTCAGCTTCAGGCAGCTGAGGCCTATGGTCATGGAGCTCCAGAAGCAGATGGACATGAGCGGGACTAGCTTCCGACCTGGGGGATATTGACGCTATTGCTTCTGGTTTTGTTGATGTAATTCTGTAGTTTCTTTGTGTCTTGGACTATGAGCTGCAATAATAAAAAGACACTTATCTTTGTTTTCATTCCTGTCCTTTTGTTTTGTTGATACTGAGTGGTCCCGGTTAAGACTGTTGACTTGACCCTAACTTTTGGGTTTTCTATTGAAAGAGACCTAGTGACCACACACTGATGCCAACAGTGTGACTCGACCCTTGGAGGCGAGAGTGACTGTTGGATCTCTTGGTAGTTACGTCGAGGCCTTACGACGTTATCCATTGCATGAATGCATCATTCATGTCAAGATTGAATGTATTAGACAACGAATGTGGTTCATCCAGTGGATGAGACCAGATTTCTATTATCGGAAAAGAAGAAATCATAACAGCTCTTGTGAGACTACAGAAGGTCCAGGTCATCCAAGGGCGGATGAGGACGACAAAGGGCTAACAGAAGCCTTATTCTGACAGGACTTAAAGGCCTCTAGAGTTCGAGGATGACCATCACGTCCTTATACAAGTCTCACCTCGATGAGGTTTACGGTGATGTGGCCAGGGAGGCAAGTTATCTCCGAGGCTCAACGAACCTTTCTAGGTCCTCAGCTGGGTAGGCTAGGTGGTTTACCGCATGACCCATCCACTTCAGTTGCACTAGGTGCACGACCTTTTCCACGTATACCAACTGAGGAGATACGTGCTCGACCCTCCGCATATTATCGACCATGAGGAGCTGGACGGTGGGGATTAGGTGACTTCTACGGAGGTTCCTGTGGGGATCGAGGATCGACAGGAGTGGATCCTAGGAGGACAGTCGATTCCTCTTGTGCACTTTCTTTTGCAGCACGGGAACCTCCAGGTGAGCACATGGGAGCGGAATGCTCAGATTCGTGCTCAGAACCGCCTTTGTTTCCCTAAGTTTGTGTGAAGCTTTACGGGGACGTAAAGGCCTGTGGTGGGAGTAATTTAATGACCCGGAAACTTCAAGAAATTTTTTTTCTTAATTTTCTTTGGAATTTTACAGGAACGCAGTTTCTGACGGCGCCTGATTCTGAGGCCCGGTGTGCCCGGAATTAATTTCCAAAGTTTGGCTCGGGTACGTTCAGTGAACGAGTGAGCCGGTTTTTTCTAACTTTTGAAATGGTGCCTGTAATTGAAATCTGATGGCACCGATGAACTTGCAGCGCCGATAATTTCATAGAATCGCCTCTTCCGGAGTTGCGTTTTCTCAGTGGTGGTTTTTAATTTTTGGGCCTAAAGTAATGAAATAAAATAAATTGTTCGACAAACTTTATTTTATTTCCGTTAAGCCATATGGAAGAAACATGAAGCCACTTAAAGCGACTTAAGCTGAGTTGATGCGGATAAGGTACTATCCAAAAATATCCTACCCCCTTGGTAGGATATTTGTAAGGCGGGGCTCGCACGAGCCCCGCCGTTTCTTTTCCTCTATGTAACGCACCCGTGAAAACCCGTCTTTATGAAAGCCAACTGACGTGTTTTCATAATTTGTTAATGCACCATTTAATTGGGCGGTTTTATTCCTGAATTAAATAGGCAATTTCTTTCGTTAAATTAATTCTACGAATTGATGGGTCGTTACTTACCTTTTTTTTCATTTTTTTTGCGTGATAATAAAATAAGACCAACACGACTTCTGGGAGGATTACACCTTGAGAGGTTTTTGACAGAAGTTCTTGTTCCTTCACCCTTTTTCGTGAAGAACACAAAGAACACGAAGAACACCAAAACTGCGGATATCGACGACGTGACGCCGTGTGCCGCGATGCTGACGTTTCCTCTCCCCCAACGTTCTTCGGTGACGTTCCTTCCTCCATGACAAAACCTTTGATCATCCGTTGAGGTGAGTGTTTGTGTTTCATTAATTTCCTTTGTGGTTTTTACTCAAGAAGTATTTAATTATTATTAATTAAATCATTTTGTTCTTGAACTTCGGAGTTCGTCGACGTGACACCCTTCCGCGACGACGCGACGCCGGATACCGCGACGATGCGATGATCCCCTCTTTCCGTGAAGAACGCGCGTGCAATGACTTTACGAGGTAGGGGATTGTTTCAATTGTTTATATTTGTTCGAGAATTCCGACTTGATGATTCTTCGTGGTATAAAACCTTTTATCGAATAATGTGAGGGGGGTCGGACCGCACAAACACGGCCAAACCCCCATCCTATGTTCATGTTTGATTCATGTGGATGGAGCGGAATGACGTGGTGTCGTCGCACCACGCGAGAATCGCTCGGAAAAGTATTACGCGACGCCATTGCGCCATGCCGAGAAGTCGAACAAGAACAAGATTCCATCACGCCGTGTCGAAGGAAGTAGAAGTTGTCGCGGCCGGAGCGGAGCCACGGTGAAGGGGCGCGGCGCCAGCATGCCACACCGAAGAACCACGAAGATGGTGTGTCTCATTTTTGACGTGCGGATTGACGGGCGATGACGAAGCAGGCCGTTTGGGTGTTTGAATCGCTTGGCAGTGAAGGTGGGGTCACAAGGGGACAATAGGCGCAGACGGGAAGGAAAACGGACCACCGGAGTGACTCTGGTGGCCCGCGGAAGGCGGCGGCGGCACGTCGCACCGGCGCGGTGGCGCCGGCGACCGACGAAGGCGGCGTGCCGCTGGAAAAAGCGGCGGCCGACGAACCGCCGACCTCAATTAGCGGCGAAGGGCAGGGGATCCGCGTGCCCCGCCCGTGTGTCCGCTCAGCCGCGCTGGCCGAGCGGCGGCCAGCCGGTCGGGCCGGACCGAACCAGACCACGCCGGGCCGGGCGGGGCCGGGCCCAGCTGGGTTGGACCCGGGTCGGGTCGACCCGGGGGGGGGGGGGGGGTCTGGCCGGGTCGCCCCGGGCCCAGACACCCATTTTTGGGCCACTTTTGATAAAACGCTCGTAACATGAGATACGAGCCTCCAAATGACTCGCCGTTAGCGGCAACGCGATCCTTGGATCGAGGCGGTCGTTTTGGTATATCGAACTCAAGGTTTCGGAGAACTTTGGGTTCGGCCGGGTTGGTTCATACAAAAAAACCAATCGGGCCCTCGGAGTGGAAACATTCATATCTTGAGCTACGGACGTCCGATTGATGTGTCTTCAGCTTTGTCGAATTCCTATAAGTGATATGGATCTTTTGGCTTACTCTGCTCGAGGTTTGGATGCCGTCGGAGTGTGGCCGGGTTGGTTCTCTCACGAAACCAACCTGGCCCCTGTAACGAAAAAGCCAATAACTCACAGACCGGGCGTCCGATTGACGTGCCGTCTGTCTCATTGTGTTTCTGTTGACGATACGAAACTTTTGACATCATCAACCCGAGTTGTGGATGCAGATGGATAGTGGCCGGGTTGGATCACACTGAAATCCAACCGGGCCCCTGGAATGGAGAAGCTGATACCTTTCTGACAGAACATCCGTTTGACGAACCGTCAGCGGCGTTGGTGATCTCATTGAGAAACAGACCCTATGATAATACCATATTAGTGTTCGGGGTATAGTTGAGTTACAGCCAGATTGGTTCACACACTAAACCAACTGGGCCCCTGGGATGAAAAGGCTAGCAACTCACAGACAGGGTGTCCGATTGACGCGTCGTCTGTTGCGTTGAGACCCCTATGACGAGGCAGTCCATTGAGATACTTTTTCATGGGACTATGAGATACATGGAGTATCGACATGTAGCTCGTGGAGCGGACCCTCCTAGAGACAAGCGTACGGAGTACGGAGACCGTATAGCCGGCAGAGACCTGAAGACTGCTTGTCCGATTCAATTCGGAGTGACTTACGTAGCCCAGTGGGGAGCACAACTTTGTTAGGTGGCATACCCACAACGAAGGAGCACTACTATATGAGGTGGCAGACCTGCGGTACTCGACAGGAGGAGTACCTCTGTAGGCTATGAGGGGGGATCACTACTGTGTTGGGTGGCAGACCCCGGTGGGAAGCACTACTGTGTGAGGTGGCAGGCCCATGGTACCCGATAGGAGAGTACCTCAGAAGTCTTAGTTTAGTGAGAAGTACATCAGAGTCGTGACAAGACCACTGTACACTCCAGAGACGGAGCTCTTCAGAAGATACTGTTTAATAATGAAAATCCTGGTTGAGCTGAGACTTTTGACCATTGTGTTTTCCTCATGATTGAGAAAGGTCACTTGATAACTTAGGTATATGTATGGGCATATGCCCGGGTAGTGGTTATCCGTTGATTTCACAGTCCTTGTTTTTCCTCATGATTGAGATGGGATACTTGATAACTTAGGAATATGTATGGGCATATATCTATGTAGAGGTGATCTGTTGAGATCTTCTTGTGGTTATCCTTGTTGTCTTAGTGAGACGTTGAGGGTCTCAGGATCCCTACTGAGTATCGTTATACTCACCCCTGCACAGGCTATGCCCGCACCTCGTTGTGTTGGTTGCAGACGATAGGCAGTGTTGATGGAGGCTGAGTGTTCGAGGACTGGTCGGTACCCGGAGGTGGACTACACGACGAGTCAGTACCCGGAGGTGGACTACACGACGTGATGACTCGCAGAGGAGGTTAACGGATGAGAGCGTGGATGGGGCTATCTGTACCTACCCTTCAGGTAGGATCCGAGGAGGACGACCCAGGAGCTGCTTCCTTCTTCCAGCTGTTTTTCTTTTTGCTGTTGTACCTTGTTCAATTGTAGTCGTACTTTCTATTGGGTTTGTATTCTAGCCCATTTAGTTTTCAGCATTTCTTTTGTACTCAGTGTTTTGCTTCCGCTTGTACTTTGTGGTGCTTGTTTTTCTTTTATAAATTCAATGCCTTCCCTGTTATCAGGATTTTACGCCTTTGGTGCTAGTCTCCAGCCCCTGGCCAATGGAAGGCGAGCTTGGGGTAGTCATGGCACGGTCCCCGAGGACGGGTCATGACAATAACATAATGTGGTTCTTGTTATTTATTTAATAATATTATTTCATCATTCAAAAACAAAGGTTTTATGGGTTCTTGAAGTGTAAATATGTGTGTAAAAACATTTTTTCTACAAAAAGATTCAAAAATTGGTATTTATAAATTATCTTCTAATATCACTACAAATAGTTATCAATGTATGGTTTTTCTAATTTTAATCTTTTACAAAATAGGTTATGAAATTACAAGATGAATCAATGTTATTTAATTGAAAATAGTCCCATGGGTATGTAATGTAGTCATAAATAAGAACAAAAAAATATTATTTTCAACCAATTGTTATAATTTGTGTTTTATTGAATAAATCAATATTTACTATGTATTAATATTCATATGATGAGCCTTCACTAACATATTTAATGCTTGAATTATTTTTATTACATTATTAATAAGGGTAGCATAATTTTGAAGAATAAAATCCATGATCTAATAAATATAAAACAAGTATCATATTAGTTAACTGAAATAATTTTCTTTGGTTACAATTTCAAAACCTTATATGTTATAACCATGATTGATATTACACTAAACTAATGAAAGGAATTTATTTTCCCCTGAGGTCCTCAATGTTTAGTGTGTTAATGTATTAATGTTTATGGGAAGAAAGAATGAATTCATCCTTTTAATTATGTACTACACATTTTTTATTCCTAAAATTCAGAGGGAAACCATCAGCAAATAATTTTAATTTAATTATAAGGTTGTTCTCAACATAATTAAAATATAATACAATATAAATTTAATATTTACCACGATTTACTATATTATATATACCGATAAAATCTTATTGAGAATTATCTCATAATTTACCTTCAATGCCTATCAACACGACGATATTTTTTGAAAAATACATTGTTACCAGTCATATGATGGGATAATTCACTATCCATATACCTAGTATTCCTGTTTTCAGTAAATTAATTATTTTACTGAAAATAGAATTTTTGGGTTATTTCCACCAAAACATGTAGCGACTCAAACCCATATAGCCTAGATCTAGTGACTTTTATCAATTAAATTGAAATTATTATAATTAATAAATCCCTGAAGGACTGATATATCAGTATTATAGGTAATCCAGATAAATAGATGCTTCATTTATGACAAAATTATGATCTATTAATAAAATAATTTTATTCATTCATTATAAATAAATAACTATTATGACAACTCTAATACATATAGTTATGTATAGAATATGTTTCATAGTATACTTCTTGGAATCATGATGAAACAAAACATTAGAAGGGTGAGCTGCAATTAATAGTACGAGAAATATGTAGTAAATGTAATAATGAAAAAAAGATAATAGAAAATATGGAACAATAAATAAATAAATAAACATTCCATGAAATCAATAAATTTAATAAAAGTACATAAAAAATATGAAACTGTAATAACTATAAATTTATTCAATTAAAATAAACATATAAGTAATATTAAAAATGGAATGTTTATAAACATAAAGACATGAAATAATTCAATGAACTGAAATGAAATGTATCGATAGATATGTCAATAAAAAATTACCTGGATGAATAATAACTAAAACTAAAAAAGGGTATTGCATTCTTAAGGGATGTCTTGTCTCAGAAACATGAAATAATATTACCATCAAGTTTGTTCTGAAGATGGTTTAATGTTAAGGGAACGAACCAATTTTTCAAATTTTTGTCTCATGAGAACCTATCGATGAATGAAGGAAAAAAATTGTGGGATGTACCTGTCATTTCCAGTGTAAAATAGTCCTCGTAATAAATTATAAAATTAAATAATATTCTTTAACAAATAAAAAAATTCATGAGAGAAAAGGATTTATCAATAATATCCCATTTAATAAAATAACCATCAAATTAAAAACAATATATAAAATTTTATATAATTTTGTAAATAGTAATATCAATGATATATGGAATGGATAATTTGGAAATTATTAGTGATCTTTGATTAAATTAAATTGATTACTTGTAGAGGACAACAATAATAAATTTGGGAAGTGAGTGTGAATAATATCCTTGGATAAATCAATCTTAAACCATCTATATAATGAATATGGATGGTACTCGTTCCACAAATCCCAAATGCAGTATAAATATAGGGATTTTTTGGTTGGTGAAATAAATGTATATTATTCAAAAATATTCTTGAATAAAATATCATTTATTTTCTAAAAACTATTGGAATATAATTTTATTCCAAAATCCTTATTAATATAATTGTCATTAAAAAAATTTTACACTTTAAAATGAGGATTAAATGAAATGATGGTGAATAAAACTGTCGTCTCATATGAGGTAAAAGTAATATTAATATTATACAGAAAAATGATAAAAAATTTCTCATTAAAATGATACAAGGAGATTACAATGAAAATAATGGTAAAAGTCAAAAGTTTAAATAAATTCATGAAAATTTTTATTAAAATCATTTTTGAACGGTTATTAATAAAACATTATTTTAATAAGAAATTTTTTTCTCCCACTAAAGAGTGAAATAAATGTAATTATTATTACAAAAATGTTCTAAAATACCTAATGAACTGAAGAGATAAAAAATGGTATTAATACTTGGTAATGTTCATTATGAACTATATGAGATAATAATGAAATACTTTTTTAATTTATCCAATAAACTCCTTTAATAGAAATTTATGTACTGACAATCTCCAATTAAATGAGATTGTAATATAATACCTTGAAAAGAATATAACCTTGAATTATAAGTCAATAAATCCATATATTATATCTATAAAATGTAAATAATTGTAAAATAAGTTTAAATATTAATATAGATAATAAAAATTTATGACACATAATCAAATAATATTAACAACAATGAGGAATAAATATAACTCAATGAAATGAAATTGAGTTATGAAATTTTATTCAACTTTGTAACTTTTTAGTCAAATATCATTACAATAAAAACATTAAATTGAAACATAAAATACCATAAATAAATATTTATTTATGATATTTCATGTCAATGTGCTAGTAGGTTCACCATTTATTATAAATTGTGAGAAACAAAATTAAGCATGCCTCCTAGAAGGAAAATGAGACAAGAATCCCTTAGCTTTAGTTTCCTTTTGGGTGAACTCACACTAACATCCTCTATAACAAACCTATGTATGTTTTATACTTGTTTAAAAACGTTTTTGAATTTTATAGTTACATTTACTTCAATTATAAACATGTTGTGTACATCTACATAATCCTTACTGTTTTTATCATTTGTTTTGACCAAATTCATTTTCTATGTCAAAACATCATTAATAGGTCAACTATGGTCAAGGGAATCATTATATAAAATCTATAGATTAATAATAATAATTTATTAATTAGAATATGTATATATAAATTATAATTTTAAAATCAATCATTAAATATGTATATGAAAAATGAAACAATGTAACACTCATAGGGATTATAGGCCATATGTATGCGTTAATATCGTTCCCAATTTTAATGATCATTGTCGAAAAAAGTTAACTAACACAAATTCATCTATACTTATCATTGTATAATAAATACCATATTATTTAGTCATATATACGCATATATTTAATTCAATGATATAAATGAAATCACACCCCGTTGAGGAGGCAATAGTCCACATGTCTATAGATGAGGTAATGTTGTTTAAAGGTTGTGGACAAGTATTATAAAATATGATACGTATTATATTTAAAAAAAATCATTTAAATAATATATTATGTATTTTTTATATAATAAATGTATCAATAAAACCTTCATTTATATATTCCATGTATAATGTGAATGAATCTCGTCTTCTTTGATGGGGTACTAGTCCACACTTCCCGAAACAACATATAGTTTTTACATAAAAAGAAAAGTATAATTTTATTTGATTTAAAAGGAATTAAATAATATTAAAAACATGATAAATATGATATATAAAATATAGAAAACATATTTTACATCATAATGTCCATGATGAGATTTGGTAAAAGATAATTGATTAATCATTGATTAGAGAGTCGGTAGTCTGCCAGACACATAAACAATGTGTTTGTTTCACATTAGATGGATTTGTGTGTAAGTGTAAGTTTAATATTTATTATTAAAACATTAATTAATATTACATATGATTTAGATATTTTATAAATATGGAATAATAATATTTTAATGACTGTAAAATGAAAATAAAAGATAAGAGTTTAAGGGAGGGTGTTTCCTCAAAATCGAGTATCTCTTTTTGGATTGCAACAACAATGTTCCTTGGATTGACTTATGCCCAAGTTAGTATTCAATGAGGAAGTGAGGGAGGATGGGGATCCATTTTGTTAGTATATGGGTTATCAAAAGTGTCTTGAGATATGTGAGTAAGTGAGAGAAAATGAAGCTATAATAATTGAGGAGAAGTGTATGTTTGTAATACTTTACCTGAAAATAATCCCATCAACCTTTTCCATATTTTAAGATGATAAATAATGGTTCAAATTATATAAAAATTAGTATCTATTATAATAACATTTATAAAAACTATTTTTGATATGTTCATAGTTCTTTTAGGGATTTATTTTTGAGGTTTACTGCTCATTGAGAATAAATTTACATTATTCATAGTAGTGACTGAAAAGTCTATTTTTAGATTTTCAAAAAGCCTAAATGTGGATGAGTGGTAACTAGAACAAAAAACACCTTATAAAAAATATTAAATCCCATATTAATATTTGAAATTTGAAAAAACATAGAAAAACACATAAACCTATGAAGCTCAATCTGTGAGGACCACAACCTCCAGAGACATGACTATTACCATCAACTCATGTCATCATCATTGACCAAACCCACCAATGAAATCAGCATCCATCATTACTCATGTATGTTTGAGAAACCAAAAGTGAAAAAAGACTCAGGTCAAATTTACACTAAACATATTATTCATCCTCGTAGTCATTATTTACGAAATGGTTTACCACAACTTTCGTCACTAACCACCACCACATAATCATCACCGTCCAACCACAAAACCATATTTTGGAGACCACTATAGCTAGTGAAAACAATGATCCACGTAATAATTATTTCCAATTGAACATGCAAAAAATAAAACCTAAAAATATAAGCAACCACACCCCATCCAAAATAAACAACCGTCATCATGGAATTATCGAGATCAGATGAAAAACACTTCATAAAAAACATGAATAATTGAACATAGAAACAAAAAACTGGAAAATAATAGTCGTTCATGGAATGTGGAGACCACTTGGTCACACATCCCAAAAAATTATTGTAATTTCCACTCTAGATAATACTAGGAGAGAATGAGCCATACTTCAGGTCAGAGTCATGGATGAGAGGCCGACAACTCCAATCGGTTACAACAGAGAGAAGAAATAAAACCATTAATAAACCAAATAGTAGCAAGTGATCCAATAGCGCCTTGATATCTATTTACCGTCAATCTGAAAAACCCAAAACCTCCTTGAACCACATATTTATATCAAATATTGAGAGGATAAGTCGATTAGGAGGTCCGAGCTATAAAAAGAGCATGTGAAGGAATCCAAAGCAGATATACATTGTGAAAGAAGAGGAACCGAGGAACCTTCATAGGATAGAAGGTGATAATCTTGATAAAAAAGAAGTTGGAGATGGTGGGTGAAGATAAAGAAAGGGAGAACAGGAAGAAAAGATGAGGGTAATCACTCAAATTAGCAACAACCTTAATCATTGGATTTAACTATAATTACATTAAGTAATCATTTTGGTTAAAATCTATGTTGTCTTTAATAGAAATTATAAATTTTTTCGATTCCAAATATTGAATTTTTTTTAAATTACAATCACATAATCATAAGAAATAAAATTAAAATTAATCTCGCCTATGGAACGACAATTCATGTTTTTAAAGTAAAAATATCCTAAAGATTTGTAGATTTTTTATGTCAATTTCAAATTTAAATTGAATATAAAACTAAATTTTTATTATTTTAAAGTAAAATTATTTAATTAAAAATTATATGAAAATATAATTATAATTTAACATTATATATAAATTAGATTAAAAAGTAGTTTTTAATTAAATTTAAATATTTTTCACCTTTTATTAAAAATTGAAACTTCATAGAAAAATTCTATAACATCACTCAATACTAATTTTTATGTCTCAATTAAAAATTATGCGTTTATTTTGACATGTTAAATATATTAATCTTTCAATAATTGAGTTTAAAATGGGTTCTCTTAAAAAAGGCGGTAAAATATACTTAATTAAAATATTAGGTCTTATGGGAAAAATATGTTTTTTATTTATCTTATGAATATATATCCTAATTGATGAATATCAAAAATAATTGATTGAATATAATATATATATATTTAATTAATATCATTCAATAATTATAATTAATTTAATTTATTAATAAAATTCTATTTTATGTGCAAAAAAATTATAATATTTCTTGTCTAATCAGTTAGTTTAAATTTTCATTTCAAACTAATTGGTAACCTACTAATTAATTTTATATTTATGAAAAGCATATATTTTCTTATGTTATAAAATAATATTAATATATTATTATTTAATGGATTGGATATGGATTATAATATTAGATAATAAATTTTTAATAATATATTATTTATCAGTTAAAACGTTGTATTTCATGTAATTCTATCCATTGATAAAAAATTATTGTTTAATTTTTCAAATGCTAACTCTATCTCTCATCCATTGATAACTATCAATTATATTGAATTGATGTAAAATAATGAAAATATGTTATAAGAAACAAGGTTATCTCTCATCCAAAAAAATTTATGAATTTTTTCCAAAATTAAATTTAATTCCAAAAAATATGCTCTACAGAAACCAATATATTTAACATTATTTAAAGAGAAAATATTATCACTATGACACATAGAGCCATATTGATTATATTTATAACCTGAGAAGATATTATAAAAAACAGTTCATTACTTGTACGACCTTTTCAAAAAATAGTACCATAAGGGTATATTTATTTATACATATTATCCAAACATCCTCATCAAAAGTGATGTTTCAAAAAAATTTCTTAAATAATTAATTAAATATTTTAGAAAAACATTTAAATTCTTAACATCTATAGAAATAGTTTTGGAATTTAGTGTCTCAATATTATTTTATAAAAATCAATTAGTACAATTTAAATTTTCTAAATATTTTGAAATATTTTAATTTTCTGAAAATACATTTATAAAGTACATTATAATGATTAGATAATTATTTTAATAAATCATTTATCCTTGAAAATTTTATATCAATTTTTTTAAATACATTTCTATTTTAATTTTCAAGGAATTTGGATAAATGTGAAACCTCTTCATATGAAGTAAGTGTATTATGCTTTTCTTTAGGAAAATTATTCATATAATGATCTATAATTTTTATCTCTAGTAGATTAAGGATAATATTAAATTAAAGAATATTTTTTAAGGTTCTTATGGGTGAATAACTTTTGAATTTAAAAAAATATTTTCATTTGGACTATTTGAAAGAATGCCAATGCTCCTATATCCAGAACTATTATTATCAGAATAATTATCTGATAAATCATCCCAATTTCACTCAAAGTGTCATTTTATTCAAGAATTTCATTACTTTTGGTTTATAAAACTATCCTTTATTCCAGTAACAATTATTATCCTTCTTGTCATTCATTTTTAGATTTAGAAAATTCATTCTGATATGTCCATCTATTTTAAAATCATAAAAGGTAACATCCGAATTTTTCATGAAATTCATATCACTAAAACCATTATTATATCTATACTGAATGTATTTCTAACTAGTAATCATGTCCATTCTCCAAGAAAGACTAGTTAGTTCATTTTCAATATGCACATACATTTCAGAATCAAATTCAAAACCCCTTTTTTCTCCATGGATGATTTCACAATATTACTATAAATATATATTTAAAAGGTTCTGATGATGTTTTGGAAAAATAATCTCGAAAATTATTTTATAATTTCATTCTCAAAATATCTGTCATGTATTTTAAATATAAATTTATGTACCAATAAGATAATATATAGGTATATTGATGAACTTTAATATTTAATAAACATATGTTCTATTATATTCCCATTTTTTTGGTAATATATCTATGATTTTATCGACAATAATATCAACATATAATTATTTCTCACATATATCATGAAGATTATTGATAATTTTCATCAATAAATGATTCATTTTTACTAGTGAATCACCCTATGTGAATTCAAAAGATAGATAATTAGATTTAATAATTACACTCTTGATTTCAACAAACATGGTTGTGACAAAATGTGTATCCCCTAACTTATAAAAAATTTTATTTGTTGTTTCCAAAGAAGAAACATTTTATATATCTTTCTTTTCATTGAAAAAATGAAGTGTTATTTACCTTGTAATTCAACCAATATTCAATATTGTCTTGATTTTTAACAACTCTGACGTCATTATAACATGTTTTGAATCACAATTAATTGTTAATAAATTACATACTCTTATGTTGATCACAAAAGTTTTCATTCTATCTCTCAAGTATTCATAATAATAAAAATCAAAATTTATTGGTCTATTTTGTAAGGGATTAACTCTTGATTCTACATTAATTCATTCCATGTAATAGAAATAGAAAATAAACATTATTTTCCCACATACAAGCTAGTTTAAAAATTATTTTCACATAAATAGTTTATAATATTTTTTTACAAACAATGAGTTGTATAGAATATAAAATTGTTAGTAGGTATTTGGGCAGTGGTATCCTGCTCTAATACAAATTTTTCGATAGTAGGGAATATAATAATATATAATATACAAGATGGGGTTATTTTTAGGTTTCAAAAAATTAACCCTAAAAGAAATATTATTTAGCCACGATAAACAAATATATTCAAAAAAAAATTATGTATTTAAAAGATGATCTTACATGGACCTTCAGTCTGAAAATAAAAATTTATAAATCATATGGATTTTAATATTTATCTCACATTTCATAAAAAGAAATGTAACATTTTAATAAGCGTTGATATGAGAATCATAGTATAAACAATAATGTGATTTTATCTTAAATCATATATAATAGTAATCAATGTAATAAAATTACTGACATAATACTATAGATTTAAAAAAAATAATTATAATAAATACTATTATGATGAAAAAATCATATTTAAATATGAATAACTTAGTACCCCTTCATATTACATGCAGCGGATATCAAAGACATGTGTGAAAACAATTAACACACATGAATAAAATAATATAAACTCAGTTTATGGTATGCAATAACAAAGGATAAATTTTCCCATTTATTATACTCATAAGGAGGATCTCCATTCCCTTTCTAGGTAAATCCATAAATACGATGATTGGATTCAATGTCTTCCTATCCTCAGTAGACCCCGGTCTGATGGATCAGATTCTAACATACAATCCTTGCAAGCCATCGATCAAACCACATCAGATTCTCTCTTGATATCTGTTAAATCACCGGATCAAGAAGATTAAACACCCCATAATCCAAGCCTCAAAATCCATCGTTCCTAAATCTTAAATGATTATTAAAAAACAACAGACTCCAAATTATTAACACAACACAGAAAAACATGTTAACACATTAAATCTTTATATCTCTATTGAAATAGAAAATCTCCAATTAAATCATGCTTCCAGAATCCCTTCAAATGAATGTGTATTTATTAGAAAATCACCAATGGTCATATAGTTACCCAATAGTCATATTTATTCATGTTTGTTACAACAACATTGAAAACATGAACTCAAACACCTATTAAGTTACATAAATTTCATAATCATTTTTTACAACATTAAAATCATAATGATATTTCATTAACAAGTATATAAGTTTTCTATATCTGGATTTTGAATTTATTTTTTATGAAAAACATCATTACACATCTCAATAAAACATTCATAATTAGTGTGAATGAAATTTTTATTGATACTGATATAAGTATGATTAAAAAAACAATTAGAATGAAGAAATGATAGAATGTATAAAATATATTTTGATAAGGTGATTACTATTTTTATCTCATTTACAATAATTTCAAATGTTATTAGAAAATTAAAAATGTTTAAAACTGACCGAAATAAATCTTTTTGATAATATTATAATTATTATTAACACTTTTTTAAACATAATTTTGGAATAAATAAGATTTTAGACTAAAAGGAGATATAAATCCATGTATTCGTAAACATGTTTGTCAAACTTTATTAATTATCCAATAGTATGAAATAGTAATATTACAAGAAAATATCTTGAATAAATAGTGGAGAAGAAAATGAAATGGGTTTATAGGAAAATTATCTACTATTTTCAATCAACTAAAATTCATGAATAAGGAATCTTGAATAGAATGAAATTTTTAAATTAACCAATTCAATTATTATAATTATGGAGAGAGAATTAATCAATGGATAAATTCTAAATATAGACTATAAATTAAAATAAACAATTTTAATTGCAACATATTATAAATAAAATTAATTATACACATAATTATAGAATATCAATGCAAGTCAATATGTAATATAACCTAATGAAAATAAATTGAGTAATGAATTTTTTTACTACTTCATACTTTTCAAGTAATTTCCCCATTATTTAAAAAATTAAATTGAAATAGAAAATAAAATTAATTGTTACTTAATCATGAAATGTAATTTTAATTAGATATTTTATATACTATATAAATAAATTTTGGATCAAACAGTTAAAATATGACTCAATAAAATGATATTGCACCCAAATACCTTACAAATATCATATCAATGAATTAGGAATATATCAATGAAATTATTATGTGAATCAAATGTAAATCTTAATATAAAAAATAAGAAATTAAATGTAAATAATAATAGGTCAATAAAACATAATCTTATCATGTCATAATCAATGTAGTATAAGTTTGTACAATTGAATTAAAATTGAGATAAGACATCCCTTACATTGTGCATCATTTTGGTTGAACATGCTTTAGCCAACAATATTGCTTATTTAAAATTGTTATTAATATAATATGGATCCATATTAAAATTTATAACATCTTATATTATCCTTCTCTAACATATTTTCACATGTTCGTTAATAATATTTCTTTACTTTCATTGTTTTTGGTGTTAATTATGTTTTATTCTCATTTCTGTTTATTCAAGAATGATCTGGATCATAAATATACTATAAAATTATATCTAAAATAATAATTATCATGAAATAATTATCATTTTTATACATCATCTATAAAATTATGACAAATAATGAATTTTGGTTTTGAAAAATGATGAATATTACGATCATGGTGATGGAGGGCCTATTTTATGCATGAGAAACATTTCCATTTTCAGGGAGCATTATGGAATGGTTTTAAGTAATATTTAATATTTATATAATGAAAATTATATGAAAATGATCATATTATTTCATTAAATATATATATATATATATTATCCACATTTGGTGGTGATGAAAAGAGAGTCACATCACTTCCTGAAGGTGGTAGACCACATATAAACAAACAATGTTATTATCTTTAAGTGGGTGAAAAGGTAAGAAATAAAATTATATATTTAATTTTTAAATTATATATATGTAATCAATAACATACATATTTCATTTATATCACATAAATTTATAATATTTTCTTTAATATGTTCCTTGTAAAGCACTGGTGAATGTGCAATCACATTGCTTCATAAGGCTGTAATATTTCTTACACATGAGAAACATTATATAATCCCCTAAACAATGAAAATTTAACAATATTAATATGATATCATGAATACATATATATAAATATGTCATTAATATCATATATATATATATTGTGTATAAATCATCATAATAAACAATGAATGTGGTAATGGAAAAACTAAATACATCATTTAGTGAAAACGTTTTCCATTGTACACACAAATAATTATTTAGTTACCCTTTTAAGGAATGTAGAGGTTGATTAATGTAATGTACTAATTAAAATAAAATCATAAAATATAGGATATTTTATGGTTATAAAATTTTATTTTTTTTCTTATTATTAAATTATATTAAGGAAGAAAGAAATAAATACGTGCATTGAATACCATTAAAACATCCTTGAATATCATCACCTTTTTTTCACCAAAATCATTTATAGGTTGGATTTATTCAAAATACATGTCGAGTATGATGAGGTGAGGGTTGTTTGGATGTTATTTGGGAATGGCATGGCCAATCCAACTGTGTTTTGATGTGTCAATATGAGTGGATAGGGGTGACCTTTTATAAGTTATGTGAGAGTAAAACATGTAATATTTTGAAAATATTATATCATAATCACATTTGAATCCCATAAAATAAACCAAAATGGTCCATTATCGAAAATATAAAATATAATGTCATAATATGGATTGAAAATAGGTGTTTGATAAGAATTTTGGACACTTTTAACCAAAATTTATATTGATAAATCCTCGCTAATCCATTTCTCCAATAACAATGATAATTAATTTTTACTACATTTTTAAAGGCCAATACCATTTGACTCATTAAATTATGGTAAATCAATTTTTAGAGGTGAAAAAAATTAATTGTGTTTGGGGATGGAATAGATGATGTGTGGTGTATTTTGAGGAAAAAGGTTTTTTTGGAAAATATAGAGAAATCCCATCAGTGGATTCTTGGACGTTTCTTCCTGATGGTGGATTTCTAGAGGTGTCTTTTAGGAAGTGAATCCATAAATATGGATCCATAGTGGTGTATAAAAAATACTGGATTCTTGTGAGTGTCTTATTAATGGGTGATCAATGGATATGGCTTTGCCATAGTGGATTCTTGTTGTTAGATTAATGGAAGCGTCTTCTTATTAGCGGCTTCATGGAGGTTTTGATTGTGTATCCATGGTGGGGGTCCCTTTCAATGGATCCCTGGAGGTGTCTCACTCACTAGAGGTGGCACCCTAAAGGGGTAAAATTTGAGTTGGCTCATTCTGAACTAATGGTGTCTCACTAATAGATCAACATTCCAATAGCTCCACATTACAATATTTCTATATCCCAATGAAATCATTATTCATTGTTTACCATTTTATAGATATATAGAAAATTACCATTTTTACATATTTCATGAATAAATATTTTTTTACCTTAATTAATTGATTTTAATAATTTTTTAGAGAAGGATAATTATATCAACTATATCATCACAGTCTAGATAATTTTTAAATGGTTGAACCATTTTGTTTTCATTATATCCTAGTATAATGGTAATATAAACAATATTGATCAAATATTATTGGATCTAATCATTAAAAAACATCTATCCTTCCTTTTACCTTTCCTTATTTCATTCTCCTAAGATGGGTGATTCGAAATCCTAATTTCATTTGATTCATAGATCCATGTTTCTGTCTTTGATTGAGTTTACTATGTAATTTGTTTCATCTTGTATATTCACCAATGTTTTTAGTATAGTGATTTTTTGTAATGTTTCTTCAATCTATGTAATATTTCTTTCATTTATTTTTAGTTGTATCCTAATAGATGGGATTATTAATTGTATATCTACTGAAAATGTTTTCTTATAGAGTATGAAAGATACATGGATTGATTTAACATGAATATAATGGGGAATCTAAATATGAAACATGATTATTTGGGTTTATGAATTCAAAGTTCCATTTTGTCTATACATGCTTTATGGATTGTTTAAAAATGTTATTTTTTGAGGTCCTAGATTAGATTATATTATTTTAAATTTGTTATTATTAGTTTTTGTTTGTTAACATCACTTAAAATTTAAGTGGGATAATTATGTATAATCAGTTAATGAAATGCATATCCTAGGATCTAAGGTCCTTTGTGAGGAAACCATTAAATATGTACTTGGAATAGAATCAAACACCCAATACACAATATTGAAAATTATATGTCTGTTGTGTTACATATTTGTGTATGGTTTTTTGTGTTGTTACATGTCTATATTTGTGGTACTAGTGGGTGATTTACGAATTTTTATTTGTGAGGTGATGTTGGTGTGATATGGTCATACAATGGGTATGCGATGGTGGTTTGGATAAGGCTATGTAGCAGAGCTTGGAGGTGGTGGGGCTGTGGTTGTGAAGAACAACTATGATGGTGGTTGGTTACTCTAGTTTAAATGTTTTTATGTAATTAAATTCATTATAATGATATAAAATTGTCCTCATTAATAAATTATGTAGTGGTATGAAAATACTAAAAAACTATATATTTTTATGTAGTTGGTTGGTAAAGTAAAATCTAGAAAATTGAATAATAATAATTAATGATTAAACTATGAATTTTGGGTATTATAACTTTTGTTTGGGGTTGTTATATTAATTATTGTATCATAAGTGGAGAGTCATGTGACATTATTTATGTCATGGTTGTACACCATTATGATGGGGGCTTTTGATATGTGTATATATATGTATATGCATTTTATATTCATTGTAATTTTTATATGAGACCTACCCACATTGAGCACTATGTGATAGATCTATTGGGGGGATTCCAAACATCCCATTGTGAATATGGATTTATTTATACCCACTTCCTCCACTCCCTCTTCCCAGAACTGGTGACATACACTGGTTATGATGGTCAAAATTCAAAAGTGTCATGTTATTATAGTGATGTGTTGAGTTGTTATGGACTAGGTGTCTTCGACCTAAATGTGATGAGATGGATTTTGGTGGGGTCATGCATGGTATAAAGAGGTTATGATGCTGATTTTATTATTGTTCATGATACCTTACTACCATTGTAAGGATATGTTATATGACTTGATTCCACAGGTGTATGAATGCATGATATTTTTTGATATTATGTTATTCGAAAGTGGTTGTATTGTAAGGATATATGATGTTGGTTTGTGATGGTGAAAAAATATAGGTAAAGTGGTGTGTTGTACCAATTCATTGATATGATTCATAATTTATTATTATAATTGGATGTGTTATTTGGTCAGTTAACTATGGTGAGGATTTTTTTGTTTAATAATCACGTATATGTATTGTTTGGTTCTACTATATTCACATAGGTTAATTGGAATGTTCTTTTGACATGTTTATGAGAGGAAATGATATTCCAACGAAGTATACATGTATTCTCATGATATGTAAATAATTTTTTCCCATGTTATTATGAGGAAACCAAGGACCATTCCTGATATTACTATATCAATCATTTAAATATCTATAGTACCACATCATTAGCTCAGTTTTTTGGTATTTAAAAGGATTCTTTTATCTATATTAGATTAATTTATACAAACATGTGGGATGATTTTCTATTTCATTTATATTATGTAATGGTGTTTCTTATGGTTTTTTTTGACTCATTGAATATTATTTTGGAGTGAAAATCCTCCAATTTTTCATATATTTTTATACCCTCATTGAAAGTATCCTACTGAAGGCCTATAAAAGTTATGAAATAGGGGATCATTATATACTAACACACATTTTATTATCTTTGAATGGAGGAGTTATTATTTTGGGATATCAATGGTGAATGTTAAGAGATATGATAGATTTCGGAGTTAGTGTCATTGAGGAATGCATGGATTTGTATAGAAGAAGTACAGGTTGACCATGGAGTGAGAAATATGATAGGGTATAGGGCAAGACAAGAGATTTTAGGGCCCAATGTGATCTAGTAAATGTATAGTGAGTTTATTAAAATTCTAAGATAGGTAGACAAGTTTGCTGGGTGGAGACAAAGAATAGTTACATGTATAATGATTACTTGTGTACTTTTTTAATTTTGTTGTTTTCAGATGGTTGAAATGAATAATGTTAACTAAAATGGATGATAACAAAATTTAAAACTAATATCATTTTGAAATTATTGATCTTAATTTATTAATCAAACCTAGCCATCCTCCACATTTATCTGAGCATGTTAAGGTTTACTCGGATGACCCAATTGATCACTAATGGTTTGACTTGGTTGTGGATGATTATTAGTGACATATGAGTTTGGAAGATTTTTGGTTATGTTATTTGGGGATGTATGAAGTTCGTGTTAATGTGGTGGATACAAATATATGGGTATATGGGTTAGAGATCACATTCAGAATGTTACAGGCATCATAATAGTTTCAATTACCTTTACGTATTATGTGATTATTTATATTTCATGATGGGGGATGAGGTACCATGGTGAGTGGAAGGAGGACGATGCAACATTGGTCAACTTCTAGAATGAGTTCCTGGTGGATTTCATTTCCTCAACCATGATGTTTATGAAGGGGTAGGTGCTACTCTCTATTCAATAGTGGAGTTTTACTATGGTTGAACAGGGGATAATTTTCAATGAATATATAGGATATTTTTCTAATCATGTATCAAATATGTACCCCTGAGGTATATTTATTGGGGAGGAAATCCACAATTCAGTCTATTATTTAGTTGCTATTTTTATGTATCCTATGTATCTGGAGGTTCTAGAAGAAGGCATACATGATTGAGTAGACTCTCAAATAAGAAGGATAATTTTGAGAGGATAACCAAAAGGGATCCTTGAGGAGTAGAGTTTTCATTAATATTCCTAAAGATCAAAGACCATCGAGGTTTCAACATGCATGGATTTTATTGTCACAACTTCCCTTCTTCACTTTTTAGGCCAGTAGTTTCCATTAACTTCCTGGGTACATCAGGCTTGTTTTTTTAGGGTTCTTGAAAAATGTTGGGATCAGTTCCAAATGGTTTATCAGGATCATTTTAGTAGTGGTTGACAATTTCGTTATTATCTTTATGAATATTTACTTGTTAGACCATTTCTATATTAGGGGTTGCCAGAAAATTCTTCAGATAGAAAAGATGGTCCATGTAGAGGCAGACCATAAGACAACCCTCTCCATAATGGACCTTAATCTGAATTTTTTCATGGAGGAGTCCATCGATATAGTGGTATAAAAGTTTGAATTATTAGTTTTATTGCATAATGATAACAAAAAAAATATGTTTTACAGATTGTTAGAGGTATGGTGATTTTATTATGTAACCTTTCTTATAGCTTGTTTTATTTGGTTTACTCACACTCATCTCATAAACCTAACCAAAACTATACAATGTGACCCAATCTATATTTGTTTAATTTTCCCTCAATGTTGAATAAAATATTATAAGGATAAAACAAATAGTAGAATTTGTTTTAGGGGTGTAAAATTAGTATGAGGAACTATCAGTCGTGTGTGGATCATTTCATACATTAGATTCATCCATAAAATGTCATCATCAACATCGAATGGTTTTATTCTGTGTGTTTTCTTGCCTAATGATTACTTAGGAGAGTTTTGTTCTTATATGTGCTTTCTTAGCCTGTGGTTTTCATTACTGAATGGGGGTTTCAGGTGGTCAGTCATTCTATGGATCCCCATTATTCTATGATGGAAATTACATTAACAGATTCAGTGGATACTTGGGTAGAAGATTCATTATGGTTTTCATTGAATTTATACATGTTTTAACCAATCATATTGTGTAGCATCCGAATTTAGATGATTTTTATTTCAAGATAGACATAAACCATGGTGATTCTATAATTTTTAGTGATTCATAATGTATGAAACCGTATAGATTGTTGGAGTTCAGGATTCATATATATGATCTAATGTAGAGGTTTTTTATTCAAAATAGTGTTTCATCATTGGGTGTTCTAGTTTTAATCTAAAAGATATGACATTATAGTATATGGTTGTAAATAGACTACCTGGTGTTGAATCAAATGCATATTAGGAATCGATATCCTGTCCCAATTATAGATTATCTTTTTTATCATTTTAAAGGAGATTTATGGCTCTCAAAGATTGATCTATAGTTCGGATATCACCGATTGAGTGTAAAATATTATGATATTGATAACAATACTGTTTGTTCAAGGTATGGTAATTTTGAGAAGGTTTTCATTCATTTCGGTGTCACTAGCATTGGAAATTTATTCATAGTTTCATGAACTCTATTTTCAAAAAATTAATGGACCATTTAATTGTTTTTTCTCCAATAAAATATTGGTCTACTTAATTTCATAGCAGGATCATTTGAAGTATTTAATATCTATTTTACAATTTCATTATTGACACCATCCCTATGGAACACTGTCTAATTGTATGTTTTAATCATGAGAGGTACATCAACATGTGAATGTTTTGTATCATTGGGTTTTAGTAGTGGACCCATCAAAGGTTGAGGTAGTTTATTGTAGGGAAGAACCCAATAACGTGTTAGAGTTTCATAGTTTACATTTTATGATTGGATATTATCAAAGGGGTTTTTCCAAATTTATCTCTTATTCTACCACATTGATGGATTCAAATATGATGATCAACGACACAATATTTACTAACCAATGTCATGTAGGACTCGATTTACTGATGTGGATGTTGGTCAAAGATCAATTGATTCATTTTCATTAGATGGTGTGATGTTTTAGGTGATTTGTGATGAATCCTATATATTTCCTATGATGTTTCATTGATGTAGTAGATATCGATTATCTCCTATGTGACTAGGATGTTATTCCCCCATAATCATAACTATGCTAACCATTCTTCAGATCTATAAGAATTTATGTTTTCAATAATGTTGATGTTACTTCTCCTCATAGGGAATTTTTTTTTGCTCTTCATTGATCAAAATAACATTACATATATATTTTCATTGCATGATCAGAATCTACGATAGAGGACTTATATGGAGTTTCATTAGGAATATGATTTTGAGATCTCATAATCCTTATGAATTGGGAATGTTGTGGCTAATAATTTGATCAGACATTTTCTGAAGGATGTTGTTTTGAAGTCCAAGTATTCTTGAAGAGAAATTGTGGAGTACACATCCCTTTACTTATCTTCATGTGTGGATGATTCTAGAGGTTTTTTGATTTGGATTTTAAGGATTTATTCTCCGATGGAACACTTGGAGGAGCCTCTATGGTGATTCTCTAGAAGGATGTTAAGGGGATGGTCAGACACAGATGATGATTCATGAGAGGTTTCTTTTTTCTAATAAGAATTAATGTTGGAAACTATAGTGATTTTTATAGATCACCATTAGAGGTACACGTACTTGTTCCCAAGATATACCATGGATTGAGGATAAAATTATGGTGGGTTGTGATGAAACAAGAAGTGGTGGAGTTTTGAGGATTATTGTTTAGTTTCCCAAAAATAATATTTTAAACACTGAGTTTATGAAAGAATTCAAAATCCCTTTTATTTTGATGTGTATAATTGTGATGAAATATCTATATAATGTTTCATGGGTTTACCCTATGATCATAGAGATTATGATTCTATATTGTCAATTGGGAACCGGTTGAAAAAATATTTTTACTGGTTTGATACTTTGGATTCAAGATTAATGGAATTTTTTATATGAGGTATATGGATAACATGTTGCAGCTACATGGATTCTATAATACCATAATACAATATCAGGATTCACATTTTACCTCACGAGTCAATATTTGGTTGAATCATTAATTTGGATCTCTGTTATACCTATGAATTTCCTTCGACAGTCAATAAAATTAGTATATGTAATAGGCTATCTAGATTCTGGAGGACATAATATAGTTCTGTATCTTGGAATTTTGTGGATCATAGTAATGGAACCTACACTTTGTTTAATATTCTTAAAAAAATATTTACCACTAATTCATTGGAATGGTTCTGTTTGAGTCCTCAGATGGGAGAAATTTTCCCCATTATGTTGGGATGACATTACGGATTATAAAATATTGGTTGTTATGTGGTAGATCACAATATACAATGATTAACATATTCATGATAATATATGGGAAGCACATGAGAAGTATAAGTCTTATCTCGTTCATAGGAATATGACCTTGGTGTTCTTGTTTGGGTAAAATGACATTATGAATGTTTTATATCAATGTAAGAATTAGTGTTTTTGATGGGTAAGTAAGAATTATTCTATGTTTTTTTGGACATGTTAGGTTTTCCGAGCGTTGGTGAAGTGGATTACCGATTGGGACACCCACCATGACTGGACCGATTCTATGATGTAATCAATATCTTTCACCTCATTTAGCAACATCATGATGAATAACATGGCATTGACATGGTAGAGTTTAAATCAAGGATGATGAGATGATTTTGGATCAGTTAGTGGGGATCCAATATGACAAAAATAATGATATATGAGCATGGATAATTGTATTGTTTCTTTTTTTTTGTGGAGGAATTGTTTCATCGAGGAGAGTACATGGTAAAATGATGGGCATATGCATTCCCAATACCGAGAGTTGTTTTATGTTCTTTCATGATTTTCCATACAGTGTGGTTCTATGATTTGATGTCTTGAACATCCTATTCAATATTTTATGTCTTTATTTATGATTTTCGATGAGTAAAAATGTACCGATATATAAAATGGAGAATAATTGATTCCTAATCTATGTAAACTATTCTATGACGTGATTCTATATATGAGAGTGAGTTGCTTCTTCCTAGAAAATGTATTTTATTGAGATGGATGATGGAATTATGTAATTCAAGTGTTCGGGGTGGTGTGGGTTGGTGTCAATATTTCAGAGTTAATTAGACCCTTGATAGGTGTCGTGGGGGATGGTTTTTTGGACAATTTTCCAATTTTTTATTTGTGTGTATTAAATTTTTTAGTGATAATGTAGTTAAAAATATATCTAATATAATTTCGTTGACCATATAGACTGTTAAATTAAGTGATGTATTATGGTTGAGGTTTATTAGAATGTCAACTGGATTTTGGAGATAAAATGGAGATATTTTGTGGTGTTTTTTTGCAGAAAAAGTTGTGTCCTAGTGTATGAATATATTTCCCAAAATTTTCTTCCTATAAGTGGATTCCTCCTTGTAAATTTTATGATGTTGTTCTCAGGTGGTGGGTCCTTAATTCTAGTTTCATTATGGTGGATTCATAAAATTGGATTCTTGGTGGTGGTTCCGTTGAGGTATATTTTTGATAGCGGTTCCTTGGATGTGGATTCCTAGAAGTGGATCCCTTTAATAGCTTCCAAAAGTTTTATTGATAGTTTTTTCTTCCTAGAAAAATTATTTCGCAGATTTTATATCAAAATTAAATAAGAAAATTAATCCATGGACATAATTGGTATTATTTTATATACAATTTATCAATTGTTATATTATCAAAAATTGAAAATATAATTTCACATTGTAAATTATTTAGACTAAAATCTAAATTTCAATTAAAATTAATTATTTAATCTATTAATAAAAATGGAATAATTTTAATAAATCCCAAAAAAATTACCATATGATAATTTTGATACACAGATTTAAAAAGTAATTTGATTTCATCAAAAAATATTATAGTGTTGTAAAACATATTTTTAATTTATGTTTTTAAAGAGAGGATAAATAATCATTTAATATAATATGTTATTTTGAAAATGATTTCTTTTTATGTTAGAAGTTTCAAATATAATAATTAATAAATAATAAAACAATATATGCATGTAAATTAAATTTTCGTTCATAATTTACTTAATCAAATTCATAACCACAATTCTAGTGGGTAGTTGATATGTTAAAATTATATTGTTGTTTGGTAAAATTCATTCAAACGTGTAACACAAGATATAAAAGTTACTAAGTATTTGATGCAATGAATGCTAAAATCCATGTTTCATATAATTCCAGATAGTGAAGGGATTGAATATATTTAATAATAAGTATATCATAATGTCTAAGGGAGTTATATTTTCTTCAAATATAAGTGTTGCGATACATATATTCTATCAAATATAATTTTTTTTATTTTTAAATTTCATAGTGTTACAATGTTCATGCTCACATGGTTTCCATGGTTTGTGTGATTAATATATTCCTTTGATAGAGTGTACATATGAAAATATTTTCCATTAACATATTTAAATAGTTTTGTATAATGCATCACATGTCTTGATATTTCATAGTACACCTTCTTGGTATCTAGTGGTTGAGAGGAATCATTTAGCCCCAAAACATGATTAAGAGACAAAAATAATGTTTAAGAGTACCTAGCTCATGTTACTATATCTCAATGTAAGAAAAATAGTTATTTAGAAAGTTGGACAAATTATTTGGAAATCCTATTGAAAGATAATGTTTTATTGACTCTATCTCTGTAGAAGGGTTTCATATAGTTCAGAAACATGAAAGTTAATAAAAATGAATTATTACAAATAGACATTCTAGAGTGAATTGGAGATATTCTTTGTCATCGGAAAAAAACACAAATACTCTATAAAGTACATGTTGTGGTCCATATATCATTGTTAAGGATGTAAATGCTATAAAAATTAATTTTTCTCACCTATAAAAAGATAGAATCGAACCTAATCTATCTTATTATGAAGATCCCATACAAATTTTTCAAGATAGAGAGAAATTATATTGGAATTAAATAACTCAATTGATAAAGGTACATTACTGATAGCAA
Organism: Viscum album; assembly: GCA_963277665.1. Taxonomy (NCBI): domain Eukaryota; kingdom Viridiplantae; phylum Streptophyta; class Magnoliopsida; order Santalales; family Viscaceae; genus Viscum; species Viscum album. The sequence goes on along the minus strand of OY728128.1, from coordinate 409,790,203 downwards.
AAATTGGTGATGCAATATGGGAACCATATGATGTTATGGGAAATAACTAGCCTCATTTGTAAATATGGTAATATTAATATAATTTAGATTTTATGTTTTATTAGGATTGTATATTGTAATACCATAATAATTTATAGTGTATTCATTTTATAATAAATATAATCCCTTGGGACTTGTATAAATGGGGAAATTTTACTACTAAAAATGAATTAATGTATGGGGTTGGATGAATATTTTAAATATTGTATTCTAGTTACAACCAATTTTAATTCTTTATAGGGTTCACACCTAGTTCATAGAATACCGAAGTAGGTTTGGGTTTTATGTAGAAATTATCATTTTTACAATCCTGGTGATAAATTAAAACCTTGTAAAATGATTACAAGACATTAATTGATCATTATGAACATTTTATGAGTTCTATACAGAGTGTGAAAATAATACAGCCATTGAAAATATAAAATATAATTTAAATTTTTTTTATTTTTTTTACTATTTACTAGGTAGATCTCTAAAATAGGCTTTAGGAGTGAATATTACACACCTTGAATGTATATTACACATGGAGTATAGGTAAAATCTAAATTTAAGACCCATGTGCATTCCTTTTTTAGTGTATTATTTTTTTTCATTAAATAAAGGATAAGTGATTAGAAGATGTGTAATACTCACAAGTTTTGTGTTTAGGGTATTGCATAGATGATATGTTCTTTATTAAGTCATAGTTCTCTCTCCCTCAGCTGATGATCTCTCCAAAAAAATTGTAGACCTCTTCTCCATTTGGTTTTTTTATTCTAATTATTTCTCATTTATGTGGTTTTCTGAGTGTTTTTTACATTGATTAATCATTCTATTTAATTATTTTCGAGGATTGTGGATACACCATTAGGTATTATTATTCGTTCACTAGATATATGATTATAATATTATGAATGAATTATCTATACATTGTGTGATCATACTCTACAGTCAATACATTATGTTGTTTGTGTTGTGGCATGTGAGTTTCTTCATGGAATGATGAGTTCTTCCCTCTCTGTAGACCATTTATCTCGTTTAATTGATTATGATATTTGAGGATTTATTCTGCTACCTCTGCTATTGTATTTCTATTCCTCATTATTTAATAATCAAATAGAGGGCGTGTGAAACCTAAATTTGTGGTACGTTGTTTCGACAATAGCATATATTTGAATAAAATCAATCATTTGGTTTTTATAAATGGTATGATAAATTCAGTGGAATAATATATTGATTGGTTTGTGTGTGTGGAATGATATTTTTATAAAGTATATTTTTCCACTTCTTCATAAACTAAAATGCTATTTTCAATGGATTTTGAAATGGATTTTTCAAATGGTATTCATAGTATGATTTTAATGAAATTGATTGGAAAATAGGGAAAATTTGACACCTTGAGTACATATGTGAATGTTGAAGCACAATTTCATAATCCATGTATTATAGGGATGCTCACTCATTAGGTGATTCTCTATAGCAAAGTACCTTTGTTATAGGGAATTGATATATTCATTGTTGGGGGTCCACTCATGGGCTGTTCTAATATGCAAATGCGTGTTTTCAATGGAAATAAGTATATATTAGTGATATAATGTTGTATGAGTAGTCTGTGATACTTAATAATACTCTTAATTATATTAATTTTACCTATGATTTTGTATTTTACTTTTTAGTTTATGCTACCATGGAATTTTTATTATATATTATGCATTAATTGTTATTAAGTAACAGATATTATTTATATGGAAATCTTTGACATAAATTTAGGTAAATTATTTTGGATTTTTTTGAAACATGGGATATTAATTTTTTTGGAATGATTTTGATATAAAAACATTTTACTAATTTATCCTGCCTTGTTTTCATAAAATTTGGTCATTGTTAAAAATATTATACTATAGATTATTATAGAACACCTAGGTTGGATCCTACTGATCCTGTTAGATTGTACATTGTGAAACCCTTCAGTGGATGGTATAAATTTATTTGAAATTCTATGTAATAAAATTCATGTTGTTGTAGTGAGGTGGTTTTGTTTTTCTATTTTTTTCGTAGTGTCATTTCCAAATATGGTGGGAAAATTCTCACACTATCACACGGAGTAGTAGTTTTGGTTTTGTTTAAATTTGTTGTTGGAATTGTTGTTTCAATATTTTTTCTACTTTTGAGATGTACTGTTTCCACAATCAACTTTTGGATATAGGATATTTCTATCATATTTTTCTCTCTATTATAAATGAATATATATTCATCATTATAGATTCAGGATGGAATAAATTATTCCCTCTATTTAATGATTGATTCCTCAGTTCTAGAGACCAGCCCATGGGGAAATGAAACGAGCTTCAATTATATGTAAATTCTGGTCTTGTATTGGTTTGATAGGGTATCTATGTAGAGATAACCACATGAATTTTTGGGATTTTTCTGAAAAGATTTATTTTTCGATGAATATAAAAAAATTCAATTTTTTAACCAAAACTATGATTGTTTATTAAAAATTCACATGTACCATGCTATATGAATATTATTTGAAAAAGTAAAATTTATTTTATTATATATTTATTAATCCATAATACCTTAGTTAATTGAATTTAATTTTCAATTATTATATAAAAACTATTTAATATTTCGAATGGTTTTACTTTGGAAAACTGCATTTCTGTCGTTTTTGTGGGTTTAATATAAAACTAAAATCTTCCACTTCTATGTATATAACATGAAGAAATGTATTAAATATTATAATTAGATTAATTTATTTTTTATATGAATTTCAACTACATTTTTTACAATAAATATTATTAAATAAGAAAAAATTAATTAATTTGGTTAACATAAAAAATAGTTTTACATGGGATTAAAATAAGAATATAAGGGTTAAAAATAACTGAAAACATGTCGAACAATTATTTTATGGACATATTTTTTCCTTATTTCACATATGGTTGAATAAAGTTCATTGTTATGACCCTTGTGGGCCGTCAAAAATGACATTAACACTTTAATTTAAAAAATATCAAATATCTCATCCTCCTCAATTATAAATGTTAACACACTCCATTAAATTATTCATATCAATCAAGAAGAATTTACCCACCATCCGATAAAAAAATATATCACTAACATCCTTATTCACATTAATTAGTAGGTATTAATCTCAAAATACCATCAATAGGATCCTTAATAATAGATCCAAACGATGTTTCTCAAAGTTAAGGTAATTATCTTAATGAAGAACTCTAGTTTTAATTCATCATCTTACACATTCAATTTTTCCCCAAAACATACAATATAATAAAAAAAGTATAACACATATACATATATGTTAAAATGATTATTTTATTATATTTCCCTATATCATCGTCTATAAAATGGGAAAATTAAATCACTGCACATATGTATGGAATACTACCACCTCATGAACCATTGTAAATTGTTTTCCATCACCACATATATTGGTTGAATATAACAATTGATTTAATTTATATATATAATATTTATGATAATATTTGTACTTCATGAATTATAATATAAAATATATCTTATTACATTCCAATTATTTAATGATAATATAACATCAATCCTATATAATTTTGACTAACACCTCTCAAATAGATGTGATTCGTTTTACACTAAGGCTTTAAAAGGAATATAATAAAGGATAAATTTTACGATTATTTATGTTATATATGAAATGATATTAATTATAAAAAATTTATAATGACACCCACCTACTTATCATTAATCCAAATAACAAATAATATCATCACTCATATGCACATACGACTTAACGTCTCCGAAAAGATATGTGATGCATTTTCAATATCAGATTTTCAAAAATTGAATTAAAATTTTATCAAATTACTAAAAAAAATTTCATATCATAATTATAATTTTTGGGATTATTAATTTATACCATATTCAAATTAACCATATCTTTCATGAAAAAACACACATGATAAATAAATGTAATTAACACCCAAAATATTGAATATATTGAAATATTATTTACAATGGGGTGGTAAATTTTATAATAGAATGATATATGATATTATGGATATAAATACTCTTCTACTATAAATTAATAAGATACTCAAAAACATTATCAAATAGGTTTAATTTTTTTATAAAAATGAAGCATGGGGTAAATGATTTTTTCTCAATATTAATTAATTTGAGACATATTTGTGAATATGAACCTTCTAAAATTTAATTGATGTATATCTCTCCCATTTGATGTATTTTATGTCAGTAATTATCTTTACATAATAGTCAATGTTTCATTTCATGTTTATTTTATCAATGGTTATAGTTTAATATTTAAGAAAGTTGTAAGAATCTACTTTACTATATAAGATTTGTTTGTGAATTTTTTACTATTGTGGAAATAATATTATCATTTTATTTCATAAGATTCAATAAATAAATAAAATGATAAAATAATATTTTTCATTGATAATATTATTTTGTAAAATATATACCATTTTAAAATGTGGTGTTTGTATATAATGCCAATGAAATAAATTTTAAAATAATTACAAATTTTTTTATATTTCATAGTAAAAATATATTATGAATATGAATATTATTCTAATATTAATTCCACAATGTTTTATATACATATTTATTTTGACATTAATCGGTTGGTGTGGCATAAAATTATATAGTGCCTTAATGCATAGACTGGTATAATGAGACTGATCAGGAATCTAGCAATAATTGTGTTTCTATAATGGTTTTAGGATATCTTGTAAAAGGTATTTGCAGCGAGGTATAATGATGCATGAGATAAAAAGTACCATAATTGATAAATTCATTTATTGAGAATTCCTTTATTATAATTAAACATGATGTTTTCTCATTTATATTTTCTCTAGATGCATTTCATTCTAACTTTATTAATTAATTTATCACTAGTTTAACATATTTACCTATAAAATAGTATGCATTATCTAATCGTGGTATCCAAAATATTTATTAATAGGAATGTTAGGTCAATTATGTTTCATTCCATGTTGAATATTTATTATTGATTCATGATGGATTCTTCTACCTGGAACCCTTAATCAGCATTTATGCTCTCCCATATTTTTTCATCTTTCCCTATGTTATGATAAATAATTAATTTAATGAGATTCAAGGATGTATATTTTTTAATATAGTTATGTATTAATTTTTATATTATATATCCAATATAAAATGGGTATCATGTATATATCTAGTCCTCCATAACTACTGAATCAATCATTCCTTTTGTATTTGCCCGTATGTATGTACACAATATAATAAACTAATCCAACCTCTCTAGGTTACTACATATGGAATCATTACAATTTTATTATAATATAAATTAATATTATGCAGATTTGAAAGAAATAAAAACCCTATTTTTAACATAAAAATGTTTTATATAAATAATAAGCAAAAAAATTTATTCTTTCGGAAGCATTATATATGATTATGATATCATTAACATTTTATTTCAAAATCAATAATTTTATTTATAAATATAATTAAACAAATTTAAAATATATATTTTTCATGAGGAATAAACATTAAGTATATATCTTATATAAACATTTTCATATATCCATAAATTCTATAAAAATATAAAATAATGTATTTTTTACAATTTCTGTAAAAAATAAATTATTTCAAAAATTTAAAATATAAATCTTAAGATAACGGGGTTATTCGAAATCATATAATGATGAAAATTTATGATACATTAATTAAAAAAATTTAGTATTTAACAAATAAATACATTCATTAATTTATATGGAATTTTTTTTCAATGTAAATTAACATTATAATATATTAACTATTATTATTATTATTTCCAATAAATTACTGTTCATATTTTTTTAACATATTATTGATAAATGTAATATTTTTTATCCATAATATATTTAAAATCTTAAAAGGTAGTTCTTAAATGCTAATTTTATATGTTTTACACATTAAATCATTATTGGGTATTATAACATAGTTAGTAATTATAATTTAATTTTACCGAGGTCATAGTTGTATAACATGTGGTTTTAGGAAATAAAGAATTTATTTATATATTATGATTACATAATGTTATTTGGGAATGTATGGGATAGTTTATGGGAATTTTAGAATAATTTGGGACTTTTAAGTAGGTGAATAGTTTTACCATGGTTAGGATAAAATGGTTAATGCATTCAAAGAAATCAAGAACCTAAAACAATGATCTTTTGGCATGATCATGTTTAGGCACATGGTTTTTCCAAACTATGTGGACACCCGAAAAACCTATGTGATATTTTATAGAGGGGTTGAGCATGGTAGTTGCATGATTTTTTAAACTGTAAGATCAAACCATTAGAAGGGTGTTTTGGGAAACTATATAGTGCCTGGTTGGCACACAGTTTTCCAAACAGTGAACACTAATAATGTGCTATGAATAATTATATCTAAGAAATTGTGGATCTAACTTGGTTAAGAATATTAATGGATTCCTGTTTCCCTAATCTAACCATAACATGAATTCCACAATATCCAATGTCTGCAGAGACCATTCCTCTTGATCCATGGTAGATACATTAGAGATTATATGTGCATTGGAGGTCTTAATGCCTTGGTATGTGCTTGTTCCTGGTGGTTCTCATTATTTTTCATCTTCTACCCTCTATAGGAATCATGGTTTATTTTCCTTGGTGATATATCCATGTTTTGAGATGTAAATCATGTTTAGATATGATTTTATATATTATAAGCAACAATATATAAGATGGGTTTTTGAATATAATGTTAATATTAATAAAATTGTGTACCATTGTTTTTTTTATTTTGTTTTTGAGGAAGGTAGCTTCACTCACGACTTATATTGGATAAAATTTAAGTATTGATTTAAAACTTATTGAATTACATGATTTATATTATGAAATTTTTTTACAATGTTATATGGAAAACATATTTAATGATCATTTGGGATATTGTATTATATTTTTTTTGTGGTATGTGTTATTGGTTTCATAAATTTATAATGATGGTTTTTAAATTGTGATTTGGAAGGATGCATATAATCATTTGTGATTATTTTTTAAAAAATATGATTATTTTACTAAAATGTATTGTGGAAATTGGTTTGTAATGGTATTTGGAATTAATAGTTGGTTTGTTTTCATGTTAATTTTCATTATATAATGATAGGATGTTTCCCCCATAAAAAGTGGGAATGATAAGGATATAAATATTCCTCTATCAAAAAGGGTCACAAAGTAATTGTTTTTTGAAAGGATGTCTCTCCACTCTTTAATATATAGAGGTTCGTCGTGTTATGTATTTTTTTATGTGTGTAATAGAATGAGGTATTCAAAAATGGAAGTGAGATATAGTTTTTTTTTTAAAAAATTGATTCCATCCTTTGATCAACTTGGTTTTCATATATTTTATTGAAATGATTTTAAATTATCAAATATATATTTTTTTGTATAAATATCCTAACATGTTATATCCTCGTATAATGATATGTGAATCATTTGAAGATAAACTATTGATTTTTACACTCACCCCTTCTTGGGAAATTATGAAAATTTTCTTAAATTTTTTATCTAAACACATGTAATGGAATATTATCTCATTTATTTAGTGACACAATGTGATTACATAGATAGGGTATGTCGTTGTATCATTGATCTAGAAGAGAGAAACAATATTATTGTCTTTGGATATGATAAAGTTTTGTTGGGTTTGGTTTCCTCTTGTTCTCTTATATTATTTTTGGTCATGGATTCCACATTTTACTTTCTCATAGGATGTTTTGGTGTTTCTAAATATCATTGTTTTACATTATTATCATGTATCATAATGTTGACTGATTAGATATGTTTTGTTGGTTTGGTTGTTTTAGTTGAAAATTTAAAATCATCCTCCAATTTATTATGAAGTTCTTATTATTTATTTTCTGTCATTGGTGTCTTAAGAATGTCACATAAGTTCTAGAAACATAACACCACCTCTTACTAAGCATGATGTGAGTGGAATGATATTAAAAATGGTATTTATCATGTCGGCATTATAATTTTTTTGAGACAAATAGAATAGTTTACTTGGTCTTAGTGTTGAATGATATTTCTGATTTATTAATTAAGTAGGATTGTTATAATGGAGATAGGATCATAATAACATGAAACATAGATAAAAAAAAGAATAACTAACTTATTTTTATGAACTTCATATTACTAGGGTTTATTGGTACATTAGTGCTTTAATAAACTATAATAGTTGTAAAATCGCCATCATAGGTTTAGATAATGAGAATAGACCGACATGAATTGATAGAAATGGACTCCCACTGGGAATTAATAATTCATTTTGAGAAATTATTTATGATATTACAAAAAATGGATGAATTTTGACTATTTTTTTAAAAAAATTATAATTAATGATTTTGAAAAGGAATGCTGGTGATATTTTGAAAATTATTGGATTTTAAAAATCTTGGTGGGTTCATAAAAAATTGTTTGAAAATGGAAATTGTGGAATTTTGTAAATAATTTATTGTCATATGTGTTATAGGGTGAATTTTTAATCATTAATTCTTTAGTTTAGTAAGAATGATTCAAAATGTATTTTTCATTTTCATATAGAAATTGGAACTCATTAGGTGAAAAATAGATAATGAGGATGAATCCACTTAGAATTTGGTTACAAATTGTCCGTAGGTGAATCCAATACTACATCAATGTATTTTCCATGATTGCGAACATAAGGTAAGAGGGTGGAAAAGGGACTGACTATGTCAAGTGAAACATTTTATTTAGTTCCCAAATCACAATCCACCAATATTTAGGGATGAATTTGAATTATAAATGGAGGAAGTGTTGCTTTATAATATGCATCAAATCTTCTATTTTTTAGGCACACCAATTTATTTTAAATTCAAATTAGAAAGGTATATATTGGACATTATTAGCTATAAAACAATGGATTTAAAATTTCAGTCTAAATTAAAAAAATTCACCACATGGGTGTATTTTTATGAATTGTTCAAAAAGAAATTTTTTCCTCACACATTTCAAATTTCATTAATTGCATAATTTTCAGCATGATTTTAGAGAATCTATCAATGATATAGTATATAAGAAATTTTTTTAATTTATCCCACATCCCACCTATATATAATGGATGTTTTTCCTTGAATGAATTCATTCAAAAATTTGGTATGAGGCCAAATATCCTATTAAATATTTTCTTTCTGTGGATAACAGAATATTCAAAGCTAGTCAATATATCGATGGTGGAATAAAAAGACATCTTACGAAACTATGGTTGGAGGAAGTGTATTCCTAACATTTTCATATTGTTGGAACATTATTACAGGTAATAATTAAAAGAAGGACAATAATCTCCAATGTATTTGTGCGGCTTGGAATTTTTTGGTTCATGGGAATGGAACCTATACATTGATTAATATTCTTACAAAAAAATTTACCACTAATTCATTGTAATGGTTCTATTTGAGTCTTCACATGGGAGAAATTTTCCCCATTGTGTTGGGTTGACATTATGGATTAAGAAATAATTAGTTCGTATGTGGTAGATCACAATAGACAATGATTAACATATTCATGATATGATAAGGGAAGCACATGATAAGCATAAGTCTTATCCCGTTCATAAGAATAGGACCTTGGTGTTCTTATTTGGGTAAATTGAGAATATGATTGTATCATATCAATGTAAGATGTAGTGTTTTGGAAGGGTAAGTTTGCTTTCTTGTTGGTTTTTTGGACATTTTAGGTTTCCTGAGATTTGGTGAAGTGGATTACCTATTGGGACATCCACCACGACTGGACCGATAATATGATGTAATCGACATCTCTCAGCTCCTTTAGCACCATCATGATGAATAGAATGTCAAAGAATTTCCAGTGATGAAATCAATGATGATGTGATGTTTTTGGATCAGTCAGTGGGGATCTAATATGACAAAAATAATGATCTATGAGCATGAACGATTCTATTTTTTTTGTACATGAATTGTTTCCTAGAGGAGAGTACAAGGAAAAATTATGGGCACATTCATGCCCAATACTGAGAGCTGGTTTGTGTCTTTTGATGATTTACCATACATTGAGGTTATATAATGTAATTTTCAGTACATCCTATTCCCTATTTTATGACATTATTTATGATGTTTGATGTGTTATGATGTACCGATATATAAAAAGGAGAAAAAATGATTCTTAATCTATGTGCACTATTCTATGTTGTGATTCAGCATATGCGATCAAGTTAATTATTCCTAGAAAATGTAGTTTATTGACATAGATGATAGAATTATGTAATTTAGGTGTTCGGGGTGGTGTGGGATGGTGTCAACATTTCATAGTTAATGCGACCTTTGAGTGGTATCTTGGGGGATGGTTGTTTAGAAAAATTTTCACATTTTTTATGGGCGTGTATTAAATTTTATAGGGATAATGTAATTAAATATCTATCTAATATAATTTATTTGACCATCTAGACTATTAAATTGAGTGAAGTATTGTGTTTGAGGTTTATTAGAATGTCAGCAAGATTTTGGAGATAAAATAGATATATTTTGTGTTGTTTTTTTGAAGAAAAAGTTGTGTGGCTCCCTATAAGTGGATCCCAAATGCTGGATTCATGAAGGTGGATTCATAAAATTGGATTCTTGGTGGTGGTTCCCTTGAGGTATAATTTTGATAGTGGTTCCTTGGATGTGGCTCCCTATAAGTGGATCCCTTTCATGGCTTCCAAACTGTGGCTTGATAGTTTTATCTTCCATGAAAAATTATTACGCGTATTTTATTTTAAATTTAAATATGACATCTAATCCCATGACATAAATGGTATTATTTTATTTACAATTGAACAATTGTTATATTATGTAAATTTGAAAATATAATTTCATAGTGTAAATTATTTATACTAAATTGTACTTTTCAATTAAAAGTAATTATTATAACTATTAATAAGAAATTAATAGTTTTAATAAATCCCAAAAAAGTTACCATATGACAATTTTGATATACAGATTTAGAAATTAATTTGATTTCTTTATAAAAATAACTACGTTTTGTAAAAAAACTTATTAAATTATGTTCATAAAGAGAGGATAAATATTATTTTAAAAATTTATGGTTTTTAAAAATAATTTCTTTTTATATTAAATGATTCAAATATAATTACAAAAAAATAAATTAACAATAGTTGAATGTTAATTAAATTATATTTCATAATTTACTCAATAAAATTCATAAACACCATTCTAGTGGCTCGTTGATATGTTAAAATTATATTTTTGTTCGGTAAAAATCAGTCAAACATGTAATAAAAGATATGAAAGTAACACGCCATTTCATGCAACAAAATCTAAAATCGATGTTACATATAATTTCAGATAATTAAGGGATTGAATTTATTTAAAAATAAGTATATCAAAATGTCTACGGGAGTTATATATTCCTCAAATATTAGTGTTGCGACACATATATTCTATCAAATATTATTTTTTTAGAAATTTCATAGTGTTACAATGGTCATGCTTAAAAGATTTCCATGGTTTGTGTGATTCACATATTCCTTTGATAGAGTTTACACATGAAAATATTTTCCACTAATGCTTTAATATAGATTCGTATAATGCATCACATGGCTTGATATTTCATAGTACAACTTTTTGGATTGTAGTGGGTGAGAGGAATCATGTAGGTCCAAAACATGATTAAGAGAAAACAATAAAGTTGAAGAGTATCTAGGCATATGTTACTATTTCTAAATGCAAGAAAAAGAGTTATTTAGAAATTTTGATGAGGTATTTGGAAATCCTATTGAGAGATAATGTTTTATTAACTTTATCTTCGAGAAGGGATTCATATAGTTAAGTAAAAAGAAGAGTTGACCAAAAGTTCTTCTAAAAAGTAGAAATTCTAGAGTGAATTGGAGATATGTCTTGTCATTGGAAAATTACACCAATACTCAATAATGTACATGATTTGGTCTATATATTATTGTTAAGGATGTAAATGCTATGAAAAATAATTTCTCTCACCTCTGAAAAGAGTGAATTTGCAACTAATCAATCTTATTATGATAATCCCATACATATTTATCCTAATAGATAGGAATTATTTTCGAATCAGGATACTCAAATTGTAAATGTGAATTGCTGATATATAAAAATAGGTGATGAAATATGGGAACCATAGGATGTTATTGGAAAAAACTATCCTCATATGTAATTATGATAATATTAATGTAATTTAGAGTTTAAATATTTTTAGGATGGTTGATTGTAATTCCTTAATAATTTATAGTGTATTGCTTTTATATCAAATATAATCCCTTGGATATCATGTTATGCAAAAAAAATTATATGAAATCAAAAAATACAATATAAAAATATTATTATTTATTAATTCCTATTATAAACTATCCATTTTGTTATAGGGTTTTAAAAAACATACTAAATAAAATATATATATGTAGTATGCTTATTCATTTGTTACATATTGATCACGAATTTATATAATAATATTTTTTATGAAAAATATATACTTTTTTAAGAATTGTTCCATCATGACTTTTTAACTTATGTTAAAATTAATTTTCAGAAATTTTAGTAAATATAATTTAATAAATAAAAATAAATTCATATATATTAATATTAACAATATCATTGGGTGAATTTTGAAATAAATTTACTACTTTCAATTTTTTTTGACTCTCTTGATATGTATCTATTTTTATTTTGGTGCATGTTGGGACTCTTAAAAATGGTAAGATCTTACTGTAAAAAATGAAATAATGATTGGGGGTGTATGAATATTTGAATTATTGGATTCTAGGTACAACCAATTGTAATTTGTTATAGGGTTCACCCCTAGTTCATAGAATACCGAAGTATGTTTGGTATTTTAGGATAAATTTGTTGAGTCAATAAGGTTCTCCTTATGATTTTTCCATTCCTTCTTGTTTAAAAAATCACAAACACCTTATACTTAAACAAATCTCTATTTTACATCCACAAAGAAAAATTTCTTCTTTAAGGAAATTAACCCTAACCTAGATTTTATTATATATAACAATATTTTTCTTATGTATAAAAATCAGACTCATACCCAAAACCACTGAATCATATAATGCCATGAATTGGAGAATTCTGATTTTAAGATCCATATTCTGAATGTGAACCATAATAAAGTCCCCCTCCAAATTCTAGATGTGATCTATAATAATGTTCCACTCCGAATTCTGAATATTAACATTCATCAGTTTGACTCCGAACTCTTATGATGATCGACTCCGAACTTTCATGAGTTCGACTCCGAACACTTATGAAGTTCGCCTCCAAACTTTAATGAAGATCGACTCTGAACATTCATGATTTCGACTCTGAACTCTTTTGAAGTTCAACTCCGAATGTTCATGATTTAGACTCTGACCTCTTATGAAGTTCGACTCCGATCATTCATGAGTTCGACTACAAACTCTTATGAATTTCGACTCCGAACTTTCATGAGGTCGACTCCGAACTCTTATGAAGTTTGAATCCAAAATTTTACTAGTTCAACTTCGAACTCTGTAAGTTCAAATTCTGAACTCTGGTGAAACCAAACTCCAAATTTCCTTAGAAATGCAGACTACGGACTTCTACAGATTTCAGGTTTTGAATTCCCTAAAATAGAATCTGAACATCTTTTTATTATAGACTCTGAATTCCATTTTGGTTACACTATGAACTTTTAATTTTTTTACACTCTGATGTTTAGCATGGATTTTTCTTAAATATTCTCCATTACAAAACGATGTCATGCATTTAGTTAGACATGTTTTGTTATTAAACGATTTCTCCCATTCTATTTCAAACTAACTATTGGATTAGGGAGCCGACTGTTCCAACCGAGCCTATAAATACGAGCTCATTTTAATGATCTCGGTACAACATAATTATCAATATAGAGACCACATGCTATTAAGTTGATTTATAGAGAGAGATTATTTTCATGCATCATGCGTACTGAACTACTTATTCAGATTTCTTTTTGCGACTCCAAATGCTGGTGATTACATTCAAGGGATTCTAGGTATAGGAAGATAGAGGTTCTAACACCTTAAAGATGAGGACATCCTTGCTAAGGAAGATAGAGGTTCCAACTAACATTATGTTTAGGGCTTGTGGGGAAATCAAGACAGAGACAACAATCATTGTATCGAGGGATTACCTTGGTGTGGGTAAGACAGACATGCTTGAAAGTATAAATCAAGAGACCTTTATCCGTGGTTGTTGGATACCCTTCTCATTCTGTTAAAATATTTATATCTAGTTACGTGTTACATGTTTTTCCACTGTATTTTTGTATTTCCAAAAAAGTATAACCATCTTATATTTCCTTACACCTCTAATTCATTTTGATTCTATAATATTTAAGGTAGAATATCATTTTGTGATTCTTAGATCCAATTATCCAATTGGTGTTAGAGGTGTTGTGAATTTTATTAGTTTAACTTTGTTAAACATAGATCTTTCCTTTTTTGAAGAAATTTTTAAAGTATAAAATTCACCCCCTCTTGTATATTGAGCATCTAAATCATTATTTCGATCCTACAATTGGTATCAAAGGAGGTCACTGAAATAATTATATTCACATATAAGTTTTTCTTGCTCATTTTTCATTATTCTTCATCCTTTATTAGAAATATTGTTTCATTATGAACTTTTTCATTATGAACTTTATGGTAATGAACATTTCCTACTAACAATTTTGGTTGACCAAGTTTATTAAGAATGGAAGGAATAAATGTAGGATCTATTGACAATCTAATCCCTATAGGACCACCAATTTTTGATGGGAATGACTATGAGTATTGGAGAGATCGAATGAAGAATTTTCTTATCAATAATGTGGTAGATAATTTTGTTATGCTTACTGGTGATTATAAAATTCCTGATAAGGAAGTTAGAACTTTCACTAATAAGGAAAAGAAAGAATACCAACTCAATTATAAGCTACGCAATACATTATTATCTTTAATGACTAGAAATATATATAGCCAAATTTCTTCATGTGAAGCAGCTAATTTTTTATGGATGAAGATAGAAGTAACACAATTCAGTACTTCTAATGTGATTGAGACAATGAGAGCAATGCTTAGAGCTGAATACCATGGATACAATTTTCCATATTGAGAACCAATCTGTAAAGTTCAATATAGATTTATGACTATAGTGAACAACCTTTAGTCTATGGTATAAAAAGTGTTAGATGATAAAGCTCTTATTGACCTGATTATTGATATTATTCAAAATGAGTGGGAATCAAAGAGAACATCAATTGATGAGAACCGCAAGGTAACTCAAATTTCCATAGATAAGCTATTTAGAACACTTCTCCATTATGAAACGATAATGAAGAGAGATTCTAATAACATCAAGATGAAGAATGTGAATGGTTGATTTTCTTTTACTAAAGCTACAAACCATATGAATGTCAAGAATTCAAAATGAGTTACTAGATCTAAGTCTAAGAAAGTTGTTAAACATTCCGAATCAAGTGAAACTGAAGCATTACAAAATGAGTTAGCAAATCTTGCTCGAAGGATGATGAAGATAGCTGGTCAAAGAAATTTACAATCCATATATAAGAAAACGGAATGGAAGGATAGGAATGATTCTGAAGTTACATGTTATTAATGTAAAAGAGTCGGACATATCAGACCAGATTTCCCTTTGCTTAAGAAGAATGAAAGAAAAGAAAGACATTATGAAAAGAACATGAAGATGTTCTATAAATACAAAGATAAGAAAAAGGTCAAAGCTAATACTACTTGGATTACTAGTTGTGGAGACTCGCCATAATTTGAATCTTATGAATATGATTCATTAACTCAGATGAATGTGGGATTTATTGCTAATACTTCTTTTCCACACACTTGTCTTGTGGCCAAGGTATGCTCTACTAAGGCTTTAACAAATTTATTTCTTGATAAGAATTACTATTTTAAATATAGTACTTTTAATGAAGATACTTCATCCACAAAAAATGATGAAACTTCATATGATGAAGTATCTATATTTTCAAAGATACTTGAAGATAAATTGTAAAATTTAAAAGAAATTAGACAAGGGAAATACTAGGGTAGAAATTTTTAATAAAAAGATTTCAGATCATTCTATAGATCTTAGGAATAATGAAGAGTTATTAGAAACATTTTCTAAAGACCTTGAGAAAGAAAATTCTGATAAGGAAGAACTTTCAAAAGATCTTAATAATGCTATTTCATAGGTGAATGTTTATGAGGAAAAACCAAACTCTATGGAAATGATTCATGTGGATAAGAATTTAGTCATTGGACTAAAATCCAAAAAAAATTTCCACAAGAAGCTTCTTGAAAAATTTACCTCTGGGAAGGAAACTTTTTACAAGATGTTTTCTCAAATCAATCCTCAATGAAACACTATTGGAGTAGGTTATACCCACCAAAAACCAGTTTTTAATAATAACTATTTTGTTCCTTCTAAATCCCCTTTTTGCACTAAGTGTCAAAGAGGTGGGCATTGGAAGAAATATTTTTAATTGAACAGAGTTCAATCTCTTGGGTTTCATAAAACCAATTCCTCTAAACAAATGTGGATACCCAATATTTTGTTATCTGAAAGTCTCGGATCCAAACATTTTTGGATTTCTAATGTCTAATTCTTTTCTTATATTAAGGAAAATAAAGGGTGTACAAACAACAATACATGGTACTTGGATAGTGGATGTTCCCGACATATGAATGTTAACAAAATCTATATTGAAATGATTATCAAGATGAGGGGAGGAAATGTAACGTTCAGAGATAATGCTCAGGGAGAAATTGTTAGTTTATGTAATATTGTTTTTCTTGGTAAAACTTTGATTTCAAATGTTTTATTTGTTAAGGGTCTTTAGCACAACCTCATTAGCATAAGTAAATTATGTGATGAATGATACCTTGTGAATTTTAGGAATGAAAAATTCTTAGTACCCAATTACAAGGAATATTTTATTCTTTCTTCCAATATACAAGAGATGTTTTACCAATTAATCATAGAAGACCTTAAAAACCAAGAATTACCTTTCCTTAGTACAATGGAAGATTATTCTTGGTGATGGAACAGAAGACTAGGTCATTGTAATCTTAGGAACATATGAAAACATTCTAAGAAATGTTTAGTTAAGGATCTACCAGAGCATAGATTTGATTCTTCTAAATTTTATGATCCTTTACAATATGTATTGAATCATAAATCTAGTATTTAATCAATCAGTGAAGTCTCAATAACTGATTCATTACAGTTGGTGCACATGGATCTTTTTGGTCCAACACAAACTAGAAGCATTGGGGGAAAGTACTATATATTTGTTTTAGTTGATGATTACACTCGATTTACATGGGTCTATTTACTAGCATAAAAGTCTTAAGATTTTTTTTATATCAAAAGTTTTAGAGCCCAAGTTAAAAATGAGAAAAAACATCCACTGAAAACTATTCCTAGTGATCATGGAGGAGAATTTCATAATTCTGATTTTGAAACTTTTTAGAGTAGAAAAGGTATTACTCATAACTTTTCAGAACCTAGAACTCCTAAACAATATGATGTAGTTGAATGAAGAAATATAATTCTTAATGAGATAACTAGAACCATGTTGAGTGAATATTCTATATCTAGACATTTTTGGGCTGAAGCTGTAAGTACTAATTGTTATACTATAAATCAAGTTTTGATTATACTTTTTCTTAATAAAAATCTTTATGAGTTGTGGAATGGTAGAAAACCAAGACTTTACTACTTCAATGTTTTTGGCTGCATGGTATTCATTATGAATAATAAAGATAATTTACACAAATTCGCAACAAAATCTGATGAAGGAATTTTCTTAGGCTACTCCACAACATCTAAGGCTTATAGAGTTTTCAATAAAAAAACTTCTACTATTGAGGAAACAGTGCATGTCAAATTTGATGAAACTTATCCCTTTATTATCAAAAAACCTCAACCAACATCTTCAGATGTGTTTTAAAAAACTGATTATGAACCATTAATAGAAAAACATTATGATAAGGAAAGTGTTCAAGAAGATACATTTGAAACTTTTACCCCAGATGATATTCTACCCTATGTTGATTAACAGTATTTACAAAAACCAAATCAGGTGTTTCTTAAGAATCATCCTAGTGATAGTATCATTGGTCATGTGAATCAACCTGTAAGGACTAGAAGTTCCTTAAGGAATGAAGTATAACATCTAGCATTTCTTTCCCAATTAGAACCAAAAAGCACTAGTGAAGCATTAAGTGATGATGATTGGATTAAATCCATGCAAGATGAACTAAATGAATTCGAATGGAATAATTTATGGACCTTGGTTAAAAGAACTAAAAAAAATCAGTGATTGGAGTAATGTGGGTTTTCAGAAATAAGTGTGATGAAAATGGAGTCATAGTTAGAAATAAAGATAGACTAGTTGCTACAGGCTATAATCAGCAACAAGGAATAGACTATGAAGAAACCTATGCTCCATTATCTATACATGAATCTATTCATATCTTACTTTCCTTTACCGCATTATTCAATTTTAAACATTATCAAATGGATGTGAAATGTGATTTTCTTAATGGTTATGTTCAAGAGGATGTTTTTGTTGAACAACCTCCTGGATTTGAAGATCCAAAAATCCTGACCATGTTTTTAGACTTACCAAATAATTTTATGGTCTTAAAACAGCCCCATGAGACTTGTATGATAGGCTTACAAGATTTTTGCTTCAAAAAAACTATGTTAAGGGAAATGCAGATCCAACCCTTTTTATAAATAAAGATAAGAAAAATGTTTTGATTGTTCACATTTATGTTGATGAAATCATATTTTGTTCAACTTAGCAATATTTAACTTATTCATTTTCAAATATAATGAATTCTGTGTTTGAAATGAGTATGATGTGTGAGTTATCATTTTTACTTGGTTTTTAAATTTCTCATAGACCATAAGGTACCTATATATGTAAACATAAATATATTAAAGATCTTATTAAAATGTATGGATATGATAACACTAAAAGTATAAGTACTCTTATGGGTAACTCAAACCCTTTAGATATTGATGGAGTTGGGAAAGTAGTTGATCAAACGACTTTTAGAGTTATGATAGAAATTCTACTTTACATAACATCCAGTCATCCAGAATTAGTGTTTTCAGTATGCTTATGTGCAAGATGTCAATCCAATAATAAGGAATCTCACTTAAAGGCAGTGAAAAGAATTTTTTTCTACTTAATGGGAAACATGGATCTAGAATAATTTTATACTTCTGGAAATGATTTTATCCTAACATGATTTGTGGATGCCGATTTTGGTGGGTGTCGAATGGATAGAAAAATTACATCCTGAACTTGTCATTTCTCATGAGATTCATTAGATTCATGGTCCTTTAAGAAGCTACATTATTTATCACATTCCACTACTAAAACTGAATATATAGCAGATGGATGCTATTGTGCTCAAGTGTTGTGGATGCAACACACCCTCATAGATTATAGCTAGAGATTTAATAAGACTCAAATTTTGTGTGATAAAACAAGTCTCATTTCCCTCAGTAATAACCATGCACATAAATCTCTTGAAAAAAACATAGATATTAGGAATCAAATTCTTAGGGATCACACACATAAAGTATATATCATTCTTCGGTTTATCATAATGCAAGATCAACTTAGGGATATTTTCACAAAATCATTACCCTCGAATAGATTTGAATACATTAAATAAAACATACGAATGATAACCGTGAGGTAATTATTCTTCATTAACATCTTGTTGAACAATTCTCCTAACAATAGTAAACACTTTTTCAAAGGGGTAGTACATTTGATTGTTAGAATAATCCAAATTATAGTAATCTGTTTTTCAATGTTTGGTAAATAATATTTTCATAATCTATTTTTCAAACTTTTTGTAACTAAAATTTTCGTAGTCAGTTTTGCAAACTTTTTGGAACTGGAAGTTTTCGTAATGATGTTTTCAGAACTAAAATTTTTTATAATGAAGTTTTCAGAACTAAAATTTTCGTAATGAAAATTCCGGAACTAAAATTTCTGGATTGGAAATTTTCAGAACTGAGAATTTTCTGTGATGACCCAGACTCTCTTGGTTCATCCCTTTGCCAAAATCCGGGTCCTAAAGGAGTGGCATCTCAGAGAGACCGATCGGTGAGACCGATCGGCATCACCCGACCTTGTCAAGTTGTTTCCAGTAGCTCTCCTTTGCGCAAATAGGGTTGTAAACCCTATTCTGACTTGTTTATGCGTGTTTTAATGACCCGTAACGGGAAGAAGAGTTTTTATTAAATACTTAATCAATTCATGAGTCAGCTCAAACTACCCGACCCATTTTTTTGTGACGAGTGGAGCCGCGTAGTCAACCCATGACCCCCGCACCTTACTCGGTTTCATGTTTTCACCCCAACTGTCCCCAGCTCTTATAAACCAAGGGTTAGCTGTGGTTTCTCTTTTCCTAGATCGTGGCTTTTCACAAACAGCTTCTGGTGCATCGGGAGCACCTCATCGTTATCTGTAATGTTCCACGTCCGGCCTAAGCATCGATCGTCGATCAAACAAGTAGGGAATTTCACCTTTGCCTCTCCCTTTTGTGCATCATGCGGGGTGGGCGTGCTTTTGTTTCGTTAGAACTGATTGGCCCAAACATAATGAAGATAATGAACAAATTTAATAATGAATGAGAGGGGGGTTGTGTTTGTCGATGTTGTCTTATATTTTTTTTGATGTTGTTTCTTCGGTAGCCATCTTGTTGAGTTGTGTTGGCCTATGCCTTCTGAAAATCGAGGCTGTTGGTGGTCGTTGTTTGTGCACTAATGAAACTTGCAGATGTTTTGAATGTCCTGTTTGTGGTTGTATGCTCCTGCTGTGAAAAGTGAATTGGTTAATCATGTATATACCACTAAAATAATTGAAAGCACCAGGATCAACCCTTCTGTTATGAATTCCGGTTAGAGCACATAGAATATGAATCATGGAGTGTGTTAAGTCATTTAATCTGGAAATACCGGCAAGGCCACGGTTGTTTTGGTGGTGGTAGTTGGTTGTTTTCATTTCAGGCTGATTGCTGGAGATGTGAGAAGGGATGGGATCCCCTGTTCTTTTATACACTCGGTGGTTGTGAATTGTAAGGCCCGGTGGATACTTGATTATATCACAAATTGGGGTGGGAACCTCTGTTGTTGATAAATGGGTGTGGGCGTTATGGTTGATGTTTGATTGATTACTTTTTTGGTATTGTGCCTATGCTTACTAGTTTCCCAATAGTGCTAAAACTTAAACATTATTACTGAACATGAATCAAGAATGGGACAATGGGTTTTGTTGGTGAGAGTCGTGTCTTGTAACTCGGATATAGTGGTGTTGTGTTCCGTAGGCCGGTTAGAAAAACCTAGATTTTTGGGTGAGTGCTTGTTACCTATACTTATACTTGTAGTTTTCTGTTTCTTTTTCGTGCCCCACCCATGTTGAGAACTTAGTGCCGAACACCCCCATTTCATGGTGGAGGATGTTTTTTCCAACACTATTCTTGGTGGCTGGTTATTAGCTCCTTTTCTGCTCCCGTTCCCGGATAGCCCAAGTATCTTCGTGCCAGCTGTGATGGCCTGAGGTCCATTATTATCCCAAGAACCTTTGGGAGGGGTAGTGTGGTGGTTGGCCAGGTGTGTGCGGCAGGTGGTTTCCCAAGCGTCTTCGGGATGAGGCCTAGGTGTATTCAGGCATGACAGTGGATCCTTTAGCCTAGGTGTCTTCGGGCATGGTGGTGGCTGTTCTGGCCTAGGTGTTTAAAAGCATGGTTACATCTGACAGTTGTGGCCCAGGTGTGTGTGGGCGGGATTCAGTAGTGGGACTGCGTGTGGTTGAGGCCCAGGTGTGTGCGGGTGGGGTTTCGGCAGTGGGACTGCATGTGGTTGTGGCCTAGGTGTGTGCGGGTAGGTGTGGCGGTGGGACAGTGGTGAGAATGGCGGGATTGGTCTGATGCGTAGGATGTCTCAATAACCAGTGGGAAAGTGGTGCGGGTTATCCAAACATAGATGTGCTCGGATTATATATATTACATGACTTGCGTAATTTAGGGAGTGTGCCTTGGTGATGCCTGGGGTGGATAGTTTACCATGATAGGTGTTTGGTTTACTCTTTTCTCATGGGACATTAGCACGTTCCCCCACTTGTGCACGAGAGTCTTTGGTTTTCCCTACTCAGTATACTTGTATACTCACTCTACGTATATAAAACTACTTTCAGGTTTCCAGGAGGACTTCGGGGACCACGCATTACTATACTAGCTCGGACCCTCGGGGCAGTTGTAGTTGCTGTTTTTCTTTCTTTGGTACTTTCCATTGTAGTCACCATCTGTACTTTGTGGCTTTTACATTTGAAACATGCATGTCGGAATGGTTTACTTTTGGTTTTACTTTTCTTTTATCTTGGTGTTATTGGGTTTCATCATCTTATCCCCTGATCCTATGAAACAATAAGGGGTAACGCCTTCCATTTGTGATTAATTTCTATACCCTTGGTGCTATTCGCCACTCTGGGACCTGTTGAAGGAGGGTCTTGGGGGTCATTATCTCTCCTTCAACTTAAAGATGGAAGGGCTTGGAAATCTGCTGACCCTTCCCTCCTTTTGGTGAAGGTGGGTCGTGACAGAATGGTATCAAAGGGGATAGTTGAGGGATAGGATGTAATTTGGAGTTAGGCACAGTGAGGATTGCATGGGGTTCTAAGGAACCAATGTTGGGTGACCTTGGTACGTGAATTAGGCCAGGGAAGACCGGCTAGGACACGGGATTTTATGGCCCCCCATGATCTGATGCAAGGACTATGGACCTACCGAACGACCAAGTGAGGCCACACTGATTGCAGGGTAGAGAACCTAGGAAAGGTATATGCATCATAATGACTAGTGTTCTTATGTTTCAGGGATATCTTGGGGATTAAGAATAAATTAAATTTTAAGGAAATTTAATAACGATATTCTACACTACTTGGGCTTAGGTATTCCTTGTTTACCTTGCAGCTATGGCACCTGGAAGGCGACCACGTGTGGTACAGGCGATCGAGGCCCAAAAGACTACTTTGGCCGATCGACAGATAGCTGATCGAGAGGAAGAGGACGACCAGTGACAGAAGACTTTTCGAGCCTTCTAGAAACAGGCCCTCGAGAATTTTGAGGGCAGCATCTCCGATATGAAGAAGGAAGGCTGGATAGAGGAGATTTTTATAGTCGTCGGCCTGATTCGGGCCCCAATCGAGTACTGGGTTCCTCTGGCCGTCAGCCAGATGCGGGGAGTGGCGCGTCAGTGGTGGACGCTTTACCTGGGGGAGAGGAGGGAGACTGAGGTGGCTTGGGTGGACTTCGAGAGGGAGTTCCGGGTAGAATTCCTCTCCTCGACGATGAAGGCAGAAAAGAGGCAGGAACTACTCTCCCTCCAGCCGGGGAGTATGTACGTGAGGGAGATAGGGATCAATTTCAAGGACCTCCTACATTTTTCTCCGGACCTCTTTCCTGACGAGGAGTCTCGGGAAAGACGTCTAGAGGAGGCGCTCCGACCATCCCTCCAGTATGCTGTTACCCCCTTTACCCTACCGACGTACATGGAGGTCCAGAACATGGCTGAAGTGGTGGATTGGATGCATGATCTAGGAGGAGTGTCCCAAGAGGGGATCCAGCTTGGACCATCGAAGGGGAAGGCCGTCAGCACCAGGCCTCCGGCGTCAGGACCCTCTAGGTTCTGACCCGCAGGGAGCAGGCCGCAGCAGTTTCAGTTTTGATTCCTCGACCCTCTCCCTTTTCCTACGGGCCCGGGACCGCGGTGCTTCATCTTTGGGAGCCCTGGGCATCTCTGGAGTCAGTGCCCGGACCGGGTTCTGTACAACAGTGGCAGTCAGCCCCAGCACCCACCCCAGCAGCAGCTTCTAGCCAGACCTTTCTCGCAGCAGCAGTAGGGACATCAAGCTCCCGCTCCTCCGAGGGTAGACGTAGGAGGAGGCCAACCTCAGGGCGCTCCACCGGGACCTTGACCAGGGCGTGGTCGTGGAGGTGGTCTATTGTCGAGGGGTAGGGGAGCTGGGCGTGGATAGTTACACGCCGCATAGGCAGCAGTTCCAGCAGGGCCAGAGGTTGTTCGAGGTACGATCAGACTGTTTAGCACTCTTGTTTATGCCATGTTCAATACCGGAGCTTCACACTCCTTTGTGGCACCCATCCTAGCCTGTGCCCTGGGTTTAGATGTGTGAAGACTTCCAGTGCCCCAGGTATTGAGCACACCAGTCAGAGGTCAGACCAACTTGTTGTTTGTTTTTCGGGGATGTAGACTGCTAATAGGGCCACATCAGTCAGTTATGGATATTCTTCTGCTATAGATTCAGCCATATGATGTCATCCTAGGCATCGATGGGCTGTTTTCTATGTGTGCCATAATCAACTGTTTTCGAAGAAGGGTGGTGTTCTCACACTTGGACGGCCGACATGTTACCTTCACCGGCGAGCGGAGCAGTCCGAAGGGTAAGTGGAGGGAGGAACCTCTCCTCTCCTTGTTGACCGAGCTGGCAGTAGAATCAGTTGATGTTGAAATGGTGGGAGTGCCAGAGATCATCCTGGGGTTTATGGACATCCTTCCTGAGGAGGTGACGACTCTACACCCTCGACGTGATATCATGTTTGGGATAGACCTTCAGCCCGGAGTTCATCCAGTCTCGATGGCCCCTTACCGGATGGCACCTTCGGAGCTACTGGAGTTGCGAATACAGAGTGAAGATCTGATGAAGAGGGGTTATGTTCATCCGAGTGCATCACCTTGGGGTGCTCTTGTCTTGTTTGCAAATAAGGCAGATGGTGGTCTTAGGTTGTGCATAGACTACAGGAGGCTGAATCAGGTGACAATTATGAATCGCTACCCTCTTCCCAGGATAGATGATCATTTCGACCAGCTGAAAGGGGTATGATGATTCTCGAAGATCGACCTGCTGTCTTCGTACCACCAGCTGAGGGTGAAAGAGAGCGACATCCTGAAGACAGCGTTCAAGTGCAGGTATGGACACTTCAAGTTCATAGTCATGACCTTCAGTGTTACGAATGCCCCGGCTGTGTTCATGGGGCTTATGAACTCCATATTCCAGGAGTACCTAGATCGGTTCGTGGTTGTGTTCATCGACGACATCCTGGTCTAATCTAGATCAGAGGAGGACCATGTGGAGCACTTGAGGACAGTCTTGGAGGTCCTCCGACAACACCAGCTCTATGTTATGTAGTCAAAATGCATGTTCTGGACAGGAGAAGTGCACTTCCTCAGGCACGTAGAGTCTGAGCAGGGGGTAGCGGTCGACCCACAAAGGTTGAGGCAGTTGTTTCTTGGGAAGCACCCAAGAATGTGGCAGAAGTCCGACGTTTCCTTGGGATGGCGGGTTACTACCGTAGATTCGTACCCAACTTCTCCCGAGTAGTAGCCCCTTTGACGGCTCTGACCAAGAAGGACCAGACTTTTTTATGGAGTGAGCAGTGCTAATCAGCCTTCAGCTATCTGAAGGAGAAGTTAGTCAGTGCACCAGTGCTGAGATTATCAGAAGAAGGGGTGTCTTATGAGGTGTTCTGTGATGCTTCAGGACAGGGCCTGGGGTGCGTGTTGATACAGAGACAAGGGGTTATCTCTTATGGGTCCATAAAGCTGCGTTCCCATGAGCATAATTATGCCACCCACGACCTGGAGCTTGCAGCAGTCGTTTTTGCGCTAGAGTTATAGCGGCACTACCACATCGGGGAACGCATTGTGGTCTTCACGGACCACAAATGCTTGAGGTATATCATCTCCCAGCGGGACTTAATCTTGCGACAACTGAGATGGGTTGAGTTCCTCTAGTATTATGACTTAGAGATCTCTTATACTGAGGGCAAGGGAAATGCGGTGGCCGATGCCTTGAGCAGGAGGATGCAGAAGGATGTTGTCCGAGAGTCGGCGGACGCCTGGAAGGAAATGGAGGAGTTGGCTTCCTTACACCTGGATGTGAAGATGGATAGCGGCAGAGGCTGCCTATATCAAATGATGGTGCAGTCATCCCTATTTTAGCATTTGGAGGAGTCTCAGAGGGGAGACTTAGGGTGTGAAGTGATGTGTGACCATGTTGACCAGGGCAATGCTCCAGAAGGATCGACAGAGGATGGTCAGAACTAGATGCTTTTCCAGAAAAAGTTGTTTGTTCCATAGGCGATGCGTGGCAAGGTTCTCAGTGAGTTCCACAACTCACCCCTGGTGGTACACCCGGGAGTTTCCAAGATGTACCAGGGTTTAAAGAGGCAGTTTTGGTGGCCCAGAGTTAAGCAAGCGGTGGAAGAATTTTTGGACAAGTACTTAGTGTGTCAGAAAGTGAAGGCTGAACACCGAGTTCTAGGTGGCCTACTGCGGCCTTTAGATGTCCCCGAGTGGAAGTGGGATGACATCTCAATGGATTTTTTCATGGGACTACCCAAGGCCCAAGGAGGGTACGATGCCATCTGCGTGGTAGTGGACAGGTTGACGAAATCGGCTCACTTTCTGGTGATCAGGGAGTCGAGTTCTGTGGATTCTTTGGCATGAAAGTACGTGGATGAGGTGGTGTGGTTGCATGGTGTTCCGAAGTCTATAGTCTCGGATAGGTATGCAAGGTTTACCTCGCGAGTCTGGAGAGGATTAAAACATGCGTTTGGCACCCACTTACGCCTTAGCACTGCCTTCCATCCCCAAACAGATGGACAAACAGAGCACACCATCCAGACCTTGGAGGATATGCTGCGAGCATGTGTTCTGGACTCAGGAGGATCATGGGTGCAACACTTGACTCTAGTAGAGTTTTCCTACAATAATAGTTACCACTCTACCATTTGCATGGACCCGTTTGAAGCTTTGTATGGGAGGCCATTCCGTTCGCCTGTGTGTTGGACTGAAGTATGAGAGGCAGGCATCCTTGGTCCGGAGGTGGTGCAGAACATGACAGAGAAGGTTCAGCTCATACGGGAAAGGATTAAGGCGGCCCAGGACCGACAGAAGTCGTATGATGATACCAGGTGGAGGCCCTTGGGTAGTGGAGGTTCGGCAATGGGAGTAAGCTTTCTCCCAGATTCATTGGACCCTTCCAAGTATTGCGGCGGGTCGGCAAAGTGGCTTACCAGCCAACGTTTCCACCACCGCTACTAAGGATACATGATGTCTTCCATGTGCCCCAGCTCCGTCGGTATATGCACTACGATTCACACGTCCTTGATTGGGGCGAGCTGGACGTCGAGGATGACATGACCTTTGTGGAGAGAACAGTGGTGATCAAGGATCGCAAAGAAAAGGTGCTTCGCGGGTGAACCATCCCCTTGGTTCGTGTGTTGTGGAGACATGGTGGGCTTGAGGAGAGTATGTGGGAGAGGGAAGCACAGATGTGTACCCAGTACCCGGAGTTGTTTTGAGTTTTGTTCCTTGTTGTACCTGTTGTGGTAGAACGTTTTGTCTTTTCTCTATGAAATGTGCTGGTTTTCTTCCCTATGTTTGTGTGTAAAAAGCCTCGGCTTTCGGGAAGAAAAGAACCCGAACCCTAATCAAGATGCATTAAGGTGGATGTGATTAAACCCGAGCGGGTGAGTCAGTTCTTCCCAAAGCGGATAATATCTTGACATGGGGGAGGAGACTCCCCAACCCACATGCCGGAGCAGTTTGGCATGGTATGTTGCTTAGTTCGTGGCTGGAAATTGTTCTTAGTTATCCTTAAGGTTCACTCTTGAGAGGTATCTTTCGGGGTGGTTGTTCAGACCTGCCCTTCCCTTCTGGGTTGTTTAAATTCTCGAGGACGAGAATAGTTTTAGAGGTATCTGATTTGATGACCCAGACTCTCTTGGTTCTTACCGTTGCCAAAATCCGGGTCCTAAAGGAGTGGCGTCTCGGAGAGACCGATCAGTGAGACCGATTGGTGAGACCGATCGGCATCACCCGGCCTTGTCAAGTTGTTTCCAATAGCGCTCTATTGCGCAAATAGGGTAGTAAACTTTATTCTGACTTGTTTATGCGTGTTTTAAAGACCCGTAACGTGCATAAGAGTTTTTATTAAATACTTAATCAATTCATGAGTCAGCTCAAACTACCCGACCCTTTTTTTTACGAGTGGAGCCTCATGGTGAACCCACGACCCCCGTACCTTACGCGGTTTCGCATTTTCACCCCAACAGTCCCCGGCTCTTATAAACCAAGGGTTAACCATGGTTTCTCTTTTCCTTGATTGTGGATTTTCACAAACAGCTTCTGGTGCATCGGGAGCGCCGCATCGTTATCCGTAAAGTTCCGCACCCGGCCTAAGAATAGATTGTCGATCAAACAAGTAGGGAATTTGTCCTTTGCCTCTCCCTTTTGTGGATCATGCGGGGTGGGCGTTCGTTTGTTTCTTCAGAACTGATTAGATCTAACTTAATGAAGATAATGAACGAATTTTATAAAGAAAGAGAGAGGGTTGTTTGTTGATGTTGTCTTATATTTGTTTAGATGTTGTTTCTTCTGTGGCCATCTTGTTGAGTTGTGTTGGCTTATGCCTTCTAAAAATGGAGGTCGTTTGTGGTCGTTGTTTGTGCACTAATGAAACCTACTGATGTTTTAAATGTCCTGTTTGTGGTTGTAAGCTCCTGCTGTGAAAAGTGAATTTTTTAATCACGTATATTCGGATGAAATAATTGAAAGCACCAGGATCAACCCTTCTATGATAACTCTCAGTTAGAGCACACAGAATTTGAATCATGGTGAGTGTTAAGTCGTTTAATCTGGAAATACCGGCAAGGCCACGCTTGTTTTGTTGGTGGTATTTGGTTGTTTTCCTTTCAGGACGATTGTTGGAGATGTGAGAAGGGATGAGATCCCCTTCTCTTTTATACACATGGTGGTTGTGAGTTTTAAGGACCGATGGATACTTGTTTATATCAAAAATTGGGGTGGGACCCTCTGTTGTTGAGAACTGGGTGTGGGCGTTATTGTTGATGTTTGATTGTTTACTTTTTTGGACTTGTGACTATGCTTATTAGTTGCCCAGTTGTGCTTAAACTTAAACATTATTACTAAACATGAAACAAGAATGGGACAATGGGTTCTTTTGGTGAGATTCATGGCTTGTGACTCAGATATAGTGGTGTTGTGTTCCGTAGGCCGGTTATAAAATCCTAGATTTTTGGGTGAGTTCTTGTTACCTATACTTGTACTGGTAGTTTTCTGTTTCTTATTCGCGCCCCACCCAAGTTGAGCACATAGTGCCAAACACCCCCATTTTAGGAGGAGGGTGTTTTTTCCAACACTATTCTTGGTGGCTGGTTATTAGATCTTTTTTTGCTGCCTTTCCCGGATAGCCCAAATATCTTCGAGCAGGCTGTGATAGTCGGAGGTCCATTATTGGCCCAAGAACCTTCAGGCGGGGTATTTTGGTGGCTGGCCAGGTGTGTGTGGCAGGTGGTTTCCCAAGAATCTTTGGGATGGGGCCCAAGTGTATTCAGGCATGGCGTTGGATCCTTTAGCCCATGTGTCTTCGGGTGTGATGGTGGTTGTTCTGGCCTAGGTGTTTTCAGTCATGGTAACATGTGACAGTTGTGGACCAGGTGTGTGCGGGTGGGATTCAGCAGTGGGACTGCATGCGGTTGAGGCCCAGGTGTGTGCGGGCAGGGATTCAGCAGTGGGACTGCATGTGGTTGTGGCGCAGGTGTGTGCGGGCGGTTGTGGTAGTGGGACTGCGGTGAGAATGGCGAGATTGGTCTGATGCGTAGGATGTCTCAATAACCAGTGGGAAAGTGGTGCGGGGTACCCAAACATCGATGTGCTCTGATTATATATATTACTTGACTTGCGTTATTTGGGGAGTGTGCCTTGGTGAGTTCTAGGGTGGATAGTTTACCTTGATAGGTGTTTGGTTTACTCTTTTCTCACAAGACATTAGCATGTTCCCCCACTTGTGCACGAGAGTCTTTGGTTTTCCCTACTGAGTATACTTGTATGCTCACCCTACGTATAAAAAACTACATTCAGGTTTCCAGGAGGACTTCGGGAACCACGCGGGACTATACTAACTCGGACCCTTGAGGCAGTTCCAGTTGCTGTTTTTCATTATTTTGTATGTGCCTTTGTAGTCACCTTCTGTAATTTGTGGTTTTTACTTTTGAAACATCCTTGTGGGAATGGTTTACTTTTGGTTTTACTTTTCTTTTATCTTTGTTTTGTTGGGTTTCATCATCTTATCTTCCGATTCTATGAAACAAAATGGGGTAATGCCTTCCATTTGTGAGAAATTTCTATACCCATGGTGCTAGTCACCACTCCGGGACCAATTGAAGGTGGGTCTCGGGGGTCATTATCACTCCTTCAACATAAAGAAGGAAGGTCATGGCAATCTGTTGACCCTTCCCTCCTTTTGGTGAAGGTGGGTCGTGACATTTTTGTACTGAGAATTTTTATACTGAGAATTCTAGTAATGAGAATTATGATAATGATAATTTTCGTGATGATAATTTTTGTAATGCATTTTTTGTAATGTGTTTTTTTTCGTAATGAGTTTTTTATCGTAATGAGTTTGTTTTCATAATGAGTATTCGTAGTCAAATTTTCCTTCAATAAGATTATTACCAATTACGAACTATCATTGTAGTTAATAAGAAAGGTATGATTTTCTTACTTAAATTTTCATAATCATATTTTGTTTGTGGGTATTTTCCTGAGTTTTAAAATTTTCGTATTATAGTTTTCCTTAAATCTGAATGTTTTTCTTAAAACCTCAACAGATCGGAGTCAAGTTTTCCTTACGGGAATGTTCTCAAATGTCAGATCAGATCAAAAAATTTTTCAACCATCAGATGGCTTTTGGAAGACCAAAGGTCACCTCCATCACCTATATAATGGGGGCCCTAAGAGTTGTCCCACATCAGTTTTTCAAACCTTTCACGTCTCGAAGCCATGTGGCTCTTCTTGAGACTGGTTCCAATCATTTCAATGCCATTCCAAATAATTCTAATCTCTCAGTTCCGAATGTATGTTTAAGCAACATACCAAGATATGTCTACTTCAAAACCAATTTCAAAGTGGATAGTTTTCAGGGAATGGATAGTGTATCTGGATTTCTATAAGTTTTATTCCCTTATATCAAAGAATATTAGATTGAATGGATAGAGGGATGTTTTCTTAGAAAAGTCAGATAAACAGGATATGGTTTATAATGATTTGTTGATTGAGTTCTATGAGTCTTTTTCCTTCCAGTTGGAAGATGGTAGAGAGTGGTTTTCATTTAAGTCTTATGGGAAGACTTACAAGCTATATTACACCAAGGCCTCGAGCATGGTTGGTTTATCCAACGAATGAGAAGCTGAGTAATGCTCACACAAGCTTTCGGATGTGCAAGGATTCTTTAACATGGTGAATTCATTGAAATGTGTTGAACTCAAGGATGCTACAACTACTAAGATTTCTCACCTTTCTCTGAACAATTGAATTCTACAGCTATGGGTACTAGGATTTCCCATACCAAGAAGCAGTGACAAGGATAATTTGATGAAATGTGATATATATGTCTTTGATTTCTTGGTAAATCTAAGAAAGATAAATATGATGAGGTATGTTCTGATTACGATGAAGAACATCAAGGAAGGAAACCTATAAGCTCAGATAATCATGTTGCCTGTCTTAATATATAAGTTGATAGTTTTGTATTTATAATCCTTCCATGTTGCATGAAAATCAAATATTCGGAATTGTATGCTTATGTTGGTTAGTGATGATACCTTGAAGAGGAAGAAGATTTGTTTTTCCAGTGAATCCGAAGAGTGTAACCCTCTTTTTGTGGAAGAGGTTGAGGCACTTGAGAAAAATCCACAGACTCTGGAACCATCTAAATATGCAAGGAAGAAGAGAAATATTAAGGAAGTGGTTGCTGATGAAGAAAATCCCAGGTATAAGAAAACCTCGTCTCCTCCCCCCTTGCTGAAGAAATAGAAAGATTATTCTGATGAAGTTTCTGTGAAGTGGAGGGAAGACAAAGAGAGGAGGAATTAATGGGATCCACAGTTCAGATTGGACCATGCTGAGGATAAGGCCTTAAGGGAAAAAGCTTCAGATATGCTATAAAAAGAGGCAAATGAGAATAAGTTAAATAAAATGTTTTCTAAGTCTGGTCTTGTGTAATCTTTGTTGAGAGATACTAAAATAGCTTTTGAAATGCTTCCCATTCCAGAAACGTTCAGTACATAACCTTTACCAGAGTCTCCCACCAAGAAGTGCTTATCTTGTGAAAAATCTAAGGGAAACGAGATGGTTGTTTAAGATAAAATAACAGCTGGAGAAGAAGTATATGAATAAGTTAAGGAAGAAGAAGAATAAGAAGGGGGAAGTGAAGATTTGGAAGTCTTGATCAAAAAAGTTGAATATTGTAAATAAAATGAAGGATCCGCAAAAATAGCCTCTCCAGGAAAGGGATAAGAAGCAAAGAAATATGTGGATGAGAAAGAGCAGCAAGAAAATGTTTTATTTGATGTGGAATAGTCCTTTGAGAAGGATTTTCAAGAGGAAGGACAAGAAATAGAAAAAATTGATGAATACCAGATTATTCATGTTTCTGAATCCGAGGGAGAATATCCTAATGAGGAACCAATTTCGAAATTTGATAAATAGAAGCAAGTGCTCATGGATACAGCAATAAAATATATCAATAGAAAGAAAGAGGATGGTGGTACATCTTTAAGGAAGCTATTCCATGTTGAGGATGAGAAATCTCCAAAAAAATTATCTGATTCTGAGTCATTAACTCATGGTCACGATTTTATGGTTGAATCTCTAATGAAGTTGGTGGACACCATTCCAATTTTTCAAACTATAGATTCAAGATGCCAGATGGTGCAAAAGAGTATGAATCAGATATCGGATTCCTAATCCATGGTCATGGATAAGTGTATAAAGATTTTGGCCGACCATAAATGATTTCTTATCAATTATGATGTGCATAGAATGGATTGCCTCAAAATAACTTTGTGGTCCATGAATGTTGAAGAAGACATGGATGACTATGATAATTTTTTGAATGAGGTAAAATATTATTTTGACATCGAGGAAAAAAAGATTAACAATCATCAAGATGAGCTGATTGTTGAGAAGAGTTCTCAGAGTCAACTTGTGAAAGAACATAATGATAAGACTAAATCACTTGCTCAAAATTTTATAAGTGATATAAGTCTCCGGATTGATCTTGAGAGAAGACTTGTAAACCAAGATGAGTTGGTGAAGATGCCAGAAAACTCCTTGAAGTCTCAGGTTGAAGCGTTAAATGTTCAAGGGGAAAGGATATCAGCATGGGATAGGAAAGCTGTGTAAGACCAAAGGTATTAGAAGAAGTTCGTAACATTGTTGAAGAAGCTGATACCAAAGGAAAAAAGAAGACAAATAAAACCACTATGATCTTTTGTTCTATTTTTCTTTCCTTGTAAAAATTTTCTCAACTCTAATGAAATATTTTGTTGGTTGTATGTTGTTTTTCTATACACTAATATTTCAGGTACAATATTTCTTTTCCATTCTCAAATGTCTTTTTGAATGTCGCAAAGGGGGAGAAGATAAAGAACTACATAAAAGAGGAGAATAAAAAATTTGGAATGAAGAATTTATAAATAATGATATCCTTATAGTAAGGGGGAGTTTCTCAGAACAATGTTTTTCATTCCCATGATATTGAAAACTCCTCTCCGGAATTTCAGAATACAATCCATAGAGTTTCAATTCTAGGGGGAGTTAGTTGTATTCACTATTATCCATGAACAAATAGAGATATGTTTTAATTTCAATGACTAATAAAATTTTTCAAAGTCATTATATTCTTTTTTGAAAGGATGTTTGTGCTTTCCAAAAATGGGGAATTTGTTGAGTCAATAAGGTTCTCCTTCTGACTTTTCCAATCCTTCTTTTTTTAAAAATTACAAACACCTTATATTTAAGTAAATCTATATTTTACCTACATAAAAAATTATTCTTCTTTATGAAAATTTACCCTAACCCATATTTTATTATATATAGCTATATTTTTCTTAAGTATAAAAAACGTACTCATACCCAAAACCCTGGAATCCTATAATGTCACGAGTTGGAGTATTCGGTTTTTTGGATCTGAATTCTAAATGTTAACTATAATAAATTTCCACACCGAATTATGGATGTGAACTATAATGATGTTCCACTTCGAATTCTGAATATGAACTTTCATGAGTCCTACTCCAAACTCTTATGATGTTTGACTCCGAACATTCATGAGTTCGACTCCAAACTCTTATGAAGTTCGACTCCAAATTCTTATGAAGTTTGACTCCGAACTTTCATGAGTTCGACTCCGAACTCTTATGATGATCGACTCCGACCTTTCATGAGTTCGACTCTGAACTCTTATGAATTTCAACTCCGACGATTCATGAGTTCGACTCTAAACTATTATGATGTTCAACTCCGAACATTCATGAGTTCGACTCTGAACTCTTATGAAGTTTGACTCCAAACATTCATGAGTTCGACTACGAAATCTTATGAAGTTAGACTCCAAACATTCATGATTTCGACTACAAACTCTTATGATGATTGTCTCTGAACTTTTAATAGTTCGACTTCAAACTCTGTAAGTTCAGATTCTGAACTCTGGTGAAAAAAGACTTCGAATTTCTTTAGAAATTCCGACTTCGGACTTCTACAGATTTCATGTTCTGAATTCCATAAAATAGAATCTTAACATCTTTTTATTATAGACTCAGAATTCCATATTGGATATACTCCGAACTTTTAATTTGCTTACACTTTGAACTTTAGCATTTATTTTGCTTACATATTCCCCATTACAAATGATATCATGCATTCAGTTATACATGTTTTGTTATTAAATGATGTCATCCATTCTATTTCAAACTAACCATTGGTTGAGTTACATGTGTACTGGTCCCTCCGATTTTTAAGGAAAATATGACCATTGGAGGAGGGAGCCGACCATTCCAATTGAGCCTATAAATAGGATCTCATATGAAAGAGCTCGGTAGAACAGGTTGATCTATATAGAGACCACACGTTTTTAAGGTGATTTCTAGAGAGATATGCTTTTCATGACATGTGTGTACTGAATTGCTCGTTTAGATTAATTCCTTCAACTCTGAATGTTGGTGATTATATTCAAGGGCTTCTGGGGAATGGAAGACATTGGTTCCAACAACATGATGTTTGGGACCTTCTTCCTGAGGAAGACAGAGTTTCCAACTACCTAGAAGTTGTGGTCTTGTGGGGATAACAAGACAGAGAAACCGATCTTCGTATCAAGGGATTACCCTGGTGTGGGTAAGATAGACTGTATTGCAAGTATAAATTAAGGGACCTTTATCCAATGTTGTTGGATACCCTTCTCTTTGGGTTAAAAGATTTATATCTTTTTATGTGTTACAAGATTTTCACTGTTTTTTTTGTAAGGAAAGTATAACCTTACTATATTTCCTTACACTTATACTCTGATTCATTTAGATTCTACATGCTTTATGGTAGAATCTCAGTTTGTAAACCTTATTTCCATTTCTCCAATTGTTGTTAGAGGTGTTGTGAATTTGTTTAGTTTATCTTTGTTAAATTTATATATTTCCATATATAAAGAAATTTTTATTGTATATAATTCACCCCCCTCTTGTGTATTGAGCATCTACATCATCATTTAGATCCTACAAAATTATCATTTTTACAATCCTTGAGAGAAATTAAAACATTGTAAAATGATTACAAGAAATTTATTGATCATTATGAACATGTTATGAGTTCTGTACAGATTGGGAAAATAATACATCCATTGAGAATATAACACATCATTAAATTTTTTATATTTTGATTAGTATGTACTTGTTAGATCTCAAGATTGGTTTTTGAAAGAGAATATTACACACCTTGAATGTATATTACACTTGGAGTAGAGGTAAAATCTGAATTTCATACCCATGGCCATTCATTTTTTAGTGTATTATGTTTTTTCATTAAAATATTGTATAAGTGATTAGATGATGTGTAATACTCACATGTTTTTTCATTAGGGTATTTCATAGATGATATGTTCTTTATTAAGCCATATTTCTCTCTCCCTTAACTGATGATCTCTCCTAGAAAAAATATGTAGACCTTCACTCCATTTGGTATTTTTATTTTGATTATTTCTCATTTATGTGGTTTTCTGAGTGTTTTTTCCAGTGAGTAATCCTTCTATTCCATTATTTTCGAGGATTTTGGATACAATGTTGGGTATAATTATTCGATCTCTAGATATATGATTATAATATTATGAATGAATTATCTATAAGTTGTGTTATCATGATCTAAAGACGATTATTTATGTTGTTTGTGGTGTGGCATGTGAGTTTCTTCATGGAATGATGAGTTCTTCCCTCTCTGTAGACCATTTTCCTCGTTTAATTGATTATGATATGTGAGGATTTCTTCTGGTGGCTTTCCTGTTATATTTCTATTCCTCATTATTTGTTAAACATATAGAGGGCATGTGAAACCAAAAATTGTGGTACATTGTTTCGACAATAGCATATATTTGAAGAAAATCATTCTTTTGGTTTTTATAAATGGTATGATAAATTCAGTGGAATGATATATTGATGGGTTTTTGTGTGTGGAATGATATTTTTTTAATGATATTTTACCTCTCTTCATAAAATAAAATTTTATTTTCAATGAATTGTGAAAAGGTTTTTTGAAATGGTTTTTATAGTATTATTTTAATGAAATTTTTTGGAAAATAAGAAAAATTTGACACCTTGAGTACATAGGTGAATGTTGAAGCACAATTTCATAATCTGTGTATTATAGGTATGCTCACTCAATAAGTGTTTCCCTATTTCAAAGGACCTTTGTTAGAGGGAATTGCTATATTCATTGTTGGAGGTCCACTCATGGGATGTTCAAATATTCATATGCATTTTTTTAATGGAAATAAGATTATATTAGTTACATAATGTGATACGAGTAGTCTGTTAGACTTAATAACAGTGATAAATAAGTTAATTTTACATATGATTTTGGATTTTACAATTTAGATTATCCTACCATGTATTTTTTATTATATATTATGCATCAATTGGTATTAATTAATAGATGTTGTTTATATGAAAAGCTTTGATAGTAATTTAGTTAAATTATTTATGAAGTTTTTGAAACATGGGATCTAATTTTTTTGTCATGATTTTGATATAAAAACATTTTAACTGTTTATCATGCCTTGTTTTCATAAAATTTGGCTATTTTTAAAAATATTATACTTTGGATTATTATAGAACACCATGGTTGGATCCTACTAATCCTGTTTGGTCGTAAATTGTTAAACCCTGCAGTGGATGGTAGAAATTAATTTGACTTTCAATGTAATAAAATTCATGGTGTTGTAGTGAAGTGGTTACATTTTTCTATGATTTTTATAGTATAGTTTACTGATATGATGGGAGACTTCTCAAACTATCACACTGAGTTGTAGTTTTGGTATTGTTGAAATAGTTCGTTGGAATTGTTTTTTCAATATTTTTTCTACTTTTGTAATTTTTATTTTCCACAGTAAAATTGTGGATATGGGATATTTCTATCCCATTTTTCTCTCTATAATAAATGAATATATATTCATCATTGTAGTTTTAGTATGGGATAAATTGCTCCCTCTATTTATAGAATGATTCTTTAGTGCTAGTGACAAGCCCATGGGGAAACAAAATGAGCTTCAATTATATGGAAATTCATGTCATGTAAATGTTTGAGAGGGTATCTATGTAGGGATAACCACATGACTTTTTGGGATTTTTCAGAAAAGATTCATTTTCAATGAATATTAAAAAAATCATATTTTTAACAAAAACTAGGATAGTTTATAAAAAATTCACATGTACCATGCTGTAAAAATATTTTTTTAAAAGGTAAAATTTATTGTATAATGTATTTATTAATATATAATAGTTTTGTTAATTTAATTTCATTTTTAATTATTATATAAGAACTATTTAATCTTTCTATTTTTTTTTCTTTGAAAAACGTATTTCTTACGTTTTTGTGGGTTTTATATAAAATTAAAATCTACCACTTATATGTATATAACATGGAAAATTGTATTCATTATTAGAATTAGATTAATTTATTTTATCTATTAATTCCAAATACATTTTTTTACAATAAATATTTTTAAATAAGTAAAGATTAATTAATTCGGTTAACATAAAAAGGGTTTTACATGGGGTTAAAATTACAAGATAAGGGTTAACATGACTTAAAACATGTAAAACAATTATTTTATGGACATATTTTTTCTTTATTTCACACATGGTTCAATAACATGCCATTTTATGACCCTTGTGGGCTGTGAAAAATGTCAGAAACAGTTTCATTTAAAAAATATCAAATGTCTCATCCACCTCATTTATAAAACGTAACACACTCAAGTAAAATATTTCACATCACTCAGAAAGAATTTATCCACCATCTAATAACAAAATATCTCACTAACAACCTTATCCACATTAATTAGTAAGTGTTAATATCAAAATACCAACCATATCCATAATAATAGATCCAAACGAGGTTTCTCTATGTGAAGGTAATTATCTTAATAAATAACTATAGTATTAATTCTTTATCTTACACATTCAATTTTTCCCAAAAACATCCAATATAATAACAATATTATAACACATATACATATATGTTAAAATGATTATTTTATTATATTTACCTATATCATCGTCTATCAAATGAGACAATTAAATCACTGCTCATATGTATAGAAGACTTCCACCTCATGAACCGATGTAAATTGATTTCCATCACCAAATTTATTAGTTGAATATAATAATTGATTTAATTTATATATATATAATATTTATGATAATATTTGTACTTAATGAATTCTAATATAAAATATATATTCATACATTCCAATTATTTAATGATAACATAACATCAATACTATATAAGTGCGACTACCACCTCTCAAATAGATGTTATTCGTTTTCTACTAACGCTTTAAATTGAATATAATAAAGGATAAATTTTACATTTACTTATGATATATATAAAAATATATTATTTGTAAAAAATTTATAATATCACCCACATACTTTTCCTTTGTCCAAATAAAAAATAATATAATCACTCATACGTACGTATGACTTACCATATCTGAAAAGCAATGTGATGCTTTTTTATTATAAGATTTTCAAAAATTGAATTATAATTTTATCAAATGACTAAATAATTTTTCATATCATTATTATAATTTTTCCTATTATTAATGTATACCATATTCATATTAACCATATCATTTATTAATATACACACATGAGAAATAAAGGTAATTAACAACCAAAATAAGGAAAATAATGAAAAAATATTAACAATGGAGTGTTATATTTTATAATAGCATAATATATGAAATTATTAATATAAATAAAATTCTACTATAAATTAATAAGATACTCAAAACAATTATAAAATCGGATAAATATTTTTTATAAAAATGAAGCATGGGGTAAAGGATTCTATCTCAATTTTAATTCAATTGAGACATATTTGTTAATATAAACATACTCACATTTATGTGATGTATATATCTCCCATTTGATGTATTTTATGTCACTAATTATCTATAAATAATAGTCAATGTTTCATTTCAATTTTATTCTATAAATGTTTATAATCTAATATTTAAGAAAGTTGTAAGAATATACTTTACAATATAAGATTTTTTTTGATTTTTTTACTCTTGTGGAGATAATATTATCATTTAACATCATAATATCCAATAAATAAATAAAATGATAAAATAATATTTTTCATTGATAGTATTATTTTGTAAAATATATACCCTTTTATCATGTCGTGTTTATTTATAATTTCAATGAAATAAATGGGAAAATATTTACAAATTTTTATAAATTTCATAGTAAAACTATTTTATGATTATGAAAATTATTATAAAATTAAATCCACTATGTTATATATATGGATTTATTTTGACATGAATCTGTTGGGGTGGCATACAACTGTATAGTGACTTAATTCATAAACATATATAATGAGATAGATCATAAATCTAACAATAAATGTGTTTCTACAGTGGTTTTATGCTATCTTGTAAACGGTATTTGCAGTGAGTTATAATAATTCATGTGATAAAAAGTATCATAATTTATAAATTCATTCATTGAGAATTAATTTATTATAAATAAACATGATGTTTTCTCATTTATATATTCTCTAGATGCATTTCATTATAACATTTTTAATTAAATTAGCTTTGGATTCACTTATTTACCTATAAATTAGTATACCTTATCTATTCATGATAGCCAAAATTTTGATTGAATAGAAAGTTTGGTCAATTATGTTCCTTTCCATGTGGAAAACGTCTTATTGATTCATGATGGATTCTTCTACCTGGAACCCTTAATCATCATTTATGCTCACCCATATTTTTTCACCATTCCATAGGATATGATAAATAATTAATTTAAGGAGATTCAAGGATCTATAGCTTTTAATATTGTTATGTATTAATTTTTATATTCTATATCCAATAGAAAATGGGTATCTTTTATATATATAATCCTTCATTACTACTAAATTGATCATTCCTTTTGTATTTGGCCGTATGTATGTACACAATATAATAAACTAATCCAACCTCTCTAGGTTACTAGATATGGTGCCATTAAAATTTTATTATAATAAAAATTAATAATATGTGGATTTTAAATAAAAACCCTATTTTTAACATAAAAATGTTTTTTTCAATAATAAGCAAAAAAAATAATTTTTCCGAAAGCAATACATATGATTATGAAATCATTAACATTGTATTTCAAAATCAATAAAATTATTTATAAATATAATTCAACTATTTTAATATATATATATATTGTCATGTGGAAGAAACATTAAGTATATATGTTTTATAAGCATTTTCATATATCCATAAATTTTATGAATATAGAAAATACTGTATTTTTTACAATTTTTGTAAAAAATAAATTATTTAAATAAATTAAAATATAAATATTAAGATAACGGGGTTATTCAAAATCATAAAATGATGAAAATTTAGGAAAGAGTAATTAAAAAAAATTATTTAACATATATATACATTCATTAATTTATATGGAAATTTTTTTCAATGTAAATTAACATTATAATATATTAACCATTATTATTATTTTTTCGAATAAATTACTAGTCGTATTTTCTTATCATATAATTGATAAATTTAATATATATTATCCATAATATATTTAAATTCCTAAAACATAGTTCTTAGATACCAATTATATAAGTTTTACAAATTAAATCATTATTGCGTATTATTAGTTAGTTAGTAATTATAATTGAATTTTACCGAGGTTATAATTGTAGAACTCGTGGTATTAGTAAATAAAGCATTTATTTATGTATTATAATTACATAGTGTTATTTGGATATATATGGAATGGTTTATGGGAATTTTAGGAAATTTTGGGACTTTTTTATAGGTGAATGGTTTGAGCATGGTTAGGAGAAAATGGTTAATGCATCCCCAGAAATCAAGAAACTGATACAGTGGCCTTTTGGCATGAACATGTTTACAAACATGGATTTTCCGAACTATGTGGACACAAGAAAAACCTATGTGATATTTTATAGAGGGGTTGAGCATGGTAGTTGCATGGATTTTAAAACTGTAAGATCAAACCATTAGAAGGGTGTTTTGGGGAACTATATAGTGCATGGATGGCATACAGTTTTTTAAATAGTGAGCCGTAATAATGTACAAAGAATAAGTATATCTAAAAAATTGTGGATCTAACTTCGTTAAGCCTATTAATGGATTCTCGTTTCCCTAATCCAACCATAACATGAATTCCATAATATAAAATGTCTATAGAGACCATTACTCTTGATCCATGGGAGATCTTTTAGATATTATAAGTGCATTGGAGGTCCTGATGCCTTGGTAAGTGCTTATTTCGGGTGGTTCTCATTATTTTTCATCTTCTACCCTCTACAAGATTCATGGTTTATTTTCATTTCTGATATATCCATGTTGTGAGATGTAAATCATATTTAGATATGGTTGTATAGATTAGAAGTAACAATATATAAGATGGGTTTTTTAATTTTTAAGTTTTTTTTAATCAAATATTGAACCATTGTTTGTTTTATCATATATTTTTGAGGTATGTGGCTTCACACTCTACTTATATTGGCTAAAATTAATGTATTAATTTAAAATTTATTCAATCACATGATTTAAATTTTGAAATTTTTTTACAATGTTATATGGAAACCCTATTTAGTGATGATTTGGGAAATTGTATTATATATTTTGTTTTATGGTATGTGTAATTGCATTCATAATTTTAAAAATATGGTTTTTAAATTGAGATTTGGAATGATTAATGGAATCATTTGTAAATTTATTTTTCAATAATATGATTATTTTACCAAAATGGATTGGGGGAATTGGTTTGTAATGGTATTTGGAATTAATAGTTGGTTTGTTTTCATGTTAATTTGAGTTTTATAATGTTATGATGTTTCCCCCCTAAAAAGTGGGAATGGTAAGGATATAAACATTACACTATCAAAATTGGTCAT
Source organism: Viscum album (assembly GCA_963277665.1). Taxonomy (NCBI): domain Eukaryota; kingdom Viridiplantae; phylum Streptophyta; class Magnoliopsida; order Santalales; family Viscaceae; genus Viscum; species Viscum album. Next base: position 409,747,473 of record OY728128.1, on the reverse strand, counting down.
GTAGTAATTGTTTTGTGAAAGAATGACTCTCCACACTATAATATATAAAGGTTAATGGTTTTATTTATTTTCTTATGCGTGTAACAGAAGAGGTATTCAAAAATGGAAGTGAGATACATTTTTAAAAAAACTGTTTCCATACGTGGATTAACATGGTTTTCATATAATGTATTGAAATGATTTTAAATTTTCAAATATATATATTATTTTTAAAATATACTAGCATGTTATATCATTGTGTAAAGATATGTGAATCACTTGGAGAAAAAATATTGATTTTTACACTCACCCCTTATAGGGAACATATGAAAATTTCCGTATATTGTTTATCAAAACACAAGTAATGGAATATTATCTCATTTCATTATTGACACAACGTGATAACATAGATTGGGTATGTCATTGGTCCATGAATCAGGAAGGGAGAAACAATCTTATTGTCTTTGGATTTGATGAAGTTTTATTGGGTTTGGTTTCCTCTTGTTCTCTTATATTATTTTTGGTCATGGATTCCACTTTTTACTTTGACATAATATAGTTTGGTGTTTCTAAATCTCACTATGTTACATTTTTATCATGTATCATAATGTTGACTGATTTGTTATGTTTTTTTTGGTTTTGTTATTTTAGTAGAAATTTAAAATCATCCTCCAATTCATTATGAAGTTATTATAATTTATTTTTAGCCATTGTTTTTTTGGGGATGTCACGTATGTTCTAGTAACGTCCCACCACCTCTTCCTAATCCATCTTTGAGAGGAAGGTTGTTACAAATGGTATTAATCATGTCCGCTCTATAATTCATTTTGGGACAAATAGTATTGTTTGTTTGGTCTTACTGTTGAATGATCATTATGATTTATTCATTGAGTTTTATTGTTAGAATGGAGATAGTATCTTTATTACATGAAACAATGATCATAAAAAAGAACAACTAACCTATTTTTATTAAATTCATATTACTAGGTTTTATTTGTACACGAGTTCTTACATACTCTTATAATAGTTGTATAATAATCATAAATGGTTTAGATAATGAGAATACAATGACATGAATTGATAGAAATTTCCTCACACTAGGAATTCATAATTCATTATGAGAAATAATTTATTATATTTTAAAAAATGGATGATTTTTGATAATTTTTTTAAAAAAAATTATAATTTAATATTTTGAAAAGGAATGATGATTTTTTTTGAAAATTATTTTATTTTAAAAATCTTGTTGGAGTCATAGTAAATTGTTTGAATATAGAAATTGTGGAATTTTGTAAATAATTTATTGTCATATGTGTTATAGCTAGAATTTTTAATCATTAAGCATTTATTTTCATATGAAATATTCAAAATGGATTTTAAATTTTCATATAGAAATTGGAACTGTTTAGGTGAAAAAGAGATAATGAGGATGAAGCTAATGAGAATTTGGTTACTAACTGTCCATAGGTTAATCCACTACTACATCAATGTATTGTCCATGAATTTCAACCTAATGAAAGAGGGTGGAAAAAGGATGGAATGTGTGAAGTGAAACATTCTATTCAGTTCCCAAATCACAATCCACCAATATTTAGGGACAAATTAGAATTTGATATGGATGAAGTGTGGCTTAATAAGATGCATCAGATGTTAAATTTCTCTGGCACACCAATTAATTTGAAATTCAAATTAGAAAGGTATATATTGGACTTTATTTGATACAAATAAATGGATTTAGAATTTCATTCTAAATTAGACAAATTCACCACGTGGGTGTGTTTTTAATAATTGTTCAAAAAGAAATTTTGTCCTCACACTTTTCAAATTTCTGGAATTGCATAATATTCAGCATGCTATCTGAGAATCTCTCAATGATATAGTATATAATTTTTTTTTCAATTTATCACATTTCTCACCTGAATATAATGGATGTGTTTCCTTGAATAAATTCATTAAAAAATTGGGTATGAGGCCAAATATCCAATTAAATATTTTCTTTTAGTAGATAATGGATTATACAATGCTTGTCAATATATCAATGGTTGTATAAAGAGACATCTCATGAAACTATGGGTAGAGTATGTGTATTCAAAACATTGTCAAATTGTGGGAACAGTATTACTGGTAATAATCAAAAGAGGGACAATAATTTCCATGGTAGTTGTGAGAGTCAAAATCAAATTGTTTGATCAGTGAATCTTCCACCAAAACCAAAGGGAAAACCTATATATTTCCAATGCGGTAATTTTCATCACATGAAGAGAGATTGTATGATACCACCTAGATAATTAAGCCATTACAACTATATGAGAAATTATTATCACTATTTTTTCAATTCTCTAATGATTTTCACAATGGATGCATCTCAATTTTCAATGTTTTGGTTTAATCTAATTGTATGAGGAATGAAGAATAATTCAATTAATTAGAATCGTTAATTCCATAATGATACTAGGAATAACATAACTTCTACTATAGTGGAATATATATAGTGTAATAATGACTAAATTTTTGTGAGTATGAAATTTTATGCAGACGAGGAAGTTATTTTGTTTTTGATGAATAATATAGTCCATCAACGGTGAGTGGTACAATTATTATTAATTCAATTCTTATAAAATTTTCTTAGATATAAACTCATCCCATTAATTTGATTATTCACGCGATTTTGATCTTCTATCTTTTAATGTTGTGATTACACCTTCAATTTTGAAACATCAAACTCCTATTATCCAAAGATAATGTTTAGCCATTATTGTCAAAACATTATCTATAACTCTTTATCAGTCATATTTTATGATGGAATTTTCTATACTATAGATGGATGCCTTTGTGGTGAATTTTGATGATTTATGATTAGGGTTGGGATGTGCTATCATACAAGGAAATCATTTTTTTGTTCATATCTCACAATTTCTACAGTTTCATGAAGATAACTACAACAAATGTAATTTATAATTAGCTAATGTAGTCCATGCATTGAAGACATGGAATCATTATCTTTTTTGTGAAATATTTTTGTTTTTTGGTTTCATTTTATGATAGTGATCATGTATTCTTAAGATGGTCTCCAAGACCTAGGAATTTATGTTTTGGAATTGAAAGTATGTTATCTCTTAGATACATTACCCCTTTTGAGATACTTAAAGAGGTTATTGAGGACAAATATATGTTTGATTTTCAACAAAGATTTAATTTAGTGAACAGATATCATCATGTATCTCTGTTGAAAATGTGTAAATCAAATCCTAACAATGTGATTCAATGAGATCACCTTGACTTATTACTAGGTGCAAGGTTGATTCATGTGCTAGTACAGATTGTGGATAGGCAATATAAAATCATGTGAGTAAAATCATTGGTTTAGTGTGGGTTTTAGGGATTTATGGTCATATCCAAGAAGAATCATGATAACATGAGAAGGAAATGGTCATGCAATGTCCCAAACTCTTCTAGGAAAATTGTGGTTTTCAACTTAACAAGGGCATAAATTCCAACCGTGGGGAGAATGTAGAACACTAGGTTTTATGAAATTAACCCTTTATTTATGTATTTTAAGTATATAAATATATTTGTTTTTGTTTCCGAAGTATTGAAGGAGTTTTATAATTTTTTTGGGGATTTTATCATTACTATAAAAGAGACCTTTAAAAAACATATAAAAGTGTTCGAAAAAAATACAAACAAAGGGTACACATTATTAGTGATTTTTTTAGCATTGATAAAGTGTATCATTTAACGATGATTGTTTTTTAACAGTGATAAAGGGTATCCTTTACGAACACAATTTTATTGATAATATTTTTGTAGAAAAAATAATAATAATAAAAGAAATGAAAATATACAAAATGTATTAACAATTTTATTAATTAAATAATTAGTCTTAAAAATGAAGACATTGAATTTAACTATATATAATTTATAAAAAATTAGAGTGGATATTTTTTATATTTAGACATGTAATGTGAATACAATGATATAATTATCAAATATATATTAAATATGATTAAATTAACAATAAAATTATACATTCTATAATGAAATGATTTTTGAAAAAAATGAATAAATTTAATAAAAATATATATTGATTATAAAGGGTGATTGGTGAGTTGAGGATGGCTCCAGGGGAACCGGGTGAAAACCCTAAGCTGATTGAGGATGATGATACAACGGATCCCAGTCAGGGGATGCGAGAAGACAATGCGGGTGATGAGGGGCCAGGCACTGAGACGATCAGTCACAGGGAGATGTTTTCAGTCGCTCGGAAAGAGGAAATCGTCAATATGGTTGTTTAAAAAGAACCTGCAGCGAGCAAGAGGAACTTTGCGGAAGTGGTGCGCTCTGCAGCGGGGCCGTCATTCTCGGACTTCGAAGCACCCCCACCTGGAAGAGTGATAAGGAAGGGGAGGATCGCTAATGTTGCGGCCAACCGGGAAGCAGTGGAGGAACGGGTAACTCAATGCTGGTAATCAATTATTGTGCGCGTAGTTACTCTGAAAGGTGGGTGTCTGTGGAAATTGCAGGACCTGCAAAGAAGGATTGCCGAAGTTTGGGGATTCGATTAATGGAGGATGGTTGCAATGGGATGGGGATATTACCATGTGGTATTCCCCATGGATGAAGGCAAAAGAAAAGCATGGAGCAAGGGTACGGTATCTTTGAACCCTGGTTTCTTGAATGTTCCGGAATGGGATCGATATTTTGACCCTATGAATGTCAGAAACTCTCATACGCAGTTATGGATTAGAATCTATAAACTGAATTGGATGTACTGGCATCCGAGGATCCTCTGGGACATTGCCTCATCTGTAGGAAATCCCATTCGTATGGATCGGTAGACAGAGAATCTGAAGCTTGGAAACTATGCGAGAGTTCTAGTTGAAGTTGACATGTCGAGCACGCTGGTGGAGGAGGTAATTCTTACCACAAGAGATGATAGCATGAATCTTGATATTTTTTATGAAAGGAAACCAAAGTTCTGCATGAATTTCTTATTTTTTGGGCATATGATGTCTGAATGTAAACGGGACATGCAGTGCAATGTTTGGAAGATGAAGGGTCATGAAGGAAGCATGTGCAGAAAAAGGAAGGGGAAGGAGAGAAATCATCTACCTCCCTCTAAGGACCCGGATGCCGGAAATGGAAATGGGGCTGTGCAACATGCTCTGAATATGGGAGGGCCTTCTTCTGATGACAGGGCTGATCCACCTTGCAATGGAGTACAGGATGGACAGGTTGTAGATGGACAGGCCACCTTGCCTCAGTATGAATCTGCAGAGCTGGAGGTGCAAAATGTTTCGGGGGATCAATTAACAAAACTGACAGGAGACGATGGCAGAGGTGGCCATCCATCCTCTGATCCAGGATGGTGGTTCACCCAGATCTTACCATCAAAGGCAACCTGAAGAAGGTTCTCGGATGGCAGTGACCCCCCTCTCAAATGTGGGAACTCTTTCATGCCCTTGGGTGGCCGTCTATGGGCTGATGAGGCGGAAGATAGTGAAACATCTAATATGCCTGTGGCAGAGGGTGGATTTGATGCTACTTGTGATGGATTGGATGGATGTATGGCCGCTGAGAAAGATGATCAGAATAATGAAGGCACAATATGCCCGGAAGTGAAAGTTGGTGCGAAAACGAGTGGGGATATAAGTGCGGACGGTGAAGTCGAGCTGGTAAAGGGAAGTGCTTTCCAGGACTCAATTGGTTCAGGCTAGGAGCAATGTTCCAACACTGCCCCTCCGAGGGAAGGAGGTAGAGGGGCATGCCAAGTGACAAGAGACCCTCATAATATTACTACTGTTGAACATCAAAGGTAGAAGGGCAAGGGTAAGAAAAAGCAGAAACAGTTACAGGTGGATAGGAAAGGGGGGCCTCTGACAAGAGGTATGACCAGCAGGAAATGAAGATCCTTTTTTGGAATTGTCAAGGGTTGGGTAACTCCCGCACGGTCAGGGCCCTCCGACATTATCTCATGACCTATAAACTGATGTTTGTTGGTATTGTTGAACCAAAACTACTCTTTGAAAACTGGAAATGATTCAAATGGGACTCTCTAGGATACAGGTACGTCCCAAAAAATCAGCATGCATCGCATATGGATCACTTATGGGTGTTAAAGCATGATGGCAGTAAGATCACATAATGTGAAAATGGGAATCAAAGTATCCGGATCAACTACACATATGCTGGGTAGGATTTTCCTGTCTCTTTTGTTTATGCCTCCAATTATTATATTAAGAGGAGGGAATTATGGGAAGAGCTTAAGGATACTTCTAGGACGATGAGGCACAACTGGGCGGTGATTGCTGATTTTAACACAGTTCTAATGCCTGAGGAGAAAACCTGATCAAACTTCAATAGGGTGGCTGCTGCTAATTTTTTGGAATGCATTGATTATTGTAATCTGGAACAAGTCAACATAGCTGGTGCAGATTTTACATGGTGTAGGTATAAGAGGGAGGGGAAACAAGCAAGCAGGCTTGATAGATGTTTTGTCCGCATTGGTGATCATGATACGTATTATGGGGTGTCTGGTATCACGATCCCGAAGCATCATTTTGACCACAATCCATCGTTTATTGAGGTGAATACACAGCACACAAGGTCGGTTCCCATCCCCTTAAAATTCAACAATGGATGGCTTGTGACTCCAGGTTGCAGGGAGATTATATTGGAGGCATGGAAGACAGAAGTCATTGGAAGTCCCTTGCACCGACTTGTCACGAAGCTTAAGCACCTTAAGGGGCTCCTACGAGAATGGAGTAGAAGATCATTTTCGAAAATTGATGAGGACATCAAGAAGGCAGAGGAGGAGCTGGCCAGGACACAAGTCTGTCATGATCAGCAGTCAATTGTATCCAGAGAGGAAATAATGGCCCACAATAGGATGGATGATCTACTAATGTTAAAGGAAAGGCTGGTGAGAAATCAACTGAATGTCAAACGGCTAACGGATGGAGATAGAAACTCCAAGTTCTTCAACAGGTTACATAAGGAAAAGAGGGTGCGAGCAGGGACCAGGGTGATCAGCATTGATGGGCAGTTGTATAGTGAAGAAAATGAGGTCTCACAGGCTGTTGCTAAATACTTCAAGGGAATGTATTCGGATAATGGGCAGTCCAACATCCATCGAATGGTTGAGAACATCATCCCCTGCATTGATGAGCACACGAAACAGCTTTTAATTGCTTCCCCATGCAAAGAAGAGATCATAGCTACCCTTCTATCACATAATCTTGATAGCGCCCCACGTCCAGATGGGTTCACGAATAAATTCTTCATGTTCTATTGGGATATTTTGCAGAATGACATTGTGAATGGAATTAAGGATTTCTTCGCACACTCATATATGCCTCATGGAATGAATTCCTATTTCATTTCTCTCATCCCCAAGAAAGAGAACTCCCTTAACATTAAGGACATCATACCAGTTGCTCTTGGGAACACGATACCAAAAATCATCAGCAAGCTCTTGGTGAGCAGGATGGGTGGGGTTGTTAATGACACTATCACTGCGAATCAATTCAGTTTCGTCCCTAGGAGGAACATTCAAAAGTGCCTTTTATGGCTTCAGAGAGTGTCAATCTTATGAGACGGAACACAAAGGAAGGAAATTTTGCCATCAAAATTGATATTTCCAAAGCCTTTGACACTCTTAAGTGGAGCTTTCTTCTTGATGTTCTTAGAAGATTTGGCTTCTCAAATGACTTTCTGAATCTGATCCGTACCATTTTGGACTCATCCAGGTTATCAGTTCTTGTCAACGGTGCCCCTAGGGGATTTTTTCCTTGCACAAGGGTGGTGCAGCAAGGTGATCCATTATCTGGCCTGTTTTTTGCTTTGGCAGAGGAATATCTGAGTAGGTGAATCAATGAACATTCTCATCTGGGACTTTATAAAAGGATTAGCGATGGTGTGAGTGAGTATGCCCTGTCACACTTATTGTATGCCGATGAAATTTTTCTCCTGGGTCAGGCGTCAAGGAAAACTATCTCCTCTATTAAAGCCCTCATCAGTCACTATGAGGAGGTTTCTGGTAAAGCCATTAGTTGGGACAAATCGTCCATTATTTTCGGAAATGGAATTTCAGCTGGGAAACGGAGCATATTTGTCAGACTTCTTGGGGTGAGGAGGGGCTCCTTACCCTTCCAATATCTTGGAGTCCCACTATTTTGGGGGAAAGTGAAAAGACAGCACCTTGAAGGAATCTCTGCTGGAATTATTCATCAGATGGCCAGCTGGAAGGGGAATGCTATGTCCATGGCTGGAAGGGTATGTCTTGTGAATTCGGTCATCACATCGAAATTTTTTTACTCCTTCTCCATTTATCAATGGCCGAGGGGTCTTCTCAAGGAACTGCAGAGTATGGTACGGAATTTCATATGGACGGGGTCCCCACATGAACGAAAGCTGGTTACAGTGGCCTGGAAGGAATGCATTAAACCGGTGGAGATGGGGGGCCTAGGAATCAAGGACCTCCGGACATTTAATGATTGGATGATTGGGAAGTTCTCTTGGAACCTGATTACTCATGAAGCAGATGATGATTTTCTATCAAACAGGATAACACGGAGGCTCTTAAATGGATACAGAAGGCACCTTGCCTCGTCGGTGTTGACTTCTATCAAGCAGGCGTATGTCAGAATCATGCATGATACTCGCTGGTTGGTTTGCAGGGATTCCACCCTTAACTAATGGAACACAAGATGGCTCCCACAACCTATTTGTGACTATAACGTGCCCCCAGAGGTAGCCAATTTGACAATTTCCAGCTTTCTTTCACAGCTACAATCTACTTCTTTTAATGCTCCTGTGCAGGTTGAGTATGAAGTAACTGGCTATGTATTCATGGAAAAGGATACTCTGATCTAGATGCTAAGCAGAACCGGGCAATTTAATAGCAGAGACTTTTAGAGGACCACATGTGGGGATCATCCCCTTGCACCTGCATGGCTGCTGAAATACAGAACTAGCTTCATCAAACCTGCTCGGTTTTCTCTGATATGGAGAATTTGGAAAAATCGGCTGCCTACATCGGATGCTCTCATGAAGGCCGGGCTCCAAATGGATTCCATATGTTCCATGTGTAAAGTTGCTGAGGAAATAGTCCAGCATGTTTTTGTGGGCTGCCATCATGCAATGCAACTGTGGGATTACATCGGGCTGGTTTTTGGGGTGAATGTTGACACCTACAGGCCAGTTTGTCAAGTGTTGTCCGCTGCGTTTCATCACAGGTTCAACGAACAGATTTTTAATCTGCTTTTGGCTTCAATTGCGGTGGCTGTTGCTGTCATTTGGGAAGCCCGCAATGCGGCAACTTTCAATGATATGCGCCCCAATGTTCAGCAAGGGGTGAGGGCGATACATAGGGATGTTTATGCAGCATCTTGTGTGCGGGATGGGACAATGTCTAACACAGTTGAAGAGCTGCAAATCCTTCGTACTCTTGGTGTCTCGAGGCGGCCTCGAGTGCCTCAGATGATGAAGTATATTCGATGGATTCCACCCATCAGACCCCGGCTAAAGGTTAATGTTGATGGGGCTGCGGTGGGTGCTCCTGGCACAGCGGGATGTAGAGGCGTGTTTTGCACCTACCGTGGGTTCGTGAAAGGATGCTATCATCACGCAATTGGAATTGGCACTTCTTTTGAAGCAGAACTTTGGGCCAAGCTATATGCCATCAGGTACTCTGTCCGCTTTAACTGGGAACATATATGGATTTAATCTCACTCTCAGGTCGCGGTCCACGCCTTGAGAACCATGATGCGCCATGTTCAGTGGCGTGTACTCCCGCAATGGGTGGGCTATCTTAATGATATTGTGTGGATGAGGGTAGAGGTATCACCTGCCTACCGAGAGGCGAATCAGGTGGCGGATGCACTGGAAAAGCGGGCGCTCACGGATGAAGGAGAGATGTAGTCTTTTACGACCCCGGACTATTGCGCTCCACTGGTGGAGGCAGACAGGTGTGGGGTGGTGCACACTCGCTTTTGTAATATTCCCCTGGATGCTTGACTCTCTTCACTCGCTTTCTTTATTTTATTTTATGACCAGCTTACACCGGATCCTGGCTTTTGGGTTATATTGATTATAAATATCAGCAACTAGTATATATTAAAAAGAAATATTGAAAATTATATATGTATTAATTAAAAAAAATTAAAAAAATATAAAAATATTATTTAAAAATTTATTAATGAAATTATTAATAATTAAATTTAATAAGTCATATATATATATATATATATTATAAATAGTAATAAATAATATATATTAAATATAAATATATATAAGATGATTAACATGTAATAGAAAACAACATATTAATATCTTATTCATTTATTAATGGTAATTGATTTTTCAGTTTAACATATATCAATATTAATTTATTATATTGATATCACATACATAAATTTAATTAATAATTTTTATATACAATTCACAAATACAGATATTTACAGAATTAATGAAATCTTATGAAGAAACACATACTCTTAAAAATTATGTAATTTTTTCAAATTTTTTGTGATTTTAGAGTTTCATTACGACATGATAATTTATATATATATATATATATATATATATATTATTTTTTGATCATTCAATTCTATTTATTTTTACTAAATATTTTTACAATTAGGTATTATTTATTCATTTTTAATATTTTTTATTTTTTTGTATTTTTCAATTTAATTATTTTCTATAATTTATTTACCGTGTTATAATATTATCAATATGCATTTAATGTTACATCACTATATATATATACATATTTAATAATTTATATTCAATTAAAAAAACATAACAATTTGTTTATATTTATAACGTGTAATCAGATTGAAATATTGAATTTTATTTATTTTTAAAATGTTGGTCTTTAAGATTATATATCCACAAAAAATGTTGACAATATATTTTAAAATTAGTATCTATAAATAAATATATCTATTAATTTATATTTATTATATTTATTATATTTATATATTTATAATTAATATTAATAAATAAATATTATTTCTTAAGATAACAATATTTTATTAAAAAAGAATATATATATATATTTAAATAATTTTATTGTTATAATAAATTTATATAAATAATGAATATAATATATTTATAATTATATTCAAATTTATTATATATATATATATATATATATTTGTTGAAGTTGATGCCTCAAATTATTTGGAGAAAAGGGTCACATTACAATGAAAAGCATTCAACATACAATGAAGAGATGAACTCGGTGAGACTTTAACTCAAGGCCTCGACAAGATCCATAGGGGTATCTAACACTTAGCTACTCCCCAAGGGATATATATATATATAATTATATAAATTTTATATTTTACAAATTATTATTCAAGTATTGAGTGATAATAATTATAAAATTTTAATATATGTATTTAAATAATGAATAATTTTATATATATATTACATATATAATTATATAAATATATATAATGATATAAATATATTTACAATTATAAAATTTGAATAAATATATTTATTTAATGAATATATATGTTAATTTTACATTTATATATATTTATCATATATCTATATTTTTATATATATAAACATATAAGTTGATATAAATGTATGTATTATTATAAATGAATTATTTTAAATGTATTTACAAATGTATATTTACATTTTTGGTAAAATTATATATTTATAATTATAAAAAAATTAAATAATTATTTTGGTAATTATAAATAAATATGTATATATTTATATATATTTAACTAATTGTAAAAATATAATAGGCAAATATATAACTATATAATTTTTTTAAAAAAATTTCTATTTATATTGGTAATTATAAATCCTTTATCAGTGATAATGTTTTAGCACTGATAAAGGTGTTTTTTATTAGTTCATCTCTAGTGTTGTTAACGACTGAGCTCTGTCTGCTCTTGAATATTATCACTAATAAAGATGCCTTTTTTATCTTAACTCATTTGTCACTAATAAAAAACACTTTCATATGCTCTTTTTTTAAAAGAGATGATAAAATTGATTTCAAAGTATTTAAAGGAACCCTTAGTCTGACAAATTCATCCATGATTATCATGATCTCCTGGAACTCCCCAACTACCGGTGCGACACCTCTACGATCTCTTAGATGATTCAAGGCTAGAATACAAGGTCTCTTATTTTATCCATTTCAAATTTCGTTGTTTCATTTTTTTCATTACATTTTGTTTCCTTTTTTCTCTATTATAAACCATGAAAAATCCTACATCTCATATATCTCTCTCTTCCTTACCTATATCTACACAAGGCCACCCCTACTCTGTATACTCAAAAAAGATTCATACGGGACCACAATGAACAACATCTCTCTCCACTTTTTCTACTAATGGTCATTCATTTTTATAATAATGTAATATTATTTATAATAACTTTCATATGGTGTGGATTTTCATTGTCCAAAATTTGTTACCATAGTATTACATGCACTGGATGATAAAAAAATCTTAAAATTATATTGGAAAACTTTTAGAGGGAATTCTATTTGATATTAATAATATAAAGTGGGATAATATATATTTTTTTATTCTGAATGAGTTAACATATTTCAGGGAACTAATGTTCAAATTTCCAATTTTTTATTATTTAACATTAGCATTATATTTTATTTATATAATTTAATATGAAAATCCTAGTTAATTTTTTATTGAAATTAAAATAATAATACCTATTCAGTTTTTTATTTCATCCAAACTCAATAGTTGTGATTTATTACCAACATGTTGTTTGCATATAATTCATTTATAGGTTCCTCATATTCTTATAGTTATTGAAAAAAATATTCAATATGAAATTATTGTTATGAGTGAATAATATATTCTTTTGAGGAAGGGATATCATTATTAGATATATCAATTATTTCCATTATTAATGAATGGTTTATAATAATATCTCATTTCCATTAATTTTATAATTAGTTCAGATAAATAGTGAATTTTAATAATCATATATTAAATATATTTAATTAATTATTATTATTTTATAATTATAAATGAAAATATATCATAGCACAACACTATAGATCTGATTCCTGTAGAAGAGTTTCCATATGTGACATCATCTATTGAAGATGTTATATATGTGTTTAATTTTTTTATCCAATTATTTTATAAAGAAAATACTCTAGAAAAAGGAAGTGATATTTTATGAACTGACCTTATTTGAGAAAATATATTTTCCCTAATTTTTTGTGCATATGTGTTATCATATCAATAAATTTCCCTTTTACAAAACTTTAACATCACAATATAGTCCAACTATTCATAACATGACCTGAGTTGACACAAAAGGTTACATAACCTTTGGAACCATCAAAATAAATCCAAATGATCAATAAAAAAATTTAAAGATCAACATGATCAATGATAAATTTTCCAAAAACCAAACTAATGTGGAAGGTGAACCTATTTGAAATAGTAAACAATATAATCAAATGAATATAAAAGACTATATTAAAAAAATTATCAATTGTACAAATACTAGTTAAAAATAATACCCTATATGAATAATCAACATACTATTTAAGAGGACAACTTCATGAGTATTAACTATACATAATTTGATACTCTATCCCTTCGAATAAATAATCAACACTCACAACCTTGAACCCATGGAAACATCTGCTACAAGTGTACCATAATGAAATAAAAGTTCTTATGTAATATAAATAAGTTGGATTTCATAGATGATTTTGCATGCCCTTGATCCACATGAAAACCATGAATCTCATTTTTAGTTGATGAAAATATTCCAAATGTGTAATATTTGAATGTAGTATAAAAAATATATTAGTTGTAAAAAACATAAATAATTTTTTTGAAAAAAGGACCTCAAGTTTCACATTTCTTGTTGATAATATAAGGAATCATTTTTTTAATATAGATATATAATACAATACATATAATTCATAAATGTCCACATTTTAAAATATCATTCAATAAAATTGATATTGTATTAGGCATATATATAATAAATCAGTAACCTATTCCAAATAACAATCACTACTGTTATTTAATCTATCCTCATATGCTTTATTTCCTTCCAATATTCCATGACTATTTTCCTCCCTCTTAGATTGTTTCCATTATTATAGGTCAATACTTCTTCAATGTATTTGAATACCACATCTCACAATTCTATATTCAAATGTTTCATTATTTCATCCTCATTATTTACTACTTCCCCTGAAAACATTAAATGGAACCTAAAAATTAATCAAAACAAATTGACTGAAGTTTTTTTTATATTCATTTTCTTATAGGACTCACTTAGTTAATTTTGACGAAACTTCATAAAAAATAATTTTTATGTCTGTACAGTCACATTGGATCCTACTAGAGCTCTTCTATTAGTAATACATGGACGAGATTATTACAATTATGGTTGACCTCCCAAAAATAATCATGTTGAAGCTTTTTTGTGAGAAAATTAAACACCAAAAAACCATTTTATTCTTTTCTCTTTAAAAAGTTATAAAATTAAAAGGTTTTCAATATGAAAGTATATTTTTTTCCATTAAAAATGAAAAGATCTCCTCAGTAATGATTTCGTCTTAATCAGAAGGATAAATTCCCATAGCATCTAATAGAAATGGTTGGTTGTCATGATCTCTCATCTCCGTCACACCAATAAACCTATAGGGTTGTATCTCCGCAAAACCGTAAAAAAAATGAAAAACATCAGAGGTAGTGGGAAATAGTAAATTTCTATAAGTGTATGGAAATGACTAAGAGTGGAGGTCATGTGGTTTTTAATGTTCACTACTTCATTTTTTAAATGTAATATGATAAATGTCATAATTAAAGCTACAATTAGGATAATTTTTAACTAAATTTTATAAATGGAACATATATTTCACATATATATGAATGAATGGGATTAGTACCATAGGTAAGAGTCAGTTAAGATCAGTGGGGATGATTTAATGTTCTAATGGTTGTGTCACAGATATTTTTTTTTATCATTAATAGATATTATTTAATTTTTTTTTCTGAATACATGTCGCCACTATATTATATATTGTATGATCTACTATGAGATGTAGTAATCCAAAATGATAAATCATACACATTATTTTATGAATTTTGGATTAAGTATTTATGGAAACATAGTGGATTTCCATAAATGATGGTGGGTGGGTATCAAGAAAAAAAATACAGTAATAAAAACTCTAGAGGATTGTCAAATGGAAATTGTGCGCCACAATGATGTGAGGAAGGGTAGTTTGAAAGAGGGAGTGAAATAATTCAACCTATTATGGAGTGAAATCATGTGTCTTGGAAATTATTAATTAATGGTAGTGTAGGATAGTTGTATTGGAGTCTTTATGTATTATATCTATTTTCATTAAAGTGACAATTTTACTAAAATATTAATGAAAATGTGGACATTTATGCATGAAGTATGTTTAATTTCTATTACTCGAGATATGCTAACTATTTTTTTACACATGAAAAAAATGTATTATACACATGATGATTCTACCAATATCAAGGAACAACATGTTTTTGATGATAAAGCTATATATTTATTAAGGCATTGACAATATGTTGATGAAAGAAAAAAATGTGGCAACTTCATAGTTTTGAATGAAATTATCAAAGAAATAATTCATTCTATAAAATTAGAGGATGGTTGGAATCAAATCAAGTAACATATTAAACCCAATAATTAAATATTCATTATTAATAATGATTTCAAAACAAGGATTGATGTGTCTATTTATATTAATTCATGGTGGAAAATCCAATCAGTAATGATGTAGAACCTATAGAATGATAGAATGGTAATGTAAAGATATAATTTCTATATATTATGAAACATTATATAATTAATCATTGATTAAAATTTCATTATTCCTTAGAGATTTTGTTTATTTATGGATATTTATGTAATACAATTTTATTAATGTCCATTGGGAAAGCCCATCGAGGATTTAAATCTCATCTTATGATGTTAAATATTTGGAATTCTATGGGGAATGTAAATCCACACCCAATATTTAGTTATTCATATATTATATTATAGGAAACATGGATGGATTTCAACAATTATCACAATATTAAATATTAGGTGAATTACAGTTGATAATATATTATTTGAAATTTTTTATTTTATAAAAACATCGTTGATTTTCCTTAATTTTTTAAAGATAAATTTTTTCTCAAATAATGTATGTGCATCAAAATCAATGTACCAATATTTAAAAGTAATGAATTGGGAAACATTTATTTGAGAATAAATCTTTATTTATTTTAAACTAACAAAGAAAAAGAATAATTGTTTTATGATGAACAACATTTTTTCCATTATTCATATGAAAATTTAGGAATAAAAACCAATAGTAACATCTATATTACATCATGTTCTATATAAGAAGGATTCTGTAAATTATGTGGGAAATATAGTTGATGAAAACAAAAATAATTATGGAAAATATGTGTAAGTATGATATAATTGGAAATCATTTTGATTCATAATAATAATAAATAAATATAACTATTTATATTCATATTTTTTATATGGTTTAGAAACAATAATAATCAATTATCATATTGTATGGAAAGATATTTCCTTTGGCATTTAATAGACCAGAACAATATAGTATCATTATAGGGTTAGCTTTTTTAGTCCCTCAATGAACATATATCAAGAAGATAAAGCCACATAAAGATACATATAATGTGTTTAGATGATTCCTGCCCAAAATAGACTCACTATAAGAAATTATTTTTCATTCTTGTTTGGAAGATCAATTTATGATAATGGATCATAGAGAACCATAAGTGGAACAAAGATCTGTATGTGAAATAAATAATCCAACTATCATTGAGTCTTGACATTCCCCCAACCTCATACCTCAAATGTGCTAATCAATTTTTTCATTACCCTTTCTCCAAAATGTTAATCAATTAAATTATTATGACATTATTTTAGTAAAATTATATAGGAAATGGTTGTATATGATTTTTATATGTCAACACTGATTCATCGATATGTTGTCATCAGTACAGCGCATAATATCTCACAAGACAAGGTACAAAATAATGACATTACATATAAACACATGCATCCCACACCCTTTTTTATGTATGTAACGTTTTTTTTATGTATCTATAATAGTTGGGTAATGATTGGGAGATTTGGGAAAATGTTTTAGATTGGTTTCAGGTATTTTATAAAGGATATCATTTTGAGCATTATTAAGGGAAACCATCAATGATATCTTTGAAACTATACAAGTGGATGTACTGGTATTTGAATGTGTTGTGCATGGTTTGACTATTAATTTGAGGAACCCATGTGAGGTCTTTTTTAAGGTAGTATAATGCACTAGGTTAACACATGGTTTTCCTAACCTTGAATGTTAACTATGTCCGTCAATAAACTTTTTGTTATGGGTTCCCTCCAGATTTTTCCTAAACTCATCACATATCATACCATAAAAACCCAACATGATTATTTTGGTTATGAAGTGTTGGAAGGGCTCTCCCACTCATTTTTTAATCAATTATATGTGTTATCAAGGTGCATGGAAGGTAATTCTTCTCTAGTAAGAATTATAACTTTTACCATTCCTGTATATCCTTATATCTAGATCAATATCTATATTTTTATTCTCGATATAATTCTTTCTCTTGTAGATAATGGGTTTTTTTCCTAGTGTAATGATATTAGGTCACTTTTATTACAGTAAACAAGATCTAAGGAGGTTTTGTAGAATTTTCACTCAGATTTTTGGTGCGGTTTTGAGATGGACGATTTCACAGTAAACAATATCTAAGGAGGTTTTGTGGAATTTTCACTCATTTTTATGACAATAAACAAGATATAAGGAGGTTTTGTGTAATTTTATCGATGAAATACCGATAGAACTAGAATCCATGGATTAAAAAAATGTATTTTCATGATTTTAATCTTTTATTTTGATGTATGAAGCTTGTTGAAAATCTCATTTGTGATGTTTTGTGGTCTTTTGGGAAAATGGGTAATTGCGATGAAATGTTCATTTTATTGGATTTTAAAATGATGTATTGAAAATTGGATTCTTCGGTTTGTTAATGGTAATGATTCTTGAAAATGGTTTACAATAAATTGATGATTTATTGAAAGATGAATTGTCATGGTTAACAACTTAAGTAATTATTCAAGTAAGGAGTGGCAGTTTGCATAATGTTGTGACCATGGCATGAAATGACGGTTTTGTGGTTATTTATTTATACATTTTATTTAAATGAATTCTAATTGGAGGTGATTATCAATATAAAAGGGTATGTACATTCTATAGAAGCACCACCACCATGTATATGTGGGAAGGAAGTACCACTTGCTTTTGAAATTAGTAAACGGCCTTGGTTTGTAAGATCCACCATGTTTGGTACACTAGGTTGAGTGTGTGAAATATTATTTTTTTGTTTTGATTATTCATGTGTCTTGGAAAGTTTATTTATTTGTGCTAATATGTGATTTTTAGAATTATTATTTCTTGTTTGTCATATTTTATTGTATTTTGTGATTGTGGGTACAATTGGACTGGTATGAGTGTGTTTGGATTTCATGAAATTGTTTCAATATTGGGTGTATTATAAAAACTTCTTTTATATAAATGTTATAGTGTTTCTATCCTAGCAGTGTCTATTGATATTTTATTCGGGGAAATCTTACTGAGTTTTACTACTCACCCCCTACAGTTGAACTTGAGTACATTTGAAGATGTGGTATTCTAGGACATAGGTAAAGGTAAAGCATCTCATTTCACTAGTGGTTCCGTAGGATGCTTGGGTGTTATTGTTTTGAATGGAGTATAGAGATTTGGATGGATCTCTAGAATGTGTCAAGGTTTTCATTAGGGTCATGATTAATACTCTTCTGCTTGGTAATCAAAATTTGGGATTATTTTGGATATGATGTTT
Source organism: Viscum album (assembly GCA_963277665.1). Taxonomy (NCBI): domain Eukaryota; kingdom Viridiplantae; phylum Streptophyta; class Magnoliopsida; order Santalales; family Viscaceae; genus Viscum; species Viscum album. The sequence continues at coordinate 409,728,544 of OY728128.1, read as the reverse complement.
TGGATTTTATAATTTAAATGGAAGTGGTATATTGCTGGTTGTCTCTTAGTAATTTTATTTCATGGTCTTTTTGGTTGAGATAAATCATGTAGTTTTGGATGATAATTCATTGATTGTTTTCTTGACTTTATAAAATGTTTAATTTGTTCCATAATTGTTATTAAATACCTCAGAATTTATTTCCATACATTGGATGCATGGGAAAGTTATATGTGGACATGTAGCATCTCACCACCCGTTGAAGACAATGAGTATGGTTTTGGATGTTAAACGTTGTATTAGTTTGTTCCGTTCATGACCTCCTGGTTTTTTGGTTCCTTGGAATCAGTTATCAGTATCAGATTTGGCATTATTTTTCAATCCATCCATTATGTACGGAACATATTAAGGAGTAGGATAGTAAAAACTTCAAATGTATATCCTAAAAATATATAGAATAAACTTTAATGTTTTCCATCATGTTAGTAGAGAGTTGGGTCCAAAAATTATTTTGGAGATTCTTATAAGCATTTGGAATCTCATTTTTATGGATATTGCAAATGAGATGAGAATGGAATGTGTGGAATAAATTTCATCCCACAATGATTCATATTTCATTGGAATTATGATTAATGATGTGCTATGGATATATGGATTTGATGAAAAATTATTAAAATTATTTTCAAATGTTTCAATTTAATATGTGGACATTTATGGTATTATGAAAATTTATCAATTTTCAAAACATAGTGAATTAGTAAAAAATGATGAAACATGGGAACTGTGATCTTCTAGAAAGCCTTGTTGGTATAGTTTAAATGATTTTGAATTTGAAATTTTTGTCATTTTCATGATAAGGGTGTGATACTTATAGGTTTTTTTGTGTTGATATAAATTGAACCAGATAAACAACCTAGAGACAAACCAGACGAGGTAACATAAAATGTGGTTTCACTACAGCCCCATGTAAAAGAACAGCTAGTGTAGAGTATTGTGGATTCTTTCCATCCTAGGAAATTTTGGAATTAAGTGAATGATCCATTGAAAGTGGATCATGCAATTTCATTTTATCATTGAATCCAACCATATTAATGGTTGATTATAAACACAATAAGGTGGAGGCATGGTTGACTAGAAGAAATATGATATTTTAATTCAAGGGAAGACACACAAAGTTGAAAATGATGTTATAGATGTAAATATTGGATGATCATGATTATTAGTGGTAGGAGTTGCTGGACTATGCTGGAATAGAACAAGGTATGCCATGGGAGGGTTTTAAGGAATTGCTTAATAAAAAATTCTACCCTCATACATTACTAATTCAGCACTCAATGTATTCAATTTTTTATGTAAGATAAAATTTTGGTAATGGAAAGTGAAGCTATGTTTATTAACATAATGTAGTTTAAAGCCGATGTGTTGGATTAGCCAATTTTTTTTCATCTAAAATAGTGGTGATATGTATATGTTATTACATGGAAATTTTGAATAGATCAGCATTATCTCAAATGGATATTTTCATAACTACAAGCATTGGAATCATGTTGGTGAATTTGGGAAATGTTGGGAAATCAATTGTTGGAATAAAAATGAATGGGGGAAGATATTTCTAGGGTGGGAGTATGGTTTAAAATCCAATGATTGATCGGTGAATATTCGTCCCAAGAATCATAATAATGCCAAAAATGTTCAATGTAGCTATATGGGCCACATCAAGAGGGATTGTACCTAACAACCTTGATAATGTCATAACTTTATGATGATGGGTTATATTCAGTGTTATTGTCATAATGCTCTCTGGTTGGGTGTTCACGATACTACTCAGGGTTTGTAGGAGTGCTCTACCTCAACAGGGCAGGGGTAGCAATATACCTTTCATCAGTTGAATAATGTTGGTCATGGTGATTCATGGAACACCATGAATCGTAAGTTGGGAAAAAAATAGATTTTTGTGGGAAGAATGTAGCTATTTGGATATGAGATTATAGGGATTGATGATAGGTCGGGACAATCCATGGTACGAGGTACAGTTCTTTTAAATTTTACCATGATTCTAGCGTTGATTTATATGTGTGCTTCGTAATTTTTATATCTTCATTTTATGTTAGTTTGATGGGTTTAACTTTTGAGATGATGCATTCTCTATTATAACATAAAAATCCTATAGGTCAGAGGGAGTTTCAAGCCTTGCTTTGTAGAGTATGTTGTATAATTGTGTATTAGGTTGAGTTGATGTGGGATTTCTTAGTGTTCGAGATTTATGATTATGATATAATCATTTGGATTGATAATTTAAATTTTTAGGCCTCAAATTGTTAATTATAAGAGAATAGTTATTTCATTGATGATTATAGAATTGAATATCTGTTTAGAGGTGAGAAGAATTAAATGATAGGTGCCACAGCCTTGTTTCCACTAGTAGATGACATGATCTCATATCAGTTGGAAGAGTTCTCACTATAATAAATGGAAGGATTTGAGTATATCTTTTTACAATGGTTTTTATAGAATTGATGAATCATATATTTTAGAAATATCTGGATTCTATTGAGATTGTATTTGTAGATTATCTATTGGTGTATTATAGTATAATGTTGGAGCATGACAATCACATGGAAACAATGACGGGGATCTTGAATGATCATTGTTTGTATGAAAAATTATCAAAATGATATTTTTTGATATAGTAGGATTATTTCATTGGTCATTTTATTTGAATGAATGTTGTTTCAGTTGATCCAGAAAAGATACAATATGTTATCTCGTGGAAACTACAAAAGAAAGTTTTTTGAGATATATAGATTTCGTGGTCTAGATAGCTATTCTCAATGTTATTTACATGATTTCATTTGATTGGCCTCACCTATTACAAATTTGACAGGGAAAATTTTTTCATTGAAATTAAATTAGTAGTGTATGAAATATTTTGAAGAGTATAAGAGTCTCCATATATAAAAACACAATTTTCCATTTATTGAACTAAGAAAATGATACATGGGGTATTGTGACGCCTCAAGATTAGGGTTGTGGTATGTTATTATGAAATGGTATCATGTGGTTGAATATATCATACAACCATTGAGGTTTTAGGAGAAGAATTACCCATCAAATGATTTGGAGTTGGCAGTGGTGGTTCATGACTTGAAAATGTTGCAACATTATCTCTCTTATGAGAAATTCATGGTGTTTATAGATCATAATAGTATAAAATATTATATATCAAATATAATTTAACCTGGAGAAATATTTGGGGTTTAATTATCGCAAAATGTTTTATTTTGACATGATGTACACCCAGAGTAAAGAAAATTTGGTGGCAGATTCATTATGTAAGAGATCATATGATTATGTGATGAACATGAATAAAATAAGTGGAAGTTGTAGTTGCTGGTAGAGGTAATGTGATTGGAATTTGAGGACCAGGGTGGTAGAGCAGTTTTCATTCCAGTATCATTGGTTCCCCACATTTTTGGTTTGTTTAAGGAGGCACATGTGTCTTATTCCATATGTATGGAGATGATGTTGAAACTCAATTGTGGGGAGACCAATGAGGGTTGGGAATAGTATATGAGTTCTATATTGGTTTTTTGAAATCATATGGTTGTACTAGTGTGTTGTAAGGAGAAAATTATCAGATTTAATATTTTTTTCTAGTGGGATTTCCCATCCTAGAATTCATAATATTTATAAATTGTTGAAAGAACAGTTTTGGTTGGCTTGTAGGAAAATAAAATTGGTGGTGTTTGTTTATATATTCATGAATTTTATGAAAATAAAGGGGGTGAAATAGTTTATGGTATTTATGTTTAAAAAATTACATATCCCTTTCTAGAAGTGGGAACAAATTATAGTTGAATTTTCAATATGTCTCCTATGAATGATCAGAAAGAATTGTTCGATATGGGTGATAGGGGGTCATCTCACAAATTTGGACCCTTCATCCCTATTTGTGAGTCTTATACGATAGAGGATATGTCCAAAATGTATATATTTGAGGTGTTAAAGAGTCTTGATATATGATTTATTATTGTATAAAAATGAGTTTTGGGGTTCACATCTTGTTTTTGTAAATATTTACAGTAATCCCTTGGAACATAGTTGATGATGGGTACAATGTATCAACCCCCATTGGATGAGATATTAAAGAGGATGATAAAAACATTGGAAGATATTTTAGAATCTTATGTGATGTATTTTTGTGGTTCATCTAATGATAACCTTCCATTGGTGGAGTTTACTTATAATAACAATTATTAGTCCTTGATACACATGTCTCAATTTGGAGAACTATTTGGGCATCCATATATTTCTCCACTATATTGGGTAGAAATGTGTGAGTCCTCCTTAGTAGGGTTGAGATGCTTCCAATAAACTACAAAGAATATCATGTGGATCATGATGATAATTGAGATCAATCAGAGTAGTTAAAAATCATATTAACACCATAGCGAATGACCATTTTCATTCGACGTGGGCAATGCTGTGTTTTTTAGAATCTCTCTTAGGCTTGGACATCGTCAGTTTGGAAGGAAGGTTATGTTACCACATTGATATATGAGGACTTTTGAGAAAATGGAGCGGGTTGGAGAGGTGGCATACTAGTTTTCCATTCCACCACAGTTCAATGTAGTGTTCTATTTATTCCATTTATCTTTGTTGAAAAAGTATCATCCAAATCATGAAATTGTGAAATGATGGGATCATGTTGAGATAAAGATGGTTGAGTCATTGGTGCACATGGTACTGTAGAATTTGGAAAGGAAAAATAATTTCTTGAATGGAAAATTCATTTGTTTATTTTTGGTTTGGTAGAAGCATGGTCAGATTCATGAGGATACTTAGGAGCGGGGGAAGTGATGGTTGAGCAATGGCCTGAGCTCTATTGGAAAAGCGTTGGATCTATAACTTCCAAGAAAGGAAATTCTTGTGGTATGGAAAGTATATAACATCCTTTTGATGAATGTTACAATTTTTATTCCTTTTTATATTTGTAAATATTTTGGGTAATGTTTTGGAGTGTCTATGAAGGATTCTGATGGGTTTTGGGGGGTTTTTAAGGGATCATGGTTTGTGTATTGTTAATGGAATTCATCTAGGATCTCCATGAAGCTGTGCATGTTGAGACAGTGGGATTATCATGGATTTCATAACTTTATCTAAATGTGTGGGGAAATATTTTGGGTCCCTTTTGAGGTAGTATCATGTGCATATTTAATGCACATTTATCCTAACAGTCCGAGCTATCTGTGCATGAAAAAACAAATTTGCTTTATAATTAACGGTTCACTCGAGATTCCCCCTAAAAACTTCCTATATTCTCCCATATGAACCCTAATCAGAATTTTTGGTCATAAATGGTTATAATTGGTCTCCCCTCATTATAGAAATCATTTTATGGATTCTGAAGGTGCAGGGAATGTGATTCTACTAAGTATGCCTTATCTTTTATATCATTCTGGGGTTTCCATTGATCTAGTTCTCTCTCTCTCTCTCTCGGTTTAATTGATATACTATCATATCATTTATATCAATGGTTTTTGATCCTGGAATTAATGATATTTATTCTTGTTAATGATTGTAAAATAGATCTTTCGAGGTTTTGTGGAATGTTCACCTGGATTTCTAGTGCCATTGTGGGTCAGTCAATTTCACTGAAACAGTCAAGTATGTGGCTTCTCACTCAAATCCATTTTTATATAATTACAAGACTTGGTTTCTATAATATTTTTTTCTTGAAATTAAAATTTTAATATATATTTTGAAGATTGTTGGAAATCCCCTTTGTGTTGTTTTGTGGATTTTTGGGAAGATGGGTGATTGCGGTGAAATATTATTTGTTGTGGGATTTTAAAATGTTGATTTTAAAATCAGTTTCCTGGTTTAGATTATGGAAATTGTTTTTAAAAAGGGTTACAATAAAAAAGGATTCTTATTGAAATATTAATTAACATTGTTAATGGATTAGGGGATTTTATGGTTGGAAATGGTGTCCTACAGAGTGGAGTGGACTTGGTGTGATATGCTTAATGTTTGGTTAAGAAGTTATGCATTTTGTTGAATTGGATGTGATGTGTGAGGGGAGTACCACTATTAATAGGGGATGAATAGTGTACAGAAGGGCCTCCATTGGGGATATGATGGTGGTAAGTACCACATGATTTTGAAAGTAGTAAACATGCATGAATGAGATGTTCCACCATGTTGGTTATAATAGGATGAGTGTGTGAAACATTTTGGTTGTGTTTAGATTATGCATGTGGCTGTAGAAGATGTTTTTTTTCTGCGAATACGGGATGCTAAAATAGATTATAGAGTTTTTGACTTATTATTCTTATATTGTGTGGATTTTGGTAAAATCGTATTTGTAAGGGTGTTTTTGGATTACTGGTAATTGTTACACTATATGGTTTTTTTATATAAACTGATTTATATAAATTTTATAACAATGATGTCATGGTTTAATTTGTATGGATGTCATTTGGGGATAGCCTAATAAGTATCATTACTCACCCCCTGCTTTGGCACGTGGTTGATTATTTAGATGTGGTATTCTGATACAGATGGAAAGGTAGATCATCTCATTTCATTAGTGGTTTCTAAGGATTGTTGGGTGGTATTATACTTCATAGATAATTGAGTTTGGGGTAGTTAATCGATGTCTGTCAGGTTTCCTTTGGATCTTGATAATTAGTATTTTGGTCGATACTATATATTTGGGATTTTTGTGTTAATAATGTTTTGGTGTATAGAATTGTTATATAAGAGTTTTATTTTATGGTTTTATCTTGGTAATGTATTATATATGTTTATTTTGTTAACAGGAATCATGAAGTTGTGGTTGGTTTTTCCTTTTTTATTTATGGTTTTATTCTAAGGGGAATTTTTTCCCCAATTGTGCCTTAAGCCCTTGGCATTTATTTCCTGATTTAGTGCGTTGGGAACATCACAAAAGGACAAGTAGAATCTTATAGCCTACTCAAGACAATTTAACAAGGGGCAGGACATTACAACATGTTGGTGAGGATTGGGGTACCACATGATCCGACTATTGAGTATCCTTTTCCACATGATTGTCTGTGTATCAGAATGGTAAATGATGCTAATGAAGCTTTTATAACATTATCATCTAATATTATAAAGATTAATGAGGTATGAATTCAATAAAATCACATTTAAAACAAATCATGATTAATGATAAATATAATATAGTTTGGTATTTTATTTTAGAAATATAATGAGGTATAGAAATGTGAGGCCGAATGAACAAAATTTAGTGAATATAACATAAAATAAAAATCTTCTTTTTAGATTATAGTCTCTCTACTGGTTCTAGATAAACCGTCGTTATCCTAAAAACTATATGAATAGTCTAAATTTAAAGAGAAATTTATTTCTTACATTAAATATGATGAACAAATATATTGAGATTTAATATCATATGGTATAGGCTTGATGCCGTAAATGATATTATCAAACATTAATGAATGATTTTCTTATTTGTTTACTCATAAATAATGTAAATATTTAAAATTTAAATGCCTAAATATTTAGTTAATATGTTTACTAAATTCAACTTCTATTCATATTTTCTACAATTGTTTATATTATATCTATATAAATGTTTTATCAAAAGTTGTAAGATTTCGATTCATTAATCCATGTAACAAATTTACAGCAAAACCAAATTTTGATAATGAAGATATAGAGAATAAGATATTTGAGTTAATCAAAGCATGTAATCAAAAACTATAAGATAAAGAAACATTTTTATTCTTATAATAAGAAAGAAAAACTATAAAATATAATCACATAAATTAAATTTTAATATTTTACATTATTTCATATCTGTTGTTTAGTTATGGAAAAATGGATTCTGATCACAATATAAATGTACATTTGAAATATATTATTTTTTGTATCAAATACATGAATATACAAACTATCTAGAGAAAAAATGTTGTGTATTTTGAATTTTAATACTATGAAATCGTCATTTTAGAGAAAAAAAATAAAATTGTATTTTTCATTATATGTTTGAACAAGAAATTTTTTATTATTGGAAGGCATATAAATATAGGATAAATCATGGAATGAAGTCTGTTACTAATGAGATAAAGCCTTTGGATTATAACAGATGGGCATAAATTAAGTTATATATATAAATAATTAACTATCAAAAAAATATGAAAACTATTTATTTATTTTGTTCAACAATTATACAGTGTCGGAATGAAGATAATGGAATTGATTGTGTATATTATGATTTCAAATTTATTTGAGATTTTATAAAGAATAAAATTCACATCATCCCCCAAAAGGTAATATCTAAAGGTAGTAACAATTTATTAAATAGGTTTAACAATAAATCGGTTTTAAATATTTTCGTTGTACTATCATTTTTCTAGATAACATAGATATTCCAAAGAAGTATTGTTTTGTTTTGATGAGAGGGTGGAAAATATTTTTTCAAAGTGTATAATGTCGACAAATTGAGGTGGTTAATTTCTAATATTGTATTTTGTATGTATTTTGAGCATAAAAATATATTTGGGGGTTGATGAATTGGGATCATAATTCATATTTGTTAATTTTTATCTATTTATCATGAAGAAATATATTGGAGGAAATAAATTAGAGTAGATTCACTAACCAAAAAACAATAAAATTTGTGGGAAATGAAAGAGGTGGAGGTGGAGTCATAGTCAGATTCATTGAATGATTTAGAGGTATACATTTAGGAAAACAATTAGGAATAGGATATGGAGTACTGGCTTGAATACAATAAAATTTGAAGGAATAAAATTAGAATGAGGATTATACAAATATTGATTTTGGGATGAATTGGGTAAAATCTCACACAATACATTTCACTGAGGGAGTGAAAAATTGGTAATGTGTTTTAGGTGGATTGATGAAATTATTATTCTCACAAAAAGTTTATTTGATTTTATAATTGGTAGTAATCCACCTATTTTATTATTCTATAAAGGAAATATAAATTTCTCCACTATTGTTATTTATGAAATATATTTTCAGTTCCAATTCATTAAAAGGTATATAATCTATCATAAATTCTTGAATAAATATACTTGTAGTAAACCAAAAAAATTTATCTGCTATTTGTGAGAAATATTAGGGGAAAACTAGAATTGATATATCGTGGTCATCGAGGAGAGATGGTGTTAAAGTGTATATAATCAGTTAAAAATTAAAATTCTCATAAAACAATTGTAACTCACTATAAATATAGGAATATGATTATATGATATAAATAATTTAATGAAATGATTCATAATTCATTATTGACCTGTATGCAATAGTCTCATGTCAAATGCACACACGAGGTAACATCTCTTACTAAAATTGTTTTTTTCTTGTTTAAAATAAAATTCTATTAAATGAAACTAGTGTTGTACCTAAAAACATTTAAATTAAATTATATTGTTTTTATCCTTTAATATATTTATTCCAAGGTCATTAGTTATGTAGGAATCAGCCTCACCTCATTCTGACACACGATTTGACTGGAATGACTCCATGTGTGCATCATATTCTAAAGTGAAATATATTTTATTTCAATAACAACTAACATACTCAATAAATATAATTAATATTATAATTGTTTTATTAAATTAGGAAACTGATCCAAAATTTATTTTTTATGTTTAAGAATCAGATGCACCTCAATATGATACACAATATTATAGGTAAGACTCAATGTATTAGTTATCAGTATAAAATTGACATTTTTGACAAACAAAATATGTCACTCACTTAAAAATGTGAAAAATAACATGTATGTTCAATAATAGTTTGGAAAAATATTCATATATCATTTCTAACATGTTAGAATCATTTCCATGTAAATCCAAATCACAATGAAAAATTTATGTCAAAAAGTGTATGATTAGAGTTTAAAATGATATTTTTGTAAAAAAAAGTGGCATACTAAAAATCAGGGAAATACATTTGTATTATTTTAATACACAAGGAAAATCATCCATAAGACATTGTATAGTATTATGAATACTATCTACATCAATTTTATGCACAATGTGACATTTATTACTCCATTTTCATCTTTTTATTATAAAATGACATTAATTTTAGAAAAAACCAATTAAAATAAACAAAATTGACAAGTTCATTTGGTTTGTTTTGGTAATTTTGGAAAACAATAAATAGGTAATTTATGACATGTAAAAATAATCTACACCTCAATTTGATGAATGTTGTTCACATTGTGACTCAATGTTTCTATTATCAGTCTATAATTGACCTTTTAATGCTAAAAAATTCACTCATTGAAAAATGAGAAATCAAATCAAATTGTATTAATTATATAGGAAAATAATTCATAATTAATTTGTTATGTGTAAAAATCAATATCATGTCATACCCACACATAATAATACATGCATGACACAATTTTTGCGTTTCCACTTCAGGATAACATTTTAGTTATAAATGAAAGTGGAAACATCAAAAATAAGATAAAACATTATATTGTCTAGATACTTCATGAAAACGAACCATATTTTATTTTTAAAAAAATTTAATCATTCTAACATAAATATGACATAGGGTATTAAAGATATGGTTCAATGTGTATACTTTTAATCAGAATTGACATAATTTTTAGAAGAAAATCAATTATCATATTCAAGACAAAGAAAATATATTTGGATGTTTTTATTAATTTAATCAAATGATATTTAATTATTTTTTTATATGTAGGAATTATCCACAACTCATTATGATACATGATGTTCCATGTATGACATAATGTGTTTGTTATCTGTTTAAAACTACAATTTTAATAAAAAAATTGTAACTCACTAAAAACAATGAAAATTTTATCATATTCACATGGTAATATATGAAAAAAAATCATATTTAATTTATAAACATATTTTAATCACTATCATGTAAGACCCATAAATTATGAAACCAGTATGAATCAATGGTTTTTTTCTAGTTTAAAATGAAATTTTATTAAAAAATAAATCTATAATACTAAAAGATAAGTAAATTCAATTTTTCACATTATACTTTAGAAAAATAATCCATAATTTATTCAATATATGAGGGAATATTCCATATCTCAATCAGATGCATGGTGTTACCATTATGATTTCAGCTATGTATTTTCTAAAAAAATTGACAATCATTTTAGTAAAAAAAAAATTTGTCATACTAAAAATTTATTAAATACATTCATATTGTTTCTTTATATAGGAAAATGATCTATATATAATTTTCTATGTGTAGTAATAATCCACACTAAATATAAATACATGATGTTCTCAGTTTGAATCAATGTATTCGAAACCTATATAAAATTTACATTTTATTTATAAAATGTTTCATTGATTGAAAATAGAGAAATCACACTAAAATTGGATTAATAAATTTTGAATAACATTCGTAAATAATTTTTTAGATGTATGAATAAGTCCCTTGTTGATTACACACAAAAAGAAACCATTATGGATAAAAGTGTATGTTTAGAGTTTAAAAAAAAATTTAACAAAAAAAGACCAGAATTTGTAAATCTGAGTAAACATATTCATATTTTATTGATACCTTAGTAAAAAATCCATATATTATTAGAGACATGTATGAATCATACTCACTTTAATCTGACATGTATTTTGACTTGTATGACTTCATGTGTGGCTTTTTAATCAGAATTTACATTAATTTTAATAAAATAAATTACATACACTAATCCATGATAATGCATTCAAATTGTTTTTTAAATTTTTATAAATAATAAATATGTCATTTTATATATGTAGGAATTAGTCTCACATAAATCTTATACACAATGTTACTAATATGACTCAATTCTTCTATTAAAAGTTTAAAATTATAATTTTAGTACAAATTTTTTCACTCAATGAAACAAAAGAAAATACATTGGGGTTTTCATGACAATTTAGGAAAATTATTTATTATTTATTTGTTATTTATATGAATTAGTCTCATGTTAAACCATATAAGATGCAATATTTATGACTCAATGTGCATCTTTTCAGTTCAAAATGACTATTTTGTAAGAAACAATATTAATATACTAAAAATTAATGAAACAAATTCATAATATTTTTATAAATATTTATATTTTATCAATAAGACAATTTAGGCATGTATAATTCAGTTTCGCATCAAACAGATCCATGGTGACACATTTATGACACCATGTGTGTTATTTTATTTAAATTTTACATTACTTTTAAAAAACCTATCATAATCAAAACTAATAAAATGCATTCAGATTATTATGTGTCTTCTATTAAATGATCTACATTCCTTTTTCTATCTATGAATTAGGATCACCTTAATATTATTCATGATGTTCCCGATATGACTCTATTTTTCTATTATTAGTTTAAAATTGACATTTAAATATAAAAAATAACTCACTAAAAATTGGACAAACATGCTATGATTATCCTGATAATTAAAGAGACATATTAATTGTATATTTTTGATGTGAATGAAATAGTCTCATATCAAACACAAACACAATTCAACCTATATTTATTAAACATCATGTTTCTTATTAAAATTTAAATTTTAGTAAAAAACATTAGTGTATTAATCAAAATTGATAAAATTTATTTTTATTTTTTAGATACATTATGAAAACGGGATGTTTATTCATTATAAACATCTCTATTTGACACATGTTGTGATAGGTATTACTTGATTTCTGTCCTTTTATTCATGATTAACATTATTGTTAGTAAAAAAAACCCATATACTCAAATCGATGAAAAACATTCAAATTGTTTTGATATAGTTATAAGATGAATGATATGTCATTATTAACGTGTATGAATTATCAACAGCTCATCATGGCTCATGCTGATACTGATATAACTTCGATAAAAATTTTATTTCAAAGAAGTCCATAATTTTTTTAATGAAAATAAAATTACAATACAATAGTTTTTTTCATGTATTTATGTTGAATGTTTTACTTCATTTAAATTATGTATTTGTTGCTAATTTGTCAATCTTCTACTACTACTTTTTAGGATGTTTTTATTTGTTACATCTCATCGCATGACCTATTTAGTTTGTTGTACTGTTCTGTAGCATCACACTACAATGTACCCCTTTATAAACAATAATAAATTTGATACTAAATAGTTTTATTTCATCACTACTAAAATTCAATCCTTTTAACCCAACTGTGGCAATAAAAACTATTCCAATGTTGATAAAGACATATTCATGGTTTTAAAAATGCATTTTTTGTATTATTTTCTAGTGGTACTCATTTTTATAATGGTAAGGAGAAATCATTCAACACATACGTGGATGTTATGAAAATAAAATAGTGGGCTCTGGGTAAGCACACATTTAGGCCGTTTTTTTCCAATATTTGATGATTACAATGAAAAAACATTTGATATTGGATAGTCAGGATTAGTATAATTAATGGTTATTTTTCTATCTATTTAAATAAACCATATATGGGGTGTTTTGGGGGAGTTATAAGTTGATGGTTAGTGTACTATTTTCCTACCCATTCTCCCGAATGATACACTTTGAAAATTTCAATATAAAAATTATTGATCTAAATTGGTTCCTCATAATGCTATGTTTTCCCAAATCTAGCCCTAACATAGTTTCCACTTCTTTTGTTGGCTATAGATATCCTCCATCTTCATCCAGCAGTGATCTGTTGGTGGTTCTTAGGGAATTAAAGGCATGTATTCTGTTTTTATTTCACATTCATCATTGCTTTCATTGTATTCATTTATTGAACTCTCATAGGATCATGGATCTACTCCATTAAAAACTGATCAACTCTTATACTAATCATACTGATATTTTTTGGACATGAAACCATATTTATGTAGGGTTTTTGAAGATCAAATCCACTTATATTGGAGTGTTGTCACATTAATCATTTTCTCTAAAATGTGTGAGGATGGTTCATTTACTATTTAATTATATTAGTTAAGAATTTGAGGATTTATTTCAATATTATTTACTTTCGTGATTTAAATTTTAAAATTTAAATATAAAATTTAATTGAAAAACCTCTTTATTTAATTATTGGGAAGTCGTAGAAATTTTTTTTCTGAATGTGAAATTGGGTTTATAATTTAAAAATGATGATTTTAAAATTGGGATTTTCATTTCAGGCATGAAACATTAGTTGATAATTTTTTCTATAAAAGAAATTTTTTATCAAAGTGAATTTGTAAAATTTGATTGGAATGGAATTTGCAATATATGGTTTGAATATATTCATATTCAGTTGGGAAGAATAAGTTTATGAATTTTCCCTCCTCAAAAATGTGATGGATAAGGGTTTGAAATTTACCTTATTATAATGGTTGACCATGGAACAAATGAGGGAAGGTATGAATCACAAATCATGAGTATGGGGAGGTCCATGTTTACAAAAAAATTTTGATTTGTGTGATGGAAAGAGGTATGAAAATATTTTTCAGTGAAATGGAATTTAAATAATAGTTATGATGATTTCTATGGAACTACATGGTTTTAATATAAATTAATAATTTTATTATATATTATGTTTTATATTTTAATATATATTAATGTTATAAATTGAATTATCCAATTTTAGTGAGTTTGGTAGTCATTGTGGTTAAACTAATAGAGTTTTAACATCTACCACTTCTTGTTCACGTTGGTGAGATTGTAAATATTTTTTATGGAGACATTGATAAAGTGATACTTTCTGATGAATCTAGTGATTCATCTTGATACATTTTACTGGGTATGTTGTTGGATCGTGAAGCATGTAGGGAGTTTTTTTCTTTGTGTATTTAGAGTCATTGGAGTTTTGATGGTTTTGGATTTTTCTTATCCTTTGATAATGATGTTGGTCTTGGTTTCTACTTTTTAGTATTATTCCTTTTGGTATTTTTTTTTAAATTGTGTTTTGTTACATTATTCTCATGCATAATATAATGGTTTTATTGGTTAACATTATTTTGTTTGGTTTTATTATTTTTAATGGGAATATTTTCACCCATTTGTTTGTGAAGCCCTTCGAATTTATTTCCTGTATTTTGTTTCATGGGGATATCAATACAGGCCCTGTAATATCCAACATCTTCTTCATATTCTAATAACGAGTGGCGGGATGTTTCATTAGTATGCATAATAAGCATTATATTATTTTATAAATATATAATAATTTTGTAACCAATATTTTTTCACACAAATCATGATGATATATTTTTATGTGTATTTATTGTACCATGATTTTTTTTGGATCACTATTGAGTGTGAACCAAGATATAAAACATGTTAGTATTTATAGAAAATTATAATTTTAAATAACACAATGATTAGAATGTTGCATATACCATGTTTATTTATTATTACAATTACAGTTATTGTTATTATTATTATTATATAAATGTGAAACTATTCTCATGTGTTCATTTATAATACCAATTAATTAGTAGCATGTCAATGTCGATTGAGAATTCACTTCAAGATTATTTGTTTGACGGGTAAATTTTTAGATCATCCAGTTTGGGGTCATTAAAAATCGTATCATGGAGAAATTTTTAAATGGTTCTAGGATCATTGAGATACATTTTTTTATTTGGGGGTGATATTGGTTTTGATAATGTAATATTAGATCTCAATAGGTATGTGTAGGTAGAGTCTTCCATTTTCATTTTGGTAAAAAACCATGGGTTACCATCAGGACTAAACATTTGAATCCTGAATATGAAATTAAATATTATTATTTTTTATTTTTACCATTATTGATAAATTTTGTTCCACATTGAGTAAAATTATATATATTTAG
The DNA here is from genome assembly GCA_963277665.1 of Viscum album. Classification (NCBI taxonomy): domain Eukaryota; kingdom Viridiplantae; phylum Streptophyta; class Magnoliopsida; order Santalales; family Viscaceae; genus Viscum; species Viscum album. Next base: position 409,712,745 of record OY728128.1, on the reverse strand, counting down.
AATTTTCATGATTATTTGGATGAATACAGTGGATGAATCTATGGTTAATGGTTAGCACTCAGGGCTTGAAAACCTATTTGGTGAACAGATGAATTGTTACAAAAAAATTCAATGATTTTCTATATGAATATCAATTTTTTTTCAAACCATTACAATAGGTTATACATTTTATTTATATTATTTTTTTATTTTTCACTTCATTTCAATGTGAAATTGATACTAACTGATTTTTATATTTATTTCCAGTGAATACAAATTTTTTTATGTGTTGATACCTTTCTAATTAATAATTTTATATGTTTTTTTCTTTACATTTTATGTAATAATTTTTTATATGAAAAATTATGATTTTATAAACTATTTTTAAAAATTGATATTTATTTGTTATTTACAAAAAATATCATTCTTTCATGAAACATTATTATATGTTCATGATTTCATTATGATATTCCCGAACTATTTCAGAATGGAATGTGAACAATTATATAAGTCCTTTTGATTCCATATTGAGATATATGGTATTTTTTCTTAATAACATAATTTAAAATGTATTTAATTTGTATTTCAAATTGAATTGATGTGTTATAAAAAAATTATGAAATTAAATAGATGTCTTGGAATGTAAAATTGGGTTGTCAGATTCCTTTGAATTAGAAAATATAAATTCGAATAATTTTTTGAATGAGGAAGAATCATTGAATGGAATGTTTATTTTTTTATATTTATTTCTTTTTTTAAATAATTTTTTTCTAATATTTAAATAAGATTGTGGATTATATCATAAAGTTTCTTAACATATTTTTCAGTGACTTTTTAATATAAATTTTTATCATGGTTTTAACATCGATTGTATTGTTTTATATATGAAGAATATATTTATTGATCTCATTATTTTTCTTATTTATATTATGATGCAAATAAATGTATTCATGAATCATGGATTTAAAATTCTTATTAATTTCCAATTTGGTGATTCCTTTCATAATTTATGTCTGCCCCATATAACTCTTAACTCTATATAGACTATAAATAGATTGTTGTATTAGGGTTCTTACAATACATTTGACATTAAAAAGGAAATCTGATTCACTCTAGTCCTTTTTTTATATTGGAGAAAGACCTCTTGGGGGTTTTGAGGTAATACTTATTTTAATTATTCTTCGGTGTTTCAAATTCTTTTTTTTAATATGATGTTAGATATATTAATTTCTTGTTTATTAATAATATTTGATGAATTTCTTACGATATTATAGCTATGTGATGGATTTTGGATTTGATGGATTTAATATGGTTAATACCTTTGATAGATTCTCATGTGACTAGGATTAGTAAAATTCTAATTAGGCTTATGCACAATGTACTATTTTTTATATTTTGACTAGGTTTGTCATGAGATGTTGTTCCATGAGCACGGTCCTAGGTAAACATTTTTTTCATCCTTTTACATAATAATAGATATATGTTATTTTGTGATATTGTATTTTTTGAATTTTTTTTAGTGATTTATTATCTTTTATGTGGGATTGATTTTTCTTTTTTTATGGGCTTATGGATATAATATTGATTATAATTCCTTTTAGTAACATAAAATGTTCCTTTTGTTTTTTTCAAGATAATGAATGATTGTTCTGACCATTTGGTGTTCTAAAGGTTGGTGTTTATTTAAAAGGAATATAAGTTGGTTCATTGTTATGGTATTATTTGTTTGGTGGGGATACTTTAGTTATATGAATATTTATATAAGTGTTGTTTTTGGATGATATCAACACACTTGTGTTTTTATACCTTTTACCTCATCTATTTAAATGAACTCTAAATTCTAAGGAAACCTACGATTGAATATTGCTATCATATATCTATATGTGAGATGGTTTTTAATGTGGTTATGCTTGGGGTTTCATGCTGATTTATGAGGATTATTATGTTTTTTATAAGAAAAAATATGACTATAGTACTGCATTTCGCAAACAGTTTTCTATAGTTTGTTCTTGACCCACCCATCTCTTATATTTTATATCATTTAGGCTATACTCCCTCCATTTCATTCAACATTAAAAAAGTATTTTTTTTGTTGAAATTGTAATGGAAGGTAAAATTGCAACATACACATTTCAGTGTTGAATGTTATATTAATTAAAAATTTGTTAATTTAAAATTTTTGTGGTGTTTTCATTGATTTAATGTGTGGGTGACCTCTCCACATAGTAGTGAATTTACCAAACTGGTGTGGTGTTGGTTTCATTTGACAAAATAGGTATCAAACCTATTAAATTGGAATTTACAAATGAGTTTCCGTCATTTTTTTACATTTTTGAAACAAAGAGGATCAGAATTTCTTGGTTTTTTTAATTGATATTGTAGGGGCTTGGGTATCGAGGTATAAAAATGGAATTTATCATTTCATGGTCGATTTATAGTCACTATTTATTAATATCCATGTGGATCTCCATATTGTTTTATTGTAGACATTTTATGAGTGAAATAAATAAAAAAACCTATGAATCATATGTGGTCGTCCAATTGTGTCTAGGTGTTCTAGGTTTTATCAGAGCTCACAACATCACGGGGCAAGTCTCCAAGCTGTAGTGATTCATTATCAATTTTTTGAAGGTGTATAAATTTACCATTGTACAACAAATCCAATTTTATTTTAATTACACTAATCATCCCACAAATTATGTTTCTAATTTTAATATATCTTATGTTAGTTATCCTTACTCCTCCTCCTTTGATCCTCACTCTCCCTCATATGATTTGAGGGGATATTTTGAGGTCATTCAATTTGTTTGTAATCCTTTATTCCACACTATCTCACTATTTAAATTTCATAATGATTTTATTTCCTTATTCATTCTCTTAGGACTAACCAGGATCAATATTTATTCAATATTTAATCATTCCATGGTATTTTGTTTCTAGGTAATGTAGTTATAATTCCGTGAATGATTTTTCATTTTATTCCAATGTGTAATTGTTGTTATTCATTATCAGTTATTAATGTAGATGTTTTTTGAATTTTATTTATAAATTCTCCCATTGATTTATACAATAACTTTGAAAAATCTTTATATATTTTTTTGTCCTTATATGTGATGCCCACATTTAATATTAAATAAAGTCTTCAATTTTCATCAAACTAATCACAATGAAATATTAGCGATATCATTGTTCTATTTATTTGTAAGTGGATATTTATAATTTAATTTTATTTCTAATATCATTGGAGGCAGAAATAAAGTTATTTGAGAATGAAAATATAATTATTCACTAAAATAATATAAATGATGATATTTCATTGATTAATTTCGAACAATTATTTAGTTTGAGGATTCATGTGATATAAAATGACTTCTAATTCAATGGTTGTATTCTAATATAATATTTATGTAATGATCCAAAATTTTTAATAATATTATTTTCCTAAATTTGTGCGTTATTATATCTTATAGTAAAAGAAACTTATTCATTAATTAATGATGTGAGTATAATTAAATGAGACTGTTGGGTAACAACTTTTATATGACCATTGGTCAATATGACCATTGGAAACTAAACTCTTATCATTAAAATTATTGCTTATAAATACAATTGATCTTGGTTAATTAATACAGAAAGAAGAACCGATGGAATCATCTAGTTGACTCGGGCCAAACTAAACCCATATGTGAATGATTAAGAAGGATGTAGCATCACTTGTCTTTACTCTTGACCAAGGTTTGGAAAAACATCAACATGGGAAGCATGAACAGAATAGCCTAAGGGAGAAGATCAAGTTGATATAAATCTCCAATCAGGAAGTGTTGTTTGAGCCGCCCCATGATTCTTTCACTATAGCACACCTAACACTTAGTCCCTATGTAGGTGTTATAAGGGGATATGTAACACATGCATGGTTTCTTACGTAAAACATTTGTATAAATAATTTTTTTATTATTATGGAAATTTTGCTGAATTTCAAATATCCAGATAAATTTCAGATGAATTTATAGTTAAATATTAATAATTAATTTTCTAAAAAGTTAATGTAAAATTTGTATGTAACCTTTAAATATTTAATAATGTAATTTTTTTTTCAAAAAATTGTCATCTACAGTTATTTCTAGTAATAAATTTAGAGTCTAATAAGATCAATATAATATTTAGTGAATAGTAAATTATTAATAGTAATATACCCTCATGAATAGTAATTAATATTAATAAATAGTAAATCGGAAAAAATAAAATCATCACCCATGAATGTATAAATATAATTTAGACATCTTATACGTGAAAAAAATGATCATATTATAGGATTTTGTAATTTTTTATAAATATTTTATTTAAATTTTAATAATTAATTCAATAATTAGAAATGGAAATTTTTTTTCACAAAATTTAATCATATTTTTTTTCTATTATGGTTATTAGATAATTTTATGGGACCTTGATTACTTTTTTACGGTGTTACAAAACGTGTTAATGTTTTAGAGAGGTTTTTTTAATAAATAATGATTTTATTTAAAAATTAAATTAATAATAATTAGATAAATATTTTTGTAAAATAGGCATCATTTTTTAATTTAGAGCATCGATATTAGGTTATTATGAATTTTTTAGATTTTTCTGAAATAGTTGAATTTTCGTTGAATAGTACAAATACAGTTTTGAATTTCGGGTGTTTAATGATATCAGTAATTATATAATAATGATGTAATTAATCTGGTAGTGTTATGAGTAGTATGATATTATATGAGGTGTCCCAAGTATCCAATATCATGCGCAAATTCTATGGGAAAGCCAATGGTTTTTCAAATACCAACGATGAGGTGTCCCTTGGAAATAAATAATTTATTCCATCACATTTCATATAAATACCTATCCATTCCTTCATTAATTTCATTCCAAAATCCTCCACAACGAATGTATATTATTTTTACCTCCCAATGAGTCTTCCCATGATTCCCTCAAGCCCCTTAAGGTCCCAAAATTCATGATTTCTATATTAATTTTCAAGGCATTCACCCTCCTCTTTTATATCATGACATCCATTATGTTATGTTTTTCAGTTTCTATTTTATTATGTGTTTCCATGTTATTCTATATCATTCATACATTCCATTACATTTTCAATTTATGAGAGACCATTTCCTCACCCATCAATTGATTTTCACGAATATTTAAGTGACCCTGTTAGGCTGCAGAATTTTCTTAAAAGAAATCACATCTTCTCTTTTCCTTTTATTTTCATTTTCATATGGTATTTCCTTAAAATATCTATAAAATTAACTTCTCTATTTTTTTCTGTACCCAATCTTATATTGAGTTATTTATGAGTTGGTGACTCTTGACCTCTCTCTTATTAATGTTTTCTAAAACCATGTTATATAATTGTTATGATGTAAACTTTTTGTATCATTATCTCTATCTATTTATAATGAAATTACCTTGTATAATTTATGTGAATACCAAAATATATTTTCATTTTAAGGAGTATTCTTCATTAATGTTTTTTATCTATTTGATTCTGGAATTGACATTCTTATATCCCTCACTCCCTTTCCATGAGATATAAATGATGTAATGATCATGTTTTTAAGAAATATTAAAATGTCACAATTTTGAAATGAAACCCATTTATTTTATTCTATATGGGTTATTTATAAAATGGTTAATTATGATATATGTGGATCACATGAAAATAATTTCATATTAATGGTGCTCCCTAATAGCACTCCAATGCAATGTGTAATTAATTAATCTCTATAGAAGACATGCTTCACGATACCTTGCTGAATAACCTGGGTAATTTTTAATGACACATTTGGGATTAACCATAGAAATATGTTCATGAATGTATAAATTAAACATTTAAGAAACATATTCAAGTTATTTTTCATGTAATTTTCATTGTTATATTCCCATACATTCGTTTCTCTTGTCCTTATGGTTTTATAAAGTTCTTATGGACATAGAAACTAAATTGATTCCCTTGTTTGCCATTACTGGGCCTTCAGCTCATGCTTTCCATTGATTTTTGATCCATGTTATTAGATGCAGGAATTGTACATGGGATGATCTTTTCATGAATATTTTCATTGATATTTAAAATAGTGTTTTATTATTTTTTATTTTATTTTTCCGGATCTCCAACACAATAGACTTTAATGATCCTCTGTTTGTAAAATGTAATTAAAACATATATAATAAAAATGTGGGATGCCATATTTGGTATCAAATGAAAGTTAAGTTATTTATAGAAAATATCCTAGTAAAACATTAGGAAGAACCCAATAGAAAAGTGTAAATATTGTAATACTTATAGATATTTTGGTGAGTATTGTGAATGTTGTTTACCAAGAAAATACATCCATGTTTGGATACGTGTAGGTAGAGGCGGCTCTGGCACAGATGTACCTAGGAATGAAATATCTAGTAAAGAGTTTCAGGCATGACCAAGGGAATCCTAGTACACGACAACGAGCCTTGAAAAACATTTGTTTATGACACTCCCAGGGGATATGATTTGTTAATCATAATCTTTTTATGAATCATTATGAAGGACTTATAAATAAATTTAATTATTTAAAGAATGATGTTTGAAGACATAAAATAATTTATAGTTAAAAGATTAATAAATTAAATAGTCTTCTCACTAAGGTATTATTATTTTTGAAAATGGTGGGAAATAGAAAGAACCGTTCAAATTGTGACAGCAATGGACCATGCACTAACGACCCTCTGATGGAAGTCGGGATGAAATCTGTCATGAGAATGATGAACCAAATGACTCGTGTTATGTTAAATAACATGAATAATGATGATAAAATGATCTCATCATGAATGCACACAACTTTCTATTCAATACATTATATGTTAACAACCAAAAACCATTAATGTAACTTCCAACACATTGGTTGATGAACTGTGGATCAGCTCTATCGAGATGATCATTTTTGTGCTCCGCTATTCTAAACAAGAGAAGGCTACCTTGGATATTTATCACATAGAGGGAGAAACAGATCAGTGGTGGGAAATGATTAAAAACACAATTCCAATAGTGGATGTTTAGGCTATGGAGTGGTAAGTGTTTTGATGGATATTATTGAAAAAGTATTTCCCTAGATCGATGAGAAAAATAATGGAGGAGTTTCTTGAGTAGAAGCAGAAGGAAAATTAATCCATGGGGAGTTACAAGATAAACATCACAAGGCTTTCACACTAAACCTATATCTTTCTCATGGATCCATATTGTAAGGTTGATAGATTCTTCTATGTACTGAGAGATCTTATGCGGAAAAATCTATCCAACCATGATTATGAAATCCATGAGGAGATCATTTGATATGTGATAAAATTTGAACTGGAGTTTGGTGGGACGCAATGGTCTCATAAATCTAATGAAAAGAAAAGAAGAATAGAGAGATGTATAGGGTGTATCTTCAATTCGGTAAGAGGAGGAAAGCAGGTACAACATCCCATGTGTAATAAATGTGGGAACAAACATTTGGGGAACTACCTTCTCAAGAGAGGGATGTGCTACAAGTGTGGTAGAGTTGGACAAATTTTGCATAATTGTTGTAGTGAGGTGAAGCAACAACTTCCAATCACCAATGACAAGGGGAAGTCAGTTCATGCCCTACATTATTTCCAATGCTATATGTGTGGAAAACATGGGCACGTATCCAATCACGGTCCAAATCTGAGGGTAATGGATGGGAATCACCAACAGCCTCAACAATGACCAAGGGAACGAGGTCGTACTTTTCCAATAACAATGACTAAAGTTGAAACACCAAATAATGTGGTCGAAGATACACTTGTTGTTCTCTCCAAGATATCATGTTCTTTATTTTAAAATGGTTCTACAAATTCAATTATTTCATATATGTTTGTAATGAATTTAGAATCAACCACTAATTTTATAAATGAACAGTAATCAGTCATGACTCTTAGTGGGATTGTCCAAGAGTTATCAGTGTTTATAAACTATTGTATTTACTTTAGAATAAAAAATATAATCTCAAATCTAGTATTCATTCCCATGATAGAATTCGACATTATACTAGAGATGAATATCCTCTCAAAGAATAATTCAAAGATCAAATATAGAAGAAAGGAAATTTCATGAGTATTGAATGGAAAAAATATTATTATCTTCTTAGGAGAGATATATCAACCTGATCGTTTTTTAGAAGAACCTCTTATATCCTTATTAAAAGAGTTTATCAGTGAACAAGAAGAAGGAAAAGGTAGTTTGAAGAAATAAAATTTCCCTATCATCCTGGAATAAGTCGAAATAATTCTAGAGGAGTTACCCGTACCTCCCCCAAAAACATAGGTAGAGTTATCCATTGAACTCATACCTGGATCCCATATTATATCAAAGACCCTGTATAGGATAGGAAATGTTGAGCTGGAGGAGTTAAAGAAAAAACACCATGAACTTTTGGAGAAGTATTTTTTCTGACCGAGTGTGTCTCCATGGGGAGTACTAGTTCACTTTGGGAAGAAGAAGGAGTGATCCATGAGGATATGCACTGATTTTATAAAAATGAATCGGACCAAAGTGATGAAAAAATACCACATTCCAGGAATTGATGACTTGTTTTCCTAACTTCTTGAGGCTCAATTCATCACTAAGATTGATATTTAATCTGGTTTTTATCAATTTAGGGTGAATAATGAAGATATTATGAAAATTGTCTTCCGATGAAGATATGGGCATTATAAGTTTGTGGTTATTCCCTTCAGATTAAATAATGCACCTTCTATTTTTATGGATTTTATGAATAAATTCATTAAGGACAACCTTTATAACATTATGGTATTTGTTATTGATGATATTATGAAATATGTCAAAAGTCACAAGGATCGTGAATATTATATAAGAATTATTTGAAAAACTCTATGGAAGGGGATGATTTTTAGAGTGTTTACTAAATGTGATCTCTATTTACAACAAGTTGATTTCTTGTGGCACATTGATACAAATGAAGTAATCTTAGTTGACCCTGCAAAGACAAAATTTCTAGAAGAGTGGACTCAAAATACAATAATAACTGAGATGTGATGTTTCCTTTTATAATAGGATATTATAAAAGGTTTGTGGTAAACTTTCATGACTTTTGAATACATTAACAAAGTTAACTTGAAAAGGGTTAATTTTCATATGGACAATGGAGTTTGAGTAATGTTTCCAATATATGATGGAGAGATTGGTTACCACAATCGTGTTATCTATGCCCTCATTTAGAGAAGGATTTTTTATTTTTAGTGATGCTTCTCTGAAAGGGATTGGGTGCATCCTCATGGAAAATGACAATGTCATTTCTTATGCATCTCGACAGTTGAAGACTCATGAGAAGAACTATCATACACATGATCTAGAGATGGATACATTCTTTTTTTTCTAAATATATGGATTCACTATCATTATGGGGTGAAATTTGATATATACATAGACCATCAATGTTTGATGTATATTTTCATAGAAAAGGAATTGAAACTATGGCAGAAGAGGTGGTTGGAACTTCTCAATGATTTTGAAGGTTCAATTAATTATCATCATAGATGATTAAAATAATTTACTTATGAATTAAGTAGCAAATAACCAATTGTTATTTCCATGATGTGGATTCAAAGAGATCCTTTGATCAATGTCATAGTAGAGCTGGACATGGGAATTATAAGGGATGGGACATCATCCAACCTAAACGAAATGATTTTGTAGCCATCATTACTAGATATGATCAAGAATATTCATAAAGAAGATCATTTGTTACAGAAGAATTTTGAGGGTGTAAAGGATGGGATGTATCATGAGTTCATTTATGATCAAGAAGGTGTACTGAAATTTCTTATTAGACTATGTGTTCCATATATTCCAGAAATAAAGAATTAGTTGATTTGTGAAGATCATAGCTCTACTTTCTCTATACATCCTACAAGCACAAAAATTTATATGGACCTTCGGGATCATTATTGGTGGGATAATAGGAAAACTGAGATTGCTGACTATATTTCGAGGTGCCTAGTATTTCATCATGTGAAGGCAGATTGACAACTCCCTAAATTGGAATTACAACCACAAAAGAAAAACTAATCACAAAAGAAAAATTATTTATTTTAAAATGGATCATATTTTCATTTATAATTAATTAATAACAAAAGAAAAAAATTTATATAAATTTTTAAAACTAATATTTTCATAATTTATTTAATCTCATTAATACCATCATCTCCATTAAATAGGGGATAACTATCATATTTAATAGTAGTAATTCAATATTATTTCATTTTTCATTTAAAAATTATTTCTTCATATACAAATAATATTGATGAAGTTAAATTTACTTAAAAGATATATTTTAAAAAATATATGGGCATTGTAATAAGTTCACATAGGTTCTGTCTTCAAATTAATTATGGGTTTTAATTATAAGATTCCATTTTTTATATCTTCTCATTCATCAAAATGGATCTTAATGAAACTATAAATTAAGACACGTGTATACCACTATGACTATGAAGAAATGTTTTCAGTCTCATTCCCACACATCATACACCAGTAACAATTGTATTAATTACAAATCTTTATCTTTTAGAGTTGATAACCATATGTGAATCTATTTTATAGTCATTGATACTTTTCAGTATCCCGAAATTAATGTATTTTCTATTATATATACACAAGGAGTAATTTTAAAAAATTAATCATATTATCTTATACAATGACTTGTCCCTATAATATATCATAAGGTAATATTTTAAACTTTAGATTTTCATAAATCAAGTCCCAAATGATCATACAATAGATTCAAAAATTCAAATTGTAATAACCTTAACCATATAAGCATAGAGCATATTATTACATTATTTTATTAGAACTGCATACAATGTATCAAATACATAGGGGTTAAACAGTTTTTTATTTATGAAACAATAGATACATTCATGAATCTCAAATGACACATGAAAACATAAAATAAAACATAGTATTTTATTTTGTAAAATTATTTTTACTACTTGGATTTTAATGGATATCAAACATAGTAACCCTACATGAATCATTGGGAAAGGAAACAAAAAAAGAGGTTGGGATCAAATACAATCTAATGGTCTCATGCAATGTTTGATATGACATAAACATTATGGAATGGAAAATAAATCACCGATAAACAATAATAAAAATTTCAAAATAAATATATCCACAAAAGGAGAATATATGTATGGATTACATGAGAATAAAAATAATTAAATAGACAAAAATAAACGGATTCTGAATGATAAAATGAATAATTTTGGACATCAGAATCATACCATCAAGTAATTATTCCAAAAAATCATAATCATATTATTAGGCTCTTTTCCAAGGTGTTGATTTATAAATAGGAAGAAAATATTAAAAATATTTGACCGGTTTTATAGAACTACTATATTGTATACCAATAAATTCCCCAATCATAATAATCATAAGTCATCCAATGAAATATATTTGATGGAAATATTACATTATATCCATGTAATAATAATATCAATCTGTGAATTTCGAAAAAAAAATGAAAATACATTAAAATGATCACGAGAACATTTCATGATGAAATTATCCACATGAAATTGAAATAACTTATTTATAATTTAAATATAATAAAAATATTTTTAAAATCATTTTATTTATAATGGAATGTGTAATATTGGAATAGATCATTAAAGTAATGATTAATCATGATGTTCTAAAAGTTATGTCTATATATTACATTAAAACAGATATTCTATAAAAAATATATTAAAATTTTAATCATTTATAAAATGATAAAAATATTCATTTAAACATTTTTATAAAAAGATAAAAATTGGAAAAAATTAAATAATGAATCATCATAGACGATTAAAAAAATTAATGACTTTTTTATTCAAACAATGTACATGGAAGAAATAAATTCTAGCTAAATAAAACGATTTTTTTTCATAAGATAAATATTTATTGATCATTGTTACTTAGATTGTGGAATATTATATGAATAATAATAATTTCACAAAATAACCAAAGTATAATAATTAAATTTCTCATGGTTCCTCCACTTTCATTAGACCTATATAGAATATAATAATTAATTAATCAAATAAAATAAAATAAAATTACGAATTAGTGGAAGTTACCCCAAAGTGGAAAACCTCGTCCAAAACTCAAAAAAAAATATTTACCAAAACATGTGTAAGAGTACATGAGGGTCCACACCATAAAATAGAATCAACTACCATCCAATTATATAAATATATTTTTTACATCCATCCATGTTTTTCTGTTATTTATATACATTCATGAGGATCTAATAAAATCATGATTATTCGAATTTAATTAATTATAACAAAAATATAATTAATTAAATAACTATTATGAAATCCCAATTTAATTTGTACATTTCCCAAAATGTACTCTAATGACATTAAGTCAACTATCAACACACATATAATCATAAGTAAAGGAAAAGAGACAATTCAATTCAATTATACAATGAAACATTCTTTGTAATTTTAAAAAAACAACTAAAAGAAAATTCCATGGAATATAAATTTAAATGAAAATATAAAATATAAATGATTTAATTATCATTGTCCCATATAGCCTTAGAAATCAAAACCCCCACTTCCCATGAACAATTCCACAATGATTTTGTGGAATGTTTAACAAATTATCTATTTGGAATGATTTTTTTTCCAAATATGATCAAAAAGGAATATGATGTTAATAAAATTTATAAATTATGTATTCTGAAGGGATTAGTAATACAAAGAGGAATAATACATTGTGAATAGAAGAATGATCTTCCACAACATGAGGATGATGGTGCCAATACCTATGTTTAAAAGAGGATCTCACTTGTATTCACCAATTATTTTCATCGACGTCCATACTATGTCAAAAAAAGACTCAAGAAGGGAAGAAAAGAGGATATCATAGCTGAATGACTCCCCAAAAGTTATTAATGTATTGTAAATCTCAATAAGGGATCGATGTCCAATTTGACCAAAAATAAATGTTCATAATGGTTTATCCAAATTTCACACCATATAACTACTCAGGATCCATATGCAAGTTAGTGGACCTCTATCTAGATAATCTATGATCATCAGCTAGATAGTGATCTAAAAAAGAGCATAAGGTTACATCATAATACACTAGCTATTTGGTTCTAGAATTGATCCATGGTTGGACTATATCATGCCTCCATCCTTCTCTTAATTTTTTATTCTCCCACTTTCCTCCATTAAATTCTAAAAATTCCTCTTAAAGAAATTTACACAAAATGAATCTTGGTTTATCCCTAGGATCACTAATTTATTCATCCTCTATAACGATATAAAATATTCCCTAAAAAAATTAACACCTCATAATGTTGTGTGACCACAAACCTACAATGACACTTCTAAAATATAAATATAATATCAAAAAATAATTAGATATTATATCAAGATTTATTTAAAATACGTGTCTTAGGTTTAGAAATATATCATTGAATATAAGTCATCAAAAATAAAAATATATTATAAAATAATATGGTGTTAAATTCTACAAATCTTATTACATTATCATCCTTTATATTGCATCCCTCGTATTCAAAGTACTTTATAGACATACCCATATTCACATCCTTTGGATACCATGTAGGCTTCAAAAAAATTATGGTTTCACCATAAAACATATAATAGGTCTGTTGTCTGGTTCTAAAACAAGTTCCCTCACAGATCAATGATTTTGATACCTTGTTCCATGTAAGATTGATTTTGATAGAGTAGTATTAATTCTATGATCAACACATATGAAGTATCTGGTATTTACATCGTCAAGAGAGATACATGCAACACCATGGGAACTTGAGATACATTTTTGGATGAACCAATAGTTTCGAAACTATCATGATAAAATCAGTAATTTTGAATGAAACAACATATCTAGTGACCAACATTACGTTATTTCCATATATTGTAAACTTATTACAAGGTGATATTCATAAGAATGCCATGTTAGAAAAATTTAAAACTATGGTTCCCATTGATTATTTTCTTCATAATGTTTTTTCAAAAAATACTTCTATAATGTTTTTTAAATGAATATATCATTAATTATTTTTTACACATCAAGCATATTTCACTATACCATTCTCCCCCATCAATATAAATTCTCATTGGATCTCATTACAACCTCCCATAGATAATTTTATAAGAATTACTTTGAATTATCAAGTTCATATTATTAATGAAGAAAATGACAATAATGAATTTTTTTGATCCTATCATCATTTGAAATCCATAGAACATGATATGATTAAACCGAAAATGTTTTAAATGGTACCCTAAGACTGATCATCTATTAGATGTTAAAATATAGTGAATGAGGTAAATTCTGTATACAATTATTTATGAGGAATTATCAAAAAAATTATGATTGTTCTTAGATCCAAATAGAATGCAATAGAAGATTTTACTATAAAAACCTTACCAATTCAATAATATATATTTAATAAATCTTAATAAGATGGAAATATAATATTATTTGAATATAAATTACTTCTTTCATAGGGAGATAATCTATAACCCAACTAAAATTTTCCCCATTAATTGTTTTGAGGTGTGTTAAGAAAAAGTAAATGGTAATCCTTCAAATTTTCATTCTAGTATGTGTAATGATTTTAATTTCCCCACAGTCTTATATATCTCAACAATAAATTTCTAAAATAATCGGAATATAAATATATACTCTATAATATCCATTTCTATTTTATCCTACAAGATTTATTCTTTCATGTATCCATACAAATCAGTACATCCTGGATGAATAAATAAAAATAAACTATTTTATTCATCAAACATTTCCTTCACCAAATATTATATTTATAGAACACATACAATGATTCTATGACTAATTATTCCTTTACAATAATTATTTAAACTGTGTATTCACTCAGATTGGGAATTCAATCAAGGATGTTCTTTTCTATAGTCTCAATAATTTGAAATGTATACACATTTTAATAATAAAATAATATCAATTCATGAGATAATGATTCCAATGTACATACATCTACCTCCATCAACAAATATAAATTCAGAGAGAATTTTCAGATATAAAGGGTGATTTACTTCTCTCAAAAATTAATAATTTCACTATACGAGGAAATTAAATCCATATTAATAATTGCATATAATTCCACTAAAGGGATTATAACAAGGTTTTTAGGGATATAAAACCGAAAAATATCGATAGGGGAAATTTTATTGAAATTCTGCGTTCTAATTTCCCAATTATCCATTTTTATAGATAACAAAACTTCTTTGTTTTGAGGTATATTTTAAAATGGTCAACTAAAAAGTCATGATATGAATGAATATAGTGAATGATAGTCATATAACACATTTTATTATCATTAATGGATGATAATATTTCTGTCCTCTATTTGATTATTATTTTCTGTATTTAATTCATTCATTATAGGCTTTGGGGTGATAATTTTTAAAATATTACACACATAAAATAGACACATTGAAAATTCATGGGTTAACTCATAAATAACATATATTTCTTAACATATTACATTATATGTTTCAATTTAAGTTATCCATTTCCAATTTTAAATCATAAAAAATAAAAGGAATTTTTTTTATATTTGTACTAGACATTAAAAATCTTTGAGAATTTAGTGAAGCTTATCCCATGGGAATGTCAAAATAGGTGTGCATCGAGGTATCTTTTTCATGAACCAAGTAACACCATGTATATATTAAATCTGAATATTCCAGGGTTTTTACCCCTAGTTATGTTTTTACCACCTTCACATGCACATTAATTAGTAAAATATGTATTTTTTTAGAGACCACATAAACAATACACTAAAAAAAGATAGGGTTGTTTTATTATGATTATTCTTTGCACAATGGGTTTCACTATGGTTTTAAAATCATAATCCATTAATATTACTAAACCACTATCAAATAAAAACACTCATAACCAAAATGTTTTATAATTATAATTTCTTGATTTAATATATAATGATGAATATAATACAATCTAAGAATATCAGGAGGCTCAGTTTCATTAAAAAATCCCAGAAATATTGAATAAAAATATGAATCATAGATAAAAAAAGTATTAAAAACACCATATTATCCATTAAGAAAAATTACACTATTCTAAAACAAGATAGAATAATGTTGGGATATGCATAGGAAATAGCGGATCTATAAGAGCTAGTAAGTGAAAATTCCCTGAATAGAATGATAAAAGTAATAAATATTAAGGTAGATTCATAAAAATGTATCCAAAAATAATGATATTAATAATCATGAACATCAATAAACGATATATGAAAATAACATCTTTGAATAATAGGAATGTTGTGATAATATAAAAGATGGAAACATAATTATAAGGCAATGATTAACAGGAAAAAAATGACATATTTATTTTAGGATAACCTAACATTCATCACACATGTATATCATGAGATAAAATCCTTATCCAATTCATTGGAGGTCTATACAATTCAGGGCCCAGCTGTCATATTCATATTATTTACATGAATATGGCTTTATTAATTAACATACATCATAAGAAAATATTTCATCACATTCAATACCATGATTCTGAAATGTGTAGAAAATACATAGATGTTACTGATAGAATATTTATAGTTATATCTATATGAAAAAACCTTGATTTCAAATTGGAATGGGTATTCGTGATAGAAATGTTTTTCTTGTAAAATTAAATTATAATTTCAGCAGCTCAATATTTGAATAAAATGGTTTAAGGGATGGTTCAATCAGAATGAAATGTGGTTTATCATTTAGCTGGAATAATTACAATTGTAATTTGTGTCTAAAGACAGATTAAAACTATAGAAATTGAAAATAAAAATGCCTTGTACAAAGAAATTACATGAAATGGAATGAAATGTTAGAGGATCTCATACCATGAGAGGGATCATCTAAATTGTGAGAAGAGATTCATAAAAATATGGGAATATTAGGGAAGGGAACTAAATAGGTATATATAGGGTAAAAGTTTTCCCACGACTTTTATTTGAAGAATATTTAGAGGATGGATGGAAAAATAAGGTAAAAGAATGTGAAAATAGTTATTAATTTCTAACCATATTTTCTGACTGAATATAAAAAATTAAAACAACCATCACATTACTTATTTCCATGGTTTCTACAAAATAGTAGTGGTATAAAATATGTGATAATACCATTAATAAAAAATATAAAAATAATTCCATTAGATACATAGAAGTAATTCATGTGTACAATGAATTATTTTTGAAACATATAAATATAACATATTTTTTAGAGTAATAATTAATGTTTTATAAAACAAATAAAATAACAATAGAATATTTTTAATTAATGGTCATAATTTTTTCATTTAACCCTTTATAAAATTAATTATATCAATGTTGAGCTATTATGATGTCATAATGTAGACCATATAATAATATAAAATATAATTTTTAACCAATACTGTGAATCTCAAATAAAATTATGAAAAATTCATCTTTTTTATATTATTAACATTATTATCTCAATAATAATATTTGTTTTATAAAAATAAATTACTAAAAATATTAATTCTTAATTTTATATAAAACTCTTTAATTATGGAAAAATAACTATTTTTCTAGCACTAGTAAAATTCAGACCCTCATAACATTGATTTTCATTAAATTATAATATCATTTATATATTAATAACACTTTTATTAAAAATATTTATGAAATAAATTTTTATTCTAATTTTTATTGAATTTAATAAAAGAGTGACTTTTTTGAGAGTATGTATTTTCCTAAACAATATTATTTTTATTACTTCATAACTAAATCATTTTTAATAAAATCCATTATATAATATTTTATAATGGGATACTCATGATAAATATAATACTTATTTTATTAAAATGAAAATATAAAAGTTCCATTTATGATGAATTAGATACCTAACCACTTGATATATCATTGTATTTGGTAAGGGTTAGGTGACTGATGATAGCTCATTATTATTGTTGTTATTAAAATAATGATCATTCCCTGATCTCGATAATCCTGAATTTATCACATAAAAAATTCATTAGTGATTTACTTGTTGAAATATATTTTGGTTATAGACACCACAAATTCCAAAGGATTTAAAATCCTATAGAAGAAATGATAAATAAAAATTATATGGTACAATACTTTTGGTCACTGAAATCAAATCAATAATCTATATGAATTAGAATTTATCAAAATTTATAATATATACTAATCATATGGTTATTTAAAATGAATATATTATCAATGGTTATAATGCATAATGGTCTATAAAATACAACATGAAAAATTTTATAACGGGCTTATATAACAAATGTAGTACAAATGTTTTCTATAAGGATATTACTAAAATATTATTCCTTTCATTCTAAAATTAATTTATCTTATAATTTTTCTCATCAATAAAATGATTGACATTAAATGATACATTAGATGAAAAAAGTTTGTTAAAAAAATTCAACAATAATTTACTTCCTTAATTCATTAATATGATATTTATGGTTCATTAAATAACTAGGAAAATCATGATAATATATTATTTGTATTTATTTTTTATTATAATTACACTATATAAATTTATTTATTTTGTGATGGAATCCATAAAAGTGTATTGAAACTATTTTCTACTTAGGGTGTTGATTAGAATAGAAAATTCTATAGTGTATGATTGTAGATTTATATGGATATATAAGGTAATAAAGGAATAAATATTTCTTTTTCATGAATGTTTATGTGATGAATTTGTATTCCTAATGGGATAAATAGTTTAGATTTATTAATGGAACACCGTTGTTTTATGAAGGAGGGTAGCATTGTATTTTTAGAAAATTCTATAGATTATTACATTTCCTATAATTCCTAAAGTGGACTGATATTATATGTGAAATCAATATTGGAAATGGAAATTATGCATCATTTTGTATATTTACAATACTTTTCCCCATCATACCCAAAATAAATTTCGGAATCAACAAATAGTTGACATCAAAATCCAAGATTAATCAGAAGTGTTTTCCAATATTTTTCCACATGGCCTCCAGAACATTCCCTATATACAATACAATGCCAACTATCGTTGTTGTTCTATGGTGGTATAGTGTAGAGATTATTCATGTAACATCATGACCTATACCATAAGATCTATGTCAGAATGGTACATGACCTCATGCATGCCTTGACATATGCAAGATGTTTTTTAGTAGCACTGAGGGTCTCAAGTAAAAACATGGGGAGACTATACCCTATTTATCATTTCATATTATCAATAATAAATAGTATCCCTAATAATAAACAAATAGAGTAAATGCGGAAAAATAATAATGAAATATATATATATATATATATATATATTGGATCTACAAAAGATTGAATCCTGACAAGAGTTTAAATAAGTTGAAAAAATCAAGAAAAATATAAATAAACAACCATTTATGGGGCACACCACTATCCTTTCTAGTTCACTCCAACTCATAGATCCACTACTCAACCATCCACCATAGCCCATTTTCAATTCACAAGATCTATGGTCATAAAATATATAAGTTAACCGAAATTCCTATGTTGGGTGTGAGTAAAAAACTCATTTGGACACCACCAATGTGTTCATACCTAGTGTGCTCATGTATGAATGATTATGATATAATAATAATCAATGGGTAATTTACAAATAAAAAATTCAAGTGGTTATATGCTTACCAAGCTACCACAAGCCCCTAAAAGTTACAATATCAGCTCCATGCGTGAAAATAATCATGGATTCTTTTTCAAGGAGAAGGGAACAGTGCATGGAACTCAAAATAATATCTGAATATGCTAGTGCATTGTTCTCAGAATAAATATTTTGGAAATTCTAGTATTTATAAAACTAGTCACCATACGAGTACATTGTTTCTTGAAGAAGTCATTATATATTTTGTACATGAATCTCAGTTCACCCTTGGACACATGTATTTCATGTAGTTTGGAATCTTGGAATTAAGTGAACCTTGTGAAAATAAACATGGCATTGACCATACTTCACACAGATTAACTAAGCATCAATTGTATTACTAAAAATCAACTAGGATGTGACACCATATCATTGAAATTTTTTGGAAATTTGGTATAGGATGTGACACCATTTTGTGACACCATTTCATGAAATAATTTGGAAATATGGAAAAGTATTGTTGATAATTCACCATGACTTCCTAAAAGAGCTCAAACTCTAGATTTCAGCAAATTAGGGGACCATACATGTCTGTTCCAATACATCAGATACCTATCAAAACATTCTCATTATCATGAATCAAAAACCCACCTAGAGCGGAAAAAAGGAATGGGGTCAAAAAAACCTCCCATAGAGATACCTCTAAAGGTTCTCACCACTAATGGAGCTCATTCTCTTCACAATGGAACATGAAAAACCACACAACGAGCATAACCCACTCCTAAACACTCTGTGAAGGGAGATACCTCTCAATATATAATAAACCTAAAAAATTGAAAAAATAATTTCATCTCATAAATAAGAATGGTCTACATCGACATATAAACATCATTATAGGAGGAGGTCTAAACATCAAATAACTCAGGGTAGTTAGTACATATTTGCGACACACATTCCCAAGTAATTTCTTCCATGCCACCATGTAGCCAAAAGACATGGACCAATGGAATATCATGACCATGTAACAGCATATCATGGTTGTATTGTACCTCTACAGGCTGATCCTCGAAGGTCGAATCATTTTCAACATCTATCTCAACCCTATAGATGATGTGAGATTATTCATGATGATAAAAATGAAGTAGTGACACATGAAATTTTCTGTGTCTCCAGCTCTTCAATATGGGAAGTCATAATCAATACAACATGGCACCAACATGAAGCAATACCTAAAAAGGACCAAATGACCAAGGAGAAAGCTTACTCCCACAACCAATCCTTCAATGCCCATAATTGGTAGTCACCTTATAAAACATGTGATCTCCAATTTCAAACTCTAGACATCTCCTCCTATAATCAACAACACACTTATGGAAATCTAGTTCAACCTTCTTCCTCTCTTGAATCACCTGAACTCTCTCTTTCATACATTGGACCACTTACAACATAAGAATTACTTATAGAGTATTGAATACTATTTTGGTAGGATTACTATACCTAGTGTAAGTGTCCCATCTACAAACCTCAAAATTCTAGGACATAAGAGTGAAACATGTATTCATGAGTCTGGATGGTCTCTTCTATCTGAACATCCATCTATTGATGAAAAGTAGTGATACGGTATATTTTAGAACTGAATGAATGTTAGAGACCTCTCCACGCCCTAGGGGTAAAATGAGAATCTTGATAAAAAAATTATCATCCTTGGGACTCCATGGAGTCTCACCACCTTCTCTAGATACAACCTCGATAAAACCTCCACTAATCTCGAATCATTAATCACTATGAAGTGGGATGCTTTTGATAAAATATATACTACCACTCATATAGAAACATTTCCTCCCTATCCTCATGGTAAACTATTGTTAAATTCAATCGAAATGTCCTCCAACATCCACTGAGGTATATCTAATGACTGAATAAAACCTTTGGAAACATGGTTTTCTGCCTTCGGCTTCATGAAGAGTAAACATCGAGACGCAAACCCCATAAATTCATGCTTCATTCCAGACCACCAAAAATAACTCCTCAAATCTCGATACATCATTGGAACACTATGATGTACAACTAAGGGATAACTATGGAAACCACTGAGAAATATCACCCAAATTTCTAAAGTAACAAAATCCTTCCCTAATATAATACTCGGGGTTGTTAATCCTTAATACAACTATCAGGGGCCTCACCACAAACAACTTCTTATTTTTATCCCTCCACCTCTAGATCCCCATAGTGGGAGTCTTCTACCCACTGCACCAAATATAACTACACTATAATTGTATAAAAGATAATCCTTACCGCAAAATTATTCCATATCCACATGCAATGCTAATATATCTTCCATTACCCCTTAGGAATCACCATATTAACGTAGTGAATCATACATGCCTTCTTTCTCAACACATTAGATAATGAAATTACCCTTTCATTTAGTATTCAATATTTAGATGTTGTATTCTTGAAATAACTCCATCCCCTGACGCTGCTGCAAATTCATGTAACACCTAGAGAAAACATACATCTAGCTCTTATGATCAGGGAAAACCAGAAAGTGCTCTATTGTGAAGAAATATCTCCACAACATTGTGTAAAACACCACTACTGCCAACTCAAGATAATGTGTTGAATTTTTATTTTCATGGGGACACAACTACTGAGAACCACATAAAACAACTGATCTCCACTTCATTAGAACAAATCCTTACCCCAAACGAAAAGCATCAATGAAACCATAAAACTAAACTCCCTCTACTAGAATACAAAGAACTGAAGAATTAACCAACTTCTCCTTCAGATACTCCAAATCCTCTTGACACTGATTGGACCACAAATATTCTCCATTATTTCTGGTCAACACTATTATATGAGTCTCAACCCAAGATAAATAAACAAAGAACCTCCTATAATAACCTTTATGATGATGCAAAATTTAAACATCTAATGGTACATTGGGGTCTTCCCAAGACACACCTTCATCTATCATCAAAGGATCCACAACTTCCCCCTGCTGGGACACAACATTTTCCATGAAACAGACTTCTTGATCCAAAAACTGACACATCAAAAAATTCCCAAACAACTATTGTTAAGGAAGAACACCAAAAATGTCATCGAGATGCTCTACATGCTCCTCCATAGACACAAAGTAGAAGAGGATTTCATCAATGAAAACCTATATGAAATAATTTATGAACTCACGAAACACATCATTCATTAACCCCATGACCATGCCCAGTGCATTTGTCACACTGAACAACATTACAACATACTCGTAATGCTCATGACAACAACCGAAAAAAGTCTTCAGGATATCCTCACCGTTCACATGCCTCTGTTGATATCCTGACCACAATTTGATCTTATAGAACCAAATTTAACCCATCATTTGATTGAACAAATCATCAATCAATGGAATATGATAGTTATTCTTTACTGTCAATTTATTTAAGTGACAATAATTTATATATTAAAAAACTATAGTTTTCATTCTTTACTAAACAAAACTGGTTCACCCTATGGATACATGCTCGAGTGATCAAAACCTCACTCTAACAAGCTATCAAGCAGTATATGCAGCTCTCTTAACTCATGTAGGGACTTCATATTTGGATACATAGATATACGATACACTCTTGGATGTAGCTCAATACAAACTTAGATCTCTCATCGAGGGGGTAATGTTACATCCTTTTTATGAACGACATCAGGGTACTCATCTTTCAATCTAATAAATGGAAAAAGTTGAACCTCTGAAGAACTTATAACCATCCCATCAATCAAGGATGACAATTACATAACACCCCTATGACACTTCTAAGGGTATCGCTCACTAACAAACATCACAACAACTCCATCCGCAGCGATGAACATCACCAACCTGCTAAAGCAATCCATAATATCATGAACTGAATACAACCAATACATGTTGTGGGTTATATAATATGGTTGCATCCTCAATCATTGAAAATATTTCTAAGATCAGTGCTTCCCCAACACTAGTTCATAGACTCTTCATACATTAAACAAGTCTACTCGACCTCTGTCTAGTGTATTCAATACTAAGTGCACTAGAAGCTTCCAAACGTCAAGTCCCAAAGAATGGAAAAGAGAAGGTGATATGAAGGAGTGTTTCTCTACTAAATCATACAAGTCATACTTCCATGTATAAAACAAACCATGGGAACCTTGAATGATGTTTGGATCACCTAGCACTGGCAACGCAAAGCATTAAGTTGACCACAACATGGTCCATGACATCTCTGACCCAGATGAAGACCAAAAAAATGGTCATGATCTACTCTCTAATGGTGGGAAACATCACAGGGATATCCTCTAAAAACCCACTTTTCTCTCTATAGATCCAATTATGGTGAAACCTGATGGTACTGACTCAGCTGGAACTGCTTCAATGGAGGAAACTAAAACAGAACACCTAACACACACCGACTTTTTTTGAATGGTTGAGAACTCTCGCTGCGGAATAACTCGTACTCTATAAGAAAAATAAGTGTTGGATAAATTGGTATAGCTCTGAGAGATTCCTCCCTAGAGAAACAAGATGCTGATGGATGAGGCCTATGCCCAACCGAAAGAAATATATTATGCCCTAAAATTCAACATCACAAACCAAAGAATTTCATTATGGGGATTCCTAAATAAACCCCTCTGATGATGATCTTGTTCAAGATAGTGTACTTTTAATGACCTCTACCCTTCCCAGCACTAGAAGATAGTTCTTCATCATAAATGGGGTGGCCTAACACTAGATATATGAAGGCAAACCCTCACCGAAATTCCACTCCCTGGACTCCTCTCTATAAATAGGTCCAATGATAATCATAAATGGTTCATGAAATGGATTCCATAATCTTTCACCCATGATCACCCCGGTCAAAGAGTAATAAGGTATTGGGGATTGGACTCCTTCATAGTCGAAGAAGGAAACAATGATCTGAACTTATCCTGGAACTCCTCGCACAAGATCATCGAATAAAATAAATCGCCAAGGAATAATAAACAAAAATAATTCGATACCTATACATTATCATCAACACCATAGGCACTCAGTGTTACTTCAGAGCACATATCAAACTAAAAGATAACTCAACCTCCTCCAACTAGTTTTTTGTGACTGCATCTAAAACAAATCCATGTTAATTCTACCAACTGTGGAGCTGAAACACTTAGAGTTTACTTCTCAATGTTTCATCGTCGTCAACCAATAACCTTCAATAATCTTTTAGTGTAGCCTTCTGGACATCCTCTATGCGAACATGGAAAGGTAGTCTACTTAGATCCATACCTGAAAAATTAAAAATAGCTAGATATCTTGAACCAGGAATAAGAATGATTCAACATTAATAAATTATGTTTTATTATTCATATTTGGTTAACTAATCCCCAGGACTACAGATTCAAACACCTGGACAATGAGAAATGATACATGATCCTTTCTTAGGTATCTTCCATACAACCATTATCACCTTATTTAGTAGCCACTAAAAACATAATTTTCCATGCATCATATCACAGGGGGGCACAAAATTCCTATGTACCATATATTCTCTAGTGTATAAATCATTAGATATACTTGAATAACTTGGTTTCCCAACCAACCCATGAAACCATAGATGTTCCTAAGTCTAACTCCATCCTATACCTAAAGGAGACCTTTGATACCACTATAACACAAACACCGACCCACAATGTGTACTCCAAGTAGAACAGAAATGTGAGAAGGGATATAGTGACAACTTTGATATCTCCATAGTAGGTTGATGGTTGGAGACTAACACTGTTTGAATAATAAACAGACGAATGGTAGGCATTACCCTCAATGAGAAGACCTGTGAAAGAGATAGATAAACCAAAACCCAACCAAATCCAACTTAGTTTATGGTAAAAAAGAAAAACAAGTACACAAATTTAATTTCATGCATTAAACAATACAACTAAAAGGAAATACTACATGTACCAAAAGAAAGATAAACGACAGCAACCACGAAGACTAAACAACTCTTGTAACCCCATGATAGTAGTGACAATTCTGATCTACAACTTAGTCTAGGTGACATGAATAATAGTTTATAATTATTTTGGGTGATAATAACAGTATACTCGGTATGATCCTCTTAAGATCCTCTCATGAAAATGTAATGAAATCTTGCTAAAGTATAAGGAAAAACAAGTGAAAATAATTTGTCACCTAAACATGTATACTATGTTCCTTGCCTCACCATGGCTACTCTCAATTATATTCACATACCATACTATCTTATTAATAAAAAAATCCATTGGTACCCAAATAAAACATCCCCAACAGTTTTTCTATTTTCCCCAATGTCAAATGTCTTAAGAATTTGTCTCCAAAAGGCTTTCCCATAGACACATGGTAATTGCACCATATCAGCAACATTTTGAAACAAAACCACTACGTCCACATAAACAATGTAATCAGGTTGTTTCTAGGATACACTATATCTCTGATAATTTGTATAATATGTCGGGTTCTAAGGCTCAAGATAATATATCCCAAACACCATGTAATGATCTTCATGTTTTAACAACCAATACATGTTACACATAAGGTAGCCAATGGGAAAATATATTCAAAATATATTTGTTTGAATACATATTATCCATTACAACACTCTACACACATATATATGGAAATTTTCCTTTGTTCATATTAGCACAAGTAACTACCAATAGAAGACGGTAGTGCCTTACTGGGTAGTCATCCATCCATCATCCCACCATAATGTTAGAGAAAACACCCCACAAGGTTCAGAATCCTCACAGTATTAGTTTACCTAACAGATATGGTGGTGTAATGTATAGAAAAAAATTATATAATATAATACATCTCTAAACCATTCTATGGAAAAAACCTAGCTTTCGATTCAAGTGCATTGAACGCCTATCAGACTCTGGGCTGCCACTTTTAAGACTATATATCCTATAAGAATATAACCATTAAATTAATCATATTAAGTTACTTATCCATTATAATCTGTTTCAAATTATCCATATACTTATTTAACTACTAATTAACCATTATTAATTCAATATTATATTTCATTATAATCACACCATCTTCCATGCACTCCAGGATTAACTAAACAAAGCCCAAAATTTCTCAGACATATCATCACCGCATTGCATCCCAGCTAACTCTAACACCATGGGTTATCATCAATTATTAACATCATTTTTTACATTCTCATAATTTCAAGAATTCATGACAACAAAACTAATTTCCAAAAAAAGCGACTCAACATGGTGAGTAAAATTTCTAGTCATCGAGCCTTTTCCACCGATAGAAGGAATATAGACACATCCACCCTCAAGAATATAGATATGGAAAGTACATGTCAAACCCTAATAATCTTCACCTCCTATGGAAGGATGGTAATGAAGACCTTATGCCTTAATAAATGGATAATTTAATGAAGATAATAATCTAACATGATTCAACATGCATATAACATTCATAACCGACTTGTTTCATCATAATCGGTGTCCTCCTCAACAACAACATGGATAATCCATTGAATCTCACCACTCTATGCCAAAAATACTACCCTATCCCTCGGGCCTCCCTTCCCCACATACCACAATAGCCTCTGTGGCACAACCATCCTTGGTTCACACTAAAACGCTAGTAGTTGGAATTTATTCACCAAAAAATTTGGCTCTCGCCCCCATGAAAGGAATCTGGCCTTCACACAAAATAACAAATCACGGATCCATGCATAAATGTATTGGACTTTACAAAATATTTGGTAACTCAGAACCATACCGGAAATAATATTTTCTCAAACAAAAGATTATCTAATAAATCTATATTTTTCTTGTTTATTCAATCATGCATAACCGCATCCATTACATTATCAATAGTTTACAGCAACAAAAAATATATTAGAAAACATTCCTCTTTATCTTTCTGTAATAAATTTACATATAATCCCATCTTTAAATTCTTTACCAATTTCTATCAATAATGACATGGTAAAAAAATAAAGTATATATATCACTCTATATAGAAAAAACAAGAGGCAATTAAATACGATTGAAAAAATTTATTTATCAGGTTCAAATATTTATATCGTCAATTCCATTTCTATCCAGTGGGTTAAAACATGAATACACTTCATTTTCAGAAAAAGAAAATTATAATCCCCAAATATCATACCTCGAAAGGTTTCTGATGTTCTTTTAATGAAGAAATTATTAAAAAACAGATCATGATCACCTGTCCTTGAAGACTGCATCCACCTAAGGATATAGAGGCCCCACCAGACCAGCCAAAACCCAAGAAAAACAAATTAGAAAAATTAAGATAACATGCCATAACATGCTAAGAGGTTCATAAGGATAGGTACCTAGAATAATATAGTTAGAACAAACATTATATCGAAGATGGATCGACACTTCATGGTTTCACCAAAACATGTGGTGCACATGTAGTAGGAATTATATTCCTGGAAGACTGGATCAAAGGCTACAACACAATGTGTGAATACTTTGAAAAGGATGGAAATGATAGAGTGACTCAAACACGTAAACAATAAGGAATAAAATTGGAGGAAGATATATCATCCCTTTATAATAATTATTAGAGTATAATTTTAAGATACACTTGATTTTTCATTAAGATAGGATCTATCAAAGCTCACACTTTTTGTCTAAGTAAATGATCCCTGAATACTATGAAAAATTATGATAGGTGTTATGATCTATTATTCACCATTAAATACTATAAAACAATGATATTAATTAATCTACATCATATGAAATTTCAAATTGGAAAAAACTA
The DNA here is from genome assembly GCA_963277665.1 of Viscum album. NCBI lineage: Eukaryota > Viridiplantae > Streptophyta > Magnoliopsida > Santalales > Viscaceae > Viscum > Viscum album. Next base: position 409,684,214 of record OY728128.1, on the reverse strand, counting down.
TAGCCAATACAGAGAAATTTAAATTTTGAAAAGGAAATGAAATAACTCTGGAAACACTATTCATGATATAGTTTTGGGGATTGCTTTTATGTGCCACCATTTATATGAAACTATTTTTGTACCTCCATTTTTGTACCAATATTTTTGTGTGAGCATTTTTGTGCCACTGTTTCAGTTAAACAATTTTTGTGTCACCATTTTTTGGAACAATTTAGGATATTTGGAAAAGGAAGTGAATTTGTTAGGTGACATTATTTGAAGAAATAGTTTGGAAATTTAAAAATTTATTTGGGATAAGTCATCTTGATCTCCTAAAATATCTAAAACTTCATATATTGGAAAATGAATAGAGTGGAGATCTCCAGGTGATTATAGGCTAATCACACCAACTGAAAAGACCATTACCACACCACACTGTCGTCGTTGCCTTTAAAACCCCAATCCAAAACCTAGCATAACCATCAGAACACAACGCCACACAAATAATAATCTAAATTGTCCAAAACATACAAATCAGGGAATTTCACCATTCATATCAAGATACTATCTGCTAGTGGGGGAACATAGTTTCCTATATGGGTTTAGACGCATTGCAATTAATGCATCTCGAATGGGAATCATGTCCTCCCCTATTCATATGTTTGGATATTTTTAAACCTCAAAAATCAAGTAGAACCACTCATATCATAAATATAAATATCCAAAAATCACATTACAAAGTAAAACAGATAAATTGATAACATAAAATAGCTCCAGGTACTAGGCACACATCTATGTTTCTCCCTCCCATGAAACCTCTTCTTGGCCACCATGCCTCCACAATGTATGAACCAATGAAATTGTCCATTAGTGAAACACCTTATCTTAATTATCCTAAATCACTATTAACCACACCATATATTTCAGTCCCTCTTCAATATCCAACCCTACTCATTCAATAACAAGGGATTCATCTTGTAAATAACAAAGAAGCTGAGATCTGAAAAAAACATCATGGATGATTTCGAGTCATGGTGGAAATTCCAACTGATATGAAAAATCATATGCTCATCCCAACACCTCAAAGCGACTAAGGAAACAGGGGGAAAGAACACTCCATATGAAAAATATTTGATTCAAATGTCATGGAGAAACCTTAAAAAATTGTTCCCCAACCTCGAACACATGGTACCTTCTATTTTGATCGACATGCAACAATTTTGAAGAATGTTCTTCTTTTATCATCTCACGAACAAGAGAAAAATTTTCTTTCATGTTCTATTGAACATCGGGACCATGAATAGTTTTCTTCACAACTTATATATAGCACAATAGAGAATGAAATGATGTCCCATTTAAATACTCAAATGAATCCATGACATTGGAAGATTGACCACTATTATTTTCGGAATAATCTACCAATGGAATGCGACATAACCATGATCCTTCAATATACTAGACTTGCACTGATAGAATATCCTCCGATGATTAGATAGTTCATTTTGTCTGCCCATCTTTCAAGCAGATTAAATTAGTGTTGAGGTGAAATTCATTTCCAATAGCATGATTTAGTCGCCTCTAGACTCAATAGGAAAACCAAACATCATAATATGAGAAAATGTACCACAAAATTACATGCAACAGCTCCACTTATTCTATGTACATCTTATACAATTTAGTTATTGTACCTGACTCCTTAATCGTTAAAAAGTGGGGCGATTACATCAACTTTTCCATTATCAACTAGATATCAACGCAACCTCCTATATCTCTGGGTAACCCTATGATGAAATCCATTTATATGTTATCCCACTTCTACTTGAGAGCATAAAATGGATACAACAACCACCAGTAACATGGTTCATGACCATTTTCAGTTAGCAAACAAAGAATAAACCATCTACCACTCTAGAGGATTACGATGGCTATCACAATCCCCGAACACTTGTGCCTCTAATTCTCAAGATTGAGACTCCTCCACCTATTGCATCAGAGAAGAATAAACCATCATTTGAAACATTTATCATTTACCACCATCCACTATTTCATCTATTTACAATTCTTCAAACTTCATCATCTCTCTCTATAAAACTAGTGATTCATGAACAAACTTCTTCTATGACTTCCAACTCAAAGAATCATCCATGAAATTTAACATTAATGAGATGTAGGAGAACTCAAAATAACATTCATAATGAAACTTCATCGACCTCTACTGACATAGATTCATGTCAAGATGGAAAAATATATATCTAAAAGCATTATGATCCATGGAGACCACTATGATCTCCACAATGAGTTAATTCCGCCAAAAAAACTCAAAAATCACCCCATCCTTAGGGAAATAGAGAACTATACCACTAACCAACATCCCATGTTGGTCACCAAATACTGTCTGAAACTAATCACACGAAAAAAGTCTTCTTTTATTCTAGTCATAGTTTTTGATGGGGATACATCTAAAGAGAAATCAGGTATAAACTACAGACAATAAACTAAGAGACCAACGAATCTGGGAATCATTTCTATGTTTTTAGGAGGTTCCCATTAAACAAATATATCACAATTTGAGAGGTCTACTACCAAACCCTCATGAGACCCCCAAGTCCATGAAAATTCACCTCTCGAGTCCATAACATTATTTTTCAGAAAAAAAATCCCTAGAGCTGGTGGTATCAATGAACCTGGAAGAATGTTCTAAGATGCTCCTATGACTTTAAGTAGATTAAGATATCATTGAGGAATATGATGACGATCTAATCAATGAAATAATTAAAAAAGAGTTCAGAAGTCCCAGGAACACAAAATGTCCATTTTAACACCAACTGATATGACCACCAAATTGATGTTCCCATACCTAAATCTGATGGAATTGTTAGATATATCACCCTTGTTCAACCTCAACTGGTGGTATCTCGACCAAAGATCTATCATTAAAAACCATCCCATCCCTCTAATATTGTCTAAAATCCTTTCTATCCTTGGGATATTGTCATGGTTGTTAACCCTCACATTGTTCTGAAGAAGATTTCTTTATGTCCTCAACCCATAAATGAGCTGCAAGGACCCCTGGAGGTTCCCAGTATCTGGGGCCAACTCAAGTATAGTATCTTCAAAGGAGATCCCCGAATGATCGCCTATGGAAATTAAGCTTATGGAAATTGTTCCCCCAATAAACAATACGATAGCCAGCTCCATGATTTTAGGATCTGAGGTATTAGAATCTCGCATTAGCTCTTCGTCCACTGGAGCATGATCCAAATATTTCAGGGTAACCGACTCTATCATATCTGAAGCTTTTTAAGGGTCTTGGGGGGATGAATGCATTTCGATCACATTAAATGTAATCAAATAGAGTCGCTCATCAATCCCTGTTGTTTTGGAGACCATTTAATCAGTAGAATACTCAACCCCCAGTTTCCCCACCAACATCAAATTTTCATTTGTCAAAGTTGGGATAAGGATACAAATATCACAGGATTCCTCAAAAATCCCCACCACCTCACCATTTTAAACCGTGGTCATATATAGTCTGCTTTTATCAAAGGGGTTGCTGCCACATCCACTTGGGAAGTTGCAACCAGATTAATAATGGACACTTCACCTATGTACCCAAATAGTCAATAATCGACAAAGTCAAAGCATATGGCTAGATAATCATAGAATCTTGAAATAATGATTACCTATCATTCACATTGTGATATGTTTTGATTGATAGGATGAATTCTAACCATTCATGATTTTATGAGGATATGGATCCCTGCCCAAGAAACTGGGTGGAGACAGAAGGAGAAAACCCTATTCAGAACTGTAATGTTTGCCTCAATATTCTCAGTCATGCTAGGAGTGCCTTCCCCACTAACCCCCACAGCCGAAGGTGCATGTTCGCCCACCGCAGTTCCCCAGGGGGTGTACTCCGGGGATGGTATCACCTTTTGAGACTCCTCAACAACCTACATCAAGCAAGAATATGTTAAAATATTCACAATGAAGAAGGAAAATTGTGGGTATATATAATTAAGATGAAATCTTTCACTGTATTGGATGGCTCAGAGCATATAATCATTAGATCCACTCCATTAGACCCATAATGTCAGTTATTGAGTTAGTGAATGTATTTATCAATGTATTTTTAGTATGCGACTACCTCACCAAGATATTCATCAACCAAAAATATGAAGGATAAAAAACTGCTCCAAGGCCTGGAATCTTGATGCTTTCCACTTGAAGCATATTACAGACTTCTTTGTCAGATCCACTGAACCTCAGGTCATCCCAAACCCTCTACGCATATGGGAATGCTATTGTGATAGTAATTACTATCCTAGGGGATGAACTTGAGGGGAGTAGAATAAACAGAAGCTGGGGGGTGTTGTTAGTCCCAGCTACTTCATGCATTCCTCCACCAACCGAGAACACTTAGAAAGTGCCAGTTTGCAGGGCTCCAAGTGTAAGGAGTGTAATTAACATACCTTAGTCATAGAAGGAGTACCAGCAGGATCATCATCCCCCAAAGATCGATCGCTACTATTCTCCTCCTCATCGATCACTGACCATAACATGTCTCAGACATTGTGGGTTGACCCAGAGTAACCTCAGTTTTCATGAATGTAATCCTGGAGATATTGAAGATACTGATTTACCCACTATGGGTCATCATCATAAAATACATGAGCAGGTACAGATAAATAGACCAACCCACCTAACAACACATTCCTACCTTGGAGATATTTCTATACCCTCTACGCATATGGGAATGCTGTTGTGATAGTAATGACTAGCCTGGGGGATCAACCTGAGGGGGTGGAGAAGAAACCGAAGCTGGGGGGTGTCGTTAGTCCCAGCTACTTCATGTGTTCCACCACCAACCTATAACTCATAGGAACTACCCCTTTGCAGGACTCCATGTGTAAGGGGGGTAATTAAATTACCTTAGTCATAGAAAGAGTACCAGCAAGATCATCATCCCCAAAATATCGATCGTTACTATTATCCTCCTCATCGATCACCAACCATTAAATGTCTCAGACATAGTGGGTTGACACAGAGTAACCCCGGTGATCATGAATGTAATCCTCGAGATATTTAAGATACTTATTTACCCTATATGGATCATCATCATAAAATATATGAGCAGTTACAGATAAATAGCCCAACCCACCCTACAACACATCCCTACCTTGGAGATATTTTCATAGGGCATGTGGGTATTCACTATGGAAGGAGGAATGATTTTTTGAGATCATCTAATTTACTCCAAGACCTATTGATAGAAGAAACTATGGGTATGAATGTATGACCCCTGGAAGCAGCTTCAATAGCATGTGAAGAGACATCCCGATGTGTAAAAACATTAACTGGGACCACAGGGCCAACATGATTCCGGTAATCAATTCCTAGCCGTGTTGACACAATATCCTCCTTTTGCATTCACATACCCTATGACAGTTTGGAGCACTGAATAGTGGGAATTAGAATTCCCAAAATCTTATCCATGTATGGCTGCTCACAGGAGTCGACATTGTTTTTTGAAATGAAATGAATAGGTTCTTCAAACTCGGGAGTCTTGAACTTCTAACCAGTTTACTAATGGTTGAACATCAGCAAAAACTGTTTGTCTATCATCAGATGTTGATTCTCGCAAGCACCATTGAGGGAAGGGGGAAAAAGGCTTTACATAAAACCATACTAGCAGGTAAATCTGTAGGGTGTGTACCATTCATAGATATGTTCCCCCCCCCTATGTGAGCCAATAAGATACCCTCCCCCCCAAGTAAAAGGGGTAGCCCAACATTGAATATTCCTCCGATCCGGAATTAATAATCATGCATGTCAATGAAGGGCATGTCTAAAAAATAAATTTTTTTAGCTAGTGTTTCAGCTTGATAGATGGTTCTTATTGTGAACCATCTAATGTTCTACCCTATCTTGGGTAGCCCATCCCTCAGGCATAACCCCACTGGTAAATTGCATATTTGGTCAGATTACGGCACCAAGAATCTGTAAGGGGTTGATAAATGTGTATTAGTTCGTCACAAGCACCTCTATCCAACCACAGAAGATTTGGAAGGGACTGGACACCTGATTTGGCTTCATCCCTTCACTAATGTGGGAGATTAATCAATAAATCATGTCCAATACCCAAATGCCCAGGTTGATCCATTTTCCAATGACTAGCTATGCTTCCATGAAAAATGTGGAAAACCATACACCACAAGACTTATGTACAACCAATATCCATCCACTCAAGAACATATCTAGGAAGGCCTCTAGTCAAAGAAACTAATCAATGTTTGGTATGAGATCATATCCCCAACTGTTTAATTGAAAATATTCCATAATTTAATAGTACGTACCCTTGCCTCCAAGATTCCATTGATGGAAATGATGCTGGCCTACACAGATAGTTCACAGATTTGGTGTTTTTAGAAAATGATTCAATCCATTTTTGATAGGGGATGACCTATTTTGGAGAAATATATTTCGATCACTTCTGGGAAATATTAGTGAGAAGCGTCACCAATGGAGGCGTCCTCTCCTCATCGCCCTAGCTAGAAGGGGGAGAATGTAATTCCTCATACATTTCTCCTACTATAGGGACTCCTGAGATCATTGAGATGCCCCAAAGTATGATGTCAACTTATCTTAGGACTAAGTTGAAGGTCTTGGTTTATGGTCTACATTGACTCAGGAGCTGTGTTTGAAGTACATTAGTACGATGGGTGAATGTTTGGGATACCCAAATAGCTTCATATAGCTCCATGGTTTGCAGTTCTATGTGGAACTCCTTGCAGCTCTGGAGAACCTAGAAGGCCCACCCCCATTCCAACATTAATGTGCCTCCGAACCAATGATCTCGATCTGGTGACCATCCATGTTGTTCATTGACCATGGAAATGCATACAATGCTTCTTGTTCAACGACCGTAGGGTGGACATTTCAAGAAGATTTTGGGATTGATGTATCATATAATAGTAAGTACCCATAATAAGGAAGGCTATTGGATTATGGGTATTCTCACTAAGTCTAATTAAATACACGAGATAATGATTGATTTAAGTGGTGATGTGAACATCGTCCTCAGTAAATATGGACATATTTTTTGGTCGTTGAATGACTACTGAAATGGGAGCAGCGACAGGCCCAACATCAACTCATGGAGGAACCATGTATTCTTCAATCATCAGGTAGCCATACAAAGGTTTAGTCTATAAGGTAATATTCTAGAAAATTATAAATATTTGGAAAGGGCTCCACAAAGGGTCTGTATAGTACACCCCTTGTACAAACCTCAGTGTTGGATTTTGATGACCATATTTCGCGAACCAACGGTAGGCAGAAGAGGTCCATGAAATACTAGCCCATGGAGCATTGGGAAGCTGACCCCGTACGAATCTCCTATGTGGGTTCTCATAATTCAGGACTAAAGTGAAGTTACAAAATGAAAATTTCATAGTTTGAAGGATAATTCTAGTATGCAGACCACTTCAACACGTAGTGTTTTCCCTAAGACGACCTACATGAATTACCCTTAAATGTTTTTAGATTTTTGTTTTCGTACGGTAAATTAGTTCATGTATTGGGTAGAGTGTGGAATATGATTAGTTCATGGAATCTGAAGCTTGTTCATGAATGAATCCATATGTGGAGGCAGTGCACAAAAGTAGGTAATGATAGATCTTTTCGCCGAAGGATCCGGTAAATGACAATTCACGTGGATCCCTTCATATATGCATGGTCCACTACCAGATCCACCTCTCTACCAAAACGTGCTCAGGTTTTAGGACCACTTAATATAGTAATTTCCTCCTCTTCATTTCGAACAGACCCTATTCCGATTGAGGGTATTAGTAGGGCCCTAGAAAATATAAAGAAGGTAAGGAATATACTCCCATAAAATAAGTGGAAAATATTCCAAAATTTCATCTAGGAAACATACAAATAATGTTCGGTAGAAATGATAATAGACCTAACAAGTCAACATAAAATTTTATCATTAGTGGTATGTGGTCGGTTCGATGACCCTCCCTCCAACGGACACTTTCATTCTCTGAACGGAGGCAGAGCTCCAGCACGGGCACAATCAAATGGCCATTGACTGAGGCGGGAATGGTACGTAGTAGTAAAACACACTAACTATGAACCAGGAAGATTTTAACCCCTATATGCACTGTGTCGTTCACAAAATAGAGGCGGAGCCCTACCCAGTCACGAAGCACCCCCATGAACAAGTTCGTTTGTGGGGGAGGTGCATTTAATATACCCTGTGATCCTCGAGTTGACTAAGTCATCTAAAAGTTGGGTTTGATATAATGGTACACTGATAAAGGTTCACAATGACATTAGATACAACCCTTCCCCCCTCTTTAAATGGTCGTCACGGGTGAGAAGAAATATATTGGTTTTTTTGAAGATTGGATTCTTGGCGATCATTAATTTGATGGAAGGCATCATAATTTTGGAGAATGAAGTGGCTTTTACCATCATAGGTTTTTGTGTACCATAATGTTTCAATTCGCAAACCAACAATAAGTACAAAATGGGTACAAATTTATAAGAACTGGAAAATGTATAAATAAATTGGTAAACCAAAAACCTAAATATGGTGAAACACGGACCATGGAACCTATGCGGATGTACTGCCCATAAACTGGGGAGCTGATGCCCATTCATTGATCCACTACACTACGTGTCACCCTTCTTCGTTGGTGAAGCCTCGACCGGTGATGCCCCCAGCAACTGCAACTCAAGCGGACTCTAGCTCTGTGTACCAATTTTGTACGCAGAACAAACATGCAGCCATGTACCACTCTTGTATGTGAGATTCCCCTAATTCTATGTACCACACTAGTTTTTGGATGACCTCTATAGACACATAGCACAAACCTACATGAAGGGAATCACTCCTAATATGGTTATGTGGTCTTCCAATGCCTTGGGTTTTTCCATTCCCCTAGTCAGATAAGGCCCATCCAATTCTATCCCATCCTGCAAATTCCCTTCAGTAGTCTATCCATCGACAGCAATCCAAGGCCAAACCCAAAGCCACGAGACTGGAATGATGAAACCTTCAGGATTAGTGGCACTCCCTTCTAATTTCACATACCCACAATAGGTGGAGACAAAGGGGTTACCCCATCACTTGAATGGACATCCGGAGAATTCCGGGGTTCACATTCACACAGTAGTCCAGAGTATGAGCTAGATATCCCCATTGTGCCTCTCCACTCATCAGGATTGAGGGAAACCACTCTTTTTTAAATTCAATGAGTACCATTGGTGAGTACTTCTCCCCTCCATAAAAGTGAGTAACATGGAATCCTACCATGAGTAAGCCCCACACCATCCTCACTGGATACAAATAGTCTTTCCCCTTCCATTCGTGAAGGTTCACTTCACTATGCCATCCACCACTGTACCATGACCTCTGCCAATGGAAATTCTTCCATCGCAACATCCTCAATAGTAGGAGGAATGCATGTATCTCGGTCTTTGCTATCATCCTCTTCCTTCATCATCCTCATCTACCCTTAGTAAAGAAAAATTGTGTGGATTGCTGAATTTTTCACATTATATTATTTCTCCCAATGAGCATCACTCACGCGAGATTAGAGATTTGTGATTTTCATGGATTGTGTACAATGACAGTTGTAAATGGTACTATGTGGATTTTACTCCCTGTCTTTTAAGAAGAATACGTTGGAAGCCTCTGTAAGGTTCAATACCAAATCGGGCCACCAACCAGATATAAGCCCAACCATTCCCCAAAATGGGCTACCAATAACGCCCTTGACATGAAACTATCATGTGAAATCCCTTAACTTCCAGAAATACATACAATATGATCCCCAACAAACTGGGATACATAGGAAACCTCTTTGAGGCACAAGCCCAACATCCATGTCACATAACCATCCATCTTTATCAATATTTGTCCTTATTCCCATATAAAGACCACACACGGGCCCATGAAATCATTTACCTCGTGTCCTCTATGCTGCTTCAGCGTAACTGCAACACCAAATATGACTATGAACCATTCTGTTAGACATATTTTCCAAATGAAGTTAAAATTTACTGACAGGTCCTTGTCACACAATCCTAGAAAGTGATGTGTTTTGTTAAGTTTCAGAAAGCGATGTGGATTTTTATTCCCTCAAAAGGATATATAGGTATCTTGTATTATGGGTTTGATCTAGGAACTCATATCACTCACTATCTCCCTTAATGTTAATACACTCCAATGATCCAAATCATAAGGCTTGAGACCAGTGCTATCTGAACAAACACAAACATCCCCAGAATCACTAATCCAATGTGGGATGGTAAATATCCGATGTAGATGGTTCTGAATCCATGCATATACCTTTGATGATCAACATTGGTGTAATTCATGGATACTATTCTTAGGGGTAAAACAAGTATTTGAGAACATATGAACACATGTTAAATCTATAAGAGCATCCCAGAATATGAAATAGACCCCCACAAAAGGGTGGGGTGAGACCGACATCCCATTATCTAAACCAATGTGATTTCATATGTATCAATGGCCATATCACCCAACAAGCGCCTTCATTTTGAATGTAGGTCCTAGGATCGTTGGATACAAGAATAGTTGGGATTTTCAGGAACTACGAATAATCCCGTTGGTGACCAGGTGGAGACATAAAAATAGAGAACCTGATGGAATTGATAAAATAGAACTGCATCCCTTTAATAAGACACGAGATCCGATCACGTCTCCTCTCCATGAAACAATGATGATGAGGTATTACATTTTTCATGGATGGGTATTGTTGACATCAGACATATGTAAGGATTTGATGTGGGATTTTAATTCCTCAGTTTGGTTAGTTCATCCTGTTGTGACTAAGATATATTGAGGTTTACACAATCACTATTGGAGGCTAGGTATGAAGAGGGATGTAACTAGATTTTTTATGTGATGTTCCACCTATCAGGAGATAATAGGGGTGCCTCAATGACTAGAAGGGATTTTGTAGTACTTACTAATTCCTATGTGAAAGTGGAATGATGTTGTGATGGATTTAGTTATTGGTTTTGTGAGGTCACCTCGGGGAAATAATGTAGTTTGGGTTGTTGTTGACAGTATATAAAATGTTACACATTTCATTCCGATCATGGAAACCTTCTGTGTTGATCATCTTGGAAGGTTTTATATCTGTGAGATTATATGTTTTCATGGGGTTCTCCAATATATCATTTCATATAGGGATGACATGTTTACATCTCTTTTCTGACATGGACTTTATAGTGCTTTGTGTATACAGGTACATATGATTATTTAATACCATCCTCAGATATATGCCTAGTTCGAGCACATTATTTAGTTCTTGGAGGAAAAACATCGAGCATACGACCTGTTTTGAGCATGCACCCTTCATTTTGGGTTCTCTGGGTAGAGACACGTAAACCTAGTTGATTTTTGCAACATTAACATTTTTTTAGGTGACGATTTAGATGGTAATTTATGTGGATTTTTACAATATGCCATACCGATCACCCCTATGATGGCTTCAGGAAGAAGAGGTAGCTATGATGGGACCTCGTCTTGTAATGGAGACCATTGTGATGGTGGAGTTCATTTAGAAGCATATGGCTACTGAACATTCTCTAGATAAATATTATCCTAATAGACAGAGATGACATATGGAGTTCGAGATATGAGATTAGGTTTTCTTATGCATCAAACTAATATTCAGACACAGGAAGATTAAGAGACAGGGGAAGCTTTTGCAGAGATACATCAGTTTTGTTTGAGGTTTTCTAAAGAGTCAGGCCGATCACATATCAGTTTTAGTTACCTCAGAGGTACAGGGCTATGGATGATGTCTTCCATGTGTCTTAATTACAAAGTTACTTTTCAGACTCGTCTCATTTTTTTATCCCAAGGAGGATGAGTTGAAGGTGCATGCATCCTTTGAGGAGCAACCTATTCGGACTATGGATCATAACACATAGGTTCTATATGGAAGGTCTATTCCTCTAGTATGGGTGCAATGGCATAACGAGAGAGTACAGGAAGAGACATGAGAGAGGGAGGCCAACATGCGATCATAGTGGATAGATTTTTTAAAAGATTCTACCTTACCACATTTGGATGGAAAATTCAAGGAAGAATTGCATTAAGGGTGTAATGTTGTAAGAACCAAGATATTTATTTCATGTATGGATCATTATCTCTCATATTTTTAGGGAAAAAACATTTGGAAATGTTCTATGAACATGTCATGTACTTTTGAGTACATGTTGTGTACCCGATTATAATGTGTTTCTGTTTATTGGATATGTAACAACCATGTAAATGGTTGTGTAGGTGAATTGGTAGACTGCCTAAAGTGAGGGCCGGTTGAGGCTAATACATGACATGTGCATTAAATGATAAAGATGTGTAATTTTTTTAATTTGATTTGTGAGAGTGGGGTCACATCTCATGTCCAAAAAACTTGTCACATCTCCTCAGTTCGTACAGGAGAGAAATGAATGACTATGAAACGTCGAGCTCCTCCTAGTTCTCCACTTGAACATTGATTGAGAAACTTATAGGAATTTTCCATTCCCAATGGTGAGTTCATTATTTCCCTTGAGCATCCCTTATTGATTCCTCATCTTTCATGACTTAATCACAGATTTTTGTTTTATCCTTTTGGTAGATCTATGATTTTCATAGGCCGATTCAAGGTCATACGTTCAAGACTGTTCTTCATAAGACATAAAGTTATGTGGTTTTAGAATATCTTTGATTTTATTTGCACTATATATTCTAAAATTGAAAATTACCCATTTTGGGGTATTGAATGTTGTGGAAATTACCACTATTATTTAGTAGTTGTGGTTAAATTTATTGAAAGGGGTTGTTTCATATGTGTAAGGTTAGACGAATTATTTACGAGACACCCCGTGGGTGTGTTTTCCTATTCTGACTATTTATGGTTGTTTGGACTATGTTTCATATGAGGATTAACTTGTTTAGATTCGTTAAATTGTTTAGGATGGAGTTGATTGATTATATAAATTGCATGTGCTATTCTTGTGAATGTTATCCATGTATTATTTATAGATTTCATGTTCTTTTATGATATTATATATGCACTGATCTTCCAATAGACCATGAGAGATGTAGACCTAGAAAACTGTTGGAGTTTCTATGTTTATTTACACTAGTCTGTGATAGCCTTAGTAGAGAATTGACCCAGGGGTATTAACAGTGATAGTTACCTAGGAGGTTTTTTATGATTTATTTATACTATGTTGACCCATGGGGTATAGGCCATGAGAGATACCTGGATTCCATGTATAAATTATTGATGCTTTGTAGACCAATGGGGTATTCACTGTCAGAGATATTCAACGGTTGAGTATAAATTATTGATGCTATTTAGACTAGGGGTATTTCCCCATGAGAGATGACTTGGATATCGTTATCATTACTCTATGGTATTTGGAAACATAGGGGAATGACAGTGAGTTATAATCTTGTAGTTGATTGTGGATAATTGAATTATTGTGACATCCCTACCATGATGAAGCACAAGCTTGGACTTTATGTTACATGGTTAGATGGTCTTCTGCGACATATATTTTGTAAATATAACATAGAGTGATATATAGCTTAGGACAGATATCAGGATTTATTTCACTGGTTCTAATATTTAATAAATCGAATTGAATGCAATAAAAAATTTTATGATTGTTTACTTTTGCGTACTTCCTAGTATATTTCTTCATTTCGGCATATTTCCTTCTATATGTATTCACTGACAATTATGAAGATATTTTTTTTGGTTTCCTACTATGATTCATCTCAAAACCTTTATGTGTCATTCTTTTAGACCCAATCATATTATATTTTTTTAGGTATATATGTGGTCAAGCACCCTTCTACATTAGGTACATGATTACTGTTAGAGCTGAGGAGCATGGGACTAAGCTGAGGATTGCGATGTACTAGGAGTGTACTAGTTTTCTATAGTTTGTTATTAGTATTGTATTTCCATAATTGGGACTTGTTTATCTTATTTCATACCCACATGTGACAAGAATAATTTATATATTCTCCTGTTTTTATCTTACTATCAGTCTTCTACAGTTTACTTTTGTTGTTTCATATTATTGCTTCGCCTATTGTTTCTAATTTGTTATTATTTTATGTATACTATACCAATGAAGGAATAGTTTCTCCACTATCATACCATGTACCTCACTTTTAGTCAGTATCCTCTTCTGTTTAAGGAAATGCGCTTGAGGTCATTTGACCAATAAGGTATGGGGAACTCATTGATGGCACCCTAAACCAGGATGTTACACAGTTATTACTCATGAATTGTTCCATCCATCATTATACACTTTTTCTATATGATCTATGCATTGTGTAGTAATATTGTGGATTTATTCAGGGTAACAAAACTGTCCATTTTTTAATAAAATATTATACTAACTAAAATTAAACATGAATTCCCTTTGATTAAACTTATCCATCTTTTTTTAGGTTATGATGATGTATTGTACTAATTTAGATACCAATTTTTTTTAAAAAAACATGTAATGTAATATATGAAGATGATTTTTTATAATCACATAAAAACATATATTAAAATATTTATAACCAAATATAATCCTTTTAAACATTACCAAACAATATAAAATATTCTTTAATTTTTCACTTTTATGTCATTAAATAACATCATGTTTCCTGCCCAAAATTATTGGATATTACTTTTTATAACAATTATGATATATTATGAAACCATAACAATATAATGAAAAACTTTTTATGAACATTCTAAAAAATTAATATTGTCATATTATTAATAATTAAATTGGATTATCCACATATATCTCCATTAGTATCCCCATTATAGAGAAATTATAAAAAAGTATTGTTTATGTTAGATCCCTTTTATTATATATTTCCATTTTGGTAATTCACCATAATGTCTAATAACATTCTATAATATCCGTTTGAAATGATACATAAATTTCAACATGACTGATAATTTTATATTATTCTCTTCAAAATAATATAAAATCATTATATTATTTTTGTGTATTATATTATCTTTTATTTTGTTAAATCCTTAACTACATCCCGTGTTCTCCCCAATATATTACGATTCACATTCAATTCATTAGAGTATTAGGATACAGATAAAAAATATTATGGAAAATAATGAAAAAATATTTTTTTCATAGTGTGAATATCTTTGTTGAGAATATTATATTAACAATGTTGATTAATAATTTCATGTATTCATACTTTCCCATATGATTTTTAGGTGTTCTATTTCATTGGGTAGAAAGGGATCCATCACATCCTTTTCATCTATTGTGTTGATTACGTTTATTCACACAAGATTTCATTACATTCAAGTTATTTCACTATAGATGATATATAGATAGAAAACCATCATCATTGTGTCAATAACATTTTCATATCCCACAAAACCAATCATTAACATCTCGGTTAGCATTTTTTTAAATCCTCTTTAGACATTAAAGATCACTATTCCTAATATTCTCCTTTATTTTATCTATTTTATCTTGAATCCACCAACCCATACTTTTAGGGACTGTTTCCATATTCCAAAAGTGTGAAAATTATTCCCAGAATAGAGAAAAATATCCCCTTTCAACATAAGAAATTTCTATAAATATATAGCACACTTTAAAAATAAGATTTCATTTTATTTAGGTTATAGGCTTACTTGTTCTTATTTTACATCTAATTGAGACTTTTCTGGTTTAAAATTTTTTTCTTTAACTTTTTCAAGGAAATCTAACCAAAATTGATTAATTTTTCTTTACCCATATCTTTATTTTTATATTGAAACATATTTATATGCTAATGAAACATCATTATAACCAAACCAATTTAAAAGATAAAAAATATCACTATGATTTCAAAATTTGTTTTACTTTGATATGGTTTTATAAATTTATCATTTTTTCATTCGAATATTTTTACCTTATGAATTTGTATTCTCTTTTATTTTATAATTTTTGGATCATAGCTAAAAAAATCTGTTATACATTGTCCAAACGAATTATAAAACCATTATAATACTACATACCTTAGCATTATATTATAAACCAATTTTTTTATAGATATATTATAAGTGGGTTGATGAATTTCCCTTAAAAAATATAATTTATAGAAATATAATATAGTGAGAAAATATTTTTGTGACATTTGATAAATATTATCCATGTTTATAATTACAGTATATATTATATTTAATTAGGAAAATATTTAATTTAATTTTATAATGTATGTGAATTGATTTTAAATGATGTAATGGAGACAAAGCCGATAAAAGGAAAAGACCATTAATATGGAGTTTAAAAATCAAATGATGTTTTCACCTATCTATCAACCCATTGAATCATGTGGTCAATGGTGTAAATTACTTACTCATTAAAGATATAAAGAAACTTTTCGTTGGTAAATTTTTATTTTGAACACCCATATGATCTTCACCAATAGACCATGTACATGTCCATAACATTTAAGGAGTAGGAACCGTTATAGATAGGTGGTTAGGAAGTGATTGATTTTTTTGAGGGAAACCATTTATAAATAATATAAAAACATAGATGATTGATCATTAAAATTATGAATTATATGATTAATAGGATATTTTAGTGGCATTTACTGAAAGGGTTCATAACATTGGATCTATGATTGGTTTGAGAAAATTATAATATCATCAATTTTTGAAAAACTGAGAGAAAATATGGGACCAAGTATAGTTAAGGTAATATTCCTTAGATCCATGGGAGTCATTTTATTATATCTATGTGGTTTACAAACCTTTTGAAATTTTATGTGATTCATGAAGTCAGGGAAGACCAGATTAAATGATTTTTGTCTACAATAATTATGCGTGTTGGATACAATGTATTGATACTGTCAGTTACCCGAAAACCATCACTGAGTATCATGTGGGATTCATTGAGATATCTTTTATTATAATTATGGATATATATAGAAAATAAACCTCCACCTTTTTTTAGTTGAGTAATAATGTTTGAATTTGGTTCTTCATCATCATTGACTTGATGATTGACCTTTTGGGTATATTATCCTAATCCTACCATGGTACAGACATGCATGTTCCCTACACCAGTGATTAGGTGAAGTTGATACATTACCAATCTATACAATGTACACCACTAATTTAGAAAAAAAATACTTCTATGTATATGATAACATTAATTAGAGGATTTTATTGGTTCATGGTTATATAATAAATACAATCTTATGGTTTAAAAAATATAATTATGTTTCTATGAATACAATTGATTGTGAATTAAATTAATCACAGAATCAATGTTATATTATGAGTTTCAAAAACATTTGTTAGTGTTAAATTTCATCAAATAAAATTGATATAATGAAAATATCCCACAATATAATCATCACAAAAAATATCATTTAGAGAGTAATTGCATAAAAAACATGATTTAAATAGATTATAATAAAATTCAAGAAAATTAATATATATACAATGATCTAAAGATGTCAATAAAAAAATAATGAATTAAAATACTATAAATAAGAATATGAAAATATCCCCCATTATGAAAAATAATCCCCTTTTTAAAATTAGACAAACATCTCTTGGATATTCCAACACCAACACAAATTATACTAAAATTTCACAATTTTTTATTATCATAAAGAGAAAAATATGTATTCTATGGATAAAAATGAGTAAAATGTTGAAGAAAAATTTATGTTATATTCTTAAAAATCTAGAAAAAGGTATTTCAAAATAAATCTTATGATAGTAAATGACTTTGAGAATGAATTGTTTAAAATTGATTTGAAATTCAAAACTCTTGAACAATATTTATTTATATAAAGATAAAAGGTAATGAGATGATGTTTTAAAACATATTTTTTACATGAATGCTATGCAAGTGGAGTTATAATTTTAGGGTGTGAGAGGAAATTGAAAAATAAGAATGAAAAATATAAAATAATTGGTATAAAATATAAGATAATTAAATGGAGAAGAATCACATATAAAGAAGAAGAAGACAAAAAATATAAAATGAAGAAATGGAAAATAATACAATATATGCATTTTACCAAATAATACATTTACAAAAAATAATTATTCACATCCATTTATTAATTTTCTTAATTAATAGATCTTGATAAGTACTTTTTTTATTAAATTACATCATATTTGGAATTTTGACATTCAAATTCTATAAAATAAAACATAATTGATAATTTGAGGAGACAATTATATTAAGTATATTTTAACATAATTTTAATAATAATGAAGAGAGATTTAAATAAAATAATATAATGACTTATATATAAAAAAATACATTTATTAGTTTTCAAAATTAATTTTGAAGTCGAATTACAAAGAAAAAGAATAAAGGGAAATTTTAAAAACTATATGAATTTTGTGAATATTAATTATGATTCCCAATAATGGATTTCAAAATTTTAAAATTAGAGAAATTATTTTTAATATAAATAGTTGAATAATCCTGAAATAAAAATATATATCATTAATGAAAAATATATATTTAGAAGCTAGACAACTCTCCCCAACAAATGATTCTGTATGTGTGATAAAGTGATTATATAGAAGATAAAATAAAAAAAATTAAAATATGAAATTATTGATTTAAATGATTTCAAATAATATAAAAATATATATTTTAAAAAGTCAAATCAATACTTTCAAACATGAATTTGTGAACATAAATATAGAACCATTCCAAATATACCTTTCATTAATTAGAAAATATCATGTGATAACAGTTTGGTGAAAGTATTATTCAGTACATAATCTATTATTAAAAAATCAAATAAGATATCATATTTTTTGGAAGTGACCACTTAATAAATGTTATTTTTGATCTATATGTTAGGTGAAAGGGTTAGGGATATGATTTTTGGATATTTGATCACATTGATATTATCACACAAAATAAAGATGTGGACAAATTTTAGAATGATGTGTATTATAATGTATTTTTTTCCAAAATTTATTCATTATGAATGCTTCTTGTAGCTATGTTTTTTTTATCATCTATTGTAAGATACACTACTTTCTACATAATACAACTCTATGAAACGAGATATTTTCAATGTAGATAATAATATCCATTAGAAATTTAATTATCAATAATATATCGACCAATATAATCCTCTTATATGATATTAATTCAAAATAAGTTAATATAAAAAAAATTATAATGAAATTTTTAGTTCATTTAAAATAAGTAAAAATGATTCTAATATATTTGAAATTTAATTACATTTTAGCTTATTGAAAACATGAAACAATATAAACTTTGATAATAATGTCATGTCGTGTCACAATAACATAATGTGGACTGCCAATCACACATCAATAAGAATTATTCATTTATTATTTATCATATTCATATAAATTAATCATAAATGTCATACTGAGGGGAGATCTAATTTCATTAGCATGACCGATTGAAATTATTCTTATGCGTTCATTGGTGTATCTTGGATAATAAATATACCATCATTTCTATTTGAAATTTTTTTATAGATAAGTATTTTGGGTTTAACAATATACCTCATCTCAAAAAACATTTTCTTTAAATTTTTAAAATACAATTTGTGTATTTATTTAGTATATAAAAAAACACAATCAATATAAATTTATAATATTATCCAATTGGGAGATATTTTTTATAAAAATAGTTAAATTATCTATACAAACTTTACAACTATTTGAGTGCAGATAATTTTAAATATGATAATACCAACCCAGATTGATTTATTTTTATCCGTAAAAAGAATTTTATTATCTATATATCATAATTTTGTAGATGATTATTTTGAGTAGTAGGTGTAATTCATTAAAATTAATTTCATAAATAAAACAATAAATGTTCTTTTGGAGTAAAATTTTAAAATGAATGAAATTTAGATGAGAGGATACTACTGATAATATTTTTATATATTCTAATCATGAGATAAATTAAATGGTTTCACCAATTTATATTCCTTATTCATTGATATATCCCAGTGAAACTGCTAGATCATTCGCCTCTAGTGGTATTAGCATGTTCATCTATCATGTTTCAAAAAAACCTGTAATATAAAATAATAACTAGTTTATTATGTATTTTTGTAATATTCCATTCATAATTTGGAGTGAATTAATTTATTTACTATTGATTGGAATATACCCAATTTTAATGATTCTAATAAAGATGATGAATATTTTGTAAAACATTATAGAAAATGTAATCTTGATAAACTATATTTAACACAATTTGTTATATATGAGTTACCGCATATAAATCGCTGATAATATTTTTAAGGCGATGAATTTTGATAATTTGAAAACATAATTCAATGTAATTTAAGATTAATTTCGTTCTTTGATATCCTTTATTATAAAATGATCCCATATAAATATTAATTGAAAAAAACTAGAAAGGGGTATTAGAAAACATTCAAATAAATCATAGACTAATTCTTCAAATATTGTAATCTATTTTTTATATATTTTATTCATTTTTTATTTAGAATTACCAAAAATATACCACCATCATATTTAAAAATATATTATACAATATTTTCATAGTTGATTGAAATAAAATAATTTCAACCAAAAAAATGAAAAATGTGATTTTGATTTTTAGGTTAATAAAATTTTAATAAAATACAATTTTACATAAATAATCAAATGAAATGATATAAATGATATTTAATGAATTAATCATGGCCTTATCATAAATTTAAATATGTAAACCTGATTATTTTAAAATACAACAATTACATTCATGCATAGTTTAATTTTCCCTCTCTACTACCAAGTTTTAGTCCAGTGGTTCTATTAGAAGTAAATGAATTATTTTATAATTTGGAAGCATATTAATCAATAAATACCTTATTATCAAATCATTATACATGATCGTTATTAAATGAAGTTAAGTAATAAATTTTTAGTTTTTAAAATTTTTAGAAAACATGGTAAATTATATGAAATATTCACTATTTTTATATAAGAAATAGTTCCTTATGAATCTTGTTATATAATTTAAAATTATTATTGTATATGATTTTGATCATTTATATTGAATATTATTTTGACCCAATAGTTATATATAAATAAATTCACGTATATTTTAAAAAATAATAATTTTTTTCATTAAAAGATGATTTTTTATTATAAGAATGTACACTTCAAAAAATGTATAATCATTGAAATGTAATTCTGGAATATATCATAATATTTGATAATAGTTCATTTTGAAAAGTGTTTGTTTATTATAATAATATTTGAGTAATTTTAAATTACACGACTCACTAATTTTTCCACTCAAACATTAGAAATTATATCTAGTTAGGTATTTTA
The DNA here is from genome assembly GCA_963277665.1 of Viscum album. Taxonomy (NCBI): domain Eukaryota; kingdom Viridiplantae; phylum Streptophyta; class Magnoliopsida; order Santalales; family Viscaceae; genus Viscum; species Viscum album. The sequence continues at coordinate 409,662,837 of OY728128.1, read as the reverse complement.
AATTAATTTTAGATCCATTTTGAAATGGGGATGTGATATATAAATGGTGTATATTTTTGTTAAAAATATTTTAAAAAAACATTTATGAAATACAGTTAAATAAATATCTCTCACAATTTAATAGTTCATTTTAAAATATATTTCAATCAATTTATTCGGAAAAAATTATTTTAAAATCTTAATGTTTTAAAATCCAATGTTACCTTCACTGATTATCTTACTCCTAGAGTTATCACTGAAGGTGGTGTAACCTCTATTTATTTAGTTAATTTTATTAAATTTTAAATGGTATAAATAATGTATCTAGAAAAAATACAATGTTAATATAGTTATTAATGGGTTTTTTATCAATATATGTATCGTATATAAATAAATTGTTCAATTAATTTTTATCCATTCAACATTATATCTATTTATGATAGCCAATAAATAATATGAAATAATTTTTTTATAATGTGGTTTCATTTTTTAAATATTAAAATAATTTTTAATTGACATAGGATACCTGTATCAAAAATTATAAAGATTATAGTTATAAATTTAATTAATGATTCTTTGTCAATAAATAAAATGTTTTTCTTCATTATCATACTTTGACAAGAAAAATTCATTGGATTACATGATGTCCTTTATTTATTTATGAAACTATAGACAACCCAATATTTTATTTGTTTCTTATATCCTTAAATTTTGGTTAAATATTCACAACCTTGGGTGAATTTTAAAAAAATAATTACAAAGGTATTGAATAGTAGATTAATGGTTATTGACATCAAATTTTTTTAATATTTTATAGAACTTTTTTTCCTTTCATTAAAGGGAACATACTTTTCTAGTTTATTTTTTTTAACCGCTTGGTTAAATTAATTTACATGTTATTCATATATAGTTGATATTTTATAAAATCCATTTTCAAGTTTATTTTGGGGAAATTTATGGTCTTCGTAATTTATGTGTCTAAGGATAAAGATGATAAAGAGAGAGGATAATAATATGAAAATAAACGTTATAAGGGGAAATTGAAAAATAGGTGTTAACCACAATTTCTTCCACAACATGTTCCATAAGGCACTAAAAGCTTGAGATTATAATCTATTTGACAAATTTGAATCCATATAGTCATAACATTAACTCCACATAGTGAATTTTAATTCTATCTTATATTTTTTTCATTATATTTATTCTTGATTAAGGTGTAATATGGACTAATGCAATCAATAATTTTTCAAATTTCTAGCATGTAAAATCGTGTTATACCTTTTGAAATCACTTTTTTGATATCATATGGAATTTAAACTTTTGTAAAAGTTTCTAAAATTTCTTATAATGTTAACAATTTTGTTGTATCTCACAGTTATATTTATCATAATTTTTATATTTCATGTTTATCAGATTCTTGACTTATTCTTATTTTTCATCAAGCTTTTAATCTTGTTTCATCATCAGTTTTTTATTTCTATGGTTAATTGATGAGTTCCTTATCCTCCATATTGTTCACATAAATTTCATATTATAAAATTGTCATATTTGTGTCACATGATCTTGGTACAAATCATATTGTTTTCATTTTGAGTATTCTTGTAGAAAATTAATCAATGCATAATTTTCTACAACTAAAACTGTGTGTAAATCTCAAAAACATTATTCTAGTGAATCATTTGAATGTATAGTGAAAAATAAAAATCGTTCTAATACATATACAATACAGTTTCCATAACTTTTTTTTGTTCTTTTATGTTTAAATTCTAAAAATTATTGGATTTCAGAATGTGTTTTTTTTAGAATTGATATGGTTGAACTCATTTCTATCATTATCATAATGTAAGGAATTAATTTTTATGTCATTAAATTACAAAATCATATAAACATTGAGAGTTAATATTCGATGATTTTTTAGTTGAACATAAAAAATTAATATCTATTTAAAAAATTGGATAAATAATTCTGAGTTTAATATTTAAAATATGATTCATAAAATTTTATTTTTTAGTTCCAAAAAATTGGGGAATGAATATTGGAATTTGATTCTATACAAATTAGAAATAAAAAATTGGATAGTATTCAAAAATAATAACCAAATAAAATAAGAAAATTAATAAAATTAATAAAAAACATACATTATAGAATACTCAGTTTTCATATATATATTAAAATATGGGGTCAATATACCTTTTAAAAATTTCTACTATGGGATATGAATAATGACAGAAATTTATTAAAATATAGTTAATAAATTATATCATATTTCAAAATTTCTTATGAATAATTTTTTATATATACAAATGATAGAAGTAAATTTATTGAATTATTTAAATCAATTATAAATATTGAATTGTGGAAAATGTAAATATATGAAAGGAACAGTAAATAAGTATTTTGGAAATAGAAAAATTTGTGACTCTACATATCTAACCCTCAAACCATTTGTTTTAGAGTATAAATGCATTTTTATAATCTATGATAATGAATCCCATCCATCATAAAATTGGATTGTAAATACTCTCTTTAACATCATCAATATCCCTTGAACATATCCACCAATTTCTTACAGTGAGACCAATTAGATTACATTGGTTGAGAATTAAGAGGTTTTTCGTATGATATCCCATTACATTGTATACATAAACCCACATTAATTTATTAACATTGTACAATATGAATTATTTGAGTCGAGGTATGAGATCAATTAACATAGTATTGAAAATTAAGTTATCTCTTTGAGATGATTTGAGAAAAAACCATTTTTCATTGATTAAATAATTTTCAGTGTCTAATAGAGAAATAATTTTCAAGGTATGGTTTTAGGGTGCATATTTATTAATTTTATTGGATCTAATAGTTTAATTATCCTTTATAAATGTTTTGGGGGAATGAAGTCATGAAATATTGTATTAAATGAATTTGGACTCAAATAGATACTAGAATGGAATAGGTTTCATAAAATCAACCAATTAACTTATAACGACCCATACTTTACATACATTGTTAATACTCCAAAATTGAAGCACACTTATTACAACATATGACAAAACCACAAAGGACCGTATAGGTATAGTGTCTTTAGAAACTGGGAAACATAAACAACTGGTTCATAAATCTTCTACAGTGTCTCCCATTTATTTCATCATATATAGGGTCCCTTTTAGCATATTCTACTTAATATCCATCTTCCTGACCTGGGGAAAAGAAAACATAAAAGGGTGAGCTCAAATGCTCAGCAAGGGCAAATAAAAGAAATAAAATTCATATCATATCTTTTTGAAAATCAAAACCTGCAAAAGAGGTCATAATATCTTAACATGGAATAAATCATAGAAGTGAAAATGAGATCCCCATAATCATAACATAAAACTTGAAACTTTGTGTCATGCACACATAATAATGGAAAATCATTTCTTGTTAGTCATGACTCATTGCCAAGACTATCTTAGTGGACAAAGTCCCTTTCTAAACCGAGTTCACTCCTCATTTCAGTTTCAGTCCTGTATCACTGAACCGAAATAACCTTCCGTTCCAGCCATGTCTATCTCATGAGATATAAAATCTTTACCCAATGCATTGGAGGGAGATATACTTCCCACCCATCTTATAATGAATCCTTTCTTATGTATGCCACATAATCATAAAACATACATCATCGCATAACACATGTAACAAAAATGGGATTCTTGAAACATCATGACATCATAAATCAATTCATATAAGATAAAGGAATTCATAAAAATAATTCCATCACAACATGATCAAATCAATGTAATAATAGGGATAAAAACAGAACCCTTTATTATCTTTGATGGAAAATAATTTGGAAAAACACTTGAACTCCATTGTTGAGGAAAATATCCTTTCTACTTCAAAAACATTTTTCCTTTCATAACATGTCATAAAAATTTAAAATAAAAGAAGTTGATTAAAAATAAACTTGAGAACTTGTAAAGGAACCTTCTTGGAAATAATGTTTTAAAAATCCATTCATGTCGTATAAGTTAAAAAAACATTCTTCGTACTTTTGTCAGAAAAGTCAAAAAAAGTACCTCGTACGAAAAAAATGACAAAAGATTCCTTTCATATTCTTTACTAAAAACTCACCGAAGGGTAAAATTGGATTTAAACTATTTTAAGTGGATGGAAACAATATTACATATTGAGGGAACATGGATGTGGATGATAAAATAAACCCCAGTAAATACCAAAGTATAAACAATCTCGGATAAAAATGAGATTGTGATATTTCCCTTACCATAGGTCCGATTTGCTTTGTACGTGTCCGAAGCTCCTGTATAATGGTTTAAATAATGTTATTGACTTATTCCAGAATCATACATATTGATATGATATCATATATGGTCATATTCTTAGCTTCTTGTTAGTAATATTTCATTGTTACTTGTTACTCGCGTCTTTATTGCCTTTTGTTCTCATGGGTGTTTTGCCGAATACATTCTTATTCTTCTTTTAAGGTTATAGATACCTTATATACAGAATGGTATTAGTGTAACATATATCATATTTATTCATTCAATTCATTTATATAATTACTATGTAATGATGATCATGTAGAACGAGTCGCATCACATCGTGGAGACGGTATTCCGTACGTACGCACGAGTGATGATATCATTCCTATGATCTTGGAACTGTATTGGAGTATATATATATTATTTCAGTATCAATATTACTTTATAATAATCATAAATAGTTACTCATTACACCATTATAACCATCCTTGTAAAGTGATGGTGGAAAAATAGATTACACCACGGCGTGGAGACGGTATTCCGTACGTACGCACGCGCGGTGATTTCATTTTTCCGTAGGATGGATAGAAGGCGAATTAGGGTTGTTTCATAATTGTAATAACATATCAGTATGTAAGTAATAATGATGTTATTACTTTATCATGAAACAACTAAATAAGAATAAGTTGAAGAAGAAAGAAATTGAAAAGATCGGTAATGGATATTACCTCTTCTTTGGAACGCCTCTTTGAATCCTCCACATAGGGAACTAAGATTGGTCTTTGAAGAAGACCAGGACCTCTAGGATTATTCTAGGGAAGTGGAGAGGAGAAAATGGCATGGGTTTTCCGAGCTTGAGTGCTCAATTTGGTGTGAGGAGGTGGGGGAGGAGGTGCCCTTTTATAAGGGAGGAGAGGGGCACCTTAGGAATATCTCAAAATATTATTTTATATTAAAGTCAAAATCGGTTTATAATGGTTCCAAAGGGTCTTATTTCGAAGGTAAGGTGGGGAAGGGTAGAAATCCTATCAACAAATAGGATTTAGACAAGTTTAGGGTATTATTTTATCCTTATCAATTAGATTTAACTCTAAGTTAAATAATTTAACTTTTACCATGTCTTTTTGTTTTCTTTCACTATATGGTTAATACACTTACTATAACATGCCAAACGAATCCCAAATTGTTTATTATTAATATATATATCCTTATATAAGTCATTTGGCAGAACCTTTGATTTTTAGGAATACAATAACAATTAATAATATAATATTTGATTTAAAAACTATTTTGTGTCAATTTTGACACTATTTGATATATGATTTTTGTGAAAGTCGTAACAGAATTATATGTTCGAACCAAGTTGATTAAATCAACACTAATATACCATAGTTACCTAGAAAATTAGTGGAATTCATAAAAAGTCTTAAATTACATTTATTTTGGTATTTATATTATCAATTATGTCAATATTTCATTAATAAGATAATTACTGCATCATCTTTGTGTCATAAATAAATTAAATTATTTGATTTCTAAAAATTACAAATAAAATACCATCATATAGAAAATCTTTTTAGCTTTCTAATGAATATTTACAATCGAATTTATCTTATGTATAACCCCATATTAAAAATGATTTACTTATTAAACTTTGATTTTAACTATTTTATCCCTTCTTTAAATAAATTAATAATAAATGTCCTAATCTAATCCAAGTGGGCCTAAATGGTCATATTTTATTCCTAAGTTTGTTTTTGGTCGAATTACACTTGTCCAATAGAATTAGGACATGTTTTAGGGTAATATTAATATCATATTTACCCTTAGTTACCCTATTTACTATTAACTGCGGTAAAAAAAAAGTTACTATTCACCAAAAAATTATTTTCATCTCATTGAACCACATTTTAGTCCTTGATATTAACCGTGTCTCTCGGATTTTCGAAATTCCATTCACAGAAGCGGTAAAATTAAGTTTTATGCAAAATTAGGTTTTTAACCTACCACTTAGTGGTTTCACTATTCATCAAAAATTGAAAGTTTTCAGAAAAATAACAAAATTTCACCCTAGGCTAATTTCGGTATTCCGAATCCAAAAATGAAGTCCATTTTGAAAAATAAAATTTATAAAATTTCAAAAAGTGGTTATTACTATTCATAATGGCTAGTTTTATTAATATTTTAATAGCATATTGTTGTTTAGTGAAACTCGGTATTGCGTACGACACAAGCTATCGAAGAAGGTCGCGATTGCGTGTAAAGCAAGACAAGAAAGTGTTGTGTAGAAAAAGACTCCTTTGATGATTTATATAACATAAAAGTCTCGGGTGTTACATTCTACCCCCCTTAAAAAGAATTTCTCCCTCGAAATTCGTCACTTTGTAACAAACAGATGAGGATACTTCTCCCTCATCATATCCTCAAGCTCCCATGTAGCTTCTTCAAGTTGGTGGTTCCTCCATAAAACTTTCACCAATCGAGTGGTCTTGTTTCGTAGGACTTTTTCGCTACGATCCAGAATCTCTATCGGCTGTTCTTCATAAGAAAGATCTTGCTCCAGCGGTACAACTTCTGAGCTGAGTACATGTGAAGGATCTGGTATGTACTTTCTCAGGAGAGATACATGGAACACATCGTGAACTTGAGAGAGATTCGGTGGAAGCGACAATCGGTAAGCTACCTTCCCAACACGATCCAGTATTTCGAAAGGACCGATATATCTAGGGCTCAACTTCCCCTTCTTCCCAAATCTCATAACCCTCTTCCAGGGAGATATTCGTAAGAACACTTTATCACCCACTTCAAACTCTAGGTCTTTTCTTCGGTTGTCGGCATAACTTTTCTGTCGACTCTGAGCTGCTCTTATGTGTTTTTGAATAGATCTGACCTTTTCTGCCATTTCATCAATGAGATCAGGTCCTAATAGCTTTCTTTCCCCAACTTCATCCCAGCAAGTTGGAGTCCTGCATTTATTTCCATAGAGAGCTTCATAAGGAGCCATCTGAATACTGGAGTGAAAGCTATTATTATAAGAAAATTCCACCAAAGGTTGGTGTTGATCCCAACCTCCTTTGAAATCCATAAAGCAAGCTCTCAACATATCTTCTAGGGTTTGAATTGTTCTTTCAGACTGACCGTCTATCTAGAGATAATAAGCAGTGCTGAAACTCAACTCTGTATCCAGAGTATGCTGAAGACTTCGCCAGAACTTCGAGGTAAATCTCGGATCCTGATCAGATATAATAGAAAGTGGTACTCCATGAAATCTTACCACTTCCTTTACATATATCCTGGCAAGCTGATCTAGAGAGAAATCCTCTCTAATAGCAATGAAGTGTGCAGACTTTGTAAGACGATCAATTATGACCCAGATAGCATTATTTCCTTTGGATGTTTTAGGAAGTCCTGTGACAAAGTCCATAGTGATGTTTTCCCATTTCCATTCGGGTATGGGTAATGGTTGTAACATCCCCTTAGACTTCTGTCTCTCAGCTTTATATTGTTGACAAACCAAGCATCGAGAGACATATTCAGCAACATCTCTTTTCATGCCATCCCACCAGAAGTACTCTTTCAGGTCCCTATACATCTTCGTGCTTCCAGGATGAATTGAGAATGAAGAACTATGAGCCTCATCCAGCAGCTCCTTCTTTAATTCGGGGATGGGAGGAACACAAACCCGATTCCTGAACTTTATTATCCCATCACAATCAAGGTTGAATTCAGGAACATTTCTCACCTTCTTTTGTAACTCGACATCTTCTTTCTGTGCCTCTTTAATCTTCACATGTATAGATGGTTGAACATTCATTTGAGAAAGATAAGAATTTTCCCCTTCCATTATAATTCCAAGATCCATCCTTTGTAAATCCATAAATATTGGATATTTGTGATCCTCATCATGGATAAACTAGCATGGTCTTGTCGACTTAATGCATCTGCCACCTTGTTCGCCTTCCCAGGGTGGTAATGGATTGAGCAGTCATAATCCTTAATCAGCTCCAACCATCTTCTTTGACGCATATTCAACTCCTTTTGTGTAAAAATATACTTTAAACTTTTATGATCAGTATAAATATCACACCTTTCACCATAAAGGTAATGCCTCCAAATCTTTAATGCAAAGATTACTACAGCCAACTCCAAATCATGAGTTGGGTAATTTTTCTCATGGATTTTCAACTGTCGTGAGGCATAAGCTATCACCATATCATTTTGCATAAGAACACACCCCAATCCCTTCTTGGATGCATCACTATAGATCACAAACCTTTCTCCACTACAAGGTAGTGTGAGCACAGGTGCACTGGATAACCTTCTTTTCAACTCCTTGAAATTCTCTTCACATTCTTCCGTCCAGACAAACTTAACTCCTTTCCGGGTCAACCTGGTGAGTGGATTAGATAATCGTGAAAAATCCTTTACAAAACGTCGATAATATCCAGCCAAACCAAGAAAACTTTGGATCTCAGTTACTGTTGTTGGTCTTGACCATCTTTCGATAACCTCTGTTTTTGCTGGATCCACAGATATCCCTTCTTTTGAGATTATGTGACCCAAAAATGAAACTTTTTTAAGCCAAAATTCACACTTGGTAAATTTGGCATAAAACTTCTCCTTTCTCAGGGTCTTCAATATAATTCTCAAGTGATCTTCATGCTCTTCCTTGCTCTTTGAATAGACAAGAATATCATCTATAAAGACTACCACAAATTGATCAAGATAGTCTCTAAAGACTCTATTCATTAGATCCATGAAGATAGCAGGTGCATTAGTCAAACCAAATGGCATCACTATAAATTCATAGTGTCCATACCTTGTACGGAAAGTCGTCTTTGGTATATCCTCCCTTTTGACCCTTAATTGATGATACCCTGAATGAAGATTAATCTTGGAAAAGTATTGAGCTCCGCGTAGTTGGTCAAATAAGTCATCAATGTGTGGGAGAGGATATTTGTTCTTGATAGTGATCTTGTTAAGTTCTCGATAATCAATGCAGAGTCTCATTGATCCATATTTCTTCTTAACAAATAGAACAGGTGCTCCCCAAGGTGACGCACTAGGGCGTATGAATCCCTTATCAAGATTCTCCTGGAGTTGCTTCTTCAATTCCTGCAACTCAATTGGGGCCATTCTATACGGTGTCTTTGAAATAGGCAAAGCACCCGGTACGAGTTCTATTGAAAACTCAACTTCATGATTTGGTGGAAGACCCGGTAATTCCTCCGGAAAGACATCATCAAACTCCCGTACAATGGGCATATTCTTAATTGTGAGTTTCTCACCAACCATTTGAGATAAATAACCTTCATTTAGTGGAATCAATACCCATAAGATGGAAGAAATTTCCACTAGAAGATTATGTTCATCCTTGCATTGATATACGATCGTAGATTGATCTGGAATATGAAATGTGACTTCCCTTCTTTGGCAATTGATATGAGCTCCATGTGGAGAAAGCCAATCCATTCCAAGAATCACATCAAATTCCACTAAAGGAAGGATCACAAGATTTGCAGGAAGCACTTTCCCACAAACTTCGATCGGAGAAGAATTATAAACTTTTGATGCGACTATTGTGCCATTAGGTGTTGTCACAGCTAACTCAATATATAATTGTTGAGGTAATACGGTGATAACCTTAGAAAATTCTTTAGAAATAAAAGAGTGGGTGGATCCATAATCAAATAAAACATTTTCTACTTTAGAGTGGATGGTAAGTGTACCTTTCACCACTTCGTTATCGTACTCCACATCGCTGATAGAAATTGCATGTGACTTTCCTTTGTCTTTAGCCTTACGATTTTGTTGACGTCGACCATCATCATCAACCCTTGGATTTTGGCATTGATTGGCATAATGCCCCATCTCCTTGCACTTGAAACATTGATGTGTAGTAGGTTCATTTTGTGTATCCCTTCCTTTGTTTGCGTCATTAGACATCTTCTTCCCATTATCATGGCATTCAAATGCCCGATGACCTTCCTTTCCACATTTAAAACATTTACTTGTCCCTTTAAGACAACTCCCTCCATGTTTCTTTCCACACTTTGAGCATAAGGAAAATCTCATCTTCTTTTCCATGTGCTCTTTAGATTTTTCTTTGAATTCCATCTTCCTCTTCTTATCAAACCCATGTGACTGATGGGTTATTCCAATCTCCATCTCGACATTGAGAGCACATCGAACGATTTCCTCGTAGCTATTGAAGTCCCTTATGGCTAACGCCCTTCGAAGACTTGGTTTTAAGCCACTAAAGAATCGATCGATCTTACTCTCAGGTTGGATAATAATACCAGAAGCATACATTGCAAGTCTTGTAAAATTTTCTTCATAGGTACCAACAGATTCATCATCCCTTGCTTCAGTTCAAGAAACTCTTTCTCCATCTTTGTTCGGAGAATATGAGGGAAGTACTTATTGAAAAATAAGTTCTTGAACTCGTCCCATTCCATAGACTCAATTTCATCCCTTTGCCTCGTATTCTTAATAAGATTCCACCATTGATCAGCATCTCCTTCCAAACGATACACTGCTAGGATGACTTTATCATGTTCAGAACATTGAAGAACATAAAATATCTTTTCAGTAGTACTAATCCATTGTTCAGCAACTAATGGATCAGTAGACCCACTGAAAGAAGGTGGACGTTGCCTCATGAAGGATTCAACAGAATGTTGTTCCTTCCTTTGCTCGTTTGGATGTCCTGCATGATTCATAGCTTGAGAAAGTTGTGTGAGCATGGCTACAAGATTTTGCATTCCAGATCCCATATCGTTTGGTTGCTCAGGGGGGAAATCATTGCATTTCCCATCGCATTCCGCATTAACACGGTTCCTTCGGGTTCCAGCCATTGACTAAAAACCAAGAAGAATAGTGTGAGGAACACTAATTATAATAGGAAAACCACATAATTCAAGAATAAAATTTCACACTTAAGGTTTTATCATAGGGTATTCATGGCCATTTCAAAAACACTAAGATTGTGTTCTATGCTTATACTTATCCTTAGGGTTCTTACTAAGGCTTTCACATCCTAGTTTCCAACGGTTGACTATACATTTCCTCTGATACCAACTATAACGACTCATACTTTACATACATTGTTAATACATCAACATTGAAGCACACTTATTACAACATATGACAAAACCACAAAGGACCGTATAGGTATAGTGTCTTTAGAAACTGGGAAACATAAACAACTGGTTCATAAATCTTCTACAGTGTCTCCCATTTATTTCATCATATATAGGGTCCCTTTTAGCATATTCTACTTAATATCCATCTTCCTGACCTGGGGAAAAGAAAACATAAAAGGGTGAGCTGAAATGCTCAGCAAAGGAAAATAAAGGAAATAAAAATCATATCATATCTTTTTGAAAATCAAAACCCGCAAAAGAGGTCATAATATCTTAACATGGAATAAATTATAGAAGTGAAAATGAGATCCCAATAATCATAACATAAAACTTGAAACTTTGTGGAATGCACACATAATCATGGAAAATCATTTCTTTTTGTCATGACTCATTGCCAAGACTATCTTAGTGGACAAAGTCCCTTTCTGAACCAAGTTCACTCCTCGTTTCAGTCCTGTATCACTGAACCGAAATAACCGTCCGTTCCAGCCATGTCTATATCATGAGATATAAAATCTTTACCCAATGCAGTGAAGGGAGATATAGGTCCCAGCCATATTATAATGAATCCTTTCTTATGTGTGCCACATAATCATAAAACATACATCATCGCATAACACATGTAACAAAAATGGGATTCTGGAAACATCATGACATCATAAATCAATTCATATAAGATAACGGAATTCATAAAAATAATTCCATCACAACATGATCAAATCAATGTAATAACAGGGATAAAAACAGAACCCTTTATTATCTTAGATAGAAAATAATTTTGATAAAACACTAGAACTCCATTCTTGAGGAAAATATCCTTTCTACTTCAAAATTTTTTTTCCTTTCATAACATGTCATACAAATTTAAAATAAAAGAAGTTGATTAAAAATAAACTTGAAAACTTGTAAAGGAAGCTTCTTGGAAATAATGTTTTAAAAATCCATTCATGCCGTATAAGTTAAAAAAAACATTCTTCGTACTTTTGTCAGAAAAGTCAAAAAAAGTACCTCATGCGAAAAAAATGACAAAAGATTCCTTTCATATTCTTTACTAAAAACTCACCGAAGGGTCAAATTGGATTTAAACTATTTTAAGTGGATGGAAACAATATTACATATTGAGGGAACATGTATGTGAATGATAAAATAAACCCTAGTAAATACCAAATTATAAACAATCTCGGATAAAAATGAGATTGTTATATTTCCCTTACCTTAGGTCCGATTTGCTTTGAACATGTCCGAAGCTCATGTATAATGGTTTAAATAATGTTATTGACTTATTCCAGAATCATAAATATTGATATGATATCATATATGGTCATATTCTTAGCTTCTTGTTAGTAATATTTCATTGTTACTTGTTACTCGGGTCTTTATTGCCTTTTGTTCTCATGCGTGTTTTGCCGAATACATTCTTATTCTTCTTTGAAGGTTATAGATAACTTATATCCAGAATGGTATTAGTGTAACATATATCATATTTATTCATTCAATTCATTTATATAATTACTATGCAATGATGATCATGTAGAACGAGTCGCATCACATCGTGGAGACGGTATTCTGTACGTACGCACGAGTGATGATATCGTTCCTATGATCTTGGAACTGTATTGGAGTATATATATATTATTTCAGTATCAATATTAATTTATAATAATAATAAATAGTAACTCATTACACCATTATAACCATCCTTGTAAAGTGATGGTGGAAAAATAGATTACACCACGGCGTGGAGACGGTATTCCGTACGTACGCACGCGCGGTGATTTCATTTTTCCATAGAATGGATAGAAGGCGAATTAGGGTTGTTTCATATTTATAATAACATATCAGTATGTAAGTAATACTGATGTTATTACTTTATCATGAATCAACTAAAGAAGAAGAAGTTGAAGAAGAAAGAAATTGAAATGATCGGTAATGGATATTACCTCTTCTTTGGAACGCCTCTTTGAATCCTCCACTTAGGGAACTAAGATTGGTCTTTGAAGAAGACCAGGACCTCTAGGATTATTCTAGGGAAGTGGAGAGGAGAAAATGTCAGGGGTTGGCCGAGTTGAGTGCTCAATTTGGTGTGAGGAGGAGGGGGAGGAGGTGCCCTTTTATAAGGGAGGAGAGGGGCACCTTAGGAATATCTCAAAATATTATTTTATATTAATGTCAAAATCAGTTTATAATGGTTCCAAAGGGTCTTATTTCGAAGATAAGGTTGGGAAGGGTCGAAATCCTATCAACCAATAGGATTTAGGCATTTTTAGGGTATTATTTTATCCTTATCAATTAGATTTAACTCTAAGTTAAATAATTTAACTTTTACCATGTCTTTTTGTTTTCTTTCACTATATAGATAATACACTTACTATAACATGACAAACGAACCCCAAATTGTTTTTTTATTAATATATATATCCTTATCTAAGTCATTTGGCCTAACCTTTGATTTTTAGGAATAAAATAACAATTAATAATATAATATTTGATTTAAAAACTATTTTTAGTCAATTTTGACACTATTTGATATATGATTATCGTGGAAGTCATAAAAGAATTATATGTCCGAACCAAGTTGATTAAATCAACAATAATATACCATAGTAACCTAGAAAATTAGTGTAATTCATAAAAAGTCTTAAATTACATTTATTTTGGTATTTATATTATCAATTATGTCAATATTTCATCAAGAAGATAATTACTGCATCATCTTTGTGTCATAAATAAAATAAATTATTTGATTTCTAAAAATTACAAAAAAAATAACATCATGTAGGAAATCGTTTTAGCTTTCTAATGAATATTTACAATCTAATTTATCTTATGTATAACCCCATATTAAAAATGATTTACTTATTAAACTTTGATTTTAACTATTTTAACCCTTCTTTAAATAAATTGATAATAAATGTCCTAATCTAATCCAAGTGGGCCTAAATGGTCATATTTTATTCTTAAGTTTGTTTTTGGTCGAATTACACTTGTCCATTAGAATTAGGACATGTGTTACGGTAATATTAATATCATATTTACCCTTAGTTACGCTATTGACTATTAACTGCGGTAAAAAAAAATAAAAAGTTACTATTCACCAAAAAATTATTTTCATCTCATTGAACCACATTTTAGTCCTTCATATTAACTGTGTCTCTCGGATTTTCGAAATTCCATTCACAGAAGCGGTAAAATTATGTTTTATGCAAAATTCAGTTTTTAACCTACCACTTAGTGGTTTCACTATTCATCAAAAATTGAAAGTTTTCAGAAAAATACCAAAATTTCATCCTAGGCTAATTTCGGTATTCCGAATCCAAAAATGAAGTCCATTTTGAAAAATAAAATTTTTAAAATTTCAAAAAGTGGTCATTACTATTCATAACGGCTAGTTTTAATAATATTTTAATAGCATATTGTTGTTTAGTGAAACTCGGTATTGCGTACGACGCAAGCTATCGAAGAAGGTCGTGATTGCGTGTAAAGCAAGCCAAGAAAGTGTTGTGTAGAAAAAGATTCATTTGATGATTTATATAACATAAAAGTCTCGGGTGTTACATAACTAGTATCCACCACAGGGTTGATAGGGAGACCACTAAAGACATCCTTGGTTTTCGAACTAGGGGAATCTAGTTGGTACACCTCCACATGTTGTAAGGTCAAATTCAATTATAGGACTTTTTTTTCTCCCTTCACCAATATCTAGCTATAGGGTATTTTAAACATATTTATGTAATTCCAAATCATTATGTATTAATAAATAATTACTAGTTTGTGATAATTATTGGACACCAACACATATAATACTTATAACATTCACCATTTATTTGGTGTTAGGATTCATATCAATTCTCTATAACAGTATTTTTTAAAACATTAAAATGAAATTTATAATATCTATAAAAACACATATCATTCTATATGATATTTAATTTTGTGATACCACTTATTATTATTAGGTTCAAGATTTTCCATGATACGAGCCCACTTAATATTATTAAAATTAATTGAACAATTTTAAAATATAATTAATATATTGAAATAACTATAAGAACATTGTTATTTCAATATACATATAGAAAATAAATTACAATTGAAAAATTCAGATCTACTAATTTGATATCAATCACAAAAAGTATTTTATTGGGATTGAATTATTTATTCCTTAAAATAAATAATTTATATTCACATTTCTTCATGATTATATACACATCCTTATAAAATATTTTATTCCCTTCTTTATTTGATGTTTCATGCACCAAAATACTCTTGGTTGTAATCTAAAACTATACATCCATGATTCCAATTTTGTATTACCAATTTTTCTCAAATGGATGGATCTTACCCAAATGATTTTTTGTGTTATCATTATTCTCTTGAATAAATTTGTAAAATTTATTCATAGATTTTGATCATCTCATATAAAAATTCATCTTTATGGCTCCAATTGATCAATCTTTTTTGGAGAGAATTATATATTTCAGATCAATTCTTCCAAAATATTTCTAAATGTTTTTTAATACATTTCAATATTTGTTATTTATACTTATATTCATGACAATATCCCACAAATAATATATGTTATTTTATTAATAATTTATCGTTTGATATCCATTAATACATAATATTATATGTATTCTAATGTTTATAGAAATTGGTTCAAATAAAAATATTATTGGATTTTGTTGAGGAATTTTATAAAAATATGTGACACCTACCTGACTACAATATAAATTTCATAAATATTACGAGGTTAAAAGTAATTCAGTTTATATGGTGTTACACTACGTTACATGTTCGTCAACATTTAGATTAGATATTTCATCTAAATTAGTATTATTTTTAATAATTTATACTTATTATTTTCTAAATGAGAAGGACGTAGTATTCAACAACTTCTTATCCTTATTCTTATAATTCATCACGGTTATTGTAAAGAATGTCATTCTAATATATATTTAAATTATTGGGAAACATTATATTTATTAAAAACAAAATATTAGATATAAATATTTAAAATTGAAACAACATCAATACAGAAACTCAAGAGAAACTGAATCTAGCTCTAATACTTCATGACATACAGTTATGGAAACCATATATAAATAAATACAAAAAAAATTTATATGAATTTTCAATACATATCAATACCATCCAAACAATAACATAAAGGATCAGTGCAATTATAAACATGGATACACTAATAATTCATAGATAAAATATCTATATCATCTCCCACATTGTTCGCTCTAAAAATAAATGTTCTTAGAAATATCTATCGTAAAACTACTGATAATATCATAGAGAAAATGAAAAATAAGAATGAGTCATCTAATGTTTTTAATAGGGGGAAAATAGAGTAATTACACAGTTATCATATGTAACCATATAATGAGCCTAGTGTTATGATAACCTGAACATAATATTTTAAATGTATACCTAAAAATTCATATATTCACGATGCATGGAAAATGTGATAGTAATTAATAATATAAAATTTATAAAGGACTAAAATTATTGGATTCATGGTGGAAAACAAATTAATAATATTATTTTATAAACGATTGGAAATTTTTGTTGAAACAGTGAAAATAATTCAACTACTATTACAATTTTCCCTCCCAAGACATTCATAACTTTCTAGGCATGGGTTAAACAACCATCTAGCTACTTCAATCATGGGATACCTCTTATATACAAAATATTTCAATTGGGATAACCCCCATATATACCATATTTTGGTATTGGGGTAACCTCAAGTACAACTACTTATCTAATAAATCTTTATTCATTTCCAATTTAATTATAGGTGTGTAATGGGAACATTGATCTTGTGACAAAAAAAATCAAATGTATTCAAAAATATTATGAAATCTATTTCCATTTTATCATATGTTAACACATTTAAAATAATACAAAACTTATTATGATTTCATCATAATAATAAATAAACATATATATAATGAATAAGGAGGTTAAAATTTTATATAACCCCCAATAAATCATAAAAACATCAAATGATATTCATATAGAAGAAAAAATGATTAAAAATACCCCATAAACATTTCCCGAGGAAAAAAAATTTTATTTTCAAATAACCTATTATTTATATATAAATTTCTATGATATTAAGTATCCATTTTTTAAAAAGAAACACAAGTACTTGTAAAGTAAGAATCAATGTAAATATTATTCGTTGTGCTGAGTTATGGAATTCAAGTGTAGTATTTTAAAATAAAGAATCCATTCAAATTTTGGTTAAAAATAAAAATTTACCCATTTGAAAAAACACATATTATTCCATTTTAAAAAAATTTACCAAATTAAAAATATTAAAAAAATTCATTAATATATCATTATAGAGTGTTTAAATCATTATTGAAATAGTTTTAGCGAAAATATGGTAATTGATGGAAATATTCTTGAATAAATAGTGAAATAATGTCAGTTTTCCTTCAAATCATTAGTCTAGTTTCATGAGTAAATATTATTAAGAAAACTATTGGAAAAAATAGAATCATATGAAATTAAAATTTGAGAAGAAAAGTGTAATTTTTTCGAATGATAGATCCTATTATTTTATCACCCTCAATTAATCCATAAATAGTCTTGGTAAAAAATTATATTTCACTATAAAACTCATTCCTAAAGGTTATATTTCTTCTTCGTAAGGATAACCTGATGGATAAAAAATAAGATTTTTTTAATTATATACCATTACAATATTAAACTATATAATATTATACATTATTTACTTATAACCTATTATTACTTTTATATTAAAAATTGTTAATTATCTTTATAATCTTGGGAGTTAACAGGTTTATTTTTTATGATTTTCTTGGTTTGATTGTTATGGTCTTAAACGATTAGTCGTGGTGTCTTTAAATAAATAATAATTATTATGATATAAATATAAAATAAATTTATTATATATATATATATATTTATATTAATTCATATAATGTAGTTATGAAATGAAGGTTAGACAACTATATAAAGACTATAGTCGACATTTATACATGAATGGTATTTCAATATTACAAATGGATGGAACAATAAAAAGGTAAAAAATAACTATCCTTTAAAAAATAATTATTATATCATCAATTCCACACACACACACATATATATATATATTAAATCCCTCATAATTACTAAACATTAAATATAGTGACTAAAAATAAATAAATTTCTATGTTGAGGTGGTAGACCGCAAGTACACATGGGTGATACTCTCGTCTCCATTTTCATGTGGAAGAGAAGGTAAATTAGTATAACATAATTGAAATAAAATAATAGTATATTAATAATGCAAGTTTTATAATTATTTTATTTAAACAATAATTTTATAAAATGATAAATAATAAATAAAAATGTTACTTCTAGGTTTCAATTTATATCTCATATTAGAGAGACCTGAATTGGATACATATTAACCCATGAATGGTTTTTATGTGTAAAAATCAAGAAGATATAGGATGAATTGAATGAATCGAGTATGTTGACTGATTATGGTTTTTCCGAGATATAATGATGAAATTTTGTTCCAAAGGGAGTAAAAAGATTTACAATTTATATGATATGGGAGGGAAACACATGAAATTTCATAAAATATTACTATAATATAATGTCACCATCAAGTTAAAGTTGATCCAAATTGACATTAATAAAACGGTTTGATAATATATTATCAAAAGTACAAAAAAATAATAATTTAAAATATTTATTTTTGTATTCTAACACATATCACTTGTTTTAATACACTTTGTCAACTCTTTTTTATCTTATTGATGGTAATGAAATTTTACTATTTCAATAATACAATATGAAAAAAAAATATATTGAACCATTAAATTATATTTATTATGATTATACCAAATATGTGTCAATTGTTTTTCAGGATTCAATATATATAAGTAAATAAATTTATTTTTAAATTAATTTTTGTGAAATAATGAAAATTTATTTTTGAAAAAAGAATTTATTAAGCATAAAATAGAAATGATTTCAATTAATTTCTATGTAAAACCCATAAAATGAATGTTAAAATATTTGATTGAATATATATTTTAAATGTTTCAATATAAATAGTAAATTTAAAGCCCTGTACCACTCCGGTCCATCCCATTGGGAAAATCTGGTGTTTGAGGTGTTCTAGGATGTTAAGGAGAGTTATTTTATCACTTCAAAAAATTTGAAATTTTGTGAAAAATTATTCCAAAATAGTGATTCCATAAATAGTGAATCATCCAATGGTGACTCATCCAATGGTGACTCAACCATCAGTGGGTCATCCAACGGTGACTTTTCCAAGGGTGAGTCATCAAATGGTGAGTCGTCCAATGGTGATTTCCCAACGGTGACTCATCTAATAGTATACCATCCAATGTTGACTCAACCAATGGTTATTCATCCAATGGTGACACATCCAATGATGGATATTCCAATAGTTACTATTCCAATGGTGACTCATCCAATGATGACTCGTCCAATAGTGACTTATCCAATTGTGACTCATTTAATTGTGGCTTGCCCAATACTGAATCATCTAATCGTGACTCATCCAGTAGTGACTCCTCCAATAGTGAATCTTGCAATGGTGAGTCTTATTATAGTCACTCATTCAATGGGGAGTCATACAATGGTGACTCATTCAATGGTTACTCATCCAATGTTCGGTTGTAAACAATTTTTCAATCTTCCAACATGTTCACCCCTTTGAATTTATCATTGACATAAAATGCATTCATAGAATTATTTTAAGGGATTTAAGGCAGATTGATGTACCATAACGGTAAGGCCCCAGCCTTAAACATTAATTAATATTGAATTAAATGAATAATTCACATTGAGGATCCTTTCAGGTTTGGAGTTTTAGAGAATTATTACATAACTATTACATCTCAAAAGTTTTCAAAAAAGACACTTCTAAATAGTGTCATTTTTTTAACAAAACATGAACTCTTAAATAAAGATTCATGTCTAGTTCCATTTTTAAGACAACATGGCATTTCCTTTATCTCATCCTTGTCACTTTTCAACATTATTTCCTGTGAAAACATTTCAAAAAAACTTTGGGTGAGTATAAAAAGCTCAGTATGGGTTACTGAATGAAGGAAAACTATTATTTTTTCAAAACAACAAGTAAACCATGAATACTTTATCAAAGTAATAATTTTCACCTTTTTGAATTAGTAAAAACTCTTTACTTAATAACAAATCATTACTTATCCTTTTTTAACCAAAAGATTACCATAAAACCCTTTTAAAGAAGACATAACATAAAATGATAACATGAGATATAAACATACTCAAATGCAATAACCATACGGTTGACTTCAACTCATATCACTAAATGAAATAGCCATACGTCCGACTTTTATACCCAATGCATTGGAGGTTATAACTTAACCATCCATCCTAGTATTCACGGAAGCACCCATCATATGGTTTATCACATAACCACCTGTCAAATTTCCAAGTACCATAATAAAATCATAAGACATGTAACATATATAATTTGAAGAAAACATTTCCACATTTTGATCAAAATATATCACTTAAATATATTGACATAAAAAATCCATTTTAAAAACCATTTTCAATACCTTAATACATAAAAGAGTATATGGTATTTATTTTCTTTTAAAAAAATTACGGCTTGTTAATGAAGCCAAAGATCAAGTAGTACTCGCGGTGGCAGAAAGGTCATTGTCACCTCGTACATTTAAAAGACACATAATTTTTGTCATCAAGTAAAATTCATCATATAGAAAATATTTATTTTCAATAAAAGTAGAAGTCAAAGGGGTTTATACACCATATAAATGAAAGATTTATATAAAAAAATATGCCTCAATGGTAGGAGATTGAGACGAAGTCCCTTACAAAGTCATTATCCTTAGATTAATTATAAATCAATTACATAATTATGTGTGAAAAATATAAATACACCTAATATAAGAGGATATTAACTGTAAAACAATAAGATGTCATCCACAAATATTCATAGTATGACATAATCAGGATGTATTAGTTCAACACAAATAATTGAAATTTGGTTAAGATGTTCCCCTACCAAAATTTGACAGCCTAACAGCTTCACTTTAAAATTCTGAAAATGAGATGATGAGAGATAAGAAGGGTATCTCATAACATGTACATAAAATTTACAGTAATAAGGATATATAAGTTCATATCCCAACATCAATATATGTAAATAAAAATATCATACAAAAAGAAGACTTTTAGAAGGAGGACGGTGAAAGGTTCCCTTACCGACATGGGTGACTTTCTAAACGTACACCCCATGAAATAAGTACTATAAAACATTGATATAAATAATCATAGACAAAACTATATTACAAAAATAGTAGAATAATCGGCAGTACATACACCACTAAATGGAAATGGTGGAAAATGTAACATAAATATCAAGGGAATAAAAGTTAGATGAAAAACCCCTTACGAAAACTCAGCAGTCTAACAATGCCACTTAAAAAATACAAAAAAGCATTGAAGATATCAATTAGGGTATCTCATCTTATGAAAATAAAAAAGTACATTATAAGTAACATAAAAGAACATCCCCATATATTATAAAGATGATCTTAAAATAAATGACATAAAAGAGAGTACTTAAAAAGAAAGTGAGGGGTTGGATCCCTTAACTCAAGTCTGACTTGTCTTGTTCATTTCATTATATTCCTAAATCATAAACTAGATTTAATTTCTACTTTCATAAAAACCTTTTTCATGTTAATTATTCATTTTATATTACTTATTACCATGTTATGAATATTATGTAATTATTTAAGCTAATAACAATCGTTTTGTCGATCATTGGTACTTGAGTCCAAAATAAACTTCTTATAATTACTAGTTGTCAATGTGGTAAAATATCAATTATATCCATAATTATATTAATGATGTATATATAATATATATCATATATATCCAATAGAGGTGGGGTCATTTTATTAGAGGGAGGACGAGCACTCTTGGAATGTTATAAAATGTTACTTTATTATATAATGAGTTTCAGATTTTAAAGGACCCACAATTATATATTTCGAGGATAAGGTGATAAGATTTTTAAATACATCAATCCAATAGGTTTTTTACAAGTGTATGTTTTATATTTTATATTATCTTTTCATTTTATTTAAATCGTTAAATAACGAGGTAATCACTTCATCATCATGGTATCAAAAATAACATAATTTATATAATGTCTAAAAATTATAATAAAACTATCATGAAGTAGGAAATATTTTTTACATTCTAATGATTATTTATAGTCCAAAATATGACTTGTATAACCCCATGTAAAAAGTGTTTTAGTAAAACAATACATGTTTGTTATATTTTTATTTTAAGTTTAATTAAAAAGTTATTAATTTCATTTTCATGCCCAAGTCGCTCCATGGGGTACCCAAGTTGACCCATGGATTGTATTGGTCGTACATGACTCATCCAATAATGGTAGGACATGTTTCATGGTCATTTCATATTATTATAACATTATATTTTCATTAAATTACAATAATTAACTACAATCACGAATAATAAAACTTAAAAGTAACTATTCACCGAAAAAATATTTTAATCCTATTGAACCACATTTTACATCCTAATGAAAACCATTTATGTCTGAGTTTTGAAATTAAATTCACAGAAGTGGTAATGTTTCATTTAAACGAATAATCAGTTTTTAACGACCACTTAGTTGTTTCACTATTCTTCTAAAACTGATGTTTTTCAAAAAAATATCAAAAATTCACCTGAAGCTATATTTGATATTCTGAATACAAAAATGATGTCTATATTAAAAAGTTCAAAACATATATGTTGCATTAATTAATTTAATAATTAATTACCGCTGTCAAAACAAATTGCGTGTTTTAATGAAACAATATCTATTGAAATACTGACAGTAGTTTAAGTCCAACTTCAATGTGAAATTAATTCCAATGACAACCATTGGATTAAATGTTAAAAATATATTATAATTTCATTTTAAGAAGAATTAAAAAGATGATCTATTCATATAAATAAATTATATTCAAAAGGGGTTTTGAATTAAAATACAATATTTATCACTTATTAATTAAAAACGATCTTTATCGAAAAAATAACAAAAACATACACAAAGTAAATTTTGATGTCCCGATTCTTAAGAATGATTTTATTCTGTCCAATATATCATATGAAATTGTCAAAAGGTTGATTTAAAAAAAGGTTTTTGCATCAAAAGGAGTTTAATCGACCTTTTAAAGAATATTAGAACATTTATGAAAAAAAATTGGATTCATTTTCATTTTAAGCCTCTAACATTTATTGGATAAAATAATCAATATTTGGCAAACATATGTAATAATTTTGTTGTTAGTTCTGTTCATTCCCACCATTAAAATGGCTTGGTGTTAACTATAATTTAAAATAATATTATTTTATTATTATAGTGCTACAAAATATTTCCCTGAAACTCGTTGTTGCGTATTGGGTATGCCATCGAGCATATAATCCCCTTTAAATTAATATTAATATGTTATTAAAAAATGTGGATAAATATGAAAATTTCAAATTCTTTGTTTACTTGGGGTGTTACATCCTTTCCCCCTTTGGGGAATTGTGTCCTCACAATTTTAAAATTTGTCTTGGAAACTTCATTGAAAGCCCCACATTGGAAAATGAGTCAATTAAACTGTCACTTTAAAAGAAAAAATGGGATGTACAAATGTCACCCGACTTAACCCATACTAGGATTCCATGTAGGAAAACATGGACATGCAAGAGAAAATAACGGGTCATGTTCTGATGGAGAGTGATAGAAAACATGATTAAGAGAATGTTATCCCCAAGAAAATCACAATCATGTGATGGGCTAAACGGTATTTGATTCCCCAGTAAGAAAAGTTAACAAACAACATTTTTGTTTTATGTTAAATTTTATTGAGGAATTTATTTATGATCTTAACTAAATCCTAATGAAACATACATACTTGTCATGTATACATTCATCTCTTACTATATTTCTTACAAAAAATTATATTTTCTCCAAAAGATGAGTATTTAGAATGACTTGTTAACATTAATAGAGATATAATCAACTTCTAGATAATCAACTAATCCACATAAGAGAACTATATATTTTCCATGTATTTAAACCTTTACCAAAACCAAAATCGTTTGAACAAGATCAGATAATCCATAAATTTAAAATCCTTTATAAAAAGAAAATCTATTCGTAATCTCCAAAATTTGTCCAACAAAACCCAAAGTTCAACAAAGACCATTTAATTAACAATTTGTCCATAAAATTCATCAACGTATAGAAAACTAATATTTAAACCCAAATATTTGAAGGATTTAATCACATAGTCTACCAAGGTACAAATTAACATTTATTTCCAAATAACATTAGTTTCTCTTAAAGTATCATATTTAAATGTTATTAACCTAATCATATATCCTCCATGATAGGTCAATATTTTCATAGATAACACAAGATCAACTTATTATTGATTCATAAAATCATCTAACTAAAAAGAATAAGTCATACTAACCGGGGACTTAACGTAGTCTAGTTTTAGGCAATGCGCCCTTGTCACCCTTCAGTTGTGGGTTTGATTACTACAGCCTTACCAGATGTGACGGGTTGTCAACCATCCTTTGGTTTGTCCTTTTTAAAAAACTAAAAATAATATAACATGATTTAAACTCAATGTTTTGTTAATAGCTATAATTTTCATCCAAATTCATTACCATCTCAATGTCATAATCATTGAAGTCTTATTTCACCAACATAAGATAATATAAAATAATTCATAAAAGAATAAGAACATCATACCTTGATCATGGTGTCCATTTAGTTTCATCGTCATCATGTTCACATAGGTAGAATGTCCTTGCATTTCCACAATGATTTAGATATCCTTAAATATCATTTGATTCCTCCATCAAAATACACCTTTTACAATATGAGTCATATGGGTGATCATAGAAAAACAGTTTTGGAAAATTATCATGTATGACACATAATTTCAAGAAATCTGATAAAAATTGATTTCTATAAAATAGTCTGACCAATTTTGATTTGAAACATTCAAATAATGGGCCTTTTAAAATATCATAGGTATGTGCTGTGATACTATATTGTAAAAAGAGATTATAAATTGTTTGAACAAGGGTATCCTTCCTCAACACCTTTTTTAAAATCATAATATGCTTCAAAATCTTATGATAAGGTAAAATATTTGTAAATGCCTTCATAAAATTTACCTTTTCTAAATATATTAGAATATTGTAAAAATAATATTTGTCTAAATACAACCCATAATCCACGATGATAATGAGGTATATTGGAGGGGTTTGATATCTCAAACAACTACTTGAAAGTGAGTTGTATGCTAGAAAAAGTTTCACAATCATCCAAACGTGACTTTGTAATAATTATTGAAAGCAAGTCCTCAGGAAGAGATATGAATTTCGTTTGACATCCTCCTCCTTCAATTCATAACTAACATTACATGACATGAAAATAAAGTTATAAAACACGTATTTAACTGGAATAATAGATATTGGGACTAACCATTTGTCTAACGGAAACTCATAATCCATAAAGTTGTCTAAACCTCACTCTAATACCAACTGTAAGAACCTGACTTGAAACATTGCTTAATATTAAATGAAATGAATAATTCACATTGAGGATCTTTTTAGGTTTATATTTTTAGAGAATTAGGACATAACTATTACATATCAAAAGTTTACTAAGTAGACACTTCTACATAGTTTCCTTTTTTTACAAAACATGAACTCATAAAAAAAAGTGTCAGGTCTAGTTCCATGTTTAAGACAACATGAATTTTCCTTGATCTCATCCTTGACCATATTACACATAATGTCCTGTAAAAAACATTTAAAAAAACATGCGGTGAGCATACAAAGCTCAGTAAGGGATACACAAAGAAGGAAAATTGTTGGTTTTTCAAAACAACAAGTAAACCATTAATACTTTACCCAAGTAATACTGTTCACATTTATTATTTAGTAATAACTATTCACTGAATAATATATCAATACATACCTTTTTGTAAAAAAACTATTACCATAAAACCCATATAAAGAACACATAAAATTAAAAGGTAACTTGGGACATAAACATACTTAAATGTAATAACCATACGGTCGACTTCCACAGATATCACTAAATGGAATATCAATATGACCGACTTCCATACCCAATGAATTGGAGGTTATAACGTAACCACCCATCCTAGTATTCATGGAACCACCAGTCATATGGTTTATCATGTATCCAACCATCAAATTTCCATGTACCATTATAAAATCATAAGACATAAAACAAATATAATGGAATGAAAACATTTCCTCATTATGATCACAATTTATCACTTAAATATATTGAAATAAAAAATATATTATAAAAACCATTTTCAATATCAAAATACATAAAAGTGTATATGGTATTTATTTCCTATTAAAAACATTACGGCTTGTTAAGGAATCCAAAGACCAATTAGTCCTCGCGGCGGCGAAATGGTCATTGTCACCGTGTATGTTAAAAAGAGACATGCTTTTTTTTCATTTCATAAAAGGATTTGTATAGAAATGTTTCCTCATGAATAAAAGTATAAGTCCAAGGCGTTTACATAATGTTTAAAATATAGTTTTGTATAAAAAAAAATATGCCTCAATGAAAGGATGTTGTGACGAAGTCCCTTATAAAGTCGTTATCCTTCGATTAAGGATAAATCAATTATATAATTATGTGTCACAAATATAAATAAACCCAATATTAGAGGATATTAATTGTAAAACAATCAGTGGTCATCCAAAGATATTCATAGTATGACAAAATCAATATGTATAGGTTTTACCCAAATAATTAAAATTTGTTTAAAAAGTTCCCCTACAGAAATTTGACAGCCTAACGACATCACTTTAACATTCTGATAATGAAATGATGAGAGATAAAAAGGGTATCTCATCCATTGTACATAACATTTACAAAAATAAGGATATATACGGACATATCCCAACATAAAAAGATGTAAATTAAAAGACCCTACAAAAAAAGTCTTTTAGAAGGAGGAGGGTGAAAGGTTCCCTTACCGACTTGGGTAACTTTCTAAACGTACACCCCATGAAAGAAAAACTATACAACATTGATGTTAATAATAATAGATGAATGTATATTAAACAAAGAGTAGAATAATTGGAATTTAATTCAGCACTCAATGGAAACAGTGGAAAATGTAACATAAATCACACGAGAATAAAAGTGAGATGATAAACCCCTTACGAAAACTCGGCAGCTTAACGACAACACTTAAAACGTCCAAAAAAGGATTGAAGATATCAATTAGGGTCTCACATAATATGTACATAACAATGTACAGTATGAGGAATATAAAAGAACATTCAAAAAAATAAGAATGATGATCTTAAAATAAATGACATAAAAGAGAGTATTTAAAAAGAAAGAGAGAGGTAGGATCCCTTACCTCAAGTCCGATATGTCTTGTTCATTTCATTATATTCCTAAATAATAAACTAGAGTTAATCTATACTTTCTTAAGAAACTTTTTAAAATTAATTATTCCTTTTATATCACTTATTACCATGTTATTAACCTTATGTAATTATTTATGTTAATATCAATCATTTTGTCGATCATTGGTACTTGAGTCCAAAATAAACTTCTTATAATTATAAGTTGTTCAGGTGGAAAAATATCAATTATATACAGAAGTATATTAATGATTTAGATATCAGATATATCATATATATCTAGTATATACATTCATTTATAATATTATATAACATTTAAAGGAAAGAAATGAAATGCACCGTTCATGGAGACGGTAAGCCGTACGTACGCATGAACCCTACATTCATTTCTATTTCGTATTTAATGGAATTAAAACTAAATGTGATATATAAATATATTATAAATCCAGTATAATATATATGTTATATAGGTCACATATGTTAATTAATTTCATTCTTTATACATTCCGTGTATTTCATGAACAAGTCACATCACTGGAGCTGGCAGTTGTCCACACTTCATCAAATGAAATTATCTCATTTTCACAACATGAAAAGAATAAATGTTTGTTTTAAATGTAAAATAAAGAATCATAGAGTGTAAATAAATATAATATATATCATAAATAATTATAGTTTCATCATAATGGAGACAATGGGAGGTGTTAGGAGAAGATAGAACAATCATCGTTTCGTGGGGTAGTAATTTACCATCAACTAAAACAGTATTTTCTTTACCATTAGATGGAGGTGTGTGTAAATGTATCTATAATAATTCTCATAAAAACATGATAGTATATTTAAGATACAGGTTTTGTTACAAAATAATGGATTAATAATAGTTTAGGGGGTTGGAGAAGCAAAATCAAACAAAAGAACATTAGGAAAGACATTACCTTTAAATCGGGTAACTCCACTTGGTTTGAACCAAAAGGGTTTCTTAAAAAGCTTACTGACTAAGGGAAGGATTATATGATGAATAGAGGTATGTTTATAGATAAAATGAGCACAGTTTGGTTGAACCAAAGTCTAGAGAGGTGTGGGTAAGGGGGTATAGGTGGGGGGATTTTATAAGAGGAGGATGGGCACTTTTGAAATGTTATAAAATGTTAATTTATTATATAATGAGTTTCGTATTTTAAAGGTCCCCCAATTATATATTTCGAGGATAAGGGGATAAGAGATCTATATACACCCATAAAATTGGTTTTTGAAGAGTTTAGGTCTTATATTTTACATTATGTTTTCATTTTATTTAAATATTTATATAATGAGTTATTTGCTGCATCATCATGGTATCATAAATAATTTAATTTATTTAATGTCTTAAATTATTAAAAAACTATACTGATGTTGGAAATACTTTTAGATTTACGATGAAATTTTATAGTCAAAAATATATCTTGTATAACCCCATGTAAAAATTGTTTTAGTAAAACAATACATGTTTGTGACATTTTTATTTTAACTTTAAATAAAAAGTTATTAATGTCATTTTCATACCCAAGTGGCTCTATGGGGTCTCAATTATAAGCCATGGATTGTATTGGTCGGCCATGACTCATCCAATATGGGTAGGCCATGTATCATGGTCATTTGATATTATTATAACATTATCTTTAGTTTAAATTACAATAATTACCTTTAACCACGATTTGTAAAACATAAATGTTACTATTCACTAAACTATTATTTTAAACCCATTGAACAAAATTTTACTTCTTAATGTCAACAATGGATTTCTTATTTTTGAAATTCAATTCAAAAAAGTGTTAATATTTAATTTAAATGAAAAATCAGTTTTTTAACAACCACTTAGTGGTTTCACTATCCATCAAAAATTGATGTTTTTCAGAAAAATACAAAAAATTCACCATAATCTATATTTGATATTCTGAATTCAAAAATGATTTATATTTTAAAAAATTAAAAACATATTAGTTTCATTAATTAATTTAATAATTAATTCACACTATCAAAACAAATAGTGTGTTTTTATGAAACAATATCTATCAAAAGATTGACACTTGTTTATTCCAATTTCAATGTGAAATTAATTCTAATGACCACCATTGGATTAAATAAGAAATATATATTCTAATTGCACATTAAAAACAATTTATAAGATGATCTAATCATATAAAAATATTAGATTAAAAAGTGGTTTTGAATTAAAATACAACATTTTTCAATTATTCATTAAAAACGATCTTTATCGAAAAAATAAAAAAACTTACACAAAGTATGTTTTGATGTCCAAATTCTAAAGAAGGATTATATTTGGTCCAATATAACATATGAAATTGTGAAAAAGTGTATTTAAAAAAAATTTTCGCCATCAAAAGGCGGTTAATCTACCTTTTAATGAATATTAGAATATTTACTCTTTAAAATTGTATTCATTCCAATTTTAAGCCTCTAACATTTATTGGATAAAA
The DNA here is from genome assembly GCA_963277665.1 of Viscum album. NCBI lineage: Eukaryota > Viridiplantae > Streptophyta > Magnoliopsida > Santalales > Viscaceae > Viscum > Viscum album. Next base: position 409,632,438 of record OY728128.1, on the reverse strand, counting down.
GTAAAAATATTTGACAAACATATATAATAATTTTTTAGTTAGTTCTGTTCATTCCTACCATTACAAAGGCTAGGCATTAACTTCCATTTAAAATAATATTATTTTATTATTAGAGTGCAACCAAAGATTTCCAAAAACATGTTGTTGCATATTTGGTACGCCAACGAGCATAGCATTCCATTTAAATTAATATTAACATTTTATTCACAAATATGGATAAATATGATAATGTTATATTCTTTATTTACCGTGGGTGTTACATCCTTCCCCCCTTTTGGGAATTGTGTCCTCGTAATTTTAAAATTGGGCTTGGAAACTTCAATGAATTCCCCACATCGGAAAATGAGTCAATTAAACTGTCACATTAAAAGAATGAAAGGGAAGTACAAAGGTCTCCCGAGTTAACCCTTAATAGGATTACATATAGGAAAATGTGGACTTGGAAGAGAAAACAAAGGGTCATGGATTGAGAGAGATAGAAATCATTATTAGGAGAACGATAACCCCTAGAAAATCACAATAGTGTGATGGGTAAAATGGTATTGGATTCCCCAGTAGGAAAATTTTACAAACTAAATTTTTTGATCTCAAATTTCATTGAGGAATTAATTTTTGATCTTAACTAAATAATAATGAAACAAACATACTTCTCATTTAGGCTTTCATCTCTTACTAGATTTCATACACATACTCATATTTTCTCCAAAAGACGAGTATTTAGGATTACTTGTTAACATTAAGAGATTTATAATCAACTTCTAGAAAATCACCTAATACACATAAGAGAACTATATATTTCCCGTGTTATTAGACCTTATCCAAAACCAAAATTATTAGAACAAGATTAGATAATCCACAAAAGGATAATCCTTTTAAAAATAAAATCTATTTTTAATCTCCATAATTTTTTCAACAAAACCCAATGTTCAACGAATACTATTAGGTAAACAATTTGTCCATAAAATTATTCAAAGTAAACCAATCAATGATAGAAACCCAAAGATTTTATGGATTTAATCACATAGTCTTCCAAGGTACAATTTAACATTAATCTCCAAATAAGATTAGTTGCTCATAAAGTGTCATATTGAAAAGTAATTTACCTAATCATATATTCTCCATGATAGATCAATATTATCCTAGATAACCCAATATAAACTTATTCTTGATTCATTAAATTATCTAAATAAAAAGAATAAAAAATACTAACCAGGGACTTCACGTAGTCCAGTGGTAGGCGATGCGCCCTTGTCTCTCTTCAGTTGTGGGTTTGATTCCTACGGCCTTACCAGATGCGATGGGTTGTCACCCATCCTACATGTTTCCCTTTTTATAAAACAATAAAAATAACCATATCATGTTTTACCCTCAATTTTTTTCTTACACCTATCTATTTCATCCATATTCATTACGATCTCAATATCTTAATTCATGAATTCTTATTTAACTGCCATAATATAAAATAAAACGATTCCCCAAAAAATAAGAACATCATACCTTGATCATGGGGTATATTTGGTTTCATCAGCACCATTTTCAAGTAGATAGAATGTCCATGCATTGCAACATTGGTTTATATATCCTTCAAAATAATTTTCTTCCTCCATCCAAATACACCTTGTACAACACGATTCATATGGGTGTTCACAGAACAACTATTTTGGAAAATAATCGTGTAGGACATAAAATTTCAAGACATCTGATAAAACATGATTTCTATTAAATAGTCGGAACAATTTTAAGGAGAAACATTCAAATAATTGTCCTTTTAAATTACCATAGGTATTTTCTGAGAGACTATATTTTCAAATAAAATATAAATAGGTTTCACAAGGGTCTCCTTCTTCAACACCTTTTTTAAAATCATAATATGATTCCAAATCTTTTAAAAAGGTAAAATATTTGAAAATGCCTCGATAAAATTAAATGTTCTTGAAAATATTAGAATATTTTGAAAATAGTATTTCTCTAAATGAAACCCATGATCCACAATGATAAAGGTTTATAGTGGAGGTTTTTGATATCTCAAACAACTGCTTGCAAGTGAGTTGTATGCTGGAAAAAGTTTCACAATCAACTGAACATAAATTTGCAATAATTATTGCAAACATGTCCTCGGGAAGAGATAAGAATTTAGTTTGAGATCATCCTCCTTCAAATTGTAACTGAAATTACTTGTCCTGAAAAAAAATTATAAAACGATGAATTAACTGAAGAAATAGATATAGGGACTTACCATGTGTCTAACGAAAACTCTTGATCCCTAAAGTGACTAAACCTCCCTATGATACCAATTGTAAGACCTCGACCTTAAACATTACTTAATATTGAATTAAATGAATAATTCACATTGAGGATCTTTCAGGTTTATAGTTTTAGAGAATTAGGACATAATTATTACATCTCCAAAGTTTACAAAGTAGACACTTTTATATAATTCTCTTTTTGTACAAAACATGAACTCTAAAAAAATAGTCATGTCTGGTTACATGTTTAAGACAACATGAATTTTACATGATCTCATCCTTGACCCTATTCCACTTTCTGTCCTGTGAAAAACATTTCAAAAAAACTTGGGGTGAGCATAGAAATCATAGTAAAGGATACACAAATAAGTAAAACTGTTAGTTTTTCAAAACAACAAGTAAACAATGAATACTATTTCATTGTAATACATTTCACCTTTATCAAGTTGTAAAAACTATTCACTGAATAAAAGATCATTAATTACCCTTTTCTAACCTAAATATTTCCATAAAACCCATATAATGAACACATAAAATAAAAACATAACTTGGGACATAAACATACTTAAATGGAATAACTATATGTTAGACATCAACACATATCATTAAATGGAATATCCATATGACTGAATTTCATACCCAATGTGTTGGTGGTTATAATGTAACCACTGGTCATGGTATTCACGAAACCACCCGTCATATGTCTTATCATGTAACCACCCATCAAATGTCCATGTACCATTATAAAATCATAAGACATAAAACATATAAAATTTAAAGAAAACATTTCCACATTTATATCACAATATATCAAATAAATATATTGACATAACAAATCCATTACAAAAACCATTTTCAATACCAAAATACATAAAAGAGTATATGGTATTTATTTTCTTTTAAAAAAATTATGGCTTGTTAAGGAAGCCAAAGATCAAGTAGTACTCATGGCGGCAGAATGGTCATTGTCACCGTGTACGTTAAAACGAAACATACTTTTTGTTTTTTAGAAAAATGCTTCGTATAGAAAAGATTCATTTTGAATAAAAGTAGATATCAAAGGGTTATATACACTGTATAAAAGAAAGTTTTGTATAAAACAAAATATTCCTCAATGAAAGGATATTGATACAATGTCCCTTACAAGGTCGTTATCCTTAGATTAAGGATAAATCAATTACATAATTATGTGTGAAAAAAATAAATTCACCCAATATAAGAGGATATTATGTGTAAAAAAATCAGAGGACATACACAAATATTCATAGTATGTCATAAAGAAGAAGTATAGGTTTAACCCAATGAATTGAGATTGGGTTAAGAAGTTCCCCTACAGAAATTTGACAGCATAATGGCGTTGCTTTAAAATTATGAAAATGAGATGATGAGAGATAAGAAGGGTATCACATCACTTGTTCATATAATTTACAGAAATAAGGATATATAAGGACATATCCAAACATAAAAATATTTCAATTAAAAGTCCCTACAAAAATAAGTCTTTTAAAAGGAGGAGCATGAAAGGTTCCCTTACCAACTTGGGTAACTTTCTAAACGTACACCCCATGTAAGAAGGACTATAAAAAAACATGTAAATACTATTAGATGAATGTATATTATAGAAAGTGTATAATAATGGGAATTACATACACAACTAAAAGGAAATGGTGGAAAATGTAACATTAATCTCACAGGAATAAAAGTGAGATGAAAAAACCCTTATGAAAACTCGGTAGCCTAACGACGCCACATAAAACATCCAAAAAAGGATTAAAGATATAAATTAGTGTCCATAATAATATGATCATAAAAGATTATAGTATGAGGAATATGAAATAACATCCCCAAACATAATAAAGTTTTGGTTAAATTAAATGACATAAAAGAGAGTACTTAAAAAGAAAGAGAGAGGTAGGATCCCTTACCTCAAGTCCGACTTGTCTTGTTCATTTCTTTATATTCCTGAATAATAAAATAGAGTTAATTTCAACTTTCTTAAGAACCTATTTGATGTTAATTATTCCTTTTATATCACTTATTACCATGTTATGACCATTATGTAATAATTTAAGTTAATAACAATCGTTTTGTCGATCATTGGTACTTGAGTCCAATATAAAATTATTATAGTTACAACTTGTTCATGTGGTAAAATATACATTATATCCATAATTATATTCATGATTTAGATATCATATATATCAAATATATCCAGTATATACTTTACTTTATAATATTACATAACATTTAAAGGTAGTAAATGAAATGCACTATTCAACGAATTGGTAAGACGTACGTACGCATGAACGCTACTTTCCTTTCTATTTCGAATTTAATGTAATTAAAACTAAACGAGATATATAAATATATTATATTTAAAGTATAACATATATGTTATATAGTTAACAAATGTTCAATAATTTCATTCTTTATACATTCCATGTATTGCATGAATAAGTCACATCACTTGAGCTGGTAGTAGTCCACACTTCATCAAATGAAATTATCACATTTGCACAACATGCAAAGAATAAAGGTATTATTTAAATGTAAAATACATAATCATAGAGAGGAAATAAATATAATATATATCATAAATAAATATAGTTCCATCATAATGGCCACCATGAGAGGTTGTAGGAGAAGATAGAACAATCATCGTTTCGTGAGGTAGTAATTTACCATCCACTGAAATAGTATGTTCATTACCATTAGACAGAGGTGTGTGTAAGTATAGATATAATACTTCTCATAAAAACAACCTATTATATTTAAGATACAGGTGTTGTTACAAAATAATGTAATAAGAATATTTTAGGGGGTTGTAGAAGAAAAATCAATAAAAAAGAACATTAGGAAAGACATTACCTTTAAATCGGGTAACTCCCCTTGGTTTGAACCATAAGGGTTTCATTAAAAGCTTACTGCCTAAGAGAAGGATCCTAGGTTGAATAGAGGTATGTGTATAGATAAAATGATCACAATTTGGTTGAACCAAAGTCTTGGGAGGTGTGAGTAAGGGGTAGAGGTGGGGGCCTTTTATAAGAGGAGGAGGGGCACTCTTGGAATGCTATAAAATGATACTTTATTATATTATGAGTTTCAGATTTTAAAGGTCACAAAATTATATATTTCAAGGATAAGGATATTAGTGACCTAAATACGCCCATAAAATAGTGTTTTGAAGAGTTTATGTCTTAGATTTTACATTATCATTTCATTATATTTAAATCGTATAATAATGAGGTAATCATTGCATCATCATGGTATCAAAAATAATTTAATTTATTTAATGTCTTAAAATTATAAAAAACTATCATGATTTTGTAAATCTCTTTAGCTTTACATTTAATATTTATAGTCAAAAATATGACTTGTATAACCCCATGGAAAAATTGTTTTAGTAAAACAATACATGGATGTGACATTTTTATTTTTAATTTAAATAAAAAGTTATTAATGTCATTTTCATATCCTAGTGGATCCATGGGGTCCCAATTTTTACCCATGGATTTTATTGGTCGGCCATGAATCATCCTATAAGGGTAGGACATGTATCAAGGTCATTTCATATTATTATAACATTATCTTTAGCTTAAATTACACTAATTACCTTTAACTGCGATTAATAAAACTTAAAAGTTACTATTCACCAAACAATTATATTAATCCCATTGAAACAAATTTTACTTCCTAATGTAAACCATGTATGTAGTATTTTTGAAATTCAATTAACAAATGTGGTAATGTTTCATTTAAACGAAAAATCAGTTTTTTCACTACAACTTAGTAGTTTCACTATTCATCAAAAACTGATGTTTTTCAAAAAAATACCAAAAATTCACCATAAGCTATATTTGATAATCTGAATTCAAAAATTATTTCTATTTTAAAAAATTAAAAACATATAAGTTTCATTAATTAATTTCATAATTAATTCTTGCTATCAAAACAAATAGCGTTTTTAAGACACAATATCTATTAAAAGATTGACAATAGTTTAATCCAATTTCAATGTGAAATTAATTCTAATGACCACCATTGGATTAAATGAGAAAAATATATTCTAATTGGGAATTAAAACCAATTAATAAGATGATCTAATCATATAAACATATTAGATTAAAAATTGGGTTTGAATTAAAATACAACATTTTTCAATTATTCATTAAAAACGAACATTATCAAAAAAATAACAAAAACATACACAAAGTAAATTTTGATGTCCCGATTCTAAATAAGGATTTGATTTGGTCCAATATAACATATGAAATTGTCAAAATGTGGATTTAAAAAAAGTTTCTCCATCAAAAGGCGGTTAATCGACCTTTTAATGAATATTATAATATTTACGCTTTAAAATTGGATACATTCACATTTTAAGCCTCTATCATTTATTGGATAAACGTAAAAATATTTGACAAACATATATAATAATTTTGTAGTTAGTTCTGTTCATTCCCACCATTGCAAATGCTAGGAGCTAACTACCATTTAAAATAATATTATTTTATTATTAGAGTGCAATGTATGATTTACAAAAACTTGTTGTTTCGTATTTGGTACTCCATCGAGCATACCACTTAGTGGTTTCACTATTCATCAAAAAATGATGTTTTTTAAAAAAATTGAAAAAATTTACCCTACTCTATATTTGATATTCTGAATTAAAGAATGATTTTTTTAAAAAAATTCAAAACATATAAGTTTCGTTATTTAATTTAATAATTAATTCTAGTTGTCAAAACAAATAGAGTGTTTTTAAGAAACAATATCTATTAAAAGATTGACACTAGTTTAAGTCCAATATTAATTTGAAACTAATTCAATGACCTCCATTGGATTAAATTGTAAAAATATATTTTAATTTCACTTTAAAACCAATTCAAAATATAATTTAATAATATAAATAAAATATAATAAAAATAGGTTTTGAATATAAATACATCATTTTTCACTTATTCATTACAAAAAATCTTTTTTGAAAAAATAAAAAAAACAAATAGAAATAATAAAGGGTTCACCATCCAATGGAGGTTAATCGACCTTTTAAAAAAAATTATAATATTTACGCTTCAAAATTGGATTCATTCGCATTTTAGTCCTCTAACATTTATTGGGTAAAAGAAAAAATATTTTAAAAACATATATAATCATTTTTTAGTTAGTTATGTTCATTATTTCCATAACAATGGATAGGCCTTAACTACCATTTAAAATAATATTATTTTATTATTAGAGTGCAATGTAATATTTCCAAGAAACTCGTTCTTGCGTATTAGGTACGCCATTGAGCATAGCATTCCATTTAAATTAATATTAAAATTTTATTCACAAATATGGATAAATATGAAAATTTCATATTCTTTATTTACCTGGGGTGTTACAATGACTCCTAAATAAATTTTCATTATGGTATGGGTTCCTTAACTGAGTCAAAACACATAATCTTGATGATATTCTCCTTTAATGGAAAATCTATGTCGTGTCTGAACCGTTGTTCCATTTATATTTTCAAAAGTGTCGAGATACCATCCACCCTTGTTTATCCTTTCTGTTTTCATTGTTAATATATATCCACATTTTTTCCCATTATAGGATTGTTTTTATTGAAAAAAAAATTCCTTGGATCATTTTCCCTTAGGACTTTTTCTTGCAGCATTTTCTCCCCCGGTTTTGGTGATACTAGGAAGTGTTGACCCGTCTTCGATATACGGTATATTATACCTCCATTATTTTTGTATTACCCATCTTTATCATTTTCATATGATATCATGTGATCTCCCTTTTTTAGATATGGATTTATAGGTTTTTTGTAGGTGTGGTGGTGTCGTGGTGTCCTTGGGTGAATCAAGTTGTTGTAGGAGAGGTTATCGTGATCCATTGTTTGGTATTTTCTTATGAAAAAAATGTTGGAAATTTTTTGAGGTTAAGGATTCATTGATTCTCTATTTTTATTTAAATACAATCATATAGTTGTCAGGATTTATTCCATGGAGTCACATTTTAATTGACATAATAAATATTTGAATCGGATTAATGAATTGGAATCAATTTCATAGAGATATTATTTCCTCTTGATTTTACTAGAGAGTGCGATTCATATCCAGTACAAAATTTTCTGGAAAATTTTTATAGAATTTGGTAAATAATATTAATCCTAGATTAAATTGTAAATTTTTTATCTGATGGATTAAAGTTTCATGTTAATTAATCTCGTTGTTGTTGTTGTTGTGATATGATGATAAACAAATGGACGTAGTTTTCCATGATTAAATATATTGGACAAGGAACTTTGAACATGCCTATTACTAAAGATATATGAATTAAAGGCATGTTAAATTTATTTTTCAATTAATTTTTGTTATCTATGTTATCTTTTTTCTTAGGTTTCCAGTAGTTGGAACCTGTGAATAATGAATCGATTAATTAAAAGTGGAATACAAACCAGTTCCAGGATAAAAAAAGGATACTGACTCATAATGTCTGATTTATCTACCTCTATTTAATTTCCACGTATCATATGATATGGTCCAAGAGTGATCAATATTTTTAAATGTTCAATGCCTTGATTTGGTTCTAAGAGAACATTGCTATGTTTGTTTTAAACTGCTTGTGATACGACATGTTCCTTGGATGGATGATCATGGATGGATTTTGCGATATGTGTGGAAAGGATTCAAAGTGGTTGTAATTTATATTGATTCCTAGAGGAGTTATATGCATTGGTTTAGGAATGTGGGTGTTGAGAAGGGCACCAGAGATGATGGAATGGGTTGATGTCGGGCTTACCTGTTGATATGAAAGTGTGATGCTTATTGAATCATTTGTTTGTGTATCTTATTTTCATTCCACAGACCATGAGGAATATTTTCTTCCATACCCTCCTTCCAAAATAGTAGAAGACGCGCAAGGTTAGTCACATGATTTCCATGTATAGCATCTCTAGTACGTATGGGTCTAATCTCTAACTATTGGTTGAAAAGTCTTGATGGGTAGTTCATCTACACACTTTTTAGAGCCCCTTGAGTCTTGTTTCGTAGAAATTTTTCCTAGAATACCTAACTATTTAGAAATATGTAACATTTTTACATTGGAAATAAATGGATTAATGATTAACCCATGAGGTTGGAGCTTGATGTGATGCAATGTAGTTTAAATATTTACAAGAAGTCATGGACTCAGTTTGGTTATTCGTAGGGGTTATGAATCTTGGTTGGAATGATAATTGAATGAAAATTAGAATTTATAATGGCTCATAAATGGTGAAAAATTTAATTAACATAAATTTCAACTGATAAAAATGGATTATTAACATTATTTAGCTATTTAAATGGTTGTTTTTTTATAGGATATCTAGTCTTAGTAGTGGATGTTGGGAGTCTGAGAGACATAACGTGCAGTTGAGTCTATGAATATGTTATTCTCTTTGTGTTATTTCGATTTATATTTTATCTTGTTATTTATTAATTAAATATTCTACTCCACCCTGTATGTTAGTGCCACTGGAACCATAGGGATTTTTATCCCTATTGTTTTGTTTTCCCCAACATATGAGTGGGAGGATGGGTGGTTTACTAACCCATTTGTCCTTTCTTTATTCAATGGTTATTTACAAGTGATTTTATTCATGGAAGTTAGTTTTACCATATTTTTGTGTTGAGTGCGGCAATGGATTGTGGTTATTTCAAACATATATGTTGTAGATAGAGTTTCACATGTTCTACATTAGTTATAACATGTATAGGATATGATAACTTGCTGATATTTACTATTAATATGGGTTGTAATGTCTTGAGTTATAATACCAAATATTTGACACAAGATATGAAGGGTTTTATGGATCTATGAAACTACATGGTTACTTATGGATATGGGGATATGTTGGTGTGTTGACCAAGGTGAATGTTGTGTTTATTCTACCCATAGTCTTTGGGCTTGCATTTTTAGTGAGAGATGCTAATCATGTCTGATGTTGGGGGAAAGAGGCAAGTGAGTGGGGATGTTGTAGCAGGGTACACAGGAAATTCCATGTTATATTTAATACTATTTTAGTTGATATATTGTGATAGTATAAATATTGAGGATTTTAACATTGTATACATGTTAGGATGATGATTTATTTACACTTGTTTCACTATAATTAAAAAGACCTATATCCATGGATCTATAGCCACAGTTTTTGATCAGTGGCTATATATCATTTTGTAGACAGAATTTTCATTAAATCCCATGGATGTATGGATGGTGAACACTCCACGAAACTCTCATCTCTCTGACCCATTGCGACCCACTTTACTTGCGACCTCTTATCTCTCAGGGGCCCTCTCTTCTTGGTGGTGACTTCTCCTCTCAGCCGCCCTCCTCCACCCTCGCGACTTTTCCTCTATCGGGGGTGAACTCTCCAGTCGGTGGGGGCCCTTCATCCCCAATATAAATTCTGACCTCTCTAATCCAAGGTAGTTAAAATCATGATTTCACTTTTATAATCGAACCATTATATTGGTTTGGACACCATCATCATTTCCACACACTAGTAGATTCAGTTTTGAGGAAAATCATCTTCAAAAAATCATCCACATAATAAACTTGTTAGACTAGTTGAATCTAATGAGTGATGTTTATTAATATTATATAAAATGTTTATTTTTAAGGAAACGACCCTTGAATCGCACATTATCCTACCTAGGGTTTGAATTTTTTCATCTATACAATGCCACCCACACCTGTGGTGTTCTTCTTTAACGACTGATAGTGCTGTGTTGTTGTGTTTCGCTCCTTCAACAGGTGGGGCTCTGGAGAACCATGAAACCCTGATGGGTACATCTTACTGGGTGAAGAGGAAGAGTCCACCATAGATTTATGATGATCCACGGATGCCCTAGAATAGTCGCATTTGATGAATGTTACCAGGGACGCCTCGATTGAATCCATGTTTCCTATTCTTATTGAAGAGTGAACAATGATCTATCATGAAACATGTTTTTTCATGCCATACTGAAATAAAATACCAACGATTGATGGAGGGGATGAATGGAGTGTTCATCTCATTCGACTGATGGTGCCTTGCACACACCAAAAATACCAATCAAAGCCTACACAGCTGCCTCTAGATCAACTTGCCTCTCAATCTAGACCTCATCAGATATGGGAGATTACAAGAAACCTATACCATTAATAGCACAAGGAAGAAGGAGGGTAATTTCTTAGGATTTTTTATTTTTCACCTCTCTTTCACCTACATCGACCACTCATTAAAAAACTAATGAGTTATGTTTTTGTGTAAGTTAAATTATCAATTTTTATTTTATTTTTGGGGGGTTTAGGTTTTATTTAATATGATCTAATGACTGAATATTTTTCACTATTATGATATTAATTTAAAATTCATGTCATGTGAATTGTTTTTTTAATACTGATTTGAGTTTTTATAACTGTTATTTGCATTGTTTTAATTGTAAATATTGAATTTCTATAAAATATTAGTGGAAATCAGTCAGATATTACATGGAAATTTGATGTTGGTGATATAAAATGGTAGAAAAGTGAATTCCATGTTCTATGATACATTTGTTCCGGGGGAATATATAAATAACATATAACTATAAACACTCAATACTCAACTTTCTTCTTTTATTTTTAAATAAATGATTCATCAACACAGTCATGTACTCTTTCAAAACATAGTGATTGAATTCATTAATTAAATTCATTACAAAGAGATTGAATCATCATGTTGTACCTTCATGATATAAGGGAGTTCATTATGGTGGTGCTGGATCGGGTTGTAGTGAACTCTTTTGTGTCTATGAGTCATGTTTAATGGGATTCAACGAGTATGTGTAGACATTAGAATTTAACTACCTTGCCCCTCTCCCCGATTCTCATCCCCTGATGGTTTTTATATGATTTTCATGATGCATCCTCATCCACATCCTCCTCACAAAGCTTCTTGTCGCTTCCATCGAATGAGGCAACCACACCAGGATCGTTCATCTTAGGGCCTCCTACCTAAGACTTTCACCAAATGCAGGACACCTCACCCCCTATCAATGATGCCCATACATGGATTCACCTCCTCCTTCTCACACATAACTCTTATGTGGCCACCCCCTCTGAGTTATTATCCCCTTCCATAACATTCAACTACATTATTTTTTTTCACATTAACTTCTTACTACAATTGAGTGAATATATCCTTCTGGTTTTACCCAATTTGATATAGTTTAATGAATTAATTTGAGGATTTATTCATAAGTATCGAAACATTAAATGGTGGGAGTTTCCATTTTGGGGATTTTGTCCAACCTATGAAATTTTGTAGTCATAATATCATTCCATACATAATTTTTAATTTTGACAACATAATATGTTCCTCTAAGTAGTCACTCATCAGTAAACAGTGTAGCCCATATCCATATCATTATGTATGTCCAGTTTTTTTCAGTATATAGATTATATCTTTTCACTATATTCTGTGTAATTTAGTATTTCTTTTATAGTTTTCTTGTATTTCCATTGCAACTTTACATTGTAATTTGTATTACTACATATAATTATAAACTACGTATATATAAATTAATATTCCCATTGCATTATTATGATATCAATTATATTTGATATAAAATATATAATATAATTGTATAATTAAAAAATTGAAATATCATTGGTTCTCAATGGTAACTAGAATTTAGTGTTAAGATAACCCTTTATATAGGTAAAAATATATTTATCTCTATGTTTGTAAGTGTGTTTCAAATCATTATCTGATATTCTACATTTTAAATACTATTTTAATTGATTCATTAAACACACATAAAAAATCATTGTTTCTATGTTTGAATGATCACCCACAGATAATTTCTAATTATATGTGTGTTTGATAAAAAATTCTTAAATGAAATAATTGTATTATGCTTACATAGATACCATTGAAAGAAGGAAATGAATTTGAACACATGTTGAATTTTTACAGTTTAATTAGTATAAAAAATGTTATTTCACATGGAAATATGATCAAATAATATGTTCCCATGGAATAAAATATCTAATTTTCTTCGATATAAAATTTAAAAATATAGTTAAGGGGGTTGGGGTGTCCATGGGGGAGGGTGGGGTGTCCAGGAGGGAGGGTGGGGGGTCAAGGAGGGAGGGTGGGTGTTTCTATGAGGGAGGGTGTGTCCAAAGGGGTTTCCAGGAGGGGCAGTGGGGGTATCCCTGAGGTTATCCTGGAGAGGTGAGGTGTCTAAGAGGGGGGAGTCTCTAAGAGGGGGGTGGGTGTCCATGAGGGTGTCCAGGAGGGGGGGGTGTTTAATAGGGAGGGGGTGTCCAGTAGGGGGAGAGTTTTCAGGTGTGGGGGTGTCCAAGAGGGGGGTGTCAAGAACGGTGGATGAGGGGGCGTGTCCAGGAGGGTTTCCATTAGAGAATTCAATAAACCCCTAATAGGACAATGTTCAAAAATAAATGTTTTAATGTGGGTGTGGTTACTAAAAAAAATAAATCTTACGTGGATATAGAAAAATGGTTTAAAATCAAAATATTTTCGAGAGGTTTTAATTTTTTAGTATTATTTGGTAAACTATTAATTAAGAGTAGTTCTATAGTCAAAAAATCTACTCAATAGATCATTGGCACCTCGATGATTGCAAGAAAGCTTTTGACTCACTGAATAATTTTTATATTCATGCACCCATCAATTCCATTATATTGGGGTGTTTCTCTAAATGCCACGTTTTTTCTATACCCATAGATATGATGAACTAGATAAACTCAATAGACGTCCACTCCAATCCATTATCTGTTCTGATAAATTTAATCATATATATAGCATGGTTTTGGATAAAGGTTTTACATGATTTAATAGTTAGATAAACATCCCAATTATTTATTATGTAGATACATAATTTTATAAAGTATTCATATATTAATGTAACATAATAGGAACCTCAACCATGAAATGTTGTTATAGAAGTGACCTATAAAATAGAAAGTACATACTTTAGTGGTGGAGAATTTTTAAATTTAGTCTTACAAAAACTAACCCTCATGGAGTTAAAGTAATTTTATTCATCATAAAATAATTTATTATGGGTTTTAACTATTTCAAAAATAACCTATTTATCAAATTCACCTAATTAAATGTAATTTCATACCCCAATCTATTATCTTATTATATAGTGTTATTATTATTACTCACATACACACATAATATATTCCTTGAATGAGTCTTCCCATTTTATAAATAAATTCAATTTACTAGGGATCTTATGATTATATTATTAGAGCACTTTCTAATAAAGTGTTATCATAATTAAGACCTATAGATACATTAATATATTTCTTGAAAACCCAGGTAAATAAAATTTCATTAATGGTCATGGAAAAATATAACATTTATGATCGTCATAAAAAAATTTTCATTTAATTATATTTGAAAAAACTCTTCCTTAAAACTCATACTTCATATTATACCCTAATAATAAATCCTCATATACCCTCTCAAATAACCCAAATAATGATTCTATAGAGGGAAACATGGGAACATAGTAGCCTAAATCGAGAAACCACTCAATAGTGAGTGCATTCAAAGATACAATAAAAACATACGTGTTATCATAAAATTAATAAACTAAAAGGGAATGGTAAATTGGTTCCTCATCTTTTTGATTTTGTTTTGGTTTTCTATACTCAAGACTTATTTTCTTCTTCTTTACACATTGGTAAAAAATTATTCATAACATTATACATTGATCTAAATAAGGGTTGGTCATTTTTTATTCACATTTTCACCCTAATGTGGTTTTATAATACATGATTAAATATCAGTAATGGAATGGATTCCACCCACACACTATGGTATATTGGTGTCCGTCTACTCACTATGTTATATGATATGGTTTATATTTTCAAAATGTCTCTTAATTTTTGGAAATAATTTTAGAATAAACCTCATAACTAATTGTGAATCCATCAAAATACATTTGGTAATTGATTATTAATATCTCTTAGATTTTATATATACTCTTTTTATAGTAATAAATCCTGATTCTAGGAACTTATGTGTGATCATTCACGATTTTTTATAATTTAAAACATTTATGATTTCTCTAAACCGTAATATTTGATATGCTTTTTTATTGACATATCACTGATTTTTATTTATTGTCTTATTAAACAATATATATATTGTTAAGTAATTTTCTACCTTATTTATTTATTGTCTGTTTAAGGGTGTGATGTCCAGGGGGACTGTTCGATTTATGTTGTTGGTGTTTTTTTTATAAACTATGTTCTTCATTTTTGGATTTCCAGGAGGGAGGATATGTGTGAGAGATGTGCCTCCCATGTGTACTTGGTGATGATTGTAGTTCAAATCATGGTTTGATTTATTCTTTTTGTGATATTATTAACTCTAATTTTATTAGGTATTCATGATGATCAATGTGTTTTCCTGTATTTAATCAGTACTAGGTTTTTATCTCAGTAGACCATTAATCATTGGAATAATTTTACTTCAAAATGATGTATTTCAAATTTACTTTTTTTCTCCATATCATTTTCCAAAAAAAATAAAATATTGTTAAAACATAATTTCTTGTAGGAATACATAGAAAACATGTCACGATTAACACCATATGATTATCCACATGTATTTTTTAACTTCTTTTATTTTTCCATTCTTCATATTAATTTTTTTCATGTTATACATTATACAATTTTTAACTTGTGTTTTCTCTATTTTTAGTGACATATAGATCAATTGGGTAGTAATTTTTTCCTTTTTGGATTTTTTTTTGCAATCTATAACACCTGCTTGTAGTGGTAGGTGCCTCATGTGGGCATGATTTTGTTGATCATGAAAATTAAATATGGATTATGTTTAATTAAAATATAATAATAAATTTTTATTGTATTGAACATAATAAGATTCAATATAATTTATGATTACTGTGAGGGAATGGATGAGTTCCTCAATGCAACAAGTTCTTTCACCTATTAATCATGTAATACATTCAACATTTTCGAATGTATGTTTTCTATATTTGATTTGGTTAATCGGTAGTAATTTTTCGTTATCATTTTTCATTAAAAAATGAATTTACCTCCACCTTTCATGAACCTAAATTGCATGAATAAACCTTATTTATATTTCAACCTCTTCATTAAATATTATACATTACTACTCCTAATTTTCATTATGTCAGTTCATCGAGGAGTGGAATAGTAGAGAACCCTGGAAGTAGGCCATTTGAGAGAAATCATATCACTAGGGCAAGGGGTTGGGTGTAAGGGGTCTGCAGGGGTCAGGGGACTACAAGGTGAGAGGGAGGGGGAGGGGGAAGGGGGGGGGGGGTACAGGTGGGGTGCATGGTGGGGGGTGGGGGGGGGTAGGGGTATGGGTGGGTGCTGAAGGGGAGGGGGTACGGGTAGGGGAACATGGGAGGGTAGATGTGGGGTGCACGGTGGCAGGGTGTAAGGGAATAGGGGATGGTGAGGGGGAGTGGGAGGTTGTGCAGGGGGTGAGGCTATTATCATCATCACATGTTGATAATCTTGTTTTCTCGATGTAATAGTATTGCTGATGAAGCTTCGTGTTCATTTTTTTATCATCATTAACTATTATATTATTGTTTTTCTCACTAATCATGTTCTTACAAATTCAATTTTTAGGTTCAATTAATGATGATTCATCGTATCACTATAATTTTGTTCAAGTATCCTGGAACCCATTCATGTGTGTTACGAAAACCTGAGTCAAAGGTGACTCACCAAGTAGGAATAGATAAGAATAAATATAATATGTTCTCCTATTATATGTATATCCTCCCATGGCAGTGAGATTACATATAAGGGTCTAGGTGTGCTTATGTATATATAAGGAAAAGGCATAGATGTGTGGGTGATAAATGTCTTATGCATGTGATCATATATATATATATATATAAGTATCCTCTTGTGCGTGTTAAAGGACATGAAGACATGTACATAGGGGTTAGGGTGTCCTTATGTATATTCAAAGGTGTATATTCCCAGAGGATGGATTAAGCAGCTTAGATTTTCCATTTATAGAAATGCCAAGTGTTGAGCGTGTCTTGGATCATTTTAGGTAGCGTCCCACTCTTAGCCTCTTTAAATAATGAATGTTTTAAATTGAATTTAGTTTCCTTCATAATTCTTCTTGTTTATATTAAATTTTAATTTTTTAATAATGATTTTTTAATATAATTTTTTTGTTTGATAAAAAAAGTAATGTTTTTGTAAAAAAAAACCCTCCAAAAAAGGTATGATATCTATGAAAACTCACTGTGGTATACCTTCCATGAGATTATTCCTTTGATATATATCTTATTCATGATGTCATTGTTATTTGTAAAGCACACATTGTACATTCCCACTTTCATATTAATATAGGGGGTTTCCCTATTTTAATTAAAACAGTTGTTTGAACCAATACACCCTTTATTGGTTGTTACTATAAATTATATTTTGTATTTTCTAACACTTTTATGGGGGTGAGTGAGAACCCTACAGAAAAGAAGGTCAAGCATCAAAGGTTAAAAATGACCTATTAAACACAAGTCAATGGATATTAGTGTCTATTTCCCCAAATATTATCTAGGGGAAAGAATTTACCTGGAGTCTTTGTTCTTCTCCTAAGTACACTTCATTATACCTTGATAGAAACTCCCAAAGCTACATGTATTCTACTTTGTAATCTTCTCCATATTGATTCATATGATCATTATGTGATCTTTCTTGTTAATCCATTTATATTTATCTACAGTATCTTCTACATGGATCAATATTCCCATCATTTGATCTATGTATTCCCATGCCGCATTGATCACCAATACATGCTCATTCATTTCATGGTATTGTGCATGAGTTGTTACAGCTGAGAATCCAACTCCACCTTTTACTTGCTTTGTGGACCGATAGTAGACACTTCTACACATTACGGTATATGGTAAAGGGTTTCCTCCATTTCCAGTATCAACTCCCTGGGGATTAGATGCACCCCCTAGTGTGGGTCATCATCCTTTGAGACTCCATCTACTTGAAAATGGGACATTATTGCATCATCCTTCCTAACCTCCTCTTGATCTCCTACTGAATTTTTGATCCTTTATTTTACCCTCTTTTTTGGCCGACCAAATAACCATCGTTTTAAGAATATAAAAATAGTTTTAAATCCCGTAGATTTTGGCTTATTGGAAATTATAAAACTCCCAAGATCCCTATTATCTATACTCCCATTCTTGCTTCTTTGTTTTTCCAGACCATTACTAACCCCTACCAAACTGATATCATCGGAGGATTGTTCATCTCTATCAGTATCAACCTCATAGGAATAGTTGGAGTATCCAAAACACTCTCCCTCATTTTGTAGAATTTTGAATCTGTGGTTTACATTGAGGCTGAAAAAAGCCTCCTGTCATTGATCCCTGACTTGTGACTAAAGGCCTGCCTACCTCAACTACATGATCCCCCCACTCATGTCCATCATTGTACATTCCCTTCCGAGATGAATCAATCTCCCTATAATAGTTGTTTCTCGTACTAGTATGCACCACTATCACATAGAATCATGGTTTAAATCTATCTGCACCATTGGCGGATGCTTCAACACCTCTCATAGTGGTTCCTGACACCTGTGAAAAAGGATTAATTAATTTCTATGGAGTATCAACCACCAAAAAGGGCTTGTAAACCCCAAATAACGACTTGTTTCTACGATGGGTCGCCAAATCTCATCACAGGCTATTAAAAATCAATACTACCCTAGGTCCTAGAAGAGTGTTCATTACTATTTTTTGAAACGTTGCTTCAAACGAACCCACAGACACGTCAGACTTGCTACTACCATGCCTAGAACCTTCACAACTATCTCCTTACTCCACACCACCACTAACACAAAGTACACTATTATCGACAGGAGGACCACCCAATACCTAGTACTCCTGGACCTCTGACGTGGCTCCATGTTTACTCTCCCTACGCCTGCATATCTCCAAACCATGCCATTAAAACATCCATATGGAACAATAATCAAACCATGATTCAAATTTGATGTTGTTCTTATCTCTAAATTCCTCTCCCATTGTAATCCTGAAGGCTTCAACGAGGGGATTCAAAACATGAACATCATCACACACCCTCAGAGAGATCAAATAACAAATTTCATGAGTCCGATTATCGATACAAAGGAAATTCCCAACCAGATTTATGAGTAAACGTAAAATTGAGGGATTTTGAAATGTGTGAGGTCCTTTCAGAAAACATACCCAAATCATCAGCATTTTAGGGTCTTGTTTCATATGGACATCATATGAAAATGAAAAGAGGATAAATCGAGAACCATTCCCTGATCGAGGCATGCTTGTCCATGAGACAATTTGGTCATCTTCACTGGCGACCCAAACCATGAACAACCTGGAGTCCAGGAGGCTGATAATAGTAAGGTATTGTAAAGTCCATTTTTCAAAAATGAATATATCTAAAGTATCCACTGATGGACGATGCCGCATGAAACATGAAATATGGGTTAGTTCCAGTATGGATGAAGCCTCCATGAATTCCATGTTCGAGATCAAAAGGAGCGAGATTACCTCAATCATTTCGTGATATTTTGGAATGATGAGAATTTGTGGTAAGGATGGAATACATGCAGGTTTGGAAAAGGGAGTGATATGGGTATCCCGATTTTCATGGAGATGCATCAAGTGGCCCACCCCCTCTAATGGGGGAGGGGACAGAGCAGGGCTCATAGCCGCCTATGGAATGAATGATCCACCTATGAACTATGATCCTTTAAGTGTTGTTATAATTTTAATATGGAATTTCACAAGTAGGAAGGTGATGTAATGACCATGCCACCACTAAGTGCCCATCCATTTATCATATAAATGGAACATCCATGTTTTAATGAGTTTAATGTGTTAAATGGAATTGGACATGGTTAACATGTCACCAGAGCGTTATTACCTCAGGTTGTGAATTTTGTAACTGTCATGCCTCATTTCTAAAGTTAAATTTTATATCAAGAAATAAATAGAGTTTCTTATTCAAGGTGACATTCACTCCAATTTTTAATGTCTTAAGGGAAAGTGGTATATGTCCAATTATAACCAAACACCTCCACTGTAGGTGGTAGATGGGGTGGGAAGGGGGTTGTGAGGGGGGAGTGAGAAGGGGGTGGGTAGGGGGTAGGGGCATGGGGTGTGTTGGGTTATGTTACAAGGGGCATGTTTAGGGTTCTAGGTGTGTACATGGGGTGAGAAAAGGTTCATGCATTTGGAAGGGGGTGTGAAGGTGGGTGGGTAGGGGGTGAAGGGCATGGGGGAGGGGTAGGGGGCATGGGGATGGGAGTAGGGAGTGGGGGTGGGGTGTGTTGGGGTATGTGGGAAGGGGAAGAGGGTGTGAAAGAGGTGTTTTGGGGGTGTGAAGGGTGCATGGGGTGTGCATGGGTGGTTGTGTTAATCCCACTTATGAGACTATGTTGTCATATTTGAAAAAATTATATTTCCGATATTTTAATACATTTAGTAATGAATTATGTACAAATGTTCATATTAATTTATATGTAATATTATCATCAATGTTATACAATATATCCACAATTTCCATATCATTTTGTGTGCTTCTCAGGGCTTCACTCACAATGAAATACCCTTCTTGTTGACACCATAGAATTGAGAAGTTAATCATTCTGAAAAAAAAACCATCTCCACGGCCAATTCACTGTTTAGTAATCCACCTCCTAAACATATATTCTAATCTTTCACAACTCTAATATGACAACCAAAATTCTCATAGAGGGCTTCTAGTTTCTCACAATATTGGTACAATGTTTTATACCAATTTTATAGTGTGTTTATATGAAGATCATATCAAAAAGACTTGGTATAATTTCACAATGATGATAAATTATTTTAATAAAACCTATGATTTATATGAAAATGTCCTAGATTATCATAAATATCCACCAAAGTATATGATATGATGTATTAAAAGCCATCATGTTGTTGTTCGTGTTATCCGGCGATTCATGATACCACTCTTTGGTGTTTTTATTGGATGGAATTGGAAATCATTTTAACAAAAAGACTTTATTAATTATCTTGTTATTTATTATTGGGATTTTCATTCCAATAAGAACATAAAAGAAATCAATAAGTCATGCATGAACACCTAGGCCACTATGACTCTTTACACCAGAGGACTCCATGTGTTAACTAGGATAACAAGACACCTGATAATTCCTGCTATAGTGCCATTCAAAAATTCCACCTGCAAGGGGGGAGGGAGGGAGGAGGGTGGGGTATGAAGGTGAAGGGGTGGTTCAAGGGGTATCTAGGGGAGGTGGATTTGAAGGGATGTGTAGTGGGGTTGTGTGCAGGTGTGCATGGGGGTTGTGCCGAGTGAAGTGCAAGGGTGTCGATAAGGGGTGGTGTAGTGGGGGTGCATAGGGGGTTTCTGAAAAGGGACATGGGGGTGAATGGGGTGTGTTTGGGGGTGAAAGGGGGGCTATACATGGGGGTCATTCTACGAAGGGGGGTTTGCAGTGGGGGAGTCCAGCAGGGTTGGTTCAAGGTGTGTCCATCAAGGGTGGTGTAGTGGGGTGTACATGGGGGTGTGTAAGGGGACAGTGGGGGTGAAAGGGGGGATATATTGTGGGTGGTTCCTGGGGGGTTTCTGTCTAGGGGGAGCTACTTTCCAGTAGCGGCGATGTAGTGGGGGTGTGTAGGGTGTGTGTGAAAGGTCAATAGGGGTGTTTAAGGGGACGAGGGCGTGCATCGGGGTGTAAGAGTATTTAAGGGTGTGTAAGGGGCTATGAGGGGGGGGGGTCTGTCCAGGAGGGGTGTAGTGGGGGTGTTCGGTAGTGTTGGTACATGAGGTGTACAGCAGGGGTGGTTCAATAGGGGTGTGCAAGGGGTGTTCAAGGGGTCTGTGTATAGGTACATGTGGTGTAAGGTGTGTGTAAGGGGGGTTCAAGGGGGGCTATTCATAGGGGGTGCAAGGGGAGGATACTGTCTAGGGGGATTACTGTATAACAAAGGTTGTTTAGGAGGTTTTTTTAAGGGTATGGTGGTGAAGGGGGTGAAGAGGGTGTGGGGGGCGGGGGGCTGTCCCACAGGGGATGTCCATTAGGAGTGGTGCATGCAGAGTCCACTAGTGGTGGTGTAGTGGGGTGTTCAAGGTGATATGGGGTGAAAGGGGAGTGTAAGGGGTGCAGTGTGGTGCATGGGGGAAGGGGTTGTTGTCCAGGGGTTTCTTCTTTCAATTATGGGTGGTGCAATAAGGGTGTTAAGGGGGTGTGTGCAAGGGTGCATGGGGAAGGGGGTAGAAGTGTTTTGTAAATGGGGATACATTGGGGATATGCAGGGGGATCTGTCCAGGAGGGGGTATCAATAATTGGTGGTTCAAGGGGTGTCTAGCAGGGGTTGGGCAATAAGAGTGTGCTGGGGTGTGTGTATGTAGGATGTGTGTAAGGGGGGATGGAGGTGTGTTGGTGGGGAGCAAGGGGTGTGTAAGGGGGTGAAATGTGGGTTGTGTAATTGGGTGAATTTGGGGTGTCTTTCCAGGGGCTAATGTCTAGGGGTGTCTTTCCGAAGTATTATGGGGGTGCATTGGGTGTCCAGAAAGGGTGACGTAAGGCATTTCATATAGGGGTGGTACAAGGGGTGTGTAGGTGTGCATGGGGTGTGTTCAAGGGGACATGGGGTGTCCAGGGGCTCTATGGGGGGTGCATGGGGGCTGTGTAGGGGGAGGCATAGAGGCATGTGTGTTTAATGGTTTTCGTGTCTAGTGGGGTGTTGTACGTGGTGGGGGTTTTCTAGGGGGGTCTTTTTATGTGAGTTTCTATTTAATTTATCATTATATTATCATACTATTCTTCGGGTTATAATATGTTTTTGGTATGGTTGATTGGATTATTTTTATACTTTTTAATATTCATGTATAACTCCTATATCATGGGTTTTGTTTTGTGAGTTTTTTTGAGGGTAGTGGATGTTGTATGTTTATGATTAATTGAAATTCCACATTTCTAATTTTATCATTACTTTATTGTTATAATGATTTCTTAATATGCATATTTGAACCAATATTAATGCATGGGGGTGTCTAGTTGGGGTCCTATAGTGAGGGAAGGGGTTCCTAGGAGTGGTGTCTATGAGGAGAGGATGTCCAGAGGGTGGTGTTTGGGGGGTGTCCAGGGGGTCCAGTTTGGGGTGTGCAGAGGGAGGGGTGTAAACAACAGTGTCCAGTGGGGGTTTCTATGGGAAGGGGGTGTCCATGGGGTGTCCATGGGAGGTTGTCTATGGGGGTTTCCATGGGGTGTCTAAGGGGTGTCTAGGGGGTGTATTAGGGTGGAGGTCTAGGTTGTGTGTAGGGGGTGTCTAGTGAGGGGTGTCCAGGGGTGTCAAATGGTGTTTACAAGGTGTGTCTAGGTTGGGTGTCCCATGGGGGGTGTCTAGTGGGGTTTCCAGGGGGAGGGGTAACTAAGGGGGTGTCCAAGGGGTGTCCAATGGGTGTCTAGTGGGTGTCCAGTGTGGGAGTCCAGGGTGTTTCTAGGGGTGAACATGGGCGTGTCTAGGGGTAGATGTGTCAATTGGGTGTCCATGCGGTGTCTAGGGGGTGGGGGAGTCTTGGGGGTCTCTAAGGGTGTGTGTCCAAGGGGTGCCCAGTGGGGGGGGGTCTGGGGGTGTCCAGTGGGGTTTCTAGGGGTGCTGTCTTGAGGTGGGAGTGTCCAGTGGGTTCCATGGGGGGAGTCTAGTGGGTGTCTAGTGAGTGTCCATGGGTGTGTGTTGATTGGGGGGATCTCTATGGGGTGTCTACGGGCGAAGGGGTGACCAGGTTGGGGGTGTATGGGGGGGTCTTTATTGGGGTAAGAGACGGGCTTTCAGTGGAGATGGAGGGGAGGGATGTGGGGGTGTTTTTATGAAATTATAAGAACTATAGCCACATTTTTTTACTATGGCTATAGTACATGTTGATTTATGGTTTTCCAAAGGTTTCAAACTATTGCAAGAGAGCTCTAGCCATTGTAAAAAATGTGGATGTAGGGTGTTATGCATGTTTTGAAACCATGGATATAGGTCTTTCACTATAGCCATGCCAATACTAGCCATGGTCCATGGAACAGTGACTATATGTTATAGCCACAATTTTTTGTCTTATAGCAAATGTTGGAAACTATGGCTATAACCTTAAATTACAGTAGTTTACCTCACTGTGCTTGAGCATGTTTTCTTTACTTTTTCAAAAGAGGCTCTAGGGAGGGTCCTACTGAGTATACTTTTATACTCACCCAATTATTACATAAAATATTTTTCAGGCCTATAAGAGAAGGATGAGGATGAGGATGGTTACTACTAGCATGGGATTGATGGAGTTGTCCAAGCTTCATGGTCACTACCATTTTTCATCTTTTTGGTACATGTACTTTTTCATTTCAGTTATTGTAGTATTTTGATTTCATAACATATGTGTACATTGGTTTTATTTTATATTATAGTCTATGAAGTATTTGTTTTGTGTATATCTTATATATATCTTTTTCATGTGTTCTCATAGAAGCTAATGACTTCAATCTGTGTGTTTACCATAACTTTAGTGATACTTACCATCTCGGGACCTACTGGAGGCTGAAATATGGGGGTCACTATCATTTTTCATCCATTTAAATCCTAGGAGGGGTTCAATTTGTGGTGATGCAGTCATGATAGTGTGGTATGATATGTCTATATCAGTTATAGAATGGTGTTTGGAGTCCGAAACAGGTGAGGATACAATGGTTGGTAAGTCAAAGGTGTCAGATAAGATTAAAAAGTGTTGTAAACATAAAAGTACAACTGAGACAAGGGTATATAGGGACCCCATTGATATGGTATATTGACCTTCAAGCTTATATGCAACTAAATGAGGTGATATTTGTTATAGGGTATAGACATAGGAATGTATCTTTAAACATTCTTCATTGTTCCTATTTTTGAATGGGTAGACCTTGGGATTGGTTACCTAAAATGAAGAAAATAAAAAAATTATTAATTCTAATGTGTATTCCTAGTTAAGAAGCACTAAATATTTTTCCTTTTGGAGGTATGAATTTTGGTTGATGTCCTCATCAAGTTCATGCAAAATATTTTTTGCTGGTTGTGCTAGTAAAACGCCAGAGAGTTGGGGTTGATAATGACAATACATGAAGGAGTACACTATGAGAGTTTCAGTTCCAGATTATGCATAGGTACAAGGGATCTAATTCATATTTAGTTATGAAATATTTTTTAGAGGAGGTTGAGACAGCCTACAGTTCAATCTGTTCTTGAAAGAAGCATTGGGCATCATCGGTTTTGATGATGATGCATAGGGAAATAATGTAGTAGTAGTTTTTATTTCTAGGGGATCAGGAGGAGTTGGCAGTCTCATCGGTGAACTTCCAAGAGTAGTTCAGAGATGACTTTATTTATTCATCTATGAAGGTTTCTAGTCCCTTGGAGCATCTTACCCTTCAGAATGAAATAAAAAATGTGTGAGAGTTTGGGATCCCATTTAGGAACCTATTATCATATCATTCAGACCTATTTCAAAATAAAGATGTAGGGGAGAAGCATTTCTAAGAGTCTTTATATCCTAGGATCACGTTCCTGGTCACACTCTTTATGTTGATGAATTATCTGGAGGTGCTAGTGAGTTCAGAGTTAATATAGAGGATGTTAGCTAGAACATGACCACCATGAGAGGGGGGTCATCATTATTCCCTAGGATGTAGAGATGTGGTTTGATGGTCCTACTTTTTATGGTAATAGAGTTTCTGTTTCAATGGAGGTGGTCCCCACATATCAATGTCACCTTTCTTTGAGAGAAAGTTCTATCAGGCCTATGACAAGGTATCATGTTAATTTTTTTTATTGCATAGGATGAGTTCATTAGTGGAATGTGTTCCAAAAATTTTTATGTAATCAAAATGAATCAGGTGTTTTGCACAGGTTCCTTAATAGAAGGTAGTTCTATCCATGGAAGCATTAGAAGTTTGCACCATGTTTGGATCAGTACAGTTAAAATGGGGAAGGTAGGGGATATCAATTAGATTATTCATATCCTTACTAAGAAGAGAACAACTGTGAGGTGGTCTCTAGTTGGTTTATAGATGTTTTGGAGCAGGTCATTGTCAGCTTCATGTGCTAGTGTTTCTAGCCAGATATGTGCTAGATGTCATTCGAGGTACCATTTTCTTTTTTTCTACATCGGTGTAAGACTTATATTATAAAGTAGCGATTAACTCATTCACATCACATGCCCTTTTCCATGACTTGATAGATGAGGTATAGAGGTTTATAGTTCCATTGGTGTTGAATGTTCAAGTTTGAGGTTGAGATGAATTGTTTTAAGTATGTAGACAATGTGAAATAGTGTTGGGTTTTCACCTATCATTCTGTAATTTTCTGTGTTTACAAATACAATCATACGATGTCATCAACATCATGGATTGGTTGTATTTAATGTAATATATCATGGATTTCATCCAGATGCAAGTGGTGTCCAGGAATTTTAATATAGATATATCACTATTTGTTAGCATGTGAGACTAATAGAAATGTCAGAAGAAATTTCCTCCATTTTCATCCTTTATGGTATCACTGATTTAGTTTTCATCGAAGGTTTAGCAGTCGTTGTTTCCCATTATCATGGATGAGTACCTCGATGTCTTTCTAGAATAGGTTGTAGCACATACCACGTGATTGGGGATTGATTTTGAGATCGAGATACAGATATCCATGTCTCTCATCTCATTGTATCAATATAGGATGGTGGATTATAAATTATGTGAGTTGCGTATAAAACTCAATGGTATATTACAATGTGGTTTTTTTCATCCAAGAATGTCACTATGGGGTAAACAATTTTTTTATTGAGGAATGTTGAGGGATATTTGGGTTTGTGTGTTGATTATCATTGCTTCGAAAAAGTGATATAGAATAAACATTATCCTATTATATGGATTGATGATTTATTTTATAAACTAAAGGGTGTAATTTATTTCTCAAAGATATATTATTGTTCATGATATCATCAAATGCATGAGAATGTCGAGGATATCCCGAATACTACTTTCTGTTGTCATCATGGGAATTATGTGTTTCATGTGATATCTATTTTTGTTACAAATCCTCCATATATGGTCATTGGGTTGATGAATTTTGCCTTTAGTGAGTTCCTGTATTAGTTCATGGTGGTTTTCATCAATGAAATAAACATGCACTTCAGGTTTGTGGAGGAGCATGATGGGCATCTACATTCTATTTTGGAATTCTAAATCATGGGAAGCTGTTGGGGAATTTATTGAATATGAGATTTGTTCTCTATTTGTCTATTTCATAGGGGATGTTGTATCCGATTATGGATCAGTTGTGGATCTGTCAATGATAGAACCAATTGTGTCTTGGGAAGCCCCCATGAAAATGGCAGAGGAGAAAAAATTTCATTTATCTGAGAAGATATTATAGGAGGTTTATATCCAATTTCCCTAATGTTTTGAATCCTATAATAATGTTGAACAGAATGGATAATGTGTTCATGTGGATGATCGGTTTCATGAGGCATTCATGAATATGAGAAGTCAGTCAGTTCTCCATTTCATTGAATTCTGAACAATGAGTTATGTTTGTGGATTTTGGTGATGCTTTGCATATGTTGTTAGATATTTTTCTGAGGTAGTAGAGATCAGTGATTTCTTGTGGGTATCATGAATTGTGTCCCTATGAACGTAACTATTCCACACATGATCTCATTTTGGCATATGTGGTGTTTACCCTGATGTTGTGGTGACATTACCCCATTGGTGAGCGTCCTGTGGTATTCACTGATCATAAGATCATGATGTACAATTTATCCCATCATGAATTGAACTTTTGACAACATGTGAATATGGAATTCATACTGTATTATGAAATTAAAATTTCATATACACTTGGAAAGGTTATTGATGTTTCTATTGTGATAAGAAGAAAGTCATGTAGTAATGCAGTGCATGAATAGAGATATTCATGGAGGGTTATGTAAGAAATTCCATAACTGCATCTATATGTGGGATATGTTTGGGAAATATTTCTTCTTTTTCATAAAATGGTTCAGTCATCTGTAGTCCAATAGGGAGAATAGTAATAGTTGGGGGATCTTGGGGTGGAGGTTTAGAGAGAAAGTGTTGTTTTTGGAAACGTCCCTAATCATTTGTCGGAGGATGAAATACCCTGACTGTTTTTTCAGGGAGATATTTTCATTCCACTGGCATTACATGAGATGGTTCCCAAAGATATCCATAGTTTACCCTTTATTGGTATATCTTGGTGAGAAAAAAATGTACCTAGATTAGAGAGGCTAGTTTTTGTGTTCAGAGGTTAAGAATGCAGTTGCATAGTTTGTTTTTCAGTGTTTTTCCTTCCAAAAGTTGAAGGTTGAGCATCACATTCCTGGTTGTTTGATCTTTCGATTAGATGATCCTCATTGGAGGTGAGAGATCATATCGATTTACCATGTAATCAGTTTTCCATGAGATCAGTGATGCTATAATGATATATTGTTGTATTGGATCGTTTGACGAAATAACCCCACTTTATAAATATAGTGATATGTTTAGTGGATGTTTTGTTGAGGAAATATCTATATCAAGTGGTGAGACTCCATATAGTCTCGAGGAAGATAATTTACAATCGATATCCTCATTCTACATCTAGGTTGTGGTGAGGTCTACAAAATTCATTTGGTTCTTAGTTATGTCTTAGCACTACATTTAATATATAGATTGATAGTCATATAGAAATGACCATCCAAACTCTTAAAGACATTATGTGCTCTTGTGTCATGGATTTTGGAGGTTTTTGGATGAGTAACATACCCTTGGTAGTGTTTTCTTAAACAACAGTTTCACTTCCACCATCGATATGGTTACGTTCGATGCCTTGTATGACTGAACCTGTCTTTCTCTATTGTTCTATACTTGGGTTAGAGAGTCACAAATTCTCTAGCCAAAACTGGTATCGAATACAGTAGATATGGTTCATGTGTTTCATTAGTGTATGAAGGCAGGGATGAATAACTATATGTCTTTTGTTGATCATAGGATGAGACCTCTCGAGTTGTAAAATTGGGGTCAATATATTCTAAAGGTTACCCCACTTCATGGGTAGAGAATGATTGGTCATGGGAGTAAGCATTCTCCCAGGTTTCTTAGGCCTTTTTAGGTGTTGGCCCGTTTTAGAGATGTGGTGTATCAAGTAAAAATTACCCCATATATGATCTAGATTCCAGATGGTTTTCACGTATCGTAGTTGTGTCGTTATCTTTGTGATGTCTCTTAAATCATATATTTTGGTGAAATTATTATTAAAGATGATGTGACCTTTGTGAAGTTGGCTATATAGGTCCTTGTACATAAAAATATTGTGTTTCAAGGGAATGATATCCCCTTGTTTCATGTCTTCTAGTGTAATGTTGACATGTAGGATAGTACTTGGGAATTTGAGTCATATATATGATCTCAATACCCTGATATCTTTTATTTTTAGATCTTACCTTTTAATGTATCTCCCTTGGTGTTTATATACCCCGTTCTTTATATTAGATGGACTTATCATTTTTCTTATTGTGGGTTTCATTATTTTTAATGGTATATCTGTAAGGAGACTCTTTAATAGATTCTTCTGATTATATATGGGTTTCATGAATTTTATATTATTAATTGGTCGATATCATGTGGTGGATAGATCGTTCAAAGGCATCTTGCATAGTAAATGATTGGATTGCACTTTTTTGATTACTCTCTTGGTTGGTTTTGGATTCTGGAGGATGATAATGTTTCATGAGGTATTTGAGGTTATGGAATGTACCTCTCCTATCAATACAATTGTGAATATCTAGGTTTGAGGTGTTCTGGGAGGTCAAGGAGATTTATTTCAACACCGTTGAAAATTTCAATTTTTTTAAATAGTGCTTCCAGACTGGCGAGTCCTCCAAATTTGACTCATCCAATGATGACTCATCTCACAATGACTCATTTAAGGTGTTTCCTCCAACGATGACTCCTAAAATGATGAGTCATCCAATGGTGAGTTTTCTAATGGTGACCCATCAAATACTGACTCATCAAATGGTGAATTGTCCAATAGTGACTCATCCAATATTTACTCATCCAATGGTGACTTGTCTAATGGTGACTCTTCCAATGGTGACTCGTCCAATGGTGGATTTTCCAATGATGACTCAACCCATAGGGACTCATCCAATAATGATTCACCTATTGGTGACTCAAACAATGGTAAATTGTACAACGGTGGATTTTCCAATGCCGAGTCATCCAATGGTGAATCGTCCAATTGTGACTCGTCCTACGGTGGGTCATAAACTGTACTTACACCTTCTTATATTTTCACTCATTTTACATTGTTTTTTATATAAAATTCATTCAAATAGTTTTATAATGGATTAAAGGTCAATTAATTGACCATATATCTTATCTAAATTTTCATAATTTTTGGGGATTCATTACTATGTCAAAACCAATAATCTTTATCAAATCCACCATTAATGAAAAATATAAACTATATCTAATCTTTTTCTCCCTTTAGAATTTAAAATTGAGAATGATACCTTCAACCCGAATTCTTACTTATTTTTTTCCCTAGAACGAGATGTTTAGAGTTCTTCCTCCAAGAGGATTTATGTGACAGAACTGGAATACATTGATGGTGTTCCCCTAGTAGTTTTCTCTATTTGATGTGGATCCCATGTGTTTGTGCAACTAGGAAGTGTCAACCCATCTTCGACATTCGGTATTTTCTACCTCAATTCTTCAGGTTTTATCGATCAATTTACTAATTT
This sequence comes from Viscum album, assembly GCA_963277665.1. Lineage (NCBI taxonomy): Eukaryota > Viridiplantae > Streptophyta > Magnoliopsida > Santalales > Viscaceae > Viscum > Viscum album. Next base: position 409,601,314 of record OY728128.1, on the reverse strand, counting down.
TTATCCTCTTCATGTGATGTTATTTGATCACTATGTTTCTGATGGACCTCTATCGGTTGTTGGTTTGTGTGGTGGTATCGAAACAACTTCAAGTCAATGTAGTCATTATGGGAGTGGTGATCATGATCCATTTTGTGGATCATTCATATAAAAAGATTTTAAGAACCCTTTAATGTAGGGGATTCATTTATTACATTGTTTTATTTACATGAAATCACAGAGTTAGCATGATTTAGCTCATGGTATCGTAATTAAATTGACAGAATAAATTTATGAACTAGATTAAATAATATGTATCAATTTCCTAGTGATGTTATTTCCTCTCGGCTGGATAGATAGTGTCATACCTATGGTTTTATTTTTTTGCATTTCCTTCTTAATGGAAATTGGTAAATAGTGTAATGCTAGGCTTATATTTTAAATTTATTTTATAATTGATTAAGGATTCAGGTTAATGAATCTTATTATATTTGTTGTGACTTGATGATAGTCAAATGGATGATGCAATTCATGATTAATTGAATTGGTTAAGGAACCTGATGTATGTTACTTCTTGTAAATAAATGTATTACAAGAATGTTAAATTAATTGTTTAATTAACATGGGATATATATGATAGATTTTTTCATAAGTTTTCCCATATTTAGAATAATAATTAGTTTTGTGATAAAAATTAGTTAATTCCCTTTAGGGTTTGAGTTACCTTCATACTTTTAATGGACACATGCCTTATGTTTTGGATTTGTGAGAAATCATTGTCTGTGAAGGATTAATTCCATGTTTTGTGACCAAGGGCACATTGTTATGTTTGTTTTCTTTTTCTTATGATGTGATGTGTGCCTGAGATGGATGATCCTATATGGTTTTTTTCTTTATGGAATGGCCAGGCTCACTTGTTGTAGTGTTATTTGATTACTATAGTGGTGATATGCATTGGTTTATGAATATGGGTGTCATTGATGATTCCTAATATAATGGAATAAGTTGATTCTATGTTTAATCGTTGATATGAATGTTGGATGCTTTGTGAATATGTTGTTTGTCTATCTGTTTTAATTTCCCCACTTCATGAAAAATATTTACTTTCATAGCCTCATTCCAAAAGTGGTGAAGAAGTACTGGGTATGCCATATACTTTCTGTGTTTAGATTCTCAACAATGGATGGGTCTATCCTCCTGCAATAAGTGGAAATTTCTCGACCAATAATACATATACTCACCATGTCGATCCCCTTATGCTTGGTACCATAGGTTTTTTTCCTATAATAACTGGAAATATAGAAATATGGAATGCATAAATAATGATAATAAATGAAAAAAAAATTTATACCGTGAGTTTGCAGTTGGTGGGATATAATGCCAAGGTAATATTTCTGAGAATCTGTAGGCACGATTTGGTTATTCTGTGGTGTAACACCCTATGCTTCCAAGGTATGATTCACTTTTAATAATACAATAGCTTGCATTATATGCAACATCGAGTTCTAGCACACCATGACCAATCAAACAAGACTATATGAATATTAATAACCACTTTTTCAGATTTTATAAATTTTATTTTTCAAAATGGACTTCATTTTTGGATTTTGAATACCAAAATTATCTTTGGGTGGTTTTTTTATTTTTATGAAAATATTAAATTATTGATGAATAGTGGAAAGCACTGTGTTACTATTTAAAACAGAATTTTTATTTAAATAATATTTTATTTTATGTAAATTTATTTTCAGTAATAATAGATACATAATACCTGTAATGGTTCAATGTAATTAATTGTAGTTATTTTATAATAAAATTAGATGAATAGAATTTTATGGAACTTTTTACCATCTATTACCCACCTTCTAGGGACATTTGAAAATTTTCATAAAATGTAATTTTACCACTTCAATGAATGAATTTCAAAAATTCAAGACACCAAGTGTACATAATTATATAAAATGTTGTTCAATAAGATGAAAATAATTTTTGATGAATAGTAACTTTTGATTTTTATTTATTATGGTTAAAAGTAAATAGGGTAATTAAAGGTAAACATTATAATATAATTAAACTAAAACATGTACTAATTCTATTATAGAATTTATTCTCAAACGAAATAAATCTTAGGAATAAAATAGGATCATTTTGGTCCAATTGAATTAGATTAGGACATTTATTATTATTTTTTAATAATACGAGTTTAAAGTGTTAAATCCAGATTTTCAAAACTAATCAATTTTTAATTTAAGGTTATATATAAGATAAATTCGACTATAAATATTCATTTTAAAAATAATAATATTTCTTACATTATATTATTTTATTTATAATTTTAATACATTATATAACTACGTTTATTTATAACATAATAATGTTGTAGTAATTACCTTATTAATGAATGATTAAAATAATTGATATTATAAATATCAAAATAAATGTAAATTTAGAATTTTAATGCACTCCACGAATTTAATATAATAATATGTCATGTTAGGGTTAATTAAATGAATTTTTCAGGCAGTAATCATGTTGTTATGACTTTACAAAAATAATATACAAAATAGTGTCCAAATTGAAATAAAAGTGTTTTAAAACAAAGACTATATTATAAATGATATAATGATTCTACAAATAAAATTTTAGGCCAAAGAGATCATTAAATGATATATATGTCATTAATTAACCTCTTGGGGTTCACTTTAAATTTTAGAGTATGTTAATAACCATATAATAAAAAAATACAAGGAGACATGTTAAATGTTTAGCTATTCAACCAATTGTTAAATTTAAAAGATAAGTTTATTATGGTGACGTAAAATTGTCTAAAACCTACTGGTTGATATTTTTTAGACACATACCTACAGTATATTCGAAATAAATCCACTTATAACTATTAAAAATATAAAATTAGTTCATAATAAAATAATATTTCAATATTTTCATAAAGTCACCATATCCTCTCTTATAAAAGTGTACATCCCATTCTACCAATATCACACCTCTAAATCCATTTGGCTCATACAAACCCTATTCAAAAATCCTCCCAACTACCTTCACTTAATCATAATAGCTTTACATTGATCATAAATCCAACCAAAAAGCTGTTTTGATAAAATCAAAAATAATAACCGAAAGATGATGTAATAATTTCATCACCTCTTTCAAAGTTCATTTCTACTTCCACTAACACTTTTTTTTGTTTCCATAAAAAAAAAATAATCCTAGTACCTTAAACATACTATGATGTTATTATTAATTTGTAAAATCCATTTGTATTATTCTATCCATCTGATGAATGAAAAAGTCACCACACATGCGTATGTATAGCTTATCGTCTCCACCTCATGGTGTAGTTTGTTACTCAATGCATTATTTGTTGGATGGGTATAATAATAGTTATAATTGATGTAATAAAATAAATATAACATCTTATTGATTTTTTATATATAATATTGAATCCAGTTACATATTATTCCACCATCAATACAATTGTATTGTCACTCGTGTGTACGTACAGATTACCGTCTCCATGAACGCGATGATATTCATTACCAATCATAACCATTCAAGAATAATTTTCATTTTATTATTTAAAATAATTTTAAATAACTTAATATTATTCTGGATATGAATAAAATACATCTTATCCATAAGAAATTTGACTAACGTAACATATCATATAAAGGAAAACTAATCAGTGACACCTAAATCAATGATACTACTGAAACATTAATAACAAAGTAATATTAGAAGATCATATGTTATATCATATTTTTGTATATGGTTCTTTATAGTTTAATAAAAATTATTTAACCATTATACAGAAGGTTAATGAATCCTTGAATAAGTAAGATTACATGGTAAGGTTTAATTTAACAATCTCTTTATTTATCTGAGGTTGTTTATACGTAAGTATCTTCGATGACTCCTTTATCATCCACATCTATGTTTCTTAAAATTGTGTTTCAAAAAAAAATTATTATTTACTATAATATGGGTTAAATTCTTTTATACACTTTTTTGAATTTTTATAATTTTTTTTAATGGAATATATCTGTCATTTTAAAATTGGGGTACTTTATGACCTTTTCGACAAAATTAAGGTAAGAAGGTTTTTTCAAATTATATGGTAGGTGTGAATATTTTCTGTTGTTATAACACCTTCGATGCTTCCTTTACATGCTTATAAGAATATTTTCAAAATAAATTTTGTCTTTAATTTTGAATTATTTCTATGTTGAAAGATAAATTTCACTCAAATATATTTTGGATTGATTTCATCTATGTCAACATTCTTCAACAGATTTTACACATGATTCACGTTGATTTATTATGACACAATATTCAATATTGTATATATGTTTTTGTTATTTTTTTGACTGTGGATGTGATATTTGTATACCATTTGTGGTTTATGGTTGAATTATTAACATTTTTTATGCGAGTTTTAATACAAATATTTATGTTATGTTTCATCGTTTTTATTTTGGGAATGCATTAGACATAGTAAGTGATGAGTGGAGCCCGCTACCGCTCCTCAAATCATCGGTATGTCTCATGGTAATAACGTGGGACTTTTCACAAGGCCTTGACAAAATATAATCATTAGTCATGGTACAAGGATATTTCTATGTGGTTATGATATCCGATAATATGCATTCCATCATTTTAAAATTGGATATTGTTATTGAATGTGATTATTCGACTAGTAGATTATCCATGTTACTAAGTAAATGTCATTTTTTGATATATATTTTTATTATTATAATGAAAATTATGTTTAAAAGGATATTGTTTTAGTCTTATACATCTCTTTTAATATTTATGCTTAGTATTGAATGTTTTATCTAAATTTTTATCTTTGTAGAGAATATGATATCACCACTTTATTACGTTTTACAGTTCCAAGGATGCAATGAAGAATATTATTATTGACCAATAGAGATAGGCTATGGGATATGTGTGTGTTCAAAGGGGACCCAATGTTTTTTTGTCTCATTATGTAATGTAAAACTTATGAGTGTATCTAGTATGTAGAAGGATACTAAACTAATCTCTATATCGAGAAATGATCTCTTGTGATCATGCCAATGTTATGTAATAATTCACCGAATCTGGGTAACAATTTTTGGTGAATTAAAATTAGTAACAGTGGATGATTAGTATGAATTTTCGAAGCCGGATTTTGAAAAACGCAGATCAGGGAAAATAACACTAAGAGAAACCTTGAGGATTAGTATAGATGAACATCCTATAATTTTGGTAATTTAGCAATTTTTTTATTTTCCAAGAATTATATCCATGCCTGGATACGAGCAGGTAGAGGCATCTCTAGCACAGATGTACCTAGGACTGAAAACTCTGAAATGGAGTTGCAGGTTTCACCTGGTGTATCCTAGTACACAACAATAGTCCTTTATAATCTCTTGGTTATGATAATCCTAGGGAATATGCTTTGGATAATTCACATTCTCTATAAAAACCATTATGTAGGATTTATGTGTAAATATAATCTCGAAGAATTTTTTTTATTATGGATTAAATGCATAAACTATTTAATTTATGATAGCTATCTTCCTAGTTTGAAATTTTTTATTGTGATTCATAAACTAATCTTGTGTAAGCAATTGTTTTGAATTGGGGTATAGTGGATGAAATGGTAACTATATCAACACACGTAATACATTTAGGATTTCCCTCCTAATCAATATAATTATAGTGGAGCTGGTGATGAAACTGGTGCTGAATAGCTTATAACCATACAGGGACAACTCATTCAGTTTATGAAAAACATCCTTACCTGTATAGAGAACACTGATCCACTACAGAAAGGATCATTGTTAATCTGATTCATGAGGCAAAACCCATCGTCATTCAATGGGAAAAATAATCCACATATAGCTGAGAAATGGATAAGATCTTTAGAGGATATATTTCATAATTTGGGGAGTAGTGAAAGGGAAATTTTGTTATGGAAGTTTATTGCCTCACATGAGATGAATATCAATGGTGGTCATCGATTCAAAACACAAAAAAAGATGAAGAAGTATCAAATATATAATATAGGGAGTTTAAATAGCTTTTCGCAGAAAAATACTTTCCTCATGGCCATCGAGCGGATATGGAAAGGAAATTTCTATGTCTAAGGAAAATAAAGGAATAGAATGTCGGAACATATGAGGCTAACATTTCAAGGTTTGCAATGAATTCAATAGATTATATATGTAACCCATGGAGTAATATTGATCAATATTTTATGGGTTAAAACCATTTCTCTACCGAGTATTATTCTCACAATACTTCTCATCATACAATGATATTTTCTCTAGTTCTATCAAGACAGAAAACAAATTCTCTATGTCTTATGACTTTCAAGCAATGAAAAAGAAGAATAGATCTACTGAAATCTCTGGAAATGGAGATAAGGTGAAGAAGGGAAAATATTGATTTCCATCATCCAGTAAATGTGGGAAGAAGAATCCTGATACTTTCCGAGTGGGAATGGGAGTCTATTATATGTGTGGTGAAAAAGGCCACAAAGATCATTATTTCAAGAGAAATAAAGAGGTCATTAATGTTTAATGGAACAATTGTATATAAAATGGGGATTATGCAAATGAATCCCATAAGCGCCAAGGATAATTATCTTAGAAAAAATTCAAGGGAGAAAGGCCAAGCTTATGAGATCTCTACTACTTAGGTTACAGATCTGAATGACAGGGTGGCATGTATATTATGTGTTTCCTCATAATTAGGTAATGCATTATAGGATCATGGATCATTGCATTGTTTCATATCTTCGCTGTTATCCTAGAAAAGTAGATATTTCTTATTTTAAATAACAAGAGAGTTGTTAGTCAAGTCTTTTAAGGGCTGTATCATTGCAACAATGTTTTGTCAACTAGGTAACATTATGGCATATATATATGCTTTATATGTTGATATTATTGTCATATCCATGATTGAATTTGATATAATCCTTGTTATGTATTGTACTTCAGACCACGATGTTAAAAATTATTGTAAGAAGAAGGGGGATACAATTTTTTATGACGATAATGAATTTCATAGCATAAGAGAAGAAGCGTCACCATCTGATTCTAATCTAGAGCCACCCCCAGTAGCTCTAGTAAATTCAATTATTAGGGAGTAAGAGAGTGAAATAACATTGGATGAGGAATGTAATGATCAAATAGAGTATGGAAATTTTTTTCATGAATATATTTATGTGTTTATAGTGGATTTATGTAGCTATCCTCTAGAATGAGAAATTGAGTTTTCGATTGACATAATTTTTGGTTCAACGACCATATCGAATACCTCTTATTTAATGACCACTCTATAATTAGTGGAACTAAAGAAACAACTAAAAATTTCTTAATAAGTGATTTATTCTTCTTATTTTTTCTCAATGGGGATCCCCTGTTATTTTCGTTAAAATGAAAGGTGGATCAATGAGGTTGTGCATTGACTATAGGGAGATCGATGTTATAACAATAAAAAACAAGTAACCCCTACTTTAGATTGATGAATTTTTTGATCAACATTATGGAGTTAAATATTATTTATAGTCTGACCTTCGATCTGGATACCATCATTTGTGCGTGTTGAAGGAAGACATTCTGAAGAAAAAATTTCAAACTAGGTATGGGGAATACGAGTTTATAGTAATTCCTTTTGGATTGAAAAATTCACCCTATGTTTTCATGGATATAATGAATATAATTTTCATGTAATTTGTTAATGAAATTGTAGTGGTGTCCATTAATGATATCTTGTTAAAATCCAAAATCTACGAAGGTCATGTAAATCACTTGCGAACTATTCTAAAGTTGCTTAGAAGAAATGAATTATATGGGACGTTTAGAATGTGTGAATTCTGGAATCAGGAGATTTCCTTTCCTGGGAATATTTTCTCCATGGATGGAATCTCTATTGATCCTACTATGAAAAGACAAATCCATGAATTTCTAGCACCGATGAGTATAACTAATGTATGTAGTATTATTAGTTTATCAGGTTATTATCGTCATTTTTTCAATAATTTTTCCTGATTTGGTAACCCATTAACCAAGATCACACATAATGGGGTTTATTTTGTTTGGAAAAAAGAGTGTGAAGAATTTCTTGAAGAACTGAATATAATATTATTCAATTATCATTTCATTATTACCATTCTGGAATGATGGGTTTGTTATTTATAGTGATGAATCAAATAAAGGACATGGTAGTGTCCTTATGAATAATTATAGTGTTATTGCTTATGAATCATTACATCTAATACATCATGAAAAAAACTATACTACTAGTGATCTTTATTTAGAAGCTGTAATCTTTGCTTTGAAGATATAGAGACACTATAAATATGGTGAAAAATGATAGATATCTACCGATAAAAGGAGATTGAACTATATTTTCTCACAGAATGAACCCAACATGAGACAAAGGATATGGCTCAAATTACACAATTATTGTAATTGAAATATACTTTACCACCCTGGGAAGGAAAATAAAGTGGAATATTCTTTAACCATTAAGTATCATGGATTTTTGAACAATATGAGTGTTTAATGGGATATTATGTTAATAGATCTAATAAAGATTGATTTGGGAATTATCATGGAAGGTCAAACATCATTACTTTTTGAATTTGTTGCCAAACCATAATTACTAGAAAGCATAAAACGTTCTTAGACAGATTATGATGAGTTTCAAATGAAAATTTAAGCTATGAATGATGAGATATTGATCGACATCATATATGAAGATGGAATTTAGAAATTTGGGAAAATGATTTGTGTTCCCAATATACCAGATCTAAAAACGGAATTGTTGGATGGTGCACATAGATCAAATTTATCTATACGCTCTGGTAGCACTATGATGTATAAGGATTTTAAGGAACATTTTTAGTGGGACAACATGAAGAGAGATATTTCAGATTATGTGTAATGATGAATGGTTTGTCAATAGTTGCAGGCAGGAAGAAATAATATTGGAGGATTGATGAAACCTCTTCCTATACATGAGTGGAAATGGGATGATATTACAATGGTTTTTCTCATGAGGATACCAAGGAATCCTATAAGGAATGATGAAAATTCGGTCATTGTTGATCATCTTACTAATTCAACACATTTTCTTTCTATAAGAGATGATTTACCACTTGAACGTTTATCAATACTATATATTAATGGTGTTTACGACTTCATGGTGTACCCCTATAGATTGTTTCTGATTGTGTTCCACATTTTACATCATGATTCTGGAAAATTCATCAGAAATACCATGATACTGAACTTCAATAGAGAACTGCATACTACCCTCAAACTGAAGGACAATCAGAAAAAACTATTCAAACTATTGAAGACATGTTGAGATCTTTTTAATTTGACGTTCAAGGTACGTGGGATCAATATTTCCCCCTAATGGAATTTTCCTATCACAATATCTACCATTTATGTATTCATATGCCTCCATATGAAGCATTATATGGATAGAGATTTTGCACACCTACATTCTATGATGATTTTAGTGATATAAAACTTGGAGGTCCTGAAATTATTGAGGATGAATTGGAAAGCGTGAAGATTATTCAAACCCAAACCAATGAATCTCAATGTAGGAGAAAAATCTACGCTGATAACCAAAGGAAGTATTTGGAATTTCATGTAGGAGATCATGTCTTCTTGAAGGTATCTCAATGGAAGGTTTTTAAACGATTCGGTAGAAAGGGTAAATTATGTCCTTGGTACATCGGATCATTCAAAATTCTATAACAAATTGGAGTTATAGATTATCATTTCTCAATGCCTTATTGTCTCTCCATAGTTCATTATGTGTTCCATGTATCACTTTTGAGAAAATAATTGCAAGACCCAATTCATGTAATCACTTTTGATGAAATAGAACTATAACTCGGTCTATATTATTTTGATGATCCTGTCATGATTATTGATACCAGAGAACAAGTGAGGAAAAACCAGACAACACTTCTAGTAAAAGTTCTGTAGAGAAACCATAAGATGGAAGAGGCAATGTAGGAACCTAAAGAACTAATGATTAATAACCAACCAATTCATTTTTTGAAGTACTATTCTATAAATTTCAAGGATGAAATTATTTGAAGGAGTGGAGAATGTATCACCCTAAGCATCCACGATACGTTTCTATTTGAATAATACATTAGCTTGCACTGTACACAACTTTGAGTTCTACTGAACCACGACCAATAAAACTAGTTGTTATGTATAGTAATACCCACTATTTGAAATATTAAAAAATTTATTTTGATAAATGGACATCATTTTTTGGATTCGTGATATCAAAATTACCTTAGGGTAAATTTTTCATATTTTTCTTAAAAACCATAATTTTTTGATGAATATTGAAAAAAAAAATTTTATCATTTAAAAATGAATATTTATTTAAATAATTAATTATTTTATTTCAATTTATTTTAAGTCAAAATAGATAAATAATACCTATATTAGTTCAATTTAATTCATTAGATTCAATTTGTTAAAAAATAAGATGAAATTTTTCTATTGAACTTTTTACTGTCTTTATCCCATCTTCTTGGAACATTAGAAAATTTCATAAAACGTTATTTTAACGATTTTGTGGATTGAATTTCAAAAATTAGAAAGGCATGGTTGACCACAGTACTAAAATTCTATTCAATAAGATGAAAATATTTTTTGGTGAATTGTATCTTTTGACTTTCATTTAACACGGTTAAAAGTAAAGAGAGTAATTAAAGGAAAAAAGGATACTATAATTACCCTAACACATTTTATAATTCTAATTTATATTTTATTTTCAACAAAAATAATCCTTATGAATTAAATATGATCATTTTTATCCACTTGGATATGATTAAGACATTTATTATTATTTTATTTAAAGAGGAGCTAAAAGGTCAAATACAAATTTTCATTACAAAAACATTTCTAATATATGGATATATATAAGATAAATTATACTATAAATATTCCTTTTAAATAAACAACTATTTCCTATAGAATGGTATTTTATTTATAGTTTTTAGACATTAACTAATTAATTTCATTTACGTCACAATAATGATGCTTAAATTACCTTATTAATGAATGATTAAAATAATTGATATTATAAATATCCAAATAAAATTAAATTGAGAATATTGATGCATTACACGAAATTTATATATTAATATGACTTTTTTGGGTTAATTAAATTAATTTTTTATGAATTAATCGTGTTATTATGACTTCCAAAAAGAAATACCAAATACTGTCAAAATTGACATAAAAAAGTTTTTAAAACAAATACTATATTTTTAAATGTTATTAAATTCTTAAAACTCTAAGGATCTTTAAAAGGACTCCTATAATTATATATATTTTATTAATTAACCACTCGGGGTTCTCTAGTCATATTGTAGTATATTTATTAACCATATAATATTAAAATACAAGGAGACATTGTAAATGTTAAACTATTTAACAATTTTTTAAATCTAAATGATAAGGTTAATATGGTTACCTAAACATCGCTAAAACCTACTGGATGATAGAATTTATACAAATACCCACCATAGCATCTAATTAAATCCATTTTAGCCATTGGAAACCGAAAATTATTTTATAATAAAATAATATTTCAAGATTTTTCTAAAATGACCCTCACCTCACTTATAAAATGGTATTTCCCCTTCCCTCAAAATCACACCACCAAAAAATTTGGGATCATCCTAACCATGCTCAAATATCCTCCCAAATTCCCTCAATAAAACCTAAGGGATTTACTTTTTTATGAAATCAAACATAATGATCCATTTTGATCAAATTAAAAGGAAGCACTTGAAAAGGAGGTAATAATTTCATCACCTCTTTCAAAGTTTTTTTATTCTTCCACATCCTCATTCTTTATTATTACCATACCAAAATAATAAATCCATAAAATTTTATATATTTTCATGTCATTTAAAATATGGTATAACCATATTTATTATTCTATCCATCCTATGAATGACAAAGTCACCATATGTGTGTAAATACGGCTTAGCATCTCCAAGTCGTGGTGTAGTTTATTATTCAACATGTTATTATTTAGATTGGAATAATGATTAGTATAATTAATGTAAATAATAAATATATCATGTTAATTATTCTTTATATATGATATACCATTAAAATACATATCATTACACAATCAATAGAATGGTATTGTCACTCATGTATACGTAAGGATTACCGTCCCCAAGAACCTGATGACATTCATTCTCCATCGAAACCATTAAAGAATAGTTTTCATTTTACAATTTAAAAAATATATAGTTAACTTTAAATCATTATATATATGAATTAAATAAATCCTATCCATAACAAACATGAATTACATATCAAAACATATAAAGTAAAACTAATCAGTAACACCTGAAACAATGATTCAACTGAAATTTTATTGACAAAGATATATTATAAGATCATATATGATATCATATTTATGTATATGTTAACTGTATAATTTAATAACAATGATTTAACAATTATAAAATACATGAACATACCTTCTACTAAGGAAGGGTACATGGTAAGAGATAATTTTACAATCTATTTATTTATCTGAGTTTGTTTATATGAAAGTATCTACTGATACTCTAATATCAACCAAATATGTGTTTCTTAAAAATATATTTCAAAACATGTTTAATATTTCCTATAATATAGTTTTATTTAATTTATTCCCTTTATTGTATTTGTATATAATGTTTTGAAAGGAATGTTTCCATCATTTTCATAACTTTGTACTTTTTGACATTTTCGACGAAATTATGGTAAAAATGTTTGTTTAACTTATATGGATGGTGAAACTATTTTCCACCAATATAACACCTTATAATAATCCCTTAAAATCTTATAAGAATATTTTAAAAATAAATGTTTTCATTACTTTTGAATTATTTCAATGATGAAAGAGATATTTCACTCATGTAGATTTTGGATGGATTTCATCTATGTCAACATCCTTCATTTAAACATGTTTGATGTTGATTTATATTGACACCATCTTCCATATTGAATTTAAGATTTTGTGATATTTTTTATTGTGGATGTGATATTTTTATACCATTCATGGGTTTTTGTTATAGTATTAAAATTTTGTATTTTAGTTTTACTAATAATGTTTATGTTATGTTTCTTCCTTTTCATATGAGGAATGCATTTTATTTAGTAAGTGATGGGTTTAGCCCACTATAGCTCCTCGATAGATTGGTAGGTCTCATGAGTCAAAATACTGTCTTGGAAAAAGGCCTTGGAAAATATTATTTTTATTCTTGGAATGAGGCATTGATTATGTGGTTATGATGTCTGAAATTATATATTCCATCATTATAAAATTGCATATTGATATTGCATGTGATTATTCGACTACAAGAATACCCTTGTAAATAATTAAATGAAATTATTTGTTATATATTTTCTATATTATGATGATGTTTATTTTATATATGGATTTTTTTTAGACTTATACATTTTATTAAATGTTTATTCTTATTTAAGAATGTTTTTTCTATATTGTTGTCCTTAATGAGCACCTGATCTCACCATCATCTTATGTTTTATATTTTGGATGATGTGAATGAAGTATATTAATATTGACCTGCAGGTATTGGCTATGGGATATGTGTGTGTTCAAAGTGAACACAATGTAGTTGTTTTTTCATTATGTAATTTAAAACATAAGAAGGTATCTATTACATACAAGGATACTAATTTAATCAGTATTTCAAGACATGATCTCTATTGATCATGCCAATGTAATGAAATAAAGCACCGAATATGGGTAACTAGGTATGGTGCGTTACATGAGGGGGGCATAGATTATCATTGGAATGGTAATGGAATTTAATGTGGAATTGATATGGATAATTATTTAATTAACATAATATCATGATAATAGAAAATGGATAATGAAGAAAATGTATCTCTTTAAAGGGATGTGTGCTCATAAGATATCTAGTCATAGTAGTGGCAGCCTGGAGTCCAAGAGATGATAGTAGCAATTTATTCTAAATATAGGTTTTTCCAATAGTGTGGTGATGAGATATATTATATCATTTACTTTTGTATTTATATATGATGGTCCACCCTCTCAGTAAGTGAGATTGACACCCTATGGATTCTAATCCCGGTCGTGTTTTCCCCGACATCATAGTGGGAGGATTGATGGCCGACTACTGCTTTTGTCCCTACTCTCTTCTCCTAGTAGTTACTAGTGCTGGAATACATGCATATTAGTTTTCCCCATATATGTGTGTATAGGTTTTGATGTCTTCAGGATCCTTACTCGGCGTATGTGTTTTGATGGATTGATGTATAATAGTTGATGTTTTATACACATTATGTGGGATTTATTGGCTCTTATATACTACCTATTTACATATGTTTATGTGGTTGTGGTTGTTCTTTTAAAGAGGTTCATGTTATGGTTCTTCACCCATGTGTCTTCAGGATATCCTTTTTGGATAAACAATATCAAGATGTGCGGCATTGGGGAAAAACATCAAACCAGTGGGGAAGTTTTCATGGGGTACCCTTTAAATTCCATATTATATTATATTCTCTTGAATGTATTACTTGATGAGAGATATCCATGGTGAGGCAGAGAACAATGTATACCAATTTAGGAGAAAAGTTATTTTTTCTTATTGTTCACTGTGCTTTAGCATTCATTCATTACTTTTTCCTGAGAGACTCTTTGGAGGATCCTACTCAGTATACAATTATACTCACCATATGTTTATATAATTTTTCTTTTAGGATAGTTGGTCTAGTTAAGAGAATATTATGGTTAATACTTATTTGGGGTTGTGGCAGCTGTTCGGGCTTCTTGGTCACTTTAATTTTACTTCCTTTTGGGACATACAGTTCTCCAGTTGTATTATTCTGTTCATGAAATTAAATATGTGTATTTGGGTTTTCATTTATATTGTATTCTTAGAAGGAGTTGGTTAGTGTCTATATTATCTCTCTCTTTCACATATTTCCTCTCAGAGGGTAATGACTGCCATCTTTTTACTTATCATACCCCTGGTGAAAATTTCCAAAATGGGGCCTACTAGAGGCGGGACTCAGGGGTCATTATCTATCACCCCAATTTTTGGACCATGAGTTGTATACATTGAGATATTGGGTTCATGACAATAATAAATATATATTAATATAATTTACTATTGTAAAACACAATTCACAGATAAATGTGTTTTTAGAAAAAAAAATGTTTTTTAAATTATAGAAATTAACATGTAACAAAATCAAAATTAATTATTATTATTATTTAATTAATTATAATATTTATAATTAAAGTAGACCTATAATATTTTTTGATTTTCTTATCAACCAATTGTCAAATTTTTAACCACTTTTTTTAGTAAATATAAGTGACAGTTTTAAAAATTAAGTAGTTTCATTATTCATTGAAAAATAAAAACATTAAGTAAAAAAATAATTCACCCTATGATGATATATTAATTATTATATAAAAAAGAGATTAATTCAATTGAGAATCCAATAGTTGATGAAATTAATTATAAATTCTCCATCGAGATTAAAAGTGATAAAAATTTCAGTGATAAAATATTTTTGACACATAAAATATATTTATTGATAAATGATTAATTATTTATTATACATTGGTCGATAAATTTGATTTACATCATACCATTTTACATATTAATCATAATGTAGAAATCATCAGTCATATATAATAATTTAATTTATAGGATATAAAAGATTAATATGTCAAAATTCATTTAGACTCGAGGGTTTACATAATCCATTCTATCAAATACATTAAGTGTTATTAAATTGGAATTACGTATAAAATAATTAGGTCTAACATGGGAGAACATTTTTGGTATATATTAATAATATAGAGGGGGTAAAACTTTATTATGTACCTTCTATACAATTTAAAATCCTTTTAATAACATTTTGATATTAATTTTATCACTTTCACATGAATTACTCTCATATATTTTTTTTAAAAAATATAACTTTTTCTTTTATCACATTGAATGATAAACATAAAATTGGGAAAATCATTGATAATGATTACTTCACAATAAGTGTAGGAAATCTTTATTAATAATGTGAACAACCAACAATCACATGAGTCACCTATAAAAACTTATGAGATTATACTGAGGGAGGTCTATCATTTAAACTCGTATACTGACACCTTTTTCAGAATTTATATTTCATCATGATAGTTTTACAACAATTTTAGGTTAAATATATGAATTAATTCACTATTATTTATATCCTTTTCATTTTCATTCTTCATAGATATTTGTGTGAATAATTTACGTTCACAAAATCTTGAATGAGAAACCTTTATTTTTATTTATATTCACAACAATTCATATACACAAATCATTTTCTCTACATACATAAACACTTATAATAATTATTTTTTATCATATTTTAAATGTGAAAAATTATACTTCCTATGAAAATGGGAAATAAAAAATTCCATATACTACCTTCCTCATCCGCTTCATTTTCATTATATGTGAAAACAATAGTGCTTTAAACTTCCTAATTCTTCATCTCTTGTGCATATTTAAATATTCTTCATTTATATTTAAATCATATTTGTGTAGAAGTACACATCTTCATTTATATACTTGAATTTATATTTTTTAATTCTAATGACATTAATACACTAGTTATTCCACCTATTTTTCTATCATCATTTGTGTATAAAAACTATACTATGACGTTATTATATCATCTATATTAAAAATTTATTTCATTGGAACAATTTATCGGGTCAATTCTATCTATATATAATCTTAAACATGAAAATATATTTATAAAATTAAATAATAATTAAATCTTACTTCATACTACATCTAGAAATCATAGTCTTCATTTAAGCCTCACATAATCTAAATTTTTTATTCACTAATATTGTCAAATAAATTCCATGAACAATGAGATAATTTCTTTCACCAAATGGAAACACCATGGTGTTCAATAAACTTATTTAACAAATAAAATTCAAATCATAAAAACCATTTCCACACATACATGTCTTTATGAATAGTTTAGTACATGAATACTATTACATATATGTTTTAAAAGAAATTCCCGAAATCCTATTTCCTTCATATTGAATAATTGCAATATCCCAATGAATTTTTAATTTTAGTGCATCGTAGAAGTATCATAATATTTAACCACATGCTCATCAATTACTGATTCTTATGAAGATATATCATCATTATGAATCTTGTAATAATGCTTATTGAAATTATGACTAATTTATATTCTGAAAATATTTATGGAAATATTATAAATTTCTATAAAAAAGATCTTGTAGATAATTATTATAAAATTAATATTCATGTTTTTCAGTCTTAATTAATCCCCATAAATGTTAGAATTCATCCTTATATTCATCCTGTCATATTTCATGTAATCATTTTAATCACCATTGAACCAAAAACCTTATCTTCATGTGAAATGAAAATTACTCTTGAAATCATAATAATATAAAAAATTGAATATCTCTAATTTGTGTCATCTCTTGTTCTTCATCACTAGTGATATATTTATGTAAATACCTTATTTTAATCATTGTTCTTTATGGGATAATTATATTAGATTTGTGAACTATTATCTTTATTTTCATTACTAAACTCTAAATATTCATTACATCTTGTGATGAACTATCACGACATTTCCTAGTAGGGATCATGCTATAACCACCAAAGATCATGTCCAATTGGCCATGGGTTGTTGACTAGTAACGATTAGTTATATCACTAAAGAAGTAGAAATTGTGTAAGTACATGTACACATGCACACATCTCCAAGCCCATAAAATTATAAAATTTAAAGACAACATAACAACCAATGCATCCATATATCTATATGACACAACTAGAGTATGAAATAAAGTAAAGAAAGTGAACAATGTGAGTAAAAATCCCACCACCAATCGTCTTTAATAATATTCCAATCATAATGTAATGGGACTACATTATGAAGTTATAGGAACACACAGTGATCAATCCTGTCTCACTAATCATCATCAAGTCCTTCTATGTCTAGGACTCTATAAAAATATTGATCACGATTAGATGTCATGAAACATGTTTCCAAATACCATTAATGGATGATAAAAACAATGATATTTAGGACCCCCACAAACAACATATCATATAACAAAGGAAATACAATCTCTTATACATAGTTATATGTCTACAACACCTATAATAGGAATATCCAAATGTAATCAAAAAAGAAAATGTCTATAGTAATGTCGAAACCATTGTATAACTAACATAGGATTCTATCATGAAGGTCCAAAAATTACTCATCGAAGAAAAGACACTTCTTAGTCAAATAAAACATTTCATGGAAGTCTATGTCGTTCTTATCGCCAGTTATAATCATGTGAAATAACATTTTGATGCCTGATGAGTTAAAATACACTGATGAGGATTACTACCAGGGCCATGGAGTGATACCAAAAAACTCATTATGGATTAAACCTAATTAATAGAGGATTATTGAATTTGATTTGTTGGTCATTTCTAAGCCAAGACATAAAGTTGTGACAAGAAGATTAATAGAGGAACTCACTCTAAGACGCATTGAAGGATTCCGAAGATTCTACCTTGGATGTACTATTAAAGCGATTATTGGCATAGAAGTACGAGATGATTCCATACTTACCATTAGGGAAATGAAAAAGGGAATGATCCCTAAAAACATAACTAGGTCACTAAGGACTAGATATTAATTCCATTCATAAAGAGTAAATATTATTTAGTAGAGGTACATGAAATGTACCTTGACCGTGGTACTGCTAGTGCAAACATAATGTTTCATCATATCGTCTTCTTTTAGAAGAGTTCACATGATTTGAGAAACTCATGTACTCTTCCCATGTACTAGTATAATGATTAACTAATGTTATATTCCAACTGATATATTTGTGGGCGTGTACACGCAGGGTAGGTTACCAATGGATTTCACCCCATGATTGTGTTCACCTAAAGGTACATGTTGGGTCCACAAAGAGAGGTCACATATCTTGTATGATGAGATACATGACTTGTGATACCTATCTCATACCTCAAAACCTAGCCACTGCTCAGGGGGACCCACATTCCATGTAATATCAGATAAAACTCTTTGTTGATTGTGGTGTTCTAGAAACATTGGATTTTCCACCAATACATTCCCACACAACCACCACCTTAGAATCCACCGTCATTTCCATCGAGATTCGATGATATATCTTGTTTTATAATTTCACTCTTATTCTATCAGATTTGAGCCATGTTATTCACCCCAAAATCACCCTCTTCATTCAACCATGGTTGTGTATCAAAAAACAACCGAATTAGGCAACTGAAACCCACTATTTTATCAACATCTCGATCACCACACCTCCAAAAGATCATGACGAACCTGAAGGTCTAATCTTGGATCGGTACACTATGAAACCTATGTGAAATGATTGATTCATCATAGTTCATTGAAAAATGAACCAAGGGGTCACCCACAATGAATGGGGATGGCTGGAGAAAATAAAAAAATTACATCCATAGGGAATCAACCATAGTGTATGCTCGTATCGGCCTCAATTGATTTCTGTTATAATGATAAATGAAGATGAATCATACAAATAGTAAAAATTTCAAAAATAAACCCGTAAATTATATCCATCTATGAATATAATCAAATGATCGATCAATATGTTAATTGATTTTCCTTAATTCATCATATATAACAAGAATCAGGATTTCAAAATCAAAACGCCTTCCCTAACTCGATTCAGTTCGATCACTAATGAAGAACGATGTATTGTAATCATCATTTGCTACATTTGATGAATCATAGGTTTAAAAATCATCAATCGATGATCAATTGTCTTCATCTAAAGATTAATCCTCCAATTATCTAATCTATCACATCAAATTCATAAGGAAATTTGGATCACCTAGTGTTTTTCCATAAGAGTATATTTAAATAGAAAACATGTCCCACCATCAATAAATAATGTTACTAAATAATTTTATTTAATTTATCTCCCTAAATTATTTTCCAAAAAAAACGGCATCGGATAGCATTAAGTAATACCTAGCGTAATCCTAATGTTCTGAACTAAAATGCGCCCTCATATTCTGATCTAATAATCATTTTAGATGTTATTCAAATTTTTTCAGAAAAATACGTTCGTTTTATTTTTAATATATTTAATATATTTAAATCATTTACTCCCAACACACCAGGAATCATAATCAAATTTATTCTTCATTCCCTATCATGAAAATAATATATATAATATCAAAAGTAATGCACGGAAAATCTGAGGCATTACATTCTATCCTCTATGGGGATTTTCATTCCTAAAAATGAAAAAATGTGCTAATAAAAAAGATGGGGGTACTAAGCACTACTTTGATCCTCCCATACCCATGTGTTCTCAATGTGATTATCATGCTTCCACTGGATATAAACTAAAGGGATAGATAACCCATGATGGATCCTCTTCTACCGATTCTCAATATCAACCAAGTACTCATAAAAGGACTCTCCATCTTTTATGTCTAGAATTCCCCATTTGATAACGCATGATAGGTCATGCTTTTAAAGTGATAATTATGATAAGAAGCAGTCATCAGTGGAAATATATGGATTAAAACAATCACATGAACATAGAGTCATCCCAATACCTCTACTAAACTCTGGTCCTTAATAACTATGAAGTTGGCTGACATGGTGAGTTGGCCTATAATCACCCATATGGTATCATGTGTCTTGGAATTATGTATTAAAAATGTAACTATGTACATGTAAATACCAACCAACAATGAATATTGGAACTTGAATGGCTGAGCTAAACCTATTGGAAGGTGGTTCTTAGGCATCACATGATGACTAAAAAGGAATTGAGAGACAAACTCTACAACACCATTCATCTTCCCTAGACTCCAAAACTGACATTAGATGTTCGGGTATATCATTTCCACACATGGATGTAATTCAAAAGGATATGTATGAAACTATCTCAAAACATATTCCTACAATTTCATTAGTAACATATTGAATCTTCATAATATAACATCATTCTCCCTAATGTAAGAAAATCAATAAAGGGCATGTCATTTGGATATCAGAGTATATAGGATCTCACAATCAACATCTACATGTTGCACATCCTTTAATCTCTATAAATGAATACGGGTAATGACCATATACTAGATGTATGTCGATCTATTCTTATCCAAAAATGATAATGCTAATGAGGATAACTTCTCTGATGGCTTGTTCAATAACATATAAAATGGTCTCTTACTGGGAGAATCTTCTACCACATTCCCCTTCCCAAGAGTATAGGAAATTGCAATGTCATAATCATATAGGATCTCTAGCGATCTCCTTGTATTCAATTTTAGATCCTTTTAAGAGAATATTTACTTCAGACTCTTGGAATCGTAAAAGATGATATATTTCTAACCCATATGGCAGTGTCCCTAAATCTTCATTGCTAATACAGCCAGTGCTAAATCAAGATGGTGGTTTAGGTAGTTCTTCTCTAGTGGTCTCAACTGGAGTAAACCATTTTTAGTCAAAACATAACTCTACATCATGACACAACCTATACTGGTTCATGCTGTATAACATAACACTAATAACATGACACTCTCCTCCAAAAATCTCAATATTGTAGCGCTTGGAAAACTCTACCTTAATTACTGAAATGTCAGATGGAACTATTATATCGATAGGAAAGCCCTCCCATTTTGATTCAATGATTTCTTGGGTTATGATTATATAGAGAAATCAGTTATGAATATTTGATAATATCTTTCCTACCCATTAAAGATCCTCACCTCCATCACACTTTTATGAAGTTCCGTGTATAAAACTCCCTCGACTGTGGATGGGTCCACTACAACTCAATCGGATGAGATAAAAATTCCTAGAATGTGTACCACATATAATTTGTATTGTAACATTGAGAATGTTTCATAAATATTGTTCTACCATAGTACTTCTAGAACCATCCTCATGTGTCTTGTGTTCTCTTCCTTGTAATCGAGTCAAAAGGTTATCTTCGATAGAGACCACAACGAAATGGTCTAAGAAAGGCTAATTGATCTAGATCATGGGTCCCATGAGCACGGTTGGGGAATAAATCATGAAAATTGGCATCACCAGGTACTCATAGTGATTTTAGATACCTATGGATGATATAATTAGTACATCCTCATTCTATACTCAATTCATTTGATAAAATGATCTTAGGTCATACATCGAGAACCATTGATACCATCTCAACCGATCAAAGTGATCATCGATTCTTAGTAGTGGATTTTTTTTCACAGTCACCTAGTCCAAGCATTAGTGGTCCACACACATCCTCATGCTCCAATATTCTATCTTTTCAAATAACAATAGGGCTTCCTAGGGAGAAACACTAGGTCCAACAAAGCCCTTCCTCTACAAGTCATCAAACTACACCCTCAAAAAGAAAATATATGCAAGAGTATTCTAATATGTAGGAATATATATCCGTGTCATCCCAATGTTCTGATATACGAAGATGTATTCCTCTCTATGGGTAGGTAAACCTTGAACATCATCTAGAATTATTTACCCATACTCCACCACCACTATAGGGATATGTAGATTCATAACACCCACTGTGTCAAGGGTCAATATAGAAAAATGATGAGTAATTGGATAAACCCCCATATGAAAAAGACAATCCAATTCCACCTAGGATTCGTTTTTACTGAAAAATGGACATTATGTTTCATCAATATGAACACACCACATCATTTTCGTAATGCATTCAATCTTATCATTAACCATGGATAGCCATTCTATGCTACAAATTATGTCACAAGGCATCAATGCCTCTACCATTAGATTCTAGACAACAATCATTCCACAAAGAGTCAGGTTACCAATGTAGAACCAGTGAATGATCCCTATGTCTTATCTAGTAGGGGTTTCGAATCATAAGTGTTTAGTAAATAGATCAACCAAAATCTATAAGACTCTTACAAGATGTGTGTGCAGGAAAATATTTACTAGAACCTATGTCTATTAGTAATGATTTTATGGTAGAAAATATATATTTCATAACATGAATAATTCTTAGATCCTATGGGTTACATGATCTAAACACCTACAGTTGTCACATCCCCAACCCTATAACCCTCTAAGCCTAGCGTGGAAAACCTTGGGGTGGTGGTGCTGACATGTCAATGCATTGACCACCTCCTGCTGCTCTCCCATATACTTTACCATGATCTCCAACCTTTGAACCTACCTAATCTTGCCGCTACAATTTCCTCACTGACCCATCCATAGTCTCTCTATCAGCTATATTTTTGGTTATTCATTATTGAGAGACATTTCCCTTGCATCACATGAGTAGTACCCCCTCTCTCTATGCTGATAAAACACCCCTTGTGATCCTTGAACTATATATCCTATTTCATGGGACCTACACATTAAAATTATTACATATTATGGTCTATAGGACTAATGTTGGCTTCCCTATACAGAGGCCTCTACTCTTTCATTCCTACTTCTAACATCAGCAGGCTCTGACTACATAGCAAAGAAACTCTCAACATCCAAAACTCACTCTAAAATCCCATCATAGGTAGTAATTCATAGATGGATAACACAACCTGAAAAATATCTATGTAGAAATTGCATGATGTTCCAAGCCAAGAAGAACTATTCTTGAACCATATACATCGAGAACATGGAGATTATGGTAAACCTTAATGAATACCAATCTACTATTGTGATGGCCTACCAGAGATGAAGAAGTGCATGGATACATACAACCCTCAATGTATTTGCAGATATCTAATCTAGAATGAAACTCTAAAACTATGTCCATGGAAGTTTCTACTCATCATTTCAATGGGTATATAAACCACACCATCTTTCCACTACTCCATATGGAAGCCATACTACCATGACCGCTTCCCAATTCTATGATGTCATAAATATATGGAAAACCTAGTTCATTTTATCAAGCCAATCCAAAACTGACTATGGGATGGGCTTTCCACAGAACCTAAGGTGTACCTACCTCTAATAATCACAAAATGCACTTTTCCTACACACAACATTAGCTAGTATTGTGGGTACCAAATTCTTCTCTATAGGTTGTATGCCTTGTGCCCCATTGGGAGGTATCATCACGTAGACTTGTTCCTGTATCAAGGCCTCATAACATAGGGGAACATCATTGTGATCATCATGTATAATCATAGATGGTATAAATTGCAGAGGAAACCTAAAATACAGAAGATATTCCATAGTAAACGAGTATATCATAATAAATTACTGAAGAAGAAAATTGAACCGAAACCCATTCAAATATGATTAATGTACTATTATTTTCCCTGGAACCAATGTTATCAAGTACCAAGTCAAAATTTAGAAGATTACAGTCCTGGTGTATGGATACGTTTACCACGACACCAACACTAGATTCCCTAGCCTGAAATATGAACTTAATAAACTTCAAAATGTTATCCAAATAAAATCTCATATAATCATGATCCTAATGTAGAAAAGACTACACTGATACCACTCTATCATGACCATCCCAATGGGTCCCATTCTGCAACTTCCCATTCCATCTTTCAATAGGCCAGTGTCTAGTGACAATCACTGAGTAGCCATATAACAAACACTGGTGGAATTTCATCAGTACGTGTACACATGAACACAAGTCCAAGAAAACCTAATTCGCAACTGTCTCAATAACCATAGCTATGTCATGCCAAACTTGGATCAATAATATCATATTTTTGTGAATAGTAACATGTGTACAACGATCAATTAATCGGATTTCTTTGAACAACGAACCACTGGGTCACCCAAAATTAATGATGAAGATGGTAAAATAGTCTTAGTGTAATCTATGAGGAACGAACGATGGTTAATGTTTATTTTGCCTTTGATTAGATTATGTTATAATGATAAATAATGGGTAATTTAATCAACACAGGAATCATCCCAAATGTACCCTGTAATTATACCCATCTCGCAAGACGTTCGAATTCCAGACCAATCAATTCATTGATTACATAGTGTTCATCATATAACAAAATAACGAGGAAAAAAACCAATAAACACACCCTTCCTTGATTTAGTAAGATTTCTAACTAATAATGTTGAACTTACATTGTCGTTGGTTAGATTCGTTGAATCTGAGGTGCGTCGATCATCAATCCACAGTATGTCATCATCTACTAATAATAAATCTTCTAATTCTCAAATGGAACTCCTCAAATTCACGGGGTTATGTGACTCACCATATAAATTTTCTATAAACATATATTTAAATATAAAACTATTTCATTTCCTCGAAAAATAATTTAATTAATTTAATACCAATGATACATTTTCCCTAAACATATTTTATTAACTATTGTTAAGTGGTTCTTATATTATACCTCAAGTTTTGAGCTCAGTTGATCCCTCATATTTTTGATCCTAGCATCCTTTTAGTAGTTATAACAATTTTTTATAAAATTGTGATCACTTTCAATTTAATAAATTTAATATATATTAAATATATATTCTAGAGAGTCATCCCTTAGAATTACTTCACGTCTTCACACCTAGTCTAAAAAATAATCCATATTATAATCATAAATAATAGATAAAAAGTTTGAGACAATTCGTAAACACATAAAGAAAATATTTTATTTCCATACATTATGATAGTTTGATCATTTGATTCACATGTGTTGTTTATAAGATCCTTATTTGAGTTATAAATATGGAATATTCCTTACTAATGATTTCTTAGAAAAAGTTCTCACAGAGGAGAATGAACAAGATATTGATTGGATCCTATAACAACACCAACCGTAGTAACACAAAGCTAGTGACTACATTATTACATTGGTATAAGATACAATGAATCACTTCCCTATAGACTAAATATTTTATTTATCTTTTTAAAATAGATACATACATGAATCTCATATTATATTTGATAACATTAATTATTGATTGATTTTTATGAATAATAAAATTTTTTCATCTTCAATATACTTGAATATCAATCTCAGAAAAATTTGTGGATTCACATGAATGTAATCAAAATAATGGTTAGATAAAATGATATGTATGGGTTATGTTCGGTGGATGTAATCAGTAATCAGTAAGAATAATCAATATGGGAAGTTGAATAACAATACCCAGATTAAATGTAATCATTATAATGAGAAAAAAGTTCTTCTAGAGATAAATAAATGTAGAAATATCATAGATAATAATCAATATTCAATGGTAATTATATTAAAACACATGCCATTTAATCAATAAATTTACTATCATAACACGATAAGGCGAAATAAAAATTGAATGATAAATAATTTAAACTAAATTTCATATAATCAATAAATGTGAATGAAATTCATCCATAGATAATATAATTTTTAGAATATCATTTATAATAATTACTAAATTCTAAATGAAGAAAATTATGCTTTAGTAGACATCATGTATCCTAAAAATGATACCACTTCCATCAAGACCATCCACAACACATTTTTAAATTATTGGGTACAAACCCATATGGTATTGGAAACTGATTTTATTTTATCTTACTGATTTGTCTCGTGAGATTAGTAATGTAATGAGGGGATATCTATAACTGGGACCCACCCATGGCTTTATGTACAAATAATCCTCATATATAAAAAATTTATTTAATTCATTAGTAATGTTCTTCATCATCAAAATTCCATATTACGTAAGGAATAAAGATTTAACAATATTACTCTATATAAAGAAATAACATCCAATCATGAACACCATATATGTAAATACCATATGGTATAAGATATAAAAATAAACTGATAATCATATTTTTATTAATGAAAAAATTAATGCCCATAAGAACATGAATAATTATAGGGGATATTAATGATTATAAAAAAGATAATAAAATTTAATGATAATACATTCCTTAATGAAAATGATCTTAAATCATCCATAGATATAATTAATATGGTATTAATACAACATATACCCATATAATTAATATTAAATAGTTTCATTGTTCCATGAAAAAACTATCATAATAAATAATTAAAACATTCTAGAGAAAAATATACATTTAATGATTAAAATAATATTTTCAAATTAAAAATCCTCCATAAAAATTGAATATAAATTTATTTTATAATTAAAATTCAATCATATAAAATATTATATGAAATATTTGAGTTTCCATGATGGTTGAATCTTATTTTAATGGAATACACATTAAAAAATCTTACTTTCACTTTTTCAGTAAAATCCAACAGGGATTATTTCTTAATATGACATATAGATCCATTTAATTTTTTTTAAAAATAATTTTTTTAATAATTAATATACAATACCATTTTTAAAATGCATAAAATTTATATTTAATTTTTTTTTATAAAAGATGTTTTTTTATAAAAAGGATTTCTAACTAACGTGTGAAATGATGTTAGGTTTTTGTGAAAAGATTGCCTCAATTATTTAAAGTTAGAAAGTGCTAATAATGTTATTATTACTGGAAAATATCATGAATAACCATATTAGGAAAAAAAATTACATTTTATTGGAAAATTATGAATGAATTTCCTTGAACATAAATCCTTGAAAAGGCAATCTCTTTAAGAATGAGATTGAAATATAAACACTATAAATGATTATAACATAGAAGTGACAGTAAAACAATAAATAGATAATGTGAATAAATGAAAATAAACATAAAATTAGTTCATATACAATATAATGTAGTTGAAATTCATTATAAAAATCATCATATAATATAAAATATAGCTACAAAGAAACATAACCCAATTAAATAATTTTTTTTGAAATTTTTACCACTTTTTATTTTCCAAGTCAAATACCCATGTAAAAAATAATTTAAACTGAAACATAAATTCCCATTATTAATGAATAATTCATGTCATTAAATTTCAATGCAGTATTATAAACTACATAATAAATAAATAAGTTATAAAACATTACAATTTAAATTATAAAGGAAAATTAAGATAAATCCCCTAAGAAGAAAGATATCATTGAAGTGTAGATTAATCAATGAATTGATATTTGTATAAACTGAAAAAAATAAAAAATTGAATATATAACATTAAATAATCAATTATCATTCCACTAAAACTATTATATATACATAATCTATAATGCTATAGTTTAACACAATAAATTTTAAATTGAGTTATGAAACCCCATACGTACCACTTCCTTTTAGTTGAACATGAATTAATCACATGTATAATAATTTCAAGAATGTTATTAACTTATTAAAAACCCATATTAATATTAATAGTATTATATATGATCCTTTTATAGGATTTTATACCATTTTATTAATAATTATTCGTTATTTTCATTGTCTCTACTGTTAATCGCCTTTTTTTCTCATGTGTGTTTCGTCTTGAATGATTTAGTTCTTGATCATGTAACATTTTTAAATAATATAAAGAATTATAATCATGAAATACTCATGATATATTTACATACATTATACATTTCAAACAAAACATGAAATATGGTTATGGTAAATGGACTATGTTATAGTCATTGAGATAATAAGTCATACGTAATCATGAGTGACATTTCTATTTTTCAATGATCATTATCGAAAGTATGTAATTATCATATTATCATTCCGTAATGATCAAAATATAATTTATTTTATATAATTTATTTATATATAAATATATATATCATAAATGTTGTGTTTTTATGAAATTAGTGTCACGTTTATTTGGGAATTTAGTAGTCTATAGATAGAAAAACAATGTAATCATTTTTCTTTGGAAAAAATGATAATGAAATATTATACCTTGATAATTATAATTATATTATGAAAATAATAATTATGTCATTAATATAACATATATTAATTATATTTTTCGTTATTACTTTCCATGTAAACCATTAGTGAAGGATAAATCACATTTTATGACGATGTAGTAGTCTTTCGTACACACAAGAGATGTCATCATATTCCCTATAGAATGGAAAATAAAAATTTTATATATGATAGAATTATTATAATGGAATAATAATGTTAGGAAAATATATATATATATATATATATACAGTTTATAATTGTTTTAATACTCAAATATAAAATTTTGTAATGAAAAAATGAATGAAATTGGTTTGTGAGGAAGTAGTTTGCTATGAAATGGAATGATGATTTCATAAC
Source organism: Viscum album (assembly GCA_963277665.1). Classification (NCBI taxonomy): domain Eukaryota; kingdom Viridiplantae; phylum Streptophyta; class Magnoliopsida; order Santalales; family Viscaceae; genus Viscum; species Viscum album. The sequence goes on along the minus strand of OY728128.1, from coordinate 409,572,046 downwards.
TTATTTGATGGAATTGGATACGGTTGTAGGTCATTCCCATTACATGATAAAATAATATTATATATAATATAAAAATTATATTGAATATTATGTTTTTAAAAATAATTTCATGAGGTGGAGGAGGAAATAATTCATTAATTCTCATCGAGGAAAATTACCTCTCTACAGGTATCCTTCATAGAATTTAATTGCCAAGGGATGAGAGGATGGCTTGGTATAAGAACAGTGCTTAGTTGGGTGAGAGTTGGTAGGACTTGGGGGAAATTTTAGAGGACTCCATGGGATGTAATGATACCAGAGCTTATTCGGGGGAGTGTTGGGAGTTGAATGGATGAGAGGATGGCTTGGTATTTATAGGGAAAGTGAGGGGACAAGACATTAATGTCCAAGGGACACCTCATTGGTGGTTTTGGCAAAACCATGGGCTTTCCCATGGTATTGTATCATGGTATTCGTCAATTGGGACACCTCATACATTATCTTAGTATTCATAAGTCGACCATATTGATTACATACTTAATACATCATTTAATGATGTCATTAAACACTAGTAACTTAAAAACTTTATTTTCACTTTCCATCAAAAAATCAACATTCTCAGAAAAATCATAAAATTTCACTTTAAACAAATATCTATACTCTAATTTCAAAAATGAACTCCATTTTATTAAAATATTTTTCTAAATATTTCTAATTTAATTTTTAAATAAATACACTATTCACTGAAAATTCATTTTTTTCAGAAAAATCCCTAAAAATAACCTAAACATAATATCGATGCTCTGAGATCAAAAATGAAATCCATTTTAAAAAAACAATTTTCTAAAAGATTAAGTTGATCCAATTAGACTCTAAATTTCGTACTGAACATAATTTTAGAAGACCATTTTTTGAAAATCATTACACATTTTTAATTATTTAAAGATTACATAATTTTTTTAAAAATATCCTTTCTCTAAAATGCACCAAAAATATGCATACTATATTTATCCGGACATTTGAAAATTCATAAACTTCATCATAAGAAGAAATCAAAATTTTTATTTAAAACAAAGGATTACACAAGGTAGTTATAGTCTCCTAAAATATCCCCTTATCACACCAGCATAGGACCTAAGTGTAAGTTCTGCTAAGGTGAGAGAATCCAAGGGAGTCTCGACCAACAACGCACGAGTAGTAATTCCTATGAGTTTGAACTTCTCGCGAAGGCGATTTCGTTCTAGCTTCACACAATGAAGTTCGGCTTGGGTTTGGTCCAGAGCAAAGCCCAGTGGTGCTACCTCCATGAAAAGTTCTGTTATATGGGATTTGATTTGTCCAAAAGTACTGGATGAGGCCATGAAATCATCTTTCTATATTAATTAACCAAGATTACTTTTATTTAGAGACAATAATCAAATCGTTTAGTTTATATTGGTTATATTGACCAATGGTCACATAATAGTCAAAACCCAATGGTCTCATTTTAATTATACTCATGTTATCAAATGAAATTGTTTTGTTGAGTATAAAAAATAAAATAACACAAAAAATTAGTAAATAAGATTTATTCAAAATTTTGGGTCATTATAGTTCAAAAGTATATAATGTTTTCCACTAAAAATTATATATGAAAATGATTCCAATTTAGTAATTTAGATTAATAGATATATATAAATAATCATATAATATTATAATTCCAATGAAAAATATAATTTATCATTATAAAAAAAATTAAATGAATCTAAATTTTGCAATAAATGTATTTTATTTTCTTCCTATTAATCAAAAAATGATTATTTTTAGAAAAGAATCAAATATTCACACTCTATTAATTTTGATAGACTGATTTAAAAAATATAATAATATTAAACAAACTAATTTTCAAATTTTAGGGAAAATTAATATTATAATATGTGCATAAAGGGTGACAAAATATACTTTCATAAAATATCTAGTTTTTCAAAAAAAATAATTATATCTTTAAATGATTCTTCCATTATTTATAATAAACATAAAAACCACATATTCATAATGTAGACATTAATTTTCATTACACTTAATTTTTTAATTTTTTTATATTTTTTATATATAAAAGGTTATTCTGAATTTTGGTTTCATGTTTCAGAAGATATTGAAGTGATTAAATTTAACAAAATATTGTTTATGCAGTTTTTAAGATTAGCATAACATGTCACATATTTTTTTGAAAAATAAGTTCTTATTTAATAATTTTACAGTGTTATACCCCCCCCCCCCCCCCCCCACAGACAATATATAATCTATGTCCTCTCATTTTAATCATGATCTTAGTAATCAACGGTTGGATATTTGATAATTATTTTATTGAAAAACCACATAGAAGACAGTATTAATAAAACACCATCTTAATAAGTAATAATTCTATGTAAAGGTTCATATGAAAAAAATATCCTAGATTCCAAGAAGAAAATTTTTTGTAATCCATTGATAAAGACATGCTGAGAAATTATGAAAAATTGTATTGTGTGATAGTTGTCATTGATCAAAAAAACTTGATAGATAAATTAAACGTTATGGACATAAAAACCGTCAATATATAATGATTTAAATGTCCATATGATTCATTGGATGTGAATATAATATGAAAAAAAATCGTTAATGATATTTATCATATTATGGATTAATTAATTTAATATCAATGAATAAAATTACATATATTTACATGATATGTTACTATTTCAAAACCACAATTTAATCCTTTGGTTGTGATTCAATAAAATTACAATTCATCGCTTCCTCCATGAAATCAATATCCAAATATTAATTTTTTCTTCCTGAATCACATAAATTCACATTTAACGGATTGTATGATCCCTAAATGATTGAAAAGAATTTCAATATTTCTCTATATATTCCCAAAGACCAATATGTTTAACAACATTTTATAGAATATAAAAAATTAATCTCTAAAACTCAATATTAACCCAATTTATCATCATGAAAATTTATTTTTTTCAAATCATTTAATTAAAAAATTAAATATTAAGAAGTAAATAACATAGGTCTATGTTATGTTCGAAACTGTTATCATCCTTTAGTTGTGAGATAATTCCCCTTTAGCTTTCCAAATGAAACTTTTTTTGAACCATCTTGATGGTAGTAAAATTTTTAAACTATATTCATATAATTCATATATTATTCCAAACAAATTTATGATTGAGGTCCATGAGATATAATTAGTCATTAAATAACCATTTTACAAAGCTTTTTAATACAACATAATAAATATATAAATTATTTTTAAAAGTTCTCTAAACATTATTCTACTACTTTTAAATGTTAATTAATGATCATATTAACCCTAATGGTTATCCATAACATTAAACATATATATAAGAAATTTAAAATCATTACTTATTAATTTATCTGTTACTGAAACATATATTTTCATAAATATCACTATAAATATCATTAATCTTAGTAGAATATCATCAAATAATATCTAAAAAGGGTTGTTTAAGAAATTGAACATATGATCAATGCTAAACTAATTAAATCATTTTTGTTTTTAAAACACTTAAATTAATAAAAAAATATTTTATTTCTAAATTTATGAAAATTCAAAAATGTATTATAATAATTATAACAAAAATAACATTGTTAAAAATTCCTCTATAATTAAATTCTTGAATATGAATACACAAATAATTTATTTATTTTATTTCAACATAGATTGTTCTTTATTCTATGGGTGAAAATTATTATGTGGGAAATTAATTGAATGATTCAATAATTCTTCATTTCTAGGATACAAAAAACATTAATGGATCCTTAAAATGAAATTAATTTCCATATATTATAGTATTCATTTTCCTCAACACTAAATTTCATTATACCTTCATTTTACAAAATAAATCATTTTCTCATCGGTGTTAGTTATAATATATTCCATCGAATACACAATATTCTTATCCTAAGTCAATTTTTCCTCATCGATTCAAATATATCATAATGGTTTATAATGCAAAATATATTTACCTTCGAAATATCATTATGGAGTGTTAATGTAGGTGCACAGTACATATCATTTTTGTGAAGCAGGTGAGGATAGGGTCAATCCCAACGCTCCCCTTTTTCGTGTTACTACCCCTATATATAGTTGTTCTGGAACCATGCCCACTTGTAGAATCCATACGAGGTTGAATTTATAAAATAACAACTTAATATATTATTTATAACAACATTCGGATGTTATTCTATTCTAAAACTCAATATATATCTATGATTTATGGTCCCTACTCTATATTTTCCTAAATATAGTTCCCAATGATTCTACTAAAATATCAAAAAGACCAATTGTAGTGTCCCATACCCATGTTGCCCAGAGATGGTTTCTTTATTTTTAAAATAGAATAAGATAAACGTAATAAAATATTAATGGATTAAATAAATTATTAATCTTGGTAAACTGGATTGATACATGATTCCCAAATTAAAATTAAAGGAAAGAGTTCAATACATATATTTTAGAGAATAAAATGTTTCCATTGATAATATCATGTCACGTCAATAATATTAATCATTATGTATTTTTACGGTAAAAAAATTAGGTTATTCTCATATTCTATATAAGGGTTAGGTTTAGTGGAATAAATCTTAAATAAATAATAATATAAATATGTAGAGGTAAATAACAAAAAACACATTCTATGTAATCAATAAACTGGAAAGGAAGTTAATAAAATGATAATATCAATCCAAAAGTGTTTCGTTGGTTTTGGACTCAAAACATCCAACGGCTCTGTATTCAATGAATCATGGACCTTCTTTCCAAAGGCAGGTGTTCGCCAGATGTTCTGACCAGCAACACTTGAGAACTCAAATTGGTCTAAAGGATGGGAAGTCGGGCTTATCACACCCTTTTTGGGGGGCAATTATTTCCTATTCTGGGACTCTGTTATATATTTAAGAAGTATTCGTATGATCTTGAATCTTTGGATTATACCCAACCGTAGTATCCACATATTTTTCCTAGTTGGCAATAGTCAACTGAACACTGGGACTTAGAATAATTTACGCCTGAGGTTTACCATCCCACATTAAGTTAATGACCCCGGTGAATCTAGACTCACTAAAGCAGCAAAAGAAGCGATGTGGTGCTTCGACGTGGGGAAAGTCAGATCGACTGGTTGTTGGGCTTGAAACTCTTGGATGCTTCCTATGTACCCATCCTAAGAGATAGGGATCAAAGTCCACATAGTTTGGATGTGTTTCGTAGAACCTATGTGAATATGGACCGGGGGTCCGATTAGTGGTGGGAATGAACCTCGTGGTGGCTTGATATGTATCCCTGTAGTGTGGAATCAAAGTCCTCATAGTTCTCGTATATAGTTTAACGTTATACTGGATGAAAGCACGCATTTTAACGTCATGCTAGAGGAGGGTGGAACACGACGTGACGAAATGACCGAGCGGTGGGCTTGAACCTCGTGATGGCTTCCTACATACCATGCCATGAAATGGATCAGATTCCTTGTAGTTTTCTTTGGCTTGGGGATTATGATTTGAAGTATCCCAGGGTGAGGGATTTGGGCTTACACTCTGAGGAGGCCCATAAGGATGGATTAGGACTTACAATCTGAGGAGGCCTATAAGGATGGATCAGGACATACACTCTCAGGAGGCCCATAACGATGGATTGGGGCTTACTCTCTGGGGAGGCCCATAAGTATGGATTGGGACGTAAACTACGAGGAGGCCCATAAGGATGGATTAGGACTTATACTCTGAGGAGGAACATAAGGATGGATCGAGACATACACTCTGAGGAGGCCCATATGGATGGATTGGGACTTACACTATAAGAAGGCCCATAATGTATTCCTCATGTCCGACCATGGGGGCATCCCAACCCACTGGTGGTTTGAGGATTTCAGCTATGCGCAAGTGAACAAGTGGGATAACGCCAAGGGATTTGGAATTAGTCCAAACAAATGAAGATGAAAAGTGTAAATTACATGCCCGACATTCGGAACGCAATGAGGGTGGCATGATGATGGAGGATAATTGTTGATAGTGTTTGAAACACGGCATCCATATCATGTTAGCTTGAAAAGGGTACAAATAAATGAGGGTCAACTGCTGACCATGTTGAAACACATGACCTATCTCAATGTGTGGTAAAAATATTCGGGGGCGTTGGCCCAGGAGAGTTGGTGAGCTGATGTGGCATGGGACCAAGCCGTTAAGGGGTCCCTTCAGACATGAAGGAGGATGAAGATCCGAATGAAGGACATGCAAAGAATGAGGTGGAGTGATGGAATGTTTGAACAGATTCCAGCACACTTGAAGTTATGCCACTATCATCTTGGCATAATGAATCTCATGATCGCCCTTATGAAAGATAATTCTACAGTTTGTAGTTATTTAGATAGGATTGAATCCATGCAGTTTAACGTCATGTGGTCTATACGAGGGCCATATAGTTTTACTCCATTTGGTCAGGATGAGGGTCGTATAGTTTAACGTCATTTGGTCAGGACGAGGAGATGTCATAATCAATTATTTCTCTAAGCCCACATGAGTCCTACTCGGTGTGAGAAACAAGAGACAGCAAGGACCCAACGATCATGGCACAAAGGTGCATCCATGAATGGTGATGAAAGGGGCTTATGCAAGGAAGATTCCTGGGTGTAATCCTCATGTATGGCCATGAGGGCATCCCAACCCACTGGTGGTTTGAGGAATATAATGGGGATAAATGCCTATGGGCAAGTGCACAAGCTGGATAACACCAATGGCGTTGGAATCAGTTCAAACAAAGGGAGATGAAAAGTGTGAATTACAAGCCAGACATTCGGAACACAATGAGGGAGGCATGGTGATGGAAGATAACTATTGGATATATTCGAATCATATCATCCATATCACGTTAGCCTTTAATGGGGACAAACAAATGAGGGTCTACTGCTGACTGTGTTCGAAACACATGATCTATCTCAATGTGTTGTCAAAAGTATTTGGGGGCGTTGGCCCAGGATGGTAGGTGAGACGATGCGACATGGGACCATGCCATTAGGGGGTCCCTTCATACATGAAGGAGGATGAAGATCCGAATGAATAACATGAAAAGAATGAGGTGGAGTGATGGAATGTTTGAACGGATTCCAGCACTCTTGAGGTTATGCCACTATAAACATGGCATGAGGCATCTTATTCTTGGAGCATAAGGCATATCTTTCATGGAGCAAGAGGCATCCAATTATTGAATGTGAAGGAATGCTACAGTTTATAGTCATGTAGATAGGAATATTTACATACAGTTTAGTGTTTTATGGATAGGAAGAGGGTCGTCCAGTTTAACATCATGTGGTCAGGATGACTATGCAGGAGATACCTAGCAATGGTTGGTGTGGGACTTACGCAAGGGCATCCCTTTTGGATGAACCAGGCATGGTAGATAGGTAATGGGATTATATTAGAGCCATGAGGAGTATCTCGACTCATGACATGTATAAGATCGATTTCAGGGCGACGCAAGGGGGCAATGTACAATACTTTTGACCTGGCCCGAGATGATCGAGGTGCGAGTCTCCATTTGTCAGGGGGGGTCAGTGATGGTGGGGAAGGGACTAGGCCGGAGGGCTCAGACTGCAGCCCGACACTGATCCTGAGTAGGGGTGCAGGCAGGAAGCCCTCGTGGTATGGACTGGCGGGTGCATGGGTTTTTCTGCATGGGGCTGGCCACAAAAATGTTGTCCACGAGGGACTGGCCACATTTGATTCACGGTTAAGATGTCTGCGAGTGACTGGCAGTGAAGGGGGTCATCCACGAATGGTGTTGTCCGCGAGGGACGGGCCGCGAAGGGGCTGCCATAGTGGATGCTATCCATGAGGGAGCGGTCCGCGAGGGACTAGCCGTGAATGGAAGCCTGTGGAGGAGACTGTCCGCGAGGGAGCGGTACGTGAGGGACTGGATGCTAAGGGCATCTTCAAAAGATATGGCGCACATCCTAATTCATGCCTACGGAGGATCTCCGCCCCCATTTCGCGAATGACACTGGTCTGTAGAGGGGGTGTCCATGTAGGGACTTTCCGCGAAGGAAATGGCCGCTTAGGGCGATCCTTGGAGGAGTTAGCCGCAAGTTGTTCGCAGACTGGTTTCTCCTCTATAAGTAAGAGTGCATCCGCGGACTATATGGAGTCCACAGATGATCAGGGAGGATCAATTTCTCTAGCATCTCCCCACATGTTTTCACTCGCCCTTCCTCTTTTTTTTGGTGCCTCGTGGTGACAATTTATAGAGTTGGGAAGTGGATGTATCGATGGGCACAAAATGCCTTTCGAGGAGGCCCATAAAGAAAGCCTCGCCCGACTATGACTCGGTCAACCATTGGAACCGAGATTGGTGGAATTTCCTCGTGGTTGTGCATCGCTCTAATTCTGTTCCGTGAATAGACATTTGTCCGTGGAGGGGGTGGTTCGCGACGGTGGACCAGCCGGGCACCCGTTCTATTTTTTGAGTGTTACTGATTCACATAGGAGGTGGCTCACGGCAATCTTCCTGGTTCATGCCCGCATAGGCAATGCGCCCCTATTTCAAGAATGAAATCATTTGCGGGTGGGCAGTTCACCGAACCGGTAGTGTACTATTGCTGGGAGCCGGTATGCGGACTGGTTTGGTCCTTTCCCAAGTCGTGGGGTAATTGGATTTCCCCCTTGTAGAATTTTTAGGACCCTACAAAAAGTAACTTGGATAATAATCATTCTGGAAAGGTAAATAATGGATGACACATGCAGATTTATCAATAAAATTAATTTAATAACTAAATAAAGAATTATCAATAAGGTATGGTAAATAATTGAATATTTATTCCATCTATTAAATAAATCACAGTTAAAAGTATATGGATATAATATTATTAGGATAATGTAAAAGATAATAACTAATTAATTCCAAATATAGAAAATTCATATTTATTAGACTTCATATGTTAGACACATGATCCTCTTCCACCTATAACATTCACAAGACAACTAGAACCCAGAAACTAGAACTAAACCTAGTTTGGATAAGTGATTTTATGCTAGCATAAAGATTTACCTCATGGGAATAATGATGCATCGATGAGATATCTAAAACCAGGACCCAACATTGTCTTCATATCCCATGTATTCTTCATATAAGAAGTAATATATATAATTACAGAACAATGTCACCCATTATAAAATATATATATAGAGTAGGGAATAGATATTTAACAATATTGAACAATATTAAAAAATAATAATCAATATAGAGCATCGTATATATAAATGATATATTGTTTGAGTGATAAAAATATCCAGGAAATTTAATATGTATATTATGTGGAAATTTAATATTCAAGGGAATGTGATTAATTCAAGGTAATGTTAATAACTATAGAAAATGAATCGAGGATTTGAATATCAATACATTATTTAGACAAAATTATCATAATAATTCTATAAAATGAATAATGAATGTTTAAATAAAACATATACAAGTTTTATTAATAATAAATTAAGTTTTTGTTGATAAATTGTAATACATCAATAATATCATTGAAATCATTCTTGAGGAAAATATCAATTAAATTTTTAAATTCAGATTTTCAAAATAAAATCAGATAAATTTTTCAAAAAAAGATTCTTTGAAAATAGAATTTAAAAAATATAAAAAAATCATTAGAAAATTTGATTTTCATGATAGATTGAAAATTTCCCAATCCATACACCATAAAATAAATATTCTTTTGAATTTTTTGGTAAAAAGTACACCTGCATTTTTTGAAAAAGACATGAATATTTATTTAAATTATTTCGTCAAAAAGTACAAATTTTTGATAATTTCATTAATAAATTTTTTTTGAAAGGGTTGAACCCAATTTTTAATGATAAATTTATAAAATAGAGTTTGGGTGGAAAAAATATATCTGAACGAAGAGGGAAAGAATGTTGAATTTCACTAAAATATATTATTAATTATTTTAATTACCAATAACTATAAAAATAGTAATATTTCATTATAATATTCTGTACAACCATTCTGGATAATTTTATATCAGTTTATTAAAAAATGATAAAAGAAATTTCCTCAACTGAAATTCAATAATAAATTATCATGAAGAGAATGGTATTGTAAAAAAAACTTACAATGATCATAACATTATAGTTATAATTAACCAAAGAATTGTTTATCTATATAAAATGGAAATCAAAAAAATAGCATTTAAAACAAAAGATAGTAATAATATAATATACATATATTTATAGAATGTCAAAAGTTTTGAATAATTAATGTAACCCAATGTAGAAATTTCTATTCTGAAATTCATTCCCACTTGTTAATTTTCAATAAAAATCCCATTATATTAAATAATTGAAAACGAAATGTAAAACAAAATTATTCATGATATTACATTAAAAAGGGATATTTTATACACTATATTAAACAAATTATGTGTATAAAATTATATAATTCCATAATAAAGGGAAATTGAAATGATGCCCCATTAAATAACATATAATTAAAGAGGAGATTAATCAATGAATGGATTAATTTTAAACAATATAAATATCTTAAACCATATGGAAATAAGAATAAAAATAAACAATTTTCATTACATAATCAGTTTTTGAATGACACTATCATTAAAGAACATGCATTACCCAATGAGTAGAAATTAACGTAAGAAATCCCTTACCTAATGATTCCTTTTGTTTGGAAATTATTTAAAATCATATGTAATTAGTAAAACATGTTACAAAATTATATAAAAACAATATTAATACATACAATATCATATATTACAAATTTATAATATTTTATCATCATTTGGTAAATATTATTTTATTGTTTTCAATGTTTTTTGTATTAATTTCTTTATTTTAACATATGTGTTTCGTCATGAATTATACAGTTGTTTCTAATATTATATAGTATTATATTATCCACAATAATAATAATAATTACATAATTATAATATTATAACAGTAAATATATTTTTCAAACCAATCAATAATTATGGTTACAAATAATAGACTGTGTTATAACCATTTTGATTGTAGGCCATTCATTCTAAGGAGTAAAATTTATATTTTTAACGATATTCATAGAAAGGAGGTATATAGTATATTAATATTATATAATTATAATAATGTCATATATAAAAAATTATATGTCTAAATATACTAATATGTATCATTTATGTGGTGTGGGATGAACTGATAGTCACATCACTTCATGAAGACAATATTGAAAATGTACACGAATGATGTTATCCATTTCAATGTAAAAAAGAAATGATATATTTTCATTTCATAATGATTAATATGTAAAAAATATTAAAATATTATCTTTTATATCACATATATTAATTTACATTATCATTATTACATTCCATATTGGGCTTTAAGGAATGAATAATCACATCAATTCATGAGGTGGTAGTTCTCCGTACAAAAAATCGATGTTATCGTATCACCTATGAAATGCAAAATAAAAAATTTATATACATTATATAATTATTGAATATGTATAATTTGGTTTCATAATATATATATATATATTTATATTCACTTTGTTTAAATCATCATACACAACCATGAAATGTAAAAATGGAAAAAATGAATTTCATCTGTTCGTGTGGTTGTTGACCACTATATAGATGAATGATTATCTACTAATCAATTTTATGAATGTTAATATGTACTGAGATAATTTGAAAACCATATATAATATCATTATATGGAATATAAATTGTTTATAAAGTCACAATGTTTTAATAATTATTGAATAATATGTAGGAAGAAATAAAATAAATGCTCATTGGAGAACGTTAGCTCTTCTTTAGGTATGCACCATATGCTTGAATAAAATCCTTATAATGTTATATTTAATCAAATAATAAGGCATAAATAATTATTATATGGAATTTTTTATTTTATTTGGAATGGTAATATTCAAACTGAAAGCCTTTTATGGTGTTACGAATAGAGTAGAGTGGGTTCCCTTTTATAAGCGAGATCAGTGGAAAAGTGGTTATTTCATAAAATATAAAGATGTACCACATTTTTCACATGATAAAAGGTTAAAAAATAGAGTATTTTTGGAGAATAAATATGTATTATAAGATCAAAATAGGGAAATAAAATATATTTCGTTCATGTTTTTAGGTAATAAAAAAACTTGATATTTTTAACGCGTGAGAAATCATTTTATCCTTAACTATGGTAATCATTTTTTATATTTTTTTAGAGTTAATTAGGGTCATAAATAGATATAAAATTATTTTGATAATATATATTATTATTATCCCAAATTTGGAATTGTATTTTTGAAATTACATCCACATAATTTAAAATATTAAATTCCAAATAATCCCACAAAAGTGAAGAGAAAGTTGGTTTTCAAAGAAGAAATGGTCAAAATATCATAGAGTTTTGATTTAAAAAAATCAGTATAAAAATTATTATCATGGAAAAAATTTTATTAATTTATATATATATTAAATAATTTTAAATTAAAATAAAATTAAAAAAATTATCTTTATAAATTAATTTAATTAATTCTAGTTTTCAATTAATATTTAGTATTTTTTAATAATTCATCCAAATATGAATCATTTCCAAAAAATCCCAAAAAAATCATAAATAATAATGTTGTTATGAATTAAAAAATTAAGTTAATTTTATTGAAATAATTTTATAATATTTTTAAAAAATAATTTTATAAAATTTTTAAAAATTTATTTTAAGAAATGTGTGAAAATCATGAATAAACTGTCGTTTAGTGAAAAAAATATCAAAATAATCATTTTATATGAAGGGATACTAATTATATATATATATATATATATTAAATTGATAACTGTTATATTAGAAATTAGGTTATTAATATAAATACCTGTAAATGTAATGGAAATTTTATAATTGTATACTACAGAACAATACATTTATACTCGGGGTTGTGTGTTCAACATTTTATAAAAAGTTAACAAAATTATAGAAATATATTTCATTAGATGTTTAATCTTTGTGTTGAATGTCACATATGCTATAGAATATAATGTTTATATTTTATAATTTTGGGGTGTTATAGAGCCAAACCATGTTAATCAGTTCAATGATGATGTTTTCATATATCTTAAATCCCATATAAAATATTAATTCAATTTATATCTTGTATATCATATGTAGCATGCGATAGCTGGTAAATAAAATCCCTTAAATCCTTCCCGTGACTAGAGATTCATGGTTCCACCACACATGTGTCCCTCTTACCTCCTTGCTACTAGGAAAACACACATAATGCATCTACAATGTATTTTCTAACTCATGGATGGCTACCTAAACATTGAACGTTTTCTAGTATTCTCTCAAGGATAGCATGGATTCATTGGTTTACTAGTGAAATTCAATGGAAATGATTTGAATTAAACTCTTCCAAATTTTACAATGTATAATAAAAAATCATTTTTAAAAAAAATCTATAATCATTCCATATTTATTTAATCCCATTTCATTCGATAATAAATAGTTTATAAACACCATAAAAATCAAATATTTAATTTTTCATAATAATATCTCTAAGATATTTTTAAATTCTAGAAAAAATTTACACTAATATAAATTGATATATAATCGTAAAAGTAAATATTTAATTCTATTTACAATATATAATTAATATCAAATTCAAAATAACATCCCAGAAATATATTATTTCAATTAATTCACTTATGAAAACTACCAACATTGTGGAAATTTCCTTTATATATTGGGAACTACTTCATCTCAATATGCATGGATTATTCAACCAACACCTGATATATTTTTCCTCATTGAATGAATTATACTTCTATATTGACATACGAATTCACTGATAATTCATTCCCAATGACATCCCATGATAAAATATACAATAATGAAATATTGTGCTGAACACCTATATCATAATTGAAGATTTTGTGTGTAAAACTCATCTTTATCCGTCACTATTGAGAATGTGATTATAATTATCAATTGGTCTATAAAAATATGATTCAATGATTCATTTCTTATATGATATATCATACATTCTAATGTATATGATCTAGGGATTTTAGCCTATTGTATTTATATATCATAATGACATATGATACTCATTCCCATATATCAATTTTTTATAGTAAAACTATGAGATACGAACATGAAGAAGAAGATTAATATAATAATTTCTTGATGATATGAAATGTGGTAATTTTTCAATAACACTTCATCATGAAGGAAACTGAAATAGGTATTTGTAAAGGATTTCTTGGTTAATTCTAGATTCAAATCTATACATGTTAGTATTTTAATTATTCCTATTAATTATTGGAGTATGTTTCCAATTATATTTCCTTACCCAATATTTCACTTGAAAATTAAATTGGTGTAGTGAATGATTCGGATTACAACTACATTATCCTTGGATAAATATTAATCAATATTAGTAGTGAACCCCTTGGTCAAATAAATTTTTTACATGTAATATTTTCACTATTAATCATTTCATGTTGGAAAAAATGGTGTGAAAGTGTGAGATATTCATTACTAAAAAAGTGAACTGTTAAGAGTGGGGGAAATGGTTTAATTTAAAATATGTCACCCACAATGGTTCACACATCCTTCCCTCAAAGTGATTTTAACCAATCGAAGTGAGATATATTTTACACAAAAATATTTTGAATTTTTTTAAATACTAGTTATATGTTATTTGGGATAGCCAAACATAGAAATACAGATATGTTCTATTAAGAATTTGGTAATTTTTATGATGATTGATGGGTTATGAACATCAGTGATTGTTCTATTGGGTTTTAGTAAAGACAATAAAATTTCTATTCTTTTGGAATATAACAACTATGTAAACTTTACCCAAGTATTTATATATTTAATTAAATTGAATAAATTAAAATTAAAAAAGTGTACCAATCCTTAATTCAAAATACAACCTCTTATTATTTTATCAATATATTCGAAGAATATTAAACAGAAGTAAAAAATGGAATCCTTCATCATTGTGTATATATGAGTTTCTATGAATCTACCATCACATGAAAATAATTTCCCTCAATATATGGACTAATATAATTTTTTTCTACTGTCGTTTGGAAAAGGGAAAACTATTTTAGAGGATGTTTCAATGAAAGAAATATTTATATCATACCATTTTATATTTCACTATATATTAGATTCAAGTCAAATTCATTAAGAATAATCATTTACTAAACGTTAAATTTTCATCAGTTACTAAAATTTTTTTTAAAATATTAATCCTATATTATAAACCTTGTGTTTCAAATAGATATTATTTATTAAATGATTAAATCGTAAAATATTTAAAATTTAATCCACATAAATTATATAAATATTATATATGTTTTTTGAATAATTTCATGATAGTTAAAAATTTTAAAAATACCAGTAATAAAATTTAACATGTGTATGAAAATTTCATTTGTCAAATGATGGATAAAAACATAATCATTATAGTTGAAATAATAATAAACCACTATTGACAGATCTACCCAAATTGAAATAAATAAACATGAATAAATCAAATTGAATTAATTATATTTTATCATAGATTCATTGTTTCTGTGAAATTATATTCCATTAAAATTCATGAAATAGTCCCCTCAGTGTATATAGAATGAATCTATCTTCTATAGTGTATCCATAGGTCACTGTTGAAATACCCATAACCTATATAGGATTCACACATCACCCAAAATATGGTAGTGTATCATGATGTATATGGGTAATTAAATAATATATTACGATGAATAATACAAAAAATACATTGAGTAAAAATATCATTGTTTTTGTCTTGGATGTATAAGATTAAATATAGTAAAAGATCAAACATATATTAATCCATGTGTTAAATAACACAAGAGTAAATAGTCATGTGGTAACAATTGTATTTGACCTTTAATACACATAAATACATCCTATGTTATCTTATTCTATATTATTTATCATTATATTAAATATTTTTTTTTGATTGTTAAACAATCACATTCCACTACTATATAAATAAATGCTTTTCCATAAAAGTGATACTGTAAAATTAACATCCATATGATATATACAAATCATAAATTATTAATTATAGAGGGAGTATCATGAAATCATATATCAGTCCATGTTATATACCCATATGTAAAAAAATGATATAGGATATCTCACGAATACATTCTGTGTCTATATAGAATATCTCCTTAAATATCCCACTTTAACTAAAATATAAAAAATTTATTGAAATTTCACATTATATTATATCTTATAAAATAATTTTTGTATAAAAATACAATTTTTAGTTTAGATATATTCCACATAAATTGTTTAATTTTTGTAACAACTTATTAATATATCAGATCATGTGAACTATCTTTTTATTTTTCACTCAAAAAACTTTTTTTCTAAAATATTTAACATTTTCAGAATAGCATTGTGAAGAATACTGAATCATAATTTAAGCAACAAATATGGTTACCCCATGATCATTTTTAGTTTGTAAAAGAATTTGTATTTATGAAACTATAAATTAAAGAATATAGAAACCATTTGTAATGAATCAATGCAACTCCCCATAAAATTGGACCTAGAATAATCTCAATAAAAAACGTGATTCCTTATAAATGTGTCCACCTAATGCTAAATATAAAGGAAATAATCTTCTATTATCTCCTTTTAAATGATATTGAGTGACCATATAATAAATATTATATCAATCCCATATAGACACCCTATTAATTCTCAATTATTGATGAATAGAATGACTATTTAAATGAAGAAATCACATGTAATCAAACTTCAGGGATGATCACATCAATTCCCCCTCACTAAATATATAATAGAATCATATAAATTAGTTTAGTGTGACCCTAAAATTATTCATTCTATCACAATTGAGGTCATAGTTGTATTACTACTTATACAAAAGAAACATTCTCATATTTATTGCACTCTAACTGGTTACATGACCAGTAACACAACAAACCACCGCCATATTAGGTATTCCATGGGAATTGTGTATAACATTTATCAATATAAGAAGGGTATCAATTAATTTATCTCACGAACCATTGTATAAGTACACCAAATATGAACCATCCCCCCCTATTGTACAAAATACACATCACATGATACTCTTTGTGATATACATTATGTTTCAAGAAACCCAGAATACATGTATTCTAAATTATGGAAATATTATACATCCATATATAGGTAACAAATCATACAAACCATTGAATTTTATTACAACATACAATATTCCATGATATTCCGTAAATAGAGGAAAGAAAATGACTTATTTTTTGTGGAGATTTACAATTTCACCTCAACATAAGGGACTATTTATAAATTAATAAATTATAAAATTGAATGAATGATAATGTGGAGATTTTTCTTTTAAAATTTGAAAATTTATCTTCTAAAAAAATTATAGGACTCAGAAATAGTACGTATTCTTATGTCATAGATATTATAAATTATAAAATGTTATAATAGATTTATTATTGCTTATGTTTTTTGGATTTATTAATCACATTACATCTATATGTAATTTATTCTATATCATTTTATATCAATATTAAAAACTCATCCAAAAAAATTATTTTGTAAAATCTACGAATTAAGCTCGTCTAAATATTAATGAGATATAGGAATCATATTCCTACTGTTTATCTCAATTAAAATAATATGTTAACGAATTGACTGGCCAACATCTATTGTCTTTATGTAAATATCTTCTCATGACTACATGTAGTGCATTCTATGTTCATTATTATCCATGAAGTCTATATCAGAGAACTATTATATTGAATAAATTTGGATAACATTGTATCTAATTACATTATACATTAACAAATATACCATTATTCTTTTAGGATATTTATTTGATATAAATTTTGATGAGAATAATTTTTTATTTTTAACATTTGATAAATTCAAAAAAAAACATACTCTATAAGGAATATAATAAAAGTTACAAAAAATCCATTTCTGTTAATAAATAACAAACATTTCATTTTATCATCATGTTTATGTAAATATATTTTTATTGTAATTCCTGCGATTCAATTATTATCAGAAGGAATTTTTTCAAATGAAATAATAGTATAATGTACATTTATTTATTGATGAATTTCATAAAACATAAATTCCTATTTGTCATTATTTTATTTAAATCAAATTAATATAATTATTGAAATTAGATTTTCAAAAATATATTGGTGAAATTTTTTATATTTTCCTAAAATTAGGTGATATTAGGAAAATATTAAGGCATAAAAATTTGATGATAACTATAATGTTTATGCCATTACAAAGAAATAAGAATAACATGGATGTTTATGAATCCTTTTTGACAAAAAATATATTAATTTATGAAATATTATAATTCATATAAAATTATTTATTGAACATTAAAATATATTCATATCAATTTTAAAATATAATTAATGTTTTCATTAAATAAAATTTTTTATGATCGTCCATCTTATTAAAAAATATTACTATTATATTTATTTTTTTTACATAAAAAATAAGATTTGGCTCCATTTATTTTTAATTTAAAAATAAATACCATTTGAAACATAAATATACATGAAATTTTTAGAAAATATATTTTATAATTCAAATAATAATTTTTTAAAAAATGGTATTCAATAAAATATGAGAAATTATGATAAAGTCATGTTTCAAAAATTTTAGTGAATAAATATTTTAAAATGTATTCTATATATTTAATCATCATAATTAATATTATTTAACAACTTCAAATAATTTTTTACTCATAATTAATAATCAATATAGTAAAAATGTATTCCCATTTTTAGTGTAAAACTGATTTATCAAGTTATAAACTAAGAGTTAAGGGAAAAAATTCATGTTAAACATGTATAAATATGATGAGATAAAAATATTTAAAACCCATAATATATAAATTGCTTATTACTAATTATGTGGATGAATGTTCACAACAATTAGACAATATATTATTTATATGTTTTAGGAAATTACACATTTTTTCCTCCAATTATATAATTTCTTCTATTGCCATCCATTATTCTAAAAAATGAGAAATCATAATACTTCATTACCTACCCAATAGTGCTCTATGATTTACTCCCTTTTAAGGATCTCTTACTATTCTCATGGCATTATCATATGTTGTGTTAATGTATAAGATAAATGTGGTATCAGAATAATAAGTAAATCACCTTTACTAACTCTTTAAATTTTTCATTTTTAATCTATATCCAACAAATTTATTATATCAATTATAACATATTTATCTAGTTTTATATATATAATGTGATTTTATTCTCGTTACGGGATAACCATTTCACACTTCTATTAAATCATTTGGGAAATGAAAATATCATTCCTCCGTATGTCCATCATACTACCACTATGTATTAGTGTAATTAATTTTACATCACCACATTACATGGATTGAAATAAATATGGAAAGCTATAATGTGGAAAATTGTTCTATAAAATTTGAGTTTTTTTTTATATGATGGAAGGGAATTAGTCTCATGATTTTAAAGAAAACAATGAATATTCTAGGGTTTAATGTTTCAAATGTAATGATACTGTGAAGTATTATATTTAATTCCCCAAAAAAATAGGCGAATTAATCTTATAAATGACCATGTGAGAAAGGATAACATTTTTTATCACTATAGACGAGGATGATGTTGTTAAATATGTAGTGGTAGGTATATTGATCAATTCACAAATTTATAAACTTAATTATTTGAATTTTTAAAATATCACTCTATTATATCTTCTGGATTTGAAATAAAATTAGATATTTGATAACAGGATTTAGAAATGATATTTTAAATCGAGCCATCTAGTGGAAATATTTCTACAGAAAGGATATCTCAATCACTTCCCACAATGACACATTGAATTAACCAATATAAAAACATGATCATTATACTTATGGTTGACTTTGATAAATCATTGAAACAGATTGGATACAAAATTAAAATATTAAAATATTTTATTGAGAGAAGAATATTATTATTTTTAATTGATATATAGACTCACTTAACATTATGGTTTAGAATATATCATTTTAATCATGTTTGAATCCATCTCAAGTACCTCTCATTATTCAGATTCTCATAGGCGAAGAGTATAATCATCACATGAATTTAAATTTTATCCATTGAATATAGGATATTCTTATTATATTGAAATATATAGATGTTTTTCCGTAAAAATTAACTGGACACCCACCCAATCATGATATTTTCTTTTCTATTAATATCATGTTTGATTCAAAACCAATATCTGAGACTCCTAATGGATTGAAAACAGTTGATTTAGTTGACTTGATGAAACAAATGCATGAGTTATGGGAGATCAATTTTTTATTCCCTAATGTGTCTCCATAAAAAGAGAATGTTTTACTATAGAATATGATGGTCTTATGAGGGTGTTCCTCAATTACATGTTTATTAATTAAATTTCAATAATGAATAAGGATCATGTACATCGTATTCATGACCTGCTGGATCAACATCATGGATGTAAATATTTATGAAATATGGATATTATTTTTTAGTATCAGAATCCATTAGTAATGAAGGATTATATTCCAAAGGTATAATTTCATATGTTCTATGTATGTTATGAATAGGAATTAATTATATATATATTTACTAAAGAACCCAATTTTTTATATCATATTAAAAATGTTTTCATGTATTATGTCGATATTTTTGTTGTGAAATTTTTTAATGATATATTGATATAATATAAAATTAATAATTAGAAGAAGTATCATTTATATGAAATTATAAATAATATTAGATAAATTTATTTATGTTAAAAATGTATAAAAAGAAAATTTTGCCTTTAGGATGTCTTTATTTTTTGTTATATTTAATCTAAGGATATAATATTATTGGAGACTTAAAAAAAATTAGTGATGGAAT
Organism: Viscum album; assembly: GCA_963277665.1. Taxonomy (NCBI): domain Eukaryota; kingdom Viridiplantae; phylum Streptophyta; class Magnoliopsida; order Santalales; family Viscaceae; genus Viscum; species Viscum album. The sequence continues at coordinate 409,551,074 of OY728128.1, read as the reverse complement.
TTCCAATAACAATGAATATAACATATATATGTAGTTACCTTGGATTAAAATGTTATTTTCAATTATTTTTTAATATATTTTCATAGTTATCTCTATTGTTAATTTTTTTTACACATGGATGGGTTAAGGTCAAACAGTTTGATAAGTTTGTGGAATTCTTTGAATAATTAATAAAAATATTGTTCAATGCCTCAATATTGATTTAGAAATCCTGAAGGGTGGAATTTGTAATATATAATGGTGTATAAATGAATAAAATTTTAAATTTGTTTATTCATAATGACTGATTTATTGGCAATGATTAACGAAAATTAATGTTTCAAGGGCAAAATTTTATATCCATTGATCTTGAGTTCATATCAATAATCGTTGACTAAATTATATATAAAAGTTATATTTATGGTGAATGATGATAAAATATATTTATTAAGAAAATAATAAATTCACTTTTATTTTTAAAGGGATAAAATTAGAAAAAGGTTGTGGATAGAGATACACAAATATTATGAATGTGAAATTCACTACCAACATGGGAAGACAAGTATTGTTGATGATGTGTTGAATATGAATGATCATTTAGTTATGAATAAAATTACGATGGAAAATGTTCATATATTCATTATATTATTAATTTCAGATATGGATATGATTATGTGTAGAGAAAATTCACATATATTCCAAATTATTTCTTACCGTCCTAATTAGAAAAAATTAAAAACGTCATCATAATAATGAGAATAATAAATATGATTTCAATTTAATGACTGATGGAATAATTATTGGATGTATCAATGATGGAATTATTTTAAAATTAAGAAATATTCTATGTCATCAATTAAGAATTGTACTAATATGAGAATTTTTTGATGACTATCATTGCTCAAAATTCATTATACACCCTTGTAGAAAAAAAATTATATTTATATGAAAGAACATTTTTTGTGACATAAAATGAAAAATTTAATTGTAAAATATATTTTATGATTCTTATTTTTTTAATCTTTATATTTTGAGGGAAAACATTATATTGAGTTAAGAAAACTCTATATATTTCTATGTGGGAATGTGATGGTAATTATTTGGAAATTGGCCATATATTAATAAGAGTCCTATATTTAATGATTATATATGGGTTATTATTGATTACCTTATCAATTCAACAAGTATTTTCTCTATAAGGGGAGGCCTACAACATTATCACATCATGTGAAACTATTTAACTAATTTTTATCACATTATGGTTCATTTCTTTCAATTACAAATTATTTTTATCAACAGTTGATATTCAAATTCTATTAGATACATTGAAATTCTATTGTCACTAGGATATATTTGAGTATATTATTTCATCCTAAAAGAGATGGGATTACTAAATGAACTTTAAATTATAAGAGAGGTTTAGTTCTATCCTACATGACATTCAAGGTATGTGGGATCTGTATAAACCTTTTGTGGAATTAAACCAAAATAATAGCATCAATATAAACATTCAAAGTGAACTATATGAGTAATTGAAAAAAAATTTATCTCAAACCTCAACATATTGGGAAGATGATAGTGTATGGAATCATATATGGTGAGATCATGTAATGAAACAATGGGGAAAAAGAATAATTTTTAACATATTTTAATTTATCTAAATTTATAAAAAAAAATTATGTTGATATGCAGTGAAATGATTTAATTTTTTTTGTAGGAGATCATTTTTTCATGAACTTATCTCCAAGGAAAGTATATATAAGGTTTAAAAATAAGGGAAAATGGTAAGGTAAATTATAACTTTTGATGTTCTTGAATGAATTAGAGTTGTGAATTAACAAATTTTCAGGTCATCAATCCTCTATATAGTTCATGGTGTGCACTCTATGTCTTTATTAATGAAATAAATTTTAGAACAAACAAATTTTACCACGGATGATGAAATAAAATTGGAAAAGTATTTATCTATATTGGAAGATCATTTTTAGATTAATTATAGTAGAGAACAAGTGTTGGGGAATTTACAACTCAACTAGTTTGGTACACTGGAAAAAATATTTGACATAAGAGTTCATGTCGAATGATGAAGAATAAATAATGATGAAATACACACATCAATTCATGTGGTGATATTATATAAATTTCAAGAATGAGTTTTTTTAAAATTTGAAAAATGTTACACAATAGATTCAACTTTAGAATGTAACCATTTCATTTTATTGAAAATATCACATTATATATGTAGATTTATTTAAAAATAATATTTAAACATTATTTTTAAAAAATAAATAATTTAATAAATTTAAATAATTATAAAATTAATTCCATTTATCAAATTATCTAACATTGAATTAAAGAAAAATTTAAAAAATAGTGGATTTTTGGTTAAATAGTTCAATATATTGATTTTATAAAAACTATAAATTATATGAAATTATAATGATATAACAATTAATTTATTTTTTTGAAAATTTTATCTGTTATAAAATTTTTATTTATGATGTATGTAGTAATTTTTAATACAATATTGAAAATATAAATATATACTTAGCGTATTGGAAATCTATGTAATGTTTTGTTCAAAAAATCATTATTTATATTTCTTCTATATTAATCAATTAAATGAAATATTAAAATCAATTTTGGATTGTTTTTAATGTCAAATATTTTTATTATTATTTATCATAATCCAAACTAATCCACATCTTATAAATATTATAAATAATTTATCTGTAATATACTTTTTATGCTAAAAATTAACAATATTTAAAAATAAGTTTCAATTAAATTTGTATTCCATGTATAAAATGTATTTTTATCTAATTATAAAAATTGAATATAATAAGATGGATTTAATATTTTCAATTACCATAATTAGAATTAGTAAATAAATTCAACATATTTTTTGTCATTATTAATAGTAATAATAGTTTAAATTTGTTACAACGATTATTGTTTAATAAGGTTTATAGAGGGTTAAAAATTGTAAAAGAGATAAAATTCCAAATAAACATGTCTACAAACTATTATTTAATGAGATTTTTACAATATATTGTCTATTATTTTAATTATTATACATTTAGTTAATCTTTCATTTGAATGATACCTTATATTATTTAAAAAAATCTAATTCAATGTGTCTTTCTCTCTTCACTTATAAAAGGGATCCTTTTATCCTCTAGTATTCAGAAACATTGAGCACTCTATATTATAATATACCTACCCAAAATAACATCCAATAATAATTCATTTAAATATTGGGATTATATTATTCTCCCAACACCATTAGAAGATGGATGAATGTGTAGGCCAAATGATGAATTTCAAGGAAGAGTTAATTGCATTCACTAACTATTTCAAAGTTTATTTATTATTATAAAAGTTAAATTACTACTCTTAATATACAAAAAAATTAATAATGAATAAAATTATTCTTATATTATTTTACTATTATATAAATAAATTTCTACCTCTTTTCCATCATATGGAATATGAAAATCTATTCATAAATATGTCAGGCCTTCCATCTCAACATAGCGATGTAAATATTTTTTCATCACATAAATAAAATAATGACTATAAAAATATAAATAACTAATATATATTATGTTTATGGGATAATTATGATTCTATAAAATATTAAATTTATATTATTACACTTCCAAATATTATAAAATTAAATTTTCACACATGTGTATGTCTGGACTACCACCCCCATTAAAGAATGTGAATGATTTTTTTTTTCTGCACAATTCACAGATGATTATAAATATTTATTTAATGAATATGTATATATTATACTTATATCATTTATAATATTTTATATATTTTTGAGCCGTTAGTTATATTCATGGAAAAAAATAAAATACCAAAACTTATGTGAAAATTGAAATAGATAAAACTAAAAAACAAGGATTTTATTGGAGATTTTTTAATAAATGTTTATTGAAATTTTATTTTTGTATCATATATGATAATATATTTATCTGTATGTTTTTTATATAATTATAATAAATTTAAATTTATTATCCATGAGGATATATTCTGTTATAAATCATTAATGAATGGGGGCAAGGCTATGTTTAACAATATCATCCTTATATGTGATTAATTCATTTTATATTATGGATGGAGAAATTATATTAATATTATAAGATAAAAAATTATATTTTCTTTTACTGTTTTTTTTTGTGATTTTATTATACTTTTAATGATTTAACCCTTTGGGGAACTCAAGAAGAGAAATTTATTCTTTTTATAGAAAACCATCAGTGTGTTTCTCTTCAGTCGATAATATTTTTATTCAGTGTCAATATTATTGATTAATATGACTTCATGAATAATTTAATTTTTCTACAGTGATTAATAAATTCAATTGTAACAAATTTTTATTATTATAAATTTATTTCAAATGAATTTTCTTTTCTATTTTCAAATAAGTCACTTTTACCAAAGGTGTGAATGGAATATTATTTTAAACACATACTGTGAAAATTATGTTTTCTATAGTAATGACTAATACATGAAGTAGTTAATCCTTTACATGTTTCCATGATTCATTTAAAAGAAAATGTTTTCCCTATTATTTTGAGAATTATATGATTTATAACAATTTATTTCAAAATGAGAAGGGTATTTTTTTTAAAAATTGTTCAAGTGATTTTTAAATTTATTTTCAATTATTACATTATACATTGATGAATCATATGGTTTTTTAGGGATATAAATTACTAATACATTCCAAATTATTATAATTTAATGATTGAAATCATGTTGTTATATTTCATGGATAAGGAAAATATTATAATTTTGTATTCTACTCTGTTAATAATAATGTATATGATAATATTGTATTGAATTTTTATTCACCACTCCTATATAATGAATTCACTAGACATATATAGTCGTGGTTCTATCCCATTATAACCACTTTATGTATTGGTATGTCTCGTGAAAAAAATAATAATTTTGGAATCTAGTGTACACCTTAATTATTTTGTTTGGATGTCTTGGCACATGGTTATGATTTTAAGATTAATATCTGGAGTTATACCTTATATCATAATGAAACTAGTAATCTATATCCATGTTATTATTTATGTTTTTATTTAATAAATTTATTTTTCTGATTTTCAGGATATTTTATATATTACAATTTTTATGATTATATTTATTTTCTATATTATTTATGTTTTCATTATTCTTGAATGGAATCAGTTGTATTCATTCCCTTACTAAGAACCTGATCATATCCATTGTTTAGATTTACTTTCCTCAGGACAACATGAACTTATTTATGAATTAATTTAATGATATAATTAAACAATTAATATTGATCTTAGAATAATTGTGTGTTATCTTTCATGTTTCCAAGTTCAATTTGATAATCATATTTGGATCTTATCAAAAATTAATACTAAACTACATTATCCTTTAGAATTATATCTAAATTATTTGTGAAAATATATAAATGATAATTTGGGTGGGTTACAGGGTTAAAAATTAGAATTATAATATATGATTTTTGTTAAATAAGTCAATGTGCCTGATAAATTTCACTATAATCAAGACCAAAATAAAATGACAATGCACTATATTTGTTTGAAAATATAAATGTCAAGTATTGTTACTAAATAAATTCAAATTTATTATATTGAATGAATATAAGATATTTCCTTATGAAATATTTTTAATAAAAAAACCAATGTATACTTTTAATGTGAATGAAATTTAATTATTATAACTTTAATAGTTTTGAAAATAAATTTATTCCTAAAAATATTATTTTCATAAAATTGTTTTCATTATTTCAAAAATAAAAGTATATAATGATTAGATAATATTAATATATATTGATAATATTTATAATATATTAAAAATAAATTTTAATTGACATGATATATGAGTAAATAAATTTTATCATTTTATGAAAATCTATTTTATGATATAAATAGTTTTACTATATATTTTATGATTTTATTTAATTTTTAAATTATAAATTTTGTAAAAAACATGTACTAAATGATAATAATTTTTTATTAATAAAAATAAAATAATTTTAATATGAGTTTTAGGTATTTTTATTAATGAATTAATGTATATGAAAAGAATATTTTAACAAATATCATGTTCTATACTAAATTATTTTTACATGACATTAAATTGAAAATTTTGGAAAATACATCCATAAAAATATACGATTTTATATTATATTCATACTTTTTAAATTGTTGTATTTAATTTACAATCCTATAGAATTTTTTTTGAACATAAGTATTATCCTCTAAAAAATTAATTTTTTAAATTAATATTATTATTTTTAAAAATAAAATTCTATCAGCTTTATGAATGGAATCAAATTAGATTGAGATTATTTGGAGAAGTATTGGATCCAAATTATATAATAAATAATAATCCAATTAAATTAATAATGATTAAGATACCTTATGTAAAAAAATAATTACTATAGTAAATGATAAAATTGTAAAAATAATGATTTATTGGGAAAGGGATCGAAAACAATAAAAATATTTATATAGTTGAGTGTATGAGTTTTGGATCGATATTATCTTTTATCTACAGAATTATTAATAAATTATTTATCTATATGTCATATTTTTTATCCCATTATATTTAATTTAAATATGAACAAAAATTCTATTCTTACCACAAAAATAATTGTTCCTCTCACCATTTCTTCATCGCACTCCAAACAATTAAATTACATAATGAAGACATACCATTTTTCCTTCTAGTTGATTAAAAATTTCACATATTTAACTTATAGTCGTAAGTGATTTTTTATATCATCTATGTCCAATGGGACATACCTTGGAAATCTAAAAGTCCTCAATGTGATAAATAATGATTACATAATTTTTATATTATCAATTTTTTTCATCAATTATAATTTTAAAATATATATGTAAATATAAAAGTATTAGTTATCTATTTAATTTTATTAATGTTTAGTTATATTCATTATAAAATTTTCCCTTTTAAATTATAAAAAACTAAATTATTATATATGTGTTGTGCGGACAACCACATTTACGACATAACATGATTCTTTTTCTATTTAATGAATTCATGAGAATTATAAAAAATAATTTAATAAATAATTATTATAAGTATATGTTTTGTTGTTTATTAAATAATATATCATAATAATCATTTCTAATTTTTTAAGGAAAATGAAATCGGCAACCATTAATATATGCAGACAATACCCTCGTGGAATAATGTATTTTATATTTTTTTATTCACAGACAGAGATTATGGTTTGCCATCAGGATTATGTTAAATGGTAATTATGATCTTTATAATATCAATATTTTTATTTTATTAAAAATTTCAATAACATATAATGATGGAATCAACAAATTATTATCATTGGTTAAATGATTTATATCAATATTACTATAAAGATGAGTTTTCTCTTATTCTTAATTAATGAATTTTGAAAATATATTTTATTTTATATAATTGATCTTTGTAAATATAAACCAATTAGTACCAAATAGTATCTGTTGACGCTCCTTTCGTCACAGAATCTAAAGATCCGAAAAGGGAAATATCTGAGCTCAAAGTGATTCAACCTTCGAAGAAAACAACAAAAATCGACAAAGGCATGAACAAAGGATCGACAACAACCTCACCGCGCAAGTTATCTAGCTGTCGCGCAGGTGTACTTGCGCGGCGACTTTGGTCGCGCAAGTGACATGCGCGACCTAAGTGGTAACCGCCCAGTAACCGCCCGGGGTCTTCTTTTGCCTATAAATAGACCCTGTGGGCCCCCCATTTGAAAAGATCATTTTTCCAGAAACTCGGATTGAAGCTCCCGACGCCCAAGTCTCTTCTCAAAGCTTCCAGAACACTTCTAAGGTAATTTCTTACCTAGAACGGAAGATTTAAAGAGAAGAAGGAAGGCCTAAGTGTTGAAACTCATCAACACTTGCCCGCCGCCTTATTCCTTCAATATAACTTGCGCGTCCCTTTTATGGAAGAACCTCGAGAACATTCTAAAGGGTTTAAAAAAGAGTCGCTAAGTATTTCAATGCTGGTTGAAAATCGTGCAAGTACACCATGTGTCGCGCAGGTATACCTACGCGACCAATACTTGCGCGCCCACGGAAGACTTGCACGCCTTGCAAGACTTGCGCGCCCCTATCTTTTTGGGTTCCCATCATTCCCATTTTTACCACTCTTAAGCCATCACACCTTTCCTTTTTATGATTCAGTCTTCAAGACACTCTTCAAAGCCATTTATGGCATGATTTCTTGATTTTACTTTCTTATCTGAAAGGAATTCTGTGGAATCTCTCTCAAAGTCTAGTGATTTAAATATCCTTATGTCACTAAATATGGAGAGTTCATTCATTCAACCTCATCCTTTAAGATGAGAGAATCCTAATCTGGGTCTCCTTTTCAGAAATAATCCCCAGTTATAAAACCTTTAATCTGGGCATCTTCCTCAGGAGTAAGCCCCAAATTCTTAAAGTTCCCAATCTTGGGCATCCTCCTCAAGAGTAAGCCACAATCGAGTCCTCTAATCTTGGGCATCTTTCTTAAGAATAAGCCCCAACCTCAAATATGGGCATCCTCCTCAGGATTAATCCCCAATAAAGTCCTCTAATCTTGGGAATCTTTCTTAAGAATAAGCCCCAACCTCAAATATGGGCATCCTCCTCAGGAGTAAGCCCCAATCAAGTCCTCTAATCTTGGGCATCTTTCTTAAGAATAAGCCCCAACCTCAAATATGGGAATCTTCCTCAGGAGTAAGCCCCAAATTCATAAAGTTCCCAATCTTGGGCATCCTCCTCAGGAGTAAGCCCCAATCAAGTCCTCTAATCTTGGGAATATTTCTTAAGAATAAGCTCCAACCTCAAATATGGGCATCCTCCTCAGGAGTAAGCCCCAATCAAGTCCTCTAATCTTGGGCATCTTTCTTATGAATAAGCCCCAACCTCAAATATGGGCATCTTCCTCAGGAGTAAGCCAAAAATTCTTAAAGTTCCCAATCTTGGGCATCCTCCTCAGGAGTAAGCCCCAATCAAGTCCTCTAATCTTGGGCATCTTTCTTAAGAATAAGCCCCAACCTCAAATATGGGCATCCTCCTCAAGAGTAAGCCCCAAACCTTAATCCCTAACCTGAGTCTCCTTTTCAGGAATAAGACTCAGTCATAACCTGGGCTTCCTTTTCAGGAGTAAGCCCCAAGTCCCCTAACTTGGGTTTCCTTTTCAGGAATAAGACTCAGTCATAACCTTGGGTCTCCTTTTCAGGAATAAGCCCCAAGTCCCCTTAAATTTCTCTTAACCAGTCATAATTTACCTTTGATTTGGGTTTCCATTTTAGGAGTAAAACCCAATCATAAGTCCCCTCCTATCTTGGGCATCCTCCTTAGGAATAATCCCCAAGATTAGAGTATTCAAATCTCCATGAAGCACATATAACTTTATGGACCCTGTTCATGGATTTTCTCCCTAAAAGTAAATCCTAAACCTTCATCTATCTGGGCAGTCATCCATACATAAGCCCCAAACAAATTCTTATGATTGCATCTTTCATGGAACAATTGTCTAAATTTTACCAATACCTCTTGTTTCTCACACCGAGCATGACTCATGTGAGCTTAGAGTGTAAAAGTAATTATGACATTCATCTTTGAGCCATCAATCATAAACATCATACTCCATTTCTCAAACTACGTGGGTTCTAATTCTTTTTCCAAAACCAAGGATACGTAGGTAGCCCATTTATGGGTTCGATCCCAACTTTGAAATAATCTCTGTCCTTCTGAATGACGATAAACTTCAAGTGCCCCACTGAGTGGCTTTAAAACCAGCCTGGTCATCATAATGACCAAGAGAATTTTATATAAATGTTCTGAAAGATACCATTGACCAAGAATCTCTAAACAGATATAGATGATTCTCTATTGATTAAGAACCTCGAATACATATAAAAGATTCTCTAAATTTCGTTGCATATTTAATCATTTATTGTTAAAACTAAAGGAAAGCACATTTTATACTTGGTAATGTAATAAGGATTCACGAACATAACTTAAATCTATAAAGAGTGTCCCGGAGTAGACAATAATTCCCCTCAAAAAGGTGTGATGAGTCCGACGTCCCATCCTCTCGACCAATGCAAATTCCTAAGCCTCATCAGTCCACAATCTAATGAGCACATACCTTTGGAAAGTAGGTCCGAACGGATGTGGAATCATTGGATGTTTTCGGTTCTACGAACAAACCCGTTAGAAACCGATCGGAACGTTTGAATCTCCCGTCCAGGAGGTCATCCCCGGATTCCGTGCGAAACAAAAATGGTGAACCCGACGTGAAACCTTAACCATGTTAAAGTGATGTTTTTCTTATTTGTTAGGCCCCTTGGGCCAAACAAATAAATCATTGACATGTGCTCATCCAAAAGATGCAGTGGCCAGATTCATCTTGATTATGAATGTTATATGGAACAGGCACTCTTTTCTCAAGATCTTCTGCAAAATGGCTTCCCATAAATTCACCCCTTTGAATACTGCTGCTGTAAACACCTTTACTGTGAGGTCTGCTGCTGTAAAAACCAATGCTGCTACTCCTGCTGGAACGTCGTCCGCTCTGAGGATGACATCACCAACTCAGCGTCTTTAACGCTGGGTTTCTAATGCACTGGTTAAGGAGTACATTCGCAATGGTACTATCCCAACTTTGGAGGCCGCTCGTCAAGCCCTCCAAGTTAACAACTCTACCTGGTCATCCGGACAACGGCGGCCAGCAATCAAGAAGCAGGCGGTGCTGACTACCGTCTCCAACCGTTTCGGGTCGTTATCCCTGGAACGCAATTTCCATTCACTCCCTTACTCTGAGGAAGTGAATGAGCAGGTCCCTAAGGGCCTTAATTCTTAAAGAAAGGAGTCCTTTTCGAGGGCTCCCATCAACAATCGCTGCCAGACTCGTGCGGTAGTGCGCCCTCAACATGATGAGGGTACCGACTCCAGGCATTCAGCTCAGGTTCCTCGAACCCGAGCAGGCAAGATGAACCGCCAGAGACGGAATCCGGTTAACAATAGGTAGGTTGTCATCCCTGCCATCTCCGGAGAAGTCCACCAACCTAACATGGTGGCAAACAACGAGCAGGCATACACCCCTGTTCATTTTAATTCCGCTGTCTAGCAGACTCGTCTGGCAGCATCAAGCCTATCCCGCCAGTCAATTCCGGCGGAGTACCATATGCAGGAACATACACCTGCTTATACATCACCAGTTAGTCAGCAGGCTCGTCTGACTACATATGATGGATCTCGTCAACCGCGTTTGGCGAAGTGTAATCAGCAGACACATAAACCTGCTAATACTAATCAAGCCTACCAACAGTCTCGCTTGGTAGCGCACGGGGAAGTCAGTCGGAAAGTCCCGACGACAAACAGGAGGCAGACTCAACTCTCTGTCTCCACACTTGAGTACTGTCAGGATTCACTGATAGGAAGATGAGGACAGGAGCAGGCACATACACCAACTCCAAGACCGAAATGGACGTATATCCCTGTTCCTGCGGCTGAAGTCACCAAACATATTTTGTCAATGGTGAAAGAGCAGAAGAAAATTCCTGCTCATATTCTGGATTCTTTCCAGGATATCATAACAGCTTCAGCATCATCACAGGGACAGACACATAAATCTATCTCTAGCAGTGGAGTGACACATCAACGATTCACTCCGAAACAGACACACACATCTGTTCCAGTCCAAGAGGGTTATGGGGCATACTCCCCCATATCATACGGACAACCAAGTCAGGCACATACACCTGATTAGAGTGGAGATCGTCAGCCTAACCTGACCATCTTTCCTGATCAGGCACATACACCTGCTCAGAGCAATCACTTTCGTCATCAAGTGGTTTCTAAAGCGAGTAAGAAGGCATCTATGAAAAAGATCTGCCCAGCACAGTCAGGAGATCAAAGGCCAATCTGTAACCAAGCCTTGCTCGATGCTGGAGTTCATGAAGCCCTCAGACATTTATCTGTCGGAATTCAAGATTCTACTCCCTCAGTTCCCAATAACAGGAACATTAATTCTGAAGGTCTTCAACAGACACTTCCTCATGAAGGCTTGCTTCATGAAAATTCGGTCAATCTTGAAGTTTCTTCTTCAGATGAGAACCACAAGAACCCTCTGTGTGGTCAGAAGACCAAGGAGCAAGATTTCTCATCTTTTTCTGTAACCCATTATGGTGGTCCTCCCCATGGTGATGAACTTCGCTGTGAAATTCCTCTCAGCAGTAGTGATTCACGTTGTCTCGAAAATTCTTCAGAAGGCAATGTAGTGACGAGAAAGACCTCGTATCTCGAGGAACTTGCAAACTTAAAACCAGTCATGTCTGATGCTTTACTATAGGCAGGTGAAACTCTTTCTCCATCAGAAGATATCCTGGGGTTCAGGTTATTCTCCGAACCATCCCCAGGTCAATCATCTTCCAGCATGAATAGCGGACTCTCTACCAGTCTTGTTGAATCCGATGAAGCAACAAGGAAACACCAACTCTGGTCAAAACAGGTAGAAGAATCATTATTTAATGATAAAGAGGAAATGCTGAACATGAGGAAAAAACTGGAAAAAGGTGAAGTACCAGTCATGTTTTGGCCTTTGGCTGACTCCCAGTACGACATTCCAAAGATGTTGACGGATGATGGAATCCATGATATTCGTCTCAACATATGGAAAACTCTTTTTCAATTAAAGAAGAAGGTATTATCTTATGATGAATATGAAAATTATCTTATGATAATAGAAGGGATACAACGTCAGATTGATTTGGCATCTCTATCAGTCTCTCGGTATCCGAATGCTAAAAAGCAACAGAGAACCCTTCAACATTCATGCCTTGGCGCACTAAGAAAATTGCGTCAGTTAATTGCCAATGCTCCATCTGATGTTTATATCAGAGGATGGGGAGTTCACGGAGCACTACATTTCACAGTGCTTTCCAGTCCGCATAGCCCGCCGAAAATGGTCTCATGCAATGTTATTGCCCATGGCCGGCCAAAGTCAATGGGCTTTGTTCATAATCAAAAACTTGCTCAAGAACAGGATTCAACTATTTCCTCTAAAAATCAAGCATATAGAGAACAAGTTGTTGAATTTCTCATACATTAAGCAGGCGAGAATATTGCAGAAGCCTCTCGTCTGGAGCAAACACGTCATCAAATGACAGAAGTTTTGGAAATCATCCAACGGTCTGTTCAACCAGGTGATAAAAGTGGATACAGGTTGATGCATCCAGCTAATTTCCGAACTAATATTCGCAAGATCAAGAGAGATTTTAAGAAAATCTCACACATAGCATGTCAAGAGACACCCCAGCTTGTCAGACTGGGGACTTCTCTAACCCAACCCTCAGAGTCAACAAATGGGATTCGAGGAGTTGAGCGGAAACAGTAGGAACATCCCCAGTCCACCGGACTGGGGACATTTTCAAATCCTCAATCCCTCCCTCAGAGAAAGTCAGTATTCTCTCGATTAGGTAATAAGACTCAAGAGAAACAAAGAGCCAAGTTATCAGAAGATTCTCTCCAAGTGATGGTTCTCCAAGAAGTTCCAGAGGTATCAAGTCAATGGAATTCCATGTCTCATCATGGACATGGAAGAAGACAATATCACAGAAATGCTGATAGAAAGGATTCCATGCAATATGCATCCATTAATTTCATCAATGTCGTTGCTGCTGATTCACCAGATGAGGCTCAATCAGGGGGATCAGACGAAGAGGTTCTTGCTCAAGAAGTTGCGCACACAGACCTAAATAAAGAAGGTGTGCGCACACGTAATCAAAGGCTTACCCAAAATATGGGTATTCCTTCAAGTAACCCACATCCCCCTCTCCGAAAAGGATCCAATAAGGGGAAAGGAAGGAATCAGGTTACTTCTCACCCTTCCTCTGAAGGAGGTCAATCGATCTCATTAGAGCAAAGGTTTGCACAACAGGAGGAAGAAACGAAAGAATTAAAAAGGTTGAATGCAGAACTACTTCAGAGTAGTATTCTTCATAAGAATGCTGAAATCCGACAGCCGAAGGAATTTGTTGTAACTACTAAGATGGATCAGGAATATCCTCCTTTATCAGTACACCCACAGAGGTCTAATCCTACGGGTCAAACGCAACAACGGTTGGCAGCACTACCATCAGTTGCAGCACCAACCACCACGTCTGTCCAAGCTCCATTCATTGCACCTACCCAAAACCAAGTTCAACCTGACATTTCTCAAAAGTTAATAACTATTATTGAGTCATTAATAGCTCGATTAGAAACTATTGAAGGGAAATGGGCGCAAGTTCAACCTGAAAAGAAAGTTTACCCTAAATGGGTAGATTCAATTTCTCCTCCATCCAGTTTTGGAAACCCTGTTTTCCCTACTTTCAATGGATCAGGCGACCCCGAACAACATTTTACTCATTACGTGTCTTGTTGTGATCCTATGATGGGAACTCCCGAGCATCAAGAAGTAGTGAAACTCAGATGCTTCGTGAGAACCTTGCAAGGACCAGCTTTTGTCTGGTATACAAGCTTGCAATCCCGGGCAGTCATCGGATGGGAGGATATTCGTCAAAAATTACTTCTTCAGTTTAGCTCATCTTTTCCAAAAACGACAGTTTTCGATCTTACAAACTGCAAGCAAAGGGAGAATGAAAGAGTCTCTGAATTCATTGCTCGTTGGAAGGGATTAACAAATTCCCTGAGTTTAGCACTCCCTTAAGAGGAATTGTTGCCAATCTGTGTGGCAAATTTGGTGACGAATTACGCCCGCCTTTGATCCCTGTGAAATACACAGGAGGGTTTCGAGGCCTTACTTCAATCACTCAGCAGATTGAAGATTCCCTTATACAGGCTAAGGTTAAATCTCGTGTAATTCCATCAGCTCCAGGAAGGAGAATGGGTAAAGCGGAAACTACTACAGTTATGCTTAAACAAGCACCTGTACCTATTTCTACTTCAAAACCTTCATCTTCTCGAGGGTCTCTACCTCCTGAACGCCAACAAAAAAGGCCGTTT
Source organism: Viscum album (assembly GCA_963277665.1). Lineage (NCBI taxonomy): Eukaryota > Viridiplantae > Streptophyta > Magnoliopsida > Santalales > Viscaceae > Viscum > Viscum album. Next base: position 409,536,039 of record OY728128.1, on the reverse strand, counting down.
CGTCCAAATGATCAAAGAGATCAACGAGGAAAAAAATTTGAGGATATGAAGAGTAAAACATAATCTTTCCGAAATGAGCAAGTTCCTGGTTACTTCATTTCAACTCTGGAAAATAATTTGGTTCAATTACCAGTGCCCAAGAGGCCAAACAAGGAAGGAGATGAAGACCGTCCCAATTATTGTCCCTTTTATCAAATGTTGGGGCATCCCATCCAGGAGTGTTTTGTCTTTAAAGACCTCCTGCAAAAGACGGTCGACTTGGGACAAGTCAAATTAAAGGGTTCTTCAGCTCATGTAGCATGTATTACCGCTACAGATCCAGAGGAAGGAGGTGAGTGGAAGGAATTTAAAAGCAAAACTACGAAAAAATATGATGATTGGATGGTCAGAACGACAATCAATCGGACCCATTCCATTTTGCGAACACAATTGAAGAAGGCAATTGTGTCTCCTACAAATGTTGCTGTAAAGCCTCCCTCAAAAGACAAATCCTCAAAAGGGCAGCACAATTCAAAGAAGAAAGAGGAATCAGAAGAAGATGAGTATGTATCAAAGCCTATATTGTCTTTGACTCTGGCAGATTTCATGCCAACTACTTCAAAGCAATGGGCACCGCCCCATCAAACGGCACAACCTAAACAGGATAACCAGGAAAGAAGCCTCCCCAGCTTGAACCAAAATGGGAAGACCTTATTCAATACATAAGGTCTACTCCAATGGAGCATATTCTCTAATCTCAATGGATGGAGAACACATCACGACTCCAACTAATGCCATATTTCTGAAGAAATATTTTGAATAAACACAAAATATGGTCCCCAAAACCAAGACTCTTACAATTGGTTCATACAGCAATTGTCCAGTATGACTTTAAACTGCATCATCATCCCCGATCTATGCATATGACCTTAAACTATTTGAAATATCGTCCAACATGACGTTAAACTGTGTCACATTCAATGTCCTAGCTACATGACTTTAAACTGTACATCACTAGTTCGTCCTTGCTATATGACGTTAAACTATACAGCAGATGTCCAGTATGACTTTAAACTGCATCATCATCCACGGTCTATGCATAAGACCTTAAACTATTTGCAATATCGTCCAACATGACGTTAAACTGTGTCACTTTCAATGTCCTAGCTACATGACTTTAAACTGTACAGCACCAGTTCGTCCTTGCAATATGACGTTAAACTAAACAGCCATATTTTTTGTCCGAGATGACATTAAACTATATTGTGTCCTAGCAACATGACAATAAAATGTGTGGCACTTCCAACGTCCAGCATGACGATAAACTGCAAAAAGTCCCTAGAACTGATATCCTCATATTGGTTCACCTAAGTCCTAGCTACATGACTTTAAACAGTACACCACCAGTTCGTCCTTGCTATATGACGTTAAACTATACAGCAATGGTCCAGTATGACATTAAACTGCAACTTTGTCCCACACGACATTAAACTGTGAAAAAGTTCCCTAAACCGTCCAGCATGACCTTAAACTGCATCATCCCTGGTCCATGTATATGACCATAAACTATTTGCAAATCCCTTACGTCCAGCAAGACGTTAAACTGTGAAGTCCTAAACTACATGACGTTAAACTGTATAAAAGTCCCTCACGTCCGAAAAGACGTTAAACTATATAATCATTAAAGGTCCAGCATGACATTAAACTGCACCATCCACGGTCCATGAATATGGCCTTAAACTATTCGCACTTTCGTCCAATATGACGTTAAATTGTATTGTCCCCATCATCCTAACTACATGACGCTAAACTGTACAGAAAGTCCTTGTTATGTCCTACATGACATTAAACTGTTATTGTGTCCCTGCTACATGACACTAAACTGTGCAGCACCAATAGTCCTAACTGCAAGACTTTAAACTGCATAGTCCCTTTTTTATGTCCTACATGACATTAAACTGTGCACCGTTAAGATTGTTGTTTCCTCTTGTTTCTCACACCGAGTATGACTCACGTGAGCTTAGAGTAAACATCAACCATAACACTCTCCTTGGGCCACTAACCATGTGTAAGTCCCAAAAACATTTTAATTAGATCGTTATCCCCAAGAACAACTTGATCATTAATTCATTATTTAATTGAACTACACGGACATTGATCCTTTCCCTCCAGGCTGGGTATGTAGGCAACCTCCCAAGGTTCAAGCCTAAAAACAATCACTTCACATCGGTTCACCACCATCTCATATGTTGTTGATTCGTGAAACCGCCCCTGGAATCAATATCTTTACATTGAGTCACATTCGTCCTTGTTATATGACGTTAAACTATACAACACTTTTGTCCGGTACGACAATAAACTACAGTATTCTTTGATTTCCTCATTTGAGAGAGAACTATTATTGACATTGATTTTTCAATCATGGTTTTCATTTTTAAAAGACTACGTGCATACATGGTAATGCCTAAACATTTTATCTTAGGTTAAAACCATCATTGCACTAAAGTCCCCCTTCACCCTTCACATGTACGAACCAAATTTGTACAAAGGGTAGTTCTAGAACTACGTGGACTTGATTCCCATCCTTATGGGATACGTAGGAACATTCAAGTGTCCCTCGAATCCAGTCCCAAGTCTTTTTGGGCCTAACCCCAAATTTCACTTTCAGTCCCTTGGCTGAAAATACCCCATGAAAACACACACTGTGTATTCATTATTATGGTCCGAATTCTATGACCCTAAACTAATATCACTCATCCTTTCGTCCTGCACGACGTTAAAATGCATTTCAAGAACTTCTTATGGCTTGATTCTTATTCTTATGAGATACGTAGTGAAGTCCAAGTTTCAATTCAGGACCCAGCCACAACATGATTATGGTTTTCATTGACCTATGTATCTCTATATACATTGGACAATACCCATCTTTATGTATTATAATCCTAACCTTAAATATTTTCAGATCTTCATAACCCTTTTTCATGACTTCTAATCACAAAAATGTCAAACTTCTGAGAATTCTTTTTCCTGACTATGCAGCACGTGCCCATAGGTGGCCTTGCATAAACAGTCCACATAACAGACTTGTCAGCCAAAAGATGATATTTATTTGACCATGCAACCAATGCCCTTAGGTGGCCCTGCATATTTCAACCCCCTAACGGGTTTTGTTAAATAATAGTAACTTCATTCTTGGGAAGAATGCCTCTTTTGTCCTTATTTGTCTTAAACGACAGTATGTAGGGATCCGCAAAAAATATCCATCCTTAACATATTTGTCCCATATCCTTTTTCATGATCTGAAAGTATTCAAGTCTATGGTTTATTCTTCTTCCCTACGTTTGGGTCAGACCTTCGTAGGAGTGATGTTCATCCAGTTCTTCGATATTCTTGTTCGGAAATATCTTCTCCATATTCAAGTACCCCTTTCCATACAACAAACTCTATACATTAGAAAATTTGAATCTCCATAAACATTCACTGGCTTTTAGCACTAGGAAAGTAAATTTCTGGGAGTTCTTTTTCCTGACTATGCAGCATGTGCCCATAGGTGGCCTTGCATAAACAGTCCACATAACAGACTTGTCAGCCGAAAGATACTATTTATTTGACCATGCAGCCAATGCCCATAGGTGGCCCTGCATATTTAAACCCCCTAACGGGTTTTTTTAAATAATAGTAACTTCATTCTTGGAAACTACCTCTTCTAATGCCTTTTAGCTCTTTTTCATATCATTCCTCAGATTCAAATATTCTTAAGTCATAGTTTACATTTTTTCTCTCATGCTTGAGTATGGTAATATGTCTGTAGATAAATTGTCAAGGAATTGAATCCTTTTTAATCCATTTCGGTCAAAGCTATTTCGACCCTAAACATTAGCCCCTTTATCTCCGGCATGCATGACTTTAAACTGCCCACAAAAGACAAAGGAACTTTGAATAAAAGTCAAGTTCCAGCACACTTGTGCGCTGCGCTGCCCTATGTGCACTGCAGACTTGCGCGCCTCCCTTTTCCTTTGGAGGGATTCGATTTCCTCAGAGTCAAATCCTCATTTCTCCCTGGATCCAACTCTGAGGGGGGACTTTTGTTGACGCTCCTTTCGTCACAGAATCTAAAGATCGGAAAAGGGAAATATCTGAGCTCAAAGTGATTCAAAATTTGAAGAAAACATCAAAAATCGACAAAGGCATGAACAAAGGATCGACAACAACCTCACCGCGCAAGTTATCTAACTGTCGCGCTGGTGTACTTGCGCGGCGACTTTGGTCGCGCAAGTGACGTGCGCGACCTATGTGGTAACCGCCCAGTAACCGCCCAGGGTCTTCTTTTGCCTATAAATAGACCCTGTGGGCCCCCCATTTGAAAAGATCTTTTTTCCAGAAACTCGGATTGAAACTCCCGACACCCAATTCTCTTCTCAAAGCTTCTGGAACACTTCTAAGGTAATTTCTTACCTAGAACGGGAGATTTAAAGAGAAGAAGGAAGGCCTAAGTGTTGAAACTCATCAACACTTGCGCGCCACCTTATTCCTTCAATATAACTTGCACGTCCCTTTTCGGGAAGAACCTCGAGAACATTCTAAAGGGTTTAAAAAAGAGTCGCTCAAGTATTTCAATGCTGGTTGAAAATCGAGCAAGTACACCATGTGTCGCGCAGGTATACCTGCGCGACCAGTACTTGTGCACCAACGGAAGACTTGCGCGCCTTGCAAGACTTGCGCGCCCCTATCTTTTTGGGTGCCCATCTTGCCCATTTTTACCCCTCTTAAGCCATCACACCTTTCCTTTTTAAGATTCAGTCTTCAAGACACTCTTCAAAGCCATTTATGGCATGATTTCTTGATTTGAATTTCTTATCTGAAAGGAATTCTCTGGAATCTCTCTCAAAGTCTAGTGATTTAAATATCCTTATGTCACTAAATATGGAGAGTTCATTCATTCATCCTCATCCTTTAAGATGAGAGAATCCTAATCTGGGTCTCCTTTTCAGGAATAATCCCCAGTTATATAACCTTTAATCTGGGAATCTTCCTCAGGAGTAAGCCCCAAATTCTTAAAGTACCCAATCTTGGGCACCCTCCTCAGGAGTAAGCCCCAATCAAGTCCTCTAATCTTGGGAATCTTTCTTAAGAATAAGCCCCAACCTAAAATATGGGCATCCTCCTCAGGAGTAAGCCCCAATCAAGTCCTCTAATCTTGGGAATCTTTCTTAAGAATAATCCCCAACCTCAAATATGGGCATCCTCCTCAGGAGTAAGCCCCAATCAATTCCTCTAATCTTGGGAATATTTCTTAAGAATAAGCCCCAACCTCAAATATGGGAATCTTCCTCAGGAGTAAGCCCCAAATTCTTAAATTTCCCAATCTTGGGCATCCTCCTCAGGAGTAAGCCCCAATCAAGTCCTCTAATCTTGGGCATCTTTCTTAATAATAAGTCCCAACCTCAAATATTGGCATCCTCCTCAGGAGTAATCCCCAATCAAGTCTTCTAATCTTGGGCATCTTTCTTAAGAATAAGCCCCAACCTCAAATATGGGCATCTTCATCAGGAGTAAGCCCCAAATTCTTAAAGTTCCCAATCTTGGGCATCATCCTCAGGAGTAAGCCCCAATCAAGTCCTCTAATCTTGGACATATTTCTTAAGAATAAGCCCCAACCTCAAATATGGGAATCCTCCTCGGGAGTAAGCCCCAAACCTTAATCCCTAACCTGAGTCTCCTTTTCAGGAATAAGACTCAGTCATAACCTGGGCTTCCTTTTCAGGAGTAAGCCCCAAGTCCCCTAACCTGGGTTTCTTTTTCAGGAATAAGACTCAGTCATAACCTTGGGTCTCCTTTTCAGGAATAAGCCCCAAGTCCCCTTAAATTTCTCTTAACCAGTCATAATTTACCTTTGATTTGGGTTTCCTTTTTAGGAGTAAAACCCAATCATAAGTCCCCTCCTAACTTGGGCATCCTCCTTAGGAATAAGCCCCAAGATTAGAGTTTTCAAATCTCCATGAAGCACATATAACTTTATGGACCCTGTTCATGGATTTTCTCCCTAAAAGTAAATCCTAAACCTTCATCTATCTGGGAAGTCATCCATACATAAGCCCCAAACAAATTCTTATGATTGCATCTTTCATGGCACAATTGTCTAAATTTTACCAATACCTCTTGTTTCTCACACCGAGCATGACTCACGTGATCTTAGAGTGTAAAAGTAATTATGACATTCATCTTTGAGCCATCAATCATAAACATCATACTCCATTTCTCGAACTACGTGGGTTCTGATTCCTTTTCCAAAACAAAGGATACATAGGTAGCCCATTTATGGGTTCGATCCCAACTTTGAAATCATCTCTGTCCTTCTGAATGACGATAAACTTCAAGTGACCCACTGAGTGGCTTTAAAACCAGCCTGATCATCATAATGACCAAGAGACTTTTATATAAATGTTTTGAAGGATACCATTGACCAAGAATCTCTAAACAGATATAGATGATTCTCTATTGATGAAGAACCTCGAATACATATAAAAGATTCTCTAAATTTCTTTGCATATTTAATCATTGATTGTTAAAACTAAAGGAAAGCACATTTTATACTTGGTAATGTAATAAGGATTCACGAACATAACTTAAATCTATAAATAGAGTCCCGGAGTAGACAATAATTCCCCTCAAAAAGGTGTGATGAGTCTGACCTCCCATCCTCTCGACCAATGCAAATTCCTAAGCCTCATCAGTCCACAAGCTAATGAGCGCCTACCTTTGGAAAGTAGGTCCGAATGGATGTGGAATCATTGGATGTTTCTGGTTCTACGAACAAACCCGTTAGAAACCGATTGGAATGTTTGAATCTCCCGTCCAGGAGGTCATCCCCGGATTCCATGCGAAACAGTATCCTTATTCATTTTGTATAATTATAATACAACTAAACCACCATTTAATCAACCATTTGTCATAGTAGGTTCATTATTATGTAAGATTAATTTCCCACTTGGTAAATAATATCAATTTATATCATTTAAAAAATTGATCAAATATTTAATGTTATAATACAATATGTAATGAAAAATAATTTTTTTTTGTTATGGTAGAGTTATATTAATATTTAACTCAATAATTAATAAATCACCCTTCATTCATTAAGAAAAAATGAAACTTATTTCTCTTAAACTTAAATATCATGTTTGCTAACAAAAATTATAATGAAATGTAATTGTAGATCTATAAACAATATCTGACTACCTATTTTATATGATTTAATTTTCATTGAATTAAAATCATTGTATCATGTATCAATACCAATATAGTTTTTATTAAAGTAGTTAAAAGAGTTAAAGAATACATACACTTCTGTTGAAAATATGTTAAAACTAAGTATATATATGCATATAATGATTATAAATGTATTGTATTAATTAATATTGTTCAGAAAACTATTTTTGAGAATGTATTTATCAAAATAAATTTTACTATCGAGTATTTATTTATACTACTAAACAAATTCAGATAGAGGAAATGGTTTTCATCAAAAATTTCCCTCTTTGAGACGTATTCCGTTTAATACACCTAATTTCATTTAGGTTGTGTGAATAATAATTATTTCAGATAGAATATCATGAATTATATTATAAGATTATTATTTGGATATCAATTATAAAACCATTAATTAAAGGGGATTTGATTTAAATGTTACTCTGGTCACAATTGTTCAATGTCACAAACATTAATTACTTAAAACATATTTACATTATGTACCATTACATTAATTGATTGTTATATTCACAACCCATGGATGTATTTTTATTAACAAATTTGTTAACAGTAACTACTATGTTAAATTAGTTAAATTTCACTAAATTGAATTTGAGTAAGTTGATACTATAAATTTAAGGAAATTTTATATCACAATATTAATTCATTTAGTTAGGATCATCCTCTTGTGATGAGTCAAAAAGGTTTTCCTTATGACTTTTCCATTCCTTCTTGTTTTGAAAATCACAAACACCTTATCTTTAAGAAAATCGCTTTTATAAGGAAAATTGCTTTTATATGGAAAATTTCTTTTGTATGAAAAATTATCCTTATCATATTTTCATCCAAATTTTTCTTAACTATGAGATTCGGATTCATATCTATTTTCTCTGAATTGTTTGAATCATTGATATAAAGTATTCTGCTTTTAGGATCTGAATTTTGGATAAGAACTATAACAATGATTCACTCCAAAATCCCGAATGAGAACTATGATAAAGTTTCATTTCGATCTCCGGATATGAACTCTGATTACGTTCTACTCCAAATTCCGGATATGAATCCTTATGATGTTTGACAACGAATTCTCATTATGAATTCTGATGATGAATTCTCATTATGAATTCTGATGATGAATTCTCATTACGAATTCTGATGATGAATTATCATTACGAATTCTGATGATGAATTCTCATTAAGAAACCTGATGATGAATTCTCATTATGAATTCTGATGATGAATTTTCATTTCAAATTCTCATTCTGAATTCACCCATTAAACAGAATCTTATCATCTTTGTTTTATACACTCCATATTTGTTTAGACTCCGAAAAATTATTATTGTTTACACTCTGAACCTTCACTCTGAACTTTTGAGATAGATTTTAAACGGTGTTGTACCTTCTGTTACACTTGTTTTATTATAAAATTATTTCATCTATTCTGTTTTAAACAAACCGTGGGCTAAGTTAAACGTGTACATGTCCCTCCGAATTTCATGGAAAATATGATCGTTGGAAGAGGGAGTTGACTGTTGGAATTTGCCTATAAATAGGAGCTCATTTGAAAGAGCTCAGATAGACAATGAAGTTCATCAATCTAGAGACCACACACTGCTAAGGTGATTTCTAGAGAGAGAATTCTTTTCATGCCTTGTGCGTACTGAACCGCTCGTTCAGTTTTTTCATCGTGCAACTCCGAATGTTGGTGATAACATTCCAGGTCTTCTGGGGATAGGAATATAGTGGTGTCGACTATCTTGAAGTTCGAGGGATTCTTTGCTGAGGAAGACAGAGGTTTCCTACTACCTTGATGTTGAGGGCTTGTGGGGATAGCAAGACAGAGATTCCGATATTCGAATCGAGGGCTTACCCTGGAGTGGGTGAGACAGACTTGCTTGAAAGAATAAATCAATGGACCTTTATCCAAGGTTGTTGGATACCCTTCTCTTTGGGTTAAAAGACTTATATCTTTTTACTTGTAGTTTTATTACTTGTCTATTTCCGCTGCATTTTGTATTATAAGAAATGTATAACTTTCTTATACTTACTTACTTGTACTCTGTTTCATTTAGATTCTCTACGATTTAATGTAGAATCTCATACTGTAATTTTTTAGTTAAGTTTCAAATTCTAGAACCATATTTCCGAAACTCACTTTCGGAATCTCTTTCCATGTTTTCATTTGGTATTAGAGGTGTTGTGAATTTTCTTATGTTTAACTTTGTTAAACATATCCCTTTCCTTTGCTTAAGGAAAACATATTTAATCATAACTAACTTTAAATGTTCCAAAGGAATTTTTAAATTATACAATTCACGCCCCTCTTGTAAATTGAGCGTCTACATCATTATTTCGATCCTACAATTGGTATCAGAGCAGGTATCTGGAATACTTGTACTCATGCATATGTTTTTCTTGCTCACTTTATCATTATGAACTTTTCAATTCTGAACTTTCTCATTCTGAACTTTGTTATTACGAATTTTTTCTAATAACAAGTTTGTGTGTCGAAGGATTATAAGTATGGAATAAATTAATGTTCGTTCCATTGATAATCTAAATCCTATAAGACCACCAATCATTGATGGTAGTGATTATGAGTACTGGAGAGATTGAATGAAGGATTTCGTTATCAATACTGGAGTAGACAACTTTGTTATGATTACTGGTGATTATAAAATTCCTGACAAGGAAGTTAGAACTTTTACTAACCAGGAAAAGAAAGAGTATCAACTCAATTATAAGGTACACAATACTCTACTGTGTTCAATGACCAGAAATATATATATCCAAATTTGTTCTTGTGAAGCAGCTAATTGTATCCGGAATAAGTTATAGGTTACACACTTTGGAACTTCTATGGTAATTGAGACTAGGAGAGGTATGCTTAGAGCTGAATATCATGGTTTCAACTTTCTTTTTGGTGAACCAATTTGTAAAGTTCAATAGAGATTCATGACTATATTCAACAGCCTACAGTCTATGGGAGGGAAAGGTTTAGATGATGAAGCACTTGGGGATAAGATAATTTATATCATGCCCAATTAGTGGGAATCCAAAAGAACTACTATAGATGAGAACAGGATTGTCACTCAAATTTCTCTTGATTAGTTATTTGGAACTCTTCTCCAACATTAAACCAGAATGAAGAGAGATACTGAAAAAATCAAAAATAAAATTGGAAATGGTACTGTTGCTTTTACAACAACATAAAACCATATGAAATCTATGACACCTGAGAGAGTAACCAGATCCAAGTCCATGAAGATGGTAGCTCAATCAGATTCTAGTGAGAGTAAAATATCAGAAAATGAATTAGAAAATCTTGCTCGAAGGATGAACAAGATTGCGGGCCAGAGAAATTCCCAATACAAGTATAATAAAAAGGATAGGAAAGATAAAAAAATGGAGACGTCACTTGTTATGAATGCAAGAGAGCTGGTCATATAAGACCGGACTTCCCTTTTCTCAAAAATAAAGAAAGCAAAGAAAGGCATTCAGACAGGAACGAAAGGAAATATTATAAAGCCAAAGCTAAGAATGTTATGAAAGATAATGATACCTGGAGTGCCAGTGGTGGTGATTCTTCAGATGAATCATTTGATTACGAATCTTTAGGACAGACGAATCTTGGTCTTATATCCAGATTACCTATTGAAAATCATTGTTTTATGGCTAAGGTACGAATAGATGAATCATTGACCAATGTTTCATTAGATTCTAATGATAGTAAGTATTATAACTCTTCTGATGAAGAATCCTCTTCTGATGAAGAAAATACTTTACCTACTTATGAAGAAGTCTCTAGGATTGGTGAACTTCTTGAGATTGAGAATTCTAAAATCAATAAGAAACTTGATTAGGAAAACTCTAGTAATTCTATTCTTACAAAATATATATTAGATCTTTCCAATGATCTTGATAGAAAAAATGCTGATTTTGAAAGTATTTCAAAAGTTCTTGAAGAAGTATGTTCTGAGAAGATCAAACTCTCTAAAGAATTAGAAAAAGTAATTTCTAAGAAAAATGTTTTTGAGCCTAGCTCTAGTTCTAATTCAAATGATTTTGAGGATAAAAACTTGGTTATAAAACTCAAGTCCGAAATATTTTCCATAATGAAGTGTTTATCAAACATTACACATGGTACGGAAAATTTTTATAAAATGTATTCCCAAATAAGACCATTAAGAAATAAATCTGGATTTGGTTATACCCATGAGAAATCAATTTTTAGTAACAATTATTTTGTTCCTAAAAGTGCCCTATTTTGTACTATGTGTCAATGTGGTGGTCACTGGGCAAAGAATTGTTACTTAAACAAAACCCAATCTCTAGTTTTTCACAAAGCTTATTTCTCTAAGAATATGTGGGTACCTAAAATTTTATTATCTAGAAATCTCAGATCCAAACAAGTTTGGATTACGAAAGTTTAATTCTCTTCTTGATTTCAGGAAAATAAAGAGTGTACCAGAAACAATACATGGTACATTGATAGTGGATGTTCCCAACACATGACTGGTAACAAAACCAATTTTAAAAGGATTATCAAAAACGAAAGGAGGAAAGGTAACATTAGGAGATAATGCTAAGGGAGAGATTGTTTTTATTGTGAATATTGTTCTTCTTGGTAAAACCTTGATTTCATATGTTCTTATTGTTAAGGGTCTTAAGGACAACCTCATTAGCATAAGTCAGTTATGTGATGAAGGTTATCTTTTGAATTTTAGGAATGATAAGTGCTTAGTTCACAATTACAAGGAAGAATTTATTCTCTCATCCACAAGGCAAGATAATGTTTACACTTTTAACATAGAAGACCTTAGAAGCCAAGATTTACCATGCCTAAGTGCAATGGAATATCATTCCTGGTTATGGCATAGAAGATTAGGTCACTGTAACCTTAGGAACCTATGTAAACTCTCTAATAAAAAACTAGTTAAGGATCTACCGGAGCTTAGATTTGATTCTTCTAAAGTTTGTGATCCTTGTAAATATGGAAAGCAACAAAAATCTAGTTTTAAATCAATTGGTGAATTCTCGACAACCGATGCATCACAGTTAGTGCACATGGATCTTTTTGGTCCAACACAAATTGGAAGTATTGGAGGCAAATAGTGTGTGTTCTTTCAAGTCGATGATTACACTAGATTTACTTGGGTCTATTTTCTAGAAAAGTCGTCTGAAGATTTTTCTTATTTTAAAAGTTTTAGAGCTCAAGTTAAAAATGAGAAAAAACTTCCATTGAAAACTATTCATAGTGATCATGGAGGTTAATTTCAAAATTATGATTTTGAAAAATTTTGTAGTAGAAAAGGTATTACTCGCAATTTTTCAGCACTTAGAACTCCTCAACAAAATGGTGTAGTTTAGAGAAGAAATAGAATTCTTCAAGAGATAACTAGAACCAAGTTGATTGAATATTATAGAGCTAGACATATCTAGGCTGAAGCTGTAAGTACTGCTTTCTATACTATAAATCGAGTTTTGATTAGACCTTTTCTTAATAAAACTCCTTATGGGTTATGGAATGGTAGAAAACCAAAACTACCCTAATTCAAGGTTTTTGGTTGCAAAGTATTCATTTTGAATAATAAATATAACTTACATAAATTTGCACCAAAATCTGATGAAGGAATTTTCTTCGGTTATTACAAAACTTCTAATGCTTATAGAGTTTTTAATAAAAATACTTGTACTGTTGAAGAAACAATACATGTAAAATTTGATGAGTCTGATCCTTTTGTTTTTAATCCATCCCAGCCTACATCTTCGGATGTGTTTTCAATAACTGATTGACAACCTTTGATAGAAGATCCTTCTGATATGGAAAATGTTCAAGAAGATACTTGTGAAACATTTACCCCATAAGACTTTCTACAATATATTGATGAACAGGCTTTTCAAAACCCAAATTAGGAATTTCTTAAGAATCATCCTAGTGATAGTATCATTGGTGATGTAAATCAACCCGTGAGGACTAGAATTTCCTTATGAAATGAAGTTGAACATCTGGCATTTCTTTCCCAATTAGAACCTAAAAGCACTGATGAAGCCTTAGGTGATTATGATTGGATAAAATCCATGCAAGATGAACTAAATGAATTCGAAAGGAATGAATTCTGGACTTAGGTTGAAAGACCTAAGGAAACTTTTGTTATTGGAGTAAAATGGGTTTTCAGAAATAAATGTGATGAAAATGGAGTCATAGTTAGAGATAAAGCTAGACTTGTTGCTAAAGGATATAATCAGAAAGAGAGAATAGACTATGACGAAACCTATGCTCGAGTAGCTATACTTGAATCTATCCGTATTCTACTTGCCTTTGCAACATTCTTTAATTTTAATCTTTTTCAAATGGATGTGAAATGTGATTTTCCTAATGGTTTTGTTGCAGAGAAAGTTTTTTTGAACAACCTCCTGGATTTGAAGATACAAAACATCCTGATTATGTTTTTAGACTTACCTAAGACTTTTATGGCCTTAAACAAGTCCCATGAGCATGGTGTGCTAGACTCACTGGATTTTTGCTTCAAAATAACTATGTTAAGGGAAATCCATATCCAACCCTTTTTATAAATAAAGATAACAAAAATGTTTTGATTGTTCAAATTTATGTTGATAACATCATATTTGGTTCAACTCAGCAATCTTTGACCGACTCTTTTTCTTGTCTAATGAAATCTGAGTTTGAAATGAGTATGATGGGTGGGTTTACTTTTTTCCTTGGTTTTCAAATTTCTCAAAAACCAAAAAAACTTACATATCTCAACATATGTATATTATAGATCGTCTCAAAAAGTATGATTATGAAAACAATAAGAGTATAAGTACTCCTATTTGTACCTCAAACTCTTTAGATCTTGATGAAGCTGGGAAACCAGTAGATCAAACATCCTTTAGAGGTATGATAGGAAGTCTACTATACTTAATATCTAGTTGAATAGACATAATATTTTCAGTATGATTATGTTCAATATATCAATCCAATCCGAAGGAATCTCACTTAATGTCAGTAAATAGTATTTTTCGCTACCTTAAGGGAACCATCGATCTAGTATTATTTTATACTTCTGTAAATGATTTTATCCTTAAAATATTTTCTGATGCTAACTTTGGTGGATTTAGAATGGATAGAAAAAGTATATCCGGAACTTGTCATTTATTAGGAGATTCATTAGATTCTTGGTCTTGCATGAAGAAACATTTTTTAGCACTCTCCACTGCTGAAGCTGAATATGTAGCAGCTGGAAGTTGTTGTGCTCAAGTATTGTGGATGCAAACCACACTCACAGACTATGGCTTGAGTTTTAATAAATCTCAAATTTTGTGTGACATCAAAAGTTCCATTGCCATTAGTAAGAACCCTTCACATAATTATCGTGCAAAACACATAGATATTAGGCATCATATTCTCAGGGATCACACACTTAAAGGAGATATCATTCTTCAGTTTATCAGAACACAAGATCAACTTGATGATATTTTCATAAAATCTATTCCTTTTGATATATTTGATTACATTAAACAGAAGTTAGGAATGATAACCGTAAGGTAATCCTCATAAATTAACCTTCTGTTGAAAAAGTTTCCTTATAGAAACAAACTCGTTTTCATAGGGGGGTACATTTTATTGTTAGAGTAACTTTTTTTTCAAATGTTTGTTTTTAAAACTTTTCGGAACTAAAATTCTGGAATAGAAATTTCCCGAACTAAAATTTTCCAAAATGGATATTTTCATATAGAAAACTTCTGTAATGGAAATTTTCGTATTGAAAACTTCTGGAATGGAAAATTTCATATTGGTATTTCCATAACGGGAATGTCGTACCGAATCGTTCATAATGAGTTTTTCATTTTCAAATATTGTAATGAAATTTTCGTAATGAGTTTTCTGTACTGAGTTTGTTTTTCATAGTGAGTTTTGCGAACCTTGTCTTTTCGTAGTAAATATTTTTTTTTATTTTTCGTATTTTTCTTAACAATGTTACCAATTACGAATAATCGTCCTAAGCCAATCTGAATGTTATGATATCCTTACTCAAGTTCTTGTAGTCATACTTTTCTTGCAGGAATTTTCTTATATTTTTCTTTCGGATTATAGTTTTATTAATTCTTTATTTTAATAATAGCCTCAAAAGATCAGATTCAAGTTTTCTTGGGAATTGGCTTTCGACCGTCAGATCTGATCTCATCCTGTCACAATTGTTTGATCAACCGTGGATGTTGAACCGTTTTCTCGTTTCCTATATAAAGGCGACCCCAAATAGTTGTCCCACATAGGTTTTCAAGATCCAGTGTCCCGAAGCTCTGTCTCTCTGTTTTCATACCGTTCCAAACATCAAATTTCTCTGTTTCAAACTTATCAGAGGTCTTCAAATCCGAATTTCTGTGGAAGCAGCTTCTAAAGACTTTTCTGCCTCTAAGCCTATTTCGAAGTGGTTAGTATATAGAGAGAGGCTAGTCCTTCCTAATTTCTTCAACAAGTATGACTCTCTTATTTCCCAGAATATTAAGCTTAATGGATGGGAATATGTTGCGGTGTCAAAACCTGGGAATCAAGATGAAGTATATTCAGATTTGCTTATAGTGTTATATGAAACAGTCTCCTTTTTTAAGGAAGATGGAAGGGAGAAGTTGTATTTTAAGTCTTATGGTAAGACTTATAATCTTTCGTATGCCAAGGCAGCCAGCTTGGTAGGGCTGAATAATAAAGGTGAATCTGAATTCATATCTCATGCGTTGCCGGATTCAAAGGGTATATTCGACAAGGAAAAAGCTTTAGAATCTCTTGGACTAGAAGATGACAAGGCTCCAAAGATTTCTAGTTTATCTACAAATTTTTGTATTCTAAAATTATGGGTACAAGGTCTTATCATACCGAGAATGGGTGACAAAGATAGTTTGAAGAAGAGTAAGATTTATATCCTAGATTTTCTGATAAATCTGAGGAAGTTTAACCTGATGAAGCACATTCTCATTACTCTTGAGAATGTTAAGAATGGAAATTTGAGAGCTCAGATTATAATGTATCCTGCAATCCTCTCAAAGTTGATAGTTCAGTGCCTTGAGTCTTTAAAGGAGGCTTGAATGTCTAAGACAAGAGTTTGCAAGATTATGTTGGTGAGTGATTGTACACTCACAAGAATGGATGTAGTTTTCGACAAGAAGACCAGTCAGTTTATTGATTTACCTACTCAAGAAGAAACAGTTCCGAAAGTTGCTGATCTGGAATCCACTAAGACAGTAAGGAAGAGAAAGTTGAATGAAGTTGAAGTTAAATCATAGAATCACATGTCTAAGGAAGTTCATTCCACACCTGCAAAACCAATGAAGAAGAAATCTTAATCAGGTAAGGTTGTTTCTAAATGGAGGGAGATAAAAGAGAAGAGAGTGCAAGGGGAGCCTTAGTTTGGCTTCGATCCTGCGGGGGCTAATGCCTTGAAGGAAAGAACTGCGGATGAGCTCGATAATCAAGCGAAAGAAAAGAAGCTCAAGAAGAAGATGTATGAGGCTAAGGTAGCTCTGGCTTTGTTGAAGTTCAATGAGATGGTTTCAGAAAGTATTCATGTTACAAGATCTTTTTCATTGGAATATCTACCTGAGACACCAGGAAGAGATTTTGTCGCTCCAGAAGAGACAGCTGCTAAGACTGTTGAGGAAATAAAGCAGATTAAGCAAGTAGAAGAAGAAGAAGTTGTTGCTGAAGGAAGTGGTGAAACAGGACATGTTTTAGAACACGTAGATGATTATAAAGGGACTCCTTCCGAACATTTGTCGCTCTGAACCTCAGAAGCTGAGTCTTCTAAGCTAGTCACTCCAACAATGGAAGAATAGAAAGGAGAAGAAGAAGTATCTTATCACGTAGAGGAAGAACAAATTCTACAAGATATTACTCAATTGGAGAATGTAGAGGATGGTGGTCAGAAACATCCAAATGAGAAAGACAATATTGTTCATGTTTCTTATAGTGAAAAGAGAACTCTGGAACAAGATTCCATTCCAAAAAGAGACAAGGGAAAGCAAATTGTTGCTGATACTCCAAGCTTAGTAGTGGTGAAGAGAAAGGAAGTTGGAAGTTCTTCAAAGAGAAAGCTTGATCAAGATGAAGAAGAAACTTCTCCAAGCTGAGTCTCGGATTCGGAGTAATATTCGTTGGGGCATGATTTTGTTATTCAGTATTTAAAGAAGCTGGTAGGTTCTATTCCGACTTTCTAAATCATTGATTCAAGATGAAAAATGCCTCTCATGATTTGAATCAGAAATCAAACTCCGTATCTATGGTTATGGACAAGTGTGTTGAAATAGAGGCTCAGTTCAAAACGTTCTTTATCAGCTTTGAAGCCCACAAAAGATCTTACAATAGGATGAATAGCTGGTTGAGGATGACTGTGGAAGAAATGAGGCTCTTTGATGAATTTCAAGATAATGTTAAGGATGCTTTTGAGACTGAGGACAGGAAGATAAATGAGCTGACTTCTTCCTTTGAAGAGAAGTTGACAGATTAATAGATCATCCGTATTCAAGAAGTTGGCGATCTGAATGAGAAGCTGAATTCTGTCTCTCAAAACTGGAAGTTTGAAATGGATCATCGTATTGAGTTTGAAGAGAAATTGAAGGCACGGGAAGAAAAGATAAAATCATAGGAAGAAAAGATTCAAGACCAGGAAGAAAATATTGAAGCCCAAAATGCAAGACATGTTTTGTTATAGAAGCAAGATGAAAAAGATCATAAATACTTAAAGAAGATAAAGACTATTCTTAAGGGTCTCATGGCGAAGGAAAAAGATCCCAAATAGACAGATCCGATCTTTTGTTGTATCTAAATTTCTTTGTTGTTGAGCTTTTCAAACTTAATGTAAATTTGTGCTTGCTCATTTCTTTTTTTGTTACTACTAATTTTTTAGGTACTTTGTTATATTTTCCATTCCCTCGAATTCTTTTTTAAAATCACAAAGGGGATGAAGGAAAAGAACTCAAATTAAAGGGGAAAAGAATCTTAACAAAGGGTGAGAATGAAAAACACTCTAATAAGAGATTATCTAAGGGGGAGATTTACATTAAAGAAGACGTTCTTATTCGTAATAAAATGTCACTTCGGAAATCTAGAATACGATCCTTAGAGTTTCAAAGCCTAAGGGGGAGTTAGTCGTATTCATCAATATCCTTAATGCAAAGGGAGATAAGCCTTAATGTTTTTTCTTTTTTCTTAGAATTTATTTTTCTTAAGGATGTTTGTGCTTTCCAAAAAGGGGGAGATTGTTGAGTCAATAAGGTTTTCCTTATGACTTTTCCATTCCTTCTTGTTTTGAAAATCACAAACATCTTACCCTTAAGAAAATCGCTTTTATAAGGAAAATTTCTTTTATAAAGAAAATTTCTTTTGTAAGAAAAATTATCCTTATCATATTTTCCTCCAGATTTTTCTTAAGTATGAGATTCAGATTCATTTCTATTTTCTAGGAATTGTTTGAAACTTTGATATGAAGTATTCTATTTTTAGTATCCGAATTCTGGATAAGAACTATAATAAAGATTTACTCTGAAATCCAGAATGAGAACTGTGATAATGTTTCATTCCAAACTCCGGATACAAACTCTGATTATGTTCTACTCCAGATTCAAGATACGAATCCTTATGAAGTTCGACAACTAATTCTCATTAAGAATTCTGTTGATGAATTCTCATTACAAATTCTGATGATGAATTCTCCTTACGAATTCTGAAGATGAATTCTCATTACGAACTCTGATGATGAATTCTCATTACGAAACCTGATGATGAATTCTCATTACGAATTCTGATGACGAATTGTCATTCTGAATTCTCATTCCGAATTCACCCATTAAACATAATATGATCATCATTGTTTTATACACTTCGTATTTGTTTAGACTCTGAAAAATTATTTTTGTTTACACTCCGAACCTTCACTCCGATCTTTTGAGTAAGATTTTAAATGGTGTCGTACATTCTGTTACACTTGTTTTGTTATAAAATGATGTCGTCTATTCTATTTTAAACTAACTGTTGGCCAAGTTACATGTGTACAGGTCCCTCCGAATTTCATGGAAAATATGACCGTCGGAAGAGGGAGTTGACCATAGTAATTTTCCTATAAATAGGAGATCATTTGAAAGAGCTCAGATAGACAATGAAGTTGATCAATCTAGAGACCACACACTTATAAGGTGATTTCTAGAGAGAGAAAGCCTTTCATGCCTTGTGCATACTGAACCGCTCGTTCAGTTTTTGCTTTGTGCGACTCTGAATGTTAGTGATTACATTCGAGGACTTCCGGGGATAAGAAGAAAGAGGTTCTGACTACCTTGAAGTTCGAGTTCTTCCTTGCTGAGGAAGACAGAGGTTGCCAACAACCTTGAAGTTGAGGGCTTGCGGGGATAGTAAGATAGAGATTCTGATATTCATATTGAGGGCTTACCCGGGTGTGGGTAAGGAAGACTTGCTTGAATGTGTAAATCAAGGGACCTTTATCCATTGTTGTCGGATACCCTTCTCTTTTGGTTAAAAGACTTATATCTTGTTACTTGTAGTTTTACTATTTGTCTATTTCTGGTTCATTTTGTTTTATAAGGAAAGTATAACTTTCTTATACTTCCATAACTGTACACTATTTCATTTAGATTCTATACGCTTTAATGTAGAATCTCATACTGTAATTTTTTAGTTAAGTTTCAAATTTCAGAACCATATTTCCGGAACTCACTTTCAGAATCTCTTTCCATTGTTTCATTTGGTATTATAGGTGTTGTGAATTTGATTAAGTTTAACTTTGTTTAACATAGCCCTTTCCTTTACTTAAGGAAAAACATAGTTAATCATAACTAACTTTAAAGGTTCCAAAAGAAATTTTCAAGTATAGAATTCACAAAACCTCTTGTAAATTGAGCATCTACATCGTTATTTCGATCCTACATCTTGGGAATAAAATATTGATTATTTATACCAATAAAATAATGATAATATATATATTTATTCAAAAATACTCTTATGGGGTGAAATTGAGATCCCCAAAAAAAATATAACTATTTCTGATGCTTTCATCGGGGAGTGCATACATCCATTGAGGACATGCTGATTTCCCCCCCGCATTCTTGCTTTCCAAAGGCAGGTAGCATCCATCACTTATTCGGAGGTATTTTCTCTTTGATTGAATCATGATTATGGGTAATCAGTTCTATAACAGCACAAGATTTTATGAAAAATATTATGTTTAATTTCATTAATGCCTTGTGTTGTACGCTACACCAAAAGGAGCTTGCACAACACGCATCATTGACTTGCCTGGCATTACACGCAATCACGACCTTCCTCGATAGTGTGTGTAGTACGCCATAACGAGTTTTACTAAACAACAATATGCTATTATAATATTATTAAAACTAGCCATTATGAATAGTAATAACAACTTTTTGATATTTTGTAAATTTTATTTTTTCGAAATGGAATTCATTTTTGGATTCGTAATATCGAAATTAGCTTAGGGTGAAATTTTGGTACTATTCAGATAACATTCATTTACGGATGAATAGTGAAAATTATTAAATTTTAAACAACCATTTTAATCGAAATACTTAATAGTGATAAATTATTAATTTGAGTGGTTTTAAATTACATTTAGAATATATTTTTACAATTTAATACAATTTTAGTCATTATATGTAATTCTACATTTAAACCGGACATAAACAAATGTCAATCTTTTGATAGTTATTATCTCTTAAGAACATGCTATTTATTTTGACGACGGGAATTAATTTTTAAATTAAATAATGAAACTGATATGTTTTTAATTTGGTAAAATAGCGATAATTTTTGAGTTCATAATATCAAATATAGCTTAGGCCTAATTTTTGGTATTTTTCTGGAAACTTTCATTTTTTGATGAATAGTGAAACCACAAAGTGGTAGTTAAGAAAAATGAATTTTTCATAAAACATAATTTTACCGCTTCTGTGAATGGAATTTCAAAAATCTGAGAGACACGGTTGATGTCAGTAAGTAAAATGTGTTTCAATGAGATGAAAATAATTTTTGGTGAATATTAACTTTTTACTTTTTTACCATGGTTAAAAGTAAATAGGGTAATTAAGGGTAAAAATGATATTATTATTACCTAACACATGTCCTAATTCTATTTTACAAATGTAATTCGACCCAAAACAACCTTAGGGATAAAATATGACCATTTATACCCACATGGATTAGATTAGGACATTTATTATTAATTTATTTAAAGAAGGGTTAAAATAGTTAAAATCAATGTTAGATAAGTAAATTATTTTTAATATGGGGTTATACATAAGATAAATTCGACTATAAATATTAATTAGAAAGCTAAAAATATTTCCTAAATAATTATATTTTATTTGTAATTTTTAGAGATTATATAATTTAATTTATTTATGACACAAAGATGATGTAGTAATTATCTTATTAATGAAATATTGACATAATTGATGTTATAAACACCAAAATAAATGTAATTTGATACTTTTTATGAATTACACTAATTTTATAGATTAATATGACATGTTAGTATAGTTTTAAGTAAATAATTTATAACTAATAATTCTGTTATGATTTTCACAAAAGTCAATTAATAAATTGTGTCAAAATTGACATAAAATAGTTTTTTAAAAAAACAACTATTATATTATTAATTGTTATTTTATTCCTAAAAATCTATTGTTCGGCCTAATAACTTATATAAGGATATATATATTAGTAATACACAACTTGGGGTTAGTTTGGATTCTTATATTAAGATTATTAACCTTATAGTATAAGAACACAAGAAGACGCGGTAAAAGTAAAATTATTTTACTTAATGATAAATCTAAATGATATGGTTAAAATAGGAACCTAAACATGTCTAAATTATATTTTATGAGATTCTTTCGACCAATTCCCACCTTAACTTTGAAACGAATCAATTTGGAGCTATTTAAAACCGAATTGGACTTTATAATAAAATAATAGTTTTGGTTATTCCAAAGGTGCCCCTCTCCTCCCTTATAAAAGGGCACCTCCTCCCTCTCTTCCTCACACCAGTTTGAGCCTTCAAGCTCGGCCAAACCCCACCAAATTCCCTTGTACACTTCCCTATAAACGTCCTAGAGGTTCTGGTCTTCCTCAAAGACCAATTTTAGTGCCCTAAAAGGAGATCTCAAAGAGGCGCTTCAAAGAAGAGGTAATGTCTGTTACTGATTCTTTCATCTTTATTTCTTCTTCCACTTCTTCTTCTTAGGTTGTTTCATTATGAAGTAATAACATCAGTATCACTTAAATACTGATATTTTATTATAATTATGAAACAACCTTATTTAACCATCTATCCATCCTACGGAATACGAAATCACCGCGCGTGCGTACGTACGAAATACTGTCCCCACACCGTGGTGTAATCTATTTTCCACCACACCCTTACATGGATGGGTATAATGGTGTAAATAAAAAATATATATGATTATTTTAAAGTTATATTGATTATTAAATAGTATACATATACTCCCATACAATTCCACGATCATGAGAAGAATATCATCGCTCGTGCGTACGTACGGACTACCGTCTCCACGACGCGATGAGATTCATTATCCACGTTAACCATTCATGAAGGATTATAAAGTATATATAATAAGTAATAATGAAATATATGACATAATAATGATTCTGGATTTATGTGTATATATATGTATGTCATCTACTTAATTCCATTCAACTCAATAAGGAAAAGAAAACATCGTTCATGCGTAAAAACGGTCTACCGTCTCCATGAACTGTGTATTTCTTTCCATTTACTGATCTATTATATATATATATATATATCCTGAATATATATTATATATAAATCATGTTTTATATTCTTGAATTAAGTAATCATATGAATAATTACAAGTCAAAACACAGATGACAAATGAAACGATTTTACCCAAAACACGCTTTAACATGGAATTTACAAAAGAACGGGTAATATAAAGCCATAAGTGAACCATATATGATATCATAACAATGAGTATGATTATGGAATAATTAAATGATATTATTCAAATCATTATACAGGAGTTTCAGACACCTACTAAGCAAATCGGACCTAAGGTAATAGAAATATCACATTCTCATTTTTATCCGAGATTGTTTATACTTTAGTATTTACTGGGGTGTATTTTATCACCCAAATCCATGTTTCCTCAATATTGAATATTATTTCCATCCACCTATAATTTTTTAATTGCAATTTAACCCTTCGGTGAGTTTTTAGTAAAGGATATGAAAGGAATCTTTTTTCGTTTTCGTACGAGGTACTTTTTGACTTTTCCGACAAAAGTACGAAGAATGTATTTTTAACTTATACGGCATGAATGGATTTTTAAAACATTATATCCAAGAAGATTCATTTAAAAGTTTTCAAGTTTATTTGTAATCAAATTCTTTTAGTTTAAAATTGTATGACATGTTAAGAAAGGAAAAATTTTGTTGAAGTAGAAAGGATATTTTTCTTCAAGAATGGAGTTCAAGTGTTTTATCAAAATTATATTCCATCTAAGATAATATAGGGTTCTGTTTTTATCCCTATTTTTTCATTGATTTGATTATGTTATGATGGAATTATTTTTATGATATCCTTTTATCTTATATGTATTATGTTATGATGGAATGAGGTTTAAGAATCCCATTTTTATTACATGGGTTATGCAATGTTGTATGATTTATGATTTTGTGGCACACATAAGAATGGTAACATTATGAGATGGGTGGGACCTATATCTCCCTCCAATGCATTGGGTATAGACATTATATCTCATGATATAGACATGGATGGAACGGTAGGTTATACCGGTTCAGTGAAACGAGACTGAAACGAGGAGTGAACTCGGTTCATAAAGGGACTTTGTCCACTATGATGGTCTTGGAAACGAGTCTTGACTAAGAATAAACGATTCTCTATGATTATGTGTGTATGCCACAAAGTTTCATGGTTTAAGATATGATTATTTGGATTATATTTCACTACTATGATTTATCCCATGTTATGATATTATGATCTCTTTTGCAGGTTAAGATTTCAAAAATGTTATGTTATTATGAATATAATCTGATTGATATTTCTTTTGTTTACCCTTACTGAGCATTTGAGCTCACGCTTTTATGTATTCTTTTCCCCAGGATATAAATAAAGGTTTTAGGTATAAACAAAAGGAATATCTTTATGGGAGATGTTGAAGATCTTTCACCATGATTAGAATATTATGTTCCATGTTTCCAAAGTCACTAAACTATTAGGATCCTTGTGTGTGTTTTTTTATGTAATAAGTATTCCGTAAAAGTAATGTAATGTCCATGTACGTCAGGATTCAGGTCTCTACAGTTGGTATCAGAGGAAAAGGAGGTTGGAATGTATCTGATTCTTGGTAACTCCCACATGTGAGCATTGGACGAAGCATGGCTCTCCGCCCAAGGGATTCATGAGGAAATGGCTGCCACTGGGGATGGTGGTTTGTCCTGCCCAGGGGGTGTAGCTACCCATGGAGTGCCCTAATAGGTATCAATTATAGTCCACTGGAAGTAATTCCAAATAGCTACAGTTGTTATCAGAGGAAAGGTTTAGTCAACCTTTGGAAACTAGGATACGAAAACGTTAGTGAGATCCCTAGAGATATTTCTAAGGTATGTCTAGGGATGTCCCTAAGGATTAGTATACGTATAGGATACAGTCCTAGAACTATGTTAACGATCATAGAATTTAACCTAAGATTTTATATATTGAGGATAATCCTCCTTTATTATATTGTCTTCCCTAGCATGATTTTTGCTTCTCACACTATTCTTTTTGGGTTTTAGACGATGGCTAGAACCCAAAGGAACCGTGTTGATCAATGAAATGGACAATGCAATGATTTTCCTCATGAACAAACAAATTTTATGAGAGATGGAGTGAAAAATCATATTTCTATACTTACACAATCTATGAATCATTCTATACTTTCAAATGAACAGAGAAGGGAAAAATATTCTATTGAGTCCTTCATGAGGAAACGTCCACCTTCTTTCAGTGGGTCTTCTGATCCACTTGTTGCTGAACAATGGATCAGTACTATTGAAAAAATATTTTCAGTTCTTCAATGTTCTGAACATGATAAAGTCATCTTAGCAGTATATCATTTGGAAGGTAAAGCTGATCAATGGTGGAATCTTATCATGAATATGGGGAAAAGAGATGAAATTGAGTCCATGGAATGGGACGAGTTCATGAACTTATTTTTCAATAAGTACTTCCCTCGTATTCTTCGAAAATAGATGGAGAAGGACTTTCTTGAACTAAAGAAAAAGGATGAAGAATCTGTTGGTATATACGAAGTGAATTTTACAAGGCTTGTAAGGTATGCATCTGGATTTATCATCCAACGTGAAAGTAAATTTGATCATTTCTTCAGTGGCATAAAACCAAATCTTTGAAGGGAATTAGATATTAGAGACTTCAGTAGCTATGAATAAATTTTGCATTGTGCTATCAAGGTAGAAATGGAAGTTGGTGTTAATTATCCATCTCATAGTTTTGACAAGAATCGAAAGAATGGAGTTCAAGGAGAAATCTCAGAATAATGGTGAAAAGACGATGAATGTTTCCTTATGCTCAATGTCTAGAAAAAGGCATGGTGGATATTGACTTAAAGGGACTAGAAAATGTTTTAAGTGTGAAAAAAAAGGTCATCGAGCAGCTGAGTGTCGAAGTAATGGAAAAAGGTTTTCTAATGATGTGAATAAAGAAAAGGCTGCAGAGAACACACCAATAACACTACAATGCTTCAAGTGCAAGGAAATGGGGCATTATGCTAATAAATTCCATAATCCAAGGGTTAGTGATGATCGACGTGAGCAACCACTTAAGGCAAAGGACAAAGGGATGTAACATGCGATCACCATTGGCAATGTTGAATATGGCAAGGATGTGGGGGAATGATTAAGTGTTTATGTAATGGGATTCCAGAATAATGTTGTATATAGTATCGTGGAATATTGTAATATTTATGTTTTGTTCTATTGTGGTTTTCAATAATTTTATGGCATCGGTAACCATGAAAAGTGATTGAAATATTTTTGGAAAGCAGATGATATGCACATAATTAAGGGATAAAGAGAATCTGATATATTTGATAGTATTCATGAGCTCATTATTGATATAAGGACTAAGTGATATCACAGTTTGAGGATATAAAATTTTGAGAATTTTTTTATGTGGAATGTGTTAACTTTAAACTGCATTCATGTTTTCACTAAGGTTCAACGGATATTCATTCTTCAAGAGTATACCTGATTAAGGTATTCACATATTTGTAATTTGACCAAAAAGATATATCTTATGATATATGGGGGATAAATGATGGCATTCATGTGATATTTTTCGTTATACTATGAGCTTGGACCTAAGTATTTTATATAAGCCTAAATATTGGAATGGATTATGTTGGACATAAGTTAGTATTGTTTAAGGATAAAACATTTTTTGATATTGTTGATGGTATGTTATAGTAATATAGCTTTAGAAAATGGACAACCTGCATGACGGGCGACAACCCATCGCGTCGGACAAGGCTGTGGGAATCGAACCCACAACCAAAGTACGACTGGCCTTTATCGCCTACCACTGACCTACAGGAAGTCCATGTTTAGTAGAGACAAGTTTTATTATTTTAAGCAGTTTTATATATGAAGTATAAGTCCATTTTAGGAACCATATATAATTAATCTCACTATAGATGGACTTATGTATTTTTTTTTGATAACTTTTCTAACCTTTTGTTTGAGACAGATGGAATGATCCATCATTCTATCACATGATCTTCTAACACATCACGAATGAAAAATTCAACTTCATTTCTTTAATATATGTAGTGGAAATTTTCCAAAGAATGACAAAGAGTGAGATTATACCAAAATCACGAAAGTATTTCTTCTAATTCCAAATTCATCAACTTTGGGGAAATGATCTTGAAAACCAAAAATGTTGTCCTAGTGCTCTTATATTTGATGAATCAGATGGTACCTTAGATCATCACAAATTTATGTCTTTGCAATTGTTGGATTTTCCATAGTATTGTTCTCTACCACTCTCCATCAGAACAGGATGGTTAGATTTCTCTTACATATCAATATTTTAACCTATGTGGAAACCCAATGATTAGTTTATTTGGGTAACTGTTACGTTTCATACTTTTGTTTTTAAAGATTGTTTTTGGTATTCCTTTTTACAATGTGGGTTTCTATTAACGAAACTTTCGAATAGTAAACCATTTATAACCCCGACGAATTTTGAGGGTGGAATTCTTTTCAAGGTGGGTAGAATGTAACAGCCCGAGATTTTATGAAAAATATTCTTTTTAATTTCATTAATGTCTTATGTTGTACGCTACACCAAAAGGAGCCTGCACAACACGCAACCTTGACTTGCCTTGAATTACACGCAATCGCGACCTTCCTCGATAGCATGTGTAGTACGCAATAACGAGTTTTACTAAACAACAATATTCTATTAAAATATTATTAAAACTAGCCGTTATGAATAGTAATAGCCACTTTTTTAAATTTTGTAAATTTTATTTTTTTTCAAAATGGAATTCATTTTTGGATTCGTAATATCGAAATTAGCTTAGGGTGAAATTTTGGTACTTTTCGGATAACTTTCATTTTCTGATGAATAGTGAAAATTACTAAATTTTAAACAACATTTTTAATCGAAATAATTAATAGTGATAAATTATTAATTTGAGTTGTTTTAAATTATATTTAGAATATATTTTTACAATTTTATACAATGTTGGTCATTTTATGTAATTCTACATTTAATCCAGACATAAACAAATGTCAATCTTTTGATAGTTATTATCTCTTAAGAACACGATATTTGTTTTGACGACGGGAATTAATTTTTTAATTAATTATTGAAACTGATATGTTTTTAATTTGGTAAAATAGACATAATTTTGGTGTCCATAATATCAAATATAGCTTAGGCCTAATTTTTGGTATTTTTCTAGAAACTTTCATTTTTTGATGAATAGTGAAACCACTAAGTGGTAGTTAAGAAAACTGAATTTTTCATAAAACATAATTTAACTGCTTATGTGAGTGGAATTTAAAAAATCTGAGAGACACGTTTGATGTCAGTAATTAAAATGTGGTTCAATGTGATGAAAATCATTTTTGGTGAATAGTAACTTTTTACTTTTTTTTTACCATGGTTAAAAGTAAATAGGGTAATTAAGGGTAAAAATTATATTATTATTACCCTAACACATGTCATAATTCTATTGGACAAGTTTAATTCGACCAAAAAAAACCTTAGAAATAAACTATGACCATTTAGGCCCACATGGATTAGATTACGACATTTATTATTAATTTATTTAAAGAAGGGTAAAAAATATATAATCAATGATTAATAAGTAAATTATTTTTAATATGGTGTTATACATAATATAAATTAGACTATTAATATTCATTAGAAAGATAAAAAGATTTCCTACATAATGGTATTTATTTTTAATTTTTAGTCATTAAATAATATAATTTATTTATGACACAAAGATGATGCTGTAATTATCATATTAATGAAATATTGACATAATTGATGTTATAAAAACCAAAAGAAATGTAATTTGAAACTTTTTATAAATTACAATAATTTTATAGATTAATATTACAGGTTAATATTGATTTAATTAACTTATTTTGAAATAATAATTCTGGTATGATTTTCACAACAATCAATTAATAAATAGTGTCAAAATTGACATAAAATAGTTTTTAAAACAAATATTATATTATTAATTTTTCTTTTATTCCTAAAAATCTATTGTTCGGCCAAATAACATATATAATTTTATATATATTAATAATAAACAACTTGGGGTTCTTTTGGCTTCTTATAGTAGGTTTATTAACCTTATAGTATAAGAACACAAGAAGATACGGTAAAAGTAAATTTATTTTACTTAATGTTAAATCTAAATGATAAGGATAAAATAGGAACCTAAACTTGTCTAAATTATATTTTATGATAGGATTTCGACCCATCCCCACCTTATCTTCTAAATGAATCAATTTTTAGCTATTTAAAACAGAATTTGAATTTATAATAAAATAATAGTTTTAGTTATTCCAAAGGTGCCCCTCTCCTCCCTTATTAAAGGGAACCTCCTACCTCTCTTCCTCACAGCACTATGAGCCTTCAAGCTCGGCCAACCCCTGAAAAATTCACTTCCCCACTTCCCTAGAAACATCCTAGAGGTTCTGGTCTTCCTCAAAGTCAAAATTTAGTGCCCTAAAAGGAGATCTCAAAGAGGTGCTTCAAGGAAGAGGTAATGTCTGTTACCGATTCTTTCATCTTTATTTCTTCTTCCACTTATTCATCTTGGGTTGTTTCATTATGAAGTAATAACACAAGTATCACTTATATACTGATATGTAATTATAATTATGAAACAACCTTATTTCACCATCTATCTATCTACAGAAAACGAAATCACTGCTCGTGCGTGCGTACGGAATACCGTCTCCACGCCGTGGTGTAATCTATTATCCACCACCCACTTACTTGGATGGGTATAATGGTGTACATAATAACTATATATGATTATTGTAAAGTAATATTGAATCTGAAATAGTATACATACACTCCAATATGATTCCACGATCATGAGAACGATATCATTGCTCGTGCGTACGTACGGACTACCGTCTCCACGACACGATGAGATTCATTATCCACGTTAACCATTCATGAATGATTATAAAGTATATATAATAAGTAATAATGAAATATATGACATAATAATGATTCTTGATTTATGTGTATATATATATATGTCATCTACTTAATTCAATTAAACTCAATAAAAAAAACAGTGTTCATGCGTACGAACGATCTACCGTCTCCATGAACAGTGTATTTCTTTCCATTTACTAATCTATTATATATATATATATATCCTGAATATATATTATATATAAATCATGTTTTATATTCTGTAATTAGGTAATCATATGAATAAATAGAAGTAAAAACACGGATGACAAATTAAACGATTTTACCCAAAACGCTCTTTAACATGGAATATGCAAAAGAACGGGTAATATAAAGCCATAAGTGAACCATATATGATATAATAACAATGATTATGATTCTATAATAATTCAATGACATTATTTAAATCATTATACAGGAGTTTTTGACACTTACGAAGCAAATCAGACCTAAGGTAAGGGAAATATCACAATCTCATTTTTATCCGAGTTTGTTTATACTTTAGTATTTACTGGGGTGTATTTTATAATCTAAATCCATGTTTCCTAAATATGTAATATTATTTCCATCCAAATAAAATTGTGTGAATCCAAATTTACCCTTCGGTGAGTTTTTAGTAAAGGATATGAATGGAATATTTTCTCATTTCTCGTACGAGGTACTTTTTGACTTTTCCGACAAAAGTACGAAGAATGTTTTTTTAACATATACGGCATGAATGTATTCTTAAAACATTATTTCCAAAAACATTCATTTACATGTTTTCAAGTTTATTTGTAATCAACTTCTTTTAGTTTAAAATTGTATGACATGTTAAGAAAGGAAAAATTTTGTTGAAGTAGAAAGGATATTTTCCTCAAAAATGGAGTTCAAGTGTTTTATCAAAATTATTTTCCATCTAAGATAATATAGGGTTCTATTATATCCCTATTTTTACATTGATTTGATTATGTTATGATGGAATTATTTTTATGATATCCTTTTATCTTATATATATTATGTTATGATGGATTGATGTTTAAGAATCCCATTTTTATTACATGGGTTATGCAATGATGTATGATTTTTGATTTTGTGGAACACATAAGAATGGTATCATTATGAGATGGGTGGGACCTATATCTCCCTCAAATGCATTGGGTACAGAATTTATATCTCATGATATAGACATGGATGGAACGGTAGGTTATACCGGTTTAGTGAAACAGGACTGAAACGAGGAGTGAACTCGGTTCAGAAAGGGACTTTGTCCACTAAGATAGTCTTGGCAATAAGCCTTGACTAATAAGAAATGATTATCTATGATTTTGTGTGTATTCCAAAAAGTATCATGTTTTAAATTATGATTATTGGGATTACATTTCACTACTATGATTTATCTCATGTTATGATATTATGATCTCTTTTGCAGGTTAATATTTCTAAAATGTTATTTCTTATGAATATGATGTGATTGATATTTCTTTGATTACCCTTACAGAGAATTTGAGCTCACCCTTTTATGTTTTCTTTTCCCCAGGATATAAAGAATGGTTTTAGGTATAAACGAAAGGAATAACTTTATGGGAGATGTTGAAGATTTTTCACAACTATTAGAAGATTACGTTCCAAGTTTCCAAAGGCACTAAACTATTACGGTCCATGTTTGTGTGTTTTTGTTATGTACTAAATATTCCGCAAAAGTAATGTAATGTCTGTGTACGTCAGGCTTAGAGTCTCTATAAGTTCCTCCATCCAGGGATTCATCCTTAGAATTAATCACCTAGTCCAGGACTCCTTTAAATATTTAGACGTTGTTCATGAAACTCTTCCCAGTGGCTTCTCTTTGTGGATTACAGTTAATTACACTACTTATTTCAGGACCTTCCAAGGGATGAAATAAGGGATACAACCTTCGATCTATGGAGTAGTCATGTTTGACATCGTTGGGATGTCGGGATGCTAAAGCACTGATTTTTCTGGGTTTCGTCCCCTTATGATAGGGCTTTTCAAGGGTGTGGAAGCCAAAGGCATATCACATCGACTTCGTGTAATTATACACCATATGCATTTCTATAATGTTTTCCTAATCATCCCATGTCTAACACCTGGTATGTCACGAGATTGATGTCTTCTAGAGATAAATCAGACTGATCAGAACAATTACGGGAGTGAATCAGATGGGTGTAGCCCCAAGAGGGATCCCTTGAGAGTCCAACTAGAATGGAAGATTAAGATGTCCAATGAAGATGGATTTGAGGATGGTTGGGTCCCTATAAAGTGTATTATAGCGTTTTCCATTAGGTGGGATTGAACCCCGGGGAGGTTTCTTATGTACCATATCCCAAGAGACAGATTTCAAACCCATGTTGTTCAAAGGGGTTAAAAATCAGGGTTTGCATAGTGGGTAGTGACTCAGATACAGGTTGGTTCTTATACGGGGATTATAGCCAATCAAAAAAATCGATCTTGGTATGATAGTTACAGGTTGTGTGGGGAATTTGTGTGATTATCTTTCCAATTACTTCTTGGAGCTGAAAGGATGTGGGTGACATGATCCCACAGGGATGTGGAACCACATGTAAGAATGGAGATGATTACGGATTTTTGAGTGAAGCTGATGGAGAATGAGATGGAAAAAACATGAATAAGACATTGATGTTTTGATTTAATCTCTAATAGGATTCCTATATATACATGTGGACGAAATGTTCACGTAGTTCAGTGGGTTGATGAGACAACATAGGAGGCAACCTATGAGAATCGAATGATGAATGGGACCCTGACAAAGTGGAACCTCTGGGTAGGGTCATTACCTTCCAAAAACATAGAGGCTCAAAGGAGTGACCAATATGAGATATTGGTGATGGTTTGGAACCTCATAGAGGCTTACTACATATCCATGTTGATGAGAATCAATATGCATGTTGTTCATGATAGGGGATGGAATTTTGGTGTACTCAAAGGATAGTAACCTGATGACATACTGGGGAATACATGTGGTTAGCAGCCTGATAGTGGGAATGACAACCGAGCGGTGGAAATGAGAAGTGGGGAACAAAATATTGGAATACAATGGCTTACCGTTGGTTGGGGTTGAACCTCAGGGATTCCTTCTATGTACCTTATCGAGGATACATTGATAAAAACCCACATAGTTCGATATCATATAGTTTAGCATCATTCGGGACAAGGGTGAACAAACGTAAATCAGTTAGGACTGATGGTTGATGGGCCTAAACCTCAAAAAGGATTCCTACACACCTTTCTCAGAATGAGACAATGATCAAAGTACACATTGTTTTGAAGTGGTGATTGGGGCTTACTGGAGATGGCTTCCTAGGGAGGATGTCATGGTTAGTTCTTACTCTAAGACCACTTGAGTCATGCTCAGTGTGGGAAAAAAGAGGTAGAAAAAACCTAACGATGATGTCATGAAAGGTGCATCTCTGATGGGATTGATATGGGATTACACATGGTTAGTTGCGTAAAGAGGGAATATGGGCTTACACATGGTTAACGGTCGAGGGAGACGTATTTTGGGACTTAGTCTATGATAGAGGCCCCATGGAGACAAATACTATAGTGATCATTATAGAGAAATCATGGTCCATATGCCCCTCTATCATATAGTCTTTTGGAATGGGATAATAGAGGAGGAGAAAGGATTATACTTCCTATACGAAAGGATTAGGGATTAAACCTGGATGGCTACCCTTACCCATAGATAGTTTCCACTATAGTAATGAGGATCTCATTCTGTGTGAGGAAGATCTCACTCCTATAGTGGCTAGTGGGCATGGATAATTTACATGATTGGGTACCCCATTTTTAATTCATGTGGAAATTCCATATTATAATGTCATGTACTGAGGAAGATGGTGATTGGTAGTTTAACGCCATGCAGCTCGGATGAGACGTGTTCACTTTGCAACCTTAAGACATACATAAGTGATACCCACCCAAATCTGGGGAAGGTAAGTAATCAATAATTCCATAGTGATACAGTGTTGTAAAATAATCTATTGAGGGACTCATGTTAGTGTGGACATCCAATGAAGCAATATCCATTGGCATGCCTATTAGATGAATCATGAGGCTAAGCAATGCAACATGATGCACTGCCCAAGGGGACTTGAAATCACATCGTACCACCCTAGATGGCCATATGTGATACGCATGTGCATGAAAGGGGTGTCGAACCTAATATTGGATCATACATGGTTCCTTATAATGAGGATGACACATTGAGAAAATGAGGTGGGGATCGTAATAAATGAGTAGATGCACACCAGATGGGGCAGTAGCACGCAAACCAAATAGATGAGCACAAATTGTTTTTATGAAAATTGATACATGCACACAAGAGGGATATTTTGTGAAAACATTACTTATGGTAATTAGAAATGGATGAAGATAAAGCCTATGAGGGCCCACCTGAAAGAGTACCCCTGGGAGACCTTTCGTGCTAGATCCAATACCATGTGGCATTGGAGTTTTTTCGCCCTGTCGAGGAAGCGGTGTCTTTCACGTGGTAGAGTGTTATTTTTTCTTCTATAACCATCATAGAAGTGAGGGGGTAAAGATAATATTTATATCTGAACACATTAGCAGTGGCACACAAGAGGGGCGGCACGAAAACTGCAACTTGACATCACATTGGGTGGGTAAGGGTTTGTCCGCCGCAGGGACCCATGTGCATAGGAATCCATTCCTTTAGATCCATTCCATGTCTTGTGTTTGATGCCGATTATATGAAGGTATCATGTTGACATTAAATTGGGTACATAATGTTTTGTGTGACATAGGATATCTTGCACACCTACCATTCATCATTCACACCAGTGACTTAGAGGGTTAGTGGATAGTCTCCGTAGAAACCATCATTTGATGTCGCATTGGGAGTACATGGGTTTCCATTCCCAAAAGAATCTTGGGTGCCTATCATTATTCCATTGAGCTAGTGCCTCGGTGCATTTCTGGATGGTCATCATTAAAACCATCATATGACATCATATTTGGAACACAAGGGTTTGTGCACCCCAACGAATCTTGTGCACACCCCTTAACTCTTCGGGGGAACTCCCTAGTGAATCACAGAATTGTCGGTGGATTATAAAAATTCCATTTGTTTTTGTAATATTTTCAGTTCATGGCCCTATTAAAAATACAACATTATCAAAATCCCAACCATTAGAATAAAAGCTAAATGGGGACCCAAAGGTCAGATTCTGAGGGACATGCTGAGAATTAGAGCACACTTTTGGTGCGTGAAAAATTTAAATTTTGTCATAGAAAACACATTTACGTGCGCAAAAGGTTCTGTACACACCTATAAATACACTAAGGTCCCCCTAGGTCCCCACATTTACATTTATGCATGACATGTTCTTTGGATCTCTTACGCGAAAAAGGTCCACATCCACTCGCAAATTCTCACAAAAGATTCTGTGATTAGTGTGCACACTCAAGCACATTCATGACACCATAACCTTTTCTACACACCCAATTTTTAATAATATTCTTGCATGAAATATGATTTCTTGTGTTCCATTACCCCATTCATTCACACACTACCAATTGGGTTTTTGAAAACCAAACAGAAATGGATGATCAATAGGCTGATGCTTAGAGGAAGGCTACCGAAGCTGCAAAGAGAACTCATATGATCACGAACCCCAATATTATTATTGCAAGGAGGGTTGTATCTGAAAATAAAATTCTTTTTGGCATGATTATGAAAGCACAAAATTATTTCACCCTAAGTGATTTTCTGCCGATATGGAACATTTGCATTACGTAAGTGGTAATAATGCTAGGATTTGGAACTGATACACTGCAGTCATGTGTGAAATATGAGGATAGTTTCCAATAGTTCAACATCACAAAAAATGGCCATCCCACTATGGAAACAAAGAACACAACCATCTACGTTCTGAATCCGAAGACTATGTCTGTTATTGGAAGTGATCTGGTTCTCAAGGAATCTCCAAATCATTATGTGAGCACTTTTGGAATCAGTGTTACTGATGAGACAAAGGGTTTTCAAGATTGGGACATTATGTATGGGGGTAATTTCAAATGTTAATGGGGATGGGAATACTATGTACACTAGACTTGTGAGGTGTTTAGGGAAGAGTTGTGGTCAATCTTGCTTTTTGATGCTGTTTGGACATCACCATTTAACTTCTACTAGCATTAGGACCCTGTACTAGATCTATTCAATTGGTGGTCTCCTGGTACCAACACATTATACCTCCACCATGTGGAGGTATCTATTAGTGTTTGGTATATCCATTATATTGGTGGAATCTTCTTGTAGGGGTACTAGTATGATTATTTCATACTGATAAGGAATTCCTGGGGGATAATATGCGCACCCCAACCTTGAAATTTCACCTACTGGCACTGGATAAGGAGAAGTTGGAAAAAATTATCGGAAGGATATATCCTCTCTGAGATGGTTTAGACTGTTTCTGATCCAAGACAAGGATGTGAAAATGCTAGGCCAGGGGAATTTGTGCCTGAACACATCAATGAGGGGAAATGTGATATCATACTAAATGGTCTTGGAAGCTACAAAGTATCGATCTTGTGGATTCATCCTAAATGAAATTTTGGACCTGAATGTATGATATGTCATGTTACTTAATGAATTTTTTGAGTGAGTGGTTGTTGAAAGTGTGGGACATAAGGATGGGGATCCACCTAGGAATGATATTGATGGTCAAGATCATGGAGGCAAACAACAATGTTAATCATTGGGTTCCCATACTGGACAAGCGATACTGTATTTTAGGATGCATCTTAAGGGGATGTTTTCATAAAAGGATATGTGGGACATTCAATATCCATCATGTATGGGTCCCAGACCATTGTGGTAGGTATGATATCGCGAATGCTACTATACCTATAGGTGAAGGTATGATTCCACCCCTCATGAACATTACTGGAGTCCTCCCACTGGCTCATAGTAAAGATGGGATCAAGCTCAAGATCAGATGCCATAATATTTTGACATTAAACGATTCTATGTCTCATTTGGTGTGATGGTATATGATCAATAGGTCCCATTGAAGAAGAGAGAATACCTGAAAATCATCAGGGGTAGTGTGGTGGAATTATTGATCAACGGAAAAACATTTTGTGAATCATATGTGCCGACCAGGTTTGCTAGGAAATTTGGGTGCATGCAGCAGATGAAAAGGAATGTATACACATAGGGTTAGGAAGAGAGACATCCATTCATTCCATTACAACTATGGATAATGTTAATATCTACATACCTAGATGAAGTCATTACTCTCCCACTATCAATGTTAGTGATGGCCTGTCAATAGAGTATGCCGACCATTGGAAAAATATATACCTCGAGCCGATTTTATGGAATCACTGTTGGAATAAAAAACCAGCTATTGTGGAGCATGAAGAGAGAAGATAAAAATGGGGTGTTGCAGTATTGGTTAAAAAATAAATTTATAGGTAACTACATTGACATGGGTTGACACTTCATTGGTGGGAGCCTCGCAAGGAATAATGTGCCTCTTCCTTCTGAGGAGGGGTCGTCTATTGGGCGACCTAATGGGCCAGTTGGGGATCTTATTGGGAAGCAGATCATGCACCTACTAATGCCGACTACTGATGTTATCATCACATCTCAATTGTCTTCCTATAAGACGTTACAGAAATCTATTTCTACTGAAGAGATGTGGTGATGTTTGGTGTCTATCGGGATCGACTTTCCAGACATAAGGTGCATCAAGGTTGAAAATAGGGTAATGTGTCTCACCGACATGCATACCTGATAGCTAGGGATATGTATGCATGCTAGAAATGGAGGTATTAAGAGCCACATATCATGGTGAAAGTGATGCTTTACTAAAAACATGACCCAGAAAAGATTACATCTAATGATGAAGATGAGAAGAGGAATAAGAGGAATGGGAAGCGAATAAAGAGTGTAAATACATGAAGATGAAGAGGAGGAAGAGGTTGAATGAATATGTGGTGAAGTAATTTCATAAACTGTATATTTACAGTGAAACCAAAATGAGGGTTGTGAAATTTCATGCTCTGTTGAAGAATTGGATGAGTATCTTGAGGTAAAAATGTTTTCTCTTGTCTCCACTAGACTTTCTCGTTTCACAATTAGAACTAACTGACCAAACTCTTCCCTGATTAATAGCACATTGAATATGGTCCCCAAGATACCTTCCCTATCAGGGATGAAGAGGTACCCATAGATGTAAAAAAACATCTTCATGAGTCAATGTTCTGAACTGAGCAAGGCAATAAATCATCTATGGTTGTAGTGGAAAGTGATGAACCCAAAAGAATGGATTACGTAGAAACCTCTGATTCTTCCACCATCCTCATCATTCCGAAGGAATTAGTTATTGTGATTGAGCTAAAAAGTACCAAGGGATCTCTTGTGGTGTTGTCTCCAACCATTACACATGGACTAGATACCACTACACTTGGTTCTTGTAAGTAATTACATTTATTGGATATCATATTTTATTGGGAAACTCGTCTGACCAAGATATTCATTCCCAACAAAGCGATTTCAAGGCTGGAGGCTCGGAAAAACATCGTGTCTGGAATGTTTGTAGGAGACCTACCATTGATTACACTAGATCCTAAAGAGACAACTATTAATGATTTCCCCACCCTATTACTCGGAGATCCAGAGGCTGCAATCATGGGTTATAACGTTGCTAGGGTGGAGCTCTAGGCTAGTAAAAGTGATGTCACTGAAGAAGAATTAATTGTAGAGGAGGACCATACTACTGAACTCCTGGTTGCTTTTCCAGACTACATACATGCATACCCTAAAGAGATTGACTATTCTGAAATAGACTTTGTTGTGGTGATCCATATGATGTTGAACAAGGCATGGAAGTGCATCCAATGCTTTCTTAGTTAGTAAAAGTCATAATGGATAAGCTTGATGTGGTCACATTTCACCTGCCTATGCTTTATGTGTGCATGAGGGGAGGACTCTCACGTATTCATATATTTATCTACAATTATATGACTAAGAAAATGTGGGAGAGTAGCAAACACTATGATATTTTTCATTGACAAAGGGAATTACAGAATACCCATGATTTCATTATGTATAAGAAATAAGTCTAATTCCTTGATGGGAAATAAAATGAAAGAGCATCGTTTATCATAAGACATTCTAAAATCATTAAACAGTTGAGGGCCCCATTGGTGGATGGCTAGGAGCAAGTAGTTGAGGTGAGTTTCCAAATTATTGTTATCCAAGATGAGGAGGCATGAGTGTAGGCCAAGGATAATGATTTACAATTTGAAGACACTAATTAATAGAGTTATTTTAGGGTGTTGGGAGGTAGCCTTAGAGGCTATGATCTATAAGGAGGAAACACTAGAGCAATTAATTATTGGCATTAATCCCTAAGGTCCATATTTTTTTGAACTCATAATCCTATTCTTATTTGTTTTTTTTTTCTAATTTCATTCATGGAAGGATTATTTTCATGGTTATTTATTTTAATTAATTCCAAACAAAATTTTGAATTTATTAGCAAACAGTCCCTAAGGTCACTTGGTTCATGCCTGGTGTAAGAAACAATAGAATAATACACAATATTTATCTTTTTGTACGAGGTTTTTAGGTGAACATCAATAACCTGGGGTCAAGATGACCACCTAGAGTATTTGAAATGGTAAGGGGAGACTTGAACAAGCAATAGGGTCCTCAGAACCACTAAATTGATTCTTTTCCAATGTGCTCCCGTGCGCGAGGGGGATGATGTAAGGTGCGTTGGAATCAATTTGAATGGAACAGAGTGGAAAATATGAATCATGATACCCAAAATCCAGAATACTATAGGGGTTCCATGAAAATGGAGGATGACTTTTAACAATGTTCAAAAAATAGTATCCCTATTGTATTAGCCAGAAGTGGGGCCAACAAGTGAGGGCCGATTTCTGAACATGTTCGAAACATGGGTCCTAACTCAAATTTTCAACTCTAGCCTTTCAAAATCTGTGCCCATGATAGTAGTCCAACAATAGGCTCGGCATCTGTACTGTTAATGGGTTCCTTCAGGCATGAAATAGGATGAGGATTCAAATAAATTGAACACAATGCGTGGAGGGTTGAGTGATGAGTGGTTCGAATGAAGTCCAACACTCATGAAATTATTCCACCGTGATGATGCAC
Organism: Viscum album; assembly: GCA_963277665.1. Lineage (NCBI taxonomy): Eukaryota > Viridiplantae > Streptophyta > Magnoliopsida > Santalales > Viscaceae > Viscum > Viscum album. The sequence goes on along the minus strand of OY728128.1, from coordinate 409,495,810 downwards.
ATTAGGTGAGTGCATTGTTCCGATATGGGATAACAAACATTTCATAAACGGATCTCCTTGGTGAGAAGTTAGAATGGGATGCAGTTTTACGCCATAAAAATGAGGATGATATATATGTAGTTTTAACATTTTATGGAGAGGATATAGGGACATTGTTTTGAGGTCAAGCTTTCTAGACCAAGGCTAACAGTTTAAAGTCATAGTGACATTACCATGATTAGGACCGAGTGGCCAGTTGGTAAATGACCCTATGGCTGTGTCCAAGGGGAAACACCTGGGTGTCTCTACATATCCGATTAGGATTAGAATCATTCCAACTGTAGTTCTTGATCACACTGTGGTCAGGATCAAATGCAAGAATGGGGAATACAATTTGGAGAAGAAATAGATACCTCCAAAAATTATAATGTGGCATCCTAAACAAGTTTTGGGTAGAACCATAGTTTAATGTCATGTGTCGAGGATGTGATTACCCAGATAGAAAATGGGCAGTGTGGTACATATCCTTACGTAAATGAGGACTGTAAGAGTTTGTATCAAACCATGTGCTTCCTGGAGAGATTTTAGGTTGAGGGACCAAAAATGAACAATAGATTCAGCCTGAGGAAATGTACTCCGGTATTCCTACATATCCCACTATGATGGGAATCAAGCCATATTTATTTTTGGATTATGAAAAAGGTGGGTTACCAATTTTTGGGACAACACTATCGTGTAGGTCTAGCACACTGACTAAATGAAGCAGTATTTGTTGGATATTTTTTTTATTAGAGTTAATGTGAGTTTTTTTGTGAAGATACAAGCCTAAGATAGTGAATAATGGTGTCTATAGAAGAATAAAGACATATATAGGACATGAAAGAAGGCTTAGTCGATGACTGACACAAAACATAATGTGGCCTCATGATAGGACACCACAAGGTGGTTCCAAATTTTTTCGTGTGGCAACGATTATAGTATCATAGTTTAGGGTCAAATGATAGGACCAAACCATGCATATTAACCTCATGTAGAAAATACACATTAGTTAAATGTTGTGTGGGGCAAGGATATCGTTTAGTTTACTATGGATTGGATGAATAAGGAATAAAATGGTTCTAGATGAAATTTGGATGGTGTGATAAAGAATACCTTATGTGAATGAGGACATAAGCCACATATTCAACATCACACTATCCTATATGATTCATAGAAAAAAGGACGAATGTCAGTTGTAATTATTGGGACCAGAGCAGGACCAGAAGATTAAATGTCTAGGCATTCCTATGTATTCCATAATGGTGGGAATCAAGCTATATGTAGTTTTTGAAGATGTCATCACGTTTTACATCATATGATAAGTACATGAAGAGAACTTAGTTTATGTTTTTTGAACATGTACCATAGAAGTACAAATCATCCATTGGGCATAATCTTTATCCAATCCCTCAGACCATGTGATCAATGCTTAGTCTGGGAAATATGGGATGAGAAGGTCTTCAAAACAGCTGGAATATAAATATAGGGGAAGTGGTGTGGAGCAACGAATGACCCCACATCGTGGATTCATCACCCTAACATGAAAACTAACCCTAAGGGATATCACCAAGAGTGTAGAAATTCCACTTGGACAAGATGGATTGGAAGATGATGTGAATCATGCAACCAATATTGAAGGCTTAATGGGGTTGGAATAATGGTGTAGGATGACTACTGATTGAGTTTGAAACACAACAGCTATATCTTGTGGCCTGAAATGGGAACAAAAAACTGAGCATCGACCACTGACCGGACATGCAACGTGTGACATGTATCAAATTTACATTAAATAATTTTCATGGATGTTTCCATGAGATGGTAGGAGAGTCCTAAGGACTTGAATACAAACTGTTCGGGGGTCCTTTTGAATATGATAGATGATGAAATCTAAAATATTGGGGAACATGAAGCATGAATGTATGAGAAAACATGTCTATGTAGAGTCTCACAATCTAGGTCCTAATCTAGAGTTCTTATAAGAACATTAATGAGTTTTCAAAGAGGGTGTATGGATCCAATCTGAGAGAAGATGACTTGAGAATATGAGTGGATGATAGGGGAAAAGAAAGCTTTCAGGAGATATGTACGTAGGTTAGCTATTGAAAACCCGACGAGAATTAGGGAATATGCCAACACCAAACCACATACCCTTGTCAGAGGACTGAGGTCAAGTGTTTGGAAGGGAGAAATGGATTTTAAGAAATAGGGATAGACCCAATGACAAAATGTATGGGAATTCCTATGTATTCCCTGGGGATGGGAATGAAGCCATGCATTGTTTTTGAGATGTCGTTCAGTTTAACATCATGAAACAAGTGCATGTATGATCTTAGTTTATGGTCATAGAGAGCGAATCGTAGATTACCAATTTAATGTCATGTGTGTGGGGTAATAAAAATGGAGATCTCCAAGGAGAGGAATACATAGTGTGGTCATGAAAAACCCAATGTAAAAGGATGCAAGAAAATCCCACACCACACCATGCATTTTGATGGGAATTTGTGCCAAGGTGTTGGACCCAAAGGTCATCTTAATGTTTTTTGTTGGGCCTACAAATGAAATTCGTGGGCATTCCTACATATACCATCAAGATGGGAATCAAGCTACACATTTTTCTAAAAGGGACATTCCATTTAACATCTTCCAATGAGGACATGGGAGAATATAATAATGGGAGGGGTACATGTTGCTATCATCATAAACATTGTATCCAAATAATTATACACTACATTGTGTGTGATCCTCCAAGAGAACTATTAACAAGGGGTAGTAAATGAATGAATTTTGGGTTATACTCCAATATTAAGCATCCAAATATTATTTGTGTATCCCATGAGGTTAGAAATCAATCCAATCGTACTTATTGAGATATTTTGTAGTTTAGTGCCATCCAGGATGAGAATGTCGGGAGATATCAGTTTATTGTCATAGAGATGAGAACATTTTTTAGTTTATCATCTTGCGAGATGAGTGGTGGGTAGTTTAATATCCTTCAATCTGGACGAATCATTCATTTTAATTTCATGTGACTAAGATGAAAGACAAAAGATTGTGACTCAAGAAATGAAATTTTTGTTGGACTTGACGTTTGTGGGAGCTGTGATCCGATCACCATCCATGGTAACCAGGGAGTACACTCCATTAGGGTAAACCATGTTAATGATGTAAGATTCTTCCCACTTGGTGTCCAACATCACTGGTTACCTGTCGGGTATCATCGGAGTTCTGAAAGCCAATACCATGCCACCTTGTAATAAAGATAGGAGGAAAGCATTATTGTTGTATGATCTGGCCATCTTCTTCTGGTGCCTCTCCTAATTATAAATGGAACAATGCCTATTCTCATTGATCATTTCATGTTTTACCAGACATATCTCATTAAAATTATCTAGTGTCAGATGATCGTAAATAGCTATGATAAATAATGGAAAATACATCTTGATGGGAATGACATCCTCTGTTCGGTACACCATGTAATATGGGGTGACCTTAGTGGAATTACGATTCTTCATCTGATAAGTCGAAAGATATTTGGAGAGTTTATCCATCCAACTCTTCATTTTATGACCAACCAATTTCTACATAATGTTAGAGAGTGTTTTGTTGATTTCCTTTATTATTCCCATTATATATGACTTGATAGCAAGAGTTGTGGATGGAAGAGATGTTGTACATGGAAGACAACTTTTTTAGTTCAGATTACTATAAGTTTGTGAGGTTATGAGTGAGTATGGTTTGAGGGACTTCAAATTGTTAGATGATATTGGAGATCTAAAATTAAATAATAGAACTGGCCATGGATTGAATGATTGGAACTGCATCTACCCATTTGGAAATGAAATCCGTAGTAGTGAGGATGAACCTACACTGGCGGGATGTTGCCGGTATATATGGTCCCACGACATCGAGTCCCTAGGCCTCAATGTGCCAACAGTACTTTGTAGGGTGGAGAGGCTCTTGTGGCCAATGAAAAAATTAGCATGCATTTTCATGCATGGTACCTCTTCGAAATAATGATACAGTCATGTATCATGGCGGGGGAAAATAACACAATCTCTAGATTTTGTTATATAGATTCTGCCCGATTTGATAGCCCTCCACGAACCAGAATGAACTACATACATGAATTTAGAAATTTCACATCCCTAAATGATACATAGTAGAATCCCATCAAATCCACACGTGTAGAGGATATGCTCAAAATTGGGACCACTCTTGTTGGTAAACTACAATGCGTGGCATTGGATTCAGTCGCGCTTAGCTTAATCCGTTGGGATATTTCCATACTAGACATACTTAATAAAGGGGGTCCTCTAGTCGAGATTCACCTCTAAAACTACAGTAGGTGTATTGGGGGTCCTATCATGGACAATCAAGAGGTATGGTGGCATACCTATGGGATATCATCATCATATAGAGTGATGGGAGTGATGACCCTCTGATGCACTACATGAAAAATCAAATCATCTTGGTCTTGTTCTGTAAGAGATTCATCCAAGATGGCCAAGGGGTTGACATGACCACTGTGTGAATGAGGGTAATCAGTTAGAACTATCAGATATGGTAACCATGCCGTCAATTGGATGGTATGTTCCATCAATGGTACATGCTCTAGATTCCCAACGAAGTAGTCACCATTGAACAGTTTGATGACTACATCAAAGTACCCATTCACATGTATGATAGGAACATCGATCTACAGGGCAATATTGAGAATAGTTATGAGATCCTAAGACTCTGGCTCATTGTTGGTACAACCTTATTAAAATAGTAATGAATATGGTAGAACAGTCTGTGCGGGCATTATGCAGACAATACCCAGGCCCAATCTGTTGTGTCGGGGGTCATTGAATCTTCTATTGGAATGGCATTGGGATGCACCACAAAAGTGAATTTTACAACACAGAATGACATGTATTACTGAGAGGATTCCATCATTTAGAAAAACATGAACCAGATACTGGTCTGTGGGAGATGGATAGTCGACAATGAATTTTTACCACGAATGTCCCTTAATGGAATTCTAGGGGAAACATGATGTCGATCTTCTAAGGGATCACTGCCCACCGAGAAAGATGAACTATCAACATGGTCTGGTTCAGAATGTACTTCAGTGTATCCCCTTAGGACAATAGCTATATCTCATGATGTTGTAGGTAGTGTCATAATTGCTACAGTGCCAGTACAAGCGCGAGGGATATTTTCTAAATAGATTAATATATAGTATCTTTATTGAGGAGCATGTGGCTATGTTATTATAAACTGTTCTCTGTTCTATAATTGTAATTATGGGTGATAAGGGTGTTGAGTGATCATTCCAATGCGGTCATAGAAATAACCAGCTGCTTTCCAGAAACAAGTGGCATCATAACCAGAGGCCGTAATAGGAATTGCCTAATATCCTAAATGGTGGTCTAACAACCCTCATCCCACTGATAATCAAAACCTTTCATCATGAGTAGGAAAAAGGGATTTCACATGCCTTCCAGATTTTTGTTGAATCGGCGTATATAGGTTAAGTGTCCTTGAATTCCTAAAATATCCTGAATGTTTCTCGGAAGAGGAATCTGGATGATGACCTTGATCTTCTCTAGATTGATCTCGGTTATTCTATATCATATAATGAATCATAGAAACATTATTGAGGTGAACCCAAAAGAACACTTCAATGGTTTCCACTTCAGGTGGTAGGATTAGAGGAAGCCTAACACATTCTCAAGATCATTGAGATGGTGGTCATGATGGCGCGATTTGACCACCAAATCATCCACATATCATTCCACTAATTTCTTGAGGTTCAGCTTAAATATTTCATGCATGGCACATTGATAGGTGTTAAATACATACTTTATACCGAAGAACAATACCTGGTAGAAAAATTACATTATTGTACCATAAATATTGTAGACACTTCCTCCTTGGGGGGCATTTGTATTTGGTTATACCCTTAATACCCATCCAGGAAGGAGATAGCCTGGAACACCATAGTGGCATCAATCAACAGTTTTGTCATGGGATAGGGAAAATCATCATTTGGACAGTTGCAGTTGAGATCCCAGGAGTAGATGAATACTCGTATCTATTCAGTCATCTTCATGAAGGGAATATTGTTAGCTATCTATCTAGGCTAGTTTAACTCCTTGGAATCGTTGGTTCTTCTGAGCTTATCAACCTCCGTTTTGACAACGACATCATGAGAATGGTGCATCATTTTTGGAGGCCGTTTGAACCCATGATGATTTTATGGAAGACTGATGTGAAGGATGATGACTTGGGGATCTAGTCTGTGAATCGAATTGTAACATCCCACCTTTTTATCACATAAACATTCATTACATTTTACAAAACCGAGGATCTTTAAGGTTTAGTGTCTTGGAAACCAGGAAATTAAAACAGTAAACAAAAAAAAATCTTCTTAAACACTTGAAAGGCTTCTCCTTATGTTCATCCTAGGTTCATTACTGCATCTCATAACCTGGGGACATACATCAAAGGAAAGGGTGAGCAGAAGGCCCAGTAAGGGAAACAAGAGAAACATTTTACATATGAACTTGAGATACATCAATAAAGTCATGAAAAGAACATTAAGGCATGAAAATGAAATCATGAGGCATATCATAATAAAAACAACATTTTTCATAACTTGAAGATGTGGCTACATCATTTAACATAGACAATCATGAACATATCACCAAGGTCCATCCCCAAGGTGTCATTTGAAAATTACCAAGGTTATTCACCAAGGTATCGTGAAAATTGTAATCTCTAGTGGTTACATCATTACCCAATGCATTGGAGCGCTATCAGGGCGCACCCTTAAATTTGTCTCTATTATCATGTGATCCACATATATCATCATCAAACATTTCATAAATAACCCACATAGCATGAAATAAATGGGTTTCATTTCATAATCCTAACGTTTTAAAAACTTCTTTAAAGACATGATCTTTACGTCACTTTAAACCCAAGGAAAGGGAAAGAGGGTTTCATGTATGTGAATCCCAGAATTAAAATAGAACATTTTGATATATATGTGAATACCCCTGTAGAAATAAGAGCTTTGAGTATTCACTTTATAACATAAAATAATTTTTTAGAAAAAGGGAGAGAGGCACTTTGAGACGAAAATTCTGCAGCATAACGGCTATGTTACAAGGTTTTAGAAAACATTGAGAAGAGAGGGGACATGGGTCAAACATTCATAAATGACCCCTCAAACAGTAGAGGGACAAAATATAAGGGATTTAAGAACATGGTAATGAAATTTGAAATTATACCATATGAAATGAAGAACATGAAAGGAAGGAAACAAAACAAGATTTCTCTTGTGAAAATTCGGCAGCCTAACGGCGTCACTTAAACTTCAACAAAATTGAATTGACAAGGTCAAATAGGGTCTCTCATCATATGAACATTAGAGTCCAGTATGATAGATATAGAGATCATACCCCAACATAATAGAAAGAAACTTGAAAGAATTGACATGAAAGTAGAACTTCAAAACGAGAAGGGTGAAGAACCACTTAAAAATTCAGCAGCCTAACGGCGCCACTTAAAACTTCAAAATACAGAATTGAAGAGATAAAATGGGGTCTCTCATCATATGATCATAAAAGATCAGTCTGATAAATATAGAGATCATACCCCAACATAATTAAAATGAACTTGAAATACTTGACATGAAAGTAGACCTTTGAAAAAGAGAAAGGTGAATGAATCCCTTGAAAATTCGGCAGCCTAACGGCGCCACTTAAACATTGTTAAAACGAAATGATGAGAGTAAGATGGGGTCTTTCATCATATGAACATAAAAAGGGCAGTAAGAGGAGTATAAAAGAACATCCTCCAAAATAAGAACATGGAGCACAAAAGGAATGACATAAAAGAGAGTACTTGAAAAGAATGAGAGAGGTCGGATCCCTTACCTTAAAATGTAACTCTTGAACCTCAAAGGTTGGGACCTTGAGGGCTTGGGGACACCTTGGATGGACTCCTTGGGAGGTAATGAGACCAGAACTTCGTTGGGGAGGAGTGGGGAGTCTAATTGATGAGAGGAGGGCTTGGTATTTATAGGGAAGGTGAGGGGACAAGGCATTAATGGCCAAGGGACACCTCACTAGTGGTTTTGGAAAAACCATGGGCTTTCCCATGGTATTTGCCCATGGAATTGGCCACTTGGGACACCTCAAACCCTATCTTACTATTCATAATTCGACCATATTGAATATATACTTAATACATCATTTAATGATGTCATTAAACACCCGTAACTTAAAAACTATACTTTCACTATTCACCGAAAATTCAACTTTCTCAGAATAATCCCAAAATATCACCTTAACCAAATATCAATGCTCTGATTTCAAAAATGAAATCCATTTTATAAAAATAATTTTCTAAATATTTTTAATTTAATTTTTAAATAAAAACACTATTCATCGAAAATTCATTTTTTCCAGAAAAAACCCCAAAAATTACCATAACATAATATCGATGCTCTGAGTTCAAAAATGAAATCCGTTTTATAAAAATAATTATCTAAATATTTTTAATTAAATTTTTAATTAAAAAACACTATTCACCCGAAAAAACTAATACTTGAAGAATAATTTATGAAACCATTATCTAACCATTTTATTGAATCACATTACTTAATCAAGGTGCCTAGTTTATATTAATACTTTCTTTAAGTGAGATTACTAATCCATTTGGACACATTACTAATCCTAATAATAAAATCACTATTCATAATTTACTATTCATCAAAAATTAAGTTGATCTTATTAGACTCTAAATTTCGTACTGAACATAATTGTAGAAGACCATTTTTCGAAAATCATTACACATTTTTAATTATTTAAGGTTTACACAACCATTTTTAAAATATCCTTTTTCTAAAATTCAACAAAAATATGCATACAATTTTTATCCAGTCATTTGAAAATTCATAAACTTCATCATAAAAAGAAATCCAAATTTTTATTTAAAACATGGATTACACAAGGTAGTCATGGTCTTGTTACATAGCCCCTTATAATACCAGCATAGGACCTAAGAGTAAGGTGTGCTAGGGTGATAGAATCTTGGGGCGGCTCGGTCAACATTGCCCGAGTAGTAATTTCTATCAGTTTGAACTTCTCGCGAAGGAGATTCCGTTCTAGCTTCACATGATGAAGTTCGGCTTGGGTTTGGTCCAGAGCAAAGGCCAATGGTGCTACCTCCTTCCCAATCTCTGTTAGATGGGCTTCGATCGGTCCAAGACTACTAGGTGAGGCCATCGAATCTTCTTTCTATAATAATTAACCAAGATTACTTGTATTTAGAGACAATAATCGAAACATTTAGTTTCTAGTGGTCATATTGAACAATGGTCATATAACAGTCAAAACCCAAAGGTCTCATTTTAATTATAATCATGTTTATCAAATAAAACATTTTTGTTGAGTATAAAAATAAAATAAAAATAAAATTACACACACAATTAGGAAACAATCTTTATTCAAAATTTTGGGTTGTTACAATCTTCCCCCGTTAAGAAATTGCGTCCTCGCAATTTTTTAAAATTAGGTTTTGAAATTTCATTGAAAGTCCCACATCGGAAAAGGATTCAGTAAAACTATTACTTTAAAAGAATGAAAGGGAAGTACGAAGGTCACCCGAGTTAGCCCACACTAGGATTCCATGTAGGAAAACATGGACATGGAGGAGAAAACAAAGGGTCATGTTCTGAGGGAGAGTGATAGAAAACATGATTAGGAGAACGTTGACCACGAGAAAATCCCAAACTTATGTTGTGTGTAAACGGGCTTTGATTACCTAGTAGGAAACGTAAACCAACAACATTTCTGTTTTACGTTTCTTTTAATAATTTTGAGGAATTAATTTACTACATAGAACAAAAACATAAGAAAATATACCTACCTTCAAGTATAGTTTCACCTTTTAATAAGTTTCTACCAAATGTAATCTTTTCTCCCAAACGATGAGCATTCAAAACTACTTGGTCTCATCAAAACACAAGAATCATCTTATAGAGAATCATATAATCCACAAAAGATTAACTATCTATTTCTTCTATCTTTAAACATTATCCCAAAAACAGAAAGGTTAAGGTAAAACAACTCTTCAAAAAGAAAGAATCCCATAGGAATGGAAACTACTTTTAAATCATCAAAGTTCCATGGTACTACCCAAAGTTCATCATAGACCATTGCATATATAACGGTCCTTAAAATTCCTCAAAACAAACCAAACTAAGTTTGAAACCCAAATACAATAAGGATTTGATAACATAGTCTTCCAAAACAACTTCATTGTTCATCTCCAGACAACATCAACCACTCCAAACATCTTATAAAAAAGTAGCTAACCTAAATATATTTTACCCAAGATAGGTTAGTCATTCCCATAATTAACCTAAATTACTATAAGTTCACCTTAAATTCATCGATTCTTCAAAATATAAGTCAACCTTACTCCTCAATGAAAATACCGTAGTAATCTATTTACCTCGATCAAATATGGTTCCCAAAATAATGAACGTCTTCCAAAATAATAATCATATTTTAATCCCCTAATCATCTCTGTCATATTAACACGACAATCGTCCCATTTCCTATCACATTGGTTTTTGGGACATGTTCTTCCATTTCCCGCCATTAACTAAGAAAAGAAACTATAAGTAGTGGATTATTTACTTAGCTAATAATCATGAAAAGGAAACTTTAAGAATAAAAGGATAAACATATAGAATAAAAGTATATCCTAACTTGTGATCCCCTAGGTTCCAATCTAGGTTATCCCTGATCATATATTCTTATGTGAATCTTTATTATGTTTTATCCTTGATCCTTTAATAATGGTTCATACTAAGCTTATGAATTTACCAAAGCATATCCCCCGGGAGTGTCGTAACCAAGAGTGCAGCAAGGCCCGTTGTCGTGTACCAGTTCCCGTTCGAGTCTAGCTCAAAGCGGTGTTTTCGGGTTTTACCCCTATGTACATCTCTGCCAAAGCCACCTCTACCTGCTCATATCCAGACAGGGATGTATTTGCTTGGAAACCCCTTACTCAATACTCACCAAAATACCAGGAAGATTTCCAATATTTAAACTTTTCCATAGGGTTCTTGTTAGAGTTTTCATATCCTAATTTCCACAAATAACTAAACCATCCTTTGATACCAACTGTAACATCCCACCTTTTTATCACATAAACATTCATTACATTTTACAAAACCGAGGATCTTTAAGGTTTAGTGTCTTGGAAACCAGGAAATTAAAACAGTAAACAAAAAAAAATTCTTCTTAAACACTTGAAAGGCATCTCCTTATGTTCATCCTAGGTTCATTACTGCATCTCATAACCTGGGGACATACATCAAAGGAAAGGGTGAGAAGAAGGCCCAGTAAGGGAAACAAGAGAAACATTTTATATATGAACTTGAGATATATCAATAAAGTCATGAAAAGAACTTTAAGGCATGAAAACGAAATCATGAGGCATATCATAATAAAAACAACATTTTTCATAACTTGAAGATGTGGCTACATCATTTAACATAGACAATCATGAACATATCACCAAGGTCCATCCCCAAGGTGTCATTTGAAAATTACCAAGGTTATTCACCAAGGTATCGTGAAAATTGTAATCTCTAGTGGTTACATCATTACCCAATGCATTGGAGCGCTATCAGGGCACACCCTTAAATTTGTCTCTATTATCATGTGAGCCACATATATCATCATCAAACATTTCATAAATAACCCACATAGCATGAAATAAATGGGTTTCATTTCATAATCCTAACGTTTTAAAAACTGCTTTAAAGACATGATCTTTACGTCACTTTAAACCCAAGGAAAGGGAAAGAGGGTTTCATGTATGTGAATCCCAGAATTAAAATAGAACATTTTGATATATATGTGAATACCCCTGTAGAAATAAGAGCTTTGAGTATTCACTTTATAACATAAAATAATTTTTTAGAAAAAGGGAGAGAGGCACTTTGAGACGAAAATTCTGCAGCATAACGGCTATGTTACAAGGTTTTAGAAAACATTGAGAAGAGAGGGGAAATGGGTCAAACATTCATAAATGACCCATCAAACAGTAGAGGGACAAAATATAAGGGATTTAAGAACATGGTAATGAAATTTGAAATTATACCATATGAAATGAAGAACATGAAAGGAAGGAAACAAAACAAGATTTCTCTTGTGAAAATTCGGCAGCCTAACGGCGTCACTTAAACTTCAACAAAATTGAATTGACAAGATCAAATAGGGTCTCTCATCATATGAACATTAGAGTCCAGTATGATAGATATAGAGATCATACCCCAACATAATAGAAAGGAACTTGAAAGAATTGACATGAAAGTAGAACTTCAAAACGAGAAGGGTGAAGAACCACTTAAAAATTCGGCAGCCAAACGGCGCCACTTAAAACTTCAAAATACAGAATTGAAGAGATAAAATGGGGTCTCTCATCATATGATCATAAAAGATCAGTCTGATAAATATAGAGATCATACCCCAACATAATTAAAATGAACTTGAAATACTTGACATGAAAGTAGACCTTTGAAAAAGAGAAAGGTGAATGAATCCCTTGAAAATTCGGCAGCCTAACGGCGCCACTTAAACATCCTTAAAACGAAATGATGAGAGTAAGATGGGGTCTTTCATCATATGAACATAAAAAGGGCAGTAAGAGGAGTATAAAAGAACATCCTCCAAAATAAGAACATGGAGCACAAAAGGAATGACATAAAAGAGAGTACTTGAAAAGAATGAGAGAGGTCGGATCCCTTACCTTAAAATGTAACTCTTGAACCTCAAAGGTTGGGACCTTGAGGGCTTGGGGACACCTTGGAAGGACTCCTTGGGAGGTAATGAGACCAGAACTTCGTTGGGGAGGAGTGGGGAGTCGAATTGATGAGAGGAGGGCTTGGTATTTATAGGGAAGGTGAGGGGACAAGGCATTAATGGCAAAGGGACACCTCACTAGTGGTTTTGGAAAAACCATGGGCTTGCCCATGGTATTTGCCCATGGTATTGGCCACTTGGGACACCTCAAACCTTATCTTACTATTCATAATTCGACCATATTGAATATATACTTAATACATCATTTAATGATGTCATTAAACACCCGTAACTTAAAAACTATACTTTCACTATTCACCGAAAATTCAACTTTCTCAGAATAATCCCAAAATTTCACCTTAACCAAATATCAATGCTCTGATTTCAAAAATGAAATCCATTTTATAAAAATAATTTTCTAAATATTTTTAATTTAATTTTTAAATAAAAACACTATTCATCGAAAATTCATTTTTTCCAGAAAAAAACCCCAAAAATTACCATAACATAATATCGATGCTCTGAGTTCAAAAATGAAATCCGTTTTATAAAAATAATTATCTAAATATTTTTAATTAAATTTTTAATTAAAAAACACTATTCACCCGAAAAAACTAATACTTGAAGAATAATTTATTAAACCATTATCTAACCATTTTATTGAATCACATTACTTAATCAAGGTGCCTAGTTTATATTAATACTTTCTTTAAGTGAGATTACTAATCCATTTGGACACATTACTAATCCTAATCATAAAATCACTATTCATAATTTACTATTCATCAAAAATTAAGTTGATCTTATTAGACTCTAAATTTCGTACTGAACATATTTGTAGAAGACCATTTTTCGAAAATCATTACACATTTTTAATTATTTAAGGTTTACACAACCATTTTTAAAATATCCTTTTTCTAAAATTCAACAAAAATATGCATAGAATTTTTATCCAGTCATTTGAAAATTCATAAACTTCATCATAAAAAGAAATCCAAATTTTTATTTAAAACAAGGATTACACAAGGTAGTCATGGTCTTGTTACATAGCCCCTTATAATACCAGCATAGGACCTAAGAGTAAGGTGTGCTAGGGTGATAGAATCTTGGGGCGGCTCGGTCAACATTGCCCGAGTAGTAATTTCTATCAGTTTGAACTTCTCGCGAAGGCGATTCCGATCTAGCTTCACATGATGAAGTTCGGCTTGGGTTTCGTCCAGAGCAAAGGCCAATGGTGCTACCTCCTTCCCAATCTCTGTTAGATGGGCTTCGATCGGTCCAAGACTACTAGGTGAGGCCATCAAATCTTCTTTCTATAATAATTAACCAAGATTACTTGTATTTAGAGACAATAATCGAAACATTTAGTTTCTAGTGGTCATATTGAACAATGGTCATATAACAGTCAAAACCCAAAGGTCTCATTTTAATTATAATCATGTTTATCAAATAAAACATTTTTGTTGAGTATAAAAATAAAATAAAAATAAAATTACACACACAATTAGGAAACAATCTTTATTCAAAATTTTGGGTTGTTACACGAATCATAACTCTAGGAAAATAAATCATGATGCTGCTTCAGGAGGTTCATGCTTAACTATTTTTTTTGACAATCATTGTCGTGCTTATAAATGCGGGTTTCAGATCCTTCATGTTACTAAGGTTCACTTATACCAATTAATCAACTGTGGTGGAGAAACCCACCTCGAATGCAGGGGGTCATCCTCCAAATATTATTATTCATTCATAGAGTAGGTATCCTTAGTGTGAACTGATTCATTAGTATTAATATATCGTGATGGGATAGTAGTGGTATCCTGAGCGGTGACAGACACCGCATCGGGTGACTCATGTACCGCTGAAACCATAAATATGAAAGTTGTAGACCAAATCCCATCTTGAATTTCGCCCATGGGGACACACTTGATGATATCAAAAAAAAAATATTGGAACATTGGTAGGAGCTGGTTTATCCCATCCCAGTGAAACTACAAAGTATGTCGTATTGAAATTGCCATGTGGTGGACATCTCAATATCTTATGGGGGTATGGGGATATGGGATCACCTGAGGCTTATTTATGTTGGAATTCAAGGTGAACCTCTATCATCCCATAGACATGGTAATTAATTTACCCCTCATTATAGTGACAAAAAATCATTTCCCCAAATCCATAGTTGTGGCCTCCAATCGATGGATCTAGAATATGAAGGAATCATCTATGCCTTTCCATAGGTCTATCACAGCCTTAGCAGGTTAAACCTCACTAGCCTGAATCTTCTTGTACTTTATGTAGTTATAGTCTACATATAGATAGAAAAAATAAAATGAGGAAAAGGTAGACACATCAACTTTAAATATAAATACTCGGCCATTAATGGAGTACCTAAGGCATTGGTGGTATGAATAGGGGACCACCAAATGCAGGTAGAGCCATGGACTACCCATAAAGGCATTGTAGGTGGTGTCTTTGGAGACAACCATGAACTCATTAATGTCTATCGAGACACCAAACTTGGTCTTCATGTGGATCATTCCAACTAGTGTCTATTTCATCCTTTTTTAACCATGAATTTTCAGTTAAGAAGGGCTCAAATCATCCTCGGTCGATCTAATGTTTCAGAGCCTCGGGGTCATGAAATGTTTGATCCCAGAAACATTGTCAACAACCGAATGATGAGCCTCCATGAAATTAATGTGGCCAATGATGTATATTGGGCAGATTATACCCTTTATGTGATAGCCTTCATCTTCTCTAGAGAAAGAGATGATGTCCTGACATTTTTCATGCTCGGTTGACTCGGTTTGGAAGGCTTCTACAGCTACAACCTGTATCTCGAACTGATATGGGCTTCTTAATGCCTCAAAAAGTTAATATCTCATATCATATAACAAATGAGTAGCCACAATGATATATATCCTCCCATTAATAATTGGAAGTTGATTGTGAATAACATTCATATGTTCCAAGCATGAAATTCTCCTGATAGGAGGATGTGATGTGTCAGGGTGTATGACGAGCCCTTCTAACTAAACTGGCAGCCTACTAGTGCTGGGAATGTCAATATGTTCACTAGTTGAAATGTGTGGAGCTAATACCACATCAGAGATACATGATTGGTGAAAATACATAATATAACATGGCTGATTGTATCATGGTCATGGTGGTTCCACCTGATCATGTAGCACAAACAGTGGAGAAGGCGGACCTGGTGACACTAGATGAGAAGGATCTTCATGTTGAGTACTTTGCTGGACATATTTTCTGGTTTCAGTGTCATGCATAGTTTGGCTGGAAGTATTGATTGAGGCATCCCTATAACCCACATAACCCAATCTCTATCAATGATGGCAACAACTGGGGATGTTAGGGGGTTCTGTCTGACACTCCTCGTCATAGGAAAACATAATGGTGTTTATCAGCTCCATGGTATTAACCAAAGCACCCCATTGGTATCCAATTGTAGAACCCTCTAGCACTAGATTGATTCTTAGGGTAATAGTTATATTCAGGGGAATGAAGTCATTGATTATTCTGGATGATGATGAAATCAGCAAGGTGATTTGTTTCCCCATGCAATGCCAATTCATTCCATTATGGAAGGAGGAATGCATTGACAATGATGATGAAGAAATTTATACTAGTGAAATAGTGAATTCTAAATGATCGATCGAATTAAATCATGAATGCAAAGTACCATGGTCATAGGATACTGCCTTACGTGCCATCCATTCATCATATTTTTGGGACCCGTTGTTGGAAACAAGCTACCACTCACCATCGTTGTGACATTCATTGTCATGCAGGATGAATAATTTTGCCACCTGTGTTGTCTTGTTACACCAGGAATCCTACCAATTCATAGGGAGTAATTTCTAGACTGGATGTTGAGACTGAGGCGGTGGGTCTCTATGATTATGTTGAGGTGGCTCCACTGGTAATAAATCCATCTTCTAGGTGGTCTCTATTTGTCCTACGACAACGATCTTAGCCTTAAAGGTCCTTCTCATAAGAACTATTGGAGGAAATGGGAAGCCTGATTGGATTGATTCAAGGATTCCTTCGGACTCTGATATTTGTCAGATAAATATTAAAATCCATCAGGGTAATTATGAGTCATGTGGGAGGGGACCATTTCAGTTATGAAATTCCCTAAACACATTGTCAACAGTTCTCCCTATGTCATCAGCATATCAATGTAGTGGGTGAGGCATTTACACCGAGCGAAGAAGTATCCATCATTCACATCCAGCCTCTACAGAAACATGAAAAGTTTTTAAATACTTGTCTTTTGAGTGGAATAGTTGAACTGGTAAAGAAACTCCCTACCAAGATCTTCCTAGGTGGCTATTGACCCAATGGGTAGCTGGTTGTATGAGGAAAATGTGAGTCTTTCCAATGTTTTTGCGAAACACCAGAGTTTGGAAACCTCTTACTACACTGGAGTTCCCGGCCTGGGTCCAAATCCTTAGATTAAGTGGGATAGATGCTATAGCTAATCACCTGCCCCATTAAAGGTGGAAGTTTATGGTTTTGAAAACCATGGGTGATGGAATATCCTCCACCCATGATGGATATGGCTTGCCATCAGGCAGAATTGTCACTTATCGAGTTTCTAAAGAATCTAGATGAGTGATGAGAACATTCGTTCAATAATATGGGTGGGCCATCAAATATTAACAAAAATCCTTGACCACCAAGGCATTATAAGGTTCCTCATCTTGATAAGGTGGCCCATCGGCTCATGGATTGGATAGTGGGATGACAAATGGAGCGATATAGGGAGCCTGAATTGGGTCCAAAGATGAGTCTTAACACACTTTAACTAGATTTTGAGAGGCATACTAGACCCTCTTTCCATAATCTATAGACCCTATGTTGTCAATGTGGGCATGATGGTCGATGTCACTCGAGATCAACTTGTCTGTGGGAGTGTGTACCTACCACTGCATCTCGGTGGAGGATTACCATTATCTAGTGGTCATTCCATAGCATTCTCAACGAGAAGGTCATTAACCATATTCTTTCTCCCTTTGAGCTATTGATGTAATGTGACCATCTTAGTGTCATCTTCACACTTTTGCAATGATCCATATGGGTTAGAGCATTTGACAACCCTATGATGCTACTTTCCAATATTGGGATTATACCCAATGTAAAAAGACATGGTAGGTATGGGAAGACCCGTTAAATTAATTTTATAGAATGTAACTCTCCCCAATTGATCCAATAGGCATTGAACTCCCCCATGGGGTAAGTTATATTCAAGGTTCTCTATCTCATTTTCTCCATCTGATTGGTCGGTCTTGTTAATCACAACATTACCTGGAGGCATATCCTCAATATCACATGTAAAATCAGGCTGGAACTGGAATGAACTAAAATGGAGGGTAGCATATTGCCCCCAACCATGGACTTGGAAATTGGGGGAAGCCTCCTTGGTAATCCAATAGAACAATTTAATTATTTGGACACACCGCTCCAAGAGGGTCCAATGGTGACTGAGCAACTCAGGTTGCTATGTCATAGGTAGCACAACCAATTCAACCATCTTCCATTGATGACCAATAAATTCTAAGTGTGCATAACTCTTGGAAATATCCTCTCAGTAATAATATATAAGGAAGTGCTTCACCCATGAGGTTTGGATAAAACATAATACTTCTTCCAGGGTAATTGATTCTGGTACACTGAATTTTTTGGTTTCAATTGGCCAAAAAATCTTTGGGAAATGGTCTGCTTTAAGGATGTACCACAAGCTCCTTAGTTCAAAATCTAAATTCCGGACATGGTTTCCCCATTCATCAACTGGGGTCGGATGTAAGAACAATAACATTATTGATACAGACAGTATAGAATTTAGACTAGATGGTAGAGAGTATGATGAATGAGAAGCCGCATTTTGGGATGTCTTGCGAAAAAGGCTATGACATAGCCACCACATTCTGTTAAGAAAGACTGGATATTGTTGTTTCCCATGCAAGGGATACTCTTAAGGATGGTGGGACATGCTATTTTTAATACTCCATCTATCCCCAGAATAACACTCCACGATATCTACTTGAGGTATAGAATTACCTAATTAATAATAGGGATGATTGCACTTTAAAGACCTAAAGAGATTCCAAATCATCCTCTTCCGGTATGTATCCATGGAGGGAGGAGGTGATCTAGGGGAACTCGATTTGCTAATAGATTATGTTTATTCAAATCATTCCTCCTCCAAACCCTGACAAAAAAGATTAGGGTGACAGTTTCATCATTGAATTACCCTCTGACATGTAGTTCTAAAAGCTGATAGGTTTTAATCATGGGTTGAAACATTGTAGTCTTCTTTATTTGGTGGTGGTGACCTGTCTTACTACACCAGGATGGTTCTTCTGGGAATGGTAGGTTTTCTACATGAGAAATACATTCATCCAAACAGTTGATCGGGCAAAAAGGAATTCCTCATTGGTGATTTTGGGTGAAAGAGGCACCCAGATAGATATCAAAATATTTTGAAGAGGGCCTCTATGTCCACTAGATGACAAGACTATGGAATCTCCACGGGAAGTGATAGAGAGGGTATGAAATCCTCTACAACATGTAGTATAATGGGAAATATCTCAATGTATATTTCCCTTAGTAGTGATTGTAATTGGGGGACCTTCATATTGGTCAAATTGAACATGGTGAAGACCTATGAGGTGGGTTCCAATAAAGCAAGGCATACCTCCAGTTCTCTAATTGTCGGGATGAGGAGTACCATCACATCAGAGCCATATGATAGGAGGAATGACTCCATTCATGAGTTCACATGTGTAGAAGATAATTTCATGCATGATGTCATTGCGGTGGGGAGGACCTTCGCTTAGATTGATGGTAGTGTGGAGAGGTCCTCGACAATTAGCATGGGAGGAGGGAGGCCATGCACTCTCCTTGGTGGTGGCATGGGGAGGACCTCTGTAATAGATATCATCACTTCAGGTTAGACCATGGAAGAATCCTCCTATGTCAACAACGAGGATAATCATCCCAACCTGGATGGGGGGTGGTTGGGGCCTTGATCTATATTGGGTGTATAAGTTCCCTTTTTCAGTGTTAACAAGGTATTGCTGGTATACATCGGTGGTGGAATGTGCAATGCTAGCCGTTGATGATGATGCACCCTAGAAGGCGTACTCCTAATCTTAAACCCGACATTGGCATAGGGATAACCAGTCTGAAGATGGTGGTGAATGATTATAACTCACCTGATCCTCATCCTGTGGGGTTGGGTGGTGGCGCTGACATGGCCTAGAGGGATCCCTCCTTGGCAGCCCCCAAGAGGAGATTAAAACTGGATTGGTGTAGACATACCTTACATTATTGTCATAGGGGAGGGAATCATCAATGATCGGTAGATAGAGGTTCCAGGAATAATTTTCGGATAGAGTGGGGTGTAGTGGCTCCTTGAATGGCCCTTGGGGGAAGTAGTGATGATGAGGCGTAGAAGCCTCTAGGACATGTCCGGCCAAATCCCAGGTTTGGATAATCCCTTCACCCTCATATATTCTAATGAGGTAGTTAATCACCCTCCTACGAACATGTTCACATTGTGAAATGGTTTTTGGGTGACCAACATCCATGGAAGTGAAGGTCGTCGTAGAAGAAATGTGGCTTCATGGTATTTCCATTTTGGTGATTCCCCGAAACCTGTATAGGGGGTTGGGTGGTGATAGGTTTACTGTCATAGCTTGAGTCTTTAAAAGTTGTAAGAGTCAACCATTTTCATTGAAATAAATAAAGTGAAATTTAGTTCCCTAGGACCGTTCCATCTCCCATTTTTGGCAATAAGGATCGATGCTTTCAATGTCAAAAACCCGGATGAGAAACATTCAACAGCCCCAATATCTGGTGAGTTTCCCAACAGACCTCCTATTTACTTTCTGTCACCTAGAACCGAATAAGTAGATCTAGTGAAATGCTTATCCACTGATTTCTATAATTCTACAAATCTCCACATTGATTATAATAGATTATTTTTGGGTTCACCATTTCTATTTATGACATTTTCCTCGTGGAATGCATCCGTCCATGGAGGACGTGATGATTGTTTCCCTGCATTACCTCTTTTAAAAGGTGTGTGGAATTCGTTCCTTAGTTAGCTTTGTTTTCTATTTTATCAAAATAGGATAATGGGATGTATGTTCCGCCTTCAATGGATTCCTCCTTAGAATTCATCAGCTACTCTAGGTATCCCAAAATGATTAAGATGTTGTTATTGAAATTCTTCCGAGTGATAAAACATTGTGGATTCTGGTTAAGTACATGGCTTATATAGAAAATTACAACTGGTATAGTCAGGGAAGCAACCTTCGATCGAGTAGTAGTCACTTTAGACATCTCTAGAATGTCTGGATGTTGAAACAATGAGGCATATGGGTTTCATCAATTTATTACAAGGCTTCTCAAGTGCATGGAAGCCCAAGGAATCCCACATATATTGCGGGGATTTTTAAATCGTAGGAATCTCTCAGAGGGTTTCATTAGCTTAACATGTAAAAAAATGGTATGTCGTGAGTTTAACATCATAAAGAGATAGATCAGACTGATCAGACAACTTATGGGAGTGAATAGAATGGGTGCAGCCACAGGAGGGATCACATAAGAGTCCTACTAGATGGGAAGGTCAAGATGTCTAATGAAGAAAAATTCAGGGATGCCTGGCACCCTATAAAGGGGATTCTATAGTATTCCATTAGCCAAGATTGAACCATAGGGAGGATTACTATGTATCATATCTTGGGGGATATGGATCAGACCCATGTAGTTAAAATAAATGATGAATCAAGGAGTTCATAGAGGATAGTGACCCAGATACATTGTTGGGCCGTACACGGGGATGACAGCTCACTGCAAGAAGAGTGCCCTTGGTTGGATGGATACATATTTTGTTGGGCTTATGCATGGTTAGAAACAAGATGTTTTCTTAGAGAAGCGAGGATGTGGGTGACATGATCTCACGAGGATGTGGTTTCCCGAGTAAGAATCATGATGGATATGGATGGTTGAGTGATGTGGATGGAGAATGATGTGGATCCGATGTTATGACAGCAGTGATGTTGAGCATGAACCTCATAAAGGATTCCTACATATCCCTGTGATGGGGAATCAATGTCCATGTAGTTTGGTGGGGTATGTGAAACCTTTGGTGGTGGACCATGAAAATGGATGCATGGATGGATCCCATATGAAGTGGAACCATCATATTGGGGCACAATCTTCCTGAAACATAGAGGCTTAATGAAGAGACCATGATGAGACATGGACGATGGGTTTGAACAATAGGGATGCATCCAACGTATCCTCATGGTAGGTAATAAAATTCCATGTTGTTCTAGATGATGGATGGAATTAGGGTGTATACATACGATAATTAACTGATGTCATATTAAGGCTTACGTTTGGTTAGTAGCCCATTTGTGGGTTTAAATCCCGGGGCATACCAGAGATGTGGGTCCCAAAAATCGGATCTGAATCGTCCTACCTCTAGTTTGGGAAGATACCCTATGAGGATTCCTACATACCTTATCCAGGAGATAGAGATCCAAACTCATATAGTCCCATAGCATAGAGTTTAATGTCATGCAGGATAGGGGTGAATCGATGTAAATCGGTCAGGACCGATTGGTGATGAGCATGATCCTCAAAATACATCCAATATACCTTGATAAGAATTAGGAAAAAATCAATTCCCATGTAGTTTGGATGTATTGTTTGGGGTTCTGCACTAAGGTATCTTAGGTACGATTTCATGGCTGTTTCTTACTCTATGCCCTCGTGAGTCATTCCCAATGATAGAAACAAGAGGTACAAAATACATGACATTCATGTCATTGAAGGTGCATCCGTGAAGGGATACAATGGGGCTTATTCGTGGTTAGTAGTGCAAAGAGGAAATAGGGGTTGGCGTTTTGTTAGCGGCCTAGAGAGAAGGACACTAGGATGTACTCCAGGTTAGAGGCCTGATGGAGAAAAATCCCAGAGGGAGAGGGATGGGGAAACAACAGTCCTTAGGCCCCAATCTACACTAGATATTTGGAATAGATGAAGATAGAAGGATCCATAATATAAATGACTTCAATAAAGGATAGGGGCTTACAACAGGATGCTTTACCTTTCCTGTGGATATAATCCAATCAAGAAAAGAGGATATTATTCCATCTGAGGAAGAGCTCACTCTTTTGGACACCGGTGGGAATGGAGAATAACTGATATGAAGAGACCTATGTACATTGCATAGGGAGAGGACACAATATATAGTCAGGTTCAAAGGATGATGGTTCTTGGATGTTTATCATCTTGCAGCTCAGATGAGGCGGGTTTACTCCACATCCCAAGGTCGTAAATAATTGATACCCGACCACTATTGAGGAATGGAAGACATCATAAATTACATGGTGACATGGGTTTGTGGAATGATCCATTGTGGGCATCACATTAGCATCTCTATGTGAAAACGAAATAATCATTAGTGTGCCTATGTGAAGAAGCATGAGGATATATAACACAATATGAAGCACTGACTAGGGGACCATAAAATCACATCGTAAAAACATTGATGGCCGCACAAGAGAATAATGTGCATTAATGGGGTGTCTCCCATAAGAGTGGCTCAGAAATGGTACCTTAGAGTGTGGATGATGCATGGAGAACACGATGAGGATAGCACACAAGACAAGACGATGCACATCATATGGGGCAGTTACGTGCAATCCAAATAGATGCACACATAATAGTTGATATGAAAAGAGAAACATGTGATAATGACGGATCATTTGTGCACAAATGAATTCGGTTAAAAAATTGGACAAGGATCAATCCCAATAGGTCCAACATGAAGGAGGACCCCTGGGAGACCTATCGCGCAAGATCAAATACCTTGAGGCCATACTATTTTTCGCACGATCGCGATAGTAATGTATTTCATGATTTAGAGCGTTAGTTTTTCTTCATTACCCTTCATAAATGGGTGGGTATCATGCTTATATTTATAGTAGAAATCATCATCAACAATAAAGAATACATGTGGCATGCAAAATGCCCCATGATGTCACATTGGGATCGTAAGAGTTCTCATGCCACATGGACTCTTGCACAGAGGAATTTGTTCCATTGGGCACAATCGTTGGATTTTTTTGAAGAGGCCACTATGAAAGGCTCCCTTTGATTTATCATTGGGAACACTAGGGTTTCTGTGATGTAGGGAATCTTGTTCTCCAACCATTCTACATCTATGCTCATGCTTTGGTGGGATTGCTAATGGTCGCCGTTGAAAACTTTATTTGATGTAACATTGGAAATTCAAGGGTTTTCACACACCAAGGAATTTTTCACACGTACCACTCATCCGTGGTGCCATTTCCCTGGAAGGATTTCATATTTTCTCCACGGAATCCTTTATTTGAAATCCCATTGGGAGCACAAGGTTTAGTGTGCCCCAAGAAATCTTGCGCGCACCATTTAAGACTTGTGCGCAATTCCCTCTGGCATCACAGAATTGTCGATGGATTCTGAAAATGTGTTTGTATTCCTTAATATTGTCTTTTAATTTCCCTATTCTAAATTTGGTGTAAAAAATATCCTACCTCAAACTCAAAATTTAATGAAATCAAAATTAAATTCTTGAAAATTTTAAAGATTGAATAATATGTTACATGATATAGCCTATAATCTAGGAGGATACCTCCATTTCTTGATCATCCATGATGATACCCTTATAGTGATAAGACATTTTTCAGAAGTATAAATATAATCCTCTTGATTTATTTTTCATTTTATTAATTCCTCGAGCTAGAATATGATGATGGTTTTCTATCCGTAATATTTTCCCATCATACAGATCAAATTAGATATGGATATCAAACATCCTATCCACCTCATCATTTGTATCTTTTATATTCAAGGACTCTTCAATAATATTTGATTTAGATTTCATAAGTGTGAAAAACTTATTTATCTTTTTCAACTACCTCATTCATGTATTTTCATGGGGACCATCCGTTAACTACTTTTCATATGACTATTCTGGTTCAACCATCTTACAAACATTGTTCTCCAATATCCATACAAAATGATTTGTAACTTTTATTCCTCTATAAACAAATTAATGTGTAACTACTTCAGGTGATATTTCCACCTAAATTACATTTTCTTCATTTATAATAGATTTTCTCATATATCTGCTGATTATGTTTTTTGGTAAGTTTGAGTAGTGTTTTCATTGACTAGTATTTCACCTCTTGATGATTGGAAACATTAATGAAACACAGTTACTACGCTTTCCATTTCTTCATTTATACATATCGGTTGGTATAACATGTTGATCATTATTTCAATTGAGTGATAATTGGGAGCTTATTTATTTTTTTTATTAGCTAAGATTCCACCGAGATCATTGACCTAGATGGCTTCTTTATCCATCGTGGAATGTTTTTTTCCAAAAAATCAGTATCTCAATAATGAAATTTATCACCATCTAGAGTAGTGAATTAATTATGCAACTAGATATATGATCTGGTTGATGATTCATAATTTATACATTAATATATATACATATCATTCAATGGATTGAAAATTTTGTATAAAATAATTTTATGATCCATTCTTTTTTATCAAATTTAATGTTTAATTCTTTCATGGGGTAATTTTAATTTTGTCAATATTATTCTATGTTTCATTTATTAAACTATGGTTTCATTATTTTAAAACCATCCACATTCTTCTGATGGATTGATTATGATCATATTATACCATAATTTACATAACCATATAAATATTTCACATTAGTGTACGAAAATATACTTTTACATTAAAATTATTGGTTGGTGTTCTGCTATAATAAATTTTATTCTATTGATGTAAGATAAGTTAATTTCAATCTATATGTTTTACTTCTAATATAGATTATTATAATTAAATAGAATATGTATTATTTGAATATACACATTCATTCTCTTTAATGTTTATGGTCACATTTTTCCTTTTATTTACATAGGGATAAGTATTGAAATTCTTGATGATTTTTAAATAATATTAATTCACTATTATGTATTTACATTTCTAATTTTTCATTATATGGATTTTCAATTTTTTTTCTTCCAAGGGGTTCCTTATAGAATGGTTTGAAATTTATTGTTTATTAATATGGTGAATATGATGGTATTAAAAAAGTGAAAGGTGGGGCTAAGAATTATATATCCCCTAGATGAATCAACTAGTGTAATTTGACGAAACAAATTTGGTTTTTGAATATACAACTACCCATGTTAGAATAATTTCAATAATGAGGACATGAAAACATTTTTTAGATTTCAGACTATATGAATACCCCAAATATAAAATTAGTATTATTGATATCCTTGTTTTCATTTAATGTAACAGATAAAACATGATATCAATTTCACTTGATTTTGGAATTAATTTGATTATAAATTAATTAATAATCATGTATAACATGATTCTTTTTTGAGAGTTTCATTTATATGTTTCCCTTACTGAATTTTTGTGGAAACAAATTCTTATATTCACATAATCCTATTATATGAGGAAAATTCATTACCCAATATATATATATATATATTATAGGATAGCTTGTGTGTTTAATTCATAGTAGTTGTTAATGAATTTCTATGGATTATGTAATTTCTTATATATTGAAAAAAATTAAAATGGTTGATGAAGAACATGTACATTATTTGTTAATGTTTTGAAAAAGTTATACAATTCACTATAGTTAAATGTTATTAAGATCATAAATAATGAAATATGTTCCTTTTATAAACTAATTATTGGATAATTATGTCCATCAATTTATTTTTGGTAATGTATCTGTTATATAATATGTGGATTTTTGGAACCAAATTCAATATTTTGGGTTAGGGAATCATAAATAATGTCCAGGTGATATAGTTATGTACATATCATATATGACATTCAATGTTATTAGAGGATTAATTTTTAATGAAGACATTAGTAATTATAATATTCTAATTATGGTGATATCAAATTATTTATATTTTAAAATGCATTTAGATTATATTATTTATCCATGAAAAATATCATTTATTATTTTCTTAATATCTAACATGTTATACATTCTGTTGAATCATATACCATATCCATAGAATGATTTATCTTCTATTTCTTAAAAAACAATTCCTTAATAAAATAAATAAATTATGATAAATAAAATTACAACACCAAATAAACATAGATATAGCATAGCTTATAATATTATATTACATCAAAAAAAATTAGAAACACTTTATGTCATCAAATATAAGGAACCATTAAAATACTCCAATTATTCATTGATTTTATTTTGATATATATAGATAAGAATTATATTATTGAAAATTGAAATTATATACCATATAAATCAAAGGAATTATCAATATAATAGTAATACATGACATTTACATTCATTGTGGTTTCCAAAAACCACTACGCATCATAAAAAATCTATTATATGGGAAAATTAACATCCTCCATGAATCATCCATTATGTTTTAGTGGAATTTTTTATATACGATGAAACATATTTTTTCATCCTACTTATAGAATTTATAATTTTCTAATTTTTATAATCAGTGTACAATGTGAACCTAGAATTATAATTCTTATTTCATATATTCCCAAAACATTGAAAATATATGATAACAATATTAAGAAAAAACATTAAAATAACAATCAATTTAAATTAATGATTCCAGAATGAATTCTGAAATAATAAAAACCAATAATATATACTTTCCTCCACTTCATGTTAAAAACATATACAATCATGATGAATATATGAGTGGGCGATAATATTCATTTTGTTATCATGCATTAAAATATTTTAAAAACATGAATGAATCATTTTATACATATAATAAGAATCAATATTCGAGTGTTGAAAAAACATTAATAATTTTTTTTATAAGGAAATAGTTTTTCTAATCCCATAGTTTGTTGAGTGGTGTGTATAAATCCTGATGATGAATTCACTACCATTTGTATGACTAATGATTAATGGTGATTCTAACTTCATACATGTGAGTTGAAGCCTACAATATGAACTTCAGATGAGTTTGGAGTTAGATAACCCTCATGGTATTATGCACCTTTTTCCTAGTCATTGTTTCATGTGTGTAGCACAGAGAATGGGGGGAGTGATGAATTGATGATATCCTCACCTTCCTCTATTTTATCAATTGATGCCTACAAAGGGTTACAATTTTTACATTCATAAGAATAGTTCATTATTATTTATAATTCTAAGATGTTACTTCAATTAAATTTGTAACTTATATAAGATTCATCTCAATTTTATATTAAATGATGAGGATATTATTTTTCAATAAGATAATGTTTTATCAGATGGTTCTCAAATTTATAAATTATTTATTAATGTATTTTATAAAATGAAATCTCACTAAAATGATGATCCCTATTGAAAATAACTGTATCCTATAGTGAGTCAAGATCTGTATTCCGTCTTTTAATACACAAGTTAGTAACGTAAATAATTTGGAACTATAGTTGTCTTATAATCATTTCAATGATATCAAATATTACTCTTGGATAGTTTCATGAATAATTCATTTTCATAATACATTTAATGAATTATCACAACTCGGTCCTAAGGTATCTTAACTATTATGGTTTCCATGTTATGTGTGAACCAATTTGTGCACCAAAACTAAGGTGCCTAATTATTAGTGTTACCTTTTTCCTTTTTTATATTAGAAAATATAATACTGGAGAACATAATTCCTAGGATTAAAAATACTGAATGATAAAGGCAATGAATCATGTTTTCTTTACAATGAATCAAATTCATAGAAAATTAAATGGTCATTATTTTTAAAATCTAATCAAATTTATTCCATTTAAATGTATCTAAGATTATAGTTTTTTATTTTAGAGTCATTTTTCTTCCAAAAAATAAATAATGTAAAACCAATTTAATGTGTAACTCTTTACCAAACTCATAGATTGTGTTACTAACTCAAATCAAAATCCACCTCTATTAAAACATATTTAATTGAATCTCCAGAATAATATACATGAAATTCATTTATTTTTATTATTATAATAAAATTAAATCACCAATACCTATTTGATAAATCTTTAATCCATCAATATACAATCCAAACTTTCCTAAAAAAGCGCATAATATTTTATTCCATTGTGCAGTTTGAACGACAGTTGATAAACCAAATATTATGTTAGAAAATGTAAAATACATTTAAATCATAATCATAATACATAATATTAATTATCTATAATAATAATTTGAAGTTCATTCTCTTAAACTAGTATTATAAAATTTCAATGTCAAAGAAAACTATATTAATTAAAATATAAATTATGCAACATCATAGATTTATGTATAAAATTCAATAAATCTATTTTATTTTTATAAAATAAAGAATAAATCATATATTAATAATATTAATAATTCATATATATTAATAATATTACCAAAAATAAATTAAGTAATATATTTAGAAAATATAATCATGATATAAACAGTAATGAGAGTTTCAAAAAAAGTATTATATGTATTTTATATTAGAGAATGCTTAATAGGAATTACATAATTAAAATAAATTGATACATAAAATTATTATTTCTAATATGCACTCTTTTATATTACACATTAGATAATATTTCACATAAACATGTGAAATTAATTAATGAAAAACAATTTTGATTACAATTCTATTATGTGAACAATTTGAACTATCAAAATATCACACATTACACTTAGTTCAAACCTTCATCATATGTACATAATCAAAATTCATTATCACATAGTATAAATCATTATCCAAATTATATATTTATATTAGGGAGATATAAAAAATAATGGAATAATGATATGGCGTGAAAATAATTTAAACTAAGGGTATCATCCCTAACAAGGAAAACAAATTCCAGAAGAAGGGATCTCAATATTAAAATTGTTTTGATGTAGTCATCCAATAGGATTCCCAATAAGTAATAAATATATAAAATTTTTACCCTCACACAATGTTTTTAGCATGTCCACATGGTTATCCATTAGAATTTTACTTCTCCATATGTGTTAGGTATTAGACCATTGAATAGAAGTTCTCTTTTTGAGTGAATTATGAGTGATTCAGGAACAATTTTCCATTAACTCTACATAGAGGTTCATCTGAAGGAAAAGATGAATTCCATTGAACATTGCATAGGCCTATTTTCCGGATAGAGTTACCATGATTAAAAGAACCATATAATTCTACATTAATTGAACCATTAGAGTCACACACCACACCACCACCATACATGTGTATTTACGAGAAAGATCATTCAGTTTCTAGTTTAATGATATTATTAGCATTTATCTGCTTCAACCTCCATCCCTACGTAGACATACTCTAAATTGAAGGGATATGGTCTCTTCCATGAATACATATTCTAAATGATGGTGTCCAATCACAGTATTTTCAAGGGATCCTATTCTCTTGTTCCATGCTCCGTAATCATTGTTGGAATCATGGTCGGTCTATGCATGAATTAGATAATGGTTGGTGTTTGTTGTCAATCCTCCGTGGAAGTTCAGAACATGTGACAGAAAAGTGATCATATAGTTCAAAAAGATAACAATATTGATGGCGGGCGAAAAAGGAAGGATGTGCGTTAAATTTTGGAGATGGGTGCAAAAAACAGCATGGTGTGCGAAATTACGGTTCGAGTTTTTTCATGCAAATATTGTTTCAGAATCTGAACGTTGAAAAATGGAAATGTCATGGCCTGCGCAAAACATCGAGAGATGTGCGTAAAAAACGGAACATGCATGAAACATTATGCACCAACTGAGATGTTTTTCACGCCATATCGAGTTTTGGGTGCAGGGGTCTGAGATGCCTATAATTATGAGGTCACCCCCTCATTCTAGATTGTCGAAGACTTAGAGAAGATCCAAGTTCTTGTGCGCGTAAATGTTTTGCATAAAGGACATTGCGTGAAATAATTCAAGGTGATAAAAATATTCTGCGATGCACGAGAAACATGTATTGTGTGAAAATGAAATGAAGTTGCGCGAAATAGTTTTCCGTGTGAAAAACATGAATTGCGCGCAAATGTGAGAACTTTTGCCCAAAGTGTAGGTGTTGTATGAAATCACCAGTGAAACGTCTTTGCACTTTTTGATTATTCGGATCAGTGGTTTAGTTCATTCAAGAGAATCAATTCCGGACATCGATTCAAAAGAGTCACATGCTATGTAGAGGAAATTAAATCAATGTTAATCTATTGAAAATACCTTCACGTATATAAACTATGTTGGACTTCACTATAGGCAGTGAGATAGGGGGAGTCAATGGGAGTGACCTGAGGGATGCAGTGAACTATCCCTGAACTTTTGTAA
The DNA here is from genome assembly GCA_963277665.1 of Viscum album. Taxonomy (NCBI): domain Eukaryota; kingdom Viridiplantae; phylum Streptophyta; class Magnoliopsida; order Santalales; family Viscaceae; genus Viscum; species Viscum album. Next base: position 409,464,505 of record OY728128.1, on the reverse strand, counting down.
AGGTAGTGTTCCTGGGATAGTGTGACTGTACCCGAACCATTAAATCCTCAGTCATGGATGTTTAGTGGAATTAGGTACGACCGAAAACATGTCGGCATATGCTCCTTGAATGTAGCCCTTAGTGGTGAACCACATAAAAATTAATGTGTCATTTCTCTGCATGTGATTTTTTGATTTCTGAGTATATCCATCATACAGGTTTAACAAGTTCCTACCAACGTGGGAATAAGATCCCACACATTAAAAGAAAAAGATGACACCCTAATTCACCACTCCCCTATCAGGGTGTCCCAAGGTCCACAATCATTCCACTATTGCCAACTACGAATAGTGAACCTCCTAATGTTGTGTCCTATTTTTAGAATTCCAAAACCACCAACATCGTACCATCAGAAAGACCACCTTCCCCCTATGATCATATATATTTTTAGCATCTACATGAAACATATTATGTATAAAATCATAAGTAATTCTAAACTGGATTCATAACCAATAGAAATCACCATGATTTCCCACACTTCATAAATCCACAATCTTTAGAAGAATATGAGGGAGTAAGATTCGTCATTGGGGTTCATGTAACATGAACACAAAGAATCAAGGGATATACCTTTATGATTGACATAATTTTCTATAGATATAGTATGTGATATATTGTGAAAAAACCCAATAATTAATTATTTTCATGGATCTATCGATACCAGTGCATAACCCCCCCACTAATTCATCCCCAACATTATTCTTGGGAAATATTGAAAATAACTCCTTGGAGGAGATTAGTACCGAAGAGGATCTCATGAAAACTACTATGCCTTGATCATTATCTGACATGAGGTTCCTAAAGTGGTAAAATTTCTATGGGTTTACAATGTATTTGATGAATGTTCATAGTCGGATATCATGGGAGAATGCGATATCTATAGATTGGCACCCTAGAAATCCCAGCATATTACCTACAAATTTTGATTCATTTAATTGATGCACATTGGGATGTTAATCCATTGTGAATGTAGAATCACATTTTTGATTTTTCCACAGAAAATTTACCATGAACATTATACCATAAATTTATCCACATCAAGATTCAAATTATATTTGGGAACTATATTCATACCCCAGATGAATCTTCCTTACAATGCATCCAATGTCATCTTCTCTTGCGGGAAGTTCATGTTTCTTTCAACACGTCACAGATTGATTCCCCATTACCATCCTCACATTCAAAAATCTACCACATGATATCCATTGATAATGACTATCATGGTGTTCTTCGTTGATAGAAGACTCAATATTATTCCTAGTCCCCAATTAAATAGCATGGGCATCCTAAAAATATACATAACATGCATGGTTATAAAAAAATGAGGACAATAAATTAAATTTATAAATCCATAAAATGAACAATTTTTTTTTCTAATAGGATATTTAGTTAGAAAGTTTCTCAACTAGCACCTCATAATGGTGAATATAGACTCTATTTTGGGTGATTGGATCTCCAAGGTAGTGAATTGTGAAATAAATTTTTATATTTATAAGTGAATTATCAATCTTTTTATCACTTCACTACATACATATTGTTTGATTACAAATGATATGTTTTTCATCATCGATTGTATTACCACTCAACATATTATACTTCTCTATAACTATATTGGGATTAGAAATTGAAATATAATTCTTTTAGAAAATTTTTATAATATCATCAGAAAATAAAAGAATATAAAAACAACAAAAACTATACCTATATCAAAATTGAAGAATACTTCTTTTTGATATTCTCCTTATGATTTATATTCTATGTGTATATTGCTCGTGGATGAAAATACAAAGCCACAAGGGATCCCTTTACCAAAGACACCATAGAGAAATAAGTAGAGCTCTTTTTATCCCATTAGATAATTATAATTCTATAGATAAGTGAATCACATAAAAAACATGTAAATCGACCTAGAATCGAAACTCATGATATAAAATAAATTGATTATGAAGCTCCATTACATTCAATAAAAAACTTTCTCCTTTTTTAAACTCAATAGAAATATTTGAACCCGTTATTGTTTCTATTAATATAACTAATAATTTCTTGAGCTAAACCAATTGTAGCTTTTCCAGATCTCTCATTGATGAAATCGTGTTTCTCCTCTAAAACCCAACATCGAATATGATTTTAAATTATCATAAGGATAATTTTTTGAAATAACATATATATAGACAAATATGTATTCTTATCGTTCTAATGTTTTAAAATGGATAAGGTTCATTAAAATTTTAGATGAGATATAAATGTTTAATTCATTATATCATTTGGTGGTCACCACCATGAAATAATTATTTCATAATTCCGACTAGATCCTTCTTAAAGATATCTGATGACACCACATTAAATGAACTAGGAAATCCATCGAGACCTAGTGATCATTCCAGGTTAAGGGAACTAATATCCTCATCTACCTCTTTTTCTTATCTAATTATTCCAAAATAATAATTATAAAATATAACACCATAATATAAATAGAATAAAAATTTATTGAATGAAATTTTGGATATATATCATACATGGAAGGGTTAGCCTCAATATGAAGGGATTTAAAGGTGGACATGACCCTACATTCCACCCTATCCATATCATTATTGACTAATTAATATCCAAGGAAAATGTAGGGAATTATAGAATGATTATTCTATTTTATACATGAATGAAAAAACCCTGAATTATGATCTCTCTCCCTAATCCACAAGGAACATGATGGTTCATGATAGACTCCTTATTCATCAAGGATCATTTCTTAGAACTGGTTTTTTTATAAGTAATATGATTGAAAATACCATCATCCCTACAATTATAAAGGATTTCCTTAATTTTCCCAATTACATATTCCAAGGATTCTCGCTTCATGAACCGCTATGGAAAACCGTGGATCCATATTTCTAAATATGATTTTATACACCTGAGATTAATGTGAAATCCTACCCACAAACTATCATGTATAGGATTTTTCTATGTTGGAAAAACTGTATTCTAATAGCAGGGATCCGAAGGCCCCTGTTTGGTGAAAAATAAATGATTATCTCTGACTCATTTGGAATCAATACTGAAAGGTTATGAGAATTATTAGATATGTCCAGAATAAGGGGTTTCCTATATTTATTTTCTAATTTTTTTTAAAGAAATTGCTATGTCAATTTTTTCGGAAATGTGTCTGAAGGAAGTAGTGGGCCTGCCACCACTGAGGAAATCCAAAATATGATAGGCCCCCTACATCATTTCCCCAAAAATTTTAATTTTTGACTATTTTGAATATAAATTTTGTATAATTATTTTTTTTCATTTTTTTGGTTTTATTTATATATATGTGACAATTGTTTTCTGTAAAATTTATATATTATTTAATATCCAGCAGTACTTCCATTACAGAATTGCTTATTATGACAAAAACTATCACTATGTCTCCCATTTAATAGAGGGCATGTCCTAGAAATCATTATGCATTTCCGATGTGAGATTCAGGTCCTCCTTTACCTATGTAGAATTAGTAATATATTATTAATAAAAATTTTAAATTAATTAATTAGTGCTATTAAATAAAATTTTATAATATAATAAAACAAATAATTTACTTATAAATAATTTATAATATATAATTGGTTTTAATTAATTAGTAATTCAATAATATGTAATTAAAAAAATTTATAATAAGTAAATAATATTTCAGAATTATATGTTATATAATTGTTAATAATATTTATATAAATATTAATTATTTAGTAAATAATAATTAAGGAATATTTAATTACTTATTAAAATATTTTTTTAATAATTAATTAGTTAATAAAGAAATAAATAATTCTTAATATTATTATTAATTATTAGTTATTAATTATATAGTTAATCAGTTAAACAGAAATATCATTATTATTTATAACATAATAAATTATTAAATTCATTATTAATTATTTAATAATTAATTAGTAATATAATTATATGTTATATAATTATTCATTACTAATTATTAATTATATGATAATTAATTAGTTATTTAGTAATATAAATATTAATTATATGATAATTAATTAGTAATATAGTTTTTAATTAAATAATTATTAATTAGTTAATTTGGAATTTAATTTTGAATAATACAATAATTAATAAGTTAATTTGTTATATAAAATTTAGTACTAATTCTTCATTATAATTAATATATCATCATTATTAATTATTAATTTTATAATAATTGGTTTTGTAATTAGTAATATAACTCTTAATTATAAAATAATTAGTTTGTTAGTAAAATAATTAGTATTTATAATAATTAGTTATTAATTACATAATAATTGATTAGATAATTAGTAATATTATTATTAATTATTTAATAATTAATTATTTAATTTTAATATAATTATTAATTATTTAATAATTAGGTAGATAATTCTTAATATATTAATTATTTAAAATAATTAATTATTATTGATAAAATATTGAACAAGTGAATTAGTAAAATCATTATTATTTATATAATAAGAAATTACTAATATAATAAATAATTATATAATCAATAAGTAGTTAATAATAAAATAGTTAATTAGTAATATAATTATAAATTATATAGTAATTATTAATATAATTATGAGTAATATAGTTTTAAATTGTTTAATTATTGGTTATATAAATAACCAATATTTTTTTTTTATTATTATTATTCTTTATTATTTATATCATTTTAAATTTATAATTTATTTAAACTACATATATATATATTGTAATATTTAGAGATAATTATTATTTTAATAATATTAAAAAATAGTAATTAATATTACAAAATAATTGAGTAAAAATTATATATATTAATTTATTAGTAATTCTGCATAGGAATGTTTGAATTAGAATACCACATCTGAAAGACATAATGATTTCCATGTAGTCCCTCTCATAAAAGAGAGCCCTCACTAAGGGTTTCTATCCGAATACAAACTGCTATAATGATAGTATTACTGGATATTAAATAGTTGATAAGTTATGTAGAAATTTTTTATTTATTTATATATATATATATATAAACAAAAAAAAAATAAAAAAAAAATTATATAAACATAGAATACTTAAAATTGTAATTTTTTAAAAATAAATTCTAAAAGGTGGCAGGCCCACTGCCTCCTTTCACACACAATTTAAAAAAAAATTGACGTTAACATATTTTAAAAATTTCTAAATCACATAAAACTCACATTAATGAGGTTAACAAAACATGAATTCAGAATTGAAAATAATACCATTATTTTCAAAATGAAACGATCAGGCCTACTCTGTGTGTGAAAAATCCAATTATTATTATAATAATATGAGTATTCGTCACCCATAACCCCTATATCCAATAATTTAGAACTTGAAGCGAGTGATGTAATGTTATGTCCTTCCATTCATAGTATGGAGACTCCGTTTTTTCTAATGGGTCCAAAATACTGTTAAATTCTCCACAAATGTGCAATTATGAAATCCTTACAATGAAGGATTCCTGATAGCTCCATTGATATTCCCTCACATTTATGTCATATTTGATTCACACAATAGAGTGGAAGAAAACATGTCTTCCATACTACACCTTCGTGTAAATATATCAATAGACCAGAGGAAATCATTACATTTCATTTCTGTTAGATGATATATTAAGAAAAATCAAACAAAATGCAATTGAATAAGTATTATAAAGAATTATATATATCATATTTAGTTGATTGGGGAATTTTTTCAACAATGTTTAAAATAAATCGTAGTGTTATGCTAACAAATGTTATTCACCAATATGGTCAACATCAGTTACTCTGTATTATTTTATGTTTCTATTATTAGGTTATTTCAAATTAGTGGGAACTAAAAAATGAATTTTTTACACAGGGAAAATTTTTAGATTCATGAATGGTTACACATTGGAAATTCAACATAAAATTCTATTAAAAATGATCAGAATTAAATTGATTTTAGGTGGAATTTAAGTCATTTGTATTCTTTAATAACTGTCCACTATATATCATCTCTTTTAACATGAGATACTTTTAGATAACATAGTTCATATTTTTTAGGTGTGAAAGTAAGTTGATAGAATCCCAAAAAATGTTGAAATTAATGTCATATACAGGAGACCATAGTATTTTGAGTTATTCACTCCAGATGAATAATGACTCTTCAGAAGCTCAAGAAAACATATGGTGGAGTGTATATAATGTCCCAAGACTTTAATAAGTGAAATTAAATATGGTTATAGCCTTCCCATTTCAAATTATATCAAATTTTTCAAAGGTAATAAGATGATGTATATCATTAGGAGAAAAAGATAAAACCAAATCACAACCAGAGTTGGTGTGATAAAGATGGGTCAGAAAAGATTTTAATGATTACCCAAAGAGAACACTTGAACTGTATGTGGAATTATATGGGAATAAATTCCCCTGTTTCTGATATAGATTATATTGTAAGACCATTGGGAAACACAAAAGGAAAAAGGTTACCATTAGATCCATAATGGAACCCCTTTGAGAATGATTTATTGGGGGTTTAGTTTTAATAAATAGATTTTCATAAAAATCAATCTCTCTTCCACTGTCAGATTGTGCATCAACAAGAAGGATCCGTGTTTTCCATCATGTTTCCCTTCCCAATAAATTTCACACTACACTAAAATAAGTGTTTGACATTGTCTTAAACCGCTATTATATAATCTTGCGGTGGTTTCCCAACCCTGTATCCAAATATCGTTTCTCTATTATTTTAGAAATGGTAATAAAAATAGTTGCAGATCATTTTTTTGTGGGTATTAAATATTTAATAGATTTATTTAGTATTACTTTAAATCGATGAAAAACTATTTAGTAATTGTTTTAAATTTTTTAATTTTTTTTATAATTTCTCATTTTGGGTTTTTTAAGTAATTCATTTTTATATATCTATTTATATATTTATTCGTGACATTCTATTTATTTATATACTTATTCTGTTAACCATGCATGATATATGTGAGACATCCATAGGGAATTCGGGAATTAAACAAATATATATGTTTGAAGATTGGAACCACTTACATATGGGTTGTTGAACAATAAGATTACAACTCCCGAATGTTCTTAATGTGGTGGGTAAAATAAATTAATATAGATATAAATTGATTATTACATATAGTTATGGTTAAATAATTAATAAAATTAAATAATTATATTAATATATATAAATAAAAAAACAAATAGTATAAAACAAATAAATATGAGGTAAATACTTAAAAATCAATATATAATATATCATATAAAAATTGTTAATAGATAATATATAATAAATAAAAATGAATAAAAACCAAATTATAAATAATAAATTAATAGATAATACTTTAATAAATAGTATATACAAATACTGAATACTAAATATGAAATATAAATTATTAAATATTATATAATGAATAATATTTAATAAATAATAAATAAGAAAAAAATAATAATACAATGTGTAATAAATAATAAAAAAATATTAAGATAATAAATGGTAAATATTAAATAATAATTAATAATTATAATTTATTAATTAATGATTTTAAGTAATCAATAAAGAGTAAATCATGAAATAAAAAATAAAAAATAAATTATATTTAGAAACAAAAATATATATTTAATAATGAAAACATAATAAATTATTAACAAATTAATAATAAATAATAGAAAAATATTTCATACAAATAAAATAAATTTACATTAATTAAATTAAATTAAATATTTATTTAATATTTATTATAAGTTAAATCATAAATAAATTTTTAGTAGATAATATGATAACATCTTAATAATAATGTTTTTTTAAATTATTAATTAATATATAATCAAAAATCACTAAAAAATAAAAAATAATAAAAAATAATTTAAAAATTAAAAAATCAATATATATTGCTATATTTTTTAATAAATAATAAATAAATTTATAATAAATATGTATTAAATAAATAATTAAAACATTGTAAATAAAAATACATCAAATAAAAAAGAAATTGTATATAATACATCCGAAAGAGATTAATAAAAAATTATATATTAATATAATAATAAATTATTATTTAATAATAAATAATAAATAATAATATATATTATATATTAAATTAACATTAAATAAATAAAACTTAATTATATAAATAAGTATTTGTATATAAAAAATTAATATATAATAAATTAGAAAATAAATATTATGTAATTAATTAAATAATAAATTGATATAAAAAACATAATAAATTATAAATTATAACTAATATATAATATATAATAAATATATATATTTTTATATATATTTATTTAAATACTGTTATAAATATCATAATATATATATATATATATATATATATTTCCTTATGAAAAATTATATATGTACATACATAAAGACACACACACACAAACTAACAAACGTAATACATCTAAATATATATATAAAAACGTCATATATCGAAATATGCAATAATGTATATAAAAATATAAAAATAGATATAAATGTCTAAAAAATTATATATAATGAAATGTATATAATTATTTATAAAATATAACGTCTCTGATCCTGATGCTACTCAACTGGTGCCCCATACCTAGTTGGCCTCATGGCCTCAAGCTCATATCCCCAAATAACATAGGCTACTAACTAGTAACAACGTCCTAGGGTGTGATAGTGGGGATACTATGCCCTTATTGGAAGAGTGTAACATAACCTAATTAATAATAATACAACAACATAAATAGTGAACAACATACAACTAAAATTTACATTGTAAGATAGATGAGAAACCAAACATCATTCCATACAATAGTTGATGTTGCATGTAATGTTCTAGGATACAACCAAAATAGGATAACGGTAGAAATCTACAATATATGTTTCAAAATATCAAACGAAAAATGGAATATAAGAAGCATCACAATCCTCATCTAGTTTCCATGCTCTATTGCTCCTAAACATAAAATCAAGTACCAGTACAAGGGTGCATTCCCTAATCAACACCTACAATCATATAATTTTTCCCCCAAAAGCATTACCCAAACAGGATGTGATACTAAATCACCATGGGAAACCAACCAAAATCTATGTCGATCGATAAGTGAATTTATATACAACAGGAAGTGTATAGTAGTGAAAGTAGTAAATAGTAGGTACTCAAAAGTAAGCAGAACAGATGTCTCATAACATAATGTAATCAAGTATGGGTGAAGATTTAATCCAAGCATGGACTTTGGCTTGGCAGACATGTCATTTGACATTAGTCATTTCATTATTTAATTTATAACTGAATATGTTCATAACATCTTAATGTGGAATTCAAGTATCAAACCTGGTGTGTTTAACCAAAACCATATAACCATGGTATAACATAACACCATACTCGATCAAACCCATCTATATAATCATTTCATCTATCAATATGGGTAGGAACATGATATATAATAATTTCATGGTGTATCAAGGTCAAAACAAGATATATAATCATTTCAGCATGTTTTAGGGTGAAGCCCGGTGTATACTCATTTCAGCCTAAAACCATCACATATAAATTACACCATTACATGGTTAATGACATTAACTCATTTGGGCATGAATCATGCCACAAACCATGAAGTAATATTGTAACACCTCAAGATTTCATAGTACATTATTTCATCAAAGTAATTCAATAACTTGTACTACACGCAACACTGAGTTCAAGCGCACCACAACATACCAGACTAGCCGTTCAAAAGCAGTTATGAATAGTATTAACTGAATTTTGAAATGTATATAATACTTATAACTTTATAATCCATATTATTATTTTCTTATTCATAATGTACGAAAAAATAAAATTTTTTCATATAAAAGTATTATTTTTCAAAACAATGAAATTTTATTGCCTTTTAATGACTATCCATTTTTAAATACAATATTTTATTCTTTTATACATTCAATTTGACAAAATAGACTTCCAATTTATAATATAGACATAATATTTTAGTTTCAATAAATTTTTGGTGTTTTTATGATTACATTCATATTTTGGTGAATGGTAACAAATACTATATTTTAACTGAAAAAAACTTTTTTATTAAAAATAATTAATAGTGTGGAATTATAAATTTTAATGTATTGGATGTATAATTATTTTATATTTTTACCATTTTATCCATTGATGGTCATTGTAAGTAATTTTATGTAACGCCCCAACCCCAGCTACCTAGAGCCGGTGCGTTACTTCGTAACATTGGCATGATCACAAAAGATCAAGTCTCGAAAGACCGATTAGTTTAGTAGCCTTGGAAACACTAGATACGTTCATAAATGTTACATTACAACATAAAGTTAAAAAATAAAATAACATGGTCTTCAAAGTCCACACTCATATACTCTTCTGACTATCCCTGCAGGTCATTCATAAAATACTTCTTCACATCCTGTAAAATATTAAAACATTGGATGGGGTGAGCTTAGATACTCAGTAAGGATAACAATATTGCGGAAGCATTCATAAATAAACATTAACATTTATGGCAATGTATAACTAAAACCAAAGCCTTTTTAAACTTGAAATTTAGCATAATATGCCAAAAATAAAATTAAATAATTCTATTTACTTAATCACATGGATATTCTATTTGTCGAATAATCACATGCAATATCAATAACAACTTTTATAATGATGGAATGCATAATGCCAGACATTCTGAAACATTTTTTCAAGGCCTTAGCCAAGACGTCTAAAATGATTATGGCCTTGGCCAAAACCATAAATCAAATTGGGAAAGGGCCTCGGCCAATTCCACGTCTAGTTGTCTCATGAGACCTATCGATGCATCGAGGAGCTATAGCAGGCTCCACCCATCACTTGTTAAGTCCAACGCATTCCTCATATGAATAGGTTTAAACATATCATAAACCAAAACATAATTGTATCACATAAAACATGTATAAAGGAAACATAAACTTTCCACATTTCAATCACAAGATATCAATACAGCACATTGATATAATAAAAAAGCTTTCAAAACCATTTTCAATACCAAAATAAAAGAAAGTTAAAACTTTGTATTTATTTTTCATTAAAAAAATGATGGCTTGTAGAGGAAGCCAAAACTCAAATAATGGTCATGACGGCGGAGAAGTCGTTGTCACTGCATAAGTACGGAAAGAAAAACATTCCCTTTTTGTTGTTTAGTAAAACGCTTCGTATAAAAAATATTCGTTTTGAATAAACGTAAAAGTCAAAGGGGTTTATACACCGTATAAAAGAATGTTGTGTGTAAAACCAAATATGCCTCAATGAAAGGGGATTGAGATGATGTCCTTAAAAAGATCATTTTTAAAATAAAATAGATCTATTATGTGTATTCATTATTGGTACACATAATGAAAGTAAAAATACAAAATAGGACATAATAATATTATGACATAATTTGAAAGTAGGAGATTAACCCAAAGAATGGAAGTTTATTTAAGAAATTCTCTTACCTTGTGTCCAACATGATTCGACCGTTCTTTAACCTCCTGAATAATAAAATAGAGTTAATATCTACCATTTCAATTTAATTATCCATTTTATATCCCTTATTACAAAGTTATGAACATTATGTAATTATTTAAGTTAATAACGGTCATTTTGTCGATTTTTGGTACTTGAGTCAACAATAAACTTCTTATAATTACAAGTTCTTTATGTGGTAGAATATCCATTATCTCCAGAATCATATTCATGATTTATATTTCATATATATCATATATATCCAGTATATACATTCATTCATAATATTACGTAGCATTTAGAGGTAAGAAATGAAATGCACCGTTCATGGAGACGGTAAGCCGTACGTACGCATGAACGCTACTTTCATTTCTATTTCGAATTTAATGTAATGAAATCATAATTATATAAAGGTATAATATAGTTCCAGTATAATATAATATATAATATCATTTATTCTATCCTTTATACATCCCACATATGGCATTAACGATTCACATCACTTTGACGGGGCGGTAGTCCGCACTTCCTAAAATGAAATTATCGTGTTTACCCATAATGGAAATCATAAAGTATGCCATAAATGAGAAATATAGAAGCATAAGGAAAAAATAAACATATTATATATCATATATAAATATATTTACATCTTAATGGCCACCTTTGACGGTGTTATATGAGTGTTGAACAATCATCGTTTCGTGAGGCAGAAATTCGCCATCCACAGAAACAGTATGTTCTTTAACCATTAGATGTAGGTGTGTGTAAGTGTAGATCAAATAATTCTTATAAAAACATCCTAGTATATTGAGGATACAGGTTTTGTTACAAAAGAAATGAATAAAAAGTGTTTAGGGGGTTGGAGAAGAAAAATAATACAAAACAACATTAGAGAAGACATTACCTCAAAATCGGTTAACTCTTTTTGATTTGAGCCAAACGCTTCATTGGGAAGAGTTATGCCCAATGTGAGTCTTGTAGGAGTAAGAGGAGGAAGTTGGGAGAGTATTTGGGCAGTGTTTGTCCAAGCCAAATGGCTTTGAAAGTGTGAGTAAGGTGGTAGTGGTGGGGGCCTTTTATAAGAGTAGAGGAGGGGCACTCTTGGAATGTCATGAAATATTACTTTATTATACATTTCTTTTCGGATTCCAAAGGTCCCACACATCTATAATTCTAGGATAAGGTGATAATGGTTCGAAATCTACCCATCCAATAGGATTTGGACAAGTGTAATCCTTGGAGTTTAAATTATCTTTTCATTTTAATTAAATCGTTAATTAATGAGGTAATCGTTGCATCATCATCGTGTCATATATAATTTAATTTATTTAATGTCTAAAAATTATAGAAAAATTATCATGATGTAGTAAATCTTTTTATCTTTCCAATTAATATTTATGGTAAAATATATGACTTGTATAACCCCATTTAAAAATTGATTTAGTAAAACATTTCATGTTTGTGTCATTTTTTACTTTAACATTAAATAAAAGGTATTTATGTCATTTTCCAACTAAAGTGGCTCCATGGGGTCCCCAAATTGACACATGGATTGTCTTCGTCGGCCATGGCACATCCAATGAGGGTAGGACATGTGTCAAGCTCATCTCATATTATTAAAACATTATTATTACCTTAAACTACACTAATTACCTCTAACACGATTAAGAACTTAAAAGTTACTATTCACCAAAAAATTATTTTAATCTCATTGAACCACATTTTACTTTTTAATGACAACCATGTATGTCCGATTTTTGAAAATCAGACCACAGAAGTGGTAATATTTCATTTAAACGAAAAATCAGTTTTTTAACTACCACTTAGTGGTTTCACTATTCATCAAAAATTGATGTTTTTTAGAACAATGCCAAAATTTCACCCTAAGCTATAATTGATATTCTGAATTGAAAAATGATGTATATTTTATGAAATTCCCAACATATAAGTTGCATTAATTAATTTTATAATTAATTCCCGCTGTCACAACATATAGCGTGTTTTTAAAAAATAATATATATCAAAAGATTGACAATTGTTTATGTCCAATTTCAAATTGAAATTAATTCTAATGAACACCATTGCATAAAATGGTAAAAATATATTCTAATTATACTTGAAAACCACACAATAGTATAACTTATCAATATAAATTATTTTTATTAAAAAAGTTGTTTTAAGTATTTTTCACTATTCATAAAAATTTGGAAGTTCTCAGAAAATTACAAAAAATTCAACATAGGCTAATTTCAATATTAGGAATATAAAAATGAAGTCCATTTTGAAATATAAAATTTCTATAAATTTAAAAAGTGGTTATTACTATTCATAACGGCTACTTTGATTAGTTGCGGTGTGTTAGAACTCGAAGATGCGTACAATGCAAGCTATTGCATTATTTAATGAGAGGTGTATCATGGAAGCTCGGGGTGTTACATTCCCCACTCCTTGAATAAATTGCTTCCTCGTAATTTGAAATTTTTCTTTGAAAATAAAAGGTTGAAAAGAGAAAATACCTCTATGGAAAACCCACATTGGAAATAAGATTAATAAAAATATAACATTAAAAGAAAGAAAGATAAGTACAAAGGTCACCCGAGATAGCCCATTCTAGGATTCTATGAATATATGGATATAGAGGAGAAACAAACCATCAAGGTCTGATGAAGAGTTGTAGAAAATAAGATTAAGAGAAAGTTTTAACTACAAGAAAATCACAAACATCTGATTGGTTAAACGATCATTGATTCCCCAGTAGGAAAAGTTAACCGACAACGTTTTTGTTTTATGTTACCTTTTATAAAGTTGAGGAATTTATTTAGGAGATTTACTATGAACATAAGGGAATATACATACATGTTATGTATACTATCATTCTTTAAAAAAACCCATCATTCACTTTAAAAGGTAATAGAACTCAAAAATATTCTATTTATCCTAATTGTATAAGGTTCCAAATATTAACACATACCATTTAGATTAGAAAAACTATTTTTTAATAACCAAGGACTTCACGTAGTCCAGTGGTAGGCGATTAATCCCAATCACACTATGGTTGTGGGTTTGATTTCCACAGCTTTGTCCGACGCGATGGGTTGTCACTCGGTCTGCGTGTTGTCCTTTTTATAAATATCCAAAAATAACCTTAACAAAAGTATCCAATGTAAAATATAATCCATTACAACCTTTATAGTTATCAAAAATACTTCTGTCCAACTCACAGTCCAGATTTTATGAGGAAGGTAAACATAATGAAGCTGCTTTTTTTTCTACGTAACAACATGTGAACACCTTCATCATGTATTGTTTTAAAACACTGCAAATACTGTATTACCATAAATCCCTATTGATTACATTCATGATCCCTTATTCCTTATAGAAAACTAGATATACTCCTTCTATCCAAAAATGTATACAAATCATTAATCAGTATCAAGGATGTTAAGAATATCCAACATAATTTATCTGAATCAATCATGTCTTATTCCAAAATCACTATCTCAGTATCAGAACCATATTATTGTTTATCGTTCGCTCAATCATATATTTTCCAAAAAAATAAAATCCTACTGTGGAGTCACTTTTCATGGTTCCACACAATCTCATGTCCTAGATGAAATAGTACTGCAGTACAATCCTTATATACTCCATAATTATTATAACCATTACATCATTGATACAACACTCAAATTACAAAATATTTTAATAACAACATAAGAACTCTAATCATTCCTCCTCATCTGTGGTAGTATTATAACTTGATTATTATCCAATAACATCATTTGGGGCATACTCTGATGATTTAAACAATGTTTTGTGTAGTGTCCCCACTCCTTGAAGATGAAGCATTATACATTTGAAACCATTTTCTTACCCTTGCAGTCACGCACTTGGTGTCCTTTTTCTCCACACTTATAACAAACTCCCATTCCCATTCAGGCAAATTCCAAGGTATTTCTTCCCACAGTAATCACATATTGTAAAATGCTTCTTTTCCCTCATCCCTTTATCCATCATTCTCTCTTCCATCCTTTTCTTCTCTTTCATCCCTTCAAATCGATAAGACATAGAGAATTCCTTAATTATCTTATTAACACATGATACAATTTCTTCATATGTTGATAACACATGGGAGAATATTTCCCTTCTAAATTTTGGATTAATACCATGAAAGATATGATCCTTCATACTCTTTGGATCGTACGTATTGATGGAGTTCACATTCCTTCTACTGGGCGCCATTTCTATACAATGCCATAAACTAGGTTAGTTTATGAATCGAAATACATAATAACAAACTTGAAAAAACTTATAATAAATTGAACTATTTATGGATATAATCCATAATCATAAAAAATGTTTTCTTTTAGGAAGTATATACTCATAACCCTTCATAGTGGTTTTTAAAGAAAATGTGAATTATCCTAAGTATATCCCCCGGGAGTGTTGTAACCAAGAGTGCTGCAAGGCCCATTGTCGTGCACCAGTTCTCGTTCGAGTCTAGCCCAAAGCAGCGTTTTCAGGTTTTACCCCTAGGTACATCTGTGCCAGAGCCGCCTCTACCTGCTCGTATCCAGACAGGGATGTATTGCTCGGAAAACTCACAAAATCTCTATAATACCAAAATTCTAGGAAGTTCTTCTATACTAATCCTTAAAGTCTATCTTCGGGCTATGTCCACTAATCAGATTTTATCTAAATCCAGCTTCCAAGGTTAGTTCTAAACTGCCTCTGATACCAACTGTAACACCCCGACCCCAGCTACCCAGAGCCGATGCGTTACTTCATAACATTGGCATGATCACAAAAGATAAAGTCTCAAAAGACTGATTAGTTTAGTAGCCTTGGAAACACTAGATACATTCATAAATGTTACATCACATCATAAAGTGAAAAACTACAATAACATGGTCTTCAATGTCCAACCTCATATCCTCTTCTGACTATTCCAGCAGGTCATTCATAAAATACTTCTTCAAATCCTGGAAAATATTAAAACATTGGAAGGTGTGAGCTCAGATGCTCAGTAAGGATAACAATATTGAGGAAGCTTTCAAAAATAAACATTAACATCTAAGGCAATGTATAACTAAAATCAAAGCCTTTTTAAACTAGAAATTTAGCATAATATGACAAAAATAAAATTTAATAATTCCATTTACTAACTCACATGGATATTCTACTAGTCGAATAATCACATGCAATATTAATAACCACTTTCATCATGATGGAATGCATAATGCCATACATTCTGAAACATTTTGTCTAGGCCTCGGCCAAGACGTCTAAAATGATTAAGGACTCAGCCAAAACCATAAATCAAATTGGGAAAGGGCCTCGACCAATTCCTCATCTAGTTGTCCCATGATACCTACCGATGCATCGAGGAGCTATAGCGGGCTCCACCCGTCATTTGTTAAGTCCAATGCATTCCTCATATGAATAGGTTTAAACATATCATAAACCATAACATAATAGTATCACATAAAACATGCATAAAGTAAACATAACATTTCCTCATTTTAATCACAAGATATCAATACAGCACATTGATATAATAAAAACGCTTTCAAAACCATTTTGACTACCAAAATAAAAGAAATATAATACATTGTCTTTATTTTTCATTAAAAAAATGATGGCTTGTAGATGAAGCCAAAACTCAAATAATGGTCACGATGGCAGTGAAGTCGTTGTCGCTGCATAAGTACGGAATGAAAAACATTCCCTTTTTCTCGTTTAGTAAAACACTTCGTATAAAAAAGATTCCTTTTGAATAAACGTTAAATTCAAAGGGGTTTATACACCGTATAAAAGAAAGATGTTTGTAAAACCAAATATGCCTCAATGAAAGGGTATTGAGACGAATTCCTTAAAAAGATCAATTCTAAAATAAAATATATATATTATGTGTATTCACTATAGGTACACATAAAGAATGTAAAAATACAAAATAGGACATAATAATATTATGACATAATTTGAAAGTAGGAGATTAACCCAAAGAATGGAAGTTGGGTTAAGAAATTCTCTTACCTTGTGTCCGACTTGATTCGACCGTTCTTTAACATTCTGAATAATACAATAGAGTTAATATCTACCTTTTTCAATTTCATTATCCTTTTTATATCACTTATTACAATGTTATGAACATTATGTAATTATTTAAGTTAATAACGGTCGTTTAGTCGATTTTTGGTACTTGAGTCAACAATAAACTTCTTATAATTACAAGTTGTTTATGTGGTAGAATATCCATTATCTTCAGAATTATATTAATTATTTATATGTCATATTTATCATATATATCCAGTTTATACATTCATTCATAATATTACGCAACATTTAGAGGTAAAAAATGAAATGCACCGTTCCTAGAGACGGTAAGCTGTACGTACGCATGAACGCTACTTTCATTTATATTTCGTATTTAATTGAATGAAGTCATAATTATATAAAGGTATAATATATTTCCAGTATAAGATCATATATAATATCATTTACTCCATCCTTTATACATCCCACATATGGCATTAACGATTCACATCACTTTGAGGGGGCGGTAGTCCGCACTTCCTAAAATGAAATTATCGCGTTTACCCATAATAGAAATCATAAAGTATGACATAAATGAGAAATAAAGAAGAATAAGGAAAACATAAACATATTATATATCATATATAAATATAGTGACATCTTAATGGCCACCTTTAAAGGTGTTATATGAGTGTTGAACAATCATCGTTTCGTGAGGCAGAAATTCTCCATCCACAGAAGCAGTATGTTCTTTAACCATTAGATGTAGGTGTGTATAAGTGTAGCTCGAATCATTATTAAAAAAACATCCTAGAATATTGAGTATACTGTTTTTGTTACAAAATAATTTTATAAAACGTGTTTAGGTGGTTGGAGAAGAAAAATAAAACAAAACAACATTAGAGAAGACATTACCTCAAAATCGGGTAAATATTTTTGATTTGAGCCAAAGGCTTCCTTGGGAAGAGTTCTAACCATAGTGAGGATTATAGGAGTAAGAGGGGGAAGTTGGGAGAGTATTTTGGAAGAGGTTGGCCGAGCCAAATGGCTATGAAAATGTGAGTAAGGTGGTAGTGATGGGGGCCTTTTATAAGAGGAGAGGAGGGGCACTCTTGGAATGTCATGAAATATTACTTTATTATACAATGCTTTTCGGATTCCAAAGGTCCCAAAATTCTATAATTAGAGGATACGGTGATAAGGGTTTGAAATCTACCCATCAAATAGGATTTGTACAAGTGTAATCCTTGGATTTTACATTATCTTTTCATATTATTTAAATCGTTAATTAATGTGGTAATCGTTTCATCATCATGGTGTCATATATAATTTAATTTATTTAATGTATAAAAATTATAAAAAAATTATCATGATGTAGTAAATATTTTTAGATTTCCAATTAATATTTATGCTAAAAAATATGACTTGTATAACCCCATGTAAAAATTGTTTTAGTAAAACATTTCATGTTTGTGTCATTTTTTACTTTAACATTAAATAAAAGGTATTTATGTCATTTTCCAACTAAAGTGGATCCATGGGGTCCATAAGTTAACCCATGGATTGTGTTGGTCGGCCATGGCACATTAAATGAGGGTATTACATGTTTCAAGCTCATCTCATATTATTAAAACATTATTTTTACCTTAAACTACACTAATTACCTCTAATCGCGATTAAGAACTTAAAAGTTTTTATTCACCAAAAAATTATTTTAATCTCATTGTACCACATTTTACTTCTTAATGACAACCATGTCTGTCGGATTTTTGAAAATCAAACCACATAAGTGGTAATATTTCATTTAAACGAAAAATCAGTTTTTTAACTACTACTTAGTGGTTTCACTATTCATCAAAAATTGAAGTTTTTCAGAACAATGTCAAATGCCAAAATTTCACCCTAAGATATAATTGATATTCCGAATTCAAAAATGAAGTCTATTTTATGAAATTACAAACATATAAGTTGCATTAATTAATTTTATAATTAATTCCCGCTGTCACAACAAATAGCGTGTTTTTAAGAAACAATATATATCAAAAGATTGACAATTGTTTATGTCCAATTTCAAATTGAAATTAATTATAATGAACACAATTGGATAAAATGGTAAAAATATATTCTAATTATACTTTAAAACCACTCAATAGTATAACTTATCACTATAAATTATTTTGATTAAAAATGTTGTTTTAAGTATTTTTCACTATTCACAAAAATTTGGAAGTTCTCAGAAAATTATAAAAAATTCAACATATGCTAATTTCAATATTAGGAATAGAAAAATGAAGTCCATTTTGAAATATAAAATTTCTATAAATTTAAAAATTGGTTATTACTATTCATAACAACTACTTTGATTAGTTGCGGTGTGTTAGAACTCGAAGTTGCGTACAATGCAAGTTATTGCATTATTGAAAGAGAAGCGTATCATGGAAGCTCAAGGTGTTACATTTTACATTGAGATTAGACATAAATAAGTGTCAATATTTTGATAAATTTTGTTTCATAAAAATACGCCTTTTAGTATTTACAATAGGAATTAATTTTAAATTAATAAATTTAACTTCTATGTTATGAATTTGGTAAAATAGAATTCATTTTTCGAATCTGAATATCCAAATTATCCTAGGGTGTATTTTTTGTATTTTTTTGAAAACGTTCAATTTATAATGAATAGTGAAAAACACAGAGTTATCATTTAAAACCCAATTTTTATTTAAATAATTATTTATTTTATTTAAATTTTTTTTCTTCAAAAGAGATACATAATACCTATATAAATTCAATGAAATTCATTGGAGTCAATTTATAATAATTTTAGATATATACAATTCCTTATAGAACTTTTCACCGCCATTTACCCACCTCCTAGGAGAATTTGAAAATTTATATAAAACATAATTTTACCGCTTCTGGGAGTGGAATTTTGAAAATACAAGAAACAAGTTTAATATCAAGGAGTCAAATGTGGTTTAATAACATAAAATTAATTTTTGATGAATAGTAACCTTTTACTTTTATTTACCACTATTAAAATTAAATTGGGTAATTATGGGTAAAATGATATTAATATTACCTTAAAACATGTCCTAATTCTTTTGTACAAATGAATATCGACCACAAACAACATTAGGAATAAAATATTATCATTTAGGACCACTTTAATTAGATTAATTGATTTATTATTATTTAATTCAAAGAAGAGTTAAAAGAGTTAAATTCAATGTTTAATAACTAAAACATTTTTAATATAGGGTTATTAATATGATTAATTCGATTATAAATATTCCATATAAATATAAAAACATTTCCTAAATAATTGTATTTTATTTATAATTTTTATACATTAAATAATTAATGCTATTTATGACACAATGATGATGCAGTAATTACCTTATTAATGAATGAATCAAATAAATGGTATTATAAATATTAAAATAAATATAATTTCCAACTATTTATGACATCCTCGAATTTTTTAAGTGACTATGATATCATAGGGATGAATCAATGTATCGTTTTTGAAGTAATAAAGTTTTTACAATGTTCACAAAAACAACATACGAAATAGTGTCAAAATTGACATAAATTAGTATTTAAAACAAATACTATATTATTGGTTGATATAATTTTCCTAAAAATATACAGATCGACCAAATTACTTATATCATGATATTATTATCATTAAAGGACCACTTTGGGGTCTATTATATGTTTATTTTATTTTTATTTAATCTTTAATTTAAAAATACAAAGTGACATGGTAAATGTCAAGCTAATTAACTAAGTGTTAAATCTAAAAGATAAGGTTAATATAATGTCCCAAACCTGTCTGAAATATAATGGTTGAAATGATTTTGACCCATAACCACCTTATAATTTTAATAATCCAATTTTAAGCCATTAGAAACCGAATATGAATTTATTATAAAATAATACATTATATTTTTCCAAAAGAGCCCCTCCTCCCCCTTATAAAATAACACCAGTTCTAACCAATTCTTCACTCCTTCAAAAACATTTGGCTCAGCCAACCCCAGACCAAATACTCTCTCATCTTCTCTCAATTCTCCCTAGAGGCTTTATTTTTATCATAAATCCAACCTAAGGATCCCTTTTGATCAAATCAAAAGAAAGAACCCGAAGAAGAGGTAATGATTTCACCACACTCTTTCAAGTTCCTTTCTTATTCCACTTCCTTTTTCTTTGTTGTTTTCATTATAAAATAATAACCCAAATATATTCTATATAATTTTATGTTATTATAATTATGGTAAACCATATTCATTATTCTATCCACCGATTTAATGACATGTCACCATACGTGCGTACGTACAACTTACCGTCTCCACACCGTGGTGTATGTGTTATTCAATACATTATTATTTGGATGGGTATAATAATGTAAATAGTAAATATAACATTATAAGAATTATTTATATATTATATACCAACCAATTATATCATATATTAATATAAAAAGAATGATATTTTCGCTCGTGCGTACGTACGGATTACCATCTCCACGACGTGATGAGATTCATTTCCAAGTTCAACATTGAACGAAGATAATAAAAATATATATTACGAATAAGTATTTAATATATGACATAATAATGATAATGTAGATGTCTATTTTTTTATATATAAGTATTTATTGAATTACATACATCTTATTCACTTACTTCCATTCAATACTATATGAAAACATAAACCGTGTATATGCGTACGTATGGACTACCATATCTGTAAACGGTGTTTTCCATTTCATATATATTTAAATTATAAATTTTTATATTCTAAATATATATGATAAATAAATCATTTTTATATTCTGAATGTATTGAAATCATTATCTACGTGATACAATCATGAGTAACAAGATAAAACACGTACGATAAAGAAAGCGATTATTACCTGAAATAATAATAAAACATGGTAATTAATATTGAATAGATAGTATAAAGACATAAATGAATAATTCATGATATAAAAAATATTAATATGGTTCTGTTATAATTTAATAAAATACTGTAGTCTTCATACAGGAGGCTAAACGTACCCTCGACTAAAAGAAAGAGCAAGGTAAGGGGTTTTCATCTCACTCCTTATTCCCGTGAGATTCATGCCATATTTCAACTATTAACATTTTTTTGGTGTATGATCTGCCAATAATTGTATTATTTATGTGATACACTTTAATGTATGTCTATTTACATATTCTTAAAATAATACCACTTTCATGGGGTGTATGATTCATAAGATTCCAAATTGGTAAGGTTTAAGTTCACAATCTCTTTATTATCTGAGGTTTTTTTACATAAGAATCTACTAGGACATATTTATTAACCATGTCCATGTTTTATGAAATAGTTTTCAAAGGGATTCTTTTAAGGGAATTTTTACTAAAACATCATTTCAAATGTTTTAAATATTTATTTTCATAAATCATTGTCATTAATGACTGTGTCTTCAAAATGGTTTTAAGGGTTCATTTATATGGACATGAATGTTTTTAAAATGTTAATTCCTTTCAAAAGATTCAATGTGGTATGGGACACTTTGATTCAAAAATGTCTATAAATGAATTCATTAGAAATTGTGTGACTTTTAAATGCTTTCATGAAAATGGGTATTTCTATCAAAGAGTTTTACAAATCTTTTTCATCAACATCAAAATCATTTATTGGATTTTAAACTTGTTTTGATGTTGATTTATCATGATACAAATCTTTCAAATTTTCTTGATAGATTTGTGATATGTTTGAATGTGGATGTGTTATTTTTATAAAAATCATGGTTTATGGGTAAAGTATTGACAATGCTTATGCTAGTTTTAAAAAGAATGTTTTTGTTTTGTTTAGACCATTTCATATGAGGAAAGTATTGTACATAGTAATTGACGAGTGGAGCCCGCTATATCTCATCGATGCACCAGTAGGTCTCATGAGACAAACTAGTGTCTTGGCAAGAGGACCTGGCAAAATCATATTTTAAGTCTTTGCACGGGGCCTTGGATGCATGGTTATAATAGTCAGGCATTATGCATTCCATCGTTATGAAAGTGGTTATTGATATTTCTTGTGATTATTCAATTAGTAGAATATCAATGTGAATAAGTAAATGGAATTATTTCATATTATTTATGCTATATTATGCTGATGTTCAACATTAAAAGTCTTTTGTTTTAGATTTATACATTTCCTTAAATGTTTATGATTATTTTTGAAAGTTTCCGCTGTATTTCTTACCCTTACTAAGCATTTGAGCTCACCCCTTTCTATGTTTTCATTACCATGGATTCCACGAAGTGTATTGTGATTGATATGCAGGGTTCTTCCAAGGGAATAATGGTGGTCATAAGGGATTATTTATATTGTTTTGTGAAATTCATGTATGTAATCTATTTTCGAAGAATTATAAATCGAACGGTCCATTGGGACATGATTCCTTGTAATCATACCAATGTATTAAAATAATGCACCAACTCTAGGTAACTGTGGTCGGGGCGTTACAGTTTGTATCAGAGGAAGTATATCAATATCCTTGGAAACTATATGTAGATAAAATCTGATTAGAGAACATAGACCTATAATAGAATTTAACGATTAGTGCAGTAGAAAATTCTAGAATATTGATATTGTAGAGATTTTGTGAGCATTCTGAGCATTACATCCTTGTCTAGATATGATTAGGTAGAGGCGGCTCTGGCACAGAGGTACCTAGGGGTAAAACCCAAAAACCCCACTTTGAGCTAGACTTGAATGGGAAATGGTTCACG
The DNA here is from genome assembly GCA_963277665.1 of Viscum album. Taxonomy (NCBI): domain Eukaryota; kingdom Viridiplantae; phylum Streptophyta; class Magnoliopsida; order Santalales; family Viscaceae; genus Viscum; species Viscum album. Next base: position 409,440,187 of record OY728128.1, on the reverse strand, counting down.
ACAATGGGAATTGCTACACTCTTGGTTACGATACTCCCTGGGAATATGTTTAGGATAATTATCATTTTTTATACAAACCATTATGAAGGGTTTAGGAGTATATAAATCCTCAAAAAAGTCATTTTTATGATTATGGATTATATCCATAAACTGCTTAATTAATGTTATGTGTTTTACAAGTTTGGGATTAGGTATTTCTATTCATAAACTAATCTAATGTATGCTAATGTTTAGAAATGGTGCCCAGTGGAAGGAATGAGAACTCTAGGGATACACATGATCCAAAGAGTAAAAAATATCTTATCATTCATGGTCGTAAACTAGAATTTAGTAGGGAAATAGTCTCCCATGCATTATCATCATTTAAAGAAATAGTTTCATGTGTTGATAAGATATGTAAAGAATTCTCAGAGTCCTAAGGCTTTGAAGGTAAGAGAGAGAAGGAAATTATGGTAGAGAGAATGACAGATAAAGGGAAGAGGGTAAAGAAGGATTTTCCCATATTTGATAACTATAGAAATAATCGCCTTGGAAAATACATGAAGGGAATGGGAGTTTGTATTAAGTGTGGAGAAAAAGGAAACCAAGAACATGACTGCAAGGGAAAGAAAATGGTTTCAAATGTACAATGCTTCATCTATAAGGAGTTTAGACACTATGCGAACCAATGTCCCAGTCATAATACTATGCCTTAAATGATTCTATTGGATAATAATCAAGTTATGATACAACCACAGATGATGAATAATGACTACTGTTCTTATGTTGTTATTATTGAATTATATCATTTGAGTGTTGTATCAATGGTTTACCGGTTACATGAATTATAGAGTTAAATAAGGATTGTATTGCAGTACCATTTCATTGGAAATTTGAGATTATATGGTCCTGATACTAAGGTTGTAATTTTGGAATATCAGATAGTTGATTTTAGTGATTCATCATGATGTGTTGTTGTAAAAGAACACACGATGAAGGTGTTCACAAGTTATTACCTTACAAAAAGGATCCTCATTATGTTTATCTTCATTATAAACATTGGATTGAGAGTTTGGATATATGTACTATGGATAATTATAAAGGTTGGAATGGATTATTTTTTAAATTGGATTCTATTTTAAAGGTTATTTTTGGATTTCCATAAAAATGATAACCTGGAGGTCGGGAGGAAACATGTCATGTCCAGCAAGGCCGCGAGACTTGAACCCGCAACCAAAAGGAGGTATGGGTGCATCACCTATGACCAACCAATGTGATGTTCTAGATTGAATAATGTAGTTTTTTGAAGGGTCTGATATGTGAATTAAAAATACATTATTTTTGTAACCCTATACGATTAGGATAAAAAGAATATATAAATATATATATTTTTTAAAATCCATTGGACTGAAAGAGGAGTTTGTGGTAGGAATTAGTTGAAGGATGAAACTCTACATGTAATGTATATATATATATATATATATATTAACTCTTTTTTTTGATAAATTAATTATTTAACATTAGGGAAGTGATATTAAAACTAAAAATATGTTTTCCTAATACCTTAAATTTTGTGGAACCGATGGTATTTTAAATCATCATTGATTGATGTCTTTGAGGCCAAAATTTCAACAATTGTTTGTAATTCATGACTTCAATCACTCCATATAAATATTTTCATTTTACACTAATTATATGTCGCTAATTTCCACAATTGTTCTCCTAATCGAGATCGTAATTTGGTGGTGACTTTTTTATTCCCATTTTCCTCTTATTACGTCTAAATTTTATTAACCCAATTTTTGATGTGGGTTTTCCCACAAAGGTATTTTATATTTGCAACCTTTTTTTCGAAGAACAATTTCAAATTGTGAGGATGAAATTTATTGAAGGAGGGTAGAATTTAACACCACACGATTTCATAGTACATTATTTATTCAAGGTAATGCAATAACTTTCACTACACAGAACAATGAGTTCAATCACACCACAACATACCAAACTAGCCGTTCAAAAGTAGTAATGAATAGTTTTAACTAAATTTTGAACATTATATACTTTTTATAATTTTAGGATCAATATTATGAGTTTATTTGACATAATTTAAGAACAAATACATTTTTTCAGATAAAAGAATTATTTTTAAAAAAATGAAATTTTACCGCCATTTAATGGTGATTCCTTTTTAAATCCTATATTTGAAACTTTTATATATTAAATATGACAAAATAAACATATTCTCTAGAATTGGGACATAATAATTTAGTTTCAATAATTTTTTTGTGTCTTTCTGATAACATTCATATTTGGGTTAATTGTGAAAAATGATATATTTTAACTGAAAACAACTTTTTTATTCACAATAATTTATAGTGTTGAATTATACATTTTAATGTTTTGAAAGTATCATTAGATTTTAGTTTTACCATTTAATCCAATGATGGTCATTGTAAGTAATTTGACTTTGAGATTATCCCTAAATAAGGGTCAATATTTTGATCAATATTATTTCTTAAAAGTACACCTTTTAGTATTTACAACTGAAATTAATTTTAAATAAATAAATGAATCTTATATGTTTTTAATTTTTTAAATTATAATTCAATTTTGTTTTCGGAATATCTAAATTATCCTAGGGTGAATTTATGGTATTTTTCTAAAAATGTTCAATTTTTCATAAATAATGAAAAAACACTGAGTTATCATTTCAAATCAAATTTTTATTTAAATAATAATTTATTTTATTTAAATTTATTTTAGTTCAAAAATAGTTACATAATACCTATATAAATTCAATGTAATTCATTGGAGTCAATTTATAATAATTTTAGATATATAAATTTCATTATAGAACTTTTCACTGTCTTTTACCCACCTTCTAGGAGAATTTGCAAATTCACAAAAAACATAATTTTACCAATTCTGTGAGTGAAATTTTGAAAATCCTAGAGCCAAGGTTAATATGAAGGTGTAAATTTTTTTTCAATAAGATAAAAATAATTTTTGGTGAATAGTAAATTTTTACTTTTATTTACCACGGTTAAATGTAAATAGGGTAATAAAGGGTAAAAATGATATTAATATTACCCTAACACATGTCCTAATTCTATTAAACCAGGGTATCTCAACAAAAAACAACCTTAGGAATATAATATTACCACTTATATCCACTTTAATTAGATTAGGATATTTATTATTATTTTTTTCAAAGAAGAGTTAAAAGAGTTAAAATAAATGTTTAATAAATAAAACATTTTTAATATGGGGTTATGCGTAAGATAAATTCGATTATAAATATTCTATAGAAACCTAAACAGATTTACTACTTAATTGTATTTTATTTATAATTTTTAGATATTATATAAATAATGTTATTTATGACACAATGATGATGCAGAAATTATCTTATTAATGAATGAATCATATATGGAATTATAAATATTAAAATAAATATTATTTCAATGTTATTATGGAATCCACGAATTTTATAGGTGCCTATGACATGATAGGGCTGATTCAATGTATCTTGTTCGAAGTAATCAAGTTTTGGTGACTTTTACAAATACTAAATACCAAATTGTGTCAATATTGACATAAATTAAAATTGAAAACAAATACTATATTAGTGGTTGATGAAATTTTAATAAAAATCTAAGGTTAGGAAAAATGCCTTATATCATGATATTTGTATCATTAATAGAATACTTGGGGTCTATTGTAATTTTATAGTACATTTTTTAACTATATAATATAAAAATACAATGTGACATGGTAAATGTCAAACTAATTAACTAAGAGTTAAAACTAAAAAGATAAGGTTAATATAATGACCCAAATCGGTCTAATATATATTGGTTGAAAGTATTTAAACCCATACCCACCAAATACTTTGAATAATAAACTTTGGATCCATTTGAAACCGAATATGAATTTATTATAAAATAATACTTTAATTTATTCTTAAAGAGCCCCAACTCCCCCTTATAAAAGGACACCACTTATAACCAATTCTTCACACCTTCATAGCCTTTTGATTCGGCCAAAACCTGCACAAATACACTCTCAACAACCCTAAATTAAACCAAGAGTCATTATTTTGATCATAAATCCAACCTATGGAGCCCTTGTGATCAAATCAAAGGAAGAACCCGATGAAGAGGTAATGATTTCACCACCCTTTTTCAAGTTCCTTTCTTCTTCCACTTACTTTTTCAATGTTGATTCCATTATAAAATAATAACTCCAGTATATTCCATATAATTTGATGATATTATAATTATGATACATCCAAATTCATTATTCTATCCACCCTTTGAATGACATGTCACCATACGTGCGTACGTACGATTTACCGTCTCCACATCTTGGTGTAATTGTTATTCAATAAATTATTATTTTGATGGGTATAATAATGGAAATATTAAATATATCATGATAATAATTATGTATATATTATATACCATTCAATTATATATTATATTAATATCAAAAGATTGATATTTTCGCTCGTGCATACGTACGGATTACCGTCTCCACGACGCAAGGAGGTTCATTTCCAAGTTCAACATTCATCGACGATAATAAAAATATATATTAACAATAAGTATGTAATATAGGAAATAATAATTATACGGGAGATATATATATATATATATATAAGAATTTATGTATTTACATATATCTTATTCACTTACTTCCATTCAATACTATATGAAAACGGAAACAGTGTTTATGCGTACGTACGGACTACTGTCTCCATAAACAGTGTTTCCCATTTCATATATAATTCTTATATAAATTTCTATATTCTAAATATATATGATAGAAAAACATGTTTTATATTTTCGATGTATTTAAATCATGATCAAAGTGATACAATCAAGAGTAACATGTTAAAACACGTATGATAAAGAATGCAATTATTACTCGAATTATTAATATAACATGGAAATTATTATTAAATGGGTAGTATAAAGTCATAATTGAATAATTAATGATATCATAAATATTAATATGGTTCTGGTATAATTTAATAACATACTATAATCTTCATACAGGAGGATATACGTACCCTCGACTAAAGGAAAGTGCAAGGTAATGTATTTTAATCTCACTCCTTATTCCCGTGAGATTCATGCCATATTTCCACTAGTACCTTTTGTGTAGTGTATGTACTGCCCATAATTGTATTCTTTATGTATTACACATTAGTTTATGTGTATTTACATATTCATTTTATAAAACCTCTTTCATGGGGTGTATGTTTTGCAAGTCACCAAATTGGTAAGGGTTAATTTCACAATCTCATTATTATCCGAGGTTGTTTTTACGAAAGTATCTACTCGGAAATATTTATTATCCATGTCCATGTTTTATGAATGAGTTTTCTAAGGGATTATTTTAAGGGAAATTTTAAAAAAACATCATTTCAATTGATTTAAATATTTTATTCTTATATATCTTTCTCATTTTTTTCAAAGTATTCAAAATGGTTTTTAAGGATTTATTTATATAGATGTGAATGTTTTTAAAATGTTAATTCCATTAAAAAGTTTCAATGTTGTATGAGACTATTTGATTCAAAAATGTCTTTAAATGACATCTTTTACAAATTGTGTGACTTTTAAATGTTTTCATGAAAAAGGTGTATTTCTTTCAAAGAGTTTTACAAATCATTTTCTTCAACGTCAAAATCCTTTAATGGATTTCAAACATGTTTTGAAGTATATTTATCATGATACAAATCAACCATATAGTGTTGAAGTTTTTCTGATATGTTTGACTATGGATGTGTTATTTTTATACCATTAATGGTTTATGGTTAAGGTATTGACATTTTGTATGCTAGTTTTAATATGAATTTTTATCTTATGTTTAGACCTTTTCATATGAGAAATGCATTGGATTTAGTAACTGAGAGGTGGAGCCCGCTATAGATCCTTGATGCATCTGTAGGGCTCATGAGACAATCTAATGTCTTGGCATGAGGCCTTGAAAAAATGTTATTTGTATTCTTGGCAAGACGCCTTGGATATGTGGTTATAATAGTCTGGCATTATGCATTCCATCGTTATGAAAGTGGTTGTTGATATTGCATGTGATTATTCGATTAGTAAATATCCTTGCGAATAATTAAATGGAATTGTTCGACATTATTTCTGACATATTCTTCTTAATATAATGTTTAAAAATCTATTGTTTTAGTTTTATAAATTTTCATAAATGTTTATGCTTAGTTTTGAAAGTTTCTACCGTATTGCTTACCCTTACTGAGCGTTTGCGCACACCCCTTTCAATATTTTATTCTCCCAGGATTCCACAAAGTGTGTTGTGATTGATATGAAGGGTTAATCCAAGGAAATAATGGTGTTCATAATGTATTATTTTTGTTGTTTTGTAACATTAATGTTTGCAATCTATTTTCCATGACTTCTTAACAGATCAATCCTTCGAGACGTGATTCCTTGTAATAATACCAATGTATTAAAAAATGCACCAACTCTGGGTAACTGGTGTCGGCGCGTTACAGTTGGTATCAGAGGATGTTTAGCAATAACCTTGGAAATTAGATTCAGATAAACTCTGATTAGAGCACATATCCCTAATATAGACTTTGAGAATTAGTATAGAAGATCATTCTAAAATTTTGATATTGTAGATATTTCGTGAGGTTTCCGAGAAATACTTCCTTGTCTGTATACGAGCTGGTAGAGGCGGCTCTGTCACAGATGTACCTAGGGGTAAAACACAAAAACAATGATTTGAGCTATACTCAAAGGGGAACTGGTACACGACAACGGGCCTTGCTGCACTCTTGATTACGACACTACCGGGGGATATGCCTAGGATAATTATCATTTTCTTTACAAACCATTATGAAGGGTTTAGGAGTATATACTTCCTCAAAGAAGACATTTTTATGATTATGGATTATATCCATAAACTGATTGATTTATGTTAAGTGTTTTACGTGTTTGGTATTAGGTATTTCTATTCATAAACTAATCTAATGTATGCTAATGTTTAGAAATGGAGCCCAATGGATGGAATGAGAACTCCAGCAATACACATGACCCAGAGAGTAAGAAATATCATATATTTCATGGTCATAAACTTGAATTTTGTAGATAAATAATCTCCCATGTATTATCATCATATAAAGAAATAATATCATGTGTTGATAAGATGTGAATAAAAATCTCGGAGTCCTATTGCTTTGAAGGTAAGCCAGTGAAGGAAAGGATGGTAGAGAGAATGACAGATAAATGGAAGAGGGTAAAGAAGGATTTTCCCATGTTTTGTAACTACGGAACGAATAATCTAGTAAAATACTTGATGGGAATGGTAGTCTGGTATAAGTGTGGAGAAAAATGATACCAAGTACGTGACTGCATGGGTATGAAAATGGTTTCAAATGTACAATGCTTCATCTTCAAGGAATTTTGAAACTATGTGAACTAATGTCCCATTAATCATACTATGTTGCAAATGATACTATTGGATAATAATAAAGTTATGATTCTACCACAGATAAAGAAGAATGACTGGTGTTCTTATGTTGTTACTATAGAATTATTTTCATTGACTGTTGTATCAACTGTATACTGGTTACATGAATTATGGAGATAAATAAGGATTTTACTCCAGTACTATTTCTTTGGGAATTTGAGATTATATGGTCCTGATAATAAGTTAGTAATTTTGGAATAAGAGATGGTTGGTTTTTGTAATTCAGGATGATGCGGTGTTGTAAACGAATACACGATGAAGGCGTTCCCAAGTTATTGCATGGAAAAAAGTATCTTAATTATGTTTGACTTCCTTATAAAATATGGATTGAGAGTTTGGATATATGTATTTTGGATAATTATAAAGGTTGGAATGGATTAAGTTTAAAATTGGATACTATTGTTAAGGATATTTTTGGATTTCCATAAAAAGGACAACCTAGAGGTCGGGCGGCTACCCATCATGTTCGACAAGGCCGTGAGAATTGACCCCGAAACTGAAGAGAGGAAATGGTGTAACACTTATCACCAACCCAGATGATGTTATGGATTGAATAATGTAGTTTTCATAAAGGATCTGATATGTGAATTATAAATTAATTCTTTTTGAAACCCTATACGATAAGGATAAATTATATATATATATATATATATTGAAATCATTTAGAGTGAAATATGAGTTTGTGGTAGGAATTAGTTTAAGGATGAAACTCTACTTGTCAAGTATATATATATATATATTCCCTCTTATTTTATGGATAAATTAATTATTAAAAATTATGGAAGGGATCTTAAAAAAAAGTGTTATCCTAATACCTTACATTTTGTTGAACTGATGGTATTTTAAATCATCATAGATTGGTGGCTTTGCGGCCCACAATTCTAAAATTGTTTGTGATTGATGGTCTCAATAATTCCTTATAAATATTTAAATTTTTCCTCCAATTATGTGTCTCTAATTTCCTCCAATGTTCTCCTATTTGAGATCATAATTTGGTGGTGACATGTTCATTCCCCTTTTCCTCTTATTAAGACTAAATTTTATTATCCCAATTTTCGATGTGGGATTTCCCACAAAGGTATTTTTTATTTGGATCCTTTTTTCTCGAAGAACAATTTCAAATTTCGAGGATGCAATTTTCTAAAGGAGTGTATAATGTAACACCCAAATATTTCATAGTACGTTATTTCTTCAATGTAATGAAATAACTTGCACTACACACAATACTAAGTTCAAGCGCACCACAACATACCAAACTAGTTGTTAAATAGATGTTATGAATACTATTAACTGAATTTTGAACATTATATAATCCTTATAATTTTAGAATCCATATTATGAGTTTCTTAGTCCTAATTTAAGAACAAATACATTTTTTTCAGATAAAAGAATTATTTTTCAAAACAATGCAATTTTACCACCTTTTAATGATAAACCCTTTTTAAATCCAATATTTGAAACTTTCATATATTAAATTTGACAAGATAAACATCTTCTTAAGAATCAGGACATAATAATTTATTTTCAATAAATTTTTGGTGTTTTTATGATAACTTTCATATTTGGGTGAATAGTGAAAAATACAATATTTTAACTGAAAACAACTTTTTTATTCAATATAATTTATAGTGTTTAATTATAAATTTTAATGGTTTGTGAGTATAATTAGATTATATCTTTACCATTTAATCAAATGACTGTCCTTGTAAGTAATTTTACTTTGAGATGAGACATAAATAAGTGTCAATCTTTTGATAAATATTATTTATTAAAATAACGCCTTTAGGTATTTTTGATGGGAATTAATTTTAAATTAATAAATGAAGCTTATATTCTTTGAATTCGGAAAAATGTCATTCGTTTTTGGATTTTGAATATCAAAATTATCCCATGGTGAATTTTTGGTATTTTTCGGAAAACGTTCAAATTTTTTATTATTAAGTGAAAAAACACCTAGTTATCATTTACAATCAACTTTTTATTTAAATAAATATTTAAATTATTTAAATTTATTTTAAGTCAAAATAGATAAATAATACCTATATAAATTCAATGTAATTAATTGGATTCAATTAATAATAATTCTAGATTTATAAAATTCGATATAGAACATTTCACCGTCTTTTACCCACCTCCTAGGAGAATTTTCAAATTTACATAAAACATAATTTTACCAGTTCTGTGAGTGGAATTTCAAAAATTAGAGAGAGAAGGTTAATATAAAAAGTTAAAATGTGGTTGAATAACATAATAATAAATTTTGGTGAATTGTATATTATTACTTTTATTTACAACAATTAAAAGTAAATAATGTAATTAAGGGTAAAAATGATATTAATATTACCCTAACACATGTCCTAATTCTATTCAACAAGTGTATCTCGACCCAAAACAACCTTAAGAATTAAATATTATCCTTTAGGTCCACTTGAATTGGATTAGGACATTTATTATTATTGAATTCATAGAAGAGTTAAAAGAGTAAAAATCAATGTTTAATAACTAAAACATTTTTTATATAGGGTTATTCATAAGAAAAATTCGATTATAAATATTTCATAGAAAGATAAATATATTAGATACATAATGGTATTTTATTTATAATTGTTAAAGATTAAATAATTAATGTTATTTATGACATAATGATGATGCAGTAATTACGTTATTAATGAATGAATCAAATAAATGGGATTAAAAATATTAAAATAAATATAATCTCAATGTTTTTATTACATCCACGAATTTTCTAGTTTTCCATGAAATATTTGGGATGATTAATTGTATATTTTTCAGTGTAATCATTTTTTGATGACTTACACAAAAACAAAATACCAAATAGTGTCAAAAGTGACAAAAATTAATATTTAAAACGAATACTATATTATTTATTGATATAATTTTTATAAAAATATATGGTTTGGAGAAATGTATTATATTGTGATATTTCTATCATTAATGTACCACTAGTTGTTCTATTGGATGTTTATAGTATGTTTATTAACTAGATAATATAAAAATACAAAGTGACATGGTAAATAACAGACTAATTAACTAAGAGTTAAAACTAAAAGATAAGGTTAATATAATGACCCAAAACTGTCTAAAATCTATTTGGTTAAATTATTTATACCCATACCTACATTAAACTTTGAATAATCTATTTTTGAGCCATTATAAACCGAATAGAATTTATTTTAAAATAATACTTTATGTTTTTCCTAAAGAGCCCCTCCTCCCCCTTATAAAAGGATACCACTTCTATCCAATTCTACACACATTCAAAGCCTTTTGGGTCGGCCAACCCCTGCCCAAATACTCTATCAACTACCCACACTTCATCCTAGAGGCATTAGTTTGATCATAAAGCCATCATAATGAGCACTTTTGATCAAATCAAAAGAAAGAACCTGGGGAAGAGGTAATGATTTCCCCACCCTCTTTCAAGTTCCTTTCTTCTTCCAATACCATTTTCTTTGTTGTTTCAAATATAAAATAATAAATCCAGTATATTATATATACTGTGATGTTATTTTAATTATGGTACAACCAAATTCATTATTCTATCCACCTTTTGAATGACATGTCACCATACTTGTGTACGTACGGCTTACCGTCTCCACGTCATGGTGTAATTGTAATTCAATACATTATTATCTTGATGGGTATAATAATGTAAATAATAAATATAACATGATAATAATTATTTATATATTTTAAACCATCCAATTATATGTAATATTAATATCAAAATAATGAATTTTCCACTCGTGCGTATGTACTGATTACCATCTCCACGATGCTATGAGATTCATTTCCATGTTCACCATTCATCGAGGATAATAAAAATATATATTAATGATAAGTATGTAATATATGACATAATAATGCTTCTGGAGAGATATATATTTATATATATAAGAATTTATTTACTTACATATATCTTATTCACATACTTCCGTTCAATACTATATGAAAACAGAATCAGCGTTTATGCGTACGTACGGACTACCGTCTCCATAAATAGTGTTTTCCATTTTATTTATACTTCTATTATAAATTTTTATATTATAATAATATATGATAAATAAATCATGTTTTATATTCTAGAAGTATTTAAATCATGATCGAATGGATACAATCAAGAGTAACAAGTAAAAACATGTACGACAAAGAAAGCGATTATTACCCGTAATATTAATATAACATGGAAATTATTATTAAATGGGTAGTATAAAGTCATAAATGAATAATTTATGATATCATAAATATCAATAAGGTTCTTGTATATTTTAATAACATACTATAGTATTCATACAAAAGGCTATACATACCCTCAACAAAACGAAAGTGTACTGTAAGTGATTTTCCTCTCACTCATTATTCCCGTGAAATTCATTTCATATTTCCACTATTACATTTTGTGTGGTGAATGTACTGCGCATAATTGTATTCTTTATGTAATACACTTTAATTTATGTTTATTTACAAATTTATTGTATGATACCTCTTTCATGGGGTGTATGTTTCTTAAGTTACCAAATTTGTAAGGGTTAATTTGACAATATCTTTATTATCCAAGGTTGTTTTTACGTAAGTATCTAATGGGACATATTTATTATCCATGTCAATGATTTATGAAATAGTCTTAAAAGGGATTCTTCTAATATAATATTTACTAAAAAATCATTTCAAATGTTTTAATTATTTATTCTTCTAAATCGTTCCAATTATTTTTCATATCATAAAAAAGGTTTTAAAGGATTTATTTATATGTACATGAATTTTTTTAAAATGTTAATTCCATTCAAAATATTCAATGTGATATAAGAAACTTTTATTAAAAAATGTATTTAAATAATTTCTTTTACAAATTTTGTGACTTATAAATGCTTTCATGAAAAATGGGTATTTCTCTCAAAGAGTTTTACAAATCAATTTCATCAACTTCAAAATCCTTTAATGGATTTCAAACTTGATTTGAAGTTGATTTATCATGATACAAATATTCCATATTGTGTTGAAGGTTTTGTGATATGTTTGACTATGTATAATTTATTTTTATACCATTCATGGTATGTGATTAAAGTATTTACATTTGGTATGCTAGTTTTAATATGAATGTTTATGTTATGTTTAGACCTTTTCATAAGAGGAATGCATTGGACTTAGTATGTGACGGGTGGAGCCCACTACAACTCCTCGATGAATCTATAGGTCTCATGATAAAAACTAGTTTCTTGGCATGAGGCCTCGACAAAATCTTATTTGTAGTCTTGGCACGAGGCCATGGCTTTGCTGTTATGATATTCTAGCATTATGCATTCCATCGTTATGAAAGTGGTTATTGATATTTCATGTGATTATTCAATTAGTAGAATAACCATGTGAATAAGTAAATGTCATTATTTCATTTTATTTCATCCATATTCTACTGATGTTCAATTTTGAAAGGCATTTGTTTTGGTTTTATACATTTCCTTAACTATTTATAATTATTTTTAAAAGGTTCTGTTTTATTGCTTACCCTTACTGACCGTTTGAGCTCACCCCTTTCTATGAATTATTTTCCCAGGATTCCATGAAGTGTATTGTGATTGATATGCCGGGTTACGCCAAGGTAATAATGGTGTTCATTAATGATTATTTATGTTGTTTTGTAACATTAATGTATGTAATCAATTTTCCAAAGACTGCTAAACCGATCGGAATTTCGGGACGTGATTCCTTGTAATCTTGCCAATGTATTAAAATAATGCACCAACTCTGGGTAACTGGGGTCGGGGCGTTAGAGTTGGTATTAGAGGAAGTTTATAAATAACCTTGGAAACTATATTTAGATAAACTCTGATTATAAAACATAGCCCTAAGATAGACTTTGAGGATTAGTATAGATGAACATTCTAGAATTATGATATTGTATAAATTTTGTGAGTTTTCTGAGAAATTCATCCCTGTCTGGATACAGGCAGGTAGTGGAAGCTCTGGAACAGATGTACCTAGGGAAAAACCCCGAAAACACCCCTTTGAGCTAGACTAGAATGGGAACTGGTGCATGACAATGGGCCTTGCTGCACTCTTGGTGACAACAATCTCAGAGGGTATGCTTAGGATAATTCTCATTTTCTTTAAAAACCCTTATGAAGGGTTTAGGAGTATATACATTCTCATAAAATACATTTGTATGATTATGGATTCTACCTATAAATGTATTAATTTATGGAAAGTGTTTTACCAGTTTGGGATTAGGTATTTCTATTCATAAACTAAGATAATGTATTCTAATGTTTAGAAATGGCACCCAGTAGATGGAATGAGAACTCCAACAATACAAATGATCCAAAGAGTAAGAAAGATCATATCTTTCATGGTCTTAAACTCAAATTTTGAAGGGAAAAACTCTCCCAAGAATTATCATCATATGAAAAAATAATATCATTTGTTGATAAGATAATTAATGAATTCTAATAGTCATATGGCTTTGATGGGAAGATAGAGAAGGAAAGGATGGTAGAGAGAATGACAGATAAAGGGAAGAAGGTAAATAATGATTTTCTCATATGTGATAACTACGAAAAGAATCACCTTGGAAAATACTTGAAGGGAATGAGAGTATGAAATAAGTGTGGAGAAAAAGGATACCATGTATTAGACTACAAGGGTAATAAAATTGTTTCAACTGTACAATATTTCATCAACATGGAGTTTAGACACTATGCGAACCAATGTCCCAGTCATTATACTATGCCACAAATGATGTTAATGGATTATAATAAAGTTAGTTTACTACCAAATATGAAGAAGAATGAATACTAAGCTTATGTTGTTATTATATAATTATTTCATTTGAGTTTTGTATCAACAATGTACTGGTTACCTGAATTATGGAGATAAATAAGGATTGTATTGCAGTACTATTATATTGGGAATTTTAGAGTATATTGTCCTGATACTATGGTAGTAATTTTGGAATAAGATATTGATGATTTTGGTAATTTAGGATGATGTGGTGTTGTAAAATAATACATGATGAATGTAAAGACCCATAAAATTCAAGGCAATTTTTTATTCTTAATTTTCTTTGGAATTTTACAAGAACGCAGTTTCTGACAGGACCTGATTCCGAGGCCCATTGTGCCCGGAATAATTTTCTGAAGTTTAGCTCGGGTACGTTCAGTGAACGAACGAGCGTGTTTTTATAGATTTTTAACCGGTGCTCGGAATCGAATTCCAAACGCACCGATGGTTTCATAGCACTGGTAATTTCTTATAAACACTTTTTCCGTAGTTATGTTTGCTCGGGTGTGGTTTTTAATTTTTGGGGTTAAGTTAAGAAATAAAATAAAAGTGGTACAACCGGTTTTTATTTTCTTTTGCTTCACTTATGTTAAGTGGATAATGTAGGACCCAGAATATCCTATACACTTGGTAGGATATTTGTGGGTTGTGGCCCACACGATCCCCACCGTTTCATTAAACATTTTCAACCCCCTCCTTTAATTAAGGTAACACACCACAAAACCCCCTTTTAAATAAAGTCAACATGTGCGTTTAATTAAATATTAAACTCCCCTATTAATTGGATGGTTTAAGCGTTGCCATTAATTCATTTAATTTATTGATTCTTTTTATGAATTCCAAAACGTTGGAATGGGAAGTAAAATAAGACCAACAATTATTTTATGGAGGGGTTGCTTGTTGAGAAGATTTGGAGAAGGCTATAAGGCTTGAAGATCTTCATCCTCCTTCGTTGAAGAATGCGAAGAACTCAAAGAACATGAATAAAGCAAAAAACGCCGGCCTCCGATGAAACGCAATGAAGAACGCCCAACCCTCATAGGTCAACGATGTGACGCCGTGTACCGCGACGCCGATGATCCTCCTTCCGCGACGCTTCTTCCGCGACATTACTTCCCCCGCGACAATCTTCGATCAACAACCGATTGAGGTAGGTGGTTGCTATTCTTTTAATTCGTTGTGAATTATATCATCAACATGGGTTCAAATGGTGCATTTAAATCTTTTTGATTTTATACCCTCGGCATATATTAAAAAATTTCTCCAAAGCCTTTTTAAACTGCTAACGCGGTGGGTGTGGACCAACGAACAAGTCCGAACCCACCTTCTCTTCGTTCTTGGTGTGCGGATTGGGGGCAATGACAAAGCAGGATGTACGGGCATTGTGAGGTCCTCGAACTGAAGCACGGGTCCCGGGAGGGATGTTGGAAAAGATGGCAGGCAATTTCGACCACCGGAACTCGTCTGGTGTTCCGCGGAGCAATCATTCGGCACGCCTCGACGGCGGCAGGAGGAGGAAGTCGGCACCTACCGGCCGCCAGAAGGTGGCGGCACCTATCACGCAGCCGGGAAGAGCCACGGCGGCATAAGACGCGGAGGATGGCCAAGACTCGCGTGACCGCGTGGGACCGGAGGAGGTAGGACACAGCAAACGACCGCGTCCGTTGGCAAGGGCGTCCCCACGCGGGGTTGCGGTTTCTCCACGCGACGGCAGCGCGCCCCTGCCCTCTTCGCTCGGCCGTAACGGCCGAACCGACCGCCTGGCTGCCTGGCTAGTGCCAGCCGGGCTGCGCCCGGCTGGGTCGGACTCGGACCCGGGTCAGTTCAACCCGGTTCGTGCCGCCCCAAGGGGGGTTGGGCCGGGTCGGTCCCGACGCAGACCCCCTGTTTTCAGACCTCTTTCGGTCTTTTTCCCATATCATGGGCTACATACCTCCTATCGATGCACCTTCAGCAGTGATGCGATCCTTGGATCAATACGGTCGTTTCGACATATTACACTCTAGGTTTCGGAGAACTTTGGGTTCTGCCGGGTTGGTTGGCACACGAAACAAATCGGGCCCTCTGAGTGGAGACAATTATAAATTGAGTTATAGACGTCTTATTGACGTGTCATTGACTTTGTTGGATTCCTCTAAATGAGCCAGACCTTTTGGATAAATCCGCTTGAGGTTTGGTTGCAGTTGGAGTATGGTCGGGTTGGTTTGACATATAAACCAACCGGGGCCCTGGGACGAAAAAACCAATAACTCTCAGATCGGGCGTCTGATTGATGCGCCGTCTGTAACGTTGAGTTCCTGTTGACGATAAAAAAATTTGGATACATCAACTCTGGAATTCATGTCAGTTGATGTATCATCCCCTTGGCTCGTGCAGGAGACCCTCCTGAACGAGTTTGCTTAGTGCGAGAACCCTAGAGCTGGTTGCGACTGCGACGACGATGACGACTGTGCCGAAATCCTCCGTTGATTTGACGGAGATGACTACAACACTCAATTATCCTATGTGGATCAGTGCAACCTATCCTATGTGTGTCTGATCCTGTGTAGGTCAGTGCTCAGTAGTCCTGTGTGGGCCAGTGCCTACAGATCATGTGTGGGTCTGATCCTGTGTGGGTCATTACAGGGGTTAGTTACCTATCGATCCTGTGTGGGTCAGATCCTTTTTGGGTCATTATAGGGGTTAGTCACAATCGATCCTTTGTGGTTCTGATTGATTAGATGAATCAGTGGCTATATCTGATCATCTCTATCATCATACGAAGAAGTATACCCATGTGAGCTGAATCATGTTTTGCTTTCCAATGTGGATTGTGTTGTGTTATCCTATTTGGATTACGTTATGCTTTCCTGTGTGGATTTGGTTGTGTTTCTCTTATGTGGACTGGGTTGTACTTTAGCTCAGATGTTGGAGCCGAACGATATTGATGAATTAGGTATATGAATTGGAATATACCTAAGTAGAGTCGAATGTTACCTTGTGATTGTATCTTTCTTCTATGGATTATCCTTTGTGGATTCTGGGAGACCTTTGGGGGTCTAGGGGTCCCTACTGAGTAGCATATACTCACTCCTACACGGGATATTCCTACACTAAGTTGTGTTGGTGGTAGACGACGGACATCACTGATCGTGGTTGGGGCTTCCAGAGCAGGACGATACCTGGAGGTGGAGCACTGCACGAGAAGTACTCGAAGCAGATGTTTGGACCTGAGGAGCTGTTGAGGCTAACTGTACCCACCCTTCATGTGGGACTTGTAGTGGACGGCTCGGCGTTGCGGCTTTACTTTCATTTTCTGTTTTAACTTTCCAGTTGTACTTTACATTAAGTGGTTGTTTTACCTATCTAGTTGTACGTTACATTCAGTTTGGGTTTTTATTCTGGACCATTTACATTTCAAAACATACTATTGTAAATAGTTTTTACTTAGTGTTTACTTATTCTTTCTTACTCTGTAGTGTTTGTTTACTCTACAAAGGCAATGCCTTCCCTTATTATCGGGAATTACGTCTTGGTGCTAGTCGCCAGCCCCTAGCCTATGAAAGGCAGGTTTGGGGTAGTCACGACACTGACCCCGAGGATGGGTTGTGAAAAATTGGTATCAAAGGAGATCGGTTCTACCGCAGAACTCAGAACTTTGATCTATTAAATATGTGAAGCAATAGTGTTAAGAGTATTGATTATGGTTATCAGTCTAGGGATTCCAGTTTTAGTGCGGCGGCCGACATATCTGTACACCAAGACCCTGAATTCTGATTTCTGAATCAATGCATGAAAGCATTGATTTCATGTCTGTTTCAAGTTTTCCTTGTGATTACTTTGTTTCAGCTCACCAGGTATACTATTTGACCGCGGCACACCTGTTTCCTTTAAGTATGGTCCCACGAAGGCAGCCATCTAGGGTTCCGAGAGTTGTGTAGGATGACAACCCACCGAGCGATGAGGCCTCGGTACATGGCCCTTTGATAGTAGAGGCACCGAATGTACCTCTACCTGCCGATCCACCGATGCTACCAGCCCCATCTACTAACAAGGCTCGTCTCCTTAGTGCAATGCGTGAGTTTTAGTGCCACCGACCAACCAGGTTCCGTGGGGAGATGGACCCCCAGGTAGCCGGGGACTGGCTGGAGGAAGTTGTACGGGTTTTTAGGTTAGTGAAGACACCAGCAGACCTCATGGTGATCCTCACAGCAAGCCTCCTGCACGCTGTAACAGGAAGATGGTGGGGATTGATGCTCGAGGTGCATGATGAGGGATCTGTTCTCTCGACGGACTTTGAGAGCCTCTTTCACTCGGTGTTCATCCCAGCCACCCTCCGTGTGGTGCGCATCCATGAGCTTCCACAGTTGCGACATGGCAGTTTGACGGTCACCCAGTACTCGGCGAGATTTACCGATCTCTTGCGCTACTCGACAGACATGGTACGAGACCAATTCTTCCGGGGCCGGACCTTTGAGAATGGATTGAGGTAGGATATATGAGCATCACTGATCTCCCACATCATTCTGACACAAGCAGGGGTACTAGAATGAGCCCTTCTGATGGAGAGTTTCCTTGCTGAGCCTGCATCAACAACGGGACTTACCGCAAGGCGGCATGTAGCAGAGTGTTCTGCAGCAGGCAATCGATGGATGACTCATGGGTCCAGATAGACCAGACCCTCAGACAGATGACACTAGGAAGCTAGATCAGTAGTGTGGGGCACACAACGCAGAGGTAGTCTTTCGAGAGGCAGACAATGCAATGCATGCGGCGGGCAGGGCCACATGGCTTGTGACTGCCCGACCCGTCTTACCGAGGAGTAGCAGACGGTTGAGGGGCCACCCAGGTAGAGGAAAAGGGTCGACCAAGGTGGTCCGCAGGGAGCAGGAAGTCAAGGCAGAAGAGCTGGCCGAGCAGAAGGTGGTGGGCGACGCTTTGAGGGTCTACCACCACCACCACCAGGAGGTCCACCCCGACCACAGGGAGCTGGCGGGCAGAGACCGGCACAGCTAAAGGAAGCGGAGGCCTATGACCACGACATGCCCGATATTATTTGAGGTACTATCTGTGACTATTCCACATTTGATTCAGTTTTTATAGACACTGGAGCGAGTATTTCTTTCATATCCGCTGCCCTTGATTGGATCTTGGAGATTCCAACAGAGACGTTTGCTCGATCCTTACGGCTAGAGACTCCTACGGGAGCAGACTCGACTATTACACATTAGTGCCGGTAGTGGGAGCTTACTCTAGGAGGCGAGAGATTCGGCTGGAATCTTCTTGTAGCAGCGTCGAGTCCTTACGACGTCATTTTGGGCATGGATTGGTTATCTACATTCCATGCTCATATTGACTGTATTTGGCGCAAAGTTCGAGGTATACGCACCGACGGGAGCAGGTTCACCTTCACTAGTGAGAATGGAGTTGTTGCTCCATAGGATGGACTCTCACAGAGGAGTGGAAATCCCATAAATCACCAATTGGCTAGCCTCATCCTAGTAGCAGTTGACGTGCGGAGTCTAGGTTTTCCTGCAGTGGTGGATAAGTATGCAGACGTTTTCCCCAATGATGTTCTAGGGCTACCTCATCGCAGAGAGGAAGACAATTATATTGAAATGTAACCCGGGACAGCCCCGATATCCACCCCATCATATCGGATGGCACTCGCCGAGCTTCAGGAGCTATAGGTACAGTTGGAGGACTTGCAAGTAAAGGGTTTCATATGACCCAGTGTTTCACCCTGGGTTTCCCCGATATTGTTCGCCAAGAAGGCGGACATGATCTTGCGACATTGTGTTGACTATCGTCACTTGAACCAGGTGACAGTGAGGAACAAGTATCCTCTACCGAGGATTTATGAACTCTTCGATCAGCTCAAGGGAGAACGGTGGTTCTTGAAGATAGACCTCAGGTCAGGCTATCATCAGCTCAGAGTTCGGGAAGAGGACGTGCAGAAGACGACCTTCAGATGTCAGTATGGACACTATGAGTTCTTGGTTATGCCATTTGGCGTAACCAATGCTCCAGAAGTGTTCATTGGCCTCATGAACAAGATCTTTCAGCCATTCCTTGATCGATTTGTCGTATTCTTCATCGACGCCATTTTGATATACTCGACCACTGAGGAGAAGCACGCCTACCACTTGCAATTTTTACTAGACACACTCCAAGAACACCATCTTTATGGCTAGCTCTCAAATTGTTAGTTCTAGTTACATCAGGTCCACTTCTTGGGGCACATCATCTCTATGGCGGGAGTTGTGGTGGATCCTGCGAAGATCGAGGCAGTGCTAGATTGGGAGCCACCTAGGAGCGCGACGGAGGTTCGGAGTTTCTTGGTACTAGATAGATACTATCGGAGATTTGTACGAGACTTCCCTAGAGTTGTGGCACCACTCTCAACTTTGACGAAGAAGGGGAAATCCTTTGTGTGGTCAGAAAGATGTCAGTAGAGGTTCCAGAAGCTGAGACAGAGATTGACCAGCGCACCTATCTTGAGGTTGCCGGAGGAGGGAGTAGGGTACGTAGTCTACTGCGAATAATCAGGGACTGAATTCGGATGTGTCGTGATGCATGAGAGTGTAGTGATGGCCTTTGGATCATGCCAGTTGAGGATGCATTAGCAGAAATATGCTACCCATGACCTGGAATTAACAGCAGTGGTCTTCACTCAAAAGATGTGGCGAAACTATCTGATGGGTGAGCATTTTACAGTCTTTTCTGACCCTCGGAGTCTCAGGTACAACTTCTAACTGAAGGACCTGAACCTGAGACAACGGTGATGACTCGAGTTCCTCTAGGATCATGGCATTGAGATTGTATATACTCCTAGGAAGGAGAATGTAGTAGCTGATGCTCTCACCAGGATGACGGGAATTCAACAACATGGTGAGGAGATAGAGCAGCTATCCTCTCTTCATATATCTTTCATGGATTGAGATGGAGCGGCCTTCCTTCAGTCACTCACAGTCACTACTCCACTACTGCAGTGGGTCAGAGAGGCACAGCGTGGGGACACCGACTGTGAGACGCGGCAGGCATAGATATCCTAAGGACAAGCACCTGATGGTTTCTCCTTTGGAGGAGAGAACGATATCCTTTTCAGAGGATGTACCTCAGTTCCAATTGCTTTACATGAGGTGGTGTTGAGGGAGTTTCACGCTTCCCATTTGGCGGTACATCCTAGAGTGGAGAAGATGTACCAGGATCGTAGAAGATATCACTAGTTGCCGGGCATGAAGAAGGTTGTGGCAGAGTTCGTTTCTCGATGTCTCACCTTCTAGTAGGTGAAGGCATAGCACCAGGTACCAACAGGATTGGTACAGCCCTTGAAGGTCCCGGAGTGCAAGTGGGACGACATATCTATGAACTTCATAACTGGACTTCCACGCACTTCCAGAGGTCACGACTCCATATGGGTGATTGTCGACCGACTCACCATGTCAGATCAATTATTACCCATCAGAGAGCAGGGCTCAGTGGAGAGATCGGGACGTCTCTACGTTCAGGAGATTGTACAACTTCATGGTGTGCCATCATCTATCTTCTCCAATCAAGATTCTCGCTTTACTTCTTGGCTTTGGAAGGGGTTGCAGGAGGCGTTCGGGATGCAACTACGTCTGAGCACCACCATTCAACCTCAGACAAATGGTCAAACAGAGAGGGCTATTCAGACTCTCTAGTACATGTTTCATGCATGTGTCCTCGACTTTGGTCGCATATGGGAGGACCACTTACCATTGGTTGAGTTTTCGTACAACAACAGCTACCACTCCACCATCGGGATGGCACCATATGAGGCGTTGTACGGCTGACCTTACAGATCTCCTTTGTGCTGGACATACCCTGGGGAGTCAGCACTTATGGGACCGGAGATGGTCCAGGCCACGACAGAGAAGGTCCAGGTCATCCAAGAGCAGATGCGGATAGCTCAGAGCTGGCATTAGTTTTATGCTGACAGGAGGCGGAGGCCACTAGAGATCGAGGATGGCGACCACGTCTTCTTGTGGGTCTCAGCTCGACGTTGATTACAGAGATTTGGCCGAGGTGGAATTTTGTCTCCACGCTTCATCGGTCCCTTCCAAGTCCTCGACAGGATTGTCGAGGTGTCTTATCGCCTAGATCTACCACCATAGTTGCACCTGCTGCACGACATTTTCGAAGTATCTCAGCTGAGGAGAAACGTGCATGACTCAACGAATATCATTGACCATGGGAAGATGGACGTTGATGATGGGTCAACTTTTTCTGAGGTCCCAGTGGAGATCAAGGATCAACAAGAGCGGGTCCTACGTGGACGGTCGATTCTTCTAGTGTGCATGAGATGGCAGTACGAGAACCTCTAGGAGAGCATTGGGAGCAGGAGGCTTAGATGCATGCTCAATACCCACATTTTCCCCTAGTTTTTTATGTAACATTACGAGGACGTAATGCCCTATGGTTGGAGTAATGTAATGACCCATAAAATTCAAGGAATTTTTTTTTCTTAATTTTGTTTGGAATTTTACAAGAATTTAGTTTCTGACGGCACCTGATTCATGGTCCCGTTGTGCCCGGAATAATTTTCTGAAGATTAGCTTGGGTACATTCTGTGAACGAATGAGCGGGTTTTTCTAACATCTGTTTTGGGGCTCAGAATCAAATTTCGAAGGCACCGATGGTTTCGCAGCATCGGTAATTGCGTAGAAACACCTTTTCCAGAGTCGTGTTTCTTGGGTATGGTTTTTAATTTTTGGTGTTAAGTTAAGAAATAAAATAAAAGTGGTACAACCAGGTTTTATTTTATTTTTCTTAACTTATGTTAAGTGGATAATGTAGGACCCACAATATCCTACCCACATGGTAGGATATTTGTGATGTGGGTCCCACACAAGCCCAAACGTTTCTTTCAACTTTTTCAACCCCCTCCTTTAATTAAGGAAACACACCGCAAAAACCCCCTTTTAAATAAAGTAAACATGTGTGTTTAATTAAATATTAAACGCCCCTATTAATTGGACGGTTTAAGCATTTCCATTAATTCATTTAATTGTATGATTATTTTTTTTAATTCCAAAACGTTTGCATAGGAAATTAAATAAGACCAACACTTATTTTATTGAGGGGTTGATTTTTGGGAGTAATTGGAGAAGGCTCTAAGGATTGAATATATTCATCCTCCTACGTTACTGATTCCAAAGAACGTGAAAAACGATAGCCTCCGACTAAGGGCGACGAAGAGTGCCGAACCCTCGGAGATCGATGACGCGACACCATGTACCAGGATGTCGACGATCCTCCTTCCACGGCGCGTCTTCTGCGACGTTCCTTCCCCCGCAACAATCTTTGATCAACAACCGATTGAGGTAAGGGGTTGTGGTTCTTTTAATTCTTTGTGAATTATATCCTCTGCATCGGTTCAAATGGTGCATTTAAATCTTTGTGATTTTATACCCTCGGATTATATTAAAAAATTTGTCGAAAGCATTTTTAAACCTCTAACGCGGTGGGTGCGGACCAACAAACAAGTCCAATCCCACCGTCTCTTCGTTCTTGGTTTGCAGATTGGCGGGCGATGACAAAGAAGGCCTCACGGGCGTTGTGAGGTCCTCGCAATGAAGGACGGGTCCCGGGAGGGCCTTTGGCAAAGACGATAGGAAATTTTGACCACCAGAACTGGTTCAGTGGTCCGCCGAGCAATCTGCCGGCGCGCCTCACTAGCACGGTGGTGCCGGCGGTGGTGGCAGGAGGCGGCGACGCTGGTGGGCCTCACAGGCACGCGGTGCCGCAGTTTCTCCACGCGGGGGCAGCGTGCCCCCGCCCTCTTCGCTCGGCCGTAACTGCCGAGCCGCCCGCCCAGCCACCCGGCCAGCGCTAGCTGGGCCCGCCTAGGCCGGGCGGGGCCCCTCCCAACCGAGTCGGACCCAGAACCGGGTCGGGTCGACCCAATTCGGGCTGAACCAGGGGGGATGGGCTGCGTCGGTCCGGGCCCAGACCCCCCATTTTCAGACCTCTTTCGATCTTTTGCTCATATCAAGGGCTACAGACCTCCGATCGACTCACCATCAGCAGAGATGTGATACATCGATTGAGACAGTCATTTTTACATATTACACTCAATGTTTTGGAGAACTTTGGGTTCAGCTGGGTTGGTTCGCACACGAAACCAAACGGGCCCTCAGAGCATAAACGCTTATAACATGAGTTCTAGACGTTCGATTGACGTGTCGTCGACATTGATGGATTCCTCTAAATGAGATGGACAATTTGGCTTACTCCGCTCGCGGTTTGGATGAATTTGGAGTATGGTCGGGATGGTTTGACTTAAAAACCAACAGGGGCCTTGGGACGAAAAATCCAATAACACTTAGACCGGGCGTCTGATTGACGCGCTGTCTGTGACGTTGAGTTCCTGTTGAAGACATAGAACATTTTGATACATAAACTCCGGACATCATGTCAGTTGATGTGTCAACCCCTCAGCTCGTGGATCGGACCCTCCCGAATGAGCTTGTTGTGTACGGGAACCCTAGAGCTGGCTGCGACTGCGACGACGATGACGACTGTGTAGAAATCCTCCATGGATTCGACAGCGACGACTAAAACGCTCAGCAATCCAACGTGGATCAGTGCTACCGATCTTGTGTGGGTCCGATATTGAGTGGGTCAGTGCTCAGCTGTCCTGTGTGGTCCAGCGCCTACAGATATTGTGTGGGTCTGATCCTGTGTGGGTCATTGTGGGGGTTAGTTACCTATCGATCTTGTGTGGGTCAGATCATTTGTGGGTCATTGCGGGTGTTAGTACCTATCGATCCTTTGTGGGTCTGACGACTTAGATGAATCAGTGGCTATATCTGGTCATCTCTATCGTCATACGAAGAAGTTTACCTGTGTGAGCTAAATCTTATTTTTCATTCCTATGTGTATTGTGTTGTGCTATCCTATGTGGATTACGTTACGCTTTACTATGTGGATTTGGTTGTGTTTTTCCTAGGTGGATTGGGTTGTACATGAGCTCAGATGTTCGAGTTGAACGAGATTTTTGACTTAGGTATATGTATGGGCATATACCTAAGTAGAGTCGGATGTTACTTTATGATTGTATCTTTCCATTGTAGATTATCCTTTGTGGATTTTGGGAGACCTTCGGGGGTCTCGGGGTCCCTACTGAGTATCTTATACTCACCCCTGCACGGGCTATGCCCGCACTACGTTGTGTTCATTGCAGACGACGGACAATGCTGATCGTGGTTGGGGCATACGGAGCAGGATGATACCTGGAGGTGGAGCACTGGACGGGACATACTCGGAGGAGACAAATGGACCTGAGGAGCTGTGGAGGCTAACTGTACCCACCCGTCAGGTGGGACTTCCATTGGATGGCTCGGCGTTGCGACTGTACATTCAGTTGCTCTTTTCCATTTCCACTTGTACTTTACTTTCAGTTTTTGTTTTACCTTTCCAGTTGTACATTACTTTCAGTTTGGGTTTGTATTCTGGACCACCTACTTTTCTGCACATACTGTTGTACTTAGTTTTTACTTAGTGTTTACATCTGCTAGCTTTCTCTGTGGTGTTTGTTTATTTTACAATTGAAATGACTTCCCTTCATACTGGGAATTACGCCATGGGGCTAGTCGCCAGCCCCTGGCCTATGGAAGGCGGGCTTGGGGTAGTCACGGCACGGGCCCCGAGGATGGGTCATGACAATGAAGGTGTTCACAAGTTATTACCGAGAAAAAAGGATCCTCATTATTTTTAACTCCATTATAGTATTTAGATTGAGAGTTTGGATATAAATATTTTGGATGATTATAAAGGTTGGAATGGATTATGTCTGAAATCGGATACTATTGTTAAGTTTATTTTTGGATTTCCATAAAAAGGGCAACACGGAGGTCGGGTGGAAACCTGTCATGTCCGACAAGGCCGCGAGACTTGAACCTGCAACCGAAGGGAGGAGAGGGTGTATCACATATCACCAAACCACGTGATGTCTTGGATTGAATAATGTAGTTTTAAAGGGTCTGATATGCGAATTATGAATTCAATATTTTTGGAACCCTATAAGATTAAGATAAATAGAATATATATATAATTATATATATTGAAATTTTTTAGAGTGAAAGATGAGATTGTGGTAGAAATTATTTGAAGGAAGAAACTCTACATGTCTAGTATATATATATATTCCCTAAAATTTTATGGATAAATTAATTATTAAAAATTAGGAAATGGATCTTAAAAACAAAAATATGTTATCCTAATACCTTACATTTTGTTTAACCAATTTTATTTTAAATCATCATATATTGGTGGCTTTGAGGCCCACAATTCTACAATTGTTTGTGATTGATGACCTCAATCACTTCCTATAAATATTTATGTTTTCCTCTAATTATGATTCTCTAATTTCCACCAATGTTCTTCTAATAGAGATCATATTTTGGTGGTGAATTTTTCATTCCCCTTTTCCTCTTTTTAAGACTATATTTTATTAAACCAATTTCCGATGTGGGTTTTCCCACAAAGGTATTTTATATTTGCAACATTTTTTTTTCAAGGAACTATTTCAAATTTTGAGGAAGAAATTTATTTAAGGAGGGTAGAATGTAACACCCCATGATTTCATAGTACGTTAATTTTTCAATATAATACAATAACTTGCACTACACACAACACAGAGTTCAAGCGCACCACAACATACCAAACTGGCCGTTCAAAAGCAGTTATGAATTGTATTAACTGAATTTTGAACTTTATATAATCCTTATAATTTTAGAATCCATATTATAAGTTTCATAGACATAATGTAAGAATAAATACATTTTTTTCATATAAACGAATCCTTTTTAAAAAAAATGCAATTTTAGAGACTTTTAACGATGAGCCTTTTTAAATCTAATATTTGAAACATTTATAAATTAAATTTTAAAAAATAAAATTCTTTTGTAGAATCAGGAAATAAGAATTTTGTTTCAATAAATTTTTGGTGCTTTTCTGATAACTTTCATATTTAGGTGAATAGTGAAAAATAATATATTTTAACTGAAAACATCTTTTTTATTCAAAATTAATTATATTGTTCAATTTTACCTTTTAATGGTTTGGAAGTATAATGAGATTATATTTTTACCATTTAAACTAAGGATGGTCATTTTATGTAATTTTACATTGAGATTAGACATATCGAAATGTCAAACTTTTGATAAATATTATTTCTTAAAAATACGCCTTTTGGTATTTACAACGGGAATTAATTTTAAATTAATAAATTCAACTTCTATGTTTTGAATTTGGTAAAATATAATTCATTTTTTTATCCGGAATATCAAAATTATCATGGGTGATGTTTTTGTATTATTCTGAAAACGTTCAATTTTTGATGAATTGTGAAAAAACACGAAGTTATCATTTAAAACCGAATTTTTATTTAAATAATTATTTATTATATTTAAATTTATTTCAGTTCAAAATAGATAAATAATACCCATATAAATTCAATTTAATTCATCGGAATCAATTTATAATAATTTTAGATATATAAAATTCTTTATAGAAATTTTCACCATCTTTTACCCACCTCTTAGGAGAATTTGCAAATTCACTTAAAAAATAATTTTGCTGCATCAGTGAGTGGAATTTAGAAAATCCAAGAGACAAGGATAATATCAAGGTGTAAAATGTGGTTCAATAAGATAAAAATAATTTTTGTTGAATAGTATCTTTTTACTTTTATTTATCATTGTTAAAATTAAATAGGGTAATTAAGGGTACAAATGAAATTAATATTACCCTAAAACATGTCATAATTCAATTTGGAAAGTGTATCTTGACCCAAAAAAACCTTAGGATTAAAATATTATCATTTAGTTCAACTTTAAGTAGATTAGTACATTTATTATTATTTAATTCAATGAATAGATAAAAGAGTTAAAAACAATGTTTAATAACTAAAACTATTTTAAAATAGGGTTATACATAAGATAAATTTGATTATAAATATTTATTGACTATATAAAAATATTTCCTACATAATGGTATTTTATTTATAATTTTTAGACATTAAATAAATAATTTTACTCATAACACAATGATGATGTAGTAATTACCTTATTAATGAATGAATCAAATAATTGTTATTATAAATATTAAAATAAATATAATTTCAATGTTTTAATGAAATCCACGAATTTTCAAGGTGACTATGACATGTTAGGGATGATTCAATGTATCATTTTCTAATAAATAAAGTTTTTATGACTTTTACAAAAACAAACTACCAAATAGTGTCAAAATTGACATAATTTAATATTTAAAACAAATACTATATTATTGGTTGATATAGTTTTCTTAAATATCTAAGGCTCAACCAAATGACTTATATAATGATTTCTGTATCGGTAATGGACCACTTCCGGGTCTAATGGATGTTTATTGTAAATTTATTGACTATATAATATAAAAATACAAAGTTACTTGGTAAATTACAAACTAAATAACTAAAAGTTAGAAATAAAAGATCAGGTTAATATAATGACCCAAACATGTCTAAAATCTATTGGTTAAAAGTATTTCCACCAATCCCAACCTTATAATTTTAATAATACTCTTTTTAGACATTATAAACTGAATATGAATTTATTATAAAATAATACATTATGTTTTTCTTAAAGAGACCCCCCTTCTCCTTGTAAAAGGACACCAATTAAAACCAATTCTTCACCCATTAAAAGCCTTTTGGATCATCCAAAACATGCCCAAATATTGTATCACTGTATCTCAATTCACCCTAGAGTCTTTAGTTTGATCATAAATCTAACCTAAGGAGCCCTTTTGATCAAATCAAAAGGAAGATCACGAATAAGCGGTAATGATTTCACAACCCTCTTTCATGTTCTTTTCTTATTCCACTTCCTTTTTCTTTGTTGTTTCCATTATGAAATAATAACTCCAGTATATTCTATATACATTGATGTTATTATAATTATGGTACAACCAAATTCATTATACTATCCAACCTTTGATGACATGTCACCATACGTGCATACGTACGGCTTACCGTCTCCATGTCGTGGTGTAATTGTTATTCAATACATTATTATTTTGATAGGTATAATAAGGTAAATTATAAATATAACATGATATGAATTCTGTATATATTATATACCATCCAATTATATATTATATTAATATCAAAATAATTATATTTTCGCCCGTGCGTACGTACGGATTACCGTCTCCACGACGCGATGAGATTCATTTCCAAGTTCATCATTCATCGATGATAATAAAAATATATATTACTAATAAGATTGTAATATATGAAATAATAATGCTACTGGAGTTATATATATTTATATATATAACTATTTATGTACTTTCATATATCTTATTCACTTACTTCCGTTCAATACTATATGAAAACGGAAACAATGTTTCTGAGTATGTATGGACTACCAACTCCATAAACAGTGTTTTTCATTTCATATATACTTCTATTATAAATTTTTATATTATAAATATATATGATAAATAAATCATGTTTTATTTTCTTGAAGTATTTAAATCATGTTCTTTGTGATACAATCAAGAGTAACAAGTTTAAACACATACGATAAAGAAAGCGATTATTGCCCGAAATATTAATATAACATAGAAATTATAATTAAATGGGTAGTATAATGTCATAAATGAATAATGTATGATATCATAAATATTAATATGGTTCAGGTATAATTTAATAACATACTATATTCTTCATAGAGGAGGCTAATCGTACCCTTGACTAAAGGAAAATGCAAGGTAAGGGGTTTTCATCTCACTCCTTATTCCCGTGATATTCATGCCGTATTGCTACTATAACCTTTTCTGTGGTGTATGTACTGACCATAAATGTATTCTTTATGTATTTCACTTTATATAATTTTTATTTACATATTCATTGTATGAAACCTCTTTCATGGGGTGTATGTTTCGTAGGTTACCAAATTTGTAATACTTAATTTCACAATCTCTTTATTATCTGAGTTTGTTTACTAAGACATATTTATTATAACTGTCCATGCTTTATGAAAGTGTTTTCAAAGAGATTATTTGAAGTTAATTTTTAATTTAACATCATTTGAAATGTTTTAAATATTTATTCTTGTAAATATTTTTAATTACTTTCCATGTCTTCAAAATGGTTTTTATGTATTTATTTATATGGACAGGAATGTTTTTAAAATGTTTATTTCTATCAAAAGTTTCAAAGTTGTATTGGACTCTTTTATTCAAAAATGTCTTTAAATGAATTGTTTTACAAATTGTGTGACTTTTAATTGTTTTCATGAAAAAGGTCTATTTCTGTCAACGAGTTTTAAAAATAATTTTCATCAATGTAAAAATCTATTAATGGATTTTAAACTGGTTTTGAAGTTGATTAATCATGATAAAAATATGATATATTGCGTTGATGGTTTTGTGATATGTTTGACTGTGGATGTGTTTTTTATACCATTCACGGATGGTGTGTAAAGTATTGAAATTTCATATTCTAGTTTTAATAAAAATGTTTATGTTATGGTTAGACCTTTTCATATGAGGAATGCATTGGATTTAGTATGTGACAGGTGGAGCCTGCTATAGATCCTTGATGCATCGGTAGATCTCATGATACAAACTAGTGTCTTTGCATGATTCCTTGACAAAATCGTAATTGTAGTCTTGGCACAAGGCCTTGGCTACATGGTTATGATAGTATGGAATTATGCATTCCATCATTATGAATGTGGTTATTGTTATTTCATGTCATTATTCGATTAGTATAATATCCATCTGAGTAAGTAAATGGAATTATTTCATTTTATTTCTGCCATATTCTGCTGAAGATAATGTTTAAGAGGCTTTTGTTTTAGTTTTATACATTTCCTTAAATGTTTATTCATATTTTTTGTTTTGTAACATTCATGTATATAATCTATTTTCCAATACTGCTAAACTGATCTGTCCTTCGTGATTTGATTCCTTATTATCATGCCAATTTATTAAAATGATGCACAAACTATGGGTTACTGTGGTCGGGGCATTACAAATATAACCATTAATATGCTTATCAATTATAACTCACATGGGTAACTCATATCACATTACTGACATGTGAATTAGACTATCACAAGGAATAAAAATTTTATATATCACATGGGAAAATCAATCAATTAACCAATTCCATTTTAAATAACCCATAAAAGGAAATCAAAGACATTCCCATTGGCATCATAGTACAAATGGCTAGACATTGGTCATATCAAATGTAAAATGCAGACACATGATGGCCCTCCATCAAATATAACAATCTAAAAGATGACTAATATTTATTTAATCAATTAAATAATCCAAATTAGGTAAAAATATAATTTTATATTCAATTAGGTGGAAACAAAAAAATGTGTTCTCAATACTCAGTTACATATAATCTACTTGACATTTTTGAAAGAAATTTCACCACCAACCTCATACTCATACGACTCCTCTAGTACAACGTTGGGATTTGATTGAACCTAGAACCAAGTAGATATAAAAAATTAGAATAAACTATCAAAATTCAATAACTATGACAATATGAGAAATCAGGAATAAACAAATCCAATGTAATTGATCATTCTCTAAGGGAATTTCAACTGATCTAATGGTGTTTGAATTAGGATTTAGATGATGAAACGGGATGACATTTCTATTTTTGATTTCCTAGGTGCGCTGCATGTTGATGGGGGTTGTTTCTATCCATCTAGCAAAAACTATGCTACTTCCTGACATAATAAATAAATTAAATGTACATGGTGTGTAATTTGGACTACACACAATGTCCTTAAAATTTAATTCTAGATCATTACATGGATTTTTATCACGATTACAGGGCGTATATCCCTCCATACCTAGTGTGTGCCTATATGTAAACATAGTGTAGGCCCCAATAATATCTTGTAATAGGATTGAAGCAAGCCCTTGACCTCTATTCCCAAATTTTATTAAGTATAATAAAAAGGAATTATTTGTACCTCAAAAATATAACTAGGTTGTTAAAAAAATCCCCCCTTATTGAAATTCATCCCCAAGATTCCCTTCCATGGGTAGTGATGGAACATTATAGAACAAAATCGGCCATTGTGATCGATTATTGGCCTCCCTCTCCCATCTATCATCAAGTACTTGTCCTTGAATACATATCACCAGTACTAAATGAACTTATTTTTCATGAAGAATCATTGTGAAACAGTACACAATATGAGTTGGATACTCCTAAACAAATTCATCTATATTCAACTCAACTTGCTCGGGATTAAATTCATGATACAGTATTGGTCAGAGCAGTGTAGTTGAGATATGTGGAAGATGTCGTGTGAATCCATATTCCAATGTGGTAACTACAATTGATGGGCGACTAGCCCACCCACTATAGAATCTCGAACGACCCGACATATCTCAGTGAATGAATACCATGTCTCATAATTCCCTTGTGTCCCAATTACATTAAAACATCCATGAAATCCAAATCTCTAACATCTAGATATCGTGGTTTCCTGAAATTATTATCGTATGATTCCTTACGAGACAGTGTAATGGCCATTTTCTTATGATTAATCTGGACCTTCTCATTAGTCTCCTACATGAGTGGTGGTCCCAGTAAAACTACCTCACCTGCCCCCAAATATCACAAGGGAGATAGGAATGGTCTACCTTATAAAACCTCATAAGGGTCCACTTGTATAATCGCCTAATAACTATTATTATAGTTCAATTTATCATGTGGAATGTGCTTCTCCCAAGAGACTGCAAAATATAATACACATACTTACAAAATTTTATCTAGTACCTGTATTGTACGGTCTTACTAGCCATCGATCTTAAGGTGGTATGTTTTTCCTATGTGAACCAATGTAGCCAGTAACCTTTTAAAACTATACTTGAAATTAGATATGATGTGGGCATCCCTCTCTAAAATTATAGTGTCGGTTACCACATATAGTTGTACAATTCTTGGATATATATCTTTTTTAGACCATCCACACAAAAGGTCTCCATGACCTATAAGAAAAGAGTTACCTTCATAATACTATCAACAACTACACACACAACATCATCACCTCAGGGTGACCTCAGTGAACACATTATGAAATCCATCACTACATCATACCGTTTCCATTTTAATATTGGTAGCACTTTTAAAAGTCTGTATGGTCACTGATGCATTGGATTCACCTACTGACAGGTGTTGAATATCATGAAAAACTAGCCACATATCCCTTTTATTTTGGACACTAGAATTAATGATCTAAATCATGATATATCTTGGACACACAAGGATGCACTGCCCAAAAAACATCATGAAAATCCTACATCATCTCCTTACACATGTCTTCAGAAACCCATATGTGACCCTATAACTGTAGAACCTCATCCATCCCAATGGTCCAACCATGAGGAGGATCCTCTCCAAACATACTCACTAATAGAACTAGGACTTTATAATCTGATTACATCATCATCTTCAATCATTATAGTATGGTAGAGGTAATATCAATTGAATTAAGAAATATCTGGACCTACATTTTGTGAACCTCCAAATGCATCATAGTGAACAAGTCCATATGCTGCCACTTGCTACTGGTCGGCCACACAACATGTGTATGATCCCTCGTACTCACTACATCAAACAATTCATTGCCTTTTCTAGGTGTGTAGGAATCCTTGAAGTCAAAATAATGAAGTTACTACACCGACCTTCACTACCTCATATTTTGGTCATGCAGAGTAAATCGCATAGTCATCCAAACTCATATTTTCTCCAAAAAGACGAGTATTTAGGATGACTTGTTCACACTTAGTGCGCTATGATAAAATTTTTGAGAATCACATAATCCAAAAAAGAGAACTATATATTTCCCATGTCTTTAGACCTTATCCAAAATCAAAACAAAAAAGGTTAGTACTAGATCAGATAATCACAAAGTGGATAATTTTTCTACAAAAAGAAAAACTACTCCTAATCTCCAAAATTTGTCAAACATTACAAAAAGTTCAACTTAGACCATTAAATACATAGTTTTCCATAAAAATAGTCCATGTAAACCAAAATAAAATTGAATCCCAAATCTTTTAAGGAATTAATCGCATATAATTTGATGGTAAATATTAACATTTATCTCCAAATATCATCAGCATCTCTTAATGTATCATATTGTAAAGTAATTAGCCTAATCACATATCCTTGATGATATGTTAAACATATACATAGATAACCAAAAAACAACATACTCTTGATTCATAAAATCATCTATTTAAAATGAATTAGTCAAACTGACCAGGGACTTCACATAGTCCAGTGGTAGGTGATAATTACCAGTCGCACTTTGGTTGTGGGTTCGATTCTCGCATCTTTGTCTGATGTGATGGGTTGTCACACGGTCTGTGTGTTGTCCATTTTCCAAAACTATATAATTCTTATAACATTCCCCAAAAAGAGATAAATTCTCCAAAAATAACCATAACATATTTTAACCTCATGTTTATCTCATGCCTTTCGTATTCCATCATATAATGTAGTAACCCATAATTACCTCAATGTAAGTATGATATAAGCCCTAACGGTTACCTTTTAATTATTTATTGAACTTCCACATGGAGTTGGTTCTCTCATATATGATGTATTACATAACTCACCAAGGTTCAAGTAGTTGATCATGAATCTTAATAGTTGGTTTATAATAACCATGAGATTCCTCATTGAATCCCCCATTTCATCTAGTCTCTTAATCAAAGAACCACAACAGTTTCCTTCAAAGCCATTGTCACATTGGTGCCTTCTAGATCCATCCATTTACTAAAACCAAAAATGTCAGTGTGAGTATATGAAAAATATCATCATGTACTAAATAGGAAGATAAAACTATGATATACTTATCCATGTAATCTTAAACTCATTCCAACATTCAAAAATAAAAATGATTCCATCTAATATAATAACCATTGTGGTTATACACAACTTGTCACTTATGCTTAAACAACATTCTATCCTCTATAGTTATCTAAACCGACCTCTTATACCAATTATTAGGACCCAGCCTTAAAATAATTCTTAATATTGAATTAAATTTATTATTCACATTGAGGATCTTTTCAGGTTTAGTGTTTTAGGGAATTAGATCATAACTATTACATCTCGAAGATTAAAATGTTGACACACCTACTCAGTTTCCATTTTTTCCCCAAAATGAAAACTCTTGAACCAAAGAGTCATGTATATTTATTTGTTTTATACAACATGAAATTTCCTTGATCCCATCCTTGACTCTATTCCTCTTTATGTCCTGTGAAAAACATTTCAAAAACTCGAGATGAGCATAAAAATCCCATTAAAGGATACACAATGAAGGAAAACTGTTAGTTTTTCAATACAACATGTAAACCATTAATACTTTGTCAATGTAATACTTTTCACCATAAAGAAGTAGTAAATTCTGTTCATTGAATAAAAAAAATCATTACTTACCCTTTTGTAACCAAAAGGTTAAAATAAAATCCATATAAAGATCACATAACATATAAAGGCATCTTGGGACATAAACATACATAAATTGAATAACCATACAGTAAACATCCACACATATCACTACATGGAATAGCCATACGACCAACTTCAATACCCATTGTGTTGGAGGTTATAACGTAACCACCCATCCTGGTATTCACAGCACCTCCTGTCATATGGTTTATCACGTAACCACCCGTCGAATTTCCAAGTACCATTATAAAATATTAAGACATAAAACCAATATAATGGAATGAAAACATTTCCACATTTCGATCACAATATATCACTTGAATATGTTGACATTACAAATCCATTACAACACATTGATATAATAATACCATTTTCAATACCAAAATAAATGAAAGTTAAAACATGGTATTTATTTTTCATTTTAAAAAAATGTTATGGCCTTTAGAGGAAGCTGAAACTCAAATATTGTTCACGGCGGTGGAGAAGTCATTGTCACCGAATACATATGAAAAAAATAACATTCTTTTTTTTCGTTCAGTTAAATTTTTCATAAAACAGATTCCTTTTTAATAAAAATAAAAGTAAAAGGTTTTTATACACCATATAAATGTATGTTGTGTGTAAAACAAAGTATGCTTCAATGAAAGGAAATTGAGACGAAGTCCCTTACAAAGTCAGTATCCTTAGATTAAGGATAAATCAATTTACATGATTATGTGTGACAAATATAAATACACTAAATATTAGATTATATTAACTTTATAAGAATCAATGGTCATCCACACATATTCATAGTATGACATAATCATGAAATAGAGGTTTAACCCAAATAATTGAAATTGAGTTAAGAAGTTCCTTTGCAAAAATTTGACAGCCTAACGACGTCACATTAAAATTCAGAAAATTAGTTGATGAGAGAGAAAATGGTATCTCATCCCTAGAACATAATATTTAAATCAATATGGATATTGAATAACACATCCCAAAGCAATAATATGTAAATTAATAGACATTACAAAAGAAGTCTTAAAAAAAGAGGGTGAAAGGTTCCCTTGCTGATTTGGGTAACTTCTGAAACGTACACCCCATGAAAGAAGGAATATACAACGTTGATTTAATACCCATAATCAAAATTATATTATACATAGAGTCTAATAATGGGTAATACATACAACACTAAATGGAAATGGTGGAAAATGTTTCATAAATTTCACAACAATAAAAGTGAGATAAAAAATCCCTATGATATCTCGGCAGCCTAACGATGCCACATAAAACTTCCCAAAATGGATTTACGAGATCAAATAGGGTATCTCATAATTATGAACATAAAAAGTACAGTATGAGTAATATAAAATAACATCCCCAAACATAATAATGATGAGTTTAAAAGAAATTACATTAAAGAGAGTACATAAAATGAAAGAGAGAGGTTGGATCCCTTACCACGTGTCCTACTTGAATCGATCGTTCTTTAATCTCCTGAATAATAAACTTCAGTTAATTTCTACTTTCCTAAGAACCTTTTTCATGTTCATTATTACATTATTATCACTTATTACAATTTTATGAACAATATGTTATTATTTAAGTTAATAACGGTCGTTTTGTTGATAATTGGTACTAGAGTCTAAAATAATCTTCTTATCATTAGATGTTGTTCATGTGGTAAAATATCGATTATATCCAGAATTATATTCATGATTTAGATATCATATATATCATATATATCCAGTATATAAATTCATTTATAATATTACATAACATTCAGAGGTAAGAAAGAAAATGCACTGTTCATGGAGACGGTAAGCCGTACGTACTCATGAATGCTAATTTCATTTGTATTTCATATTTAATGGAATGAAATAATAATGATGTAAAGGTATATTATAAGTACAATATAATATCATATATAATATCATTAACTCCATCCTTTATATGTCCTATATATGGAATTAAAGAATCAAATCTCTTTAGAGGGTGGTAGTCCACACATCCTAAAAATGAAATTATCGTTTTTACCCATAATGGAAACCATAAAGTTATGCCACAAATGAAAAATAAAAAACATAAGGAAAATAGAAAAATAATATATATCATATTTAAATATTGTGACATCTTAATTCCCACCTTTAAATACTTTAAAGGAATATTGAACAATCATCATTTCGTGAGGAATTAATTTTCCATCCATAGAAAGAGTATGTTAATTAACCATTAGACGGAGGTGTGTGTAAGTGTAGCTCGAATAATTCCTATAACAAAATCCTGTTATATTTATGATACTGGTTTTTTTACAAATGAAATGAATAAAAAGATTTTAGGGGGTTGGAGAAGCAAAATAAAACAAAAGAACATTATAGAAGACTTTACCTTTAAATTGGGTAACTCCATTTGGTTTGAACCAAAAGGGTTTCTTGAAGAGCTTTCTGCCCAAGGTGAGGCTTCAATGATGAATCGAGGGATGTGGATAGATGAAATGGGAAGGGTTTTCCTGAGCCAAAGGCTTTAGAGGTGTGGGTATGGAGGTATAGAAGGGGCCTTTTATAAGAGGGTGGAGGGGTACTCATGGAAAGTCATGAAATGTTACTTTATTATAAAATTATTTTCAGATATTAAAGGTCCCAGACTTATATATTTCCAGGATAAATTGATAAGGGATAGAAATCCACCCATACAATAGGTTTCAAACAAGTTTATGTATTATATTTTACCTTATCTTATCAATTTATTTAAATCGTTCATTAACGAGGTCATCACTGCATCATCAGTGTGTCATAAATAAATTAATTTATTTAATGTCTAAAAATTATAAAAAAATACGATGATTTAGGTAATTTTTTCATCTTTATAATGGATATTTATAGTAAAAAATATGACTTGTATAACCCAATGTAAATTTTTTTTAGTAAAACAATACATTTTTGTGACATTTTTTTTTAACTTTAAATAAAAATTTATTAATGTCATTTTCATACCCAACTGGTTCCATGGGGTCCCCAAGTTGACACATGGATTGAAGTGGTCAGCTAGGACACATCAAATAATGGTAAGACATTTTTCTAGGTCATTTTATATTATTATAACAATATCTTTACCTTAAATTACAGTAATTACCTCTAATCGCAGTTAATAAAACATAAAAGTTACTATTCACCAAAAATTATTTTAATCCCATTAAACCAAATTTTACATCCTAATGACAACCATGTATGTTGGATCTCTCAAATTAAAATCACATATGTGGTAATGTTTCGTTTAAATGAAAAATCATTTTTTTATCTACCATATAGTGGCTCCACTATTCATCAAAAATTGATGTTTTTTAGAAAAATACAAAAAATTCACCCTAAGATATATTTGATATTCCAAATTCAAAAATTATTTCTATTTTACAAAAGACAAAACATATAAGTTGAATTAATTAATTTCATAATTAATTCCCACTGTCAAAACAAATAGCGTTTTTTTCAGAAACAATATCTATTAAAAGATAGACATTAGTTTTGGTCCAATTTCAAAGTGAAATTAATTCCAATGATCACATTTGGACTAAATGGTAAAAATATTTTCTAATTTCATTTTAAATCCAATTAAAATGATTATCTAATAATATATATAAATTAGATTAAAAATAGGTTTTGAATTAAAATACAACATTTTCAACTTATTCATAAAAAATGAACTTTATCGGAAAAATAACAAAAACATACTCAAAGTAAATTTTGATGTCCATATTCTAAAGAAACATTTTATATGGTCCATAAGATTGTGTAAGAGTGACCAAAACTATTTTTAAAGAGGGTTCGCCATCAAAAGGCAATAAATCAACCTTTTAGTGAATATTAGAGTA
Organism: Viscum album; assembly: GCA_963277665.1. Lineage (NCBI taxonomy): Eukaryota > Viridiplantae > Streptophyta > Magnoliopsida > Santalales > Viscaceae > Viscum > Viscum album. Next base: position 409,400,549 of record OY728128.1, on the reverse strand, counting down.
TTTATGGTTAAAATACAATTCTTTTCGTATTTTAAGACATTCGCTTTTATTGGATAAATGTAAAACCTTTTAACAAACATAAATAATCATATTTTAGTTATATATATTAATTCCCACCATTACAACGACTAGGCATTAACTACCATTTAAAATAATATTATTTTATTATTAGAGTGCAACGTAAGATTTCAAAGATACTCATTGTTGCATATTTGGTACGCCATCGAGCATAACATTCCCTTTAAATTAATATTAACATTTTATTCACAAATATGGATAAATATGAATATTTCATATCCTTTATTTACTTGTAATGTTACTTAAACTCATAAAACGAAATCGAAAATATCACATCTCAATCACAATAAATAGAATCAACACATCATATCATAATAAAGTGTAGTTGTATGGTGGTGAATGAAACAATAAGAGTGCTGAAATTACTATTTCATAACCATAAATAGAAACAATGAGACCACATAGTATTTTAGAAAATAAAAATTGTTTTTATAGGATTTTGAATATTATTTTGTGTTATCATCAAAATATAATTCTCATGATGAATTGCCACTTCTAATTTAATAGATTCTCTAGATAATAAAGATTGAGATGATATGGTATCTTCCTTACACCAACAAGAAATTATATTTTCTTTTTTTAATCACATCAAAATTAATTAATTATAAATGTACCATAGAATTCCATTAATCAATGAGATCTCTCAACGATTGATTAGAAATCGTGTTACAAAGAATGGAAATGACAATATTACCTTTAACATGAATTTGGAATCATTAAATAAAACACATAGATTTACTCAACACACCTCCTCATATAATGGCTTTAGATTTTCATGGATAAGTTTTTACTATATCCTTCGAGATAACATCAATACTTCAAAAACCTAACTCAAAAAATAAATTAAGAGAAAAAATTTAGGGAATGCCAAATTTTTTGAATCTATAAATTTATTTTTGGTTAATTAATCTCCTGAGGTTAAAGATAGAGACGTTAATGATCCATCATATGATTTCCTAGCATGATAACAAATGCTAGGATCAAGAATAGGGTATCACAATAAAACAAATACCGAAAATAAAAATTTAGTAAAATCAGAAATCATTTTTACTTCTTCCACCATTTTAATTCATTAGTTGGTTACTAACACTATAGAATCTAGAAATACATCAATATATTTCAAATTATAGAATTCAAGGATGAAGGGGACCTCATATAATCCATCATGAATCATAATAAGAAACTAATATTGTCTCAAAATATTATAATAAAAAAGACATTACATTGTTTCTCCGATTACATATTAATATTAAATTTTCCATGATTAGAGTAAATAAACTATTTTGAAAAATCACGAATCTAGATACATAAATATTTAAATAAAAATGTATTATTATGAATATATGATTCATTCAATACGAGTGGATCATAGATTGATGCTGATTGATTTGGGAAACCCCCATGCTGACTCCATATCATATGTCATAAAAATTGATCATATATTAAAGACATCCATAACCTATGTTTATATAACGAAGTGAGGGAAATTATAATCATAAAATTATTCCATCATATTAACTAAATAGGAATAATAAGTCTAAATTTTTCTTCTCACAATCTAGAATAAACTAATATTTATTATACATCATATATTTATTTCACCCTACAGAATGCCTTAGGTATTATTATTATGTAGGTCATGGTAATGAATTGGATCTAGACATTTTAAAAACTAGTATCCCCGATAGTATTGAGACAAAAATTCAATACATTCGGAATAATCATACAATATCTAGGATCCTAACAAATATGATGATCCCACAACAGTATATTGAGTTTATATATTCCAATGAAAACATTATTAATAAGTCATATTCCAGCAGTTGTGACATGAATTTGGAGCTACCATATAAGAAGGATGTATATATCCCATAATTCCAATCTAGGAACACATAGTAAGGAAACTAGTAAAAAATTTGGATGGTAAATATTGTGTTTAACTGCCATAACCACAACTTCTAACATTTTGTAGGATCTTCATGCCTCCTCATATATTCTAAAGAGCCTCTATGATTCACAACCAGCATGGATGGATCCCCAACTAAACATGGAAGATGAACATGATCAATATCTAACATAATTTTTTATTTTAAAACCTATGTAAAAATTAGGAGCTATAGTTTGAATACTAATTATTAGATATCTTGGAAAATTCTCATCCCAAGTATTCATAACATCATTCCATCATTAGCTACAATCTACAGTGTAGGGTAGACAAGTTCAGAAATTCAGTTATCAAATGACATAACTTTATAATCACCTTAACTAATTTTTGAAAAACAAAAAAATCTGAAGTCATGTTATATTTGTTAACATTTAAGTGAGTATTTCCTTGATTTAATTTCCTTTTAAATATACATGAAGTTCATCAAGACCATAATACCCAACAATATTCTCTTCAGACCACCAATAATTTTTTCTGTATGTTTATCATTTAATTTAATGTGATGTTAAATGAAATCAATGATATTTTAAATTAATTATATTCAATCCTTAATATTTTTATGTCCATTTTTATCTCAAAACTATTGAGGGTTGTTATGAATATATTTCGAGCATTATTATTATCATCACTTATCATCAATTAGCTTCATTAGTATTAGTAGGGGATGATCCAACACCATTATCTATAAAAATAACCATAAAACCCATTTCATCATTAATATTATAATTTATCCTGGGATTGAGTCCTGAAATATAATTATTTCCACACCCTCTAGAGGACAAAAAACTGTTCTTATTGTTGGATTATCACTACATAAATAAGGTAAAATTTTAATTCATTAAATGATAACAAATATTGAGGTAAAATAATAAGAAGAAGTTAAAAATTCATGTAATTAATAGGATAATTAATAGATAAATTAATCATCCTTACATAAAATTGACCAAATGCATGGCCTTTAACCATGAAACCATCTTGAATAGTTGGACACATGAATGAAAGATCAAATTATCATTCCCATCTATACATAAAAACTCCTTAGTGGATACTATGAATGTTGTCTATATAGTACATAACACATCATACTTGGGCATGGATTTTCCTAGATCCTATCAACATGAGTCCATAATAACAAAAATAAAATTAGTCCTTGATAAGATATTTCCATTAACCAGACTTTGCTAACACTGAACTAAGTACCTATGTGCTCCCATTAATAACCCGGAGGGAATTATTGATACATAATGGATATAAATAGTTTTTACAATTATTAATATCCATAGTAAATTATTTTCCTAGTGTAAAGCACTATTATATTCCAATCTAAAGTCCCAAAATTATACTTCCTTTCATTGGATGTCAGGATTCTAATATATTTGAACTAAAATAGTTCATAAATAATATTCTATATTACGTGTAATACATTTATTAAAAATCAAGAAAAGATTAAATCATAAAATATAATCTTACTAAAATCACATATTTGGTTCAACTATACACTTATAAATAATAATGAAATGAGAAGCTATTTTGGAAATAAAAAAATAATATGTAAATAGAATATTAGTAAATAGATTATATTTCTCTACTCATCTCTTGGATACATAATGGACATTCCACCCCACCCAAAGACACCACCATCATCCCATGATCAACAAATATGAAGATCCACATCAAATAAGATACCTTTATCTCTACAAGAATATTTCAAAAAAGTTTTTAAACACCCATTTTGTGTTTGGAGCTTGTGATCTCTACTATCCAAGTAGGATCCAACCAATCATTTCATAATAAATATTTAATAGGTTAAATAAATGTATCTATATAATAAAAAATTCATTGGAATAGATTATTCTTATTAATTTATTATCATGAAGATAAATAACATGGTCATGAACCCTTAAATAAAAAATAATATAATAATAAATACAATAATTAATAATCATAGGAAGAACCTAATTTATCTATAGTCAAAATAACCTAGGAACCCTTATATAAACAGGTGATCTAATTCTCAATACAAGTGTTCACAAAAAAATAATTCAGATATCATTCCTTATTGTATCTGAATGGCACCATTAGACCATAACAGAATAGTCATCTGACTACTAAGAAGTTCAGGTATTTTCTTAATAATATGGTGATTCTCAACCATTAAACTACTGCCATTATCCAAAATTATTGTGTATTATTGTTGTGTAATAGTCCAAAAGGTCACTTTTTCTAAAATTATTATTTTGGTACCTACTTTAAAAAAACAAAATTTCATTTTCCATGATAACTCACATAAATTAGTAATTAAATTTTTATTTCAATAGGATAAATTTATACTAAAAATATTTCATTTTTTTGAATTAACAGATAGTGATTTTAAAAACAATTTACTTTACATTGTGAAATATAACATTCATACAACATTTATATCCAATTTAAGAACTCAATTTTCAAATATACGAGGTACATTTTAAACCACTAACCTCAATTTATGAATGGACCTCAAACAAGGATGAATAAAATATCAATGGTCGTAAAACACTTATGGAAGTAAAAAAACCGCTAAACACCAAAACCCTTCCAATTTACTTCAACCAAGGTAAACCCTAGTAATATATGGTCTTAGATTTGTTTAAAAATAGAAATAAATATTTGAATAGATAAACGATATTGTAAATTAATCATATTTCAAGGGGTTTAATTAAAGAAACATTTAGTAATAAAATAATAATCAACCTAGTACAGATGGTGGATGTTGAATATTTTGAAATAATGGGTTTATGGTTGACTGGGAGGATATGGATTAGAGGTTTAATTTTTTTTGGGTAAGAAAAAACTTTTCACATTTATATGTTTTTGTTTAAGGTCTCTTGATTTTCTATATAGTTTTCCCAACCATGTACTAAATGGGTGGGTGGAAATAGAACTCACCTAAGATTCACATTGTTTTCGCACATGGTTTGGAAAACTGTATTCCTATTGTTTGATTCTATAATTATAGGAATTATAGATGAAAATTATGGTTACTATTAACTATGAATCGATGATTAAGAATCATAGTTTTTCAAAAAAATTATAAATTTAAATAAAATCATCCCAGAAATAAAGAGTAATAATATCAATCAGTAAATAATAAAAATTATACAAGAAAATTAATTCACGCGTGTAACAAAAATACATTATACATATAATATATCACTTAAAAAAATTAATATAACATTAAATAATTTTAATGAAGACCTTTTAAAATAATGTATTTATCTTATAATAATATAATTTTATCGATCAATCTGTATTGAAATATTTTTTAAAATATTGTTAAAATATCAAATATTTATTTAATAATACACATTAAAATGTGAAATTACTAAAAATATATGTTTATAATAAAATATTTTATTTTAATATTTTCTTCATCTTTCTATATATTTTATAATTGTATTATATTATATTAAATTTCTCACTAATAAATAAAAAATCATTAATACGATAATGGGTTACATGCATACACAATTCCCATATATCCAATTAACATAATTCAATGACAATATTTTAAATATCAATTTTGTAATTGTTAGACTTCATTCATATAAATAATATTAAATACATTCAAATAATCATTTATCCTTTTCATTTACAAATCCCTCATCATATATAATATATTTCTAAAACTATTTCATATTTATATAAATGTATTCTACGGAATGATATTCCAAAAAAAATGAAAGGACATGTATTACATGTTCATGTTATGTTTATTAACTTGTGGATACATTCATTTTATGAATTTTTAAGTATTTTTTATTGAATTCTAATAATGTGTTAATATTTGTTATTTTAATATTTAGTATCAAAAAATGTGTCATGTTTCATTTTAGAATGATCTTTAATTTTAAAAAATATATTAACCATAGTATCTAATTAAAGGAGAAATTTTGAGATAAATCAAAATGTGTTACATTATAACTCTAATAAATGAATTTCACTATCAAATTTTCATTACCATAAATATTGATGTTACTTATGAAAAATGAAATCATTGGATTCACATGGTTCTTCTAGAAACAATTTAATTATGTAAATATCTATAATAATATATATGCCTCTCTTTCGTTGAACATTATAAATAATTTAATTTTTTTCTATTATTCGTAATAAGAGATATCATGTTCCAATTTTACAAAATTTTAGTTATGTATATGTAAAGTATAAAGTATGTACTTCCTTAAAATGGATAAATTGAGAAAATCTAGAACCTGATATTAGAATGGGTTACGTTAAATATGACAAGCTACCATCCCTATAGGAAAAAGGATTTTGAAGTGGATAATGTCTACAGGTTGTAATTTCATCTTCAATGTAAATCACATAACCCTATTATATGATGATATTTTAATGCATACCTTATATCCAAATTCATACTACAAATATTATTAATGATTATCAATATATAACACCTACATAAATTTAAAATTATTAATGTTTTTAAAAATAATTTAAATAATTTCAATCATTACATGATAGTGAACGTGTCCCATCAGGTTATCTTCTTATGAATCATCACAACCTGTTTAAGTCTGTTTCCTGACCCTATAAATAGCCTATTATGGTTCAATCTAAATGATAAAATTAATATTGATGTTATATAATAAAAATATAAATGGTTATTATTCATCTCATACTCTATTTAAATACATTAAATATGATTTTAGAATATTCCCTAGAATTTTAATGGTCCATTTAGATTGAAAATGAGTCTGAGGATGATATATAGTGTTGATTAATTGATTTATATCCAATTCGTATAGATGTACTATTCATAAAATTGATGTAAACATGAATCTCGATTAGATATAATTAATTTTTTTACTCCAATAATCCTTATAAATTCATTACGTGTATAATGAAATGTCTATTTATCAGGAAAAATTCTAGAAAAATGAAATGTGAAATTTTTTTAAGGTGGTCATATAGAACCCAAAAGTAATTAGGATATTCTAATTTCATAAAGAGTTTGCAATGAAATTCAAGGACATTTTATACAATTTACAATAAGATATTGTTTATTTTTTCATCATACATTTAATCATTATTCATTGTGAAAGAACATGTGGGAATACTATGTATTTAGATACATACACTAAATATATAAATTTTCATGTTTTCAAACTTGTAATTATTCTTCAAATATATATAAATAAGTATTCTTCCTTGATTAAAACAAAATTTGGCGCTATGTGAATAATCTATTTGATATTTATTCAATTATAGTGTCAATGGAACACATATTTGTTTCTGAAATAAATTATATCCATTATTGTAAATATTGAAATCTTAAATAGTCAATACATTCTTCTAGGACCCAATATCATCTTTCTATGCATGATTATCTATAAATGAATTGATTGTTTAGAATTCATTTATGAATGATAATTTATAACACCATACCACATTATTTAAAGGTCTATCATATTTAAATCACGAGTATTTGGTCTCTTAAAATTCTCATACCAGGTAAGGTATCAATAACATTTACACTACAAGAATTGAAAACATTGGTTCCCATGATAGCATGATAATGTGTCAAGAATTCATCGTCCTAGATCAATTATAACCATCTCCTTGAGTACATGATCAAATAATTCTATTTGAATATATAATATACTATCTAGTGATATTTATATAGTTGATACCTTTCACAATATTGAGAATAACACCATGTCATCAATTAAAGTATTATCATTTCTAGATCTGATTCATGAATTTGAAAAATTACCTCATTATCTGTTAATTAATGTGATGAATGTCCTACCACATAACCATTCTACATGATTAACCATTAAAATCCACTATTTGAAAAATAATTGTATATAAAAAACACTTATCAGTTATTGGAAAGTGTAAATTATGTTTTACTGACTCACCATCTCATGAGATCCTTGAAATTTTATTCACAGTCATGTGTCCTCTGGTACATGAAATACTTTTAAGTAAACAATGATTGTGGGTTTCAAAATAGTGAAAACATTATCTTAACGAGTATATTGTATGCATACAATAAAAAATTATCCATTATAGTGGTTCCATTGGGAAACTCTTCAATTACATCCATTATATAAAGATCTTTTGATATAAAAACAAATGTATTTACAAGATCAATGAATGATATATTCTATAAATAGAATTCACACATTAGAATTTTTTGTATCATTTTATCCCTTCCCATTTAATACAACACCATCCTTGAATGATATGTATGATGTTATATACTATAAATGAATATGATTTTTTAGGTATAAGTACACCAAAAAAAAGTTTCACAATAATCTATAAAGAACTCCGTTCTTCATATAAATGAAAATAACCGGTGTATTTTTTTGACTAAGTTTCATAACTATAAATTCATACATTCCATATCAATTTTGAATGGATTTCTTTAGTGTATCCTCGCCTTAAAATATTAATTGGTGATATCCGTATTTGAGAAGGGTGATTTCTCTTATTAAAACCTTCTATATTTCCCCTAAGAAGCAAATCAAGTACCATTAGTATAGATATTTCCCTTAATAAACCATGCAATCATATAACGTATTTGGATCCCAAAAAGTGTCCCAAATAGGTGTTGTGATAAAATATTTTTAGGAAACCACCCATGGTCTGTTCCAATCTTTTTGTGATTATATACAACAATTGTGCATGAAATATAAAAATTAAAAAGGGATCAATCAAATGTAAACATAATATTCATTCAACCCATTCTAGTTAACAATTTTAGTTCATTGAATGTAATAATTCTCAAGACTTGGATAAACTCCCAATGTCCCTAATGATATCAAATGAGTCCAAGGAGACCTCCATAGTCTATCATCATAAGTATAAATTGATATTGAATCCATGATTGTGGTATGGATTAACAAACATTTCATATAGTCATTTCATTTAATATCAAATTTAGAACCTAGGACTTCCCTTGACATTCCTAATATGGACCAAGTATTACTCTACGTGTAATATCAACCAAAAACCAACTATTCCATCCCCGATGATCCCCTCATGAACATTACATCACTCTAGTTGAGGTATATATTCCCTTATAGTTGATTCTATCCTCAGCGGTCCCATGTGAGAGCTCGAGTATCACCCATTACAATAATAGTAACTTCCCTTTTATATCATCCATGGCATCCCTCATTTGGATCAGTGTAGCACTTGACATATAGTTCAAGACTCATTTAGTCCAACCATGTAATCCCTCATTTGGATCTATGTATCAACTAGGTCTATATAATGGTATAAGACATTGAGTCCATAAATGGAATTCTAATGTGAATCCACGTATCACCTAAAGCATACATGTCACTAAAAAAATGAGTCTTTACATCGTGTTTTAAAATGAACACATGCATCACCATTGGGTATCAACCTTTTTTTCAAATCATTTTATTTATATAAAACAATTAATGATGAATACGAAAATCCAAGAGCATCCATTTATATCTCACCTTATAAGTTGAATAAGGCACAACCCAACATACAAAGGCTTGGCATTACAATTACAAATATGATAATTATCTATATAATAAGAATATCATTCAAATAAAGCTATTACATGTCTCCAATATCATTTACATCACATGTGAAAATCAATATAAAGGGAAATTATAGACTATTCCATGAATTTCATAACATATTCAAGCCTTACCACGCATGGGAAAATCATTTCTAAAGAAATTCGAGAAAAAAAATTATATTACAAAACCAAGGGTTGAGTGTCATTCCATTCATCACTTGCCTTTTAATTAAATTCAAATATAAGACAATTTAACAATTTATAATTATAAAATTTATCCATTTAAACCCATGTAAAAATAATGGAAGATTTCAAGGGAATTAACGGTCAAATGCATAATCCCTCAAAATGGACGTTATAGACAACACACCCAAAATTTTCTTTCATTCATGGTTATAAACATATATCAAGAATACAACATGATATTAAGATACCTAGAACATTACTATAAATTCTGGATTTCAAGTTCAATATTATGAGATGTGTATAAATTAGGCACATGCCACCCCCTCATATACATGTAGCTTGGAATTCAATGAAATACATGATACCAACTACTGTAGATATGAATCTGATAAATTATCTTGTATCAGCTCCCAAATCATCTCTATTTGGGATAAATCATACTAACAAATTAAGAAATATAATGTAGGGAATATGGGCCTAAAAATATATATAATAGTCAATTCCTAGAAGAATTTAGAGTAAATAAAAATGAATTTATATTTTCCCATTATGAATATGAATAGATAAGAAATCTCCATATACAAAATTGCTTGGAAGAGTTAGATCAACTCGCACATTTTTTAATGATGTGATCATTATAATAGGTAGTCGAACTCCATGCATTGGGATAAACCTAAAAATAATATTATAATTTAATTTTAATTTAATTAAAAATTATAATATTTACAACACATCATAGGTTGTGTGGTTTAGGGAAGTAGATTAGCAAACCATGCACTAATCATGCATCAGATCCTATAGGCCAAGGGCCACCCACAGGGTTACCCTTCATAGTTTACTAACCATATGGAAACTATATTAAATTATTATGTTATGATCAACTGAAACTTTATTCAAAGGATCGTGGTCATGTGGTATAACGCACATGGTTTTCACTATGCTTGTAGCCTCCTCTTTCCATTGAAAAATTGGATTCCTAGGTTCTGACCAGCCCCTAATACCCTCGGGCCCTCTATGACCTCAATGTAAACCCTTATTAGACCATATTTGAGCATTTTAACTATGAATTGATAGAAATAATGAATCAATACCTAAACGTTGAACCCGGATCTTAAAAACACCCCCATTAAAGACAATTTCCCAAGTTTCTTTCTCTATAGTGGACAAGGATGTTTGAGATGAAATCCATCCAATACAATCTTACTTTAGCCACCCTCTCCTAAGTAACTTCCTGAACATGGACATACTACCATAGTATTCATTCCATATAAACTAACCAACCATGGAAAACCTTCCTGATATGATCCACAATACATATAAGATGTTTCTTCAGAGAAAGAATATATATGTAAATCCTCCTCCTCAAGTTTAATGGAATGATATTGGTATGAATATTATCATCATATTAGAGAAAAAAAGAAGATATCATGCATTCATTAGTACCTATTTGGTAAATTTAACTGATATGAATCATTCCCAACTCTCTCTAGAATCTATAATGAATTGACATATTTGATTTGAATATTATCTTCTCTCAAAATCCCCTTGGGTCCTAGCCTTAGTGAAACACATAGGAATACCAGATCCCGGGCATTTGTAAGATCCCAGATCTTCATTTCTCGTCTGTTTTCTTATTTCTGGTGTTTTTGAGAAAAAATAAGAATTTATAGAAAGTTCATAAGTACACACTATGTACATAAATTTACACATCATGTACTAGGATACTACTGGTATTTATGTGTTTGTTGTGTAACGTTCGTGCACATGGTCGTGTGTGGTGACTCGTGGACCGCCTAAAGTGTCGGTCGGATAAGGCATGTACATGCAATGTACTTCTAATAGTACAATGCCTGAATTTTATTAACATTTCATTAAATGGACCAGGGTCACATCACATTAAAAACATTCTTCTTCTTCGGTTATCTAATCTAGGTACGACCGTACGACGTGAGTTTTTACAGAGCCCATAACTCGACATTTGTCCCTCAAATTGACTATCGTCAATTAGGATGGAATCTACACGTTTTACTCTCCCTTATGATAGAGAATTTTTTTCAGATTCCTCCTATTTAGTGAGTTATCATCCATTGCACTTTTGTAGCATTTTTTTATATTTATATCATTCTATTTTGATCTAGAGGCTGAGGTTCATGTATATCCTTCATAAAACACCAATGTAGGTGTTATGTGCCGTTTTGTAGTTAGTCTATGTGTTATATGTGAAAAAGTGCCCAATACCCTCATTTCAGTTTTTGTGTCTTTATGGTTTTAGCACCATTAATTTCCATTTATGACTTGTGTGCTAGTGTAGATGTTTTATGATTGTAATTATTGTTATTTACCTTGAAATGGATGTCTTTCCCCATGTATACATGATATTGACCGTTTGGTCTATTCTTACCTGATTGGCTACCTTGGTTTCTATGCCTAGTATTGTTTGTATGGAGGAACTGTTATCTTACGTGCTATGATATGATGTAGACTATTTATCTTTGTAGTTATTGAGGTTTAAATTGTCTTACATTTATCGTTTTTGTACGATTGACTTACACAGGGCTGTGGGAACATGTTGTAGTAAACCATAGGGAGAATGGATGCTGATGGATTCCCTATAATGTCTGTTTACTTGTTCATTGTGAGACTGTATGGGGATGGACTATGTGCTCACTCAGAGTGTCTATATATTCCTTGATATGGGCCACATGGGGAATTGTTTATTGAGTGCTTCCTCAGAATGCCTATTAGTTACCGATACAGCTCTATAGGGGGAATTGACAATGAGTTATTCCTTAGACTGTTTTGCTAAAGCTGAACAAGAGCAGTGATACTGTGAGTACTTCCCAGAGGGTTGCTTGTGTAGTTTTGTTGAACATGAGGGGATAGGTTGTGAGTACTTCACTAAGGGTTAGCTGTGTTTGAATAGCTTCATACATGATATATGTAAATGATTGTAATTGAAACTGTAAGACTGTTTACTTTGAGTACTTCCTTGTATATTACATCATTTTAATATTGCCTTCCATATATATTCACTGACATTTAGGCACATATCATTGGGTGGTTACCTATATAGATTCATATCACACCCTATTTGGGTCATGTTTGTTGTCCCAGAAAAAATATATTTTTGCAGGTCTACATAAACACCAACACCCTTCTACTTCATGTACTTAATTAAGGTGGTGCTGGGGAGAATGGGAACAAGATGAGGTTTGTGATGTTGTAGAGCTGTTTACATGTTATTAATTTGTACTCTGGTTTAGTACTATATACCAGCATTGTGACTTGTTTGGATGCTTTCTTATACATATATATCATGCCTCATTTATATATCTGCACTAATGGTTTATTAAATCGGTCTTCCAATGCTAACTTTTGTGTGGTATTTTTACTTCTTCTAATATTTTTTTTATATTTATTTTTCTGTTTTATGCTTCCAATGTAGTAATAGTTTACTAAATATCACACCCAAGACCCTCACTAGAAGTCAGCATCCTCTTGTGTTCGGAGAAATGCCCTTGAGGCATGTGACCAACCGGGTACGGGGCACCTCTGGGTGGCCCTCAAAACCGAGACGTAACAAAGTGGTATCAGATAAATTATTTTCATATTGTCTTAATGTTTAGAGCCTATAGATAGGGATTCAAAGGAATAAGTACTTAGTAATAAGTTGTTCCCAGGAGTGGCAAACCCTTGTTCATGGAAATCCTAATTTATCTCGATTATTGCAATTTTCTGGTTTTGCAATTATACAATTGATTTTATTTCACCATTGGGTGATTAACATGTTTTTTGATTTTATTGTTGATTTAAATAATGTTATATTTCTATTAAAACTCAATAATAAGAGTGTTTTCCATCTCATGCATCATATAGGCACTTTATAGAAATCACATGTCATGCATTCCTACCATGCAATGTAATGTGCATTTCTGATTTGCATGTTGTTGTAATAGATGTTTTGCAACATATGAAAGTTGTTTCGATAGTTTCCTTGATAATATACCTACAAATTAATAAGGTAATGTATTTTATAATGTTTTGTTTCAATGAATGCAAAACTTTGGTTCTTGAGGAGTTATGGGCCACTATGAATCAAAATTTTTCGGATCATTGTGTTTTTATTCCTTGTATATGAAATGTATAAGATGCCAATATTTGATTCGTGGGGATTATGGGACCTCATGGATCAGAATTGGGAACTTTTTGTAGTTTTTTCATTCTATTCTTCTCTTCCATAGTAGATTATGGGGCTTACTGTCCTAAAAAACACAAAATACACACCGTGTATTTATGAATACACTCCATGTGTCCGTATGTTTGGGAAAGAACTATTTTTCATAAGTTCTTGATGTGTACTTATGTACACATGTTGTAGTCTCTAATCATGTAACATGCTGTGTGGTTAGAGACAGAAGTGGGGAAATCATTGCGGGACATGTTGTGTACCTGTTGTACACGCTGTGTGGTAGAGAATATTTGTCTGGTTAAGTGACTAACGACATGGGTGGATGATAGGTATGTTGTAAACAACATGCCAAGTAAGTACATGCTGTGTAGAGTCAGCCATGTTGCCATTCGTGTGACTAACAACAAAGGTTGGTGAAGTTCTTCTAGTACATTCTGTGTCTGGAACAGACATGCCCTGTAGTTTTGTATAAGCAGAACCCTGTAGGTTACTCGTGTAGAAGAAATCAGATAGGGAGACATGATTCATGTACATGACATGTACTTATAATGAAAATGCCATTTGTATGGGGTGTTACATGACAATATATGGAAGGAGTACACACCCATGTGAAGGCTTAATGGAACATGCCCTGTAGAGGATATAAACATCATGTATCAATTTTTTAAAAAATATGAATGTTTTCCTACACCTGTTACCTTATTAGACATCTATGTTTTAGTCCATGATATTCATGATCTAGGTTGTGCATTTGACCTTGTAGAGTCATGCCACCAAGATGTCCTCTGGTTGTTTTCTAGTTATAGGGCAGTGATCATACACCAGGCATGGAAGATCAGAGATTGCCATTAGATCCTCATGTAGTTCCAGTCTTGGAACCAACCATTATTCCAGATACAGGTGCAGACACACATGTCTAAGAAGACCTCATGAGGATCATGAAGACCTTTCGAGGACTACCACAACCTGCCCTGTCTCGAGAAGAAAATACTTCAGTTTTCCAATAGCATCATCCTCCCACCTTCACCAGGGATGGTTGACCTCAGGTTACAAATTCATGATTAGAATCCATGTTATCTATCATAGAGAATCGGAAGACCCCTCCAGATAAGAGAGTGAATCTCGCTACATACATAGTTAGGGACTCCACCGAGAGATGGTGGGTTGTGATCTCAAAGCAGGGAAGCCAGCATGTTATGGCATCGGATGAGTTCCATCATGCCTTCAATGAATTCTTCTACCCATATACTTTCGGGGCCGACCAAGAATGAGAGGTCATCAGTCTGGAATAGTGTACTCTCTCAGTTATTGAGTATACTTATCACATCATAGAGTTACAACACATCATATCTATTCCATGAGGTGATGATTTGTTTCTGGCAGGGAAGATTGACGATGGACTTAGCACGACATCTGATCCCAGGTGAACATATTTAGGGTGACTTTAATCACCTATATATTCAAATAGGTGTTGATCATGGAGGATAATATGAATGTATATTGCGTTGTGATCCATGGAGGTCCGGCATCCAGGGTTGGTTACCCTTATATTAACAGCAAGAAGAATTGCTGGCAGTCTACCCATGGATATCGTAGTAGGCAGGATTCTTTTTTGGGTACCCATGTGGTATGATACAAGAGTCTGAAGAGAGGGAATACAGGGCCACATTACCCGGGAGACGCAGTGGAGTGCCGATATTGTGGAAAGATGTGTCATCCTCATCAATTCTCTCCGTTATTATCACCAGCAGTTGGTGACATGGGTTTTTCTATGACTCTGAGTTCAAGAGTAGGACCACCAGTTTTTTATCAGTCAAGGAACTAGAGTTAATCAGGTCGTTCAGGGAAATTTGGAGGTTGTGGTAATGGTATCCAGCCTCCAGGAATTCAACACCAATAGGGTGCATCCGGTCAGATGGGTCAGGTAGGGTCACATGGTGGAGGTATAAGTTAGGCCATTTTAGTTGAGCTTTAGCACCCCTAGTTTGAAGAATATTGCCTTTTTATGCATTTTTATGTGTTTAAAGTGCATAGTATTAGTTGGGAATAGGTTGGGGGAGTTTGGAATTGTTTTGGATTACTTTTGAGGCGTTTCTAGCAGTTCCTGGTTTGAGAACGACTAAGGGAAACCGTGCTGGTGCTCCAAGAAACCGTTCATGGAGGGGGTAGTAGGCTTCACACATCCTGCATACGGTTAGAAAAACTATGCAATTAAAACGTGTGGGCCCTTGTAATCAAGGCAGTAGAGGGCACATGGTTAGTGCACATTTTTCAAAATAGTGCGACCACATAAAATAGGGTTTTAAAAAACCAAAGTTCACTAGGGATTGCCTCATTACTCTCCAAATCCTCTCCAACTCGAGCCTCACTTGGGATTTTTGGTTCTCATGGGTTGAGGGTACACATCCACACATTTCAGAAGTGATTCGATTGGGATTGAAGGTGGTTTCTCCCAGGTAAGTCTGTCTTCTTGGTTTTCTTATCTTTTCCTCTAGATCCTCTTCTCCCCTATTCTTGGTTTTTGGGATATGCACTTTTTGTGTGTATATCTAGGGTTTTGGAATCCGTGGATAATAATTTTAAGGCTTTTGAATGTTAGGGAAGGTGATATATAAAGGTTTTTGTGGTGAGTTCGCCAGATTGGATGTATGGTTGCTTGTGGATCGATTTCTCGGGAACCCTAAAGGTAGATGGCTTCTCTCTTGACTCCACTTGGTTAGAACTAGTGGTTCTTTGTTAAAATTAATTAGTTGTACATAAACAATAATCGTGATTTGTTGTGAGAAATTTGGTTGGAAATCCCTTGGGTGATGTTTTTGGTATTTTTGGGGGAAAAGGGGCATATTATCATGAAATTCTATTGTTGTGGATTTTAACATATAGATTTTTAAATGGGTTGTCAAGATTGATTTGGTAAAATGGATGATGGAAAATGGTTTTCAATAAAGATTTTTTTTATTAAAATGTGGTTTGGCATGGGAAATGGTTTTTATTAAATGGAATATTTATTGAATTGGATTGGTATGTGATGAAATTGGTTGATTGCATGTTTTTATGACCTTGGTGGGCTATATTCTTGTTTATTGAATGATTGGAATGTTATGTGCATGTGGTGAGAAGTACCATGATAAAAAGGGGATAGATAGTGGAAAGAAGGGCCACCATCAAAAGATAAGTGGATGGGAAGAGCCACTAGTCATGAATGGGTGAATAGGTTGGACGAAAGCTTCATCATTTGGTTGTGGTTGGGAAGTACCACTAGGTGCCAATGGGTGAACGGGTTGGAAGGAAGCTCCATTGTATTGTTGTTTTAGTTGGTTGTTGTACATTTCATTGTAAGTTGGAAATTGTTGTTCAAGTGTGTGAATGATGAAATGGTTTTTGGCACGATTGGTTGGATTTCCCTTGGTTGCATGGTTTGTGATTTATGGCTTGGTAAGAGCATGTTTGGCTTATGGAAATGTTTGTACATGTGATTAATTTATATAAATTGTTTTTATATAAATTTTCTAACTATTTTATCCTAGTGGCATGTATAGATATGTCATTTGGGGAAAACCTGCTGATTTTTAGTACTCACCCCCTACTTCCACACTGTGGTGTCTTTGCAGATGTCATGTACCGTGACATGGGAAATGTTAAGGCATCTCCCTACTTCAGTGGAGCATCGTGATGCCATGGTGGAGCTGGTGGCCTAGAGCTTGGTGTGGAGCTGTGGTGGTTTCATGGCTTGTGGTGTTTGGTTGTTTTGTTTTCGCATTTTAATATGATGTTTTTTGACATGTCTGGTTTTTTTGGTTTTTGGATGTATTGTGGAACAACATTTTTTTTCTTTTGGGAATGCATGGTTGGTTATTTTATTGACATGCATCATATAGTGGTTGATAGTGGATTGTTGGTTAGTTTTTTATTATGGGAAAATCATTCCCCAATGTGTTCATGGAGCCCTCCATATTTATTTCCAGCCTTTGGTTCCTTGGGAACATTGCTTAAGGCCTAGTAACCCTCACTTCCTACTCAAGACAATGTGGTAAGTTCAAGGTGTTACATGTGTTATCATCTTGTTCAGTCCATTGGAGTTGATTCTTAGATTTGGAGTTTACATTCGTTGTGGTATATTCCTTGAGTCAAGATGGTAGTAAGGCATATGCTTGTCAAAAAATGGAATGTATAGTATAAAAGGATATAGATAACCCTTCTATGATGCACTTCATGTTACAAGGGAGTTGGGTACATAAGTGTTTTGGAGAAACTTATAGGCATTGGACATCTCATTGGCGTGGGTATTGCCAATGAGATGAGCATGAAATCCATGGTATAAATGACTTACCACTACGATGCATATTTCATTGAGGTATATTGATTTATAATGTGATATGAAGTTGTAAATTTATAATATGAATAAATTTTGTATTTTCTTTTTTTTTCAATGAGGCGACATGGATTGGTTACCCAATCCATGCCAAAATAAATTTTGTATTTTGAAAATGGTTTTGTTTTCAAAATGGTGAAACATGGAAAATGTGAACGCATGGAAATCCTTGTACGATAGTGTTATGTAATGTGATTAGAAATGAGAATTATTGATGTCTATGGAAGTGAAAATCATGGTTGTTTGTTTTTTTGTGGATTGAAATTGCACTAGGTAGGCATCATAGTGACCAACTAAAGGAGGCTGCTGAGAATGTGGTAGCACCTGAGCCTCAAGTGAACCATCAGCTGTTGTAAAGCATTGTGCAAGATTCCGAAGCTGTGGAACATGGAAATAATATGGATGAACTAAGGCATGTGGTTCAGTTTCAAATGCAGAATCCTCCCATTTTCAGAGGTGATTCAAAGTCGGAGAGGGCAGAAGCAAGGTTTAATAGAATGAACAAGATTTTGGTGTATTTGGGAACACCTGTAGAGTTAAATGAGATGTTTTCCATGTATGAGTAGGTAGATATATCCCTTTAGTGGTGGTATTTGGTAGTCCAAGAAGGGACGGACTAGGGTGTGATGTGGGATTAATTTCAAGAATTTTTTAAAAAACAATTCTACCAACATACTTTGTGAATTCAGTGTACGACTGATTTCTTCAATTTGAAGTAATAGATTATGTCTGCGACAGAGTATGCCACTATGTTTATGAGAATAGTGAGGATAGCAAATGAGGTGGTAGGTATCACATTATTGAAGGAAAGGATATTTTATGTGGGCTTAACGTGGGAAATCTGTTCAATGATAGCATTTCTGTGTATTGATGATTACACAGAGATTGTGAATAGTTCTTCTGTGGCTGAGCTGGATCTGTTTGGCACTTCGGGCAGAAGAAGTATGGTGGTAACCATCGGGAATAGTGGGAACTCTAATACTGTGCTCAAGTGGAGGAGGGACACTTATTTCCAGGGCAAGATAATGACACATAATCTGATGTCAGGATCGGTGAATCTTCCTCTGAAGCGCCATAGAAAACCAGGATGTTTTCAGTGTGGTTCGTCGAGCCACATGAAGCGAGATAGTATGACACATCCTTGATCATGTCATAATTGTATGTAGATGGGGCATCTACAGCGTTATTGTTGGAATGCACTGTGGTCAGGTGCGCGGGATACTTCTTTGGAATCGCAGAACTCATATGATTCGACGGGACGAGGACAGCAGCACACCCTTCGTCAGTAGAGTAAAGAGGGTAATGGTGATTCCCAGAATACTAGGACAATTTATCAGGGTAATGAAGAGCATAGCGTGGAAAGAAATCATGTGTTTGGAGCTGATCAGGTTGTTGTGGATGATCGGTTACGACAATCCACGGTGCAAGGTACTAATCTTTTAACTTCTACCAGGATGAAAGGGATATTTAATACTGGTTATTCCCACTCTTTTATCTCGACAAATGTGTTTGATTTGCTAGGTTTAAGGGTATAAATGAAGCCCTCAGTTTTAAAACTTCAAACTCCTCTATGTAGAAATGAGTATCGAGCCTTCTTGTGTAGATCATGTTGTATCATTGTGGGTGAGGTTGAGCTATTTTGGAATTTTACAATGCTCAAGATGGATGGTTATGATGTAATCTTGTTAATGGATTGGATGGTGGTTTTAAGGCCCACATTGGCTGCGCTGCACGAACAATGGATTTTATGAGAAACAATGGTGTATGAAATCTATTTAGAGGAGAGAGTGATGAAAGGCATTGTGCAACAAGTATGTTGGCACCAGAAGTAGGCACATTATCATATCGGATGGTGGTATTGTCATTGGAATCTGTAATCGCAATTTATGAGAGTGTTCTTCAAGATGTGGTGGATCAGTTCATGGATTTTTTTTCCGGAATAATTATATGGGTTACCACCCATAAGATAAGTGCAGTTTACAATTGATCTCTTTCCAAGGACTAGTATAATCTCACTTCTGTCTTATCAGATGGCCCCTACTAAATTGAGGGAATTGAATGTTCAGTTGGAAGATTAAAAAAACCATGGGGTTATTCAGCCTTGGACATCCCCATGGAGAGTGCTGATGTTGTTTGTGAAAAAGGTTAATGAAAATTTGAGTCTCTTTGTTGATTATCGTAGACTTATCCAAGTTATGATAATGAATAGATATTTGTTTCCAAAAATTGATGATTTGTTCGACTAGTTGAGGGGATCCAAATGGATCTCCAAGATTGAACTAAAGTCAGGAAAACATCAATTGCTGGTGAGGAAGGAAAATATTCCTAAAACAACTTTTTGAAGTAGATATGACCATTTTGATAATGTGGTTATGCCCATTGGTCTAAAGAATGCGCCAGTAGTTTTTATGGCATTGATGAATCAGATATTTCAGAGACATCTGGATTCATTTGTGGTGGTGTTTGTAGATGATATTCTTGTGTATTCAAATACAAGGGTGGAGAATGATCAGAACATGGAGACAGTGGTAGGGATCTTGAAGGATCATTAGTTGTATGCCAAATTTTTAAAGTGAGACATTTGGATATAGGAAGTTTTTTTTCATGGACATGTGATTTCAGAAATGGGTGATTCAATGTATCTGGATAAGATAGAGGTCGTTATCTCAGGGCAACCGCCAAAGAATTTGTTTGAGATATGGAGTTTCCATGGTGTATGTGGGCATTATTGGCGTTTTTTTTCTGATTTTTCACATTTGGCTTTACTGATGATAGCTTTAAATAGAATTAATGTTTCGTTCTAGTGGAAAGAACAGTGCCCACTATGTTTTGAAGATCTAAATGGTATCCTTACATCCGCACCAATATTAGTTTTTCAAGAACCAGGAAATGTCTCTGTGGTGTATTGAGATGCATCCAGATCATGATTGGGGTGCATTCTCATGCAAGGCAATCATGTGGTTGCTTATGGATCACGGTAGATTAGATTTCATGAGATGAACTACACAACTAATGATTTGGAATTGGAATTAGCGGGGCATGCTTTGAAAGCATGGCATCATAATCCTTTCTGTGAGAAATTCTTGGTATATACAGATCATAAGACCTTGAAGAATATTTTTTCACAAAGAGATTTCAATTTGAGGAAAATTAGATGAATTGAATATCTCTAAATTTTTGATTTTGACATAATGTACACACCATTTAAGGGAATTTTGGTGGCAGATGCATTAAGTAGAAAATCAAATGCTCAAATGGTGAAACAGGCATCTGTCTAGTGGTAGTTGATGTCGGTTATAACTGATATGAGGTTGGAATGTGAGTACCGGGATGATAGAGAGGACTTATGGTTGGCTTGGTTAAAGAGGCTCAAATATCTGATTCTATGTGTGTAACCTTGGGGATGAGACTCAATGGTGGGGTGACTATTGAGGGTTGGGAACTGAATTTACATTATGTTTTGTGTTTTTGGAATCATATGATTGTACTAGTTTATTTTCAAGAGGATATTCTCAGGGCGTATCATCAATCTAGGTGGGTTGTTCATCTAGGAATTCAGAAAATGAATAAAGTGTCGAAAGAGAAGTTTCTGGTAGCCTGGTATGAAAAGAATTGTGGTTGATTTTGTTTCGAGGTGCTTGACTTCTCAGCATGTCAAGGAAGAACATCAGAGGCCATCAAAAATTTTGCAGTCATTAACAAATCCTATATGGAAGAGGCGAGAAAATAATGATTGATTTTTTCATAGTTTTACAAAGAACGGTCAGAAAGCACAATTACATTTGGTTGATAGTAGATCAGCTAATGAAGTCGGCCTATTTCATTCCAATTCATGAATCTCATGCAGTGGAGGATCTATCCAAAATCAATATCTAGGAGGTTGTAAAGAGTCATGTTGTGCCAGTTTCGATCGTATCCTATAGAGATCCTTATCTAACATATCATTTCGGGAAATCATTTCATCAATCACTTGGGATCTAAGTTGACCATGAGTACGACATATCTCCCTCAGACGGATGGTCAAACCGAGAGGTTGATACAAACTCTGTAGGATTTGTTATAGGCTTTTGTCATTGTTTTGGTGAATCGTGGGAGGATCACATGTTGTTGTTTGAGTATTAATATAATAATAGTTATCAGGAATCCATACATATGGATCTATTTGAAGCATTCTATGGGTAGTCGTGTTATTCTCCACTATGTTGGGTGTAAATAGATGAGTCCTCGATGGTTGGACCGAGCCTTGTTTGAGAAACTATGAGGAAGATCAAGCTAATCAGAAAGAGAATAGAGACAACTCAATGTCTCCATAAATCGTATGCGGATCATCGTCTTTGTCCATTGTCGTTCATGGTGAGTGATCATGATTTCTTTAGGATCTCTCCAACATTGGGACATCGTTGGTTTGGGAAGCATGGAAAGTTATCTTCGAGGTAAATTTGTCCTTTTGAAATTCATGAACGGGTTGTTGAGGTGGATTATCATTTGGGTTATCCGCCTTGGTTCAGTGTGGTCCATAATGTTTTTCCTGTGTCACAGTTGAAACAGTATCATCCGGATAGTGACCATTTGATTCGATGGGATTATTTTGAACTAGAACTAGATGCTTCGTTGGTGCACGTTCCAATGCTGGTTGTGGATAGGAAAGAGAACGTCTTTCAAGGTAAAACCATCATCATATTTGGTGGTTTTTGGCAGCATCGTCAGATTTAAGAGGGGACATGGGTGCAGGAGAAATAGATGGTCATGTAGTGGCCCGAGATTGTTCGGCAATGGACTGGCTCACTAATTTCTGAGGACAGAAACTCCAATGGTGGGAATAATTTTTCACCATCGGTGTGAGGTATGTAGCATTTTATTATTCATTTTTTTTGTTTTTAAAGTGCATGTGATGATTTGGGAAGATGATGGGAGAGTTTGGAATGGTTTTGGATAATCATGGAGGCTTTTATATGGATGAATGGTTGGATCATGGCTAACAGAAACTGTGCGGGTACTCTAAGAAACTGAGCAGGGGGAGGCAGTCGGCTTCACATGGCCTATGCACGGTTTGAAAAACCGTGCGAGGAAACCATGAAGACACTTTGTCTCGAGGAAGTAGTGTGCACATGTTAAGCGCATGGTTTTTCAAACCGTGCGGTCTAACCAAGGAAACACAAAAAATAGGGCTTTAAAAACCTGAGTTCACTCAGGATTGACTCATTCCTCCCCAAATCCTCTTCCACTTAAGCCTCACTCGGAATTTTGGGTTCTCTGGGGATGAAGGTGATATTACACACGTTTAGGAAGTGATTCGAAGGGTTTTGAAGGTGGTTTCTCTTAGGTATTTCTCTCCTCTTGGTTTTCATATGGTTTCCTCTATATCCACATCTCCCCCTTCCTTGATATCCTAGATATTCACATTTTATGAGTATATATAGTGTTTTTGTTTCCTTGGATGACGATTTTAAGGCTTGTGAATGTTAGTGAAGGTGATCTATAGAGGTTTCAGTGCTGCGTTCGACAGATTGGAGGTGTGGTTGTTTGTGGGTCGATTTCTTAGGAACCCTAATTGTTGTTGGATTATCTCTAGACTCTACTTGATATAACTAGTGGTTGTTTGTTACAATTAATTTTTTTTTGTGAATAATTTATTGTGATTTTTTGTGCGAAATTTGGTTGGAAATCCCTTGGGTGATGTTTTGGGGATTTTTGGGGAAAAAGAGGTTTTATGGTGAAATGATATTATTTTGGAATTTAAAATAGTGATTTTAAAATTGTTTGTTGATATTTATTTGGGAAAATGGTTGATGGAAAATGGTTTTCAATTAATATGTTGTTTTTATTGAAATGTGGTTTGGCATGGAAAATGGTTTTCTATAAATGGACGATTTATTGAAGCAGATTGTTATGCGATGAAATTGGTTAATTGCATGTTGTTGTGGCCCTAGTGGGTCATATTTATGTTTATGGCTTGATGGGAATTTTTTATGGAAGTGGAATGTTGTACCACTAAAAAATGGGATGGATAGTGGACGGAAGGGCCACCGTTTGTGTGAATGGGTTGGACAAATGCTCCGTCATTTGGTTGTGGTTGGGATGTACCATTAGGTGTAAATGGGTTAACGGGTTGGCAGATGCTCCACCATTTGGTTTTTTTGGATGTATTTTGTGCATTTCATTGCATGTTGAAAATTTTTGTGCTAGTGAGTGAATGATGAAATGGCTTGTGGAATGTTTGGTTGGCTTTCCTTGGTTGCATGGTTTGGGTGTGATGTATTGGTAAGGGAATGTTTGGATTTTGGAAATGGATGTACTTGTGAATATTTCATATAATTTGTTTTTATATATACATCCTAACAGTTTAATCCTAGTGGCATGTATAGGGAAATCATTTGGGGAATACCGGCTGAGTTTTAGTACTCACCCCCTTCTTTAGAACTGTTGTGTCCTTGTAGATGTCGTGTACTATGATGTGGGAAAAGGTATGGAATCTCCCTCCTTTAGTGGGGAATTGTGATTTCATGGTGGAGATGGTAGGTTGGATCTTGGTGTGGAGTTGTAGTGGTGTCATGGCTTGTGGTGTTTAGTTGATTAGTTTCCGCGTTGTACTCTGATTTTGTTTAGATGTGTCTTATTGTGATAGTTTTGGGTTGTATTGTGGAACAAGTTTGTTGTCTTTTGGGAATTAATGGTTTGGTATTTTATTGACATGCATCATATAGAGATTAATAGTGGATTGTTGGTTGGAGTTTTCCTAAGGGAAAATAGTTCCCCCAATGTGTTCTCAGATGCGTCAACATTTTTTTCCAGCGTTTAGCGACTTTGGAACGTCACTTAAGGCATGGTAACCATCACAAACTCTTCAAGCCAAATAGATAGCGGCATGGTATTATAGGAGCAGACCCAACATGAGTAGGATCTTGGCCCCTCTACAGTTTGAGGTACTATTCAAGTTTCATCTGTTTTAGATTCTGATCTATTTGATATAGTGGATTCCAATTGTTTTATATCTGTTACTATTGTAGAGAACCTAGGGCTCTGTATCTTTTTTTCTACTGATATATTGATGCTACATACTATGTTGGGGACTGGAACAGATAGCGTATGTCATTTCAAGGATTTACATATAGAGGTTTTTGTGTGTCACTTTTTATGGGACCTCTGTATCTTAGAGATGAATGAAATTGACGTCATTCTAGGATTAGTCTATTTGGTTCCCAACCATGATGTTGTTGATTTCTATCAATGCAGGGTGTGTTTTACATCATTAGAGGGGTGGTATGTTTCTGCATAAGGGTGAGTAGGATGTCCAGGAAATTAGAGCATGACCTGAGCATCATGGGTTGGAAGGAGTTACAACCTAGATTGCTAGTCTATATATGGAAGACCAATGGAATTCACAAATGGACTTTCTCGTGGGGGTGGATAGTTTCAAGGATGTCTTTCCACAAACATTTTAAGGTTTACCTCTATAGTGATAGGAAAACGTTTTTATTGAGATTGTTCCAGGAGTGGCACCAGTAGCCATTTCTCTCTATATGATGGCTACACCAGAGTTACATGAGAGTAATATGTGGTTGGGGGAGTTACATGCTAGGGGTTTCATCTGAATGAGTACTTATCCTTCGGCTTGGTAGACACATCATATAGTCATTTCATTGAATATCGAATTTTGAATCAAAAAAAATCATTGACATTCCTATGATCAAATTAAAGTATTTTTTGAGGTGTAATATGATTCAAGACTCTAATGATCTTCCTTGTATGAACTCTTAGGAACCATGTATCGCTCTAGGTGAGCTATAAAGTCCCTTCCAACTGAGTCCACCCTCTACAGTCCACTATATTAGCCCCATTATCACCCATGGAAATAATAGTCAATGTGATTTGAGTCCATTAATGGAATTCCTCATTTTTATTCTTGTATCACTCAACGTATAGGTCATGGCTCATTGATTCCATCGATGGGTTCCTTTATTTAGATACATGTATCACCCATGGCTATATCAATGTTTAAGTTGTTGATTTCATCCATGAAATTTCAAACTGACTCCATGTATCACCCAAGGAATACTACTGACAAGAAAAATAACTTTTCCCATGTCATTTTAATATAAAACCATTTATCACAATTATCTATCAAGAATTTAACCAAATCTACTAATTTTATCAAAACCATTTATCAGGCCATGTCCAGAACAAGATCATCCATTTATATATCTTCTCGAAAGGCGACTAAGGCATTGACCAACATCCAATGGGATTTCCTTACAATTAATCACATTATAATTTTCAATTTATCAAGAATCGTATTCATAGAAATCTATTTCATGGCATCAATATAATTCATCTCACACATTAAAATCAAAATAAGAGGAAATTATAGCTTATTTCAAAAATTTCATGATATATCCATGACATAACTCACATTGGAAATTAATTTTTAATTTAATTCATGTATAATTATGATATTACTAATTCAAGGTCCAAGGATCATTCAATCCATCCCTTCCATTTTAATTCAATTCACACATCAACCAATCAATCAATTTATAATAACTCAATTTACAAATTTAAACACATGGAAAAACCGAAACACATCTCCTGGGAAATAAGTGTCAAATTCATAAGCCATCAAAAAGGCCATTATAGCAATCAAACCCAATGAGGCCATTTATTTAATGTTCTAATCATATACCAAGCATGAAAACTCTTTTTAAAATTACTAGAACATGACATGAAATTCTAGTGTTCATTTTCAATTTAAGCAGATTCCCTAAAATTGTGTGTGCAACACCCCTATAAATATAAATAGCTTGAATTTTGTTGAATGGAACAAGACCACATTCTTTGGGTCCTTAGAAAATAGATTTCCCAACATCAACTCTGGATTTTACTCTATTTGGGAGAATTCTGAATATCTCATGATGATTGATAATTTGGGAATACGATCCTCAATCCAAAAAGAGCAACTGATGGCAATGTGAATCACGAATGGTTAAAAAGATTATATATCATATCATTATAGTTCTACTAACATAATGTACATTTGAATAGAAGCTCATATAGAAGAGTTAGATCAATTCCAACATTAGTAAAGGTTGAGATATTTTCATTATGTGTGCGATTATGTGCGTAGGTTGAAACCTTAAATTAGGATTATATTAGATTTTAAAATTAATAAAAAAAATTACATTTCCAACACATTCCAGGATTCATTGTTTAGGTTAATATATTAGTAAACTGCATTCCTGTCATGCAAAGGATCCTATAGGCCAATGAAAATCCATGTTGTTACCACATATAGTTTACTAACCACATAGAAACCATGGGAAGGCCTCATTTAATATCATTTAAAATTATGGACATTGTTTCATTACCATGATGTCAATCCTACATAGATTTAAATTAACCTAAAACCACCAATTTTCATACAAAACACGTTTTTAATGTTTTGGAATATCTCCATACACCCGTGATCGCTTCATAAGCTCAATTAGAACCCACATTAATCCACATTTATGAATTAAACTGAGAATTCATGGAAAATAAGAAATCCCTACCTCAATGAAGAACAAAATTTTGTAATAAATCTTCATGATAATGGAGGTGGATGGTATAATTAATTAATATCATCAATTAAGAAAAATAAATACTAAACAATGTTGGTATAGATGATAAAATAATGTTTTATAACACTTGAAAATTTCATTGAAAACCTGGGAAAAATATTATTTTATTTTGATCAATATTGTCTAAAAAAACATCTCACAAAATAATTGGAATATATATTTAATAGGAATACTAATAGAAAAAAAAAGTGTAATTAAGAAAAAAAAATTAAATTATAGAAAACGAATCAATCAATAAATATTTTTAAAGGAATATAATTTTCACACATTCCAAAAGAGACATAACGATTTTTGAAAACAACCAACACAAAAAATTTTAATTGATGATATTTTATTTAAATAATATAACATAAATAAAATTTTTTGTATTACAATAAGTATAGATAAGGAAATATTGAAATAATTATGAATATAGTCATTGAGAAGATTGATTCCAAACAAAAATGAAATGTTAAGGTCGAAATTACAAACAAAATTCCTTTCAGTTTAATTATGAATCATTGGGAGAATAAATAGTTAAAATACATGGGAAGTCAATAAATATCTATATTATAATAAAATTATTTTATAGAGAATACAATTTAAATTCACATGATTCATATTAAAATACATATAATCAGGATATTAAAAAGAGATTGTTAATGAAACCATTACATTTACTCCTGAATAGTGAAAAATCTATTTAATCCCCTATAAAATATTTACAATTATCGTATTCCCATATTTTTTGAAATTATTGTTATATTTTTCCTTTTTTTATATTAACTTATAATAGGTCATTAGAAAAAATAATTTTTTAGTAATTGTTTATTTTCATTACTAGCTATTATTAATGTCGAATATTCAAGAGACGTTTCAAAATGGAAATTTCCATAATCATTAGTTCATAAAATATTTATAATTAATAGATTATTAAAGGTATTAGTGTAATTATTTTCCATGAATTTATTCATTCCCCAATTCCTATGATAGATTTTATTTTCAGAATTCAGGGGAATATAATAAATGATGGTCTTTTTTGTGAAAATTATGTAAAATAATGAGTCATATAATATTGATTATTAATTTACTATTTAAACAAAAAAACCTAGTAATAAGGTGAACAATCATTAATATCATAAATTACTAGTTTTATTTTGATGATACACCTTCGAGATGAAAACATGAACATACTGTAGAATCATTCATGTGGATTTTTGAACCAACCCAAACATGTACATGTTATACAAATGAATGTGTATGAGTATAAATATATATAAAATAAATATCACTTAATTAAAAGAATAATTTTATTAATATAATATAAATATATAAGAAAATTATATTTATATTTAGTAATATTAGAAGGAATTTGAAATATTTATAGATGAAGTTAGATATTTACCCAATGAATATGCTTCATTCTTGAGAGAGATTCCATTAGAATGAATGATTTTATAATCCTCATTGAATCAGATTCTAAAATGAAAATATATTAGGAATACTTTAGATGGAATATGAGTTTATATTAATTAGAATAATAATTTTTTCGAATAGTTTTGGAGGGGTAATAGTAAGATCTATTTATAAGTGATTTTCACGTGGAATTTACATATATATATTCATCTTTTTATTTATATAGATTTATTTTATAAAATAAATTGTATTGAAAGGGGAAAATATTGAATATTAATCATTAATAAGTTAACATAAAATATTTTATATTCTTTTAATGATAATTGATGTCTTTATAATAGTGATGAAATATTTTTAACATATTTTACTTTTATTGTAGTATCAAAATTTTTACCTCAGTAACATCTTATTTTATAAAAAATTATCATTTTCCTATTTAATTAATTTATATATGATACTTTTAATTATTGATTCCACTTAATATAAATTTATTTCTTGATATGATATATTTTTATTTTAAATGAAAATGTAATATACAAAAATAAAATCAGTTTTTACATAGAAATAAATTTCTAAAAGCAATTATTTCTTAATGTTATTTTATAAGAAATATCAATTAAATGAGTTTTGATATGTTTTTATATTAATTGGAATAAAAAATTTATTAATTATTTTAATTTTATTTATTTATTTTTTATTATAAAAATTCACGATAGATAAAAAATTATTCATAGAAAATATCGAATCATAACATAAATAAATTTTAAACACAAATTATTAAAAATATTTATTGATCTACTAAGAATGAATTTTTATCAATCCACTAGAATTAAAATATTTCATTTAATTATATAAACGTGTTAAATCAATATTTGAGAATATTAACAATAATAATAATATATTTTATAAAAATATAATTTTATAATAAAATATTTTTATTATATAATAATTGTTTCTTTCATATTTATTATTTTTGAATTACATTATTTCAATTAGTTTCAAAATTTTAAATATATTTAATATTCAAATGGGATTAATGATTACATTATGTCCATATAACCATGAAATGAGTTTTCAGTTACTATATATCCAATGAATATTTATATAATAATAATATTTAATTAATTAATATTGGTTTTCATACATTACTGTAATAATTTATATTAAATTATTCTCCTCCACAGGTTGTATTTTAATGATGGATTTGGAAATTCTTCATTTTGTAGGATATGTCACTTTCATAATTTTCATTGTTAATAGAATGATGAGTGTTAGATCAGACAGAAGAAATGTTTTATATATATAACAAGCCTCTTCATGTTATTTAGATTCTAAAGTTATTCATGAGAGTTTCATGTTGAAATTTAATATTTTGAACATATTTACATTTAAATAGTTATTTAACGGCTAGTGGAAAATGTGCACGAAAATATTATTAGTTAGTTTTTCATATTGTTTTGGAAAACAGTTGGCACATGATTATAGAAAAATCATAAAAAATATACATTTTTATGACAATGGGACCTTTCATGGTTTATACTAAATTATATATCCAAGTAATTTTGTTTGGATTGGATATTTCATAGAACATGGTCGGCCAATAATTTGGGAATAAATGTGTACAAAAAATGGTACAATATTATTTTTTATAAAATAAAATACAATTTTTCATTATATGGAATTTTTTTATCTTTCCCATTATCTTCTCTCTCTTCTACATAGACCTCGAGTTTCATTACCACTATTCTCTTATTGATTACCCTTCGATTTGGGTCATTTTTAATCTGATTGTCCAGCATTTAGGTGAGCTAAAACATCCTTCTTTCCTGCATCAAATTATTCAACTATTGATTTTTGAGAATTTGATGAGGGTTCATTATTTGAATACATAATAACATGGTGGAATTCTGTTAATATGAGGGGGATTCATAGGTAATGGTATGATGATATCATGAGATAATATTTTAAAGGAGATTCATTAATGGTATGTAAGTCAGTCGATTTTTCTAGGGTTTTGGATAAACTTTTATCACATTTTCCATTGAACTATGAATAAAAATTTTATATCTCATGTTTCATATGTCTATTAACATGAATTTTTTTGGCCCCACCCCTTTTCTCATGGTTTAGAAAAGAAGTAGTGGCTCGATTAGTATTTTGAAAATATACATATTTATATTAAATTTGAAATTTATAATAACTATTTATAATTAAATTGATTAATTAATTATAAAATATATACAATTTCCTATTTGATATTACGAACAAAGAAGTGTTTTTTTAGTCTCTATGTTCTATGAGAATTGGAAATTTTTATTAAGAAAAAATTAGAAATTCTATACTATGAAGTGACTTAGGATTTCCTTATTAATTATCTTAAGGTAGATCCTATGAATTATGTAACATGTGATGTTTATTGTCTCCCCTATGGGTTTTTGAATTTCATAAATTATTTATGATGTATATCTAAAATGAAATATTTTTTAAAATAAAATTTATCTATAAAATGAATGAGGAATGGTCCAAAATACAACATTATAGATCTTTTGATGCCTTAGTTTTCATTAATCGAGGAATTTTTTGAAAATAGGTTCTATTAGATACACATACCCAATGGGGTGGGAATCAAGTGTATTTAGTTATTACTATAAACTAGGATATCATTATATTTTCCCATTATTTAAATCATCATATTATGTTGGGATGTCTCACTCGGGTAAGACCATATAGATTCAATGATGCATTAAATTCGTAAATATTGGGGACTGGATATTGTATATAGTTTTAATCCATTAATAAATTGATATTTTTTTGTGTGGGTATACCCCTAACCAATTTATAATTGCACTGTTTGGTGAACCAATCTATGATGGAAAGGGATTTGATATTGGATTTATTCCATCACCTCATAATGGGACATTTCTAGAATATCCTAAGAGGCCAATGATGATGAATTGTTATCATGATAATTATGAATAATTTTATTCCCTCTATATGGTGGCATTGGCTAGAGGGATGAGAATAATATCAAAGAACCTTCATAAAATTTTTAATATATTAGGTAACATAGTGGACTATGATGGTTTTTTTAATATTGGTTACCCCTTTAGAGGGTTACTGTGAGTATGTTTTCATGAAATTTGATGTCATGTTAGAAACTAAATGTTTATTTTTTTCAATCTTACTTAGAATGTGATGATTTTATTAGATATCAAGGGAGAGATTCACATTCATATTGTCTTATTGTATGAATAAAAATAATATGACATGGGATTTATATTATCCAAAATGAAAATTTCTCTTACTGATATACTCCACAAGACACAGTCCTTTGAGCCTCATTTATAAGTGATTCATAGGATAAAATTTAGGATCACAACAATATGCCACATCACAAAAATTCATTGGATGTGACATTGCATTTTTATTTTTTTCCTATATAATGTTCGTTGAATATTACCTATGATTCAATGGTTTCATATATGTGATTCCCATAATATTTCCTAAGAATTTTCCATTATACCTGAAATTGAAGGATTCAGAGTATACGCTATAGTATCTTATCGATGAAAAATACATGTATCCAATTACCAGGAAACTACCTTGGATTCTATGTGTATTCATATTTATGATTGGATACCAATTATATCACCTCAAATTTCAATAATCTGATTCATTTATATAGTAATACCATGATCACTGCATAAGAATAAACATTATGCTTGATTTTTATCAATTTACTAGGATTACCCCAAGAAATCAGTTCCCACTCCTAATACATATTGAATATGAAGATTATTTACTTATATTTGACCATTGATAATGATACTATTTTCTATAAAGATTTCATGTTATAACAGATGCTCACAAAATATCTGATGATTTTGTATTCTACTAAATGTGTCAATTTAGATATAAATTACTTATCATGTGTCTTTATTTATTCTTCTCCACTATATTAACATATTAATAATAGAAAATCAAATTTACATACACAAAAATACATCATATTAATTGGACATAGATAATTATTCAAAATATATTTGTACTAGCACTATGCTCAGAAATCCATACCATTTGGGTATATGATTTTCCTTCAATGATCATATATTTTGGAAGGTAAGGGCCCAATTTTTCCTAATTGAGAGATATAATATGGATATGATATGTAGTTTATTAAGAGTGGGATCATGTATAGTAGTTAAAAATTCATGTATTCTTATTCTTTTATTTATTAACTATGTGTGGTAGGAACAATCTGTGATCAGGTACTATAACATTTCTTGTCCATTATTCTATAAGGTTTTTTTTATAAATTCTATATTGTATAAATTTTTCTATTTCAATAATAATTAATACAGTGGTCATTTATTTTGGATATTTTTAGTAATTTTTTTTCTGTTTCAATCAAATGTGAGGGAATATAAACCCATAATAACATTGTATTCCCTCTAATTAGTTGTAATCATATCGTTAAAAGGAGTTGTACCCGTGATTACCGGGAGACCGCTGGTATGGGTAGTAATTGAGTTTTATAGTAGCTGGAATGTTATGATGTGGTGTCATAATATTTTTCAATTTACTTACTATTTTAGTATATTCTATGAATTAAATATAGTAATATTTTATCAATTGGGATAAAAGATGCACTGGTGGTTCGTGAAACCATTATAATAGGAATTATTCATTACATGGGATATTTGATTACTCATAAATATTTTTGTTGTTATAGATTTATGAATCCACCAATCATGATGATTTGGGTTTTTTATTAATAATTTATATGTTTCTCGCTCTTAGAACATAAGTAATAGACTAGTTTACATGAATATTATTTTTCACAGAGGACTCAAATGACCA
Source organism: Viscum album (assembly GCA_963277665.1). NCBI lineage: Eukaryota > Viridiplantae > Streptophyta > Magnoliopsida > Santalales > Viscaceae > Viscum > Viscum album. The sequence continues at coordinate 409,366,346 of OY728128.1, read as the reverse complement.
TTAGAATTATGTGTGGGATTGATACTAGTAAAACAATAGATATATTATATTTAATGTATCAATAATAGCTAATAATCTATTATATAATATAGATTGTTAATGGGAGTTTAATTATGTAGAAAAAAAATATTTAATCTAATGAAAAATTAGGTGGATTTTATAGAGCGATGTAACATGATGATGGTTATTTAGTACCTCTTATATGGGATTTATAGAGACCCCTATTAGGATATTAAAATAATTGGGTGTCTATGTTATAAATCCCTTATGATATATTATTATACTGGCACTGATCATGGACTAGTTTCAATAATTCATGTTTAAATAATAACCTCTGATGTCTCTTCCCATATTGATTATTAGTGGAATTCTATCTAACCATAGTAGAGTATTATGATATTTTCAACATAGATCCTCATAAAAAATTGGATATATACAACTACATATTATTGTGGTCTTCATGGGGGTATTCTGGTGTGTATATTCTTAGTGATGATTAGTCCCTTATTATTTGATGAAGTGGTATGTGAATCCCGATAAGGTTCACTTTTAACCTAAAATTTGTATGATTGATCATGAATATCCATATAATAAAAGAGGGGATATCAGGGATGTAACCACTGAATTTTGGACTATGCCTGATGTGATTTATTTTCATGTTTGGATAGACGAGTCCTCCTAATATGTTTCCCGATATATTGGTGAGTCAAGAGCTATTGTTGCGATAATTCGGTGACATGAAATGATAGAATGAAGGTGGGGTTAGCCATGTATTTATAATTCAATTGGCGAGAGAATTCATATGAAGAAAGTTTGGGTTATGATATTAGGGAATGTGAGGTTCTACCTGGTAAATACTACAGGCATAAAGATGCCAAAAGATTTTGGAATGTGGTGTATATAAGGCTCTTTTATATTCAAGAAGGGTTTTGGCTGTATGGATCATTAGTATTCATCACCTTATTTATATATGGAATAATTCTTGACTAGATTATATTTTATGATACAAGATACTATGATTATTTATTGATAGAGCATTACAAAATTATTATGAACTTTGTAGTATTCCTTCTGTGGATGTTTATCAGGTGATTTTTATGGGGATTGATATTCCTTATGAATATTTTGAAAAATGATACTAGACTGTTTTTGAATTCCTATGGTGACATCATAAGGGTCATGGTATGTTATTTTGATGTTATTACATATTCTATATGAAGCGAAACTGATGAGATTGTAACTTGGACTCAATGGTCGGATGGTACAAGATGTAATGTCCTGACCCAGGTTCTAAATGTTGGTGCCCCAATTTTTCCGAGTCAGATTCCTCATTCACATCCGAGATTTTTCCGAGTTAGGTTCCTCATTCACATCCTATTTGTCAAACCATTCCTTAATTCATTATTCAATCATATTCTAAAATTCATCTCTAAACAATTTTCATAGTTCCCCATTTATCACCCATGCATAATAATTAATATAAATTACATATGAACATCCCATGGGTTTCCCTCAAGTCTCTACCAAAAAACATCCCTGGGTCCACTAGTATCTATGAAGGGTTTCAAAATCTTTTGTTAAATAAATAATTTAATTCAATTTATAATGAAATTTCCCAATGTTTCATTTGAAATTTTATAAATATATACATTCAAATATAATCAATACTATTGTATTTGGTAAGTATAGAACCTACCTCATGAACATTGATTAATTGTTTCTTATCCTAAATCCCCAATTTGATGTTGAATAGTAAAACTAAGATTTCCATGGATGATATAGAAACAATAACTAATACCATGATCCAATGTAATGTGGCCCATTAAGAAATATACCCAAATCTTCTCAAATGGATGGAAAATCACTCCTATTATCTGGGAAAGGGTGATGGGAGAGAGAAATTCATTCGATAAGGAAATCACATACCGAAAATAATATAATCCTTCATTTAGATATTCTATAATTCTATAACTGTTTTCTAGGAGCCTTGGAAAAATCTGGGGACTATATTTTATCTATGGAACTCATTTAAGTATGAGATACAGTGATTATAAGTTAAATTGGGGGGGGGGGGGGTGGGGGGGTTGGGAAATTTATTTTTATTTTCAGGGGGGTCAGAACCAGTTCTCCAAGTATCCTGGGAGAAGATATATGGTTTTCCAAATGGTGCACCCTAAATGTTCACCTCTACATAGTAGGTTCACAGTTACTCCTAGGTGGGAACATGTTATGTCACACTATTCACCTGTAATCCTAACCCCCTCTATCTGATGATGCATGATTTGGGGAGGGAGGCGGCAGGGTTTTGCCAAACCATGTTCCAATCATTTTCCACCTCCTATGTCTCAAAAATAGGGTGGAAGGGTTCATGGGACATACCACATGGGTTTCCCTAACCCTGTTCCAAACAAGAATATACACTTTGGTTTCCTTGTTTCTCGAAATTTCTCCCCATACAACCCAAAACCCAAAAAAAAATTCGGTATAACAAAAAATGACGATGAATACATAAAAATAAGCATGGGTAATGTCATATAGTAGGTCCGAGAGACCAGAGGATCATGCTCCCAATTAAATTATATATAAATAAAGTAAATAGTAAAATTCAACTCAAAGAAGGGGAGCCTTACAAAACCATGTATAAACAATCCCAGGAATGTCATCATGCAAAAGACCACTAAAATAACTTTGCAACACAAAGGACCAGCTGGACCATACCTCAATAATCACTCTTTTGGAAGGAGCATCAGCTATCAGGTTTTCCTCTCTGTATACATGAGAGACCTCAAGGAAAATCCTCTCAACAAGCTGAAGACATTGTATCCAAACAGATATCATTCTCCATGGGACATTCCTAGACCGGCCCTTCAAAAACTACACAACAACAGAGGAATCCAACTCTAGCCATTACTTACGCCAACTATAACGAACTGCATACATGATCGCCTTAATAATCGCCCATAGTTCTGCCTCAATCGCATTCCCATTCCCAATGTAATTAATGTAGAAACCTTTCACATTGCCCCGGGGTGTCCTAAATACCCTAACACAGCAGCAGGACCCGGTGCACTAGAGGCCGCTCCATCAACATTCACCTTCATCCAATCATGGATTGGTGGAATCCACTGGATATATTTCATTATTAACAGCTTCCTATCCATACCACTTACACCAAGAGTCTTCAACGAAATGAGGTCATAAATATCATTATTCATTGTTCCGGTTTGATTCAATGATGCAAGTTTAATGCCACAGTGATTTCCAATACACCCTCCCTGATCTTAGGATTGAAATTGTTAAAGACCATGCCATTATGAGACCTCCAAATGAATGAAAAAACTGACACAGTAGCTGTAGTGAGATGTTTTTTCACTTTCTTGCTACCTTCTTTCCATAGCGCTAAGATGAACAACAACTCAACCAAACAGTATGTGAGGTAGTAGTGAAAAATAGCTTGCAGGTTTATCCATAAACGAGAAGAAAATGGGCACTCAAGGAACAACGACAGAACGGATTCTTTATTTTTCAAACATAAATAACATACCGAATCAAGGAGCACTCCAGTGCGCTGGAGGGAAGACTGAATTTTCAATTGTTGCTTCCTGATTCTCCAAATCAGTAGAGTGTCATTTTGTAAAATGAAGGGCCTGCTAACCCCTTTCACCCAGGCAGGTGCTCCAGATGAAGTACCACATTTCATTTTGTTGAAATAATGACTGGAAAACAGCCCATAGAGTACTGGTTTCCAGACAAGAATATTAGTATCAGCATAGTCATAATTAGGTATTTCCATGCGGAAATTGCTAGGTATGATTGTAGCATCATCATCCAATCCCGGCATTTAAAATATATTAATACTCCTCCAATGTAGTGGTATTTCAATTGAGTCTTTAAGTGGAGAATAAATCCATGAAGTGCACCAAAAATTCAAATTATAGTTGACACATACCATCCATTTTGATTGTGTCTTAATTTTAGAGTATGTACACCTAATAGATGTCCACACAGAGGACTGCAAGTACCTAATAGTAGTGTTGTGCAGCCTATGAAGAAATATGCTATAAAAGAATTCCAGCATGTCATCTCCACTTAGAAGTCTCCAGGTAAACATTATAAGAAAAGAATCATTAATTATTTTGATATCGTTTACTCACATCCCCCCATAGCCACCAGCTTTATACAGAATTTCCAGGCCACTGTGACACATTTCCTCCAATTAGTAGATCCAGTCCAGATAAAATTGTTTACCATTCCACTCAACTCCTTAAAAAAATTTCATGGAAATTTATATAATGAAAAATAATACAAAAACATTGAGGTGATGACAGAGTATACAAGAAATACTCTCCCAGCTTGGGACATCGCCTTCCCTTTCCAAATAGCCGGTTGATTAGTTATTCTAAGAGCAATCCCCTTCAGATATACATGTTTTACCCTTCCACAAAATAGAGGAAATACTAGATAATTAAAGCGAGAACTTCCTCTCATAACACAAAGCCTTCTAGCTACACTGTATTGCTTCTGAGTTCAAATTCCTTCCCAAAAGACATCAAAAGATTTGTTCTAGCTAATGACCTGACATACCACATCCTCATACTGCACAAAAATATTCTTGATGCAGCAGATGGTTTTACTATCATCCTTGTTGAATTGTAGTATATCATCAGAATAAAACAAATTTGAGGGAGAAAGACAATCTCTACTAGCCCTCATCCTTTGATATAATCCAACATTGAAAAGATCATGCAAACAGACACTCAAATAATCCTCATCAATGTAAAACAGAAGCCAAGATAATGGATCACCCTGCCTCACTCCTCTAGATCATTGAATGAATCCCCTTGGAGATCCATTGAACAAGAATGAAAGTCTAGAACATTTCTAAATTGAGAACACCAAACAAATAAATTTCCCTAAAAATCCAGGCATTTTAAGAAAATTGAAAATAGAATCCCACCTTATAGTGTCAAAGTCCTTTGAAATATCAACCTTCAAGGCCATATTACCATCCTTAACATTCATCCTCAAAACATTAACACACAGTGATGTAGTGAAGAGGCAATTAAAAATATTCCAACTAGGATCAAAACCAAACTGGTTAGAAGAAATAAGAATCTTAGAAATATCACCTAACCGTATTTCCATGATTTTACTGATAACTTTTGGAATGGAGTTTCCAATGGATACATGCTTGAAGTATCTAATGTCCACATCATTTTATTTCTTTGGAATTATTGAAATGAAGTTCGAATTCATCCCAAAAGGCATGTAGGAGTGATAGAAAAGATCTTTTAAATCATCAATCACCTCTATCTAGATGATATCCCAATAGAAAATAAATATTTTTTTGGAAAAGCCATCAGGACCAGCAACACTATCCATATTTAAAGAAACAAGAGCAAGGATGGGGAATATTAGTAATGGTTGGTATCTTAAAATATCTCCCACATTATATTATTACCTACATGATCTATATGTTCAAGCATCATTATGATTCCACATTTAATTAATTAGTCCAATGTGCCAACATCTATGCTTCCCTGTCCCTTCATTCCTACTAAATATGACCATATTTCTACAATAGATGGACTATGATCATGGTATTTCACTGTAATTTTCTCTCACGATGATCTAAAAAATGATTTAGATTCTTCTCAAATGAAGCATCAACCTCAAGCTCAACATCATCATCATCGATCAAATGTTATGTGTTAGTGTGGTGGTTTCATTAATGTGACAAATAAAAATCATCATGAATAAAACTATAATTCTATGGAATTTCTAACTAGATCTCAAATAGACCAATTCTATCAAAACATATAAAAGGTCCAACATACCTAGGTACTAAATTTAACTATCATTGAATCCTACAATGAACCAATCTCAGTGACACCTGAATGAATAAATAACCTACTACTATAAATTCAAGGGGTCAATGATGTTGATTAGTATATAATTTTTTTCTTTTATGATCTATAGACATAAATTTTATATTCAACTAAACCTAAACTCATGTATCCTCGAGGATACCCAGTCATATAAATAAAGACTCACACACATCCATCTATTATAGAGGTGATCAACAAGAACAAATATAAAGTGATCCATATGGTGCGATCATAATAGTTTCATCTTTTGTTTTTTATAGTGAAATTCAATATAATTTAAGTGATTCTACTAATACCCACAAAAGTATAGGTTTCATATCTATAACATATCATCTAATTGGTATGTATATCATTCAAACATCCTATCTATCTACGTGTGTAATGTTTTACTCAGAAATATCTTGGCAACCGATGATTCCTATTATACCTTATAGAAGCCTGATTTAAATTTTGAATCATGAACTAAAAAACACTTCATGGTAACCCATATACACAAAATATATCCCCATTGTTCCTTTCCCCCAACTGATCTCCTATGAATGACTGCCGAATAGGAATTAAATGGGACATACTCATCAACCAGACAATAATCTCTTGTGTAGCTTCATTATTAAGAGTATTCATTGGAAAACCTACCGTAATTTCTATGGTAACGTCATCCTAATTCCACTCTAGAATGGGAAATGACTATAATATAATAATAGTTCATTGATTCTTGGACTTCACCTGCTAATAGGTGTATCATCGCATCACAAAAATGCAATCTCCTTTTTGTTGCATGACCACCAATACTATCTATGTGGTTTATATCACATAATTGTCAAAATTGGATTCACTACCCATTTTATGGAATCAAACTCACACATATACTCTTCATGCATACTCATAGGGACAACAACATTATTCCATGAATAGATTATGACATCCTCAAATATTTTCCTATATGAATGTTACTCCTTGACATCAATGCTTTCCCTCAAGGCCAAATTCTCTGGGTACTCATACATTATCTCCCTAATCTTTCTCTGATGTTTGGAATGATTATATAAGGGTAATATGATAATATTTTCCTCTCCCTTTAAAACATCTATATGCATCATGTATAGGAACATCATCATCATCAATCCATAACTATACTCCTGAACTTCCTATTCTTGTGCCTTCCACCATAAAGTGTCTGGAACATTGTTTCTCTAAACATGTGTATATACTAGATCAATGTAATAATAATTAATATGGTCAAACTATCTCCATATATTGATATTAAAATATCACTAGGAATATAGGTTTTTTAAACATTTTTGATTTGCACAGAAAATAATTTTTTTGCTCAACAAGCAATTCATCCAACAATTCATAGACTAAACCATTGTATCCAAATTAAGATCACACATATGGTTATTTTTTAAACGTGGCCTCATGCTATGTGACCCATATTAAACCAATTTATCTCCCTAAATCAACAATTCTATATGTATGATTTGAATACATCACAAAACACAATATACTCCTCACTCATCTTTTGCAAAATCAATATTTTTGTTGTCTTCTAATGCGAACTGAATGCCTGGATTGAATTATAAATTGCTCCAAAATATTCGAACATGATTCCTTTCTTGGTCAAACCATAAAGAGCTACATCCTAGATAATAATTTTGGGGTTGAACCTACAATAATAACCCTCCAACCATATAAAACATCAGTAATTAAAAAAATTGGTTATTTCCATGAAACAATTATCTACACCTTCACTATGTGCACTAAAAAACCATCCTCTAATATGATGTGTGCATTATAAAGTACTATGTTGATCATAAAATAAAACATAATTTAACATGGCCTATAGTCAATTCTCTCTCAGTGTAATTAGGATGATGTTAAGAAGATGGGATTGGTTATCATGAATCCAGAATTACAAAAATATTTTAGAGAAAAAACATCCAAAATCTATTCCATGTATAGTTGAAAAATTCAGATCATCAACGCTACAAACAATGCAGTATTATTCGACATCCCCAATGAAAAAAACAAAGAAAACATATAGGACACAAATTCTCCTAAAAATAGTTTGTGTTACATCCTATAGTCTTAATTTCAACTAATGATACCGTAACCTCATGTAAATTTTGGAGAAAACACAATATCATTTCTAGTGGTGAAAGACATAATTTATTCATAGAAAAATATCATTGTTCATTATAGTCATGTAGTTCATATTATGGTAATAAATAATTAAACAAAAAAGTCTCATTATACTTTTAATCCAAAAGACCAGTGAGAACCATGGAAATGTACTCATATGGATAAATACATCATTCAAAAACCCGTACATCTATGTATTATGTTCATTATGCATTGTTTCTGACATTCTAAAATGAAAAATAAAACTGGATCATCTCTATTCATGAGATCAATTGTAAATTCAACATCCCTCTCACATGGAATAACTAATAAGTACTCAAATAAAAATCCTAGAACTGGTCAGTTGTGGTTGTAAATTTTTCATGCTTTATGCACCTATAAACATGGAAGAGACTTATAACCTATATAGTGATCTCCCCTTTTTACTAATGAAATATCCCAACATGGCCAGTATGGATATCCCACTCTCCATGATGAACATAATTGTTACCCTATAGATACATACCAGTCACTCTCCTATGGTAATAGTAGATATGGTCTAACACTGATACCGACCAATCCATACCAAAAATCAAGTCAAAACATGGAATATCAATTAATATATGAACCCAATATAAAAAAATATTCCCTAACTATTATAGAAACCCCATTACATAAATATATATCCCTCAAACATACTCCCAACATGTGTCTATAGTAATAACTGCACTCAAAAACTCACCCATTATACTCAATCTTTTTATAATTTTAATAGTTACAAATGTATTAGATGATCCTATATAAAAAGATGCATTATTATTAATAGATGAAACAAGAACATAACCACAAAATTTCGATGATCAAGACACACAATAAAAATATATATGTTGAACTACATGAAACCTGTCATACCGATAATTCCTATGTTGTACTCTAATACCATAATCTCCACCACAGTGTTGATATATAAACTATTTACCTAATGTAAAAAATCCATTTTCATTACAACAAATTCGATAATAACTTCAAAAGATCGAATGATATTGATATGAATACCCCCTTATAGTACTTCGACTCGTCATAGAACCTTCGTCCCCACCGGTTGGTTGAGTGTTTTAGTAACACCTCTATAAGAGACCCATACTGTTGTAGGATGTTCACTTGATTGGATGTTGGGGACACTAGTTATTAATGGGACCCAACCTAAGACACTAGTTGTAATATATTCGGTTTCTAATCTATGTAAATAACCATTCACCTTGAAAACATTGTTTCCCATATCGTAGGTTGATTTTTTCAGAGTGAATCATCCTACATTTGGATGATATATCTTGTGGTTAAGTAGAATAAACATCCTTAATTCCATGAGAAGCTTCCTTGAGTTTACCCTTAGATATGAGAGCCTAAATTACCAATACAGAAAAATTCTTCATCCGAAATGTGGTAACCTAGTACTTGATCTCACATTTACATCTGTCCTAGAAACACTTCACGACATTATTGTCATATCCAACCAACTTTTTGAATAAGTGTTAAAATTTATTGAAGATATGGAGATATTCCACCACATCCATACTCCCTTGGGTAAACTGTATAAACTCTACTTCTCTATCATTCTTGGGAATCTACTAGAAAAAGTCTTCCTAAAAAATCTCCAAAAATTCTATTTGTTCCATATTTTCTAGAGGCTCATCTAGATATTGAATATCCCATGAGAATATTTCATATCATATAAGTATCTAACATAACTATCATCTCTACAATATTCTATATATGGTTAGGGATCATCTGGATATACTCAACCCATAACTGAGCTATCTCAGGTCTACCCTCAGTGGTGAATACCAGAGGTTGTAACAACTAAAAATCTGGTTTCAAGTTGGATATATTCCACACAACCTACCATGGGTCATTTTCCATTAATTTCTCATATATAGAAACCTTCTCATGGAACTTATTTCTATCTTCTTCACTCATAACTATTGGAGCCTTTTTCATTACTACTGGATGCACTTCTCCTTCCATGTCTTCCTATCTCATATCAACAAGTGTCATCAGGGATGCATATTTGAATAAATCCAAAAGAGAAATTTCAAGTCACATAACACGTCATTAAACAATATTCATGTTGTGGGATCACATTAATACACAACTAGTCATCCCCCATATCTCATCGCAAATTCTTAAACAATAAACTATCATCACCATCAACCATCCATCATCTGATTCGTGGCTATCATAGAGTAAACCACTTCAATATTAATTTTTTCTCATTAGAAACCCAATAAGAATATAAATTAACCCTTTTAGAATAATTTTACATATATTAATGTATAATTATACACCTTTTCATTTAAATTACTCTTTTAAGGAAAATAATTTTCTTTTAAACAACTCACTCAAGCCCTTTAGTTTTTATGCATACCTAAATTATGCATGTCATAAGAAATCTAGATTTCCTAGAATAATGCAGGAATATAGAATTATTTTCTCATATTGGGGCATGTGGATAACATCACGATAAAGTAACATAAAAAATAGTGCATCAATTATTGTGTAATAACATTCAAATATAACAATAAAACATCCTGGGAAACAATACCACCCTAGGTATTTCGGTTCTCCCCCATAAATGAGAGAGATAATCTAATGACTGTTCTCATGAATAATTACTAGAACATCCTAGTCACATTTCTACTTTTAACAAATAGAACGATAGTTTAAAATAATATAAAAAAATCTTTGATACCACTTTTTAACATCACGTTCTCGATTGCACCTGTAAGTGCTTTGAGATGGTTAGTTATGTGACCTCTGGTGTGCCTACACATATGTTAAAATATACCCACTATGAGCGAGGGTAAAATATATATCATGGAGAGAGTATAAAATATTTATCAATGAATAAAAATTGTGTAAATTAAAAAAATATTTCAAAAAAAAAAAAAAATAACCCGAATAATACTGAAATGAACAATGTCAGTGATCACATTATAATACAAAAATATAAAAAAATTGAAAAATCGAAATATTATGTAGGAGATTCCATAATATGTGTCAAAAGTTAAATGGAAATCCAATTTAATGACACACTGACAAGTCCCAGTTAGGTTTTTGAAAAAATTTACAGTTCCCTCATCCATGCTGCATCCAATATACCAACTCAACCATCTAACATAGGGTTCATTCCCTTGTCATTTCCTATACAAATGAAGTCTATTTGGGTAATGATAAAGAAGAATAAGTTGTGTGTGAGTAAAACTATGTAGGCCACCACAAGAAATGTGTATGAAAAAAATTAGAACTATAATATTTTATGCAAATTTATAATGAGTAGATTACAAAATATTAATTAAATAGTTGTTACATTAAATAATTATTTAATTAACTACATTTTTTCATGGGTTCATGATTAAACATAAACCAAAAATATTTTCTTAAACCGAATAATGATGTTAAACCATCAACCAATTGTATATCACATTTACTTCTACCATGGGGTTTTATTATTTCTAGTTGCATATTCAAATAATGGGTGCTTAGAGCAACAGTCTGGCACCCGATGGGTATTTGAAGCAGACGTCCATGTCCCAAACACAGTGAACACTTGAAGTAATATATATATATATATATATAAATTAGGGTCCAAGATATGAATTATACAACCCTCTAGTTATTTGAAATAGTATTCCATGTCCAACAACTTATTAAAAAATTTCACATTTCAGGGTTCCACGTTCACAACCCATTTATCAACAATTTCAAAAATTCAGTATTCAAAACAAATCATAAATTTATTTATTAACCATTATCACAATTACCCATTTATCAATAATGAATTATTAATAATTAATCACATACATTAACTCATAACACACATCATTTTTCCATCATGTGTGCTATAAAAATCATCAACAGGTCTAATAGGACCTGTGAGTGGTTTCACAATATTACTGGAAATATATTATTTAATTAAATTTGTAATGAAATTTCCAAATGTGAAAATTGTACATTTAAAAATATATACAGAAAAAGATAATCAATACTATGGGATTCTATAATTAGACCACCTACCTCAAAATCTTTGACAAATGTTCAGGAAACCAAAATATGCAGGTTGATGATGAACAATAAAAATAGAAATTGTGTGGAAGATATAGGACCAATACCTACTAAAAATATCCAATGGTATATTATAATCTAAATCATAGATATAAACCATAACAATATATGGTAAAATAATCCTTCATAACCAGGAAACTGTGACAAGAGATATATAAAACAAAACAGAAATGAAATCACATGCCAACAATGAGGCAACCCTTCCAACCGATGTACAATTATTCAAGAAAGGTGATATAATAGCATTCGACACCTACCAATAGAATATATGATTGATAAAAATCATTTTCGTGTACTGAGGGGAAATTATGTGTTCAAAACATGGGTTTTTTACTTTTTATAAAATTTTCAGGGGCTTTGAAAACCATTCACATGGTTTCTAGAGAAGATGAAAATGATTTTCCAAACTATGATACATATCCATGAATATATTCATTATGGTTGCATGAAAAGACGTTGTTTTTATCATTGTTTGACAAAAAATGCACTGAACATGAAAAAAATCTCTAAGGGTGCACAGTTTGGAGAATGAGGTCACACGGTTTGGTAAATCTAGGTTCCAACTGTGTGCTACCTAATAAGTCTCCAATACAAGGTTCATGGTTTCTCAGAGAAAATGGAATACTTTTCTATATTCATGTGTCAGCCATGAATAGCCTCATGGGATTCCATTATTCTCATATTTCACCCCCAAACAACCATAATTAAAATACCAAGCATAGGATGACAAAAACAAGGGTAATAGAGGTATAGAAAATGAGAATATGGAATCATAATAATGGTCAAGATCATATGACAGAGAATAAAAAATTGAGTTTGTATGATACTTAGTTAGTATGCACTTTTTATGTGAGGTATTTTTGAGTAATGAATCAATGATCGACCATGTGTGGTATATATGAAATAGTTTTGATTGCAGGCTAGTAGGATTGGTTTTTTGATATTTTGATGAGAATCAAGGGTGATGTCATTGTAGTGATGATTCCACCATAGCTGCTGTGGTATGAAGAGTTACCAATCTGTATGAGCATGGTTCATGAGGAGTCAAACATATTATATAGTGAAAAAAGTACCTTTCAATCAGTGAATAATATAAGGTAATACATATGGTGGGGAGTGCACCATTGGCCATGGAGGGTGTGACCCAAATTATAGATAGATTTTTGAAAGATAAATCTTATGATATGGGATTTATTAATTATAATGTATTGTTTTTGGCTATCAGGTATGATTTGGAAGGTCATGTCAAATCATTAAGTGATATAATGAATAGACTGACAACCATAATGGTAGGCACTCTTATGGGTGTGGTTGTGGGTGTAATTGGACCCTTCATTGAATTGTTATGGGAGCATCATTATAATGGATTATTAATAGATATTTTATTATGAGGTTCATTATTGATTTAAATAATTTGGATACTAATGGAATTTTGGATATATTCTCACTATTTATATTAGTTTTATAAAGAATTTTATGTTATATGAAAATAAATCAGATCAATGTTGTTCCGATGATTATGATGAGATCATGAATATTTTTTTATGTTAGGTATCTGATGATTAAATTTCACTGATGGTTAGGAATTGGATTTATTGTCGATTTTTGTAAAATTATTGGATTCTATTGGGAGTCAAATCATCCAAATCGAGTGGTGAGACAATTAATCAATGGGTTTTACATAATTTTTTTTGGAATGGTCAACCATATATATTATGAATAGTTTTTTATGTGGGATTTGGTTTTTTGAAATCCAACCCACATATATCATATCAATGAACCCCATGTATTCTGTTGTCATAGGTAATCTCAATGGTTGAAATAATCTTTTCTTATAATCCCCCATTATGAACTTTGTCTTTTAGTGGGTAGTATTGATGATCTTGGAGATAATTTTTTTGATGAACATTACTTTATCTTGATGGATAAGTTTAATTTAGAATCATCATTGTATCAGTGGTGATAATGAGAATCTGGAATATTTGTTTATGAATAGGTCACATAAATGTTGTATTTTAATAGAAGAATCATTGTTTTTATTCTATAATATATACAATTAATTGGATATGAATTGTTATCCTAAATGTCTCATGATCAATGGTTTTTTATAATTAGAGATTCTTTGGAAGAAGAAGATCCATGTTGGGGGGGGGGTTAAAGAACATATAATATTAGTGTTGTTAATTCTATAGGGAATTATAATTTTTGAATAATATGGAATGTGTTTTTTAGATAATTGGATTTTAGAATTAAATTATTATATTGTATGAAAAGCGTGGATATTGTTTTAAGTGTCTTCTAATTCTCTAATGGTGATTTTTTTTCATGGAAGGGTGTTTCAATATTCATGTTGAATTGTATGAATTAAGAATGATTTTTTATTTAGGAATAGATTTCAAACATTAATGGGAAACCATGATAGAAAAATGTGAAATTCATTTCATCGTAGGGGTTAGTGAATAATTATATAGAAATACCGATAACATAGGCTTTCATTATCATAGAGGCGTTCATGCTCATAACATGGTTTCGTAAAATGTAGAACAATTCCATGTGAGATAGGGTATATTGAAAATGGATAACCTCATGGTTAGTGCAAGGGTCAAATAACCATTCGACATATTTATTTGACATTCTGAATTTTTGTAAATGTGAGGGGAGAAAATTATTGGATTCGATATTTAAGGATTTCCGCATTCATTTGACCCACATTTGTATAGAAAAAGTGGGTATCTCACAAATTTTAATTTTTATTCCCCCTTGATTTTTTTATTTTTGTATGACTCAACTTTTTTTGGTGAGTTAATCCACCCATCCATATTCCTTTCATTCTTCCCCTTATTATCCATTTGATTTGGGCGATTTGGATTATAGTTCTTATGATTATTACTATGGATTACAGTGGAATCGTCTTGATATATTTTTCATTCAACATTTGTGCCTATTTGTCATCCTGAGAAAATATATGAATGGGATTTCATTAATGGTATACCAAACATTTTATTTTAATATATTTTTTCTTCAATTCAATATGATTATACATTTATCATGACGCATATGTTGGGGATTGTACGTTTCTCTGTTTGTGGAGTGAGTAGAGGGTGGCAAACACCACATTTCTAATGGTTTCAATGATAAATTATACCTATGATAGTTTTTATACCTTATGACTATTAAAATTCAATATAAATATTTTTACAAATTTAGAAGTTTTTTTTTTGATATTTAGGCATGATAGAGGATCCGTAGAGTTAGTGAGAGGCATGGAATATCGCTGAAAATAGTTAAAGGGGATGATTTTAATAAATGATATGATGTAAAATATGGTTAGTGTCCCAATGATTTTTATCTTATGTATATTCTTTGGGTCAAGCAACCTGTGATATGAAGTCTCTCTTCTACAAGATGATTAATTGTTTAAATTAAGTAAAATGTATAATTAAATTAAAATATTTTATTTAAAAAAATCATATAATGAACATTTAATGTTGAATGGTCTGTAATGGATCAATATATATTAGATGATTTTCTAGACTCCAATTTCAATGGAGATTATTATAAATATGCTCCATGGGATGCAAAAATCGAGAGGGGTGAGAATATAAATAATTTTATGATATTTATAGTCCTTGACTGGCTATCGTAGACCCCTTGTATAAGGTTATGTGATAAGTTAGGATAATCACCCTATGTATTACGTGGTAGAACATGAGGTTCCATAATGATTCGTAAATATATTTTTTAGAGTGTTTAGATTTTTCCTCCCCCACTAACATATGAATATAGAGGTTGGTATACCATAGGTAGATTGATAATAGTTAAGTTCTGTGAACAATCCAAGGAAGACTTGGGATATGAGTTTTTTGTTAAGTTACCATCCTACAGTGACACCAGTGGAACATATCCCATTTGTAAAAAGGGCTTTAAATATGATCATGATGAAACTGAAGGATTCTATGGAATCCATCTAAGCCTCATGGATTAGTTGATAAGAATAATATATATGAAAATAGGCAGGGATTCTAGAGTATGATGTTTTATATGTGAACTAAGTGGGATGACTAGTTTTGTGTTAACCGTTATGATTATTATTTTCCTTACATGTTTTAAACATCAAATGTCCATTTACAGTGTGATGTTTATCCATTTCAGACTCAGGTTGCTAGTGATGATTTGATAATATATTATTGGATGTGCGCACATGTCTCATGAATTATTGACTGAATCACTCATATATTATTATTATTTTGAATTATGTTTGATTAATATTTGGATTCCTATTATAATTTCATGAATCCATTCCATTGAGGATAATATATTTTTAATTCCTATATTTCTCCCCATGATCCAATAAATGGTCCTCATATGAAAAATTTGTATGTTGTTACCAATTATTCTACATTTATGCATACCTAAATTTGCTATTATATTATATGGTAATTATTATTTTTTTATATGGAATTCCCTGGATATTCTTTTTGACTCAGGAATTAGGGTTGACATTATGATATCACATGTACACTCCATTGGATATAGTGGAGACATTATAAATGTATTGGATTCCAAATATAGTACCTAATATCTAGAGAGTATTGGTGATTATAATCAGATTAATATGATATTTTCTTAGATATGGAGTGTATTCTTTAGTCTTATTTTTTTACTAGTATAATCTCCCAAAAATTGACATTTTTCTATAAATATAGTATTATATATGACTACCTTAGAGGAATTAGATCTTGTACATGTTACTTATATAAAACCAAGTATATTAGCTATGATTCTGCTATTGAGCCATATACTATTTTGAATTAGTATGTCCTGTGATATTAGAAACTCTATCATATGTTAAAACGATTATAGATGATTGTGGGATTCAAATTATAAACCAATGATTAGTGGAGGTTATTTATTTACACGCTTACACTATATTTATTTATTCATCTTATCAAATTAAAAGTGAATGTACTACGTTTATGGTAATGACTAGGGATGATGCGTAATGATACCTATTAATATTTAATTATATGATTCTCAGGATGACATGGAATATGGGTAGATGAAAGGACTATACAAATCATTGTTTCTAGTAGGGTTATAATCTTAATGCTTCATGTTAGAGCATGATCAAATTTTTGGGATGTGGAGACTAGGATAATGATGCTCAATATTGTAAGTATATACTCAATTAATTAATTAATTAATTATTTTATATATTTCATAGGACTAGTGAGATTTCTGCTATTATATACTGACATTTCCATGAGTTTTTTTTGATTATGTTATTCCACATTACATTATTTATATGATGTTGAAAATTATATCTTCCACATAATATTATTTATTATTATTATTTTTATTGGTTTATTTTATTAAAACGAAAAGAAATAGAATAACCATAACAACTGAAATATATGTTTATTACATCATGAAAATATAAAACAAAGTCAAAAAACCAACGAATCAATAATGGGGGACTATAGTAGTGTAGCCTGAGGGCGTCCATGATAGCTATATCCACACCAGTTGGGGTACGAGACCCAAGGGAGGTAAAAATCTGGAGAGTTTGGTCTGGGGATGCACTACCAGCAAAAAAAATAATCCAATTGGTTCCCCTCCCACCACATGTGAAGGATCTCAGTATTACTAGAAACAATCACCTTCCATTTGTGAATTAGGTATCTGATCATCCATGGGGTTACATGTTACCCTTAAGGGATCCACATATGATCATAGAGTCGGTATCCACTACAGTGAGGGGAATAGCATTTGCAAGACATAATTCAAGACTGGTGTGCATTTCCTTGGCCTTCACCACGAAGGAGTCTCCCTCCCCATATAAGGCGTTGAAAGTAAGATTTAATAATCCAAAAGGGTCCCGAAAAGTCCCTCCTCCCCTCATAACCCATAACCATAAGCCCCATCCTTGTCTAATTTCAACCCGTAAGAAGGAGGATACCATCTCACCCTGGAGTCGGACCATTTAGAGGTTGGGGATCCAGGTGGCCACGTGATTTTGATATATCTACATAGGGAGGTCGCAGATGCATGATGATTATAGAGAGAGGGAAGATCAATGATGAGAAACCTTGTGCGGAGAAGCTGTCCCTGTTAAGATGGGCGAAGCCCAGAGTATTGAGCTTGTTTGTGCACCTGCCATAGACACCATAATCCCGCCACAATAAGGATCGAACGAACCTCCTCTTCCCGCTTGGTGGAGTCCCTATTGAACCAACGGTGGAAAAAGTCCTCCAGAGAAGAAACTGCCCTGACAAATCCATGAACTCCCCAAGATATTTCCAAAGGTGGCCAGCCCAGTTGCTATAGAATAAAAGGTGGAAGGAGGTATCCTCTTTAGGGGTAGATTAATAGAGGCATCTCGAGGAAAGGATAATGCCTCTGTCTTTAATATTATTGGTTATTGTTTTTGAATATTTCAATATGATATGTCGTTATTGTCTCCCCGTCATTTCACTCGTACCCACAGTGGTATTTAGAAGCCTCTACATTACATATAGGTGTTAATGAGGTCACTTGGTGAATGATGGTCAGGGTACCAGTCAAGGGGAATGGCTAGTAGATCATTTTAATTAATATTATTTATTTACATCACTAGAAATGTGTCTATTATTTTACTAATTATCTATATTATTTCTATAGTTTCAATTATTGGTATGATCTAAGACACATACTATGAGGACTCTGATTAAATGTTCATTGAAGTATCATTTACTTATTGTTTTTTCCCTCTAGAACATTTTGTAACCATTTTTATTATTGAATTAACAAAATGTATTAATGTTTTAACTTGAATATAATATTTTATATCAATAACATGAATCAAAATTCATTGTATACCTATTTTTCTGTGAAATAATTTATTCCTTAAAGTATTTACAAAAAATAAAACCTTATTTTGAAATAATGGTGTTTTAAAAGGGTATATATTTAATGACATATGTGATTAATATATTTTATATAGATATTGGAATGTGAATTAACTCATGTATATTAACTATGGAATAATATCAATTCCCATTTGTTGACAACAAGTAAATTTTATACTCACACCCTACATGTGATCCTCTGTGTAAATGTTTTATAAAATTCTATGTTTTAGACTGAGGTATCCCTAATAAAATAAATATTCATCTTACTAAATATATTTTTTCCATTAATTATATAGATTTTTATTCATGTCTAAATTATATCATATTTAATATAGATATAAAATGAACAAGTTTTTTTCTGATATAAATTTATACAATATAAAATTAATTGAATTTTTTGGATAAAAGTGAACTATATGGAATATAACTATGACAGCCACATGAGAAAAATTCATATAATTAAATAAAAATTTTATTCTTAATGTTTTCATTATCAAAGTCTATAATTGGTATATTACTATTATGTATATATGAAAAAATATTATAATATAAAAATTAAGTGATACATTTGGAAGAATAAGTAATTTAGTTTACTTGTTTATATATGTATTTGTATGTACATGGATGTTTGTGTGTATCAATTTTTGTGTCTTATTGTTGGTTATTATCATTGGGAATATAAAACAATTTGGAATATATTGTTATTTATTATATGGGTATGTTTTTTATAATTTTTTCAGGTACCATCTATATGGTGACTTAATTAAGATATAATATTTACATTATGTGACCAATTTGGTGAATGTAATTGCTCCAGTTAGTAATAATTATTCATTAAAAATAAATATTTTCATTCTAATTAAGATAATATTAATTATTTAAAGGTCAAATTCATTTCATTAACATGATTTCTTATTTTGGTTTATCAAATGAATTATTTAAATAATTATATATATTATAATTGTACATTTTTATTTCTTTTATGAAATTATATTTTTATTTGTAATTATTATTGTCATCAAAGAAATTTTTCATTAATTTTATGGAATGAGGATATTGTTATTTCATATTGTAGAGAAATTTTATTATCAATTTTTTTTCTTTAAAATATTATCAAATTTTTTTCTGTAAATATTTTTATCAATGATATATAATAATAAAATAAACACAAAAATTCTAATCATACCATTAAAATATGGAAAATAAAGTAAAAAAAATTATAAATAAAAATTTATTACAATAAGTAGTGAATGTATAGTATAATAACAAGTTTTTTGAAAATAAATCCGGAAATTTATTATAAATTAAAAACAAATTTGAAATTATTTTTTAGTATAGTTAAACATTAAATTAAAAAAATAAAAAATATCAATTTAGTTTGATGTTCATTAATACATTATATATTTTATTTATTTCAAAAAGAAGAATTTATGATGAAATTGATTTGTAATACCAATTAAATTACATGTGTCTAAAATTTTATAGACTAGTTTGAAATGTTGTGATCAAAATCTATAATTGTAATATCATAATTCATATTATAATAATCAAATATGATTATATTAAATAATAAATTTAAAAATTAATGAATAGTATATTTATTAAAATATTTATTCCAAGAAAACCCAATGCTGACACTATATGAGAAAATTAAAATATTACAGGTTAACATTGGTTCATGATAATTTATATCTAAATGGATTCTAATTGTATAGTTATACTATATAATAATGATAACTATTATGTAATGAATATTCAAGGAATATAATGATAAATATTCCCTCATAAGATTAGATTGGGATAATAGTATTTTCCCTAAAATTATATATAAAAATTGTATTTATAATAATTATTTATATGTTAATAAATGATAATAAATGAATTAAAGTTAAAAATTTTTGATGAAGAATAAATAAACAATGTTGTATTACCTTTTATGGTAACTTTAATACATAAAGAGTCATTCTATGACCATTATAGAATGGGTATATTTGAATATTTCTCTCACCCAAATATATAAAAGGTCCCCCTAATTCATTAATTTTATTCTGCACCTCAAGAACATTTTTAACTCCATACTATAATATATCTATTCCCCCAACAATATTTTAACATATCTCATAGCCTATATTCATAATAATACGTCACTTGGAAATTCAAAAAACTAATACCTATAGGTGATAAATCAATATACTCAAAATGGATATGGTGTATTTAAGAATCGTAGAAGCCAAAATATGGTGATTTTTTCATAACTTATCTTAATTAGGTTGTCTTAAAATAAATAGATCAATATTATATTTATATATATATATATATTAATCAAATATTTAATTTACTGTATTTTTCATGTGATTTTTTTATTTACAATTTCAGATTATATTCTAACAATAATTTATCCATAATTAATTAAATAAAATTAAGAAATCAGTAATGCATTGTCACATTATATAACAATTAATATGATATTATATATATATATATTATTCCATTGGATTGATTTTATCTAATTTTAAACTGATATAATACTTTCCATCTAAAAAATTTGTTCTGTGAATTTATAATATTATATATCATTAATTCATTCCACAAACATTATTTTTTTCCCATAAATTTTTTTTGGATTGGATTTCTTTCCAATATAAAATAATTTCTTCACTTTTATTTATATATCTTAATATATTTTAATTACATGATATTTAATTTTATTACATTTCTTTTTGTATATTGAAAAAATTGAATCAATTTTACATTACAATGATTTCATATACTATTAAAATACATAGGGATTTCCTCTATAGTTTTTTAAAATTTATAATTTTATTTATAATTCATTTATTTTAACTTTATTTGAATAAATTATATATCATATCAATTATTAATTATTTAAAAATAATTTTCTTATGTAAAAAATATAATTTGTATGTATGTTAATAGAAATTATGTTTCCCTTATTTATTATTATTTAAAAATTGCATAAAATGTAATGAATTGTTTATTTAATTCTTATATACATACCTCAATTCCTTGGAATTATATTTTATCTATTTCATTTTCCTTTTATATTTATACATTTAAATAATATTTATATTTTATTATATCTTATACTATTATTTTAAAAATCAATTAAACTTTTGAAATAATTCAATGATCTAAAATTTTGAATATTTCTATTATCGTGGAAATGAAATATATACAAGAGGATAGATCTGACACTATATATATAATTAATTTTTGAAACCTATAAATTAAAAATAACTCTTTAATAATAAATTTCTGAATAATGGACATTAAAAATACATTATAATCTATTATTCATATTATATATTGTATATCTCTATTAAAATAAATTTTATTATATGGGAAATACATTTATATTACCATACACACCTATACTCTATATAAAAAATCTATTAATATGGAATCATGTTTTATTGAGGAATGTATTGATATGATTTCCATATAAATGAATAT
The DNA here is from genome assembly GCA_963277665.1 of Viscum album. Classification (NCBI taxonomy): domain Eukaryota; kingdom Viridiplantae; phylum Streptophyta; class Magnoliopsida; order Santalales; family Viscaceae; genus Viscum; species Viscum album. The sequence continues at coordinate 409,343,851 of OY728128.1, read as the reverse complement.
GAATTATTGAAATAATTGAAAAATTTATATTATGGGTGTGGAATGAAAGTATTCACCCCTTTAGTGTATGGGTATGTCTCATGTTACTTCAAAGATAGATAAATGGTTGTGTCTATAAGATTTATATATTTTTTCATCCAAAAAGAACATAATATTATGTTGATTATGTCTAAAATAAATGATTATAAGAATTATGGAATTTAATGTATTATTAATGTGATGGGTGAAGTGAAACTATATAGAGTTTAATAATTTGGGTAAAGTAATTTATATTGTATGATTACTATTTTATGAAACATAGGTTGCTTATCCAGTTCAGTTTTTAGGGTGACATCGGTTGTTATCATAATAAAATTTGTTATTATACATTTATGGTCAATATATTTTTCTATGAAATGGGATAATATTTCATAGAACATCCCACTATATTATTGGAAATCTGGGGATTTCGATGTCCATTATTTTATAGGATGAGTGTCGTAATATGAGTCTCATATTTTATGACTGTTATGGGGGTCATCATTTATTTGTAAATAATATATAATAATTATGCATATTATTTATATTTTACAATTCATATTTATGTATTAATTATCCACAAGATATGATTTTATCATGCTTATAACGTAAATCATGACTACTTTCTCATACTTACTTATTCATTTTATGATAAATCGGTCTTTATATTATTAATGGACAACCATGCTTCTTCAATTTGTATCTCATAATTTTAACCATTATAGACCATCATAGATCACATTTTTCATCTATTATCAATCTTCCCAATGTAATACAGATGAATCTATATATTATATATATAGGAGGGAAAATGTATATTAAATGTTATGTAAAATTTTTCATTATACCAAGTGACATTATAAAAATGTTTATAATCATTAAATACTCTAAATAATTATATTATGGGGGTGTATTTAAATCATAAGATAAAATATTAATCTTTTTTTAAATGATATATAAAAAAATGTATTGGGATGTTTGGTCATCTCATTATGAAATTATTTGTTGATATATAGGTCGTAAATTAGGCCCAATGATTGGTGTTTGAGTAAGATATGATTTTTGGTGGTATAAGTAGAATACCATGATAAGGCCTAAAAATATTATAGTACAGACTAAAAGAATATATTTCAAACTTTTTCATTTGAATCCTATATATTATTTTCCTTATGATGGAAATAAACATGATATATTAGCATTATGGAGAGTTAATGGATACAAGATATATTTCATGGTGATTTATTATTCATTATTCTATCAATATGTGGTGATTCATTATATATACTCTAATATTAGAGTTAAAAATGTATATTTCTTATGGTAATTTTATATTCATGATATTGTGTGTATATATCATTATAGTATGGATCACAACCTCCTTACTAATAAAAAATCTCATTGAATTTGATGAGGTTTTCCTATGGATATTTGTAATTCCAAACAAGACTCCTTTTGTGGGTTCCCAGATTAGGGAAATTTGATGATTCATTTAATAAAAAAAATTGTATATATAATAATTTTTTCTAATAATAATATTTTTATTTAATTTCAATCCCAAATTTCTAATAGTTTAATAAATTAAAAATAAGATTTTATTTCTATTAAATATTTTTAAATTTATCTATGAAAACTTTGAATAGATAATGATTCGTGAAACCTAAATATCAGAGATGAAAACAAAGTAACTATCCTTTGAGAAAAAATGATGTTTTTACTTGAATAAAATTTAGATAATGTGGCTGATGAGATAATAATTTTCCATTTTAAAAATAATTGTAATTTTAAAATAAATATTAGAGGGAAAATACTACCATATTTTAATTCCATATATGATGATAAAACCGTATAAAAATTTCAATATATGAAAAGGATTTTTATCAATTGGATTCAACCAAGATATATAGTATAAATTTTAACAATAATAAATTTATTGGAATCTAATTTTAATTGTTTTGAATAAATTCCACTAATGATATTTTTGGAGAAATGGTATTGAAAATTATATTAATACTAATTAAATGGAGGAATTGAAATTTCAATATAATTCCCTAGTAACATAGCCCCTTTTTAAAAAAATAAGAAAATATATTTTGTTTTTCAATGAATCTAGAACTGATAGATAAGGAACTGTAGACTCTCATGATAATTTAGAATTAAGATATTTTTATAATGTAAACACACACATGGTCAACATTATATAAAATAAACAGAAAATAAGAAATGCAATAATTTTTAAAATAATTAAAAAACAACCCTATGAGAAATATATGTAACAAATGAGTGGTGGAAATAAAAGAAAATTATTGGAACTAGAAAACCTATATGACCATTATACCCTTAGGAATAGTAATGTGACTAGGATTATAGTAACCAAATAATTGATTTATTAATACAACAGATTGGTATCTTATTAAATATAAATTTAAAATATAATTTTTATTAATATTGTAAAAAAAATATTTGACACAATCAAATAATAGTTGTATTTTAGTAGGAAAACATTTCTGTATTATATACACATAAATAAATTCTTATTCTAAAATATAATTTTTTATTAAAAAATAATTATCATTAAATTGTTTTTAACAATACTATTTACTTATATGTATAAAATGTAACAATTTTTTAATTCATAATTAATTTTATTATGGAAGAAATTTTACTTTTTCATAAAAATAGTATTTTATTACATAGTATTGGATTCAATAAAATTGGAAATTTATTTTTTATATGGATATTTTTTTATAAAGTGGATTCTTTTTTTGTAATCATCAAATGAAAATTAGTTAATGGTTATATTTTTGAATATTTTAAAAAATATATATTTTTGTATAGTGAAATATGAAAAGAAAGGTATTTTTTATTATATCCGAAATAAAAAAAAACTAATTTTATATTATAAGATGTATGAAACACATACTTCATCCTCACATTCACTAAATATTATCTGTTGTCATTAGAATCATTATTATTGGTAGGCAGAATAAAAAATCATAAACTAATAGATATTTTATTCAAAAACTATCCTAGCCTCCCCTCATAAATTCTACACCACCACTCCTTAAAAATTAGTTTATATAAATTACTAAATCCAAATATAATTAAATTAACATCATCCCTATATATGTTTTGGGTATTTTTTTCTTCATAAAATACAATTTCTTAAGAATGATTTCTGTATCAATGGACGGTATCCAATAGAATAAGTAACTATTTTTTCTAGTAACATTCGTTCTTTTATAAAATAAATGATTCAAATCAATTATATATATAAGTATATGATTACATAAGGATTATTATTATATTACAATTTAATTGTGTTAATTTATTAACCATTTTCTATATTTATATACTATATATTAAAAAATATAATCACATATATTATGGTCGGTCCACTACCTACATGAGAGATTTATTTTCTCTTTCTTCAATGAAATGATGGGTTGATTTATTAATAATTTTATCTTTAGAAATGATATATATAATTATATTCTATATTATTTCATATTTTTTATTGGTAATAATGAATTATAATTATATGAAACCAATTAATGTAATTTTTGTGGGAGAAACTTATTAAATTTAGTAATAATTAAATAAATTGATTTATAGTCATTGACGTATGAATATTTTCTGGTAATGATTGGTATTTTGAATAATAATAACATATAAAAAACATGAAATATATATCATTTACTTTTATATTTTATTATTCATATGAAATAATTATCCACAATTACGAATAAATTGATGTTCCCTTGGACCATGAAACTAGTATCCTCTATGTGGACAACATGGACATGTTATCCTAATAAATTTGTTATAATTTAAAATAAATGATCAATAATAAAATAATTATATATGAAAAATTTATTTTATCATGAAAAAAATAAAATTGTGTAGTTTATTCATGACGTTAGATTCATGTACCAAGAGTGTCAAAAAACTAAGGAAAGGGATATCCCAACACACCCTATTTTATTTTGAGTTCTAATTTAAGTATATTTGAAAATTTTATCAATATTTTTAAAAAAGGTTTCTATTATGTTATAAATATTTTCTATAAAAATATACCTACTTCATCACCCATTTTATTTATGGGAATATCAAATTTAACCATGTTGTTTTTCAAACCTTTGATTTAATGAAATCCAAATTAAAGAGATATTTTTACTCCTTATTCCATTTCATGTATCAATTTTTAATTTCATTTTAATTTCATGATTTACATAATTAATATATATATTTAAAATAATATATTCTATATTATATATATATATATGGAAAACATTGTTTTCTTAACTTCTTTATTTAATATTTACACATTTCATTGGAAAACTATTTATGGGATCCTTTATATACCTACATAAGGACTCAAGTATTATGAAATTTCTTCACTTAAAATTAATATTAAAGCCCAATTATTCATTATTCGGAAATTTATGTCCAAAAATAATTATATTCTTCTTCTATTGGGAATAATTGTTATTTATTATTTTTTGTGGTTTAAGATAAAATTGTGTGACCATTTTTATTATCATGGGTTTTTTCTTCCGCTTATGACTTATGTATTATTTCTTTACATAGAACATATATGAATTTAAATAATTTTATTTAATGAGTGGGAAAATAATTATTCATCTATATAATTAATTATGTATTATTTCACCTTATTCTATTTTAGGAATGGTCAATGGGAAATTATTCTGGAAAATAATACTAGGTTATCTTATCAGTGACCCTTGATTGGTGCTTATTTTGTCATGTTTTGTTTTTTACATATTTATGATGAAAATATGGTATTATATAATCCACATTATTCCATTACATTATGTGATTATTTATATCCCCTATCCATTATGATATCATGTCATTCCTAATGACTTATATGTTATACCTCATTATTATGTTTGTTCCCGTTGTGGCTTTTATATCCCATCCTTTTCATCCTGTATATTCACTGAGTTTCAAATGTTGAAATAGATGTTAAAAATATATTTCTTATTTCTTATGAGGAATGAAATAAAGACGTTTTTATATAATATTAATTTGATTTATAGGTTATCTAATCTCCCAAATATAGTAAATTAAAATATTTCAATATTCCTTTTTAATCGTATATTAGTATATATATATATATTAGAATAATTTTTATATATATTTTATCAAATAAATATTTAGTTGATATTCAGATTATGTTAGTGAACTAGATATTGAATTTTCAACGAATTACAGATGAGAAGATGGTTTCATGTCCCATTGAATTCATGTTTTTAAACCCATTTTTAATATATAAATTATTAGACATATGTAGTCTCCGTAGAGGTGAGTGTTATTTGTGTGGAATTGTATTTTTTGATATGTTTTTTGAGTTATAATAATTATTTTGTTTTATTTGATATTATTTATTTTTTGTAATGAATTTTAAAATTATTGACCAAACCATATATATCACCCTCTAAGTGCATTAAAACAATATTCTATTTCTCTAATCTATTTTATATATTTTAAAATAAATCCTCAACTATTTACCCACACCTAGTAATTTGATCACAATAAAGGGGTTTAAATTATAAAAAATATCTAATACCACATTTCAATATAGTATGATAAATCAAATAACTTATCTTTGATCACACTACTTACTAACGTAGTAGTAAAGAGGCTATATGTGCCCTATGTGTAAAATTATTAGATAATAGAATAATAATTAAATTTTAATGGAAAAATATATATAATGATAGTAAATATAAATAATTAATTCTGTATATATGATAAGAGTATAATAATCAATTAAATATTCAATTCAAAAATATGGTAATGAGAAAAATACTTGGAATTACCACTAATAAATTAGTGTTCCATCACTGTAGAATTATAGAAAATTAAAAACAAGGAATGATTAAATTAAGGGGTATCTCATCTATAAATAAAATATTCATTGATAAAATCCCCTCCCATTAGGGAATTATCGTCCATTTAAGGTAGAGTAGCCATACATTCATTATTCCATTAATATTTTCATCAATGTGATCATCATAGACTTTATATAGTTCATCATATAATATCAAAAAATCCAAATAATTCACTAATTATAGTGTTTTGGTCTGTTGAGTTATCTATCCTCATATGTTAGGAATGTATATATAATGAGGTGATAGATCCTTCATGAAATGTATCTTATTAAATATTATTTTTAAAATATTTCTATCCCATTATCATCTTTCATACACTATCAATAATAATAAGGGGTAAAATGAACAAATGATCTATGATTCTAGTTAAAAATAGTTATTTCATGTTATATCGTATCTGGATATAGAGCATTTTCTTATTATATTTATATTAGAAATCACTTCTGATTGTACTATCCTAAAAAAAACCAGTGATTCTTTAAAATTTTCCTAAATATATACTTACACATAGGTTAAAATATGTGTATGTTTTCAAGTTTTTCCTTCTTGAGTATTAATAGTTTCTTTCCTAATTTTAGTTACTCTATGTTTGGATAACACTTGTCAATATGCATCTCCTTCAACCAGAATATAAAGAATAAATTATTAAAAAAATTATTTTTGTTTGTTGTCCCCACATTAAATTCAATTCTATCCTCATCTTTGGTTTTTTCTTCCATTTTTCCCAAAATTTGTTTGATGAGTTCATAATCTCAATAAGACTCATAAAATGATATTATGATCTCTTGATTTCAATATTAATTATAGATTTTCAATTATTATTCTAATTCTTTAACAAATCACCATCCTTCAATATTCCATCATCTTGAGATAGTTAAATTACATAATGGTGAATCAACATATGACTTATTCCTTGAAACCCACACAATGAAAAAGTTATACAAAGTCATACATGGTCCTCACCTTATAAGGAAACATTAGTTATAATCAGGTAAAAGTTTTATAAAAGAAAACTAAATAGAGTGCTACAAAATGAAGATAATTGATCTATGTTATGGTTCGTAGAATCAAACTTGCACAGCTAACTAGATACCATTAGTTTTACGTTGAATTCATTGTCTTGCATGCAATGTTTTTCTATCTATATTAGAAACTGAATCATTTTTATTCCTGATTCTATAATCTAATTTTTTGAGGAAGATGTTTTATTTCAAACTAATAATATTTTATCACACTATGAGACACAAAAATTTTGATATGACACTATAATATGGTTTCATTGATAATAGTTTCGGTGATCCTCTAATTTTTTTCCTATAATTATCAGATTTTTTATTTAATCAGCATTAATTTTAGCTACAAGCCTATGCTCCAATATCTTATCATATATATAAATTTCACCTTTATCATCCAAAACCAACTTCTTCAATGACTAAGAATGTATTTTCATCATTTTTTTATTATGATTTCATACGTGGATTTGAGTTAGGTTGGTTGATTCTTCTATCCATTATCAATTGAGTATCATCATCATTGAAATTTTCTTATGTATATTGGATGAGTTTCTATATTTGTCAGTCTACATGAATCATGTGGTTGGTTGGGATTTTATAATTAAAAAATGGACAAGGGAGAACATGGTTGACTATGTTGTGTAAGGTGGGGTTTGTTGAAACCATTGTGATGATAAATAGGATTTGCATCTTTATATTATGTTGTAGGGTTTGGTTGATTTGGAAGACCATGTAGATTCATGGGTGGTAATTTATATTTGGTGGGGAAACACAATAATGGGTGAAGTGTTCTAATAATCATGTTTCATTAGAAAGATTAAATAATCTTCTTCTTAAGGTTTGTTTGGTGGTGTGGTAGGTTAGTCCAAAAGTGTTGTGTTAGTTCACTCAATTGATAAACCGTGTGAGGGAATAGTAGCATTCCTGGATATCAAAGTGTGATAGTTCTATTATTGGGGTTTGATAAACCATATTCGCAAATCATAATAAGTTGAGTGATAATGTCTTTATAGCGCAACATCATGGTGGGAATTCTCTTTTTCATGAAAATAAATTATAAAATCAATTTATTTTAGGAAATGTTCATATTTTTATTAAATAATTCTAACCATGAAAACTCAAAATCAAATTACATTTAATAATTAATATCTTGGAAATCATTGGAAAAATTATTGGCATTAAATTAATTAGAAAAAATGAAATATGTGATAGATATATATCACATACGTATTATAGTTTAAATAAAAAAATCATTAAATCAATTTCAATACATTCAAGAATGATTTAACGAATACATGGAAACAAATTTAGGCGTATTATTCAATTAATAAAAAATTATGGATTATTTAAAAAACCAATGAATAATTATTGAACTAAAAAATCACATATTAAGTCTATTAAGCATTATATTTATAAATTTGAAAAAGTAAAAATAATTATTGACTGAGAATTATATTAAATATTGGTTTAATTTATATAAAAAGAAGTCATATTTTTTCAAAAATTGACTCACATAAATCAACCATGATTAAAATATAGAACTATCAGGGATCGTAATTAATTAAATTTATTTGAATAGATACACAATAATATATATATGTAAAAAAGGCAGATAAAAAAATTCACAGAATATTTGGTTTTCTAAATTACCATTCCACTTTTTTGTATTTTTATTCATGATCTAAAATAAAATTTCCTAGATGTCCCAGTTCATTGAGTAAAATATATATATTTATATGTAATTAACATTTTTCACATGCTGAACATATTTTTATCCTTTCTTAAAAGTAACACAAACTAACGTTTCAATTTCCACATCACTAATTCAATTTAAAATGATGATTCTATAAGTCATTTTCACCTTATTCATATTTTATCGTTATTTCCATCACATGAATGTATCATTTTTTTAAATAAGAACTTATTTAATTTTCCAAACAATGTATTGGGAATGATCTATGGAATGATATTTATTAAATCTATAAATCAATTGAATTTACCCATTAAACTAATACATTATATATCAATGATTCATTGTGGGAAATGAATTTCAAATTTTTCACTATCATCAATGTAATTATATAATTTTTTTAGAGATGTCTCCTTGATGATTTCTTCATCCTAAATTCCATGTTACATTTAATGAAGCACTATATTTCAGTGCTGACATCATATAATTTTAATTACATATTGGTAAATTAATAGTCAAAAAAATTTAGGAGTTTTAAAATAATATTTCAATGAGAATGGGGGAAAATAAATAAGAAATCATTTAACTCACATAACATTAGAACTAATAAAATTAATCCATTTTAGCATAGTATTTATCCTAGGAAGGAATTACTGGACGTAAAATTTTTCTTTATAAAACCAATCTATAATTACAAAATATTGAAAAAAAGATATAATGTATATGCATTGAAAAAATATTTTGAGCTTATATATTTTTTTATCAATATGAAACGAATCATAAATTAATTAAAAGATGCAATGGAATTTACTTACTATGTATATTTTTATAATCCCCCACATATATCTCAAATACAATTACAATTTCAATTAATATTTTTAAAGAAAAAATGACATAAAATATAATGTATCTAGGTTAGTTTAAAATAATTTAAAAGTCTTTTGTTCAATTAAACAAAGGAACCAATGAAGATTTTGGTCTCCTCCATGTGTTCCATCTAAATATATTCATAGTATATTTATCCATTTTGTCAATTCAACTTGAATGATTACATTGATTAACCTATTTTGATATAAACTGTGATAAATTAGATATTATTACTTGCAATATATCATCTCTTCCATTTGGAATGGTTCTTACCAGTAATCATAATTATTTATTATGATAACAACAACAATTTTTAAGCAATCTCTTTGATTGTTTTTTGGATGATATTTTCGTGAAAAAATATCAACTCATACTTTTGTATCATTGAATTATAGTTATGTTAAATTATTTTTTCCTCATTATATATAATAAATATCATTTTATAATCATTATTTATTTATGAAAATTGTAAGATTGGGTACATCATGACCTAACAATCCATGAATTCTAAAAAAATTGAAAAATAAATGTTCTTTCCATAAAGAGTAAAATAATGAGAAATTATTAAAATTGTTGTGTAGGTATTCATATATGTTGATAATGTGTCTTCTAGAGTATTAATCTAGTTTTTCTGTTGGGTCAATCTTTTTTATCCAAAATTCGAATAATCTACCTATTAGAGACCTATAATTTCACATTTTTCATTAATGGAATGTTTTTGAGGTCTTTTAATGAACTCCATATTTCATCAATGGATATTTTTTATTCTTATTATGGAGTTTTGTTCCCATTTAATATATAATATATTGGGATACAATGAATTTATAAAAAATTTCATGATTTTTTAAATTAATGATATCATTGTATTCATTACTTATGTTTTCATTATCTTTAATCACCATTGAAATTTAATATAATATTGACATTGTTTTATAAAATCAAACTGTTATAGTAAATTAACCCATAAATTATAATCCGGAAATGTGAAATAATTAACTAGAAATTAATGGTGTTGGATAATTTCATGCCTTTTGGAATCCCTTCCCCACAATGAGATGATAGTAAGGTATTTATTTATAAATTTTATGTCAATTTTTTAGAATTTCTTGAAAAAATAATACAATTATAATTCAATAAAATCCAATATATGAGGACCCAAATGGAATCCACATCAAGTGAATCAGAAGATGAATGTATCAATTTGAATTCTCCCAACGGTATACATCTCCTAATTAATTATTCATTAAAAATCATCCATAATTAAGGATCCTCCAATATATAATTCATTAACGCAAATTTCAATTTAGATTTTTGACAGTCATTAAATAATTGGACTACCATTTATGTTACTGGAAAATTTTATAGATCCTTGGGCAAAGCCATGGTGGTGACATTGTAATTTTTCTTACCAAGGAAGGAATCATCATGGATTGTTGTAGTGCGTGGATCATCTTCATCATTTTGAGGTAATATATTCATTTTGTTAGAACCATGATTTTCATATCTCTACATATTCTTGTTCTCATACATTAATTCATATAGTAAAAACATCAATAATAATATCCTTATAATTTCATCATCTTTTATAGTATAATTCCTATGGGTTTCATTATCATAAAATAATGTTACATTACTTCTTAAAAATTCAAACCAAAATTATAATAATGAAATAACAATAGAACGATACTCATTTTATACAATTGTATAATTTATGGTGAATTTTTTGGGTTTTAAGAAGTGTATAGAAGCATTTTTTAGATTCCGTAATCAATATATGATAACAAAACTCAGATAGTATTTATTTAAGTATCTCATAGTATATTGGAGTGTTTATTATAGTTAGTTGGGTTGAATAAATGGGATCATAATTATTTTTCCTTCATCCTTTCAGAAGATATAATATATGATTCATCAAATTAAAAAATCGTTTCCTTTTCTAAGTGGATAACTAGAGGAAAATAAATCTTCCTAAATTAATTAATGAACATTTGGTAAAATCATTATTTCTAAAAAATGACTGAATATTCCTCAATATAGTGTGGTATGTTTGGGTAGAAATCGGATGAAATTTTTAATTTTCAACTTCAATATCATCATACGAAAAGTATTTTTTCTATGAAATATTCTTAATACAACATGAAAATTAATTTTTAAAATTTCAAAATCATTTTTTATGAATTTTCATAAAATTTTTAATTGAAAATTGTGATGTGTTTCCAATAATTTTCTATAAATAATAGAATAATCTATTGAATCATCTAAATATATGTCATTAAATTAAAAAAAATCTTACAATTATCTATGAAATGTTACCAATGGAATTATAATTACAAAATGAAATCCTTAAAATTGAGAACATTATGTTGGGGTGGGTTAATGTGATCATGTCCTTGTCTTTAAGATAAATAAGAATATAAAAATTTAAATAAAAATGCCTATATAAATATATATGACCCTTCCAATTCATCCTCTCAAATACTTATTCTATTAATGGAATGGTTAAGTAGTCCTTTCAGGAATATGGTTCAGGTTTTTTATAGTAATTAAAAACTATCCATATATTCTGGATCATTGTGGGGAATCACTTATTGTTATAATTTTTTACAATTGTATAAATAGTTTTCTTTAGAACAGTTTGAATTGTTCAATCCCACTAGGAATTAAATATCTAGTTTATGTATCTTCCTCCTATAATCCATTCAATTTTTTTTGGACAACTTCCCATTGTTCTTTGTTTAACATAATTTGGGGTTTTCTAACATGTTTAGATTCATTTCCTATTGAGAAATATATGTTTTATGTGGTTCTAATAATACCTAATATCACTTCTGGTACCTATTATATTTCCCTAATTTTATATTTCAAAATAACGATATGATGTTTCTCTAGATTGGGATTATGATGTTCTGAGATTATCACTAGTAGTTTTTCATTTTTAATTATATAATATTTATTTGTTAGATTGCAGAACATTAAATTCTTGTTTTGGGTTTTTTAATGTTATGTTTTTAACACACATTTATCCATTATCATATCTTATAATTTTAATAAAGGAATCTCAATGATGTTTTATAGTAACTAATAAATATCTATTTTCTTAAAATAATTTTCATCATCTGAAATAATTTCCATGACATAAATTATTTTCTAAAATAGATTAATTAATGATGTTGGGGATTTACAAAGATTATCTTAATCCAATTATTTCATCAAACATTTCAATCTATTCAATCATATAATATGTAATCTCAAAAAATTCCAATGTAATAATGGTTTTCTCCCTAGTGGGATAATCGACTGAATCAATAAATTTGAAATCATTTCTTTTCAAAAAATTACTTTCAATGTGTCCCTTTATTGATATATAATATTATTTTATATATCCTTAGAAAATCGTTACCTAAAATGATAGGGGAATGAACATTACTTTTTTCATCCTCTATGTCCAGAATATAGAAATCAACATTAATCAAAACCCATTATAAAATTACATGAAAATTATATATAACTACAACAAACTTTGTTTTGTTATGGTTTTAATGATTTATGAATAGTGGCTTAGATCTCTCCCATATTCTGGGAAGATTAAACAGAATATGTTATTACATTAATCAATGATCCCAATTAATTTAAATCATTTTAAAAAGTGAGTTGTTTTATTCTTAAAGGGAACGTAAATATACCCATATCAATGTAATTTCAAGTTATTTATAGGGTAAAAAGAGTTGAAAAATATTTACTTATATTAACATTTCCCTATAATCTGCACTACTCGATTCAAATGCCTTTAATATATTTTCATTCCCTAATAATATTTAGGTGGAATCTACCAAGGGAATGTTAATTAATAATATTATGAATATCTCTAGAATCAAATTTTATAGCTATAAATCATTGTTTTTCATGGATGTATTTACACTATAAGGGATGGTAGGTTACAGTAAATGGGAGTATTCCAACATTTAAACTAACTTATCCTTCTTAAATGGGGGTGTATCGATTGTTACACTTCATGAGACTAATTTTAAGGGATATATTCATTATGTTATGTTGGATATGAACTTCTAGAAGCATATTGATATGGGGTACATAATTTTTTCCAATATAATTTATACTCCATAGTGAGAAGAAGCTAATTTTCAATTTATTTTTAGTAACATACTTAGTAGTAATATTAAATTAATAATATCTATTCAAGTCATTTTTGACAAACATCACATGACTGTATTGTCCTTAAAACCCAATAGTGATACCAATTCTGTACATAAAGTATAATGTTAAATAGTGTTAGAATCAATAAGTTGTTTTGTTATGTTTTTCAAAATAGATCTTGAGATTTTCATTATTTATATATTGCATACGGTTTATAGTTTACTCTATAATAGGGTGGTGGTTGGAAATATGGTTAATGTTCTATGGGAATATTATTCTTTTTGGATCCCATTTCTTAGTACCAGTATGAGTTTTAGAAATAAATATTGTTATACACTATGGTTTTTTTCATATGGTATTTGTTATATTGTATCATAAAATTATTTCACATACAAAGAAAATTAGTGTAGTTATAAAATTAGTTAATAAATTTGATTACACAAGTGTGTGAACTAGGTTTTGTTTCTTGATACTTATTCAATGATTTGTATAACTTAAGAGAGGTTAGTTTACAAATTGTTTGTTCTGGTAATTGTTAGTAGGGATCTTTTAACTCTTGTACATCAATTTTATTTGTAATTATTCGGATTTTTTTTAAATTTTGGGAGATCCACTCTTCCATATAATTGAACTAAACAAGTGATTTCTTGATCCATTCATATATAGATGATGAATTCTATATGTTTACATAAATTTCCATAAATTTAGAGAAAATTTATACCATGAAAATACTGTCTTCAAAAAATTGATGTTGGTATGATTTTTTCAAGTTAATTCATCACTTTTAAGACTCATAGAGAGTTTCTACAATATATTTTTTGATTACATAAATCCCATTCTTCATATTGTTACTCTATCATATATGGATTTAATTCAATAGTAAAACTTTCTATGAATCTTCTTTGATGGTGAGGTCTCTAGGATGGCTGTTTTAGAAATAGTCCTTGGAAAATCCCATATTATATAATCGGAAGTACGTACAAAAAATTTGGTATTCAATAACTCCTCCAGGTCTAAACCCATTATAGATTTCACCAATTGACTTCATTTTCTTATTGGGATAGTCTCGTGAAAAAAGCATGTAATTTTTGTAATAAATTAGTATTTCATGATCTATCCTCATAATCCAACTAATTATTCGGTTCTTGAATAATTTAATCTTTTTTTATATTGGGTTCATTATGTTAATTCATGGTTTATATTTGGGAAATATTTTATACAATTTTTCACTTACTCTATTAACCTTATAAGAAGATTTGAATGATGATGGGGAGTAGTTTGTTAATTGGAAAATAAAAATTTATATTTCCTATTGTGCAATTTTTTAAGGACATTAGTCTATCAGTTAGAGATCATTAAATTATTTTATCAATTATAATGCATTTATGTTAATTTGAATAGGTGGTTCATTGAATATTTTTTAAAATACATTCTAATCCTTGGTATCACCTACATTGTATCTTGGTTGATGTGAATCCTGTTATGTGTCCATCATCAAAAAAAATTTATAAACCAATATATAATGATAAAATAGTGGGATAAACTTTTTTATCTATATATGAGTGTGTAATTTGAGTGTTATTTTGTTTTGTTTTATAGGGTTTTAGTGTAAATATAAGTAGTCATTTTAATAAGATTTGATTGATCTAGTTTTAGAATAATTTGAAATAGTAGTATCATTACTCTTGATATCCCCCTTTTAACGTGTTAAATAATTATTCCATTTATATACACTATTAAAAATAGAGTTAATGGGAAATATAATCTTACTACCCTCCCCATGCTATTTTAGATTTATTAGAGTGGTGTAATTAACATTTAAATCTACATGATCACCAGGAATAGAGATCAAATAACTCCAGTCACATAAGGTTCATTTCATTTCGTACACTCTATCAGTAAAGAATATACATGTGGCATGTCCATGAAACATAGATTGAATTAAAAAAGGTTACTTATTCATAGAGGAAAAAATAAATCACATATTGTTAAAAGGAGTTGAATACTTCTATTGAGATGAATAGAATATAATTATCAATTAAATATTGAAGTCATAAAAAGTGGAAAATAGAATCACCATGACTCAAAAACTAGTGTATTATTATATCGACACTATATAATTAAATTTTAATTAAAATAATTTAGGATGTGATGTAAGATTCAAATTAATCCTAAATCAAGTTGTCATGGAATAAGGCCACAGTCCTTAGTGAATAGAATAGCATTTTTAGTAGAATGTTTTTAGGTTAATAGTGCACATCAATGTTTTATACACATGAGAAGAACTGATTTGACATATTCATTTGGTTACTCAATAATATCTATAATATTACAAAATTTTATTTTAAAGCACTAATAATAACTCATTCCTTGTATGTGAAATTGATATCCATCTCAAATATTTTGATCCTTTTAGCTGGGTATGTTTTATATTAGTAATATAAAACAACCTTTCTTGCACGGTCTCTTTCGGTAGTCCTTTTAGAATAATTAGTATATATGTACTCAAATGATGCATGTTTCTTGTATAATGTTTTCATAAAAGGCGATATCACATAAAAATTTGATGATTATAAAAAAGGTCATGATTAGATGTAACGCCCCGACCCCAGCTACCCAGAGTCGGTGCTTTAATTACATAACATTGGAATGATCACAAGAAAGATCAAATCTCGAAAGACCGATTGGTTTAGTAGCCTTGGAAACACTAGATATATTCATAAGTTTTACATTACATCATAAAATGAAAAACTACTACAATAACATAATGTCTCCATAATCCACACTCATATCCCCACATAATATCCCTGCAAGTCATTCATAACCTACTTCTTCACTTCCTGGGAAAAATAAAACATTGAAAAGGGGTGAGCTCAAATGTCCAGTAAGGATAACAATAAAGTGGAAACTTTCATAAATAAGAATAAACATTTAAGGCAATGTATAACTAAAACAAAAGCCTTTTAAATACGAACTTTCAACATGGTATGGCATAAATAAAATAAAATAATGCCATTTACTTATTCACATGGATATTCTACTAAATGAATAATCACATGCAAAAATCAATAACCACTTTCATAATGTTGGAATGCATAATGCCAGACTATCATAACCACATAGCCAAGGCCTCGTGCCAAGACTACAAATAAGATTTTGTCAAGGCCTTGTGCCAAGACACTAGTTTGTCTCATGAGACCTACCGATGCATCGAGGAGCTATAGCGGGCTCCACCCGTCACTTATTAAGTCCAATGCATTCCCATATGAAAAGGTTTAAACATAACATAAACATTCGTATTAAAACTAGTATACGAAATGTCAATAATTTCACCATAAACTCTGAATGGTATAAAAATAGCACATCCACAGTCAAACATATCACAAAACCTTCAATACAATATAGAAGTTTTGTATCATAATAAATTAACTTCAAATAATCTTAAAATCCATCAAAGGATGTTGACATAGATGAAATCAAAATTCTTTTTAAAGAAGTATCTCCTTTTATTTTGAAATCATTTAAGATCCATATAAAATAAAACATATTCTTTGAAAATATTCTTATAAGCTTGTATGGAAAACTTCGACGATTTTATAACGGCGGAAAATAACCGCACCCGCCGTATAAGTTAAAAAAAAAATTCTTACCTCAATTCTGTCGAAAAGGTTAAAAAGGACCTTGTTTTGAAAACGACGGAAAGATTCCTTTATAAACCTCTTATAAAAAGTCAAACAAGGGTATAAATGACTTTAACCCATATTCTTGTAAATAGTAAAAATGTTTTGAAATACATTTTGAAGAAACATGGATGTGGATGATAACGAGATCCCAGTAGATTATTACGTATAAACAACCTCGGATAAAGAAGAGATTGTGAAATAACCCTTACCTTGTACTTTTCCTTGGTTGGGGTAGGTTAACCTCCTGTATAATGGTGAAATAATTGTTATTAAATTATACAAGAATCATATATATTAATATGATATCATATATGATCTTTTAACATTGATTTATTAATAATATCTTTGAATTATCATCGTTTCGGGTGTTAACTTACTCATTTTCTTTTATATGATTTGTTACATAAGCCATGTTTGTTGTATCTTATTCATATCCAGAATGATATCAAGTCCTTAAACATCATTTTTAAATCATAAAATGATAATTATACTTGAATGGATACGATGGAGAATGAATCACATCGCGTTCGTGGAGACGGTAGTCCGTACGTACGCACGAGCGATAATATCATTCTTTTGATATTAAAATAATATATAAATGAATGGTATATCATATATACAGAATCATTAACATGTTATATTTATTATTTACATGAGTTACACATCATTATTATTCCCATCCAAATAATATTATATTGAATAACAATTACACCACGACGTGGAGACGGTAAGCCGTACGTACGCACGTATGGTGACATGTTATTCAAAGGGTGGATAGAATACTGAATATGGTTGTACCATACTTATAATAACATCACAGTATATGTGAGATACTAGAGTTATTATTTTAGAATGGTAAGAACAAAGGAAGAAGAAGTGGAAGAAGAAATGAACTTAGAAAAGGGTGGTGAAATCATTACCTCTTCTCCGGGTTCTTCCTTTTGATTTGATCAAAAGGGCTCCATAGGTTGGCTTTCTGATCAAACTAAGGCCTCTAGGTTGTAGTGAGGGATGTTGGGAGAGTATTTGGGCAGAGTTTGGCCGAACCAAAAGGCTTTGAAGGTGTGAAGAAATGAGAAGTAGGAGTGCCCTTTTATAAGAGGGGTGAGGGGCACCTTTGGAAAAGCTAGAAATATTAATTTATAATAAATTCATATTCGGTTTCCAAAGGCTCAAAAGTTGACTATTAAAAGGATGAGGTGGGGATAGGTCGAAAACAACTCATCCAATGGAATTTAGACAGGTTTGGGTACTTATATTAACCTTATCTTTAAGTATTAACTCTAAGTTAATTAGTTTCACTTTTACAATGTCTCTTTGTATTTTTATATAATATGGTTAATAAACTTACTATATACATCCAAGCGACCCCCAAGTGGTCCATTAATGATTAACCTATCATAATATAAGTCTCTTGGCCGAACCTTAGATTTTTAGGAATTTAATATCAATTAATAATATAATATTTGTTTTAAGAACTCTTTTATGTCAATTTTGACACTATTCAATAGTTGATTTTTGTGAAACTCATAACAGATTGATTACTTCGAAAAAAGTCAATTAAATCAATCCTAATATATCATAGTATCCTATAAAATTAGTTTAATTCATTAAAAGTTTCATATTATATTTATTTGGGTATTTATAATATCAATTATTTTAATTTTTCACTATTTTAGTAATTACTGCATCATCATTGTGTCATAAATAAAATAAATTATTTAATGTCTAAAAATTATAAATAAAATATCATTATGTAGGAAATATTTTTATATTTCTAATGAATATTTATAATCGAAAATCCAACATGTATAACCCTATGTACAAATTGTTCTTCTAAAAAATATATGCTTGTGTCATTTTTGTATTCATTTTAACTTAATTAAAATAAAGTGTCATTATCACTTACAAGTGGATCCATGGGGTCCAAAAATAGACCCAAAGATTCCCATGGTCGACCATGTATCAACCAATAGGGTTAAGACACGTTTTAGGGTAATTTATTATTATTATAATATTATTTGTTTTAACCCTTATTTACCGGATTTACCCTTAACCATGGTAAATAAAATATTTACCGCAGTAATTATTCAAAATGTCTAAAAATAAAAGTTACCTATTTACACAATTTGAACATCCTAATTCCAAATATGGAATCCATTTTCCTAAATTCAAAACACAGAAGTGGCAGAAATTAATTTAAAATTAATTCCCGCTGTCAAAACAAAAAGCGTGTTTTTAAGAGATAATAACTATCAAAAGATTGACACTTGTTTATGTTCGGTTTAATTGTAAAATTATGTCCAATGACCAAAATTATATTAAATGGTAAAAATATATTCTAAATATACTTTAAAACTACTCAAATTCATAATTTATCACTATTAATTATTTTGATTAAAAAAATATGTTGTTTTAAATAAAATTTTGTAATTTTCACTATTCATCAAAATATGAAAGTTATCCGAAAAGTACCAAAATTTCACCTTAGGCTAAATTCGATATTCCGAGTCCAAAAATGAAGTCCATTTTCAAATATAAAATATATATAATTTCAAAAATTAGGTATTACTATTCACAACGGCTAGTTTAATTAGTTGTGGTGTGTGTTAGAACTCGAGGTTGCGTACAACACACGCTATCGCATTATTCAAAGGGAAACGTACCGTAGAAGCTTGGGGTGTTACATTCTCCCCTCCTTCAAATAATTGCGTCCTCGCAATTTCTAGGGTATTACTGCATAAAAAGACTTGGGTGGTTCTTCATCATAAGTTCCTCGGGTTCCCACGTTGCCTCTTCCATCTTATGGTTTCTCCACAAAACTTTTACCAGACGCGTCGTCCGGTTTCTCAGTACTTGTTCTCTTGTATCAAGAATCTTGACGGGCTCTTCGCAATAAGACAGATCAGGTTCCAGTTCTAATTCTTCATAGGTGAGTACATGCGTTGGGTCAGGCATGTATTTCCTCAACAGAGATACGTGGAACACATCGTGAACTTTGGAGAGACTTGGCGGCATTGCCAATCGGTAAGCTACAGCCCCAATTCGTTCTAGAATTTCGAAAGGTCCGATGTACCTGGGACTCAATTTACCTTTCTTACCAAAACGTATGACTCCCTTCCATGGAGATACCTTTAGGAAAACATGATCACCGACCTGAAATTCCAAATCCTTCCTTCTATTATCGGCATAGCTCTTCTGTCTACTTTGAGCTGCTTTGATGTGATTTTGGATTACTTTCACCTTTTCCACCGTTTCCTCCACCAGTTCTGGGCCTACAAGTTTTCTTTCACCAACGTCATCCCAACAGGTTGGTGTACGACATCTCTTTCCGTACAACGCTTCATATGGTGCCATCTGAATACTCGAATGGAAGCTATTGTTATAGGAAAATTCTACCAAAGGTAAATATTGATCCCACATACCCTGAAAGTCAAGTGAGCAAGATCTCAACATGTCTTCTAAGGTTTGAATAGTCCGTTCTGATTGTCCGTCTGTCTGAGGGTGGTAAGCAGTGCTCAAATGAAGTTCAGTATCCAGGGATTTCTGAAGACTTTTCCAGAATCTTGAAGTAAAACGGGGATCACGATCAGAAACAATCGATAGGGGTACTCCATGAAGTCTCACAACTTCATTAATGTATAGTCTTGCTAGACGTTCCAGGGGTAGATCTTCTCTTATAGCAAGAAAATGTGCTGACTTGGTAAGACGATCAACAATAACCCATATTGCATCGTTCCTTCTAGGAGTCTTTGGTAGCCCCATGACAAAGTCCATCGTAATATTGTCCCATTTCCACTCTGGTATGGGAAGAGGTTGCATGACTCCTCCAGGCTGTTGCCTTCCAGCTTTCACTTGTTGACAAACCATACATCTTGACACAAAATCAGCAATATCCCTCTTCATGTTGTCCCACCAAAAATGTTCCTTCAAATCTCTATACATCTTGGTGCTCCCAGGGTAAGGTTATTATTCATAACCTGAGTAAGTTGTCCCAGTACGGTGATTAGCTGATCAGCACCAGTTGCATCACCAGCCCCACTATAATTATCTTGAGCAGGAGGGCAATCCCTACATGAAGTGCGTGCATTGATACGGTTTCCATTTCTTCCACTAGGCGCCATTTCTAAACAATGGCATAAACTAGATCAGTTTATGAATCAAAATACATAATCCCATACTTATAAAACACTTAACATAAATTGAACTATTTATGGATATAATCCATAATCATAAAAATGTTTTTTTTGAGGACGTATATACTCATAAACCCTTCATAATGATTTGTAAAGATAGTGAGAGTTATCCTAAGAATATCCCCCGGGAGTGTCGTAACCAAGAGTGCAGCAAGGCCCATTGTCGTGCACCAGTTCCCGTTCGAGTCTAGCTCAAAGCGGTGTTTTCGGGTTTTACCCCTAGGTACATCTGTGCCAGAGCCGCCTCTACCTGCTCGTATCCAGACAGGGATGTATTGCTTGGAAAACTCACAAAATCTCTACAATACCAAAATTCTAGGAAGTTATTCTATACTAATCCTCAAAGTTCATCTTAGGTCTACGTGCTCTAATCAGAGTTTATCTAAATCTAGCTTCCAAGGTTTGTACTAAACTTCCTTTGATACCAACTATAACGCCCCGACCCCAGCTACCCAGAGTCGGTGCATTAATTACATAACATTGGCATGATCACAAGAAAGATCAAATCTCGAAAGACCGATTGGTTTAGTAGCCTTGGAAACACTAGATATATTCATAAGTTTTACATTACATCATAAAATGAAAAACTACTACAATAACATAATGTCTCCATAATCCACACTCATACCCCCACATAATATCCCTGCAAGTCATTCATAACCTACTTCTTCACTTCCTGGGAAAAATAAAACATTGAAAAGGGGTGAGCTCAAATGCCCAGTAAGGATAACAATAAAGTGGAAACTTTCATAAATAAGAATAAACATTTAAGGAAATGTATAACTAAAACAAAAGCCTTTTAAATACGAACTTTCAACATGGTATGACATAAATAAAATGAAATAATGCCATTTACTTATTCACATGGATATTCTACTAAATGAATAATCACATGCAAAAATCAATAACCACTTTCATAATGTTGGAATGCATAATGCCAGACTATCATAACCACATAGCCAAGGCCTCGTGCCAAGACTACAAATAAGATTTTGTCAAGGCCTTGTGGCAAGACACTAGTTTGTCTCATGAGACCTACCGATGCATCGAGGAGCTATAGCGGGCTCCACCCGTCACTTATTAAGTCCAATGCATTCCCATATGAAAAGGTTTAAACATAACATAAACATTCGTATTAGAACTAGCATACGAAATGTCAATAATTTCACCATAAACTATGAATGGTATAAAAATAGCACATCCACAGTCAAACATATCACAAAACCTTCAATACAATATAGAAGTTTTGTATCATAATAAATCAACTTCAAATAATCTTAAAATCCATCAAAGGATGTTGGCATAGATGAAATCAAAATTCTTTTTAAAGAAGTATCTCCTTTTATTTTGAAATCATTTAAGATCCATATAAAATAAAACATTTTCTTTGAAAATATTCTTATAAGCTTGTATGGAAAACTTCGACGATTTTATAACGGCGGAAAATAACCGCACCCGCCGTATAAGTTAAAAAAAACATTCTTACCTCAATTCTGTCGAAAAGGTTTAAAAGGACCTTGTTTTGAAAACGACGGAAAGATTCCTTT
Source organism: Viscum album (assembly GCA_963277665.1). Taxonomy (NCBI): domain Eukaryota; kingdom Viridiplantae; phylum Streptophyta; class Magnoliopsida; order Santalales; family Viscaceae; genus Viscum; species Viscum album. The sequence continues at coordinate 409,320,770 of OY728128.1, read as the reverse complement.
ATAAACCTCTTATAAAAATTCAAACAAGGGTATAAATGACTTTAACCCATATTCTTGTAAATAGTAAAAATGTTTTGAAATACATTTTGAAGAAACATGGATGTGGATGATAACGAGATCCCAGTAGATTATTACGTATAAACAACCTCGGATAAAGAAGAGATTGTGAAATAACCCTTACCTTGTACTTTTCCTTGGTTGGGGTAGGTTAACCTCCTGTATAATGGTGAAATAATTGTTATTAAATTATACAAGAATCATATATATTAATATGATATCATATATGATCTTTTAACATTGATTTATTAATAATATCTTTGAATTATCATCGTTTCGGGTGTTAACTTACTCATTTTCTTTTATATGATTTGTTACATAAGCCATGTTTGTTGTATCTTATTCATAACCAGAATGATATCAAGTCCATAAACATCATTTTTAAATCATAAAATGATAATTATACTTGAATGGATACGATGGAGAATGAATCACATCGCGTTCGTGGAGACGGTAGTCCGTACGTACGCACGAGCGATAATATCATTCTTTTGATATTAAAATAATATATAAATGAATGGTATATCATATATACAGAATCATTAACATGTTATATTTATTATTTACATGAGTTACACATCATTATTATACCCATCCAAATAATATTATATTGAATAACAATTACACCACGACGTGGAGACGGTAAGCCGTACGTACGCACGTATGGTGACATGTTATTCAAAGGGTGGATAGAATACTGAATATGGTTGTACCATACTTATAATAACATCACAGTATATGTGAGATACTGGAGTTATTATTTTAGAATGGTAAGAACAAAGGAAGAAGAAGTGGAAGAAGAAATGAACTTAGAAAAGGGTGGTGAAATCATTACCTCTTCTTCGGGTTCTTCCTTTTTATTTGATCAAAAGGGCTCCTTAGGTTGGCTTTATGATCAAACTAAGGCCTCTAGGTTGTAGTGAGGGATGTTGGAAGAGTATTTGGGCAGAGTTTGGCCGAACCAAAAGGCTTTGAAGGTGTGACGAAATGAGAAGTAGGAGTGCCCTTTTATAAGAGAGGTGAGGGGCACCTTTGGAAAAGCTAGAAATATTAATTTATAATAAATTCATATTCGGTTTCCAAAGGCTCCAAAGTTGACTATTCAAAGGATGAGGTGGGGATAGGTCTAAAACAACTCATCCAATGGAATTTAGACAGGTTTGGGTACTTATATTAACCTTATCTTTAAGTATTAACTCTAAGTTAATTAGTTTCACTTTTACAATGTCTCTTTGTATTTTTATATAATATGGTTAATAAACTTACTATATACATCCAAGAGACCCCCAAGTGGTCCATTAATGATTAACCTATCATAATATAAGTCTCTTGGCCGAACCTTAGATTTTTAGGAATTTAATATCAATTAATAATATAATATTTGTTTTAAGAACTCTTTTATGTCAATTTTGACACTATTCAATAGTTGATTTTTGTGAAACTCATAACAGATTGATTACTTCGAACAAAGTCAATTAAATCAATCCTAATATATCATATTATCCTAGAAAATTAGTTTAATTCATTAAAAGTTTCATATTATATTTATTTGGGTATTTATAATATCAATTATTTTAATTTTTCACTATTTTAGTAATTACTGCATCATCATTGTGTCATAAATAAAATAAATTATTTAATGTCTAAAAATTATAAATAAAATATCATTATTTAGGAAATCTTTTTATATTTCTAATGAATATTTATAATCGAAAATCCAACATGTATAACCCTATGTAAAAATTGTTCTTCTAAAAAATATATGCTTGTGTCATTTTTGTATTCATTTTAACTTAATTAAAATAAAGTGTCATTATCACTTACAAGTGGATCCATGGGGTCCCAAAATAGACCCAAAGATTCCCATGGTCGACCATGTATCAACCAATAGGGTTAAGACACGTTTTAGGGTAATTTATTATTATTATAATATTATTTGTTTTAACCCTTATTTACCGGATTTACCCTTAACCATGGTAAATAAAATATTTACCGCAGTAATTATTCAAAATGTCTAAAAACAAAAGTTACCTATTTACACAATTTGAACATCCTAATTCCAAATATGGAATCCATTTTCCTAAATTCAAAACACAGAAGTGGCAGAAATTAATTTAAAATTAATTCCCGCTGTCAAAACAAAAAGCGTGTTTTTAAGAGATAATAACTATCAAAAGATTGACACTTGTTTATGTTCGGTTTAATTGTAAAATTATGTCCAATGACCAAAATTATATTAAATGGTAAAAATATATTCTAAATATACTTTAAAACCACTCAAATTCATAATTTATCACTATTAATTATTTTGATTAAAAAAGTTGTTTTTAATTAAAATTTAGTAATTTTCACTTTCATCAAAATATGAAAGTTATCCGAAAAGTACCAAAATTTCACCTTAGGCTAAATTCAATATTCCGAGTCCAAAAATGAAGTCCATTTTCAAATATAAAATATATATAATTTCAAAAATTAGGTATTACTATTCACAACGGCTAGTTTAATTAGTTGTGGTGTGTGTTAGAACTCGAGGTTGCGTACAACACACGCTATCGCATTATTCAAAGGGAAACGTACCGTAGAAGCTTGGGGTGTTACATTAGAATTTAATTTTGTCATGTCTATCAAAGAAACATAATGTTGAATGTTTATTATATTACAAGGTCCATACATAGTCCATAGTAAAAATATTCTCTAGAAAGAAAGTGAAGCCTTATGTTTCTTGATTAGGATTTCTCCATTTTACATTATTCATCGTTTGGAAAAAAATACAATTCAGCTCACCATTGAACATATAAAAAGCGAAATCACCTCCAAATGAAAAATTTCTTTCTTGATGAACTCTCATTAAACACCACTCTATCACCTGCTTCAATTTCAATTTCATATTCATATTTTTTTTCATATTATTCCTTTGATGATAAAATTTATTCATTGGGACTACTTAACTAATTTCAAGATATATAGATTATTTTATCAAAATATTATATTCAATAATCAATCATTTTATACCCAATTTTAGTTTCCATATTGTTATCATTCAATCAATATAATTTGATGACAAACCACTTCCATGGAAGAAAAAAATTGGATGTGGTACAAAAATTCATACACATTCATCACCAAATAAGAGAAATTCAATTCCTATCACATTTAATATTTATCATGTGATGTGGTGTGTATTTTTAGCTCAATATTCATTTTTGGGAAAGAATCCCCCCCACCTTCCTTGAATCATCATCCAATAGTCAAAAAATAACCAATGATCAAAAAGAAATTTATCATCAGTCGCAATTACTTTTCTAGAATATAGACTCATGTGACTGATTGAATGTCTCTGTTATACAGTTGAAATCAATTATTCAAATCTGTTGTTTGTAAATCTCAATTAGAAATTCAATTATATTCCGATATAATTAATTACTCTAGAATGTTCTAGTTCTATCTTTTAGTCACTGTAATAAGTTATGATTCTTATGTGAGACTCATGCTTTGTTTATCGCATCCTCAATTGGGGTTCAATGTTTGAATGCAAAGTCAGTATCTATTTTATTTTTTTATCATTTATAGTTCTATACTTCAAAAATTGTTCTGTAACATTATGAGATCATTCTATCCTCACACAATGTGGATCTGGGATTCATCCCTCATTAGGCAGAACCCATTTTATCTCTGATTCAAACACAAGGATTCCCCATTATTCAGTGGCTTTGATGTTATCTTTTTGAAATTTACATATTTTTTAATCTACAATCCTCGAAGAAACATACTCAGTATTGGATGGATGTCATTGCATGGCCTATCTTCTGTATGCCTCAAATAGTATATTGATACTGGATGTGGTAGTTCAATATAATAATGTTCAAACTATTACATGTTGAGTATGTCGTACTTAGTTAATTCCAAATTGATGATTAATAGACAAATTTCTCGAGAATCTGTAGTAGGTTCATCTTTATGTAATTAACCATATTGAAAAGTAAAGTCTCTTTTATAGGATTGTTTCATGGTATCGAAGTTTAATGGTGTGGTATCTTCAATGGTATTCATGTGGTATCATGAATTTTTATTATGAGGTATGTAATGTGATGTGGTAGGTCAAGACAATAATATTATACAAGTCTGGTATGTCGATCAAACATTATAGGGGTATGATATCATCCAATTGAACCATATATTAAGAGTAACATTGTAGTGGGTTGATGAACTGTGGACGTGAATTCTGTAATAATGAATGACCATGAATTTTGAGTCAGGAATATTGGTGTATTTAGTGATTCTCCTTTACAAAACTATGATAAACATTGAGTGTAGAAAATTTATATATTTTCACATAAAAAATAAAAAATACATTCCATTAACTAATTTATTTTGAGATTATTATTTTATTAATTTATTTCATTCAACCATTTCATAAATGTATCAATCATGTAAAAATTCAAAATATAATAAATTTCACAATTAAATTCACAACATTCATAAAAGGGACATCAATAAATTCTAAACTGTTTTGAAAAATGATGATCAGTTTCAAAATCCTTTTACTGAGTAAATTTAAAGTTATTAATTAATCTAAGAACCAAAAAATATATGAATACTAAATATAAAAAATAGATTCAATTGAAACATTGATTTTTACATTAACAAATACAATAAAAATGAATGATTAAAAGGGTTTTATATTAATTATGGGGAAAATTTTGTATAATAGATGGAAATAAATGAAAGAATATGGCTCACATAAATAACCATAATGAAAAAAATATGAAATCACACATTCAGGTATATATTTGATTTATGATTTATTACTTACAATTTCATAGTTTACCAATTATATTCCTATGAGTTTTTGTATTCTCATGTGTAATTTTCCTCTAATTATATTAATGGATGTAAATATAATAAACTATATAAAAATATATTATAGTGGTAAATAAAAAAATTTCCAAAACATGAAACACAATAAGATGAAAGTGGGAGTATAAAACTGCATGATTATACATACACAAATGTGTCAAAAATTAACTAATTACATTAGTCACATGGAACAAAATACTTCTCCGTATATAAAACCAGTGTATATTGGTTTTCTTATTAAATCCTCTCATGTTTCATGTATCTTATTATCCTCTAATAGAAAAAAATGTGTTAATTCCATTTATAATATATTTCATGTCATTCAATTATTAGATAAAGATAATGTTATATTAGTATTTAATCACATATATGGGAATGTTGATTATGGGTGGGCATTAATCATGAATATGATACACAATAAATATATAAATTAATGGAGTGGGATGAATTTATGAATATATTTTAAATTATATATTCTCCATATAATTTAAATTTCCAAATATAGAGTGATTTTATATGACTTAATGAAGGAGAGGAAATATCGATCAGATCATAGGATGAAAAGTAAATAATTCATTAAAGTTATACCTCACGTATTTTCATTGAAAATATAATTAAGTTTTAAAACATATTTATTGTAATAATGTTATACATTGAAATTTTCTATAAATTATAGACATTTAATTATTTGAGGAAATAGTATATTGTGACCTTAATGTTGTGGTAATGATTAATGATTATCAATGGAATCATTGAGATAATGTTAAATATAGATGAATACATTCTAATTATATTGGATTTAAGTATAAATATCATATATGGATGAAAATAAAATAAATAACATGTCATATGTGTGAGTTGAAAAAAATAGGAACAACCTCATGGGAATGAAGATATGTTTTTACTATAAAATGAAGTGAAATGAAAATGTATAATCCATAAATTATATGGTAAAAAAGGAAATGTTAAAACAATATTAAACATATGGTCCAATAATTTTTCTATAATAAACATTGACTATATTCATGTTAGTACACTATGATTGGGATCATCAGGACAACTAATGAAAAAAACTATTATCACCAATAGAACAACGTGGCTTATGTCCTCACTACTATTAATGAGGATCTAGAATTGATGTAATTATTGATACTAAATTTAGTCATTAAAATATAAATGTTGTTTAATTTTATTTCAATTTTATACATTCTTCTATATCATTAATGTTGAATAGAAATAATCAACAACTACCTCAAGAGATAGAGGTTATGTTATCAGTGAAAAAACAAAGTATTTCAATTATTTTATCTAATGTGTATTAATCACCTATAATAGACATGATTTTTGTAGATCGATGTATGATAATTGATTGGTGAAGTGATTATTAAATATCACTTTTATTTGATAGAAATTTTCACTAACAGTGTAATGAAAAATTTCATATCCTCTGAAACCTGTTAGTGTTACGGTCCACTAAAATATAAATCTCAACATAAACTCTCATATGAATAAAATTTAACATGTGATCAAAAAATTGTATTTACAAGGTTTTGTATAAATTAAAACTTCTTAAAATGTTAGTAATAACACCTATACTAGATTCATGTACTAAATAATTTCATTATTAAAAATGCATGAACAAGAATATGTATCACCCCCAAGTAATAATTCCCCTATCTACCCGTTGATTTACCACCAAAAATAAATTCATCATACTTAGTTTCTTATACCCCCTATCTCTCATGGAAGAACGTTCCATGTTTCTGAAGAACCTGAAGCAACACCTCCGTCCATCTTCAACCGGAGCAAGGAAGGGAAGCATCGCCGCCTACGAAGTATTCAGAGAGTGACGTCTCGGTTCGACTTCACCGAGCTCTTCTCCGACAAACCTTGACGGAACGACGCCCGACCTCCATGACGCTCGTCTCCCGCGGCTCTTTGAAGAACTCCGTTCTTGAAACCGATGTAGGGGATTGTTGTTGTTTTATTTAATTTTTCTATTCTTGATTCTAGAATGTCAAACATCGAGGATAACAAATAAATGTTATCGTTTAACGAGAGGGGGGCCGAACCGCACAAACATGGCCGAAACCCCCTCCTATTTTCATATTTGTTTAATTGAGGATGGAACGGGATGGTGTGGTGCCGTCGCACCATGCAGGAATCACACAGCTATTATTACACGGTGTCGTCGCACCGTGTCGTGGAATGAAATTCAAGAACGCGACGCCGTCACACCGCGTCAAAAGAAATCAAAGGCGCAGCGGCCGGAGCGGGGCCGCGGAGGAGGGGCGCGGTGTCGTCGCACCGCGCCGGACGACGAAGGACGCAGCCGGTTCCGGGCCACGGCGGAACAAGATGACCGGCAGCCAGCCGGGCCGCCGGTGTCGGAAGCCGGAAGGGGACTGGCATTTCCGGTCCCGTTGAGGAAGAACCGGTCGGCCAGGTCGGGCCAACCGGAAGGGAGAAGAACCAGGGGAATTTAAATCCCCCGATAAGCAAAACGGCCCTCCATCATGAGGGGGGGGGGTGGGGGTTCACAAAGGGGGGGCAGGCGCCCCCCCCCCCCCCCCCCGCCGTTTCCCAATGAGCTCGGCCGAAGCCGAGCAGGCAGCGCGCCCTGCGCGCTGCGCCGGACCGGCGCCTGGACGGTCCGCTAGGCCAGAAACCCCCGTTACCGAACGATTTGGGTTCAAATGCCCATAACTCGGACTACGGATCTCTGAAAGATGCGCCGTCAGTGGAAACACGATCCTTGGATCGAGATGGTCTTTTCAGTATATCGCACTCAAGGTTTTGGAATGCTTTGAGTTCGGCCGTGTTGGTTCGTACACGAAACCAACCGGACCCTCGGTGCGGAAACACTCATATGTTGAGCTACGGACGTCAGATTGACGCACTGTCAGCTTTGTTGAGTTCGTCTTAGTGAGACGGATCTTTTGGTATACTCCTCACAAGGTTTGGATTTAGGTGGAGTATGGTCGGGTTGGTTTTGCCTTAAAAACCAACCGGGCCCCTGGAACGAAAAAGCCGATAACTCCCAGACCGGGCGTCCGATTGACGTGACGTCTGTTGCGTTGAGTTCCTGTTGACGATACAGAAATTTTGGATACATCATCTCTGGACTTTGTGACAGTTGGTGTATCAGCCTCTCGGCTCGTGGAGCGGACCCTCCCGAATGAGCTTGCTGTGTGCGGGAACCCTAGAGTTGGCTGTTACTACTACTGCAGCTGCTACTGTGACTACGATGACTGTGTCGAGATCCTTAGAGGATTCGACGACGATGACTACAACACTCAGCGATCCTGTGTGGATCAGTGATACTGATCCTGTTTGGGTCTGATCCTGTGTGGGTCAGTGCTCAGCGGTCCTGTGTGAACCAGCGCCTATAGGTTTTTTGTGGGCCCGAACCTGTGTGGGTCTCTGCGGGGGTTAGTACCAATCGATCCTTTGTAGGTCCGATGACTTAGATGGATCAGTGATCACCTCTATCATCTTTCGAAAAAGTATACCTCTGTGAGTTGAATCCTGTTTACCATCATATGTGGATTGCGTTTTTCTTTCCTGTGTGGAATACGTATACTTTCTTGTGTGGACTTAGTTGTACATGGGCTCAGAGGTTGGAGCATATTGAAATGATGGCTTAGGTATATGTATGGGCATATACCTAAGAAGTGTCGGTTGTTACATTGTGATTGTATCTTTCCTTTGTGTTTTATCATTTTTGGATTTTGGGAGACCTTCGGGGGTCTCGGGGTCCCTACTGAGTAGCTTATACTCACCCCTGCACGGGCTATGCCCACACTACGTTGTGTTGGTTGCAGACGTCGGACAGTATTGATCGTGGTTTAGGCTAGCAGAGCATCACGGTACCTGGAGGTGGACCACTGGGCGGGACGTACTCGGAGCGGACGGCGGGACCCGAGGAGCAGTGGAACTATCTGTACCCACCCTTCAGGTGGGATTTCCAGTGGATAGCTCAGTGTAGTGGCCTTTTACTTTCAGTTGCTATTTTCCCTTTCGAGTTGTACTTTACTTTCAGTTCGGGTTTGTAAATTGGCCCATTTACTTTTCTGCACTTTTAGTTGTACTCTGTTTTTACTTAGTGTTTACTTTTCATCATGATTACTCTATGGTGCTTGTTTACTTTACAAAGGCAATGCCTTCCCTTTTACCGAGATTTACGCCTTGGTGCTAGTCGCCAGCCCCTGGCCTATGGAAGGCGGGCTTGGGGTAGTCACGACACGGGCCCCGAGGAAGGGTCGTGAAAAATTGGTATCAGAGGAGTTCTGTTCTACCGCGAACTCTGATCTTTTCTATGTGAACCAATAGTGTTTAGCATATTGAGTGTGGTTAGCAGTCCAGGGAGTCCAATGTTGGTGCGGCGACCGACGTATCCGTACACCAGGTCCCTGACTTCTGATTTCCAACTTAATGCACGAAAACATTGATTGCATGTGTGTTTCAAAGTTTTCTTTGTGATTACTTTATATCAGCTCACCAGGTATACTGTTCTGACCGTGGCGAACCTATTTCCTTTTCAGGATGGCCCCACGACGGCAGCCAGCTAGGGTTCCGAGAGTCAAGCGTGATGACAGCCCACCGAGCGATGAGGCCTCGGTGCAGGGCCCTTGTTCAGTAGTGGCACCGACGGTAACTTTACCCGCCGAGCCCCCGATACTTCCAGCACTAGCCGCTGACGATGCATGTCGCCTCAGCGCACTGCATGGGTTTCAGGGCCAGCGATCACCCAGGTTTCGTGGGGAGACGGACCCCCAGGCAGCCGAGGACTAGCTAGAGGCAGTTGTACTTGTTTTCAGGCTAGTGAGGACACCAGCAGACCTCATGGTGAACCTCGCTGCGAGCCTACTACACGCAACAGCGGGCTGATGGTGGAGCTTGATGCTCCAGGTGCACGATGAGGCATATCTACTTTGGACGTACTTTGAGAGCCTCTTCTGGTCGGAGTTCGTCCCAGCCACCCTCCATGCGGTGCGCATTCAGGAGCTTATTCAGCTGCGGCAGGGCAGCATGGCGGTCACTCAATACTCGGAGAGATTTACTGATCTCTCGCGCTACTCGACCGACATGGTACGTGACCCATTCTTCCGGGCCCGGACCTTTGAGAAGGGTTTGAGACACAAGATTAGGGCATCGCTGATCTCCCTCAGCATACTGACTCAGACAGGAGTACTGGAGTGGGCCCTTTTGATCGAGAGCTTTCTTACTGAGTCTACACAAGCGCCGAGACCCACCGCAGGGCGGCACGTGGCAGAGTCATCTGCAGAAGGCAGTCGACGGATGACTCAGGGGTCCAGACAGACCAGAACCTCAGGCAGACGACCTCAGGACACTGGCTCAGTATTGCGGGGCACACAGCGCGGAGCCAGTATTTCGAGAGGCAGACAGTGCTACTCGTGCGGCGGGAAGGGCCACATGGCTCGTGACTACCCGAACCGCCGTGCCGAGGAGCAACAGAACATTGAGGGACCACAAAGGAAGAGGCAGAGGGTCGAATGTGGCGGTCCGCAGGGAGGAGGCGGATGAGGCAGAGGATCTGGCCGAGTAGTAGGTGGTGGGCGATGCTTTGAGGCTCTACCACCACCATGACCAGGAGATCCACCCCGACCACAGGGAGCTGGCGTACATAGACAGGAACAGCTCCAGGCAGCGGAGGCCTACGACCACGGCACGCCCGAGATGATTCGAGGTACTATTTGTGTCTATTCCACCCGTGCTTCAGAACTTATAGACATAGGAGTGAGTCACTCATTCATAGCTGTTTCCCTAGTTCGGAGCTCGGAGATTCCGACAGAGTCGTTGGCTCGATCCTTACGGCTAGAGACTCTTACGGGAGTAGAATCGATGATTACGCACTGGTGCCGGCAGTGTGAGCTTACTCTAGGAGACCAATGCTTCGGCTGGTATCTTCTTGTAGCAGCGTCGAGGCCTTACGACATCATATTGGGCATGGATTGGTTATCTATGGTCCATGAACAGATTGACTATTTTAGGTGCAAGGTGTGATGTGTGCGCACCGATGGGAGCAGGTTCACCTTCATCGGCGAGAAGGGAGCCTTTGCAGCACAGGATGGATTTCCACGGAGGAGAGGACAGCCCATCACTTATCATTTGGCTAGACTCATCCTAGGAGAAGTTGACGTGCAGAGTCCTGGTTTTCCTGTAGTGGTGGATTAGTTTGCGGACATCTTCCCCGACGATGTTCCAGGACTACCTCCTTGCAGAGAGGTAGACTTTTATATTGACCTGTACCCCGGGACAGCCCCGATATCGACTCTAGAATATCGAATGGCCACCACTGAGCTTCGAGCGCTGCGGGTACAGTTGGAGGATTTGCAGGGCAAGGGGTTCATTCGACCTAGTGTTTCACCCTGGGCTTCCCCGATTTTGTTCGCCAAGAAGGCAGACAGGAGCTTGCGACTTTGTGTTGACTATCGTCACCTGAACCAGGTGAAAGTGAGAAACAAGTATCCTCTACTGAGGATTTATGACCTCTTTGATCATCTCAAGGGAGCAGGGTGGTTGTCTAAGATAGACCTCAGGTTATGCTATCATCAGCTCAGAGTTAGAGACAAGAACGTGCAGAAGACAACCTTCAGATGTCGGTATGGCCACTATTAGTTCGTGGTTATTCAATTCGGCATAACCAATGATCCAGCAGTGTTCGTGGCCCTCATGAACAGGATCTTTCAGCCATGCCTCGATCGATTTGGCGTGGTCTTCATCGACGCCATTTTGATTTACTCGACGACTAAGGAGGAGCACGCCTACCACTTATAGGGTTTTACAAGACACACTCCCAGAGCACCAACTTTATGGTAAGATCTCGAAGTGCCAGTTCTGGATATGTGAGGTCCACTTCTTGGGACACTTCATCTCTGAGGCGGGAGTTGCAGTGGATCCTGCGAAGATCGAGGCAGTGTTAGCTTGGGAGCTACCCAAGAGCGTGACAGAGGTGCAGAGTTTCTTGGGACTAGCTAGATACTACTGGAGATTTGTTCCAGACTACTCTAGAGTTGTGGCACCACTCTCAACTTTTACTAAGAAGGGGAAACCCTTCTTGTGGTCAGACAGATGTCAGCAGAGCTTCCAGGAGTTGAGACAGAGATTGACCAGTGCACCTATCTTGAGGTTGCCCGAGGAGCGAGTAGGATACGTAGTTTACTGTGATGCATCAGGGACCGTACTCGATTGTGTCCCGATGCAGGAGCGGGTATTGATCGCCTATGGATCACGTCAGTTGAGGCCGCATGAGCAGAACTACGCTACCCACGACCTGGAGTTAGCAGGAGTGGTCATCGCCCTGAAGACATGGTGGCACTATCTGATGGGCGAGCGCTTTACTATCTTTTATGACCACCAGAGTCCTAGGTCCATCTTCTCTAAGAAGGTTCTGATCCTGAGACAGTGGAAATGTATCGAGTTTCTCTAGGACTATGACTTTCAGATAGTCTATACTCCAGGGAAGGGGAACGTAGTAGCAGATGCCCTCAACAGGAGGTTGGGAATTCAGCTACTTGAGGAGGCAACGAAGCATCTAGCCTCTTTGCATATATCCACCGTGGATAGAGATCGAGCAGTCTTCCTTCAGTCTCTCACAGTCACTCCTCCACTTATACAGTGGGTTAAAGAGGCACCGCGTGGGGACGCTGACTGTGTGACGCGGCGTGCGCAGATATCCTCAGGACAGGCACCTGATGGTTTCTCCTTTGAAGCAGAGCACTACATCCTTTTCAGAGGACGGACCATGGTACCAGTTGCATTACGGGAGGAGGTGCTGAGAGAGTTTCACACTTCTCCCTTGGCGGTACATCCCGGAGTGGCGAAGATGTACCATGATCTCAGACGACATCACTGGTGGCCAGGCATGAAGAAGGCTGTGGCAGAGTTAGTTTTCCGATGCCTTACCTGCCATCAGTTGAAGGCTGAGCACCAGGTACCAGAAGGCTTGGTACAGCCCTTGGAGGTCCCGGAGTGGAAGTGGGATGGGATATCTATGGACATCATGACTGGACTTCCATGCACTTCCAGAGGTCACGACTCTATCTGGGTGATTGTTGACCGACTCAACAATTCGGCACACTTCTTACCCATCAGATAGCAAGGCTCAGTGGAGAACATGGGACGTATTTATGTTTAGGAGATTTTTCGACTTCATGATGTGCCATCATCTATCGTCTCCGATCGAGATTCTCGTTTTACTTCCCGGCTATGGAAGGGATTGCAGGAGGTGTTCGGGACGCATCTACGTCTAAGCACAGCCTTTCATTCTCAGACAGATGGTCAGATGGAGTGGACCATTAAGACTCTCTAGGACATGCTCCGCGCATGTGTCCTCGACTTTGGTCGTACCTAGGAGGACCACCTACCCTTGGTGGAGTTTGCGTACAACAACAGCTTCCACTCCACCATCGGGATGCACCATACGAGGCGTTGTACGTCCGACCGTGTAGATCTCCTTTGTACTAGACAGACCCTAGTGAGTCAGCACTTGTGGGACCAGAGATGGTCCAGGCCACAATAGAGAAGGTCCAGGTCATTCAAGAGCGGATGAGGACAGCTCAGAGCCGGCAGAAGTCTTATGCTGACAGGAGGCGGAGGCCACAGAGTTTGAGGATGGCGACCAAGTCTTCTTGTGGGTCTCACTTCGACGTGGTATACAGATATTTGGCCAAGGTGGCAAGTTATCTCCACTTTTCATCAGACCCTTCCTGGTCCTCAGCAGGATTGGAAAGGTGGATTATCGCCTGGCTCTACCACCTCAGTTGCACCGGGTTCACGATTTCTTCCACGTGTCTTTGCTGAGGAGATACGTGCACAACCCGATGCACATCATAGACCATGGGGTGATTCACGTTGAAGATGGGGAGACTTTTACAGAGGTTCCGGTGGAGATCAAGGATCGACAGTAGCGGGTCCTAACTTGGACGGTCGATTCCTCTAGTGTGCGTCAGATGGCAGCATGAGAATCTACGGGAGAGCACATGGGAGCGGGAGGCTCAGATGCATGCTCAGTACCCTCATTTGTTTCCCTAGTTTTGATGTATCTTTACGTGGACGTAAAGCCCCGAGATGAGAGTAATGTAAAGACCCGTAAAATTCAAGGGAAATTTTTTCTTAATTTTCTTTTGAGTTTTTCAAGAGCGCGGTTTCTGACGGCACCTGATTCTGAGGCCCGGTGTGCCCGTAATCAATTCCCGAAGTTTGGCTTGGCTACGTTCAGTGAACGAATGAGCGGGAATTTCTAACTTTTGAACCGGTGCCCGGAATCGAATTCTGAGGGCACCGATGAACTCGCAGCGCCGATATTCGCTTAAGGAGACCTTTTCCGAGGTTTCGTTTTATGCTTGTTGAGAGTTAGTTTTGGGGGAATTAAAATGAAGTTAAATAAAATGTGGAAACACATTTTATTTTTAACCTTGTTGGTTATATCCTCCCAATGGGAGTTAGATGTGGGACCCATATCCACTTAACCTCCCTTTAGAGGATTAAGTGTGGTGGGGCCCACACGAAGCCTAACTCCTCAACTCCGCTCAAAACTCCCCACAACTCCCACATTAATTTGACAACATGTTTAATTAATGAGGTGAGTTAGGTGTGGTTTAATTGAATTTCAATCTTTTGAAATTCATGCCAACAATTTACATTTAATTAATTAAACCAACTTAATTTATTATTTTGAGTGTTTGAATTCTTTTGAATTCATTTTTCCAACATTAAAATGAGAGATTTTATTCTACTCTTTGGGTTGGCATAAACATTGTGGGGAGAACTAAGGAGAGGAGAAGAACTTTTAGAAGACATTCAACCTCTCGTGGAAGAACGTTCCACGTTTATGAAGAACGTGAAGCAAAATCTCTGAACATCTTCAATCGGAGTAAGGAAGGGAAGCACCTCCGCCTACGAAGTATTCATAGAGTGACGTCTCGTCTCGACTTCAACGAGCTCTCCTCCCACCAACCTAGTCGGAACGACGCCCGACCTCCGCGACGCTCGTCTCCCGCAGCTCTTTGAAGAACTCCGTTCTTGAAAGCGAGGTAGGGGATTGTTGTTGTTTTATTTAATTTTTCCATTCTTCATTCTAGAATGTCGAACTATGAGGATAACGAATAAATGTTATTGTTTAATGAGAGGGGGTCCGGACCGCACAAACACGGCCGAAACCCCCTCCTATGTTCATATTTGTTTCATTGCGGATGGAACGGTATGGCGTGGTGCCGTCGCACCATGCGAGAATCACACGACTATTATTGCACGGCTCCGTCACACCACGCCATGGAATGAAATTCAGGAACGCGACGCCGTCATACCACGACAAAAGAAATCAAAGGCGCCGCGGCCGGAGCGGGGCCGCGGCGGAGGGGCGCGGTGCCGTCGCACCGCGCCAGACGACGAACGCCGCGGCCGGTTCCGAGACTCGGTGGAACAAGATGACCGACAGCCAGCAGTGCCGCCGGTGTCGGAAGCTGGAAGAGGACTGGCCTTTCCGGTCTCGTTGAGGAAGAACCGGTCGACCAGGTCGGGCCGGCCGGAAGTGAGAAGAACCGGGGGAATATAAATCCCCCGGCCAGCAGAACGGCCCCACATCATGAGGGGGGGGGGGGGGTTTGTCAAAGGGGGGGGGGCCACCGTTTCTCAATCAGCTCGGCCGAAGCCGAGCAGGCAGCCCGCCCTGCGCGCTGCGCCGGACCGGCGCCTGGACGGTCCGCCAGGCCAGAAAACCCCTGTTACCGAACGATTTGGGTTCAAATGCCCATAACTCGGTCTACGGATCTCCGAACGACGCGTCGTCAGCGGAAACACGATCCTTGGATCGAGACGGTCATTTCAGAATATTGCACTCAAGGTTTTGGAATGATTTGAGTTTGGCCGGGTTGGTTCGTACACGAAACCAACCGGGCCCTCAGAGCGGAAACACTCATATCTTGAGCTACGGACATCCGACTGACGTACCGTAAGCTTTTTTGAGTTCCTCTTATTGAGACAGATCTTTTGGTATACTCTTCCTGAGGGTTGGATTCAGGTGGAGTATGGTCGGGTTGGTATTGCCTTAAAAACCAACCGAGCCCCTGGAACCAAAAAGCCGATAACTCCCAGACCGGGTGTCCGATTGATGCGCCATCTGTTGCGTTGAGTTCCTATTGACAATATAGAAATTTTGGATACATCAACTCTGGAATTTGTGAATGTTGATTTATCAGCCTCTTGGATCGTGGAGCGGACCCTCCCGAACGATCTTGTTGTGTGCGGGAACCCTAGAGCTGGCTGCGACTACTACTGCGACTGCTACTGTGACTACGATGACTGTGCAGAGATCCTTAGTGGATTCGACGACAATGACTACATCACTCAGCGATCCTGTGTGGATCAGTGCTACAGATCCTGTTTGGGTCCGATCCTGTGTGGGTCAATGCTCAGCGGTCCTGTGTGAACCAGCGCCTACAGGTCCTGTGTGGGCCCGATCCTGTGTGGGTCTTTGCGGGGGTTAGTACCTATCGATCCTTTGTGGGTCCGATGACTTAGATGGATCAGTGATCACCTCTATCGTCTTTCGCAAAAGTATACCTCTGTGAGGTAAATCCTGTTTACCTTCCTGTGTGGATTGCATTTTTCTTTCCTTTGTGGAATACGTATACTTTCCTGTGTGGACTAGGTTGTACGTGGGCTCGGAGGTTAGAGCATATTGAAATGATGAATTAGGTATATGTATGGGCATATACCTAAGCAGTGTCGGTTGTTACTTCATGATTGTATCTTTCCTATGTGGTTTATCCTTTTTGGATTTTGGGAGACCTTCGGGGGTCTCGGGGTCCCTACTGAGTAGCTTATACTCACCCCTGTACGGGCTATGCCCACACTACGTTGTGTTGGTTGCAGACGACGGACAGTGTTGATCGTGGTTTAGGATAGCAGAGCAGGATGGTACCTGGAGGTGGACCACTGGGCGGGACGTACTCGGAGCGGACGGCGGGACCCGAGGAGCAGTGGAGCTATCTAAAACCACCCTACAGGTGGGATTTCTAGTGGACAGCTCTATGTAGAGGCCTTTTACTTTCAGTTGATGTTTTCCCTTTTGAGTTGTACTTTACTTTCAGTTTGGGTTTGTAAACTGGCCCATTTACTTTTCTGCACTTTCAGTTGTACTCTGTTTTTACTTAGTGTTTACTTTTCATCATGCTTACTCTGTGGTGCTTGTTTACTTTACATTGGAAATGCCTTCCCTTTTTACTGGGATTTACACCTTGGTGCTAGTCGCCAGCCCCTTGCCTATGGAAGGCGGGCTTGGGGTAGTCACGACATGGGCCCCGAGGATGGGTCGTGACAAATTGGTATCAGAGGAGTTAGGTTCTACCACGAACTCTGATCTTTTCTATGTGAAGCAATAGTGTTTAGCGTATTGAGTGTAGTTATCAGTCCAGGGAGTCCAGTATTGGTGCGGCGACCAACGTATCCGTACACCAGGTCCCTGACTTATGATTTCCGACTTAATGCACGAAAACATTGATTGCTTGTGTGTTTCAAAGTTTTCTTTGTGATTACTTTTTATCAGCTCACCAGGTATATAGTTCTGACCGTGGTGAACCTGTTTCCTTTTCAGGATGGCCCCACGGCGGCAGCCAGCTAGGGTTCCGAGAGTCAAGCGTGATGACAGCCCACCGAGCGACGAGGCCTCGATGCAGGGCCCTTGTTTAGCAGTGGCACCGACGGTAATTTTAACCGCCGAGCCCCCAATACTTCCAGCACTAGCCACTGACGATGCATGTCGCCTCAGCGCACTGCATGAGTTTCAGCGCCATCGATCACCCAGGTTTCATGGGGAGACGGACCCCCAGGCAGCCGAGGACTGGCTAGAGGCAGTCGTACTTGTTTTCAGGCTTGTGAGGACACCAGCAGACCTCATGGTGATCCTCGCTGCGAGCCTACTACACGTAGCAGCGGGCCGATGGTGGAGCTTAATTCTCCAGGTGCACGATGAGGCATGTCTACTTTGGACGGACTTTGAGAGCCTCTTCTGCTCGGAGTTCGTCCCAACCACCCTCTATGCGGAGCATATTCAGGAGCTTATTCAGCTGCGGCATGGCAGCATGGCGGTCGCTCAATACTCAGTGAGATTTACTGATCTCTCGCGCTACTCGACCGACATGGTACGAGACCAATTCTTCCGGGCCCGGACCATTGAGTAGGGTTTGAGACACGAGATTAGGGAATCACTGATCTCCCTCAGCATACCGACTCAGATACGAGTACTGGAGTGGGCTCTTTTGATCGAGAGCTTTCTTGCTGTGTCTACACCAGCGCCGAGACCCACCGCAGGGTGGCACTTGGCAGAGTAATCTGCACAAGGCAGTCGACGGATGACTCAGCGGTCCAGATAGACTAGACCCTCAGGCAGACGACCTCAGGACACTGGCTCAGTAGTGCGGGGCACACAGCACGGAGCCAGTCCTTCGAGAGGCAGACTGTGCTACTCGTGCGGCGGGCAGGGCCACATGGCTCGTGACTGCCCGACCCACCGTGCCGAGGAACATCAGACAATTGAGGGACCACCAAGGCAGAGGTAGAGGGTCGACGGTGGCGGTCCGCAGGGAGGAGGCGGACGAGGCATAGGATCCGGCCGAGCAGCAGTTGGTGGGCGACGCTTTGAGGCTCTACCACCACCATGACCAGGAGGTCCACCCCGACCACAGGGAGCTGGCGGACAGAGACATGCACAGCTCCAGGCAGCGGAGGCCTACGACCACGGCGCACCCGAGATGATTCGAGGTACTATCTGTGTATATTCCACCCTTGCTGCAGAACTTATAGACATAAGGCCGTGTCACTCTTTCATAGTCGCTGCCCTAGTTCGGAGCTCGGAGATTCCGACAGAGCCATTGGCTTGATCCTTACAGCTAGAGACTCCTACGGGAGTAGACTTGATGATTACGCAATGGTTTCGGCAGTGTGAGCTTACTCTACGAGGCGAATTCTTCGGCTGGGATCTTCTTGTAGCAGCGTCGAGGCCTTACGACGTCATCTTTGGCATGGATTGGTTATCTATGGTTCATGCACAGATTGACTGTTTTAGACACAAGGTGCGATGTGTGCGCACCGATGGGAGCAGGTTCATCTTCACCGACGAGAAGGGAGTCTTTACAACACAGGATGGATTTCCATGGAGGAGAGGACAGACCATCACTCATTAGTTGGCTAGCCTCATCCTAGGAGTAGTTGACGTGCAGAGTCCTAGTTTTCCTATAGTGGTGGATTAGTTTGCGGACGTCTTCCCCGACGATGTTCCAGGACTACCTCCTCGCAGAGAGGTAGACTTTTATATTGACATGTACCCCATGACATCCCCAATATCGACTATAGAATATTGGATGGCCCCCGCTGAGCTTTGAGTGCTCTGGGTACAGTTGGAGGATTTACAGGGCAAGGGGTTCATCTGACCTAGTGTTTCACCCTGGGCTTCTCCGATTTTGTTCGCCAAGAAGGCGGACGAGATCATGCGACTTTGTGTTGACTATCGTCACCTGAACCAGGTGACAGTGAGGAACAAGTATCTGCTACCGAGGATTTATGACCACTTTGATCATCTCAAGGGAGCACGGTGGTTCTCGAAGATAGACCTCAGATCAGGCTATCATCAGCTCAGATTTAGAGACGAGAACGTGCAGAAGACGACCTTCAGATGTCGGTATGGACACTATGAGTTCATGGTTATGCCATTCGGCATAACCAATGCTCCAGAAGTGTTCGTGGCCCTCATGAATAGGATCATTCAGCCATACCTCGATCGATTTTTCGTGGTCTTCATCGACGCCATTTGGATTTACTCGACGACTAAGGAGTAGCACGACTACCACTTACGGGTTTTACTGGACACACTCCGAGAGAACCAGCTTTATGGTAAGATCTCGAAGTGCCAGTTCTGGATACGTGAGGTCCACTTATGGGGACACGTCATCTCTGAGGCGGGAGTTGCAGTGGATCCTGCGAAGATCGAGGCAGTGTTAGCTTGGGAGCCACCCATGAGCGTGACAGAGGTGTGGAGTTTCTTGAGACTAGCTGGATACTACTGGAGAGTCGTTCCAAACAACCCTAGAGTTGCGGCACCACTCTCATATTTGACGAAGAAGGGGAAATCCTAACTGTGGTCAGACAGATGTCAGCAGAGCTACTAGGAGTTGAGACAGAGATTGACCAGCGCACCTATCTTGAGGTCATCCGAGGAGGGAGTAGGATACGTAGTTTACTACGATGCATCAGGGACCGTACTCGGTTGTGTCCTGATGCAGGAGCGGGCAGTGATCGCCTATGGATCACGTCAGTTGAGGCCGCATGATCAGAACTATGCTACCCATGACCTGGAGTTAGTAGGAGTGGTCTTCACCCTGAAGACTTGGTGACACTATCTGATGGGCGAGCGCTTTACTGTCTTTTCTGACCATCAGAGTCCTAGGTACATCTTCTCTAAGAAGGATCTGAACCTGAGACAGTGGCGATGGATTGAGTTTCTCCAGGACTATGACTTTGAGATAGTCTATACTCCTAGGAAGGGGAACGTAGTAGCCGATGCCCTAAGCAGGAGGATGGGTATTCAGCTACTTGAGGAGGCGACGGAGCAGCTAGCCTCTTTGAAGATATCCATCTTGGATAGAGATGGACCAGCCTTCCTTCAGTCTCTCACAATCACTCCTCCACTTCTACAGTGGGTCAGAGAGGCACAGCGTGGGGACGCTGATTGTGAGACCCGGCGTGCACAGATATCCTCAGGACAGGCACCTGATGGCTTCTCCTTTAGAGCAGAGCAGGACATCCTTTTCAGAGGACGTACCATGGTACCAGTTGCATTATGGGAGGAGGTACTGAGAGAGTCTCACACTTCTCCCTTGGCTGTACATCCCACAGTGGCGAAGATGTACCAGGATCTCAGATGACATCACTGGTGGCCAGGCATGATGAAGGTTGTGGCAGAGTTCATTTCTCGATGCCTCTCCTGCCAGTAGGTGAAGGCTGAGCACCAAGTACCAGAAGGCTTGGTACAGACCTTGGAGGTCCCGTAGTGGAAGTGGGATGTGATATCTATGGACTTCATGACTGGACTTCCATTCACTTCCAGAGGTCACGACTCTATCTGGGTGATTGTTGACCGGCTCAACAAGTCGGCACACTTCTTACCCATCAGAGAGAAGGGCTCAGTGGAGAGATTGGGATGTCTTTATGTTTAGGAGATTGTTCGACTTCACGGTGTGCCATCATCTATCATCTCCGATCGAGATGCTCGTTTTACTTCCCGGCTATGGAAGGGATTGTAGGAGTCGTTCGGGACGCTGCTACGTCTGAGCACAGCCTTTCATCCTCAGACGGATGGTCAGACAGAGAGGACCATTAAGACTCTCGAGGACATGCTCCGCGCATGTGTCCTCCACTTTGGTCTTACCTAGTATGACCACCTACCCTTGGTGGAGTTTGCGTACAATAATAGCTTCCACTCCACCATCGGGATGCACCATACGAGGCGTTGTACGACCGACCTTGTAGATCTCCTTTGTACTGGACAGACCATGGGGAGTCAGCACTTCTAGGACCAGAGATGGTCCAGGCCACAATAGAGAAGGTCCAGGTCATTCAAGAGTGGATGAGGACTGCTCAGAGCTGGCAGAAGTATTATGTTGATAGGAGGTGGAGGCCACTGGAGTTTGAGGATGGCGACCACGTCTTCTTGTGGGTCTCACCTCGACGTGGTATACAGAGATTTGGCCGAGGCAGAAAGTTATCTCTGCGCTTCATCGGACCCTTCCAGGTCCTCAGCAGGAATGGTGAGGTGGCTTATCGCCTGGCACTACCACCTCAGTTTCATCAGATGCACAACGTCTTCCAAGTGTCTCAGCTGAGGAGATACGTGCACGACACGATGCACATCATAGACCATGGGGTGCTTGACGTTGACGATGGGGCGACTTTTATGGAGGTTCCGGTGGAGATTGAGGATCGACAAGAGCGGGTCCTACCGTGGTCGGTCGCTTCCTCTAGTGCGCATCAGATGGCAGCATGAGAATCTCTGGGAGAGCACTTGGGAGCGGGAGGCTCATATGCGTGCTCAGTACCCTGATTTGTTTCCCTAGTTTTGATGTATCTTTACGTAGACGTAAAGCCCCGAGGTGGGAGTAATGTAATGACCCGTAAAATTCAAGGGAAATTTTTTATTAATTTTATTTGTAGTTTTACAAGAGCGCGGTTTCTGACGGCACCTGATTCTGATGCCCGGTGTGCCCGGAATCAATTACCGAAGTTTGGCTCGGGTACATTCAGTGAACGAACGAGCGGGAATTTCTAACTTTTGAACTGGTGCCAGGAATGGAATTCTGAGGGCACCGATAAACTCGCAGCACCGATATTCGCTTAAGGAGACCTTCTCTGAGGTTGTGTTTTATGCGGGATGAGAGTTAGTTTTGGGGGAATTAAAATGAAGTTAAATAAAATGTGGAAACACATTTTATTTTTAACCATGTTGGTTATATCCTCCAAAAGGGAGTTAGAGGTGGGACCCACATCCACTTAACCTCCCTTCAGAGAATTAAGTGTGGTGGGGCCCACATGAAGCCTAACTCCTCAACTCCCCTCGAAACTCCCCACAACTCCCACATTAATTGGACAACATGTTTAATTAATGAGGTGAGTTAGGTGTGGTTTAATTGAATTTAAATCTTTTCAAATTCTTGCCAACACTTTAAATTTAATTAATTAAACCAACATAATTAATTATTTTGAGTGTTTTAATTCTTTTAATTTCATTTTGCCAACATTAAAATGAGAGTTTATATTCTTTTCTTTGGGTTGGCATAAACATTGTGGGGAGAACTAAGAAGTGGAGAAGAACTTTTAGAAGACCTTCAACCTCTTGTGGAAGAACGTTCCACGTTTCCAAAGAACGTGAAGAAACACCTCAGACCATCTTTAAACAGAGCAAGGAAGGGAAGCATTGCCGCCTACGAAGTATTCAGAGAGTTACGTCTCGGCTCGACTTCACCGAGCTCTTATCCCACCATCCTAGACGGAACGACGCCCGACCTCCATGATGCTCGTCTCCCGCGGCTCTTTGAAGAACTCCATTCTTGAAACCGAGGTAGGGGATTTTTGTTGTTTTATTCAATTTTTCCATTCTTGATTCTAGAATGTCGAACTTCGAGGATAACGAATAAATTTTATCATTTAACGACAGTGGGGCCGGAACGCACTAACACGGCCGTAACCCCCTCCAATGTTCATATTTGTTTCCTTGCAGATGGAACGGGATTTCATGGTGACATCGCACCACGCGGGAATCGCACGACAATTATTGTGTGGCGCCGTCGCGCCATACTGTGGAATGAAATTCAAGAACGCGACGCCGTCGCGCCGCTGTAGACGCTGGAAAAGTCCGTTGTTCCCAAACGAAGCTCCGGATGCGGAAAGCGAGGTCATATTTGGAGTCAGAAGCGCGTTTCAGAAGGACCAGAGGGCTCGCACGGAATTTTGGAGGCCCGCGCGCAAAGTTGCAGTGCAGCGCGCAATCCTCCCGGGATGCGTGCAAAGTGTCGGGCCGGCGCACAGTTTTGTGCGCACGCTGCCCGCGCGACTCCCATGCGCGCCGGGGCCCCGATTCCGCGCCCGCGCCATGAATTGCGTGCCGGCTGCGAGATTCTGCGCCCGGGGTTGCCTATAAATATAAGGCGACCCCCAACGGTTTGAAGGTTGAAGAAATTCGAAGGGTCGCTTGTTCGCGCAATCCAACCCCCTCCGCGCGCAATGCCGATCCTCAGGTAACTCCTTTATTTCGCGCAATCCACTCCTCGTGTTGATCAGTCCGATGTCGTCCTCGCTGGATGTTAAACTCACGACATACCCCGTGTTAAACATGGGAAGTTGAGGAAAACCTCAGGTAACGTAGTTCCCCGTATCCAGCGCAGGATGCCTCAGGACATCACGCCTTCGAGAATCCCTATTAGGGACGGAAGGCAGACATGCAGAGCCACAGTGTTAAGACAAGCCCCCAACACCTGGAGCTACCCGGTCTCCTCACCGCAGGTTGCTGCCCCGACCAGACTCCTTGGAGCGTCTGGGCGGAAGCAGCGTAATTAACCAGTGTCCATAGAGATATGGCACCGGGAACGAGATTCACGAACATTCTTAAATCTATGAGGGAGACCCGGATTAGGCGACGAGTTCCGAGGAGACGTCCACAGAAGGAGGAGCCGACATCCCATCATCCCGGTTTCGATCAAGGAGAAGACGTCCCTGAATAAGGGAAGGACGCCGCCCGCCTTTGGAAAGAGGGACTGCGGGGCCACAAGCCATGCAACCATCCCCTCAGGTCCACGGGCGCAGGCGCGAACACGTCCTGGCGGAACATCGTTGGAACGAAAACCCGACGCACATCCGCACTGAAACAGAAAAACGGTGAACCCGACGTGAATCTCTTCTCCTCAATATGAAGACCGATAGATTTTAGAGGTGTTGGAAGACTAGCATGTTTCCCGGCCAAGCATTCAGCACCGGGGCACAGAACCCGCCAGGGGCTGGGGAAGGGAAATCGGGCACTCCGTCTCACGACGTCGATGGCCAGGGTTCCCCCCACGGAAGGCGTCGTGGCACTAACAGTTGGTTGTCGATTCCTTTTCGTGTCAGTATTAACGGGTTCTTCTCCCTGCTTTCAGGAATCAGGCCACCTGATCCAGTGCCCGATCACCGCCTGCCCACTGGCGCAGGGGTAGGGGAAACACCGACGCGGCTCCTCCGCGCGGTCCCGCCCGTTCCACAGTCATCCCAGCAGCCGCAACTGTGGGACAACCACGCCCTCTCTCCCCCTCGGAGGTCATCCAGAGAAGGGTGATCAACAACTTGGTGTGGAGATATGAGGAAGAGGGAGTCATCCCCACCAGGGACATGGCTCACCTAGACCTCGAGGAAGCTGCACCTCGCCACCAACGCCGCCCCCGAGGGCCGCGCATGGAGGCACCACTGCCTACCTCGACGTCCAACTGTTTCAGGAGTTTATCCCCGGAGCGCTCCGACAACTCCCTCCCCTATGCTGATGAGGTGGAGGATGTCCGGGAACACCCTATCCGAGATTCGCTCCAGGGATCCGCGATATGGGCTCCTGTCAGGCCACAGCGACATCGCCGCCAGGCCTCTCAAGTTGAAGAACGACCTCTCCACCTGCCCGCGCCGCTCCTCCCGACTCGTTTGTCCCGACGCCAACGTCGGGCACGAGCGGAAGAGGATGCCCACCTTGGGGCCCTCGCAACAGCAGCCGCGTTGGCCCAAGCCACTGCTGGCTCCAGTCACCAGGCCCATGCGCATCCTGAGCAGGGGCACTTCTATGCCCGACCTGGATCGAGGCCCCGACCGCCCCAAAGGCAGGTTGGGTCGACTCTCCCGGTTGCTGGTACATGCAATAGCCACCTCGGACCACCTCGCGGTAGCACTATTCACCAGCAGGGTCTACTCCATGTGGCCAATCCAAGAGGCATGGGTCATCCCACCTTCCGATCCCGGCCCGGAGGCCTGCCCGGAATCATCTCTCCCCGCGTCCCCTTTGATATCTGTCCCAGTGCTCCTCGCACCTTGGTTTCCAGTCCTCTTGGCCCCAGCACCGGTGTGGCCGTAGGACGCCAAGACAGAGATCAGCCATGCCCCGAAGAACCACCCAGGGGCAGGAAGGCGAGGCGTCGACGTCGAGGGAGGAATGTTAGGGAATTCCGAACAGAGATCAGACCGGTTCGTTTCTCTGATACAGAGGTGGAGTATGATTCGACGACAGATCCCTCCCCCCGATCCCACCAGTCAAGGGCAGGGGTAGGAATGCGGCACGTCAGCCTCGTACACACCGAGAGCGAGATCGATATGATCCCCGCTTCTCTCTGAAGGTATATCTGGAGTAGCGAGGGCCTGGTGGACCCCCAAGGATCAAGCTTGCGGTTGGTACCGACCCCTCCGGAAGCGCCTTCCGCCTCGATCGGAGAAGCCGAAGACTTTTTCTGGGGACCGACGGTCGAACCACGATCTAGTGCACCCCCGACGAGCACCGATGCCACGGCAGGATGTTCGCTCGCCGGCCCGTCATATCGTGATGTGGTAGCTGGGACACCGCAACCCTCAGGGGGCGGCCCGGGACATGGAGGCCAATCGGACTGCTCGCCGTATTCACCGCCGGCCAACCCCGCCGGCCCAGCGGCCTGCCTTGGTACCACTGCCGGTTCCCCATCCATTCCCAGTCGTTGAAGAAGAGCAAGGAGACCTGGGTCCCGAGTTTGAGTCATGGAGCTTCTGGACCGTCCTTGCAGAGGGACACTTCCCTGAGAAGTTTTGGCCAGTCCTAGGACCGGACTTTGATGCACCCGAATCGCTCACCCCAGATGAGTTCGAATGCTTCCGCCGAACTCTCTGGGAGACTCACTCCCGTCTTCACTACCTACAAATGCCATATCCCGGGAGTGAAGTGCACCTGGAGGATATTGGTGAGCAGTGCCGTCAGATTGACCTGGCCATGCTCCCCGCGGTTCGGCACCCCGGGTCATTTGGGAACCACGAGGCCCTCCAACAACGATGCGTTGAGTGTTTTCAAGTACTCCGCAAGGTTATCGAGGAAGCCACCCCCACGTGTATATCCGTGGATGGGGGCAGTACGCTTCCCTACGCTTCAGTACGATTCGCCGGCAGCCCGATTCGCTGGGTGGCCCTGAGGGTACATCCACAGGGACGGAAACGGTCAATATGGCTGACCTGTCGGGAGAGGGGAACGACTTGGAACTTCTCGGCGGGGGCTCTCCCCCCAAAGACAAGCCGTCGTTGGATCCATCAGTGAGAGTTACTCGTCACCAGAGGAACCTCCGGGGTCTCCCCACGCCCACTGAAGCACTGACGCTGAGCTGAAACGTCAGCAAAGGTGAAGAGCACGGCGGGGCTATAAAGCCCGCCGACCCATCTGCCTCCATGCAGAGGGCGGATGAGGATCCTGAGAAGGTCACGCTACGTCAACAGCTCACCGAGCAGAAGAAACTAGTTGACCAGCTCCTTGCCGAGCGCACTGCAGAGCGGCGGCCTGACTACGGTGATCCTAGGCCAGGACAACAGGGACAGGAACAACCACTCCTCGACGAGACTCTCCCGAGCAACCGTGATTGTGCCGTGTTTGCCGACAGGGGAGAGGTAGTTGCCTATGGAAAGAGGGCGCGATATGTTTCACCACACCCTCCCGAGTGGCGTGGCTACCTGAGAGACCCCGCTCGGATTCCTCCCGCTGCACCAAGGGCCGCTCCGCCCGCCATCCCACGAGCTGCCGAGTTCGACGACCCGGTCGACGACCCGATTGAAGGGCCATGCAATGCGCTCGTGGTTAGAGATCCTCGACAGGACTGGAACCCATGTCCGGACGATCCTATGGCGGCACTCATCGCCCGCTTGGAAGCCTTGGAGACTCGGCAAGTGGCAATCCCACCGGACGGCAAGCCATACCCAGCATGGGTGGATGACATGCCGGCACCTCCGGGATTCGGGAACCCCACTTTCGCCCCCTTCAACGGGACTGGAGATCCGCCACAGCATTTGGACCATTTCAACTCGAGGTGCGGGCCTATGTTGGGAACTCCGGCGCAGCAGGAGGCCGCTAAGCTTCGCTGCTTTGTCCAGACACTGGAAGGGCCAGCATTTGTCTGGTACATCCAGCTCCCCGTTGGGTCGATAACTAGCTGGGAGGACCTTCGTAGACAGTTCCTCTACCAGTTCAGTTCCATGACCCGGAAGACGAATATCGCAGACCTCTTCAAGTGCAAGCAAAGGCCTGATGAGCAAGTCGCGGATTTCGTCGCCCGATGGAATGGTCTTACGTATTCCCTTGACATGCCATTGACTCAGGAGCAGTTGCTGACAATGTGCGTCGGGAACGTCAAGACTGAGCTGGTCCCTTCCTTGATCACTTAGAATTACCCCGGAGGGTTCAGGGACTTCTCAGACAAAGCTCAACGTCTTGAGGAAGCTCTGCAACAGGCCAGTCAGGCACACCCGCTGCCTCCTATGATCCCTGCAAGGAGAGTCAGCAGGGCTGAGCCCGCTGCTGTTGCCCAGATAGAGGCCCCCAGGCAGTTGGAGCTACTGCCGGCGAGGCCAGCTCCATAGCCTCATAGGAATCCGCCTCCATGGGCTCAGTTCCTGGCCCAGCAGCGGCAGCCCCAGAACCGGCCGGCCCCTCCGCGTAATGTACCGCCACAACCTAGGCGAGATAATCAGGGTCCACCTCCACGGCAGGCCCCTCCAGCCCCTCGTCAAGACCACGCTCCCAGGGCCCCGCGGTACCTGACTTACTCATTTCACGAGGATCAGGTCCCCAGTTATTTCTGGAGTGCCCTGGAGTAGAGGATTGTGCGACTGCCTGAGTGTTGGAGGCCAGAGGAGGCGCATCTCACGGATAACCCCCACTACTACCCTTACCATCGGGCCCTGGGGAACACCATCCAGCGGTGCTACGTGTTTAAGGATTGGCTCCAAGACCAGATTAACAACAATGTAATCAGGTTGGGCCCTGCTCCAGCACAAGTGGCGGGTGTGTTCGTGGGATCAGATGACGATAGTGGCAACGAGGACGAATGGCAGCTGGTCTCCGACCGCGGGTCCCAAATGTATAATAACTGGATGGCCCGCAAGACGATCATTCACGCCTATGGAATCATTCGTGCGCGCTTGAATCAGCCTGAGCCCCCAGAATCTGCGGGTGCTGCTTCAGCATCGTCGTCCCAGCCTGCCTCTTCCGAGAAGAGCAAACGGCGGCGGCGAAAGAAGGAAGAGCGCGCCCCGCCAGGTCCGCCACTATCCCGCACTCTCAGTGATTTCATGCCCCCGGAGATAGGTATCCTTCCTCGGATCCGCCCGGTGATGGATTATTCGTCCGATGACAGTGTTGGGTACGCTTCGGTTAATACCGTCGAGCTGGTAAATCCCTTTTGGGTTCCCGACGTTGAAGAACACCAGGTGGACCTCCCTAGTGTCCCCGGTCGTTGCCACCATCGGAGGAACCGCAACAACAAGAGTCGCTGGGGCACGGCAGTTGGTACCTCTAGCCAGGCCGTGCACGCCACTAAGACTAGGCAGCAGGCTCAAAACCGAGCTCAGCGCGCGCAGCCCCCCCATCCGGGGATGACGGATTCCCCTCCGCCACCATTTGTGGTGTGGGACAAGGCAGAACCGCCTCAGCCGCGCCGCGACCAGCTCCGTCCTGCCACGAGTCCATCCCGGCCTCCTGGCCCCAGTACGGTGACCACTTCCCGGGCTGCAACCAGTGAACAACGAGATGCGCCAAGTACCAGTCAGACGCCGGTCCAACCAGCAAGGCCCATCATGCATCCAACCGCAGAGCAACCTCCTGCAACCAGGGGCTCGCACTTGGCAAGAAAGTATGATGTCCTGAAGCACTTGGCCGACATCCCAACAAGGCTCTCCATCCTTGAGGCTCTGCACATGTCACCTGAAATGCGCGAGGCGCTCGCCGAAGCCCTGAAGAGCCCCCTCCAGTTTGAGACGGAGATTGCGGTTGCAGAGGCCTTTCACGCCGAAGCGATTGAGGACGCCGAATGCCAGGTGGTTATCTCGTTCTCTGGTAAGGATGAAGACCCTCCTATACAGGGGCACATTCGTCTGTTGTATGTCACTGGCATGTTCAATGGCCTTGAAGTCCGGCGCTGTCTTGTCGATACGGGGTCCGGGATTAACCTGATTCCAAATTGGACGCTCCGGAGATTGGGGTTGTCAGAGGATGACTTGATTCCCTCCGACCTTAGGATCCAGGGGTACGACCGCACCGAGCAAACTCCGGTCGGCAAGATATGCTTGAAGACCCAGTTCGGTGGCCTGATTTCCAACACCGAATTCATTGTAGTCTCTCAGGACACTGCGTAAAACGCATTGATGGGCAGGCCATGGCTCCACCTTCATGCTGCGGTTCCCTCGTCATACCACCAATGCCTTAAATACTCCCTCAATGGTCGAGTAGGCGTGCTTCAGGAAGAAGCGTCTCCTTTTGCCTCATGTGAAGCCCGCTATCTGGACGCGGACTATTACAAGAGCAAGGACAATTAGATTCTGGCAGCTGAGGTTGAGCCTGTCGCTGTTGCAAGTGATCCCTAGGCAAGTTTGGATGACGCTTACGTCCTCCCGATTCAACGGTTGGATGTAGCCATGGTCTCGACGGCCTGTGAGTCTCCTGAAGAGATGACCGCGACCGCCCGTGCCAGCACCAGTGGCCCAGCAGGATCTGGTAGCCCCAATGCAGTTTCCAACACAGTCTCTCCCGTGGACGATCCCTCCCCGAGTGGAGAGGATGTGGAAGATGCACCCCCAGCCTTTGAGGAGGGCGTCTCCGCCACGGTCGATGAGTTAGTACAGGTGAACCTTGGAACCGAGGCAGATCCAAGACCCACATTGGTCAGTGCCGCCATGCCCTCTGAGGAGCGGCAGTAGTACGTGGACTTTCTCAGGCAGCACCGTGATGTGTTCTCTTGGGGCTATGACGAGATGTCGGGGCTAGATCCTCATGTAGCCGTCCACCGCCTTGGTCTCCCGGCGAACCATCGCGGGTTCAAGCAGCCTCCCAAGAAGATGCACCCATCACACGGTGCCATGGTTGAGGCCGAAGTTGACAAGCTTATCAAATCAAACTTCATGAGGGAAGTTCAGTACCCCAAATGGCTGGCCAACATTATGCCGGTCAGGAAGAAGAACGGGCAGATCAGAGTCTGTATCGACTTCCGCGATCTCAACCGCCATTGTCCGAAGGATGACATTTCTCTTTCAGTGACAGAGCTATTGATTAACGCCACAGTAGGGTTTCAAGCCCTCTCCTTCATGGATGGATACTTCGGATACAACCAAATCCGGATGGCCCCTGAGGATGAGGAGTTCACTGCTTTCAGGGCCCCCCAAGGTATCTTTTGTTACCGGGTCATGCCCTTCGGCCTGAAGAATGCAAGTGCCACCTATCAACGGGCGATGCACCGCATATTCAAGCCAATCCTCGGCATACTTGTGGAATGCTACGTCGACGACTTGGTGGTCAAATTGCGCCAGCGTCAGGACCATCTCAAAGATCTTGAGAAAGTGTTCGGCTTCCTCCGGTCTCGCTGCCTGAAGATGAACCCGTTGAAGTGTCCCTTTGGGGTCACCTCCGGGAAGTTTCTTGGCATTGGGGTAAGATACCGGGGTATTGAGATCGACCCAGAGAAGATCAGGGCGGTTAGCCAGATGCCTCCCCCAGGTAACATCCGGGAACTGCAAGGGTTCCAAGGCCACTTAGCCTATATACGCCGGTTCATCGCGAATCTGGCCGGCAAGTGTAAGCCCTTTTCACGGCTCATGAAGAAAGGCGCCACCTATGTATGGGATAAGGATTGTTAGACTGATTTCGAGGAAATCATGCAGTACCTACTTCAAACTCCGGTTCTGATGCCGCCTGTATCCGGGACCCGCTGGTCCTTTATGTGACCGCCCTGGAACGGTCCCTTGGTGCCCTTCTCGCCCAGAAGAACAACGAGGGAACGGAGAATAGCCTCTATTACCTCAGTCGCATGCTCCTCGATGCGGATGTTAGGTATTACCCCATCGAGAAGAGCTGCCCGGCGCTCGTATTTTCCATACAGAAATTACGCCACTACTTGCAGCACCATGAGGTACAGCTGGTTTCTCGGGTAGACCCGTTGAAATATATCCTGAGCCGGCCTATGTTGACTGGCTGTCTAGCATGGTGGGCTGTGATTCTCCAGTAGTTCGACATCATGTATGTGTCTCAGAAGGCCATCAAAGGGCAAGCGTTGGCGGACTTTCTAGCTGCTCATCCAACCTCCGCGGATCAGCCATTGGATCTTGGCTTTCCCGATGAGTCCATTCTCTCGGTCGATCATGTCGATCCATGCTGGCAGAGGCACTTTGACGGTGCCTCCCAGAGCCCCACCGGTAGAAGACTCGATAATCCTAATCTCAACAGAGTGGGTTTGGGTATCGTCTTCATTACCCCAGAGCAAGCTGTGCTGCCATAATCTTTCCTGTTGTCAGAGGGTTGTACCAACAATGAGGCGGAATACCATGCCCTCATCATTGGCCTCGAGTTAGCTCTCGAGATCGACGTGCCCCATCTGTGTGTGAAAGTGGACTCTGAGCTTGTCGTTAGGCAGATCAATGGAGACTATTTTGTTAGGAAGCCGGAACTTGTGCCATTGCTGGAGTGCACCCTCCTCCTGATGGCCCAGTTCCCTTCTCGGCCAGAAATTTTCCATATTCCCCGGTCGCAGAACGGTCGAGCAGATGCTTTGGCCAGCCTTGTTGCGTCGCTCGCGGAGCCTGAACATGACAACCTGATTTTCCGCATGACACACCGCAGACTCATCGCTCCTGTTATACCGGAGGGAGATCGCGGCCCGTCGGTAAGTAATCTCACCACGGTTGCCCCTATGCCTAGAGCCCTGAGTACCACAGATATGGCAGTCGAACCAGCCCTTGATTGGAGGATGCCTTTGGTTGAGTACCTCCAACATGGCATTCTCCCGTCGGATCAGGCCGAGTGCGAGCGAGTTCGACGCCGCACATCGCAGTTTGTCCTCCAGAGTAGTCCCGGCCTGGAGCAGATCCTCTATAGACGCGGATTTGATTGTGTTCTCCTCCGTTGCCTTCAGGGAGTTGAGATCCCACGAGTCATGCAAGAGGTTCATGCTGGTTCATGTGGTGCCCACCAGACTGGGCCGAAGCTGTCCCACCAGATTCGGAGGTTGGGATACTTCTGGCCCTCCATGATCCATGACTGCATCGAGTATGCCAGGAGGTTCCATGCATGCCAGGTTCATGCGAACTTTGTGCATCGGCCGCCGGAGCCTCTCCATACCACCAGGTATTCTTGGCCCTTTACAGTCTGGGGACTGGACGTTGTGGGACCTTACCTGCCGGCGACAGCTCGCCAGTGCCGGTTCATTCTGACCGCCACGGACTTCTTCTCCAAATGGGCAGAGGCGATTCCGCTCAGAGAGGTCAAATCCTGTTCTATCGCTGACTTCGTGACCTCCAACATCATCTATCGATTTGGGGTGCCTCACGCTATCCTCACGGATAACGGAGCCAATTTCCGAGCAGCCGAGTTGAAGAAGTTGTACGCCAAGTACAACATTCGCTCGAACCATACATCTCGCTATCATGCACAGGCAAATGGACAGATTGAGGCGTTTAACAAAACCCTCTCTAACATTCTGCAAAAGATGGTTGGTCAGAACAAGAAGAGTTGGCCGGACAAGCTCCCCAACGCCCTCTGGGCTTATCGGACAACGACTCGCAATTCCACCCAGATGACCCCTTATTCCCTGGTGTATGGAGCTGAGGCTGTCCTGCCCATCGACATCCAGTTACCGTCCTTGCGCACTGCGGTCTACGACCAGCAAGCACCAGACAGAGCTGCTGAAGCCCGTCTGGTCGAGTTGGAAGCACTAGATGAGAATAGACTTCGCGCTTTGCACAACTTGGAGAGGCATCAAAGCCGAATGGCTTGAGATTTCAATAAGAAGGTTCGCCTCCGCTCCTTCCTGCAGGGTGACCTAGTACTGGCCCTGAGAGCACCAATGATCCCTGGCAGGATGCCGCCCATGTTGGAGCCCAAGTGGGAGGGACCCTTTGTCGTCCACAAGGTCTATCCCAATGGCGCGTACTCCCTAGCGACTATGGATGGTGAGCATGTCACTCCTCCCACCAACGCTAGGTTCCTCAAGTAGTACTTTTCCTGACTGGACCTCGTCCGAGCTACAAGACGTTAAACTGTTCAGCATTCATCCTGCATGACGCTAAACTGCACCTCGTCCGAGCTACAAGACTTTAAACTGTTCAGCATTCGTCCTGCATGAGGATAAACTGCACCTCGTCCGAGCTACAAGACGTTAAACTGTTCAGCATTCGTCTTGCATGATGCTAAACTGCACCACGTCCAAGCTACAAGACGTTAAACTGTTCAGTATTCATCCCGCATGACGCTAAACTGCACCACGTCCGAGCTACAAGACGTTAAACTATTCAGCATTCGTCCCGCATGACGTTAAACTGCGCTTCAAGAACTACGTGTGGCTTGATTCCCATCCTTATGGGATACGTAGGAATTCCCGGATGTTTGAAACTTCGGGTCCAGCCCCCACCTCTTAAAGATTCCCTCTTCCCTTGGGAATCCGCCGCTTTCGGGTCACCCTCAATGCGTGTCCCTGGCCCCCTTGCAATGGTCCACCAGTGTCAAGAGCACTCTGGTCTATTGCCAGGAGGGTCAGGTTCAGATTTGTCAGGTTCCTTCCACCTTTCAGGCTTCATGCTCCCCTTTATTCGGACCCATCATCTACGCCCTGGGTGGAACCCCCATGAGCGGTCTGGATACAATGCCTCAGTGCTCTCCCACCGATCCGGGCTGGTACCCCCAAGGGCCTTGGGCAGCAAGTCGATATGAATCCTGCGCTTGAGCGGTTGATGCTCGTTTGCTGCCTCATTCCATCAACGGTCAGTGCGATATTGATGCTGCTTTTCCGCCACGGTCAGCAGTACTCCCATATCATTACGCCGGTGCCCCCAGTCCTTGAGTGAATGGCCGCATGATTCACATTACGATTTCCACCTCCCATTCTGACCAGGCGAAACCTCGACACTCTTGACACTATCCCTCAGTGCATCTTCGCATATCCAGGTGGTAGGACCATGATGCGGCGTACTTCGAGGTTCTTATGGTCCGAGCTCTACGACCTTAAACTAAGATCTCCCTTTTTTCTCGTCCAACATGACGTTAAACTGTACTTCGTCCCGCATGACGCTAAACTGCAACTCGTCCAAGCTACAAGACGTTAAACTGTTCAGCAGTCGTCCTGCATGACGTTAAACTGCCTCTCAAGAACTAGGTGCGGCATGATTCCCATCCTTATTGGATACCGAGGAACGCCTGAACATTCATGTTTCAGGCCCAGCCCCATCCTTCGGGAATTTCCATCCCATCTCGGGCCCTTGGCCCAAGTGCCTCTCGGTATGCGGCGTATGGTGTGAACGTGGGGCTATGCCCTCATTCACGTCGTTTTGCTCACCACGCTGTACGCCCCCCACGTTTGGGGATGCCTTCCGCTCCCCCCTTTTCCTTTTTTCGTCCTCCATGACGTTAAACTGCCCTTCAAGAACTACGTGCGGCTTGATTCCCATCCTTATGGGATACATAGGACCGCCTGAACATTCATGTTTCAGGCCCAGCC
This sequence comes from Viscum album, assembly GCA_963277665.1. Taxonomy (NCBI): domain Eukaryota; kingdom Viridiplantae; phylum Streptophyta; class Magnoliopsida; order Santalales; family Viscaceae; genus Viscum; species Viscum album. The sequence continues at coordinate 409,285,578 of OY728128.1, read as the reverse complement.
CCATTTCCCGGGAATCTCTATCCCACGTTGGGCCTCTGGCCCAAGTTCCCATATTTTTTGTGCGAGGCGTAACACGTGAGAGGGGGATTATGTCCTCATTCACGTCGGTCTACTGGCCGCGCCGTACGCCTCCCCCGTGTGTGGAACTACCTCACACCCCTCATCGTCCTGCATGACGTTAAACTACCTCTCAAGAACTACGTACGTCTTGATTCCCATCCTTATTGGATACGTAGGACCGCCTAGACGCTTGTGTTTTAGGTCCAGCCCCGTCTCTTGGTTGATCACGAGGATCTGCCGTCTTTTGGTTGCTCTCAGGGTGATTCCTCCGACCCTTTCCGGTGATCTGTTAACATGTTTTGGGTACTCCGGTCTATGACCCGTAGTGTCAGATTCAATCCCGGCAAGTCCTGTGTTGCTTGTCGGGCCTCGCGCTTCCTCTTGTTCGAGCCTTCACTCAAAGGGATCCTTGTTAGTGGTTTCGGTACGATGCCTCAGTGCTCTCCTACCGCTCCGGGTCGATTTACCAGCGGGTCCTGGGCTGCAAATCGATATGAATCCCGCGCTTGAGTGGTTGATGCTCGTTTGCTTGCCTCATCCTAGGCTGACGTGATCGGATGTTGTGTTGCGAATATGGTCAGCGACATCCTTGATCGCCATGTCGGCTCTTTCAGGCTCTGAACGTTGGTTGCACAGTCCTTATCACACTCCGCCTTTGTGCGTTGTAGTGGAATCTCGACACTCTCTTCATACTGACCTTCAGTACACCTCTACATGTTAGGCAGGCCAACCAGGGTAATGGTGTCTTTCGAGGCTCCCACGATCTGAGAACCAAGGATATATGCTGATTTCCTCCCTAAGGGCCATGTGTAGCTGGACCCTCATCCCCATAAGGAGGAAGGAGTCGCCCGAACAATCGCGTTCTGGGCCCAGTATAGCTGGAGGCTAGCATCTCTACCCCTCGGGTGATGGACATACGCAGGCCCCTATCCCAGGATCCTTCTCCTGGAATCGTGCGTGACCGTAGCGCTGGGATGTGTCCCCACCTCCGCTGGGTCCTCCGTATCGCAATAAGCGGATTCCTCCATGGTCCGAACCACACGACCTTAAACTGTGTTGCCTGGTCTTACCACACGACTGTAAACTGTGATCGTCTTGGCCGCCCGACGAGAAACGGCACTGCATCATGATGTTCTCCTCAGGGGACACTCACGTTGGGCGCTGGTTAATAACCACGCCATTTATCAATGCCTTTCATGGCTTGATTATTGTGGCGACGCTAGGGATTTCTTAATCATAGGCTTGTCGCTGCACAAAGAAAAACCATCCACCTTTAAGGACAAACAAGAAATATCAAATGCCGCTTCTTCTGGGTGCGAGGGGCAGACCCGCACCCCTCCCCGCGCTGGTGCCCGATTGTGTTGCGCCACACTTCAAGAACTACGTGTGGCTTGATTCCCATCCTTATGGGATACGTAGGAACGCCCGGATGTTTGAAACTTCGGGTCCAGCACCCCACCTCCTAGAGATTCCCCCTTCTCTGGGGAATCCACCACCTTCGGGTCACCCTCAAGGCGTGTCCCTCGACCCCTTGCAGTGGTCCACCGGTGTCAAGAGTACTCTGGTTTATTTCCAGGAGGGTCAGGTTCAGCTTGGTCAGGTTCCTTCAACTTTTCAGGCTTCGTGCTCTCTTTCATTCGGACCCATCGCCTACGCCCTAGGTGGAACCCCCGTGAGCGGTCTGGACACAATGCCTCAGTGCTCTCCCACCGACTCGGGCTGGTGCCCCCAAGGGCCTCAGGCAGCAAATCGATATGAATCCTGCGCTTGAGCGGTTGATGCTCGTTTGCTGCCTCATTCCATCAACGGTCAGTGCGATATTGATGCTGCTTTTCCGCCACGGTCGGCAGTACTCCCATATCGTTACGCCAGTGCCCCCAGTCCTTGAGTGAATGGAAGCATGATTCACATTACATTTTCCACCCCCCATTCTGACCAGGCAAAATCTCAGCACTCTTGACACTATCCCTCAGTGCATCTTCGCATATCCAGGGGATCGGACCACGATGTGGCGTACTTTGAGGTTCTTATGGTCCGAGCTCTAAAACCTTAAACTAAGATCTGCCCCTATGGTCCAAGATCTACAACCCTAAACTAAGATATCCCCAAACGGGGTTCTACATCCCACATGACGTTAAAACTGCACTCCCAGAACTACGTGTGGCTTGATCTCCATCTTGATGGAGTACGTAAGAACGCCTGGGCATCTCGACTCGGGTCCAGCCTCAGGGATCGCAAAGTCCCGCCCCTCCTCGTCGCCGACCGTCTGGCCTGGCTTCTGGTAGAGTGGTGCAGTTGTGATATTCTCCCCGATTCAGCTCGGGATGCCCCATTGCAATGATGGGAAGCGACAGTTTCCTCGTCAAAGAGGTTCTGTCTGAGAATTGGGGTGATTCACAGCCAGATTAGTGCATCCGCCTTATACGCTTTCCCCACGGTGGCGTAATTTTGTGAGCTTTAGATTCTGTCCGAACAAATCATCACTTCACCCCATGCTTCGCATGCCCTGTTGATCCGGATTTCCACCCTTGTGCCTGAAGGAACCCCCAAAGCTGTATTGATGATGACATGTGATCCGCCTCCTGCAATATGAATGATGACCATCGGTCCGTCTATTGCAGTAGTATGGTCGATTGATCCATTGTCCTCTTGCCGTCTTGGGCATTTCCTGGAAGGCCGACCGTCGTGGATTTCTGAATTCGGGACACGTGATTCACCCTTTTTCATCTTCCTATGTTCGAATAAAATCTCAACGCCCCTAGCGTTGTCCCACTCGTGTGTCGGAACAAGTCGGGGGGGGGGGGGATGGTACATTGATTAGGTCTGAGGTCTCCTTTCCTAGGAATGGACTCCCTCTTTTCCTTAGAAATACAGGCCCAATTGTGGATGCATGAAGCTTGGTTAACGCTCCCGCAAGACAATGAATTGTGGTTGAGCACGATAAGCCAAAAGATGCGTTCCGGCGTCTCCCTCAGAACCCGATCGTTGCGACCTCTCGCCGATCAGATTCCGAGGGGGGGCTTTTGTAGACGTCGGAAAAGTCCTTTGTTCCCAAACGAAGCTCTGGATGCGGAAAGCGAGGTCATATTTGGAGTCAGAAGTGCGTTTCAGAAGGACCAGAGGGCTCGCGCGGAATTTTGGAGGCCCGCGCGCAAAGTTGCAGTGCAGCGCGCAATCCTCCTGGGATGCGCGCAAAGTGCCGGGCCGGCTCGCAGTTTTGCGCGCCCGCTGCCAGCGCGACTCCCTTGCGCGCCGGGGCCCCGATTCCGTGCCCGCGCCATGAATTGCGCGCCGGCTGCGAGATTCCGCGCCCGGGGTTGCCTATAAATATAAGGTGACCCCCAACGGTTTGAAGGTTGACGAAATTTGAAGGGTCGCTCGTTCGCGCAATCCAACCCCCTCCTTGGGCAATGCCGATCCTCAGGTAACTCCTTTATTTCGCGCAAGCAGGCCTCGGGGTTCGCCTTTGCGCGCAATCCCTTTTTCCCCTTTCCATTGACCAAATCCTCAACTGAAGGCTTTCGCGCTCAAAAGAAGCCTCTTGCACGCAATTGTCCCCCGGGTGCGCGCAATCCAGCCCGATTGCGCGCACCCCACTTTTCTAAGAGGCCATTCGTTAAAGAATGGGCCGTTGCCCCCGTGCGCTATCCGAAGCCCGGTGCGCGCAATCACAATCATCCGCGCGCAAAGTGTGGGCCCAATTGCGCGTCAGCCCGCCCAATTGCATGCCGACCCGCGGTATTGCGCGCTAAGCTCCTCTTTTGCGCGCAAACCGCCAGGGTCGCCCCTTTGACCTCCTGAGGGTACCCGCCTGCGTGGCGCCCGATGATCTTCATCCCGAGTGCCCGCATCGTGCGTTGTCTTCCCGTGCGGCCCTCCAGGCTCGCGCGAAGTGACACAGACCCATCGGCGACACCACTCGTCCGAGCTACAAGACGTTAAACTATTCAGCATTCGTCCTACATGACGCAAAATTGCACCTCGTCCAAGCTACAAGACGTTAAACTGTTCAGCATTCGTCCCGCATGACGCTAAACTGCACCTCGTCCAAGCTACAAGACGTTAAACTGTTCAGCATTCGTCCAACATGACGTTAAACTGCACCTCGTCCGAGCTACAAGACGTTAAACTGTTCAGCATTCGTCTTGCATGACGCTAAACTGCACCTCGTCCAAGCTGCACAACGTTAAACTTCATAGCATATGGGCCTCCTCAAGGTGTATGCCCCAAACCCCATCGTCCAACACGACATTAAACTGTACTTCGTCCGGCAAGACGTTAAACTGTCCGCTTCGTCCTCAACACACGACGTTAAACTGTACTTCGTCCGGCAAGACGTTAAACCGTCCGCTTCGTCCTCAGCACACGACGTTAAACTGTACTCCGTCCGGCAAGACGTTAAACCGTCGACTTCGTCCTCAACAAACGACGTTAAATTGTACTTCGTCCGACAAGACATTAAACCGTCCGCTTCGTCCTCAACACATGACGTTAAACTTTACTTCGTCCGGCAAGATGTTAAACTATCCGCATCACCCGATCTCGTGCCTCGCACGCAGGGTCCCCCCTGGTTTGGATGTGGCCCCCACCCGCTCGTCTCTGCAGGGATGTCGGGATTGCCCCTCTTTAGGGACGATTTAATTGGAGTGGCCTTCGCCCACGGGGGTAGGGTATTACAAACCCCTAGTTTCTTGTGGGAGACTGCACGTGTGTATCTCCATTGTGCTTCCCCACTGCCGAAGCTAGTAGAGGGCGGGACAGGGATCGAGGTGTCTCTCACCTTCGGCCCAAGTCCCTCTCCAACTGAGTTTTTCCGCATCCAGGTTGACTCAGTGCGTAAGTCCTGACAGAATGAACTACGTGGACTTTGATCCCTGTCTCCTAAACAGGGTACATAGGAAGCCTCCCTGAGGTTCAAGCCCACCACCTGGTCGTCCCGGTCATATTCACGTCGGTTCGTCCCTCAGTGGACCCCTCACGGGTTCACATTCACGTCGATTCACTTATGAATCATCCCTTGTGGGGGGCTGCACATGTGCATCTCCATTGGGCTTCCCCACTGCTTTTTTCTATTTCTCTCTTCAACGTCCAGCATGACGTGAAACTGTGATCCACCCTGCCGTTCCATCCCCCTCTGTGCGAGGTGGTTCGGTTCAATCCTCTGCCCTCCAGCCTCGACCTCCCCGTGAGTCGGCTTTCCAACGTCCAGCATGATGTGAAACTGTGATCCACCTGGCCGTCCCATCCCCCTCTATGCGAGGTGGTTCAGTTCAATCCTCCGCCCGGCGGCCTCGACCTCCCCGTGAGTCGGCTTGCCAACGTCCAGCATGACGTAAAACTGTGATCCACCCGGCCGTTCCATCCCCCTCTGTGCGAGGTGGTTCGGTTCAACCCTCCGCCCGGCAGCCTCGACCTCCTCGTGAGTCGGCTTGCCAACGTCCAGCATGACGTTAAACTATATATCCGAACTACGCTGACATTGATCCGTGCAAACACGCGGTACGTAGGAAGCCCCTACGGGGTCCAAGCTCTTCACTCCATCATCCATCTTGATCCTTACCTGGGCCGCCACATCCCGGTGGGGTCATGCCATTTCATTCCACTCCACTTCACTCGGGAAGCCTCCCATGTGCTGGCCCCAGCGTCGGAGGTTCCCCGCAAAGGGTTCTGTCATCTGATCCACTCCTCGTGTTGATCAGTCCGATGCCGTCCCCGCTGGACGTTAAACTCGCGGCATACCCCGTGTTAAACATGGTAAGCTGAGGAAAACCTCAGGTAACGCAGTTCCCCGTATCCAGCGCAGGATGCCTCAGGCCATCACGCCTTCGAGAAGCCCTATTAGGAATGGAAGGCAGACATGCAGAGCCGCAATGTTAAGACAAGCCCCCAACACTTGGAGCTACCCGGTCTCCTCACCGCAGGTTGCTGCCCCGACCAGACTCCTTGGTGCGTCTGGGCGGAAGAAGCGTAATTAACCGGTGTCCATAGAGATATGGCGCCGGGAACGAGAATCACGAACATTCTTAAATCTATGAGGGAGACCCGGATTAGGCGACGAGTTCTGAGGAGACGTCCACGGAAGGAGGAGCTGACATCCCATCATCCCGGTTTCGATCAAGGAGCAGACGTCCATGAATAAGGGACAGACACCACCCGCCTTTGGAAAGCGGGACTGCGGGGCCACAATCCGTGCAACCATCCCCTCGGGTCGACGGGCGCACGCGCGAACGCGTCCTGGCGGAACAGCGTTGGAACGAAAACCCGACGCACATCGGCACCGAAACAGCCGCGTCAAAACAAATCGAAGGTGCCGCGGCCGGAGCGGGGCCGCGGCGGAGGGGCGCGGTGCCGTCGCACCGCGCCAGATCATGAAGCCTGTGGCCAGTTCCGGGCTGCGGCGGAACAAGATGACCGGCGGCCAGCCGGTGTCGGAAGCCGGAAGGGGACCGACCTTGCCAGTCCCCTTCAGGAAGAACCGGCAGGCCAGGTCGGGCCGGACGGAAGGGAGAAGAACCGGGGGAATTTAATTCCCCGACCAGCAAAACGCCCCCCCATCATGAAGGGGGGCACGGTTACACAAAGGGGTGGCAGGCGCCCCCCGTTTCTCAATCAGCTCGGCCGAAGCCGAGCCGGCAGCACGCCCAGCGCGCTGCGCTGGACCGGCGCCTGGCCAGTCCGCTAGGCCTGGCCTGGTCGTGCCGCGCCGCGTCGGGCTGGGCTGGGCCGTGCCGGGCCGGGTCGACGCTGTCCGGGGCGGGTCGACCCGGTTCGGGCCAACCGGGGGGTCACGGGCCGGGTCGGCCCGGGCCCGAAACCCCCATTACCAAACGGTTTGGGTTCAAATGCCCATAACTCGGACTACGGATCTCTGAATGACGCGCCATCAGTGGAAACGTGATCCTTGGATTGCGACAGTCATTTCGGTATATCGCAGTCAAGGTTTTAGAATGCTTTGAGTTCAGTCGGGTTGGTTCATAGACGAAACCAACCGGGCCCTCAGAGCGGAAACGCTCATATCTTGAGCTACAGACGTCCAATTGACGTATCGTCAACTTTTTTGAGTTCCTATTAGTTAGACGGATCTTTTGGTATACTCCGCCCGAGTTTTGGATGCAGGTGGAGTACGGTCGGGTTGGTTTTGCCTTAAAAACCAACCGTGCCCCTAGAACGAAAAATCTGATAACTCCCAGACCGGGAGTCCGATTGACGTGCCTTCTGTTGCGTTGAGTTCATGATGATGATAAGGAACTTTTGGATACATCAACTCTAGACATTGTGAAAATTGATGTATCAGCCTCTCAGCTCGTGGAGCGGACCCTCCCAAACGAGCTTGTTGTGTGTGGGAACCCTAGAGCTGGTTGCGACTACTACTGCAACTGCTACTGTGACTACGAAGACTGTGAAGAGATACTTAGTGGATTCGATGACAACAACTACAACACTCAGTGATCCTGTGTGGATCAGTGCTACCGATCCTGTGTGGGTCTGATCCTGTGTGGGTTAGCGCTCAGCGGTCCTGTGTGAACTAGTGCCTACAGGTCCTGTGTGGGCTCGATCCTGTGTGGGTATTTGCGGGGGTTAGTACCTATCAATACTTTGTGGGTCCGATGACATAGATGGATCAGTGATCACCTATATCGTCTTTCGATGAAGTATACCTGTGTGAGCTGAATCCTGTTTACCTTCCTGTGTGGATTGCGTTTTTATTTCCTGTGTGGAATATGTATACTTTCCTGTGTGGACTGAGTTGTACATGGGCTCGGAGGTTGGAGCGTATTAAAATGATGACTTAGGTATATGTATGAGAATTTACCTAAGTAGAGTCGGTTGTTACTTCATGATTGTATCTTTCCTTTTTGTTTTATCCTTTGTGGATTTTGGGAGACCTTCAGGGGTCTTGGGGTGCTTACTGAATAGCTTATACTCACCCCAGCACGGGCTATGCCCGCACTACGTTGTGTTGGTTATAGAGGACAGACTGCATTGATCGTGGTTGAGGCTAGCAGAGCAGGACGATACATGGAGGTAGACCACTGGGCGGGACATACTCGGAGCGGACGGCGGGACCCGAGGAGCAGTGGAGCTATCTGTACCCACCCTTCAGGTGGGATTTCCAGTGGATAGCTCGGTGTAGTGGACTTTTACTTTCAGTTGCTGTTTTCCCTTTCGAGTTGTACTTTACATTCAGTTTGGGTTTGTATACTGGCCCATTTAATTTTCCACACTTTCAGTTGTACTCTATTTTTACTTAGTGATTACTTTTCCGCTTGCTTACTCTGTGGTGCTTGTTTACTTTACAAAGGCAATGGCTTCCCTTTTTACTGGGATTTATGCATTGGTGCTAGTCGCCAGCCCCTGGCCTATGGAAGGCGGGGTTGGGGTAGTCACGACACGGGTCCCGAGGACGGGTCGTGACACATTTTTCGATATTCCATCAATATAATGGGGTCTCCATTCGATGGGTTGTCATAAGATTCATCTCAACTCAATATGATTTAGACCATTGTTCTCTATTTATTGCAACACTATTCAATTTTCAAGAAAACATTCTTCTCTATCTAATGGTGTAATATTTTTAATATTTACCTTATCAGTACATCTTGAAACTCTAACTAAAAAAGTTTCATTCTTTTACCTATTTTTTTTGATTATCGGTATGATGAAAACTTCAAATCGATCTAATGAAACTTGATCTAATTGATAGATTATATTGTTGAATGTTATTGGGTCCACATAAAATAGTAGTACATTTATTAAAAGTAATTAACTTATTAATTATCACAAAATATTTAATCAAGATATGTTCTAATCAAATAATATAATAATTTTAGATTAAAATGCAAATATCATCATCTACACTATTCCAATGATAGATTTTGGATAAATAAAATATCTAATAGAAAGTACATTCTAGGATTGGTTTAGACACTTTTGGGTCGTTCAACACCGTGAATATAAATCTTACATGCTAGAATCCTTAATGCGTGATCTGTATTCTCATGTGGTTATTGATTAAGAGTTCCTAGTCTATGATAAAAATATGAATGATCGGATTGACATTAAATGTTTGAGGATTTATTGTATATCAATTCAATTCATAATGTCACACAAAATCATAGATGTGTATTGCATGCTTCAGAACCACTATGGTCTTTACGGGGAGAGACCTAGACAAGAACAGTTTGTTATTTCAATAGAAATGTTTCAATGTAAACATGGAGAGGGTTCCCCAAATATTCCTTAATGGGGTGTTGCCTTCTTCACATTTGGAAAGAGGTGCCACTACATGAAAAATTTCACCCATCTAATGATGCAAGGGGAGGCTTCAGGTGCATTTTTTATCGAGTGAAATTTATCTATTTCTACAAATATTGTATTAGATATATCTTATGGTGCTCACTTATGTATTAAAATATAGGAAACAAGATGATTTAGAAAAATTGACTCCGGGGAGGTAGATCTACGAGCAGCCAATGGGAAAAAACATATGTTTGTAGCTACTAATGACTACCATCTAACATTACCAATTTGAATGATATTGTTTTTAAAGGATTGTTATTAGGATCATACAGTAACAAAAACATTATTTATGTATCAAGACTAGATTTTTATGGAAAATTTTAAAAATGTTCAATAAATGTCGCTTATTTTATAATGATATCAATTGTTTTGGTAATGCACATTAGTATAATTGTCTTTATGTGATGGATTTCAGGAACCAGGTAATGGAACTAGATAAAACAATTTCTTCAAATGAATTATACTATACTCAACTTTGGCATCATCAGTTATGATATATAAATGAAATAAACTTGAGAAAATTACATCAAGATGTATATTTAGATTCTTTCGAACATAAACCATGTGGTGTATGAAACACGAGTTTACAAGGTAAAATGGACAAATCCCAATATAGTGGGAATGATGAAAGGGATAAGGATCTTTTCGATTTAGTTCATAATGATGTGTGTGGAACATTTCCTATTAACAATAGCTGTGTATAATCATACATCATAACATTTACTCAGGATTTTATTAGATATAGAAATATTTAATTAATGAGGTATAAGTCTAATTCTTTTGATAAAATCAATGAATACAACAATGAAGTTGAGAACCAGAATGGTAGAGAGATTAAGAAACTCCAGTCATACTAAGGTGGAAAATATATTAATCAAGACTTCATTTATTACTTATGGTAGTTTGGGATCCAATCCCAACTCACTCATCCTTAAAAGCCTTAGATGAATGGTGTAAGATAAAGGAGAAACTGCAATTGATGGACATGGTGAGTTTAATGATGACACATGTGAGACTACTATTATCTATATGTGGATATGAATTAAAAATAGTGGAATATATACTAAACCAAGTACCAAATAAATTGATAAAAGGTATCCTATATGAATTTTGGAGTGAAATAAAAACCATGTTATCAAATTTAATTTTATGGGGAAGCAATGTGTTTTTATTGCCTATATAGGTATCAAAATTTCACCTAGTGGAAAAATGTGTACCTATATAGTATACGCAAAGAAAACAATGGGATATTAACTTTATGACCAACTGGAAAAAAATTTATAGTTTCCTGAAATAATATATTAATTGAGATGGATAAAATCTACAAAAGATATAGTAGGAGAGAGATAAACTTCAATTATGTCAAGGTTAAGGGAACAGTATAGCTGGTACAAGATCAAATTCCACAATGCCCCATGTAGGATGAAACTATTCCAGAGACACAAGAACTATGTATGGGTACAAAAGAGGTAATAGAACTAGAAAAATATGGTTTTATTGTAACAAAGGATGGGGACTCATTATTAGTTGATAATAATGATCTTCTAACATACAAGGAAGAAGTAAGTGTCATAATGATACCTTGTGAAAGGATGCCATGAATTATGAAATGCATTCCAAATAAGAAAACCATTAGTGGATTTTGGTAGATCCTCAAGTGGATGTAAAGCCTACAGGTTAAAAATGGGCACTCAAGAAGAAATTAGAAATGGAAGTAAAATTTAGTACCTATATTATGTGATTGGTTTCAAAAGGGTTTAAACAGAATCAATGTATTTACTATGATGAAACCTTTTCACCGGTTTCAATGTAGAAATTCGTTAAAATTCCACATCCCATTGTGTCATCCCATGACTATTAGTTTTGGAAAATGGATGAAAAAACATCCTTTCTTAACAAGAACCTTGATGATTTTTTCTACATGAAACAACTTGAAGGGTTTCTAACTACAAAGGATTCAAATATGAAATTTAAGTTGAAAAAATCCATTCAAGGATTAAAGTAAGCATCCATGTAACACCCAGATATTTTATGAAAAATATTCTTTTAATTTCATTAATGTCTTATGTTGTATAGTACACCAAGATTAACTAGCGCCATACGCAACACCGTATTAGCTTGCAGTATACGCAACACTATTCTTGGATCGTGTTACACACAATTTTGATAATAGTTATTCCACGCAACATTGAGTATATATATATATATATTCAATTTATAAATGAAATATGGTTGGATTCTGTTATACAAAACAATGAAGGATTCATGCACAACACGCAACCCTGACATGGCTTTCATTACACACAATCACGACCTTCCTCGATAGAGTGTTGTACGCAATACCGAGTTTTACAAAACAACGATATATTATTATAATATTATTATGAACTAGACATTATGAATATTAATAACTAAATTTTGAATTTTATAACATTATTATTCATCTTACAAATTTTCTAGAACATGGTATAAGGAGAAAATAAATATTTCGGGTAAAATAAGTATTTTTAAAAAAATGCAGTTTTGTCACCTTTTGACGGCACACCCACATTAAATCTAGTTTCTGACATTTTTATAAGTTCAATCTGAAAAAATAAAATTCTTCTATTGAATCAGGATATAAAAATTTACTTTGGATAAATTTTTCATATTATTCTGGTAACTTTCATATTTTGATGAATAGTAAAAACACGATATATTTTAATTAAAAACAACTTTTTTCATCGCAATAATTTATATGGTTGAATTATTATATTGAATGGTTTTAAAGTATAAATATAATATATTTTTACCATTTAATATAATTTATGTCATTAGCCTTGATTTTACTTTGAACTCGTAGGTTAAATAAATTCAATCTTTTGCAATGTTTTAAACAAAAACCTGTTTTCTTTCTACAACGGGATTAATTTTAATTTAATTTATGAAACTTCTATATACTGAATTTGGAAAAATGGATTCCATATTTGGAATCAGTGGTTCCAAATTATATTAATATACTACTTTTTATTTTTTGGCATTATTAATAGCAACTACGGTAAATTTTATTTACCATAGTTAAAGGTAAATCGAGAAATTAAGGGTAAATATAAGATTATAAAATTACACTAACACCTGAAAAAATCCTATTGGATGACTAAAAGTAGACCCATATCACCTAAGGGTCTGATTAGAATCATTTAATGGACTTTTTTCCATTAAAATAACTTAATTATTATTAAAACCCAAAGAATGTGACAAAATGTAACTCTTTTAAATCTTATATGTATATTAAATTTAATTTAGTGATAAACTTCATGAAACATCAAACATGAATAGTGTCAAGAAAGATAATGAAATTATATATATCATATAAATTTTTTTATAATTTTTAGGGATTAAATAAATATAATTAATTATGACACAATAATGATGCAGAAATTGTTTATCTAGTGAAAAATCAAGAATATAGTTTTTATTAAACTAATAGTGACCATAAAATGCACAAAACCCAGACCAAAACATATTGGCTATGTAAATGTAAACCATAAGCATCAAATTTTAGTATATTTGACCATTTTGATCCTTATAAATGCGATTATAACACTTATATTATTTTATTTTAAATGATGCCAATGTTGTCACCTTCATAATTTAATAAATATAATAATTTAAATATTGTTATTTTAAGATGATAAAATCGAGTAAAAGTGTTATTGTGAAAGGAAATAGATTTATCTTAAACATAGGATATAGTTTTAATTTTTATTCATGAAATAAGTATATTAAATATTTATACAGAAATGTTGTAGTATATATTTTATTAAGAGATAAACCAAATAAATTGTTTTAAAAATAATAAAATAAATATTATATGAACTATTTAATGTGCTCCAATAATTTTATAGATACATATGACATTTTATGAATCTATTATAGATTTAATTTCCAACTTATCTTCTGTATTTATTTTATTTAAATTCAAATAATTGAATAGTGTCAAAATTGACACTATTGTTATTTTATAAAAATAACATATTTTAAAATTGTTTAAAAATCACAAAATATATTTACAAATTATATATTTAAATTTATATGGTCTAAAATGTTATTAATTATCCAATTATGGAATATTCACAAAAAATAAGTAATTATTTGTTCTAATTTAAAATTTAGAATGTTATTACCATAAATAAAATAAAATTGATTAAATTAGGACAAATCATGTTGATAATGTTTAAAATAAATTCCTAACATGTCTAAATTCTATTGGTTGATGAGATTACAACCTCATATTATTTAATATTTGAATATGAGTCATTATTGGTGGTTTTTATGTGGGTTTAGATTTATTATAAATTATTATTTTTAAGATTTCCAAAGTTGCCCCTCTCCTCCCTTATAAAAGGGAACCTCCTCCCTCCCTTCCTCACACCAATTTGGGCCTTCATGCTGGGAAAAACCCTGCCAAATTATCTTATCCACTTCCATAGAAACATCCTAGTGGTTCTGGTCTTCTTCAAAGACCAATTTTAGTGCCCTAAGTGGAGGTCTCAAGGATGTGCTTCAAAGAAGATGTAATGTCCGTTACCGATTCTTTAAACATTATATCCTCTTCCACTTCTTCTTCATAGGTTTTTTCATTAAGAAGAAATTACATTAGTATAACTAATATACTGATATGTTATTATATGTATGAAACAACCCTATTTCACTATCTATCCATCCTATAGAAAACGAAATCACCACGCGTGCGTACGTACGGAACACCGTCTCCACGTCGTGGTGTAATCTATTTTCCACAACCACCTTACATGTATGGGTATAATGGTGAATGTAATGAATATATATGATTATTGTAAAGTGATATTGATTCTTTAATTTTATACACACCCTTTAATACAATTCCATGATCATTGGAAGGATATCATCGTTCGTGGGTATGTACGGAATAATGTCTCCACGACGCAATGAGATTCACTCTCCATGATAACCATTGTAGAATGATTATAATGTATATATAATAAGTAATCATGAAATATATGAAATAATAATTCTACTGGATTTATGTATATATATATTGATGTTATTTACTTAATTCCATTCATTTCAATAAGGAAACGAAAACAGCATTCATGCGTACGTACGGCCTACCGTCTCCATGAACGGTGTATTTCTTTCCATTTATCGATCCATTGTTTATATGTATATTCTGAATATATATTATATATAAATCATGTTTTATATTCTTGATTTAATTAATCATGTTCTAAATAATCACATGAATAAGTACAAGTTAAAACACGAACGAAAAATGAGACGATTTTACCCAAAACGCTACTTTAACATGAATTTAAAAAAGAACGGGTAATATAAAGTCATAAGTGAACCATATATATGAATATGATTCGGTAATTAGTCAATGAAATTATTTAAATCATTATACAGGAGGTTTGGATACGTACGAAGCATATCGGGCCAAAGGTAAGGGATAACTATTCCAATCTCATTCTTATCCGAGATTGTTTATTCGTAAGTATTTACTGCGGTTATGGTTATTATCCATGTCCATATGTTCTCAAAATGTTTTCATAAAATGTTTACTTTTCTTCTATGTATTTTTAAAGTCATTTTTACTCTTTTCTACTTTTACCACATCGTATAGAAGGAATCATTCTTTTACGATGTACTTTTTGACTTTCCGGCAAAAGTTTGAGAAAAATGTTTTTTCACTTATACGACATGAAAGGATTTTTATGGTTTTTTAAAGCCTTATTTTCATGATTCTTGTTCCATAATATTTCATTACTATTTTCAACAAAATCTCTTTCTTTTAAAATTGCATGGCATTTTGTGAAAAGAAAATGATTTTCAAGAAGAAAAGATATTTTCCTCAAGAATTAATTTCATGTGTTTTATCAAAACCATTTTCCATCTAAGATGAAATTATTTTCATATGTGTATGTTTCAATTATAATGTCTCTATTATATACATGGATTCACTTTTTTTATTATGAAATGATATCCATTTATTTTATATGGATTTTTTGATAATGGGATGATATTTATGAAACCCATTTTATTCGTTGGGTTATTATGAATGATGTATGTTGATCACTTTTTCCTCAAAAGTGTCTTTCTTAATAAAAAAATAATTTTCAGTCATGAGAGAGACATGGCTGGAACGGTAAGTTAATCTGGTTCAATGTTACAGGATTGAAACGAGGAGTGAACTCGATTCAGAATGGGACTTTGTCCACTAAGATGGTCTTGGCAGCAATGCCTTGGCTACTATGGAAATCATGACATGTTCTAAATGGTTTCCACAATTACATGTTTTTCTACCATTTTATTTTATCATGCATAATGTTTCTTTATGATCTATGCCTTACGTACTTCAATGTTTTATGTCATTTCTCAAGCTTTTGATGTTTAAACATTATATTCCTAATTTTAAGTTCAAATGTATATGGTATGTTCTATTTGATTCATTCTTACCGTTACTGAGCATTTGAGCTCACCCTTTTTAACATTTCTTTTCCCCAGGATATAAAGAAAGGTTTTAGGTAAGAAAAAAAGGGGAGAACGTTATGGGAGATGTTGAAGGCCTTTCACCACGATTAGAAGATTACGTTCCAAGATTCCAAAGACAATAAACTATTACGATCCTTGGGTGTCTTTTTTTGTTATGTATTAAGTATTCCGCTAATGTAATTTAATTTCCATGTACGTCATGCTTTGGGTCTCTACAGTTGGTATCAGAGGAATGGTTTAGTCAACCATTGGAAACTAGGATGAGAGAACTTTAGTGAGATCGCTAGAGTTATTTCTAAGGTATGTCTAGGGATGTCCCTAAGTTTAAGTATAAGTATATGTTCTTTTAATAGAATTACAGTAACGATCTTAGAATTAAACCTATGATGATAGATATTGAAGGTACTCCACCTTTATTATGTTTTTTTCCCTAGAATGATTTTTGCCTCTCAAACTATTCTTTTTGGTTTTAGAAAACGGCTTGAAATAGGAAGATTCATGATAATGGAGGATATGACGGACAATGGAATGATATTCTTCATGAGAAACCAAACGAAATGGGATTTGGAATTCCAAACATCGTTATTATGCCTAATCAACAGTCTCATAATATGATCAATAATCTCAACTTAGGTAAGTTTCCCGACTCAGATAATAAGAGAAATATGGAGTTTCATGATGATCATAGAGGAAAGAATGTTCAATTTCCCTCATTTAAAGCATGTGGGAAGAGGCATCAGGGAGATTGTTTCAAGGGAACTGGAATATGCTTTGGGTGTGGAAAAGAAGGACACAAAGCCAATAAATGCAAAGGAAAAGGTTCAGTTAACACCATGGATGAGGATAATGGTTTTGCTACGACATCAAAAATGGTTAAATGTTTTAAATGTGGAATGTACAGGCATTATTCAAACCAATGCCATAATGGAAAGTCTCATGAAGTGAAACAGTATGGTTGTATGGGTAGTATTTATGTTGATGATGATGAAGAGACTACAAATGATATATGAGATGATATAATTATTGAAGCTCAGTTAATGGTTTAAGAATGCAGTGGAATGATTACATGTTTTTCAAGTTTAATGTTATATATGTAATCTCATGGTACTATGGAATAAAGAGACATCTAAGGATTGTTACACTGTTTTCTTTCCTTATGTTTTGAATGTATATGATGAATGGTGCTAGTAACCATGAAAGGTTATTCAGATACTTTTGGAATGTAGATGATATGTGCATAATGAAAGGATAAGGGGAGAATTAAATGTTTGATAGTATTCATGAGCTCATTACTGATATAAGGAGAAGGTTATATAATGGATTGAGTATATAGAATTTTTGGATTTTGGTATGAGGAAAGAGTTAACGTTTGACAACATTCATGTTTTTTAAGGTTCAATAGGTATTCATTTTTCAAGAGAATACATGATTAAGGTATTCACATGATTATAATGTGACCAAAAAGATATTTGGGGGATAAATGATGTTATTCACATGCTTGGTTGATTACATTTAAAGTAATCGTTTTCTTTATACTATGAGCTTGGACCAAAGTATTTTAGATAATCCTAAAGATTGGAATGGATTATGTTGGACCTAAGTTAGTATTGTTTAAGGATATAACTTTCTTTGATATTATTGATTGTATGTTATAGTAATGTAGTTTTAGAAAAGAAAAACCTGCAGGACGGGCGACAGCCCATCGCATTGGACAAGGCTCTGGGAATCGAACCCACAACAGAAGTGCGACTGGACGTTATCGCCTACCACTGGCCAACATGAAGTCCCTGGGTAGTGTAAACTAGTTTTATTTTATTAAGTGGAATGATAGATGAATTATATGTCCATTTTAGAATGATATACGATAAATGGACTTATGTATATAACTATTGCTAACCTTTTGATTAAGGCAGATGTAATGACCCATCATTCTATCACATGATCTGCTAACACATCACGAATGAAAAATTCAACTTCATTTATTTAATAGATGAAGTGGAAATTGTTCAAGGCACAAACAATGGTGAGATTATATCGAAATAATGTAGGTATTTCTTCTAATTCAAAATTTTCAAATTTACGAAAATGATATTGAAAACAACAAAAAATATTTTCTTAATGCTATTATATCTGATGAATCTAATGGTACCATAGATCATCACAAATCTATGGCTTTGTGATTGATGGCTTCTTCATAGCCATGTTATCTACCACTCTCCATCAGAACTTGATCCATATTTGTACCTATGTTCTACTACGTGGAAACCCAGTGATTAGTTAATTTGGGTAACTTTTACATTTCATAATTTAGTTTTTAAAGCCAAGTTTTGGTATTCCTTTTTACTACGTGGGTTTCTATTAAACTTTCTAGTAGTAAACCATTTATAAACCCGATGAATTTTGAAGGTGAAATTCATTTTAAGGGGGGTGGAATGTAACACCCAGAGATTTTATGAAAAATATTCTTTTAATTTCATTAATTTTTTGTGTTTTATACTACACCAAGATTACCTTGCGCCATACGCAACACCGTATTAGCTTACAGTATACACAACACTATTCTTGGATCGTGTTACACACAATTTTGATAATAGGTATTCTACGCAACATTGATTATATATATATATATTCAATGTATAAATGAAATATGGTTGGATTTTGTTATACGAATCAATAAAGGATTCTTGCACAACAAGCAACCCTGACTTGGCTTGCATTACATGCAATCGCGACCTTCCTCTATAGCGTCTGTTGTACGCAATACCGGGTTTTACTAAACAACGATATATTATTATAATATTATTATAAACTATCCATTATGAACAGTATTAACTAATTTTTTAATTTAATAACATTATTATTCATCTTACACATTTTCTAGAACATGGTATAAGGACAAAATAATTTTTTTGCGTAAAATAAGTATTTTTCAAAAAATGCAGTTTTGTCGCCTTTTGATGATGCACCCACGTTAAATCTAGTTTTTGACAAGCTTATAAGTTAAATATGACAAAATAAAAATATTCATTGGAATCAAGAAATAAAAATCTACTTTGGATAAATTTTTCATATTATTCGGGTAACTTTCATATTTGGATGAACAGTAAAAACACGCTATATTTTAATTAAAAACAACTTTTTCCATCGCAATATTTTATATGGTTAAATTATAATATTTAATGGTTTTAAAGTATAAATAGAATATATTTTTACCATCTAATATAATTTATGTCATTAGCCATGATTTTACATTGAATTTTTAGGTTAAATAAATTTAATCTTTTGTAATGTTTTAAACAAAAACCTGTTTTCTTTCTACAACGGGATTAATTTTAATTTAATTTCTGCAAATTTTTTGTACTGGAATTGGAAAAATGGATTCCATATTTGTAATCAGTGAGTCCAAATTATATTAGTAGAATACTTTTTATTTTTCGGCATTATTAATAGCAACTACGGTAAATATTATTTACCATAGTTTAAGATAAATCCGATAATGAAGGGTAAATATAAGATTATAAAATTACAATAACACCTTCCAAAATCTTATTTGATGACAAAAAGTCGACCCATATCACCTAAATGTTGGATTAGAATCATTTAATGGACTTTTGTCCATGAAAATAACTTAATTATTTTTAAAACCCAAAGAAAGTGACAACATGTCACTCTCTTAAATCTTATAAGTATATTAAATTTATTTTAGTGATTAAATTAATGAAACATAAAACATTAATAGTATCAAGAAATATAATGAAATTATCTACATCATATGAATTTATTTATAATTTTTAGGGATAAATAATTATCATTATTTATGACACAATAATGATGCAAAAATTGTTTATCTAGTGAAAAATCAAGAATATAGTTTTTATTAAACTAATAGTGACCATAAAATGCACAAAAACCTCACCAAAACTTATTGGTAATGTAAATTTAAACCATAATCATCCAATGTTCGAATATTTCACCATTTGGATCCTTATAAATGTTATTATGACACTTATATTATTTTATTTTAAATGAAGCCAAAGTTTTCACCTTCATAATTTAATAAATATATAAATTTAAATATTGTGATTTTAAGATGATAAATTTGAGTAAAAGTATTATCGTGAAAGATAATAGATTTATATTAAACATAGTATTTTATTTGTAATTTTTATTCAACAAATAAGTATATTATATATTTATACAGAAATGTTGTATAATTTATTTTATTATGAGATAAACACATTAATTTTTTTAAAAAATAATAAAATAAAAATTATATGAACTATTTAATGTGCTCCACTAATTTTATAGATACATATGACATTTTATGAATCTATTATAGATTTAATTTCGAACAAACCTTCTGTATTTATTTTATTTAAATTCAAATAAATGAATAGTGTCAAAATTTACACTATTGTTATTTTATAAAAATAACATATTATAAAATTGTTTAAAAATCACAAAAAATATTTACAAATTATAAATTTATATTTATATTTTCTAAAATGTTATTAAGTTTACAATTATGGAAAATTCACAAAATATAAGTAATTATTTGTTATAATTTAAAATTTAGATTTTTATTACAACAAATAAAATTAAATTGATCAAATAAGGATAAATCAAGTTGATAAAGTTTAAAATAAATTCCTAAAATGTATAAATTCTATTGTTTGATGATATTACAGCCTTATCTTATCTAATATTAGAATATGAGTCATTTTTGGTGGTTTTTAAGTGGGGAGAGATTTATTATAAATTAATATTTTTAAGATTTCCAAAGGTGCCCCTCTCCTCGCATAAAAAAGGGCACCTCCTCCCTCCCTTCCTCACACCAATTTGGGCTTTCAATCTCGTCCAAACACTGCCAAATTCACTTCTCCACTTTCCTAGAAACATCTTGGAGGTCCTGGTCTTCTTCAAAGACAAATTTTAGTGCTCTAAGTGGAGGACTCAAAGAGGCGCTTCAAAGAAGAGGTAATGTCCATTACCGATTCATTCAACTTTATTTCTTCTTCCACTTCTTCTTCTTAGTTTGTTTCATTATGAAGTAATAACATAAGTATCACTCATATTCTGATATGTTATTATAAGTATTAAACAACCCTATTTCACCGTCTATCCATCCTACGGAAAACGAAATCAATGTGCGTGCGTACGTACGGAATACCGTCTCCACGCCGTGGTGTAATATATTTTCCACTACCACCTTAAATTTACAGGTATAATGCTGAAAGTAATGAATATATATGATTATTGTAAAGTGATATTGATTCTGTAATATTATACAAAATCTTTAATACAATTCCACAATCATGGGAATGATATCATCGCTCGTGGGTACGTACGGAATACCATCTCCACGATGCGATGAGGTTCACTCTCCATAAAGACCATTCAAGAATGATTATATTATATATATAATAAGTAATCATGAAATATATGAAATAATAATTCTACTGGATTTATGTATATATATATTTATGTCATCTACTTAATTCCATTCAATTCAATAAGGAAACGAAAACAGCGTTCATGCGTACGTACGACCTACTGTCTCCATGAACGGTGTATTTCATTCCATTTGTTGATCCATTGTATATATTTATATTCTGAATATATGTTATATATAAATCATGTTTTATATTCTGTATTTAAGAAATCATGATCTAAATAATCATATTAATAATTAAAAGTTAAAACACGAAAGACAAATGAGATGATTTTACCCAAAACGCTACTTTAACATGAATTTACAAAAGAACGAGTAATATAAAGACATAAGTGAACCATATATATGAATATGATTCTGTAATAAGTCAATTGCATTATTTAAATCATTATACATGACGTTTGGATATGCACGAAGCATATCGGGCCTAAGGTAAGGGATAATTATTCCAATCTCATTCTTATCCGAGATTGTTTATTCATAAGTATTTACTGGGGTTATGGTTATTATCCATCTCCATATGTTCTCAAAATGTTTTCATAAAATGTTTAATTTTATTCTATGTATGTTCAAAGTCATTTTTAATCTTTTATAATTTTACCACATCGTATGGAAGGAATCATTCTTTTACGAGGTACTTTTTGACTTTTCTGGCAAAAGTACAAGAAGAATGTTTTTTTAACTTATATGGCATGAAAGGATTTTTATGGTTTTATAAAGCCATGTTTTCATGAATTTTCCTCCAAAAGATTTCATTACTATATTCAACAAAATATCTTTCTTTTAAAATTTCATGGAATTTTGTGAAAATAAAATGATTTTCAAGAAGAATGGATATTTTCCTCAAGAATTGATTTTAAGTGTTTTATTAAAACCATTTTCAATCTAAGATGAAATTATTTTCATATGGGTATGTATCAAGTGTAATGTCTCTTTGATTTACATGGATTCAATTTTATTATTATTAAATGATATCCATTTCTTTTATATGGATTATGTGACGATGGGATGATATTTATGAAACCCATTTTATTCATTGGGTTATTATGAATGATGTATGTTAATTTTGTGGAACAAGTAAGAATGATTTCATTATGAGATGGGTGGGACCTATATCTCCCTCCAATGCATTGATTAAAGATTCATATCTCATGAGATAGACATGGCTGGAATGGTAAGTTAATCTGGTTCAGTGTTACAGGACTGAAACAAGGAGTGAACTTGATTCAGAATGGGATTTTGTCCACTACGATGGTCTTGGAAGCAATTCCTTGGCTACTATGGAAATCATGACATGTTCTGAATGGTTTACACAATTACATGTTTTACTCCCATGCTATTTTATCATGCTTAATGATTCTTTATGATCTATGCCTTACGTACTTCCATGTTTTATGTCATTGCTCAATCTTTTGATGTTTAAACATTATATTCCTGTTTTTAAGTTCAAATGTATATGGTATGTTTGATTTGATCCATGATTACCCTTACTGAGCATTTGAGCTCACCCTTTTTATGTTTTCTTTTCCCCAGGATATAAAGAATGTTTTTAGGTAAGAAAAAAAGGGGAGATCTTTATGGGAGATGTTGAAGATCTTTCACCACGATTAGAATATTACGTTCCAAGTTTCCCAAGACACTAAACTATTACGATCCTTGTATGTCTGTTTTTGTTATGTATTATGTATTCCGCTAAAGTAATGTAATGTCCATGTAAGTCAAGCTTTGGGTATCTACAATCTAGGCCACCGAAAATTAATTTTTGATGAATCAATAATGGTATATTTTATAAATAACTAATTTGGGATTTGTTTCTACTAACAGTTTAGTGGGAGTGCATTCAATTTTTGAATAGAATATATTGATGACATATTACTTATTAGAACATAAATATCAATGTTAATGTATTTTATGACATGGTTGAATAAATGTTTTTCCATGAATGGCATGGGTGGGGTATCATATATTCATGGGATCAAAGCCTATCATTTTGTATCCAAGAGGTTTCTTGGCCTAATTCAATATACATACATTGACAAGATACAGAAGTGATTCGGTATAGAACAATTTGAAAGGGGATTGTAGCAAAAATCACATGACATTCATCGATCCAAAAAACTGTGTCCTTAGACCCATGAGGAATGAAATCGAATGTCAAGTATTCCATTCTCATCAACGATTTGGTTAGTCAAGTATGTTATTCTATATACTAGGCTAAATTTCACCTGTACATTATGTGTGTTAGGCAGGTATCATGTTGATCCGGGTGACCACCATTGGATGGATGTTAAGACAATCCTTAAGTATTTGAGTTGTAATAATGATATATTCCTAGTTTATAAATGACATGAGGAACTAGTCATAATAGGATATGTAGATTCTAGTTTATAAACTTACCAAGATGACATGAAGTCACAAAAAGGATACATCATCACATTGAATGGAGATTTTTGAGTTGGAGGTGCTCAATGTGAGCTAGTGTCATAGATTCTACAGCAGAGATCGAGTATATTGCAACATCTAAGGTTCCTAAAGATGCAGTTTAGGTGAAATATTTCATGGAATATATTTATGTGGTACCTAGAAGTAAAGATACCATCACACTCTATTGTGATAATGTTGAAATGTTGTATCTTGCAAAATAGAAAAGGTCACATTTGCGGACAAAGTACATACATTATAAGTATCAACTCCATAAGTATTTTTCTCAAAGAGGTGAAGTTGCAATGAGTATAATTTCCATAAAATACACCATGATGGAACCCTTACTAAATCCTAAAGTCAATAGAAAAATGATTATCATGATAGGTCTAAATAACTAAAATTATTAGGTAGTTGGCTCTAGTTCATGTGGGAATTTTTTTAGTGTTGACATACTAGAACCAACTGTTTGTACACTGATTACCGGAATATTTGATATATTGAATTTAATATAAAACATATTCTTAAATATGGTGCCTTGTTATACATGACCATAATGTAATAATGTCAAAAAAAATTTGTTGCATCGATAAGGTAGTAGCATATCCCTGCTATGATGATAACGTTAATTTGATATAAAAATATTCTTAATATAGTTCTTGTAGTTAGATAACATACTATAATGGGATACATAGTACATCTACCATCAGGCGTGTGTTCTCATTTACATATGATACTTCTTCTCTTGAACTTTCCACTTGGTAATCTCTAAGATGGGAGTTTTTGAGAATAGATATTCCAGTAGGAATTCTGAACGGTTTATTGTCATAGGATATTCCTATATATGAGAATTTTCAATGGTCCTTGGACTTTAAAATTTTCATTAATGGATTTCACGACTTTCACAATTAGATTTTATGACAAAATCTATCACAACATATGTTGACTATAAGTAGGGTACATTGGGTGTGTCATGAGTGACATGATATTAATGGATACGTGAAGAAACGATTTGTCCCTTCCATATTTATGTAAGATGATATCCCATCCCATTGATTGAAATACAACTATCACCCTAAATTCCATGTACATGGTGTAACGATTAGTTTATTTTAGATATTCAAAGATTGATGTATCATGAATATAGTTTTATGACACAATCACGCGACTTTATTGATGAGATATTTTGACGAAGGGATAATATCACAAAATTCATGTTCGTATGTGGTTTTCATCATTGTGACATTATATTCTTTATCAAAGGTGTCATTCCCATTGCATGATAGTAATATTGGTCTTTAGGGAATCATACCTAATGGCAATGAGAATGAATTATAGAGGATCACACACTAACTGTTTCTGGTAGTATAGATTAAATTCTTTTTGAATTTAATGACTAGAATAAATATTATACTCAAGAATAGGGAATAATTTATTTATGTTATATTGATCACAATAATTCAATAAATATTTATTCACCAGATTTTGAATAAAATATATTTATATATTTTATTGAAAATTTAATAAATATTTATTTACTAGTTTATGAACAAAATATTAATTTTCACAATAAAATATTAATTTGGGTGTTCAATTAATTAAAGTGGACTTCTAATGGAACAAAATAATGTCTAGTGATAAAATATTTATTTACCTCTCGATAAATATTATTTATCCTTTTTTTTCATGTTGGAAGACAACAAAATAATAATACTTTTATTATTATTTTGTAGCATGGGATTTCATTAATTGTTATAATTATATATAATGGTTGTTATGCAATTAAATTTTTTAAATGAAATAACATCTCTATAAAGAGACACCAATGTCAATTTTGTAATTCATTAGAAACCAATTCCAAATTTGGGAACAGAAAAATGTTGTGCATAATGAATTCTCTCTCAAATCATACTCCTCTATTACTCCCGATAATGATAAACCTAGGGGCTAATTTCATCCAGAACAAAGAATAATTAATCATGAATGAACCATGCAGTACATTCAATTCTCTATTCTAGCACCCAGAGAATGAGTTTCCATACTGGATGACCATTGAAGAAAGTGTTGATAATCGCTAGAGGGATTAAACACATGGATCCTCACAAGTGAAATGAATCAAATAAGGAAGGTCCTTTTTAGATTATCATCCATCATCAATGAATAAATTTCATCAGACAATATATTTATTTATAGATGTATTAAATAAATTAATTATAAATTTGATTTGAAATATCTGTGCTCCTTGTTTCTAGTAACGATTATTTAAAAATAAATTAATGTATCACCCACCACAACACCCTTGTGCTGCTCCCAAAACAAAAATAATCATGAATCAGTTTGAAATGAGACTAATTTATACACGTCAAAAAAGAAATTATGAATCTCTTTCCAAAATTATCAACACAGCGGGAGAATGTTTGCTTGGTTTTCTATGAGTGATGTATTTTAATCTATAATATCAATTTTAAACTAATAACACATAAATTTAGTCATACATGTCTCACCATGAATCAAATATTTTTTTGGTTAATTCCTACACATCAAAAATGACTAATAGATTTTTTTCATAATGTGAAAAACCAATAAGAATGTGTTTTCATGATTTTTATTATCTCAGTTGTCTTTTATTACTAAATTGTCCATTCAAACTGAAAACACACATTTTGAGTCATATCGGTAGCATCGTACATCAATATGATGGGTTAATGATTCATTCATCTAAAAAATTACATAGTAATCCCAATCCTAAATTATCTAAACAATCGATGCGAGTTTTCTTGGTTCTCAGTGACTAAAACGTTTTGATCTAAAATGTAAATTTTAAACTAATAACGGACAATTATAGACTACCCGGTCACACCATGCATCAGATAGTAGTGTTGTTGATTCCTACATGTAAAAAATGACTCAGGGATCATTTTCATTATATATCAATGTAATAAAAATACATTTTCATATGTTTTAGTATGTAACATTATCTTTTATTTAAATTACTATCAATTTTAAATGAAAAAGACACCCTTGGAGTCATAGAAGTCACACTGTGCATCTTATTGATGGGTAATTAACTCATAAACATCGACAATTACTCATGGATCATTTTACTAATGTATTAAAACAATGATATTGTGTTTTAATAGTTTCCAGTATGTCACTTTTTCTTTTTAAATAAATTAATGTCAATTATTTAAAAAAAGGGATGCTTTGAGTTATAACGACCACACCATGAATCATTTTGAGGTGTATTTTATTCATACTATTCAAAAATTACTAATGTATTTTCGTCCTAATGCATCAAAACAATACAAATTTGTTTTTCGTTGTTTTTAGTGTGTCACTTTTTCTTTTTACTAAAATTAATGCCATCTTACAATAAAAAGAATAACTTTTCATAATACTGGACTCACCATGCATCTTATTGAGGTGAAGTTGTTTCCTATAAGTTCGAAATGACCCATGGAAAATTTTCATATTGTCGAAAAATGAATATTAATGAGTTTTATATGTTTTTATTATGTCACTTGTTATTTTTTCTAAAATAAATTTCAATTTTAAATAAAAAGACACACTTTGTATTATAGTGGTGTAAATGGGTGTCTAATTGAGGTAAGGTTGATTACTTCTTGTTAGAAATTACTTATGGATTATTTTATTAAAGTATAAAAACAATATGAATAGATTTTCTAGGTTTTTAGTATGTCAGTTGTATTTTTACAAAAACATTTGTCAATTATAAATAGAAAGAAGCACTTGGAGTCATACATATCACACCGTGCATCAGGATGAGGTGCATATAATTCTTATATGTCCCAAACTCTTGATACTAACCGTAATATTCAATGTTATCATGATTTTAATTGTCATTATTTTTTGAACTATCAACATTGCATATTAACTCGATGTTTATAGTAGAAAAACCCTTCTCAAAGTTGAAATAAAAGATAGTCAATGATCACATGGGATTCATCAGCTCTTCTAGATTTTAATAAGAAATATATTTTCACCAAAAATATCAACTATATTATTTGTTTGTATCTTGATAAAGAGAAAAAATGGAAAGGGTAATGATATTTGAAAACAACTAAATAACTGTTAAACAAAATTTGCAGGGAAAATAACTTATAATAGTAGATAAAATAATGAAAATTTTAATTAAATATGTAGTAGGAATGCACCTTTTTGTGATGGTTTTACGCATTCATGATGCATTTCCTTGTTTTAATTTAAAAAATTTTAGTCACAATGTCAACCCTCTCATGAGAATTATATGCTTTGAACAAACCACCCCAACTCAAACAATGGAATCCACCTATATAATAAAACAATTACTATGATAGTAACAATAAAAATAATTAAAGCATTAAGATATAATGAAAAAGCCTTTAATGGATCATCCTTATTTTAATGGAGTGCCAGATTATGTTAATGAAGTAGAGAAAAAATATTATAATGAGGAAAAACATAAATTTTTTAAAAAAACATTACATTCTTATTGAATTCTGAGTTTCATCATCAATGTCCAATCCCCCATGGGAATTATCAGTTTTGAAAAAAAAACCCTGACTCAATGAAAAGGAATCCACCTATATAAGAGTAAAATTATTATATGAGTAATACTAGAAAGAAGTAAATTAAATATAAATATTAAACATTTCAATGCTTCTATGGAAGTCACATCTTCATGATATTTGTGTACATTCCATCGTCATGGATAGTCCCCATTATTTTCTGAGCACATCTACATCATCTTGGGAATATGATTCTTTTGTATAATAATATTAGTACAAGAAATATATAAATACACTCCATACTAATAATTATTCTAAATAATAATTTAATAATGTTTCAAAATACTTCTTCATGGATGCAATATTATTCATGGAATATGATATCTCTCACAAATTAGAAAATATAATAACCAAAATCTTTTACATTGTTTTTTTCAGACACTCCATAAACATTGAGTAGAAAATGTAATTTTTTGGATATGTTTTTTATAGTGATATATATATATATATATATATATATATATCCTAATACTTTTTTAGTCATAGAGCTTGACTACATACTCATTCTTTGCCAATGACCTCATTCCTTGTTTTTCATGATATTGATGCATTGCCCTATCATAATAGAATCCTCATTAAAAGATGATATAAAATATATAACGTGATGTTTAGTTCTAAAACATTGGATGTAGTGTATTAAAAATTGACAAACACCATCATGTTTCAATGGATTTTTGGATATCCATGCATTGAATCTGGTAAATAAATATTTGTAGTATCCAAATTTACCTCAATGAGCATCCAATGGTACCTAAAAACACAAAAAGGAATAATTAATTTATGAAAGGTAAATACATCTGATGTGAATAAATTGTTGGTTTGTACACTAGAATTGTTGGAATTAAATAGTTTCTGTCATATAAATGTTTTCATTAAAGAAATTTGACCAGACATGCCACTATTTCATTTTTTTTTTGGTTTTTCTGTAGAGGTGATGTGATGACTAACAAGTCCAAATTTTTTTTGGGAATATTCATTTAATTGATTTTCATACATACACCTGAAAAAAATATGAAATGTATTTCATCATAATTAACATAGTATGTCATGTTTTGTAAAATAAAATCATGAAAACATACCCCATGTATACAATTAAAATAGAGGAGTCTATCAAATCATAGTTACCAATTTCACATACATTCTCAACACCAATGAATTCTTCTTTTTCCTCTATGTACATATTTTATTCAAAATAACTATATAGAAAATACCCTATTTTAAATTTTTATAAAAATATCCTTTAATTCTAATAATTATAGATATAGAATGGGTAGGGTAATGGTGCTTTCTAATGATCTTTTAGGTTGGTTGGTCAATACTATTTATGGTATTGAGTATATATTTCATTTAAAACCATTCCCTTCATTCATGTCACGAACCAACCCGGGTCGACCCTGAACCGGTCACCCAAACCGGTCCGCGACATGGCCCGAGAGGCGTTCCTGATCCTCCTGGGCTGGCAACAAGCGCCAGGGCATCAACAGAGGCTATGGGAACGATTTCGCCCAATATAAATAAATAAGACAGTGAAAATAATACAGAGTAGCGCAGAAAAGATAAACCAAATAAAGTGACTAAATAGGATCAAACAAGAATCAAACTAACCAAACACGATGTGCGAACAAACTCCGTGCGACCTCGAGGGTCGCTCTCCGACTCAACGATCAAGTGTCACCCTAGGCGAGCGCATTCAAGCTATAGCCTGCACAAACACTATAAACAAAAAACAACTATAGGCGTGAGTATTAAAACTCAGTAGGGTAGCCCGATATCTATTCCCAATGCACTACCTTTAAAATAAAATGAACATCATTTCAAGTTTGAACTACAATTTATAAAAGTATGTTTTTCTAAGAATTTTACTTAAAAACAAAGTACGAACCATTGCCCTTAGCCATTTCAAAATTCGGGTTCATTTCATTAGTGTCAATGACATTTCAGGAAAGGGGGAAAGTGATGTTTAAATTTTCAAATTTGTACAAAAGGGATTAAACACTTCCATTTGAAAACAATTTTTAGAAACCCATTAAAAAGTAATTTATCAGTTTCCAAGGAAAACAATATGTCAGAATGCACAAAGTAAAACATACAGCAAGGGAAATGTAAGTATACATGTGAGCATCATAATCATTACTGCAAGCTACAAAAGCTGAATAGACATGGGTGAACCTAGGAGATCGAGAATAAACCAGAAGACACCAATACATGAGAAATCATCCTTATCGACATGTCACGATGAAATCAAAACGCAGAATACGCTCGACCATCCACTCACGGGCAGGTCGAGGGCAAATCCCATAGCAATAAACCCAATATATCCACCTACTATGGGCCACTGGTCAGTACCATAACCTACCAGTGCAGCAATCGTTCTTAGAATATTATCTCAATATGCCAGATTCCCATGTCTCAAGTGTTTGAAAAAGGGGTGAGCCAACTAATGCCAACCGAGAATCCAATCATATACATATATATATTTATAAAGCACAACAGGAATCACCCGAGCCACTCCGTGGAACAACCTCATGCCTTTTACTACTCAAGTACCCGGGATCCTCTAAGCGTGGCCTCCCAAACAATCAATTGCAACCAAGGCATGAGAGTCGCCCTAAGAGGGTTTTTATCAAAACATTTTTATCGTATTCCATAAAGTGCCAAATGGGCATTTAATAAATTTCACAAACACTACTCAAAGACAGGTACAACTTCTTTACGAGACAAAACCCAGTTTAAAACTGTTTAAAGAACCCCAAAACACTACGTCACAGGCTAACAATATTTTTATATAGCAAACCAAACCATTTTCTTTTTCCAAATAATCTTTAAGAGCCAACCGGACAATTTCTCAAACGTACCAAAGTATTTTCTCATGCTTCAAAAGAAATCATTTCCCATTAAACCAGAACTCTTTTTTTCATTCCGTGAATTATGTTTAAAATCCAAACGGGCATTCTTCCATTATTGGGTGTCCGCTCGTCAAAAGGATGTTTCATGTGTCGTGTATAAAATAAACGGCTCCTTTTGACATTAAATAACCATTTAAAGATTAACTATCTTATATTAAAAATTAATTATCTTATATTATCTCATATTTATTACAAATAAAAAAATGTTGATTTTGAGAAATTAGGGTGCGCAAACAGCATGAAATAATATAACTTAAATTTTAAAAGCATTGCAAAGGGAACCTACCTCAAAACCGAGCGCGTCGACACAACAACCTCGGATCCAAGGCACGATGACACGATGTGTGTCCAAAACCACGTGACAATGTCTAACACTCTGCATAGTCAGTATCAAGGACTCAGACACATCCAAAAACTCACCAGAGCATGTGAAACAAAGTGGCGAGAATAAACACTCACCTTGAAACTAAAGCGCGGCGTCGACGGAATCTCGGAAACAAGGCGCGGCGGTGGCGCACACTTGGAAATGCCCTGCACGGGCCCTCAAATAATAATCCTACCAAACGAAACATAAATTGATAAAAACCCCCTAACAAAGCAAAGACGAACCAAGAATAATAATAATCGCGATAATAATAGTAATAATTATAACAATAACAATAATAATAATCAATAATGATAAAAATAATAATAATAATAATAGTAATAATAAGAATAATAACAACAACAAAATAATAATAATAATAGTAATAATAATAAGAAAAATAAGAAAAATAATATTAATAATAGTAACAACAACAATAATAAAAATTATAATAATAATAATAATAAAATTAATAATAATAATAATAATGAAAATAAAAATGATAATAATAAAAATAATAATAGTAATAGAATTAATAATAATAATAATAATAATAATAAAATTAATAACAATAATAATAATAATAATAATATTAGTAATACTAACATTAATAATGATCACATAAATCATAATTTTATAATAAAAAAGTTATTAACATATTAAATAAAATGAAATAGCAGAATAAATTAAAATAAAAAAAATAAAATAAAATAAACGGACCTGCGCGGTGGAGCGGAGGAAGGAGAAGGAAAAAGAAGAAGAAGAAGAGAAGATGAAGAGGAAGAAGGAGAGAAGAAGAAGAAGAAGGAGGAGAGAAGAAGAAGACGGGAAGGAGAAGAAGAGAAGAAGAAGAGGAAGGAGAGAAGAAGAAGAAGGAAAGGAGAAGAAGAGAAGAAGAAGATGAATAAGGAGAGAGTAGGGGCGCCGGCAGTGCGCGCTGGACAGGGGAGGAGAGGAGGATGGGGTTCGGATGCTGCTGCTGCAGAGACGGTCGGTTGGCAGGCCGAGACGTGGGAGGGAACCAGGGTGCAACCTGGGTGCAGCAGCGTGAAAAAAAAAGAAAAAACTGAAGAAGAAAATGGAGAAGCAGGGGAAGGTGGTTTGTGCGGGGCAAAGCCAGGGAGCTGGACGAGGGTGCGGCGAAGCAGCGCCGAAGGGAGCCGTCGGGGTGCTGGTGCAGCGACGGGAAGCCGGGGCCTGAACCGGCGGTCGCCGGAGCTACGCAGGAGGGAGCCGCAGCGGCCGGAGCGCCGGGATGAGCCGAAGCTGGAGAAGGGGGGAGGGTTCAACGGTCCTCTTGGGTGCGTGGGTCGAGCGGGAGAAGAGGAAGGAGGCACTGCTGTAGCAAGAGGGGATGAGGAGGGGTGCTGCGGGTATCTTGTGCCGAAGGAAGGAGGCGCGGGTGCTGCAAGTGGGGAAGAAGAAGAGAAAGAGGCGGCTGCTCGCGCGAGGAGAAGAGAGAAAAAAAAATATATAAGGGGGGGGGCGCTAGGGTTAGAGAGGGGAAGGAAAAAAAAGAAAAGATAAAAGAAAAAAAAATAAAATTAAATAAATCAAATCATAATCATAATAGTAATAAATTACAATAATAATAATAACAATAATAAAGATTAATATCAAATCATATTTAATAACGATTGTACTATTTTCCGCAACATTAAAAATTACATTAAATATTTATCTATAACATAATGATAAACGTAATAATGATAATGATAATCATAGTGATAAAATAAAAATGGTAAAAATACTCATTTCTTCTTAAATAATAAAAATAATTATTAACCGATAACAATAGATGTGCGCGTTAAATATAAAAAATATATTTAAAATTTTTCCAAATACAACGGGATGCGAAAAAAAACACCGGGCATGGACGCGCGGGGCTTCCAGAACAGTCTCCGCTCACGCGCCCCACGACGTCGCGTCAAAAAGCGCACTTTTTAATAAAAACTCAAAAACCTGGTCCGATACTGAACACGAACCGCATCAATATAATTTAAAGTCAAAGAAATCGTAAAATAAAATAAACGTGCGTGTCGGGGTGTGAAAATTCTCCCCACCATAACGCTTTCCGCCCCCGGAAAGCCACCACACCAACCAGTCGATCGATCAACACCTAAGGATTCCACACAACACGATCTGACCTCTTAACCAAGGATGTCACAACGACTACCAGCGGGACTGAACCTCATTGCCCAAAGTAAATCACTAACAGAGAGAGACCCGAACGGGCTCCCCACCATAAGAACTAAACTAGAATTCGATGATGACTTAAGAGAAAACCCAAAGAGACTCATGGTGTCTCTCCCCACCATAAAAGGACTGACCTCTTAGCGACCAACCAGAAATCCAACTTAGGCTAGAACCGGGCCTTACTCAAGCTATAAAAGCACAGCAAAAACATTTAAACCACTTACTCCCATACGAAAGGGATAGAATCTTAAATGGATACTTTGCGCAACTAAAACCATAACCCCATGGGCGGGGAGGGTGGGCACAAGGATCAAATCACTGAAACTATGACGTATGACTACTCACGACCCATCACTTCGGGATGGACCCAAACCAGGGCCGCAACTGATTTACATCAGTGGCCCACGCAAAGTCACTGATCAGCAACATACATCCAAAAGGCACAATTCTGACGTTACACGAGGGATAAGTCCATCACACAGTTTGTGATAAGAGAGAACTACAACGACAGAGACACCAGAGAAACAACACCAAAACTATATCACCACGACGATAGAGGCACGACTTTAACCAGACTCTTTAAAATTTCCCCGGGGGGTTCCTGACTACACGCTGGCTTCACTCCGAGACCTTTTGGTTGGAGCTCTGATGGATGAAGCATCTTCTACCTCGTAGTCAGGTTCTGATAATCCCAATGAGATACATACATCTTTTGATCTGACAGATTGAAGGACAAGACTTTAAAATTAAAACACACCAGCATTGAAAGACGAGGTTCGTCAAAGGACCCATGATGTTCTCATACATTTCAAACCCAAAACAACACCAGTATAACTACAATGATAAAAGATCCCTTAAACTGAAAGGAAACTTACACCAAGAACTCTGAACAAAGACCCAATAGCACATTACTTCTGAGAACACCCTCTGCGACGCTTTCTTGCAACGCCCCGACAAAATCGTCGCAAGTGACCCAGACTTCCACACGCCTGGCAGGGCTTCGGAGCGCTTGGGAACGATGACTTCTTGTGACCCCGCTTGCCACACTGATAACACACAATAATCTCTCGCTCCGAAGAGGTTGATGAAAGATCTCTAGGCCTCTTGATTCCACCACCTGATCCATCCACTTCCATTTGCTTAGTCATCTCCTTTCCAGAACCTTAACCAGTGCTCATAGGGATCGAACGAGGGAGAACTACTTCGAGCACTCCTGCCATCGCGGCTTCGATACGAAAAGCTTGTCTTGCCACATCGACAAAAGAAGTTAGGTTGGACTCTGACACCATCGACTGCAGATCAGGGCGGAGACCCGCCTCGAAGCGTCGAGCCTTCACGGGGTCATTTGGGGCATACTCTGAATCATAAGGTACTAGCTCCACAAAGCGATGGAAATATTCTAACACAGATCTGTCACCCTGTTGTAGACAACACATTTCCATCCCCTTTCTCACCCTTTCTTCCTTAGAGAGATACTGACGAATGAACAAAGACTTGAAGAACTCCCATGTAACCTCTTGACGGGGCTTGTCCAGAGACACTGACTTCCAGTACATCCACGGTGAACCTTCAAGAATGAAGGACGCAAACTTGACCTTCAACGACTCGGGCAACTCACTGAGGCTAAAGTCCCTTTCAATCTTCCGCATCTACTCCTCTGCCACAGAAGTTTCTTCTTGACCATAAAAGAGAGGTGGATAGAGCTTCCGAAACTCAAGCATAAAATCCTTAGGTTGATCAACCGGAGTACGATCACCCATCGAAGCCTCAAAGGGATAACCGCTGGACAAGGAAAGGTCAACAACCCAATCAGGGCCAACTCAACGAATGAATAAAAACCTCAAAATCAAACACTGCATAGGTGACAAGCTCAAAATCTGAGAAAACAAGTTATCATAACGTCAAAAATTTTCTCTTTGAAAACATCTTTAATTTAGAACAAGCTTAGTGGGTTAAACCTTCGCCATTGGTATTCTTTAGAGCCTCACTCACATGCATGTATCTGTGCCACCCAGGGCATCCATCCACCGTACCAGATATCCATCCACATTTCCAACATACCAGAATGCATGTGAGTACTCATCGGAACACCAAGGCCAAAACAAAGCAACTTCATTTTTCCAAAAACAATTTATTCATACCACTTCTTTTAAAACAAACTACAAATTAAACATGTCATTTAAACAACCTTTTTTTTTCAAAACCAACTTTTCTGATTCAAACCACTTTCAGAAATCAAGGGGAACCCAAAACAACTCAAACAGGGGACTAGTGTCAGTGGGTGACTCGACCATATGGTTGGCGGACATATGCCAAACACGCCACTGACACAGAGAGTCTTCTTGGACCATGCCCCTAGATCCACATGGCTTGCCAGGCCATGCAGCTTAGGACTATTATCCCAACTCCATTTGTCGTACCCCAATCGCAAAACATTTCCATAAAAAAACCCAAACAAACCAATTAAACCAGACTTCCCATGGAAACATGAGGATCAGTACGGGCAAGAGTTCGCGACGCTCTTCTCACACCTACCCCTCAAGTCCCGACAATCCTACTCCATCTACCTTGACATCCCAAATAACAAAGGGCGCTCTGAAAAGTGAGGTCTGCTAAGAGAAAACCTCCTCTGATACCATTTTGTCACGAACCAACCCGGGTCAACCCTGAACCTGTCACCCAAGCCGGTCTGCGACATGGCCCGAGAGGCGTTCCCGATCCTCCCGGGCTGGCGACAAGCGCCAGGGCATCAACAGAGGCTATGGGAATGATTTCGCCCAATATAAATAAATAAGATAGTGAAAATAATACAGAGCAGCGCAAGAAAGATAAACCAAATAAAGTGACTAAATAGGAACAAACAAGAATCAAACTAACCAAACACGATGTGCAAACAAACTTCGTGCGACCTCGCGGGTCACTCTCCGACTCAACGATCATGTGTCGCCCTAGGCGAGTGCATTCAAGCTATAGCCTGCACAAACACTAAAAACAGAAAAGAACTATAGGCGTGAGTATTAAAACTCAGTAGGGTAGCCCGATATCTATTCCCAATGCACTACCTGTAAAATAAAAGGAACATCATTTCATGTTTGAACTACAATTTATAAAAGTATGTTTTTCTAAGCATTTTACTTAAAAACAAAGTACGAACCATTGCCATTAGCCATTTCAAAATTCGGGTTCATTTCATTAGTTTCAATGACATTTCAGGAAAGGGGGAAAGTGATGTTTAAATTTTCAAATTTGTACAAAAGGGATTAAACACTTCCATTTGAAAACAATTTTTAGAAACCCATTAAAAAGCAATTTATCAGTTTCCAAGGAAAACAATATGCCAGAATGCACAAAGTAAAACATACAGCAAGGGAAATGTAAGTATACACGTGAGCATCATAATCATTACTGCAAGCTACAAAATCTGAATAGACATGGGTGAACCTAGGAGATCGAGAATAAACCAGAAGACAGCAATACATGAGAAATCATCCTTATCGACATGTCACGATGAAATCAAAATGCACAATACGCTCAACCATCCACTCAAGGGCAGGTCAAGGGCAAATACCATAGCAATAAACCCAATATATCCACCTACTATGGGCCACTGGTCAGTACCATAACCTACCAGTGCAGCAATCGTTCTTAGAATATTCTCTCATTATGCCAGATTCCCATGTCTCACGTGTTTGAAAAAGGGGTGATCCAACTAATGCCAACCGAGCATCCAATCATATACATATATATATATAAAGCACAACAGGCATCACCCAAGCCACTCTATGGAACAACCTCATGCCTTTTACTACTCAAGTACCCGAGAGCCTCTAAGCGCGGCCTCCCAAACAATCAATTGCAACCAAGGTATGAGAGTCACCCTAAGAGGGGTTTTATCAAAACATTTTTATCTCTTTCCATAAAGTGCCAAACGGGAATTTAATACATTTCACAAACACTACTCAAAGACAGGTACAACTTCTTTACGAGACAAAACCCAGTTTAAAACCGTTTAAAGAACCCCAAAACACTATGTCACAGGCTAACAATATTTTTATATACCAAACCAAACCATTTTCCTTTGGCAAATAATCATTAAGAGCCAACCGGGAAATTTCTCAAACGAACCAAAGTATTTGCTCATGCTTCAAAAGAAATCATTTCTCATTAAACCAGAACTCTTTTTTTCATTCCGTTAATTATGCTTAAAATCCAAACGGGAATTCTTCCATTATTGGGTGTCCGCTCGTCAAAAGGATGTTTCATGTGTCGTGTATAAAAAAAACGGCTCCTTTTGACATTAAATAACCATTTAAAGATTAACCATCTTATATTAAAAATTAATTATCTTATATTATCTCATATTTATTACAATTAATAAAATGTTGATTTTGAGCAATTAGGGTGCGCAAACAGCATGAAATAATATAACTTAAATTTTAAAAGCAGTGCAAAGGGAACCTACCTCAAAACCGAGCGCGTCGACACAACAACCTCGGATCCAAGGCACGATGACACGACATGTGTCCGAAACCACGTGACAAGGTCTAACACTCTGCATAGTCAGTATCGAGGACTCAGACACATCCAAAAACTCACCAGAGCATGTGAAACAAAGCGGCGGGAATAAACGCTCACCTTGAAACTAAAGAGCGGCGTCGACGGAACATCGGAAACAAGGCGCGGCGGTGGCGCACACTTGGAAACGCCATGCGCGGGCCCTCAAATAATAATCCTACCAAACGAAACATAAATTGATAAAAACCCCATAACAAAGCAAAGACGAACCAAGAATAATAATAATCGCGATAATAATAGTAATAATTATAACAATAACAATAATAATAATCAATAATGATAAAAATAATAATAATAATAATAGTAATAATAATAATAATAACAACAACAAAATAATAATAATAATAATAATAATAATAATAACAAAAATAATAAAAATAATATTAATAATAGTAACAACAACAATAATAATAATTATAATAATAATAATAAAATTAATAATAATAATAATAATGAAAATAAGAATGATAATAATAATAATAATAGTAATAGAATTAATAATAATAATAATAATAATAAAATTAATAATAATAATAATAATAATAATAATAATAATACTAACATTAATAATGATCACATAAATCATAATTTTATAATAAAAAAGTTAATAACATATTAAATAAAATGAAATAGCAGAATAAATTAAAATAAAATAAAATAAAATAAAATAAACGGACCTGCACGGCGGAGCGGAGGAAGGAGAAAGAAAAAGAAGAAGAAGAAGAGAAGAAGAAGAGGAAGAAGGGGAGAAGAAGAAGAAGAAGAAGGAGAGAAGAAGAAGAAGGGAAGGAGAAGAAGAGAAGAAGAAGAGGAAGGAGAGAAGAAGAAGAAGGAAAGGAGAAGAAGAGAAGAAGAAGAGGAAGAAGGAGAGAGTAGGGGCGCCGACTGTGCGCGCTGGACATGGGAGGAGGGGAGGATGGGGTTCGGATGCTGGTGCTGCGGAGACGGTCGATTGGCAGGCCGAGACGTGTGAGGGAACCAGGGTGCAACCTGGTTGCAGCAGTGTGAAAAAAAAGAAAAACTAGAAGAAGAAAAGAGAGAAGCAGTGGAAGGTGGTTTGTGCGGGGCAAAGACGGGGAGCCGGACGGGGGTGCGGCGAAGCGGCGCCGAAGGGAGCCGTCGGGGTGCTGGCGCAGCGACGGGAAGCCGGGGCCGGAACCGGCGGTCGCCAGAGCTGCGCAGGAGGGAGCTGTTGCGGCCGGAGCAACGGGATGAGCCGAAGCCGGAGAAGGGGGGAGGGTTCAGCGGTTCTCTTGGGTGCGTGGGTCGAGCGGGAGAAGAGGAAGGAGGCACTGCTGTAGCAAGAGGGGATGAGGAGGGGTGCTGCGGGTTTCTTGTGCTGAAGGAAGGAGGCAAGGGTGCTGCAAGTGGGGAAGAAGAAGAGAAAGAGGTGGCTGCTCGCGCGGGGAGAAGGGAGAAAAAAAAGATATAAGGGGGGGGAGCTAGGGTTAGAGAGGGAAAGGAAAAAAAAGAAAAGATAAAAGAAAAAAAAATTAAATTAAATAAATCAAATCATAATAATAATAATAATAAATTACAGTAATAATAATAACAATAATAACGATTAATATCAAATCATATTTAATAACGATTGTACTATTTTCCGCAACATTAAAAATTACATTAATTATTTATCTATAACATAATGATAAACATAATAATGATAATGATAATCATAGTGATAAAATAAAAATGGTAAAAATACTCATTTCGTCTTAAATAATAAAAATAATTATTAACCGATAACAATAGATGTGCGCATTAAATATAAAGACTATATTTAAAATTTTCCCAAAGACAACGGGATGCGAAAAAAAACACCGGGCAGGGACGCGCGGAGCTTCCTGAATAGTCTCCGCTCACGCGCCCCACGACGTCGCGTCAAAAAGCGCACTATTTAACAAAAACTCAAAAACCTGGTCCGATACTGAACACGAACCGCATCAATATAATTTAAAGTCAAAGAAATTGTAAAATAAAATAAACGTGCGTGTTGGGGTGTGACAATTAATATATAACATAATTAACCATTTAATACCTTTTCTCATTAATTATAAAATATTTACCTTGAATAATAAATTGATAATTAAGACCATCTTATCGACAAGTTTTTTTACAAGATGTGACATCCATACAATGAATGTTCCAATAGTTTGTTTGGCCTTATGAATATATTTATCATCAATTAGAAAAGATAGATCGGTGAATGGTTCATGGGATATGTTAATTGTTACTCTCGCATGACCTGTTGGAATTGACCTGTTGTGCATATTTCCATTTTTGGATATTGAACACCCCAACCCTCACAACAAAGCGATGGGTGGGTGTTGATAGATATAAATCAAATTCACTATCACCATGTTCAATATCATTACAAGAAATGTATTATTGTCTTTATGATTTATATTTAAAAAATAATTTATTAGAACATTGATTACCTCAACTAAGTCATCTCATTGATGGGAATAGAACCCCTCATATCTGATGGGGGTGGGGTAAGAGCTTCAAGAAGTGTTTTTAATGAGTTGGTTCTTCTCATCGATTCCACCCACACCCCAAAAAAGATATTATAATCTCTATCTTCCATTGGAATTGATCTTCAAGGGAAGATAGTCTTTATTTCATCTATTTCACATATTCACTTTTATCCTCCTATTGTTTTTCTTCTAAAAATATGTCTGGGGTGTTACCCCCAAACCCATACTTCTGAAGAAGAACAACATTTATTTATGCTTCAAGTCCACTGATAGTAAATGTTCATCCAGTATAGGTATACACCATCCTTGTATTACGATAGGGGTATGCTGATTTTTCTACTCATTCATTATTTTCAACACTCAGATTGTGTTTCATATACAAAAAATTTTCAACCAGAGTAATAAATACACATATTATTAAAAAACCATATTATAAAAAACAAATTTCCATTAAAGATACATGTGAAATATTTCATGTAAACACGTCCAACACTTAATGGGTAATCAAATGTTTATAGATAAGTGGGGTGTGTATGTTTATTTTACTTGAATCATCTTTATGGTTATTTTGAGTTATAATTGTGAAAAATATTTTATGTATCCTTCCATAAGCCATTAATACATTTTTATTTAGGAATTAATATACTATACATGAACCCTAAAATGAATAAAAAGATTCATTCGATGTTTTGTTATTTTATTTTTTAGTAAAATAAATAAATGATATCATAATGTTTCTATAATCTCTTCCCACATTAGTGTCTTGAGTGTGGGAACAACAATGTTCAACTAATCTACATCAATTGGTATGTGTTGTTGACTGATGATTCTAATTTAACTACAGAATGTGTCTCTATTGAGGTTAACATTTTTGTCCCTCATAATCAATCTAGACTCATATTTGTTTCCATTGATTTTAACCTTAATTATTTTTTATAACATAGTTAAACAAAATTGATCTTGTTTTTTCTACGTCGTTGCTCCTTCATTGCCTACCATTTCCTCAGATTCAACATCATCAATATGTTGGCCCTCAAGAGTGGTAGCATCATCATGTGTAGATGATCGTTGTACCTCTGTACTCAGAGAAGCAACTGGTTGAGAAACCTATTGTTCCTTAGGAATGGGAGAACCGGGATATTGAACATCCCAAATGCGGGCAGTATCTGGTTGAGAGACCTATTGTGCCTCGAGATTGGGAATACCCACACATGAAGAATTGATTATCTACAGAAGTGGTATAACTTTTAATAAATAGTACAAAAATGTAGTACTGATAATAACATGAGGTAACACAATGTATATTACAAAAAAATTAACCGTGTTATTGAAATCTATTTTATATAAATGATTGAAGATATTTGACCCCTATATCACCTATCTGAATCCCTTTATTGTGGTCTCCAATGACATAAACAACATAATATATATTGGGTCCAATTTGAAATGATTTTAACATCCCTATAAAAGGGACATCCTCAGTTGAATTTTCATCAAACCATTTACTGGTTTTTGATGATAATAGAATAGTTTACCACTTTTGGTTTTTAGGATCTGAAACATAAAATACTTGTACTTCATGTGATACCATTATTAATGGTTCTTCTTTATACCCTTGTTGAATTCAAATTTCATGAATTACAATTCAACTATTTCAGCATAACTTTTATTATCAACACACTTACATTGAAAAATCTATACTTGGAATTTTGTATAATCCAACTACCATATTTTATTGATGATTCCAAATTATGTAATATTCACATAAATTGGATTTTTTCCATAGTACCAAAAACATGCATCACTTCGTCCATAAGTGTAACTCCACATTTTTTCATTGCACTACCTTCATCATGTTCATTTTTATAGAACGTATGACCATTCATTACATAACCCTTATATGATCATACATACACACTTGGTCCCCCAACTAGTAAAAGAATTCATTCTGAAATTGATTCCATATTTTCATTTGACTCCATAAAAATATGGTCCGGAAACACTACTATAAACAATTTATTATGGGTATTTGATATACATGTTTTATACATTGAGGGATTAAAATACCTAAGATTTTCATTGTGTGTTGGAAAATATTTTGAAACTCAAAGAATTTATAAAAAATATAAATGTTGGCATAATCCTGTACATTATTATTTATTGTGACAAAATCTGTACGAAAAATTTTATCACCCTTAAGACAATCATTGTGATGAGATTTTGGTAGACCAGTTCATTCCACACTAGACATCTATTCAGTATAGAATTCAACAGGTTCCTCAACAATACATATCTCCACAATAAAACTTTATGTCTGACATTTATTTGTGACATACCCATTCAAAATCATCATTTATCATTTAATGGTATATATCCATCTATAGTGTACTGGTCCATAGAGTTCAATATCTCTCAAAAATAGAACCATAA
The DNA here is from genome assembly GCA_963277665.1 of Viscum album. Classification (NCBI taxonomy): domain Eukaryota; kingdom Viridiplantae; phylum Streptophyta; class Magnoliopsida; order Santalales; family Viscaceae; genus Viscum; species Viscum album. Next base: position 409,242,316 of record OY728128.1, on the reverse strand, counting down.
AATGAACCATCATATCAAATAATGCTGGTGGGAAGATCATTTTAATTTACATAAAATGATGAAAATTTCTCATTCCATAGATTGAATTTTTATTTCAGTCTATAACATTGTTGCATATAGATTTGAAGAAACAATAGAGTTTAGATAATTTGTTATGGACATTCCTGAAAAAATGAAATGAAAATCAATATGAATTAGATATTTCATCAAAAAATGACATTAATGTGATTTCAGACCCATTAACATTAAATCCTTCCTTAACATGATTTTCTTGATATTAGATTAATAACCCTATATAAGTTTTACTTCATTAAATAAGCTACAAAACTGATATATTTCTTACATGGAATGATTGTAGGAAACTGGAGAGAGAATTGTTCATTTTTCACCCTTCAATAGAACAAAGTCTTCTCATATGCCCTGGTCAACCATGTCCAATATATCCTTAATTCCATCCTTTGTTTTGTTGGGTGCATTTAGCATTGTGTAAATGACACTATCACATATATTCTTTTCAACATGAATAACATCGGGAAATTTTTTGATATACAGACAATTCCAGTATGGTAATTCAGAAAAAACTAATCTTTTTTACAACTGGTTTTTGTATGGTGTTTTGAAAATAGTTTACCAGAAGAAGTGGCCCCATATTTTACTTTCTCTAATAGTTAATCACATATTACTAGTTATATTTTTGTAATTTCTTTTGAACATCCATTGAATGATGTCATCTAAGATCGATACTTATGGCGTTAGGGAAGAAATATACATTGTCAATGAAACATAGTTTTGTATTAATGTTTCAACCTAATGGACAACGCAAATTATTCATTGATGGGACACCCTTTAGTTCCTTTAATTATATATCCTAAAAACTTTCTATAAGTATGGATGTCCTTTATAGTCCCTTAAAACATGGATGTCAACATGAAATATTCATTTCTGTGAGAATCATACAATGTAACACATGAATCCCACAATAATTTTAAATCATTGATCAATGGATCCAAATAAACATCAATATTATTAACTATTTGTTTTTGTCTTCATATAATCATATATAACATGATGTATTTTATTCTTATGCCTAACCATAGTAGAAAATTATAATTTAACAACATAATTGGACATGTTATATGAGTGATTCTTTAAAAACCAAATGGGTTCACCCCATATTTAAATAATTCAAGGAAATGTTATCTTGGAACATTTCCTAATTTTGGATACACATGATCAATTCTCTTCCATCTAAGAGAGTCTCTTAGGTGATTCATCTTCCAATAATTATTTCTTTTATATTCATATGACATCAAATTCCTTGCAGTCTCCTCACTACCATATAGGTGACTAAACCATGGTATGATTGGAATGTACCACACTACTTTTACAGTTCTGGATTCATTTTTCTTGAATCATGATGGGCCCCACATTGGAAATTATATAAGTGATTTTTGGTCCTTGATAAACAGTATAAAGTCATTTGGAAAAGTATGTATTCTTTTAGAGATCTTACCCATTGAGTGTATCATTATTTTGGTATCATATGTTAGGATCATGAGCTCATTGTAATCTAGTAGCATGTCATTCTAGAGAATAATTAGTTCCATAAAATTGGCGTCACTCCATCAGTTGCCTTCTATCAAATTATATTGCTTTTGTATCACAGACAATTCTAAATATTTAGTGCAACACAAATACAATGGAGTCTTTTAACAACTATTTAACTACTCTAACCCTTTTGGGGAATCAAGAAGTTAATATTCAACTATCATTTTCATTTTATCAAAACTAGCATCATCATCATTCCAATCTACAATCACATCCTTGATACTGTCTACATCATTGTTCACACATGTAATCATATTAGATGATCCATAAAAAATTGTGCCATCCCAAAAACTAGATATATTCGATTATCACGATGTGTATTGGATCATTTATAACAATTATAAATTATGTGATAGATCAAGTGTTCATGAAGTCCACGGGACAAACATTTCTTGAAAAAAATAGCATAATCACAAACAATGGATCTGGGAAGTGTCATATCCATGATGGTTTGCAAACATGTTGAACTCCTTCAATCCATCTTCAGTTTATTTTGTCAAATGATTATAATATATCCATTCATTATTCATATCCATCATATTTTATTCGAAAATAATAATATTTATCAAAATAATTTAAAAAAATTATCCTTTAAATAAGGTAAACTCAACATTTGAATTATATTTATAATTGTATTTTTTTTCCTTGGAATCATCCCCTTATAAGATAACACCATATTAGTTTGAAAACTATTCAAAAAATCACACATGTAATCCCATTGAAAAAATAACCATTAATATAAATTCCACTTTCAAATAACAGATAATTTTTATAATGAAACAAACAATAAATATTCTTTTAAAACATTTAAAATTCTTTATGAAATTTGATTGAGGGAGCAAACAAACACTTCTAATGAAACCTAATCCCATGACAAGTTGTTAAATAATTTTAAATCAATTTAAAACCAAAAAAGGTTATCCATAACACATATAATTTTTTAAGAATCTTTTCCAAACACATGAATCATTTTAAAAGATCCATTTAGGTATTTTCAGAAATACATAAATCCCAAGAGATGGACATTATAAAGGATAGATTAATAATAAATAAACAATATTTTATGAAATATATATCTATAAAATTTGTATCATGTCTCTCATGAATTTATAGTACTAAACCTATAGTTTACACTCATAATACTACAGAGGAGTGTATAAGTGATTGATGGAGACATAACTATCACATAGCTATGATAATTTCGAATATAAATTCATTTGACATCAAGGAGGGAAACTATGTTCCAATTGATAATTAAATCATATACTACCTATGATTGATCTTTCCAATATAGTACATTAGAAAAAATGTTCCCATTATTGAGGTTATCCATTAGGTCGTAGTTAAAGTAATGTAGTTTCTCAACCCTTCTCACTTATTAATGGTTCATTTTAATTTGGGGTTATATATACTTCAATCACATTTTAAGGCTATTCCAAAAATTCTCACCCTGAAAATAATACTAATAAAACCTCTTATAATGCATAACTATTTTTTAATTTGGGAAAGGATTTGGGAATTTTATCTTATGTGTCCTTAACAATTTGGACCCATAAGCAACTATATGGATTTATGGACTAGAACTATTCGAATCCTAACTTATAATACATCACAATATTAGCATTACTCATTAACCATCTCATTTAGGGTTATGATTTTTGTTTTCATAAATATCTCATTTAGATCATAGAAATATATCTCATGATAATATAAGAAAAGGAAGAATTAAACATTATTTGTTATGGACTTATTAGTGCTTCCAATATGGAATAATCCATGTTTACCTCTTCTAAATAAATTGAAATTTACTATAAGATTTGGAACTCAAAAAAACTATTTAGACCCTCTAAATTATCTATAACTTCGAAATTCTCAGTAACAGAAAATATGTAATCCAATAAGATCATTTATTCCAAGAAGTCTACATTATCAATCCAAAACATACACTTAGATATCATGTAATATAGTTCAATCTCCCGAAGTTTTCCCAAAATGATTTCCAGATATCAAGATTGTTCCTCCCTAAACAAAGAATACATGATGTTATGATTGAAAATAATGGGCATAAAATTATCTAAATAAAGATGGAATACCAAATACATCTCAACCATGAACACTACTATTGTATTTTTGAAATTGAATGACATCAGTAGATACCCATACAGTACATGCATACATCTAAAAATGGTATGTGGTATATAAAAATACTTCAACATAAACTGATGATAACATGATATCAAATTGATCATAGAGTACACATTAGGACCTCTATGTTTATTAAATATCCAATCAATACATATATGTGGATATAATTTCATTTATATCACTTAGCATAACCTATAATAGTCGACACATATTCTAAATGATCCATTTGAATTTTTATGAAAAAAATTTATGGCACCCCAAGGCTACATATTCATTCATATGAAACATGCATAAACAAGAAAATTAAGAAACTATAAACATGTAACATACACTATTTTTGTTGTCTCTCTGGTGGCAGAGGACTCGGGGAATGTGGGGGAAGAGGAGGCCACCTAGGGGTTCACGGTGGAGGTGGAGTTCGCGCCGGAGGAGGGTCCGCGGAGGAGGAGGGATTCACAACAGAGGTGGGGTTTTGAAGTGGAACTGGGGTATGCAGAGGTGGTGGGTTCATGGAAAAGGATGGGTTCATCGTGGATGCGGGGTTCGACACATTGAAGAGGAGATGTTCGTGGCAGAGGTGAGGTTTCCAGGGTGGGTTTGGCGTTGGATGTGAGGTTCGTGATGGATGAGGGCTAAGTGGAGGCAGATGATGGATTCATGGAAATGGAGGAAGAAGATTTGGCAGGGTTCAGCTTCTGTGAGAGCTTGAGGCCTGCGAGAGGAGGAGGAGACAATTAGGGTTTACTTATAAAAGCGGGTAAGCCTTTTATCGTCACTATCTAGAAATTGTTGATAAGGTAATGTTTTATCATTTCTAAAATAAAAAGTGATGATAAAGATATAATGATAATAAATAATTTAAAATTGTATATATATATTTATAAAAATAGGATTATAATATATTTATATATTTATAATAATATCTATAAAGAAATATATATTTACTTATATTTTCAAAATTATATATATTATTAAAGCTATAAATTTATTAAATATATATGTTATAAATTTATAATCATATAAATAAATAAAATTTTATATATTTATATTTATAAATATAAATAACTATAAATTTTCATTTAAATCGTTATAAGTATAGATGTGATATATATATATATAATCTTATAAATATATATTTTCATTAATATAATTATATAATTAGAAGAAATATTTTATTAAATATATAAATTTTATATATTTATATGATTATAGATATATAAAAATATATTTATTATAATTTTTTAAATATTTAAATTATTATATATTTATTTATTATTATAAATATTTATTTATTTAAATAATTATAAAATTATTACAAATATCATTATTATATTTAAAATTTTATTAATATAGATAATTAATAAATTTATTTTAATTTTATAAGTATTTAAACATAGTAGTATTTATTAATAATTATAATTATAAATATATTTATTTATTTTTAAAATTTTATATATATTTATAAAAATAATTTTTTAGTTATATATAAATTTTTATAATAATAATATATATTTCTTATAAATTTATAATTATTTTAAAAAAATATATATTTATGTATATTTATAGGTGAAATTATAAATATATATATATATATTTAAATAATTATATAATTATAAAAAAATATAGTCATAATTTTATAAATATATATAATTAATATATTTTTTATAATTATATAATTATTTATATATTTAAATATTTTTATATTTTTTAAGATATATAATTTTAACTCTTTGAATATATTTACAAATATATGTATAAAAAATATGTATAAAAAATATATATAATAATTTTATAATTGATTAAATATATTAATATTTTTTTAGAATTATAATTATAATAATTTTTATTTAATTATAAATATTTGTATATAAATATATATAAATTATATAATTATTTTAATTTTATAATTATTTAAATATTTCTATATTTATTTAGATTTATAATTATAACTATTTGTATTTATTCATATATATTTTATGTAAATATATATAATTAATATATTTATTTTATATTTATAATTATTTAAATATCTCTATAAATATTTAGAAATATAATTATAACTATTTGTATTGATTTATAAATATTTGTATTTATTTATAAATGTATTTATAAATATACTTATTAATATATATATATTTATAAAGTTATAATTACAATAAAAATAATAATTATAATTGTATAATTATTTTCACACCTATATATATATATATATCTTGATTTATTCATAGTTATAATTATATGTATTAATTAATATATATATGAATATTTGTATATATTTCTAAATAAATATATATATATATATATATATATAATTATAATAGATTTAATTATCGTAATTTTATATTTATTTATATATATAAATATAATTATAGTTATAATTAAAAATATTTAAATTTAAAATTTCATGCCCAATAGGCCTTCGAGAAAAAACTATTTTTTGTAATGATGTGGCTAGTTGGGTGGGTCATCCCTTGGGGGGTCTATGACCTACCTTTCAGGCCTCTGAGTGTGCAATGTGTGTGTGTTTAATGTAATTATACCCCCAAACACATAATATATAATAATTACAAATATATATTTGTACATTTTTTATATATAATTATAAATATATTAAACATAATAAATATTAATTAATATATTAAATATTAATAAATATAATTATTATTTAAGGAAATTATTTATAATCTTATAATTATTTTAACATATATAATTAATTATATTCGTATAAGTTATTTTATTAACACATTATATAAATATATTTTAATTATTAAAAACTATATATTAATTATAAACAAGTGTTTTTTATAAAATGTATTCAAATAAATAATTTTTTTAATATAAATATAATTGTTTTATATAAAATAATTATATTTTCTATTAAATACTTTTATCAGTGCTAAAAGTAACATTTATAAATATACCTTTTATCCATGCTAAAAAAAGCACTGATGAAGTGTACACCTTTATCTGCACTTTATGAAGCGAAGATAAAGGCCCTCCATTTATTAGTAATTTCTTATTAGTGCTAATAAAACCTATCATATCCCTTTCTTGAATTTGTGTTAGTGTTAGGTACCTTCTTATTTTTCATTACAAATCATCGATATATGCTTGATGTACGACAATTGGGGCTAAATTTCATTAATAGTGCAGTTATAATTTAAAATGTAAAAGGTCATCATTTTGTTGGTTTGTCTTTGGAAACTACATCATCAGGGCTAACATTGACAATAATTATTGAGAAAATAATAATAGTGGTCGTGGTGAATATAACAACAATGTATACAAAACTACTTGGAGGAAATACACGACATTAGCTATTATATATCTAATTAATGATTTTCTTTCATGTTTCATAAAGTATGAGTGCAATAATTTTTTTTAAAAAAATAGTATAGAAGCATGAGTTTCATTCGTGAAAGGGACTACATTACAATGAAAAGATGGAAACATTCAATGCAAGGAAATACTCGGTGCGACTTGAAATCAAGACGTGGCCAAGACCAATATAAATGCTTGCAATAAGCTACATATGTAATGTTAACATCAAAAATTTATTGGTTATTTTAGTAAATTTTATGTCATAATAGATATATAGAATAAAAAATAACAATAATTGTGATCGTGACTTATTATTAATAATATCATCATTATTGTTATTATATAATTTATAAAACATAAATAAACATATAAATTCAATGGAATCACCATTTTCATGGTAATATCAAGGGTTTCTTAGTTTTTTTGTATGTTGATTATTTGTCCTATTTTATTTGAAGTTATTTCAATAAGTGAGGGATTTATGTTTTTCACTGTTTCACTAAAAACCAGATAGGTTTAAAAAAATTATGAAAATAATGAATATCTAAATCCTACTTATTAAGGTTGATTATCAAATTTTTTAAGAAAGTGGATATGTGTTCCCATAAAATGAATGATTAAAAAAGAACATCATGAATATGGAGCTTTTTTATTATAAACGGGCATGAAGTAGTCGACACACAAAGGATGAAATAATGAATGAATAAATGGAGATAGTTTTATTGATCACATGGGAGGTCAACGTCTCCATCCACATCCTCAAAACACTGGGTGGAGGTTTAACATTGATACAACTTATCCTAAGGTGTCAATTTGTCGACACATGATATTGTGGAAGGTGGTCTTTAGGGATGTGAGGGTGGGGAGAATAGAGGATAAGATCAGTAAGTCGATAGGTTCCAAAACAAGCCTTGATGTGGAGAACACCATAATGAATCAAGTGTAAATAACCATTGTTTATACTTTTTAGATTCTAGATTATGGAAATCATTGAATGACGTGGAATATGAGAGTTTGGGTGAGGAATATTCAATTTGTGACAAAAGGGTATCCTTGGTACGTGAGCTTAAAAACCCTTATCTTAAACTGGATAAGGCTCTTGAGGTCCATATTCCAATAAGGGATAATGAAGATGGAGTGGAATACATTTCACAAGACCACAATGGGTCCAAAAATGGCCATTAATCTATGATTGATCGTGTCGAACACCATGATGAGGGATTGGAGAATCAGGTGGAAGGAGACAAGAAAGGTTAATGGTGTATATAAGGACCTATCCTTACAACATTACATAATCATGAATTAAATGAATAATTAACATAGAGGGTCTTTTTAGGTTTAGATTTTTAGAGAATTATGACATAACTATTACATCTCAAAAGATTACAAATTAAACACTTCTACTAAGTTTACATTTTTTCCAAAAAATAAAAACTCATAAAAAGATACATGTATAGTTCCATGTTTTAGATAGTATGTCTTTCCTTGATCCCTTCCTTAACCTAATTCAACAATAATTCCTGTGGAAAACATTTCATAAACAATGATTGAGGATAAAAAGATCAGTAAGGGTTATAACATAATTAAAAGAATCATTAACCCATCAAAAATACAAATCGATGAAAACATAATTTTCAATCATAACATACCTTCAGAAATCATAATATTTATGAATAACACATAGTAATCACAATTCATAAAAGTAACATAACGCATACATATCATACAAACATTGTAGCTATCATAGCTACATAGAGAGTCACATTTGGAAGACCCATCGCAGTATATTCTTTAAATCTCTTTGGAGATACATTCACTTTTACCTCCTTCATGTTAACCAATTCATTGGAGAGCTATCTCCGGCTCACCCGCTCTAGGATTATCATGAAACCACCAATATATGTATCAATGGACAAGAACCAAAACTTAATAATAACATGTATCTTAAGAATAAAGGAACGATAAAATTCACACATTGAAATAACAATATAACATTATAATGTATTGAAAATCTATTATTAAAAACCATTTTCAATACTGAAATACATTAAAAGAGTGTGTGGTATTTATTTTTCTTTTGAAAACATTACGGATTGTTGAGGAAGCCATAGATCAAATAATAATCGTGTTGGAGAAAAAAGTCGTTGTCACCGCTGACGTTAAAAAAACAAACATTCCTTTTTGTCATCTAGTAAAAAGATTTATATGGAAAACATTCCATTTGAATGAAATAAAAATTCAAAATGGTTTTATACACCGTATAAAATAAAGTCATGTAGAAATCAAAAGATGCCTCAATGAAAATAGATTGAGACGATGTCCTATCCGAAGACGGTATCCTTAGATTAAGGATAAATCAATTACATAATTATGTGTGAAAAATATTAATACACCCTATATAATTGGATATTATGTTTAAAATAATAATAAGTCATCCACACATATTCATAGAATTACATAATCAAGAAGTAGAGGTTTAACCCAATGAATTGAAATTGGGTTAAGAAATTCCCTTACAGAAATTCGACAGCCTAATGGCGTCACATTAATGATCTGAAAATGAGTTGATGAGAGATAAAAAGTGTATATCATTACTTGGACATAAAATTAAAATCAATAAGGATATATAAGAACATATTTCAATATAAGAAGATGTAAATTAAATTACCTAACAAAAATAAGTCTTTTAATAAGAGGAGGGTCAAAGGTTCCCTTACCGATTTGGGTAACTTTCGTAACGTACACCCCAAGAAATAAGGGTCATACAATGTAGATGTAAATACCCATAGATTAACTATATTATAGAAATAATACAATAATGGTCAGTACATACACCATAGAAAAGGAAATAGTGGCAACTATAGCATTAATCTAATGAGAATAAAAAGTGAGATAAAAACCCCTTACCTCGTCGTGATCAATCGGGTCGTATGACCAAAAGATAATAACACCAAATGAATCACATAATACCATGAATATAAATAGAATCATGATAATATATATGAAATTTAAGTACAAAATACACCACTTGTAATAAATAATTGTCTAACAATGGAAATATCATGGAATTAAAAGTGATATAAGAAATCCCTTACGAAAATTCGGCACCCTAGCGACGCCACATAAAACATCCAAAAACTGATTGACAAGATAAAATAGGTTATCTCATCATATGAACAAAAAATACAGTTATAGGAATATAAAAGAGCATACCCCAACATAATAAATATGAGATTAAATGAAATGACATAAAAGAGAGTGCGTAAAAAGAAAGAGAGATGTAGGATCCCATACCTCATGTCCGACTTATCTTGTTCGTTTCATTATATTCATGAATAATAAACATAGGTCAATTTAATATTTCATAAGAAAATAATTTAAAGTTTATTATTCAATTCATATCACATATTATCATGTTTAAATAATTAGTTAATTATTTTAGTTCATATCATAAGTTTTTTCGATGTTTGGTACATGAGTCAAAAATGAACTTGTTGAAAAGAATTGTCCATGTAGTTATAAGCACATCATATCAAGAATAGTATTAATGATTTAAATATCATATATATCCAGGTTATATTCATTTTATAGTATTCCATAACATTTGTAGATACAAAAAATGAAATTCACCGTTTTTGGAGACGATTGACCGTACATACAAATGAATGCTACGTTAATTTTATTGTCATATTAATGGAATTAAATATAAATTAATGATATATATATTATAATTACAGTATAAAATATATTTCATAAATTTCCAATAAGTTCATTAATTTCATTCTTTATTAATTCCCTGTATTGCATGAACAAGTCACATCACTTGAGGGGGCGGTAGTTTACACTTCCTCAAATGAAATTATCGCATTTGCACAACATGTAAAGAATAAGGGTATGTTTTAAATATAAAATAAAGAATCATAGATGGGATGTAAATATAATATATATATAATATATAAATATAGTTCCATAATAATGGCCACATTGAGAGGTGTTAGGAGAATATTGAACAATCATCGTTTCATGAGGCAGTAATTCGCCATCTATGGAAACAATATGTTCATTAACGATTAGTTGGAGGTGTGTGTAATTGAATCTAGAAAAAATATCATAAAAACACCCTAGTATATTAAAGATGCTTTTTTTATTATATATGTGAGGAATAAAATGAGTATATGGGGTTGGAGAAGCAAAATAAAACAAAAGAACATAAGAGAAGACATTACCTTTAAATCGGGTAACTCATTTCGATTTGAGCCAAAGGATTCCTTAGAATGTCTTCTGCACAAAGTGAGGCTACTAGGAGTAAGAGAAAGTGTGGAGAGATAATATGAGCAGTGGTTGGATGAGCCAAGGCTTGAGAGGTGTGTATGTTGGTAGATATGGGGGCCTTTTATAAGTGGGATGAGGGGTGCTCTTAGAAAATCATGAAAGGATACATTATTATAAAATGATTTTCAGATATTAAATGTCCCACAATTATATATTTCGAGGATAAGGTGATAAGGGTTCTAAATACGAACATACAACAGATTTCTGACAACTGTATGTCTTATATTTTACCATATCTTCTCATTTTATTTAAATAAGTCATTAATGAGGTAATCACTTCATCATCATAATGTCATTAATAAATTTATTTATTTAATATCTAAAAATTATAAAAAAATTACCATCATGTTGGAAATATTTTTATAACTCTAATGATTCATTATAGTCCAATACATATTTTAGGTAAACAAAATTAAAATTGTTTTACTTAGACGATACATACCTTGGTTACATTTCCTTTCTTTAAAAAAATATGATAAAAGATCACTATGACACTAAACTGATTCCATGGGGTCCCATGGTTAGAACAAGGCATCCCATGGTCCTCTGTGACACCACCAATGGAATTTAGACACTTGTTGGGGTCATTTTATATTTTTATGATATTTATTTTTTACCCTTAACTTCTCAATTACTAGTTAAACACGATAATTAATGATAATTACCATCGTTACTATTCATAATTCCCAAAAACAAAAGAGTCTTAATTACATAAATTAGAAATTATGATTTCAAATATGGAATCCCTTCTAACAAATTACAAACAATGAAATTGAAGTAATTAATTTAAAAATATTTCCCATTTTCATAACGAAAGACGTGTTTTTAAGAATTAAAATCTATCAAAATATTTATATGTTTTTACATTCAATTTAAAAGTGAAAGAAAATAAAATGACCAAAATTATATTAAAGGATAAAAAATATTTAAATTACAACTTAAAACCAATTAAAATTTCAATCTAACTATATAAATATATTGGATGAAAAGGATGTTTTGAATTAAAATGCATTATTTTGCACTATTCATTAAAAATGATCACTTGTCATAAAAATACGACAAATTCACCTAAGAGATATTTGATAATCCAAATTAAAAAATGATATCAATTTTAAAAAATTCAAAACATATAAGTTTCATTAATTAATTTTATAATCAACTCCCATTTTTATAACAAATATTGTGTTTTTAAGAAACAATATCTATTAAAATATTGACACTTATTTATGTCCAATTTCAATGTGAAATTAAATAAAATGACCACCATTAGATTAAATGGTAAAAATATATTCTAATTACACTTTAAAACCAATTAAAAAGAAAATATAACAATATAAATAAATCATATTAAAAGGAGGTTTGGAATTAAAATACATCATTTTCACTAAAAATATTCTTTATCGGAAAATTACATAAATTTACACAAAGTAAATTTTGATATCTTGATTCTAAATAAGGATTTTATTTTTTCAAATATAACATATAAATGTGAAAGAAAGTATATTTAAAAAGGTTTCACCTTCAAATGGAAGTTAATCGGCCTTTTAATGAATATTTGAATATTTATGTTTAAAATCGAATTCTTTCCTTATTTTAAGCCTCAAACTTTTATAGTAAATTTTTTTTACAACATATATAATAATTTTGTAGTTACTTCTGTTAATTCCTGTAATTAAAATGGATAGGCGTTAACTACCATGTAAAATAATATTATTATATTATTAGTGTGCAACGTAAGATTTCAAAGAAACTCGTTGTTGCATATTTGGAACGCCATCGAACATTGCATTCCCATTAAAGTAATATTAAAATTTTATTCACAAATATTGATATATATGAAAATTTCATATTCTTTATTTACCTGAGATGTTAATTACTTCCTTCCTTTTGGGAATTGCTTCCTCAAAATTTTAAAATTGGGCTCATAAACATCATTGAATGCCCCACATCAGAAAAGAAATAAATTAAACTATAACTTTGAAAGAAAAAAATAATAGTACAAAGGTCACCTAAGTTAACCCATACTAGGATTATATGTAGGAGGACATGGAAATGGAAAATAAAACAAAAGCTAATGTTCTGATGGAGTGTAATAGAAACCATGTTTAGGATAATGTTAACCACCAGAAAATCACAAACTTGTGATGTGTGTAAATAGTATTTGATTCCCCAGTAAGAAATGTTAACCAACAATGATTTTTGTTTTAAGTTACATTTCATTATTAAATTTATTTATGAGCATAACAAAAACATATGAAATCATACTCACTTGTCATGTAGGCTTTCATCTCTTACTAGATTTCTTACACAAACTTATTTTTTTCTCCAAAAGAAGATTATTTAGGATGACATGTTCACATGAAGAGTTCTATCATCATCTTCTAGAGAATAAACTAATAAAAAAAATAGAACTATATATTTTCCATGTCTTTATACATTTAACAAAACAAAAAATTGTTAGTACGAGATCAGATAATATCCAAAAAAGATAATACTTTATAATAAGAAAATATATTCTTAATCCTTAAAAATTGTCCAACAAAACCCAAATTACAACAAAAACTATTCGATAAACAATTGTCCATAACATTCTTTAATGTAATCCAAACTAATATTGAAACCCAAATCATAGAAGGATTTAATCTCATAGTTTTCCAAGGTAAATATTAACATTTATCTCCAAATAACATATGTTGCTCATTAAGTCTCATATTGAATATTAAATAACCTAATCATATATCCTCATTGATAGGCCATTCATTTACATAGAAAACCCAAAATCAACTGATTATTAATCAATAAAACCACTTAACTAAAAATAATTATTCAAACTAACTAGGGACTTCATGTATCTCAGTGGTAGGTGATAAATACAAGTCACACTTTGGGTGTGGGTTCGATTCCTTCTACTTCATCCAACGTGACGGGTTGTCACACGGTCTGCGTGTTGTCCCTATTAAAACCCATTTAATTTTATATCATTCCCTAAAAAAATATAAATTCATCAAAAATAACCATAACATATTTTAACCACAAATGTTATCTAATAACTTTAGTTTTCCATCCCAAAATGCATTAGCCGGTAATTGCCTCAAATGCAAGGATCATGTAAACCCAAATGGTTATTTATAACTATATCCACAATAGAACATATAATTATTCCTTGAATAAAATTTTCATATATCAAACATCAGCATTACACATACTAGAAAAAGTCTTCTAATGTAACCCCATCATCAAAAGAGCCTTAATACTTTTAAGAATTTAACCATCCTAAATTCTACCATAACTATTGAATCTCTTATATGTTGAATTCTAACTCATTCAACATTCTTCATGATCAATTAACCATTCCTTTCCAAATTATTCTAAAATAATTCTTTCCTACAAAAAAAATCATGAATCATATCCCATGAATCAAAAATATGAAAACATATGTTAAGAAATAATCCATACCTTTCCTTGGTCATTGTCAGTTTCATCATCCTCAATCAAAATGGAATTAGGTATTGGTAAATGAATATTTGTATGATCCTGGTGATCCTATTCCTGAAATGTCTTCGTAGGACAAGTGTTTTCATAATGACCCTACACACAACATTTAAAACATTCAATTGATCCTTCCAAAAGAACTTCTTTCCCTTTCCTAGAGTCAACTACTTGCTTCATTTCTCCATGACCGTTTCTTCCTTTATGAACATTATTTCCACATCTATAGAATCTTTCTTTCCATTGAAACATTTTCCTATGTGTTTCTTTCCGCATCTTTGACAAATAGGTTTTTGATCATACATACATTTATGATTATTACATGAACTTTGGTAAGGATTTGTTTCTCACATATATGATGCCTTATAAAAATCACTAAGGTTCAGGTGGTCAATCATGACTCTAGATAGTTGGTTGAGAATAACCACAATTGTTCTCATTGCATCTCCCATATCATTTAGTTACTCATTTAGAAAGCTGTCATAGTTTCTTGCACATCCACTATTACATTGGATCCTCTTATATACATTCATTTACTAAAACCAAAAAAGTCAGTGTGAGTATATCATTAAAATCATCACATAATAATGAGGAAGATAAACACTATGATATACCAACCCATGTTATCTCAAACTCATTATAACTATCAATAATAACAATGACTCCATCTAATATACTATCCATTGTGGCTATATACAACTTATCATTTATGCTTAAATAGCTCTCTAACCTCTAATTTTCTCTAAACTGACCTTTAATAAAAACTATAAGGACCCAGCCTTACAACATAACGTAATCATGAATTAAATGAATAATTCAAATATATTGTATTTGCAGGTTTAGTGTTTTAGAGAATTAGGACATAACTATTACATCTCAAAAGATTACACGTAAACAATTATACTAAGTTTCCATTTATTCCACAAAATAAAAACTATTAAATAGAAACATGTATAGTTTCAGGTTTTAGATAATATGTCTTTCCTTGATCCCATCATTGAACCAACTCATCTTTAAGTCCTGTGTAAAACATTTCAAAAACGTGGGATGAGCATAAAAAGCTCAGTAAGTGTTATAACATAATGAAAGGAAACATTATCCCAATAAAATATCAAATCATTGAAAACATAATTTTCAATCATAACATACCTTCTGAGATTATAATATTTATGAATAACACACCGTAATCACAATTCATAAAAGTAACTTAAGGCATACATAACAAACATACATTATAGCTATCATAGCTATATAGCGAGTCACATTTGGAATACCCATCACAGTATATTACCTAAATTTCTTTGGAGAAACATTCACATTTACCTCCTTCATGTTACCCAATGCATTAGAGAGATAACATGGGATCACCCACCCTTGGTTTATAATGGAACGACCCCTATACATTACAATGGACAAGAACCATAACATAATAATAACACGTAACTTAAGAAAAAATGAACGATAAAATTCACAAATTTCAATAACAATATAACATTTTATGATATTGAAAATCAATTCATAAAAAAAAATTTCAATACCAAAATATATTAAAAGAGTGTATGGTATTTATTTTTCATTTGAAATCATTACGACATGTTAAGGAAGCAATAGATCAAATAGTACTTGTGGCAGCAGAAAAGGTTGTTGTCACCGCTTATGTTAAACAAATAAACATTCCTTTTTGTCGTCTGGTAAAAAGTATTATAGAGTAAAATTCCCATTTAATGAAATGAAAAGTCCAAAGGGTTTTATACACCGTCTAAAATAATGTCGTGTAGAAATAAAAAGATGCCTCAATAAAAATATATTGAGATGAAGTCCCATACAAAGATGGTATCTTTAGAAAAAGGATAAATCAATTACATAATTATGTGTGAAAAATATAATTACAACCAATATAAGTGGATATTAATTGTAAAACAATCATATTTCATCCATACATATTCATATCTTTAAATAATCACGAAGTAGGGGTTTAACGCAATGAATTGATATTAGGTTAACAAGTTCCCTTACATAAATTCGACAGCCTAATGGTGTCAGTTTAAAGATCATAAAATGAGTTGATGAGAGATAAAACGTGTATATCATCACATGGCCATAACATTTATAGCAATAAGGATATATATGAATGTATACCAATAGAAGAAGTTGTAAATTAAAATACCTAATAGAAATAAATCTTTTAAAGAGGAGGGTGAAAGGTTCCCTTACCGATTTGGGTAACTTTCGAAACGTACACCCCATGAAATAATGGTCATGCAATGAAAATGTAAATACAAAAAAAATTGATGTATATTACATAAATAATACAATAATGGGATGTAAATATACCACACAAAATAAAATAGTGGCCAATGTAGCATGAATCTCACGAGAAAAAAAGTGAGATTAAAACCCCTTACCTCATTGTGATCAATCGAGTCATATGAACAAAAGACAAAAAACACCAAATGACTCACATTATACCATGAATATAAATATAATCATGATAATATATATGAAATGGCAGTACACAATATAGCACATGGAAAAAATAATTGGTGAACAATGGAAATCTCATGGAATTAAAAGTGAGATAAGAAACCCCTTATGAAAATTTGGTAGCCTAACGACACCACTTAAAACATCCAAAAATTGATTGATGATACAAAATAAGGTCTCTCATCATATGAACATAAAATTTAAAGTAAGTGGAATATAAAATATCATACCCCAACATAATAAAGAGTATATTAAAAGAAACAATATAAAAGAGAGTACTTAAAAAGAAAGAGAGATGTAGGATCCCTTACCTCAAGTCTGCCTTTTCTTGTTCCTTTCTTTATATTCCAGAATAATAAACTTATATCAATTTAAAATTTCCTAAAGACTTAATTTAAAGTTTATTATTCAATTCATTTCACTTATTATCATTTTATAATAATTTGTTACTTATGTGAGTTCATATCATAAGTTTTGCCGATGTTCGGTACATGAGTAAAAAATGAACTTGTTGAATAGAATTGTCCATGTAGTATAATTACATAGTATCTAGAATAGTATTAATGATTTAAATATCAAACATATCTAGTATATATTCATTTTATACTATTACATAACATTTGGAGATAAAAAAATGAAATGTACCGTTCATGGAGACGGTCGGCCGTACGTACGCATGTATGCTACTTTAATTTATATATCATATTAATGGAATTAAAACTAAATGAAAGAGAAATATATTTTAATTCAAGTATAAAATATATTTTATATAGGTCACATAAGTTCATCAATCTCATTCTTTATGTATTCCATGTATTGCATGAACGAGTCATATCACATGAGGGGGCGATAGTCCACACATCCTCAAATGAAATTATTGCATTTCCACAACATGCAAAGAATAAGGTTATGTTTTAAATATAAAATACAGAATCATAGAGTGGAAATAAATAATATATATATCATATATAAATAAATTTCGATTATAATGGCCACCGTGAGAGGTGTTAGTAGAAGATTGAACAATCATCGTTTCATGATGCAGTAATTCGCCATCCACAGAAACATTATGTTCATTAACTATTATATGGTGGTGTGTGTAAGTGTAGCTCGATTAAATATCATAAAAACATCCTAGTATATTGAAGATTCTTGTTATTGTTACAAAATGGAGGAATAAAAAGAGTTACGGGGTTAGAGAAGAAAAATAAAACAAAAGAACATAAGAGAAGACATTACCTTTAAATCGGGTAACTCTTTTCTATTTCAGCCAAAGGCTTCCATGGAAAGACTTATGCCCAATGTGAGGCTTCTAGGAGTAATATATGGATTTTTAATGATGATATGAGTAGGGGATGGACAAGAGAAGGGCTTGAGTGGTTTGTAAGGGGTAGAGGTGCGGGCCTTTTATAAGAGGGAGGAGGGGCACTCTTAGAATGTCTTGAAATGTTACATTATTATAAAATTATTTTCAGATATTAAAGGTCCTAGAATTATATATATTCTAGGATATGGTAATAAGGGTTTTAAATCAACCCATACATCATATTTTTTAAAAATTTAAGTCTTATATTTTACCTTATCTTCTCATTTTATTTGAATCATTCATTAATGAGGTAATCACTGCATCATCACGGTGTCATAAATAAATTTATTTATTTAATGTCTAAAAACTATAAAAAAATTACCAACATGTAGGAAATCGATTTATAATTCCAATGAATGTTTATTCTCAAAGATATCATTTATGTAAAAAAAGTATAATTGTTTTACTTAAGTGATACATAACTGGTTCCATTTTCCTTTAAAAAATATGATAAAATCACTATCACACTAATGTTATTTCATGGGGTCCCAAGGTTGGCACAAGGAATCCCATGGTAGGCCATGACACCAAAAATGGCATTAGGATAAATGTTTGGGTCATTTTATATTTTTATTATATTATTTTATTACCCTTAACTACCTGATTACTAATTAAAGCTGATAATTAATGATAATTACTGTCATTACTATTCATAATGGAAAAAAAAAGAGTCTTAATTAAATAATTTGGACCTTTTCATTAAAATACGGAATCCATTCAGAAAAATTCCAAAAATAGAAATTGTAGAAATTATTTGAAAAATAATTACTGTTGTCAGAACCAGAGACAGATTTTTAAGAATTGAAATATATCAAAAGATTCATTTGTTTTTACATCCAATTTAAAAGTGAAATTACATACAAAGAAAAAAATTGTATTAAATGATAAAAACATAACTAAATTAAACCTTAAAACCAATTAAAATGGAAATCTAACTATATAAATATATTGGATGAAATGGATGTTTTGAATTAAAATGCAGTATTTTCATTATTCATTAAAAATGATCATTTGTCAGAAAAATACCAAAAATTCACCCTAAGATATATTTGATATTTCAAAATCAAGAATTATATAAATTTTACCAAAATAAAAAAATATAATTTGAATTAATTAATTTTATAATAAATTCTAGCTGTCAAAACAAATTGCGTGTTTTTAAGAAACAATATCTATTAAAAGATTGACACATGATTATGTCAAATTTCAGTGTGAAATTAGTTCAAATGGCCAATATTGCATTAAATAGTAAAAATATATTCTAATTACACTTTAAAATCAATTAAAAATATAATCTGTCAATATAAATAGATTCTATTAAATGTAGGTTTTGAATTAAAATACATCATTTTTCACTAAAAATGATCTTTATCAAAAAATAACAAAAATCTACACAATGTAAATATGGATATATTAATTCTAAAGAAAGATTTTATTTTTTCAAATATAACATATAAAAGTGACATAATGTAGATTTAAAAAGGATTCGACATCAAAAGGTGGTTAATCAGCATTTTATAGAATATTAGAATATTTATTCATATAAATCGAATTATTTTCTAATTTTAATACTCTAAATTTTATTATAAAAAATATTTAACGTACATAGATAATAATTTTGTAGTTATTTCTGTTCATTCCTATCATTATAATAGTTAGGAATTAACTAACATTTAAAATTATATTATTATATTATTAGTGTGCAAAGTATGATTTCAAAGAAACTCGGTGTTGTGTATTGTGTACGCCATCGAACATATAATTCACTTTAAAGTAATATTAAATTTTCATTCACAAATATTAATAAATATTAAAATTTCATATTCTTTATTTATCATGGATGTTAATGTGTAGCCATGATCTCTAGTATGAATAAAACCACAAGGACTACGACCATAATAGCATTCAAGGCTATAATGTAGATGGAGGAGTGTGGTAAACTGTAAAGGATTAGAGCATGGAATGGATGAAAAGGGAGAGGGGGAGGTGGATCATGGTAGTTTAGTGGGAAACAAAAGGGTATAAAGGAAAAATTTCATCTCCCACCACATTGCCATGAACCTCCTCTTCCTTACCCTTTTCCTCCACACCATGCTCTTCATCCTTCAAAATTAACTACACTCCTTCCACAACACCAGAGCCTTGAAATCCATTACAGTCGGAGTCCTATCTGTTTACTTCATATCGATGCTAATGGTAGGACCACTAGCCTTTCTCAACTCCATCCTCCGGATACTCATGTCCCTCAAAACGGTGTTCCGCACAATCAATTATAGATTAATTTCCCTGTCAGACCTGTTGTGGTGTTATGGAATGTATTCCACCCCAAACATCATTATTCCCGAATTGAAGATGGATCTATGGAGCCTTATCCAGTTTATCATTGGGGTTCTCTATCTCATGTACCATGAATAAGATTCCCTTTTCATCACACATAGAATCCTCATCATAAAAACTCATTTATTACATATAATTCAAAATAAACCATGATCAAAACTATGCAACGTAGCCATTGAGGTGGTTTAAACTGAATTATTTTTTTGTTATTCACGTCGGGGCTCTTGGTTGTGCCACATATATTTTTTATCTTCTCTGATATTCTCCTCACCCTCTCACCCCTAAAAAAAATCTTCCACAATATCATACACAGACTAGGCCACATCAAGACAAGTCATATCAATTTCACACCTCCATCCAATGTTCTCAATATGTGAATGGAGGTTTCATCCAATCATGTGACCATTGACACTCTCTCCCATCATATCTTCTTTGTTTTTATACTATGTGTGTCAGAAGATGCAAGAATGTTTTTTTAATATAAATAAATCTCCTAATGTTGTTCATTATTAATAATTTATTTTCTATGAACGCATATCCATGTTCATCAAGAATTTTATAGACATCCATAATCGGTAGTATTTTTAAATTTATAATTTTCATATATATATATATATATATATAATGTAAAAACTATATATTTTTAGTGCAAATGTGAAAAACATAGTAACCTCACTTATTCTAAAAACTAATAGTAAAATATAATTAAAAAACCTAATATCAGTCTAAGGAACCCCTGATCATCACTTAAAATTGGTTATGACCATTGAATTTATAAGTTTATTTATTTTTTTAAAATTATAAAATAAAAAAATGATATTATTAATAATGAATCATGGTCATGTTCATTGTTATTATTATTTTTATTCTATAGATATTATGTATATATATATATATATATGTCTGTGTGTGTGAATATATAATGAGATAAAATTTTATGATATAACATATATATGTTTGATATTAACATTATATATATTTTTATATTTAATGTATAATTATTCCACCCATAATTTACCCAACTCATAATATATAAAACATTACAAAAATCCATAAATTGATATATAATAAATAAATTCACGATTTTCCTTCAAGTATTCTGGTTAATGTTTTTGATACTTTAATCGACAACACTATTATTATTTTCACTATAATTATTCTCAGGGGCGGGCCTAAAGATGTTGATTCCCATGAAAAACCATAAATATGTTTACCTTTTACAATTTTTTAAGTATATGTAGTTCACTTTTAATGAAATTTAGTTCCAATTACATTGTATCATGATTATATGGATTGCATTTAATAAAAAAATATGAAGGTTCTTAAGCATGTTGAATGATATCTTATTCCCCTATCATAGTTTAATATAGAATAATAATTTTTTGCTATAAAAAACATGTATTCAACGTAATTGTTTTTCATCAATTTAATATTCAATTAATGTTTTGTATCACTATCTGGTAAGATAAATGATTAAATATAAATAAATTAAATTAATAGATAAAATTAGAAAAATAAAACATAATTTTCATCAATTAAATCCAAAATTATGAACACAATTATCCAAAATATCAAAATCTTGCAATAAAATAATAAATTCTAAAGTCGGATTTTGTCTTGAAAAACACTTCATGTTTTAATTTTTAAGATTTATAATTCATTAATTTATTTTTCAAAATTTCAAATTAATTCCAAACATGTTTTTAGGAAATTAATGAAAAAAAATTCTAAAAGACATTATAACGTTTATAAAAACAAATAGATTTAATAATAAATTTTCTGAAATTTAAAATAATAGGTATTTTAATAATGAAATGTATATTAGAAATATTAGAATGTAAATAAAATAGAGTTATGGAAGATGGGAAGGCGAGGTGATGATATGTAAAACCCTTGGTGATTAGGGAGGGAGGAAATGAAGAAGGGGTAGGGGAGGAGAGAAGATCGGTTGGGCATGGCTATGAGGCTATGTCGCTACGGGAGATGAGGGGATTCTTAATAGGGCTGTGTTTGCCTCTTCAGGAGAGAAAATACATGGATAGAAGAGGGTGGATGTAATGGGTTTATACATGAGATGAGGAGATGTAGATGCCATTTCTCAATGGTGGATGGTGTGGAACATCGTGAAATTTTGCAGGAGGACTGACGTGAGGATGATAAATCCCACTAGCACCTCTCAAACATTGGCATGAAGAAAACTACCAAGACTCATATAAACCACCTTCATGGATCTTTTTTTATGGGAGGAGCCTTGATTTTTTCCTCCATAAATGTCTTGTCGTGGGGTTTGAAATATTCATTAATCCTTCTTTCCAAATGAATCCTTGTAGGTGTTTTCAGAGGGAGTGTAGGGGGTCCTATTTATAGATCCATTTGGGGCTAGTTACATGAATATTATAAGAAAATAAAAACATAAATATCAATGTACAAATGAATTAAATTTTAGTTTATTTAATATATCTATTAAAAATCCTTAAAAAAATAAAAAAATTATTGGAATGAAATAAATATGAAGTAAAGAAAAAAATTGTTTGTATGAAAAGAATCGAGAAATAAATATTGTTGGGAATAAGTAAAAAATATATGGAAAGAAAAAAATTATTAAATCAATAAATATTATAAATATAAAATTATATGTAAATGGATTAAACTGAAAAATAAATATGTCTAGATATTAAGATATTTAAAATTATTAAATAAATTGAATTTTTTAAAAAGATATATAGTTAATTTCATTGCATTCTCAGCGTTCATTCCTTCAACATTAGATTTATCATTTTAACAACATCACGCATTTCATGAATAGTTTTTTTCTATAGTAGTACTAAAAAATCCAACTATATAAAATATATATGAGATTAACTATGGGTTTTTATCTTTTAGTGATGATTTAATACACCGATAAATGATTTTTGATGCTTTCTAATAGTTTTAAGTGTATGAATGTTGAGTATCTTTTTATAGTGGGTTTTATCAATGAATTATTTGATTTTGGAACATTATACAAACACTAAATATTTTGGGACACTTTTTAATTCTTTTAATTTTATTAAATTTTACATTTATTATATATTTACAAATAAATATATGTCTACATATATATTGACATAATATATATTAATGTATATAAATATTCATAAATAGATATAAATATCTATACAAATATATTGACATAAATATATTCTAAAAAATAATATATATATATATATAGATATATAAATTACTATATATAAATACAATGGATAACCATATATGTATAATTATAAATATGTATTAATAAATTTATATAAATATAGATATAAAATAATTAAGTATAATTATTTAAATATATAAACCCATATAAGGATATATAAATTGAGACAGACAGACAGACACACACGCATATATATATATATATATATATATATATTAGGTGTTTGGGATACAATAATATTCAAACACACACATACACTACACACAATTAGGACGGAAAGTCATGTCATATCCCCTCAAGGGATTACTAACACTTCCACCCTAATTAAAATCTAATATTAATGGACCCTGACATTGGATGTCCCAAAGGCACCATCAATTTTTAAGGCCCAAAGGCCCTGCTTGCATCAATATGTCCATGGGTCTTCACCCATTTGCATGTATCAGGTCTAGTGAGCACCTACCTATTCCATGATTCCATCACTATCACCTATGTTAGTGCATGCATCATAAATTTATTACTAATAATTAATAGTTTGAAAATAATTAAAAAATAAGAAAATAAATTTTAAAAACTAAAAAATATTAATTAATAATTATTATTTATTTAAATTTTTAAATAAATAATAATTAATACATACTGGATATTAAATAATAACAAATAATGCATCCTCTATAACAACAAAAAAAACAACAACAAAAACAATATTATTAATAAATAAATAATAAACACTATGTAATTGTAAATTTAAAAATGAGGAAACAATTCTATTTTTTTTAAAATAAAATGATTAAGATCTTCCACTTATTACATAGCTTGGTTTTATATAGTTTTGGAATGAAACATTACTAAATAAAAAAACATCATTAACTACTGATAGTTTCTAAAAACCCCCATTAATGAGATATAAATAAAAAAAATTGGCATTGGTTTTGAAAACCACACATAATAAATAGTTCCTTTAATTAATAAGAAATAAATGAGTAATATTTTTAGAAAAAAATATTGTAAATTTACACTGTCAGTATAAATGTCAATATAAAAATATTAAAATTCCAAAAAAATCATATGTGGGTCTAGAAATATTTGTATCAAAGAAGCCGTATGATTGGTGATAATGGATTAAATTCTAATTCCACATAAAATTTATATATTAGATCGGAAATTATTAGGTGAAAATATAATGGGTGAGAGAAATGAATTAGTGGATAACATGGTGGTATTCATAAATTTAAATTTTTTACCATTTAAAATAAACATCAATCTAGAATATTGGTCGTCTGACAATGTACTAGTAGAACTGACAAGAGTTCCCCAGGAGTTGGACCCCTAGCTTATTCTAATTTCAATGCTTGAACCAAAGGAAATATAGTGTCCCCTTTTGTCTCCCACCCCTCTTCCATGATCATCCCCTCCTCTCTCATTTCGTACACATGACGCTCTATATCCTTCAAAATTAACAAAGCTCCTTCCCCTACACCAGCGCTTCAAATGGCACTTAATTTGGATTCCTAGTGGTTTTATTCATACCGAAGCTCATGGCCACACTACTCAATCAATCATATATTAATGGCCTCTTTTGTACATGATGTATCCTTGCACTTTAATGGGTTCATTAGGGACTACCTAGTATTGCATTGATGTCGACTACCGATGTGATCAAACACAGCTCACTCCATCCTTTCATAGATCTTCCTCATCTTCCCTAACACCCATCTCTTTTTCCTTTTATAAGACACAATATGATTTCCATGTGTTCTATTCCATGCATATGCTCTTTTTATTTTAATTAAAACCACTTATTTCTCTTCATATTACATTATTTTACCATCCACCTAATATTTCATGTACATAAAAAGATTTTTTTATTTTCTGGTGATCATCTTAGAATGTTTTTGGTTAAGAACAAGTAAAAAGGAAACCAATAGATAAACTATTAAATAAAAGAAAATAAAAGAAATGATTTTTATTTCGGTAGTTTTAATTAGATCAAATAATATATAAAAATAAATTGAATGATTTTAATTTATCTTTGATATTGTTGTTAACATTTTAAAAATAAATAAAAAATAATTAATTTATAATATACTTATCCAACATCATTTATTTCCAAATCATCCCTATTTTGAGATAATTTAAAATCTGTATTGATATTTTATCATCTCCCCACATGAAATTTATTATCATTAAATTTAATATTTCCAAATAGATAAACAGGTTCATCTCCTCATATACTATCTTTATCTGGTAAATCCCTCAGGCCAAACCTGGTGGTGATGATCTCCCAATCCCGAGAGTGTGGAGACTATTCATATTTTGTCCATTCCCCTAATGCTGGTGCAAAATGCATGAAAGTTCATTGTTGTTTGGGGACTGGTGTCATTGTAGAGCTCCAACATTATTTGGCCGATGGGAGGTTTGACAATCATCAAGTAGAAGAACACCCAGTTGGGATCCAATTCCACCAACCCTAGGCCTTCTAGGACCAGTGCATTAGACTTTATGGGGTTACATCCTAAATCTCAAGCTTATATGTGAACCACTATCCATTGCGGAAACCAATGTGGGATTGTGTTTGAAACCAATATTCCTTATATCAAACCAAATACTGCAAAATTAGATATTATAATCATCTTGAACTTTCAGCACTATTTATCTCCCCATTGGGACACACCTTCTACCCACTCTTATTAAATAAACTTTCGAATCATGCCATCATGTTGAACAACCCTCTCTTGTTCATAAGTTTTTTCTTACAAGTATGTTTTATCCATTTTTATATTAAAAAAAATATATTGTGTTTCCCATATAATTTTATTTTTCATTCTCATTGAAAGGGATATATTATCTTTTTCATTTTTAGTATGTCCATTCTCACTCCATCTCCAATGTGTACGTACAGATCATATGATCATGTGGGGGAATATAGGGAAAACTCAAAAACTAATGCTCCACATTTTTGTGGAAATTATCATCAGTATAAGTGGGTGATTTTGGGTTGTTCAATTTGGGTTTGGATTTCATCCTTTTCTGAATCACACAACGTTTCTCGGTGGTGTCGTGTGCAAGATTAATGTTGAAAAACACAACTACATAATTTTCTAACTATAAAGGAAATTGTTAAAAACTAAATTAATATATGATTTGATAAAATATTCTATGTTTTCATTGTTTAAAAATGTATTTATAATGTGTTGAATTATATAAATGGAAATTATTTTTCAAATGATAAAAATGAAATTGATATTATTTTTTTGAAAAAAAAATTCTATTATATAATTTTGTAAATTTATATATTGGGACATATATTTTTTATTATTTACATTTTCCCTCCACATTGTAAACAATTTTATAGCATACATTATAATGAATATTTGAAAAATTAAAATATAAATATTTTACAATATCAAATGAAACATAACTTTTTGATGCTAAATATGCGAGGACATATTTATTTTATCCTACCTCAAAAATGTATATTTCACCATGAATCCCATATCATTTAACCCCATTAAATATACATTTTTGTATATAAGAAAAAATAATAATTAATTGATAATGAAGATAACCTTCTACTCACATGTAGCTTATTTTAAAGATTTTTTTCTGGAAACATATGTGTCAAACAATGGTTCCATCAAAATGTCCATTTTTAGCGATATAGCAAGTTTATTTACCATAAAATATAATTTTTAAGTATTCTTTTATTTATATAAATATATATTGATTATTTAAATAACTACAAATATAGATGGTTGTATATTATTTATATTAATATTATGATATTACTAATAATCACATGTAGGTGGATGAATATATATGTTCATACAATGCTACACATATTCTCCTTAACAGCGCGCAAAAGGCCTTTTAATACCTCTAAAACATCACTGTTAATAATAGCGCTAATAAAGGGGGTCCTTTATCCATGCTAGAAAACACTGATAATGGCCCCCCTTTATTAGTGCTATTTAGCGATGACAAATGACACACTGTATCAGTATTATGTGAATCACTAATGAAGGAGCCCTTTATCACCATTATTTGGACAATAGATAAAGGCCCCCTATTATCAGCTTAATATCGAGTGCTGATAATGGCCTGACTAAATGAAATGTGATGTCAATATAATAGCTCAGGCAAGAAAAATCTATAATTTCACATAATGCTGAAGTTATTTAATTGAAACCATGAATATAAAAATATCCACCCATTTTATATATAAAAATATGGAATATTCATTTCAAACAATGTTTTATAAAAATACAATTACAATTACCCATAAAACAATTAGAAACATCAATGTTTAATATTTTGATGTCTATTATCCCCTCTTAAAAATGTTCAACCATGGAATCTGATGATGAAGAAATCATCCGTATTCTATCAAAAGATTCTTCTAAATGAGAAATGAAATATTTAGATATTAATATTATAATGAAATAAATTAATCATTAATATGAAACAATACAAAATTTTTTATTTTTTATTAAAAAAGTCACATGTGGAGTTATACCAGTCCAACTGTGTGTCATATTGTGGTGGTTTTAATTCCTACACGTCTCAAATGAGTTATAGTTCATTTTCATAAAATATCAAAACAATGAGAATATTTTTTCTCAGTTTTTAGTATGTCATTTGTTCTTTTACTAAAAATAATATAAATTATATACAATGACACTTTTGGACTTATATCGGTCACACCATGCACCAGATTGAGGTGTGTATGATTCCTACATATCAAAAATTGATAATGAATATTTTTCCTAAAGTATTAAATCAATCCATAGGCATTTTATTGGATTTAAATATGTCAATTTTATTTCTTACTAAAATACAATTTCAAACTGGAAACATGCATTCTGAGTTATACCTTTTTCATAATGCATCGTTTTTTGTGAGACTGCTTCATAAACATAAAAATGTCATATGAATAATTTTACTAAATTATCGAGACAATAAGAGTTAATTTTATTGGTTTTCAGTGAGTGACATGTTTTGAGCTAAAATGTTAATTTTAAACTTATAACAGACACATTTAGTCATACTGGTCACACAATGCATCATATTGATATACGGTTGATTCCTATATGCCAAAAATCACATATTGAACATTATCCTAAAGTATGAAAATATCATGAATTCATTTTAATAGTTTACAGTTTGGAACATGTTCTTTTTACATAAATTAATTTCAATTTTAAATAATAAGAGACATTTTGTGTGTATATGTCACATTATGGATTATATTGAGGTGGGGTTGATTCTTACACGTCACAAAAGACTCATTTATCATTTTACTAAATTATAAAAACTAAAAAAAATTTATTTCATGGTTTTCAATATGTCACATGATCTTTTTACTAAAATTAAAGGAAATTTTAAAGAAAAAGTGACACTTGGAGTTATACTAGGTACACCATGCATCATATTGAGGTGATACTAATTCCTAAAAAGAAAAAATTACATATATATCATTTTCCTATATTATGAAAATAATATGAATGCAATTTCTCAGTTTTCAATATTCCAATTTTTTTACTAAAATTTGATTTCAAATAGGAAACATAGATTTTTGAGTCATAAATGTCACATGGTGCATCAATTTTATGTGAGATGACTTCATCAATAATGACATGTGGATTGTTTTTTGAATCTATCAATACAATCAAATCATGTTTTCTTAGTTTTCAGTGAGTGACATGATTTGAGATATAAAATCAATTTTAAACAGATAATATGCACTTTCTGTCATACCAGTCACACTATATCTCAGATTGAGGTGTGATTATTTCCTCCACATAATTATTGACTCATGGATTATTTTACTAATGTATAATAATAATACAATTGCATTTTATTTGTTTTCAGGATGTCACTTGTTCTTTTTTATTTAAACTAATCTCAATTTTATGTAAAAAGAGACAAATTGAGTCATACCGGACAAACCGTGTGTCGTATTGTGGTGTTGTTGACTTCTACATGTAAAAAATGCCTCATATATCATTTTCCAAAATTATCAAAATAATATGAATTTTTTTCCTAGTTTTTGATATGTCACATGTTCTTTTTACTAAAATCAATGTTAATTTTAATTAAAAAGATGGAGTTTGAGTTATATCCGTCACATCGTGCATCATATTGAGTTGGGATTGATTCATATTTTTAAAAAATGACCTATAGATCATTTTCCTAATGTATCATTACAATAAAAATATGATTAATCAGTTTTCATTATGTCACTTTTGTTTTTTTACTAAAGTGTCATTTCAAACTTGAAACAAGAATTTTGAATCATATCAGTCACATTGTGCATCAGTTTGATGTGTGAATACTTTATACACATCATAAATGCCTTATAAATAATTTTTAAAAAATATATTTATAATTGGATCATGTTTTCTTGTTTTTAAATCAAATACACATTTTGAACATAAATTTAAATTATAAACTGATAACATACAATATTAGTCATACATGTGACATCATGCATCAGATTGAGGCGTGGTTGTTTTATACATATAGAAAATGACTCATGGATAGTTTTCATTGTGTACATAAACAATCCAAATGTGATTTCTCAATTTACATTATGTCAGTTTTTCTTTTCTACTTAAATTAATGTCCATTTAAAATAAAAAGAGACACTTTTAGTAATACCGAAAACATTGTGCATCATATTGATGTGTAGTTGATTCCAAAACATAAAAAATGACTTATATAATAATGTCCTAATGTATAAAAACGATATGAATGTATCATACCGTATTTTTTTATATAAATCATTCTTTTTTCTCAAAATACTATTATTTTTAAATAATTACATAATCTTTGAGTCATACCAATCCATCATGTATTAGTTTGAAATGAAACTAATTCAAACAAATCTCGAATGATTGACATGTGACTGATTCCTACATATATGAATGTCTCAAAATAGTCCCAAAAAAAATGCTACCACACATTACATTGGGATTCTTTTTTATACTAAAAATACTACAGTATCTGCATTTGTCACTTTCATTCAAGTTCTCTTCCTTTCCTTTGATGGAAAGAGATAAATTATGAAACTACAGGGCTGACATGGATTTTTGGTAGAATAATTCAGTGGAAGAAAATGTCTTCTTGAGTAGTCGAGGCTTCATTTTTAAATTTTGTAAATATAGTAGAGAATTACTAATATTATGCAGAAAAAAATAGTATATCATAAAAATATCCTTCTCATTGAATTATGAGTTGCAACATTGATGTCATATCTCTCATGACATGAGATCCTTATAATAAAATACCATATCACGAAAAAAAGTAATTCATGTGTATATGAAAACAATTCGTATGTTATTAATACTAAAAAGACATAAAGTAAAGGTAAATTAAACATAAATATGAAACAAGCCACTACTTCTATGGATGTCTCATCTTAATGATATTTTTGTACATTCTTTCATCAATTATGATGCTCATTTTTTTCAATAAAAATATATATAATATTATGAATTTGAGTATTTCAAAAAGTCATAGTAGTATTGGAAAAATATAAATACAGATAGGATTAAAAAATATGTTAAATTATATAATAATTATCTTTGAAAACACCTCTTCCGGGATGCTAGTTTGTTCATGTGATATAATCTCTCTCAGAAATTTAAAAATTTAATAACCAGAATATTTTCTATTTTTTTGTTTCAAACACTATAAAAACATCGATAAAAGTATGTAATTTATTTTATGTGTGTTTGGATAGTTACAAATTATTATATATACACCAATACTTGTGCAGTTTTAGAACTTTAGAGGGTCCCCATGCTTATTCCCTAGCCCCATTCATTGTTTTTTTATGATATTGATGCATCACCATATCATAACAGAATAGTGATTAAATTAAAATATTAATTATATAAATTATTGTTTAGTTATAATATAATGGATGAGGTGTATTAAAAATTGGTAAATGATATAATGTGTGGTCAGTTTGTTGGGAATCCATGCATTGAATCCATGAAATAAATATTTGGAGTATCCAAATTGACCACAATGAGCATCCAATTCTTCCTAAAATCAAACTAAAAGAAATAAGTAATGAACAAAATGAACATATATTCTATATGGTTAAATTTTAGAGTTTTACCTGAAAAGTTTGTTTAGATACCCAATGCATGATATATATAGACATTACATCACTTTTTCACAATATCTAATAAATAATAAAAACAGACACCAAATGAACGTAAAAGTTTATTTTCTTTGGAAACTCATAAAATAATCTTCTAATCCTGGTGAAAGATCTTCTTTATTTTCTTACCTAAATCCTTTATTTATATCCTGGGGAACAAAAACATATAAAGGGTGAGATCAAATGCTTTGTAAGGGTATAGATAGAGAAAATAAAACAAACCATATACATTTGAACTTCAAAACATGAACACAATATTTAATCATCAAAATCTTGAGCAATGACATAAACCATGGCAGTACATAATGCATTGATCATAAAGAAAAATTAATCATGATAAAATAGCATGAGAATAAAAAATGTAATTGTGTCAAACCATTATGCACAAGATATTATTTCCATAGTAGACAAGGCATTGCTGCCAAGACCATCGTTGTGGAAAAATTACCTTTCTGAATCGAGTTCACTCCTCGTTCTTGTCCTGTATAACTGAACCGGATTAACTTACCATTCCAGCCATGTCTATATCGTGAGATATAAATCTATACCCAATGTATTGGAGTGTCATATAGGTCCCACCCATCTCAGAATGAAATCTTTCTTTTGTGTGCCACCACATAAACATAAATCATTCATCATAACCCATAAAATAAAATGGGTTTCAAAAAAATAATCCCATCATAACATAATCTATATAAAACAAATGGATATCATTTTATCATAAGAAAATTGAATCCATGTAAATCATAGTGACATTAAACATGAAACATAAACATATGAAATAATTTCATATTAGATGGAAAATGGTTTTGATAAAACACTTGAAATGAATTCTTGAGGAAAATATCCATTCTTCTTCAAAATAATTTTCTTTTCACAAATTGCAATG
Source organism: Viscum album (assembly GCA_963277665.1). NCBI lineage: Eukaryota > Viridiplantae > Streptophyta > Magnoliopsida > Santalales > Viscaceae > Viscum > Viscum album. Next base: position 409,208,979 of record OY728128.1, on the reverse strand, counting down.
AAATTTTAAAATAAAAGGATATATTTTGTAAATTATTCGGGAATTGTTGTAGAGGAAGCTTTATGAAAATTTTTCATTATGAAACTGTAAAAATTCATTCATGCAGTATAAGTTAAAAAACATTATTCTAGTACTTTTTCCAGAAAAGTCAAAAAAGTTCCTCGTGACGTAAAAAAAGAACAATTCTTTACATAACATGTAGTAAAAGAAAAAAATTGGTAAAAAGGACTTTAAACATACATGAAACCGTTTTTAGAAAACAGGGACATGGATGATAAATATAACTCCAATAAATACTTAGGAATAAACAATCTCGGATAAAAATGAGATTGGAAATGTTATCCCTTACCTTATGTAAAATTTATTTCATATGTGTATGAGACTCCTATATAGTGGGATTAAACATATTATTAAAATGTAATAGAACCATAATAATATTTATGATATCAAATATTATTTACTTACAACATTATATTACCCATTCATTTGTCAATCCCATGTTAATGTATCTTTTTGTGGAAAATCATTTCATTTTTTGTATGTGTTATGAATTTTAATTGGTCATTTGATTACTTAGATCATGATTACATACTTCCAGAATGTAAAACATAAATTATATGGAATATATATTCATAATATAAATGTATATAATAGATCGATAAATGGATCAAAATACAACGTTCATGGAGACGGTAGACCGTACGTACGCATGAACGCTGTATTTATTTTCTTATTAAATTGAATTCATGTGTGTAAATAAAATATACATAAATCCAATATCATTATTATGTCATATAGTTCATTATTATTCATTATATTTACTTTATTATCATTCATGAATTGTTAACATGGAATATGAATCGCATCGCGTCGTGGAGATGGTAATCCGTAAGTACACACGAGCGATGATATCATTAACATATTTATTGAATTCAATTGAAGGGGATGATATAATATATTTGAATTAACATGATGTTATAATAACCATATAGAGTTATTTTTTACTCCTTTATACCCATCCTAGTATGGTGGCGGTGGAAAATAGATTACACCACGGTGTGGAGACGGTATTCCGTACGTACGCGTGTGTGGTTATTTTGTTTTATGTAGTATAGATAGAAGGTGAAATAGGGTTGTATAATATTTATAATAAAATATAAGTATATAATTAATACTGATGTTATTACTTTATAATGAACCATGTAAATAAGAGGAAGTAGAAGAAGAAATATACTTGAAAGAGTCTGTAGAAGAGATTACATCTTCCTCAACGCTCCTTTAAAAATCATCTTAGGGCACTAGAGATGGTCTTTATAGAAGACCAGAAACGATATGATATAACTACATAGGTTGATAAGAGTAATTTCTGTGGTTTGACTATGCTTCAAGGCTCAAAAGTGTGTTAAGTGAAGAGGGAAAGAGTGCCCTTTTTATAATGGAGGAGAGGGGCACCGTTGGAAACAGAATAAATATTTATTTATAAAAAATTAAAACCCACATAAAAATAACCAGAAAATGACTAAAATCATAATTTTAGATGAGATAATGTTGTAATCTCATCAACTAATAAAATTTTTACATGTGGGAAATTTATTTTAAACATTATCATCTTAAATTATCTTTATTTATTCAATTTTATTTTATTTTTGGTAATAAGATTATAATTTTTAAATTTCTATAAATACTTACTTATGTGTTGCCAATTGTCCATCATTGGATAAATTATGAACTATTAGAACATATAAATTTGTACTCATAATTTGAAAAAAAAATTAAACAAATTTATATTATGTTATTTTTATACAATAACATATTTGTCAATTTTGACACTTGATTTATTGGAATTTAAATAAAATCCACAGAGATGATATCTTCAAACTAAAAGTTTTCATAGATTCATAACATGACATATTTATATTGAAAATTAGTGGATCACATTAAATAATTTATATATTATTTATTTAAATATTTTTAAAACCATTTATTTGATATTTCAATCAATAAATTAATTTCAGCATCACTATTGTGTCACCATTAATGATAATTTTTTAATCCCTAAAAATTATAAATAAATTAACATGATGTATATAATTTTATTATTTTTCTAGAGACTATTAATTTTCTAATATTCACGATGTTTATCAATAAATTAAAAGTATTATACTTATGAGATTTAATAGAGTGACATGTTGTCACTTTACTTGGTTTTAATAATAATTAATTTAATTTAATAGAGAAAAGGCCATAAAATTAATCAATTCCGACCCTTATGTGATATGGGTCGACTTTTAGTCATCCAATAGACTTTTCACAGGTGTTAGGGTACTTTCATAATATTATTTTTACCATTAATTACCTGATTTACCTTTAACTACATTAAATAAAAAGTTACTATAGTTATATTTGATAATATCAAAAAAAAAATAAAACTAAACTATTAACAAAATTTTAACCCACTGAATTCAAATATGGAATCCATTTTTCAAAATTAAAAACAAAAAATTTTCAGTAATTAATATTAAATTAATCCCGTTGATAAGAAAACGGGTTTTAAAAGTTAAAACATTTCCAAAGATTGAAATTATTTTACCTATGAATTTAATGTAAAAATAAATGACAATGACATACATTATATTAAATGATAAAATTATATTTGATTTATACTTTAAAACCATCCAATATTATGTTTTAACCATATTAATTATTATGATAAAAAATGTTGTTTTTTAATTAAAATATACCGTGTTTTTACCATTCATTAAAATATAAAAGTTTTCAGAATAATATGAAAAATTTATCCAAAGTCAGTTTTTATATCCTGATTCCAAAGAATAATTTTATTTTTTCAAATTTAACTTATAAACATGTCAAAAACTGGATTTGATGTTGGTACGCCATCAAAATGTAGCAAAACTGCATTTTCTGAAAAATACTTTTTTTACTCGAACAAATTGTTTTGTTCTCATACGATTTTCTAGAAAATGTGTAAGATGAATAATAATTTTATAGCATTCAAAATTTAGGTAATAATATTCATAACGTCTAGTTTATAATATTTTATCAATATATCGTTGTTTAGTGAAACTCGATATTGCGTACTACACACGCTACCGGGGAAGGTCGTGATTGCGTGTAATGCAAGCCAAGTCAAGGTTGCGTGTACTGTTAGCTCCCTTTGTTGTTGTGTATAAAATAATCAAAAATTATTTAATTTATACAATAAACAAAAACAATAATTAATGTTGCGTTGAATAATTTCTACAAAACGAACATGAAATTGTGCATAATACTAGCAAAGAATAGTGTTGCGCATACTGTAAGCGAATAGGGTGTTGCATATAGCACAAGATAATTTTGGTGTAGCATACAACAAAAGATATCAATGAAATTAAAAAGATTAATTCTCATAAAATCTCAGGTTGTTACATTCTACCCCCCTTAAAATGAATTTCTACCTCAAAATTTGTCAGGGTTATAAATTGTTTACTACTGGAAAGTTTTTTCAAAGAAACCCATATCACAAAAAAGAATACTATAACATAATTTTAAAATGTGATGTATGAAACATAATAGTTACCAAAATTAACTCATCACTGGGTTTCCATATAGCAGAACACAGGTGAACATATGGATATAGAAGTGAAATCTAACCATCAGGTTATGATGGAGTGTGTTAGAGAACATGGCTATGAAAAAGCAAAAAATCACAAATCCATAGATTTTGGATGATCTAAGGTACCATTTGATTAATCATATATAAGAGCACTAGGACAAAATTTTTGGTTTTCAAGATCATTTCCCTAAAGTTGTAGAATTGGAATTAGATGAAATACTTTATTTGGATACAATATCACCATTGTTCGTGCCTTGAACAATTTACACTTGATTTCATAATGAAATGAAGTTGAATTTGTCATTCATGAAGTGTTAGCAGATCATGAGATATAATTATGTGTCATTCCATCTATCTCAAACAAAAGATTAGCTAATGTTATCAAATATACATAATTCTATCTATGGTGATGTTAATAGTATATGATTCCAAAAATGGACTTATACTTCATCTATTATACCTCTTAATAAAATGAAACTAGTTTCTACAAACCGGGGACTTCATGTAGGCTAGGGGTAGGAGATAAAGGCCTGTCACACATCGGTTGTCGGTTCGATTCCCACAGCCTCATCCAACACGACAGGTTGTCGCCAGTCCTACGGGTTGTCCTTTTCCTAACACTACATTGATATAACCTTCCTTAAATAATATCGTAAAAAGCTCCCGCTTTAAAAAATACTAACTTATGTACTACATAATCCATTCCAATCATTAGGCTTATCCAAAATATTTATGTCCAAACTCATATTATAGTGAAAAAGACTAACATAGAGGTCATATTACAAGCATGTGATTACCATCATTTATCCCTCATATATCATATGATATATCCAGTTGGTCACATTCCAAACATGTGAATACCTTAATCATGTATTTTCTTTAAAAATTAATACCCATGGAAACTTAGTGAAAACATGAATGCTATCAAAAGTTAACCCTTTCCACATACCAAAATCCCAAAATTTCAATATTCTCAAACCATGATATAACATTTTCCTTATATCATTCATGTGGTATTGAATACTATTATACATATTATTTTCTCCTTATCCCTGCATTATGTGCATTTGATTTTCTTTCCAATATTTTTTCAATTACAATTCATGGTTACAGGTACCATACAATTTTTGAAAACCACAATGGACCAATTCGTAGATATTCTAATATACCATAAAATTATCTCAACAACATTATTCTACAATTATAATACATAATCCATTCAATCTATCCTCTTAAATTATTGGAATGTAATAGGTCCTTCCTCAATTTAGAAGTAACCTCTTAGGTCAGGGCATTGAGTTGGGAAATTCCCATGTTCTCCACAGATAAGACATTGAACTCCATAACAATTTTTCACTCTATGACCCTTTTCCGCACATAGATAAAATCTTCCCCTCCACTTGAGACATTCCTCATGGTTATTCTTCCCTTCTTTATAAATAATAAACTTCCTTTCATTATAATAATCACCATGTGAACATGCATAAAAGTCTAGCAACCTCTTATTTGATGAATTTGGAATACTGCTAAAGTTATCCTTATTAATCATATATCGTGATATCTGATTCGACATAATCATAATATCTTTCTCTCTAGGAAGTACTCAATTTCTCTTCTCATAGTCACCAATTTGTCAGGAAAATTCAATGTTAACCCAAACCAATCTGGTTCTTTCCATTTACAAAAACCAGAAATCATTGTGCAAGATACTGTTAAAATAATGAGGAACCACATAATAATAGAAAGTCACTTATAGGATGTATAACTTATTACACTTCCTTTAACCTATGAAAGCATAGGTACACCCTAGATTATTCATGAGCATAAACATAATTCTTGGAATGTACCTGTAGTTATACTAAACCTTAGATACTTACCTAGATATACCATAGAAATATCTCTAGGGTTCTCACTAAATTTTTCGCATCCTAGTATCCAAAGGTTGATAAAAAATTTCCTCTGATACCGAATGTAGAGACCCAAATCATGACGTATATAGACATTACTTTAAATTTTAAGAATATCTAATACATAATAAAAACAGACACCAAAGGACCATAATATTTTAGTGTCTTTGGAAACTTGGAATATAATCTTCTAATCTTGGGGAAAGATCTTTAACACCTCCCATAAAGAGTTTTTTTTTCTTAACCAAAACCATTATTTATATCCGGGGGGAACGAAAATAGATAATGGTTGAGTTCAAATGATCAGTAAGGGTAAGCAAGGAGGAAATAAAACAAACAATATACATTAGAACTTCAAAACATGAACATATTATTTAAACATCATAATCATGAGCAATGACATAAAACATGACAGTACGTAAGGCACAAATCATAAAGAAACATTAATCATGATAAAATATCAAGGGAATAAAACATGTAATTATGTAAAACCATTATGAAAACGATATGATTTACATAGTATCCACGACATTTCTTCCAAGACCATCTTTGTTGACAATGTCCCTTTCTGAATCGTGTTCACTCATCGTTCCAGTCATGTATCACTGAACCATATTAACATACCATTCTAGCAATGTCTATCTCATGAGATAGAAATAATTACCCAATGAATTAAAGTGAGATATTGTTCCCACCCATCTAATAATGAAATCATTCTTATTTGTTCCAGAACAAAAACATAAATCATTCATCATAACCCAAATAATAAAATGGGTTTCATAAACATCATCCCATCATAACATAATCCATATAAAAAATGGATATCATTTCATCATAAGAGAAGTGAAACCATGTAAATCATAGAGAAATTATACTTGAAACATAGACATATCAAATAATGTCATCTTAGATGTAAAAAGGATTTGATAAAACACATGAAATGAATTCTTGAGAAAAATATCCTTCCTTCTTGAAATTCATTTTTTTTTCACCAAATGAAAAGAAATGTTAAAAGAAAAGGATTATTTTTAAAATATTCATTATTTCATGTAGAGGAAGCGTCAAGAAAATTAGGAATTATGAAACCGTAAAAATCTGTTCAAGCCATATAAGTTAAAAAAACATTCATCGCGTACTTTTGACGAAAATGTCAAAAAGTACCTCGTAACGTAATCAAAAGAATGATTCATTACATAAAATGTAGTAAAAGTAAAAAATGGGTAAAAAAGTTCTTTAATCATAACTAAAACCATTTTTCCAAATCATCTAAATTGGATGATAAATATAACTCCAGTAAATACTTACGAATAAACAATCTCGGATAAATACAATATTAGAAAAGTAAACCCTTACATTATGTCCAATTTCTTCAGTATGTGTCTAAGACTCCTATATAGTGGGTCTAAATATATTATTGACTTGTAACATAACCATAATAATATTTATGAAATCATATATGATTGACTTACTACATTATATTACCCGTTAATTTGTCAATCCAATGTTAATGCATCTTTTTGGATAAAATTATTTCATTTGTCCTACGTGTTTTGACTTGTAATTGTTCATATGATTACTTAGATCATGATTAATTACTTCTAGAATATAAAACATGATTTATATATAATACATATATATAATATAAATATATATAATATATTGATAAATAGAATGAAATACACCGTTCATGGAGATGGTAGACTGTACGTACGCATGAACGCTGTTTTTGTTTCCTTATTAAATTGAATGGATGTATGTAAATAAAATATACATAAATACAGTATCATTATTATGTCACATATTTAATTATTAATCATTATATTTACTTTATAATCATTCTTGAATTGTTAACATGGAAAATGAATCTTATCACGTCATAGAGTGGATAATCCGTATGTAAGCACGAGCGATGATATCATTCACATATTTATTGAATGAAATTAGAAAGAATGATATAATATCTTAAAATTAGTATGAAGTTATAATAATCATAAATTGTTATTCTTTACAACATTATACCCATCCATGTAAGGTGGTACTGGAAAATAGATTACACCACAGCATGGAGACGGTATTCCTTACATACGCATGCGAAGTGATTTCGTTTTCTGTAGGATGGATAGATGGAGAAATAGGTTTGTTTCATCTTTATAAAAACATATCAGTATATAAGTAATAATGATTTTATTACTTTATAATGTATTAACTAAAGAAGAGGAAGTATAAGAAGAATGAATCATGAAAGATTCGGTAGAAGGGATTATATCTTCCTCAACACACCTCCATTAAACTTCTTCTTAGGGCACTAGATATGGTCTTTTTAGAAGACCATAACCTCTATGATAAAACTAAAGAGGGTGATAAGGGGAATGGGAAGGGTTTGGGCCCACTTCAAAGAACAAAAGGGTGTGAAGAGAAGAGGGAAGGGATTCCCTTTTTATAAGGGAGAAAAGAGGTACCTTTAAAATCATATGAAATATTTATTTATAATAAATTCATCCCCACTTAAAAACATCCAAAAATGATTCAAATCTGAATATTAGATGTGATAGTTTTGTAATCTCAACAGTCAATAAAATTTATTCATTTTGGGAATTTATTTTAAACATTATCAACCTAATTTATCCTTATTTAATATATTTAATTTTATTTATGGTAATAAGATTATAATTTTTAAATTTTTATAAATAATTACTTCTGTGTTGTGAATTTTCAATAATTTGATAAATAATTACATTTTTGACCATATAAATTTTAATCCAGAAATTTTAAATTTTTTTTGAGATTTGTATACAATTTTATATTATGTTGTTTTTATAAAATAACAATATGGTTAATTTTGACACTATTCATTTATTTTAATTTAAATAAACTCCACAGAGAAGATATGTCCGAAATAAAATCATTAATAGATTTATAACATGCCATATTTATATATATAATTAGTGGATCATATTAAATAGTCCATAAATTATTTTTTTAAAATTTCAAAACCATTTATTTGATATTTCAATCAATAAAATAATTTCAACATCACTATTGTGTCACCTTTAATGATAATTATTTAATCCTAAAAAATTATAAATAAATTCACATGATTTAGATAATATTATTAGATTTCTGGAGACTAATAATTTTTGATGTTTCATAAAGTGTATCACTAAATTAAAATTATTATACTTATAAGATTTAAGAGAGTGACATGTCGTAACTTTCTTTGTTTTTAATAACAAATAAATTATTTTAATCATAAAAATTATATAAAAATAATATATTCTGACAGTTAGGTGATATGGGTATACTTTTGTCATTTAATATAATTTGGGAAGGTGTTGGGGTAATTTTATAATCTTATTTTTACCCTTAATTAGCTGATTTATCGTTAACTGCAGTAAATAAAAAATTATTGTAGGTACTATTCATAATATCAAAAGAATAAAAGTAACCTATTAACATAACTTGGACCCACAGAATTTAAATATTGAATCCATTTCTCAAAATTATAAACACATAAGTGGTAGTAATTAATTTAAAATTAATCTCGTTTTTAGGAAAACGGGTTTTAATAGTTAAAACATTGTAAAAGATTGAAATGATTTTAACCATGAATTTCTTATAAAATAAACTATAATGAAATAAATTGTATTAAATGGTAAAATTATATTCTATATATACTTTAAAACCATTAAATATTATAATTTAACCATATAAATTACTATGATGATAAATATTGTTTTTAATTATAATATAGCGTGTTTTTACTATTCATTAAAATATGAAATTTATCCGAATAATATGAAAAATTCATCCAAGGTAAATTTTTATATACTGATTCCAATGAATAATTTTATTTTTTAAAATACAACTTATAATCATGTAAAAATCTATAATTTAAGTCGGTGCACCATCAAAAGGCAGCAAAACTGCATTTTTTGAAAAATTCTAATTTTACACGAAAAAATTATTTTGTTCTCATACAATGCTATAGATAATGTGTAAGATGAATAATAATGTTATTAAATTTAAAATTTAGTTAATATTATTCATAACGGCTAGTTCATAATATTATAACAATATAACGTTGATTAGTAAAACCCGGTATTGCGTACTACACACACTATCGTGGAAAGTCGTGATTGCGTGTAATGCTGGAAATTCAAGGTTGCGTGTAGTGTAAGCTACATTTTTTTGCGTATAACATAATAAAAACTTATTTAATTTATACATTAATCAAAATCTATACTTAATGTTGTGTAGAATTATTTCTACAAAATAAACTTGAAATTGTGTGTAATACGAGCAAAGAATAGTGTTGCGTATACTGCAAGCTAATATGGTGTTGTGTATAGCACAAGATAATTATGTTGTAGAGTACAACACAAGACATCAATGAAATTAAAAATCATAATTATCATAAAATTCTGGTTGTTACATTATTTTTATTTGTATGAGACAGTCATCAGTAGGTTTTTTTTCAAATGATTTTAGCATGCCTACCAGTATGTCATCAATTTTTATGGATTATATTTTTTATAGAGCTGTTGTGAGAAATAACGAGTAAATTTTTTTTCATGGGTATATCCCTTCAATTGTTTTTGGTATATACAATTGCAAAAAATATGAAATAGATATTTTCAATATTAACATAGTATATCAGCTTTTGGAAAATCTGCTCAGGCAATCATACCTAATGTATACATTTATAACTGAGGAGCCTAAGTAATAATATTCTAGAATTTCACATACATTTTCAACACTAATGAAGTATTGAACTTCCTCTCTATACATATTTTCATCAATGTCAACAATGTGACTAAAACTATTTTTTTAATCTTTATCCACATGAACCATTAATGATAGTAAATGCAGATATAGAATAGGTAGGGTAAAGGTGATATTGATAGATATTTTCAATTGGTTGGTTGATACTTTAGATGGGTTTCAGTGGGTATTTAATTTTACCCTTTCCCTTTGTTTTTCTATACCAAAATTCATCTATTTAGAAATTTTTCATTATTTGTTAATGGTTTATAATGAAAAATAAATTTGAAATTAATACATCCTTATAATCATGTGTTTTATAATATGTGAAGACCATGGGATGAATGTTCCAAGATCTTGTTTGACCTTCTGAATATCAACCAAATTAATTATTATTGGTATATTAGAACATAGATTAGGTGAAATTATAATTTCCACTCTTACATGACCTGATGGATGTGGTCTGTTGTGTAGTATGTTATTTTTGATATTGAAGACCATTGCCCTTGCTACAATGTGATTAGTGTGTGTTGATAGATATATATTAGAATAATTATCAACATATATAATATCATTACAGGAAATGTAACACCCCAATTATTTGAATATAAATATTTAATGCATGAAATATTGTATCCATACAAAATAACTCCTTTTATAATATAGCCATTAAACACAACATTTCATCTTCTATTTTTTCAATTTTGAAAAATGGTCATCTAGAGTTCTGATAAGTAAGTCATTTGGACACTGATAGAACTAACTTGATTTTTTTTAAATAGTAACAAACCCATACGAATAGTAATATGAATAGTAATATGACCCTTATGAATAATAAATTATGTTATTATTTTATTTTCATTATATAATAAGATAATGAAATCATAATTAATTTTTCGAAGTGATCAAAAACTAATTATACCTCTAAAATTGATATTTTTCAAATTAACTTTGATTTAATTTAAAATTTTAATTACTAATATTTCGAAAAATACTTTTGAAATAATTGAGTACATTTTTGATTTCTACATGTAAAAAAATGGTTGGGGTTAATTTTTTTTTTAAAAAAATACATGAATTTTCTATGAATAGTAAAAATACCATGTTGAGTTTTCGTTATGTTTAATGACATCATAATGAAATAATAATTAAAATAAAACTATGATCTACTTGTCTACAGTAACATATGACATGAGGTGTCCCTAGTGGATAAAATCATGGCCAAATACCATGGTCAAGCCCATTGTTTTTCAAAAACTACTAATGAGGTGTATTTTTTAATTAATAAAAAATTTACTCTCTTTTACTACAAATACCCACTCATCCATTTGTTTTATTTAATTAAAAATACATCATACTCCATGATCTAGTGGTTTTACGTCCCTCTGAGTCCTCTAAATGTGTCATTATGCCCCCAAGGTCTCGTCCTTCATGTTCTAGGAGTCACTCTACAAGGTAAGGGAACATTTCACCCTCCTCTTTTAGTCATCAGTTATTTTATGTTATCTATTTGAATTTACATTATCATATGATGTGTATTGATACTATGTATTTATATTACTATCATTTTTATTTCCATATAATAATATACCTTTTTTATCTCTTAAATTATTTTTTTGAAATTTTATGCGACGCCATTATGGTACTATATTTTTATAAGGGATCTGTCGACTTTTCTTTAATTTTCATGTTCAACTATTTTCTTTCTCTCTCATTACCTCTTTTTCCCAAATGGCCATGGTAAAAACATCATCAATATAATCCCCCTCTCTCCCTTTTATTTTATAATAGAAATCAACTTCTAAGAGGTTTCAATTTATAGCTTTTGTGGACGACGATGTTTTGTTCGTCAATTTCTCCTTCAGTACAAGTTATGAAATAATATTGATTGTTGAAACATAATATCATATATGTATTATAACCAAATTAATATTCCAGAACCAGTATATGTACATATTATTAAATCATAAGACCAAACCAGTTATTAATAATCAAAATACCGCTTAAATAATAAATATAAATGACATCTAATGATTGATCCAATTTCCATGAATCCAAATTATAGAAATGAACACTAAAACATCTGAATGTTCATAAATAATATTTAATTTCAATTTTGGAGATATACATCTATTTCAAATGAACTCCATTACATAAAAACAATAGAACTGATTATTATAATCATGAAAACGAACACTCTGGAATGATGAAATTCGATATTATAACATATCAATAAAGAAATAAATAAACTAAAGAGAATTATGGTAAACTAAATAAATGTCTAATAGGTTCTTAATAAGATATTAATATGTGTAATTACATATTCCAGGACATTATGTTCACGACCGGAACACTTTCGGACTTAAGGTAAGGGGTTTTCCACCCGAACATCCATTTTCATTCGGGTTCGATTTATTGTATAATTACATCAGTGAAATTATTTTATATTATTATTAAATCTTCATAAAATATGTGTTAGTATTATATATATTTTTATCAACCATAAACCTTCCTTATTTTATAGATAGTAACATGTTTTAAAAGGATCATTGAAAATTGTTTCCAAAATACATGCCTGATCCATGAGAATTTCTCAAAATCTTACTCAATTTCAAGGAAAATCAATAATCTGTGTTTGGAAACCATTATATTTATAAAAAAACGCATTTTATTGTGATTTATTGAAAATAAACATTGTTTTCACAGTAAAATTGTATTTATCTGATGAATTACTCAATGATTTTTAAGTGTTTTTTCGTATGTTTCAACACTCTTGTTGATTATTATGTATTATTGGGAGTGATATTTTAAGATATCATCTACCATATTTAATTGGATTTATATGTGAATTTTTATTGTTCATGTTATATCCTAAAAACATTCACCAGATTACTCTGAATGGTATGTGTTTAAGCTTAATGTTCGGGGACATTTATTTACATTTCATACTATAGTTTGAATAGGGTTGTATATCATGTTTATGTTTATCCCCTATCATATGAGTAACTCATTGGAATTATTATGTGATGGGAGGGGCCTAATGTATCCCCTAGATGCATCTTCTTGTCTCATGAGACAAATAGATGTGGAATTTGTCGAGACCTTTCCCAATGTGATATATGGATTAGTTGAAGCCTGAATCATTTTCAGACGTCTTGGTTAAGGCCATGACAAAATGATTCATAATTTATGGCATATGAACTTACCTCATTATAAATCTAGTAACTGAAAGTTCATGTGTATCTTCTACTACTAAAATACCAATAATTATGTTATAATATGGAATTATTTACTCATCTCATATGACTGCCATATTATGTTCATGTTTATTATTTTTAAAGGCATGTGTTTTCAATTATTCACCATGTCTAATGATTATGTTATATTATGATGTATTGCTTACTCTTACTGAGTGTTTGATCTCTCACCTTTCTTATGTTTCATTTTATCATGATTTGATGAAGTAAATTATTAATGACTTGTGTAACTTCCCAGTTCTATATGCCACCCAAAGGTTCCCTGTACTCGGTGGATCACGTGGCCTCAACCGCTTTTCCCCAAATGCCAGAGGCTTATGACTAGAAGCTATGGCCTTTGGTGTGATAGTAGGGAAAATATTCATTCATTGGTAGAGTAAAATAGTGGATGTAAAACATATATAAATAGACGAAGTAGAAAACATACCATACAACAGTAAACAACAGAAGACAGAATGTAAGAAACAACTGGAGCACATATATAAATGATGCATGATACATATGTTTAGGAGTGAATCCAAACAAGTGACAATACTGGAATACAAAAATAATCGATGTATTCAAGAAACCATATAAACTCTAGCACCATCATAAGCCTCACCATGATCCAATTCTCTCCAGATCCTCAACAATCAATTACCTGAAGTACCAGGGCACTTTAATTTATCTGTACATGCAACAAAATAATTTGTTTTTGCCCAAAATATTGACCCAAGAAGGGTGGGAGACTAATCTTAGTAGGAAACCACCAAAAGAACTATTCCTAAAAGTCAGTGAATATATATATGGTAGGAAATAGGAAAAAATAGTTTTAAACAAAGTTGTACTCAACAGCAACAATTCTGACATTTCAATTTCATTAAATTTCATATATCAAGTAAGCATAAAAAAAGAATGTAACCCTATGTGAATTACACTCAGCATAACCCCTATGGTTCAACCAAAATAGCACAATCAACCCTATAGTACGTACACATAGTCTATCCCCTCTGGTTCAGCTTAATCATAGACTCTCTGAGGAATCAGTCACAGTTAATTAATCCTCTAGTCTCGTATCAGTAACTAAAAGACACTCTTGGGAAGCACCCAACATCCCATTCTCCATGTGGCCCAAATCAAGGAACAATATACACACTGTGGAAGGCCATACCTAAATTCCCCATATAGTCTCTCAATGTAACAGTAATCAGACACTCTAGAGAAGCCCTCAACTTCCATTCTCCCTATTTTTTACTACACAAAATTCTCACGGACTTGTAGAATTCAATCTATAACAACAATACATAGTGGAAAAAGTAAAACTCATGAAATACTTGGATAAATAGTTTACATAATAACAGATTTTCAGATAAAGAATCACTCCATCCTAAAAATACCAGACATGGAAAGAAAACAGCCTAACAGACAAACATGACTAAACACTCAATTCAAATAATCAGGGGAAAAACAACCATAACTTATCAAATATAACCATATTGTCATCCATTCACCTATATCCAAACAAAAAAAGCCAAGCAGGTGTAATCAGGGCTAAAAAACAATAACACCCAATAACACATTCTTTGGTATTAGGAAATTTTGCACATAACGATCAAATAATATTTTTGAAAAGGCACAAATGACCTACCTCAGTGTTGTAATATCTTCATACTCAGGCATCATCCGTTATATTGACCTAGAACATAGTAGATCTACAAAAACATCTAAATAAGATCAATTGAGAATAACTAGTGATAGAGGAGGAATCATGAAACGATTCTATAGAAGAATTAAGAACACACGGATTCCTTTCCAACGCAATCGATGATGGTCGATTCAGAGATCGGATGGTGATTCTGGGGCTTGGAGAAGATCTGTGGTCATACAACCTCTCTCAGATGAGACCAACCTAGAAAGATGTTTTTCTGTCAATTAGATGAATCCCAATTCATTTAATGAAAAAGATGAAAGCACATAGAGATTACTATTGAATTACATTGTGTGTACATGCCTTTTACAGCCATCACTTTAGGTGATCTCCATGTCACCCCACATGGTTGGGTGCCATGCCGTTATACGACTAGAACTGGGATACCCATGGTAACAGAGTACATGACGTGTAATTATAAATTACACAGTGTGTATTATGATATTCTCAAAAATTCATCTTTTTCATAAAAACACTATAAAATGAGAAACATTCCTGAAAAAAAGTTTCGGGTGCTTACAGACATCACCCCTTAAATGAATTTCATCCCTAACGTTCCCTAGCATGGCACCGTAGAATATGTATCTTTGAAAATCTCCATCCACTATGATCGTAAATCAGACTCCCTCTCCTAGTTTTCATCCAATAATCGGACATGCTACCATAACACTCATAGTTGAGGAATATGACTGCCATTAGGAACCTTCATACATCGATAAACAATTCAGATATGATTCTCCTAGAATGAGGTGTCCACCTCAAACTCAACCTCCTCAGGATGAAAAACAGGAGAGATGTCTGAGAAGTATAGTTGAAAATGAGAAACGTGGAATATTTCATGCTTATCCCATTACCTCTGAGGTATTTTCAACTGATAGGCAACCGTCCCAACTCTTTCCAACATCTCAAATGGCCCAACATACATTGGAGAAAGCTTACACTATCTCATAATCCATCTATGTCCCAACCTCAACATGACACACATGAAAACCCGATCTTCGACCTCAAATTATAGTGGCCATCTCTGTTGATTGGCATAAGACATCTATCTTGACTGTGTAGTAGCTATCCTCTTTTGAATAATCTTTATCTACTTTGTGATCTCCTAGACAAGATGAGGTCCCAGTATAGCTGCCTCTCCTGCCTCCAACCAGCATAAGGGTGATTGGCATGTCCTATCGCAAAAATCCTCATAAGGGCCAATCTTTATAGTTGATTGAAAACTATTATTGTATGAAAAATCAACAAGATTTATGTGTTTCTCCAAAGAACTTCCAAACGATAGGATTCATGCTCAGAGCTTGTCCTCAAGGACTGTAATCATACTCTTGGACTGGCCATCTGTCTGGGGATGGAAATTTGTACCCAAAAGTACATGTGTACCCAAAGAGTTTTATATCCCATGCTAGACCTGAGAAGTAAAACGGGTATCCTTGTCTGAAAAAATGGAGTGCAGAACTCCATGTAAACGCATAACCTCTCAGATGCACAACATTCCCAGATCATCAAAACTGATGGTATCCATTATTGGGAATAAGTGAGAAACCTTTATGATTCTATCAATGACCACCCAAAAAAGAATCATTCACTCAGAGCGACCTTGGAAAACCTATCACTAAATCCA
Source organism: Viscum album (assembly GCA_963277665.1). Classification (NCBI taxonomy): domain Eukaryota; kingdom Viridiplantae; phylum Streptophyta; class Magnoliopsida; order Santalales; family Viscaceae; genus Viscum; species Viscum album. Next base: position 409,192,130 of record OY728128.1, on the reverse strand, counting down.
TCATTACATCATTCCACTTCCACTCAAGAATGTGTTATTGCTGCAAACGCCCTGCTAGTCACCAATGATCCTTCTTCACCTGCTAATAGGTGGACCACATCATGAAGAAAAAAGAAACATCCCTCTTCATTATTGACCACCAATACTAAAGGTTTAGATAAGAATACATCATGGTGACACCAGGATGAATTTACCAAACTGTGTAATGAAAGTCCCATATCAGCTTATCGTGTATGTCTGCTGACACCGATAATCACCCATGAAAACACAAGATCTCATCCTCGCGTATGGTCTATCCAGAAATAGGGTCCTCTCCTAACGTAGTCTCCCATAGTACTAGGCCTTAAAAATCGGATAGCTGCCTTAGTAGTACTAGATCAAGAAGAGTATAGGTAACAAATATATTAAAATATAACTCTTCCTCTATTTTTCAGGAACCTCCAAATGCATCTCAATGAATAGATCCATAATCTGTCACTCACTGATGGAATTTGAAACTGCATGTATCATAGTCATCCTACATATCACATCATCCACTTCTTTGCTTTTCCCAGTCATATATGAAAGATCAAAATGAAAGGACGTATGATACTCAACCCACCTTCCCTTCCTCCAATTCAGGTCAAGATGCGTGAAGATGTACATGAGACATTTGTGGTCGGTGAAAAAAAAATGCTCTCCCATATGATAATTTCTCTAAAAATATATATACTGAATAACAACATCCAACTCGAGACCGTCCATTTGGTAATTCCTCTCATGTTTCCTCAACTGCTGAGACCCGTACATAATGACGCATTCCTCCTATATATACGCACAGCTCCCGAACTGATACCTAAAGCATCATAGTAAATAGTATAGATCGTTATCATCACAAGAAATATTATTATCATGGCTGAATTCAACCTCCCTTTCTTATGCACAATGGTTGACTCACAAGAATTTTTTCATAAGATCTTCATACCCTTTATAGCCAGATCCGTTATGGCACTACTAAGCATGAAAATTCTTGTATGAAACGTCTGTAGTATCCAGAAAACCCATGAAATATCCGCACCTCAAATATGTTCATCGTTTCTCCTAGGAAACCACTTCACAAACTTTTTTTGGGTGTACTGATACTCATGTCTCTGAGAAAACATGACCCATGAAGTGAATTTGGACCATTATAAAGTGGCATTTTGAGATATATCCACATAAATGATGCTCTCTCAGTGTACTCAAAATGATATCATGATGTTTTGTATGATCATGTCAAGTGTAAGAGTTCACCAAGATATCATCCTCATAGAAAACCACCACAAAATATATGTGTGGATTAAACACTCAGTTCATCAGTAAAATGAAAACAGTAGGCATGTTAATGAGACCGAACGATATAACCACATACTATTATAGACCATAACTACTCTGGAAGGTTGTAATAGATATATCAGATGGTGTATCATTCAACTGATGGTAACCAGATCTCAATTAAATCTTCAAGAACTCCCAGAATCATCAAAGATGATCAAAGTGATCAAAATATTTCAATAAGGGATATCATTTATTGATCGTCAATTGGTTCAACATCTGATAATACACAAAAAAGACTTAGGGTACCATATACCTTCTTCACAAACAGGATAGGAAAACCCCAAGAAAAGTATTGGTTTGGATAAAACCCTTTTCCTGCAACTCATTCAACTACATCATAAGCTCCTGAAACTCTATTCTAGCCATCCAATAAGGATTAATAGACACTGGTGCCACTCTAGAACAAACAAAATATTTATGTTTACCTATCACTCCAAAGGCAGACCAGAAAAGTCATTTGGAATGACATATCTGAAATGATCCACCACTAGGGAAATGTCCACCTGTGAAGTCCACTAGTCATCCATATATAGGATAGAATTATATGTTATAACACCTCCCATCCCATGATTCTAGGGTACTGATCTTCACTCTTGGACATCCCATTATCCCTTCTGAAGAAATAATCTCCCCTCTAGAGATGAGAATCTTACTCTATGATGATAGAAATCGACAACTACCTGGAAGGTAACTAACCAGTCCATTCCATGTTTGATACCATATCCAATAATCTCTAAGATATTGAGGTCCAATAATAAGTTTCACCCACCAATCACATGTGGAAACTCCTTACATTGTCATTAACTAGCGGTTCTAGTCTTCAACGAAGTTTCTTGATTCAAGATGATAACAAAATAAATGATGTAGAGACCACGACTCTCCAAATAATCAATAGATATAAAGATATGGTAATCCCCTATATTTAATAGAGAAGAAGCTATAATTTAGGCAACTAGAATCGTACTTCGAACTATTGAGATTTTGTGATCACTCAATGGAATACTGGATTTCCGAAGTTGCATTGTATGAATGGGACTTTGGATTTGGGATTTAAGGGATGCAAATTCACTTGGTGAAACAATCGTAGGGGTAACAACTGGATTTGGATCAAATTGGACAAATGTTTTTCAAACATAGAAGTCCTTGATTCTTTTTTAGGAACATCAGTTTCCCACCTGTCAAGGGTTTTATTGGATCATGCTCCACTTATGATTGAGCTTAAACAGGATAGACATGTTATGAAACCCTTCATGTAATCTATGAGTTGGCATTGTATGGAAGGATTTATGATAATGACGAAGCAGTCATGGGTGCTGGATGTTGATGGACGGGCATTTGTCGGTCTATCCAGAAGGCTAAAATGACTTAAATCGGACATTGTCAATTGGATCCTCTCCAATCCAGTGGAGGATAATTCAGTGGATTCGTTGCAAAGATACATTGACAGGTTGGAATCTCTTCTTTAATATAGTTGGTATGAGGACATTTTTTTGAGGATATGTGACACGCATAGCCTGGTCATAGGTAGGATTTTGGAGGTGGAAAGGAGTTACAAACAATGGTCTAGGGTCATGTGGTTAAAGGAGGGTGGCCGGAATAATGTGTACATCCATGCATGTATTAAAGAACATCTGGCGATGAAAATTAATCTTAGACTTGAAGATGGATCTTTCTCCTCTAATATTGATGTAGCGGGAAGAACGACTTTGATGCACTTTGAACAATAGCTTGCAGGACGTCACACTGGAAACTATGGAATTGCATTAGAGACGGTGGAGCATATAATGTTCATGGATGATATTCACAAGCACATTGAGAATCAAACTAATGATGTTATCAGGGAATTACCTATGTGGGATGAGGTTTGGGACACCATTTTTGATATACTCCATAACTTAATGAGTACCCTGCTCCGTACTTATGAACTCTCGGGCTCAATCAGCCCTCAAAGTCTCTGGGTATAATTATTCATATAATGAACACTAGAACTCATCCCAATCCATGACATGTTGGTGTCCCTCCTGTGATATCACATCCCACTATCTCTTGGCGGAATCTCATAGAATATATATATATATAGATTTACTCTCCACACTGGAGGGGTCTCCATATTCTCAATGAATGACTCCATGGATTTTAACCATGACTCTATAGCCTGAGGTCCTCCATCCCATGAGTAAGGGGAAACATACTACTGTAGTAAAACCTGCTTCAACTCTAACATAGATGGGGCACGATGCGGTACTCTTTAGATGGTCTGCCTGAATCTCAAAAAGAACTCTCAGAACTCTGCATCAGCACATGAGTTTGGAATTACGGCTGGGGCCGAGACTTGAACAACTGGACGATTTGTTGGTAGTCCCTAATCATCCATGTATGGTGTCAGATCACTTCCCTGTAACTGGCAGACAACTGGAGGATGTCTTAGTGGCATGACTCTGCAAAGCCATGTTCACACCATAGATCAATATTATCAAGAACAGAAAACTAGAAGTATAAGAGGGGAACATGAGAAAGAAAAAATTCAGGTTTTTCAAAGCATGGATACATGACGTGTATAACAAATACATGACAAGTTCCCTTAATCCTTCATCTAGGTGTGTAGTCCTGCTACAACTACTCGTGTAACACCCAAAACACTTGGCATGTTGTCTTAACACACATCGTGTAATTTAATCCCTTACCCTGACCCGAGTTGTTCTATATGTATAAACCACACAGTTCAACTAATGTATGACTATCTGTAGTATTAGTGCTAGACACGGAGTGTACTAGATGAAGTTCACCGACCTGTTTTGTTAGTCACATTGTTGGTTACACGACTCACCGTACACGGCGTGTTCCAGATGGATATGACATGTACATGAATGATTTCATTGACCTGTTTATTTTATTTCATGACTAGCTTCATGGGTTTCACTACATAGAAGGTTCTATCTTGACATGATATGCACAACTAAATATTATACATCTATGTCTTCAGTCACACGGGTGGAAACAATGTCTACACAACATGACATGTACATCCGGAACATGGTGTGTTCTAACATATTTCCCAAACCCATGTCTCTTCCCACATAGCATGTGACATGGTTAGAGACTACATGGCATGTACATACTGTACACAATGTGTACTTAAGAAAATTAGTTCATTCCAAATCATAAGGATTCAAGGCGTGTATTCATCATTACATGCCATGTATTCTGGGTTTTTCGGGACAGTAAGCCTCACAAACTAGATTAGATTCCCAAAAAACACAGATACAAACATTAAAGATATAAATTTAGATCATTGAGGGCCTATACTACCCACGAATAAAATCTTGGATTCTTATACATGTCATATACAAGGGTAACAAGGCAATGATACACAAAATTCTAGTCCATGAGGGTCTATAACACCTAAACAACCAAATATTGGCATTCCATCAATAAAAAAATAACACAAAACAATACCCTATTAGATGTAGGAATTATATAAAGGCATCTACCACAAAAACATTGATACCTACCATAACATCAATCACAACAACATGAAATCGATAATGCACCATAAATTGCATGGAAAGAATTCATGACATGTGATTTCTATCTAGTTCATATATGATGCATGAGATGGAATACCCTCATCTCATCAGGTTGAAAAAGAATTAGAACCTTAATAATACAAATGATAATAGCACAAAACATGTTAACTTCCCAATGGTGAAATCATATCAACTGTAAAATTGAAAAACCAGAAAAATTGCAATAATGAGGTAAATTGGCATTTCATTGTACATGAGTTAGTTAATCCTGCACATAGCATATTACCAATTACCTATTCCATCATATCCTGGGATATAGGATTCGAACAGTATGTCAAGATGAATATAATCCCTTATATACCACTTTGTAATGCCCCGATTCCGAAAGCCACCCAGAGGTGCCCCATACATGGTTGATCACAAATCCTCAAGGGCATTTACCAAAACGCCAAAGGCTGCTAACTACCTGCGAGGGCCTTAGGTGTGATAGTGAGGAAACTATACCCTCATTGGATGGAAAAAACAGCAGAAGTAAAACAAATATCAATAATGGATGCATTAAACATACCATACAATAGTAAACAATGGAATACTAAAGGTCAGAAACAACCAGGGGATAGATATTAATGATACATGATACATGTGTCTATGAAAGAAGCCAAACAAGTCATAGTGTTGGAATACATAAATATTAAAAGTAAAATAAGGAAATAGATAAATTACAGCAGTATCACAAACCTCAGCTTGGTCCGACGCTCTCCAGTTCCTCAGTAATCAAACACCTAAAGTATAAGGGCACATTCCCTTATATATACCTTTGAAAATATAATTTGTTTGGCACCAAAAGCATTACCCAAACAGGGTGTGAGACTAATCGCAGTAGGAAACCACCAAAAGATCTATGCCTAATAGTTAGTGAATATATGTGGTAGGAAATAAATAAAAAAATTAAGTAAAAAAGGATGTACATAGCAGTACACATTCCTAAAATTCAATTCAATTCAATTTCATGTATCATGTATGTAACTAAAAAAATCAGGTAACCCTCTTAGAAGTTCACTCAGCCTAGCCCCTATGGTTCAACCAAAATAATACATGAAACCCTATAATAAGTACACATAGACTAACCCATTTGGTTTAGCATAGTCAAAGACTCTATGAGAAAACACTCACTGTCAATTCCCCCCACTATTCTCGTATTGGAAACTAAAAGGAGCTCTAGGGAAGCACTCAACGTCCCATTCCCCATGTGGCTCATGTCAATGAGCTAAAAACCCTCTGAGGAATCGCTTACATCAATTCCTCTGATGTTATCACAATGTAAAAGTAATCAAACACTCTGGGGAAGTCCCCAACACCCATTCTACACATGGTCTACAACACCATGTTCTCACGGCCCTATGTAAGTCAATAGAGCACATCAATGCATATAAGACAAATTAAACATCAACAACTAATTGGTTAAATAGTCTACAACATAACAGCATGTCAGATAAACAATGACTCCATCCTATCAACACCATCGTGGAATGAAAATAGCCTAACAAGAAAACTGGACCAAGTGGTCAAAATAAGAATTCCTGGGAAAAACATCAATAGCTTTTCAAAGATAACCCTATTCTCATCAATTAACCTCTACACAATCCAACAAGGTATAATAGGCATAATCATGGCTAAAAACCAATAACACGCAATACCTCGTTTATTGGTTATTGGGAAATTTTTCACATACAATTAAAATAATATCTATGTAAAGGCACAAAACACCTACCTCAGTGTTATAGAATCCTTATACTTCGGCATCATCGCTTAGATCGATTTAGAACATGGTATATCAACAAAAACATCTAAAAAAATCAACCAAGGATATCTCTTTAAAGAAGATGATCAGGAAAAACAACTCCAGTAGAAGATAGAACACAATGATTCTATTCCAATGCAATCGATGGCAGTTAATTTGGAGAATGGACAGCGGGTCGGGGGGATTGGAGAAGATCTGTGGCCGTACTGTCACTCTTGGATGAGATAGACCATGAACGTGATGTTCTGTCGAATGGACACATACCCAACCCGTTAAATGGAAAATAAGATAATTCATAACATGTACATTTGATGTAAAAGGTGTGTACATTCCTTTTTCAGCCTCTACTTTAGGCAGTCTCCAGGTCACCCAACACGGTCGGGTGCATGGTCGTTAAATGTCCAACACCCGACTACCCATGATAAAACCGAGTACACTATGTGTACTTATAAAGTACAGGTCATGTACATAAGAAACTTCCAAAAATACCTCTTTTTCATAAAAACAACATAAAACGAGAAACATACCAAAAAAGATGCTCTGGGTTCTTACAACATGTAACCATAGTCTACGTTTCAAGGATATATCTAATGGAATAAATAAAGTTATTTTCATTTCAAGATGTAATTTCAAGGTTATTTATATATATTGTTCCCAAAATATACTAAACTGCATGGTCCTTCAGGATTATATTCCTTTTTTATATTCCAATGTAATATAATAAGACACCAGCTCCGGGAAACTAGGTCATGTCCTTTTAGGAATGGTATCATTGTCTATATAATTCACATTTCACCGAAACAATTATTAGAACATTTATTACCTCATCCATGAATGCTCTTATAGGGGAATGACTCACCTCAAAAAATGGTGGGGGTGGAGGTTATAATCAATAAATGGCAGTTCTTTAGTTGTTTCTTCTCTTTTCTAACCACCATTAAAATTTCTTCCATATCTCAATGCCATTGTAATTTTTCTTAAAGTGTATCTATTCATTATCCCATCTGTTTCATTTCATCACCTTGATCCTCTTATTTTTTTCTCAAAATATTTTTTGGGTGTCACCCGAAATCCCATTCCTCTGACATGGCCATACTGTTCTGGATACATCAAGGCCACTTATAGTACATTTTTATCTGGTACATTTGATTCTTGTAAGTATGTTAGATATAAATTATCGGAAAATTAATAATTATTTTTATATAATATTGATTTAGAGAAACCCAAATTTTTATTATGTCATATGTACAGTTGTTTCCCACAACTTTTGTGTGTTTTAATCAATTCGTATCTCATATTTATTTACATGTGCCACCTTCCATAGTACATAGAGTTGGATGGAAGTGGATTTGGATTTGGAGTCATCAATCTACATATTAACATATGTACATAATTATGTAGTTATTTATTATCATAAAAAAGTATTATGTTAGATTTAAAATACGTAAAAAAAATCAAGTGAATCATAACATGTCCTTGATTCATGGTAGGGGTTCATTGTTTTTTCTTCTAATTTCTTATTTTAGAACTCAGTTGTTGTTTCATAAATAAAAAACAATTCAATCAAACTAATGAATATACATATCATCAAACAATGTATTATTAGCCAAAATGTACCTTAAAAGACACATCCACACGACATCTAGTAAACACATCCCACGTTTATTGGGTTATCATTTGTGTATAGATAATAAGTGGGTGCCTGCTTATTTTTTATTTAGCTTATTTATGATGATGACTTGTTAGTGAATTTTTTGGAAGATTATGTGAACCCTTTTAATTATTATTAATACAAATTTCTTGTGGTATTCATATAATTTAATTGATCTTTATAAGGGATTATGATGATTAAATTAATGTTTAATTATTTTATTTTTTAATAGAATAATGAAATGATATCATAATGATACAATAATATCATCTCACATTAGTGTCTTAAGCCCAGACATAACATGGTTCCATTAATCTACATCAATTGGAAGGTGTTGTTGAGTGACGATTACAATGTAAGTACTGAACATGTCCTTGTTGGTGTTAACATTATGTCCCCACACAATCTACCAGACATTGTTTTTGATGTTTTCTATTTTTCCTTAATTATTTTTTCTAACACCATCAAACTATGTTGCACCATTTTTTCAGTGTTTCTTGTACTTCATTGCCGACCATTTCATCACAAACAACATCTTCAATATGTAGTTCCACTAGTGATATAGCATTGAAATGTGAATATAGTCATTGTACCACAACACTAGGAGCCACAATATTTTTAGAACCCTATTTTTCTTTAGGATCGAGTGCACGAGCACATAAAAAAGTTCATTGTTCCTCTGCACTATGAGTAATAGTATGTGGAGAGACCTATTATTCATAGGTTTGGGAGCACTAGTACATGTAGAAGTCATTATCTTTAGATGTTGGTTAACATTTAATTTAGAGTAAATAAATGTACAAAAGAATAGAAAATAACATGAGGTAACATTATTGAAATTATAGAAAAAACAAAATTATTGAAATTTTTTAAAGGATAAATGGATATGACCCCTATATTAACAATCTATATACCATTATTATGGTCTCATATGGAATATAAAACATCCTCCACATTGGGACCTATATGAAATTATTAGAACTCCCCAATAAAATGGTTGTCCTCATTTCAATTTTCATATAACCCTTCTAGGGTTTTGGTTGATAATAGAACAATTGAACACTTTTAGTATTTGGGATCTGGAACATTAAATACAAGTAATGCATGTAATTCCATAATAAATGGTTCTTCTATTACCCTTCATTACTAAAATCAACATTCAATAATCCTAATTAATCTATATTAACAATACTCATATAATCAACACATTATAATTGACAAATTGGCATTTGTAATGTTACATAATCCAACCCCTATATTGGTTTTATGATGCCAATGTTTGACATATTCACATAAATTTGATTTATTTCCGTAGACCCAAAACATGCATCACATCAGTCACATGCGTATCTTCACTATTTATCATGGTATTGTCATCATAATATCTATTTTTTATTGAACATATAACCATTAATTACATCACCATTGTATGATAACATATACACACTTGTTCCATTATCTTTCCATCGATGTTGTCCTAAAATTGAATATGGATTTTCAACTAACTCCTTAACAATATAGTCCTAAAACCATATTATTAACTATTGATTATGTGTATATTATATCCATAGTTTATCCAATGATGGATTCAAATTCGTATAAATTTTATTGTGTGTTTCATCATTCAGGGAATCCTCTAAAATGTTATGAAAAACGTAATGGCGAGCCTAAACATGATCTGTAATATTGACTGTGACAAAATTCCTTCCATAAATTCAGTCACCTAAAATCAACCCAATGTGATGTGATTTCATTATACCAATTCTTTCCACACTGGATAGGTACTCGATACATAATTCAACAACATTCCTAAAAACTAGTACTCGCATGTGCTATTGCACGACATATTCGATTATTGATTTTTCTTTTAATAAGAAATGTGTATTTATAAAAGGTAAGAAGAAAAAATAATGTTGAATAAATATTAATTAGGAAGGGTGTGTGATAAATTAATAGGAGTGATTATCATATGCAGAGATACCATTAAATTACATGAACTAACACGAAAAATTGAATGTATAAAATACATATTCCATTGATCTAAAAAACAACTACCGGTCATATTTAAAAGTTCCACAGAGTACTTAATCCAGTGTTCAAAAACATGTATCACAAGTGTTATATAGTACAAGTAAAATAACCTAATTAATAAGAGAATATTAAATGATCCACTGATCATGAAAACCCCAAACACTTTTCTGTTCCATGATGTTGTGTATATCACAAACATACATTTATATTAAACCCTTTAAGAATGAATTCATGAATGAAACTATGCATAAATATTGACTATATTTAATGAAATATCATAATAAAAGATACAATGTTCAGGACCATCCAAGAAGGAAGAGAGATAGAAAACGCTACAACTCTAAAATGCCTACCTGAATTTTCAATAAATTCCTCCCCACGCAGTGAGCCCCTTCACCAATTTAATCCATGCAGTAGCATGAGCTCACAACTGATCATGCCAAATGTGAATTTTCCAAAGGTTTTATGATGATGAAGATTATGGGATATGATATTACCTAGAAATGCGACGAATCTAGGGGCATCGATTACCATGCGTCCAAATGTATTTTGAAAAAAGGAGATGCTCACATTATGTTCCAGAAGGAATTGATCTACCACATTTGTTCTTCTCTTCCATCTCTTCTCCCTATTTTGAGTGGAGTATGGGGACCTCCTAACTGATTGCTCCACTACTCTGCTCTAATTTTCTTTCCTTCTCATCTCTCTTTTTTGAGTGGAATATGGGGCCCCCAAGCTGCAAAAAAAGTCATTAGGTCACAAAGCTGAAGGAGATTAAAGATAAGCATGGTTGTTTTAGCTGTAATTTTTTTATTTGAAATATATGGAAATCAATGGGATTAGACCATTTTCCCATGAGAGACCTATTTGAAGAAATATAGAGATTATCCTAGGAGAAAATCCATAGATTTCAAATCTCTGAATGTAATTTTATTAAAATGTGGCTGTTTTACATGCTGTTTTTTGTATAACATATGGGACGATAATTGTGATTGGCCCGGATACGGATCGGTGGACTATTAGGGAACAAAGAGAAAATCATCTGTAAAAAACTCATAAAATGTCAAATCTTTGAATGTGATTTGTATAAAATATTGTTGTTTTTGGAAAAGTTTTTCATATAAAATATGCATATAATTTTCATATAAAATGTGTACAGAAAAGTCATTATTTTAGAAAATAAGGTTCAGTTTTTCTGAAACAAAATCTTCTTTTAATGAGAAAAAAATGTAATACAAAAATCCTAATAATCCTACTATATTATAAAAATTTACATAAAAGTTAGTTGTTTGGATAAAATTTAATGGTTTAAAAATCGGAAATAAGCTTGTTAAAGGAACCTAATATTGTGTGGATATTTTATATGTGGACAAGATGGAGGTTTCCAGCTTCCACGTTAATATGTATATGGCACATCCATAATGATCATCTCTGTGCATATGTTGTTTTTATTGATCTCACAATTCAGCTACTTTTGGTATGAGAGAATCCATACTGATAGAAACAACATATATGTGAAAGAATGTATGGAATGTAATTCAAATTGTGACATAATAAACCAGTGAAATTTAAACAGTATTTTTTCACAGTGTGAGGTATTTTTCAAAAGATAATGAGAAAAGTAAACCAATAAGATACCTCACGTAGAGTAGTTTTTCAGCAGATACATCAGATTGTGATATATTAAAATATTAATATAACATCCTGTGTTTTTTGAGCTAAAAGATCATATAAAATAATAGTGTATAAAAACACCAGTAATCAAATTATATGCATACCAATAATAAAATAACATCACATTGTTTAAAATCAACATACAATTAAATCTCATTAACATTTTTTACATAGATATGATAAAAAGTAAAAAACCAAAATAAAATATAGTACTTAAAATTATTTAATGGGATATTAAAAAACATAATAAAAAACCACTTATCTTCAAGGTATGTGGACATGATAAAAACAAAAAAATTTCTAAAAAATAGAACTAGTTAACATTATAATATAAGACAAACTGACTCTTCCCTATACATACACTAATGATGTATTAGATAAATTGTTTTGAATCCATATGGAAATTATTTAAGATGAATTAGAAAAGAAATTATAAAAGAACAAATCTTAAGGAATCAGTTAATAGACATCCTTAGAAGCTCTCCTATGCAGAACTTGAGTATCTGCTTGAGTTGTGATCAGATTATCTCACAGCTTCCTAATCTGTTTATTTGATCAATTCTGGGAAGCACATTTGTCATTAGGCTGGAAGGGCAGAGCCCATACAAATTCAATGTACCTTTCAACAAGTGGAAGAGAGATGATGTAATGGAATGAGATATGAATTAAAACAACTACGGAAATAAAAAATTTATGATAATTTCCTGAGCTCATGAACCTGAAATACAATTAATATACCACCCACTCCAAAAATTTTTCCTGAAAATAAATGTCTTTAATGATTAATTAGAAATACCATGTCATGTTGAAATTTAGATCAACAAAAATAGAAACTGACATCACAATGATACAATTCAATTTAAGAACTACCATAGTGAAATGAATATTGAATGTGGTATGTTTTCAGAAATATAACATGCCATCACGATTAGTATTTCCAACTATTTTAAGAACATTAGAGATTTATAAATAGAATTTTCTAGGGTAAAAAATATAAATAGAAGAATTTGAAAAATAAAATGAATAAAGAAATGGAAATGTATGGGTACTGATTGATGTGTCGATCTTGTTCTCAATCGCATCGCTCAGTCTGCTACCGAGATACGTCTCTAGCTACTTCAAGTAGAAATGATCAAGTCTAAAAGATCCTTACTGATATTTTTCTTTTGTATCTTCTTTCTGGGCATCATAATGGGAAAATCTAGTCAGACCATAGTTAGATTTAGAGATATAATTTTTTTTGATAGATATGATTTCCAAAAATCCTATTGAATTAATGTATTGTCTGGTAGAGTGATATGACTCTAAAAGAAATGCATTCAATACACCATCCTACTTACATGCTACCCAAGAGTGGGTTGTTCAAGTTATTGGAGGTTCCATGATCATAATTCATGACTTTCATGTATCTCTCTCATAATTCATGGAATCCAAAATATAAATAATTGGACCAGGATACATGAAATTAAGAATCCCATATCACCATTTTTTATTTTTCAATGAAAAGAACACAATCAATTAGCATATTTTAATACATAGATAAAACTATTTAACTAAATCTGAAAACATCAATTATGGATAATATCATGTAAACATTTACATTATATATGAAAAAATATCATCATATAATGGTGGATGAAAAGATATGAAGTTCACAATAAATTTCAAGAATGATTCAAAACACACACAACCCTATCTAAACGGGTTTCACAAACAAAATGAAATCTTGAATAAATGAGAATCTATATCCTTCTAAAAGAAATCGGTCATGGAAATTAAAAAAAATAACAAATGCTTGCCAATCAAACCATATATAAGGAATCAACCACACCTTCATGAATATGTGTTAACATTTCATTCAAAAAACTGGAGACATGCACCATAAATGTTAAACGTATCTCATGCACTTTAATGTGGAAGGTGTAAAAAAACATTTAGAACAATTTAGAAACACATACATGGATATTTGTTTATGCTTCCAACAATATTTAGATTCGATCTTCAACATGTGAGTGGGGTGTTGTATAACTATTATCCTGCCCACAAAACACAAAAAATTTGTTATTAACTAGTAAAGTAACAATGTTAAATAATAGAGAAAAAATGGGACATGAATTTTTGGGTTTAAGAACCCAATCAAGTTTTGTAGTTAACTTGTCCACACATGGAATGTTTCCGCAGGTCAACCCCAGTCCATTAGCAGGTGAGGTCTTCAGAGTAAGAACCACCACATGTTGTTTCTATAGAGTGTTGATTGTTTTTTGTCCTGAACATCAATCTGAGTGAAGCCAATACAATGTTCATTAAGACATCTGACCATATACTTTGTATTTATTGTACAATTGATGAAATAAACATGACACATGTTAACTTCATGTAGCAAGCTTGCGGAAGGAAATTGTATTCTACATAAGGAAACAAAATGATAATATAATATGAAAGATAAATGAAATCCTAGTACATGATAATTCAATATAAACATCAATATAAACTGCAATATGATGTTATATTAAAATGGATATAAAAACAGGAATGTTAACTGAAATTTAAGTGAAACATGAATTAATGGATCCATGACGAAACTTCAATAAATTTAAATAATGATTTAAAAAAACCATTTCATTACTCCTCAGATAGGTTAATTAGAAACTACTTCTATGGAATAAGGAGATCATCATGACTAATTACTGCTAAAGTAGATCTGAATTTATAGACTTGCTATTTATAAGTTATAAACAAAAATATGAAAACTCAAAATTGTTACAAACATGTGAAATCTAAAAAAAACTATTATTAGGAAAAGAAAAAATATTGTTAAAAAAATATATAAATCGATATATTTCAATTATTATATATAAATTATATGAAATATTCAAACCATAATATTTACAAACCTGTACATTTGTAGTAGCTGCTACTAAAATTGAATTGATATTGTAAACAAATATACACCGATAGATTCCAATTTAAAAATTTCAATAGAGATGAATAGAGAAGTATAATATGAATTTTTATATTAAATAAATATGAACAAATAGATCCATGAAAAACATCAATAAAATTACAGAATGATTTAACAAATACCATTTCATTGCTACTAAAATAGGTCAATTCAAATAAGAAATATTTACAAACCTATACATTAGAAGATGTTGCTATTAAAAATGTATAGATATTGTAATAATATATAAGCTGATAAATTCTAGTTTATAAGTTGGATTAGAGATGAACAGAGAAGTAGAATATGGATTTGTATATTAAATAATTATGAAAAATAGATCCATGAAGAAAATTCAAAAATATTACAGAATGATTTAACAAAAAACATTTAATTACTCAGAGGAGGATTACCTGGTCGATGATGAAGTGAAAATCGTCAGCACAGAGGCAATGAAAATCGACATAGAGATGGTAAACTAGATGGAGGAGGAGCGGATGGAGGCAGATGCGGAGTACGCCTAGGATTGGGATGTTTCGATGTAGAAACCCTAGACGGTGCAGAGGGAGAATGTGAGTGGTAGAGGAGGGATATAGAGAGGCTCTTGATTTCTTGCCGGAGGATATAATTTTGGGGATACATGAGAACAGAATTGTGGAAAACGTATTTGTGGAGGGGAGAGGGATATTGGATTCATGGATGGTTGAATATGAGAGGATTTTGGGACCCTAGAGCGGGGATAAGAGTTTCGGGGATGGGAATCTGGGAGGGGGACGAAATCTTGAGTGGTGGTGCAAAATTGGGATGAGTTTTTAGGTTGGAGGACTGGATGCATATATTTGGGTGATGTGGCTTCATGTAGAGGTGGCACATAGGAATAAAAATGCCAACTATTGAAGATATATAGATATATCACACTTCAATACATTCACCTGGACAACAATGATTTTTGACATAACCATTCAAAATTAGAATATACCATTCAATGGGGTATATCCATCTATAGTGCACATGACTACTTTGTATAATCTCCCTCACCATGTAAATGATAAAATGAACCATCATATTAATGAATGCTGGAATGAATAACATTTTCAATTCACATAACATGACAATAATTTCACTTTCCCTAGTATGCAATTTGTCTGGGTCTATATATTTTCTTCATAAATCATTGAAGAAGAAATATAGATTGATTTATTTGTGATGGAAATTCTAGTGGTTAATGAAACATAACATGATAGAAATTAAATCATGAATCAAAACATGGACGTCATGTGATTTCAGGCCCTTTTAAATTAAATCATTCATTTACACGATGTTCTTTATATTCTATGAATACTGCTCTATAACCTTCAAATCATTAAAGAAGTTGAAAAACAGATATATATCGACCCTAGAAAGAGTGTAACATGCTAAAGGCATAAAATATTATCTTTTACCCATCACTGCTGCCAACTCTTCTCGTATTCCTATGTCAACAATGTCCAACTTAGCCTTAATTAAATCCTTTTTTCAGGTTTATTTAGCAACACACTAATTAGACTATCACATAATTTTTTTTCAACATGCATAATGTCAAGAAAAATTTCAAAATACAAACAATTCAATTATAGTAATTCAAAAAAAACTGATAAATTTTACCAATTATTTTTTCTAAGGTTTTTCAAAAATGATTTACCAAAATAAGTTTCTAAATTTTTGACGTTTTAAAATAGTTGATCACCTATTACTATAGATGATGTTGTATGTTCTAATGAACTTCCACAATATGATTTCATCCATTATTCGTACTTATGTCAATAGGTTGACATTTTTTATGCCATATAAACATGGTTTTTGATGAATGTTTGAACATAATTGATTGTATACCTTTCCCAAAAATGTGAAACCCTTGTGTTCCTTTAATGATATTTCCTCAGATATTTCCATAATTAGGAAATTCATTTATCACCTCATACAACATGGTTCTCAATGTGAAATACTGATATCTGAAATCATAATACAACATATCACCTGAATCCCAAACTAATTTTCAATCCTCGAACAGTTAATCCAAATAAACATCAGTATGATTTCCCAATTTTATGGTCCTAATATAAGTATATATAACATGATGTATTTTTATTTCATTCATAACCATGGTGGAAGGTAATAATTTTCAAAAATAATTGTCCATGTACTGTGATTTCATCTTTGAAAACCAAAAGTACCCACTCAATTTTATATATCGAAATGTGAATTTTTCTCAAGTTATTTCAAAAATATGTATAGTCATGATCAAACTTATTCCACTACGGAGAGACTAAACAGTGACATAGATTCCAGTTTTTATGTCCTGTACCTATGTTAATCATCAATTTCCTTGCATTATCATGACTTAAATAAAGGCATATAATCATTTGAATGATTGGAATGTACCATACAACTTTTAAATGCCCAGATTCATCATTCTGGTATCAAAAAGCACACCACATTAGGAATTATGTCCGTGATTTGTGGTGAATTATTAAGTGTTTTATGATTTTTCTTAAATGTGGAGGTCAATTTATTTTAAATATGCTCACAAAAGGAGGTATTCCTATTGTCTCCTTCCATTCACCCACATTTCCTTTTCGCTAGATTGATGACATTGAAAATGTTGTGTGGGGGTTGTCACCATTCTCTTAAATACTAATCGAAAGGTGGTAGGAAGTGGATCACATTTTTCACAATGTAAAGGTAAAAGTCTCCCTACTACTTTTTCTTTGACACCATATAATATGTAATCCCATCATCTCCTCAATTCCAATTTCATTCATCTCTCACATTCCACAAATTCTATCTCTAAACAAAGTATTCTTCTATTGTTGTGGATCTTGTAGTATAAAATAAGTCTAGTTTTTCAGTTAATTATCATATAGAGGAATTTTTTATATTTAATTTAATGTAATTTTATTAATTGAATTAATTTTAGTTAGTTGTAATTATTTATATATTAAGTAGTTGAGTTTATTATAAATAGATTATTTATTAAGTATTTTATTTAGTTTTATATAGTTTCAAATAATTGTTATTACTATTAAGGATTAAGTATATATTTAATAATTAATTACTTAGGATTAAAAAATCTAAAATTTATGTGGCATAAATATTATGTGGTTTTAAAGGAAATCAGATCCCGGCCTAGATATAAACAAGTGGATGTGGCTTTAGCACAAATATACCTAGGAGTAACAAATCTGACAAGTTCTTCCAGGCCTGACTTGGGTTAACCTGGAAAATGAAAATGCGCCTTAATACACTCCATGTTTGACACTCCTCGGGGTTATTCATCAGGTGATTAATATTTTATTTATAAACTACTAAAATAACTAAGAATATAAAATATCAAATTAGTATATTTATCAAATTTAAAATTATAATTATGATTATATAAAATGAAAAGGATAAGTAAAAAAGACATTAATGAATGAATGATTTTATTAGTAATTTACTTTTTTTAGTTAGTTTTAAATATATTATTTGTTATGTAGATTAATTATTCTTATATATTTTATAGATAATAGTTATTATTAAAAAATTTGTGTATATATTAATTAATGAACAACTTATGATTATAAAATGTATACATATAATGATTAACTAATAATAATTAACCAATGAATATCATATGAGTAATTATTGAATAAAGAATGATTATGGATTGAGTAAATAACGATTAACTTATGAATAATATAGTAATGATTAGTTAGTAACTAAAGAACTATTAACTAATAATAAATTGTACTATGAAACATTAATATCATGGTATAGGATATAAGAATATGTTCTGAACATTTAGTAACATATATATTATATAGTTTACAAAAAATTGTTATTATTAGTAAGGATTAAGTATATATAAATTAATGAATAACTTAGGATTAAAAATTTAATGCATATAATTATTAGATAATAATACATAACTAATGAATATAATATGATTAATGATAGATTAAGTAATGATTAAATAGTGATTATAGAATGATTAAATAATGAATAACTTAAAAATAATTAACTATTGATTAAAGAATGACTAATTAATAACATTACTGAGAAACATTAGTACCATAGTTTAGGATATAAGAAGATGTTCTAAAATTTTATTATCATAAAGATTAAATTGTTTAGAAATAATAGTAATTTTTATTAATGATTAAGTATAGATTAATTAATTAATAACTTATGATTCAAAAATCAATACATGTAATTATTATCTAATAATAATTAACTAATTAATACCATATGATTAAGGATTGAATATGGAATGATAAGATAGTGATTAAAGAATTATTAACTATTTAATAACTTACTAATGATTAACTAGTGATTAAATATTGAATAATTAAAAAAATTACTAAGAAATATATGTATTATAGTTTAGAATATAAGATGTTATTACAAACAAATCTCATCATAATGATTATATAGTTTAGAAATAATAGTTTTTATTATTAGTTATTAAATATAGATTAATGAATGAATATCATAGGATTAAATAATGATTAGCTAATAATAATTATCACTGATAAAATTAGAATTATGATCATAGAAAGTAAAATGGAGAAGAATAAACACATCAGATAACACATGAATGGTTTAAAACTTACAAGAAATACATGATATTTTTAAATATAACGTATATTGTATGAGATGAGCATGACTTCAAATGTGAGGTAAACTCCAACATATTTTTAATAGGTATCTTAATAAAATATTCAATGGATATCTACATAACCTTTGATTTTTCATAAAAATTGACCTTCTAATGACAACTAAGATAACATATATGATATTTCATTAGAAGGAAAAATGATTTTTAAAATTAATAAATTAAGTACATATCTTTAGAAGATGTTATTAAGCTACAAATTAATTATAAACTGGATTTTTACTCACTTTCAATGATATCATCATCAGATCCAAATCATGTTCTATTAAAAAATGAAAAGGTATATCATGGTTCTGTGAAGAAAAAATTTGTTATCTAATGCATTCATTCTTCTCCATTTCACTTCATATGATGATAAGCTTCAATTTATCAATGACAAACAAATTGATTTGATGTTTTATCTTCCTTTACATCATTTTCCAAAATATTATGTGACTTATATTATAATAAAATTTTATATAACAAAACATTAGTATCATATTTTACGGTATAAAGATATGATTAAAAATTTCAGTATGATAAATATTACACAATTAACCATAATTTTAAAAATTAGATACACTATTATAATCCAGATCAAAAGAAATTTTAAATTAGAAAACCATGGTTTCCACTGTGTACAGCTATGTGGAGGTTATTCAAACTGAGAAAGGATAATATTATAGTAAAAAAAAATAGTGGCTAGTACAACTAATTGTCAAACCCAAAGGTATCATTAAGACAAAATTTTTGGTTCATTAAATCTTAGACTTGATCAAGAGATAAAATCAATGAGCTATAAACATTTAAAATTCCCATCTAAATTATGGCATCTAACTTATTCATTGGATGTTCATTCCTAGTGGGTCCAAGAAAAAAAATTTATATTCCAATCAGTTATATAGAAAAATGATGGAGTTATATGTTTATGTTTCTACTATATAATAAGAAAGTCTAGATGTACGAAGACATCGACATTAAAGCGTGGTTAAATATTGTCTACACCATGATATTGATCCCATTCCAAATGATGCAGAAGAAGAGAAACTATATGATCTCCAAGATATTCCTTTTAAATATTAATTATGATGATGTTTTTTGTAATGATCGACTAGATGGTGACAACAATGTTAATGAAGAAGTAATTGTGGAGGTTGGGGAGGATGTTTCTAGAAATAAAATAGTTGTAAAGAATCTTAGACGCAAAATAAATCATCAACCACTACTCACATTTTAGTCGGATGTAATGATACATTTTCTTAAATTAAGATGCAATGTACTCACACCCATAAATGAGTTTCATAAAGTGGAACCAGAATGATATAGTGAGCTGAAAAAACTATATATGTGGGACAAGTTTTTCTATGTAAAGATTAAATAAAAAACATTGTAACTAGATTTCAAATTGAGAGTAACTATATATATATAGAATCATACTGTAAAAAATACCTTATATGTTGTAACATGTATGGGGATGATTGTAGATTCTTCTTGAGGGTGATTCTTGACATTGCATTTGAAGGATGGAAAATCTCAAGGATTGAGGATGCTCATACTAACATTCATCCGAACCCAACACAATATCATACCTCATTGGATCTGGATATTTTGTCATCGATTTTCATCAAAATGATGATTTAATTCAATGATGACCCTATATTCTCTTATGTAAGAGCGGAAATAAGAAACATCCAATTACAATATTTTTTATAATAAGGCATACATATCAAAACAAATTGAAATTGTGATGGTCCTTGGTGATTGGGATGGCTTGTACCAGGTGTTTCCAAAATTTCTAGCTATACTAAGAAACAACAACCATGTTTTCTTACATCATCATAGAAACAAACATGTTTCTCAAGATAACATACATGATCGATATCATGTTCAATTTCATCAGTTGATCTGGGAATTCTTCCCTACATCTACACATTTAATTTTATCAAACCTTTCACACAGACTGATGGACCTTTTCTATATGAAAAATACAAGGGTGTATTGTTGATTGTGGCAACCCGATATGGAAATCATTCTACTATTATACTTTCTTTTATCATTATGGAGGATGAAAACTACAAATCATGGGTTTGGTTTTTAACATGTATAAAAAATTATTTCACTCACATTCAAGGTGATTATTTTATATCTGATTGGCATCAGGCAATCAATGAGGTAATCAATGCAAACCCTGATACGTGGACACCCCCAAATGCACATCATTGGAACTTAATAATATACATTTCTAGAAAAATTAATAAAAAAAATACACAATGAACCTATAACGAATAAAAAATTTGATTTGGTACATATAGTATTTGTGATTTTTTACTATATCAACGTAAATATAAATCAATTTACGTGAATCATAAAATCTTTTATGTATCATATGAACAAGATCAACGGAGGTATGATTTTTTTTTTTGAAAATTCCACAAATGTAATCAAGAAGGGCATGATTATTTGATGCATATTTCAAAAGAAAAATTTACTTTGGCATATGAAGGGGTGGAAGAGGCACATACACACAACTGCAAAAATTGTATAGTTCATAAATGATCTATTATATGGTGTTTTGAAGTTACATATAACGTCCCTATTTTAGGAGATATTTTATCATTGTGTGAAGTACATTGTTGCTAGAAGAAAACAAGCCTCATCTGGGATTCACAAGGGGATAAGGTACAAAAGGCACATTATATGTGAGATTGAAAATATAATTGATGAATACTTTGCTTACCATGTAATAATTTTCTACCAAGAAGACTCTCTTTTGGAATTTTAAGAGATTTCATATCCCATCACAAATAGAATTAGTTAAAAATGGTGGTATTACTAAAAGGAAGACAATGCCAATGTAGAGATTTCTAGGCATTACAGTTTCTATGAGCTCATGGCATTGTAGAATGTGCCTCTATGAACATATAATGGGAATCATATGTTGATCTAGTTTATCAGATGGACACCATTTCTAATGATTATGTTTCACCATCGATGCCTATTGGGGAGTTTTGATATTTCACAATGCCTGAATTTCAAATAATAGTGATTACTGACATCGACCAGTAGTTTAAAAAATTGAAACTAAAGAACAATATGATGAAAAATGATATGGACATGGCTCAAGAACAATATAAATGTTTTAGATTAACTGTATTTCATGAATAAGGTAATAACTTTAAATAATGTTGAAACATTCTCATATAGAGTTCACACTCTCAGACACAATAATGTATTATCTCTATTGTGATCCTCTTATTATATTAATTATATTTTTTTAATATAAGATCCTTCAATTTGTATAATTGATTGAATTTTTTTCAATATTTTAAAAATTAAAAAATTAATTACATCCATTTAAATGATTTAATTAATCTACAACATGTAAATTTATAGGATTTTACAACCCATCTAAAATCAGACTAATCTCATCCAAACAATGTTATATTTAAAGTAATGAGAGTGATAATATAAACTAATTCTATAAATGATAAGTGGATGAATGTTAATAAAGTAATGAATGTGAAGATAGTGAATAATGTGAATAAGGAAAAGAAATCGAATTATTTTAATAATGTGAAGATATTTTAGAAAGATAAAAAATAACGAAAGATAGATAAGAACGATCAGAAAGAAAAAAGTGATGAAATGGAAGAAATAGAAAAAAGAGAATAAGTTGAAGAAAGATAAGAAACTGAAAAAAGATAATAAATAAAGGAAGATGACTTATCATCACATAATCAATATGTGTGTGGCTAAACCATAAATCAAGCCGGTGAGAAAATAATCATGAAACATACCATCATGTGGGAAATGATACATAAATTACATCGAACATCATTTTCTAATATACATTTAGATAACAAAGTCCACATGTTTATATATATAAATACATGTGAGAAAATAATCATTAGACATACCATCATGTGGGAAATTGTTCATAAATCACAAAGCACGCTATTTTCTAATAAATCATTCGATAAGAAAGTCAAAATGTTTATATATATAAATACATAAATTGAAATATTAAAAAACATCCTTTTATAAGTAATAATATATCTCAAAAAACGTTACAACTATTATTTGAGAAGCATGAAGACTTTCCATTTTCATTTAATAAAAAATAACTTCATAAAACAATGTGAATAAACATGGAATTTCATACTTCTTATAAAAATAAAAAATTTCCAACCATAATGTTATAATTAAATTTTACACATATGACTCATTTTATTATTTAATATAAAAATGGAGGATACAATACTACACACTGAGCATGCTATCCATATTTTCCATGTCGTGCTATAGGTTGATGATGTTCGATAGTTATGCGTGCATTGAGAACAAAATTTTAATCATAGGCTACCACCACCAACCATTATACCATACATGTGTCGTGTTTGATTCTACGATATTATTGTATCTAATTTCACATTTGTTTGACCATAAAATTCTTTCTACCATCCTAGAGAGGCTGAGACTAGACATAGACATTCCACCTTCCTGAGGGAGATATGACCACCACCCTTAAGGATGTGGAAGCCCTTCTCCGAATTCCTACCCAGGAGGAAGCTATTATTGGACCCACCCATGAAAACATACCTGAAGTTGTTCATAGATTTCTAGGGGTTGACATTTTGGTCGACCCCAAGTCTACAGATGGCTGGTCGATATCTATAACCTGGCTTGAGAGGGCCTTTTTGAAATTTACTCAATGAAGTTGATGAGCATATTATAATGTGTCATGCTCATACATACATAGAGGTTCTACATGATGCTCTACAAGGATTTTGGTGGGATCACTAATCATTATTGATTCTTATTGATAATATGAGTTATTAAAATTAATTTCTTATTATTTATCAGTTTTGATTTTGTTTTCACAAGTGGACTCAAAAACATAACATCATCAACATTCCAACACACCAATTGAGTGAATTTCATATCATGTTGGAATGTCTCCCACTTGATGAGGTAAGTATATATAATCTATCATTATCTTTAATGTTTAATAATAGAAGTAATTTTTAGTTTTTGCAAGGAACATTTTTTGAAAAATCTAACATGTTATTTCATATTTCATGGATTCCGTGTTTGGAAATATTGGATCAACATCTAGCATACTTCAATATTTCACATCATTATGTTTTAGCTACACTTCCACTCATCGAATTTCATATTATTGAGTGGAAATATCCTAATAGATTAATGTTATAGTTTTTATGTCTTCATCCCATTCCACTTACATCACTTTAGAAATGGGAGATTCATGACTTGAATATGTTTGGGAGGCAAGATGACGACTAGCAGTAACAACATGCCAACATTCTCAACCTTAGGGTAGACGAGCATAGCGTCATATCCAGAGTGTACCTATGATACGATTCCATATTTCAAGGTAGGTTTAGTATCTTCTTTGGTATAGAACAAACTCTATAATGTATCTCACTAGACAAAAAATATTGATTCATGATTTGGTTTTTTAATAAATATTCATTCGATCACATGTTAAACTATTTTCTAATTCATTTTCCTTCTATTTATAGTGCACCCATGTATAGAATCTTATTCATATAACGTATTGAGAGGTTGAAGGGGTCACTAGCCTGGCAGTGATCCATTCTGTAGTCCTAGGACTAAGGCTTGCATATCAAGAGATTCAAGAGATTATATTTGAGGGTCGACATGAGAGAGTGGAGGTTCCTACGAAGGAACCTACTCTAGAAGATACTAATGTAGGGGAACCACAATGATGATGATGTAGACCACTTCGTCCTGCATTAGATCCCTCAACAGTTTCATAGGTAGATTTTAACCCTATATCATTCTAGCACCATCCGATTATGGATGTGAATCTGGAGGCTTGGGATCTGTCTTTCTTGATAGGATATCTACAGTTCTCTCCAGCTTGGGGTCTATATACATATTAATCATGGTTCCCCACTATGATGATGGTTCTTCTTTATACTACCCTAGTAAGAGAAGGATTAAGTGTGTAGTATGGCGGCTATTTCACACCTCCTCAAACTAACACATATGTAAAACATGTGATGATCATTGTTCTAGTGCTCGAAGATCATCCCACTCTAGGTCATCAAATTCAACCAATGTATGGAGCTCGATGATCTCAACATATGCATACCCTTCACAGACCACCAATTGGGTTGAAATAACATCCCCATAGACATTGGTGCAGGTGGAGATGACAGAGGAAGCAATGAAGGTATAGGTTCCATAGGTAGAGGCATAGGCGAAGACGGAGGTGAGGACAACAGAGGTGAGCACATCAGAGGCAGGGGCAGGAGAGAAGGGGCAGTAGAGATGGGGGTAGCAGAGGTTGAGGCCGGGGTAGCATAGGGGGAGGTAGTGGCGGAGGTGGAAGAGGCAGAGGTAGAAACAATGCTCAGCTACCTTGAAATCTTGAGGCTCGAATGGAAAGGGGATCTCCATAGGTTCCATTTATAAAAAACACGAAAGGCTTTTATCATCACATTATGGAAATCACTGATAAAAAATATATATATTAGTATTATAATATAAAGCGCTGATAAAACAGACCTTTATCAACACTGTTTTTAGTAGTCATAAAGACCAAATATTAATAGATTTTTTACAATTCTAAAATTAAAATAAATATATTTATTTTATTTATAAATATAAATAAATATTACATTTTTTATGGTCATAATTATTTATTTGTTTATGGTCATAAATAAAAAAATATATTTTTAAATAATTATGAAATTTTATAAAATATATTATTTATTTAAATATTATTAATTTCTTCATTATTTAAATAAATATAAATTTATATATACATAATTTAATATATATTAAAATAATTATGAAGTTTTTAAAATAATTTACATTTAATATCTTTATTTTAATTTCATTAGTATTTAAATAAATAAATATATAAATAAATATATATATATATATATATTAAAATTTATGACTATAAATAAATAATTTTTTGTTTATAATTATAATTATAAATATAATAATTATATTTATTATAATTTTATAATTATATATATATATATATATATATAATAAATATATTTATAAATTTTTTTATATGTATTAATATTTGTGTATATTTATAAATAGATATATATAATTATATATATTAAAAATTTTGTAATTTTTATAAATATGTTTTTTATAATTTTATAATTTTTTAAATATATATATTTATTTATATTTTTAATTATAAATATATTTTTTAATAGTTATTTGATTTTTAAATATATTTATATATAAATATTTTTGTATTAATATATAAATATATATTTATTTATGAAGTATAAAAAATTTATTTTTTTAATTATATAGTTATTTGGACATATATATATATAGTTATGATAATAATTATAAATAAATTAATTTAAAACATATTTCTATATAATTAAAAATTATAATTTTAAATTTAATATATAATGTTATTAGTTACCAATAATTATTATTGTTTTATAAGTATTTATTATCATCATAAGTTCCTAGGTATAACATGAATGAATCATATGAGTGTTAATTTTAAATGAACATTCAAAATGATGAATACATAACTTATGAATGTGTGGGACATCATAATATAGGTAATCATAACATTTAGAACATAAGTCACAATCACATCCACAAATAAACATTATGGTCATATAGGATCAATTATACTGACACATCAATATATAAATCTAAATGATTACAATTAACATCATCATTATAAAATTATATATATATATATATCCATTAATAATGTATATATATATATATATAATTATAAATATAAATAAATATATTTTAAAATTATTTATATATAATTATAAATACAGCACATAGATTTATCATTTAAAATATTAATATAAATTTATAATTATTTAAATATATATCTATTTATTTATTAACTTATAAATATTTTTTTAAAACAATATATATATATTAATTACTAAAAATATACATTAAAATATATCATATTATATTAATTATAAAAATTTGTTTTTAATTAATGTATATAAATAATCATTATTTCTAAATATAAATATAATCATTTTATACAAATTAATAATATTTTTTCTAAAACAATTTTATCAATGCTTAAATTATCACTGATAAATCTATTTATTATCAACCCTAAAAAAGCGTGGATAAAGAGTGAACCTTTATTAGCACTTGTTTTATCACTGATAAATGAAAATTTAATTAGATATTTTACCTAGCACTGCTAATGTTGTGATTTTTATCAACACTTTCTGCTTAGTGTTGTTAAATTTTGGTGCATCCCATACCTCGATCTATGTTAGAGTAGCATCTATCTATGTTATATATTCATATAATGAAATTAAATTTACTTAATTACACATTCAAACACACAAAATTTTAAATTTAGGTGGGGTGGATGGTACTAAGGGTGTAGGGTAATGACTACAAATGGTGTGGTGTAGATTCTACCAATAACCTCATAATCCATACACCATTGGATGTTGAAGGATTGCATGAGTGGTAAAGTCAGACATAATTTTAGATTCAACCAGAGTTCAAATCCCAGAAGCCTCTTTATGGGGGGATTTGTGATCCATTTATGGATTGAAATTCAGGGCCCCAATAACGATAGGGAAACCATGTGGTGTAACACGAGTTGTATAGAGGGCACACATCATGTGAATTAGGCCATTAAATGTCGGTCCATCAGGTTATAAAAAATGTAATGAGTTTCCTTCGGAGTGATACAACCCATAGGAGGGGTGCGACCTGTCATTATTGGTCTCTGAGTTTGTGCATTTATTCCTTTACATATAATGACGAGGACATTAATAAATTATTCATATGTATCGAATTTATATTATATTGATTATTTACTTATATTAAAATAATGTATATATATATATATATATTAATAAAAAATATTTATTTACATATCAATATTAAAATATAATTTTAATATTAAATAAATATTTTTAGTAAATAAAATATTAAATAAAAATTAATTGTAAATTTTTTTTGAAATATGTAAAAAAATAAAAATAAATAAAGACATGTAAATATTTAACTAAAATTACAAAATATATAAATACAATTAATAATTAATAATAATATTTGTAGAAAAAAATTTATTAACATTAATTATATTACATTTATAAATTTTATAAAATTAAAATATATAATTTATATATTTATGAATAATTAGTTTTTATTTTTAAATATATTTTATAATATATATATATATATATGAGTAATTTTTTTATTAATGGAAATATAATTTATATTTATCTAATTTATAACGTATTTACTCTATATATAGAGTAAATAAATATATAAATATAATGTGTATCTTTATTAAGAAAGAAGGAATGAAATATATGTGTATATCCATTATAATATAATTTAAATCAAAATTTATATATTATATTGAAAATGTAATTTAGAATGATAATTATAAATGAACAAATAATTGAAAATATATTTATATAAATAAATATATAAATAAAATTAAATATATAAAATATATAAATATAATTTTGTAAAATAATATATTTATTAGAATATAAATAATATTTTTAGAATAATATTACACACACACACGTACATATTTGTATGTGTATTAATATAAGTATAAATAAATTACAAAATTCAAAAGTAAATTGATATATATATATATATATATATATATTTGTGGGCCCACACACAAAGAAAAAATATATTACAAATCAAATCAGTTTTCAATGATAAGTGGTTCTGTTATCATGATTAGGGTTGATCAATTTATGTTCGACCATAGATAGAAAAAATTCCCTTTTTTGGTATTGGAAATCGATAAGTTCAACTGTGAAAACAATTTTCCAGCTAGGGAATTAGATCTTTCAAAAGGAGTGATTCTAGAAGCCTATCTTCCATTACTCTGATAGAGATAACTAAATGGCAGTATGTGATTCCCTCTTTGTTTTGATTCACTCAAAATTTAGTGGTTTTAGAGTGTTGTTTTGAGTTTTCGGGTTTTTTGGTGGGATATGGAGTTCTCTTGAAGGTATACAAGGGTCTTCTACTACCACATATCACACCTTAGCTGGTGCTGGGTTTTAATAACACTAAACATAAGGAGCTGATTAAAGGATAAAATGTATTACTAATAGCTTAAAGCAATGATAAATGTGGATCTTTATCATTGTTATTCATTATAGTGATAATTTTTCTAATAAAAAACAATGTTAATATATATATAAATATCATATTTATGTTAAATAATATGTGTTTATTTATATAAATTAATGAAAATATGGATGCATATACTGGGAATGATTAGCAACTGATCATGCCTAACCATAAAAAATTATTGTATAAAATAAAAATACATCAAATACATAGAATGTGTCACATAAAATGTAACAAAAATAGGAAAGTGACCAACTCACCAAAAAAAAGTATCAAGACCCATATAAGAGCCACAAAGACCCACATCAAATAGACCAGAGGCTGAAAACACCATCACTATCAGAAGAATCCATGATCATGCTATCAATTTCAATCCCCAAAAAACTCACACACTTGATAGCATCAATGAGGCTCACCATCAAAACACTAAATAAGTTTATCATCTTGGAGGATAGATGATTCACACAAAGATAGATTTCGTGCCCTTCAACATCATCACTCACACGATCAAGGTCATGCTTGATTCCCATCATTGGAGGTGTCAATGTTAGCACAACATTACTAGTTGATGCTCAATGTAGGCATCCCATAACATTAACAACTTATGGTTCATGAGATCATCTCCACAGTAGTATCGCATACCACTACATTCCACCCCACCCTACAACTGCATGCCCATCCACATGTGGTGAAAACCAACCCACAGAAAGAAAAAAACCTCAAAAATTATGTAAAATGGAAAACAAAATTCATGTCTAGAGGATTGAAAGTGTCATAAATTTTCCCATTATAAAAATATCCTCAATCACATAGAGACCCTAGCTAAAACCCTCATCTCCAAAATTATAATACGAGAAGTTTAAAACTCCATTATTATGATCAAATAACTTTTGGAAGATATCAAATAATGCATTTTCATGATAATAAATCCAAGTATTGTGGTTATAATCATCCTGGGGGGTGATTCAAGGAATTAAGGATATATTGAATCAATGGTTCTTCACATCCCTTAAATATGTGCATTACTATAATGTTCTCAATAATTGATCCATTACCTAGGTATACGAGAGCCCAGATGTAATTTCAAAAAGTGTAGGTCTAGGTTAGTTTTCCATTGATGGACCATTCATTATTCCGAGAAGTGAGAATACATGAAACTTTTATGATCATGTTGACTTTTTTATCCATAATCATGGGTTTCTCTAACTGGAGATGTGTTCCCATGGGCCATGTCTTTTTTCACTTACTGTTTCCTTTCGAGGAACTCAATAGAAGGGAATGGGGACATGTATGGGTGTCTCATCAACCAATTGTTCTATATATTCCATAGTGGATTTTTAGTTTCAATATATTTTTAATAAAAAATCCAATACTTATGTTTTTTTAAAAATATAAGGATTAAATTGGATCTTGTGAAATCCTGATGTATTATATGACAATTCGTCGTCAATTAGTGTCCCTATCAGAATGGATAGGGAGACCAAAAAAGTTAAGTTAGTGTATTTATCTCATGTATTTGTTGAGGTTGATATGAATTCACTGCTTACTAAAAATGTTTTTCTGTACACTCATGGTGAGGAATTAATTCATAAGCTTGTTTATGAGTAGATTCCTTAATTTTGTTCTGTTTTCAACAAGATAGGTATTTCTAATTCTATGTATAGGAAGCACATTTTGTGATATTATTTATATTCTCTAGGTATGATGAGGCTCACTACAAGAAGAAAACTAAAAGGGGACCTTGTGATACTCTTTCTGAATAGTTTTTACATCCTCAGTCAAATATTTTGAAGGTTCATGTCAATGTGAGTCAAGCTCCAACAATGAAATCACAAGGTGAGGCATTTGGATTTCAATCTAAAACCTCAATTCCCCAACCATATTCTAATGTGGAAGAACACTTAACATATGATAGTTTATTCTATTTTGTTATCTGTATTTATGTCATCCATTCATAAATAGTTGAAAGAGTTCGAAAATTAGATGGTTATTCTTGGGAAGTCTCTAATGGATTGAAATTTAGTTTCATTTAACAGTGGATCTTCCATGGGAGGATGAGGCTTCTTGTTTTTTCAAAATTTTAGACCTCATAGAAAGATTAAACGATTCTCTTCCATGTCTTTAGATAACTAGATGAGAAGGAATTCCATTGTGGTGGATTGTAGTCCTTGTAAATAATGATACTCTGGTATAGGGCATAGCCAAGGGTAGCTTAATTATGAGGGAATCCACAATGTTAAACTAATCATAATTTTTGATTTTGTATAGGTAAGGTACATTGTGTTGTCTCTAGATTGAGGGGCCTCTTTCGAAAAAATTAAATAATAATGACATAATTTCCACACTATTTATGTATATTTTAATGACTCATCTTTTATAATATTTTAATGGTTGGATGAACTTAATTTTCATTAGAAACATAATAAGATTCAGGTTAAATGGAAAGATAATGAGGAATAGTGTTATGACCTAATTCATGTTGGGGCTCGAGCCGAAACTACCACAGTCATCCTCCATTGGCCAAGGGGCAGTGACTAGCGTCGAAGTCACAACTAAACTCAGGGAGGACATTTCCTAATTACCTGTATGAATACACAACCAAATGTATTAAAAAGTTCATATATAATGATATAAAATATTCAACACTTCTATAAATGATCCAAACATGCATGGACCTCTAAAAAGTATCATGTATGAAAATGTAATTGATAAAAAAATGGAAATAATACATGACCAACCAAAAATTTGTCCCAACCTGATAGAAAACTAGAAAGGAAAAAAAGATTAGAGGGACACACTCTTATATCCCAAGATATGACCACCATATGTGGTCCCAGAACCCCATATCCCAACATGCCACCAATGTCATGATCAACCTATCCATCATCTAAATAACACATGACATGTGGTGGAAAATTCATGGTTGTGGTGAATATAAAATTACACAGTAGAATGCTTTAAAAGGGTGTTGGGGGAGCTATAAGCGATATAACTGAAGAGGAAAATCAGTGATAGAATAAATTACCCTGAAAGAGTACAACTCAATCTAACAAGAGAGGTAATGTAAAATAATCATAATATAAGGAGCTTTATATGGTGAGAAGATGGAATTCTCATTGATTCTTCACTTCCTATAGCAGGAGAGTATAATCGTCGAACCACACGATGCTAGACACAGAAAACACGTGACATACCACACATATATTTGCATCTCATAGAAGGAGAGTAACAAAAAACCAAGGAGCGAGTACTGAAGAAAGATCTATATATATATATATGCTCAGTCCAAGAACCCCAAATGAGATAGTAAGGGGATCTCCATCTCATATCTCATCCCAATATGAATAGTAGAAATTAGTAGAAAAATAAGTCCAAAAATGATGCCCAACATATCATGTGTTTTACCTGAACACAGAATTCAAAGGAAATCAATCATCGGACCTTGATACGATATACTTTTGGAAGGATTGACTCATCCACACATTTTTATGATGCATCACGAAAAATGTGTCTCAAGGGGAAAAGTGTTCCTCTTCCTCATGAATCTAAGGCTACATCAAACCACATCTCATCACAATGACACATACTCAAGGGGATACACATTCTACGTAAGCATTATAGTCCCATGCAATACAATAGTTTCACACACTGATAGTCTCTAAGGAAATTCACTTCCATATCCAACTGGAGGGTTATGCTCAAAAATTTCATCGAGGAACTCTAGTGTCCAATACTACTGGAGGGTGAGCCTGGTACTATTATTAGGGAAATCCACTACCAAGCCCTACTAGAGGGTTATGCTAGGAGGATTTCATTGAAGAACTCCATTGTAAAGACCTACTAAAGGGTAATCTATGTAAGGTCATCAGGGAAGTTCACTGCCTAACCCTACTTGATGGTAAATGAATCTGATTAATGAATGAATTTATTAATCAATTCACATAAACACACTATCAATGTGTGAGTCATTTTAACATCCCGTGCCTACTCATTTTATATTTTACCCTGAGTAAATAGTACATTCCATACCCAATTACGGTTTCAAATTTCTGATCTGATCAACTATTAAATATGTACCTAATTTCAATTAATTAACCAGACGATCACAATATAAAATATATTTTTTATTTTTTAAAAAATATGTTACTGGCATATCAGGTCTCAGAATCACACAATTTCTCATTGTCTACCTCTAAATAAATATATATTTATATATATATATATATATATTTCAATATCATATAAGAAAAAACAAGGTCTCTATAAAGATGACACAAATTTTAAGATATCCTTTAGAGAAACAATTGTTAATTTTAATGTGAAGGAGGTGGATGGTTTCTCATCAACCTTAATGAATAAATAAATACCAAAATACGATTAATCTTGAATTAATACCAACATGAGAATGTGATCGACATCTTTAGAAGATGGGTGGAATCCTCATGCTAGCTACTTTATTTAATTGGAAGATGGCTCTCACTAGGATGAGGAATTTCGAGATTATAATTATTAGGAATATGATCCTTGATGTTTTATTTATCTTTTTTATGTTTGAAAGAGTGAATAGTTGTATTCCTTGTTCATTCTAATTTGATTTTTGCTACTATTTTTTCTTATCTTTTAATAAAAAGGCATTAAACATTACCTTCTAGTAAAAAATAAAAATAATAAATAAAAATAATAAATAAATTATTATTAATATATTTTATATATATTTAAATATTAATAAAATTATAATAATTATATTTAAATAATAAATATACATAAATGGTCTAGAGTGAATAAAATACCCCGACCTTTTTTTAAGAGATGAATGAAAAATATAATAGGAGATCTAATGTGGTCAAACAAAGAGACTTTACCTCATCTGAAAAGAATTTTAATGACCATAAAAGCAAGGATCGTTTTCATAGTAATAGTTAGATTCATTCATTGTTTCCCACTCCGACTGTGAATTTAATTTGTTGACAATAATAACGATCACAATATTGGTCCTTTCCCACTCTGAAGTGATCCTGATCATAGATAACATAGAAGATATCTTGGTAGACACGTTCCTTGGTAGATCAGAATAATCATTCTATTGAATTTTTTGGTGGGACGAGAGTTACACCTACATTATTGATTATATTCCCCTTTCCATTTATCACAACATCCTTAAAAGAAACATCACCACCACTCCCTAGAGGCCTATGATTAGTAGTGTCCAATAAAACCATATGCATCCTATTGATACTTCTATGATATGAGATATTAAACCATCTACTAGATACACATGAAGAACTGAAAGCATACTATATATCTTGGTAATAATTCATTTTCTATTGATAACTATATTTCAAGGACCCAAACTCCTGCAAAACATGTCTTTAGAAGTTTTCTATCAGAGGTTGCACAATGCAACCTTTCCCATCAGACTCGGAAGGAGAGTCCTCTAGTGTAGCACAAAGGACAAGAACCTCATTTGAAGACTAATGTAATGACTCATCAGGTTTCTGATTATTATCCCCAGTATACTTCACATCCTATCTTGGTCATTAATTAAAAATCAAAATATATTAACAATTATCAACAAAATAACAAAAAAAATTAATTATATTAAAAATCATATAAACATTTATTATTATATAAATCTATAAAATCACATAAAATTATTTATAATTATAATTTAATATTTTTAAACATATATATATATAATTATAATTAAATTTATATAATTATAATTATATATAAATTTTAAATAATAATTATAAATATATATATATATATATATATTAAAGAAATTAAAATATTATATTAAATATATATATTTTTTATAATTATATAAATATATATAATTGTATAATTATAAATAATAATATAAAAATATATGTTTATATAAAAATATATAATTATATTTAAATACATATAATTATAATCAAATATTTTTTAATAAATTTATTTAAAATTTTATATACCAGGAGAGATCAGCTATGGATTTGGAAACACAACCCATGACCCTGAATTTATTAATATGACCAAAATGTATGAGGAAGAAAGTGGGTCATGAAGGTATAAAATTTCCCAACAATACTACAAAACAAGGTTTACCCAACGCTAGGGATTTAAAAGCATTGTTAAATACCACTGATGTCAGCATAATAAAGAGAATTGTTAAAAGGTGTATTTAACAACAATTTTTTAGAAATTCTTAAGGGGGTATTTAACATTGCTAAATAAATTACGGTGAAGTGGGTCCCTTTATCAGTGCTTTAATAAAGAGCTGATAAAATGCCCCACTTTATCAACAATATTAAAAAAGCGATGATAAAGGGGGGGGGCTTATTATCTTCAGTAAAAAGAACACTGATAATGGGTATATTTAAAAAAATATTTCATTAAAATTAAGATATATATTTATATTGATATTAATATAATATATATATATTATATATTTTTTTAAGATATGGTTAAATTGGAGTTTACACATAATTTATAATATATTTAGTGAACATGGATTACAATTAATTGAAAAAATAATATTAATTAATAATTTAATAATTATTATCGAGTAATAATCATTTTAGAACAATTTAAAGATAAAAAAATAAAAAATTTAATAAAAGATATGAAATAAGTTGAAAATGTAACCCGAACATCAAAAAACAATAACATTTGATATGAGTTTCTGTTTGGTCACAACCACATTTCAAATTGAATGTTATGATGAGCTATATTCCCTATTAACTTTGGGGAACCAGCTCAAAATTTTTGAGACCAAAAACCGCCTATAAGGCCATCAAAAAAGTGTTTTTATTTGGTGTACCACAATTTTATAACATTTGGTGGATTTTTATCCCTATTTATTGGGGGAATTATTTTTTTATTAGTAGATATCAAATTTATTACAAGGTATTACATTTATATTGATATTATGGTTTTTATGTTTTATCATATTCTATACTGTATCGTTATTTATAATCAAATATTTATAAAAATATACAAAAAATTATATATTGACAAAAATATTAATTTTATATATAAATTTTTTAAAATATTTTCATATCAAATATATTTGTCAATATATAATTCTTATCTGAATAAAAACTAGTGGATTCAGTGCCCTTGAACCAAATGTATTGTACATTTTGATAACTATTTTTTCATTGTTTTGAATATTAAAAAACTACTTATCACATCATGATTTTTCTTCTGTATGACATAGTATGTGAGAATTTCCAAATAGTATCTATCAAACTAAATGGTCCAAATAGTTCATCGCTATGATGAGAACCCAGAAGATATATGAATATATTGGTGAATAAATTTTCTCTAATAGGATTATATAATTTGAATGATAAAAATTATACAAACTATTAGGGGTGGAGACTCATAGGACACTGAGGCACATTCTTATGGTGTACACTATTGGTAATATCTAGTATGATATTATGAGAAAGGGACCCGCTAGTAGGAAATCCACGTTTATCCATGCCATTGTATGTTTCTATATGTGGATGTGTGTATTTGTACATAGTCTTTAAGATTATTATTAATGAACATTACGAGTCATGAAATTTGATGTATAATAAATACTATGAATAAGATGTCTTCAGTGAGGTAGGATACATTGGGTACATCGTATGTAATATTCAATTAACGAATAATACAAGAAAGGATTTATCCCTTCTATTCATTAATGAAAGATAATATCTAAGGACCATTGAAGAAAATGATATAGCCTAATTAAATCAGTGGCCATGGTGATCTATAGGAATGTTATATTTTTGGAATGACAAAGAATGATACATTGACATATAGGTTGATGGAAGTAGCATGAAACCTATCCAATTATATATATTTTGATAAAGGTGTTATATTTCACAGTAAGTGTCAGAATGAGGTCATATGTCATTATAGCATTGACTTATTTATATATGGGTGACTTGGTGTGTTTCTAGACATTAAACATGGACATTAGTCTTATTTTCCTAATTCCCAGGAGATAGAGTCCTAGAGGGTAACACAATAAGTGTATATAGAATTTTAGTTAAATTACATATTATTATTAATTATTTATCAGGTTTAATAAATATTATTCCCGCATGTGGCCTAATAATTATTCATGTATGATGGATTGCATTGATTATATCACTTGTTATTTAATAAAATATACAAGGATAGTTCAGGATCCGAGTGTACTCGGAATATTTAATAAAAAAATATTAACTATTTAGTGAAAATTATATTTATTAATTTATTTGAGAATAGAATAATGATATTTATTTTATATAGAAATATACATTATTCAATTTTTGATTAATTTTATTGGGAAAATGCAGAACAATTTTAATGGTCTGATGAAAAATAAAAAATATTGAATATTATTAAATTAAATAATATTTAATTTTCATTCACTAGTTAAGAGCATGCCATGAAATATTTTTATTATTGTTGTAATTTTACATTTGGTTTTTTTAGGAAAAAATTAATAGTTAAGGGAACTTGTGTGATTATTTTATTTTAACCCTAATAATATAAATACACAATTATGTTGTTTTCCTCATTATCCCATTAAGTTGTGAAAAACATTTTTTTCGATTCCTGTCAATCAAAGAGATCTCTCGTCTCCATGAATTATCTCAGGAATAGAGAGAAATCCTCTTCCAATGGATCATAGAGAATTCTTTGGATGCGGTT
Organism: Viscum album; assembly: GCA_963277665.1. Classification (NCBI taxonomy): domain Eukaryota; kingdom Viridiplantae; phylum Streptophyta; class Magnoliopsida; order Santalales; family Viscaceae; genus Viscum; species Viscum album. Next base: position 409,153,658 of record OY728128.1, on the reverse strand, counting down.
AATAAGGTGATCAAATGAAGACTACGCATGTGAAAGGATATTCTGTTCTAGCACATGAAGACAAATTTTATAATGTCTGGATAATCTTCGAACATGTATAGATCACCACTAGAATAAATATACACTTGGTTACTATGAGGGAAATCCAGTGCACCACCAATCTATCAGCAGATTCATCAACAATAAAATAATTCATTAGAGGTAATTATTTATCTAATTAATTTATTCATATAAAAAATCTGCTGACATTCTCTTTCTTATTTTTGAAATTATTACCCATTTTCTATTTCTTTTATTAAATTTCATTGATCACTTCTTGAATCATCAATTAGATCATTGATAGATCATTGATTATGGAAAAAAAGAAATGTTGGGAGCTGCCCAACACATGCTTCTACGACACCTGACAGCATCATGTGGTAACAAATAGGTGACACAATGGTTTATAATTATATTATAAAATTTGGTCATTTGTGAAATTTTAATATAGTTTTTACATTCTAGTTTGATATTTTTTTTTAATTTTAAACGTGAGGTATATTTCTTCTTTCATTGTTTATAATATATCTAATCGAGACATTTAATTTAATGATTAAAATAAAATTGAGGAACTCATCCAGAGGTACCAATGTTTTTGGATAGACAAGACCAAAATACACTCTGTGTAATCAGATATACACACTATGTATTCATGTCTGATGGATAATGAATTAGTTTGGAAATCAATTCTAGTCATGTTCATTGAAAAGAAAAATTAAATTTCACCACGTCTTAAGAAGAATTTAATGGATCATGGTCAGCTAGACTACTCATTGTGTAGCACACATACACATCATGTAGTCCCTTTGAGTCACAGATGGGTTATATACCCCATAAATAGCCTACATGACTAGTGACTGTTTAACTCGGAGTTCACATGTTCTGTGTCCCATTGGGTATGTCATGTACTCAAAATTTTCATATGTACGATTCACACACCGTGTGCCAAAGCATGAACATCAGATAAATAGTAAGATATGTACGTGCCGTGAAGATTGTATCTATATGATCTGTTCTTATACTAGTTATGCAGATTTAATATTATGTTATTATATTAGGTAAACCTTGAGACATGTTCTTAAATTTGGTCAATAAGTTGCAAGGACAAGCTAGGTGATAGATTTTAATATTTATATATATGTGTTTGTTTGTGTGATTAATAAATATCTGAATAATTTTCATGATCTACATATCTTTTACGAGTTGTATTACATGTTTTTCACTATGTGCATTAAAGCATGCCATGCTACAGAAAATTCATGTAATTGATGTAATCATTAAATTGACACAACATGTCATGAAATTATGTGATAAGATGTGTATGGTAAGTGTCAAAAAGAATAAATTATATATGAGTATAATACATTTTGGGTATATTTTAACGGCTATTAACCATGTTTCCTCCAACGTAAATTTATGTATAAGGTTAATTTTAATTGAATTTATTTAATTTTTTAAAAATTATAACAGATGAGAATCTCAAAGAAATTTAGAAAAATATTAAATAATAATGATTTATTTATTAAATATAAACACTAATAGATTTGAGCATGATTTATCTTAAATAATAATGATTAATAATTTAATGAATGTTTTATTAAACATGTAATTCGTTACATTCATGTTGATGATCATGAGCTAGATCGGTGCTTTTCTATGTGATTGGTTTCATCTAATTGATTATTAAATTAAATTGATGGCATGTGTTCATTCTATTCATTCGTTATATAAGGCATGCATTCCCAAAGTTTATTTTATGTTAACTGAATTTCTCACTCACCTGAGTGTGAGTAAAATGAATATGTGATAGATTGAGCTCCCATGCTAGTGGAGACAGTTCATGATCGGAGTCGGTGAGAAAATAATTCAACGAGACACATAGGTGGACATGTGTAAATTTGAATAATGAACCTTAATTGGTTCAATCTGTTTTCCCCCAAGGTTAATGGATATTTTATCAACAGATATACAAACTAACCACCAGTAAGATATCATGATCATACAAGTTCAGTATTTTATTTTATTTTTTGTTTCATTCATATTTCATGTGAATGTCTTGTTGAGATCCTATAATTATTGAATTAATAAGCATGAAATATAGAACTAAAATAAAAAATATTTTTTGTAAATATTATATATGACATGGTTAACCACTCAAGTAAAAACCACATAATATTAGCAACCATTTGATAAAGATAATAATTACTTATATACGACTAAAAGGCTAAAATATCCCAACAAAATATTTTGTCAATATGGTCTTTAGTTAGAATCAAACTATAGTTCAAAGTACTTGACCATCATATTTGGGGTGTTTTCAATTATTGAGGAATTATAAAATGATGTTTTGGGTTAACATAACTTATTTGAAATCAAGGGTTAACTAAAAATTCAAGACTTGGTCTAACTAAGAGACAAAGGTTGAGGAAATCCAATTAATGGATTTCAGAATTGGGAAGCCCACTCAATGGATATTGTAACTTTGAGTTAATTCAGTTGTTATTTGAAATCCCTACCTAAAACCATTTAAATTTTTGAACCATCCATTGTTGGGAGAAATGATAATGGGAATGTGTATCCTTACCACTTGAATGCCCAGGAATAATTGTATTCTAAAGCCAAAAGTGAGTGATATTGCATTCTGATAATATAATGGGAGGTAAATAAATTTAAAATTTAATTATCTATCTAAATTTATTAGATAATGTACTAAAATTACACTAAACCTATTATTTCATAGAGAAAAATAAAATTTCATTAATCATGTTATTGTGATCCAAACATGAGAAAGAAAACCTTCTCATGGAAATAAATTTCAATGAGTGGATAATGTGCTTCTGTGACATCCATCTCCATGAAAGGATATTTTTTGTGTTGGGAGAACCTTTAATTTCTGTTCTTGGATATAAAAAAATAGATAAAGCGATATATCACTATGATAATCTTCTGAATAATGCTACAGATTTTCAATACCTCATTCTATCATCCATGCCCATCAAGATTTTAAAGAAACCTGAGGATATGGATTCCTATTGAATGATGTCTCACATTCAGGATCTCTATCAAGAGGATGTGAAAGAAGAAATGTATGAGATATCCAATTTAGTGTTCACAACTAATCTTAGAGAGTTGGCTATAGTTGGGAGATATGTATCCAATCATATCAGTTATATTGAATGATTGAACCACAGAGGGATTAAATTCCTACATGAGTTTCATAATGATCTCATACTTTCATATTTTCCAATGACATCCCACAACATTATTGTTAAATAAAATATGTGAAATTGTGAGAAGAGTCTTCCAAAACTTCTTACATTAATTCATATAGTCGATAATGATATAGGGCCTTAAAAATCCAGAATACTTATGGTGAATTATAAAACTAAGTACAATGAAAAGGGGCCCAAGAAATATTAACAGTCTATAGATCCCTAGATGTGTCCGACCAAGATGAAGATGATCCAGAGGCTGGGAAAGGAAAAATAGCTGGTATGTTTTTCATGAGGAAATTCAGGCCATTTGAAGAGTAATTGCACCAATACGAATGAGGAATCTAAAGCTTTGTTTATTTTAGATTTATTCATTCTATTTATATACTTTTTGTATTAGATATATCAAGTGGTGATCACATATATATCCAAATAAAAGAATCATGTGTATTTAAAAAGGTTTCTAGAGGAGAGGTGGATCAAAGAGATTACAATAGAGTGAGGTTGGATACCCTATCCATTAATGACTAACACCTTTAATTGTCAACAAGAATGCTTTTAGATTAAGGATATTGTTATTATAATCCTACAGTTACAAAGAACATAATTTCTATATCCTTCCATGATATAGATGGTTTTATTTTCAAATATTGAAATAAAAGTTTTTTATTTATAATGAAATCATATATTATTGTATGACACAATTAAATAATGGTCTTTATGTATTAAATAATGAAAACATGTGTTGTAAATCAATAATGAATCATGTTTACCGTACACATATAACACCCAGCTGTGGAATCACTATTTTGATCTTGTAAATGAGAAGTGCTTGAAACATCTCTATCAAGATGACTATTTAGACTCTTCTCAGCTAAAACCACTTAATGGATGTCATGTTTGTTTACAAGGGAATATGAAAGACCACCATTTGGTGCAATTTGTGAAAGGGCCATAGAGCTTATAGGATTGGTACAGACCGATCCATGGGGACTATTTATAGTAGAATCTAGAGGATGATATTTTTAAATCATAACTTATAATGATAACATGAGTATATATGGATATATTTACATGATCATGTATACGTCCAAATCCTTTGTTAAATTCATGGTATTCAATAATAAAGTACAAAATCATCTTTGTAATAATATAAAGAATCTTTAATCAGATCATGGTGTTGAATATCTTAACCAAGAGTTCATAGAATTTGTAGAATATTTTTGGATTCTATATCAACTAAGTCCACCCAATAAACTAAAGTGGAATGGTGTTGGTGAAAGGGTGAATTGTATCATATGGGACATGGAAAGTTTATTGATGATTCATGCAGATCATTAATTATCCATTTGAGGATATAAATTACAAAATACCACATACAAATTAAATTGAGTACCAAATAAAGTATAAAATGGAATTCCCTTCAAGTTATAAAGTGAATAGAAGACCATTTTAAAACATAAATGTGTATTGTGTTATGAGGAGTTTGTTATTGCCTTCTCAAGCAATAAAAGAGAACCCAGAGGTACACAGTGAATCATTATTGGGTATCCCAAGGAAACAAAGGGATATTACCTATAGAAACCCTCAAATTAGAAATTGATTGTCTCTAGACAAGATAACTATATTGAGATGGAGAACATACTCAAAATGTTTTGTGGGAAACACATTGTCTTCAGTTATGTTGATTCCCAAGATACAAAGGAGTTGGTACAGGTAAAGATTTCATCGGTCCCAATGGAATAAGTACATTATAAAACCCATGTACTGTGTAAGTGCTCAAGAAATTTATGAGAACTAGATATATATGGTTTTCATGTCACCAATTATGGTGACTCATTTTTGTTGAATGATAATGAACCTACCTCTTAAACGTAGGATGTAGAGATCTTATTTTATATTAGATAGCAAGAATCCATGACTTCTGAAATGGATTCCATGTATCTAAAACAAGTTTGGGTTCTATTTGATGTGCTAGTTGATATAAAAGATATTGTATGAAAATGGGTATTCATGATGAAAATATACATGAAAGGAAAATTAATTACATATAAAGAATATATACTGGCTAAAGGGTTTAAAAATGTCATGAAATTTACTAAGATGAAATCATGTAACTAGTAGACATGTTTAAATCCATCAAAATTATTCATTCCATAGAAACATACAACGACTTTGAGATTTATAATATTGATGTCAATAATTCATTCATTAACGGGATCATTTTTAGAAGACTTCTATGAGAAAAAACTAGAAGGTTTTTTGAATCCATGTGATATCAAAAATATTTTCATGTTGTAGAGATCCATTTATTGATTGAATAGAGAATATAGGTCATCGAATATTCGGTTTAATGAATCCATCAATGAATTTGGGTTCATTAATAATTAATGTGATATGTGTTTTTACAAGTGGTTGAGTGGATATGTGGTAAGTATCCATGTACCATATGTTAAAGGCATATTACTTATTGGAAGTGGCATACCATTTCTACTGTCAATTAAGGAATAGTTAAACAAGTTCTTCTGCATGAGAGACTTCGGTGAAGTAAACTACATTCAACAGATCACGATAATTCGTGATATATCCATGAGGCTATTTGGATTGAGTCAAAGTGAATATATTGACATAATACTAAATATATTTAGAAAGGAGAAATCCAACAGGGGATTTCGTCAAGTGTCACATGGTTTGTATATTTCTATAAAAACATTTCCCCAGACACAAAAAGAAAAAGAGAGAATGTGTAAGATCTCATAGCTTCAGTGATAGGATCAATCAGGTTTTCCATGTTATATAATAGACTTGATGTTTCCTATACATTGAGTATGTTAGGAAGATATAAAGAAGATCCAGGATACTATCATTAGACTTTTTTTTAGATGGTCCTTATGTATATAAGAAGAACTAAAGGTATGTTCCTAGTGTATGGAAGAGACAATGAGCTATTCAATTTAGGTTATACTAATCGTTGATTTCAGATAGATTAGAATGATCTAAAGTTGCAATCAAGAATTTTTCCTATCTCAAGAGAGAATATGTGATCTGGAAGTGTTCAAAGAAGCCTATTTTCACTAATTCTAATGTAGATTCCTAGTATATAGTATCTTTTTATGCATCCAAGGAAGTAATTTGGATTCATAATTTTTCCTAGTAGCATGATGTGGTACCTAGTTGTAAAGACCCTTTCACAATATATTCTGACAGTAATGTTGTTTTAGCACTTGAAAATGATCCAATGATACACCAATTGACAAATAACATACTTCAGATGTATCAAATATTGAGATTTTTTTATCAAATGGTTGATATTATAGAGATTATATTTCCCATGGAAGAGAATGTGGAAGAATCATTGACTAATGATCTGTCTCATCATAAATATGAGTATCTTGTGAGATCTAGTAGATTGAGGGTTGTTAGAAGCTAGCACTAGGGAAAGTGTGAGTTTCTTGGATTTTGTTCCTTAGATCCAACTTATTTTGACTTTATGCTTAGTATGTAGTCATTGTTTTTAATATTAATAAACTAATTATCACATCATGTTTATTCGTATACATGAAATAGATTGTGATAATTTCTTAATAGTGGCTATCACAGAAAAATGTTATAGATGTTACCCACACTGATGAGAACCTAGAAGTGATAGGACACAATTCTTCTATAAATGTTTTAGAACTAGTAGATATCATTTGATAGAAACTAATAATACATACTATTAGGGGTGTATACTTATATGACATTGTGGCACATTCTGATGGTGTATTCCCTTGGTAAAATCCTAGAGGATATTTTGAGAATGGGACCCACCAGTTGGAAATCCACATTTATACATGTCATTTTATATTCATATCTGTAGACATGTGCTTTGGTACTTATACTTTAATATTATTAATAATTAATATTATGAGCCACGTACTTTGATGTATTGAACAAAACACTGATGAAAAATGTTCCCAGTGAGGTACGATACGTTGGGTGTGTCATGGGTAATATTTTATTATTGAAAAATGAAATAAATGATTTATTCCTTTTTTTCGTTGTTATAATTTAATATCTCATGTCCTTTGATGGAAATGATATATCCCAAATAAATACATGGCCTTGGTGTTCAATATGTATGTTCTATTTTTGGAAAGTTTAAGAATGTGACATTGAGCATATAGGTTGATGGTACCAACATGCAACCTACTCGATTAAAGATATTTTAATGAAGAGATTATATTAAACAGTATTCATATGCAAGAGGTAACATTTCATTTCTACATTAAATTATTTATCTATGGGTTTCATGACATGTTTCTAAGTGTTAAACTTTGTATTTAGGCTACCTCACCTAATGCCACTAGGAAAAAGTACTAGTGGGTAAAACACTAAGTGTATCTATAATCTTAGTTAAATAGTATATTAGTTATTAAAATTTAAGAGGTTTAATAAATATTATTCCATCACATTGTTCAATAATTATTCATGTGTACTTGATCACATTTATTCATTCACTATTTATTCAAGAGAATATATTTCTAGTGGAATATTTAATAAATATTTATTTTATATTTAGTGAATATAATATTTATTTATTGGTTGAGGATTAATGTATTAATATTTATTTAATAAATAAAAAGACACTACTCAAGGCCTGATTAATATTATGGATGAAAGGTGGACCGAGTTTAATGTTCAATTGAGAAATAAATTTTTTTGAATATTATTTAATTAAATAATATTTAATTATAATTCACATGTTAATCACATGGAGAGAAATAATAATATTATTAATATTATTTTACATTCGAATTTTCTGGGATTAAATAAATAATTAAGGGCACTTGTGAAATATTTTTATTTTAACCCCAGAAACATCAATATCCAATTATGTCATTTTACTCATTATCCAATTTAGTTGTGTACAACAATCTTAGAGTATCCTCTCAAGCCTAGATAAATATCATCTCCAAGAATTTTCTGAAGAACAGAGACACATACTCCTCCATTAGATCATGAATAACACTTTGAAAGTTTTTCTTTAGATGATCAAAGGAAAACGATGCAAGTGAATGGATCTTCCGTTGTAGCACCTAGAGACTCGTTCGGCGACGTCGAGAGATTCATGGAGCACATTTGAATCACCACTAGAGGAAATATACAATTGGTTTCTACAAAAAAACGATGGTGCATGATAGATCTGCCACTAGATTCATCAATGAAGTAACAATTCCTTATAGAAAATTCCTTATCTAGTTAAATTAATTATATACAATATGTTTTTATCTCTACTCTAAAGGTTCCATCATGATTATTCATTGTCTATCTAATTTATTCAATTTTGTGGATCATGGTGTTGATTGTCATATTGATCTCGGATTAATCATCAATTGTGTAAAAAATCACATTTGGGTGCCGCCCAACGCATGCTTCCGCTATGCACAGAACCATCAATAAAATATTCATTTTATTTAAAATAATAATGCATGAATATTTATATAACTATGAAATTAATGTATATTTAATGTTTATTTATATAAATATTTATGTGTCTGTGATGAAAATTTGATATATATTCTAATATACGTATTTTAATATTAATATATAATATATTTAAATAAATATAAATATTTATAATTATATTTATAGATTCAAGTAAATATATATATATATATATATATGTACGTTTTCATAAAAAACATATTTTATATATTTATTTAAATATATATATATAATTAAATTATAAAATAATTATATATATATGGATAAAAAATGTAATAATATATATATATATATATATATATATATTTCATAAAATTCAGAACAAAACAATTTAGGGGAGTGGAAAAGGTATGAATGTGGAAGCTAGTGGTATCATGTTCAAAACTCGTTGTAGGATGGGCCATGTGTGGGGAAGTGGATATATCTAATGCACTAATAGGGGCACCCAGAAGCACTGATAAAAGGGGGCTAGGAGCACTCATAAATGTTGTGGTGGTTTCAAAAAAAACAATATTATCCCCCTTTATCTACGGGGAATTTATCAATTCATGTTTTTGTAAAATTAAAGGCCACCTATAACAACACTAAAAGAGAACTGATAAAGGAAACATTTATGACCGCTAAGAAAAAACAGTGATAAAGGACCCCTTTATCAATGGTTTTTCAAGTAGTATAAAATATTGTCTTTATCATCATTCTTATGAGCATTGTTAAAGAAAACTCATTAACATTTCTCACATTATCAGTTCTTCTATAGCGTTGATAAAGCCCTTTTACTGGTGTTGTAAAAGGCCATATTTGTACTAGTGACATCAGAAGTAAAGAATCCTAATATACGATGCCATACCCTATAAGTCACTCTAGATCTGAAATTCCAAGAATATCATCCTTTTCCCTTTGGATTTCAACCTCTCATCTATGAATTAGTCCTTTATGGGGCCTCATATTCTTCATCTGATGAATATTAATAGAACTTCTTCAGAGTGGAGAAAATCCAGTAGTTCAAAGATAGATCCTTAATGTCCATATCTGGATTGGATCAGAATCCATCTTTAATGTTTATTGATAAAAACTTATTAACTATTATATAGTTATTTAAACTTAATACATCTAGCTCCATCATAGAAAAATTGACTTCAAGTTGAAAAAAATTGTTCTTTGCTTCTCTGATATGGTATTATGTTTTCCGTTCAACATTCCAGTCCTCTTGATGTATGATACTAGTTTTTGTTAATTGAAATATCAAATTACTCATATGAGTTATATCCAGAAGATACATATTATCTTTTAATTAGGTCAATATAATGGGGTGGACAAGACCAAACTATATTCTGAAACCATTAGTGCTGCTATAAGATGGATTGGTAAATAGATTCCCAAAATTATGTTGGCATTGGATCACAAAAACATTTCCTTACCATATGGGGAGGGGGGAGTGGATTCCATTGTATATGAACCAAAAAATTCAAATGATTACTCTCGTTTCCATTCAGATATATTTATAGACTCATTAGTCTGAAATGATTCCAAAAATGCCTAAAAATATGATGACATGATCCCACATCCAATTTTTTGTTTTTTATCTATAAATAAAAGATCACCAAAGAAGATCCCTTTATCCCATTTCTTCCACCCTTGTTGAAATAATCATCTTAAAAAATAGTCTCTATCTTTATCATCATCAATGGACAACCCAAATTTTGAGGCATCCACATGTGTATCCTCCTTTTAGGATCAACAACCAGTAGGTTTTTTTAATCACAACATACAGTAGGAATCATGCCTTAATTGCATGTGGTTTCACCCATAACAATAGACATATTCTTGAATAGTACATCTACTTTAGGCTAGCTAATGTTCCCAATAAAATACCTCACATGCTCTTCAACAATATATGCTCATGATACATCACGGGCCTACTAAAGAAGAATTAGTCCAAAACATGGCATGACATGATGTTTAGAAGGACTCAAACCTACAACCTGTTCATTTGAGGGAGAACCACCCAAGGTTCAGGAGAGAATTTGACTTTGTATACAACAATAATTATATAGAATCATTGTTCTGAAATATGGTTTGCATGGTCTTCCATAAGATAAAAAATCCACCAGCTACAATTGCTACAACGGATGGTTTTATCCCAACACTACGAGCCTCATGGTCCTGACTAGTTCCGGTTTGTGCACTCTCAGAATCCATGGATCCCAATGATGATTTCCCATCCCTCAATTAATTTTCCACTTGATGGAGTGGATTCTTGAATATAAAATAGTCAATTGTGTGCCCCATCTCTTCAAAATTTGTGCACGTCATATTCCTACAATAATTTCCAACAATATGCCAAATGTTTTTACACATAGGAAAAAATTTAGTAATCTTCCACATGTTAATTGAGAATTAAATTCTAAATTCACCAGCCCCCAAAATAACCCTTTAATTAGTGGGAGGAAGAATAGTATCCTCAATGAGTACCCTAACGGTGTGTCCCAACCATGATTTCCTAGTCCCTTTGTCGAACATGATATAGATTCCCATGACTAAGGAAATGTCCCAAAGGATCTTCAAGTTCTATATTAAGTAGTGTAGACCATTTATCCTAAACCAGACTTGAGAAATTGTGTTCTTTGTCTTTGAGAGGTTGAATAATGTATCCCAGTCATGGATCATATGAGTTTCAGGCTTGAGAGACACAATTTTGAACCCACATTCCATGGTTTTTAGATTTTATAAAGGGAAATGATATGGAAAAATCTATTACATATGGAGTTCAAGATCCAATAATTGGAGAAACATATTTGTGAGAGATAACTGTGAATCCCATCAATATTGCATGTTTTTTCAGGAAGAAATAATGTAACCTATGAGATGATCATGTTTTGATATTCCATTATTCAATCTTTCGAAGTCACTTGTCTAGACTTGATGAAGGAGAATGATCAATTTTTGTAACCATTTTTGATGAATTCATGATATCAGAGAAAAATAAGCCCTTCATAGCTTTCCAAATCACAGTTTGAGATTCTCATATTAGTCTAGTGACATTCAAATCAATGTTTCCCAAAATTGGATCCTCCATATTCAATAAAATTTCATATTTTTTCTGCATCAGATTACATAAAAAGTGATCCCTCGTATGAAAATCGCATTCTTCAGCAGTGACCATCAGGATTCGGATCTGGACTCCACTAGGAGATAGAAATAGAAGCTCCCGAATTTCACCCATCTTCAATTCTAAAATTATAAATAGTTATATTTATTTATAATTATATACATTTAAATTTTTTGTTTATATTAACTATATTATCAATTGTATATCAATTCCTTTATATCACTTATAGAGAGGGAATTTTTAACACTTTTTATATTAGCACCGATAAAATTCCTATTTATCAGTGATTTTTTTTGAAGCACTAATAAAAAAAAATCTGCTTTATAAATTTATCCCTAACAAACTGTGATTAAGTAGTTTATTAAAGAACATGCGAAAGTGAAAAATCACCATCACCTCTCTGTCTTCCATGTTATTATACCTTCCTCCCAAGATGAGTTCCCTCCCTTGAGAACCACCTTTCTCATTCATTTCCACCAACATCTTTTCTCTCCATCCATACTGTCACACATGTTTCCAATCTCTATCACCACCACACACTCTCCCTCTATCTCTATCACTCTCATTCAGACAAATTGGAATTCTATATTAATTATTTTTAAATTTGTAGTCTTTTTTATGTATTTAATATTTTCCCAATGGATATTATAGTTGTTTAATTTACCTCATGCATTAGGAATGAGTGTGAAAATTAGGGTGATTGTCACTTTGCATTCGTGACATTTTTCCACAAAGAATTGTCAGTCACAAAAAACATCCCAATCCATCTACAAAATATCTAGGAAAATCAAAAATGACCTATGATTTTTATATATAATTATATATATATTTATATATTAATTTTATTCTAGTCAATTTTTGGGAATCATCATATTTTCACTTGTATTCTCTTTGAATTTGCCTATTTTAGGTGAACCAAACAAAAATCATTTTAATATGTTTACCACCATGTTTATATTATACCAGATAATATCATTGTGTGTGTTAAGGATCATTAAATCATATGTTTTAATGGGTAAAGGGAAGGTATGATTAATGATTAAATTATAATCATCTTAGAAAGAACTAAAGTTTAATAATAATGAATTTAAGATAATCGTGGGAAATTAGAGTTTAAGGAATAATTTTTTAAGGTGGAAAAGTTCCATAATTATTTCACACCAACTTATGATGTCGTCCCTTTAAATCCCTTGGGGATCCTAATAATAACAATATTAATTGATATAATAATTTTATTATATTTTAAATTAAATTAATTTTATTATATATTGAAATTATAATTAATTTTATATTAGAAACATAAATGTGATGGTTTCACTTATCCCACACCTAGACATCCATGTCCTTTTGTTCTTCGCATGAACAGACACTCACACTTGAACAATTTTTATGTATAATATTATTAATTTCAGATATATTAATATATAATAAGTAATTATTATTTTTTATATAACAATACTTTTTAATATAAGATTTTGTAGATATTTTTAATTAATTTTATTTTATTTTTTATAGAAACTAAATTAAAATTAAAATTACAATCACTGTATATAATTGGATTTACATATGTATGTGTTGAATTCTTTTATCACACACACACACAAACACAACCACACATGTCATTGGTCTATTTTGACACACACAAAGACATATCTATATGTGAATAAATGTGATCATATATATATAAATTTGTAATTGACAAAATGAATCATTAAATATTTATATAAATTTAAAAAATGAACACATTTAGAGTATTTTGTTAATTTTTTTTATAATATTGTATATTATTATAATACATAAATTATATATTAATATTTACTATCTAATGTATATTTTAATTCTTTTTTTCTATACATATAGTTATTTTTGAATATAATTATAGAATAATATAATTAATGACACACTTTTTAAAAAATATTAATATAAATTTAATATAATTTATTTAATTATAATAATTAATTAAATTTATATTTTTTAATAAATAAATACAATTTATATAATTATAATTATAACATAAAATGTATATATATTTATATTATAAATTGAAAATCTATATAAATATAATTATTAATATTCCTCGTTTTAATTTTATAGTTTTATAATTTGTAATATATTGTAATGAATAATTATAAATTAATATATTTCATTTAAATAAATATATGGATTATGTAAATGATATTAATATATATTATAAATCAATTTACAGTAATCAATTTTCAAAATTTTAAAAATTGTATTAATATATTTATCTTTATGTAATATTATATGATTTCGTTTTGTTTAAAATTTAATATATTTATTTTTAAGGTATGTGATCACTTATGATTTGTCCCCCCCCCCCTCAAACGTATTTGTTTAGAAATACGATATGTTGATCACCTATATGTTCGGTTTTGATAGGGGATTTTTCTCTCTTTGGACTTGAAGTTTTGTAAGAGTATGTATATTTCGTTCACTTAAAATATAAAATATTAACGAAAACCCATGGCAGTAAAATAATAATCGTTAAATAAAAAATTTATGTCATTAAAATTATAACCACTAATAATATTACATTATACGAATATTTTATTCATATGATTAACATTCTATTTGAAATTATTTTTACACTTTATTTACTTTGTTAAATATTAATTTTCCCAAATCAAATTGGATGGAAAAGAATCGAAAATGGATAGATTAAAATCATATGACAAAATAGTATGAGGATGGGGTGAAAGAGTTCATCAAGTTTAAAAAATATCATATATTTGATCCTTATTAAATTCTTTTTTTGTGTTTATATTGTTTTTATTCATGACTAATTAGTCCAAAAGAGTTAGAATAACACATTATCATTCATGGAATTGATCAACATTATAAATTTTTGATAAATGTAGGAAAAAATTGAATACATGTAGTGACTGGGATATGATTTAATTTTATGGATGAAATTATATTATTATATGTGTGGAAAATGATGGAGACCATATTGAGGATGTGATTATACATGTTAACGATGATGAATATTGTGTTGAAGAAATATCATTGATAGTTTAAGAAGAAAATTAGAACTGTAAAAAAATATTAGTAGAACAAGAGTTTTGAAACTATGACACTGTGTTTTGGTTGTACTAAATATTCAAAATTTTCATCAATAATGAAGTTTCATAATTTAAAATATAGAAATGTTTAGAGTCACACCAGTTTCACAAAACTGCATTCTATCTTGAATGGCATGATCTAATAAGATAATGATCTTACTATCCAATCATATTATGATAAATGAATTATTTTTTTAGTGGGAATTATCTCAAAAAGAATGAATGTTTGTCCAAATGTATGTATACTTTTATTAAGGACCAAACTTCACTATAAAAATTCCCAATGTGTGGTTCTTCTCAATAAAAGAATGATGTGATAGGTCTTATTAAAATCATATGGTACATCCCAATAATTCCAAGGTTTAGAAACATATATAAAATTGAGGTGACATAAAGATAATAAATGGGGCATGTAGATATAAGAAATAAATATGGGAAAATTCTCTACCTAGAAGACTCTCCTCAGTTTAATAGATTTGATTACATGTATCCTGAATTTGGAAAAAGATCATGAAACGTTCGTCTCACACTATCTACAGATGGTGTGAATCATTTTGTTTTTCAAGGAAAAAATAACAATTCATGGCCAATTATGTTTCTAAATTATTACTTTCAACCATTGTTAAGGATTAAATGAAAATCAACAAGTTATCTCTACTTATATCAGGGACAAAAACAATTAGGTATTGATAATGATGTAAATTTGGATCCATTGATCAAAAATTTGAATCTATTATGGGATTCATGTGTTATGTTGTATGATTCATACAAAAATTAATATCCCAAGTTTAGAACCATGTTGTATTGAATGATAAATAAATTTTCATTCATAAGGAAATTTTTCATGATATATAATTAATGGGACTCAAGGTTGTCTCTTTTGAGAACAAGATACATAGTCAATTAGGTTGAAAGATTAATTGATAATTTTTTTCTAGTATATCATATATTTATACCCCGATTAAAAAATTTGATGTCTTGGATGATGTCATCTGATGGGAGTTCAGAATAAAATACTACACCATCTCCACTAATATAATATCAAATGATTGAAATAGTAAAATATATAGATACATTTTTGGGTAAAACATTTTTGAGAAACCTTATGAATTATAGTTGAAAAAACTTATCAATTTTTTGAATTACCATACTATAAATTTTTGTACATCATCAATTTAACAGATTTCATCTTTTTGAAATAAAATTCATGTTATAATGTAATTAGAACATAAATAAATGCACCAAGAAAAAATTATTGATGTAATTAAGATGAGAAGGAACCTGATTGACATGGGAATACATGAAGAGTTGGCTATAGTGAAGGGATAAAGACACATTTTTCTTTCTCTATCTTCTTACAGTCTATAATGATATGAGAGATATCATTTTTCATCTTCTCGATGATGCAAAGGTTCAGTATGGGTATACTTAAAAAACCAAGAATTAATGTCAATAAATGATCTAATGTTCAAGGTTATAAAATCATATAAATTTCATGTTTTGATGTATGATCTAATTGATATAGTTTTATGTTGAATTTTATCTAATAATTCTTTTCATACATTTAACTGTCTATGTTTCTTTTTCAATCCTGTATGCAGAAATGTTATAAAACTGACAAAATATCCAACTATGGTAGATGAAAATGTAGTCATATTATGTGAATTGGAGATGTTTATCTAATAGAAAATATTATATATAATGGTAAACTTGATGGTTCAATTTGTAAAATAGATTCTACTATATGGTTCCATAATATATATATAGATATTCCCCATTAAGTGGTATAATAATATTTTGAAGGGTTATGCAAAAAATCATATTATATTAAAAGGTTGTACTATAGAGTGATATATTGCTATGAAATCCATTAAATTATGTATCGAAAACCTGTGTGGTGTGGGAAACATTAGTCTATTAAAATAGGCACTTTAGGCATTTTTTGGGAGATGGAATTTTTGGAATAGATGTTGTCACAATCACTATTATAGATTTGGAGTAGCACCACCATTATGCTATGCATAAGTGTTTTGAGGATTACCCATTTGCTGAAACCCAAAATGAAATTCTTAGAATTTGAATTAAACAAAGAATGAATATTTGATATCAAATATATATAATCAATATTTTTTTTGATGGTTTCAAGACTACTTTTATGTTGTCATCTAAAAATCCAGAATCAATTTTAGAATGAATCTAACAGCTTGATATAGGCCCAAGTGTGCTTGCATTATCTTATAATCGTTATATAATTAAATTTTATGAATTAAATAAAAATTAACATGATTAAAATGGTTCTATGACAACGAGTGGGGTTACACATGTGGTTTATGAGAAGAATATATCTGGTAAAATGGTGTGAAATCCATCTTTTGTGAATATTTCATAATTTTGCATCATAAAAAAATTAGATTTGGATTAAAAAATATATAAAGTACCAGTTTATCAATGAATGTTGGTTGATAATAAGACATCTATTATAATATATGAATTAGGATTCATGAAATTTTATTTCACTAGGGAATGGTATAATTATGAACCATTTAAAATGGAATCATAAGATGTACATGTATTTTATGTTTTGAATCCTACAAAATGAAAGCTTTCAACTTTTCTATTATCAACCAAAAACATTGAAGGGTTAGATGTCATTAAACGGAGGAAAACCCTTTTAAATGGAAATATTAATCATTTAAAAGTGATCCCAATGTAGATGAGGTAATATATCATAGAGGATACCCCAATTATTAGATTTGGATAATCGATAGAGGGTCCAAATCCCTTGAACATTAAAAAAATAGAGTTCAATAATATGGGATTATTTTTAATATATATTTTGTTACCACATATTATAATGTATTTAATATCACATTTATGTAATCTAAATTAAATGTTAAACTGATTATATAGATAATGACTTCTTTAAATGTTGATTCTACCTATCATAAAGAACATCATGTAACGTCCCGACCCCGGTTAACAAAAGTTAGTGCATTATTTTAATACATTGGCATGATCAAAAGGAAATCATGTTTGGAATGACCGACTAGATTAGTAGCTTTGGAAAATAGATTTCAAACATTAACATTACATTACAATCTCAAACATAAAACACAACATAAATTGTTTTTTGATAATCCCATTATTTCCTTTAGCTTAAACCATCATATCATTTTTAATACAGTTCTTGAAATCTTGGGAAAAATAAAACATGGAATGGGGTGAGCTCAAATGCTCAGTAAGGGTAAGCAAAACAACAGAATATAACATAAATTTTAATCATGGAGAGTGATTGAATACAAATGCCTTTAGCAATAATAAACATGAATATATTTATGGAAAGAATATGAGCTGAGTAAATAATGCCATACTAAATCATAATCATGGGTATTCTACTAGTTTAATGACCACCTGAACCATCAATATTATTTCCATAATGAGGGAATGTATAATTCCAGACATTCTGAAAACATTTTTTCAAGTCCTCGGCCAAGTCATCTAAATATTATTAAGGTCTTGGCCAAAATCATAACTCAAATTGGGAAAGGGCCTCGGGCAATCCCAAGTATAGTTATCTCATGAGACCTATCGATGCATCGAAGAGCTATAGAGGATTCCACTTGTCACATTCTAAGTCCAATACATTCCTCAAATAAAATGGGTTAAACATATCATAAACATTATTATTAATACTAGCATACAAAATGTCCATACATTAACCATAAACCATGAATGGTAAGAAAATAACACATCCATAGTCAAACATGTCACAAAACCTTCAATACAATATGGAAGTTTTGTATTATAATAAATCAAATTAAAAAAATATTAAAATCCACTAAAGGATTTGAAATAGATGTAATTGATTTGTAAAACTCTATGAATGAAATATCCCTTTTCATGAAGTCACAAAATTTAGAAGTCATTTAAAGAAATTTTTTAATCAATGAGTCTCATAGAAATTTCAAACTGTTTAAAGTTATTAACATTTTAAAACATTAATGTACATTTAAATAAATCATTAAAACCATTTTGTAAACATGGATATTAATGAGAATGGTTTATATTGAGAAACTATTAAATCAATTAAAATAATGTTGACATAGTTGAAGTCAAAACTATATGAGAGAAATACCACTTTTTAGAAATAATTTAATAATCACATAATTATAAAAGAAAACATTTACTTTGAAAATATTCATATAATCTTGGATGCATAGACAATTTTTTAAATGCGGAAAATAGTTGCACCCGCTGTATATGTTAAAAAACATTCTTACATTCATTTTGTCGAAAAGGTTAAAAAATACCTTATTTGGAAAGCAACGAAAAGATTCCATTAAAAAACATATATGGTCAAATAAGTGTATAAATGACCTGAACCCATTGTCTATTAAATAGTAAAAATGATTGGAAATATATTTTTATGAAATATGGATGTGGATGATAAATAAACCCCAGTAGATACTTACGTAAAAACCACCTCAAGTAATAGAGAGATTGTAAAATTAACCCTTTCCTTGTACTTTTCCTTAGTCGATGGTAGGTATAAAATCTTGTATAATGGTGAAATACTATTTATTAAATTATTCAAGAATCATATACATTAATATGATATCATATATGATTTTTTAAGATTTCTTTTTTAGTAATATCTTAGCATTACGGTTGTTTCTGGTGTTAACTGCTTCGTTTTCCTTTATATGTGATGTTACGTAATCGACGTTTGTTATTGATAGGTTGAATCTTACTCATATTCAGAATGATATTAAGTATTTAATCATTTTTTAACCATTAAGTAAATATGTGTCTCGAATGGATACGATGGGGAATGGATCTCATCACGTTCTTGGAGACAATATTACGTAAGTATGCACGGGTGACAATATCATTATCTTGATATTAAAATGACATATAATTGGATGTTATATCATATATAAAAAATCATCATAATGTTATATTTATTATTTATTTATGTTATATTCATTATTATACCCATCAAAATAATAATGTATTGAATAACAATTACACCACGACGTGGAGATGGTAAGCCTTACGTACGCACGTATCGTGACATTTCATTCAAAGGATGGATAGAATAATTAATATGGCTATAACATATTTATAATAACATCACAGTATATATAAGATAGTGGATTTATTATTTTATAATGTAAATAACAATGAAATAATTAGTGGAAGAAGAAAAAATCTTGAAAGAGGTTGGTGAAAACATTACATCTTCATCAGGTTCTTCCAATTGATTTGATTAAAAGGGCTTATTAGGTTGGATTTATGATCAAAATAAGGCCTCAATGATGAAGGTAGGATAGTTGATAGAGTATTTGGGTGGGTATTGTTGGAGTAAAATGGAATTTATGGTGTCAATTGAAGAGAAGGGGGAGTGACCTTATATTAGAGGGGGGAGGGGCACCTTAGGAAAAGCTAGAAATATTATTTTATAATAAAATAATTTTCTGTTTTTAATGGCTACAAACTAATTTATTTAGAGGATAAGGTGGGGGTGGGTCTTAAAACACCCAACCAATTGGTTTTAGATAGGTTTTGATCACCATATTAACCTTATATTTTATATTTAACTCTTGGTTAATTAGTTTGACATTTACTATGCCTCTTTTTATTTTTATATTTTATGGTTAATAAAAATACTATAAACATCAGAAGATAACCCCAAGTGGTTAATTGATGATAAAACTATCATTATATAAGTATCTTGGCCTATCCTTTGATTTTTAGTAATATAATATCAATTAATAGAATAATATTTGTTTTAAAAACTCTTTTATGTCAATTTTCACACTATTTGGTATTTTGTTTTTGTTAAAGTCATTTAAACATGATTACTTCGAAATAAATTCATCGAATCAATCCTAACATGTCATAGTATCCTATAAAATTCTTTTATGGCATCAAAACTTTCAAATTTTATTTATTTTAATATTTATAATACCGTTTATTTGATTCATTCATTAATAAGGAAAATACTGCATCATTATTGTGTCATAAATAACATTAATTATTCATTGTCTAAAAATCATAAATAAAATACAATTATGTATTAAATATTTTTATATTTATAATGAATACTTATAGTCAAATATAATACATATATAACCCTATGTAAAAATTGGTTTACTAAAAGATATATTTTTATGTCATTTTTTCCTTTACATTAAATTAATTAATATAAGGTGTCATTATCACTCTCATGTTGATCCATGTGGTCCTAAAATCGACCCAAGGATGCCCATGGTCAGAAATGTATCAGAAAATATGGTTAGGACACGTTTTAGGGTAATTTTATATTATTATAATGTTATTTGTTACCCTTATTTACCTAATTTACCCTATAACCACGGTAAATAAAATATTTACCGAAGTAATTATTCATAATGTCAAAAAATAATAGTTATCTATTTACACAATTTGGACATCCAGATTCCAAATATGGAATTCATTTTTATAAATTCCAATCACATAAGTGATAGAAATTAATTTAAAATTAATTCCCACTGTCAAAACAAAGAGCGTGTTTTTATGAAATAATTACTATCAAAAGATTGACACTTGTTTATGTCCTGTTTAAATGTGAATTTATTCTCAATGACAAACATTAGATTAAATGGTAAAAATATATTCTCATATTTCTTTAAAACCTCTCAATATTATAATTTATCACTGTAAATTTTTTTATTAAAAAAGTTGTTTTTATTTAAAATTTAGTATTTTTCACTATTCATAAATAATTAGAAGTTCTCAAAAAAACAAAAAATTCACCATTAGATAATTTTGATATTCCGAATCAGAAAATGAAGTCCATTTTGAAATATAATATTTATAAAATTTCAAAAAGTGGGTATTACTATTCATAACGGCTAGTTTGATTGATCACGGTGTGTATGAATCTCGATGTTGCGTACAATGCAAGTTATTGCATTCCTGAAAGAGATGTGTAACATGGAAGAATAGGGTGTTATATTCTCCCCTCCTTAAAATAAATGCATCCTTTCAATTTGAAATTGTTCTTCGAAAATAAATGGTTGAAAATAGAAAATACCCTTGTGGAAAACCCATATTGGAAATAAGGTTAATAAAATTTAGTTTTAATAAGAGGGAATGGGAAATGAAAATGTCACCACCAAATTAGGGTATCGATTATGAGAACATTTGTGGAAATTATAGACATGTAATTAGAGGGAAAATGTTAATATTTATATGGAGTGATTAAGGTCATAAATCATAGAAAATCAATAAAATTTAGGGCCTCAAAGCCATCAATCTAGGATGATTTCAAATTACATTGGTTCAACAAAACATACGGTATTAGGATAACACAATTTTTGTTTTAGGATCACTTACATTAATTTTAAGAATTAATTTATTCATATAAAAAATGATATATATATATATATATATACTTCACATGTAGAGTTTCATCTTTCAAATTATTCATACCACAAACTCATCTATCACTCTAAAAGATTTCAAAAAATATATTATATTTATCATAATCATATATGTTTCCAAAAATAAAATATTTATAATTCACATATCTGACCCTTTAAAAAAGAAACCACATTATACAATCCAGGGACTTCACGAAGACCAGTGGTAGGTGACAAATCTCAATCACCGTGTGGTTGTGGGTTTGATTCACGCAGCTTTGTGAGACGCGATGGGTTGTCACACGATCTTCATGTTGTACTTTTATAAAAACTCAAAAACAACCATTCAAAATTAATCTATTCAAACCTTTAGACTTATCCAAAATACATCTATCCAAACTCACAGTCAAAAATTTATGAGGAAATTAAACACAATGAAGATCTTTTTTGACATATAATAACATTAGAACACCTTCATCATGTATTTTTTAAAAACCTATTAACACCCTGAATGACCATAAAACCTTATTGATTACATTAATTCTACCTTATTCCTTATAGGATACTGGATATACTTCTTCCATCCAAAAATGTTTTAAACCCCATCAATGATGGAATATACAAATCATTAATCAGTTTCAATGTAGTCAATAATATCCAATATAATTTATCCAAATCAATCATGTATTATTACAAAATTCATACCTCAGTAATAGAACTATATTATGGTTTATCATTATATCAACAATATATTTTACAAAATAATTAAACTGATATTGAGTCACTTTTCTTCGTTCTACACAATCTCAGGTCCTTAATGAAAGAGTACTGCCGAACAATCTTTATATACTACATAATGATTATAACTAGTACATCATTGATACAAAAATCAAATGACATAATTCTATAACAGAAACATAAGATCTCTAATAATTACTAATCATCTATGGTAGTATCATAACTTTATTAATATCCAATAGCATCATTTGGTGCATACTCTGATGTCTTGGACATTGGTTCGCATAGTGTCTCAACTCCTTTTAGATGAAGAATTGTAGATTTTAAACCTTCTTCATACACTTGCAATCACATACATGGTGTCATTTTCCTCAACACATATAAAAAACTCTCATTCCCATCATGAATGTTCCATTGTGTTTCTTCCCACAATTATCACATATTGGAATATTCATCTTTTCCTTCTTCGCTTTATCCATGTTTCTCTATTCCATCCAGTTCTTCTCTTTCTTCCCTTCAAATGAATAGGACATAGAGAATTCTCTTTTTATCTTATTAAAACATTATACTATTAATTCATATGATTATAATACTTGGGATGATATTTCCCTTTTTAATTTTGGATTAATACCCTGAAAGATATGATCTTCATACTAATTGGATCATACGTATTGTTGGAGTTCACATTCCTTCTACTAGAAGAAATTTCAATAAAATGGCATACACTACGTCAGTTTATGAATTGCAATGAATAATACCAAACTTGAAATAGACCTAATTTAAGTTGAAATGTTTGTGGATATAACCCAAAATCATAAAAATGTTTTCTCTGATTAAGTATATACTCATTAAACCTTCGTAATGGTTTGTAAAAAAACTGAGAATTTATATATGTATATCCCCTAGGAGTGTCATAACCAAGAGTACAACAAGGACCATTGTCATGCAACAGTTCCCATTCGAGTCTAGCTCAAGAAGCATTTTTTGGGTTTTACCTCTAGGTACATTAGTTCCAGAGTCGGCTCTACCTGCTCATATCTAGACATGGATGTATTGCTTGGAAAACTCACAAAATCTCTACAATACCAAAATTCTATGAAGTTCTATACTAATCCTCAAAGTAAATCATAGGGAAATTTGATCTAATAAATGTATATCTAAATCTATTTTCCATGGTTTTTACTAAACTTCCTCGGATACCAACTGTAATGCCCCGAACCTAGTTACCCAGAGTCAATGAATTATTTTGACACATTCACATGACCACAAGGAAACCATTTTCCAAATGACTGAGTAGATTAGTAGCCTTGTAAAATAGATTACATAAATAAACATTACATTAAAATTTCAAACATAAAACACACCGTAAATAGTTCCTTGAGAACACCATTATTCTGTTTAGCAAAACCCTACAGATCAATCATAATACACTTCTTAGAATCTTGGGAAAAATAAAACATGGAAAGGGATGAGCTCAAACACTCAGTAAGGGTATGCAATACAACAGAAGATAACATAAATATTATGTATGAAGAATAATTGAAACCACATGCCTTTACCAATAATAAACATTAATACTTTAATGGAAAGAATATGAGATGAGAAAATAATGCCATAATAAAACATAATCATTGGTATTCTACTAGTCAAATTACAACATGAACCATCAATAATATTTCCATAATGAGGGAATGTATAATGCGGGACATTCTAAAACATTTTGTCAAGGACTTGTCCAGGAGGTATAAAAATGATTAAGGACTTTTCCAAAATCATAACTCAAATTTGGAAAGGGCCCTGACCAATTCCACATCTAGTTGTCTAATGAGACCAACCGATGCATCGAGGAGCTATAGCGAGCTCCACCCATCACATACAATGTCCAATTCCATACTCATATAAAAAGGATTAAATATACCATAAAAATGTGTATTAAAACTAGCATACAAAATATAAATACATTAACTATAAACCATGATGGTATAAAAATAGTACATCTATACTCAAACATATCACAAAAACTTCATTACAATTTGGATGTTTTTTATCATAATAAATCAACTTCAAAACATGTTTAAAATCCATTAAAGGATTTTACATAGATGGAAATGATTTGTAAAACTCTTTGATTTAAATATCCAGTTTCATGATGTCACACAATTTAGAAGACATTTAATGATATTTTTAGATCAAAGTGTCCCATAACACATTGAAAATTTTTAATGTAATTAACATTTTAAAAAATTCATGTCCATTTAAATAAGTCCTTAAAACAATTTTGAAAAAATGGAAATTAATGAGAATTTTTTAGAGGAATAAATCTTTAAGACATTCAAAATGACGATGATAGATGAAATTGAAACTATTTGAGAGAAATATCTCATTTTTGAAATCATTCAAGAATCACATAATTATAAAAGAAAACATTTAATTTGAAAATATTCTTTTAATATTGGATTTTTTGAGGATTTTATAATGACTGACCATATACGCACCCACCATATAAGTTAAAAAATAGATTCTTATCTTAATTTTGTCGAAAAGGTTAAAATGGAGATTGTTTGGAAAGTGACAGAAAGATTCATTTCAAAAATGTATGTGGTCAAATAAGGGTATAAATGACTCTAACCCATTGTCTATAAAATAGTAATAATGTTTTGAAATATATATTTAAGAAACATGGATGTGGATGAGAAGGAAGTTTGAGTAGATACTTACGTAATAACAACCTCAGATAATAAAGGGATTGTAAAATTAACCATTACCTTGTACTTGTCCTTAGTCTATTTTAAGATAACCTCCTGTATAATTGATAAATAATTGTTATTAAATTATAGAATAATAATACACATTAATATGATATCATATATGATTTTTTGAACATTTCATTGTTAATAATATCTTAGTATTATCGTTGTTTCGGGTGTTAGCTGATTCGTTTTCCATTATATGATTTGTTATGTAATTCATGTTTTTTATGTATCGGTTGTATCTTATTAATATTAAGATTTATATTAAGTCTTTAAACATTATTTTTAATAGTAAAAGGTATATTAGTTTCTAAGGGATATTATGGGGAATTAATCTCATCGCGTTCGTGGAGAAGATATTTTGTACATACGCACGAGCGGCAATTTCATTATTCTGATATTAAAATCATATATAATTGGCTGGTAAATAATTATACAGAATCATTATCATGTTATATTTATTATTTTAATATGTTATAATGATTATTATATCCATCCAAATATTGATGTATTGAATAACAATTTCACCACGACATGGAGATGATAAGATGTATGTATGTACCAATGGTGACATGTCATTCAAAGGATTGATAGAATATTGAATATGGTTTACCCTATTAATAATAATATCCCATGATATATAATATACTAGAGTAATTATTTTAGAATTTAAATAACAATGAATTAATAAGTGGAAGAAGAAAGGAACTTGAATGTGGGTGGTGAAAACATTACCTCTTCTTTGGGTTTTTCCTTGAGATTTGATTAAAAGGAATAATTAGCATGGATTTATGATAAAACTAAGGCCTCTATAATGTAGGGAGGATAGTTGAGGGATTATTTTGGTAGGGTTTGGCTGAGTGAAATGGCTTTGAAGGTGTGAATTAAAGAGAAGGTTGGGTTTCTTTTTATAAGAGCGGTGGGGGGAACCTTTGGAAAAGAAAGAGATATTATTATATAATAAAATAATTTTCTGTTTTTAATGGATAAAAACTGATTTATTTCACGGATAAGGTGGGTATGGGTCTAAAACCACCCAACCAATAGGTTTTATATATGTTTGGATCAATATATTAACCATATCATTTAGTTATAACTATTGTTTATTTAGTTTGACATTTACTATTTCTATTTGCCTTTTTATATTATATGGTTAATAAACATACTATAAACATCCAAGAGAACCTCAAGTGAACCATTAATGATAAAAATATAATTATATAAGTCTATTGGTCAAACCTTATATTTTTATGTATATAATATCAATTAATAAAATAACATTTGTTTTAAATACAATCTTTTTCCAATTTGACACTATTTGGTATTTTGTTTTTTTAAAGTCATACTAAAATGATTAAATTGAAATAAATTCCTTGAATCAATCTCAAAATGTCATATTAACCTACAAAATTCATTTATGGCATCAAAACATTAAAATTTAATTATTTTAACATTTATAATAACATTTATTTTACTCTTTCATTAATAAAAAAACTACTCCATCAATATTGTGTCATAAATAACATTAATTATTCAATGTCTAAAACACATAAGTAAAATAAAATTATATAGTAAATCGTTTTATCATTCTAATTAATATTTATAGTCCAATATATAACATATATAACCCTATGTATAAATTGTGTTACTAAAAGATAAATGTTTATGTCATTTTTGCCATTACATTAAATTAATTAATATAATGTGTTATTATCACTATCATGTGGATCCATGTTGTCCCAAAATCAACCCACATATTCCCATGGTCTTACATTTATCATAAAATAGTTATTGGACATGTGTTAGTGTAATTTTATATTATTATAATATTATTTTTTTACCATTATTTACCTGATTTACATTTTAACTATGGTAAAAAAATATTAACCGAGGTAATTATTCATAATTTTTAAAAATAAACGTTACCTATTTACACAATTTGGACATCCTGATTCCAAATATGGAATCAATTTTTCTAAATTCAAAACATATAAGTGGAAAAAATTAATTTAAAATTAATTCCTGCTGTCAAAAACAAAAGGCGTGTTTTTATGAAATAGTAAATATCAAAAGATTAACATTTGTTTATGTCCCGTTTAAATGTGAAATTATTCCCAATGACAAACATTTGATTAAATGGTAAAAATATATTCCAATTATACTTTAGAACCACAAAATATTATTATTTGTAACAATATATTATTTTTAATAAAAAATATGTTATTAATTAAAGTTTAGTATTTTTCACTATTCATAAAAAATTGGAAGTTCTCAGAAAAATAACAAAAATTGACCCTAGGATAATTTTGATATTACGAATCCAAAAATGACATCCATTTTGAAATTAAATATTTATAAAATTTCAAAATGTGGGTATTACATTTCATAACGTCTAGTTTGATTGGTTGTTGTGTGTAAAAATCTCGAAGTTGCGTAAAATGCAAGATATTGAATTATTCAAAGAGAAGTGTACCATGGAAGAGTTTGGTGATACACATAATGTTTTTAAAAATTCTGGAGGTAAAAATATAGGGTAACAACAACATTCTACACAAAAAGATCCTACAAATATTGATGAACAACATATTGACAATGTTGAACCCGAAGAAGTGGTAATTATTTCACCACCTCTTTCAAGTTCATTTCTTCTTCCACTTCCTCTTTCATTGTTGTTTACATTATAAAATAATAACTCAAGTATCTGATATATTCAATGATTTTATTACAAAATTGGTACAACCATATTCATTATTTTATCCATTCTATGAATGAAAAGGTCACCACACGTGCGTACATACGGCTTACCATCACCACGTCATGGTGTAGTTTGTTATTAAAAATTTTCATCATTTGGATGACTATAATAATGAGTATAAATGATTTAAATAATAAATATAACATTATAACTATTCTTTATATATGATATACCATCCAATTATATACGATTTTAATTTCAAAAGAATGATATTGTTGTTAGTGCGTATGTACAGAATACCGTCTCCATGAACGAGATAAGATTTGTTTCCCCATCGTAACCAATCAAGAATAATTTTCATTTGATGATTATAAATTATTTTTAAGAACATGATATAATTCTATATAGGAATAAGATACATCCTATACATAAAAAACATAGATTATGTAACAAAACATTTAAAAGAAAATGAGTATGTTAACACCGGAAAAGATGATAATATTAAAATATTATTAACAAAGAAATATTATAAGATCATATATGATATAATATTTATGTATATGATTCTTGTATAATTTAATAATAATTATATAACTATTATACATGAGTTTAATGTACACACTACCAAAGATATGTACTAGGTAACGGTTAATTCTATAATCTCTTCATTATCCAAGGTTGTTAACACATGATTATCTACTGGGGTTTCTTTATCATTCTCATACATTTTACATAAAATGTATTTCAAAATATTTTTACTATTTACTAGTCTATGGATTAAAGTCATATATAACTTTATTTGACCTTATATGTTTTTAATGGTATCTTTTTGTCATTTTCCAAACAATGTATTTTTTGACCTTTTCGTCAAAAAGAAGGTAAGAATGTTTGTTTTTAACTTATATAGAAGGTGTGGCTATTTTCCACCATTATAACATCTTCGAAGCTTCCCTTAAAAGATTATAATAAATTTTTTAAATAAATTCTTTCTTCTTTAATAATGTAACATTAAATGATTCAAAAAATAGAAATATATTTTTCTCTCAAATAGTTTTGATTTCATATATTTCATCATCCATTGATGGAATTTATAGTTGTACGAAGTTAATTCATTATGATACAAATCATCAATATTGTATTGAATGATTTGTGAATGTTTGAATATGGATGTGTTATTTTATACCATTCATTTTTTATGGATAAAGTAATGAAATATTTTATTCTAGTTTTAATTCAAAGGTTTATGTGATCTTTTAATATTTTCATATGATGAATGTGTTGGACTTAGTAAGTAACGGGTGGAGCCCGCTATATCTACTCGATGCATTGGTAGGTCTCATGAGAGAAACTTGTGTCTTGGAAATATTCCGTGACAAAATCTTATTTGTAGTCTTGGAATAAGGCCTTGCCAATTTGGTTATGAATGTATGGCATAATGCATTCCATCATTATGAAAGTGGATATTTTATTTTGAATGTGATTATAAAATTATTAGAATATCCATGTGAATAATTTAATGAAATTATTTGATTTAATATTTTCCATATTTTTCGAATGTTCATGTTTAAAAGTATTTTCTTAGTCTTATACATTGCGTTAAATTTTTATTCTTACTTATGAAGGGTTCTGTTATATTTTTATATTTACAGATCATCTGAGCTCATTTTTTCTATTTTTATTTTTCCCATGATGAAAAATAGTATATTATGACTGACCTGTAGGGATGGTATGAGAGGACATGAGTGTGGTATATGGAGATAATGTTATTGTAGTTTTCCATTTTATACTAAAATGTAAAACTTATAAATGTATGTAGTGTTTCCAAGGCTACTAAACTAATTAGTCTTTCGATACATGTACTTTTGTGATCATGCCAATGTTATGTAATAATTCACTCACTCTAGGTAACTAGGGACGGGGAATTATAGTTGGTATCAGTGGTTGTTTTGTAAAAACCTTGGAAACTAGATTTAGATAAACTCTTATTAGAGTACATTACCCTATGATAGACTTCGAGGATTAGTATAGAAGAACTTCCTATAATTTTGGTAATGTAGTGATTTTTGAGTTTTTCGAGCAATACAACCCTGTCTGGATACGAGCAGGTAGAGGCGGCTCTTGCAAAGATGCACCTAGGGGTAAAACCCGACAACAATACTTTGAGCTAGGCTTGAACAGGAACTGGTGTACAACAATATTCCTTGATACACTCTTCATTATGACAATTCTGGGGGATATGCTTAGGATAATTATCATTTTCATTAGAAACCATTATGAAGGGTTTAAGAGTATATACATCCTCAAAGAAAACATTTTTATTCTTATGGATTATATTCATTACCATTTCAATTTATGTTAAATGTTTTACAAGTTAATAATTATGTGTTGCGACTGATAAACTAATCTACTGTATGCTATTGTTTAGAAATGGCACCTTGTGAAAAAAAATGGAAACCATATCAATGCACATAATACATGTAGGTATTTCTATCCTACTGAAGATAATTATAGTGGAGCTAGTGATGAAACTGGTGCTGATCATCATATCACCATACTCAGACAACTCACTCGGGTTATAAATAATAACCATACCCATATATTGAACCCTGATCAACAACATGGAGGATCAATGTTAGACCGCTTCATGAGGCAATAACCACCAACATTCAATGGGAGTACAAATCCATTGGTTTCTGAAAAATGGGTAGGTTCCATCGAAAAAATATTTCATTATTTGGGGAGTAGCGAAGGGGAACAAGTTGTTATGGTAGTTTATCGCATCATGGGAGATGTTGATCAATGGTGGTCATTGATTCAAAATACAGAGGAAGATGAAGAAGTATCAAATATGTAATGGATGGTGTTTAAAAATATTTTCATTGAAAAATACTTTCCTCATGACCATTGAGCGGATATGGAAAGACAATTTCTAAGTATGAGGCAAAAAGAGGATTAAAATTTCGTAATGTATGAAGATACCATTAAAAGGATAGAATTTCATGTTGGAGATTATATATGTAACATGGGAAGTAAGATTGATTGATTCTATGAATGAATAAAACCATTTCTCCATTGATTATTAGTCTCAGAATCCTTATCATCGTACGAAGATATTGTTTCATGTGCTATCAATTCATAAAATGAATTCTCTATTTCTTACGACATTAAAGAAAAGAAAGTGAAGAAGAGATTTGTTGATCACTCTGGAAATGAAAATAAGGGGATGAAGGGAAATGTTGAATATCCACCCTTCATTAACAATGGGAGGAAACACCCTAGTACCTGCTTTAATGGAATTGGAGTCTATTACTAGTGTGGTGAAAAATGCCACAAAGCTCGAGATTGCAAGGGGAAAAATGAATCTACTGGTGTTCAATGCTACAATTATAGGGAGGAGGGACATTATGCAAATGAATGTCCTAAACGCCAAGGAATCATAACAAATAAAAGGCCAAGGGATCAAAGACATGATTATGCTATCACTACTACTTTGGTTGAAGCTCTTAAAGATGTGGTGGTGGGTAATTTAATGGTTTCTCCAAGTTTAACCAATTATTTATTTGATTCTATATCATCACACTGTTTCATATATTCTCAATATTCTAATAAAATTAGATATTTCCAATTTTATTTAACAAAGGATTTGTCAGTAAAAAATCCTAATGGTAGAATCATTGCAACAATGTTTTGTGAATATGTTCCCATTAGAATATATATTTGTTCTTTATCTGTTTTTCACATCTTTATACCCGTGATTGAAGTTGATATATTCCTCAGTATGGATTGGATTTCAGACCCTGATGCGAAAATTTATTGTCAGAAGAAGGAGGTTACAATTTTTGATTATGATAAGGAGTACATTATATTTATATCAGAAAGGTCACCACATGATTCTTATATAGATCCACCCCTAGTTGATCAACTAAATTCATTTATTATGGAGAAATAGAATGAAATAACTATGGGTGAGGAATGTAATGTTTGAATATAGGATGTACCTACTGTACAAGAATATTCTGATGTGTTTCTAGAGAATTTACATGGACATCCTCCAGAACGAGAAATTGAGTTTTCAATTGATTTAATTCCTGGTTAAAGGACCATATCAAAAACCCCTTATAGAATGGCAATTGTGGAGTTAGTGTAACTAATGAAACAACTAGAGGAATTGAGTAATAACGTAATTATTCAACCTTCTATTTCACTTTGGGGATCACCTATTCTTTTTTCTAAGATGATAGACGGATCTATGTGGTTGTGCATTGACTATTGGTGTTCAATGATATAACAATTATAAACAAGTATCCCCAACCTCGCATTGATGATTTATTCGACCAACATAATGGAGCTCAACATTTTTCAAAGACTGAATTTCAATCTGGATATCCTCAGTTGTGTGTGAAGAAGGATGAAATTCTGCAAACCATATTTTGAACCAGGTACATGCAATATGATTTTACAGGAATTCCTTTTAGGTTGACTCATGCACCCTATGTTTTTATGGATCTGATGAACAGAGTTTTCAAAGAATATCTTGATGAAAATATAGTGGTATTTATGGATGATATACTGCTATGCTTCCAAATCTATGAAGATCATGAAAATCACTTGCGCATTATCCTAAAGACTATTTGAAAAAATAAATTTTAGTGTATGTATGAGAAGTGTGAATTATGGATTAAATAGATTTCTTTTGTTGGCCATATTGTTTATATGGATGAAATCTCTATTGATCCTCCTAAAACAAGATCAATTTACGAATGGCCAGCACCAATGATTATAATTGAGGTATGCAGTTTTGTTGGTTTAGAACGTTATTATCGATGTTCGGTTTAGAATTTTTCACGATTAGCTAAACCATTAACCAAGATCATACGTAATGGGGTTGAATTTATTTGGAAAAAGGAGTGTGAAGAATGTTTTGAAGAACTGAATAGATTATTTGTCAATTCTTTTATCTTGAATCTACCATCAGGGAATGATGATGTTGTTATCTACAGTGATGCTTCAATGAAAGGACTTGGTTGTGTCCTTATGCAGAATGATAGAGTTATTATATATGCTTCATTATAGCTAAAAATTCATGAAAAAAACTATCCTACTTGTGATTTTGGGTTAGCAACTATAATCATTTCATTGAAGATATGGAGACACTATATCTATGGTGAAAAATGTGAGATATATACTGATCTCAGGAATTTGAAGTATATTTTCTCACAAAAGAAAATCAACATGAGGAAAAGGATATGGGATTAACTACTCAAGAATTTTGACTTCACTATACACTACCACCCAGGGAAGGAAAATAAGGTGGACGATACTTTTAGCAGAATGGATCAGCGAGTTATGTAAATGATGAGAGTTGAAATGGATCATACTTTCTTGGACAGAGTGAAAATGGATATGGGAATAATCATTGAAGGTGAATAAACAATACTTTTTCAAGTAGTTGTCAAACCATCCTTACAATAAATGAGAATGATTTCGTATATAGATGTTGAGGAATTTCAAAAAAAGATTAAAACTGTGAATGATGGAAGATTGAGTGACTTCATATATGAAGATGGAATTTTGAAATTAGGGTAGAGACATTGTGTTCCTAACATACCTGATCTAAAAATAAAATTTTTGGATGATTCTCATTACTCCCATTTCATTATGCACCCTTGGAGCACTAATATTTATAGATATTTGAAGAAACATTTTTCTTGGGACAACATGATGAGGGAGATAGGCGATTATTTTTCCAGATGTATGGTTTGTCAACAAGTGAAAGCTGGAAGGCAACATTCTAGGGAAGTCATGAAACCACTTCCCATACCTGAGTAGAAATGGGATAACACTATGATGGACTTTTCCATGGGGATACCAATTAATCCTACAAGTAATTATTCAATATGGGTCATTATTGATTGTCTTACCAAGACATAACATTTTCTTTCTATAAGTGAATTACTAGAAAGACTATATATTAATGATGATGTAAGACTCCATGGTGTACCCCTATCTATTTTTTTTTATCGTGATACCAGTTTTACATCAAGATTATGGAAATGTATTGAAACGAACATGGATACAGAACTTAATTTTTAGAACTGCCTACCAACCTTAAACAGATGGACAATCAGAACAAACTATTCAAACCTAAGAATACATGTTGTGATCTTGGTCACATGACTTTCAGGGTATGTGGGATCAACAAATACATTTGGTTGAATTTTCCTATAACAATTTCTTCCATTAATGTATAAATATGGCACAATATGAAGCATTATATGGAAATAGGCATCGCACACCACCTTGTTGGGATGATGCTGGTGAAAGAAAACTCATTGGCCTAGAACATGTTGAGAAACAATGGAAAAGGTAAATGTTATCTAAACCCGCATCAAAGCTGCCCAATGTAGACAAATGATCTATACTGATAACCGAATGATGAATTTGTAATTTTAAGTAAGAGATCAATATTTCATAATGGTTTCTCCATGGAGAATTGTTATATGTTCTGGAAAGAAAGGTAAATTGAGTCCCAGGTATATCGAACCATTCAAAACTCTAGAATGAATTGGGGTTGTAGCTTACCGTTTCACAATGGCACCAAGTCTATTGAAAGTTAACGATGTGTTCCACGTATCACTATTGAGAAAATAAATTCCTAACCAAACACTTGTACTCAACTATGAGAAATTATAACTGGAACTTGATCTATCTTATTGCGAAGAGCATGTTAAGGATCTTGATACAAGAGAATAATTTTTGAGAAACCTAATGACTCTTCAGGTAATATTTCTATGGAGAAACCATAAGATGGAAGAGTCAGCATGGGAACATGAAGAACATATTATGAAGAACCACCCAAGTATTTTTATTCATTTATATTCTACAAATTTCAAGGAATAAATTATATTAAGGAGGGGAGAATGTATCACCCAAATCTCTCACTGTATGTTTCCCTTTGAATAAAGCAATAGCTTGCGTTTCACACAACTTCAGGATTCCAACACACGACGACCAATCAAACTAGCCATTATCAATAGTAATATCCACTTTTAGAAATCTTAAATATTTAATTTTTTATGAAGGACTTCATTTATGAATTCATAATATCGAAATTTGCTTAGGGTAACTTTTTGGTATTTTTCTAAAAACTATCAAATTTTGATGGGTAGTGAAAAATACTACGTTATTGGTTAAAAAAAAATATTTTTTTAAAATAATTAATTATATTATTTAAATATATATTACATAAATATAGGTAAATAATACAATTATAAGATCAATTTAATTTATTGGATTCATTTTATAATATGTTTAAATATATAAAATTTTATTGAAATTTTACAATCTTTTACCCACCTCATAGGGGCATTTGAAAATTCGCATAAAACATAATTATACCACATCTGTGAATTTAATTCCAAAAATAAGAGAGAAACAGTTGATATCATTATTTATATTGTGGTTCAATGAGAAGAAAATAATTTTTTGTGAATAATCACTATTTACATTTATTTACCACCGTTAAAAGTACATAGGGTGATTAAAGGTAAAATGATATTAATTTTTACCCTCACACATGTCCTAGTTATATTGGATAATTTTATCTCAACCAAGAAAACCATAAGAACAAAAATTATCATTTAGGTATACTTGTATTAGAATAGTAGATTTATTATTAGTTTTTATAAGGAAGAGTTAGAAGAGTTAAAACCACCGTTTAAAAACTGAACCATTTTTAATATAGAGATTTATAGAAGATAAATTCAACTATAAATATTAAATAGAAAGATAAAAAAGTTTTCTACCCAATGGTATTATTTTTATAATTATTAGACGTTAAATATTTTAATTAATTATGACACAATGATAATGGAGTAATTAACTTATTAATGAAATATTAAAATAATTCATATTATAATTTCAAAAAAAAATTAAAATTAAAACATTTGATGAATTACTCGAATTTTATAGGTTAATATGAAATGTTATAATTAATTTATTTAAATTTTTTTTAATTAATCATTCTATTATGTTTTTCAAAAAATCATTTACCAAATAGTGTCAAAATGGACATAAAAGAGTTTTTAAAACAAATATTATATTATTAATTGATATTCTATTCCTAAAAATCTAAGGTTTGGACAAATGACATAGATAAGGATATATATATATATATATTAATAATGAACTACTAGGGATATCTTGTATTTTTTAGTAAGTTTATTAACCATAAAAGATAAATATACAAAGTGACATGGTAAATGTCAAACTATTTAACTAAGAGTAAAATATAAATTATAAGCTTAATATGTTGACCTAAACCTGTCAAAAAATATATTGGTTGAACGTATTTCAACCCATCCCCACCCTAGACTTAAAATTAGTCACATTGGAGCCATTATAAACCGAATATCGATTTATTATAAAATAATGTGTTATGTTTTTCTAAGGTTCCCCTCACCCCTCATAGAAAAGCCCACTTCCCCTTATCTCAATTTCACACCATCATACCATTGGCTCATCCATCCCCTAACCAAATATCCTCTCAAAATCGCTCACTTCATCTTAGTGGCCTAACATTAGTCAGAAAGCCAACCTATGGAGCCATTTTGATCAAATCAAAAGGAAGAACCCGAACAAGAGATAAATATTTCACCACCACTTTCATGTTCTTTTCTTATTCCACTTCCTCTTTCATTGTTGTTTCCATTATAATATAATAACTCCAGTATCGTCAATATATTGTGATGTTATTATATAATTTTAACAACCATTTTAGATATTTTATACATCCTGTGAATAAAAAAGTCACCACACGTCCGTACATATTTCTTACCATCACCACGTCGTGGTGTAGTTTTTATTCAAATTTTTCATCATTTGGATGGATATACTAATGAGTATAAATGATGAAAATAATAAATATAACATTATAATTATTATGTATATATGATATACCATCCAATTATATAAAATTTTAATATCAAAATAATGATATTGTTGATCTTGAGTACATATGGAATATCGTCTCCGTGAACGCGGTTAGATTAATTTCCCCATCGTAACCATTCAAGACTAATTTTCATTTGATGATTGAATATAATTTTTAAGGACTTTATATTATTCATTATATGATTATGATACAACCTCTCCATAAAAAACATGGCTTATATAAAAAAACATATAAAATAAAACAAGTAAGTTAACACCCAAAACGATGATAATAATAAAATATTTTTAACAAATCAATATTAGAAGATCATATATGAAATCATATTTATTTATATGATTCTTTTATAATATAATAATAATTATTTAATTATTATACAGGAGTTTACTGTAAACTCGACCAAGGAAATGTACATGGTAAGGTTTAATTTTACAATCTCTTTATTATCCGAGATTGTATATATGTAATTATCTACTGGGACTTCTTTATCTTCCACATCCTTGATTATTAAAAATGTATTTAAAAACATTTTCACTATTAACAATACAATGATTTAATTTAATTTATATCTTTATTTTACCTTACGTGTTAATAAAGTAATCTTTCTGTCGTTTTCCAATGAAGGTAAATTATGACCTTTTCATCAAAATTAAGTTAAGAATGTTTGTTTTTAACTTATATGGCATGTGTGGAAATTTTCTGCTATAGTAACATCATCGGAGATTCCCTTACATGCATATAAGAATACTTTCAAATAAATTTTTTCTTTTATAATTATCTAACTTTAAATGATTTCAAAAAAATAACGAGATATTTCTCTCAAGTATTTTTTCTCTCATCTATTTCCACATCCATTGATGGATCTTACAATTTTTTGAAGTTAATTCATTATGATAAAACTCTCCCATATTGTATTAAAGGTTTTGTGATATTTTTTACTATGGATGTGTAATTTGTATACCTTTCATAGTTTATGGATAATGTATTGAAATTTCGTATGAATGTTTTAATACGAATTTTTATATTTTGTTTAACCTTTTCGTATGAGAAATGCATTGGACTTAGTGAGTGATGGGTGGAGCCTGATATAGCTCCTTGATGCATTTTTAGGTCTCATGAGTCAAAATATTGTCTTGGAACAAGGCCTTGAAAAAATATTATTTGTAGTATTGGCATATGTCATTGACTATGTGGTTATGAAAGTCTGGAATTATGCATTACATCATTATGAAAGTGGTTATTTGATATTGCATGTGATTATTTGGCTAGTAGAATATCCAGGTGAATAATTAAATGGAATTATTTTTTTTCATGTTAATCTGATGATAATGTTAAAAAGGCTTTTGTTTTAGTCTTATACATTTCCTTAAATGTTTATTCTTATTTATGAATGTTTATGCTCTATTGTTATCCTTACTATGCATCTGATCTTATCCCATTCTAGATTTTATTTTTCCCAGGAAGCAAAAAGTATATTATGACAGACCTGTAGGGATATTATTAGGCGTTATGAGTGTCGTATGTGGAGACAATATCATTATAGTTTTCTATTTTATAATTAAAATTAAATCATATTAATGTATCTAGTGTTTCCAAGGTTCTTAACTAATCAATATTTAGAGACATGATCATTTGTGATCATGACAATGTTATGTAATAATGCACTAACTTTGGGTAACTGGGGTCGTGGAATTACAATATGGGTATATAAATGAAGTAATGAATGGAACTTGTGTTCACTACTACCTAGGAATGAGTGTAAAACAAATAGATCATACCTTTAATCATCTCATTCGATACGAGGTCATGCGCCTCCAAAGCCTGCATCTTTCCCCGACCCTGACTGCCAGATCCCTCAGCCTAACATGGGTACCTAGTTGAGGTGGTGGAGGGATTTCATAGAATCTTCTAGCACCCATAACTCCTCATTAAACACTTCCATCTCTACCTCCATTTGGACCACCTTTATCTCAAATGGGACATCCTTGATCACGATGATTCCTCTTCTTTGGCAGTATGTTAGATATCTTCTTACACTGCTTGACATTTCTGGTCAAGTAGTCTCACGCTATGTGACCTCAACTATAACAGGAATAGCCCTAAACATCTTCAAGATCATGTCATCTAATGTTTGATGGATTCCACAAATGACTCATCCCTATGATTCCCACGCCATCTTCTTATCTATAGAATTACTATAATAGATATATATATATCACAAGTGTTTAATA
Organism: Viscum album; assembly: GCA_963277665.1. NCBI lineage: Eukaryota > Viridiplantae > Streptophyta > Magnoliopsida > Santalales > Viscaceae > Viscum > Viscum album. The sequence goes on along the minus strand of OY728128.1, from coordinate 409,113,958 downwards.
TAGTACCCTGACATAGGTGGGGATGCCCATGAGCACCTTTCTAACACAGATCTCTCTCTGTAGTCCCTGATCGAACTATCATGTTCGGATTCAGCCATCCCAATTCATGTCAAGGGAGTACTGGGTAGGGTTTCTGAACTTATCTGTGCACTCATACATTGTTATCCCTTGCTGTTGTAGCTTCAGAATATCCTAAATATAAACAGAAAAAAGCAGTAGTGGTATTACTACACACATAATACCTGTGGGAAGTCAGGCCATGAGAGTTTCAAATCATCATGTGTTTGGGTAACAATACACCAGTGACTCCTATTTTCACCATGGAAAAGGCTAGCTACTAGCACAACCATTTGATTCATAAATTTATAGATGAGCCTTAATACATACTCCACTAATTACTATAACCAACCAAATTCCTCTTAAGGATCTATCTCACCATTAAACTATAGCCACATCTCATGCTAGAACTCATGGAGTGCGCTTAGTCTGTGTACATCCCCAACCTGCTCACCTAGATTAATTTACTACATGATATATTGTGGTACTTCTATATACCCATCTGGAGAAACAAGATCATATGATGGACCTTGAACTGAGGACTCATTTCTCATCAAATCATCGTCATGATCATGAACTCGTATCCTAGTTGGCTTTTATCCTGTAGGTATCCTATAATTTAATCAAGTAACGCCATGGTTAAATGATCACATATGTATATAAAAAATGGGGGGAATACATAAGAAGGATAGAAAAATCTTCAATCATATTTGAGGAATGTTCCATTTATCCATAAATATACTTCCTCGATATGATGAATCGAAAATAAGGTTGTCATGTCCTTGTTAAATATATATATTGGCTGTCTACACCATCACTAGACTCCCTGGACTAAGATCCCCAATCGAGAAACTTTTATATTGTTTCTATATCCCCAACCAAATCCTTATAAGGAAACTACTCTAAAATTTTTCCCAAGGATCGAACCATCAATGATACTAATATTTCATAACCCCACCCAAAGCTAGGGCTCGATCCAAAACATGCAGATGCCCTCCTACAAATTCTATTGGCTAGAGACCAATTCCAAAGGCATAAATAACATAGGTAGGCATTTTACTAAGTACCTGAATTCAAAAATACATCCATCATTACATAGAAGTGTAGAGGGATTAAAATTAAAATATGGAAAATACTAGGGAAACAACAATGAATGTAAAACCTCTATATAGTACAAGAGTATGGTAGTTTCCACTAAAAAGTAAAGGGGAAAAATACACCCCCATCCATAAATATGTCCCCACCTGAAATAACTAGAAAGTGAAATAATGATAGATCCCAATGTATACTCTCCAAGCTATGACCACCATATATGGTCCAATGTACCATGTATCCTTATTCTCTTCTTAATTCACCACCGAAATTTTTGTCACCTACATAAGACAAGACACATGTTGGAAAATCCCATACAGAGGTGACTGTATACATTACTATTAGGATGCACCAAATTATGAAGGGGGAGAAGTAATAAGTACTATATAAATAGAAATATTGAATATAGGAAAATAAAGCATAATATAGTTAAAGGGAATAGCTCAACCCAAAACAAGTGTGAATTTAATATCATCAATCACAAGGGGATAAATATGGTGTGTAGATGAACCACACATTGACCCTTTCTCACCTATAGTAGGTGAGTAAACACTTCAAACATTGAGAATATAAAAATGAAATGCATGTGGAATACCTCATACATCATCGTATGTCATGTACAAAGAGTATGAAAATACAATGGTTTGGATACAAAAGGTATATATATATATATTCATAGTCAAAGAATCCCAGAAGTGAGTGTAATGGGATATCAATCTCACATATCTGTCTAAGAAGAAGAGTCAACTGTAGTTCCAAAATTACATCAATGTTTCCCAACCTCTTGCATATTTTTCCAGAAGTAACTATGTGAAGGGACAAACCATGACACTATGCCAAGCAGTTGAGGGGACAAAATCATTTAGAGTAATTATGCCAAAGTGAGTAAGGGGGGTTACACTATATAAATATTTGTAGAGGAGTCATTCCCAATGTTTATAGGGGGTCCACACTAGTGTCATGAGGACCCACACCCTATCTGATAAGGTGTTCCACTGGGTAGTAAGAGAGCCACATCCAATCTAATGGAGGGTTACACTCAATATTTTGAGGAACCACACCCTGGTGTAAAAGGTGGTTCCACTATAGTCATTGAGGACCTTGAACCTATCAAATAGGTAGGTTCCACTTAGTATGTAGTTATAGTGGACACACACCAAGGATGATGGGGGTGGAGACCACACAATAGTTCAAGGATCCATGCCCTAGTATGATAGGGGGTTCCACCCTAGTCATCTAGGACCCACCTCCTATCTGATTGGGGGTTTCACAATATAAGTAGTTGTGGAGGCCATGAACCTATGATGATTGGGGTTCCACTCTATTTGTTGAGGAACCATGCCCTAGTGTGATAGGGGGGATCCACTCAAGTCATTGAGGACTGATTCCCTATCTGATAGGGGTGTTCCACTTGGTATGTAACACAAACGGACCTAGTCCCATGGTGATTGGGGGGTTAAATCTATAGGAAGCCTTTAGTGATCATGTCAGGTAACTCCCTTCATTGAGAATCACCTAACAAATATCCATTACAAAAAATATTTTACATACTTTCAAAAATTCCACAAATGTGAGAACCATCTCATTATATGTTGAAACCCCATAGTTTAGGTTACTAGTGGGCCACAATATGATTTCAAATGAAGGAGGTACATAATGATAATGATTCCTCCTAATGATCCAAGGGGTCCATGGTGGGTTAGGGGTCCCACACAATGTGTGGTCCCAATCCTTCACTTTGTTGTGTAATTATAGGTACAAATCGTGACAACATGAATTTCTTCATGGATTGTAGAGGATATAAAATGTGTTTCCATTCAACTTGGGGTCATTCCCAGTTATTGTTCATGTCCATTTATCCACCCTGTATTAAATTACTTTACACCATGTTTGTGTAATTTGGTACATGTACATGTGCTTTCGCATGTACTCCTGCATAGGGTCCTGCTCATGTGTTCCACCAAAGGGATCTTCCACCCAGGGATGACGTACACAGTGTGAAAGAGGGATACACAACATACCATCGTTGTGAATTCATGAACCCTTGACTCCATTGATAAGGGGTTGAATGAAATATGTACATCACAATACAGAACATGTAGTCAATTTTTTCAGAAATCCAGATCCATGATCTATGATTCAAATATAGCCTCACCACTTCCTATCTAGACTAATAACTACCTAGGATTAGTTGATCTAGTGTCACCTGGAATAATTCGACCCTACGACTGTTGGAAACTCAATTTGCAAAGCCCCGCACGAATTGCGTAACACCACACATGATCCTACTTCTTCTATCAATAATGATTTGAAATTTGATCACCAAAATGATCATCCAAAGCCATAAATCCCCCTATATTTTTCCTTTATTTAATCCATCAAAGCCTCATTATTCTATTCATCAAGATTATGAGGGTCTTATCAGTCTTGTTACCACCTGACAATGTCAATCAAGGATCGCATTCTCCTATTGATGAATAACATGAAGAAATATGGGGTAGAAAAGAAAAAGAACTTATTTTTAACAATAATTTTCCCAATTTTCTTGGATAATGATTAAGAATGTGGAGAACCAGGTTACAAAAACAAGAAAGACAATTTAATCAGTACATAAGATCACGAAAAGGATGCACAATTATCATACATTAATAGAAGGGATTGATCTACAAAAACCATTGAATCAAAAGGGACAGAAACTCAAATTTATGAATCCTAACATGATATTGGACCTTTCATCTTCAAAGAACATGCTCACTAATGAATGATGTATGAAATTATTTTCCCTTCTTCCCAATATTCTCCGATCCGAAGTTCTATCATCATCTGATGTGATTCTCCAATAGACGGAGGAAGGAGAAGCTCTCAGTGATTCCAGGATTATGATGCTAACCCTAGGAAATTCACCATGGTAGTGTGTTTTAGATATTTAAATTAAATTAAATAAATAAATCTTTTAAATTATTTATTTAATTAATCCACATAACATACAACCAATGGGTGAGATGTTTGAACGCCCTGGGACAACGTATTTTAGGTTGTTCGAAGGGTAAACAACTTGTTCCAAACTAATCCATGGACATGAATATATTATGCGATCTTATATTTAACATTTATCTTGTTTTATTTATGAAATGGTATTCTTGAAAGATAAAATATAATAAATATTTTTATAAAACTAATTTTTTTTACATCAGGCATCAGAATTGCATGTCGTCTCAACTTCAAGATCTGGAAATATATATAGAAATATTTCAATATCATTCAAGTCATAATATGTGTCTCTAAAATAAATTAAAGATTGAAATACACACAAGAAAAACCATTATGTGAATACCCACCCCCCTACACCACCCACAGCGTTGAGGGAATCCATTCCCCTCCAAGAGCTTTATTATAAGAGGCAGTCAATGCTTTTCATAATTTTTCTATGAAATTTTAATCAGGTCGACACTTATTCATTTACTATACTAATATTCTACAGGGTGATTTTTTATTATTTATATCTATCTGCACCCATCGATCACCTCTTTTCAAGGGACACTATGTTCAATTTACAAGGATATATTCTATACAATAGAAAACTTCTAATAGGACATGTGAGAGTGGGGATTAGTGTATCTCCTGAGCCGAGCAATGAGCTACCTATTCCAATTTATTATGAATATATTCATATGTTTGAGAAAGCTAGTGGAACATTCATATAATGGATGTTAGATATTTTAAAAAACCATATTAACATATAGTTACTCATTTTCAATTTAGTTTTTATAAAAAACATTTAACAATTAATGAAAATTGTTTGAACCGATGATTTTTATTAAAGATGTTAAAAGTGAAGGGGTGAAATGTAATTTCAAATAAAAATCTAAACTATCATCCAACCAATAAAAATATTTCTTCACAATGCAACATTACCCTACATCTTCAATTTCTTTATTTAGTATCATTAAATGTTTAGGGATATTCAACATTAGAAAATGGTACTATAACCATAATTGATTGTGAAGAACAAATTTATAGAGATTAGATTATAGAATATAGTAGTCATGATAATGTAAAGAAAATCATTATTCATGAATGGATAGGATCCTCAATTACAAATGTATACATGAGGTGTGTTTTCATGATTTCTCTATCCAATAGCTGATATAATATGATAATTATAAATGAATACTATTCATATTTTTTTCAAGTGTATATATGAATAAATTTCAAAGGGAAATGACTATGAATAGAATGTTGGACTCATTAGTCCTCACATAACTTTTATATGAGAATACAAATTGTATACAATGTAAAACGTAGTAATAGAGGAATAACTAGACAAATTTAATGAAATCAAACATTTGGGAAAAAAATTCTTAATACAAATGATTTAGGTGTAAAACACTATAATTTAATAATATCAAATATATTTTAATTCATTTCATAACAGAATTAATTTTTTGAGTATCACTGGATATTAATTATAGTAAACTAATTTTCTATATTTAATTAATGGATACCCAAAAAGTAGACCCCATGCGATGATTTTTTATCAATTTTTAATACATTTCATACAATGTTTTACAACTGAAGATCACGTTAAAATTTTTATTCTATGTTATAATGAAAATTATTTAATTATATGGTGGTGTTTAAATATTATCTAAATCATGGCTTGAAGAAAATCCATGAAAATAAGAAACTTATCAACTTCTTTATGTGGATAACTATTATGGTATATAAAATTATATTTCTCTATCAAAACATATATCAAAGAAAATTATTTAATTTTATCAATGTTTCATAATGTTCTAAAAAACTAATGGGAAATAATGTGGCTACTATATATCAAAATTTATGAAATATATCTTATTAAATCAACAAACTAGAATCCCCAAAGTGGAATTTTTGAAGACAATCACAATTTCATTTAAAATATTTATTAATCCTTTATTTATTTATATTTATCCTGTACTACCAAGGCTATAGAAATTATTCATATTAATAGGGAAAATATACTTGTTTATAAACTAACGGGAACATACTTGGTGTAATAATGTGTACTGATGTCATGAGAAAGGGACTACCTAATAATTATTTAGTACATTTCACATCATTTAAACTAATTATTTGTTAACTAGACTATATGTGTTATTTTACACTTTAGAAAAATGATCCAATAGTCATTTGTGACATGTAAGAATCAACTAAACCTAATTTCAATACATGGTGTGTCCGATATGACTAAATGTGTGTGTTTTTAGTTTAAAATTGACATTTTAGTTGAAAATAAATTTCACATACTAAGAAACCAAGAAATTGTATTTAGATTGTTTTTTTACATTAGGAAAACAGTATTCTAGCCACATGTGCAATGTATGTATTTTCCTCATCTCAATCTGACACACAATGTTCCCGATATGAATCAATGTGTTTTGTATCAATTTAAAAAAAAAATTATTTGGAAACACATGTCACTCAATGAATATTGTTAAAAACACTTGGATTATCATGATAATTTATGAAAAATATTAATAAATAATTTATATTTTTAATGAATTAGCCTCATGTGTAATCGACAAACGATTCGACCAGTATGATTCAATGTCTTTGTACTCAGTTTAAAATAATATTTTACTAAAAATTGAAGTTACATTAAAAAAAATTACTTTTATATTATATTTATACATTTGAAAAATGATACATATGTTATTTTTTAATAATAGTGATTATCCTCAAACCAATGAGATGAATATATTGTAAACATTGTTACTCTAACTCTGTCTTTTAATTTTAAAATGAAATTTTTGTAACAAAGAAATGATATATACTCAAAACCAATAAAACACATTCCTATTGATTTTATATATTAGAAAAATGATCCATATTCCATTTTTTCATGTGTAGGATTTTTTGAATCTTCAATTAGATACATTGGGTGCCTAGTACAACTCAAATTTACATTATCTATTTCAAATTTAACATTTTGTTCAAAACATATTCCACTCACTAAAAACTAAGAAAACATGATCACATTTTTTTGATAATTTATTATTACAATTTAGATGTAATTTTTGATGTGTTGGAATTAGTCTCACTTCAAACTGAATCTCAATGTGACTATTATTTCTAAATGTTGTTGTTTTCCATTTAAAATGTAATTTTAGAAAAAAACAAAACTATCATTCTCAAAACTGGGAAAAACATTCACATTGTTTGATACATTAGTAAAATTATTCAAATATAAATTTTGATTTTTAGGAATTATATACACCTTAATATGATTCACAATAGGACCACTATGACCCCAAGTTTGTGTTTTTTAAATTGCCATTTTATAAAAAAAACAATATACTCAAAACCAGGAAAAAACATTTAGATAATTTTTATACTATAAGGAAATGATCAATAATACATTTCTGATATATAGGAATCATCCTTACATTAATCTAACGTACGGTGTTCATTGTATGGACTAAAGTGTGTGTTATTAGTATAAAATTGAACATTTACTTCAAAACATGTGTCAATCATAGTAAACCAAGTAAACATGCCCATATAGTATTTATAATTTAATAAAATGTTTCATAAGAATTTTTTTCCCATGATGGAATTATTTTCACATAAAACCAACACATAATGTGACTGGAATGACTCAACGTGCATGTTTTTAGTTTGAAATTACATTTCATTAAAAAAAAGTAACAAAATAAAAAATGAGAAAACACTTTTAGATTATTTTGATGCATTAGTTAAATTATCCATAAATCATTTTTGATGTGTAATAATGATTCTAACTTCAATATAATGTATATTTTGATCTGTATGGCTCTATGTGTGTATTTTAATATAAAATTGTAATTTTATTAAAAATTAAAGGTAAAAAAATGAAAATTAAGAAAGCGCAACATGATTATTGTTATACTTTGGGAAAATTATCCATAAGTAAATTTTTATGTGTAGGATATTTTCTTACCATAATATCACACATTGTGTGTATGGTGTGACTCAATGTGTGTTCTTTCAATTTAAAATTGTAATTTTAGTTGAAAACACATTTCACATAATCAAAACTATGAAAATTAATTCTTATTTTTTTGATACATTATGAAACTGATCCACACTACATTTTTTAACGTGTGGGAATAAATCAAAACTCAATTTGATACATGGTGTTCATAGTATAAATTAATGTGTAAATTATATGTTTGAAATTAACATTTTAGTAAAAAAGAGATTCACTAACTAAAATATGAAAAAAAACCCGGATTGTATTGATAATTTTCGAAAATGATTTATAATTCATTTTTAACATGAATGAATCAGTCAAATATTAAATGATCACCTATTGTGACAAATATGACACAAAGTATGTGTATTCAAAGGAATTTTATGTTATAAAAACAAATGAAAAACTATGAACAACGAAAATATATTTTTATTATTTTGATAATTTAGTAAAATGATCCACAAATAATTTGTAACATGTTGGAATCATCCACACCTCAATACGATGAAATGTGGGACTGGTAAGGCTCCAATTTTTACTTTTTCATCAAAATTGATATTTCTGAAAAAAGAAAAAATGACATACTATAAACTATAAAAATAAATCATATTGTTTTGATAATTTAGATTAATGATCCATAAATAATTTTTGATGCATAGGAATTAGTCGAACCAAAATCTGACACGTATTATGTCTGGTACGTCTCAATGTGTACGTTATCCGATAAAAATGGGAATTTTAGTTGAAAATGCATGGCACATACTCAAAAACAAGAAAACACATTAATATATTTCTGATACATTAGTGAAATGGTCCATACTTGTTTTCCGATTTATATGAATCAATGGTACCTCAATATGATTCATGGTTTCCTTGGTATAACTCAAAGTCTCTATTATTAATTTATAATTGACATTTTATTTCAAAATGTGTCACCTATTGAAAATAGTGAAAATTTGCTCAGATTATCTTAATATTTTAGGAAAACAATATATAATTCATTTGTGATGTCTAGGAATTAGTATCACATCATCCTAAAACAAAATGTTATTAGTATGACTCAATGTGCATGTCTTCAGTTTAAAATGACATTATAGTAAAAAAACAGAACGAACATAATCAAAACTGTGTGAGTTCACTCATGTTCTTTTTGATATTATAAGGAAATGATAAAAAGATCATTTTTAATTTTTATTAATTTTCTTAACCTTATTCGATGCATGATGTGACTAGTATGAGTAATAGTGTTTCATTTTATTTAAAATTTACATTTTAGTAAAAAAGTCAAGTGACATACTAAAAAATTAGAAAATTTTTTTTGATTGTCATGATTATTTAAGAAAATTTTCTCTAAGTAATTTGTGGCATCTTTGAATCAACCTCACCTCAATAAGATTCATAGTGTGACTAGTATAACTCATATTTTCTGTTATCAATCTAAAATTGACATATAAGTTTAAAACATGTGTCACTCATTGAAAACCATGAAAGCTTGATTGGATTTTCTTGATAACTAAGGAAAAATATTCTTAAGTCATTTTTTATGTGTAGGAATCTTTCTCACCATAAGTGGATACACTATGTGTGTGGTATTACTCAAATTCGGCTATTTCATTTTAAAATAACATTTTAGAGAAAAACAAGAGTGACCTACTAAACATAGAGAATACACTTTCGGATTTACTTGAAATTGTAGGGAAATGAGCCATATGATATTTTTTACAAGTAGGAATCTACTGCACCTCATCCAGATTCACAATGTGACTGGAATTAGACAATGCATCTATTATCTATTTAGAAATGAAATTTTTTTAATGTATTGTTTCATATTTGTGTCTCATTTGTTTCTTTATAATATCACTAACATGTGAATTATTATCTTATAAAGGTGGATTCTCTTGCTTTAGTATGGGTGGTTTTTTCATAAACTAATACCATGATTGATATTTTAGAGAGGGGGTTTGGTTGCAAAGAAAACGAAACCATTGATGTTACTGAATGTTTGTGATAAATTATACTATCCAATGTTATTTTTCAAAAAAGTTAAAATGTATATAATATTTTGTTTTTTGTATTTTTATGTAATTTATATTTCAATTAAATTGATAATTTTAAATATACTTTATTTTTTGCTGATGTCTATATTTGGGGCCAATATTTGGAACTATAGTGTGGAGTAATTTTAACAACGCATTGTAGTTGCATGGCCATTATCAGCGCTAGAAGGAAAAATGATAAATGGGAACCCACATATGTGATAGACTAGAGTCGATAAAGGCACTCCATTATCATAATTGTTTGAGCCCAAATAAATTCTACATTTATCATTTCCTTTTTATAAAATTAAAAGGGGCTCCTTTTTAACGACACATAGATAAAAATGCTTTCAAAAAATACTGGTGGATTTTTCTAGTGTTAAAAGAATTATCACTAGTAGTGGGCACCATTGATGCGAGTATCTATGTCTTGGATATGATTTCTGTAGTACCCCTTATTTTATTAACATAACCCTATTCATATGTTTTATGTATATAATTGTTATGGGTGATGGTTGGGAGAGTTTGGTGAAATTTCTATATGTTTTGTGGGCTAACGGAGAGGCGCACAAGCTGCACACAGTTTCCCAAAACCATGTTGACGTTCTTTGATAATTCATACAAAATATTAGGTTTAAGGATGAGATCATAGGCACAGTGTGTGTGCATATATAAGGATACCATGTAAGGAGTCAATATAAGGGTTTATAAAAAGCAGTAGCTAATGCACAATTAGCGCACAGTTTGTCTAACCATTTGAATTAACTGTTCCCAGAGATAAAGTTAGATCCTAAAAATTAGGATCTCACTAATTTTTCTTGTAACTCACTTGTTTTTTCTCAAAATTAGCACTAACTCAGTATTACTCTCCATTGAAGGTAGTATAATCTCTCCCAAGATATTTGGAGTCAATCTAAAGGCTATTTTTTGCGATTCAAAGGTCGATTCTTGTGGTAAGTGCCCATTATTCATCGTTTTTTCCATAGTTTCATAGACCTACTTCTCCTATCATCTTTTTTCATAGATATAAAACCTTTTGTGCTAGATATAAGATTATTTTTTCTAAATAATGTTATATCTAGTGTTTTTTATGACATAGGAGGTGATCTAAGGTAGATTCTTAGAATCTTGAACGGGATTCTTGAGCGATCTTCATCCATTTTCAGTTTTCGTTGAAACGATTGAGGTATGTGGCTTCAATTTAATTTCCCCTTAGAGGAACTATTAGTAATGCCTTCAAATTTAATTGTTTTTATGATATTAATTATCAATTTTCTGTTAAACATGTATTGGTAACCCCTTTTACTGATTGTTTAGTGAATTATGAAATTCTAAAAAGTTGGGCATTCAAGAATTTTTTTTTGTTCATTATTTTAAAATGAATTTTTTAAATTGGGTATTTTATGAAATATTGGTATGATGATTTAATATAAATGTTTACAATAAATGGTTGATTTTATTAAAATAATTTGGTTATTATGTTGGCTATTGTAATTTTTCCACATAGAAGGAATGGTTTAAATATGACATTATACGTGGTTCCAAAGGTGTAATGAAACAAATTATTTAATTACCTTTTGATTACTAGGTATATCGATGATAAACTACTCATGATTATGGATCTTTCCTAACGAAGCATGGATTCTTGGAATTTTATATATGTGGAATTAATTTCTTATTCAAGGATAAATATTTAAAATGGGTTTAATGCTTTATTATATTTTTAAAATGGAAAATAGATATCTATAATATATGTTGACATGGTCTTTAATTACATTTAGTTATAAACTATTTTTAGATGTGTTTATATTTAACTTTAAACTATTTTTTAAAATGGTTCTATATCAATTGATTTATTTAAATATTTATAACATTTCCATTCTAGTGGTTTGGGTATTTAAGTTATTGGGAATGTCCTATAATGTTTTATAATTTTCCATGATTTGGATGTTTGGTGCTTTTTAATATGTCATATTTCAAGATGAGGGAAAAGGTAGAGTACCACATGTTTTTATTAATACTTCATGATTTGTTGGTCTGTTTGGTGATGGTGGACAACTGAATTTATGTGGTGTCTTTTTATTTATCATTTACTATTTTCATTGAGGATTATTTTTCTTTTTCTTTAGTAAATTATTGGATCACTTTTTTATGAATGAAATTATTTAGTTTTCTTTGTTTTGATCATGAAATATATAGTTATTATGGGTTGTGGTTAGTTTTGTTTTTCCCTTTATCTTTAATGGGTAAATCATCCCCCAATTGTATTTGAACCCATTTTGTATTTATTTATAGACATTAGAGTCTTGGGGATGTCTCTTATTTCCTAGTATTGATTCATGGTATTCTCATGCCAATAGGAATAGATGGGTCGTTACAAATGATAGCATCATGGTCACTTAACTTTGGAATAAGTTGTATTAAGTTTTCATGGTCTTAGAGTTGACCATATTTATTACTTGGGTTGTGTTCTTATAATGTAATAGTATTTTCGAGACATGAAATGTAAAGAATAGAAAGACATGACTATCCTTTTTATACTGAACATCATGTTACCAGAGAGTCGGTTATATAAATGTTTTCGAGAAACTCATGGGATATTGAAATCTCATTGTCTTTGGGTTACCAAATGAGATGAGCATGGCTTGCATTGTATAGACTTGACTTCCCACTAGGATTCTGTTTATCGTTTTGAGTAATGTCAAAATATTTTGATTCATGATTATGATTTTTGAGTAAAATGAAGAAAAATTGCTTCCAAATGATTGACTTTTAAAAGGGTAGGATTGATGTATTTTGAAAATGAATTGATTTTCAAAAGAATGGGTAGTTGTAAATCAAAATTGATTATATTTCGAAATCTAAGTTTGATAGTTGAAGTGATATAATTTTAAATGATAAGCCTTCAGTTTTAGGACAGTGATACTTGCATTATTTTCTATTTGTTTAGCAAATGAAACCCAGTCAGCATCATATAATCAAAATGGAGGGAAGATGTGGGGAATGTGGTTGCACCTGAGCCATAGGTAAACCAAGAGCTGGTGTAGAGTATCATCTTAAAATTCAAATATGTGTACATTGGGATTCAGAGGGATGATCCATGACAAGAGGATCATTCTATCATCTTCCACAAAACAATCCACCCATCTTATAGGGTGATTCAAAACTGGAAAATTTATAGGAGTGGCTAAATAGGATGAATCGTGTCATTATTTTAATCTGCACACTAGTGATGTTAAATTTCAATATAGATACATATATTTCGATGAATATATCACACTAGTTGTGGGATATATTGCTGAAGGCTATAATAAATCAAGGCCTTTTTGGGAGTTGTTTGAGGAATTGTTCAAAAAAAAAATCAATCCTCACATGACAGAAATCAAAAGAACATTGAACTTCGTTGTCTTGAAACTAGAAAATATCTTAGTCATTAGATATGTGGATAAATTTAAGAATTTTATTTACACCAGAATTTGCATCTGGTTTGGCCTTTAATGAACAAATATTCTAATTAGGTATAAGGTAAGAAAATCGTAGAACAATGTGGTGCTTTGTATTATAGATTACACAAAGATAGTGAATAGAGATATAGTGTTTGAACGATACATATAAAGAGCTATGGGAGGAGGAAGCATGATGATACCTACAGATAATTGTGGGAACTGAAATGATGGGAGCAAGAGGAAGGTGACAACTATTTCCATGGTGGGAATAGGAATCAGAATCAATCATTTGGATCAATGAATCTTCATCCAAAAACAATTATCCATTCAAGCTGTTTCAAATGTTGTTTGTCTTATAAAATGAATTGAGAGTGTATGAGAAAACATATATCATTCCATAACTACAATAATATGGGTCGTACTTACTGCTATTGTCATAGATCTTTGAGGTTGAGTGCTCAAGACACTTCATAGGTGTCGCATAAATTGTATGATTTGATAGGGTAAGGCCGGCAGAATTAGACTCATTAGTAGAGAAGATATTTCCATGATGATTCTAGGAACACCATGATTCCTTTTCAAGGTAGATAATAGTAATTAAACAAGGATCAATGTGAAATAAGGAATCAATTGTATGAATTTTAGAAGATGACTATGGAATATCATGTTGCACCATCTTTGGATAGAGGTAAAATTAAATTGAATTCATACCTTATGAAAGTTGTATTTGATACAGATGCATCTCATTACATCATTTCATATCATGATGTTGAAATTATATGTTTGAAAATTAGATGATTCCTTCTATGATCAAACTGCAAACTCCTCTCGGGGAAGGAGAATTTAGGTCTTTCCCTTTATAGCGAATGTTCTTTAAATATTGATGGAGCTAAGATGAAATTGGACTTATAGATTTGTGAGGTGGATGTCTATGATGTAATCATTGTTCTGGATTTCTTGACAATGTTCAAGAATTACATCGACTATTATTGTAGAAATATTAGTATTACAACTATGGATGTCTTGATGTTTTTCCCATGAACATGTTTGGGTTACTACTTATAAGGGAAGTGGAGTTTACGATTGATATCCTTCAAGGGACTAGTAATACATCCCTTCTGATTTATAGGATGGGACAAATAGAATTAATTTAATTTAATGTATTGTTAAATGAGTTGGAAGGAAAATGTTTATTTTAGAAAAGTATATCTATGTGGGCATCACCCGTCCGGTTCATGAAGAAAAAAATTATATCTCCGAGACTATGCTTTGATTATTATAAGCATAAAAATGTTAAAATAATGAATTGATAAGCACTTCTATGCATTGTTGATCTGTTTGTTCAATTGACGAGAGACTAGTGGTTCTCTAAAATTTTCGTTCTATTAGGATATCTCCAATTGTGAGTTTGAAATGAAGATAATCCAAAGATAGTTTTCAAATGCAGATATGGACATTGTTACTATAAATTCATGCCTTTCGGTCCAATGAATAAACCAAAACATTTTATGAAGTCATTGAATAAAATATTTTAGAGATATATAGATTCTTTTGTTATGGTGTTTGTGGATGAAATATTGTTGTGTTCATGGAGAAGGGATGACCATCAGGGAAACATCTAATCAATGTTTGAAATCGTGAGAGATTGTTGAATGTATTCCAAATTTTCAATATTTGAATATGGACACAGGAGGTTCGTTTCCTTGTCCATTTGGTTGTTGAAAAAGGTGTTTTACTTGATCATGGAAATATTGAAGTTGTTATCTCTTAGAAACTACCAAACATTGTCTTTGAGATACGAAGATTTCATTATATTAATGGTTATTATCAGAGTTTTGTTTTTGGCTTCTCAAAACTAAGATCACCTAAGCCGTCAATTACAAAAAACAATGTTCGTTTTAAATGGATTGAGGAATTTAAGAAGTCCATTCATGTTTTGACTGTTCCTTTTACATCTTCACTAATCTTGGATTTACAAAAATCAGGACAAGGGTACGTGTTCTACAATGATTCCTTAAGATTAGGGTTGGGATGGGTTCTCATGAATAGATACCATGTTGTTTCTTATGGTTCAGGGAAGCTAAGATTGCATGATAAAAATTTCCCAAAACATGGCCTCTAGTTAGCTTCGTTCATCCATGCTTTGAATACTTGGAGACACCATCTCATAGGTGAAAATTTCATCATGTTCATAGATCACAAGAGCATGAAGAATATTTTCTCACAATGGTATTTGAATCTAAGGAAAATTAGATTGATATAGTATATCCAAATTTTAGAATTTGACTTCATCTATACACAGGGAAAAAGAAATTTGGTTGGCGATGCACAAAGTATGACGTTACAAGCTTAGATAGCAAAAGAATCTTTAGAATTGTGGCATTTGATGTCAGTCTTAGCCGATATGCATGTGGAATGTGAAGACTGAGTTGATGTTTCGTTTTTCTTTTCAGTTTCTAGGATTTATAAATAGGTGAATATGGTAAAGGATGAATATAAATACAATTAATAATTCTTGGTTATGAGTTCAAAAATTAATGGTGGAGAGATCATTTAGGGTTGGAAACTTGATTGAAGTTCATTTTTGTGGTTTGAAAATCGGATGGTCATACATATGGATTTTCAAGAACAATTTCTTCATTCCAACCACAATTTGAGATGGGATATAAATCTAGGAATTCAGAATATTTATAACAAATTTAACGCATTGTATTGGTGGATTGGTATGAAACGTAAAGTGGATAAGGTCATTTCAATGTTCTTAACTTGTCATAATGTTAAGGAAGAGAATCAATCACCAGTAGGTATGTTTCAGAATTTACCATTTATAGTATCGAAATGGGATTAGATAACTATTGATGATGTTATAGGTATTCCAATAATGGTTTGGAAACATGATGACATATGGGTGATAGTGTATTGACTCACCCAGTCAGATCATTTATTCCCTATTGGTGAAGCTCATACGGCGGAGGATCTATCCAAATTATATATATGATAAGATTTAATGAGACATGTCATACCAGTTCCGATAGTCTTAGATAGAGTTCTAAGGATCACATCTCAGTTATGGAAATCCATATAGAAATCCCCTATGACTCAGTTTACAATGTATAGCGACCAAATCCTTTTACATACAACATTTAATGATTTTAAGCATAAATAATCATTAGAGTACAAGCCAGGGACCGATAAATCTTGTGTCTTGGAATACTAGGTACATAAAACATTAAACATGAGGATAAAAACACATCTTTATTTAATCTCCATAATGAGCTCCTACCTTCCTTTGAGCCCTTACATCTGCATTGGGTACAATGGGGAACAAATGAACAATTGGACAAGCAGAAAACCCTTGTTTGGGAATGAACATAAGTATATAACATAAGCACATGCGATAGGAGGATAGATATATTAATATTGAAAACCTTGAACATATGAAATGAAATCATATAATAATGGGATCAAATAAACATAGTTTCATATAAATTTTTTGGAATCATAAATCATTTCTTTAGTACAGGTCAAGGCTAACCTACAATACCGTTTCACATTGCATCTCATGAGAGTTAACCTTCCCCAATGCATTAGAGTTCTATATGGGTGAAACCATCTCAACATATTGATGAACGTTATTGACACATAAATATTCTTACCCCATATACAATCAATCATAATCAATCATATATAAACATAAGGGTACCCATGAAAATAATTGTGTACCACAGTAATGACATAAAACATCTCCAATGGGCGTATCATGAAAGTGTCCATGGAAGGAAAGGATTATGAAATAGATGTATGTTAATAGGGTAAAATAGGAATATAAAATTTTATGTGGTGTCAATTAAAATTGAAAACATATTAGAAATGTATTTTAGAAACATTAGCATCAAAAACATTTTGTGTGGTTTTAAGGAAAACACACTAGATGTTTTTAAATAGAAAAGAGGAAATTATTTTATAGAAAACCCGAATAGAAACAAGAAGGTTTTCATAATAAAAATACTGATTTAATAAAGATAACGATGTCTTATAACATATGATAGTGGGCACTTTAAATTTGGATAAAAATTTCGGAAGTCCCCTTAAAACAGGTTTGCTTATCAGAAAGTCCTACAGATGGAAGCTTTCAAAAAACATATATATGACTTAAAGAATGTGATGAAAGGGTATTGATATAATAATATATCACAACGAACCATAATTCTTAAGATTCATATAAATAGATAAGATAAAACCATTTTGAATGAAAGATATGGAAACCCAAAAGAACAAAGATGGTTCTAGTAGAATTCGTTACTATTTTTTCGGCATGGTGTCTGGTGTAACTGTTGATGCTCGTTTCCATCATAGATTATAACGATTGAAAAAGGGGAATACCTGAGCATAATTAGATTCATCCTTTGATGAATCATAAAAAAATCAACAAAGGCATGAACATGGATTTGCTTCAGCATGGGCCACACAGCTTTTAAGACGGCCGCACAGGGTACCTGCGCGCCACATATTGGGCGTGCAGGTGACCTGCGGGCACTATATGATTTTCAACCAGGGTCTTCAAGAGCATATAAATACCCCTTCTAGACCCCCCATTTCATGGAAAAAAAATCCAGAAACATAGATTTCATTTCTCAGCACCCTAGTCTCTTCTGAAAGTCTTCTGAACACTTCTATTGTAATTTATTACCGAGAATGGAAGATCTAAATCGGGGAAACAAGGCCTAAGTGTAGAAATTCATCAACACCTACGCGCCAAAGTGTCTAAAACATACATAAAAATAAAGACACTTGCGCGCTTCCTAATCCCTTCAACAGAATCTATGTCCTGCCCTTTTGCAAGACTCTAGGAGTAATACTAAGACATAGATCCATGTCTCGCCCATGTATTACCCTATGGGTTGACCATCATGCAAGTAAACATCCATCACGCAAGTATACCTACACGACCAGTACCTTCACGCCCCAACAGGACCTATCCGCATACCACTTTTTGGGTTCCCCTTCTACTTATTCACCTCTATTCCTCAAATCCACATATCCTCTTCAAGGTTTATCCTTTAAAACCCTCTTCAAAGCCATTTCTAGCATAGATCCTTTGTTGGATTCCTTATCTGAAAGGAATTTTGTAGAACATCACCTAAAACCTAGTGATTTACATATATTTATGTCACTAGGGTAAGAGATTTCATTCATTCAACCTCATCCATTAAGATGAGATGATCTTCTAACCTGGTCCTCCTCCTTAGGAGTAATCCCCAGTACAAATTTCCTTAACATGGGCCTCCTTCTCAGATGTAAGCCCCAATCTCAAATAATCTTTATTTGGGAATCTATCTTAGGATAAATCCAGAATATCAAATCCTCTTAATTTGGGAATCCTCTTTAGGAGTAAGCCCCAAGTCCCTTAAACCTGGCATCCTCCATAGGAGTAAGCCCCAATCATAAAATTTCCTTAATTCATGGGCATCCCCTTTAGGAGTAAGCCCTATGTTCCTAAATTACGGGCATACTCTTTAAGAGTAATCCCCAAGTTCCAAATTCCCTTAACATGGGCCTCCTCTTTAGTAGTATTCCCCAGTCTTAATTCACTTTAACCTGGGACTTCTTATTTTGTATAATCCCCAGTTCTCTAGTCCCTTTAACTTGGGAATCCTTTTCTAGAAAAAGCCCCAGTCATAATTTCTCTTAACCAGTATTAATTTCAATTTTATTTGGGCATGCTTCTCAGGAGTAAAACCCAATCATAAGTCCCCTCTAATTTGGACATCATTCTTAGGAGTAAGCCCTATGTTAATTATCCAAATATCCATAATGTACATATACCATTAAGGACCATGTTCCAATGATTCTTCCCTGAAGTAAATCCCAATCATCATCTATCTGGGCAGTCATACATACATAAGCCCGACATTATTTATGATGATTGCCTCATTCATGGCATATATGCTTGGTCTTACCAATACCTCTTATTTATCACACCGAGCATGACTCACATGAGCTTAGAGAGTAAAATAAATTATGAAATCTTTCGTTGAGCTATCAACTATGCATAATCCTCATACATCATTACTCGAACAATGTGGGTTCTGATTCCTTTTCTAATCAAGGATACTTGGTAGCCTATATGCGGGTACGATCCCAACTCTGAAATAACCCATGTCCATATAAACGACAATAAACATCAATTTCCCCACTGATAGGATTTAAAACTAGTATAGTTATCATAATTACCAAGATATATCTATATAATTTATTTAAGGATACCATTTGAGGATATGAAACACATAGTTTACTATTTCCAAAATGAAATGGTTTTCGATTACTTTATTTCGGTTCTGGAAATTAATTTGGTTCAATTTCCAAGGCCCAAAAGGTCGAAAAAGGAAGGAAATGAATAACGTCCCAATTATTTTCCATTTCATCAGATGTTGGGGCATCCCATTCGTGAGTGTTTTATCTTTAATGACCTCCTTCTATAAATGTATGATTCGCTTTAAGTCAAACTGAATGGTTTTTCAGCTCAGGTAGAATGTGTTACTACTACATATCCATAGGAGGAAGGCGAGTGGCAAGAAGTCAAAAACAAAAATGGGCAGAAACATGATGTATCGATTATCAGACAAACAATAAACCAAACTCATGATATTTTTCAAATGCATTTGAAGAATCCTATTGTGTCTTATGCTATGAATGCCATAGCAAAACCATCTTCATGAGAGAGAAAATACTCAATTAAAAAAAATAATTAAAAGAATTTTGAACAAACAGATGAAGATGAAATCTTGTCAAATATCAAGTTGTCTTTGACTCTAACAGATTTTATGCCATCTACTTCAATGTCTCGGGCACCACCCCACCAAATTGCACAACCTAAACTGGCCAATCAGGCAGAGTATTCATCACACAATGAGTTGATCTTCGTTTCTCTTAATATGATTCACTTAATAGATATTTATGTCAGTCACAGTTTTGAGCTCGATGAGACTAAATTCCAAATATCAAATAGAGGTATTTGAGGGAGTTCCATAGTTCAGGGATACAGAGGAAAACATGGATATCCCAGAATACACTATCCAAATTCTACTCGAGCTAGAACTGTATATGCAGTAGAAACCCTTGGCAGAGCCCTTCAGCGAGCTCAACAAGAACAAGCATGTTCTTCCACACATGGAAGATTCAGTCCTGGTACAGTCATTCTAGAGGATCAATTAGAGGTTACACCTTCTTCCTCTCAGTAGTTAAATTGACATATTCGGGCTAATATTCCAAAGTAAGGAGTATTTCCAACTCCTACCCCAATACAATATGCATCTACTTCCAATGAATGATCTTCTAAAGCAACTAAAATACCACATGTTATTATTGGGAAACACATATCCTTGGATCAAAAATATGATGTCTCAAAACATTTAGCCCATATACCATCCAAGTTATCAATACTGGATTCCATGAATCTATCCAAGGTTCTTCGGGAGGCACTCATTGAAGCATTATCATGTCTTTAGGAATTTGACACTGAAATTGATGCGGCTGAAATCTATGATGTAGATAATAATCCTATGAAATTCCATGTAGAGATATCTTTCACAGATAAAGATTAAGATGATGTTGTGCATGGAGATATTAGACCTTTGTATTTATCTGGAATGGTCAAGGATGTAGACATCTGAAGAGCATTCATTGATAATGGTTCAGGATTCAACCTCATCCCCATTCGTACACTTCATCGATTGGTCCTCATTGAATCTGACTTATCTCCTTCTACTCTGATTTTGCAAAGATATGATAAAAATGAACAATAACCTCTGGGCGAGATAACAATCAGAACTCAGTTTGGAGATCTTATATCCAATTCATATTTCATGCTTGTCCGTCATGACACAGCTTTCAACATTTTTCTTTCTAAGACCATGTCTATATAGGCTTGCAGATATACCCTTATTATACCATCAATGTATAAAATATTATTTCAATGGTCAAATTGGTACATTGTATAGTGATAAATCCCCATTAAAAACATGTGAATATTAATAAATTGAGGCATAATTCTATCTCATGAATTTTAAGAAGAAATCCACAATAAGGGAGTTTACCAAAGTTAATGCTACATATGGTTTGGAAAAGATTCCAGTAAACCCATTCATACATGTGAGTACATATTATGTGTTTCCAATCAGTCAAATTGGCAAGATAAACCAAAATCCAAATACACTTATGAAAACATACATAATTTTTATTACGGCAATCAAGCCAGACATAATTGGAGAAATTGGTGATTCACCAAGCAACGATGAAATCTCAAATGGAGATGTCTTAATTTCATCAGCTAAAATCTAGAAATCCTATACTTCAACAACAAGGCCAGAAGAACTTATATCAATGTAAGAGGTAAATGATGATGTCGATTCTCAATTCATTATCTCCTATTTATTACCCAAGGAAGGCCATTCATCATCAATAGTGTCAGGAATGGATGCCTCTTCTTCAAGATGTTCAAATTTTAACATCCATCTTGATCAAGGAAATTATGCTTCATCATCTACTATGCATGTAGAAATAGAAGAAATAACACATGTTGAAGAAGAAGAGGAAGATCTCATGGATGCTCCGCTAGCATGTGAAGAGGGTATCTCTACCACTGTGGATGAACACATAGAAATAAATCTGGATACAAAAAAAGATCCACGCCCAACAGTAATTAGTGCGGCCATGAATCTTGAAGAGCAGGAAATGTATATTTCCTTTTTGAAGTAAAATCGAGAAATATTTTCTTGGATCTATACAGAGTTTCCTGGCATTGATCCTGATTTTGGTACTCATCGTTTGGGTTTTCCATAAGAACATCAAATATTTAAAAATGCCTCAAGAAGAACACCCCCAACATATACGTCCCAAATTGAAGCTGAGGTATATAAGTTTATCAAAGCTAACATCTTCTGAGAAGTTAAATATCCCAAAGGACCAGCTAATATTATCTGAGTGAATTAGACGAACGAACAAATTAGAGTTTGCATTGATTTCAGAGATCTTAATTGGCATAGTCCCAATGATGATTTTCCATTTCCGATCACAGAACTCATAATTGATGCAACATGTGGCTATGAAGCACTTTCCTTCATGGATGGATATTTAGGGTATAATCAAAACCAAATGGATCTAGAAGATGAATAATATATAGCCTTCGGAGCCCCTCAATGTGTGTTTTGCTATCAGATAATGCCCTTTGGCCGGAAAAATGTGGGCCCAACTTACCAGCGTGCCATGAACTGTTTCTTCAAACCCTTTTTAGGGAAGTTTCTGGAATGTTATGTGGACTATTTGGTGGGTAAATCCAGAGGACATTATAATCCCTTGGATGATTTAGGAATCATATTCCACAAACATTGACAACACAATTTGAAGTTGAACCCCTTAAAATGTGCTTTTGGTATAAACTCATGAATATTTCTCAGCTTTGTTATATTCCATCATGGTATCAAATTCAATCATTAATAGACAAAGTCAATCCTTGGTATGTCACCTCATCAAAATTTGAAGGAATTGAGAGAAAATCAAGGAAACATAGCCCATAATCGTTATTTCATTGTCAATTTTGCAGGAAAAAGTTTACCCTTCACCAAATTGATGAAAAACTGAGTCACTGAATGGTGGAATGAAGAATGTCATGAAGCATTCAATATTCTTAAGAAATATCTCTTGATTCTACCGGTATTAATGAAACCTGTTGATGGAAGGACACTTATTTTTTATGTGACATCTTTAGAGAGATCATTGGGTGCCTTCCATGCCCAGAAGTATGATTTTGGGAATGAAAACAACCTCTACCATATCGATCTGACAATACATGAAGCAGAAAACCGAGATTCAAGTATTGAAAAGTGCTTCCTTGCATTAATCTTTGCACTTTAGAAATGAAGACACTACTTGAAACATCACGAGGTCCAATTGGTATCTCACAATAACCCACTCAAATTCATCCTTAGTCATTCAATGCTTACCAGATGTCTGGTAAGGTGGGCATTTATTTCGCAGCAATTGGATATCCTATATGTGTCTCAAAAGGCGATAAAGGGAAAAGCTTCTTCTGATTTCTATGCTATTCACCCTCCAACAGAAGATACATCTATATATATTGAACTTCTTGATGAATAAGACTTTTCTATTAAAGATAATCTTCAACCATGGGAAATGTACCCTGATGGTGCTTCGAGAAGTCCAACAGGGAAGAAAATGGAAGATCCTAAATTCAACAATGTTGGGTTAGGAATTGTACTTATTTCCCCAGAATAGGAAGTTCTACCTTAATATTTCATATTGTGGGAAGCCGGTACCATCAATGAAGTGGAATACCAAGCTCTCATCACAGGATTGGTGTTGGTGCTTCAAGCACAGGTGAATCACTTAAAAGAGAATGTGATTCAGACCTGGTAATCAAACAAGTAAATGTTGATTATGCCATTAGAAAAGAAGAGTTAATTATTTTGTTTGATTAGGTCAGAGAGTTAATGGAGGAATTTTCATCAGAACCAAAATTTTCTTATGTCCCGTGATCAAAACATGCTAAATCTGATGCACTAGATAATATAGACACAACTCTAGAAGATCCAAATCGGGATGAGACAACCATCAGTATTGCCCACAGTTGTACAATTTCAGCTTATGTTCAAACTAGAATAGAGGAAACCAATAAAAATTAGTTCCATTTATGAACTATATGGTCATACTATAGGATTTATGACACCTATTAAAGAATACCTTCAAAATGGAGCACTTCCACCTGATAGAGCCAGGAAAGAACAAATCTGGCGATGTGTGATAAATTATATTCTTTATGACAGCCCAGATCACCCAGAAAAAATTGTCTACAAAATAGGTTATGATGGATTTCTCTTCAAATGCATTGATGGTGAAGAGACAATGGCTTTCATTAAAGAAGTACATGCATGAGTTTGTGGTGCCCACCAGTCTGAACATAGACTATATGATCAAATTTGAAGGCTTGGATACATTTGGAATTCAATGATACAAAATTGTGTTGATTTCACGAGGATGTGTCATTTAGGCCATGTATGTGCCAACTTAATTCATCAATATACATAGTTTCTTCATACTGCTAAATAATCAAGGCCATTTCCAACATGGGGAGTGGATGTAGTGGGACCATACCCTTCAGCTACATTCAAGCAGTTTAAGTATATACATAATGCTACTGACTTCATTTCCAAATGGGCAGAGGCAATACCTCTAAAGGAAGTTAGATATAAAAGAAGTGTTAGCATCATCAATTCTAACATCATTACCAAATGTGGTGTCCCTCATACCATATTGATGGACAATGGAACCAACTTATGTTCATCCAATGTAAATAGGTCGTATCAAGAATACAAAATCAAATCCACCTTTCATCTCGGTATCATGCAACAACAAATGGAAAGATTGATGTCTTCAATAAGACACTTTCAAATATACTACAAAATATGGCTGATAAAGATAAAAAGTCATGGTCTAATAAAATATTTCTTACTATATGGGATTATCGAACCACCACATGCACTACAACGTGGTCAAATCCATTTTTATTTATATATAGAACAATGGTAGTCTTGCTTATTGATGTTCAATTACCTTAGCGCAGAGTATCCATTTGTGACCAGTCATCTATAGATGAACAATCTCAAAAGAGAATGGTTTAATTGGAATGGTTAGATGAGAAAATAGTATGCCCCCTGCATCACATTGAGGTCGATCAGAATCGAATAGAATGAGCTTTCAATAACAAGTTCATCTTTGTTTATTCATTCCGGGAGAATTGGTATTTGTTCTCCGAACTCCAATGATACTAGGAAAGAAACCTCCATTGCTTGAGCCAAAGTGGGAATGGCCTTACCCAATACATATGGTTTACTCCAATGGAGGTTATTCTATAATATCAATTGATGGAAAACTCATCACGACTCCAACCAATGCTAGATTTTCGATGAAGTATTTTGTATAGCACATATACATCATTTCGGTCTATGTATATGACCTTACTCTATTCTCAACATCATCCAACAAGGTGTTAAACTGTGCCATCATCCAACATGTAATTAAATTTTACCTCCATTGTCCTCATAGAAAGACATTAAACTACATAGTAATACATCCTAGAAAAATGATGCTGAACTGTAAAGAGGTATCTTATGTCTAGCAAGACGTTAAACTGCATAACCATCGGCCTAGGCTATATGATGTTAAACTGTGCACCTCTTCGTCACACATGATGTTAAACCATGAAAAAGTCCCAAATATGTCCTAGCTACATGACACTAAATTATACAACACTCCATCATCCAACATTATGCTAAACTATATTGTCCCTTTTTTCCAACATGATGTTAAACAATGTTTTCCATTCCACATGACATTAAACTGCACAGTCCCTAAAGTCTTTACTACAAGACATTAAACTACATAATCTTCTATTTCGTCGTAGTTATATGATGTTAAACTATAAACCACCTATTTTGTCCTTACTTCTTTACATTAAACAGCATAGTCCCCCATTCTCCAACATGACGTTAAAATATGTTCTTTTCTTATACATCCAACAAGACATTAAACTGTGCATCGTTAGGTTTTTCGATACCTCTTTTTTCTCACACTGAGTATGAATCACATGATCATAGAGTAAACATCATCCATAACACATTCCATGGGCTGATAACCATGTTTATGTCCCAACACATTCTTTTATGATTGTTTTCCTCAAAAATAACATGATCAAAAATTCATTCATCAAATGAACTACGCGGACTTTGATCCTTCCCTTCTAGGATGGCTTCGTAGGAAACCTCCTGAGGTTGAAGCCCAAAACTAATTTCTCCACATCGGTTCACCTCTATCTCATACGATGTTGATTTGTGAATCCTCCCCCAGAATCAATATCTTCATATGGGTTCACCTTTTTCCTTTCTATATGACGTTAAAAAATAGAGAAATTTTGTCATGTATGACAATAAACTACAACATTCTTTAACACCCTCACCTGATTGGGAATCATTATTTACATTTATCTCAAATAATATAGTTATCATAAGACTATGTCCATACATGGCAATGTTCGATCCTTTTATCTTGGGTCAAACCATCATTGCACTGAAGTCCCCTTTCACCCTTCATATTTACGAACCAAATTTGTATAGTGGGTATTTCAAGAACAACGTGCGACTTGATTCCCATACATATGAGATATGTAGGAATGTTCGAGCATCCCTCGAATCTAGCCCCATGACTTTGGGCCAATCCCAAAATTTCACTTTCATTCCCTTGGCTGAAAATCCCCCCTGTGAAAACATGAATGTTGTATGAAAACGCTGGTCTTCATTCACATTAGGTTTATAAAACACATACTATATATTCCTTATAATGGTACATGTTGTATGACCCTAAACATAGATCTCCTATACTCTCATTCCACATGACGTTAAATTGTATTTCGAGATCTAAATTTGGCGTTATTCTCATTCTAATGAGATATGTAGTGAAGTCTAACATCTTAATTCAGGACCCATCCAAAACATGATTATGGTTAGCATTGGTCTGTTTATCATTACATAAGTTGGAAAATGCCCATTTTGATGCATCCTATTTCTTAACATAAATACCTCTAGATCTCCATAAACCCTTTCTTGAATTCTAGTCATAAAATGTCCATTTTATGAGAGTTATTTTACCTAACAATGCAGCATGTTCCCATAGGCATCCTTGAATAAAGAGTCAACATAACGGACCTGTCGTCGAAACGATGCTATTATTTGACTATGTAGCCAATTCCATTAGGTATCCCTTCAAAATTCAACCCCCTAACTGTTTTTCAAATAATGGTATCATCAATATTTGGAAGAAAACTTCGCTTTTCCTTTGTTATCTTAATAAAATATAACTGGGGCTCCTCATAAATAGCCATCCTTAAGATATTTTTCCCATACGTTGTTCCATGATCGGAATGTATTCATGTATATGGTTTGTATTTACCTTAAATTTCATTGGGTCAGACCTTCGTAGGATTTAATTTCATCCAACTCTATGACAAACTTGATTCGAAATATCCTCTCCATATTCAGGTACCTCTCTCCAAACAACAAACACTATTCTTTAGAAAATTTGAATCTCCATAAACTTCCACTAGCATTTTAGCAGTAGAAAAGTAAATTTCTAAAATTTATTTTGCCTCACTATATAGCCCATGCCGTCAGGCAACCATGCATAATTAGTCTACATAATGGAACTTTCAGCCAAAAGATGCAATTATTTGATTATGCAGTGAATTCCCTTAAGTGGCCCTGCATAATTCAGCCCCCTAATAGGTTTGTTAAATATTGGTATCTTCATTCTTGGGAAATACTTCTTATAATGCCTTTTAGCCCTTTTTTCATAGAATTCCTCAGATTAAAAATTTCCTATGTCTTAGTTTACAGGTTTTCTCCCACACTTGAGTGTGGTAATATATTTTCAGATAAATTATCAAGGAATTTAGTAAATTTTAATCCGTTCAGTCAATGCTATTTCGACCTTAAACATCACCCTTTTTTATGTCCAATGTGCATGACATTAAACTGCCCACAAAAGACAAGGTAACTCTGATCAGAAGTCAAGTCCCAACTCACTAAACATACATTTCATATGATTTAGTAAATATTGAGTAGTTAAAATATTCAATGTTTTTAGGGTTATTTTTATAATTTTTGTAAAAATCAAACTATGCTTACTAGGCCCATTAGATTAGGTAAAAATTTAAAGTAGGTAGAAAAATAAGGCATGCACAAATGATTGAGGATGATAGTATTCTTCATTTATTCACAATATTTAGAAGGACATATACAAATTAGGGTCTCTTCTCTTTTCCAATAGCTACAAAAGGTTTTCAACATAAATCATCATTTGATTTACAGCATCTCGAGCATCATCAACATCCACTTGAAGCTCATGCAGTCGACCAACTTCACTCTTTTCAGCTTGATGGAGTGTTTTCTTGGAATCTGTGAGGGCTTTCATACCATTAAGTTGAAATTCATCCAATGAGTTGTTAATCTAGTCAAGTTACCCAGTAACATCATCTAAATGTTGCGGACGATGCATCTGCTGGACAAAATTCTCCCTAATCTTATGCTTCAGCTCCTTCAACTTGGCACCATGATCATCCTCATCTGCGGATACTGCAGCCTCAATTTCTATATTATTGGCGAATAGCCTTACTCTGGTCAAATATTGATCGTACTTCTACTCCTTCTCCCTTCTTAAAATAACCTATTTCACCGTGGCATGGATCCCTTGATATCCAAAACCACCAAGTCCCATCATGATGTACATTGATGAAAGATGGGGGATCGTTGATGACATCTCTTCTAGAAGCACTACAGATATGATCTTCCTTATCTTCTTTCGTGCCTAGAGTCATGAAAACTAGAGTGCCTTTTGTATCTCTGGGTCTGACTCAACATCACTATCACAGGTGGGAATATAATCTAGGATAAATACACATAGTGAAGTGTCATGTTCTACTCCTTCCCCCATAACCCTGTTACAAAAATTTATATTCCCGTTGGGGTGGAGGCTGAGGCTTCACCTCCAGATCTAGCCTCTGAAATTGATGGACCTGCATAATGAATTGAATTCTTTTGTTTGTCTATAAAGATAATAAAAGTTGATTGGATGTCATGAAAATTAATTATTGTCTCAAATATTTTTATCCCTTACCCAATGGTAGATCAATAACATGAGAAGGCTCATACCCATCTTTCCTGGATTCATTTGGATTTGCAGGATGAATTTCATGAAGATCTTCCGGGTTAAGCTCGACATGAGAAAATGTCTCTGCAATAGTGGGGTTGTCTTTAAAAACTTTAGGCATTGGCAGTTCGGTAGCTTGTTCAAATGGAACTGCACATTTGAACCAATCATCATCTGAGATGTATTAAGTTGTTATTTTAATAGGAGGAAGGATAGCACTCACGTCAAAAATCTTCTAAATTACATTGTAATTTAACTATATCTAAAATATCTTCAAAATATGATCCATGTTTAATCATTTCATCTAATTATATCTCATATTCCTGGTTAGTCTCACTAATGGGAGCATTTGATACATCTTCTTGGTGACCCTCATTCAGCAGCCTGTGACACTAGGCAGCTTCTTCATATAAAATTGAATAATTGGTTGCAATGTCCGCCAAAAGCACTAGTGAAAGGGTTGAACCTAAAGTATCATTAAACGAAAGTCAAATTATGTTTCATTCAACAACTCATGAAGCATTGTTAATTGAGCAGAAGAAGTCTCTTCTATTCTTGTAGTAGCAGTAAGAGCGGTACTGGGAATAGATGTTGGTTCCTCTTCAGGAGCAGCCAAGCCAACATGAACTTGTGATTGTTCACCAGCACCCTCCGTTGTCCCTAGAGGTGGGTTAGTCCTCTCTCTCAAAGGGAAAAATGATGAAGCCCATATAATACCATGATGTATGAGATAAATTTTCTTGGGTTAAGACTCATGACTATTCAAATGACATACCACTACTGATGAAAAGATTAGTTGTGGAATTCCTCCTTTGATAATTTTTCTTCATTGGATTTTTGGGAGTGTTGACATTCTCCTCTCCAAATACAGGTATTGGAGATTGAAAATACATTTCATGCTCTTCATTCATGGCATACTGACCTTGAGATATCTCACCCGGTTCATGTGGAGATTCATTAGCCCCGATGGCAGTTCCACTAGGGATATACTCTGGTGAAGGATCCTCAGCAGTTCCTTTCAATGCAAGCTTTAGGATGAAGAAAATGATTTCATTGAGTAATAATTATTTCACAAAAATCATGTTGAAAACAAAATATGAAAAGAATATTACATCTTCAGGAGCCATGTAATCATGCCACTCCTACTATCCAGAACAGCCAATTCCCTCAGTGGTGCCATGATCTATCATTTCCTTCACCCTCTTGGTGAAAAAAAATGGAATCATCAATGGAATTTATGAGCATATCTAGCTCTCAGATATAATCCTACACTTCATAGAGATTATCCTCGAAACAAATATCAGTAGAAGCCTGAATATTCTCAGTTCTAGGGATGTGTATCCTATCGCATAAATCCAACTAGGTGGTTTCAGTTTTGTATTATATACTCCGCCATGTCTAGAAAGCCTCTGGTGGTAAATATTTTTCATGTATACCAGAAGGATATGAGGAGGGTCCTAAAATCATAGGCATTAACTTCTTCCCAGCTCCTGCAACTATAGATAAAGGATAATAAAATAATACTGGTTTCTCTATAAAGTAATGGTGATTAAATTTCCCCAATGAAATAACTCACTAGGAGTCGATAGAGTTGGTCTCTTGATTCTTATAGGGGGATTATATCTGGGACAAGGCCGCTTTTCCGCATGTTGTGCCTCATAATCCCCATCTTGGGAATCCAGCGAGTCAGCCCTAGGTGGGGAACCTGGTGAATAAGCTCCAGGGGGGGAAGCGTCACCTACTTGATGAAGGGTTTCTTTCTCTACAGTTCTTTTCCTTTTCCCCACCAGATAAATCAAACAATTCAACACCCCTTCAGGGTATGATGTTATCCAATTCACGACATACCTTGTAGTCAAGTTACTCACCGATTAATCTAATATTAGATCAAACGTTGCCCCAATCCTCTCCATTGATGTCACAACCACAGTGTTCGGGCAACCATCGAATGCTGCTCTGACCTGGCATGCACAAGAGGGGATTCAATAGTCTACTGCAGACACGTGAATTGGTGTGCAAACCTGTATGGAGCATAGGCCTCACATATAATCTTTTTGTCAATCGTAGTGGATAGTACACCATCTATGAAATCCAGCATGTATGATATCAATTCCATACTGGCGGTTCCATCATCAACAATCCGCCCAATTGTCGTGTTTTGATGAGAAAATAAATTGAATTCCTCGTACAAGCTCAGCCTCACCTTCATATCATAGATGTTGAGAGCTAACATATCAACTATATAAAATGCTTGCCCTGATGGCCTGAAAGATCATCCAGGAACCTGTACTCCATTCTGGACATTATATGTCCTAAAATGAGTGGCGATCCATACCCACAACACCCAGAATGATCCCACTATTCTCAAAGGAGACATACCCTTAATGACATGCAGTATGCTCCTGTGAATCTTCGCCAAAATGGGGGTGGCCAACCCAACCATTTTCTTCTCAGCCAACTTGGCCGCCACAACGACAGTCCTTGGCCTGATGCCTCACATTGAATCTCTTGCTGGAAGAAGATAAACACTGATCCACAAGTCTAAAATTCCTGAAATACGGGTCTTTTTTTGGATTCTCTAATCCACTCTGTACCACAATTATCGAATTCTCCTCCTTCTAGAGTCGGCCAGAATGTGTCAGGAGCACCCCTATTCTATATTTTGTGGAAAATAGTAGGATGAGTATAGGTGGGCACTCCCCCTTCTTCTTGGTAAGAAACATATCAATCCACTGCTCTGGATGAATATACTTTCTGGAATTAGTTTTGGAGGTCTTGTAATTCATGAGCTTGTAGATGATTTTCAATAATTTATTGGGCCAAATCCAGAGTCTTCTCGGAGTTATTCCAAGTAACCTTCGGAAGGATGAATTCAACATACTTGTCACCCAAAATTGGAGCCCCCAAGATCTGGTATACATCCCACAAAATGATTCCTACTTCTATATGATTCAGTGGGAAATAATTGGATTCTAGGATCCAGTGGCTGATTAGCTCTAGTCAAATTCATCATTCTTGTAAACATATGTCTTCCCATCCCAGACGGATTCTTATATTAAAGCTCATTTAAAATCCTCAACAAACTCTGCATAGTTTTTTTTCACCCAGTATGCCCACATCCATGTTGGCCTCACACCTCCTCCAGGACGGAAGTCCCAACACTTCTTCCAGCCTTTGGATTGATTCATCTGAGAATTTCGGAAGATTGAAGGATAACAATGTGGTTACATCTTAGGCATGTGAGGTTTTCGATCTGGAACACAAGGTCTATGATTCATCGTATAGACCTTCCCCACTGTTCCAGTATTTGCAAATGCTCCTCCACATAAGATATAAGCCAATTAAAATATGTGTAATTATGAAACCATGAATGGGGGATGTAGTTGATTGCCTCTAGAATGTTGACATCTTGTAGATGACCATGCCCATACAGAGGCAAGTAGATGCTATGGGGAAAGATACGATGGTACTTCATCAATATTTAGCCAAATTAGGGAGAGTGCTATTACAGAATATATAGTAATCATGGTTGACAACATTCATCATATCATCAATTCACTTGCACTCCAGTTCATCAGTCGTTCCAATTCTTCTAGGAGCTATTGTATCTGCACAAAGGACATATAATTTGACATTTAAGTAATTTAATTATAAATAAAATTTGTGAATAAATACGAACAAATGGATAAGAAATTAAGGCGCGCTTGTACAAAGTTAGTGCACATGTGTAACATTGTCGCGCAGGTTTTCGTGCACATGTATCACCACACAGGTCAAAATACCTCTACTGTAGCGCGACATGAACAGAAGCAATGAAACCACAGAAAATCAACAACATACTCAATGAGAGAAAACTGCATGATTAGAGCTGAAACTGTTAAAACACGAGTGCTTTTCATTGGAATGGCCGCATATTTATATTCCAGACCACACCCCTGTGCGTCAAAGCATGCGTGCCTCTCACATGCGCTTCGATATCTGCGCACTCCGAACATGCACACTGAAGTTCCTTGGTTTTCTTCAGTACCTCAGAGTCACATCCTCATTCCTTTCGAATCGAACTATGAGGGGGGATTTTTGTTGATTCTCCTTTCCGTAACAATGTTTAACGTATAAAAATTGGGAATAACTGAGCTAAAAAGATTCACCCTTTTAATAAATATAAAAAAATCAACACGGTCATGAAAAAGGATTTGCTTCAGCATGGGTCGCGCAGGTTCCAAGATGGTCACGCATGGTACCTGTGCGCCCCATATAGGGCACGCAGGTGACCTGAGTGCCCTATATGATTTATAACCATGGTCTTCATGTGCATATAAATACCCCTTGTGGGCACCCCATTTTGAGGATGAAAAATCCAGAAACTCATGTTTCAGCTCTTGGTGCCCTAGTCTCTTCTAGAAGTCTTCCGAACACTTCTAAGGTAATTTATTACCTAAAATGGAATTTATAAACCGGGGAAAAAAGGCCAATGTGTTATAATTCATCAACACCTGCGCGCCTAAGTGTCTAACCCTTATATGGAAAATGAAGACACATGTGCGCTGCCTAATCCCTTCAACAAAACCTATGTTCCACCCTTTTGTATGCCTCTTGGTTTCATACTAAGTGCAGGAGACATGTTTCTTCATTGTATTACCCTATGGGATGAGCGCCTCACATGTATACATCTATTGCATAGGTATACCTGTGTGACCTATACCTGTGCGCCCCAACAAGACTTGTGTGCCTACCTCTTTTTGGGTACCCCTCCAGCTTATTCGCCTCTCTTCTTCAAATACAACTATCCTCTTCATGAGTTAGCCTTCAAAACCCTCTTCAAATCCATTTCAAGCATGGTTACTTTTTTGGATACCTTATCTGAAAGGAATTCTGTAGAACATCTCTTAAAAAATTTTGATTTACATATCTTTATGTACTAGGGTTATAGAATTAATTCTTTCAACCTCATCCTTTAATATGATAAGATCTTCTAACCTGGGCCTCCTTCTCAAGAGTATGCTCCAGTCCCAATTTCCTTAACATTGGCCTCTTTCTCAAGAGTAATCCCCAATCTCAAATCCTCTTAATTTGGGAATCCCTCGTAGTAGTAAGCTCCAATCTCAAATCCTCTTAATTTGGGCATCCTCTTTAGGATTCAGCCCCAAGCCCCCTAGCGTGGGATTACTCCTTAAGAGTAAGACCCAGTCTTCAAATTATCTTAATTCATGGGAATCCTCTTTAGGTGTAATCCCCAAGTTCCCAAATTATGGGCATCCTCCTCAGGAGTAAGCCCCATGTTCCAAAATCCATTAACTTTGGCCTCCTCCTTATGAGTAAGCCCCATTCATAATTCCCTTTATCATGGGCCATCTTCTCAAGAATAATCCCTAGTTCTCAAGTCCCTTTAACATGGGCCTCCTTTTCAAGAATAAGCCCTAGTCATAATATCTATTAACCAGTCTTAATTTATTTTGATATGGTCTTCCTCCTCATGAGTAAAACCCAATCATAAGTCCCCTCTAATTTGGGCATCCTTATCAGGAGTAAGCCCTATGTTATGTATCCAAATCATCATAAAAAACATATAACTTTATGGACCTTGTTCCTGGGTTTCTTCCCTGATGTAAATCCCAATCCTTATCTATCTGGGAAGTCATATATACATAAGCCCTACATTACTTTTGATGATTGCATATTTCATGGCATAATTGTTTGATTTTACCAATACCTCTTGTTTCTCACACCCAGCATGAATCACGTGAGATTATAGCATAAAAGTAATTATGAAATATTTCTTTGATCCATAAACGTTTCATAAACCTCATACATCTTTACTCTAACTATGTGGGTTCTGATTCCTTTTCAAAACAAGGATACCTAGGTAGCGCATCTGCGGGTACGATCCCAACTCTGAAATAACCCATGTCCCTCTAAATGACAATAAACTTCAAGTTCCACACCGAGTGGCTTTAATACCATTATGGTTATCATAATTACCAAAATATATCTATTTAATGTATTGAAGGATACCATTTACGAAGAATCTCTAACAAATACAGATGATTCTCTGTCGATGAAGAACCTCAAATACATATAAAAGATTCCCAAAATCTCATACATATAAATCATTGATTGTCATATCTAAAAGAATGATCATTTTCATATTTGGTAATTAAATAAGGATTCAAAACCATAACATAAATTTATAAAGAGAGTCATAGAGTTGACAATAATTCCCCTCAAATAGGTGTGATGTGTCCGACCTCCCATCCTCTCGACCAACGAAAGTTATTAAGCCTCATCGGTCCACAACTAATGGTAACCTACCATTGGAAAGTAGGTCCAAATGGATATAAAATCATTGGATGTTTCTGGTTCTATGAACAAACCCGTTAGAAACCAATTGGAAAGTTTAAACCTTAAACAAACGAGGTCATCCCTAATTCCAGCATGAAACAGTAACCAATAGGGATTTATGAGAATGAAAGTGGGATTCTCATCACTTATAAATCAAGAGGGTAGTACGGGGGAGGTTTGTAACCATACCCCATCATTTTTTATTACACAAAAAGATATATCATAGAGAGCAATCATGACTAAGAGTGAAAAAGAGGAGGATCCCTTACCTTAAATCTATTGGTGTTCTCCAATATTTATTAAAGTCCCAAATAAACAAATAAGGATTATTAATTAATAATTACAGAACCCATTCTATATATAATTTACTTATTATAACCCATTTTATGTCATTCATGTCCTTTTAGATTAGTTATAAGGTTCAATTTCATTGTTTGGGCTTGTTTGTTTACTTGGTTTTAAATGGTCGGTTCACTTATATTCATGTTTGGATTATATGAAAGATGAATGTGGTTATCTAGAACGAAAGTTATATTCTTTATTGAACATCAATTATATTACATGGTTTTAATATTAATTAGGTTACATAGAGAGATATCAAATTTTTATATATATAACTATAGTGATAAATGTTTTTTTAAACTATGGATTTGATTACAAAAAACTTGTTTTGCTTTATAATTTAATACAATTTGTACAAATGGATTAAAGAACCAAAAATAGGATATATTACATTTTTAATAATCTGGTTCAACCATAGAACAAATGGTTTCATGACCAAAAATAAATATAATGTTATAAATTGATAAACCGTTGTCCTAGAATGAGCTAAATTAGAAAATCTCAAACGGTGGTTTCATATTATTCAAATAAAAGGGTGGGGAAAAGATAGAAGATAATGAAATATACCATTATCATCAAAAAATTGCATTATATTTATGTTATTGGATTTATCATACTATAATGGTGAAGGTAGATGAGGAATGAAATAAATAGAAAATAACTTAAGAGAAAAGAAGAAACCGGGAAGAGGAATTTTACCTCTTGAGACTTACTCCTTTGAGAACCTCTTAGAGGGAGTGGTTTTGGTATTTTGAGGATTCTGAGAGCTTTTGGACGAGGTCAAGGATCTTGGGGAGATATTTGGGAAGAATATTGTCAAGGAAAAATTCTTGAGAGGAGTGAAGAGAAGAGGGAGTGAAGGGGGATTTTTATAGTGGAAGAGAGGAGGGATTTCACAATATTATAATCATTAATTTATTAATTCTTCATGAGATAAGAAATAGTAACTATTCCATTACAAAAGAATATAAAATGGGTCATGTGAATTCAAACCCAGTTTGGTGATGTCAGCAATGATTCTTGGAATAGTCTATTTAACTTATAATATACATATACTGTAAATTACAGTATTTTACTATTCATAAAAAAATCATGTATTTCAGAAAAATCTCAAAAATTCACCCCAAACTTTTTTCAACATGTTGAATCCAAAAATGAAGTCCATTTATCAAAAATTATTTTCCAAATATTATTATTTGAATATTTAATTAAAACCATAATTTATTATAAAAAACTAGTTTTAAAACACTCATTAACATTATATTATGTTTTAATGTGTTTTTATGGAATATTTATATGAAGGGAATTTCCATTTAAAAAAATTGGGTGGGTACATTATTCCCCCCTTAAAAAATATCTCCCATGAAATTTCATTTTACATTCAAGGAAAAAAAACTCATGCATGTACTTTTCCTTCATTGCTTCCTCCAGTTCTGATGTTTCCTCTTCATTATTGTGGTTCCTCCATAGTACCTTGACCAGATGAGTAGTATTGTTGCGTAGAAATTTCTCTCAATGATCCAAGATCTTCACAGGCTGCTTCTCATAGGAATGTTCATCCAACAACTGAACCATATCTGAAGAGAGTACATGTGAAGGGACTGGTCTGTACTTTTTTAAGAGGGGTACATGAAATTCATCATGTAATTTCGCCTTGGTATGTGGAAGTTCCATTCGATATGACACATCTCTGACTCAATCGAGGATCTCTATAGGGATGATGTACATGGGACATAACTTCACTTTATTCCCAAACATCATGACCTTCTTAAATAGAGATATGAATAGAAATCCCATACTCCAACTTTGAACTCAAGGTCTTGTCGATAGTTATCTGCATAACTCTGCTGTTGACTTTGGGCTACCTTGATATGCTACTGAATGGGTTTTACCTTCTCTACCATTTCATCAACAACTTTAGGTCCTAACATCTTTCTCTAACCTGCATTATCCCAACATGATGATGTTTTGAACCTTTTCCCATAATGGTCTTCATATGGTACCATTTGGATGCTCGATTGGAAACTATTGTTATAAGAGAACTCAACTAGAGGAAGATGATTATCCTATCCTCCTTTGAATTCCATATAAAATTCTGTCAACATTTATTCCAACGTCTAAGTAGTTCTCTCAGACTGGACATTTTCTGAGGGTGATAGGCAGTACTGATGTTCAGTTCACAGCTCAGAGCATGCTAGAGACTTTTCCCGAACATCAAGGTGAATCTTTGATCATGTTCAGATACAGGTGATAGTCGTATTCCATGCAGCCTTACCACTTCTTTGATGTAAATATGTGCATTTTTATCAAATTATAAGTTCTCTCGAATGACGATAAAGTTAGTTTTCTTCATAAGACGATCCACAATGATCCAAATAGCATTATTTACCCTAGATGTATTTGGAAGTCCATGGACAAAGTCCATGGTAATGTTCTTACACATCAATGCTAGTATGGTAGTGGTTGCATCATTCTCTTAGACTTTTGTCTCTCAGCATTAACTTGTGGACATACAAGGTACAATGATGTATATTTGACAATCTCCATTTTCATATTATCCCAACAAATTTTTTCACGAAGATCTCGATACATCTTTGTGCACCCTGGTGAATAGAGAAGGTTGAGTTATGTACATAATACAATAGCTCCATATTTATCTCTAGATCGGATGGTACACATAATATAGTCCCAACTCATACAACTCTTTCCTAATAAATTTTGAAATCAAAGGATTTCCCATTTTTAAAAGCTTCCACCATATTTATTAATTTCCACATCCTTCCTTTGATCATCCATTATCTTCTCCAAGAGGGATGGTTGAGAAATCATTTGCGAACGGATTGATGGCATTCCTCCATTAATTGTTACCATGACCATCATTTAAAAATATATGAATATTTAATCCATTTAAATTCTCATCATTGATAATGATGGAGGATCCTTTTTACTTAGAGCATCTGCCACCTTGTTTGCCTTACTGGGATGGTAGTGGATTGAGCAGTTGTAATCCTTGATGAGCTCTATCCATCTTTGCTGGAGGATATTAATCTCTTTTTTTAATATTTATTTGAGACACTTGTGGTCAGTATATGTCTCACTCTTCTCCCTATAGAGATAATGCCGCCAGATTTTCAATGCAAAGATCACAGCTGCTAACTCCAGATTATGCATTGGATAGTTTATCTCATGGATTTGTAGCAGCCTTGATGAATAGGCTATCACTTTATAATTTTTAATTAGCACACGGCTTAAGACCTTCTAAAATGCATCACTATACATCACAAAGAGTTCTCCACTTCTAGGGAGTGTGAGTACTGGCGCAGTGATAAGCCTCTTTCATCTCCTTGAAATAGTATTCACCTTCATGTGTCCATACAATCTTTACTCACTTCTGTGTTAGCTTGGTCATTGGGTTTGACAATCATGAGAAGTTCTTCATAAAACTTCAATAATACCCATCTAGAACCAAAAAGTTGCGGATCATCGTTACAAAAGTTGGCCTCGACCACTCTTCAATCACCTTCAT
Organism: Viscum album; assembly: GCA_963277665.1. Taxonomy (NCBI): domain Eukaryota; kingdom Viridiplantae; phylum Streptophyta; class Magnoliopsida; order Santalales; family Viscaceae; genus Viscum; species Viscum album. Next base: position 409,074,352 of record OY728128.1, on the reverse strand, counting down.
CATGGAAGGTTCCATAGATATCCCATTGGTGTTGATAACATGCTGCAAGAATGATACTTCCTCCATCTAGAGCACACATTTACTATAAATTTCATACAACTTATCCCTTTTTAATGACATTAACATAGTTGTGAAATTCTCCTCATGTTACTCCTTGCTCTTGTAGTATATCAAAACATCATCAATAAAGACTACACCAAATTTGTCGAGGTAATCATTAAAGACACTATTCATCAAATCCATGAAAATTGGTGGATTATTATTGATTCTGAAGGGCATCACTATGAACTCAATGTGTCCATACCTCATTCGAAAGGTATTCTTGGGAATAACATTCTTCCTCACATTGTTTTTGTGATATCCCAACCAAAGGTCCACCTTTGTGAAATAACTGGACCCACAGAGCAGATTGAACAAGTCATCTATCCATGGAAGGGGATAATTGTTCTTTATCGTGATTTTATTGAGCTCAAAATAATAAATGCATAGGTGAATTGAACTTTCCTTTTTATTGATGAAGTGGATTGGCGCACCCCACGGTGAAGCACTCGGGTGTATAAAACCATTCTTTGTATTCTCCTGTAATTTCTTCTTCAGCTCTTCCATCTCTATGGTGGCTATTCTGAAAGGTTTTCTTGAGATTAGTAGAGATCCAGGGATATTTTCCATTGATAACTCAACCTATGGGTCATGAGGAAGTCCCATAAAATCTTTAGGTAATACATCAGTGTAATCCATCACAATGTACAAGTCTCCAAAAATAATTCTATCCATTGTCCCAATATTTTGAGCTAGATAAGCATGCTAAAAAGGAAGCAGTTTCCAAACGTGATATGAAGATTCTAAAGGAGACTCATATTCCTCCTTAAACTTGTAAATGGTCAGAGGATGCTTCAGGATTTGGAATGTGATATACCTTTCCCGAAAATTGATGTTGTCCTTGTACAAAGATAGTCAATACATGCCCATGATAACGTCAAACTCCACCAATGGATGTACAAAAAGATTTTCTGGGTGGTTCAGTCTCCAAATGTTAAACAGGGAGGAGTTATAAACCATGGATGCAACGATTTCTCCATTTTTTGTTCTCACAAAAAACTTTTCCTCCAAAATTTGAGGTGGAGTTTGAATAGTTCCACTAAACATGAAAGATATTAAAGAATGCGTAGAACCCGAATCAAATTGTAGGTTCTCTATTTGTGAATGAATAAATAACATACGTGTCAACAAATCATTTTACCACTCCACCTCAGTAGTTGTGATAACATAATCCCTTGTTTCCTTGAATGTTGTTATTGATTGCCTCCAACAACCTTCATCTTAAGGCAATTGTTTGCATAATTCCCAAGCTCCTTTCAGTTGTAAAACTGCACTGTTGGATGAGTGTTGATCTGAACATTCCTTTATTCTTCAACATTAGAAGGATTTTTCATATCTCTTCTGTATTTCTTGGCCAGATGACCTAACTTTCCGTATTTGACACCATTATTGGTTCCCTTGAAACAGTTACCAGGATGCTTCTTCCCACAATTTTTGCAAATGGTAAAGTTAGGCTTCTTTCCATCATGTCCTTTGATTGATGGAACACCAATGTTGTTTTCCATTTTCTTCTTCTTGTCACTGGGCTCATGATATCACTGAGAGTCTACAATCTCCATTTCATCCTTCAGGGCACAATAGACTATGTCCTTATAACTGTCGATTTCTAAAATCACCAATGCTTTTCATACACTCGACATTATTCTGCTAAAGAATCTATCCAACATTCTTTAGGTGTTCATGATAAATCCCAAGGCATACCTTGAAAGCCTTGAAATTTTTCTTCATACACCCCGATGGACTAATCATCCTTTTTCTTGAGTATGAGGAACTCTTTTTCCAATATGAGATAAAGGGTTCGAGGATAAATATTTGTTGAAAAACCTCCTCTTGGATTCCACCGAATATATGGAATTTATTACATCTTGGGATGCTATATTCTTGATCAATGAGCACCATTTATTAGGTTCCCCATCAAAACGATAGACCGTCAGTACAACTTTCTCTTAATCCGAGCACTAGAGAATTGGGAAAATCATTTCAATGTAGTTAATCCATTGTTCTACGAGGATGGGATCAGAAGTACCACTAAACATTGGAGGCCTTTGTCGCATGAAGGATTCTATGGAAACATGCTCTATCCTTTAAGGAGGGGAATGTTCCACCTGATTCAATTTATTATTCATAACTCGAGCCAGGTGGGCATGTACTTCTATGATGTTTTGAGCACCCGCTTCCGTCACCTCAGGCATAACATTAGGGAAATCATCACATTTCATGTCACATTGGTTGTTGGTACGTGTTCTTCTATTTCCTGCCAAAAACTAGGAAAAATAACGTATAATTAGAGGTCTTGAATACATATTATTGATCATAAAAAGGAAACTAAGAAAATTAAAGGATAAACGTATAAAGAATAAGAGCATCCAAACTTTTGATTCCTTAGGTTTATATCCATGTTATCATCGATCTATTTATTAACATATATTGTTATGGGCCTTTCTGTCCCTTAAAAATGGTTTGTAATAAGCTCATGAATCTACCAAATCATATCCCTTGGGAGTGGCGTAACCAAGAGTGAAGCAAGTCCCATTGTCGTGCACCAGTTCCTGTTCATGTGTAGCTCAAAATCGGTGTTTTTAAGTATTACCCCTAGATACATCTATGCTGGATCCACCTCTACCTTCTCATATGGAGAGAGAGATGTATTTTCTTGATAATATACTTACTAAATACTCACCAAAATTTAGGAATATTTTCTATTATATAGTATCATCCATAAGGTTTTCAGTAAGGTTCTCTATTCCTAATCTCCAAAAATAACTATACCATTCTCTGATACCAACTATAGCGACCCAAGCCATTTACATACAACAATTCATGATTTTAAGCATAAATAATTATTAGAGTACAAGACAAGGATCGTTAAGTCTAGTTTCATGGATGACTAGGTACATAAAATAAAAAACATGAGGCTAAAAAAATGGATGAGCTCCTAACTTCCATTGAGCCCTTACATTTGCATAGGGTACCCTGGGGAAGACATGAACAAATGGATGAGCTGAAAATCCTAGAAAGGGAATGAACAAAAGGATACATCTTACACACATGAGTCAGGAGGAATGACATATAGATATAAAAAACATTTAACATATGAAATAAAATTATATAATCATGGGATCATATAAACATGGAGTCATATATGTGTGGTGGAATCATAAATCATTTTTTTTGTATGGGTCATGGCTAACTACCAATCCCGTTTCACATCACATCTCATTGGACATAACCTTACCCAGTGCATTGGAGCACTATCTAGGCACACCCATCTCATCATTATCATGACTATTGTTTCCACAAAAATATTCTTACCCCATATACAATCATACATAGTAAACCATACATAAACATAAGTGTACCAATGGAAAGAATTGGGAACCACAATCATTACATAAAACATATCCAATGGGCATATCACGAAAGTGTCCATGGAAGGAAAGGATTAGAACATAAATGGATTTTCATAGGCAAAAATATGAATAGAACATTTTAAGTGGTTTCAAATAGATGTTACAACATATTAGAAATGTATTTTAGAATCATTAGCGTTAAAACAATCTTGTGCTGTTTTAAGGAAAAATCTATAGAGATTTTCAAATGGAAAAGAGGAAATTATTTCATATAAAACCTGAATAGAAACAAGAATGGTTTCATAATAAAAATATGGTTTTTTTAATGATAATGGTGTCATAAAACATAGGATAGTTTGCACATGAAATTTGGGTAAAAATTTGGATGTCCCCTCAAAACAGGTTTTCTTATCGGAATGTTCTAATTATAGAATCATTCAAAAACATGGATATCCCTGAAAGAATGTGATGAAATAGTATTGATAGAATAATCATTAACAAATAACAATAATTCAAAAGATTCAACTAAATAGATAAGATAACATGATTTTGAAAGAAAGATAAGGCAACCTGAAAGAACAAAGAATGTTTGGGTAGAATTCTTTACAATTTTATTGGCATGGTGTCGAGTGTAACCATGAGAGATTTATGAGAAAGAATGCGGGTTTATCATCACTTATAAATATAAAGGGATATATGGTGGAGGTGTATAAACATACCCCATCATTTGGTAATACACAAGAAGCTATTGCATAGAGAACAACATTGATTAAGAGTGAACAAGAGAGGATACCTTACCTTAAATATGTTGATGTTCTCCACTTGTTAATAAAAACCTGAATAAAAAAATAGGCTTATTAATTAATAAGTTCATAACCTCTTCTATATGTAATTTACTTATTATAACCCGTATTATTTCATTCATACCGTTCATTATTTTTTTAAGGATCAATTTCATTGTTCGGACTTTTTTGTTTACGTGATTTTAAAAGATTGGTTCACATATATTCAAGTTTTTATTATATTCAATATGAATGTGGTTGTAAAACCCCACGCTTCAACAGTACGCTTCTCTTTGAATACTACAATAGCGTGTGTTGTACACATTTCGAGTTCTAACACACACCACAAACAATCAAAATTGCCGTTATGAATACTAATACTCACATTTTGGAATTTTATAAATTATATCATTCAAAATTGACATCATTTTTTTGTTCATAATATCGAAATTATCTTAGGGTGATTTTTTGGTGTCATTCTGAAAACATTTAATTTTTGATGAATAGTTAAAAAAAACTATGTTACAATTTAAAACATAATTTTTATATAAATAATTATTTATTTTATTTAAATTTAATTAACATTAAAATAGATACATAATACTATTATATGTTCAATTTAATTAATTCGAGTTAGTTTATAATACTTTTAGATATATAAATTTTTTTTGAACTTCTCACCATCTTTAACCCATCTCCTAGGAGAATTTGGAAATTCATGTAAAACATAATTTTACCACTTCTGTAAGTGTAATTTTAAATAACCAAGAGACATAGTAAATATCAAGGTGTAAAATGTTGTTAAATTAGATAAAAATTATTTTAGCTGAATAATAACTTTTCACTTTTATTTAAAACATTAAAATTTAATTCGAGTATTCAAGGGTACAAATGATATTAATATTACCATAACACATATACTAATTGTAATGGAAAAATTTTTCTCAACCAAAAACATCCTTATGAATAAAATATTATCATTTTGGTCCACTTTGATTAGATTATGACATTTTTTATTTTTGAATTCATAGAAGATTTAAAAAAGTTGAACTCAAAGTTTAATTACAGTAACATTTTAATATAAGGTAATACATAAGATAAATTATATTATAAATACTCATTATAAAGATAAAATTATTTATTACATAATATTATTTTATTTATAATTTTTAAGAATTATAGAAATTAATTTATTTATGACACATTAATGATGTAGTATTTTTTTATGATTGAACGAATCCAATTATTTGTATTATAAATTTTAAAATAAAGATAATTTGAACGTTTTAATGACATAAACGAATTTTATTATTTAATATGACATGTTATGATTGCCTAAATGAATTTGGGGCTAATTAAAAATGTTATTAATAATTTTAAAAAATCAATTATTGAATACTGTCAAAATTGACATATAATAATTTTTAAAACATATATTATATTATTAATTGATATTCTATTCATACAAACATAAGGATTGGCCAATGTAATTATTTAATGATAGGTGTATCATTAATGGACCATTTTAGGGTCTCTTGGAGGTATATAGAATGCTTTTTAACTACATAATATAAAAATATAAGCAGACATGGTAAATGTCAAACAATTTAACTAAGAGTTAAATATAAATGATATTGTTAATATAGTTACAGAAAACTGTCTAAAATATATTGGATGAATATATTTCAACCTATAACCACTTGAACCTTTAAATTATCAACTTTTGAGCCATTAGAATCCGATTATTAATTTATTATAAAACAAAATTTCTAGCTTTTCCAAAGGTTCATGTCACCCCTCTTATAAAAGAGAACTACCCCTTCCCTCTAATTCACAACCTCAAAGCATTTTGGCTCAGCGAAACTCTGCAAAAATATTCTCTTAGGTTCCCTATCTTCAATATATAGGCATTATATTGATTAGAAATCCAACCTATGGACCCCTTTTGATCAAATCAAAAGGAAGAACCCGAAGAAGAGGAAATGTTTTCACCACCCTCTTTCTAGTTCCTTTCTTATTCAACTTATTATTTCATTGTTATTTCAATTATACAATAATAAATCTAGAATAACTTATATATTGTGATGTTATTATATATATGGTACAACCATATTCAGTATTATATACATCACTTGAATGACATGTCACCATACGTGCATATGTATGACTTACCGTCTCCACGTTGTGGTGTAACTATTATACAATACATTATTATATAGATGGTTATAATAATGATGTGAAATTCATGTAAATAATAAATATAATCTGATAATTATTCTTTATATATTATAAAAAACCCAATTATACACTATTTTAATATCAAAATAATGATATTTTCCCTCGTGCGTACGTACAGACACCCGTATCCACGAAGGCGATGAGATTCATTCCCCATCGTATCCATTCGAGAATAATTTTTATTTGAGGGTTAATAAATATTTTTTAACTACTTAATACCATTATGGATATGAATAAGATACATACTATCCAAAACAAACACATCTTACATAACAAATCATATAATGGAAAACAAATTAGTTAAAACACGAAATAACGATAATACAAATATACTACTAACAAATAAATGTTAAAAGATCATATATGATATCATATTAATGTATATGATTCTTATATAATTTAATAACATTTATTTCACCATTATACCGGAGGTTAACCAACCCTCAACCATGGAAATTTACAATGTAAGGGGTTATTTAACAATCTCTTCATTATCTGAGATTGTTTATACACAGGACCTCTTTACCATCCACAACTATGTTTCTTAAAAATGTATTTTGAAACATTTTTAATATTTTAGAGAATATGGGTTAATGACATTTATACCATTGTTTGAATTTTTATAAGAGGTTTATAAAGTAATCATTCTTTTATTATCCAAACAATATTCTCTTTAACCTTTTTAACAAAATTAAGGTAATAATTACTTTTCTTTATATTATACGGTGGTTGCGGCTTTTTCCACCATTATAAAATCGTCTATGATTCTCTTACAAGCATATAAGAATATTTTAAATGTAAATTTTTTGTTTTTTTGGATTTTAAATGAATTAAAAAAGAGATATTTCTATCAAATAGTTCTGATTTCATCAATGTCAACTTCCTTTGATGGATTTTAATCTTATTTGAAGTTGATTTATAACGATAAAAAACATTGATAATGTGTTGAAGGTTTTATGATTTACTTGACTGTGGATGTGTTATTTTTATACCATTCATGGTTTATAGAGAAATTACTGACATTTAATATTCTAGATTTAATATGAATGTTTATGTAATGTTCAAACCTGTTGAAATGAGGAATTAATTGGACTTAATAAGTGATAGATGGAGACCGCTATAGCTCCTCAATGCATTGGTATGTCTAATGAGACATACTACTGTCTTGGCATAAGCCCGTGAAAAAATATTATTTTTAGTATTGGAATAGGGCCTTGTCTATGTTGTTATGATTGCCTAGCCTTAAGCATTCCATCATTAAGAAAGTGGTAGTTGATATTTCTTGTGATTATTTGATTAGTAGAATATCCATGTGAATTAGTAAATGGAATTACTTCATTTTATTTTTGCTATATTATTCGAAAGTTCATGTTTAAAATGCTTTTGTTTTTTTTATAAATTTCCTTAAATGTTTATTCATATTTGAAAATGTTTCAACTATATTTTTATCCTTATTGGGCATCTGAGATCACCCATTTCAATGTTTTATTTTTCCGAGGATGTGAAGAAGTATTTTATGAATGACCTACAGGGATAATATGAGGGGGTATGAGTGTGGTCTTTGGACACAAGTGGTTTTTGTAGTTTTTCAATTTATGATGTATTGTAATCTTTGTGAATGTATCTAGTAATTCCAAGGCTACTAAACTAATAAGTCTTTAGAGACTTTTTCTTTTGTGATCATTCCAATGTTATATAATAATGCACCAACTCTGGGTAACTGGGGATGGGGCGTTACAGTTGGTATCAAATGAAGTTTAGTAAAGACCTTGGAAGATATATTTATATAAAATATGATTATATCACATAGCCCTAAGATATACTTTGAGGATTAATATAGAAAAACTTCCTAGAATTTTGGTATTACAGAGATTTTGTGAGTATTCCAAGAAATACATCCCTGTCTGGATACAAGCAGGTAGAGGCGGCTATAGTACAGATGTACCTAGTGGTAAAACCCAAAAACAGCCCTTTGAGATAGACTAGAATGGGAGCAGGTGCATGACAATGGTCCTTGCTGCAATCTTAGTTATGAAACTCCCGGGGGATATGCTTAGGATAATTCTAATTTTCATTACAAACTATTATGAAGGGTTTATGAGTATATACATACTCAAATAAAACATTTTTATGATTATGGATTATATCAAAAAAAATTCAATTTATGTTTAGTGTTTTACAAGTATGGAATTATGTATTTCGATTCATAAACTTACCTAGTTTATGAAATTGTTTAGAAATGGTGCCTAGTGGAAGAAATGGAAATTGTATTAATGCACGTACTCCGTGAAGAGATTTCTATCCTACCCTAGATAATTATCATGGAGCTGGTGACACAATTGGTGCTGATCAGCTTATTAATATACTAGGACAACTCAATCAGGTTATGAATAATAACCTTACCCGTATGGAGAACCATGATCCGCAAAGTGGAGGATCAATGTTAGATTTCTTCATGAGGAAACAACAACAAACGTTTAATGGGGGTAAAAATCCACTTGTAGCTCAACAATGGACCAATTCCTTAGAGAAAATATTTCACACCGTATAGAGTAGCGAAAGGGAAAATATTTTCATTGCAGTTTACCGGCTCACTAGAGATGTTCATTGACGGTGGTCATTGATTCAAAATAAAAAGGACGATGAAGAAGTATCTTCTACAGAATGGAGGAAGTTTAAAGTGGGTTTCTTATAAAAATACATTCCTCATGACCATCGAGCGGATATGGAAATACAATTTCAAAGTATGAGGCTAAAAGAGGATGAGAATTTTGAAAAGAATGAAGCTAACTTTACAAGGATAGTGAGGAATTATCAGATTATATACATTTCCTGATGATTAAGATTGATCATTTCATTGATGGGTTAAAACCATTTCTTCATCGAGCATTAGTCTCACAATCTTTCTCATCGTATAAAGATATTGTCTGATTTTCTATCAAGACAGAATAAGAATTATCAAAATCTTATGATAATATAGTAAAGTAAGAGAAAAAGATAATGGTGGAGGAAACGACAGATAAAGGAAAAAAGAGAAATAAAGATTTTCTATTATGCAATAATTGTGGGAAGAATCACCCTGGTACTTTCCTAAAAGGAATGAGACTTTTTTATAAATGTTGATAAAAAGGTCCCCAGGCTCGTGTTTACAATGGAAAGAAAGAGGTTGTCAATGATGAATGATACGATTGTAGAGAAATGTGGAATTATACAAATTAATGTCCTAAGAGTCAGGGAAACATAATTTAGAAAAGTCCAAGGGATCAAAGGAAAATATTATGTGGTTACTATAGTTGATGTGGAGTAATTAATGTAACTCTGTTTTTGGACTCAAGGATTATATTCTGGTTATAAGAATAATATGATATATAATGATTGTACAACAGTACATGTTGTTTTCATTAACTTTTTAATATGACTATGGTCATCATATTTTAAGTATGTGATAATATGAGAAACATTAATTTGTTTGGGGAATTTTATGTTGCAATTGATTTTGGAATTTAGACACCTTTTACAAATAGTCTGTAAAGAGGTACTTTGGATAACAATAATGGTTGGAAAGGACTATGTTGAACTTTGGATAGTATTGTTAAAGGTTAAAACAATTCTTATGATTATTTTTTTAATATTATGATACTATAGTTTTAGGAAAAGGACATCCTGCAGGTTGGGCGATAACCCATCAAGTCAGACAAATATGCAGAAATCGAACAATAAACCATAGTGGGACATGCCTTTTTACCAATTAATAGCCTACAATATGTCCATGGTTATTAAAAAATATTTTTATTCAATTTAATGGTATGTGTTAATATTTTTAACCATATACGATTAGGATAAATATAATATTCTTCAGTTCTATCATCTTTTGAACTAAAATATGAGTTTTTGTTAGAAATTAGTTGATGGATGAAAATATACTTGTCAAGTATATATATATATATATATGTTTTATTCTATGAATAATTTAATTTTTAATCTTTAAGGAAGGGATATTAAAACCCAAAATGTGTTATCTCAATACCTAATGTCATCTTGATTTGATGATATTTTAAATCATCACAGATTGATGGCTTTGAGGACCTCAATTTTACACTTTCTTGTGATTGATGACCTCAATCACTCCCTATAAATATTTTTGTTTTATCTCTAATTACATGTCTATATTTTCCACCAATGTTCTCCTATTCAAACCCCTAATTTTTTGGTGACATTCTCATTTCCCGGTCCCTCTTATTATAACGAAATATTATTAACCATATTTCCGATGTGGGTATTCCACCATGGTATTTTCTATTTTAACATATTTTTTCGAAAACAATTTCAAATTTTGGGGATGAAATTTATTTGAGGAGGGGAGAATGTAACAACCCAAGCTACCACGGTACACTTCTCATTGAATAATATAATAGTGTGTGTTGTACGCAACTTCGAGTTCAAACACACACCTCAACCAATCAATCTACCAGTTCTGAATAGTAATACCCACTTTTTGAAATTTTATAAATTTTATCATTCAAAATGGACTTCATTTTTGGGTTCATAATATCAAAATTAGATTAGGGTGAATTTTTGGTATTTTTATGAAAACATTCAATTTTTAATGAATAGTGAAAAAACACTAAGATATAATTTAAAAAATAATTTTAATTTAAATAAATCATTATTTTATTTAAATTTACTGAAGGTTAAAATAGATAAATTATACCTATATAATTATAATGTAATTCATTGGAGTTAGTTTAGAATAATTTTACATATATAATAATTTTATTAAACTTTTCAATGTCTTTTACCCATCTCATAAGAGAATATGGAAATTCACGTAAAACCTAATTTTACCACATCTGTGAGTGGAATTTCAAAAATATAAGAGAAATGGTTAATATCAAGGAGTATAATTTTGTTTAATAAGATGTAATTTTTTTTGATGAATAGTAACTTTTTACTTTTATTTACCATAGATAAAAGTAAATAGAGTAATTAAGTGTACAAATGATATTAATATTACCCTAACACATTTTCTAATTCTATTGGACAAGTGTATATCGACAAAAAACAACCATTGGAATGAAATATTATCATTTAGGCCCACTTGTAATGATTAGGACATTTATTATTATTTAATTCCAAGAAAATTTAAAAGAGTTAAAATCAATGTTTAATTACTAAAACATTTTTAATATAGGGTAATACATAATATAAATTAGATTACAAAAATTCATTAGAAATATAAAAATTATTTCCTATATAATTGTATTTTATTTATATTTTTTAAACATTATATAATTTAATTTATTTATGACACAATAATAACGCAGTATTTTCATTATTATTTATAGAATCATATAATAGGTATTATAAATGTTAATATAAATATAATTTGAATGTTTGGATGATACCAACGAATTTTATTGGTTAATATGACATGTTATTATTTCATAAATAAATTTTGTTCGAATTAATAAAGTTGATTTGTCTTTATCAAAAATCAATTATTGAATAGTGTCAAAATTGTCATAAAAACGTTTTTAAAACAAATATTATATTATTAATTGATATTATATTCTTAAAAATATATGTTCTACCTAAGGACTTATATAATGATAGGTGTATCATTAATGGACCTCTTCGGGGTCTCTGAAAGGTATATAGTATGTTTATTAACTATATAATTTAAAAATACAACGAGACATGGTAAATGTAAAACTACATAACTAAGAGTTAAATATAAATTGTAAGGATAATATAGTGACCCAAACTTGTAAAAAATATATTGTTTTATATTATTCCAACCCATATACATATTAAAATATAAAAAATACACTTTGGATCCATTATAAACCGAATATGAATTTATTATGAAATAATATTTCTTGCTTTTCCAAAGGTTCCACTCACCCCTCTTATAAAAGGGAACTCCCCTTTCTCTATAATTAACAATTTCAAAGCCTTATGTCTCTTCCAACCCATGCCAAATAGTCTATTAACATCCTTCAAATAGACCTAGAGGCCTTATTTTGATCATAAAGCCTACTTAAGGAGCCATTTTGATCAAATCAAACAGAAGAACCCGAAGAGGGGGTAATGTTTTCACCACCCTATTTCAAGTTCCTTTCTTCTTCAACTTATTCTTTATGTGTTATTTCAATTCTAATAAATTAACTCCAATATCTCCTATATACTGTTATGTTATTATAAATATGGTACAACCATATTCAGTAATCTATCCATCCCTTGAATGACATGTCACCATACATTTGAACGTACGACTTACAGTCTCCACGTCATGGTGTAATTGTTATTCAATACATTATTATTTGGATGGGTAAAATAATGATGTTTAATTCATGTAAATAACAAACATAACCTGATATTTATTCTGTATATATGATACAACACCCATTTATATTTTATTTTAATTTCAAAAGATTGAAATTGCCGCTCGTGCGTACGTACGGACTACCGTCTTCACGAACGCGATGAGATTCATTCCCCATCATATACATTCATGAATAATTTACAATTGAAGGTTTAAAATAATTTTTAAAGACTTAATATCATTCTGGATATGAATAAGAAAAAACCTATCCATAAAAAACATGGCTTATGTAACAAATCATATAATCTAAAATGAATCAGTTAACACCTGAAACAATGGTAATACAAAGATATTATTAACAATGAAATGTTAAAAGATAATATATGATATCATATTAATGTATATGATTCATGATTAATTTAATAAGAATTATTTTACCATTATAAAGGAGGTTAACCTAACCTCAACCAAGGAAAATTACAAGGTAAGTGTTTATTTCACAATCTCTTCATTTTCCAAGGTTGTTTATATATAATTATCTACTGGGACCTCTTTATCATACACATCCATGTTTCATAAAAAAAAATTTCAAAACATTCTTAAGATTTTATAGAATATGGGTTAAAGTCATTTATATCCATGTTTTATTTTTATAATAGTTTTATAAATGAATCTTTCTGTCATTTTCCAAACAAGATCATTTTTAACATTTTAGAAAAAATTAAGGTAAGAATGTATTTTTTAAACATATACGGTGGGGGAAGATATTTTCTTCCATTATAAAATCGTTGAAGCATCCCTTATATGCTTATAATAATATTTTCAAATTAAATGTTTTAATTATTTGGATTTTAAATGATTTTAAAAAAGAGATATTTCTCTTAAATAAGTTTTATTTAAACTATGTCAACATCCTTTGATGGATTTTATGCTTATTTGAAGGTGATTTATTATGATTCAAAACTTCCATATAGTATTGAAGTTTTTGTGATATGTTTTACTATGGATGTGTTATTTTTATACCATTCAAGGTTTATGGAGAATGTATTGACATTTCATATTCTAATTTTAATATGAATGTTTATGATATGATTAAAACTGTTCATATGAGGAATGCATTAGAAATAATAAGTGATGGGTGGAGCCCTATATAGCTCCTTGATGCATCGATATCTATAATGAGACAATCTAGTGTCTTGGAACAAGGCCTTGGAAAAATCTTATTTGTAGTTTTGGAACAAGGCCTTGAATATATGGGTATGATTGTTTGGCATTATGCATTCCATGATTATGAAAGTGTTTATTGATATTTCATTTGCTTATTTTATTAGTAGACTATCCATGTGAATAAGTAAATGAAATTATATCATTTTATTTCGGCCATATTATTTAGAAGTTCAAGTCTAAAAGGTTTTGGTTTTATTTATACATTGCCTTAAATGTTTATTGTTATTTAAGAATGTTTCTGTTATATTGTTATCCTTCCTGGGCATCTGAGCTCACCTCTTTATGTGTTTTATTTTTTCCAGGATGTGAAGATTTATTTTATGAATGACCTACAAGAATAGTATGAGGGGGTATGAGTGTGGTATATGGACATAATATGTTGTTGTAGTTTTTCACATTATGATGTAATATAAATGTTATGAATGTATCTAGTGATTACAAGGCTACTAGACTAATCGGTCTTTTGAGACATGACCTTTTGTGATCATGCCAATGTTATGTAATAATGCACCAACTCTAGTTAAATGGGGTCGGGGAATTACAGCAGTTGTCCAGAATTGAAGTTATATTATTTAGTGAACATCCAAGAGATTACGTGGTTTTAATTTTAATTAGATTACTTGTAGTGAAGTCTAATTATTATATATATAACCTTAGTGATAACTGTTTTTGTTAAATGATTGATTTGGTTACAATGAACATGTTGTTCTTTATAATTTTATACCATTTGTACAAAAGTATTATTTATCCAAAAATAAGATATATTACATGTCTAATAATATGGTTTATCCATATCACAAATGGTTTCATGACCAGAATTAACGATACCGTTATAAATTGATAAATCGTTGTCCTTGAATGTGCTAAATTAGCACATCGCAAACAGTGCTTTCATTTCTTTCAAATAAAAGGGTGTGGAAAGGAGAGATGATAATGAAATATACCTTAATAATGATAAAATTACAATACATTTATGTTACTGGATTTATCATACTATTATGGTGAAGGGAGTTGAATAAATAAATAAAAATAACAGAACATAAAAGAAATGAAGAAATCGGGAAAATGAATTTTACCTCTTTAGAATTTCTCCATTAAGGACCTCTTAATGGGAGAGGTTTTGGTATTTTGAGGAGGCTGAGAGATTTTGAATGAGGGGAGATCTGGGGGAGAGATTTGGAAAAAATATTGTAATGGTACAAGGCTTGAGAGGATTGAATAGAAGATAGAGCGATGGGGTGTTTTTATAGTGGAGGAGAGGAGGGATTTCACAATATTATATTCATTAATTTATTATTTCATTACAATACAAGGAATAATAAGTATTCCATGACCAATAATATTAAACTGGTCTTGTGAATTAGAACTAAGGGTGGTGACATCATCCATGATGCTATAAATAGTCTATTTATCTTATAATGTACATAAACGGTAAATTGTTGTATTTTACTTTTCATAAAAAATTCAAGAATTTCAGAAAAATCCCAAAAATTCACCTCAACCATTTTTTTACATTTTGAATCAAAAATTGATGACCATTTTTCAAAAATAAATTTCTATATATGATTATTTCAATATATAATAATATTTATTATTTATTATCAAAAACTAGTTTTAAAACACTCATTAACTTATTCAAAAATATAGGAATGTCGTACTTTAAACTTCAATATAATTATATTAATATCATAGGTCATGTTACTATGTTTTCGGGTATATCACTATTCATAAGTGTAGGTTACTATTCAAAAGGGTAGGTTACTATTCACCAAAAATTATGTTTTTCTAATCGGACTCCAAAAAACTTATTGATTGCAACTTTGAATGTCAGATTTTCGAAATTCCCAACACAGAAGTGAAGAAATTGTGTTTAATGGTCACTTATCACTTATCAGTTCATTATTATCTATTTTCAGGTGATTTTATGGCACATTTATTAGATGGGAATATCCATTGAAAATCATTCGGTCGTTACACAATGTGTACGACGTATCATCCTCATATTGATGGGAAATTTGAAAGGATGATACCTATATTGGAAGTTATGTTCTAAGCTTGTGTAATGGATTTTTGTGGCTCATGGGAAGATCACCTACCAATGGTAGAGTTCTCATATAATAAAAAACATATTTCCTCCAAACATGTGAATCCATTTAATGTGTTTTATGACCGTCCTTGTAGTTCTCCACTTTGTTTGGTGGAAACATGTGAGACCTCATTCGTTGGGCTGAGCCCTGTCCAAGAAATGATGTAGAATATACAGTTGATTATTAAGTGTATAAATACAACATGGAGTTGTTAAAAATCATATTAGGAACATCCTTGAAGAACATTGTCATTCACATTGAGTGATCACATGTTATTGATAATTTCTACAAGGTTTGGACATTGTCGTTTTGGGATGTAAGGAATGTTATCTCATTAATAAATTGTCCCTTTTGAGATACTATAATGGGTTAGAGTGGTGGAATATCGGTTGGAATTTCCACAATATTTCAGATTGCATCATAATGTGTTCCACTTATCACATCATAAGATGAATAATCTTGATCCTGACATTATGATTAGATGGGCTTGTGTTAACCTAGAACAAGATGCTTCATTGGTAGATATCCTAGTGAAAATTTATTATATGAAAGAGAAAGGATTGCATGGAAAAAAGCATCAGTCTAGTGTGTGTTTTATGGAAACCTGGCCAGATTCAAGAAGAGACATGGGTACACAATAAGGAAATTAAAGAGCAATGGACAGAACACCTTTAGGACATTGGTTGAATTCAACCTTTTGGGGATGAAAAGACTAATGGTGGGGATAATGTAGTACCCATGGTTTCAGGTATGTAACCATTTATTTATGTAATATGTATATAAAGGTTATGGGTGAAGTGTAGGTGATATTTGTGAAGATTCAATATATTTTGGGGGTTAAAGTAGAGGTGTTCGGGCTTCACCCTATTTTACCAAACTGTGTGGAGATCCTAGAAGAAACCATGAAAAGTTTTAGGTTTTAGGCAGGGATCATTGACATGATATGCATTCAGTTAAAGAGACCATGTGAGGAGGAATGTGATGGTTTCCTTAATGTAATTTCTAATAATGGATTAGTGCATGGTTTGTATAACGTCGCAAAATAACCATGCACAAAATTTATGTATGATTATAAAAAAATAGGATCTCACTAGTTTATCCTCTAACTCCCACAATTTTTCTCTAAATAAGTAGTAACTCATGATTATTTTCCACTGAAGGTAGGAAAACATCTCTTAATAAATTTGGAGAAAATCCGAATGATTTCCTTCGTGAATCGAAGGCCAATTCTTTTGGTAAGTTCCCATTCTTCATGGTTTTTCCTCATTTTATTAGACCAACTTATCCTATATTATTGTTTTACTATATAAACACACATTTTGGGTAGATCTATGATTTTTTATGAGAAATAAGGTTATATACGGCGTTTTTCATGATAGGGGAGGAGATATATGGAGGTTTCTTGGAATCATGACCCGCATTATTGAGCATTCATCATCTATTGTTAGTTTTCATCGAAATGATCTAGGTCAGTGGCATCACTCTCAACTCCCCTTGCTTGATCTATTAAGAATACATTAAAATTCTGTTTTTTTCTATGATATAAATTATTAATTATTTGTCAAACATTGTTTGGTAACCCTAATTAGTGAAGGTTTGGGGACTTATGAAATTCTGAAAATTTGTGTGTTCTTGAAATTGGCCTTTCTTCTTGATTTTAAAAAAGAGATTTTCAAATACGGATTTTTTGGAATATTGGTATGTTAATTTAATATAATTGTTTTCAATTTTGATATGAGTTTATTAAAATACATGGGTTGTTAAATTTTATTATTGGAATGTTTCAATAAACAAATGAATTTTAGTGAAATGTATGAAATTATTGAAATTGTCATGAGTTTACGGAATAGATGGTATGTGTATGCATATTGAATTACAAGGCCTGATTGAAATAGGACATATGTGATCAGATCCAATGTTAAAATAGAACATGGGATTTAATTACCTTTTGACTACATGGTAGATTGATGAGAAAATGTTCAAGAGTATGGATTTTTCATAATGAAGCATTCATTATTGAAATTATAGATATATGGAATTAAATTCTTATGCCAAGATAGATATTTAAATGGGTTTTAACGCTTAATTTTAGTTTTTAAATGTAAATTATCTTTCTATTATATTTTTTTTCATGGATTTTGTTTATATTTAATTATAAACTATTTTTATAAGTGATTATATTTACATATATACTATATTTGGAAAATATTTTGTATCAATTTCTTCATTAAAATGTAGTTAAATTTTCTCTCCTAGTGGTGTGGGTAGTAATATCATTAGGGAAGGACAAATTATTTTTATTTTCAACCATGATATGGAACATTACTTCTTTTACTAATTTCATTTTCATGATGTTGGAAAAGGTAAAGTACCACATTTTTTGTTTGGTTGGATGGTGACATTGGAGTAAAAAGCTAGTGTAAAATGATGTTTTATGGTTGTTTTGGATTTTTTAGTTATCTTTTATATTTTTTGATGGCTTGTTTTCTTCTGTTGTATCCAAATTTGGGTTCACTTTGGTATAATTTTTTTTTTGATTAGTCATCCTTTTGATCATTCAACATATAGTTAATATGGGTTGTGGATTTTTTTGTTTTTCATTTATATTTAAAGGTTAAATAATCCCCCACTTGTATGTGAAAAACATAAGAAATTATTAATAGCCTTTGGAATCTTTTGGATGTCACATATGTCTAATTAAAAATTTATAGAATTCATAAGCTAATGAGAATAGGTGGGTCATTACCCTTTCTGTGGCTGGGGAAAGATAGTAGTGTCATGGGATCCATGAGGTGGAATGTTGGTTCCACTACCGATTTTGACCAGGATGCACCATGGTGAACGGTATGTAGTGTAAGACTTATATTTTTCTATGCTCTATAGTGTGGAAGTAGAGGATGTTTTGATGATTTCCATGAGGGTGAGTTTGGAGGTTCTCCTTTTTTATGTAGGTATCATTGGAATGATGAATGTGTTGCGCCATTTAATTATGGTGGAATAATAATATTGGCGATTCTTCTAAATTTTTTTTTAGAGACCCGTTTTATTGGGTAAGAATATTGTGTAGTGAAATGGGTTGTTTCGTAGTCTTAGGTAAAAATATGATGTATACGATGTGTGTGAGGATTATGAAATTTGGTCCTGTATTTTCCAGATAGGTTACAATAACCCAACTCCTCCACAAATAAGTTATTTTTTCAATTTTCCATTTCAAATCATAGAATCCTAATAGAGGGTTTCTAAGAACATTAATTCCCTTTTGATCAGATTCAACACTAGGATATGGGAGATAATTTCTTAGTGTTTTCCCACTATTCATGAAGTAGGTGTCTCCATTAAAAAGCTCTAACCCATGAATTACATGAAGTAATTGTAAATTCTTATGTATTGATTTATTAAATGGATATATTTGATATAAAATGGTTTTAATTTAAATAGAGACATGTTTTTAAAGAGGTGTTTTTGTTAAAAAACCCATTGGACACACTATTTGTTGATGAAATTTCTTTCTGAGGATTTTGATTCTAAAATATATTTTCATGCAAGAAATCCATGAACATTAATTGTTAAAATGTATTAATTAGATGTGATCAGGGTTTTCAAATAGTATTCAAATGCATATAACATTATGAACCTTGGGTGCATTGGGAAATGAAATTATCACTCTTAGTTTGACATATTCCACAAGAGGTTTGATATTGAGATAATGTGTATCAATAATTGATATATTTTGGATTCATGTGATTCCTATATTAGATATTTAATTTATGTATATGTTCGTATTTTCATATGTAAGATCCTAAATTATGTGCATTTTAATTTAGACTTGCATTTACACATGATGATATATTTTATGGGTCAGTGATCACTAATTTATCATATGGAATATCCATTGATGGGTTTTCATATTATTACATGATTTATCACTTATAATTATTTTATTCCATGTATATTTAAATACGAAATACTTTTTTTAATAACCAAGGGATGTTTTAAAAAATGTTTATCTTTTAGAAATTATTTATAAATAAGTTTCTTTAAAAAGAGAGACAATTTTTTCATGGTATTGGAACTTGTATATAATATATAGTGAAATATAACGTGGAATTACACTTACACCCTACCTATTAATTTTTTAATTTTTATTTGTTGATTTTTAGGTATAAGATAAAGGGAAATGAATAATGTAGTTCTTGGTCTTCTCTTAGTTGTAGTCACCTTCATATTGGGATAGTTTGGTGATGATGGAAGGTCACACGAATCTTAGAAAATTGTGTTTCTTATTTAAAAATCTTGGTTAGCCCATTGGGTTTGAAATTTTATTTCATATAGTCAAATATTTTTCATTCCCATTGTAATTTGTTTTTTAATGGGTTATACAAGAGACTTGTTTTGTTTGTTTTCTTCACTTCTCAATATGGTGGACCTTATTGGGTGACATGCCTAGTTGACTTTGCTTTAGTTCAATAATTTTTTTTTCATAAGTGTTTATTGTGCCCAATTTTTTATTAGACTATATGGGTTTAGTTTTATGTCCTTAGTAGACATGGGATAGGACCGTCGGAATACTGTTAGTAAGTGCAGGAGGGTTCCTGGCCAGCTTATTTCAATTTCTAAACTCATGTTACCATTGGCGGTCAAATAATTTTTTCATGAATTAGATTGTTGGTTGAGGTTATTTGAATAAACTATATTTGGGGATTATTTGGATGGACATATTCAATTTTTTGTTTTGCATTTCATTCATATAATCTGTTATTACTATTCTTTCTTGTTATTTAAATGTATTAATAAGAATTCTTGATATTGGTATTATTATTTTTGAATTTTCTCTTATGATGATTATTTATTGTCTTGTTTTTATTAAAAAATTATTCCCATAATATTTCTTTGGAATCCGAGTGAGGAAAGTGTGATAAAAGATCCAAAAAAAATCCTTTAATGGACCCTTCATTAGTAGAAGTTGTAATCTACACTATTTAAACTTTGGGACATGTGGGTATTGGATAACAAAGCTGAATATTGGATCATGGATCATAATTAACTAAGAATAATCCTCCCATTTTCTTTTGTTATAAAGGACTCTGATAATATATGTAATAATATGAGTGGATTGAAAGAATCATTTATTTTCTAATTTTTTGGAGGAATCTAAGGTTGGTTATTATTCCATGTATATTATTGAAGGACTAGGAATGATATGGTGGTTATCAATCAACAATTCTAAGTTGCATGATCATTTTATTAAAACATATTTCATGAATACCATGAAGCATCTATTATATCCTAAAACAATTCATTTGGAAAAGTCAATGGAATTTCAAAACATAGAGAAAGATGACTGCATAGTATAGGAGTATTCCAACAATTTTAATGAGTTAGTGTACCTAAAAAATTATCTCATGACAAATGATTACCTTGAGATTAAATTTTTTAGATGGGTTTGTGTGCGTATATTCAATTGATTTTGATTCTCTTATGCCTTCTGACATTTTTGGAGGTGGTTGAAAAAGTGGCATTGATTGAGGTAGACATCAATGGGAGAAAGAGTTTAGGTGGAGCTTTGATTGTTGTAGGTATTAGACATTGTGTGTCTTATATCATGAAAAGGAAATGAAATGGTTTTCAGTTTTCATTGGTAGTGTTTTCAAGGGCTTCATTATGATAACATCAAGTTGATTTCTATTTGTGTGAAAGGCCTAGTCATATCATGCATAACTATATGGAAGTAATAACCCCATAATAATTACATTATGTTATTAATATAAATTATATTTTGAACTAATTTTTTTATTATGAGAACATATACATACTTTGACATTTCATAATAACATTAAACATATTGTAGAATAATAACCAGGCATAATTTATAGATTATTTAATGATATACTCAAAATTGTAATATTTTTTTGATTACTATAAACAAATTATATTAGAGAAATGTTTTTTTATAAATTTATAAGTTTCAAATAAAATTTATATTCATTAAATAATATTATATATATTTTTTAAAAATTATATTATATTTTAATGAACTCTTAAATAGTCTGTATAATGGTCAAAATGGTCATTTTTCAATGAAATTTATAAATATAATAACTATGGTGATTTGTTTAAAAGCTAGAATATCAATATTTATATAATTTTATCTATGAAATAATCAATGTTTTTGGAAATAGAGACCAAAGATTATCTTAACGTTTTTTTTATTTTTTTGAAAAATTTTATTTTTTGGTGAGAAAGTGAAGATTGACGTTTTGTAATGCACTATGATTTTTCAACATAAATATTATTTCAGAATGAATAAAAATCTATGAAAAATTATATTTAGTTATAATATAATTTAATAGCAATAAAAATGAATTTAAACATATTATAATTAATTTATATATGTATACCTTACATTTTGGAAAAAATTAATTTTAATATAAATATTTATTTTGATTATGTGCTTTAAATGTGTTGGATAAAAGACATGTTATCAATTAGGGTTCCTTTGAATGTATAAAAAAACTATCCAAATCATTATAAATCAAAAAAATGTCGAAATTTATTTCTTCCATTAGTTGTTTGATTATATAATAAAATAAACTATATTTTAACCCTCAAAATTTCCCCTAATCAGGTATAAATATCCCCCTTTCATTCACCACATTCCATAAAAAATGTTTTGAGCATCATTTCTCTTTCAATATCCTTATCAAGATTCCCTAAAAGGTGGTTAAAAGGTTCTAAGGAGCTTTTATATTAATTTAAGAAGCATCCTCTCAATGTGAAGAATTTTTTCCTCAAGTTCATTAGATTCATGTTCTTTTGTCTAGGCCTTTAATTCTCAATTTATTATGTTATCATGTGATTTTGAGTTCCCTCATTATTTTTAATATGATGTCTTGTTAATGAGTGTCTACAATTCCTTCACACTATAACATTATCATAAGTCATTAATTTTTAGAAATAAGGCTTCCTCGTCACTCTTTTACAACTACTGATAAGTTCATTTATTATATATTTTTTTGACATTAAAATTAAATGATTTTGATGATTTAATTGTAATAGAATGAATATTTCCCTTGTGCTTTAATAATATATTTCAGGATGCAACAAGAGAGATAAATTAAATAAAATGAGATAAAATAACAAATAATTACATCAAATGATGGTTTCACAAAATCTGACGATCATGGAGCACTTACAAGGAACATAACATAAGAACTGAGGAAAAATGAGGATCCCAGAGTAGAAAAATTTCCTTAATAATCATAGAGTGTATCTATTCAAGTGTGGAATAAACTATAGTCCATTATGTGGAAGAATTAAAACATGATAAACGTTTGTATATTTTTCACATGGCACATATGTGTCACATCATGACACATGTGATGATGCCAATAAATGTTTTATGTCATGAATACGATAAATGTGGTGCAAGATTTATACATGGTGTAATCATTACACAACATGAAAAAAGCGGGGAGTGGATAATGATGTAAATATTCAATGAATCTTCATTTTTAGACAAAATGTATGTATTAGGACCCACCCCGAAACACTTTTTGACCAATACATAATAAAATTCAATTCTTCCCTAACCTCTATAGACTCTATATAATATGTTCAAAATAATTCTATGAAAGTGATCTCAGAGACCAATGCATGGAGTTAGAAGTTATAATATAGAGGTTCCTACTAGTTTTTATCTATTTTTTCATTATTATTTATTTTTATTTATTATTTACCTATTATTTGTTCATTACTAGGATGAGGGAGTAAACCCACCTTATGCTATGGTAATGTAATTTATGTGGAAGGTGATATCAGATAGATTTATTTTCTTTATTAATATATTTGGGTTTTCATAATTCTTCGATAAATTTCTAATCCCATTATTTTACTATTATCCATACAATTGGTATTTGAATAAAAAAGGAACAGTAAAATTTGTCAACATACAACCCAAAAATAAGGCATGACCTTTGTCAAATTTTGGGGAATTATGTTTGAATATGGTATTTAATCAATCATGATTCCTTAAAACCCAAAATTACTAGACCAGGGGAAATATAAAATTACCACATCAAGGATGGGATAACATGAACATTGAATATTACACATTTTTCCTTTGAAACCATTAATGGTTTAATAAAATTATTTACTAAAAATCCAATAACACATGAAACTTGAAACTAAAAAATCCAGGTATTCAATAGAAATATTATTTCAAACAAAATAATCAATATACAATATTTCCATTCTTCTTTATTCAACATTATCCCAAAACCCCAAACTAATTCATCCCCTATTTATTTAATTAATTTAAATTAAATATTTTGAAAACCAAAACAAACTAATTCACCATCATTTTGGGTTCAAACATTAACAATCTTAATACTACATTTTAATTAATTGAGTAAAATAGTTTGAGTTTTTAAATTTTTATTTATTTTCATTAGACGTGTAGGGAAATAATGATTCCCTTTGAGCCTGTCAATGTTGGTTCCATTTTTGGGGATAGTTAAAAGAAAGATTTTAGGTGTCTTTAAATTTTTTATATTTATTTTTTTTCTAATTTTTTTTCAATATTTTAAAATGTTGTATTCATTATGTGGATTTTAGTTTTTAATTTCTAAATGCATGAAGAAAAAACATGAGAAAATTGAAAGGATGATTTTGTCTTCAATCCCAAAATAGAGAAAAGATTCAGGAAGAACAAGGATGATAAAATCATTCCTAGACCACAAAAACATATAGCTACCAGTGGAGTTCTTAAAAGAGATTTAGGTCTTTGGATGCTCACATAATACAAGTGGAAATCAAACCCAATATTAAAACTGAGCATCCTAACCCAACATATGGAAACTAAAAAAATTATATTAAATATAAAATCAATATTATGATATCAAAAAAAATTCAATTCTTTGGATTTTCGTATGAATATTCGAAGACGCATCTAGGAAACTTCCACTTTCCCTCTAAAACATTCAAATTCTAGAATTTCTCAATAAATGTAATAATACTCTACATTTTTCATATTTCATTACATGTAGATATCAATATTGGATTCAAATCCCACCTTTAAGTTCCATCACTACTGGGGATGAGATGGTATGAAACTCTCTCTCGCAATTCTTTAGACTACTACTTGATTTTGAGGCATTTGTGATGGGTTCTCGTCATAAATGAGCTTTTATGAGGGGTCCAATCGAAAATAGTTTGTAATAGATAATGACGTTGTAAATACTTATTCAATTATATATATTATATATATGATAACATATTGTAATGGTACCATTGAAAAAGATTATTTTTGATGGGTCTATATCATCATCGCAGATACTTCTCCAATTATATAATATATATATATATATATATATATAACTTTTTCAACGGACCTGTAGCAAAAAATTATTTGGGAAGAGCCTGTTTTGGCCGTCACAGATTCTTCTTTAAAAAATATATAAAATATTTGCGATGGGGTCCTGTCACAAAAGGTCTCTTCAAAAATAGTTAATAAAAAAATAAATTCAGTAAAATTATGATTAATTAATATTATAAAATAATATTATTATTAATATTATTAATATAAATAATATAATATTATATTATATAATAGTAATATTAATATTAATAATATCAAAAATCATATTATGATAATATTAATAATAAAATAATACTAATAATATAAAAATGTTATTATTATTTTTAATATTTATGAAAAGATAATATTAATATTATTAAAATAATTATAAAATTATAAAATATTAAAACTCAATATATTTGAAAAAAATTGTAATAAAATAATAAAATATCAGCATTATTATAAGTAAAATAAACAAACATTAAAAAATACACTACTAATAATAAATAACAAAATATTAAAAATATTAAAAATAAAAAAAAAGAAATATTTAAATTATGGAATATTTTTACCAATATAAAAGATAGAATCTGTAAATAGTTAATATTACAACATACATTGAATTAATATGTTTTTACCAAGAAAAAAAATCGCCTCGTGGATCATAGAGGGGGATATTATTCTCGGTGAAATGTAGAAGATAGAGAAGATGGAGGAGGAAACTTCATCCCTAAACTATGAGTTATACAATTAATGTATTCAATCTGATCATGATTCTAGTGCTGCCATCGATGCATTTCCTCCTCGTACTGTTGCTGCTACTGCCGACACTTCTCCTCTTGCTGTTATTGCTGGTCATCTCTTCCTGCTGCTTATGAAAACTCAATATAAGCTCACTATGATAAATTGTTCATGAGTATGGATTTTTCATAATGAAGCATTCATTATTGGAATTATGGATATATGGAATTAAATTATTATTACAAGATAGTTATTTAAATGGTATTTAAGGATTTATTTTATTTTTTAAATGTAAATTTTCTTTCTATTAAATTTTTTTTCATGGTTTTTGTTTATATTTACTTATAAACTATTTTTAAAAGTGTTCGTATTTACTTATATACTATATTTCAAAAATATTTTTTATCAACTGCTTCATTAAAATGTTGTTAACTTTTCTATCCTAGTGGTGTGGGTAAGGAATTAATTAGGGAAGGCCAAATTATTTTTATTTTCAACCATGCAATGAAACATTACTTCTTTTACAGACGTCATTTTCAAGATGTGGGAAAAGGTAGAATACCACAATTTTTTTTGGTTTCATGGTGACATTGTAGTATAAAGCTATTGTAGAATGATGTCTTGTGGTTTTTTTGGTGTTTTTTAGTTATCTTTTATTATTTTTGATGTTTTGTTTTCTTCTGTTGTATCAAAATTTGGGTTCCCTTTGTTCTAATTCTTTTTGTGTATTTTCATCCTTTTGATCATTCAAGATATAGTTAATATGGGTTGTGGATTTTTCGTTTTTCATTTATATTTAAAGGTAAAATCATCCCCCAATTGTATGTGATACACTTAGGAAATTATTAATAGCCTTTGGCATTTTTGGGATTTCACATAAGTAAAACAAAAAATTTATAGAATTCATAAGCCAATGAGAATAGGTGGGTCATTAGACTTTTTGTGGCTGGGGAAAGACATTAGTGTCTTGGGATCCTTGTGGTGGAATGTAGGATCAACTACCAATTTTAACCCAGATTCACCATGGTGAAGGGTATGCAGTGTAATTCTTCTATTTTTCTATGCTCTATAGTGTGTAAGTAGAGGTTGTTGTGAAGATTTCCATGAGGGTGAGTTTGGAGGTTCTACTTTTTTTTGTAGTTATATTTGGCATGATGAATGTGTTGCACCATTTAATTGTGGAGGAAGAATAATATTTGGGAATTTTCTATACAATTTTTTAGAGACTAGTTTGATTGGGTATGATTATTGTGTATTGAAATTGGTTGTTTCATAGTCTTATGTAAAAAAATGATGTCTACAGTGTGTGTGAGGATTATGAAATTTGGTTTTTTATTTTCCAGATTGGGTACAATAACCCAAATCCCCCACTAATCATTTATTTTTTCAATTTTCCATTTCAAATCATAGAATCTTAAGAGAGGGTTTCTATGAACAATAATTCTCTTTTGATCTAATTCAACACTCGGATATGAGAGATCATTTCATATTGTTTTCCCTCTATTATTGAAGTAGGTGTCTCCATAAAAGGGTTTTAACCCATTAATTACATGATGTAATTATAAATTCTTTTGGTTTTATTTATTAAATGGATATATTTGATATAAAATGGTTTTTTTATAAATCGTTACATTTTTTAAAGTGGTGTTTTTAAAAACCCCATTGGACACACTATTTGTTGATGGAATTTAATTCTGAGGAGTATGATTCTAATATATATTTTCATGCATGAAATCCATAAATATTTATTGTGAAAATGTATTAATTAAATTTGATCAGGGTTTTCAAATAGTGTTCAAATGCATAGAACATTGTGAACCTTGGGTGCATTGGGAAATGAAATTCTCACTCTTAGATTGTAATATGCCACTAGAGGTTTGATATTGAGATAATTTTTATCAATAATTGATATATTTTGAATTCCGATGATTCCTATATTATATATTTAATTTATGTATATGTTCATATTTCTATATGTATGATCCTAAATTATGTGCATTTTCATTTAGGCTTGGTTTTACAAATGATGGTATATTTTATGGATCAGTTATCACTAGTTTTCAATTGGAATATCCCTTGATGGGTTTTCATATGATTACAGAATTTATCACTTATAATTATCTTATTCCATGTCTATGTAAATAAGAAATAATTTTTTTAAAAAACCAATGGATGTTTTAAAAAATTGTCATCCATTGGAAATTATTTATAAACATATTTTTTAAAAAAAGATAGATAACATTTTCATGGTGTTAGAACATGTATAGAATATTTAGTGAAATTTTACTGGGAATTATTCTTACACCCAACCATTTAATTTTGAAATTTTTAGATGTTGATTTGTAAGGATAAGATAAAGGGAAAGGGATAATGTAGTTCATAGTATTCCCTTAGTTGTAGTCACCTTCATATTGGGATAGTTTGGTGATGATGGAAGTTGACACTAATCTTAGACATTTTTGTTTCTTATTTTAAAATCTGGTTTAGCCCATTGGGGTTGAAATTTTATTTCACATGGTCACATATTTTTCTTTCTCAATGAAATATGTTTTTTAATGGGTTATAAAAGAGACTTGTTTTGTTTATTTGCATCACTTCTCAATGTGGTGGACCTTATTGGGTGACATGCCTAGTTGAGTATCATTAGTTAATTCTAAAATTAGTTTCATATGTGTTTATTGTGCCTAATTTTTTATGAAACTATATGGGTTTAGTTTGATGTACTATCTAGACATGTGATATGACCATCAGAATTCTGTTAGAAAGTGCATGTTGGTTCTTGACCAGCTTATTTCAATTTCTAAACTCAAGTTACAATGGGTGGTCAAGGATTTTTTCCATGAGTGAGATTATTGGTTGAGGTTATTTGAATAAACTATATTTGGGGTTTATTTGGATGGAAATATTCAAATTTTGTTTTGTGTTTCATTCATACAATCTGTTGTTACTATTCATTCTTGTCATTGAAATGAATAAATAATTATTCTAGATATTGGTCTTATGATTTTTTAATTTTCAATTAAGATAATTATTTATTGTCTTGTTTTTATTAAAAATTTATTCCCAGAATATTTCATTGGAATTCGAGTGAGTAATGTGCGAGAAATATTCCAAATACAAATCCTCAAATAGACCCTTCTTTAGTAGAAGCTGTAATCCACACTATTTAAACATTCGGACAGGTTGGTATTGGATACCAATTCGGATTATTGGATCATGGATCATAATTAACTAAGAATAATCCACCCATTTTATTTTGTTATAAAGGACTCTGAGAAAATGTGGAATGACATGAGTGGGTTGAAAGGATCTTTTATTTTATAATTTTATGGAGGAATATAATGTGGGTTATTATTCAATGTATATTATTGAAGGACCAAGGATGATATTTTGTGAATCCATCATCAATTCTAAGTTGCATGATCATTTTAACAAAAAATCATTCAAGAAAACCATGAATCATCAATTATATCCTAAATATTGCATTTGGAAAATTCAATGGAATTTCAAAAACATAGAGAATGTTTAGTGCATAGTTTAGGAGTATTCCAAAAATTTCAGTGAGTTAGTTGACCTAAAAATGATCTACATACAAATTATTACGTTAAGGTTTAATGTTTTTTGATGGGTCTGTGTGCGTATATTCAATTGATGTTGATTCTCTTAAGCCTTTTGAAATTTTTGGAGGTGGTTGAAAAAGTGGATTTGATTGAGGTAGACATCAATGGGAGAAACAGTTTAGGTGGAGAATTGATTGTTGTAGCTATTAGACATTATGTGTCTTCTATCATGAAAAGGAAATTAAATGGATCTCAGTTTTCATTGGGAGTGTTTTCTGGGGCTTCATTACAATAACATCAAGTTGATTTCTATTAGTGTGAAAGGTCTAGTCATATCATGCATAACTATATGGAAGCAATAACACCATATGAATTACATTAAGTTATTAATATAAATAATATTTTGAACTAAATTTTTTATTATTAGAACATATACATACTTTGAAATTTCATAATAACATTAATCATATTGTATAACAATTACCAGGCATAATTTATAGATTATTTAATGATATACTCAAAATTGTAATATTTTTTTCATGAATATAAACAAATTCTATTAGAAAAATGATTTTTAATAAATGTATAACTTTCAAATAAAATTTATTTTCATTAAATAATATAATATATATATTTTAAAAATTATATTATATTTTAATGAATTCCTAAATAATTTTTATAATGGTCAAAATGTTCATTTTTCAATGAAATTTATAAATTTAAATAAATATGGTTATTTATTTAGAAGTTAAAATATCAATATTTATATAATTTTATTTATGAAATAATCAATGTTTTTGGAAAATGAATCCTAAAATTAATTTAACGTTGTTTTTTAATTTTTTTTGAAAAAGTTTATTTTATGGTGAGAAAGTGAAGATTGTCATTTTGTAATGCACTATGCTTTTAGGAGATAAATATTAGGTCAGAATGAATGAAAATCTGCGAAACATTATATTTAGTTATAATATAATTTAATAACAATAAAAATGAATTTGAACATATTATAATTAATTTATAAATGTATACCTTACATTTTGGGAAAAAATTGTAATTTTAATATAAATATTATTATTTTTTGATTATGTGCTTTAATTGTTTTGGATAGAAGACATGTTATTAATTATGGATCCATTGAATGTATAAAAAATCTATCTAACTCATTAGAAATCCAAAAAAATTTCGTAATTGATTTCTTCCATAAGTTGTTTGATTATATAATAAAATAATCTATATTTTATCCCTTAAAACTGCCCCTCCTCAAGTATAAATATCCACCTTTCAGTCACCACAATCCTCAAAAAACGTTTTGAGCATGATTTCTCTATCAATATCCTTATCAAGATTCCCTAAAAGGTTGTTAAAAGGTTCCATGGAGTCTTTATATTACATTAAGAAGAATCCTCTCAATGTTAAGAATCTTTTCCTCCAGTTCATTAGATTCATGTTCATTTGTCTAGGACCTTAAATCTCAAATTATTACATTATAATGTTACTTTAAGTACCCTCATTATTTTTAATATGATGTCTTGTTAATGAGAGACTATAGTTACTTTACACTATATCATTATCATAAGTCATTAATTTTCAGAATTAAGGGTTCCTCGTCGCTCTTTTATAACTACTAATAAGTTCATTTATTATATATTTTTTTGATATTAAAATTAAGTGATTTTGACGATTTAATTGTTATAGTATGAATATGTCCCTTGTGTTTTTATAATTTTTTTAGGACACAACAAGATATGGAAATTTATTAAAATGAGATAAAATAATAAATAATTCCATCAAATGATCTTTCTCAAAATCTGATGATCATGGAGCACTTACAAGGCACGTAACATAAGAACTGAGGATAAATAAGGATCACATAGTAGAAAATTTTCATTAATCGTCATAGAGTGTAACTATTCAAGTGAGGAAAGAACTATAGTTCATTAAGTGGATGAATTAAACCATGATAAATGTTGATATGTTTTTCCACATGGCACATATGTGTCACATCATGACACAAGTGATGAGGCCCAAAATTGTTTTATGTCATGAATACGATAAATGTGGTGCATGATTTATACATGGTTTAATCAGTACACAACATGAAAAAGGCTAGGATAGGATAATGATGTCAATATTAAATTAATCTTCATTTTTAGACAAATTTTAATCATTAGGACTCACCCCTTAACACTTTTCGACCAATAAATAAAGAAATTTAATGCTTCCCAAGACTATATGGACTCTATAAATAAATGTTCTAAATAATTCTGTGAAAGTGATCTCAGAGACCAAAGCATGGAGTTAGAAGCTATACTATAGAGGGTCCTACTAGGTTTTATCTATGTTTTCATTATGCTTTTTTTATTAATTATTTCGATATTATTCATTCATTACAAGGATGAGGGAGTAAACCCACCTTATGATATGGTAATTTAATATTAGTGGAAGGTGATATCAGATAGATTTTTTTATTTATTAATGTATTTGGGTTTTCTTAATTCTTAGATAAATTTCCAATCCCTTTATTTTACTATTATCTATACCATTGGTATTTGAATAAAAAAAGAACACTATAATTTTTCAACATACAACCCAAAAATAATGCACGACCTTTGTCAAATTTTGGGGAATTATGTTTGAATATGGTATTGAATCAATCATGATTCATTAAAACCGAAAATTACTAGACCAAGGTAAGTATAGGATTACCGCATCAAGGATTGGATAACATGACCATAGAATATTACACATTACGAATTTGAAACCAATAATGGTTTAATAAAATTATTTCCTAAAAATACAATTACACATGAAACTAGAAACTAAAAAATCCAGGTATTCATTTCAAATTTTATTTCAAACAAAATAATCAATTTGCAATATTTCCATTCTTCTTTATTCAAAATTTTCTCAAAACCCCAATATAATTCTTATCGTATTTATTTAAATAATTCAAATTAAATATTTTGATAACCAAAACAAACTAATTCACCATCATTTTGGGTTCAAACTTTAAAAATATTAATACTACATTTTACTTAATTGAGTAGAATAGTTTGAGTTTTTATATGTTTTTTATATTTATTAGATGTGTAGGGATGTATTGATTCCCATTGATCATGTCAATGTTGGTTCCATTTTCGGGGATTGTTAAAAGAATGTTTTTAGGTGTCTTTAAATTTTTAATATTTATTTTTTTTTCTAAATTTTAATTTCTATATTTTAAAAGGGTGTATTATTTCTGTGGATTTTATTTTTTTATTTTCAAATGAATGACCACAAAATATGAGAAAATTGAAAGGAGGTTTTTGCCTTCAATCCAAAAATAGAGAAAATATTAAGGAAGAAAATGGAAGATAATAACACGCCTAGACCACAGAAACATATAACTAACTGGGGAGTTCTTAAAAGAGATTCAGGTCTTTGGATGCTCACATACTACAAGTGGCAGTCAAACCCAATATTCAATCTGAGCATCCAAACACCACATATGGAAACTAAAAAATTTATATTAAATCTAAAAACATTATGATGATCTCAAACAAAATTCAATTCATTGGATTGTCGTATGATGATTCGAACACACATCATGGAAACTTCCTCTCTCTCTCTGAAACATTCAAATTCTAGAATGTTTCAATAAATGTAGTAATACTCTATATTTTTCATATTTCATTGCATGTAGAAATCAATATTGAATTCAAATCCTGCCTTTACATTCCATCATTACAGGGGATGAGATGGAATGAAACTCTCTCACCCAATTCTTTGCACCAATACTTGATTTTGAGGCATTTGTGACGGGTTCCCGTCATAAATGAGCTTTTACGAGGGGTCCAGTCGCAAATAGTTTGTTGTATAAAACGGCATTGCAAATAATTCTTCGATTATATATATTATATATATATTAACATATTGAGATGGTACCATCTAAAAAATATTTTTGATGGGTCTATATCTCCATCGCAGATACTTCTCCGATTATATTATATATATATATATATATAACTTTTTCAACAGACCAGTAGAAAAAAATTATTTGCGACGAGCCTGTTTTGGTCGTCGGAGATAATTACATAAAAAATAAATAAAATATTTGACATGGGGTCTTGTTGCAAAAGGTCTCTTCAAAAATACTTAGTAAAAAAATAAATTCAATAAAATTATTATTAATTAATATAATAAAATTTTATTATTAATAATATTATTAATATAAATAATATAATATAATATAATATAATATTAATATTAAGATTAATAAAAAAAATCATATTATGATAATATTAAAAATAAAATAATACTACTAATATAAAAATGTTATTATTATTTTTAATATTTGTGAATAGATAATATTAATATTATTAAAATAATTGAAAAATTAAAAAATACTAATATTCTCAATAATTGAAAAAGAATTCTAATAAAATAATAAAATATCATTATTATTATATGTAAAATAAACAATCATTAAACAAATATAATACTAATAAAAAAATTATATTAATAATATTAAAAATAATAAAAAATAGAAATATTTAAATTATGAAATATTTGCAACAATATAAAAGATAGAAACTGAAAATAATTAATATTACAAAATACATTGAATTGAAATGTTTTTAACAAGAAGAAAAATCTCTTTGATGATCATTGAGGGGGATATTATTCTCGGTGAAATGGAGGATATAGAGAAGATGGTGGAGGATACTATATACCAAAACTACGAGTTAAACATTTAATGTACTCCATCTGATCATTATGCTAGTGCTGCAATCAATGCATTTCATCCTCGTACTATTGCTGCTACTGCTGAAACTTCTCCTCTTGCTTCTACTGCTTATCAACTATTCTTGTGGGTTATGAAAACTCTATATATGCTCACTATGAGCTTGAATCTTCTCCTAATACTGTTAGCCATAAGATGATTCCTCTCAACGAGCTCCTTTCGAGATGGACCACGATGCCGCAGACGTACCATAATAAGTCCATGGAGTTAAATGAGAGTTGAAACAATCTATCTAGCCCTTCTCGAATGAATATTGGGTGACCTGTATCCATAATTCCTCATTGAAATAGTGGGCACTTGTCTGATCAGCCATCTCAACATGACATTAATCCTATGTCTGAGAGGACATGACCCCATATGACTCCATCAGTTCCATTTTTAAATTAAAAATTTTAAAATATTATATGTACTCAATTTTCAAATTGAATGAAAATAATACTGACCATAATCCAATGCTGGCAATCACCACTAATCTCTCCAATGGCAGGATCAATGTACATCCTGCAATAAACGTCATATTATGTTGTCCCACAGTGGCCTTCTTCTCAAGAATAAGCCCCAGTTCTCAAGTCCCTTTAACCAGGGCCTTCTTCTCAGGAATAATCCCCAGTCCTAATTTCTCTTAAGAAATCATAATTTACATTTGATTTGGGCATCCTTCTCAGGAGTAAAACACAATCATAAGTCACCACTAATTTGGGCATCTGTCTCAGGAGTAAGCCCTTTGTTAAGTATCCAAATTTCTATAAAGCACATAAACCTTTATAAACCTTGTTCTCGTGTTTCTTCCCTGAAGTAAATATCAATCCTCATCTATTTGGGCAGTCCTACATACATAAGCCCTGCATTATTTCTTATGATTTCATCTTTCATGGAATGATCATCTGGCATTACAAATACATTTTGTTTCTCACACGGAGCATGACTCACGTGAGATTAGAGCGTAAAAGTAATTATGAAATCTTTCTTTGAGCCATTAACCATGCATAAGCCTCATACTTCTTTACTCGAACATTGTGGGTTCTGATTCCTTTTCTAAACAAGGATACGTAGGAATCCCATCTGTGGGTACGATCTGAACTCTGAAATAACCCATGTCCTTCTGAACGTCAATAAATTTCAAGTGCCACACTACGTGGCTTTAAAACCATTATGGTTATCATAATGACCTAGTGATCTCTATATAATGTATTCAAGGATACCATTGACTATGAATCTCT
Source organism: Viscum album (assembly GCA_963277665.1). Classification (NCBI taxonomy): domain Eukaryota; kingdom Viridiplantae; phylum Streptophyta; class Magnoliopsida; order Santalales; family Viscaceae; genus Viscum; species Viscum album. The sequence goes on along the minus strand of OY728128.1, from coordinate 409,038,585 downwards.
AACAAATACACATGATTATCTATCGATGAAGAACCACAAATACATATAAAATATTCTTAAAATCTCATACATATAAATAATTGATTAAAAGATCTAATGGAAAGCTCATTTTCATACTTGGTTATTTAATAAGGATTCATGAACATAACATAAATCTATAACTATATTCCTGGAGTAGACAATAATTCCCCTCAAAAAATGTGTGATGAGTCCGACCTCTCATCCTCTCGACAAAAGCAAATTCTTAAGCCTCATCAGTCCACAACTAATGAGCACCTACCTTTGGAAAGTAGGACCAAATGGATATATAATCATTTTATTTTTCCAGTTCGATGAACAAAACCATTATAAACAAATTGAAATGATTGAACCATAAACCAATGAGTTCATCCCAAATTTCAAAGCAAAACAGATGTCTTTAGGAACATGATTTACATCTTATCAAATATATTAATGAATAAAATTCCTTTTAATATTATTGAGGAATCTTTTGTTATCCCTTATCCTAAGGCCCACCATCCATTAATTCTAATTAATCATTTAGAATCCATGAAAATCATTGTTATGAGATGAGTCAAGTTACAAGTCATTCTTATCCATTCATACCATAGTCTAAATAATTTTCATGATATTCAAAAGAATACGTTTGAGGGAGTTATTTCCTAGGATATATCGATATATAATTTATCAAAGATACATTTTTGGGTTATTATATAATTTAATTTTTGGAGTGATAATTTATTTTTCATTGTAATTATTTATTCAAATCTCTTGAAAAAAAATTGGAAAATAATAAAAAGTCTTGTAACTTATGAGGATCAAAAATCACCATTTTCCAGAATGATGATCATTTGATCAAATACTGTTAATTGATTGATGTGAGATTTTTCATAAGTACAAATCATAAAAATATAATAAAATGGAATAATTAAGAAAAATAATGAGTGGTCTTATACACAGATATAGGTCCTAGGAATGGACTATTCCATGGTTGTTGGTGGCCAGTTTGATAATTTGTGCCTATTGTGTAGAATAATGTGTTGCACTAAAGTCATAGGTAAAAAAATAATAATAGTGGAATGGATGTGGGTTCTATGTTGTGGAGGTATATTTTATGGATAATGTATAAAAACGAAACAACCCTCCGAAACATTTAATATTATAATTCTGATTATTTATCCTTACGTTCCCAATATAGGTTTTTAAATTCCTTGAACAAAATTTGTAATAGATTCAACTCTGAGCTATGGGAGATAAATTATTTAAGATTTATTTAAATTAATGAGTTTGGTGCCCCAATAAAAAAGTTAACAGTTAATTATTATATGGTGTTATTAAAAATTCCATTGGTTCATATTATGAAATAGATGTATATATTATCAATGTGGTTTTTGGTAAATAGTACATGTTTTTAAAAGTGGTTTCCTTTAAAATTTATTTTGGAAACACTATGTGTTGATGAAATATAAATAAAGTGATTTTTATTATAAAATTTGTTATCAATCATGGAAGAAGTAAGCATTAACTATGAACATGTTCTTATAAAATTTTAGAACATTTTTCCAATGGTTTTGAAAAGAATGTCGCATTGGGAACCTTGGGTGCATCAGGAAATGGGCTTTGCACTCTTATAATGTGTTACACCACAAGAGGATTGATATCATAAAGCTATTTTATATGACTCGATATTGGATTGAGTCTCGTGATTCCAGGTTTATTAATTTATTTTATGATCAAGTATATATTCACATACGTTAGATCCCAGATGACATTCTATGTGATTTATAATTGGTTTTACAAATGATGGAACATTTCATGGTCAGTTTCTCAATTGCTTACTATATATAGTATGTATGGATGGTTTTTCTTATAATTACACGTTCTATCATAGATAAATTTTATATTCCATTTCTGTGAAAATATTAAAAGATTTTATGAAAATTGATAAAATGTTTTAAAAAATGGTTACATTTCGAAAAATATTTATAAACTCGTTTTGTTTTAAATTTAGTGCCAACATTTTTATTGTATTATATTATTTATAGAATATATATTGAAATCATATCGAGAATTGATTCCAAACACTAAATTATACATAGTGTGTTTGTATATGAGTTTTTTAGGACATAGGTAATGGTCTGTGAATTGGGTAATTCATAGGATTCTCTTGGTTTTAATCCCCTTCATTGTTGGATAATTTATTGTGGACGAATGGTCACATGAGTCTCATACATTGGATTATCTTCCTTTACTTTTGGGATTATCCCCTTGGTCTTAATGATGTATGTATCATGGTTTTTATTTTTCTTCCACTTTTAACTCTTCGCATTCTTTGGAAATATATGATACTTGTGTTGTTTTTTACAACTTACCTTGTGGTATACCATCTTGTATATCATTCCTAGTTGATCCCATTTGGTTCATTACACAAAAACATAATTATAAAAGTATGAAATCTATATATTATTTGATTGAATATTAAAATAAGTGAATAGAAAATTCTTCTTTATAGGATGAAGGTGGGGTTTGTAGTCCCAAAGGACTTCCATAAGTGTCTTTTCCAGCTTGGATTTCTAGAATGGGATAATAAATAATGATAATATCATGATAGTTTCATATGAAATAAAATCAAACAATAAGTGGAGGTTAAGGAAGGTGAATAATTTGTTTATGTGGATGGATACCCATGAATATTAGACCGAGGTGGACTCATTCCCCCCATGATGATCAAATGGTGGTGGTCACCGGTTGTGCAAGATGGGTTTTACTATAACTCTTAGGGTGGAACATATTTTTGATAAACATGTGATTCAAATATTCTCCTACTAGATTAAGGATCAAGTCAGAACCATATAAATACACATGTTATTCTTTTTTTATTTTTTTGGATCATTCTCTTCTAGTTGATTATTTATGTGTTTTTCAATTAGCAAATTTACATTGGAGATGTATTCATACATTTTGTTGTATATTGAGTTTAGTGGTTCGTTATGGTTCTTGTGTTTACACATTGTATTTACTTGAGGCATAACATCCAATTTTTTTGTCATAATTTTCATCAAACATAATATGTATAATGAACTTTTTGGTTATAGAGATTTAGATGACCTGAACTTGGTGAAGGTTATTCAGAACACATTTTGGAATCATCATTATTCCCATTTCCTTATATAATAATTTTGATAAGTAGATCTAAATCCCTGTAATATTTTCATAAATTACTATTAGTTCAATATCTTTATAACAAATGTAATTGGAGGTGGGTAATGATTGAGTGTAGAAATATGACTACAAGTATTTATAATGTTAGAAGATATAGTTAATGTATTGTGTACTAAAGAGGTAACTCTATATTATATGGAAGATATCCATGATAGAAGTTATAAAGAATGATGAATGGAAAGGTAGGATAAAAACCAACTCAACATGATCTTGATGGTTGATGAATTTAATTTAGATTAAAACATCTAGGAGGTGAATAAATCATCCAAACATATTAATAAATTCAATTATATATAAGAGTTGTATACAATAATGAACAATGTAGTACACTTGTAGAGTCTATTCAATGTGAGGATTTCAAATGTTAATCCAAGAAAAAATCAAATTAATGAATTCAAAATCATTTGAAGTTAGTTATAATCAATGATTTTGATCTTCAGAGTTCTAAAGTTAATGTTACATCTAATTTTACCAGTCTCAAAGTCTATGGTTTTTATGGTTACTACGATGAGAAAATTCTATGGGAAGGATGGATTGGAATTTATTTATGTTAGTCATGTTATTGAGAATTGGTAAATTAATTTTATATGTATAGAGTCATATACTATAAATTCATATAGTGTGGAAGGTAAGGTACATTCCACAACATGAAAATAAATATGAATGAAAAAATAAGAAGAAGTTGGATTAAGAGTAGATTGGAAGAAGGTGGTCCCATATGTTGTAATTATGGGATGAATGGTCACATAAATAAACATTGTAATGAACAAGGATTAAAATATGGATGATATTCGTCTTGAATTGGATATGAAAATACTAAATTGAAAGATATTAGTGGTATTCAACTATGTTCCCGCAGTTCACTTGAGTATTCGTTGCCAAAATCTAGAGCCTCATTTCAATCCATTTTAAGAGAGAGGGTACAAATAATTATACAAATTAATATTTTTATGATATATATATCATATGATAATTCTCTCTAGATTGTTTAAATGGGAGATGTCTCCATCTGGACAAGGAACAAAGGACCTCTGGTGTTGAAAGGAGTGTTACATATAACAGGATTAAGGAAGATAATAATTTCAATTAGATATTTATATGATATGAATTTCTATAAGTAATTTTATGATGTGGTATATAAATTTAAATGTATATCCATGGTGGTATCCATGTGAGCTAAGGATGGTACTTTTTACCTGACTGGAGCATTAAAAGGTGTAATACATGCTAGACAAGTATCCCCTACAAAGTTATAAAATTACTATATAATTCAATTGAGTGGTAAAGGGATGGAAATATTATATGATAAAGGAATTAAAAATATTATATGATTAGAGTCTGGAAAATGAAATGTTAATATCTGTTTGAATCAAGAAAATATTTCATTATATATAGAAGGTAATGCACACAAGAATGATATCTTAGATTTTGTTTATACAGATATACGTGGACCAGATATAGTTAATTCTAACTAATTATTACTAAATAATGATACACTCATCAATGATATGATATATAATTCATGTCATTTATTTATCAATAAAATTCCTTTGTATTAAAAACCTTCATCTTATAGTGAACCATGGTGAAAAAAAATAGGATGAAAACTTACGTGTTTGTGTTTATAAAATATTAGGGTGTATAAAAGAAGGATTTAGAGTTGGTACCATTAAACAACATATATTTTACTTACCAATTAAAAATATATTAAAAAAATTATTATTAAATATATTTTATAAAGTTGAATGTAATTCTATATAAAATTAACTTCATAGTTTTCTTAGAGTATTTTCAAAATCTAATCGTCATAGTAGTTACATAATATGATGGGGAACATGAAGTGTTATGGAATAATTCTTACACATAGATACTTTTTTTAAATTACATATATCTTATTGGAAAAATATTATTTCTCACTATTAGGTGCTTTGATCTCTTAATACATTTATAAATCTTCTAAAAAATATATCACTTAGTAACCTACAAGTGACGTGGTTATGAGAATAGACATGATAATATGAATTACATATGTTTTATATATCATTGGATTTTCCAATAATATATTTATATACTAGTCCTCATACTTGTTACTATTTTCAATTTATATCATGATTTTTCTAATTTTATGTATTAGAAAATATTTGACAGCATATGATCCCGGTGAGGTGGAATGCTTCTGGTACATCGTATGTAAAATGACATTAATAAATAAGACAAGAGATGATTTTCCCTTACATTTCAGAGAAGGTATAAATAATTAGAAGATAAATTGGAATAAAAATATATGATTAATTTCATGGAAATGATGGTTTTATGATGTGTTCAAGGTAGTAATAAAAGAATGATTAAACAATCATAGAAGCTAATAACAGGAGATTGTAACATGCTTGATCCGACATCTAGAAAAATATATTATATGACAAAATAGAAATATGTTGTAGGTTTTGGTCATTGTATAATTAACAGATTTCTACATGGGTTACATAAAATGTTTCAATAATTTAATCTTCAACTTTAGTCCTAGAAAACAAAAGCTATTAAGAAAATTTCATTGAGGTCGACACACTAATTGTATCCATATTCTCAGTTAAATTCTATTTGAATTAAATTGTTCGAATAAATATTATTCTTGACTTATGGATTGATATGTTTTTTATTATTTTTTATTGAAAAAAGTCAATCACATATTAGTGTAATGAATTTACGTGAGTGGAATATAAAATAATAATAATTTTCTATTTATAATATATATAATATTTATTTATATCATATATATTATCAAGATAACAAATTATATTTAATTTGTTTATTAGAATATTAAATAGATATATAATCATAAAATAGAGAATATAATAATTATTTATTTTCTGAATGAATATTATTGTGATATTTATTTATTTAAATAAATATGTATTTTTTTAGGTTTGATAAATTATTAGGATTGATGGACTGAGTTTAGGGTCGAGATAAAACGATATAGTTTATTTAATTTCATTTATATCAATATCGATAGATTTATTTATGAAGATAATTTCAAATATCAACCTTTTAACAATCCTAATGGAATATAATAATATTATTATTATTATTTTACAAGTGGTTTTACATATAATATATAAATAAGTTAAGGGGACATTATATAATCACAAAATCTCTAAACCTGTGTATATAACCTAATGTATAATAATATTATTGAGATGGAGATAATTGTTTTTCACAATCATAATTTCACAATAATTATCTTCAAAATTAAATACAATCATCCTCCACATATCAATAAATATTAATAGAAAAAAGGGGGAGTATTTTGATAATAAAATTATTGTTTTTGAGATCAATGATGAACAATGAAAGTTGTCAGGTTCTCGCACTTTAGAACCTATAGTATCTGAAACATCCCATTTTTTGTATTGAGTTGTGAATTGGTTAATTTATTATTTTAATCTTATCGATGATCCTTAGAGTGTAAGGGAGGTTCTATGAGAATCCAGGTCTTGTTCAAATCCAAAAGATCAAAATTTTGGAGAAGCTACAATAGACACACTATTGGTTAATGGTTAGTAGTAACCATATGGATAAACCTTGCATACCGTATATAAGGTTTAATTGTTTGAAAAACCTTGTGTTGGATGACATATGACTGTGAGAAAAACTATAGACAAATTTTATACGGGAATTACATTGGATGAACATGGGTTGGAAAATCATGAGCCTAGCCCACACCCTTAGTTCCACTTTGGTAGTGACCCCACAGGGTTGGAGCATTGTTTTTCCAAACTCTATGGGATGTCCATGTGATGGGTTCCATTAAAAAATGTCTCCTGAAAATTTGGTGAATACTTTTTCCAACAATGATGACTAACCGTGTGACCACTTAATTCTGGGTAAAATTATATTTTTTACACTCATCCATTATCACTCTCTCACATGGTTTTCTATCCACTTATATGCACAACCCTCCTCTCCCATTGAATATCCGCATGGATTTCAAGATAATATTTGATGTATCCCCCTTATTCAGACTCTGATCATACCACAGTTTGTCTTATTGGATTCATCTCAGTAGGAGATCCAATCCACTTCTGTGCATTCACAGTTTATCTACCTAATTTGGAACCATTTTTTTGTGAGCTAATATTCCATATTTTTAGTTAATTTTTTTATTCATCAAATTTCCCCAGATTCATACAAAACAAAGTTCTAATACTGGATGAGTTTTCATATAACTCTAAATGTTAGGTGGTTTAGGACTTCTACCTCATGTATCATTAATTTATAGTTGACTTCTTTGTACCCTGCTCTAGTTTCACTCATGCTTTCCACCTAAAATAAATTTTACTTACATTATTTTATTAATTTGGAATATAAATGAATTATTAAACCCATTTAACATTGTTTATGGCGAAGGACCTCAACCTAATCCACCCATTTTGTGTTCCATGAATATAATTATGTGAACAGTTATATTTCTAAAGATGAAACACCAATTGGTGTGTTGTGTTTGAATTTCACAAGTGTTTTGGTTAAATTAAATATATGATTTGAAAATTTATTTTTGGGAAATAATGTTTATATTTGTTCTTATTAATTTTGAATAAGATAATCAATGGTATAAACCCATCTATAGTCATTTTAATTATTAAATGAAACACATGTACTTGAATTATATAATGTGGATGAATTATCATGGTTATTACCTGGCCATGGTTATTTAATTAAATTTAAGGTTCCATTCTATACTAAAAATATTTATATTTTTATTGGAGTTTTTATACATAAGACAACCATGGATTCTTAATAGAATGGATCGAACACTCATAATATTTCAATCCAATTCATCAGGCATGTTTCAAATGGAGATAAACACCATAGAAATTTTTTAATGTGTTATTATAATTAAATGACTAGAAATAGTAAAAAAAACATATGAATCATTTCTAGATATTATAATTACTTGTATATGATCTATGTATTTAGTTGATGTAAGAACCTAGATCATCATATTAGGTATGTGTTTCATTTTCTGGTAATTTTAATGAAAAGATGAGATTTTGGAAATTTCAGGAGTACACATCATGTACTTATGAGTACACACCATGTACCAAGTTGTATAGGGTAGCCATTGGGTGGGTGTGTTACGGCCAAGCACCTGATTTGTGTGGTGACATGGAGGCCGCCTAAAGCAGGGCCCAGAAATGGAATGTACATTTTGTTCACTTATAAAGAACACATTGTGCACTTTTGTTTTTATTTCCTTAAACGGACTAGGATCACGTCTAATAGCGAGAACACCATTCTTCTCCTACTCGTCTCATCCACGAGAAATAGTACACCACAAATACTTTTAGATACCCCAACTCATCACCCACTCGTTGAAATGATCGTCATTGATGGCTTTGGAATTGCGATGGTAAGCTCTTCCTTCTTCTAGGGCATTGTTTCCTGATTTCTAACCATTCATTTGTTATCTTTAATCGAACGTTTTAGATGATTCTATATATATATATAATTATAGTGTGATTCAAGGCCTAAGGTTCACGTATAACAATCGTACAACGCCGAGGTAGGTGGTTTGTGGATTTCTGTAGTTAATGTTTTAGTTATATTTCAAAAAGTGTCGAATTCCCTCATTCAAGGTATTGTGTGTCTAGGGATTCAAACCATGTTAATGCCTGATATGTTTTTTATTCATGAGTAAATGTATTGTTTTGTGAATAGGGGTGTTTTCCATGCTATGGATGTGTTGTTCCTTGGATTTATTTTTATTGACCATTTGGTCTTGCCTTCCTTGTTAGGCTGCTTTGATTTCCATTCCTATTATTGTTAGGACGAAGTTATTATATTTGACATGCTGTGATAATCTTGTTCTATATTTTTCCAAGTAGTTTTTATATTTTACATTTCCTTCAGAATATCTTTGTGGATGACTGACATAAACAGGTCCTTGAGAACCTTGTGCAGTAGACCATAGAGGGAATGAATGTTGAGTGCTTCCTAAGAGTTTTTGATTACTTGTTTCGTTTGGACACAGTAGGGGGGATGGACTTTGTGCTCTCTCAAGGTGTCTCTAGTTTCTCATTACAAGACACATGTGGAATTGGATGTTTATTGCTTCCATAGAGTGGTTATTATATATTGATACAAGACCATAGGGGGAATTTATGGTGAGTGCTTCCTTAGAGTGCATGTGATAAATCATAACCAATGGTGTTAGACATTGAGTACATCCCAAATTTTTTCTTATGATTCGTTATAGTAGAACCAGAGGGGTTAGACTGTGAGAACATCCTATAGTGTTGCTTGTACTTTCTTATTTGATTAGATTATTAAATGAAAATAAATTTATATGAAACTATAGGAATGTTTACTTTGAGTACTGCGTTTTTTATTACCCCATTTTTCATATTTCCTGCAATAAATAATTATTGACTGATAGGGACAGATCTTTTGGTGGTCGCCTAATTGGATTCGTCTGACACGATGTTTGGGTCATTCTTTTGGGCCCAAACAAATTATATTGTATTAGGTCTAGATAAGGTAAATTTACCTTCTACATTAGTTACTTGATTTTCGTGGAGCTGATGATCATGGGTCAAGATGTGGCTTGTGATGTTGTTGGAGCTTTTACTTGTTTTTCCTTTATACATTGGTTTATTATTTTATTCCATCATTTTCATTAGTTTGGATACACTCATAGAACTATATACCATTCATAATTAATATATGTGATCTGGTTATTTATCACATTAGTATTCCAATGATTACTTATTGCATATTATTACTGCTTCAATTATTGTTATCTTTTTAATTCCATTGCATTACTTTTCCAAGGAGGGAATAATTTCCCTACTATCAAAAATATGGCCCTCGATGCTAGTCGACATCCATTTGAATTTGGGGAAATGTTCTTGAGTCCATGTGACAAACTGGGTATGGGGAACCTTGGGGTGACACCCGAAACCGAGGTGTTACAAAGTTGTATCATAGGAAAACACTTTTATTCTTGACTTTATGTTTGGAGCCTTAATCTAGGGATAAGAAAGAATCGGTAAAAAATAATAAGTTTTTACTGATAGTAGGTGACACATGTATATAGAAAAGCTAATTTACATTGATTATTGAATTCATTAGTGGTTTTACAATTTTACAGTTGATATCATTTCATCGTTGGGTGATTGATTTGATTTTTGCTTTTATTTTTTATGTTTTTGATGTTCAATTTCAATTGCATTCGGATGAGAAGATGGTATGCCATCTCATGCATCATATAGGTAACTACACGAAATCACTTGTCATGAATTATTGTCATTCCACTTAGGGTAAATTCTGGATTGCATGTTGTTGTGATAGATTCTTTGCTAGATATTCATACTATTGTGATAGATTTCGTGATAGAATTCCTACTGTCTGATAGGGTATTGAATTGAGTAATGTTTCATTAGAATGAAGACCAAAATTTTTTCCTCGACGTGTTATGGGTCGCCAGGGATCAGAATTTGGTGGATCATTACCCTATTATACCTTGTGATATACATGTATAAGATGCCTAGATTTGATTCTTAGAGAGTATGGGCCCCCACAGTTTGGAATTTCGCACTATATTGTTTGTTTCAGTGTTTTTATGGGCTTCCAGAGTTATTTATGTGTCTAAATATCCAGAAAAACCCTGAATACAAGTTATGTATTGATGAATACATGCCATGTATCCTTGTATTTGGTAGGGAACTATTTTTCATAAGTAAACATCGTGTAATGTATTTACATTCCATGTATTCCATAAACATGTCACTGGCTTTGTGGGAAGAGACACGGGGATGGGAAATCATGGTGAGACACGTCGTGTACTGGATGTACACATCGTGGCATCGAGACAATGTGTTTGACCATGTGACTAAGGACATTGCTGGATGAAAACTATTTTGTACTCAATGTTTCTCGTGTTGTCACGTCATGTAATGTCAGTTGGGTAACCGGCCATGTGACTAACAACATGGGTCAATGATGTTCTTCTAGTACACATCGTGTCTGGAAAAAACATGCCGTGTAGTCTTCTTCTAGGAGAATAGTTTGAGTTATTCATATAGGAGAGATTGGGCAGGGGAACAATATTCATGTACACATTTTGTATTATAAGAACATGTAATTAGTATGGGGAGTTACACGACCATGTTTGGCAGGAGTATACGCGCATGTGAAGGCTTTAAGGAACACGCCATGTAGTTTTCATACATGTTGTGTATCCTAGTTTTGAAAAACATGACTGCTTTCCCTATCATGTTCCCTTCATTCACATCTATGTTTCAGTCCTTGATAATCTTGATCAAAGGTGTGCACTTTACCTTGAAGAGTCATCCCACAAAGACTTCCTATAGTATTGTTCCAAATACAAGAATATGATTAGACATCTAAAATGGTTCATTAGGGTCCTCGAGTAGATCCTCTAGTCTTGACCGTCTTGGAACTAGTAGTCCTCCTGGATATAGGTGTTGACGCAGAATTTCAAGAGGGCTTCATGAGGATCATTCATACCTTCCAAGGAGTACCACATCCTACCCAGTCAATGGTTGAGTTGACATGGGTTTTAAAATAGCAACATCCTCCCAACTTCACTGGGGTTGAAGGACCTATAGCCGATGAGTTGTGGTTAGAAGCCATTATTTCTATATTTGATCATCTGGAGACACCTCTATAGAGTAAGGTGAAGCATGCTACATACATGGTTCAAGAAGCCACCAAGAGATGGTGAGATGTGATATCACCGGGGGACACCAGTAGGATATGGATTGGGATGAGTTCCAGCATGCCGTCTATTACTATATCTACTCAGATACATTGAGGGACAACCGAGCCTGGGAGTTCCTGAGTATAGAGAAGGGTACTCTTTATTTTATGGAGAATTCTTCTCGCTTCCCAGAGCTGTAGTGTTTCACACCTATTCCTAGGGGTGGTGATCTTTTTCTATAGAGGAAGTTTGATGATGGTCTCAAGCACATCCTCCAATCTCAGGTGAACATATTTAGGCTAACATTCATAACTTCTATATTCAACTAGGCACTGATCACTTGGTGAAATCTAGGTGTTCTGGAGCTGTGAGCCAGGTCAGTTCGACATCTGGAGTTGGTACCACTCAAAATAAAAGCATGAAATAACAAAGGGAGTCCACACGTAGAGAATAGAGTAGGTGGGATTCATATTATTGTATCTTGGTTGTATGATACCTGTGTGGGAAGAGCATGACTATTATACTACTTTTCCCAAGTTAAAGAGTGGGGTAATAAGCTTGTGGAAAGAAGGGACATGTTCAGAGGTTTCTATTAGTTTTTCTCACCAGCAGTTGGTGATTAAAGTTCTGTATCGAATCCTCGTACTAGAGTAGGTTCACCAGTCACACATAAGACATGGGGCTGGTGTTATTCATGCCATTCCGGACGAGTTGGAGGACGTGGCCATAGTGGTTTGACATAGGTTTTTCAACATCCACAATGTGAGTCAGAACAGGGATCTTAGTCAGCTTCACAGGGCCGGGGTGCAGGTCATGCCTTTGTGAAAGAGTATATCCAGTAGGAGATTGATCCCAAACAATATACGGTTATAGGTATGATTCTAGTTGCCTCAAAGTTAGATTTTTAATTTTTTGATACATGAGATTATCATAGCTTTATATCATTTTCTATTGTAAAGATCCTAGAAATCGTCAACTTTTCTTCTACTGATAACTTGACGCTAGGCACTCTGTTGAGAACTAGAATAGATTTTGTACATCCGTGCACAGTGTTCCCTCTTGAGGTTGGTGGGAGACACTTCTTATGGGACATTTATGTCCTAGAAATGATTGGCTATGATTTCATTATCAGAATAGATTGGTTGGTTCCCTATCAGGTTGTTGTAGACTGCTACCATCATAGGGTGAGTTTCACATCACAAGAGGGTGGCTTGATACAATATAAGGGAGAGTTGGATTTCCAAATGAGCAGAGTAGGACCTGATCATCTTGGGTTGGGGGGAGTTGTTGCCCAGAATTGAAAGTCTATATCTGGATGACCAGGGATCTTCACAAATGGACATTCCTATAGGAGATGATTTTTTTCAGGATGTTTTTGTAGATGAATTTTTAGATTTTCCACCAGATCGAGAGGTATAATTATCTATTTTTCCTCTTCTAGGAGCTTCACTGGTTTCCATTGATTCTAATAAAATGGATACACCATAGTTACAAGATCTCAAGAAGTAGCTGGAGGATTTTTAGGGAAAAGTATTCATCTCACCTAGAACATCTCATTGGCTTTCACCATTCCAGTTTTCAATGACGTCACACAGTATTCTAAAACATTTCATGGATTATTAGAAGCTGAACCAGTTGATGATTAAGAACTAATATCACATTCCATAGATTTATGATATCTTTGATCAGCTTCAAGGAGCTTGGGTGTTCTTGATGTTTTACATAAGATCATGTTATCATCAATTTCATGTTAGACCATTTAATTTTCCTCTTATAGTCTTTTATAAGAGGTATGGTCTATACGAGTATTTGGTTATGCCGTTCAATCTCACAAATGTGCCTACTATTTTCATGGAACTGATGAGATGAGTTTTCCATCAATACATGGATTTTTTCATAGTAGTATTCATGGAAGATGTCTTGATGTACTCTCACAGTCGACACGACCATGCTACCCATCATTACATAATTTTTACTACAATGAAAGAGCATCAGTTATAAGCTATGCTCCCAAAATTCCACATTTTTATGGACATAATTAACTTCTTGGATAATGTTATTTCAGAGACAAGTGTATATGTTGAATAATAAAAAGTGAGAGCTTTTGCTTCAGGTGAGAATATGATGAACATCTTTGAGGTACAATGTTTTTAGGGTTTTCTGGTTTCTATAGATGTTTCATACGAGACTTTTAAAAGTTAGTAGTGCCATTAACAGAACTGACTAAGATTGGGGTGAAGTACTTGTGGTAAGATTAATGAGAGTAATCCTTTCAGAAGATGATTTAGAGGTTGAATTGAGCACAAATACTAATCTTTCATGATCCGGGGAATAGTTATAGAGTTTAATATGATGTATCAGGTATCGGGTTGGGCACAGTTATTGTGGAGGGGTAAGGAGTCGCTGTTTATGGGTCTTAGTAGTTGAGGCCACCTAAGAGGAATTACCTGACTCACGATCTCTATTTGACTATAGTTTTACATTCTCTATGTTGTGGGAGACATTATATTCAAGAAGAGCATAGTTTTTGGTTCTCACTAACACCAAAAATCTCAAGTATATCTTCAATCAGCGTGACCTGGATTTGAGATAGTGAAGGTGGGTTGAATACCTTTAGCCCATGACATTGAGCTTGCTTAAAAGACTGGGAATGGAAACAAGGTGGTTGATGAATTGAGATGGAGGACTCATATATAAGTAGTTGAGGATCCCAGAAGTGAGTGGAAACTTATGAATCTATTTTATGAGAAGAATTTTTAGGTGAACGACATACTGGGAGATATGTTTCTTTCTTCTATTATTGTTACCTCTAATATAATAGATTGAGTCAAATGAGGAAGCAATCTGATTCTGAATTCCTAGTTCTGTGGGAGAGTGTGTCAGGAGAATACCATATTCCCAGATAGACTGTAGGGGATGATGAGATCTTGAGTTTTCATGGACACGTATGGGTGTCAACAGACATACGTGAGGAGTTGATATGGGACATTCATTCCTTAGTTTCAGAAGTATATCTTTGTGTTACAAAGATGTATCAGGATCTCCATCGTCAGTATTGGAGGCCAATAATGACGATAGATGTTTCAAGTTTTTTGATTATGTGTTCCACCTATCAGGAGGTGAAGGCGGGGCATCAACGACCTATGCGACTTTTTCAGCAGATTCACATTCTGGATTGGAAGTGGAATGATGTCGTGATGGAATTTGTGACGAGATTACCATTGTCTCCATGATGTAAAGATAGAGTTCTTGATATTGTTGAAAGACTCACAAAGGTTGAAAAATTCTTTCCGATCAGATATACCTTTAGTGTGGATGCGTTTGGAAGGTTGAAAGTCTGTTAGATTGAATGATTACATGGGGTTCCAATCTCCACAATTTCTAAAAAGGATTCCCATTTTACTTGTCAGGTCTGGTGGGTACTACATATACATTGGGTACATGGTACTTTTGAGTACAATGTACCATCCCCAGACATGTGGAAAGTCTGAGCATATGATTCAGGTGCTGGAGGACATTCTGAGAGGATACGTCCTCAAATAGAGAGGTTCCTAGGAAAATTACATACCTATAGTGGAGTTTTCCTATAATAATAGTTTTCATGAAACTATTCAGATGTCAACATAATAGGATTTGTAATGTAGTCAATTTCGATCACCCGTGTGTTGGGTGGAGGTAGGAGAGGCAGCTATGCTTGGACCTCATCTTCTCTAGGAGACAATAGGGAATATAGAGTTGTTTCAGAAGTGGATTTCTACTGCACTATCATGACAAAAGCCTTATGATTATAGATTTAAAAGACCTTTGTAGATTGATGTTGGAGATTAGGTTTTTCTAGGTGTCACACAGAGGATGGGACACAAGGGGATTAAACGACATTGTATTCTTTCTCCGAGGTACGTCGGGTCGTTTTAGATTTTGTAGAGATTCGGGCCGGTCGCCTATTGGCTGCAGTTACCTCAGAGGTACTGATCTATGCATGACGTCTTCCACTTTTATCATCATTGATGAGACATATCATACTTTTCTCTTATTTTTAAACCCAATGAGCTTTAGTTAGTGGAGCATAAATTGTTCGAAGAGCATGCTATCTGGATTGTTGATCGTAGAATGAACATTCTCAATGTCAAGTGTGTTCTTATGGTACGTGTGTTATGGAAGCACACTCGAGTAAAGGACGAAACCTGAGAGAAAGAGGCTGATGTATGATCACAACGACCGGATCTATTCAAGGATTCTTCTTCTACTCCACCATGCTCTAGAAATTAAATGACACATTTTTGTAAGGTGGAATGTTTTTAAGAAATAGTATCATCTTTCTAGGTATGTATTTCATTTTATTGAGTTTTTATTGAAAATATGAGTTTTTGGAAATTTCAGGAGTACACACTCTGTACTCTGTTTCCATGGGTAGCCATGTGTTAGCTGTGTAATGACCGATCACATGGTCATGTGGGGTGACATGGAGGCCACCTAATGTAGGGCCTGATAATGGAGTGTACATACTGTTTACTTTTAAAGAACACAACATGTAATTTTGATTTAATTTCACTAAACAGACTATGTTCGCATCAAAATGATAGGACACCCTCCTTTTATGCATGTCTCATCCTAGAGTGACCATACGCCATATATTCTCTCATATGCACTGACTATTCACCAGTTCTCTTAATAGATCACCGTCGATTGCATTGGAATCGCAATGGTAATACCTTCCTTCATCTAGAGCATCGTTTCCTAATTTCTCATATTTCAATAGTTATCCATGGATGAACATTTTTTATGATTTGGTATATCTATGGCGTTCTAGGGTGATTCTAGGCCTTTGGATCACCTTTAATGACCGTACCATGCTAGGGCAGGTGGTTTGTGTCTTTCTGTAGTTATTGGTTGAGATATATGTGGAAGAGTTCCCTATACCCTTATTCTGGGTATTGTGTGTCTGTAGATTTCAACCTTGTTAATGCCTTATATTCTTTGTATGATTCAGTAGAGGTATTGTTTTGTGAATATGGTTGTTTTCCATGAAATTAATGTGTTTTCCTATGCATGTATTATTGTTGACCATTGGTCTTTCTTTCCTGTAAGACTTCATTGCATTCTATGCATAGTATTATTAGGATTGAGTTCTTATATCTGACATGTTGTGATATGTGTGTATACTATTTAGACAAGTAGTTCATACGGTTTTCATTGACCATTGAATATCATCGTGCACACTTGACTTACACTGGGCCGTGAGAAACTGGTGTAGTAGACCATAGGAGGAATGGACGTTGAGGGGTTCCCCATAGTTTTGTTTACATGTTACGTTGTGAGACAGTATGAGGTGATATTTGGGCTCCCTCAGAGAGTCTATAGTTCCTCGTTATGAGACACAAGGGGGAATTTGATGTTGAGTTCTTCCCTATAGTTCCTACTAGTTACTGATACGAGACCATAAGAGGAATCGATGGTGAGTTCTTCCTCAAAGAGTCTATGTAAAAGGTGAACCATAGGTGTTAGACTGTGAGTACTTCCCAGAGGGTTTCTTGAGTTTTGATAAAGCTGAACCAGAGGGGTATGAATGATGGAACATCCAATAGGGTTGCTTGTACTTGAATGGTTGATTAAATTATTAAAAAAAATGAATGTAGATTAAATTGTAGGATTGTTTAAATTGAGTACTTCCATGTTTATTACTTCATTTTTCTTTTTTCTTGCCATATATATTCACTATCTGTTAGTAACAAATATTTGGGTGGTTCCCTGGAGGTGGGACCCCCGCGGGTCCCATAGGGCTCAACCGGCCGACCATAATGGTCGGCCGTTAGCCAAGAAAACAAGGGGTTGAAACCCCCAGCTAGCAAACAGGGCAGAGCCCACTGGGTCCGAAGTTCGGTTCTAAGGGGGCGGCGCTCCCCCTTCACACCCCGGGGCCAGATCCGAGGAGGCCCGCATGGCCGCGCCAACGGCGGGCTGCCCGGCCGCACCCAGCCGCGGGCCGAGCCACGCCCAACCACATGCTGGGCTGTACCGGCTGGGCTGGGCCACACCCAGAAGGGGCCGGACCCAGACCCGGGTCGGGTCGAACTAGTTTGGGCAGACCCAGGGGGTATTGGGCCAGGTCCGACCAGGCCCAAACCCCCTATCTTTGAATAGATCCGTTCAAATGCCCGTAACATGGGGTACATATCTCTGGTTGACGTACCACCAGTGGAGTTGGGATCCTCGGATCAAGATGGTCATTTTATAATATTACACTGAAGGTTTTATAGATCATTTGGTATGGCAAGGTTGGTTCGAACACAAGGCCAATCGGGCCCTCGGAGTGGAAACGCTTATAACATGAGCTTCGGACGTCCGATTGATGTGCCGTTGAATTTGATGGTTTCCTATTAGTTAGATGGTTATTTTGGATTACTTTGGTCTATGTTTGGATGAAACTAAAGTACATTTGTGTTGGTTTTATCTTAAATACCAACCGGGCCCCTTGAACGAAAAAGCCAATAACTCTCAAACCGGGCGTCCGATTGACGCACTGTCTATAACGTTGAGTTCATTTTGAAAAGACAGAACTTGGTGATACATAAACTATGGACTATTTGACAGTTGATGTATCATCCCGTTGGCTCGTGGAGTAGACCCTCTTAGAATCGAGTGTGCTGTGTGCGGGAACACTAGAGCTGGATGTGACTGCGTCGATGATGATTACTGTAGTTGGATCCTACATTTGTTTGACAACGAGAATGATTGTACATGGATCCTCTGTGGGTTCGGTAGAGAAGACGAATGTACTTGAATCCTATGTGTGTTCGACAATGACGATTACTGTACATGGATCCAACATGGGTTCGACAGTGACGACATCTATACTTGGATCCTATGTGGGTTCGACAGAGGAGACGATTCATAGGCTATATCAATCATCTCCACCCCTCTTCATGAAAAAGTATCAATGTGTGAGCTGAGTATTGACTTTCAATATTTATCTTTGATATGATTGAGTTTCTTTCCTATGTGGATTGGTACGTACTTTCCTCTGTGGATTGAGTTATACATTTCTGTGTGGTCTGGGTTGTACTTGAGCTCGTGAGTCAGAGAAGAATTGGAATTGATGACTTAGGTATATGTATGGGCATATACCTAAGTAGTGTTTGCTGATACCAGTATTCATATCTTTCATTTATTTTTTATTTTTTTTGGATTCTGCGAGTCCTTCGAGAGGCATGGGATCCCTACCTATTATCGTATACTCACCCCTGCATGGGCTACACCCGCACTACATTGTGTTGGTTTCAGACGACGGACAACACTGATCGTGGTGGAGGATTGAGGAGCAGGACGGTACCCGAAGGTGGTCTATCAGGAAGAACGTACATGGAGAGGACGGTGGGACTCGAGGAGCCAATGATACTGTCTTTAATAACCCTTCAGGTGGGAGTTCTGGAGGATTACTTCGTGGTTACTGCTTACTTTTCAGTTGTTGTGTGTTATTTCCAGTTGTACTGCACTTATCGTTGGGTTTCTATACTGGCCCATTTACTTTCCATCACTTTTGTATTCAGATTACCTATATTTTTACTTCAGTTTGTGTACTCTGTGGTGTTTGTTTTCTTTTATAAAGGCAATGCCATTCTTTTTTTTTTTTGGATTTACGCCTTCAGTGCTAGTCGCCAGCCCCTGGCCTATGAGAGGCAGGCTTGGGATAGTCACAGCACGGTCCCCGAGGACGGGTCATGACAAAAATATACCTGATCAATAGTGAAATAAGATTGATGTCTATTTTAAAATTTGGGTTTCAAGAATAAAGTGTATTGAATAGGAAATGTTGGATGACGAAATTGAAACTAATTAACTAATTACATGATACAAAAATATATTAATTTTATGATAGATTAAAATATTACTTTTGTGGGATAAGCGAAATATAAAAAAATGAGATTATAAAATAAATTTTTACCTCTTTCGTAACTTATAAATTATGAACCCTATAAAGTGTAACATTAAATTTATATATAAAAAATAATGAATAAATATTTATTCATGTGATATATATAAACGATGATGTATATACTCCACAAAAAATTAAATTGGTTTAGAATACCAAATATGTTTCAATGGAGTGTAAATTGAGATGAAATCCATTAAAAAGATCATATGATTGGAGTGATAATTATGAATTGATGTGATTATATTTCACCAATATAGACAAAAAAAATAATTTCATGTTAATCAATGAAGATAATTTTTGTTAAGAAACACCTTACCTCACATTAGACATACATTTTATGTTCTATTAATCTTTTTTACAATATATTTATGTTTTTACTACACAAATAAAAAAACACATAATTATATATAATATCATATATGATCCAATTATAATATTTAATCAATTTTTTTAAATATATTTTATTATTAGAAGTGTTTCATGTGTTAAGTTCTTCATTTTCATGAGATTTTTATTCTATAGTTACACTAATTATACTTTGATTATGGCTACATAATACATAAAATTATTATCATGATATAAATTTAATATATATTGGATATATATACATATATTTATATTCATCCATAAATGATATATATATCCAAATGAATTACCTCATTCATAGAGACAGTAAGCCGTAAGCATTCACTAAGGATGTTTTCACTTTTCCACAAATGGAAAAATAAATTTTCAATATTAATACACAAAAACTGATAATTTTTATATCATATATATCATATATCTTTATTAAATGTATATTTATTACCATCCTTGTTAATCAGAAATGGAAAATGGATTAAATAACTTCGTAGAGGTTGTTGTCCTCACATACGCACAAGTGATGTTAATATTTTCCCACATATTATATGGAATGAAGGTAAATATGATATTTTATTTTAAAATTAATAAATATATCATAAATATTGTATATATTCATTAGTTATATCTTTAAAATAATCAACATAACGTGATTCTAAAAAAAATACCATGTTATGTGGAGATGGTAAGTTATACGTATGCACAGGTAATGTGTTCACCTTTCATAGGATAAAAAATAGATGGAATATGGTTTTTATATTATAAATATATCATATATGTTTCTTAATGATAATTTATTTATTATATTATGATGGTAAAAAAATATTTCTATGAAGTGTGATAATTTATTAACATAAATTAGTCAGTAAAGACAATTACCTCTTATTCGGTAGACTTCACTTAAATCCCTCATTAAATACATATGAAATGGTATCTTAAGAGAAAAATCACATATAATTCAGGTATATGGAATTTTATAAGACAATATTTCAAGGTTAGTTTGATCTAGGTCTATCAATGTGGTGTACAGAAAATTGAGAAGGGGCATCCTTTTATAAGTGCGGTGGGGAATTCTTGGATTTTATAAAGTATTAAATTAATATAAAATAATTTTTCCATGTTAAAATGGATCCAAATTAATAAAGTTATAATATAATATGATTATGAGTATAAATAATAACATACATAAGAACTTTTACATATTTTAGTTGTATTTTCACCATTATATTTTAGTTTTAACTTCCTAGTAGCCTTTTTTAGAATTAAAACAATATTATAGTATATAACCATTAAGGGTCATGCATGCGAACATAAAATAAAAAAATACCAATAAATTGAAAAATGATGATATTTTAATCCATATCATTCTCATGTGTTTAAATGTTATCTTATTTATCAATTTTAAATCAATTATTAAAATATAGTTTTCAAATAAATTATTTTTAATGTTATTATTGGAACTATTAATTTAATTTGACTTTGAGAATAACATAGAACAAAATTTTTTATAACATATAATTTTTTAATATATATAATTTGATATATTTATCTATAAAATACATCGAATACCCTAAAGGACTAAAAAATTAATTTTAGATTTTGATCTTAATTTACATGATTTTTATACTTCTAACAGAAACACATTTTCGGTATTCAATACTGTTTTATGTTAATTATTTTATAACTATAAATTTAAAAAAATTACCACTATAAAAAATAAATAAATAAGGTTAAAAATAGACAATTATTTATTTTTAAATTATATATTTACTCTAAATATATCATGATAAATTGTTCAAAATTCTATTTTTACATTTATTGACTTGACCAATCATTGCACATGAATATGAATATGTCACTTGATAAATAAAAAATAAAAAATGTATATATTAATGATAATAAAAAATAATACTTCCTATTTAATAAAAATGTCAAAAATATGACTTTATATTTAACGACATAGTGTTTATTAGTAATATTTTTCCTAAATAATTATGTGTTGTATTGTATTATATATTTTTATATACATAAAAAATATAGAGAAACTAAAAAAACAATATCTAATTAATAAATATCATTAAAAAAGAGTGCTATGAAACCAATTAATATTATAAACATCATAATTGAATAAAATATAAAATATAAAAGTTAAAATATTTAGATTTGGATTTATTGAATCTTTTAAAATCATCACCCCAACAACAAACAGTAAATAAATGAAGAAAAATATTATTAAACCAATAAAAATCTTAGATTATGAAAATATATAACCTCATTAGTAATTTTAGTGAATATTGAGTGAAATAATTATGCAGTATATATATAAGGTAATGTAATTGTTGGAATATTAATGTGACCATTGGAATGGTAACATAACCGTTGGGAATATTAACCTGACCATTGGGAATAATTACCTGACCATTGGAATATTAGTTTTACCAAAAAATTATATATTGTGATATAAATAATATAAATCATTATTAATTTATGTAAATAAATATATTATAGTTCCAAAAAATCATTAATAAAAAGAACAAAAAAAAACATAACCACGTATTTAAACTGTATTTTAAAGTATTTCACATATAACATATTTTTATATTAAATATAATATTACATATTTTATAAATTTATTTTAATAAAATTATATTAATTTATGATATCAGCATATCATAAAATAGTAACTTTTTTTTGGTAATTTTATATAATACATAAATTTTAAGATGAATAGAATAAATACATCTTTTTATATAACCAATGTATTTTAAATTAAATCATTAATGATGTAATTATATAATAATAAACTATATAATTAAGGTTAAGACATGATATATTTAATTTATTAAATGATTCTTAAATAAAAAAAATCTTAAATTCCAAATCTGAAAATTATATTACAAAACCTAAAGTCAACAGTGGTCCCTTAAATTAACTATTTTTCAATATTTCAACTTTAATTGTTAATAAAATAATTATATAGAATTATAAAACGTTGTTAATTTTTAATAACCATTGTATTATATTTATATATGATTTATATTGTCAAAAATTAACTACTACAAATTTTACCTCAGAATTTTTTTATTTAATATTCTATTCAATAAATCACACCTCTACTCAAGTATAAATATACCATCTCCATACCCTTGGAAAACCACTCATTCCCCATTTTTAAAATAAAAAAATCTTCCAAAATCATTCCTCTCAATCCCCTTATAATCCTTAGGTATGTCTTGGAGTAATCCAAACTACAAAAATCAAGGGATTTTTAGTGTTGGACAAGAGAAGCTACACCGAGGATTTTGTAAGTTTCAATTAGCTGTTTTATTTTTTCATTCTTATCTTTTTTATTTAGACAACTATTAATAAACCTTCTTGTATTTATTATATAGTTATTTAACATTATATTAATGATGATGACCTACTTTTAAGATCATATTTAGTATATATAAATTTCAAAATTCTATTTCCCACTCTTTCGATAATGTCCCACAAAATGTCTGTTAACCACCTATTGAGACATTACCAAGTCAATTATTATAACCCCCTCCATGGATGAATATTATAAATTATAAATAATATATAAATATATAATTACATGTACTCTATGATTATGGAGTTAATTATAATTATTTATAAATGACTTCAAATGAAAATAATGAAATCATAGTGAAACTAGAATATTTAATGTAAACATGATATAAAAAAATTTATATTTAACAAAGTGTGTTATTAAATGGAATGAAATAATTATGAAGAATAAATATAGGATCAAATGACAAAGTTGAATTTTGAATGTATTTTTTAATAATACTATGTTCCTTATTTAGGAGACAAAAAAGAGTCAAAATATTAATGGATTTATGGTAAGGGGAATCATGAACCTAATTATTTTCTTTAGGTTACCCTCTATTCCATTGTTTTACTATTCATTTAATGTACTACAAATTTTATACACCATTTTATTTCACGAATGTTATTTTTACTTCCATGACAAGGTGTTTTCAAATAAAAATGTTTTTTAAATAGATTTCATTTTCCAAAAAAATCACTTTTTTCTATTAATGTGATTCTTATCCACTCAAGAATAATGATGTTTTATGAACAATTATTATTTCCAGTATTAATTTTGGAACCAAATGTTTTATTCATTAAATTACGATTTATGAAATCCATATAAAACATATTCTATTCATTGGCCGCATTTCATAACTTTTTTTGTTGTACTATATATATGGCTTTCATGATTATGAGCATTTATGATGTGATGGGTCATACCGGAATTATATTTCCATTCAATGAATTTGGAAATGTAAATAATCTCACGTGATAATGTGAAATAATAATGAGAATTATTCTATATTTGTTAAAAATTATTATTCTAAAATTTCTGTGCAAATGTTATATGTGAACATGATGCTAGATTTGTTCCTAAATATGTGTTGTATTTGACAACTATGATATGATGTTTCATTTAATGTGTTTTCCATGTTACACGCCTTTATAAAATGTCTCCCTTATGTTTATGATTATTATGATATGATTATGCTAAACTATATAGTTTTTATACATATTCGATACTCACCTAATGTTATACCTCCCATTATCGATCTTTTAGGTCACCCTTTTCATTGATGTATATCCTTATGTGATTAGTCAAACTATGGAAAATGTGAGGGATACTAATAGTAAGAAAAGGATAAATTAAATAATTATTATGTTTTATTATGTAATAATGATGTTTTAGACTAATTTAACAAATATATTAACCTTTATATCTTGGACTATACCTATTTTATGTTTTTATATTAAAAATAATGTAATAGTTTTGTAATGAAAAATTCAGGTCAATATAGTATGTATTAGAGTGAAACATGGTTAATTTAGGAATTAAGATTTGAAAATATTGATGGAAACGCCATAGGATAAGTATACGTATAGCTAATCATACTTTGTTTTGGTAAAGTATAGGAACACATTGTTTTTGAGAATTGAGACCCCATTCTAGATACTACAAGTGGAAATAGTTTTGGAATAGATGTACCTTGGGGTAACAACCACAAGGAAACAAAGTTGATCTAGACTTGATTTGGAACCGGTGGAAGATAATATCCCTTATATCATACATAGTTTTACAATCCTGGGTTATATTAATCAGTTAATCAAAAACTCTATTTCAATGTATTAGGATGGATATATTGATAACGTAAATATTCATTTTTAATTAATGGAAAACACTAATGTATGTGATCATAGAAGAAAATTTCATGGAAAATGATAAGACTATGGAGCTCATAAGATATGAATCTATATTTATTTACTGAAAAGAATAAATATTTATTCATGATTAGTTTACTTATGTTCAAATATTTCGTATTTTATAAAATTTTCGGGACCCATAGAAACCAGCTCAAAAATCAATGTGAGGGACAATGCAATTATTTCGAAAATGGAACTCCAAATGAAATATGAGGAGTTGTTAAAAAAATATTTTTTATGATTACCTAGTTTTCTTAGTCTTTGATGAAAATCCTAAGTAATTTGGAATATCCTCTTTCACCAATTGAGAAACTAGCCATTGAATCCTTTATTTGTTAATGAACAACAACATTTATTGGATATGTTAATCCACTTATTATGGAAAAGTAGGTTAACCCATCAAATAATATATTTCCTATTTTTTATTTTTATGAAAAGTAAAATTATACTCTGGACTTCACTCATTTATATGAATATGCCCATAAATTGTGGTAAATGATAAGAAATAATATTATGAAGTATAAAATGGGAGAAATGGATTGGGGTGAATTTAAAAGTTATTTCATAACTAGTATTTCACTCGTAACCTTTGACAATGTAGGAGGGAGTGTTCCTAGATCTTAGGATAAAGGATGGATAATCATTAAAATCTTTTGTTGAAACTATTATAAGTATTTAATGTTTCATATTGGGTTTTATTATCAATAATTATATAAAAATTGATAGATTCTTTAGTTTCATAAAACCATACCTTCAAAAGGATATTGCTAATCCAGAATTTGGGAATTATGAAGAGGCTCATGAAGGAGCCCTCAAAGTAGAGATAGATATTGGAAAATGGTCCCCTAATTTTGAATATAAGAACCAATAGATGATTTTTAAAGTTTGTGGCTCAAATTTAATTGGTTGAAAGAGGGATCAACCACCCACATGCCTAAAATGTTGTAAAATCATCATGGAAAATTAATTAAATTTATTGGGAAATTCAACCTGTTTGGGAGGAAGGCCAACAAGATCATGAATTTAAAACATACCTCATGAAGTTGATCGATGTGATGGAGGAAAGGAAAGGACCACCCATTTTTCAATGCTTCAAATATATAGATCATAGTCACTATGAAAGGCAATTTACTAAACCATGCTTCCTTTAGGGTTGTCAGTATATGAATCCACTAAATTATAAATGGATGTAGAAAGCTTATTCCCTTACCACTACTAAGGTAGAAATTATAATGAAGTCGTACAAGGTACACTGACTATTAACTCAAGAATGGAATGAGTTTTATTTGATTCTAGTTTTATACATTCATTTATATCCTTCAAGTTTTCTAGATTATTTAGATCATAACTCTAAAACTTAGATGTAATGATATCTATAAAAACACCTAGTGGTGGAATCAATGTAACCTATGTGTAGTACTCATATCTTGTTAGATTATATTGAAATATTCTTCTAGGGAATATCACAATCCTTTCCTTGGTGTAGTTTGATGTTATACTAGACATGGATTATCTCTCATTATATAGGGATCACATTAGCTGATTGAAAAATACACATCTTTAAATATTATGAACCATCCAAAACTCCTATAAAAATAAAATGTATATCACAAATATCCTTTCAAAAATAAGACAATAGTGTGGGTGATGATACCCTATGATAAAGATTACCTTGCCCAAATGGCTGAGTTGAAGCAAACTGAAAAACATAATGAAATTCTCATTATGAATGAATATAGTGATATAGTTATATAAGAGTTAAATGTACTTCCCCTATATTGTGTGGTTGAGTTATTAATAAAAATTATACAAAGTTAAACTCAAATAACCAAAACCCTCTATAGGATGGCCACAATCAAAATGGAGGAGTTAAATAATCAAATGCAAGAGCATTTAGATAAATTTTTATATTCCATAGTGCATCACATTGGGGTGAGCATGTGCTCTGTTTTAACAAGAAGAATAGATCAATGTAGGTGTGTATCAATTATTGAGTTCTCAAAAATATCACAACAAAGATAAAATATGCTCTACCAATGTGTGATTACTATTTCTATAATCATTGAGGAGTTTAGTTTTTCTCATTGGTGGATCTTTATTACGGATATAATTAAATGAAGGTGAGTAAGGATGATATTTATAAGAGAACCTTCCATACAATCTATAGAAACTATGTGTTCATAGTGATACCTTTTAGATATAACAAAACCCCTAAAACAGTCGTGGATTTTATGAATATAGTCTTTAGAGACTATCTCAAAAAATTTCTGGTAGTCATTATCAACTATTTTATCATCTACTCCAAGTGTAAATAAGAACATGAAGGGTATATAAGGAAGATGATGGGGAAATTAATAAACGATAAAATGTTTTTTATGTTCAGTAAGTATAAATTTTGGATGTGGATGGGTAGTTTCTGCGGGAATGTGATCAGAAGTGAGTGTGTTTCTATGGACCATTAAAGAAGGCAATCAAGGAAAGGACTAAACCCATTAGTGTCTTCTAAAAATGTATTTTTCTTGGATTATCTACGTAGTACTAATATTTTTTTGGAATTTATCATGATTTTTTAGATTTATAACTAATTTAATACAAAAAGGGGTAATGTATTTCAAGGCATAGGAATGTAAGTAATGCTATAATGGCCTCAAAAAAGAGGGTAATCATTGTGTCTTTACTCACACTAAAAAAAACTGGGGAAATAATTTTGATATCTGTATGATTTTTAAAAGAAAGGATTTTTTAATAATCATATAGAATGATAAAGTGAAATCCTATACCTAACGAAAGTTTAATATACATTAAAATAACTACACAATGCATGATCTAGAGTTAGTATCTATGATCATTGCATGAAATATTTTGAGGAACTACCTAAATGGTGAAAAGTTGTCTATATATACTAATGATGAGACTATAAATTCTATAATCAATTAAGAGGGTCCTAACATGAATCAATAAAGGTGATTAAATCTAATCAATGAATGCAATTTCTCTATGCACTACCATCCATGAAAAGGAAACAAGGTATATAATGCTCGTAGCAGAAAAGTACATTCTACACTATCCATGATGTATCCCCTGAAATACATTTTTTTCTTTGATAAGTAATGTATGGATTTAGAAATCAAAATGTTAGGGAATAAATCTTACCATTCCCAAATTATTAGAAAACTGCCTATCTAAGTGAAGATCATAGAGAACAAATGGAATATTTTGATCTTTAAAAGAAAGTGAATGCTTTAAATGAAGGTAATATATATATGTTTCACATCAAGGATGATTTTATTTGGAAATAGGATTTTTGTACCTTCATCACATGAATAAAGAAGGAGAAATTTTATAATGCACATATATCATCTTTCTCCATCCATCCTCTATCAACCAAGATGTACAATGATATTCAAAAAAACTATTGGTAAATGGGATAACATGACCATGAAACTACCCATCCACATCCAAGATGTACAATGATATTCATAATCTACATAGAATCATCTCCTCATGAGTAAATATGGATACTCCAATCTCATAGAATCATCTCCTCATGCCAACACTATTGAAATAAATAAAAATATTATTATACCAATCAACATATTATATTATGAACATATGTAATGAATGGATGAATTTTAGTTAATATTTAGTAAATGAATAATGTGGTATATATAACATGTAATGTGACTATTAGAATTGTAATGTGAACATGGGAACAATAACCTTATAGTTAAAAATATATACATGATAAAAGGGAATAATAACTTGACAGTTAGAATATAAATTTCACCTAATAATAATAAATTAGGATATAAATTATATTTTTCATAAATAATATATGTTAATATTATTATTATTATTCAAAAAACTAATGATTAAAAATTTAAAAATATATAAGCACATTTTAAAACCCCATTTTGAAGTATTTCATTAAAATAACAATTTTTTTATTAAAAATTTACATTACATATGTAATCAATATATTTTAGGTAAAATTGAACCCGTTTTTGAAATATTCAAATAAAAATTTTCTAATGGTTTTTCTTGGTTATTTTATGCAATAATTCAATTTTTGGATGAATAGTAAAAATAAATTTTTTTCACAAAACTAGTGTATCATAAATTAAATAATTTATGATGGAATAATGATCTAATAATTTTTAGAACTTGAGGTTCTAAAGTGATATAATAACCCTCATAAATGATTCATTAATATAAATTTAAATTAAATTCCAAAATTAAATTTTTATCCAATCCCTAAAGTCAAAAGGGATCCCTTAAAATATCTTTTTGAAGTTTCCTTCAACATTCAATTTTAATAAACTAATTAATTCAAATTATAAATAATTCGTAAGATTCATAAACCATTATATTATATTTATATATGATTTATATTCTAAAAATTCACTATTATAAGTTTTACCATTTATATAATATTTATTTAATATTTTATTGTAAAAATCAACCTCATGTTAATTATAAATAAACCATATCCCTACCTTTGGAAAGAAAATAATCCCTAACCTCTACCGAAATCTATCCTATAAAAAATATTATAATACGTATGTATTATATAGAGTAATCTAACTCTAAAAATCATAGGTGTTTTAGTGTCATACAAGAGATGCTACAACGAGGATTGTGTATTTTTCAATTAATTCCTCTACATTTTTAAAACTTCTATTTCATATTTCTCTACCCCTTTCACAATATCCTTATAATATTAATTTGGAAGTAATTTCAAATTACATTAATAATGTTATCCTACTATATTGATAATCATTATTATGTATATATAAATCTCAAAATTCAATTTCATTTTCTTTCGATAATGTCCTATCAATGGTTGGTTAACCAACAATAGGGACATTTCCTAGTCAATAATTAAATCCATGATCATGTATGTATAGTACGTATAATAAATAATCTATAAATATTTAATTACATGTATTATATGTTTCTAGAGTTATTATTACATTTGTATAAAAGACTTTGAATAAAAATAGAGAAATCAATTCAAAATGGGATAATTTCAAATAAACATGATATCATAACGACTCAAATTTAATAATTAGAGGTATAATGTTTAATAAATAATTATAATGGATAAATAGTGGTTAAAATGTACATAATTCACTTCTGGAACTAATTTATTGTAATCCTAAATTTATTATTCAGGAGGGGGGAAAGCGACAAAATAATGTGGATTTTAATGTAAGGGGATTCTTAACAAAATTACATTCATTGTCCTATAATGTCTTCGACAATATTATTTTCATATTATCCCCCTAATGTTTCTATTCAATTTTTCTTTTTAGGATATTCATGTTCCAACCATGTCCAATTTTTTTTTAAAAAAATCATTTTGTAAAGAGACTTCAATTTCCAAAACGTTTTATTTTCTAATTATCTTGAAATTATAAATATCCAATATAGATTGATTATTTTTTATGTCCAAGAATGATTTCCATTATTCATTTTGGAAGAAAATGGATTATTCGTGAATGTATTTTAAATGAAATATGTATGAAATCAATTCTCTAATTTTAGTTCGTTTTATAACTATGATTGTTATTAAATCGATGTGGAATACATGATTATGATCATATATGGTGTGATTGGTGGGACTAAAATTATATATCCTTCCAATGAATGGGGTAATGAAATTAATCTCATGTGATTATGTGAACTATGTGTAAACATAATTCTATAATTATTCAAAATGATGATGTAATTATTTGTGCACATATGTTATGCGTAAACATGATGCTATATTTTGTCACCAGTATGTGTTGTAATTTTAAATTATGTTATATTTAATGCATATTCAACATTCCAAACATTTATAAAAATTTTCCCTCGTGATTATGATTCTTTTGATATGATTATTCTTAACCATGTACATTTTAATACACAATAATTATTCACATCATGTTGTAAAAATCCATTAATATGATTTTATATCTCCCCTTTCATTGATGTATACCCCAAGGTGATTAATTTTACAAAGTATAATGTGAAGTACAAATAGATGATTCAATAGAAGTAAATAAAAAATGTTTATGTTTTATTATGTAAATGTTTTGTTTAAGCCTAATTTATCCATGATACATAACCTTTGAATCATAGATTGTATTGATTTTATGATGTTTATTTTTAATAATATGTAATATTAATGTAGTTAATAAATTGCCCCTATATATTATCCCTCTCAAATACCATATTTAATATACTAAATTTTACATTTTCCGTAATGTGCAAGCACTGTGTCGACAATAAAAAATAATTTCATATTTTGGAGGAAATGAACTATATTTTAAATGTTTTGAATTATTTTACATTATATTTGTAGTATATTATCATACATTATTCTTTTCATTATTTTAAATAATCATAATAACATCATATTATCATGAAGATATCATATTATATATTATATTTTATAAAAACAATTTTTTTCTTTTTCACCAAATAAATTATTTCATCAGAAAGATCTAAAAAATTAAGCTTTGGGTAAATTTAAAATGTTGAATAATAAATGAAATCCAATTAATAGAATTAATTTCATATATGTTTAATAAATAAATTTTAATATTAATGTGTAAATCAAAAATAAAACAATCATTTTAGAAAAATAAATTTTTTAAGTATAAAAATTAATTTATGTAAAATCATGAATATTACTATTTAAAATAGAAGTAATGAAATTATTACAAGTAAAAAATTTAATATTTTACATTTATATCAAATATAATATAGAATTTATCTTTTATATTACTTTAATTATTGAAAAAAATGATTGTATATGAAAAATCAATCATTTTTGGAAAATTCATTTATATCACCCTATTTTAATTTTGATATGATAATTGAAAATATTTCCAATTTTATAAAATATAATTTATAAAAGATGTATAGACAATGTATAATTTACATAGTAAAAATGAAATAAATACAATTTTTAAAGAAAATGAGTATTTGAGAAATTGTGTATTTTTTATTAGTAAGGAATACATTATTCAAAACCATTATAAATATTTTTCATAATATATTTAACCCTATTGATTAATTAAAATTTAATATATTTTAGATAAATACTACATTTAATAATAATATATTAATAGTATATAATGGTTCTCTTAAATATTGGAAATGCATACTATGAATGTAATGACCCAGGTTTTTGGGGTTCATTACTTTTTGAAAATCTCGTTTTGGGTTTTCTGTTCAGGGAATCTTGGTGATGATTGGCCTAACGGTAGGCCTACTTGTAGCCTTAGTCTACCGGTAGCAGGCCTACGGGTTTCTCATTCTACCGGTAGCTACAGCCTACCAGTATGTCTGTCTATCGGTAGCTCTGGCAACCGGTAGTTCGGTCTTCTGGTAGATGCAGCCTACCTGTAGCATGGTCTATTGGTGTCTGCATTCTACCCGTAGGCCAGCTACCGGTGGCTCTCGCCTACCCCCACATGGTCATTCCAGTAACACTCCTTTTTGCACAAATTGGATTTTAAACCCTAATTTGACCCCTATATGTTTGTGTTAAGTCTAGGTAACGCTCATAAATGTTGTAATTAAATATTTAATGAATTAACCTGGGGGGTGCGTCGGTTTAGAACCCTTTAATAACGTGTTGGGCTGCATGGTCAACCACGACACCCGGTCCTTACGTGGTTTCGTGTTCTTATCTCAATCGTCCCTGACCCTTATAAACTAAGGTTTAGCGGTGGTTTCTTCATTTCTCGATCACTCTCTGCCTGTAGTACCCCTTGTTCAGACGAACAGATTTTTGTTAAGGCGAGCTGCATCACTATCCTTGATGTTCCACGGCCAGGCTCAGCGTCGATCTTTGATAACAAGTAGGGAATGTCTCCTCGTCTCTAACTTTTGTGTATCATGCGGGGTGGGAATGCTTTTGATTCTATAGATTTGGATGATCCCAAACCATAATGAAGGCAATGAATGAAGTTAAAGCAGAAGGTGGGAGATTCATTTGATGATGCTACCTTGTTACATGATATTCATTTCTGAATTGTGCGGGCTTACACCTACTGAAAATCATGGTCGTTGGTGGTCTTTTGTCTGTGCACTAATGAAACCATACCTCTGATGATGTTTAAATGGATCGTGTTTGTTGTGGATAACCCTTACTGTGTAAATGAATATTGATTAATCACATATATCCAGCTAAATAAAATGAATGCACCAGGATCAATCCCTTCTGTGTAACCCCAGTTAAGGCACGAAAATTGAAATCATGGATTGTGTTAAATCATATAAATCTTAAAATACCGGCATGGTCCGACTTTTCTTGGGGTTGGTGGTTTGTTTTTTCTTCTTTCACGGTCCAGTTTTTGGGAGATGTGGGAGGGGATGGGATCCCCAATTTTTTACTCTTGTTGGTTGTGAAATTGGGTATGGGATCCCCTGTGTTATGCTTTCAGTGATTTTGAATTTCAAGACCGGGTGGTTACCATGTTATATCACGAATTGGGGTGGGATCCTCCGTTGGTGAGAAAAATTTTGGTTCCTGGATATTGAACATGGGGTTGTGTCTTGGGGTTTTCTATGGTTCCTTTTGTGGTTGTGACTTTACGAGAGAACTGAGTGTGGATGTTTATTTTGATGTTGATTGTACTATATCCTTGGTTTGTGCTTCTTCTTGGTAGTTTCACAAGTAGGTGCAGAAAATTATTTAAACATCATTACTGAACATGAAAACAAGGATGAGACAAATTTGTAATATTTGTTATGAGTTGTGATGTGGATAGGGGTATTGTTTGTGTTCCTTAAGCTGGATGATGAAAAACCTAAACTTTGGTTGAGTTCTTGTTACCTATACATATACGTGTAGTTATTTGTTTCTTTTTCGTTCCCCACCCATGTTGAGAACATAGTTCTGAATACACCCAATTCATGGGGGATGGTGTTTTTCCCAACACTATTATTAATGCCTTGTTATTATCTCTTTTTATGCACCCTTTACCGAATAGTCCAAGTATCTTCGGATAGGCTGTGATGGACCGAGGTCCATTATTAGCTGATGAAACTTTGGGCGGGGTAGTGTGGTGGTTATTGCCCAGGTGTGTGAGGGCAGGTAGTTTCCTAAGTATCTACGGTATGAGGCCCAGTTGTCTACGGGCATGGCAGTGGATCTTCTAGCCCAGCTGTCTTCGAGCATGGTTGTGGTTGTTCTGGCCTAGGTGTTTGCAGGCGTGGTTACATGTGAATGTTGTGGCCCAAGTGAGTGCGGGAAGGATTTGGAAGTGGGACTGCGTGAGGATATGGCCCAGGTGTGTGCGGGTGGGGTGTGGCAGTAGGACTGCGTTGAGAATGGCGAGATTGGTATGATTCATAGGATGTATTCAATAACCAGTGGTAATGAGGTGCAGGGTACCCAAACATCGATGTGCTTTTACTATATATTACCTTGATTGTGTTATTTGGTGAGTGTGGATGGTGAGTGTGATAGTTGAACTCCTTGATAGTGTTCGTTGTCTGCTTCTCATGGGACTTTAGTATGTTCCCCCACATGTGCATGAGAGTCTTTGGTTTTCCCCTACTATGTATAATTGTATTCTCACCCTGCATATATTAAAATGCATTCCGGTTTCTAGGAGGAATTCAGGGATCGTGCTGGACCATACTAGTAAGAACCCTTGGGGCAGTTGCTGTTTTCATTTTTCTCTCTTTTGGTACTTTATCTTTGGAGTTCTTATAACATGTATCATTTACTTTTAATCATTCATGTGGGAATGGTTTAATATTTGTTTTATTTTTCTTTCAGTTTTATTGTTGTTTTGGGTTTCACTATCTCATCTTCCGATCCTGTGAAAAGAAAAAGTGTAATTACTTCCATTTAGTTTGTGATTCTATACCCTTGGTGGTAGTCGCCACTCCAGGACTTTTTGAAGGAAGGTTTCAGGGGTCATCATCTCTCCTTCAACTTAAAGAAGGAAGGGCATGGCAATCTGCTGACCATTCCCTTCTTTTGGTGAAAGGGGGTCGTGAAAAAATGGTATCAAAGGGAAGTTGAGAGATAGGTTGCGGTCTGGAGTTATTCATAGTGAGGATTACATGAAATGGTATGGAAACAGTGTTGGGTGACCTTGGTGCATGAATTAGTCCAGGGAATACAGGATAAGACACGGGATTTTAGGGCCCTTCGTGATCCAATGCGAGGACTCTGGACCTACCAAACGACCAAGTGAGGCCATGCTGATTGCAGGGTAGAGACACTAGGAAAGTTGCATGCATCATAATTACTTGTGTTCTCATGTTTATAGGGTTTCATGGGAATTATGAATAAATAAAAAGTTTAAGATGTTTTAATAATAATATTATACACCACTTAGGTTTAGGCATTCCTTTTTTCCCTTGCAGCTGTGGCACTTGGAAGGAGACCATGTTCGGTGCGGGCGATCGAGGCCTCAAAGAATTACTTGGCTGATTGGCAGAGAGCTGTTTGGGAGGAGGAGGATGACCAATGGAAGAAGACACTTTGGGCCTTCCAGCAATAGACCCTCGAGAAGTATGGGGCCATCACCTCTAATATGAAGACGGAGGGCTGGCTAGAGAAGTTGGTGATAGCCTTTGCCTTGATCTAGGCTCCGATCAAGTAGTGGATTCCTCTGCCCGTCATCAAGATGCAGGGAGTGGCACGTCAATGGTGGACGCTTTACCTAGTGGATAGGAGAGAGGCTAAGGTGGCATGGGCTGATTTCAATAGGGAGTTACGAGCGGAATTCCTCTCTTCGACGAAGAATGGGGAAAAGACACAGGAGCTACTCTCCCTCCAGTAGGGGAGTATGTTAGCGAGGGAGATGTTAATCAAGTTCAAGGACCTCCTATGTTTTTCATCAGACCTCTTTCCCGACAGGGAGTCTCTGGTAAGACCTTTGGAAGAGGTGCTCTGACTCTCCCTCTAGTATGTTGTTTCCCCCTTTACCATGCCGATGTACATGGAGGCCTAGAAGAAGGCTGCTGTGGTGGAGAGGATAAGCGCTCTAGGAGGTGTGTCATGAGAGGGGATCCATCTGGGACCATCGAAGGGGAAGGCCGTCAGTACCAGGCCTCAAGCATCAGGACCCTCCAGGTTCTGACCCGTAGGGGGCATGTTGTAGTAGTTTCAGTTTCGATCCCCTGGTCCTCGCCCATTCCTTTCTGGTCCAGGACCACGATGCTTCGTCTGTGGGAGCCATGGACATCTCTGCAGTCAGTGCTCGGAACGGGTACAGTACGGTGGTGGCAGACAACCCAAACGCCCACCCCAGCAGCAGCTTCCAGCCAGGCCTTTCCAGCAGCAGTAGTAGGGATAGCGAGCTCCCGCTCCACCAGGTGCAGACATAGGAGGACGAGGCCGACCTCAGGGTGCTCGTTAGGGACCTCGACCGGGGTGTGGTCAGGGAGGTGGCTGATAGATGAGGGGAAGAGGAGATGGAGGTGGATACCTACAATACAGAGAGGTTTTAGTTCAAGCAAGTCCGGAGGTTGTTCGAGGTATGATCAGTTTGTTCAGTACCCTTGCTTTTTTCCTTGTTCGATACCAGAGCTTCACACTCTTTTTTTGCACCCAGTCTATCCAATGCCTTGGGTCTATATGCTGAGAGACTTCTAGTTTCCCTAGTGCTAAGCACACCAGTCAGAGGTCAGACCGACTTTCAATTTGTTTGTCGAGGATAAATACTGATGATAAGGCCACATCAGTCGGTTAGGGATCTTCTTCTGCAACAGATATAGTCATACGATGTCATCCTAGGCATCGAATGGCTATTCTCTATGTGTGCCATCATCGAATGATTCCAAGGAAGGGTTGTATTCTCGGACTTGGGTGGCCGGCGTGTTACCTTCACCGGCGAGGGGAGCAGTCAGAAGGGCAGTAGTTGAGAGGAACCCCTCCAGTCCTTGTTAGATGAGCTCTTAGTAGAGTCAGTAGATGATGAGATGGTGGAGGTTCCATAGATCATCCGTGAGATTATGGAAATATTCCCTGAGGAGGTTACGAATCTACCTCGTCAACGTGATATCGATTTCAGGATAGACCTATAGCCCGACACTATTCCGATTTTGATGGCTCCTTACCAGATGGCAGCTTCAAGGCTACGGGAGTTGAGGATTCAGATATACGATCTTATGAAGAGGGGTTATGTTCGACCGAGGGTGTCACCGTGGGGTGCTCCAGTTTTATTCTCCAAGAATGCAGATGGTGGTCTTAGGTTGTTCATAGACTACATGAGGCTGAAGTAGGTGACGATCAAGAATCGCTATCATCTTCCGAGGATAGACGATCTTTTCGACCAGCTAAAAGGGGCAGGGTGGTTCTCAAAGATCGACCTTCGGTTTGGGTACCACCAGCTAAGAGTAAAGGAGAGTGACATCTTGAAGATGACCTTCAGGTGCAAATATGGAATCATCATGTTCGTAGTAATTCCCTTCGGTGTTACAAACTCCATGTCTATGTTCATGGGGCTGATGAACTACATCATCTGGGAGCACCAAGATCGATTCATAATTGTGTTCATCGATGACATCCTGATCTATTTGAGATTATAGGAGGACCATGAAAAGCACCTGATGATGGTTTTTGAGGTCCTCCGACATCACCACCTTTATGGGATGTTGTAGAAATGTAAATTAAGGACACAAGAAGTGAAATTCCTCAGGCACGTGGTGTCCATGCAGTGGGTAGCGGTGGACCCATCAATGGTTGAGGCAGTTGTTTCTTGGGAAGCACCTAAGAATGTTACAGTGGTCCGTAGTTTCCTCAGGATGGCAGGTTACAATCGGAGGTTCGTACCCAACTTCTCCTGAGTTCCAGCCCCTTTGAAGACATTGACAAAGAAGGATCAGGTTTTCATGTGTAGTGTGCAGTGCGAGGCATCCTTCAGCTATCTGAAGGAGAAGTTGGTTATTTCCTTAGTGCTGAGACTACCAAAAGAAGGGGAGGCGTACGAAGTGTTCTGTGATGCATCAGGGAAAGGCCTGGGATGTGTGTTGATGAATCGACAAGGGGTGATCTCTTATAGGTCTAGGAAGCTACGTCGTCATGAGCATAATTATGACACCCATGACCTGGAGCTTGCAGCGGTCATTTTTGTGCTGAATTTATGGCATCACTACCTCATAAGAGAACTCTTTTTGCTCTTCACAGGTCACAAAATCATGAGGTATATCTTCTGCCATTGGGACCTAAACTTGCGGCAACAAATGTTGATGGAGATCATCTTGGACTACAACTTCGAGATCACTTACACTTTAGGGAAGGGGAATGTAGTGGCTGATTCCTTGATTAGGAGATCTCAGAAGGATGTGGTCCGAGAGTCGACAGACACCTGGAAGGAAATGGAGTAGTTGGCTGCCTTACACCTAGATGCAAGGATGGATAGCGATTGAGGTAGCCTGTATTAGATGACAGTGCAATCTTCATTGTTGAAGCAGTGGAGGATTCTCATTGTGGAGACATAGAGTGTGAAGTGATGCACAACCGAGTTGACCCGGGAAAATATCCGGGAGAATGGACAGAGGATGGTCAAAACCGGATGCTCTTCAAGAAAAGGTCCATCTCATACAGGAAATGATGAAAGAGGCCCAGGACCGACATAAGACGTATGCTGATACCCAGAGGAGACCCATGGTGTTTGAGGTTGGAGACCGTGTCTTCTTGATGGTCTTCCCACGGTGTGGAAAATAGAGGTTCGTCAAGGGGAGTATGATTTCTCCTAGGTTCATCGGTCCATTCGAAGTGTTTTAGCGGTTCAGGGAAGTGGCTTATCAGCTAGCGTTTCCACCGCCGATACAAAGGATACATGATGTCATCCATGTGTCCCAGCTCCATCTATATGTGAATGGCGATTCACACTTCCTTGGCTGGGGAGAGCTGGACATCGAGGACGACATGCCTTTTGTGGAGAGACTAGTGATGATCGAGGATTGCAAGGAGAATGTGGTTCATGGGTGAACCATTTCCTTGGTTCTTGTGTTGTCGAGACATGGTGGGATTGAGGAGAGTACGTGGGATAGGGAAGCCCATATGAATGCCCAGTACCCTTAGTTTATTTGAGTTTGTGATCTTCTGTTTATAATACCTGTTGTGGTAGAACATTTTACCTTGTTTTCTATGAAATACTGGTTTTCTTTCTTCTGAATAGTGTGTGAAAATCCATGGATGTGGGAGGGGAGGACCTGACCCCTTATCAAGACGCATAAAGGTGGATGAGATTAAACCCGTGTAGGAGAGTCTGTGCTACCCAAAGCAGATAGTATCTTTACATAAGGAAAATGTCTCCCCAACCACCATGGATAGACAGTTTGACATGTTATGTCGCTTAGTTCCTGATAGGAAAGTGTTCTTAGTTAACAATGAGGTTCACTCCAAAGAGTTATCTTTCGAGGTGGTTATTCAGACCCTCTCTTTCCTTCTCGGTTGTTTTGATTCTAGAGGACAATAATATTTTAATAGGTATCTGATGTAATGACCTGGGTTTTTGGGGTCCATTACTTTGTGAAAATCTCATGTGGGGTTTTCTGGACTAGGAATCACAGTGAAGTTTGGCCTAACGGTAGGCCTACCGGTATCCTTAGACTACCTGTAGCAGGACTACCTGTAGCTTGGTCTACTGATAGGCGCATCCTACCATTAGCTCTGTCTACCGGCAGCAGCTGCTACCGGTAGCTGCAGCATACTGGTAGCTCTCAGCTACTGGTGGCTCTCACCTACCCCCACGAGGTCATTCCAGTAGCACTCCTTTTTGCGTGAATTGGGTTTTAAACACTATTTTGACCCCATTATGCTTGTTTAAAATATAGGTAACAACCATAAATGTTTTAATTAAATAGTTAATTAATTAACCTGGTGTGTGCATTGGTTTAGAACCCTTTAATAACATGTGGGGCCGCATGGTCAACCCACGACCCCCGCTCTTTACCCAGTTTCATGTTCTTATCTCAACCATCCCCGAACCTTATAATCAAAGGGTTAGCCATGTTTTATTCTTTTCTAGATCACCCTATTCTAGTATTACCCCTCGTTCAGTTGAACAGATTTTCATTCAGGTGAGCCGCATCGCTATCCATGATGTTTCGTGATAAGGCTCATCGGTAATTATTGTTAACAAGTTGGGAATTTATCCTCGTCTATCACTTTTTTTTATCATGCAGGGTGGGAATGCTTTTGAATCATTAGAATTGGATGAATCTGATCCTTAAAGAAGATAATTATTTGACTCAATGAATGAGGGTGGGGGAGGGCTGTGTTTGATGATGTTGCCTTGTTTTATGATATTCTTTTCTGAATTTTGCGGGCTTACGCCTACTAAAAAACATTGTCGTTAGTGGTCTTTTCTATGTGAAATAATGAACGCATACCTCTAGTGATGTTTAAACATATCAAGTTTGTGGTGGATAACCCTTACTGTGTAATGAAATTTTGATAAATCATGTATATCTGGCTAAATAAATTGGAAGTACCAGGATCAATCCCTTCATTGATAACCCCGGTTAAGTCACTGAAATTGAAATCACAGAGTGTGTTAAATCTTATAAATCTAAAAATACTGGCATGTGCCTTCTTTTCTTAGGGGTGGTGGTTTGATTATTCTTCATTCACGATCAGGTTGTTGGGAGATGTCGGAGGGGATGGGATCCCCTATTTTTATACACTCGATGGTTGTGAAATTAGGGATGGGATCCCCTTTGTTATGCTTTCTATGGTATTTAATTTAAATATCAGGTGATTACATTGTTATATCACGAATTGGGGTGGGATCCCTTATTGTTGAGAAACCTTTTGGCTCCTGGATATTGAACATGGGGTTATGTCTTGGGGTTTTCCTTGGTTCCTTTTATGGTTGTAACTTTACTAGAGAACCGGGTGTGGATGATTAAGTTGATGATGACCATACCCTTTCCTTAGAATGTTCTTATGCTTTCTAGTTGCCCAATTAGGTGAAGAAACATATTTAAACATCATTATTGAACATGAAAATAAGGATGTGACAAATGGGTTTTGTTTGGTGTGAGTTGTGATGTGAACAGGGGTACTGTTTTTGTTTCTTAAGATGGATGAAGAAAAATATAAACTTGGGGTGAGTGCTTGTTACCTATACATGTACTTGTAGTTTTGTGTTACTTATTTTCACACCACACATGTTGAGAACATTGTGCCAACCACCCCCAATTCATGGGATATGTTGTTTTTCCAAACATTAGTCTTAGTGGCTGGTCATTAGCTCTTTTTCTCATCCCATTCCCATATAGCACAAGTATCTTCGGGCAGGCTGTGATGGCCCAAGGTCCATTATTATCTCAAGAACCTTCGGGCAGGGTAGTGTGGTGGTTATGGCCCAGGTGTGTGCATGTAGGATGTTTCCCAAGTATCATCGCGATGAGACCCAGGTGTCTACGGGAGAGGCAGTGGATCTTCTAGGCCAGGTGTATTCGAGGGTGGTGGTTGTTGTTTTGTCCTAGGTGTTCGCAGGCATGGTTACGTGTGACAGTTGTGGCCTAGGTGTGTGCGGGCGGGATTTGGCAGTGGGACTACGGGAGGATATGTCCCATGTTTGTGCGGGCGGGGTTTGGCAGTGGGACTGTTGTGAGAATGGCGGGATTGGTCTGATGCGTAGGATGTCTTCAATAACAAGTGGGAAAGTGGCGTGGGGTGCCCAAACATCGAAGTGATTTTACTATATATTAACTTGCTTGCGTTATATGGTTAGTGTGGATAGTGATTGGGATGGATGAACTCCTAGATAGTGTTAGTTGTCTGCTTCTCACGAGACTTTAGTACATTCCCCCACCTGTACATGAGAGTCTTTGGTTTTTCCCTACTGAGTATACTTGTATGCTCACCCTATGTATATAAATCTGCATTCTGGATTCCATGAGGACTTTGGGGATCGTGGGGGACCATACTGGAGAGAATCTGTGGGGCATTTGATGTTGTCGTTTTTCTCTCTTTTGGTACTTTATCTTTGGAGTTCTTATAACAAGTATCATTTACTTTTAAACATGCATGTGGGAATGGTTTACTTTTTTCTTTACTTTTCTTTCATTTTTGATGTTGTTGGGGGATTCACTATATTATCTCCCATACCTATTAAATGAAAAAGGGTAATTCCTTACATTTAGTGTTTGATTCTATACCCCTGGTGCTAGTCGCCACTCCGAGACCTATTGAAGGCCGGATTCGGGGGTCATTTTCTATCCTTCAAATTAAAGAAGGAAGGGCCTGTCAATCTGCTGACCCTTCACTCCATTTGGTGATGGTGGGTCGTGATAAAGAAATCTACTCAACATAGTATTATAAATTTTTGGAGTGTCACATTCTAGTCCCCATAAATAAATATATCGAAGAAAAAATTATCTCGGTTATAAAATGATAAATATTTAAAAATTACATTATTAAAAACCAATTTTTAATAGAGGTACAATAAAAGAACCATTTAAAAGTGCTGTGGGAAACTTAATGGTTACAAAAAATAACAAATAATCATGTCCCAAATAAGTATAATATCTATTTGATTTAAAATTGTAGACATGTAGGAGAAAAATAATTTCCAAGGAATTGTAGGAATTGGTACATAAAATTGTACTTATAAATTTAATGACAACAAAAATCTAAATCAAAGATGCATGAAAAAACATCCAATTCATTAGAAATGAAGGTAAATTGATAAATTTATGATATAAAGATATTTTTTCCAAAAGTGGACTAATTAATTTATTTTCAGAATATAGTGTTGAGCTCTCTGGAAAAATTAGTTGAATTTATATTTTGATAGTCCCAACAATGCTCAATCATATTTTAACTATGCCCAATCATATTTTAACTATGGTCAATAATATTTTAATTATGCTCCATTATATTTTGATAATCTCAATTATGTTCAAATTCCTATTTCGATTGACGGTTAAATACTTATTTCATTATTTATGTACACCATGAACATATTCATATATAACAATATTTATATTATCTTCGGAGAATTCGGTTACTAAATGGATATATATTCTAACTTGACCCATTATGCCAATAGTATGCTTAAATAGACAAGTGGTCACCGTCACAAAATAAAGCTACCGATACATAAATTCCACCGGTACAACAATGCTACCAATACGAAAAGGTCACTGATATGTAAAGGTTACCGATACGTGAAGGTCACCATTATTCAAAGCCTACCCATACGTGAAGGTCACTATTATGCAATGTCTGCCGATACATGAAGTCATCAATACAGACAAGTCACCGGTACAACAAGTATACCGTTATGCAAAGCCTACCGATTAATCAAGACTACCTATACGTGAAGGTCACCGTTATGCAAAGTCTACCGATACATGAAGTCACCGATATAGACAAGTCACTGGTACAACAAGTCTACCGTTATGCAAAGTCTATCGATACATCAAGACTACTGATACGTGACGGTTACCGATACATCAAG
Organism: Viscum album; assembly: GCA_963277665.1. Lineage (NCBI taxonomy): Eukaryota > Viridiplantae > Streptophyta > Magnoliopsida > Santalales > Viscaceae > Viscum > Viscum album. The sequence goes on along the minus strand of OY728128.1, from coordinate 408,994,649 downwards.
CCTACTGATAGGTGAAGGTCACTATTATAGTAAATCCTACCGATATTGGAAAGGTTACCGATACATTAAGTTTACCACTACCGATAAAGTCTACCAACAGACATGAAGTCTACTGATAGAAAGTCTACCGATACAAAGGCTACTGTTGCACATGAAGTCTACTCACACAAAGTCTACCATTACATAAGAGGCTATCAATACAATGGCTACCATTACACAAGAGGGTACCTATACAAAGGCTACTGTTACACAAGAGGCTACCGATACAAAGACATACCGTTACTCAAGGATACCGATAACCAAAAGCTACCCTTCCAGAGAATGTGACGCTGCCTTAAATTTTTATCTTTATTTAATCTTACCAACGGTCATATAAGGTATATATTAATTCTATAGAATTTATTTAATTAATGTTTATGGATGTCCGAGAACAGTACCTTGTACCTGTAAAAAGAAATCATTTCGTTCTCCCGAAGCTCGTGAAATAAATACAAGAACTCCTTGTTGTTGTAAGAGAGACGAGATACATGACATGCGATATAAAAGAAGAGCATACAAAGGAGATATAAAAGATAAAATATAGTAGAGACAAGGGAGATACACCTACAAGCGACATACACAAAAATAACTAAAAAAATGATGTAAATGCACGATCAAGAAGACACATAAGCTCATACACACTCACGCCTACTCAAGAAGAGCTTTGTACATTCACAAAGATTTTGAAGAAGTTCATCGACTACTCTTCACTGTCTCTGATCCTGGATGACAAGCAGAAGACACTCTGTTTTTCTGAAAAAAACCAGAATAGGACGCAGAACCACATCTGATCAAATTCGAAGGAGTCCATAGCTGCACTGTAATCATTAGAGCCATTCTAAACTCTATATCTTGCTTTGAGATTTATTATTTACATTACGAGAAGTGTGTGTCATCTGTTTTAATTTACACATACACTGTCTCCTAAACTATAACTGGAAGATCTTTAAATCCTCATTAAAACTCCTTACATATTTTATTTAACATTGTGGGTAGTGGTAGAGGTCGTGTGTGACCTAGATAGCTATATTTGCTGTTGTATTGTTTCCCATGTAGATCTATGGTAGAGGTCTTTGACCTGGACAGTTGTAAACTGTTCTGAACCCCGATCCAGGGTGTGGATCCTATTTATATAAATTGTTATGAGGACTAAGTATTGTCTTGATACTGAACCTCATGGTAATATCTGTTGTGCTTTATTTAGTTTTATCTATAACCTTTTATTCCACTGCCAAGTGCTTTCATACATAATTTTTTTTCAAAGTTACTCTAATAATTGAATTATCTTCTGTTTTCATTATTTGTAAATCATTAGGTTAGTTTAAAAAGCTAATCTGATCTTCTGATTAGATTTACTGGGAATTAATCAATCACTTGAGAACTTAACTGAAAGTTTACTTTAGTTCAAATTCACTACAATTCAATTAGAATTTTAATTTGGGGGATTTTTAGTAAAGGATTTTAAATAGAAATTTTAATTGGAACTCAATTAGCCCCCCTCTTGCATATCCACTCTAACCAACATTTTTTATTAGAGGGATTAAAATATTTTTTGAAGTACTCTCTTTTTCAACTGTGATTTTTTCTGTATTTTAAAGTTCTTAAAATTTCTGTTACTTCAAATTTTTATCTCATTAAAATATTTATTTCAACCTAGTTATAATGTATAAGGGACTTGATGGTTTTTATACTAATAGTCCACCATTTTTCAATGGAAAAAACTATGCTCAATGGCAGATTAAGATGAAAATTCAATTAGAAAGCATGGGTTTTGATATTTGGACTTCCATTGAATCAGAATATAAAATTCCCACTACTACTAGATCTACTTGGAATGAAGCTACTAAGACAGATCACATTAATAATTGCAAAGCTATGAATGCTATGTATTGTGCCTTAGGTGATGAGGAATTTAATAGAATATCTTCTTGTAAAACTATTTATGAAATTTGGGGGACTTTAAGTGTTTCTCATGAAGGAACAACTAATGTTAATGAAATGTGATTGAATACCTATAATATTAAATACGATAATTTTATGATGAAGCCTAATGAACCCATTTTTGATATGTATCTCAGGTTTAACGAAATTTTCAAAACAATGATCTCACCAGGAAAGGATGTTTCATCGAGGGGAAGATCATGAGAATTTTGAGATGCCTACCTGAAAGATGGAGGGAACTTTTGTTTCAATCAGAGGATCTTTTGACATACGAAAACATTCAGTTAAAGAACATATTGGTAAGTTAATGATGTACGAAGAAGAGATTAAGGTAAAAAAAGATGTAGAAGATGAAACAAAAAGGAAGTCAGTTGCCTTTAAGACATCTATATCAAAGAATAAGGATAAGGAGAAACTTCAAGCTGTAAGTGATAGCTCAAGCTGTGAAGAAAGTGAAAGTGCATCTGACAGTGATGCAGAAATGGCTCACATAACCATAAGATTTATGAAGTTTTATAGGAAGAATAATTTTTTCAGAAAATTACATTACAAAGGTAAGTATGACTACAAGGGACCATGGAAAAAGGACTGGAAGAAACCTGAAAAATCTGATGTAGTTGTCTGCTATGAATGCAAAATAAAAGGACATATAAAAGCAGACTATCCAAAGCTGAAATACATGAAGAAATATGAATATAATGACAATAAATATATGAAATCCATGAAGGATACTTGGTGTGTTTCTGAGGATAGATCCAGTGAATCTGAAGCTTCTAAGACTGATGACATAAATAAGGAAAATATGTGTTTTATGACAAACACTTTTGGGGTAACATCTCAAACTCCTTCTTTTAATAATTATTATTTTGAAGATAATGCAGAATCTGATTCTGATTATGAAAATATTTCAAAATCTGAACTATTTAAATACTGTGATATGTTGGAAGAATCCTTCAACGACCATAATGACAAATACAAAGGTTTAAAGAAAAAGTATTCTCTAACTATTAAACATAATTCTGATCATTACATAGAAATGGAAAATAATGCTCATTTTCGTAAAGAAAACACTGAACTGAAATTGTCAAATGAGCAACTTAGGAAGGACTTATAAAATTTTAAATATTTCAAAGACACTCTTACTCATATTCTAGGTAAGAATATTTCCCTTAGATACACTACTGGCATAGGATACCAACCTGGACAAAGAAAAATTACCAAAACTATATTTATTGCTAAATCAAGACAGAATGTGGTTAGTTATAGTTCTAGAAGCTCATATGCTTAAACCAGTTATATTCCTTTTTAGGGATATAATAAAGTTCATCTTTCAGAATATATTTATTCTACAAATTTTATGATACCCATAAGAAAAATTTGGATACATAATGTTTTGTTGGATAACCTGTCTGGACCCATGAAAATATGGGAACCAAAATCATTTCCTATCTAAATCTGTTATGTAGGGAACCTTCTTAAAGAGCTCCTGTAGAAAGACTTGGTACATGGATAGTGGATTTTCAAGACATATATCAGGAGACTTCTCTTGTTTTAAAAGCTTAGTCAGATTTGATGGATGGTTGTCACTTTTAGTGATAATTCTAAAGGGAAAATCATCGGCTTAAGCTAGATTGGTAACATTGAATCAGTATTAATTTCTAATGTTTTATTTTTTGATGGACATAAATATAATTTATTAAGTATTTCTTAGTTATGTGATGATGGTTTCAATGTTAAATTTGAAAATGATTGTTTGAATGTTTTTATTTCTAAAAATGATTTAGTATTTTCTACTCTGCGAAATGAAAATGTTTATTCTAATGATTTAAATTCTTTACTTATGCAATATATTACTTGTTTAAAAGCTTTTCATAAAGATTCATGGCTTTGGCACAGATCATTAGGACACTGCAATGTACATTCACTTTGAATACTTGCTAGGAAGAACCTAGTTGGAGACCTACCAAAACTTAAATTCCCAGCAGGCAAAGATTGTAATCCCTATCAAAAGGGAAAGAAACATAATGTGTATTTCAAATTAAAGAATTATGTGTCTACTTCTCAACCTCTCGAGTTGGTTCACATGGATTTGTTCAATCAATCTAGAGTTTCTAGTTAAAATGGGAAGCACTATGTCTATGTTCTAGTAGATGACTATTCTAGACATTCTTGGGTATGTTTTAAAGCTCACAAAAGTGAAGCTTGTTCTTACTTTGTTAAATATTCCAAGTCTGTAGAGAACATTAGTGGACTTAAGATTAAATCCTTGAAAAGTGATCATGGCCGTGAGTTTGAAAATGATGAGTTTGAATCCTACTGCTTATGCAATGGCTATAGTCACAATTTCTATGCCCTTAGGACACCTTAGCATAATGGTCTAGTAGAAAGGAGAAATAGAACCCTTCAGGAAATTGCCAGAACATTGATCAATGAGTATGACCTACATATTTACATTTGGGCTAAATCTGTGAATACAAATTGTTATATTATCAATAGAGTCTTGATTAGACATATTCTTATGAAGACCCCATATGAGTTGGGAAACCATAAGAATCCTATGGTCAACTACTTCAGATTTTTTGGTTGAAAAGTGTTTATTCTTAATACCAATGACAATCTTGAAAAGTTTGCATCCAAGAGTGATGATGGAATTTTCCTAGGTTACTCTATTTCTAGTACATCATATAGAATTTTCAATAAGAGAAAAAATGTGTGAAGGAATCTGTTCACATCAAATTTGATGAAACTAATCCACATGAACCTAAGAACTCTCTTAAAAATCTTCAATATGATATCTCTGTTTTAGACCTTAATGATAAGGACAGGGGAAATATAGTTAAAAAATCCAGTTCGGGAAATTTTCCAGAACCAACTTCTGTTGATTCCCAACCTGTTGATGAACCTGAAATATCTAGCCCCACCTTTTCAAGTCCAACTAGGATTCTAAAGAATCGTCATTGAGATGTTGTGGTAGGTAATCTAGATAGAGGAACACATACTAGAGATTCTCTAAGAAATCATGTTGAACATCAAGCTATTATTTCACAGTTAGAACCTAAATATATCGATGATGCTATCAAAGATGAATTTTGGGTAATAGCTATGCAAGATGAAATAAATCAATTTGAATGAAATATAATCTGGGAACTATTAGAAAGACCTAAAGACACCTTGACCATAGGCACAAAATGGTTGTTTAGAAGCAATGTTGATGAATCTAGAAACATCATTAGAAACAAATCTAGACTAGTTGAACAAGGTTACAATCAAGAATAATGATTTGAATATGAGGAAACCTTTGCACCTGTAGCTACATTTGAGGCAATTAGGATCTTACTTGCTTTTTCATCACATCTGAATTTCATGTTATATCAATTGGATGTGAAATGTGCTTTTCTAAATGGTTTTATTATTGAAGATTTTTTTCTAGAACAACCACCTGGTTTCTCAAATCCTCACTTTCAAAATCATGTTTTTAAACATTCTATTGCTTTATATGGTTTAAAACAAGCTCCAAGAGCGTGTTATGAAAGACTTATAAGCTTTCTTCTTTAAAAAGGATTTACAAAAGGAATTTATGATCCCACTCTTTTTATAAAAATAATTTCAAATTATTTTTTAATAGTACAGATATATGTTGATGATATTTTTTTGGATCTTCTAAAAATTCTATATGAACTTATTTTTCAAAGATTGTGCAATATGATTTTGAAATGAGCATAATGGGAGAGCTTAAGTACTTTCATGGATTTCAATTCATTCAAACTAAAGATGGTATTATTTTGAATCAGAGTAAATATACTAAGGATTTATTAAAGAGTTTTGGTTTGGATAGTATTAAGGGAAGCGATACACCTATGAGTATCACCTGTAAATTGGATATTGATGAAACTGGGAAACCAGTAAATCAAACTTATTACAAAGGTATGATTGGGATTTTACATTATCATACTCCAAGTCGACCTCATATTATGTTTAGTGTATGTATGTGTGCTAGATTTCAAGCTAATCCTAAAGAGTCACACTTTTTTGCTGTTAAAATAATTTTCAAATATCTTAAAAATACTGTTAATTTCGGATTGTTTTTCCCAAAATGACAATCATTTGATTTCATAAGTTATTCAGATTATGAATTTAATGGATGCAAGTAAGATAGAAAGGTCACATCTAGAACATGTTATTTACTTGTAAAGTGCATAGTATCATGGTTTAGTATGAAACAGAACTCAGTTGCATTATCTACTACCGAGGCAGAATATATAGCTGCTGGTAGTTGTTGTGCACAGATTCTGTGGACGAAACACAATTTATTAGACTATGGATTTAGTTTAAAACATGTTTCAATTAACTATGATAACACTAGTGCGATCAATATCTCTAAGAACCCTATGTCTCACTCTAGAACCAATCACATTGTTGTTAGACACCACTTTATAAGAGATCATTATCAAAGAGGTGATATAACTCTTGAATTTATAGGCATTGAACTCCAATTAGCAGATATTTTCACTAAGCCTTTATGTTTGGAAAGATTAAGCTTCATTAGACATGAATTATGAATGATAACTCACTCTTAAACTGTTAGATGAACCTCACTGATAGGATACCTCACCGTTAGATGAACCTCACAATTAGGATACCTCGCTATTAGATGAAACTCACCATTAGGATACCTCAGTGTTAGAGGAACCTCACCGTTAGGATACCTAAACTTTAGATAAACCTCACCATTAAGATACCTCACCGTTAGATGAACCTCACCATTAGGAAACCTCACCGTTAGATGATCCTCACTGTTAGGATACCTCACCGTTATATGAACCTCACCATTAGGATACCTCATCGTTAGATGAACCTCACCTTTAGGATACCTCACCATTATGTGAACCTAACTGGTACATTTCTCGCGCTGTTTTTAATTTTTGTATTAAATCCAGACTTCAAATTTCTTTTTAAATATGAGATTTAATTTATTTTTGAATCCTAAATGAATTTAAACCCGACTCTAGACATCACTCAATCACGGCGAACCCGTCTGTTCGAATCCCTCCTACCTAAGCCTCTGAATCTCGCAAAACCCTAAACCTCGGAATTTGAAATGGCCCGTGTGAAGCGACCCTCAATGGATGGAGGGAGTGATGCGACACTAGATAAGAAGTAGAAATTAACCATTGCTGGTGCTAGTTGAAGCAGTAGAAGTGCTGCTTGAAGGAATCCTGTGAATCCACATCTATTGAAGAAAGAAATTGTAGTAGAAAAGGAGTTATGTGCGGAATGGCTATTGGAAAGAAAGTCCTTGATTCTGAAGATCTTATAGGAGCAAGGGTGGCTCGAATGCTTCATGAACAATAATGGACCATATTATCCAGCACTGATAATATAGTTCAATGAGTTTTTCAGTTTTGAGACATTAGATGAAGAGAACAGGATGGGCTCCTATGTGAATGGTCAAGAGTTTTTGTTTTCATATATTGAATGGGATGAGATCCTTAGAGTTCCTCATGAAGGTGATTAAGGATTTTATTCAAAATCCATACCAACTACTAGTGACTTTTTCAATTATGAGGATGCCTTGTTAGAGTTGACAGGAAATGGAACTCCTAGAAGAGTCATTGCTGCAGAGATGGAAGGGGAGGACAAATTGCTTTTCAAATTCATTCAGCATGTGATTAGACCAAGGAGAGTAGATTTTTCTAGTCTCAGATTCCAAAATATTTATTTCTTTTATTTGATAAAGCATGGACTAAAGGTGAACTTGTGAAAATTTAATATGATTCATTTTGAAGATATTACTACACTGATGTCTAATTCCAATTCTATTTTCTATTCAAAGTTGATTTCTATTGTGTTAAAAAAAGGAGGTAGCTGGTCCTCAAGATGAAACTGTTGTAGTTAGGGATAAATTTTGCCTCACTAGAACTGTTTTTATGTTTATGAATGTTAGCTGGAACCCTTGGAAGAAGTCATGGGTTAATGATGAAGGTAAAATTTATGACAAGTTGACTCCTGTGGATCATCCTTTTAGACCAAATAATGTGGGGGATGCTGGTCTTGGGCCAGATGGGCCAGAACCGGTTTACAGTGATGTTGATGCTGAAGCTGAGGAGAAGAGACATCAGTTGCGGAAGGAGGTGAGCTTGATTTACCTCTGAGTCCTATACCTCAATATATTTATTATGGAGTAGCTAACCCTTCAAAAGCACTACCAAGGAGGGAAACTATTTTGAAGGACAATGATACTAGGACTACAGAAGAAGAAGAAGAATCATGTCAGTATGATTTTAAGGAATCCTCTGAAGAGGATGAGGCAACCAAATCTGATCATGTTGTTAGTGGAGATAAGGAAGCTGCTGGTGAAGTAGATGGTGAGGAAAATGAAGAAGAAGAGCTCAGTTTGAGCTCTCTGATAGATAGTACAGTCAGGAAACTGCCTGATCAGGAAGAAGCAGCAACATCTGTTGATGAGAGAGTCATTAAAGACTCAAAGCAAATAGCTATTTAATCTGCTAAAGTTGAAGTGGAAGTTGTAGATTTACCTCAAGCAGAACAGTTGTAGGAGATTCCTCAGGAGAATGATCTATGTGAGGGGGAGAATCTTGGCTCAGTATCATTGTTGTATGATATTGAAGATTGGACATCAGATCAAGGAAATATAGTTCTTGGACTTTCTTATGGAGATTCTGATGAGGGAGACAAGCCTAAAGAGAATCAGTTACACTACATGTTGTGGCCGAAATTGTGGAAACCAAGGAGGACATTGAGTCCATAAAGGCGTAATTGATAGAAGAAATAAGGGAATTAGTGGCAGACTTGAAGAAAATCCTTGTTAAAGAAATGACAAGTGTGGAGCAATCCCTGGAGTTATCTATTGGATGTGTTGTGTCCAGCACAGTGAAAGAATTGATGGATGAATTTAAAGTATGCCATACTCAGATTGAGAGTTATACATGAGATATGGTTTCTTTAAGGCAATAAATTGCTTCATTAACCGCAATGAACTGTTCTCAAACCCAAGTGATTACTGATATCAGATATATCAAGGAAGTAGTCAAACAGGTTGCGGAAGTTTTTGAGGCCTTTAACAAATTAGTCCAAGATCATCTGCAGAGTGAAGATGAACTTGTTCAGAAGGTGGTTAGTAATCTGACACAATATTTTAATGAGACATTAGATTTTTCAGTGAATACTCTTCCCTCATCCAGCTCCACTGTGATCCTTGACCAAATTAGATCTGTTGTTCAGGAAGAGTTGGCTAAGTCCAGTCCCAGTGGTGCCTTAGATACTCAGATTCTTTCTACCACTAGTGAAGTTAGTGGGTTTGATCATGATCACCTACGGGTAGCTACTGCTTCTCAAGAGCAAATTAAGAATATGGTGGATTATTTCTTTGAGAAGGTATACACCAAGCATCAAATGACCAACCATTTCAGATTTTGATGGAGAATCAGATGTTGCCTCTAGTAACTCATGCTTTCAGAGAACATGTTAGCAAGATCATGGAGCTTACTCTTTCCTTGGATAAATTCATTGAAAATCGAGATTATTTTTTGTCAACAATAGAGAGAGGATGGAGTATTATTATGGAATCCAGGAATCTGCTGCTATCATTCTTTCCCGTGGATACCAGAACTGTGATTGTACCTCCTGCACTTCCAGCCTATGCCTCTGGGAGTACACCTCAATTGACTATAGTTCAGGCTATTCGAAGCATTACTCTTATGATCCCATAGAGGAGGACAAATTTCAGATCTGGTACAGTTTCAGTGGCTGACCATCCAGTTGTTCTTTCAGCTATTCCCAATCCCTCTACTCAATCCGAACCTACACCCACATCTGACCCTAAGTGAAAGACTTCTATTCAATTGGATGATTGAGTAATTCTTGATGTTTTTGATAGGATTCACTTGTATTTATGTTTTTAATACATACATTATCAGTGTACCTTTTGTACTTCAAAGGAAATTTACTCTTACATTATTCTCTTTATTGTGTTTCTTTGCAATATATTCTATTTTTTTCTATACATTTCCATGATTCTACCCTTCTTTTTTTAATCACAAAGGGGGAGAAAATGTCCCAAATGTGAAAATGGGGGAGAAAATAAGAAATGTAAGTGAAATTGATAGGGGTAGAAAAATGAGAACTATGTTTTTCAGTTTTTTTAAAAATACAACTTTGTTTCAATGTTTTTTTAGGGAATTGTTCCTCTGTCACTATCTTAATTTTTATTAATACTTTGGCATAAGTTGTGATAGGTTGTGATTATAAAAAAGGGGGATATTGTTGAGCCCTCTAGAAAAATTAGTTGAATTTGTATTCTGATAATCTGACTATGCACAATCATATTTTAACTATGCTCAATCATATTTTAACTATGCTCAATCAGATTTTAACTGTGGTCAATCATAATTTAATTATGATCAATTATATTTTGATAATTTCAATTATGTTCAAATAACTATTTTGAATGATGGTTAATTACTTATTTCATTAATTATGTTCAACATGCACATATTCATATATTACAATATTTATATTATCTTAATAGAATTCAGTTACTAAATGGATATATATTCTATCATGACTCATTCTGCCAATAGAATTCTTAAACAGACAATTTGTCACCATTACAGAATAACGCTACCGATACGTCATGTCCACTGGTATAACAAGGCTACCGAAACGAAATGTTAACCAATATGTAATGGTTACCGATATGTGAAGGTCACCGTTATGCAAAGTCTACTGATACATGAAGTCACCGATACAGACAAGTCACTGGTACAACAAGTCTACCATTATGCAAAGCCTACCGATACATCATGCCTACCGATACGTGAAGCTCACTATTATGCAAAGTCTACGAATACATGATGTCACCAATACAGACAAGTCACCGGTACGACAAGTCTACCGTTATGCAAAGCCTACCGATACATCAAGCCTTCTGATACTTGAAGGTTACCGATACATCAAGCCTATCGATACGTGAAGGTCACCATTATAGTCATGACTACTGATACATGAAGGGATACTGATACATTAAGTCTACCATTATCAATCAAGTATACCGACAGACATGAAGTCTACCAATAGAAAGTCTTCTGATAAAAAGGATACTGTTGCACAAGAAGTCTACTGATACAAAGGCTACCATTACACAAGATGCTACAGATAAAAACGCAACTGTCACACAAGAGGAGTCCGATACAAAGGCTACTATTACACAAGAGGCTACTGATACAAAGTCTTACAGTTACTCAAGGCTACAGATACCCAAAAGCTACCATTCCAGAGAATCCGACGTTGCCTTAATTTCTTTATCTTTATTTAATCTAACCAACAGTCATGTTAGTTATATTTTAATTCTCTAACATTTATTTAATGAAGGTTGATGGATGTCAGGGAACCGTACCTCGTACCTGTAAAAAAATCATTTCCTTTGCCGGAGCTCGTGCTATAAATACAAGAAGTCCCTGTTGCTGCAAGAGATATGAGATACACGACATGCGATATACAAAAAGATCATACAGAGGAGATATGCAAGGTATAATACAGAAGAGTCAAGGTAGATACACCTACAAGATACATACACAAAAAAAGATTAAAAAGGGTATACATGCATGATCAAGAAGACACATAAGCTCATACACACTCACTCCTACTCAAGAAGAGATTTGTACATTCACAAAGATTTTGAAGAACTTCATCGACTACTCATCACTGTCTCTGAACCTGGATGACAAGTAAACGTCATGCTGTTTTTTAGACAAAAACCAGAAGAGGACTCAGATCCACTTTTGATCAAATTTGAAGGAGTCCAGAGCTGCACTGCAATCACTAGATCCATTCTAAACTCTATATCTTTCTTAGTGATTTATTATTTACATTACGAGCAGTGTGTGTCGTCAGTTCTAATTTTCACATGCACTGTCTCCTAAACCTTAACTGTAAGATTTGTAAATCCTCGTTCAAACTCCTTACATATTTTATTTCCCACTGTGGGTAGTGTTAGAGGTCGTGTGTGATGTGGACAGCTATATATTCAGTTGTTTTGTATTCCACGTAGAATTGTGGTAGAGGTCTTTGACCTGGATATTTGTAAACTGTTGTGAACCATGATCCAGGTTGTGGAACCAATTTATATAAATTGTTGAGGGGAATAAGTCTCGGCTTGAGACTAAACTTCATGGTTATATCTATTGTGCTTAATTGAGTTTTATCTATAACTTTTTATTCCACTTCCATGTGCTTTCAAACTTAAACAGTTTTTCAAAGTTACTCTGATAATTGAATTATCAAGTGTTTTCATTATTTGTAAATCATTAGGTTAGTTTCAAAAGCTAATCTGATCTTCTGATTAGATTAACTAAGAATTAATCAATCCCTTGAGAACATAACTGAAAGTTATCTTTAGTTCAAATTCACTATAATTCAATTAGTATTTTAATTTAGGGGATTTTTATAAAAGTATTTAAAAAAAAATTTAATTGGAACTCAATTCACCCCCCTCTTGAGTATCCACTCTGACCAACATATCGTACAATAGAAAATGTACTTGGTTGATATTTTTCCATTCCATAAGATAATTTTCATAATTTGATTATGGTTTTATATATCTCAATTTGATATAGTATTCTACGATATAAGTATTTGATATGTCTTGTTCATGATTAATACACTCGAATTTATTTTATTGGTTCATATGATCCTTAAAAGAATGTAATTTGATTACTTATTTATCAAAATCTTTTAAAAAATATTGGTAGAATATGTTTTCTAATAAGGATAAATATAATACATTTATCTCTAAAACATCAATAATACCCCCCCCCCCAAATTAATCGTAATCCATTTCATAAACAGTTAAACATAACACTCCACTAATTTAATTTTGAAAATAGTTCAAAACACAAAAATATGAAAGATTTAATCAAACATCTACCCCCATAAATCATAATTTGGCTCATAATGTCACATTCCAAAAATGTGAATACATTGATCATATAATATCTTTAAAAAAAATAACCTGAATCACTATAAAACCTCGATGAAAAAATATATTCTACAAAAAATAACACAATACTTATTCCACAAATAAAATCAGTGACTATTGAATAAATTCTATACAAAAAAACATAGCAAAATAATTTTTCATCAAATCACTATTCAAATCCAAATAAATTAATACTATCCAATATACTTTATTAGTTTCAATCATATATTTAGCTAAACTATAAATTATTGAGATAATATTAAAAAAATATTAAGGGTTATATTTCCCATAATCATTTTTATCTAAAATAATTCACCTTACCACTAAATCTATTTTATTGGTTATCAGTACCATTCAGTATATTCATTCAGCTCTTTAAGGAAATGATTTTATATTATAATCATGTGAGGTTTCATGATTTTCATAAGAATTCTATCAGTGATATAAATACTATAAAATATAAATCTGAAATCCCAATAGATAAACACTCAAATCCATGCACTTTAATGATTAAAATGTAATGATAACTTCCATTGTCTTTTAATTACGCCTATGATTAGACTATTGATACAAATAATTTCCATATTCCCCAAAATTAATACATTGAACTATAAATGGTTCTATTAGATTATATCTTTTAATTAAAACACACTTTTTATTTTCTTTGTCAATGATTTTATGATTTATTCCATTCTTTTCCACAAAAAAACATTTTTATGTTTATTTGATACATTCTATAGGGTATAAATTTCAATATGATTACAAGAAGTATGTTGGTACTTCTTTCCTCCATAGATTCCGCAACCTAAGATCTTATTTCACTATATCCCTCTATTATTTGGTTAGTTATAGAGTTTCTAAAGGTGTAGTTTTTAATCGTATATCTTGAAAACTAATTAGACATAAGGACAATATCTTTTACGCTGACCATCATCCCATTTTGGTTTCTAATAATCACCACTTAATCCATCACTTTCAATGTTTAAATAGTTACTTATGTTTTTAGAGATTGATTGAATCCAGAAATCATAGTATATGAAATTATAATCATTTTGGGAAAATAAAAAATCATGATGATGGTCGAGATATGCTCAACCAAGTCTTTCAATGGTTATGATCTCTAGATGCATCTCTTCCAAAATAAAAGCAAAATGTAGTATCATGGAAGGGATATATTCCCAATAAAACCACACAATATCAACCATAAAAAAACAATATAATATTATTTTACACTTTAAAAAATCCTCAAATTTTTTATACGGTTATGTTCCACAATCTATAATTTTTTAAATATTGTTCCCAATGATTCTATTATACTTTCTCTGATTGAAACTATAGAAACCCCAAATCATATAATGTAGATATGGTGTCTTATTTTTTAAATTGAAACTATAGAAACCCCAAATTATATAATTACATTCGAAATGATTTAATAGTTTTGTAGTGTTTCTAAACCAAATACAGAAATTTTTTCCATTTTACATTGAAAATAAAATATAAAACATAGTGAGAGTAAATATTTTTCATCCATGAACTCATTCAGAATTCCTTCTTAATATTATATGGGAAGTTAAAAAAATATAGGGTGAGCTAAGATGATATGTAAGGGTAATTTTTATTAAAATAAATCATGAGTAAAAACCAGATAATCAATATAATAGGGTCATTAACTGAAAAACATGCCATATAATTAATAACTTGTTCCCAAAATGAATCCATGGATAATACTAGTGAAACAATATCATGTATAATAACTATTATACAATAAATTAAGGAAATGAATAATTATTGATATCATGATCTCATATATCATGATTTTATACCATAAATACAATTCACAAAGATAGTTTAACCAATATGTTGGTATACAGAAAAAAATAAATTTATTATGCATATCCAATAGGTTGTCTCATGATACGTGTTAATGAATCAATGAGATATCTATAACTTTTCCCCACCCATCACTACATGTACAATATTTGAATAAAACATTTAAAATTTAATATAATTCATAAAAAATATGCATTATTAAGAAATGTTTATATTAAATAGGGAATACAATATGTTAATATTTCCCCAAACAATAAAATAATATTCAAAGTAAAACACAATATACAAAAATTTTATATGGTATAGTAAATAATCATATCCATGTTATAAATAATATGAATGTTTAAGAGAAATGTTATTTTTAGTGAAAATTTATCACAAAGAAGTGATTGTTTCTATAGAAAGATAGTTACCACAAAAATTATAAATGATGACTTTCAATTCATTGGGAAGAAGGTTTTGTATTAAAATTAAGTATTTTGGAAATTGTAATTGAAATATAATATAAATTTTTTCATTAAATTTTTTTCATTTCTACACAATGGAAAATTTCTTGAAGAACATAAATAACATTAGATGGTTAGAGCGATGGAAAAACCTATTAACAACATATATGTTAAAAAAAGTACAATTCATTTTTTTAAATAGAATAGAAAATGAAATTTTCAGAAAACATTAGAAATATTCATTTAAATCCATGTAGAGAGTCAAAGTAAACATAAAATGTACATGAAAAATAATTTTATTAAATGAAATAAAGTTTATATTAAAATTATAAATAATATGGCAATTTTAAAAAATATTATATCAAAAAGAAATAAGATCATATTTCATTTGAAACATTTCCTTGCTCGATTCTAATGAAAAAAATAATAAAAGTTTGAATAAAAAATGGAAATAAATTAAATATTTGGATTATAAGAAAATTGATAGAGTTTATGATATATTATAATATTCCATCAGTTATGTTATGGAATATTCAAAAAAATGATATTTTAAATTAAATTCCTACCTCTTGGGTAACTTTTTAATTTTAAACCCATAAAATATTAAACAAGAAATAAAACAATATTTATCATGAATATATATATATATATATATAAATTTTTATGTGTGATAGTATATACACCACATAAAATTAAATTGGTTCGTAATGTCAAATATGTCATAATTGAGTGTAAATTCAGATTAAATACCTTACAATGATTTTGTCATTAGAGTGACAATTAAAAAAATAGGTAAAATTGTGTGACAAATGTAAATAAACAAAATATATGTAGAAATAATATAAAATATAATCATATGTGATTTCACACATCACCATGGAATAACACAGAATATTTAGTTGAAGTATAACTCAATTAATGTAAATTGAGCTATGAAACCCCATACATTATGCTTAAATTTCATTATAAGTGATTTTAAACTAATGTATAATAAATCCAAATTTAATTTTATTATATAAAATAATAATATGAATTTCAATAATATCCTATATTATACATTTATAACATTTCACAACCTATTTGTTAACATTTTATTATTATTACTATTGTTTTTTATGTTAACAACATCATTTTTCTAAGAATGTTGGTTCGGTAGTTATAGTACTTATACTTTTATTGTGGTTACATAAAATAAAGAATTATCATAAACATAAAAATATTATATATATTAAATATAAAGATATTTAGTGTCATCCATGAACGATAGACATAGTTAAATGAATTACAACGTTTTTGGAGATGGTATGCCGTATGTACGCATAAACACTATTTTTCAATTTTTGATGGATGATTCATTAGAAATATAAAGAGTAATTAATAATTAGAATATAATTTTTTATATTATATATATATTTTATATATTCATTTTATATATCCTTATTACCATCCATGTAATGAAGAAATGACAAACAGATTACATTGCTTTGTGGTGGTGGTAGTCCACATGTACACATGAGCAACATTATCATTTTCTAATAAATTAGAAGGTATGAAGGTAGATATTTTGTTATAATTTTAGATGAATAATTTTTTCATATATATATATATATATTCATTAGTCCCATATCTAAAACCTTCTATGTAATGTGGAGATGAAAAAAAATTACAGTACTACATAGAGACGATAACTCATACTTCCGTCGTGCTAGTAATGTTTTGGTTTTTCATATGATGGAAAAGAGATGTAATATAGTTTTAAAAAAATAAACATAACATATAAATATATTTATGATGTTTTATTTATCATTTTTTACAACATATTTGTAAGAATTATATGAAGAAATAAACTTTAAACAGTCAATTAAAATAATTAATTATTCATTGGTAAATTCTTTTATAACCCACTTTATGGACCCATGGAATTGTATTTTTATAATGTAATAACATTAAATTAAACAATTGGGAAATTGATAAATGAATTTTATAGTTCATGGTAGAGATAGGTTTCTCAATGTGGTATATGGAAACAATAGAAGGGGAGCGTATTTATAAGTGAAGGGTGGGGCATTCATTTTATTTATTAAAGTATTATATTAATATATATTTTTTGTTTCTTAATTAAAAAAAATGATATAAATAGAATATAATATTTTGATGATACAAAAATCTCTAATAATATACTCTTTTTACATGTTTTGGTTATTTTTTCACTCATATCATTTACTTTTATCCCCCGTTATCCCTTTAGAAAATTATCACAATATATAAGTTTTCTAACTTTTATGGATGAGGAATTTTACCATAAAAATAAGGTAGAGTAATAAATGGAATAAGGTTAATATGAAAAACCCAATAAAAATAATTTTTCTGAATAATAAATTTTAATGAATTTAAAATATTTTATTAAATTATTATTTATTATAAAATATATTAAATTTCATTTTTGGAATATTTCATTTAATTTGACTTTCAAATCAACATTATAGAAAATAGATTCTAATATTAATATTTAACACATTCCTAATATTCTATATTTATCAATAGAAATTTTAGAATACTATAACTCACACAAAATTAAATAATTTTCGGAGTTTATGAAATCATTTACATAGTTTATCTACTACTTTCACAGGCACCATGTTTTCGTTTTGTAATAATATAATGTAATTATTTCATAAAAAATTCAAAATCAGTTTACAAAAAAAAAATTTAAAAATTATATACAAAATAAACTTTTATATTTTTTAAAATTATAAATTTACTCAACTCTATGTATTTAATTACTATTTAATAATTTTTTTTAACATTTAATTACATGAACAAGTATTGAGGAATAATTTTAATCAGTCACATTTTATATAATGAAAAAATTAATATCTACTAATAGAAATAATAAATGATACTATATATTTAATAACTATGTCCAAAAAATAAAATTTTCATCTAAAATACTATATTTATTTCATAAAATCATAAATTTCTATTGTTACGCAAACACTACATCACCACGGAAATTGAATTTCATATTTAGCAGGAAATAAATTATAAATAATATTTATTGAATTATTTTTGTATGATATTTTTATTTTATTATAATAAATTTTAAATTAAATATGTTTAATTAATTTTTTTGTCATATTTATATCATGAAGATATCATAAATGATATTGTATTTCATAAAAATATTACTTTTTTCGTAAAAATTTAATTTCTTTATAAAAAATATCAAAAATAAATTACTAGGTTATATTTGAAATTATTAATCTCAAAATTAAATTAATTTATAAAATGATCCTATATTTTCAATGGAAAATATTTAATATAAATTATTAAAAGAAATGAAAAATGTTAGTTTAGAAAAAAATAATGGAAATAAATTATCTTATGTGAAAATCAAGAATATTGTTGATTCAAAATGAAATAATTCGATTATTACAAGTAAAATATATCATATATATATATATATACATAATACAATCCAATATATAATTATACAATTATAGAACATCATTTTTTGAAAATAAATGAGAGCATTTGAAAATTTTTTATTTTAACTATTCACTATATAATCATTTTTATCATAAAGATCCCAAGATTCTAGCCTATGTTAAAATTTAAATGATTATTTTAAGAAAAAATTAATTCTATAATATATAATGTCTAAAATGGTTATGAATTAATTAAAATTTCAATTAAAATATTCAACAAACATCATTTTTTAAGGAAATAAATTTATGATAAATTGAGAACATATTTTTTATTAGTCAATATATAATTGATAAACATTATATATATTTATAATGACATGGTTGAATATAGGCATTCACATTAAACAAACTGATAGTTTATAACCATTAATTTAAATAATAATATTTAAATAGTGTAATATGGTTTTATTTAATCATGGTGTTGGGTGTTAATCAAGCTATCTAAAATAATATTCAAAATAAATTATAGTGTTACAGTACCCATTTTTTCAAATCAGAAGAAAATTTAAAAAAATAAATATTGAAATACCAATTAATTGAAAAGTATAATATTTAAAAAATTTCTCTCCATTAATATTACTAATTTTTTAAGTACATTATTTATTATAAGCATTTCAACAACTATGTGTTTTTTCAAAAATAACACTAACTTTAAAAAAATGTATGTAAAAGAAGTTGAAAAAATTAGTATTGAATTTAGTGAAAATTATTAAGGAACCAAAGATAAATATATAAATATTTCAGAAGTTATATTTATTAATTTTATATGAAATTTAAAATTTTTACTTGTTCATAAAGTCTAAAATTTTTATCACATTATAGTGTTTTTTCCCAAATGTTGGAGATTAATATGTTCATTCTAAATTTTTTTATTCTTATCATCATGATCCTCCTCCTTTATATTATTTTCTATATTCTGCTCATCCAACTACATCACAATAGTTTTATGATAATCTATAATTCTTGAACATTCGCCAAGTTCCTATCTTAAAATTTCATTCATCTTGTACAAAATTTTGTAATCATTTCATATTTAATAATATTTTTATTTAAATAATATAAAATAATTCCACAACTAATTTACCCAATTTGTAATATTTTTTCAATTTTTTTGAGTATGTATAAAGCTTTTCCTTTAGTTTACTCAATCTAACCTTCATTTCTACCATTGAATCAATAAATATTTGATGCCATTTTTCATTCTATATATGAATAATTTCTTTTCATATGAGATCTCAACAAGATTAAACCTCAAGAAAAATACATAAAATTACATTATTTATCATGATAACATCATTAAAATAATATAATATCATATATATTCATTTGGAGGTATCAAGTTGAGTATTGGATGACGAGTTCATAAAATATTGAATGTGAGTCTTTTTTATTCTCATTGGATGAGAATATTCTTATCCTTTTAAATTTGGAAGGGAATATTTCTTATATTTCAACATTAACATATGATATTTCATTAATTTATTCCCCATTCCATGTTTCTACATTATCAGAGATTCCTTCTGAAGAACTACCTTAATAATCTTCGGATTAGTTATATGATAAGGGTTATTTTGTAGATAAATAAGAATTAATGGAAGATTACATCATTGAATGAACTATTTTTGTATATTTTTTTAATTATATTTAGAAAATAAACATGTTTTGGTTCATTTTATTTTCAAAAACCCATGAAAACATACTTCCCTTTGTAGACAACATCTTTTTATTCTGGATTTTCCTATATAAGATCATCAGATATTGAATATTTCATGATAATAATTAGTTTTAAGAAATATTGAGTAATTTGTTTTGCTCATATTTTTATAATATTTATTTTCAACTCTTTATATTGTACTCTTTTATGATTTTTCCATATATGATCAAAATATTCGTCCATATTAAGACTAAAATTAGGATAACATTACATTTTATATTTCTTATCATGCATAAATTCTTCAAAGGCTGTATATAAAATAGATTTTAATTTATTTCATTAGATATTAGTAGATTTATTGGATTATTTTTTTATTTACTCAATTTTTTCGATAGTTTAAAGTTGATATTTTGAAATCTCTTTTTTTTATTTTTTATTATGTGCTTTAGAATAAAAAACCTAAAGAAATCTCACTGTCAAAATTGGTTAATCTCTAAAAAGATATTATTTTTACCTTATAGGGAGAGATACCTTTTTTCTATTATATACCTCAAAAAACATAATTATTACCTTCAAAAGAATATTGGATATGGAATAAATTACATCATTATAGTGATCTGAAATTTTTATACAATAATTATTCATCTCAGTAGATAAATATTCATTAAATAACATAAAGATCCATGCTAGAAACATATGGATACAAAATATTTAATAACATGAAAACACAAAAATGATGTTCAAAAGAGTTCTATATCTTCACCAATATAGATATTAATAACTATCACCATTCAAAGATATATCATACAAAAAAATATTATTAATAATATTCAAAAAAAACATAGTAATGGTTGGGCACTGATGCACAATATGGGTACACAAGGGAGAAATCAATGATCATATATGAATAAAATGAGAAAAAGAGCATGATAACATGATTATAACTTTTGAAAACCATACCATTCACATCATAGATCAAAATAGTGGGTGGTGGATTAAATAATGCTTGTTAATATTGTTGGAACCATGGTCTTCTATGATTTTTTTGGAGTATGGTTTATTTTTGTTGTCAATCATCAATGGAAGTTCGGATCGTGTACCAGCAAAGAGATCATACCGTACAAGCAGACAACAGTGTTGAAGGAGGATTTCCATGAAGATAATAATGAAATATGGAAATGGCATGAATTTCTCAAAGAGAGGATGCATGGTTTGGAAATCCCAAAGACCAAAAGAATGGAGGCGGTGAGTCATTGCGATTACGTCAAAGCTTCACGAACGGCAGATTTGAAGCGCATTGCGGTGGTGAAGGGATTTGCGAGGGAGCTTCACAGCCAAGGCGTGATGGAATGATTATGGTAATAATCTGCGATTACGATGAGCTCCGCGAACGGAAAATTGCCGTAGTGCTTCGCTTTTTTGAGAGCATTTCAGTGGGAAATTCGGAGCATTGCGATTTGAACTGACGTGGCACTGACTTCGCGCAGAGGGGTTGAGGGTCGGTGGAATCACCTATAAATAGAGGCCGACCCCCTCGAGAGAAGTAGAGAGAATTTTAGAGAAAGTCATTTGCTCTCGGTTCGCAAATGTCTCTCACGAAGGCAGTGTGCTTCGTGAAAGAGGAGCTTCGCGGCGGCTATTCTAGCTCCACGAAATTTGTGTTCCCCGAATTATCTAATGGAGAACTAAAGAAGACTTAAGTCCTTTATGTAGATGGCCTACGTAATAATCTCCTCAGTGTGAGTCAACTTTGTGACTCAGGACTTATAGTTACATTTAATCAGAAAGGATGCACTATCAAGGGAAAGACTGGCAATTCACTTATGAAGGGATGCAGAATAGAAGGCATCTTGCATCAGGTTGATAGTGAAGAAAATGTATGTTACATGACTGTTGAAGAAGAAAACAATTTGTGGCATCAGAGACTGGGACACATCAATCAACAACACATGGAGAAAATTTCAAAAATGAGAATTGTCAAGGACATTCCAAAACTGAAGCGTGAGCATGAAAAATCATGTGATGCTTGTATTCGTAGGAAGTTAGTCTGCAGTTCATATCAGCCAAAGAAGAAAAGGGCGTCTCACCTTCTTGATATGATTCATACAGATGTTTGTGGGCCAATAAATGTTGCCGGAACTCATGGAGAAAGGTACTTTTTCCTTTTCATTGATGATTAAAGTCGAATGGCATGTGTGATGGTCATTCACAGAAAACGCAAGTCCTTGACTGTATGAAAACATATCGGCAAATCTCCGAGAATGATACTGGATGAACAATAAATGTGTTGCGAGCTGACAATGGAGGAGAATACATGTCCATTGAATTTGAGAATTATCTGGAGACTAATGGGATACAACATGAGGTAGCTACTGTGAGAATTCCAAAACAAAATGGAGTTGTTGAACGTAGGAATCGACAGGTGAACAATATGGAACAAACTATGCTGATCGAGAGTTGTATTCCACGACATTACTGGAAATAGGTTTTTCAAGCTGCAGTGTACATTCAGAATCGAACAGGACTTTATATGGGTGAGACGAAGACACCATATGAATTATGGCATGGACAGAAGCCTTCTCTAAAATACTTTCGTGTCTTTGGAAGTAAACGCTTCACTAAGAACAAAGATGGAAATCAAGGGAAATATGGCGACAATGAAGATGAAGGAATTTTCCTCGGTTACTCAATGAACAGCAAAGCCTACAAATGTTTCAACAAGTATTTGTGAAGGATTGTGGAAAGCAGCGATGTTATGATAATTGAAGAGAAAACCACAAACGCTTCACAGAAATCATATGCTGATGTGATAGAAAGTCCGGAAGAATGTGAACCTGAAGAAAATAAAAATGCATAAATAGAGGAAGATTTTCAAAATACTCAGCAGTGACATCATGATGATGACTCAGAAGAAGAATCTGAAGAAAAAACTATTGCTGAATAGAATACTACTGAACCTCGCAGGAGAAATTGAAGAGCTGAGATTGATCCATCCAACATAATTGGGGACATAAGTGCACCCACTCAAACAAGAAGGATGAATAATACCACTCAATCTGCATTTCTATCAGTTGTAGAGCCATCCTCATTCGAAGAAGCTGCAAAAGATAAATCTTGGGTGAAATCCATGAATCATGAATTTGATCAGATTGACAAGAATCAGACATGGGATCTTGTCCAGAGACCCGAAGGTCACAATGTGATTGGTACCAAATGGATCTTCAAAAATATGTTTGATGAGCATGGAAGTGTCATAAAAAACAAGGCATGACTGGTATGTAAAGGATACTCCCAGATTAAAGGCATTGATGTTGAAGAAACCTTTTCTCCAGTGGCTAGACTAGAGTAAATCAGGATTTTCTTTGACATAGAACTCCAAATAGGATATAAAGTATATCAAATGGATGACAAGACAACATTCTTGAAATGTGTACTCAAATAAGAAGTCTACATTGAACAACCAGTGGGCTTTGTTTTGGGTACTGATGAAACAATGGTCTGCAAACTGAAAAAAGCTATATACGGTTTGAAGCAGGATCCACGGGCGTGGTCCTCACAGCTGGATTCATATCTCAAGAATATGGAATTCAAAATAGGAGGAGTTGATCACAATCTCTATGTGAATAATTCTCTAAAAGAACAATTCATGGTTCTTGTCTACGTTGATTACATCATATTTGGTAGCAGCATGCAGAAATAAATGGATGCATTGTCCAACCACATGAAATCTGAATTTGAAATTTCTATGATTGGGGAGCTAACATATTTCATGGGGATGCAAGTGATTCAAAAGAAGGAATATACTTTCATTTATCCGGAAAAATATGCAAGAGAGATGCTAAAGAAGTTCAATATGCAAGACTCCAAACCAATGTCAACTCTGATTACAGTTGGAACTAAACATGGAAAGCATGAGGAAGGGAACTCTGCTGATCCCACCATGTACAGGAGGATCATTGGAGGCATACTGTACCTGACAGTGACAAGGCCAGATATTGTCTTTTCAACATGCCTTGCAGCCCGATTTAAGAGTAATCCAAAGGAGGAACTTATAGCAGCAGTAAAAAGAATCATGAGATACATTCATGGTACACATAACTTCAGGTTATTTTTTGCTACAGGTAGGGACAGTGAATTATCAGCATTTTTTGATACTGACTGGGATGGTGATGTAGTAGACAGGAAGTCCACTAGTGGTGGAGCATTCTATATTGGGCAGAAATGTGTTGGATGGTTTAGCAAAAAACAAGAAAGTACTTCTCTTAGTATTGCTAAAGATGAGTATATCTCCGCCACAAAGGCATGCACTCAACTACTATTGATGAAGAAGCAATTAACTGATATTGGCGATGAGGTGAATCAACCAATGGTGATTTACTGTGACAATATGAGCGCAATTGATCTTACGAATAACCCTGTTCAACATTCTCGTACAATGCACATTGAAATCAGGTATCACTTTATCAAAGAGAATGTTGAGCAAAGCGTGATTAGATTGGATCATGTGGGAATAGATAAGAAAGTGGCTAATATCATGACAAAGCCACTATTATCGGCTGAGTTTGAGAAGCATCGGTTGAACCTTGGTGTTTGGCCACCTCCTAGTGCATAAGGAGATTACTGAATTCCCCTCTACCCATTTGTTATTACTGTTTTAATTTGTTTATGGACGTGATGCAGGTTTATGGGGGAGATATTATCCAGTGGTAGTATGGTTTGAGCTGAACATGGGAAATTTACAATTCTTTGGATTTATTGTAAATGGGGGATAATGGAGAATAGCATAAATTCAGGCAACTTCTGTGATGAGTAGAATGAGAAGGAAAATAATGGAACAAAATTCAAGCCTCCTCTCTTGTTTTCTACACCGAGCATTGCTCACATAGACATATAGTGTTGGCTGAGTTGATTCATGTGTTTTTCATTTTCACATAGATAGAGATCTATTGAATTTATCTTCTGATTGCCAACAAACCCAAAGGGGAGATTGTTGGAACCATGGTATTCTATTCATTTTCTGTAGTTTGGTTTTTGTTTGTTGTCAATCATCAATGGAAGTTCGGGTCGTGTACTAGCAAAGAGATCATACCGTTCAAGCAGACAACAATATTGAAGGTGGAGCCATTTTCCATGAAGATAATAATGTAATATGGCAAAGGAATGAATTTCGTGAAGAGAGGATTCATGGTTTGGAAATCTCAATGAACCGAAGAATGTAGGCGGTGAGTCTTTGCGATTATGTCAAAGCGTCGTGAACGGCAGATTTGAAGCGCATCACGGTGGTGAAGGGCTTTGCGAGGGCGCATTGAAGAGAAGGCACGATGGAATGATGATGGTAATACTCTGCGATTACGACGAGCTCTGCGAACGGAAATTTGCCATAGTGATTCACGATTTTGAGAGCATTTCGTGGGAACTTTGAAGCTTCGCGATTTGAACTGATGTGGCACTGAATTCGCGCGGAAGGGTCGAGGGTTAGTGGAATCTCCTATAAATAGAGGCCGACCCCCTAGAGAGAAGTAGAGAGAATTTAAGAGAATGTCCTTTCCTCTCAGTTCGCAAAGGTCTCTCGCGAAGGCAGTGTGATTCGCGAAATAGGAGCTTCACGGCGGCTACTCTAGCTCCGCGAAAGTTGTGCGCCCCGCGTTGGCTCGGTGAGCTTCGCGAAGATGCATGAGCACCGCGATAGCCAAGAATTGCGAAGGCTGGAGCATCGCAAGAGTGCATCGCGATTGAGCTTCGTGAAAAGGTAGGGACTCCGTGAAGGCTTGTTTGAGCTTTGCAAAATTTGGAGCCTTGCGAAGTAGGGTACTTTATAAAGGTGTTGTCTTTTCCAGTGGACAAAGGAAAAGGGGGTATTCATAAGTGGTTGGAATTTGGACTTTAACAGAGCATTAACTCAGGAATCTGATGCAAGCAAAGTTTCATGCTGATCAGGAGACAATGAACTTCATGTCTATCTATTGAAGAGACCTCCAGGTCTATAAACTGAGTGTGACTTCACCAACGGTAGTGAGCCAGGGGGAGTCAACGGGAGTGACCCGAGGGAATCAGTGAGCTTTCCCTGAACCGTTGTAAAGGCAGTGAGCCTAGGACAGAGTGATTGTGCCCGAACATTTGTATTCTCCAGCTAGGGAAGCATAGTGGTTTTTGGTACGACCGACAACTTGTCGGCATATGCTTCTTGGACGTAGCCCTTAGTGGAGAACCAAGTAAAAATGGTTGTGCCTTCACTGTGCATGTGCATGTTTGCTTTCTGATTTTTTTCATCATACAGGTTCAACAAGTTCCTACCAACGTGGGAACAAGATCCATCACATTAGAAGAAAAAGTTGTCACCCTTATTCACCCCTTCCCTCGCAGGGTGTCCCAGGGTCCTTCATATATGAAATTAATTCTATAAAAAACAATGAACTAGATCCATGACGGAATAATATAGGCATAAGAACTGAAATTTTTTTATACAACTAATTATAGAAAATAATTATCTTATTATTCAAGGATAATTTCCATAAATATCATAGTGGAATGAGTTTACACTAAAAACCATCATAGTAGTGAAGGATTCCTCACAAGACAATCATTGTGGAAAAAGTCACGTACTAAACTGGCTTCAACTACAATTCCAAAGCTATTTTTCTCATGATATATCAATCATTACCCAATGTATTAGAGATTAAAATAGTAACCACCTATAACATAACAGAAATCATACATATGTGAGATGTAATATCATAAATCATTCATATTATCAAACCCCATGAAATAAAATGTGTTTCAGAAACATTTCCTCAATAAATAACCCATGGAAAAGGAATATGATTCATAGAAATCATTCCCTGATTATTATTAGCTATACAGAGAAATAATAATCATAGTATCCTTGGATCATATTCCCAGAAAATTATATGTATCATTGAAGGATTTTATTATTGTTGAATCAAAATACCATTAAAACATTATTGAGAAAAATAATATATGCATTTAGAAATAAATTATGTAAAATATAATATATTCAATATATTATGGAAAAAATATTATTTTAAATTAAAAATTTAATAATTTAAATAAATTTTCAAAACAATGACTGTATATAGTGGTGATAAATTTCATTCATTTCATATATGAATAAAAAATATTCCTTCCATAATTTTTTCAGAAAATTTAAAAGAACCTCATTTCAAAAACTACAAGAATATAGCTATAAAACTATTTTTTAAAAAACCAAAAATGGGTGGAAATAAATTTTAAAACCCATATTAGAATTATAAAATCATTTTCTTATGTTTTTATAAAACATATATATGGAAGAAAAAAATCGACCAAAGATAAAAATGAATTAAATTTAATTTAGAAATATATTTTCAGATTCATGATAATATAGGTGATGAAGATGAAAGTAAAAAAATTATTTGAAAGAAATAAAAATAGGGTAATAAAAATCTTGATTATATTGAGATCATTATAATAAGTTTTCGAAATCCTAACTTAATAATAATATATCCAAATAAACATTGAGACTGTAACATAAAACCCCTTAACTCAGGTCTGACTTCATTTATACGTTTTATAAAAATTCCTATATAATAATTATTATATTAATATAAATTTTATTATATAAGAATAGTCATAAATAAAAAAAATATATGATTTAATTTTACACTTTTATCACCTTTTTATTTATAATTCATTTTTAAAATCACTATTTTGTTAGGTACTTGGTTCGTTTTTCATAAAGGATATGGTGTGGTAGATTCAGTCCTTTTACATTGATCATTATTTCATCATCTCCAGAATGTTAATCATGGTATAAATATAATATATATTAATTATATATTTTTTATATATTTATATTCATCTATAAATTTTATGGGTAGAAAATTTAATTATACAATTCATGGAGATGATAAGTCGTATGTATGCATTAACACCTATCAAATTTTTCAATGCATCGAACAAAATAAATTATATTAATTCAACATTAAAATATAATTACTATATCATATATATCATAAATATTCATCAAATTCACCCTCATTACCATCCATGAAAAAAATAAATAAATAATGAATCACATCATTCATGGAGGTGGCAGTCAAATTGTGTGCATGAACGACATTGTTATTTCCAAAAATATTACATTATAAGAAGTTATATATGAAATAATAACCCTAGAAATACAATTTTTTCATTAATATCACATATAAAAAATAAATATATCATAATACCCATCCATAAAATACAATGATGAAAAATAAATGATATCACTATGTGGAGGTGGTAAGTAGTACGTAAGCATGGGTGACGTTTTTGCATTCCATTTGATAGGAAATAGGTTGTATAATTTCATTTTCATTATCATAATTAATTTTTTTACAATTTTGGGAAATTAATTTATTATTTTATAGATAATATAATATATTTATCGGAGGTAAAAGAAATATGTTAATGAAAATTATTAGTAAAGGTGATTACCAATTCCTTTAAACGACTCATTTAGATCTCTTATAAAGGGATCTAGGGTTGGTCTTTTGAAAGAATAATACCTATAAAATGTTTCTATTTATGTTTATATGATTAATTTTAAATTTTTTTTAATCTATAAGTATCCACTTTTCATAAGAAGAGAAAGGTGGGGTGACCATTTATAATTTCTGCGATGATCACTCTTAAAATTTCTTAAAATATCAGATTAATATAAATTTATTTTGATGTAAAAATTGATTAAAAATGATAATATTATAAAATAATGTGAGTATGAGACTAAATATTCTCATTATATAAAAGTTTTATGAGTTTGGATCACATTGTTTCCATTATCTTTTAGTTTTAACCCCCCGTTGACTCTTTTTCCAATTACCATAATAATAAAGTTTTATACCCTTTAATGGTTAATAATGATAATATAAAATGATAAAATTAAAATAATTGGATCATGGAATACTTTTAAAACCATATCCCATTCATTTGGAAAAATATAATATATAATGTTTTTTATTTCTTTTTATAAAATATTATTTCTAAACAATATAATTAATGTCATTTTTACACTATTCATTTTATTTATCAATAAATACATCAAGAAAAAGGGTAATTAAAATATAACTTTTTGAAACAAACCAAATATGACATATAAAGTTTTAAAATTCATGTGATTTGTTAAATAATTGAATTTATTTATCCTTTTATATTATTAATATCATTTATAATTTTTTAATTTAAGAGGGATGTTTTTCATCAGTGTTTCATATGAAATCAATGTCATTATATAAATAATTATAATTAAATATAAATATTCAATAATAAAATAATTTCATAAATCTCAAAATACATCCCTATATTCATTCATAACATGGTTTTCTAACTACATGGATGCATAAGTGAAATTAAAAACAAAGAGAGTGACATTTTTCAGCTTTATTTTATTTCAATATTCTAATGGTAAAGTGCCCATTAAAATAATAAATTTCATGAATAATGTTTTTATGGTATAATTAAATTCATTAAATTAGAATTGGATGAAAATGTGTGGCCTTAGCAGTATCTTTTATGCTACATTAACTAGATATACCATTTTCCAAGTTTATAAATTATACAATGGTGACTATTTATTTTTACAAAGATTAAAAGGGTCCTATTTAAAAAATTTAAACATAATAATTTTAATTTTTAATTCATTTTATCTATTAAAATACCTATATATGGTAGAAATTATTTTTAAATTAGGAGTAAAAAAAGTGACAAAATCTGCTTTATAGAATAATACATGTTTTATAAATAGAACATGAATTATTATTATCATATTCCAAACAAAAAATATTAAAAAAAATGTAATATTTTATTATTTAATATAAAATATATAAATTCTATTAAAATAATTCAAAAATTGTGATCAATTTAATTTATTATGATAAAAATATATTGAAAAAAATTAATAGGTTTCCATAAAAAAACATATTCTTAATTTTCAAATGTTTTCATTTATAATTAATTTATAATTAAATAATTCATATTATTCACGTGTAAACAATACATTTTTATAATTTCATTGCTTGTATTCATAATCTTCAATCCATAAATATATATATCTTTGTTCTTTTAAAATCATTTTTGTGTGTACCACAAGTTCCTAAAGCTGTTATATTCATTTAAAAAAATACATATCAAACACATATGGCTATTTATAAAATTATAAAGGATGATTCAATTAATATTATTTTCATTATTTAGATAAAATCCATTAAATTTATAAGGTTAAAAATTATCATTCTTTTTTTACATTTTTTTAAAGGTTGTCAAAGGTGACCCATCCGAAAACATTAAAAAATAACCTATTTAAAACCTTCTAAATTAAAGAGAAATAAAATGTATTTTATTGGAAATTATTTGTATTTATTCAATAATATTCAAGATTGTATTTAGAAAACATTCACATGGATGGGATATATCACGAATCGAAAAGAATATAAAAAACCTATATCACTTACACATTACATTATTAATCATTATTTATTCAAGAATGGAAGAAATGGAAAGAAAACAAGTCAATAAAATTAATAACTATAAGACAAGAATAGGGACACAATTCAAGAAATAATAGAATATGATTTCTCCTAACGAAACATGGAACAGAAATAATCATGAAAAGAAATAAGATTGTAACATAAAACCTATATCACTTTGGTAACTTTAAAATAGAAATTCATTTAATGTAAGAGTATTTTAAGGATTTATATTGACCATTAATTAAACTAATTCATTTTTAAAAATTACATCATGTGGAATTATATACACCACCAAATTAAATTGTGGTGCATGATATGAATCATGTTTAAGGAAAAAAAATATTTAGAAAAATAAAACCATTGCAATGATCATAAATTTGTTTGTGATAATAAATCCCTGAATCAATTACATGAACATATGTAAATAAATATAAATGAGATCGGAATATAGAATAATGAAGATTATAAGTTAATTTTCCCATAAATATTGCATAACAAAGCCAAAAATGATGTGTTATAACCCTATATATGAAAATAGAGTTAAGAAACCTCTTACTACTAGGAAACATTGATCTCAAATATACCTGGATGAAATAATTTGAATTAAAACATAAAATACATTGATGTATAAATTATTCATTATATTTAATTTATAAGAGGAATTATAGAAACCATATAAATTAATTAAGGTTTTCAACATTAAAATATGCCTCAATGAAAAACAATTGAGGCGAAATCCCTTATCTAATGTCTATAATTTCAATGTATGTCCTTTAACTAATGTGTAATAAAATTATATAAATTATTAAATTACATAACAAAGTTGTAATAATTTCTTCTGTTAACATAAAAACTTATTATTTAATTATTTTAAATTAAATATTTAATTAATTATTTAGTTAATTCCACATTGAATGTTTTGTGTTTATTTTGTTCATAATCCCAAAATGGATTGGGCATATAGACCATTATTAATGGGGACATTGTTCCATAATATCTTGAATAACAATCACAAATAAATATATTTTTTATTTATACTTCTATCACAAACCATGATTAATGGTTCTCAAAAATGAAATTTGTTATAATCATGAAGATGTTAGGTCATACGTAGGCATGGAAAATAATTCCATTTTTCTATGATTGTGATGGAAAGAAGTTAATTATTATTTTATTATTAAATATTGATAATTATATCTAAAATATAGTATTATCTCTCAAATAAACTTATATATATCACCAATATTATTAAAAACAAATCACATCATTTCACAGAGGTGGTAGTCTACACATACGCATGAACAACATTATCATTTTCAATGAATAGAAAGGAAAAAAAATTTGATGATATATTAAATTTAAATAAGTTTAATTATTTTTCGAATATTATATATATTTATATACATTAAATCCATCATTATATGAATTCATGAGAGTCAGTGATAGAAAATAATTACATCGATTCGTGAGGATGTATTTGTGACAATTGGGTCTCAATGACAGCACAAACACCCCGCCTTAACATGGTTGTCGGGTACTGGCCCACCAGGTACCACCAGTTGCCCCGCAGACACTTGGGGCTCACCCTAGGGTCCACCCACGTGCCCGAACGGTTAATATAACTAATGAAAGTCCCTAAAGGAAAACACTTGTCCTTTCAAGTGTGCTTTGTCCTCACTCACACACAACCTGGGAAACTTCTCAGAAGGTCACCCATCTGGATCACTACTCCAAGACAAGCACACTTAACTGTAGAGTTCTAAACTGATAGGCTCCTAAAAAGGGAGTTCCACCTTGTTGACATGAGTCATATAATATAGTCATTTAACCCTTTATCATTTGGGGATGTTACAATATTTCACCACTCACATGAAAAGTGGCATTATTTCCTATTTG
This sequence comes from Viscum album, assembly GCA_963277665.1. Taxonomy (NCBI): domain Eukaryota; kingdom Viridiplantae; phylum Streptophyta; class Magnoliopsida; order Santalales; family Viscaceae; genus Viscum; species Viscum album. Next base: position 408,961,854 of record OY728128.1, on the reverse strand, counting down.
ATATAGGAAAGAGATGGATATTGGATATGATGTTAAAAAATAACATATAAATATTTCTGAGTTATTTATTTTATTATATAAAAATTCTTTTTTAATATTTGATGGTGGTAAAAGATTATATATAATGAAAATGCTTGTTTAATAATTGTTCCTCTTTTTTGGACAACCTCTCTAGCATTATACCTAAAGCCTTCCTATGATCGATTTATGAAAAAATGCCTAAATTAACCTTTTTTGATAGATACTATGGTAATGATGTTTTTTATCTTTATGGGTTAATATAGTTACAATATAAGAAATTTTTCCCATAAAGGGAATATGTTTCATATTTTATACTATATCCCAACAACTATAATGAATATATGATTTTTTGGAATTTTAAATCAAATAATAGAATATTATTTATAATAAAAAATCATTAATGTCGGTTTTCTTAATTTTTATTTTATTTGAAATTTAAATTAAAATAAATAAAATGTCATTAATATATAATCTACTATGAACTATATAATATTATAGTTTTATCTAAAAAAATCAGGGTTCCAAAATAATTAATTCAAATTATACCACTTTTACCATTTTCAAAATCAATTATTTTATTTAATTATTGAATAAATATTATATCAAATATAAGTAACATTTAAAATAATTGTTTCATCAATAATAATTCTAAATAAAATGCCTTGATAAAAATTAATTTACATTTCATATAACACATTTATGACTAAAAAGACCTATATTGCCTTGATTTTTTCCATGTAAGACATTTGAATATTTCTATGTATATTTCAAGAATAAGGTTATATTATTAAATGAGATTATGAGGCCCAGTGAGTCTATAATTGATATTTTAAAACTATTAAATATTTTAGTATTGAATAAATAGTTCACCTGAAAAAATTTAATAACCCCCAAATGGTTCCTCAGATCGAAAATATGTTATCGTCATTGACTTCAGAACACGAGGTTTACCGTAGGTGAAATATAACTATGGACATCATCCTATGTTTGGATTGAGCACCATATTATGTGAAACAATTAAATAAATATTTTATTATTTATTTAATTGTTTCATTTAAATAAAAAAACAATTTAAACTCTATAATATGTGGTCATTAAAAATCTCTAGAGGATTCTGCATAACCCATGTGATTTTAGAGAATTTTTTGGAGGGGAGTTATTGTATGATCTTTGGAAGACGAAATAGAATTGATATAAGATTTAGGATCATGCACTAATGGAGCTTGTGGCCCTCATCAACGACAATGGCACATGATATTTTTTCAATATAGAGAAATCCAAATTTAGGTAGGATTATTTTCATTGATTTATCCCAAATTAATTATCCTATGATGAACAATAAATAATCAACTAACTAATTGATTATTGGGTAAATTGTTTTGTAGGTATGAGTTGGTAATCTAGGATTTGGGGAATAATTATTTTTTTGATCATTATTATATGTTCATTCATTAATCTATAAAAAATGGATCGAGGCCAATAAAAAATCATTTATGGTTCTTTATTCAAATTCATTGGTGTTTACCACCATTCTACTCGTGAACATTAGCAACATTTCATTTTTCTAGTGGTTAGAGGAATACCCAAAAAGGGATCAATGTACGTATAATAATTGGCACAATAGATCATTTACCTGGATCCAATATTGGGATCCATGATGGGATTGTGGTTTGTGGTGATGTTGGTTGATCAATGCTGGATTTAAGATCCCTTGTTCATGTAATGCATGTGACATTAGAGAGGAATAATGATGAATGATTCCCAAGAGTTTGGAATGGTTACAATGGAACTAAAGTTGATATAAAATCACACACAAATCATGGTCCCTGCTTTTTGGTGTGTTTGGTGACAGATTCAATGGAAGTATGTGGTGATAGTGGAGTTGTGTGGAAATCACAGTAGTTCTGTAAAAAACTGGACTATGAAGATTGTATTCCTGGATAACACACACTACATAATCCCTTCAATGTGATTCTAGGGATTTCATGGAGAGATAAATGTGACATTATGTGTGACACGTATTACATGATGTATGATCATTAGATTAATAGATTAACATGTATACGGGGTACATGCCATGGATACATAGTAGTGTAACATATTTTTTTTCGATACCATATGTCGTCTGCACCATATTAGGAAGATCACTATGTATAGGGAGTACACACCGAAGAGATCGTTTGGAATTACTCACCCTGTGTGCAGTCTACATGCCTTACACATAGTAAAGTACATGAGGATGATCATTACACAAACTAAGTTCCATCCCAGACACTTACATAGCTTGTATCCTTAGTGGATATTCCATGTACTTTTTGAAATGATTTGAATGTTAGTTCAAGGCATGATCAATGATAGGATTTGTGATACACATGATGTACCCCTATGGACATGTTGTGTACATTTTTTTGGATATGTTGGATTCCTCATTCTTCTCAGCTCATCTTCATTATGATCTTTTGAGATCTTCCTTGAACTAGTATCAATTGAGTGTGTTATCTTGGACTATTACTATGAGGGTTATGTTTTATTATACAAATATCAACATTTATGGTGACTGCTCTATAACATCCTGATGATCAGTATACTGTGGGAGTGTTCCCTTAGTCTCATGTGAGTATCTTCAGTTTTATTTTTTTTTATTTTAGTATTTTGGAGTATGTATCTCTCTGGAAATCCGGAAGAGATACTTATTTGATTTATGTTTCCTTAGATAGTGTTTGTGGAATTTGTGTGAGAAGTAATACATGGGAATCGATCCCCTATCATGAAGGTTGTTCCTAGTAGGGTTTGGTTTCCCCCCAGTGAGCCCTGGGTGTTGTCCCCCTAGTTTTTTATTTTGATTTGATCATTCTAATGTGGTTGTTTGTATAATTCATTGTGTATCTTAGAAGAACCCTCTCAGTATCCTTTATGGTTCTTCCTTGATATATATGATGACATTGAAATATAGTATTAGTGTCATCTATGGTAGTATACTTTGGTTGGTGGACCCTCTTTTATGAACATTACATATGGGATGGTGGGGACGTGAAAACATATTAGCAATACCCAATTAGTGATATCTATTAATTGAGTTACACGTGCGATGGAAGAGATCATGGAGTGATATCTCCATAAAGAGTGTTATCTTTAAAATCATAGTAGAAATATATATGAGAGTGGTTGATAACTTCTGTTACTCTAAGCTTTTATGATTATATCTAGGATTTCATTGATTATCATTATGTATCATATATTTTTTACATACTTGTGTTTGATGAGATTGCTACTCTTTATTATTTATGCTTTGATTTCAAAGTGTCCTGATGGGTATGTTATACTCACCCGTTCATGGAATCTTCTTTCACATGTAATGTCTTTTAAGATGAAAGATCATTTTAAGGAGTCTATAGAGGACTAGGATTATGTAGTCATTTGTTTGGTCTATAAAGTCTAAGTAGGATATCATTGATTCATTTGATAATAGTACCCTCCTTCATAGTAGGATGGATATTGTTTTCCAGTTATGGGTGGTCTCTTATTTCACCCATTTGTATGATTTACTATACATTATGTCATTCTATAATTGTGAAATTATATATGTATTCATTAATTATTATTATTATTATATATTTTAATGTTTTATGGTATTAGAGATGTTGGAATGTGGTCTGGAATGTCAGGGTAATGCCTCCCATGTGTGTGACATGCCTACTCGACATTGCTCTCTAGACACTAGCCATTTGAATGTACTATTGGGGTAGTAACGGATCAAGACCCACTGGGTTGGGCCTTGAAATAATGGTATCATAATGATTTTACATATATTGATTTGTTATTAAACTACCCTGATTTAAATGTAGGGTCCAAAAGGAGTTTTATCCTTGGAATGAAGTTAGTGATATTTGTTTGTGACTTAAGGAATAAATGATAGGTGTTCTGAATTTGGATTTCTAAGAATGGATTGTAGTCTTAGTGTGGTGATTGGTGTATCTATTCACTAGGACATTGATAACCTTCTTGAGGACGTGTTCCATGTAGGAACTAGTTTTATAGAAAAAATTAGTATATGCATCATTTAGGAATGGGTTGTTGTTTCCAAGTCCATGATGATTCAAATCAGTAAATATACACATGGACCATGGTATGAGTTGTATTATATCGGTTCTATTCAAAATTAAATACATCTTGGTTTCTATAGTATAGTATAGGGGTTTTCCTGATATGTGATGAGGCCTCTGTGAAGGGGCATAGTTACAGGGTAGTCTTTCATTAGGATCATCAATAGGTAGTGGTTTCTCTTGATAATTAGTTCGTAGACCCTCCTTCAATGGATCATGAGGATTCATAATTCTATATTGAGTAATGGATGGATATTTTGTTGATGTATGATGATTCATAGGGTTTTATCATGTGTCATGAGCTTTCGAGGTAGGGATAGCTTGCAATGTTGGGTCAGCATGAAATACCTTTTGGAGGTGTGTGAAACAAGATCTCAAACATGAGGTTTCATCGATGATCTTAGTGATATATTAGTTTTATGGGACTAATATGTAGCGATTATCTTAATGGGAGTTCAAATAATGTGATATATTCTCCTACCCATCATGCTACTCTTAGAGAGGTAGTCAACAAAAAACTATAGTCGAGGCTACAACCTAATCATGGAGGACCTTGTGGTGTGGGATGTGTTGGGGGAGTTATAGGAGCAAGAGGGGGTAGCATCCCCTTTATTTTTATGATACCACCACTACCCATATCTATACAACTCTAGTATTGGGATGCTTGTTCTCATAATATTGGTAAAATTTATGAAATGGAGGTTCTTTAACTAGAGTCTCTAGGAGGATTTCAATGCATGATATGTGTTCCTTATACCTTTTGTTTAGTACATTTTAACATAGGTAAAAGACACAATTTTTATTCTATTGATTGAGTTTCTTCTAGGATGATTTATTGTGTCATTAGAGCCTTGTTTTGGTACTGTTTTATGTAACTTTGGACATGCATGTAAGAGGTACAAATACCTGAAAGAGACAAATTTTTGAGATGTGATAAAAAATGGTGTCGGTGTGGTAGTGAGGCCTATATCATAAAGTGCATGGTGTGGTAGATGTAATAATTTGACTTGTGATTTATAGGTACATATGATGTTTTAAGGTGTTAGAGAATGCCCAAGTTTTAGTAAACAATTGGGAAATGGAAAAGATGAGTTCTAAGTAGTTGGAGTGCTCAGAGGTTTTGAGTGCAGTTTAAGGAATAACATGTGCATAAACTGCACCAATAATACTTTTCACATAGTTTCATATTATAATTTTTCCTGATAATATCCCATGTTTTAGAACGATTAATATTAGTGGCCCTTTTTTGACCCTTAAATTTTAGGATCCCATATAGAGGAATAAAAATGACACACTTCTACCAAATATATGGCCTAAATATGGGAGAGAGATAGAGAGAGATATTGAGAGATAATGATACTCAAGTGGAATATATTTTTAGTGGATGTGATACCTTAAAACATTTTCCAAAGAACTAAATGGTAACTTATAATCTATTCTTAGGTTTTTCTATCAGTGATTGTAAGAATGATTCTGATTTGTTGGGATGAATTTCTCTTTCATTGACAAAGAGTGACCCTGGGAAAGGTTATCACCAGCTTTGGGGTTTGAGTAGAATATAGCAATATTGGATTTCTAAATCTGTTATTGTTATTTGGAACTGATGTTGATAACCATTTCAAATTTCTACTCCACAAATTTTTTTCAGTGCTATAGGATAAGTCCTTATCCATTCATATATCAGTTTTTGATACTCTTCTTTGATGAAATCCATATGTTTATAATGTTTGAGTTATATCATGTTATATTCCTAAGTATGGTGCGGTTTTCTACTGGTGGATATATTTTACAAATTTAATTCTTATGAGATCTAGGGAGGTTTGACTCGGGGATATCGATTGTGAGATATTTCATGACTAGATACTTACTATATTTGATCATGGTAGATTTTATAAAGGTAAGAAGCACAAAATCCTTTCTCAAGGAACGATACTGAATCCAATAATGCACTGAGATGAAGTTCTAAGGAGGTTGTTTTCCCTATGTATTCCATCTGGTCGAGGTATGAGTTTTCCTAGATCTCATAGAATTACATTGGAATTAAAGGGAGTTTAAATAATTTTTGAAGTTAAACTATTGTAATCATTCATGTATATGTGTGATGAACAACTATGTTTTCATAGAATTTTGGACACTTATTAATTTACTATGTAGTCATGATTCGTGAAAATTTGTAAAACATCATTATAGAATGTTATTATTACTTCAAAAAATGATTAAGCGAGGATGGAGGAATCCATTGGGGACTTATTTATAGTTGAGAAAAATGTTTTACCCTTGTATGATCTCAAGTTAAAGTTGACCATTTAGGATCTATGAAAATGATTCAAATATGCATGTTGGTATTGGCCCATAATTGGGAGGATCATCTACCATTGGTGGAGTTTCTATATCATAGTGGCTACAACCCCACCATAGAAATTGCACCTTTAGGGGGCCATATATGAAGGAACATATAATTGGCTATAATTATAGTTATAGTTAGTGGTTGATAGCACATGTGTAGTAGTTTTAGTTTTATTGATGGTCGTAGTGGGAAACTTTATCTATAGGAAAATGATGACTACCTAGAAATGGAATAAGTTATTTACGAATCAATGTTTTAGGAATTTGGAGTATGTAATATTTGGGGTTTTATATTGTGTGTTTGACTGTTTCTAGGGGATTTAGGCCATTTATTTTTCCTCAAGCTATGTCAAGTTAGTGAGTTGGTATACTACTTAACACTGTGACCAAAACATTTTTTGTTTTCTTAGTGTTGTCAAAAATAATCAATAGAGGAGGTGTCTGTAAAACTCATTACATGATATTGACATGGTTAAGAAAGTCTGTGAGAGTGGTGTTTCCTTTTTAATGGAGATGGAAGTGTTGATAACTCGTAGATAATGTCTTTTCATGTGAATGTATTTTCAATTGAAGCATGTTTTCTAACAACATCAGAAACCATTATAAGAATTCATGTCAGTTTGAGAACCAGTTTAGAGTTTAGTATCCCAACCATTTTTTAGTTTGTGTTTTTTGGGGATGAATATCCTTGAAGAGTAGAAAAATGTAATGTCACCATTTTTCTTGTGTAATACTTTGGGATATTTATATGAATATTTATAGATCTTGGTGTTGGGAAGTCATGATATTCTAAGGGTGACTGAGCCTAGAATTGATATTTTAAACATATTAATTATCTTAATTTCAAACATCTGTAGTTTTCTTTAAAAAGTGGAATAAATCATAATCATTGTATCAGATTAAAAATTTAATTCTACCATTGATTTCATACACATTGTTTACGATAGGTGTGACATAACCTGATTAACGTTAGTTGTTTTTTTGGAGCACCGTCATGAGTGAATAAATTTAATAAATAAATTATTTTGTATTTAATTTTTTCATTTAAAATAAAAACATATTAATCTTATATAAATATGAAGTTAAACGAAATCCATAGTGTTATTTTCATAAACCTAGATTTTTGAGAGGAGTCATTAGAGGATAATTGGATGATAAAAATAAACTGAGATAATTTTGAGTATCATGCAACAATGAAATTTGTCGATATCATTAATAATAATAAAGTATGATCATTATTCATTTGTGAGAGATGAAAATCAACATAGGATGTTCTTTTTTTCATATTTATCCCCATTTTATTATCCTACAGTGAATTTGATTCAACCAACTAATAGATTGATTGGTGTGATGCCATTTTTGTGGGTATGATATTGTTCTTGTATTTTAGGGATAATTATTTTGTTCTTCATTGTTGGATAATCATTCGTCATTATAAAGACTTTTAATCAAGGAAAATATGAATAATGGATGATGTTTATTCCTCATCTTGTGTTTTTTTGGTTTTATTCCCCTAGTCTATTCATAATCATTGTCTGATTTTGTTTTTACAGGAGGGTAAACAATTACCCATAAAAAGATAATTTCATGTTCAATAATTAGTGAAATGTGATGTTTTTATAAATCCAGTTTCGGGTTTTTTGTTGGATTCATGGAGTATAGTGATGGAGGGTGATCAAAGATGGATTGGATTACCCCGGTTCATGTATAGAATGCATTAGTGACGAAGCACGTTGATAAATGAATCTTGAGAGGTGGTATTTGGTGGAATTCATCTGATGGTGTCAGATGAGATCACAGAAATTGATAACTACAATTTTTAGATAGTTTGGAAACATATTCCAAAGAATCGAGATGCAGAAGAAAACATGTATAGGAATCCCATGGGTTTTGTGAAAAACTCAACTACACAAAATGTATTATGGGATCACACTTGTCTTGTAGTCCACTCTAGGCGACTCTTGTTTAATTACATAGAGATAAGTATCTCCTTCCATGTGACATGTGTTACATTCCATGCGACCATTAGATCAACATCTTCATGTGTATATGCCACAAATTCCCTCAATGTCGAGAGTGTTACACAAAGTCTGGGCCATTCTACATTTCATGTACACCGTTAAAGGTAGATAATTGTGTGTTTTGAGTACACATCTCATATGAAAAGGTTTAAACATACCATAAACATTCATATTAAAACTATCATATGAAATATAAATACCTTATATAGAAACCATGAATGGTATAAAAATAACACATGCATTAGTGACGAAGCACGTTTATATTATTTTGATTAAAAATGTTTTTTCAGTTAAAATTTAGAATATTCACTATTCACCTAAATATGAAAGTTATCAGAAAAACAAAAAAAATTTATCAAAACTAATTTTTTATTTCCTGATTCTAATGAAGAAGTTTATTTTTTGAAATTTAATATATAAAAGTTTCAAATACTGGATTTAAAAAGGGTTCCCTATCAACAGGTGGTAAAATTTCTTTTTTCAAAAAATACTTCATTTATATGAAAAAATGAAATTTTTCTTACATTATTTCTATGAAACTCATAATATGGATTCTAAAATTTTAAGGATTATATCAAATTAAAAATTCAGTTAATACTATTAATAAATTCTTTTAACGACTGGTTTGGTAAGTCGTAGTGGCTTGTACTCGGTGTTGTGTGTAGTACAAGTTATTGAATTGCATTGAACAAATAACATACTATAAATATTGGTGTGTTACATTCTCCCCAAATTTATTAAATTTTGTCATCGTAATTTTTAATTTGTATTCAATAATAAAAGGATGAAAATAGGATAAACATTTGTTGAAAACCCACATTAGAAATTGGGATAATAAAATTTTTTCTTAATAAGAGGGAAAGGGAAATGAAAGGGTCACCACCTAATTATGATCTCTATTAGGAGAAAATTTGTGGAAATTAGAGACACATAATTATTGGAAAAGCAAAAATATTTATAGGGAGTTAATGAGGTCATCAATCACAAACAAGTGTAAAATTGAGGCCCTCAAAGCTATCAATTTATGATGATTTAAAATTCCATCGATTCAACAATATATAAGTTATTAGGATAACCTATTTTTAGTATTAAGATCCCTTCTCTAACGTTTAAGAATTAATTTATTCATAGAACAAGAGGAAAAAAATATCCGTGAAAAGTTGAGTATCATCCTTCAACTAATTCCTACCACAAAATCATATTTCACTACAAATGATTTAAAAAATATTCTATTTATCTTCTTCATACAGGGATCCAAAAAATAATGAATTTATAATTCATCAATTAGATCATTAAAAAAACTACATTATACAATCTCAGACATCACATAGGCTAGTGGTAGGTGATGCACCCTTGTCGCCCTTCTATTGCGGTCTCATCTCTCGCAGGCTTGCCGGATGAGACTGGTTGTCGCCCGACCTACAGGTTGTCGTTTTTATAACAATCAAAAAATAATCTTAATAAATGTTTTAACCTTAACAATAGAATCCATTTTCAAACATAATCCATTCCAACTTTTAGACTTATCAAAATTACTTTTGTCCAATTTCACAGTCCAAAATTTATATGGAATGTAAACACAATAAAGATATATTTTTTTCATGTAATAACATGTTAATACCATCATCATGTATTCTTTTTAGACATGGTAACACACCAAATTATCAAAAAAAATAATTGATTACATTCATTCTATAATATTTATTATATAATACTTGATATATTTATTCTATAAAATATTTTGAATACTCCAACAATGATGAAATAAACAAACCCTTAATCAGTTCCAAGGTAGTCAAGAATATCCAATATAATTTAACCAAATCAACAATCTCTTATTCCAGAATTTTTACCTCATTATCAGGACCATATTAAGTCTTATCATTACTCCAAACATGTATTTTCAAAATATATTAACTTGTTGTGGAGTCACTTTTCATAGAACCATATAATTTCAAATCCTCAAAGAAATAGTACTCTAGTACAATCCTTATTAATTTACATAATTAATATAACTGGTATATCAACGAATCAACAAAGAAATGACATAATTATTTAGTATCAACATAAGAACAATAGTCATTCCTCTTCAGCTATGTTAGTATCATAACATGATTTTTATCCAATATCATCATTTGATGTATACTTTGATGAGTGGGACATTGATTCAAATAGTTTTCCAAATCCTTGCAAATGAATCATTGTATATTTGAAACCATTTTCTTACCCATTAAATCATGTACTTAGTGACCTTCTTCTCCACACTTATAAAAAACTCACATTTCATTCATGAATTTACCAAGGTGATTCCTTTTATAATTATCACATGTGGGAAAACACTTCTTTCCCCTCTTCCAGTTACCAATATTTTTCTCTACCATCCTTTCATTATCTTGTTTCCCTTCAAAGCTATAGGATTCATAGAATTCGTTTCATATATTATTAAATCATGATAATATTTCTTCATATGATGATAATATGAAGGAGAATATTTCACTTCAAAATGTTGGATTAATAACATGAATAATATGATCCTTATTACTCTTTGGATTATATGTATTGTTGGAGTTTTCATTCATTCTACTAGATGAAATTTCTAAAAAATGTCATACACTAGGTCAGTTTATGAATCACAATTCATAATTAAAAACTTTTAATATACCTAATGTAAATTTAAAATATTATGAATATAGTCTATAACATAAAAAAATTTATTTGAGGAGGTATTTACTCCTAAATCATTCCTAAAGTCTTATCATGAAAATATCAATTATCCTAATCATATACCCCGGGAGTGTCACAACTAATAGGGAAACAAGGCCCATTGTCGTGCAATGGGATACCCCATGTCAAGCCTGAAACTCCTTGTCAGATTTTTCACTTCTAGGTACATCTTTTCTAGAGCTTCCTCTACCTACTCGTATCCAGACAGGGATGTATTACATGGAAAATACAAAAAATCTATACATTACCAAAATTATATGATGTTCTTCTATACTAATTCTCAAAGTCTTTCTTAGAGTAGTTTTGTATACTAAAATTTTATATAAATCTATTTCCAAAGGTTGTTTCTAAATGTACACTAATAACTTCTATAATGCCCCGACCCTAGTTACCCAGAGGCGCTGCTTTATGTTAATACATTGGCATGATTACATGGAATCATATCCCAAAGGACCGATAAGTATTGCAGTCTTGGAATACAGATTACATACATGAATGTTACATTACACTTTCTAAAATAAAAAAAATATAAGAAATCATTTGATAACACCATTGTTCCCTTATATAAAAAAGAGATCTCAATCATAAAATACATCTTGGAATCCTGGGAAATACAAAACATAAAAATATGTGAACTCAGATGCTCAATATGGATAAATAATTTAGAAGAAGATATGATCTATTAAGGAAAGATGTGTAATAAAAACAATATCCTTTTAAAAATAAACATGAATATAATATGGAAAAAATAAATCAAGAGTTACAATATTAGCATGCACATTGATATTATACTAGTCGAATAATCACATGTAATAACTAATATCATAATGAGAGAATGCGTAATTCCAGACTTTCAGAACCACATAGTCAAGGTCTCGTGCCAAAACTACATATAATTGTTTTTCCAAGGCCATGTGCCAAGACACTAGTTTGTCTCATGAGACCTTTCGATGCATAAAAGATTTATAGAATTCTCCACCCATCACATACTATGTCCAATGCATTCTTCATATGAAAATGTTTAATCAAAACCTAAACATTCATATTAAAACTAGCATACGAAATGTCAATTCCTTATCCATAAACCATGAATGATATAAAAATAACACATCCACAGTGTAAAATATCATAAAATCATCAACATAACATGGCATATTATATCATAAAAATCAACTACAAACCTGATTAAAATCCATCCAAGGATGTTGACATAGATTAAAATGATCAGTAAAATTTTCTGAGAGTTACACCCCTTCTTCGTGAAATCATATAAAAGTATCATAATTTACAAAGGAAGAAATTTAAATGATATTTTTGAATCAATGTTTCCCATTAAAAATTGAATCATTTGAAATTAATTATCATTTCAAAACATTCATGTCCATATAAATAAATCCTTAAAACAATTTTTAAAACATGGATATTAACTAAAAGGGTTTAGAAAGAAAAATATTTAAAACATTTAAAAATTTGATATAGTCAAATAGACCCTCCCATATAAACTTAAAATATTCCTTTTAATTTTTCTTATGAAATTTGGGTATCGATGATAATAATGTCCTAGGAAATACTTACACATGAACAATCTCAGATAAATAATGAGATTGAGGAAATAACCATAACCTTGGGCTTTCCTTTTATCAAGGTTATGTTTAACCACATGTATAAAGACCATTGTATGTTATTATATTATAACAGAAAAATATTGATATTTATTATATCATACATGATTAATTAATGAATTTATACTACCCATTTAATAAATATTTTCTTGTTAAATTAATGTTTCAGGTAATAATCACTTTTTTTATCGTATGTGTTTTAACTTGTTATTCTTGATCGTATCATTTAGATCATGATTTAAATAAATCCAGAATATAAACCTTGGTTTATATGTCATATATATTTAGAATATAAATATTTATAATAGATAGATATATGAAATGGAAAACCCCATTTATGGAGACAGTTGGTCGTATATACACATAAACAATGTTCCTATTTTCATATCGTATTGAACAGAAGTGAATAAGATATATGTAAGTACATACATACATACATATAAATATATATATATTGTATAATTATTATGTAATATATTAGGGACTTTTTAATAATATATATATATTTTTAATCATCGATGAATGGTGAATGTTGAAATAAATCTCATCACGTCATGGAGACGGTAATCCATACGTACGCCCGAGTGACAATATAATTTCCTTAATGATTAAATTGCATGGAATTGGATGGTATATTAATTTTAAAAAGACATTATCATGATATTTATTTTATTAATATAAATATTAATCATCATTATATCCATCGAAATAACATAGTGTTGGATAACAAATTACACCACGACATGGAGACGGTAAGCCGTACGTACGCACAGATGCTGACATTATCATTCATAGGATGGATAGAAAAATTCATATAGTTATGCCATATTTATAATAACATCATTTTTTTATAGGATACTAGTGTTATTATTTTGATATGGTAATAACAAATAAAGGGAAAGTGTAAGAAGAAAATAACTTGAAAGAGGGTAGTGAAATTATAACATCTTCATCGAGATCTTATTTTAGATTTGAAAAAAAGGGCTCCTTATGTTTTATTTATGATCAAGGTCGTAATACCCCGACCCCAGTTACCCAGAGTCGGTGCATTATTACATAACATTGGCATGATCAAAATAATGATCATGTCTTGAAATACCGATTAGTTTTATAGCCTTGGAAACAATAGATATATTAATAAAGTTTTACATTACATCATTAAAATGAAAAGTACAACAACATAGTCTCCATATTCCACACTCTCATCCCTTTATACTATCGCTGTAGGTCATTCATAATTTACATGTTCACATCCTAGGAAATATAAAACATATAAAAGTGGTGATCTCAAATTCCCAGTACGGATAACAATATAGCGGACACCTTCATAAATAAGAATAAACATTTAAGGCAATGAATAACTAAATCAAAAGCCTCTTAAACTTGAACATAAATATAGTATGGAAAAAATAAAATTAAATAATTCCATTTACATATTCACGTGGATATTCTATTAATCCAATAATCACACGCAATATTAGTTACCACTTTTATAATTATGGAATGTATAATGCCAGACATTCATAACCACATAGCCAAGGACTCGTGCCAAGACTACAAATAAGATTTTTCCATGGCCTTGTCCATGACACTATTTTGTCTCATGAGACATACCAATGAATCAAAGAGCTATATCAGGCTCCACCCATCATATATTAAGTCCAATGCATTCCTATATGAAAAGGTTTAAACATAACATAAGCATTCGTATTAAAACTAGCATATAAAATGTAAATACTTCATCCATAAACCATGAATGGTAGAAAAACAACACGTACATGGTAAAACATATCACAAAACCTTAAATACAATATAGAAGATTTGTATGATAAAAAATCAACATCAAATAAGTGTAAAATAAATAAAAGTATGATGACATAAATGAAATCAATACCAATTTTTGAGAAATATCCCTTTTTTTGAAATAATTTAAGAGTCATGTATTTATAAAATAAAACATTTTCTTTGAAAATATTCTAATAAGATTTTAAAGGAAGATTTGATGATTTTATAACGGCTGAAAATAGCCGCACCCGCCATATAGGTTAAAAAAATCATTCTTACCTTAATTCTGTCGAAAAGGTTAAAAAGCACCATGTTTGGAAAATGACGGAAATATTCCTTTATAAAACTCTTATGAAAAGTCAAACAAGGGTATAAATGACTATAACCCATATTCTTGTAATTAGTAAAAATGTTTTGAAATACATTTTTAATAAACATTGATGTGGATGACAATGATGTCCAAATAGATTATTACCTATAAACAACCTCAGATAATGAATAAATTGCAAAATAAATCCTTACCTTGTACTTTTCCTTGGTTGAGGGTAGGTTAACCTCATATAAAATGATTAAATAATTGTTATTAAATTATTCAATAATCAAATACATTAATATGATATCATATATGATCTTTTAAAATTGCTTTGTTAATAATATCTTAGAATTATCGTTGTTTCGGTTGTTAACTTACTCGTTTTACTTTATATGTTTTGTTACATAATCCATGATTGTCATGGATAGGTTGTTTCTTATTCATATTCAGAATGTTATCAAGTCCTTAAACATTATTTTTAAATCATAAAATTATAACTATACTTGAATGGATATGAAGGAGAATGAATCACATCGCGTTCGTGGAGACTTTAGTCCGTACGTACGCACGAGCGACAATATCATTCTTTTGATATTATAATAATATATAATTGGATGGTATAACATATATACAGAATAATTATCATGTTATATTTATTATTTACAGGAATTATAAATCATTATTATACCCATCCAAATAATAATATATTGAATAATAATAATTACACCACGACGTGGAGATGGTAAGCCGTACGTACGCACATATGGTGACATGTCATTAAAAGGATGGATAAAATAATGAATATGGTTGTACCATATTTATAATAACATTACGGTATATAGGATATACTGGTTTAATTATTTTAGAATGGGAATAACAATTAAATAAGATGTTGATGAAGAAACGAATTTGAAAAAGGGTGGTGAAAACATTATCTCTTTTTAGGGTTCTTTCTTTTGAGTTGATCAAAAGGGCTCCTCAGGTTGGAATTATAATAAAAAAAGGCTTCTAGGATGTAGTGAGGGAAGTTGAGAGAGTATTTGGGCAGGATTTGGCCAAAACAAAAGGCTTTGTAGGTGTGAATTAATGAGAAGGGGAGTGCCCTTTTATAAGAGGGGTGAGGGGCACCTTTGGAAAAGCTAGAAATATTATTTCATAATAACTTCATATTCATTTTCTAATGGACCAAAAATGTATTATTTAAATATTAAGGTGGGTATCGGTCGAAAACCACTCAGACAATATAATTTAGACAGGTTTGGGTTACTATATTAACCTTATTTTTAAGTATTAACTCTACGTTAATTAGTTTCAGTTTTACAATTTTTTTTGGTATTTTTATATTATATGGTTAATAAACATACTATATACCTTCACGCGACCCCTATGTTGTCCATTAATGATAAAACTATCATTATATATGTCTCTTGGCGAACCCTATATTTTTAGGAATTTAATATCAAATAATAATATAACATTAGTTTAAAAAACTCTTTTATGTCATATTTGACACTATTCAATAATTGATTTTTTTTTGAAAATCATAACAGAATGATTACATCGAACAATGTTAATTAAGTCAATCATAACATGTAATAGTAACCTATAAAGTTATTTTAATTCATTAAAAGTCTCAAATTATATTTATTTTAGTATTTATAATATCAATTATTTTAATTTTTCACTATTATGGTAATTACTGCATCATCATTGTGTCAAAAATAAATTAACATATTTAATGTCTAAAAATTATAAATAAAATATCATTATTTATGAAATTTTTTTAGATTTTTAATGAATATTTACAATATAATTTATCATATGTATAACTCTATATTAAAAATGGTTTAGTAAATAAACTTTGATTTTAAATCTTTTAACTATTCTTTGAATTAATTAATAATAAATGCCCTAATGTAATCCAAGTGTAACTAAATGATAATATTTTATTCTTAAGGTTGTTTCTGGTCGAGATACACTTGTCCAACAGAATAGGGAAATGTGTTATGGTAATATTAATATCATTTTTACCCTTAATTACCCTATTTACTTTTAACGATGGTAAATAAAAGTAAAAAATACTATTATTCAAAAATTATTTTTAATCACATTGAACCAAATTTTACTACTACATATTAACTGTGTCTCTCATAATTTTTAAATTCCACTCACATAAGTGGAAAAATTAAATTTTATGAAAAATTTAGTTTTTTAACTACCACATATTGGTTTCACTATTTATTATAAATTGATGTTTTTCAGAACAATGCCAAAATTTCACCCTAAGCTATAATTGATATTTCAAATTAAAAAAAGATGTCTATATTAAAAAATTACAAACATATATATTGCAATAATTAATTTTATAATTAATTCCTGCTGTCACAACAAATAACTTGCTTTTAAGAAACAATATATATCAAAAGATTGACAATTGTTCATGTCCAATTTCAAAGTCAAATTAATTCTAATGAAAAAAATTGGATATAATGGTAAAAATATATTCTAATTATACTTTAAAACCACTCAATAGTATAATTTACCAGTATAAATTATTTTTATAAAAAAGATGTTTTTATGTATTTTTCACTATTCATAAAAATGGAATTTCTCAGAAAAATACCAAAAAAATCAACATAGGATAATTTCGATATTCCAAATCCAAAAATGAAGTCCATTTTGAAATATAGAATATATATAATTTCCAAAAGTATGTATTACTATTCATAAGGGCTAGTTTGATTGGTTGTGGTGTGTTAGAACTCGATGTTGCATACAACACACGCTATAACATTATTCAAAGAGAAGTGTATCATATAATCTTGGGGTGTTACAAAGTTAGGTCCTCCAGGATTAAGGGAGGATTGTTTAGAGGTAATTTGGGAATGGGTTGTCTGAGGAAAATGGATTTGGAGGTGTAATTTTGAGAGAAGGTGGAGTACCCTTTTATAAGAGGAGTTACAGTCACATTAAGAAAGGATTAAAGTTTTAATTTATTATACAGTAAAATTTGAATTATAATGACTCCAAATGATATGTTTTCTTGACAGAGATGGTTATAAGTCATTGTATTCTCAAAAATAGGTTTTAGGAAAGTTTATCTTACCATTTTAACTTTATCCTTTATATTTAACTCTTAAATAAATAGATTATTTTTTACCGTGTATTCTTTTATTATTACACTATATGGTTAATAAACATACTCTAAATGACCTAGAGAACATCAAGTGGTTCATTAATTAAAATATATAATATTGTTTAAATTTTTGGATGAACATTATATTTTTAGGAATATTATATCAACTATTAATATAGTATTTGTTTTAAAAAGTATTTTATGTCAATTTTCACACTATTTGATATTGTTTTTTTTATTAAATTCATATAAGCATTATTAATTCAAAAAGAAACATTGAATAAATACTAACATTTCACATGAACCTAGAAAATAATTTTAAAAAATAAAAAGACTAAAATTAAATTTATTTTGATATTTATAACATCTATTATTTTAACCATTCATTAATATGGTAGTTACGTCATCATCATTATTTCATATATAAATTTAATTATTTAAGGTCTAAAAAATATAAATAAAATACCATTATGCGGGAAATATTTTTCAATTTACAATGAATATTTAAATTTTAATTTATCTTATGTATAACCCTATATTAAAAATGGTTTAGTTAATAAACATTGAATTTCACACTTTTAACTCTTCTGTAATATAATAATAATAAATGTCCTAATCTAATCCATGCAGACCTTAAGAATCATATTTTATTCCTAAGGTTTTTTTGGTCAAATTACACTTATCAAATATAATTTGGACATGTTTTAGGGTAATTATATTATCATTTTTACCCGTAATTACAATATTTACATTTAACGGTGGTAAATAAAATTCAAAAGTTACTATTCACCAAAAATTATTATAATCTTATTGAAAAAAAATTTACTTATTGATATCAACTATGTCTCTTAGAGTTTTTTAATTCAACTCATAGAAGTGGTAAAATTATGTTTAATGAAAATTTTGTCATACTCATAGAAGGTGGGTAAAAGGTGGTAAAAAGTTCAATAACATTTTATATATCCAAACTTAATATAAAATGACTCCAATGAATTAAATTGAACTTCTATACGTATTATGTATCTATTTTTACCTAAAAGAAATTTAAATAAAAAGTATTTTTTTAAATAATAATTATTTTTCACAATACATCAAAAACAAAATGTTTTCAGAATGTTATGATTACTTAAAAAAATGATTTAGGGAGGATGGAGGAAGCCTTTGGGGAGTAAGTTATAGTTGTGAAAAATGTTTTACCCCTGTATGCTCTCTAGTTATAGTAGACCATTTAGGATCTATGTAAATGATTCAAATATACATTTTGCTATTGGCCCATAACTAGGAGTATCATCTACCATTGTTGGAGTTTATATATCATAGTTTCTACAACCTCACCACAAGTGTTGCACCTTTATGGGGCCATAAATGAAGTAACATACTGGTGACTATAATTCTAGTCAGAGTTAGTGGAAGAAAGCACATGGGTACTAGTTTTAGTTCTATTGATGGTCATAATGGGGAAATTTATCTATAGGAAAATGATTACTACTTAGAAATGGAATTAGTTATTTATGAATAAATCTTTTAGGCATTTGAAGTATCAAATATTTGGAGTTTTATCATGTGTGTTTGGCTGTTTCTATGTGTTTTCGGCCCTTTATTTTTCCTCATGCTATGTTAGGTTGGTGAGTCGGTTTACTACATAACACTATGAGCAAAATAGTTTTGGTTTCTTAGTGTGGTCCAAAATTTTCAATAGAGGAGGTGTCTGTACAACTCATTGCATGATGTTGACATGGTTAAACAAGTCTGTGATAGTGGTGTTTTTTTTAATGGAGATGGAAGTGTTGAGAACCCACAAATAATTTCCATTCATGTGAAAGTGTTCTCCATGGGAGCATGATTTCTAACAACATAAGAAACCATTATAATAGTCCATGTCAGTTAGAGAACCAGTTGATAGTTTTGTATCCCAACCAATTTTTAGTTTGTTTTTTTGGGGTGAATATTCTTGAAGAGTAGAATAATGTAATGTCACCATTTTTCATGTGTAATACTTTGGTATATTTATAGGAATATTTATGGAGCTAGCTGTTGGGAAGACATAATATTCTCAGGCCGAATGTGCCTAGAATTGATATTTTAAACATATTAATTATATAAATTTCAAAGATGTGTACATTTCTTGAAAAAGTAAAATAAATCATAATCATTGTATCGAATTAAAATTTTAATTCTACCATTGATTTCATAACACTTTGTTTTTTATAGGTGTTATATAACCGGATTAGCATTAGTTGTTTTTCTAGATCACCATCATGGGTGAATAAATTTAATAAATAAATTATTTTGTATTTAATTATTTCATTTAAAAAAAATATTATTGTTATATAAATATGAAGATAAACCAAATCCATAGTGTTATTTTCATAAACCTAGATTTTTGAGAGGTGTAAATAGAGTATCATTGGATGATAAAATTAAATTGTGATAAGATTGAGGATCGTGAAACAATGAAATTTTTGGATCTCATCAATAATAATAAAGTATGATCATTATTCATTTGTGAGAGATGAAAATCAACATATGATGTTTTTTTTGAATCTTTATCCCCATTTTATTATTCTACAATGAATTTGATTCAATCTACTAATAGATTGATTGGTGTGATTCCATTTTTGTGGGTATGATATTGTTCTTGGATTTTAGGGATAATTATTTTGTTCTTAATTTTTGGATATTCATTCAACATTATAAAGACTTTTAATCAATGAATATATGAACAATGGATGATGTTTTTTCCTCATATTGTGTTTTTTGGTTTTATTCCCCCATTCTACACCTAATCATTGTCTAATTTGTTTTGACATGAGGATAAACAAATACCCATAAAGATACAATTTAATGTTTGATCATTAGTGAAAGGTGATGTTTTTATAAATCTAGTTTCTGGTTTTTTGTTGGATTCATGGTGTATAGAGATGGAGGGTGATCAAATATGGATTGCATAACCCCGGTTCTTGTATAGAATGCATCAGTGATGTGGCATTATGATGGATGAATCATTAGAGGTTGTATTTGGAGGAATTAAACTGATGGTGTTAGATGAGATCACACAAATTGAGAACTAAAATTTTTAGAATGTCTTGAAACATATTAGAAAGAATTGAGAGGAAAAAGAAAACATGTATGGGAATCCCATGGGTTTTGTGAAAAACCCAACTACATGACATGTATTATTGGACAAAACTTGTCTTGTAGTCCATTCTAGGAGACTCTAGTTTAATCACTTAGTGATAAGTA
Source organism: Viscum album (assembly GCA_963277665.1). Lineage (NCBI taxonomy): Eukaryota > Viridiplantae > Streptophyta > Magnoliopsida > Santalales > Viscaceae > Viscum > Viscum album. The sequence continues at coordinate 408,940,540 of OY728128.1, read as the reverse complement.
TCGCATGCCATGTGACATATGTTACAATCCATGTGACCATTAGATCACCATCTTGGCGTGTATATGCCACAAATTCACTCAATGTCAGAGAGTGTTACACAGTGTCTGGGCAATTCCACATTCCATGTACACTGTTAAAGGTAGATCATTGTGTGTATGGAGTACACATCTCATATAAAAAGGATTAAACATAACATAAACATTCAAATTAAAGCTATCATATTAAATTTAAAACCCTGATACAAAAACAATGAATGGTATAAAAATAACACATCCATTTTTAGAGATATCAAAAAATCTAAAAAAATATGGAATATTTGTATCATAATAAATAAACTTCAAACAAGTTTAAAATCCCACAAAGGATGTTGACATTGATGAAGATGATCAGTAAAATGCTTTGAGAGAAATAATGCTTTTTCATTATTACATATAAAATCCTCATACGTTATAAAAGAATTAATTTATAAGAGAATGTTAAATAAAAGTGTTTGATACAAATTTGAAAATTTTGAAAAGAATATTTATTTCAAAACACTCATGTCCATATAAATAATTCCATAAAACCATTTTGAAAACCTGTATATTAATTAAAAGGGTTTAGAAAGATAAGTCTTTAAAACATTTAAAATGTTGATATAGTAAAATAGACCCTACCATAAAACCCCAAATGAATCCTTTTAATATTTTTTTATAAAATATGGGTATTGATGATAAGTATGTCCCAGAAAATACTTACACAAGAACAATCTTAGATAAATAATTAGATAGAGGAAATTACCCTTACGTTGCACTTTCCATTGATTGAGGGTTTGTTTATGCTCTGAATAATGACCATAATATGTTATTATATTATACCAGAACCATATAAATATTTATTATATCACAAATGATTCTCTTATTAACTTATACTACCAATTTAATAATGATTTTCATGATAAATTAATGTTCCGGGTAATAATCGCTTTCTTTATCATACGTGTTTTTACTTGTTATTCTTGATCATAAATTTAGATCATGAATTAAATACTTCTAGAATATAAACCATGATTTTTATATGATATATATATTTGGAATATAAATATTTATAATAGATCGATATATGAAATGGAAAACACAGTTTATGGAGACGGTAGGATGTACATACGGATAAACAGTATTTATGTTTTCATATTATTTTGAATGGAAGTGAATAAGATATACTTATGTATATACATATATAAATACATATAAATATCTCCAGTAGAATTATTATGTCATATATTACATAGTTAGTAATAATATATTTTTTTATAATCATAGATAAATGTAGAACGTGGAAATGAATCTCATCGCGTTGTGGAGACGATATTTCGTACTGATGCACGAGTGACAATATCATTTCATTAATGATTAATAGGTGTATAATTGAATTTTATTTTAATTTTATAGAAACATTATAATGTTATTTTCATTATATATATATATATATTAATCATCATTATATCCATCCAAATAACATAGTGTTTAACAACAAATTACCCCACGACGTGGAGACAATAAGTCATACGTTCAAACGTATGGTGAGATTATAATTCAAATTATATATAGAATAATGAATATGGTTGTTACATAATTATATTAACATCAAAGTATGTATAAGGTATTGTAGTTTTTATTTTTTTAAGGTAATAAACAATAAAGATGAATTGGAAGAAGAAATGATCTTGAAAAAGTGTTGTAAAATTATTACCTCTTCTTCATATGCTTCCATTAGATTTGAACAAAAGGTCTCCTTAGGTTTTTTTTATGCTCAAGGGAGGGGATCTAGTTTTATGGGATGATATTTTAGAGGATATTTGGGTAGGTTTTTTCCGAGACAAAAGGATTTGGAGGTTTTATTTTGAGGGAAGGGGATGTTCCCTTTTCTAAGAAAGTAAGGGTCACTTTAAGAAAAGATTAATGTATTAATATATTAAAAACTAATATTCTGTTTATAATGGCGCAAAATGAATTTATTTCAACCCTTATGTGGTTATAGGTCTAAATCCTCTCAACCAAATGGTTTTAGACAAGTTTAGATTACCATTTAGTCCTTATATTTTATATTTAACTCTTTTTATTATATAGTTTATCATTTACAATGTCTTCTTGTATTCTGACACTATATGGATAATAAACATACTCAAATCATCAAAGATAATATCAAGTGATGAATTAATGACATATATAATATTATTTAAGAACTTTGGATTAATATTATATTATTATGAATATTATATCAATCAATAAAATATTATTTTCTTTAAATACTATTTTATGTCAATTTTAACACTATTTGGTTTTTTTTTAAAATAATAACAATATGATTACATTGACAAAATTATATTTAATCAACACTAACAAGTCATATTAACCTATAAAATAATTGAAATTCATCAGAAGTCTCAAATTGATTTTTTTGTATATTCATAAAATCAATTATTTTCACCCGTCGCTAAAAGGGTAATTATTACATCATCATTATGTCACATATAAAATCAATTGTTGAATGTCTAAAAAATATAAATAAAATACCAATTTGTAGGAAATGTTATTATATCTCTAATGAATATTTATAGTTGAATTTATCTTATGTATATATCTATATTAAAATTTTTTCAGTAAAAAACCATTGAATTAAACACTTATTGCACTTCTATAAATAAAATAATAATAAGTGTCCTAATATGATCCATGTGGACCTCAAGGATCATATTTTATTCCCAAGGTTGTTTCTGGTCAAATTAATCTTTTCCAATATAATATGGGCATTTGTTTTTGTAATTATAATATCATTTTACCCTTAATTGCCCTATTTATTTTTAACCATTGTAAATAAAAGTCAAAAGTTACTATTCACCAAAAATTATTTTCAGCATATTGAACTACATTTTACATTATAATATCAACTGTGTCCCTCATATTTTTGCAACTCAATTTACATAAATGGTAAAATTATGTTTTATGAATATTTTCAAATGCTCATAGAAGGTCAGTAAAAAGGGGTAAAAAGTTCAATAAAATTTTATAGACCCAAAAATATTATAAAATGAATCCAATGAATTACATTGAACATATATAGGTATTATTTGTATATTATAACCAAAAATAAATTTATATAAAATAAATAATTATTTAAAAAATATGTATTTAAATAATAACACATTGTTTTTCACTATTCATAAAAAATTGAATGTTTTCACAAAAATACCAATATTTCACTATAAGATAATTTTGATATTCAAAATTAAAAAATAAATTCTATTTTACCAATTTCAAAACATAGAAGTTTCAGTATGTAATTTATGACTAGTTCCTGTTGTCAAAACCAAAAGGCGTATTTGTAAATAATAATAACTATCAAAAGATTGACACTTGTTTATGTCAAATTTCAAAGTGAAATTACTTGCATTGAAAAAAAATTTATTAAATGGTAAAAATATAATATATTTATACTTCAAAAACATTAAAATTAATAATTTATCATGTTAAATTATTTTGATTAAAATTGTTTTTCAGTTAAAATTTATTATTTTTCACTATTCACCCAAATATGAAATTTATCAAAAAAACACCAAAATTTTATGAAAACAAATTTTTTATGTCCCGATTCTAATGAGGAAGGTTATTTTGTTAAATTGAAAATATAAAAGTTTAAAATATTGGATTTAAAAATGGTTCCCTATCAAAAAGTGGTAAAATTTATTTTAAAAAAAATACATCATTTATAAGAAAAAATGAATTTGTTCTTACATTATGTCTATGAAACTCATAATATGGATTATAAAATTATAAGGATTGTTTAAAATTCAAAATACAGTTAATACTATTAATAAATTCTTTTAACGGATGGTTTGGTAAGTCGTGGTGGCTTGTACTAGGTGTTGTGTGTAGTGCAAGTTATTGAATTGCATTGATAAAATAACATACTATAAATATTAGTGTGTTACATTCTCCCCTCCTTCAATAAATTTAATCCGTGTAATTTGAAATTGTTATTCAAAAATAAATGGTTGATAATAGGAAAAAGTTTTGTGGAAAACCCACATCATAAATTGGGTTAAAAAAATTTCATCATAATAAGAGGGAAAGGGAAATAAAAGGATCGCCAACTATTTATGATCTCTATTAGTAGAACATTGGTGGAAATTAGAGACACATAATTGTAGGAAAAACATAAATATTTATAGGGAGTTATTGAGGTCATCAATCACAAACAAGAGTAAAATTGAGGTCCTCAAAGCCATCAATATATGATGATTTAAAATTCCATTGATTGAACAATACATAAGTTATTAGGATAACCTATTTTTATTATTAAGATCCCTTCCCTAAAGTTTAATAATTAATGTATTTAAATAATAAGAGGGAAAAAGTATACTTGAAAAGTTGAGTATAATCCGTCAACTTATTCCTACCACAAACTCATCTTTAATTCCAAAATATTTAGAAAATATTTAATTTATCTTAATCGTATAGGATTCCAAAAAAAATAATGAATTTATAAATCACCTATTAGACCATTTAAAAAAACTAAATTATAAAATCTCAGACATTACATAGGATAGTGGTAGGAGATGAAACCTTGTCGCATTTCTATTCCGTGCTCATCTCTAACAGCCTTGCTGGACGAGACTGGTTGTCGCACGACCACCAAGTTGTAATTTTTATATCAATAAAAAAATTATCTTAATAAATGATTTAACCATAATAATATTATGAAATTTCAAACACAATCCATTCCAACGTTTAGAATTATCAAAATTACTTTTGACCAATCTCACAGTCCAAAATTTATATGGAAGGTAAACATAATAAAGTTATTTGTTTCATGTAATAACATGTTAATACCTACATCATGTATTCTTTTATAACATGGTAACACCCCAAATTATCATAAAAACTTTTTAATTACATTCATTCTCCAATATTCCTTATATAATAATAGATATATTCAATATATATATATATATTTTGAATACTCCAACAATGATGAAATAAAAAAATCATTAATCAGTTCCAAGGTAGTCAAGAATATCCAATATAATTTATACAAACCAACCATCTATTATTCCAAAATTACTACCTCAGTATTAGGACCACATTATGTTTTTTCTTTCCTCCAAAAAAATATTTTTCAAACAGATTAACTTATTATGGAGTCACTTTTCATAGAACAATATAATTTCAAATCCTCAAGGAAATAGTAATACAGTTCAATCCTTATTAATTTAAATAATTCATATAACTGGTATAGCATCGATTCGACACAGAAATGACATAATTATTTAGTATCAACATAATAACACAAGTCATTCCTCTTTAGATATGTTAATATCATAACTTGATTATTATCCAATAGCATCATTTGATGTATACTCAGTTGAATGGGAAATTGATTCGCGTATTTTTCCAACTCCTTGCAAATGAATCATTGTACATTTGAACCCTTTTTCATACCCATGAAATCACATACTTAGGGACCTTTTTCTCCACACTTATAACAAAATCACTTTCCATTTAGTCATTTACCAAGGTGATTCCTTCCATAATTATCACATGTGGGAAAATCCTTGTTTCCCCTCTTCCCATTATGCATATTTTTCTCAACCATCATTTCCTTCTCTTGTTTCCTTTCAACGCCATAGGACTCATAGAATTCGTTACATATCTTATTAACACATGATATTATTTCTTCATATGATGACAATATGAGGGAGACTATTTCCTTACTAAATTTTGGCTTAATAACATGAATGATATGATCCTTATTACTCTTTGGATCATATGAATTGATGGAGTTCTCATTCCTTCTACTAGATGCCATTTATAAATAGTGGAACACACTAGGTCAGTTTATGAATCACAATTCATAATTAAAAACTAGAAATATACCTAATTTAAATTTAAAATATTTTGAATACAATCTGTAGAAAAAAAAATTGTTTTATCTGAGGTGGAATTTACTCCTAAATCACTCCTAATGGCTTGTAATGAACATCTCAATTATCCTAATCATATACCTCAGGAGTGTCACATCTAAGAGGGCATCGAGGACCATTGTCGTGAACTGGGATACCCCAGGTCAAGCCCGAAACTCCTTGTTAGAGTTTTCACTCTGAGGTACATCTATGCCAGAGCTGCATCTACATGCTCGTATCCAGACAGGGATGAATTGCTCGGAAAAAAAAAACTATACATTACCAAAAATTTTGGATGTTCTTCTATTCTAATACTCAAAGTCTATATAAGGGTAGTGTTTTCTAATAAAAGAATATCTATATCTATTTCTAAAGGTTCCTGCTAAACGTACACTGATAATAACAATAATGCACCGACCCCAGTTACCCAGAGGCACTGCTTTATTTTAATACATTGGCATGATTACAAGGAATAATTCCCCAAAGCATTGATTAGTTTAACACTATTGGAAAACAAATTACTTAAATGAATGTAAAATTACAATTAATAACATAAAACACAATATAATAAATCCTTTTATAACCCCATTGTTCCTTTATATTAACCCAAGATTTCAATAATAAAATACATCTTAGAATCTTTGGAAAAAACATAAAAAGGTGTGAACTCAGATGCTCAGTATGGGTAAATAATTTAGATGAAGTTGTAATCTTTTAAGGCAATATTTTTAATAAAAAAATACCCTTTTAAACATAAACATGAACATAATATAGAAAAAATAAATCAAGCATAACCATATTAACATGCACATTGATATTATACTAGTCGAATAATCACATGTAATAACTTATCTCATAATGAGGGAATGCATAATTCCATACATTCATAACCACATAGTCAAGGCCTCGTGCCAAGACTACATATAATTGTTTTTCCAAGGCCCTATTCCCAGACACTAGTTTGTCTCATGAGAACTTCTGGTGCATCGAGGAGCTATAGAAGGCTCCACCTATAACTTACTAAGTCTAATGCATTCCTCATATGAAAAGAATTAATCAAAACATAAACATTCATATTAAAACTAGCATATTAAATGTCAATACCTTATCCGTAATCCATGAATGGTATAAAAATAACACATACACAGTCTAAAATATCATAAAACCATCATCATAATGTGGAATATTTATATCATAAAAAATCAACTACAAACAAGTTTAAAATGTATCAAATGATGTTGACATAGATGAAAATTATTAGTAAAATGATTTGAGAGATATACCCCTTCTTCATGAAATCGTATAAAAGTATCACAATTTACAATGGAAGACATTTAAAAGAGATTTTTGAATAAAATTTTACCATTAAAAATTGAAACATTTGAAATTAATTATCATTTCAAAACATTCATTTCCATATAAAAATATCCTTGAAACCATTTTTAAAACATGGATATTAATTAAAAGGGTTTATAATGATAAATCATTAAAACATTTAAAAAGTTGATATAGTCAAATAGACCCTCCCATAAAACCTTAAATAATTCCTTTTAATGTTTCTTGTGAAATTTGGGTATCAATGATAAGTTTTTCCCAGAAAATACTTACACATTAACAATCTCGGATAAATAATGAGATTGAGGAAATAACCTTAACCTTGCACTTTCCTTTGGTAGAGTGTACATTTAACAACATGTATAAAGACCATTGAATGTTATTATATTATACCAGAACAATATTAATATTTATTATATCATACATGATTCATTTATAACTAAATACTACCCATTTAATAATGATTTTCTTGTTGAATTAATGTTTTGGGTAATAATCACTTTCTTTATCGTACGTGTTTTAACTTGTTATTCTTGATCGTATCATTTAGATCATTATTTAAATACATCCAGAATATAAACCATGGTATATATGTCATATATATTTAGAATATAAATATTTTTAATAGATAGATATATGAAATGGAAGACACCGTTTATTGAAACGGTTGGTCGTATGTACACATAAACATTGTTTCTATTTCTATATCGTATTGAATAGAAGTGAATAAGATATATGTAAGTACATAAATACGTACATATAAAAATACATATCCATATATATATCTATAGTATCATTATTATGCAATATATTATAGAATTATTAATAATATGTATTTTTATAATCATTGATGAATGGTGAACGTGGAAATTAATCTCATAAATTTGTAGAGACGGTAATCCGTACATACGCACGAGAGACAATATCACTTACTTAATGATTAAAAGGTGTGTAATTGGATAGTATATTAATTTTATAGAGGCATTATCATGTTATTTAAATTATTTATATACATATTAATCATCATTATGTCCATCCAAATAACATAGTGTTGGATAACAAATTACACCACGACATGGAGACGAAAAGTCGTACGTATGCACACACGATGACATTATTATTCATAATATGGATAGAAAAATTCATATAGGTTTAACATATTTATAATAACATCATTTTATTTATAAGATACTGGAGTTATTATTTTATTATGGTAATAACAAAGAAAGGGAAAGTGGAAGAATAAAATAACATGAAAGAGGTTAGTGAAATTATTACGTCTTCTTCGAGAGCTTCTTTTAGATTTAAACAAAAGGGCTCCTTATGTTGTATTTGTGATCATGGTAGGGCCTCTAGGATTAATTTAGGATAGTTGGGTGGTCATTTGGGAAGGGGTTGGATGAGGAAAATGGCTTTGGAGGTGTAATTCTGAGAGAAGGTGACACACTATTTTATAGGAGGAGTGAGAGTCACATTACGAAAGGATTAAAGTATTAATATATTATAAAATAATATTCGAATTATAATGTCTCCAAATGAGATTATTTCTATATTTTAATGGTTATGGGTCAAACTATTCTAAATATAGGGTTTAGACGAGTTTATCTTACCATTTTAACCTTATCGTTTATATTTATCTCTTAGTTAAATAGTTAATCATTTATTGTGTCTTCTTGTATTATTACAATATATTGTTAATAAACATACTATAAAATTCCAAGTTAAACTCAAGTGGTTCATTAATTAAATATATAAAATTATTTAAATCTTTTGGATGAACATTATATTTTTAGGAATATTATATCAACCGATATTATAGTATTTGTTTTAAAAACTATTATATGTAAATTTTGACACTATTAGATATTGTTCTTTATTAAATTCATAAATGCATGATTACATAAAATAAATTGATTGAATCAACCCTATCTTGTCATATGAACCTAGAAAATTATTTTAATTCATCAAAAGTCTAAAATTATATTTATTTTGATATTTATAACATCAATTATTCTAACCATTAATTAATATGGTAATAAATGTATCATCATTATTTTATATATAAATTTAATTATTTAATGTCTAAAAATTATAAATAAAATAACATTATGTAGGAAATATTTTTCAATTTTTAATGAATATTTATATTCTAATTTATCTTATGTATAACCCTATATTAAAAATGGATTAGTTAATAAACTATGAATTTCATACTTTTAAGTCTTCTTTAAATAAAATAATAATAAATGTCCTAATCTCATCCATATAGAGCTAAAGGATCATATTTTATTCTTATGGTTTTTTTGGTCGAATTACACTTATCCAATATAATTAGGATATGTTTTACGGTAATTATATTATCAATTTTACCCTTAATTACCGTATTTACTTTTAACGGTGGTATATAAATGTCAAAAATTACTATTCACCCAAAAAAATTAATCTTATTGAATAATCTTTTACTTACTGATATCAACTTTTTCTCTTAGTGTTTTGAAATTCAACTCATAAAAGTGGTTAAATTATGTTTTATGCAAATTTTTTAATGCTCCTAGATGGTGGGTAAAGATGGTAAAAAGTTCAATACCATTTTATATATCCAAACATATTATAAAATTACTCTAATGAATTATATTGAAATTATATAAGTATTATCTATCAATTATTACCTAAAATAAATTTAAATAAAAATATTTTTTAAATAATAACAATTTTCTTCCCTATACATCAAAAAAAGAATGTTTTCAGAAAAATAACAGAAGTTCACACTAAGCTAATTTTGATATTCCAAATTAAAAAATGAATTCTATTTTACCAATTTAAAAACATAGAAGTTACATTAATTAATTAAAATTTTATTACTGTTGTAAAAACCACAAAACACATTTTTATGAAATAATAACTATCAAAAGATTGACACTTTTTTATGTCCATTTTGAAAGTGAAATTAATTGTAATTACAAACATTTAATTAAGAGGTAAAAATATAATTTATGTATAAATCCAAACCATTGAAATTTATAATTGAACAATATAAATTATTTTGATTAAATGTGTTGTTTTCATTAAAATTTTGTATTATTAACTATTCACCCAAATATGATTATTATGAGAAATACATAAAAAATTTATCAAAACTAAGTTATTATGTAACGATTATAAATAAGAAGTTTATTTTGTCAAATTTAATATATAAAAGTTTCCAAAATTGTATTTTAATAATATTCTATATTAAAAGGCGGTAAAATAGCATTTTATTTAAAATACTTCTTTTATCTAGTAAAAAGAATTCGTTCTTACATTATGTCATAGAAACTCATAATATAGATTCTAAACTTATAAGGATTATTTAAAATTCAATATTCATTTATTACTATTCATAAACGCTTTTGAACGGGTAGTGTGGTTTGTCGTGGTGCGCTTGAACTCGGTGTTGCGTATAGTGAATGTTATTGAATTTCTTTGAAAAAATAACATACTATATAATTAAGGGGTGTTAGAACATGCGAAGTACAGAGGAAAGTACATGGCCACATTTATTCCATAATCCGAGTGCTAGCCTAAATTAATGCACACTATGTACCCTCAGAGAACACTCAATGTACTTTTCAAAATGCATGTCATGTGTGTGTGAGACACGGGCAATAACAGGATTTTCAAGACATTCCATATACCCCCAAGGGAAAAACCATGTACTCCATTGAGGATATGTGGTATTCATATTTCAACTCAAATAGTATCCCTTATGAACTTGTGTGATATTCCTTGGACTAGTTTTTTTTGAGTTTTTTCCCTTGGTCCATTCCTATGAGGGGTTGGAGTTTCACTCTATTGTGATGATGGAGGGTGACCACTATGTAACTTCTGGATGGCCAATGAAAAATTGTTGAGATACGATATTTTATAATGATCCTTCTCAGTGTACTTTTATAGATATCCTATGTCTTAATCATGTATCCCTTTGATTTTACAAAATTGGTCCCCATTTACTTCACGATTCCTTAGATAGGGTTTGTGGTATTGGCATTACCAACAATACATTGGAATTAATGCACTATCTTGGAGGATGTTTCCAATAGGGTCTTATGTCCAACCTATGATCCCTGGTTATTGAACCCCAAATTGATAAATGATATCATATCTTTTCGATGGGGTATTGGTCTGATGGAGTGAGTATCTCAGATGAAAATTCAATGTATCTTTGGTTTTTCATCTTGGTCAAGACCAAATGAGTGTGACCTCTCAGATGAGTATCGTCAGTGAAATTATAACATGGGTGTGGTTTATCCCAGATGATCATGACTTTTGGTATAGATGGGATGTCCTACAGACATAGTGATACCTGATGGGTGATACATCTCGGTTCAGTTACATCAGGGATGGAAGGGCTTGTGGAGTGAGATCTCATAGATGAGGGTAAACATCAAGCTCCACATTGGGATTATGGATGACAATGGTTGAGACGATTTGTTAATCAGAGAATTTTGTGAGTATATTTGGGATATCCTTGGTTACCATTATGTCTCATATTGTTTTTTCATTTTTTTTCTATGATCTGTCTACTCTTGATTCTTATTCATGGTGATTTCAGGGTGTCCTATTGGGTACTGTTATAATTAATCATTGATGGGGTCTAGAAGAACATGTTTTATATTTTTCATATAAAATAATTTTTTTATGTCCTTGGAATACCATGATTCGATGGATCTTTTTTTTCATAGACAGATGACGTGTATACTGATGTTTCATTTGATAGTAGTGCCCTCCTTCTGAGTATGCCTTTCATTATTTTACTATTTTTGGTGGGTTTGTATTTTTAACCTTTCTATTCTTTAAATTATGTAATTCAAAACTATAATTATGGCATTATATATGTATAAAAACATTTCTATCAATTATTTTACACTTTTTAAACCTATGGGATTGGATATTTTTTCATGTGTACAGATACTATAGCAATCCAAGAATTTTACATACAACATTAGATGATTCTATGCATAAATAATCATCCGAGTACAAGACATTGATCGTTATGTCTAGTGTCTTAGAAGACTAGGTACATAAAACATAATACATGAACCTAAAAAAACATCGTTATTAAAAATCTATAACGAGCTCCTAACTTACTTTGAAACCTTACATCTGTATAGGGTACCCTGGGGAACATAGGAACCAAGGGATGATCTAAAAAACCTAGTAAGGGAATGAACATAATGATAAAAATTAAGCACTTGAGTTATGTGGAAAGGCATATTGATATCCAAAACATTTAACGTATGAAATAAAATCATAAAATCATGGGATCATATTAAAATGGTGTCATATAAATTTTGGGGAATCATAAAACATTTCTTTAGTATGGGTTAAGTCTAGACTCCAATCTCGTTTCCCATTTCATTATAGGTCAAGGCTAACCGCCAATCTCGTTTCACATCACATCTCATGAGACTTAATATTTCCCAATGCATTAGAGTGCTATATGGGTGAACCCATATAAACTTTATCATGAATATTAATTCCATATAAATATTATTACCACATATACAATCATACATAATCAACCATACATAAATATAATGTTACACATGAAAAAATGGGGTACCAAAATCATGACATAAAACATATCCAATGCTTGTATCCTGAAAGTGTCCATGGAAGGAAAGGATTAAAACATACATGAACGTTAATATGGTAAAATTGGAATATAACATGGTATGTGGTGTCAAATATAAGTGACAAAATATTAGAAATGTATTATAGAAACATTAGCAATAAAACATTTTTGTGCGGTTTTAAGGAAAACACTCTAGATACTTTCAAATAGAAAATATGAGATTATATTATACAAAACCAGAATAGAAACAAGAAGGTTTTTATAATAAAAATAATTATTTTATACAGGTAATGTTGTCTTAAAATAGAAGATAATGTGCACTTGTAATTTGGGTAAAAATTTGGGAAGTCACCTTAAAATAGGTTTGCTTATCAGGAAGTCCTATAGAGGGAATCATTCAAATACTTGTATATAACCAAAAGAATGTGATGAAAATGTATTGATATAATAATATTTCCAAAATAACCATTATTCAGAAGATTCACATAAATAGATAAGATAATTCCATTTTGAAAGAAAAAAAAGGCAACCAAATGAACAAAGAAGGTTCGGGTAGAATTCGTTACAATTTTATCATCATGGTGTCAGGTGTAACCGGGAGGGATTTATGAGAAAGAAACAGGGTTTATCATCGCTTATAAATAAAAAGGACAGTATGGGGAGGTGTGTAAACATACCCTATCATTAGGTATTACACAAAAAGGTATACCATAGAGGATAATCCTGATTAAGAGGGCAAAAGAGAGGATCCCTTACCTTAAATCTATTGGTGTTTTCCACTTTTTATTAAAGACCTGAATAAACAAATAAGTCTTATCAATTAAGAAGTACAGAACCTCTTATATATGTAATTTACTTATTATAACCCATTTTATTTCATTCAAATCCTTTTTTTATTAGTTATGAGGTTCAATTTCATTTGTCGGGCTTGTTTGTTTACTTGGTTTTAAAAGATTGGTTCACTTATATTCATGTTTGGATTATATGCAAGATGAATGTGGTTGTCTAGAACTTAAGTTATATTATTTAGTGAAAATACAAGATATTACATGGTTTTAATTTTAATTAGGTTACTTAGAGTGAAGTCAAATTATTAAATATATATATAACCTTAGTGATAATAGTTTTTGTTAAACAATGGATTTGATTACAAATCACATGTTTTTCATATTTCATCTCAAATAGTATTCCTTATTCACTTGTGTGAGATTCCTTGGATTAGTTTTTTTGAGTTTTTTCCCTTGGTCAATTCCTATGAGGGCTTGTAGTTGCACTCTATTGTGATGATAGAGGGTGACCACTATGTAACTTCTGGATGGCCAATAAAAAATTGTTGAGATACCATATTTTAGAATGATCCTTCTTAGTGTACTTTTATATATATCCTATGTCTTGGATCATGTATCCCTTTTAATTTACCAAATTGGTCCTCATTTCCTTCATGATTCCTTAGATAGGGTTTGTGGTATTGGCATGACCAACAATACATGGGAATTAATTCACTATTGTGGATGATGTTTCCAATAGGGTCTTGTGTCCACCCTATGATCCCTGGTTATTGAACCCCAAATTGTTTAATGATATCATATCTTTTCGATGGGGTATTGGTCTGTTGGATTGAGTATCTTAGATGAAAATTCAAAGTATCATTTGTTTTTCTTCTTGGTTAGACCAAATGAGTGTGACCTCTCAGATGAGTATCTTCAGTGAAAGTATAACATGTGGAGTGGTTTATCCTAGATGATCATGACTTTTGGTATAGATGGGCTATCCTACAGACATAGTGATACCTGATTAGTGATACATCTTGGTTGAGTTACATCAGGGATGGAAGGTCTTGTGGAGTGAGATCTCATAGATGAGTGTAAACTTCAAGCTCCACATTGGGATTATGGATGACAGTGGTTGAGACGTTTTGTTAATCAGAGAATTTTGTGAGTATATTTGGGATATCCTTGGTTATCATTATGTCTCATATTGTTTTTTCATTTTCTTTCTATGATCTGTCTACTCATTATTCTTATTCATGGTGATTTCAGGTGTCCTATTGGGTGCTGTTATAATTACCCATTGATGGGGTCTAGAAGAACATGTTTTATATTTTTCTTATAAAATAATTTTTTTATTTCATTGGAATACCATGATTCGGTGGAGCTTTTTTTTCATATACAGATGAAGTGTATACTAATGTTTCATTTGATAGAAGTGCCCTCCTTATGAGTATGCCTTTCTTTATTTTACTATTTTGGGTGGGTTTGTATTTTTAACCTTTCTATTCTTTAAATTATTTAATTCAAAACTATAAATATGGAATTATATATGTATAAAAACATTTCTATCAATTATTTTACACTTTTTAAACCTATGGGATTGGATATTTTTTCATGTGTATAGATACTATAGCAATCCATGAATTTTACATACAACATTTGATGATTCAATGCATAAATAATCATCCGAGTACAAGACAAGGATCGTTATGTCTAGTGTCTTAGAAGACTAGGTACATAAAACATAATACATGAACCTAAAAAAACATCGTTATTAAATCTATATAAAGATCTCCTAACTTACTTTTAAACCTTACATCTGCATAGGGTACCCTGGGGAACACAGGAACCAATGGATGATCTAAAAAACCTGGTAAGGGAATGAACATAATGATACAAATTAAGCACTTGAGTTATGACGAAAGGCATATTTATATCCAAAAAATTTAACGTATGAAATAAAATCATAAAATCATGGGATCATATTAAAATGGAGTCATATAAATTTTGGGGAATCATAAAACATTTCTTTAGTATGGGTCAAGGCTAGCCGCCAATCTCGTTTCCCATTTCATTACAGGTCAAGGCTACCCGCCAATCTCGTTTCACATCACATCTCATGAGACTTAATCTTACCCAATGCATTAGAGTGCTATAAGGGTGAACTCGTATCAACTTTATCATGAATATTAATTCCATATAAATATTCTTACCACATATACAATCATACATAATCAACCATACATAAACATAATTGTACACATGAAAAAATTGGGTACCACAATCATGGCATAAAACATACCCAATGGTTGTATCCTGAATGTGTCCATGGAAGGAAAGGATTAGAACATACATGAACATTAATAGGGTAAAATTGGAATATAACATGGTATGTGGTGTCAAATAGAAGTGACAACATATTAGAAATGTATTATAGAAACATTAGCATTAAAACATTTTTGTGCGGTTTTAAGGGAAACACTCTAGATATTTTCAAATAGAAAAGATGAAATTATTTTATACAAAACCAGAATAGAATCAGGAAGTTTTTTATAATAAAAATAATGATTCTATATAGGTAATTTTGTCTTAAAACAGAATATAGTGTGCACTTGTAATTTGGGTAAAAATTTGGTAAGTCCCCTTAAAAGAGGTTTGCTTATCCGGAAGTCCTATAGAGGGAATCTTTCAAAAACTTATATATAACCAAAAGAATGTGATGAAAGGGTATTGATATAATAATATTTCCAAAATAACCATTATTCATATGATTCACATAAATAGATAAGATAATTCCATTTTGAACGAAAAATAAGGCAACCAAATGAACAAAGAAGGTTCGGGTAGAATTGGATACGATTTTATCGTCATGGTGTCAGGTGTAACCATGAGGGATTTATGAGAAAGAAACATTGTTTATCATCACTTATAAATAATGAGGTCAGTATGGGGAGGTTTGTAAACATACCCTATCATTAGGTATTACACAAAAAGGTATAGCTTAGAGGACAATCCTGATTAAGAGGGCAAATGAGAGGATACCTTACCTTAAATCCGTCGGTGTTTCCCACTTGTTATTAAAGTCCTGAATAAACAAATTAGGCTTATCAATAAAGAAGTACCATACCTCTTCTATATGTAATTTACTTATTATAACCCGTTTTATTTCTTTCAAATCCTTTTTTTATTAGTTATGAGGTTCAATTTCATTGTTCGGTCTTGTTTGTTTACATGGTTTTAAAATATTGGTTCACTTATATTCATGTTTGGATTATATGCAAGATGAATGTGGTTGTCTAGAACTGAAGTTATATTCATTAGTGAAAATACAAGATATTACGTGGTTTTAATTTTAATTAGGTTACTTAGAGTGAAGTCAAATTATTAAATATATAAATAACCTTAGTGATAATAGTTTTTGTTAAACAATGGATTTGATTACAAATAACATGTTTTTCATATTTCATCTCAAATAGTATTCCTTATGCACTTGTGTGAGATTCATTGGACTAGTTTTGTTGAGTTTTTTTTCCCTTGGTCCATTCCTATGAGGGGTTGGAGTTGCACTCTATTGTGATTATAGAGGGTGACCAATATGTAACTTCTGGATGGCCAATGAAAAATTGTTGAGATACCATATTTTAGAATGATCCTTCTCAGTGTAATTTTATAGATATCCTATGTCTTGGATAATGTATCCCTTTGAATTTACAAAATTGTTCCTCATTTACTTCATGATTCTTTAGATAGGGTTTGTGGTATTGGCATGACCAACAATACATGGGAATTAATGCACTATCGTGGAGGATGTTTCCAATAGGGTCTTGTGTCCACACTATGATCCCTAGTTATTGAACCCCAAATTCTTTAATGATATCATATCTTTTAGATGGGGTATTGGTCTGATGGATTGAGTTTCTCAGATGAAAATTCAAAGTATATTTTGTTTTTCTTCTTGGTTAGACCAAATGAGTGTGATCTCTCAGATGAGTATCGTCAGCGAATGTATAACATGGGGAGTGGTTTATCCCAGATGATCATGAATTTTGGTATATATGGGATGTCCTACAGACATTGTGATACCTGATGAGTGATACATCTCGGTTGAGATACATCAGGGATGGAAGGGCTTGTGGAGTGAGATCTCAAAGATGACTGTAAACTTCAAGCTCCACATTGGGATTATGGATGACAGTGGTTGAGACATTTTTTTAATCAGAGACATTTGTGAGTATATTTGGGATATCCTTGGTTATCATTATGTCTCATATTGTTTTTCATTTTTTTCTATGATCTTTCTACTCTTGATTCTTATTCATGGTGATTTCAGGGTGTCCTATTGGGTACTGTTATAATTACCCATTGATGGGGTCTAGAAGAACATGTTTTATATTTTTCTTATAAAATATTTTTTTTATGTCCTTGGAATACCATGATTCAGTGGAGATTTTTTTCCTAGACAAATGAAGTGTATACTGATGTTTCATTTGATAGCAGTGCCCTCCTTCTGAGTATGGCTTTCTTTATTTTACTATTTTGGGTGGGTTTGTATTTTTCACCTTTCTATTCTTTAAATTATGTAATTAAAAACTATTAGTATGGCATTATATGTGTATAAAAACATTTCTATCAATTATTTTACACTTTATAAACCTATGGGATTGGATATTTTTTCATGTGTATAGATACAATAGCAATCCAAGAATTTTACATACAACATTTGATGAATCTATGCATAAATAATCATCCGAGTACAAGACAAGGATCATTATGTCTAGTGTCTTAGAAAAGTAGGTACATAAAACATAATACATTAACTTAAAAAAACATCGTTATTAGATCTCCATAATGAGCTCCTAACTTACTTCGAAACCTTACATCTGCATAGGGTACCCTGGAGAACATAGGAACCAAGGGATGATCTAAAAAACCTGGTAAGGGAATGAACATAATGATACAAATTAAGCACTTGAGTTATGAGGAAAGGCATATTGATATCCAAAACATTTAAGGTATGAAATAAAATCATATAATCATGGGATCATATTAAAATGGAGTCATATATATTTTTGGTAATCATAAAACATTTCTTTAGTACGGGTCAAGGCTAGCCGTCAATCTCGTTTCCCATTTCTTTACAGGTCAAGGCTAACCGCCAATCTCGTTTCACATCACATCTCATAAGACTTAATCTTACCCAATGCATTAGAGTGCTATATGGGTGAACCCATGTCAAATTTATCATGAATATTCATTCCATATACATATTATTACCATATATACAATCACACATAATCAACCATACATAAACATAATGTTACACATGAAAACAATTGGGTACCAAAATCATGACACAAAACATATCCAATGCTTGTATCCTGAAAGTGTCCATGGAAGGAAAGGATTAGAACATACATGAACGTTAATAGGGTAAAATTGGAATATAACATTGTATTTTGTGTCAAATAGAAGTGAAAAAATATTAGAAATGTATTATAGAAACATTAGCATTAAAACATTTTTGTGCGGTTTTAAGGAAAACACTCTGGATATTTTCAAATAGAAAAGATGAGATTATATTATACAAAACCAGAATAGAAACAAGAAGGTTTTTATAATAAAAATAATTATTTTATACAGGTAATGTTGTCTTAAAATAGAAGATAGTGTGCACTTGTAATTTGGGTAAAAATTTGGGATGTCCCTTAAAATAGGTTTGCTTATTAGGAAGTCCTATAGAGGGAATCATTCAAAAACTTGTATATAACCAAAAGAATGTGATGAAAGGGTATTGATATAATAATATTTCCAAAATAACCATTATTCAGAAGATTCACATAAATAGATAAGATAATTCCATTCTTGAAAGAAAAATAAGGCAACCAAATGAACAATGGAGGTTCGGGTAGAATTCGTTACAATTTTATCGTCATGGTGTCAGGTGTAACCAGGAGGGATTTATGAGAAAGAAACAGGGTTTATCATCACTTATAAATCAAAAGTTCAGTATGGGGAGGTGTGTAAACATACCCTATCATTAGGTATTACACAAAAAGGTATAGCATAGAGGACAATCCTGATTAAGAGGGAAATGGAGAGGATCCCTTACCTTAAATCTGTTGGTGTTTTCCACTTTTTATTAAATACCTGAATAAACAAATTAGTCTTATCAATTAAGAAGTACAGATCCTCTTCTATATGTAATTTACTTATTATTACCCGTTTTATTTCATTAAAATACTTTTTTTAGTTATGAGGTTCAATTTCATTGGTCGGGCTTGTTTGTTTACTTGGTTTTAAAAGATTGGTTCACTTATATTCATGTTTGTATTATATGCAATATGAATGTGGTTTTCTAGAACTGAAGTTATATTCTTTAGTGAAAATACAAGATATTACATGGTTTTAATTTTAATTAGGTTACTTAGAGTGATGTCAAATTATTAAATATATATATAACCTTAGTGATAATAGTTTTTGTAAAACAATTGATTTGATTACAAATAACATGTTTTTCATTATAATTTAATACCATTTGTATAAAAGGATTACAGAATAAAAAATATGATATAATACTTGTATGATAGATTTTTTCAACAATAACAGAAATTGTTTCATTACCATATTTAACGATAACGTTAGTAATTGATAAATAGTTGTCCTTGAATGTGCTAAATTAGCACATCTCAAACAGTGCTTTCATTTTGTTAAAATAAAAGGGTGGGGAAAGGAGAGAAGATAATGAAATATACCATTAGAATGAAGACATTCTACTAAATTTATGTTTCTAGAGTTATGATAATATTATTCTGACGGTAGGTTCAGAAAGAAATAAAAAAAACATAATATAAAAGAAGAAATCTGGATGAGGATATTTACATCTTGAGACATCCTACTTTGAGAACCACTTAAGGGGATAGGTTTTGGTATTTTGAGGAGGATGGGCGATTTTTTACGTGGGAGAGGATATTGAGGATAGATTTGGGTAGAATATTGGCAAGGCACAAGACTTGAGAGGAGTGAAGAGAAGAGGGAGTGGAGGGGTGTTTTATAGTCGAGGATGGGATGGTTTTCACACTATTATAATCATTAATTAATCATTTCTTCACAAGATAATGAATAATAAGTATTCTATGACCAAGAATAGTAAATGGGTCATGTGGATTCGATCCAAGGGTGGTGACATCAGCCATGATTTTTGGAATAGTCTATTTATCTTATAATGTACATATACCGTAAATTAGGGTATTTTATTATTCATAAAAAATATAGTATTTCATAAAAATCTAAAAAATTTACCCTAACTGTTTTTCAACGTATTGAATCCAAAACTGAAGTCTATTTTTCAAAAATTTCTTTCTACATATGATTATTTTAATATTTAATAATATTTATTATTTATGATCAAAAACCTGTTTTAAAACACTCATTAACTTATTTTAAAATATAGGTATGTGATACTTTCAAATTCAATATTATTTTTATACTATCATAGGTGATGTTACTATTTATTGGGCCATATTAATATTCATAAGGATAGGTTTCTATTCATAATAGTTGGTTAGTACTGACCAAAAATTATGTTTATCTTATTAGACTCAAAAAACATAATGATTGGAACTGTGTATGTCGGATTTTCAAATTTCCAAACACAGTAATGGAAAAATTATTTATCTACAAAACTTATCACTTAGTAGTTCATTTTTTCATGTTATTTTATGCCATATTTTTATGAAGGTAATTTACATTAAAAAACAATTGGTCATTACAGATACATTAGGCTAATGCCTCGCATGTATATGATATGCCTACTTGGTGTTGGTCTTTATCCCTTAGACTATTGGAGGAATACTAGGGATACTTACAAGTATATCCCTATCGGGTTGAGTAATGATAATAACCTCTATTTATACATATTTCCCAAATTTTGAGATAATAAAATAAAGATAATTTACTTTTTGAAATTTTAGTACATAAAATAATAGAAAGGTTAAATTAAGAAAATATACCATAATGTTTCAATATTTCAGAATCATGGATGGAAATAGATTAACTACACTCATCTATAAAGATAAAATAAAACATTACTGTTATTTTTTATTCCTTATCAGAATATTTTTAACCTCAATTACCTAATTTACCCTTACCATGGTGACAATTGATTACTATGGTTATGATAACTAATGAAATAAATAAAAGGATTTATTTAAAAAAAATTACCTCGAACTTTTTAAAATTAATATCCTTTTTTAGTTTTTCAATTTCTATATTGGATAGAATGTAATTTAATATTAAAAAATAAAAATCAATAAAAAAAATAAAAAAATGCATTTTTATGTTAAAACTGTTTTTATAGAAATTTAAATCATAAAATTGATTACAATGAACATAATTAGTTTATTAATAAAAAAATATAAATAATTTCTATAACACCCCCATATTTCATAGTACGTTATTTTTTTCAATGTAATTCAATAACATCAACTACACGCAACATCTAGTTCAACTGTATCACGACATACCAAGCCATTGAAAATTTGTTATGAATAGTATTAAGTAAATTTTGAATTTCATATAATCCAAATAATTTTAGAATCCATATTATGAGTTCTTAGACATAATATAAGAACAAATTAATTTTTCAGATAAAAGAAGAATTTTTAAAAAAATGAAAATTCAACACCTTTTAATGGAAAACCTTTTTTAAATCCAATATTTGAATATTTTATATACTAAATGTGACAAATTAAAATTCTTCTTTAGAATCGGGACATCAAAATTTACTTTGGATAAAGTTTTTTTATTTTTCTGATAAAAATTCATTTTTTGATTAATTTTGAAAAATATTGTATTATAATTCCAAACTCCCTTTTAATATAATTTATTTATATGGATAGATTATATTTTCAAATGGTTTCAAAGTGTAATTAGATTATATTTTTAACATTTAATTCAATTCTGGTCATTAGAAAAAATTTCTCATTGAATGTTGGCATAAACAAGTGTCAATCATTTAATATATATTGTTTCTTAAAAACCCGCTATTTATTTTGACAAAGGGATATAATTTATAATTAATTAATGAAAATTCTTGGTTTTGAATTTTTTAAAATAGAATTCATTTTTTAATTTATAATATCACACATATATTAGACTGAATTTTAGTAATTTTTCTGAAAAACATCAATTTTTTTAATAGTGAAACCACTATGTAGTAGTTAAAATTTGGAATTTTTCATTAAAACGAAATTTCACTGCTTCTGTGAATTGAATTTCAAAAATATGACATATATGGTTGTTATTAGTACATAAAATTTGGTTCAATAAGATGAAAATAATTTTTAGTGAATCGTAATTTTTGACTTTTATTTACAGTCGTTAAAGGAAAATTGGGTAGTTTATGGTTAAAATAATATTATAATAATTCAAAATTACTTTAACACATTTCCAAACCATATTGGATGAGTCATGATGGACCATGGGCATCTTTGGGTCAATTTGGGGTCCCCATGGATCCAATTATGATGGATAATGACACATTATTTTAATTAACATAATGTAAAATAAAAAATAAAATAAGCCAATATGTTTTAGAATATTAATTTTTAAATGTGCTTATATAAGTAATAATTTAGAAAATAAATATTCATTGGAATGATAAAAATATTTCCTACTTCATTTTTTTTAATTTATAGACACCATATAAATTAATTAATTTATGACACAATACTGATTTAGTAATTACCGTATTAAAGTAATATTAAAATAATTCATATTAGAAATACCCAAGTAAATGTAATTTGAGACTTTATATGAATTAAACTAATTTTACTGGATAATATTAAATGTCAGGATGGATGTAATTATCTTTGTTCTAAGTAATAATTTTGTTATGGTTTTCACAAAAATCAATTTCCAAATAATGTCAAAATTGACATAAAAGTGTTTTTAAAACAAATATTATATTTTTTAATTGATATTATATTCCCAAAAATCTATGGTTCGTCCAAGAGAATTATATAATGATAGGTGTGTCATTAAGGAGACACTTGGTGTTCTCTTGGAAGTATATAACATTTTTATTAAAAATATAATATAAATATACAAAGAGCCATGGTAAATGTGAAACTAGTTAACTAAGAGTTAAAACTAAAAGATATAGTTATTAACCTGTATTAAACCTATTGGTTGAGTGGTTTTCGACCCATACAAACCTTATCATAGAAGAAATGGTACCACCATATTTAGTATTCTATCCAACCTTTTAACGACATTTCACCATACGTGCATACGTACAGCTTACCGTCTCCACGTCGTGGTGTAATTGTTATTCACTACATTATTATTTGGATGGTTATAATAATGAGTATAAGATATATAATAATAAATATTAATATAAAATTATTCTGCATATATGATATACCATCCAATTATATATTATTTTAATATCAAATGAATTATATTGTCCATCGCGTGTACGTATGGAATACCGTCTCCACGAATGTGATGAGATTCATCCCCATTGTATCCATTGAAGAAAACTTTTCATTAGATGACTAAAAATAATGTTTAAAACATTAATATCATTCTGGATATGAATAATACATATCATATCAATTACAGACATGGATTATGTAACCAAATATATATGGAGAATGAATCGATTATCCCCAGAAACGATGATATTACTAAAATATTATAAACAAATAATTATGAAATTATCATATATGATATCATAATTATGAATATGATTATTGTATAATATAATTAAAATGTTCTAACTATTATATAGTAGGTTAACATACAATCGACTAAGGAAAAGTACAAGGTAAGGGTTAATTCACAATCTCTTTATTATCCGAGGTTGTTTTTACATAAGTATATACTAGGAACTCTTTATCATCCACATCCATGTTTTGTAAAAATGTATTTCAAAATTTTTTTACTACTTACTAGACAATTGGTTAATGTCAATTATACCCTTATTTGAACATTTATGTTTTTTAAATGAATATTTCTATCGTATTACAAACAAAGTACTTTTTAACCTTTTAGACAAATTTAATGTAAGAATGTTTTTTTAACATATGCGGCGGGTCTGGCTATTTTCTACCGTTATAACTTTGTTGAAGATTCCCTTACAAGATAATAAGATTATTCTCAAAATAATTTTTTTATTTTATAATATGTGACATTTAAATGATTTCAAAAAGGAGATATTTCTCTCAAATAGTTTTGATGTCATACATGTCAACATCTTTAGATAGATTTTAAGCTTATTTGAAGTTGATTTATTTTGATATAAAACATCCATACTATATTAAAAGTTTTCTGATATGATTTACTATGGATGTGTTATTTTTATACCATTCATGGTTTATGGATAAATATTGATATTTAGTATGATTATTTTAATCTGAATATTTATGTTATGTTTAAACCATTTCATATAAGGAATGCATTGGACATAGTAACTGATGGGTGAAGCTTGCAATAGCTCCTCGATGCAAAGGTAGGTATCATTAGACAAACTAGTGTCTTGGTACAAGGCCTTGAAAAAATATTATTTGTATTTATTGTATAAGGCCTTGACTACGAGGTTATGATATTCTGGAACAATGCATTCCATCATTATGAAATAGGATTATTCATATTGCATGTGATTATTCGACTAGTATAATATCCATGTGAATAAGTAAATGGAATTATTTCATTTTATCTTTCTCATATTATGCTGAAGCTCTAGTTTAAAAGACTTTTTTTTAGTTATACATTAACTTAAATGTTTATGTTTATTCATGAATGTTTCTGCTATATTGTTATCCTTACTGAACATCTATGCTCACCCCTTTCAATGATTTATTTTTCCAAAAAATGTGAAGAAGTATTTTATGAATGACCTGTAGGGATAGTATGAGGGGATATAATGAAAAGATTTTGTTGTAGTTTTTTTACATTATGATATAATGTAAGACTTATGAATATATCTAGTATTTCCAAGGCTACTAAACTAACCGGTCTTTCATAACACAATATTTTGTGATCAAGCCAATGTTATGTAATAATGCACAAACTCTAGGAAACTGGGGTTGGGGAGTTTCATTTTCACTTTGAAATAATTTTTAAAAAATTTACTATTTAAATTCATGACAAAAATTATATTTTCAAAAACAGTTAGTATTTTTCACTATACATTGAAATTGTAATCTTTTAAAAAAATATCATAAAATCACCATAATTAATGTTGGATATGATTATTTAAAAAATGATAACTTTTTTATCATATACAATTTATAAATGTTCAAGTAATTACTTATAATATTTTTAAAAAAATTTAAAAAAAATTATTTTTGAAGATATGTTATTTCTAAAGAACAAAATGACTTTTCTAATAGTTCGGTGGTTATTGACTAAGAATTTAACAATTAATTTATATTGACTAGTAACTTTATATATATCTCATAAATTACTTAATCCTATTTTAAAACATGAATTTTACAACTAAGTAATAATTACTGTAGTTAAATTGTAATATTTCTTTCTTTTTTGGATCAAGGTTACATGTCATATATGCTATCAAACATTATTTTTTATAATATTAAAGTCTTACATGTTCCCTAAGAAATGTTGTGGTGATTTGGAAAAAGTATTTAGTGAAATGTTTAGAATGTGGTTGATGAGGTTCGAAGATTGAACCATATATTTGTATAAAATACAATTTATTTGGGCTTGTCCTGAATGGCCCCAAGGCCTTCATTTTTAATGATTTTTGGATAACTCCCCTTTTATGGGTTTAGGTTGAACCTTAAAAAGGATCGTAGGCTTATATATTACATGGACCATAGGCTTCAGAGACATTACATGACCTGAAGGTCTTAGGGAATTCAACTAGACTATAACTACATGGAACAACCCCTCCCCAGCATTTCCATCATGATGGTAGCACTCCACCTTTGCATGGTCATCTGGAAAAGCTTCCCATGAAAGCACAATATAATCCCGATGGTGTAGCCATACCTTCTAATTCAACCAAATCCGTGTGTTCTGCACTGGTGAGTGTGCCTACTATAATTCATCATATTCACCTACACCTTTTTGTAGATTTTGTTTGGGGAAACTGCATTTATCAAGTTCCTGATGGTCATGAGGTGCCCCAAAGGCCTTGAGGTGTTTCGAATGCCTTGAGGCAGACCGAAGGACTTAAGGAATCCAATCAAAAATTGGTGGCCCTAGGTCAATAGTTTCGATGGCTGTAGTACGGAACAATACATGCTACAATACTACAACAGTACCAGCTACATTACATGCACAGTGCTACTACACTAATGATATAGTACCTGGAATTATGTCTCCACCTAGTATCGATCCTAGTTCTCGAGGATGCACTTAGAGATACCACACCAACTGGGCTGAGGCCTAAGTACATTTATCTGGGCTTGGTGTTTGGAGATTTTAAATATAAGTATATTGGATGTTTGGAGGTGAAATAAAGATCATATGAAGAGAAATGATGACTCTGGTAGTTTTATGTTCATGGTCATAGAAATACCATTATTTATCAAGGATAAGACTCATTGTAGCTGTATTTTTATAAACCAACATTGTTATGGGTTTAACATTAGTGATGCAATTTGAATTTTTTTCATTGTGAGCAGTTTGTTTGGAGAACTAGTTCTTGGGATGAGATTATAAGTGATTATTTGCCCATATCATACTCAAGAATATCATGAGTTAGGTTAGCCTACTCTCAGTAAAATTAATTAAATATTAATGTGTACAAAGAGCGTTCAAATTGATGATCTACAAATGTGAGTATAGCACTAACCATGATAATCAGCATGAACATGGATACTACAAAACATATGTGAAATGAAAGACCAACATGAAATAACCACTTAAATTTACCTTTTGGAGAGAGCATCCGCAACTTGATTAGCCTCAAGGTAGACCAGAATAACATCAAGGGAAAGTATCTCCGCATGAAAGAGGCAATCAACTCAAGCCGGTAACAAATTCCAAGGCACGTTCCTTGATCGATCTCTAAGGATATGAACTGCAACAGACTAATCTGACTCAAGAAGTAAGTCATGCCAATCATATAGGACAACAAATCTAATTGCCTTTATCATATCCCAGAGCTCTGCCTCAATTGTAAATCCATTTCCAATGAAGTTGAAAAAACATCCTTTGACGAATACTCTGTAATTACGGAAGAACCCATCGCATCAGGAGGGTCCAGGCGAACCGGCAACCACTCCATCAACATTAACATTCAGCCATTGGGAAATGGGTGGCATCCATCAAAAATATTTCATCATCAATGGTTTATTTTCCCGGCAAATTAACACCAAGAGATCTCAACATCACAAGATCAGAAACCTCATTATTCATAGTTTCAGTGTGAATCTTGGAGGTAGTGTGTACCGCACGATGAATGGCCATTACACCAGCATGAATTGAGGGTGTGATATTTTTTAATATCAAGGAATTTCACGCCTTCTGAAAAAAAATAAATCAAGGAGGCCGTAGCTGCCAATAAGAGTCCCTAATGCTGCTCACTACACTTGGTCTGGCAGATGGAGTGTAGCAGCTCTCCAACTGAAGCAGAATGAAGGTGACAGTTGAAGATTCCCTCAATGTAGTCCCATAACCTGCAATAAAAGTTTCAAGAGACAAAGATATGGGAGGCTGTTTCATCCACCTCCAAACAGAAAGTACAAGACGATTCCATTTAAAAGCCAGCACGCTGCAACATTGCCTGCAGCAGAGGTTTGCCTTTCTAGATTCTCCAAATCAGCACCGATGATACTGGAGGAATGAATGTTCTTCTAAAGCCTGTTACCTAGGATGGAGGTTCCAATGGGGTACCACATATAGACCGATAATATTTCTCCATGTTGAAGATACCATTCAAGTTTTTAATCCATACCCACTTGTCACAGTCGCAATAAAAGTACCTCGATATTTCTATGTCAAATTGGCTAGGAACTGATTCACAATTTGATGAAATGATAAAATCAGCAATGGTCATCCATTGTAGGAGAGGAGGAAGGACCACAACATCACAAATTGGTCAAGATAGCCAGGAGGTGGTCCAAAAATTGAGCAGGGAATTCTTACAAACAATCCATTTCGAGCTGACCATCAACTCAGTGTATGTCTTCTTTAGGGGAGGCCAAATAGATGATCAAAGATAATTGGAGTATCTAGTATGGAGTTTCTCAGCAAATCGGGCGTGAAAAAATTTGAGGGATTCATCTGACATTGCGATTAGGTTCTAGGTAAACTTACTAATCAAACTGTCACTGAATATCCTTATGTCTTTGACACCCATTACACCCATTTGGATTGGCTTCACACACACTTTATACGAAACTGTTACCAACTTCCTCTCATGAATCGATCTAGTTTAAATAATATTTCTGACATTTCCATAAAGATCCTTAAGAATGGTATGAGTCCATCGATACAATTAAAAGGAATAGACAAACATCGACGTAATCATAGAATTGACCAAGCAAGTCCTCCCAGCCTGTGACATGTTTTTCCCCTTCCAGCTTGCTAATTGGTTTGTAATTTTCAGAGAAATGTTTTCCAAATAGTATCTTTTAACCCTGCCCCAAAAGAGAGGCACTCCAAGATAAATGAATGGAATAATACCCCTTTATACACCATGTTTCAAGGAAACTCTGTTTTGCATCGAGGCAGAAGTCCTCCACGAAACATGACCGAGGACTTCACACAGTTAATAACCTAAACAACAACCTCTTCATAATGTGAATAAATTCCTATTATGGAGGAGATGGATCCTTTATCATCTTCCCAAAGATTAAAATGCCGTCATCATGGAAGAGGTGTGAGGGATCATAAATCCATCCAACTTTCATCCTCTGATACCATCCAAAGTTTTCAATGTCTGTAAGGAACCAACTTAAGTAGTCATCTTTAAAAGAAAAGAGTAACCCAGATAGGGGGTAACTTTGTCTGAACCCCTGTGAACATTGGAAGCAGCCCCTGGAAGATCCATTAATGAGAATTGAGAGTCTGGCACTAGAGATAATGGATCCAATCAGATCAACAACTCATTGTGGAAATCCATGCATTTTAAGGATGGTAAAAAATAAGTTCCATCAGATAGTGTCGAAAGCTTTGGATATATCAATATTCAGAGCCATGTTATCATCATTCGGTCGTCTTTTCATAGCATTGACACACTCAAAATCAATGAAAAGAAAACTCTGAATACTCAAACCTGGAACAAAACCATATTCGTTTTTTGAAATGAGGTCCTTTTCAATACAACCCATCCAGTGCATCATGATCTTACTAATTATCTTTGGTACACTATTACCAATAGAAACAGGTCTGAAATCATTTATATTAATGGAATTATCTTTCCTGGGAATCAATGGACCAATGTTATAATTCATACCAAAAGGCATGTAAGATGATATAAAGAATTCATTTATGGCATTTGCATCATCAATGTGTAAAATTTCCCAGTAAAACATGAACAATTTATTCATGAAACCATCTCGACCTGCCTCACTGTCATTGTTTAATGAGAATAAGTCATCATGAATCTCTTTTTTTGTGTGAATATCAACTATATTTTTGTTTTCATCATCCTGAATTGATGGATCAAAACAATTAATGTTTCTATCAGAGTAGTCCTCATCATGATCTGAATATAGCTTCTCAACGTAATTTATAGCAGCATTTGCAATATCATTTTTAGATGAGAATATGTTATCCTGAATACTATTGGCTTAGAGAATTCTCTTGACCCTTTTATCCCTATTCATACAATGAAACAATTGTGAATTACTATCCCCTTCATTCAACCATATAATATTAAACTGATTTCGTGCCATATTTTCCTTCAAATCCAATAGTTTATCATGATTTGATGCAGCATGAATGTCATCTTGTGCTGGAAAATCCTGATGTATATTATTTTTCTGAAAATTTGACAAAGCAATTTAACCATCATTGATTTATTTTCAATGTATTCAAAGGATTCATTACTCCATTTTTTCAACCTTTCCTTGACCAATTTTAATTTGTAGCAAAGGATATGAGAAGGGTTTCCCAGGCAGTCAGTTTTCCAAGCCTCTATAAAAACTTCTCTGTATCCCGAAATGACATGCCAAGAATTATTGATCATAAAGGGGAGTGGAACTGCCCTCGTAGATCGTAAGTAGAGCTCAATATGAATAGGATTATGATCAGAATGTAGTCTCATAATATTTCTCTCAGAAACATTAATTGCAGCATTTCTATCATCAAATTGAACATATTCTCTGTCCAGTTTGCTTGCTTGTCTCCCATTAATAGTGGAACGGCTCTATGTGAACTCAGCTCCAGAAATGGGTACCTTAGAGAGGCCAAACTTATCAATACAAGAAGAAAATTTATCAGCTGCAACATGACAAAAGGAATCAACAATTTTTTCATCAGGCTTCAAAACAGTATTAAAATCACTAAGTAAGACCCACCTATTTGACATACTCTCCGAAATATCAATTATGTTTCTCCACAAGGCACATCTTTTTTATACATATTGAAATCATACACAGATGTCATAGAAACTGAGGTATCACCAGGACATCATGTGAGGGTAATCGATTGTAGATAAGTTCTTATCGAATTAATGGAGAATCTTTCATTATTGAGCACCCACAAGGTTTTAGAGCTGCCATCAATTTGATTTTTTTCAACAATGGAATAGCCCAAAGTAACCCATTTAAAAGACTTCCAATTTTCAAACATCATTCTTGGTTCAAAAACACCAATTAGAAAAGGTCTGTTGGTCATAATAAAATATCTATGGTACCTGACCATGAGGGAATTCCAAATCCCTTGACAATACCAATACAAAATATTCATTTTTTTATCTGATCCTAGTGCAAGGAACATCATTTTGCTTCACCATATTTATCTCATGGGAGACAACATCATTGTCAGTAGAATTTCCATACATGTGTCCATCCAATGCAGGATCATTCTCCTCTCCATTGGGCTCATCATTAGTGAGCATGGAGAACCTGTTTCCAGATTCAATTGGTGGAGCAAGAAGACTGGTAGGAAGAACCATTTAGCCACATTCCCCGCTTGTAAAAACCCGGAATTCTTAATTGATTTCTCATCATAAGTGTTAAAATTTGAATGATATGCATCAATCATCTCAGAAATTTTCTTCCCAGATTCCAATAGAGTGTCTAAAAGAATAGTACCAAAATCCTGCGATGTGTTGTCATCATTTTTTTTTGGAAAGAGCCTAAATAGGTTGTGGAGGAGGCTCATTCACCGGTGCGGCATGATATTTACACAATTCCATAGGAACTATACCTGAATACTGCACTTTATTATCATCATTGTTTATGGCCTGGTCCTGAATAGGTTTTGGAAGTGCCTCATTCAGCAGGGCAGCAGGATCAGTACCCAATTCCTGCACTATATCATCATCAAAAGTTTTGATCGGGACATGGATAGGGGCTGAAATCAACTCAATAGTTGGAAGAGTAGGCTCAGAATTCTGCCCCTCTACATTGATCTCTCGATCATCATAATTATTCCCTTCCAGGGTTGAATTCCCATAATTTCCCCCAACCTCAGAGTCAGGGATATTGCAAACTTCCTTAGAGCGGGAAGGCTCAGAGTTATTATATGGGACTGTCTTCTTTCCCTTACCTCACCTACAATTCTCTTAATCACGACCTTAGATCTTACAGATGATGCATAATTTATTCCTGTTGCAATCGGAGGCAACATGTCCAATGAAATGAAAATTCAAGCAGAACTTGGTCTTTCTTTCATATAGAATTACAAGGGTGAGCTTGTCATCTTTTTTAGTTAGCACTACCTTCACCACTAGTGTAGAAGACATATCCACTTCCACAAGGATTCTAGCATAATGACCAAAAGTGGGATTTTCAATCTGTCTATCCTTCGTAATTGGATTCCCAACTGATGAGGCAATGTCCCAAAGGATTTTAGGATACCAATACATCCAATTCTTATTGCAAATCAGTATCCATGATTGTGAAATTGTGTTTTTAATAGAATTGGTATCAAAATTCCTATCCCATTCATGAATCAGTAGGAATCTAGGTTTAATTGATACAGAACCAAAACTCCAAGAGCATTTCATACACTCATCTGAGGGAATGATAATGTTATAGAACACACAACCCATCGCCATCATCTTCAATTCATCAAATCCCCAAATCTCAGCAATCCTAGCAGTAAGCTCAATAAATTTACATGGCTTCACCCCCTTCAGTATGACAACCCGAGAAATTATTGAGAACATACACATTTGTATTCCTTCTTCAACAGCCTTTTGATTTTCCGATACATGCACAATTATCCCTTTTCGGATAATTATTCCAGCTGAGGCCGATTCACATTCAAGGAAGGAATCACTCCCCATGCTTTTGACAGCATCCACAAAGATTTTATTTGGTCCATCATTTCGACGATTATCGGAGGGCCTTTTAGCAAAGAGACTAAAGAGATTCTTGTGTCCAACAGAATCATCTTCAAGTCCACACACATTCTATCGATCTGTGTTATCAATTGGAAAACCCGAATCATCCGGTTTGGGGTTCACATCCCTCTCCCTTCCATTCTCCATCCCTAAAGAATGATGTCATATATCCTTAACATATATTTTTAGGGGGATTAAATCATTGGTGGTGACTTAGGGGTTTGTTGAGATTTTGAGGAAGATGATATGGTTTAGGTTTCTAGAAAGCATTAATTGTAGGACATTCAAGGAGTGAATGGGTCAATCACACCATGAATGTAATTCAATGGGATTTATAATCCATGAAAGGGGTGGACGAGTGTATGGGGGTTATTACCATGAATTTTATAGTTGTGAAATACGGTTCACATCATGAAAAATGCAGGTTTGGTTTTTATAAAATGTGTTTATGGGATTTCAAAATTAGAGACCCCTCGAGCTTCTTTTCACAACATGTGTGAAGATAAGGGGAGTTCGAACCCCCTATCCTTTTTACCTTCCCCTTTTATAGAGAAGGGTTATTGGTAGGTTTTCACATCATTTAAATTTCTAAAATATACTCCATTTTTATTATTTGTTTTCCTTATACTCATTAATTAAATTTTTCTTTGGATATTAGGGTTTAATGAGATGTTATTTCACCAAATAATTGTGAAAAAACCATTTCTAATGGATGTTTTTTGTGATTCACGAAGCGGTGTTCCTGATATTTCATAGACAATAAATAATACCCTATATATTACTAGGTATTTTTATTTAGTATTATTTATTTATTTTAAAATTCTAGGTGATGTTGGCCAACAATTACACGTTAGAATATATGGATTTTAAGGTTTCTAGGATTGTTGGGGGTTAGGAGTAGATCCCACCCTATTGTTCACTATTTTTATATCATTGGACCACACAGTAAGTATGGTTTCATTTATTAAAATATGGTTTTATGGGGTTAATTTGTTAGTTTTTTAATTAATGATTTGATTTATGGGAAAAGTTCTTGTAGAACCTATAGTGGTTGAAACAATATTGGATGGATTATTAAAAACATTGGTCGAGGTAAAGGGCCTTAATATTATTTAATCCTCTTAATTATATAGTTATTTATGTTTTATCTACATTAGTATATCATGCTTCATTTTTTATTAATTGTTTTGAGTTTTTTATTTTGTTGTGATGTTCTCACATCGATTTAATAGTGGACAAGGATATATAGATTGACAAAATGGTTAGATGGTTCCACCCTTGTCAAATGTGATATGACAGACTTTTTATGGGGTTTCATGATGTTTTTAATTGTATTTCAAAGGGATAATGGGTTCATTTTGTATATTTTTTTAAAAAAATTAGTATTTTATTAATGTGGGATTTAATAGATATTTTTGATTTCATGAATGGGTTTTTAAATGTACATCCAAAATGTGATTGGTAGTTTTTAGTTGGGTTTAATGAGATTTTATCCAATAGCCTAATTTGAGAGAAAAAAAACATTAGATTCACTTTGAGATGATTTTATTGGATGTTTTTAATTACTTTTAAGGAAATGAAGGAGTGTATTTGTGTCAGTTGTTTGGGGTTTATTTGACCATGTGAGAGAGAATCCACTATTTTTTGAAGCCTATATTCATGTGATGTATTCTGGTTTTGATTTCCTGGTGTATTGTTTATTGCATGATGTTATATTTATTATGTCTGTAGGGCAAGAATTTTTTTTTCATGATGGCGTATGTGTTTTTTGGTTACCCATATGAGAGATTCAGTTATGTTTGCAATGCTATTTCATGTACATATTGAGTTTACTGGACCATTGGAGGGTTGATGTGGGTTTAAAATGTGTATGAAACACATGACTTGATTCTGAGGGACAAGTGACCTGATACTGAGTTGGTGATATGTGAGATGGCAAGAAATTACTATTTTATTTTTCTTATGTGTTCTTTATGTGCCTACCCTAGTGAATTTTAGGATGTGATTGGGTGGTATACTTGACCTCCCAATTTTCAACAAGGACGGGCCACTATTCCTGATGTAGACACCCTATTGAAAATGACGATTTGAGGGAATGTTTTATGGAAATCCCTATAGTTTTTGAGGATAGGCCAATGTGATTTATGTGACCTCATTAATGTTTTCTTGGATTGTTTAGTGTGATATATATGACATCCCCTGAGTCCATAGGGATGAGTCATTGTGCATTAATTAAACCATGCATTAATAGGGTTTGGTTATGGACCACTCTGTGGGATGGGTCATGGGTAGAAATGACACATTGATTATTGACCTAACTCTTGTGACGATAGATGGGTCAATGAACATAGATGTATGGCTATTCCATGATCCTTTTTTTATTTGTTTGATTTTGAATGATTCCTCACCCAAATTCTTTGGTTGTGGGATTGAAAACATAAGTTGTCACCCCACTACTAGTCATCATGTATGGGTTAGTTATTGGTATGTTATTACTCCAATTTCGCATGGCGTAGATGTAAGCAGGGTTAGTTATTGTGGTGTCCTTGTTAGCACACATGTATCTAACTTCTATTATTATGTGTCTATTTCATGAAATTTTTCAAGTTGGGTGCGTTTCATAGACATGATTGAAATAATTTATAATAATTATGTAATAATTCACCTAATCATAGAAAAACTTGATATCATTGAGGTATCTAGGATTCTTAAAGGGTCATTTCACTCACACCTTATCCGTGCATACTTCACGTGTTTCTTTGTACATTGGTAAACCCTCCAGTTTTTGGTGATGACATAGGTACGATTTTGATTTAGAGATGTAGTACAAGTCTAGTAGATTTAATAATCCAATTAATGTATATTATGGGATATTTATAGTGTTGGAAAATTTTTCGATAATTTATATACGATTAATGTTTTTTTTCTTTTATTTTTCTCTATTATTGTTGATGAATTATATACGGTGTTTTATTTCCTGAAATGGAATTAACAACCCATGACTATGGTAGGGACTTATTTCTAGTCAGAAGCCTCAAAAGTAAGGGGATAGAGGATTGATGTAATGTGGTGACCTTTGTTTTTTCATCATTTATCCAGCACAGTCTAGGGATTTATGAAGGTGATAAATGAAGAATATTTATGGATGATGAGATATTAATATTTCAATGTTCATAGTATGAATAATGTGTCTATGAAATATAATATTATCACTATAAAATTATTATATTTTATAGTCATATATCAAACATTCAAAGGCTATATTATCGAAATGGTTTGAGGAACTCAGAGGGATAGGTGAAACTGTAATATTTCAATGAATTTCCCATGAACTCTATATGTAGTCAAACATGCAGTGATGATGTTTTTCTGGATTTCAAATATTAAATAATCTTTTTTTGAATTGTTAATTGGATTTTAGATTTCTGTAATCCTAGAAGATCATTGAAATAATGATTTGTAGGATATATAATGAAGTAAAAATATTGGATTTTTATGGCACGAAAGGTTGTTGAATGATATTTTAATTTGACAAAAGTTATGGAGATTAAAGACGAATTTCATTAGAGACTGATTTTTCATATAAAGGGTGAGTCCATTCAGAAATTATTATTAATAATTTTATATTATAATTTGGTTTATATCCTAACCTACATGTTATAAATTATCTATGAGGTTTAAGGAGAAGAAATATTATTATATATAATTTCATGTCTATGTAGATATAGCATAAATTCAAATAGATTTTTGTGTGGTGAGGAAAAATTCAAAAGATATGGAATATGGATTATTTAATGGAGGAGTTATATAAATAATTTAGATATTTTTTATATATAGATTTATATTATTGAAATATCTTATAAATACATCAACTATTTTTTATAGAAGTAAAATATAATTATGTTGATATCATGAGTTTCACATTTTCCCATTATATACTAGAGATATTCAGTATAATGATCCTCTTTGGATATAGTAAGTGATTTTCATCAGATATCCACATTTATTGAAATGATTAATCTAGTAAATATCTATATCATAGAATGAAACAACACAAATCAAGGAGTATTTATTGACTTCAGAAAAAACAAGGTAGAAATACTATATTCCATGAAATTAACTTTATTACTACTATAAATGGTTAATAGTGGGAAATAAGGTTTATATAATCCAAACACTTACATTTTTTTGAGACTATATTAAGTTTTAATGAGATTTTATAATATTTCTACTAATTCAACCTCCCCACCGTTTTCATTTGTATATTATAATCCGAGGAACATTACTATTTATTAAAAAAGTCCCACTATTGGATGTTGAAATTTTCAGATATGTAAAATTTGAATTCATTTAATATTATATTTATTCCTAATTTATATGATATAATTATTTTGAATGGATGAATGGGATGATACCATATCTCATTTCACATATCCTAGAAATAATTGATGCTACTACTAATATTTTGGAGGAACTAAAATTTATCTTTCTTAGGGAGTGAACTCATCGACCGAATAGAGTTAATTAGAACACCAAAGGGCACTAAAACCCTTAAAACCACCCGAAAGATATCCTTCAAAAATCCTCCCACAAGGATGTATCTCCCTTATAAGGATAACCCCCACAATCGTCTCTACATAATCGTAGACCCGCCGTGAGTATGACACATTTTGAAGGATTGTGTCCTCTCCGTGGTGTCATTAGTCTCCGTGGACCTCTCTATGAAGACCTCATAGGTTATCATCTTCATGGTGTCCAAAAGCATATTTAAGGCTGATTAATTTTGATGGAGTCCCTACTCTATTCAGACTCAATCCTCTCCATGGATATTTCGGCAACCCTAGCGGACCTACCTTCCCTATAAATAGAGGGCTCACCTCCTCTCAAACGGTTGTTACTCCACCCTTTCAACTTCAAAGATTATGTTTCGCAAAGACCATCACGAAACCAAAATATGGATCAACAAAGGTAATTATAAATATAAAACCACACATCATGTTCTTCAGGGAATCCAAAAATTGTAGGTATTTCCTTTGCGAAGGAATATGATCTTCTCAAAGGAGGGATCATGTTCGGGGTGCTCGAGTCATCGCAAAGCATATTGGCTTCATGAAGTAGTCATCAAATGAAGAGGGATCTATTGATGTGAATCTATGATCCATCAAAGGAATCCATTAATGAAGCGTCTTCCCTCTACCAAGACACTTTTCTTATTTAAGGCGCTACACTTCGTGAAGACCCTTCACTTCGTGAAGGATTTTCCCATTCTGATGACCCTTTCCATTGAAGATAACTTTTTCTTCAACAAGGACATTAACATTTCATATCCCCTCTTTTAATGGTCTCTTGATTCCTATTACCATCATCCATATATCCCTCAATGCTTGTACTATGTGATTTCAATGTTTCTTGGGAGGTTCTTCATGTTGTGTAGCTTTGGGTCATGTTTCTTTACATAAGCATGTTAATGACTATTTATTCTTCGCATAGCCTTGCTAATGTGAGACCCTCAATGGATCACTCCACAACACCATTAAATAATGAATTAATGGTTTCTTCCATTCATCATGGGTTAAAGGATACTATTTTTGTATATCCTATGGGTGAGGAGTGGATCCCCATTATCCATGCAGTTGGACATCATAATGCCACGCACATGCATCCCCAACACATGACATTAAAATATGATCCCCATATAAGCAATAATTATAGAGAGGATCATGAAGGGGATACAAAATTATGTTTCAATCACCTATCCCTATGATATTTTTCACCATTCACACCTCAGATAGTCTCCATGTAAGCACATACACCCTCAGATGTGATGTTTCAGGTACAGTGGCCATATCCTCCTCGTAAGTTGAAACCCCTACTAAGGAATCCCTCCTGGAGTGAGTCTCAATCTCCATCTCCCTAGGACAATAATCCTGTTTAAACCCCATTCCATTTCTTTTGGATTCACCTTTCACGATGCGATTATTAGGTCTTTATTGCCTCTTGTTTCTTACACCATGCATGACTCATTTCATCTTAGAGTAAGCATCGACCATGAAATCCTGTTTGGGATGCCATAGTGTGTAATCCCCATTACTCATCACCAAACTATGTGTAATTTAATCTTTTCCCACACCATTAAAGGTACATTTGAAGCCTCTCTGAGGATAAATCCCATCAACCATCCATCATGAACACTTTATGTCTGTTAACCCTCACAACGCATGAAATTAAATTGTATGCTTTAGAACTGTAGGGGTTTTGATCCACGTATCCTAGAATGTGTACATAAGAAGCCTAACTGTGTTTCAACACCAAAAATGGTAATATTTGGGGTTATTCTTGTTGAGACCCATAACATTGGTCCAGCAATTTAGTTGTGTCATACACGTTCTGGGGTAGCTAACCATGCATATTCCCCATAAAATCCATAACCATTCAACAAAGAGTGTCCCTCATGCAATAGGATTCTAACCATGTGTATTTCCTAGCATGTAATTAGGTTTTTTACATCATGTAAACTCTTAATATATGATTACCATATCTAAATACATGGGTTTTGATACCTGTATTCTATATAGTGTATGTAGGAGGCCTCCATGAGGTTTAATCCCTGCTAATGGTAAGCCTAGGGGTCCCCCTCATCGGGACCCAATCATCCTATGATCCACCTATTGAGGTGTCCACATCATCTTTCACAGTGTTATATCATCACTCTATGGGACACATTTCCCCAAATCTACCCTCATTGTATGTCTGGACCCACCCATCTAGTAATCCTTCGAGGTGATCAACCTGGGGATTTACCCACTGGATCCACTCGCATCACTGTTATGGTCTATCATATCCATGTCCTCCAATTGTGAAACTTGCAGCTTACCCTGGGATAAACATAGTAAGTTGAGGAAAACCTTATAAACATGAAATGGGATATAATTCCCTTAAATCAACCTTGTATTCCTCAGACATCCACACCCTTTAGAAGCCCTATCAAAAAAATGAATAAATCCATGTATAAAATGTTTATGAATCCAAGAACGCCAACGATGACCAATGTGACTAGTCCCCTAAAAAGGATTGCTACCCCAACATGACCCCATGGAATATCCTGGAAGAATCAACAAAATTAACCAACATCTATAAAGACATGGCAACGAGAAGAGTTTCACAAAAAATATCTTAATCATAAGGGAGACATGGACTAGGCAATGTCTTTTGAGGAGGAATACATGGATGAAGAGACCAAAATACCATCATCCCATCTTGATCAATAAGGAAACATCTATAAATAAGTAAGGAATTCTAAAAAAACTTTGGAAAAAAGTAATTTGGGGTAAAAATTGAGACCACCAACGAGCCCCACTACACACAGAACTAGGAGGCACAACCCTTGTGGAAAAAGCGTCGAAAATGGAAATGAAAAACCTGACATGAATATTCTCCTCAATATAGAGAATACTAGTGTTTAATACATTAGATGATAAGTATGTCACAAGATCTATATATCTAGAACCTGATCCCACCAGTGAAATAGTGGGCCTCACGTGAAACTCCCAAGGAGTTGGGGATGTTGACCGTTGGGAATTCTGGTCTTTGATAATATCAATGTGTATTTTTCTATCCATCCATAGAAGACTGAACGGTGTTGGGGAACTATGCTTCAATTTCATATTATATGTAATGATTGGTGAATTTTCCTAATTTCCAGGGCCTATGCCCAATCTAATGGAAATAGATCACCTCCCACCAACAGACAAAGTGGAAAGGGAAAATCCGACATGGTATTCCCGCAAAACTGCATCTATTTGATGAAAACATTCACAAAAATGGATTCTAGGAACCCATTCCCCCTCCCACCCTCTGAATTTATTCAGATGTTGTTTATTAATACTCATGTATGTCAAAAAAATTATGAGGGGGTAGTCCCAATAATGGATATG
The DNA here is from genome assembly GCA_963277665.1 of Viscum album. Taxonomy (NCBI): domain Eukaryota; kingdom Viridiplantae; phylum Streptophyta; class Magnoliopsida; order Santalales; family Viscaceae; genus Viscum; species Viscum album. The sequence continues at coordinate 408,899,453 of OY728128.1, read as the reverse complement.
GACCATCATGTCCTAGAGGCCTCTATGCCTCATCAGCGCTGCCACCCCCATGGGATGCGTAGGTAGCTGAGGGTCCACACTCCGAACATCAATAGCTCCAGGAGTATATCCCGAGAGTGCACTTATAATTTACACCATTATGTGCAAAATGTATGGGATGTCTGAGTTGACTTAGAGAGGACATCATCTTGGTTTTTGCTGAGGAGGGCTCCATCCCAACCACATCAGCACCACCAGATGGTCCTATAGACCTAAGAGAAGGTGCTACCTACCCATTCATATACAGATCTATTTTAGCTAACATGATGTCAAAATTGGGTGAATTCTTAGGAAGATGCAATCCTGGGGGAATCATCGTTCCTGAATCATTGGTTAAACCCACCACAGGAGCATGTTATTGGCCCCCTATTGTTTTCACAAAGAAGGGGCACATCCCTATCTCAAATAAAGGAAGCACTCAATCCCGGTCCAGATTTAGTCACATGTAACCTCAAATTTATGTTCAGTTGACCTCCCCGACCACTGGTGTGACCATCAACCGTTTCGGGATAATTAATGATGAAATCCATTACAGTAGACCTCCCTATAACATCATCAAATAGAGTGGAGGTCCTTCCTACTCCCACATCTAATATTGAGGTGCTCCCCATGCCAAAATCAACTCCAACAGAGGCCCTCATGGATTCATTAACACTTAGTACAAATGTCCTCCTTGTGCTCCTAGTCTGAGGTATTAAAATTTTCCTTTCATACCATGTTATGAATTGGATGATCCTACTTGCCCTATCGCCTAGAAGAGTGGGGCTTCTCCCCATGTTCCCACTGACTTCTGTAGAGACCCTCCCCACTTCTTCGATGATCCTCATGAATGTCCTTCACATATTAAATATGGTTAGAACAACGACCCCCATTTTCCCACGACTACATGATCCTATCGATGTGGAGGTCATATTCGTGCTACAGATGACCACCATAGACGTCCTCCTCGTGTTCATTCTAGATCTAGTAAAGTCCCTCCCTACTGCAACACTTTCAATCATGGAGGTCCTCCCTGTGTACTATTTCAGATTTTCCTAGGTTCTCCTCGCACCATATCTTGTCCAAGAGGAGGTCCTACCTGCTCTAGTACCACCTCAATTGGAGATCCTCCCAATTTATAAAATCTAACCTTTCTTGAAGATCTATCTCGTAGCATAAGGGTGGTTATTTACCACCATAAGAAGAATCCTGATAATCCTTTCACCACAATAAAACACATACGATTCTCAGAGTCTGATGTCGAGTGCAATTTGATGATGGAACCTTCACCATGAGACTCTATATCTAGAGATTGGGAAGGAACAAGGTGTATCATTCAAATCATTATTGAATGTGAGCTCCACCAGATCCATGCATCCCTCTGATGATACATAATAGAGGAGAAAAATTGGGAATGTTTTTAAGTCCTAGCCATGGAATCCTCATTATCGTCAACTAGATCATTCTCTACCTCAACCATAGATCACATAGTGTTTTCTGGGGATCAAAAAAGGATGAGAAACAGTGTGACCCACCACCAACAATGACATCCCCTTCCCAAGAATAAGTGGTCATTACACTATCTTTCATAGATGTGGTGGTAAATTAGCGAATTTTTAAAAATGGAATACATGATGTGACATCTTTTCAGGTCGTGCGTTGTACTCTCCACCGACCAATCTACCATAAAAAATGTCATCTTAAGTGATATTATTATTCCCAAAACTACCTATAGTTATAGAGTTGGTAAATAATGGTCTGGATCCCGGTTCTAAGATGATGTGTTTTTCGTACATTCTCGCAGTGTTACATTTCCCATAAGTGTTTTGGCCAATTGAATTCATAAACTTTAAAATTAAGAAGTCCCTTACACAGGACGGGGTTATGTGCCTCTGATAATACTTTGGTATGATGAATTCACATATCAGATTTTAGTGGTTAGCATACATCAAGAGCTGTGAACACTACAAATACATTGGACATCAATTCCACCTAATAGAGTTGGTCGCAGTTCCTATGAATTAGTGACCTAAGTCACAAGGTCATCATATGAACCTCCAGTAATGATGTGTATAGAGATTTATAGTTCAGTGGAAAATAATTAATGAGGATTCCACCAACATATAGATTTTTGGTTGGAGGCCGCATACTACCCTCTATTTCAGTTCTATCTGTTTCTAGACTTTCTTTTCAGAAGATATTGAACATATAATTTATAGAACAATTGAATTTAATTTGGATGACCTATCATAGGAAGAATCTGATCTATGACCCATGGAAAATAACTTACCCCATGGGGTTGTTCCACACCTATTGGATTATTTGGGTAGGGTTACTCACTAGCAAGGAAATTTAATGGTCCTTTGTGCACCTTTCGAATCATTGTCCTTCGATTGTGACCCCAGTATGTTTAAAGAGAACATTGGGACCGTAAACCACCATGGCATGTCTAACTCAATGAAAATTATGGAACATAACCTTGAAAAGGAAATGTTGCGTCAATTACTCATGGAACATTAAAATATGGTCGATGAACATCAGCTCGAAAGTGATACGAAATGAAAACTAGATTACAATGAAACTCGACCAGGGAGGTAGGGGCAGGTACGCCATCTCCCCCCATCGAGATTCCTATTGGGGACCTTGAAAATCCATCCCATATTAATAGAGTAGAGGCCAACGTTTAAGGAATGGAAGCACGATATTCATCACCAAATCCCCCTGATTTGGATTATAACCCTCCTCAGGACCTAGCTAAGGTTCCCACATCCCCTCCACATGTCATTCCCCTGGCAGTCCCAAAACACATCCAACCAACCACTCCATGAGCTGCAAGGCCTGCTTGCATTGTTGAAGAACCTTGCAATCCACTGGTGGTCAGATGTCCCCATCATGGTAGTAATCCTCCCTATGATGATCCAATTTTCACTCTCCTCACCTTTTTTGAGGATTTGGAATCCCGAAAAGTGGTTATATCACCTAATGGAATTCCATATCCGACGTAGGTGGATGATATGATAACACCATCAAGTTTTGGAAATTCCACATTTTTCTTTATTAATGGTTTAGGTGATCCACTGCAACATATGGATCACATAATTTCATTATTTGGACCCATTTTGGGAACTCCAACACCTTAGGAGTTAGCCAAACTATTGTGTTTTGTTCAAACATTGGAAGGGATGACATTTGTCATGTAACCCTAGTTACCCATTGAATCCATAAATGAATGGGATGATCTATGGAAATAGTTTCATTACCATTTCAGTTCCATCACTCAAAATACTATTATTTCTGAACTCTTCAAGTAAAAATAAGGTCTAAATGAACGTGTTGCTGATCTAATCGCAAGGTGGAAGGGTCTCGCCTATTGTTTTGGCATACCAATGATTCACGAGATGATGCTAATGATTTACTTGTGGAATGTGAGGACCAAAGTGGTCACTTATATCATCACATAGAACATCCCAAGTGAATTTTTATATTTATATTAAAATGGGAAATGTTTATATTAATCGTTATAACAAGCCAAGCTGGAATATCCATTTCTGCATATGGCACCCGTAAGAAGACCACCAAGGATGAGAGTACCGCAGTTTCCCAAATAGAGGACTCAACATAGCTATAATTTTTACTAATAGATCCACCTACAGAGCTTTTTCAAGGCCCACCATCTATGGTGTAGCCTCCGACTCTGTTGTGCCCGCCTCAAAATCAACAAATTCCCCCATGTAACGTGCCACTAACACTTAGGAATGATAACAAGTTTCCACCTCCTGAAAATGATCCACCAGCATGTAATCAGAGCTAGGATCCTAGAGATCCTTTATTAGATTAGAGGAACCAAACATACTCATATAACAAGGATTATCTTCCTTGTTAATTATAATGTCCATCGCACTATGGGATATTGTAGTTTCCAGCATGCAAGAACCCCGAAGAGGTGGATGTAACTAAATTCCCCAATTACCACCCCAATCACCAGTTCCTTTAAAATTCCCCCAGGCAGTGATATGCGTTCAATGACTGGATCCCATACCAGGTCTACAAAAATAAATTAAGCTTATGTCCTGCCCTGACATAGGTGGAATCTTTGTTTATAAGGCTTGGCAGTGATAATGAGGGTAAATCGAAGCGGGTTTCTAATTACGGGTCTCAAAAATACAATGATTATATGGCTCACAAGGCATTCACCCATGCCCATGGTATTATTTGGGAATTTTTGATTCACACTGAGACATTAAAATTCATTATGTTTCCTTCTTATACTACCTATGCATCAACATCTCAGCATTCATCCTCTCAGGGGATCGTGCACCGACGGTTCAAGGGAACACAAATCCATCTTCCTATGCCTAATCCATCCAACACTCATAGAAATTTCATTCCCATAAAGATGGGGATTCCCCCATAAAATCCACCAATTAATGGAGGATTCATCAATTCATGGCCAGGGGTATAATTCAGTGAATACCATTGAGCTGGTAAACTCTTACATGGTTATTGCTGAAGAAGATAACTTGAACAACCCTCCTAACATCCCTAGTCAATGACAACTTAGATGAATCCATGGGTATGTAAATTAACAGAATTAATTGGTTAGTTCATCTAGATGATATCTGTACAACACTGAGAATAGAAGGCATGCCCACCATAGAGTTCACCATGTGCAACATTCTCATCTCGTTTTACCTGAATTGCCCCTATCACCATTTATACTGCTTTATTATTTAGATCCACCATGACCATGCTATGGTCAGTCATATTCTGTCACGTATGGAATTCAATATCCTAGCCATTGGCTAATATCCACGATACGTGGTTCGACTAGTGTGTAGTGGGACATTCCCTACACCAACTAGAATATTCTGGTTCAACCAAAATCACCAGTCATACCTCGTTCTACAGAGCGACCTCTTGTTAGAATAATCGTACACCTGGAATGGAAATATTATGTAATCAAGAATATTTCTATCAATCCAATGAGGATATCTATCCACAAGGATCCTCGCCTATCATCATATATGCATGAATCCTTTGAGGAGGCTTTATGAAGTCTTCTCCAGTTTGGAACAAAGGTAGCGGCCATAGAAACCTACCACGTGCAGACAATCAAGCTTGTGGAATTGAAGGACATCATATATTTCTCTATAGATGATGATGGTTCTCCTATAATGTAGCACATCCTCCAACTTTACATCACTTGTCAGTTTAATGGCATGGATGTCTACTGTAGTCTTTTAGACATGGGCTCTGGGATCATCATTATCCCAACATGGACACTCTGTAAGATGGTATTGTCTAAAACATATCTATGTCCATTTGAAATGAGGGTACAAGGTTATGACATGATAGAGAATACACTAGTTATAATGATTCAACAAAAGACCCATTTTGGTGGACTAGATGCTATAATAGAGTTTATGGTAATTTCACAAGAGAACGTTTACAATGTGTTGATGGGAAAACCATTGCTCCACCCACCTATGGTAGTACCTTACACATATCACCAACTCATTAAGTACTCACTTAATGATAGATTAAGGACACCCCAATGTGATGAATCTTCATTTTACTTTTTTAAACATTCTACCTAGATGTTGACTACTAATATAACATTTTTGAGAATGCTACAGCTGCGAGAAAACCATGGACAGACCATGATGATGCCTAAAATTTTCTAAATCCTTGATTAGAGGCCAAAATCCCAGTTATTGGGAAATTTTTTTTGTCTCTAGAATGAGGTGTATATGCATCCCCAAGTCCAGGGAATGCCATGATATCACCTCCTATTCATACATATATCAGTCTTGGGTGATCCCAAATACCCATACTCCTATAAGATATCGATATATCTGCCCCATGGAAGTGACAATACAATATACTTTCATGTTTTTCAAAGCTGGGATATTAAAAATCAAGAATATGTGATACTATTTCATTGATATTATCAAACATGGCCCCATGTGTGGGAGTCTAGATAGGATCAAGTAATTAGCTTCTGTTTTCATGGTATTAATAGAGAAAGAGTTCCCTAATAAAGATTCCATTTCTAGGCAAGCACAAGTGTCCAGTCTAGATCTATCAACATGGAGGAGTTTCCTCCTCCTGATGAACCAATTATATTGGATGATGAAAAGGATTTGTATTATATTCCTACCACATTAAATGAAGGAATTTCCAATATAGTTGATGTATTGGTACAAGTTAGCCTCGGTACAGAGACAGATCTGAAACCAACACTGATTAGCGCAACTATGCCTATAGAAGAAAAAAATAAATACATGGATCTCCCAAGGCATAATAGTTGATTACATTCACATAGTTATGACATGATTCCAGGAAAAGATCCTCATATCACCGTCCACCATCTCGATCTCCAAGAAAATCATCACGGGTTCCAATAGAATCCCTAATAATTCCCCCTTCTCTCGGTTCTAAGGTCAAGGTCGAGGTTGATAAGATTGTCAAATCCAACAACATAAAGGAGGTTCACTACCCCAGGAGGGTAGAAAACATTGTTCCCATCAGGGATATGAATAGACTGATCAGACTCTGCATCGACTTATATGATCTCAACCATCATTATCTGAAGGATGATATTTAGATTCCTACAAATGAACTGTTGATTGATGCTGGAAATTAGTCCACATATATATACATTATGGATGGGTATTCTGGATATATTAAAATCCAAATGGCCCCCATGGATGAATATTATACCACCTTGAGGGAACCATAATCTACATTCTACAACTAGGTAAATCCCTTTCGGTCTAAAGAATGTAGGTGCCACCTATCTTCATTCCATAAACCACATATTCAAACAAATCATCAGGATGTTGGTGGAATGATACATGGATGAGATGGTGGTTAATTCTCCCTAGTGCCAGGACCATCTCATTGATCAGGAGAAAGTGTTTTGCTTCATCACTTCCTACCATCTGTAGTTGAACCCCATGACGTGTGCCTTTGGGGTCACCTCTATGAAGTTCCACGACTTCATTTTTAGATACATAGGCATTGAGATCAATCTAGAAATGGTCAAGGCCATTATTTATATGTCTCCTGCATGAAATATTTGGGAGATCTGAGTCATTCAAGGAATCATATCCAACATTAAGAGATTCATCGCAAATTTGGATGGATGTTCTGGGACCATATTAATTTGAAATATCTCACCAATGCAGTTTTATTATGAGAAATATAGATTTCTTTTCCAAGTGGAATGTGGAAATTACACTCAAGGAAGTCAATGATAATTCTATCATTGAGTTCATGAACTCAAATATCACCCACGGATTCAAATTACCTAATTTCATTCTCACTAATAACTGCAAAAACATCCAGGAAGACAGGATGAAAAAGTATCCTCCTTGTAAAATATCTGTTCTAATCATACCTCTCGCTATCAATTGAATGAAAATGGGTAGATCATAACATTCAACAAAACCCTCTCTAACTTCATGCATAAGATAGTTGGTCAGAATAGGAAGAGTTGGCCATAAAAATTCTGCAATTCTCTCTGGCTTACTGATCAAGGATAGGTAATTCCACTTAGGTGACTCCATATTCCTTGGTGTGCAAAATAGAGGCAGTGCTACCCATCTGTATTCATTTACCGTCATTACGCACAACCCTATAGGATCATTAAACACCTATAAATGACGTTGAAATCTATCTGGCTGAACTAGAAGTGATTAATGAGAATAATATTCATGGATTTTAGAATTTTGAGATCCATCAAAACATGATATCCTGGGCATTAAACAAGAAAAGTTTCCTCTTCTATTTCTTAAAATGTTACAGAGTATTGTTTGTGAGAACACCAATGATAATCGATAGGGAACCACTGATATTGGATCAAAAATGAGAGGGGCCTTATGTTAATATCAAGGTTTACCCCAATGGTGCATACTCACTATACATTATGTTTGGAGAGAGTATTAATCCTCCCACCAATGCCAAATTCCACAAGAAGTACTTCGCATGAGGGCCCTATCATCCCATATGACATTAAACTGTATTACCATCCTATAGGAAATTAAACATCTCATCTCCATCATGGATGATGTTCAACATCCTATCATCATTTTGAATGATATTAAAATATAAATCCTTCAATATCTAAGACCTAAAAAATGATCTCACCATCCTAACCACAGGATATTAAACTCCAAGGTTACCACTATTCTTCACGTCCCCCTTTATTTGGGATTCCATCATCTTTCACATCTGAAAGTATCCTTGGATGGTATGGATGCTCAACCGTATGGCTCACCTACCACATTGAACCAACATCCTAAAGGATTTTCAATGATGTTATGAGACATGTTTTGCGTTTTGAATATGATCAGAAGTCAATCCTCATATATTGTTCCCATTTCAGGTTACATGGTGTGTATGATATGTTTAGAATATAGTCAACAATTATCCTCCATCGTTTTTTCACCCATATTTAATCATAAATATTAGACGTGTGATTCACATACCTTTCCACTGAATAATTTCATGTGGAATTTCAACACCCTTGGTGCTATCTTTCTATTTACATTTTCATGATAAAGAGGACGAATCAACATCATGGTTTCATCCTTGACATTCCATCGTTTCCCCATTCAATGTATTCTATGTGTTGTGAAGATCTTCTTTTCCCTTGTTTCTCACATCTAGCATAGATCACATGGGATTAGGGATTTAGTCATGTTTAATGACCTCTTGGAAGAATATAACATAATTCAGTCCGAGTTCTACGAACACAAATTAAGATATCAACATCATAAAAATACAGTGTTCAACTGCATGGAGAATTAAGAACTACCTATATAATTATTTTCTTCCTTATGCGATATTTATGAATTCTAAAAAATTTCATCATTGATTCCAGCTCAAGATACACTAATTATCTCTTCTATTTGGAATTTTTGCACTGATTTTTATGTGATTTCATGGTGTGGAATTTGTGGGCTTATGTATTAATTCACTCCAGGTTTATAATAGCTCCACCACATACATTATATTTTGTTATAGTCCCTCCCATATATGTCCTTACCACAAGACATTAAACTACATGACCTTCCATGAACTACGTGTGTCCTAATTCCCATCCTTATGGGCTATGTAGAAATGTCGGGACATTTCATCATCTGGTAAAACCCTTGGACCATAAATATTTTCTAGCCCCTTGGTATATTGCTTTACCCTTGGGATTGAATGTGGTGTGTTTTGGACTTCTGTACACATTCATGTCGGGTATAATTTATCACTCCATGCATATTCCCATTAGAAACTTATTCTTCCATCTTCATCTGAACCATATTAAATTAAACCATGTTTTGTCATCCCACATGACATTAATCTATTTCCTAATTTTTGCATGCCCTTAAAGTGCATGGGATAGTCCTGTTCTATGAACCTAAAGAGGGACACTATCATCCTGACCACATGATTAAAAACAATAACACATTGTGTTGTCCTCACTCGAGGATACATCATTTCTGGCTTTGGTCTGCCACCATGCTATTTTTAAAGGAATACATATGGAATTATTCATATGAAAACACCCTAATTCAAATTATTTCAGATGATAATGATGGTACAGTTCCCTAATTACCCATCATGGGTTTGTTTCTAAAAATACACACAACCACACTAGATAAAAAATAAGATCCATCAAAGGTCAATTCTTTCTATGCATGGGATAGACCTACACAACAGTATTTCCCCTAGCATTGGTATCCTGTCCTACCTATTTTAGAAGTATTTATGAATTGATTCCCATACTTATGGGATATGTAGAATTTCCAAAACATTCCATCTTTAGGTCTATCACTGGTTCATCTATTCATTCCCTCAACCCTTCGGCCTACGTACTCTCTTAGAATTATGAATGGTGTAGCATATGTGGACATATGTTCGCGTTCACATTAGTTTTTTTCCCATGTCATACATGTTCCTCCATGAGATACCGATTTTCCATCATCCTTACCACATTAAATTGATTCTCTTGGTACATCATGAACTACGTGTGGCTCGATTACCATCCTTAAGGGATATGTAGGAACGTCTGAGCATTTTGTCTTTGGGTCCAACCCCAGGTACATCAAATCCTTCATTATTTTTTATCACTTGTACCAAATTATTATAGAATTATGTGGTGTGGTGTGGACTTCATTGGTCCTCATTCATGTCAGGTTTATAATACCCATGACATTTACTTACCTTTAAGGATATCCCTTTGATGTTCCCTATTGTCCATACCACATAACGTTAAACTGAATGAATTTGTAGACCTATGTGAGGCATGATTCTCACCCTTGTGGGATATGTTGGAAGGCCTAATCATTGCATTTTTGGGTCCAACCTCTGGTCTATCTATACGTTTTCCTCTTTTCATTCCTCAATAATGTTCTCAAATGCAATGTTGTTTAGTACATTGAGTATTGGATTCTACATGGGAATTCTATTATCCATTTACATGCTTCATGTTTCCATTTGTTTGGGTTCCAAACATTTTTCACATCAGAAAGGAACCTCAAACGATATGGATGCCCAGCCTTGTGGCTCACCAACCACCTTGGGAAAACACCCCATCGTATTTTGAAAGACTTTTTCAGATAGGTTTAATGTATCAATTGTGGTTAGTGGCCAACCCTCAACTGTTGTTTCAATTTTAGGTCCTATGATGAGGATAATGTTTTTTGAACATGGTCAATAGTAATACTCCATCATTATTTCACACCCATTATGATCTAAATATTTGTATCGTGATTCACATCCCTTTATACTCCATCATGATTATGCATTACTTAAATAACTCTAGTGTTATCACTCTGTTCACCATTGTGTGTTGGGAGGATGAACCAATGTTGCTGGTCACCCTTGGCTATGTACTTTATTCCCCTATAATGTGCTTCCATGCACTGTAAAGATATTTTCATCCCTTATTTACCACACCGAGCATAGATCATGTGGGATTAGGGGTTTGGGTAAGGCTTGTTCCTACATAGAAGTGTCACAGTTTCTTATGGACCAAAATATATTACATTAAAATTGGAACTCTAGTCCAAGTCCAATCCTCATGACTCTATAATGCATGTGTTCTCTCAGAAATTTGTGATGTTCTTAGTATTGCTTCATAGGACCATGTTACATATCTCTGCATTGGGAATCATCCCATTCTTGACTAAGATCTATGACAGTAATCAATGATCCCATTTATGGTTATTGTATGATTCTAAACTACATCATCTTCACCTAGGCTACGTAATGAGAATTACCCATCGATATGATATCTTCAATCGAGAAGACGTTGCCTATTTTGGTAGTGGCCTTTAATTATACCATCATCATGAACTATGTGAGGCTTATTTCCATCCATATGGTATATTTAGAGATTCCCTGACTTCTTGTATGTGGTCCATCTACCTCACCATGAACCCTCTTGTGCCATTTTGGATTTAGTTTCCTCAAAATAATGTGGACTTATGTGGAATTATTTTCTCATTAAGGTCATGTTGGAAGTATTTTCACCACATACCATTATTCAGAGCTCTCTATTTTTCTATCTTTACCACATGACAATATAATGTATGGGAATGTCCCACAAACAAGAAATTAATCTGGGCACCATATTGTCTAATCTCTATGAACATAAACTAATATTTTTACCATCTATGATTACATGATGTTAAAGTACATAACTTCAACAGTATTCCCCTTTGAAAGAGGATTTCACCCCCTTTTGGTATTGGCTTCCTGTCATTCCACCATTAAGAACAACATCTGGCTTGATTCACATCCTTATTGTTAATATAGTGATGCCCAAACTCCTTGTATGTGGTCCACTAACAACTAAATTTTCCTCCCCATCCCCTTCCATCACAGGAACTCCCATGATGTACGTGGTGTGGTTCCAACCTCTTCACTCCTCATTCATGATGGGTATGTAATAACTGCACCATGTACTCCCTTCGAGATTACCACTCCAAGTGTTAATCCTTTTTTATGCTTAAAATACATTGGTAGTGTTCACGCTTCGAACATTACATCATTTGGGTTTTCATTATATTTCACATAAGAAGTGACCCCCTAACACATGAATTCATGAACTCAGTGCTCTCCTACCATCCGAGACCAATGTCCCGATTGATTTTGAACTATAATTTGATGCAAATCCTGCATCTTGAATATGGTCATCGAACAACCCTCGTTTTTTTTTTCCAATTCTAGGATAACATGATATGGATGTTGTGTTTTGATCATGATAAATAGTTTTCCTTTATCATCATGCCACCAATGCTTCATACCAAATATTGAAAACTTTTTATAGCATGATTAATGCCCCATTCTGTTTTATGGATCCTCAACACCTATGGTGCTATAAATCCACACATATTCACACATTGAGTAGGAATGTGGGGTTTTCTGGGATTTTACCCATAGGAAATTTCAGTTCACCCTTGAACAATATCATTGGATGGAGAATTCATGAAAATCATAATTGTTTCCTTCAATAAGCATGGATCATGTATGATTAGGTGTTTTGGTATGGTAATATACATATATGTGATATGTGGTCTGAAAGTCTTTCCATAATACAATAATGTGTAACAATATCATCCTCACCACAAGGAGATAAATTTATTGGAATAAAAAAAACTATGTAAGGCTTGATTCCATACCTTGCAAGATACGTGGTGACATTCACGAATCTGATCCCCTTATTCATCAACTAAATGGTATACTCCCTTCCTTGGCCTTCTCAAGCTTAGCCTCTATTTCATAAACATGTGGTGTAGTTCGGACCTCTCGGGTTATCATTCACACAAGGTTAAGAACCGAACTCCAAATTCATCATTTTGTTTACCCATTTCTTCAAAATATGCATTTAAATTGTGGCCCAACACTAAAAAACATTAGGAATCCCCATGATAATTAAGGGATGCATCAGCTTTCGCACCAGAGAGAATTTACCCTACTAGTGTTGGTATCTAAACATGATGTGCTTTAGAACTATGTTTGTCTATTTTCTAATCCTTATGAGATACGTAAAGATGCCAATGAATTTTTCCTTCAACCCAGTCCAGAGACTATTATCTTTCCCAGTTATTTTCCCATAATAATGGACAAAAATCTATGAATCTAAAATATGAGTCAGTCCATTTAAAATGATGTTAAACTATATTTTAGGTTCCAATAATTATGACCTTAAACAATATGCAACGTCCAGATCATTTGTCGTTAAATAATTCAATACATAATCTTCATCATATGATGTTAAACTACGCATATATCATCTTCTCCATATGGTGTTAAACTATTAATATATCATCATCGTTTTCATGACAGAAGACTACAAGTTACTATGTGTCCTCGCCAGAGAGGTCCCATCCAAAAATAGGTTTAACCTTTATTCAGACAGATACACTCACCCATAATGCTTTTCCCATGGTGGCATAATTCCGAGAGTGTTAGAATCCATTCAAACAACACATCATTCCACCCCATGCCTTGAGTTCCCTCCTAATAGGATCCTCATCCTCTTTATTACGAGACGAACCCCCAAATTATATGGATTATTAGACATTCAACTCGCATAACATTTTTGGATAGCGTCTTGAAATTTATTGGACATACACTTTGAGTTAGGCCCCATATATTCGAATACGGTCAGCTGATAGCCCTCGTTTGATCATCCTCATTCTAGGATAACACTGTATAGATACAATGATTCAAATAAGGTCAAAAGTTATCCACATCATCATTCCACTATCATTATGCTACAAATATTGGGAATCCTGATTCACATTATACATTCCCCTTCGTTTGGAATGATTGTAAATCCCATAGGGTCATCCCTCTCGTGCACTAGAATAAATTTGGATGAACGTTATTGATATTCTAAGAACCATATTCTCTGGTCAAGAACCTACTATTGTCTTCGAAACTCTGGGTGGTCATTCATACCTAGATTATTTGATAAGTTTAGCTGATACTCTCATATAAAAATTTAATAATTATGTATTCATACCTTTTATCTCAGATTGGGTATGACCCATGTGAGATTGGGTATTGATTTTCGGTTACAACAGATTTATGACTGAGTGGAGATAATTAAAGTAAAAAAGAATCAGGATATTAATGTAGGATCATAAACCAAACAATCAAGAAAGTATAAAAGTATGTTTGTGAGTTCATACAAGTTACAATTACATTGGATTTAACCCTCCTATAGTTGGTTTGAACACATCAATAGAGCATTTTAGATCCATTAATATTTTCTCTGTGGCCTCCAAAATTTTATCTCACCTGTTAAGCCCCCTCACATCTTTGCTGGAAATGTGGGGAAATTCATTGGCCCTGATGCATGACATGTATTCATCAGCTTGGATGGTAGCCATTTATTGGGATGGTTGCCTCATCTACTACTTGAATTCAATCATATATACCTATAATCGAGATATGAATTATGATAGGGTTCTAATGAATGAAGAATGATCATTGACCCAAACCCTCAAACATCAGACTTTTTTTCTGCCTCATGAAGTTTCTAGATATTAACTTATTTTCATTATTTCCAATGATTATTGAGGCTGCTCGTGTCCTCCCACACCCTCTTAGCAAGGGAATCTCAAATGATAATGTGAGGTCTTCAGGCATCTACTACTCCAGTACATAGTTCTCACATATGGTGATGATGTTTATCAATCTAAATTATCCACTACAATTGTGGGTGTGTTACCGATGAAAAATTTGATAAATTTACACGACTGATGGAAAAAAACATTTCAATTCTCTTCTTCAGAAGTGGGCTAATCTCTTTCCTCTGATTCAGTGAGTTTAGATGCGGGAAATGATTATAGGATTTCAGTAGTAAGATCCCCTTTGGGAGAATCTTCATCCCTAATTCTAATTCAATGATGTCCACATGGTCAACTCCAGACTCTATCCCACCAGTGGTATTACTTATCACCACCAGTCAACCATAAGGATATATAGCCTGGTTAGCCGAGGCACTCGGAACTATAATACCCAAAACCCCATATTAGAGAAGATACTTTATTATTCCACCCATTTACACCAGAAACATGTGTACCATCCTAGAAAAGATGATATAATGGGACACCATAGCCAAATTTGACCGATCAGGCAACATGTATAGCTCTGAATCATGAGACTTACCCTAGCTAGACACATGATCTCACCTATGTTCTATCATCTCCGTGAGTCTAGGATACAAACAAATGTATATTATTGTATGTTCTGAAGATCCTGAAGAGGCTATCCCTACTCCAGCAGCACTACTGGATATCGAAACCATTATCACTCTGATAGCAGCTTCGAGGGTTTGGTTCTCTAAGCCTATTACACCTTCGTCCCCGTCATTGAGAATCAATGATTTCATATTTTTCTGCATATATAAGTGTTAGATGTGAATCAAATAGAAGGTAATATGGTCACTAGTGATATGAAGGGATGTGGGAATACAGTTATAGAGTTACGGAAAACTTGCCCAAGGTAATTCGCACTGATGCCACTATTTCACCTTCATTAGGAGAGGATCCCATGTAAGCCCCTTCCATTCCTAAGCATAAATATCCCTCATTATCTTTTCCCACCCACGATTCATCTCAAAGACTAGGAAATGGAAAAAAACATCTAGTTGATTTGTCACACATACTATAGGAGTAGTCAGGTTCAACAACACCGTTACCTGGTGTTTCAATGGCCACATGTCCCCACAGGAGTGTATTAACTCCTCTAGTTTGATCACAAAAATTCTTCTATTGGAATTGGTATCATTGAACACACCTTTGAAAATGAAAATTTCTCACATCGTTATCCCATGAATGTTCACAATCATCCAAAGGATGATAACACACAAATATTGTTTCCTCTTTTACCAATATTTCTATGCCTCTGGAAATACATTATCAAAATGAATCGATGCCAGACATTTTTCCTCCATGGGGATTGAGGGGGACACTAAAAACCTAGGGATGGTTCACCACTCTCTTGGGAATCCAGGTGAAGCCACAAATACTGGATCTATCACCTCTTTCTCCTCACCTCCTGCCATCACTGATATAGGGTCTGTTGACTCGTGGTTTACTAACCCTACTATTACAACCTCGTCTCCTTGCCACATGTTGTCACCACTTCATTTATGCCCCCCATCATCATTGTTTGATGACTAGTTACAGGGACAAGTAATTTGATGGCTCGGATATTTAATCACATCAACATCTCACTAGTGTATGCTTCCGTCAAGCTCTGTGCATAATCGTGAACATGAATTAATGTATAATTGGATGGGGAAAAACTGTTCTTCATATTCCCATAATCCATTTTAAACAGTATACAGAGTTGTCGAATCATACACAGGTGGTTATCATGGTTAGAATTTGTGTACACATGTTGGGAAATCCTCTACATGCACTGGAATTGTGATGCGAACCGGTGTGGGGTATATTGTTCACACATAGGTTCACATTCTACTTGTACCAAAAACACACCACCATAATAATACAATAGATTTGACCGATTCTCTATCGTATCTTTTCCAACGTCTGTATTGTCTGCAGTTGGAAAATGGAATGGGTTAAAGTTGAATTGTTATTCCATCACCATATTACATAGCACGGTCACTACATCAAGCATCAATGGGGCAGTCCATAAAATATTCAAAATTTCTAGGCAAAAATGTATTATAGGGATAGTGTAACACCCGAGACTTTTATGTTATAAAAATCATCAAAGGAATCTTATTCTACACAACACTTGCTTGGCTTTCTTAACACGCAATCGCGACCTTCCTCGATAGCTTGCGTTGTACGCAATACCAAGTTTCACTAAACAACGATATGCTATTAAAATATTATTAAAACTAGCCGTTATGAATAGTAATGACCACTTTTTGAAATTTTATAAATTTTATTTTTCACAATGGACTTCATTTTTGGACTCAGAATATCGAAATTATCCTAGGGTGAAATTTTTGTATTTTTCTGAAAACTTTCAATTTTTGATGAATAGTGAAACCACTAAGTGGTAGGTTAAAAACGGAATTTTTCATAAAACTTAATTTTACCGCTTCTGTGAATGGAATTTCAAAAATCCGACAGACACGGTTGATATCAGTAAGTAGAATGTGGTTCAATGAGATAAAAATAATTTTTTGGTGAATAGTAACTTTTTACTTTTTTTACCGCGGTTAATAGTAAATAGGGTAACTAATGGAAAATATGATATTAATATTACCCTAACACATGTACTAATTCTATTGGACAAGTATAATTCGACCAAAAACAATCTTAGGAATAAAATATGACCATTTAGGCCCACTTGGATTAGATTAGGACATTTATTATTAATTTATTTAAAGAAGGGTTAAAATAGTTAAAATCAAATTTTAATAAATAAATCATTTTTAATATAGGGTTATACATAAGATAAATTCGACTATAAATATTCATTAGAAAGCTAAAAAAAATTCCTACATAAGGATATTTTATTTATAATTTTTAGACTTTAAATAAATTAATTTATTTATGACACAACAATGATGCAGTAATTACCCTTTTAAGGAAATGTTAACATAATTGATGTTATAAACACCAAAATAAATGTAATTTGAGACTATTTATGAATTACACTAATTTTCTAGGTCAATATGATATATTATTGTTGATTTAATCAACTTGTTTCGAACATATAATTCTGTTATGACTTTCAAAAAAATCATATATCAAATAGTGTCAAAATTGACACAAAATAGTTCATAAATAAAATAAAATATTATTAATTGTTATTTTATTCCTAAAAATCTATGGTTCGTCCAAATGACTTAGATAAAGATATATATGTTAATAATAAACAATTTGGGGTTCGTTTGGCATGTTATAGTAAGTGTATTAAACATATAATGTAAGAAAACAAAAAGACACGGTAAAAGTTAAATTATTTAACTTAGAGTTAAATCTAATTGATAAGGTTAAAATAATAACCTAAACTTGTCTAAATCCTATTGGTTGATAGGATTTCGACCCATCCCCACTTTAGCTTCGAAATAAGCCCCATTGGAACCATTATAAACCAATTTTGACTTTAATATAAAATAATATTTTGAGATATTCCTAAGGTGTCCCTCTCCTCCCTTATAAAAGGGCACCTCCTCCCCCTCCTCCTCACACCAAATTGAGCACTCATGCTCGGCCAACCCCGGCCAAAATCACTTCTCCACTTCCCTAGAATAATCCTAGAGGTTCTGGTCTTCTTCAAAGACCAATCTTAGTTCCTTAAGTGGAGGATTCAAAGAGACGTTCCAAAGAAGAGGTAATATCCATTACCGATCTTTTCAATTTCTTTCTTTTCAACTTCTTCTTCTTTAGTTGTTTCATGATAAAGTAATAACATCAGTATTAATTACATAATGATATGTTATTATAAATATGAAACAACCCTAATTCACCTTCTATCCATCCTATGGAAAAATGAAATCACCGTGCGTGCGTATGTAAGGAATACCGTCTCCACGCCGTGGTGTAATCTATTTTCCACCATCACCTTTCAAGGATGGGTATAATGGTGTAATGAGTAACTATATATGATTATTATGAAGTAATATTGATACTGAAATAATATATATATACTCCAATACAATTCCACGATCATAGGAATGATATCATCACTCGTGTGTACGTACGGAATACCGTCTCCACGATGTGATGCGACTCGTTATACATGATCTTCATTTCATAATGGTTATATAAATGAATTGAATGAATGAATATGGTATATACTACACTAATAACATTCTGGAAATGAATTATCTATAACCTAAAGATAAGAATAAGAATTTATTCGACAAAACACGCATAAGAACAAAAAGTTATAAAGACCCGAGTAACCAGTAACAATGAAATATTACTAACAAGAAGCTAATAATATGACCATATATGATATCATATCAATATGTATGATTCTGGAATAAGTAAATAACATTATTTAAACCATTATACAGGATCTTAGGACATGTACAGAGCAAATCGGACCTAAGGTAATGGAAATATAACAATCTCATTTTTATCCGAGATTGTTTATACTTTGAAATTTACTGGGGTGTATTTTATCATTCACATCCATGCTTCCTTAATATGTAACATTATTTCCATCCACCTACAATTGTTTAAATCCAATTTTACCCTTCGGTGAGTTTTTAGTAAAAGATATGAAAGGAATCTTTTGTCGTTTTTCATACGAGGTACTTTTTTGACTTTTCCGACAAAAGTACAAAGAATGTTTTTTTTAACTTATACTGCATGAAAGGATTTTTAAAACATTATTTCCAAGAAGCTTCCTTTACAAGTTTTCAAGTTTATTTTTAATCAACTTCTTTTATTTTAAGTTGTATGACATGTTATGAATGGAAAAATGTTTTTGAAGAATAAATGATATTTTCCTCAAGAATGGAGTCAAGTGTTTTATCAAAATTATTTTCCATCTAAGATAATAAAGGGTTCTGTTTTATCACTATTATTAAATTGATTTGATCATGTTGTGATGGAATTATTTTTATGAATTCCTTTATCTTATATGAATTGATTTATGATGTCATGATGTTTCAAGAATCCCATTTTTGTTACATGTGTTATGCGATGATGTATGTTTTATGATTATGTGGCACACATAAGAAAGGATTCATTATAAGATGGGTGAGACCTATATCTCCCTCCAATGCATTGGGTAAAGATTTATATCTCATGAGATAGACATGGCTGGAACGGAAGGTTATTTCGGTTCAGTGATACAGGACTAAAACGAGGAGTGAACTCGGTTCAGAAAGGGACTTTGTCCACTAAGATAGTCTTGGAAATGAGTCATGACTAACAAGAAATGATTTTTCATGATTATGTGTGCATGCCACAAGGTTTCAAGTTTTATGTTATGATTATGGGGATCTCATTTTCACTTCTATGATTTATTCCATGTTAAGATATTATGATCTCTATTGCAGGTTAAGATTTTAAAAAAGATATGATATGATTTTTATTTCCTTTATTTGCCCTTGCTGAGCATTTGAGCTCACCCTTTTATGTTTTCTTTTCCCCAGGTCAGGAAGATGGATTTTAAGTAGAATATGAAAAAAGGGACCCTAGATATGATGAAATAAATGGGAGACACTGTAGAAGATTTATGAACCAGTTGTTTATGTTTCCCAGTTTCTAAAGACACTATACCTATGCGGTCCTTTGTGGTTTTGTCATATGTTGTAATACGTGTGATTCAATTTTGAAGTATTAACAATGTATGTAAAGTATGGGTCATTATAGTTGGTATCATTGGAAAGGTATAGTCAACCTTTGGAAACTAGGATGTGAAATCCTTAGTAAGAACCCTAAGGATAAGTCTAAGCATAGAAGACAATCTTAGTGTTTTAGAAATGGCCATGAATAACCTAGGATAAGACCTTAAGCATGGAAATTTTATTCTTGAATTATGTGGTTTTCCTATTATAATTAGTGTTGCTCACACTATTCTTCTTGGTTTTAGTCAATGGCTAGAACCCGAAGGAACCGTGTTAATGCGGAATGTGATAGGCAATGCAATGATTGTCCCCCTGAGCAACCAAATGATATGGGAGCTGGAATGAAAAATCGTGTAGCCATGCTCACAAAACATTCTCAAGCTATGAATCATGCAGGACTTCCAAACGAGCAAAGGAAGGAGAAACATTCTGTTGAATCCTTCATGAGGCAGCGTCCACCGTCTTTCAGCGGGTCTACTGATCCATTAGTTGCTGAACAATGGATTAGTACTACTGAAAAGATATTTTCAGTTCTTCAATGTTCTGAACATGATAAAGTCATCATAGCAGTGTATCGTTTGGAAGGAGATGCTGATCAATGGTGGAATCTTATTAAGAATACGAGGCAAAGGGATGAAATTGAGTCCATGGAATGGGACGAGTTCAAGAACTTATTTTTCAATAAGTACTTCCCTCGTATTCTCTGAAAAAAGATGGAGAAAGAGTTTCTTGAACTGAAGCAAAGGGATGATGAATCTGTTGGTACCTATGAAGCAAATTTTACAAGACTTGCAAGGTACGCTTCTGGTATTATTATCCAACCTGAGAGTAAGATCGATCGATTCTTTAGTGGCATAAAACCAAGTCTTCGAAGGGCTTTAGCCATAAGGGACTTCAATAGCTACGAGGAAATCGTTCGATGTGCTCTCAAAGTCGAGATGGAGATTGGAGTAACCCATCAGTCAAATGGGTTTGATAAGAAGGGGAAGATGGAATTCAAAGGAAAATCTAAAGAGCACACTGAAAAGAAGATGAGCTTTCCCTTCTGCTCAAAGTGTGGAAAGAAACATGGAGGAAGTTTCCTTAAAGGGACAAGTAAATGTTTTAAATGTGGAAAGGAAGGTCATCGGGCATTTGAATGCCGTGATAATGGGAAGAAGATGTCTAATGACGCAAACAAATGAAGGGATACACAGAATGAACCTACTACACTTCAATGTTTCAAGTGCAAGGAGATGGGGCATTATGCCAATCAATGCCCAAATCCAAGGTTTGATGATGATGGTCGACGTCAACAAAATCTTAAGGCTAAAGACAAAGGAAAGTCACATGCAATTTCTATCAGCGATGTGGAGTACGATAACGAAGTGGTCAAAGGTACACTTACCATCCACTCTAAAGTAGCAAATGTTTTATTTGATTCTGGATCCACCCACTCTTTTATTTCTAAAGAATTTTCTAAGGGTATCACCATATTTCCTCAACAATTAGATGTTGAGTTAGCTGTGACAACACCTAATGGCACAACAGTCGCATCAAAAGTTTATAATTCTTCTCCGATCGAAGTTTGTGGGAATGTGCTTCCTGAAAATCTTGTGATCCTTCCTATAGTGGAATTTGATGTGATTCATGGCATTTATTGGCTTTCTCTACATGGAGCTCATATCAATTGCCAAAGAAGGGAAGTCACATTTCATATTCCAGATCAATCTACGATCGTCTATCGATGCAAGGATGAATATAACCTTCCAGTGGAAATTCCGTCCATCTTATGGGTCTTGATTCCACTAAATGAAGGTTATTTCTCTCAAATGGTTGGTGAGAAACTCACGATTAAGAATATTCCCATCGTACGGGATTTTGATAATGTCTTCCCGGAGGAATTACCGGGTCTTCCACCAAATCGTGAAGTTGAGTTTTCAATAGAACTCGTACCGGGTGCTTTGCCTATTTCAAAGACACCTTATAGAATGGCCCCAATTGAGTTGCAGGAATTGAAGAAGCAACTCCAAGAGAATCTTCATAAGGGATTCATACGCCCTAGTGCATCACCTTGGGGAGCACCTGTTCTATTTGTTAAGAAGAAAGATGGATCAATGAGACTCTGCATTGATTATCAAGAACTTAACAAGATCACTATCAAGAAAAAATATCATCTTCCATGCATTGATGACTTATTTGACCAACTACGCGGAGCTCAATACTTTTCCAAGATTGATCTTCGTTCAGGGTATCATCAATTAAGGGTCAAAAGGGAGGATATACCAAATACGGCTTTCCGTACAAGGTATGGACACTATGAATTTATAGTGATGCCATTTGGTCTTACTAATGCCCCTGCTATCTTCATGGATCTAATGAATAGAGTCTTTAGAGACTATCTTGATCAATTTGTTGTAGTCTTTATAGACGATATTCTTTTCTATTCAATGATCAAGGAAGAGCATGAAGATCACTGGAGAATTATATTGAAGACCCTGAGAAAGGAGAAGCTTTATGCCAAATTTACCAACTGTGAATTTTGGCTTCAAAAAGTTGCATTTTTGGGTCACATAATCTCAAAAGAGGGGATATCTGTGGATCCAGCAAAAATAGAGGTTATCGAATGATGGTCGAGACCAACAACAGTAATTGAGATCCGAAGTTTTCTTGGTTTGGCTGGATATTATCGACGTTTTGTAAAGGATTTTTCACGATTATCTAATCCACTCACCAAGTTGACTCGGAAAGGAGTTAAGTTTGTTTGGACAGAGGAATGTGAAAAGAATTTTAAGGAGTTGAAAAGAAGGTTATCCAGTGCACCTGTACTCACATCGCCTTGTAGTGGAGAAAGGTTTGTGATCTACAGTGATGCATCCAAGAAGGGATTGGGGTGTGTTCTTATGAAAAATGATATGGTGATAGCTTATGCCTCACGACAGTTGAAAATCAATGAGCAAAATTACCCAACACATGATTTGGAGTTGGCTGCGGTAATCTTTGCATTAAAGATTTGGAGGCATTACCTTTTTGGTGAAAGGTTTGATATTTATACTAATCATAAAAGTTTAAAGTATATTTTCACACAAAAGGAGCTGAATATGCGTCAAAGAAGATGGTTGGAGCTGATTAAGGATTATGACTGCTCAATCCATTACCACCCTGGGAAAGCAAACAAGGTGGAAGATGCATTAAGTCGACACGACCATGCTAGTTTATCAATGATGAGGATCACAAAAGATCCAATATTTATGGATTTACAATGGATGGATCTTGGAATTATAATGGAAGGGGAAAAATATTATCTTTCTCAAATGAATGTTCAACGATCTATACATGTGAAGATTAAAGAGGCACAGAAAGAAGATGTCGAGTTACAAAAGAAGGTGAGAAATGTTCCTGAATTCAACCTTGATTGTGATGGGATAATAAAGTTCAAGAATCAGGTTTGTGTTCCTCCCATCCCCGAATTAAAGAAGGAACTGCTGGATGAGGCTCATAGTTCTTCATTCTCTATTCATCCTGGAAGCACGAAGATGTATAGGGACCTGAAAGAGTACTTCTGGTGGGATGGCATGAAAAGAGATGTTGCTGAATATGTCTCTCGATGCTTGGTTTGTCAACAAGTTAAATCTGAGAGACAAAAGTCTAAGGGGATGTTACAACCATTACCCATACCCGAATGGAAATGGGAAAACATCACTATGGACTTTGTCACAGGACTTCCTATAACATCCAAAGGCGATAATGCTATCTGGGTCATAGTTGATCGTCTTACAAAGTCTGCACACTTCATTTCTATTAAAGAGGATTTCTCTCTAGATCAGCTTGCCGGGATATATGTAAAGGAAGTGGTAATATTGCATGGAGTACCACTCTCTATTATATCTGATCAGGACCCGAGATTTACCTTGATGTTCTGGCGAAGTCTTCAGCATACTCTGGATACAGAGTTGAGTTTCAGCATTGCTTATCATCCCCAGACAGACGGTCAGTCTGAGAGAACAATTCAAACCCTAGAAGATATGTTGAGAGCTTTCTCTATGGATTTCAAAGGAGGTTGGGATCAACACCTACCTTTGGTGGAATTTTCTTATAATAATAGCTTTCACTCCAGTATTCAAATGGCTCCTTATGAAGCTCTCTATGGAAAGAAATGCATGACACCAACTTGCTGGGATGAAGTTGGGGAAAGAAAGCTATTAGGACCTGATCACGTTGATGAAATGGCAGAAAAGGTCAGATCTATAAGAGCAGCTCAGAGTCGACAGAAAAGCTATGTCGACAACCGAAGAAAAGACCTAGAGTTTGAAGTGGGTGATAAAGTGTTCTTACGAATATCTCCCTGGAAGAGGGTTATGAGATTTGGAATGAAGGGGAAGTTGAGCCCTAGATATATCAGTCCTTTGGAAATACTGGATCGTGTTGGTAAGGTAGCTTACCGATTGGCGCTTCCACCGAATCTCTCTCAAGTTCACGATGTGTTCCATGTATCTCTCCTGAGAAAGTACATACCGGATCCTTCACATGTACTCAGCTCAGAAGTTGTACCGCTGGAGCAAGATCTTTCTTATGAAGAACAGCCGATAGAGATTCTGGATCGTAGCGAAAAAGTCCTACGAAACAAGACCACTCGATTGGTGAATGTTTTATGGAGGAACAACCAACTTGAAGAAGCTACATGGGAGCTTGAGGATAAGATGAGGGAGAAGTATCCTCATCTGTTTGTTACAAAGTGACGAATTTCGAGGGCAAAATTCTTTTTAAGGGGGGTAGAATGTAACACCCGAGACTTTTATGTCATAAAAATCATCAAAGGAATCTTATTCTACACAACACTTGCTTGGCTTTCTTAACACGCAATCGTGACCTTCCTCGATAGCTTGCATTGTACGCAATACCAAGATTCACTAAACAACGATATGCTATTAAAATATTATTAAAACTACCCGTTATGAATAGTAATAACCACTTTTTGAAATTTTATAAATTTTATTTTTCAAAATGGACTTCATTTTTGGACTCAGAATATCGAAATTATCCTAGGGTGAAATTTTGGTATTTTTCTGAAAACATTCAATTTTTGATGAATAGTGAAACCACTATGTGGTAGGTTAAAAACTGAATTTTTCATAAAACTTAATTTTACCACTTCTGTGAATGGAATTTCAAAAATCCGACAGACACAGTTGATATCAGTAAGTAAAATATTGTTCAATGAGATAAAAATAATTTTTTGATGAATAGTAACTTTTTACTTTTTTTACAGCGGTTAATAGTAAATAGGGTAACTAATGGTAAATATGTTATTAATATTACCATAACACATGTCCTAATTCTATTGGACAAGTTTAATTCGACCAAAAACAAACTTAGGAATAACATATGACCATTTAGGCCCACTTGGATTAGATTAAGACATTTATTATTAATTTATTTAAAGAAGGGTTAAAATAGATAAAATCAAAGTTTAATAAATAAATCATTTTTAATATAGGGTTATACATAAGATAAATTCGACTATAAATATTAATTAGAAATCTAAAAAGATTTTATACATAATTATATTTTATTTATAATTTTTAGACTTTAAATAAATTAATTTATTTATGACACAACGATGATGCAGTAATTACCCTTTTAAGGAAATGTTAACATAATTGACGTTATAAACACCAAAATAAATGTAATTTGAGACTCTTTATGAATTCCACTAATTTTATAGGTCAATATGATATATTATTGTTGATTTAATCAACTTTTTTCGAACATATAATTCTGTTATGACTTTCACAAAAATCATATATCAAATAGTGTCAAAATTGACACAAAATAGTTCATAAATCAAATATTATGTTATTAGTTGTTATTTTATTCCTAAAAATATATGGTTCGGCCAAATGACTTAGATAAGGATATATATGTTAATAATAAACAATTTGGGGTTCGTTTGGGATGTTATAGTAAGTGTATTAACCATATAATGTAAGAAAACAAAAAGACACGGTAAAAGTTAAATAATTTAACTTACAGTTAAATATAATTGATAAGGTTAAAATAATAACCTAAACTTGTCTAAATCCTATTGGTTGATAGGATTTCGACCCATCCCCACTTTATATTCTAAATAAGCCCCTTTGTAACCATTATAAACCAATTTTGACTTTAATATAAAATAATATTTTGAGATATTCCTAAGGTGTCCCTCTCCTCCCTTATAAAAGGGCACCTCCTCCCCCTCCTCCTCACACCAAATTGAGCACTCAATCTCGGCCAACCCCTGCCAAAATCCCTTCTCCGCTTCCCTAGAATAAGCCTAGAGGTTCTGGTCTTCTTCAAAGACCAATCTTAGT
Organism: Viscum album; assembly: GCA_963277665.1. Lineage (NCBI taxonomy): Eukaryota > Viridiplantae > Streptophyta > Magnoliopsida > Santalales > Viscaceae > Viscum > Viscum album. The sequence continues at coordinate 408,872,795 of OY728128.1, read as the reverse complement.
TCCTTAAGTGGAGGATTCAAAGAGGCGTTCCAAAGAAGCGGTAATATCCATTACCGATCTTTTCAAATTCTTTCTTCTTCAACTTCTTCTTATTTAGTTTTTTCATGATAAAGTAATAACATCAGTATTAATTACATACTGATATGTTATTATAAATATGAAACAACCCTAATTCACCTTCTATCCATCCTATGGAAAAATGAAATCACCGCGCGTGCGTACGTACGGAATACCGTCTCCACGCCGTGGTGTAATCTATTTTCCACCATCACCTTACAAGGATGGGTATAATGGTGTAATGAGTAACTATATATGATTATTATGAAGTAATATTGATACTGAAATAATATATATATACTCCAATACAATTCCACGATCATAGGAACGATATCATCACTCGTGCGTACGTACGGAATACCGTCTCCACGATGTGATGCGACTCGTTCTACATGATCTTCATTTCATAATGATTATATAAATGAATTGAATGAATGAATATGGTATATACTACACTAATACCATTCTGGAAATGAATTATCTATAACCTAAAGATAAGAATAAGAATTTATTCGACAAAACACGCATAAGAACAAAAAGATATAAAGACCCGAGTAACAAGTAACAATGAAATATTACTAACAAGAAGCTAATAATATGACCATATATGATATCATATCAATATGTATGATTCTAGAATAAGTCAATAACATTATTTAAACCATTATACAGGAGCTTCGGACACGTACAAAGCAAATCGAACCTAAGGTAAGGGAAATATCACAATGTCATTTTTATCCGAGATTTTTTATACTTTGAAATTTACTGGGGTGTATTTTATCATTCACATCCATGCTTCCTTAATATGTAACATTATTTCCATCCACCTACAATTGTTTAAATCCAATTTTACCCTTCAGTGAGTTTTTAGTAAAAGACATGAAAGGAATCTTTTGTCGTTTTTCATACGAGGTACTTTTTTGACTTTTCCGACAAAAGTACAAAGAATGTTTTTTTAAACATATACGGCATGAATGGATTTTTAGAACATTATTTCCAAGAAGCTTACTTTACAAGTATTCAAGTTTATTTGTAATCAACATATTTTATTTTAAGTTGTATGACATGTTATGAAAGGAAAAATGTTTTTGAAGAATAAAGGATATTTTCCTCAAGAATGGTGTTCAAGTGTTTTATCAAAATTATTTTCCATTTAAGATAATAAAGGGTTCTGTTTTATCCCTATTATTAAATTGATTTGATCATGTTGTGATGGAATTATTTTTATGAATTCCTTTATCTTATATGAATTTATTTATGATGTCATGATTTTTCAAGAATCCCATTTTTGTTACATGTGTTATGCGATGATGTATGTTTTATGATTATGTGGCACACATAAGAAAGGATTCATTATAAGATGGGTGGGACCCATATCTCCCTCCAATGCATTGGGTAAAGATTTATATCTCATGAGATAGACATGGCTGGAATGGATGGTTATTTCAGTTCAGTGATACAGGACTGAAACGAGGAGTGAACTCGGTTCAGAAAGGGACTTTGTCCACTAAGATAGTCTTGGCAATGAGTCATGACTAACAAGAAATGATTTATCCATGATTATGTGTGTATGCCACAAGGTTTCAAGTTTTATGTTATGATTATGGGGATCTCATTTTCACTTCTATGATTTATTCCATGTTAAGATATTATGATCTCTTTTGCAGGTTAAGATTTTCAAAAAGATATGATATGATTTTTATTTCCTTTATTTGCCCTTGCGGAGCATTTGAGCTCACCATTTTATGTTTTATTTTCCCCAGGTCAGGAAGATGGATTTTAAGTAGAATATGCTAAAAGGGACCCCAGATATGATGAAATAAATGGGAGACACTGTAGAAGATTTATGAACCAGTTGTTTATGTTTCCCAGTTTCTAAAGACACTATACCTATGCGGTCCTTTGTGGTTTTGTCATATGTTGTAATAAGTGTGCTTCAATTTTGAAGTATTAACAATGTATGTAAAGTATGGGACGTTATAGATAGAGATTGGGTCTATATATTCAAAAACCCCCATGTTTGCTTCAGTTCAGCTATAGATAATGTGGAATGGACCACACACCCGAAGCGACCCATTTCTCTAAAAAATGTGTTGGAGTACATTGTATAACATTGTCAGCACTTGTATTACCATGTTTTTGTGGTGTCCACCAACCAGTTGAGACTCCATGATGAATGTACTTTGTCCCACCCACATTTGGGAATCTCATACCGGTAATATCCACTCCTAGATCATCATGGAGATGAATCTGAACCACCTAACATTCAGTCGTTGCTCAGTCTTGATGTTGTACCCCACATTTTCCACCACCTTTACACCATGATCATCTAGTATGAACTTTCATTTCCATTTTGAGCTCATCATGAAAGTATGGGGTGACTTAATTGTACTGTTTCATCTATGAATGGGAATTTTATAAAATAACTTAAACACTACTTAAAGAATAATTCCTGGGTCTTCTTATTATCCTTGACTATACCTGGTACTACCCTCAGTAGTTACATCACCTAGGCATCGTCTTATCCCTATCCTCCCAAACCTTCTTGTAAAGAAGGAACTCATCATACATCCCTCCCATGTTTAGGATGTCATAAAATTGATGAAGGTCCCAAAGGTTAATGACAACATCCCTAGGATGTAGGATGAATGTGTTGGTATTTGGTGACCACCAGATTAGAAATTTTGGTATTAAATTATTCGATTGAGATACACTGAATTGAGAGGTCCAGGCCACTTCATAAATGGCTAACCTACTTAGTATATTATCGAACTCTTCATTAGATGTACATGAATAGTAGGATAAGGACAAATCATTGGTGAATTTTTTATATTGGTGAAGATCCTATCTTTTGATCCACCCCTTGTCTAGGTTCCTGAGCCATTACTTGATCTTTTTGTTCATAGGTAGAGATGTATCCTTTTATATTGAAATCCGGTCGATGTTGTTGACCTGGATGTAATGAAAATGTGACGTAAATGGGGTGTGATATTTTCAAATGTGGAAATCCTTATCCTTACACCATTTGTAGTGCTCAAGTGATCTCCTAAACAAGTAGGTTGGCTTGACCTTTATAGTTTATGGGATTGAGGCTTCATCCTGAAAACAAAAGCTGTTATTGATTGTTGCCTCACCAATTTGTACAACCGATCATTATGTGGCAGGATCGGTGAGTCACTGATCGGTGCCTCATGGATCGGTGTGACCGATCGGTGTGTGGCACGATCGGTGCGACCGATCGGTGTATGGCATGATCTAGGAGACACGTTCGGTGTCACCTAACCTTGTCAGGTTTCTCTTCTACAGCTTCTACAAAATAATAACTTTTAGGCCTTCTTATCCTTCTAGGAGTGGTTCAAGGGGTTTTTTAGCCCATAATCAATGTTTACATTTCTAGGAGTGGGGCGACCATAAATGGACCCAGCTGTGTGTCTACGTAACATGCCCCACTATTTATCTAATATTTTTTAAAGTCATATCCATAACCACATTTTCCTATGAGAATCATTAGATAACGATTAATTTCATCGTGTGAAACTACCAAACCACTAGGGAACCACGATCTGACTTTAAATCCATTAGAATTTTCCATATCCCATAAAAACAGGATCTCAACCTTATATCGCATGGGAATTCCTTCTTATTTTTCCTCTTGGCTAGTCTCTTTTTCTTCCTGGTGCGTTTTGAGTACACTTACCGAAGCAAGTGGTGCGCCTGTACTGGAGCCCATCTTCTCACACATGGAGTCCCCGATGTTCTCACCCTACAAGTCGCACATCCCCAACTCATGGAATGTGGAGAACATCGATCATTGATCAACAGGGTAGGGATTTTTTCATCATCTCTCCTTACTGTGTGTCATGTGGGATGGGTATGCTACTATTTATATGGGGATGGATGAATCCAAACCATAACAAAGACAATAAACGAAATTTTTAAGAATGATGGGGTGTGATTGATATTCCTATGGTACACTTTTATAATAGTTATTTGTTTTAAATTGTATGGGCCTGTGATTACTGAAAATCATGGTCATTGGTGGTCCTTCCTTGCGCACTAATGAACTCTTGTATTATGTGATGATTAAATAACTAGTACAAGGAAATTGGTTAATCCCAAAAACTCAGTTGGTTAAATGGACACCTAGTGAACATCAATCCTTGTTGGATTACCCCAGTTAACTTATTGAAGGAAGATCCAAATGAATGATGTGATTGAACAAGGACGTTTCCTACAATGTTTCGGTAGTGGGTGTTTTGTTATTCTTTGTTCTTATGGAATGATGTGGATGGGGATGAGATCATCTACTACGACTAGTCTATTGGTTGTGAATCTATAGCCATGTTGGGCTGTATCTCGTGGCGTGGTTTGGTTCCAGTACTTTGAGGGATCTCACAGATCCATTTTTTGATGTGACTTTACAAGAAAACTAGGTGTGAATGATTAAATTGATGTTTGGTTTTTCTTTTTCCTTAGAATTCAGTTATGCCTATTAATTTCCCAGTAGTGCAGAATTTACTTAAATGGAATCACATGAACATGAAAACAGGAATGGGCTTACTGGGGAATTATTATTTGGGGTTAGTGTCAGCATGGTCATGGGTTCAGTGATTCTTGTGTATTAATAGTAATGAGGGGGTTTTTGGTTAGGTTTCCTATGGAAGCCCTAGGTTGGGATGAGTTCTTGTTACCTATACATATAATTTTATTTTTTATGTTTCTTATTTGTGCCCCACCCATGTTGAGAACTTAGTGTTGAACACCCTCATTCCATGGGGGAGGGTGTTTTTTCCAATACTCCTATGAGTGGATGGTTATTAGCTCATTTTCTGCTCCCTTTCCCGAATATCCCAAGACAATTCGGGCAGATTGTGACGGCCTGAGGTCCATTATAGAACATAATTCTTCTAGCATGGTAGTTGGGGTGGTCGGCCTAGGTGTGTGGGGGAAGGTTGTTTCCCAATTGTCTTCGGGATGAGGCCCAGGTGTTTGCGGGCATGGTTACATGTGGTTTTTGCGTCCCATGTTTTTTGGGTGTGGTTAAACATGGTGGTTGCGGCCCATGTTTTTGTGGGTGGGATGTGTATTTGTGGCCCATGTGTGTGCAGGAAGGGTGTGGCAGTGGGACTGCAGTGAGAATGGTGGGATTGGATTGCCGCGTAGGATGTCATCAATAATTATTGGTAAAGTGTCACATGGTACCAAAATATCAATGTTCTGTTACAATACATTACCTGACTTGTGTTATTTTGGGAGTGTGACCTGGTGCGGCTTGGCTGGATAGTTTACTATACTAGGTGCTTTGGTGATCTCTTTTTCCACAAGGCATTAGAATGCATCCCCACTTGTGAACGAGAGTATTTGGTTTTACCTACTGAGTATACTTGTATGGTCACCCTACATGTATTAAACTACTTTTAGTTTTCTAGGAGGACTTTAGGGATCATGCAGGACTGTACTAATTCGGACGTTGGGGTAGTTGATATAGTTATTTTTCTTTTTCCTTGGTATTTTCTTTTGGGGCTTTCTTGTGCATCTGTAGCATTTCTTTTGAAGATTCATGTGGGAATGGTTCACTTTTGGGTTTACTTTTACCTTCAGTATAGTTCTTGTTGGGTGATTACTATCTTAAATCATGATCCTACTAAAAAATCGTAATGCCTTCAATTTTGAGTGAAATTTTATACCCTTGGGGCTAGTCGCCCCTCTATGACCTATTGAAGGCGGGTCTCAGAGGTCATTATATCTCCTTCATCATGAAGAAGGAAGGTTCTGGCAATTATTTGTCCCTTCTCTCATCTTGGAGAAGGCAAGTGATGACAGAATGGTATAAAAGGAGAGGTTCAATAGATAGAAAAGAGTCTGGGGTTAGGCACAATTAGAGTTGCACGGGATGGTAGGGAAACAATGTTGTGTGATCTTGGAGTGTGAAATAGGCCAAGGAGGACCAGCTAGGACATGGGATTTTTGGGCCCCTCGTGATCCGATGCAAGGATTATAGACCTACCGAACGTCCAAGTATGGCTACAATAATTGAAGGGTTGGGACCCTAGGGAAGGTAAATGCATCAAAATTACTTTTGTTCTTGGGTTTCATAGGTATTTTTGGAATTTAAAATTAATAATAATTCTAAGAAAATTTAAAGGAAATCATCTACAATACCTTGGATTAGGCATTCCTAGTTTACCTTGATGATACGACACCTAGGAAATGACCACGAGTAGTGAGGATGATCGAGGAACTGGATGTTGTTTTGGCTGATTGACAGAGGGATGACCGAGACGAGGAAGACGATTTTTGGAAGAGGACGGTTTGTGCCTTTCAGCAAAAGACCCTCGAGAAGTATGAGGGTAGCATCTCAGACATGGAGATGGGAAGCTGGCTATTGGAGATGGTGATAGATTGTAGCTTGATTTATGATCTGATGGAGCACTGGAGTCTTATGGCTATCAGCCAGATGCATGCAACAGTGCGTCAATGGTGGATTCTTTATCTTGGGGAGAAGAAGGAGACTGAGGTTGCGTGGGATGACTTATAGAGGGAGTTACTGGTGGAATTCCTCTCATTTATGATAAAGGTTGAGAATAAGTAGGAGTATCTCTCTCTCCAGTAGGGGAGCATGTCAGTGTTAGATTTGGGGATCATGTCCAATGATCTCCTCCCCTTTGCTCCCGACCTCTTTTCAAATGAGGAGTCTCAGGCGAGATGTTGGGAGGATGCACTTCGACCTTCTCTTCACTATGTTGTTACACCCTTTACCCTACCGACATACATGGAGGTCCATAAGAAGTCTGAAGTAGTAGAGAAGATGCACATGATGGGAGGTGTTTCACGAGGGGGAATCCAGTTAGGCTCGTCGAAGGGGAAGGCAGTCAGTTGTAGGCCTCCGATATCAGGGAACTCTAGGTTTCTACAAGTACAGAGGATGCCTCAGAAGTTCTAGTTCTGATCCCCCGGTCCTCAACCTTATCATTCAGGCCCTGGAACAAGGTGCATCATCTATGGGAACTATGTTCACCTTTGGAATTCATGCCCAGATAGAGTACAATACAGTGGGGGTGGTCCATTTCCTCACCCGCCTCAGCCACAACAGTTTCTAGTTAGGCCCTTTTAGCAGTAGTAGCAGGGACAGCGAGCTCCCGCTCCTCCGAGGGAAGACTTCATGGGAGGAACCCGACCTCAGGGCACTTCTCTAGGACCTTGACTATGGCGTGGTCAGGGAGGCGGCCAACAGCCAAGAATCAGGAGAGATGGGCGTGGACTATTGCACGTCGTAGAGGCAGCAGTTCCAGCATGGCCAGAGGTCATTCGAGGCAAGATCGGCTTGTTTAGTACTCTTTCATATTCCTTGTTCGATAAAGGATATTCACACTCCATTGTTACACCCAGTCTAGACTGTGATCTGGGTTTAGATGTTGATATATATTCAGCGCCCTTAGTACTAAGCACACCAGTCCGTGGTTAGACCGAATTGTCTTATGTTTGCTGATGGTGTAGACTGATGATAGGGCTACATCAGTCTATCAGGGAACTCCTACTGTTGCAGATACAACCATATGATGTTATTGAAGGCATCGACCAGTTATTCTATGTATTTTCTATCATTTACTACATCTGATGTTGGATCGTGTTCTCTGATTTGGGTGGCCGATGAGTAACTTTCATCGGCGAGCGGGATTTCTAGAAATGTCACAGGCGAGAGGAGCCCCTCCATTACTTATTAGCAGAACTATCATTGGAGTCAGTGGATAGAGGAATGGTGGAAGCCCCATGGATCGTCAGGGGTTTATGGACATCTTCCCCGAAGATGTGGTGACTCTACCCCCTCGACGTGATGCGGATTTCAGGATAGACTTTCAACCTGGTGCCCGTCCGATTTCGATGGCTCCCTACTGGATGGAACCTTTTGTTTTGTGGGAGTTTCAGATTCATATTGATGATCTGATGAATAAGGGTTTTGTTTGACCATGTGAGTCCCCATGGGGTGCCCCTGTCTTGTTTTCAAATAAGTAAGATGGTGGTCTAAGGCTGTGCATAGACTACATGAGACTTAATCTGGGGACAATCAAGAATCACCACCCTTTCCCAAGTATAGATGATCTCTTTGACCAGCTAAGGGGAGTAGGATGGTTCTCTAAGTTCGATCTGTGGTATGGATATCAGCAGGTGAGGGTAAAGGAGGGTGAAATATCAAAGATGGACTTCAGGTGCAGATATGGGCACTTTGAGTTTGTAGTCATGTCGTTCGGCATTGAGAACGCGCCAGGTGTGTTCATGGGCTCATGAACTCTGTCTTTTGGGAATATCTAGACCGGTTCGTAGTAACGTTTAGTGACGACATCCTGATCTACTCAAGATAAGTGGAGGTTCACATTGAGAACCAATGAATGGTTTTATAGGTCCTCTGACAGCAAAAAATTTATAGGAAGTTGTCCAAGTGCAAGTTCTGGACATGAGAATTGCACATCCTTGGGCATGTGGTGTCCGAGTAGGGGGTAGCGGTGGACCCATCAAAGGTCTATGCAGTTGTTTCATGGGAAGCACCCAAGAACGTGACAGAAGTTTATAGTTTCCTAGGAATAGTAGGCTGCTATATGAGATTCGTTTCCAACTTCTCTCGAGTTGCAGAACCTTTTACAGCCTTGACCATGAAGGGAAAGGCCTTTGTCTGGAATGGGCAGTGCGAGATAGCTTTCATCTATCTGAAGGAGAAGTTGGTGAGTTCCCTAGTCCTGAGTTTGCTTGAAGAGGGGGATCTGTATTAGGTGTTCTGTGATTCTTCAAGACAAGGCCTTGGGTGTGTGATAATGCAACGACAAGGAGTGATCTCTTATGTTTCTAGGCAGTTACGTCCTCATGAGCGTAATTATGCCACAAATGATCAGGATATTATTGTGGTCCTATTCGTACTAAATTTTTGGCAGCATTACCTCATCGGGGAGCATTTTGTAGTCTTCACGGATCACAAGAGCCTGGAGTATATCATCTCCAAGTGGGAATTGAACTTACAACATCGAAATTGGATGGTGTTCCTTCAGGACTATGACATTGATATTTCCTACACCTCAGGAAAATGGAATGTGGTGGATGATTCATTGAGCTGGAAGTTGTATAAGGATGCGATTCAATAGTCGGAAAATGCTTGGAAGGCGATGGAGGTGTTGGATTCCCTGCATCTGGATGTGAGGATGGATGATGGTAGAGGTTGACTATATCATATGATGGTGCAGTCTTCTCTATTGTAGTAGGTAGAGGAGTTTCGATGGGGAGACTCAGAGAGTGAGGTGATGCACGATCAGGTTAGTCGGGGTACTACTCCAGAAGGATGGATGGTGGATGGTCAGAATCATATTCTTTTCCGAGGGATGATGTTTGTTCCAGAGACAATGCATGAGAGTGTTCATGGTGACTTCCACAACTCACCCCTAGTGGTGCACCCTGGAGTTTCTAGGATGTAACTGGGTCTGAGGAGTCAATTTTGGTGGCCCGGAATGATGCAAGAAATGTCAGAGTTCACAAAAAAGTGCCTAGTGTGTCCGCAGGTGATGGCTGAACACCGTAGGCAGGTTGTTTCATTCTTTAGATATCCATGAGTGGAAGTAAGATGTCATCTCAATGGATTTACTCAAAATACTACCCAAGGTTCAAGGAGGCTATGATACTAACTGGGTAGTGGGGGACCGGTTAATGAAATTGGCTCACTTTCTGGCCATCAATGAGTCTTGGGCAGTGGATGCCTCAGCATGGAGGTACGTGATGAGGTGGTGTGGTTTCATGGAGTTCTGAGGTCCATAATCTCGGATAGGGATGCACAGTTTACCTCACGAGTCTAGATGGGATTTAAAAATACTTTTGGCACATAGCTACGTCTTTTCACTGATTTCGATCACCATACTAATGGACAGATAGGGCGCACCATCTAGACAATGGATGATATGCTTCCAGCATGTATTCTTGATTATGGGGGATTGTGGGTGTGACATTTTCCTTTGGTTGAGTTTTCCTACAATAATAACTATCAATCTTCCATTGGCATGGCTTCATTTGAAGCATTGTATGGGAGACCATGTCGCCCACATGTGTGCTAAATGAGGTTAGGGAACAAGTGTTCATGGACCGGAGGTAGACCAAAACATGAAAAAGTAGGTTCAGCTAATACGAGAGATGATAAAGGAGGCACATGACTGGGAGAAGTCATATGCCGATAACAAGAGGAGACCATTGGAGTTTGAGGTTGGAGACCACGTGTTCTTGAAGGTCTCATCTCACCATGGGAAAATGAGGTTCGGAAGGGGAAGTAAGTTTTCTCTTAGATTTTTCGGTCTGTTCGAAGTTTTCAGTGGGTTGGAGAAGTGGATTATCAGCTAGAACTACCACCACTGCTAATGAGAGTACATTTTCTCTTTTATGTGTCCTAGCTTCGACGATATATACATGACGATTCACACATTCGCGACTAAGGAAAGATGAACATCAAGGCTGATGTGACATTTGCGGAAATACCAGTGAATATTGAGGATCGAGAGGAGAAGGTTATCTCGGGATGGACCATTCCAATGGTTCATGTGTTATGGTGGCATGGCGGGCTCGAGGAACATACTTGGGAATGGGAGACACAGAAGTGTTCCCAGTACCCAGAGATATTTTGAGTTTATATCTATTTTTCTCGTACTTGTTTATGATGGAATTCCTTACTTTGTAAACTATGGTACATGAGGATTTCCATGTTTTATGGATGTGTTTGAAACTTCATTACTTTGGGGGGGGGGGGGGCGAGAACCTGATCCCTAATCAAGACTTGTTAAGGTGGAAGCGATTAAACCAGCGCGGGTGAGTCAGTGCGACACGAAGTGGATAGTAACTTGACATGGATGAAGAAACTCCCTAACCCATATGACTGGATAATTTGACCCTTGAATGTTTCCCGGATACTTGTGAATGAAGTGTTCCTCGATGTCGATGAGGTTCACTCTTGATAGGTATCATTCGAGGTGGACGTTAGGAACCCCTCTTTTTCTTCGGTTCTAGTTTTCGTTCTTGATAGAAATAACAGTTTGAGAGGAATCTGATGTAATGGCCCAGAACCTCATGGTCCATCACATTGCCCAAATCTGGATCCTAAGGGTGGTGTCTCGGTGGTTGGACGCTCTATCAGCGTGATACCGATTGGCGTGCGACCGATCGGTGTGTGGCACGATCAGTACCTCACAGATCGGTACGACAGATCGATCTTTGGCATGATCAGTGTTCCACTGATCAGTGCCTCACTGATCCAAGTGACCGATCGGTGTGTGCCACGATCAGTGGCGCTCCCATCGGTGTGACTGATCGGTGTGTGGCACGATCGGTGCAACGCGATCGGTGTCACCCACCCTTGTCGGGTTTTTCTTCTACATTTTCTCCTGTAACAGAACTTTTAATCCTTTTTAACCTTTTCGATGTAGTTCAAGGAAGTTTTGTATCCCATAATCAATGATGAAATTCTTACTAGTGGGGAGACCCTAAATGGACCCAGCTATGTGTCCGCATGACGTGCCCCTCTGTTTATCTAAATTCCTATAAATTCACAGATTTTAAAACATTTTTCGATGGGAATTATTATATAAAAATTAATTTCATCATGTGAAACTGCCCAACCACATGGGGAACCACCATCCGACATTAAGGCCATTCGAATTTTCCATACCCGTAATAATGGGATCTCACCCTTATATCACACAAGAATTCCTTCTTCTACGTACTCATGGCTAATGTCCTTTTATTCTTGGTGAATTTTGATTCTGCTTCCCAAAGTAAGTGGTGCTCCTCTAATGGATTTATTCTAATCACCCTTGGAGTCCCTGACATTCTTCCCCTACAAGTCGTGCATCCCCAGTTCTTGGCAAGTGGAGAACATTGATCCATGATCAACTGGGTAGCGTTTTTTCCTTCTTCTATCCTTAATGGGTATGATGCGGGGTGAATACGTCACTGTTTCTATGGGGATGGATGAAACCAAACCTTAACAAAGAAAATAATCGGACTCATAAATAATGGTGGGGTGTGTTTGAAATTTTTGCGGTACACATTTATTATTGTTATATGTTGTGAACTGTATGGGCCTATGATCACTAAAAATCATGGCCATTGGTGTTCTTTCCTTATGCACTAATGAAAAATTGTCTTTTGTGATGATTAAATAACAATAACAAGGAAATTGGTTAATCACATAAACATGGTTGGTTAAATGGACACCCTGTAAACATCAATCCTTCTGTGGTCACCCTGTTTAACCTATAGTAATAAGAACCTAATTAATTGTGTGATTGAACCTGGATGTTTCCAAATCTGTTTTGGTAGTAGGTGTGTTGTTCTGCTTGGTGCTAATGAGGTGATGTGGATGGGGATGGGATCCTCTGTTGTGACAAGGTTGTTGGATTGGAATATGAAGGCATGTGGGGTTGTATCTCGAGGATCAGATTCGTTCTAGTATGTTGAGGGATCTCACATATCACTTTTTTTATGTTACTTTAGAAGAGAACATGGTGTGAATGATTAAAATGTTGTTTCATTGTTCTTTTTCCCTAGTATGCGGTTATTCATGTTAATTGCCCAGTAGTACAGAACATACATAAATGGAATCACATGAACATGAAAACATGAATGGGATTAATGGGGAATTATTTTCTTGGATGAGTGTCGGCATAGTCATGGGATCAGTGCTTCTTGTTAATTAATAGTAGTGAGGGTGTTTTTGGTTAAGTTGGATTTGGAAACCCTATGGTGGGACGAGTTCTTCTTACCTATACATACAATTGTATTTCTTTTGTTTCTTTTTCGTGCCCCACTCATGATGAGCACTTAGTGTCGAACACCCCCATTCCATTGGGGAGGATGATTTTCCCAACACTCTTTATTAGTGGCTGGTTATTAGATCCTTTTCTTCTCTATTTATCAAATAGGCCAAGACTCATTGGGAAGGTTGTGACGGCCTGGGCTCCATTATAGCCCATGATTCTTCGGGCAAGATAGTTTGGGTGGTTGTCCCATGTGTGTTGGGCAGGTTGTCTTCCAAGTGTGTTCGAGATGAGTCCTAGGTGTTTTCATGAGTGGTTATGTGTGGATGTTGTGGCCCAATTGTTTTCGGGCGTGGTTACGCATGGTGGTTACAGTTTGTGTGTTTGCGAGGGGGGGGATGTGTGGTTGCAGCATAGGTGTGTGCGGGTGGGGAGTGGCAGTGGGACTGTGGTGAGAATGGTGGGAATGGATCGACGCATATGATGTCTTCAATAACCAGTGGGAATGTGGTGCGGGGTACCCAAATATCAATGTGATATTACTATAAATTACTTAACTTGTTTTATTTGGGTAGTGTGACTTGGTGAGGATTGGGTGGATTGATTACCTTACTATGTGCTTTGGTTATCTCTTTTTCCACGGGGAATTAGGATGCATCCCCACTTGAGAATAAAAGTCTATGGGTTTACTTACTGAGTATACTTTTATTCACACCCTACGTATATAAAATTTCATTCAAGTTTATAGGAGGTCTTCAGGGATCATTCAGGATCATACTAGTTCCGACGTTGGGGCAGTAGTTGTAGTTATTTTTCTTTTTTCCTTGGTACTTCAATTTGGGGCTTTCTTTTATTTTTTTAACTTTACTTTTTCACATGAATGTGGGAATGGTTCACTTTTGGCTTTACTTTTACCTTCAGTCTGGTGTAGTTGGGTGATTATTATCTTATCACTTGATCCTACTAAATAAAAAGCGCAATGCCTTCCATTTTTTCTGAGATTCTATACCCTTGGTGCTAGTTTCTACTTCGGGACCTATTGATGGCCGGTCTCGGGGGTTATTATCTCTCCTTCAACTTGATGAAGGTAGGGTCTAGAAATCTATTGTCCCTTCTCTCATCATGGTGATGGTGGTTCGTGACAGATATCCCCTCATCCCATTATGATCTAGGAGAAAATATCTTTTTTGGATGTTATGTATGCCACTCCCATGTAGAAAGTGGGAATGTGGGGTAGAAATTGAAACCACTAGCAAGAATCAATGCACCATGAACCAAGAAACAGAGTCCAAGGGGGTGTCTCTTCCTCCCAATCACAAGGTCATATCCCTTGTAAATTAGGTGTGATTCCCTTGTGAGAAAACCATGAGTGTATGGACACATTAAAGGAAATAGTATTATGATAGAAGGAATGTGATGGGGAAAAAAATACATGAATAATACATAATATAAATGTTATGATCTCCCTTAAATACCCATAGGGAACACTAGGGGGTTGAACCAATGGTTGTTATGTTATTATTGTGGGTGTTCACTATATACACTTAACTAGACTCCAACAAGTATGAACATGTTACAAAGTCATGAATTACACATTGTATCATGGGAATGTTCATGGGTGGTTTATAATAAGACCAATAATTCATCCCTATCACAATCACATTTTCCAAGGGAATATGTTTCAATGACCCTTGGATAAAACAATGTGGCATGTGATTTTCTAATATGGATAATATCATTAAAGAAAGAATGGCCTGGTGGGTGGATGATGACTTATACCTATTTTTAAGACCAATTTTTTTTGTATTTAATTTGTTTTCAGTGGTTATCAATGATATGGTTATTTCAATGATGTTTAATGTAAATATGAATGAAATTTTATTTTCAAGTGATGAAGAAATATATGAATTTAGTAGATATTCCATGATTCTTAATGATATGATGTTCATATGAATATTTTATAAATTTATATTAGTTTATTAATTAATTGATGTCATATATTGGTATTGATGTTTGATGTTTACTTCCAATTAACACATAATAAATGAAGAAGTTTTTATCTTAGAATCATTTGGATATCCATTTATATAACGGTCGGATAAGAACTTGAGAGACTTGAAGACATTTAATGTTATTTCTTCATTAAACAAAAAATAGGATATGTAATGTAATTCATGTTAATTTTGGAAAATATTTCATATGGTCGATACATATCCATAATAAGGTTGATAACATTATCTTGTAATGTTCATATGTAACCTGATATGGTTATGTTTATAAATTGAATTATTAGATCTAAACACATTAAATTTTGGAAAAGACTTCATATGGTTAGGATATCCAAGTCCTATGGGTAATACATATCCATATGAGGATCATACATGTCATTATATATTTGAGACAATATCACTATTTGATTAGGGATAGTCCCCGTAAGGTTCATGAAGAGTATATATGATTTAACAATTTTCTTTATTTCTTGATTTCATCAAAATTAAAATTAAAATTTACCAAACATAAATATTATGGAGAAATAATTAAACTCAGTAAATGAAAAGTAACCATAAATTAAATTAAAAAAATATATTGATTTTTTATCTTGGGATATGATGTATAATTAAGGTTGAATAGATGAAGTATTTATTTGATCACTCCACAGTGAAAATTTCCATTCCATGATCTTGATTATCCCATGCATGCATATAATCATTGGCAGTTTTAATGTATGTAGATATCATGGACGAAAAAAAGATGAATTTCATCATTAGGTATGAACGAGTATGTGATATATATTTATTATTTTAATGCATTTGGATTATATAGATGACCACATATATTTATACATAGATATGAAGCAGGTGAAACAACCAAAATAAATATCATATTTTAGGTGTTTCAAATTATCAATTGCCAATAATAGTAGTTGTTTTTTGAATACAAATAAATATTGATATTTTAATTCTTCTTTTATCATTGTTAATAAGAAGGTTATAACTAATTATGAAATTGGAACTCATTTTAATTGAAGTAAAAATATACTTTATCGATTTTTAAATACTTAAATTGTTAGAGAATCAACGCTAAATATAAAAAATTGAAATCTTTTACATCAATGTCAATAGAGAAAGAAGATATGATAGTGACAGTCTCATGGAAAAAGAAATTCATGTCAATGATGATGGATATCTATTTTATTGTTGTTTTTTATAGATGTATAGGTAAAATATATTAATAGAATATTAAAAGAATAAAATAACCTAGAACCACAATTGTAATAAATTATGCATTTCAATTTTCACAGATACAATAGAAAATACTTAAAATATATAATATTTCCTATGTTGAATAAGGACGATGATTTTTTTGTTATTTTCTATAAAAAAATAAAATTTATTGGTTTTATATTGATTTATAAGTGAAAAAATAATAGGGAGACACAAAAAACACATAAAAAATCGAGAAGACTAAATTGGAGAATGGATTTTCAGTTTTTACCCAAAATGTTGTCATTATTAATTATGGTATACACTTGTATAAATGATTCATCCAGGAAAAATAGAGAGAGTTTATTTCCAATTTTTCATGTATAAACCATATTATCTTATAGCCCATAGGCTTAGAAGTGTTGGTCATGTGATTTCAGTGGAATCCTTATCAATCCAAATATTAACCTTATAACATTGAGAGATGAACCTTGTTAATATATTGTCATTCTTTTGTTTTTATAGTCATTTCTGTTTCATGAAAGAATGAAGGTGAATGTATTGAATATTTTATAAATTCACATTAACTAGTGATATAGGAAAATAAGAAAGGGGATAACATATTGTCATTCTATGTTGATGTATTTCTAATATTTTGTTTTCCATATAAATATATAATGTTGTTCATCTTTGGATATGATTCATATGTTTCAAATCAAATATCAGACTCTTACAATAAATTTTAAACAGTATAATATTGTTGAAGAGAATAGAGAATATATGCATCTTGATAAAAAGAAATAAATTTCAGTTCCTCCATGAAATACTATAGAAGATGATATATTTAACATGAAAGGATATGCAAAGATAGTTTTTGCTAGAACCAATTATGTTTTTATCCCTTATACATCAACTATTTTAATAACACAACGTGATTATGATATACATGAAGAATATAATTTTATCCATCCTTAAAATTTACCAAATATTTGTTGGAAGGCTCAAATATCTAAAAGTTGTAAATAAATATCATTATATTATATAATATATATACTCTATTTATTCCCAATGAATCAGTTTCATTGGTTTTTCTACTTTTTAACCTCTACAATAAGAGATCATGTGACTTGAGGAGGAATCAGATGAATTGGAGAACACTATGGATGGATGGATTCTACATTTTTTTCAATGATCTCCCAGAAATATGGAACCAAATATCACAAAATTATGATACATAAAGAAATGTTAACTATATTTGAGAAAACGAGTCTCAAAACCAGCAAATAAGATGATAAAATTTATAATATCTATGTATGGAATATCCATGCTCTTGATATAAATTAGAAAACAATCAATGACATCACGAATGAAAAAAAAGATATTAAATAAACCAATATCATAGATCTTAACACATTTTTATAAGAATATGTTAGATTCATGATGTTGAAATTGAAAGGGTCAATAATGAGGGTGAAGATATACGAAAGGATATTGATAATTATGAATAAATTCTTACAAATATTTGTACTTAAATAGATATTAAATTGGGAAAACATTAATTTTTTCAAGACAAGTCTTCACCATAAGTTGATAAAAGAGAATTTATTTTAATAAAATTTACTAAGGTGGATTATATATTTAAAATACTTATATATTAAATCAATAATACCATTAAATTTTATATTGATATACATTAATTGTCCATAATGAGAAAGGTATTATCCATACCCACTGAAAATGTTTTCACTAAATCGGTTTTCTTAAATCAAACAAGTTTAAGAAAAAATATATAAAAGAACAGACGAGGAAAAATGATGGTAATCATACCACAATCTCAATGATATATATAAAAAGGTATATGGGTGATGTTTCCAAAAAAATATATTATTCATGTCTAAATATTGAAAATATCATGGAGTAATATGTAAAAATTCTGTATACATTTCAAATCATAAGAGTAAATGATGAATTTTGGGACACTATTGGAGTTTTAATAGGTTTAGGAATAATTTGTTGGATTTTTTGTATAATATATTAAGTATGAAATTATACATAAATCCAATTTAATTTGGGAATAATCCATATGATATTCTATATCCATAAACTCAAATGAATCTACTAACATCACATAGATTTATAAAATGATTAAATAACTATGACGTTCAAAATGGATTTGGTTATTGGGATGGATCATGGTAAAAAATTCATGTATCAAAATTAGATTATGGAATATGAACTAATAATTTTAAGAATAAAATTTATCCAAATATAATAATAAATCTCACCGATGTTATGAATCAAAATTCCTAAAAGAAAATCCAAAAGAAGGATGACATGTCATCTTTGTTTGAAAATCAGAGGGGAAATTAGATTCAATGAAGGTCCAACAAGTTAAACATGAGTGATACATATAAATGGAGTGATATGAAGTAGATCCCGCATTATATCTCAATGGTAGGATCTAAAAAGGCTAATAATGTACATAAATGTTGAATAGTCATTTGTTCATATGATTTCATGGGAGAAGGAAAAATGGGGAAATATGAAGGGAAATATCATGCCAAAGAAAAATAATATATTACACATTCTGAATTTTAATTTCATGAGAGGTTATAAGAAAAAAAATAATAGTTTTAAAGAAGAAAAATGTGGGTGATGCATGATATTTGGAAATAATTTGAATGTTTCTTAAATATTCTTCTCAAATAAGATGAATCTTTAAGAAGTATTGGTACTTAACTAGTTATGATGGATTCTGTAAATAAAAATGATACATAAAAAAGTAGATAAGGATATAAATTGATCCTTCTTCCCATAAAATAAATAAAATATGATGATCATCTGTGGAATCATAGAGAGTAGATAAATTTGGTAAACAAAATCCCCTCAACATTATTATTCATAATAATGAGAACAATGATAAACCTAATTCATATAAAGTTTTCATATTTTACATGTCCTTATAGTCATGTTAATTGAATTCGATCTATGATCTCAGGGGGATAACATGAAATAGAGTGAGTGATTTAAATTCTAGAAAACAAGGTGAATAGTTCCCATCATGGACTAATATCACATTTTTTATTATAAGGATTCTGTATTGAATAATATCATCCCTAGTAAAGATGTGGAGGTTGTGATGTCTAGAAATATTCATTTATAAATCCATTTTGGTGAATTAATAACTTTAAATATCTTAAAATAAACACTTTTAAAAGTTTAACACGGAGAATGGCCATTTTGAGTGTATCAATGATGGGATACAATATATAACATTATAAAAAATCTTCCAAAGTTTCTATGAAATTAATATTTGAATAATATTGAATAATTTTAGAACGAGTGTCTTCTAAAAATTTATATTTCCTTATTCTCTAATACATGGTATCATAAATTATAACATAATATAATGGCTGTGAATTTTCATTAATAAATGGATTATAATTAATTGATTGAATAAGAACTTGGGGATGTATTCATATGTTTTAAACATTCCGATTAATAGTTTTATATTTTGGACTAGTGTATAGAAGTGAGTGAAATTATTCATGTTGGACAAAGATGAAAATAATTATTTCAATTAGTATCACATTTTTATCATCCATTAATCAATTCGATAAATTCATTGAAGATAATGACTGTAAAATTTCATTTTTTGTCATATTATTTTTATAATAGATTGTTATTCTGTTTAAATCAAACCCTCTTGTTTTTCACACTATGCATTGATCATGTTAACTGGGATTGTGGGGGTTGATATAATATTTCATAAGAATTATTGATAAAACTATACCAGGTACATTTTATTTATTTTCAATAAGGGGATAAAAGTTAAATGAATTATTTATAAGAATGTTGGATTGAGTAAATTAATGGTTAGATAACGTATTTCCATATTAATTAATGGGAATTGAAAAAATGGGGCTATTGTAAACAATAATTTTTGTTAATTATAATTTTAATCAATTATTTTTCAATGAATATAATTATTTTAATAACTTTTTATGATAATAATATTAAACCACAAGTTTAATTCAAGAAGAAATATTTGCATTCAATTGACATTACAATCCTGTTATATAAAAAAAGTTCTCATGTTATATGTTATTTTATATTGGGTTCCAGATGATCGTAATTCACATATTTGAATTTATTTTAGGAGTTTTTTTTTATTTCTCATAGTATAAGATTAAAAGTTATTATCCTAGAAACATTGGTATATCCATTTATTATTCAATGAAAAAGTGTTTTTATATTATAATTATATATAGAATTTGTAATGGTGAATCCGATTTCCCTATGATGAAGAATAAAAAGGATTTTCAAAAAAATGTTGGAGAATAGTTTTGGGAGCACTTAAGATATTCGAATAACTTCTATGATGAAACTAGAATTTAGATAACTCATATTATTTGAGTAGTGTTGGTACAAAAGAGAATAATGTTGAGTGCTTTCCCTCTTATAGTTTAGATATAACCTAGAACATCTATTTTTAGAGATCATATTATTAGGATATGCTATCATAATGTTGGGAGAAACCGTTATATGGATGGTAAAAGCAAGTCATAATGTTGAGTCATGTCCTCATGAAGCTAAACAATTTTCTCGTATTACCGAATCCCTATTAATATAGTATTGGATATATCCCTTAAAAAAATTCTATATGAGCTTGTATGATTCCCCACACAGTAGAATTTCAATAATCTAGTATAATGGAATTTCAATTTATGAAAATTAAATATTATGAATTATTTATTAAACGTAATCATTTATATGTCAATAGATCTTAAAATAATCCATATATCATGATCTATTATATAATAGTTGAGGTATTTTAATTAATATTAAAGAAAATAAGAATCTCCACAATCCTAACAAGCCTAATTTGATATTGAATTTTCTCAACTATAACATACATTCATGAAAATAGTCAACAGAATTTTTAATGAATATAGAAATAATGGATTGAAAAATGAAGACTTATAATATTATTAAAAATTATTTTTTACAAAAATCCTATTTATTATAATTAAAGTGGTTCGTATATGATTGCATGTAGTTATAAGTAGTTATATTAGAGGTTTTGTGGAAATCCAAATGTAATATTTAATTTGATTAACATATTATAGGGATTTAAATATAGGTGTTATTTAAATCTATATAAATCAAAAGATTTCAATTCATGATATATAGTGATTATAGTTAAATAATATGTTTTGAACAAACTGAAATATATATTAATTATTTTAAATTTGTATATTGTATGTGTTTGATGATAATTTTGTTCTTGATAACTAATACTAATAATCAAAAGTGTTGTTATTGAGTATAAAATATGTTATTGAAAGATATATAATACAATTATACTCTTGATGAATCTATATTTTTTATGGATGAAATAGATCCAATATAATTATAATATTAACTAATGTAGATGAAGACGACATGATGTGGGGATGTGAGGTAGAGGATTTTGTGTTTTTTTTCATAGATTGTAGATAAATAAAGAGAAACATTTCATATTATCTTATATAATTAAAAATTCTGATTTTTGTGCACAATTATGCATACAAAATAGTAGAAATTTATTTCATTCTACTATAATCTATTGTGAGGGATGTACTAAAGAAATATCAGGATATGCTAAAATTCAATTTTCAAGGATATACCCTAATAACTAGTATCTCATAGGTTTATACTAGTAGTTATTTTCATTTTATAGGGATACTTCTCACCCCAATAATAGTCCTTCTATCATTGATAGGTGGACCTTTTCATCATATATGATTCTATTGTTGCTATGCTTGAATGTGTTTCTAGAGGGAAAATGGTGATAGGAGAGAACGTGGGACCCATTCACCATAACTTATGAAGAGGTAAGACAATAAAATGGAATGAAATTATAAATTGTATTTAATGTCATGATCACCAATTAGACACCCCCAATCAGTGTTTAATACATCCCTATCTAATCACCTCAAATAATTAGATAAAATTTCGTTGTTGAAATGCATATATACAACACAAATATGGATTTTATTCTAATGAAAAAATAATATACATGTTGCATTTGAGATGTGAAATACTCTAGAATTCCATAATATGATTAAGGTGGATATTTATATTCAATCTATAATGAAACATAAAATAATTGAAAAGTGGGATGTGTACCCTAGTGAGTTAGAAGACGAATAAGATTTTGAAGGATAGTATAAGCAGATTATGTTTCTTACCCCATTGAACTATTAAAAATTCATTGTTATATATAATGGTAAACACGCAATCAAATGTTTTATGTTTTTTGGAATCATATAGTTCTTAATATACTTTCCCAAGATAAAAGTTAGAGTGTATGATGATGATGATCCAAAAAAAACCATTAAAGAAATATGTTGGGTAAAAATTGCATGGAAATTGTGAAATAATATGAATATAAGGATAATTTCTCCAAAAAGACAAAAAAAATATTTATTGAGAAACTAATAAGGAAAATTACTCCACGAATGTTAGTTCATATAATGATCCTGTTTCAAATATGTTTAGGACCAATATGGATAATGTTGAAAAAAATTTAGATATCAACTTGGGGTGAACAATAATGTGCAGGACATATATAGGGATTATATTGAAAGAATATCATGAGGTGTATCTTGAGAATGAAACTAAACTCAATTAATAATTTATGATGATGATGTTATAGAATAACATGAGGATTAAATGTAAATAAATGGTCATAAAAAATGAAATAACATATTGAGAAATTTAAAAACATCATGATAATGCTTATAGGAGAATGTAAAATTAGGAAGGATGTATTGGAAAGATATTTTGAAATAACAATTGTCATGTAAGAAATAAACATGGCTTCCTAAACCATATAATAAATTAAATTGAATGAATTATTATTCCAACAATATATCAGAAGTTTAATCTGAATAATGTCATGTTTGTATGAAATTTAGAAGAAAAAGTTAGGTGAAATATTAAGCTACTAAACAAGAAATAAATTATGGTTATTCTAATCCTGATGTATTGAAACAAAAAATACGAAAGTGTGGGCTGGGAAGAAACATGAGTGATATATTAATAAAATTGATGCTATGAGAATATTTTTTAAAAAATGTTACCCAATACAAGAGGAAATAAAATCCTATAATTAATACTCAATATGAATGGAATTTTAATATAAAATTATCATTATCCATATGAAATATTAATGTTCAAAGGGTATTATTGGTGATATGGAATCATAGAAAAATAGTATTATAACTACTAGAAAAATATCTAATTATAAAGATTTAGGATTGAATCAAGGGAGTTAAACTCTATAAAAAATGAAACATTAATTAGGATGGAAAATATTTTTTGGTAGAAGAAAATATAAAAAAATACGCTCAAATATAAATAATAATAAAATATTTTATTGCCTGGGGGATACATTCATAGAATGTGACCAATATATTAAATATACTAATGAATATATGAATACCAATTCAGTAATATTTTCATATTCTAATAGTGGAAATGAAATTTGGAAGGGGAGTTGAAGGATGAGGAATCAATTTTTTTGTAAATTAATTTAAATGTTATCAAGAAATGAAATAAGTGGAGAATTTTTTATTAGTATTCCTCTAATATGACTGATGATCCAATTTTTTTTTAAATTATAGAATATCATTGTTTTATCCTTATAAAGTATTTAACATATAATAGGAGTTACGTAGTGTACAAATCATTCAAATGATTATTCCTTGAATAAGGGACCTATTCTCTAACTTTGAAGATCAATTTTATTTTTCACTATATATTCAATTAAGCAGTGATAAATGTTGTAAATTTCATGATGTATTATAATTGGTTCACCTGTATTGTTCTACTCTAAATAAAATTCATGAAAAAAATATGTTTATAATATTCAATTGAATGTCACTGCATAACACGTATAAATTATAGTGGTCCCACTGACCCTCCTTGTTTAATAATAAGAACTGTTTGGGAACTTACTACCCTTATTCACAATCGAAATCACAACTCATCATTTTTATATTTATCTTCTCCACATGATGATGATGAAACCATATACTAAAAATGGTGTTTCTTTTCAACAAATTAATTTTTGAATTCTGGTTTGAACGTAAGTACTGAAAAGAACATTATTTGACCTTCAATATTATAGAATACATATAAAACAAACCCCCACTCTTGAACCCTTCAAAGTCTTCAAAATTATGTGAAATAATTTCCTTCTTTATCCCTGGTCCTCATTTCTTTTTAAAAATTCTCTCTAGTGTTTATATCCATTATCTCTAGAATACATATATGAATTATCTTCACAAAATAACATAAAACCGTCCACTAACTGGCTGTCCAAACTATAATAAATTCCCATTATTCTTACGATAAATTTTTTGGATCCTAAAATTTGAAATTCAAAATGGATTATAACACATGGTGGTGAATTTTTTTCCCATTTTTCCTAATCCCAAAAAAAACCCATAGGTATAGCATCCCACTAAATCTATTTACAACAAGTAGAAATGATCGAAGCCATGACATCTGAAATGATCACAGTGTGTCTTCCTGTGGAATATTGGATGAACCAATCTCTACCACACCATGTGAATCAACATGGTATCAACCATTTCCAGGTCTATTCATTACACACCTAGACCATAATTTCCACTCCATGGCCAAGATAATATTTGATCTATATTTTCTGTTATATGTCAATCAGATGACCATAATCCTCTAAAAAATGGTCATTATCACCATTATCTCCCATTTGGACAACGGAATTAGATAAATACATGGGATGAAAATGGATGTTGTCCAAATTTATTTTCCAATTTTTCTGAATTTCCTTCACAACACAACTAATGAAATGGGAATGGTCCCCCTAGGAAATCTTCCACCTTCGTTGTTCCCATTAACAAGTGTGTGAACATAGATTTTGTGAATATATTATTTAACTAACTTAAGAACCTAATTTTTTTACATTCTAGAAGGAATCCTTCTCCATCCATGTAAACGAGATCAATACAATAAGTCCTAATAGGAATTTCTGTCCAACAATCTTCTCCTATGGGTTTGTTGATAATACATCAAATGATATAGGAGATAATTAATCCTCCCATGGAACCTCCACTTTCATAATGTGTATTAATTGTCCACCAATCACCAATTCGAATCCCACAAAATCCATTCTCAACATGATAATGAAGAATTGAGTGAAAAAAATTCACTATCACCATTGAATCATATCAACCACTGCATCAATCCCCTTAATTTTTCATTGACAAACACTCCCACATTTTCTCTCTTTTTTTCATTCCATTTTAGATACTCTTTGATAATTTTCTCCCTTTGGTAACACCCAAAGAGAACACTTCTCAAAAAAGTTTAAATAGAGGGTTGGAAATAAAAAAATACATGTGAGAGAAAATACCTTGCTATTTAGATCATCCAAGGAGAGTCTGGGTTTAACTTTAGAGAAAATTAAGTGGATGGATATTGTTAGACACAAAGCTCCCAACTATTCTTATAAATCACCCCTTTGGTTTGTGATTTTGATACTTTATTATCTACTTGACCATTAGTTTATGTATACTCCAAAAACTAAATTCCTTTCCCCACAATATCCTTTGTGAAATTTTGTTTGATAGAATTGTTCCTTATAATATAATTAAGAATATAATTTTTATAAGATTGTTCAAACGATAATTTACAGAAATTATTAGATTATGAGATATAAATTTAACACCAACATCATCAAGTTAGTGTTATAAATTGGCTTCATGCGTGAATGGGGGAAATATATTTTCCCCCACAATTATCAAGGATATAAAATCTAGATTAATTATTTATAATATTATATATGATTCTAATGAAAAAAATTGACACATATTGTTGATTTGAATTCATCTACTAAACTACTCCAATAAATATTAGTAAATCCTAATTTATTTTCTGTGAATTTTTGTGATATAACAACTATATTCCATCATATGATGAATATATTAAAGCATTATTTGGTAAATTTATTGTATATTTCCTTGGGATCAATTTGATTTTTTAAAAAACAAGTTGAAAATAAGAAATTTGTTTTTGTGCTCCTAAAATAGAGTAAAATCCCATTGAGATTTAATGTTAAGAAGTCACATGGACGTTATTTTAATTTTATTATTTTGATTATTTCAGCCATGTTTCCACTGGAGTTTCTATGGAAAAAATACCCTCCATTTAAAATGTTTTTAAAACCCACATGTAATATTATTTTTGAGAGATTTATATCACATACATACTTTAAATTATATTTAAGTCAAAGAAGAATGAAATTTCATCAATTAAATACATCAAAAATTTTCACATCTTGGATTATGAAATATACTAGAATTATTTTTCATATAAGACTCTATAAATTATATCACCAATTTAGATAGTCCCCATCAATCGATGCTAATTCTCCTTCATGATATAGTGGTTGTGATAAAATTGACCTATATTAAAATAAAAAAACATTAATCATTATTCTATACTAGAATCCCATGATCTTATTGCTGGTTTGAATCCATAAAAATCAATCTTTAGTCAACACAACTTTTCTTCCTCTTTATAAATGATAAACACATTTTGTGACTCAATACATGCTTCCTATTAATGGAAAATATTAATGAAAGAATATTTTACATCCATTTTATATACATTGAAACCATTTTTAATCACAATATATGTGAATAAAATAATTCATATAGGTTTTCCTATGAGAAAAAACATCACATCAACGTCAATGTGTTTAATTTTAGAATACCACTTACACACTATCTATGTTTTTCACAAAATCACTTTTCCATATTTATTCGGATTTTATGAGAACACCCACTCGGTTCTAATGAAATTATTTTAACATATCCATGGGATAATTTTCCATATCCCAATTTTCTAAATTTTTTTTATATCTTTATTAATTTCATTAACCTAACTCTCATAATTTAATGTGTCATTAAAATATTTCTTTCCCTCCAATATTGAAAATATTCTCAATATCAATATTTATTTCTTATGGTATGTACTAGGGTTATATGTGAAGGTATCAAGGAAGCCGTTAAATTTAATAGGATTGGGATATTTAAATTTTTAATCAATGGGATGATGAGACTTGTCGCCTTTGAGGATTCGAGCCCTTTTATAGTCTGAGGATCTCACAAAAATTCAACAGATAACAACAATAAAATCTAGAACATTCTTTTTTTTATCTGAAACTGTGATCAACATCTTCTTGTCACCAGTGATGAATTCTTGAAGGATCCAATGAAAAAACCTTTTATATCATCCAACATGATTAAGCAATATACGATATAATTGATTGTTGAGTTCTAGGTGGTAATATGGAGATCTGATGACACCATCGATGCCCAGATGAATACTCCATCGAAGTACCTTCGATCTATGGGGTTGAACTCAATATGATCATCTGAATAAATATATTATCTCCTTAGAATATTGGAGTGGATAAATAGTATATGGAAATATTGTATTGAATAGTAACTAGCAAGAGCCTCTTTTATCATTTAAATAGTGGATTCTAAAAAAACATAGAAGGGTAACCCAACCCCAGTTTATATAATGTCTGATAAATAAAAGAAATATATTACCTGATAAAATCAAGTCTTTAAATAGACTAGTAATTACCTATCAGTATTAAATGAACCTGTGACATTAAAATAATAGTCATTCAATTGATATTAATTTTCATATTTACATAAATTTTAAATACTTCTAATAAATAAATACAACCCAAATATTCTATTCTTGAAAAATAATTTATTTAATTATTCTTCGGTGGTTGTTGACATAGAAAACACTCGGACCACATGGTTTGGAAAACCATGTCCAATATACACATTCACAAAAATATGGTGGATTCTTGAATACACTATTGTGTGTGACCCTCTAGGATTTTATCTCAATAGTAGTGAATAATATCTAGAGACCATGGGCAGAGTCTAGTAACACATCAATTCCCCTAAAGAGAAAAGGATAGTCATCAAAATCACAAAAAACCTATGGATACATATTTTTTAATATAATATCTTTTTTGGTAAATATATCTTAACAAATACACTCACTTGTGTCATTGTCAATAATTTAATTATTAATTGTACATCTAATTTATAAAAAATCTACAATCCAACTACCTTAGACAAGGATTTATGATGGTTCTACCATCTTGGCCAATGATTCCTAAGATATAAAATTCTTAACTCAGAATAAAAAAACCTTATCTTTACTATTCAACGAATGCCATAACACCAAATGTTCACCCAACAAGATCTACCACTCCACAATTTCATCATCATGGTATTTTCCCTGAATAAATGTAAGTGGTCAAATATCAAAAAATGATATTGATCTCTATTTAAGAGACAAATACCCATATTTGTAGATAGGAACAACCAATAACACACAAAAGATGAGGTGTCCCTATCAAGAGGATTGTCCTCATAATATCACTACTAGAGTTTACTAAGTGAAAACTTCAAGATAAGAATCCTCAATGCTTATGAGGGCCCAATAACTTATAGTTTGTCATCAACAATTTCCATTGAGTCTAAAATATCTAGACCATAAATATTTATTAATGATTAATGTCATCATATCTCAATGTTCTCATTATAGAATTGGATAATCTATAACCTTTTTATAGGAAAATTTATATATTGAAATTACCATTAAATTTTAGATGTTAAAATTTCTAAAATATAATGGTAATTATATATCATTCATATATCAATATAAAAATTTTATGGTAACAAAAATTACTATTCAATTTTATTATAGGGAACCCACTATTACATCACTACAATTTTCACAAGATCCTACTTACTAAAAATCTAATTATCACTCACATGATAAAGATAATGTTTCTATTATGTAATAGATTTAGTTTCTAGGTCTTCCACTTATTCACCTAATGGATATTCTATTATATGTGATTGAATATCCTTGTGTGGAACTTATCACGAAATGGTATCCCAGAGTATATC
The DNA here is from genome assembly GCA_963277665.1 of Viscum album. Lineage (NCBI taxonomy): Eukaryota > Viridiplantae > Streptophyta > Magnoliopsida > Santalales > Viscaceae > Viscum > Viscum album. Next base: position 408,843,716 of record OY728128.1, on the reverse strand, counting down.
ATTTTTTACACTATTAATACTTAAAAACATGGTCAGGAATTGTAAAAAAATATCAATATGATAAAACCATTCACAATAGGTGCGACTCCATGAGCATGATCAAATCATTTAATTTAATAACTACTTCTTAGCCATATCAGATGCTGTAACACACTCGGTATTTGTAAATTTCGATACCATTGGCCTATATGATCCTCTCTCTCTCTAATCAACATAGATTATCTATAATATTAGATCACATTAATTCAAAGGAAAACTAGTTTGTGTCTAACCAAATATATTATACTTTTCCTTTCACAAACCAGTCAATTAACTTTTTTACTTTCTCAACAACAATTAGATAGTTCTGACGACTTTGCTTACAATTCTCGAAGAATTAAATTATATTCTCCGTCTAAAAAATACATGATATAAATATAAAATCTTGTATATATAATAGCATAAATGATTTATCCATCACAAATTAATATATAACATGAATCACCATTTAATCCCCTCATACAACTTTTCATGTCATCTTGGAGAGATTTATTTGATGTGACATTGTAAAAAATTATTATATAGAATTGCTCTGTCATGTATTTTTCAATATAATGTGTAATTGAATATGTCTATGAAACTGTTAGATGTACCTATGTAGATCCCATTACCATGAAAATAGCTTTTTTATTTTAGTAAATATGTGTAGATATTCATTCATTATTGTCATAAATAACATTAATACAAATGATTTTTTCCATATTTTTATGATCATGATATTCATGAAATAAAATGGCACTCCCTCTATCCTCTAGAAGTCAGATGGAAAACAATCATTCCAAATTAATATTCTACAATCTAGATGAATAACACTACTACATTATTATCATATTTAAATGGTTGAAATCCTTGTCAATTGGTCCCAAAACAATGATCATATCCTACAGACACGGTTTTCCAAAATTGTGGCTTCTATGGACATTGGAATAGGGTCTTACTTATTTCCATAGTTTAAGCCATGGAAATAGGTGGGTCATTATTGTGGATTTTAAAACTCCAAAAATAGACCTCATCATTTTCCACCATGGATGTTGACTTATGAGCACAATTTAAACCATGTCTATAGGTGTTATTTCCACAGTTGAAAACAATGTCTGTACCTATAGAAAATTGAGGCTATAGCCCAAAAATAATATGTTACCGATCGAATTCGATCATTATACGTCACCAATAGGATTCATACGAAAAAAATACACCATGAATATCTATGTGTGTATATATATATATGTGTTATTTTATATATATTATTAATAACTAGGGGGATATCATAAAAAATTCAGCAAGAGGGATTATTACACTTCTTTCTATAGTACAATTTTTAACCGCCATAGGGGAAGGAGACCTATCACCACATTTTTCAAAACTGTGGTAATAGGTGTGTGCAATAACTATGGTTATGTAAAATTGTGGTTGTAGCGCTTTACAAATAGTCTATAGGAATAGTTTTGAAAATGGGGCCTATAGACCACACCTATGGCCATGGTTTTCTTAAATCCAAGGCCATAGCCTACTTATAAACACAATTTTGAAAACCATGGATATTCGACCATGGAAATAGGCTATTTCCAAAGTTGTGTATTATAACCATAAATTTAATTTTAATAACATTCATCATTATTTGAATTCTATGATGTCCCTAACCCTTTCTTGTTTCATCATATAGAAACCTTACACAAAAGTTCATCTTAGAATCCAATGCACAGTAAAATGATCATAGATATTAGTTAAGACAAGTAAAATTCTAATGGATTTAGGCGTAATGACTTGGTATGACAAATAATTCCTTATTGGTAACACAATTATACCATCCATGTATCATCTCACATGAAATCTACCACAGTCTTCAAAATAACAACCTCATTTTAACTTTGATACGTGGAATCCAATATTGATTTTCAACTTTCCTTGTCAATATTATATGATTTAAATATAATACCTAATTGTTGGAATTATTATTCTTAATTAATAATGTATCACCAGATATAGTGAATATAAAACCATTATTATGGTTTCAACCTTACACTATAGTATGTGTCTCTTGAACATTTCTCCTCTACACCTCTTGTAGATGTTTTTCCAATGCCAACTGCACGTGCATCTCATAGAATTGACTATACCCATTACAATATGGATCACACTATCTCAAATATATTTTTGAACTCTATTATAATGTGGTAGTATATTGCATGGCTAAAAAATTTATATCATAAGGATTTCTATAAACTAATACGAATCTTTTAGCATAATTAAAACAGATACACATTTTGTTTCGCTTGATGCATGTTTTTTATATAATAAAAATATTTTGAATACAAACACATGATCTTATGAATTTATGTATTTCCTCTTTTATATGACTTCTATCATATCAATTGGACATTATAGTTGGCATATAGTTATGTGATATAATTGTTATTTTCAACACACCTCATGAAATATAATTGAAGTGTCTATGATTTGAAAAATTGATACTACTTATATCATGACTCTGATATATAAAATGTGAATTTAGGAATTTCTCCACCCTTAATTTTATTGATCAATGTTAATACGTAAGACTCATCATTGGCCTTCCTTTTTAACATCGATACTATTATGTAGATAAGGTAATGTGCGTTTAGGAATTACTCCACACTACATTATGTTGATCGATAAAATCTTGGTAATGATATTCTTCAACATGCCTATCTGAAGAAACTCATATATTCAGACCATGGATATCATACTTTACATTATCATTAAGTAAATACCTAAAGGATTATTATAAAGTATATTTAGCACCATCTTACCATTGAAAGAGTTTGTTCTCTCTTTCCTAACTAATTCCATAATATATGTTTCATACATTTATTTATGAATGTTTCTTTGTCCAAACCAAATAAGTATATTAGTTAATAATATATATGGTCTATAGCCCTACTGAGTCAAAATACCAATCATGGTATATCCCAGAAATCAACTTTTATTTTATTAATTGTCATAGAATTATCTTTAAATAATTGGGTATATAAGTCATTCAAATTATATTCACCATGTATTGCCTATGATTCATGTGTCAATAAACTATTGGTTGTGTATAAAAAAACTGAAAAAAAATTCATTAATAAAAATGGATTAATATCTTCTTGCTTCCAAAGGACACGTCAGACAAAATGATTTGGTTATAATTAACAATAACATGACGTGAATCATTAACATGTAAATTTTGAATTTATGTGTTTCTTACTACTGAATTAAGAACCACTATTTCTCAACTGCATAGATAATACCATTTACATATAGTTATGTTTTTATTACTTTTTTGGTTACTGAATTTCAACACATATATGTGAGAAACATAATGTATTCAACACTCAATAAGTATAATTTTCACATTTATTTTTATTGATCAATATATCTTTATGAATAAGTGGGTACTTACTTTTTCAATTCAAATCGTTGAATTAATATTCAATCAAATTATTTCAAGTTATGTTGAACAAATAACCTATTATTTAATAATCAACCAATTATAATTGAAAGATGTTGTGGATGTGTATTTGGAATCTCACTTTTCATTTTACATATCATCTTTTCTGTAAACTAGATAACCATATAAGCTATAGAATAATCTTCCTTTAATATTTTTATTTACTTGGAAAGCCTTACCCAAATGGTATTGAATTGTTTCCTCTATCCTATCTGTTTGTTAATCTTAAAAAATCAATTAAAAGGGTGAAAAGATATATGAACGTGGTTTCATGAATGATCATTGTATATATTTCATATTTATAGATAGTTAGTGTAATTATCAAATTCTTATCTTACATCAATTTCTCCTCCCAAACATATCATTTATGAGACAACATGTAAAATCATCAATGTAACAATGTATATATCCATACTATACATCATATATAGATGATAACATTATGAAATAACTAACATATTCTTCATAAATTATCCTATTTTAATAGTCTATTAGTCCCACTCTTCTGGAGATGGAATAACAGGTACAGATACACCATCTCCTTGAATTTCTTATATCGTAGTATTGTGCTCTAGAGCATATACTACACATGGAAATTCAGTCAAGTTTGGACAAACAATATTCCAATATTTATCATATTGTATTTTTGGGTTTAATTTCCATTTCATACAAAAATAAAATCTAATGTATTTTATATTTCATCTTTATTAATAATTTAGACAATATTGAATAATTAATTAAATCATTAAATCTATCCAACTATTTTATCAAATTCTGGGAAACCAGTATACATGAATCCATGTACTCTATAGCATGATTAATTTAATAGAAATGATTATTAAGCTTCCATTCATAGTATTCAAGGTTTTTCTTTTCCACTACTCAGAGAGTTCATGGAAGGTGTTTGATTGGCAAAAAATGTCAACATGCAGTTCCAATGTCTATCGGGTGAAGACTCTGCTTGTAAAATCAGTAACTTGATTCCATCAACACCTATACCTAATATAAAAACAAGTAATACTTGGTTATATATTTTCAGAAAATTTATTAAATTCATCCAATCACTCTCACATGAACAGCTTGGTAGTATGAGGAAACCTCAAATTTGGCTAACAAGCACCCTAGACACCTGATTTTGTTCAAATTTGAATGATAGAATGTGGTTAGTGATTTAATATATCTCTATGGGAATTATATTTTTCTCAATGAATGTAATCCAATTATATTAATCATGATCAATCATTGTTGTTGTTTTCAAAACGAAACATTAATAAAAAAAATTCATCCATTATTTATGAATTTTACTTTTTATTATTTTATTTTTTTCCGATTGTCATAAACAGTGTTAAATAATAAATAAATACATAAAACAAAATTAACTAGTCTACTGTTCTTGATCATCTAAAACTGCTTGATTCATTTAATCTCAATGGACTAACTTGGACCCTGTGATAACATACCTGAGTCATAGCTTGACTCGTGATGTAGCTCGATCCCGCCCTGTCTATCCACTACTCATCCAAATTTTTCCTCAACAAGGCATTGTCTGCATATAACACCATCCTCATTGTAGCATACATCCTAATCTTAGCGGGGTCCATGCTATACATCATCTCCATCAATGTTATAAGTGGACTCGCACAAAGGTGAGGGGAACTATGGGTGCTATGTAAATCGAAAAATTTGCACATGAATGACCTTATATATATTGATTGAAAATAATAAAAAATGTATACCATCGAAAATAAATAATTATTTATAGCCACCGCATGTAGCCAAATAATTAATTAATTAATTTAAATCATAAATACAGATGTCATGTTAATTACTCATGACTGGTCGATATAATTATAATTGTGATAAAAATTAAATTTGAATACATTATTACAAGGAATACTAAATAAAATAAATGAATCAAAAATTAAAATAATTTATTTAATTATATTTATTTCTGATTATTAATTTAATTTTAATACAAAATTTGAATTAAGGAATCAATTAAATTCATTACCAAAATTAATAAAATTTACTTGGGTATTAAAATATATTTTAATCCCAAAATAGTATTTTATTTATTTTAATTTAATTATAAATTTAATTTAACTAAATAAATTAATTTTGAATTACCCTGTCCCTCAGACCCCACATTTGCTCAAACAAGGTCATGAAAAACCGATGAAGACCATTTTTATGTCACAAAATGACCGTGTAGGGTTGTTTTGGGATAGGTGGCCATGTCAAGACCCATTCCAAATTGAGCAGTCATGCTCGATCCTTCGAAGGAAAATGTAAACATCCAAAAGATGAAATAGCATGGGAAGAGGATACATATCCACTTGGGTTCTTGAACAGTGGCCTCATGTGGCCTATTTGGGCGGCGGCTGTCATGGCCACTGAAGGTGTGGGGAACGGGTTACCTGAGAGGTGGTGACACTATCTGATGAAGGGGGAAAATCTTGGAAGCCTCTAGGATTTCAGTGGAGGATACCACATGGTGGTATTTCAATAACTACAGGCAGTGAAGAGACAGAAGACACCTGATCTGGGAGGCGATTCCACCACTTATAGCTTCTTGTGAGGATTCATACATAGGGGTGTTATATGGTCCACTCACTAGGAGGAAGAAGGGTTCTGCCTCAGCGGTGGCTACCCTGTGTGGTTATGATCTGGGATAAGTATGCAGTTAGGGCCATAGAATATGCCATGTGGTGAGATGATCGTCTGGGTGGTTGTATTGTGATGTTCGACTAAATTCAAGGTGGTTCCACTATGGTGGCGTGTTGAACATGTTGTAATGGTGGGATACAAGCTTATGAGGTTTGTAACGACATTCTAAATCATAGGAGAGGGACGATGAGTCCTAATTCATGTATCATGATAGTGGCAGGGCGATGCAGTGAGAAGTGGAGGGTGGTACTGTGGGTCCTACTACCATTTGTGAGAGTACTGAATGGGAGGATGTCCATTGTTCGCAGTAGCTCCTGCAGACAGTTTCTCCTTCGGTTTGGTATCCAACCCAGGCCACACCTACAGTTAAATCACACAGCGGCAGGAGTTTCATCCAGGGTTGATGAACCACGAATTAACCAATCCGTTGATAGTTTTTTTCTGCTACATTAAAATGGGATTAAATCCCATGATTTGATATGTAATCTTGATGTGTGAGTCCTCCAACGTTCATCCGGAATGAGTAATAGAATGAAATTCCCCCTTATCCCGTGGACAAAGGTATCTCTGTTAAACCACATAAATCACACTTTTGATACATTTTTATTCCTCTTTGGTTTTTTTATGATCCCTATGAACCTACGATTCCTCAACATATATGTATTAGAGGGTTTAGGAGTGAAACGATAACGAGACAATGAAATTTTCCTACGAAAGGTAAACTGATGTTGCTTGAAAAATTTTGCAAGCCTATATATGAGAAGACAACAATGATACTATTACAATGGTGTAAGAGGTCTAAAAACGGAGATGAAACTAAGGAGACAGTCTCGGACAATGTTTGGTCAAACCACTGGTGCTATAATACCCATGTTCTAGAGAAGACGACATTGTTCACACCGCCTGAGACTTTCTAACGACTTTCCACCGATATTCTGACAAATGCTCCGGCATGCCACGTTAGTACCACATTAGTGCCAAGTCAGTAGTTAATCTACATTGTCGAAATTTTTTTCGCTAAATCTCTGCCTATCGGAGTACATTTTCAGATATATAGGTGTTGATTATAGGAATTTTTACCATTGTGGACACATCTTTATGGATATATTTACAAAATAAGAACTCCAACAATGGAATAAAATACAAGTAATATAAAGAAACTTACTGCATTTAATTATGACATCTGGAAACTAGAAATGGATGATATTTTATATATTAATGATTTTTGAAGCCTATAGTGGAAAGCCCATAGCAGTGCAGACAGAGGAAACATCAACAAGTGGTAAACCCAAAGAGATGATGTCAACTGGTACCCTTTTAGTGGATGTGGAATGGTTTTTAATCAATCGGACGTGTGCTGGCCAAATCAGACAGTGGATAGAAAAAGGAATCATCCAAAAAAATTCCAATGAACATGAGGCCTCTATTTTTTAGGGGAAATTAGAAAATATATTTGTTAGGGAATCATGCAAAACAAAGAAAACATGATATTTCGTCTTGTCATCATGAAATAAAAAGGTGTCACCAACATATCAGAGTACATGAGAGACATCCAAGGTACTGTTGATCATCTGAATTCTATTAAATGAGGATTGATGATGATTGGTTGGAACTGTTGATGTTTAGTCCTTTACCAAAAATGTGGGACACATTATTTTTGTCAGTAACCAATTATACTAAATATGGAACTCTCACTGTGGAGATGGTGAAAGAATGAATGAAGAATGAAGAGCCCATAATAAATGATGGGGGACATAAACCTAAATCATAGTCCACTGTAACAAAAAGACATTGGAATCAGAAATGGCAGGGAAGAAATAGTGGAAGAGAACCACTGATGAAAGACGTAAAATTAAGAAGCAATCGAAATATAATTCAAGAACTGACATGAAGTGCCACCACTATTGAAATACTATAAGTTTCATATGGGACTGTATAATGTTGAAGGTAGAGTAGATAAATCGGGATAGTAAGACCCAAAAAAATGATGTTGTAGTTGTTAATGAAAATATTGTTATTTTTTAGATTGACAACCAGGTTAGTCTTTCCAGCAAAGACTCGACATGGGTGATTCATTTTGGAGCCTCCTACCATGTCACAGTGAGATGATATTTCTTAAAATCTTATAGTTCAGGGTGTTTTGTACATTTAAAGACAATAAATGATGGTGCACCCAAAATTACTGATATTGGTAATATTTTTATTGAAACTAATATTGGATAATGTTTATTGTTTAAGGATGTGAGACACCATCTAGTTATTCACCCCATTCAGATATCCACTAGAATTATTTATGAAGATCGATATGTTAGTTCATTTGGTGAAGTGAAATGGAATCTTACCCAAGGTAACCGGATAATTTCTAATGGAAATAATGATACTTCTCTTTATATCACAGATGCAAGACCACGTGGGGAAGAAGTACATGAATCCAGAAAAGATGCAGATGTTTGGCACATGCTGGTGGGAAACATGAGTGAGAGAGGAATTAAAATTCTCTTGAATAAATATCTATTGCTAGGAAAAAATGTAATCATTTGGGTACTTGTGTTGATTACATCGTGGTAAATCAACATAGAGTATCGTTTTGTGGCTATATTCCATCCAGAAAAGAAATTGATTTAGATTTGATTCACAATAAAGCTTGGAAGATTAGAAATATGACAATTGGAGGTGGTTTTTATTTTGTTACCTTCATAGATGATCATTCCAGAAATGATTTGGGCCATTGCTTTTTAAACTAAAGATCTAGTTCAGGATGTTTTTAAGTAGTTTTATGTGATGGTTGAAAAAAAAATTGAAGGCGGATAAAGTGTGTGCGAGCAGACAATGGAGGTGAGAATTGTGGTCTATTTGAGGAGTACTCTAGTTGTTTCAGCATCGGCTAGGAAAAATCATTACTGAAGAATCCTCAACATAACAGTCTTGATGTTAGGATGAATAATTTTTTTTTCAAGAGAATCAAGTGTATGCTCAGAACTGCATAGATTCCATACATATTTTGGGGGGAGTTAATGATGAATGCAATTGATCTTATCAATCATTCTCCATAAGTTACATTTAACTACGACAATCTAGAATGTTTATGGAATGGAATATATGTTTCATTAAAACACATGAGATTATTTGGCTGAATGGAATTCGTACATATTCCAAATGATTATCTGGAGACTCTTTATGCAAATGGAATGAAATGTATCTTTTTGGGATATGGTCATGAAGTGTTTTGATACCGACTATGGTATCATATTAGTAGTAGGATCATTATAATTATATATTTTGTGTTTCTTGATGATTAGAGGATTGAATATTTTGTGAAGCTTGAAAGTGATTAAAGGTCACAGCCTGAGGAAATTCTAGTCAGTCTGGAACATATCTGACAACCATTAGTAACAACTACCGTGATAGAGATATTAGACAATAATGAAACAACACTACCATGTACTATATCAACATATTCTGAAATTTCTTCATTATATGATATTCAATAATAGATTCCCCTAGAAGAATAGTTGAGGAGATCCACTAAAGAACAACAAAAGAAGTCGAAGATACTCACCAAATGAGTATGTGAAGCTCACTGATGGGGGAGAGCCAGATAGTTATGATGATGCGATCTAGAGTCAATAGAATAAGTAATGGAAGAAGTCCATTCATGAAAATATGATATCCTTTCACAAGAACCATACATTTGATTTGGTATAATTACCACACAGAAAGATGTAACTCAAGAACAATTGGGTGTACATAGTTAAAGGATAATATGGAATCTCATAACCCTGATAAAGATCCAGAATGATTGTGAAGAGATTTAGTTAAAAGAATGGTATTGACTTCGATGAAATTTTTTCTCCTATGTTTAAAATATCAATCATCCGAATTGTTCTTGCATTGGCCTCTAGTTTGAACCAGGATGTTCAACAACTAGCTGTAAAGACAGAATTCTTACATGGTTATATTGAGGAGAAGAAATACATGGAGTATTTAGAGATAATTCAGGTGAAAGGGAATTAAAACCTGGTATAAAATCTTATGAAAAGTTTATATGGTCTATAACATGCACTGAGGTAGTGGTATAAAAAATTCAATTCATTAATGGAGAAAATTGAGTACAAGAGGACTACTACTGATCACAATGTTATCATCAAATAGTTTTCTTGATGGTGATTTCATTATCTTATTGATTTATGTTGATGATATGATGATTGTTGAATGAGATATCCCCAAGATTAATAGGTTGAAGAAAGAGTTGATCAAGTATTTTGAAATGAAGTACTTGTGAGACGCTACTCAGATACATGGTATGAACATTACTCGTGACATGAGGATTAAAATTTTATGGATATCTTAGGAGTGAATCATTGAGATGGTTCTTAAAAGACTCAACCTTGGTAATGAAAAACTTGATATCACTCCACTTGTGTTTCAATTCAAGATCAATATAAGTAAGAGTACATCAAATGAGGAGGAAGAATCAAATATGGAAAATGTTCCTTATCAGTCAGCAGTTGGCAGTCTTATGTATTCCCTAGTGTAATCTAGAGGAGACATTACTCATGTTTTTGGCATTGTGATCGTTTTTTATTAGATCTAGGAAAGGATCACTGTAGAGTGCTCAAATGAATATTAATGAATGATTGAGGAATATCATGTCATTGTTTATGTTTTCGAAGTGCCAAAAATATTATGGAAGTATTCATAGATGCATATATGGTTGGAGATGTAGACCCAATGAAATCCATATCCAGGTACCAGATAAAATTTACAGGGGGAAGTCCCATGGAAATCACGACTTCAGATGTGTGGTGTATTATCCACTGCATAAGAAGATTATATCACGGTCACTGAGGGCTACAAAGAGATGTTATTGATGAAGAAGTTGTTATAGGAGCTGGAACAGAGTATAGAAAATTATATTCTCCATTTTGGTAGTCAGAGTGCTATTCATCCCAGTAAGAACCCGACATATCATTCCAGTTCCAAACACATCGACGTGTGGTATCTCTAGATCTGAAATTAATTGGACTAAAAATTATTGAATATTGAAAACAATCACTCCAATTATAATGGGGAATACATTATGGTGAAGGTTATTCCGAAAGAGATGTTGGACGCCTACAAGGACATTGTAGGTCTAGCATCTACCCCAAATTGGTCATGAGGGGGATATTTGTGGGTGCCACTCCCATGTTTGGGATTATTCAAAGGGAGGATGTCCATGGTCGGTAACAGGTCCAGCAGGAAATTTCTACTTTTGTTTGGATTCCAACCCTGGTAGCACCTACCATTATAGTAGCTAACAACGGTATTTTTTTCCAGGGATTATAAGACACCAATGAACCAATCCCTTGATAGTTTCTTTGCTTCTTCATTAAAATTGGAATCAATCCCATTATTTGATATAAAAACATTCTCTGTGTATCCTATAATGTTCATCTGTAGAGGGTAATTGAATGAAAGTCCCACTTATCATGTGGATATAGGCATCACTATCGAACCACATAAAGGAAACTATTTATCCATTATTATTCCTCGTTTGTTTGTTTTTGATCACTAAGAACCTCTACTACCCCAACAGGTACCATTCTTTGGCGGCGCTCCGGTGCTTGGGAGAGAGAGAGGAAAACCCATTATTTTGTGGATCATAGGGGGGGTCCAAAAAATACTATTTTTTAATTATTATAAACAAAACATTGTTTTTACCTAAAATCACAAATCTCTAATATGGGAAACCTACACCCAAATTTTTCATGTCATTTTTTTCATGCTAAAAATAGTGTCATAAAAAACATCCACTAGTTATATCAATAACATTTTTATAAAATAATAATAAATATTATAATAATAAATGAATTCTAATTATTGTAATTTATTGTAATATTATTAAAATTATTTCATTATTATATTATAATTTCAAAAAAACCATGGAATTAACTCCACCCGAAATATTTTATTTTAACAACCAGAATCCGGCTACAGGTTTATCTGGAAATTAAAACCAATCAATTTAATACTAATTTTTAATCATTATTTATTTCATTTAAATTTCATTTGACAGAATTTAATTTTTATACATAAACAAATAATGTAATTACGATCCATATTAAAAATTTAAATGGTCAAGAAGTGTCCATCTGATCTCAGATCGATTCGCGGTTAGAACAATTAAGATCAATTTGATAACCTCTAATTAGTTTTAAGGATACATTATTTTTAGTTGATCAAAATATTTACACAACTCACTATGATACTAATTGACGGTACCAGTTTTGCAACAGATCCTAGTGTGATGGGAATTTTCAATCTTATTATCACCATGATGATGAAAAGTTTCATCTCTGATGATCCAGCCTCAATATGATCGAAGGATAAATCTTAAATTAAAAATTGAACACAAATTTTAAAAAACAAAACTTTTTAGATTTGATTCCATTCTCAAAAACTATTTTTCATTGATGATATATGATTGAAGGATCCAAATTATAATCTCTCTAGATCATCCAAAAACACGTTATGAATTCTTAAAAGCATTGATCATCAAATTTCGGGAGCTAACACAGAGATCTGACGACCCCTTGGATACCTTGCTGATCACAACATCGACGTACCTTTGATTCATAGATATGAAATCGATTCTACATCCAAGATAATGATAATATTTATGTAGAAATAGATTGTAGATAGGGGGTATAAAAATGTCATAGTGAAATGTCGCTACTCAAAGCCTCTATACTCCTTCAAGTTGTGGATTCTCAAAATACACTGAATGGATCCACTAACCCAGTTTATTTAGTGTCCACTAAATAAATAATTACAATGAACTAAAATACATCATAAATATTATTTATATTTTATTACATAACTATAATATATATTAAATATAATACATGATAAAACTAATTCATTAACACGACTTGTAATTACACATAGTATTAAACAAACCAAGAATATTAAAATGAAATAAATTCAGTTAATATTATTTATCATATTTACATAACATGTAAATATTATTAATAAATAAATTGAACCAAATTATTCATTACATGAATAATAATGAATTTATTTATTCTTTGGTGATTGATGAATTGGACAATAGTAAGACCCCATAGAGGGCCCAGCATGTCCAATATATATATTAACCATAATAGAGAAGATTCATGAACAATATTTGTGTGTGCCACTATAGTCTATTATCTCGCTAGTAGTGAATAATATTTTCAGTCCAAAAGTGGAGTCTAACAACCCATCTAGGCACCAAAATAGATAATGATTGTCATAATAAGGAAAAACGATCTATGGTCATGTACTGTGTTATACAATACTTTTATCATTAAATATATCAAAATTTCAGATGCACACATGGGTCATAATCCTTCCTTCATTTATTATTTATTGATCTAAATGGTTGGATTTACCTTCCAACTAACTTGGCCAAGGATTTATGAAGGTACTACCATACTTATCAATTGGGCCCATGACATAACTTCCTCAACCTGAAAGCGACAAAACAAATATGGACTATTCGACTATGGACATAAACCAAATGATGCACTAAACATACACTACCTCACCATGATTTTATTATCATTTTTTTTCATTTTATCAATGTACATAAATAAATGACCCACAATGACAATTATATCAAGTTAGGAGACCAATAAACTTGTCCGTAGATGGAACAAATCAATGACACCTGAAACATGTTGTGTTCCAATTGGCGGGTATGTCCCTATTATGTCACTACTATACATCACCAAGAGAGAAAATTATGAGAAGAATCAACAATAATTATGATCTCCCAACACCAGATTTTCTTACATCAACTACATAATGTCAATATGATGTATCTACATTAGAGGCCATACATTTAAATTTAATGAAATGGTATCTCGAGGTTCTCATTATATCATGGGATATGCTACGACCTTTCGATATGACAATTAATCAATGGAAACAACAAATATATTGTGGAAAAAAATTTACACAGATTAATAGTATGTAAAAATAATACATATATCACTATATACATGAGTTGGTAAAGAAAAGTACTGTTCAATTTGGCTTTAAGAAACCCACTATTACAACAATATGGTCTCCAAAAATTTTCCTCTGGATGATTTGCTACCTCAATATTTGTATCTTTAAACATTTTGGTATTTTTTTCACTTTCTTCATAGTTTATGTGTTCATCAAAATTTTGTTCCATCAATGTATCTTAGCAAGGACATTATGCTTTTTGGTCACATTCAAAATCAAAATTTGGTTGTTTTTAATGCCCAATCTGGTCAGTTGATATTGAATATTTCCCCATTCAACCAATATACAATAATATATCAAAATTATATTTTAATGATTTATTTCTGAACACTTATACAATTTATTCTTTGATGAGTATCCAAGAAATATTCCTTCATCACCCACATAATCAAAATTTACACACTTCTCTTTATTGAGAATAAATCATTTACATTCACATTAAATGATTTAATTTATGTTCGGTTTATTTACATAAAAAATATCTTACAGAGTACTCCCATAATTTTCATATACAAGAGCTCTATTTGAGATGAAAAATTCTAGATGAACTATTTCATTTCAATATCTTTATGAAAGATACCTCTACGTTAATATTTTGTATGATATGTTATTGATTTAGATATTTATTATTTCTACTAAACAATTTTCTATGGATGTTATAATAGTTTAAACCTTGTGATTGATTCCATGTTTCTCCAAATATTCTTCAACTTGGCGATTTTTAATCTCGGTCCCATTGTTGGTGTGGAATTTTTTAATCTCAAAACTAAGCATATTTTTAGATATTATATGGTATAGATTGATATATATATATATATATGTATGTGTTTGTATACTAGTAATATATATTATACTAATTATCCATTTCATCATGTTGAAATCATAATGAAAAAACACATAGTACATATTTCCATCCATCGCTCTTGGTGAGATTAGCCAAAAACATCCACAAGTTGAAGAAGAAGCAATCATTATTCCTTTATCTTATTTGGCTTAGATGTCTTCTGTATAATAACATAGATTTTATACAATCAAAAATGTGATTGTGATCATATCTGATATGGGGAATATCACAAGATCCATTACATTTTTAGATCCTCTCCATATATGTTTGGAAAAAATTTCCCAGTTGACTGTTCCATATCCTCATCTCCCACTATTTAGATACCATTAAAAAAATTTCCTCTCTAACAATGTATTAATTTACCATGGTTTTTATTACCTATAGAATATGATAATTATCTATATATTTTATTGTAAATAAAATTCCTTTGAAATCCACCACATGTTCGTGGTCACATATAGTCTAACACATATAAGATTAGACATAGCAAATCAATCAAGGGAACATTAGCCTACATGAGATAATTTTCTCGAATAATTTTCTTCCTAAAAAATATTAAGACTCTAATCATTCATAAAATGAAATAAACTATCTTTTGTGTTGTTGAAATTCATAATTAAATATCTATTTTTGGTCATGAGTGATGTGATTACATAGACTAATATGATTGATAATGACAGAACTATTACATAATGAAAATATCAATAACATTAGACATCATTAAACTCACTTTCAGCACCCATATCAGTGGTGAATATGAATCTTATATTACCATCTCCATGAATTATTCTCCTTCATTCAAAACTAAATATTTGATTTCAGTTTTAATGAATTTGGAAAAAGGTTTCTCTATTATTTTATTCTACAATGATGCATTATTAATGATGTGTATTTCATCCTTGATGCACTATTTATTTCCATACACTCGAATCCATCACAATAAAATTAATATCTATAAAATACTATGATTAAATAGATATTATACTTTACTGTTTGGATTAGTGTTTCTTCTGGAAGGACCATCTGGAAATAAGCTATACATAGTATGTTTTCCATAATTTTCCATTGAAAAATCACATATCTCTTGATAAATTTCATTGACCTTGGAAAATTATTTGTTTCATTTCGTGTTCATTGAAGATGTATCTTCTTTTGGGGAGTCATTTATTTTTCGTTTTCAAATAATCCTAGATCTCTGTTCACTTCTACATGATTCACCATATATTTTCAATATGACCCAACTATTTATTATTATGATTATGTTTATATATATAGGTATATGTTTTATTATTATTATTAAATGAATCTTAAAATCAATTTTAATATTTGTATGATTAAATTTTTATTCATGATGTTAAGATTTAAAATGAATTTAATAAAATTGTGATTATTATTATTATTACTTTATGTGTTGATTTTTTTATTATTAGTAAGAAAAAAAATGATATTTTTATGATTACATTGTTATTTCTCTTATCACCATGAATACAAATATAATTATTATGATTGTTTTTATGATCAATTATGATTCTTAGTAGTACATCTATTATTATTATTAGTGTATAGTTTTTTAGTTATTATTTCATTTTAGTGTTTTTAATTTTTTTGAGGAAACCCAAGGTGGCGTTGAAACCCCCCCTTCTTCTCTCTTGAAGTGTACTGCCTCCCCGAGTGCTTGTGCACAAGAACTGGAGGCCCCAACCCCCTTCTCCTCCAGGTGCGTAGTGAACCTCCCCTCACTGTTATCTCGCTTTGTCCTCCCATTCCCATCAACATTATTCTCTGACCTCTCCTTTGGGGCCAACTACATGATCGTTCATCCTCTCCTCTACCCATCTTGGTGCCTGACCTATTCCTTGTAACCCTGCATTCCCTAGACCCTTTAACCTCCACCCTCTCACTAGTTCTGATCCCCACACTGGCTAACTCTACATTCGTCTGCCATACTCCCTTCCTGGCGCACCTATGGAAAACACGAATCGCCCAATTCTATGGTTATATGAAACATCACACCTATGACATCCCTCCATCTTGCTTGGTTGGCCTCTCACACCCTCATTGCTGGTGTGATCCTCTTCGTTTGGTTGATTTCATTCATTGGTTGGTTTTCGTTGTAGGATTTCATACCGCGTATGACCCTATTTTGATCTAATTTTTTATGTACATTTTTCTAGTCTTTAATCACTTTTCTTGATGTATGATAGACGTATTGTAGTTATTTGCACACATTGGTTTTGTGTTTTCCAACATCGAGGTAGGTGGTACAACATATGTTTATTGTTTGATGGATGAATTTGTTTGATTAATCAATTTATTATGTTATTTGATTATTATTTTTTGTGTGAATGTAGTTTTACCTGATGCTTAATATTTCGTCTAAGTGTTTAGTAATTTTTTTCTGATATGAATGTTTTTATTTTATGAAAATACATGTTGATCGATTCTTAGTGTTTTATAAACATTGTTGTTTATTTATTATGTTACACAATCATTGTGAAATGTGTTTTTAAAATGTAAGTGGTGTGTTTTTGTCCGTAAAAGCGAATATTTAGTGGGATTTTGTGTTCATATTCGTGATATAATTTTGGATTCATTTTAAAATATTTTTATGTGGTTTGTTAAATCATAAAAAGTTTCTAAAACATGGTTGTATATTCTTTTGGTGTGCGAATGATTTCAAAAGTTAGTTGGTGTATGAAAATGTAGGTATTTATGTGTGTGATCCATGTTTTTCATTTCTGAATATGTATTTTAAATTATTTTAAAAGATTGAAAGTCTATTTTAATGTCCATGTATGTGCGTTTGGTTCTAAAGTTAAACTTCCTAATTAAAATTGAGTGTATTATTGTTGAAAACCTTTGACATGTTATTTTGAAGTGTTTTATATATTTTAAGTGTTTATTTGTATTAATAAATTATATGTTTAGTCTGTTGGACATCACTACGATGGTTTTTTGTTATGGGTAACGTGAATTCCTATATGGGCATGCATAGGGTAAGATATATATATATATATATATATATATATGCCCTCTTTTTTCATAATCCCACATGGAACAAGGAGTATGTGGAATGCACCTAGGGGTGTATATATATATGTATACATTCATGTTCATGTATACACTAATGGTTGGTTCGAGTGGTCATATACAAAATGCATCATGTTTGAGGTAGGTACCCTACTACACCTACCATTATATTCAACAAATTTTATTTTATTTTCATTTCCATTATTTTTAATAAATAGTAAATAATATTAAATATATATATATTGAAAAAATGTTCATTGCAGAAGATAAAAGTTTTTTATTGACATTGAATTTCGAGGAAATTGGTAATTTTATATATTCATAATAAGTGTTTATAAAATGCCCATTAGATTTTTCATATGTGTTTCATATTAAAAATGGCTATTTGAGTTTCACAAACGGGTTTCAATGTATGTTTTTAGTTTTAAAAAGGGCTTGTTGGTTCTTGTGGAAATTGGTGGGTGTTGAGTTGTTTTTAAGGCCTATTTGGAACTTTAATAATCTAAATGTTTTTGAAAACTATCTTTGTGGTGACTCAGGGGTGACCTTGCTATGTACATTGTTTTTATGAGTTATGTTGCATGATGTTTGTGCATGGTGATTGGTTTCATGTTTGACATTGTTGACTCACCCCACTTTTCATTTACTATTCGGCATTAGAACCTGGCATAGTAAGTGAATCTTCTATGAATGATTTCTGTATTTGTTTAAATTACGCACTGCCTAGTGGATGTTAGTACAAGATTTCTCAGCTAGGGGATATTTCCCCTTGTTTATGCCAGGTATGGCCACACCGAGAAGTTGGGCATTATGATTTCATTGAGAAGGGATTGCCTTCAGGATGAGTCATAAGTATAGTACGTTCTGGATTGTTCATGATCTTCTATTTTTTTCCCATGTTTTATTTTGAAATTATCCATATGTGGAAGACGATTGAGGATCATAGTTTGCTTTCCGGCTGTAAAGAACCAAATTTTTCCATGTAATTTTTTTAAATTATATAGAATATCACGTGTCCGTGAAAATTGTTGGCGTGTGATACTGAGGCCCAGTGTGCCCGGAATGAATTTCTAAACTATTTCTCTGGTATGTTCATTAAACGTGTGAGAGGTGTGTTGTAATTTTTGAACTAGTGCTTCAAATGGAAATATGAGGGCACCATTGAACTCACAGTGCAGATATTCTAATAAAGAGACCTCCACTACGACCACAATAGGTTAAGGGTGAATGTTAGTTTTCATGTTTTTCGTGGCAGACTAAAATGAATAAAAATAAAATAAATCAACATTTATTTTATTTGAAACCTCCAAAATGAATTTATCGTGGTGGAGACCACCTGAACACTCTTCTTTAATTAGGGAGACCGTTGGAAGCCTCACAATTGAATTCATGGTTGTGTGGACCACCCGAACCCCTATTTTAATGGGAGGAAACCCTTGGATTCCCATAATTTACTGTTCTAATTCTATCTATTTAATTAAAAAACATAATCTTATTAAATTGGAAACCCCACCATTTGTTGGAGACAATTTTTGGCATGAAATGATCTTGGGAAAGGAGAGACTTTGGAAGAAATATCTTCTACAACGAAGAACACCCTCTCCAATGAATATATTCATCAGAAATCAGAGAATGAGGACGATGATGGAGCCCAGATTGGAAGCATCTTGTGAAAGTGATGAATGCTGACATCACCAACTTCATCAACATGGCCTTCTACCTCACCCACCACCATGACAATCAGGGTAAGTGTTTTAATATGATTTATTTTATTTTATTGATTCTTCATAATATAGATTTATAATGACGATGGACAAAATAACACAACCATCGTCCCACACTTAATCCTCACACATTTTTTCTTCATTGTTTGTGCGATCTTCGTGCATTTGTTGACACCAAATAATTAATGATGCTGGAAAGACAATGTTTTGTTGAGCAAAAAATATGGACATGGATCCATATACCATAGGATAGTGAATATGAGAATGACATAATTTTCGGGCTTAAAAAAAGACACAATGGCTCGTTGAAGAAGGCAGCGTCCGGCACTCGGCCAACCACAAGGAAGGTCGGGCTGTGTGCATATACACTGCTAGTTCAGAAGGAGGTTGCGGCCCATCAGTTGTGGTGGATCAAGGTGGTGGTCAGCATCTGGCCGGCCGCGTGGAAGAGCAACATTGCGCGTCCATGCCATCAGAGCAGGAGTATGTGGCGGCTGGCCGTGGTAGAGGCCGAAGAGTGGCTGACACCCAGCTAGCCATGATGGAGTAGCAGCGTACGACCACACTGGTTGGAGGATGACCAACTAGAGCACTGACTGACCATTGTAGTTCAGTGGAACAAGCTCAGGTACTTCGGTAAATTGGCAGTGCCTGAAGGAACTACCCTTTGCAGTTCCAAACTTTAGGTGGTCTACTCCCCCTTCTGCGCCCACAAGGGTGGACTGCGCCACAGGGCCGCGACCAGCAGGACACACCACCGGGCTTCCCCCTTCATGGTATGTTCGCACCATAACCTAGTGGGATGGGCCCACTGAGGTGCAGGCCAATCAGGCCAGACCTGGGTCGGACTAGTCCCAAGTGTACCTTTTTGGACAATCATGAGAATCAGACATTTGTTTGTTGAACCGCCTACTCTATCAGAATACTTGGATCCGAATGGTCCTTTTGGTACACTCCACATTATTTTTGAATAATTTTGGAGTATCTCTTTGTTGGATCAAACCTCGAAACCAACCGGGACCTTAAAGAGGAAATGCTCAAAACATACTGATCGTGCGTCTGATTGACACACCATCTGTTGCATTGGGTCTCTTATGACATGATGTGCCTTTGGGATACTTCTTCTTGAAAAATTGTAGTGGTCGATGCATGATCGAGATACCAAGGGATAGATTCAATGGAACTTTAGCTCACCAGGTGTGATGAATCTAGTGGTTGGCAGTAAGGCGGAGGTTGGAGACGAAGAATATAGAGGTTAGTTATCTATCGACTCTGGGCGGTTCAGATCCTGTGTTGGTCATTGTGGGGGTTAGAAACTATCAATCATGTGTGGTTCCTTGCGGTGGTTAGTACCTATCGATCATGTGTGTGCCAGTGTGTAGCGACCCTCTGTGGCTCCATGCATACCATTCCTATGTGGGACTGATACTGTTTGGGTCTGCACTCAGTGGTCATGTGTGGGTCATCACATATCGATCCAGTGTGGGTCAAATCATATGTTGGTCAGCGCTCAGCGATACTGTGTGGGTTAGCACATATTGATCATTTGGGGGTCTGATCCTGTGTGGGTCATAGTGGGGTTTAGTACCTATTGATCATGTGTGGGTCAGACTCTGTATATTCAGGAGTAGTGCCTCTTGAAAAAATAAGATGATCTAGATTCATGACTAATCAATTCTACTTCTATACATCACTTATACTTATGTGAGATGAGTCTTATATCTTCGTCATGTTTCCTTTTTGGGATCATTTCCTCATGTATGAGATGAATACATCATGATTAATTTGGTATATCTATGGGAATATACCTAACTATATTTGATGACTTGCTTTGTGGTTTTTCCTTTTTGGAACATTAAGAGACCTTTATAGTATTGGGGTCCCTACTAAGTACCTTTATGTTCACCCCTGCACGAGATTCTCTTGAACCTCATTTTGTATTGTGCAGATGATGTACAACATTGATCGAGGGTGAGGGTTCCGGGATTGGATGGATCCCAAAGGTGGGACACTTGGAATTAGGAAACGTGGAGGAGATTGAAACATGTGGAGTGATTAGGAGGTTATATTTACCAAACGGTTACGTAGAAAACATAGAGGATGACTCAGAAGATATTTTACCCTCCTTTTATTTTCAATTTATTTTCAGTTGTACTTGTACCTTTATATTTGGGCTTGTTTTCCTACCCCTTTTTGCATTAATGACTTTATTTATATAGCAGTTTACATCATAGTTGTTTCTTATTTTGTTTTTTGGACAATGTCTTTATACATCCTAAAATGAAATTCCTTCCCGAATTAGGTAGAAGGCCTTTTAGTGTTAGTTGCCACCCCCTATCTTATGGATGGCGGTCTTGGGGTAGTCACAGCATGAGCCCCTAGGGACGGGTCATGACAAATTGATATCAGAGGATTTTATGTTCTACAGAAGAACTAGAACTATGATTTTTTCTATTTGGAATTAGTGATAAGTGTGATGAATATGGCTTTTAGTTTAGGGAGTCCAGGGTTGGTGCAGTGGATGACATATCCATACACTAGGACCATGACTTCTGATTTTCATCTCAGTGCATGAAAACACTTATTGTGTGTGTGTATTGAATAGTTTTCATTGTGAACTCATTGATTCGGCTCACCAGGTATAATTTATTAACCACAGAGAACATATATCATTTCAGGATTCCTCCACACAGATGGCCAGCCATGGTTCCAGTTATAGTACATGATGAATGCTCATAGAGCGACGAGGCTTTGGTGCAGGTCCCCCTTACGGTAGTAGTAACATCATGTGGTGTACCAGCAGCACCACTACCCATTGGGAAGTCGATTCCATAGGCCCCTTGTAGTAGAGGGTTCATTCCACATGACCATGTTTCATGAGTTCTAGAGCCAAATGACACTGTGGTTCCATGTTTAGATAGATCCACATGTGGCTGATGAATGGATGGAGTCTGTGGATAGAGTTTTTCCACTAGTAGGGACAAGAGATGATCTCATGATGATCCATGCTGCCATTATTATTCAAGAAGCAATGGGAACATAGTGGAGCTTGATGCTCTAGTTTCATGATGAGGTCTCTCTCATCTGGGTGGACTTAAAGAGCCTTTTCAGGGCATAGTTCATTAAAGAAACCTTACGCTTAGTGTGTATTCAAGAGTTTCTCCAATTGCATAAGGGCATCATGATTGTGGTTCAATATTTAGTGAGGTTCACCAACCTCTCGCACTACTCAACTGACATGGTGCTGGACCATTTCTTCTGGGCCCGAACCATCGATCTGGGTATCAGATGGATGATTAGAGTTTTCATGGTTTCTCTCAGCAACTCAACATAGGTGGGTATGTTATAGAGAGGACATTTGGTGGAGAGATTCTTAGATGAGCATGCACCGAAATTTAGAGATTCCATAAAACAACATGTATCCATGTCATCTTCATGAGGTACTAGGTAGATGACACATAGGTCCATGCAGACTAGATCATCTGGTGGATGAACCAGGGACACATGTTCAGAGGTGTGAGGCTCACAATGTTGAAGGAGACGGGTGAGGGGCACACAGTGTTACTCGTGCGGTGGGCAGAGACATATGGCTCGTGATTACCTGACTCTTCGTACTGATGAAAAACAAATGGTTGAGAGAATTCTGAGTCAGAGAAAATGTTTCGTGCGATGAGTTCTGAATGAAGGTGGATATGGAAGAAGAGATACTTGTGTAGGAGGCAGTGGGCGACGTTTGAAGATTCCACCACCACCACCGACAGGTTGTCTACCACTACCACAGTGAGCAAGTGGACAGGAATGAGCTCAGCTCCAAGCAACTAAGGCTTACGAACACGGTGCTCCGAAGATGAAATGAGTTAAGATCAATTTATACACCACAATAGCTGCAGTTCTTATAGTCATAGGTTCCAGTCATTATTTTATTTACATGGACCTCATTAGGAGCTCAAAAATTCCTATGGAGCCATTGGCTCGATCCTTTTGGATACTGACTCCTACAATAGTGTATTCGACAATTACCCACTGGTGTCGACTGTGTGATCAAACTCTAGGAGGATAGAGCTTTGTCTAGGATCTCTTAGTAGTGGCGTTGAGGCCTTATGATGTAATCATGGGTATTGACTAGTTATCAATAGTCCATGCTGAGATTGACTAAATTTTGCGCAACGTGTTGTGTGTCCATACTGATGGGAATAGATTTAATTTCACTGGAGAGAAGTTAACATTTGTAGCACAAGATAGACATACCGGGAGGAGGGTTCAGCCAATCATATATTAGTTGGCTATCCTTACCCTGAGAGTAGTTGATGTTGAGAGTTTGACCTATCTTATTGTGGTGGACTAGTACATTGATGTTTTTCCTGATGTTTTCCAGGACTACCTCCTCACAGAGAATTAGAATTTTACATCAACTTCTACACTAGTAAAACAATGATATCTAACCCAGGATATTAGATGTCTCCCATGGAGCTTTGAGAGATTTGAGTACAACTGGAGGACTTGTAGAAAAGTGGTTTGTTAGGCCCAGTGTTTCTCCTTGGGTTTCCCCGATTTGTTCACCACGAAGGAAGATGACATTTTGAGAATCTGTGTGGACTATTCTCAACTGAATCAGGTGACCGTAAAGAAAAAAATCTCACTTCTAAGAATTGATGATCTCATTGATCAGATGAATGGACTAGAGTGGTTTACGAAGATAGACATCAAATCAGGCTATCACCAGCTCAGGGTGAAAGACAATGATGTGTAGAACACAACCATCAGTTGTCGATATGGCCATGATGAGTTCATTTTTATGCCATTAGGTGGGGCCAACACCCATGTAGTTTTCATGGGTGTCTGTACCAGGATCTTCCACCCATACCTCAGATTCCTTATAGTATTCTTCATCGATGACATAATGATATACTTAGTGATGGAGGAGGAGCATGCATATCAGCTGCAGATAGTTTTGTACACAATCTGAGAGAACCATGTTTATGGTATGCTCTTGATGTGACAGTTACGGATACGAGGGGTCCACATTCTAGGAAGAATCATCTTGGAGGGTGGAGTTGCGGTTGATCCCGCCAAGATAGAGGTTGTGCTTTCTTCGGAGCCACCCAAGAGTGTGACGGAGGTGAGGAGTTTACTTGGTTTGGTCGGTTACTACTAGAGGTTTGTGCCTAACATTTCAAGAGTTTCAGCACCCTTTCAGTGTTGACAAGGAAGGGGAAACCCTTCATGTGGACAGAGATATTCCAGTGTAGTTTCCAAGAGCTCTGGATGAGACTGACGAGTGACCGTATCTTGAGGAAACTGTAGAAATGATTTTAGTACATATTCTACTATGATGCATCAGGGACCCTTCATGGATGTGTCCTGGAGAATGAGAGAGCAGTGATCACGTATGTTTCTTGACCGCTAAGATAACATGATAAAAACTATGCTACCCATGACCTCGAGTTTGTTGGAGTGGTGTTTGACTTGAATATGTAGTGACGTTACTTGATGGCATAATGTTTTACAGTTTACTCTGATCACAAGAGTCTCTTGTATATATTCTCTTAGAAGGACATTAACATGATACAACGATGATATATTTTGTTCCTTCAATACTATGAAATTTAGATATTCTACCCTATTTTGAAGGGAAATGTAGTAGCATATGGAATCAGCAAGAGATCTGGTATACAATTGCTGATAGAGGCAACAAAGCATTTAGCCACATTTCAGATATCCTACCTAGAACATGATGGAGAAACATATTTTTAGTCTCTGATAGTAACTCCACCACTCCTTCAGTGAGTCAAGGAGATATAGCTTGCATACACTGAATACATGGCTCATCATGTTCGGATATCCACAGGACATGCACTTGATGTATTTTTTGAAGGTGGGTAGCATATCATTCTCTTCATTGGGTGTAACATGGTACCAGTTATTCTTAGGGAGGAAGTGTTGATGGTGTTCGATACATCCCCACTATCGATACATCCAGGAGTGGAGAACATGTACCAGGACCTTCAACGCCATCACTGGTGGCCGAGAATGATGAATGCAGTGGCATATTTTGCCTTGTGTTTCCTCACTTTTCAGCATGTGATGGAAGAGCATCATGTTCCAAAAGGCTTAGATTAGACACTAGAGGTGCCAGTTTGTAAGTGTGATGGAATTTCCAGGGACTCCAAGATCTGTCATCCATGCTCATCTTGGATTCATGATTCTATCTGGGTGATCATTGACCAACTCACCATGTTGGCCCACATCATACCTATTAGAGAACATGGATCAATAAATAGCATGATAAACCTCTAAATAAATGATATTTTCGAGTTCATGGAGTTACATATACGATTGTCTTCGATTGTGATGCACGTTTAACATCCCATATATGGAGGGGGTTGAAGCAGGCATTCAGGACAAAACATTGGTTGATCACTTCCTTCCATCCTCGGATGGATGGTCAGACATAGAGTACCATTCAGACCCTTGAGGACATGATGCATGCTTGTGTCCTATATTTCAGTCGCTTCTCGATGATAACATTCCTTTGGTGGAGTTCACGTACAAAAAAATATATCACTACACTATTGGTATGGAACCATTCATGGCGTTGAACAGTTGACCATGTAGATCTCCTCTATGCTAGATAGACCTAGGGGTGGCAGCACTCATGGGGATAGAGATGTTAAGGGATAAAACAAAGAATGTGCAGATCATCTAGGAGGAGATGAAGATTACACAGATCAGAAAAAATTCTTATGATGATAGGATATGGAGACCTATATAGTTCAAGGATATTGACCATGTCTTTCTACTAGTCTCACCATGATGAGTTTTCAGGAGATTTCGATGGGGCGCGATGTTATCTATCAGGTTTTTCAGACACTTTCTGCTCCCCAATACAGTTGATAATGTGATTTACCTCTTATCTATTCTACCTCAGTTGCACTGGGTGCACGAAGTTTTCCACATATCCCAGCTAGAGAGATACGTACATGATCCTTCGCACATCATTGACAAGGGTGAGATGGACATCTATGATCGGGTGATGAATTCAGAGGTTCCGGTAGAGATTGAGGATCAACCAGAGAAAATATTTCGTTATCCATCCACACCTATGGTGTGCATCCATTGGTAGCACGAGAACCTCCAGGAGAGAACATTGGATAAGAAGGCTCAGATTTGTGCTCAGTACCCCCAATTGATTCCATAATTTGTGTTGTGGATTTTTGGGACGAAAAACCCTATAGTTGGGAGATTGTAAAGACCCTAATTTTTCGATGTATTGTTTTTCAATTATATGGATATTTACGAGTCCACTAAAAATGACAGCAGATGATTCTGATTACCGGTGTTCTCAGAATGAATTTTTGACCTTTTTCAACAGAACGTTCTATAAATGTACGATCGGTGTTTTATTACTTTTGAACCGTTGCTCGAAATGTAAATATTAGGGCACCGTTGAACTCGCAAAACTAATATTCACTTAAGGAGACCTTCACCTCAACCGTAGTAGGTCAAGGGTGCAAGTTAGTTTTCAATTTTTTTTCAGAGAGTAAATTGAATAAAAAAATAAAACAGCATTTACTTTATTTGATTTCTCCAAATGATTTCATGTTATTGGAGACCACCTGATCTATGTTCATTAATGTGTGTGACCCTTTGAAACCTACTAATTGAATTCAACGTGGTGGGGACCACTTGAACCCCTCTTTTAATGGGAGGAAACACTTGAATTCTCTCAAATTAATGTACCAATTCTTTTTTTTAATTAATAAACATAATCTTATTTATTTTGACACCACACAATTCATTGGAGACAATTTTTGGCAAGAAGAGAGCTTGGAAAAAGATACCATTTGAAAAAAAATATCCTCTCCAATGAAGAACACCCTCTCCATCAAATAACATCATCCCTTATATAAGAATGAAGACAATGATCGATCTCGGATCGGAAGCATCTTGCAGGAGCGACGAACGTCGAGGTCACCAACTTCATCGAATTTGACCTCTTCCTCGCACGACCTACAAGAAAATCTAAGTAGGGGTTTTAGTATGAATGATTTTATTTTATTTATTTTTAATTATCTTGATTCACAATGATGATGGCCAAAATAAAATGTCCATCATCCCACACATAAAACATACACATTTTTATTTCGTTCTTTGCGCATTCTTCACGCATTCTTTGATGCCAAATAAATTATGATGCTCGAAACACAATGTTTTTTGAGCATGACATATTGACGTGAATCCATTGACCTGAAGATCATGAATATGTGAATGACATAAATTTCATTCTTGTTACAAATTATCGATGGCTCATAGTAGAATGAGGTTGTCAGATCCTTGATGTCCATGAGGAAGGTCCGGGTGGGGGGGGGGGGTTCTTGCCACCTGCTGAGCAGGAGGTAGTGGTCTGTCTTCTACGGTGGATCAGGGTGGCAGTCGGGATCTGGCCAGCTGTGTGGTAGAGCGGTGGAAATTGTCCATGCTGCCAGAGTCAAAGTTCGCAGACAGTTGGTTGTGGAGGTGGCCAAAGACCGGCCGACACCCGGCCGACCACAATGGAGATGTGGTGCACAACTACACCACTAGGAGTAGGTCTGACCAGGTCATTGGCTGACCATTGAGGTTCGTAGGGTCCATCTAGGGTCCCGCGGTGACTTGGAAGCACCTAAAGGCACTGCACTTTGCATTTCTGAATAGGAGTAGGCCCGTTCCCCCTTCATTGCCAGCTTGGGTGGACCACGCTAGCTCAGGCAGACTACTCCAGTAGGCTACGCCAGGTGTGAGCCGATCCACCTCACACCCTTTTCGGGATGGGCTGAACCACGACCCAACAGACGGGGCATGCTGAGGTCCAGTCTATCATAGTCGGTCCCGGGTTGGGCCGAGTCGACACGAACAGGGTCAGGTCGTCCCACGATAGGTTGGGCCAAGTCGGTCCGACTGAGTCGGTCTGACTGTGTTGGACCGGACCTGGGCCCATGAGGACCCAATTTCACCTTATGGCCATATATTTTGAACTATGAGTACTTTTGATGAACCTTCTATGGATCCCAAAACCTTGGATCGAGTCGGTCACTTTTTTATACTCCACTTATATTTTGGATAATGTTGGAGTACACCATGTTCGATTGAACTCTGAATTCAATCGAGCCCTCGAAGCGGAAATGATACTAACTTATTGACCAATCATCTAATTGACATTCTATCTATTGTATTGGGACTATTTCTTACATCACCGGCCTTTAGTATACTTTTCCGTGGGACTTCATGGTGGTCGATGCATGACAAATATCTCAAGGGAAATATTCTACGAAACATGAGCACAACAGGTGCGAGGAATCACATGGCTGGTAGTGAGGCAGCAATTTGAGATGGATAATGGAAAGGTTTGTTACCTATCGAATCTGGTCGGGTCGGATCAAGAATGGGTAATTGTGGGGGTTAGTACCTATCCATCATGTGTGGGTCAGCACTCAGCAATCTTGTGTGGGTCAGTGCATACTGATCCTGTGTGTGTCAGATCCTATGGGGGTCAATGCACAGCTATCATGTGTTGGTCAGCACATACTGATCCTATGTGGGTCAGTGCTCAGTGATCCTGTGTGGGTCAGCGCATACTGATCATATGTGGGTCTGATCCTTTGTGGGTCATAGTGGGTTTTAGTACATATAGATCTTGTGTGGGTCAGACCCTGTATAATCACCAACAGTGCCTCTTGATAGAGTATGATTATCTATCATCGTGAGTAATAATTTATACTTCTTTACATCACTTATACCTGTGTGAGTTGATTCTTATATCTTCATGTAGTTACGTTTGTGGTATTGTTTCCTCCTGTATGAGATGAATATATCATGATAATATTGGAATATGTTTGGGAATATGCCTAATTAGAGTTGATGTATTGCTTTGTAGTTTTCCCATTGTGGAACTTTAGGAGACTATCAGGGTATCGGGGTCCCTACTGAGTACCATTAAACTCACCCATGCTTGGGCATCACCCGCACCTTTTTGTGTCTTGTACATAAGACGTACTACATATATCGAGGGTGAGGGAGTTAGAATTGGATGTTGCTTGGAGGTTGACCATTTGGTGTGACGTGATGAAAAGGATACCGACAGATGTGGAGTATTGATGAGGCGATCTATATCTACACTTTAGTTATAACCTTAAAGGATGACCTAGAAGATGTTTTCATATTTCTTTCAGTTTTATATTATTTTGAGTTGTAATTGTACCTTTATAGTTGAGATCTTATTCTAGAAAATTTATATTTTCAGCACTATTTTTCTACAACATTTTAATTCAAGGTTGAATCTTGTTTTTTTCCTAGACCATGTGTTTGTAGTTGATTTATGTCAATTCCTTCCCAAATTAGCGAGTATACCTTTCGGTGCTAGTCACATTACCCTAGCCTATGGAAGGCTGTCTTGGAGAGTCACAACATGGGCATTGGGGGACAGGTCGTGACAGTGGCTCCTGCATGCCACTTTTCTATTTCCATAATTTTTTGATGTGTGTGGGTATTATTTTCATATCATTTAACAAAAAGAAATTGAATTTTAAATTGTTCACAGAAATTTTTTTAAATTGAATTTCACATTTATCCTTAAAACCTTAATGTTTGTTTTAAATTGAAAAGTGAAATGGTATTTTACTTGCTTTAGAAATGGTAGTTTGATTGGATACTTATATTTTATATAATTTTGTTCCAACCTGGAATTAGTAAAATTAATTATTTAATTATAGTTCTTTGGGATAAAATTGTTGGGCATGCCTATTGAGTTTTAATACTCACACCTATAGTGTCTTTTTGTCATTAGTAGGTTTGACTCGAGATTATATTCCTTGGGAAATTGTTGGTTGTGGTTTGGACAGTGACTCTAATGGTCACAAGGATTTCTGATCGTGGTCATGTTAGTGAATTTTCATTTTTGTTTTTTCATTTTTTTTTTGTTTATTTACATTGTATCGTTGTACATTTTCATCTTCTTTTTTTTAATTTCATTGGGAGAAATCATTCCCATTCATTCTTTGTTGATCCCATGGTGCTTGTCGTTGGCCCAGGATGATCATGAATTCCTCTTAGGCCTTTCTGAAGATTGGCTCAGGTTACCACATTATCGTCGAACCGGGTTGGTTTGTGAAAAAATGGTATTAAAGGTAGTTTTGTTCTTGTTATTTGGGGTGTTTGGTAGATCAGAGATAGGACAGTCGGTACACGATTAGTAGGTGTAGGAAGAGCATAAAAAACTCTTACTCATTCTGATCTTTTAGTAACCAGGGGTATTTCAGGATTTATGAGTTTGGATTTTTTTCGTTGTGGATAGGGTATGATACTTGGTTTAAACAAGTACTGTGCATGATCAAAAATGGAGTAATGATAAATGTGATTCCTTAGAGTATGGTGTGAAACTCTTAGTGGTTGGTGCTTTACTAGGACAAGGTTTTCTAAACCATGTAGCTAGATGTGTCGCGACCACAAGTTCTCTGTCCAGATGATTTATAGTCGGTGATGTCGTGGTTCAGTTTTGGGTTTGTGAGAAGGGGTTTTTAAAAGGAAAACAGACTTTGGGGATGCACTCATTTTTTCAGGGTGTGAGTTTGGGATGATTTGTGGTTTGTGATTCTCTTTGACGTTGTTTTTGGAATTTGGTATTTGATTGTTTGAAATTGAAGTTCTAAAATAATGTCTTCGGTTATTGAAATTGATGTGTGTTATTTTGGAGATGGAAATAATTTTTATGATTTTTCATGTATTTTTGAAATGGTTTTGGAAAATTTTATATTTAGAATATTGGAAATCTTTTTCTTTGGAAGCGGAAGAGAATTATTTTGTTCTGGTGGTATTCTTATGCTTCCTCTCATGTGCATGAGGATATGATTAATGGATAATTGGTGGATGGTGTGGATGGGTTCCTGAGTGGAATTAAAGTGCATATTTTCTAGGAATCATGGAATATTAGTGGTGAGATATTGATTTCTAAGGCTACTTATTGTTTCACAAAAAGTGTTTTTTTATCTAAAAATAATTTCAATACATTAAATAATTTTTAATTTGAAAATGGATTTGAACCCAGAGTTAAAAAAAATTGATTCATAAGAAATATTGGACTTTTTTGGGTAGGTCATGATTTTCATTTTCAAGCGATTGTTTTTATTTGACAATTAAATGATGCCTTCGGTAAGAGTTATCAGATTTTCATATAATGTGTGGATGCTTATTTTTTGACATGCTTGAATTTTTGGAATGTTTGTTTTGTGATTCTTTTATGGGATATTCCTAGTAGAATAGTCCCATGTTTTTCTATAAGGACTCATTATGTTCATGGCTCATCCTAGACTCTTAGTGGAGTCATGGATTTGGGTTCCACTCGGTTGTGTCATATTTTTGTAGACGTTGAGGATGGTTTATTTTCGTCGATTTCTTTTAGAGTGTTGGTTGTGTCTCCAGGTTTTGAGGAACTCCAAATGGTGGGGGGTGTATGTTTGTCTTATGTATGTATGTAGGGGAAAGACTAGACCAATAAACGGTGATTGTTCTGTAGTCGACGTACATGGGTATTTCATGAGTGATCCTCAAGACTAGCTTCATCCTGTCATTATACCAAAGCATGTAAAGGTGAGGTAAAATGGTAGAGATTGTAGGTGCTTGACTATTTAAGAGACGTTGGAAGAGGTGTGTTGTCTTTTGTGTTGAGATAGTTTCATGTCCCCTAGAATTAGTGTGGAGCAATCAGCTTAAAACTCATAATAGTTGTTGGTCTTTCTCATATTTTGGTAACTGTGGGTTCCACATCCATTGATTATGGAGAACCAAAGGGATATATGATTTGAATTATCCTTCCCTCGGTTTATGTTTCATGTATTAAAAACCACTCTATGTCCTATCTTTAGTGTGGTTAGTCAGGCTATCTAAGTCGTTCGTCGCAATTCTAAGTTGGTATATTGACAGAGTGGTCTCTTGGTACAAAAGGAGAAGTCTATAAGTTTCTTTTCCAGTGTAGGGATTTCCTATTAGATATCGTCAACTTATGACTATGAGGAGGTAGATGCTTTAGACATCATGGCCCTAACCATTGGTCCTAAGATGATGCATGGCATAGTCAAGACTGGTCAGATGTGGGATGGGTTTGGTCCTACAGAAGTCTCCAGTGTCAGGATGGGGACAAAAAAATGTCTATATTTTTGTAATACCTCTGATGGAATCATTTTGGTTGTCAGAGGGATGCGGTATAAGGCCCCAGCCTTATACCTTACTTAATCCTGAGTTATTACAAGATTACACATTGAGGATCTTTTAGGGTTTAGAGTTTTAGAGAATTAGATCATAAAACTTGCATTACATTCCACTTATAAACAAAGTGGTTACATAAAGATACTATTCTTCATTCCCATCAATGGAAACACATTTAAAATAAAACATGGATTATTTCTTGACACATCCTTGACTCTATCATCTTATCATGTACCTTTCCCTTGACCTGTGAAAAACATTTCAAAAACATGGGATGAGCATAAAAACTCAGTATGGGTTATAAAAAAACATGGAAAGGAAACATGATTTCATATATACATAAGAATGAAATCATACTTTACCCATAAAACATAGGCACTTTAACATACCTCATAAAATCGTGAATAAATCATAGAAATCATAAGACATAAAGGTAACTTGAGGCATTCATAAATTTCTTACGTAGGGAGTAACCCTCTTGGTTACGTTTGGAATACCCATCACAGTGTATTCCCTAAAATCTCTTCGGAGAAACCTTAACGTTTCACTCCTTCGCGTTACCCAATGCATTGGAGAGCTATAACGGGCTCACCCGCCCTTAGTTTATCACGGAACCACCCGTCTTCATAATAATTCCCAAGAACCATAACATAATCATATCACATAAAACATGCATAAAGGAAACATAAAATTTCCACATTTCAATCACGAGATATCAATACAACACATTGATATAATAAAAACATTATGAAAACCATTTTCAATAGTAAAATAAAAGAAAAGTAAAACATGGTATTTATTTTTCTTTTAAAAAGAAGGTATGGCTTGTAGAGGAAGCCGAAACTCAAATAACGGTCACGGCGGTGGAGAAGTCGTTGTCGCCGCATACGTACGACAAAAACATACCCTTTTGTAGTTTAGTAAACACTTCGTATAAAAAAATATTCCTTTTGAATAAACGTAAAAGTCAAAGGGGTTTATACACCGTATAAAAGAAAGTTGTGTATAAAATAAAATATGCCTCAATGAAAGGAGATTGAGACAAAGTCCCATACCTCGTATCCGACTTGACCCGACCATTCTTTAATCTCCTCAATAATAAACTTGAGTTAATCTCTACTTGCTTATGAATCTTTTTCAATTTCATTATTCCTTTTATACCATGTTATGAACATCATGTAATCAGTTAAGTTAATAATGTTCATTTTGTCGGTATTTGGTTCCTAATTCAAAATTAGACTGCTTACACTTACATGTTGTTAATTTGGTCAAAGGTTCATTATATCCAGAATGGTATTCATGATGTAGATATAATATATGTCATATATATCCAGTACATACATGCATTTATAATATTACATAATCATTTAGAGGTAAGAAATGAAATGCACCGTTCATGGAGACGATAAGCCGTACGTACGCATTAACGCTACATTCATTTCTATTTCGTATTTTATAGAATGGAATCATAATGATATAAAGGTATATTATATTTCCAGTATAATATCATATATAATATCATTGTTCCATCCTTTATATGTCCCACATATGGTATTTAACGAATCAAATCACTTTGAGGGGGCGGTAGTCCGCACTTCCTAAAATGAAGATATCGTGTTTACCCATAATGGAAACCATAAAGGTATGCCCAAAATGAAAAACCAGAAGCTTATGGAAAACATAAACATATTATATATCATATATAAGAATAGTGACATCATAATGGCCACCTTTGAAGGTGTTAAATGAGTGTTGAACAATCATCGTTTCGGGAGGCAGAATTTTTCCATCCACGGAAACCGTATGTTCTATAACCATTTGATGTAGTTGTGTGAGAGTGTAGCTCAAATAAATATTATAACAACATACTTGTATATTTAAGATACTGGTGTTGTTACAAAATAATTAAATAAAAGAGTTTTAGGGGGTTGGAGAAGCAAAATAAAACAAATGAACATGAGAGAATGAATTACCTTTAAAAGTGTAACTCCTTTTGATTTGAGCCTAAAGGCTTCCTTTGAAAGGATTCTTCCCAAAGGTAATCCTCTAGGATGATGAGAGGGATGTGGAGAGAGTAAATGGACAGGGGTTGGCCGAGCCAAAGGCTTGAGGAGTGTGTGAAATGAGGTAGAGGTGGGGGCCTTTTATAAGAGGAGAGGAGGGGCACTTTTGGAAAGTGAAGAAATATTACTTTATTTGAAAATGTGTTTCGATTTAAAAAGGTCCCACATTGATATAATTCGTGGATAAGGTGATAAGGCTTAGAAATCCACTCATCCAATTGGTGTTTGCCATGTGTAGTTCATAGATTTTACATTATCATTCCATTTTATTTAAATCGTCAAATAATGATGTCATCGCTGCATCATTATTATGTCATAAATAATTTAATTTATTAAATGTCTAAAAATTATAAAAAAAATACTATGATGTAGGAAATCTTTTTAGCTTTCCAATTACTATTTACAATAAAAAATATGATCTTGATAACCCCATGTAAAAATTGTTTTTGTAAGACATATTATGTTTGTGTCATTTTTACTTTAACATTTAATAAAAAGTTATTTATGTCATTTCCCAACCAAAGTGGATCCATGGGATCCCCAAGATGACCCATGGCTTTTCTTGGTCGGCCATGACACAACCAATAAGGTTGGGACATGTGTGTAGGTCATTTCCTATTATTAAATCATTATTTATACCTTAAACTACCCTAATTACCACTAATCGCGATTAAGAACTTAATAAGTTACTATTCACCAAAAAATTATTTTAATCTCATTGAACCATATTTTACTTCTTAATGACAACCATGTATGTCGGATTTTCAAAATTCAGTACACATTAGTGGTAAACTTTCATTTAACTGAAAAATTATTTTGCTTGATTACCACATAGTAGTTTCACTATTCATCAAAAATTGAAGTTTTTCAGAAAATTACCAAAAATTCACCCTAAGCTATATTTGATATTCCGGATTCAAAAATGAAGTCTATTTTACAAAATTCATATCATATAAGTTACATTAATTAATTTAATAATTAATTCCCGTTGCCAGAGCAAATAGCGTGTTTTTACAAAACAATAAGTATCAAAAGATTGACACCAGTTTAAGTCTAATTTCAAAGTGAAATTGATTCCAATGACCACCATTGGATAAAATGGTAAAAATATATTCATATTACACATTAAGAAAAATTCAAAATATAATCTAATCATATAAATAAATTAGATTAAAAAGCAGTTTTGATGTAAAATGCAGTATTTTTCACTATTCATTAAAAAATGAACATTTTCAGAAAAATACCAAAAATTCAAACAAGGTAAATTTTGCTATCCCAATCATAAAGAATAAGTTTATTTTGACAAACATAGTTTATAAAATTGTCAAAATATAGATTTAAAAAGGGTTTCCCATCATAAGGCACTAAAACAATCTTTAAAGAATATTAGTGTATTTCATGCATAAGATTGTATTTATTTTCATTTTAAGCCTCTATAACACTATCTTAATAATTAATAGACATAGATAAAAATATCTATTATTCATTAATTACTTGGGATGTTACATCCTTCCCCCCTTTAGAAAATTGCATCCCCGCAATTTATTAACTTATCGAATAAATGGGGGTACTTATCCCTCATTGCATTTTCAGATTCCCATGTTGCCTCTTCAATCATGTAGTTTTTCCACAAAAACTTTACCTGCTTAATCACCTTATTCCGTAACACTTGCTCCCTGTGGTCAAGAATCCGGACCGGTTGTTCCTCATAAGATATGTTCTCTTCCAGCTGAACTACCTCTGGACTCAAAACATGAGATGGATCTGGCATATACTTTCTCTACATCGAAACGTGAAAAACATTGTGTACCTGAGATAAACTCGGAGGTAAAGCCACTCGGTATGCAACTGATCCAACTCTCTCCAGAATTTCGTATGGTCCAATGAACCTTGGACTCAACTTTCATTTGTTACCAAATCTCATCACACTTTTCCAAGGAGAAACCTTGAGAAAAACATGATCACCTACCTCGAAAGATAGATCATTCCTCCGGTTATCCGCATAACTCTTCTGCCTGCTCTGAGCTGTTCTCATGTGTTTCTGAATCAGCTGAACTTTTTCTGCCATCTCTTCTACCAATTCCGGTCCCATCAACTTCCTTTCACCCACTTCATCCCAGAAAGATGGAGTTCGACACCGCTTCCCATATAATGCCTGAAATGGTGCCATCTGTATACTGGAATGAAAACTGTTATTATATGAAAACTCAACCAAATAAATATGTTGGTCCCAACTTCCCTGATAATCCATAGAACAAGCTCGTAGAATATCCTCTAATGTCTGAATTGTTCGTTCTGACTGCCCTTCTGATTGAGGATGAAAAGCTGTACTAAAATTTAATTCAGTACCCAACGACTTCTGAAGGCCTTTCCAAAAGTTAGAAGTAAACCTGGGATCACGATCTGATACAATGGAGAGAGGAACTCCATGTAACCTGACCATCTCTTTAAGATACAAACGGGAAAGTTGATCAAGATAGAAAGTATCTCGTATAGCAAGAAAATGAGCAGATTTGGTCAAGCGATAAACAATAACCCAGATTGCATTATTACCTCGAGATGTCTTCGGTAATCCATCAACAAAGTCCATGGATATATTCTCCCATTTCCACTCTGGCACTGGTAAAGGCTGAAGCATCCCTTTCTGTAACTGCCGCTCTGCTTTAACCTGTTGACATGTCAAACACTTCACAGTAAAATCAGCAATATCTCTTTTCATTCCATCCCACTAGTAATACTCCTGCAGATCTCTATACATCTTAGTACTGCCCGGATGAACTGAAAACGGAAAACTATGAGCTTCACATAACAGCTCTCTCTTCAACTGTGAATAACAAGGCACACACAATCTCTTCCCAAATCTCAAAACACAATCACTATCAATGTTGAATTCAGGCAACTTACCTTTCTGAACCAGCTCTACCTTTTTCTGCAACTCACTTTCTTGCTTCTGTGCTTGCTTGATTATATCTCATAGAGAAGATCTCACTGATACCTGAAACAAAACAGAAGGACTTCCTGCACCAACAACTTCTATGCCAAAGTTCATCAAATCATTAACCAAAGTATCACGTTCCAAAGGCAACATTGTTAATGAAGCATTACTTTTTCGACTCAAAGCATCAGCCACATTATTTTCTTTTCCCGGATGGTAATGAATTGTACAATCATAATCCTTGATTAATTCTATCCATCTCCTTTGTCTCATGTGTAACTCTTTCTGAGTGAATTAATTCTTTAAACTTTTTTGATCGGTATATATTTCACACTTTACTCCATAGAAATGATGCATCCAAATTTTTAAAGCAAAAACAACAGCATCTAATTCCAAATCATGTGTAGGGTAATTTACCTCATGAGTTTTCAACTGTCGTGAAGAATAAGCAATTACCTGATCATTCTTCATTAGGACGCAACCAAGTACTTTCAATGAAGCATCACTGTATATAACAAACTCACCATTCCTTGAAGGTAGTGCCAAAACTGGAGAATTCACCAATCTTCTTTTCAATTCCCGAAAACAGTCATCACATTCTTTTGTCCAGATAAACATAACACCCTTCCGAGTTAGCTTAGTCATTGGAATAGATAACCGTGAAAAATTTCTATCAAACCTTCGGTAATAGCCCGCCAAACCAAGGAAGCTACTAATCTCAGTTACATTTGTGGGTCATGGCCATTCTTCCACAAATTTTGTTTTTGCAGGATTAACTGTTATTCCATCTTTAGAAACAATGTGACCAAGGAAAGAAATTTTTTGCAACCAAAACTCACACTTGATGAATTTACCATACAGTTTCTTTTCTTTTACGGTTTCCAAGATAACCCTTAAATGTCTTTCATGCTCCTCTTTACTTTTAGAAAACACCAAAATATCATTAATGAAAACCCCCACAAACTTATCCAAGAACTCATGGAAAATTCTATTCATTAAATCCATGAATACAGCAGGTGCATTGGTTAGCCCAAAAGGCATTACTACAAATTCATAATGGCCATATCTCGTACGGAACGTGGTCTTCGGAATATCTGCCTCCTTTACCTTCAGCTGATGGTACCCCGATCTCAAGTCAATCTTTGAAAAAAACTGAGCTCCCTGGAGCTGATCAAACAAATCATCGATATGAGGCAAAGGATATTTGTTCTTAACAGTGATATTATTCAAGGCTCTATAATCAATGCAATGTTTCATAGAACCATCTTTATTTTTAACAAATAAAACAGGAGCACCCCATGGGGATGTTCTAGGTCTAATGAAACCTTTCTCTAATAAATCTTGCAATTGCTCCTTTAACTCTAAAAGTTCAATTTGTGCCATTCGATAAGGGGGTTTTGAAATTGGCTTAGCATCAGGAACTAAGTCAATAGTAAACTCAACTTCCCAATCTGGTATTATTCCAGGAAACTCATCAGGAAAAACATCAGGATACTCATTTACCACTAGCACATCATTAATCTGAACAGTTCCTTTATTTTCAACGACATGTGCAAGGTAACATTCATTTCCATATTTTACATGTTTCTCGGCCTCTTGATATGTTATCAAAACTAAGGGTTCATTCTTGTAAACAAACTGAAAGTCTTTATGAAAAGAAACTTCTTTAGCTCAACAGTCAATCTTAGAATGGTAAATAGAGAGCCAATCCATACCCAGGATAACATCAAACTCTATTAGAGGTAGAACAATAAGGTTTACAAGTAGGTTTTTTCCACAGATAAGGATAGGAAGATTCTTATAAATTCTTTTTGCCTCAACATTCCCCCCAGGTGTTTTTACCAAAAGTTCAGGAGTAATTTCTTGAGATGGTATTCCCATTTTACTAGAAAAGGTTTCAGAGATGAATGAATGTGTAGACCCCGAATCAAACAACACACTGGCATAATCTGAAACAACAAACAAAGTACCTGATACAACTTCATTTGATGGCCCGACATCTGCTGAAGTATTTGCAAAGGATTTCACCACCCCTTTCTGCATGTAGTCTAACTACTTCCCATCACTCAAGCTCTTTGTCGGACACTCGTTTGCATAGTGACCCATCTCATTGCACTTATAACATTTCACTAACTGTAAATCAAATTTGTTCTTACCTTCACCTTGATCCTTTTCAGTGCAATCACGAGCCTTATGTCCCATCTTATCACATCGGTAGCACTTCCCAGAATTCAGAAGACATTCCCCACCATGCCTTTTGCCACATTTATCACAAACTGGAAACTTAGTTCTCTTACCATCAGACCTTTTTGAAGAGTTCTTACCTTTCTCCTGCCACCTTGGTCTCTTCTTTTGCTGGTTGTTATAGAACACTTGGTCATCGGCAAACTCCATTTCCACCTTCTTAGCACATCAATCAAGCTTTTCATAACTTTTAAACTCACGAGAAGCTAATTCCCTTCGATACTTTGGCTTTAATCCTGTGTAAAAACGATTGATTTTACTATCAAGGTGTCGGATAAAATTTGGAGCATACCTTGCCAATCGAGTGAACCTTTCCTCATAGGCAGCCACTGAGTCTTCCTCTGGCCTCAATTCCAAGAATTGCTTTTCCATCCTAAGTCGAACATCCTTAGGAAAATACTTCTCAAGAAACATACCTTTGAATTCATCCCAGTCAAGAGCATCAATCTCATCGGCGTCCCTGATATTCTTAACCATAGACCACCACTGATCTGCTTCACCCTCCAAACGCTAAATAGCAAGACTAACCTTTTGATTGTCTGAACACCCCATGACGTCAAAAATCTTCTCCAGTGCTTTAATCCACCCTTCAGCTAGCACAGGGTCAGATGATCCTATGAATGATGGTGGATGTTGCCTCATGAAATGTTCCACCACTGAAATGTTCCTCTGCGGTTGATCTGGATGATCTTGTGCATGGATACCACCGCACATTATCGCTTGAGTCAACTGCGCCATTACTGCAACAAACTGTTCATTTCCAATTCCGACCATTTCTGGATGCTGATTCGGAAGGTTATTTCCTTCTGTATGCCTTCCTAGCACTGCTTCCCTGTTTCCTCTGCAAAAAACCATTCTGAACAAACATTTCTTAGATGAAGCAACATGGTAATCTTTAAATGGTATATCATTTCGAAAAAAAAATTATTTTTGGATAATCATTTAATAAAATTCTAACTCCTAAAGTTATCTAAACCTCCCTCTAATACCAACTATATGGCCCCAGTCTTAAACCTTACTTAATCTTGAGTTATTACAAGATTACACATTGAGGATCTTTTCGGGTTTAGAGTTTTAGATAATTAGATCATAAAACATGCATTACATTCCACATATAAACAAAGTGGTTACATAAATATAGTATTCTTCATTATCATCAATGGAAACACATTTAAAATAAAACATGAATTATTTCTTGACCCATCCTTGACTCTATATTCTTATCATGTACCTTTCCCTTGACCTGTGAAAAACATTTCAAAAACATGGGATGAGCATAAAAACTCATTATGGGTTATAAAAAAACATGGAAAGGAAACATGAGTTCATATATACATAAGAATGAAATCATACTTTACCCATAAAACATAGGCACTTTAACATACCTCATAAAATCATGAATAAATCATAGAAATAATAAGACATAAAGGTAGCATGAGGCATTCATAACATTCTTACGTAGGGAGTAACTCTCTTAGTTACGTTTGGAATACCCATCACAATGTATTCCCTAAAATCTCTTCGGAGAAACATTAACGTTTCACTCCTTTGCGTTACCCAATGCATTGGAGAGCTATAACGGGCTCACCTGCCCTTAGTTTATCACGTAACCACCCGTCTTCATAATAATTCCCAAGAACTATAACATAATCATATCACATAAAACATGCATAAAGGAAACATAAAATTTCCACATTTCAATCACGAGATAACAATAAAACACATTGATATAATAAAAACATTGTGAAAACCATTTTCAATACTAAAATAAAAGAAAAGTAAAACATGGTATTTATTTTTCTTTTAAAAAGAAGGTATGGCTTGTAGAGGAAGCCGAAACTCAAATAACGGTCATGACGGCGGAGAAGTCGTTGTCGCCGCATACGTACGACAAAAACATTCCCTTTTGTCGTTTAGTAAACACTTCGTATAAAAAAATATTCCTTTTGAATAAACGTAAAAGTCAAATGGGTTTATACACCGTATAAAATAAAGTTGTGTTTAAAATAAAATATGCCTCAATGAAAGGAAATTGAAACGAAGCCCCATACCTTGTATCCGACTTGACCCGACCGTTCTTTAATCTCCTGAATAATAAACATGAGTTAATCTCTACTTTCTTATGAATCTTTTTCAATTTCATTATTCCTTTTATACCATGTTATGAACATCATGTAATCAGTTAAGTTAATAATGTTCATTTTGTCGGTATTTTGTTCTTAAGTCAAAAATAGACTTCTTACACTTACATGTTGTTAATTTGGTCAAAGTTTCATTATATCCAGAATGGTATTCATGATGTAGATATCATATATGTCATATATATCCAGTACATACATGAATTTATAATATTACATAATCATTTAGAGGTTCGAAATGAAATGCACCGTTCATGGAGACGGTAAGCCGTACGTACGCATGAACGCTACTTTCATTTCTATTTTGTATTTTATAGAATGGAATCATAATGATATAAAGTTATATTATAATTCCAGTATAATACCATATATAATATCATAGTTCCATCCTTTATATGTCCCACATATGGTATTTAACGAATCAAATCACTTTGAGGGGGCGGTAGTCCGCACTTCCTAAAATTAAGATATCGTGTTTACCCATAATGGAAACCATACAGGTATAGCCAAAATGAAAAAACAGAAGATTAATGAAAACATAAATATATTATATATCATATATAAGAATAGTTACATCATAATGTCCACCTTTGAAGGTGTTAAATGAGTGTTGAACAATCATCGTTTCGGGAGGTAGAATTTCGCAATCCACGGAAACCGTATGTTCTTTAACCATTTGATGCAGTTGTGTGAGAGTGTAGCTAAAATAAATATTATAAAAACATCCTTATATATTGAAGATACTGGTGTTGTTACAAAATAATTAAATAAATGAGTTTTAGGGGGTTGGAGAAGCAAAATAAAACAAATGAACATGAGAGAATGAATTACCTTTAAAAGTGTAACTCCTTTTGATTTGAGCCTAAAGGCTTCCTTTGAAAGGATTCTGCCCAAAGGGAATCCTCTAGGATGAGGAGAGGGATGTGGAGAGAGTAAATGGGCAGGGGTTGGCCGAGCCAAAGGCTTGAGGAGTGTGTGAAATGAGGTAGAGGTGGGGGCCTTTTTTAAGAGGAGAGGAGGGGCACTTTTGGAAAGTAAAGAAATATTACTTTATTTGAAAATGTGTTTCGGTTTCAAAAGGTCCCACATTTATATAATTCGTGGATAAGGTGATAAGGCTTCGAAATCCACTCATCCAATTGGTTTTGGCCATGTGTAGTTCATAGATTTTACATTATCTTTCCATTTTATTTAAATCGTCAAATAATGATGTCATCACTGCATCATTATTATGTCATAAATAATTTAATTTATTAAATGTCTAAAAATTATAAAAAAAATACTATGATGTAGGAAATCTTTTTATCTTTCCAATGACTCTTTAAAATAAAAAATATGATCTTTATAACCCCATGTAAAAATAGTTTTCGTATGACATATACTGTTTGTGTCATTTTTACTTTAACATTTAATAAAAAGTTTTTTATGTCATTTCCCAACCAAATTGAATCCATGGGGTCCCCAAGTTGAACCATGGATTTTCTTGGTCGGATAAGACACAACCAATAAGGTTGGGACATGTTTCTAGGTCATTGCCTATTATTAAAGCATTATTTATACCTTAAACTACCATAATTACCACTAATCGCGATTATGAACTTAATAAGTTACTATTCACCAAAAAAA
Source organism: Viscum album (assembly GCA_963277665.1). NCBI lineage: Eukaryota > Viridiplantae > Streptophyta > Magnoliopsida > Santalales > Viscaceae > Viscum > Viscum album. The sequence goes on along the minus strand of OY728128.1, from coordinate 408,799,664 downwards.
TTATTTTAATCTCATTGAACCACATTTTACTTCTTAATGACAACCATGTATGTCGGATTTTCAAAATTCAGTACACATTAGTGGTAATTTTCATTTAACTGAAAAATCAGTTTGCTTGATTACCACTTAGTAGTTTCACTATTCATAAAAAACTGATGTTTTTCAGAAAATTACCAAAAATTTACCCTAAGCTATATTTGATATTCCGGATTCAAAAATGAAGTCTATTTTACAAAATTCAAATCATATAAGTCACATTAATTAATTTAATAATTAATTCCCACTGCCAGAGCAAATATCGTGTTTTTACTAAACAATAAGTATCAAAAGATTGACACCAGTTTAAGTCTGATTTCAAAGTGAAATTGATTCCAATGACCACCATTGGGTAAAATGGTAAAAATATATTCATATTACACATTAATAACAATTCAAAAGATAATCTAATCATATAAATAAATTATATTAAAAAGTAGTTTTGATGTAAAATGCGGTATTTTTCACTATTCATTAAAAAATGAACATTTTCAGAAAAATACCAAAAATTCACACAAGGTAAATTTTGTTGTCCCAATCATAAATAATAAGTTTATTTTGACAAACATAGTTTATAAAATTGTCAAAATATAGATTCAAAAAGGGTTTCCCATCATAAGGCACTAAAACAATCTTTTAAGAATATTAGTGTATTCCTTGCATAAGATTGTTTTTATTTTCATTTTAAGCCTCTATAACACTATCTTAATCATTAATAGACATATATAAAAATATCTATTATTCATTAATTACATGGGATGTTACATGAGGCCCCTCTATCCATGTGTTGGTCTTAATTTATGGGTATTCATCTTGGGTTCTAAGGTGGTTCCGAGAATCCGTATTCTTGTAAAGCCAGCGAGTGTGCTCTGTGAACCTTCTTGCGGGTCAGAAAGAAATCAAAATTGTACTCATTTTGGAGATGATTCGGTTCTATTGAATTGACACGTACCTGTAATGTTTATACCATTTTTATATATTTCTGCTATTAGACACCTCCAATGTGGAAGGGTTTTTTCCATTATATGAATCATTCGTGGAGGTCATCCCATGGTGGTGAGTCTGTGACGAAGAGTTCAGTTTGTATCAGTCAATGTAAACTGGAAATTTCTGTACGAGTGTCATGGTGTTAGGGAAATTCTATAATTTTTTGGGGACCCACTTTTGGTGTCCCCAGAGTCTCCTCTTATGTTGGTTTGGTTGAATTTGTGGATCTTGGATGTTCAAGCCAGTGTTAGTAGATTTTTTTGGTTTGTGATTTGTTTTGGTATGTGGAAACAATTTTTAACGAGATCCTTAATATGGTGGGGATTCCAACATGGGATGAACTCCTGGAAAATTATAACTTCCTAGTGTTTTAGGAAAGGAAATCCCTTTCTACTTCTCGGTTGACCATGACCATGTTAAATAGTTAGATCAGGTTGATCCATGATGTAGTTGTGATTGGAGGTGATTTCCATGATTTTGGTTATTTCTCTTGGTGATTCTGTTTTTGATATCTCTTGAGTTTCTAATTATTGGTGTCTTTAATACTCGGTCTTTTGGTGAGTGAGGTTTTTTTTAATTGTCTTCGCAGTCTTGCATGGAACCTTTGGTTGCCCAAGTATTTTTGGACTTTCTAGGGGAAAAACTGTCATGGTGGGGAGAATTGTCAAACCAAGAATCTTTATTATTAAGAATTGTCATATATATATATATGTATATATATTTTTTAAATTTTTGTAAAAATCATTTTTAATATTTACATGTTTAATTTTTTATTAATTATGATAATATTTAAAATGAATCAAATAAAATTTCGATTGTTATTATTATTAATTTTATTGTTATTTATATTTTATTTATTATGAAAATATAATTATATATTTATTATTACATTATTATTAATATTATAACCAATATTACAAATATTAATATCAATATTATTTTTAATTTCAATTAATTTTTTTATTATTACTACTTTTATTAATAATAATATTATTAGTGTAGTGTTTTATTATTATTTCTTTTTTTTTAAATTATAAATTTTTTTGAGGTTACCCTAGGGGGAATATAACCCCCTCATTTATTCCCCCTTGAGGCACAACGCCTCCCCCGACGCTTGTGTACAAGAACCAGTGGCCCCAACCCCTTTCTATATTAGGTGTGTACCTGAGCATCCCTCACTGCTACCTCACTACGGCCTCCCATTCCAAATGATTGGCTACTCTTACCTACCCTAGGTGGCCTACATTGTGACCCCTCATCCTCTCCTCTGACCAGCCCAATGGCCCGACCTACTCCCTATAACCCTACGTGCTCTCGACCCTCTGGCCTTCTCCAACTCACCAGCTCCAAGTACTGCTCTTGCCATCTCCACGTTTGACCTCCCCACTCCCTTCCAAGAGAACCTCTAGAAATCCTGACTCCCCATATCCGGTGGTTTTTTGACATAACTCACCTTTGGAAGCCCTCCCTCTAGCTCGGCTGGCCATCGACACCCTCATCGTAGGTGTGTTCCTCTTCATTTGGTTGATTTCTTCCGTAGGTAAGTTGTCGGGTTAGGGTATCATACCGTGTATGAATTTATTTTTATTTAACTTATTCAGTAAGTTGTTTTCAGGGTTTAATCGCTTTGTTGGAGGAGTGATATGCGTGTAGTGATATTTTCACACCTTGGTTTTGAGGTTTCCTACACCGAGGTAGATTGAACCACATATATTTATTGTTTTATGAATGAATTTGTGTGTTTAATAAATTTAGTATGTTATTTGACTGGTTTTCTTGGTGAGAGTATAATTTTAATTGTTTTTTAATATTCTTTAAATGTTTTTAAAATAGATGTTTATGTGATATGAATATTTTGATTTTATGAAAACCTTTTTTAATCCATTCTTAATATTTTATAAAATGTGATGTTGATATATTAGATTGCAGAAGAACTGTGAATTCAATTTTTACATGTAATTGGTGTGAATTTTGCATTAAAAGGGGATTTTGGAGGGATTCTATATTCAAAGTCTTGTTATCTATTTTGGAGTCATTTGAAAATTATTTTTATGTGGTTTATTGAATCTTATAATGTTTGTGAAACATGGTTGCATATTATTTTGTGTGGGTATGATTTTATAAGTGACATTGTGAAATAAAATTGCTGTATTTATGTGTGTGATCCTTGTAGTTCATTTATCAATATGTATTGTAAATTCTTTTAATGTATGGAAATTATGTTTTAATTCTGCTTAGCTGTATGATTGGTTTTAAATGGAATTTACCTACTTGAAATTGAGTGTAACATTGTTGAAATCCATAGATGTGTTATTTTGAAATGTTTTACAGATTGTTTATGTGTTTAATTATTTTATTCAATTATATGTGGAGTGTGTTGGACCTCGCTACGATGGTTTTGGTATGTAGGTTTTGAGGATTTCACAATGTAAATGAATAGGGTATGGAATATATATATATTTCCTCTTTGTGGATATTCCCTCATGGCACGGGGAGTACGTGAAATGCGGCAAGGGTTGTATATATATATGAATAAATTCACATGCATGTATATGGGAAGGTTTGGTTTGAGTGGTTTTCAACAAATAGAGTATTGATTGAGGTAGGTCCCCCACTGCACCTGCCATTATATTAAGATATTATTAATTTTGGGGAATATCATTAATTTTTTAAAAATAATAAATAATATTAAGTACATAGTTTTATAATAAATATTATTTGTGAAAGATAGTAATTTTATCTTTAGCATGAATTTCTTGAAAATGTGTTCTTTTTTATGTTAATAATAACTGTTGATAAAATTCCCCATTGGATTCTATAAACGTGTTTTAGATTTAAAATAGTAATTTGAGTTCCTTAAACAGATTTCTAAGTGTGTTTTTTTAAAGTGGCATGTTGGTTCTTCTGGAAATGGGTGGGTTTTGATTTGTTTGTTGAGGCATGTTTTATGGATTAATAATGTATATTTTTAAAAAAAAATCTATTTGAGGTGACACAAGGGTGACCATTCTATATATGTTGTTTGTGTGAGTTGTAGTGCTTGATGATCAGTATTGATGATTGGTCTCATGTTTTAAATTGTTGACTCAACCCTATTTTCATTTAGTATTCATCCTTGGAACCTGGAATAGTAAGTGAATCTGTTGAGAATGATTTGTTTCACTATTTTTGATTATGCTCTAGCTAGTGGCCCCAACTATGGAAATTATTTTCTAGTGGATTAAGCCCCATGGTTAGGCTAGGTAGGTAATCACAGCACATTTTAGAATTATGGCGTCATTGAGTTGGGCATGCCTTTAGGATGAGTCACACGTATAGTATGTTATGGATTTTTCCTGAGATCTTTGGACGAGCTCATGTTTTATTTATAATGTATATGTATATGGTGGATGATTTAGGTGCTTAGTCTGGTTGATGGCCCCCACGCGTCACATTTATACTGCAAAAAATGTGGGTTATCTGTACATATGGTTTTCCTCTTATTAAACATAAAAATTTAATTTTAAATTGTTCATAGAATTGTTTTTAAAATGTAATGCATCATTATCCTCCAAAAATTACACATTCTTTTAAATAGAAGAAGGCAATGGACCAATAATTTACATAGTAATTATAGTGTGGGTGAAAACACATATGTTATATATTGCAGTTCGAAACTAATTTTTTTAAAATTATTTATTTAATGGTTGTGTTTTGGGAATACAATATTTGGCATGCCTACTGAGTTTTAATAATCATGCATGTTGTGTTCTCTTGTTATTTTGGTTTTTGTTTCCCATTCTAATAAACATTTTTCTCCATAGGAGATTGTTGTTTTTGGTTTAGAGAGTGACTCTTAGGGTCTCGAGGAGTTATAGTTGTGGTCAGGATTCTGTGTGTTGTTTGTTGTACATTCATTTTCATATCATTTATTCAATTTTAAATGATTTATTTGATGAACTTATTTATTTATTTTCATTGGGAGAAATCATTTCCATTTATTTTTTGTCGATGTTATGGCGCTTGTCTCCAGCCCGGGAGGATCCAGAATGCCACTCGGGCCTTGCTGTGGATCTAATCAGGTGACCGGTTCAGGGTTGAACTGGGTTGGTTCGTTAATGTTTCCTTCATCATTTAACTATTTAACATGAGTAGTAAGTGTTTTTTATTCCTCATTATTTCCATTATATTGATATTCTGATGATGGATTTGAATTTTCTGTAATCATACTAGTTGTTAATAATCATTGATTATCTTCACACTTCTGATGCTAATACATTGCATCTTCATCAAACCCTCTAATACTTTTATCTCTATCATTTATTATTTTATCCAAACCATAAATGTTTTAGGTTTTTTCATCAATGTTATATTTCTATTCAACTACATTTCATTATTTAACTAAAATTCGTGATTTGTGTTTCTCAATTTTAGACCCCATTTATGTGTTTTAATCTTCTTTTTGTTTCTTATGGAGATTGGAAACATTTAACATTACATTATCATACATAATATTTTATATCTAAACCTCATGTTGTTCATGGGTTTCATATGTTTCTACATGTATATCAATCTTTCCTATAATTTCTTTTTTCCTGTTATCTCTATTATCTTCACTCAGCTTATTTATAGTAATGATAAACACACCATCATCTATACATTTTTTAACTTATTCTAATATTCATCCTCCAACATTTTTATCATTCATAAAAAAATTTATTTTTGGGTTTCCTCCATTGAAAAGTATTTATTCATTATTTTTTTCATCTTATTGGGATTTATTTTTTCTTCATCAGTTTTTATAGTTTTTTAGTTTTAACAAGAAGATGTCCCACCATTAAACATTTGAAACAGTAAAGAGGAAACATTACCTTAAATATTCATCTTCATATATGAATATAATAAGACATTAATGAAATAACCGCATTCACATCATCATATTTTATATTATACATTATTGAGATGTTACTTATGGAATTATAGTCCTCCTTCTGAGTATATACCTTTATTACTAACATTATATCTTATTTTATCATTGCACAAGAAACAATGGTACTATGAAAACAACAAAGGGAACTATTTTTCTTAACCTTTAATTGAAGTAAAAAAACTATATAATTTTATATTTTGAGGGTGTATTCTAATTATTATATTTATGATGTTATCATATTTAATATCATTACTGAGGAATCTCGTGTATTCAATAAGAATATTTTGATCATCAAAAAATGCATCAACCACCTAATTTTTATTCATGCTAAAATGATCATATTTTTAAATAAAATCTATTACCTTATCTCTAAAACCATATAATATCCTTTATAAATATTCATATGTTTTCCCACATAACATGAGAGGGTATTCACGAAATTAACTTTGTGAAAAGTTCCTTATAAGGTTCCCTTCCCAAGGAAATTATAAATTTCCAACCAATATATAATTATTGATGATCTCTCTCCCTCAATGATTCACTCTATATATAATCAGTGATTTCATATATGGATATTTTGTGAAATTCCATGCCCAATGATATGAAATAGTGTTGCATATGTATTTTTTATAACATAAAATTCATTCTATTAATGACACGCATACCTTTGTGATTTACAATCATTTTCCTGATTCTAAGAGTTAATAAGTATAAAAAATCATCGATACCTCGAGTTATATCCTTATAATTGATTATAACCTGGGGTGAATACATTTATTAATGTTTCAAATATTTATCCTTGAATTAAAATCTTATCCAATTACATTTAGGAACACATAAATTTATCATTATCTTTCCTCTTAATGATATATTAATGTAGTAAGGGACTCAGGGGACATTTTTTGGTTCAACCATTTTTGGATAGTCCTTGGAGAATGCATGAAAATGTGCCTATGACCTGAATTAACCAAAAACTCACAACATTAAAATTGTAATTGAGAGCGATTTAACTGACCCTCATGGTTCACAATGATAAATAATTGGTGGACTAAATAATATCTTTTAATGATAAATTCATTTCTTTGATTGATGGAATTTTTGTACTCCACACCAAAATGATGAAATCATACACCAATAACGATGTCTCCATTCAGAGCATTCAATTTCAAAATTCAGTTAGAAGATAACTCTTGAATACAATCCTCCCAAATCATTAATCTTATATATGTGATCTATATAAGTACCCCATTCATATTATATTTTTAGTCTTTATAATCATGTATTATAACTTCTTTCATTTATCTTCATCCTCCTTTTCTATAAATAATATATATTCTTTGTATACCCTTCATCCCTTAAATACATGGTTCAAGGTTAAAAAAATGATACTAAATCTATATAATATGTGGTGGTTAGAAGTTCCATCAATAATCATAGTTCAAGTGATACACATTTCAAATATGGAAATTTTAACACCGAAATGGATTGAAACATGTAGTGGTTCACAATATGTGGTTGTTTTTTATCAAGACTAGCACCATGTGTATATCCTCTCATTAAATCTGTTTTTATTAGGTTAGTATGGTTTGGTCAGTTTCCTCTATAATACACATAGTATGGATTTCAATAGCACTATCAATGATCAAATATCTACCAGGCCATATGAAATGGCATGGTCTCAACCGCTACAACCCCTTCACTACATACCAAACAAAAAATTACACTCTCTATATTGGTGAATATGTGTTGGCTATTTTCACTAGAGTTCAACCTAATCTCTACTTTTTACTTTAAAATGGGTGATTTCAACTACATAACCCATTTTAGATAGTAAAATTGTTATTCCACCTTTGAAAATATCATTATTGTTGTATCTCCTGGTTTTCCTTTTATTAGAAATTTCTTTCACAACACATACACAAATATAGGCATGGCCCTATTTGAAATTCATCCACATTCACCAGTCCCAATGACCAGGGTGTGATCCTGGCCATGGTGGAACACTAACTCCCCCAATAATGTAACCTCATTCATTTCAAATGCTAATATACATCCTCTACCATTACTATGAAAAAACACAAACCAAAACATCATAGGCGGTGTTTTGGGATAAAAACTTACAATGGAACCTTTGAACATGTTAAGGATTGTTCCATAATATATAAAGGAATCAATATAGCTAAAACTGAATCTAAAAAGATAAATTATTAGGATTCATTATTTTTAATGGAATTTAGCAGAAATTAAAATGTGTTAGAAATCATTGTGATTAAGGGATGGAAGTAATATTCATGAAATATTATTTTCTCTTTTAAAGATCAAAAAAAGGGAAATATTATCAATAAGAGAGAAAGAACTAATTATAATCAATTATAAAATTTGGATTCTTTTAATTTGATGTATATATATATATATTGTAGAAGAAAAATGTTTTGAAAAAGGTGAAATATATATCTTTATAAAATTATAATGTCATGAATATTAATTGATGATGTAGTAAGAGACTTAACAAAAATATAGAGAATGTTATATTTCATCTTTGAATCATTTAAAAAGAATAAGATGTCGTTATTATGTTAAAAAAGGATTGATATTATCTCATGTATACCAATTTTATCTATACATTATATTCTATGTGGACTACTAGATCCTAATACCATAAAGGGCATATTAATTTTGTCAATTTATATAAGAATTCATGTAAAAGATAAATGTAAAATTCCTGAAATAAAAATATTAATAAATTTAGTACTTCAATATTTTTAAAAGGTAGGTTGAGATATAACTAATAGTATACATTTAAATGTTTGTAGCAGAAATTTCATATAATTGTACTCGTTAGTTTTTTGGACCCTATATTCATAATAATCAGATTGAAAATTAATATAACATTCCTTATACTTAATATAAGTACAGTGATATAGAATTGATGAAGAATTAAATTTTATTTTAGATCTAACGAACAATGATTATTAAATATAAATAGCCAAAAATCTTATGGTGAGAAGATATATGTACAACTGTGCATCTAAAGTACAAATTCTTGTTGAGGCCTGAATAAAATATGACTTACAATTACTTGTAGTATAATATGGATCCTATAATAAAATGGTATATTATATTTGAGAATCCATTCAAAATCAATATAAAATGAAATTATTTTTGGAAGAATGATGAATAAAATTTAGGATGGTGTCTTCATGAGATGTTCTTCAAACAGATGAAGATACATGTGTTAGAAAAAATGGCTGTATAATCAGATTTATTACAATTATTTTAAATTCATTTATAATTTTTATAACTTAATTGAATCTGATAGATAATATAAGAAAAATTAAAAAAAAAATGTACCCAAAGAGTTCACAAAAAGGATGAATGTAAAAAAACTAATATGTTTCATATATGTTCGAATAATTCATGTTATATGGAAGGTAACATTGAAACTAAAATTCTATATTTTCTAATGTTAAAGAAATTGTTTGGATATAAAATTTTTATCAATAGTGAAGAAGAATCAATAAAATGAAAACTAAAGTCGAGGCTTCACAATGAAATGGAACATATCTCATAAGTTGAACCTTTATAAGTTTCAAAGATAGTTTGTTACATGTAGTGGACAAATTCCATCAATAAAGAGTTATATATGATTGAGAAAAATTATATCTAGAATCCTATTCCCTAGTTGGAAGGAGAAAATTTTATTGGAACGATGTCTTTTATTAGAGTTAAGCGCTACAAAAAGTTAATTTTAGACGAAAAAATCTATGTTATTTTTTAAAGATTATTCCCGGGTGGAAGGCATGGAATATAAATAATATTTTTAAATAGTTGGGAAAAATAATACAATAAGGATGTTCCGGGTTGTGGAAGCTGACATGCATAACAAATATAATAAAAATGATGTGAATTTCACATTTATAAATATATATCTTTGGTACACTATTTTTATTAAGAATGATAAATGATTTATACATGATAGTCATTGAACTATAGTTGGTATTTTTAAGAAATAGATAGTATAAATTTGAACTATGAAAAAAAATTATAGGCACGGTGGGGAATGGTTGTGGCTATAGGTAACCTATATACATGGTTTGGCCAATAACCATGGTTATTGGTCCCTACTACAGTAGTTAGGGGTTGAACATAGAAATATGTTTAACTACACTATTACATTAATATTATCCCCAATTTTAGGGGATGATAAAGTCATATAACCATTACGGGGACCCCAACCATGGACATAGTGTATCCAAGAAGGCCTATGATCATGGATGGGCAATCACTAATGGCCATTGGATTTCATTGAAGATATATGCCCATTAAAAATCCTTTTAATGTGTCCAAAATATATTAGATAAGTCATATGTTTAGGGTTAGGCTCTCTATAATTGCTAAAAGATTTGAGAGATTTCCAATGGCCATGGTCCAGGATGACCATGGACTTAGTCTAGTGAAAAATTAACATAATAATTAGTAATTAATTTCAATTTTTTTTTTAATATAATGTTATTATTTTCATACATGATTATTTTATATATAATTATGAAATATATTTATTTATAAGGGTAGTGTTAGATAATTTTCATAGTAGTTTAAACAAAATGAAGGAGGTTTTGGGTTCAAAATTCACTATAAAATTTTAATTTGATACACTATAAGAATGGTCACCAAATATTGGATATTGGATTCCCTCATGAAAACCAATATCCACGAGCCAATGGGAATAAGATATAATCACCTTCACTCTTGTGACCATAAACTAGGAGGCTCTTTCCATGCTGACAACCTCCACATATATTATGAAAATGACAATAACACATGACCATATTAACATGGGATATAATCATGTTTCTCTAATCATGGATGTTGAATTTTCCATACTATTGAATCGTTATGTGTGTTTTAGCTTCCCAAAAGAACCTTGTGATAATAACATGAAATCTTCAGGAAAAATTAAATAGTTCCTGATGGATATTTTTTAATCAACTTATTTATGAAATAGTTTGAACCAAATACAATAACATTAATTTTTTATATTGATGAAATATTTTTTACATTTCACAAGGGAAATTTTTAATGAAGGATTTTCAAAACAAATAAAAAGGAATTTTGAGATTAAATTGTTTTCAGAGATGAATATCTTAATATATATACTAGGTATATTAAAATTTAAGTTACAACGTCCTATCATTGGAAATTTTTTCAAAATAACTATTTAAGAGGTTTGGAAAGGAAATCTGAAAGGAAGTATCCATGAACATTATAGTTAAGATGAATCTAAATAATGTTGATATAGGATAAAATGTGGATCGAAAATACATCAATACATTTAATGTAAACATTTTTTAACATAAAATATCATATTCTGATTTTGGGTGTGTGGTAACTTTGTATGATATATATCAAAGTTATTTGAAATAATCATACATGTTGAATACTACAATATTTCTATGGAATATCAAAGAAATAATAAATTTATATTTTGAGGTATAATTGAAGTGGAAATATATACATTCTTGGGTCAACGATTGTGCCAAAGATTGAAATGATATGAAATCAGTATTAGGTTGAACATTGTATTTAGGATAAATTTGTATGAGTTTAAAAAGATAGATTAGAGATATATGAAATTTAGTATATATGAAGTTGAATATGATTCATCCACACAATATTATGCATAGATGTTGAAAAAAATTTCATATAAATGATTTAGAAGTAAATATTTAGAAAATAATAAAAAATACATGTGATAATAACGGTGTAATTGTTCTATCAAAAATTCAAGTTCAATAATCCAGATCTTAACACATTGATATTAAGAATCAATATATCAATGAGAAAGTTTCTAATAGAGATGTGATGTTAGTGAAAATATAACTAAATGATGAAATTATTGATATGTTAAGAAAATATATTCCAATGGAATGGATTTGGGGAATTTAAACAAAATAATCATTTTTTCCTTCTCCTCGTAGTTAAGAATGTTATGGGTTCACCCAATTAACAATAGGTTATATTGAAAAATGGGGAGATTAAAAAACTAAACTATACATTATCTTTTTTTGTGAATATAGACATATTCTTAGATTTAAATGGGGGTGAAACATTATGTGTCTTTATATATGGGGAGTAAACTAAATACATGGAAAATATTTTCTTATTAATAGGGGAAAAAATTCTATAAAAATAATATCATTCTATAAATAAGTGGTTTCAAGAATCAAATTCCTCAAAAATTTAAAAAATATATATTTTATCTAAATTTATATTTTTTCACTTCCACAGACCATATAAAACACTAAACTTAAATGATCCAAGTCAAAAATATTATTATAAAATATTTAAGAATTTTAAAACCTCAATTAAATTAAAAAAAATATTTTAACAAGCTATAAAATTCATAAGAGAATATTAGTAGGAAGACTTAAATTTTGTTAAATATATATGTCAATAAAAGAAATTTTATTCTATATATATAAGCAATATTGAATTTTTAATTTAAAATTGAAATTAATTTTTTTTTTTAAATTTTAATTTTACTAAATGAACTTCACGTTATTATTCCAAATGAAAAAATTATCCAATGGTGAGTTTTTTGAAATTTTCTAAAATAATTTTTTTTGGTGAAAATTAAAAAATACTAATTATTCAATAACCATAACTTTAATGAAATTATCATAGTACAATAATTTTTTAAATGATTTTAGAAACATATATATATATATATATATTCTAAATAAATATTTTTACTATAAATTTTTAAATTTTTAATCCCATGTAAAATGATTTGGATACCTAACTAATATTATTCTCTTAAACAGTTTTCATTAACATTTAATAAACATTAAATTTAATAAAATATAGAAATTAAATATAAATTAATTTTTTTATCATATTTTAGATCAAAAATTTCATAATTGGTAATAAGAATAATTTCATTTATTAGAATAATATTTTGTTTACTGTGATTAATGTCAATAGAATTATAATGGTAAAACTGTTATTTTCAATGAATTGTTTCATTAATATTTTCAAATAATTTTCCATTCATATAAATAAATACCATCAAAATATTTATTTAATATAATTTTTAATCTTATATTTAAATATATTATCATTCTTTATATTGGAAATCAATACCAAATAATATTATGATAACATAATATTGAGAGTAACATTTTTCCTAAAAACAATTTCACTATATATTACATTGTATAATTAAGATGATTATTTAATATTATTTATATATTAATTTATATTATATTGGGATTAAATTTATGTCCATAAAAACCAAATTTGGTAAGAGGTGTAAACTTATATTTTTAATAAAATATAAAATATTTTGTAAAAAATGAGTTAACATGGTAAGAACCAAAACATTAAAATGAAAAATCAAGTAGTTAATGTCACGAAAAATGTTTAGAAAATGATTTAAAATGACTTATAGAAGATTTAATGACTTTATATCACCAAATAATAAATTTTTTTTCAATTTTTGCACCATTTATCCATGAATAGTGTTATGAAATAATTGAATAATATCACATGTTCCGAAAATTTCCATTTTGTTCACTTATAAAAGTGGATAAATACAACCACAACATGACACTACTACACCCAATAATTGATTATGAAATTATTACATTATTCTACTCCTATAATCCTATATTAATTTCCTAATCTTATTTTGTAAATTTGTAATCCTAATAACTTTTTTCCAAGTAGACATTGAGGATAATGTTAAAGGACCCAATGTGAGTATTAATTAGTCCTTAACTATTTCTTCTTAATTTTTCACTTATAATAATATCAGAAACATAATAATATAATAATATATTTATACATAACTGTTATTATATGATTTTAAAAAACTTATTAGTCCCTTTAAATCTACATAGAAAAATAAATGATCATTAATCATTTCTGTGACAGACTACTGTAAACAAGAAATGTCATCTTCCATTTTTCATCACTACCATTCATGATTGGTATCAATGATTTTTTTAAATAATATTATTTGTATTTAATTATTACAATTATTAAATTAAAATTTAGTACATGACTAAATTCTATCAAATTCTTTAAGAAATGAAAACCATAGTCATGTGTGTGGAGAACTATCACCTCCACAAATGATGAATTTTACCTATCACCAGCACACATAATTCTCAGTTGTAAGAGTTAATATTATAAATATATTTAATATTAATGAAATTGATTATAGTTTTAAATATTTTTATTAATATTTAAAAAAGTCTCCTTACTCGTAAAATCAATATAACACATTCTCATTTGTTTTCTCAACACGCTTTATGGAGTTATAATGCGTGTTCTGTAACTTTTTCTTTCTAATATTTCTTTCATCCACACTTATAATTTATTTAATGAAAATTTTTATTTATATCTAGGGAAAATATACTATTTTTTCAAATATTCATCTTGAATTAATTTATTCCCCATTAAATTATGTCATTATTAATAATAATTGTCATATTTCCCATGTTAACACTTTCTACCCATTTGAGTGTTTTAAAATGATTTTACAAATTATTTTAAATATATTTGATTTTAAAAAAAATGAAAAAGTTATATTATTTTATAAAGTGATGGTTATATTTTTAAAATTAATTCATTATTTTAAAATTAATATTAGAGTCATCATATTTTTTGAAATTATTTTTCAAAAAAATCATATTTAATAATATATTTTTTAAAGGATATTTTTAACTTCTTTTCATGATCATGTATTCGATATTAAATAACTAATAATATTGTGTATTTATAAATTTAAAAAATTGTTATTTCTTCTAATATATCAATTAATTTATATAATGATCATAAAAAGTTATTTTTTCACCAATTAAAAATCCTTACTGTTTTTATGTTACAGAAAGGATACTTTTAAAACAATATGTATATTTTTATTTTTAATGTATTATGGAATGTTCTATGATAGTATTTACATGAATTTTTTCTATTTTCTATGTGCTAATTAACTGATATTATAAGTGTGAATGTTTTAATGTTATAATGAAATACATATGTATTATTATTATTAGAAGGTGGAAGTCCAATATCTCCCATAATTATATTGATATTTCTTATAAGTCATGAGATAAAATCAATATATGGGATGGCTTATCCAAATAAAATTGGTACAAATGGTGATTAATCCCAAGAAAAACGGTGAATGAATGGACTATCCCATGACAAAGGGTAAATTAATGTATTTACCCCAATCCAAGTTGCATTATGGATGATTTATCTAAAGCTAATGAATACATGAAATTATGTATTGCAAGAAAAGGGGAAATAGAAGGAATTTATCCCAAGGAGAATAGTACTTTATAGTTTTTATTTTATGCAATAGGAAATATTGAAGGACTTATCCATAGCTAGAGGGTATATGAGAGGATTTATCCTAAGAAAAAGCATAATGTGGAGGATTTATGAAAAGAAAAAGTGAACACAAGAGGATTTACCCCAAGATAATTGGTATATGGGGTCATTATCCCTTTTAAAACGGTATAATGGTCGATTAAATCCTTCTCAATAAGGTACACTGGTGTTTATCTGATGCCAAATTTGTGAAAAATCTCATTCTAGGCAGTCTTGAAATATGATTTTTGTGATTATAATTATGAAACACTATAAAGTCATATTCTTATGACTCTGATTATATATTATGACTCTTATTTAATATATAATTATTCCACAAATGTTTTTTATGGTATGTGTTTCATCATTTGATATTACATGTCCTTTTATAATGACTTGTGGACAACTCTTATTATTCCACATTCTTTTTAATATGATATTTTCCCCATGCGTATGTTTCCAGAAATACTTATGATGTCACCCTTAACTATGTGTTGGAATTTTTTGCAACACATAGTTATTTAAATCAACTATTTCTTATTTTTTTCCCATCCCCATGTTTTAAATATGATTATAAGTTATTGTAATTCTTGAAGGGAGTCACAATTGGTTTGATTATTGAGAAATTTTCACATGTATCGTAAATTATGTTTATTTTTTATATGATCGAAAAACAAACTAAACCATCCATTATGGGGGTAGTGAGATGACTTAGAGTTTTAATCATTATATTATGGTAGTTCTATAATATAGAGAAATATTGATCTCAATTTTCATCAATTCCAATGTTCTGTGAATATGAATTCAGCACAAGACTCTAGAGTTTGGTTATAGGGAATATCAGTGGCATTAATATAAAAGATATGTAGCGGTATAAAGTAATATTGAGAGTAATTAGTGTTGAAATCAATATCCAATGGGGAGATTTATTAACCGATAGTATGTAATTATTGATATATTTTCCTATAATTTGAACCATATGATCACAAATGTTTTTTTGTTACAGTTGAAGATGACAAATATATTCCAAATTTTTGAATCTTAAGATATTTTCTAGGATGATATAATTATGTTTATAGATGATATCATTTTCTATATTATTAAATAATATACTCATGAAGTTGATATACCTATAGATGAAATCCTAAAAATAAGTGTTCTATGTTTTCTGGGGACATTTATGTTTTAATGTTTTAATGTTAAGGTGTTTAGATATTTGAAGAGATGATGTGATTTTGAGAAATATCAACAAGGAGGAAAACTTATGTAACACTTCTGATTCCTTTGAAAATGATACATAATAGATAATTGAAAATAGGTTTAAATATTTCATTTAAAACATAAGATTAATTGTTTCAAATATTAAATTAATTTGGAATAAATGTATGATTGTTACATTTAACCAAATTATAGTATTTAAAGATTCTAGATGTTATATTACAAGATGATAAGTCAATGATACTGAGTTAAAATATAATCATGACATGAGACAACTATGATAATTGTGATGACTGAACTATTTGAAGTATTTGGTATTTATTTATACAATGTTACACTTATATTTTAATGTAACAAAAATGATGAATTTTTTTAAAACATTCATAATTTATGCTTAAAAAAATTAAAAAAATAAAATGGAATGACATTAGGATGACCAAACAGTACAATGTCCTAAAGACCAATATTATTTAAGATTTGATTTTATAGAATGGTTGAGTTCATTTAGAGCTTACAATTGTGAATATGAGAGAATAATTATATAAGTTATTCCCTATAAATTTTGGATTATTAATTTGGTCAAAAAAGAATATATTATATTATATAAAATATTATATTAGTGATGATAAAATCTAAATTTCAATTGATTAAAGTATGGTGTGAGAGCATGGATTTCACTAAAGGATAGAAAACATAAAACATTATTGTTAAAAATTAATATTATCCTCATAGAAATCTTGAATGAGGTTACATTGGGTTAGGGATAATTTGCGGTTTTGTTGGAGCATGGAAACCTAATTTTTCTTATGGAAACATGTGATGCACTGTTAGCACATCGTTAGAGATGACCATGTGCCTCAACTGTGTGGACCCTAGATAATGTTTCATAGTTTTTTCAAACCACAATCCTGAGTATTAATACTCATGAAAAAAGATATACAAATATTGTATAGGAATATTTCATGGACATTACATGTTCAGGCTAACTGTGTACCTAACCACGTTAGGGGGGTCATCCTTTAACAATATTGGTGCATGATTGGTGCACTGTTTGGTAAATCATGTAGACAAACTGGGAACCTATTTAAAGATAGGATAATTAACATATTTTCACATAGACCGTTATATATTTTTATCCGTGTTTCTTCTCCTCTCCAGGAAAAACATTCCTCCACTAAGAGAGATCATCTACATCATTAAGCTATGCATTGACACTTTTCCACTGTCTGACATTTATTTCACCTTCTATTATTCTCAAGGGATTTTTCTAACTAATAACTACAATCAATTATCGACTTTTCAATATTTACCTGAACATAAATTATATGAAATTAATGAATTATATTTTCATTATTTTCAAGTAATTCATCTATTTAGTCAATTTCTTCCATTAATGTTAAAATCCAAATCAAATTATAACATACCCATATTTAGGTCCACATAAACTATGCCCCATCTAGTGAATCACATGAACCCAAGCATGCCTACTTATATACTAGTGTTTGTCAACAATATGAGAGGGAATAAGGCATTGTATAGTGGGGAGACTATACAATCATGTTATAAAAAAGTAAAATACGGATAAAAGGCTTCTCCACTAGTGTATAGATAATGCACACAGTCCTCTACTCCTTTTCCCTATCAGTAAATAATGAATATCAAAACTCAGTAGAAGGGATTTTCCCTTATCTCTACCTATAAAAAAATACTCCTCTCAAGAACCAAAGGACTCACAAGTAGGGTGTTTGATAAAATATTTTTTGGCATCCTTAAATGGATTCTATAATTATTCCATGTGGGGATCACAACTAAATAGTTTGAATGATTAAATATAATAAAAAAAATTGATATGATAAATAACCAGTCTACTCAAGTACCAAAGGGAAACCTGGAAGCTCTACCTTCATCACCTCATGTCCAGAAAGAGATTTTGATGAGTAACTATATAAATATAAATATTAATAATATATATATAGTAAATTTATATATTTCATCCACATGTATGGGCGAAGGATATGTGGAAATAAGTGGCAATATACTGAGAATAGTAGGTTCTGGATGGATTAGAGTGTAACTCAGTTATCCATAACTAGCCTAAATGAGCCTATAAAATCATAAAAGAGGGTATATTCCCAAAATCACATAATTACATAGATAATCCCTTCTATTTACTCGAGATGACATGTCTTCCATCATGTAAACCCTAAAAACAAGGGACGTGGTAAATCATGCACACTGTCCAAATAGTGTTAGTGGTCTAAGACATCATAATCAATATCTGATGTAGGGGAGTATGAAATCTTCATGGCCAAATGAACCATGACCATCTTACAAAACCATATATCAATGTAAAAATTGTTTTTATTAATAAATACATGGGACATTACTTCTCATTTATCTAAAATTTTATGTTCAAATACAACAGGGAATTATAATTCCCAATGAGAATTGAATAAATCATAAACAAATGGTGTGGTCCTACAACCCTATATATGTTTTTTCATTTAATTCATTAAACTCAATTAATGAAAATAAAAACATTATTTAAAATCCAATACATATAATTAAACCATATTACTCATTATTAAATGGGATTTTAATTTATAAATCTCAAGAGGCACTTATGATGTGTCATGGTAAGGGGAAATTACAAATATGGTAATTCCATTTATAAAGACATTACAAGTAGTTAGGAGGATCCCTATGGTCAATGAAGAATTATAAAACTAAGTAAAACATTTATTTTCTATACTAAATTCTTAGTAGGTGTTCATGGAAATTAATTAATTAAGCATAATGGGAAATTCAATTTGACAAATCCACGGGGCCACCAAAATTATGTTAAACATCCTTTAACCCACTAAATAAGGAACAATAGTCAAATTTCATGCGTCATAGATCAACCTAATATTGCAAACTCATTTAGAAGGTTGTGCATGGTGAAAGAATGTGTGTGTAAAAATTGAAAATCAACTAAAAAAATATATTGTGAAAAAATATTTTACAACCTACCATAGGGCCATTGATGAATCCTCATCGGATAGAGGCCTCAGATTCAATGTAGTTTATAAGAAATTGATGAAATGGTCCAAATCCCAAAAAATAGGGAAAAAAGTAGCACCTAAATAGCACAATTAATCTGATGACAAACATAAATAGGAGGGGATAATTTTTAGATCTTACTGAGATGGATCGAATGATTCTAAAAGGTATGGATTCGAACAAAGGATTGTGAGAGATATAAATACATTTATTGAGGAATTGAAAAGATTATCTAAGACAGTAATAGGGGATACTCATCCATTGGAATGCTGATGAGAAAAATAAAAACATGATTAAAAGGTATATTTATGGAAAATAGAGTTTTCACCACCAAAATTGGTGGTGAATGGTTAGGCCACATGTGTTGCCCAAACCATGTACAAATAGTGCTCTAGACACTGATTAACATAATACCCTACACAATTAAAGCAAAATGTTTCACTAACAATGAACAAATTGTCAAAAAACACAACTATTAAATGTTTGTAGTTTTTCCCACAGGTGTGTGCCTAAAATTGAATGATTTTTAAAAATACAGTGTGGTTCCTACTGCGCCATCATATTTCCATACATGGTTAACTGATATTATGGGGTCTAGATATCACAATTTCTAATAACCATGTAGACCATTCATTTCCCAAAATCCTTAGGGTTCTAGGTTTCGAAAAATCCTTGGAATCGCTTGCGACCTTCATGACTCCATTCAGTATCGTTAAATGATTTGTTTAATGTAATTAAATAAAAAAACAAATGATACATACCGTCATGAAAATATTTGTTGTTAAAACCTAACCTCTTTAAACAAACTCATCCCTGAGCAATCGTTTTCTTGAAAAATGGGTATCATATGAAAATGGATCTGACCACTGAGCTCTTATATTAGCTTCATATTCCATAGTATCATCCTATACTGGGTCGTGCTTCCATAACACCCATAACAAATTAATTGACATGCATCTGATTGTATTCACACTCCAATAAACAATATGAACTAGTTACTCCTTGAAGGAAGAACCCATATCCAATTCGACCTATTTAGGATGAAATACATGTGATGTGTCTATATGTTATAAAAAATATGAGATATTTTAAAGACATAAACCATAGAATGGTATATCCTAGGAAGGTCCAACTGCTATGCCACTTTTCATATTCTTTTCACAACCTCAAGGGGACTAATGAACCTCAGTGAGAGATTATGCTATATCTAGATATGTCTATGGACCATCCTAAGTATGAAATGCGAGAAAATATGATCTCTGACCTCAAACTCAAGAGGGAATCATCATTCGGTTGGTATGCAACTTCTGTATAGTCATAACGTTCTTCATGCACTTTTTGATCAACTAGACCTTCTCTACAGTCTCATTCTTGAGACATGGTCCAAGCATTGTTTCCTCCCATATCTGTAGCTAGAATAGTGTTTATTAGAATATCTTACCATATATTAAATCCTAAGGAGCCATGTCGATGTTATCATAAAATATGTTACTATAAGAGACGTCAAAATGTGGAATGCATTTATCCCAATAATCCCAAAAGTTAAGAAAACATATTAAATGCCTTCCCACTAGAACCTAAATAATATTCTCATTATCTCCATTGGTCTGAGGTTGATAGGTCATTCTTAGAAGGACCTATATAACCAACACATTATGTAACTCATTCTAGAACCATGATGTAAAGATTGAGTCTCTATCTAAAAGGATAAAATGAGGAGATCCATAAAGACGTACAACTTCACTAATGTATAACCTAAGTAGTTAATATTCTGATAAGGCCTCCTATACATTTATTAAATGTGTTAATTTGATCTAACAATCAATTAAAACCCATATAGTATCATTTACATGTGGTGATATAGGTAAACTAGGAAAAAAATCCATCGAATCATAACCCTATTTCCACATGGGAATGGAGAGTTACAGTAAAATACAATTTGGACTCTGATGTTACACCTTCACCTACTGATATGAGGAACATGAAGTGGTGAATATGTATATCAACCATTTCATACAAGAGAACTAATACTAGAACTGTAGATCCCAATACAATAAGGTGACACTAGGGTGAACCGACCATGATGAGGTGTGGAATTCTAGAAT
Source organism: Viscum album (assembly GCA_963277665.1). Classification (NCBI taxonomy): domain Eukaryota; kingdom Viridiplantae; phylum Streptophyta; class Magnoliopsida; order Santalales; family Viscaceae; genus Viscum; species Viscum album. The sequence continues at coordinate 408,777,986 of OY728128.1, read as the reverse complement.
TATGTCCTTCTTAATGTTTTATAGGACACATAATCACTGATGGAATAATATATTATCTTCCCCATTCATGGACCAACCTAAGGATATGTGATCATCTATGATGCTTTCCATTCGTAAAAGGCCTTTGGGATAAGAATGTAGCATATTTCATACATTTTTCAAAAGTATAGAGGTCATTTTCTATGGCTGTGACGATGGTCTAACAATGATCCCCTAAACATCAATGTGCATAACTAAAAATAATTCCACGAGATTCAATTCACAACTAGAATTTTGAAATTATTGTGTCTGGGTCTTCTGGCTCATATAATCGACTACAGCATTGCGATTACCATGAATATAGGTAAGCTCGAAATCAAAAAAAACCATAGATACCCTAACTCGCCTATGATTTCTGAGATTCAGATAACGCTATTTAAAGATTTACGTGAGGATTTTTTGATTAGTGAATACAAAAAAACACTATTTAAGTAGATAATTTGTCCACAAATATAGGTTATTAACTAATGTAGATAGATCGAGGTTGCGTGTTGGATAATTTTTCACATGAATCCTCTACAAACAAGACATATCTACGATGAATAGATCATGCTACATCAGAACAACTCCTAACCCAATATCGATTCATCAAAATATATATTATATATCCTTCGTATCTTCAAAAAAATCATAACTACTATTAAATTTAAAAGAAACCGTCAACTCTTGAAATGATGCTCCACAAGGTCATTACAATATAATTTTCAAAAATTTATTTGACATGCCTATAAGTGGTGTTGTAGGATATGATAAATCGTAGACGATGAATATAAAATATCTAGATATCACTATGAAACATATTATTTAAATGAAATTTTTGTGGTATTCATGCTAAACTACGACTCTCATATTCTCTATGTCAACTGATTCTCTTGAAATTAAGATAATGTTACCCCAAAAGAAGAACTTTTCAAAACAATAGTTGAATTTTAAAATCATATCAATGTGATAATCCTATATTAGTATATTTGCGATGATATCAATATTTTCTACATGGTCTTTTGCAGAGCGTTAATACTCTAATATATCTTCAAAAAAGAATACCTTGAATGAATCTTGGTATGAGTTTAAAACCTGGTTTATTAGATCCATAAATATAGTTGGTGTTTTCGTAATATTGAACAATATGACCAGGTTCTTTTATAGAACATAACTACTCTTTAAATCATTGAGATTTGTTTATGATGAACTGATTTGACCCTAATGATTTTTTAATGTTAAATATGTCTTTGAACACACACTTTATCCTTAGAGGTAATTAAAAAGGCCATTTATTCAAGTAAATAGATATCGATTTTTTTGTGAGATGGTTCAATCGATTGTAAACTAGGAAACTTTTAAGTTACCATATCCCTTGTTGGTGAAAAATATAGGTGAAACCTGAGGATATGTGATGAGGCATATAAAGAATTTTTCCTCCAAATCCTACAACTATATATTTAGCACCATAAGATCACTTAGTGCCATTCTATACAGAGGAATTGTAACTGTTTATACTTATGGAATAAGATCAATGTTAAATTATAAGTTTCACACCAGTGGTAGTCTAGAGAAGTTATCAAGAAATACATCCTTGAAAAACATTACTATAGGAGGGAAACCATAGGGTTATAACCTCTGGTAATCTATAAAAATACTGCTTATTTATGTTGTCACATTACTCAGCCACTACTTCTTAGGTATGGATTAAATAATTTTTCCATCAAATTCTCCCTCATGTATGTGAAAAAATCCCTTTGGTGATGTAAAAGTAACCATTTTATGATAGATGATAATGTAGGCTAAGGAACTATCCAATCCATCTCAATGATTATAACAAAACTCATCATGGAAAGGATTAATAGAGTCCACATAAATAAGTATCTTCCTATTTCATGGATAAATCATTATAATGGAGAACAACCAGAAATCAGATACCTAATAAGATATCTAGTATCATAAATCCATAGAATTTTTCAATAATTTGGACTAGACACTCCATAATTTCCATACATATAAATTATTGAAACAAGATTGTGTTATATAATGATGAAAATAAATTTTAGGATACTAAAATAGTATCTCATACAGTATAAGGTCCGCTTCTCTAGTTCTATTGAATTGGTTTGATGACATTTAATTTAGTTTTACCACTTACCTGAGTCCTGCATGACTTCCCTGAGCAAGCCTGCTCTGCTGACAATGTGAATCATGAGCCTGACTTCTTCTAAATTGATCACCACCTTGGCTTGAGTAGCTGATGGGGTTCCAAATGCCTTCCTACCAAGATCATACTAGATGCTCTTTGGAACAAGGGGATGGAGTAAATTGCTTCTCAAAAGGAACTGATGGGAATGTTACACAGAAACTATGAATATGACCCATCATTCTAAAACCTCTACATTCCACCAGGTCTCATGATCACTAAGGTATTGTGTGTCTCAGCTTCCCTCATGGGTGAAATATCATAAAGCGGTCAGCATGAGGAGCCTGACTGCTACGACCTCCATAAGAAAACTCAATAGTACTCTCTCACCTAGAATAAGGATCACTGATTGATTTAGGTGTTTATATTCCCAAATTAACACCATCATCCTCCCTCAAATATTTATTTATAAAACGATATTGGTTTACTATATTTGATATGGTCATTAACTAAAATATATTGACTTGTGATCAGATGGCATATACCTGACCCATGTCGAATCCCCTAGCTTTCATTAGATCATCACCCGCTAGAATGTGGGAGAACCACTGCATCTTAATAAAATAAGCATAATATTATATAACAAACATGATTACCTACAACAGATTTGTAAATTTTCGAACTCTATAATTCCTTAGGGTCTGGGTAAGGAAATTATCATAGATGATTATATGTAAATCATCCCAAATAATATCTCTATGCTGATATACATAGGTAATATCATACCTCCCCCATTTGGAAGAATCACATATCAATTAAGATTTATGACAGACCATATTATCTAGAGGAATCAATGGATTCTCGAATTTATAAAGGATATCATTGAGAAAAAACTGAGCAGTATGTGGTCTTCTAACCCCGGAAATTTTTGGTAAAAGATTCTATATGAATTCCCGATTCAACTCTAGTAAACTCGAGGAATCATTAAAAAACCATTTATAATCTAAAATATTGTCATACATCCATCTCAAAACTAGGTTTGAGTGCCCATATTTGGAATAGGAAGAGGTACCATAGGTGGCACTACAGGAGAAATCACTGGCAGCTCAAGGCCTGCATCCTCAGGTGTATGGTTTCCACCACCTCCAGGGTGTGAAACTAGAGGATTTCATGGAAGCATGATACTACAAAGAAAAATGTACACCTTATATTAGATCTTATTATATGAATATATTTCATATAGAAATATAGTATTGGTACATAGCCTTTCTATTCAATTGATCTTGTCTCCTCCTATATCAAAATCTATGTCTAGGAGGTGGAAGTGACCTTAATGTTCATATGATTGTGATATATACCACATTACCCACTACCTAGGTTGGGTTAGGGTCTATGTATAAGTGTCCGATATATATAACCAGTATATTTTAACAATAAAAGTCATATGCATTTTAATTTCATGCTCAATAAAGTATTTAAGTATATTAAAATGGATGAATTATATTGATTACAATTTCTAATACATAAGGGTACATACAATTTATGAACAAAAACATGGAATATACTTGTCACACACCACGATGTGTTCAATCCATTTCAACCAATGGTCCATGGCTCATCATACCATAATAACTACTTAAGGAGTCCACTGTAACTTTTGAAGGTAAAAAATGATAGGTTATAGAAGCCACATTATATTTAAACTATTTATTACAATATTAGAAAGAAATAAAATAAACATCCATAGACAATTACATAACAAATAATATAAATAAGAAAATTCATTCTGAGAGTAGACACGACATAGAAAAAATTCATGACATATTAGTCCTATTGTGCCTATAATTACTAGTGTAATGAAAATCCGCCATTTCAATTGGACATGGTAATGTAATATAATTTCAATTATACTAATATAAATAACACCATTAACCAAGTGTTTCACCCCATGATTAAGTCATATCTAAATTAATGGAATAATTGAAAACTACAATTTCCCATCCCATGTAATTTGTATTTCCCCAATACACGAGATATATGTGTCTTGGCACAAGGTTATTTCAAAATTCTATTATCTCCAAGTGTCCTCTCTAATTCACAAATACAATTAATAAGGATAAAAACAGGATACCCATTTGAAATTTCCCGAAGTTGGATCCACTTAAACAGTGCCTCGAGATAAAATATGACATGGCATTAAGTGTTCCTTCCCATATACTAGAGGTTGGATACTAGTAGCGATGGTGTAAAGGGTAGTACAACAGAGTGACTATACCCTCATATTTGAGTTGTATTGTGGAAGAAACAATAATAATAAAAAAATTTATGCATATATAATCATAAATAACAAATAATAATCGAAAGAGTAAATAACTGAATTAAAATTAGAATCCACAATGAAGTGTTGTATATATATATATTCTTGGAAAACTAATGTACAAAACGTAGAACATGGGATATGAAGATAGAATCATGTTATAAAATAGTAAAAAAGGAGAAAAATCTTCTCTACTAGAATCTAGTGAATGAGCTCAATCCTCTGCTCCTATTCTCCTACTTTAGGTAAATCCTATCAAAACATAGTAGTAGGGAACTATCCCTTATCTGCCCGAGTAGGAAAATAATCATCTAAGGTATCGAAGACATCCCAAGGAAGGTTACAGATAAAATATCATTAGTCCACCACCAAATATATCTATAATTAATTCATTTTTTTATCATATATAAACAGTGTTCATTTATAAATAGAATAAGAATAAAGTGACGAAATAAATAATGAGCCCACCTGGGTTCCACTAGGACACTGGGTGGCTCTACCGGCTTCAACACATTTCTAGAAAGTAATTCTAATGAGAAATTAATTATATATATTAATAATATATATATAAATATATAGCATAGTTATTTATTTCATCCACCTATATAGCCCAAGTATGTGTAGACGCAAGTGGCCATATATAAAAAAGACTAAGTTATGGATAAATTGTTATGTAACTAAGTCATCTAAAACCAGTCTGAGTGTTCTAATAATCCCAATATATTAGGTACATTACATAAATATCATAATTAGTTATTTAATCCATAGTAATCACTCGATATGGTGACTTTGAAATCATTTTAACAGTCAAAACAAGAGACGTGGTGCATCAAGCCCACCGTCAGAATAGTGTTAGTGGTGTGTGATGTCAAACTCAACAGCTAATGTAAGGGAGTGTGAAACTATCATGGAAAATAGAACCATAACAACCACAAAAAATCCTATATTAGAGGCAAAATTGTATTTTTATTTAATGAAATGTGTCATTAGTTTTCATTTTTCTCAATAGCCAAGTTCAATTACAAAAAGGAACTGTTATTAATAATTAGCATTTACTAAAGATAATAAAATCGAATAGTATTAACACCCTTAATAAGTAATTCAACATAATGTATTCATTTCATTTAAGAAACAGAGAACAATCATGATTAAAACTTCCCATATAATGAAAACATTTTAATTTACAAAAATATTGAATTTAAATTAAAAAAGATCAAGAGGCCATTGGGAGGTGCCATAGTAAAAGTGAAATTACTTACATGGGAAAATCCATTTATAATGATTATTTAATAACTTATTAGGTGAAATTTGTTCAAAAAATAATTATATATAGTGTAAAAACATTTTATAATCATAGATGAATTCTTAGAAAGAAATCATTGAAATTTATGAATTAACCACAATGGGAAATTCAATGTGGCATTCCCAAGTGGAGTCTAAACCGAGGTCGACATATTCAACCATATTGAATAAGGATAAACATATATATATATCATTATACATTGATAAATATAATAGGAAGAGTTCAATTAAATGTTGAAGCATGGAAAATGATGACATGAAGAAAATTGATAAATCTATGAAACAGAAAAACTCTTGATGAAAACGACGAGACCAACTACGTTTGGTCCATTGATGAATCCTCATTAGATTGAATAATCATATTCAATGTAGGTTGGAATATATTTATGAAATTGATAAAACCCATAAAAAATGAAAAAATAGATTACACCTAAATATTGTAATCTAACTAATGATATGATTAAATTTGAAGAATGTGTATTATAGATGCTTCCAAGAAGGATCTGCAACTTTTGATGGATATTGATTTAGACAATGGATGAGAACAATATCTCAATGAATTAATTTAGGTAGAGAATAAGAAGATACATGAAATGAGGTGGGTATTCCCATCAACTGTAATTAATAAAAGTAAATTAATAACTAGAAAAAAGATTCATTAAGGGGAAAATGAACTTTTCACCCTCAATACAGGGGGAACACAGATTGGCTGCACGATTTGGACAAATAGTGCTGCCAAACTCTGATGAAGCAACTACTTAAGGTAAGAACCATAAATTAAGCCAAACTGTGATGAAGCAACTACTATAGATATTTTTTTTGCATAGTCTTGTTCCTTTAGTCGCACAGTTACATAAAACCCATGTGTCTTCTTGCTTCTCCTTTGTCTTCCATACACAGTTAGTAAAGACCATGTTGTCGGGGTGTAATGATTTCTACTAACCATTCAATTTAGTCTTTTCTCCATGATTTTTGGTTTGCAGGCTCCAAACAGGCCTCTAACACACTCATGACCTCCATGACTCTATTGTGTAACATTAAATTGACCTTTTAAATGAAATTGAAAAAACATGATCCATACTATTAACAAAAACTAAGTCATTACATAGATACTACATTAGTGATTATTTAATTACATTGTATAGATGGTCTATAACTTTTCCATAAGATTGCATTGTTAAATAATTATTCATCTTGGTTCTACTTTCCAAAAATTCTGCTAATGTATCGTAAATTGTGGATTATATTACATTAATTACTAAAAATAAATTTGAATCCCTTTTTGAAAACAGAGTTTGTTGGAGGATTCCAACCTCAAAACAGATCACCTTCATGGTTGGTTCATTCATATACCCCTAAAATAAAACCACCCCTTTGGAGTGGATGAGCTTGCTGATTTCTAGTAGAATCCCTTGCAAATTAAATGTGATAGTGAAGTGTTTGGTAAATCATGAGAATTTCAGGAAATATTAAATAGTGATTAAATGAATGGTATAAATAAGTACATTGTAATGAGATAGATGATATATATTAATATACCTTTATTAGGTTTGGTTTGAATTGGTTATGTACGATAACATTTCTTCATTTCCTTAAATATTACTTCTTGATAAGAAACATCATAATATGGAATGGGTGATGGGTAATTCTGTATGGAACCATCATTGATTATAGGAATTTAATAGAGAGGGGAATCGAGGTATGGAACCTATAACCATATATTTATTTCATTGAATATTAGGATTCCATGATAATGAGCCTAGGTTTCAAGCCCTGGTAGGTCTACAATAATTTTACTTTACCTTGGATGTGTTCCTTGTTCTCAAGTAGGATGCCTTGGTCTTTTCCAATCATATTGCTCCATGTAGGTCTATCAATTTTTATATATGCGCAACATGATGACATAATTAGTAACATTAATATCTAAATAATTATTTCACGATCATAGTTTTCTCTTTTGCTTTTGGACTTGATTATATCAATCATTTATTTTGTAGATTTGTCTATTATAACTACAGAAAAAGTAGTTATTATACCCAATATTGATTAGTTATAGAGAAAGCTAGAGTTGGATTGTTGTGTTTATCTCACCCCATGTCATGGCCACTATTTGGGTCTTGGGAGGACATCATGGATACATATAGGGATAAGAGAACTTTTTTGGTCAATGTTTCTGGATTTATTCATTTCATGGGAGAATAGGACAATTGGATAATATCTTGGTTAGTGATGGTTGGAGATATATTTTGTTATTTTATTATACATTTTTTATATTGTATTCTTGGTACCATACATGACTGTTTATATTTGATTAGAATTATTAAATTATTATGATTATATATATATATATATATATATATGAATATGACTTCTGATTTTTCAGTCTTATTATACTTAGATGTTGAACATCCATTTTTGATGATGTATTAGGTTTCGACTACTATTTTTATGGATAATGTTTTACTACACTCTCTTCATTAGGTTATAATCTCCAAATCATACATTCATAGAACATCACTGCTAGTTGAGAGTCTCTATCATACAAGGTGGTACACTTGAGGCCATGTGGCCAACTATATTCAGTTACATATTATTGAATCGAGTCTTGGATATTACATTTGGTGTAGCAAAAAACTGATGATCTAGATACTGATGTTCCAAATTATTGTACTTCTAAAATAAATTCCATGAGAATGTGTAGATATATATTATCATAAATGCACAGAGTATGATCTATTATTTCATTAATATGAACCATATAGTTAAATTAATATTTTTTCTATGATTGTGTTACAATTTTAAATAGTGGGAGCTAGAATAATTATCTTATTAGGAGACAATATGGGAGTTTTAAGTGGTGTAACTCCTTTATTCTCTTTTATCATAAATTGAATATCGATTTCACAGTAAGAAACAAAGCATATAAAGGATTAACTACCCACCTTGGGTTAACATGCTATAAAAAACCATGTGTTGTTCATTTACTATTATTAATACTACATATGGTTAAGGGGTAGAAATTATGTTGACTATATAAAAATAGCATTCAGTTACATCTGTTTATTCTAAGTTTATATTATTTCTAAAATAACACCACTGATTCAACCCCACCATCAGAGTGGAATATTATTTTCCTAGGAACATCAATCAAAAGTCCATTTAGTGGTAGAATCCATTGTCACATAAAATATTGATTTGAGTAACGTACCATCTCAATGTAGTTAAATGATTTCTCAGTGATTGATTCTCTATATCTATTGCACTCATGAGTTTTTATAAACATTAAATCCTCATTTAATTGACACCATAAATATCCTTAAGAATGTTTTATTATTTTATCCCATGTAAATACATATATCATAATCCACACAATGATTATTTTCATTTATGGTAGTTATTATCACATAGAGATCAATCGTTTTCTTATTATTAGATTTTGAGAGAACATATTTTTTATGAACTAATATTCTCTCTCGATTATACATTCTACTTTCTCTTTATATTTATAAAATGTATTTTGATGTAATGGTCGTAGAATACATGTATTTAAATCATTAATAATGTGATCAATTGTCCATATTGGGATACATATATATTCCAAAACATACCTTCTAAACTTGTGATCATACCCTCATAGCCGACCATGATTTATTCTTCCATTTATTGATAATCTAAAAAATTTATTTCTATATCAACAAATGTTTTATGAGAAAAATATTTTTCCAGAGGAATAATGTTACATTTTTTTAACCTTAGGTTTTATATCTCCCATAAATATTTAATTATTGGAATATTAGACCACCATTATTCATCATCACCTCATAAATTATGCATATATAATATTACATTTTCCTTCATATTAATCCCTATGTCCCAAAATATATTATCATGATACTTTAAACATTAATTTGTCAATATGGGATTCATGTTCACAATGAATGATGTAGAATTATCATCATATATTGATGAAAATATGTTGATCACTATCAAGGGGGGAATTAGTTATCCATATAGGAACAGTTTTTTATAAACATTGTTAATTTCTTTATAATAATAATATTTTTTCCACTACGAACCATAACTCAAATATCATGATTATTTATTGAATCCCCACAATTTCCTCAGTTATTGACATGGATTCCATTACCTATAGAAGGTTTCATTGTCTAATAAATGACATTATATAATTAATTATATTATATGTTACAAATGTAAAAAAAAAGACCTATATATTATTTTATCCTAAACAAATATCTTATCTAAAGGATAACTATCAAAATAACTCTATCATAATCTATAAAATTTTTATAAAGGTAAAATCTATGTTTTCTCAATATTTTTATATAAATATTGTTAAAAAGGTATCTACAAAACCAAACTCTGATAACAACAATGACACTTTTAAACCTGGTAACTGAGAGTTAGTGGAATACATTTTACATTGTAATATAATTACACGAAAAAAAATTCTGATGTTTATTTTTTGGTTTTCCTTAAGAGTTAGATGCCTAAAAATTAAATTACAACATGAAATATTAAATAATTAGAGTATAAATAGTTATTAAATGTTTTTATAGATATATTTGATAATACAATGAAATATTATTCTTTAAAATGTATTTCAAATAAATTTGAAAAGGATTATCTAACCACCTGAAAAAGTGTTAATGTATATAATATGTAACATGGATTTAAATTTACATAACAAATATTGTAGGAAGAGATTAAAAGTGTTGTATTGTCAATGATTTCATAAGAATAACATAATCCATGGATGAAAAGGGTCTTAAAAAATATATTTATAAAATGAAATAATCTCATAACAATGGAGATAATGAAGATATATAATACCAGACCTCATAGACATATCTTAGCTTCCTTGTTCCAATAAATCATACATAAAGTGTATGGATGATACTGTTCACTGTCATAGTTTTCTCACATGACCTATGACTGCATAGAGGGGGTATATAATTCAAGGAACCTCATATCATATAAAATTAATATACATTCAAAAATAAATTAAATCAGTATAGAAAATATTTTAAATAATGTTCAATGCATAAACAGTTAACCTAATTTCACAATTAAGCGCATCTTGTCAGATTTTCCAATATAGAACCAATTATTATACATTAATGTTAATTGATTTACCTATTAAATGTATTTATATGGATATATTATTCAATTACATTGAGTCATATAATGAATTAAAATGAATTCATAGTATTCAAATAACCACACTAATCACATGAGTGATATTGAATATTTCTTATCAATAAATTATTAATATTAGATTATCAATGAGTTCTTGGAAATTTTATACATATATTTTGAAACGTTAAAAAAATTATTTATTTATTAATTATATGTAAAAACTATGGTTCTTTGAACATACAAATTTTGTACTCATTAAGGATATAAAAATCATTATGGAAATAATTCATGTTCAACATGTATTGATAGAAAGAGTGAACTTGTGTGAAAATATAGTCTAATCAATATAGGTCCCAAAATAGTCTCGAATATAAATATATATCGTCCATTAATTCATATATAAAACCCACCCTTTAGAAATAATACATCCATATTACCACAGATACAGGGAATATATTGTGATTTTTGGTAATGAATTCTTTGGATATCTGAATGATTATGTGCTATAAAAACCTATTATTGTAGTATAATTTCATAGAAATTGGGTATCAAATGAATATGATATCCTAAATAATATATATAAAATGGTATTATAACAAATTTTTAATATGAAATTGGATATTTAAAAGGTTAAAATTCTGAAAATTTAAATATGAAATTAAAGTGAGATAAATAGGACACTTATCTCCCTTTAGATTCATATACTAGAGTTAAGCCTCATAAAAAATAACCATTTATTATTTAAGAAAGAGCTACATGAGAGACTCCTTGAGAGATTAATGAAGAAAGAACATAAAATTTGACATTTGAGAAATGATATTTTGGTGTGTAAATTTATTGGTGTATTGAGTGGAATTTCAATGAATTAATTATTAAATATTTTATTTTTCCATTATCTAAGGTGATCCCTATATCACATAATGATCCAATATAATAGGTAGTGCGATAATTATTCAATTTTAAATAACTTGGTTGAATTATTTAGGATAATAGATATAATATATCAAAAATTCCATATTGAAATATTTACTTCCATATTATACGTTTTTTTCTAATAAATACCAAATATCACTACTTATAAAATTTTCAAATCTTGATTCAAAATATAAAAATATTATTTAAATTAAAAAATATAATTATATATCTTTATATATTAAAAATGTATGATGTATTTTAAAAATTAAGTGATATATTAAACATAATTTCATATCAAAATGAATTTACTATTTCGTATAACTTCACACCATGATACAAAATCCATAATCACGCCATAATAATCCAAAATGGTCACACTTTTATGGCATGTCCTGGAAAATATTGATCCAATTATGATATCTACTAACATGAAATTCACTAGTAGTTGATTCCTCTCAATGAAAAATAATTGATGTTTTTATTTATCTTTGTCAAAGAACAATCCTAGGGATGATAAATTCTTCATAATCTCTGATAAATTAGTGTCATAAGGTATGCGTATATTGATAGAGGTCATGGTTTATCCCTTCTAAAATAATTTTATTTCAATATCAACATTAATAAAATATATTCTTTGTAATTATTATATTTATTGTTCTAATAATACCCAATGGTTATATTGTTAATGAATGTTGTAGTGGTTACATTTACTCCTGCCATTAATAAAATTGTTAAAATCGATATCCTAAATAGAAACCATTAGTGTTTTTATTTAAATATATTTATTATGTGTATTATATAATTTCTATTTTGTTCTATTGTTGTTATAGTCATGATTTTTTATCGGAGAATATGATCTAATAGACACCGAGATTGTACTTGATTTTGATTGTATTTTAAAATAATTTTTATAATGATATTAATAAATTTGTGTCTTTGATTAATTGTACATTATTTCTAATAAAACATTGTGATTATTAACTATATTTTTTTTCAGATTTGCATTAAAATTATTACATAAGACAATTACATGTACATGTTGAGATATATTTTAGGATAATTCACAGACTTTATACTGACACCATTCATGTGATCCTTAATAGACATGTAACTTAATCTTTTTTGATTCATTTATACATAGGATAATAGATAGATACTCAGATGCTTAGTATAATAACTAGATATTGGTGTTTCATTAGTTGTCTAATTCTTTGTGAAGAAATAAACCATGGTTTCTAGCATTGTCAGTTTCTTTGTTTGGAACAAAACCATATAAATATATAATTAATTATTTATTATTTTAATAATATTAAATTATGTGTTGGTTTTTACAATGTATTTTGGTTTTTCATGCTTATATAATTGTGAATTATATTATTATATAGGTACTACAGGTATTCTCTTCAATATATTCCTTTTCATTGTTTTTTGTAACATGTGTTATGCAGATAGGCCATAAAAAATTTAAATATTTAATAATTGATCTATGTTGTCTCAAAATGCGATTAAATAATTCCCTATTGATTTCATTAGACCATATACACTATTCACATCCTCTGGTAAATAAGGTAACACCATTGGGATATGTGGGAATCATAATTTAGTCAGTGAACGATCTTGATTAATATATTAAAAGTGGTGTTAATGTTAGGATTGTTTTATTTTTGATTTTATAGATAGAATATAGGGTATTGGGATGCTGGGGAATACTATATTCATGTCCAGACCTAAATTATATTTCATAATCCTATGTTTCCATATATTTTTGGGTTTTTATATGAATAACCTTAGGTATTAAATGGTTATTAGGTTATGTATCATATATAGGTGTAACCTTGGTAGGTTAATAAAGCCCAACCCGGAGCTACATTTTCATTTGTCCATAAACCAACTAGTTTGTATAATATACAGAATGCATATTTAATTAATTATTATTGTCTAATTTTGTGAACAAAAATTAATTATATGAAGTAATAAATCAATTAGTGTCTTGTAAAATACCTTATTATGTATTCGGTAATTAACTAAATCTATTCTATTAATTTTTCATTTGTTATAGATTCTTTTCATTCAATTTGAGGTTGTAAAAATATGAATGTTTTGAAATTTTAATCCTTGACATTTTATAAATATTTTAGATTTTCAAATTTAATAATAATAGTTTTTTCAATGTTTGATTTTAATCAAAATAAATTGTTTAAATATATTTTCCTTTAGGTAAATTATTATTGTTTCGACATATATTAAGGAATTTGGTATACAAAAACAAGAAATAGAAATGTGGATGATGTTCTATAAGTGATCTTAGACTATAATGGGTTTAATATAACAAATGTATCGTGTTTCATGTTTATATATATAATTATTTTAGGGTGCAGTATTATAATGATTTTGGTTTGTTGGTTTTGAGAAATTGGAGGGTTATTAATTTATTTCTGATTTGTTTTTTTTTTGAATTAAGAATAAACAATATGTAAAAATACTTTGATTAATGATAATATTTTATATGTTTATAAATATATTATTAGAACATAAAATTGAAGATCCATGGTGATTATTATGATGAGGACAACAATATCTCTATTAGCAGGCTGATCATCATTATTTTGGAAGATATAGTTTTATTCGAATGTATTCTTGGTCGTCTTAATCTTTGATATACTTTTTAATATTTTTCTATCAATATTTCTAAATTTGAAACATATTGAGAATATTTATAGATTAATATATAATGTAGAATTGATTATTTTGAGTGGATGGGAATTTTGGGTTACAGTAATGCTACATTTTAAGGATGAAAGGTGACATTCAATGAAATTTTTATTGACTATTGTCATAATTTAATGATTTAAATATTATTTTTGATTAATAATAAATAAAATTTTCTTGAAAAATAGAAATTATTATTATTTTTAGATTATATTATGTGTTTAATCAATTTATATATCCTTGTATATTTAAATTGATTTTTTTTGATGGTGATAGAGTTACAAAAAGATTGAGTAGAAGTTTTAGGTGTGTTTGATGTTTCAAATTATAAATTTACATATATTAGTGACCATTATGTTCCCAGTAACCTTCCATAGGGTAAAAAATTATCAATATAATGAGATTTTACCCATTAAGATAATATGGAGTGGACAAAAGGACATCATTCCGTACAAAAAGATATATAATTGTTATTTTTTTAAAATTGACAGTTTAGTATTTTCCCCTCCTTTTGTAATAAAATAACCTAAGGTTTTTTATTCTAGTTTATATTTATTGATACCATAATATATTATAAAATTATTATCCATTAAATTTGTTTTATCTATCCACCAATATAACATTATCTATGGTGTTGAAAAAAAAACTCACTGGTAAAAGGTAATCTCATCCCCCTATTCTTCCAACATTTTACTTCATAAATATCCTTAAATAACTCTTATATATGTTAGGTATTTTTAATTTTTATTCAACAAGTCATAGACAAATCACACCAAGGTACATGGAATTATTATGTAATTATTATAGGATATTTTTTATGTTGAATTTATTTATTGAAATTATTATTTATTGAAAACAGTTCTTCGTCGAATTATTTTGAGGATTTTCAAATTTTATGACATATTTGAAGATTATTTAGATTAGGAAAATTATAAACTTTTGGTTGTGGAGTTTTGGAATCATTGTGAGTTTTCATTAATGGACATGTTTGATTTTTTAGTATTTTCTATTAGGTAATTTAATTAAAGGGATTGTTTTGTTATAAATTATTTTTATAAAATGTAGGAATCAGATGGATGGTCACCCGAATACGACGAGATCACTAATATGTTATAATGGTAGGTGGTCTAATACATAATTAACAATCAAATTATGTTTTTCTAGGAATGTGACATCCAATAGATTTATAAAAAATGAATGATGATGGGAAGTTTATTTTTGTAAATATACAATCAGTTTTATGGATCGTTTATGCATGGCTAATAAGCTATCATGACATTATTAAAGATTGGTAACATGATATTGGATTGTAAATTAAATTAAATAGTTCTAGATTTTTTTACATAATTGTTCCTTATTGAATAGGTACTTCCCTAGTTGATAGGTTTTTCATATAAAGGAAGTTTATCCCTTTAAAAATAAGTTTTAAATTGATGGGATTATTTTTTTCCCTGTTTGATAGATTTTGATATGATATAATAAATAAATATGCATATTGGATAGAATTATTCAAAGAGTTCAACCCAAGACAGACTCCATCACCCAATATGAGGTTTCTAATCACTTTTAATTCATATTTATTAATTTAGAGAACACAACACCATCTGGTCCATCAATATTGTATCATGATCTACAATCTATACTACCAATGACAAGACAACATATTAACCCCAAAACATAAATGGTTGAGTATATCATTGGTTTTGGTGGTTACATGCCTCCATATGGGTGTAAATCCATGTATGAAGCAATATATGGGCACTGGGTTCCCACACACACTATATTACCAAACTCCCCACCCATGATCAGGTTCTGATTGACTCAATTCATTCATGGGGATCACATGACTTATGTTGTTGGGATTTGTATTAGATTAAATATTCATTGGTTTTATTTTTATAATTTAAATGGTAAAATACCAAGACCAGACATTAAGATGAAATATATTTTTAGAGGCCTTGTGTTCCCTGTACATTTTCTTGAAAAATGTTATTTTTTAATAGTATGTTTGAGCGGGTTTCCTGAAAAAGTGGAATATCTCTTAAATAGGTACCCTTATTAGAAATCCAAGCGAAATCTTTCCTTTAGAACAAAAACATTACATTAGGAATGTTATAACCTTGACTAACACATTACAAGGAATAAAGCTAGTTTTTGGACCTAACCATGTTTAAAATATTTAATAAAAATAATTTTTATATGACGCTGGATCAATTTATTTTAATTATAAACTATTTTTATGAGTCTAGTGATATCATTAAAAGCCTATAATTCCTCTGACAAGCTAATACAAACAAATCTATAAAAAAGTGGTTGATCAAGGATCGATGATGATAGATTAGAGATCATAACATGGATCAAAGAGCGATATATAAATGAACAATGACACACCTCTTCCCATCTTCATTAATCGATCTAAACTATATGAAGGGAGTTTCTTATTTTTTATTCTTTATCCATTATTAAATTCAATGACGAATGTGCACCCACCAATGAAGAGGTTGATGCATGGTTTAGTCATTCTTGTGTGATAGTTACATTTCTATGTTTAAAATGGCGAGATATAATATGTGATATTTCATAAATCAGTGTTCTTTATTCTTACGGAAGGGGTCGAGTCTAGAAAAAACAATGGCCAAGGTTCGTTCCTTTGGTTGTTCCTTGCGATTTTCTCTACCCGATATTCTCTGTGTTCTTCGGTTTCTTCATCGTATATGAATGAGCAATTTTTTCACCTTCAATTCACGACACAATAATCTGATATCCATGATCCAACACCATGACAATGTAATGGAGGTGTGATGTCGTTGGTGACATAAATCTAAAATATATTTGGGATATATATCCTTTTTAATTATTTTCATTAGAATGGATTGTGGTGCTGATCCAAGCCTATGGAAGTGATGAACATGAACTGTGGATCATAGGTGTCCCTTTATTTTGAAAATCAGGGCACCAATGGTGAACCGGTGGCCCATTTAAGAGAACACTGACACACCAGCAGTGCACGATGTGGTGGTGGCAGCAACGTGAATGTGTTAGAACTTGTTGGACCTCATATGTATGGCACATGAAATGGAAGGGGGATGAAATACTGACCATGAAACACGGAGAGGGGAACAACATCGACCAACAGAGAAGGTGTCCAGGGTAGACAACATGTGGTAAGGATGCCGTCCCATGCACATGTGATAACTTCTAGGTGATTCCATGTCGCTCTAGTGGCCCTGGAAGGATTGGACAGGACCGATCTAGGTCAGGTCGTGGCTGGTGCGTCAAACCCGAATCAGACATGTGTCGAATCGTCTTGTGAAAACAACCATATATTTCAATCCATGTGTTCTGTTGATGTGACATTTTGAGTGTTTAGAACCTTGTAATGAGATGGTCCTTCCGAGATACTCTATGTGTGTTGATATGGAATTTATAATATTACCAAATTGTATGAGGAGTATGTTCTTCCAAAACTAGTGCGCTATGAGCAGTATCCTATGCTGGCTATGTCATGACGACAACATGACTTGGGGGTTACATAACCCATTGATTCTTTTTTCGCTATCGATGATCAATGAACCATCAATTATTTGTGATCCATCAATAATTCATCCACCATCAATAATCCATAAGCCATCAACGCTCGGTGTACCATAAATGATCCATGTTCCAATGATGCTATTTGTGCCATTGAAGCTCCGTATGTCCTTAAAGATATGTGTTCCATCAATGCTCCATGCTGAATAGATGATCCATGCATCATCAAAACTATGTGTGTCATGGAAACTAGGAGATCTGTAGACTACAAATGAGAATCGTTCTCTTTTTTTATATAATTATACTTGTGTGAGATGACTATGTACCTTCTTAGTGACTCTACTTTGTATGTTTTCTTTTTGGTATATGTTTTGTGTGTCCTTTATTGAAAACATCATGTCATTATTTTGTGGTATACTTTAGGTGTTTCATTTTGTTGTGTACATCATTTATTTGTTATAGGTATTCCTGTGTTTTTTTGGGGTGTCCAATTGTTTATTTTTATACTCTCCCCTTCATGAGCATTGCCTGCACAAGTCATGTGTTAATCAGAAGATCGTTATTTGATAGTGTTCTAGATGGACCAGAACCCGGTGGTGCATAAAGTGATTGATGGGAGTGGTTTGTCGCAAACCACAATTCAAATAATTTTTTATTAACCTAAAAAATTACCATAGTGGCACACCCTAGGGTCGATCGCAAGGATGCCACTAACATGCACTATTTTCCTATTATCACTATTATAAACTAACTAATATAAAATATGATTCTAATATAAATGGGGGAGATAATTGAAAATGCCTAAAATATAAATATAATATATAATAATACAATGAAATATAGAATGAATTTATTAAAATGAATGTAATCAGTTGTTCTTAGGAGGTCGTGGTGGTTGATATCATTGTTTAAAAAAGAATATCAATATTCAAATCAATGAGGTGATCCAGACCTGTCACACATCACCTTCTCGTTTAGATTGTAATTACCACATATCGAGACCTTTGCATACAGGGTAATGCTCTTACTAAAGTCATCTAGGATACCTCTTTTCTGATCATCACTACTCATGTCTTGCTCCAACGTATGCCTGACACAAATAGCGAAGGGAAGGAAAATAGATAAATGAGAAGAAGAAATTGGTGGTAGATAAAATGGGGCAGCCGCTCACCATAATCTTTTAAAACACCACCAAAATTTTTATAATTTAATAAAGGATAATAAAATTAAAGCTCAATAACTCAATAAACCCACCATTCCCTCCCTCGAACAAGCACCGAGGTTAGTTCTCAATTTTTAGTGGAGTTGAGAAGGGAAAAACAGTGGGAGAATACATAAAATAAAATAAATTATAGAAAAGAGGTATGAAGAGGAAATCTAATCTAATATATATTAAAAATAAAAGAAACTATTACAACTAAAATACTCATCCTTGCCCCCTTGAAATGGCTATCCTTGTAAAATGGACAAGAGATACATATTTATAGGGAAAATTGTTGATGAAATCTCGACTCAATTCTATACTACGGATTGAACAGACATTTAGGCCCATTAAATGATCGAATATGGAAATGGTCCCTTCTTTAATCATGTCACCTATCATATTTCGCGTCCTGCCACAAAATTTCAGACCTATTGGTCCAAGTATGAATTAGTTATTGAAGTTTTAGTGCGGCACATTTAATCTACCAAAGTTACTCTTTGTCTTCCACAACGCCAACTTCCCATGTCATTAAGTCCTTGAAACCAGCCGATTAAGATGTGTACTACTTAATTAAATAAGTGAATGTATTTTTACTACATCTACTTGTTGAATATCAGCTCCATTGGATTGGTAAGCTTCTAGATAAAAGCTCAGCATTAAAACATTCCAAATCTGAAACCAGTTTTTGAGTTACGGATTCTGAGTTGGTTTTCTGCCTCCAAATGATTGATTAAGCTGATACTCTAGAAGGTTGAAATTAGTCCAATTCTGTAAGGAAACCTATAAAAAAGTAATTTCACAATTTGGTTCGGTTTAGAAAATGATATGTCCAAAATACAGAAGAAAAATAAAACAGTTAAACACTGAAATTAAGCAATTTTTGTATTTGAGCTCCAAATAAAACTAAATCATAAAAATGTGACAATTTCCCATAAAATAACAGTATGTGGGATTTAGAACATTGAAATACAGTATATAATATGTGATAATTATTGCTTAATCACTACCCCACACTTAATCATTTCACTCCTAGGCCACCATCCTATACTAAGGTCAAAACGAACTTCTCAAAGCATAAATGGCCACACAACTCAATTATCATATTTGATAAAATATCATGCCTCATACATGGATAAAAATCTCAGAACTCCCCAAAAATCATATTAATCCATTCAATATAATGTTAATCCTCACATACATGTTGTGCCTTCCTCTGCTAAAAAATATTTCTCTTTTCACTCAAGGATATTTAAATGTGGAGTTTTTCTCATTCCCAAGAACATATGTGATTTCTATAGGCTTCAAATCCTCCTAGTATCTCCACTTCACAGAGTAAAAAATGTGTCAATAATGAGGTCTTTTTCATGGGTTTTTTTGAAGATGAGGGTTGGGAGGTTTAAAATGTAAAAACATCTGAGGCAGAATGTGGAGGGTCATGCTCTAAAGTGAAGTAAATGCATGAAAAATGTTTTCCTCAAGAATGGTGTACTCCTCAACCAGCTAAAAAATTAATCACCTCCAAAACCTCTTCTTTTGGGAATTTCACACTTATAATTTCATCATCAATGATTTTCATCGCTCTTTATCCATTTTTAGAATTGTTTTTGCTTGAATTCAGATATGGATTTCTCTTCTGAATCTTGTTTTGATGTAAAAGAGAGGCATTATTGATCTTCATGTATTGGTGAAAATCCAGCCCATATATGTAATGATATATTTTTCCACCCATCCATCTTCCCATCATGACATTTCTTCCACCCATGAAACAACAAATATGGAAACATTTTCAATTCAGCTCAAGAACAATCTTCTGGAAAGAAAACTACAACCCATATTCTCCATACCCCACACTTCAGTTCAATAATAATCATGCATTTAACATCTAGAGAAGTTTGGAAAGTGATAAATGGATTGTAATGTGTCTGGATAACAAGGTATTTCATGTCTACTAGGGGATTAAAGATGTTCTGATGAAAATATAGGCCAAAATAAGAGTTTGATGCAAAAAGGGATTTCAAAATGGTGCCTCAATCATACTTAACACATTCAATGAACTCTAACAGCATTGAACAAGAGAAAAATAGAAAGTTTTGGATCAAAAAACTTGTCTCAAGACTCTCATGAAAAAGAGAAATGTAAAGAAGATGTCAGAAATATTTAGAAACCTCTCCGGTTGGGCACAATTTTCAATTTCGACGGCACTAGTGCACATGAGTTTCACAGTCAATCTAAATTCATCAAATGAAAAGATCTAAAATCTGAAACAAAACCCTTTCAACAATCATTTAATACCTCAAATACTCAAATTAGGAAATGTGACAAAAATACCAAGATGGTTTTAATTTTCCCATGAAATCATTTCAGCTCAAGATTCCTAATAAAACCTAAAAACAAAAAGAAAAATAAAAGCACAAACAAATTTCCTAAAAACAAGTTGAAATCCCTCCCCCACACTTATTCCATTTCCTACCCTCTTTTATCTCAAATTATATCAATAAATATGTTCACAAAGAATTTAAATTGGGTAGTAAACAAAATAATGAAAAGGAAAGACACAACCTAATTTATTTTTCAGTGGAAGCCTTGAGTTATGATCCTAGCTACTGCCACATGACCTAAAATACATGAAATAACGAAAACATGAGAAAAATAAATAAATAGAAAGATTATTGGAAAATAATGATTATTGTAAAAGAAAGATTATATGTCTTGGTTTGACCCCCCTAGTGGGTGCTAGGTTTTTACTACCCCAAGGCAGGCAGTTGTAGCGGTTTAACCCCAATCAGAAGGTGGATGTGGTTTCTTGGTCAGAAACCACCAAATATTCTTTCATCCAATTATCCTCAACATAGATAGGTCTTGGAGGAACCCACATATAGAGTACATCATCTCCTTCCCATTTTCCATGTGGTACAACTTCGAATATGGGGGAGGGATAAAGAATGAGTCCTCTACTTCTTCAACCTCGACTTCTTTGGCCACATTCACGTCAACATCTAGGGATTTCTCATGCGATGTTGATTCAAAAAATTCAGAAGGGAATATATAATATAATTTCACTTCTATATGATTAAAACATGAAAAATCAACATAAAAATCATCCCCTTCATTTAGGTCTGCTTGAAATACGATCTCTTAAGGCAAATCCACTGGGAACTCTTTCTCAACAGCGACTTCATTATCTTCTTCCAAAGCACGATATGGGTATAAAGGTACTGATTCATATTTTAATAATATGGGAGGATCACTTACCTTTTGGTCATCTTAAAAATCAAATAAATGTCAATTCAAATCATGTTGACCTACCACAGTTGTATTAGTTGGCATGTCATCTTCAATAACCTCTCAAGAAATGACCAAGGAGAGACGATTGAATCTTCCATTGAATATTCAAGTAATCCTTGGGTTCATCAACATCAAATGTAGTTGAAAAAACATTTACCCTTTCTTCTTCATATTGATTATTATTTTTTTGTTCCATCCATAGATTTTTAACTTCTTCAACTTCAACTGCCAGTGATGCTACCATCATACTTGCTTGTTCAAGGATTTTGAAATTATTTTAAATCATCACGGAATCTTGTTCCATTTGGAACATAAAAATCACATCCCTACTAGAAAATTC
This sequence comes from Viscum album, assembly GCA_963277665.1. Taxonomy (NCBI): domain Eukaryota; kingdom Viridiplantae; phylum Streptophyta; class Magnoliopsida; order Santalales; family Viscaceae; genus Viscum; species Viscum album. The sequence goes on along the minus strand of OY728128.1, from coordinate 408,755,062 downwards.
ATAACTTGGACAAGCATATGAAAAATCACTAAAATAATTCATCTCGACGAAAAAAATAATGATATTCAATGAATCAATTTTTGTTGGTTTTTGAATTTTTAATTTTTTTTTGTTTTTATGAAAAATATACTGTGAAAGCAGTTGGCCTCCCTAGAAACACCTTGAAATTGAAGACAGTGGATGGTGTCAAAGCACAATTCAATTAATTTATTATTAACCTAAAAATTTACCATAGTGGTACACCCTAGGGTCGATCACAAGGAGGCCACTCACATGCACTATTTTCCAATTGTCACTATTATAAACTAACTAATATAAAATTTGAAACTAATATAAATGGGGGATATAATTGAAAATGCATAAAATATAAATATAATATATAAGAACACAATGAAATACAGAATGAATTTAGTAGAAATAATGTAAGAAGTTGTTATTAGGAGGTCGTGGTGGTTGATATCATTGATTAAAAAAGAATCTCAATATTCAACTCAATGAGGTGATCAAGACATGTCACACCTCAACTTATCATTTAGATTTTAATTACCCCATACCAAGACCTCTGGATACAGGTTAATTCTCTTCCTAATGTAAGCTAGGAGACCTCTTCTCTGATCATCACAACTCATGTCATGCTCCACCGTATGCACGACACAAATAGCGATGGGAAGGAAAATATATAAACAAGAAGATGAAATTTGTGGTAGAGAAAATGGTGCGACCGCTCACCATAATATATTTAAACACCACCAAAATTCGTAGAATTGAATAATGGATAATAAAATAAATGCTCAATAACTCAATCAACCCACCATTACCTCCCTCGAAAAGGCACCGAGGTTAGTTCTCCATTTTTAGTGGACTTGAGAAGGGAATAACGGTGGGAGAATACATAAAATAAAATAATTGGAAGAAATGATGTATGAAGAGGAAATATAAACTAATATATATTAAAAATAAAATAAAGTATTACAATAAAAATACTCAACCTTGACCCCTTTAAATGTCTATCCTTGTAAAAGGGAGAAGCGATACATATTTATAGGGAAAATGGTTGGTGAAATTTCAACTCTTTTCTATCCTCCAGATTTCAGAGACATTTAGTCCCAGTAAATGACCAAATTTTGGAATGGTACGTTCTTGAATCATGTCCCATATCTTCTTCCTCATCCTTCCACAAAATTTCATCACTATTGGTCAACACATGAATGAGTTATTGAAGTTTTCGTGCTGCACATTTAATCCTCCTATGTGACAATTCTTCTTCCACAACTCCAACATCACATGTCATGAAGTCCTTAAATCCTGATGATTCGGATGTGGAATACAGAATGAAAGATGTTCATGTATTCCTCCTCCAGATCCTTGTTTAATATCAGCTCCATTGGATTTGTAAGATTCGAGATAAAATCTCAGCATTAAAACATTCCAAATCTGTACACAGTTTTTTAGTTCAAGATTGTGAGCTGGTTTTGGGCCTCCAAATAATTGATTGAGCTGAGACTCCAGAAGGATGAAATTAGGCCCATGCTGTATGAAAACCGATAAAAAAATAATATCACAATTTTTTTCGGTTTTTAAAATGGTATGGCCAAAATACAGAAAAAAATTAAAACAGTTAAACAACGAAATTAATCCATTTTTGTATTTGATCTCAAAATAACACTAAAACATAAAAATGTGACAATTTCCCTTAAAATAAAACTATGTGGGATTTAGAACATTTAATACAGTATATAATATGTGAAAATTATAGCTTCATCAGTTATTAGGAAGAATATTTGTTCTTGTATGATTTTAGATATCTATCCTACACCTAACCTTTATTTAGGGTTTTCTATGGTTGAGTTTCAAGAAAATTAGAAATTAATATGAATTACTATTTATTTTGGTGGGATTATATTCTATCCATTTTTTTTGTCCATTTTTCTACTGTCTTACTCTATTTTCTGTATCTTAGTGTTATGCAAGGTTTTTTTACTTAGTGTTTTAAAATTTCATCAATTTGGGCTTGGAGATTTGTGCTTTTGTTGATGTATGTAAGAAAATGACTCCCATTTATGTGATATGCCAACTTAGTGCTAGTCATCAGCACCTACTCTATCAAAGGATGGCTTGGGGTATTCATTGAATGGGACCTTATGGGAAGGTTCCGGACGTAGTGACATCAAAGGGGACCGATTCTCCTTGAGGAACAAGAGTATGTGATATTGATTTATGGAAATAGTGCCGAGTGTTTTAATTTTGGATTTTAGGCTAGGTAATCTATTGTTGGAGTGGCTACTAGCGTATATATAAAAAACAACTCTAAATTATTTATTTTGACCCAGTACATAAATAAATTGGTTATAGGGAAATTAAGGGAACATGCGTCTTATAGGATTTGAGTGTTTCCTCATGTCCTTCTTGAGTCAGCTCACGAGACATACTCTATTAAGGATGGTTCATTTTTATCTATTTCTAGATTCCACCATGAAGATATAATGGCAAGATTCCATTGCATGATTATGAACATGATCCTCCTAGTAAGGATGCGTCAGTACACGCCCAAGTACCAGAGATAGAACCTGCAGGTGTTGTACCATTGATACTATCGCCTATCGAGCAGTAGTTACTACCTGCGCTACTAGTAGAGGATTCATTCAGGTTGAGTGCATGAAATGATTTCCAGATGTAGTTCCCTCCATGGTTTTGGGCTTATTCAAACCCACATGTAGTTGAATATTTCTTGGATGTAGTTACATATGTGTTCTTCCTTATGAGGGAGAATTCCAACTAGATGGTGGTTTTAGCTACGAGCCTTCTTCAGGGATTAGAGGGAAAATCATGGATCATAGTGATCCAGAAGCATGGAAAGATGACTATATTTTAAGAATAAATTGAGTGACTATTTAATGAGGAATATTTTCTATGATGTTATACTCAATGTGAAAACATGATCTCTTACATCTATATCATGGCAGTTGTACTGTGATAGAGTACTCAATGGGGTTTACTAATATTTCTTTCAACTCCACAGATAAGGTGTGAGAAATGTTCCTCAGGGCTCAGAGCTTCGAGCAGGTGATACACTAGGATAATTGGGAATCCATGAAATCCATTAGTGTCCTTACATATGTGGGTGTATGTGATATATATTTTATCATGGAGAGTTTTCTGGTGGAGAAGGAACTAGTACTAAGATCGTCCTGTAGGTGTATAGTCATTGGGACTTCGATAGTGGGTAGCCCATTGAAGATGTAGGAATCCAAGAGGGGAAATCACTACAGGGGATGACCATAAGACATGGGATATGAGGTACAAGGCTCCCACGGTAGAGCAGGTTAGCTAAAGGATCGGTTGTGTTACTAGTGTGGCCGTCGGGGACATCTGGAAACTGATTCCCGAAATAAATATAAAGATGATTACTTGACGGTCGAGGGACACCCAATATAGAGGAAGATGAATGATCAGGGTGGTTCCTAAGGTGGAATATGTGACAGGGAAGTATGTAAAGTAGCACACAGTGGGAAGAGGATTGACATACTACAACCACCACCCCCAGGTGGTCCACCCTAGTATCAGAGAGCTAGTGGACCGGGGCGAGGAAATGTGTAGGAAATGGAGATTTCGGTAGATCCATTGACTCAAACATTTCATGTAATGAATCATACAGGATGGGATTTGATAATCACACACTATTTCCAATAGTGTGAGATTACTCTTATAGGGGAGAATTTTTGTTGGGATCTATAATTAATGTCATCAAGCCCTTATGATGTCATTCTTGTTATAGACGTGTTTTCCCCAGTCCCTCCATAGATTGACTATTTGAGGTGAAGAGCACAGTGTGTCCACTGTGATGGGACCCGGTTTTCCTCTATCATTGAAATGTAAATCCATGATGTACATGGTGGACATACTGATATGAGGGTGTAGCAGATTACCAATCAGTGGGCAAGCCTGACCGTCAATGTAGTGGACGTGGTGAGTTGTAGGTTTCCTGTAGTGGTGGATGAGTATGAGGACGTATTTTTGAAGGATGTACATAGATTATCTCTATATAGGGAGGTTTATATCTTCATTTATAAGTACACATGTTTGATTGTGATATCAAAACAATCATATTGGATGGATAAAATATATATTCGTGAGTTAATGGTATAACAAGGGGACTTGCAATGGAAGGGCTTTGTGAGAACTAGTGTTTCACCCTGGGTAGTCATAGTTTCGTTCTCTAAGAAGGAAGATTGGAGCATGAGGGTTTGTGTAGAATATTTTATCTTAAACCTGGTTACTAAAAAGAATAATTATCATCTAATTAGTATTGAATTAATCTTCAATCAGATGAGGGTAGAATGTTTGTTGTCGAAGATAGACCTCAAATCAGGTTATCACAAACATTAAGTATGGAATGGGGAAATCCAAAAGGAAACATTATGATGTTGGTATAGCAAATTAGTGTACATGGTGATGCTTTTTCGAATAACTGATGTGCTAGGAGTTTCCATGGGACTCATGAAAAAGATCTTACATCCTTAATTATACACATTGGGTTCATCGTTGAAGACATTCTAATGCACTCAATGTCTAATATAGAGAACGAGATACAATTGAGGATGGTCCTGGACACAATCTTAGAGAACCATCATTATAGGATACTTTATAACTGTCAGTTTTGTATTTGAAAGGTCCACTTATAGGGACACGCCATTTAAGAGGATGGAGTTGTACTGGATCCAATAATGATAGATGAGGTTATTTTTTGGTAGCCACCCAATAGTGTTACCAAGTTGTGGAGTTTCCTTGTATTTTCATGGTATTGTTATAGGGTTGTTTTCAAAATTTCCTGAGTATAATCACACTTGAAAACATTGATGTTAAAGGGGAATCCTTTCATGTGGATGGAAAAGTGCCCGAAGTTTTTTCATCATCTGTAGTAGATATTGAGGATCTCTCATATCGTGAGATTTAAGGATGAGGGTGTTGAGTACGTGGGGTTCATTAATTCATCCAGTACTGGGCATGGTTGTTTATTAATGTACATTAATGTGGTGAATTACTAGTGTTAATGATACTTGAGACCACATGAGGAAAAATATGAGACCATTAACCATAAGTTTACAGTTGTATTATTCACCTTGAAGATGTGGAAACACTACATTATTGAAGATTGGTTTATTGTCTACTAAGAAAATAAAATATAAAGTGTTCCTTATCTCAGAAGGATTTGAACAATAGAAATATATTATGTCTATAGTTCCTCTAGTACTATGGATATGAGATATTTTATACTCTTGGGAAGGGGAATGTAGTGTCATATGCTCTCATAGGAGATCCATCTTGTAGTTGATGGGTGAGGAGTTATACCAGTTGAACAAATTGTAGATATCATATGTTGATAATGATATAATATCATACCTCCATTAAAGGATATTCACTCCACCACTCTTATAGTGGTTCCATGAGGCAAACCTCAAGGACCAAGACTATGAGACATTATGTGCTATGTCGCCCATGTGGAATTCCCCTCATTGATATTCTAAAGGTGGAAAGAAAGTAGTCATTTTTAGTGGAAACATAGTAGTACAAATGACGTTGTGATAGGAGGTCTTGGAGTAGTTCCATAGATTCCCATTTGTGGTAAATATAGGATTTTAAATGATGTTTCAAGACCTTCAATGTTAGTTGTGGAGGTCAGGGATGAAGAAGGTTGTGGTACAGTTTGTTTCATGGTGCCTCACATGCCATCATTTGAAGGCTGAGCACCAGGATCCAACGGGATTGACCCAACCACTTGAGGTCCCTAGTGGAAGTGGTATGGGATATATATGGGGTTCATGATGGTTTTACATTGCATGTATAAGGGACATTATATCATCTAGGTGACCGTTGACCGACTCACCATGTTGACCCAATTCCAATCGATTTGAGATCAGAGTTTTGTAGAGATCATGGGATTCCTCTACATATAGGAGATAGAATCTATGGATTCCCATCAATGAGAGTATCATATCATGATTCCCAATCTACATCCCTATTTTGTAAGTGATTATATGTGGTGTTGTGCCTCGTCTGTTCTTGAACACAACATTTCATCCCTAGATAGATGGCTAGACAAAGTGAACAATTCAGGTTCATGAAGATATGATATGTTCCTTCACATATTTGTTCTCTATAGTTGGTAGGATTACCTACCCCTAGTAGAGTTCACATAAAACTACATCTACCACTACCCAATTGGTAATGCTCCATTCGAAGACATTTACAGGTGACCCTGCAGGTCAACAAATTTCTGGACTAATGTAGGAGAGTCATCACTCATGGGCCTAGAGTTGGTGTGGGCTACCATTAGGATGTTATAGATCATCCATGAGAGGAGGAGGAATGCACATAGAAAGAAGAATTAACATGATTATCAGATAATGAGGCATTTATAGTTCGAGGAGGTAGATCATGTATTCTTTAGTGTCTCACCTCTATGGAGATTGTATATATTTTTCTTGGGAGGCAAGTGATATATGATATATATTGGCCCATTTTTAATTCTATATATATTTGGAGAGGTGGGGTACTACCTAACTCTACCCAAGTAGTTGAACTGGGTGAATGATATCTTCCACGTGTAGCAATTGAGGAGGTATATGAAAGATTCATCGCACATCATTGACTAGGGTGAGGAGGACATTGATGACATGGATACTTTTTCAGAGTACCCATTGTAGATCAATTATCGACAGTATCAAATATTTCATGAGCATTTATTTCCACTGGTGCGGGTTCAGTGGTTGAAAATAAATCTAAAGGATTGCTCATGGGAGTAGGAGGATTAAATTTTTTCTTGGTACACGAATATTTTTGTTGATTAGCCCATGTTTTGGATTGTAGGCATGTAAATACATAAGGTGGGGAGAATATAATGAATCGTATTTTCTATAGTTTTATTTTTATAAATTAATTGGAAAAATGATGAGACTAGGTGCTATGATGGTGTATGATTTCGAGGTCTAGTATACCAATGATAGTTCATTGAAAATGTTATGTTTTATGATGTAATATAATATATGTATTTGATAACAATATTTTTTTATATGAATATTCATTTGGTTACTTAAATTATAAAATATTTTCAGGAATATAGAGTTACCGTGATATCCCTGTAATTCATCTAAGAATTGAAAGATAATCTCTCTCCATCTCACACCGATAGATCGAGGATCAGTGACAATGAATTACAGATATATATTGGAAATAAATAGTGATCGATCAATGAAATACAACATAGATCCACCCTTCAAAAATGATTGATAAAACCTGTAGGTAGGGCCTTGCGATGAAGACGATGATAGACATTTCAAATCAATTCAAGATATATCGCCTTTTTAATGACTTATATATGAATGGATTGTGAGGCCAGTACAAGGGAAGAGTAGAGCATAACAACAGCCATGGATTATAGGCATGCAATCATTTTGAATAATAGAGCACTGGAGGTGAGCCAGTGGCCTATGGAAGGGGTCACCAGCATGCTGGCGGTCCACGCTGTGTTGGTGGTATCCAAATGAATGGAGTGGGATGAATTGGAACAACGATGGTAGTAACATTATATAAATAGAGTCTGTAGTGATGATCATACAATGCGTTGGGGGGTTACACATCAACTAGTGGGGAACAGGGGCTGGGCGGGCCACGTGCGGTGAGGAGGCCTTCCCACACGCCTGCGGGCTAGTTCATGTGGATCCGAGGCACTATAGGGTCCCACTGTGTGGGACCCAATGGCGCAATGGGCTATTTACAATTGTCCTAGTGGGTGAGGCTGGTTTGTAAAGGATCTATCTACATCAAGTCAGACCTTTTTACAAAAAACACAAATATCATTCAAATCGGGTGTTCGTTTTAAGAGACTTTTGAGGCATTGAGACCCTTGATAAGATAATGAACTTTTTAGAAACTATATGTGATTTGTTTTATAAGATTTTATATGAACTTATTTCTTGAGTACTAGTTTTTCCAATAATAAGTATACTACATGTAGAATCATGTGGATGCACTTGACTTGGTGACTATGTGACATGGGGGTTTCATGACCAATCAATGCTCCATAGGACATCAGTTCTTCATGCACCATTGATGATCCATTTTAAATCGAGGATCCATGTTTCATATATTCTCTATGTGCCTTGAATGCTCTGTTGGCCATTGAAACTCTATCCTTCATCGATGCTACTTGTTCCATCATGGATTTGTGATCCATCGACACTCTATGTGTCATGGAAACGCAGATATATAAGGACTAAAATTGAAAATAATTATATTCACGTTATATAATTAAACCTGCAAGAGCTGAGTTTGTATATTCTTGGTGACTGTACATCGTATGCTTCCTTTTTGGTATACATCATGTTCTTCTTTTGTATTATACTTTATATTCTGCCATTGTGGTATACTTTATGTGTTTCCTTTGTGGTTTACATAATGTATTTCTTAGTGGTGTTACTTTATGGTTTTAGCGTAACATTTTGAGTATTTTTTACTCACCCCTACACAGGAATAAAAAAACATGTAATTTATTGTGCATATAATTGACACTTTGGCAGAGTTCTATGTGGACCAGGAATATGTGGTGCTTAGAGTGATCAGGAAGACGAGGTGTGCTCCTATGGCTTCAGAAAACTGTCCTTCACCTACAATTCTGGTATTTATTTTGTAGATAAGTTTCATGAACATGTGTATTCATTTTTCAAACAGATTGTTTTGGTGGGATTTTTTTATAAAAATATTTCCCTTCAAATTTTATACTATCGTAATCAATTATTGGTATTTTAGTGGTATGAAATCTTGTTTACTTATTGATTTTTCATTTCATCATTTTTGACATGGAGATGTTTTTGTGTGTGTGTGTGTGTTTGTGTGTATAGTTATTTATGAGAATGTCTCTCATTTTGGGATATTCCTACTCAGTGATAGCCCCCATACCCTATCCTATAAGAGGTGGGTGTGGGTTAGTCACGACATGATCCCCTGTAGTTCGGCACATGATAAGATTGTTTCACCAGCACCCTTCTCATCGTGAGCATAGGGATATCAACTCATGGATGGTTTGGATAACAAAAAGAGGCTAGGAAACTACCAATGATGCTTGAGAAATGTGAACCATGATAGTCTACACAATTGGTGATTTATACATCACATGCCTTGAAATGACCTGTGAGACTACATCCTTCCACACCAAGACCCAATCAACCATATGAAGCAACTCCCACTAATATTGATTCAAATAATTATTATAATTTACATCCAATATCTACCAACATTTATGGTCCCCCCATTATGAAACCTATTTCTCATTTAAGACATTCAATAAAACCTCTACCCTAGAGCCACCATCAGGAGTGATCTCAAAAGGTGGAATTACTGACGATGGAGCCCTATCACATGACCACCATTAGAAGATCATAGGTATTATTGTCTCATTCTATTCACAAAAATATAGATGTGATAGGATGAGAGAGAAAGAGTAAATGAGAGAGAGAAATAATTGCAGAGATAATGATAAAAGAATAATCCAAATATCTCATTCTTCATCACCAATAAATGATTAGGCAAATTCAAGAACAAGGTTGAGATATATGTTCCCAACCCATACATTCCTATATCAGAAAAATTGAAATCAGAACTATCTTGTGTGGAGAAAATAATTTTAAACCATAATTTCATATAATATTTGTATATATAATGTAGGAAATCTATTGTATAAATATACTTAAAATATAGATACCGTAAATAATAGATCATATGAAATCGTGATGACCAAAATCAGGTTTGGATCATTTTTTTGATAATGTTCATGTCCATGATGATTGTTGTTGGTGATTTTTTGCATAATTTTATTTTTCAATCTCACTAATCCTCATTTCTTTATGAAACCTTCTCCCCCCCTCATAACAAAATATGGTCCATATAGGTACCAAAAAATAATGGTTAATGTCATATTTTAATGAAATAGACTAGTTTTTTAAATAAGATTGAAAATAATTAATTAATTAAATTATATTAATTCACTCCACCCAAAATAGACCAATCCTAATGAAATTAATTAAACGAAATCATACACATATATTAGGGAATAATCAACATTCTACAAGTATTAATAAACTATTATATATTCTAATATGTTTCATTAAGAAGATATAAGAAATTGAAAATAATTTATTGCAAAATGACTAAAAATAATATAATATTTATAATATTTTATTAGGGCCTCCAATATACTATCAATTCCACAACAACTCAATATGGGGTTAAACCCCACACACTAAAACCATCATAATAATCAAAATAATACATTACTATTCTTCCTCATTAGTAAATCTACAATTTCAGCCTAGAGAAGTTCCCAGGACTCTAAAACATAAAATTCAGCTAATACAAAATTGGTAAAAACCCACTCTCTAAATTAACCCCATAATTAAACATTTTAATCCCCAAAAGGATATAACATGAGATGAAACCCAATAAGACACATGAATCATATGGAAGAAAACAACACACCCCTATATTAACATCATCATCAAGTGTACAGCTCTATGTGAAATTGGGAGACCACCTACCATGAAGGATACATTCATTCTCATCACTGAGGTCATCAGATCTAGCTCACATTGAAGTAATAATTTAAAAGAATCATGAATCCGACCTATGTGAGTCTTGTGAAGACAAAACACCTAAAAAATTTCATTCTGTGATCATGAGTTTTTTATATGGGTTTTAGTGAAACCCCAAACCATCGACTCACATCTCAACATGGGTTATTGGTAAGATTATTTCAAATGGAAGAAATCCATACCAAACATATTGATATCATTATTGATGGTCTTTGCATGAAGAAAAAACATCCCTACAATAGTGATTCAAAAACGTCTGCATTAACACTGGATTGGTTGAAAAGTAGTATGAACCCTCAGTTTGATGTTACGTTCTCAATCATATATTTTCCACTTCCAATTTGGTGAAAATTATGTTATATTTATTATAATAAAGCCTTGAAATTTATGAAAATATTTTATACATATCTAGATAAATAATGGGTCTTATATTCATTTCTGATGATATCATATCTATGTTGTAGTTTCACTTTCACCAAATCTATAGTTGAGGAATATGTACAAAATCAACCCCATTCAAATATTTAGAATCACATAAAAACCTGGCAGGTGGCCCAATATACCACAAACTAAAGCGATATGTCTTGACCATTTAGATGACCCCGATCAATCGACATCATAACTTTGTATAACATTTACCCAGGCAACCAAAACTCATAACTTCTTAGGAGAACATATTTTTACAGCATATAAAAAGTGTTTCTATTTGATGTGTACATAGAAAATATATAATGTTTGTATGAAATTTAGTGATTCACCCCTCTAGGGAAACCTCAAATCAAGGAATACATTTTGATATTCACTGTGAACAATGATAAAAAATTAGTATCCAGCAAGTGAAGTGATATACAAACTCCACACCTTCAGAAAATCTCTATAGTTACATTACTATGGATATTCCGCATCATATATTAAAAATATGACAAAATACACAATGATGGATCTTCAGATATAAGGAATGATTTTGGGGATACGAATCATCGATTATAGTTGAGAAAAATCTATATACATGCGATAGAAAACATCTCAAAAACCAACAACTCAACAATCTAATCCATCATCCAGAAATAGAGTTATCTAGTAGGATAATCAACCACCAAAATTCAGCCAAAACAATAAGAAATCATCGACCACCATCTCCTCAACTTGGTTATGGCCAAGAATATTATATGTATTTGGGACGAAAATAAACATAGACTATAAAAAATTGTTACCCGATAAGAAAAATAGGGAAATACCTCAATTTTCCAATAGGCTCCTGGAAAAAACATTACAAGGATGGATTTTAGTCATCAATATATAAAAGAATAATATAATTCAATATTAAAGTATATATAAATGGAGAAATATATCTATCATTTAAGGATAACCATAAGCCTCCCATATTTTTTTATATTCATAAATATTAATTGGGATTGATGTAACACCCCAAGATTTCATTGTACATTATCTCTTCAAAATAATTCAATAACATGTACTATTTGCAACACTGAGTTTGAGAAAACCAGAACATTCCAAACATGCAATTCCAAAAATGGTTATGAATAGTTTTAATTGGTTTTTAAATTTTATATATTGCCTATATAATTTTAACTTATGTTTTATGTGTTTCGTATACATATTATAAGAAAAATTCAATTTTTCAGATAAAAAATGTTTTATTCAAAGAAATAAAATTTTACCACTTTTTAATTGAAAATTTTAATTAAATCCAATATTTGACACTTTTATATATTTAATTTTACAAAGAAAACCTATTATTTAGGATCAGGACATAAAAATTTAGTTTCGATAAGTTTTTGGTGTTTTTTTAATAACTTTCATATTAGGGTGAATACTAAAATATTCTATATTTTAATCGAAAAAATCATTTTTAATCAAAATAATGAATTGTGTTAAATTATACATTTGAATTTTTTGGAAGTATAATTAGATTAAATTTTTACCTCAAAATCCAATGTTTGCCATTGTAATTAATTTCATTATGAAATTGGATAAAAACAAGTGGCAATCTTTTAATTGTTATTGTTTCTTAAAAACACGCAATTTGTTTTGGCAATGGGGATAAATTTTAAATTAATTAATCAAAATTATATGTTTCGAATTTGGTAATCTAGACATCAATTTTTAAATTGGAATATAAAATATATCTTTGGCTGAATTTTTGGTATTTTTCTAAAAAGATTCAATTATTGTTTAATAGTGAAACAACTTAGTAGTAGTAAAAAAACTGACATTTTCCATTAAATGGAAAATCACCTCTTTTGTAAATTGAATTTTGAAAATCCTACATTAATGGTTTTAATTAGTAAGTAAAATTTGGTTCAATAAGAAGAAAATAATTTTTTGTGAATAGTAATTTTTGACTTTTATTTACCGCGGTTAAAGGTAAATAGGGTAATTAAAAGAAATTTTTTTATAATAATAAAAAATTACCATAAAACTTGTTCTAACCGTATTAAATGAGTCATGGCTGACCATGGACATCCTTGAGTCGATTTTTAGGATCCCATGGAGCCACTTAGAAATTATAATGACACTTTGTTTTAATTAACGTAAAGTAAAGGAAGTAAATGACATAAACATATATTTATTAGAAAATCAATTTTTACATGGGGTTATATAAATCATATTTTCTACTATAAATATTAATTGGAAAGCTAAAAATATGTAATACGCCATGGTATTTTTATTATAATTATTGGACATCAAATACATTAGATTATATATTCCACAATAATGATGTAGTATATACCTCATTAATAAATGATTTAAAAAAATATGAATATTAATATTAATATAATATCCAAAACCTATCCAATTTTTATTGGATACTTTTTTTTCGACCATGAGGCATATTATATTCCACTTTAATTATTTTTGGACCTTTAGAAATCCAATATCACTATATAATAAAATAATATTTTCACACTTTCCTAAAGAGCCCCTCCCCACCCTTATAAAAGGACACCACTTCAAACCCATTCCACAAACCTCTCAATCCCCTTGGATAATACAAACCCTGACCAAATAAGCTCTACAGATCCCCCTATTCCTCCTATAATCTAGTCCCTAGGCAGAAGGTACTTCAAAAAGTCATTTTGGTTCAATCCAATGGAAGTTACCCAAATTAAAGGTAACACTTTCTCTTAAATTATGTAGTTTTATTTTGTTTTATTTTAGTTATACAACCACATAAAATCTTTTTATTCCTTTATTTTATAAAAACAATAGTATCCTCAATATACTAGGATGTTTTTATGAGATTTATTTTATCAACACATACACACAACTCCCTCTAATGGTTGAAAAACATATTGTTTCTGTGGATGGGAAACTAATTCTTCACAAAACGATGATTTTTCGATTATCTTCTACTTCCTCTTATGGTAGATATTATGATGTAAAAGTATTTATATATTTTATATATTTTTTTTCCCTATTATTCTTTAATTTTCATTTAAAAACACACCATTATAATTTCCAATATGTGTGACCACAATAATTTTATTTGAGGAAGGGCGGACTGCCACCCTCTCAAGGTGATATGATTCTTCCAGACATACATGGAACTTATAAAGGATAGAGTTAATTAAATTATGTAAAAACATATCATATTATATTATATTGGAATTATAATATACCTATGTATCATTATGTTTTCATTTCCTTAAATATGAAATAGAAATGAAAGTAGCGTTATGCGTATGTAAGGCTTACGATCTCCATTAACGGTGCATTTCATTTCTTATCTCGATATATCATAAACTAATTATAAATATATAGATATAAATATATATGCTATATATATGATATATAAGATATTTAAATCACTAATATAATAACTGTAGATAATATACATTTACCCACATGGAAAATTTGTAATTATAAATAGTTCATTTTTGACTCAAATATCAAATATTGAAAAACAACCATTATTAACATAAATGATTAAATAATGTTTATAACAAGTTAATAAGTTATATAAAAGGAATAATAAACATTAAAAGGTTCTTAAACAATTATAAAATAAATTTAGTTTATTATTCATGAGATTAAAGAACGAACGAGTCAAGTCGGACACGATGTAAGGGGTTTCTTATCTCACATTTAATTTTGTGAGATTCCCATTGTTCACCAATTCTTTATTGCATGTGGTGTATTGTCTACTTAAATTATAAATATATATTATCATGATTATATTTATATTCATGGAATTATGTTATTCATTTGGTTGTTATTAACTTTTGTTCATATGACTCGATTGATTGCAATGTGGTAAGGGTTTTTCATCTCACATTTTATTCCCGTGAGATTCATAATATATTACACACTATTTCCTTTTGTGTGGTGTATTTACTGACCATGATTGTATTATTGGTTTAATATACTTTAATTTATGGGTATTTACATCTTAATTGAATGATCATTCATTCATGGTGAGTATGTTTTGTGTGTTACCAAATCGATAAGTGAATTTCAAATTTCAATTTCAACTCATTGGGATTTACTCATACTTCATTGATTATTTTACTCCATGATTATGTGTGGAATCACTATTTACTATTTATGTAGTAATTTACAAAATAATTTTTTTGGATATAAATTTTATACACATAATCACTCCATTGATAACTTCGCAAGTCATTGGTATGAACTTGATAAGAATAATCTTATGTCAATTTCCATTCATTGAGTTAAACATCCAAGTCATTAGTGTTGAATTCACAAGAATATGTGTGAATATACTCTGATTGATTTACATTGAATATCCAATCATATTGAGTGTATTTTTATTTTTCACACATAATTATGGCATTGATTTATCCTCAACCTAAGGATAGTGTCTTTATAATAGATTTCATCTAATTTTACATTCCATTGATACGTCATTGTTGTTATTCACCAATTCACATTTAAATAGTGTGTATAATATACTTTGGAATATTATATCATGAATACACTTATTATCATGATATTATAAATTTTATATTTCTCCAATTATTTTTATTCAAGTGTATCTCATTTGGTTAGGAACTCTAACTAAAATATCATTTTAAATTTTTATAAGATTTATTATTCTTAATATTTATCATTAATTTCCATTTTTTAAAAATTATTTTAAGGATTTATTTATTTGGAAATTATTGTTTTAAAAATAAAATTCCTTTTAAATATTTAAAATTGGTATGGAACATTATGATTCAAAAATCTATATTAAACAACTTCTTGAAAAATAGTGAGACTTTTAAATGTTTTCAAGAAAAAGAAGGAGATTTATCTCAAATAGTTTTGATGATTATTTTATTCTATGTCAATATCCTTCATTATTCTCAATAGAGGTTAATACAATATACCATATTGTATTTAATGAGTTATGTTTGATTTTGGATGTTCTATTTTTATATCATTCAAGGTTTGAGGTTAAATTATTGACATTTAATATTCTAGTTTTAGTATGATTGTCAAGATTATGTTTCAACCTTTTCATATGAGAATGCATTGGCCTGTGTAGGATACGGGTGGAGCCCACTATATCTCCTAAATGCATCGGTAGGTCTCATTAGAAAAACTAGTGTCTTGGATAAAGGCCCTGATAAAATCTTATTTGTAGTCTTGGCACAAGGCCTTGACTATGTGGTTATGAAGTCTGGCAATATTCATTCCATCAGTATGAAAGTAGTTATTGATAATGCATGTGATTATTCGACTTGTAGAATTTCCATGTGAATAAGTAAATGTAGTTTCATTATTTTATATTTTCCATTTTATGCTAATATTGATAATTAAATGGATTTTGTTTTAGGCTTATACATTTCCTAAAAGTTTATGATTATTTATTAAAGTTCTTCTATATTTTTATCATTACTGATCATCTGAGATCACCCCTTTCAATTCTCTATTTTACCAAGGATGCGAAGAATAATATTATGACTGACATGTATGGATAGTATAAGGGATACGATTGTGGCCTATGGAGACTATGTTGTTGTATTGTCTCATTTTATAATGTAATGTAAAACTTATGAATTTATCTAGTCTTTCAAATTCTATTAAACTAATCTGTCATTCGATACATGATTCCTTTTATCATGCCAATGTATTATATTAATTCACTGACTCTGGGTAACTTGGGTCGGGGCGTTACAATTTATTTTTCTTATCCATGTAAAAAATGAACAGTTCCATATGTATCATTTGATTATTATAAAAATTCATCCTCAAGAGTGTTGTACTCACTCTCTATACACACATAGATTTATTTACCAGCAAAAAATTAATGACCACTTATCAAAAAGGATCATCAGGGACTCTATGATTTCATCACGATGGATATTTAAAACATGAATATCTATTTTATATATATTCTCATATATGAATATAATGATCTCACCTCACTGGAAGGGGTGATTTGAAGGTAGTATCTATCAGTGGAGGTTATTTACCTATTTACGTTTAGGATAGGAGTTCAATAAGTATCTCTAAAACCTTAACATATGATGATGAATGAATATATGATTCATACACCATCTGATATTATGGTCCATAAAAATAGTACAAAAATTATAATTCAAACTACATATGTTGATTCGTGACCATAGGCACTCATGCATGCAGATTTTCATACACCTCATACTGCTAGATCCACATGCATGGTTGGAAATAAAGAAGGGTGGTGATTGGGGGAGTGGACCATTGCATCATTCATCTATAACTTCTCTTAAATAAGTGTCTCTTCATCCAAATACTTTCATATAATGTAACTCATTTGACCACAATTAGTTTATTGACCCCAATTCTCACTCCCACATGGTTTTCCATCCCTATAACCTATTTGTATATCTTTATCTGAATTGAAATACCTTATCTCATTGCTAGGGTGCATATCTACTTTGAATTCATGATCATTTTGTTATCACATAGGTACACTAGTAACGTTTGTGTTATATGAAAGCAAAACTATATCTTGGAAGCTATATCTATTGAATTACCATATAAATTACTTACCATTAACAATTGCAGTATAAAACATGTTTGGGAAAAACTCATGGGTTAGTGGGACTATAATATTGGTAGAATATTTATGTATAACCAATTATTCAGTCCAAACTCCACATATAAAAAAACTTCATAAACACGGGCTCAATCTCAAACTACTATAGGGCCATATTGTAAGGCGTTGAAGAAAAACATCACCAACTAATGGAAACCTATAATGATTAGGGGCCTGAATGAATGAATTTATATCTACTCAGACAGATTAAAAACCAAATAGAAAATAATATTATCAAAATAAATCCATTCCTCTACCTTCCAGGGACCATACACATCTCATAACCTCACATTAACTATATTGAGACACCATAGATCCGTACTAATAGTTTTAGTAATAAAAAACGTATCTTACAAACCTAAATTTATACTAAGTGAGATGATAAATTTATTTATTGTATATTGTATACTATTTTCCTGAATATTAATTATATCTCACAATATATTGGACCCCTAAACACAAAGAACTATTTTCATTAAAGATTAGATACATAACAAACTTATTTTAGAACACTATGAACATTTATTCATAATCTCCCCAAACAAGACCTCTTTCTAGAAATAACACATAGGTATGTGGAAATAATTGTAGACATTATTCTAATATAACATTTCATACCCTATATGAAATATAGAATAAATAATGTATCATGACACACTGAATTTAGCATGACATAAGGAATGAATAAAATGTGTGAAAACATGACTCAATAACCATGAACTATGAGAAAATAACATGTAAAAAGTAAATTTTTCCTGAAATAAAACTAATCATATTTTTCATGGATAAACAAAAATGTTTTAATCATATAATATACCATTATAACCACCTTCTCATAACATATTCTTATTGGACTTGAACCCATGTATCCCTTTGTCCTTGGGATAATAACCTGTATACACATATGGGTACAGGATACTTCTAGTAAACCCCTACTGGCTTGGGGAACAACTTGTGTAATGCTCTAGTTATGGGATAAATCCTCTGTACCCTTATGGTATTGGTATACTACCAATATACCCATCAGATATTGGGATACTACACATATATCATTATGTTCTTGGGAAACTACCCATGTACCTTATTCAGTCAAAGAGATATAGAAATGTAACAAATTTTTTTTATGGATATAATATTAAAACCCATATTATATTGAAAAACCAAACATATGTTTCCACAAGAATGTGAAATCATTCAAAATTTCAATATAGCATAATTAAAACATTGAAAATAAAAAATATTAATGAAAACTCACATAAGACATTATCATAACCTATGTATAGAAAAAGGAAGGATGGTATCATTAGGGAATAACCATAGTCAATCATAAGAAAAATTTAAGGATATTTAAATAGATTAAAAACACATTCAGAAGACCTTAGAAAATTTCATTGAAGGAAATAATAAATATCTTTTTGTTTTAATAACTTCAAAAATGACAAAAATATTAATAAAATAGAATATAAAATAATTTATAAAACATAAAACCATTAAATGGTGCATTATTAAATAAGAACATACATATATATCGAAAAATTAATTCACAAAAAAAATAAAAAAAAATAGATTCTTTTCAAACTTTTGTACGGACTGTAAAAAAGTTCCATTATAGAAAATGATGACAATATTTTATTTAAATAAATTTCAATATGATTAAATAAAATATAAAATGACCTTTATAAATATATGATTAATATAAATGGAATTATGTAAAAAAAATAATGAATATGGATATTAACTAAAATGCTTCATGAAAAAATATAAGAAAATATTTCCTCCACCAATAATTATATTTTTAGTTGAATTATGATGCAAAGTGAAGTAAAATAATAATAAGAGTTGAAACCCCTAGGAAAAATAAATAAGAAGAAAAATATATGTGTTATTGGATATTAGGAAAAAACATTTCCCAATATATGATTTTAGACACATAAAATCATGACATGGAAGCATGATTGAAAAAAATCTTAATAATTTGGATACCTTCAAATAAAATTCCATCTGAACAAATAAAATATTATGTATTTTAAAAATTCATTCGATTGAAAAAAATTATTGGTACAATAAATTCATGTGGTATTATATACAATATATAATTATATATGTTGGTGAATATAGGAAAATATCAATTAAAAATATTATGTGATAAACCGTTAGCTTTACTCATGATATCCAGCAATGTGCATTAACCATAGATATAATATACATAGTCAT
Source organism: Viscum album (assembly GCA_963277665.1). Classification (NCBI taxonomy): domain Eukaryota; kingdom Viridiplantae; phylum Streptophyta; class Magnoliopsida; order Santalales; family Viscaceae; genus Viscum; species Viscum album. The sequence goes on along the minus strand of OY728128.1, from coordinate 408,735,151 downwards.
ATTAATAACTTATTTTAAAAAAATGATAACATAAATATCCATTTATAATTTTTAATTATAATAATGAAATAAACATATTATATTTTATTATTATATACATTCATCATTTGATGTTATTGATTTTTATTATATTGAATAATTTTCATTGTGGGGTGATGATCCTAATTCATTTCTACAATGATAATCATTATAAATTATTAAATGTAGTTGAATATATGATTCATAATGATTTAAGAATTTATAGGTATATTGTATGGGTTATTTGAGTATGGTTCCCTAAGATAAAATCTCTAAAATACTTTTTTTGGGTAATTAACCAACAACTACATGTCACACAGTCCATATTTTTCTGTATTTTCAAATAACACATTTAAAGAATATGTGTAGACCCTAACAATACCAAAAAGATTCAACCCATAATGAGAATTATAGCATACAACATTCAAAATCAAACAGACACTACAACCAACCTCAATCTATATTGACATCGCCGCCTTCCAAAAAACACAACACTCAAAATTCAAAAACCTCCATCATTCACGTTCTTGCATCGAGATCACAACCATCACGCTAGTCATCCAGCCATCATGACTTGATCCAAGAGCCACCTTGAATTGCGAAAATGTTTATTTGGTCATCTACCTCGATTCGTCCTGACATCTCTGTCACCATCGCATCTCAGAAACCACCAACCTCATCTGTATACATCGCCGAAGCTTCCAACACCATCATTTCCATCCTCATCGCTCAATGAACAACTACAAGTTAGGGTGATTGATCATTCAATTTTTTCACCCATATGGAACGATGTTGATAATGATGTTAATATAAAATTATAATATGTAGAATGGGATTTATAATTAATGGAGATGATAAAGTATATATAGATTATAATTAAAAACTAGATAATTATTTATAAGAGTTCTCTTCTTCATGAAATTGGTTTTCTTTTAGTAATGATTTTTCAATTCCTCCATTCAGGAACATACAAGGATGTGGCCGGATATATGGGGAATAAATGTGGATATATAATTAACAAATTGAAAGAAATATCCCTTAACACATCTACATTTATTCAGTAAAATGTTATCTCTATATCTATATCAATCATTTAGTTGGTATGAAGATATATAATATAGATAAAATAAATAATAATATTGTGGTATATTAATGAGGTTTACATCAAAAAGTATTAATATGTCCATGGTAAATCTCTATTATTATCCCTCATTCAAAACATCTTTTTTACTATTGAATAATGGATGAGAATGTGTATAATCATAGAGTAGTTATTCAGGTACATACCAGGTAGAAAAAAACATATGGATTTCAATCCATTCGTACAAGAGAATGGGCTTATTCTTCCTTAATGATTGATCGCATGTGATGGATCGAGGACCTCATGGACAATATGGATTTATATTAATAATATCTAGAAATAATCAGATGTTTTTACACAAATTTTCTCATACTTTTAAAGTACATGGAAACTATAGGGTGGATTTTCATCTACTTAGACATAATATAGTACCAAATATATGTATTCCACACACATTACCTTATCCATCTTTAGTGTGAAAGTATTTAAATATTAATACACCATTATAATATTATCTATATCTATCCCTATATATTTATATATCTCCCCTCCATGTATTTTTGAATATTGAGTGCACAACAGAGTCAAGATCTCTACGTCCTTTTTCATCATCCTGCAACGATTATCTATGTAGTTTACAATATATGGAATTTCTGAACACACAAATTTTCTATAATTAATATAGAATTTATTCTCTATCATATATTTCATCAGCCAACATATTATATTTTTATATATAATAATTACAATTTCATCATGTATTCCATATATTAAAACTCCAAAAAATATCAACCTTCAATTCCCAAAATCTTCAACAGTTTATAATGCATGTGTTCCCACTTCATGTTCTCTTAAAACATGGTTGTTAAATAAATTAAATATTTTACCACTTTATGATATATTTAAAAATAATTTATTGTAATTTTATTTAAATTTTATTAATATAATGCTTTTAAATTTATATTTATAAAAGATAATGTGATAAATATAGAGTACATGTTTCCATATCTTTATAGATAATGTCCATTAAACCCACATGGGACAATATTATAATAAATACATTCATGTATGCATCAATAGTTGTAGTCAGACATCATAAATATTTCTAATTTTAAAGAATAATTATATAAATCATGGAACATTCACATTTTAACATGAATAAGTAGTAAAATCATTGTTATATTTCTTCATATGTGTGGATGAAACATATGTTCAAGCGAACGACATGTATTCTACTTATAGGAATGCATACAAAGTATCTTAATTTTTTCATCCTCCACTTATATCTTTTGTTTTTTTATTTAATAAAAATTTAATTTTTAAATTATGAATAAAACCACTTATTTTCCAGTGTCAGGGTCTAAATCATGTTCCTATTTGGTACTGAGCTTGAGCTTTTCTATGGTGTGGTAGCCTCTCATTCAAAATTGTATCTATTTATAAAACTATAAAAATGAAATATAATATAAAATTCATCACCAATATTAAAAAATATAATTAATTCATCATATTTTAGGACTTTTTATTTCATATATTATCAAAACATTATACGATAACTATATAAATTTACAAACCCAACCCATGATGATTTCTTTATTAATCATTATTCTCAATCTTCACAGTATATTAAATTTCTAAACTACATTTATTGAACTATACAACCACATAATTCACCATTATTCTTGTTTATATTCTTCTCCACTGTTAAAATTATTTTATCTTGAGGCATGACTAACTTAATCATTATATATCATTAATGAAAGAGTAGTATAACCATCATATTAATTGGCATTGAATATATTCTGATGATCTCACATTTTCTTCATTTTTGACATGAGAATAAATGTTATTATATAGATTATATATTTAAGGGTTTATTGTGTGGTAGAAAATTGTTCATGAATATTTATCATGGGAAATAATCATCTGGCCATATAATGAAACTATCAGTGTCAATCACACGTAATCTCTTCCATATCTGAAAATCAACTCTGTGAAGTGATTTCCAGAATAAAACATTTATAATTACAACCATTATAAACTATATAATGTGAGGATAAACTATAAGGGAAAAATTTCCTTTATGGATCAGGTGCATATACTAACAATTGATCATAATGATTCATAATTTCAAGTAGACAACACGCTATATATAGTGGATTGACTGCATATTATTGTTTCATAAATAATTCTTGATCATTTGTAATTGACTTTAGGTATTCTCCAAGATTATCAACTTGATCATACACTTGAATATTATATCTATATAGAAAAATTTGAAGTAGAGGTATCGTTAAACATTACAAGATCTTATCAATGATTATCGATCATTAACCATATCTAATGTTAGAAACAAATCCCACATACAATAAGCTTTTGATCATATCATTGTGTTTCCATGAATATCAGGGATGTACTTAATTACATTCCATTTATTTTCCATATAATAAATTGAGTAACCTTATATAATGTATATGTTCTTTGGGACATATTTCCAATTTAAAAAATACTCAATAAAAGGTGAAACATTTCATTGGTTAGTTTATAAACCCTATCAACAAGCTTAGCTTATAAACTTTCCATATGAGATATCATACATCATCTCATATTGACATGATACATGTTACCTCTTCAATTTAATGTAAATACCATTCATACATAATGTGATTTTATCTATGTCACACATTGAATTTGTCTTCAAAACAAATTATAGAAAATGATATGTAAATATGTATAATCAGTCCCTTGTTATATTAACTTTTCTCATAATTAACTTATATAACTCTTATATATCCCCTTATAAATAATAATTACACTTCATATTCATTATGGGATATATTCTCCCACATAAATATAAAATTTTCAAAAATATATGAGAAAATATATATAGGGAAGTTATATAAGATATCTTTTGCAACACAAATTGATTAATCTTATGAATCATAATAATTATGATCGTCACCATTAATACATGTTGGTTCATTAGGAAATTTTTGAGAGGAGATTTTTATGAAAACATTTTTATGTAGAGATGAAAAACTACATTAAAAAATAATGTTTTCTAATTACATGGTACTTGATCCAACAACTAGATCGTAATATTCAATATATGATTTTACATTAAAATGATTACTTCTTGGGGATACATATTTTATTCCTCTTTCATATATAGGGATGGATTATCATCACTTATTTCTTTATTAATATTATTATTGATAAAAATACAAAAATGAAATCGACTTTGAGTACCATAAAGTAGTTGGGATTCACTATTCAATAATTTATTATATATGGTATTTCTTAAATCCATTCTATATTTTTTCTTCATGTTATTTATAGACATATAGTATTTATAATAAAATGATGTATTTATTGGAAAATTAAAATATCCATTAATATTTTTTATTTTATATACTCTACAAAGAAAAATCAATTTCTTCAAATAAAATAAAATATGACAATAAAATTAAGGTGGGTCAAAATATGATACTAATTATTAAGATCACATAAGATGATTATAACATAAATATGGGATGTAACCTATTTTGATATACTTTTAACCAATGAAAATTTTTATCACTATTTAAATCTTCCCATATTCAGTGGGAGGATATATATCTCAGTGTTTCTCTTTTTTTCTATATGTATATATATATATATATAAAGAATTAAAAATAATTTTATACTAATAATTTTTAATGAGGATCAACCCCTTATGGAAGACTACATCACAAATTCACCATGGTTATTAATCCACATGCATTTATTTTTTATAATGATCAATGAAAGCATCCGAATGGGTATGAATTTGGAATCATTATCCAAGAACCCGTCAAATATAAATTGAAAATGGTATTTATATCACTTTTTATAAGTGAATATTCTTACACTTCCTTGAATAAATATCACATGTTAGTGATTGAGCACCTCATATACTATATGGAGTAATATTCTACCTCTCTTAAAACAAAAAAATGGGATACCTCAATGTTATTTATAATTATGTATCACCTAGAAACAGTAGAATTTATTTCTCATATTCATTACCAAAATATATTATATATATTTGTGTGTTTCAGTATTTATTTACACATTATAATTTAGTGAATAACTAATTAATTCTTCATACACCATTTGAAAAGTATATATATATATATATCTATAATTATTGACTTGTTGAATATTTAGTGGACACTAGAAATGGGATATCATACACCTATTTATTTAACATATTCAAAATATCTATATATACTATAGCATCAATTTTTTTGATATAAGAAATTCTCCCTTAAGAATACATTGTTGATTCTCCCTCAAATGAATTTATTTAAAAATCATCATTATATATAAGTGTATAATAGTTGTAGAATAATCATGTATTTATCGTATTTGAAATACCTCAAAAGTTTCCCTTGTATTCGTAGAATATGTAGTATTTCATAACGTGTGTTATTACACTTCAAGTTGCCAAAAAACTTATCTGAATACTTGGATAATTATTTCTTCTATTCAAAATTTATGGAAATAATATTCCTTGTTATATTCATTAAATTTTCTCCCATAAAAAACAAATTTTTTAATATTGTTAACTCTATGTGATAATTTTTGTGTAACTATTTCTATATCGATAAAAAAGTTCTCCATGAAACTAACATGTGATAATATAGTCAGAAAATCTTTTGGGAACTCATCATAAATTTATCCTTCAATATTATAAATTTTTAAATTTCATAATTCAAGGATAAAATATTTTCATCATGATATTTAAAAAAATATAAGTAAAATCAACATTTTATTACCATATTTCAGTTACCTCTCATCTAAATTTTCATTTACCTATATATTTGTTTGTGTTTTGGGATACCCAAGGATGAATGTAATTTTATAGGGAAAATTACCCAATTTTTTGGTCTTTTTGAATGTTGGATAAATAGAGTATAGTTAAAATTGTTAAAAATGATTTAGAGGATTTTGATTAGGGTTTGGGTTAACTCGAGGTATTTATATATGGGTTTCTGGAGAATATCCTATTGAATGATTTCATGTCATGAAAGGGTTACCAGAACATGATCTTCTACCAGGATAATGCCATGAACTAGTATAGAGCAGGAAATTTGTACTCTTCATGAAACACTTTCGTGTTCTAAAAAGGTCGGTCAAATTTATTTTTAATCCATGGTGATTAATTATACAACATATTTTTCAATTTTGTATTTTTTGTGGTGATCATAAGATAACCTACATCTAATTTTAATGGACTATAGGTTTTAGGCATTGCACATATGATTTTATTTTCATTCAATCATGATTCCATTATGAAAAACTTTTATCACTCATGAATGATTTTGGGGATCAATGATCATTCTAGATCTTTTTGTTTAGTGATTGATCTTAATTATGGTTTAAATCTATCTCTTCATGTAAGTGATATATTTTATTATATATTTACATTGTTTCATTATGTATATATTGTTTTATATTCTCAACCAACCATTTTAATTTTTAATTGATTCTACTATATATGTCTGATTATAGGGCATTTGTTCTAATATTTTCAGTCTATTGTGTTGGTGGATCACATTGTAGGCATGTGAGACTTGTGTATGAAGAAGGTGTTTATATCTCTAGAATATGTTGGATTAATTATATTATTTTGGTTTAATAATTTTTTTTATAAATGAATCTTCATGATTAAATTTTGTTTGTGGAAATGACTTGTTGATAAAATATGGGTTTCCCTTTATTTTTGTAAAATAAATTATATTTTCAATGAATTTTAAATTTGAATAATGAAATTGATTTCAAATCATTTTTGGATGGAATTAATTAGAAAATGTAGTGCATGGGAACTCATGTGTAAATAGATGGAAGGAGTAGTAATAAGACTCATAAATTGAAACTGTTTGGGTGCGGGTGTGGTTAATTCATGGGGAGTTCATCTAATCCCAATGCACATAGTTCAAAAAACCTATTTAACCTGTTGGGGTTGGGGGGGTCCACTTTATATGGTGGAATATGCTCATTATATTCAATTAATATATAGATAGACTTGATGTTCATGATTTTTTTTGTTTGGGTATGAGTGTTCTAGAAAGCCTCAACTATTGGGATCCTTAATGGGATGTCACATGTTCATTGGTATAAAATGATTTTTATTTGATATGAAACACAATACGTGTTTCTGTTTAACTACATTAATTTATTTGATATGTTTTGAAACTATTTTACGTGCATTATTTGGAAATGTGATAAATGGGGATTTAAATTTGACGGGGTTGATATAAAAATTGTTTAACTTATTATCTTAACATGTTATGACTATTTTTTAGCTTGTTGGATTTTTGTACAAATACATGATAAAAAAACTACGTGTGATCCTTCTGAGCCTTTTTATCTCACACCCTATACACCCCTTTGGTAGTGTATAGACCATGTAATGACTTTTGATGCAATGAAAGGAATGGACCCATATTGAGGATGCAAGTATTCTGTTAACTATTTTAGTGTAGTTAGTGGTGATATAGTGGTAGTTTTACCAGATTATCACATTGAGTATCTTTTATCAGTTTTATTTTTATTGTTGTTTGAATTGTACATTAGATATTGTATAAGGTCATTCTAGTTGTATCACATCAATTGTTTCCGTTTTTTCTATTATATAAATTTCTTTTTACTATTTAAATATTTCATTCTATCGTGTATATATGTATGTCATGTTTTCTTTTTCAAGATGGGAGAACTCATTTTGAATGGGTTTTGTTGATTCCTGGGTTCTAGTTGCTAGACCATAGTGATTTAGAACATCATTCTAGTATCTAGAGGTCTAGTTTTTGTACCATTTTGTGAGGGTATCTATGTTAGGCCTATCATATTGTTATAATTATTCATATCTTTAGATGACACATAAAATACATCCAATTCCAAGTACACTTATCAAATGGAGACATATTCATTACCTTTCTTTGATGTTTCATCTCATAGGCTAATCTATGGTGTGGTGTTTAATAACAAGCCATTTTCAATCAAAAATTAATAAATTGTATTTAGATGCCATATTTTCATTAATTTTCGAATTTTTATTGTACATGGGGTTCTTTATATTGATGCATCTTCTCATTATTGGGGTATCTATTTAAGAAATTATACCAGATCCATCTAATATTTTGATCATATTCATTCTCTACTATAGTGTTCTTCTAAATATAATAACATGTATTTAAATTTCATATAATCATAGAATTATATATGATGGCTTCATGAATTTACAAACTCAACTAATGTTAACATCTTCCCTAATCTGTATTTATATTTATTCATAGTATATTAATATTCATAACATCAACACATGATATATATAAACTCATACATCAGAATTATTCTTATCCATCACTAACTTCACTATTAAACTCATCACTTCATGAACTATAAAAAAATTAATCATGATATATATTCAATGAAATTGAATTAGAGCATTATTTGAGTGGATTCATATGAAATTATAAAAAATTTTAAATTTTTCCCTTTTGTATGTAAGTGTGAATTTGTTGACTTGGTTCATGTATATGAGGGTTAACCATGTGGCTAAAATATATACATAAAAAATATGAAAAAAATTCAAAAAACCATATGAATAGTACATCTAGATCGATTGCACGTACGTCATTCTAACCATAATGATTGACCATGTGATGTGTCCTCTTAGAACAATCCTATGAATTTTCCACCTACTGTGACCGTATAAAGTGTTTCAATCACACTTCATACTTTCTTAAATAATTATAAATCTTATTCAATAAAATTTTGGGTTTCATTATCCTTATATTCCATCCTTCCCACTTAAATATCAAATTTTCAAATTGAATAAAATAATCATTTTCATTGAACATAAAATAATCATTTCCAAGTAGATGGATCATCAACCATATCCGATTAAAGTGGAAACAAATACCTAAATTAATCCATTCCATCATGTGATTATGTTTCCCTGAATATTAAAGAAACAATTAATTCCTTTTTATTTCACCTCTACATAATCAGTGATGAATGAATACATAAAATCCATGATCTTCAAGGATTATTTAAAAATCTAAAATTACTCATCATCAGTGATAAATTTCTTAGGAACGTTATGATAATTATTAATATGATTGGGTTATATGATCTCCTCCGAATTTTTATACATTATTCCAAATTTATATAATTCTTGTTTCCTACTTCATTGAAAAAAAATTACCTCAAAATAATAGTAGATTCAACATATTCTCAGAAATAAAATCTACCAAAAATATTAGAAGGATTTGGGATGGGAAAAATTGTTAAATTTTCAATATTGAATTGAAATATTTTAGTTTTTATACAAGGGTTTTTTTGGGATTCTTTTGTAGAGGATTTTTGAGTGGCGTTTTAATAAATATTCATTCCCTAAATCATAAGGTTGAAATTTTAAAATAAAACATAATAAAATGCAGAAAAATAATAAGAGTGTTATATATTGTTGTAGGTAAATCAATTATCCACACATTTATTGATAATTAATTATAATATTTTATGTTTTAACCACTAACATCTATCCATTTTATATATTCTTTAAATTTCCATAATGATTTTAATCAATTATCCCTTCCTGTTCTGGAACAGAATAGGAATATAAAAGTTTAGTTTATAACATTCATTATTAATAAAATCATCATGTTCATAAAAATTTACTAAAAAAATGTAATAGTGAGTATAATGTAATAATCAAAGTAATGATACATATGACAAGAAGAATCAATCAAAAAAATTCCAAATTTATTACACATAATTTTAAACCAATGACATTTTATGTTTATACTACAATAATCTTGGACCATCATAGGTTTTTTTATGTTTTATCCTATTATTAATTATATCCAAATCCCCATAAATAACAGGACCATGCTATGATACTAACTATGATTCACCAGACCTACACTCCCTTATCTCGTGATAAAAACACATATCATAAACACTAGCTTTGATACCAATCAATACGAATGAACCTCAATATATGTACACATTATATCATTTTATATAAAATTAATTATATCTCAAACAAATCAAACCCCAAAACAGAATAGTTTAGTGTCATTAGAATTTATATACACAACAAATTAGTTTAAAAAATAGTTAATATTTCTTTATTATCACACCACATAAGATCACCTTATAAAATAATCCTACGTTATACTTTTCATAAAAACTGTTAGAGTTGAAATTTAATAAATTATGGGATGATATTAAATACAAGGATATTCATAATAGATTATAATAAATGATCATAAGTGAGTATAAGATGAGCATATCAGTATGATGGTATAATATGTAACATCCTATCCCAGATTTCACTATGTGATGCCACGATTAGGTGGGTAACATGGATTTACGAATTTTTCCCCATACTATAGAGGTAACTGAATAGCAGAGATGACCTATGTTGTATATACGGGGAGAATATTTCCTAATTTCAGAATGTAGGACATCAGTTGTAAACATATTAGTAAATAGATGAAGTAGTAAATAAACAATACGTTAAATAAATATCAATGATAAGAATATAAAAACAATCAAAAAGGAAATATCATATACCTAATCAAATATCATTTCATATTTATACAAATATTGAAAACATCTATACATGAATCCAATGATATAAAAGTATAAAAATACTAGAAATACCTAAATGGTGTATCCCAACTAGCGTAATGAACCTAGATTAGTCCCATCCCATCCAGGCCTTATGAAATAAGAAAATCAATCATGTCACTGTGGTAACATTTACCAATCCCTACCTGAATCTATTAAGTCTCTCCAGGTACCCAAAAATGACTCAAACATGGTGTGAGATAACACTCTATTATCCACCACCAATAGTGTCCATTACAAATCTAGATAGTGTGATGTAAAAATGAATTGTGAAATATATCATAGGTATAAAATCACAGAAATTAATGTGAGAAAGTAAAATGGTATATTCATTCCTACATGTGTCTCTACAAACAATATTCAGTACTACAATATTAGGGAAGTGGTAAAATGAGACTAAAAAAGTCATATAATCTAGTCTACCCAGTGGTGTTAATAATAATACCAGGGCGATCTATAAGAAAAAAATCCAACATTCCCATGCCATATATCAATGTGTACAGCATCTTTCAACTAAAGTCCTGATAATGATGTATATAACAGTTACCATGTCGACGTCGTATAAACAAGTCATCCATAATTGACTTGTTATGTAATAAAAAGTGTCATCCCATGAATGGCCATATCTAAGGTGTATAGGACCAAGGAATCCTCATCATGTCATTGGAGAATCGTATTGGAAACATGGTAAATACATGGGTGGAGTACAAGAAGCACATTAAGATACCCACTGCACTATGAGCTAAATAATTCCAGATCTAATAGCTCGAAAGGCATAAGTAATCTACTAAAATCAAGAGATACTTAGGAAATAGGTCCAAATCATCCACTAACATAAAAAAAATCCATGGGAGAAAATTCCAAGGAATCTAATGGAATCAAGATCCATTTTATACCAACCATGAAATACACTACCATTTCAAATCATCATCTCATTTAAATCACAATTTCACAGGATGTTACAAGCCATGGGTTCTTCTAACTCATATAACCATTCACATTTAAATAATTAAAATAATTACAAACATGTTATCACATGGATAAGGAGGAAATACTTATCCTAATATCTAAATTAAATTATGATAAATTTAGATGGAATTTATCTAATTTGAAAGCTCAGACACACCTAATGTGTAATATAGAAATGGGAAAATACAAAGGCGCACCCCTTGGGTGGCCAATGTCAGGGAAAAAAACATAAAATAGATCAATGGTACCTGTGGGCAACCTATACATGTTCCAAATCATCTAATTAAACCATTTAATTAATATAAGTAGCACCGTCAGAATGTATCATGTGTTGTACAATTGATACAATGATTATAAAATAGAAAGATCTGAGGGAAAGGTATAGACCCCCTTCCATCGGTACATAGAAGCTCACTTGTCCGGTATCAACATATTATTTGATCCATATCAGATGGAAAATGAAGAACGTATGAAAAAATTGAAAATAAGAAATATTATATCGAACCGAAATAACTCATTAGATATGAATAAAAAATAATAATGTCATTTGTTGATTGTAGATCTTATCAGTTGTCATTCAATGACAACAACAATGTATGATTTTAAGTTCGGATAAAAAATTGTTGTCCAATCCTCTCTTTAGGCACATAAGGAACTCAGATTGGAAGAAATCATGTCATTGGAAAAAACTAATGGGGAAAGGTATGTTTTAAAATTTAACTCAATATGATCATTTTGGTCATTCATCCCAGAAGATGAGGACACAAGGTTTGGATGCATGGTTTTCAAAACTATGTGCCAACCATGGTCCCTCCACTACTTCATAAGAACCTTAATGGTCCATGCACATAGGTTCTCTATCCATGAAAATTCGAATCAATTTGGATATAATAAAAATTACTTATTACTCAAATGATAATTTGTATTAGGTATCAATGTTTCATCATATAAATGAGACCTAATGCACCCCACTATCAAGAATTTCACAAATAGTGGTATCTATTTGTCCTATCTGACATGGTTTCCCCAAAACATGTGTCCAATCATTTGTTTTTTAAAAAATCAGGTCTCTGGGATCTGAACAAGCCCATGAAATCCTTAATACTCCTATGATCACATTTGAAACACACATATAGGCCCTAAAAAAGAAATTAAATTTAAAAACAAGGTATCTATACCTCATAAGAAAACATGTGGTCATCGATGATAAACATTTATGGTTCTAATATAAATAATCACAACCTATAATAAATATATCCTAAATCATGATTAATGGAACATAAATTTTGGAATTACATAATACATGAGTTATAGTAATGAAAATGATTCAACAATCATGATTTATATGATCATAAAAAAAATAAATGAAATAAATTTAGTTAAGATCATGTACCAAAGTTTTCCATGAATATATCATCAAATAATTGACTTGACAACAACCTTTCCAAATCATAGTAGGTTTGGGATTTGACCCCATGCACCAAATTTAGATTGGGATAATAACTATCGTAACATTCTAGGTTTGAATTGATAACTATGTACCCCTCTGGGGTTGGGATACTACCTATGTACCATAATGGACTTAGGCTATATCATATGAATCCTTATGGGAATATATTACTTCAAATCTACCCTTCTACACTCTGGATCCTACTTAGGTACTCCTATAATATTGGTATACGACCTGTGTATCATTCTTATCATATGAGATATAAAAATATCCCACTACATCCGAGTTTTATAATAGAACTGAACATTTTATACTGATAACAAATACTTATGTGTCTATAATAACATTAAATCTTTCTTAATTTCCTTATAGGTTAATTAACCCATTGAAAAGAAACAAGTTTAATGATAACTCAAAAAATAAATTATTTTTATTAATCCATCAAATAAATTTTCATGTAATCATTAGATAATATAGCTAGTAACTTATAAGAAACATTAATGTATGTAGAAATAGATAAAACAAACATTATAAGAACATTAGAAAATATGTTGGTAAAATATGAAGAAATACCATTTTATTTTGAGAATTTGAAAAATAAATAATGTCACAATAATAGTAAATGATCTTTTTTGAATATTCATAAAGACTAGAAAAGAAATACTTATAATGAATAAAGAATATAATAGGGGAAATTATTTATTATTGAATGTGTTAAAAAATATATTATTTTCACACTCAAGATAAAATTAGGAAATGTTTTCAGACCAAAAATATTAGATAAATTCAGCTCCACTTGTTATCATCATTATGAGTGATTTTTAAACCGATTGGATTCTAAATATGAATAATAGATTTAACACCAATATATAAATAAAAGATAAGAAAATAGATGGGGTTTATGATAGAAATACAAGCCAGTTCCCCATACAAGAGTTTATATATATATAATCTCGACATCAAAGTTGTACTGGAAATGAATGTAATATAGATTTACGAACCTAAAAATAGTATTCCCTCATAAAAAATATCATCATATATATTTTAAAATAAAATAGATAAAATTATATATATATATATATTAAAATAAATTTATGTGGTATTATATAAAATAAATAATGAAATATGATGGTGAATGTAGGACATATCTAAATAGTGGAAAATTGGGATGATAAACTGTTACATTTACTCTTGACCTCAACAATTGTGATTTAAAATCCATTATAATAAAAACAAAAATATTAATCCATTTTTTTAAAACCTTAATCATATATATGACCTTTTATACCATTAAATTAGCCGAATTCATTATAATTTAATTTTTAGTTATTTTTTATTTTCATCAATAGATGTTAGTGATTCTGAATATTTCATTCAACTTTCATAATGTTAATGTTAATCTACAATATTTGATTAAATTTTAATCATTATATAATTATTAAATTTATTGAATATAACTTTCATAATTATATATGATGTTCTAGGTTTATTCCTTTTTAGCTTTAGTTAAGGTTATCTAATATGGAATCTATAACACACTTACTTTGTTTAATTTAAATACAACAACATGCTAAATTATTTTCAACCATTTTTAACCATTATAGAACCATATTAGTAACAAAAATTACCAATAAAAATCATATATTTATATTTTTAATAAAATGATACTAATTTATTGTAAGAATATAAAAGTTTAAAAAATAATACTATGTCGATACTGTATACGACATACAACATCCATATAAGGAAAACCATGAAATGATATTATTTAAATATGAATTTTAAAACTTATATATTAAATTAGCGGGTATAAATATGGTTAAATACCTTATGAAATATACATAATGGTCCTACTCAATACCTAATAAAAACTTATTAATAAATTCATATTAAATAATCTTGTAATTTTTAGTAAAGTCATTTTAGGCATAAAAAATTTATTTCTAAATGATTTTCACTTCACATTTTTGATAGAATACTATAATTAAGTAATTAAATGTTTAAAAATAAACCTTTTTTGAAATGGATATTGTTTCTGAAATAATCTTTTAAAAATTATCATAGTATAATTTTTTTTGAATATTCTGAAAAGTTTTATTTTTTAATGTATAATGGAAAATATAGAATTTTTAATGAAAATAATATTTTATTATAATTTATTTGAATAGTAAAATTATATTTTGTTTTACTTTAATAATTTTATTAGTTTTTTTTGATAGAAAATAATCAGGTAATATTTTTTTGAATGAATTTTATATTTAATTTTGTGGAAAATCCTTTTATACATAAAATTATTATTTTTTTTAAAAAAAATTCTTTGGGTGTTGTGAGTTTGATTTGAAATTATATTCTATAACTTATTTGAAATTATTATGGAATAATGGATTAAATATTTGGATCTATAGTGGTCATATTTGGTAATTATTTGTCTTTTATTTTTTGTTATTATAAATTTTTAGCTTAGTAAACTTTTGAATATCGCTAAGTGTAAATCGAGTAATCAATACAACATTTAATATTATAAGGACATAAAAATGACCATAGCACATGAATTAATCCTATTTTATTACTTTGATTAGTTCATTTACATCCATGTTTTTAAATTATTAGTATTTTTCCATATTTCTTTTATTCTTTACCATTATATTATTTTATATAAAGAAAAGTAAACAATTTCAATCTCTCTGTTTTATTATCTAAAAATTTTAGAGATTGGGAAAATTAGGTGATATGTTATATTATAATATGGTTATGTTAAATGTAAATAATTTTACAATGTGGTAATAAATTTATAATATTTATGGATGATATAATTACCTTAAATTCTTATGTAACGACAACACAACAATTATTCAATTAATTGAAATATAAAATAAATAATTTTCAATATATTGAGAGTAATAAAAATTGATTGAATTATTGTGTAAAAAGATTTTTAGATACAAAAAACATATTATAGTGGACTTATGTATAATATTATAATTACATTGAAATAATATTGATTAAAAAGTCAAATTATATAAATAGTACCAAAATTGATGTCAATGAATATTTATAATAAATATTATTTTATTAAATGATTTAAAATTCATAAATATTATATATTAATTAATTTTTTTCATATAACATTTTAAATATAAATAACTGTCAATTTATGGTCCAAAAATCATTTTATAGAAACTATATTCACCCCTAAATAGTAAATGCTCTATTATTAAGGTTATTTTAGAAAAGTATTAGCATTAGTTAAAAAATGAAAATGGTGAATCAATAAAAAAAATTTGTTATATATTTATTATATGTTATTAAATATAAATATTTTCATATTTTTTATAATTATATCAATTTGGAGCTATTTTAACAATAACCTTAATTTAAATTTATTTATTACTTTTAAAATTTCAAAAATACCCCTCCATGCACATATAAAATGGAACCTGCTCTCTTATTTTCTTAAAAAAATTGATATGTAGAACCCATAAAAATAAACATAAAAAATCCCTTCCCATATTTTATAGATCTTATTTTTTGAATAATTCCAACCTTAACAGGATTAAGGTGAAAAGAACATGTGGTTTCATATGTAGAGGAATAAATTTTAATCATATATTTTAGTTTCCTTTATTATTATACCACCTTCAAGTATTCATTATTTATTGGAAATAATAAAAATATTATCATCCATATACATATATGTTATTATGTTAATGGGAAAACCTATTTTCATCTCTTCATCTATCAAATGGGAATCAAAATTGTTGTTTGTGCATACTGTGGACTACCGCCTCATGAAACATTGTAATTTATTTTTCATGATTGTATCTCATGGATGATTATAAATAAGTATTTAATTTTTATATATGAAATTAATTAAATATTTATCATTATTTATATATTATATATAATCTAGTTTCTTACATATCAATCTATTATGTAAGAAATTATGTTTTTCCTGACTTTTATTTTGAGCATAAATTTGATTTTGTTATGCTCAAAGCTTGTTAGGTGTAAAATGGCCATTTTACCCTATTAGTGGATCTCATATAATTCTCATGACAACTCTGTTTTTTCCAAAATATGGAGTTTACCTTTAGACATGAGTTTAGAAAATATCATAGCTGTTCGAATTTTGGAAGAATATTTAGTATTTAGTATTATTAAATTAAATATTAATTTATTTTCACAGGTTCTTTTGGAAATTAATTTTATATGGAATTTAGGATTTAAATTCCTTCTGCAACATTGAGTTCGGAATGGGGAGTTTAGTCTAGGGAAGGCATAAACTCATGTCGGGTGTCGGGGCCGGCCCATGCCCCTTTTTCTTATTTTCCTTTCTTTTCTTTTCTTATTTCTCTTTATACATCCACCTCCTTGTGCACGTATCCTATGCCTCCCCATTGGACATTTCATTTTGGGAGATATTTATATTGATAAACAGTGAGTTTTGGGTGGCAAGATGGGTACCGATTCGAAGGTCTCGATGCGCTGATTCTGCAAAGAGAAATAGTGAGCCATGAAATCAACCGATGCTTCGACAATTTCTTCCAGAATGTAGGTTCGTTTATGTTTTCACCATATATACCCTTTAAACATTTTTTTATGTATTTAAATCTATATATTTCTTTCTTGTAATCCCATATGGCTCGATATGTTGTTTCAGGGGTGAAAACGGGCGTTCTGGGCATTTTTTATTATTTACATCGAAAAACCAAGAATACAGGGCGTGGGTTCTAGGGGAAGACATTGTGTTTTCTTCCCATTCAGGGAAGAAGATTTTTTACAAATTACACACTATGTAGTTCATGTCAGTGTGACTGACCTTGTGAAATAATACATAGAATAGTGGGTTTTAAGTAGTACATGCTGTGTACTGTTAGTACACGTAGTGTAGTGACACATGGGCATGTTTTCAGGTTAGAACGAACATGAGGTGACTTTTTATGAAAATTACACGACATGTATAGTAAATTACATGTCGTTTAATATTACACAGGCAGACCCCATTGTTCTGGACATGTGTTCTAGCCATGTTCTACTTCAGTTTAGTACTTTTGGGATATCATATGCACTAGAAGTCAGAATTGGGCATGTGAGTAGTCCACTATAAGTGTTTTTTCATGTAGATCACAATAGTGTAATACATTTCACTTATATATGTCATATAAATGGTGTTTTATGGGGTTTTATCTTAATAGAGAGGTTCTTCCTCCATTTATTGAGTTCAGTTGACACCTGAGAGTGAGACTTTGGGTTGATGATGGGTTGGGTGTTAGGTCAAACCTAGCTGATTACTTTAATATGAGATGAGTTTTGAGATATCTCATTAAACCTATGATACATAGGGAAATCACCTTGTGAGATATTCCCTTATGTCCAATGAGGCTGTGAGACCGGATACTTCCAAGGATCCCCTTAGGGAGGCCTTTACTTGTGTGCTAACCCAAGGAGTCCCTTGTAGGTTTTCACTACTATTTTCCATTTGAGAGGACCAATATTATGGAATTCCTATGGTTACCTTCCTTTGAGGATCCCATTTATGATTCCTCCCTAACTCTTCCCTATGTATTCAGCGTAGGATACCTTCAACCATGTTTACTTGGAGGATCCCTAGAATGAAACCTCCTCGGTGTTTGACTTGAGGGTCCAATGGGTTCCCATTGGTTGAATGACCCTTAGTTGTCACATCTGGTTTTGGTAGAGATAGTGAACGGGTGTCACATAGAACCTATTCCAAACTGGTAATCCCTTGCATTTATGGATGTGTTGTGGGAATGGGCATTAGGGCCTCCCTCACCTGTCTGATTATATCTAACATGGTTTGCCGATGATGTAGTGGTTACCAGAGTTGGTTTCTAGTTTGTGGCTATTGAGCCTGACACGAGGTGTCTTTCATGTTTGCTGTGATGCCTTATATTCCTTGAATGCCTGAGTAGATGTGGTTTGATTGTAAATAGGGTCATTAACCGTACTGTGGATGTGTTTTCCCATATTTCTTTATCTTGTCTGTTTTGTCAATATTTTTATGTTAGGATGATTTTTTCCATGAATAGTATTGATAGGATGTATTGTTTTTATATTACATGATTTTTTATGTTTTAGTTTTTAATCCAAGTAGTAATTTGTGTTTACTTTGGCCGCTAAATTTTGTTTGTTAATGATTTATTTGCACATAGTTGTTTGAATATGATGTAGTAGACTATAAGGGGAATTACCCATGAGTGCATCCTCATAGGATCGTATCACTTTTGACTATAAGGGGAATTGACTGTGAGTTCTTCCTCAGAGAGACATTGTATACATGAGACCAAAGGGGTTCATACTATGAGAGATTCCCAGGTGGTAGTATACTATGATGTACCCATGGGGTATTGATTGTGAGAGCTACCTGGAGGTGTTTCATAATTTATATGATGATATTTCAAACCCTTGGGTTTTAGAACATTAGAGTATCCCATGTGGTCATGTGTATTTGATTGATGTCTTGTTGAAAAAAGGGGTTAAACCATGAGAGGTTTCCAAGAGGGTTACTTGTTTAGATTGGCTTTCTCAGAGATATAATTATGTTATTGGGAAAAACGGTATATTTTGATGGTATTACAGAACCAGTGATCGACATGATGATACACGATTTGAGTGACATGACATCCAACTCAATGCCCTTACACATGATGTTCAGGCGATCCAACTTATGTTCCCAAGGATAAACTGTTGTGGTTTATTGTTATTTGATTCACATACTCATGAATATTTATATTTATGTATATGTGTATAAGTATGGGACTATACATGTATTGATATACATATATTGACATCCATGGTGGAACATACCATGTTGATAGGGATTACAGACCATGAGTACTACTGTGATTTCATGGTTGGTTTATTTCTTTTGTTGTGTTCCAGTTAGGCAGAGCACGTTGTTGTTGCGTACACATTTAGCAACAAAGTTATAGGTTTCTTGTTGGGGTGCCATTCTGAGATTATTTCTCACCCTTGAATGTTCACCTCAATGTATGTGTATACCTTATGTATTCTTTTCAGGTTGAGCACGATTTCCAAGTTGGATAGGGATGAGGCCCAGTATTGAATGTTCGAGGGGAGCTACTCGGGTGGTTCTACTGATCGGGCCGGTTCAGTTCGATATTGTCTAGAGATATGGTACGTAGGTTGGCTTGGAGTTAGTATATGAGCCCTGTACTTTTACTTTCAGTTTCCTTTGTAGTTTTATTTGTATGGTCGGCCGAGTTGGCGTCCGGTGTTGTATGGTTTTGCATAGATGTTCTGGCTTTTTAAAAATTTTAGTTTTAAAACATACTCGTTTTCAGTTGTTTATTTCTTCCTCACATTGTTTACATAAACTTTTAATTATATATAGTTATTTCCCATGTTTTCTTACTCTAGTATGGGGGCATAGTATCCCCACTGTCACACCATAGGCCCTCGCTGCTAGTCGGCAGCCTCTGGAATACGTGGATGCACACTTGGGGACTTGTGGTGAACCGGCTCGCAGCTCTGGTTTAGTGCCTTCCGGGACGGGTCATTACAAAGTGGTATTAGAGACAATCTTTGATCCTGGGTCATGTTGTAGAGGTGACGTTGTAAAATGTTGGGTTACCAAGAAATGGTTGAGGATGGAACATATAAAATCCTGCTCTATCTTGATTTGACTTTAGTATGCTGATAGATCTTCGACCCTACTTTGATCTCCTTTTTCGTTCTTAATGTTCATCGCTTTTGAGGATGGAACATATTCTAGTTTTTCTCTCTGATATTTTTAAGGAAATCTATATTGTGGGTAGTGAACCATTGTCCATTTGAGGGTGGTTAACCTTGTTCTAGTTAAACTACATTGTTTTCCAGTGGTCTTATTGGCTCAGAGATTCTTTTAAGATGACGATATGGGTATTCCAATGGCAAGGAGTATCAGATCAGTTGTAGGTGAATGTATTCTTTATAGAAGGTGTTTGTTAATATAATAAGGATGGTCATTGTATAGACCATATATCTTGGTTGTGAAGATGCTCGGTTTGGGAGGATGGTTGTGGGTATTTTTAATGGGCTTATCGAGGATGAGAAGGATTATGATGCGGACTTTGAATGAACCCCTATTTTTTCAAACTTTCATTTGGAGAAAAAAATTTGAATTTTTTCAGTTCGATGCTCGTGAAGGGTAAAATGTTAATTTTAACCAACCTATTGATCTCTAATAATTTTTCTAACAACATTGTTGGTCCCTAAATAAGGAGTTTACCCTTGGACCAGAGTTTGGAGTAAATCTGAGCTGTTCTAATATTGGAAGAATATTTAGTATTTAATATTATTAAATAAAATATTAGTTTATTCACACTGGATCTATCAGAAATAACTTTTAAACCGAATTTCATAATGAAATTACCTCTACTATGTTGAGTTTAAAATGAGGAGTTTATCCTAGGGAAGGCATAAACTTAGGTCGGGCACAGATGCCGGCCTGAGCCCTTTTTCATCTTTTTCTCTTCATTTTTTTATTATATCCCTAATTTCCAACTCCTCCATGTAAACATCTCATACACCTACCACTTGGCCATCTCATTTGGTGATATTTGGATATTTATAATGGGAGAGATTTTTGGGAGGTAAAAGGGTTACCAATTCGGAGCTCTCGATGCACTGATTCCACAAAGGGCAACAGTGAGCCGTGAAATCAACTAATGCTTCAGCGGCTTCCACCCGAAGGTAGGGATGTTTATTATTTTTCCATATATCTTCTTTAAAAATGTTTTTGTTTGTCTATAATGTCAAATTTTTCATTCTTGATATCCCATGTTGCTCGATCTGTTGTTTCGGGGGTACAAATGGGCGTTTTGAGTGTTTTTAAGGATTTCCTGTTGGAAAACCCAGAATACACGACTTGGGTTCTAGGGGAACACACAATGTGTTATTCCCATTCAGGGAAGGTGATGTTTTTAAATGTACATTCCATGTACTTGTGTACACTCCATGTAGTGGATGTCTATGTGACCGACCGTGTGAAATAAGACACAAAATAGTTGTTTTTAAGGAGTACACGTAGTGTACTATAAGTACACGAAGTGTAGTGGCACATGGGCATGTGTTTGGGTGAAAAAAAATGGCGTAATTTTTTTTGAATAGTAAACATAATTTATTTTAAATTACACGCTATGTACTATTTCACAGGCAGACCCCATAGGTATGGCCATGTGTTATGGCCATGTACTACGTCAGTTTAGTAGTTTTGGGATATCTTATGATCTAGAAGTCAGAATTGGGTCTGTGAGTAGTCCATTCTGAGCATTATTCTTCATAGATCACAATGGTGTAATACTTTTGACATTTATATGTAATATTAATTGGTTTTTGTCGGTTTCTATATATATTAGTAGATTTTTCTTCCAGTTATCGAGTTCTGTTGATAGATAAGAGTGAGACTTGGTGTGGATGATTGTTTAAGTGTTAGGACTAAAATAGTTGAGACCATTAATATGATATGAGTTGTGACCAATATTTTGTAACATATACTATAGAGGGAATTCACTTTGTGAGATTTTCCCTTCTAGACTATGACACTGTGAGACTGAATACTTCCAAGGATACCCTCATAGATGCATTTATTTGTTTGCTGACCTTGGGAGTCCCTTGTATGGCCTATATCCTATTTTTTCCTTTGATATGAAACATGTTATGGAATACCTATTGTGTCCATCCTTTGAGGATACCATATATGATTCACCTCTTACTCTTCACTATGTATTCCATGTAGAATATCTTTTTTCATGTTTACCTGGAGGATCCCGAGTATGATGTCTCCTTAGTGTTTGACTTGAGGGACCCAACAGGTGACCGTTGTTTGACTAACCCTGAGTTGTTACGTCGATTTTTGGTAGAGATTGTGAACGGGTGTCACATAGAATCCGTGCCAAACTAGTAATCGCTTGTGGCTATAGATGTAGTGTTGGATTGGGTATTTGGGCCTCCCTCACATGTTTGTTTATATATGACATGGTTTGCTGAGGTTGTAGTTGTAACCAGAGGTGGTTATTGGTTAGTGTCTATTGATCCTGAAACGAGTAATAGTTCTAGTTTGTTTCGTTTCCTTATATGCTATGCGTGCCTTTGTATAAGTGGTTTTCTTGTAAATATGGTAATTTACCTTGCTCTGGATGGGTTTTCCAATGTTTCTTGATCTTTTTCGTTTGGAAAAGAATTTCCTGTTAGGATGCATTGTTTTCTAAGCCTAGTTTTTTAGGGTAAAGATGTTTTATCTGACATGTTGTGTTATGTTGTAGTTGTTTAGCCATGTAGTAACTTGTGATTACATTGGTAGAAACAAGTCGTTTGTGTGTTATTTCATTACATAGGATTGTGGGAACCATAAATAGTACACTATAAAGGGAATTGACCTAGAGTGCTTCCTCAGTGGGTCTGAATCACTTTTGAATATAAGGGGAATTGACTGTGAGTGCATCCTCAGAGGGACTCTGTATACAAGAGACCAAAGGGGTTCAGACTGTGAGAGCTGCCCAGGTGGTCGTATACTATGTTGGACCCTGGGCCTATTGACTGGGAGAGCTACACAGAGGTCGTTCATAATTTATATGATGATACGTTATACCCTTGGGGTGAATACCCTGAGAGATCCCTAGTTGGTCTTGTGTATTTGATTGATGGGTTGTTGAACAAAGGGGTTAAACCATGAGAGTTTTCCTAGATGTCTAGCAGTTTTGATTAGCTTTATCACATATATTATTAAAAAATTGGCCATGAAGGATCATGCCGATGGTATTACAGACCCAACGATCAAAATGATGATACATGACTTGTGTAACATGACGTCCAACTCAATTCTCATGCACAAGATGTCATTGTGATCAGGTTTATGGTCCCATGGATCGACAATTGTGGTTTGTGATATTTGAATCACATACTACTAAATATTCATATTTATGTATATGTGTATAAGTATGGGACTATACATGTATATGTATATTGATAAGGAAATAAAAGGTTGCACATACCCAGTTGATAGGGATTATATGTGTTGAGTTTAACTATGGTTTCACATTTGGTTTACTTATTTTGTTGTGTTCCACCTAGGCTAAGTACATTGTTGTTGCATATACTTCTAGCAACACAATTATAGATTGCTTGTTGGAGTATACTTCTAAGATTATTTCTCAACCATACACATTCACCTCAGTGTACATGTATAACTTATGTATGCTTTTATGGTTGACCATGAGTTGCATGATGGATAGGGTTGAGGCCCAGAATTGAATGATTGTGTAGATTTTCTCGAGTAGTTATACTGAACGGGCTGGTGCAGTTTGACAGTGTCTCGAGATCGGGTACTAGGTGGGAACAGAGTTAGTAGTTCAGCCATGTACTTTTACATTCAGTTTTCTTTGTACTTGTATTTGTATGGTATTTCTAGTGGGTGACCAATGATTTATTGTTTTTCCAAGATGTTCAAGATTTTAAATAATTTTACTATCAAAACATTTTCTTTTTTTAGTTTTTTATTGCTTTTGAACTATTTTTACTTCAGCTATGTATGATACAGAGTTATTTATGTTGTTTTATTACTCTGGTATGAGGGCATAGTCTCCCAAATATCACACCCTAGGCCCTTGCTGCTAGTCGGAAGCCTCTGGAAAATGAGGAGGCATGCTTGAGGCCTTGTAGAGAACTGGCTCGGAGCACTGATTTAGTGGTATTCGGGTCGTGTCTTTACAAAGTGGCATCGTAGTGTGGTTTCGATCTTGGGACCTATTGCAATGGTGGATTTTTGAAATGTAGTGTAACCATGATATGTTTGAACCATTCATGAATCCTTTTCAGGTTTTGGAAGGATGTTAGTGTGGATCAGAGTGAGTTGGGCATGACTTCAGAGAAATCATAATGTAATCTTGTAAGAGAAAATCATGTGCTATCATGATTCATCTTGAGTATGTTGACTGATCTTCGACCCTACACAGAGATCCTTTTTCTTCCTTAATTCTCATCCCTTTTGAGGATGGAACCTATTCTGGTTGTTCTCTTGAAGCGGTGTTTGAAAATACATATGGTGGGGGTTCACCATAGGCCGTTTGAGGGTCGTTGTACTCATATTGTTTAAACTACATTGTTTTATAGTGGGCTTTTGGAATCAAAGTATCTTTAAAATGATGATTAGTGTATTCTTATGGAGGGGTGTTCCATATCAGTCGTAGTTGATTGCCTTCTGGGTACAAGTTTATTCTAAATGCAATAACGATGGTCATTGGAGAAACTAGATAGCTTTGTTGTGTAGATGGTCAGTTTGGGAGCATGGCTGCTGGTCCTTTTACTCGGCTTCTCTGGGACGAGAAGGTTAATAGTGGGGTGTTTATAGGAACTCATGTTTTTTAGACTTTTTTTAGAGTAAATAATTTAATTATTTGTGTTAGTTCCTCATGAGGGTTAAAGTGGTCATTTTACCCTACCATCAGATATCAGATAATTTTTCTATCAACTTTGTTGGTCGTGGAATAAGGTGTTTTTCATAGGACATGAGTTTGTATGAAATCTAAGTTGTTCAAATTTTGGTAGATGATTTTGTATTTAATAATAATAAATTAAATATTAATTTATTCTCCCAGGTTATTTTGGAAATAAAATTAAAATGCAATGTTGGATTGAAATTTTGTCTGTACCGTTGAGTCTGGAATGGTGAGTTTAGACTAGGGAAGGAATTAACTAATGTCAGGTGCCAAGGACAGCCCAAGACCCTTTTTCATCCTTTTCATTACTTTTCTTTTATTCCATGTAACACCCCTTTATTTTATAAGATATATTATTTTTAATTTATATCATATATTCTCTTGCTCGCTACACCATGATTATCTTACACAATACGCAACACCGTATTAGCTTGCAGTATACGCAACACTAATCTTGGAGCGTGTTACACATAATTTCATGTTTGTTTGATAGCAGTTATTCAATTATACATTGAGTATATATATATATATATATTCAATGTATAAATGAAATATGGTTGAATTTTTTTATACGCAACAACAAAAGAGTGTTACACTACACGCAACCCTGACTTAGGTTTCATTACACGCAATCACGACCTTCCTCGATAGCATGTGTTGTACGCAATATCAGGATTCACTAAACAATGATATATTATTATATTATTATTATCAACAAGCCGTTATGTATTTTATTAACTACATTTTGAATTTTATAACATTATTATTCATCTTACACATTTTCTAGAACATTGTATGAGAACAAAATAATTTTTTCGGGAAAAATAATTATTTTATTAAAAATGTAGTTTTGTCACCTTTTGATGGAACTCCCATTTAAAATATAGTTTTTGACATGATTATAAGATCAATTTTACAAAATAAGATTCTTCCTTGGAATCAGGATAAAAAAACCTAATTTGGATAAATTTTTCATATTATTCTGATAACATTCATATTTTAATGAATAGTAAAAACACTGTATATTGTAATTAATTTTTTTTTTCATCACATTAATTTAAATGGTCAGATTATCTTTTTAATTGTTTTTAATGTTTAATTAGAATATATTTTTACCATTTATTCTAATTTTTATCATTGTAATTAATTTCACTTTGAAATTTTACATAAAAAAATGTCGATCATTTGAAAGTTAATGTTTCTTAAAAACAGGCTATTTATTTTGATAACGGGAATTATTTTTTAAATTAATTAATTCCAATTCTATTATTTGAATTTTTTAAAAAAGAAAAAAAATTTGAATTCAGAATAGCAAATATAACTTAGGCTGAATATTTTGTATTTTTCAGAAAAACATAATTTTTTTATTAATAGTGAAACAACTTAGGGGTAGTTAAAAAAATCTGGCTCTTTCATTTTAATGAAATATTACCACTCTGTGAATTGAATTTCAAAAATATGACATACATGGTTTTTATCAAGAAGTAAAATGTGGTTCCATATGATTAACATAATTTTTGCTGAAGATAAACTTTTGACATTTATTTACTTCGCTTAAAGGTATACAAGGTAATTCAAGGGTAAAATAATATTATAATAATTCAAAAATATCTTAAAACTATTCATAAGCTTATTTGATGAGTAGTGTCTGACCATTGGAATCCATATGTCTATTTTGGGACCCCATTGAGCCACTTGGTAGTGATAATGACAATTTGGATTAATTAATTTTATGTAAAGACATAATTGACTTTAACAAAAATATTTTTGTCAATATTTTTTATACGGTGTTATATAAATTAACATTTCGACTATAAATATTAATTAGAAAGATAAAATGATTTCAAACATGGTGGTATTTTATTTTTATTTTTAAAAATCAAATTAATTAAATTATTCATGACTTAATAATGATGTAGTATTTACCTCATTAATAAATGATTTAAATAAATACTATTATAATGATTAAAATATTATCTATAACATGTCCAATTCTAATTGGTTGATTTTATTTCGACCATGAGTCATCTTATCTTCATAATTAATTATTTTTGGACTTTTTGAAACTAATGATATGTTTATAATAAAATTATATTTTCACACTTTCAAAAAGAGCCCCTCCTCCCCCTTATAAAAGGATACCATTTCTATCCAATTCCTCACACATCTCAAGAAATTTGGCTCATCTAACCTCTTCCAAATTAATCTCCCTACATCTCTATCCTCCCCCTAGAAGCCTTACTTTAGGCAGAAGGGCCTTCAAAAAGTCCTTTTGGTTCAAACCATAAGAAGGTTCCAAAATTAAAGGTAAATGTTTCTCTTAAATTGATTTATTTTATACTACTTCTCCAACCCCAAAACATTTTTTAATCCTTTCTATTGTAACAAAAACATTATACTAAATATACTATGAATTTGTTATTATATGGATTAGAAAAAAACATACTCACACCTCCATCTAATAGATGAAGAACATAATGAATCTGTGAATGGAAAACTAATAACTCACAAAACGATGATTGTTCGATTTTCTCCTACCGCCTCCCATGGTGGCCATTATGATAGAACAGTATTTATATATGATATATATTATGTTTGTTATTTCCTAATTATTCTTTAATTAACAATTATATCATGACTTTATGGTTTTCATAGTGGGTAAATATGATATCTCATTTGAGGATGTGCGGACTACCGCCCCTCAAAGTGATGTGATTCGTTAATTCCATATGTGGGATGAATAAATGATGTAGGTAATGATATTATATATTATATTATACTTTAATTATAATATAACAATGTATAATTATGATTTAATTCTATTAAAATAATAAATAGAAATGAAAGTAGTGTTCACGCGTACGTACGACTTACCATCTCCATGAACGGTGCATT
This sequence comes from Viscum album, assembly GCA_963277665.1. NCBI lineage: Eukaryota > Viridiplantae > Streptophyta > Magnoliopsida > Santalales > Viscaceae > Viscum > Viscum album. The sequence continues at coordinate 408,706,617 of OY728128.1, read as the reverse complement.
TCCTGTCTTTCTTCCATATGTTATGCACTATTATAAATTCATGTATATGGTTGATATATATGATATATATGATATATAAATAATGAATATCATTCTGTATATAATGAATCTTTGACCACATGATCAACATGTAATTATAAGTAGTCAATTTTTTACTCAAATACCAAATATCGACAAAATTAACGTTATTAACATAAATGACTACATAATGTTTATAACATGAAAATAAGTGATATAATAGGAACAATAAACTTGGAAACAGTTTTTACGAATTTATAAATTACCTTTGGTTTATTATTCAAGAGATTAAATAAATATCGTGTCAAATCAGACACGATGTAACATAACTTCTTAACCCAATCTTCTGTTCTTTGTGTTGATCTTCTCTTTCTTGTTCATGTCGGTCTTTGATTATGTGAGAAATAAATTTTTACATCTTATCAAGTATTTATACTTTAATTATGTGACCTTATAGTTAATACACTGAATTGATCTATTTTATTTAAAAAATGATCTTTGTAAGGGATAATTATTCCAATCTCATATTTTTCAGATATTGTTTAATCGTAGGTATTTTATGGTCTATATATAACATCAATGTCCATATTTTGTAAAAAAAAATTTCATATATGTTTAATGTAATTTTTAACCATTGTTTACTTTTACCATATGGTGTATATGGAATATTTTATTTGTTTACCATACGATGTACTTTTGACATTTTCAACATAGTATGGGGAGAATGATTTTTTAACATATACAGCATGAAAATATTTTTATATTTTCATAACTCATTATTTTAATGATGTTTACTCTATAATATTTCACAGTTATTTTCAATAAAATATTTTTCCATTAAAATTTTGTGGCATTTTGTGAAAATAAAATTATTTTTAAGAATAAAGGATATTTTCATCAAGAATTCTTTTCATGCGTTTTATAAAATGCATTTTTCATATAAGATGACATAATTTCATATGTGTATGTTTCAAGTGTAATTTATCTATTATTTACATGGTTTCACTTTTCATTTGATGAAATGATATCCATTTGTTTTATATGGATTATGTTATGATGGGATGATGTTTATGAAACTCATTTTTTTTCTTTGGGTTATGATAAATTTTTTATGTTTATGTTATGGAACAATTAAGAATGATTTCATTACGAGATGGGTGGGACCTATATCTCCCTCCAATGCATTGTGTAAATATTTATATCTCATGTGATATACATGGCTGGAATGGAAAGTAAAACCGGTTCAATAAGGGACTTTGTCCATTATGATGGTCTTGGCAGCAATGCCCTGGCTAATATGGAAATTATATCAAGTGATTATTGGTTTTCCACAATTACATGTTTTACTCACATGATATTTTATCATGATTGATGTTCCATTATGATCTATGCCTTACTTACTTCCATGTTTTTTGTCATTGCTCATGATTTTGTTGTTTAAATATTATGTTCATGTTTTTAAGTTCAAATGTATACAGTTTGTTTTATTTTCCCCACGCTTACACTTACCGATCATTTGAGCTCACCCTTTATATGTTTTCTTTTCCCAAGGATATAATGAAAGGTTTTAGGTAAGAAAACAAAAGGGGATGATCTTTATGGGATATGTTAATGACATTTCACCATGATTAGATGATTATGTTCCGAGTTTCGAAAGACACTAATATCTTACGGTCCTTGATTGTTGGTTTTTGTTATGTGTTAAGTATTCTACAAAAGTAATGTAATGTCCATGTACGTCAAGCTTTTGGTCTATACTGTTCATATCATAGGAAATGATTAGTTATCCTTTGGAAAATGGGTTGTGAAAAAATTAGTGATATCCCTAGAGATATTTCTAAGGAATGTCGAGGGATGTCCCTAAGGTTAAGTATAAATATAGGTTATAGTCCTAGAATTATGGTAAAAATATTAGAGTTAAACCTATGATGTTATATATTAAAGGTACTCCCCCTTTATTATGTTGTTTTCCTTGTTTTATTTTCGCCTCTCAAACTATTCTTTTTGGGTTTTAGACGATTGTTGCAAGCCGAATGAACCATGTTGATCAATGTAATGGACAATGCAATGAATCTCCTCCTGAACAAACCAATGTTATGTGAGATAGAGTGAAAAATAATATTTTTATACTTACAGAAGCTATGAATCATTCTGGACTTCCAAATGAGCTGAAAATGGAACATTATTCTATTGAGTCCTTCATGAGGCAATGTCCACCTTATTTCAGTGGGTCTTCTGATCCACTTGTCATTGAATAATGGATCAGTAACATTGAAAATATATTTTGCATACATCACTGTTCGGAACATGAAAAAGTCATTCAAGCTATTTACCATTTAGAAGGTCAAGCAGATCAATAGTGGACTCTAATTAAGAATACGAGGCCCCAATATGAAATTGAATCTATGGAATGGGATGAGTTAAGGAACATATTTTTTGATAATTACATCCATTGTATTCATCAAAAATGATATAGAAGAAGTTTCTTGAACTGAAAAAAAGGATGATGAATCGGTTGGTACCTACGATGGAAATTTTACAAGACTTACAAGGTACGCTTCTGGAATTATTATCCAACCTGAGAGTAATATTGATCGATTTTTCAGTGGCTTAAAACCATGTCTTCGAAAGGCATTAGCTATAAGAGACTTCATTAGCTACGAGGAAACATTGTGTTTTCCTATCAAGGTTGAAGTATAAGTTGGTGTTACATATTCATCTAATGGTTTTGACAAGAAAAAAAATATGGAGTTCAAGGAGAAATCATAGAATAATTGTGGAATGAAGATGAATGTTTCTTTATGATAAAAGTGTTGAAAGAAGCATAGTGGATATTTTCTTAAAGGGACTAGAAAATGTTTTAAGTTTGGAAAAGAAGGTCATCGAGTAGCTGAGTGTCAATGTAATGGAAACATGGTTTCTAATGATGTGAATAATGAAAGTACTGCAGATAACGCACCACCAACAAGTCAATGTATCAAGTGCATCGAAATGGGGCATTATGATAATCAATCCCCTAATCCATGTGTTAATCACGATAAATGTGAGCAACCTCTTAAGGTAAAGGATAATGGGAAGTCACAAGAGATCACTATTTGTGATGTTGATTATGACTTTGATGTTGTGTAATTATTAATTGTTTATGAAATGGTATTTCATAATAATGATGTATATAATATCAAGGAATTTTGGAATATTTATGTATTAGACTATTGTGGTTTTCAATAATTTTATGGTACCAGTAATTATGAAAAGTGATTCAAATATTTTTGTCAAAATGATGATATACGCATAATGAAGTGATAATGAGATAAAAAAATGTTTGATAACATTAATGAGCTCATGAAAGATATAAGGTCAATGTGATATCATTGTTTGAGTATATAGAAATTTTAGGAAATTGTTATGTGGAATGTTTTTACTTTTGACTGTATTAATGGTTTCACTAAGGTTCAATGGGTATTCATTTTTCAAGAGAATACATGATTAAGGTATTCACATGCATGGAATATTTCCAACAAGATTTATATTATGATATATGGGGGATAAATGATGGTATTCACGTTCTTGATAAGTGACCTTTCCAGTAATTGTTTTCATTATACTAAGAGATTGGACAGAAGTATTTTGGATAAGTCTAATGATTTGAATGAATTATTTTTTACATATGTTAGTATTGTTTATGTCTAGAAAATTTTGATATTATTGATGGAAAGTCATAATAATATAGTTTTATAAAAAGGAAAACCTATAGGACGGGCGAAAACCCATCGCGTCAGACAAGGCTATGGGAATTGAACGCACAACTAAAGTGTGATATGCCATTATCAACTAACACTGGCCTACAAGTAGTCCTTTTTTATTAGAAACTAGTTTTATTTTATTACATATGATGATAGATGAAGTATAAGTCAATTTTGGAACCATATTCAATTAATCTCACCCAAGATGGACTTTTTTATATAACATTTTCAATATTATGTTTGAGACAGATAAAATGAGATATCATTCTATCGCATGATCTACTAAAAATTCGCAATAGAAAAATTAAACTTCATTTCATTAAGAAATGAAGTGGAAATTGTTTGTGGTATGAGCAACGTTGAGATTGTACCAAAATCAAGTATGTATTTATTTTAATTCAAAAATTATACATTATTTGGGAAATGATCTTGAAAAAATAATTGTTGTCCTAATGTCCTCATATTCCAAGAATCATATGGTACCTTAGATCATCAGAAATTTATGGCTTTATTATTGTTGAATTTTTCATAGCCATGTTTTCTACCACTCTCCATCAAAACATGATCGTTATATTTCTCATTCATATCAATATTTCCACCTATATTATCCTATGTGGAATCCCAATGCTCAGTTACATTGGGTGACTATTACATTTCTTACATCACTATTATAAAATTATGTTTTTGAATTCCTTTTTTCAATGTGGGGTTCTATGAAAGATACTTTCAAGTAGTAAACCATTTATTATCCTAACGAATTTCAAGGGTGAAAATCATTTTAGGGGGGATAGAATGTATCACATCGAGATTTTATTAGATATATTCTTTTTAATTTATTTCATATATTCTGTTATATGTTACACCAAGATTATCATACACAATATGCAACACTGTATTAGCTTGGAAAATACGCAACACATATCATTGATCCTGTTACACACAATTTCATGTTTTGATGGTAGTAGATATTCTATGAAACATTGATTTTGTGCGTGTATATATATATATTCAATGTATAAATGAAATATGGTTGGATTCCATTATATTCAATAACAAAAGAGTGTTTCAGTACATGCAACTCAGACTTGGATTACATTACATGAAATCACGACCTTCGTCGATAGCGTGTGTTGTACGCAATACCGGGCTTCACTAAACGATGATATAATGTTATAATATTATTATGAACTATCCATAATGAATATTATTACATAAAGTATGAATTTTATAACATTATTATTCATCTTAAACATTTTCTAGAACATGGTATGAGAACAAAATAATTTTTGTGGGTAAAATTTTTTTTAAAAAAAATTGTAGTTTTGTCACCTTTTGATGCGAACCCATTTTAAATCTAGTTTTTGAAGTGTTTATAAGTTAAATTTGAAAAAATAAAATTATTCTTTTGAACATTATATAAAAATTTAATTTGGATAAATGTTTCATAATTTTCTGATAACTTTTATATATTACTGAACAGTAAAAACACGTTATATTGTAATTAAAAAAACCTTTTTTCATCACAATAATGTATATGCTTAGATTATCATTTTATTTGGTTATAAAGTCTATTTATAATATATTTTTACCATTTAATCCAATTTTGGTCATTGGAATTAATTTCACTTTGAAATTGGAGCTAAACAAGTGTCGATCTTGTGATAGTTATTGTTTTCTGAAAAAACGCTATTGGTATTGATTAGAGGAATTATTTTTAAATTAATTAATGCCACTCTTATGTTTTGAATTAGGAAAAATATATACCATTTTTCAATTCAGAATATAAAATATATCTTAGGAATAATATTTGGTATTTTTCTGAATAACATCAATTTTTTATAAATAGTGAAACAACTTAGTGGTAGTTAAAAAAAACTGAATCATTCATTTAAATAAAATTTTACCACTTCTGTGAATTGAATTTCAAAAATCTGAAATACATGGTTGTTTTCAAGAAGTAAAATTTGGTTCAATAAGAAGAAAATAATTTTTTGGTGAATATAATATTTTGACTTTTATTTAATGTGGTTAAATGTAAATACAATAATTCATGGATAAAATAATTTTATAATAATTCAAATTTAACATAAAACATTCCCTAACCTTATTTTATGAGTATTGGAAGACCATGGGAATCCATAGTTCGATTTTGGGACCCCATTTAGCTACTTGGCAGTGATAATGACAATTTGAATTAATTAATTTAATGTAAACACAAAATAGACATTAACAAAAATCATTTAATAATTATTTCTTATATAATGTTATATAAATTATATTAGAGACTATAAACATTCATTGGAAAGATAAAAATACTTCCTACATGGTAGGATTTTTTTTTAATTATTAGAAATCAAATAAATTAAATTATTCATGACACAATAATGATGCAGTGTTTACCTTATTAATAAATGATTTAAAGAAATAAGATTATAATGATTATAATATCATACAAAAAATGTCGAATTCTGATTGGATGAATTTATTTAGACCATGAGTCATATTATCTTCATCTTTAATGATTTTTTGACCATTTTAAATAGATCATAAGTTTATAATAAAATAATATTTTCACACTTTGAAAAAGATCCCCTCCTCCCCCTTATAAAAGGAGACTATTTCTATCCAATTGTTCACACCTCTCAAACCATTTGGCTCGTAAAACCTCTACCCAATTAATCTCCCAACATACCTCTGCTCCCCTAGAAGCCTTAACTTAGGCATTAGGAACTTCAAGAAGTCCATTTGGTTCAATATAAAAGAAGGATACCAAATTAAAGTTAACTGTTTCACTTAAATTGTTTTCATTTATTCTACTTCGTGAACCCATTAACTCTTTTTAATCATTTATTTTGTAACAAAACCAGTATACTCAATATACTAGGATTTTGTTAGGATAATTATTTGATCTTCACATACAAACACCTACATCTAATGGATGAATAACATAATGTTTTTGTTGATGGAAAACAAACGCCTCGCTAAATGATGATTGTTCGATTTTCTCATACCACCTCTCATGGCGGTCATTATAGTGGCACTGTATTTATATATGATATATATTATGTTTATTATTTCCTTATGATACTTTAATTCCCAATTATATCAAGACTTAATGGTTTCTATAGTCGATAAATATGATAATATCATTTGTGTAAGTGTAGACTACCGCCCCCTCAAAGTGATGTGATTCATTAATTCCTTATGTGTGATTTATAAAGGATAGAGATAATGATTTTATATATGATATTATACTGTAAGTATAATATACCATTTTTTCATTAAATTTTAATTCCATTAAAATAAGAAATAGAAATGAATGTAGCGTTCATGCGTACGTACGGCTTATCGTCTCCATGAACGGTGCATTTCATTTCATACCTCCATATGTTATGTACTATTATAAATAAATGTATATTCTGGATATATATTATATATATGATATATAAATCATGAATAAAATTCTATATATAATTCACCCTTGACCAAATGAAAAACATGTAATTATAAGAACTCCATTTTTTACTCAAGTACCAAATATCGACAAAATGAACTTTATTAATTTAAATGGTTATATAATGTTTATAACATAGTTATATGTGATATAAATGGAATAATAAACCAGGAAAAGTTTCTTAATCAAGTAAAAATTAACTTTTGTTTATTATTCAGGATATTAAAGAACGATCAAGTTAAGTCAGACATGAGGTAAGTGAACTTCTTAACCAAATATTAGTTCTTTGGGTTGATCTTATCTTTGTTGTTAAATTCATTCTTTGATTATGTGAGATATGAATTTTTATATATTATCATGTATTTATACATTCTTTATGTGACCTTATAGTGAATACACATAAGTGATCTATTTTATTTACAAAAAGAACTCTGTAATGGATAATTATTCCAATCTATTTTTTATCAGTGTTTGTTTAATCGTAAGTTTTTTCTAGGGTATATTTATCATCCATATCCATGTTTTATATATGTTTTTTCATGTATGTTTAAAATACATTTTATCCTTTGATTAATTTTACCATATGGTATTTATGGTATATTTTATTTTTTTACCGTACGATATACTTTTGACTTTTCGGACATAGTATGAGGAGAATGTTTTTCCTAACTTATATGGAATGAATATATATTTACGGTTTCATAACACCTTATTTTCATGATGCTTAATCTATATGATTTCATGGTTATTTTCAATAAAATCTTTTTCTTTTAATATTATCTGGGATTTTGTAAAAATAAAATGATTTTTATGATGAAAGGTTATTTTCCTCAAAAATTATTTTCAAGTGTTTTATATGTGTATGTTTCAAGTATAATATCTCAATGATTTACATGGTTTCACTTTTCTTATGATGAAATGATATCCATTTTTTTATATGGATTATGTTAAGATGGGATTATTTTTATAAAACCCATTTTTAATCTTTGGGTTATGATGAATTTTTTATGTTTATGTTGTGGCATAATTAAGAATGATTTCATTATGAGATGGGTGGGACCTATATCTCCCTCTAATGCATTGAGTAAATATTTATATCTCATGAGATAGACATGGATGGAAGGGATAGTAATCCTGGTTTAGTAATAAAATGTTTTAGGTAATAAAATAAAAGTGGAAGATATTTAACCATGACTAGATGATTATGTTTCATGTTTTCAAAGACACTAAACTATTACAGTCATTGAGTGTTGGTTTTTGTTATTTATTAAGTATTCCTCGAATGTAATGTAATGTCCATGTACGTCAAGCTTTGGGTCCCTACATTCCTTCTCTTCATTCCTCATCCTCCATTCATGTTTCTACTACATCTCCCCCATGGACTTTTCATTTGGGGATAATTTGATATTGATATATTGAGAGAGTTGGGATGCATGATGGGTACTGATTGGAAGCTCTCGACCCACAGATTTCTCAAAGGGAAACTATGATCCTTGAAATCAACAGACGCTTCGACGGTTTACGCTAGAAGGTAGGTTTATTTATGTTTTCACCATTGATCACCTTTAAACATTTTTTTAGTATACAAACCCTTATATTGATTTCTTGTTAGCCTATGGGGCTCTATCTGTTGTTTCGGGGTTGAAAATGGCCATTCTAAGCGTTTTTAGGGATTTATCGTCTGGGAAACCCAGAATACACTGTGTGTTACAGGGGAACACGTCATGTGTTCTTCCCATCCTAGGAAGGTGATGTTTTCCAAAGTACACATCGTGTTGTGGATTTTTGTGTGACCTATCATGTGAAATAAGGAAATGAATTGTGGTTTTTAAAGAGTACATCTCGTGTACTATAAGTACTCACAATGTAGTGGAACATGGGAATGTGTTCGGGTGAAAATGAACACGGGGTGACTTTTTGTCAATAGTACACACCATGTACATTAAGTTAAACGTTGTGTACTATTACATTGGTAGACCCCATGTGTCTGGAATTTTGTTCTGGCCATGTACAACTTCAATTTATTAGTTTAGCAATATCTTATGTTATAGAAGTCGAAATTGGGTGTGTGAGTAGTAGATTATGAGAGATTTTCTACATAGATCATAACGATTGAATCCTTTTTACATTTAGAGGTAATACAAATTGATTTTGTGGGTTTCTATATAAGTTGAGGGTTCTTACTCCAGTTATCATGTTTAGTAGACACATGAGAGTGAGACATGGCGTGGATGAATGTTTGGGTGTTAGGACCAACATATTTGAGACCATTAATACGAGATGAGTTGTGAGCTATCTTTTTTAACCTATGATACAAAGGGCATTCACCGGGTGAGATGATCCCTTCTGGTCTATGATTCTGTGAGACCAGATACTCCCAAGGATCCACTCATGGATGCCTTTTCTTCATTGCTGATCTAGGGAGTCCATTGTAATATCACTCTCATGTTTTTCCTTTTAGATGACTAATGTTATGGAGTACCAATGGTTTCCTTCCTTTGCGGATCCCATGTATATTCCACCCTTTCTTTTCACCAAGAATTCCATGTTGGATTCCTTCGCTCGTTTTTACCTGGAGGATCCCAAGTATGATGCCCCCTCAGAGTTTGATGTGAAGGACCTAGAGGGTGACCATTGATTGACTGACCCTGAGACATTAAGTCAAATTATGGGAGAGATGTTGAATGGGTGTCACCTAGAACCTATTACAAACTGGTAATCCCTTGGTGTATAGATGTGGTGTTAGATTTATCATGCAGGCCTCCATCACCTATGTGTTAATATCTGACTTGGTTTGGTGATTCTCTAGTCGTTACAATAGGTGGTTCATTATTGGTTGATGTTGAGCCTAAACTGAGCAATATTTCATGTTTTTTGGTATTCCTTTTATGCCTTATGTGCCTAAGTAGAGGTGGATTTATTGTAATTAAGGTAATTTACCTTACCGTGCATGTGTTTTCCCATGATGCTTGATCATGACCGTTTTGTCTAGGTTTTCCTATTTGGAAGCTTTGTTTTCCATGCCTATTATTGTTAGGATGAAGTTGTTTTATCAGACATGTTGTTTTATGTTGTAGTTGTTTATCCATGTAGTACCTTGTGTTTACATTAGCCACTAAATGACGTTTTTGTATGATTTCTTTTCACTGGGTTGTAGGAACCTGGTGTAGTTGAATATAAAGGGGAATTGAATATGAGGGCTTCCTCATAGGATCTTAATCACTTTTGACTATAATGGGAATTAAATGTTAGTTCTTCCTTAGAGAGAGTTTCTATACATGAGCCGAAAGGGGTTCAGACTGTGAGAGCTTCCCAGGTGGTCTTATACTACGCTAGACCCAGTGGGTATTGACTATGAGAGATACACAGAGGTCATTAATAATTTTTAGTATTTAATATTATTAAAATCATTATTAATTTTCTCACATAGGTTATTTTGGAAATAACATTTAAATGGAATGTCTTATTGAAATTCCATCTGCTTTTTTTATTCTAGAATGGGGAGTTTATCTTAAAGAAGGCATAAACTCATGTTGGGCATCCGGCCCGACACGTGCCCCTTTTTCTTCTTTTACTTTTCCTTTCTTTTCATCCTTCTCTTCATTCCTCACCCTCCTTGTGCACATAAATTATGCCTCCCCCTTGGAAATTTATTTTTGTGAGATGTGGATATAGATAAAGATAGAGATTTGGGAGACATGAGGTGTACCGATTCGAATCTCTCGACATGCAGATTCCGCAAAGAGCAACCGTGAGCCGCGAAATCAACCGAAGCATTGGTGGTTTCCACCCAAAGGTAGGGTCGTTTATGTTTTCTACATACATCCCTTATAAATTATTTTTTCATTAAAGACTTATATTTATTTCTTTTTAGCCAATGTGGTTATATCTGTTGCTTCAATAGTGAAAACGAGTGTTTCTCGCATTTTTCGGGATTTCCCGTCGGAAAACCAAGAATACAAGGCATGTGTTCCAGGGGAACACACCATGTATTCATACTATTCGTTTAAGATGAAGATATCCAAATTACACATCATGTAATTGCATACATGTCATGTAGTGGATTTCTGTGTGACCGACCGTGTGAAATAAGACACGAAATAGTGGTTTTTAAGGTGTACACGCCGGGTACTATAAGTACATGCCGTGTAGTGAAACATGGGCATGTGTTCAGGTGAAAAAGAACACGGGGTGAATTTTGGGGAACATTAAAAACATTGTACAATAAATTTCTTTCTATTTACTATTACACAAGAAGACCCCATGGTTCATTCCATGTGTTATTTCCATATACTACTTCAGTTTGTATTTTTGTGATATTTTATGCACTGGAAGTCAGAATCGGGCATGTGATTTGTCCATTCAAAGAATTTTTTTGTGTAGATCGCAATGGTGGAGTCTTTTTTAATTTTAGAGGACATATAAATTTGGTTTTTGGTGTTTATATCTAAATGGAAAAGTTCTTCCTCCAGTTATCGAGTTCAATTGACACCTGAGAGTGAGACATGGCATGGATGATTGGTTAGTTGTTTAGACTAACTTAGTTTAGACCTTTAATATGAGATGAGTTATGAGCTATCTCATGTACCCTATGATATAGATTTCAATCACATTGTGAGTTATTCCCTTCTAGACTATGATCCCGTGAGACCAGATAATTCTAGGTATCCACTCAGGGATTTCTTTACTTGTGTTCTGACCTAGGGAGTCCCTTGTATTATCTCTCTCTAGTTTTTCCTTTTAGAGGACCCATGTCATGTAATACCTATGGTGTCCTTCCATTGAAGAAACTATGTATGATTCCTCCCTTACTCCTCTCAATGGATTCTGTGTAGGATTCTTTTACTCGTGTTTTCCTGGAGGATCCCGAGTATGAAGCCTTAACAGAGTTTAACTTGAGGGACCCAGCATGTGCTCGTTGTTTGACTGACATTGTGTTTTACATCGAGATTAGGTAGAGATGGTGGACATGGTTCACCTAGAATTTATACAAAACTGGTAATCCAATGGGGTTAAGGATGTGTTGTTCGATTAGGCATCTGGGCCTCCCTCGCCTGTTTGTTTAAATCTGACTTGGTTTGTTGATGCTATAGTGGTTACTAGAAGTGGTTAATAGTTTGTGGGTGTTGATCCTAACTCTATGCTTATTTATTATTTCTTGGGATGCCTTTTATTCCTTGTGTTCTTGATTATAGGTGGTTTGATTGTAAATAAGGTAATTTACCATGTTTTAGATGTGTTTCCCATATTGCTTGATCTTCAACATTTGGTCTAGATTTTCAAGTTAGGCTTCTTTGTTTTCAATTCCTAGTATTGTTAGGATGGAGTAGTTTTATCTCACATTTTCTATTATATTGTAGTTGTTTATCCATGTATTACCTTGTGTTTACTTTCCCACTAAATGTCATTTGTGTATGATTTCTTTACACAGGGTAGTGGGAACCTGGTGTAGTAAACAATAAGGGGAATTTACCATAAGTGCATCTTCATTGGGTCTTAATCACTTTTTACTAATGGGGATTGAATGTGAGTGCTCATCATAGAGTCTTCGTATGCATGAGACCAAAGGGTTTCAGACTGTGAGAACTACCTTGGTGGTTTTATACTATGTTGGACCAATGGGGTATTGTATGTGAGAGATACCATGAGGTCGTTCAAAATATATATGATGATATGTTATGACCTTGGTGTTCAGACCATGAGTGCTTCCCAAATGGTCATGTGTAATTCATTGATGGATTTTTGAACAATGTGGCTAGACCGTGAGATCGTTCCCAGAGTATTACTTATTTTTATTAGCTTTCTCAGAGATATAATTTCGGCATTGGACGTAGCACGTACATGTCGATGGGTTTACGGACCCATAATTCGACATGATGATACACAACTAAAGTGAAACCACATCCAGCAAAATTTACTTGAACATGATTTAATGGAGATCAGGATTATGTTCCCACGGATTCACTGTTGTGGTTTCTTGTTATTTCATTCACATAATCTTGAATATTAATAATTATGTATATGTGTATAGGTATGGGGATATACATTAATAGGTATATAGATATGAAATCCATGGCAGAACATACCCAATTGATCGTGATTATAGACCATGAGTTAGACAATGGTTTTACATTTGGTATACTTCTTTTGTTGTGTTCCAGCTAGGCTGAGCGCATTGCTATTGCATACACTTTTAGCAACACAGTAATTGGTTACTTGTTCAGGTGCCCTACTGAGATTATTTCTCACCCCTACACGTGAAAATCGGTGTACGTGTAGACCATATATCTAGTTTTCAGGATTATCACATGTTGCATGGTGGATAGTACTGAGGCCCAATATTTCATGATCGAGTGGAGCTACTTGAGTTGTTCTACTGATCGGGCTGGTGCAGTTTGATAGTGTTTGAAGATAAGGTCCGTGGGGTGGCTCAAAGTTAGTATATCAGCCCTGAAATTTTACATTTAGTTTTATTTGTACTTGTATCTATATGGATGGATTAGTGGTTGACCAGTGATATATTTTTTTGCATAGCTGTTTGGTATTTTATAGCATTTTACTATTAAAACTTTGTCTGTTTTCGTTTTTTATTTCTTTTTCACTATGTTTATTTCAGCTATGTACAATACTTAGTTATTTCAGTAATTTTCATACATTGGATTGAGGCATAGTCTCCCCACTATCACACCCTATGCACTCTCTCCTAGTCGACAGCCTCTAGCGTATGGGGAGGCGCACTTGAGGCCTTATGGGGAACCGGCTCGGAGCACCAATTTAGTGGCATCCGATTTGGGTTGTTACAATGTGGGATGAGAGCCAGGATTCGATCATGGGACCTATTTCAGTGATGACTTTATGTAATGTTGTGTTACCATGAAATGGTGGACCTATGATTGAATCCTGGTCTGGTTTTGGTATGATGTTAGCGTGGCTCGAAGGGAGTTGGACATGCCTTCAGGGAAATTTTATTGTACTCTTATAAGAGTCAATCATGGGCTATATTGATTTTTAGTTAGTTTGCTGAGAGATCTTCGACCCTACATCGAGCACCCATATCATTCTTAATGTTCATTCCTGTTGAGGATTGAACATGTTCTGGTTTTTCTCTCGGATTAGTGTAAGGAAATCCATATGGTGGGGAGTGGACGATTGGATGTTTGAGGGTGGTTTCCCTCCGTCTGGTTAAACTACGTTGTTTTGCTGCACGATATTGGTCTTAGTGATTCTTTTATGATGATTATAATAGTATTCCAATGGCGGGGAGTACATGATCAGTCGTTGTTGAAAGTATTCTATGTAGAAGGTGGTTGATAAAGTTATAACGATGGTCTTTGAACAGACCAGAAAGCGTAGTTGTGAAGATTCTTGAGTTTGCAGAATGGTTGCTGGTCCTTTTACAGGGATTATCATGGGCGATAAGTATTATAGTTGGGATTTTGTAAGAACCCATGTTTTTCTGGACATTTGATTCGAAAAGAAAACTGAATCTTTGTTGTTAGATGCTCATGATTGGGTAAAATTGTAAATTTACCCTACCAGATGATCTTGGATAATTTTTTGTACAACTCTGTTGGTCCTAAAATAGGTAGATTACCCTAGAATATTATTTGGAGAAAATACAAGATGTTCAAAATTTGGAGTAATATTTTGTATTTAATTTTATTAAATTAAATTCTAATTTATTCTCATAGGTTATTTTGGCGATAACATTTAAACAGAATGTCATATTGAAATTCTATTTGTGCCATTGAGTCCAGAATGGAGATTTTAACCAAGGGAAGGAATAAAATAATTTCGGCTGCCAGGGCTGGCCCGAACCCCTTTTTCTTCTTTTACATTTCATGGCGTGCAATGTGGAGATCTTGACACACTGATTCCACAAAGGGAAACTGTAATCCATGAAGTGAAATGAAGCTTCGACGGTTTCCACCCGATGGTTGGGCTATTTATTTTTTCTCCATAGATCCCCTTTAAAGATTTATTTTTTAGTTATTAATGACTTATATTTATATCTTGTTAACCTATGGGGCTCGATCTGTTGTTTCAGGGGTGAAAATATGGGTTTCGGGCATTTTAGGGATTTCCCATCAGAAAACCCAGAAGACACGGCGTTTGTTCCTAGGGAACACGCTGTGTGCTCTTCCCGTTCAGGGAATACAATGTTTTCCAAAGTACATACTGTGTATTGAGTAAACATTATGTAGTTGATGTTCATGTAACTGACCATGTGAAATAAGACACGAAATAGTTTGTTTTTAGGAGTACACATCGTGTACTTTATGTACATGCCGTGTAGGGGCACATTGGCATGGGTTTGGGTGATAATGAACATATGGTGATTTTTTTTTTGAAAATTACATTATGTGTACAGTAATGTACAGGTCATGTACTATTACACAGGAAGCCCCATGGGTCTTTCCATATGTTCTGGTCAAGTATTACATCAATTTAGTAGTTCTGGGATATCTTATGCTCTTGAAGTCATAAATGGGCTTGTGCGTAGTCCATTCTGATCATTTTTTCACTTATATCTCAATGGTGTAATATTTTTAACTTTTAGAAGTCATGTAAATTGATATTAAAGGGTTTATATCTAAATGGACAGGTTCTACCTCTTGTTGGAAAGTTCAATTGACACCTGAGAGTGAGACATGGTGTGGATGATTGGTTGGGTGTTCTGACTAAATTATTTGATACCATTAATAAGAGATGATTTGTGAGTTATCTCATGTAACCTATGCTAAAGAGGGAATTTACGTTGTCAGATGTTCCCTTCTAGCCTATGAGGCTGTGAGACTAGATACTTCCAAAGATCCCCTCAGGGTTGTCTATAATTGTGTGAGTACCTATGGAGTCCCTTGTAGCATATCTCTCATATTTTTATTTTTAGAGGACACATTTAATGGAATACCTATAGTTTCCTTACTTATAGTATCCCATGTAGGATTCCTCCCATACTATTCACTAAGGATTTTGTGTAGGATTCCTTCGATTATGTTTACCTGGAGTATTTCGAGTATGATGCCTCCTCAATGAATGACTTGAGGGACCAAACAGGTGCCCATTATTTGACTGACCGAATTTTTTTACGTCGGAGTTGGGTAGAGATGGTGAAAAAGTGTCACCTAGAACCTGTGACAAACTGGTAGTCCCATTGGGATATTTATGTGGTGTTGGATTTGGCATTCGGGCCTCGCTCACCTATTTTTTTATATCTGACATGGGTTGCTAATGATATAGTGGATACCAAAGGTGGTTCCTGGTTGGTGGTTGTCTGACCATGACACAAGTCATCATTCATGTTTTTTGGGATGCCTTATATGCCTTGTGTTATTTATTAGATGTTGTTTTATTGAAATAAGATAATTTACCTTGTTGTGGATGTGATTGCACATGTTTCTTGATCTTGCCTTTTTGTCTAGATTTGCATGTTACGCTGCTTTGTTTTTCATGCCTATTATTGTTATGATGGTGTGGTTTTATTTGAAATGGTGTGTTATGTTGTAGTTGTTTAGCCAAGTAGTACCTTGTGATTACATTGGACGCTAAATGTGGTTTTTTTATGATTGATTTACACATGGTTGTGGGAACCTGGTGTAGTAAAATAAAAGGGGAATTGACTGTGAGTGCTTCTCAGATGGTCTTAACCACATTTACTACAATTGGAATTGACATTGAGTGCTTTCTCATAGAGTCATTGTATACATGACACCAAAGGGGTTCAGACTATGTGAGCTACTAATGTGGTTGTATACTATGTTGGACCCATGGGGTATTGATCGTGAGATATACTCGGAGGTCATTCAAAATTTATATGATAATACATTATACCCTTGGGGTAAAGAATGTGAGAGTTGCCCAGGTGGTCGTGTGTATTTGATTGGTGTCTGGTTTAACAAAGGGGTAAGACTGTGAGAGATTTCCTAGGGGGTTACATTTATTTGTTAGTTTTTTTAGATATATAATTTCAGCATTGGACGATACAGGTACATGTCAATGGGATTACATACCCAGAGATCCAATTGATGATACACGACATGAGTGACACGACATCCAACTCAATTCCCTTGAACAGGGTGTACTAGCGATGGGGATTATGGTCCCAAGTATCAACTACTGTGGTTTATTGTTATTTGATTCACATACTCATGAATATTCATATTTATATAAATGTTTATATGTAATTTAACTATACATGTATACGTATATATATATGGACATCCATGGTGGCACATACCTAGTTGACATGGATTACAGACCCTAGGTTTGATCATGGTTTTATGTTTGTTTTATTTCTTTTTTTGGTCTATCTAGGCTTACCACATTGTTGTTGCATACACATTTAACATCATAGTTATAGGTATCTTGTTGGGGTGACCTAGTGAGATTATTTCTCACCCCTCACATGCACCTCAGTGTACATGTAGACCATATGTCTACTTTTCAAATTGATCACGAGTTTCATGTTGGATAGGGAAGAGGCCTAGTAAAGCATGATCATGTGGAGATACTCGATCTGTTTTACTAATCGGGATGGTGCAGTTTGATTGTGTTTGGATATCTGTTACATGGGTTGCCTCAGAATTAGTACACGGTCCATGTACATTAACAATCAGTATCCTTTGTACTAGTATCTATATGGTCGGAACAGTTCGCGACTGGTGTTGTATTGTTTTTCATAGCTATTTGGGATTTTACATCATTTTACTGTTACAACATGTTATTTTTCAGTTGTTTATTTCTTCTTCACTGTGTCTACATCACCTTTGTATGATACATATTTATTTATGATAATCTCTTACTCTTCTATGAGGGTTTAGTCTCCCCAGTATCACACCATATTCCCTCACAGCTAGTCGGCAGCCTTAGGCATACGAGGAGGCATGCTCGAGCCCCTGTGGTGAACCGGGTCAAAGCACCAAATTAGTGGATTACGGGTCGGGTCATTACACATTAAAAATTGTTAACGTTGTTCATGCATACATGTAGACTACCACCTCCATGAAGATCTGTGATTAATTTTCCATCATCAAATCAAAATAATGATATAAATATATTGAATAATATGTTATTTTTGGAATAATTATAATTCTATAAATATAAAATAATAATTACCTTGTTTCTATGATGATCATTGAAAAATTGAAATATTACTCATGTGTGCACATGACATACCATCAACAAGATTGTAACATAGTTCATCTGTCATTAAAATTTTTCAAGGATGGATTTAAAAGAAAAATTGATGTATAAAAATTATAATTATGATGTTATTATTAGTCTAGATGTGATGAAATAATAACTACTTTTACCACTTCAAAATAAATAATTGATTTCGAAATTTTGAACCGAACATCATCAAAATACCGAACATGGAATTCAAAATTTTGTTATTAAATATGTAATTGAAATAAATGAAATAGATAGCTTACTGATAATTTAATAACACAAGAAATTGTTATAACAAGTTAAATAAGTTAAATAAGATTATTATAGAAGAGTTAAAGGATATAAATGTAAATTCAAGAGATTTGGTAAGCTATTTCCTATAAATTTACTTTCATTGAGGCATATTTAAATTTGGAAAACCCAAATTAATTTATATGGGGTCAATATTAACCATTTTAAAAATTATATAATGAATAATTCACAACTACTGGTATTTTATATTAACATTATAATTATTTCATATTTATTTATTTGAGTTGAATGCTACCAAGTGGTAAGAGGTTTCTAAACTCATTTTATTTTTAATAGGTTGTAACACTCCTTCATTGACTTTACTATTCAATGATTCTATGTTTATTGATATATAATATTACATATTCTATATTTTGATTTTTTTGTGTATTTATATATGTTAACATAATTATTTCCTGGATTATGTATCACTTCAAATATTATGTTGATTGCAAGTGGTTTTCTTTGCCTTAATATAATATTCTAGAGACATGTTTCATGTAATTTTAAAATACTTAACATATTATTACATTAAATTACATTTTATTTGAACATTACCAATTTTATAAAGGCTTTATGTTAAAATATTGTATATTTTCAAGATTTTTAATCATCATGGTTTCTTTGGGGGGATTATATTATCCTAATTTTTTTACCAAATATATTTAATTATTCCATGTTTATGAATTTTTTTATATGTTTGGATCACATTTAATTCATTTTTTATTAATAAAAACATCAGAGAAGTTCATTGTAGGTGATATTTATCCTATAACTTCTTATTGACCTAGTTTATTTCTCTTTCATATCAATGTTTTCTATAAAAATTCATTATTTTTATTTCGTAAATATAAATGATTCAAAAAAAATTACATGATATTTATTCTTATTTTAATTTTTTAAGTTGAATTTCTTATTATTTTTCACATCTGTCACTTTTGACTCTCTTTAAAGAATGTTTAATAATAATTTTTATTTTTAAAATTTATCACGTGAATGGATTTTACCACTATAATGAATATTATTTTCCTTGAAGAATACATTATATGTTTCCATGGTTATTTTCAAATAAAACTATTTTCATATTATTTTTTTGATATTTTAGTTTTAAAATATTAGTCACAATATAGAATATATATTTTAATATATTTTAAAAAAAATTTATTTTATTTTTATTCATCTAGGAAAAACCCATGATGTTACTTATTCTCTATAGGGGTTAGGTTTTAATTTAAATATCCTTATTATTTCTACATATGGGATAGTATTGTTTAATGATATTATCATATATATAGTTTTTTACAAGTAAATCAAGCTGTGAATGATCGAAGGTTATTCATATATTGAAAAGTAAAATCTTTCAATTTTTTTGTAATTATATTCTACTTGGAAATATGAATAGATTATTGATGTGGGTTTCTGTTATAAACAATGTATTTATTGTATTGTTATTATCCATGCATTGGTGATTATGTTATAACCCCATGATGAGTGGTTATAATAAAAACCAAGGATTTTTTGGTCTATTATAGTCTGCCAATGCATTGGGTAAAGAGAGAGAGAGAGAGAGAGTTAACTGGATATAAGTTACTCCGAAGATATTACATAGTTTATTAACATTAAGAAATTGAGTTTCTCTGTTACAGGATACTCCTATGTGAATTAGGAATTATATGGTTATATAATTAATTGATAAATGATTGATATTCCAAGTACCCAAGATGATTTATTTTTTGTTTAATCATGTTTTTAATGGTGGATTCTTCAATGATCATTTTAACAAGGCCTTGGACTATTGATAATATGACTCCTGCCTTCTATAATTCGTTATTCCATGTCACTTTTTTATGATCCATGTTTTGGTGGTTATTAATTCTCTTATGTTATGCTCATACAAATTTATTTTTTCATCATACCATTATTTTAATTTTATAATCACTTAAGAAATGATATAGTTAGTTCTTAGGTTGACCCTTACTATCATTTTAGATATCCATTATTATGATTCAGTTTTCTGTAGGTGTTTAATTATTCTATGTCTATGAAGGTGACTAGATATAAAAAAATTTGTGAGAGACGATGTAAATTTTTACGAACTAGTTGTTTATGTATCCAGGTAGTTGTTAAATATTTTTTTAGAATTATATAAAACTATAAACATAATATGTATTTGTATATTTAAATGAACCATTATTCACTTATAATGTTGTATGTTTTGGGTTGTTAAAATTTGTTCACATTTATCAGTATAAAATCCAAAAATGTAAATCTTTCATTTTAATCAATGGATCCTAGAGCACAGGTCTCAGGTTTTATAGTTGGTATCATAGTTAGGGTTTTTAATCATTTGGGTATTATTTTGATTTCATGTGAGGTTAACTTAATAGTTAAGTATACAATGTATTGCATGTTTCTTATTGATCATATGTTCAAATTCTTATACACCTGTAACACCATGAAATCTTATGAAATATATTTTTTTAATAAAAATTATTTATTTTATGTCTTATGTTATAGAAAACATCGAGTTTTACATTCATTACACTCAAAACTATGTTTTTCCTACGTTACATGACAGTAGGTGTAAAAAATTTAAATATGCTATTAATAATGTTATTTAAACATCACACTTATAAACTATATGTTATGATTATAGATATTAATAGTAATAAATAATATTCAAAAATTTAGTATATTTTTTATATGAATAAACATATTGATAAAAATTAACTTAATTTTTTTGAAGGACAATACATGTATAAACAAACTGTGTTCTAAAAAAAATGTTATTGTTTCATTTTTTTTAAAAATAATACTATTACCATTATTATAAAAATTTCTTATTAAAATAGAAATAATTTTTAAAATCTATATGTCAAAATTATCATGGAGTGAATTTGAGAAAATTTTCTGAAAAGATATAATTTTCATTAAATAGAAAAAATACCATTTTTATTAAGAATGGTAATTTATTAAATATGCTAAAACATAAAAATTTTTTGAGTATTTTTTTAAATGTAAAATTAATTCAATTTTATTTATATTAATACAATTAATGTCACTATAATTAATTTTATATGAATTCTTGATATAAAAACATTGTAATGTTTTAAACATTTTCAATTTAAAAACATGTTTTCAAATTGTGATTGTGTGATTAATTGTAAATTAATATTTTAAACATTAATGAATTGAATATAAAATAATAGATTCAATATATTAAATCAATATAATTTATTTTATATAATATTTTAAATTATTTATTACCAATATTAATGATATAAAGATTAATATTATTTACCGATGGGTTAAACTAAAATGATAATGGTTTAAAATGAACCAAAATATGTCCAAAAACATTTTTTTTAAAATAGTTCCACAATATATCATTTATGATATATTATATAATTTTTTTTAATTCTTGTGGGATGTGAAAAATAGGGGTACACTTTTTTCATTTTAGAAATTACATGTGTTGCACTCACATAATCTATAAAATGACACCCCATATCCTCCCATATTCACACATCCAAAACACTTTTCTTATGATAAAACTTCCCAAATAAAATTTACGATTCCCTCCATTAATATTATTATCCATTTTATTATATTCAATCCATACTAGGAATTAATTTAGTGAAAACCAAAAATGTTGATTAGAGAATAGAGATCATACCTAAATGATCATTTTATTTTATTTCACACTCTGCATCATTTATTTATTATTAAACCATGATGATTTAATAAAATATGTATATTACATTTAATTAGATATTTTTTTAATTTTCATTATCAATATAAGATTCTGTTCCAACAAATGGGTTATAAATTCATTATTCGTGTATATGAGGGACTACAACCTGGCGAACCAGTGTTTTTTTGTTTTCCAAAATCACCTATCATAGATTTATATAATGATATTATGTTTTATTTATATATGATATTTATGTTATTAAAATTATGATTTAATCATTATTTTCCATATTTATTATTACTTTCCATTTAGTTGGAATACAATAATGGCATTCGTGTGTATGGAGTACAACTGTCTTGTAAAGCGATGTGATTCATTCGTTACGTATGATTTTAAAAATCTGTAACAAGAACATGTTTAAATAAAAATATGTGATATATTTTACATAAAAACTATTCCATAATGGTAATATTATTTTATGTATTTTAACTCATTAAAAAAAATAGATACTTTGTTTGTGCATCTGTTCGACCTACTATCTTCATCAATGGTGTATTTCCCTTTATATATCTGTCATTTTTTTGATCAATCAAAGTAAATATATAATGAATATATATTTTATTTATATAATTATTATTATTAAGTAAATAATGTAACTATTATAAAAGTAAAAGGACTTAAAACAAAATATCAAAACATTTATGAAAAACAAAGCAGTTATTTCCAGAAATATGATTTTAATAGGAAATTGTGATAAAATGGAAATAAATACTTATAATTAAATCATATATATTATGATATATTTACCAAGAGTTCATAAATATATGAATAATAAACATATATTTACTTTATAGTAGTTTATTACATGTATTAATGAATATAAAACTCAAAGAAACATACTTACCTTGAACTGTTTACTTTTTGAGAAAAATGATATATTCACCACAATTTTAATTAATGTGGTGTATATACATCCCATAAATTTATTTCAGGATTCTAATCATAAAAAATTATTTGCACTCAAATATCAATTTATGAATTACTCTTATATGTATATTATGATTCAAAATATTCCAAAGTGGTAAGGTATGTTTGTCTCCATTTTCCTTCTTGAAATGTATTTTTTGTTATGAAACTATATTATTTTATGAGGATTATATAAAGAAACATGGACATTTATTTTTATAAAATTATTTTATATAAATATATGTTAATTTTAATTTAATCCTATTCTTTCAGGGTGTATATAATACAAATTTAACAAATTGGTAATGGTTTTATATCACAATCTCATAGTTTATGAGGATTGTATGTGGTTATTATTTTGATGATGTAATATTGGGATAAATATCTCAATAAACTCATTAATTTTATTCTAGTATGGTTATTTAATGATAATACATATTATTAATTCAATTTTCTATCATTATGCACTCAAAATTCCAAATGTAGTTTTTAATAAAATTAAATTTTATTTCTCTTTTCGGTCATCTGACCATTTTCTTCCAAAACCATGTATTAAAAAAAATATTTCCAAAATGTTTTTTACATCCTATTAATTATTTATAAAATAAATTTTACCCATTTTTATTTTTTTAATATTTTTAAAAATGTATATTCATTTAATTTTCAAAAAATATATCCATTTTGGATTTTACAAAAAATGTGAATGATTTTTATGTTGTACGACATGTATTGAATTTAACCACTATCTTGACCACTAAATTTTTTAGGAATTATTTTTATTTTTCAATGTTTTTTTTCAAAAAAATTTATTTCTAAATTTATTGTGAAATTTTAAATTGAAAAAAAAAATCAATGTGGAAGGAATATTTTCTTGAAAAATGTTCAATGTGATATGTCAAAATCATTTTACATATAAGATGGAATCTTTTCATGTTACATATTATATAATGACGTTAATATTATGTAACAAAAACCTTATTTTGTATATGGATCGTTAATGTTTATGTTTATGAAATGTTTCTGAACCACATTTTATTCATGGGTTAGGATATGGTGAATTGATGTAATGATTATGAAACTAATTTTACATCACATGTAATGATGTGATGATATTATGGATTCTTAATAAAAATTTGGCACTCATAAGTATAGTTTTAATTATAACATGTCTTGACCTATATATCCATAAAATGAACTAGAAAAATATTTATATATCATGAAATAATGATGGAAAACATGTTTTGTGGGAACAATCATTTATGGGAAATATATATATCCTAATATTTAATTGGAAACTTGTGCGTCCTAATATAGAGTCTGAAATAGGTGAGTCCTAATCCACAATGGAAAATATATGATGAGTTATAATACACAATGATGATGTTATTGGTACATAACCTTTAAATATTATTTTTTTCAATATTTATTATGGTGACAAATTTTATGGCATGAGATTATGGTTTATGACTGATTTGTGATGATTTCTCACATTTATGGGCCATGTT
The DNA here is from genome assembly GCA_963277665.1 of Viscum album. NCBI lineage: Eukaryota > Viridiplantae > Streptophyta > Magnoliopsida > Santalales > Viscaceae > Viscum > Viscum album. Next base: position 408,681,777 of record OY728128.1, on the reverse strand, counting down.
TTCAGTAATGATAATGTTTTAATACATGAATCATGTTTAGGATCTTCGAGATATTGGATTTGAAAATTTAATTGATATTTATGATTACACACCCTTATTATTATCCAATTATTTAATATGACCATATATTGATATTTCATATCTTTATCCTGCCTGAGCATCTAAAATCAACCTTTCTTATGTTTCCTTGCTCATTTTATGATGAATGTTTTAGGTAGGGTATTCCTATAAGAAATGTTCTTGGTGGGATATGTTGACGGTCTTTCATGTGATAATAATAATTTTGTTTGTCTCAAAATACAGTAAACAATTAATTTCCTCAGGTTTGTGTTTATGAAATTCATTGATTATTTATCTAAAAATATGTGATAATTATGTATGAACATACTAGATAATTATAGTTAGTAATAAAAGAAAAGGATTAGTATATATTTGGAGATTCGGGTTAGAAAAATATTAATGAATACAATTGGGATAATTATATATATAAGATAACATTATAACTTTTTGTAGGAAATATATTATTTGGGTTTCAAAAAAATAGATACATGTATAAATATTATAAGTGAATATGTCTCTAAAAAATTGGTACCTATAGGTAATATCTCTAGAAAGGGTGTATTTATATTGAATCTATCTTCACCTAGTGCACGAAATTGGGCCTTGGTACACACTTGTTTTGATACTATCACAAGAAATGATTTTCTTATTCAACATTTTTTTATGAAACATTATTATGGATTTGAATATTATATGGGCATTGATAAACTTGGATAAACATAAAATTTCATTGATTGAAAAGAAGCTGTCAAGATGTTTACATCTGATAAATTATTTTTCATTATTATGAGGTTTTTACTAGGATTAGTGTTTCTCACACAATGATTTTTGGTTTTAGTAAATGGATAGAACCAAAAAGAACAATGTTAATTCTGAGTGAAAAGGAAAATGAAAAGATTTTCCAACATAGAAACCAAACGATATATGATATGGACTGAAAAATGTGATTTTTATGGCGACACATGTATCTTATGTAGTGAATCATACTAAACATCCAATCGATTAAATTTGGTATCAACATTCTATTGAATCCTTCACAAGGAAACTCCAACCATATATAAGTCGATCAAATGATACACTGGTTAATTAGAAATAGATCATTACCAATGAAAATATATTTTCCATTATTCAGTTCTCAGAGCATGAAAGTGTAATTTTTGTAGTTTATCTTTTATAAGGTGAAGAAGATTAGTTGTGGACTCTTATTAAGAACAAGAAGGGTAAAATTAAATTAAATCTATGGAATGGTACGAGATTAAAGGGGATATTTCTTAGTAATCACTAACCGCTTATTCTATGAATAATAATGGAAAAGGAATTACTTGATCTTATGAAAAATGATGATGATTTTATCAGTTCCAATGAAGATAATTTTACAAGACCCTCATGTCACAGTTATGGTTTAATCATCATCCATGAATGAAATATCAATTGATTATTTGATTTCATAATACCACATCGTAAAAATACATTAGATATAATAGATTTAGGTATATTTTAAATTGTTATTTGACGTTCAAAGATTGTAGAGATAAAAATTGGTGATTCCTCCCATTCTCATAGTTTTGATAAGAAAAAGATGATCGAGCCTCATGAAAATGTAAATGAATCACATGGTTGAAATAACTTAAAATAATATATATGTTAGAAATGTGGGAATAATAATCAAGGGAATTGAGTGAATGAAACATGGAGGTGCTATAAATTTGGAAAGGTTTGTCATGAATCCCATGAATATAAAAATGATCTAAATAGTCCAATTAATAAAATATATTAGAAGAGGATTCAAAATAATGAACCACCCACACTCTAGTGTTTCATGTATTATTATTTTGGGAATTATGAAAATAAATTCCCCAATCATAGTGCTAATGTTGTCGATGAGGCACCACAACCTCAAAAAACATTTGTAATGGGAAGGATTATATAATCAAAATTGATTAAGTGAATCATGATAATTCAGTCACACTCATCCTCCCATAATTATTTGGTAATTTAATGTGTCATATTGTAATTAATGAGCCCAATGAGTATCTTATTTTTGGTGCTTTAGTGAAATTTTATGTGATTATATCACTCAACATGGAATATATATTCATTATAAAACATTTTATATTCTATCAATACCCAGATGAACCCAGTCTTGAAATGATTTTTTTTGTATTATAGTAGTTTTACATAGGGATTAAATGGTGAATTTAATTTTGGAAGTGTATATGTATCCCAGTATGATCAACTAATTTTTTATGGATACCATCATGGTTTTTGATTACAATGTTTATCATATGTTCAATATCATTGAAATGACTTTTAAGGTTTTATGTTATATGAGTTTATCAATATTATATATTTTTTAAGAGACATTTTTTGACATACAACCATTTAGTTTTTTAGATATTTTAGTTTAAAAAATATTTTGAGTGTGGATTCCTTTACAGTGTTTTGAAATATGATTAACAATATTTATAACTACTAGGTTTTATCTTATCTTCGATATTGAGTTGGTTAAGGTTTCTAGTCGATCACCTTATGAACTGAGTAGACTTTGTGGATACCAGAGGGGATTTTCCTGTAGTTATACATCCCAAAATATACATTTATACTATTTTAATATTCAATGGAGTTCCACATTAAAATATATCTAATAGTTATCTAAAGTAAACCATAATTTCTTAGGGAATTATTCACCATTATCTTTATATAGAGTAGAGTTCAGCACTTCGTATAATCAAAATATAGATGGCTAGTTTATGTGAAGAATTAAAACCATTGAGGATGTGATAAAATATTATATGGACTTAAATGGTGATTGGGATCTAAAACATATTGTAGTTGAGTTTCTTAAAACAATAATTTTTACTTTAGCATTCATATTGCTCTTTGTAAAACCCTTTATCGAAATTTGTGTATAACTTTAACAACCTAGAATTAATTTTTAAAATTAAAGATACTAGAACCTAGGATCGTTGATGATATGGAATAGAAGGTTATATCCCTTCAACAAAATTTAAGGGATGAAAAATTTTAATGGAATGTTTTGATAATAAACATTGATGTGATCTATAATTTGATGTTGGTGAGAAGGTGTTCCAATAATTTTGTTTAAATGAACGATGGTAATACTAATCCAAAGGTATAATGATAAATTTTAAATTATTGATCATATCTAAAACACCCTTTATCACTAGGAAATACAACCAAAATTATCTCATGTTCACAATGTGTTCCATGTATCTATCTTATGTTATTACATACTTGATCAAACACATGTACTGAACTAAATGATCAAATAACTAGAGAATGATCATTCTTATTAGGATCAACTAGTGTAGATTCTAAACCATAAAGGAAATGTTATATGAAACAAGATGATTCACCTATTAATTGTTATTTGTTGGAACCACATATTTGAGGACGTTTCATGGATAATATTGAATGTAATGATATGAAAGTACACATAATTATTTATATCGATGTGACAAATTTTGAGGAAGAATTTCATTTTTATGGGGTTATATTAAAACAACATGAAATATGATGAAATATATATTTTATAATAATGTTAATTTATTCCATATCTAACATTACACAAAATATTTAGTTTAACATTCATCACACACAAGACCGATTTTAACTCGTGTTACAACAACACAATGTTTTAAAAAATCCTCAAATTAATATTAATTTAATTCTTTAAACATGTCCAATTTAACTTAGACAATACACTTAGTGATATCAATAGTAACAATTAAATTATAAATACTATATATTATGGTTTTATATAATGAAAATATATTTATAAAAATGTACTTAATTTCTGATATTGTGTTTCTATATTTCAAAAACATTATTTTCTCGAAAATGTTATTTTATTACAAATTGGGAAAAAATAATAACATTTAATTTTAAATAGAATATAGAGATTATTTTACAATAAAAATTTCATTTTTCAACTCTACTAGTCAAAATTAATTTTGATTGAATTTTTTAGAATTTTTTAAAAGGAGAATGTTTTAGTTAATAGTAGAAAAAACTAGTTTTTGTTACAAATTTTCATTTTTTGAAGCTTTTAAAAACATAAAAATTATTAAATATTGTTCAAAAATTAAAATTATTTCAATTAGACATAAAATTATCCTATTTAATTAATATTAGTCTTTTACATATTGAAGTGTTCAATAAAATATTTTTATACTTTTAAACATTTGCACTTTTAAAACCCGATATTATGTTGATTTTGTGAGATTAATTTTAAAGTAATTTTCTACAACACTCTGAATAGAATTATGAAAAATATATTAAATTTTCTGATAAATAATACTAATATATATTATTTAATAATTTCAACATATATTTTTTACTATAATAAATAATAAAAATTGAAAAATTTATTTATCGTGGTTAAGGTAAAACTGTGTTTACTTGAGATTAATATAAAATGATAAGGGATAAAAATAACCCCAAACATTCCAAACGAAAATATTGTAGAAATTTTTATAATTTATTAGTTATATGTTATATAATTTCCTATTTTAAAGCCTTTTGGTATGGGAAAAACTTGGTACATATTGTTTTCTAAAAAATTACTATTGTTCCACTCACCATAAAGAAAAAAGGACACCAACTCTCCTTTTCACATAATACATAAAAACCCTTATTTGGAAGATAAATACCAAATTAAATTACATAATTACATTTTTTCTTTGTTAATTCTTTATCATTATTCATAAATCCATCCTAAGATGGTATTTGGTGAAAACCAAAAGATATTTTCTAGAGAAGATGTAACCTCTCTAACTTGAAATTTTATTCGATTTTATCCTCAAACAAATAAAATTATTAATATAGCATGATGATATAAAAAACTATATCATACATGTTGTGATATTTTTTAATGTTAATTTCTTGATCTATATCAATCTTCTAGCTGGTCAAATGGGTTATGAAATATTTACTTTTGTGTACAAAAAATTATAGCCTCACGAATCGATGTTATTCATTTTCCATTACTAACTATCACCACTGGAAATAATTATTATTTTATTGTTAATATAAATGATATTTATGGTATTATTATTCTACTGGAATCATGATATGACATATTACTTCTTATTATCCATTTTTCTGGAATACGTTAACGTTATTTCAGTTTATGACGTACTACCACCTCACGAAGTGATGTTATTCATTCTTCATATACATTTTATATGTAAGGTAATACAGATAGGTTTAAATAAAAATATTATATATATATGAAATAAATTCAGTATTGAATTGTAATATATTATTTATCTTTATTTTTTTCAATTGATTAACAAAATGGAAACAACATTCAGGCATACACATGACCTATTATCTCGATGAACGATGTATTTTTGATTTTATTTATAAATTATAAAGATAAAAAAAAATATATAATGAAAAAGTATTTTATTTATACTATGATTAAAATTTTGGAAATTATTTAACCATTATCAAAAAAAATGACAAAAAATAATCAATGAAAACATCCATGAAAAAATAAGTTATTACTTGAACGAGACATTAATATAAAAACTATTAATAACTGGGTTATAAAATTCCATAAGTAAATAATATATGGTATTTTATATTTATGGTTATGAAATTTATTTATAATAAACATATATTTTTTATACAATAAGTTTCAATGTCTATAATGGAATTTGAAACTTAGGTGAAGGGACTTATGTCTCACTTTTTTATTTTTTGATACACATCCAACATTCACCAACTATTTCATTAATGCAGTGTACATAAAAAACATGGATGTATATTTTGATTCATGACTATAGAAATTATTGGTATTTAAATATCTATTTCGGTATATCTATTTCATATGGTTTACATTTTTGATGTGACCAATGAAGTAATGGATTTTTTCCTTATCTTTCCTTTATTGAGACATTTTTTATGAACCTATATTATTTTATGAGGTTTATATATATAACATTTGATGTTTAATGTCATAAAATTTTTTCATATCATTAAATTATAATTTAAATATATTATTATTATCTCATGGGTCTTAAAATTATATTTTAACAAATTGGTAACGGTTTTATGATAAAATATCATCGTTTATCTGGTTTATTTATATTTATGCTTACGATAATGAAATATTATAATCCATATCTCAAGAAACTAATGAATTTTAATATACCATGTTTACGTCACTAGAATACTTATTTTATAATAATATTACACTCTTTATGTACTCATGATTCCTAAATATTGTTTTTTAATAAATTTTGATATTATTTCTCTCTCCTGTCGAGAATCATTTTTCATAAAAAATGATGTATTCTGAAAATTCATTCACCAATAGTTTTGATATCCTAAAAATGGTATATAAAAAAATTACCCATGTTTTACTTTTTAAAATATATTTTTAAAATTAATCTTCATGTAATTTTTTAAAAAAAAATCCAACTAAATTTTAATAAAAATGTTGAAGAAATATTTGTTATAATGGGTATAAAATGTATAGAATTTTCCCACATCCATGTCCAATCCATGTTTTAAATAATTCATTATAAGTATTAGTGGTCAGTTTCAAAGAAACTATTTATAATTTTTTTTGATCATTTAATTTTGAAAACTATTATTTTCAAAGTAGATGTGTTATTATACTCCATAAAAATTCTAAGTGATCTTTATAAAAAAATTTCTATATAAGATTAAATTTTTGGAGTAACATAAGAATTATTTAGGATAATATTGAATGAAACCACCCTTATTGACTATATTGATGTATAGTGTTATGTTGATAAAATGTCTATGAAACAAATTTATTTATCAAGGGTTATTCTATGGTGAATTGATTATATATTATTTAAATTGATTTTATTTACATGGATTATGATTTTATGATTTGATGAAGGGTTTACGATATTGTGTAACACATTAGTGTTGTTTTAGTTGTGATAATGGTGGAACATATATCTCCCTCCAATGCACTAGTTTAAGATTTATATCTCATGATACAATGATGGTATACAAGTGTATGGGGTTGATCTATTATGATAAATATTATAGTATTGATATATAATGGTAAAAAAGTGCATCCTGGTCCAAAATGCGATATAAGTGCATCCTAATCCACAATGAGAAATAGGTGATGGGACCTGATCAACTATATTTATGGTCTTGGTAGTTGACCATGATATATGAAATGATTTTTTATATTTATGATATTACCACCATTTTATGAAATGATATTATGGTTCATGATTCATTTATAATGATTTTTCACTTTTATGGGCAATGCTTTTAGTAATGATAATGTTTTATTCCATGAATCAAGTTTATTATAAATGAATGTTTGGGTGTGAACTTTATAAGTTATGTTCGTGATCACACTTCTTTATTATTATCTTAAATTTTTATATAATTAAATATTGATATCTCCGATGTTTACCACTAAAGAGTATATGAGCTTATCCATTATTTTTTTTCCTTCTCCAGGTTATAAATAAAGGTTTATGTTGGGTATTCCATAGAAGAGAACAATGTGATTAGATATTTTTTGGATACATTAATGAAATTTTCTGAAATAATAATATTTTGATTCTAGTAATCTAATACATTAAAATATTATGTTCCTCCGGCCTAAATTTTATAAATGTTTTTAATATTCATCTATAATGATGTGATATTAATGTATGATAACTTTGGGACACTATTACACCCATTTTTAGGTTTTATGTGATGTTATTTTGACGAAATTAATGAGATTTGTTGAGATGTTTTATTGGTTATAGGTATATTTAACCCTTAAGGTTAACATGACATATTATTTTTTAAGAAAATTATTGAATTTATATAGATGTATAATTAAAGGTTTGAGATAATCTTCGAGGTTAAAAATTTATTTCATATTGATGTTAGTGAAGTTATTTTTTGATATAAGGTTATTATTTATTAGATGATCTAAGTTTATCCTTATGTATTATTGTGGAAATTCTAGAGTAAAATATATAACTTCATTATATAAAGGTTTATTCAATTTTCTTATTATATTATATTATGATAACAAATTAAGATTGTATTATAATTTAAATAAAAAATAATATCAAATTAACATTTTTTAGATTATGTGAATTAATATTTGTTGCATTTTGTGAGAAATTCATGAAAAAATCATCTTTAATACTCACCATTTTGTGAAATGATGTGGTTAAAGAGGATATTTATTAATGGATGAAGTTATACATGGTATGTAAATATAATTTATTACGATTTAATTCTATATAGTAAAATAATAACTAATATTTAGAAAATGGATCTTATAATAAATTAACATATTATTTTCATTTCAAATAAGTCAATGGTATTTTCACACCTATTTGGATTATGTAATTTTTGTCATTGACATTCTCATTATCATTAACCATATTGTGATAGATAATATATGCCTCTCTACATAATTTTTTTGATATTATTATTTTCATTCATGTCTATATTTTCACTTCCCACTAATGGACTCTTATTTAGGAACATAATATGTCTAATTTTTTATGTCCATTTTAGGTCCCTTTCCCCTCATTTCATTTGGATGTCTTATTAATTTTTTTTATAATGAGAGACTACAAATAAAATATATTCAAACTGTTTTATATTCACTATTTATTTTAGGTATAATGTTTGCTGATATAATTTAGTAAATGGGTTGACAATGCTAGACAATGATATTTTAAAAAATAAAAATATGCTCGATAGAGTATATGACATGCGACCCTCATCTTAAAAAACCATGAAATATTATTATTTAAATATGAATGATATAAACAAGGTGTTATATTATTAGGTATTAACAGGGTTATTTATTTTATAAAAAAAATTGAAGGTCATACTTGATAGAGATGTATTGATAAATAATGATTAAAAAATCACTCATTTTTTATTTAATTCATTATATGCTTCAAAAATATGATTTCATTGAAAAATTATTTTTATTGACTTTTTGGGAGATAATATTATAATTAAATTATAGAATAAATTAAAATTTAATTCTATATAAATCATATCATTTTTGAAATGATCATGTCAAAAAAATATTTGGATTATTTTTTGGTATTTTTCTCAAAATTCTGGGGTTTATATGACAAGGAAAAAATAATGAATTTTTTAATATTTTTTATTATTTTAAATTATGTACAATGTAAAATAATATTTGGGATTATTTTTAAAATTTAATTAGTTAATTTTTATTAAAGGAAAAACAAATATAGTCATTGTGGTGGATTTTATAATTGATTATGGTATAAAAACATTTTCATACATAAAAGACATTTATTTCCTAAAAAACTTATTCTTGTAACATTTTACAGGTATAATTTTAAATTAAATTCATCCAATTCTAGGAATTTAATATTTAAAAATTTATACCATATTTTAAATTTGGAGGTATAATTTTCAAAATATTTCCCTTTTTTTGGTCAATATGAATAGAAACCTTAGTAATAATTTGTCAACTCGATAAGGGTAAATCATTTAATTATAGTTAAAAAATGATATTAACATACAAATTATCTTAACATTTGAATTTATCCTATTTAATTATTATAGTTCATAAATAACCATCCATGGTTTGAAAATATGGTGACTTCGTGTAGTATTTATTTTATTTTGATCATTATATTAGTTTATGTAATGAAAAGTCAAAACATTTATTCTATTTGGTATATTATATCTAAAATTTTGTAATTAAGATAAATATTGGATATGTTCTATTCTATGAGTTTTATTTTAATGATAATTGATATATTTAATGTGTAAATTTATTTATAATTTTTAGGGATGAATTATTTACTGTAAATGCGTACGCAACACGGAAAAAATAATTATTCAATTAACATAAATATAAATTAAATGATTTTAAAATTTTCATAAGTTTTTGTAATGAATGAATTACTACTAATGATTAATTATAAATAAAAAATAAAAAATTTTATATGGGTTAATTTATTAAATTATAAATCTATTATTTTCTTGTTGCTTTCAATGTCAAAATAAATGAGCAGTTATAAAATTGACAATATTGATATTTATAATAAATAATGTTTTATTAAATAATTTTAAATTCAATAAAATTATATAATTGTACAAGTGATTGCTAAATAGTTTATAATAACAATTACTTTCCATTTATGAGTCAATATACCTTTTATAATTACTATGTTAACCCTTAAAGAGTAAATGATATGTTATCATGGTAATTGTAAAAATGTGTTAGCATAGGATAAAAAATTATATGGTCTATAATATCCAATAGAATTTTATAATATTAATTGGATGAGAAGGTTTCAAATAATCATTATATTATATTTTAAGAATATCAATTTTGACCTATTTTATGTTGAATATTAGTTTATATTAATTTAATAATTATTGAAATTATGTGAATGACCATACCATAACTTATAAAAGGGATCCTCCTCTCTTATATTCAACATAATTCAAGAATAATCTTGTTTCAATGATCTAAAAAAATACCTTAATAACATGTAATAATTCATTCTAGAGGATGTAGTTTTGGTTAAATAAAATCCTTAGAGTGAATAAGGTATAATGTAATTGAGTTTGTCTAAAAAGGGGGTATAATATTTAAATGAATTTTGTAGATTACTTTCCTTTTCTAACATCATAAAATATATAAAAAACTACTAAAAAATAAAAAATTGTATTCCTTATACTGTGTTGTTTTCTGTTAATGGAACAACCACTATCTATCATCACAACCATCAAATGAGAAATGAAATTCTTATTCTTGTGCATGGTAGACTTCCACCCTACATAACGATGTAATTTTTTTCCATAACCACATCACTGGGAAGGTATTAATGTTGGATTTATTTTTTTATATTATATTCATGAAATTTTTATCATTATATGAATTTAAAATATCATCTAATTTACTTATTTTTTCATTCGATTAAAAATGATAACATCATTCCTTTGTATGTGTGGACTACCATCTCCATGAAACAATGCGATTCATTTTCTGTCAACAGATATTAGGGATGACATTTTTAAGAAATAATATTTTATTTATTATATTATTATCATTATGGAATTATGTAACAATACTTACCTTCTTCCCATAATTATTGTTGAAAATGGAAACATTACTCATCCAGACATATAACTTATTGTCTCTATGATTGTAAAATAGTTTAATTTTCATAACCATAATTCATGAATTGTTTTAAAGTACGATCAATGTATAAAAATTATAATTGCGTAATAATTATTATTTTTTATATGATTACCTATTTGACCACAATCATCATAATGAAGTCCTATTGAAATTATTAACCGAATGTCCTCAAAATACTCAAATTGATTTAACCAATTAAATAATTAAATATGTTATTAAAAAAAATAAGAAAATGGTTTACTAAAAAACTATAAAACTTATAAATAGTTCTTAAAAGTGTAAATTATTGATATACATTTACAATAATGTATTGAATGGATATTCATGGAATTTCTGGACTCGAGGTAAGAGGTTTTGTATTCATTTCCTTTTTTTGAGGGATATTTTAATGGTGTATTAAAAAATTATTTTATATTGTGTATATGGAGACGCTTATAAATATTATATCATGAATAATTGATAATTAATGGTGTTTTATGTTTTTATTAAAATTATTTTATCCATCTCCAGTAGAATAGAATCATACCTAGAGGTAAGACGTTTGTTAAATAAATTTCCCTTTATTGGGTTATATCTCTTTTATATTGACTTTTTAATTACATGATTATGTGTGTCTTGATATCTATTTTTTTAATTATGGATTTTATATTTTTTTATATGGATTTACATATTATCATATAATTATTTCTATGATTAATTAGAACTTAAAAAGATATGATCTTTGTTAGAATTTTATTTGTCCCAATCTCTTTTTCTTGATACATTTTTCACATCATGCACCCGGATATAATTATATTGTGTAATTACTACCTCAATAATGAATTCTGACATATTCATTCATCTAAATCATGTGATTTACAGTATAATATCATATTCTAAAATTCAATGGAATTATATTCGAATATTGAAAAAGTGGTATTGGTTTATTATATAATCTCCATTGTTTTTGATATTGTTTAAATTTATGGTTCCTTTGTGTGAAATCAAACAATATTATTTTTTTGAATGACATATATTTTAAATTCCACTAGTTATGAATATTGTTTACAATTTTAACATCCATTTCATTCCTTTTTTATTGTCAAAACATCATGATTGTTTTCTCTAAGTGATTTTGATCTTGTATCATATTTGGTAAAGGAATGTTTATCTCCCAGTTCCAGGTTATCAAATTTTATTATATAATTTTATTATATTAATATAAATTATATCCAAATTTTATTTTACATGAACAGTCACCATCTTTTAAAAGGTTCTAAAAATGAAATTTCTTATTGTTTTCAGCTTGGGTGACTTTTGACTCTATTTACAAATATTTTGAATGTAATTTTTTTTAATATTTATGACATGAACATTTTTTCTTGTTTGATTAACAATTTTTTTCATTGAATTATCCATTATAAAATTTCAATGGCTTTTTGATATAAAAATAAATTCAAAATATTTTTGAATTTTTATTTTTGAATAGTTATTTACAAAGTGGATCGAATATTTTCCCCAATAAAATTTTAAATTTATTTTTTGGTATTTTTTTTTCATAAATGAAAAAAACCCAAGATGTTACATATGATAAAATATACATATTATGTAATGATATAATCCTTATTTTTTATATTATGAGATTATGACTATTTCAAAGTGATTTTCATGGAAAATGATTCTTTTCAATGGTTAAATAATGATATGAATTAACAATGATTATTGTTATATAGAAAAGTGTAAGATTATAATTGTATTTATCATTAAGTGGTACCTATAAATATGTTTGGAAGATTTATGAGTGGTTATATAATAAACAAATCATTTCTGGTTCAATTAAAAATAAAATATGGGTGGGTCTATTATAAACTATATATGGGTGGTTATATTATAAACAAAGGATAGGTGGGACTATTTTATCCCTCTAATATATTTAGTAATGAGACCGAGTTAGATATATTGATATTAATACTATGATAAGACATAGTTATTTTTCTACAAAGAGACAATAGTGTTTACCTATTATAGTTTACTTCCAAGACATTTTTGAATTATCTAGTTAGGTAATTCCATGATGAATGTATGCTGATCCAAGACTACATGATGATTTATCTATTCTACAGTTATGTTATAATGGATCCATTGTTCAAGGATTATTTTCACAAGGTTTATGATTAATGATTTATATAAATATTTCCTCCTATAAATACATATTCATTGTTAGATGTTTTATGATTCATTTTTTGGTGGGTACTTATTCTCTTATGTTATGACCACACACTTCGATTTTTCATAATACCATTATTATAATTTTATTATAATTGATGAAATTAAATAATTAAATTTTTTTAAATTATCTAAGTGTTTGAGCTCGACCTTATGATGATTTCTTTTCATTAGATTATGAAAAATTATTTTAAAGTATGTTATTCATATGAATCTGAATATATGTAATGAATATACAGAGACATTATATCGATTTTTTGAACTATTTGATTATGTATACATGTTGTTATGAAAGTGGTGGTCCTAAATCTCTAAAAATTAAACCTAAATGGTCCTTGTATATATATGTGATTCAATATTTTTTATTGATATTCAATGTTTTGGGTGGTAAAATTTTTGTCACATTTATTAATATCATAGATAAAAATGTAAGAATTCTTTTTATAGCATTAGATATTTGTGTGAGGGTATCAATTCAATATATTATTAATATAAATAGTGTAGTTGGTATAAAATCATTCATTTATGTGGTATTAATAACCCCAAAAAAGAACACATTACTCTAATTAATTAAAAGTAATATAATGTTATATAATAGCAATGAAAATTAATTAGAATTATAACTATGATAATACAAAATTTTAGTATGGTGAATGTGGATTAAAAATAGTGGATATGAGATTCTAATTGAAAAAGATGTTAATAAATTAGATTATTGCATTTATGAATTCTCTCATTCTCAAAAAAGATACCATATGTAACACCGCATAATTTTTAAATATTAACACCATATTCAATAGCTTGTATGACATCCAACAACAAGTTTAGAATGTTATATAAAATCCCATGATTTTATGATATTATTACTATTTTAAATAAATTATATTGATTCAATTTCCTGAAATTGACACATTAATATGTTATCATAAATTATTAACAAATTGTACTGTGTTTGATGGTTTTGATTACACACAACACTAAGTTTAATAAAATATTATTAATTTTATTATTTAAAATGAAAATCTTATCATATCCATTAATTTTTTTAAAAAAAATGTATTAATAAACTTAAGAAAATATTTGTTTAATTTCGTTTTTGAGCAATGAATTAGAAATGAATATAAAAACCAATTTAATTTAATGGTAATATTTTTGTATAAAAAACTATTTTTATTCCCCAAAAGAAATTGGTCATAAAAAAATTAAATTAATTACAATTATTGGATGATCTTAATGAAATTTGTATATTATATATTTAATGATATTTTTAATTTTCATCTAGTTGATTTCTTAGTTATAATGTGTAACATCATGTTACTATTTTCAAGCATCCATAAACCCCTCTTCTAATCACGTTGTGTTTGGGTTTTTTTTGGGGTTATTTAGGGTGATAATTTTAGAAATCATGAATGTTTCTGGGCTGTTTAATGTTTGTGTGCAGTTTCCCAAAATCGTACCCCATACTAGTACAAACTGGGAAGACCCATGCAGTGGGGTTTTCCATGTTCGGTACACGGTCTGAAAAACCATGTTCCCACATAGAAGAAACAATGAACCTGAATAAAATACACACATTAATAGGTTACATGGTTTATCTATACTATGATTCTATATACATCAAACTGTTTTTATTTGTTTCAATTAATCCGAAATTAATTTTAAATAACCTTAAACCCTCATTTATGGTGCACGATGGACCTAATTCGACCCCTTATGATTTATTCTTTCTATGGATATCCCAAGATTCAATTGTGTCCCTTGAACACCATCCTAGATGTGAATAAAATCATGGAATGTGACATTAGATCATTAACAAGTAAGTTTACTCCTACCACTCTCTTTCTCCCTCTCTCTCTCACACCCTCCCAAGGGGTTTTTCAAGTCTCAATATTGTTGGAATATCTATTTAAAATGGTTTTGGATCGTGAATCTAGTAATTGATTCTTGAATATCCAATTTCAGCATTATTTATTGGATTTTCCGTAACAGGGTTTGGTGATTTGAGATCCTTTTTTTCTAAGGTTGGTCTTTCTATTCGAATTGGAAAAATTAATTATCTATAAATTTCATGATTTATATTCAATTATTATTTATTTTTTTCGATAACTTGATATAATTTGAATTAAATTTTATTGGATGATTAAAAAACCAATTCCAATAAATTGGGGTTTAAAAATCTGATTCCGAATGAATTTTGTAAAACTCCCCAATTCTATTGAATATGTGATTTTTTTGTGAAATTGGTGGAATTTTGTGGAATTTAAATTGATTAATTTAAACTATGAAATTGATGGAATTTTAAGAAATTTATGTTGA
This sequence comes from Viscum album, assembly GCA_963277665.1. Lineage (NCBI taxonomy): Eukaryota > Viridiplantae > Streptophyta > Magnoliopsida > Santalales > Viscaceae > Viscum > Viscum album. The sequence goes on along the minus strand of OY728128.1, from coordinate 408,666,017 downwards.
TTAATTTAAATAGTGAAATTATTTTGTTGAAATTGATTTCATTATTGTATTTTATAAAAATGGATAAAAATGGATTAAATAGAATCATTTTTATCAAGGAAAAGAAAATATTATTAATTAAAACCCCAAGTGTTAGTTTTTAAATAAAAATACACTTATTTGAAATAGAGAATGGGATTAATTTAATTTTAAACGAATTTGTCATGAATTGGGAATATTTTGTTGTATTAGAGAACATACAAGCCTATGTAGTTAATGATTTATGTCACGGCCCATCCTCAGGGCCCGGCTAGCCATAGGTCAGAAGCTGGCGACTAGCACCAAAGGCGTAAATCCCAATAAAAAAGGAAGGCATTGCCATTACGAAACGAAAGCACACACAAACATATTACAAGTAGAAGCTACACTAATTAATGTAGTATAACAAATGTTCTGAAATTATGAGGGGCTATAAATACAAGCCCAAAAAAAAGATACAAATACAACTGCAAGTAAAGTACAACTCAAAGGGAAATAGGTGAAAGGTGACAAGAAGCTCCTGGATCGTCCTCCGGGTTCCTACCTGAAGGGTAAGTATAGATGTCTTCCTCAGCACTCCATGTATGTCTGTCTCATTCGGGTACCGACTCATTGTGAGGTCCACCTCCTTGTAATGATTCGTCATGAGATCCACCTTCGGGTGCCGACTCGTCGTGAGATCCACCTCCGGGGACCGTCTTGCTCTACAAGCCCCAACCACGATCAGTGATGTCCGTCATCTACAACCAACACAACAAGGTGCGGGCATTGCCCGTGCAGGGGTGAGTATATGATACTCAACAGGGACACTGAGACCCCCAAGGACTCACTAAATCTAATGAGGATAATCACAAAGAAAGTTTTCAGCAGATAACCCTTACTTAGATATAAGGCCATACTTATACCTATGTAACCACGTAACCCATCTCAGCCACTTGGTGTCACACAGATATGAAGTCGACGAATAAACACTACATAGGTATATTCCAATACATATACGTAAGTTATCTAGTAACCCATCTCAATGATTAGGAAAAAACAAATGTAAAAGACTCAGCTCAAACCAGGATTTTCATTATCGAAACCGTAACTGCTGAAGAGCTCTGTCTCTGACGAGTACAATGATCCTATCACAACTCCGAGGTACTTCTCACTAACCTAAGTCTACTCAGGAATTCCTCCTGTCGAGTAATGCAAGTCTTCCACCTCACAAAGTAGTGCTCCTCTGCCATGGCTCTTCCACCTCACACAGTAGTGCTCCCCCTCATAGCCTACAAAGGTAATCATCATGTCGTGTACCGGGGGCCTGCCACATCACAAATTAGTGCTCCTCCGCCATGGGTCTGCCACCTCACAATGTAGTGCTCCCCACTGGGCTATGAAAGTCACTCCGAATCGAATCGGACAAGTAGTCATCAGGTCTCAACGAGATACACGGTATCCTTACTCCGTGCGCTCGTCTCTGGGAGGGTCCACTCCACGAGCTACAGGTTGATACTCCAAGTATCACAATGTCCCACGAATAAGTATCTCAAAGGACTCCCTCGTCTTAGGGGTCTCAACGCATCAGACAGCGCGTCAATCGGACGCCCAGTCTATGAGTTATTTGCTTTTTCATCTCAGGGGCCCTGTTGGTTTCATGTACGAACCAACCCGAACATATCTCAATTATACCTTGAACTCACATAAGGATTACATAGAGGGACTGTTTCATGACATGATGACCATCACCACTGACGGTTCATCAAACGAACGTCTGGCCTGAAAGTTATCGGCTTTTCCGTTCCAGGGGCCTAGTTGGATATTGGGTACAATCCAACCCGGTCATACATCAATTGCATCCAAACCTCGAGTGTTGTAAGCGAAAAGGTCTGTCTCACTATGAGGAATCCAACAAAGTCGACGACACGTCAACTGGACTCCTCGAGCTCATGTTATAGGCATTTCCGCTCCAAGGACTCGGTTGGTTTCGTGTTCGAACCAACTCGGCCATACCCAAAGTTCTTCGACACCTTGAGTTTAATATACCAAAATGACCGTCTCAATCCAAGGATCGTGTTTCAATTGACGGTGCGCCAATCGGAGGTCTATAGTCCATGTTACGTGTGTTTGAACGAATCTTCCCGCTTTTGGGGGGGGTTTGGGCCCGGACCGACCAAACCCAAGACCCCCTGGGTCGGCCCGAACTGGGTCTACCTGACATAGGTCCGGGTCCGGCCCCCATGGGCATAGCTCGGCCCGACCCAACAGGAGGCCCGATCCTGCGTGGGGCCCGACCCAGCGGCAGGGCGCTCAGTATTTTACTGAGCGTCACAAGGGGGGGGCACTTCCCCCGCACCTTGTAACGGAGGCCCCACATAGGGGGACCGCCTATCCAGCACCGAGGGTTACTACCCCCAGAATTCTGAACAGCCGGCCAGGTTGACCGGCCGGTGCCGCCGCCGCGGGACCCTGTTGTCCCGCCCTCCAAGCGCCGATGTCCAGTATTATCTGACCGCCTCCAGGTCTTCCTCCGCGGCCAAAGGGCTATGGATCATGATGCTCTAGCAGCTGGGGAGTTCGTTCTCCCCCTATCGGTGACTGAAGCGGCCTTAGGTCGAGACCCTTCTTCGACCAGCGCAGCGCGTCAGCGCCATGCCCCTCTGCCACGACCTGCCGCGACCGCAACCCTTCAAGATGCCCCGGCACGGCACGACTGCGCCATGCCCCTCCGCCGCGGCCCTTTCTCTGGCTGTGGCCTGTTCCGACCTTAACAGTGTTGTGCTACGGTGCCACACTCCATCGCCGTTGTTCCCTCGTTTCTGTGGGGTGCGACGGCATCGTGCCGTCAACGTTCCAATCAACAATGAAGGACAACAGTAAAAAAAGGGAGGAGGGTAGGCTGTGTTTGTGGGGTCTAGCCCCCTCCCGTTATTCATTAACAAGCGGCTAAATGATTAACGATGAACTCCCAAATATTTATGAACATAGAGTCAATCCCCTACCTCTAAGAAGACGTTCGTTGGGGTTGCAGTAGACGGGCGTCGTTCTGTTAACTACGGGAAGGATGAAGCCGAGGTTGGCATCAACATTCTCCGCATTCTTCGTTGGAGAGGATATTATTTCATCATGTGTTTGGCATCGCAATACTTTTCCAGTGCTTCGTCGCTCGGTGAAGCTGTCCCAAAATCTTCTCCCAAGCTCCCTATATATAGGATAGGGGGAGAGGTATGTAACAATCGTGGAATTTATGATGGTTCATTTATTTGGAACTTTCCTAAATTCCAAAAATGTGGTTAAACAATATAAAAATGGGGTCGGGTGAATGAAATTGCGTTGGCGCTATTTAAGTGGTGTGTTGACACTACTTAAGAGTAGAGGATTCCAAGAAGTTTCCCCCACATAGCTTGGATCAAAACATATGACACGAATCAATTTATTTTGACATATAAAATTAGTTGACACAAATTAATTTCATGTCGACCCATAACATTAAATCACAACAATTAGTTATTTTACGTCGACCCATAAAATTAAATGACAACAATTAATTTTACGTCAACTCATAAAATTAACTGTGAGAAATTAATTTTACTTCAACACATAAAATTAACTGACATCAATTAATTTTACGTCGACCAATTAAATTAATTGAGTTCAATTATAATTATGTTGACATATAAAAAAAATTTATGGGGGGTTTGAGAGGTATCCTCTCCCTCCCCATTAAATGGGAGGTTAGGGTCTGGCGGTTCCACCAACAACTCCCATGTGGAGCTTCTAACCACTTTATCCGAACTGTATGTGTTTAAAAAATTAAATTAAATTATTCACATATTTTATTTTATTAACCCATGTAAAACCCCAAAAACTAACTTTAATAACCAATCATCCACCATTTAGGTGAATGTCTTCATAAGAGAATATCGACAATGCATGTTCAACGGTGGCCTCATTATTTGATTCTGTGCACCGTTTCAAATGTTATAAAATGCTGCTCGTACATTTACTGAACGTACCCGAAAAAAAGTTCATAAAATTATTATCAGTCACCCTCAACCCACTACGGTCAGGGTTAGGATCTTCCTAGGATAATCAATCCCCAATTAACTAAATGATACTCTCAGATTTTCAATTCGAGTTACCTTTTAGAAGTAATTAATTTTACAATAAAATTATTTTCACTTAATTATTTTATTTACGGTCAAAAACTAACTTTCTCTGGTGGCTCGTGTTGGCCAAATTTAGTATTTTATTAAAGGAATCATACCCTCACCTGTTCATTGGTGGACTCAGATTTCTAATCCGAGTTACATTTTGTGAGTTATAAGAATTTAAAAAATAAAATTACTTTATTTAATTATTTTATTTACGGTAATGCCATTTTTGGGTTTTCCCACAGGAGGCTTGTGCCAACTAAAATTAAGTCACACCTAGGGTAAACCAACCATCCTAAGCTCAATGGTGTCAATGTATTTCCGATACAAGTAAATGTTTAAGTGTTATTCCACTTTTTCAGTAAAACTACATACGAACCTTAATTTATGTTTAACAATATTTCAGAAAATTATTCCGGGAACACCATGCCTCAGAATCAGCTGTCGTCAGAAACTATGTACTCATAAAACTCTAAAGAATTTATGAAAAAAATTTCCCTTGAAATTTACGTGTCTTTACAATTTAGTTTGGCAAACACTCTATGATGTTACAACCTCACTAAAACATAAATTCACACTTCACATCCCCAAAGGGATTATTATGGAATCATTTTGAATAGTGTCACGGGGAAATGTGTATATCCATATTTCTATATAACCATCAGTATGAAGGAGTTACATAGCCTAGAACTATCATACATTTTGAATGATGACCATGTTTCTATTTGTTTTGTATTTAAAATACATACCATTATTCTTATAAACAATATTACATTCCAATTGAATTTATATGATCTAATTATTATAAAATGTTAATAAAAGGAATTTTGGAAAATTATTTCCATCATTTTAAATGTAAACCATTGTCTGTAAAAATATGACTTTGAAATGATAAACTTGTTTGTTTAAAATTGAAACATTATTTTCCTAATTAAATTTAGTATCTTATTATGTATTTCTTTTTAAGACCCTACTAGGAATATTGCTCAAACCCTATATGTGACAATTGGTGCTTTCATATTATCTCTTTCTAGGTTTGAGAAGGGTAAAATAACCACTAGGTGGTGGTTATAGCAATTGATATTTAGTAATTGAGAGTTGAGTCCATTGAGACTTGGGTTGTTCTGTCAGTTTTTTTGGTAATTTCATGCTGTAATTTGCGTTTTCATAACTTTTTGAATTACAGTACACCTCCCCCTATAGAGTATATATATTATGAAAACTGAATTTTTTATCTTTATTCCATAGTTTTTTTGGAAAATTAATTCCCACATTCATTTTTTATATGATTCTTGGTTATAGTTACAAACTTGTGAGGATCCAGAATTCCCTTAATGCTATGTCAGTGCTGGATTGGTTATTAAGTTTCCACATTTCCCAAGATAGTTCTTGAGAATTTTGTATATGTTATCTAGTGTGATCTTATTATCCTAATTTCTGAATGAATATTGGTAATAGTTTCATGACTTATGATGTAGTAGTGCCTAGAAATCTCTCACTGCAATGAGCATTAAGTCACCTGGGGTGGTTTGGGAATGATTCCTTGAAGATTAGTTCAAGTTTTTTCCCAATTTTTTAATTCTATATAACAAAATTAGAATCTTTTATATCTACATGATTGGATTAATTTTACCTTTTTACTCAATATGAGTATAAAATTGATATATTAAATGTTGTTTTCTAATGTTGTGTAGAATCATACCTCTATGAAGATATGTGAATCTGATCTATGAGGAAGCTACCATTGGACCATAGAGAGAAAACCATATTGTGGACCTAAATATGGTTGAGGTGATTGTGTGTAAAATCTAATATTTGGGACAGGAACCACAACCAATTCACTCTTCGGATCTCTTTGTGGAACATCAAAGGGATGATTTATAGAATCGTTCTCAATAGTTTCTTACACAAATCCACTATAATTAAAATGATCCAATGATCCTCAAGATGTTGGGGAATTCTTAAAAAATATCAATCATTTTTTTAGGTTCATGGAAACTAATGATGAATTATAGGTGATTTGTGCCACCAACATGCTAGTAGGACCGAAAAAAATATGGTGATACAAAATGGTCACATTCAATAAGAATGAGTTCATAGAGTGGAAAGACTCATAAGATCATTTCTATAATAATTTATGTCTAGAATTTATTGTTTTGGACAAGGATACATATATTTTCAGACCTGAGGGTTTGAGTTTCGACTATGATATGATATTCATTATTAGGTTTTCATGCAGAATATACTCTCTTATACAGATGTTCTAGATAGAGCACTAGTTTTTGAAATGGAATTTTCATGAAAGTTAGGGCTTATGAGAGTTTTGTTTTCTCTTAGTGGAAGTGTGAATTATTCTAAGGTGAAGATGAATCATGTTGATTGTCATGGATTTTCTTGATAGAATGGTCATTCAAGAACCCATGCAATGCATGGAAGAAGAAAAAGGGGTTTTACTGCTGTGTAAATACAAGGAATTCAATTTTGTTTTTCATGGAGGATCCTATGAATTGTGGATCCATTTGACATTCGGGTCATATAAGAATGTTTTACCATACATTTTATGCTCTGCATAGTGTCATGATATCATCAGTGTCATCTAAAAATGTGGTGAAATAAGATGAATCATGAACCAAGGGGTTCCATCCACACACATCCATAACCGAACTTCTTAACACAATGTAAGATACTTCATTAGAAGTAGATAAGGGTCCAATTATTTTCAGAGGTACATTTATTATAGTGTCGCCATTAGTGACATATTTATTTGATAATAGAGGATCTCATTTGTTTATCTCAAACCATATTGATAATCTAAAAAATATTCTTATGAATCTTTTTTCTTCTATGATGGATATCACTAAATCCCTAGGAACAAAGAGATAAAATGGTCTCCATAGTCCCACATGTATTTTCTCTCTATCAGATGTTGATGTTTCTCAGATTTTTCTTATTGTGAACATGAAACAACTTTATGTCATATTCATGATGGATTGGATAATTTCTAATAAATCCTGAGTTGATTTTTATCTATGATGGTTCTCATTTAATACACCTTATGGTGAATGTCAAATATTTCAAAGTGAATGGGACATAGAGTTGAGAATAAACAGACCATCATATCCAATGTTGTGGAATGAAATATCTATTTCTTCTTTTGATCTAGAGTGAGGGCCCTTTATTGGATATCTCCCCCATGTTTTTATTGATATTAACAATGCTTTTACTTCTGAATTATTAGTGTTCCCAAAGATAAGGAATGTATAATTTTCTAATTATTTGGTAAATGGTACTAAACTGGTGTCTATAAATTCTTAGCACATTGAACCAGCTAAAATAAAAGATTTGAAGTCACAGTTGGATGATTTTCTAGAGAAAGGCTTTATATGCATGAGTGTGTCACCTTGGGCTGGGCTGGTTCTCTTTTCTAAGAAAGATGATGGGAAACATAAACTTTGAGTAGATTATTTAAATCCTATTAATGCAACAGTAAAGGAAATGATTTATCATCCATGGATTGATGACATGTTTGATTACTTGAATGGGATGAAGTTGTCCCAAATGGCATTTCTTTGATCTGGTTACCATTAGTTGTGAATAATATAATCTAACAATCCGAAAACCAACCTTCAAAGTATGTTTTACAATTATGAGTACCTTGAAATTGATTTTGTATTAACTAATGCTCCTAAAGTCTTTATGGATTTGATGAAAATTATTCTCCATAAGTATAAAGATACAATTTTTATTGTATTTTTTAATGACATCCTCATTTACACGTTATTAGTGGAGGAACACATGTTTTATTGAAGAACAGTTTTTGAATTATTGAGGAATCAATGATGTTATGCCAAGCGTTAGAAATGTGATTTATGGATTTAGGAAGTGATTTTCATGAGACACGTGGTGTGAGAATATGGTGTTTTAGTTGACAGTAGGATGGAGAATGTTGTTTTGAAATGGGAGAAACCATTAAATAACTTAATGATTCAGATTATATTTAGAATAGACTAGTATTATCTTTAATTTTTAAGGAATTATAAATGATAGATTCTCCAATAAGTGACATAAATCAGAAAAATGTATGTTTACCTTTGATGATAAATCCTTGAATTATTTTTTTCAGTCGAAACATATTATAACTATGATGACGACATTGAAATTCAAATGGCCAGGTAGTGTTATGTGGTCATTTGTGATGTATATGGATCAAGATTGGGATATATTATTATTTTGGGTTATAACGTCATTTATTATGAATTCAATCATCTTGGTCCACAGAAGAATAATTACCCAACACATGATGTTGAATTTTATGCTATGATTCACATGGTTAATAATTTTAAACAATAACTTTTTGTAAAATGGTTTACAATGTTCTCTAACCACAAAATCTTGAGTTATATATTCATTCAAAAATATATGAGTCTTTCCTATAGGATTTTGGTGAAATAACTCCAATCATTAGACATTGACATCACAAATACCATAGGCGAAGAGATTTCTATCATAGATACTTTGATTAGGAAATTCCCATCCCATGTGTTGAAAGAATCTTTGAAATAGTGGAACTTGATGGGTATCATTGTACAATTTCATATAATAGTTTGGTTATCAAAGCATGAGATTTCCTTCACTTGTTTTCAGTTTTCATCCTCTCTTGTCATGATGATTCATCAGTAACAACCTATTGATGATGAGTTCAGTAGCATTGGAGACACTATTAATGATTGGTAGAGTATACCTGATTGGTCATTCTCCACCACAAGAAATATATACTATAATAATAATTTCATTGTACTATTTGTGGTATGAAAAAATGAGATGGGGGATAGAAAATATTCCACGTGGGTTCTGTACCCAGGAACAATGAAGATGTTCTATGAAAAGCGATTAAAATTATGTTGTCTAGGTAAGGGATGTGGAATTGTTGAGTTTGTCTCTTGTTGATATAAATGCACACAAGACATGTCCCAACACCAAAAAGCTTCGAGTTTGTTTTAGCCACTTCTAGTTACTACATAGAAGTGGGATGATATCTCTATAGTCATTGTAGTAGGGTTACAGCGCACCTATTGAAAGAATAATATGATATAGGTTGTGTTTGAAATGATTAATAAGTCCTATCAATTTATACCAATTCAAGATATATGTAATTTTGAGATGTTTTGAAATATATATGTGAAAGATATTGTTCATATTCAAGGATTTCCAAATACTATAGTCTCTAATAGTGATACTCAGATCAGTTATAATTTTTAGAGATGCCATCAGGTGGAACTAGGATCCTAAGTACATATGAGTGTGGCATAACATCCAAAATATAATTGTCAGATAAAAATAACTGTACCGATTCACGAAGATATGATATGTTCTTGTGTTACTGACATTCTTGGGGGCCTTGGATGACCATCTAGGGCTGGTTGAGTTTTCTTATAACAATATTTACCAATCTTTAATCTGAATGTCTCGTTTTGAGGCCTTTTTGGACAACCTTGTAGATATCTATTATTTTAGTTAGAGGTTGTTGAATATTTCTTTATTAGACATTGTTTGTTTCATGGGATGAAAAAAATATTCAACTAATTCTATAGAGAATTTTTATTGCATAGATCATATATAAGTATAATTATAATCATCACCATAATCCTTAAAAATTTTCAGATGGTGATTTAGTGTTCCTGAATGTTTCACCGTGGTTTTGTCATTGATGACATGCATATAAATTGAAGCTTTATCCTTGTTTTGTGGGGGCTTTTAATTTAGTTGAAGGGGTGATAAAATTGTCTTATCATTTATCCCTTCCACCAATGTGAATGTTGATAAATATTGTGTTCTATGTATTTCATCTCTAAAAGTATCTATCTAATTCATCTCATGTTCTACGTTGGGTTTATCATGAGTTTGAAATTGACTTATCAATGATTTAACATCAAATATGATAGTTAATTCAGAATCATAGGTATTATATGGGAATATAATATCTATGTTTAGAGTGATATGGTAGCAAGATTCTAATTCTCATGAGATATGGGAGGGGGATACACTTATAAGAGAGAAGTGGCCTCATATTATTGGCATGAAAGCCTCTTAGTTGGCATCTTCGGACATAATGTTTCAATTTTTGGGAGTTTGTAACATCATTTAACTAATTTTAATCATTCTTAAACCATACATTTATCATTCTATGGGTGGGTATTGGGGGTATAGTTTCTAGTTAAATATTCAGAAATCTTGAATGTTTCTGGGTAGTGCACGCTTGGATCAAGGTTTTCCAAAACCATGAACCCTATTAGTGAAAACTATGAAAACCTAGGAAGTGGGTTTTATGTGGTTAGAAAATAATTTATAAAGCTTTGAACCAACATATAATAAACCATGAAATAGAATAAAAGGGGAAGACAATAGGGTGCTTAGGTTGTCTTAACTATGTAGATCTAACCAACTATCCAATCGTAGAAGTATTAGTTAATTTAATATTATTTTTAGAACACTTGAAACCATTTATTATGTTTCTATATGGACCTAATATGAGTCCCTATGATTTCTTCTTCCAAGTGAGCTACAATGATATGATTTTCCCCTATACATTTTCCCAAAATAGATCAAATATTTGTGAGTGGAATTCGATCTCTACCTAACATGTTTACTCATCAGTTATCTTTATCCTGCTATCTCTCTCTTCTCGTCACAAATGATCATTAGATCACCATTTTTGGATGATATATTGATCTTTGTTTTAGATCATGAATATTTGGAATTATTCTTAGATCTATTTTTTTCGTCACTCATCATAGGATTTTACCATATAGTGTGTGGTGTTTTGAGATCCCATGTTTCCATGGTAGGTGGTTCCGTTAAAATTTTAAAATTTAATTAACCTTATATTTCTTGTTTTAATTTCTTTTTTTTATTAAAATTTAATTTTTGGATATAAATCAAATTACTTTCAATTTCTAGTTTCAAAACCTATCTTAATTAAATTGTGGTTTAAAAATTTTATTTGAAATGAATTTGGAATAACCTAGATATTCAATTAAATTTGGTAATGTTTTTTTAATTAATATAATCTTATAGAATTTATATTGATAAATTGTTTGAATTTGTGAAATTTAATTTTTTAATTTAAATTGTAAAATATATTTTATGGAATTGAATTCCAAATTTTATTTGTGAAAATAACATAAAACAGTTTCGATTGAAACCAATGTATTCTATCTTGTAAATTGGATTTTTTTTAAAAACAAAGATAATGTTTTAAAATGGAAATTGGAATATTTGAAATGGACAATGGTATGAATAGATTTTTAAATAGATTTTAAATGAACAAACCATCATGTATTAGAGAATATCCATGGATTTGTAGTTTGTGAGTAAAACAGGACAACACTCTACGATGTTTCAACGTCACTAAACATAAATACAATATGTCACTTCATGTACAGGATGATGATGATGTACTTCTCACCTATGATGAAGGGACATGTGTATACATATATTTCCAGGCCATCGTGAGTGTGAGGGAGTCACATTTCCTATAACAATCATACCATTTGAACGATGTCCATTTTTCTTATATATGTTTTTCCATAAATTCCACTACTGTTTTAATTTGATTTTTATTCCCTCCATATTTATTGAAATTTTGATTTTAATTTTAATATTATATGTTTTTAAAATTAATTACAACATTTTAAACCAAAGCCAGATTTTTTTCAATATTCATTGGAAATTCTAATCCGGTTTGTATAAAATTGAAATATTTATTTAGTTAATTAAATATTGAATATTATTGTGGGATACATTGTTATACCACAATAGGATTTTATCTCAAACACTAAATGTACCTTTAGGTGTCGATAGTTTAACTCCTTCTATTTTTGAATCGGGGAAAAGAACCACTTGGTGGTGGTTCATTCTATTGTTCCTTGGGTTATGGTATATTAGTCTACATAGACATGGGTTGTTAGTTCAATTTTTTGGTACATTGATATAGTAATTTGGTTTTTGTTTACTTATTTGACTTCAGGTAGACCTCCCCCTATGGTTTTTTTTCTTACTGAATTTTTTATTATTCTTCTTCAATGTTTGTGGAAAATTCAGTCTCTTTATTTTTTATGATGCAAGGTGCCAATCATCATCCCATGGGGCTCAAGAATTCCTTTAGAGGTATGTTGGTTTTTTAGTATTTATTTGGTTACTATGGTATTTTAGATGGTTCATGACAATATATAAGAAAAAAATCCAATTTTACACATAAAAATATGTCATTTTCTAGTGGTAGTTGGTTGGCCTTTTAATGGAGAATTTATTTATCAAATTATTTTTTTACTTTTATATATGTTATATATCAAAATAAACATCATTTTTAAATAATAATATCAATATTTTCTTAGGGATAATTTATTATAAATTCTTTTATAACATTCAATTTTTGGTGAAAAGTAATAATAAATTAATTTATTTTAAAACTAAATTTTCATTTAAATAATTTATAAGGACAATGTTAGGTCCAAAAGGGTCCCAAATACCCTATGTGAGGGTGATTAATTTTATAGATATTATTTTCTAAATTCTTCCTTTAAAAATAGATATTGACATACTAATTATATGGGTCACACTGACTGAAAAATATTATTAATGATTATATTATTTTTTCCTTCATTACATGATCCTAGTGTATTAAATATTTTATGAGAAATAAGGCACATGGAATCATAGTTTTTTACTTGGTTCACCCTCATTTGGATAAATCCAAGGAGTATACAATGAAGATGTGTCTATTGTACCAAATTTGTTATTGCTCACCACCAATAAAGATTGTTCGGGATATATCTCGTTCATACCCAGTCACACTGGATTTACAAGGTTCAGGGTTTTATAAATGCATTTCCAGGGGTGAATCCCTATTTATTTTTCTATAGATCACTTCAAATATAATGTATTTACATTAGATGTACTAGGAAATTCCTTCTAATCAACATTCACGATGCTCACTGCCTTCACGAAGATCCACTATTTTGTTTCTCAAACAGCCTTTTTGAGGATCCAACATTTCCATCAAGATCACTTAGAGTTCGTGAAGAATAACTATTTCATGAAGCTCAATTATCTTTCGTATAGATCCTTCCTTTAATGAATCCTACTTATACATCACAAATTCCATTACATATGTGATGATCATATCATTCTGATGGATTTTACCGCCATCAGAATCTTCTTCAAAAATAATCTTGATGAACAAGCCTTCGTTAACCTCTTCTCGATTCCAGAGTCTTAAAATTTTATTTAATTCTATATCTTTTTTCTGAAGTAGGTATAGGCCTATTAATAGACATTCCATCGATTCTATTAGTTTTTGTGCCCCATCATCACAATCTGACAATGCTCCTTGATTTCCTTGGCAATGATCCCTTTTCTATGTTGTTCCATTGAAATTCACCATTCATGATTCTTATCGTAATACCATATCCATCAATCACAAAATCTCACCACTATGATTCTCCACTCGAGATGATCCTCATCATTATTGTTTATGATGCTCTTTAGATTCACAGATCTCTCTATCATAAATTTTGCACCATTTTGAAACCCACTCCATGAACCCTATCCTTTCTCAATTCGTGTATTTGACATATTTTAATATGTACTTCATGGAAATTAAATTACCAAAATTATATCCAAACTACAAATTTTAAACCCCAAAAATTTAGCAAACACTAAGAACAACATCACCATGTGTAGGCAATTTTGTATACCACATCCAGGGAATCCATTGTTTTTTCATATATTTCTTTCAGCATATTCTGTCTATAATATCTCTAGAGCTCCACAACATACCTTGAAAACACAATTTCTCTAAAAACAAAAATTTCCATAAATGATTCAATGATACCTTGAGGTACGTTTTCCCAACAATACCCCCTTCATGATTATTGAAAAAAATATCAAATTTTTACACCTCGTTGACACTTCATCCATCTTCTACTACCATTCGCTTCTTGTGATTCAGATAGAGATCAAATATTTACTCAACACATACTCAAAGACCACACGATCCATGCTCAATGTATGAAACATTACTAAAATGATAATTTTGTCCTTGAGTAACATCATTCCATTTCAAAACCACTCATTTAAATTGACCATGAACCTTAACTATCATGATATACAATCATTGATTGATCAATTTTAGAATCTTCAAATATAATACCCCCCCCCCAATTCACCTTCCCCTCTTGTCTCACTACTTCACATTTCATCTTATCCTTGTGTATTGATAAATACATTATTTCCATTAAATAGCCACAATTTATCCCCTTTTTCAATGAACAATAAGACCACAAATTTGAGAGATGAAATTGTGAAAAGAAAAAATATCTATATATTAGGTAAAACACACCACACCTAGAGAAGAGGGGGTTACACTTCAACACATATTGATGTTAGGGGAATCAATTAAAATCTCAGAGCTAGTTTATGCCTCTAAAACTATTTGTTGTGTATGGCCTTTAGCATAATGTCTGTAACCTGTAGTTCTGTAGCAACGTACTCCAACTTCACAATCCCTTACTCCACCTTCTCCTTAATAAAATAAAAATTTATTTCTATGATATTTGTCCTTGAGGGATAAAATACTTATTTCAATAATTTATAGAACATTAATTAATAGGATTGATTGTGATCAGATACACCCCTTTAACTCATATATCATCCAGCTACTACTTCATCCACAATATCTATGTTCATGCTTGAGTACACACTATATACTCATCTTATACAATGTTCAATGAAATGAATTAATTTTTTAGATTGAAAAGAAATAGACAATAATAAAATATAGAAATCACATACTAAGGTTGATTTTTTGTCATCTTCTAATTCCATCCAATAAACATTTGTACATTCTAATTAATCTTTCTAGGATTTATCATTATACATAAAACAAAAATCCAATATGCCTTAGATATGCTTAAGTATAATTTTATCTTAATGGATGTGGAATTACGTGTGATGTCATTGAAACTACCTTGGATGACATGTGGAAAAAATATGTAGTTTTTTTAATATAAAGTACAATAAGATTTCAATGATCTACCCGTATTCGGTGACCTTATACCATTTCCTTCATCATCCAATGATAGTTTCATCCAGGTATCCAATAGAGTCAACATCTCCATTGAATTATCCTATCAAAATCTTGTAAAAACCTATATGGAATATTTATATTGACAAATATATGGGTCATTATTTTCTCAGGTTACTTGTAAACCAATGAAAATTTTTAGTTCACCATTCATTGAAATTTCGAAATTACTTTTCATGAATTCGGAAAACTATCTACACTATGCTTCATATGATCCTCCTAATATTATATCATCGACATATAAAATAAATATCATCCTTTAATTGCTGGAATGGTTGACATATAGATTGTAATAATCTCCACTAGTTTAATATCTGAGCTTTTTTAAAAACTAATATAGTTGTTAATACCATTCTATTAGAGTATGATTCAAACCACAAAATTACTTCTTCAACTGAAGAACAATATTATCATGTTTATAAATGAGAAAACCATCTAGATACTCAATTTACTCTTCTTCTTCCATAACACCATTCAAAAATGTCAACATGAACACCATCTAGATAGCTTTTATCTTTTGTTCCACTATAATGGATAAGAATCACTAGATTATCTCAAAAAATGAAAATTGTGAAAATGCCTCATCAACATTGATACCCTCTATTTCAATGTGACCTTTTCATAGTATTTATTATTTTTTTCGAATCAATGCACCATATTCTGTAATCATGTTCAGAATGATCCATTTAGTCACCATAATATTATTATCTACTGGCCACAACACAATCTCTAATGATTCATTCATCTTAATATGCTAAAACTCATCATTCTTAGTCTGAACCTAGTTCTAATATCAAGACGCTTCATCATCATTACCTTCATCCAAATCATTATTTAATCTTTTACTCACCTGGAGATGCTTACCTGCTCATTACTACCGTATGGAAATTGTTCAGTTTCATGTTAAAAATAAATTTTATTTTCTACTATAGTAAAATCATTTACATAAACTACTATTTTATCCCTATTATGAATCATTTATAACATTTTCTTTTATCTTCCTTTTATCAAGAATATAGTTTGATGATACCATGTTTTTAGATCAATATAATTATTCATGAAATACATGAGTATTGATGATTCTCCATTATTTGGTATTATTGATGCAATATGACATAAATTTTCATCTTTTATATCCCAGAGAGATATTACATATGATTAGGATATTTAATTCTCTCCATTTGATGTATAACTATTCATGTTGTTGGGCCTAATGTTTTGATCCACCATCATTCTACTTATCCTGCATCATTTGTTCTCATTGTGGCACATTGTAATAAGCCATCAACAATACCACAAAGAAAACTATGTTAGAAATCGATGTAAGAAACAAGTGATAGAGTTAACAAAACAATTATTGACCAACATACTGAATTACATATATACATTTCACAAATAAATATACCATTAACTCCATACAATAAATTATTCCATATAAATTAATTACATATTTTGACGGATTTGAATGAGTTAAAATTATTGATCACATCACATAACCAATTTGAATCATTTTGTAACACATCCCCTTTGATCATACCACCTCTTGAACCTGAGACATTTGAAAATTAGTTAATATAATTTATATACATAGGTAGATGGGGATATCCAGAATCCTCTAGAAGAGGATTTTGGATGATCCTAGTGGAAAAAGCATTGATACTTTATTCTGAATCATTTTACTCTTTTTGTGCTCATTACAGCTACCCAGATAACCTCAACTAATGTGGCCATATCAAAAAAAAATCTTTACCCACATTCTCAGTCTTCTTCTAATATTTTTGTTCTGTGGGTTTTTCATTTTTCACAATTTAGGTTTTATACCAAATAGTATAAATGTCATTCTTGAGACACCACATGAATTCCATTTTTCATGATTCATTCTATGAGTAGGAATCTCTCAACTAGAATTATTTTCTTTCTTATTCCCCGATTGGAGGGAATATACTATTGACTTAAATTTTTTCTTTTTACCACAAAATGTTCTATTTTTGAGAAATTAATTATTCATATTTATTTTCATTGTTATCTGAATCAAATCAATAAGATAAACTGGGAGTGATTTCATTAATAAACGTACATTATTCTATCTCTAAAAAAAATTTATCATCCCATTTTCTTCAAGGTTTTATCACATTCAATCAATGTATGTTGTTGAGAGTGTTAAAAAAGAGGTGATTGATAGACCTTTAATTGAGGTTTTTATGATTCCATTGAGGTCATAAACCTAATTTTCAGCATTCCATGTTGACTTGTAGTATAGTATTTTTTGTTATACACAGCCTCTGCTGGGGATGTCCTTCTGGGTTCCTTTTCCTTCCCTAGTTTATTCTTGGGGTAATGACTTTAAAAATTTCCATGATCATAACATATAAAAAATATTCTAGTAAAGGAAAATCTAATTTCATTATATCTCAGCTGAGATGTTGACTCATCCAAAGAACTTCAGAGGTTGATCCCTTAATCTTCTTGAAACATATTCAAGGTGTGTACCCTTCCTCCATAATAATAACACATTAAAACTACTTTCTTATCGGAGAATTTTTTTTCATCTGAATTTTAAAGAAGCATCTACTTATTCAGAAATTTAGTAATATTTCTATCTTCACAGCATAAAATATATTCCATTTCCTTTAAAAAATATTATTTTGACCATGAGTTCCATGGAAATAGAACATGTCGTAGATACTTTTTTTAAATTCTTTTTTAGATCTATCTCTAGAACCGTCATGATGTTAATTATCTTTAATAATTTTCACAACATTCATCCTATCATGCATGGAATGGGGATCATCATATCCAATATTAGATTTTGAAAACCATATGTCCATTGATATGAGAAAATATGTTCCTTTTAATCCTCATAAATATCATCTTTTATTGTCATTTCAACATCAACTACTAAAGTATAATAAAAAGATAATTGCAATGCATCCTTTATTTTAGGATTTCCATTGGCATTGGATATCTCTAACTATTTCTTCACTAAATCATTATCCTCTCTCAATTTTTGAATCTTTATATACATTTATTCATGTTGATCATTAATTTATTTCTTATGATTCTTCCCTCTACTCATACCATCCTCCAATTCAAATGTGAGCATATCCACTATGTCACATTTCTCTTTAATTTAAAATTTTTATTGAGAAACTGAATCATAACACATGAATTGTTTTATGGTAAACTATGGTTATTCTAAACATGTTAAGACAACTATGTAATAAGATCATCATTTATATATTTGAGATTTTGAATTTCATCTATCTTCTTTTTCACATCATTAACATAAACTTTTAGTTTTTATATTATTCTTGACATAATTTGTAGTTCCTAATCTCGAGATTCATACTTCTCCCTCATATTAGTAGCCTCTTCAATAAAACATTGATTTAAATCTCTTTGTTTTTTTGACATATTGTCATGTTTTTGGATCTTAATATCATTAGATTTAATTTCATCATCCAATTTATGATCCAATACCTTTGATTTTTTGGAAACATCCACATTTGGACTTATTGGAATTTATTTATCATAAGTTTTTTTTTTGAAATCACTCTGAATTTAATGTTATTCACTCATTCCTATAGAATCGTTGAATTAATCTTACTTTTTTCAACATGATTGATCCAAACCATTATCCAGAAAACTATTCAATTCCTTATATTAAATCACTCATTTCAAAAAACACTTCCACACTATGGAATACCACATGACTTCATCTTTATCTATTAATTTATTCTATCTTCCATGAACACCAAGATAAGTGATTATTGAGACTTTAACATTAAAAATATTCTAAACCATGTAAGATAAAAAAATATCACAAAATAAACCTACCATGTGATACAATTTTTTTATGTCCAAAAGGGGCATATATACCCTAAAAGGGGGGGGGGTTTGGGTGTGGATATTATTTCCTAAAATAATACCTCCACAACAGATCTTGACATATTTATTAAAAGGGTTAGTTTATTTTCATATATGTGTTAATGATTCTATTATTCTATCCTTATTTATCTAATGATGATGAATTAAATGTAATGTAAGAATGTATTCACAAAGATGCTTGTATTTTTTCTTGGTTCACCCTCACTACGATACATCAAAAAAGAATACAAAAATGATGTGCAGATTGTATAAAATTCACTAAGGATCAATGCTTATAATGACTGTTAAATATAGATCTAATCTATACCCAGGCTCACTGGCTTTACAAGGATTAGGTATTTCTCACTACATTCCAAAGAGTCACTCCCTATGTCTCTTTCATTGGATTAATGTCGGTGGAAAGGACCATTGTATTTCTCTTCATTTGAACTATACTTATAAGGCACTGGCCTTAAATATTACTTAATCTTGTGTTAATACAAGATTACACATTGAGGATCTTTTCAGGTTTAGAGTTTTAGAGAATTAGATCATAAAACTTGCATTACATTCCACATTTAAAAAAAGTGGTTGCATAAAAGACATTATTCATTCTTCCCATCAAAGGAAACATATTGAAAATAAAACATGGATTATTTCTTGACACATCCTTGACACTATCATCACATCACGTACCTTTCCCTTGACCTGTGAAAAACATTTCAAAAACTTGGGATGAGCATAAAAATCTCAGTAAGCGATATAAAAATTTGGAAAGGAAACATGAGTTCATATATACATAAGAATGAAATCATAATTTACCCATAAAACATAGGCACTTTAACCTACCTCATCTAATCATGAATAAATCATAGAAATCGTAAGACATAAAGGTAACTTGAGGCATACATAACATTTTTACGTAGGGAGTAACCCTCTTGGTTACGTTTGGAATACCCATCATAGTATATTCCCTAAATCTCTTCGGAGAAACATTAACGTTTCACTCTTTCGCGTTACCCAATGCATTGGAGAGCTATATCGGGCTCACCCGCCCTTAGATGATCACGGAACCACACATTTTCATAACAATGCCCAAGAACCATAACATAAACGTATCACATAAAACATGCATAAAGGAAATATAACATTTCCACCTTTCAATCACAATATAACATTTTATGATATTGAAATAATGAATCCATTAAAAAACCATTTAAAACATTTAATAAAGAGATTTTTGAATCAAAGTGTCACATACCACCTTGAAGATTTTAACATTTTAAACCATTAATATCCATATAAATAAATCCTTAAAACATTTTTAAAACATGGATATTAATAAGAACAAATAATTAAAACATTTAAAACGATATTCTTGTTAAAGGGGTTTTACCAAAATTAGAGGCACTTGAATACAACAATTGAGGAATAACATTTAGTCAGAACTTTATAATATCATAAGAATAAATGGATTCATGATATAATACTCCAAAGGACAGTAAATACACCATATAAGAGTGAATTGGTGCATAACAACAATGAACCCTCAATAGAAATGTCAAATGTAATGAAATCCCTTATAAAGAAGGAATACTTAAATTAAAAACAAATCAATCTCAAAAATAAGTGTGACAGATATAAAAACACCCAATATAAGTGGATATTATGTGTAAAAGAATAAAAGGTCATTCACACATATTCAATGGATGACATATTCAATGACTACATGTTGAACCCAAAGAAATCGAAATTGGGTTAAAAAGTTCCCTTGACAGCCTAACGAGATCACACCAAAATGAGATGATGAGAGATAAAAAGTGTATCTCCTCACTTGGACATAAAATTTAAATCAATAAGTATATATGAGAAAATATCCCAACATAACAATATGTAAATTAAAAGAGCCAACAAAAGAAGTCTTTTAAAAAAGAGGAGGGTGAAAGGTTCCCTTACCGACTTGGGTATCTTTCAAAACATACACCCCATTAAAAAAGGACAATAGATCATTGATGTAAATACTCATAAACGAAAGTATATTACACAAAGAGTATAATAATGGGCAGTACATACACCACTCAATGGAATTTGTGGCAAATGTAGCATAAATCTCACGAGAATAAAAGTGAGATGAAAAATCCATTACGAAAATTCGGCAGCCTAACGGCGCCACTCAAAACTTCCAAAATGGATTTATGAGAGGAAATAGGGTCTCTCATCATATGAACATAATAATTACAGTATGATTAATATAAATGAACATCCCAATAATAAGAAATATGAGCTTAAAAGGAATGACATAAATGAGTGTACATAAAAAGAAAGAGAGGTGTAGGATCCCTTACCTCGGGACCGACTTGACTCGATCGTTCTTTAATCTCCTAAATAATAAACTTGAGTTAATTTCTACTTCCTTAAGAACGTTTTTAAAGTTCATTATTCCTTTTATATCACTTATTACCATCTCATAAACATTATGTAATAATTTAAGTTAATAATATTTGTTTTGCCGATATTTGGTTCTTAAGTCGAAAGTGGACTTCTTACAATTACATGTTGTTCGTGTGGCCAAATGTTTATTATATCAAGAATTGTATTCATGATGTAGATATAATATATGTCATATATATCCAGTACATTCATGCATTTATAACATTACATAATCATTTATAGGTATGAAAAGAGATGCACCGTTCATGGAGACGGTAAGTCGTACGTACGCATGAACGCTACTTTCATTTCTATTTCATATTTAATAGAATGGAATAATAATGATATAAAGGTGTATTATAATTACAGTATAATATCATATATAATATCATAGTTCCATACTTTATACTTCCCCCATATGGTATTTAACGAATCAAATCACTATGCGGGGGCGGTAGTCTGCACTTCCTTAAATGAAGATATCGCGTTTACCCATAATGGAAACCATAAAGGTATGCCCAAAATGAAAAAAAAAACAGAATCTTAAAGAAAAACATAAACATATTATATATCATATATAAAAATAGTGACATCATAATGGCCACCTTTGAAGGTGTTAAATGAGTATTGAACAATCATCGTTTCGGGAGGCATAATTTCGCCATCCACGGAAACCGTATGTTCTTTAACCATTTGATGTAGTTGTGTGATAGTGTAGCTCAAATAAATCTTATAACAACATCCTAGTATATTTAAGATACTGTTTTTGTTACAAAATAAGTAATTAAAAAGGGTTTAGGGGGTTGGAGAAGCAAAATAAAACAAATGAACATGAGAGAATGAATTACCTTTAAAAGTGTAACGCCTTTTGATTTGAGCCTAACGGCTTCCTTTGAAAGGATTCTGCCCAAAGGGAATCTTCTAGGATGAGGAGAGGTATGTGGAGAGAGTAAATGGGGAGGGTTTGGCCGAGCCAAAGGATTGAGGTGTGTGTGAAATGAGGTAGAGGTGGGGGCCTTTTATAAGAGGAGAGGAGGGGAACTTTTGGAAAGTAAAGAAATATTACTTCATTTGAAAATGTGTTTCTGTTTTAAAAGGTCCAAAATTGATATAATTCGTGGATACGGTGATAATGTTTCGAATTCCACTCATACAATTGGTTTTTTCCTTGTGTAGGTTGTATATTTTATATTATCTTTCCATTTTATTTAAATCGTTAAAAAATGAGGTCATCGATGCATCATCATGATGTCATAAATAATTTAATATATTTAATGTTTAAAAATTCTAAAAAAACTACTATGATTTAGGAAATCTTTTTATCTTTCCAATGATTATTTATAATCGAAATTCTGATCTTTATAACCCCATGTAAAAATTGTTTTCGTAAAACATATTATGTTTGTGTCATTTTTAATTTTACATTAAATAAAAAGTAATTTATGTCATTTCCCAACCAAAGTGGATCCATGGGGTCCCCAAGTTTACCTATGGCTTGTCTTGGTCTTCCATGACACAACCAATGAGGGTAAGACATGTTTCAAGCTCATCTCATTTTATTAAATCATTATTTTTACCTTAAACTACATTAATTACCACTAATCGCGATTAAAAACTTAATAAGTTACAATTCACCAAAAAATTATCTTAATCTCATTGAACCACATTTAAATCTTAATGATAACCATGTATGTCGGATTTTTGAAAATCAAAACACAATAATGGAAAAATTTCATTTAAACGGAAAATCCGTTTTTATAAGTACCACTTAGTGGTTTCACTATTCATCAAAAATTAAAGTTTTTCAGAAAAATCTCAAAAATTCACCCAAATATATTTTTGATATTCCGAATTCAAAAATGAAGTCTATTTTACAAAATTAAAAACATATAAGTCACATTAATTAATTTAATAATTAATTCCCGCTGTTACAGCAAATAGCGTGTTTTTATAAAACAATAAGTATCAAAAGATTGACACCAGTTTAAGTCTAATTTCATAGTGAAATTGATTCAATGACCACAATTGGATTAAATGGTAAAAATATATTCTAATTTAACTTTAAAACCAATTCAAAAGATAATATTATCATATAAATAAATTCGATTAAAAAGAGGTTTTGAATTAAAATACAACATTTTACACTATTCATTAAAAAATGAACTTTATTGGAAAGATACCAAAATTTTACACAAAGTAAATTTTGATGTCCCAATTCTTAAGAATAGTTTTATTTGGTCCAATAGAATGTATAAGAGTGAACAAAACTATATTTAATGATGGTTCGCCATCAAAAGGCGATAAGTGAACCTTTAGTGAGAACTAGGGCATATACGCCTAAAATTGAATTCTTTCTGTATTTTAAGCCTTTATCTGTTATTGGATATATCTAAAGACAATTAAAAACATATATAATAATATTTTAGTTATTTATATCCTTTCCCGCCAATACAACGGCTACATGTTAACTACCATTTAAAATAATATTATTTTATTATTAGAGTGCAACGTAATATTTCAATGAAACTCTTTGTTGTGTATCGGGTACGCTATGGAACATTGAAACCCTTTAAAGTAAGATTAATAATTTATTCCCAAATATGGATAAATATGAAAATGTCTATTCTTTATTTACCTGGGGTGTTACATCCTTCACCCCTTTTGGGAATTGCGTCCTTGCAATTTTAAAATTGGGCTTGGTAACATCCTCGAAAGTCCCACATCGGAAGAAGAGTCGGTAAAATAGTCATTTTAAGATAAATAAAGATAAGTACAAAGGTCACCCGAGTTAACCCATAAAAGGATTCCAAGTATGAAAACATGGACATGGAGGAGAAAACATAGGGTCATGTTCTAATGACGAGTGATAGAAAACATGTTTAGGAGAAAGTTAACCACAAGAAAATGACAAACTTGTGATGGGTTAAACGGTATTTGATTCCCCAGTAGGAAAAGTTAATAGACAACATTTTTGTTTTAAGTTACTTTTTATTGAGTAATTTATTCATAAGGAAACATATTCACTTATCATGTTGACTTTCAACTTCTACACAAACTCGTATTTTCTCCAAAAGACGAGTATTTAGGAAGACTTGTTCACATTAAGAGTACTATAATCAACTTCAAGAGAATCACCTAATCCACAAAAGAGAACTATATACATCCCATGTCTTTAGACTTTAACCAAACCAAAACCAAAAAGGATAGTACAAGATCAGATAATCCAGAAAAGGATAACCCCTTATAAAAACAAAATCTATTCTTAATCTCCAAAATTCGTCCAACAAAACCCAAAGTTCAACGAGGACCATCCGATAAACAATTTGTCCATAAAATTCTTCAAAGTAAACCAATATAATATTGAAACCCAAATATTTGAAGGATTTAGTCACATAGTCTTCCATGTTAAATCTTAACATTTATCTCCAAACAAAATTAGTCGCTCCTAAAGTCTCGCATTGAAAAGTAATTATCCTAATCACATATCATCCCTGATAGGTTAATCATTTTCATAAATAACCCAAAATCAACTTACTCTTAATTCATAATATCATATAACTAAAAAGAATCAGTCAAACTAACCGGGGACTTCACTTAGTCCAGTGGTAGGCGATAAATACCAGTCGCACTTTGGTTGTGGGTTGGATTCCCGCAGCTTTGTCCGACGCGACGGGTAGTCACACAGTCTACGTGTTGTCCTTTTTCCAAAACTATATAATTCTCAAATCATTCCCCAAAAAGGGATAAAATCATCAAAAATAACCATAACATAATTTAACCTCAATTTTATCTCATGCCTTTCACTTCAATCATAACATATAGTAACCCATAATTACCTCAAAAGTAAGGATCATATAAACCCAAATGGTTCTTTATAACTATGTCCACAAAAGAAAAGATAACTATTACTTGGATAAAATTTTACTATATTAAACATCAGGGTTACACATAAAATAAAAAGTATTATAATGTAACCCCACCAGCAAAAGAGACTTAATACTCTTAAGAATTTCACCATAACTCTTGAATCCCTATATGTTGACATCTTACTCATTAAAAATTCTTCATGATCCATTATCCATTCCTTTCCAACTTATTCCGAAATACCTATTTCCTACAAACAAAATCATGAATCATATCCTAAGATTCCAAAATAGGAAATCAATAGTCATGAAATAGTACATACCTTTGATTGGTCATTGTTAGTTTCTTCATCCTTAATCGGAATGGCATTAGGTATTGGTAAACGAATATTGGTACGCTCTTGGTGACCCCATTCACGAAACTTCTTCATAGGACATGTGTTTTCATAATGACTATGCACATCATATTTAAAACATTCAGTTGATCCCTTAGAAAGAACTTCTTTCCCTTTCCTCGAGTCAACTGGATGCTTCTGTTTTCCATGGCAGGTTCTTGCTTTATGACCATCATTTCCACATCTATAGCATATTTCTGTCCCTTTGAAACATTTTCCTAGGTGTTTCTTTCCACATCTTTGACACATAGGTTTTTGAACACACTTTCCTTTATGATTATTAACTGTAATTCTGTAGGGATTTGTTTCATGCATATATTATGCCTTAGAGAAATCTCCAAGGTTTAGGTGGTCAATCATGACTCCAGATAGTTGGTTGAGGATAATCACAAGAGTTCTCTTTACAGCTCCCATATCATTCAGTTGCTTGCTCAAAAGACTGTCACAGTTTCCTTCACATCCACTGTTACTTTGGTGCCTGCTAGATCCAGCCATTTACTAAAACCAAAAAGGTTAGTGTGAGTATATCAACAAAACCATCATGTACTAATGAGTAAGATAAACACTAAGATATACTTACTCATTCACTTATCTAAAACAAATACTCTTTCTGAAATCCTAACCATTATGGTAGTTGTCAATTATCCTTAAAGAATACCCTAACCTCTAAAGTTATCTAAACCGACCTTTGATACCAACTATAAGGCCCCGGCCTTAAATCTTACTTAATTATGTGTTAATACAAGATTACACATTGAGGATCTTTTCTGGTTTAGATTTTTAGAGAATTAGATCATAAAACTTGCATTACATTCCACATTTAAAAAAAGTGGTTACATAAAAGACATTATTCATTCTTCCCATCAAAGGAAACATATTTAATATAAAACATGGATTCTTTCTTGACACATCCTTGACACTATCACCACATCATGTACCTTTCCCTTGACCTATGAAAAACATTTCAAAAACATGGGATGATCATAAAAAGCTCAGTAAGGGATATAAAAATATGGAAAGAAAACATGAGTTCATATATACATAAGAATGAAATCATAATTTACCCATAAAACATAGGCACTTTAACCTACCTCATCAAATCATGAATAAATCATCGAAATAATAAGACATAAAGGTAACTTGAGGCATACATAACATTCTTACGTAGGGAGTAACCCTCTTGGTTACATTTGGAATACCCATTACAGTATATCCCCCAAATCTCTTCGGAGAAACCTTAACGTTTCACTCCTTCACGTTACCCAATGCATTGGAGAGCTATATCGGGCTCACCCGCCCTTAGTTGATCACGTAACCACCCGTTTTCATAAAAATTCCCAAGAACCAAAACATAAACGTATTGCATAAAACATGCATAAATTAAATATAACATGTCCACCTTTCTATCACAATATAACATTTTAGGATATTGAAATAATGAATTCCTTAAAAAAACCATTTAAAACATTTAATAAAGAGAAATTTTAATCAAAGTGTCCCATACCACCTTGAAGCTGTTAACATTTTAAACCATTAACATCCATATAAATAAATCCTTATAACATTTTGAAAACATTGATATTAATAAGAACAAATAATTAAAACATTTAAAACGATATTTTGGTTAATGGGGTTTTACCAAAATTAGAGGCACTTGAATACAACAATTGAGGAATAACATTTAGTCAGAACATTATAATATCATAAGAATAAATGGATTCATGATATAATACTCCAAAGGACAGTATATACACCATATAAGAGTGAATTTGTGTATAACAACAACGAACCCTCAATAGAAATGTCAAATGTAATGAAATCCCTTATAAAGAAGGTATCCTTAAATTAAGGACAAATCAATCTCAAAAATATGTATGACAAATATAAATACACCTAATAAAAGTGGATATTAAGTGTAAAACAATAAAATGCCACTCACACATATTCAATGGATGACATATTCAATGACTACATGTTGAACCCAAAGAAATCGAAATTGGGTTAAAAAGTTCCCTTGACAACCTAACGACATCACAACAAAATGGGTTGATGAGAGATAAAAAGTGTATCTCATCACTTGGACATAAAATTTGCATCAATAAGGATATTTTAGAACATATCCCAAGATAACAATGTGTAAATTAAAAGACCCAACAAAAGAGGCATTTTAAAATAGAGGAGGGTGAAAGGTTCCCTTACCGACATGGGTATCTTTCAAAACATACACCCCATGAAAAAAGGACAATAGATCATTGATGTAAATACTCATAAAAGAAATTATATTACACAAAGTGTAGAATAATGGTCAGTACATACACCACTCAATGGAATATGTGGAAAATGTAGCATAAATCTCATGAGAATAAAAGTGAGATGAAAAATCCCTTACGAAAATCCGGCAGCCTTACAACGCCACTCAAAACATCAAAAATGGATTTATGAGAGGAAATATGGTCTCTCATAATATGAACATAATATGTATAGTAGTAGTAATATAAATGAACATCCCAATCATAAGAAATATGAGCTTAAAAGGAATGACATTAAAGAGTGTACTTAAAAAGAAAGAGAGGTGTAGGATCCCTTACCTCGGGTCCGACATGACTCGATCGTTATTTAACCTCCTGAATAATAAACATGAGTTAATTTCTACTTCCATTAGAACCTTTTTAAAGTTCATTATTCCTTTAATATCACTTATTACCATGTCATAAACATTATGTAATAATTTAAGATAATAATATTTGTTTTGCCGATATTTGGTTCTTAAGTCGAAAGTGGACTTCATACAATTACATGTTGTTCGTGTGGCCAAATGTTTATTATATCCAGAATTTTATTCATGATGTAGATATCATATATGTCATATATATCCAGTACATTCATGCATTTATAAAATTACATAATCATTTAGAGGTAGGAAATGAAATGCACCGTTCATGGAGACGGTAAGCCGTACGTACGCATGAACACTACTTTCATTTCTATTTCATATTTTATAGAATGTAATAATAATGATATAAAGGTATATTATAATTACAGTATAATATAATATATAATATCATAGTTCCATCATTTATACGTCCCACATATGGTATTTAACGAATCAAATCACTTTGAGGGGGCGGTAGTCCGCACTTCCTTAAATCAAGATATCGCGTTTACCCATAATGGAAACCATAAAGGTATGCACAAAATGAAAAAAACAGAAGATTAAGGAAAACATAAACATATAATATATCATATATAAAAATAGTGACATCATAATGGCCACCTTTTAAGGTGTTAAATGAGTATTGAACAATCATCGTTTCGGGAGGCAGAATTTCGCCATCCACAGAAACTGTATGTTCTTTTACCATTTGATGTAGTTGTGTGAAAGTGTAGCTCAAATAAATCTTATAAAAACATCCTAGTATATTGAAGATACTGGTTTTGTTAAAAAAGAAGTAATTAGAAAGAGTTTAGGGGGTTGGAGAAGCAAAATAAAACAAATGAACATGAGAGAATGAATTATCTTTAAAAGTGTAACTCCTTTCGATTTGAGCCTAACTGCTTCCTTTGAAAGGATTCTGCCCAAAGGGAATCCTCTAGGATGAGTAGAGGGATGTGGAGAGAGTAAATGGGCAGGGGTTGGCCGATCCAATGGTTTGAGGAGTGTGTGAAATGAGGTAGAGGTGGGGGCCTTTTATAAGAGGAGAGGAGGGGCACTTTTGGAAAGTAAAGAAATATTACTTTATTTGAAAATGTGTTTCTGTTTTAAAAGTCCCACATTGATATAATTCGTGGATAAGGTAATAAGTCTTCGAAATCCACTCATCCAATTGGTTTTTTCCGTGTGTAGGTTGTAGATTTTACATTATATTTCCATTTTATTTAAATCGTTAAATAATGAGGTCATCGCTGCATCATCATGATGTCATAAATAATTTAATTAATTTAATGTCTTAAAATTCTAAAAAAACTACAATGATGTAGAAATCTTTTTCGCTTTCCAATGACTATTTATAATCGATAATCTGATCTTTATAACCCCATGTAAAAATTGTTTTTGTAAAACATATTATGTTTGTGTCATTTTTACTTTTACATTAAATAAAAAGTTATTTATGTCATTTCCCAACCAAAGTTGATCCATGGGGTCCCCAAGTTGACCCATGGATTGTATTGGTCGGCCATGACACAACAAATTAGGGCAAGACATGTGTCAAGCTCATCTCATTTTATTAAAGCATTATTTTTACCTTAAACTACACTAATTACCACTAATAGCGATTAAAAAGTGAATAAGTTACTATTCACCAAAAAATTATTTTAATCTCATTGAACCACATTTTACTTCTTAATGAAAACCATGTATGTCGGATTTTTGAAAATCAAAACACAATTATGGCAAAATTTCATTTAAACGGAAAATCAGTTTTTATAAGTACCACTTAGTGGTTTCACTATTCATCAAAAATTGAAGTTTTTCAGAAAAATCCCAAAAATTCACCCAAAGCTATTTTTGTTATTCCGAATTCAAAAATGAAGTCTATTTTACAAAATTCAAAACATATAAGTCACATTAATTAATTTAATAATTAATTCCCGTTGTTAGAGCAAATAGCGTGTTTTTATAAAACAATAAGTATCAAAAGATTGACACCAGTTTAAGTCTAATTTCAAAGTGAAATTGATTCCAATGACCACCATTGGATTAAATGGTAAAAATATATTCTAATTTCACTTTAAAACCAATTCAAAAGATAATCTATTAATATAAATAAATTAGATTAAAAAGAGGTTTTGAATTAAAATACAACATTTTACACTATTCATTAAAAAAATGAACTTTATTGGAAAGATACCAAAAATTTACACAAAGTAAATTTTGATGTCCCAATTATTAAGAAGAGTTTTATTTGGTCCTATAGAATGTATAAGATTGAAAAAAACTATATTTAATGATGGTTCTCCATCAAAAGGCGATAAGTGAACCTTTAGTGAGAACTAGGGCATATACGCCTAAAATTGAATTCTTTCTGTATTTTAAGCCTTTATCTGTTATTGGATATAACTAAAAACATTTAAAAAAATATATAATCATATTTTAGTTATTTCTATCCATTCCCGCCAATACAATGGCTACATGTTAACTACCATTTAAAATAATATTATTTTATTATTAGAGTTCAACGTAAGATTTTAATGAAACTCTTTGTTGTGTATCGGGTACGTATGGAACATAGAAACCCTTTAAAGTAATATTATTACTTTATTCACAAATATGGATAAATATGAAAATGTCTATTCTTTATTTACCAGTGGTGTTACAATACTCTTATAAATGATTCACCAATAGATTAAGGGATTTTAAGTCCTTTCATTACCTCTAATGAAAACATACTCAGATATATATACGGAGGACTTATTGAATTTTCAAATTCATCTAATAGATGAATACCACATTACCCCAGATGTACCATGAAATTCTTTTTGATCAAAATTATTGATGCTCACTACCTTCATGAAGCTCCACTTTTGCAAATCCAAAATAGCATTTGTGAAGAAGAAACCTTTTCGCAAATATTACTTAAACATTGTGAATCCCAGCACTTTCACGATGCTACACTAGACTTCGAGACACTCTTTCCTTTATTGACGATTACGTTGCCTTCACGAATTTCTTTTCATTGATGATGATCAGAATATTCAGTTGGGTTTTAAAGCCATCACAAAATTCTTCACATATAACATTCACTAACCACCCTTTGGAAACCATCATTCGCAAACTATCTTCATGATTCATAATACATAATATTCTATTTATGTCTTTGTGATTTTCTAATGGGTTAGAGGTGTATTTGACTGAATTTCACCGATTCCAGAACCATCTATGCCATGTAATCACCATTTTATGATGCTATTTCATTTTCTTTCATGATTCTATTTTTTTCACGAAACTCCATGTAAATTTTCCATTCACAATTATAATCATAATTGTGGAGCATTACATTACAACTTTGTCCCACAAAGATTCTCCATTCATGATGCTCCTAACCTTCACCATCTTCTATGCTCTCCGGACTCACAAAACTTACCATTATAATCTTTGTAGCTTTTGGAAAACAAAATTCGTGAATCCCATATTCATGAAATTCATGAATTTTAAATTTTTTAATAAATCCTTCGTGGATAACCACTTTTCAAAATGCTAGCCTAAGTCGAAATTTTAGATGCCAAAAATTTGTCAAATAATGGAAATTAGCATCACCATATGTATGGAATTGTTTGTACCTCTTTTAGGGCATCCATTAATTTTTCGTCGATCTTTTTTAATATACCATTTCAATAATATCTTTGGGTTTCCACAAACTACATTGGAAACCTTCTTTCACAACACACACAAACAACCCAAAAATGATTTAATGTTTCCTTGAGGGGATTTTCCTGAACAGTTAAATTGTATTTTCAATTTGTTTTAAAGTAACAGCAGATAAAATTTATATCAATTAAGAAAAATTAATTAATTAGAATCATTTTCTTATTAAATTCATATATATAAACATTTTAATGATTTGAACATTTTCACATTAAGAACCCATCATCCCACCACTTCTACCTGATTAATTTTAAATTTAAATTTTCAATTTCTATGAGACGAATTTGGAATAATAATAATTTAAAAATAATAATAATGAAAAATTAATTTTTTACCTATGTGATTATTGGAAATTGTTAAAATTAATTATCATGATTAAGGAGAAAAAAGATTACATATTGGCTAAACATAAAATATATGGTGTATAAATAAACCAAATAATGCCCAAAACCCATTAGAAGCTAATATTTAGACCCTTAAAACATTTGGATCGATTATTACGAATTTGGATGATATTTTTGCATTAAACGGACCTATAAAATATTATAAGTGGGGAAAATATAAAAGAAGGAACCTTTTATGTCTTTAATATTTATAAAGATGTGAGAAATGAAGAAAAAGCCATATTCTCGGTTATAAAAACTATTTTCATACATAATTTAAGTTTTATCATGATAATTTATTTTAATTATTTAGATAGTATATAATTACACTAAATTATTAAATAATTAAAATATAGTAAATATATTATTAACAAAAAAATAAAATAAATGATTATAAAAACATTAAATGTAAAGTATATTGAATGAATTGTTATAATCAAATAAATTTTTAGATGAATATATAAATATAATTATATGTAAAAATAATATATTTTAACACCATTACTGTATTTATATTTATTTTAATTAATTTGGAATTAATACTATATAAGATGACATTAATGTTATTTTAAAAAAATTATATTTTATTATATAGTTTAAAATTACTAAAAATTATATCATCTGACAAGTTATTTGTAAATTTTAATTAATATATAATACAATCCATTAATGGAATGATTGATCTTTTATAATGACCACATGTAATGTCAAATTATTGAAACCTCAGTTGGTGCGGCTACGGTTAATGTAGTGCTTTGGAATGTTACAATCACCTATGTTAAAATTATTTTTTTACACACATATGATTTTTATCTTATAAATATTTTATAATATTAAGAATCATTATGTATAAATTTTATAATAAGTATAAATTTAATTTATTCATAAATGATAATTTAATTTGTTTATAAAGAAAGTAAACATAATGTAAAAAATCAAAATTGTATAATAAGTATACTTAAGAGTTAAGGAAGAAATTTTTTAAACATGTGTTATATTTTGTGGTGGAGGTGTTTCGTGAAAATATAATCCTTGAAAATATTAATTATCAATAATGCAGCCACATAAGGTGAGGTATACCTCCTAGTTGTGAATACCATTGTGTATTTATATGAATTCCAATTTTATTTGATTATTAAAGGGAACTCACTCCACACTCTCCCCTCATTCACACCTATCAAGCCATTTGGCACATCAAAACATAGTCCATGACACTCAAAAACCCACATCCACTCATCCAACAATTTTATTTTTCGGTAGAGAGATAAAAATCAATTGATTTTTGTGAAAATCAAAGGAGGATACCCAAAGAAGAGGAAATGTTCTTTTAAAACTGTTATTATATTATTTCCTACTCCACATCATTCAATTTTTATTATACCATTATTATATAATAAACATATAATATTTCATATATTTATATTTTTGTTACTTTTATGGTATATTTTAAAACTTCACAAACTTTAATCAAATGGCGTTATGAAATAATCATTCTGGTGTAAGGTGGACTACGACCTCACGAACTAATGTCGTCCATTCTTCTATTAGGACATATAAATGATGGGAATAATTATTTATTTATATTGTATATACAATATAAAATTTATTTTTGTTTTTAATGCATTTATATTTTTTTTATAACACATAACTTCATACCTTCCATTTTTTTTAATATGATAATGTCACACTTGTGTATGGAGGACTTCCACCTTGCGATTTTATGTGATTTATTCATTCTTTTCATGTAATGTATTAATTATGTGTTTAATTATCATATGTGATATATATGACATATAAATGACACAATAATGATAATATATATATATATATTGATTTCAATTTTCTTTATTTAAACATGATAATATAATGGAAACAACGTTAATGCATATGTACAACCTACTACCTCTATTAATGGTGTAATTTATTTCCCATATTCAAACTATATGGTTTAATATAAAAAACTATTTATTAAATATATATGATAGTTAAATCATGTTTTAAAGTATTAGTATTATTAAATAATGATTAAGTAATAGAAAAAAACATGTCAAAACATACTAGAAAAACTATGAAATTATCCCTGAATAGAATATAAATAATGAAATATTATTAACAAACAGTATATAAGATATTTTAGAAGGATAATATATGATATTATAAAAAATAATATGTTTTGTTTAATGTTTAATTAAATATTAAATCCCTTATACAAAAGGTTACATATTGTTCATCTAAAAATAATCATAAGGTAATGGATTTCATTTCATTTTTCATTTCATAGAAACTTTTTAGTTATCATGAACCAATTCACTTTTATCTGGTTTATATACATCCCCTTTTATATGTAATACAATTAATTATTAATAATTATTAGTATTTTATGTTTCAATGTGAATTATTTCATTTAAATGTATTTGATTTATAAATTTTTTAGTGATAATGGTTATTTGGAAAACTCACTTTCTTTGAATGTTATTGGATAAATTAGAAAAATGTTGATAAATATGTTTGGATTATTAAATATTGATGTTTGATTATAAGTAATATTCTTGAAGAATTAAATTTATTATTTTATTTATAAGGATATATTTGGACATGAAGTGATTGGTGGGCCTCAGATATTATATTTCCCCTCAATACATCGACATGTCTCATGAGAAAAATAAATTGACCAAATTAAAAGAGTTTATAAATGTACTGTTAAACTATATGGAGGATAGATATAGATAGTATAGGTTTTTATGTGACTGATACATTAAATTTAATAATTAATCATTTCTTCCATCTATGTTATCATAATTTTCCAGGATATTTTCACTATGATAAAATGTAGTGACCTTGTATTTTCTTATAATACTATGTAATAATTTTTAAGACAAACAACCTATTTCCATTAAAATACCAGGAATTTTATTTGTTATGAAAATTAAGTAAATAAATAAATTGTGAATAATAAAAAATAACAATTGATTAAAAATATTTTCATTTATCATTACAATCTACTCATTCTCTTTAGTACATGTATTTAGCTGAGGGCAGACATCAAAGAAACTGGTGACCTAAAAACCTAGTAAGAGGATGAATAAGGGACATAAAGAAATATAATATTTGTGTTATTAATAATCATAATAATAACATTATCATGGTACGATTATAAAAATCATAAGGAAATATTTTGAGAAATGGATGGAATGTGGAAATTCAAAAAAATGAAACATGATGTCTTAGTTGTCCAATATCACACATTGTTATGAAAAAATATAGCATCATGTTCCTTAAAAACACATGTTCATAATCATAAAATCAACATTGTGATAAAATATAAAATCTTTTCCCCAAATATTACACATTTTATAATAGGATATATTACATTACCTAATTTATTTGAGGGCTATATAATAACAGCACGACTCATATCATCATAAAATTTACATAAACATGCATTCCACATAGAACATATATCAATCATAGTCTTAAAAACCCATGAAATGAATGGATTTAATATTAATTTTTTTAATATTACATTAATAAATTAAACTATTTATTTCAAAATAAAAATAAAAAATATATTTGGAAAAAGAATCAAAATTCTTAGGTCAAAAAGAAATAATCTCAAGAGAAGTCATGATGTGTTTCAGAAAGAATATTTCTTTTAGAAAATAAAAATATTTTTAAAATGTCCTAATGGGAAGAAATAATATCCTTGAATAGAATAGGGTATATCAAATAAATTGAATTTATGGAACATTAATGGAATACCAATACTAAATTTTCGCTTGAAAGAATTATAACCCAATGAAAATGAGTTGGGATCGAGAATCCCCTTACCATTAATTAAAATAAACTATATATAGTAATTATATATCCAATATAATAATGAATGATTCATTAATTACTAAATACATAACCACTTATACATTTATTGGATTTATTAAAATTTTATTACATTAATTTATTTCCATTTTATGAGTTATTATGTTCAATTTCATCATTTCAGGGGCATTCGTTTTCATGGTATCATGGTAGGTTGACTTATTAATAATTATGAATGTTCTTTTAAATTGATAATAATTATAAAAAAGAAAAATTATGTATTTTTAATGACCACAAATTCATTAACCATAACACGTTTCATTTTTTATTGTATGAGGATGATTAATTTGAAAGGTCATTAATTATATAATTATAGATTACTTTAAAATCATTCCCATTCATCAAAAAATAATTTCATTTTAATAAATATTATGTATATAATTTAGTTACAAAAATTAATATGGATTAAGAATAATAATTTTCTTATGACCATCATAGTAGGTGGT
The DNA here is from genome assembly GCA_963277665.1 of Viscum album. Lineage (NCBI taxonomy): Eukaryota > Viridiplantae > Streptophyta > Magnoliopsida > Santalales > Viscaceae > Viscum > Viscum album. The sequence continues at coordinate 408,629,099 of OY728128.1, read as the reverse complement.
AATTGATAAGAAAACAGGTCTTCCCTGATTGTAGTGAAATGACATATCACTACCAATGCTTTCTTTATTAGAATAAATGGAGGAGAGAAGAAATTTAATGAGGGATATTAGATTAAAAAATTAATTTCAAATATATATGTGATATAAGAGTTGTAATTCCATTTTGGATAGGTTATTTTAGGAGAATATTTTAATATTATATGAATTAAAAGATAAAGACTAGGGATTTTATCTCATGAATATCATCTCATTGAGAAGCTCATTAAGGAACTAAGATTTGGTCTTTTGATGAGACCAGAAGAACCTTGGAATGGGAAATAGGGTTAGGGATAGAATTGGGAATAATTTAGATAATATAAAATGCTTAAATTTGTGTTGATGAGAGGTAGTGAGGAGCGATATTTATAGGAGAGAAGATGTGTGTTTTTTGATTATTTTAAGCATTTTTTTATTTTTCGTTAAAGCCTATCAATATTGTGTATTATCAAGACTAAATATAGTCAATAGGTAAGGAGAGTTTGATAAAATGATTCTTACATCATCCTTACATCATCCATGATTCAGAAATTGACTTATTTATGTTATACCATATATATCTATATTATACATTTCACCAAAAAATCATCCAATTTAGAAAAATACCAAAATATCCCCTTAACCATTTTCAATGTGTAGAATTCAAAATGGACTCCAATTTATGAAAATAATATTCTATAAATGAGAAATTTATTTTTTATATAATATTATCATTTCGTTAGAAAAAACCAATATTAATTTTGTATACATTTTTGACTATTTGATATGTTATTTAAGGCCACATAAAAATAGATTTAATTATAATACAACATAATATTTATTTATAAATAAATTTTATATTAATAAATTATACATTAAATACTTATATTAATAATAAAATTTTTAATAAATATTTATTTTTATATAAAATAGAAAAATATAATTTATCAATTTTTAAACATTTATGGAATTATTCCTTGATATAAATAAATTATATTTTCATTTTTAAGATACTGAATATTTCTTATACATTTAGTAGTGATGTTACTATTCTTATTTACAAATTACTATTCATAATGGTTAGGATACTATTGTAACTGTTAGGATTCGATTCCACTGGTATAGGTTTTTTAATTTATATAAACACCACATTATTTATTCATAATTTATGAAAATGGTGTTTTAATTGGGTTTTCTATGTGAATCTTGTGATTCATGAGATAATTATAAGATGGAAATTCCATCTATGAAATGTTGGGTCAGTATATTCTTTCCCCATTTGTAAAATTTTTACTTGATATTTTTTTACATAATATTTTGAAAATATTTGAGGGTAGTTATCCTATATCATTTCCTCCAGTTCCCATGTTGCATCTTCATACATATGGTTTCTCCATTATACCTTAACTAGGATGGTGGTCCTATTGCGTAGAACCCTCTCTCGTTTTTTCCAAATCATTATTAGTTTCTGATCATAAGAGATATCATCCTCTAGCTATACCACTTCTGAGTTTAGTACATGTGAGGGATCTTGTATATACATTCACAGGATGAGTATATAAAATACATCATGAACTTGAGACTTGGTTGCTATGTGTAAAAGATGATAGGTTATTGATCCTATGAAATAATGGTTCTCAAAGGGGCCAATGTACCTTGGTTTGAGATTCCCTTTCATTACAAACCTCATTAATATATTCCCTTGTGATATTAAGAAGAAAACATAGTTTCCAACATCAAACTAAAAATATCATAGATGAATATAATCATAACTACATACTGACTGTGATAATATTTTATGTTTTCTTGGATGAATTGAAATTTCATATCCATCTCTTGAACAAGAATATTTCCATGTAGCTTTTGTTCACCTACTCTATCCCAAAACATTGGTGTTATACATCACATCCCATATAGATCATCATATAGATGAATAGGAATACTTATGTAGAATCTATTGTTTTTTGTGAACTCAACCAATTTGATATGATGATCTAATATTTATTAGAAGTCATTTGAGCAGGCTCTTATAATTTTATGAGCTTCTGAATATTCTTTTTTGATTGGCCATTTGTTTGGGGGGGGGTGATATGACATATAGAAATTAAATTCAATACTAAAATCATATTGAATAATTCTCAAGATTATTTATGTGATCCATGGATCATGGTTACAAATGATCAAAATTGGAACCCCATCAAATATCACAAATTCTTTCATATATATCTTGACAAATTGTTTAACTTGGAAATCTTCCCAAATTGAAATGAACTAGGCAGTCTTAGTGAGTCTATCGACCACAAGCCATATTAAATTTCATTAATTGCATGACTTCAAGAACCCATTGATAAATTACGTAATGATTTTATACTATTTCTTTATGGGTATATAAAATGGTTTTATCATCCCATCAGACATTTTTCTTTCTTCTTCAACTTTTTAACATAACAAACACATTGATATATGCTCCAGAATATCATTCAACATGTTTTACAACCATAAGTCTTGGTTAAGACCACGATACATCTTGGTACTTGTAGATTTGTTTGATAAATATGAGATATTAACATTATACAATAGATACTTTGATATCATAGGTGACGACGACACATAAATCATTGTTAAAAATTGAGTCACACCATCATAATGGATATAGAAGTCAAGTATCTTCCCTTCCTTTACCTCATTCAACTTTACTTTTATCTCTAGATCATACCTTTGTGCCTCATTGGTCTTCCCTGGATATATAGATGGGAGATAATTCAAGAAATGGTATGATGTATTCCCTACCATTGTGATTTTAAAATCCATCCTTTTCATTTCCATGATGATAATGTCTTTCTAAATCTACATCAAGGATAGAGTGGTAGTTTCTTTTCATATAACAACATCAGGAAACCTTTTTAACTCTTCTAGAGGAATATGAATCGATAAATCATATTACCTAATTATCTCTAACCATATAATTTAATGCATTTTGATCTCCTTCATCATGAATATTTATTTTAGATTCTTTTTATTGATATATATTTCAAACTTCTCACCATAGATTTAGTGACATCAAATTGTTGATGGAAAATATCACTACTACTTGATTTAGATCATGTGTCGGGTTGTTTTTCTCACAAATAATCATTTTTCGTGAGGAACATGATATCAATTTATCATTATGAATGAATACACAACATATGTAATTTTCTAAATCATCAATATATATCACCAAGACTTCTCCACATATTGGTAGTGTGATTAAAAGTTCATTTTTTTCTTTTTCATGAGCTCTCATTAGTTTTTATCACAATCATCAATCAAGATATTCTTTACCTCTTTCTGTGTTAATATTTTTAGCAGGATAGATAATCATGATAAATTTATTAAAAAACATTTGTCGTACCCTAATAAGACATGAAAAAAATTATGTGGAAAAGATAATAGATTGTATATCCATTTCCCCAATTGATTGTGTTTTTGAAGGGTCCAAAAAAATACCCTCACATGTGATCACATGTCCCATGAAAGTGACTTGCTGGATCCAAAAGTCACATTTTCTAGGATTGGTGTACAATCATTCCTTCCATAATGTAACTAATAAAATACTTATATATTCTTCAGGTTCCTCCTTACTATTAGAGTAGATGTGAATATCATCAATAAATACGACCATGAATTTGTCAAGGAATTATATAAGGAATATATTAATCAGATCCATGAATTTTATTGGAGAATTAATAAGAATGTATGGTTTCACGAGGAACTCATAATTCCCATACCACTTACGAAAAGTAGTATTTTGGTATCCTCATTATCCACCATCAGTTGATGATATCTAGAATGAAGATACACCTTTGAGAAGTAATGATCTTCTTATCGGTCGTTGATCAAGTCACCAATCATTGGAAGAGGATACTTTTTCTCAATGATGATCATATATAGTTATGGTCAATCGATACACATCCATATTGATCAACCATTATTCATTATGGGGAAAATGGGTGAACCCCATGGTGATTCACTATAGAGTATGAACCCATTTTCCAAATTCTATTATAGTTATTTCCTTAACTCCACCAGTTTGATAGATGCCATCCTATATGGAAATGTTTTGATAGGATTGGATCTAGTTATGAGTTCTATCAAGAAATCCATCTAATAATTTAGGAGATGTCTATGTACTTAATATAGAAATACATCAATTTATTACATCATAATGGGAATTTAATAAATTTTGATACTTTCATTCAATGTAACCATTTGGGCCAGATAGGATTCATTACAAGGTATCAACAAGAACACCAATGAAGGAATTTTGGAAGGAGATTCCTGACCCTCCTTATAATTTTATAGGAAAAATGGATGGCTCAGAATATGAAATGATATTTCATTTTCTTTATAGTTGATGTGTCACTATATAATGAGGGAAAATCTAAGCCCATTATAATTTTGAATTATGACAAGTAATGTACTATGATATTCACATGAAAAATCATCTCACATACATAATAAGAGTAGATTCCAAGACCTAGTTTGTAATGATTTCAAAACACAGTGTTTTTATCAGAGTATGGTTTATTTAATTTCGTAGTTCCCTTTTTTCCTATAGTGGAATAATTGAACAATTTTTGGTACATTATGATGTTTTCAAAAATTAATCCATCTTTTTGGATGAATTTATTATGTATCTTTTATAAACATAATAATGAGGTAATTCTCTGTCTCTTTAATACAAGATCCATTTCCCACCCCCTTGAGAAAATTACCATAATTTGTATTCACACATTTTTGTCACATGGGTGGTTGGATCCTCTTTCCTCATTTCTCATTTGACCCAGAAGTGTGAAATTACTTTATTAAATTCATATCTCCATAACCATGAATCAATTATATATACGTTTTAATGACTTTAAAAGAACATCTAAACAGTTTTTTATTACTCCCATAGTATCATATAGATAGATACTTTCATAGGACTGATTTTTATCACTAATGAATCAATCTGTTTTGAAATCATTGTTGATAGAAAATACCTAGGTGTATCTTCCAGGAATTATAATGTTATATTTTTGGGCCATGAAATATTAACCTTCCTTTTACTTCATTATATGAATTATATCTCTCTATTTTTATGAATATTTTGAAGGAAATAATTGTTATGAAATATTTTATTAATGTATACCCATTCAATGTTTTACATTTTATCCTTTAGATTTGAGTTATTTATCAATGACTACTATTTACTATACTATTGATTTAGAGGGGAAATGACTAGAGTCACTTTTTAATTATTAGAATAGTAGTGAAAAGAAAATATATTATCTATTGATATAACCCACTATTAAACACTAAGTGGATCATAAGATCCACTAAATGTTAGGGGTCGTTCCCATATAAGGGACCCAATGGATATTTTCTCATTATTTATGAATGGAATACATTCTGCATAGTTTAGATTATTATTTATATCCCTATATCTTCTGGTAAGAATCACCATGATGTTTTGAACTCCACCTCCCATGAAATTGTTGGTATCCTTTGGAATTTTTTTCAAAATACCTATCATGAGTTTTTTGATTGGTTTTTTCTGAGTTCCCACCATTCTATAAAAAATAAATCGTTAGAACACGATGTTATTAAAAAAATAATGAATTTATTCTTTTTTTTCTATTACATAATTATGTATAAAGGTATATCTTATGGGATCAATATTTTTATAAATTTTCAAAAATATTTCTTCTTTGATATTAACATATAATTAGTATTATCCTGTGGGTTTTTCCTAAAATTCTCTAATAATAATTCCCAAATTAAATAAACCATACTCTAATACGAAATATAGCAACCCTTCCCTTTTCTTACTTGACTATTACATCATTAAAAAGATAAATAATGTATTATTGTTAGAAAAATAGGATCTAGAGGTCTAGTATTAGGTAAAAATTAGTAAAATTCAAGAATCATTCATAAGATGTAATAAAAATTAATTTAGTATCTTATTATTTATCATTCAATGTCTCACTTTATTCTTATTACATGTATTCACCTGAGGTTGTACATCAATGAAATGGGTGAGCTAAAATCACATTTAGAGGGTGAATAAGGTACATGAAACAAAATAAAACATGTGAGAAAAATCATCATCATAATAACATTACCATGTTATAATTATCAATATCATAAGGGAATAATTTTATAGAATCATAAAAAGTAAAAATAAATAATAATTAATCATCTTTTCATAGTGATAAAATACCACAAATAGTTGTGAACAAAGATAATATCATGTTCACACATAACATATGAAAATAATTAGAAAATTATCATTGTGAGAAATGTATTATCATGATTTTTATAATATACATTATCTAATGAGATAAATCACATTACCCAATCAATTTGAGGGATATATACTTTTCCCCCCACCAGTCAGACCATAACATTTACATAATCTTACAGGTCACATAGAACATATAACAATCATAGTTAAAAAATAACTCATTGAAAGGAATTGGTTTCATAAACAATTAGTCAATATTAAATTCATTTATAGAATATTGTGGTACAAAATGAAAATAGAGAAAACAAATTTTCGTTAAGAATCATTATTCTAGAGTGAAGAATGTGCAATCTTAGGAGGAGTAAATTTATATTTGGTAAAGTTGAATTTTTTTTGAAAATATTTTTATTTTACATAAAACCATGTTGAAATCATATATATCTTTGAAAAAAATAGAAGAAAAATAAAATAATCGATAATGATAATTAAAGGAATATCAATACTTAAATTTGTTATGAATGATGTATAACCCTATGAAGGAGTGTTTGGTTCCAGAATCCCCTTACCTTATGACTGAATTCATTCTGAATTTGTGCTTAATATTTTGGATAATAATGATATATTCATTAATAATAAAATTAAAAAACATATTATACATTTATTTTATTTATTATAATTTTATTATGTTCATTTATGGGTGTTTTGATTTGTTATAATGTTTTATTTAATCGCATCAAAAGGGTTCATATTCGTAGTTTAATGGTCAGTTTCATTTTATATAATAATGAATGCTCTTTTAAAAGAATAATAATTACAATTTGATAATTATTTTTTATTAATGAAAATTAAAAAGTCTAAATGGCCTCATATACGTTTGTTTATACCATTAGGATGATTAATATGAAAAAATATTAGTGGTAAATATTTACATTATTTTGGAGGATTTTATGTCCATTCGTAAATAATTTCATATTTTTAAATATTATTATTATAAAATATATAAATAACATTAAAAAAGTTATTATAAAAATATTAAAATAAGTATTAACCGTAAAATATTTTTATGACCAGAAATTATGGAGGTAATGGAAAATAAAAACAATTTGCCCAAGAATATGATTAATCGATATAAGATGAAAAATATTTTCATTTTCAGAATAAAATGGGAAGAGAAGAATTTTTCTGACATGTATTATATTTACCCAATAATATTTTCATTAATATATATGATTTTATAGTTAAAATACATATTTGAATATGGTATGTGCAGATAGGATAAGAAAATAATTGAAATTAAAAGAGAATGAATGAGGATTTTACCACTTGAATATCGTCTCCTGAGAACCTCTTAAAAGATGTTGGATTTGAACTTTCGTCGAGTATAGTAGATAAGGGATATGGGGAAGAGTATTGGGATTAAAGTGGGTATAATATAGACAAAATACATGAAAATAAGGTGTGATGAGAATTGGTGGTGAGGGGTTGTAGTTATAGGGTAGGAGATGAGTTTTTTATGATTATTTTATCCATTTTTGAATTATTTTGGATCAATACTATAAGTAGTTTTGATTATAATGATTGAATACTGTAACAAGGAATGTATAGTTCAATATAATGGTTTTTACATCATCCAATCATCATTGATAACAAATAAATTCATGTATTTAGCTTATATTAAAATAAATTATATTTAACAATTCACCAAAAAAACTAATTTTAATAAATCAAAAATTATCACCCTAACAATTTTATGATTTTTCAATTTCAAAAATGGAATCCATTTTATGATAATAATTCTATGAATATTATAAATAATATTTTTCTATAAAATTATCATTAAACCGAAAACTATATTTTTTAATACTATAATTTATTTTTTCACCCATTGAAAAATTATTTAATGTCTCATAAAATTATCATATAATTATAATAGAACAAAATATTTATTTTTGAATATATTTTGGAATATAAATTATATTTAAAATTATTATATTAATTATGTAATTGGGAATAAAAATTTATGTGTTACAAAATACAAACACTTAATTTATCTTGTTTAAAAAAATTGTATATTTATAAAATTATATAAATTTATCATATTTTCATTTACAATATATCTAAATTTTATTTATTTTTTTGTAGGAAATGTTACTATTCTTGTTGCTAGATTTATATTCTTAATGGTCATATAACTATTCCAACTATTAGGATACTATTCCACTACAATAGGATATATAATGTATATGAATATAACTTATTTTTTTATTCATTTTTGAGAAAATTATTTTATTGGGTTCTCTTCGTGAATATTTTTAGGACAAAATTATTAGAAGGATAATGACATTTATAAATGTATGAATTGATACATAAAATCTATGAATGCATTTAATTGTCATTTTATTGATTAAATGGCATGTTTTTTTATGTTACTTATCTTGACATGTTGTTTATGTTCATTGATTCGTGATTGTTTGCACTACATGTAAACATTTCTGAAAATATTTGATAATAGCTAATTTTTCAAATTTTCCATTATATGAAGATTAAATTTGCGAATGAGTTTCATGGATGATGATCTTTTACTTTATTTATAAATAATTTTATTTTCCCAATGTAAATGGTGTATCATGTAGGTAATATTGCGTTCCAAAACATCTAAATAGTACATTCCATTAGAATTTTAATTATATATGTATTATAATGTAATAATGAAAGCCACTATTTTCAACGGGAGGTATTATGTCGAAAATTATTATCATATGAGGACATAATATCATGTTCTAACAAGAAATATAAATAAATCTCCACATCTGATGGATTCAATGAAAAAAAAGTAGAATATGAAAAAAGTGGAAAAGATTGATAAAGGGAATAATGGAAAGATAGATATTAAAACATGTGATAATTGTGGAAGGAAACAGCATTGTATTTTATTAATATGTAAAAGAGGTCTCCCCGTGTGTAGATAAAATGGTAACTATGATCATTATTTCAAGGTAATGAATGAATTTTAGAATTATAGGAGACTCACGAATAAGGATATCGGAAAAAATGAAAATAAATTCCCAATAGTCAGAGGAATAAACCTAAAAAAACTTAATGGATTAGGGTCCATCTTTTTCTATTACCTCAAATGAAGAGGAATGATTAATGTTGTTGTGTTTGAATTCAATAATTTTTTTTTCTGAGTATTTTATCAATGATGTATTGGTAATACAAATTATAATATACATAAGGAATATAATTTAAAAAAATTCATTAATGATTGGAAATTATTTTTCTAACTATACCAATGTCCATGAAAAATGATTGAGTGTAAATTTGAAAATCTTGTGAAATACATTATTGAATAAATGATAACCCTTGATGTATTCTTAATTTTGAGGCATGATGTTATGATAAATATATTATTTATATTTATAAAGTAAATGGGAAATTATTCACTATCATACAACTAATTAGTGAATTATTTGAAATGTGGTCATGCAATCATTGATGGTGTCTACATCATTTTTGTATTTATGGAATATATTCAATAACATATTATTTAAAAATTAATAAGGAAACCAGAATGTTTTCAATACATTTTTTAATTTAATTCATGTTATTGTTATGTATTAAGATAATAAAAGATGAAGGTATTCACGTGGTTGGTATGTGATAACTAAGATCCACATTTTTTTTGGTTAATATAATGTTTGTTTTGTAATCATGAATTTAAATTTGGTCCTAAATATTTTACATGATCATTGAGGATAAATATTTATGGATTGGATTAAAATTATCTTCAGGCATTATTGGATATTTTTTAGATAATTTTAGTTTTAGAAGACATGGAGGAATACCCTATTACTCTTTTATGGACCATGTGATCACATAAATGGTAATTTTAGTACTTAATGGATAAACGGTCATTGTTTCATATTCAGTTTTTATAGTATTTGATGAATTAATAATTGATCTAATAACATCTAATGGATGAAATTTTCTTTATATGATAGAAACATATCATGTAATAATATTTCCTAATATTCGTATAGATTTAAATAAATCTTAAACACTTGGAAAAAGGTTCTTGTAACAAAAAATTTATATTAATGACTTCATTTTTGTTGAAATGATGGTATTTGTAATCATCATAAATTTATGGTATTGATACCTTAAGATTTCTATTCATCACTCCATTTCATGCAATCAATGACCTCAATTATTCTCTATATATATTTATCATTTTCAACCATGTCAATATCATTACATTCCAACAATGTTCTCTTACCATGAAACATAATTTTTTTTATAATAGATTACTTTTATAAATCTCATTCCTTATTATTTTGGGGATATTTTATTAAACCTATTTCTATGTGGGGATTTCAATAATGGTACATCTAAATTTGAAACACATGATTACCAAAATAAATTTTTGATTCCTTGGGATGAATTTATTTAAGGTAGAGAGAATGTCACACCCAAAAACATTAAAATAGAAACATCATATTTAATAGCATGTAAGAAAAATGAAACCAACTCTAGAAATGAATGTATGATACTAACAAATTATTATATATTTAATATTTTAGATAATTTCAATATATTATACATATTTAAATGAATGAAATACTAATTTATATTTCATCATATGCAACAATAATTTTATTTAATGTATCACAGTACACAAAAGTCAGAGCTTTACCAAATACAATAATATTATTATTTAAAATTAAAAAAATATCCTAGTTTATTAATTTTTTATCATAAATTTTATATAATAAATTATTAAAATATATGGTTAACAACATTGGTTACTTGTTAATTATAAATTAATATAAAAACCAAATGATTATAAATGAAATGTTTTTTTATAAAACACTATTTTTATGCGCCAAAGCTGTTTTATCATAAGAAATTAAATTAATTAATATTATTGGATGATCATGATGAATTTTATATATTATACATTCAATAATTATTTAAAACTTATTCAAATATACTGTATAACAAAAATATAATAACAAATCCTTTTTTTATATAAAAATATGTATTTTTTTCTAAAGGATGTTTTACTGCCTTTAAATAGATCGAGTTTATTAAAATTTTATTATTACACTATTATAAATTTTAAATAAAAATATTAAAAATATTTTGAATATGTAATATAAAAATAATATTAGTGTAGTTTTTTGGTATTTCTATTAGAAGTTTCATTTTTTTGATGAATAATGAAATATATTGAATTTTAATTGAAAACAACATTGTAATTTAAAGAATTTATATTTCTAAAAAAAAATTTATTGGTTTTAAGGTAACTTTAGGAAAATATTATATAAATTCATCAAACATTTTTTATTTTAATAAATTTCTGGTTGAATTTAGATATAAAAACATTTCAATATTTTGAACATTTTCACATTAAAAACCGACATACTTGCCATGTCTGCATGATTAATTTTAAATTAAAATATGCATTTTTTTAGATGAAATTGGAAAAATGAATTCCATATTTGGAATAAAATATCTAAAATATCTAATATGTCCAACATAATCTTTTACCAGAGTTACTATTCAAAAAATTTACAATCAATTACAACGATGAAGGAGAAAACGACTTTACTAGTGGTTAAACATATGATATAAGGTGTATAAATTACCCAAAAGTTGTTTAAAACCCATATATTGGACATATTTATACCTTTAAAACCATAGTATCAATTTGTATTTGTTATTGAGATATAATTCCATGAATTTGACCAATATAATTTGTATTGCATGGAAAAATGCAAAAAAGGATCCTTCCATTCCTTTAATATTTATAAAGAATTAACATTTGGAAAAAAAAATTATATTTTCTATTATATACATTATTTTTAATGTAAAATGACATTATTATCATGAAAATTTATTTTAATATTTTATAAATTATATAAATACATTAAATTCATATGGAACACAAAACAATTAATTAATAATAAAATAAAAAATGGTACAAAAAACATTAATAGATAAGTAAATTTAATGAAATATTGTAATTAATTTTTTTATAAGAAAATTATTATTACAAAACCTAACATAATACTTTTGAACTCTATAATTGTCTTTATATTTACTTTAATTCAATTTAAATTAATAATGTTCAAATTAAAATTAATTTTTGCAGATAAGGAACAAAATGAATCAAAGATGTGTTATATTTTGTGGTGTATGTGTTCCTAGAACCTATCATCATTAAACACAATAAGTGTCAATATTTTTGTAACAATATGTAAGGGATACCTCCTGATAGAGTATACCTTTGAGTATTTACAAGAATGTCACTCCTCCTCAATAATAAAAGGGCATTCATATGACTCCTTCCAACCTATCATGCCATTTTACTCATCAAAAACCATCCCAATTCACTACTAAAAGTCCATATAATCATTTTATAATCATTATATTGTGTTTAAATCAATCCTTTTATGGTTTTTGTAAACTATTAAAAAGGATACTCGAAGAAGAGGTAATGTTCATCTAAAAGCTTTTTTATTTTATATAATCTACTAAATCATTCAACTCCTATTAAAACATTTTTATATGAGACACTAAATATAATTTATATACTAAGGTGATTATAATTTAAGGGTATTACTGTCATGAACCGTCCCCCGAGGCCTGTGTCGAAACTACCCCAACCCCATAGTGTATAGGCCAGGGGTGGCGACTAGCACCAAAGGTGTAAATCCCTATATCTGGGAAGGAATTTCCTTTATAATATGTAATGAGACACAACCAGAGTACAAGAAGAAGTAGAAACTAGGTAAATATGTATAACAAGCGCACTGAATGTAAATGGGGCCAGAATACAAGCCCAACTATAAAGTACAAATACCACTACAAACAAGTAAAAATGAAAAAGGGACTAACAACTGGAGTGTGGATGTAGCTCCTAGGTCGTACTCTGTGGTTTCAACATGAAGGGTAGGTACATATGGCCTACTCATTACTCCATGTGTGTCAGTCTCCACCATGTACTGATACGTCGTAAGGTCCTCCTCCGGGTACAGTCCAGTCCTGACGCTCTCGGACTCCGCCAGTGCTGTCTGTCATCTTCAACCAACACAATGAGGTGCAGGCATTTCCCGTGAAGTGGTGAGTATAACGATACTCAGTAGGGACCCCGAGACCCTAAAGGTATCATAAAATCAACAAAGATAAACCACAAATAAATATCTCAACAGATAGCCTTTACTTAAGTATATCCCCATACATATACCATTGTTATCAAGTAACCCATCTCAATCAGTATAAAAACACAAGGGTTACTGACTCAGCTCAAATGAGGATTTTCATTAATGAAACTAAAACTACTGAAGAACTCCTTATCTATCGTGTACAGTGGCCCTGTCGTGACTTCAATGCCCTACTCACTAACCTTAGACTACTGAGGTAATATTTCTGTCAAGTACCGCGGGTCTGCTGCCAAACCGGGGGCTCCGTCTGGTATGGTTCTACAGGCATACCAGTCTCTCCCCCTAATAGTCGGCAGATATACTCCTCCTGTCAAGTACTATAGGTCTACTTCCAAACCAGGCGGTCCATCCATCATGGTTATTCCACAAAACCGGGAACTCCATCCACTAGGTTAGACGAATCACTACGAGTCGAATCGGTCAAGTAGTTGTCAGGTCTACAACTACTAGGTCTCCACACTCCGTACACTCATCTCTAGGAGGATCTTCTCCACGAGCTACTTGCCGATAATCCATGTTTCATGAAGTCTCACATGGAGGTATCTCAAAGGACCGCCATGTCATAGGGATCTCAACACAACCGAGGGCGCACAAATCAGATGCACATTCTATGAGTTATTAGACTTTCAGTCCCAAGGGCCTGATTGGGTTCGTGTAAGAACCAACCTGACTGTATCTCAACTACACCCAGATATCCCAAGGGGTATACTCAATGGAACAGAAATGCTCCAAGAATACTGGTGTCGTTGACGGTTCATCAAAAAGACATCTGGTGCCAAAGATATGGCCAGAGAAGTTAATGGGACAATAGTGGGCCCAGGTCTGGTCGGAACCTGTCGGACCGACTCTGCCCAACCCAGTCTGGGCCGACCCAGTCTTTTTCGACCCGGTCAGACTCGCTGGGTCATTCCCGGCCCATTGGGTGGGTCATCCATCTATGGTTTGACACGGTCCACTGGGCCTGAACTAGCGAACAACAAGAGCGGTTTGGCCTCATAGTCGCCATGTAGGCGGCTCAGTAACTCGGCCCGGGAGATAGAGATGGTTTGACCAGCGACACCGTAGGGTGTCCAGGGATGTTTCTATAGGCATATGATGGGGAGTCGAGCGGGCAGGCCGCACGGGGTGCGGTCAGGCCGATTGGACTCCGGGAAGGTCACTGGTGCACCCAGCAGGGCACGGGTGCGCTGGGCAGGGTGCACTAGCGTCGAGCAAGGTGTTGGACGTCGATCAGGGTGTGGGGCACACTGGGCAGCGTGCAGGGGTGTGACGAAGAGCGTGGCATGGCACCGTGGGAGTGCATGGGTGAGCTGGTCAGCGCGTCAGGGTGCGTGGGCAGTGCACACCGGGCACCGTGGGGGCACCTGGGCACGCTGGGCAGGCCTGGCAGGGCACCGCGAGGACGCCGAGGTGTACTAGGTAGGCCGTGCAGGGTGTCGTGGGGGTTCCAGGGTGCGATGGGCAGGCAGCCCGTGCAGGCGCGGGGTGCACCAGCAGCGTGTGAGGCGCGTGGGCGAGGAGGCGGGGATCCACGGGTCACCGAGGTGCGCTGGGAAGGTGGTCGGGGCGTCGGGCTGTGCCGAGTAGGCAGCCGAGGCGCCGGGCAGGTGCAGGGTGCGTGGGCAGGGTGACAGGGCACCGCGAGGGCGTTGGGGTGCATTGGGCAGGCCGGTCAGGGCACCAGCGAGGCACAAGTAGCGCCTCTGGCGATGCGGGGACGACGTGGTTCGTGGAGTCCATGGGCAGCGTGGCCTTTGTTCATCGTCTTCGATGTTGTCACCTCTTTATCGCTTCGTAGTACTCCACATCAAATTGCCGGAGAGTGTCGGGCCATGTGAGGTTGGCTCGAACTCTCCATGTTTATGGTGATAACAATTTGATTCTATCAATCCATAAATAGAATATCGGAGAATGATAAATAAACCAACACAAATTCTTTTTCCTTTTTAAATGTTGGGAATTTGTTCGTCGTTGGGGTAGACGATGTTTTCATCGTTCGCCAACTGTTTTAACATTGGATCTCGTGCATATATCATTTGACGATGAAGAGTAAGGATGGAGTGTTGTTTGAGAGGTCCCTTGTCAGAAAGGGGTTCCGAGGAAGCTGCCGAGGAAGAAGCATCGTCGTCGGCGTCTTCATGTTCTTCGTTGGAGTATTCTATTCTCCCAAATCTCCTCTCTGATGACTCTCCCAACAATAGACTATTCCAACACCCACAAAAATAATATATAAAATTTTATTAAAGTGTTGGCATAAATAATTCAAAATCATTTCAATTAATTAAAATAGTTTTAGTTCATTAATGGTGAGGGTTGGCAGAAAAAATAATGCTGGAAGGTGAGAAGTTTCATGGGTTAAAGATGTTTAAGACCCGTGTGGGTCCCCCCTTGGAATACATGCCAAGAAAATATTTTAATCAGGCTTTCCCCAAAATTATAATATTTCCATGTAATTCATATTAATTGACTCATTAAAACTAATTAATGAAGGAAATAATTATATGAGTTGGAGCAATTGTTGGTAAGGGAGATGAAATGACTCCACCAAAATAAATTAGGGGTGAGGTGGCCTCATTTATTCAAAAGGGGAGTTTAAATGGGCAGTTGTGGGGAGGTAAAGAGTTGGGTGATCATGAGGGACCCACCACACATTATCCTCTCATGGGAGGTTATGTGGGTCTGGGCCCCACCTCTAACATCCCCTTGTTGGAAATAACCACCACATAATAAAATTTTACAATACAACAATTTAATTTAATTTGCTACGAATTCCCTAAAAAAATAACATTCATCCCGCATAAAACAAAACTGCAGTAAAGGATCCCTTAAGAGAATACTGGCGCTGAAAGTTAATCAGTGTCCTCAGATTTCAATTCCGAGCACCGGTTCCAAATATAGAAAAACCATCATGTACGTTTACTGAACGTAGCTGAACAAAATTTAGAAATTGATTCTGGGCACACTTGGCCTCAGAATCTGGTGCCGTCAGAAACTGCAGACTCGTAAAATTCCAAAGTATTTAATTAAATATTTTCCATGTAATTTCTATGTAATTACATTATCCTTCTCTCAGGTATTTACGTCCCCATAAATCTACAACACACACTAGGGAAACAAAAGGGGTATTGAGCACGAATTTGAGCATCCCGCTCCCATGTCCTCTCCTATAGGGTCATGTGCGGCCAGCGAATGTGCGCTAGAGGAATCGACCATACCCATAAGACCCACATCTAAAATACCCAAACTCTACTGGATCCTCTATGAAAGTCTCCTTATCATTGATATCGAGCTCCCCATGGCCGATGTTTTTGTATGGGTCATGCACGTATCTGCTTAGCTGAGATACATGTAAGATTTCATGCACTCTAACCAACTGAGGTGTAAAGGATAGTCATTAAGCCACATTTCCTACTTTGTTTTGGACCAAAAAAGGTCTGAGGAATCATAGAGATAACTTGTTGTCCTAGCCAAATCTCCGTAGACCTCGTCGAGGTGAGACACATATGAAAATGTGGTCTCCATCCTCGAACTCCAATGTTCTCCTTATCCTATCAGCATAAGACTTTTGCCTAATCTGTGCAGTCTTCATCCTCTCCAAGATGATCTACACCTTCTCCATCGTAGCTTGTACTATCTCTGGTCAATAGGATGTGGGCCTACTTGGTAAGTCGGTCGACGATCACCCATCTTTGCCTACGACTTGTAACAACTGCTAAAATTTATCCTTTTTAGACAAGATAAATCTGGTCTCATCCCCGGGATGAAATACTCATGTTGTCTAATACAATCTTTCCTGACATGAATTGAACAATTCATGTCATGTATGATGTTTTAAGGCATCGATGCTACTACCAATTTATCCAACTGTTACTCTCACTTCCAAGGGTCAAGTCACACTGTCGACGTCAGTGTGTGGTCACTAGGTCTCCTCAAGTAGGAATCTCGAAGGTGAGGGTCATGTCAATGTTTTTAATTGAAACCACTTAATATTGACCACATAAAAATCTAGGAAAGGAAACATCACAAGGAAAATCCTCTTTTATGATCTGTCATTTGAAGGAAAAGTATGATCATAATGATCAATATAAATTAAATTTATAATCATTCTTGTACCTCTTAATGATATCATGGTTATCTAGGTCACCTAAATATATAATGAGAGTCCTCATCAAATGAAACCTTGGTCATCATACCTATTCTAGTATCGTTGGCCTAATGTTTTTAATCAATGACCCATTGAAATAGTTTCACTAATCCCACATACCTCTTATACCACATTTAAAATATTAAAAACTTCATCCATAGATTAAACCCACTATGATACAACTCGACATGACTGACCAACCCAGGGCCATTCCCAGTTCATTAGATCGACATGAGATCCACCTCAATAATTCCTCCCAATATATGATATGTAGCTTTCGCACCGCCAATGTATTCTCAATATTAAAGAGAAAAAATCGCCATATGGTATGTAAATACTATTCAAGGATCAATAATCTCAATTAATAATGTAAATAGTCCTATGTAACCATGAAAGATCTGTGGTGGAGGATTATTCACCCTTAGTATGTAGTGGGGATATCAACTCAAATGGAAGATAATTTTCCCTATCCATGATCATTAGATAGATGATAATTACTCTGCCTATAGAATATGTTATACCCCGATTAAGTTATGTTTATACCTACCATATCAAATCCACTAGTAGATAAACCCATGCCCTACAGGATGTCACCTTTGTCAAGGGATATGCCTATCATATATATGGTTGGCAGGGGCCTTACATCTTGATGGAAGAAACATCAGACGGGGGAATTCCATTCCGCCATAAACTTTAATAATCACATTGAAACCAATTCATCGGGTCTACGTAGATTACTTTAATATCTATTTATCCAACCCTAAAAATAGAATGTGTTCTCTAAATGAACCATGATGTTTATATCAGTGTGTAAATATTCATTATGTAGTCTATTAATTATCCCAGATCATACACCCAATGGATATTTCACCAATACCTCGTCGAGGGTAGGAGTTCATAACGTGGATGGCCCTATGTGTGTTACTTGGTCTGTTGGGGTTGGTGTCTATGTGCCAGTAGAAAATCTAATCCCATTTGGGACACATTGGGAGTATTTATGTTTCCCATACATGATATTCAAGAACACAACATATTTTAATGTAGAAAACTAGACAACCAACTGCCATGTAGTGAATAGAGGTCCATATGATATTAGTTTTATCACAAATACAAGGAAGTATAGCATAGCTCCCACACCTCCCACATCACAAGCATTAATGTAGAAAATTAGACAACAAACTCCCACCCAACCACATAATAGCATTATTCTAAATATCTTCTAGCCTATGGCCACCACCCTTGGCTACCATATACACCTTCGATTGTTAACACTGTTATACACCATTGAAGTGACAAACCCCCTTGATCTACAATAATTATTTATTTCTCTTCATCATGTACCATTACACTTATCTTAAACTAGTTAAAATATCACTATCCCATTAATTCCACTACCCAAGGTCTCTCATACTAGAACATGTTACACAAAGCACCTATTGTGCCACAACTAATGGCCAGTTCCAGGGTAAATGAACCCATGTAATTCAGGCATGAATATCAGTGAGAGGAAAGGAAATAAAGAGGGGGTAGGGAGAGGTTATGGGGGAAGAAAATAATTATCTGGTCAAATATTTCGTTATCAGTTATATAAAATCATACATATTCAAGAACAAGGTTATGATTAAATATTATTTCCCTATAATGTCGTGTATTTTGATAACTGAAATAAATAATGGTGTTTTGGGATGAAAATAATTTTATCTATTAATTAATCTCATATGATAATAAAATATGGAGGAAATAAAATGTTTAAATATATTTCCAATGAAAATAGCATGAGGAATAGAGAATAATAAGTCATGAATCCCGACATTGGTTTTAAGCCATTCATTTAAAAAGACCTTGTCTATGTTGATTTTTATTGGCGATTTCATTGAATATTTTTCTTCCTCAATATCATAGATTACCATTTCATCCAAACACCTTCTCATATACCATCAAATACTAATCTAGGTTTAATGTGGATAACTCTAGAGATAGGGGTTAAGTATGCATTTAAATTGATTTTGTTATTCTCTATACTATTTAATGTAATTAATTATATTAATTCATTTCACCTGTGATGGACCAAATCCAAGGACCCTAATATGAACAATGTTTACAAAAATCATTGTAATTTTTCCCATTAAAAACATAACTATGTACATTGTTTTTTCATTAGAAGTTTTTTTAATACTCTATAATAAATTAATCAAAATTACATGCACATGGACTAAAAGTAGTACAATATTTACTATAATATATTGAGGGGGTCTTACACAGTTGAAAATTCACAACAGTTCAATAAAGGGATAAATATTGTAGCAATTTTTTAGAACAATCAAATAATAAATATAAATTCATCTAGTATGGTAAATTATCATTTATAACACTAATATGGTTTTGAGACAATGGAAAAAAATGAGATATTTCATGGCCAGGAAAATTCAGGGCATCTGAATGTATTTCCATTTTTGATATATTTTACATTTCAATTGATTTTTATCAATGCATTGGTCTTAATATCTCAAATTTTAACAACCCATTAATTTAGTTCAAAATAACACTATCCTTGATTTCATTCATAACAAGAATTATCGAGATTTATGAAAATTATGATATATTATAAATATATTAATATTTAATTGTGATTTCTATATGTATGTCGTTAAATTAAAATATATTAATATTATTAACCAAATATTGATAAAATATATTTCATAAATAATTCAAGTTAAATGATTATTTCTTAATGATTAAGTAATGAATTTTCTGTAAGGACATTTTATACTTCAAAAATATTATTTCTTCAAAATTGATTTTTATTTAATTTTTTCATGAAACTAATAATAATTTATTTATCTATTTTAGTAACATAATTTGAGGAAATAAATATCAAGATTGAAATATGAAAGAAAATATTATCTAAGATGAATGATTTGGATTTTTTGAAGATACTTATTTTCAATTTTTTAGAGAAAAATACTGAATTTTAAAAAACCATGTCTTGTTTTCAAAAAATAAATAAATTTAAAATCAAAATTTTTTTTAAAAAAAAATTATACTAAAAATAATTATACAAAAAATAAAAAAAAATTAATTAATTACATAGGATTATATATTACACATTTTTTGTATAATTTCATTTTTTGTATTTAAAATTTATTTTCCAAAAACATATTTTTCCTTCAATTGTAAGAATTTATTTGAAATTTATTTATTAAAAATATAAAAAAATAATATTTTTAAATTAATTCAATACTTGGAATAATATTCTAGAAATTGGTAAATAGTTTACTTTTATTTTCGGTCATTATTAATCATAAACTTTGTAAAAAATTTCACCTTAATAAAGGTAAATAAAATACAATAGGAATAAAAATATGTTTTAGGAATATAAAATATATCTAAAAAAGTCAATAATCCTATAAAATGATTTTATTGAAAAACACATACTAGATAGATTAGAATTTCCCTTTATTGACACATCTCTTTGCTTATAACATTTTGATTATTTATAGAAAAAGATATGTACAAAATGTCACTCCCTTAATTTTAATATCATTAATATATTTTCATAGGGATAAAAATAAGATATGAATAAATATAAAAGGATATTTTCAATGTTAATAAATTATTTTTAAAAATTGATTTTATAATAATTTCCTTAAATTCCTACCCAACACAGACACATTGCTTGTCGAAACAAAATGAATAATCTAATGTATTATTCTATGACGTTTAAAAAATTTTCTATTCGTTTTGTAATAAAATGAATTTTATAGTTAATGATAATTGATAAATGATTTTAGTTTTGTATATATTATAATAAATGGGTAAATCATGAAATTGGTAACATTGGATATTAAATGGTCTTAAATATCATCAATGAAAAATATTTGGGACAATTTTCACCATATATTAAAATTTATAACCCATAAAGGCAAAAACAAATTTACCATGGTTATGATTATAATATTTTAATGATGGGGTTAATAAAGGAAAGGATTAAAATGTAAAGAAAACAATTATATATCATATTGAATTATACTATTTTAATCATTTTCTTTTTAAAATCCATATCCATTTGTGAGTTTTTTACAAGATAAATACATTAATTATATATAAATATTTTATGTAACTCTATGTGTTTCCACCCTTTACTTACAAAATGAAACCACACCTCATTTTAAATTCACAGTGATCAAAATATATTTATTATCTAGTATTAGAAATAATACCTTACTATATTCCGTCACATTATTATTGATATCCTAGTGTTAACCTGATACCATCCTATGAATACCTGATGAGTAAGCCAAGCGAGTTCCCTCATAGAATAGGTAATCGCATTAATTGACTATTGTAATATTTATTTCTTATTATATTTCCAATAAATTTATTATACCACAACTAGTATAATTAATCCAATATAATAAATATTATAATATGTTATTATAAAAACATGAAAACCATTTTTCAAATTCTTTAAATAATTATAAATTAAACTATCGCTCATTTATACATCTGTAATACCAATTAAACATAACAATGTGATTCATTTTACATTACCACTTAAAATTGATCGTAAAAATGATATATTTAGATAACATATATAATATTAATTATATAATTTTTTTCTGTATAGTTGAACTATTTTTTTATTTTCTTTCCTTCCATCCAAAAAAATATTGAAACATCACTTTTGTGTTTGTACACACTAATGGTTCAATAGAGTGATCTATTCGATTTCTAAAAACAATTATATATGACTGGTTATAAAGATTTATAAAATAAAATAATATGATTCTTATGAAATTATTATAATTATGTATATTATTATACCATGACAAGTCATTAGGGACTATAACTACCGAATCCGAATATATATGATAAATAAAAAAGTCAACACCCGAAATGAAAATGATCATATAGATTTGTAATCAAAATAGTTTTAATAGGTTATAAGTGGACTACATTTGATATTATATGTATGTAAATATTTATTCTATATAATTATAATAATTATTAATTTATTTTATATAAGTTTAATTGAGATTAAGAATCAAATGAAACATAAGGTAAGGGTTCTTCATCTAAAGATTATTTCTCTGAGACATGTATGATGTTATGAACCAATTTTTGTTTATGAGTTTTATATAATTTTTTATTGAAATGTGATAACATTTATCATTATAAAATCATTACATTCAAAGATACAATTGAAAATTTTTCATCCAAAGGGTTATAATTAAAAATTTACCAAAGCTATAAATTATTTATGTTTCAATAGAATTTTAATAGAGATGGTTTATATTCCAATTTCCATTATGGAAAATTAAATGATGCTTATTCTTTAAACCGAATATATACTCTACTCCTGAATTTATTTTTTAGGTTTTCATTAAATCCTATCATTACCCTCTCTTTAGAAAATTATGTGATTAATAAAATGGTATTTAAAAAACAAACATTGTTTATCCTTTTAGATAAGAATATTTCTTGTCTATGTTCATGTTCTCTAATCTATTATCAAATAATGTATATAACGTTCTTGAATACTTTTTAATATTTATTTCCTAAGTTATTTTACTTTCTTGTGAATGATTATAATGGTGTCCTCTCGTAACTATATAAAAAAGGAACATTTTACATTTTACAGACAATGTAAAAAAATGTTATATTTATAAATATATGGAATGAAAAGATTTTCATGACACAATTAAAAATATTTTCATTGAATCTTCAATTAAAAGATTCAATGTTTATATTAAAATAATTTTTCCGGATCTATATATGATAACATTAATATTATAAAAATGTTATTTTGAAAAATTAAAAATATAATTATTAATAACATATGTTTCAATGATATTATAATGTATTTTCATCTAAGAAAAAATCAATTTAGGATAATTAATTTTCAATTAGGATATGATACAATGATAAAATTCCTATTTTTTATCTATGTTTTTTTTATAATGATGATTATTGATGAAACTATTTTTCTCATTCATATGTTATGTTTTTAGAAAATGATCATTTTTATGATATTGTCGAATACATATTTATGATTTTTATAATTTGATTATATGTCTATTATAGGAATACAATTTATTGATTAATAATTATTGAGTTATCATGTTAGATTTTAATCATAATATATTGTTTTATTTACCTTGTAGGATTTTACATTATGATACTATGTCAAAAATGTGTTGATGATCCTGATAGTGTGCATTGACATTTCATTTATAAAATATTATTATGCCAAACCTTTTATGGAATTATATATTTAATGTTATTATAATAATAATTTTGTCTTGTGGATAATTATATTTGGTTCTTTTATGAATCACATCTTATGAATTAACTAAGACAAATTCCATGATTTATATATTTTAATTGATGGGTATGATTTTGACATTTTATTCTCATAATACCATACCCTTATGCTCATATTATATTGAAAATTTATTATCTATTGATATCTCCCTTTTATACCCATAATATGGATCTAATATCATCAATTATTTTATATACTTGTCCCAAAGATATGAATAATTTTTTTAATTATGTTATCACTAATAAAGGTTATAGATGTGAAGAGTTTAACAGGATATACTGTACAAATTTTCTGTGCAATTTTTCTATATTTCCATGTTTTCAATGTGATTAAACCTTTATGGTAATAGGGAATTATTTTTTATGAGATGTATATAAAATTCATATAAAATTGTGTGATATATATTTATTTAATTATTAGGACACCACAACTATTTTCATAGTAGGTTTTATTAATTTTAGGAAACTATGATGAGAATATTATAGTGAGAACCATTAGGATCAATATATGTATATGAGAATATCCAAGTTTATTCTATATAAATTATTATTGTTTAAATGAAAATACATCAATTTCTATATACTATAATGTTGATGTGTTTTTGTAACAGAAACACATATGGGAAATAAAATTAAAAGGGGTGGATTGGGTATTAACTCGGTCATCACTGGGGAACAATGAGTGTTCCAAAGACTACACACTCATATTTAAACTCTTGGGGGATATGATTGTGTAAATTCACATTTTCATTATAAAAAATTATAAAGTATTTGAATATATGATATTCATGGGAGTACTATTTTATAAGAATTTACATAGATTGGAAGGAAGGTGTTAGGATATAAACATCCTAGGAATTATTTTCAGGATTATATGATTTTTCACAATAGTTACTACTTCTCAGATAATGGATTTTATTTTTTATTAAGTGGATATAATAGTGAGAAACCAAATTAACCATGTTTACAATGGATATTATGATATTTTTATGATGATTAATGAATATGGTCTTATGTTGGAGTGATTTTTTTTGTATTTATTTTAAACCAAAAATCTCATTTCATGATTTAAAACTCGAGGTTAAGTGAGTTTCATGACCCACACAACAAGATAAAAATGGAGTTTTATTACCATATATTACTTTGATTTATTATATTTTATTTATTTATTTTTAGTAAATGAAATGATAGAATTGTTATAGTCTCCTCAATGAGGTATAATGACACCCATTACTTGTTGGAATCCTCTTGCATCTAGGGAGGCATGCATAAAGCCATGTGTTGGTTTGAATAGAACCTAGTGGATTGGATGGGGTGTATAATTTTTCACATGACAAGGTAGAAGGTACATAATACATATAATAATAAAAAACATAGATCCCACAATTATTTATACTAATCTCTTAAGGAGGATGAAGGATTTGGAGTAGATCGAAGAAGATCAAACCTTTCTAATGTCACTATATTGGTCAAATATTGATGACTACATTGGATATTTGGGGGATAGGATAATTACCCAGGAGTAAGATAAATAAATCATTATAGGGGCAATATTTTCATATTTTGGAATTATAAACTGTAAAATAATGTGATATTAAAAACCATTGGGTGTATTAAATGAACCTTTAGATTTATAGAACTGGTCATCTAATGTTCTTGGTAGAAGCACTTAGGTTATACCATCACCACTATCTAGATGTATCCCACTATATTGATGGTGGGGTTTGAATTTATTTATACCCACTACTAGACCCTAAAATCTATGAAACCAAATATTGAGGAACCCAAAACTGAATTATGACAAAACAACATATAATTTATTCAATAAATGAATGTCATGAAATGTATCAAGAGAGGATGTTACAATCCCTCCTAAATTCCCTCTCCTACTCAAGAATTATATTCAAAGGATTACTCAAACAACTCAGTCCATTGAGCATGAACAGTATACTCCCACTCATAATTTTCCCTTGGATTTGTCCGTAAAACCATAAGAAATAAAATATTGGTACCATATTCCGATGATTAACTTTATTAACCTTGTTTACAATCATTATTTGTAACACCATGTATGATTCATCTGGGACTATCTCAATATCCTCATAGTTTATGATATGTATATTGCCAATCATGTACCTTCAAAGACAAGACTCATGGAACACATCTTGCATTCCTTAGTAGTGATAATGAATATTTTAATGGTACAACACATCCTCAAAAATAACATTTATTATGAAGGGTCCAATATAGTGAAATTTCACAATATCTTACTTCTTAAAATGTCGATGTCTTAACCAAGGAGTTACTCTAAATAATACATTGTTCCCAATAGTAAACTCAAAAGGTGACTACAGTTGGAAGAAGACTTTTTCCATCTATGAGAAGTGATCAACATATTAAGAATCCTATTCACAAATATGGAGGTGTCTTATACAATAATGGGCCCCACAACCCCTACCTCACTGGACTTGTTCCAACACAGTAGTGAATAAGTATCCTCATATAATATTCTACATATTGATCCACATGAATTTATTACTAGTAAGTGTTGCTGAATGAAAAGTCAACCAATTATTTGTGACCATCCAATAATCCACCAAAGTCTAGGATGTTATATCAAATAATATCCACCAAATACTATTTATATTCTCTAACTATATATCTTTTTTGGGTTGGTAATCTATACTCAATAATATCTGAGTCCTTAAGGTCTTCTACAATTCTAAGAAAAACTGTGACTGAAAATGTTCATATTTTTTAGAAACAATGCTCATGGAAACGTCATGTATGTGTAAAATATCATGGACATAATTCTTTCATATATGGTCTAATTAGTAAATATCATGTATTATGAGGAATTGAGAAAACTTTTACCACTGATTTCCAATAACAGAAACAATATCTTAAATCTTATGGGTCTTCTGTAACCCCTTCAAAAATCACATTGTGTTGTCATCCAACTACTACATGGGAAATGGATGTGGATAGAAAATAATTTGGTGGTCTTCTATAATCATATATATGTTAATAAATTATGAAATAAACCCATAATTTTCCCTTTATATTCATGTCCACCTGAAATATCAATTTAATACAAGATACGTCTTTTTCCATCTAATATATACTACCCACATGAGGATCTAGAAGTATCACATCAGTTAATTCCTGATAGAGTGTGGATTAAAACACGCTCAAATAGCAAGATAACATCATCACCATTGATCAACCACTCGGGAATCGAGTTACAACCTCTTAGTTATGAACTTATCACATTTCAATCATTCTTAGATTCATGGATAGCCTTATCCCAATCTAATTATAAATATGAGATAATAAAATCCTTATAATTCATTGTTCCTTGATACTCAGATGCTTCCATCCTCTAATAATTCAAAAAGAACATCAATCAACACTTCTCTTCCAATTTATATTCACAATGCTAATGAGGTATCTTTATATTTCATAAAAGATCATCCGGAATGACATTACCTTTCCATAATTTATATATTACTTCAAAGTCAAGTTTATTTACATAATTATCCTTGATACTCATCCTTATAATACAGTCCCACTATTTGAAGACATAATGGAGGAACTTCTAGTATTTTTTTTCGACAAACCTATGATATAAGATATAATTTCACTAATACATCAAGGAATGGACCACCGATTGTTGCTCCATGTCATCAGTATGACACATTCACTCATGAGGTAATAATTAGAATGAACAATAACAAATTAACCAATCTATCTCCACCAGTACTGATTCCAATAATATAATAATTTAATTATAGTATAAAATGTATCTGATCCAAATATTTTGTTATATGAACATAGGAGTTGTGGTGAACCAGTTCTTTAGGCCATGAAATGCCTCTGTAGACGAGTTTGACCCCTAAAACATCACTCTATTCCTAATCCCCATAGTCAAGTGTATTAAAATTTGAGAATCCCTAGATAAAAATTCGATATTGTTTTTATAAACCACTAATATCATTATCTCAAACAATTTTTTGTTATTTTTCTTGGAAATCACAGCCTCCACATTCTTTTGGTCTATGTTTATATATTTTTGAAAGAAAACATGACCCAATTTCATCAACTCATTAATCAAAGACATACCCTTACATAGTATTATATAAATCATATGTGCTTGTGGTTTACTCGGGAATATTTCTAGATTTTTTTCATGTTGCTATAGATTTGAGGAGTTTATGAGGATTTCATCAACAAAAAATACAAATAATGTTCCATTGAATGGGTAAAAGAACTTGTTAATGGTAACCATTTACTCTACAAGTGCATTCCTGAGATGAAATGACATCACCAAGATATTTTATATCACACACCTTCACAAAATTTATATCTTTATAATTTTATATTACATAACCCATAACTAGAGATAGAATGATTTAAGGAAAATCTTAGAGATGCACGAGGATCCCCAGAGTAAATCTAAAATATTATTAATCTTATGAAAGGGTTTTATTTTCTTCATTATCACCTAGATGAACATATGATAATATACATAGATTTCAATACTACCATCCACCTTCTTGGTTCATATAATAGCTACACTAAATGGTCAAGCATTTGAAAAGATAATACTATTATCTTCATAGTACTCAAACATTAACTTGATCTCATTTCAGTCAAATGAAACCATATAATTTGGTAGTATTAAAGTTTTTTGTGAACCCAATCTCAATGTAAATTCCTCTACCAGGGAGAGGAATCATGAAGTCACCCAGAAATATGTATTTATAGAGATCCACGATTGAAGGAATAGACATGTGGGCTTTCACTAATCTAACTTATTAATCCAATACCATACTCTATGATGTGATTATCCAATGATGTCTCAAGTCTTGAATGACTCGACCTGCACACTATTTCTAATTTCTATTCATCACTTACCTATCACCCATGGGTGATGTAAAAGATACCCATCTCAAATAGAAATAAATGTGAGATCTGGAATGGGTAAAACATCCAATGTCAAGACTCACACCAAAGGTGGTCATATATAAGAACAATAAAATTTCCCTAATTATATATTATGAGCCATAAATATCATAAATATATATTACTTCAAAATATAAAAACATTAATTTCAAAACATAAAAAAATTACATGACAGTATAGGTAAACTTTTTTTTTGGAAACTAGCAAACAAAAACAACTCGTTCATAAATCATCAACGTCATCTCCCGCTTATTCCTTTATATCAAGAACCCATTTTTGATACATCATAATTAATACACATCTTCACATCTGGGGAAAAAATAATAATAACTAGGGATCTCATATTATCATTATGGTAGATAACAATAATATCATAACCATTGGACATGATAACATAATGAAAACATGTAAATAATTAATCCATCATATCATTGATCATGTAATTATGTCACAAGATAAATCAGATATGTTCATAAAGAACATAGTTAATGACATAATAACATAAGACATGAAATTTTGGAATACACATAAGTATAGAAAATCATTTCCAAATTATTGAATGATAATTTAGAATACCTCTATAGTGGAATAAGTCCTTTACTAAATTGTGTTAAATCCCCATTTTGGCCTTGTTTAACTGAACCAAGATCATTTCCCATTCCATCATTTTATTACTGAACCAAGAACATTTACAATTCTACCCATGTCTCCCTATTGAGATATAAATATTTACCCAATTAATTTGAAGGAGATATAGGTCCCACCCATCTCATAATGAGATCATTCATATGTGTTCCATAAGAACATAAATCATTTATAATATCAAAACCCATGGAATGAAATGGGTTTCAAAAACATCATGAAATCATAACGTAACAGAAAAAAATTAAATGGGTTTCATAAATATAATTCCATCATAAATACAAAACAATTATATAAATAATAACAATATAATTATTGGAGAATATTTCCATTAAAACATAAGTAAAATTTTTTTAATCTTCGATAGAGAATAATTTGGATAGGACACTTGAAAAAAAATTATTAAGGAAAATATCTTTTCTTCTTTGAAAACATATTCATTACTTTAAATTACACACAATTTGAAAATGACATGTTCTTTTTAAATAACCCTATAATCTTGTACGAGAGGCTTCAAGTCAATAAGGTATCTTACAATCTTAAATTTTCATTGATTCCAAATAAGTTAGAAACAATTTTATTGTAATTTTTTATCAGAAAAGGTCAAAAGTATATCATTTAAGAAAATTAAAAAATATTCAATACATACAATTGAGAATAAAATAATTAATGGGTAAAAAAGATTTAAATAATTTATTTAATCATGGAATGATTATTTTTTAATACATTTTTAATTAACATGTATATGTATGTTAAATATTCAATATTAAATAATACAAATATACTATCTTGTATAATAATGAGATTGTGAAATTATCCCTTACCATAGGTATGAGTTCCTTCATATGTATCATAAAATTCTCTATAATGTATTAATGATTGTAAATAATATATTTTAAATTTTATATAAATTTATGATATCTTATGTGATCATACTATTTCTAGTTTAATAATAGATCATTATTAAACTAATATTAGGTGTTAACTATGTCATTTTGTTATGAATATTTGGTCATATAAGATCTGGTTCTTCAATATAGAATATATAATTGTTATTTAAATAATGAAATAAATTTAATATATATAATATTATTCTTTATATATTTACATAATAAGTATTTAATGGGGATCATGGAGATGGATTCACATAGAGTCATGGAGATGGTAGGGCGTATGTACGCACAAGCTATGACGTTGTTCCCTTAATTGTGAAAAGTTATTATCATGGATGGATTCTATATAATTTAATAATAAATATCATTTCATAATAAAATTATATTGTAATTAGTTTTTACATCACACCCACTAATGTAATGTGGTGCTAAAATACAGATTACACCATGACTTGAGATGGTAGGTCGCCCATACACACGTGTGGTGATTTTTTTATAGGATGGATAAAGTTGGAGTATGGTTTTTCAATATTGATATTAACATATTATTATATATTTTATACTGTAATTACTAAATTATAGTGGAAAATGTAAAAGGATGTATAACAAAAAAATGATCATGAGAGATTCGGTATAGGAGATTACCTCTTCTTTAGCGAGATCCCTCTAGATATCCTCTTAGGTACACTAATGTATGTATTATTAGTAGAATAGAACCTATAGAATTTATATTGGGGTGTTTATAAAGGAAATGTTTATGTGATTTTGGATATTTAAGGATATATGATTTGTGAATAAATAAGGGAGGAGGTGTCCTTTTGTAATCCAAGTGAGAGGAACCTTTGGAATTTCAAAAAACATTAATTTATAATAAATTTATTATCATTCAAAATTAAAACTGTATGTCATATATTTTATGGGGAGATGAGATATGGTTGTAATCTCATCGACAAGTAGATTTTTGACATATATTGGAATTCATTTAAATATTATCATTTTAATTAACCCTTAATTAACCTATTTTATTTTTAAATAAGGTAACTAGTTTTTCGCCATTAAAATATTATACATTTTTCATTTTATGTAAATTATACTATAAATGAACAATTGTAAACATTTCATACCACATAAAAATTATTTTTTAATTTTGAAAATGTTTTTTGAAAATTAAATAATTTAATAATACATTATTTTGATAAAATATTAATAATGTCAATTTTGACACTATTCAATTATATGATTTTTTAAAATAATAAGAAAAAAAGTTAAATTTGGAAAAAAATATTTTATTAAAACCATTATAGTTTATTTTATTTTATATAATTAATTATATATAATAATTATTCCATATTATAATTATTTTAATAATTTAATGACATATATTTGATATTTCAATTATGAAAATAATTAATACACAACCTTTTTGTAATAATCTAATATAGCTATTTATTTACTAAAAATTTAAAATAAAATATATTAATGGAGATAAATATAAATTTTTTTAGAATTAAATTTATAGTCAAATTTATATAATGTATTACAGTATATTATTTTAAACATGAATGTGGTTTCTTTAAATTTTTATTACATAAAATATTATCAATAACTCATTTTCATCCAAGAAGAAAAATCATCAAAAAATTATATTTCATGAAAATATTTTTATTATATTTAAAATTAACATTTACATTCATTCATTACATATAATTTTTCTGATGTGAAAAAATACGGGAGATTAAAGACAATAGAAATGACATTTTGGTTCTTTCTTTGATTTAAATAATATATAAATCAATTTTTGTAAACAATGTCTATTAAATGTCAAAAATTCAATACTTTGGTGTAAATTGTTGATCACTATTCATCCAAAAATATTTAACCTATGTCAGGATCATTTTATAGTCATTATAATTAATTTTTATCCTAAATTACATAAATTACCCTTTATTATTATGAGAAAATTTACATTGGTTACAAGAAAAATAACACAAAATTAAATCAATACTATTTACCAAATTTTGAAATTATATATATAAATTTTGGATCCATTCTTAAAAAATGAAATTACATAGTATAAAGAATACAATTTGAAATAAAATATGTAATCCTCTAGGAAAATTATTTTTCATAAAAATGAACCTTGTAAAATAAAAGAATTTTTATAATAGATTCATATTTTAAATCATTTTTAAAGACAATCAGTGGATTTATATTAATAATATACTAATTTTTATATAATTCTAAACCAAAATATTATTCAAAATTTTATTGACTTTAAATGATTATATATTTTTCAACAAAAAACAATATTTTCACAATTAATTTAATGTTGATATTATTATAGAAAAAATAATTTTAAAATAATTATGATGTGCAGATTTAAAATAATAAATCCAAATTTTCAAATATATTTTCAAAATATTTATAAAAATAAGAATAAATAATTTTTGATGAAACTGAATTTTTGAAGAATAATGTAATTTTTATAAGATTTTGTAATTGTTTTTTACGAGATCAGTAATACATTAATATTGAGTTGGAAATTTATTTTTATTTCATAAATTTGTAATCGTTAATTATTATTGAAATTTTAATAGCTGGGATATAATGGTCATTTTATACTAACACGGTATCATTGTTCTTTTAAAAACACAGTTGTGTGTGATGTATTATTTTCATGAAATTAAGTTATTTGAAGAGAAATATTTATTAAAATATTTGGGTGATACATTTCCAAAAAAAATTGAGTTTAAGATTTTCTATGAATCGTTAATAACTATCTACATTCATTCCCATTGGGGTGTTAGGGTAAAATGACTTAGGAGGAAACTTGATATGTATATTATTTGTTAAAATAATTTTTTGAAATATAATGGAATGGTAATTTCTAGAATCATAAATGGTATTAGAAAATGTAGAAGTGATCATGAATTTTGCACAAATAGTTGATAGTCCCTGAGTACAATCTGATGAATTCTAATACATCAAATATACATGGTTTGCCTCATATTTATAATTATTTCCGTGAGATACATGAGAACTATAATTCGATATTATCTGAGCCTACTGTAGATGACCCTGGTCATATCCCAATGCTATAGATAATGTTTTTTATAAACCCATATGAATCATTATCCATGAATCTATATAGATAAAATGTGGAAGAATTTCCATTTTTCTCATTATAAACATGGTCTATGAGGTAAAGTAGAAGAGATTTTATTTTCTTATTCCTTACCATTGTTATATCACTCAGGGAATCCTCTTTAGGGTGATTAGTAAGCATTAATGTAATCCAAAAATATGAATATAATATACTCCACATTCCTAGTTTTATTGTCTATAATGCCTTATGAGACACTCATTAGTGTATTGAGATCTCCACCACCTTATGTACTAATGGGTCGAGGAAAAAAAGATAAATACTCTTCCAGAACCATCTAATTAATCAAGTCATTTCAAAGAACCTCCTGGTTTTTTGGTAGATTGAAACTCTTTTCCTACTATATACGGATTGGATAAAGTCCAATCATAAAAATCGTATCCTTTTGAGCCTTACTTCTGTCTAAATGTGGAGAAATAAAATAATCTTAGTGCATGAAATATATTATTTGTATATCATCACTGATCCCTACTATAGCTCCATGAAATGATATTCTTTTTCTATATTCATTATATCAAGAATGTTTTCTCTAATGAATAGGTTCTTTGATATGTATTAGGTGATACCCTCCCACATTACATCCTATTTCATAACACAACACTATATCCAGGTAGTTCCAATACCATGAATTCTATAAACTTCACCTTTTGGTCTTCAAGTGTGTTAATGAGGATAAAAAAACATCAATGATATTTATCTTTTTCTCTATATCACATGGACCTTTTTGATCCCCAATATTCAGGAGGCTGATGGACCTATAAGTCTTTGGTGTTATCAACTGTGGAATTTGGTTCCCCTATTCCAATGGTAGGAAATAGAGAAAGGTTTTCCTGCTAACGTGGACACATATCCAATTCTATAGTAGTAGGTGGGGGATCATGATCATCTACCCCTACTAAAAGAAGGATGTTTAATCAGGGAATTTTATCTAGATATATAATCCCAACAAACATCATATGGAAGAACAGGAAGTCTCATTCGAAGAAGAATATTCTAAATCAGTATGGATGCATGGAGGTAAACAATAGTTGTTTGAAAAAATGCTAATCAATATAAGGGATCACCCAATATTCTCTTATTATCCTACCCATAACCCAATGAATATCCATCTTATTATTATTAAATATCCTCCATCCATGCATGTTAGTCACAGTCAAATAAATTTAATACAGAACAAAATTTTCATGTCAAAATAATTTATTAAAGAATAAATATATCACAACATCATAGAAAATATAAATATCACTATGTAATAAATATAATTATATACCAAAATGATAGCACACATCATGTTATTAATTTAACAAACTATAATACATACCTGTAATGTGTATATATTGGGAATGTGGTAAGTCATGATTCATGAAAGAACCCCAAGTCCTATAAAAATGTAAAAAACCCTTTTAACAATAATTCGGATGTCTATTGTACATGAGGTGTCTAGAAACATGAAAACTCCCCTAACCGTGTATATGATTATTAGCATGATAGGATTTGGTGCGTGGAAATTAATTGAACTTCAAGAGTGTGATAAAATATGTTCACTTATTGATATAATTTTTTGACTCCTTATATTCTATGTGTTAGAATATATGATATTCCCTATTATAATTTATTGTACTAGGTATCTATTTTTTTAAACACTTTACTATGGTTTCAAGAGAACCTTTCAGCACTCATTGAACATATGGGGGGATCATGTATAGATATTTCATAGGACAAGATAATAGGACAAGCATAGATGGCATGGAATAATGGTTTATGTTACCTGAACTGTGTGAAATATGGACTTTGTGATATGTCCCATGAGGTGATAGGGGTCCATAATGGATTAGGTGTCCATACTTGGGGAAATGAAAGTCCAGGTCATCAGACCTGTGAGATGATAGTATGGCATCATAGTCAATGGGAGCTGAATTAAGTAATAGGAATTCGGTTTTATGGCCTATTATGGTATTAACTTTTGACATTTTTGTGGTTGGATAATGATTAGATTGGATGATGGATCAATCATTGGGGTCAATTTCCTGGATAAATTGGTATTTTATAGAAAATAGAAGATGTAGGTACAATTGGAGTTCCTTTAGGAAATATTATTGCTTGGATGATTGAAAATAAGTCTTGTTTGTGATTTTATTTATTATCATGTTATTCAATATTTTGTGTGTGAACTAATCGTGAGGATGTGTTAGTTGTGAACTAATGGGTTTTATCACTCACAAACAATACGAGAATTTTTACTTATAATAATACATCATTTATAAAGAACTTTTCAAGGTAATGTGGTCTATGGTTGATTTGTCAGCCCCTGAGCATGGAGCTGGGAGTGGTAATGGGACATAAACCATAGGATGGAGCAGTATTATTTATTTATTTATATGTATTCAAATTTACCAAGGTTTTTATTTCGATATTTTGATATTGTTAATTTATTTTCTGACAAGTATTATATATAGTATTGTTTTTCATTCACATTTTTTACTCAACGTAGTTATATATAATATATTATTATTTTTTAAATGATATAATATTGTGGGTACAATTTCCCCACTAGTGGACTTAGACCCTCACTAATTATCATAACCATCTTGAATGTGATGAGGTATGAAATAGGTTATATGGATCTCTAATGAAAACCTAGTGGTTTAGGTCGGGGATTTATAATAATGATCACAAATGAATGACTATTCAATTTCCTCCATGTATAATATGGAGAAATAAGTATACACGGTAATGTCTTAATGGAATACGATAATGGTTTTTAGTGGGGAACATTTGAATAATGATTTATAATGATGATGGAATAAATGAATAGTTTAGTTAATTAGATGGATGTGAATAATGGTTTTCACAAAGTATCAGATGTGATTCAATATTTTGATTGTGAAATGTATGGGAATTTTAAAAATTAATGTCTTATGAGGAATTCTTATGAAGGGGATCGATAAGTTTTTTGGGTAAATGTTTTACTATTAATGATAAAAAGAATAAAGATGGTAGATGAATGTTATAAATTATTTTTATAGAATATCATTTGATAAATGTAATAATCATGACTAAATTTAGAGGGATGATTCTTAGGGCACGATTCAAATTTCTCATTTTAATAAAAAATAATTAAGGAACCATATGGAAAAATATATTTATAGGTTTATGATAAAATTTGAAGGATTAATTTTTTAAATAATGTTGGTTTAGAGAATTATGAAATTTTTAAATGATATTTTGGTGTGTTATAAAAGTTATGATGATTATGAATAATCCAAGGATTTTTTCTTCATTAGTATATATTTTTGAATATGAATACATACAATAATTTATATCGATAAACATGAAAAATTATTTTATGGAATGGAAATATTATGGAGCTATATAGAAACATGATAAAGTGATAACTATTTCTTAGGGTTAAAATGTGTTTTATTAATTTATAACGGCTTTTGGTTGGGGAAAATATTTTATTAATATTGATAAATTAAACAAGATAGTATTTTTGACCCCAAAATTGTCATGTTATTTGATAACCATGTGATTTATGAATTTCATTTCATTTTTTAATTATTGGAATATATTATATTGTTTAATATTTTGGTTGAATATTTGTTTTCATTGATGTTCATTAGATATTTATGAACTTTTTTGAAATTGATATCATTTTTTGAAGTTTATATGATCAATATATCCATGTGTTTGGTATATTTCATTAAAAGTTACATTATTTTATTTGGGGATAAAATTTATCTTTATTTGGTAAATTTAATAGTCTAATTTTTTTCAAACATTATTTGTTTAATGTTGTTTATAAATTAATATAGGATTTTGGGAATTCACTAATATTTTTAATTAATTAAGAATATCTTTGTGTATTATTATTGAAATACTTAATTTTAATTTTTCAAATGAGAATTTTTTCATATTTCTAATCAAAACATGTAATATACAATTTTGTTCTTAGTGATTTAATAGATATAGGAGGAACTAATTTAAAAACTATTATAGATCTTTTAAACTACTATTATTTTATTTCAGTATTTTAGTCAAGGAAAACAAATCCAAAATATCATTTATCATTAGAATAATTGATTAAAAGAAGTGGAAACTATTTGAAACATGTATCCAAGTGATGAAATTGGGATTATGGATTTGAAAAAATCATTTCTTCACATATTCCATGGAAATATAAATAAAAAAATAGGAAAAATTAAATTAAAAATGAAATTTATTTTACTGTTATTATCATTCCAAAATAATTTCCGATCATTTTCAATCCTCACCAACATATGGTTTTTTTAGTAATTAATATTATCAAGATAGTGTTCTATATCAATCTACATTAGTCATTAAGAATTATATTTAACCACAATGTATACATTTTCAATTTTACCTAATTTTATCCATATATGGGAACACAATTATATGATATTTAACGCAAACTTTTTGTTTCTCCCTTCCAAATGGATATATTATTTTCCATTTGTACAATATGTGTTTTAAATAGAGGATTTTCATAATATTGATATATAGATTATTGAGATAAAAAAATTTCATAAGACAATTACTTAATGGGGTAGAATGTAATAACACAAAAGTGTAGATTAAAATATTATTATACTCGATATATTTCTTTAACACAAAACAGTATGCTTTAAAAAATTGAAAAATTATTAAAAATATTGTTATTTAAATGTAACTATTATAACCTAACCATTATATTATATGATTTGAATAGTAATATACTCCTTATAAAGAAGAAATATAGGTTTAAAATAATAAAAATTTACTGATTAATTCAAAATAAATATGTACACCATTTTTAGTAATGTCATTAAATACTTCATAAATATGTTTTTCATCAAAATTAGGTATTCAATGAAATTTTTTTAAAATAACTATAAATAATATTTATCCTTTAAAAAAAATTATTTTAATTAATATAATTTTTAATATAAACATTTTAATATTATTTTATGTTTATATTTTGTTTTTTTAGAAGGGATTTCTTTTTATGTGAATAGTCAAAAATAATGTTTTTTGTAAAATTATTATTTATTTTCAATAAATAATGTCATTTAAAATTTCCATTATGTTATTAATTATATATAAATTAAAAATTAACTTCATTAAGTTATAAATTATTTAATTAATTACATAATATTTAGTATTATACTTGATTTTTTGAATATGATTATATTTTGGCTAAAAAATGATTTTTTTTTCTAAAATTCATTTTTTTCTTAAATTTTATAAATTAACATTAAAATTACTTTATTCCACATATAAAATTTAATCATGAAGAATTTATTCCATTTTTTTATCAAGAGGATTAATTTTGGTAAATAGACCCCTTTTATTTTTGTTCCTTATGAATAACAACCATTATAAGTATTTGTCAACTATATAACTGGAAAATAGGTAAAAATGGATTAAAACTAAAGAGTAAAGAATTATAATCTTTATGAAATTTTAATTTATCCAATTTTTTGATTTTTTTTTAAAAGACATCATATATATGAATATATGGTAGTTTCATGAAACATTCATTAGATTATAACCCTTATATTATATTACGAAAATAATAAATACAAAATCATACTCTCATGGATTTAATTTCCCATATATGTTTTCAAAAGGAAGAAAATAAGTTATGATTAGATATGAATGAATAATTGGAAAACAAATAAATTATTTTCATGAAGGTAATTTTTATTAATTTTTGACGATTGTATAATTTCCTTAAATTCTTATGCATCATTCACTCAATGCTTGTGATAATGGTAGAAAACATTTAATACATTATTTTAAAAAATATAAAAGAAATAATATTTTTATTGATTATGGGGTTAAAATCATTATATGGTTAATAATAATGCTTAAAATCTTCTAATTAAATTTATATTATAAATCCATTTTTAACTTGTGGACATTAAATTTAAATTTAAAAAATAGTCCAAGAAATGACTTGAATTATATTTATGTAAACTAAAGTTTTATTTAATGATTTAAAAATATGAAAAATATTAAAATACTAAAATGTGGAGGGTATGTTGTATAAAATTCTTTCTATGGAACCGTTTTAGTAACTTTTCTCCTTAAAATTACATATAAAACGCTCTATGTTTATCAAATGTGTTATAATAGTTAATATTGAAAAGTGTTAACAAAAGGTTAAACCAAAATAATAAGGTTAAAATGACACCAAAACAAATATAAATTTGATTTTATTATTATATTTTTACCTTATACTATTTTTATTTAAATCCATTGATATTTTAATGCTTTTTAATTGGGAAATACATTATTTGATTTTATATATTTTTAAGTAATTCTGAATTTCCCTCTCCATACATATAAACAGGATAATCATATACATAATAATTAAAAATGTATTATTCTAATATCTTCAAAAATACATACCATAATTCATTGTTGTATTCCACTGCTAAATTATTGAACTTCTAGGCGTCCCTTAAGTCAATCCTAGGAATGATTAATGATGTAATCTTCTTACATGACTCATTCAAAGAATATTTATTCATCCACTTCAACTAAATATATTTTATAGATCATACCATAATGATTATGGAATAATCAACATATTGATATGTTATTATGATTTTGGGAAAACTGTTTTGCCCCTACATTCCACCAAATGGATAATGAATTGATAACTTGACCATATTTGTGTGTTACTAAGTCCACATAATGATTTAATTCATTTTCCACCACCATATCACATTAATTGTTATAATGACGGATTTTATGAATCTAGATATGATATTTATGATAAATTTATTTTTATATAATGGCTATTTATTAATTATCCTTAGTCTGTTTCATTAATAAAAATGTAGAAATATCACCCATGATTACATATGAACTACCATCTCTTTGATGTGATGTAATTATGTATCTTAACCTATTCATATGAATGGTTATAAAAATGTTCAAAATCAATAAATATGATACTTTTGAAATTAACATGATTACTGTAATGATGATAACATGATCAACATAAAAACTCTATTTTTTCCATGTAATGATTTGAAACATATATTAATATTTTCAGAGATAGGTACTGATGTGGTGTGAGATTCCGTTACCAAGGATCCCAAAATTTATATTTCAAGAATATTACAAATATTAATATTATGACCATGTAGTTTTCATGAATAAGTGCGCAAAACTCAACAAAGTCTGTCAAATAATAAATCATCTCAATTTTATTTTGAGAAAAAATATTACCCTAGGAACACTAAAACCATGGAGTGAATCTTACTCTTGGGTTATGCATTGTTATGGTTGGATAAATAAATAAATAAATAAATTTATTTTATTTATTTATTAATTTTCCATTCCCACAATCCATCCACTATACATACCTGCTTATGGGTAAATTTCATGGTTTTTCGAGTGTCCCAGTATACCTAGAGATGTTTCATTGGTGACCATTGAGAGATGATAAAAAATCAAAGGACCATATAGATACCACATCTATTTGTAACAACAACAGAGTTAATGGGTCTCACAAAACTCTATTGCACATGATATTTTATCTTCAGTGATTTATGTAAACTAGAGGTATAACATTTGATTTATGTGGATTCACATTGTTTAATTATTATGTCTTGAAAATTGATAAATTACACAAAAAAATAAGGTATTTTTGCATCAATAA
This sequence comes from Viscum album, assembly GCA_963277665.1. Classification (NCBI taxonomy): domain Eukaryota; kingdom Viridiplantae; phylum Streptophyta; class Magnoliopsida; order Santalales; family Viscaceae; genus Viscum; species Viscum album. The sequence goes on along the minus strand of OY728128.1, from coordinate 408,587,781 downwards.
ATGATTATTTTACTTTTTTTTATTATTCCTATTTCATCACATATTCTACAACAACAGATTGAGGACAAATGGAATAAATTCTGAGGTTTGTTCCTCAGGTTTTTGGTTTTCCCTATTGTTTATTATCACAGTAGTCATGATAAATTTATACAGGCCACAGTTCAAAGGAATCCAAATAACATATCATTTCATGATAGTTCTTCAGCACAATAAATTTCATACCATGATTGTAGTTCAGGATCGATTTTGAGATTGAGGTGAGATAATGAAGGAGGGAAATCATAGGCTGGTAGGGGATAGATTAGGTGTTTATGTTTTCCAAGCACAATGTGTTGTGATGAAATGATATAACATAGGTGATTCATGATCATATTTTATAGTAGTATTCCAAAGTGTAGTTTCCTGAATACATATATATATAATATCCACAATTCCGGCCATGATTAATGTGTAGATCAAAGGTTGTAGTGTATTTAGATATTGTGCATAATGAACTGCGAGTTTCTACATATCATATTTTACAAGGCTTGTTATTAATAGATACAAACCCTATCAGACCCTTTGTATGTGATGTTATGGTATACGTAGATTTAAAATATCACATGCCATGTGACATGTGTCACACATTTTGTGACCTGAGGCTTTCAACCTGATGTGTACCCCAGGTGTAGAAGGTTATGGATACGACGATGTATATTGACATAGGTAGAGTGTATAGGAATTTACTAGTACTAAAACATGGTCATTTTACATTGTCCTATCCACTATACATGGTCAAGAAATGGGACACATGAGCCCAGAAAGATGACACATATAGGGTGCCAACCGACCTCAAAATAACATGTAGCCTTTGGGAAACATTGTGTGTGTGGAGGTTTACATGCTATTTGAGATGATAATACATGAGTAGACCAGGGGTTTTAGACACACACTGTGTATTCCTTGTATGCACCATGTACTCCCTATGAGGATATTTGGTTCCAATCATTTCTTTATTATAGGACATGATCAGTTGTGTATGATACCATGTTCCTTTACAGTGATGGTACAGTGAGGCATTACATCATTGACACAAGAATGTGGTCTCCTCTATGGTTATATTTTTGGATACAGTTCTATGTATCCCCTTGTGGGACCAGGGTGGGATTTTCTATCATCCCTATGTAGGTTTTGTGGTCTTAGAATGGCCACCATGTATAGGACTTCGATCCACCATATAGTAGTATGATCCATTAGGGTTTGTGGTGTCCTGTAATGGCCCTAGGTGTGATTCTCTACATAGATGATTAGTTCATAATAGATTAAATGAAAACCTCTTGGGTTGTGATCAATGATCAAGAGTTATTAAATGAGCATCACTAGTGATATAATTGTTTTGGAGTGAGTACTCCATGAAAAATCATTACATAGAATCGCCATGATATATTGTATAGCTATCAGTGATGGTTGAGACATTTTTGAGACTGGTTCTCTATTATGATTATATATGGGTTTGGATTATTTTATTTCTACTAATACAAGGATACTCTTGATGTATTATGCTTAGTGATTTTTGGGTGTCCTAATTAGTATTTTTATACTAACCACATCATGTTATTTTCCCACACATTTAATTTCATATAGAGAAAATATACCTTTTGATGAAGTCCTATAAGGATCATCGTTATGAATATTTTATATTAGACTTGACTGATATAGATGTTTACTGAGTGTTGATTTTGATGGCGGTCCCCTTCTTATGAGTAGGTTTGACTACTTTTCAGTTTTTTGGGCTTTTATTTGTAATCTTTTTCATTTTGGGTATATTATTTTTTACTCTGGTAATGGGTTGGAAATAAGAATTCATTTGTATCAATATTTGGCATTTCATTATTTTATGTGTTTGGATATGTGTACTTATGTGTATGTACTTAGGCTAATGCCCCCCATGTGTGATATTTTCCTACCTAACAGTGGTCCCCAACCTATGTCCCATTGGAGGTGGTCTTGGAGAAGTCACACATGTATTAAAACTAGTCAAGTGGGCCCTGATGGGTTGGGTCTTTAAATAGTGATATTAGAGGAAGGTTATACCATATGATCTAAGTATATATTTCTTCAAGATCTATGGTTGGTTCTATATTTCTGGAAATATTGTTACTATGTTTTGATTTCATATTTTAGGATATAGTCACTAGTGATGGTGTAGAGACTAACAAATCCATCCACCAAGACACTAATAAAAATTTGTTGAATTTTTTTCATGTATAAAATTTTTGAAGAAAAAAATGTTGGTACTTTCAACTTATAGAAATGTGTTATGGATTACATGCCCATCTCGAGTCATCATTCACGATATAATCATTGATCATTTTGTGTTCGGTTTATTATCAAGATACCTCCATGATGATTTCCAACCAAAATTATATGGATTGATAATGAGTTTGATCCAGTAAGTGATGATGCATCAGTACATGGTAATATATAGTATGTGGTATCTCTATGTGCTTTTCTAGTATTTTCACATCTCATAGAGCATCATTTATAATGTTAAGTAATGGTCAGGTAATCACACAAGTTCAGTTCACTACATGATGTTTATAGGTTGTAATCTCGTAGGATACATGTTGAGTTAGACCCTCAGGAAACCAATGAATAGTTAGATGTAGTCAGATAAGTTCCATCCTTGTGAGGAATCAAATATATTAGATGATGGTCCTTATAGAAAGTATTTTTCAAGGCTCTATCAGGAGATGGTGGAGGCTGTTATCTCAGTAGAATGATAATAAAACTATATCTATGTCTTATTTTGAGCAACTATTTATCTAAGTATTTTGTCCTGAAATATTGAAATTAGTTCATATCAAGGAGTATTTACATTTACAACAAAGCAGTGTTACCACGAACGTGTATGTATTGAAGTTTACAGATCACACATGATACTATCTCGATACGATGAGAGATCTGTTTTTTAGATCATAGATAATTGATCAGTTCTTATATAAATATATCAAGTATTTATTGATATCTACTTTCATTCCATCCAATGTTGAGTTCTAAATATTTCTTTTATTATGGAGAATATCATGTCAGAGTTGGAACCAATAAAGATTTCCTTTTGTGGGAACCTATTAGAAGGTACATCAGAATCTAGTACATGGCATCAGATATAGGGATATACAAATGTGATTTTCTTAAAGAGAAAGACCTATGATAAAGGATCAGTGGTTCAGGGATCTGAAGACCACTTGATTCAGTAGAGGCAGAGGTTGTGCTTCTCATTATACAGGGAAGGATATCTTCCTCATGATTTTTGAACCCATTATAAATCTGAATAAGAGATCATAAATGAATAGAGTAGATATAAAATATTTCTAAAGAAGGGAGTTCCAATTTGTGGTGGGCATGGTAATGGACTATATAGAGCATCAGAAGGTGGAAGTTAGTTTGACCAATTTCTACCACCACTTCTAGGTGTTCCCCACTAGTCTTACATATCCGATCGCTAGGGGAGGGAATAGTTGTAGGTAGTGGAGTCCAATATCATAAAGTTTCATGGGATTATATGTGGTATGATATATGACTTATTTAAATTATCTATAGTACTGATAAATATGTGTTCTAGCCACTAATTTCATATGATTTATCTAGTTGGAGACATAGAGATTTCAGTTGAGCCTTTGTCTCGACCCTTATTCTTGGAGATATTGACCGATGGTAAATAGATGATTTAAAACCTTTTCCAATAGTGTGTTCTAATTTTTGGATGTGAGATATTATTATGGGATCACATTATATCATGGATAAAGCCTTATGATGTATTCCGAGGTATGGATTGTATATCCATAATTTATTTCGAAAATGATATTCCTAAGCAGATGAAGTGTAGTGTCTATAGAGGTCAATTGAGGTTTTCCACCATGGGTGAGAAGGAAATTAGGTGCAATATTATGAGATCACATGTTAGAGGTTACGTTTGATTACTCACAAGTTGAACCATATTTTTTTGTTGTGGGTTCTATGGAAATTTCTTTTTCTAAAGTGGTGGAATAATATGGGGGATTTTTTCCGGAGGATGTTTCAAGAATACCTCCCCATCGATATATCGAATTCTACATTAACTAAAACCTAGGGATGAATTTAATATCTACACCATATAATCAGTTAGCTCCAACACATATTTGACAGATAATGTTTTAGTTTGAGGACTATAAAATTAATGTCTTTGTAAGACCCATTGTTTCCCATTGTTAAATTCATATTTTTTCACATAGAAGGAAGATAGGTGATTGATGTATTGTTTCGATTGTTGTCACATGAACTAGGTGATAATGAAGAATAATTATCCACTACTGAGGATTGATTCCCCTATAATCAGTTGTGAGGTTTGTAATTGTTCGTGAATATTTACATTATATCATTCTATTACCAGTTTGATTTAGAGGATGATAAGTTGAGAAATTTCATATTAAGAGTTTATAATAGTAACTATGAGTACTTGGTGTTGATTGTTGGTGTGATAAATGACTCAATTGTCTTAATGGTTCTTATGATTCAAATATTTGATCCTTTATTAGATATGTTTATAGTGGTCTTTGTTGAAGATATTATATTGTATTCAATATCTAAGGAGGAGAATGTTAGACAATTAGATATGGAATTATAAATATTCCAAGAGAATCATATTTATGATATTATCCTGAAGTGTTAGTTCTTGATTTAATATGTTTAATTTGTAGGAAATTTCATCTCGGATGATGGTGTAATAGTACAGTTTGGGAAAGATGAGGTAGTGTTTTATTAAGATCCACCCAAGAGAAATATGTAAGTGTAGATATTACTTTGGTTCTAAGGTGAATACAACAGATTCATTTTAACTTTCTATAGGATATCAGTAACATTGACTTCCTTATCCCAGAAAGGGTCACCTTTCACGAGGAAGGAGAATTACAAGTAGGATTTTCAAGTGGTATTACAGAGGAAGATGAGTTCCCCCATACTGATATTTCAATAGGATGTTGTGGAGTATGTCATGTTCTATGATGACTTAGGTGTCTGAATTTTTTTTAAATGAACTGGTAAGAAGTGATTTCATATGAGTCTCAACTATAGAGACAACCTTAATAATACTATGTACCCATGTTTTGTAGTTTTATGTGTATCTATTCACCCTAAAAATGTTGAAACACTACATTATGGTGAGATGCTTATCAGTTACTCTAACAATACCAGTCTAATGAATGTCTTCTCATAGATGGACCGTAACATTAGAAAAATAAATAGCTGGAGTTCCTATAATATTATTACGTTGAAATAGTATATACTTTATTTAATGGGAACATGTTGGATGATTCCCTTAGTAGGAGATCTTGTTCTTAGTCATTGACTGAGGCTTCAAAGTAGTTAGCGTCATTTTAGTTATCCATAATAGAAAAGGATGGTTCATAATATATATAATATATGGTTGTCACACCCAACTCCAATATTTTATTAGGGAGGATCAATGTGATTATACTAACTATGATACCTTAGATACATTGATATCCACTAGATGCACTCTTGATATATTTTCTCGAGGATGGGAACATGCCATCCTTTTAAGAGTACATATATCAGAACCAATGATATTTCGGAGGATGTGATGAGAGTGATTCATACATCCCATTTTGTGGTGAAAATTTAATTCTAAATGACGTACTAAGACATCCAACATTAGTTTTGGGGGCCTTGTATGAAGAATGGTGTAGTAGATATTTTTTTTGATGCCTCAACAGTCAACAAGTGAAGGTTGAGAAGCATGTTCCAATGTGTTTAGCTCATCCCCTTGATGATATACTATATATTTGGGACGGGATATTTATAGAGATCATGACTGTGTTACCACAAAGATCTAGAGGACATGATTCAATCTGTGTGATCGTATACTGACCCACCATGTCGACCCACTACATAGATATCTATGAGAAGAGTTCAGAACAAATTTTGGGAATCCTTTACATTTAGTAGATATTCTGGATTAACATATTTTACTCGAGGATTTATTTCTGACTATCATTATAATTTAACATAACTATTATGATGATGATTTCTAGACTCCATTAGATCTTTTTTGAGTTTGAGAACAACATTTCACACCAATATTGATTGGAAGACTATGTTTACCATTCATTTTTTGAAGGAAAGTTTGATGGATTTCATTTTATACTTTGTCTATAGTTAGGAGGAACACATACACTAATTGAAGATTGTGTGCAACAATAAACACCATTCAACCATTAGTATTGTAGTATTCTATGACTTTTATTGGCAAAACAGAAGTTCACAACTATGTTGGATTAATCCATGTGAGTCGACACTCATGGCGACAAATTTGGTGGGAGATATTGTAGAACATATGATGATCATCCATGAGTGGATGGAGGATACATAGTGTCATCAAAAAATTTATAAAAACAAAAAATGTTTGCCTTTATAAATTTAAGAGTGAGACCATTTGTTCTTGAAGGAATCACCTTTACAAGTATTGAAGATATTTGAATGGGGTGGAATGTTATCTATTAGATTCATTAGTCCATTCATGATATTTCAATGTTTTTTTCAGATGGAATACCACTTATATCTTCCACCACATTTTGACTGGGAACATGTTGTCTTCCATGTTTTGTAGTTGAGGAGGTATTTGCATGACCTGTCCCATGTTATCATCTATAGTGATATAGACAACAAGGATACTGATACCATTGCAGAGTGTCTGATGGAGATGAAGGATCAACATGAGAAAACCCTCTATGGGTGAGTGATTACCATGGTACTTATTTAGTGTTAGCAAGAGAGTCTATATGAGAAAACCTGGGTTTAGGAGACCCAGATATGAGTTTAATACAAACATATTTTTTGAGTTTTCATTTTCTCTTTTCCTGAAAAAAACATTTAAGATGTGAGAATATAATTTGTCTATTTTTTTAATATATTTGAATTATATATCATATAATTTACAATGTTATGTACAATGATTGTGTGAGGCTCTAATGCCTTGTGTTCATGGAATTATATAATTAAAAGGATAAATATTTTAATATCAGGTGTACATAGGTTTCTTGAAAATGTTGAATAATATCCAAAAAGAGTCTCATATCATAAATTTGATATCATAATTGAATGTAGATATCAATGATTACCCTATTCATGACATAACCATAGAACATGTATGATGACTAGGTTACACATGGTTTTATGTAGATATATAAATTAATTAATTAATTTTGTTTAGTAATTTGATAAATTTTCAGGATATAAATAAATCCTATATAAATTATTGGTTATCGGTTAATAATATTCTTATTCAAATAATGTTGAAGACCAAGAAAGGAACTGTTGTAGATCAATGGCATATGATAATAGATTATAGTACCAGGTCGAGAATATTGAGATATTTTATGCTAACATAGTTCATAGATCAAACCAATGACTATAAAATAAGATCATTCTTAATTTGGGATTGAACTAATGTTGAGTTATGATATATTTTTATTCAACAAATTTTTTTATACCAAGTCGAACTTTGAACAATTACAAGAATACGAATTCATTCATGAATCAATTATTTATTTATTTTTTTACTCTTATTTATTCTACATAATTCACAAATTCAAAAAATAATGGATCAATTAAAAATTAACAATGAATGGGTCTTGTTACTCATTTTTGTATTTTATTTTTTTCTACCATATTTCAAAACACGATTAACGTTAGTAATTTATACTACCTATGGTTCTATGGATACCCAGTATCCTATTATTTTTCCATATTTATTCAAAAATATATATCAATACCATGGGTATAGTTCACGATCAATGGTGTGAATAGACTAGATCCAACTACCTATTAATTTCATTTCACAATACCTCACATGATAATCTTGTTTATTCTATGTGAGGGGTTTATTGAAGGGGTCTACCACATTTTCATCCATGAAACTACTACTCACTACAACCTCACCTCTGTGAGAAAAATACCTCAAGAGATGATACTTTTGAATAATGTGTTTCTTCCATTGATGTGACCACAGATCTATTAAAAGATCCCACACTACATTATTTTCATAATTTTGTGTAATATTATATTTAATTTTAGGTACCACTTCAATATCATAGATTAATTTTCACATCCATATTGCTTCATTGGCAGTCCATAAAGACACAATATACTCGGATTTCATTGAAGATTTTGTGAATGCTTCCTTCATTGAGATAATATATCTCACAACACCCCCCAATAAAAGTGAATATGTAACCGATTTGTGACATCACGTCATCTATATCAGTTTATAAAAAACAACATCATATCATATAATGATTAACTCTTCATCTACTCTATAGACCAGGAATATATCATTAGAACGACTTAGGTAATTAAGGATAGTCTTGAAAACCATCCAGTTGTGTTCACCATGACTAGATTGATATCTTCCTACAACACTCAATGTTTATGAAACATCTATAATAGTATATATAAAAACCTACATGATCAATCAATACATTGATGTGTATAAATGACCATTCATTCGGTTTCTCTCCTCATGTGTCTATTGGCACATTTTCTTGGAAAGATGAATTAAATGTCCCGCTAGAAACAATACATTGTTCAATTATTCTGTACTAAATCTCATTTTTATCTTTTCATTAAAAGACTTTTACTTAGGCTTATAACCCTCTTGGATATATCATTATGGATCTTCATCCCAAAAATATTTGATGCCAAAATGAATTCCTTCATAGAGAGTCATTCATTTGACCATGTATTAACAAAATTAAAGACTATTATTTCATATCCTATGAGTAATATGTCATAAACATTTAATATTAATAAAATGATTGTACAACCAATAAATAATATGTAGAAATACGGATAAAACTCATTATTTATGAAAAAAAATTCAATTCATGACTCATAAAAATAAATTTTCAATGACTATGAATAATTATTTAATATATGAATAGAATTGTTTCAATTTGGATATCATATTAAAATACTTTGATGTCATAAAGCCATTAGATTGTGTCATATATAATTATTACAAAAGAATCCCATTAAGGATGTCTATTTTTACATACTTTATACAAATATCATAGTCATGGTAATCCATAATGGAAGTATAATTCTGATGGATATCATCATTGCAACTGGTTAAATTGTTTCATCTCATTTAATGTCTTGAAATGGTTTAAAACCTTTTGTAACTAGTAATGCAATATAGGAACTGAATTTTCCTTCCATATGAAATTTATTCTTAAATAACTATTTTCAACGAACATTCTTTACATCAACTGGTTGTTCTACCAATATCATGACTGGGTTTTGGTACATGGAATCAATTTTATAATTCCTGGATTTTTTCCACTGGGAAACATCTATTACTATTAATTAATTATTATATATTAGATGAAAATTATAAACAAGTAATAACAGGTCTCCATCCTTGGTGGCTAGAAAAAAAATTATGGTCCTGTAATATTACATTTACTCCTAAGTTATACTTGTTTCTTAGATATAGTTTCATATTCCATGTGGATTTGTGGAATTAGTTCCTCTTCCAATTAATTGGTATGCTGAGCCTCATCTTCGTTGATGTATATCTCACTACCACTATCTCTTTTATAAATTTTAACATTCTCATGGAATATTGAATGTCTTTCCATTATAACATTTTTTCTAATGGGTTGTATAGTTAATATCCAATTTTTTCTATGGGGTATTCAATAATTGTACACATTGTTCCTCAAGGTAAATATTTGATACCTGAAGAATCCTTAAAAAAGGATATATTCCATGTACATGAAAATTTTATATCATAGTTTTTCTTCAACTCGAAAAAATCATATGGTATACCATTTATTGGTTTAGTTGTTACTTGGTTTAGCATATATGATAATGTTTCAAATTCATATCCCCAAAAGGATAATGGAAGACTGACATGACTCATTATATTTCTCACCATATCCCACATTGTTTGGTTATACATTTCGCTTATTCTATTCAAAAGAGTTTTATAAGGATGTGTGAGTTGGGATAATATCCTAATATCCAATAAGTAATCGATGATGTTTTGATAATGATATTCCCCACCACATCCGGAGAAGTGTTTATTTATCTTCTTACGAAGGTGGCTCTCAACTTTCTTCTTGTTATCCTTGAATTTATCTATATAATTCCACTTATAAATTATAAATTAGACAAATTTATATCTACTAAAATCAATAGTAAAAGTTATGAAGTAAAAGGACCAACCCATTACATCATTAAGAAATTGTCCACACACATCTTTATAAATTAATTCAATAAATTCCTTATCCCTTTCACCATTCCCACTAAATGGTTATTTTTTCATTTTTATATTTTAATATACACAAACCAATTGGTTTAAGTTAGAAGTAATATATATACACATGTTGACATAATTTAGTGAAACATATATTGTTTACACAACCAGGCCAGTGGTTCTATGTTCGGTGTTGTATGAGTGATGTGAATTAACATTGTTATTGATTTCCATTACATGGATAATGTAATCCTACACTTAAATCTAATTAAATAAATCATCCTTATCATAGAAAATGATATCATTATAAAATAATAATTATTTATTTCTAAATTTGAAAACAAATACATGTGTATCCCTTTTGGAAAAATAATATAATGTTTTTGGTAACAGATGGAAAATAATAAAAACCAATCAAAAACAAGTTCATAAAAGTTTGAGACATGAGTCAATAGTTATTAACAGCTACAATTGTGAGTTTGTATCTGTTTGATTCTCATTATCTACCTCACCTTGGTATGTGATTCTGAATCTATATGATTACTCTATTTTAATACATATGTATGAACCACATTTTTTATATAATAAATAGTATTTAAGAATAGAGAAATTATAATCAATAAAAAAACTTATCTGATGATTACCCTTACTTCTTTGGTTGTGTGCATATTTCCTAGTGGCCCCTCTTTCCACATGAAAAATAGGTAACATCTAATTCACACTCTTACCTCTATGTCTTACTCTTCTTTTAACGGTGTGAAGAATATTTGGGTGTAAAATATATTTTATTTCCCATTCTATTTTTAACAATAAGGATGTATATATTTTCATGATTCTTTTTCGTATATACATGGTGATGAAGACTAGGAAGATTTAGTACAGACTCCACAACATTGTTCGTATTAAAATTCAAAAAACAATTAGTGAATATCTAACAGAGTAATACCCAATTGAGATCGATGCCTAGTTTTTTGGCAGGTTTATATCCTAGATCCTCTATTTGTTCAAAGTAACTGATGATTTTGAATCAATGGGGATATGATAGTGAACCCTCCACTATCTTACTAAAAAAGAGTGATTTTTAAATCTCAAACCACTCATGGCTGCCTCTCTCCTAGCAAAAGCCATAAAGGTTATTAATAATTATATTTGAATCTATGTTTCTCTGGAAAAATAATGTGTTTAATAGATATTGAAAAAAGAATAAAACATTTAACATCAATCAAGGCATTAATATGTTTCTCTTAGACTAAAAACTCCTAATCACATACCTCGATAGCAAGTGGATCATGCATTGAGTATTTTATAACGTAAGATTTATAATAATTTCATAGAATAACAGGAATATATCTTTTTAATTCTTAGATTTTAATTTATATTATGAAGAATTATTTATCTAATAATTATAATAGAAATAATGTGTATGGATATTTTTTCATTCTATTCCATAATTAACAATAGGATATGTGTATTATTGTTTCCAAAAAATGATCAGGATTGTATGCAGTCACAAATGTGACATATCTTCACATTGGATGGAGGTATAGTTAACTGGAATAGATCAAAGTAGGCTATGGTAATATATTATACTATTTAAATTCATTATATTTATGCCTTTGAGTCAACTGAGGTTGAAGTATAGAATTGAAAATTCATCTACGATCTTGACATGGTACCTAGAAGTAAAGACCCTATCACACTATTTTATTATATTACTACAAGAGTTGATAGCTCAAAATATCATAGGTCACTTTAGTAGACGAATCACATAATAGAAATGTGTCATCTATTGAGAGGTTTTTTCCTAGAGATGTGAGGTTATATTGAGATTTATTAATAGATAAGAAAACATAGAGGACCCCTTGACTAATGTCCTCATTTTGATGAAACATGATTATCATTTGATCTATAGTAGACTAAATGTTAAGGGTAGATGGATTTCGTCAAAGTGAGAGTTTGTAAAAGATGTTTTCCTAGGAAAAACTAGTTATAAATTGATTAAATAAAATATACATGTAATCAATATACAAGTAGTTGGTCCTAGGACACCAACTCCACCAAATTTTCACATATACTAGATGCAATAGCTTATGTCTTTCATTGAACAATTCCTCACATTATAATCATGTTTATGATGAGTTACCAATTTAATAAATGTGTTAAATATTTTTCCATACATGAAAATATCTCTCAATAAATCCTCACATGTCTACAAAATACCTATAAGACCCCTTCCTTAAACATCACTTAATCTTGAGTTATTACAAGATTACAAATTGGGGATCTTTTTAGGTTTAGAGTTTTAGAGAATTAGATCATAAAATTTGCATTACATTCCACATTTAAACAATGTGGTTACATAAAAGATAATATTCATTTTTCCAAACAATGAAAAAATATTTACAATAAAACATGGATTCTTTCTTGACACTTCCTTGACAATATCATAATATCATGTACCAGTCCCTTGAACTGTGAAAAACATTTCAAAAACATGGGATGAGCATAAAAAGCTCAGTAAGGGTTATAAAATTTTTGAAAGGAAACATGAATTCATATATACAAAAGAATGAAATAATAAATTACACAAAAAACATTTTCACTGTAACATAACTCATTAAATCATGAATAAATCAGAGAAATAATAAGACATAATGGTAACTTGAGGCATTCATAACATTCTTACGTAGGGATTAACACTCTTGGTAACATTTGGAATAACCATCACAATATATTCCCTAATTCTCTTCAGAGAAACCTTAACATTTAGCCCCTTCGCATTACCCAATGCATTGGAGAGCAATATCGAGCTCACCCGCCCTCAATTTATCATGTAACCACCTGTCTTCATAACAATGCCCAATAATTATAACATAATCATATCATATAAAACATGCATAAAGGAAACATAACATTTCCACATTTCAATCACAACATATCAATACATGACATTGATATAATAAAAACATTATAAAATACATTTTCAATACCAATATAAAAGAAAAGGAAAACATGGTATTTATTTTTCATTTAAAAAAAGGTATGGGTTGTAGAGGAAGCCAAAACTCAAATAATGGTCGCAGCAAAGGCGATGTCATTGTCGTCGCATACGTATGACAAAAAAATTTCCTTTTGTCGTTTAGTAAAACACTTCGTATAAAAAAATTCCTTTTGGATAAAAGTAAAAGTCAAAGGGGTTTATACACCGTATAAAAGAAAGTTCTGTATAAAAAAAATATGCCTCAATGAAAGGAGATTGAGACGTTGTCCCTTACCTCGGGTCCGACTTTACTCGATCATTGTTTAATGTCTTGAATAACAAACATGACTTAATTTCTAATTGATTAATAACCTTTTTCAAATTCATTATTCTTTTCATGTCACTTATTACTTTTCTATAAACATTATGTAACCATTTAAGTTATTAACAATCATTTTGTCAATATTTGGTACTTGAGTCAAAAGTGAACTTCGTATATTTACAAGTTGTTCACGTAGTCAAATATACATTATCTAGAGAATGATACTCATGATGTAGATTCCATATATATCATATATATCCAGTATATTCCTGAATTTATAATATTAAATAATCATTTAGAGGTAAGAAATGAAATGCACCGTTCATGGAGACGGTAAGCCGTACGTACGCACGAACGATACTTCCATTTCTATTTCATATTTAATGGAATTAAAAAATAATGATACAAAATAGTATTATAATTCCAGTATGGTATCATATATAATATCATTAAATCTATCCTTTATACGTACCATATAAGTTATTAACGAATCAAATCACTTTGAGGGGTGGTAGGCCGCACTTCCTAAAATGAAGATATCGCGTTTACCCATAATGGATACCATAAGGGTATGCCTTAAATGAAAAATACAGAAGCTTATGTAATAAAAAAACATATTATATATCATATATAAATATAGTGACATATTAATGGCCACATTTTAAGGTGTTATATGAGTGTTGAACAATCATCATTTCGTGAGGTAGAAATTCGCCATCCATAGAAACAATATGTTACTTAACCATTAGATGAAGGATTATGTAAGTGTAGCTCGAATCCTTTTAATAAAAACATATTATTATATTGAAGATACTGCAGTGTTCACAAAATAAATGAATTAAATGAGTTTAGGGGGATGGAGAAGCAAAATAAAACAAAAGAACGCAAGAGAAGACACTACCATTAAATCGGGTAACTCTTTTTGATTTGAGATCAAATGCTTTCTTGGGAAGACTTCTGCCCAAAGTGAGGCATATAGTAGAAATAGATGGATGTCGAGCGACAATATGAGAAGGTATTGGATGAGCCAATGGCTTGAGAGTTGTGGGTAAGGTAGTATAGGTGGGGGCCTTTTATAAGAGGAGAGGAGGGGAACTCTTGGAATTTAAAGAAATATTACTTTATTTTAAAAAGAGTTTGAGATTTAAAAGGTCCCACATTGATATAATTCTAGGATATGATTATAAGGGTTCTAAATATACCCATCAAATAGGTTTTCGACAAGTTTAGGTCCTAGATTTTACATTATCATTTCATTTTATTTAAATCGTTAAATTATGAGGTTATCATTGCATCATCATGATGTCATAATTAATTTAATTTATATAATGTCTAAAAATTATAAAACAAATACTATGATGTAGGAAATCTTTTTATATTTCCAATGAATATTTATAGTAAAAAATATGACTTGTATAACCCCATGTAAAAATTGTTTTAGTAAAACAGTAAATGGTTGTGTCATTTTTACTTTTACTTTAAATAAAAGGTATTAATGTCATTATCATACCCATGTGGCTCAATGGGGTCCCCAAAATCGACCCATGGGTTTTCTTGGTCAGCCATGACACAAACAATAAGGGTAGGAAATTTTTGATGTTCATTTCATAATATTAAAACACTAATTTACCTTAAACTACAAAAATTATATCTAATCGCGATTAAAAACGTACAGGTTACTATTCACCAAAAAATTATTTAAATCCCATTGAACCACATTTTACTTTCTAATTACAACCATGTATGTCATATTTTTTAAATTCAAAACACAGAGGTGTTAAAATTTCATTTACATGAATAATCAGTTTTTTAAGTGCCACTTAGTGGTTTCACTGTTAATCAAAAATTGATGTTTTTCAGAAAAAGTACCAAAACATCACCCTAATCTATATTTGATATTCATAATTAAAAAATGATGACTATTTTATAAAATTCAAAACATATAATTTACAATAATTAATTTAATAATTAATTCCCGCTTCCAGAACAAATAACATGTTTTTATGAAATAATATATATCAAAAGATTGACACTCATTTATGTCCAATCTCAAAGTGATATTAATTTAAATGACCACCATTGGATTAAATTGTAACAATATATTTTAGTTTCACTTTAAAACAAATTATAAAGATAATCTAACTATAAAAATAAATTAGATTAAAAGAGGTTTTGAATTAAAATACAACACATTTCACTATTCATTAAAAAATGAACATTATAAGAAAAATACCAGAAATTTATCTAAAGTAATTTTCAATGTTCCAATCATAAATAATAACATTATTATGACAAATATAGATTATAAAATTGTCAAAATATATATTTAAAAATGGTTCTCCATCAAAAGTCTATAAAACAATCTTTTGAAAATATTAGAGTATTTCAAGCTTTAGGTTGGATTTATTATAATTTTAATCCTCTAAAACACTATCTTATTCATAAATAGACATAGATAAATATATCTATTATTCATTACATACATGGGATGATACATCAATCCCCACTTTAGAAAATTGCGTCACTGAAATTTATTTACTTATCGATAAAGTGGGGGTATTTATCCCTAATAGCATTTTCAGATTCCAACGTTGCCTCTTCAACCATACGTTTTTCCACAAAACCTTTAACTGTTGAATTACCTTATTTCAAAAAACTTGCTCCCTTCGGTCATGAATTTGGACTGGTTGTCCTTTATAAGAGAGATTCTCTTACAACTGAACTACCTCTGGGCTCAAAACATGAGATGGATTTGGCATATACATTTTTCAACATCAAAACATGAAAAAGATTGTGTACCTGAGATAAACTCAGAGGTAAATCCACTCGGTATGCAACTGATCCAACTCTCTACAAAATTTCATATGGTCCATTGAACCTTGGAATCAACTTTCCTTTCTTACAAAATTGCATCACACTTTTCCATGGTGTGACATTGAGGAAGACATGATCACCTACCTCGAAAGAGAGATCCTTCCTCCAGTTGTCTGCATAACTCCTATGTCTGCTATGAGCTGTTCTCATGTGTCTTTGTATCAGGTAAACATTTTCTTCCAAATCTTCTTCCAATTCCAGTCCCCTCAACATCCTTTCACCCACATCATCCTAGAAATATGGAGCTCGACATCGCTTCCCATATAATTCCTTAAATGGTGCCATATGTATACTGGAATGAAACTGTTATTATATGATAATTCAACCAAAGAAAGATGTCGGTCCCAACATCCTTGATAATCCATCGAACAATCACGTTGCATATCCTCCAAAATCTGAATTGTTCTTTCTGACTACAAATCTGATTGAGGATGAAATGTTGTACTAAAATTTAATTTAGTACCCAACGACTTCTGAAGGCCTTTCCATAAGTTAGAAGTAAACATGTGATCACAATGGGATACAATAGAGAGGGGAACACCATGTAACCTGACTATCGATTTAAGATACAAAAGAGAAAGTTGATGTTGGAAATAATTATCTCGTATAGGAAGGAAATGAGCACATTTAGTCAAGTGATCAATAATAACCAAGATTGCATTATTACCTCGAAGTGTCTTCGGCAATCCAACAATGAAGTCCATGGATATATTCTCTCACATCCACTCTGGCACCGATAAAGGCTGAAGCATCCCTTTCGGTAACTGCCGCTCTGCTTTTACCTGTTTTCCAGTCAAACACTTCATAGTAAAATCGATAATATCTCTTTTCATTCCATCCCACCAGTAATACTCCCGAAGATCTCTATATATCATAGTACATCATGAATGAACTAAAAACAGAGAACTATGAGGTTCACATAACAACTCTCTCTTTAACTTTGAATCACAAGGCACACCCAATCTCTTCCAAAATCTCAAAACGCCATCATTATCAATGTTGAATTCAGGAAACTTAGCCTTCTGAACCTGTTCTACAATTTTCTGCAACTCACTCTCTTGCTTCTGTGATTGAATGATTCTGTCCGATAGAGAAGATTTCACTGATACATGAAACAAAATAGAAGGACAACCTACACCAACAACTTCTATGAAAAGTTCATAAAATCCTTAACGAAAGGATCACGTTCCAAACACAACATTGTTAATGAAGCATTAATTTTTCGACTCAAAGCATCAGCCACTTTATTTTCTTTTCCTGGATGGTAATGAATTGTACAATCATAATACTTGATTAATTCCAACCATATCCTTCTTCTCAGGTTCAATTCTATCAGAGTGAATATATACTTTAAACTTTTATGATCAGTATATATTTCACACTTTACTCCATACAAATGATGCCTACAAATTTTCAATGTGAAAACAACAGAAGCTAATTCCAAGTCATGAGTAGGGTAATTTACCTCATGAGTTTTCAACTAACGTGAAGAATATGCAATTACCTGATCATTCTGCATTAAGACACAACCAAGTCCATTCAACGAAGCATCACTTTAGATAAAAAACTCAACATTCCTGGAAGGATGTACCAAAACTGGAGCATTCACCAATCTCCTTTTCAACTCCTGAAAACAATCATCACAATCTTTTGTCCATATAAACGTAACACCCTTCCGATTTAGCTTATTTATTGGAATAGATAACCGTGAAAACTTTTTAACAATCCTTCAGTAATTGCCTGCCATACCAAGGAAGCTACGAATCTCTATTACATTTGTGGGACTTGTCCATTATTCATAAACCTTTGTTTTTGTGGGATCAATAGTTATTCCATCTTTGGAAACAATGTGTCCAAGGAAAGAAATTTGTTGTAACCAAAACTCACACTTGCTGAATTTCCCATACAATTTCATTTCTTTCAAGGTTTTCAAAATAGCCCTTAAATGACTTTAATGCTCCTCTTTACTTTTAGAAAACACCATAAAATCATCAATGAAAACCAGCATAAACTTATCCAAGAACTCATGGAAAATTCTATTCATTAATTCCATGAATACAGAAGGTGCATTGGTTAGAACAAAAGGCATTACTAAAAATTAATAATGGCCATATCTTGTACGAAACACGGGCTTCGAAACATCTTCTTCCTTTACCTTCAACTGATGGTACCCCGATCTCAGGTCAATCTTTGAAAAATACTGAGCTCCCTGGTGCTAATCAAACAAATCATCGATATGAGGCAACTAATATTTGTTCTTAACAGCGATGTTATTCAAGGCTCTATAATAAATTCAAAGTCTCATAGAACCAACTTTCTTTTTATCAAATAGAACAGGAGCACCCCATGGTGATGTTCTATGTCAAATGAAACCTGTATCTAATAACACCTACAATTGCCTCTTTAAATCTAAAATATCAACTTGAGCTATTTGATAAGGGGAATTGAAATTTGTTTAGAATCAGGAACTAAGTAAACAGTAAATTCAACTTCCTGGTCTGGTATTATTCCAGGCAAATCATGAGGAAAAACAGAAGGATACTCATTTACCACTAGCACATCATTAATCTGAACAGTTCCCTTCTTTTCAACAATATGTGCGAGGTAGCATTCATTTTCATCTTTTACATGTTTCTCGGCCTCTTGATATGTTATCAACAGTAAGGGTTCATTCTTGTACACAAACTGAAAGTCTTTCTAAAAAGAAACTTCTTTATCTCTACAGTCAATCTTAGCATAGTAAATAGAGAGCCAATCCATACCCAGGATAACGTCAAACTCTACTAGGGGTAAAATAATAAGATTTTAAAGTAGGTTATTTCCACGGATAAGGATAAGAGGATTCTTATAAATTCTTTTTGCCTCAACATTTCCACAAGGTGTTTTTACCAAATGTTCAAGATTCATTTCTTGAGATGGTATTCCAAATTTAATCGAAATGATTTCAGAGGTGAAAGAGTGTGTAGACTCCGAAAAAAAGACACACTGGCATAATATGATAAAACAAAAAATGTACCTGATACAACTTCATTTGATGGCCCAAAATCTACTGAAGTTGTTACAAAGGATTTCACCACCCCTTTCTGCTTGTAGTCTAACTACTTCCCATCACTCGAGCTCTTTGTCGGACACTCGTTTTCATAGTGACCCATCTCATTGCACTTAAAACATTTCACTAACTGTAAATAAAATTTGGTCTTACCATCACCCTGATCTTTTTCAGTGCAATCACGAGCCTTATGTCCCATATTTCCACATCAGTATCACCTTACAAGAATTCATATGACATTCCCCAGCATGTGTTTTCCCACATTTATCACAAACTTGATACTTAGTATTCTTACCCTCAGACTTTTTTGAAGAATTCTACCCTTTCTCCTACCACCTCGGTTTCTTCTTATGTTCGTTGTTATAAAACACTTGATTATCGGCAAACTCCATTTCCACTTTCTCAGCACATCGAACAAGCATTTCATAACTTTTGAACTCAAAATAAGCTAATGCCCTTCGACATTTTGGATTTATTCTTTATTAAAAACGATTGATTTTACTATCAAGGGCTCAGTTAAAATATGTAGCATACCTTTCCCATCGAGTGAACATTTCTTCATAGGTAGCCATGAAGTCCACCTCTTGCCTCAATTCCAGGAATTATTTTTCTACCCTATGTTGAACAACCATAGGAAAATACTTCTCAGGAAACATAAATTTGAGTTCATCCCATTCGAGAGAATCAATATCATCACTGTCCCTGATATTTTTAACCATCAACCACCACTGATTTGCTTCACCCTCCAAAAGGTAAATAGCAAGACTATCCTTTTGATTGTCTGAACACCCCATGACATCAAAAATATTCTCCAGTACTTCAATCCAACCTTCAGCTAGCACATGGTAAGATGATCCTATGAATGATGGGGGATGTTGCCTCATGAAATGTTCCACCACTTTAATGTTCCTCTGCAGTTGATCTGGCTGATATCGTGCATGGATACCGCCACCATTTATCCGTTGAGTCAACTGTGCCATTACATCAACAAACTATTCAGTACCAATTCTGACCATCTCAGGATGTGGATTCATAACGTCATTTCCTTCTATATGCATTCCTAGCACTGCATCCCTATTTCCTCTGCAGAAAACCATTCTGAACAAACATGTCATGGATGAAGCAACATGGTAATCTTCAAATTCTATTTCATTTCAATTTGACCAAAATTTTTTTTGGATAATCATTTAATATAATTCTAACACCTAGTGTTATCTAAACTGACCTCTGATACAAAATATAAGGCCCCAGCCTTAAACATTACATAATCTTGAGTTATTACAAGATTACACATTGGGGGATCTTTTCAGGTTTAGAGTTTTAGAGAATTATACCATAAAACACTCACTACATTCCACATTTAACAAATGTGGTTACATAAAATATAGTATTCAATTTTCCCATTGACAGAAAAATATTTAAAATAAAACCAATATTCATTCTTGACACTTCCTTAACACTATAATAATATCATGTACCATTCCCTTGACCTGTGAAAAACATTTCAAAAACATGGGATGAACATAAAAAGCTCAGTAAGGGTTATACTAATCTTGAAAGGAAACATGAATTCATATATACATAAGAATGTAATCATACTTTACCCACAAAACATAAGAACTTTAACATACCTAATCAAATCATGAATAAATCATACAAATCATAGGACATAATGGTAAATTGAGGCATTCATATCATTCTTACATAGGGAGTAAATCTCTTGGTTAAATTTGGAATACCCATCACAGTATATTACCTAAATCTCTTCTGAGAAACCTTAATGTTTAACCCCTTCGTGTTACCCAATGTATAAGAGATCTATATCGCGCTCACCCACCATCAGTTTATCATGGAACCACCCGTCTTTATAACAATTCCCAAGAACCATAAGATAATCGTATAACATAAAACATGCACAAAGGAAAAATAACATTTCCACATTTCAATCACAAGATATCAATTCAACTCATTGATATAATAAAAACATTATGTAAACCATTTTCAATTCCAAAATAAAAGAAAATAAAAATATGGTATTTATTTTTCAATTAAATAATAGGTATGGCTTGTAGAGGATGCCGAAACTCAGATATGGGTCATGGAGGAAGAGAAGTCATTGTCGCCACATACGTACGACAAAATCATTTCCTTTTGTTGTTTAGTAAAATGCTTCGTATAAAAAATGATTACTTTTGTATAAATTTCAATGTCAATGGGGTTTGCACACCGTATAAAATAATGTTGTGTATAAATCAAAATATTCATCAATGAAAGGAGATTGAGACGATGTCCCTTACCTCAGGTCCGACTTGACTCGATCATTCTTTAATGCCCTGAATAATAAACCAGAGTTAATTTCTACTTGATTAAGAACATTTTTCATTTTCATTATTCCTTTTTTGTCACTTATTACCATGTTATTATCATTATGTAATCATTTAAGTTAATAACGATTGTTTTGTCGATATTTGGTACTTGAGTCAAAAGGGAACATCTTAAATTTACAAGTTGTTCACGTAGTCAAATATCCATTATCTCAAGAATGATATTCATGATGTAGATGCCATATATATCATATATATCGAGTATATACATGCATTTATAATATTACATAATCATTTAGAGGTAAGAAATGAAATCCATCGTTCATGGAGACGGTAAGCCGTACATACAAATGAATGCTACTTCCATTTCTATTTCATATTTAATAGAATTAAAACATAATGATACATAATAGTAATATAATTACTCTATGGTATCATATATAATATCATTAAATCTATCCTTTATACATACCACATATGGTATTAATGAATCAAACCACTTTGAGGGGGCGGTAGTACGCACTTTCAAAAATGAAGATATCGCGTTTACCCATAATGGAAACCATAAAGCTATGCCATAAATGAAAAATAAATAAGCATAAGTAAAAAAAAATATTATATATCATATATAAATATAGTTACATCTTCATGGCCACCTTTGAAGGTTTTATATGAGTGTTGAACAATCATCATTTCGTGAGGTGGAAATTCACCTTCCATAGAAACAATATGTTTTTAACCATTAAGTGAAGGTGTGTGTATGTGTAGCTCAAATAATTATTAAAACAACATCCTAGTATATTTAAGATACTAGAGTTGTTACAAAAGAAATTAATAAAAAGAGTTTAGCTAGTTGTTGAAGCAAAATAAAACAAAAGAACACAAGAGAAGACACTACCTTTAAATCGGGTAAATCTTTTTGATTTGAGCTCAAAGGCTTCCTTGGGAAGACATTTGACCAAAGTAAGGCTTCTAGGAGTAATAGAGGGATGTGCAGAGACACAATGGGTAGGGGATTTCCGAGCCAAAATCTTTATAGGTGTGGGTAAGGTGGTATAGGTGGGGGCCTTTTATAAGAGGAGGGGAGGCGAACTCTTGGAAAGTAAAGAAATGTTACTTTATTTTCAAATGAGTTCCGGATTTGAAAGATCCCAATTTGATATAATTAGAGAATAAGATGATAAGGGTTCGAAATATACCCATAAAATATGTTATTGACAAGTTTAGGTCTTATATTTTACATTATCTTTACATTTTATTAAAATCGTTAAATAATGAGCTAATCGTTGCATCATCATGATGTCAAAATTATTTTAATTTATTTAATGTCTAAAAATAAAAAAAAAATACAATTATGTATTAAATCGTTTCATCGTACCAATGAATATTTATAGTCAAGACTCTGACTTGTATAACCCCATGTAAAAATTGTTTTTTTAAAACAATAAATGTTTGTGCCATTTTTACTTTTACATTAAATAAAAGGCATTAATGTCATGATCATACCCATGTGGCTCCATGGAGTCCCAAAAATCGACCCATGGGTTTTATAGGTCATCCATGAAATATGAAATAAGTTTAGGGCATGTGTCATGTTAATTTCATATTATTAAAACATTATTTTTACCTTAAATTACTCTAATTACCTCTAATCGTGAATAAAATTTTAAAAGTTTCTATTCACCAAAAATTTATTATAATCTTATTGAACCACATATTACATCCTAATTACAACCATTTATGTTGTATTTTTGATATTCAAAACATAGAGGTGGTAAAATTTCATTTAAACGGACAATCATTTTTTTATGTACCACTTAGTGGTTTCACTATTCATCAAAAATTGCAGTTTTTCAGAAAAATAACTAAACTTCACCCTAAGCTATATTTGATATTAAGAATTCAAAAATTATGTCTATTTTAAAATATTCAATACATATAAGATACAATAATTAATTTAATAATTAATTCCCGCTGCCAGAACAAATAGCGTGTTTTAATGAAACAATATATATCAAAAGATTGACACTCGTTTATGTCCAATCTCAAAGTGATATTAATTACAATGACCACCATTGGATTAAATGGTACAAATATATTATATTTTCAATTTAAAACCAATTAAAAATATAATATAACTATATAAATAAATTATATTAAAAGAGGTTTTGAATTAAAATACAACATTTTTCACAATTCATTAAAAAATGAACATTATCATAAAAATACCGTAAATTTATCTAATGTAATTTTCATTTTCCCAATCATAAATAATAACATTTTTGAAAAATATATATTTTAAAATTGTCAAAATATAGATTTAAAAATGGTTCTCCATCAAAAGTCTATAGAACAATCATTTGATAATATTAGAGTATTTCATGCTTTAGGTTGGATTTATTATCATTTTAAGTCTCTAAAACACTGTCTTATTCATAAATAGACATAGATAAATATATATATTATTCATTACATACTTGGGATGTTATAATACCCCTCAAGAGGTGATACTTCAAATTTTGTGCTTCATCAAATGATGTGACTTTGGATCTTTTTCAAGTTCAACCACTACAGAATGATTATAATTGAGATTGATAGGATCATTACTTTTAGGAACCATTTAATGCACTCAGATAAAGATAATAATCCTTAAAAATTCATTTAAAACCTATGAAACCACAAATATAATCAAAATCTACTATATATTCCATGACAACATCCTTTTGTGTGATCTTCCATCTCACAACACCTATATTCAATGTGATTATGTATCCCATTTGTGAATTCATCTCATGTTGATCAGTTTGGAAAATAATATCTACATATCCTCTGATGAATAGTTCCATATATCATCTATAGATAGGGACCATATCCTTCATATGCCTTGATACCACATGATTGTTATGGGAATAGTAGAAGCATGCAGTGGTGGTGAAACAATAAATATTATTTTAATAATCATTGGTCTTTTCCAAGAGTGATGACCTTGTTCCTCAAATTTATAATTAATTTATTTAATATTATTAGAAATAATTACCTTTGTTTATTAAATTTATTTATTGGTGAATTTTTATTTAAAACAAGACCCTTTCGGATTAGCTTCCTTGTACCGTGAGGATCTACGGAAAGAATTCCTCTAGTGGTGATCCTTGACTGCTCCTACGATATATGAGAAAAAAACTCAGTATCATAGTTCTAGAGAAATGGGTATAATGTATTACCTTGTTCTCTCTAGATCACTCATCATTTGTTACATAATAAATCTATCTTCCTCTTCTCATTAT
Organism: Viscum album; assembly: GCA_963277665.1. NCBI lineage: Eukaryota > Viridiplantae > Streptophyta > Magnoliopsida > Santalales > Viscaceae > Viscum > Viscum album. The sequence continues at coordinate 408,562,651 of OY728128.1, read as the reverse complement.
TGAGATGAATAGATAAGAAGACGTGAAAAAATTCATTATTCACATCAATTCTCAATTATCAAATTTTTACATTCTACACAATTGAAAAAATCAACAGCTTATAGAGTTAGCATTTACATTAAAATATTATATAATTTCATTCTATCCATTAGATAACATTTATTACATTTAACAATCCCAATTCAATAAATTAATAATTATATTATTATTATTTTATGGAAGACTCCTACTTTCATAGTAATAAATACTATTTTACGAATTTATTAATTTATATTATCACCGGTCGTGTTCTTGTCAGGTTGAAACTTCTCATTCTTTTATTAAACACCTAAATAAGAATTTTATTCAGAAATATATATTTTACTCAAATACTATTGAATAAATATTTATTAAACATTAATTAAAAAAAATATATTTTTATTCACATCCGGGAAAATAAATATTAATTTAATTTATGCGATATATATATTACAAATAAAATTAATCCTCATTATTGAGAATAATATTTATTTATTTAATAAAAATAATATAGAATTTAATCTATATCAATGGAAACACATAGCTTGTGACCCACTAGGATTATTTTTCATTGGAATTAGGTGGGATTACCAAAAGTCCAAGATTATTATCTAGTAACAGGTCATGAAAGCCTATAGAATGAACATAATGTCAAAACATATAAAACCAGATAAGAATGATTAAAGTGTAATATAATCACTTTTTCCCAATATCTAATCAAATAGGTTTCGTGATGGTGTCAACAACCAATTTAGTTGATACACCATTCTCTGACTATCTGAAATACATGCGTCTTCACACCATAATCATGAAATCTAATTTGATGGTTGAATTTAAATGGCAGAGATGTATGATTATGTAAATTTGTAAGGAAAAAATCCTTACTTAATACATCCACTAATGACATGTCAATCATGATAAACCTAATTTACCATACTTCCTACCAACATATGGAATGATATTTTAATCGGTATATCTATGTTCTCGGTTCATGACCTGCATAAATGATAATCATAATGTGTTTGGAACATTATACATGTTCACAAATAGAAATTTTTTATTACACCAAAACATGCATAATTACTACAGCATGGGATATTCTCATAATCTACAATCTTGGTGAATACCAATTGCAAACATCAGGAGAAGAAGCCTCATCCACTTACTAGTGCACTCACCATATGGTCTAAATACCGTGTTCCATATCATATTACATTATTAAACAAAAGAAATATACAAAGAATAATTTCATTAAAAATAATGTTCATCATTATAGAATGGAAATTCTATAAACATATTAATGATACAAATACTCTAGGTCATTATTACATTAAATCCATGAAAAACATTAAACATTATGTAATAAGAAGTTTAATTATTATTCAAGTCATCTAATATACATGTAATAAAATTTGAACCAGTTGGTCCTAGGAAACTAACTCTAACATGATTGAGGTGAAAATGATGATATAGGATGATCAAATATAGGTCATGTCCCAATAGGTGAGTCATGTTTTTTCGTTTGGAATTTAGTGAGGACATGATGTAATGTGGATGAATCCCAATAAAAAATGTTGTCCAAATTCTAGTGATTATTGATGAAAAGAATTTTCTAGATGAGATCCACCATTCTGAATAAGATAAAAGTCCACATCAATGTCTATAGGGATGACAAGATGATATGGAGAAGGAATCATTGGTTTCTAGAAATCATATGGTACACATTTTGTAAACTGTAGAAACACATAATGTGGGATCCTCTATCATTCATTGGTGAGGTTCATGTTATCATCATGACAACCGTTATCTATGGCATCGATCACATATCTAGTAGGATGATTCAGTATGGTTTTTGGTGTCCACTAGTGTAACGTCCCAGTTCTAGAAGCCAACTATAGGCACCCCAAACCCGGTTGGTCATATAGCCTAAAGTGTATTTCCACATTCACCAAAGGCTTCTAACTAGTATTGATGGACTTGGTTGCGATGGTGGGGAATCTATTCCCTCATTGAAAGAGTAAAACAATGGAAACAAAAAATATAACTATAGAAGATGCAGTAAACATACCATACAATAGTAAACAATGGTAGAATGACTATAAGAAACAACTGAAGCACATATATATATGAAAAATTCTACATATTTATAAGGAAACATCCAAACAAGTCACAATAATAGAATACATAAATAACCCATGTACAAAATAAAATAGATAAACTCCATCATCATCGCATGCCTCACCTCGGTGCAATTATCTCCATATCCTCAACAGTAATGTACTTGATGTAGAAGGGTTATTAATCTTATTCATAACATCAAAAATATAATCATCTTGGTCCCAAAATCATGAATCAAACTGCTTATGAGAGTAATCCAAGTAGGTAACCACCCAATGATCTATGCCTCTTAGTCAATTAATATATCTAAGAGAAAATAAGTATAAAGAAGTAGAAATCAAGGAAGTACTCAAAAATAAACATTCCTACAGTTCAATTTCATTCAATTTCATATATCATGTAAGCAGATAATAAAATAAGGTAACCCTCTGAGAATTAATCCCAGCATAACACCTCTGGTTATACCAAAACAACACAGGCAACAATCTATGAAGTACACACCTTCTTACTCCTATGGTTCAGCATAAGCATAGACTCTCTACGGAAGCACTCGCTATCAATTCCACCTATAGTCTTGTATCGATAACTAAATGGTTCCCTATGGAAGGACTCAACATCCAATTCCCATGATGGCCAACATAGAGGAACTTTAGACACTCTGAGGAAGTACTTACATCCATTCTCCCTTATGGTTCTGTATCGTAACAGTAATCTTTCACACTAGAGAAGCCCTCAACGTCCATTCTCTCTATGGTGTAATACACAAGGTTCTTACGGCCCTGTGTAATTTAATCGATCACATCTATATATGACAGCCAATGTAACACTCAAGAACTACTAGGCTAAATAGGATACACTAAGAAACCATATCATATAAATAAACACTCCATCATACAATATTAGGCATCAAAGGCAATGTTGTAGCCGAATAGGCAAACCTAGTCCAAACAGCCAAAATAAGAAAACATGGGAAAAACATCCAAATATTTTCATAAACATCCCTAATCTCAACAATTTACCTCTATCCAATTAATCTAGGAAAAGAAGGGAAAAAGTAGGGTTTAAACCATAAACATGCAATACCCTGAACACGGGTATTGGGAACTTTTGCACATATAACTCAAAGAATTTCAACATAAAGGAAAAAAATAACTACCTAGGTGTTTTATGATCATTATTCATGAATCTAAACCATTTAATCACCCACGAACATCATAAATCTACAAATATGATAAAATCACTCAAAAAAGGATATCTCAAGAAACAGTAGGAATCAGGAAATCAATATATAGAAGAAGTAAGAGCATACTGTAGTGATCCGAACACAATATATGACAGTAAAATCAGAGAACTGATTCTATATCAGGGGTTCGGGGAAGGATCAGTGATGTACATATGCTATCTATCGAAGAAGGTGATGAAGAATAGTCCTCTTCCAATTAGATGTGACCCCGGTCCATTTAATGAAAAAATGAAATTAAACTGAGTGTACATTCCCTTACTGTCCACTGCATTAGGCATCCTATAGTTCACCACACACGGCAGTGTGCAAGGCCGTTACATGGCTATCACATGGCTACCCACTGTAACCAAGTACACAAATTGTACTTATAATGTACACAACATTTAATTATGAAATATTGGGAAATTCCACTTTTTCATAAAAACACTAGTAATAGGAAAACATATCTTAAAAGAAGATCGTATTTCTTAAAAACCTCCTCCCTTAATGAAATTATTCCGAAAATTTCCCTAGCATGGTGGTATATAAGATGATTCCTCAAAAAGCTCTGGCCACTATGATCGTACGTCAACCTCCCTCTCCCATGTCTCATCTTGTACTTGCCCATGTTGTTATAGCTCTCGTACTAGATGGATGGACTAGCCACAGAGCACCATCATACATTGATCAACAATATGGATAGCATTATCCTCGAATGATGCTTCCACCTCTAACTCAACCTTATCTGGTAGAAAAGCATGAGGCAGTTCAAGAAGTAACGTCGTAGCTGAAAAATGTGGAAGCTACCATGCATATCCCGATACCTATGCGGTAACTACAACTGATAGGAAACAATGACAAATCCCTCCTATAACTCAAAAGTCTGACATTCCTCAGCAGAGGCTTACCCTATCTCCTAATCATTATGTGTCCCAGCCTTTTTGTGACATGCAGGAAAACATCATCTTCGACCTCGAACTGCAGCGGTCATCTTCGTGGATCAGCATAAGTCTTCTGTCGTGATTGTGGAGTAGCCATCCTCTTCTGAATTAACTATTTCTATTCTTTGGTCCCCTAGACAAGACAAGGTCCAATAATAAATGCCTCTCCTTCCTCCAGCCAACATAAGGGTGATCGGAATTTCCTACCAAACAAAGCCACATAAGGAGTCATCTTAATAGTTTGTTTGAAACCTATAATTTTAGGATAACTCTGCAAGAGATTTGTGGTTTTCCCAAGAACCTCTAAAATCTAGGATTCATTCTCGAAGAAAGTCCTCAAGCACCTAAATCGCATGCTCAGACTGGCCATATGTATGGGGATGGTATGATGTACTGAAAAGTAAATGTGTACCCAAACCTTATAAAGCCCCTACCATACATAAGAAGTAATATGTGATTCCCTGTATGAGACAATGGACTGTGGAACTCCATGTAAAGAACAATCTATAGGATATTAAACTATACCAACTCATCAACACTGATGGTATCATTGATCAGCTTGAAGTGAGAAACATTCTTGAGTCTGTCAATGACAACACATAATTCATCATTCCCTCGAGGTGGCCATGGAAAAACTATCAAAAAATAAATCACAACATAATTCCACTTCCACTCATGAATGAGTAACTTCTAGAAAATCCATGCTGGTCACTAATTCTATGTCTTCGCCTACCGAAAAGTGGAACACCTCATGAAGAAACCAAGAACATCCCTCTTTATACCTGGCCACCAATACTGACGTTGTAGATCACAATAAATCTTGGTGACACTAGGATGAACTGAGCAAACTGAGGAATTAAAATTCTGAATCATCTCCTTATGTATGTCTTATGACACCCATATGCAGCCATGAAAATTCATGATCTCATCCTCACCTATGGTCCATACTGGAATTGGGTCATCTCCAAACATTCTCTCCCAGAGGACTAGGCAATCAGAATTTGGTAGCTGCTTCATTCTCAATCCATCAATAATATTATATATACATCCACAGTAGAAATAAAAGTCTTCCCATGTTTATCATGCATTCCCAAAGGTATCACAGAGAATAGCGACATAGGCTTTCACTCACTACTATCCTCTAGAACTTCTTGTATTTCAGTCCTCCTGCTCAACGCATCAGCTACTGTGTTTCCTTTCCCAGGCATATAGGCAAGTTGAAAATCAAAGGACTGAAGGTACTCCACTAACCTTCATTATCTCAAATTTAGGACACGCTATGTGAATAAGTACTTTAGACTTTTGTGGTTGTTTAAAACCACAAAATTATCTCCCGCAAGAGAATGTATCTAATAGCATAATGATTTAACAACAACAACCAACTCAAGACCATGCGTCAGGTAGTTCCTCTCATGTGGCCTCAACATCTGAGACCCATACTCAACGACTCATTCCCGTTGCATAAGCATGACCCCAGCCAAATACCTGATGCATTATAGTAAGCAATATAGCTCTTTATAGGATCTGGGGATACTAGTATCTGTGATTCTGTCAACCCCCCTTTAAACTCCTGAAAGGTTGAATCACAAGACTCTACCAACAAGAAATATGAACTCTTTTTAGTCAGACTCCTTAGTGGAACTAATAAGAATGAAATGTATTGTTTGAAAAATCTGTAGTATCTAGCCATCACTAGAAAAAACTGCATATCTCTAAGATGTTATTCAACATCTCCCAGGAAACTAATACTATCAATTCTCTAAGTCTACTAATACTCCATTATCTAAGATAACATGACCAAAGATGTGAATATGATCCATACAAAAGTGAAAATTTGGGATCTTAGCATATAATTGATTCTATATTAGTGTACTAAAAACGATATCAAGGTGGTTTTCATGGTCGTGTCTACTGTTAGAGTACACCATGATATCGTCCATGAAGTCTATAATGATAGAATCCAAGTATGGATGGAACACTCATTTCATTAGTGCCATGAATACTGAAGGCAAGTTCCTGAGACCGAATAACATAACCACATACTTGTATAGACCATACCTTCTAAAGAAGAATATAAGACGTATATCAGATGGTCTAATGCACAATAGATTGTATCAGAATCTCAATTCAATATTCGAGAACATCTGATCTCCTCGATGCTGATCAAAGAGATCATCAATCCTTGGAAGGGGAATTTGATTCTTGATCGTCAATTGGTTCAACTTATGATAATCCAAACAGAATCTGAGGGTACATTCCTCCTTCATCGCAAATAGGATAGACAAACCCCAAGGAGATGTACTGGGTCAGATGAAACCCTTTTTCTGAAACTTCTCCAACTGCTTCTTGAGCTCCTGCAACTCTGGTGTAGCCCTCCTATAAAGAGTAATCGACACCATTTCCTCTTTGGGAACAATCTCAATTGAAAATTACAGCTCTCAATAGATATGAAAACCTAAAAATTCCTCTGAGAAGACATCCTTAAAATGATCCACCACTGGATGAAAGTCCATATTTGAAGTCCCATGGTCATCTAGATATAGAATAGAAATCTAGGCTATAACTCGTCCCAGGTCATGATGCACAATTGTTGCTCGCCTCACCTAGACATCCCATTATACCTTATAAAAAAACGATCATCCTTCTCGTGATGTGAAACTCACCCTACGATGATAGCAATCAACAAAATCCTTGAAGGGAACTAACCAATACATTTCGAGAATGATTTCATACCATGTCATCTCTAAGACATAGAGGTCCAATGTAAAGTGTCACCCACCAAACACTATAGGGAACTCTGTGGACTGACGTACACTAGATGTTATAGTCCCCAACTGAGTGTCTAGTGTAATGATATCAACCAATAAAATGATACAAATCCCAAGGCTCTATATAATAGAAAAATATATAAAGCTATGGGAAGCCCCTGTATCGAAAAGAGCCGCAGCTAAAACAGAGGAAATGAGAATGGAACCTTGAACTGTAGAGGGTATGATATCCTGCTAATGATGGGTCTACATCACATAAAATGTTTGACCTCCACTTCGTCCATATGTCCCTGCCAAACCACTCTGAGCTTATCTACCCTACTATCGCTAAATGCCAGGCAATTGGCTTCCATGACCACAACCTTCACCTCAGCCTGAACGGACGAAAGAACTCCAGTTCCCTGACTGTTGAGAAACTAATGGTGTTGCACCCAAATTATGATTCATAGAAGAACCTCTTTCACCAGATGCCAGGGAGAAAAAATGACAAAAATGATAAAGGTGACCCATCATGTCGTAAGATCGGCACTGCACTAGGTCTCTTGGGAAATGTGGTATTGTATGCCTTCTCTTCCCGCAAGCTTAGCATAACACATGGATACCAGAAGATGACTCTCACCACCTCAGATCATCTCGCATTTACTCCCTACAGCGCTACTTAATATCAGTGGGAAGGATACCAACTTCGGATGTCAAGCCTCCCTAGCTCACAACTCTATACTCTCTCATATATCACTATGTGATAAGTGACAGGTTGACTATAAAAGTGATAGAAGTCAACCTGAAAATGTTAACCTGAGATTAGATATCATACCTGAGACCATCCTCAAAATTCCTTCCCCAGAATAACTCATCACTTTCTGGGATAGACATGAAGCATTATAGATATGTGAAGCGAGTAGAATAATCCATAACTGAAAGTGTACACTACTCTTGACTAATGATCTCTCAGGATCAATCAGCCCTCAAAGTCTTCAGATAAATGTAGTCGTAGAAGGTATGCTGGATATAATCCTAATACATGACCTACTATTGTCCCAGATGTGATATCACATCCCACAATCTCTTGGAAGTTTCATGGAGCATATACATAGTGAGAATCACCCTCATGACTGAATGATTCTCCAGATGATCGAAGATAGAAACCATGACTTCTAACCAAGACTCTGTATCTTGAGGTCCTCCTTCCTCTGTGAATGTAGGAGGATGATACTACTGAAAGATCCACATCAACTCTACTGTATTTGGGCATGATGTGGTCATACGTGGAAGGTATGCATAAACCTCATAAATCCCTCTCTAAATCATGCATCAGCACATGTGTCCAGAATGATGACTGGTTCCATGAATGACATTATAGGATGATATACTAGTACTCCCTGATCATCCTTGTATGGTGTCTGATCACTTTTTGAAATTGGCATACAACTGAATGTCGTCTCGGTGGCATGGCTCATCAAGGTCAAGCGCACACATTAGATCATGATTATCATGTAATGAAAACTAGCAGAGTAAGAAGGGAACCTAAAAATGAAAGTATTCAATATTTTCAAAACATGGAAACACCGTTTGTATAATTCCTATATAGAGTGTTCCCTTATGCCTTCACATGGGAGTGTAATCCTGCCAACCCAAGTCGTGTAACACCACAAACACACAAAATGTTGTCCTAACACACGGTGTGTACATGAATTATCTTCCCCAACCCAAGTTCCCTTGCACGGCTAAACCTCACGGTTCTCATAGAAAAAGCCTACACTGTGTGTTAGTTGAAGACACGGTTTGTAGTAGAAAAACCTCACCGACCCATGTTTTTTGTGACACAGCTGGTTAGACGAATGACTCTACATGTCATGTTCATGCTAACCAGACTTTTACATGGAATATTTCTTCCAACCCATGTTGTTAGTTACACGGACAGATAAACGGTTTACACTACTCAAGATGTTCTAGGTGGACACGGAATGTATTAGAAAAGACTTAACTGACCTATTTTGTTAATCACACAGCTGGTTACACGGTTCTACAACACGACATGTACTTCTGGAACACAACATGTTCTACCAGGACTTCCCAACCACGTGTCTCTGCCCACACAACATGTGACACGGTTAAAGACTACACCTCATGTATATACATTACATGTCTTGTACATAAGAAAAACAGTTTCTTCCCAAACAGAAGGACACACATCGTTTATTTATCAATAAAAATTATTGTTTTGGGGTTTTTCTGGACAATAACCCACTGAAACTACTCTGAACGCCGATAAAACTCAGAAACGTACACTATAGTGCCACATTACAACAACATGAATGTCAAGAACATGAATGTCAAGAAAAAATTTTACATTAATTAAAACTAAACCTTATGAAATTCAATACCCTTTCAAAAGCAGGTATTCAATGAAGGAATCTATCACAACAACATGAATGTCAAGAAAAAATTCTATCACAACAACATGAAATAGATAATTTACAATAAATTCCATGGAAAGAATACATGAAATTTGATTTTAGAAAGTTTCTATATGATGAATGAGATTGAATACCCTCATCGCATTACGTTTCAATAGAAATTTAATGTAAATAATATCAATGATAATAGAAAAAAACATGATGATCACCGAACAATGAAATCAAATAAACTGTAAGATTGAAAAACTAGAAAAATTGCAATAAAAGAGGTATGTTGGATTTTCCATATACACAATTTAGCTAATCCTGGTCACAACATCTTACTAAGTAACTATTCCATATTATCTATGGATATAGGAACCAAATAGAAATTCAAGAAGAAAGAACCATTTGATACGACTTTGTAACATTTTGGTTCTAAAAGCCACCTCAAGTCACCCCATACCCAGCTGGTCACATGGCCTCCAGAGAATTTACCCTATCGCCAGAGGCTACTGTCTAGAATCGAGGGACTATAGTGTCATAGAGGGGAAACTATTCCATCATTGGCAGAGTAACACAGTGGAAACAAAACAGATAACAATAGAAGAAGATGTAAACATACCATACAATAGTAAACATCAAAATACCGAACGTATGAAATAATTGGATCACATATTTATATTATGCATGATACATATTTCTAATATAGAACCCAAACATTTCAAAATTATAGGATATAAAAAAATAAAAACTTCAAAAGATAATAGATAATCTCCAGTAGCATCACAAGCCTCATCTTGGTCCCATGCTCTCTGGCTTCTCATCTATCAAGTACCTGAAGTAGAAGGGTGCACTTTCCCTTATATATACATAGTGAAATATAATTTTCATGGTCCCAAAAGTAAGACCATACAGGGTGTGGGACTAATACATGTATTCAACCACCAAAAGATCTATTCCTAACAGTCAGTGAAAATATATGGAAAGTAATAAGTAAAAATTAGCAGTAAAAAAGGAAGTACTCAACAACAATCATTCATACAGTTCAATTGCATTCAATTTCATATATCATGTAATATGTTAATCATAGTAGGTAACCCTCAGGGACATACTCCCAGCCTGACCCCTCATATTCAATCAAAATAACAAAAGAAACCCTATGGGAAGTACATACAGTCTAACCCCTCAGGTTCATCATAAACAATGATTCTCTGAGGAAGCAGTAACTATCAATTCCCCCTATAGTCTATTATCGATATCTAAAAGGCTCTCTAGAGAAGAACTCAATGTCCAATTACCCTTATGTCCCACATCTTGGAACTACAGACACTCTGAGGAAGCACTTACATCCATTCCCTCTATGACCTTGCATTTTAATAGCGAACATAAACTCTAGAGAAGCACACAACATCCATTCTCAATATGGTCTGCTACAACAAGTTCTCCTGGCCCTATGTTAGTCAATCGATAATAGTGATAATATTTTTCCAATGTAAACCTCAATAACTACATGGCTAAAAAGTCTACAACAACAAAACATGTTAGATAAATAAACACTCTATACTATAATACTATGCATGGAAAGCAAACCAACAGTCTAACAAGGAGAGCTATGCCAAATCGTCAAAACATGGAAACATGGGAAAAACTTCCATATCTTAACAAAAATAACCATTATCTAAACAATTTACCTCTATACAATAAAACTAGGCATAACAGGAAAAGGAAGTGTCAAAACCACAAACACGCAATACCCCGAATGAGGCTATTGGGAACGTTTGCATATTTAACTCAATGAATTTATATGGAAAGACACAAACCTCTTACCACGATGTTTTAGGATCATTATAAATGAACCTCAAGCCTTGAATTTCCTAATAAAACTGTAGAACTATAAAAATTATAAAAAAGTTCAATAGAGGATATCTCGTGGAAGAGGAGCATTCGGGAAACATTGATCTATAAGAAAGAAGAGCATACTGTGGCGATACCAATGCAATCAACATTGGTTGAATTAGAGAACATATGCTCGATCGGGGGCTCGAGGAAGGATTAGTGTCATACAAACAATACCGATCAATGAATGTGACAAAGAAGCCTCTACTGAAAATTAGATGCGACCCCAGTTTGTTTAACGAAAAAAAAGAAATTACACAGCTTGAAATTTCCCTTATCGGCCCACGCACTAGGCGGTCTTCATGTCACCACACACGGTCGTGTGCACGACTGATAAATGGCCATCAAACGACTATCCATGGTAACTAAGTACACGATGTGTACATATAAATTTCATGACGGGAACATAAGAAATTCCCATAAATTCATCTTTTTCATAAAAACAATAGAAAATGGAAAACATACTAGAAAAAAAGATATGTGTTCTTACAACTAGTGTCTTTGTGTGTTATCCCCTACTAAGATGAAGAGATATTAGAGATATAGTGTGTATATATTAGAAAAGTTCCAATTATAATTATGTATTGGATGTGTTTCTCCATTGATGGTATATACCTAGGATATAATACTCATAGATTGAGAGTTACCTTGAAGTCTCCAGAAATATCCTACAGATAGAAGTGTTGGTTGTGACCTTCTTGATATATTTTTTTAATTGTGATTATATCCTGGTTCGTTTTATTGTATTTATGTTTTGATATGAATAATATATTCTTATTTTGGTTTAGTTATTTTTGGGTGTCCAATTGGTTATTGATATACTCACCCATAAAATGGATTTTCCCATATGTTTCACGTCTGTATATAGAAAGAGTCCTTTTGATGGGTCATATATGCACCGGGAGAAGGGAGATATTTTATTAGAATAGACTGACCATGGTTAATATTAAGTGTTTCATTTGATGGATGTACTCTTTATCTAAGAAGGTCGTACTCTATTGTAGTTTTGGTAGTGATTGTATTTGGAATATTTATCACATTTAGTACATCTATTTTACTTTAATTATATGATATATGTATGAATAATTTGTTATTTGTTATTCAACATTTTATCATTGTATGGGATTGGATATGTGTGTGTTTGTTCGAAGGAAAAATAGTATATTGTCTCCCATGTGTGTGGTATGCCTACTCGATGATGGCTGCCACCTCCTGGACTAATAAAGGTGGGATTGGAATAATCATCCTCATCATATTGCTGGTCAGGCGGGCCATGGATGGCATGGTTATGGCAACCAATCTGAAAGGACCATAACATCCAAATTAAAACATAATGATAATGGAAGAAGATAACACTTGAAAAGAATATGTGAAAAGATAGTTTTTAATAAAAAGAAGCTAAAATTTTATAAGTGGATCATATATGATACTATATTAATTTATATGGTTTTTTATAGAATTATGATAAATTTTAATTTATAATATATGTATTTAAGTGTAACGGACCATAATTAGAAAAATTGAATTTTCTTCTGATTATATAATTATGTCTTATTTGAAAATGTATTATAGTTCACACACACCACATGTTGAAAAAAATTTATTTATTATTTTAATTATAAAATTAAATTTATAGAATAACTATTTTCATTTTAATTTAATGTATTACTATGCGAAAAATAATACCAAATATGATAAAAAATATATATGAAGATTTAGATATAGTCAATGTACCAGAATAAACAAACTCGTTAACAACACTATATAAATGAAGTTGAATATTAATAATGAAATATGAATTTTCAAAATGATAATTTTATCATTGAGGGAAAAGTAACATAATGGAAAATTAATTAAATATTATATATTTATTAGAAGTTAGGAAACCATATGACCATATCAAATCTGAAATTTGGAATAGTAATCTAACCATTAGAACAGAAACATGACTGTTAGAATAGAAATCTGACTATCATGAATAGTAACATTACAAGTAGAATAGTGTCCTCACCTATGTAAGTGTAAAATAATATTTTGATATGTTATAAAATAAAAATATGTTATATTTATATTATTTTTCAAGTAAATAAAATATTAAAAAACGATAAATTATTTTTTGAATTATTTGTAAAAATATTTTTTTTTAAAAAAAAATTTATAATAAATAGAATGATTTATAAAAATGGTAAATTTAATGAAATTTATTCATAAAATTACATTATTTTGTCTAATAATTATATGAAAATTTTATGATACCATATGAAAATTTTCAAGGGAGCATAAAATTGATCACAATATTAAATCCAATGTATTTCATAACAATGAGGAATTTGATAGAAAAATTATATTATTTAGAAATTATTTTCATAAAATATATTTCATTTTTAATATATAATTTTTGAGAAAATGGTTTTAGTGAATTTTTTGTATTTGTAGGAAATAGATGAATATTCAATTATTAGTAAAATATCATAAATTACATTATCTAACATCATACACTATATTGATGAATTTTTGAGTCATGGATGATATAATCACTACATACATAAAAATAAATTAAAACATTTATTTTATATGTCAAAATATTCAATACTATTTTCAGTCATGAGACAAAATAATAAACCAAAGAATATGTTTTTCAAAAATACTCCACCCTTCACCTTGTAAATACCATCTGTTATCTCCCCTTATACTAAAAACATATAATCCTTGGATATTTACAAACGTTTGGAAAAAAATACACCCAATCCTCTAATTCAAGTCATATTATTTCTATTACCATAAATTTACAATTCAATGTTTACATAAGGTGTATCCTAAGAAGAGGCAATCAATGGGAGAGGTAAAATTCAGGACTAACATTTTTCAATTTCATTATTCTTATTCCAACATCTAACACTATATATTCAAATTGTCATATATGTATAAATATGATAAAAATACTTATATGTTACCACTATGGTTTAATATCTATTTTACTCCCTCTGTTATATATATTCTAAAACTGAAACATTTTTTTACAACATTTTTTGTTTCCCACCTCTATGAACATTATACATTATTTTTCTATGCTTCCATCATGGCTGGAAATAAAAATACTGTTATGGTTAATTATATATATATTATTATTTCATATTATGGAAATAATATGTAGACATAATCCACAATAAAAATAATTTAGTTCATGGAGGTGGGTAAAACAACATAAAAGAACTATCCATTTAACAATAACATTTTTAGTAAATGAATTGTCCCTATGAAAGAAATAATATTTGATTTTGGGAACATTTTAATCTATGTATGTACATTAATACCATTTAATTTCATTTCTAGAGTTTTATTTAAATCTGATTTTTTTAATTATTAATTATAGGTGATATTGCCTTGTTTTAATGAAATAAAAACCCTCAAAACAATCAAATTAAATATTATATCCCAGTAAAATTGTTAAAAATGAACATAATTAATGAATTGTAACTAAAATATATCTGTTAAAGGTTCTTAATTATTTATTTAATGAATTTAATTTGATTATCCTAGACAATAATTTCAATTGTAGTCTAAATATAGAATGTAAGATAAGGGTTATCTCTGAACCACCCTATTCATTGGTCAATGAACGTTCTCTCTCCAAATGAAATTCCATATATAATTAATTATAAATAATGATTCTAAATTTTATATATCACTACATTATTCTACTTTCTTTTTATTACATCATAAATCACTTTGTTTCATTTCTGAAATTAAATCATTAAAATAAAACTAGATTAAGGGGGTATTTTTTACCACTTAATCCTTTTATGTGACTACCATTTAATTTATTTATAATAATTTTTGAAATAATTAAATAAAATAATTTTTGAAATATATGTACATTGGATTTCCTTTTGATTTCAATGGAAATTGCATAGTTATTCTTTCTCCAAATTTTTTTAACTGATTCCATAAAACAATATTTTGAAATTTTATTTCTATATCAAATTAACTTCCCTTTGTAATGATTTTATAAAAATGAACACCATATTTTGAGACATATTCTTATATACACAAATAGGAACATGTATAATATTTATTAAATTTTTATCATTGGAACATTTATGAAATCTCATTTTATAATGATATGAAGAAAGATTTTGCACCCCAATTATTTTCCTGGGTAAATATTATGTTTATCTTTTATGAAAGATTTCATTTTATAGAAAAAATAATCAAGTACATGTCATAATGGTAATTCCTAGATATCAATCAAATACATTTCTTAATTTTATTCTACTGAGATATAATGGATGTGATATGGGGGTGAACCTAATCTAAAATAGGACTTTATACACAATGTGATGTTGTCATGGTAGTTAGCCTTGAATTTTACATATGTCAGGTTTCATCTTAACTTCATATTTATATATTTCCATGATATTATCATTTCATGTTCTTTTTTTATTCTCCCGTATGATTATTCATGATACATTCCTTTTATGATATCTTATTATTCCTTTTGAATCATATGTTATGTTTTGTTATTTTTTTATTCCATTACTAGGATTTGTAGCTCTCCCATTTTTTTTACGTATTACCATATTTTCAAAATAAATTTGAGTGATAATATAGGGTTGGGAATTCATTATGTTGTTGAAATAAAAAAAAATATTTTAGTTTCATGTTTTTTTAATAAATCTACTGTTACAAACACACTAAGACCCTCAATCATTGGATAGTATTTTTGGATATTTAGGTTAAAAATTATTTAAAAATTTGAATAAATGGATTGGATATCTATAGTTTTTATTATAATAAGTTACATTTTTTTGGGATGTGTAATTAAATAAATTTGTGAAAACAATAGGTATATGTCAATGTATTGGACAATATCATGAAATTTACGAAATATAAATAGTGATTGGTTTCTAATTAATTATATCTCTATATAGATAGTACACGTGGATATGGATATAAAATAATTTTACATAGGGGTAATTACAACTAAATGGATGGATTAGTTATTAAATAATTTTTCAATTAATGAAGGACAAATACCACTTTATGTAAACCTCATTTGAATTAATGAAAATTTAATTTTTATTATAAAACTCTTTTAAGGTAAATGTAAAAAACCATAAGTTCAAACACCAAAAAAATAAAAGAAACATTAAATTATAATTAAAGTCTATCTTACTTGATATCATTATATAATTTACAAGAGATAGTACTAACATGAGTGTCTGGTTCATCTTTCAAAAGTCATTCGAACTAATACGCATGCTTATCGCAGGACTAATAATACACCTCTTGATTAATATTCCAATAATTGAATAATCTTATCAGAATCAGATCTATATTATCAACCCTGTTATTATTCTCCTCAATTTTAATCACCATTAATGGAACTCCCACCATAATTTAATCTTATTTTTTAGTGGAATTAATCATCATATTTGATTCAACCATTTCATCTTCTTAATTCATGAAAAACTCCGAACATTGATAATAAAAAACAACATATTCTCACTACTGACTAGTATTATCCTTAAGGGGGGTGAGGAACACAGTCCATGATATGGAATTTCAATTTCATCACATATACTATATCCATTGGTAGTTGAAAGACTGAATTGTTCGTTCTCACTTTCAAAATGCTCCTCAATATCTAACATAGCCACGGGATTGATAGCATATATCCCAAAATTATATCTTTGGCATCGCATATAAAATTATCAGAATATGAATAACTGGACTCAGTCCCAGGCCCCCCTACTCGCCATTGAAGATTTAATTAGAGTGATTTCATCCCTTTGGAGAATATTAACATTATACAATCATTTAAACTGGATTCCCAACAAAATTTTAGCGACCTAAATTATAGGATCTCCCCCCTAAAACAAGCTGCAACACTTCACAACTATAGGGGTCATCCTCCAGTGGTGACGTATAAGCATTTTCAAAAACACTAACACTAGTATCATTCCATTAATGAACTACCTATTTTTATTTAAGATTCCATGGGGGTCTTTTATCCACCCTCGTCAACCATTTTTAGATCCACATCAGTGTTGAGACCTCTTCCCGGAGGTGTAGCTCAACCTTGATTACCCTCTAAATGATTATGAAATAAAAAATATCAACTTTCTTATCCAAATTATAATTGTCTTTTTCTAAGGGAGCTGGTAGACCTGGATGAGTATCACCAAGATCATTACTCATGTGGTTGAAGAAGTATGTCACCAATGGTTTAACTTTCTATGATCATCCTTGCACATACGATGACTGTTTTTTCTTAATGACCACACCCAAAAACATCTGTCAAGATGAACCTTCATCAACACTATCACCATATTAGTTACTATTTCTTC
The DNA here is from genome assembly GCA_963277665.1 of Viscum album. Classification (NCBI taxonomy): domain Eukaryota; kingdom Viridiplantae; phylum Streptophyta; class Magnoliopsida; order Santalales; family Viscaceae; genus Viscum; species Viscum album. Next base: position 408,544,939 of record OY728128.1, on the reverse strand, counting down.
ATAGTTCCACACCCATATAATAATAGGATTTCTTATACCTACTCCTACTGTATGTCATTTCATGACCCATATGATTATAGTGGGAAAAAATCAAACCATAGTTGTATAATATATGATATATGTATGGAAACTCTTATCCCAGTGTGTTCCAAACATATCCGAAATGGAACCATGATGCATCCACTCACACACAAACTCGATAGCTAACTAGATGAAAAAAGATTCAGTCTGGATATCTGAACATATGAATATACCCACTACATTCAAAATAATTCTAATAACTAAGTTGTTTGGAAATGGAAATGGAATATTGGGGAAACTAACCAATATCACAACTTAATGGGAGATGCACTTCATATTGAAATCATAGGTCTATAAGAAGAGGATGAACTGAAATCTATTAATCCTATAGAGAGTACTAGACCATTATATGCTTAAATCATCCTTTGATTTAAATATGATAATAATATATTTGTTGTCAAAAAACATACCATATCCATATCATGTAAATCCCAATACCAAAAAACATACCATAAAAATGAAATAACCGAAGGTCATCATTTCTAAAATAGAGCAACAAAATTCTGATTCATAAGCACCAATGATTTATTGATCTTTTCTATTGAGATCATGAGTTTTGCGAAACTATGAAACATGACCTTATAATAGGGGGATGAGTTATATTTTATGATAAAAAATGGATCAATTATTTCATCCACATTACATAATTCCTTCAAAGTTAATGTCTGTGTACTAAAAATCATAGAAATTATTATCATGAATTCATTGGACAATTTTGATGCTAAAATTGGATTTTATTGTTTTTCCTAATAAAAACCAAGCATCAACAATTGGGGGGAGATAATTCTTCACATTCAAGTCAACCTCTAATTTTATACTATTTAAATGAGTAGAATGATTCTTCTTTAGAATCTTATACTCAAGAACATATATTATTTACTTATACAAATATATGTCTTGATAAAATTATTGATAAAAAGGATATCATCATTAATTAACACATTTCCACTGTGAGTGACTTCACTTATTTATACATTCAATAGTTTTATAGTCTTCCTCCATACCTAGAGGATTGGTTTTCAATTTAAATCAAAAAGTTATCTTTACATCTTTAAAATAATTCTTCGTCCAGACCTATATGATGAGTTCAAAATTAAAAATACGCTTTTATCATTATCTATATAAAATAATCCTTATAGAATAACAACCATTGAGTTTGAATAAATAAATAATCAGTTAAATGGGATTCTAGATAAGGTATTTATACACTTGAGTTCTTAACTGTGGGGTGTTCAAAATCGCATTCTCAAGAAGAAGAATTGGTTAATGTGCCTCTACCATGATTATCATGAACTCAATAAAGGCATGATAAAAAAATTATCCCCTACCAAGGATATTTCACTCTTTTGATCAACTATATGGGTCCAGTCCTTCTCTATGGTGTACAATTTTATAGGGTATCACCAATTAAGAGTGGAGAAGGATTATATTCTAAAGACCAAATTTTTATTGAGGTTTGTAAACTATTAGTTCATTTTGATTCCCTTAAGAATCACTAATTCTTCATTATGACTCATGGAATTAATGGATAGTGTCTATATAGATTACTTTGGTTAATTAGATGAAGTCTTTATTTATGATATACTGATATTCTCCAAAATCAAGAAGTATCATTAGGATCACTTGAATAAATTTTTTAAAAAAATATAAAGGATAATTTGTATTCATAGTGATTTAATTTAATGATCATGATTTAGTAATTATCATTAGTAGGGAACACTATTACCAGAAATTGTATATCCATGTGCCTTTCTAATAAAAAAATCAATTGATGAGTGGACCAGACGAATATCTGTGATAAAGTGTAATATTTTCCATTAACTAGATGAGTCTTACTGGTGTATTTTAGTAAACATATCATTATTTTCAAACCCGCTAACTATGTTAAATCAGAATTCAGTAGTGTTTTTTGGACTAGTGAATACAATGAGAGTATTATGGAATTTAAAACACTGCTTATCACAACAATAGTCCTCATATAGTTCTCTACTTGAAAACATTTCATTTTATACTATGATGCTTAAAATAAATGTATATAGAGTTTACTAATGAAAAATTATAATCTGATATCTTATGATTCATGGAGTTTGAATATGAATGAGAAAATATATCTTACACATGATTTATTGTTTTCTTCAATTATATTTTCATTCAAAATCATGTGTGATTATAAACACAGGGAGAATTGTGACATACATATGAATCATAAGGGTATCAAATATATATTCACATAGAATGAGATAAATGTTCACTAGGGAAGCTAGTTAGATAAGATCAATGTATTTGAATTTTCAATCGTGAACCATCTATGGGATGAAAATAGAGTGGAACATACTTATAGTAAAAAAGATCCAAGGGAAAAACCCGTGATAATATATAAGAGGGACCGGGACATCATAGAAATGATATATATGGACACTTGAATAATAAATCAACGAACATCATGATTCTTTTCACAAATTATTTCTCAACCAAACCATCCAGATACGATAATGTATTCTCAAAGAGATGATATGGAAATTTCAAAAAATGAACAAGGTATAATAAATTGGAAATAATCATATTAAAAAATAATGTATATGGCAATATATGATTTATGTCATGAATATCTGTAATATTAAAGTCCAAGATAATGAAGAATATTTTTAATACGGCACATAACTCATCATTTTCCATCCACCTAGAGAGGATGGTGTTGAATTGTGATATCAGAGTACACTACTGGTGAAAAAAATACGTGGAATGGGATAAAAAAATATACATAAAAGTTATTGGTATGATATATTGTGAATGATGTTAGGAAAACGTTCATGGCGATGATCAAACCATTACCCAATCCTACATGGAAATGGGAAAACATCAACATGGAATTTATTTCATAGCAATATAAATACATATAGTGGAAATAATTAATTATGAGTTGTTATGAACATATCAAAAAAATACATCTAATTTCATCCATATCCATGAGGAATTATTAGTCAATTAATAATCCACGATATATTTCAGAGAGGTTGTGAGGCTATATGGGACACCACTATAAATTATATCTGATTGAGATTTATGATTTACTCCAAATTCTAGTAGAGTCTCTAACGTTCTATGAATACTATGTGGAACTTCAGTACAGATTATATACCACAAATTAATGGTCTATATGAGTGAAAAATCCATGACCTGGAAGACACATAGAGATATAATTTTATGAAAATAAATAGATTATGGGATAAATATTATCATCTAGTTCAATTATCATAAAATAATACCTTTCACTCATACATCCAAATGGAACAATATGAATACCTTTATGAGATGATGTATAAAACACCTACATGTTGTGTTGATTTTAGAGAATTCATGGTTTGAGGACATGAAATGTTTGAGAAAAATATAGAAATGGTCCATACCATTCAATAGTACATTAGGGATTCATTGAGTCGATAGAGAGGATATGCTGATGGTCATTGATGAGACTTCTATTTCGTTGTTGGATAAAATAATTTGACAAAAATTTCTCTATGGGTGAGTGTCATGAGATTATGGGGGAATGAAAATTGATTTTCTAAGTACATCAGACCCTTTGAGAATCATGATCGTATTAAATCAATAGAATATTTACTATCAATCCCACCAAAATTTGATCAAGTACCCTATGTGTTCTACATATTCTTATTAAAAAAGTACATGTATGATCCATTACATGTACTATATTGAGAGGCGTTGTAGCTAAAAATGATTTGAAATATGAGGAGCATCTATTTAAGATCATATATTATAGAGGTAGTGGTTTACCTAAAAATACAACTCATATAGTCAATATACTACGGTGAAACCATATTTATAAGGAGGTGACATGTGAACTGGAGGAATCTATAAAGCATTAGTAATCTCACAGGTTTTCACCTTAGTATATAAAATAAAATATCATGGCAGAAAATATTAAAGCGAGGAAGAATCTAATGACCCAAAATTTTATGTATATTATTTCTCATGGATTACATAATTTTTTCAATACAGAGATGTAATATAAATGACATGAACCACATGACGAAACTGAAATCAATTTTTATATTAATTTTAATAGTAAACATATATGATAAATATTAACATAATATGGTAAATTATAACAATGTAAATAATATAAAATAAGATAATACTAATAATAAGAAATTTTTGGTCGACACGATCCAACTGTATAATAACAGTTATGAATATATTAGAAATATAGAAAATTATTAGTAATGACAATGCATTTTGTAGGAAATTTTTTTTTACCTGAGATATATTTAATTGAATGATGAATTAATGAAATATGTTGTATAAATAGGTAGTTAGGAACCCATATGACCGTTAAATATATGAAAATTAGAATATTAATCTGACTATTTGAACTGTAACATGAAATTTTCAATTGTAATCAGTCCATTAGATATAGTAACCTAGCTTTTTGAATTATATCATCACCCATGGAAGCCCTAAATAATATTTGTGTATCTTATGAAATGAAAAAATGTTATATTTTTACTACGAAATAATTTAATAATTTCAATGAAAATGTATAATTAATTGTTTGTATTTTTATTGTAAGAAATATTTTAATTTATATTTTATAATCAATCTAATTATTGGATAGAAATTTTATTTCAGAAAAATAGATTTATTAATTAATAGTTTATTGTATTATAATGATACGATAATATTACGAGACCATGTGTAATTGTTTCAAAGGGTCGTAAAATATATCATAATATTAAAAGTCATATTATTCAAAGAAATGGGTACACTATTTATAAATTAAATTGATCATATATATAATTTATTTTAAAATTTTATATAATATTTTTAATCTATAAGAACAAAAATTATTATCATTATATATATATATATAATATTTGGATTTCTTTAAATAGTGAAGTATGATATTTAACATTTTATGCTAAATATAAAAATTTTGTAGTCATGGGATCTCACTAGTTCAAACTAAAATTCACTATTTACTATATATAGTTACAAGAATGAATTATAATTTTATTTATGGGACATAAATAATAAACTATTGAATGTAATATCAAAAAACACCCTTATATCCCCTTATAAATACTATCTCTCACAACTATTTCTCCTCATAAGTTTTATGCCTTGGAGAATTCCAAAATTCAACCCCAAAAAACTACACCATGTCTTAGTACATCGTTTCTAATCCAAATACCATTATATAAGGCCTTAAGGTGTATCCCAATAAGAGATAATCAAATGATGAATAAAATTTTTCAACCAACATCTTTCAATTTAAATTTTGTTCTACCACCAACATATAAATTCCATCCATGTAGGAATAAAAACATAAATATCCTAAATAAACATATATATGATATTTTTATGGTTTAATATATATCTAATAACCTCCCTTGTTTATATTCTAAAATGACAATGTTGTTAACAGTATGGTTGGTCCATCACCTCAAGGAACTATGCACTTCATTTTTCACCACCACATATAATGAAGATAATAGAAATATTATTTTCGATAAATAATATTATAATAAATATATTGTTAATTATTTTATGTTTTTATTGAATATATATACATACTACTATATAAAATGAATCCAGTTTATGAAGTTTAGTCTATCAACCAAAATGAAATAACTATTTAACAATTAAATTTTTATTATATGAATTGTCTCTATGTTAGAACAGATATGGGTATTAGGGTCCATTTCAAATTTTCAAACTATATTAATAAAAATTTAATTTCACTTCCTTGGTTTTATTCCGACATTAGAAAATGTTCAATAAATATCTATAAGCTATCTAACATTGGAATCATGAAAAAAGTCCCTCAGAACAATGGAATTAAAAATTATAACATAATGAAATGTTTATTAATTAATATTAAAAAAATTATTGTAAATTAAATATTGAATAAAATTTATCTATGTTATTTAATTAGTGAATTTAAATTTATTATCCTGGACATAAATTCCATGTTTAATACTATTCAGGGACAAAAGGAAAATGATCTCCTCAAGCAACCCTTTTTCATTAGGTTATAACCTTTCTATATCTATGTCACCTTATCATTCTCATTAATGTCATGGAATTATTTTAAATTCAATATATATGTATATTACTGATATACCTATCTTATTATCCCATTCATTGAAGGGGAAATACATTCCTTAAGATCATTTCTCAAATTTCATCTTTAAAATAAAACTTGATTATGGGGAACATTTATACTTCATAATACTTTTATGTAACTGTCATTAAATGTCTTTACTCTCATTTATTATTCCATGAAATAGAATAATATTTTCTTTATAACCATTTTAGTTAACCATTGGTATTACATATAATATTAATTCTTATTATTTCTCAAAAAAATGTAAATTATTCCTTAAAACATGATTTTTAAAGATCATTTCCATAACCAATTCTCTTCCCATTATATTATTGTTTTTCAAAATGAACAATATATTTTGAGAAATAATATTTTTACTCATATATGAATTTCACAAATATTATATTAATTATTTTCGTTGGAATAATTATTAAATATCATTTGATAGTGATATGAGGAACGATTATGAAACTCATTTCATTCCACAGGCAATTGTTATGTTTATTCATTAGGATTGATTCCCTTTTCTGTCATAGATAAGCATGTACATGTCATGATGGGAGAAACTATATAGTGATCCAATTTATTGGGTAATGTATTTTACTCATGATATTGTATCAATGGGTTTAGAGAGTTAACCTAATAAAAATGGAACTATTTGAACAATGTGATTTTTCCTTGTACGTTAACATTTACATATGCTTATGTCATGTTTTATATTTATACCACAATTATTAATTTATAATATCTTATGATTCCATGTTCATTATGTTATTCTATTATATTATTATTTATGATCCATTTCTTTTATTATATAATGTAATAAATTTTTAATCAAATGTTATTCTGTGTTATCATGTTTATTTACTTTCTATGATTTATAGATCACACGCTATGTTTATGAGTCACATTTTTCTATCCAATGTAGTTTTATGATCTATAATGAATTTAAGATCCCATTATAGAAATTCAAAAATACAATTTTTTAAAGTTTCCTATTGTTTTTATTGAATTATACTTCCAAATGAACTAGGATTCTTGAAAAATGGTGTGATTTTATTATATATTTATGTTACATATCATGAAATAATATGTCTAAAAGTCATGGTTCACAATACTAAAATAACATAAAAATAATTTTGAATATAAGTTAATGTTTCTTCATCACATCATTGGTTTAGTGAGACATGTTTGATGTTATGTACCTATTATGATTTAGGAGGTGTTACTACATTCTTTATAACATATCATACCATGTATACATATAATTTCGTGGTATTTAAGGTTGTAATTAAAACTATTTCAAAAAAGGGGTTATTATTCAAAAGTTACAAATGTAGTAATGGATTTATGTTTCAATCTTATTTTAATCATGATTGTTTATACCTGAAATTTAATTGAGGGATATAAAAATAGAATTATTTGACAAATCCTTTATATCATATTCTCCACTAGTTATTTTTTGGTTTTCATATTTTCTTTCATTAACCTCAAACTGGTACTTAAAATTATTGACAAAATTCTTTAAATAAAATCTGAAATTCTTTCTCCTTTTGGTCAATATTCTTTCTCTGTCACATCCTTGTTGTATAATATGTTTTTTAAAAATAACATTAATAGTCTCCATTAATTTTATACCTTAGGTTTTAACCATATTTTACTTCAATTTTAATTTTATAACGGTATATTATTGCCTTTTTTTAAAATGAGTTAGTATTTTATTTGTACTAAAAATTCAATAAAATTGTTCTCTATTAGCACATATAGCATGCACATATTTTCTTACCACAATGGTAACCATTTTCATTGAATATATTATTTTATGATATAATGAATATTTTAAAATAAAAATATTTCTCTAATATTAAGGAATGTTTTTTATATTAAACATTTTATTTTAGAAAAATGATAGTGTATTTTCCTGAAGAAATGTTTGAGTTTTCTTTTAATGGTATTTTGATATATAAAATCATTCATTGTTGTTTATTATTTTTTCACTTGGGATATGATCAAATAATATAGTCCTTATTCATTATATGGGTGGTTTATTATTAAGATTTTTATGTATTGGATAAACATATGTTCTTTTCCATGGGTCAGGTTATAGTGAAATGATAAATTATTTTTATGATCATAGGGAATACATATAAATTTATTATTATTATGTGAATGGTAGATCCAATAGGCCCCTCCAGTGCCTTGTTTAATTATTATAGAGTTATAATTGTGGATTTTACTCCTAATAATATATTACAATTGACTGAGTAGCGTTTTCCACTATGATTTTATGTCCAATTGTGCTTATGTTCTTAGTATTGATACTAGACACATCACTTATTATGTACGATCATACAACAATTTTTATTCCAATATATATGAAATGGTTTTTTATTATGACATAATCTCATGGATTATTTTGGTTGACTCTTTTACAATTTATGCCTTATGAACCCTCAGATCATTACACCATGATTCTAATCTACGAATTTTTGGGTTTAATATTAAAATGATAATCTCTTGTTCTCATACCATTATGATCATGTTATTATTTGAAATGATCATTGATTTATATCTCTATTGTTTACACTTAATAATACTCTATTATCAATATTTATTATGTTTAATTTCCCTAGTATATGAATAAATGTTTTAACTGTGTTATAATGAAGAAGTGTCATATGTGTTAAGAATTGTTTGGGATATGATGAAATATTTTATTTTTATTATTTTTATGTATCCATGTCACGAATGACACTAAACATTATGTTTCTGGTTTAGGTGTTGATTTTATATGTATATAATATTTATCTAAAATGGTGTAATAAAAATGATCATTATGCTATGGTTTCCTCATAGACATATAAGCATGACTAGATACCAGTTTAGATCCTCCAATGGGTTTCTGTGTTATTTAAAAGTATTCGTTTTTATTCATTATTATTATTTTAGTATTTAAAATTATTTATTTTTTTTATATTTATGAAGGTTGTAAATTAAAATGTGTCTGTGTGTATTCATGTATTTTATATGTTTTAGATACATTCAAAAGATACAACTGACTACTACATAAACTAGGTGTGGTCTCTTAGTAATGTCTTATGAGTATTCATACTCATTCCATACATATGATCATCAATGGAGTAGAAACATCTTCATCGGAATTTTGTGTACAAATTGGGATATATATAGATTTTTTGATATATAATGGACTACATTGATGTTAGTGTCACATAGTATCGTAATTTATAATGATTATGATAGATCATGGGGACTATCATTAGAATGAGTGTGTGTCAAATCACCATTTCTACAAATTTGTGTTATTTAGAAATTTTTTAATCTAAATTTCTGAATATAGTTATTTTATAATTTTATATCTAGATCATTTAATTATATTTTAGTTTTAATATATATGTATTGTTGACTTAAATTATTTTACAGGTATATCAAGTACTCCATATAATATATATATTTATATATTTATTGGAATATCCTATGCATGGAAATCTTAAGTAAGTATTTCAAATGATTCTTTTTTTAATCAATATTATCACAAAAATGGAGTAAATTATTCCCCAATGATTCCTTTAGGCATTGTTGGTTGTCTTTATCCCTTAGTGAATGGGGAAAAATTTTGGGGTATGCGAAAATCTAAAATATTTTTATATAACATTCATGTTTGTTTTTACACTCACCCATACATGGTTAATAATATGATTTTCATTAATGTGGATGTGAATATAACATTTATCTCATATGTGATCACAAATTTCAAAAGGGTGGGATGATATTTTGTGTGGTTGCTATCAAATATTTACTTTTAAGTTTTCATGATAGGGTTTATTGATACTGAGGGGGTGATTTATTATTTCTATATTTTTTGTCATGGACTGAATATGTTTTTCCCCTTTGGTGATTATACAATGTGAACGGCTTATATATTTCATTATTGTACATGCATGAAATGATTTACTTTTTTTTGTGTGGTCTCATAAATTTATGTGGTAGATATATATATATATATATTTAGTTGGTATAGGGATATTTTTTTATTATAGGTAATATTTTGGAAAGTAAAATCAATTATATGATATTCCATTATAGTTCTTATAAGGCCCCAGCCTTAAACCTTACTTAATCTTGAGTTATTACAAGATTACACATTGAGGATCTTTTCAGGTTTAGAGTTTTAGAGAATTAGATCATGAAACATGCATTACATTCCACATTTAAACAAAGTGGTTACATAAAAGATAGTATTCATTCTTCCCATCAACGGAAACAAATTTAAAATATAACATGGGTTCTTTCTTGACACATCCTTGACACTATCATCACATCATGTACCTTTCCCCTGACCTGTGAAAAAAATTTCAATAAACTTGGGATGAGCATAAAAATCTCAGTAAGAGTTATAAAAATATGGAAAGGAAACATGAGTTCATATATACATAAGAATGAAATCATACTTTACCCATAAAACATAGGCATATCAAATCATGAATAAATCATAGAAAACATAAGACATAAAGGTAACTTGAGGCATTCATAACATTCTTACGTAGGGAGTAACCCTCTTGGTTACGTTTGGAATACCCATCACAGTATTTTCCCTAAAATCTCTTCGGAGAAACCTTAACGTTTCACTCCTTCGCGTTACCCAATGCATTGTAGAGCTATATCGGGCTCACCCGCCCTTAGTTTATCACGGAACCACCCGTTCTTCATAACAATGCCCAAGAACCATGACATAATCGTATCACATAAACATGAATAAAGGAAACATAACATTTCCACATTTCAATCACAATATAACATTTTAGGATATTGAAATAATGAATCCATTCAAAAAGAAACCATTTCCAAAACCATTTAAAACATTTAATAAAGAGATTTTTGAATCAAAGTGTCCCATAACACCTTGAAGCTTTTAACATATTAATCCATTAATATCCATATAAATAAATCCTTAAAACCATTTTGAAAACATGGATATTAATAAGAACAAATAATTAAAACATTTAAAACGATATTTTGGTAAAAGGGGTTTTACCAAAATTAGAGACACTTGAATACAATAATAGAGGAATAACATTTAGTCAGAACTTTATAATATCATGAGAATAAAATTATTCATGATATAATACTCCAAAATACAGTATATACACCATATAAGAGTGAATTGGTGCATAACAACAATGAACCCTCAATAGAAATGTCAAATGTGATGAAATCCCTTATAAAGAAGGTATCCTTACATTAAGGACAAATAAATCTCAAAAATATGTGTGAAAAATATATATACACCCAATATAAGTGGATATTAAGTGTAAAACAATAAAAGGTCATTCACACATATTCAATGGATGACATATTCAAGGACTACAAGTTGAACCCAAAGAAATCGAAATTGGGTTAAAAAGTTCCCTTGACAGCCTAACGACATCACATCAAAATGAGTTGATGAGAGATAAAAAGTGTATCTCATCACTTGGACATAAAATTTACATCAATAAGGATATATGAGAACATATCCCAACATAACAATATGAAAATTAAAATACCCAACAAAAGAAGTCTTTTAAAAAAGAGGAGGGTGAAAGGTTCCCTTACCGACTTGGCTATCTTTCAAAACATACACCCCATGAAAGAAAGACAATAGGTCATTGATGTAAATACTCATAAACGAAAGTATATTACACAAAGAGTAGAATAATGGGCAGTACATACACCACTCAATGGAATTTGTGGCGAATGTAGCATAAATCTCACGGGAATAAAAGTGAGATGAAAAATCCCTTACGAAAACTCGGCAGCCTAACGACGCCACATAAAACTTCTGAATATGGATTGATGAGATCAAATAGAGTATCCCATCATATTACAATAGAATTTACAGAAAGTGGAATATAATAGAGAATCCCCCAACATTGCAGGGAGGAGTTTAAAAGAAGTGACATAAAGGATAGTACTTAAAAAGAAAGAGAGAGGTTAGATCTCTTACGAAAGTTCGGCAGCCTAACGGCGCCACTCAAAACTCCCAAAAATGGATTGATGAGAGAGAATAGGGTCTCTCATCACATGAACATAAAAATTACAGTAGGATTAATATAAAATATCATCCCAATAACAAGAAAGATGAGCCTTAAAAGGAATGACATAAAAGAGTGTACTTAAAAAGAAAGAGAGGTGTAGGATCCCTTACCTCGGGTCCGACTTGACTCGATCGTTCTTTAATCTCCTGAATAATAAAATTGAGTTACTTTATAATTCCTTAATAACCTTTTTCAATTTCATTATTACTTTTATACCACTTATTACCATGTCATAAACATTATGTAATCATTTAAGTTAATAATATTTGTTTTGCCGATATTTGGTTCTTAAGTCGAAAGTGGACTTCTTACAATTACATGTTGTTCGTGTGGCCAAAAGTTTATTATATCCAGAATTGTATTCATTATGTAGATATAATATATGTCATATATATCCAGTACATTCATGCATTTATAACATTACATAATCATTTTAGAGGTAAGAAATGAAATGCACCGTTCATGGAGACGGTAAGCCGAACGTACGCATGAACGCTACTTCCATTTCTATTTCGTTGTTTATAGAATGGAATCATAATGATATAAAGGTATATTATAATTCCAGTATAATATAATATATAATATCATAGTTCCATCCTTTTTACGTCCCACATATGGTATTTAACGAATCAAATCACTTTGAGGGGGCGGTAGTCCGCACTTCCTTAAATGAAGATATCGCGTATACCCATAATGGAAGCCATAAATGTAAGACACAAATGAAAAATACATAAGCATAAGTAAACCATTAACATATTATATATCATATATAAAAATAGTGACATAATAATGGCCACATTTGAAGGTGTTAAATGAGTATTGAACAATCATCGTTTCGGGAGGCAGAATTTCGCCATCCACGGAAACCGTATGTTCTTTAACCATTTGATGTAGTTGTGTGAGAGTGTAGCTAGAATAAATCTTATAACAACATCCTAGTATATTGAAGATACTGGTGTTGTTACAAAAGAAGTAAATAAAAAGAGTTTAGGGGGTTGGAGAAGCAAAATAAAACAAATGAACATGAGAGAATGAATTACCTTTAAAAGTGTAACTCCTTTTGATTTGAGCCTAAAGGCTTCCTTTGAAAGGATTCTGCCCAAAGGGAATCCTCTAGGATGAGGAAAGGGATGTGGAGAGAGTAAATGGGCAGGGGTTGGCCGAGCCAAAGGCTTGAGGAGTGTGGGAAAAGAGGTAGAGGTGGGGGCTTTTATAAGAGGAGAGGAGGGGCACTTTTGGAATGTAAGGAAGTATTACATTATTTGAAAATGTGTTTCGGTTTTAAAAGGTCCCACCATGATATAATTCGTGGATAAGGTGATAAGGCTTCAAAATCCACTCATACAATAAGTTTTGGACATGTGTAGTTCATAGATTTTACATTATCTTCCCATTTTATTTAAATCATCAAATAATGATGTCATCGCTGCATCATTATTATGTCATAAATAATTTAATTTATTTAATGTCTAAAAATTAGAAAAAAAATACTATGATGTAGGAAATCTTTTTATATTTCAAATGAATATTTATAATCAAAATTATGACTTGTATAACCCCAGGTAAAAATTGTTTTAGTAAAACATATCATGTTTGTGTCAATTTTACTTTTACATTAAATAAAATGTTATTTATGTCATTTCCCAACCAAAGTGGATCCATGGGGTCCCCAAGTTGACCCATGGCTTGTCTTGGTCGGCCATGACACAACCAATAAGGTTGGGACATGTGTCTAGGTCATTTCATATTATTAAAGCATTATTTATACCTTAAACTACACTAATTACCACTAATCGCGATTAAAAACTTAATAAGTTACTATTCACCAAAAAATTATTTTTATCCCATTGAACCACATTTTACTTCTTAATGACAACCATGTATGTCGGATTTTTGAAATTCAAAACACATAAGTTGTAAAATTTCATTTAAACAAAAAATCAGCTTTTGTAAGTACCACTTAGTGGTTTCACTATTCATCAAAAATTGAAGTTTTTCAGAAAAATCCCAAAACTTCACCCTAAGCTATATTTGATATTCCGAATTCAAAAATGAAGTCCGTTTTAAAAAATTCAAAACATATTAGTCACATTAATTAATTTAATAATTAATTCCCGCTGTCAGAGCAAATAGCGTGTTTTTATAAAACAATAAGTATCAAAAGATTGACATTAGTTTAAGTCTGATTTCAAAGTGAAATTAATTCCAACAACCACTATTGGATTTAATGGTAAAAATATTTTCTAATTTCACTTTAAAACCAATTAAAAATATAATCTAATCGTATAAATAAATTATATTAAAAAGTGGTTTTGAATTAAAATACAACATTTTACACTATTCATTAAAAAAATGAACTTTATCGGAAAGATACCAAAAATTTACACAAAGTAAATTTTGATGTCCCGATTCTTAATAAGAGTTTTATTTGGTCCAAAATAATGTTTAAGAGTGAACAAAACTATATTTAATGACGGTTCTCCATCAAAAGGTGATAAGTGAACCTTTAGTGAAAACTAGGGCATATACGCCTAAAATTGAATTCTTTCCGTATTTTAAGCCTTTATCTTTTATTGTATAAATGTAAAAACATTTAAAAAACATATATAATAATATTTTAGTTATTTCTATCCATTCCCTCCAATACAATGGCTACATGTTAAATATCATTTGAAATAATATTATTTTATTATTAGAGTGCAACGTAAGATTCCCAAGAAACTCATTGTTGCGTGTTGGGTATGCCATCGAGCATAGCGTCCCCTTTAAAGTCATTTCAATATTTTATTCACAAATATGGATAAATATGAAATGCCATATTCTTTATTTTCCTGGGGTGTTACATCCTTACCCCCTTTTGGGAATTGCGTCCTCGCAATTTTAAAATTGCTCTTGGAAACATCCTTGAAAGTCCCACATCGGAACAAAAGTCGGTAAAACAAACACTTTAAAATAAAGAAAGATAAGTACAAAGGTCACCCGAGTTAACCCATACTAGGATTCCAAGTATGAAAATATGGACATGGAGGAAAAAACAAAGGGTCATGTTCTGATGGAGAGTGATAGAAAACATGTTTAGGAGAAAGTTAACCACGAGAAAATCACAAACTTGTGATGGGTTAAACGGTCTTCGATTCCCCAGTAGGAAAAGTTAAAAGACAACATTTTTCTTTTAAGTTACTTTTTATTGAGGAATTTATTCATAAGGAAACATAATCACTTATCATATTGACTTTCAACTTTTATTAGATTCCTTACCCAAACTCATATTTTCTCCAAAAGACGAGTATTTAGGAAGACTTGTTCACATTAAGAGTACTATAATCAACTTCTATAGAATCACATAATCCACAAAATAGAACTATATACTTCCCATGTCTTTAGACTTTAACCAAAACCAAACCCAAAAAGGCTAGTACAAGATCAGATAATCCAGAAAAGGATAACCCTTTATAAAAAGAAAATCTATCCTTAATCTCCAAAATTTGTCCAACAAAACCCAAAGTTCAACGAGGACCATTCTATAATCAATTTGTCCATAAAATTATTCAAATTAAACCAATATAAGATTGAAACCCAAATATTTGAAGGATTTAGTCACATAGTCTTCCAAGTTAAATCGTAACATTTATCTCCAAACAACATTAGTTGCTCCTAAAGTCTCGCATTGAAAAGTAATTATCCTAATCACATATCCTCCATGATAGGTTAATCATTTTCATAAATAACCCAAAATCAACTTACTCTTAATTCATAAAATAATATAACTAGAAAGAATCAGACAAACTAACCAGGGACTTCACGTAGTCCAGTGGTAGGCGATAAATACCAGTCGCACTTTGGTTGTGGGTTCGATTCCCGCAGCTTTGTCCGACGCGACAGGTAGTCACACGGTCTGCGTGTTGTTCTTTTTCCAAAACTATATAATTCTTAAAACATTCCCCAAAATGAGATAAAATCTTCAAAGATTATCATAACATATTTTAACCTCAAGTTTATCTCATGCCTTTCATTTTCCATCATAACATATAGTAACCCATAATTACCTCAAAAGTAAGGATCATATAAACCCAAATGGTTACCTTAATAATTATTACCTGAATTTCCACATCGAGTTGGCCATTTCGTACATGATGCATTAGAGAACTCACCAAGGTTGAAGTGGTTGATCACGATTCCTTGATATTTGGTTTAGAACAACCACGAGTTTCCTCATTGAATCCTTCATTTTATCTAGTATCTTAATCAGAGAACCACCACAGTTTCCTTCAAACCTGTTGTCTCTTTGGTGCCTGCTAGATCCATCCATTCACTAAAAATAGAAATGTCAGTGTGAGTATATCAACAAAACCATCATGTACTAATGAGTAAGATAGACAATAATATATAATTACTCATTCACTTTATCTAAAACTAAGACTCTTTCTGAAATCCTAACCATTATGGTAATTGTCAATTATGCTTAAAGAATACCCTAACCTCTAAAGTTATCTAAACCGACCTTTGATACCAACTATAAGGCCCCAGCCTTAAACCTTACTTAATCTTGAGTTATTACAAGATTACACATTGAGGATCTTTTCAGGTTTAGAGTTTTAGAGAATTAGATCATGAAACTTGCATTACATTCCACATTTAAACAAAGTGGTTACATAAAAGACAGTATTCATTCTTCCCATCAACGGAAACAAATTTAAAATATAACATGGGTTATTTCTTGACACATCCTTGACACTATCATCACATCATGTACCTTTCCCCTGACCTGTGAAAAACATTTCAATAAACTTGGGATGAGCATAAAAATCTCAGTAAGAGTTATAAAAATATGGAAAGGAAACATGAGTTCATATATACATAAGAATGAAATCATACTTTACCCATAAAACATAGGCATATCAAATCATGAATAAATCATAGAAAACATAAGACATAAAGGTAACTTGAGGCATTCATAACATTCTTACGTAGGGAGTAACCCTCTTAGTTACGTTTGGAATACCCATCACAGTATTTTCCCTAAAATCTCTTCGGAGAAACCTTAACGTTTCACTCCTTCGCGTTACCCAATGCATTGGAGAGCTATATCGGGCTCACCCGCCCTTAGTTTATCACGGAACCACCCGTTCTTCATAACAATGCCCAAGAACCATGACATAATCGTATCACATAAACATGAATAAAGGAAACATAACATTTCCACATTTCAATCACAATATAACATTTTAGGATATTGAAATAATGAATCCATTCAAAAAGAAACCATTTCCAAAACCATTTAAAACATTTAATAAAGAGATTTTTGAATCAAAGTGTCCCATAACACCTTGAAGCTTTTAACATATTAAGCCATTAATATCCATATAAATAAATCCTTAAAACCATTTTGAAAACATGGATATTAATAAGAACAAAAAATTATAACATTTAAAACGATATTTTGGTAAAAGGGGTTTTACCAAAATTAGAGACACTTGAATACAATAATCGAGGAATAACATTTAGTCAGAACTTTATAATATCATGAGAATAAAATTATTCATGATATAATACTCCAAAATACAGTATATACACCATATAAGAGTGAATTGGTGCATAACAACAATGAACCCTCAATAGAAATGTCAAATGTGATGAAATCCCTTATAAAGAAGGTATCCTTACATTAAGGACAAATAAATCTCAAAAATATGTGTGAAAAATATATATACACCCAATATAAGTGGATATTAAGTGTAAAACAATAAAAGGTCATTCACACATATTCAATGGATGACATATTCAAGGACTACAAGTTGAACCCAAAGAAATCGAAATTGGGTTAAAAAGTTCCCTTGACAGCCTAACGACATCACATCAAAATGAGTTGATGAGAGATAAAAAGTGTATCTCATCACTTGGACATAAAATTTACATCAATAAGGATATATGAGAACATATCCCAACATAACAATATGAAAATTAAAAGACCCAACAAAAGAAGTCTTTTAAAAAAGAGGAGGGTGAAAGGTTCCCTTACCGACTTGGGTATCTTTCAAAACATACACCCCATGAAAGAAAGACAATAGGTCATTGATGTAAATACTCATAAACGAAAGTATATTACACAAAGAGTAGAATAATGGGCAGTACATACACCACTCAATGGAATTTGTGGCGAATGTAGCATAAATCTCACGGGAATAAAAGTGAGATGAAAAATCCCTTACGAAAACTCGGCAGCCTAACGACGCCACATAAAACTTCTGAATATGGATTGATGAGATAAAATAGAGTATCCCATCATATTACAATAGAATTTACAGAAAGTGGAATATAATAGAGAATCCCCCAACATTGCAGGGAGGAGTTTAAAAGAAGTGACATAAAGGAGAGTACTTAAAAAGAAAGAGAGAGGTTAGATCTCTTACGAAAGTTCGGCAGCCTAACGGCGCCACTCAAAACTCCCAAAAATGGATTGATGAGAGAGAATAGGGTCTCTCATCACATGAACATAAAAATTACAGTAGGATTAATATAAAATATCAACCCAATAACAAGAAAGATTAGCTTTAAAAGGAATGACATAAAAGAGTGTACTTAAAAAGAAAGAGAGGTGTAGGATCCCTTACCTCGGGTCCGACTTGACTCGATCGTTCTTTAATCTCCTGAATAATAAAATTGAGTTAATTTATAATTCCTTAATAACCTTTTTCAATTTCATTATTACTTTTATACCACTTATTACCATGTCATAAACATTATGTAATCATTTAAGTTAATAATATTTGTTTTGCCGATATTTGGTTCTTAAGTCGAAAGTGGACTTCTTACAATTACATGTTGTTCGTGTGGCCAAAAGTTTATTATATCCAGAATTGTATTCATTATGTAGATATAATATATGTCATATATATCCAGTACATTCATGCATTTATAACATTACATAATCATTTTAGAGGTAAGAAATGAAATGCACCGTTCATGGAGACGGTAAGCCGTACGTACGCATGAACGCTACTTCCATTTCTATTTCGTTGTTTATAGAATGGAATCATAATTATATAAAGGTATATTATAATTCCAGTATAATATAATATATAATATCATAGTTCCATCCTTTATACGTCCCACATATGGTATTTAACGAATCAAATCACTTTGAGGGGGCGGTAGTCCGCACTTCCTTAAATGAAGATATCGCGTATACCCATAATGGAAGCCATAAAGGTAAGACACAAATGAAAAATACATAAGCATAAGTAAAACATTAACATATTATATATCATATATAAAAATAGTGACATAATAATGGCCACCTTTGAAGGTGTTAAATGAGTATTGAACAATCATCGTTTCGGGAGGCAGAATTTCGCCATCCACGGAAACCGTATGTTCTTTAACCATTTGATGTAGTTGTGTGAGAGTGTAGCTAGAATAAATCTTATAACAACATCCTAGTATATTTAAGATACTGGTGTTGTTACAAAAGAAGTAAATAAAAAGAGTTTAGGGGGTTGGAGAAGCAAAATAAAACAAATGAACATGAGAGAATGAATTACCTTTAAAAGTGTAACTCCTTTTGATTTGAGCCTAAAGGCTTCCTTTGAAAGGATTCTGCCCAAAGGGAATCCTCTAGGATGAGGAAAGGGATTTGGAGAGAGTAAATGGGCAGGGGTTGGCCGAGCCAAAGGCTTGAGGAGTGTGGGAAAAGAGGTAGAGGTGGGGGCTTTTATAAGAGGAGAGGAGGGGCACTTTTGGAAAGTAAGGAAGTATTACATTATTTGAAAATGTGTTTCGGTTTTAAAAGGTCCCACCTTGATATAATTCGTGGATAAGGTGATAAGGCTTCAAAATACACTCATCTAATAAGTTTTGGACATGTGTAGTTCATATATTTTACATTATCTTCCCATTTTATTTAAATCATCAAATAATGATGTCATCGCTGCATCATTATTATGTCATAAATAATTTAATTTATTTAATGTCTAAAAATTAGAAAAAAAATACTATGATGTAGGAAATCTTTTTATATTTCAAATGAATATTTATAATCAAAATTATGACTTGTATAACCCCACGTAAAAATTGTTTTAGTAAAACATATCATGTTTGTGTCAATTTTACTTTTACATTAAATAAAATGTTATTTATGTCATTTCCCAACCAAAGTGGATCCATGGGGTCCCCAAGTTGACCCATGGCTTGTCTTGGTCGGCCATGACACAACCAATAAGGTTGGGACATGTGTCTAGGTCATTTCATATTATTAAAGCATTATTTATACCTTAAACTACACTAATTACCACTAATCGCGATTAAAAACTTAATAAGTTACTATTCACCAAAAAATTATTTTTATCCCATTGAACCACATTTTACTTCTTAATGACAACCATGTATGTTGGATTTTTGAAATTCAAAACACATATGTTGTAAAATTTCATTTAAACAAAAAATCAGCTTTTGTAAGTACCACTTAGTGGTTTCACTATTCATCAAAAATTGAAGTTTTTCAGAAACATCCCAAAACTTCACCCTAAGCTATATTTGATATTCAGAATTCAAAAATGAAGTCCGTTTTACAAAATTAAAAACATATTAGTCACATTAATTAATTTAATAATTAATTCCCGCTGTCAGAGCAAATAGCGTGTTTTTATAAAATAATAAGTATCAAAAGATTGACATTAGTTTAAGTCTGATTTCAAAGTGAAATTAATTCCAACAACCACTATTGGATTTAATGGTAAAAATATTTTCTAATTTCACTTTAAAACCAATTAAAAATATAACCTAATCGTATAAATAAATTAGATTAAAAAGTGGTTTTGAATTAAAATACAATATTTTACACTATTCATTAAAAAATGAACTTTATCGGAAAGATACCAAAAATTTACACAAAGTAAATTTTGAGGTCCCGATTCTTAATAAGAGTTTTATTTGGTCCATAATAATAAGAGTGAACAAAACTATATTTAATGACGGTTCTCCATCAAAAGGTGATAAGTGAACCTTTAGTGAAAACTAGGGCATATACGCCTAAAATTGAATTCTTTCCATATTTTAAGCCTTTATCTTTTATTGTATAAATGTAAAAACATTTAAAAAACATATATAATAATATTTTAGTTATTTCTATCCATTCCCTCCAATACAATGGCTACATGTTAAATATCATTTGAAATAATATTATTTTATTATTAGAGTGCAACGTAAGATTCCCAAGAAACTCATTGTTGCGTGTTGGGTACGCCATCGAGCATAGCGTCCCCTTTAAAGTCATTTCAATATTTTATTCACAAATATGGATAAATATGAAATGCCATATTCTTTATTTTCCTGGGGTGTTATAGTTCTAGTCACCATCCATTGGCCTGTTGATGGTGGGATTGGGGTTTCACAACTAGACCAATCACCAACTGATGTAGGGTCATGATATGTATTCAAATGTTATAATTATTTTATCCTCAGTGTTTGAATAATCAAAAATGTGTATGTGATTCTTGAAAAGAAAAAAAAATAAGATATTGTGCATTTAGTTATTGCTGTAAAGAAGAATAAATTGAGATATCCAAATACAAGAGGTGTTATATCCCATAAATCCAAATATTAAGTAGATGAGAATTGGTATTGATGAAAGATAGAGTTAAAGAATATCTTTTGACTGAGTTTATAGTGTTTGAGGACTCAAAAAAGAAGATTGAGCTTTCATAGTGAACGATCATTAATGTGTATAATGATTCTTGAAGAAGTAGTGTGCATCACATGCACACATAAAAATGGGTATGGGGTGTCACCACTAGAATAATACATGAAATCGTATGATTTGATTCAAAATAATCATTAAATTAGATGTTATTGGATGGATATTCCACATTCATCATGTAATAGAGTATTGCATGGCCTTCTTCAAATGGTGTAAAAATGTGTCATTCAATGACACCTATATTGGATCTGAGGACCTGTTCCACAAATATGTATAATTTGTAAGCATGCCATCCAGTTTCAATACATACTAATTATCCAAGGGAAACCGTCTTTAAAAAAACATCACATCTTTAACGAACATCATCACTTCATCACTATCTT
This sequence comes from Viscum album, assembly GCA_963277665.1. NCBI lineage: Eukaryota > Viridiplantae > Streptophyta > Magnoliopsida > Santalales > Viscaceae > Viscum > Viscum album. Next base: position 408,522,562 of record OY728128.1, on the reverse strand, counting down.
TCCATACACATATTGACTCTAGATTAACAAATGACTTGTTATTTACATATTATTCACAACAAATGCTAGACCATGCTCTACAATTTTGTTTGATGTTTAGGATGATGTCTTGATATGGGACCTACACCAGTTTTAATATATGATTATATTGTGATTACATTGAGTTTGTTGATTCTTTTATTGTATTTTTTTCATTTCTACAATTCAATACATCTCCACATGTATTTACATGATCAATTACTATTAGTTTATTTGTTCCATCTTTTATTTACCAGTATTTTGAGATATTTTTTCCCCATATATATTACTCATATAATAATATTAATAAATTTTATTTCCACTTATATGTAACACCATTATTGGCAGTATAAACTAACCAATATAATTATCAGAACCCTACAACGAGTTTGTTGACTCTGGTGTATGGGGAGACACAATTATTGTCTTGTAACCACCACTTTCTGGACATATGAGAGAGTGTCAGATCATGTTACATTACAAATTGGTATGGAAATTCATTTCATGTTGGATATATAGTGGCATGAAGTAGTCTATTTTTGGTTTCATATTCCTAATTATATTTTTATGTGTTTTCATACAATTTATAGTTGCATATTTTTCTTTTTGAGAGGACTCTAAACTGAAATATATGTATGGAATTAAATTTTGGGGTCATTTTTTTAATATATGGGTATGGTTTTTAGATTTGTTATTTCTTAATGTTTTTTCACTGATTTTGATATATCTTGTCCTCGATTGATATAGGAGTTTGTTTTGATTCTTCTCTAGGGATGTAGTTAGAGACACATATAAAAATAGATTTTGTTGGGGTATCCTTAAATAGAATATGAGGTTAATTTTACTATTTATTAACATTATCCTTTTCTCCATTTTATTTTATTGTTTTTCTTGGATGAGTCCCACATATATACTCTTACATATTAATTTCACACAGATACAAATTTGTTTAGATTTTTGATCCTAATGGATACTCCCATGTTCTAACAAATAATATTTTTTATGTTTTTTATAGAATAGCTTATTATCAAGATGTAGATTTTAATTGGGTATATTAAGTGGGGATTTGATAATACAATGAGTTTTATGAGGTTATTATACAATTTTTTTTTTGTTTTATGTTTTATGTATTTATATCTTTTTATATTTGGTATGTGATGAATAATTTATAATTGTACTTATTTGAAGATTATTAGTGGATTATTTTACTATTTTTTGGATTTTATGATGGTCATTCCACCCATTTTATACTTGTATACCCTTGATGACAATCAATAACCCATGTCCTATTAGAGTTGATATTAATGGGTCACCCCCACCTTCAGTATCATAATGAGGAGGAAATACATATGGGGGTTGTTCTTAACATTTTGAAATTAATAATTCTTAATATATACTTTCAATCTGATACTTGAAGGATTTGAAAATCTTGTTATAACTTTTAAACAACTCAACCATGACGAGTATTATTCATTAGTCACTCAATACATTGGAAACTATGGAATTCTATTCTAATGCTGGACTCTCACATGATGATGTTCATCTATATCTTATATGAAAAGAGGTAAAAATTTCTGAATATATCCCTCATTTTTATGTATCACTTGAAATATACCATCACTGACTGATTTCATGGTTCACAAGAACTAAACGAAAAAATTTCAATATCAATAGTTAACAAAAATAGTGTGTGAATATACTTAATGTATAAAATTCAGTAATGAGTATAATTTTATATTTGATATTTATAGATTATAATAAATGTGTATTGATGGTTCAAGTATTCGGATACATATAAATTTATCCAAAAATGTTCTTGAACTAATATTGTAGGGTGAGAAATATTAAACTCCTTCCACTTAATTGGGTTCTGAACATATAATAACTATTATCATAGATGGTATAGATTAAATGTAAAATCATGGGTCCAATATAATTTTAAATATGAAAAAAATAATCTAAATAAGATATATATGGATGTGTATGTGTATCATAAAGTAAATTTATTTACTTTTATACCTCAATAGTTGAGTGAGAACATGTAATCAAATACAACAACAAAGAGCATAAATGTTTAACTAATGAGATAAGAGAGTATACAGATCCATGTAGTAACAATAAAAAATAATAACATTTTGAAATTTACCAATGAAAGCATGTTAATAATATCAACAGTTCCAATTGTGATGATCTGTGTTTTATCGAAGGATCAATCAAAATATTATGTTTCCTAGTAATGATACCCATATTTGTGTGATGTGGTGATTCATAAAATTATATGTTGTTATGTTACAATTGGTTTCCTTAGATCATTTTACACTTATAAATCTATGTATAACACTCTTGTTATGATATAGGTTTCTAATTTCACTCAATATTCTACGTATATTCATAAAACTATTATTCATTTAAATATATCATTATGTATGTGTGTTTTAATAGAAAAATCTTTGATTAATATAAGTGAAACACTTTATACTGATACATCCCCTTTATCCCTATAATTAGAATTTAGCAAACCATTAATGATGACAGTGAAAATAATGGGTAATAATGATTTTCCAAACATATAGTATAATCAACCTCTTCCTCCAATAATCTATACAACCTAAAGTGATTAAATATAAAAATCAACAGTATAACCTTCCTCAAAAAAATTTCATTATAATACTTCCCACAATGATTGTGCTTTCATCCCTTTATGAGAATCCAATTGTACATCAATTAGTCTGTCCTTCCCTGAATACATAGATTATACTCAATCATTATTCATTCTTATTATAACATTTTGTTACATGTCTCATGGTTAATGGATAGATAATTTTATCCTCAAATGGAATGTACTTATATAAATTTTATGGTTTTATTAACAGTTGAATTTTTTTCCTAAGGATTTAAAACTACTGCATTATGAATACAAACTATATTAGTATCCTATCTATCATTTATAAAATAAGGATATATTTTATTTCATTAATGTGGTATAAAATATGGAAATCATTTTTCTGAAGATAATATTTAACTATATACAACATAGATTCCAATGGAATCAGGTATAATTGATCTGAGAATATCATGTATAATACTACAACATTTACACCATGATGTAGTATAATATAATCTCCATTACTACAATTTTTTTCATAGAATTGAAGACACCAAATGAACACTATAGGGATACCACATAAAAACACCGGGTTTTACACATAAAAGAGGAATCCGTATTGGTCGGTGTATAAGGCCTTGTCTGAGATCATTAAATGCATTCTAAATGATATCCTACCATTACATTCTGGGTTTTTCTATTATATACTTTGGGAAGGGAGAAACATTCCAAATATCATTTCTATGGATCACCTGAAGGTACATGAGTCATCATTGCAGTTATCGTGATTCCATGATATATGGATGATATGGAATATCAATTAACTATTTGGTCATATATGGTTATGTAATGGTTCTATTGTTGTGAATAATTTCTTTGATGTCACCTAATGGAAAATTTCATCATATTCATCACTAGTTTATATATTCAATCTATTAAAAACCACCTCATAATGATTGGGGTGGTCAGAAAACTTATGTTACTTAACAACCAATTCATCTACAATTGTTATATTGATTCCTATAAAATAATATTAAAAATATGGTTCATATAAATTTAAAAGTTACTGCAATTATTATTTAGATAAAATTGAATTTTAATAAAGTATCATGTCCCATTAATCACTATAAAGGTAGTTGATACAGCTTCCTCAAGATCCATTCCAATCTAGTTTTGAATTAAATAACCTTACCAAAATGAAATATATTAAAATACAATTATCTCATGGATAAGTATCCATATTATTTTTAATGGGATGTAATTATTTATAAAATTATGATTCACAATCATTAAGTTTATAAAAACCATAATTTTCCCAATTTATTTTTAATGGGAATGGGGTTGGTATGCCAAATTGTGTATTTGACCTCTCAGATAAAGATGGATTTTTACCATTTATCAACATTGATTTCAACTTACTCAACATGGGTCTTAGGAATTATACTTTTCACTTACATATGGACAAATTTGTATTCTCAAATACCCAAATAAGGGGTATCCAATTTTGGATCGTACCCAAGAATGTCATTTTTATTGCACGGGAACACCTATTGATTCTACTAAATAAAAGAGATCTATTTATGATATTCCATAGTTGTCATGGAGGTAATGATTAATCTAGGTCACAATTTATATTTTATACCCAAATTAACCTATCAAGGTTCATCAAAAATATTCTGGAAACTGTCCTTATACATTTTTGTGGCATCCTTGATATCATCCAATTATTTATCTTCTCGTATATTATTTATTGATGATATCATTCTTACCTACTGATTTTTGGGAGATGATATAGGGGAATTATTATTCTTATAAAAACATCATCCTTCTATGGGATGGCCTAAATCATAATGTGAAACCAACTTTTTTAGTGTAGTGGTATATATGTCTAAACCATATTTTCTTCTTTTAATATTATTATCTATCCAATAATTGGTACTTATCAATTTTTTTTAAAAACAAAATTCAAATAAAGATTCTCAAGGGTTATATTAACCCAAATAAGTTTACTGGTGGTCCATTACATTATCATTGGTAATTTATCAAAAGTGATATCAAATTTGCTAATATAAGAGAAAAAAAGTAAATAGGGTGGCTATAAAAAATACTAGAATAACCTAGTTAATTATTACATATGAATTTTGTTCCCCAGTATGATTTATGGTTATCTTCAAATCATCATAAAGTATAATCAAGGTATTGATAGGAGTGATTTGTAGTCTATTAAATGAAATTTTATGTGATGATTTATTTACTAATAGTGCCTTATCATTCCATTTAAAGATCAAAATGACAATGTCCTTTGATTTATAGAAGTAAAAAAGTTGTATTTATCACTATAGAGTACCCCAAAAATCATTTCAATAATTTATTTCATGGTATTTTGTTATATTGTGGTCACCACAACATGTATATTTTATAAAATACATAACAAAAATACATTGAAATCTATATCATGGAGAACCACCATGATGTGCTTACAAAACACGGTAATAATGAATTTGGCGATCATATTAATTATTTAATATAACTTTTTATCAATTATTAAATATAGATGAATTATTGTGTTTCATGTGGATTGGTCAACATCACTATATCACAAATATTGAAGCATCTAGATCAGGCTGGGGTATATTACAAAACCATATTCAATGAGGTGTTTATGGACATTGATCCCATCATGTTTTCAAGACTTGTAAAAGAGCCTCATGTGCCTTTTTAATAAATTTTCACAGTTTTTTGTGTGAACGATATGATAAAATATAAATTTGTGGATCTAGTATCTACATGATATACATTTGATACAATTACATCAATGCAAACATATTTATGGATGTAAAGATCCTCGATTGGGGCCACCCAATTTTCTTTTTTAAATGCAAGGATTATCTACGATGGAGAGTATGAATAGGTATAAAAAGTGATGATTTAATATATATTTTCTAGATACAGTGTAAGTGATTCATATAATATTTTTTCTCCATTGTTTGATGAGATTCTCTAGAGATTAATGTGTGCTATAATCCTTTCCATAATGATAATTAAGTGTGTTTTACACTTTAGGGGTTGGGTAAAACCTACTCCCAACACTTCATGATGTTGTCCAATTGAATATATTTCATCAAATTAGACTATAATTATTACAAAATAAATTTGAATCTCAATGGTTTATAGATTATACTTATGTTCCTAATAACTTTAATAGAGTTCATTTATTTGGGTCTTATGTAATTATAATTAATCAATATTATTTATTCCTAAACCAAGGTATCTACCATGGACTAACATCCAAAAAACACTATAGACATATCATAGATTATTGATAGGTAGATAAGGGTTATACATGTCCTTAGGATCAATATGTGGATATATTTAGGTAATAAAATTAATGGATCCACAATGAGACACCTAATCAAATTAGAATTCAATTTGGAAGATCTGATTCTACCCACATGATGATGGGGATTGGTATTCCATAACTATTAGACATTATTTAGGTTCCTATGATGGCCTCCATACTTATGTATTAATCCACTAGTAATGATTATTCTGGACATTTGATAAATGTGTAATAGATTGATATACAATCATATTTTCATTTTTCATTGATTTCATGATCATATTTTTCATCCATTCCCTAGTGACATCATGGTCCATCTTAAATTAGTCCATAGTTATCTCAATATTAAACATCAACAAGTGTATCTTAATAACATATTCCCACAATCTAGATTCCACCTTTTAAATGAAATAGATACACTTCAGATATATTAAGGGGTTTCCCAACATCACAAAGTGTACATCTATAATCATTTGGACTAAATCTTTGAAAAAAATAATATTTTATATACGGACAAAACATTTTATGATAAACAAAATAATCAAAGTGATATTTCAAACTGAATTCATCAACTATTTTTCTCTCCAAATTTTTTTATAATTTATTATTCAGGGCAAAAAATATGAAATCCCAAAACCAAATAATTTTTTAAGGAATTAACATCTTTATATTTTCAATCTTATGAGGTTTTTTTTGTTCCTTTCATCCCAAAAAGGGTTCCACTATGGAAGTTGTTTATTAGTAAGTAGTACCTAATTATAGTTATGGGAAGAAAATGATGTATTGGGAATCCCACACCCTTAATAATTTTGGTTTTATTCTATATTTTACAATATTAACTCCCACATTTACGAGTTATAGTAAATACATGGACTTGGTGAACTAAATGAAATCAACCTACTATTTTTATATAGCTATAAATCCTCAAAATACACATTGATACTATAAAATAATAATGTTAATTTGAAGTCTATTTTTAGATTTTATATTAATACTCATTAGTTCTCGTATGGACGTTTCTTTTATGGAATAATTTATGTAATTCCACTAGGATATGAAATATGAAACTGTATCATTTTCAAAATGTTTTCAATATTAATCATTGTGGACATTCAATTTTAATAGCATGAAAATAAATTTGTAGAGTAACAACCATTATAGTCTTCTCAATTAGTGTTGGATCTGTCTTCTAATTATTTATAATTGAAAAGTTTTTGACATTCCATGGTTTTCATGAATCCACGATGTGTGGTTGTGTCTTACTTCTCTATAATTTCCATTATAGGGTAACATGAAGATAAATGTTCTTGAATTTTTTCCTTTTAACTAATATAATTAAATATAGTATATGTTTGATTTATAAGAAAAGGTTGATTTTGATTATGATCTATTAATTATAGATATGTGTTCCCTTTTAATTTTACTAATGTTGAACGACCATATATTGATTCAATATGCGAAGAAATGGGTTCTGTTGATCAAATTATATGTAATGTTACTATATAATAGGATTCTAATCAAATTAATGTAGTTTGGAGAACCATATAGGATATCTAGAACTAGAAAAATAGTGGATATCTATCTTGAGATAGAATTTGATAACATATATTATCAAGAAATGTTCATTTACTCTAATGAAGTAATTCATGGAAATATACCAAAGTTTTAGTCACATAGATATGTTTCCTTAACCTAAATTTTATCAAATGGATTCATTCTAATTTTATTTTTTTGTAATATCCTTATGATAAATTAGATTAACTAGTTTAGAGAAATAATATCCATTATGATAGTTTTATTTAGTAGGAATTTTTCCTTTGAGTAGATCGACAATCACTTTTACCAACATCATCAACATGAATTCATAATGGGAAATAATTTCCATTGTGAAAAGAAGACCATATTCGTTGAGTTGTGGGTATAATGTGGATGAATTTACCCCTTCCAATTTATCGTCAAATTATTATATCTTATAGGATTTTAAATGAATGTATGTTTTATCTCTATTTTATTCAGCTTACCTCAGATGATGTGTTTATAATACCTCTTTACGCATATCGATCAGAGAAATGATTTATGAATATGAATTCTCATTATGTTATTTTATTCCAACAACATTTACCATGATATGTAGAAAAATAACATAACAAAAATTCACCCATGTGTACCACGTCATAATAATCTTATATTCATTAGTTTCAAAATAGTATGAAGCCTCATCAAAGTATATATACCCTTGAAAAGTAAAATTATAAACAATATATGCATTTTCCTTTTCAGGTGAATAATTTATCTTCAAAAACCTATAAATATTTTCTGTTTACATTATATGATACCTGTATAATTGTTTGAATGGTAATCCTAATGAAGTACCTTATACCATCAACCTAAAGTGGTACAAATAAATTAGATAAGTCACGAAACAATAGTAGAGTGAACTATGGTGGGATGGATTTATTGAATATAGACCTAGTTTGGAAATGGCCAAATCTCATAGAATAGGAGGAGATGAAAATCAACCTGGCACTATGAGATGGTGTTGAAACTGTTCAGATACAATCCAAATTACAACATGATGTGAGTATGATGGATGCATGGGTAGTAGTGGAAGTAAATATTCTCTGATCCATATGGGTGAGTGTTTTCCAAATGTTAACATACAAAAGGATGTAACTACACATTTGGAATTTTTACATTTTATTTCTTTCATGAGTCGATCCTAGTATGTTCTATAAGAGAGTGATACTTTCCACAAAGATTGATTCATCACTTAAGAAATCTTTATCCATTACACTGGATATCTCTTTAACATTCTGAGCAGCCTTATATAGAAGCCTATTAATGGATTACTACCTCTAAATTCATATTTTATATGGTTTTGGGATGAATGGATATAATTGTGTTGACTAACTAGAAAATGTGGATATACAAACTAAGACATATCTTGAGGAAATAACATTACAAGTTGTACAACCTAATGAACCATGTTGGACTATTAGTTGAGTGAAATACAATTCTTCATAGATTTCAAATATGATGATATTCAAGATAGATGAGGTATCACTGATTATGTATGGGTGTGGATTAAAAAAACTGAATCAATCACGTTAGAGACACTTTGCCAATTTTTTGAATTTCGGATTTTTTTGTAATGAACTATTAATTTGCATTATAAATTCACATTTTAATAAATAATGTAATTGATAACTATGTTTTCACACAACAATAAACTGAAATGATTTGTGAAATATTAGAGAAATATTAATATAATAATACTAAAAAATCTAGTAAATAAATGTATGCTAATATATTATTATTATTATATTTTTTTATTTTAAATATTTTATTTTAATGGTATTAGGGAAAGGGTAATTAATATAAATGTGATATTTTATATAGAATTTTTTTAAGGTATCATAAATTATATCTAGATAAACTAAATTTGGAATTTAATATATATATATATATAATATTTAAATTTAAAAATAATCTTAATTAGTATTAAGAACAGATAATTTTAAAAATTAATTTTTTAGAAAAATATGTTTTTCATATATATTGTAATGTCCCGGTTCCAGAAGCCACCCACTGTCGCCCCGTACCCAGTTGGTCACGTGGCCTGAAGCGCATTTCCCTAAATGTCGAGGGTGCCGACAAGCAACGATGGACTTTTTTGTGATAGTGGGGAAACTATGCCCTCATTTTCAGAGTAAAAAGTGGAAGTAAACAATATGAAAAAGTGAAAATAGTAATAATCTATTAAAAATAAACAGCTGACGACTGAAATAAGTAATCTAGAGAACACATATATAACAATTAATAATGATACATATATGTCTAGGAAAGCATCCAAACAGATCAAAATGGTAGAATACACAAGTACTGAACCATGTACCGAAGGAAAACATATAAACAGATCCTCAGCATCGCAAGCCTCAGCTTGGTCCCATGATGTATGACTCTACATCATATCAAATACCTGAATTGGAAGGGCGCTTGCCCTTATCTATACCTGCAGCAATATAATCTATTTGGGCCCAAAAGCATGAACCAAATGTGTTGTGAGAATAAATCCCAGTATGAAACCACCCAAAGATATGTGCTTAATAGTCATTGAATATATGGTATGTAAATGTATACAAATCAGTGAACATGGAAAAATACTCATCATTAAATAATCCATAGTACATAATCAAGAAACAAGTAAGCAAAAACTAGTAACCCTCTCGGGAAGTTCTCACAACCATCCCCTCTAGTCCTACCTAACGAGTTCCAGCAACCCTCTGGGTAGCTCACTCTGCATAACCACTCTAGTTCGGTAATAATAATTCATGAAGACTCTTTGAGAGAGAATTCTGATTCAAATCCGTTTATAATCTAAGGTATCCAAGGACTCTCTGAGGAAGCACACATGATCAATTCCCCTTATAGCCCAATGATTGAGAACTCTCTAAGGATGCACACATAATCAATTAATCTTATTGCCTCAGTAGTACAAAGACTCTCTATGGAAGCTCACTCAGTCAATTCCTCCAATGTTCATGGATGGTTCACATTAATTCAAAGAAAAACAAAGACTCTCTGTGAATGCTCACTCGGTCTATCCCCTCACAGTCTATAATGCTCAAATACTATCTGAGGAAGGTCACTCGGTCTATTTTCGTATAGTCTATAATGTCCAAAGGCTCTTTGTGGAAGATTACTTGGTCTATCAACGTAAAGTCTATAATGGCCAAAGTCACTCTGATAAATCACACTATATCTATCCCCTTATAGTTCATACACTAGGTTCTCATGGCCCTGTGTAAGTCGACAAGCATAACGATGCAATATGGACAATTTAAACCTATAGGTCTACATGGTTAACCAGTCTACATCATAACAGCATGTCAGAAAAAAATAACACTCCATCTTATAACCATATGGCATTGGAAAATAGGCAACCAGGACCAAACGGACATAAACAGAACAAATAGGAAAAAACATCAAAAACATGATAAACAACTCTATTCTCATCCAATTGACCTCTACACATTCTTAAAATTATGACAAGGAATTTATAAGCGTAAAATGGTAAACTCAAAATACCCTATTCAAGGGTATTGGCACAATAGAACATAATATTAAATGAAATTCAACATAAAGGAACAAACCACCTACCTCGATGTTAGGAGTTTTCTATACGTGATCATTGAAGCATGAATTGCCGTAGAACGTTGAATATATACAAAAATGTATAAAACGTTCAACCAACGATAACATGGAAAATAAAAGGAATTGAAAAATGAAACGATAGTAGAATGGATAGCTTACCTGTGTGGTTCCAATGCAATTGGCGATGGTTGATTCGGAGAACGGACGAAGGCTCGGGGGCTCGGGGAAGGTTCACGGCAATACAAGACACTCTCGATCGACGAAAATGGAGAAGTAACATTTTCATGAAATTTTCACGACCCCTGTACATTTTATGAAGAAAAAGAACATACATGACATATACTTTTGATTTATAAGGCGTGTACTCGCCTTTTCAATAATCTGCATTAGGAAGTATCCATGTAACCATCAAACAATCATGTTTGTGGCCATGACATAGCCAGCACACAGCCTCCTGCTGCAAAGCAGTACACGACGTGTACTAATAAAGTACACGGTGTGTACTTCATCAAATTCCTTATTTTCCCCTTTTCTTAAAAATTGACTAGGAAATTATGCTCCTCGAATGACGTATCCAACTTTAACTCAACATACTCGGGTTGAAAATCATGATATGGGTTAGAAAAGTAACGTCAAAGCTGACAGATGAGGAAGATGTCGTTCATATCTTGTTACCTCTGTGGTAACTGCAACTGATAGGTGACCGACCCAACTCTCTCAAATGCCTCATACGACCCGACGTATCTCGGTGAAAGTTTACCCTGTATACTAATCCTCATGTGTCCCAACCTCGGGCTCGCAGTCTAGAAAACTTGATTCCCCACCTCAAACTCTAGAGGTCATCTCCGCTGACCAGCAAAATATTTATTACGAGACTATTAAGTTTCCATCCTCTTCGGAATCAACTCTATCTTCTTTGTGGTCTCCTGGACAAGATGATGTCCCGGTATAGCTTCTTCTCCTGCCTCCAGCCAATATAAGGGTGATCAGCATGGCCTACCATAAAAATCCTCATAAGGTTCCATATGAATAGTCTCATAGGAACTATTTTTGTTGGAAAACATCAGAAGAGGTATGTGTCTCTCCGAAGAACCTCTAAAATCCATAATACATTCTAGTAGCATTTCCTCAAGAACCTGAATTGTACGCTTGTATAGGCCATCTTTTTGGGGATGGTATGATGTAGAAAGAAGTACATGTGTACCCAAATCCATAATAAGCCCCTTCCAGAACCAAGACTTAAAATTTACATCCCTTTCTGATATAATGGAGAGATGAAATCCATGTAGATGTACAATATCTCAGATGTAAAACTGCCCAGGTGGTCAACATTGATGGTCTCTTTGATAGGTGAGAAGTGGGCAACCGTCATGAGTCTGTCGATGACAACCTATAATTCATCATTCCATCAAGGTGATCTCATCAAACCTGCCATAAAATCCATCATTACATCATTCCATTTCCACTCTGGAATGGGTAACTGTTGAAGAAGTCCTGCTGGTCATTGATGCTCTAACCTCACCTGCTGACTGGTGGAACCCCTCATGACGATACCATCAACATCTCTTTTCATACATATCCATAAATATTGTTGGATTAGATCATGATATATCTTTGTGATTCCCTGATGATCTTCCGAAACAGAGGAATGAATGTCATGCATCATCTCTTCGCGCACGTCTGCTAGTACCCATACACACATAGGGAAAAGAAAGATATCATACATTCCTATGGTCCATCCAAGAATTGGGCTCTCTCCTAACATGAATTCTCATTGGAATAGGCCTTAAAAAACTGAAAGTTTCCTCATACGTACTCGATCAATAAGTGTAGAGGTAAAAAATAAAAAAGAAAGGAAAGTTTTCCCTTGTCTGTTATGCACCTCCAAATGCATCTTATAGAACAGAGAAATAAGCTACCACTCACTATTGGCCTCCCGAACTGCCTATATCTGAGTCCTCCTGCTCAGTTCAATAGCCACTACATTTTCTTTCCCAAGTGTATATGCATGCTCAATGTCAAATGACTTCAAGTACTCAACCCACCTTCACTGCCTCAAATTCAAGTCATGCTGAGTGAAGATATACATGAGAATTTTTTGGTCAGTAAAAACCCAAAAATGATCTCCTATAAGGTAATTTCTCTAATAGCACATGGAATTCACAACTGCCTCCACGTCGAGATCGTACTTCAGTTAATTCCTCTCATGTGGCATTAACTTCTGAAACTCATATGCAATAAATCTATCTCCCTGCATAAGCACTTCTCCCAAACAGATACCTGATGCATCAGAGTATACGATATAGCTCCTATCCGCCTCCAGCAATACTAGTATGGGTGCTGATGATAATCTCCCTTTCAACTCCGAAAATTCTCACTCACAAGAATCTGACAACAAGAACATCACATCCTTCTTTGTCAGACTTGTCAATTGTGCTGCTGAACGTGAAAAGTCTTGTATGTACCATCTGTAGTATCCAGTAAGCAATAGAAAACTTTACACCTCAATGACATTCTTCAGCTTATCAAAATAAACTAATGCATTCTCTTTCTCTGGGTCCACTAACACTCCCATCTCTTAGATAACAAGACCCAATAAGTTAATCTGATACATACGAAAGTGGTATTTTGAGAGATTAGCATATAGATTATTCTCTCTCAGTGTATTCAGTATGATCTCAAGATGTGTGGCTTGGTCATGTCGAATGTGAGAGTACACCAAGATATTATCCTCAAAGACAACTGCAAAAGAATCCAAGTATGGATGGAACACTCGGTATATCAGTTCCATGAAAACTGCAGGCGCGTTCGTGAGACTGAATGACATAAAAATATACTATTACAGACCATACCTTCTCTAAATTCTATAAGAGGTATATTTGATGGTCTAAGTTGAAACTGATGGTAATGGGATCTCATGTAGATATTCGAGAACTCTCGGGCTACTCAAAGATGATCAAAGAGATCATTAATCCCTTGTAAGGGATATCGGTTCTTGACCGTTAACAAGTTCAACTTCCGATAATCCACAGAAAGCCTGAGAGTAACGTATACCTTTTTCGCAAAAATGAAAGGTGAACCCCAAGGAGAAGTACTAGATCAGATGAAACACTTTTCTTGTAACTCCTCCAACATATTTTTATGTTCCTGCAACTCTAATGTATCCATCTTATAAAGAGGAATGAACACCAGTGCCTCTCCTTGCACAATCTCAATGGAAAACTCTACCTTTGGCTCTGAAGGAAAACCTGAAATATCTTATAGAAAGACATCCATAAATCGATCCACCACTAGTGGAAATCCCATCTTTGATAACCCCTAGTAATATAGATACAAACTAGAAATCTAGGTTGCAACTCCACCTAACCCATGATGCTCTGGTCCAGCTCTATTCGCATGGGCATACCACTCTCCCTTATGAAGAAATGATATTCCCTATGGTGATATAAAAGACACCCTGCGGCAATAGTAATAAACAACTGACTGAAAGGGAACTTCCCAGTCCATACTAAGAATAACATCATAGCTTGTCATCTCAAGGACATAGAGGTCCCATAGAAAGTGACACCCACCAACCTCAAGGGGGCACTCCTTTCACTGACACATACTAGATTTCCTCATCCCCAACGGAGTGTCCAGTGTCAGTGTATCAGAAAATGAAAAGACGTATATCCCAAGGCTCTCCACAATAGCTAATGATATAAAACTATGTGAAGCACCTATTTCAAAAAGATAAAAAAATAAAATTGAGGAACCTAGAATCATTCAACGAACTGTAGAGGGTCGGGTATCATGCTCTTGTTGGGTCCGCTCTACTAAAAAATTCTAGCCTGCTCCACGGACCTGTGGCCCTGACTGACCGGTATCACCTAATCCGACCTGTTGTCACTGATAGCCTGGAGACTAACCACCATGGCCACGACCTCCACCTCCGCCTGAATGACCAAAAGAACACCAGTTCCTAGACTTGTGAGAAACTGGCGATGTTGCTTTTGATGTCAGTGTCATAGGTGAACCCCAATGACCATCTGCTGGTGTAAAGACCCGAAATAACTGCTGAAGATGGCCCAACTTGCTGCATGATCGACACTCCATTTTTTCTCTCTAGCACTGCCGCCTTGTATTCCCACTCCTCCTGAACTGGTATCAAACTACCTGGAGACCTGATGATGTATCACACATAGTCTGATCTCCATGTGTAGACTCCTTGCTGCTCTTCCTACTATCAGAAGGTGGAATACTGACTCTAGATGTCAAGACGCCCTTTCTCACTTCCCCTGAATCCCTCAGATTGTGCTATGTGATAATCGCATTGTTGACTATAGAACATATCAACGTCAACCTGAAGATTTACAACTGCGATTAAATGTTGTGCCTCAGACCGTCCTCAAACTTCTGTGCAAGGAACTACTCATCGCCTCCAAGAATAGGCATGAAATGTTGTATCTTAGTGAATCATGAAGAATAATCCATCACAGAATGAGTACCATGCTCCAGAATCATAAACTCCAGGCTCTGTCCGCCCTCAAGGCCTCTGTATAGAAGTAATCATAGACGATGCACTGAAACTCATCCCAAACCATATTCTGTTGGCACCCTGCCTAAGAGATCACATCCCAACACCTCATAGGAGAGTCTCATACCATATAGGTAGTGAGCTTCAACATAATCTCTGGAGATACCTCCATATGATGGAAGATCATCCATGTGGCCTTTAGTCATGACTTAGCAGCCTTGGGTACTCCATCCCATGAGAATGTAGAAGTATGGTGTTGCTGAAAGACTCGCGTCAATTCCTCCATCAACATGTCAGGAGACAGAGCTCCCTGAAAAGTCTGCATCATCCTCAAAAATCCCTCTCTGAACTGAACACCATCTCTTATGTCCGGCATAATGGTTGGTTCCACGGATGGCATAATGGGGGGATCTTCCAGAAGTCCCTGATTATCCACATCTGTTGTATGATTGTCGCCTTGTAACTAGCGTACAACCGGAAGACATCTCGATGGCATGACTCGGGAAGGTCAAACTCACACCTTTGATCAAGATTATTAAGAACTGAAACTTATATGTGCATGAAATGAACATGAAAAAGAAAACATTCATGTTTTATAAAACATGACTTCACGACATGTTCTCTTAAGCCATATACATGGTCGTGTACTCCTGCCCCAATTGGTCATGTAACACCCCAAACACATGGCATGTTTTCCATACATGCAATGTGTATTTGGAATCTATTCCCATGCTCGAGTCCTTCTACATGACTGACTAACATGGTCCTATAAACCAAAGACTACACGGAATGTTCGGTCTAAAGACGACATGTATGAGTCATGTTTCCATGACCCGTGTTGTTAGATACATGGTCAGCTAAATGGCTCACCTAAAAAGGGACTCCACTGTGTGTTAATGACCAACATGGTGTGTTCTACATGATCATCCCTGACCCATGATGTTAGTTATATAGCCGGGTACAAGGCTAACGCTACATGGCGTGTTCCATCAGGACACGGCGTGTACTTGAAGGTTTCCTCCGACACATGGTGTTCATTACACGACCTGATTCCTCGGTCACACAACCCAGCTTGTTGAAAATTGACATGGAGTGTAACTCTCATGTTTCATCTCTTTGTGTCATTAATCACATGGTTAGACACACTGTCACTACAACACGGAGTGTACATACTGTAAATGGCATGCTCCTATAGGATTTTTCAAAACCATTCTTCCTTTCCACCCAATCAGTGTCATGGTCATAGACTATACAACATGTATTCATAATGTACACGTCGTTTATTCTTGGTTTGTTCACATATTAACCTCAAAAACTACACTGGAGCCAAGAAAACACAGAAAACGAGAATTAAGGAGCCAAATTATGATCTCTGAGGGGCCATACTCCCCCCGAATCAAAGCTTGGAATCATATACATGTAATATACAAGGGAAAAAAGACAATGATCAATCATGTTCTGATTCTTGAGGGCCCGTAACACCTCAAGAACCAAAATTTGGCATTCATTTAAATAATACCGTACACAATTCAATACTTTATCAAACAGTAAGAATTCTATCAAGGCAACTATCACAACATCATGCATATTCAACACTACATCTATCACAACAACATGAAATTACTAATGCGTCCTAAATTGAAAGGCAAGAATGCATGACATGTGATTTCTAATAAGTGCATATATGATTCATGAGATGGAATATCATAATCTAATCAGGTTTCAATAGAAATAGAACATTAATAATATCAACTATAATAGAACAAAACATGTGAGTCACCCAACGATGAAATCAAATCAACTGTAAAATTGAAAAATCATAAAAATTTCAATAATCAAGGTAATATATATTTTATGTGTACACGGGGTAGCTACGCATGGGAATAGATTATTAGTAATTACCTATTCTGTCATATACTTGGATAAAGGCACGAAAAAGTAATTCAAGGAGAAAATAATTCCTCTCATACCACTTTCTAACGTCCCAGTTCCGGAAGCCACCCAGAGGCACCCCGTACCCGGTTGGTCACATGGCCTCAAGAGCATTTCCCCAAATGTCGGCGGCTATCGACTAGCTGTGAGGGACATGGGTGCGATAGTGGGAAAAATATGATCTCATTGGAAGAAAACACAATGGATGTAAATAACATGCAATAGTGGAAGAAGGAATAATCCATGCAAAAATAAACAGCAAATGTCTGAAAGAAGTAAACTGGAGCACACATATATAACAATGATGCATAATACATATATGTCGTGGAATGCAGCAAAAAAATCACAATGCTAGAATACAATAGTACTAAACAAACTACAGAAGGAAAATAGATAAACAGCTCTTTAGCATTGCAAGCCTCAGCTCGGTCCCATGCACTCCGGCTCTACATCACATCAAGTTCCTGATGTGGAAGGGTTCTTGTACTTATCTAAACCTGTAGAAATACAATCTTTTTGGGCCCAAAAGAATGACCCAAATAGGTTGTGAAACTAAATCCCAATAGGTAACCACCTAAAGATATATGCCTAATAGTCAGTGAATATATGAATGGTAAAAGTACAAAAAGTAGTAAACAAGGGAAAGTACTCAGTAGTAAATAATCCATAGTCCAAAATAAAGCAACATGTATGCACAAATAGGAAACTCTATGGTAGGTTCTCACAACCATCCCATATTGTCCTACCTAATAAGTAATAGCAACCATCTGGGCAGCTCACTTAGCCTATCCCCTCAGGTTCTGTCATTAGAATTCACAAATATTATCCGTAGAATCACGCCCAGTCAAATCCCCTTATAGTCTATTGTAGTAAAGGACTCTCTAAGGAAGCACACAAGGTCAATTAACTTTATAGCCCCAAGGGGAAGGAACATTCTCATAAATCACACTCAGTCAATTCCTCTTATATCATTGATAATAAATAGAATCCATGAGGAAGCTAACTCGGTCAATTCCTCCTATAGTCTAGGAAGGTTCGCAGTAATTCAATGTAAATCAAAGTCTCTCGGAGGAAGATCACGTGGTCTATCCCCTCATATTTTATAATGCTCAAAGACTCTCTAAGGAATCTCACTCGATATAACCCTGTATAGTCTATAATTTCCAAATACTCCCTAAGGAAGCTCACTCAGTCTATCCCCAAATAGTCTATAATTCCAAAAGACTCTCTATTGAAGCTCACTCGGTTTATCCGCATATAGTCTATACACTAGGATCTCATGTCCCCATGTAAGAATATAATAATAATGATAAAATATGGCCAAAGTAATCCTTTAGGGACATTTGGATAACCATTCTACAACAAAACAGCATGTCATAAAAAAAATAACACTCCATCCTATAACCACTAGGGATGGGAAAACAAGAAACCATAAACAAATGGCTTTAAACCAAACATGCATGGAAAAACCTCCAAATCATGATAAACAACTATATGTCATCCAACTGACCTCTACACAAGAATAAAATTATGGAATGAAAAAACAAGGGTACAATTGTACATGTACAATACCATGTTCAAGGGTATTGGTACAATACCATGATCCAGGCTAGTGGCACAATTGCACTAAATATTCAATGAATTTCAACAGAAATGCCCAAACCACGTACATAGATGTTAGGAGATATCTATACGTGAACTTCGAGGCTTGAATTGACAAAAAATGATGATGACCTATTGAAATGTATAAAATGTTAAACCCACGATATATTGGAAAAGAAGAGGAATTGGAAATCCATGATTTAAGAGAAGGGATAGCTTCTCGTTGTGCAATACCAAAATAATAGTTTTTCCCAGCGCCCCCCGCCGCCCCACCCTTATCAGCGATTGTTTAGTACCGCTGATAAAGGGGGGCCATTATCAGCACTTTTTTTAAAAGAGTTGATAAAGGGATGACTTAAAATTTTTTAATATATTATTATATAAATATAGTTATATTGATATAAATATAATATATAAATTTTAAATATATTTTAGATAAGTATAAATGTACATTTACACTTAATATACTTATTATATAAGATAATTATTGAGAATGACTTCTTAAAAAAATAAGAAAATATTATTAATTAATAATTTTCTAATTATTATCAATTAAAAATCATTTAATATCAATTTAAAGACACAAAAAAACTAAACAATTAATAAAAGATCTAAAATAAGTTGAAAATGGAACTCAAAATTCAAACGACCATAACTTTTGATTCAGGTGTCCGTTTGAGCTCTATAACATATCAAATCGAAGCCTGTGAAGAGCTCTTCATAGCTATGTCCACGGGTTACCCAGGTCAAATGTTATTCAAAGAAAAAAATAGGCCCCTAAAGCCACCAAAACAAAATTTTTAATCGGGGTACCCTGATTTTTTAACATTTTGTGGATTTTCAGCCACTTTTAAGGGGGTATTATTGGCATTTTTGATGGGGACTGAATTTATTCCAAGGTATTACATTGATATTGATGTTATTTCTTTGAAATTTTATCATTTTTTATAATTCAATGCTATTTATAATTAAATATATAACAATATATACATATTTTTTATATATTCACACCTAAAAATTAATTATAAATATAAATAATAAAATATATTTACATATAAAATATAATAGCTTTATCTAAATAATAACTAGTTTCCATTTTATTTAAAATACAAATATATGAATATTTATATAACTATATATTAATCTAACTATGTATATATATTAATCTAGCTATATATATATATATATATATCAATATAACTACATATATATTAATATTACTATAGATATCATTATTAATATCACTATAAATATAAATATTCTTATAACTATATATATATATTATAAATATGTATTACTAAACGGATAAATGTAACTAAATATATCTATATAAATAGAGACATATACTAATATAACTATATATATATATTTATATAACTATATATATATATATTATAGATATATATAACTCTACATAAAAATATAACTAAATATATATATATAAATAGTGATATATATTAATATAAGAGTATATATATATATTAATATAACTATATATATAGTTATATAAATATATATATTACTATATGAATAAATATAACTAAATAGATATCTATATATTAATATATAGATATATAGATTAATATTACTATATATATTAATATATATATTAATATGACTATATATATATTAAAATGACTATATATATATATATATTAATATTTCAATATATATATATATATATTTATAAATATATATTACTATACGAATAAATATAAATATATATATATATATATATAATGAAATGGTAAACAAATCAAAATAGAGTGGTGGTAAGGGCTTAGGTGCGCAGGGGGGAGGTCTTCAGTTCAAAACCTGCTGGAGGTAGAGGTGCGTGCATGGGGGTGGGATGTGGTGGGATGGTGCTGATAAAGGGTGGAGGGGGTGTGTGTGGGGCACTGGAGGGGGTGGAAAGCGCTATTAAAAGTGGGGCTCAAGTGCTATAAAAGCCCCCTAGATTGGCATGCTTTTTTTAATTTTTTTTGTAATTTTTTATAATTGTTTTTAATTTTTTTATTTTTTAAACTTTTCTTAGTTCTTTTTAAAAGCGTTAATAAAAGGGTACTTTATTTGCGCTAAAACAAAATCACTATTAAATGAAGAATTGATATAGACCCCTTTATCACTGCTAAAAAAAGCCCTGATAAAGGGGTACTTTTATCAGCGCTTTTTTAGCTCTGATAAAATGGGTCTTTATCAGCGCTTTTTTGAGAACTAATATAGGGGAACCCCCCACCCTTATCTTCACCGGCTTTAACAACAGTTTTCTAGTGCTTTTAACTGCCATTTTTAGCACTAATAAAAGGCATATTTGTAATAGTGGTGGTTCCAACGCAATCGTCGATGGTTGACTTGGAGAATGGATGGAGGCTCGAGGGCTCGGGGAAGGTTTGCTGTCGTAAGAGATGCTCTTGGTCGATGAAAATAGAGAAGAAGAATGTTATTGGGATTAGACGTAACCCCAGTCAGTTTAATGAAAGAAATGAAAGTACATGGCTTGTACTCTTGAAGTACAGGGCGTGTACTCGCCTTTTTCGTACTCCACTTTAGGCGGTTTCCATGTCACCCCCACATTGCCGTGTGTGTGACCATTACATGGCCAGAACATGACCTCCTGTGGCAAAGCAATGCAAAACATTTAATCATAAATTACTTGGCGTGTACTTCGAAAATTTCCAGATATTCTTTTTTTCCTCAAAAAGGACCAGGAAAAGAAAAACAAACCAGAAAAGAAGGTTCAGGTTTTTAGATATATTAAGTATTTCTCATTTGAAATAAAATACTATTAATTTTATATTTTCAATTAAACAATTATGAATGTCATTATATACATATAATAATAATATTTTCATAGGATAATTTTTTTCGAATTATTTGAAATAATCATTTTTTGTTGTATAGTGAATATTGAATTTCTACATTAACCATAACATTATAAATATATAATAAAATAATAAGATTTATAAAAAATTAATCATATCAATTTTTTAAAAAAAATTAAAATTTATTTTTCTAATAACATTATTTTTTATTTTGAAACCAATTATTTATATTTCAAAGACATAATTATGATTTTCCAATAAAAACTACTTTTGTCATCTTTTTTAGTTAAATATTATTTTGTTGAAATTAGTTTTTTAATTTATTTTAAATTAACATGAAATTTAATTGATTTATTATAAGTTAATTTATCAGATTAAATTCAAAATAAATTTATAATTTTTTCTTACACATAAACTTTGATGTAAAAATATATATTTTCTAAAAATGTTATTTTTTGCATTACTTACACTAATGTTAAATTTAATTGATTTAGATTTATAAATTAAAATAATAAGTTAGATCATATAATTATATTAATTATACCTTATTATTTTAAAAGGAACTTGTTTATTTATTAAAATTACACACCTAAGGGAAAAAATAGCTACCATAGTGAAAAAAAAATGTAAAAGTGACAATTCTATATGTAAAATAATTAAAAATGTTTATGTTTTTTTAATATTAGTGGTTGAGATAATTTTTACCTTATATCCTCTAGAAATACATTATCTTTAATAGTTTGGATCCATTTTACATGTTTTTCAAGTGTTTAATTTATATTAAGATGTTATAAATTCAAATATTCTATTATCATGAATTATAAAAGGGTTCTATCAGTAGCCTTTCAAGGAAATTAACCGAATTAGGTTTATTAAAATATTATTCTAATTTTAAATATTTTATAATAATACTCAATTTACTTGATCATCTAGTGAAAATAAATTAGTTTAATACCTCAATTTTTTATAAATCATCACGTAAAACACAAATATTTCAATATGAGTACTCATTTTTTCATACTTATTCTACATTCTATATTACCATTTGAATTATAATTTTATAATTCCTATGTAATTAAATTATTATTTATTTTATAATGTTTTTTATTATCTTATGATATTAACGACTAACCAAATTTACCATTTTTTATTTAGAAAAATTAAACCAACATTCATGTGTTATGTAGACAATAACCTCTAAGAAGCGACAAATTAAAAATAATGGACAACTATAACTCTTCATTGATTATTAGTGTGAATGTTGTAAATATGTGTGAAATTTTAAATTTAATTATAAATATTAAGATATAAATAATAATTATTATTATTTCAGAACCACTCTTCTAATAATGAATATATTAACCATCTATTGTGTTAACTACCACCTCCAAAAAGTATAGTATCTGGTTTTTCATATAGTTTGAATATTTTTTTAAAAAATATCATAAAATATAATTTCAAAAATTATAATAATATTAATAATATAATTACAGTTATGTAGTAAAAAGTTTATTCCAATCTAAAGAACATTCTCAATCGAAATCCACCTATAATTATTTTATATTTATGTTTCAGCCAGTCCAACCACATAATAGAACAATAATATAACATAATATTATAGATGACTATATGATATTAATTAGTTATAATATATAAAATAATTAAGGAAATTTATATTTGATTTAATATCAAGGGTGGTGACGTTAATATTAATCTCTTTAATTATGATACCAATATTCATTTGTTAAAAATCCCTAGATAATGGTCATTATAAATTTTATATATGAGGATAAGAAAAATAAATCCCATATAATTAAACTATAAAACTATAAATAGTAATAAAAATAAAATTTAGTATCATGTATTATATATGAGTGATAATCATTGGAAGATTAATGATGAAAAAATATGTTATTATGAAAATATTTCGAAATGATATTGATCACTCACACCTGATATTGAATATAGAAAATAAATAACTATTATAATTTTAAAGAAAAATTAACTGGAATGATTTTAAGAGGTAATATAAATGAAAAAGAATCTAAAAAGGGTATAATTATATTTATGTTTGTTATAAATGAGTTTAGATTGCATTGAATAATCACGAAAATAAGGTATGAGTATCAATGTCTCAGTTTAAATCCGTGAATGATTATTTTTATTATGAACCTTCATTTAATTCATATGGTATAATAAATATACAATTTAATTTTAAAAGTAATTTTCTTAGTGTAGTGATGTTTACATGTATGGGGTAAGTTAATTAAATATTCAATTTGTTTATAATTTTTCTATATGAATCAACAATTTTCACCAATTAAGAGATTATTTATCACTATAAAACACATACATTGAATGAGTAATGAAGTTAAAAGGTTAAAAAATGAAAACAGTAAGTCTATCCCGTGTTAGGATAAATATTTCACATATTTCATATGACCAACTTGCTTCGTCATGTAGGTTCAATGAGCCTCGTTTCTCCTTGTTCTCTTGTTATGAATATTATCCTGATTGTTATAATGATTCCCACCCTAATAAAATTATATATACCTTGATATATAATATAAAATTAATATATGAAATATACTTCATTTTTTATTCAATTATTATCATCATAAACAAATTCAACTTCTAGAAACTCAGATATAACCTATTATCTTTTATATTGTTTTCATAGTCACATACTATTCCACATTAACTCATTATAACATTTAAAATTTACTTATTCCACCTTATAAAACACATACATTACTTTTAATATAAGTAATATAAAATCATATGATCCAATTCAATTTTTCTATTTAAAAATCTAATTGATAACAACCATAAACCAACTCTTCTACAACAACTACATGTTCGAAAATTAGATATTATTGTAGATATTATATACAAATAACTCATAAAATAATGAACACACGGATTATATTAGATATCCCTAGAATCATACAAGATAACATTTCATCAAATTTATTCATAATTGTAACAATATCTCAGATACGACTTACACAATGATGTGGTGCTGAATGGTAGCATGTTTTTTTTATCAAAACACCTTATTCCACTTATGTAATCCTTATATATCTAGATATTTTTCCTCATATTCAACTTATTGGCCACAAATTATAATACCTTGGGAATGGTATCTCTCGTTAAACATTGTTAACTAAAAAGACACTAGTTTACCAAGAAATACATCAACCACAACAACAGGTATCGTGGATTTCCCATTATACATAGGTATAATGGAATTCTACCATGGTGACCACCACAATGATTTTATTCATTTCCCTTTCACACACGCATGTTGGATGTCCACAATAAGAACCACTATAGGTGTAAAATTTTTATATTTCTTATTTTTTGCAAGGAATTCTCAAAACTACTTCCATATGTTCATGGAGTGTATATCGTTATTCTCCTCAACCACTATAGATATCACAACGGAATGACCATATACATGTTGTGAAATCCCTAGAAATAACATCCTCCACCAAGAGTGGCCCATTCATCACCTAAAGAAATTATTGAATCATAATGAAATAATACCCATATTAATAAACATGAAAATTATTTCACATAGGATTCATTAATATAACTTTGAATATGATTGAGGTATTTTAAAACATCCAAGACACTAAAAAATTTCAAATTTTCAAATTATTCGACATAATTAATCATGAAAACCATCATAGAACATCATTGGATATATATATTTACATATGAAAATATATTCCATTTTATGAGATTTTAATACCATGTAATGATCATCCTTTTGAGATCTTTTTATTATAACATTAAAAACAATATAAATGTTTCATATTTAATTATTAATCTACATAACATATTTACCATTATATAATATATTATCCTTGTAATAGTGAATCAATATATTCATTATTATATATTTTTATCAGTACACTAATATATTTTTGTTTATTTAATGTTTAATTTTAAATAATATCCCTCATGGGGGTTTGGATCAAAAGTTATTATGGATATATTGGTTCATTGTCTCAAAATTCAATTAATTGAGTCATGATTATCTTATACAACATTTTTTATATTTTTAGAGTTATATAATGATCATTTTATATTTTATATCATGATTATATCATTATTCCTGGATTTGTTTTTCAATAGAAATTATTTTCATTAACTGTGTTTGATTTGAATGTTTCTAATAACATAGGTTTTTCCTTCTATTTTAAAATCCATGAGACATGTTTGATATGTTTTACCATATTTTATTTTATATGATCCATATATATCTTTATTTACTTCATGTTTAAATTATAAATTTTATTAAATTATATTTTAATGTAATGTTATCTCGATCATGTTTTTTTTATTCTAATGTTACCGGTACTGTAACAATTTTTGAATCTAAATTTTTATTCATTGTGCAACAACTCATATTCAACACATGTTTCCATTTGGAATTTTATATTTTGGTTAGGGATTACCTTATAAATCGTCACATAATATGTTCTATTGGGTGATTAAACTCAAATGAAATCATTCACTTCCTTAGTCTTATTAAATCCTCTTCTATTATAGGCATAATTTTTATTCCAATGCCTCTACTCTATTAATATTCTATATTTCCTTCCATTGAATAATTGTTGTTGATAAATTCAAAATATTGACTTTTTAGGGTTGTATTAACAGAACTTTATACACAATTATTTTATATGGTGTTAGTACAAGGAATGTCTATATAGAAAATTCGTCTATTCATTAATTGGTGGAATATTGAAAATCTGTATAAATATTATTGCAATAATAATGATTATTGATTATTAATATAAATTTATTTTGTATTTTATATCTTAATAATTAATTTACATGAGGAATATGTTTTACTTAATTATTTAAGGGTGGGTCATGTGACATCCCCTTGAAGAACCATAAGCTATCATGAGGAAAACTATTATGGGAATATTGGTGTTTTATTTCCCATAAAAAACATCCTAATGATAGGGAATTCTTTATATGATCTCGATGTATAATAGAATGATGTATTTAATTAGGTAATGGAAATGAATGTCTGGAATTATAAATTTCATCACTAAAGAACTAGTTGTTATTATCCATATGGTATATTTATTTCCATTGTTATTAAAGGATATATTATGTTTAATGTTTAAATATAGTAATGAATTATTTTCAGTTTTCCATTCATAACATATTATTTATTATCACCTTATTCTCACATATGTTAGTTTTCTTTTATATATTATGTTTACATTTACGAAGTGTTCTATATCACTCTTTATTTTTACATTTCCACATGTTATAATGAATTTTATTTCATATGAAATGTTTAATAGAATAGAATGTTTAAATAATTTGTATGTGATTTCTAATTATTATTATAGAATATTTATATTCTTATATCGTGGAAAATTGCTATTAGTTTTGAAATAAAATCTAATTATTAGTAAATAATTGTTCAAAATTCTCTAAATCACTAAACCAAAATAGTATTTGGTATATGTATAATGAAAATTTTTTTATGTCATTAAATTAATTTATATTTATTTTTGGGAAATTAAAGATGTTATCAAATAAAATATGTAATTTATGTTTTTTAAAGTTCATATGGTTGTGTGGATTTAGGGTATTACATTTGGTATCATAATAGGGTTTAAATAACATTTGTGATTTGGAATTTATTAGATGATGATTATTTAGTAGATAATTATTTAATTAAATATTTAAATTTTATGATTGATCCAAATTATATAATCATTGAAAAACCTTTAAGTTATTTGAAGCAATAATGGTTATTTTGTGGACTATGAAAAGGGAAAATAAGTAAAAACTCAATGGATAATGCACAGTATAAATAGATGTAACAGATAATATAGAAAATCTTTGTTAAAAAAATTCATGAATTTCTATGAAATTATATCTCATGACCATTCAATCATATTGAAGTGTATATGATATTGAAGAACCTAGGGAAAATAACCATGAAAAAGGCTATTTGGGAATTAACTCATTATTTACTCTACCACACTGTGAGTGGGATCTGGATAGTAGAATTATCTAAATAATCCAAGGGAATATGTTTCGGTAATCTTGCTATAAATATAATAAATTATAAAATATTTAATATATAAAAGAATTAGTAAAAGTAATTTCTATGGACCTATACAATGGAATCCAAGATTGAATCTAGAGTTATTTGGGTTTAACAGAAAGATAACGTAACAATTCAAAAAATGTCACTTGGTTTTTAATTTTTTAATTATTTATCTTATAATTGTTCTAGGATGAGTTATAACATTCATTCCAACCCTTCATGGTTTTATTAATTGTTTAATCCAAAATGAATTGCATTAATGGTTACCACCATATACAAAGGGGGCATTCTGAAAATTTAAATATATATTTGATTAGAGGTTTAGAGGGATATCTTTGGATCAATCCAAATAACATATCAATAATTATGATTAAAAAACTAATTTTGTTAGTGTCTAAACTAACTAATGTAAACAAATATTGGATTTTTATTGAATTATTTGCAACAATGATTATAATTTTGTGAATGATAAATTTTGTTTAATTTAAAAAATGTTGTATAAATCATGTATGGTAATGTCTTAATGATAATAAGATATATTTTATCCATGGTATGGGAGCATATATAAAAAAAGTTCTTGGAAAATTGAGTAAATCAGAAAAAACTATAAAATAAAACAATGGTTCTCTAGAGGAACCATTAATATTTTAATGTCTTAAGTCTAGGGACGATTAACATTATATTAATCAATTTAAAAATCCATGAACCTAGAATGAATATTGGATCTAACAAAATCAATGATAAGATAAATCCAATTAAACCGAGACTATGAATGCAGGTTCAAAATATGTTTTCAGTGGGTAATATTGATTACCCACTGATGAAATTTAAGGTTTTTATATTTTCCATCCTAATAATTGTACCTAAATTGATTTATAATAGAATAAAAACAAGACCCTAAGAACTATAAGAATAATCTTTAATAAAAAAACTCATAATTGTATGACTATTGTATCCAAAATATATTAATCCTCTCAAATATATGTTTACAAGGTTGATATTCATATAATATATTATTATCATTCCATTAGTCAAATTTTATGATATATTTGTACATATTGGATCTCCTAATGTTGAGGCCATTATAATTTTCATGATGAAAATCATATCTTAAAATCAAAAACTGAACATATATTAATAATAGTCTATTAATTAGCTCTACTTAATATTTACAGCCATTACATTGAGGTATTTATGAAAAATAATTAAATGGGAAAAATCTCAGCACAAGTTAAATTTCAATTACGATGGAAAAGTCTATCTCACATGTCAATCCAAATATAGTAAAGATGAATACTCATTGGAAATTAAATCTTGATTCATTGTCACCATTAACTATTTCATTAACTTTGAATAATTAAAAATTGGAGGATGAAATATATATAGGGGTAGAATGCAATGACCCATGATGTTACAATATTATTCTTCCTTTAAATATATATTATGATCAATATCTAGTTTTACACACAAATTTGAACAAAAGTGATCAACTAAATTTGAGATTAAAATTATTATATGAATTATAAATCCTCTTTTTTAAAAATTCATTAATGGATTGGTAAAAATAATGATTTTTGTTATAGATAAATAATATTTATAGTATTTTGTAATGATTATTTAAGATAAAGGTAATATTTTTCATGAATTTTTTTGAAGGTCTATATATTTGGTAAAAATAAATTAAATTGAAAAATTTTGAAAAAAGAGAAACTAAATTATTGATATTAATTATATTTTATATTAATATGACATTATGTTAAGAATGTTAAATGTTTTTAATGGTCATTTTCCAAAAATATAAATATATATTGAATTTTTTTTTAACTAAATTTTAAAATTTAAAATTTTTTAGTTTATATTTATAAAAATGAACATAATTTGGAGACATAAAATATCAAGATTATAATAGGAAAAAAATTTCTCTATTTTCTAAAATAGTTGATTTTCATGTGAATAGTGAAAATAACATATTTACAAAAAATCTATATTTATAATTATAATATCAAGACCGATATACTTAAAAATATTTTAGTTTATCAAATATGAATTTAATATGTATGAATTTATATTTCCAAAAATTCTATGATGAATTTATAAAATAGATGATAATAATTTTCATAACTTAAGTAATACTTTCAGATAGATTTTTTAGGTTATTTTTTTTAATTATTTTTAATGTCAAATTAGGTGTTTTATTTCTTTCAAAGCCAAATAACCAATATTTTTTTATAATAAAAAATTTATATCTGTAAATTAATTGGGAATGATAATTTTATCATAAATATAAATTTTATTTAAAAAATTGACAAATGGGTTTTACAGATTACCGGTGCTGATGTTAGAATAAATGTTTCCTACACACAAGAATTTTATCCAATAAAACTGATTAACTATTTTAATATCAATCTCTATAAATTTAATTTTGTGGTAATATAATCTATAATTGTGTTTTAGAAGGGGTTTTCCATCAAAATTGACATATTGAGTTATTTATTCCTAATAATAACTATAAATAACTGATATTTGGGTTCAATAAAGAATTTGTGGATATATTTATATTTAATAGGGAGAGATAATTAAGTGTTTTTCAAAGAATTTATAGGGTATAACTACTCACATGTTAAATATTAAATGGGATTTATATAAGGAGATTAATTTTTCAGGAGAAGGTGACTAAGGGTATAATATTTAAATTCACTACTAGTGTTTAATGAATGTGAATGTATAGTTTATGATTGTAAAAAATGATGAGGTTTAATGAATGGGGTTACTGATAAATTTTTTTGAAGAACTTTTTCTGTTTAGTTTATTATTATAATTATAATCACAACTAATGAGAGCCTAGTGTAAAAACATTTTTATTCATTGAATATATTATCCATTTGATTTTTATTTTTATAGATATTTCTTCAAAGAGAATTTTTAGATGGTAGAAGATGGTTTTTGGAGAAGAGAGTTATAAACTATCCAATATTTCTTGACAATTATAAAAAACCAAAGTTGAAATATATGGGTCCTTTTTTAACAAAGGTGGTTATAATTCCTTTTAGAAACACAAATTCAAATATTGGATTTATTTTCAATAGTTTTCTAATGTTTAGATGAATTTTTTTGAGTTTCTTATTTGATAATAAAAAAACTATCTACAATTGGATATATAATATTTTCTAATAAATATGAAGCAGAATTTTAGGTAAGGGATTGAGACTGTGTTGTTGTTATAAATATTATTTCATCATTATTTACTGATGTATTTTTTTGTCAAATTCAACCACATGTATCTGTCTATAATGGATAATAATTATTATATAATTAGTCAATATTTGATAACAAATTTACAAAATATCGTGAAGTTGTTCATTATGTCTAGATAATCACACCAAAATGTTACCCCCTGATTTTTTATATTGAATTCTGTAAATAACAATGTTCATAAATTGTCATTATGTCTCGTGGATCACACAATGGTTTATTTCAATAATATCTGTATTGTTTCATGATTTTTAACATTATTATACAATGAAACTATAACTTTTTTTTATATTTAGACACAAAATATATTTTGGAATAAATATATTAATTATGATATTAAATTGTAAATATAATTATTTTTTATTGAATTTTATATTAATTCTTGTTTTTATGAAATAAAGGTAGGCATATTATTATGTTTTTGAAGAATTGAAAATTATATAAACATTGAGGTTTTGTGATTATATAAGAAGTTATGATATGAACTGTTTAAATTTATTATATTTTATAATATGTAAAATGAGATGATTCATGATCAAATAGTATATAAATGTAAAAACTATGATTATACTACTATAAATAAATTATTCCTTACAATAAAAAATAAATAATTCACATTCTGTTATTTCATCATGATAAAAAAACACAAAACTATAAAATTACACTAGTATAACAACATCAACAAGTCTTATAGATTATATAACATCACATGGAAGCTCTATAGTCTTGAAAATTATAAGATCATATTATACAAATAATTGTTTGCTAAATAAACAAAAAAATATAGGAAAAAATGAAATATAAATTTTATAAATAAATAAAATTTTAAAAATAATTCCTATTAATCAATGAAGAATAATGTAATTAGAAAAATATATTTTAGAATAAAAATGAAACATATTAAATTTTTAAAATTTGTAAACCTAAAAAAACCAATTTAGTGAAAAACCAATGATTTATTTAATAATTATATTTCATTAAAAAATATATTATTTATATTAAAGGGGATTCAAATTTAAAATCATCATGTTGAAATTAGTGAATTGTAAATAAATAAAAATATTTTAAAATTGTCAAATTTCATGTATATAAAAAAATTATATGAATATATGGTATATATTATAATGTTAGATTTCAATTAAAAAATTAATAAGTGTAAAAAAATTATAAATTTCTGAAACCATTGTTTTAATCCATTGGAATATCTATCGTATTTCATTTTTGATAATAAATAATTATAGCGCCTTAGTTTGAAATATTATAGAAATTTTCCCTTATTTTACATTATTACCGAAGCATCCTCACAATCTTCTTAACTAAAAAACTATTGATCATGGTCCCCCTACATATTTCCCCCTCATTATTCAACCCATAAAATCAATTATGGATTTAATGAGTTCTTTCTCATGTTTTATGAATTTACTTTCCATGGTAAGTGTTCATAGTGTATTCTCTTCATTTATTTATATTACTTTAAAATTCATTTTCATTACAAAATATGAAGTTATTTTTTTTCCAACTTAAATAAATTATTATAATATAAATTAGAGTTCTATATTTAATCTCATTGTAAATCCTATATAATTCATTATAATGAAAATGTACTTCAATAGCCATAAACATCATTATACAAATCCATACAAATATAATGTATTTATATTATTCTAATTTTATTATTTCTATTATGTGGATTTTTTGTATAGAATTATTGTGGATATGTATATTGAATTTCTTAATTCATAACTGAATTAAACTCATTTGGTATAATTTTTCATTTCTATGATGTATAACTGTAAATTAAGCTTCTCCAAAAAAAATTACATCATTAATATATATCAAATATTTGTGATATGGACTACCAATTTAGATTTGTTTTTTCTATCATTTTACTCCCCTCTAATGATTGAAAATTTAATTTACAATTAATAATTTATATTAATATTTGAATACAATGAAATTTTCCTACACCACAACCACATTATAATCCCTTTGATATAAAATCTTCCCATTTATTTTTGAATATACTATAGGAGTTCGTTTAATTGACAATGATTCAGTTGGATAAATAATTTATTCCACTAAAAATGTCAAAATTTGAAATCCAAACATATATTATTTATTTATTGTTTTATACTTAATAATTATGAATTATAATTTATGGGGTTTTATTATGGAACAATTTGATATTTATTGTTTTGAGATTATTTTTATATAATGGATTCATAAGACATATTATGTGATAAGTGGCATCATATTTATATTTCCATAATACATATTTTTGGCCTCATCATACACACTAGATGTGGAATTTATTGTATTAATTCACTTTTATATATTATTTATTATCTAAGGATTTGGAATTATGGTTATCATGTCAGAAATATTTCAATTCATCACTATTAGATATATTATTTATATCCATGTGATTATTTATCTATTCATTCCTGTCATCTAATGATTATGACCAATATATTAGTTATATTGCATCATTATATTATTAATTCTATCAATATTTGTTATTATTTGTATAATTCATATTTGTGTCCCCTATATTCTACCTCATTCATAGCTTTTAAGAAATATCTTTTACTTTATTTTCCATTTACTAGGGGAACCGTTAATATTACTACACTTTCCTTATGTATATGAAATAATATTTAATGAATCTGAATGTATTTTTAAATGTAAAGTGAATTTTTTATAGTAATTACTTTCTCATTTATGCATTTGGTCACCAATATACACAATAAAATTGAATCCTATGAATTTTGGTCTATGTACTTTGTATCATTGTATAAAAATAACCATTATCTATGGATTATTAAATTCAATATTAATACAATTGACATTAGATATTTTTTTTAACAAAAATTACAAACTATATGTATTAGGACACAGTTATGAAATAAATTTTTTATAATACCATAACAAGTTTATCATGTAATTCCTTGACCCCAGATATCAAGATTCAGTGCATTATTAGGTATCATTTTCATTATCACAAAAATCAAGTCTCGAATGATCGATTACATTAGTAGCCTTGGAAACACTATATAAATTCATTAGTCTGACATTACATCATAAAGGGAAAACTAAAACAACATCTTGTATACATAGAACAAAATCATATCCCCTCATGCTATCCTTATATGTCATTCATAAAATACTTATTCACATCCTGGGAAAAATAAAACATAGAAAGGGGTGAGCTCATATGCTCAATAAGGTTAACAATATAGCAGAAACATTCATAAATAAGCATAACAATTTAAGGCAATGTATAACTAAAAAAACCTTATAAACATGAACATAAGCATAATATGGAAAAAAAAAATGAAATAATTCCATTTACTTGTTCACATATATATATTCTACTAGTCGAGTAATCACATGCAATATCAATATCCACTTACATAATGATGGAATGCATAATGCCAGACATCCTGAAACATTTTTTCAATGACTCAGCCAAGACATATACAGATGATTAAGGCCACAGAAAAAACCATAAATTAAATTGGGAAAGGCCTCGTTCATTTCCATGACTAGTTGTCTCAGGAGACAAACTGATCTATTGAGGAGCTATAACGGGCTCCACCAATCACTTACTAAGTCCAATGCATTTCTCATATGAAAAGCATTAAACATAAAAAAACATTTTTATTAAAACAAGCATACAAAATATCAATACATTATCCATAAATGATTAATAGTATGAAATAAAACTTCCATAGTAAAATATATCGCAAAAAATTATATACAAAATGGATGTTTTGTATCATAATAAATCAACTTCAAACTTACTTAAAATCCATCAAAATATTTTGACATAGATAAAAATGATTTGTAAAACTCTTTGAGAGAAATATCCCTTTTACATGAAAACATTTAAATGTCACACAATTTATAACAGAATACATTTAATGACATTTTCGAATCTATGTTTCCCATACCAATTTAATACTTTTGAAAGTAATTTACATTTTAAAACATTCATCTCCATTTAAATAAATCCTTAAATTGTTTTTTAAAAAATGGATATTAATGAGAACGGTTTTAAAGAATAAATATTTAAAACATTGTAAATGATATTTTAGTAAAAAAAATTCCCTCAAATATTCCATTTGAAAACCCTTTAATGAAACTTGGACATGGATAATAAATATGTCCCAGAAGATACATAGGTAAAAACAACCTCCGAAAATAAAGAGATTGTGAAATTTACCATTACCTTGTAACATTCCTTGGACGAGGCTAGGTTAAACTCCTGTAAAATGGTTAAATAATTGTTATCAAATTATACAAGAATCAAATACTTTAAATTTATATCATATATGATATTTTAACATAGCTTTGTTAATAATATCTTAGTATTATCGTCGTTTCGGGTGTTAAGTGTTTTGTTTTCCTTTTATTCATTGTTACATAAGCCATGTTTGTTAAGGATAGGTTGTATATTATTCAAATCCAGAAAGATATTAAGTCATTATACATTATTTTTAACCATCAAATGAAAATTAGTCTCGAATGGATACAATGGGGAATGAATCTAATAGCGTTCATAGAGACGGTATTCCGTACGTACGCACGAGCAACAATATCATTATTTTGATAATAAAATCCTATATAATTCGATGTTATATAGTATATAATGAATAATTATCATGTTATATTTTTTATTTCCATAATTTATACTAATTATTAAACCCATCTGAATAATAATGTATTGAATAACAATTACATAACGACATTGAGACGGTAAGCCGTACGTATGCATGTATGGTGACATGTCATTCAAATGATGTTTAGAATACTAAATATGGTTTGAAAATATATATAATAACATCAATGTATATAGAAAATACTAGAGTTATTATTTTAGAATGTAAATAACAATGAAATAAGAAGTGGAAGAAGAAAGGAACTTGAACGAGGGTGGTGAAAACATTACATCTTCTTCAGGTTCTTCATTTTGATTTGATCAAAAGGGATCCTTAGGTTGGCTTTCTGATCAAACTAAGGCCTATAGTTTGACAGGAGGATAGTTCAGAGATTATTTTTCCAGGTTTTGGACGAGCCAAATGGATTTTAAGATGTGATTTAAAGAGAAGGGGAGTGCCTATTTATAAAAGGTCTGAGGGGCACCTTATGAAAATTTAGAAATATTATTTTATAATAAATTCCTATTCAGTTTCGAATGGACCCAAAGTGATATATTTAGAGTATAAGGTGAGTATGGGTCTAAAAACAAACAACCAATTGGTTTTAGATAGGTTTGTGTCATTATATTAACCTTATCTCTTAAATTAACTCTTAGTTAATTAGTTTGACATTTACCATGTCTCTTTGTATTTTTATATTATATGGTTAATAAAATAACAATATAAATCCATGAGATCCCTAAGTGGCCTATTAATAAAACACCTATCATTATATAAGTCCCTTGGCTGAAGCGTAGATTTTTTGGAATAGAATATTAATTAATAATATAATATTCGTTTTAAACACACTTTTACCTCAATTTTGACACTATTTGGAAATAGAATTTTTTGGAAACCATAATGGAATGATTAATTATAAAAAATCAACTTAAATCGATGCTATTATATTATATTTACCTATAAAATTATTTTAATAAATAAAAAGTCTCAAATTACCTTTATTTAGGTATATATAATATCAATTATTTTAATGTTTCATTAATATGATAATTATTGCATCATTATTGTTTCATCAATAAATTAATTTATATGGTGTCTAAAAATTATAAAAAAATACCATGATGTAGGAAATCTGTCTATATTACCAATTAATATTTATTGTATGAATTATTACCTATATTTCACAATGTAAAAATTATTTTTCTTAAATATATTGTTTTATTTCATTTTTTCCTTTACTTTAAGTTAATTAAACTAAAGTGTCATTATCCCTCTTAAGTGGATCTATGGGGTCCCCAAATCGACTCAATGATGCCCATTGTTGTACATGACTCATACAATAAGGTTAGGAAAAGTGATAAGGTAATTTCGAAATATTATAATATTATTTTAACCTTAAACTACCCTATTTACCATTAACCGTGGTAAATAGAAGTCAAAAGTAAATATTTATCAAAAAAAATTTCATCTTATTGAACCAAATATTACTTATTAATAACAACCATGTATGCATTATTTTTGAAATTCAATTCATAGAAGCGGTAAAATTACATTTTAATGAAAAAGTCTATTTTTAACTACTACTTAGTGGTTTAACTATTCATCTAATATTGATGTTTTTTAGAAAAATACCAAAAAATTAGTATAAGATATATTTGATATTCTGAATTCAAAAATGAATAATATTTTAAAAAAATCAAAAAATAGAAGTTTAATTAATTAATTTAAAATTAATTCTTATTGTCAAAACAAATAGAGGGCTTTTAAGAAAAAATATCTGTTAAAAATTGACTTGTTTATACCAAATTTCAAAGTGAAAATTCATCTAATGACCAGAATTTGTTTAAATGGTAAAAATATAATCTAATTACACTTTTAATCCTATTCAAAATATAATCTAATCATATAAATAAATAAGTTTAAAAGGGAATTTTGAATTAAAATACAATATTTTTTAACTATTCATAAAAAAATGAATTTTACCAAAAAAATACCAAATTTATACCCAAAGTAAATTTTGATATCTCAATTTTAAATAATAATTTTATTTTTTCAAATTGAAAATATAAACAATTCCAATGTTGTATTTAAAAAGGGTTCCCCATTAAAAGACGGTAAATTTTCATTTTTTGAAAAATAATTCTTTTATCTGAAAAAATAAGATTGTTCTTATATTATGTCTAAGAAACTCATAATATATACTCTAAAATTATAAGGATTATATAAAATACAAAATTTATTTAGTAGTATTTATAACAACTTTTTAATGGCTATGTACGTGATGATGCGCTTGAACTCAGTGTTGCATGTAGTGGAAGTTATTGAATTATTTTCAAAAAATAATGTACTATGAAATCATGGGGTCATATATTCTACCATACTTCAATAAATTGTTTCCTCACAATTTAAAATCATTATTTGAAAATAAAAGGTTAAAAATATAAAATACCTTTGTGGAAAACCGACATAAAAAATTGGGATAAAAAATTTAGTCTTAATAAGATGGAAAGGGAATTGAAAAGTCACCACCAAATTATGATCTAAATTATGAGGAAAATTATGGAAATTATAGAAACGTGAAAAACGTAAATATTTATAGGGAGTTAAAAAAGGAATCAATCACAAACAAGTGTAAAATTAACGTTCTCAAAGCCATCATACTATGATGATTTAAAATATCATCGGTTCAACAAAACACAAGTTATTAGGATAAATAAAATTTGGTTTTAAGTTCCCTTCCCTAATTTTTATGGATTATTTTCTTTATATAATAAGAGAACAAAAGTATACTTGACATGTAGAGTTACATCATTTAACTAATTTGTACCACAAATTCATCTTTCTATTTAAAAGATTGTAGAACTTAAAAATATTCTATTTATCCTAATCGTATATGGTTTCAAAATAATAATAATAACATTATAATTCATATATAAAATCTTTTTTAAAAACTTAATTAATCAATTCATGAAAACATGTTGGCTAGTGGTAGGTGATTCACAATTGTTGCCTTTCGGTTGCTGGTTCAGGTCTTTCAGTCTTTCCAGATGTAACGGATTTTCAGCCGACCTTCGGGTTATCCATTTTATAACAAACCAAAAATAATCTCTAGAAATTATTTAACCATGAAAATAGTATCAAATGTAAAACATAATAGTTTCCAACCTATAGACTTATCCAAAATACATCTGTCCATACTCAAAGTAAAAATATTTATAAGGAAGGTAAACAAAAAAAGATCAAATTTCCTTGTAAAAACATGTGAACACATTCATCATGTATTCTTTTAAAACACTGAATCATCCTGAATTACCATAAAACCGTATTGATTACATTCATGCTCCCTTATTCATTAAATAATTCTTTATATACATCTTCCATAAAAAAATTTTGGAAACTACAATAATGATGGAATATAAAAATCATTAATCAATTTCAATGTAGTCAAGAATATCCAATATAATTTATCTGAATCAACCATATATTATTCCAAAATCACTACATCAATATTAGGACCATATTAATTATTATCTTTTCTATAACAATGTAATTTTCAAGGAAATATTATAACTTTTTGTTGAGTCCCATTTTATAGTACCATATAATCTCAAATACTGAACTAAATAGTACTGCAGTACAATTCTTATTTCCTTCCATAATTCATATAACTGGTACATCATCTATACAATAATGAAATGACATAATTCATTAATTACAACATATGAACACTAGTTATTCTTATTAATTTGTGGTAATATCATAACATGATTATTATCCAATAGCATCATTCGAGGCATACTATGGTGATTGGGAAATTGATTCACATAGTGTCCCAACTCATTTCAGAGGAAGAATTGTATATTTGAAATCTTTTTCATACCCTTGAAATCATGTACTTTGTTTCCATTTGCTATAAACATATAACAAACAAACATTCCCTTCAGGAATGTTCCAGGGCGGTTCTTCCAATAGTAATCACATATTGAAATATCATTCTTTCTCATCTTCCTTTTATCCAAATTTCTCTATTCCATTCTTATCTTCTCTTGCATCCCTTCAAATACATAGGACTCAGAGAATTCATTACTTATCTTATTAAAACATGATACTATGTCTTCATATGATGAGAATACATGGAAGAATATTTTCCTTCTAAATGATAGCTTAATACAATGAAAGATATGATACTTCTTACTCTTTGGATCATACGTATGGTTGGAGTTCTCATTCCTTCTATTGGCCACCTTTTCTAAACAATGGAATACACTAGGCCAGTTTATGAATTGCAATGAATAATTAATTAGTTTTAAAATAAAAAACATTAATAGAACAGATTTTGGATATAATCCATAATTATCAAAAAAAATTATTTTAGGAAATATATACTTATAAACCAATCATAATGGTTTGTAAGAAAATTATAATTATCCTAAGCATATCTCCCAGATGTTTCGTAACAAAAAGTGAAGCAAGACTCGTTGTCATGCACCAGTTCTTGTTTGATTATAGCTCTAGGTAGTGTTTTCGTGATTTACCCCAAGGTACATCTGTGCCAGAGCCGCCACTACCTGCTCGTATCCAGACAGAGATATATTTCATGGAAAACTCACAATATCTCTTCAATAAAAAATTATAGGAGGTTCTTCTATACTAATCCTTAAAATCTATCATATGGATATGTCCTCTAATCAGAATATATCTAAATCTATAATCCAATGTTTATTACTAAAATTCCTCTGATACCAACTGTAATGCCTAAACCCCAGTGACCCTGAGTCAGTGCATTACAAAGTATCATTGCCATGATAATAAAAGATCATTTCTCGAAAGATAAATTAGTTTAGTAGCCTTGGAAACACTAGATATATTCAGAAGTCTTATATTAAATAATAATGTGAATACTACAACAACATATTGTCCCTATATACAACACTCATATCCCCTCATACTACCCTGCCAGGTCAGTCATAAAATACTTCTTCACATCCTTGGAAAAATAAAACATAGAAAGGGGTGAACCCAGATGCTCAGTAAGGTTATCAATATAGCATGGTCTTTCATAAATAAGCAAAAATACTTAATGTAGTGTATTACTAAAACAAAATAATTTTAAATTATAACCTCATCATAATATTGGAAATATAAAATAAAATAATGTCATTTACTTATTTGCATGGATATTCTACAAGTCAAATAATCACATGCAATATCAATAACCACATTCATTATGATGGAATGCATAATGCCACACATTCTGAAACATTTTTTCAAGGATTCATCCAAGACAAATAAAAATGATTAAGGCCTCTGACAAATCCATATATCTAATTGGGAATGGACTCAACCAATTTGAAATCTAGTTTTCTCAGGGGACCTACTAATGCATTGAGGAGCTATAGCGTGCTTCATCAGTCACATACTAAGTCCAATGCATTCCTCATATGGAATGTTTTAAACATAACATAAACATTCCTATTAGATGAAGAATAAAAATTATCAATACTTTATCCATAATCCATGAATGGTATGAAATAACACATCCATAGTAAAATATATAAAAAATCCTTCAATACAAAATGGAATATTTATATCATAATAAATCAACATCAAACAAACATAATATCCATAAAAGTTTTTTGACATAGATGAAAATAATTTGAAAAAATCTTTGATAGAAATTTACAATTTTCATGAAAACATTTAAAATTAACACAATTAATAATGGAATACATTTTAATTCATTTTGGAATCAATGTTTCCCATAAATCTTTGAATCTTTTTAAATTAATTATCAATTTAAAACATTCATGTCCATTTACAGAAATCCTTAAATCAAACATCAAAAAATGGGCGTTAATGATAATGATTTAGAAGAATATATCATTAAAAAATTTAAAATTATGTTTTAGTATAAAAAAATCCAAAAAAATAATCCATTTGAAAATTCTTTCATGAAACATGGACATGGATAATAAATATGTTCCAGAATATACTTACATAAAAATAACCTCGGATAATAAAGAGATTGTGAAATATACCTTTAGCTTGTACTTTTCCTTGGAAAAGGGTATGTTAACCTCATGTATAATGGATAAATAATTGTTATTAAATTATAAAAGAATCATATACATTAATATGATATCATATATGATCTTTTAACATTGTTTTGTTAATAATATCTTAGTATTATCATCGTTTTGTGTGTTAACTGATTCTTTTTCCTTTATATGATTTGTTGAGTAAGCCATGTTTATTAGGGATAAGTTTTATATTATTCATATTCATAATAATATTTAATATTTAAAAATTATTTTTAACCATCAAATGAATATTAGTCTCGAATATATACGATGGGGAATGAATCTCATCGCGTTCATGGAGACGGTATTCCGTACGTACGCACGAGCTACAATATCATTATTTTGATAATAAAATAATATATAATTGGATGGTACATCATATATACATAATCATTATCATGTTATAATTATTATTTCTATAAGTTACACTCATTATTATATCAATCCAAATTATAATTTATTTCATAACAATTACACCACGACGTGGAGACGCTAAGCCGTACGTACGCACGTATAGTGAAATGTCATTCGAAAGATGGATATAATAATGAAAATGGTTTTACCCTATTAATAATAACATAACAGTATATAGAAGATTCTGGAGTAGAGGGAGTTATTTAGAGAACTTTTTGGGATCTCTGTGGAGAGCTCTCTCCTCCCTCATCTTATCCGTTTCTCTGTTCTTCTAGGGTTTCTGAGTCTGTCCTTCGCTTATCCCCTTGGCTCTCAGCTATGCCCCTTGGCTCTCAGCTTCTTTTTTCCTCTCCCCTGCTTGCTGCTATTTCTAGGGTTGTTCTTGTACGTCCGGGGAAGGCATGTATTCTGGACTCCCTCTGTCGACTTTACCTGCTCTGGTGTCAGGTACATTCATGCCTTACTAGGATTGGTATGGTATGGAGTTATCCTGGAGGCTTTGGGATCATGGTTTGGTGGATGTTGGGTTTACAGACACTAGCAGAGTCGACATCTCATTCTCGGCTGCCCAAACCTACTCCGATCTAGAGTCCCACCTCTACACTCCTAGATTTCGGGGTCTCATTCCCGGCCCTTCTTAAGTGTGTTTCAATGTATATGGGTTTCTTTTTTTCATTTAGATGGTTGTTTATTTTCGTCGGTGGTTTCATGCCATTTCTTATTTGTTTTTCTACATAAAAGCATTCAGTGATGTTTTGGCTATTCAGAATTTGTCTTCTGGAGACGTTGATTATTCTCGGTGTTGCTATCTGCTGGTGTTATTAGCGACAGTGAAGGTGGAGCAATGTTGATATGGGTTTTTACTGATTTTTGGACTCAGTTGAAGGCGGAGACAATGAAAATCTAGTGATGGTGATGAGAGACTCTGGTGTAAGGTCTCTTCGGTGATTTGATCTGAATTATTGTTGGGGTTGTGATAGGACTTGGTGTCATATAGTTGACGTCTCAATGAATAAGGATTCCAGTGGGTCTCGCTGGCATTCTATCCTGGCACTGTCTGCTCAATACTCTTCTCTTGATCTAGTACATCACCTCCCTCTCTGAGGTGGATGCGGGTGGAGTTCTTCTCAGTTCCTTTGGATGTGATTTTGATCATACAACTCAAGTAGGATTATGGTGATGACTCATCTATGTATGTTCTGGTCATTGGATCTTCTATGATGATCAATCGGTGATGATAAAGGCCTTCAGTGTTGGCGGTAATGAAGTGCAGCCGACAATGACAAGTTGCTAATGACATTTTAATAGTGATGACCCTCTGTGAAGGCTGTGATGGTGACGATTAGATGAGGTCGGCGAGGTGATGATGGTGGAGACCGCGATGTGGGTTCTGTCATTTTGGGATTTTTTGGTGGCTTGTTTTTTCCACGGTATGAGTTTTCATTTTTTTAATTTGAATTTCCACTTTTGATTGTGCCTTTTCATGATATTGTTTTTCTAGATGGATGTGTTTGAATATTTTTTGAGGTGTTTGAAAGGATCCCACTCTACCAAAAAGTGGTTTATTTTTGAAAATAAAAAAAACGGGATTTGGAGGAAGATAATGGATTTATTATTTAATAATGTAAATAATAATTAAATAGGAAGTGAAAGATGAAAGGAACTTGAAAGAGGTTGTTGAAAACATTACCTCTTCTTCGGATTCTTCCATTAGATTTGATCAAAAGGGATCCTTAAGATGAATTTCTAATATAACATAGGCCTCTTTGTTGAAGGGAGGATAGTTGAAGGGTTATTTGGGTAGAGTTGGACAGATCCAAATTCCATTGAAGTTGTTAATTAATGAGAAAGGGAGTGCCCTTTTATAAGAGGGGTGAGGGGCACCTTATGAAATGCTACAAATATTAATTTAAAATTAATACATATTGGGTATATAATTTCTCAAATGTGACTTATTTCATGGATAAGGTGTGTATGGGTCGAAAACCACTCAAATAATAGGTTTTAGATACGTTTGGGTGATTATATTAACCTTATCTCTTAGATTTAACTCCTAGTTAATTATTTTTACATTTACAATGTGTTTTAGTTTTTATATATTATATGGTTAATAATCATACTATATATT
The DNA here is from genome assembly GCA_963277665.1 of Viscum album. Lineage (NCBI taxonomy): Eukaryota > Viridiplantae > Streptophyta > Magnoliopsida > Santalales > Viscaceae > Viscum > Viscum album. The sequence continues at coordinate 408,477,947 of OY728128.1, read as the reverse complement.
TCCAAGCAAACCCCAAGTGGATCATTAATGATACCACTACCATTATATTAGCCTTTTGTCAAATACATAGATTTTTAGGAATATAATATCAATTAATAATATAATATTTGTTTTAAAAACTCTTTTATGTCAATTTTGAAAATATTTTGAAATTGATTTTTCTGAAATCCAAAACAGAATGATTATTTCGAAAAAAGTTAATTAAATGAATATTAATATGTAATATTAACCAATTTAATTATTAAAATTCATAAAAAGTCTCTAATTACATTTATTTGTGTATTTATAATATCAATTATTTTAAATTTACATTAATACGATAATTAATGCATCATTATTGTGTCATAAATTTATTAATTTATATGTTTTCTAAAAAATAAAAAAACCATGTCGTAGGTAATTGTTTTGGATTTATAATGAATATTTATAGTCGAAATTATAACTTATATAACCCCTTGTAAAAGTTAATTTTCTAAATGATATTGGTTTATTTAATTTTTGACTTTACTGTAAGTTAATTAAAATAAAGTGTCATTATCCCTCTTAAGTGGATCCATGGGGTCCCCAAATCGACCAAAGATGCCCATGGTCGTACATGACTCATCAAATAATTTTAAGACATGTGATAAGTTAATTTTGAATTATTATAATATTAATTTAACCTTAAACTACCATATTTACTTTCAACCGTGTTAAATAAAAGTCAAAAGTTTTTATTCACAAAAAATTATTTTCAAATTATTGAACCAAATTATACTTAAAATTAACAACCATGTATGTAGGATTTTTAAAATTCAATTCATAGAAGTGGTAAGATTTTATTTTAATGAAAAATACAGTTTTTTAACTACTTCTAAGTGGTTTCACTATTCATCAAAAATTGATGTTTTTCACAAAAATATCAAATATTCAGTCTAAGATATATTTGATATTCTGAATTCAAAATTGATGAATATTTTACAACGTTAAAAACATAGATGTTTCATTAATTAATTTAAAATTAATTCCCGTTGTTAATACAAATAGAGGGTTTTTATGAAACTATATCTGTCAAAACATTGGCACTTGTTTATGCCCAATTTAAAAGTGAAATTTCATCCAATGACAAGAATATATTTAATTGATAAAAATATAATCTAATTAGGCTTTGAATCCTTTTTAAATTATAATCTATACATATAAAAAATTTATATTAAAAGGGATTTTTGAATTAAAATAAAATATTTATTTACTATTCATCAAAAATGAAATTTTTCAAAAAGTACTAAAACTTTACCCAAAGGAATTTTGATATCCCATTTCTAAATAAGAATTTTATTTTGTCAAAATGTATATATAAACATTTCAAATATTGGATTTTGAAAGGGTTCTCCATTAAAAGGTGGTAAATTTTCATTTTTTGAAAATTATTTCTTTGATGTGAAAAAATGATTTTTTTTCTTATATTATCTACGAAACTCATAATATGGATTCTAAAATTATAAGGAATATATATATTTCAATATTTAATTAATACTATTCAAAACCACTTTTGAATGGCTAGGTAAGTCGTGATGCGCTTCAACTCATTGTTGCGTGTATTGGAAGTTATTGAATAATTTTGAAAAAATAAAGTACTATGAAATCTCGGGCTGTCACACATTAAATATTTTCTAATACATTATTGAATTTGAAATAAATACTTTTGAATTATGAATTTTGAGTCATCATACAATGTTTTATTCATGAAAAAATAACTGTTTTCAATTGATTATAAATGAAATCAAATATAAGTAATAATAAACTTGTAAACACCCATAATCTGTGTATGGATTTCATGAAGAACAAAATAATGTTGTTTGGTTTAGATATTAGATGGTTATATCTATATTTGGTTTATTGACTCCGGTTATGAAAAAAACATATATCTTATAGAAAAAACATTCCCATCAATTTTTTTAATTGAAATGGGTAATATTATCATAATGAACAAAAAATAGTCAATGGAACTAAATATATCTTAGTGGTAGAGATATAGATAATATCTTTGTATAATATATTACCAACATTCATATTTTGTTAAATGAAAAAGTTATTTTTGATTTATGTAACCTATGGGGAGATATTTAACAATATTAATGATTCATTTAAAACACTAAGAAAAAGCAAGAGATAGAAATCATGGAATGAAAATAGTTAATTTTATATTCATTAAATAAAATTTTCCATAAAAGAATAGGGATGACATAGAAAATAAATTTAGGAATATATGGAAATAATAATAAAATATTTCTACAATGTATTAGGATAAAAATACAAGTATACTAATACATTCTTGGATTTATTTTTTGCAATCATGAAAAATTCTCATCACTTAATTTATGGAATAAATTAATTCCTTGAAATGGAAATTGTATGTCACATATTTTCATTGTATTTGATGTTAATGAAATGTTTTATCAATATGGAGATGAAATTTTAGATGACTTTCATTGTCAATAGAATATAAGAGATGAAAATAATTACTCATTTCCATTAAATATGAAATTTTTCAAAGATGAAGAAGAGTTGGGTTAAAATTCGAAACATGATATAATTTTGGAAGGAAATACCATGGGGATTTCATAAAATACATGATAATTTATTAAAAGTGCATTAATATGTGACCCGAAGATCCTGAGTGTAGAGTAATGTTTAAGGTAATTTTTTTTAGTTATTCAATTTTTAGGATATTTCAAAACTATTCAACTAAATTCTATAATTTAGATATAATATAATTTAAACATTTCTAATGGAGTAAGAAAGAGATTATAAATTTCATATATAGAGATTTGATGTTATAAATGGTATTATTGTAGTTACTCTAATCATTAAATCAAGGCCAGATAAGATATTATTTGATTCTACATCTATATAATCTTTCATATCTTACATGATTACTAATAATAATTAATAATCAAATAATACATTTAAGAAAAAGATCTGTGTTAACCATCATAATTGATATCTTCTTTCAGTCATAACATATTATTATATATATATATATATTAAAATTCATTATATTTTTGTTGTCTCAATTTTTGTTTTAATAATAATGGTTAACATTGACATAAATCTTGATATAGATTTTAAATATCACTATAAGAATAGAATTTATTTCCCATAAAGGGAGAATATAATATATAATATAGGAAATGAATTCCATGCTTTTTAAGGAGTTAATTCATAAGTTGGATATATTTTAAATGAAAGTCTAGTGGTTCATCTTGGAAAAATTTATAATGAAGAAGAAATTAAAATACTACTACTGAATGAGATGAATATTCATATAATAATAGATTTCTCTATTATAAAAAAACTATGTAGATGTATTTATTTGGGTAATCACCTAGAAATCTACATGGAAATGATGTGGAAATACCCATTAACTATATCAATAATTAGAAAAATATTTAATCAACCATATTAAATTGATCTAAAGATATTGGTAGATTTGAGACACTGAAGTGGGATTATGGACAGAACACTTTGATAGAAGAATTACCCCTCCTTGTGGTGGTAATTGTTTCCATCATGGTGATGGATATGTAGGTGCTCCTTGTATAGTTCATGGTATATTATGTTTCAATAAAATCATACAACCATATACTAAATCATTTAATAGAGAGATACAAGGTGTCCATTAGAAACAAGGGTCAGTTGAATGTGGGATAGTGTAGCTATATTAAATAGAAGAATTTAATCTATATATAGAAGATATATTTTACGGTATGATATATGACTAATTCAAATGAGAAATTCTTTTATATACATTGGGATTATCCATTCCACTATCACCAAAATAATTTTTTTAATATTTTTATATTTTAGTGAATGTTTTATCTCATGGAATTCTACTAGAGTCTCCTACTAGTGGTGATCCCCAACTCAACCATATATGAAAATGATTTAATACTTACATGGGAATGGTGTAATATAATAGTTACTACTTTTTGGTAATTATGAGGCCCTATGATTTTATTTATTGGATTTAATATTTCACTAATACAATACCATTGTGGATTGATATTAGTAGGAATTCTTATATATTATATCCAATGGGTCATCGTTTGTGTTCACTAGCGATTCTCATTTATAAGAATGATATAGAATAATCCAGTTTCATCCATAAACATATTAATTAATGGTATTATTAATTTTTATATGAAATTATCTAGTTGATCAAATTACAAATAATAGTGTTGGAGTATTAGAAACATTTATAAAGAATACTATATGGCTATACATTTATCAAGAGATTTATTTTTGCATGTAGTTATATCATAGGACCACATAAATGTTTTTTCTTGTTACATATCCCCAATATAGTTCTAGGAGTTATATCAAAAATAGTGGGGGCAAGCCCATTTATTATGAAAAGAAAACGTGAACCCATTTATAATGGGTAATGGTGGACCCAAAACAAATATGGACCAAAGTCGTAAAGGTATGTAGCCTTTTAAAAAATGGCCCTATGTCCAGTGTGACAAACTCATTACAAAACAAACCCAACAAGTCCAAACAATGAAAACTATCTGTCAATCCATTCCACCACTACCAACCCGACCACCTACTGATTGAAAACTCCACCCGCCACATCAGAGTAGACCACACTGTCGTGACTCCTACAAGAGGCTCCAGTGTTACCAAATCAGTCATAGGCTGGACTGATGCAGCTTCACCCCATGAGTCGCCTGCTCCCGCACCTGAAGCCTGCCTCGACCATTTTCATAAGGCCCTGTCGAAGTGTGTTTTGAAACACCACCTTCCAGAGTGGAACCACACATCCATCGTTTTCCGCATCCATAGACCGACTGATACCATACTTCTCGACAATGGGGATCCCACACCCCCCAAACCCGTTATGCTTCTTCGTGACACAACAAATCCCTACCAAACAGGATTTCAAAGCTAGTGAAAGCTGACGCCATCATATCTACTACATCGGCAGGACATCAAACCAGGAACTCATCACCAAATCCATATCTGCACATGAAACTATTTCATCACGACGTTAATGCCAGATCCCGTCCTCGTGCACCCAGATTCGACAACGCCACAACTGTTGTAGCTCAATAAATTCATCCTCGCATCCAATATCACATCTGTAACCGAGGGGAATCCTTGTATGTATATATTTATAATATATTCAATAATGGATTCATGAATCCAAGCATATTGACTATGGTGGATTTTTTATATATTTTTCCAATAATTTGGATTGTATTTTGAGGATATATAGTGAATATCAAATGAAAAATCACATAAATTTAATGGAAAATATCATCTTCCAACGATGGAGGATATTTTTATCTAGATGAATGGGTAATAGTGGTTCTCTAATAATAAAAAAAGGTTTATATATTACTATATTTTCAAAATAGATAAAATATATTTCAAATATAGGATTTCAATGTCACAACATGAATTATTATCTTATAGAGATATCATTTAGGGTTTTTGTGATGATTTTCACTTGGATTAACACATAGAACAATGAAACAATATCACCTTATGTGTAATTTTGGCATTAGATAATTATTTTAATAAATTAAGTTTGGGCCATTAATTTGTTTCATAAGATCTCTATTTTTGTTTTAGATTTTTAGATTTTTTAATTTTCTTCAGTTTTTCAAGGTTAGGATTGTACATATTCCTACTATAAAAGTGGGACTTTTAGAGAAAAAATTAATTATAATTGTTTTTTAATGGCTAGTTGGACTTTTGGGTTCTTATGAGTTAGAATGTGTGGCCATTTTTCCCTAGACAGATGGACCACATTGTCACCACATGGGTTGGTAAACCATATTGGAAAACTATGTGGGATTCCTAGTAAATAAATTATATATTTAAATATATATTGTTTTCTTATTTTACATTTATTTCATTTCTCACCCTCATTCTACCCAAATCACTGGCATTTATTTCCCTAGATGAACTCCATTATCGCATGCAAACCCTCTCTTCCATGCTCCACTCTCCTCACCATTTCTAATGATAAATAGTTCATAATTAGTAAATTATTTTTTTCGTTGTGGTCATTAATTCATAATTTCAGTATATGTGGAAGATATATATATGATTTTTAATATGTTCAATTTGCTGATTATTGGAACAGATTTATAGGAGTGGTGATTCTTGGTTAATTATTATGGGTCCAAATTATATTAATGGAAGTAAAACATGTATAGATGTTTTTTATGGAATTTGATGTCATTTTTTGGTAATTATTATTGGTATAAATTGAGTGATATATTGTGATGATAGTCAATGTAAAAAACATGTGTTAAGATGGGGAAATTATTTACAACATTGTTCGTAATATTAAATAAAACCCTGAAATTTCATTTGCATTTTTCACTAATACTATCATGAAGTGGATGAAGATTTGGTTGTCCATGTATTTATCTGGAAAACTCATTAAAAGTCATTTATAAAAAAACTGTGAGGCCTCCCCTCATGATATCCAAAGGAATATTAGGGTAGCCAATGCTTATGTTATAATAAGGGTCTACTAAAAACTATCCTGAAGGGGAAATAGGGTAATCTATAGGACCATGGAGTTACCCCCATGTATAATGTTCTTATATATTATTGTGGGACCATGCATAAGACCTTCAAATTGCAAGACCACAAGCATGAAATGATTGGACCAGTTACCCATAGTGAAGTTCACATAGACCCCTTGTGTCATGGCCCCTAGGTGTGTTCTATATGATGGATTTTGGTTTCTAACCACAGTTCCAGTTTGAATTTTCACTATAATGAGATGAGTAAAAAAACACAAAAAAGTATACTGAGTTTTCGATGTGGGATGATGTTATAAGGTTAATATTCACCAGAATAATGTAATAACCAAAATAACACTTTCCATATGTTATAATATCCACTTTAAATGTGATATATCTGATCCATGCAGTATTTTTTCATTAACCTACGACGTATGGCCCCTTCATGATTAGAACCCTAAATATCGAGGTTGTTTATGAAACACCCACATACGATACTAGATTCAATATGAGATCAACCATGGTACATATTTAGATTAAAATGATGATATTAAGGATTTTAAAAAAATAAAAAAAAGATTTTTGATGTCGGTATGGGAATCATGTGTGCTTCAAGAAAAAACCCTTCTTGAACAAATATTTGAAGAACAGAAGACAAAAAATTATCAAATTCATATGCAGGATCTTCAAATGTATTTGTATGTTTATAAATTAGTAAATAAATGATATCCAAAAAATAAATAAAAATTATTTTTGGTGATGCTTTGTAGCGATTAAAAAAGTTCTTTGCAGTTGAGATATCAAAAATCCAGGTAGTACGCAATGAACCCAAATAGTTGTTATAATGCATGTATGTATTACATGATAATGGATTTTAAAATCTTATATATTGTTTTTTGATGATCTAGTTGGCTTCCTAGTTGAGTTATTGAATAAAAACACCCAGATGAATAAATGGTATCACAATCAAAGTAAAATAAAATTCATTGTGAGATGTTTCCTGGTAGTGATTAATTGCCTTTAGTGTTTATGGATAATAATTACAATTCAATGCAGATATCATTAGTAAATCTATGAATATATAATTTGTGAATAACATTAAATAACTATAAACATCAATTCACATCACAAAATTTTCTTGTGGAAACTAGTTCGAAAATCAGTGAATGCATTATAATAAATATGATGATAATTCGAAAAAGGGATCTATACATGTCTATAATTAGAGAATTTGAGTTTTCTGAACTGAAAATATGGTTTCTTGAGAAATTTATTTATCACTTTAAGATAATCCATTATTTTCTTCTGTATAAAAATAATGTGCATAGTGTTTTCTGTCACATATTTTTATCATGGGATAATTATTTAATTCACATAATTTAGTAGTAAGAATAAATAAGTAGCAGATATTTTAGAATTCATAAGATATATTTTGAGGAAGTACTAGTTCACTATTTTATTCACTAACTGAGATTGAGACATCATAATTATAAGGAAGCATGGAACAAGAATTTATTTCACTAATGCAACGAGTAAAATTTAGGTGATCAATAATTTATGAATAATAACATAAATCTTTTAAAAGTTACTTGAATAGTTACACAAGAAATTTTGATAAATATATATTTTAAAATAAGTTTAAAAAAATAAATAATTGTGTATCAATCCCTGAATAAAGGAGGAAGTATCTCATTTTGATTTCGGTGAAGAAGTCTATTGTGTGACTTGGGGGAATATAGTGTAGATTCTAGATTATGATAATGTGTATTCTAGTATCCATTTGTGATAAAGTATAAATAACATCTTATTTATATTTAGGAGATATACCATGTTACTCTGTATCAAACAATTTAATTGTTTATGGGATTACTAGAATGAAATTTTGTTTGGGGTGATATCCAACATGACTATGAGTTAGTCATTATACCGATCCTTGAATATTATCATTCTATACCATTTTATTTAAAATAATATTTTAGGTAAGAATATGAGAATCAGGAATATTATATTGAGGATTTAAATTGATAAATTGTTTTATTTGAAAATATGATATTTTTAAATAGAAAACGGGATCCCTGATGCACTCGTCCACATCTAAGTGATATTACACATACCTGGAAACATTAATTGGCATTAATATTAATGTAACCACTAAATGATCCAATGAAATTCATAGTATTGGGAATATATATTCTTTATAAAACTGGTAAATTTATATTTTTAATGGAAAAATCTATCATTGCAGAAAAAAATAGGATAATATCATTTCATTTATCACTAGAGAAAGATTTGAAATATCTAGCTACAATGAGAGATCTTCTCTATATTGAGAATGGTTTTATGAATTTTGATGATATGGGGGACATGGATATGTTTGGAAGGGATAAAAATTCAAATATTTATGGATTTATCAGAGAAGGTATACACAGAAGTTAGGGTTCTCAAAACCACAAATAAAATAGAGGATAAATAGATAAGTAGTTATGTTGGAAACCATAATGTCAAATAATCTAAAATGAAAATATAGAGATTCATATTTTATGATATAAAAATTGGTGATGAAAATTATCTTGAAGACTAAACTACAAGAGTATATTATCCTTTTAATTGAAACATATGTTTGTTGAGACGTTGGATGATTTAAACATCGTGAATAAACTAATTAGAATCATTAGAGATAGATTTTATTAAAATGTATTTATAATGAAATATTTAGTAGATCTACCACTTGATGAACTCCATAGTATTTTCATATCATATGAAATAGTAAGAATACATGTAATTTCAAAGATATATAAAATATATTGATTTTAAATTCATGGTAAAAAGTAAAAATAATCATCAAGATAAACAATAATAATGAAATTTTGATGGTGATGTGGCTGAAGTCAAAAATAACCAATTTTGGTCCTTGTTTATAGGTATTTAAAAAAGTGAAAAATTGAAAATAGAAAGAATCCATCACAATGATTCAACTATCATGGGTGTTTGAATTTTTCATATTAATTTCCAATGAATAATGTCAATGTCACCAAATTTGATTAATAATCAAAATAATTAAATAAATGATATATAAAATAAAAAAGTGTCAATGATTGGGTAGAAGAAAATGTAACTTAAAAAATATAATGGATATCATATGAAATGTACTTTATGAATCTTTATCATCATGCGATGGGACAGAAGATGAATTAATATCATTATATTAGAAATATTTTAAGATCAAATCCAAAAAACTAAAGACACATTTGATGATGTATAAGCTGAAGATAAAACTGATCTCTAGTAGAACATGAAATATAAATTTGAAGCTTCTACATTAAATAGTATGTATCTCAAGAAGCAGAAAAGTGAACTATTGAAGGAAAATTATGATCATGTAACAAAACAAGGGAAACATCATAACGTTATAATAGAAAATGTTATGTAGGTAGGTGATCATGAATAGAAACATTAATATATTTAATACATTTAATTTTAAAAAACATAATTTAAAAAATACAATATTGGTTCATTAATAAGTAAAAGATAGAGTTAACATAGTATTACTTTATAAGATAGTGAATGATCATGAAGAATGATATTCCATGAAACTTGTACAATTATTTGAGACTAATTAAATTTTCCTTTCATCTCAAAGTATATATATTGGGGATGATAAAATAAGTCTTCACAAATTTTGTTTAGATTAAGGTACAATAATATAAAGATTCTATGAAGAATGGTCCACATAAATGTGTTTTCTCCAAACCTTATGAATCCCAATGTATATTTTTTATTTTGGAAAATGCATGTTTGAAAGAGAAGACTAAATCTAAATAGACCGGAAGTGAAAATTAGAAAAAATCAATAAAAAAGGAATACTGGAATAATTCTTATAGAAAGTTTCCTCAAATTTAGAAACACCTACAATCTATCAAATGAAGGAAAAAATATTTTGATAAAAAAAATTATTAGTAAGAAAGATCAAGGTTCGTAGCATACTGATGGAATTTTGGAGTGTTTGATCATAAAAATGATCCATATTGGTATAAAAAATAACTATCAAGAAAGAGGCATTCATAATCATGGAGAAATGAGGTGAAAAATATATTAAATTTATAGAATGAGTGGCTTGTGATCAATATATCATTAAAACCGTCATCATAGAACAACTTTGAATAATAGAGGGATGTGTGTGATAGAGGTAGTTAATATGGTCACATAGTTATTGAATGAAAAGTTATATATCCATGATTGATTTCACACAATGTAAATATGAAGAAAAACTAGTTTATGATGGAAGAAATAGTTAACAATGTTTAATGTGAGAAACCTAAATAATAAGATAACATCATAAAAGAATGATTTTTTAATTAGCCTCAAAAACTATTTATGTTTAATAAAATGTATAATTATAAGAATCATTCTGAGGTGAAATTAAAGTTGTTGTGATTTTTGAATAAGTGAATGTTGAATATAAGTAATCTATTTGTGATGAATTAAAAATAATATAGTGTGAAAGGTGTTAACAACCTGTGCATAATATATGATATCATATGAAAATTATATTTTACAAGGAAAAAATCATGAATAAGATGTGTAATATAAAAAAATTTAACATAATACTATAATAGAAAGTACATCCACATTATAAGTGTAGTCTATTGATGAAAGATCAGTCACACCAGCTAAGGAATATATGAAGAGGAATAAAAATAGATTGAGTGGGAGATCTCAGAATAAATATTATTTCTCAGAAACAAGGAGGTTCCTCATTAATAGATTATATATGAACTCATGTGAATAAACATTCAGGGAATTGAAGAATATGGGTTCATACCATGAGGGGAGTATTGATCAAAGAAATCTATTAAATAAAAATTACATATGGAATATGAAACATTGATACCATTTTATATAATTTAATGTTGAGTAATATCAATCAAACGTTCATAATTGTGTCATAAAAATATTAATTATATCAATTAATAGTGATTTCTTACTTGATAATGAGATATGAAAAAGTTTGAGATATATATAATCACTTGAACTTTCTAATGTGTTTGTCAAAGTATATGTATTATTTAACATCACATTGATACATTTGAATATTTATAATCATTTTAATGGGAATTGAGAATTTCTTAATAATTATTTCACATTAATTTTACTTAATGGATTGATTATATATCCTTTTTGGACAATATTTTTCTGAACACTCGGATATCCTGCGTAGAATTATATTTAATTAACTAAAGGATATTTTAAAATAGAACCATGTAATTTCATCATTCTCTGAGAATTGATCTTTACATATTCATAATAGGGAGAGAAAATGATTTTGTGAAAAAATATGAGATCAAAATACCACACTTACCATTTTCATTTATTTCTAATAAGGTAGAAAATATTATTGACATTAAAATGCTAATACGTATCAATAATAGATAAAATGGACGAGATTAAAGTGAAAAAGATAATGATTACTGAATCAATATTGTCCTTTTCATTATTATATAATAGTTCCAATATATTTGAAAGAATTCTAATTGAAGAAGTCGATGATCGATGTTTTTATTCATTGAGAATATTAATGGATGAAGTGGGGATGCCTAGATAGTTGTTATAGATCCATCCTACAGTATTGGATGTCAAAATTATAAAGTTCATAATTTTTTTATAATTGAATTTTACCATAGGAAAATTCTACTTCAGTTGATGTGATTATAGCTTGTGATGATCTTCAATGTCTAAGACATGTGTTGAGAAGGTTACATTGTTTAAATCATTATTTCAAACATTAAATACTACCATGAATAATGAATTACATTTTTCATGATGTTTCTCGAGAAGGGAATGAATTGGATTTGGATTTACATGTATTTATTTGGATAACTATTTAAAATTATTTTATAATGAATTTTTGGGAAAACCCTCTAAATTTCATAAGGTAACCAAGTGCAACCATTTCTGTTCACCCATTTTTTAATGTTATAAAATAAAACAATTCATATAATATGATCACCCATGTAATTTTGATCCATTGTATCTAGAATAGTGTTAATCAATAACCTCCAGCATATATCACCTTTATGAAATAACCCCTCATAATCGCGTGTTTGCAGATCATGCACCCAAAAATTGTAATGGCTACCATGAAAGATCAACCATGGTTTCTGTAGTGATTCAAATGGTGCTGTGTAAGGTTTACCAGAATGAAAAAACATTCTTTATAATGTTAGGATGTGAATTAAGTGTGATTCATAAACAAAACCCTTCATTAATGAAGCATTTTAGAATAGAAAATCGAAAATTATCCAACTAACATGTGGGATCATCAAATGTCTTAAGATGTATTTATTGTATTATGTATTGAGTGTTGTAAAGAAAAAGAAATGATTTTTGGTTTGTCTTTAATATAATTAAGAACATACATTGTGGATGATATGTCAAAATTCCATGGAGTACATGATGATATCATACAATTTTTTATTCATGTTTCAAGTATAAAATAATGGACACTAAAATCCAATGTGGATTTCATGGATGATGTAGTGGAGTTCAAGAATGATTTCAATAATAGTGGTTTGTGAAATAATAAATGTTCCATTGAGAAACGAAAAATAAAATTATTTACAAGATTCATCTTTATAGTGTTTCATTATAGAGGGTGTTTGTGGATAAGAATTAAAATTATTTGAGATTGTTATAAAAATGATATGTGGATATTCAATTCAAAGTCCATTGAATTTAAATAAACTACTTCACACCTCAACGAGTTATAATGCGATAACTTCATCGATAACTGCTGATTAATTGTTACAAATAACAGGTTTATTTTTAGAAAATAGATTCATATATGTGGAATATAATTAGATAATGTGTGCGTACTGAAGTGCAGTTCAATATTTATGAGAAATTTTTTTATCACCCACAGTGAAAATATAAGTTTGTGATGTAGAGAAATAATGTGAAGATAGTTTTTTTCTAAATAACATTATCATGAAATAATTATTTATTTAATTTAAATGAGAAGGAAAAATAAACGAGTAAAACAAATTTTAGAGTATTGATGATCGATATTAATGAAGAACCAATTAATTATTTTTTTTGAAAGTGAGGTTGGGACTTCTTTGTCAGAAGGATGAATATCCATTCATTTTTTCACCGAGACAACTGATAAAATATAGGTAATAAAAGATTTATGAGAAATACCAATAAGATTTGAAAAGGATAATTATTAGGTATGTGAGAATGATTGATCCAGTAATGTTAAAGAGAAATATCAATAGATAAACCTAAAGAGGATCAATCATATAATATATAAGAATGTATCTCATGGGGATTGTGTAAAAAATGTCTCTTGTGTCAATCATGATAAAAATTATCTTGTGTAGATTCTGGAGCATGTATGTGTGGATTATTTTTTATACCATGGGTTCAATATAAATAACTCCTATATTCATTTACTAGAGATACATTGGGACATGGATTTAAACAATATTATTTTTATGAGATTATATTAGAGAATCCACTTTAGTGAGAAAAACCAACATCTCAATGAGTATTTATTTTTACCAAACCATGAAAAACCTTATTTTTTGGGCCTTTGTATTTACAATGTTTTTCTGGTTAAGGTTGAGAGACATAAGAATATTAGATTGAGCTTTTAATAAGAGAAAAGGAATAATTGGAAATAAAAAACATGTTAAAAAAGAGATAACTTATTTAATCCTCCTCTCAATGATCACACATTGATCTAGGCACTTCAGTTTCAATTCAGTTCCTTTACGATTCAAGGAATATTTTTTAAGGTAAGCTCCCCTCTCCCATCCTAATTCCTTTTTTTCATATGATTCCCCTCTCATCATTTATAAGAACTGTAATCTGAACCCTAGGATAATAAGGATGACCTTATTTTTGTGTTTATTCCATTTTTATGTTCCATGTTGGGTCTCTCAAGTCTCTTTCTAGTGCATTTTCCCATCTTATGCTGAAGGAAATGCAATTCTTACAATTTTATGTCAACCAGAAACTTTTTTATATAGGTGCCTCTATAAATCCCTTACATTACATATTAAATTTTTTTGGGTATTTGAAATGAATTTTTATTAATTTTAAATGTAATTAACTTTAGTTGTATTCTTTAAATGATTATAAATTGTTTTTAAGGAAATTTCATTGGACCTATCCATATTCCATGTTCTTATTAAACTACTACATGTATCATTAATGATATTTCAATTGTTATTAAAATTGTCTCCAAGGTATTTGAATGAGTTTATAAAATTTTATTGGTTTATAATTAATTTTTTTAAATACTTGTATTGGTCCTTGTTTATAATATATGTTTTGGTGTAAATTCCAATATAGATTTTATAAATTGATATTATTATTTCAAATTTTATTGAAGCTTGATTCCACTGGGAAAAGGTTGTGACTAATATTGAAGTATTATTTTATTTAAATAATATACTAAAGCCTATTTTGATTTAATTTTTAGAAGCATGGTTTGAGGGTGTTTAAAATAAGGTTTTAAAACTATAAGTGTGAATTTAAAAATGGGATTTCATTATATATTGAATTTTTTTTAATTGGACATTGAAATGAAATTTCAAATGGTATTAAGAATTGATTGTGTGTATTAACATCTTATGTAGTTAATTTAAAAGAAAGTTCATTATTTTTTAATTACATTTATAATTTCATGACCACCTCTTGAGCCTTAGGGGTTTACCTTGATCCACTATGTATTATAACACCATTGGATATTCTCTTTATTGAAATCAATATTGTGATGATTATGCATTGATGTTTTCTTGGGATGATTCTTGATAGGATGAAAGTGGTGATCTTTTTTTATTTAAAATTATTATACACTTGAAACATGTGATTATTATTTTATCCCATCCTTACATAAATAGTCCTGGTAGTACTAGATATACAGTATTTGACCTGCGTGAAGGAAATCACTAGAATGATAGTGGGTTTACTTGGGAATTTTATCTTCTAGACAATTATATTTTCAATCTAGATTGAGTATATGCCTCAATTACATAAAAATATTTCTCTATATTTTTTAATGGGAATGGTGACCTTGGTAAAATATGGTTCTTATTCCCATGAAAGGAAGTGTTCCAGTGATGTTACCATGGGTAGTTTGGTGGGACTCTCAATGATATTAATAGGTTCAATTCTGTCATCCTAGGTTTGTTGTCTCCAATTTAGGTATATTATTACAAGATCCCATGATTGATTATAATGCCAATATGTCCTTTTTTGTAACAATATGGTATTTTGTTTTATGACATGATTATATTTCCCTTTTTTTATTTTTTTATTTTCACTATTACATTAATATTTTTCCTGGGTGACTATTTACCTTTATTTGGTTTATGAATAAAATCCTTTTTGAATGGTTTAATTTGAAATGAATAGTCTATAAGGGTTTATATGCATGATTTGAAAAATAAAAAGGTTTTTATATTTCTTAATTAGTTTTAAATAAATGGGGATTCCATGTATTTTAATATGAAGCTATGAATTTCATGAGATGTAGGAAAAAATATTAAGGTATTAGGTTTTTTACATTAGTTTCAAGGTTTAATTTAAAATTTTTAACTATCCTGATTTTTATTTTATATAAATAGATATTTTTCAATATTGATCATGTGATTTGGTTTTATAAATCATACAATTTTGTTTTATAAATTAATTTAAAACTTGCATTTTATTATCTATTTTACTATGTGGTTTCCATAGATTTTGTGGGTTATGGTGTCCTATAGAGATCATATTTTTTTATTCATATTTTTTCTTAGCTATATCTTCTTGGTTCCCCATAGAACCTCTCACTAGAAATTGATTTATCTGAGGGAAATTATTGTTTTACCGAATTTATCCATAAATGTATGTTACTTATATTTAGTATGTACTGATTTTATTTTACTCTATTTTTTGACAAGAGGTCTATTAAATCAATTACTAAGTCAAATAGGATTTTACAATTTTCATTGGAGAGGGGGTATAAATAACTACACTTATTTGAAGCAATAACATCCCATGGGGGTCTTCTCTATCCAATGTATGGAGACTATAGTCAAGAGAGTGTTTTCTTTTATTTTTTTGTTTAATTCTTTTATTTTTTCAGTTTATTCGTATATGCATTTTTATTGTGGTCTGGATGGCCAATGTAAGAATATGTCATGGTGAATTACTATAATATTTTAATTAATGAATTTGGATGAACCTATTAACAAGTGTTTACTACAATTACTTAGAACTATTTTTGAACACATCGGAATAATTAATTCCATTAGAAACAGTGGTGGCCCAGTTCGAGAATCCTCTTGATGGATGATCCAAGGTGGTTTTTTATAAATTCCGTCGTAGGATTGGGTTATTCTATTATATAGTATCCCAACCCATTTTAATTCCATTTGTTTTGGGTTTCATGGTAAGATCATGTAATTATTTTTCATGAAAAAATGGGTATTTGGTGAATAGAGAGTATAGTTACCTCCGTCACTCCCTTTGTCTCAAGTTTCTGAAGGAATTGGTATTTGAAACATGATGAGTGTTTTGGTTGGATTCACCTTTAATGATGTGTTTATCCTAAAAAATCGAGTTTCCATATAGGTAAACTTGTTTTTTTATATAGATATAAATAATGTGTTAGTGGAGTGATGTTACCTTTAATGGCCAGATAAATGAGTTAATGACTAAATGCTCAATATTGAAATGAATTTTTAATTGTTTCATGGTTTGCCTATGGTCTGTTGGGACATGTGGTCAAGTCGAGTATGATTCAACATCCAAATTTAATTTACTTTTATAATAATCATGAGGGATCCCTAATGGTGAGTGATCATTAATGGTGGATGATGTGATGTTTTTAATGTGGATTCATATTTGTTGTGTGACGTTTGATCGTTTAAAAATGATGAAAATTTAGAGAATATTATTGGATCACAAATAATAAATTAGGAATATTTATATAATGGGGTTTTATTTTATGATACATTATTTAGTTTGGGAATTTACCATCTATCTAACTCTAAGAGGTTTTTAAGGAACAAAAATATCCATTGTGTAATCAACAGAAGTCATTGAGTTAAAAGATCAATGATATAATTTAAAATATTATCATTTAAACGTTGATGTTAGAACCATTAAATTAAATTAATGCATATGAATATGGTTAAATAAATAATTATATATATATATATATATATATAAATGATCAATTCAATTTTAAAATTATTAATAAATATGTTTTCAATTTTTAATAAAGGAATTTATTCTTCAAAAAATATGTTTTCTTGGAAAAATATTTTTATTAGCTTATTGAATGAAACTATTCTCATTAATTTTTGGCGATTTAAAATTTTTTCTATAAAATGAAAATTCTTTTTCAAATACTCATATAAATATAAATTAAGGATGATATTTAAAATTTTTTAGGAAATATTGATTTTTCAATGAATACTGATAAATGTGGATATTTGAAAAAGTGTCATTTATTAATATATATTTAAAATAATAAAATTCCAATGAGTATATAAAATGTTATAAATTTTATGTATTTATAAAATCATTATATTTAATCCGGATATTAAATTTCATGCATATTTATATGTTAATCTAATATATGTTTATTTTTACACTTGAAATCATATTATTTTTTAAAATACTATTTTAAAGTGCATATTTTGATTCCATTTTAACTAATTATAATTACTCGCAATTATTACTAATTCAAATTAATATATATAAATTTATATATATATATATAATAGAAATAAATTAAATTATTTTTACTTTTCATATATTTACAATAAGATAATCTAATTCTTCAAAAAAGGATTTCTCGACAAAAATATTTTTCAACACATATAAGGGTTTTATTTTAAATTATATTTTTATAATTATAAGAAATGAATTTGTTAAATTAGATTCAATATTATAAATAAAAATAATATATATTATATAATAATATCCATAATTTAAAAAAAATGAATAATAAAAATATTAAAACAAATAGTAAACATGGTTAACAAAATTGAAAGGGTAAAATTCAGTAATCCCAAGATGTAAAGAGGATAAAATATTCATAAAAAGAACATTTTTAGTGATAAAGGTGTTTCTAGGATATATTTGAAATAAAATCCTGAATTTTTTAAAATTTTAGGATCTTTTTTTGATAGTGAGTTTACAATAATGAATTGTTCTATGTATTTACAATATTTACTACTCATCCCTTATAAAAAAGAACAACTCCCATTAATTATTAACACAAATCAATATATTTTGATTAAATAGACTCTATGAGTTTCACTCCCTAACATTCCAATACACATTGTTTATCTTCTACTATTCTCAAAACCCTATCCTTTGTTTCCTTAAAAAGATATCCATAGAAGGTCCTTCTCAGTGATGGCAATCGTCTTCACCGAGATCCTTATTTTTTACCATTTATTTCTTCAACGTAGATTAATTATTACCAATTCCAATATAATAACTCAATTATATTATATATACTTATATTTTATAATTTTAATTTCATTATTTTCTTCAATCCCATCTTCCATCAAATGGGAATAAAAATCGTATTTCATGTGAATGGCATAATATCATCTCACAAATAGATCAAATTCATTTTACATCATTTTCTCTGAAGGATGTTAATTATGATGTGTATAATTTGTATATATGGTATTCATGAATTATTAATAATTTTTTAAATGTAACATAACAGATACTTTATTAGCTAAACAAATGTGAAATATTGATAACAGGGTTCATTCGTAAGACGGAATACCACATCGTGAAGGGATGTGGTTCTATTTTCACTGGATCAAATGGATGGTATATGTAAGTGTATTTAATGAAAAATATTATATTTTATTATTATTATATTTATATAATTCTATATTAATACTTATGTTCTTTTCCTCATGATCTTTGAAAAATGGAAACATTACAATTTTGTACATATGACCAACCTTCACCATGATTTTATCATAATTTATTTTTTATAATTCAGAGTCATGGTAAATTTAAAAAGGATAATTTATGTATTATTTGATTAATATTATTCTTAATTTGATGAAAAAATGACTCATTTGACCATACTCAAGACACATATGACATTTTGAAATTAAGAACTAAGCGACCTCAAAACTACAAACTTGGACATTATTAGTTAAGTTATTAAATAAATTGTTTAAATAAATGCAATAAATTTTTTTAGTGTAAGCGGATAGTAATGAAAAGATTATTTATAACTATATAAATATATAAAATTTTATTTTATAGGTGTTAAAATACATACATGATAATTTACAGACTTGAGTTAAGTGTTTCATTTCAAAACATCATTCTTTGAGACACATGTTCTTTTATGCTTCAAATTTATTTTTAATGGTTTATACAATACTCATTTAAATATTATATCATGAATAACTCATACTTAAAGATATTTTATTTTACCAGTCATCTAATTTTATCATTTAATATTATGTTACAAAGCATTAAAAATTGATATGGTTTTATGTTTCATTCTTATTTAAATTGGGATTATTTATACTTGAATTTCATTTGAAGGAAATTATATCATCATTGTATAGTAAATCAAATCAAATTTATTATTCTCTAGTTATCCAATAATTTATCAATTAATATTATAAATTTTTTCAATATGGTATATAATGTTATTTGGAATTTTTTTTGAAAATCTCACTTCATTTCCCTCTTTAGTCAAAAATCAATTTTATTCCATATCCATGTTTTATAAAAATATTATCATGAATAGTTTTAAAATCCAAAAAAGTATTTATTAATGAAATTTTCACCGCTATTTTAATTTTTTTAGAATGATTTAGTAATTAATCATATTTTAATTTTTTGAATAAGGCAAATAAAATCCATTTTATAAAATTATGAAATGAATTGTTTTATCATATATAACATGTAAAAAATACACATCCATAATTTCCAATAAATAATTGGAATATTCATTTATATGCTCAAATATTTATTTTTTAATTAAATGTTTTCTATTATTTTGAAAATATTTTTAGATTTTAATAATGTTTTTTAATGTTAAAACTGTATTTTTCAATGAAATTTTCCATATAATCTTTTAAAATAAATTTAAATAATAACCGAATAATTTGATGTTATGAATATATTATAAATGATTTTTATATGTCCCTCGAAAATATAACCTTCTTATTCACCAGTACATTTATGGGGAAATACATTCATTATGATCTTATCGTAAATATCATTATTAATATGTTTCCTTGAATTATGATATGAGACTAGATGATGCAACACTTTTCATTCAATAAGAAATTTTTATATTTATGAGTTATGATTGATTTCCATATATGAAAAACAAGAAAATGTACTTGTATAGATTTTTATGGGTGGGCCTGGATTTTTATATCCTACTACTATATTGGGTGGTGTTTTGTTATCATGATTATTGCTATATGATATTATGAAGTAATCCTAGATAAAAATTAGACATTTTCCAACATGTGATGTTGTCTCGATGTTTATCCTTAACTTATGATTGTGTTATGTGTTAAATTACTTAAACATTTACCATTATAATATGATCCTATGATACAATATCCGTTATTCTATGATTCTATGTGATTACTCACGTACATTTTATTTTATGATATAATTTATAAATTTTATTCAGATATTACTGTCCGGTATAAAGTTTATTCCCTTACAAGGATTATATGATCACCCATTTATGTATGTTTTTCCCATGATATTCTATGATTTGTAATGTTAGAAAAAGGATTTTGGATATTAATATTGTGAATAAAATAAAGATGTTTAATTTTATTATCAAGTTTATGTATTATGAAACTAGTCTTACAAAGAGACTAGGCCTCAAGATCATTAGGATATCATTAATAAATTCTTATGTTAAAAATCCTATAATAATATATGTAAATATCGTGGGTAATTAATGTTGGTATTAGAGAAAAATTTTAGTTATCCTATAAAATATATAATGGTAATATATTAATGACAATGGTATGGATAAATCTATGGATAAGTATATGGACAAGAATAAGTTTAAAAAAATATCCGAGAACATTTTTGAGGTATATAATGATATTATTTTATGATGTTACATCCCTATAAGGATTTGACAACAAGATCAGGATCTAGATTATTTGTACCAAGTCTTATAACTATGAAACTGGTAAATTTAGATGTTCTCGATCATCAGCTAGTTCATGAAATTATTAATTTCATGAACCTTGTTTGAAACTCTATAGGGATATGATTTGGAAATTCACAAACTCATTAAAAACCTGTATGAAGGACTCCAAAAAATATTAATGTATGAAAACTAAATAGGAAAGACTTCCATGGATAACCAAGATTGAATTCTATAGTCTCTTAAACCATGATATACATAAAATTTATCATTTATTCGTATCATGTTTGTATGTTTCTATTTTGTATGTTTATTACTTAATAGATTTGAATATTGATTTATCATTTAGTTAATATCATGAAATATGAGAAACCATTCCAATGACTAATGTGGTAGGAAATGTAATGTTTTTCAAAATAAATTTCCTAAAATAATATTTATTGTAGTTATATATATTTTTATTGTATATAATGATAAATCACAAAAAAATAAATAAATAACTGGAACATAGTTGAATTTCTAAACACATAAAGGATTATTCTGAGGAAATATACTATAAGATTAAGTGTTATTGAATTTAAATAATATAATTTTCAATTTCCAAAATGTCAAAACAGTGGTGACACCCCATGAAATATTCCTTATAGGAACAAGAACATTATTTATTTGTGGATAAAGAGGGAATACTGTTGCTAATTTTTAGGGAATAATTATAAGTATGGCAAATAAGAAGTGAGAAAAAATGTTAAACCTAGGGCACCACTAATAGTCCTATTTCATATATGTTTTGAACCTATAAATTTTCATAATCAATGACCTAATACAAGTTTTAATTCCTTAGGGACTATCTTATGAAAAATATTGAAGTGGAATGATTTATGTGTTTATGTTTTGGAATTAAAGAATAATATTTTTTATATTATTATATTAATAATATCATTAATACTCTAAGGATTATTATGTAGTATATTTAATTCATGAATTTTCAATAAAATATAGAATGAAACTAATAAAATATAATGGTGACATAATGGTGAAGTGAAATTTAATGGGAAACCACATTATTGTGAAAAAAAATCATTTATATGTGCTTGAGGTGGAGATAATTATAGTAAATGAAGAACATTTTATTTTGTTAGAAAAATATTATCTCTATAGAATAAATAATCTGTTATAAACTAACTAAATATTTAATTCTATATTGATTTTGCATATTTTATTTTTTGGGAAATATTTTTGTGATAAGATATATATATATAAACTATTATTCTTAAACAATGTACTTTTTTGGAAGTTTTTTTTATTTTTTAGGAGTTTTAACTTGGAGAGAATCATATAACATTCTATGGTAAAATCCTTTTTACGTGTTAATGATATTTTGGGAATTTATGATATAGGGTTATTTATATATGTAACTATCTATGTCAAACATTTGGTTTTGTGGTCAAATTTTAGAGCATAATATATTCATTTTCAATTTGTGTATTATATTACCTTTTTTCAACCATTTTTTTGGTTAATGTCTAAGGACTAAAGGAATATCTTAAATTATTATTGTGGAGTATATTGATCCATTAGAAGTGAATTTTAATGTATTTGGCATAAAAAATTAATTTATAATACTCATCATATTTAGAAATATGTGAGACTATGCTGAAAATAATTGATGGATGAAATTATAATTTTTATTTACGCATATTTCCATATTTCATTAGTCTATATAGTAAAAGGATACCTCATCTTAAGAGAAATGAATATTGAATAAAAAATTTATTTATTTTTGATATATTGATTTCTCTTATATCTTTTAAAAAAATTCATAACATTTTATCCTAAATGGGTCATCTTTAGACTATTATTTCCAATTCATACATGTGTTAACCTATGTGTAATAGTATTTACATGATTATATTGACATTTCCCTTGTCCTATTTTAAGAGGATCCTTTATTAACTATTTTTGAGATGTGGGATTTTCAAAAAGTAAATTTAAAATGTCAAAAACATAAATAAGAATAAGATCAAACTCTAAGGATAAATTTTTTTCATGGGAATACAATGTAATGGCCAATTATAACAATAGAATACGATGTTCGGTATCATATTCGACATTCATCACTCCATTTAAAAAAATGAAAATCTAATATTAAATTAGTAATATTTAAATGTGAATTATACATCATATAAATTAAATAATAGATTAATAATAATATTTTATATTATATTAAATTAATATAAATGTTAAAAAAAATTATAACTTCCTAGGAATTAAAAACAATGTTTTTAATGAAGTTATTTATTCTTAAAATAATAATTTTTCATAAAAAATGATATTTATTTTTTTTGGGAGAAAATAATTTTATTAACATTTGGAAAGTTTAGAAATATTATTTTAAAAATGAATACCATTTTCTGAAATACTTGTATTGATATTTTAATAGTTTTATTTTCATTAGTTTTCAAAAAATATTGATTTTCAATGAATTGTGAAAAATAAAGACTTTTAAAAGAACTGTCATTTCATTTTAATAAATTATGTAATTTAGATGACTTATTATTATTTAGTATGATTTAATAGTAACATTAGAATTATTTTTTTCATATTAAATCCAATTAATTAATTTTTAATAATAATTATACGAATATTCAATATATGTTTATATATAAGAATTAAAATACATTATTTTTGAAAAAAAGTTCATAATGGTTCTTCAATTTAAATATAGAAAGTAACCCCTAATGAGAAATGATTTATATAAAATTTATAGATTATATATATAAAATTTAATGCTAATGTTAATTTAACTTTTATTACCTGTTATTATATTATTATAAGAGAAACATATACTTGACAAATGGAGTTCATAAAAAATAGTTTTTGACACATATATTGGTTTCATTTTAAATTACATTAATCGACTTAAAAGAATATAATTTGATAAAATGGAATCAATTTTTTTAACATTAATAAATTAAATTATAGACAATCTCAACAAAATTTTTGGTCATAATGAAAAATAAAAATAGTCAAAAAGTAGTTATGGTGGTTAAAAAATAGAAAATGTACAAGTGAGTATCCATTGATATAATTGGGATAATAATTTAAAAATAGCCTTACACTAAATTTTATAGGTTTCTATATGACTTTTATCTCCTAAAATATTTTATTTTATATTTTTTGAGTAACAATTCTTGGGGGGCGACATCATATTATTGAATAGTTTGGGTATTTACATGAATTCCAGTCCTCCTCCTTTATAAAAGGGAACCCCACCCCTCACATAATCATACCTGTAAATCAATGTGTATAAATGAGAACCTATTAAAATCTCCCCAACATAATAATATAAATTATTATTTTTTATAAATATCTACATTATTTTACTTAATATTATATCCAAATGAGGTGATTCAAATCAAAACTAATCATCTTCACTGAGACCATTCTATCAAATTTCTATATTCATCCATAAATTATATCTACAAAATTACAATATGATAACAATAGTGTGAAATATATACTAATTTTTTGTTATCATTATTCCATAATATTCATAAACTACCTCTTCCATCAAATGAACAACAAAACCATCATTCATGTGTACGCAAAATACCTACACACGAACTGATGTAATTAGGTTTCCTTCATAACCTGAAACAATTGATAAAGATGATTGATTTAAAATATCTTTAGTATATTAATGACATATTTATCATTATTTAAAATTAAAAAAATTTATACCTTCTATCCATTCCATCCATGGATAACTATTATATCATCCATGTGTTTGGTGGACTACCACCTCACAATGTGATGTTGTTAGTTTATTATTTGTGATTCCATTGGATGGAATATAAAAGTGTATATAAGGAAATAATATGGTATATATGATATAATTATAATTATTTAATGAAAAACTGACACTTACCTTCTTTTTTCATGATAATTAAATAATACAATGGTTACACATGCGTATGTATATCCTATTGTCACTATGATTGTAACAAATGTCATTTTTTAATAAACATTATCCTTGGATATAATTAAAATTATAATATATCTATTAAAATTAGATTTATCTAATTATTTTTATTATTATATAGAATATGAATCCATGAACCATTTTACCACATTAAACACACTACAACCATTTTGAAATTATGAAACAAGAGTCCTTAAAACAGCCAACATGGAAATAACTGATTATGAAAATAAATGAATAATTTAATTAAATAAATAAATAGTGAAATTATAAAGTATTATTTCTAAAAATAGTTCCTATTAATAAAATAATTGATATATTTTTATTATACATTAGATAATATATATAAATGGAAACATATATATTTGAGGTTAGGGTTTTATCTAAAAACATTAATCATTGAGACAGATGTTCATTCATGAACATAATTTAATTTGAAAATTTTCATATACTTGACCATTACATATTATGTTAGTAATATTTCATATTACATGTTATTTTATTTTGTTATTAATATTAATCATTCATGGGAATGTATGATTCAAAATTTACCAAAATAGTATGGTTTAAATATCAATTTCAGGTTAATCTGGGTTGTTTATGATTGAATTAATCATTTAGGATATTATTTAGTCATTATTTAATTGAGTCCTTTATGTATATAATAAAATTTCTATTGATGAAAGTTTAACATAATAGTACCATTTTATAGTTTTTCAGTTATTAATATGCTTTAGAATTTTTTTTAGAAAATCTAACTCCATTTCTGTCTTTAATTGTAAATAAATTTTTCTTACGTAATATTAATTTCACAAAATATTTTCAATATTATATTTAACAATAAAAAAATTAATTATTTATAATAAATTTCTCCATGTTTTTTAAAATTCGTTGAAAAATAATATTATTTTAATTTTTTGAATGAGTCACATTATAATATTTTCTAAACAATATAAAAGGAATGTTTATTAAATTTTACGCAATATAACGAAATACCGACCATCATGACCACTCAGTTATTTAATGATTAATTTACATGTGTGAATATTTTTTTATTTAAATATCAATAATATTTTGAAATTTTTTGTATTTTAAATAATTTATTTCAATATGAAATGGGAATTTTCAGCATAAAATATTTTAGGAAATATTTTAAATACATTTTAATCAATAAATACAACCTACGATGTTATGTATATCTTATAAATTATATATATATTACTGTAATATATATTACTATATTATTATCCTATACATTTATGGGATAATTCATTATATATGTTCAGATATGTAATTCAGTCATTAGGAAATTTCCTTTGATTATGATATTTTCTAAGATTATAAAACACTTATATTTACATGGATAAATATTAATTTAATTACTTATGATTTATTTACATATATTTCACACATATTTATGTATATGAAATGATTTTTGTAGGTGTAACCAAATTTATATAGCGCTCCAATTATTTTTGTAATAATTTAGGTTTGACAAGATATCATGTCTAGTATTAGAGAGTGAAAATAATTAATTATGGGTCTCCATCCATCATGTGATGTTGTCTTGGATGTTATCCTTGAATCATGTTTATGTTATATATAATTATTCTACTCCATTTTTTGTTATGAAAATATCTTATGACACCATATACTTAATATTATGCAATAATTTGATTACTCATGTACCATCCATTTTGTGATATAATGTTATACCATTAACTCACATGTTATGATACTATATTATGTTTATTATCTTACCATGATTTTTATATCACCATTTTATTTTTATAACACCATGGCTATCCAATGATGTTTTAAGATCCCTAGTGAATTTAGCATCCTATTAAGTAGAAATAAATATAGATTTATTATTTTAGTCTTATGTTAATATTTATGAACCTAGTCTACCAAATACACTATGCCACATGATATTTTTTTTGGAATTAATGGATGTTTATCTTAAAAATCATGATATATAATGTGATAAAGGCTTGGTTAACTAAAATTTTTTAATTTATAAAATAGAAATATTTTTTTGAGAAATCTTGTATATTAATTTTTTCAAAATTAGTTGATTTGTTTTTTTATAAAAAATACTACTTCAAAAAACCATTATGTTGATAATTGTAAAATAATTTTTAACCATGTTTGGTGATTTTGAAAATTTTATTAATTTTATTAAATTAATTTTATGTGAATAATGTTTTTTAATTTTCAAAATATATAGCATTAAAAGGATCATGTGGTTTTTAAAATTCAAGTAAAAATATTTTCAAATATCCATCAGGAATTAGGTGGTATAAAAAGTGATCATGTTATTGGAAAATGATTTTTATTACTTAATGAAATAGATGTATTTTAAATGAATGTATTTTTGTTTTTTAATTTATTTTATTTTTATTTTTATTTCTACAGTGTATGTGGGTTGGGCCAGTTGATTTGATTTTCGGAACCACTATAGGATGAGTTTATTTTTCATTGTGTTTAATGTATGACTCTCAGATATAGTCTCGACAAGGAATGAGTGGGTTACATCAATTTATTAAATCCACTCGTTATTATGGATTATTTATATACTCATAATGGTGTAAATAATGTTCCACACTTATTTTATTGGTGATGTAGAAGTTTATTAGATATTTGTTTTTCTTAATAACCACGTCTATGTGACCCTAGTCCAGTTAGTTGAGTGTCTTGATGAGGATCCACATTCCTGATCTAATCGGTGTTTTTGTTATATTGAGATCATTAATTTATTTTAATATTAATTTTCAATGGGGTTATTAACTTTTATCATGTATGTGTTTTTCTTCCATGGTTGTTTTTATTCATCATGTTTTGGATCATGGATCTGTGTTTTTCTTACATGATTTTGTTTAATTCTTGTTTCTTTTTTCTTTTTCAATTTTTTTTTTTATTTTTTTTCTTATGAATGGAAGATTTATGAGATTTTACTCATCTAGGGTGGTCCTTACATGTACATAGATTCATTTATTGCACCTGGGATGGCCTTGAGTAAGTTATTCAGGTTGTTAAGAACAGTATGGCACGAGTTGAGATCATGTAATGACTCAGGTCAGAATGGACATAGTTGGGTCCACTATGAGTGGGTACAATGAGTATGAGGTCGTAGTTAATCCAGTTTTATCACTAAATATGATTCATTATTATGGATATTTTCATTTATTTGATTGAATGATTTTTTTAATAGAAACAACATTTTGGATCCTTTGAGATGTGATGTCTGAAGAAAGGTTTTTTAATAAGGAACATAAAAATGGGTCCGAATAACCTCAATTGTGTCTCCTGATATTATAAAGAATCAGGATTTGTATTGAGGGTGTATAATTGTACAATTAGGATACTACAACCTCATTATTCGAGTACATCACATCTAAAACTAATAATAATGTAGAAAAATTAATATATAGAAATAGACAATGTAAACCCTCTACGCACCAATAATAGACATAAAGCAACAAAAAATCATATAAAATGATTTCATGTTTATAGTAAAAAAAATCATCCTTTTTAGTTTACAAACATACAATACAAGAATATAAAATTAAATATTAATGGAAAACATTGTCTCCATGAGAATCCCAATAAATAAATCAATCATATTTTATTAAACCCAAAAGAGTTCAAGTACAAATGGTTGGGAGTTTCCAATAATAATAACTCACTTCCATGAGTTCTGTCTGGGTACCTAATGGCGGTCAGAATTGTGTTTTAGTAAAACTCCAAAGGCAACAACCAATGGGGTCTAACGAAAATAATTTTCATGTATATTAAATATAATAGTATGAATGCAATATAAAAAAATCGTGAAATTAATAGTATCAAATTCAATCTCATCCTCAAAATGGGATACGTGGCCAACCCTAACTACTTCAGGATAAGTTGGTTGACTGTGTGTAAAAGTAATTTTAATGTATAAATGGACCCCTTGAATATATCCAAACGTCCCTATATAATAATCAAATAGAATCCATGTAGAAACCATGGAATCATTATTCATTGTTGGTCAATCCAACTAAAAGTGAAGAATGATGAAAATTAGCTAATGGGGGTTTAGTATAATCCAAGAGGAGGACCTATTGAAATCTAGCCCAAAGAGTTTTTAATAGATACCGAGTAACATGTCCAAGTTAATATTAGGATATATTTTAAAGGATACCAATGATATAATTAAAGGTAGTCCGGATCTAAGTAATTCAAGATGATTCATAACAGATAATCCAATGAATTCAAAACCTTGTAATATGGAACTGAATCATTAGTGATAACCCTATGAATTCATGAATATTAGAAATTGTTTTAGTCTATTATTGCTTTATATATTTGTTGAAAAGTTAATGAATCAGTTGTAATTCTATTAGTTACCCCAAGACATTCTATATAAAGAATCTATGAATGTATTAAGGAATGTTACAAATTAAATATTTCCATCACCGTCCGTAATAATACTAAATCAATATTTTTTATGATGAAACATATACCTGGGGATGTATCCATGCCATTTCTCAATTCAATTCATCCAACTAATCATTTCACTGAAAAGTGATAATGGGAAAATTCATGCATAAGAAACATTTAACCATTCTATTTATTCATTTTTTCATTCCTTTTATAAGGGACATATTAATCACATCAAATGGGTGTTTTGAAAAAAAGAAAAAAATAATATTCAAGGGAATATAAATAAGCACACCATAAGTGGTGGTTCATTATGTTTTCACTAGAATAATGTAATATAAAGTTGATTATAGAAAATAAACATCATGTTTTAAAAGAATAAATAATGGTGTTAGTCATTTTTGAGGCACCGTAGGGATTTTAAAATTTGTGGAAGAACAATGAAAAATTATAAACATAATGAATATAATGTAAAAGAATTAGACTACCTACCATATATTGTGTTGTTCTTGATTTTTTGTTGGGGTGGTAACTGAGTGGTTAACATAACACATAATCCTGAATGAATCTTATGATCAAATCTTAGTGTAGGTATTTTTCTTTTTTTCAGTATTAATACTATACCTATTAATATTTCATCATTTTTTCATCCATAAATGTTCATAATATCTGGGTATTTGAGGGACCAATTTGGGACTATGGACTATCAGGCCTTCAAGTCACAAATATCCTTCAGGCCACAAGGACCCTAAACTTCTTCATGCCTCTGAGCCTTGGGCACTCTAGATACAATGATCAGGAAGTATTCCATCCAGACCGCACAAGAGTAGGCACCACGAGAGGATTCATATAACGTATAATAAACCAGTACAAAAATAGCCATATTGGTTGAAAGATAAGGTTTAATATTCTCCATTGGTACTAGGAAACAAACATATTTTTATGAGTAAATGGAATTTGATTATGAATGTAATGTGTGTTGGAAGGGAAAATCATTAATGTAAATCCTCCAGAGGGGTAGTTCTAGTGAGCAAAATCGTTGGGCCATTAGGTTCTTGAATTTGGGATTACTCCTCTGGGAATTTAGGATCTGTATTAGGACTTGTACATCTAGGTAAAACTTTAATGTATTGGTTACCTCTCAACCATGTTATAAAACATGTAATACAAAAATAAATAACAAATATCGATTGCGATCATGATAAGAAAAAAATCATCAAATTATCATTATAACAAACTCCTTTACAAGTATCAACCTAAAATTTTGGTACAAATAATAGAAAATTGAAATATAAATGAAACCATGGAAATAGGGACCATTAACTCATGGGAATCACAAAAAATAGATGGTAAGAAAAATAGAGAAAAAATAATGATGGTTTCTAGACAAACAATGGTGATACAATGTGACTGATGGTGACATAAATAGGTTCTATATTAGGATTATCCAGAAAATCCCAGGTTTAAGGAAAAAAGAGGGATATTATCTGCATGATGTGTGAATGGGGAGAAGAAAATGGGTGAATAATAATGAATGTAATAAGGGGAAAACATAAATAACATTTTTTTAAAGTCGCTAATTATTTTTACACATGGTTTTCCAAAATGTGTTCCAAACATGGTAACATTTATCCCTAGTTCACACCCCTCACTTTGATAATAAAATGGTTACACTATCCATTATCAAACCGTATGTGGTATACCATTAATAAATTAATGTATTTTCGCGGTCATGATGACCTTTTTTCATGATTTTAAAACCCATGATTTCACCCCTCTAGGCAGCAAGGATGTTATGGGTGATTTGTGATAACTATTTTCTTAGATGTCCACCACACACTTTCATTAAAAAAACAAAAACATAAGACTCTGAAAAATTCATATATTATCATTAAATCTCTATGGACCCATTATGATCTTTTATTATGTTAAAAATGTATAGATTGTAATTGGAAGGATTCATACACAAGAAACTAATATTTTACAACCTCCTCAAATAAGACAAATTTTCCCTAAGTCTCCCTTTTGATAGTAGTTAAGTTACATGTAATAATAACTCTTGTAACGAATAATATATATCAGAATATCTTTCAAATGTATTTTCTTGTACAAGGTCAATTTTCCATAACAACTAATCCTAACAAACTACCCTACCACAGAGAGTTTCTAGGATATGACTGATGATATGAACTAGATAATCTATAAAATATTTATGAACCCATATCAAAAATTATCTAGGAAAATAATGTGAGGTGGGTTAGATTGATATTAGTGGAGAACCGAAGCATGTAATACATTGTTCATGTCCCTATACCACCAAGGATGATTTGTTCGATAATCATCCAGCCTGACCCGATGAAAAATATCAAAAGGCTTGATTAATATATTAGATAACCTATGTTTACTCTAATATGTTGATGAACCAATCTAGGTGAGACTCCCAAGATGGTTCTATACCCCACCTAAGGCTCCATTGGTTGATGAATATGACCAACATATGACTTCATCTTAGACTAATCCATTTCTATATGATTCCTAATCTAATGTTCATTCAATTATGTCTCCTAAATTTGATATGGTCCTAGTAGGGGTGCCTCTCCAATATCTAATTATTACAGAGGTTTATAATATGTCCTTCATAAAGAGTCTTGTATAGAACCATTTGGATATTCACATTCAAACTATTATTACAGGAAAAACTAGATATAGGTAATTAATTTTAAAAATATCCTCCAAAATCAAGGACACATGGACATCAAAAATCCTTGAGCAGCTATATAGTACAATTATAATAAGTATCGATTTGTTGGTGGATGGTTATGCTCAGAAGTACATATGAACAAAGAGCATTCTAAAACATTTTATATAACTAATTTTGTATACAAGACAGACTATCTGATACAATGGTAAATGGAACCCCATGAAGTCATATGATCTATTAGAAATATATAATCCCTATGTTCATCCACGTATAATGTCTCCTAGATAAGAAAAAATATGGTTGAACATCATTATCCTTTCCAAAATCATAGAAACATAGTCACTATCTTGAGGTGAATCTAGAAATATTATGTAAAAATCCATGTTTAGATCTTACCATTACTACTAAAGGTTGTGTAATGACTATAAGAGAACTATATGTTGATAGTGTTCCTCCTTTACCAGTTGAAATGTAGAACCCCAATCAATGAATCCTAAAAGAACACATTCCATTGCGAGTCTCTATTTATAGAGGAATATGTCATATTACATCATAGTGAATCAAGGTGGTAAAAACTATTTTTATTTATGAAATTCACATATCATCTCATCTCACATGTCTTCAAGTACCCATACAAACCAATGATTATATTGGATCACATCATTATTTCCAATCAAACTAGGTGGTGTTTCCTCAAACAAAAATAACTCGTTTAGGAATAATCCTATGATATTATAAAGTTTCCATCATTATTCTCAATCTAGATGATATTTCATCCCTAAAAATTCTATAGAAAGATGAGTCTCATATCATTAATAATCTTAAATAAGTATTTCAGAAAGAAGTTCCATGAAAAATCATCCACTAATTTGTTCCATAATATATTTTGTATGATCATTACAAATCCGAGAATAAATATCTACATTTCCCATATCTATTGTGTATGTATGATCTATGTAAAAGGATTTAATATATTATACCAATCACTATTTATAAGGTTCATATCATGATTAATGAATATATATATATATATATATATTAATTTTTATGTTCTGTGTATACAATAAACCATTACTCAAACAAGTAATGTCTAAAATAATTATGAGAATAAAAAACATCTATAAAATACTGGTTGTATGTCATGTACATATCCTCATTTGGATTCAGATGATGGGATTTTTATAAAATTACTTATTCCCTTTGAATCAAAATATCTCTCATCACTGTGTTTGAAGCATCATATTAAATATTGTATCCTCTTCCCGGATCTTTTAAAATCAATATTGGCATGACGGTGATCCTTCCTATAATCTTTTAATAGTTTTATCAAAATAATTTTACCTTTTAAACTTTTCACATTCTCTATATATCATATAAGTGATGATTTAAGACCTAAAAAATTATGAATGATGCACTAGTAGTAGTTAGATTATCCTTGGATAATGCATATATCACACATATTAATAGGATTCTCCAATGAAACTACAACACATACCCTCTCTAGAACCATATATTCCCCTAATTATGATATTATGTGTCATGAGAAGTGAACTTTTTGAATATATATTTGTGATTTTTTGAATATGGAATAGAACCTGTTCGTTATTAGTGTACTTAGTATGATATCATAGTGTCTTTCATGATCACCTGTAGATTGATAATATAGTAACAAATAATCCATGAAATTGACCACAAAATAATCTAGATACTGGAGGAAAACATGATTCATCGTGTATATAAATACAATGGGGGAGATAGTTATATAGAATAAAATCACTAGAAATTTACAAAGGCCATATCTTCTTGGAAAAGATATAAATTGTATATCTTATGGTCTTACCATAACTAATTATAACACAATATCAAATAAATCTTCAACATGGTTACAGATCTCTAGAACCAATCAAAGAGATCATATATGTGATGATATTTATAAATTTTTTTAATAGTTATATAATTCAATCCATATTAATCCACACATAATCTTTCGGTACCACCAGAATTATTATAAAAATATAAGGGTGAACCCTATGGATAAGTATTATGACTTATAAGCCTTTTAGATTCCAAATACCACAATCATATCTTGATTTCACAAAGCTCATGTATAGGGAAATAAATTTTAGTTCTACTTGTAAAATAATATTTATCATGGAATCTACCACCTTTATAGGAGGTAGAATAAATGTTTTTTCGGGGAAAATGTTTTGTAATTGATCGACCACATCATGGAAGACAACTTATCATAATCTATAATCATTAATAATATAATTGTCTATATGGGTTGAAACACATCCCAACCCATCATTCTCATGTCTAGATTGAATTTATTAGACTTCCCATTATCCCTAATGAATAAATATATCACCCCCATGTGTTTAGGAAGAGACCCTAAAGTGAAAATAATAAATTTGGTCTTGATAAATAAATAACCAATCCATCTCGATAATTATGTCTAATATGTTCATCTTGAGGATGAAATATACCTCTTTGAAATGGAAACTACTAAACATGGGGGTGAAATTATTACATGAAAACCTCTTACTAACTGTATCATACATGAAATATCAATATATATTACCTCACAAAATAAATAAATTATAAGAATATACCATTCTGTAACAGTAATTGATATATATAAGTATAAACAACACATTTCAAAAAATGAAGATACTAGAGTAAAGGCCTTTAATTTTATACCTCATAAAACATATATTTTGACACTCTATTCATAAGGTATAGATTGAACTACATGTTACTATCCCAATCCCCATCCCTGAGCTAAAACATAATGTCACAGAGAAGGCCTTCTCTTTTGGCGTTGCACATCATTGGTCTAGCTTCCATGACCACATCCACCTCTTCAACCTGTACAGATTGTGGTACTCTATATCCAGATATGTAATGGTTCAACTGGTCATAATATAGAACCTAGTTTTAGTGCATATCCTCTCTCTACATTAAAATATTGAAATTGAAAAGAAAAATTATTGGGAGATTGTCCATTTTTCCACAAGCTCAACATTCTACCAGGTCTTTAGTAAACATTGGATTCATTTTTCATGTCCTTCCACACTGCTGGAATGCAATATAACTGATAGTGTAAATATTTTAACTCTCCCTACCCTCATGAGTACCCTCAATGATATACTTCCATCCACTTAACTTTTCACTTCCCAACATAGGTGCTGAACTACCATTATATATAACTTCAAACTTCCTTATATTTTACATGGATATAATGTCCATTTTTATCATATTAATAATGGTATAAAATCATAATATATTCACCTAAGATCATATAAAATACCTTATACCATATTCATAGTTTCTCTCCCTAAAAATGTCTTCATCAGAAAGGGTACATATATAATGAATATCTCAATGAAGTGAGTATATTAATCAATGAAATACATAGTCCCACACTCATGGTGGATTAATTCTTCAAATAAATTGCCTCTCCGGGTCTTCAAAAAAATGTAGTCAAAGAAGTTATTTTATAAATCCATCCCTAACATTCCTTGATAGTAATCTACCTGTGTATGAATATACAACCATCGGATAGAATATCCATGAATCGTATACACTAAATGATTAATCCTCTTTTCTATAGGATTTTCCGGATACTCAATGATTGATATTACAACTTGTATCTATGACTCATTTGTTATAGGAAATCCTCCCTTTTAATCATGTGTGGGTTCAACCATTTAATGCACCTAGTTAACACTTATATTGTTAGTGTGGGCACCAAATTTACTTCCAATTAATTGAATAATTATATTATACTCTCTCTAATTTAATTTTTATCTCTTATTTTGGCTATTATAGGTGGTACAATTAGAGGATCTATATGAGGAACTGTATGTTGGTCAGGTACCACCACCTCCGGAGCATAGTCTCCGCCACCCTTTAGGGTTTCCACTCAAGACTACAGTTGTAGAATATATCTACAATTACAGGAACATTCCTTGTACAAGGTACTAGAATATAAATACTAAATATGGGAAAAAGTATATAGATAGGGCATGAATACTATAGATACACTAGAAAACTACCATCTTCAAGGGTCAGGTTATGAAAAGATTAAATTTTTTATCACAAAGTCTCGGTTATATGCATTTCCAACATGAAGCTATAGAGAAAAACACTATTTAATATTAAAATTTAATCTTCATTTAATGATATCAATTTCATATAAGAATTTGTATGTGGTAAACCATTATATAATAAATATATTTAGTTAGAAAAATATTCAATTCTCATGGTATAAATACCAAATGTTTGTTAGATAACATTAACATTAAATGGAACTGAAACAAGTCATATACAACTAGCCTTAGAATAGTTCAAGTTCCTATATGATTATTTGATTTTATAGGTCAACATCCTGTAATAATAGTTAAATAATAATTATAAATTTAAATTGAAATGTATCTATGAAAAAACTAACGTTATAGGCCATGGAGTGAGATTTACGTAGCCTAAACATTTCATAATTATTTAGCTAGCATGATACCATCATGCTATATTGGAAACCACATTTATAATGATGTAGAATATTTAATTAAACATGTATTTTTATCCCTACATGAAACATAAGAAAAATTTCAACTCTAAAAATGAGGGCAAACAACAGAAGGAACATTTAATGAAATAAATATGTTTTTCTGTATTCATGAAACAAATAGTCATGTGTTTCAAAAATGAAACTTAATGTAATCCTTCATTTATATACTAGGATAAGAGAAATTAACCATAATCATAATGTCATCCTTGATCATTTTAATCACCTACATGTGAAAATAGTATAATTGTAACATTAGAAATCTTGAACATTGTTAGTAACATGGATTATCCTATAAACATTGGTTATATTTTATTATTAATGGCTTATTACAATGTAAATATACTTCATAGTACATTTTATACCCACCCATAATATTAAAAAAAATAATGGAAACCTATGATACCACTATGTGAAATATGTGGCAAAGTTTACTCATAAGAAATTAAGCCTTAGGGCCATATGAATTCATCCCTAGCACACTATATACTAGAGGCTAGCAACTAGTAACAACAATGTGTGGAGGTATGGTGGGAACACAATACCCTTTTTTGCTGAGTGATGCACCACGATAAATAATAATAATGTAGCCTAAATATTATAATAAAATAGTATAAGTAAACCACACAAACAATAATAGTAGGCATTAAATAGTGGAAAAATGATATAATGATGTTTTTATGTCTATAAAAAAATAAACCATGTATACTTTGAACCCTGCATATGTTGATACAAGTATAAAAAATGGAACAAGAATAAAAAATATTTAATTTTGATTACCATGAACAAAACCATTCATCCCATCCCAACCCCATAGAAGACCAATCATCTTTTATTATGCACTTCCTTTTATCCACACCTTCATCCATGAATTCCTTTCATGTAAAAAACATTTTCAAGAATAGGGTGTGAGTAAAACTCATTCATCCAACACCAACAATTTTAATAATAATCCATTCTTTTAAAAGAAAATTTCACATTTAAAGGTAATATAAATTAATGATGTTAAATAAGAAGTAACAATTTTCAGCTAAGGTTCTTCATGGGATACCAATATTACCCAAATTGCTTCGGCCTAAGGAGAATATCATTGAGAATAATTCAGTTTAAATTTTATGTGTACCTATGGAACATATCTAAGACATACATGAATAATTAACATATATGATTCATGTAAAATCCATTCCATCCTTTACCATTAGAGGTTTATCCAACTCACAATGATCAACCATCCTGATTGGATAATGGGATTGAGTATAATCTATGTGGTGAAGAATTAAAATTACATATAAATGGTTTTTAATTAATTTTTCGAGATATTACATGGTAATTTTATGAGATACATGATTAGATACCATGGATATAATCTAAGGTGGTCATATCTTACAGACAATAATCGAAATCCATGTAGATAATCCAGGGAATTCTA
The DNA here is from genome assembly GCA_963277665.1 of Viscum album. Lineage (NCBI taxonomy): Eukaryota > Viridiplantae > Streptophyta > Magnoliopsida > Santalales > Viscaceae > Viscum > Viscum album. The sequence continues at coordinate 408,439,144 of OY728128.1, read as the reverse complement.
AAAACTAAATTATTGAAGTAATTTTTTATGATTATTCGAGTAATTAAAATAATATAAGACATTTAAAAAGTCCATGATTGGTTTATAACATTTCTATCCAATTTTGAAATTGGGTGGCACCATATTAGTTTTCCTATGGTATTCCATTTTATGAATTAATATCTTGATCAAGGTATTCCACAACTATAATAGTTTCATCCTGGAATATTACTATAATCAATAATTATATTTAATAATTTAACATAGGATATGTGATGTATCAATATCAGCTAAAAATTTAATTCACCCCAATCTTCATTTCATTTATAACTAATCAATATCTGAGTGATGTTTCTAGACTATTTAGTCATTCAATTTATTTTTTGGTCATTCCAATTACATGTTTCACAATAAACACACATGGATGGGTTTTCTTGCTAAATTCAACAAATGGGTGTCAATTATATATAATAGAAATAATTGTAATAATTGGTTCATTACGAGTTCACTAAATTTCAAAAATGTAATGCATAAATATGATCTTCATTTAAATGGTGTGGGAGACTAAATAAATTAGTTTCACATTTTAGAAGCAATGTGTAGAAATTATGTCATGTGGAATAATGGTGATGAAAAATAAACATAAGGAATTTTAGTTAAAAAAACAAAACCACAAACATTATCCTTTTAACAGAATCTTCAAGAAGAATCATCCTTATATTTTGGATGGAATATGAGAAAATGGAAAACCATAGATGTACTACTACAATAGGGAATATTATCTCGGATGAATATAAAACCAAAGTCTAGAAGATAAATTGAGAAAATAAAAATGAGAAGTGATTAAATTATTGAGAGGATGGAATATGATTTAATGTGATTGAAATGAAGTCTGAATGTGGAATATACAACAAGGAAAATAAATAGGGAAATGGTAGATATCTCATGAGACAACTATGTGAATGTGGAGAATAAAATATGTGAATTAGACTTAATGGAAGAAGGGGAAAATAGGTTATTTGTATTTTTTAAAGGAAAACATCGTTGTGAAAACCATATTCCAACTGTGAATAACTAAAATACAGAAACACACCCCTCACAAAGCTCATGCACATAGTTAGAAAAACTAATTATAATATGTCCAATAATTAATATCTAGAAGTCCCTGTCATACCAGATCAAGGTGAATGATTAAAAAAATCATTCCAAAACCAATAATAATGCACCAAAAATAAATTTTAGGGTTTTCATGTTTCTGTGGACCATATTTCATGGTTTTATAAAGAATGTATGTTTCTCCCAGGGTTTCAGTGTTAAGGTGCACAGTTAGGGTTGACTATGTTCCTCAATCAACCTCTCAAAAAACTACATCTTTGGGACCTAAAAAACTATTAATGATCCTAATGCCTCAACTACCCATTTAGGAACATTCATTGTGTTAAAAGATATATTTATAAAAAAATTAAAAGTATCCATCCTAAAAAACATATTTCATACATTATACGTTATCATTTTGGTAAACTAGTATTATGGTATTTATTGGTTTTATATAATTTTATTGTGGTTTATTAAAGGGTAATGATCATAAAAAACAGTATTTAAATTTCCATTTGGGTCCTTTGAGTGTATCATTAAACATGAATCCTCATTATAGATCAGTTATTTATGGGTTTTTGTGGTTGTGTAATCCTTTAGTTTCCTGTATTTCAGACATAAATCATCAACATTTTGGGGATTATACCATTGTAGGAGTGTTTTTTCATGATTCAATATTTATATCAATTCAAAATTGTGGGGTGATCACTATTATGCCTCACATCATTTATATAATCTTATTGGATTCTTATAGATGATTCACTTTTTAGGATCTTAATTTTTATTGTGGATTTTGGCGGTTCCTTAGATGTCAGTGAGTGTAAAATGGATACCTTATAGATGTCTAAGTGGTTGATTCCTTTACCATGTCGCATGACATTATAGGTGTATGAAGTATAATATTGATGTTTTTTAAAAATTTCTCTATGGGTTCACAACTTAATTAATATAATTAATAATATACAAGAATGATATTTTTTCAAAATATATGGGCTTGATATTTAATATTTATGGAATTTTTTGTGTTATCCTCAGGTATAACATGGTTAGGGGTAACCATAAAAATCCATTTAAGGGGGTCTATTTGGGGTATATTTACATTGGAATGGTTGGTTCACAATTATCTAGAATATGGAAAGAAATATTATAAGGATGTTTGGGCCTAATGATCACTGATAGTTTAGTATACATTGAGTGAAAATGTCAAAGGTTTCTGTGACTTTTAGAAAAATATTTATGTATTTATTTCATTTTTACTTAGATACATATTCCTTAATTACTCTCCCCTCATTCTCTCCCTTCCTTATGTTCGTCCCTTGTGTGAACCCCCTCATAGTATGCCACAACCCTCTTATGATATCCCCACTTCTCACCATTTCAACATGTTTCCTTCAGGGTTTTGGAATTATTATCTGAGGTAAGATCTCCTCTCCCCTCCTCCTTGATTTTCGTTACAATTAATCTCATACTATTTCCCATATCATTTAACTTAATCCTAGAAAAAACATGATGAATAAATTTTTAGATATTTTCCACTTCAATGGTGGGAAATGAGTCTCTAAGGTCTCCTTCTTACACATTTGGGAATCCACCAATGATGATGATTCCTTACAAAATGTTATGGATTTCCCATATCCATTTGTATGTAGGTTAATAAATGTAAAAACTTATATTATATTTTATAACATTCTGGTGTTCTTTAATATTCAATTTAATAAAATTGAAAACATATTATATTTTTTTTTAAACATGAAATTTCTTTATTACTTTTAGGGCCATACATGATCCTCCTGTGCATTCCATGTTCTTCTGAAATTGTTGTGTAGTTATTTAATATTTTTAATTAATTTAGAAAAAATATTAAAATGGATTTGAAAGTGTATTGTAATCCCTAATAGTTTTTATTATCATGAAACTGGAATAAAGTAATGGAATGAATGATTTTATCATTTCATGTTTTAGGTAAAATGCACATTTTATTCTCAGTGGATCCCTTTATTTTTTAAATATTTTTTATGGTATTTTATTTTTTGAAATAGATTCAATTTTTAAGGTTTTTTTTTAAAATGAAATTAGATTAACCTATTTTGAAATTATGTTGACAATTTTGGTCTTAGTATATTTGAAATATAAATTTATAATAAAAAGGGTAGATTTTTACAGAAGACATTCATTTTTTTGAATGATTGTTTTTTAATGTTGTACATAAAATGAGAATTCAAATGAAAACAATAACTTGGTGTATGGATCAATATATAAAGTGTTCTGTTTTAATGTTACATTAATTTTTTTAAGTAGTATATTAAATGGGGAAGAGGAACATGAACCTTGTGTATTTACCTTGGACTGTTGTGGATTTTGGTGATATGTGTCACGAACCAACCTAGGATGAACCTAAACTGGTTACCCGAGCTGATCTGTGGCAAGGCTGGAATGGTGTTCCCAATCCCCACAGGCTGGAAAAAAGTGATGGGTATCATATTAAGAAGTTGGGAATAATTTTGCCCAAAAAAGATAGTGAAATGAATAAAATAAAACAAGAAATGCAAGTAGTGAATGATAATGAAAAAATATATAATCAGTGGGACATAACACAAGTGATATAGGTGGTCACCATGGAACATAATTACCACTCTCTCCTAGAGTAATGTAAAACTAAAGGAACATGAAATTATAAATAATAGTATGTGTGAGCACCAAGATGCTCAATAGGAATTCCATGAAATAAACAATTCCCTATGCCCATGTCATTAAAATGGAACCGAATAATTATATTTTAAAAAATAAGACCTATTAAAATAATTCCCTTCATTCTATTAAAATTCAAGCATCAAGTTTCACATTTATGGAAAAAATTTCACATACAATATATTTTCAATGTTTATTTCAATCCTGCATTAATGTTTTAACATAAAGGGAAATAAATTTTAATTCATGAATAGCTTTTATAAAAGGGGGACCATTCATGCAATAAATGAAACACAAATCACTTCACAAGCACCAATTCATAAGTGAGAACCATGGTCAAATCCCTTAAGTTTCATCATGGTCGTGTTTGTCCCTAAAAACTCACACCTCACTATAAGGTTAACCATAACAAATATCTGTTTTCACAAATGAGCCACTAGTTGGGAAACACATCCATAAACTAGCGGTCTTCAACATAATGATAAATTTTCAGTTAGTGTTGTAAACGTTAGAATTGCTAAGTGAAGCAAGGGTGAACCACTCAGAATCACTAGCTGGCTAGAACTATTCTACCCACCTAGATACCATGGGATTCCAATGTGCTCTATTTCCACTTCTTCTGTCACATATGTTTCACCACAAGAACTTTCACACACTATAATTGTAAATACATAATTAAAAATCACCATTTCCCATAATAAAAACCTTTTCCATATTTACACACACAAAAAATCCATTTTCAAACTTTATGTATCATAAAAACATTTAAAAATATATTTTTCACCATGTAGATAAGTCATGATACCTTCAGAAGAAAAATATGCATTCTAAAAATAATTTAAAAGGCATAAATGAAAATATTCTTTTAAAATAAATCGTTATACCATGAATAATTCAAACTATACACATTCAAAGGTCTAAAATAATATCTAATAATCGAGTGTGGGTCCTTTATTAATGAACATAACCAATTATATACATGTATATAACGCATAGATTTCATATAGAAGTGGGAAAAAAACTAAAAACAATCTTGCAATCACAAAATTCATGTTAATGAATTTGAAAAAGGGAACTAACCTCAAACATGTCACTATTTTGGGATGACCACACGAACTGACCCTTGGTGCACACACACACACACACGAATATATATATATATTTATATATATATATCCTAACTACATTTCACTAATTCCCTGATCTATGAGGGAATATTCACAAAGAGGGCGCATCTATATATATATATATATATATATATATTTCTACCCCTTTGAATGTACATTTAGGAATCATCGACACCTCAAGCCCAAAACCGTCGTAGTGAGGTCAAACACCCTACACGTATAATTTAATAATTAAAAAATCTATAGGACTTTTTAAAAATACCCAGAAAAGGATTTCACCTGTAACACACATAATTTCAAGTACGAAAATCCGCATTAAAAATAAAAAGAAACCATAATATTTTTTAATAACACTTTCACACCTCACATGCAATTGATGAAATCAATAAAAACATTTATGAAACACTTCCAAATTAGCAACAAAGATTTTAATCTAAAAAAACAAGAAATTTCATATCAAAGAACCACTTTAAAATAATCCTCATGTAGTAACAATGGAAAAACATGATTCATATAATTTTTAAACTAAAATATACCATTTACATTATTTTTAAAACATCCTAAAAATGAATAAAAAGGAATGAAGCTGCAACACACCCAAATACATTTTGAGAACAAGTTTTTAATCCAAAAACACACAAAAAAACCTTTATAATCATAAATTACATCACCACACAATAAATTAAAACAATGTTAAAATCAATGGTGGAACATTAATTAATAGACAATCCACTAAAATAATTTATTAAATAGTCTTAAAACATGTCGCATGATATTAAACTCTGAAAATCCAATAAATTAATCATTTATGAAAAAACACATATAAAAGCTAAACCAAATCACATACTGATCAATTTATAAAATACTAGTAAATAGATCAACATGGGTTTTCACTGAAATTTGCACACATATAGTATAAAAATTCAACTAACCATTAAAATTGGTATTAAACCATAAAAAACCCAAATCTGCAGTGAAAAGGCTAATAAATAGATATGATAAATTTTTAAAACACAAATATTTATTTTCCAAACAATAATTACACGACGAACCACCCACCCCTTTGTAGATAAAATTCATGAACATGGTGCGCAACTCCAATTTCTCATAGGATACAATGTAATAAAATCAAATTGAATGCTATAACCTAGAAATCAATCCAAAAACATAACCACTGAACCAAATGTCATGATGAACACAAATATGTTAACCCACCAATGGAACAAACAAACCACTGAAGGAGAATGTACATGCGGTGAGAATGTGGGAGGCTAATAGAGTAAGATTGAGGGCTACCAGTGGTGAGCCGCATGATAGGGAGGTCGCTATAGGGACTATCTGTGAAGGAGTTTCATTAAAAAGGGAGGGTGTGGGGAAGAGTGATGTGGCACAGGGAAGGGACTAGGGGTGGCACGCATTTCTTGCTGGATGGGAGGAGGTGCACCGATTCAGTTTTCCGATAAAGAGGAGGTCACCGAGTAAGGTTAGGAGGGGGGATGCAACAGTGCATACCAAAGGACGGGGAAGAAATGTATTATGTAGGGGGAGTGGGGAAGGAAGATATAAATAAGTATAGGAAAAAAATAAAAATAAAAAAAAAGTAAGAAGTAAAATATAGTGATGATAATCCTAAAAAACATTACATCATAAAATAATAGTAATAATAATTAATAATATCATAATAATAATAATACTAATTGTAACTCAAATAAATATAAACCATAATGATATTAAAATTGATGGATTATTTTTAGCATTACAATAATAATACCAATTAATATGTTTTTTCATTTTAAAAAATTATAAGATTAAAAATAATTTAATAATTATTATTTTAATAACAATTGTTTGTGTTAATGATTTATTTAAAAATTTATTAATAATATTATTATCTAAATAATAATAATATATTTTTTATTTTTTTAATATTATCCTCATTTTTTCTCGATTTTTTTTATTATTTTAAGCGGTGGAAATTTGGAAGGGTACTCAGGTCAACCACATAGTTACTGTCAATCATGCAGCTCCTAGTCACCAGTATAAAACCCATCAATATTATTAATCATCATAATTTTTAAAACATAACCACAAAATCAACATTTCCAATGATGTGAGACTGAGGGAGGAGTAAAAAAAGATATTTTGAGGCCGATGTGTTATAATTTTCCCCACTATAGAAATTTTCTACCCCCGGAATGTCACCAAGCCAACAATTAGTAGAACTAATGTTCAGGCCCAAACAAAACAAAAGGAAACAGAGATCCTTGGGGTGACCATTTTCCACACAAAGTCATACTGGACCAATTAAAAAAGAAACCAGAAAATAAGAATAAGGGGAGAATATGAGTGGGTTCTCCCCACCAAAAGAATTCAACTAATAGGGAAACCATGAAACCAAAAGACACCACTAATGAGGGAGCCAACACATGAACTCCAAAACCGAAATCATTTAGTTTATCCACATTGATCGAACAATACACAATATATTTAAATGAATGATAGTTATGAAACAACCCAACAACCTAAGGATGAGAAAAATTATCAACACCACCCCTAATAACAAAATAAGAATCCTTACCAAAACCAGAGAATAGGGAATCCTTATCCTGAACTTAGCCAATTTTCTCAAGGACAACGAAAAAATTCCACCACTAAGGTTAAAACCATTACAAGGAAAACTAGAACACCAGAACACTAGGATGAAGGAGTACCATATGAAAGTGAAACACACTAGAGTAAATCCCATGAAGAGGATCTGAAACTATGATAACACCTAGAAACACAACCAATTAATTTTATAAACTAATCACTCCACTAACGATCACAATTGGGACAATAATTCCAATCAAGAGTGGTCTGTTTTTCAAGGATTCAACTCCCATTTCTGAATCTAATCAATTTAAAATACCACCCTTAGAGAAGATAGTGCTGCTTGGATTGAGGTATAACTAGATCATCACACCACCACAACAAGGATGAGCTTACAGTGATGATTATAAAAGTAAAAAGATACTATGGATACATCCATCGTGATGATGAGAACAAGATCTAGATTGAGGATCCACACAACTTCGGCACCTCCTGACTATGCGCGAGCTTCAACCTGAAACCTATGATTGGGGCCCTAATGAATGATGCTTCTCTTTTCTCATATTCAGGAATTTTCATCCTTTGGACCCCAAATGCTTCATCATGATGATTCAAACGACCAGAATGGTGGTATGTTTTCAAAGTCATGCAATGTTACATCATAGAATACTATATCTGGCCATATAGATGGCTCATCAGGGACATCAGAATGTGGCCTGACAAATAGATTTTAAGGTTGAGGATGCTATCTTCTTATAGTCAAGTTCAGATGGCATGTACTTCTTGACAGATATTGGAGCCTCATGAAAGATGATCACCACAAACTACACCGTAAACTCCATAAAAAATAAGACATTATACATCCACTGGTCCAAAACTGGTCCTTTAGTTTGATATGGAACAAACCATAACACCGTTAATAGTTCCCAAAGACCCGAAGATACACTCTAAATCCTCCAACCCAACAACCATGACTAACAGACCTTGAATAAATAAATAAAAATCAAACACATGATTTGAACTAGAATTGGGAATAGATCATTAACAACATTTGCAGACAATTTGGACAGCACCACCTGGAAAATATGAGAATCATAGATTTAAAATGGAATCATTTATAACCCTAATCAAGGAGAACACCCTGATCACAAGACAGCCAGCTCAAGAGCCAAATGAACTTAGGGACAAACAAAAACATCTTTTCAAAAATCCCATTTCTTAAAAATTATCAAAAACAACACATTTTCGAACCAATTTCATTATAATGGCACCCTATTCTTATCCAAACTCAATTCCCAAATTTTCGTTTCCCTTTTCAAAACAACCATTTTTTCATTATTTTTTAAACTCACCTATAGATGCTTATAAACTATAACATGGGCACTCATCCAATACCTATTACATCATTCCCAAACAAGGGCCCACATGTACTCTCTGTACATACCCACACACATGTGACCCTGCATATAGAATGTAAATATACAAAAATCTTGTTTTCATATAAAATCCAAACACATGCCAAATTTAAAAAATCGAAACACTTCCTCTTTCAAAACCCACCTTACCATTTAGAACCATTTGAAAATAGAAACACTATTTCCATTTAAAAGGAACATTCATACTTAAAATATAATAACATCAACCATTACCAGAAAAAAACACAACCAACAAAAAAACCATCGGAATGGGACACTAGTGCATATGCCTAAAACGAAGACATGGTGGTGATCCATGCCCCATGTAAGACATGACACTAACAGGACCATCAAAAGGTCACATGGACTACACATAGGACACCACCCCATGTGAGGCCTCAACATAACTCAATTTCCCTCTATTTTCATCGCTCAATCCAATATAACGCAAGACAAAATTCTCAGAGCCCAGACTACCCATGATAACTCGATGATCGATTCGAGTAAGAGTTCACGATGCTCTTCTCCTACCTACATCCTCAGTCCTAAAAATCCTAATATCATTATACTAATCAAACCAAATAAAATGAACCTCATTTGATGATACTTTTTCACGAAACAACCACGGATGACAATAACCTGATCAGTCGAGTTGATTTGCAGTATGTCTTTAAGGGAGTTCCTAATACTCAATAGTTGACAACTACATCAATTAATCAGAACAAGTAGTTGGGAATGATTTACCCTAGAAAAATATAGAAATAAGTAAAATAAATATAGAAAATATGGCATTGAACGAGAAAGAAAAAAACTATTTAGTTGGACATACCTCATGTGACAACATGGTTCACCACTTATCAGAAACCCTACATGCTCTAGAAGAAATCGAAAACAAAAAGAACATGAAACTGAATATAATTGTAGGCATGTGCATAGATTTCTCAATAAGAATTCAATGTAATAAACAATTAACTATGATATTGTCTTTAAAATGAAACTTGATCCTACTAGTTTGAAAAATAATACCTATTAAAATAATTCATTCAATTATATTATATTTTAGGATACTTTTTTAACTTTTATGGAAATCATTTCACTAACAATATATTTTCAATGTTGCTTCCACGCCTGCATTAACGTTTAAAAATGAATTAAAAACTATCTAAATTCACGTATTGTTATCAAAATAGGGGGACCACAAAAAAATGTTACAAAAATCACTCCACTTGAACCAAGTCATAATTGAGCACCATGGTGAAATCACATAATGTTCATGAATCTCGTGAGGGTCCATAGAACATCACGTCTCAAAGTAAGAGTAACCATTACATATATTTTTTCCCATGAATGAGACACTGGAAGGGAAACACATCCATATCCTATTGAACACCAACATCATAATAAATGTTTAGTTAGTGTTCTAAGCATCATAATTGCTATGTGATACAGGGAGGAACCACTTAGCATCACTGGGACACTAGTACTATTCCTCCCACCATGATACATTGGATTTCCCCTATGCTCTATTTACACTTCTCTCATAACATATGTATCACCACATTAACTTCCACAGACTAGAAATGTTATTACACAATTTAAAACCAACACTTATCATATAAAAAATCATTTTTAATATTTACACGCACACCAAATCTACTTTCAAACCATATGGATCATAAATACATTTGAAAACAAATTTTTCACTGTATACATATGTCATGAGACATCCCAAATCCAAAACAAGAATTTTCAATAACACTTTATAGGTATAAATGAACAACCATATAATCACATGTTTAAATGAAATATTTATACCAAGAACAATTCAATCTATTAACTTTTAAAGGTTTAAAATAAAATATAATAACTAAGTGAGAGGCCTTTTTTAAATGACCATGAATGATTATATACATGTATATAATGTATAAATTTCATATAAAAATTGATACAAAAATTATTTTTAAAAATAATCATGCAATCACAGAATTCTGGTTAAAAACATTGTTATATGGAACCTACCTCAAGCATATTGTTGTTTTCCAACGACCACTCGAACAGTCCCTTGCTGCATAAACACACATACATTTATACACACACACACATATATATACACCCCTAACTACATTGCAGAAATTCCCCACTCTATGAGGGAATATGAAGAAAGAGGGAATATATATGTGTGTGTGTGTGTATGTCTTACCCCATACAAGTACATGAAGTAATCATCAACTACAATAGCCTAAAACCATCGTAGCAAAGCCCAACACACTACATATATAATTTAAAAAAACAATGAAAAAAATAAACAATCTATAAACATTTCAGAATAACAGAACAAGGATTTTCATCAATAACACACTCAATTTCAAGTAGGAAAATCCATGTTAAAAATCAAAAACACATGTAATATTTTTGAAGACCACTTTCACACCACAAATGAAATTGAAAAAATTAATTAAATAATTTATGAAACACTTACAAAGCATCACCACAAAATTTACTATAAAAAATCACCCAGTTTCATATTAATGCACCACTTTAAAACCATATGAACATCATAAAATTGGAAAAACATGATTTGTATCATTTATAAAACGTAAATAAACCATTTCCACAATTATTAAAACATCCTAAAAAGGAACAACATGGATTATAGAAAAACAGACACCCAAATACATATTGAGAACCAATTTTCAAGCCAAACATACACCAAGAATCCATTCAAAGCCTAATCTGTGTCACCACTAAATCAATTAAATCAATTTCAAAGTCAAAGGAGAAATTTTCATTATTAGAAATACCATTAAAATTTTTTTTTTAATAATTTTAAAACATGCCCCACGAAATGACACATGAAAAAGAAACCCAAATCACCATTTATAGGAAGACACATATTGACGCTACACCAAAACTAAAACTGTACTATTTATAATATAATAGTAAACAAATTATAATTTTATTGCCCTAAAAATTGAACACATATAGTATAAACCTTCTAATGATCAATAAAATATTTATTAAACCTCAACCAAAACCAAATCTATAATGCAGAAACTGATAAATATACTTGATTAATAAATAAAAATTGAAAATTATTTTTCCAGATAATAATTACACACAGAACCACCAACCACAGTGTAGATAAACGTCACAAAATTGGTGCACAACACCAATTTCTTCCAAGACAAACCACAATATACTCACATTGAAATCTACAACCTATAAAAAAAACCAAAAACATCAAACCCAAACCAATCATCATGTTAAACCCAAACTCAATAACCTACCAATGGATCCAACAACGAGGAACACACCAGTGGTGAGGGTGTGTGAGGCTAATGAAGTAATAGAGAGGGTTTTCGGAGGTTCACAACAATCTAGAGAGGTAAATGGATGGTCCATCTATGAAGGAGTGGGTTGACAAAGGGATGGTGTTGGGCAGTGCGAGGCTACACAAGGAAGGGACATGGGGAGGCGTATACTGCTTTCTTGATGGGAGGAGGTGTGCCAGTTCAGTTCTGCAATGAGGATGAGGGAACCTATTAGTGTTATAAGTGGGGATGAAATGACGCGACCCAATGAATGATGAAGTGTTATAGGGCGTATGGGGAGAGGGAAGGAAGAGAGAAACTATGAGTGAAAAAAGAAAATAAAATAAATTAAGAAAAAAAAATTAAATAAAATTAAATCTAAAAAACCTACCAACACAAAAATATAATAATAATAATTAATAATTTCATAATAATAATAAATATAATTATAACTCAATTAAATATTAACCATAATTATTATCTAAATGATATTGACATTGATGGCATATTTTAAACATTATAGTAACAATAAATATTAATTTTTTCATATCATTTTAAAAAATTATAATATAAATAACAATTTAAAAATATTTATATTAATAACACATTTTTTGATAAAGATATTATTAAAAAATAATACTATTATTATTATTATTATTTTTATATTAATAGTATTATAACATTTTAATTATTTTCTGCATTTTAGTATGACAAAAAAATTATTATTTTAATCAGTGGAAAAACTTAAGGGAACTCGAGTTGAACATATTGTTACCACTAACCATGTGGTGCCTTCGCACTATTACGAAACCAATCAATATTATTAAACATAAAATATTTCAGATTGGGACCCCAAACTCAACTTGTCCAATGATGTGAGATCACGAGAAGAATAAAATAAAAGAGTGTTCGAGGTCAGGGTGTGAAAATATAGGTAATTCTTTATCATCACATGTATGTTTCGATTCTTATTATTGGATTCTTGGTTGGGGATAATATACCGAAGAGTGAAGGAATTGTGGTGTAATGTATTTTTAAATTTTATACACTTGATACCTCAGATACATAATTTATAACCTCATTTCTTGATTAGTCTAGGGAGTCCTAGGTAGAGAGTATGTGACCTATGTAACTCAAACCACTCATGTGATTGTGGGTTACCAAGGGAAGCACAAATTCAAGATAATGAGTCGGTTATTTCGAAAGTATTGTCCAACCCACAATCAAGGGAATTATTTTTCAATATTGTAGCATGGGGATGTTGGACTAGGGACTACAACATACTTGTTCTGGTGAACATTATAATTATAGGGAAATTATCAAGAGTAGTTTGTTGTGAATCACAATGATATTGATAGGTTCAATAGTTTTATCCTTAGATCCTTATATACTGTTCATGTCTATTATTATTGGAGCATAGGGATGATTCCCATGACACTCAGTCCTTTTTTGAAACATTAGGGGATTTAAATTTATTATTTGATGTTATTATTATAGTTTGATTTATTATATTCAAACCATTCCAATATTTTTTTACATGATGATTGTGTGACTTCATATGGTATATGAATCACCTTGTATTTGTTTTCATTACATTAAAATTGGTTTTTTAATATATTTTTAATATATTATTTGAAAAGTGAACTGGTTTTGGGTATTCCATGGAGAGTTTTTTTAAAAAAAAAGTGGTTTCGTGAAATTATTTATGTAAATGTTATTTTAATGAGTTATTGGAACATTGGGAAAATATTTTGGGTTTTTTCCATAGTTATATTGTTTAATCTATAATATTTAAGTATCCTTGGGTTAATATTATTAAAGGGTATTTTAATGAATGTTTTCATGTGAATTGGTTTTGTATAATCCTTAAATACCTACATTATATAATATCATTCAAAATAGAATATTATAAAATATATTACTATGGTTTTAAAAAGATTCAATGGTTTGTTGTGGCCAACTAAGTGCATTTGTAGTCACAACAATTTTATACATATATTCAATTTTTTGGTTCTTTATTTGAAGGTTCTTTGATCATTGAATCTACGTAGGTCATTTGTTTTCTATTTAATTTGGATAATTATTAGTATTATGTTATTTTGTAGATAATAGTTTTACATCCCTATAAATTATGGTAAGAAGCCATTTAAATGATTTACTATGGTGAATTAAGATATTAACACCTCTTACAGATTGAGGTAACAAATTACTTTTTGTGTCTGAAGAAATGGAAACTAGTGGACATGTATTCCTTATAGAGGAAGGAGACTATAGATGATGGAGGGTTCTTTTACTCATTTGGTTTTCTAATTGATTAATTATGGTTATTTTATTGTTTCTTATATCTTTATTTTGGTAGGTACTCCCTATATACAGATGGGTCATAGAAAAAAAATTCATTTACCTTCATCTATTAATTTAAATAGTGTTTAAATGACTATATGATTCCCATGAGTGATCATGTGATACACAATAATTAGTTTCTAGACCATTGGGATCAGTAATTACCTTTATTATAGTGGAAGACTGGTTTGAGTAATTTTCAGATGTATGGACTCGGACTGTTTATTACAGCCACATATAGTCATGATTTGGGTCCCACATTCCCACATTCCAAACATGGGTAGCCTATCACCACGAGGATGATGACGATGACACCAAGATCAAAAAAAAGAGGATGGGAGGTTATCCATGTATCTGAAGAGGTATTTTCCTACACCATGTCGTCCTTATAGATATAAATTTTTCCTTTGAATATCATTCCAAATTCCATAATCATTTGGACATCAGATAATTAAATCACATACTTCATTATCTAATGAGAAACAATTTGGTTGTATTGGGTTAGTACATCAAACATTTTGTTATTTGAATATTACATTACCTATATTGCGTTTTTCAAGGTATAAGGTTATATTTTGCTCATCACATATGGGAATATATATATATATGAGATTATATAAATTAATGAATGTTGGTCGTAACGTTATCATGACATGAAATAAGTGTATTCCATTCTCATCATAGATGGTAGCCCATTATAATATCCTAAGGAAACTGGTTTACATAGAACAAATAATCCAATTATCATAACATGAGGAAACATATAATTATCAAGTAATATATTTTATTCTCATCACATATGGTATCAAATTTTCTTCATCTGAGGCATCCAGTTTATGTCAAAAAAGTATCCCATGATCATAAATTTACTAATCTTTTTCTCATCATAGAAGAACATTAATTATCTTAATATAATTCATTTAATGCACTTAATGTAATGAATCCTATGGTTATACCATGAGGTATCATCCACCCAACATATATGAAACTCTATGCTTTTCAAAAAATGGTGAATTATTCAATCATATGGGATGTCCAATCAAATACACAATGGTCTTAATCATACCTAGAAATGGGGGAATATTATTATTTACGTATATAGAATACAATTATGCTCATAAAAAAGGTAAATATTTTACTTAAAGTCCCTTGGTGACAAACAGATTTTAGAGTCCTATTGGGATGGATCCTTTTATGTTCTCCACACAAGTGTGGTCGCTATTTAAATCTAATGGGGAATGATCCTGTAAGACTCAAAACATAAAATTGTTCATAGATTTTAGCCATTATGGCATAAGTAAACAAATTCTCTTTAGATAATGGTGTTCATAGTTTTAATTATAGTTGGACTTGTTGACTCTTTATTATTCTTTATAAAGGTGTTCAATAAACAAATATACCACCAATTGAGGGGTATATGGTATGGTTGTGATGTTATGTTTAAGAATCAAATAGATTTCTTTCATAGGCCCGTGGAATTAATAACAAAACCCATACATATGATATTTTATATATTATAGTCATGTGTTATGATGAATCGACATAGTTTAACATCATGTGGTAAGGATTTTTATTTCAAAAAGATTGAAAAAAATAAATTTAGTGGGGATTATGATTACAAGTTAACATTTTTTATATTGTAAGATTAATTATGTGATGTAAGGTAATGTGGATTACATGTAATATGAATCCCACATAGATATATGTATCCATGATTGAACTAGGTTTTACATCATAAATGTGTGTATGGTTTCGTATTACACCTAGTAAGAGGCCCATATGCTTCTTGGAATAAAGAAGTACATGTCTGTAACATATGTTAGTTCTCTCCATCCCATGTTTAATTCAAAGATATTGAAAGATAAAATAAAAAATATAGTTTTCAACAAATATTTTTTATATAAAATAATTTTATTATGGGGATGTGGGTCCAATCAACAATCAACTTGAGAATAAGTGTTCTTTTTATATTTGGAATTAATTAGTTTGGTCTTTCATGGAAATCATGTGATTTTTTTCTAGAATCCTTGTATTGTTTGAATCTTGGGACTTTTTTGATATATTTTCATTATGAAAGGGGGTTTTTTCTAAAGCTACTGAATCATTATGAAATTTATTGTAGGTATTACATGACTAAGGTTGCATTAAAATTATCAAATATAGGAGTCTATCAATTTTTATTGTACATAAGGTTGTGAAAGAAACCAAATGTGGATTTTTACAAACTGAGTTTCTTTAACCCTCCCACCCAATATTCTAAAACTCCTAAAAGTATGGATATGAGGATTATTTATATGCATCGAGATCATGTATGTTAGTATAAATTTAGAATTATTGATGAGAAAGTGATGTAATCCTTTACATGACACTACATGTTTTGGAAACAAACAACTTGATTTGAGTGAAGATAAATCATTATGATCCAATATTACCTATTTTAATCATTATTCCTCCTTGATCATAGTTGGAATCACTTTTCGGCTCCCATACACCCATCAAATGGGGTGTAATATGTTATAGGATGATCATATTTTGAGGATGGTGATGATTTTTAAAAATTACTTTCTCATTGATAAAAAAACTCATGTCACCCATTCACTTATAAATCATGGTTGAGACCATAGAGATGACACCTAAGGCAGCAAAAAAATTTAATTTATTCTCCCCTTTCATGGAACTCAACGCTTTGTATGAGATTAAATTAATAAATATTATTGACATTTTATTAGATTCATCTGTGTGAATGATAATTTTACAAGAAATTCATGAAGAATTTCCCTGAACCAAATTCTAAATATTCATAGGGTAATAAGATAATGAAATGTAGAACCATGATAGGTATAACTAGAATTTAATAGATTTCAACATCATCAATTTCTATTGAAACATGGCCAATTCAATCATTTTTTCTCAATGGAGAAGAACATCAGATTCCAGGTGACCTAATAGGTCCCACCCATCAAACATTGAATATCATGATGAGTATTGACCAAAGGAAATATATGAAATTTTAGATCCTACAACTCAATGGGTACCAATGATTAGTTCACATCACTAGTCTATTGAATGAGTTTGTTTATCCTAGAAAATAAATCTTCGTCTCATCATAATGCATTAAGATGAACATATCATCCACTATATATGATCTGATATACCACCACCATGTGCTATAATATATTTTGTGGAACCTAATATATAATAACAATAGACAATTTCCTATAGCTAAAACATCTGATCGTAATATTCCATCATGTACACGCACTGTCTAGTTGATAGAAAATTATGTTAAACCAAGTAATGAGACCAATTCCTATGAAGGAACCTAAAATACTGATGGGAATGAGCCTACTATGTTCAGAATATATGTGAGGAGTATTGATATTAAATTCATAGGATTTTATTATAATAGGTTGTATAGATGTATTAATTTAACTCTTCCCACCACCCCAATATAACATCAGAGTTGCCGAATTGATAGTCACCATCTGCATTAATTTTTTTACTTTTCTATGATTATGTTATGATTATAATATGTTACCTATACAATATTGAGTGGAAAACTATATAGATAAAGATGTTTGACGATTTTTTGTCATTATAAAATGTGTAAGAGGATATGGGTAAAAAACCATATTTATTTAATTCTCTAATTGGGGAACTGGGGATCACAAACTATAAGGATATCCATTTATATCCCTAGAATCCCTCAAAGTAATGTTTTATTATATTCTTAATCATGTATGTATGATTGATGGTGGGGAATTAAAATTAGTTCCATGGTGCCAAATCATGATTAAATCATATAGTTCACTTATTTGGTGTGGAATAGAACTAATACCAAGAGTGGATCTTCAGTGTAAACCATCATACTCCACTTGAGTTAAAAATTATTGGGTTTCTTAAAATATTTATTTGTGGATGGATCCTATTAAACATGGATACATGCATGGATGTGTGACCAAGAACCCTAATCCAGGAATCATAATTAGTGATAATAAATAATGTCAATATTCTATTATAATTTTACAAATGTTTGATAATATGTTGGGGAACATCATAGAGAGAGAGTTTCACCTACACAACTCAATAAAAAATTAAAATATCTCAATGAGTTCCTTGGAATGAATTTCCCTATGTCTATGTAGTGAAACATAATCATCATTTGAAAGTTAAACTTCATTAAAATTGTGTTGACCATTATAAGGGTGCACCAACTATAAATTGATAGGAAAAGGTTGCCTACCTGATTTAATATCACTAGTTGTTCAATATCACTCCATTAATTATGTAAAATGGAGTGATAATATATAATAAACATGGAAGATAAAAAAAAAGTAGTACATGGATTCCTTTAAAAGTTGGTTATTGGTCTCACGCATAAATAAAACCATCATTTGTGAGACATGCATCTTGTTATGGTTTTTAGGATAATTTTACATAATTTTAAAAATCACAGAAATATTTTATAACATTTTTCTCCATAAACACTACTTTATGATTATTTAGAAGATTGTTCGGATGTTTATTTTTGAGGTAATAGATGTTGTGATCAGTCTGTTGATGGATTGTGCCTTGATTGAGTTAATCATATATTATGTGTAATTCTTGTTGATGAAATACCATATGGAATTACTAAGGGAACACTTATTATTATTGATTAATTTCAATATGATAAAGGAATGAAGATTGAAGAAGATTTCATTTCATTGAAATAACATAACAAATGAAAATGGATTCCACATAGGTAGTTCTGGAAACTGAAGGAAACCAAGTAGAGGTATTTAGAAATAACTTATCTATTGATGGATGATTCATATTGAAGAAAATATTATAGAAGGGTTATTATTTTGGCACTTCTATATCAAGTCTTATAATGTATTTAAGACTATCTAATGCAAGAAAATAGATAAATACACTTAATTACATACATCCCTGAATCCTAGAAACACTTAGATCATTTTTATCTACACATATCTCCATAAAAAATGTGGGGTGCCCCCTAGGACACTGTGTTATTACACATTGATTTAATGTATTAAAATTCTATTTCCACATCTCATTGGTTGTAAATCATGGAAAAAATAAATGAGCATGCCTAGATAGAGTAATCCTATGGATGAGTGGGTTTTAGGAGTGATTTGGCACCTAATTATAGTGATATGAAGAATATTGGAGGCTTAAGATAAATTATGATAATAATAGAGGTGGATAAAAGAGGGTATAGTGACAAATAATCCTTGTTAATTTGTGAGTACAAGGAATATGAATCATAAAATCTTGAGGATATTGTAAACAATGAGGTGTATAATGATGATTCACAAGAATATTTTTCAATAAACTCTTATAACATCCAAGGAATCAATGAAATACCTCAATCATTGTGGAATAAATTTTTTATTATATTTACATTCGATATAAAATGGGTTTAATCCAAAATAACCCCTAGACCATGCATGGAGGATGGGTGTTCAGATTCTCCCAAGAATGTAGGATGTGTGTAATAGTATCACATGACCATATGTCCTTTATTGTTATTATGAAATTGATCCCTCGTAATGATTTAAGGGTATCATCAACTAGTAATGAGTTTTTGCATTTGAGGGTTCTAATATTGCTCTATGTGTAGGGTTTGAAAGAAAAAATTAATCCTCTTTTCCATAGGAATATTCATTTGTTACTTCATTAAAACCTTCTCTACTTTTTTCATATAGGGAATATAAGATAGGTTGCAGAGTCCCATAATGTGGGTGGTGAGTTTCTCATTGTTTTAGAGGGGTCCCTAGATGTGCATTTAGACAATACTTCATTGATAATCATCTTATTTTCTAGTGTAATGGATTAACCATTCCCAAATATTGTAGCTACAACCATCCAGACTAAAGGGCCATAAATCCTAGAATAAAATTACATAGACTACGACTCTATAGTGTCTACTTATTTTATTTTATTCCACTGTATGAACTAATATTCATCATTATCTGTTATTTCTTCAAATGTTGATATATGATCTTCGGTTCAAAATGGTCGAGAATGGTAACTTCACTGATCCAATTGATAATAAGGATGTGACATAACTAAAATAACCAACTCAATATGAAAGTGATGCTACAAGTGAATATGTGGTGTAGAAGGGATCATATATTTTAATATAGAAGGAGGAACCTATAATGATCCTAGAGGATAATCCCTCTCATTTTTAGTATAAACCTACAATCCATGTCCATTATCATATAGTAGAGTCCATCCATACTGATCCTAATATGGTCGTCTCATCAAAAATTATCTATAAATTTCACGAAATTGAACAAATGCTAGAAAATGATATATATTTCGGGTTTCACAGAGATGCATATAAACAAGTGATCTGGTGAAGGGTGTTCATGAACATATTGAGCATCATCACCTTCACAATATAATTTTATATGGGTATCCAAAAGAGAACACTCTACCATTTGATCTTATTTATAGATGTTAATTATCTTGAGTAACATTACATACACATAATGACAAAAGATATATTGGATAAGAAGGATTTACAAGAGGAAAATGAGTTTTAATATACCATTGTGTTTTATTTGGATAATGTAGTAGAAGATATCTAGTAATCTTAATAAGGGATTTTCCAAGAGGAGGTAGAGGATCACTAGATATAGTTATAGCATATTCTATGGGACTAATTAATCTCATACTCAGAAATCAACAAGATGAAGTTGATGTCGACATATTCTATGTAATGTATTGAGAGTTTACATATGGGGAATAGATGTACAAACTCCAAATTCTTGTGTGTTTTTGGCGATTTCACTAGGGCACTGCATGTTATCTTGCACTGAATTCACAGTTATGTTTCCCAACATTCCAGCTTTTAAAAGGCCGGTGGAATACATCAATTACATCTTCGATGTCCAATACATTATAAAAATGAGATGATAAGATGTTATTTATTCCTTACATGGATTCCTCCAAGGAAATCATTGCATAGTCAGGGTCTCTCTTATAGAGTTAATTCATTTTCTGGGAATACATTACCAGTGACACCTCCTTGTGGATGCAGTATAATGAACAAGTATCTATATAGGCATTCAAAAGGGTATTTATATGGAAGAAACATATGGTTAGGAAAGTAGTCCGACTGGATACCACTGGAATATCTACACACTAGTAATATTGGTCACCTATAATATTCCTCATAGGAGGGAATCTCATGGGGGAATCTTTGGGAATATAACCGAAGTCATCCCATGGTGGTAATGAGGCATCATATTCTGCAGGCATATCTTCTAGGGCTTTCACCATAGGCATCCAATTCATAGAATGAGTTAGTTGAAACCATCACAACATATCATCCTTGTATTTTACGTCATGTATCCCATTTTTATATTAATTTAGTAGTATAATATAAGTCATGTGTTTGACATCTATTTTATAAAGTATGAGAGAGATCAAATTTCACCAAATAAGCGGATTAGGGAGGTGTATACCCGAGAGGGAGTTCGTGAAAGGTTTATCGATGCACGAGTCATCACTTCCATGGAGGTGGACCCCAGGGGTGTGTCCCATAAAATGAATATGTTACGCCATGATGGATATTATGAGTTACATATTGAGAACATATCAATGAGGTTCACCCTAGGAGGGGGGAAACATGGTTAACCATTTTCTAGCATTGAACCTCAATGGAGTATCCTACATAGCCAACTTATGAGGAAATGGTGAAAACCCATGTATTTTTATTCATCGGTTTATGTTCATATGATAGGACAGTTCTATGTTGTTTAACATCATGTGCTAAAGATACTTATGCTATGAATGAAGCATCTGTGATGGATTATATTAGGATTATATATGAAATCCACCATTCTCAAGAGGTGTTCCATTGGTCGGATTATTTTGGGATTACGCATTGGATATTCCTAGGTACATCTAGGAGTAGAAATGATATGGATGGGGCTTACATGTGAATGCATCCTAATGGACATGTTCACAGGGATATGGAAGCCTATGGTGAATTTTTATGGAAATGAAAGATGTGGATGTAGTGGATGGAGTGAATGGAGTGGATGGATAATATGGAATGGATGAGATGGATTTAATGGATGGAATTTTGGCTCTATATCTTATTGAGGCTTCATAATTTTCACATTTTACTAGATATCAAATCCCAAAATGTTTGGAAAGGGGCCTTAGGGATTACACCTAATGTGGAGGACCATTTGGTTGGGGATTACAACATATAAGTTACCCTGGGTGGGATATGAAACAGTTAAGGATTACAGTATTTGGGATAACCATAGAAGTAGATATATGGTGACATAGTAACTTCTATAGTCTAATACCAACATGTTTCATGCTTGGAGTGAGGAATAAGAGGAAGTGGTAAACTGTAAAGTCATGTTCTGAAATATGCTCCAATTGGAGATGGTTTGGGAATTATGAATGGAATCTTCCCTAGGAGAATGTCATTACATGTGAGGAAGACCTAATTCCTTGTGAGGAGGATTTCATTCCCTCTGAGTCATACATAGAAAATAAAATTAATGGTGTTTGGGGATTTCATTTTGAAGCCTACCTGTATGTGAGGATTTCCAAGAGTGGTGTGAGGAGGTTGTATCACATGATGAGAATATATGGGGAATATTATGTTCATTTAGTAGTGAGAATATATAGTTTAATATCATGTGTTAGTTACATTGGTTCTATAAATATTTTTTTCATGAAGCTTAGTGATTTGAATCTTACTCCTCACCCATTATAATTACATAATCACAGCTCATTCAACACTGTGAGGGGGATGGGTTACGAAATTATAGGTTTCAATGGTGTAGAGGAGTGGTTTATAGTGAGGCCCATGTTATCATGCCTGTGATGATAATAAATTAAATTAATAATTCCTATAATGAGAAGAAAAATGTAAATGGTAATCTCATGGAACACATTGTAATGAGTGGGCCATTGTAAAAGGTGGAAGATGTCACATATGGACATGATGTGTTTCTAGACTAATCCTATAAGGGTATGGGGGCCTTGAAAAATCATCCATCTCAAAGTGGCATCAAATGAAGTGAGGCAGCCTAGAGAATCATAGGAGAAGGGAATCACAAATCATAGGTCCTCATAGAGAGCAACTTCATGAAGTTTGGGTGCTTTGTCGAGCTACGGGGATTCTCTAAAGGATATGCTTCATGAATCATGATGACCATAACTCATGATTATGTCTTGAAATTCGAATGTATTTCTTCATTAATGCATATTCCTCTGTGAAGACATAAGTACTCATGAAGGAATTCCTCAACCATGAAAAGTGTATTACTTCAATAAAATCATCCCCACATTAGATGGATGTATTCAATAACATATGGGAGGGAGTTTCATGAATTTTAGGTACCTTGGGTGGTCCATTTTTAGTATTGTTTTCTGTGATCGGGTGGTCCAAATAATTTATCATTCCAGAAGATGAAGGGGCTGGTTATTTTTTTCCAAAATTTGGAATATGAAATCTATTTATATGAAAAGTGCTCCATGAAACTAGGAAGTGGTTTGAATATTAAATTTGGGCATCATGAATGGATACAGTTCTATCAGACTCGTGATGTGATTATATAATCCTTGGTGCAGTCATAGAGTCCTGTTGGACTCAGACAATATTATTTTTAGATTTTCACATTCGTGAAGTAGAAAATTAATGTACAAGCTTCATGAATGAAACCCTTAGGAGGGTTTTTGGTTCCATTTTGGATTGGGTTTTCTACAAAATTTATATGACTTAATCAGGTAATCCCATAGACTTTAATTTGACACAAAATAATACACAACCATAGAAGGGATTTAATAGAAACGAATAGGGTCATATTTTGTGGGGGGAACCAATAAAATTTTAAAATATTCTTGCGCTCATGAATTTTTTTTTGTCATGATCACTCATGATGTGGATAGGTATAGATCACTGGTGCAGAGTCCATTATAATTCATGTCTAGTCGGGTGCCTATAAATAACCTCATGGGGAGCACTCAATGGAACATGAATTTCCATGATGGAAATATTATTTTCTCCATCTTAATTATTCTCTTGATCATTGTGATATAACTATGTGAATGAATTATTAGAGAACCGATCATAATAACCATAGATACATGATCCCAATTTAGTGAACTGGACATCACAAATCACATCTTTACAAATTGAGTATGTAAACTCAGAGCTCTACAAACTAGGATCAAAGAAGAATATTTTCAAAATAACTTATCCAATAACTATGAACATGAATATATGCCCCAAATTAAATGGGTGATTATAATGATTGATGGGAATTCATTGTAGACATTTCTGAGTGGGAGTATATGTAGAACAATATAATGATTGTGGAATTTTCCCAAAACACCTCAGACCATAAATATAATGTTGGAATGAAAATAAAGAATTAAAGGGAGTATCCTCTATTAATTAAGTTGTTGTTGAATTTATTTGGACTTAAAAAATGATTTCCTCATTCTAGATGAATGTAGGGTTTAGTCGGCTTACTAGTTTAGGGTCGTATTAAAGGAATACTACTGTCATATGTCAATAGTTGGCCACATTTGAAAAGACCAAAATTCTATTACAATAGAATGTGTCTACAAATACCTCAAGAATGTTATTGGGGAGAAACTGAAATTCAAGTCATCATTACAACAGTATCAAACTGTTCTCAATGTGGGATTGGGAGACCTATTGAATGGATGGAATGGTGGTTGTGATCCCCTCTATGGAAGAAATTTTACAAATGAATGGGAATGTTTCTATGGGGAATTCACATCACATAGAGTGTTTGATGGTATTATAAAGTACGTAAGAGTTTATGAGGTGGAACAAAAATCCTAATTTGATTTTTACCAGCCACAATAGATCATTCACACATTATTAATAATATTTTAATTGAAAAAAAACTCATTCCATTTGTATCATTGGGAGGTCGACAACATTTATTGGGTCCTTAGGCAAATCATTGGGATACCTATCACCGGAGAAATGTACGATGAGTTTATCCATTTGAAGAATGTTTAAGGATACAAACAGAAACTTTTTACATTGGAGAAACTGATACTAAATTTGGTGAAGGGAGTTAATAAATAGAATCGAAGGATGGGGTAAATCAACATCAAAAAATGATTCAAATATTTCATGAACTGTCTGGAAGAGGATCCCACTAAGGGTGATAAACAACAAGGAAATTTTTGATGAGGTTGTACACATGTACTATGGGATACAAACATCACATGGAGGGATAATACTAGATGATTTCTTTGTGATATTGTTGAAATTATAAGATTACATCCTAAAGCATTGAATCATCCCATAGTTAGGTTGACTGGATTAATGATGATGCTCATTTGTGGTTGGATGATCATGGAAATGGATGCACACATGGAAGTGTGTCCAAGAACATTTTTAATGGCATTGATGTTGGGTAAATGGAGGTATATCTACCGGTAAATCGTAGTGCTAGTGAAGTTGTACAATGTACTTCCTCATTCTACTGATGCGAAGACCCAAATATGTGTGTGTGTAATATTTTTTAATTTCTATACAACACTGTCTCTTCCCAAATGTGGGGATATTACTGTCAAAACCATGTTTCTCATTCCATAAAAAAATTTCAATTGTTCATCATGAATATTTCAGGGGGATACCCATTCATGTTCAGACTTTCATAAATCCAGGATAATATTTTGTATACTGATCAATTTATTAGTCACCTATTCACCATACCAACTAGGGAGGTCACTAATGATGGTGTCATGACTAACGAGATATGATCATATGTCCTAGCCATATGATTTACGATTCAAGTGGGAAGGGTTGATTGTGTTCTATATAACATGAAATGTTTTGTAAGGCTATTTAGGGGCCAGAAGAGGTTGACCATGAATATGTACACAAAGGTATTTCCAGAGTGAAAACGTTTTTTGATGAGGAAACATTATATCATGCTCAAAAGTGTGAGAATAAAGTTGTGTAATAAGATTCCTCCACCCACTACTACATACAACATTACCCCTGACTATATGAAAATTTGGAGTCATTTATCCTAATGTAATACTGAAGTTGCGGTCTATCCAGGCTAAAAAAGTCATAATCCCTCCAACATGGGTTCGGGGAAGGGTTGTGAATGGAGTCTTCCATATAGAAAGAGTGTGGTTGGTGGAAAGGGTAGTAGCAGCAAGACCATTATTTCATGGGACCACATAGTAAATATTCAAATGTATAGTAGTAGAAGAATCAGGCCAAATGATCCAGGGAAGGGGAGTTTGGAGAGAATGGGCGCATCTAGGGTGGTCCAAATGAGTTAAAAATAATCTCCTAGAAATAAGTTACATCACATGGAAATTTCAAATGATGCAGTCTTTCCTATGTTTTAGGAGAACATGAAATTATTTTATCTCTTCTCTGATGTTCACTGGGTACGGAAGCATCTCAAATGGTATGGGATGGATCCTAGAAGGAACAGTTACACCATGTTTAGTTTATAATATAATCAAAAATATGGGGAGTAGTACATGACTAATATGGTAATTATGGTGTATTCTTAGATAATTGAATGGTCATTGAATGATTGATTGAGGGTTCTACGATACATGACCTCTCACGCACATCTTTTGGTAGCTGATCTTTATGTACGTGATCCCTTTCCTATGGAATCAAAAGAGTCTTGTGGATATGATTCTCATCAAGGATCACATTCTAGGTGAATCATTGATAACAACCATGTAAAAAATGATTCTCATATACATTTTATACAAAATGATCCTCACAATAGTTATCTATCAATCCTTCCACATTTATATCAATCAAACACTGAAGATGGGGAGTTATGAGACAACCCTAAAAATGAAGGTGACAGGATCTCAACACATGAAGCGGGGAGTGTGTAGTCTCAACCAAATTTCATGCCTACGAGCAGTAAAATATCATCACCTATAATGGATGCAACATCTAAGGAATAAACCCTTTCAAGTGGTTTTGGGTCAGTTTTCAGGGGAACCTCACTAGAGTATACAATTCACCTAATCCTCTCTCTCTTCTATGTCTACGAATATTTTTTTTAATTCCTATGCATGACCAAAATATATTGGAATAGTATTTATGATGGTGCATGGATGTAAACCACCATTCCCAAAACATACATTAGATGAAAAAAATCCAAGGTGGTGAGGGATGACATTGGTCTCCAAACAGAAATGCACAGAGTAGACATAGAAGATGAACCAACTGACAAGGCACCACTGGAGCAGAAGCTTGAGACCATACACTCAATAGAGGGGGTTGAGACAAGACCCACAATATAGCCAAATGAATGTTATACAATGGTCGGTCCTATATTAATGAAGCTATAAGAAGTTGTTGTTATGGATGATATTATAATGGGGATACAACAATGGTGTCTGTATCTTGGAAATTTGTGTCTGGTGTGACCACTTTTGAACATCCACTTGTAGATGTTATGGAATTAGGAGATGAGATTCGAAAATCATCCAAAATATCCATGGGAGATGGTTTGATGGCATCATCCTCCATAGTACCACAAAAAGAAATAATGGAATCTTATATAGGTGGAGTGGTCGATGAATAAATGTTCTCGGGGATGGTTATAGGGACACTAATTTTTGATGATGTCCATCTAGAGGAACTGGACAAAGATAGCTTTGAATTATTTTCTACGTATGAGCCTATTCCACTTGAAGATTTCAATGACTCTTAACTAGAAGAAATTGAGGATATATGTCCCCACTATCCTATGTCAGATATGAATATGTGTAACTTCAACACCTTTATCCAGAGATGTGTACTACCATAGTTGGTGGGATCTACCCTGAATTGGTTGGTCAATCTGGGGAATGATGGGATGGATTCAAGTACATTTCATGCACTGGACCTGGACATCCTAATCCTTTGGGGACATGAGAAATGAAAGGAGATGAATCTAACCTGGAAGACACATAACAATGAGGTATCCAAATATACATATAATGATGAGCAAGAAATTTACTATCAATAGGGGATGAAAAATGGTGATGACTACTATCACTCATCCTAAGATCACTAATTGCCTAAGGGTTTAACTAGAAACATATATCTCCCTTGAATCAGAAATATAGAAGGTGGAATCCTAGTTCCTGGAGGAGCATGATCGATAGTGAATTAGGTCATCAATGTTCACTCCACGGTCGATGAGGAGATGTATGACATAGTAGTGTCGCAAAATTCTTTCAAGATCATTCAACATATGTAGTTGGAGTTTAATAAATCGTTCACTAAGGCATATCTATAGAGTCATACTATCCTGAGAGGATTCCCTGATAAGTGGATGACCCCCTGATAATATATCTTAACATAAATTTCATTCTTGAACATATTTTATTTCTTAATCATCTTATATAGATCATATTTCTGAGGCAACCATCAACTAATTCCAAACCTCAAATGGCCTATGCCTTGTGTGAGAAATTGTGTTTGACCGTGAGAATTGTTCTAATATGAAAATTGTAGATAATCACTAAAAACTGATGACCAAAGAGCCTATCACTAGAAAATGAGGTTCTCATAACAGCCAATATTCTTTCCTAAAATGACATTTTCAGTAATGGGATTACTCTAGAGGTGTGGTATTTTATCTAGTCCAAGGTATTGGAAATTGTGATCCATGATTCCTAGAACAAGAAACATAAAGAGAGTGTCATGGTGATATGGGTTAACATCTTAAAATGTCTAAAACACATAATTCCCACCATTAGCATTTAATGGGGATGAAAATGAGGGTTTGACACTGACCATGTTAAATAAATTAACCTATCATAGAATTTAATGTAAATTATTCTCGGAAATTGTCGAAAATGATAGGTGAGGCAAAATTGTATGACACCCAAACATTAAGGGGTCCCTTCAGAAATAGAATAGGATGAGGATCCAAATAAGGGGATCAAAAATATTGTAAATAGAGGTATGAAATTTAAGACTGGATTCTAAGAATATAAAAATTATTTCACCATGGCCTAGAGCACATTGGTGTATGTGTATTTTTCTGAAAAAATATCAAACCAATTTTCTAGGTATGTGATATCTCATATTCTAGGTCAAAAATGACAACATGAAAAAAATTGTAGGTTATTGTCATCAGAAATTAGGACCTCTCTTGTGAAGTCTAGACTCTTTTTCCAGTTTTAAATCATGAAATTTAGAATGATAGACATGAATATTTACATAGTATGTAAGAAATTTTCATAATAAATTTTGATGTTGTCTGATCAGGATGCATCCCAATGATTCACATCATATTACTGGGAAATTAAACACAATATAAGGTAGTAAATCCTTTATCCTTATAAAATAGTTTAATTTTTTTTGCACTATGAAAATGTCTATCTAATGTTTATTTTCATGGAATAATGGAAATAAACCCAATACGAATATGTCAAGAGAGGCCCATTTATTGCACAAGTATTAGGGAACATATGGGTGTCCACATGAATATAGACCAATGATTCCCACACTGAACCATAAAACCCTACAGGATTCAAAATTATTTTATTGTCAGGCATGTTCATAGACTCGTAGTTTAAGGACATTTAGTTTGGACCATGAGCTTCCATTTGCAAGTAGACCAAATTGGATACACCCTACCACAACTCCTAAGACCATGTGATCCATGTTCAATGTGGGAAACACCGATTGGTATTGGGTGGTTCTCCTAACATGTGTAATCCAAAATTAGTGTTACAATAAAGGGTTAAGAATTATATTATGATACATGTGAATAGAATGAAGGTCTGCTGGGAATTTCGAAATCGATATAAAGGTGAGACTAGTGAGTAATGATAAACTATCGACATTTTTAAATACACAGTGTCAACAACCATAATAGTCAATTATGGGATGATAAATTGCAAGATCAACTATATATCCAATTTGAATCACATTATCCACTATTTTCATCAAGATAACCATTAGGCCATTATCATAGGATGAAAACAAAATGATAACTGAATGAGGCGATAACTATTAGTGGAACCGTCTAGATTTCAAATATTATGGGTATCCAGAAAAATAAAGGCTTGATGTATGGATTACTGTGTATCAAAAAGTGTGATTCAATCTTGGGCTTTGCAAACCGATGAAGTTTGTATTGCATGGGCCATAGATACTAGTTTAAGGTCTTAGCGTCAGAACCACGGGTGAGTTTATCAAGTGGATATTCATAAAGTGATGTCATGTAAACCAAAGGTGAATGATTACCAATCAGGATCAGACACAACACAACAAAATTCCTAATGAAACTCTCATTCATTTTAAATCCCTCATTCTTGTAGATGAATCGACTAGTTTATGGTCATGTTCACTTGACCATTAGGTTGACCAATTTAATTTCGTGATGTATTTACGAGGGGAGGTAAATTCCTATGTAATATGTTTGTTATATAATAGGAATAATCCGATTCGTGTGAAGGATACAGAGACTCACAAACCCCACACATACGTTGAAATGGACCACAAATAGTTTATGTTTGTAATGATTGGACCACAGATGAGGCCAATGGGACAAAAGTCTGATGGAACAATAGATGGTCCAAATGATAAAATTTATCAGAGTCACTACACATCCCGTAAGGTTGGAATAAAAGACACATGTAGTTTCAGAATTTTGTGTGGTGGGAGAACAAAACATGTTGTGGGGAATCCTCTTTTATGGGAGAACTGAGACATCCAACGATTATCGTGATGCATACTAAACTTCTTTAGGGATGGATCATAGTTTAAGGACATGAATTAATGAAGATATATCTTAGTATTAATTTAAAATATTTCATGATATTATATGAATGTATCAAATGGTTTTGTCTAGTGCATTGATGTGAATGATGAATGAGGAGGTCCAACACTGCCTCACATATCAAAGAGAAAATACAGCCTATAGTGAGGGAAAAATTAGATCCAAAATGGATATGTGGTGTATGATTGGAGTAACCCAATCTGAATGAGGAACATGAGGGACCATGTACAAGGTACACATTCCTATGAATGATTAAATTTAGTTTAATTTCATGATTCCTAGAAAGGATAAATGTTTTGGAAGGAAAAATGATATTTTCCACAAGAATGGAGTTCAAGTGTTTTATCAAAATTATTTTTCATCTAAGATAATTTAGGTTTCTGTTTCTATCCATATTATTAAATTGATTTGATTATGTTGTGATGGAATTATTTTTATGAATTCCTTTATCTTATATGAATTTTTTTATGATGTCACGATGTTTAAGAATCTGATTTTTATTACCTGGGTTAAGCTATGATGTATGATTTATGATTTTGTGGAACACATAAGAATGGTATCATTATTATATGTGTCGGAACTATATCTCCCACCAATGAATTGGGTAAAGATTTTATATCTCATGAGATAGAGATGGCTAGAATGGCAGGTTAAAAAGGTTCAGTGAAACATGACTAAAACGAGGACTGAACTCGGTTTAGAAATGGACTTTGTCCACTAAGATAGTCTTGGAAATGAGTCTTGACTAATAAGAAATGATTCTCTATGATTATGTTTGTATGTCACAAAGTTTCATGTTTTATGTTAGGATTATTGGGATTACATTTCACTACAATGATTTATCCCATGTTATGATATTATGATCTCTTTTGACAGTTAATATTTCCAAAATGTTATGTTCTTATTGATATGATGTGATTGATATTTCTTTTGTTTACCCTTACTAATCATTTGAGCTCACACTTTTATGTTTTCTTTTCCCCAGGATATAAAGAACGGTTTTGGGTAAAAAAAAGGAAGATAATTATTGGAGATGTTGAAGATCTTTTACCACGATTAGAAGATTATATTCCGAGTTTCAAATGACACTAAACTATTACAGTCCTTGTGTGTGTGTTTTTGTTATGTACTATGTATTCTGCAAAAGTATTGTAATGTCCATGTACGTTAAGCTTTGGGTATCTACAGTTGGTATCAGAGGAATGGTTTAGTAAACCTTTGGAAACAAGGATGCGAGAACTTTAGTGAGATCCCTGGAGATATTTCTAAGGTATGTCTAGGGATGTTCCTAAGGTTAAGAATAAGTATAGGTTATAGTAATAGAATTATGGTATCCTAATATGTTAGATATTGAAGGTACTCCCCTTTTATTATGTTGTTTTTTCTAGCGTGATTTTTTCCTCTCAGACTAATCTATTTGGGTTTTAGAATATGGCTAGAACGCGAAGGAACCGTGTTGATCAATGTAATGGAAAATGCAATGATTTTCCTCCTGAACAAACAAATGTTAGGGGAGATAGAGGGAAAAATATTATTGCTATACTTACACAGGTTATGAATCATTATGGACTTCAAATGAGCAGAGAAGGGAACAATATTCTATTGATACATTCATGAGGCATCATCCTCCTTCTTTCAGTGGGTCTTCTGATCCACTTATTGCTGAACAATGGATCAGTACTACTAAAAAGATATTTTCAGTTCTTCAATGTTCTGAACAAGATAAAGTCATCTTAGTAGTGTATCATTTGGAAGGTGATGCTGATCAATGGTTGAATCTTATCAAGAATACAAGGCCAAGAGATGAAATTGAGTCCAATGAATGGGACGAGTTTTAGAACTTATTTTTCAATACGTACTTCCCTCGTATTCTTCGAACAAAGATGGAGAAGGAGTTTCATGAACTAAAGCTAAAAGATGAT
Source organism: Viscum album (assembly GCA_963277665.1). Taxonomy (NCBI): domain Eukaryota; kingdom Viridiplantae; phylum Streptophyta; class Magnoliopsida; order Santalales; family Viscaceae; genus Viscum; species Viscum album. The sequence goes on along the minus strand of OY728128.1, from coordinate 408,405,873 downwards.
GCATATGTTGGTATATACGAAGTGAATTTTACAAGGGTTGTAAGGTATGAATCTGGATTTATCATCCAACCTGAAGGTAAATTTGATTGATTCTTCAGTGGCTTAAAACCAAATCATCGAAGGGAATTAGCTATATGAGACTTCAGTAGCTATGGAGAAATTGTGAGATGTGCTATTAATGTAGAAATGGAATTTGGTGTTATATATCCATCTCATGGTTTTGAAAAAAAACTAAAGATGGAGTTCAAGGTGAAATCTCATAATAATGGTGAAAAGAAGATGGATTCTTCCTTATTCTCCGGGTGAGGAAAGAAGCATGGCAGAGATTTTTTTAATGGGACTAGAAAAACATTTATGTGTGGAAAAGAAAGTCATCGAGCAACCGAGTGTTGAAGTAATGGAAAACTGGTTTCTAATGCTGTGAATAAATAAAAAACTGTAGAGAACACACCAACAACACTTCAATGCGTCATGTGCAATGAAATGGGGAATTATGTTAATCAATACCCTAATCTAAGGGTTCATGATGATCGATATGAGAAACCACATAAGGAAAAGCAAAAAGGGAAGTCACATGCGATCACTATTGGCTATGTTGAATATGAAAACGATGTGGTGGAATGATTATGTTGTTATGTAATGGGATTCCAAAATAATGTTGTATATAGTATCATGGAATATTGGAATATTTATGTATTGGTCTATTGAGGTTTTCAATAATTTTATGGTACCGGTAACCATTGAAAGTGATTGAGATATTTTTGGTAAGTAGATGATATGCACATAATAAAGGGATAAGAAGATAATGAGATGTTTTATTGTATTCATGAGCTCATAATTGATATAAGGACTAAGTGATATCATGGTTTGAGTATAAATAATATTTAGGATTTTGGTATGTGGAAAGTGTTAACATTTAACTGCATTCATGTTTTCACTATGGTTCAATTGGTATTCATTCTTCAGGAGAATACATGATTAACGTATTCACATGTTTGTAATTTGACCAAAACGATATATCTTATGATATGTGGGGGATAAATGATTTCATTCACGTGATTGTTTTGTGACATTTAATGTAATAATTTTATTTATACTATGAGCATGGACCGAAGTATATTAGATAAAACTAAAGATTGGAATAGATTATGATGGTCATAAGTTAGTATTGTTTAAGGATAGAACATTTTTAGATATTATTTTTGGGATGTTATAGTAATATAACATTATAAAAAGGACATCCTGGAGGACGGCGACAGCCCATCGCGTTGGACAAGACTGTGGGAATCGAACCCACAACCGAAGTGTGACTGGCCTTTATCGCCTACCACTGGCCTATAGGAAGTCCCTGGTTAATATAAAAAAGATTTATTTTATTATGCAGTATGATATATGAAGTATAAGTTCATTTTTTTGATTCGTATACGATTAACCTCACCAGAGATGGACTTATGTATATTTGATTACTTTTTCCAACCTTTTGTTTGAAACAGATAGAATGACCCATCATTCTATCATATGATTTGCTAACACTTCATGAATAGAAAATTAAACTTAATTTCATTAATAGATTAAGTGGAAATTGTTCAAAGAACGAACAACAATGAAATTGTACCAAAATAGAGTAAGTATTTATTCTAATTTATATTCTTCAACTTTAGGGAAATGATCTTGAAAACTAAAAATGTTGTCCTAGTGCCCTTGCATCTGATGAATCAGATGGTACCCTAGATCATCAAAAATTTATGGCTTTGTGATTTTTGTATTTTTCATATTCATGTTATCTACCACTCTCCATCAAAACATGATAGTTATTTTTCTCTTCCATATCCATATATTCACATATGTTCTCATATGTGGAAACCCAGTGATTAGTTAATTTGGGCAAAAATTACGTTTCATACTTTAGTTTTTAAAGCCATGTTTTGGTATTCCTTTTTACGACGTGGGTTTCTATTAATGAATCATTCGAGTTGTAAACCATTTATAACCCTGACGAATTTTGAGGGCGAAATTGTTTTTAAGGGTGTAGAATGTAACACCCCATGATTTTACGAAAAATATTCTTTTTAATTTCATTAATGTTTTATGTTGTACGCTACACCAAAAAAGCTTGCATAACACACATCCCTGACTTGGATTGTATTACACACAAGTGCAACCTTCCACGATAGCGTGTATTGTACGTAATACCGAGTTTTGCTAAGCAACGATATGCTATTAAAATATAAATAAAACTAGCCGTTATGAATATTAATAATAACCTTTTGAAATTTGATAAATTTTATTTTTGAAAATGGACTTTATTTTTGGATTCAGAATATTGAAATTATCCGAGGGTGAAATTTTGGTATTTTTCTGAAAACTTTCAATTTTTGATGAAAAGTGAAAACATTTGGTTACTATTTAAAAAACCAGTTTTTATTTAAATAATTTTTTATTTTATATAAATTCATTTTAGGTAAAAAAAATTACCTAATACCTATATAAGTTCAATGTAATTTATTGGTGTCATTTTATAAGAATTTTAGATATATAAAAATTTTATTGAACTTTTGACCATCTTTTACCCACCTCATAGGAGAATTTGCAAATTTACGTAAAAATTTATTTTACCGCTTTTGTGAATGGAATTTCAAAAATCCGAGAGACACGGTTGATGTCAGTAAGTATAATTTGGTTCAATGAGATGAAAACAATTTTTGTTGTATAGAAACATTTTACTTTTTTTAACACGGTTAAAAGTAAATATGGTAATTAAGGGTAAGAATGATATTATTATTAACCTAACACATGTCCTAATTCTAATGGATAAATGTAATTCGACCAAAAACAACTTTAGGAATAAAATATGACCATTTAGGCCCACTAGGATTAGATTAGAACATATTATTTTAATTTATTTAAAGAAGTGTTAAAATAGTTAAAATCAATGTTTAATTAGTAAATAATTTAAAATATAGGGTTATACATAAGAAAATTTTGACTATAAATATTAATTACAAATATAAGAATATTTAATACATAATGGTATTTTATTTGTAATTTCTAGACTTTAAATAATTTAATTTATTTAAGACACAATGATGATGCAGTAATTATCTTATTAATGAAATATTGACATAATTGATGTTATAAATATGAAAATAAATGTAATTTGAGACATTTAATGAATTAAAATAATTTTATAGGTTAATATTACTTGTTATTATTGATTTAATTTACTTGGTTCTAACTAATCATTCTGTTATGATATTCACCAAAATCAATTACTAAATAGTGTCAAAATTTACATAAAATAGTTTTTAAAAAAAATATTATATTATTAATTGATATTTTATTCCTAAAAATATAAGGTTCTACAAAATGACTTAGATAAGGTTTTATATATTAATAATAAAGAACTTGTGGTTTTTTTGGCTTGATATATTACGTTTATTAACCTTATAGTGTATGAAAACAAGAAGACAAGGTAAGAGTAAAATTATTTAACTTAAAGATAAATCTAAATGATAAGGATAAAATATTATCCTAAACTTGTCCAAATTCTATTGGATGAGATTATTTCGACCCATCCCCACCTTAGATTCTATATAAATCAATTTGGTTCTATTTAAACCCGAATATGACTTTATAATAAAATAATATTTTTAGTTTTTCCAAAGGTTCCCCTCTCCTCCCTTATAAAAGGGAAACTCCTCCCTCTCTTCCTCACACCACATTGAGTCTTCAACCTCGGAAAACCCCTGAAAATTTCACCTCTCCAATTCCCTAAAAAAATAATAGAGGTTCTGGTCTTTTTCAAAGCACAATCGTAGTGCCCTAAGAGGAGGTTTCAAAAGGCGTGTCGAAAAAAGAGGTAATATCTGTTCCCGATTCATTCAAATTTATTTCTTCTTCTACATATTATTATTTAGTTGATTCATTATGAATTAATAACATCATTCTCACTCATATACTTATATGTTATTATATGTATGAAAAAAATCTATTTCACCATCTATCCATCCAACAAAATATGAAATCACCGCACATGCGTACGTACGGAATGTCGTCTCCACGCCGTGGTGTAATCTATTTTCCACCACCACCTTACTTGGATTGGTATAATGGTGTAAATAATGACTATATATTATTATTGTAAAGTGGTATTTATTCTGAAATAGTATACATACACACCAATAAAATTCCATGATCATGGAAACGATATAATCGCTCGTGCGTACGTAAGGAATATTGTCTCCATCATGTGATTCGACTCGTTCTACATGATCATCATTGATTAATGATTATATAAATGAATTTAATGAATTAATATGATATATATTACACTAATAAAATTCTGGAAATAGTTTATATATAACCTAAAAATAATAATAAGAATTTATTCGACAAAACACCCATAAGAACAAAAAGAAATAAACACCCAAATAACAAGTAGCAATGAAATATTACTAATAAGAAGCTAAGAATATGACCATATATGATATCATAACAATTAGTATGATTCTGGAATAAGTCAATGACATTATTTAAATCATTATACAGGAGGTTCAGACACTTACGAAGCAAATTGGACCTAAGGTAAGGGAGATGTTGAAGAACATTCACTATGATTAGAAGATTATATTCCAAGTTTCCAAAGACACTAAACTATTACGGTCCTTGTGTGTTTGTTTTTGTTATGTACTAAGTATTCCGCAAATGTAATGTAATTCCCATGTACGTTAAGATTCTAGTCTCTAAAAACATTAGTAGAAATTATAGACTCAAAATTAGAGGAAAAAAATAAATATTTATAGGTAGTTATTGAGCTCATTAATCACAAACAAGGAAAAATTGAGGGCCACAAATCCATCAATCTAAAATGATGTAAAATATCATCGGTTCATAAAACATATGATATTAGGTTAATAAATTTTTAGTTTTAAGATCCATTCACTGTAGTTTATGAATTAATTTATTCATAGAATAAGAGTAATATATATATATATATAAATATACGTAATAAGTAGAGTTTATTTCTTAAACTAATTCCTTCAACAATCTAATCATTCACTAGAAAAGATAAATGAATTAAAAAATACTCTATTTATCCTAATTGTATAGTCTTAAAAAATTTATTTATATTCATTTTTCAGACTATTTAAAAAGACTACATTATAAAAACAATTAAATCACAAAGTCCCATGCTAGGTGAAGCACCCTTGTCACCCTTTGGTTGCAGGTTCAATTCTCGAGGCCTTTCCAGATGTGACGGGTTGTCGCCTGACCTTCGGGTTTTCCATTTATGAAAATAAAATAATAATCTAATGAAATAATTTAACCATAAAAATAGTATTCAATTTCAAAAATAATCTATTCCAACCTTTTGAGTTAACCAAAATACTTCTATCTAAACTCACAGTCCAAAATATATAAGGAAGGTAAACACAATGAAGATCGTTTTTCCATTTAATGACATGAGAATACCATCATATTGTAATATTTTAAAACAATGTAACCCCATGAATTTCCATAAAACCTTATTGATTACATTCATGCATTCTTATTCCTTATAGAATACTGGATATTATTCTTTTTTCTAAAAAGTTTTGTAAACTCTCAACAATGATGGTATATACAATATTTTAATTAGTTCCATGTATTTAAATAATATCAAATATAATTCATTGAAAACAATCATATATTATTCCAAAGTCAATACCTCATTATCAAAAGCATATTAACGTATATCATTCTCGAAACCATATATTTTCCAAAAATCTATCCTCCCATTGATTCAATTTTCTTGGTTCTACACAATCTAAAGTCCTTAATGAAATAGTAGTGTAGTACAATCATTATATAATCTATACTTAATAAAACATGTATATTATTAATACAATAATCAAATTTCACAATAATTTAATAACAACATTAAAACACTTAATCATTAATCTTCATCTTTGGTAGTAACATATCTTGATTATTATCTAATAGTAGTATTTTGGCTATACTCTGATGATTTGGACATTGATTATCTTAGTGTGCCAACTCCTTGCAGATGAAGAGTTGTACATTTGAAACACTTTTATTACCCTTGAAATCATTTAATTTGTGTAATTTTTCAGCACACATATATCAAACTCCAATTACCTTCGATAATTTACCGTGGTGATTCTTTCCATAGTTATCACATTTGGGAAAATTGTCGTTTCCCCTCTTCCCTTTTTCAACCTTTCTCTATTATATCCTTTTCTTCTCTTTTTACCTTCAAAGCGATAGGACTCAAGGAATTTTTTACTTATCATATTAACACATGATACTATTTCATAATATGATGAGAAAATGTAGGAGACTATTTCATTTTAAATTTTACCTTAATACCATGAATGATATGATCCTTCTTAAAATTTCGATCATCCATATTGCTAGAATTATCATTCCTTCTATGAGGCGACATCTATAAACAATAGAATACTCTAGGTTAGTATATAAATCACAATTAATAATTCCAAACATGTAAAATACCTAATGGAAATTGAAAATATTAGGAGTTTAATCTATAATAATAAATTTTTTACTTTAGGAAGTATTTAATCCTAAATCTTTCATAATGGATTGTAATGAAAATTTGAATTATCCTAAGCATATCCCCTAGAAGTGTCGTAAACTATAGTACAACAAGGACCGTTGTCATTCATCAATACCCGCTCGAGTCCAGCTAAGAGTGGTGTTTTTTGTTTTTACCCCTAGGTACATCTGTGTCAGAACTACCTATACCGGCTCATATCCAAACAAGGATGCATTTCATGGAATACTCACAAAATCACTACATTACAATAATTCTAGAAATTTATTCTATAATAATCGACAAAGTTTATGTTAGGGTAATGTGATCTAATCATAGTTTATCTAAATATATATTAGATTGTTTGTACTAAACTTCCTCTGATTCCAACTTTAACACCCCGAACCCAGTTACCTAGATTTGGTGCATTATTACATAACATTGGAATGATACAATAAATCATGTCCCAAAAGGCCGATCATTTTAGTAGCCTTGGAAGTACTAGATACACACATAAGTTTTAAATTACGTCATGAAATAAAATCATCAATAACATTTTGATCCCTTTTTAAAAACACTTATATCCTTAGCCTATCCAGGCAGGTAAACCATAAAATTATTCATCACATCCTAGGAAAAATAACACATTGAAAGGGGGTCAGCTCAGATGCTCAGTAAGGGTAACAATATAGCAGAATCATTTATAAAAATGAATAAACATTTATGGAAATGTAGAAGACTAAAACAAAATCCATTTAAATTTGAACTTCAGCATTATATGGAAAAGATAAAATCAAACAATTCCATTTACATATTCACATAGATATTATATTTGTCGAATAATAAAATGTTATATTAATAGACTCTTTCAAAATGATGGAATTCATAATTCCAAATTACATAACCACATAGTCAAGGCCATGTGCCAATACTAAAAATAGGACTTTGTCAAGGCCTTCTGCCATGATACTAGTTTGTCTCGTGAGACGTACGATGCATCAATGAGCTATAGTGGGCTCCACTCCTCACATAGTATGTCAAATGCATTCATCATATGAAAAGGATTAAATATAAAATATACATTTCTACTAAAACTATAATTTGAAATGTCAATACTTTATCCATAAACTATAAATGGAATAAAAATAAGACATCCACATTCAAACATATCACAATATCTTCAACAAAATATGGATGATTTGTATCATAATAGATAAACTTTAAATAAGTTTAAAATCCATCAAATGATGTTGAAATAGATGAATGTAATTCATAAATCTTATTGAGAAAAATATCATTTTTCATAAAAACATTGAAAAGTCACATTTAAAAAGGAAGAAATTTAATGAAATTTTTTAATCAAAGTTTCCAATACCACATTGAATCCTTCTAAAATAAATAAAATTTTAAAAACATTAATGTCCATATAAAAAATACATAAAAAACATTTCGAAAACATCAACACTAATGAGGATGATTAAGAAGAATAAATATTTAAATCAATTAAAATGATTTTTTATAAAAAAATAACCATAAAAATAATCCCTTCGAATACTATATTATGATACATGGACAATAAATATTTCCCAATAAATTCTTATGTAAAAACAACCACTAATAATAAAGAGATTGTGAAATTAACCCTTACCTTGCTCTTTCCTTTTGTCCAGGGAACATTTATCCTCATGTATAATGACTATAGAATGCTACTAAACTATTAAAAAATAATATTAATATTCACTATATCATATATGATTCATTTATGACTTTATACTACCCATTTATTAATGATTTCCAAGTTAAATTAACATTTTGATTAATAATTGTGTTCTTTATCGTATGTTTTTTAACTTGTTATTCATGATCGTATCATTTAGATCATGATTTAAATACATACAGAATATAAGACGTGATATAAATATATATTATATATATTTATATTATAAATATATATAATATATTGATATATGAAATGGAAGGCACCATTTATGGGGACGGTAGGTTGTACGTACGCATAAATGTTGTTTCTGTTTTCATATGGAATTTAACGAATGATAGTGAATAATGTTAATATAAGTATATATATATTTAAATCTCTAAATTAGAATTATTATGTCATATATTACATACTTATTAATGATACATATTTTTATAATCATTGTTGAGTAGTGATTGTGGAAGTTAATCTCATCGCTTCGTGGAGACAGTAATCCATACGTACACACGACCGACAATATCATTATATTGATTGTGAAATCGTATTTAATTAGATGGTATATCATATATACAGAATAATTAACATGTTATATTTATTATTTACATAATTTATATTTATTATTATTCCCATCAAAATAATGATGTGCATAAATGACAAACTACACCATGCTATGGAGATGGTAAGCTGTACGTACACACGTATGGTGAATCTGTCATTTGTAGGATAGATAGAATAATGAATGTGGTTTTACCTTATTTATAATAAAATCACTATATATATAATATACTGGAGTTATTATTTTAAAATGGAAATAGCAAGGAAAGTGTAAGTGGAAGAAGAAAAAAACTTGAAAGATGTGATGAAATATTTACCTCTTTTCGGGTTGTTCCTTTTTATTTGATCATAAGTGCTCTATAGGGTATCTTTATGAAAGAAGGAAGAGCTCTAGGATGAAGGTAGTAATGTTGATAGGATATTTTGGCAGGGTTTTCCCATTCCAAATTGTTTTCGAGGTGTGAAATTATGAGAAGGCAAAGTTCCATTTTATAAGAGGGTTGAGGGGAACTTAGGAAATGATTGAAATAGTATATTATAATAAAATAATTTTCAGTTTCTAATGGATCCAAAATGAATTATTTTGAGTATACTCAGGGGATGTGTGTAAAACTACTTAACCAATACGTTTTGGACTGGTTTTGGGTTACTATATTATCCTTTTCTTTTATATTTAACACTTTGTTAAATAGTTTGACATTCAACATGTCTCTTTATATTTTTATATTACATGGTTAAAATACATAATATAAACTTCCAAGAAATCCTCATGTGTTCCATTAATGACATATATAAAATTACTTAAACACGTTTTCTAATCCATTGATTTCTAGGAATAGAATATCAATTAATAATATAATAATTTTTTCAAAAACACTTTTATGTCAATTTTGACACTAGATGGTATTTTGTTTTTTTAATTTATAACATCACTATTATTTCAAAAAAAAAATTAATCAACTATAACATGTAATATTACCATATTTAATTTTTTTTACTTCATTAATGGTCTTAAATTATATTTATTTCTATATTCATAATATCAATTATTTTAATCATTCATTAGTAATGTAATTAATGCATCATCATTGTGTCAGAAATAAATATAATTATTTAATATCTAAATATTATAAATAAAAAAACATTATTTAGGAAATATTTTTATATTAATATGTAATATTTATATTCTAATTTATCTTATGTGTAACCCTATATTAAAAATGGTTTAGTTATTAAACATTGCTTTTAACTTATTTACCTCTTCTTTAAATCAAATAATAATAAATATCCTAATATAATCCATGTGCAACAAAGAGGATAATATTTTATTTCTAAGGTTTTTTTCGGTAGAGTTATACTAATCCATTAGAATTAAGACATTTGTTAGTGGAATTATGATATAATTTTTTACCATTGATTACCGTATTTACTTTTAACTGTGGAAACTAAAAGTCAATAGTTATTATTCACCAAACAAAATTCATCTCATTGAACCACATTTTTCGTATTGATAATAACCATGTCTCTCAAATTTAATAAATTCAACTCATATAATTAGTAAAATTATGTTTTATACAAATTTGGAAAAGCCACTAGAGGGGTAGGTAAAAGACGGTAAAAATTTCGATAAAATATAATATTTCTTAAATTATTATAAAATGAATCCAATGAATTACATTGAAGATATATAGGTATTTTTTATCTATTTGGACATAAAATATGATAAAATAAAATATCTCAATAATTAAATAAAAAGATGGTATTAAACAATAACACAATGTTTTTCACTATTCACCAAAAATTGAATGTTTTTTGAAATATACAAAAAATTCACCCTAAGATAATTTTTTTATTTTTAATTAAAAATTGAAAATATTTTATCAAATTTGATGCATCTAATTTTCATTTATTTCTATAAAAGTAATTCATGTTGGTAAAACCAAAAGCCGGCTTTTAAAAAAGTAAAAACTGTCAAAAGATTGGCATGTGTTTATTCTAAATTTTAATATAAAATTGCTTGTAATGACCTAAATTGTATTAAATGACAAATTTATAATCTAATTAAACTTCCCAAGAGTTCACATTCATAATTTATCACTATAAATTATTTCGATTAAAAAATTGTTTTCAATTAAAACATAGTATTTTCCCCTATTCATCAATATATATAATTTTTCAGAAAAGTACCAAAAATTTATCCAAATCAAATATTTATTTCTTGATTTTAACGAATAATTTAATTTCATTAAATTGAATATGTAAAAGTTTCAAATATTGGTTTTAAAAAATGTTCTCTATTAAAAGAAGATAAAATTGCATTTTCGGAAAAATACATATTTTATTTGAAAAAATGAATTTTTTATTATATTATGTATAAGAAACACATAATTTGGATTATAAAATTTTTTATAGTATATAAAATTCAAAATTTAGTTAAAATTATTCATAACCGCTTTTTGAACCGCTAGTTTGGTAAGTTGTGGTGCACTCAAACTCGGTGTTGTCTGTTGTTAATGTTATTGAATTACATTGAAGAGATAACCTACTATGAAATCATGGTGTGTTAGATTCTACCATCCTTAAATAAAATTCTTCCTTGCAATTTGAATTTTTTTTATGAATACCAAAGGTATAAAATAGAAAATACCATTGTGAAAAATACACATCATAAATTGGGTTAATACAATTTAATATTAATAAGTGGGAAAGGGAAATGAAAATTCATCACTAAATTATGATCTCAATTAGTAGAACATTATTGGAAATTATAGAAACATAATTATAATAGAAACATAAATATTTATATGGAGTGATTTAGGTCATCATTTACAAAAAAGTGTAAAATTTTGGGCCTCAAATCCATCAATCTATGATGATGTAAAATATCATCGGTTCAAAATAAAACATATGGTATTAGGATAAGAAATTTTTAGTATTAATATATCTTCCTTAAATTTGATGAATTAATTTATTCATAGAAAAATAGGAATATATATATGTATATATACATCACAAGTAGAGTTTAATCCTTAAACTAATTCCCATGAAACTCATCTTTAACTCTAAAAGATAATTGAATTAAAAAATATTATATTATTCCTAATTGTATTGGGTTTAAAAAATTAATTTATATTAATTTTTTCAGAAAATTTAACAAAAACTACATTATACAAACAAGGACATCACCTAGGCCAGTGCTAGGTGATGCACCCTTGTCACCCTTCGGTTTTGGTTTAAGTCTTGTCGCCTTGTCGGACGCGACATGTAGTCACCCGAACTTCATGTTGTCCATTTTTGAAAATTCAAAAATATTCTCAACAAATAATTTAATCTTAACAATATTATCCAATGTAAAACATAATCAAATTGAACCTTTAGACTTAACCAAAATACTATTGTCCAAACTCAGAGTCCAAAATTTAAAAGGAAGGTAAACACAATGAAGAACATTTTTTCCACATAATAACATGTCAATACTTTCACCATGTGTTCTTATCCAACACTATATCACCATCAAATTCCATAAAACTTTATTGATTACATTCATGCTCCCTTATTCCTCATATAATACTTGATATACTTCTTATATCCAAAAATTTTGTAAACTCTCATCAATGATGGAATATAAAAATTATTAATTAGTTCCAAGGATTTCAATAACATCCAATATAATTTATCCAAATCAATTATATATTATTCCAAAATAACTACCCCAGTATCAGAATATTAATGATTATCTTTCTCTGAACCATATATCATCCAAAAAATTATCCTACATTTGAGTCACTTTTCATAGTTCCACATAATCACAAAATAATAAATCTTAATCATCCATCTTCATCATTGTTAGTATCATAACATAATTATTATCCAATAGAAGCAATATGGGTATACTCTGATAATTTGGACATTGATTCGTGTAGTGTCCCAACTCTTTACAGATGAAGCATTGTACATTTGAAACCTCTTTCTTACCTATGCCATAATTTACATGGTTTCATTTTCACCATACGTATAAAAATCTACTATTATATTCAATAATTTACCATGGTGATTCTTTCCATATTTATCAAATATGAGAAAATCCTTCTTTCCCATGTTACTTTTTTCCACTTTTATCTCCTCCATCCTTTTCTTTTCCTACATCCCATCAAAGCGATCAAACTCATAATATTATTTTCTTATCATATTAACACATGATACTACTTCTTCATATAATGAGAATACATGGGAGAATATTTCTATTTTAAATGTTGTTTTAATACCATGAATGATATGATCCTTCTTAATCTTTCGACCATGTATATTGCTGGAATTCTCAGTCCTTCTACGAGGCGCTATTACAAAACAGTGGCATAAAATAGGTTTGATTATCAATTTCAATGAATAATTCCAAACTTTTAAAATACCTAACATAAATTTAAAAGAATATCAATTTAATCTATAATCATAAAAGGTTTTCATTGAGGAAGAATTTACTCGTAAATCATTCATAATGTCTTGTAATGATAATTTCAATTATCCTAATCATATCCCCAAGTAGTGTCAAAAACAAGAGTGCAACAAGGACCATTTTCATGCACCTGTTCATGTTTGAGTATAGCTCAAATAAGTGTTTTCAGGTTTTACCCCTTGGTACATCTGGTTCAAATTCGCCTCTACCAGCTCATATGCAGACAAGGATGTATTTCTTGGAAAACTCACAAAATCACAAAATTACGAAAAATCTAGGAAGTTATTTGATACTTATCCTCAAATTATATATTTGGGTATTTTGCTCTAATAAAATTTTATCTAAATATAGTTTACATGATTCGTACTAAGCTTACTGTGATACCAACTACAGCGCCACAAACCTAGTTACCCAAAGTCTGTGCATTATTACATAAAATTGGCATGATACAAGGAATCATGTCCTAAAAGACTGATCAGTTTTGTATCTTTTGAAGTACAAGATAGATTCATATGTTTTACATTACATCATGAAATAAAAACACCAATAAAATTTTGTCCCCTTTTTAAAAACACTTATATCTTTAGCCTATCCCATCAGGTCAACCATAAAATACTTATTCAAATCCTTGGAGAAAATCACATAGAAACGGTGTGAGATCAAATTCTTAGAAAGGATTACAATATAGTAGAAACCTTCATAAATAAGCTTAAATATTTAACGAAATGTATAACACTAAAACAAAATCCATTTAATAATTAACTTTAACATAATATGGAAATGATAAAATCAAATAAATCCATTTACTTATTCACATTGATATTATACTAGTCGAATAATCACATGTAATATCAATAGACACTTTCATAATGATAGAATGCATAATTCTAGACTTCATAACCAAATAGTCAAGTCCTTGTGCTAAGAAAAAAAATAAGATTTTGTTAATGCCTTGTGCCAAGATATTAGATTGTCTCATGATACCTATCATTGCATCAAGGAGCTATAGCGCGTTCCACCTATCACATAGTAAGTCCAATTCATTTCTTATATGAAAAGGATAAAACATAACAAAATCATTTGTATTAAAACATGCATATGGAATGTAAATACCTTATATATAAACCATAAATGGTATAAAAAACACATATATAGTCAGACATATCAGAAAACCTTCAATTCAATATAGAATATTTGTATCATAATAAACCAACTTCAAACAACATTAAAATACATCAGTGGATGTTGAAATAGATGAAAAAGATTTGTAAATCTCTTTGAGAGAATATCCTTTTATCATGAAATCATATAAATTTCAAGAACATAAAAAAGAATACAATTGAAGATATTTTTGAATCAAATATTTTCCCATACCACTTTCAAACTTTTGAAAAGAATTAACATTTTAAAAACATTCATGTCTATATAAATAAATCCCTAAAAACATTTTAAAAACATGGACATTAATGTGGATGATTTAGAATAATTAATATTTAAAAAATATAAAATGTAGATTTTTTAAATAAATTTCTCTTAAAATAATCCCTTTTAATACTCTTTTATGAAACAAGGACAATAAATTTTTCCCAGTACATACATACGTAAAAACAACCTCGGATAATAAAGATATTGTGAAATTAACCCTTACCTTGCACATTCCTTTGTTCAAGGGTACATTTATCCTCATATATAATGACTAGTGAATTTTATTAAATTATACCAAAACCATATTCATATTTATTATATCTTACATGATTCATTTATGACATTATACTACATATTTAATAATGAATTCATTGTTAAATTAACATTTTGGGTAATAATCGCTTTCTATTTCGTCCATGTTTTAACTTGTTATTATTGGTCGTATCATTAAGATAATTATTTAAATACATACATAATATAAAACATGATATATATATATATATATTATATTTATATTATAAGTATTTATAATAGATAGATATATCAAATTGAAGGCATTGTTTATATAGACGGTAGGTCGTACGTACGCATAAACATTATATCTGTTTTCATATCATATTGAACAGATGTAAGTGAATATGATATGTGTAAGTACATATATATATAGATAAAGAAGAATTATTATGTCATATATAACATAATTATTAATGATACATATTTTTATAATCATCGTCGAATGGTGAATGTGGAAATGAATCTCATCGCGTCGTGGAGACCTTAAGCCGTATATATGCACGAGTGACAATATTATTATATTGACAGTGAAATTTTATGTAATTGGATGGTATATAATACATAAATATTAATTAATATTTTTTATTTGTTATTCACATCAGTTATACTCAATATTATAACCATCCAAATAATAATGTTTAGGAATAACAAACTATAGCACAACATGAAGATGGTATGCATTATGTATGCATGTATAGTGACTTTGTCATTTACAGGATGATAGAATAAATAATATGATTTTAATATATTTATAATAACAACACAATATATATAATATATTGGAGTTATTATTTTAGAATGGAAACAACAAGGAAAGAGGAAGTGGGAGAAGAAAAGAACTTGAAAAAGGTGATGAAATATTTACCACTTCCTTGGGTTATTCCTTTTGATTTGATCAAAAGGGATCCTTATGTAACATCCCAGGTAAATAAAGAATATTACATTTTCATATTTAACAATATTTGTGAATAATATTATAATAATAATTTAAAGGGAATGCTATTCTCAATGGCTTACCCAATACACAACAACAAGTTTCTTCAAAATCTTACGTTGCACTCTAATAATAAACTAATATTAGTTTAAATAGTAGTTAATTCATAGCCATTGTAATGGAAGGAATGAATAGAAATAAATAAAATATGATTATATATGTTTGTTAAATGTTTTTACATTTATCCAATAAAATATAAAGGCTTAAAATAATAAAAGATTTCAATTTTAAGCATAAATACTCAAATATTCACTAAAAGGCCGATTTATCGACTTTTGATGGAGAACCCTATTTAGAAATCTTTTTTGTCACTCTAATAAATTCTTTTTGAAAAAATAAAATCTTTATTTGTAATCAATACATCAAAATTTACTTTGTGTTTGTTTTTGTTATTTTTCCGAAAAAGTTCATTTTTAATGAATAAGTGCAAAATGATGTATTTTAATTCAAGACTACTTTTTAATATAATTATTATATATTATTATATTATCTTATGAATTGGTTTTAATGTTAAAATATAATATATTTTTAACATTTAATCCAATGTTTGTCATTGGAATTAATTTCACTTTGAAATTGGACTTAAACTAGTGTTAATCTTTGATATATTTTGTTTCATAAAAACACGCTATTAGTTTTGACATTAGGAATTAATTATTAAATTGATTATTGGAACTTATATATTATGAATTTTGAAAAATATATATCATTTTTGAGTTCGGAATATCAATTATAGTTTAGGGTAAAATTTTGGTATTTTTTTTAAAAACTTCAATTATTGATGAATAGTTAAACCCCTATGTGGTAGTTAAAAAAATTGATTTTTTGTTTAAATGAAAATTTACCACCTCTGTGATTTGAATTTAAAAAATCTTACATGCATGGTTTTCATTAAGATTTAAAATGTGGTTCAATGGGAATAAATTTTTTTGGTGAATAGTAACTTTTTGATTTTATTAATCGTGATTAAATGTAATTAGTGTAATTTAATGTAATGATAATGTTATAATAATATAAAATGACATTTAAACATGTCCTACTCACAATGGATGAGTCATGGACAATCATTAAAATCCATGGGTCATCTTGGGGTCCCCATGGAGCCACTTTGGTAAGGAAATGACAGTAATAACTTTTTATTTTAAGTTAAAATAGAAATGTAAAAAACATGTATTTGTTTAATAAAAAAATTCTTACATGGGGTTATAAAAGTCATATTTTTGACAATAAATATTCATTGGAAATCTAACAATATTTCCTACAACATAGTATTTTTATTATTATTTTTAAACATTATATAAATCATTTTATTTATGACACCATGATGATGCAGTGATCACCTCATTAATGAACGATTTAAATAATATGAAAAGATAATGTGAAATATAAGACATACACTTGTAGAAAAACTACCAGATGAGTATATTTAGAATCCTTATCACCTTATACTCTAAATATATAAATGTGGGACCTTTAAAATCCGAAAATAATTTTTATAAAAATGTATCATTTCATGACTTTCCAAGAGTGCCACTCCTTCCTCTTATAAAAGGCCCCCACCTCTACCTCCTTACCCACACCTCTCAAGCCTTAGGATCGTCCAAACCAAGCCCATTACATCTCTACACATCCCTATCTTCATCATTGATGCCTCACCATGGGTAGAAAACTCTTCAAGAAACCATTTTGATTCAAACAAAGGGAGTTACCCGATTTAAAGGTAAGGTATTCTATAATGATCTTATGGTTTATATTGCTTATACAACCCCTAAAATCTTTTTATTCAATTAATTCTTAACAAATCCAGTATCTTCATAATACTAGGATTCTTTTCTAAGAGGGATTTGAGGTACACTTACAAACACATCTGTCTAATGGTTAAAGAATATACTGTTTCTGTGGATGGAGAATTTCTGCCTCACAAAATGATGATTGTTCAATATTATTTTAACACCTTTAATGGTGGCCATAATGTTGTCACTGTAATTTATATATGATATATAGGGTATTTATGAATTTCTATATTCTACTGTATTTCATATTTAAAACATACCTTTATTCTTTGCATGTTGTGCAAATGCGATAATTTCATATGATGAAGTGTGGACTACTTCCCCCTCAAGTGATGTGACTCATTCATGCAATACATTGAATGTATAAAGAATAAAATTAATGAAATTATGTGACCTATATAACATATATATAATACTGGAATTATAATATATATATCACTCAATTATTTTTTAAATTCCATTAATATGACAATGAAATGAAAGTAGCATTCATGCGTACGTACGGCCTATCGTGTCCATGATCAGTGCATTTCATTTCTTTTTATCTCTAAATGTTATGGAATAGTATAAAGTGAATATCTACGATATATATATGATATTTAAATCATTAATACTATTCTGGAGATTATTTACTTATAACTACATGGACAATTCTTTTCAAAGAAGTTTATTTTTGAGTCATCTACCAAACATCGACAAAAACATCTGATATGAACTCACATAATTAACTAATTATTATAACATTATAATATGTGATATGAATTAAATAATAAACTTAAAATTACGTCCTTAATAAATAATAAATTGACAAAATTTTATTATTAATTAATATAATGAAATGAACAAGACATGTCCGACTTGAGGTAAGGGATCCAACCTCTCTTTTTCTTTTTAAGTAACTTCTTTTATGTCAATTCTTTTAAAAACCTCTTTATTATGTTGGTATATGTTCTTATATATTACTCTTACTGTAATTTTTATGTTCATATTATGGGAGACCCTATTTTATCTCATAAATTCATTTTTTGGATGTTTTAAGTGGTGCCATTAGGCTGCTGAGTTTTCGTAAGGGATATTTCATCTCAATTTTATTCTCGTGTGATTTATGCTACATTTTCCACTATTTCCTTTGAGTGGTGTATGTACTGGACATTATTCAACTCTTTGTGTAATATAATTTTTTTATTGGTATTTACATTAACTTTTTATATATGTCTTCCTTCAAGAGGTGTACATTTTGAATGTTACCCAAGTCAGTAAAGGAACCTTTCACCCTCCTATATTTAAAAGACTTCTTTTTTATGTCTTTAAATAAACATCTTATTATGTTGGTATATGTTCTTATATATCCTTATTTCTGTAATTTTAATTTCCAAGTGTTGAGATAAACATTACCTCTCTCATCAAATATTTTTCTAAAATTTGATGTGACGCCGTTAGGATATCGGATTTTTTTTCATGGGAATTTCTTAACCCAATTTCGATTATTTGGGTTAATATTCTACTTCTTAATTATGCCATGATATATATGTGTGTGGATTAACTCTGTTTGTTGTACACATAATATCTACTTATATTGGGTGTATTTATACTTGTCATAGATAATTATGACATTGATTTATCCTGGCACTAATGAAATGATATTTGAATGGGATTACGTCTCAATTTATATTCCATGAGACACTTCTTGATGATATGCAGTTTTATTCATTTTAAATATTATATACAGCCCCTTTTTACAATCCATTTCCATATTATGTCTATACTCATGTAATTTAAATGTTTTTAAAATGGTCTACATTCATGTGGATTGTAATTTAAATGTTCAAAATGAAAAAGGACTCTTTTATTAAAACATTGTTTTAAATGGATTCAATGATTTATTCTTTTAAAAATTTATCATCCATGTCCATGTTTTAAAAATGGTTTTAATTATTATTTTATATGGACATGAATGTTGTAAAACCCATTTCAAAATATTCAATGTGTTGTGGGACACATTGATTTTATAATCTCTTTTAAATGATTTCTTTTAATATTTTCAAAGTGTAAAAGGATTTTTCTCTCATAGAGTTGTACTGATTTTATTAGATGTTTTTATTTATGATAATATAATGATGTGATATATTGTGATTGATATATGGAAATTTTTTGTTTATTTTATGCATGTTTTATTTGATACAATTATGTTATGGTTCTTGGGCATTGTTATGAAGACGGGTGGTTCGAGAATAAACTAATGGCGGGTGAGCCTGATATAGCTCTCCAATGCATTGGGTAACATGAAGGGGTTAAACGTTAAGGTCTCTCTGAATAGATTTAGGGAATATACTATGATGTGTATTTTAAACGTAACCATGAGGGTTACTCCCTACGTAAGAATGTTATGAATGCCTCAAGTTACCTTTTTGTCTTATGATTTATATGAGTTAATCGTAAATCTTATTATTTCATGACGTATGTTAAAGTGCTTATGTTTTATGAGTAATGCATGTTTTCATTGATTATTATGTATACATGGAATGTTGTTTCCTTTATTTATTATTATATCCATTACATAGATTTTTATTCTAATCCCAAGTTTTTGAAATGTTTTTCACAGGTTGTAAAGTTGAATTGGGTCAAGGTTGGGATCAAGGAATTTTCAGGCTATCTTAAACAAGGAACTAGACATAAAACCTTTGTCCAATAGATTTTATTTTATGAAAAAAATGGAAACTGAGTAGATGTGTCTACTTTATAATCTTATGAGATGTAATAGTTATGTCCTCATTCTCTAAATCCGTAATCCTGAATAGAGCCTCAATGTGAACTGTTCATTTAATTCATTATTATGTAATGATTTATGGCCAGGTCCTTATAGTTAGTATCAGAGATCGGCTTAGACAACTATATAGATTAAGAGTTTTCATTAAACAAATGATTAGTCCCTATGTTTATTATTTTAGTTAAATCCTTGTTTTATAACATTTCCAGATCAATGAAATGGAAGGAGGAGGATCTCAATCAACTTTCTTATCTCTTCCTGATCAATTACTTGCAATAATTATTACAAAGTCATGTTCAGATGATTGTGAAACATTTTCTAGCAAACAACTCACTTGCAAGAAGCTGTTTGAGATATCAAAAACCTCTACTATACCTCATTATCATCGTGGATCATGGTTTGTATTTAGAAAAATCCAATTTTCACAATATTCTCATATTCTCAAGAACGTAAATATTATCAATTAATTTTCAAATATTTTACCTTATCACAAGATTCTGAAGCATAATATGATTTTAAAGAAGGTTCTGAAGAAGGAGACCCTTGTGAAAACCTATTTATATTTTATATTAATATATAGTCTCTCAGTACATACCTATGGTATTTTAAAAGCACTGTTAATTGAAAGATTCCACTCAAATTCGATCAGACTATTTTATAGAAATCATGTCTTATCAGATGTTTTCAAATTATATTTCATACATGATTATTTTCCAATAATGTTTTTCTGTGAACACCCATATGACCCATGTTGTAAAAAGTGTATTTGTATGGGGGAAGAAAATGATTTTGAAGGATCTCTATTTCATTTTTGTGATGCATGGACCTTCTACCTACTTGAACAAGATGATGATGAAACCAAATGGACACCATGATCAAGGAATGATGTTCTTCTTTTTGGGGGTCATTTTATTTTATCTTATTATGGAGAAATAAGACTTCAATAATTAAGATGATGATATCATAATGAATTTGGAATAAAATGAGAGGTATAACGAATCCATTGAGGTTAAAACATGTTAGGGTTAATTTTGAGATTTATAAAATGTACAAACCATAATATGGGTGACAACTCGTCACATCTAGCAAGGCCACATGAATCAAACCCACAACCGGAGGGCGATAGGGGCACACAACCTAACAGTAGCCTACAAGAAGTCCCTGGTTAGTATGACTTATTATTTTTAGTTAAATGATTATATGGATCAAGAATAAGTTTTTTTAACTTATGTTTTATTAAATGGATATCCTTAGCGTAGGAAAATGATTTGGTGACTAAGTAATAAAGGGTATTTTGGAATGTTTTCTCTCTTTAAAAGAAACAATATATGCTTATAGAAAATGGAATACTTTGGGTTTTCAATTGAGGTGAAATGGTGGAATTTTATTTTGGACGAATGTATTTTTTTACTATGGACATATGAGGATTTGGTTTATTTATGAAAATGATTAACCTATAATAGAGGATATGTGATTAGGCTAATTACTTTTCAATACGAGACTTTAAGAGAAGCTGATGTTATTTTGAGATAAATGTTAAGAATTATCTTCGAAGACTATGTGATTAAATACTTCAAAAATTTGGGATTCAGTCTTAGTTTGAATTAATTTAAAGAATTTTATGTACATCTGTTTATTGAATGGTCTTTTTTGAACTTTGGATAATGTTTGAAAAATTTTGTAGATTAAGAGTAGTATTTATTTTTATAAAGGATTATCATTTTTGGGTATTATATGATCTTGTACTATCCGTTTTGGTTTTAGTTTTGGTTAAGGTCTAAAGACATGTTAAATATATAGTTCTCTCTTGTGGATTTAGTGATTCTCAAGAAGTTGATTATTGCACTCTTAGTGTGAACAAGTCATCTTAAATTCTCGTCTTTTGGAGAATATGTGAGTTTGTGTAAGAAATTTAGTAAAAGTTGAAAGTCAACATTACAAGTAAATATGATTCCTTCTGTTTTAGTAAAGATCATAAATAAATTCATCAATGAAAATTAACTTAGAACAAAAATGTACTCTGTTAATTTTTTCATACTGGGGAATCAAATACTATTTAAGCCATCACACGATTGTGATTTTTTTTGGTTAATATTCTCCTAAACATGTTTTCTATCACTCTCCATCAAAACATGACACTTTTATTTCTCTTCCATGTCCATTTTTTCATACTTGGAATCCTATTATGGGTTAACTCAGGTTTCCTTTGTACTTATCTTCATTTATTTTAAATTGATAGTTTAATTTACTCCATTCACAATTTGGGACTTTCAAGGATGTTTCCGAGACCAATTTTAAAATTGCGAGGATGCAATTCCTAAACGGGGGTAAGGATGTAACATCCTAGGTAATTAATGAATATTAAATGTTCATATTTCTCCATATTTTTGAATAAAATGTTAATACTAATTTAAAGGGAACACTATGCTTCATGGCATACCCAATATTCCACAACAAGTTTCATTGAAATCTTATGCTGCACTCTAATAATAAAATAATATTATTTTAAATGGTTGTTAACACCTAGTAGTTTTACTAGCGGGAATGAGTAAAAATAACTGAAATATGATAATATATGTCTTTTAAATGTTTTTACATTTATACAATAAAAGATAAAAGCTTAAAATAAAAAAATAATTCAATTTTAAGCAATAATACTCTAATATTCACTAGACGGTTGATTTATCATTATTTGATGGAGAACCCTATTTAAAATAGTTTTTGTTACTCTTATACGTTTTTTGGACCAAGTAAAATCTTTCTTTATAATTGAAACATCATAATTTACTTTGGGTATGTTTTTGTTATTTTTCCGATAAGGTTCATTTGCAATGAATAAGTGAAAAATGCTGTCTTTAAATCAAAACCTCTTTTTAATCAAATTTATTTATATAATTAGATTTTCTTTGGAATTTATTTTAATGATCAATCAGAATGTATTTTTACCATTTAATACAATGGTGGTCATTGAAATTAATTTCACATTGAAATTGGACTTAAACTAGTGTAAATCTTTTGATATATTTTGTTTCTTAAAAACACACTATTTGTTTTGACAACAGGAATTAATTATTAAATTGATTAATGAAACTTATATGTTATGAATTTTGAAAAATAGATATAATTTTTGAATTCGTGATATCAAATATAGTTTAGGGTGAAATTTTGGTATTATTCTAAAAAACATCAAATTTTTATGAATAGTGAAACCACTAAGTGGTAGTTAAAATAAATGATTTTTTGTTTAAATGAAATTTTACCACCTCTGTGATTTGAATTTAAAAAATAAGATATACATGGTTGTCATTAGGATTTAAAATGTGGTTCAATAGGATTAAAATAATTTTTTGGTGAATAGTAACTTTTATGTTTTATTAATCACGATTAAAGTTAATTAGTGTAATTTAAGGTAAAGATAATGTTATTATAATTTGAAATGTCCTTGAAACATGTACTACCCTTATTTGATGAGTCATTTCCGACCAATAAAATCCATGGTTAACCTTGGGTACCCCATGGATTCACATTGGTAGGAAAATGACATTAATAAGTTTTTATTTAAAGTTAAAATAAAAATGTCACAAACATGTAATGTTTTACTAAACCAATTTTTTAATGTAGTTATACAAGTAATATTTTTGACTATATATATTAATTGGAAATATAAAATTATTTAATACATAAAAGTATTTTTTTATAATTTTTAGACATTAAATAAATTAATTTATTTATGAGAAAATGATGGTGCAGCGATTACCTCATTAATGAATGATTTAAATAAAATGAAATGATAATGTGAAATCTAAGACATAAACTTGTCAAAAAACTATTTTATGAGTATATTTAGAACCCTTATCACTTAATCCTAGAATTATTGAAATTTGTGACCTTTAAAATCCGAAACTCATATTTAAAATATTGTAACATTTCTTGACATTCCAAGAGTGCCACTCCCCCCTCTTATAAAAGTCCCCCACATCTACCTCTTTATCTAAACCTCTCAAGCCTTTTTCTCAGCCAAACCCTTCCCATTTAATCTCTTCACATCCCTCTATTCATCATTAAAGCCTCACCTTGGGAAGAAAACTTTTCAAGAAACCCTTTCGGTTCAATCCAAAGGGAGTTACCCGATTTAAAGGTAAAGTCTTCTATAATGTTCTTATGTTTTATTTTGCTTCTCCAACCACCAAAACTCTTTTAATTATATTTATTTCTAATAAATCAAGTATATTCAATATACTATGATGTTTTTAACAAAAGTATCTGAGCTACACTTACACACACATCCGTCTAATGGTTAAAGAACATACTGTTTATGTGGATGGCGAATTACTGCCTCACAAAACGATGATTGTTCAATATTATTTTAACTCTTTTAAAGGTCACCATTATGATGTCACTATATTTTATATATGATATATATGGTATTTATATTATAAATATTATTTTGTATTTTATATTTAAAACAAACCTTCTTTCATTTCATGTTGTGCAAATGCGATAATTTTAATATGAGGAAGTGTGGACTACCGCCCCCTCAAGTGAAGTGACACATTCTTGCAATAAATGGAATGTATAAAGAATAAAATTAATGAAATTATGTAAACTATATAACAAATATATTATACTGTAATTATAATATATATATCTCTCAATTATTTTTTTAAATTCCATTAATATGACAATGAAATTAAAGTAGCGTTCATGTGTACGTACAACCTACCATCTCCATGAATGGTGAATTTCATTTATTTTTATCTCTAAATGTCATGGAATAGTATAAAATGAAACTTTACTTGATAAATATGATATTTAAATCATTATCACTATTCTGGAGATGATGTACTTATAACTACATGGAAAATTCTTTTCAAAAAAGTTCATTTTTTACTCATGTTTCAAACATCGACAAAAACATCTAATATAAACTCACATAATTAACTAATTATTATAAGATTATAATATGTGATATTCCTGAATAATAAACATTAAATGAGGTCCTTACAAAATTAAAAATTGAAAAAAGTTTATTATTCAGGATTATAAAGAAACGAACAAGACAAATCAGACTCGAGGTAAGGGATCTAACCTCTCTTTTTCTTTTTAAGTACTCTCTTTTATGTCACTTCTTTTAATCTCCTACTATTTTTGTTGGGGGAGGTTATTATATATTTATTTTACTGTAATTTTTATGTTAATATGATGAGAGACCCTATTTTATCTCATATATCCATTTTTTGGATGTTTTAAGTGGCGATGTTAGGCTGCTGAGTTTTTGTAAGGGATTTTTCATCTCAATTTTATTCCTGTGAGATTTATGCTACATTTGATACTATTTACTTTGAGTGTTTTATGTACTGGACATTATTCTACTATTATTGTAATATAATTTCGTTTATGGGTATTTATGTCAATGTTTTATATATTCCTTCTTTCATGAGGTGTACATTTCAAAATCTACCTAAGTCGGTAAGGGAACCTTTTACCCTCTTATTTTTAAAAGTATTATTTTTGTTATGTCTTTTAATTTACATATTCTTATGATGGGATATGTTCTTATATATCAATATTGCTATAAATTTAATTTCCATGTTTTGATATAACCTTTATCTCTCTCATTAACTCTTTTTCTAAAATTGGATGTGATGCCATTAGGATATCAATTTTTTTTTGCAAGGGATCTTATTAACCCAATTTCGATTCTTTGGGATAAAATTCTAATTCATGATTATGTTATGATATTAATATCTGTGGATGACCTTTGATTGTTTTAGAATTAATATCGACTTATATAGGGTGTATCTATACTTGTCACACATAATTATGACATTGATTTATCCTTGCACTAATGACATGATCTTTGAATGACATTACGTCTCAATTTATCTTCCTTGAGACACTTCTTGATGATATACACTTTTAATCATTTTAAAGTGTATATAAATCCCCTTTTTACATTCCAAATCCATATTATTTCTATACTAAAGTCATTAAAATGTTTAGAAAATTGTCTACATTAATGTGGCTTATAATTTAAATGTTAAAAATGGAAAAAGACTCTTTTATTAAAACATTATTTTAAATGGTTTCAATTTTTTTTTCTTTTAAACATTTATCATCAATTTCCATGTTTTAAAAATGGGTTTAAGGATTTATTTATTTTGACATGAATGTTTAAAAACCCCGTTCAAATGATTTTATGTGGTATGGGACACTTTGATTCTAAAATCTATTTTAATTATCTTATTTTGACATTTTAAAAGTATAAAAGTATTTTTCTCTCATACAGTTTTAATGATTTTATTAGATGTTTTTATTTATGATAATATCATGATGTGATATCTTGTGATTGAAATATGGAAATTTTATGTTTCTTTTATGCATGTATTATTTGATATGATTATGTTGTGGTTCTTGGGCATTGTTATGAATACGGGTGGTTCCGGGATAATCTAAGTGCGGGTGAGCCCGATATTGCTCTCAAATGCATTGGGTAACACGAAGGAGTTAAACGTTAAGGTTTCTCCGAATAGATTTAGGGAATATACTGTGATGGGTATTCCAAACGTAACCATGTGGGTTACTCCCTATGTAAAAATGTTATGAATGCCTCATGTTACCTTTATGTATTATGATTTCTATGAGTTAATTGTAAATCTTATGATTTAATGAGGTATGTTAATTTGCTTATGTTTTATGAGAAAAGCATGATTTCACTGATTCTTATGTATACATGTACTGATGTTTTCATTATGTATTTTTATAACCCTTACTGAGCTTTTTATGTTCATCTCATGTTTTTGAAACGTTTTTCACAGGACGTAATATTGAATAGGGTTAAGGATGAGATCATGGAAATGTCAGGCTGTCTAAAACAAGGAACTAGACATGAATATTTTGTTCAAGAGTTTTTATATAATGAAAAAAATTGAATCTAAGTAGAAGCTTCTACTTTTTAATCTTGTGAGATGTAATAGTTTTGTCATAATTCTATCCTGAAAAGATCCTAAATGTGAATTATTCATTTAATTCATTATTATGTATTGTTTTATTGCCTGGTCCTTATAGTTGGTAGCAGAGGTCGGTTAAGACAACTTTAGGGATTTGTAGTTTTAATTAAACAAATGATTAGTCCCTATGTTTATTATTTTAGTTAAATCCTGGTTTTATAACTTTTTCAAATCAAGGAAATGAGAGGAGGATCTCAAACTAGATTCTTATCTCTTCCTGATGACTTTCTTACTATAATTATTTCAAAGTCATGTTCTGATGATTGTGAAAAAAAATTTAACATACAACTCACATGGAAGAAGTTGTTTGAGATATCAAACACCTCCTCTATACCTAGTTATAATCATGGATCATGGGTTATATTTAGAAAAATCTTATTTTCAAAATATTCTCATATTTCCAAGAAAGGTAAATATTATCAAGGAACATTCAAATATTTTACATTATCATCAGATTTTGAAGCATATTATGATTTTAATGAAGGTGCTAAAGAAGGAGGCGCTTGGCAACCTATTTATTTTTTCTTTTAAAATATAGTCTCTCAGCACATACCTATGGTATTTTAAAATGACCATTAATTGAATGTTTCCACTCCAATTTGTTTAGACTATTTTATAGAAATAATGTCTTATCAGTTGTTTTGATATTATATGTCATAAATGATTATTTTCCAAAACTGTTTTTCAGTGAAAACCCATATGACCCAAATTGAAAAAGGTGTATTTGGATGGATGAAAAAAATTATTTTGATGCATGGACCTTCTACCTATGTAAACAATATGGCGATGCAACCAAATGGACATGGTGATCAAGGTTTGATGTTTTTCTTTTTGGGGTCGTTATATTTTATCTTACGATGGAGAAATAAGACTTCATGAATTAAGATGTTGAGATCATAATGAATTTGGATGAAAATGAGAGGTATAAGGAAACCATTGAGGTTAAAACATGTTATGGTTATTTTTTAGATTTATAAAAAGGACAACCCATAATATGGGTGAAAAATCGTCGTTTCTGGTAAGGACACATGAATCAAACCCACAACTGAACGACGATAAGGGTGCATGGACTACCAAAAACCTATATGAAGTCCCTGATTAGTATTACTTATTATTTTTAGTTAAATGACTTTATGTATCAAGAATAAATTTATTTTAGGAACTTATGCTATATTAAATGGATATCCTTACCATAGGAAAATGATTTGGTGATTGAGAAATAAAGGTTATTTTGGAAAATGTTACCTCTTTCGTGGATATAATATATTCTTATAGAAAATGGAATACTTTGGATTTTCAATAGAGTTGAAACGATGGAATTTTATTTTGGAAGAGTCTATGTTTTTACTATGGACTTATGATGATTTGGTTTATTTATGAAATTGATTAACCTATCATGGAAGATATGTGATTAGGATAATTACTTTTCTATACAAGACTTTAAGTGAAGCTGATTTTATTTGGAGATAAATGTTAAGATTTATCTTAGAAGACTAGGTGATTAAATCCTTAAAAAATTGGGTATCAATATTAGTTTGGTTTACTTTGAGGAATTTTATGGACATATATTTATTGAATGGGCTTTGTTGATCTTTGGATAATGTTTGACAAATTTTGGAGATTAAGAGTGGTATTTCTTTTTATAAAGGATTATCCTTTTGGGGTATTATATTATCTTGTACTAACCTTTTTGGTTTTGTTTTTGGTTATGGTATAATGACATGGGAAATATATAGTTCTATTTTGTGGATTAGGTGATTCAAAATAAGTTGATTATAGTGTTATTAGAGTGAAAAAATCATCCCAAATACTCTTCTTTTGGAGAAAATATATGTTTGTGTAAGAAATTTAGTAAATGTTGAAAGTTAACATGACAAGTAATTATGATTCCTTATGTTTTAATAATGATCACAAATAAATTTCTCAATGAAAAGTAACTTAAAACAAAAATGTTGTCTGTTAATTTTTTTTCCAACTTGGGAATCAAATACCGTTTATCCCATTACAAGTTTGTGATTTTTTAGTGGTTAACTTTCTCCTAATCATGTTTTTTATCACACTCCATCAGAACATGACCCTTTGTTTTCTATTCCATGTCCATGTTTTCATACATGGAATCCTAGTATGGGTTAACATGGGTGACCTTTGTATTTCTCTTCCTTATTTTAAAGTGATAGTATAATTTACTTTTATCCCAATGTGGGACATTCATGGAAGTTTTCGAGACCAATTTTAAAATTGTGAAGATGCAATTCCCAAAAGGGAGGAAGGATGTAACATATCAGGTAAATAAAGAATATTACATTTTCATATTTATCAATACTTTTTGAATAAAATTTTAATACTAATTTAAAGGGAACACTATGTTCAATGGCGTACCAAATACGTAACAACTTGTTTCTTTGAAATCTTACATTGTACTCTAATAATAAAATAATATTATTTTAAATGGTAATTAACGTCTAGCTGTTGTAATGGTGGAAATGAATAGAAATAACTAAAATATTATTATATATGTTTGTTAAATGTTTTTAAATTTATATAATAAAAGATAACATCTGAAAATAAGAAAAGAATTCAATTTTAAGCATAAATACTCTAATATTCACTAAAAGGTCGATTTATCGCGTTTTGATGACAAACCGTATTTAAAAATATTTTTGGTTAATATTATATGTTATTTGGACCAAATAAAATATTTCTATAGAAGAGGGACATGAAAATTTACTTTGTGTATGTTTTTGTTATTTTTCCGATAAAGTTCATTTATAATGAATAAGTGAAAAATGTTGTATTTTAATTCAAAACCACTTTTTAATCTAATTTATTTATATGATTAGATTATATTTTGAATTGGTTTTAATGTTCAATTAGAAAATATTTTTACCATTTAATTCAATGGTGGTCATTGGAATTAATTTCACTTTGAAATTGGACTTAAACTATTTTCAAGCTTTTGATATATTTCATTTCTTAAAAACACATTATTTGTTTTGACAAAGGGAAATAATTATTAAATTTATTAATGAAACATATATGTTATGAATTTTGAAAAATAGAAATCATTTTTGAATTCAGAATATAAAATATTGTTTAGGGTGATATTTTGGTATTTTTCTGAAAAACATTAATTTTTGATGAATAGTGAAACAACTAAGTTATAGTTAAAAAAAATTATTATTCGTTTAAATAAAATTTTACCACCTATGTGTTTTTAATTTCAACAATCCTACATACATGGTTGTCATTAAGATTTAAAATGTGGTTCAATGGGATTAAATGAATTCTTTGGTGAATAGTAACTTTTATGATTTATTAATCGCGATTAAAGGTAATTAGTGTAATTTAAGGTAACAATAATGTTATAATAATATAAAATGACCTTGACACATGTCCTACCATTATTTTATGAGTCACGGCCGACCAAGTCAATCCATAGGTCAACTTGGGGACCCCAAGGAGCCACTTTGGTTGGAAAATGACATTAATAACATTATATTTAAAGAAAAAATAAAAATGTCACAAACATGTATTATTTTACTAATACAATTTTTAAATGAGGTTATACAAGTCATGTTTTTGACTATAAATATTCATTTGAAAGATAAAAATATTTACTTCATCATAGTATTTTTTTTATAATTTTCATACATCAAATAAATTAATTTACTTATCAAACCATGATGATGTATGGATTACCTCATTAATAATGGATTTAAATAAAATGAAAAGATAATGTGAAATATAAGACAAACAATTTTCAAAAAACTATTGTATGAGTATATTTCCAACCCTTATCACCTTATACTCGAAATATAGAAATATGGGACCTTTACAATATTAAACTCATTTTTCAATTTTTTTAACATTTCTTGACATTCCAAGAGAGCCCTTCCTCCCTCTTATAAAAGGCCCACACCTCTACCTCCTATCCCACACCTCTCAAGACTTTGTCTTAGACAAACCCTACCATTTCATCTATACACATCCCTCTCTTAATCATTTAAGCCTCACCATGAGCTGATAACTCTTCAAGAAACCCTTTTGGTTCAAACCAAAGGGACTTACCTGATTTAAAGGTAAAGTCTCATATACTGTTCTTATGTTTTATTTTTCTTCTCCAAACACCTAAAATAATTTTATTATTTTAATTTCTAACAACTCAAATATCTTTAATATACTAGTATGTTGTTATAAGAAGGATTCGAGCTACACTTACACACAGATCCGCCTAATTGTTAATGAACATACTGTTTCTGTGGATGGAGAATTACTGTCTCACGAAATGATGATTGTTAATAATTCTTTTAATACATTTGAATGAGTCCATTATGATGTCACTATATTTTATATAAGATATTTGTGGTATTTATGTTTTCTATATACTTCTGTATTTTATAATTAAAACATACCTTTATTCTTTGCATTTTGTGCAAATGTGATAATTTAATATGCGGAAGTGTGGACTACCGTCCCCTCAAGTGTTGTGACTCGTTCATGCAATATATGGAAAGTATAAATAATGATATTAATTAAAATATTTGACCTATATAACATATTCATTTAACTGTAATTATAATAAATATATCTCTCAATTATTTTTTTAAATTCCATTAATATGTCAATGAAATGAAAGTAGCGTTCAAGCGTATGTATAGCCTACCATCCTAATGAACGGTGCATTTAATTTATTTTTATCCTTAAATGTTATGGAATAGTATAAAATGAATATGATCTGGATATATATGATATTTAAATCATTAAAACTATTTTTGAGATGACGTACTTATAACTACATGGACAATTCTTTTCAAACAAGTTCATTTTTTACACATGTACCAAACATCGACAAAAACATATGATCTGAACTCACATAATTAACTAATTATTTTAACATTATAATATGTGATATGAATTTAATATTATACATTAATGGAGGTAATTAATAAATTATAAATTTAAAAAAGTTTATTATTCAGGAATATAAATAAATAAACATGACAAGTCGGACTTGAGGTAAGGTATCTGACCTCTCTTTTTCTTTATAAGTACTCTCTTTTATGTCACTTCTTTTAAGCATATCATTATTATATTAGGGGATGTTCTTAAATATTATTATTTATGTAATTTTTATTTTTATATGATTGGAGACCCTATTTTAACTCATCAATCCATTTTTTGGATGTTTTATGTGGCGCCGTTAGGCTGCCGGGTATTCGTAAGGGATTTTTCATCTCACTTTTATTCCCATGAGATTTCTGCTACATTTTCCACTATTTGCTTTGAGTGGTGTATGTACTAGAAATTATTCTACTCTTTGTGTAATATACTATCGTTTATGGGTATTTAAATCAACATTGTATATATTCCTTCTTTCATGAGGTGTACATTTCAAAAGTTACCCAAGTCAGTAAAGGAACCTTTCACCCTCCTATTTTTAAATTTCTTATTTTTGTTATGTCTTTTAATTTACATATTCTTATGTTGGGATTTGTTATTTATATATCCTTATTTATGTAAAATTAATTTACATGTTTTGATATAACCTTTATCTCTCTCATAAACTATTTTTTTAAAATTTGATGTGACAACGTTAGGCTATCGAATTTTTTTTGCAAGTGAACTTCTTAAGCCAATTTCGATTCTTTGTGTTAAACCTCAACTTATTGATTATGTCATGATATGAATATGTGTGGATGACCTATGATTGTTTTACACTTAATATCGACTTATATTGGGTGTAATTGTACTTGTCACACATAATTATGGCATTGATTTATACTTGCACTGATGACATGATCTATGAATGGGATTACCTATCAATTTCACTTCCTTGAGAAACTTCTTGATGATATTCACTTTTATTCTTTTAAAGTGTATATACCGCACCTTATTACATTCCATATAAATATTATGTCTATACTCAAGTCATTTAAATGTTTTGAAAATGGTCAACTTTCCTGTGGCTTGTAATTTAAATGTTCAAAATGGAAAAGGACTCGTTTATTAAAACATTGTTTTAAAAGCTTTCAAAGAATTATTCTTTTAAACATTTATCATCCATTTCCATGTATAAAAAACGGGTTTAAGGATTTATTTATATGTAAATGAATTTTCTAAAACCCATTTCAAAATTTTCAAAGTGGTATGAGACACATTGATTCTAAAATCTCTTTAAAATGACTTCTTTTAAAATTTTCAAAGTATAAAATGATTTTAATCTCATAGAGTATTAATGATCTTTTTAGATGTTTTTATTTATGATAATATCATGATGTGATATCTTGTGATTGAAATATGGAAATTTTCTATTTCTTTTATTCATGTTTTATTTGATACAATTATGTTATGTTTCATGGGGATTGTTATGAAAACGGGTGGTTCTGGGATAAACTATGGGCGGGTGAGCCCGATATAGTTCTCCCATGAATTGGGTAACACGAAGGGGTTAAAAGTTAAGGTTTCACCGAAGAGATTTAGGTAATATACTATGTTGGGTATTCCAAACGTATCCATGAGGGTTACTCCCTATGTAAGAATGTTATGAATGCTTCATTATACCTTTATGTCTAATGATTTTATGAGTTAATTGTAAATATTATGATTTCATGAGGTATGTTAAAGTGCTTATGCTTTATGAGTAAAGAATTATTTCATTGATTCTCATGTATACATGGACTACTGTTTTCATTCCTTATTTTTGTAACCCTTACTGTGATTTTTTTGCTCATCCCAGGTTTTTGAATTTTTTTTCACAAGACATAAAGTTGAATAGGGACAAGGATGGGATAAATGAAATGTTATGCTGTCTAGAACAAGGAACTAGAAATGAATATTTTGTTCAATAGTTATTATTTTAGGAAAAAAATGAAACTATGTAGATTTTTCTACTTTTTAATCTTGTGAGATGTAATAGTTATGTCCTAATTCTCTAAATCTCTAATCCTGAAAAGATCCTCAATGTTAATTATTAATTTTTTTCATTATTATGTAATGTTTTAAGGCTGGGACCTTATACCTTAGGATGGATGTATTACTAATGGAAGGCCACTTAGATTAACGTAGGAATGTTGGGAGGATATTTGGGTAGGTTTTTTCCAAACCAAATAGCTTTGGATGACTTAAAATAAGAGAAGCAGAAGTTCCCTTTTACAAGAGGGGTGATGGGAGCCTTAATAAAATATTGAAATATTATTTTATAATAAAATAACATTCAGTTTCTAATTGTTCAAGAATGATTTATTTTAAGGACATGGTTGGTATAGTTGTCAAAATATTCATCCAATAGGTTTTAGACAGGTTTGGGTTACTATATTAATCTTACCATTTATATTTAACTCTCAATTAAATAGTTTGGCATTTACTATGTCCCATTGTATTTTTATATTATATGGTTAATAAACATGCAATAAACATCAAAGAGATCCTCGAGTGGTTAATTAATGACATATATAATATTATTTATGCCCTTTGGCCTAACTTTAGATTTTTCGGAATATAATATCAATGAACAATATAATGTTTTTTTAAAAACGCTTTTATGTCAATTTTGACACTATTTGGAATTATGTTTTTGATAAATTCATAATAGCATTTTTTTACTTCAACAAAAATTCATTTAATCATCCCTAACATGTAATATTAACCTATAAAAATATTTTAATTTATAAAACATTTCAAATTAGATTTATTTGGAATTTTATTATATCAGTTATTTTTATCATTTACTAATATGGTAATTACTACATCATCATTGTGTCATAAATAAATTAAATTATATAATTTCTAGAAATTATAAAAATATACCATTACATAGAAAATACTTTTAGATTTATAATTAAATTGTATAGTGGAATTTAACTTATGTATATCCCTATATTAAAAAAGGCTTATTTATTACACTTTTATTGAAACTCATTAAACTATTCTATAAATCAAATAATAAAAAATTCCCTTGTCTAATACAAGTGAAAAAAAGAGGGTGATTTTTTATTCATATGGTTCTTTTTTCGAATTATACATATACAATTTAATTAGTACATGTGTTAGGGTAATTATGATATCATTTTTACCCATAATTACCCTATTTACTTTTAACCGTGGTAAATAAAAGTGAAAGGTTACGATTCACCAAAAATTATTTTCATCTTATTGAACCTGATTTTACATACTGATATTAACAGTGTCTCTCATATTTTTGGAATTCAACTCAAATAAGTGGTAAAATTATATTTTATACAATTTTGTAAATGCTCCTAAGAGGTTGGTAAAATACTGTAAAAAGTTCGATGAAGTTTTATATATCTAAATACATTATATAATGACTCCAATGAATTAAATTGAATATAAAATGTATTATGAATATATTTTTACCTAAAAT
The DNA here is from genome assembly GCA_963277665.1 of Viscum album. NCBI lineage: Eukaryota > Viridiplantae > Streptophyta > Magnoliopsida > Santalales > Viscaceae > Viscum > Viscum album. The sequence goes on along the minus strand of OY728128.1, from coordinate 408,369,932 downwards.
AAAATAAAATAAAATAACTAATTACTTAAATAAAAAGTCTGTTTTAAACAATAATGTGTGTTTTTCACTATTCTTAAAAAATTTAATGTTTTTTGAAAAGTAACAAAAATTCACCATAAGATAATTTTGATATTCCAAATTCAAAAATGAAGTCTGTTTAACCAAATTAAAAACATATATGTTGCATTGATTAAATGAAAATTAATTCTCATTGAAAAAACCAAAAATCGAATTTTTAAAAAGTAAAAACTATCAAAATATTGTCATATGTTTATGTAAAATTTAAATTCAAAATTACTTATAACGACCTAAATTGTATTAAATGATAAAAATATAATATAATTAAATTTATTAACCATTAAATTCGTAATTTTCATAATAAATTAATTCGATTAAAAATATTTTTTTTTCAAATAAAACATAATAATTTTCACTATTCATCAAAATATGAATGTTTTTAGAAAAGCACCAAAATTTTATGAAAATTAATTTATTATGTCCCATTTCTAAATAATAATTATATTTCATTAAATTGAATATGTTATATTGCCAAATATTGGTTTTAAAATATGTTCTCCATTAAAAGAATGTAGAATTGAATTGTTTAAAAATAATTATTTTATCTGAAAAATAGAATTTGTTATTATATTATGTCTAAAATCATATAATATGGATTCTAAAATTTCATAGAGTATATAAAATTCAATATTATGTTAACACTATTCAAAACAGTTATTTGAACGGGTAGTTTATTAAGTTGTGGTGTGCTCAAACTCGTTGTTGTGTGTTGCAAAACTTAGTGCATTATTTTTAAGAGATAACGTACTATGAAATGTTGGGGTGTTACAATTTGAGTAATGAGAAATGTAATAAATAATAGTTAATAAAAGATAACCCATATTTTTAATTACTTTGTAACATGGGTTTGGGGTTATTGTTCAGGATTTCACTTTTACTACAAATAGTTACCCAATAAAAATGGCGGAAAACTATCAGTTATGTTTCAAAGAGACCAATTATCCCTATGAATTCTTATGTTATCAGGAAATTAATTGATAATTTATTACAACTCTACTAAATAAGTGGGTATGTAGGAAATAAAAATCATGACTTAGATATTTTAAATCAAGAGGAAGGGGTTGGATTGTCGAGTGTTAACAATAGATGTATTTTTAAAGGCATGACCCATTTTGTACTACTAAAAATATGGGATGAAAACATTATGATGAATGTTGATCAAGATCGATGGATAGGTTTATTAATTTTTATTTTTGATACCTTAGGATTATGTGACCTATATGGGGATTGATACGAGACTCAAGAACCTAATCCATTACCATATACATATTATAATCCATTTGGAAAAGTAAAATAAAATTTCAATCAAAATCCAAAGGCACAGAATATGATGATAATGAAATGGTTGATTCTTTGGACGAGTCTGAGTACTCTAGAGCTACACTACCATATGTTTAATGCATAAATGTGCCATATTTTAATGATTTTTTGGAAATCCCAGGATAGGGTAATGAGTGGGACCCGATAATTTCTTGTTGGACCTCTGCATTCCAAAGGGATATATTGTTAATATCATTGAGATCACAACAAAGGGGGAATAATTTTATGGTCATATATTTTATACCACATCTATTGAGAACATAATTTCCCTTATTATAGTAAGGAAATAATTTTCCTATAAGGGATTCATGAAACAAATATGAGATAGGGTCAATGGAAAACCTATATGAGGGCATAAAACTGTTGTGTCAGGGTGTTTGTATATATACAATAAAAAAAGGAATCATTTCACTTGTAGTACATTATTGTGGCATGGTAAAGGAATGAAAATACTATCTTATCCTTTTTTGTGGGGACCCTAAAATTTTTATTTAGTTTATTAAATATATGAAAATATTTTAACCATATTATTTTGGGACATGTGTTAATGACCAAGGTATGTGTAATTTAACATTATATGAAAACATTGTTGGCCTCATGTTTATCCTCATACAACGGTGGTGTAAATGTTATGTAATTTATATTCAGGTATCTTTGACTTATTTCATATATTATAATATCGAATTGAAAGGACTAGTTCAATGTAGTTTATCATTATATGGACTTGACTAATTTTGAGTAATTTGGAATCATGTTGCAATTATATTATGTTATGAAGACTAAATCCCAATAGTAATGAATTATGTTGTGATTTATTTCATCATGAGATAAGTACTAGTTCTGGGAAACATAAATACATTTATCAATCTAATTTTATACAATTTAACATCATTAGATAACAACTAATGGGGCTCATATGGCCTATTCCTGGTAATTATTGAGAAATATTATGTTGGAAGGTGGTGTAACATGCTTAATGCCTATGACTATTTTGGAATAAAAACCATTAGAGTAATCCATATGGAAAATAATGCAAATATACCAATTAGGATACACATTACATGTTTTAACATAATAATCAATGGAATTCTCAAATCCAACACATTGTCACCATAGTGGAAATAAAAAAGTTATAAATTTTTATTTAATGCTGATGAAAGGAAATTCTTGGTTACCTCAAGATTATACAACACATGGCTAAGACATTCATTGTGTGAGTCCAATTTAGATAAATGAAATATTGATAATTCATCCCTTTTACAGTAGTCAGGGATGATTTTATAACATTATGTTGTCTAAACCTCAATAGGTAGAAATGCTTTTATTCCATACATAGGGGAATAAGGAGTCACATTGGTGGAAGTCAATGTTACTATCATGTATGACCATAGTGAATTGGAGGTAATTTCATGATTTATATTATTATTTTTATCCACCATATTCAATATAATGTTAGATATGAAATTTTTAAAAGACATTGTCAATAAATACACAAATGAATTGTATAAGATAGTATGTTCGGACCAGATACAATTCTTATCATATACCTTTTTTATCTTGAGGTATTGAAAAATGTTTTTGTTATCCATGATAATAGTGTATGTGATTCCATAGCATTATATGATGTGGTATTTCATGAAACCTATTATGGACCTAGTATTGAATTGGAACATTGTAACACCTCGTTCCCACTAGGCTGCAGCTGGTGCATTACTTGTGATATTGGCATGGTTATAAGGAATGATATTACCATAGCAATGTTCAGTTTCGTAGTCCCGATGAAATTAGATACATATATGTAACTCAAGTTACATTGGAAATGGTTATAAAGATATAATACAAATATAAAACAAAAAACTGCATCCACAGGAACTCAAAAAAAGGACTTCACTTTATCACCTGTTGAAGATAGATAATGAAAGGGGTGAGCTCAAACGCCCAATAAGGGTTACAAATAGAAGAATATTGGGTACAATAAATATTAAATCATAATCAATCTGACATAAACAACATTCCATAGTGAATAAATGACAATCTAATTCCATTAATAAACTTAGAATGAAACTGCTTCCATAGATTTTGTAATATTTAAATCCTCGTGGATAATTATAAGAACTGATAATGAATAAAGAGAATTCTTATTAATTGGGTGTCATGTAACTGGAACATTAAAACATAATATCATTAAAATGGTATAGTTATGTGGGTTGAAACATGTCTAATTTATAGAAACACACTCGAAGGGTTTTTCTCCAACTGATTTGTCTCAGAAGAAATTCTGAAGCATCGAGGGGCTGTAGAAGGCCCCACCTGCCACTAAAAGTTTCATGAATTCTTTATACATTGATTAATATAGGATAAATATGCCTTTTCAATGTTCTTATAGGGCATAGAATACAGATTCATCAATAACATCCCAAATATAAACCATATTTGAAATGGTATACGGTTTACAAAATAAACATATCCATGAAATGAGATTATAGATATTAAATAGAAATATAATTTTAAATGGAAGTTGATATAAAATGGGCAATATGTACACCACATATGAATTACTCGGTGCACAATTATAAGTTATTCACAACAAAGGGGATATTCTTGAGAACAAATGAGAGGGAGGATCCCTTACCTTATGCTTGAAGGTGTTCTTGACATTTTATTAAATACCTGAATAAACAAATTAGGATTATTAATTCATAAGTACAAAAACACTTTTATATGTAATTTATATGGTATAACCTTATTAAGTACATTAAGGCCTTTTTGTTGGATTAAAGAGATTCAATTATATTTATTTGGAAGCATTTTTTATTTTGTTTCATGATTTGTTTACTTGTATGAATGGTAGTTTGTTTTAAATATGGATAAACATCTATAATTGTCAATATAATTTATTAGTAAGATATATAAATTATGTAATAGTGATTCTTGATATATACCATAAGGATGACTCATTCTATGAGTTAAAAATAAACACTTGAATTTTGCTTGGTAGTTTTCTTGTAAATAATCTTGTTTTGTATTATTATTCCATATTATGAACGTGTAAGGATCCAGAAAATTAATAAAAATAAAACACATATATTATGACCTTGTTCAAGAAAATAATTGGTTTAATGTCCAGACATGAACTAATTAATGGACAATGAAATTACATCATAAACGATGTTGGTAATTCTACACATCACGGACAATGTTTTTATTCCTTATATAAGTAAGAGATGAGAGGAATAATGATGAGTAATTTTCAATAAACATGATAAAATCCAGAATATACAAGATTATCGAGATTCCATTCATCTTGGTCAAGATGAGGTGAGGAAAAAAAGAAAGGAAAGGAATCTTAAATTGAATGAAAAATTGTTAAAATTCTCAGGAAAATTTGACAGCATAAATGTGTCACTTAAAATTTCATAAAAATAGATTGATGAGAGGAATGGAATATCTCATAATTAATACATAATATTTACTGTAAAGACGAATATTTATTTAAATATTCCAACACAAGCCAAAGGGAGCTAAGATAATAACATAAAATGAATGAAAAGAAATAATATAAAAGAGGTAGTTTACTTCTTGATCTCTTCTCCTTAAGATCCTCCTTAAGGGCTTTGGTTTTGGTCTTTTGGTGAGACCAAAATGCCTAGGACGTGGGTAGAGACTTAGGAGGATTATTGGGTAGAAAATTAAGAATATTAAAGGCTTAGATAAGTGGAGAGAAGAGGTAGTGGTGGGGGATTTTATAGTGGAGGAGAGGGGTGAATTTTGAATATTTAATTTCATTATTTTATTATTTCTGTCAAGACAACCAATTGTACTATTTAATCTGACCCATAATAGTAATATGATAATGTGAGTTCGAATCTAGTGCCCTTACATCAATTATAATGTCATAAATAGTGTATTTAACTAATAAATTGAATATACTGTATTTTATCGTATTTCACTATTCATCAAAAAATCGAGAATTTCAAAAAAATTCCCAAAAATTCACCCCTATGATTTTTCAATGTGTAAAATTCAAAAGTGGAAACCATTTTTCATGATTAATTTTATAAATGTTATTAATATAATTTTTAAAAAAATTTATAGTTAATTCAAAAATTAACAATCTTAAATGTATAATTATTTTTATATGAGGTTGAAAAATTTATTAAGATCCCATTATATTTTTACCATAAGAAAATAAAACAATATCATTTATTTACCATTCATAATGGTTATATTACTATTATCATTACTATTCATAACAGTATGTTCATATTCACCAAAAATCATGTTTGTTCTATCAAACTTAATATGACTTACTGAACACAATTCTAGATTACCATTTTTCGAAATTCAAAATATAGTTGTGGAAAATTTATATTTAATGGATAGGGTTTGACTATCTCCTAAGTAACCTATTTTAATTTCAAAGGAGCATAGTTATTTATTGGTTGTGAATAGAATGTATTCAAGAGAATCATACCATAAAATGTTTGGGGAATTACATTATTCCCTCTTTCGAAAATTTCATCCACAAAACTTCATGTATAATGACCACCAAAAAGGTGTAGGTGGTTCTTCTTCATACCATCTTCAGGTTTCCACGTTTCATCCCCTATGTTATGTTTTCTCCAAAGAACCTTGACTAGAAGAGTTTTCCAATTTTTCAATAATTGTTCTCTTGTATAATGAATCTTAATAGGCTCTTTACAGTATGACAGATCCAGTTCCAGTTCAATTTCTTTATATGTGAGTACATGTGTTGGGTCTGGGATGTATTTATTTAATAATGAAACATGGAATACATCATGAACTCTAGAGATATTAGGCGGCATCGCTAAATGGTAAGCTACAACTCTGAATCTCTCCAGAATTTCAAATGGTCCAATTTACCAGGGGATTAGTTTTCCTTTCATACAAAACCTTAAGACACCCTTCCATGGAGATACTTTCACAAAGACATGATATTCCACTTGGAATTCCAAATCCATTCTCTGGTTGTCAGTATAACTCTTCGACCTACTTTGGGCTGATTTAATATTGGTTTGGATTATCTTCACCTTTTTTTGGTCTCTTCAAAATGTTCTGGGCCCATAGGCTTCCTCTCACCAACATCATCACAACAAGTTGGAGTTAGACATAATCTACTATATAATGCATCAAATGTATCCATTAGAATACTAGAATGGAAAATACTATTGTAGGAAAATTCCAACAAAGGAAAGTATTGATCCCACAAACCATCGATTTCAAGAGAGCATGATCTCAGTATGCCTTGTAGAGTTTGAATAGTCCTTTTAGACTATCTGTCGGTGTGGGGTTGATAAGAAGTACTTATATGAAGCTCAGTATTCAATGTTTTCTGGAGACTTTTCCATAATTTTGATATAAACTTGGGATACCGATCAGATTCAATTGATAGAGGTGCACCATGAAGTCTTAAAACCTCATTAATATATAGTCCTTCTAGGAACTCATGTGGAAAATCCTCCCTTATATGAAGTAAATGTGATGATTTAGTGAGAAAATCAACAATTACCCATATTTCATCATTCCTTCTAGGTGTCTTCGGTAGTCTGGTGATAAAATCCATCGTAATGTTATCCCACATCCACTTCTAATTATGTATACGTTACATTACTCTTATTGGATGTTGTCTCTCTGACTTCACTTGTTGACAAACAAGACACCTTTACACGTAGTCAGCAATTTCTTGCATCAAATTATCCCACCAAAAATATTCCATCAGATCCCAATACATCATGGTGCTACCTGGGTATATTGAGAAATTTGAGCTATGAGAATCGTCAAATAGTTCCATTTCTAGCTCCTGTATTGATGGAAATCATAATCTCTTCCCAAATATTAGAACCCCTTTATACACGGAGTCAGCCAGTCTCCCATCTATGATAGCATTAATTCTGTTATACAGATTCTCATCATCAGATTGAGAGCTTATTATCTTCTCTATTAATGATTGTTTTGCAATTATATGAAAGGGAAAAGATGTTTCCCCTTCCTTAATAACTCCCATATACATTTTTAGTTTATCCAAAAATATAGGATCTCTCTTAATTCTCATTTGTGTCAGAAGTCCATGTTCTTTCTTTCTTAATGAATCTGCCACTCTATTTGCCTTTCCCAAGTGGTAGTGTGTTGAACAATCATAATTTTTGTGTAACTCAAGCTATCTCCTTTTCCTCATATTGATTTTTTTTAAAATGTATTTAAAACTCTTGTGGTATGTATAAATCTCATATCTCTCAATAAGGCTAATGCCACCATATATTTAGTGCAAAGATTATGGCTGCTAACTCATGATCATGAGTGGGATAATTTTTCTCATGGGTCTTCAATTGTCTTGATGCATAAGCAATAACTATGTCATTTTCCATTTGGATGAAACCCATCCCATTCTTCAATGCATTACATTATATTAAAAATCCATCAATTCCAGATGGAAGGGTCAAAATTAGATAATTGACCAATATACTTTTCAACTCTTCAAAACATTATGTGCATTCTTTTGTCTGCACAAATTTAACCCCTTTACATGTGAGCTTCGATAGTGGGTTAGCCATTCGGGAAAAATTATTAACGAAACACCCATAATAACCTTGTAATCCAATAGAACTACATTTCTCGGTTATGTTTGTGGATAAGGGCCATTTTTGGATTGCCTTTTTCATTTCATGGTCAACTAGGATTCCATCCTTAGAGACAATATGGCCTAGAAAAGAAACTGATTAAATCCCGAATTAACACATGCTAAACATCCCATATAATTTTTTTCTTCTAATAGTTATCAGAATACTCCTCAAATAGTTCTCATGGTCTTCATTTATTATTGACTATACAAGGATGTCATTGATGAATTCAAGAAAAATGTTATCATGATATTCCTTGAAATATATATTCATTAAATCCATGAAAATAGAAGGACCATTCGTCAGTCCAAAAGGCATCACTATAAACTCATAATTCATATACCTGGTTAGAAATGATTTCTTCGAAATACCTTTCATCTTCACACATAGTTTATGATATCCAGATCAAAGATCAATCTTCTAAAAGTATTGAGCTCCATGATGTTGATCAAATAAATCATCAATCTGTGGTAGAGGATAGTTATTATTTATTTTTAAAGCATTGATTTACATGTAATCAATGCATAGCCTCATCTATCCATCATTATTTTTGACAAACAAGACTAGGGATCCCCATGGAGAAACACTAGGTAAAATAAATCATTTTTCATGCAACTCTTCTTGTTATTTCTTTATCTCCACCAACTCCACTGTGGCCATTAAATACGGGGTATTTGATATAGGTCATGTACCATGAATTATGTAAATGGAAAACTCAATTCCAAGCTCTGGAGGATGTCCAGGTAAATCCTCTAGAAACACATCAATGTATTCTTGCACTATATTCACATCTTCATTTTGATGATTTTGTTCCACACCAATTGATATTCGATTCTCTTTATCTTTATGAATTTCATTCAATATAGCTATTGGTGGTGGGTCTAGATATGAATCTGATGGTGAAGTATCTCCTATAAGGAAAATATATTATACACCACTCTTAAAAACTGTCACTTCCTTTTTCTTGTAATAAATCCCCAGATAATAATTTAACAGCCAGTCCATAAAAATAATTATATCAAATTCAGTCAGTGGTATGATGATATGGTTAGCAACCAAATCACGTTTTGGTGTCTGGAGGGGGAGTATTCGATCTGCCTTTGTTGTAATGATACATCCCATATTATTATTGGCTAAAAACACCTTTATTAAATCAAATTAGACAGATCTAATTTTGTTGGAAAATTGATAACATATAAAAGAATTTGATGATCCAGAATCAAATAATGTGTTTTCAAAGTATGAGGATACAATTAATGAACCTACCATCACGTCACTAGGAACTCCAACCTCTGCGATTGTAATCACATATGCTCTCCCTTGTTCTCTTGTCTTTTTCTAAGGAATGTTTCTTTGAGGCCTAGGACAATAATTTTCATAGTTTCCAATATATCTATAGTTATAGCATGGAACATCATTTAATTGTATCTTCCCCTCTCATTCATCGGATTGATAAACATTTTCTATGCAGTTATAGCAGACTCCCATGACATTCAAGCATTTCCTAAGATTACTCTTTCCATAGTTCCCGCTTAACAGGAAATCCTTCATTACCTGGATATTCTTTGGTGATACTCCTTTTCCTTTGTTGTCCGAGTACCGCTTCTTATCTAAGATTCCTTTGAAAAGGTTTGATCTAGGAAACTCCTCATCTATTTTGATGGAACATGATATAATTTCATCATATGATAAAAATGATTGAGAAGTCAGTGCCCTTTGAATACCTGGCTTAATAACATCAAATAAATGATCAATAATGACTGTCAAGTCACATACGTAATCTACAACATACTTGTCCAGCCTTGTGAAGGTACCCTCATACTCAACAACACTATCTTCTTCCCTTTGTTTCAAGCCAAGGTATTTCCTCTACATTTCAGTTCATTTCTCACGAGGGAAATATTTTTCAAAGAATATGTAATTAAAAGTCCTCCCTTACATGTCTTCTTTTTCTTCTTACTCTAGGATATTTTTAATCAGGAACCACCATTGATCAGCATCTCCCTTGATCCATTGACCAGCAACCACTAGATTAGTAGTCACACCGAATGATGGGGTCTTCTGCCACATGAAACGATCCAACACAGGTGTGGAATGGTTATTCATTACAATTTGAGTATGTTGTCCCAATATGGTCATGATATGATCTTCTCCAATGTTGATGTTGTTGAATTGCTCAGTAGAGAGATCCCTCCCTTTCCCATGAGTGTTGATTCCACTCATTCCATTAGACACCATTTCTAAATAAAGGGATAAACTAGATTAGTTTATGAATATCAAATAGAAAGGAACTCAACAGAGATTGAAATTCTGTGAATAACATATTTTATAAATGTGGTTCCTCTAAGGAAAAACTAACATTAAACTATTTCATAATGTATTGTAATGGAAATTTTAATTATCCTTAGCATATCCCACAATATTGTCGTAACCAAGACTGAAACAAGGCCCATTTTCGTGCAATAGGATACCCAGGGTGAAGCCCAAAACTCCTTGTCGGAGCTTGAACTCCTAGGTACATCTGGGCCAGAGCCACATCTAAATACTTGTATCCATAAATGGATGTATTTTTTAGAAAGATTCACATAATCTCTTCATTAACAAAATACCAGGATATTATTGTACCTAAATCCCCAAATACTACATTAGGTCTTTGTTCCCTACTATAAATCTCCTACTCTATTTCCCACGTTTCCTACTAAATTCCTTTGATACCAACTTTAACACCCTATCCCTCCTAGGCTGGAGCCGATGCATTACTTTTGATATTGGCATAGTTAGAAGGAATGATAATCCTAAAGTAACAATCAATTTAGTAGTCTTGAAGAAACATGATATATAGATGTAACTAAAGTTACATTAAAATAGGTTACAAATATTCAAAACAAAACAAAAACAATAAACTGTATCCACATGAAATCAATAAAAGGCCTTTTCTTAATCAACTATTGAAGATAGATAATGAATGGGGTGAGCTCAAATTCCCAATAACAGTTAAAAATAGCGGATGAATGAGTAAAATAAATATTGAATCATAATCAATCTGACATAAACAACATGGCATAGTGAATAATTGACAAATTAATTCCATTAATAAACTGAGAATGAAATTGCATCCATAGATTTTGTCATAGTGAAAACCTCATGGATAATAATAGTAATAAATGATAATGAATAATGAGAATGCTTATTTATTGAATGTCATGTATCAGGAACATGAAACCATAATACCATTAAAACGGTTTTGTTCTATAGGTAGAAACCCATCTGATTTTGGAAACAAACTCAAAGGGTTTTTCACCAACAAAATTGTCTCATGAGACCTGCCGAGGCTTTGACGGGCTATAGCAGGCCCCACTCGCCATTAAATTTCCAAATTATTATTTATTCATTAATTCAATAGAAGATAAATATTCTTTATCTATATCTGTATAGAGTATAGAATATCGATTCATCAATAACATCCCAAATATACACCGTATGTGAAATGGTATACGGTATAGACATTAAAAATATCAATGACATGAGATTATGGATATTTAATGAAAATATAATTACAAATGGAATGTGATCTCAAATTGGTAGTAGGTACACCACATAAGGATTTTTATGTGCACAATTCAATGTTAGTTACAACAAAGGGGATATTCTTGAACAAAATTGAGAGAGAGGATCCCTTACCTTATGCATTAAGGTGTTATAGACTTTTTATTAATGGACTGAATAAAAAAATTAGGATTATTAATTAATAATTATCGAAACAATTTTATATGTAATTGATATGGTAAAACATGATTAGTTTCATTAATTCATTTTTGTTGGATTAAAGAGATTCAATTTTATTGTTTTGGAAGCATTATCTTACTTGGTTTCAGGCTCTGTTTACTTTTATGAATGGTAGTTGATTTCAAATATGGTTAAACATCCAAAATTGTTAATATAAATTATTTGTAAGTGTAATAAATGATATTATAGTTATTCTGGTAATATACCATGAGGATGACTCATTCGATGAGTTAAAAATAAACACATGAATTTGGCTTGGTAGTTTTGTGCTCAAAAAACTTGTTTTGTATTATTATTCCATATTATGAATGTGTAATGATTTTTGAAAATTAATCATGATAAAACACATATATTATGACGTGGTTCAACCATATAATTGTTTTCATGACCAGAACTGAAAGAATTAATAGAAATTGAAATTACATCGTCCACGATATCGGTAATTTGACACATCACAGACAATGTTCTTATTTCGTAAAATATGTGGGAGAGGAGAGGAATAATGATGACGAATTTTCCATAAACATGATAAAATCCAGAATATAAACTATCATGGAGATTCCATTCCTCTTGAACAAGAGGATTTGATGAAAAAAATAAAATAAAGGAATCTTAAAATGAAAGAAAACTTGATAAATTTCTCACAAAAATTCGGCATCCTAACGACGTATCTAAAACTTTCATAAAAATAGATTAATGAGAGGAATGGAATGTCTCATCATTCATACATAATACAGAGAGTAAGGGATAATATTAAATGAAATATCCCAAAATAAACAAAATGGAATGGAATAGAATAACATAAAATGAAACAAAAGAATGAAAATTAAAAGAGGTTGTTTACCTCTTGATCTATTGTCGTTGAGATCCTTCTTAAGGACTTTGGTTTTGTTTTATTGGTGAGACTAGAAGTTATAGGAAGTGTGGAAGATACATGAAAGGATTATTGGGTAGATCGTTGAGGAGCTTCAAGGATAAGAGAAGTGAAGAAAAGAGGTAGTGGTTTGGGGCTTTTATAGTGGATGAGAGTGGTAAATTTTGAATATTTAATTTCATTATTTTATTATTTCTGTCAAGAAAACCAATAGTATTTTTCATGTGACCCCTAATTGTAATAAGATCAATTTAGTACGAATAAAGTTGTCTTAAATCACTTATGATTTCATATATAGCGTATTTAACTGATAAATTGAATATACGGTAATTAACCAAATTTCACTATTCATAAAAAATTCAAGAATTCCCGAAAAATTCCAAAAATGCACCTCTATGATTTTTTGACGCGATGAATTCAAATGTGAAATCCATTTTTCAATAATAATTTTCTAAATATATTTAATATAATTTTTAATTTAAGTCATTTTTAATTCATAAAATAACAATCTTAAAAGAATAATTAGTTTTTTATGACGTTGAAAATTTAATTAAGATCCCATTATCTTATTACTTTATGAAAATAAAATAATAACATTTTTTACTATTCATAAGAGTCATATTACAATTCACATTACTATTCATAATGTTATGTTACTATTCATCAAAAATCAAGTTTGTTCTATCAGAATCCAAATGACTTACTGAACACAACTCTAGATGACCATTTTTCAAAATTCAAAATAGAGTAGTGGTAAATTTGTATTTAATGGATAGTGTATGACTATCTCTAAAATAGCCGAGTGTTTATTCAATGGAACATAGTTATTTATAGGTTTTGAGTAGAATTTATTCAAATGAGTAATACCATAAAATGTTTGGGGCATTACAAACACATTAACTAATAATTAGAAAACCATGAATGTAATTCAAAATATAGTAAATATATATTAATACATAGTGGTATATAATACCTTTAGAGGCTAATGAAAAAATGTTGTTGAAAAATAAAATTAGTGAATCAAGATAAATTTGGATTATTACCAAATCAGATATTATATGGTAAATTTATGACTATCTTAAATGTAATTTATTTCAATTGTAATGCATTAGTTTCTATATCAAATCCACATAATGAAATAATAAGGATTCACTAAATCATTTTTTATTGAACCATGTCAAATATAATACACTTCTTCCACTTAGTCACACCATTCCATCTGGGAGTTCTAGAAAGATTTATATGTGGAAAAATTCTACAATATCAAGGATGATTATTGATAAATGATTATATATTCACAAAACCAATCATATCAGATAAAAAATACTTTTTCTTAGTAGATTCTATACTTCATTATAAATTTAATTGAAATTTTCAAAATTCTCTTACTAGTTTCTAAAAAAACACATAAACACACCAAATAAAGTAATCAATAATGTTAATGATGTAATCAAATTACAATCTATTTTTTTGTCTTTGTGGTCTAAAAAATCAATATTTATGAGTTCTATAAAATCCCTATCCCTTTTTACTATTCCACAATCTTTTTGAACAGTTATCCCAATATGAAATATTGACTTGAATCAAAGGATTCATAATAAAATTATTTGTGAATAATATATATATATATATATATAACATTTGAATGTATTTTTAATTAATATTTCCATTTTGAATATTATATAGGTCTGTGGGAATATAATGAACACATACCATATTATTCTAAATAAGTAATGTTGGGTTATCCCTATCAATAAATTTGTATTATATTCCTAAAGTAATAAAAAATTTCATTCGTATATTAAGAATAACATCTGGTCTTAATAATGAATGAAAAAAATATTTTATGACTAAAATAGATAAAATTTATATTAATGGAGGGATCATAATAATAGTTCTTCAATACTATAATTAATAGACTGGTTAGATATTATTCATAACCATCAACTTCCAATGAAAATTTTTTCCCTCTTTATAACATGAAGATAAAATTCTCCAGTAAACCACTATATAATATCTATAAATATATGTTTAACTATATAAATATAATATGTAGACCTGATATCTAATACCCTTGATTTTGAGTTGAAGGAATTTAGTTGTATAAAAATCACATTTAAATGCTTAAAATCATTCAATTTGAGAAGACATATTTAGGCTAGATAAAAACCATAAACTATTTAATATCATATACATATTATATATCTTAAAATTATTATCATGATGTTTTCTATAATTAATATATATAAATATAATTATCTTGTTTTATATATTTTCATCAGAAATATTAATGAAATTAGTATAATTAAAATCTATTATACCTTATATCATATCCATTTAGTGATCCTAGATCTATATTTCATTTATTAATGAGTCTAATGTGTTATGTATTTCTCCACTTAATAATTTATGAAATGCATTATCCAAAAAATTTCACTTATAATTATTTGATAGTTGAATAATGAACGCATTTCCCTAATCCATAATATAGGTCTAGACAGGTACATTACACTATTAGCTTAATAATATTAGGATATCCTAGATAGTGAAACATAAATTGAATTCAAAAAATGAGTGCCTAATCTTACTATGAACAATCATTATTTTCATAGATTATATAAGATAATCCAAGGGAACATAGTTATGATGTAACCAACCCAGATTAATGATTATTATTTTCAAACATTTTTCTCTAGATGGAATTTCAATATAATTATTTAAAGGTTTGTTTTATAAATATTTCTGTAATGAACTAACATCGGTCAATCTGACACATCACATGAGATAATTTTCCACAATTAATAAAGCATGATTTGGATCAAAATAGGTTGGTGGTAGACACTAGTGTATTATAATATAACAATTAGTGAATGATTTCACCCTCAAATTGTAAAAAAAACAACACATATATACCTCTTAGGATTTCAACATGGCCCATCTATAAAATAGATGACCAAATCATGACTGAATCATTTTTAAATATAAAGTCCTTTTAATATAATACAATCCCTTATAACAATAACCATAATAACTTATAACAACATAAAATAATTTTAAACCTAATGACACTTGTATCTATATAAAAAAATACCAATATATAGTTCAATTTATGAGAGGTCGATATAATGTAACCCCAATCAATGTAAAATAAAATATTTTATATGATTCCAACCCTACTTTTGACCCATAGTCATCTCCATTAATATTTAAAAGTATAGAACGACATAGTAAGAGCCACCAATTAGCATCGTTCCAACACATTTTCCTATTTATACCTTTACCTAGACTTAATTTTCCAAATTCATATGTAATGTGTAAGTAAATTACTTGTATAATAAAACCATGAATATATATAATGCCTCCAAACATAAAAAAATTTCTATAGTTTTGAAATTTTTTCTTTGAAGAAACCATCATTTAAAACAATTTATATCAAAAATGATCTTAATTTTTCGACATTAAAAATAAATAAATTGTTATATAAATAGAATCAAAAATGGAATATAAAATATGTTATTTGAAGTAATGTAATGGTCATTAATATAAACAGAAAATATCATGGGATCGAATTATGGATCTAATGAAAAAAGGACTAACCCTCAAAACTATAGTTCTCATAAAAGAACATAGACACCCTACCTTGAGATATCAATTTCCTCAATAGGGAAATCGTCCATTCTATAATCATAGTCAATATAATAGGGATACATACATTTGTTAGTACAGAATCTATACTAGATTTTTAATTAATATGGGTTACCTAATCACCCATGCACTCACTTGTTATTCTAGTAATTAAGAATGCATATAATAATGATTACCATAATAAAAAATCAATGAATTAAAGAATCCATCATAAAAACCATATGAAAAACTCTTTAAAATAACATTTGAAACAAATTTATTAGAACATTTACTCTAACCGGAATGCATAAAGAAATAAAATTTCAAATGATTCACTTTGATAATTAATTTAATTTTAATTCATGATAACAATATAAACAATCAATCATATAAAAGCCATATATAACTCATAGCAATGGTAATTTATCTTTTCAAACTACAAAAATCCAATAGTTAAATATTTTCAAAAGGAGAGACCCATCAGGTGTAGAAACCTTCCCCAAATATGTATAAATCACATTACTATAAATAGAAACAAATATAAATGGGAATGTATGGAACATATAATCCTTAAATAATATGAAAAATCATAAACCACTAATTATTTACCCCATGGTTGGCCTTCCATGGGATTATAGGCTTCAAAAATAAAAGATAAAAGGTTGAAAAGGTTGATAAAGAAAACATAAAAGTAAATCATGTTAAAAAGAGCCTCATAATGAATATATTTTCAAATAATCAAGGGTAACAACCCCAAGTCCACAGAGGAAGATATTATAGGAAATGAAAAGGTATAGATGTTTGTGTAATATGAAGATTGGTAGAAAAATGTTATAAATCATATGTGGAAATATATTATATTTATATTTTTTCTTATTTATGTAAGACACATGGTTTTCCTACACCATTTCCAACAATGTGGGTCACCATACATTTTTAAAATTAGATGTACAATATTTATATAGATCATACTTGAATAGACAAACCATGAAAGATAACATTGGCCTTTTAAACCCCACATTTCATGTTTATTGGCATGGTCATGAATAACTCTGTACATACCATCCAAACTATCTTGATTTTCTAAACATTTAATATTTTTACACCATATTCCATAAAACTATTATTATAAATAATTATGAATATATTACTCAAATTATAATATTATAGTGACATAGTTGGTTTCACAATTCTCCTCATCATGCCACTTTATTCAGAAAAAACGTCTGTAAGTTTCTATATTAATAAAAATGTTAGGCCACTACCCTTAACCATGCTCCAAACCCTGAAATTTCATAGATATACAATCCAAATTATAATATTAGATGAAATAAGAGAATTAAAACATCAAAGAACATATTTTTTACACTTTATGATACAAACAAGCTTAATATGGCGTGAGGTCCCACCTCTGAATCATTCCACTCGATCACAAGGGATTCTTACATATGATATTTTTTAGTTGGGATATGTAGAAAAAATTGTAAATGTAAATCAACCTAGATGGAAATATCAACTGATATTCCATGTTCATGAGATTCTCCATGTTTTTGAATTTACCAAAAAATCATAATTCCAAATTACACAGTTTCTCATATTGAAGGTGTGCCAACTCGGGGTAAACATTCAAAAAAACCTAACAAATAGCCATAAATTCTAATATAAGAAAAAATTTAATGATATAATATTTTTGAAAACTCTATTCTTCCAACATTATCATTCAAATATACTACACATTCTATATCATTTCATGAATGATACTCGACCCTAACTATGAGTGATGTCCTGACTCCAAACAACATAGAGGTGATAAACATGTCTTTTATATAGATACTCAAAGGAATCCTTATTAATTTTGTTTGAATAACTATTTTTATAATAGAAATTGACCAATGGTTGTTGATTATTAAGAGTACCACCATTTTAAATCCCACACTCATGAAAAATATCCTTTTACTTTTGGAAGGAATGATCATTATAAACATATATCTAAGGGTGATACGTCATACTTAACATCACTCGATAATCGATCACATCTTAGAGATTTCTAAAAAATAGTGATGTGAAATTAGGGTCTAGATAAATAAAATGGCCATTGCCATTTTATGAATATTATTGATCTCTAAAATGTATCAGTGTCTGAGCTCTTTCGATTTCACAATCACAATGATTGTATGGAAATTGTTTCATTTATTAAATTTATCAATAATCTCTAAAATAAAATCCTTCAAACATGGACTCTAATGAACGATGATAAAAAAACTTATATATATATTATCCCACATCCATAATAAATTATGGTGTGTTTATAGAGGACCATCGACTCTCTAATTATTATCGTTGATCATATCAAAGGTGATGAATTGAGAAAAATAATCAAAAACTAACCATATCATCATGGGTTACAAATTCTGATGGCTCATATATTTAAACAACATGGTAACCCATGGGCTAATGAACTAACTGAATCAGTTTCCTACAACAATACTCTCCTATATCAATTCCAAAAAAATGAAAAGCCTCGTTAAAAGAAATTTCCCTCCAGAGATGGAGACCAAAAAAACTAGTGTCTCTCAAAAATTTCAAATTATTATAAAAAATTGAAAATATAAATCTGCTACCTAACTATGATGAATATGATTATATAAGGAAGTCATGACATTCACATAGGTCAAAAATTCCTTCTCTTCCTCCACTTCCACATTCAAATGCATCATAGTAGACAATCGCTTAAGGAAATAATATTCATATAAATCTCTCAAAATATGGGTTGTTATTTTATACTCATGTTTTTACTACAATATTTAAATTTGTTGATTTATATGCTATTCTGAAATAAAAATTATGGGGATAATCTTCCATATGTCACTGCCAATTATTTAGATTCCTCTTGGTGAAAATATACTTTACTATCTTATGATTGAAAATAACTATAAATTTCTATCCAAAATCTAGTTGTTACATGTTAATAAAAATTGTATCACCATTTATCACTCTAGTTAATGAGTGGGGTTTGTATTCTCATGAGATAAAAATTAGAGAGGGACACAATCCACCATGTCATCTGGTTACATTATCACACATCCAAATCAAAATCCTAAAGGATCCAAATACATATCAGAATCTTGTCCCAAAATAAGGAGAATCATAATCGATGATTAAGATAACGTAAATATAATCCCTTCAAAATACCACTAACACCTATCAACAAAATAAAAAATCACTCCTTTTTTGGAAAAATCTATCTTGGGGGAATCTGACCTGAAAAATTCACGACATAAACATATAATTTATCTAGCTAATGAAAATAATCCCATGATCATAAACAAATAATTTTGAGGCTCCAAGAACATCAATACATACATACTCTAAACATTCTTATAAACACCCTTTTTATATATATCATAACACAATATACACACTTAAAAAACTAAATCTATCATTTAGAATAATTATTATACAAGAAATTCTCTCTCAAGGTTTCCAATCCAATAAATAGATAGTCTATATGTTCCTTACCTGAATTTTATTATATCATGATGTTATAAAAATACACTGATATGATATAATACAAAATTTGATGATAGTTATTTATCCTTAAGGAAATAAAAATAGTAGGAGCATTGGTAAGGCTTTGTAGAATAATGAAATACTCATTGTGCTCATTTCATCTCTTGAAAGTTGTATTAAAAACCATATCTTTCAGAACCACCAACTAATGATATATAAATCTCAAATAAATATGTAAAAATAATCTAGCTACCGCAATCTATCCATATGGATCATAATTATTAGAAATATTGATTTTTTTTCTACATAATAATTTTTTTAGTAATCGATGAAAATAACGACACTTCCATCCAAAATATCATCAAATATAACTGGTTATTCTCATGATTATAACATTTCTCAAATAAATTCTTTGATATTGAGATACCATATACAAACATTCAACAATTTAATTTAATATGATTTTATGGTAAGATGAAAATTTCTTCTAAATCATCCTATGAAGTTGTGTGTTAGTAAAATCAACCATACACTGAGGAGAATGTCTAAAAACAATTTATCACAATAATTTTTAATAACTATATACACCCATTAAAAATAATCTAGATAAAATCTTCTCCACCACATAAAAGATAGAATCGGACAATTAGGAAGTTACCAATACAATTTCAAGCACAAAAGGTTCTACTATTGTAGTATTTGAATGTTAATCACCTTTGAAGACTAGTATTCCCACAACATTAGAGTGAAACTAATCCCTTGGATGATATAAATCAATATACTCCATAAAATATATTTTGAATCCCATTATAGTAATGTGATAAGAAAAATTTATTTCTAGGTATAAGAAACACCATGAAATTAATAAATTAAATAATTTTCACTTCTCAATATAGAATCATGAAGAACTTATCCTTAACCTATTTCAAAGGTGTAAAATATCCATATAAATGGAATCAAATTAGAACAAATACCATAGTGAAAAATAAATTTAAATGAAATCAATGAATGTGGTGCTCCTATATCAAACAAATGAAAATTTAGGGATGTGGATATAAACACTATTACTCTAACTCTATATGGTATAGAATATAAATCATATAGAATATTGTCATCTATATATAATAATTCACATTTGGATCCACCTAATGTCTTATTAGTTGATTAATATTTCCATTTAGTTTGGTCATGTGACCCAATGCCCTTAGATAGATCAAAATAAACATGGGATCCTCTAATAAATAATGATTAAACACACCTACACTACTAAAGACACATTTCATAAATATATGTCCTCATATAGATTCCAATAATTATTGAAGATCTTGGGAGATAATTCTAAATTTTTATTGGAGTAGCCTACTTTTCCAAAAATGAATTTTGTCACATCCATAAAACAAAATGAATCAATTGGATAAAATTATAATGAACATTTGGTACATACATAACAATATTGAGAATAATCCTCTATATTCCATTTTCCTATAAAGGAACTATGACTACCCATTCCACATAAGAGGCACCAATGAGACATTCCAATAAATATAGATCATTTTATTCCAAAAATAATTTTTTGAACAACGCTACATAGGATGAAAATCAATAAAAAATAATATTCAGCTAAATCTCTGAATTTTACTCAATCTCTAAGTGTCAAGCCTTAAGATATTTATTTGTAATGATCTTCAGATAATGATGAACCATATTTACATAATTATTTGAACAATCAATTACTATACAGTTTCCTTTCACTATATAAAAAAAACATAAAATACATCACCATCCTCAATATCTCAGAATATAATGTTAAATTGTATATTTTCTTGAATGTGTTCTAGGTGATATTCAATTAAAAATGGAATATAACTATGGAATCATGTCACATTGAACAGGTTCTTTAAAATAAATAAGCTTTGAGTTTGACATTAAAGTCCCTAGAGATCATACATAAAAATAGGATATGCTAAATCCTTTACATCCTCTCTATAGACACTTGAGGTCCTTTGTCACCATGAAATACCTATATCATTCTCTACAATAAAAATGAGCACCATCCATATATAAATTATTAAATAATCCTTTCCCAAGGATTGGGTAGTTCAGATGTCAATATCAATAATGATTGGGTCTACTAGAGTTCTTCGTTTTGAGACGTTTTACCTAACTCTTTATATTTGTTTCATAGTCACATTTCTCAGAGGTAGGATCTATAAAACATAAGTTATATACAAAATTTATAACAAATTTATTTTTAAACTGAACAATATATCCATATTAATTCATTTATTTTTTCATAAAAATGTATTAACATCATTACTATGGGTATTAAAATCCAATAGTGTGAAAATTTTTAACATTGAAACAAATCCTCATTTTTATTATTCAACTACATGGTTTTCTAAACCACTAACCAACTATTAGCACCAATATAATTGTATTCATCACCAAATGAGTTCTATATAGTTTCTAATAACCATTTCGCAATATTTTCATTCAATGTTTCACCTTAAAATTAAATATTTTTCAAAATTACACATTTTTACATTTCATAATAAATATATAGTATTAATTAACATCAATTTTTATTAATAAAACTAAAAATAAAGTTAAAATCAAAGCCAAAACCCCAGAAAATATATGGTAAGTCGGGGATTAGGATGAGGGAGAGTTTGTTAGGAAATAAAATAAAACAATATCTCATTACCATATGAACTAATATCCATACTAAATCTACTCTATCAACAACACAAGCCCTCTGAAACCATTTTTTAATAAACCAACATTGTTCATCAAAACCCATTCCTTAGAAACATATACATAAGTCATGATGCCAACTGCTGATCTCCTCAATATAACATAGAGTATTAGGTTCTCACTATCTATCCATTTATGAATGGTATCACCCTAAGCATCCTAATGAACAATTCACATAATCCTCATGATATTCCAATTTGAGTCATTCAATGATTGGATATCCATTAAATAAAAAAATAATTTTTATAATATGAATTTTGAAAAACATGGTATGATAAATAATGATAATAAACATAATGACATACTTTGTAATATATTATCACATACCAATGGAGATTTATATCTATTGATAAAATACTGTAAAATATGAAATTATTGGGGGTAATGATAAAAAGTAACCCAAAGATGGGCTACCCAAAATACACTTAATTGTTCAAATAAACACCATTTATAACAATCAAATATTTCCATACATTTTTATAACATCATTTTTTGATTAATAATATAATAATAATACATTATAGAATAAACAAGTTTGGTATCATGGAAAAATTAGCTTCATATAACACTAGTACATTCTTAGACATAAATATTATTTAAGTCATTATCCATTTTCCTCATAAATATATTAAATTATTCTCAGTACATTTAATCAACTGAAGAAATACATTAAAACTAGGTTGACCAAATAACCATGTACGAGGAGGAGTGAAATCAAATGAATTATAGAGATTGGAAAATATAGTAAATTGGTGTAAATAATAGTTAAATCATAAGAATGGGATTATCATTATCAATATAACAAGATCAATTAAATAAAAAATCTAATGGACCATATAATTAGTAATTAAACACTATTACATGAAGTTCTAATACAACAATGAACTAATTTAGCATTGTGATCATGCATAAATTATGTTAACAAATAATTGCACTATTATTGTGATCAAGGTAAGAATCATGTTCATGTTTAATACACATAATCTCATGAGATATATCACATAACCCACTACATAATAAATATTCATAAATATTCATGCCAAATGAAAATAAAACATATAACAATTGTATTCCGAAAATATACCCAGGGAAAATAATGGGTTTCATTACAATTTCTATAAAGAATATGTTAATGAATAACATATAATGTTCAAAATAAAATAAGTTAAAATATATTTTTAACAGTAAATATTGGCATAAAGACTACATGTTATCATTATAATGTGAAATAACTCAATACATATTAATGAGATATTTTTAAAAACATTCATTTCGAACAATAATTATATAAATCCTGGAAAATATCCCAATTAGGTAGAAGAAAACATATCCCTATAAAATAATGTTAAATATAACTAAAAGGATAATATAAATTATTTTAAAACAATTATAAAAAAATAATAGAAATTGAATGGGAAATACTAAAGAAAATAATTGTATTTAAGAGTCCATTTACCATAAGACAAATTTTTTATTACATTTAAAAATCTATGATAGTAAACATATATTAATTACAAAATGAAAAAAAAAAGTGATTTATGTAAAATTTATCAATCATGTTCAATTATAATCAAAGAATTTTATTAAATAACTTTCTTTTTCATAGTTGTAATGTTTTGGTATTGTGTTTTATTTAACATAACACATCATATCTCAATTTTATAATTTTTGTTTCCATTTTTACATTTGTAGAATTAATTACAAAAGGTAAATGTGTTTAGGAATTTATATATAAAAAATAATTTATTATTATGGTCAATATGATTGGTGATATGTAGAGAAATGGAAATTTCATCATTGATGGCTATATAGTAGTTAACAAATAATTATCAAATGAATATTCAATAGATGTATAAAATATATAATATTTATAATTTATGACAACTAATTTAACAGAGTTATTATATTATATTTAATAAATTTTAGCTGGTTCAGGATAGAAATTGATATATGTGTTGAGGAAGAGATGAGAAAAATTAGAGAAAAAGAAGAATTGATATAACCACTTTCTTTGCATGGTTTATTTTCTAAGACTCTTAACTCCTTG
The DNA here is from genome assembly GCA_963277665.1 of Viscum album. Taxonomy (NCBI): domain Eukaryota; kingdom Viridiplantae; phylum Streptophyta; class Magnoliopsida; order Santalales; family Viscaceae; genus Viscum; species Viscum album. Next base: position 408,345,301 of record OY728128.1, on the reverse strand, counting down.
AATGATTGGAGTTCTGTTATTAAAGACCATTCTTATGGATTTTAGGTGTATTGGTGATGGTTCATGGAAAAATATCTGAATTTAGTAAGTGATAGTGATCTGGATTTCTATGGATAGTGAGAGGGGTTATTTTTACTTAAAGATAGGGGAATTTTAGTGTTAAAACAATAAATAAGAAAAAATATTTAATGAAATACTTTTAATATTTATATTTTCACATAGTGTTTCATTATTAATAAATTAACATGGTTTTAGGGATTTTAGTTCCTTACAACCTCAAATTAATTAATTTGTTAAAAAGGAATGTATACAAAATGATAAATTTTTTCTTAATAAATCAACTTATACATAAGTATTTTGGAAAAAATATAGGATTTAAAAATCACATAGGGTTTGTAATTGAATCATATAACTTATTGAATGTTTATTTGGTCAAGAAAACAGTTATAGAATTTTTTATTTCTATATTACAACATGACTGATGTAATTAGAACAAATCGGTTATTCAAAAACAATATTTTTATTATTCACTCAAAATTGATTCATTTTTTTTAAATTTAACAAAAAAAATAACCAATTGAGAATGTCATTGAGGTGAAGTAGAAAAATAACATGAATTTTATCTATATAATTTTATATCATTAGAAATTATATAATTTTTAATTAAAAATATGTTTTTCATAAAATATAGTTTTCTAAAAATACACTTACACCATCATTGTGTTTCTAATCATGAAATTTATTTTATGTCATTAATATATATATATATATATATTCATATATTATTCTAGGTAAATATTTTTTAAAAGCTTTTTTAATGTGGTGAATTCAATTTACCATTCAAATGTTGATGTAACTATTTCAAAGAATAATATTACACTTCCAATAGTTATATTACTATTTATAAAATAATATTACATCAAATAAATACAACATAATTTCAATAATCATTTTTAATCATTATTCCTTTCAATGTAATATTTTTGAATTTTTTAAAATATTTAATACATTACTAATGTTATGTTTCTATATTATAGTGTTCTTTTTTGGTGTGTTTACTCTTGGAGATTAGAATGATTATAATTTTCCTGTTATATTTATTTTATATATTAATGTTCATTGTAACATAGTAATTATATCAATTTTATTGTGTTCACTTTTTTATTAAATGTGACAATCAATATTAATAAAATTAAGTGTTTTCATTTTTGATTCAGGTGTTTTATTGAATTTTTTATTCTTGAATATGTCATAAGTTATTTAATTAGAAGGAAATATCAATATATTTAAAATTATGTGTACTAACATTCATCCCCAAATTTTAAATTTCATCCTCAACATTTTACTCATATCATATGATGATAATAGATGATGGTATAATTATTTTATTATAACATTAGGATCCTATGTTTCCTCATAATACTTTTTATTCTACTGAAACACTTTTAATTAGTGTGTATTCTTGTTTCATAGAACATTATCTGTATGTTCCAAGATATACATTGAATATTTTTTATAGGGGAATTCATCATCCAATTATAATATCTATTGTAAATTATATCTGAGGGATCTAGCATTTGATTATCAGGAGATATACATGGAACACATCCATAACATATGATTTGTTTGGCGAGAGTACTAGTTGATATTACATAACTACTATATGATCATGAATCTCAAAGGGGATAATTAACTAGGGTTGATATTTCCCTTTTTTGAAAACTCTTGTATATATTACAAGGTATTATATTAAGGAACAATTATTCTCCAAACTTAAACTATAAGTCCCCTTAACGATTTTAACCATATCAATTTTATAGAATATGAGAATCATTAATGTATGAGGATTGAATTGAACCTTCTATGTCAACTCTTATAGAAGATAAAGTCCAACAATAATCTATTAAAAAATGCACCCCAACATGTGGACGTTCTACATCACATCCCATATTGATCTTCATATAAGTATATTTAAAAACCTGAAGAGAATTTGTTTTCATATGAGATTTCAAATATGGGTTTTTTTATCACTTCCTTCATTGAATTCCATTTTCCATGATCTCAATATTTTCTTGAGATTATGAATGTTCCTATGAAATTAGCTATCACGTTGATGGTGATAGGGTGTACTAATGTTCAATTTAGTATTCCAATCCACTCGAAGACATCTCGATAATTGAAATATGAACCGTGGATCACAATCATACATGGTCAGGAGTGGGTCCACATGTTGCCTCACCACATTCATTATATATATATTTTACCATCATTCATGGGATAAATATTCCTGAATACTTTTGAAATGGGTATTGTTGATGAATATATCCACCATAAACCATATCTGGTATCTTCCTTTGGATTTTGTCAGGACACTAGCGTCAAATTCCATTGTGATGTTTTCTCATATCCTAGTTTGTATGATAATGGTTTTATCATCCCATTTTATTTTTTTTCGAAATAAATTAACCTACTAACATACTATGAACTATGATGCATAACCAAAAATCCCCTTATCCATTTTTTCCAATAGAAGAGATATTAAATATCCTATAAAATCAGTGTACTTATAGGATTAATAGATAATGATGAGGTATCAGCCTTATGTAATAGAAATTTCATTATCTTTAAATATTATATAATAAATATTATAGTTCAAATTAAGTAATCATTATTTTTCAATATGAAAAACATTATTTTTCCCTTCCTCTATCACTTCTACCTTATTTTGGAGCATCAAATATTTTATTTATGCATTCTTGTTCTTATACTGAATAAATGGTTAGGAAATCATTTGGGAAGGGTTTTATGTATTTCATTATATTATATTTCCTAGAACCATATTTTTCATCTCTATGAATATTGACCCTTTATAAATCCTCATCAAGGATAGTATAGCTAGTTATTTTTTACTAAGAGAATCAACACCCTTATTTTTTCTTTCATGGATGGCTGTGAAATAAGAAATCATAGTCATAGATTTTATATAACTATAATAATTGATAAATGTTCATATTATTTTTTCAATTAAGATACATTTATCAGTATATATGTTACACTTTTCACCGTAGAGATAGCATGTATTTGACTTTAATAAAAATATCATAACTGATTACTCATGGTCACATGTTGGTTACTTCTGCTAATAGATCTACAACTTTGAAAATCCATAGTCTATAACATTCATTGTTAATTATCACATGACCAAAATATTAATTTAAGAATCATTTTATATAATAAATCCTACTCCACTTGATGTTATTTTGATTATTATAACTGTGATTAGTCTCTTGCTCATATCTTCAAATATATCCTCACAGCCTTTTATCCACACCTAATTTACCCCTTTCTAGTCTAGCATTGAATTTAGTATAGACAATCACAAGAATTTTATCAATATGCAAATTTATTATATATTAAAATATATAAAACAATGGATATCAATAATTCATGAGGGACTGATCAATTACTCGCACCACATTATCTTTTCAGGGAATATAGAAATTACCTCACTTGTGATCATATTACATATGAACATGATTATTTACTCAGAATTCAGACTTACTACACCTTTCAAAATTTTTACCATTCCCTAATGTATTTTCCATAATCCTTAGATGTTATTAATGTACCTCACTATCCTAGAGAAATTTATAATTATATAATGAAATTCTACAAAAAATTATATAGGTAGACTCTAAAAGATCGATTAATCAGGTCCATTTTTATTGTACGGGCATTGATCATTATAAATTCCATCATTATAAACTCAGAGTTTCTACACCATGTATAAATTACTGTATAATGAATTTGTACACCCTTTACCTTAAATGATTTATATCCAAAATGATGAACCACCTATGATATGTAATAATATCTTTGATGTTTATTGAAAAACTCATCAATCCTCAGTTGTAGATAATTTTTAATTATTATGATCTTGTAATTCCTTAGTCAATCGATGCACATACAAAAGCATACATCCTCATACTTAATAAATAACATAAGAACAACCCAATGTGATTTACTAAGCTGCATGAAACATTTTTACAACATCTTTTAAAACAAAATCATTAACTCCTACAGTTCTTTCAAGGTCATCTTATATAGTATTTTAGAGATATAAGTGGATCATGGTTAATGTTCTATTGTGAACTATACCGAATGATATGGAGAAATTTCCATGAAAATATTTGGGGAATATATTAGTATACTCCCCCTTATGGGCATGTCCCTAATTTTTATTATTTTCTTTTGGTCAACCATTTTATGTTGATATGATTATTTACTAGGTATAAACACTTAAACAGATGATTTATTTTCAAAAATAGATTCATTATTTCCTTATATGTCTTCAATAGTATGGTATTGGATAAGATATTGAATGAAGATTCATTTTCCAAACATTTGAATTGAAAACTATATAGTAGGATCCAATCACTACATATTCTAGTTTCAGATTAGTCAAAGGGATGGATCTCTTGATTTAGTAGAAAAATCATCCCACACATTCTATACTAGAAGAGTAATTTTTTTTACAATGATCACACTATTTTATTTTTTCATAGATATATCTAAGGACGAGATTGTGGTATATATTAAATACTTATTGAAAAATTAAATATATAAATTAATATAAATTATACAATTTTAAAAAAACATTCACTTGTTATGAGTGAATTTTTTGTGTCCCTTTTATTATTTCTTTATATTAATTCTTGTTCCTACCATTAATTTTAGAATAAATGGATAGAAATAAAAAAATAATTTAAAAACATCAGGAATAAATAATTTATTCTCACTTGGAAATAACTTCCAAATCAATCTTTTTTGGGATACCATTGTTCAGACTAGGATATATTCCAAAAACTACTTTATTAGATCACATGTTCTAATATTTTATTACCTCAAAATAATTAATAACATTAAAAATATAAAATTTAAGATGGTATATTATTGTAATACAATCAACCCATTCAAATTATAAATGAGTGTCTAAATTGGTGTTTAGTTAGGCCCACTTGTCATGCATCGTGTGTTGATTGAGTTAATACCGAAAAAAACATTTTCAAGGTTATTACCCCATGGTTCATATGATACTAATATTGAATCCATTAGTAAATATCCATATAGAGGAGTAATTACTATTTAACAAAAAACTCGATACATTACCAAAAATGTATGATGGTTTTTTGTATTCGACTTCATTTCTATGTTTTTAATCATTTTATTCTAGTAATAATAGAAAAATTAACTAATATTTTCTTTATGTTTACAACAGTTACCTGAATTCTTCATACAATATTATTAAATAATATTAAGTCAAATAACATAATAATAACACATTAAAATATTTATAGGGTACGTAATTTTGTAAAATTATATTAATCTATGATTTGTATATATCAAAAACTAGAAATCATTAAATTCATCTCCTTAGTCTACCAAGATATCTAATGTTATCATTAGTACATGTAATCACCTATGTATATAAATTAAAAATAAGGGGAGATGAACTCCCAATAAGGGAAGGAATGATTGGTAAGGTATTAGAGGAAAGGGAAAATATATTACATGTGTTAGAATAATCATCAAAACATAAGCATATGATCATAATCCAAAGTAAAAGAGGACCATTTTAAAAACTTATGTGATGAGGCATTTTAATAATAATGAATCATAATAACATAGTATTTAAAAATAATTCTTATGTTTGGAACAATTCTAACATAAATTCCACACAAAATATACATAATATGAGTATAAATATATAATCACCCAATTCATTAGAGGGATATAAAATTTTTATCCAAAAAGTTTGAACATAAAATTATCATAATCATACATTCAATAAGAAAAAACACATTCGAATCATAGTTATAAAATAGACCCATAGAATGTTATGAGTTTCATAAATATGTCATACCAAATAAATCAATGATTAAACTATAATGTTTAATATAGAATGAGTGTTAAAATATTTTTTACATTAAATTTTGTGATAATGATTATAGGACATATAGAGAAGGTAAAACAACTCAAGACGAATCAATGAGATGTTTTAAAAAATAAAAATTTTAAAATTGACTTATGAATAGAATATAAGTCATCTAAATTTGATAAATGTACTCATATACCAAATAAATTGGAAATTTAATTTGAATAATAATATAAAGGGTTTTAAAATAATTATAATAAAAGGAGAAAACAAGAGAGTAAAAACCATAGGAATGAATTAGGTTCAAGTGTCCCAATTACATAAAACCTTATTTATGTCATCACATTATCCATTACACTATAATAAACATAAAAATAATAAAATATGAAAACAAAATTTAAATATGTTACTTTATGACATTTTTATAAAATATAATAATAGTATATGTTCTCATTTTTCTTGGTCATAGGTGTAATGTTTTTATTATATGTTTTCTTAAAATTATATCATCATTTACCAAGATAATGAATTTGTTTCATTTATATTTATTAATTAGTAATTTTAATTCTAAATTATTAAAAATAATTATATTTATACATTTCTATATCATAAAATAATTATTTTAATCACTCACAAAGGCCGTTATATGTAGAGAATTGGTGACATCCTCATAGGATGTTAATTGAGCATTAATACGGAATTATCAAAAGGGGGTTTAGTGATGTATAAAACATAAAAATAAATATAATAGTATAATGACATTAAATTATTTACGAAATTATATTTTATTAATTTTATGATTCCTTGGATAAAAAAATGTAAGTATTGAGGAATTGTGTCAAAAAAATTAATGGAAATTTCAAGGAACCATACATGCTTATTAGCATTTTTTTATTGATAAATATCTTAAATAATTTAAATATTTAATTTTAATGACTAAATAACATTCTTATGCATGAAAAGGATAATAAGAGATAATAACTGACAAGATGTTTGGATTTCATATGTGGATGTTATGTTTCATCCTAGGGGATGGAGAGTGTGTATTTATATATTAGGAGAGAGGTATTTAAGGGTTAAAATATTCAGTATAGTATATTTTACAAGTTACGTATTGTAATAGTATTATTTTTTACATTATTATTTATATATTAATATTATATCATGGTTATATACTTTTAATACATTCCACCAAAAAATTTATTAACTTATTTATCTAGAATTCGAAAAAATGATTTTAAATTGAAAAATTTATAAATTAATCTTTGGAAAATACTTTTTTTTGTTTCAAAAAATAATTTTTTTATATTTTGAAAGAATGATTTATCTTATAAAATATGTTTGTTTTATATCTAACAATTCCACAATTATTTATATCATTATTACATCATTCATAATGAAACTAAAACATATGTTTATTTAAAAATGTCATCTTTACTAATCAATATATAATTTAATACATTCAAAAAAATTTCAAAAACCTATTGGTATTTTAAGATTAATTTTAAAAAAATATTACTAATATTATCTAAATAATTTCTTAAATAGATAATATTAATTACTAAATTTAAAATTATTGTTTTTATGAAATTAATTTAATTCATAATTAATATTACACTATAATTGAGTTATTATATTGATATATAATTTATGGAATTATAATATTTATATTTTCGTAAATTTTTCATGGTAAATATTGTTTATATAATAATTTACAAATTTTTGGAGAAATTTCAATTCTGATGGTCGGGATACTATTCCTAATTGTAATATTACTAGTCTAATTCTAATATTACTATTTAAATGATTATATTACCATTCCAATTATTATATTAATATATAAATAGTCATATTACCTCCACAAATACATATTAATTTATTTATTCATCATTTATCTCTATTCCTCCCTGGGATCTATATTATCATTTTGGAACATGTCAATGTCATTACTAATACCAAATTTCATTTTATAATGTTGTTTTTTTAGTCTCTCAATTCTAGGATATATATATGACTCATATTTTTATATTCTAGATATTTTGTTTCGGATTTTTTATCATCCCATTTTAATCATATCATTTTTTCGATATAATTATTGAATAAATGTAAATTTCATTAATAATTAAATTAAATAATTAAATTTTGGCGAAATGTGTTTTATACAATTTTAATTAAAAAATTACAATTTATTAAATTAGCTGTGAAATTTCATGTATATAAGTTTTTTTGGTTTTTACAATGTGACACATATTCTCCTCCAAAACTAAAATATGGAAGAAAGAAGAGAATTAGGAAGGGGGAAAAACAAAATGACATGATTTATATTACATGTTTCATACAAAAAATGACTACCTACCAAAAAATTCATATGAACGGTATTTGTAAATTCATATAAGGAGTCCACCTTGACTATGAATAATATTTCTCAACATGAAATGTAGTTTATCAAGAATGAATACTTTTATTATAAAACACTTTATTTGAAAAATGTATCTAAATAAAAACATTTTAATAAAATAGTGGCATGTTCTAAAACATAGGAATATTTAAAATGATGAAATACATATAGGCAACCATGGAACATATGATATAATTAGCCCAGTTCTACAGTGAGAAACATACAATATAATATAATAACCATGGCATTGGCCAACTGTTCCCCGGAAACTATTTCTAGAAATAGTAACACTATTCAATAGAAATCAACATATACATCATGCCTTTTGATCCCAATTTTAATGAGGGGAATAAATATATCTCATTAACAAAATTACTCAAATAGTCTACTAACCATATTCTATATATAATATATATTATGGATTACATCCCCATAGGTTACCAACTCTTCTTCCAATTATCAAATATATATATAATCCCTGACCATAATCCCCTAAATAATAATTTTTTTTGGGAAACCCCATTATGAATCACCCTTTATTTGTTCATTTTAAAATTACATTCATTAAAAATTAAATTTAACATGTATTGGGAATGAATACAATTTTCTAAAGAAGCTCCATGAATAAGAATTTAAATCAAGCATTGGAAGGAAATATTAATAATAAATTACATAAATGAAATAAATTATAATATTTTAAAACAAAGTAAATTAATGAATAAAATCATTCAATGTAAGATAACCATTTGGTAGAGGCACATACGTAAAATCTAATGAAAACACATCACCTTAATTAGAATCCAGAAGAAATAGGATGAAAGGTTACTCAAAAGCCTAAAAATAATAAAATCCATCCATCTATAATACCTAACCGTATTTTAATCCCCCCATGGGATTCTAGTCAACAAAATTGCAAATGAAAAAGAATAATGTTGAAAGAGTGGGAGAAGAGTGGGAAAACCCTATGAAATTGTCTCTCACTATGAAGAAATCAACGAAAAGTTATGGATGAACATCAAATAGTCAATGGATAATAGAAAAGAAATAAATTATGGGATATATAATGTAATATGAATGAATATGGGAGGAAATTATGATCTTATTTATAAGTATAATGATTATAAATTTTCAATTTATGATATTTTGGGAGAACACATGGACCCGACACACCAATTCCCAAACCATGTGATATGTTTGTCATTATCCTTTCCTTTAAAAAGTTTGATCTAGGGTTTTACTTGAGGTAAGCAATGAAAAATTTAACTGGTCCCTTAATCCCCCAATTTAATATAGTTATGTGAACAATTATAACAAACCATTTTCTTACAATTTTCCCTACCGAGATTTAAAAAAAATCATATTTCGACCCATGTGTGATGGATGGTACAAGGATAAATATAATTTATTTTTATCCCCCAATATATTTATACTAGTGACCCACCATGTTTCATAGTCACCACCTTAATATATATATTATATCTATATTAAATTTCTAACAATTGTATAGAATAAAATATTTATTACATAATATTTTATTATTTTTCAATATTCATGTTTCATAAAATTTAGTTTTATAATCTCTATTATGTCCACCAAATTAATAAACATTTTCTTTATTAATGCTTGAATCTTTACAAAACCCATAGTTTATATTTCTCTCCTTTATATAAAATCCAAAAAATTAATTTTTATAAAAATTATTCTTATGTATAAAGTATATCATATAGTCATTTAAATGTTTAAAAATTAATGAATTTGAAAATCCTCAAATGAGTAAACCTCAAACCATTTCACTTTACCCATGGATAATTAACTCACAAGAAAGACCAAATCATAATAATTCTACAAACCAATACACATAACCTATGTATCATATATAAATTGAAGATCATAACATCATTTATAATTAAAGGTCCTGTTATATAAAAACAAAATCTTATTATTACATTTATACCATCTAATTCACGGTAAGAAAATATCCTATAATATATTTATGATATTAATTTACTGTATACAGTATTCAATAATTTTGATATCTTTATAAAAATTTATATTACAATCGAATAAAATATTAAATAAAATATCTATTTATTTTAATAAATATGCGATAAAAATTAGATCATTCATATTTACAATGTGAATGAAAGCATATTATTTTCTATCATTAATCATTATCATTTACAAAAAATTGATTATCAATTTTCAAAAAAAATAAATTGTTTTTAATTATCATAAATATTGGCATTGAATAATATTGAATTTTTTGGTAATATTTTAGGTTGTAACATATTGTCAAGGTATAAAACCACACAGTACGTTGTCTCAATATTTTATGTCCATAAATGTACAACACACTATATATTAATACTATGTAATTTCATGAAGTGAATTTTTGATAATTGTTTTTAGTAGAACAGGATGCATAATATGTTATCATATATCATATTTTATGCATTAATATTCATTGTAAGTTATCAGAATAACATTATATTGTGACCCAATGAAATTTGGCTGATCAAATATTCATAACTTGGGAAAATTCCTTTACATTATGTTATCGCAAAACTTATTTTCACAGCCTCATAATGAGGAATAAATTATTAAATAGAGTATTGTTATGATCTGGCACATGTTAAATTATTTTATAGTGGTAACATTAGTGTCACTATTTTTTATGTTAATTTTTAGAAGATTATTTTGTAATGGAACATAACATTATGTTATCATATATCATAATATTAGTCTGGAACAACACTTAACATTACAACAGACATGTTCTCCATCAAATATTAAATGAAACATGTTGACCCATTGATAAAAAAGGTGTTGGTACCCCATATGGGTCCAGGATGTTCATTTAACATACTTGGTAGACAAATAACACCAATATAATACCTGATATATACTAAATAGAAACAACATAAACATAAAAAACACAAAGCCAATATACTTTTAAAACTATGTAATTCATATTATAGCATTCAATGTATACTTTATAGAGATTACTAATGTATTGTAAACAGGAATCATACAACTATTAGAATATATTATCCTTGGATTCTTGTACATAATTAAAGGTTAAAAGATCACCAAATATGCATGGGAAAAATAATCATATGACATATGACGACTCATATGAATATATTTTTGCTTATTCGTTAATGCAGTGAAGTCATATCCCAAAAAAGGTAAAACCATCCTGTTTTTTGGCAACCCAAACACTCTATATTAAATAACGAGAACCTAATGAATCATGTTAAATCTCATTAAATCCATAAATTACACCCCGTTAAGGAATATTAAAATTTTAATTATTAAAATGGTTTATCATTTAAAAATAATAATAAACTCATTTGTTCATAACTGATAAAAACATGAAGTCAAGATGTGTTAGAAACATATGTAAGGCCATGTTATATAGGGTGAAATGTAGTCTCTAGCTATACAATTCATGTATGCATGAATACATTTGAATAAATTTATTCACATGATTTTTTATAAGGTTATGTTATATAGAAATTTATCTGTGCTATCGATATACACCTTTACATATCATAGGTAATAACATATAGATGTTTCATAACCATATTATAGTTAATATCAAAAATGGGAATACTTTTTCATCCATATATATGCATCATTTTGATTCAGAATTAAGTTTCTAGGATAAATTGCCTTGAATATATGGATAATTTAATGTCTTAGTATGTCATATATGAAAATAACTAGTCTCATTATTATTTAATTGAAAGTATAATAAAATCATTAAAATCAAAAGATAAAAAGATAAAATTACTCATAGTAATAAAAATATAAAATCATTAGAATTAAATTTTGAACTAAAAATGAAATAATGTAGAATATATTGTGACATAATGCCTTTTTTGATGTGACATTAGTAATATATGTTCTTTATTACCAACATAGGATTTTTTTTCTATAAATAACTAATAAAATGTAATTTTGATAATAAATATGTTCTATGATGTATTTCAATATAGAAAATATTAGAGTAAATGTAGTACCTCCATGGTATTATTTTACGAGCCTCTCCCCTCTACTTAAATTAAGAGTCTGGATATTATGTTTATTTTTATTATGATGTTTTAATATGTTTTTATTATAGTATATTTTATTACTTAAAATCAATATTTAACTTAATGGGTTGTTAGTTGGCCACCAATGATTGATTATGACATCTTATAATGGTTGTATTAATATAATAGGTTTTAAATATTAATTATTTAATGGATATTATATTAGTATCCAAGAATAGAACCATATGACTCCCCTACCCCTCACATTTAACACTAGACCCAAAATTAGGGGAAGCATCAGTAAACAACCATGATTCTATATCACTACTCACACATTAATTGATTATAATAGTTATTTGGATCTAATAGATTCATATCACGATGAGAAGGAAAATAGAACAACTAGCATTTGAATATGTTGGTGAAAACTATGATATGAGTATAGGGAAGTTTATATAGTTGTTATATCACTAGGGTTTTACTTGGTGAGTTAGGGTTATTTAAGAGAGGTGATGAACGAGACGTATGATCTATTATATATTGGTCAATCCATCCTCCACATGGAGTAACACTTCATAATTGATATAGGGGGTTGTTACTAGTTGACTGAGATGAATGGAAGGAAACCCATTATGTATCTATTAGAGAGTGGATTTCTGATACCTCCATGGTTTGACTATGTAGGAAGTCATTCTATAATTCCATTTGGGATTATAAAGATTTTTTATGTCTTTGAAAACCTATTCTTTCCTATATAAACCTTAGGAATACATATGCGACATGTGAATACTCTCCCACCATCCCATGATTCCTATAATATAATTAGTTTCATCATAGTGTTACTTTTCCACATATATCCATGTTGTTTTTAAATATTTGTTAATATTCTAATTTTTTTTATAAATGGTATAATTAGAATATTATGCATTCTATATGAGGGTAACAATTATTGGACTATTTAATAGATTTTAGAAAATAATCATTTTTTACATTAGTGTGTGTTTTTATTTTTTTAATGTGGTGGATAAATTATATTGAATTAAATGGATTTAAATAGTACTTTTCTTAATATTAATTACAAAAATTAATTATTTTATGGGACAATATATATTTCATTTTAAAAGAAAATATTATCCAAACCATTAATTCTAACTTGATCTAAAGAGAATGTTGAATCCAGTTGATGATGGATCATGGAATAACAAGAGATATGAACTCAATCTATTGTCCTTTGTAATATTAAATCATTATTTACATAAACTATATCCTCTATATAAGCTCTATTTCATTATTGAAAAAAATATATGAATTATAATTTCGAATTTTGTTATGTATTTTTATAGATCGTGAAAAATTAAATAGTATTTATATTTTTTAAAATTATATGAATGGGTTGCAACAAAATAAAAATATATATTTGGATTATAATTTCTACTAATTTATGAGGAAAAAAACCTAAAACTGTTAACCAATATTTATACATGTTGTTCAATGTCTTTGAACCATTGTATAGATACTGATTTTAATTAAAGTTTTAAATTATAGAAATATTATAGTTTGATGAGATCATATATTTTTTGTAAAATTAACATATTTAAATATCATTCAAAAAAATAATCTATAAATAAATATACTGTAATATACCCTTTCATAATTCATATACATTGAGAAAAATTTAAGATCATTCTGATAAATATGATATAATATATAGTATAGAAATTTTTTTCCATAATAAGCATTCTCTCTAGAAATTAGAATTATTAATAATTAATTTTAATGGAAATAATTATTTTTCTATCATGATTGTTGGATTGAATGTTATATAAAATTACATTTTGACTAATTTACAACATTGTATCACTGTATGATTCCATTGTATATTATGTAATATACTGGAAGTCAATTTGTAGGAGAGTTGAAAGTAATTCATCTGTTTTTGGATATAAATGTGAATATATGTGTTGTTTCCTTGTATCCTTGACCATGAAATGTTGTTTTGTATCTCATAACATTGCTGTGAAATTACATTTAAATTCCTAATAAAATTATGAGATGATGTGGATATAACAATAGTGATTATATCACACCCAATTACTAGAAAAAACCATGGGGTGTGATAGACATAAAATTAATTTTATTTCAATGGAATCTCATGTGTATGTGAAAGAAATATGGGGAACTCTTCCCATAAAGGGTTTTAGTCCAACGATTATGATCACATGATATATATATATATATGTCCATGTAATCCATGAAATATCTAGCTTAAACAAAAACAATCATGTAGACCAAGGACATCAGATTTTGATTGGGCAATGAGGATAGGTCTAAACAAGAACAAATAGCACATAATGGATGTCTTCCATCTCAAATGTGAGTGGCACCACCTAAACCCCCTCTACTAGATAAATATATCACATGTGTGTCGGTGTGTGTCCTATTAGCCCATATAATCTGATTAAAACCATGCTTTAATCATTATGAGATTATTGGTTGTAAATTTATTGTGTTTAATGTATTGAGGAGAGAATATTTTTATTGAAAAATAATATTAAATCATCAGTGTTGAAAACAAATGGAATGAGTTTTTTCATTAGAATAATCCAATGGATAATATATTAATGACATTGTTGATCAACCTGAATCATTAATTTTTTTCCAATTTCATAAATATTTTGATCTCATCATGGAAAAAATTATTATTTGATAATAATAATAGTAGATAAAGGGGTTTATTAATCTTATATATACAAGATAGAATAATAAATTGTGATAAGTTTCATCATCATAGGATGTAGAGTTTTACTATAAATGAGTACTCAATGTTATTGATATGATTTTATAGTTGATTAATGAATATAATTGAACTCTCTATTGATTCTTAAAGAAATTATTTTTTTAGTATTTGAATGAAATGAAATTTATTCTGAAATAATGAATCTGTATAATGTTTAAATGTGAGAGATATAATATAAGTAGTAAACCAAAAGAATGGTATTAATGTTAATCTTAATGAACTGATGGATTTTTTTATAGGCATATATGATAATTGATACCAAAATTTTTATGAGTTAGATATATACATTAAGGAAAATTGGTAGTTACAAAAAATAGTGTGTACGATTGATGTTTTTTTGGAAGATTCATGTAATGAAGTTTCCTAAATTATTTAAAAGATAAAATTTGTATCTAGGTTTGTAATGAATTTTTTTCCAAGAAATGAATAAGAATGAATGGGGGAAATATAGTAAGGGGCATTAATGGAAAACAGTGTGGTTTAATTTAATGAAGATCAAGTGTAAATATATCACTATTGAATAATTTCTCCCCTATGAATGATACACCCTCATAGAAGTGGAAATGTATGTAATTAATTTTTTGTGAGTAAAGTAAATAGTGAGTGTAATGGTGACATAGAATTTTAAGTATAATGACATTGATTCTTTACATCAATGAGTCATTTTTATTGGTTGTTATTGGGGAGCACTTGGATGTACCTTAAGGTTTTTTGTTGAATCAATCAAGGCTTCTTTTGAGGAATGTAATATATTTAATTGGGGAAATAGGTAGATAGATAATTTAACATTAAAATATATCATGTAATGAATCATTAATTAATTACTATGGTTTGAAGAAATAAGATTCCTTTATGTGTGATATATTATCAAAATTCCTATTATTAATGTATTGATTTTATAATAAAAGGATTGTTTCATAATAATTGAGTTTATATTTTTGTGTTCTTAGATGTGATATAATTACTTATAGTTGAATATCAATGATCAAAAGATAATTTAATTATCTCACTTACACATACCCAATGACTAGTTATAGTGTGGGGTGAGTGGTTATTTATCCTTCTCATCCATAGATGTATGAAGATATAGGTGATACATTATAGGGTATCTTGAAACTATATTTTCATTTTTCTAGGGTGATATGGTTTAACTACAACAAGAAGATGGTTCGATAATAATAATTCTTCTATCATCTCTTCTGGAAGATAGATATAGATGAGTAATTCATCTAGTATATATAATTTTATAATGTAGTGGGTTTTATGGGAGAAGATGTATATTTATTATCACATCCCTAATATGAAAATAAATTGGATGGTTTTCACTTTAGTGGTGAAAATAATTCCCTTTACTTGCAATGTATGTGGGGTAAAAATGATACACTACATACCATCTCACCACCTACTCACAGTGCAAGGACCTAGGGTACCAAGATGTACATCTACAACCCTCGATAAGTGTATTTACTCAAATAGTATTTTACATAAATGAAGATTAATATTTCATTCTGTATCAAAACATTTACAATATAATATCATTGAATATTTTCATTTCCTTCATCAAATTTTGGGCAGATTGATATTTTTATTTACTACAATACTTCTATAATATTTCGAGATGTCTACTTCCACCAGTATATCATTATTTGATAATTTAGGGTGAATTGTTGACATATGAGTCTATTATTGAATGTGTGATCATTTGTTGTTATTTTATATATTGTATATGTATGATCTTTTACTTGTTGAGTGAAATAGAAGTGAGATATAGTTATATTGATAAGTAATTATTATGATTCTATCTATTTTTTTAATGTTGTTAGAGACATCATATTTTAAAACCCCATTTATAATTTGTGATTTTTAATATTATTTGTTTTATCCAATTAGTCTACTACTTGTGATGTCATTACTATTTTTTTTATACTCACCCATATAGGCATACTTTCACATTGTTCACCAAATGTGCATGTAAATCATATGATTTTTTTGGAAGGGAGTATATTGGTAATGGAGATAGTTGTTTGTACGGATAACTAGTAGAGTGAATATTATAATGGAGGCCCCCTTAGGGAGTCATCTTTTAAGATGTCATTTTTTAGGAGTTGTTTGTTGTACCAGTTGTTTTATTGATACAAAAATAAAATATTTTTTATTTCAAATTTGAATTAGGTGGATTTAATTGTATCATACATTTTATATGGTGGTTTTTATACATAGGTTTATATTACATATTATAGAATTTTTATTTCAAACATTTTTATTGGATATTGGTGTATGATATTAGGTCATATGTTTTTTTATGTAATTAATCCTTTGATTATGAAAATAACTCATTATTAATCACTAGCCCATGAATATGTAAATGATGGATTTGGGACATCACTAATTTGTGTGTCGGCGGATGACATGACTCCATAATGATGTTCCTTGTGGAATAATCAGATGGATTCCATATGTCCCAAATCAATCCAAAAATAAAAGTTTCAATTGATATTCAGTGTGATGTATGATTTGGGGGAATAAATAGACTATATCACATATTTTACAATATAGATTTATATAGTGATTTTTCTAATTTCAATAGAGATTTTTTATATAGATTTTTATATTATTTAATTTATTTTAAAATTGATATTGGTATCGGATTGACTACTAATAAATGTGGGTAATTTTTGTTTTCATTTTTGGTACATTACAATGGTGAAATTCAATTGGTTTTATAATCCCTGAATATGATGTATTTTTTCTAAAATAATATTTGTAACATAAATTTATGGAATCTAACCCTATCATGTTTGTAGAAAATATGGAACATGTGGTTATCCCGATTGATCCCAAGACACTAAGTATTTATATAATGTCCCCATTAAATCATTAACATATCATTATTTATTTTTTAGATTACACTTTTTTTGGTTTATAAAGTGATTATTAATATATTATAGTTTAAATATTGTAAAATAATGTGATATCTAGATGTATTATCAATCAATTTCACTTATCATATACTTATAGGTGAAAAAAGTGTACTTAGTTTGGTAATATGATAGGTTAGAGTTGTCAATATCCCCATCACATAATAATATTCAGATTAATTATTTGTGTGTCAGATTATATTATCAAATCAGAATTGTATCAATTTTGTTTACTAGAAGAGGATAATATTAAGTATTATCACCCAAAAAATTATTTTTGATATAATAATATCTTATTAATCAATTAAATGATCTTGGTTTTACTTAATATATGTTTTTTATGGAGATACGTTAATATCCTCATAACTATATAGTTTCCTCAATTGAAATTCTGTGAAGTAAATGATCATAACAATTAATTCTCAAAAAGGAACCATTTGAAATGGATTAACATATGATTTACTAAGAATATTATTTTTTATTTCATTGGATGTTTTTAAATGGGCCAAAAAATAGGTAATTATTCATAGGGTGACCTGAACATTATGATGTTGGTATTATTGTTCATTGGAATGTATCTAAGGGGGCTTACTTGGATTGAAATTTTAACAGACTAGGATGGTTTGAAATTTTTTGAAATAAATATATTTTATTTGTTATATTTCTTTTCATAGAACATCATGTGTATATTTCATTACATGGAACATCGTGTTTAGCTTGTGGTACACACAACACTGAGTTTTAAAAGGCCCAAATATATTGTTAATGTTATTATTTTAATATGATCATTATAAAGTAGAAATTATATTTAGAAATTTGAATAGTAAAAAGTTATTTAATAATATTAATTATAATTGTACTACTTTTTGAAAAAATATTGACAAATACGTACTGAATTTTGGATAAATTATTTATATGTTTTTAAAACAATAATTTTAGAAAAAAATGATATATTTCTATTTGTGAAGATATATGAAATGTAATTTTTACCACTTCAAGAAAATATATTTTATGAAGTAAACATAATTCTTAGAATATACATGCAATAAATACTATAGAGTTAATTTTATAGAATTCTATGAAAAGAATTTTTTTATGTGAATAGTGAAAAATAGTTTTTTTAGAATTTCCATTTATTTTAAAGCATTTAAAAACTTCATAATTTTTATATTAAGAATTTATAAGATAAATCAGTTCAATAATATATCTATTAATATAATTTAGGTCATTGGAAACGAATTAATATTGAATTTTCATCTAAAAACTTTTTATATTTTTGAACATTTATTTTTGAAAACCCTCATTCTTATCATATAAATGGGATTGATTTTGTTTTAAATTTTATATATTTTGTTTATGGAATTTAGAAAAAATATATACATTTTTTTAATAATTTGTTATATTATATAATATGGTTAAATAAATTTTTTACAATAATTAATAGTCAGAAATGAAAAAGTTATTTACTACACTTATGGTAAAAATGGGCATACATCCGGGTTAATGTAAACAAATAATCGTTAAAATTAACAAAAACTTATAAAAAAATATTTTATGGTCATATTAAATACTCAACGCTTATAGTTTTGATTATATAACATTTAAGAGAGATTTTAAATGTAAAAAACGTGGGTATACATTTTTCATTTAAAATATTATAAGTGTACCACTCACCTCGCTTATAAAATGCCACCCATATCATATCCTTACAACACATCCAAAAAAATTCATTTTCCATCAACTATAAAAATAAATTCTTTATTATGTAATCTCAATTAGTAATCCATATCATGTTCATAAATCCAACCACACAAGATGTTTTCTAAAAATCAAAATAATTTTTTTGATGAATATTTAATGCTCCTGACTGAGTATGTTATATTACTTATTCCATAACCTCCTTCAATTATTATTATTAAAAAATTATGGCAAAATAACCTATTTATCTTAAATATAATTATATGTATTTTAATGTTAATGTAATGATATATATTCTTATCCTATTCAATAAATGGAGTTATTAAAGCATTATTCGCGTGTATGGAAGACTACAACCTTGTGAACTGACATAATTGATTTTACGGAAACACCTATATTGGATGGATATAATGATGTATATAATATGTTTATAATAAATTTATTTTAATTAAATTGTAATTTAATAATTAAATCACGTATAACTTATTTATTTATGTTGTGTGGAAGTACAATAGAGGCATTCAAGAGTACGGCGGACTATCACATTTGGAAGTGATGTGATTCATTATTTGCATACAAATTACATGGATTGTAATAAAAAAATGAATGAATAAAATTATGTGATATATATGAAATGAAAATATTTTCAAATTTTCAATATTATTTAACCTTTTTCATTGAATATTTTGAGAAAATGGAAATAGTTTTCATGCGTACATATGACATTCAGTTTCCATGAATGGTGTATTTTACAATCAATATCTATATTTTATAGATTAATATTTTAAAAAAATTCTTTAATATATGTGTTATTTATATAATGTTAAAAATTATATAAATCATGAAACCATTATCAAATTCATTTGATAAATAGTATAATTTCAAAACAAAAAAAATGAAATACAAAGCTGTTATTGCCCGGAAGTTGACATTATCATTGAATTTTTAATAAATTGGTAATAAATTTTCATAATTAATAAATATATGGTATGATATATATATTTATTCTTATTTAATATATTAATAGTAAACTTATATTTATTAAGAACGAGTTTTCATTGTGTACGATGAAATACATGACTTAGTTAAGAGATTTTAGTCTCACTTTTTACTTTTGTGTGTCACATTCCATATTCACCACCTATATCCTTTTTGTACTTTATATAATTACAATTAATTTTTATTATTAATATTATATTGAAGAATTGATGAGATTTAAATATCCATTTTTGTATTTCCCTTTCATATGTTATATGTTGAAAAGATACCAATGTGATAAGTTATTTTTATCTCAATTTTCCTTCTTAGAAACATATGATTGGTTTTGAACCAATATTATTTTATGAGGTTTATTATATATCCTTGTATGTGTAATATCATAAAATTATTTATTCTCATGATATATTGAGATTGATTTAATTTATTCCTATAATGTTTCTCAAATTTAATAGTTACCAATGAGTTAATAGTTTTATGATACAATCTCATCATTTATCCTGATTGATTATGTATATGATTTATATGATAAAATATTAGTATCCATATTTCAAGAAACTCATGTATTTTCTTCTAATATACTTTTTTCATTTTAATAAATTTTTTCCCTACATTTGATTCAAATTAAATACCCATAATTCCAAAAGACTGTTTTTATGAAAAAATCCTAATTTTTTTCTTTCCAACTAATAGGGATTTCTCATCCAAAACAATGTTATATTAAAATTATATCAAAAATGTACATAATATACTTATTATTATTTATTATCCGTATTTTTATCAATTCATATTTTTTTAAAAAAACTTTTAATATGCAATGTTCATGTTAATTTCCAAAACCATTCATATTTGGATTTTATTAGAAATTTGAAAGATATATTTGATTTTATTTTTATGGAATGTATAGAATTCCTTCAATCATCTCCAATCATTGTTTCAATGATATAACTATATCTTTAAAAGGATATTTCGAATGGAAACATTTTACATACTTTATTGTGATCTTTTGATTATAAAATTTGTTTTTCATTGTGGATAGAGTATATTATTGAAGAAATGTTCCATGTGTTCTTTCAAAATAATTTCCAATATAAGATGAAATATTTTGACAAATATTATTATATAATAGTGATAATTTTGAATTATAACATTCTTATTATTTCATTGGATGGTTATTATTTATTTTCATCAAATTTTTCTGAAACCCAATTATTTATCTTGTGTAATGATTTAGTGAATTGATTAAGTGCTTATGGAACTTATTTTATTTAAACATGTTTTTATGTGATTATATGATGCAATTATTATAATTTTGTGGCAAACATATGTATTTTTATTAAAATTTTTAGATATTTGGTATATATTCCTACCTCTAATAAAGTATGGAAATCTTTTTATATCTTGATATGACTGTGGGATACATGTCGATAGGCTTGATCTAGTAAAATAGATAGGTGTGTCCTAATAAATAATTGGAAATCGGTTTTTCCTAATTCACAGTAGGAAAAATTCAAATAAGGATCCATAATGGGAAACATGTTATGAGTCCATATCCACTATGTTTATGGTGTTGGTAGTTAAACCTAAAATATTAAATGGATTTTCATCTTTATAATGGTTCCATTATTTTATGATGTGATTTTTTGGTTAGTGATTTATTTATGATTATTTCTCACCCTTGTAGGGCATGTGTTTGATAATGATAATGTTTTATTATATGAATCTTGTTGAATCACCCTGAAAAATTTGGTATGTCCTTTGTAAGTTTTTTTCAACATTGAGTGAAGAAGAAACACTCATGAGATTTTTTTTAAACAGTACTTATTTTAGAAAAAATTTTATCTGTAATAAACTCAAGTAGAAAACATGTATATCCAAGAAAATTAAAAATAATTATGAAGAAATTATTTTTAAGGAATATCCATGAATACATTTGGGTGAATGAGGGAATATCAAAATAATGATTATTGGGTTTGAGAATTCCACATACCTTGTTTCGAAAGCTTCCTTCATATTAATATATTTTATAACAACATTAGATTAAGTAATCAGAAATTATATAACCATTTATAAATGATTATGATTTATTTTGATTTTATTAAGATATTTTGTTGGCCTTTTGAAGTGTTATGTAGAATAATCACATCGTTCGAGAGAGTTAATTCTCTAAGTTTTAATGATCGATTCACATGTATAAATGAATGGAGTTTTGTTTAAATGAAGTTAAATATCCAGACTTATTATAATATTTTCTTAATTATCCTTTATAACATTATATTATCTTTCAAATTATATTGTTATATACCAAGGGGGTGGTTTATTATATATAATTTTATAATGATGGTTTTAGGTTAATTTTGTCGGGTTTTTCAATCACAACAATATAGATTTATCTTATCATTTATTAATATGATTATATGTTATTGGTAGAACATAAAAAGTGTTATAAAATAAAATTATTTAATTTCATTAAAACCATTTAATTTTTTCATTAACATCCAATAATTTGTTTTAAAAGAAATCCAACTGCATCTCCCCCAATGTCAGTAAAATGGAACATTATGTGAGATGATTTCCTTTAAAGACCAAAAGAGAGAGAGAAAGGGCTTATGGATCTATTATCCATTAATGTGATAATAATATAGTATATTTTAGGTTTTGTATATATCATTCTATTTTTATAATCGTATGTGAGCATAGAACAGAAAAAAAAAATTTAAAAAAATAAATGAAAAAGGAAGAATATTTTAATACTTGAATTTCTCCCCCATGAGAACCTCCATAGGGAAGTGGTTCTAGAAATTTGAAAAGAAAAAGATATCTCAGAAATAGGGAAGGGACTGGGGAAGAGTATTGTAAATAAATGAGGAATTCAGTATGGCATGTGAGGTGTATGGAGAAGAGTGGGTTAGGGGTGGTATTTATATTGTAGTATATATGTGTTTTCAAGATATTTTATTCATTAGTTTATTATTTTGGCTAAATACTATGAATATTTTGAGATTAATTGTTAAATATGTAAAAATAATGGATGATTTTATGATATTTCAGTTATAACATCAGTTATTCCTGTACTAATATTGTATTTTTCTTATAATGTATTTATACTACAAATTACAATGTTTTACTATTCTGCAAAAAATCAAATATTTCAAAAAAATTATAATTCACTGGAACCATATTTTAATATTTAGAATAAAAAATGAACTCCATTTTATTGAAATAATTTTATAAATATGAATAATTTATCATTTAAATAAAATCCATATTTATATGGATAATATATTTTTTAAAATTATAAAAAATTTTATAAGTCATTGAAAATTTACTCACGGTCTCATAATAATATATTAAAATCATAATAATACTTAATATTAATTAGTAAATATTTTTTTTTGAAAAAAAAATTCTTTTAAATAATTTAACTATTCCTTAAATTGTAATAATATATGCATGGCTTACAAAAAAAACCAACACGTAGTAAATAATTATTAAAATATTTACTTACTTATACTATGACATAATAATGTCATATGTAGACTTATAAGATACCTAAATTTTGTATATACATTAAGATGTTATGTTACAATTTTGTTTGATAGTTTACTATTCTTAAGGTACATATTACATTTCCATATGTGGAGTTACTATTTCAGCAGTATTGGTTACTTAACATCTACAAATAATTTTTATTTAGTTAATTTATCGATTTTAATTTTTTTAAGGATTGTAACATATTTTAAGTGAATTATTGAATATGAAATTTCTATAAAATAGAGAAATTTCCATTGATATATGATCGGGTCATTACAAATACCTTCCTTTTCAGTTCCTCCAACTGCACCGACAACAAGAGGAGCTCTACGGGATGCATGAAAATTGATGCAAAGATATCATTGACATCATATGGTGTATATCAATAAATTATTCTATCCCAATGTTAGGAGATAGACCTTTAACATCCTTAGGGAATATTTCCTCGTACTCTGACACCAATGAAGTAAACTTGGAGGTCACAATATCTAATATGCCAAGGGTTATCCTTGAAAACTAATGAGTAATCAGTTAAACCATTCAATGAATGAGTCCATAAGGTGTTACATGGGTTTCCTTTTCACTAATAATGGAGATCCAAGATCCATCATTGCAGACACACCCCACCCATAACAAAAAAAAATTCAATCTGGATGTGAACCGTGGATAACCAATCCATATTATGAATGAAATTATGGGGCCTCAATGCTACTCCTATGAAATTCCAATCGAATATTTCTACTATAAAATTCATGTCACACTTCGTTCAAAAGTTTTAGATCCCTGAGTCTTATCTATTTGAAGTCTACAATAGTAAGGGTTCAATCCAAAAGTTCAACCACAATATCTAAGTATCCTAAAAGGATTGTGTCCATAAAGGAATGACCATAACCTCTATCTATCAACATTTCAAATATGTTAATTATGACACATATCATTCTTCTTATAATTCATGGAGCCTCCGGATTATATTCTATACCCTCCTACAGTTTCCCCCTACCATACCTTCCATCTCCCTAAAATTAGAGAGGAACACCTTAGGGTGGTGGTGGTAAAAAAAAAGCCATCCACCATATACTACTTCTCCAGTGACATGGCCATGTTCATCTCCCTAAAAAAATTTCATCTCATACCACTATCTTTGATTAGGTGGCCTACTTCTAACAACCACTAGCTATATATGCTTATCACAGAAACATTCAACTAATAAAAGATTTAAATTTCACCCCATCATAGGTAGGAATTTACAGTGGGATAACACTAGATCAAATGTCTCTATGATGACCTCAATTGAATGTTTCATCCTTGACCAATATATCTCAAACTGTATCCATAATGTATCTATAGAGGTTGGTAAACTATAAGGAATAATCACCTACTGTCATGTTGCCGTACTGGATCTCTATAAGATCCTGCATATATACATACCTCAGTGTAGATGGTGTGAAATCATCACTAAAAAGAAGATCGAACTCTGTGCAAAAGATACCCATATCATCGTATGTCTGGGTAACCAAACTCCACAATCACTCTATTGATACATTTAGAAATATCTCTACTAGGACCACCAAATTATTTTTTAGTGTCCTAATTAGATTTAAAACCTTGGTTACCACATCAAGCTAGTCTTGAACATCCTGTGGGTCATGATTGCATTGGAAGATAAGGGGTCTCTATTATTGAAACACATGAAGCATAATCAGCATTTGTACCTCATTCGTAGGTAGTATAGATAACACATAATACTCCACATTGGAGGTATGTTCATTTCACTACTATGAGGTTACATCTAGTGAACTAGACCATGTATCGACAGCTCATCACTAAGGGGGTCATCCTAATAATCCTAATGCAGAAAGGTAGATATTATACATTATAGAGGAATCCTTAAACTAATAATACATACCATGGTAAATGAGTATATATTGAGAGATTACTCATGAAGTAATGATGAATTCTTGCTATAATATTTCATAGAGGCATCCAGAAACTAATAATGTGTACCATGATAAATGAGAATATCTGCAGATCTTACTCAACAAGGGCCTGGAAACCACTACTCATTCTTATATGATACATATAATTTTTTTTTCGGATACCAGTGTTTTTATTTATCAATTCCAAAAATAGGTGATCAATGTGCACGTGTCTGGATACGTCATAATTCACACAAACACTAGATTACCTATCCTTCAATCCAAACTCAAAACACTTGACATTGTTTCTTGAAACAAATCTCGTACACATTATGTCTAATACTAGAACCAACCTACATTAATACCACACTATCATGAACTATCCCAATTGGTCCTCTAATGTGACTCCCAAATCCTACCTCCAATATTCCATGGTGTAGATACTAGCACTGAGTAGAAATATCAGACAAAGAAGAGTCTTTATCCATTGAACAAGTACATCCACACAACTCCAAGACTAAATAATACTGAAACGTAAAAACAACTAAACAAACATGCTTGAATACATCTAAATATATTAACTAGTGTATAACATGAAGTAATTAAATAAAAAAAATTAAAAAAATACCAACACAAACAGGCTAAAACAGAAGTCCAAACTTTTTTATGAACTATGAATACTATCATATTTCCAAAAGAACAGGTCTTTGTTTGTTTAGTCTTAGAAAGAATCTTCTAGTCCAAGTCTTCTATGAAATCTATCAAAAGATCAATAACCTGTATATGAAATGAAGCATGTGGGAAATTCCCGTGTAGGGGTGAAAACAAAAAGACTTAGTACGACAACCTGAAACCGTAACTCATACAAAGAAGTAGAAATTATTCATCTCTACATAGGTATATGTTTACAAAACATATAAAATTATTATCAAGATAAAATCAACAAATATATAAAATATATAGGTAAGTCACAACCATATTATAGCATCCTAGGTATCACACATAAAGATTCTATGGAGAACTCACATGAGAGAACACACTACTGAGTATGATACCACTAAGTAAGTTCATCTGATTGGTTTTTCACCTTTGGTGAGTTATGATATGAACTATAGAATAGTCTAAAGAGAATAAGATACATAGATGAGTACGACTTCAAATGACATTGGGTAACACTAAGAAATCAATTGATATTATCCAATACCACATCTTTATACATAGATGTCTGGAAATCATTTCCACAATTAGGTTTATATTTTGGAGCATTTAGTTTTCAAAATATTTTTCAATTATATTAAATTTAATACAAGTGTTGGGATATTAATATTTTTTATCAGGAGGATATGGGTGTTTTAATGATATAACGTATTTCTCATAATTAATACTCTAATACCTCCCATTTGTGAATATGATATACACCATTTCTTATCCCCAACCAGTGTGTTATTAAATATTGGATTCAGTGAACATTTTCTCTATTCATTCACTATTATCTAAGAGGGGTTAACCATAGGTGGAGGGTATAATGATAAAGTGGTATCAAATAATTCGATTGAAATATATGATAGAGTTATGATGTTGGAATATGTGAAGAATACATGTGATGGATGCCCAATAGTTTCTAGTATGATTAGTTATGAATGTAAACACGGTTGATCGTTATACACAAGGGTTTTCAAGGTCCATAATTATATAGTATGAAAACCTTTATGTATAACAATCCTATTGATATAATTGATTCTTGTTTTGGGATATAGAATGATGGAAGGATCATACATCATTTTTTCCATGTTATTGAAATGTGTAGAATATGGGATTCGGTTTTAACACTAATAATTAAATATATTTTAGAAATTATGTATTTTATCTGTATGAGTCCATAACAAATTTATCATTTTTAGTTATGGATTTGGGTAGTAGTCATCATCTGGTTCATGTAGAATATTTTTTGTAGGATGGGAAAATAGATCACCATGGAGTATAGATCATCAACCGCAACACATTGATAATGACACTTTATGAGTTCAATACCAGAGTCCATATAATTATGAGGGATATATTTTTGAGTTCAAAATATTGGAATTATTATAAGAGGTGTAGAAAACATTCGATTTTATCAGTTCATGGAAGGAGCATTGGGAATCATTAATGATAATGATAATACATGGAGAAATGAGAAAGTGGTGCTCATTATTTCTCATGAATCATGATGTGTTTTCTGTATCATGGGAGTAGTTCCCAAAACAGTTTTTAACTATGTTTCCTTCATTGAACACATTTGAATCTAGTCCCCCTATGATATATTCCATTTTATTGGGGAGTTATATTGTGTGGAAATTAAGGATCCATTTTTGGACCCTTCTGCATTATGATTCAGAGCTGTTTCCAGATTTTGGGTCCAGAGTGAATCATTTTGAGAATTTTTATTCATCCTATATTCTAGTGATAGGATGGTCTATTTAGGTTTATTATGTATCTATAGGTGTTGGTGGGAGTGTTGTTCACTGAGAGGATAATCGATAGGACTATAAAACTAGAAGAGGAATGTTTTTAGGATTCCTTGTATAAAATATCTATTTTCCAGGATTACCACATTCTTATACTAGGGGTTTTTCTAAAAACTGGGGGTATTCCACATACCTCATCATCTAATTTATCTTGTTTTCGTGATTCTTGATCCCCCTTCATGGGAATATATACAAATTTTCATGTTGAATCCAAAACCACCGGTGTATAGAGTGATTATCCTTTCTTAAAAAGTAGTGTACACCATGTGTTCTACATCACAATCATCTATTGATGTATTATCATCCTAATTAGCATCAATATGGTTCTCTATCATTGGATTATTATAGAGAATATAGGTAAGGTATTTTATATCTTCGAGACTCTCCTCATGTTTAGAATACATAGAATGGACATGGTGGTGGTCTCTGTCAGTGTTAAAGAGGCCATGAAGTTTACCATTGTTTGATTCATTGTTCATAGTTTTCAAGGCCAAGTGATCCATAAATAATTTAAGGTACCATTTTCTTTTTTACTAATTTCTTTAATGAATTTTTTTATTCATGTGATAAATACTCTTTCATATAACCTTCTAATTAATGTGTTTTGGACATGATTTGGAGAGTCTTCTGGTTCTCTTAGCATTGACTGCAGTAGTTGTATGATGAGTGTATATTTATGTAGTACTAAAATATTTTATGATAGTCGTAGGGTAAAATAGATCATTGCGAGAATTCCTATATTAATATATACAGTTATGAGACATCATTCTTAACCAAGACTACTTATATTTGGTGTAGAGTATTTCACATTTCATTAGGAGGATGATTTTTTATATGATAAAGATGAAGATATAATAGTGTTAATGTAAATAAGATACCCTCATATAGGTCATAGGAATGATCCGGCCCTATATTTCATTATGGTATTTTTATTTCTGAGATGGTTAGAGGTTCAATGGGAAGTGTTATTATGGATATAGAATAATAACCTCCTGACATTCTTGAGGAGATTGTGGAAAGGACCCCTCAATGAGAGATCAATTATTTTGATATATATATGACTAGGAGATTCTATAATAACGATGGATCCTATTAGGGGAAAGCATTATTTGGTTTGAGAGATGTAGGTACATCATTATAATGTTTTCCAAAAAAGTATTTTTTGGATTATTGTGTTACCTTAGTGTGATCCCATTCTATTTGTGATGATGGTGAGGGATGTTATTTGTTTTTATATTGATTATTATCACATGAACTATGTGATAGTAATGAACCTGAATCCTCTTACATGGATTTTTGATACATTTGATCTGATTAAAAGTACTATATTGTTCTTAATGATCAATTTATAATAGATATATCCCCAGATATAGTAAAAAATCTGGATATTTTGATGTCCTGTTTCCGATGTCGGTATAAAAAAATGTGTTTTTTATTCCATTTTATATGAGGAATTGTTCATTCATGTTCATGGGTTTGATAAACTCAATTTCCTATGACTTTCAACATATTTTTGTTGTGCATTTTATTGATGAATTCATTGTGTACTTTATGATTGAGGAAGAGCATGTAGAGTATCTATAGGGAATTTTGGGAGTTCTTCATCATCATAAACTATTCAAAAAGATATTTAACTAATAATTATATGCTCATGTAGTTCATTTCAAGGGTCATGAAAAGTCCCAGTCTAGTGTATCTATGAGAAATTTGAATATTGAGTTACCCATTTAATTAGAATCCCCTTGAAATATGTATTGATGTAGAGTTTTCATTTCCTTGAAAACTATTATATGATTTTTGTATTCTATTTCTCTTAGTATTTGACAATTATTTCAACCATACATAGAAATGATCATGTGTTTTTGTGGAAAAATTAGATTCATATAGATTTCATGTACCTAAATAAGAATATGGTAAGTTCTCTAGTTCTTCATTTGGAAGAACTGGGAGTTTAGATAATGGTTTTATATAAAATTTCTCATCTTGGTTCGAGTTCTATACAAAAGTATTAGTGATTAGTTTATTCTTATTGATTTTAGATATTACACCACCATTAAAGTAACAATTTCACCAATGTTCTCGAGTTTATAGATGTCATGTTTTCCTTAAGATTGTGGTGAAATTACTTCATCGGTGATCATTTCGTGTTTTTTGATTATCACATATTCCTGAGTAATGTCTCATCCCAGTGTGACATGATCTTTTGACAAGGATTGGTGATAGAATTCATTCTGTATTATAACATAGATATTTGATATAAAATGGTACATGTTATTGTTGTAGATGATGCAATAATAAAGATGTCACATAGTGATTTTATGTGTGACTCTTGATATTTGTGGTCACTAATGGATTCTCTCTATTTGATACATACACAGATGGGAGACTTTGGTTTCATATGTTTACTTTTTCACATCATTGTGCATTATTATTTGGTTCAGGTGGTGGAGGGTTCCCAGTCGTTGTGTTCCGAGTAAGAGGTTCAGGGAGACCAATTTTTGTTTGGTGATTCACATGATGGTAAGTCTATTGTTGAATAACATTAGGTGTTTCTCTATGGGTGGTTATTCATTCCTTTATTAATTCATGATGTGGGTATCCATGAGTTTTATAGAAAGACAATGGTGGTGCATCTTGGTGTGGATAGATGTATCAATCTCTGAGCATTCCATTTTGGTGGCCGCATTTGGAGCATTAAGTTATATACTTTATGCCTCAATATTTAATATGTCAAAATTTGATGGATGAGAATGGTTTACTCGAGAGTTTTCTCCATCCATTGTATGTTCCTATGGGGATTTTTGCCGACATATCTATTGACATTATATCCCATTTAAATTGTGATTGGGGTTTCATGGATTCTATATGGTTGAGTTTACAATTTGATGAAATACTCTCACATCCCAGTGATCAATGATTCATGATCTGTGTACATTTAGTAATGGTAGTACAAGAGGACAGTACTATAGTCTTTGGAATCCTAAGGATGATTGTATCATACCATGATACTTGTTTTAACTAAATGGTATAGAGAGGTCTCCAACATGATTTTACCCTTAGTTTGTCCATATAATTAAATTTCATCCATAGATGAATAGGTATATGGATGAAACTAACAATACCCTTTCTGACTTGTTTCACCCTTATTTCTAGGTTTCTGGAGGAATATATAAGAGGCAGTTTCCATTGGTCGTGATTTCATACAATAATTGTTTCCACTCTTTCATTAGTAACACATCATATGAATATTTATATGGAAAATATTGAATAAATATTTTTCTATTCTAATGTAAATGATACATAATTTCTTGGGTAATAACATGTGAAGGTAAACCTATAGATGTTTTAGGTGATTTTATTGAAGATTAAAAAAGTGAATGATCATAATAAGTCCTATATGATCATAGTAGGAATCCATTATAATTTAATTTATGTGATAATATTTTTATAAACTATTCTCCCAAAATTATTTATTTAGGGTTTTCTCATGGTAGTCGGCTTTATCCCCAATTTTTTTGGGAAGTTAGAGATGGTGGAACATGTTTTATTCAATTCATATTGAATAGATAATCCCCCAAATATGGTCCAGAAACTTTATTTCTACTATATATCATATATTTTTAATTATATTCAAAAATAGTTTCACATAATCAAATTTTTGGAGATATATGTTGATGATGATTCATACTAATTGGATAAACTTGTTAAAATGCGCGACTACCAGGAGAAGGTGTTATGTGTGCATCTTATTCATTTGTTCAGGACCTATAATGGCATGATGTATTGGAGGAGAAACCTATGAAAATGAAAAATTTATGTATTCTTAGTATCTAATTATTTTTAGATTTTTATCACCTATATTATATATATCATTGGTTTTTTTATTTTCTATTATTAGGTTTATAAGATGGGGTTTTTTCATTGATGTTATATATGTGGCATAACTCTTATATGAGATGTACTCCAATAATTGAGTATATAAGATATTGCTTCTTGTGTTGTGTGATTTTTTTCATTGTTCTGCTATATGTGGTTGTTGGGCTCATATGGTGGTGAGATACTTGAGATCATTGTCAGAGGGAGGTTGTTTGGAAGACCCATTTATTTTCATTCACATCTTGTTTTGTTTAAATTCACAACAATGGGAAATGTTTGAGATGAAACTGATGAAATGGACCAAATCATTTTAGATCATTCCTTTTCATGATTTAATAGATAATAGTTCTTTTAGGAATACTATTTATGGTTAAGTAGATATTGGGAGATTTAATTTGCATGAATGACTTGTTTGTGATATGAACAGTACTTCATGGAATGAATGTTCAGTTTATGGATTGAATAAGAATATATCTCTTTAGAAGATAATTTCATATAGTTAAATTCGTTATGTCAAACAACCTTTCAAAACATGAATAACATGGATTCAGATTTCTTGAATAAATCTGTGTAAAATCAATTCATGAACTAGTAGTTCATTGGGTTAATTTATACAAGTTTATGGGATCAAGGCAATTGGTTTTTTCAGGAATTTTTGAATACCTTTTGAATGGGACTGATCATAGCCTCATGTATTCGATTTGTGGTCATCTAAGGAGTGATTTCCCTATATATCTTTTGAGTTATTCAATGATTGATCTAGATTCATCCAATTCATTATTTCCATGATCTTTTGTTTAATATCCATTATTATAATTGAGTTCTTTTATGTTTCTAGTGAGTTTTTGGTATAATGTTCACTGAGGGATGTTTTTTTATTATATAAGAGGTGATCATAGTTTTCCATTTATTTTGTAGCCTTGATAAAATAACATTTAATGAATTGATGAAGGGTATTTTATCCAATCATATTATTTTTATTTCTAATAATAAGTTAATTATTCATTATTTCTTGGTGTGATTGTGGATATAACATAATTAATGAATGAAATTGATAAATGAAAGGAATAGTTAATGGAAATATTAGTAACATGTTTTCCACTATGATATGAGTTTTTTCCTTGATTTTTAATATTGTGTACTATATATGTTTTTCCATTAGTCAGTATGTTTTTTTATAAATTGATTACCTAGTTTAAATTGATAAAAATAGTTAAAAACATAAAGGCAATAATGTTGATAGAAATAGAATTAATGATAACTATTTATAGAAACTGTTGATTCAGATAATTCATTAGAAATAAAAAGATTTTTAAAAACTGTTTTAATAAAATTATTCATACATATTTTAATAGAATAGGATAATTGATATTAATATGTACATTATTTTTTAAAAAAAAATAAATAGGCATGTTAATAGAATGATTCTTCATTAAAGTTGATGAAATTTCAACTTATTAGTTAAATCATGTTAGATAATTTATATCTTTTAATAGATGATTCCATAGGTCTCCAATGGTTATAAATTATGACAAATTTTACAGTTAATTCGAGATTGTAATTAACCAAATTATTGATAATGACTAATATATGATGCTAAGTAGGTCTATTTTCCAGAACAACCATAGGATTTATATTTTTATTAATTTTTAATAATCCCCCTTTAATGGTTAATAAGTAAACTTTACATTGTTAGTAGACATGGAGTCTCTACGAAATAAATAAATGGAAAATTCAGGAAAAAGGACTTAAAACCCAATAGCATTCCCGAGCCAGATGGTTCAAATTTTCATCCACCGCCACATACCACTAAAGCATACGAGCTAGAAAATTCTCATGCATGACTACATGGGCCTAGTAAAGATGTAAAATTGAAACACACTCATTCATCCAAACGTTAGAGAATTTTTTGTGATTTAAACTTGATCTGACATTATTTTGTACATGGCCTTCGATATCTTACCCAATTAAATAACTGAATATCAGTTGTTTGTTGAATCTCACTATCGAGACTTATTCACACTAGCACAAGCCTACTGACCCAATATGATTGAATCCAACACCTTACTCCATGACCATAAATGGATTAAAAATCCTACTGATTTTCATAGATCAATCCTACACTGACCAACAAGGACCCCCATGTCCACCATCAGAGTCCCACCATAGAATGTTACTAACTGTGCTAGATCTCACATAACATCGAAAATTCTCTATGATTCCCTCCATAACACTATTCCAACCACGATGAACAATCATCCATTCCTGACTGAGCCACTCCCACACATTACCATGAAACCATCACCCACTATCACACAGTATTCATGTTTTCTGCACACCCCTCCACCCATTCAATCTATTTCCCAAATTTTTTTGTCCACCTGGGTTTGATCACTGGTAGATGAAGTATTTCAAGTCGGTCTATTCCAATAAGATAAACCCCAACTACAGGTGATCATATTTTAATGTGAAGATGATAAGACTTATTTTTCAGAAATTATTTCAATGTAGATTTTGTTTTTTGTTTTATATTCCTGTGTTTTCTATTCATGTTTGAGATCATATGTGACATTATGTAAGCATTAAATTTCAGATGGTTTGGAGTGGTCTAGGTTGGGAGGCCCAGATTAGTGGAAGCACCTAAATCAAGTGATATCTGGATTCATTGTGATATTAATTTTAGTGTCGAGAATGAATTAATGATTTATATAATGGTTTAAATATTTAATTTCCCAAGGTGAATTTTTTCTAGATAAATTCAATTAATGTTCATATAGTCAAGTTTCTTGTTTAACTATATTTATATTCCCACTTTATGAGGAATGATGTTTTTATTTTTTATGTTTTTGTTTTATGATATCATATGATATTTCCTATATTAAATTAAATAATGAAAATGAAAATGATTAATTAATGCTTGAACCCATAGGGATTAGGAATGAATAAAATTATAATGTTGATAAAATTATTGTCCCATGGATATAGTTGTATTTTTCAGGGAGGGTGAATACTACACATGGTTTTAAATGAAATGTGAGTGTAATAATTTTAATTTATTATAATAGAATAAATAAATGAAAATTAAATTTTAAAAGTAATGAACTTTTAATTTAATTTCCTTTAATTCATTCATGTTCAATGAATATATAGTTCATAGAGGTAGTAACCAGGTGTTCGAGTGATGATAAAAGTATTTTAGCCTAAGACTAAGTTAATTCACATAGTGTGGTTGTGAGTTGTATTATATCAAGTATGTTTTGTTTTCTAAAAATATAAAAATACATATAAATAGGATAACCATCATACATCAAACTCTAAGAGAGTATATTCCAAAATATCATGGTTGGAGAGGAGCAGATGGCTGAATAACCTATATATACCCACTCTCTTGTCATGGTAATATAATTTATTGCTATTAAATATGGTTATAATTCCCCATATATGTTTGTAAATAATTTTATTATATTGTGGTTGTTTCATACACATGTATATTTGTATATATAATCCTATGGATTTTATATGTTTTATGTGTATGGTTTGGGATGGAATGAGATATAACACACCATCCCGATCTACGTGGAATTTGATCCTTGCCAGGTCAGGTACGTAGAAAGACTCTCGTAGGTTCATCCCAACACCCGGTCATTCCGACCACCTTCACGGTGGTTTCCCAAGACCAACCCGAACTACGTGGACTTTGATCCTTTCAAGGGAAATGTACGTAGGAAGCCACCCTGATTTTCAAGCCCAACACCCAGTCATTCTGACCCCCGTCACGTCAGTTCGCCAACACCATCCCGAACTACCTGGACTTTGATTCTTTCTAAGGAAAGGTATGTAGGATGCCTCCCTTAGGCTGGATTCCAAAACCCGGTAATTCCATTCCCTCCATGTAAGTTCTCCCACTCCAAATCTAACTATGTGGAAATTGATCCTTGCCTAGGAAAGGAACATATGAAACCTCCCTGAGGTTCATGCCCAACACCCAATCATTCCAAACCCCTTCACGTTGATCTTCCACCACAATCCTGAACTATGTGGACTATGATACTTGAAAAGTCATGGTATGTAAGAAGCCTCATAGAGGTTCAAGTCCAACACCTGGTTATTCTGACCACCATCACGTCGGTTCTCTAACACCACCCCGAACATCATGGACTTTTATCCTTTCCAAGGCCATGTATTTAGGAAGCCTCCCTAAGATTCAAGACCATCACCCGGTCATTCTGACCCCTTCACGTCGGTTCTCCAACACAATCCCGAACTACATGGATGTTGATCCTTGCCATTAAATTGTATGTTGGAAGCCAATCTATGGTTCCATCCCTACACCCGGTATTTCCTACATCCTTCACGTCAGTTCATAAACACCATCCCAAACTACATGGACATTGATCCTTCATAAGGCAATGAACATAAGAACCCTCCATAAGGTTTATACCCAACACCCAGTCATTCTGACCCCCTTCAGGTTGGTTCACAAAATGATCCCGAACAATGAGCACTTTGATTCTAACCAAGGCAAGGCACGTAGGAATCCTCCCTGAGGTTCAATCCCAAAAACCACCGGTACCTACCACTTCACGTTGGTCCACCCCAATCCTTCATGACATTAAATTATATGCCCCTTTTTGTTTCCAATCTAGTGGTAAGACATTGTGATCCCAACTCAGTGGTAATCTGTTGTCAACCAAGACCCACCTGTAAGTCGTTGTTGTCCCCTATGTCGGGACCCATATATCTGGTCTGTCCTAGTTGCATGAGATCAACCATGGGATACAAACCATGCATAAGACCAAGTATATTATTAGGTCCATCTCCTCTGCACACACCTGGATTTTATACCCATCCATAACTATGTGGAATTTTAATCCCTTTCACAGGGATACGTAGGAGGTCTCTCCACGACTCAAACCCACCATCATAATCTCCCCCGATTCGAATCTGTCCCATTCTCCATCCACTTCACCTAACCACCCATCACCCATCATGAATCGTACCTGGACCGCATCATTCGGGTGAGATGATTCCAATTCACCTATTCATTTCTTCTAGATTTAACTACTTAAATTACTACGTGTTATCCCCGACATTAGTTTTCTCTCAAGGGGATACAACTATAAGATCCACTCCAGTCAGTGTTCCAATTAGCCTGATCTATCACATCAAGATATTAAACTCATGGCATACCCTATGTTAAACATGGGAAGCTAAGGGAAACCTCAGATAAATGCATATATAATATAATTACCCACATTCTATGTGGGATTAATCGGGCTCCCACACCCTCGAGAAGCCCTATAATAAAGGGAAGAAATATAGACATGCAAGTTTTCCAATGTCCAGACGCGCCAGTGATGTCCAACGTGACAACCCCCCCCCCCCCCAAATGTTTCTTCCCTTGTTGGACCCCTTGTAATTTCTTGATAGAAGTAGTGTAATTAACCAGAAACCATGAATATATGGCACTGGGTAGAGTTTCAAAAACAACAAATTAAATCTATAAGGGTGACCCAGACTAGGTGACAATTTTGGAGGAGGAATCTATGGAAGGAAGAACTGATATCCCATCATGCCATTTCGATCAAGGAACAGTCATCCCTGAACATGGAACAGATGCCACCTTCCATTGGAAAGATGGAATGTGGTGAAACAAACAACGATTTAGTCCTCGATTAAGAGAGACGCGCGCACCCCGATGAATGAGTCGGAAACAGAAATGGTGAACCCAACATGAATAATTTTCCCCAATGTGGTGTTTAGTAGTGTTTGAGACATAAATAGACTAGCGTGTCACTAGATCCAGTTATTGATCACTGGGTCTCACAAAGTAAATAGTAGTCATGGCGTGAGACTCTCTTGATGTTGGGGCAGTAATAACGTAGGTAATCTCAGTCTGCGACATTGGCAGTGTGGATCCCTCTTACCAGCCATGGAATACATAATGGCACTGTGGAACATGATTTCAATTTAATTTTTTTTAGCACCAAAGGTAAAATCTCCCTGCATTTCAGGAACCCAGTTGATGCACCAGGATCCCATTCTCAACCTTCCCAACCAAACATGGTTGGGGACAACTCCAATGCGGTAACCCTGTATGGCTCCACCTCATATGTGATGACTTCCACAACTACATGTGTTGGGCACCCACATCGTATCTCCCCAAATTAATTCATCTGGTGAAGGGTGATCAATGACCTCGTATGCTGGTACGAGGATTGGGGAATTTTCCCAACTAGGGGTATGACCTTCCAGGAGCTAGAGGTGTCTTCTCCTCATCACCACTACCACCCCCAAGGGCCACGTAGGGAGCCAATACTCCCCAATCTGACATACAATCGTTTTGGGAGCCTCTCCCAAGAACACTTCGACAACCCTCTCCCCAGCGTTAATGAGGTAGAGGATTCTTAGGCCATCCCAATAAGGATACCATTTCAGGGTCCATCATGGAGGGCCCCCATCATGAAAGGCTAGGACCACCACCCAGTTTCTTGAGATTAAGAGATGTTAAGTGATGTACATGAACCGCCGGCCCTAGTCTGACTCACTGAACGCCAACGTCAAGAACATGTTGAATATGACCTCATATAAGGATCATGCACATCACCATCTACTGTGGCCTGATCCTTATCCAAAGTATATCACCAGACCCCTACGTATGTTGAGAATGGTCATTTATACACCTGACCTTGATCGAGACTCCAACCTCCCCATGGGCAGGCTTATTTGACTCTCTTGGTTGTTGACACATGCAGTGTCTTCCACCGACCAATTCAGAGCAACAACACCTAGTATGGAGGTCCTCTACATACCGCCACCTTACAGAGTGTGGGTCCTCCCCACTTCTAGGCTCGATATGGAGGTATGCCCCACGCCACATTCAACCCAAATGTGTTTCTTCCCCACATTGGAAATAATCAGTACGGGAGTCTCTCCTGTGGTGATTACATTGGTTATGGAGTCATTCCTCCTGTCACAGACTGCTGGTGTGGGGACATTGCACATTCGGTCACTCTATAACATGCAAGCCCACCCCATGTTCTTGTAGTAGTAGGAAAAGTCCTCATCACCCTAGAAAACAGAGGGGTGGAGGGAAACCTTACTTCACTAGTGGCCCACACGGAGGTTCTACCCATGTTCGTATTGACCAGTGTGAGGACATTCCTCACACTGATGTCACCAAGAGAATTAACCATAGAGGCCCTACCCAATCTACTATCAGCTCCAGCGGAGGTCCTAGCTGCTCTACCTCTTCTCACATAGGAACTCTTTGTGTCCCTTTCAGTATCTTCCCCGGTGCTCCTCTCACCCCAGCTTAGTCAGGAATAAATCCTCCTCGCCCTAGCACTAGTACGGTTGAAGGTCTTCCTAGTGCCAAAAATCTATCATGTCATTAAGAACCATCCTAGGGTAGGAGGGTGGGTCATCACCAACATAAAAATATCACTGAGAATATTGTGACAAAGATCAAACCAGTTCGCTTCTCAGATTCTGATGCAGAGTATGACTCAGTGATGGTACCATCCCCTCGATCCTTTTATTCAAAGGCTGGGGCAGGAACGAGGCACATCAGCCTCGTACACCTGGAAAGAAAAGTCCACTGGATTACTACCT
This sequence comes from Viscum album, assembly GCA_963277665.1. NCBI lineage: Eukaryota > Viridiplantae > Streptophyta > Magnoliopsida > Santalales > Viscaceae > Viscum > Viscum album. Next base: position 408,305,075 of record OY728128.1, on the reverse strand, counting down.
CCCTACGCAAGTATATCTATGAAAATTAAATAATGGAAATCCTTCATGTTATGATTGTGAAACCCCCCACATCAGCACCAGAAGCACTCACTACCTCAAATAGAGATCACATAGAGAACTTATGGGGACCATTAAAGGATAATAAGAAGCGTGTTTCATTGAATGTATCCCTATTCCCTGCAAAATTAACTATGGAAGTTTTCTCTTCCTATCACGGTGTAGTGACTATGTCTCTCCACTCCTCTGAAGATAGCCCAAGATGAAGTGATTTCCCAGCATTCTCGCCGTATTATCCGCTGGCCAGCCTACTATACCAGCATTCCACTTCAGTACTGCTACCAGTTCCTCAGCTACCTCTGGATGACAGGTGGGGTAATGAAGGTACATACATTGAATTAGATACAAGGAGCTTATGGACTATCCTCCCAGAGGACCACATCCCTGAGATGATTTGTCCCATTATATTGAAAAATTTTTGTGTGGAAGAATCCCTATCTCCAGATGAAGTTGAGGGTTTCCATAAAACCCTAAAAGTGAGGCACTTCGGCAATCACCACTAGATATTGGATTATCCGAAGAGCCAAGCACACTTTGATGACATATGAGAACAATTCCATTTGGTTGATCAAGCCACACTCCCAATGGTCCAGTGCCCTGAGTCACCAGGTCACCATAAGGCTCTCCAGCAAAGATGCTTCCAGAGATTCAAGGTACTCTAGAATACCATTATGGAGGCTTCCCCAACATGCATATCCTTTTTTGGGTGTAATATGATTCCATCCTCTTATGTTCTATCCACCACTAGACCAACCATCCTTGTGATATCGTGTACATGCCCTCAGGAAGAGTCACAGTCAACATGGCCAGCCCATCAGAAGAGGAGAATTAGCTAGAACTCCTTGATTGGTAAATTCCCCCCGAGGGTTTACCTCCACTATTGGATGCATTTAGAAGTGTTACTCTCCAACAAAGACATCTTATTGGTCTCCATATACCCACCGAGGTATTAGTCCTTAGCCAAAATCATTGTATCCATAAAGAGCTACTCGGAGCTGTCAAACCCTGTGATCTGTCTGGAATAGTGCAATTGATGAAAGTAGACTCTGAAAATGATGTGTTGCATTCATAAAATTCTGAAAAATAAAAGTCGGTCGATGATCTCCCAGATGAATGTGATACGAAACAACAACAAGACTATAGTGATCCTCATCTAGGACTGTAGGGGAACACACAACATCCCCTTGGGGAGATATCCCCATGTGACCCTGATCATCCTGCTTACACAAACAGGGATGAAGCTGATGGTTATGACATGAAGGCATAATATTTCTCCCAAAATCCTCTTGAGCGGTGAAGCAACCCTTGAGTCCTAGCTCAGGCTCCCCCAGTAGCCCCAAAGTTTGTTCCTTCTACCGCTCCCCGATCCACTGAGCCTACATACAATGTTGAAGAGCCATGAAATGCAATGGTGGTCAGGGACCCCAGTCAAGATAGGGACCCCCACCCAGATGATCCAATGGAGGAACTCATTGCTCACCTCAAGGTGTTGGAAGCATGATAGGTGGCACTCCCACCTGATGGAAAGTTGTATCCAGCATGGGTTGATGATATGACATCACCCACGGGTTTTGGGAATCCTACCTTTTCCCTTTCAATAGGATAGGGGACCCACCAAAACACTTATCCCACTTCATCTTAAGGTTTGGACCCATGTTGGGGAACCCAGTGCAGTAGGAAGCCACAAAACTCTGGTTGTTTTTTCAAACATTGGAAGTACCAACGTTGGTTTGGTATATCCATCTTCTCATTGGATCCGTAGTTGATTGGGAAGAGCTCCAGAGGCAATTTCTCTACCAGTTCAGTTCCACCACCTCGAAGATGAGTATTACAGACCACTTTACATGGATGCATAGGCCTGATGAAAAGTTCCATTCTTTTTCACCCAGTGGAAAGGGCTCACATACTCTTTTGACATGCCGATAACTCAAGAGTAACTAATAACGATGTTCATAGGGAATGTCAAGACCAAACGGGTCCAATCCCTGATCACCCAAAACTAACATGGGGGACTCCAATACTTCTCTGATAAGGACCAGCGCCTAGAGGAAACCATGTAGTAGTCCACCCAAGCACGTCCATTGCCTCCCATAATTCCTACATGGAGGGTACCTACAGCTGATCCCACTATAATGATCTAAATAGAGGCCCCCTGTAAAGTAGAATTGTATCTAGTGGAGCAGGCTCTGCAGCGTCACAAAGGCCCTCCAACTCATGTACATCCTCTGGCCTAGCAGCACCCACCTCATAATCTGTAGGTTCTCCCATGTAATGTTTTACTTCCGCCTAGGCGAGATAAGAAGGTGACGCCTCCTCGACAGGCTCCTTGAGCTCCTCCTAAATGTAATTTTCCATTGGACCCCTTTCGGGATAGGATAAATCAGGCCTACTCATTCAATGAGGCTCAGGTATCTGGTTACATCCACAATGCCTTAGAGAAGTTTACTGTACGTTTTTTTATTGTAGGAGGCCAGAAAAGGAAAACATCAATGATCTCCCTAACTAATGCCCTTATCACCAGATCCTGGGGCACACTCTCAAATAGTGATATGTGTTCAATGACTGGATCCAAGACCTTGTGTATAAAAACATTGTACGTTTGGGTCAAGACCCGACAGAGGTGGATTGCATCTTTGTTTGGCCATACAACAACAATGACAGTGAGGGCCAATGGTGGTAGGTTTCTAACCGCATGAACCAAAATAATGACTAAAAGATGGCATGTAAGATAGTTTCTCAGGCCCATGTTTTCATCCATGCATGCCTCAATCAGCCAAATCACTTATAAGTGGTGACCTCTTCTTCTGCATCGTCATCTCAATCGTCCTCCTCCCAAAAGAGCAAACATTAACGGCGAAAGGGAGAAATACATCCCTCGCTGATGCCATCATCATCTGGAACTCTCTGCGACTTCATCCCATCATAGATTGTGATTCCTTCCAAAATCTGCCCAGTAGCGGATGACTCTTAATGTGACAATCAAGGGTACGCCATATTTAATACTATAGAGCTGGTAAACCCCTATCTAATTCCTAATGATGAAGAGCACCAAACAGATCCTCCAAACATCCCCAACCTTCGTTAGAATCGGCGGACCCATTGATATATGGGTCATTAGAGTCATTTATTCAGTATATCAAGCTAGCTTGTGCATACTACTGAAACTAGACAACATGCTTAGCGAAAATCTCATCAAAAATAGTATTCTCTTATAGTGATATCAGGTATGCCTTTATCGTCGTTGTTGCTTCTATATTTAGAAGAGATGAACATAATAGGTCATGACCAGCAGCACTTCCCTACATGTCGGCCTCAGTTAATTTGCCCTCATCCTGTATTCAATACGCAGGCTTTGGCTAGTGAGCAGTGGAAAATTCCTAGCAACAGTCAGCTGCCAGTCTAGTCGGTACGACCCACCATACCCCATGTCATAGAGCTACCTCTTGTAAGTGGAAGATCACTCCTGGAACAAAAGTATGATGTTTTCAAACACCTTGCCAGTATCCCAGCAAGTTCTTCTATCCTTGAGTCACTTCTCCTATCGTCAGACATGGTTGAGGCCCTCACAGAGGATATAAATATCCCACTCTAGTTTGATATGGAAGTAGCAGCCGCAGAAGCCTTCCATGTTGTGGCAATTGAGAATGATGAATTCTAGGCCATTATATCATTATCTGGAGAATATGATGTCTCTCTCATATCAGGGCACATTTGTCGATTGAACATCCCCAGTTTGTTCATTGGCGTGGATCTCTACCATTTTCTTGTTAACACAGGCTAGGATCTAACTAATCCCTTCTCAAACACTGCGAAAACTTGGATTTTCCGAAGATGATTCGAGCCCCTCTAACATAATAATCCATGGATATGATAGGATGGAACATAAAACGGTCGGTAAGATCTTCTTGAAGAACTAGTTCAGTGGCCTGTTTTCCAGCACCATGTTTATGGTTGTCTTTCAGGAAACCAACTACAACGCGTTGATGGGAAGGCCATGGATCCACCTTCACATGGTAGTTCTGTCATCATATAACTAGTGAATCATTTATTCCCTAAATGGTCTAGTGGGTGTGCTTCAAGGTGACATGTCTCAATTTGCTGCTTGTGAAACCCTCAATATGAATGTTGAATACTACAAGAGCAATGAAAGGCTGATTCATAGCACTGAGGTCGATATTTCCATGGCTGTGACCAACCCGTCGATAGATCTAGATAACTGTAATGTCTTTCCAATCTACCGATTGGAGGCTACAACCCCATACATGGGATAATTATATCTTGTGTCCGAAATGAGGGGGAAACATATTCTCTAGCCTTTGAGAGGATGGAAAATCACCTCATATTAATATACAAATAAGGCTCATGTGATCTAGAAGCCTCCTACTCCCATAAGATATCTGGATGTTCACCTCATGGCAATGACAAAATGTCATACAAATTTTTTCGCTGAGCTGGGATAAACCCAATTTATATAACACACCATTACTATTTCGACATCACCAAAAGTGGCCCCTTGGGCTGAAGACCAGATGGGAACGGATTGACCGACTTCAACGCTATGGTTGCGGTAGCACATGAGTCCTCCGATATAGTATCCATTGCCGCTCTGGCTAGTACCATCCTCTCATAAAGGTCTGTCATCTCAAAAGAAACTCCTCCTGTGGGAGACCTCTCCTCCAAAAGTGAATAAAATGATTTAGAGGATTTTCTCTTTCCTTTGATGAGTGCGCCTCCACCATAGGTGATGAATTGTTATGGGTGAACCTCCGTAGTGAGGTGTATCCAAGACCCACATTGATCAGTTCCTCCATGCCCCTCAATAAGAAAAAAGTTACGTATACTTCCTTAAACAAAAATTTGATGTGTTTTTTTTGGAATTACAACAATATGACAGTACTAGGTCCTCAGGTAGCCATCCACCACCGCGTTCATTCAGAAAATCCCCATGGGTTCAAGAAGCCTCCCTTAAAGATGCACCTTTCTCATGATTCCATGGTCAATGTCGAAGATGACAATCTCATTAGGGTCACTATTGTTATGGAGGGACAGTACCCCAAATGGCTGGCCAACATCGTACCAGTCATGAAAAAGATTGGACATATCAGATTCTACATAGACTTCCATGAACTCAATCGCCACTATCTGAAGGATGATTTTCCCCTTCCTGTGACAGAACTCATGATTGACTCTATGGATGGGTTCCAAGCCCTCTCATTCATGGATGGGTACATTGGGTACAACCAGATTTGAATAGACCCCATGGATGAAAATTCTACAGCCTTCAGGGAACCACAAGGTACATTCTATTACCAAGTCATGCCCTTCAGTTTAAAGAACTCATGTTCCACCTATTATCGGCCCATGCGTTGCATATTTAAGCCAATTCCAGGGACATTGGTGGAATGATATGTGGATGATCTAGTGGACAAATCTCTCTAGCACAGCGACTATCTCAAAGATCGTGAGAAACTGTTTGGCTTCCTCTGTTCCCATCACCTCATGATTAACACATAGAAGTGTGCTTTCAATGTCTCCTATGGAATGTATCTTGTCTTTGTTTTCTAGTACATGGTCATCAATATTTTCCTGGAAAAGATAAAGCCCATCAGCCAAATGTCCCCCCCAGCAATATCCAAGAGCATTGAGGTTTTCAAGGCCACATAGCCCACATACGCCAATTAATTACGAATTCGGCCAGAAAGTTTAATCCCTTTTCCAGTCTCATGAAGAATGTAACACTCTATGAGTGGGATGAAAAAATTAAGACATCATTCATGGATATTAAGCAGTGTCCACTCCAGCCACTGGTCTTAATGAAACCTATCCCCAGAAAGCCGCTGGTCCTTTATGTGTCTTCTCTAGAATGGTATCTTAGCCCCCTTCTCACCTTGATGAACAATGAGGGGATGGATAATAACCTTTACTATCTTAGTCATATTCTCCACAATATGGAGACTAGATAATCCTCTATCGAGAAAAGGTTCCACATCATAGTATTTGAATTACAAAAGTTTCACCATTACTTGTAGCACCATTAGGTACATCTAATGTATTTTATTGATCCACTAAAGTATGTCATCAATAGCCCCATGTTTACAAGCCATCTATCTTGGTGGGTGGTAACCCTACAGAAGTTCGACATCAGGTTTTTCCCTCAAAAGGCTATCGAAGGGCATGCATCGGCAGATTTCCTTGATACCCATCCAACCCTAGTGAACAGTCTCTGGACATGGATTTTTCTGAAAATGGAATCCTCTCAGTAGATCATTTTATCCTTTTTTGGAAAATGCAGACCGATGGCACCTCCTGGAGCCCCACTGGTAGAAGGCTCAATGACCCCAAGCTCAACAGAGTAGGCCTGGTTATCATCTTCATTACCCCGGCACAGTCCATTCTTTCATAGTTATTCCTATTTTCAGAAGGATGCACAAACAACAAATCAGAGTATCAGGCCCTCAATACTGGCCTCGATCTGGATCTCGACGAAACAGACCATGATTTCATAGTACGTTTTGTCTTCAAAGTAAATCAATAAATTTCAATACATGCAACATCAAGTTCAAACACACCACATCTTATCAAACTAGCTGTTCAAAAGTAGTTATAAAAAGTATTCCCTAAAATTTGAACCTTATATAATCCTAATAATTTTAGAATCCATATTATTAGTTTCATTGACATAATGTAAGAACAAATTCACATTTTTCAGATAAATGAAGTATTTTAAAAAAATGCATTTTTACAGCCTTTTAATGGTGAACCCTTTTTAAATCCAATATTTGAATATTTTATAAATTCAATTTGACAATATACACTTCTTAATTAGAATCAGGACATAAAAATTTAGTTTCAACAAATATTAGGTTTTTTTAATGAAAACTATCATATTTTTGTGAATAGTCAAATTTAAAATATTTTAGAAGAAAACAACCATTTTAATAAAAAAACATTACAGTTTTCAATTATTAATTATAATGGTTTGGATATGTATTTAGATTTTATGTTTAATATTTAATACAATGTTGTTCATTGGATGTAATTTCACATTAAAATTGGACATATAAAAGTGTCAATCTCTTGATAGTTATTATTTCTTAAATATACACTTTTGAAAAAATGAATTAATTTTTAATTAATTAATGAAACATCAATGTTTTGAATTTGATAAAATAGACTTCATTTTTGATTTCAAAATATCAAAATTATCTTACGGTGGAATTTTTCTTTTCTGAAAACTTTCAATTTTTGATGAATTGTGTAAAACATTGCGTTATTGGTTAGGACCGACTGTTTATATAAATAATTATTTATTTTATTTAAATTTATAATAGTTATACATAGATACTTAATACCTATATATGTTCAATTTGATTCATTGGAGTCATTTTATAATAATTTCATATATATATAATTATATTGAAATTTTTACCGTCTTTTACCCAACTCCTAGGATCTTTTGAAAATTTTCATAAAAAATAATTTTACTAGTTATGTGAGTTGAATTTAAAATATCCGAGAGACACGGTTGATATCAGTATGTAAAATTTCGTTCAATGAGATGAAAATAATTTTTGGTGAATATTAACTTTTTTTCTTTAATTTAACACGGTTAAAAGTAAATAGTTCAATTAATGGTAAAAATGATATTATCTTTACCCTATAAAATGTCATAATTCTATTCGATAAATATAATTAAACCAATAAAAACCTTAGGAATAATATACGAACCTCTTTGTTCCACTTGGACTGGATTAGGACAATTATTATTATATAATTCAAAGAAGTATTAAAAGAGTTATAATCAATGTTTAATGACTAAAACATTTTTAATTTAGGGTTATTCATAAAATAAAATCAATTATAAATATTCATTATAAAGATAAAAAATTTTATTACATAATTGTATTTTATTTATAATTTTTAGAGATTAAATAATATAATTTATTTATGACACAATGATGATGCAAAAATTATCTTAATAATGATATATTAAAATAATTGATATTATAAATACCCAAAGAAATGTAATTTGAAACTTTATATTAAATATACAGAATTTATAGGTTAATATTACATGTTAGGATTGATTTAATTAACATTTTTTGGAGTAATAATGCGGTTTTGATTTACAATAAAATCAAATTCCAAATAGTGTCAAAAATGACATAAAATAGTTTTTTAAAAGAATATTATATTATTAATTGATATTATATACCTAAAAATATAAGTATCTTCCATAAAACATATATAATTATAAATTTATAATTAATTAACCATTTGGGGTAATCTGGGATGTTTATAGTAAGTTTATTAAACATATAACATAAAAATACAATGAGACATGGTAAATGTCAATACTAATTAACTAATAGTTAAATCTAAAAGATAAGGTTAATATTGTGACCCAACAATGTCTAAAACATATTGGTTGAGTGGTGTTAGGAAAATACCAACCATATACTCTAAATAATTTTGTTTTAAGCCATTATAAACTGAAAATGAATTTATTATTAATTAAAATTTCTAGCTTTTCCTATGGTGCCCTTCACCACTATTATAAAATGGAACCCCCTTATATTTAATTCACACCATCAAAACCATTTAAATCGGACATCCCCTGCCCACATATCCTCAAAAATTCCCTAAATTAATCTTATAGGACTTATTTTGATAAGAAAACCAACCTAAGGAGCCCTTTTGATCAAATCAAAAGAAGAATCCGAAGAAGGGATAATGTTGTCACCACCCTCTTTCAGGTTCCTTTCTTCTTCCACTTCTTCATTCTTTTTTATTTCAATTATAAAAAAATAACTCAAGTATCTTATATATACTGTGATGTTATTATAATTATGGTACAACCATATTCATATTCTATCAATCATTTGAATGACATGTCACCATACATGTGTGCGTACGGCTTACCATCTCCACATCGTGGTGTAATTTTTATTCAATAAATTATTATTTAGATGTGTATAATAATTAGTATAACGTAATTAAATAATAAATATAACATGATAATGATTCTGTATATATGATATACCATAAAATTATATACGAATTTAATATCAAAATAATGATATTGTTGCTCGTGCGTACGTACGTACTACCGTCTCCACCAACGCGATGTGATTAATTTACCATAGTATATATTCAATAATAATTATCATATTATGATTAAAAATCATATATAAGGATTTTATATCATTCTATATATGAATAAAATACAACCTATCCATAACAAACACATCTTATGTAACATATAAAATAAAACGAATGAGTTAACACCCATAACAACGATAATACTAAAATATTATTAACAAAGCAATGTTAAATGATCATATATGATATCATATTTATGTATATGATTTTTGAATAATTTAATAACAATTATTTTACTACTATATTGGATTTTAGCCTACCCTCGACCAAGGAATAGTACATGGTAAGGGTTAATTTTACAATCACTGCATTATCTGATGTTGTTTATATGTAATTACCTAATGGAACATCTTTATCATCCACATCCATGTTTCTTAAAAATGACTTTAAAAAAATTACCAATTAATAGACAATGAGTTAAATTAATTTATACCCTAATTTTAACTTATATGTTATTCAAAGTAATTTTTTTGTCATTTTCCAAACAAGGTACTTTTTGACCTTTTCGACAGATTTAAGGTAAGAATGTTTTTTTAACTTATACGGAGGGTGCGACAATTTTCCACCGTTATAACATCGTAGAAGATTCCATTAATATATTATAAGAATATTTTCAATATAAATGTTTTATTTTATAATTATGTGACTTTAAAATGATTTCAATAGAAGAGATATTTCTCTTAAATAGTTTTGATGTCATCTATGTCAACATCCTTTGATGGATTTCAAGCTTATTTGATGTTGATTTATGATGGTAATAAAAATTTACATTGTATTGAAGGTTTTGTGATATGTTTGATAGTGGATGTGTTATTTTGACACCATTCATGGTTTATGTATAAGGTAGTGACATTTAATATCATAGTTTTAATACAAATGTTTATCTTATGATTAAAACATTTCATATGAGGAATGAATTGGACTTAGTATGTGATGGGTGCAGCCCGCTATAGATCCTCGATGCATCAGTAGGTCTCATGAGACAAACTAGTAACTAGGTACAGGTCCTTGACAATATCTTATTTGTGGTCTTGCCACAAGTCCTTGACTATGTGGTTATGATAGTCGGCAATTATGGATTCCATCATTATGAAAGTGGTTATTGATATTGCATGTGATTATTCGACTAGTAGAATATCAATGTGAATAAGTAAATGGCATTATTCCATTTTATCTTTCACATATAATGATGATGTTCAAGTATGAAAGGATTTTGTTTTAGTTATACACTACCTTATATGTTTATGCTTATTTTTGAATGTTTTCGCTATATTTTTATCATTACTGAGCATCTGAGCTCACTCCGTTCTATGTTTTATTTTTCCCATGATGTAAAGAAGTATATTGTGATTTACCTACCAGGATATTCTAATGGATAATTCTGTTCAAATGGGGCATGATTTGTAGTAGTTTTTAATTTTATAGTGTAATGTATGACTTATGAATGTATCTAGTGTTTCCATGAATACTAATCTAATCGGTCTTTCGATACATGATCTTTTTTTATCTTTCCAATGATACATAATAATCCACATACTCTGGGCTTCTAGGGTCGGGAAGTTATAGTTGGTATTAATGGAAGTTTATTAATAAGACTTGTAATCTAGATTAATTAAATTCTGATTAAATCATGTAGCCCTACGATAGAATTTGAGGATTAGTATAGAAGGAATTTCTAGAATTTTGGTATTGTAGATATTTTGTGAGTTTTTTGAGCGATAAATCCTTGTCTAGATACGAGCAGGTAGAAGAGGCTCTAGCACAGATGTACCTAAAGGTAAAACCCGAAAACACCTCTTTGATCTAGACTCGAACGAGAACGAGTGCATGAAAATGGGCCTTGCTTTACTCTAGGTTATGACACTCCAGAAAGATATTCTTAGGATAATTTTCATCTTCCTTACAAACCATTATGATGGGTTTATGAGTATATACGTCCTCAAATAAAACATTTTTTTGATTATGGATTATATCCAGAAACTTATTAAGTTATGTTAGGTGTTTTACATGTTTTGGATTTTGTATTGTGATTCACAAACTAAACTAGTGTATGACATTGTTTATAAATAGCGTCCAATATAAGGAATGAGAAATAAAACAATACTCATGATCCAAAGAGTAAGAAATATTATATCTATTATTGTCTCAATCCAACATTTAGAAGGGAAATAGACTCCAACGTATTATTATCATATGAAGAAATAGTATCAGTAGTAGATAAGATATGAAAATAATTCTTAGTGTCACATTTCCTTGAAGGGAATCCAAAGAAGAAAAGGATGTTAAAGGGAAAGAGAGATAAAGGAAAGAATATAAAGAAGAATTTTCCAATATGTGATAACTGTGGGAAGAAACACCCTAGATCTTTCCAGAAGGGAATTGGAGTTTTTCAAAATTATTGATAAAATGGATGCCATGTACGTGTCTACAAGAGTAAGAAAAAGGATTCAAATGTACAATGATTCGTCTACAAGAAGTTGGGACACTACGTGAATCAATGTACAAATCATCAGAGTATATTCCAAATGATGTTATTGGATAATAATAATGTTATGATATGACTACAAATGAAGAGGATTGACTTGTGTTCTTATGTTATTATTAAAGAATCATGTCATTACACTTTTTTATAGATGATGTACCAATTATATGAATTGTGGATATAAATGAGGATTGTAATGTAGTACTATTTAATTGAAATTTTGAAATTATATGGTACTATGAAATGTGACTCAATAGAAAGATAAAAACTTTTGAAAATACATGGTTGAAAAAAAGGTAATCCTTAATATGGTCCTGATACTGATGTGGTAATTCTGGAATAAGAGATGATTGATTTTGATAAATTATATTGGATATTCTTGACTAACATGGAACTGAATAATGGTTTTTTTATTTCCTCATAGTTGGAGTATTCAAAATTTTTGGATATAAGGAATATATCTTTTATTATATAAATAATAATGGAGCATGAGTGTAATAATTAAGGTTTTTTCATAATTAAAGGTGTTTTTGTGTTTTAAAAGAATACATTATAATGGTATTTACATGATATTACGTTGTAAAAAGGATCTACATTATGTTTACCTTCCATATAAATTTTGTACTGAGAGATTGGACATATGTATTTTGGATATATCTAATGTTTGGAATGTATTATATTTGAAATTGGATACAATTTTTAAGGTTATTTTTATATATTTATAAATTGGACAACACCCAAACTGTGTGACAACCCATCACGTCGGACAAAGCTATGGGAATCGAACACACAACCATAGTGAATTTGGGATTTTTCACTACCGATAGACTACGTGAAGTCCCTGGAGTGAATAATTTAGTTTTTTTAATATTTCTGGTAGATAAAATGTAAATTTATTTTTTTTTTGAACCCTATACGCCTAGAAAAAGTATAATATTTTTAAGCCCTATAGTCTTTTAGAGTTAAATATATGTTTGAGGTAGAAATTATTTAAGGGGTGTAACACTACATGTCAAGTATATATATATATACACTCTATTATAATATGATGGAATTATTCCTTAAAATATACGGAAGGGATCGTAAAACAATAAATGTGTTATCCTAATACCTTATGTTTTGTTATACCGATGAAATATTAAATCATCATAGATTAATGGCTTTGAAGACCTCAATTTTATTGTTGTTTGTGATTGATGACGATAATCACTCCCAATAAATATTTAAGTTTGTCCTCCAATTATGTGTCTCTAATTACCAACAATTTTCTCCTAATAGAAATCATAATTTGGTGGTGAACCTTTCATTTCCCATTACCTCTTTTTAAGACTAAATTTTTTTAACCCATTTTTCGATGTTGTTTTTACACAAAGGTATTTTCTATTTTCAACAATTTATTTTCTAAGAACAATTTAAAATTGAGAGGATGTAATTTATTGAACGAGGGGAGAATGTAACACCCCTAGATTTAATAGTACATTTTTTCGTCAAAATAATTCAATAACTTTCACTACACGCATCATCAAGTTCAAGCGCACCACGACTTACCAAACAAGTCGTTAAAAAAAGGATATTAATTGTATTAACTGAATTTTTAACTTTATATAATCCTTATAATGATTTAATCCATATTAGGTGTTTCTTAGACATAATGTAAGAACAAATTCATTTTTTTAGATAAAAGTGGAATTTTTCAAAAACTACAATTTTACCGCCTTTTAATGGAAAAAACATTTTACATCCAATATTTGAAACATTTCTATATTCAATTTGACAAAATAAAATTCTTATTTAGAATCTGGACATAAAATTTTAGTTTTAATAATTTTTTATGTGTTTTATGACAACTTTAATATTTGGGTGAATAGTGAATCATACTTTATCTTAACAAAAACAACTTTTTTAATCAAAATAATTTATATAATTAAATTATTAATTTTTTTATTTTGGAAGTATAGTTAGATTATATTTTTTCTATTTAATTCAATTTTGGTCATTAGAACTAATTTCACTTTTTAATTGGTCATATACAAGTGTCAATCTTTTGATAGTTATTATTACTTAAATATAACTTTTTTGAGCATGGTAATTAATTTTAAATTAATTAATGAAACTTCTATGTTTTGAATTTGAAAACATAGACTTCATTTTTTAATTCATAATTTCAAAATTACTTTAGGGTGAAATTATGGTATATCTTCTAAGAACTTTCAATTTTTGATTAATAGTGAAAAACAATGCGTTATTGGTTAGAACTGACTCTTTATTTAAATAATTAGTTATTTTATTTAAATATATATTAGGTAATAATAGATACCTAATAAAAATATAATTTCAATGTAATTAATTGGATTCATTTTATAATAAATTTAGATATATAACATTTTATTTAACTTTTTATTGTCTTTTACCCACCTTCTATGAGATTTTGCAAGTTTTCATAAAACATAATTTTACAGCTTCTATGAATTGAATTTCAAAACTCCAAGAGACACTATTGATATCAGTAAGTAAAATGTGGTTCAATTTTATGAAATTTCTTTTTTTTTGAATAGTAACTTTTTACTTTTATTTACCATAGTTAAAAGTAAATAGGGTAATTAAAGGAAAAAATGATATTATTTTTACCCCGACACATGTCCTTATTCTATTGTAAAAGTATTATTCTACCAAAAACAACCCTAGAAATTAAATATGAACTTCTTTGGTCCACGTGGATTAGATTTGTACATTTATTATTATTTAATTCAAAGCAGAGTTAAAAGAGTTAAAATCAATGTTTAATAACTAAAACATTTTTAATATAGGGTTATAAATAATATAAAATCGATTATAAATATTTATTAGAAATATAAATACATTTTCTACATAATGTTATTTTATTTATAATTGTTAGACATTAAATAATTTAATTTATTTATGGCACAATGATGATGGAGTAATTACCTTAATAGTGACATATTAAAATAATTTATAAGATAAATACACAAATTAATGTAATTTGAGACATTTTATTAATTATAGTAATTTTAGTGGTTAATGTGACATGTTATGATTAATTTAATTAACTTTTTTTGAAGTCATCATGCTATTATGATTTACAGAAAACTAAAATTCCAAATAGTGTAAAAATTGACATAAAAGAGATTTTAAAACAAAAATTATATTATCAATTGATATTATATTTCTGAAAATCTAATGTTCAGAAAAAGGACTTATATAATTATATGTGTATCATTAATTAACCACATGGGTTTTCCATGGAATTATATAGTATTTTTATTTAACATATATTAAAAAAATACAATGAGACAAGGTAAATGTCAATATTAATTATCTAAGAGTTAAATCTAAAAGATAAGGTTATTATATTGACCCAGAATTGTCTAAAACATATTGGTTGAGACGATTTCAACCCATCCCCAACTTAGACATGAAATAAAATAGATTGTATCCATTAGAAACCAAATATTAATTTATTATAAATTAATATTTCGAGCATTCCCTAAGGTCTCTTATCCCCTCTTATAAAAGGGAACGTAGACTTAATTTTAATTAACACCTTCAAATCAATTTAACTCCACAAAACCCTGCCAAAATATCATCCCATCATCCCTCAATTCAACCTAGAGGTCTTAGTTTGATCAGAATGACATCCTAAGTAGCCCTTTTTATCAAATCAAAAGAAAGAACCCGAAGAAGAGGTAATGTTTTAACCACCCTCATTCATGTTCCT
Source organism: Viscum album (assembly GCA_963277665.1). Taxonomy (NCBI): domain Eukaryota; kingdom Viridiplantae; phylum Streptophyta; class Magnoliopsida; order Santalales; family Viscaceae; genus Viscum; species Viscum album. Next base: position 408,289,638 of record OY728128.1, on the reverse strand, counting down.
TTCTTCTTACACTTCTTTTTTCTTTGTTATTTCCATTATAAAATAATAAATCATGTATATTATATATACATTGATGTTATTATATTTATGGTACAACCACATTCATTATTCTATCCATCCTTTGAATGATATGTCGCCATATGTGCGTACGTACGGCTTGCCATCTCCACGTTCTGGTGTAATAGTTATTCAATACATTATTATTTTGATGGGTATAATAATGATTATAAATTATGTAAATAATAAATATAAAATGATAATTATATTATATATATGATATACCATACTATTAAATACGATTTTAATTTCAAAAGAATGATATTGTCGCTCGTGCGTACGTACGGACTACCGTCTGCACAAACGTGATGAGATTCATTTCCCATCATATCCATTCAAGAATAATTCTCATTTTATGATAATAAATAATGTTTAATGACTTGATATAATTATGTATATGAATAATATAAAACCTATCCATAACAAACACAACTTATGTAACATATAAAAGAAAGGGAATGAGTTAACACCCGAAACGATAATAATATTGAAATATTATTAACAATGCAATGTTTAAAGAACATATATGATATAATATTTATGTATATGATTATTGTATAAATTAATAATAATTATTTTACTATTATTAAGGAGTTTAACCTACCCTAGACCAAGGAAAATTACAAGGTAAGGGTTTATTTCACAATCACTTCATTATCTAATGATGATTATATGTAATTATCTACTAGGAACACTTTATCATCCACATCCTTGTTTTATAAAAATATATTTCAAAAAAATTTACAATTTAATTGTCAATATTTTAATGTCATTTATACCCTTATTCAAAATTATACGTTTTTAATGGAATTTTAGTGTCATTTTCCGAACAAGGTGCTTTTTTACCTTTTTGAGAAATTTAATGTAAGAATGTTTTTTTACTATACAGTGGGTGCAGATATTTTCTTTCATTATAACATCCTCAAAGCATCCCTTAAAATCTTGTAAGAATATTTTCAAAATAAATTTTTTATTTTATAATTTTGGGAATATTATATTTTTTAAAAAGAAGAGATATTTCTCTCGAATAATATTGATTTCATCTCTGTAAACATCCATTGATGGATTTTAAGCTTATTTGAAGTTTATTTATGATGGTACAAAAAATCCATATTATATTTAAGGTTTTGTTATATTTTTGAATATGGATGTGTTATTTTTATACCATTCCTAGTTTATGGATAATGTATTGACATTTTGTATGATATTTTTAATATGAATGTTTATGTTATGATTAAAACTTTTCATATGAAGAATGAATTGGAGTTAGTAAGTGACGGTTGGATCCTAATATAGCTCCTTGATGCATCGGTAGGTATCATGAGTCAAACTAGTGTCTTCAAACAAGGCCTTGACAGAATCTTATTTATAGTCTTTGCACAAAGCCTTGACTATGTGGTTATGATAGTCTGACATTATGCATTCAATCATTATGAAAGTGGTTATTTATTTTGAATGTGATTATTCATATATTAGAATATCCATGTGAATATGTAAGTGGAATTATATCATTTTAACTATTCCATATAATTTTGAAGTTCATGTTTAAAAGGCCTTTTTTAGTTATACATTGCCTTATATGATTATTCTTATTTACGAATTTATTCGCTATATTGCTATCCTTAATGAGCATCTGAGCTCACCCCTTTCTATGTTTTATTTTTCTCGGGATGAGAAGAAGTATATTATTATTGACTCACTGGGATAGTCTAAGGGATACTTTTTTTCAAAAGGGACACAATTTTGTAGTAGTTTTTCATTTTATGATTTAATGTAAGCCGAATGAATGTATCGAGTGTTACCAAGGCTACTAAACTAATCGTTCATTCAAGACATGATCTTTTGTTATCTTGCCAATGATAAGTAATAATGCACCGACTTAGGGATTCTGAGGTCGGGGTGTCACATTTGGTATCATAGGATGTTTAGTAATAAAACATGGAATCTAGATTTAGATAAACTCTGATTATAAAAAGTAGCTCTAAGATAGAAATTGAGGATTAGTATAAAAGAAATACCTAGAATTTTGGTGTTATAGAGATTTGTCATATTTCCGAGCAATACATCCCTGTCCGGATACGAGCAGGTAGAGGCGGCTCGGGCACATATGTACCTAGGGGTAAAACTTGAAAACACTGGTTTGAGATAGACTCGAACATGAACTGGTGAACGACAATGGGCATTGATTCACTATTGGTAAGGACACTTACAGGGGATATTCTTACGTTAATTATCATTTTCATTAAAACCATTATGACGGGTTTATGTGTATATACGTCTTCAAAGAATACATTTTTATGATTATGGATTGTATCAATAAATTGTTTAATTTATGATAAGTGTTTCACAATTATTTGATTAGGTATTGTGATTCATAAACTAATCTAGTCTATGCCATTTTTTAGAAATGGCACCCATTTGAATGAATGAGAACTCCAGCAATATGAATGATCCAATGAGTAATAATGATTATATATTTAATGGTCTTAAGCAATAATATAGATGAGAAATAGTCTCCAACTTATTATTTTCATATAAAGAAATATTATATGTGTTGATAAGATAATTAATGAATTTTGGAGTCCTATGGATTTTACGGGAAGCCAGAGAAGAAATGGATGGTAGAGAAAAAGGCAGATAAAGGGATGATGGTAAAGAATAATTTTCTCATATGTGATAACTGTGGGAAGAAACACCCTAGAACATTCTTGAAGGGAATCAGAGTTTGTTATAAGTGTGGATAAAAAGGACAACATGTACGTGAAAGTAATGATCAAAAAACAGTTTCAAATGTACAATTCTTCAACTGCAAGGAGTTGGGACTCTAAGCAAATCAATGTCCAAATCATCATAGTATACCCCAAATGATTATATTTGTTAATAATCAAGTTATGATACTACCACAGATGAAGAGGAATTACTAGTGTTCTTATATTGATAATAAATAATCATGTCAATACAGTGTTGTATCGATTATGTACCAGTTATATTAATTATGGAAATAAATGAGGATTGTATTGTAGTACTATTTCATTGGAGATTTGAGATTATATGGTACAATGAAATGAGAATCAACAGAAAGTTAAAATCTTTTGAAAATAAATTTTTGAAAGAAAGGTAATCCTTAACATGGTCCTGATACCGAGGTAGTAATTTTGGAATAAGAGATGTTTTATTTCTATAAATTATATTGGATATTCTTGACTACCTTGGAACTGATTAATGGTTAGTTTATTTAATTATTGTTGGACTATTCAAAATTTTTGGACATAAGGAATATATCCGGTATTCTATAAGTAATAAGGGAGAATGAATGCTGTCAATAAGGTTTTATGGTAATTCAAGGTGTTTTCATGATTTAAAATAATATATAATAATGGTATTCACATGTTATTTCGTTGTAAAAAGTATCTACGTTATTTTTACCATCCATATAAATTTTGGAATGAGTGTTTGGACCTAAGTATTTTGGATAAATCGAAAGGTTGGAATAGAATATATTTGACATTGGATACTACAGTTAACGTTATTTTTGGATATTTATAAAAAGGAAAACACACAGACCGTGTGACATCTCGTCACGACGGACAAGGCCGTGGGAATCGAACCCACATCCATAGTGCGATTGGGATTTATCGCCTACCACTGGACTATGTGAAGTCCTTAGAGTGTATAATATAGTTTTTTTAAAGCCTCTGGTAGATTAAATATAAATTTATTTATTTATTTATTTTATTTTTTTGAACCCTATACACATAGGTTAAGTAGAATATTTTTAAGTCCTATTGTCTTTTAGAGTGAAATATGAGATTCTGGTAGAAATTTGTCCAGGGATGTTACTATAATATTCATGTATATATATATATATACTCTCTTATAATATGAAGGAATAAATCCTTAAACATTAGGTAGGTGATCATAGCATAAAAAATTGGTTATCTTAATAACTTATGTTTTTTTCGGACTAGTGGTATTATAAATCATCATAGATTGATGGATTTGAATCCCTTAAATTTACGCTTGTTTGTTATGATGACCTCAATCAATCCCTATAATTAATAATTTTTTCCCACAATTAGTTGTCCATAATTACAACCAATGTTCTCATAATAAAAATCATAATTTGATGTTGACCCTTTCATTTCCCTTTCACTATTATTAAGAATAAATTTTATTAACCCAATTTCCGATGTGGGTTTTCCACAATGGTATTTTCTATTTTCAACCTTTTATTTTTTAAGAACAATTTCAAATTGTGAGGATGAAATTTATTGAAGAAGGGGAGAATGTAACACCCCTAGATTTCATAGTACATTAGTTCTTCAATGTAATTCAATGACATTCACGACACGCAATATTGAGTTCAGCACACCATGACTTACCAAACTAGACGAGCAATAGTGGTTATGAATAGTATTAACTAAATTTTGAACATTATATAATCCATATAATTTTTAATCAATGTTTTGAGTTTATTATACATAATGTAAGAAGAAATTAATTTTTTTCAGATAGAAGAAGCATTTTTCAAAAACTTCAATTTTACTACCTTTTAATGGAGAACCCTTTTTAAATACAATATTTGATAAATTTATAAATTCAATTTGAAAAAATAATCTTCTTCTTTATAATCAGGACATAAAATTTAGCTTCGTAAATTTTTTGGGGTTTTTGTGTTAACTTTCATATTTGGGTGAATAGTGAAAAATACTATATTTTAACTGGAAACAACATTTTAATCAAAATAATTTATAGTGTTAAATTATTAATTTTAATTGTATGGAAGTTTAGTTAGATTTTATTTTTACCTTTTAATACAAATTTTGTCATCAGAAGTAATTTCACTTTAAAATTGGACTTATACAAATGTCAATATTTTGATAGTTATTATTTTTTAAATATACGCTTTTGACAACGGGAAATAATTTTACATTAATTAATGAAAATTCTATGTTTTTAATTTGATAAAATAGGATTTATTTTTGATTTTTAAATATCAAAATTATATTAGGCTGAATTTTATTAATTATTCTAAAAACTTTCAATTTTTGATGAATAGGGAAAAACACTACGTTATTCGTTAGAACTGAATCTTTAATTAAATAATTAGTTATTTTATTTAAATTTATATTAGTTAAAAATAGATACATAATACCTATATAAGTTCAATTTAATTTGTTGGATTTATTTTATAATAAGTTTAGATATATAAAATTTTATTGATATTTTTACTGTCTCTTACCCACCTCATATGAGCTTTTAAAAATTTTCTTAAAACGTAATTTTATAGCTTCTGTGCATTGAATTTCAAAAATCAGAGAGACACGATTGATATATGTATGTAAAATATGTTTCAATAAGATTAATATAATTTTTGGGTAAAAGTAACTTTTTACTTTTATTTACCATGATTAAAAGCAAATCGGGTAATTAAAGGTAATGGTTATATTATTTTTAATCTGACACATGTCCTAATTCTATTGGATAAGTATATTTAGAACAAAAAAACCAAATAAATAATATATGAACCTCTTTAGTCCACTTGGTTTAGATTAGGACATTTATTATTGTTTAATTCAAAGAAGATTCAAAAGAGTTAAAATCAATGTTTATTAGCTAAAACATTTTTAATATAGGGTTATACATAAGATAAAATAGATTATAAAAATTAATTAGAAAGATAGATATATTTCCTATGTAACTGTATTTTTATATAATTTCTATACATTAAATAATTTAATTTATTTATGACACTGATGATGCAATAATTACCTTAATAAAGAAATATTAAAATAATTGATATTATAAATACCAAAATAAATGTAATTTGAGTCTTTTTATGAATTATATTAATTTTCAAGGTTAATATAACATGTTAGGATTAATTTAATTAACTTTTTTTGAAGTAATAATTATTTTATGATTTACAAACAAATCAAATTCAAAATACTGTCAAAAATGACATAAAAGAGTTTTTAAAACAATTTTTATATTATTAATTGATATTATATTCCTAAAAATCTATGATTCTGTAAAAGGACATATATAATGATATATGTATCAGTAATGAACATCATGGAGTTCGATTTTATGTATATAATAAGTTTATTAACCATATAATATAAAAAAACCGAGATACATGGTAAATTTCAATACTAATTAACTAAGAGTTAAATCTAAAAGATATGGTTAATATAGTGACCAAACCTGTCTAAATCCTATTATTTGAGTGTTTCTCAACCCATCCCCACCATAAAAACGAAATAAATCCATTTTGATTGATTATAAACCGAATATGAATTTATTATAAATTGAAATTTCAAGTTGTTCATAAGGTACCCCTCACCCCTCTTATAAAGGGACACTCACCCTACTCTTTAATTCACACCGTCAAAGCCATTTGGCTCATCCAAACACTACCCAAATATCCTCCAATATTCCTTCAAATTAACCTAGAGGCCTTAGTTTGATCATAAGACTATCCTAAGCAGACCTTTTGATCAAATCAAAAGGAAGTACCCGAAGAAAATGTAATGTTGTCACCATCCTCTTTGAAGTTCCTTTTTTCTTCCAATTCTTCGTTCGTTGTTATTTCGATCATAAAATAAAAACTCACGTATCTTCCATATAATGTGATGTTATTATAATTAAGGTACAACCATATTCATTTTTCTATCAATCATTTGAATGAAATGTCACCATTCGTGTATACGTACAACTTACCGTCTCCACGTTGTGGTGTAATTGTTATTCAATACAATATTATATTGAGTAGTATAATAATGAGTATATCATATGTAAATAATAAATATATGGTGATAATGATTATTTATATATGATATACCATTCAATTATAAACGATTTTAATATCAAAAGAATGACATTTTCACTCGTGCATACGTACGGACTGTCGTCTCCACAAACGCGATTAGATTCATTCCCCATCATATCTGTTCAAGACTAATTCTCATTTTATGATGAAAAATAATGTTTTTGGATGTGATATAATTATGAATTTGAATAATATACAACATATCCATAACAAACATAGCTTATGTAACATATAAAAGCAATCGAATGATTTAACCATCAAAACGACGATAATACAAAAATATTATTAACAAAGGAATGTTAATAGATCATATATGATATCATATTTATATATATGATTCCTGTATAATTTAATTACAATTATTTAACTATTATTTAGGAGGTTATCCAACCCTCGTCCAAAGAAAATTACTATGTAAGGGTTAATTTCACAATCTCTTAATTATCTGAGATTGTTTATTTGTAACTATCTACTGGGACCTCTTTATCATCAACATCCATGTTTCTTAAAAATGTCTTTAAAAACATATTTACTATTTAATAGAAAATTGGTTAAATTAAATTATACATTATTTGACAATATATGTTTTTGAAAGGAATCTTACCGTCATTTTCCAAACAAGGTACTTTTTAACCTTTTCAACAAATTAAATGTAAGAATGTTTTTTAACTTATACGACGGGTGAAAGTATTTTATGTCATTATAACATCATTTAAGCTTCCATTAAAATCATATAAAAATATTTTGAAAATAAATGTTTTATTTTATAATTATATGAGTTTTAAATGATTTAAAGAATGGGATATTTCTCTCAAATAGTTTTTATTTCATCTATATCAACATCCGTTGATGGATTTTAAGATTATATGAAGTTTATTTATGATGGTACAAAAAACGATATTTTATTGAAGGTTTTGTTATATTTTTGACTGTGGATGTGTTATTTTTATACCATTCATGGTTTATGGATAATTTATTGACATTTCATACGCTATTTTTAATACAAATGTTTATGTTATGTTTAAACCTTTTCATATTAAGAATGCATTGGACTTAGTAAGCTACTTGTGGAGCCCGCTATAGCTCCTCGATGCATCGGTAGGTATCATGAGTCAACCTATTGTCTTGGAACATGGCCATGACAAAATCTTATTTTTAGTCTTGGCAGAAGGCCTTGACTATGTGGTTTTGATATTCTGGCATTATGCATTCCATCATTATGAAATTTGTTATTGATATTTCATGTGATTAATCGACTAGTATAATATCCATGTGAATAAGTAAATTAAATTATTTCATTTCATATTTCCCATATTATGCTGATGTTAATGTTTAAAAGGTTTTTTTTAAATAGATTGTCTTAAATTTTTATGCATATTTTTTAAAGTAGCTGATATATTGTTATCCATACTGAGCATTTGAGCTCACCACTTTCGGTGTTTTATTTTCCCTCGGATGTGAAGAATTATATTATGATTGAGCTGCAGTGATAGTCTAAGGGATAAGTGTGTTCCATGGGGAAAATATGTTGTATTTGTTTTCCATTTCAAGATGTAATGTAGTACTTATGAATATATCTAGTGTTTCCAATGCTAGTAAACTAAACGGTAATTGATGAATTTATCTTTTGTGATCATTCCAATGATATGTAAAAATGCATCGACTCTAGGCATCTGGGGTTGGGGCTTTTCACTCATGATTGACGTTCCCCATTTTCATTTGAAAGGGGACTCCAAATTAATCATCGAGAAAATCAACAGTGATTATATCATCAGAAATCCAGAACTCATACCATTGTTGGAGCACAAACACCAGGTAATGGACTAGTTCCCATATCGGTCGGAGGTTTCCCATGTCCCTTGATCATAGAATGGTATTGCAGAAACCTTGGAAGTGCTAGATGTTTCACTTGTTGAGCCTGAGCTGGATGATCTGATTATCCATGAGGTGCACCAGAGAGTCATTGTTCATGTCACCCATGATGATGATAACAGCCCGCATGTAGTCCACCTTACCACCGACACCTCCATGTCAGGACCCCCAGGTCCCCCGAATATAAAGAGTGAAGTAACTCTCTATTTGAAGATACCCTTGGTTGAATATCTCCAACACGGTAACCTCCTAGTAGATCGAGCTGAGCACTAGCGAATACGACACCGCACGATGCAGTTCACCCTCCAAATTGGTCCCGGATTGGAGAAGATCCTCTACAAGCACAGTTTCATGATTGTTCTTCTCTGCTGGATCCAAGGAGTGTAGATTTCCCAGTTCATATAAGGGGTTAATGTTGGTTCTTGTGGGGATCATAAGACTGGGCCGAAGGTAACTCAACAGATCCAAAGACTAGGGGTACTTCTTTCCCTCCATTATCCATGACATCATCATGTTATCAAAGAGATTACATGTGTTCCATGTTCATTCTATCTTCATGCACAGAACTCCAGAGCCTCTCAACACTACCATGTAATCTTGCCTATTTTTGGTATGGGAACATGATGTCTTGGGACCATACCCAACAGTGGCAACATTCCTGTGCAGGTTTATCCAGACCGTTATATATTTATTTACCATGTGGGAAGATGTGGTATTTGTCAAGGGGGTCGGGCTCATTCCATCGTGTACTATGTGAGATCCAATATCATCTACCAATTTGGATTCCATCAAGCTATCCTTACCGATAACATCACCAACATCTGAGAAACTGAGCTGATGAAATTTTATGCCAAGAACAACATCCGTTCTAACCATACCTACCACTACCACATGCATGATAATGGATAGATCATGGATTTCCACAGAACCTTCTCTTAATTTTTTCAGAAAATTGTTGGTGAGAACAAGAAGAGTTTGTCGGACAAGCTCCCCAATTCTCTCTGGGATTACCGAATGATGACTCACAAATCCTCCCAAGTGACCCCATATAAACTGGTGTATGTAGAGGAGGTCTTCATGCCCATCGAGATTCAGTTTCCTTCATTACACACATCAGGCTATGAGCAGAAGACTGCAGATTATGTAGAAGAAATTTATCTGGCTGAATAGGATGAATTTTATGAGAATAGGCTCTGTGCTTTTCACAAATTTGAAAGGCATCAAAACTAGATGTCTAGAGCCTTCAACAATAATTTTTGCCTCTGCTCCTTCTTAAAATGTGACTTGGTACTAGACCTCATGTCCCCAACAAAACCTGGCAGGAAACTATCAATGTTGGATCCCAAATGGGAAGGGTCTTTCAATGATCCCAAGGTTTACCCCAATGCAGCATACTCCCTGGTCACCATGGATATGGAGCGTAAAAGTCCTCCCACCAATTCCATGTTCCTCAAGCAATAATTTCCCAGAGAAACATGGTTTGGAATTACCCTAAACTTTTTGGTCCTACATGAACTTAAACAGCACGGTCCAAAATGACTTTAAAATGCATCGTCTCACAGGATGCTAAACAGGCCAGGTCCTGCATGACCTTAAACAACATCATCCTTCATGACCTTAAACTGAATAGTCCCACATGACCTTAAACTTCATCGTCCTATAAGATGCTAAACTGGCTTGGTCTAGCATGACCCTAGACAGTTTGGTCTTGTATGACTAAACTGCACCTGGTCCTGCATGAACATAAACTGCTAGTACCACATGACGTTAAATTGCTCTTTTTTTGAACTATGTATGTCTTGATTATCATCCACATGGGATATGTAGGAATTCTAAAAAATTTCATCTTAAGCCCAGCCCCCAATCTATTTTCTCGAACTATTCCCTCTTGGTGTAGTTCTCTTGGAGGACCATCTTGTAGTGCATGCTTCTTTAGCTCTACCCATGCCAGGAGCACAACGGTCGTAGCATGCACTCCCTTCTCATTTTTATATTCTCCCACATCCTCACCACACTATACTAAACTACATGGCTTTCCAGAACTACTTTTGTCTTGATTCTTATCCTCGTGAGATATGTAGGAACACCCGGACATCTTGTCTGTTAGACCAGCCCAAACTCCAGCATCTCCCCTCGAGTCAGAACACATGGTTTGGTGCTGACTTCTGTTAACATTCACATCTAGTTCATCATGACCTTCCAATACATCCAACCTTGTAGAGACTCTCACCTCTGTCACCGACGTTCCCGACATTAAAATTCATGGTCATATCGGTGTTTCAGTCACTCCTTTGATTGTGACTCCATTATTGTTTACATCCAAATGGACCCCCGATTACTATGGATACATATCCCAAGTTCACTCCTACAATTTTTTCCATCATCCTGGAGGGTTTAGAACAACAAATTAAAACAATTCTACGTTACGAACATGGTCTATGGTCGACACTCATTTTTTGTTCCCATTTTAGATCCACATGATACTAACTTTGTGTTTTGAATAGAGTCAACATATATCCTTTATCATCATCACTGACTCTATATATCCTAGACATTTAGTGTAGGGGTTCATTATGTTGATCGATCTTTTAATGATTCGTTATGACTTGGGAAGGTGTGTGATTCCATCTGCTGACCCCTTATGTGATGGGGACTCCTAGTCCAACACATTGTTTTCAACACATAGTCTTTCTCATATTAGAATTGGAGCTACAATGAAGTGATCCCCCCAGGATAGGCCATATGGATATAGTTGGCCTGGATGCACAACCTCGGGTCCCTCGACCCTTTTGGCCCATTGGCCAAAGTTCACATTTGGGAAGTGTGTGGTGTGGTGAGGACTCACGTCCTCGTTCACGTAGGGCTCTATTGCAATGCCCCACACATCCCAATGATACATTCCTCCCACAATTTATTATCCCTTCACAAACATAGGCCCCTCCATGTTTCCACAGCCCCATAATTAGGGTTTTCATTATCATACATATCCAAAAAGATCCCCGAAGGGAATGGATACATATCCTAAGGGTTCTCCTACCATTTTGAGCTGACATACCCATAGACATTATGAGACAAATTTGTACCAGTACTGTGTTGTGAATACGGTCAAGAGTCGACACCCAATTGTTTTCCTTGGTCTTTCCCTTGCATATGAAATTAAACTAGGCTTTTATAGTCCGAGATATATGACCTTAATCTAAGATCACTATCTTCCCCCCCTACAAGATGTTAAATTGGAAGTTTTCTATGACATTCTGTCTACAGACTAGCCTCAGGACCCATGGCCTTTTTGAGCCCCTGGTCCATGTTCTCAGATATGATTATATGGTGTGGAATGGGTGTATATCCTCATTCACGTCATGTTACTCATCTTTCCGTACACATCCATCGTTGAGATAACTAGACCCTATCTTCTTCCTTACCGAAAGACGTTAAACTGCATGAAATACCCTATTACTATGTGTGGCTTGATTCCCATCATTATGGGATATGGAGGACGCCTGAATGCCTATTCTTCAGTTCTATCACCATATCATAGAAATCTATTTATTATTTTGGCCCATCGGACTGAGTTCTTCGAGGAGAGGTGTATACAATGTGGTATGGACTTATGTCACCATTCACGATGGGTTTATAACAACCAATTTTCATACCTCTCTACTGAACACCCTTCTCACACATTACCTATTCTCCTATTTTGATTCGGCTTCCTCACAGTCGGGTCCCTCGACCCTCTTCTGTGATTCACCAATGTTCCCATGAGTACTCTGGTCCAGCACCTGGAGGGATGAATTCTATCTAGGCATGTTCTCACCAACAATTCAGGTTTCCTGTTCCCCATCATTAGGTTTTCCATTATCATTCACATCCAAAAGGACCCCCAAATTGCATAGATGTTCATACCAAGGGTCATCCTACCACTACGGATCAACATCCTCGAGGGTTTTGAACAACGTGTTCATACAAGTCCCGCGTTGTGAATACGGTCAGTGGTTGACACTCATTTTTTGTTCCTATTTTAGGTCACACGATATATTGTTTTTTGAAGATGGGTAACAATCTTCCTCCATCATCACACATATATCACTGAGGAAAGAATGATAGTCATGTGATTCACATCATTTTCTACCCCATCATGTCCACATTGAATCTTGACAGTCCAGGTGTTATCCCTCAGTGCACATTTGCACGTTAGTATGACAAAGTCGGGGTAAGGAGTTCTTCGGGGCTCCACACTGACATACCCTTTAAGCGCATTCCATATATAAAAATGATATCTTCTTCCCTTGTTTACTACATAAAGATCATCTTATGTAGTATTAGGGATTGGATTTAGGCCACCACCTATTTGGAAGAGTTCTGCTTCTCTTTGGTCCGAGCTGTAAGACTGTAAACTATGATTATTTTTTGATTCATGCCATTTGGTATTAATTTTTTGTATCTGACACTTATAGAACCACATGGAATGGTGCGTGTGGGATTATTCCCTCATACATGTTGGGTTTTCAATACACACACCATGTGTTCCCCTATCAGGGGCCATCCCCTCCTACCTCTCCATCCCACATGATATTAAAAGGTGTCTTCCAAAAATACATATGGCATGATTCCCATCCTATTGTGGTACATAGGAATTACCATGCACCTTGTCTCAGGCGCATACTAACTATCGTTTTTGATCCCTTGACCTGAAACCTCCCCTAGAATCACATGGTGACCAAGACCGGGTCCTCATTCTAGTTGGTTTGTGTAATTACATCGCTCGTGTGTCTCTCTCATTTCCTACCATCAATGGTCTGAGCTTAATGACCATAAACTAAGACTACACTGCGTCCTAGCCGTAAGATATTAAACTGCATGACATCTTCTACAACAACATTTGGCTTGATTCCCATCCTCATGGAATACGTATGAATGCCTAGGCATCATGTATCCAGGCCCAGCCCTGAGAATATTCAATATTATCCCTCTTTTTTTCGCCCCATGGCCCGAATCCTTATGGGAACATGTGTTGTGGAGAGTAACTCTTAGGTTCTCGTTCGCATAGGGGTTTTAAATAGCCTCACCATGTTCATCCAATGTCCTTTCCTAGCATGGTTTGAGTTTTATGACCAAAAACCAAGATCTCCCTATATGACATGGGTGTCATGTAAGGTTATTTCGCCACCATGTGCACATTCCATTATATCAATCCGACCTTAATGGTCCACTCTAGGACCATAGGATAAAAGAGTGACACCCTATGACCCTTGTACAAGGTAATGGAATTGACTACCTCTTGCTGATACGACTCATTGTCATACTCAGATGTGTTTTGAAAAAGATCCCGAAGTGTGGAATTTCCTCAGGGACATTCCCCTCATTCCATGTCCATGCATCATTTTCCAATTATTGGAATCATTATCCTCTTCCACATTTGAAGGGACCCCCCTTCATGATCGGGTATCATTCCTCCTTGTCTCACCTAATGTCTCGTGCCGACATCCTTAAGAACCCCAGACGACATTTTTGGCAGGTCCCATGTTTCGAACATGGTCAGCGATCAGCCCTCATATATTTGTCCCCTTATCAAGAAATCAAGATATGGATTATGTGTTTTGAACACAATAAACAACCATCCCCTATCATCATGCCTCCATCATCATGGTCCAGATCTCATGAATCATGATTCACATATTTGTACTTCCTTATGTACAAGTGGAATTCTGACTTACTCAACATTACATCATTCTGCATCTATGTGTGTTAGATGTACTACTTAACTTCATTGCGATGACATTCACCGAGCACCCCTACGCCCCTAACATGAGTCTTCTTCCATCAAGAATTTCCCACCACTATATCTTGTTTCCCAAAAAGAGCATGACTCACGTGGGATTTGTAGTTTTGGTAGGATGTGTACTGCATCGCCATTCCATTCCTAATCACACATTATGTTAAACTACACTATCATAACTACAGGAATCATGATTACCATCATAATGGGTTACATAGAAATTCATGACCACCTTGTGTCGAGCCCATCCTAATTTCCAATTTTGTTCCATTGACCATAATAACATATTCCGGGGATACATGGTGTGGTGCGGACTCCATATGTCCTTATTCACATTGGGATTATATCCACCACACCACATAATCCCTTCATGGTATCTTCCCCATCACTCTGCATCATATCGTATGAGGTTAAACTAAATGATTCCCTATATCCTCAGTGCATGAAACTAATGTTTTCTTCTTCCCTAAACAAGTTAAGGATTCCCTTTGTTAATCATTGGATGCATAAGTTTCTGCACCAAAGAAGATATCCCCTATCAAAATCAGTCATCGACCATGTTGTGTCTTTAGAACTACGTCTGGATTGATTCTCATCCTTATGGGATACGTAGTGACATCCAGACATCTCACCATGGATCCAGAAATAGAGTCATTAACCCTCATTTCCCCTTGGGAACTATCTTGGTTCAGTAAGTATTAACAATAAACTATGTGCACCATCCTCATTGTATGAAGTAATATTATGTGTCCTTCCACGTCCTTACCAGAGAGTTCCTGTTTGTAATAATTTTTTATCTTTAGTTAGACTGATGAACCCACCCATTGTGTCTCCATCACTATTTCATAATTTCATGAGTGTTGGACTCCATTCAAACAACCCATCACTCCACCCTATGTTCTTTGCATACACTATATTCCGAAACTCACCCCCTTTCATGTCTGAAGGAACCACATAATAGTACGGATTCTCAGAATATGGCTTGCCTATTATCACGGGCCAACATTCTTGGAAGACTAATTGATAACATTTCGAGTCCTGCCCCAAATTTTGATCATGGTCAGTGGTAGGTCGTCATTTGTTATCCCCATTTCTGGCTAACACAATTAGGATACTATATATAGAACATTGTAAACAGTTATCCATCATTGTCACACCATCCCGATAGTGTTTATAATTTTGTGTATTGTGATTCACACGATCCACTCCCTTATGTTTAGAATAATTCCAATACCCCATGGGATAGTCCACTCGTGTGCTAGAGCACATTGGAAGGACTTCACGTCGATTGTTCTATGGTTCTAATCCTCCTATCAGGCCTCTCCCATTTCATTTAATAAATACGAATCGGTTGTCCAAACCACGAGATACTGTAAGCTTGGTTTGCACTCCCACATTTGAATGGAGTAATAAGGTGTTCATCCCGGGTTTCTCACATCAGGCCCGACCCAAATGAACATAGGGAATGATTGATGGAACGTCCACGAATGTCATGAGAATGAAATAAACCAACACAAATAATGGAACCCATTCATGCATCTAGCATTAAATAATCACGGCATGAATGTACATTAAACATTCAAGAGGATTACGACACCCGAGGGTTGATCCCTCCCATGGAGGGGTTAGCCCCATCAAAATAAATTTGTAGCTTCGCCACCCTCTATCTTGTGTCATCTATTTTTTTCTTCTACCAGTTTAGCTCCGACTCCACCTCGACAGTGATGGGGAAGAATTCATCAGCCGTAATATGTCCCCACTCTTCGTCAGTACTGATAATGTCTATCTCCTTGGAGGATTTCTTCATGCACTCTTCGGCCTCTTCCATATGTTCATTGAATTGTAGTAATAGCTCAGATTTTGAAATGAGGTTGAGTTCTCATCTGCTCGAACCTTCAGTAGCTAAACTTCATTTTTAGCCTCTCGAAGCCATTTGATGTTCATTATCTTCCTCCGCTTCCATCCCACACCGAGGACACTATCATATTATCAGATCATCTCCACCAAAATATATTGGATGAGCATGTGGGGACACTGGACAGCAACACCCTCAAGGAAATGATCACGTAGTCGCGAGTGAAGTTTTTACATCCCATTCAGTCATTGTTCTTGGGGGTGTCATCGATGAAGCACATGATCAGCTTCCATGATCGGTGACATACTAATTTTCTATCATTATCATTAGAGGATGTCTCATCCTAGTCGGCGTTGTTGGTAGGCTAATATACAAGGAACTCCTCTAGGAAGTCATCAGTAGGGTCCATGTCTTGTGTTTGATCGGGCATGACAGGACCTGGTCTATATGATTGATCCACATAATCAGATCCAACATAAAAAATCTCAGGCACAGTCCCACCGAAGATTCATCACTGATCGGTAGCATCACAGTTCAGTCAGTCTAAATATCCACCTCGAGGGCCATCGACATTCCCTTGGGGAAGGGGCTTCCATAGGTCTTGACCGACCTCACCATAGTAGCCCATTCCAATCGTAGATATGTACACACCCAAAGGGACATGAACATCAATATACATGTTTTGGGGATTACAGTAATAAAATTAGTAAAGGCAACTTAAGAGATTGAATTCCTGGTATCATTCATGGGTAGATGTCGTCGGGACCCCGAGTAATGGCCCCTCGTATATTATTAGATGATCTGAATGTCTCAGAGGGGTTGCATCAGGTGTCCTGACCCTGTTGGAGATAAAAATTGATGCAGTCACAGTCATGGATCCTAAAGGCCCTGCATCTTCATACACTGAGGAATGAGAACGAGTTATGTGTTTGATGTCCTCATGCATAATTCTTATGTTTGTAAGGACTCTATAGTGACCTAGAAGCAGACCCTAAGGAAGGGTCTCTGGATTTTACCTCGAGGGCCTCTGTGAACTCTTCAATGTTCGAGGCTTGATCGATGACCTCGACCTCCTCCAATGGGCTCCCTCTACTAGTCTCATCCTTCCCGGAGGACTCGTTTGATTATTTTGGTATTGGGATGTGCTCTCTCAGTTCAATGGATGAAAACTACGGGTGGACCGTACGATCCAGAAACACATGGACTTATTCTTTCATTGGATGGGGAGAACCCCGGGAATGCACAAATTCTTCCATCATGGCCAGGTATTGTTCCCCATCCAC
The DNA here is from genome assembly GCA_963277665.1 of Viscum album. Lineage (NCBI taxonomy): Eukaryota > Viridiplantae > Streptophyta > Magnoliopsida > Santalales > Viscaceae > Viscum > Viscum album. The sequence goes on along the minus strand of OY728128.1, from coordinate 408,271,963 downwards.
TTAGGACACCGTAAAGCCATCCCAGATAGGGCATATTCCCAGAAAACGCATCCCAAGACAGTTCAAGTGTTTCCACATCTCAGAAGAGCCATGGAATAGACAGTCGACTTCCCAGATGTCACAGGCCTCTAGGAAGATAGTATTATCTAGAATGTCTATATGGAAAGTCTGCTTCCCTAGATCCTAGGTGGGTATCATATAGAATCCTCTCGGTGACCTACCGTTTGTATGACTTTGTTCTTCAAGAACCGATGGGTCTACCACCACTGTTAGATCTGCCGCCACTACCACACCCTAAACCAGTGCGTGTCTCACATCCATGGAACCCCCGAAACAACGAGATTCCCTTTTCGCCTTCTGGTCATGGCCCTAAGGCCAAGGAGTCTCACAATCATCGACCCAAACTGTTGGTTGCTTCAACATCTCCCCTTGGTAGGACGCCTCCCAGTTTTGGGCATACTCTTGTAACAACCCGAAAAAAAACAGTAGGCGGAGATTATTCATTCCTTATATTCCAATCTTCCCATGTCAAAAGGACCGACATTTTCCTCATCACACAAGGGTGTTCTTCCTGGAGCAAACCTAGATCGTCCCGCAGGGTCAGTCGCTGTATACGCTACAATTTCTAGGAAAATCAGTGCGGAGTGTACGACTAGTAGAGGGGCTCACGGTCCACCCATTCAACCATGAATCCACCTCAAAAGCCCAGGAGATAGGACCAGTGGTTTTTTGTTCCATGGGTGTCTTCCTTAAAGCACATGTTGGCAATGGAAATGGTTTAAAGTTGAATTCATCCACCTTCCATACCCTTTTTATTACCAACGATATGTTCAGCTCGTCTGGAATGTTTTCCATGAAATTTATGATTGATGGGGTAATGTTCGACCCTAGAGGTGAGATGGGGTTCAGGTAGTCATAAACCCCCCTTGCATGTGCCAATATCTACCCATACAAGAGGTGGAATGGCCTGCATATCCACAGTGTGATCTTCCCCTCACTGTTGTGCCACAATGTCTTTTATAGATTGGTGAGCATCAGGATCCCGATGTTGGCTCACCCTACTATCTCTAACATGGACTCCATTCTGAATTTACTTGGTCGCACACCCATGTTTTTATCCCTCACTGGCTGGATCGAACCACAAATGAGTACAGTGATGAATTCCACCAACCTGACTATCAGCTATTGGTCAATAATGACTCTATGTTCACAAGCATTCCACATTTTGTCTTCTAAGAGAAGAAAGTACATGTTCCCCTTTACCCGTTGAGCCCCCTTCAAGAATCTCTAAGGCCCCACCATAAACTGCCTGTCTTATTGGATGTTAAAAAACAAAATGAGCCACCGTATAAAATGGACATCCTTTACTGCTTCTTTTTCCTATCATATCAAGAACTCTATCAACACCATCACCAACCACAAAAGTTGATCTTGATCCTCCCAAAAACTCATGACAGGGAGGAATTAATTAATAATCTCCACCAATATCAGTACCCATGAGATCTGGTGCACATCACATAAGTGGATACCAACCTTCTTGTGGTGTCGGTGGAATGTATTGGTCCTCGAGGACCACATTCTCGTAAACACCACCATTAGTTGTTTCATTTGATAGATGAGGAACTAGGAGGCCCAAGCTCCATCATATAGGCCCACTCTTCTCATATCCACCCCAAACTCTTCACATGACGCACATCCCCAATAGGGTCAGGCCCAATAATCTGTTAAGATTCCACCCTGGCCTCGGTCCAACTCTTTAGACCATCCATTCTCCAGGTTCCTCATGGATTCTTTTAAGATTGTCTGATACAGAGGGGGTGGGAGTTCTCCAGCTATAATTCCTTCATGTCCATATTATTCAAGTGGTTGTACTGGCATTCATCATTGATGGGGATGAATTCTTCTCAGGCATGGCCATCAACCACCCTAAACCACTTGTATAGGAATGATGTTCTCTTAAAGCACTAAGATGGTCCCACTCTACATGACTCAAGGATGATGACATCATCCCTCAACCCAAAACCATGCTGAGGCAAACTCTTTCACAGTGTATAGTTATTCTGGCTCTCCTATAGCAGCACAACCAACAAACCATTGTCATATTGTCTTTGTATTAAATCAAATAGGACCAAACTATTTCCCATCTCCTCCCTTTGGGCAGCATCCGCGAGGACCCCATGGCAGCCTCCTAATAAGAGATTAAGTTGTATGTTTGGGTGATAATTTGAGGATGGATGGTGAAGCTCAATCGGGGAGCGTCTTCACAATGGCTGTTTGTGGAGACCCCCACCATCCTTCAAGCACAGAATCACAATGTGCTCATACGTGAAGTAAAATAATTGCTATGATCCGTGAAGCTGAAGGACTGATTCGCAGGTAGCAATCACTGATTATATAGATATTCTTGAATCAAGAGCGCAAAAGGCCAAAATCGCGAAGGAGAGAAAGAATAAAGGAAAGCTCATGTCCAATATTTATAGGCAATTACCCATGGAGATTTGCGGTACTTCTATGCCACATAGATATTCATGGAATGCTCATTCGTCCTGTCACTTCACCTCTGCATGATCCCCCTTCTTGTGACCACATCGCGTATGACCGTGGGATTTTGGTGAATGACCCTAAAAAATTGATCCTTGATTTCCCCTCCCCCTTGCATTAATTTGTCCCCTCTTTAGAGAGGGATGTCTTTCAAGGAGCCTATGGTCCTCTGCAAAGGAATGGGATCACCAAGGGAACCCATTTTTCCATAGATCTTTTATGCTTCTCAAAACACCCCTATGCACACGTGACTCGCAAGCTAAGGTAGGGCCACTGTGCCTCGTGAAGAACCTTGCTTCACAATCCTACACTCTATGAGGCACCCTTTCTTTGCAAGGCATTGCTCCACGAATTCCCTTCCACTTCTTGAAGATCATTTTATAAGCCCCTATGCTCTATGTTTACATTGAGAAACTACACTTTTCGAGGCATAGCCCTTCAAAAATCCCCTCTACTATGTGGACCACCAGAGCATCACAAGTCCCCTACCTATGAACCCCTCTTCTTGTCAATTCCATTTCTCATGCAACCTTCTATGATTGAATGATTTGATTTAAATGTCCATTGGGTAATTATTTTGGTGGGGTTTTTTTCCCCATGCTTCATCGCATTGGAACTCTAATGGATATTTCTACTTCGCATAGCCAGGCTAAAATGGAACCCCCAACAGATCACTCCATAACACACCCTCACAATGACATTGTTGTTGCCTTAAATTCCTTATGGGGTGGGAGGTACCAGTCATGTTTTTCTTAGGGTTGTGGAATGAACCCACCTCGTTCGAGATATAGGAGGATAAACTTACAAGCCCCATCTTCCTCAATACAAAATTTCAAACTGTGACCTCACCCCATGCACTCTACATGGGGCACATTGTATTAGACATTATCTATGCATGCTTGTCTCCACAAGATTTTGAGAATTACTCACATGAAATGACATAATCATAATTGGAGGAGTGTCTTTCCATTGGAAAATGGAAACCATCTTGGTGTTATCCCCTAGCATATCTTGAAGGAGGTAGCCCCCTTACTCCTCCATTATTCTTCCATGACAATGACTAAGATGAGTGATGGGGATAGGGATTTTGATATCAATTCCCTCTCCCATAGGGATTATTCGCCATCTGGGCTTCCACATTAGATTATGTCTTAGTATCTATCTCCTGAGAGCAGCTTCATTCATAACACACTGGTTTCCTATTTTGGTCAGTATCCACATGTAACACCATGTCCATTTCCCATGGACGCAACTTTCATGATGTGATCATCAGGTATTTAATGTGTCTTGTTTCTCATACAAAGCATGACTCATGTGGGATTAGTGTATCCATCGACCATGACATCCTCTATGGGCAGCCTATTGTGTAATCCCCACACACCAACACGAATTACATGGAATTTGATCCTTTACAAGGCAAGGTTTGTAGGAAAATTCCCTAAAGTTCAATCCCATCACTCGGTCGTTCAGACCCCCTTCACGTCAGTTCACCATCTACATCTCGAACTACAAGGTCTTTGATCCTTACCAAGGCCTGGTACGTAGGAAGCCTCCCTGAGGATCTCCCACAACAACTTGTCGTTCCAACCCCCTTTATGTTGGTTTGAAAACACCATCCCCAACTACGTTGACTTTAATCCTTTCCAAGGTAAGGTATGCCAAAAGCCTCACTGAGGTTCAAGCACAACACCAAGTCTTTCTGACCCCCTTCACGTCTGTTCTCCAAAACCATCCCGAACTACGTGGAAATTGATCCATGCCAAGGTAAGGTACGTAGGAAGCCTTTCTAAGGTTCATGCCCAACACTCAGTAGTTCTGAACCCCTTCACATTGGTTCTCCCACACAAACTCGAACTACGTGGACTTTTATCATTGCCAAGGCAAGGTACGTGGGAAGCCTCTATGAAGATCAATCCCAACACCAAGTCATTCCAACACCCTGTATGTTGGTTCTACAACACCATCCTGAAATATGCGGACTTTTATCCTTTCCATGGAAAGGTAAGTAGGAAACCTCCCTGAGGTGGAAGATCAACACGTGGTTATTAGGACCCCCTTCACATCGGTTCGCCATGAACCATCCAGAACTATGTGGAATTTGATCCTTGCCAAGGAAAGTTACGTAGTAAGCCTCCCTGAGATTCAATCCCAACACCCAATTGTTCTAACCCCCTTCACATAATTTCTCCAATACCATCCTAAACTACATGGACTGTGATCCATGATAAAGAAAAATATGTAGGAAGCCTCCCTGAGGTTCTAGACAAACATTGGTTATTCCGACCCCCTTAACTTCAGTTCACCAACACCATACCGATATAAATGGATTTTTATCCTTTCCATGTAAAGTTACGTAGGGACCTCCATTAGGTTCATGCCCAACACCTAGTCGTTCCATCCCCCATCATGATAGTTCACCAATCCATCCTGAAATACGAGGAAATTGATCTTTTCCAATGAATGGTATGTAGGAATCCTCCATGAGGTTCAAGCCCAATAAGCACTAGTCCTGAGAACTTCACTTTGGTCCACCCCCATCCTACATGGCGTTAAATTTTATGCCAGTTTTTGTGCCCCATCCAGCGGTATGTTGTTGTAATCCCAAATAAGTGGTAATCCATTGTCAACATAGTCCCAGAGATAAGTTGTTGTTGTCCCCTTTGTCAGGGCCCAAATCTCTGGTCCGTCCCAGTGGTGTCAGATCAACCTCGGGCTACTAACCATGTGTAATCCCAAGTATATCATCATGTATATATCCTCTGTGCACACCCTAATCCTTTGAACCATCCTGAACTACATGTAAATTGATTCCATTCCATATGGATATGTAGGAGGTCTCTTCCTGGCCTAATCCCACCGTCATCATCTACCTCGAGTCGACTCCATCCCATATTCCTTCCACTTCACTTAACCGCCCATCACTCATACTAATTCATACTCGGGGCCACCACATTATAGTGATATTAGGCCAATTCATAACATTGTTGATCCTACCAGTAACTGGGTAACTGACCAAGTGTTTCCCCGGTATCAGTGTTCTTTCAAGGGGTTACACCTATCTGATCCACTCCAGTCAGTGTTCTGATCAGCCTAATCTATCTTCGTATGATGTTAAACATGCGGCATACCCCGTGATAAACATGGGATGCTGACAAAAACCTCAGAGACATGCATATGGAATATAAGTTTCCACATTCTATGTGTGATTCATTGGGCTCTAACTCCCTTGAGAAGCCCTATAATAAGGGTTTAAAATTTAGACGCGCCAGTGTTCCAGCATCCAGACACACCAGTGATGTCCAACGTGACTACTACCTTGACCCGGGGATGCTTCCATAGTTAGAACCCTTTGAATGTCATGACAGAAGTAGTGTAATTAGCTAGAGTCCATGAAAATAATGAACTGGGAGAATTTCACGATCAATGTATTAAAACTAAAATGGAGACCCGGACTATGTGATGAGTTTCAAGGAAGAATCCACGAAAGGAAGAACTGACATCCCATTTTCTTATTTCAATCATGTAGAAAACATCTCTGAACAAGGAACATATGTTACCCACCGTTTGGAATGTTATAATTCAAGGTAACAAATTACACTGTGCTCCTCGAATCAAGAGAATGTTCCCGCACTGATGAAAGCGTCAGAAACAATCAATAATGGATATGTACCACAAAAAACATATTCTCAGTTCTCCAATGTGTACAAAATGATAAAGTCGTCATATAATTCTTTTATTTTGCATTTGAATCAGATCAATATTAGAACCTTCACAATAATATGATTCAAATAGATGATGTTGAATCCATAGAATGGAATGAGTTTAAGAACAAATTTTTCAATAAGTACATTCCCCATGTTCATTGAAAAAATACGTTGAAGGATATCCTTTAACATAATTAAATGAATGATGAATCGATTGAAACCTACAATAAAATAGAAGACATGCAATGTATGCTTCTAGAATTATTATCCAACCTTAGGGTAATGTTGATCGATTATATAGTGAAATAAAACCAAGATTCCGAATGGCATTAGCATTAAGGGACTTCAATAGATATGAGGAAATCATTCTATGTTATCACAAGGTTGAGATGGATATTGAAGTAACCCATCATTACCATGGGTCTGATAAGAAGAGAAAATTGGAATTCAAGGGAAAATATAAAGACCATAATGAAAAAAATATGTGATTCCCCTTATGATCAGTTTTTGGAAATAAAAATGGAGGAACTTGTCTTAATGGTACATGAAAATGTTTTTTGTGGAAAAAATATGGAAATTGTGTATTTGAATGCTGATGTGATGGGATATGTCTAATGATGTGAATTGAGAAGAGGCTACACAGAATTACCCTCTTACACATCAATGATACAAGCGATTGGAAATGGTTCATTATTAAAACCAATTCCCGAATATAAGGTTTATTGATTACAATCGACGTCAAAAAACATTAAAGGCCCATGATAAAGGAAACACACATGTGATCACTATCAATGATGTGGAGTATGATAATGAAGCTGTGAAAGTTGCAATTTCCATCCAACCAAAATTATAAAGTTTTTATTTCATTCTAAATCTGGGAAATATTTTATTTTTAAAGAATATTCTATGAGAATATATTTAATAAATCTAAAATTATATGTTGATTTTGCAGTGACAACTCTGAATCACACAAGAGGCACCTAAAAACTATAATTCTACTCTGGTTGATGATTGTTGGAAAGTGATTCCTGTAAATCTTGTGATCCTTTAGACAATGTAATTTTATTTTATTCATAGAATGGATTAGATCTCTCTATATGGATCTCATAACAATTTCCAATTTAGGGATGTCACATTTCTAATTTTGGATCAATATATGATCATCAATCGATAAGGGGATGAATATACCCTTACTATTGAAATTTAATCTATATTATGGGTCCTGATCGATATAAATTAATGTTATTTATCTCAAATGATTGTGTATATAATCATAATAACGAACACACCCACTGTACATGATTTTGATGATGTCTTTCTAAAATAATTAACATTAATTCCACGAAATTGAGATGTTGTTTTTTCAAAATATTTCATAAAAATTTCAATAACTACTTAAACGACACCTTATAGAACGGACCCAATTTCTTTTGAAGAATTAAATAAAAAACTCCAAAAAAATCATGACAGGTGATTTTTGTGCCACAGTGCATTACCTTAGAAAGAAGATATTCTTTTTTATTAGAAGAATGTGGGTCAATGAGTCTTTTCATTAATTATCTTGAAAAAAATAATATCAATATCAAGAAGAAATATCCCCATCACCCCTTTGATGAATTATGCAACCATCTACATGGAGCTAAATACATTTACAATATTGATCTTCATCCATGATATCATTAATTATGGTTCAAGGAGGATTATATACCAATGATAGAATATTGTACATGGAACGGTCAATATGAATTTGTAGTGACACATTTTGGTCGTACTAATGACACCGATATCATCATAGATCTATAGAATATAGTATTTTGATACTATATTGATCAGTCTGTGGTATTCATTGTAGATGATATTATTTTCTCGTCAATGTTAAATTAATAACATGAAGATAAGTTTAAAATTATATTGAAGATCCTGGGAAAGTAGAATATTTATGAAGAATTTACCAAGTGTGGATTTTTTCATTATAAATATTAATTTTTGGGTTACATATTTTCGTGATTTGGGATATTAGTGGTTACAACAAAAATAGATGTAATTGAAAGTTGGAAGAGACCAACAATGGTAACTGAGATCGGAATTTTTCATGGTTTTTTTGGATATTATAGATGTTTTGGGAAATATATTCCATGAATATATAATCCAATAAAAACATTGACATAAAATGGAGAAAATTTCATGTTGATGGATGAATGGGAAGACAATTTCAATGATCTAAAAATAAGGTTTCCCAGTGTACATGTGCTCACACAGTCATCTAGTAGAGAACGTTTTATCATATATAGTATGCATCCAAGAAGGGGATAGGATGTTTTCTGATGAAAAATTATATGGTGATAGAATATGCCTCATGAGATTTTAAAATCAAGGAGAAAAATTATCCAACAAATCTTTGAGATTTATTTTATGCTATTATTGAATTAACAATATATATGAGTTATCATTATGGTAAAAGGTGTAATATTTATACTGATCATAAAAGGATAATGTAAATTTTTAAACAAAAGGAGTGGAATATGTGACAAATAATATGGTTGGAGTTGATTAAAGATTATGAATGCTGCATACATTATCACAATGGAAAAGGTAATAATTTGGAATACGCTTTGATTCAAAATGGATCATGCTAGCCTATCAAGGATGATGATAAAAAGAGATCCAATATTTATGAATATTTAATGGATGGATCATGAAATTTTGATTCAACAGGATATATTTTATCATTATTAAATGAATGTTCCACCATATATATAAGTGATGATTAATGAGGCTCATAAGGAAGATGTAGAGGTACAACAAGATGGTGAAAAATGTTCCCGAATTTAAACTCAATTGTGATTGAATAATATTGTTCAGGAACATATATTTTATTCCTCCCATTTCATAATTAATGAAGGAACTATTGGTTGATTCTCATCGTTGGTCATTATCTATTTTTCCTAGAAAAAAAAAGATGTGCAGGGGCCAAAAATTTTATTTATAGTGTGATAACATGAAAAGAGATATTGTTGAATATGAATCTTGATGATTGGTTTGGAATCATGTTAAGGATGAGTGGTAGAAGTATGAGGGGATGTTACAACCATTACACATTCCATAATGAAAATAGGAAAACATCACTATGGACCTTGTTGTTGGACTACCCAGAATATCTAAAGGCTATAATTATATATGGTTTATAGTTGATCTCAATAAAATTTCGGAACACTTCATTGCTATTAGAGATTATTTTTCTCTTGATCATCTCATTAGGATATACATAAATAAAGTGGTATGATTGAATAGATCAACACTTACCATTCTACATGGTCGGTATCTGAGTATTATGTTGTATTTTTGTCAACGTCATCAATAGGACCTCGATACTGAATTTTGTGTCATCTCTTCTTATCATACATAGAAAGATGGTTATTATAAGGGTAATATTAAAACTCTACAACACATGTTGAGATCATTATTATGTATTTCATATGGTTTTTGGGATAAATACCTACATTGGTGGAATTTTCATACAAAAATATATTTCAATCCAGTATTTAGAGGAGCCTTTTAGAAGCCCTCTTTTGAAAGTGGTTCCTAACTCTAACTTTCTGGGATAATATTGGGGAAAAAGTGTTAGGACCTGATCTTTTTGATGTAATGGTAGAAAAAGATATATCTATTCAAAAAAATAAGTTAAGTTCAATGTAATCAAAAACGTTTTGCTGACAACAAATAAAATACCTATTGTTTGAAGTCTGTTACAAGGTTTTTTGTGAATATATCTCTTAAAGAGAGTAATGAAATTTTGAATGATGGGAAACCTCAGCCTAAGGTATATCATTACTTTTTAAATTCTAGATCATTATGGGAAGGTAGATTACTGATTTATTCTTCCTTGAATCTACCTAAAGAACATTATTTGGTCCATGTATCTCTTTGTATAATGTAAATACCTTTTCCTTCACAAGTACTAAACTCATATGTTGTACATATAATGCAAGGCATATCTTATGAAGAACAACCGAGAGAGATTCCAGATAATAGAGAAAAAGTAATAAAATACAAGACGACTCACTTGGAAAAAAGATTTATAGAGGAACCATAAATTTTAGGAAGCTATGTGGTAATATGATGATGTGATGAGGGAGAGGTATCATCAACTATTTGTATTCATGTGACAAATTTAGGGTGTCAAATTCAATTTAGAAGGGTAGAATGTGACACCTAGATGTTTTTATTAAATATTTCATTCCAATAATTTTAATTTTCTAATATCTTCCACTGAACTCAATAATGAGTTTCAAATAACGGTGAGGTGCCCTTAATATAAAATTATTAAGATAACCTATCTGTTAGGTTATTGATAATTAATATAACTAACATAAGAAAATATATGAAAAAAATAAATCAATTATATAATTGTATAGTTTTTTATGAATTAATATTAGTAAATTAAATTAATTAAAGATATTGTTTATTTACTTAATATAATATTTTTTTTTCATTCATCCATTATTTATTTTGTTCACAGGGTATGTATAAACCCTATATGATGTATAAAAACATATATTTTTTCAATAGGGAAATTTAACTCCTTTTAATAGAGAACCCCATTTAAGTTAAGAGTTTGAAACATTGATAATTTTTATAGGACAACATAAATTTGTTATTTTTAATTGGTATATAAAAATTTTAATTGGATGATTGTTTGTTATTTTTCATATAACTTTACATTTTGGATAAATATTAAACGTACAATAAATATTAGTTGAAATCAACTTTTTTCATCAAATTCATTTCTGTTGTTAAATTATAATATTTAATGGTTTAAAAGTATAAATAAAATATAGTTTTATAATTCAATATAATTTGTGTAGTTAGAATTAATTTTACATTGAATTTAGATGTAAAAACATTTCAAATATTTGTAATGTTTTAACCTTAAGAACATATTCTCTCTTTCTGACAATGGTATTGATTTTCAATTAAATACTAGAAATTATCTGTTTTGAATTTTGAAAAATTGAATCCATATTTGGAATCTTTATGTATAAATAATGTTAAGAAATTTATTTTATTATTGGGCAATATGAATAGTAACTTTAGTTATTTTTATTATTACTATAAAAGGGGAAATTGGGAAATTTTGAGTAAGAATAATATTATATAATTACCCTTAAATAAGTATTATTATCATTGTATGAGAAGGGGTTGACCTAAATATTCCATAGATCAAAATAGTATTAATTATAATCCACTTTGATGAGTTAAAAAGATTTATTTTACTTTATTTTTTGAATATATAAATATACTTCACACAATTATTAATAAATATATAATTTTTCATATATGGTTATATATAGGATTAATTCGACTATAAATACAAATTTTAAATACAAAATGTTTTTATTTAAAATGTTAATTTATTTTAAATTTTTTTAGTAAATTATTTCCTTAGATACATATTTTTTTACGATTAAAGAATTAATTATTTAATGGGAAATAAATAAAACAAATTTTATAAAAATGATAATATCCAAGAAAATAATAGAACACATAAACAAATATTATAAGTAGAAAATATGTTTACGATGAACATTGATTGTTCATGTTAGTGACTATTTAGAGCCTTATATAAGAGATTGTGATAATTATATTATTTTTATAATATGATGTAAATGTTGTCACATTCAAAACATTATATGTATAACATTTTTAATGTTGAATTTTATAGAATATAAATAAAAATATAAGTATTATTTTGAACTATATTAGATTTTTAATCATCACAGTATTTTTAAAAATTTTATACAAAAATAATTATATTAAATAATTACACAAAATTGATGTTTTAATTATTTTATTAGTGGACATAACGAGTAAATGTTATTAAAGATACAAAAAAATATAATTTTGGATAATAAATATTTATAATGAAATATATAGATGACATTGTTATATTATAAATATAAAAAAATAGTTGATTCAATTTTAACTTGTAATCTTAATAATTTTTAAATACAATGAATTGAATAGTGTCAAAATTGACAATCTTGATTTTTTATCAAAAAAATGTATTATTAAATTATTTAATAATAATAATAATAAATTAAAAATATATAATAATTATAATATGGTAAAAACTCATACAAGGTACTTATTTATGCTCAAATTATGATAATCTATGTAAATATTACACCATATTATTGTTGAAATATTTGTAACCATAGTTAAAAACTAAATAGAATACATAATTGTAAATTAAAATGATATGTTTTAAATTTAAATAAAAACATGTCAATAATTTATTAGTTTACTATATTACAAACCTTTCTCATCTATTATTTTAAATTAGATGATTTTGGATGATTTTAATGGGTTTTAATTTTACAATCAATTTATATTTTTGGAGATCGCAAAAGTGCTCCACAAAAAAATTATAAAAGGGAACATCCTCCCTCACCTATTCACTTTACATTGATACTTAATGATAGTCCATAACATATCCATTTACCTTATTATCTTCCCTAGTCACATTCTAGTGCTAATTGATTTCTTTCAGGACAAACTCTAGTGCTCTAAAAGGAGACATAGAGAAATCATGAAGAATAAGAGGTAATCTTATTTACAGATTCATTCAAAAATATTTATTCTTTTATTTCCTATTTATTAGTATTTTCATTATTAATTAATAACACCAGTATAAATTATATAATTATATATTAGTATGATTATAAATAAATAATATTAAATAATTTATCCATCCTATGAAAAACAAAATCACCACGCTATGGTGGAATTTATTTTTCACCACCACCTTACTTGGATTGGTGTAATTATTGAAATAATATATATATATATATATATATATATATATATGATAATTAAAACCTGATATGCATTCTGAAAATTTATACACCATCGACTTCAATACAATTGAACAATTTCTGTAATAGTGCTATTTCTTGTGGATGAGTATTCCATACTATATCCACGATGTTATTCGATTCATTCTACATGATATTTCTTAAATAATGAATATATAAATTTATAGCATGAATAAATAAGATATATTTATTATATTAATATAATTTTGGAATGATATAACTATTACCTATGATGTATAATAAGAACATATTTTACAAAACATTCATTGGCTAATGAATTTGCTAGTACCCAAACATCAAGTAATAATAATTTTTTATTAACAACTAGATGATAATATTATAATATATGATATCATAGAAATGACTATGATTCTTGAATAAGTCAAATGAAATTTTTAAATCATTATAATAATGGTTTAAATACATATGATTGTTATAAGATATAAGGTAATGGGTAATTTCACAATCCCATTATTATACGAGATCGTTTATATTTATGTATATACTGGGGTATACTTATCATCAACATAAATGTTCCCAAAATATATATTTGAAAACATTGTTTTTATCCTTATACAATTTTTTAAATGGAATTTTACCAATTGGGGAATTTTTATTAAATGGTATGGAAAAATATTCTGTATTTTTCGGTATGAGGTACTTTTTTGTCTTTCTAACAACAGTACTAGAATAATGTTCTCTTTTAACTTATACAACCTAAACCGATATTTACACATTCGTAAAACCATATTAAAATGAATCATCCATTACAAAATATCAAGGTTTATTTAAATGAAATTATTTTCATTTAAAAATCCATTACATTTTGAGAAAATAATATTTTTTAAAATAATACAGGATATTTTCGTTAAGAATGAATTTTAAGTGTTTTATAAAAATTATTTTCCATTAGTGATGACATTATTAAAATATATTTTTGATCATATACCTATTATTTCTATGATTTTCCTATTTTTTTTTATTGTAATATATTTATGAAATCAATTCTTTTAATTGGCTTATGAGGGATTGATGATTAAGAAAGCCATTCTAATACTTGGTTGATTCTATGATGAATGATATCTATTTTTCTGGAACACAAAAGAATGATTTTATTGTTATATGGGTGAGACTTGTATCTCTAACAAATGAATTGGGTAACTATTTTTATATCATGAGATGAAAAAATTTGGAAAGGGAAATAATCTTTGTTCAGTAATACATTGCTAAAATGAGGAGTGACCTCAGTTCAGTAATAGACATTAAATGCTATGATATTCATGGCAATGATCCTTGAATAATAAGAAATTATTTCTATGTTTATTTGTATTCCAAGGAATTTCATGTCTTATGTTTTGAATTTTAGGATTATATTCATTGATTTTGATGAAATTTTATGATTCATCAAATGAAATGATATCACGATCATTCAAATACATGATAAGATTCTCAAATATTATGTTCTTATTTCATTTTATTATGATATGCATTATATCTCCCTTGTTTACCATTAATAACAATCTGTGATCACCCAATCATATTTTTTTACCCAAGTCATAAAAAATGGTATTAATTAAGATATGTCAATGGGGGGTATGTTAATAATGATTTATATTAGATACAATGAATATTTCTTATGATCAATTTGTTTATGTTTCTTAATTTTCAAGACATTATACATATATTGACATGTCGTGGGTTAGATATATATTATAATGAATATTCTATTATTTTGAAATAATGAAAATGTATGTAATATATAATTCATTATAATATCTCACCATAATAATATTTATGTTTCCAGATGCGGTTTGGGAACAGCGTCGTAAGTACTACTTCCAATCATTACCCTATTTTTTTATAGATTGAAATCCAAATATAGTTTGTCTATCTATTGGGATTAATTTCACAATTTTATCTATTATATTATTAATATGATGTCATATTTTCTATAATATGATGTTGTATAGAGTCATGACTCAGAGAAGATGTGTGAATCTTATCCAAGAGGATGTTACTATTGAAACTAAATGAGAAAATTCTTTGGTTTACAGAAATTAATTGTAGGTAAATGATTGTTTTTCCATGGTTTGGGACATGCACCTAACTAGATCCCTTTTTGGCCTGACCAATTAATGCTGAAGGTGATGATCTCCTAAATCATTCTCCAAAATTACTTCACGATAATCCATGGGAATTAAATGGCTCATGTGATCCTCAAGGGGATGAGGGATTCTTAATAATGATAGAATGTTTTTTGGTGCTTATAAATAGCTGATGAAATAAAGGTGATGTTTTCCACCTTCATGCTTGAAAGAATAAGATGGATACAGTGGAAAATTATGGTGATGGTGGAGAATCATCATGTCTTAGATTTGAAATACATAAATATTCTTTTCTATAACTAGTTTATTCTATAGTTGATGCTACATTCCAAGGATATAGTGTTTTTTAAAATTGTGTAAGCTAATAGGACCGTGAAGGTGTATAAAATCCATTTTAATGAGTAAGTGCAATTTTATCCTGATATATAATCAAATGAAAAGATTAAGGATTCAATTATTCGTGGTGGGGGGGGGGGTTTCTCTAATATTCACTATTAGGTTTCCTTAATTAAGCTAAAATTTTATACTAATGTGATGGATAGAGAGTTGATAGAAGAAATGGAAATGGATGGAATGTTAGGGTTGTTTGTAGTTTCTCTCACCCCTAGTGGTAGTTTGAATTACTCTAGGGTAAATTGGAAACATGATGAATCTCATGGTGGTATCAATTGTATTTCATTGAGTTTTTTACTTTCAAACCATGCAACATGTTGTAGTTTGTTGTTTATTTACATATTTGGGTGAGTGGTTTTGTTTCTCAAAGAGGATGTCAACCCCCACTTTTATCAAAGCCCTTGGTTTTTATTTCTAGCCATTGGTATACTGGGAATATCACATAAGTACATGTAATTCCCTTCTTCCTTATCAATTAATGAGGAGGGGGAGGATGTTAAAGGTTTAATTCTATGATTCCATTATCATCATTCTCCATTGGAGAATCGTGATCATGGTCTGGTGATTTGAGATATGTTGAACACAATGTAGGTGTTTTTGTTTTTATAAAACAATTTAAATAACCCTAAACTTCATGAATTGATTAAATTTCATTCAAAATTATTCATGGGATTCGATTTATATTAAATCCAATATGGTAAAAAAAATTAAATTAAATTTGGTGATTTCGTCTTAGAATGCTTTGGGATGAATTTTGGGAAAACCTCCTTCTTAAATTGAATTGTTGTGTATTTATAAAATCGATATAATTTTGAGGAATTTAAATTATTGAATTTAAAATTTAAAAGTTATTGAAATTATATAAATTAAAATTTTAAAATTAATTTCTACAAATTAATTTTGATAATGAATTTTGAAATGATTTCAAATTTTTATTTGGGGAAGATAGATTAAAAAGGGTTTTTATAGAATCCTTTCAATTTGTTCTTAGAAAAAATAACATTTATGAATAATTTGTTTTATAATTTAAATTGTAATTGGTATGTTTGGAAAAGGTTGAATGGGATGAATTTTCGTGTAAAATGTTTTTAAATATAAATTTCCCATCATTACCTGTACTATATAATAAGAAATCATAGGTAGTTAGTGAGTTATTTCGAACAAACACTCTTGGATTGGAATTCCCAAGCATCAAAATGATGTTTTCTTACCCAAACATTAACATTATTTAGAACATATAAACCCTCAGATGAATGTTGATGAGTCCTCTAGTTTGAATTTTCTAGGGATGTGTGTAAACATTTCAATTATTATCAAATTATTATGCAAGGATCCAATAAACTGGAATTATTATTTCTTTTTTAAGATTTCTCTGTTTCTCAAATGTATATATTCTATATATAAATGTGTTCCATTTTTAAAAAACTATTTTACCTGACTTATGTATTTATATAACATGTTTCAAATAAAATATTCAATTACTCATTTTTTAGAATATTTCCACATTTGAAATGCGATGAATATCCATTTTATTAAATTATTTCTATCCTTTTAAATGTAAACAATGATTTTCTTAAATTTTATTTTGAAAAAAAATTGAAATTTTAAAATAGAAATATCTTTATTTTGTTAATTAGATATTGTAATATTATTATGGAGTCCTTTGTGTTACCATACTAGGGTTTTATCTCACACCCTACCTATGCCTTCATGTATTTGTAGATTAACTCCTTCCTAGTTAGAGTAGGGTTAATGCACAACTTGTAGGTGTTTCTTGTTGTTGATCTGTGTAATTGGAGAGTTGCATCTGTTTGGACTTGGGTTAGACAAACTATTTTTCTAGTATAGTTTTGTAGTAATTTGGGTTTTTTTAACAATTTTTCTTTTAATAACATTCTCCCAATGGTATTTTTATATTAATATTGTTCTTTTATCTTTCTTTCACTATGTATTGGAAAAAATAATTCCCACATTCAATTTTGAAAATGCCAGGTTCTTGTCACCAAACCATCGGGATTGAGAAACGCGTTTGGGCCATCTCGGTTTTGGGTCATTTATTAGGTAACCAGGGCACTGAAGCAATTTTTCTACACTTATGACATTTTATTTCCTATTCATTAAAATATACCTATTAAAGTCACACTTCTGTAAATAACTAATTTATTTTTCATGTATATTATGTTTTTTTATTTTTTTCTTCCTATTTTTTTCATAGAAAATAATTTAAATATTTTTAACCATTATATAAATATCGTATAAATTCAGTATATATGTATCTATATAAATCTGTAATATTTAGTAATGGTAAGTAAAATACACCGTTCAAGGAGAAGGTAAGTTGTTTGTATGCATGAATAATGTTTATATTTTATCAATGGTTTTAATGAAAAAAAACATGATACCATTATAAATTCATTTTTATGTCAATTATGTGAAATATTTTTATTTAAACTCATCATTATTAACAACCATGTAAATCGTATATGAGGAATGATTCACATTTCTTTGCGAGGTAGTAGTTCTACATAAACCTAAACATTGTAATAAGATTCCAAAATAATGAAATGTATGAAGTAAAATGTGATTTCATGATATTTATGAAAATTAAGAAAATCATATATAAATGATTAAAAAATCTTTATATCCATCCATGATATATTGTTAGGGAAAATGAATTACAACTAATTGCGAGGAGGTAGTCCGACTTACAAACAAATGATGATATAATTGCTCATTTTATGGAATAAGATAAATATTTTGATCATGACTCTGAAATAATAACATCTAAGTGTAATAAATATAATTATTATACTATATCAACATGTTTTAATATAATTTAATTACGTAGGGGATGAAATAAAATAATATGATTGGTTATGGTCCTTAACTATTTTCTAGAAATTAACTTTTTGTTTACAAAAAAGCTTTCATATGTTGGATGTATAACCAAAATAAATATTCAATGATCATATGATGAATTTAATTAATTTATATTTTCATGGACTTGTCGAGACAAACATTATTGGATGTGTAAAGAGGAGAGGAGAGGGGTGGTATTTTATAATTGTGGTGAGTTCTTCAATTATAGTTTTTGAAAACAGAGGTGTAGAAATTATTTTAATTAAAAATTATAAAATTGGGAAATAATTGAAAAGATAAGTTTAATGTTCAATATATTTCCATAAAATAGGTTTTGGAATTATTTTGCGTCATTTTAACACTTATCTTTTAAGTTTATCCCTAGATAAACACATTTTCACCATATTTATTATAACTGACTTTATTTTACTATTAATTATGTTAAAAAATTAAGTTGAAAATATTATATAATATAATTTAGTCTAATTCCAAATATGGAATAAATTATTTAAAATTATGTTCATAGAAAGGGAAAATTATAATTTCAGACTAATCTTGCAGACATGATGACAATTTGTGTTTTCAATGTGAAAATATTAAAATCTTTAGAAAGGATTTAAATAAATATACTATATGAAATTGATTCCAATGATATAAAATGTATTATTAGATATATAATTTAACTATTTATTCTTTTAAATCAATATAAGAAAATTTTTTAATGATTTAAATGAAATTAATATTCATAATAAAAAATACTATTTTTCAATATTTATTGAAAAATAATTATATTCATAAAATTAAAAAATGAAAACTATAAGATAATTTGGAAATGTATATTTAATTAATGATTATATTTTTTTAAAATAAATTTTATAAAATTAATAATAATTATATTATTTCTCATAAAATTAAAAAAAATTATTCCAAAAATAATGCTTTAAAAACAAATAAAGTCATTTCTAAAATTTCTGTTCTTTTTTATCAATATCATTTATTTATATAAAAATTTTATACTTTATATTCAAAACAAAGTTATTACAGTTCATATCATCATTTTTAATGTATATTTTATAGTGGTCACATTTTAATATTAATATTAATGATATATAATGGTTTGTTAAAACTTCAGGTCACATGAAATGTAGATCAACTCATAGATTCATTTAATGCAAGATAAACATGGTTTTATATGTAATTAATGATTCTGAAAAAATTTAAATTTTTTAATTTTTTTTCCAATAAAATATTATCGTGTTACACTATACATGGAATTCATGTAATGATTTATTTGTGCCCCCTAAACATACTAAAATGAAACAGCGAATAAAAATAGCATCTATTACATTAGTTAAATGATAAATGATACAAAATATGATATAAAGAGATCAAAATGTACTTTCTCAATGCAATATTTATTTTGAAAAATTTGATTATTATTTAACGCATCATAAAATCCAACTAGTCACACATATTAACCCTATCATGTAAATTATTAAATTTAATATGTTAAATGTATATTTAGTCTAATGGGATGTTATAATATGAATGCATGACATAATTTTCATGTCACTAAAGGTAGTTAAAATGATGTTATTTGATAATTTCGTTGCAGCACATCCCAAGCTAGAACAAAATCTAGATGACACTGAATTTCTAGTTGAATATGTTATATATGACCATGATACTTATCGAATATGGTTTATGTATTTAGGTGGTTCCACCTGATGTCTTGTTGGTATGAGAACAGAATAACCGAATCATAAATAGAATGGGATATAGAATAAATTATTCACCAAAAAATGAAAAATTTACCTATTATTTCCTAATTTCTAAAGTCTCCACGAATGAGGATGAATACCAATCCCTTACTCCAGACATAGTAGTATCCATATCAATGAAGATAACAACCCATAATATAAAAGGGGAATCCGAGCTAGAAATCAAATAGAAAAATGGTGATTTTGCTACCAGGAAGAAATAATTTCCCCCTTTAATATGTTACATTGAAGTATTGATGGTGGAATTCCAATTTCATCAAACACTACATCACAACCCTCGATTACATAGTTATCATTCCAACACACTATCCAACATATCCATAGTTCTAGTCAGTATTTATTTGGAAAATGTTTTTTTATAATCATGCACTGAAGAGTGGCCTCACTATTTATCGTTTGTGACGTATAAGAATTCAGTTTTGTTAATGATTCCCTATAACATGATTATCTTAAAACCATACATTGTTTGATGGATCCCAAAATATGTTACCTCCAAAATGTGAGGCTCCCATTAGAAAGATCCAAAATATATTATATTTGATGTTGATCCATAATCTTTTCCATTTGATATGTGATAAATGTGAATAATTCCATCTATAAACAAATATTTTATGGATTCATTCGTAGATTCATTGAATTAGGTGATATTATCATTTTAATGTAAGATTCATATACATGATCTTATGGTTCTCACCACTTTTGAACCATGTACTCCCACAAAATTATGATTATTGGTTAATAGGAGATAGTAATGATGGAGGACTTCATGGAAATCAACATGAACTCTCACACATGTCAGATTCATGAATTATTCATCAGCCAACCACCTGAGTATCTATATACATCTATTTATTATGAGTGTTTTCTATATAAGGAAGGTTCATTGTGGGAAAATATCCCACATCTATTAGTAATAAATTTAAATAAATACCTACGATAATGAAATTAATTTCCTAATACAAAGATAGTATACCCCTAAAGTAAGTTACGATAAGTAATATCATCAACTATGTAGTGTATAATATTGTCAGTTGATTCAGTGTACCTCACATGTTATTTTTGGAAAATTGAGTTTCATTATTTTGTTCAAAGTAGAAAATACCATATAAGGAAGATAAAATTGAGTCCAACCATTTATATATCTTTCACACAGTACAAAATAAATAGACAGTGGCATTTAATAATAATCTATCACATATAACACATAATATATTTGACATGGAAAAGTGTTCTTCACTAGATAATATATTTTATTATTATTGAGTCTACCATACAACCATAATCACTACACCACATGTGACCACATATTCAATGGTTTAGGGGGAAAGGTATTGTATACTGTCGAATTCTAGTTTCCTTCACTATGTATAACTATATCTGGAGAAACCTAAAATAAATAACAATCACAAAAGGGAAAATATAAATTAGAACAACAATATTTGAAATTCTTGTAAATGATTCAAAACATCTAGGTTTTTTATAATTGAATCATAGTATGCATCAATAAAATTGTTTACCTCTACTCATTTTTCTGTGGATAATTTTTATTGTTTCTCAGAACCCACTTGATACTCGGGAACAATCCGTCAATGAAAAAACCCTATTTGGAATGTCCATAAGATATATATAAGTTATGTACCAATATAAATTACTCACTATCCCTGATATATGGGTAATACATTATGATCCCCACTATTTTGAGGTTTGAAATTATGTATACTGTATAACTAACATCATGAATTAAAATCCCCTATGCAAAGGATATAAATTATATATCATTTTATATCCCTAAATAATGAAATTAAATTTCACAAGGTAAGACCTGGACACATGGTGTAAAATTTCACAAAACATGGTTCAAATCATGCGACCTAAACAAAGAATGACATGGGGTAACCTTATTGGACATACCACTTCTTCTTATTCTAGATCAATATCTATGTAAATGTTTTTCAGTGTTGGGGTCCACCACACCACTTTATGTTTCTCTCAACCACCTTACACAGTGGAATTATTTTTCATATTGGTTTTATGAACCAAAATGTCACTCATTAAATTATTCATTCTTTCATAATCTGTGATATTATATCATGAGAAAATCAATACACATGGGCTAGAATTTTTAGGAGTAAAAATAGAAGTACTGATGTCCCTATGTGTTTGTCATACCATCATAAGGGGCATTACGAAAAACTATATGTGTGTTGGATTCCTATTCTAACAAGATACAAAGTGATTCATAGATCACAAATACCGGTACTAATTACAATATACATTGAAAATGTCCCCTCCATTACTTTGGGTTATACGTTTTTATAGAACGTTTCACATTAAAACAATGAATGGATTGATTCCTATTATCATATAACATGCATTATTGATAAAATATTAATTCATGTAACTAGATGTAATATTTATAACACTACACCTCTCCATGTATATGGGTCATATCTATGAAAATATCATTCCAATGTTAAATGTTTGTATTCATATGTATTTTTATAGGATATTAGTGATGCCTGAATCTTAAATATTGGGTCCAATACTAATATTATAGTAAAATAACACATCTCTTCATATGGAACAGACATGTTGAAGGAATTTCCCATATAATAACTATGTGTGACATTATTCCTATTAAAATATGATACATAGTGTCACCAAGATCCTAAATCATCGGCACATCCACAATATGATAAAAATTACATTTCCCCACATTGGGAAAAAAATCATGGAATTTACCAAGGAGAATATACATGTCTCCCGATTCATATCACCAAAACATGCATAGTGATTCCTATATTCCCAATCGTAACTCTATAAGCAATATAAAAGAAAGTGAATGATATAAAAAAGCCCTCAATGATTATGGTAAAAACTGTACAATAATCCTCCTCATGTTCTACCTATGTATTTATTACATTAACCACAAGATATAGAGTGATTACCAGATATCAGAAAATGGGATTGGATGATATAAAAAAACTCACCTTTTATCATTGGGTAAAACTAGAGTAGGTGGGTCTATATGAGACCTATTTGTTTCTTAATTACTAGTATAACAAGATATAGAGTGAAGATTGTATCCTCTATTCCAATTTTATACATTAATTTCCATCACTCCTAATCATTCCATCAAATCTATTCAGATACATGTAGATCCTTTAGTCCACATTAAATTGTAAAAACCACATATATTATATATCATTCACTCTCATAGAGCTCAACATACTACCATGTTATCACTTGTTTCACATGATGAACTTGAAACATTTTAGATTAAGGAACCTTTAATTAAATTATGAGTAACATAGTTTAGACATGATGTAGATAGATAATTATATACTAATTTAATGATGTTAAACTGCATGAAAATGTATTAGTCAATTTATTTTAACTTTCATGCTCAGAGGTCATTGTGAAACATAGATTGTCACACTAATGATTTGGTACATGAGAATCCTATGCATTACCCAATTCCATTTAAATGTGTAAAATACTAATTAGAATATCCATTAAGGTGATCGAAACCATCATAAATCATATGATATATATTAACTGAAATCATATAATTGATATTTGAGTTGATAACAAATGATTCCTCATGGTTATATCCTTTACTTAGAACCCCAAGGATATTGAACCCCTTTATTTTGATTCTCCTCTCTATCAAGTTGTGATGATTGAATTTTTAGTCCATAGGTACCCAACTATGATTCACTAGTGAACTACACAATTCCATAGAACATCCACAATGTGGATGTTCTTGTCCATCATCATCGTCTAGATTTCTATAACAAAAATAATTTCCAAAGAAGGCCTGAGGGTAAATACATGATAATATATATAAATCTCAATAAGGACTCTTTTGAGTTAATACAATAAAGTAAATAAAATAATTTGGGAGCATTACAAGAACAATTTGATCTATTATTGGACATTCAAATATGTGATCCATATAAAATCATTTGATAAAATAATCTTTTTTTAACATTCAATCACATGAATATGTGAAGGTTATGTGAATCGCAAAAATGTTATGTTATCACATAACATCCACTGAGGGAAACAAATAGAAATAAAACTTGCCATGTAGACATGGTCGTGCATCTTAGTTCAAGGAAATATCTATTGATTAGTTAGAAAATTTGTTTTACATATTTTTTGGAAAATTTAATCATATAACCAGTTCAATCTATGAGGTTACATGATTATGTCTTGCGAATGGTACTCATGAAATAGTTACATGAATAATTATATAAAATTACTCATGTGAGAGAGGAATCTGTAAGACCACTAAAGGTTTTTCTCATAAGTGAAATTAATCAAATCTCACCCAACTATTTTTTTGGGTTCCACATGGAATAAAAATGGTTTATTAGAAGACCAATAGATTCTTAGAATACCAACCAGTAAAATACTATGGTACTCTGTAGGGAATTTACTTCCTGTGAATCTATTACCCCTTCCTTCAAACATCTCTTCTATCGGGATTTTAAGATTCTTCCCAAATGAGAATCAATTATTTTTTTATTAAATAGATAGTTGAAGAATAGTAAATAGTTTCTTTAAAATAGAAGGATTTTTTCAGCATATATATATACAGATTAATCATCTAAATCCAAAAAATAAGGTATCCTACATTAGGACTCATGATTGCATTACCCAATGACCATCATTGGAAGTGGTAACATGCTTTATTTGATCTATTTTTTTATCGAGTAAAATCGATATTTAAATTCATGATGTTCATGTGAAGGATTCCAAATAGTTCCGTTTAATTGTTGTAAAATTCAATTTAAAATCACCTGATAATCCCTAAAGGGTATCATGCACTAAAAATATGAAAATGGATGGATACTTATGATTATGGAGTTACATTGTTTTTCATGTCCATGAGACATGCACTTCTCATGGTCATATTATTGAAAATGATAAGGATCATTGAATTTCCAAATTGATATTGTAAATGATTTTAGACATAATCAATGATAATAAAAATGATTGTAGATGATTGTTTATGATCCTGTGATATATTGATCACTGTACTCCTAAAAAGATCACAAAGGGGACATTTGAAAATAATAATAATTTATACTTATATGATGATAGTTCTGTTATTTTTAATAAGAATGGTTTTTCCGATTCATGTTATTATTTTACAAATCATGCGATGTTGCTTCATCAGGCCATCGTGATCTCACAAAGGGACCATGACTTGCTAGTTTGATATCAAAAAGGGCCTCAGACAAGTTTTTTAGATATTAGAAAGGCACCATGTCATGAACACTCATCCATGTGAAAGATTACAATTGAGCTATTCTAATCATACAACATCTTAATTGAATGATGTATGATTATTATGATATGGGATAATGCGATGAAAAAATTAAAATTTGATTTTTCATATATGATGTTAGTACCTTTATTTTTCAGATGAAGGGTTTATGTGATTCACATGGTTATTTAATTGATAATGATAATATCATTTGATATTCCATATTTATCTCCCCAAGGGCCCAACATGATTTTTCCCTATCATGTAAAAAATACTTGGACATGTGGACTGATATAATAATGAATTCTATGTATGATGAGTTAATCTTGTGAAGGCCATTTGTAATGTCCACAAAATCATGTGAATGATTTAAAAAATAGATATTTGATTACCTGAATGATTTTTTGGAATAAAAAATTGATCATGTCAAATCCCATTGGGAATCCATGTGCTAATGAAAGATAGTAATTATGAAGTGATCATGGAAAATATATTTATAAGCCAACAAAACTATGAAATAATTAAAGACAAATGGTTTGATAAAACACACATGAAGGAGGGAGAGTTCATATGAGATCGAAGTATCACATGATGTTAAGATTCTTCAAAAGGAAAAAAATATATATGAGTAACTGAATGAATTACAAGAAATGTGTATTATCTTCTTGAGACCATTTCATTAATCAGGAAATGGATATCAAATATGTTAACAGATCATGGGATGAATCTATGGCATGTTATCTAGATCATGTGAAGGGACTTCTACATGTTATCTTAATCATTTTATTCCTCGGTAGAAAAATTTCCCAAATAATATTCGGTCTTTTATACTAATAATGATGAAAATGATGGAATATTCATTGGTATGAATTTATGTTTTTTTCATTAAAATGAATTTCATGATTTGTGTTATCATTTCCTTGATCATGTGAGGAAACAATAGTCATGATATCCTAGAACATGTGAATCCCATAGACATGTCATCCAGGATCACATGATGTATGTGGAATGATATTCATTGATCACATTAAATTCCATAGAGATATTTTCTATGTCGTATGAATAATAATATTCATATAATCCATATTCATGAAATAAACTTGTCAACGTTAGTTTTGTCATACAGTACACCTCAAACAATTTAGTAATATCATGCGACAAACTCTGTACATTTTATCTAGGTTCATAAAAATCCATTTGATATTTTTGTATATTCATGTGAAATACTCAAAAATGATAGCTGGATCGCATGATATCCCTCATAAATTTATGATTTAATCATGAAAAATTCACTGAACTTGTTATTTGGTTCATTAATATTATATGGGCATGCAATCTAGTTCATAAAAATCAACATGTACATGTTATGCTTGTCAAGTATAGTCACCCTGAAATGTAAATATTGATCATCTAATGGTCCCTGGGCATGTATGATTAAATCATTTGAACACCCATATACATGTCATACTTATCATGAAAGAAGCCTCAGACATGCAGACCATTTTTAGAAGACAACATCCGATGGGTTAAACATGTCTATCATACAATGTGGATAGGTCAGTAAGACACCATGGATAGGTAGCTCCAACCCCACCAAACATGTCAACCTTTCCATTCATAGATACAAGGAAATGTACCCTTGAACCGTGTGAACCCCCAACCATGGGTCTTTGGTCAATCATTCCCATTTAATATTGTAACGTTTTATAATGGGATTGATTTATGCATACATGAAACATTATTTTTATTATGGGATATTCTTTCCATACAATCATGCATAATCGACCTTTCAAGGTACCCTCTCTTTATCCACTAGTGGATAAGGGATATATATATATCATAGGAATTCACCATGATGTATGTCTCTCAATATTCCATTTACACTAATTAATAGAGGACAACCCATATGGATATATCATTAATTGAATTCAATCAGATGATTATGAAACATAACTAAAAAAAATGGATATATTTCAAAGTATAAGTATGATACAAGGGACACCTTACCTAATCATGAGATCCATATCATGAAATATTTCAAGGATGGTTCAATTCATATGTCCCATATCTGTAAATATTGTTCCCAAACACTTATTACCTCTTGTTTCTCACACCAATAACAAATCATGATAGATTAATGATTTTCAACAATCATATCACTATAATTACAAAATTATCCCAATAAATGATTCCTATATATATAATCCCCTTTGAAAACCATAATACAAATTCCTACTTATATGGTAATCCATAATGATGTTATTACCAAAGGAATTCACATATTGATAAATTCAAGGAATATATCCCTCATGATTATTAATTAACATTCCCCACCATTAATTGGGTTGATGACAGACTAGCCAATGAATACTCTGATTCATTTTATAAGTATGATATATAATATTCCTTCCAAAGTCCAGACCTCTATCCACAAAGCCTAAATTCTATGATCTACATCCTTCCATAATGATGTTAATTTCATTTTTTATTCTTATCAAAAGACCAAAAAATATGTCAAATATTCTATGTCATATTGGATACATTTTCCCATAAGATTATAATGATTCTTTTTGGATTTTAAATCCAAATAATAAAACCTCAATCTCCTTCCTAAATGGAAGTAAACCTCAAAATACCTTATTAAATTGATTTAAAAAACAATTAGTCACACAATGATAAGTAATGATGGAAAAAATACAGAACCTCTAATACATAAATATGGTGTCAGAAATAGAAACTCATTTTCCATTCACATGGATTCAACAGAGAATTGTTTTATTTGGTTAACCAGTCACGTATCAAAATTTTGGAAATATTCAGAAACATATACTCATCTAACATGGTTTCCTAATTATCAATGGTTTTCAAAACATATATGATCAATGAAACATGGAATGCAGGACCATAAAATTTTAAAAATTTGTGATCCATTTAGAGTTTCTATGAAAGGAATAAAATTATGGACCTAATATAAATAATGATGAAACCACACTCAATCATAAAAAAATAATTCCTCATTCATTAAACAAATTAAATGTTTTTGGAAAAAATAGTATTCTTTATGTAAAATTAAGAGATAATAGAATAACTGAGTAACCATAGTAGATAAGAATCATATTTCCTAAAAATGGGTGTCGAAAAAAAATATAAAATAATAAATAATGGAAAACATCACAAGAAACATGAATCTAATAAACAATCTCACACATGTTGGAAATTTTTAATCCACATTTGATGGAAATTGATACCTCACCAAAGACTGTTATAGAGGATATTGTATATAATATATATTAATAGAGTATAATACTTGAATTTTCATTCCATTAAGTACTATTTCATTAACATATGCAATTATGAAAATGATAAAACTCCCACTAAAACACTTATAGATCCTATGTTCACATTATTTATTTATGATTTCAAATTCATTTATCGATATATCAAACTGAATGTTCAATGAACTTGATTTTTTAATTTATCCCATGATATATATTTAAAACTACAATAAATTTTAGTCATCCTTTGGAATCACAAAACAATTTGACTGAGTTGTATAGAAAACTTCCCTGAAATATTGTTTAATTTGGGATATTTTGAAAACCATTTTTTTAATCCAATAGTCATTTTAGTACACTATAGAATATAGAATTCTGTTGGATTTCAGTATTTTAATTGGTGAAAATGATTCACAGTAGAAAATTCCATAATTATGCTCAAACTAATTTCCATTTGTTTTCCCTTATAAGTATTTAAATACCTACTCATTTCTAGTTTTTCATGAATATCCATTTCCATATAATATGATAACTATTATCTATATTTTCAACAAATTTTTAATCATTTTTGATAAAAATAATCCATTTCAAAATTCATAGAATATATACATATATAAACATCCATGTCACCTACAAATTCCATATAGATAACATTATAATTAATTTCAACTAATAGTTATCCCCATCCTTAGTGACTTGAAATTATTTTCATTTGTCTTATCTATATTCCCTTGTACTCCTACACAAAAATAGTGTCTTCACAATGTCTTCATCCATGGGTATTTTTAGATTCTATTCTTCTATCATCACTTGTATACCTTGATCCTATATTACATAACTTTCTATCTCACTCCCACTATCCACCTCCAATGGCCTGAATGAATTCAAATATTTTTATTATTGATAAGACCCCCTTTTAAGGGAAGAAGGGGTAAAACCCAAAGGACATCATGGAATTAACACAATCATGCCCGAATGATGAAAGAGTGAAAACCAAACTTAACACCAAAGCATCCCCTCCCCAGCATAATAATAATATGAAACACTTTAACAATGAAATGAAAATCGTAAAAAATTTGTCCTATGTAAAATCATAGGTCCTATCACATGGCTGATGCTTTACCCTTTCAAAAAATCAAATCCAACAAGCACTACAAGGATGATATGCCAGCCCTGAATCCTCCTCTGAACATGTTCCAAGTGATCGAATCTAGCTACACTAACATCCCACTTACAGGATAAAAAACAGCTCCCACCGGACCAGCAACCATCAAGATTGAGATCATGATTTCACTCATTCAACTAAAATTATAAAACGAATGATTTACAAATCACCTGTATTGTCCATGAAGACAAAGTAATGGGTATATCCTAGTAGAACTCGCCCTCATCTATCAATGATTGAACTAAAACAAGACGAGCCTCATCACGACTACCTGGAACCATTCGAACACATCCATAACAACACAAAAAGGATGAATAAAAAAAATAGATGAAGCAAAATATTCATCAAATAAGAATAGAATATCCAAGACCACATTGATGGAGCATTATCATTGACGGGATCCAAGTAGGTCTGAGAAGACACCACCACTCTAGGCTAGAGCTGAATAGAACCAAGCAATGGTTGAACGCATTCCAGCTTCCAAATTTGTCGAACTGTAGGAGGTAGAAGGTACATGTAGGGAATACAGGGGCCCCTCTGATGGTGAAACCACAGGAAGAACACTAACAATTCACCGAAATCAAAAAAAAATGAAGAGAAAACATTCCTCCCCCTACATGACGCGTCAGAGGAGATGAAGAGTAGCATATGAACACTTTCGAGGTCAAAGGTTACCTAGGACCTTATCTGATGTCTAGAAGCCATCGCCACGCCATGACGATTCACACCAAAGCCATCCCTAGACCAAAATGATGGAAAACATCACCGCACTGACTCTGATATGTGATCAACCTCCAAAAATTGATACTAAGATCTAGACCAGCAGATCCCACCGAGCATAGATCCATATAATTCCAAATCCAAACCATCAACCTGAAACTTTAGCCGACCACTCCGGTAAATGGAATGAAAAAACATCTCTTGATTTAGCTAGCACTTGATATTGTTTTTGTTATTTTTTCCATAACATGTATCCACAAAAGGACAATGGATGATTCACATAACTAGTCAATGATATCACTTTTCTACCAATGGTTTTCCAATCTATACACTTACACAATTCCATTGATGTGTATAAA
This sequence comes from Viscum album, assembly GCA_963277665.1. Classification (NCBI taxonomy): domain Eukaryota; kingdom Viridiplantae; phylum Streptophyta; class Magnoliopsida; order Santalales; family Viscaceae; genus Viscum; species Viscum album. The sequence goes on along the minus strand of OY728128.1, from coordinate 408,240,908 downwards.
GAAATGTGAGTTTATATATAATCCCAAAATCCTATAAATAGTCAACAAATATTGGATTAATCCACCATTGTTATAGATGAGTTTCATTAACATATTACCATGATGGTTCTCAAATAAATTCCGTAATTCAATAAATTTATTAAGAGAACTATACATTTAACTCTTCATATGTACATATCCATATCATCAACAATCATCATAAACATTTATGAGGTAGGATTACCCACAATCATTCTTTAATTGGAAATTGTCAACACGTCTCAATATAAACTAATTTAAATATATTTTTTTCACTTTCACCTATTTCCCTAAATGGGGTTCATGTTATTTTTCTTTGTAAACATAAATGAAATAAAAAAACTTTTATTTAGATTAAATTCATATAAATATATAGCTTTTTTCAATTTGGTCAAATTCTTTTTGTGTACATGGCATGGTTAGTGATTCCAATGTTGTGTGTGGTATGAGTTATACGATCTAGTGTAACTATCTTTTTATGTTATATGGTTCAGAAATCTAACACATAAATACATTTATTTAAATATTATATTCACTAATATTATCATTAGTTATAAATGAAATAATATATATTCCATAATATGAAAAAATTAGATATTTATCATGTCTAGATAAACAAATAAATATTTTTTTAACTAAGAGAGTATAATAAATATCTATAAAACCCAATATAATGCAAGTAGAAAACATGATGTTAGAGTCCCAAATAATAATTATAGCATGTTTGTATCTAAATGATTCAAATTAGTCAACATCCCTTAATAACTATTTTATAATATACTTTGTTCTATTATTTTAATATATATATGAGAACCACATGTTGTATCTAATAAATAATAGTTTAAATGAATAAAAATAACTTTATAATTAATAAACCTAATGTATCATATTTTTTCTTTTTATGGGTGTTGTATTTATACTAGTAGCTCTTCCATCCACATATGAAATAGATAGATGAATTTTCATTTATTATTTGATTTGATATATATCTTATTGGAATGGTGTTTTGAAGATGATTAAGATTTTGTGATCTTTATTTATTTTATATTTTATTAAAAATATGTACAAAATTGATTTTTTTCATTATATAATTATCATCATCGATAATTAGGATGAAAAGTTATCTGAGATACCTCAACATGATTTTCATATTTATAGTCACAAGTAATGTTGATAATAACATAGTTATGATGATATAATGATATCATTTTGAAGTTCATCTGGCATATTAAATCCTTCAACACCTAAGTGATCAATGTTTCCTAAGATTTTAATTACTAGAGGATTATATGGAATATGATATATATGTTTAATCCAAAATATCTCATTGTATATCTCATTTTATTATTATCTTTATCTATATTGATTTTCAACACAATGATTCAGGTGAATTATATAAGATTTATTGTCTTTATGTGAATTTTTTAGTTCATTTTACATGGATTAAATTATTAAACACTACGAATCATCTACATCTCAAATGTGGTTATCATAAATATAGAACTCCTCATCACTCTTCTCCTTTTTATGTAGATAATTACGATATAATTATTTTACATTATTTTTAAATAAGGTGATTTGATAAGAAAAAAAAGAAAAAAAAGAAACAATATAAAATTATTGAGGTCTAAAATAAAGAAGTCCTAAGAAATACCCTATCATGATGTTTACCCCTCAAGTGTCAAATATCCCATGAAAGTGATGAATGTAACACACTCTCCTTGGGAACCCATGGAAGAAAGCAAATGGATTACTTTGTTCACTTATTTCACATTGTTAAGGATGACCATCGTATTTTTGATAAGGCTCTTACACATACATATGATATAAGTGATTGACAGTGGGATGAGACTTAATCCATCTAAGGAATTATGAATTATTATAGAGCATGTTGCAACCAATTAAAGTCCAATTTTATTATCACTACATAAGAGTGTTCCCATTAACATCAAGCTCTATTTTTCTTGTAGGGAGTTGACTCTACTAATGTTTGTGGTTATATGAAGAATGTAGTAGCCCAAAGGATAAAAAATAACACTACCCCACATGAAACACATAATAAAAGAGACATATGTGTAAATATTAAAACACAGATATTAATATAAAAAGGAACCTATGAAAACTAGTTCTTATTAAGGATTGTGTGCTGGGAAGTTCTTATATCTAATATAGAATGAATGGAGGAAGAATATTCCTATCACATTAGGAGACTTATCAGGTTGACCAATAGGTTCAAGGTTCTAATACCAAGATATATAATTTTTCATATGATCAATTCATAGAGAGATTTGTTCCCCACCTTTAATATACACTAATATCCCCCTAATAGGATTTGGGATGAAAACTTATTCTTGAGGCCAAAAGTTCGCGCTACTATGAAACAAATATCATGAAAAAAGATACCCAACTGATCATGGCAATATAAAAATGTTAAATCACAAAATGTGTTCAACACAATACACACTCATTCACATTTTAAGAACATGATTTTCAAGGTGTCTTCCTAACACATGCTAGAGTATTAGAACCATAACACTATGTTCATTCTTGTTTGAATTATATTTGTATGTGTTGTTAAATCATGGTTGTTTACTACCACATGAAGAAGCTGGATTTTCTAAGGATCTCCATACTCAAAATAATCTCTTTCAAGCTATCAACATAGTTTGTTGGAATTTTCCCTATTTTAGATTCATTCATATATATGAACCCTTATGAATATCCTATGAATATGAAATAATCAGATTTTGAGTTCATCACATTGATGTCAACGATTTCATGTTGGTTCTTTTCTAGAAATGCATGGATAAAAAGAGGTTTCATACATTATTTCATGAATGTTATTTACTGTTTTGGGAAAAGGGAAAGATAATATCAGAAATGACAATGATGTGGTGACAAAAATTAATATAAAACCCACCCACAATTCAACAGATATAGAATTAATGAATCGAGATATAAGGTTAACTCATTGGAATCAATGAATATAAACTACCCCATACTAATTTTTCCCATAGCTCCCACATACTTTTCAAATAATAAAACTCTGAGAAGATTATATTCCTCATGAAACACCAAAGACAACTTTACATTCTTGAATTTCATCATGTCTATTTTTTTAATAAATGATACCATCCTTTAAAGACATGGCCACCCATTCCCATGATTCCATGTGTTTCTTTCCATTATTATATGACTACAAAATATACTAGTTAGAGATTATTTAAATTCTAGATATAACTCATTTTGGTACCCCAATGGATGAAACAACATGTATAGTAATATATTTTAACAATCTATTCACATGGTTAGTTATAGAAAAATATTATTGGGAATGAGTTTTCTAGTTCATAATGTGATAATTGATCCAGTAAAAAACAATTTTGAAGTGGTTTATATAAAACCTAATCAAGGGGATCAGGGTATCTAATGAACAATAGTGAAGTTTATTCTCTTCAAATCAAGAAAATTTTCCTCAGACTTGACACATCATTTATGTAAATGTATCAAAATATTAATGTTTATCTTCTATCGAATAACATGGTTAACACTCCATTTTTTGGATTCCTCTATCGTCTTGCAGATACCATAAATGGATCTATTACTTGAATTGATATCATAGATGTTATAAGTCTACAACCTAAAATGGTAAAGGAGGACACAACCTATAATGATTATATTATTTATAAATTGTACGGAAACATCTACAGTGAGAATTAATGGTCTTAAGGATAATGAATATCTTTCCATTAAGAAACATTATACCTTGAAATAATTATAATTTTATCCTTCAATTATATAAAATATCTTAAGGAACTGAAACACATATACTTGTTATCAGTGGTCCATGAGAATAATCACATGAATGCTAACACAATGATAATAATGTTCAATTATAGTTTATCATTGTTCGTGTTAACATCTATCATGATTTCCATAATTTTTTCAAGTGTATTTTTAATGATATCTCTAATCACTTATTTGGCCAAACATATAGAACCTCATATTTTCCTTAAATGGATGAACCAATGTTGTTATTTAGAGATCTATCAGGGATGGTCAAATTATATCCTTTTGTTGATAACGCGAACCAACACCTTATAATAAATAATTCACATGCTAATAGGTCTATTATGGAGGAGGGAATATTTTTTTTTAATCATATGAGTAAGAACGATGGTAGAGGAAATTTCTACATATGGAATACTTCCTCCAAAAAATAAGGAATTCACAATATACACCAGGTCAATCCTAATCTTATTGAATTAGTCCATGTAGATTGATATAGATAATCCATTGAGGGATGATTCACTCTAAGGGTTTAGGAAACACACTACAACATGAATATCATTATCATTAGGAGTAGATTAAAATAATATGTTTTCGATATTAGAAACCAAATAAGGAACGAAATATAAAATATATCTATCACCCCACATTTATCCTTCATTCATATAGGGGTTGGAAACTACGTGATGAGTTTTGAAATATATCTCATACATACAATTAACCAACACAATATTAATATTTGGTGTCATTTTCATGTATAATTTTTCATCTATTGATAGGTTTAATTTTCATAATTCATACATTAGAAATTATGTTTTCTTACCACCTATAAAAATGCACTTTATAGTATAATGTTTGGGTCCATATTTCATGCATATAGATTGGGTCAGACAAAATATTCATTTTGTTAGAAATATCACTTAATGTAGTTTCATTACATTAATTTTATAGATAAGAATCATATTTATTAATTTCAAATACATTCTTATCCAGGTAATTAAAACAAGATGGATGGTTTCTAGTCCAAATTTAATTATCATTGTTAATGAATATAATCTTTTTTTGACCACCAATCCAAGAGCACCCCTCTGATGAATTATTCTATAAAAATATAAAAACATGATGATAGTTCGGGGAATTGAATAATAGATGGGAGAAATATAAATGGTTTCCTCCAACATTGATACGGGTCATGACAACATGAATTATGAAATGATCATAAAGGATTAAAATAAGATTTTTTACCATGGATTATGGTTTAGTGGATATAGCACAAAAATTTGTAAGGCATCATTTGATGCCACACCAAGTGAGAGATTTCCCATTTAGGTTATATCACAATGAGAATCATTCTATTGATTGTCCTATATATAGCAGTCTATTGTTGTTAATTAATTTGAAGTTCTCTTGAAGGGCCTTCTGGGGGAAATCACATCCCCCATTACATTCATTTAAATCAGAAGTGGATTTCTAATCTCTGCTCATTATTCCGGATGAATCCACTGTGTGTAAGTATCAATGACCATGAAATAAGGATTCTATTTTCGGAGTATCCCATTTGGGGTAAAAAAATATATTAATGAAATTTTAACCTCTCTATTGACCTTCATTTTAACAATGTGGTTAGAAGCGGCTATCAGTTCCACTGATATGTATGGATTCTTAATGATCAATATGTTGTGGTTTTTTGGGTTAGTGTGAATAATAATACACAACATTAGTTTGTGCACAAAATCATCTATACTAGATTGGAATTTTTTGGCCTCAATCACTACAACTAGCGATGTTATTTTCCAACTTAGTTATTTTAGATCACATTTTCTTTTTTGTGTACTCTTCAATACCGAAATTCGTAGATATATTTTATCAACCATTTAATCCATGAAACATTAATTATAGTGTGGTAAAATTATCATTATTTAATTTAGTTATGTCAACTAAACAATATCATAACAACTCCATGATAAATGTAAGTTTCCTAATGTGTTGAAAAAAAACCTTGTTCTAGGGTTTCATAATAAATCAAGTAAAATAAATCATAGTCTGAAAAATTATTATATTATGGGAATTTATTTATTTTTTGAAACATTTTTCCAAATTTATCCTTTAACAATATCGTCACGACCCCATCCCCACAATGTGTACCCCTCCTGGGTCGGCAATGTGAGAAGGGAGATAATGACCCTCGATTCCCGCCTCCAGTAGGCCCCGGGTTGGTGACTAGCACCAAGGGTATAATACACACAAAAATGGGAGGCATTACCATCTAAGAGAACACATGGAGAAGAGAGAGATAGAATAGAATCCAATCAACTCCAAATCAGAACTGAGATATAAAAGAAAACCAAGTACATATATGAAATGTCATGAAAAAGTACTACAACTGATAGGGGAAACTAAAAGTACCCAGAAGAAAGTAAAAACGACAGTGACCACAAGCCCGAACAGCTCCTCCTCCAACCACAAGCTAGAAGTAACCAGATTGACCTCCAACCTGCTCCTAGTGACTTGAAAAAAAAGTTTATATATACATAGGGTGAGTAAAAAAGTATACTCAGTAGGATCCTCCCCAAGACTCTCGTGCAAAAGTAAAGAAAGAATGCAAAAGCCCAGTGAACAACAAGTGAAACTAACTCGTCACCTAAACAGGTATACTATGTTCCAAACCCCACCATGGCTACACTCACCAAGTAACGCATATAAGAATATAGAATATAGTAAAGAATATCCAGGGTACCCCGCTACTACTTCCCCACTGGTTTTCCGCTTTTCCCCAACGACATATGTCATGTGCATCTCTCTCCAAAGGCTTACCCATAGACACCTGGGCTAATCTCCACAATCTGCACCTCGTGCACCACATAGGCTTGCCCGCAGACACCTGGGTGAAGATCCACACCGTCCTCAAAACCAAAAAAACCAGGTAGTTTCGGAGAGCCACCACAGCTCACATAACATGTATCATACGTCGGGTATAATACCTCAAGCCATTATAGCCCATACTCCGAGTAAGGATCCTCAAGCCATTATAGCCTATACACGTTACACATATAGTAGTCCATAGGATACTATATTCAGAATATATGTGTGTGAAATAACCACAAGCCATTACAGCCCTCTACACAAATATATGGGTAAAACTAACCACTGTGCCTACCAGCACAATGATCTACAAAGAGAAGAGAGAGGGGCCAATGGGGGTAGTCAGCCATTCAACCACCCATCAGAATGTTGGGGAAAACACCCCCCAGGGCTCAGAATCCCCGGGGTGTCGGTCGCCCTTACCGACAGGGTGGAGTAGCGTATAGAAACACAAAATTACAGAATATATATAACTCACAACCACACTATGGGCATTACCTAGTCATAGGAACAACTGTAGCTAACGTCTCTCAGACTCCAGGCAGCTACTTCTAAGACTAGGCATCTTATAAGCACACAACCATTTGAAGAGCTTTATTATATTACTCCATTATCATTTTATCAGTTCCACTGTACGTTAATTAATTAGTTAAACATTAATTAACCATGAAAAATTTACCACATTAAACTAAATTGGCATCACATTCAAAAACTGCTCCTTTTTAGGTTTCACATCATTATTAAATTCCAGTTTCTCCATCCCCGTGGATTATCACCATTTAAACAAAATTTCACTATGGAATTACTTTCCCATATTCCTAGGCATTTTAGAAAAGCATCCTATGCTACTAAACACAAAGGGGATCAACACGGCGAGTAGATATACTACACATCGAGTCATTGCTTCCTATAGCAAGAGCATAGTCTCATCCACCATCGAGAGGCTAAACACGGAAAGCACGTGGCATACCCCGCGTGTCATCGCCTCCTTCGGAAAGAGGGTAAGAAATACCAGCTGCCTTGAGCAGTGGGGAAAAGTAAAGCAGATAATCAACCAAACCAAACCACCAACATCAAACCATCAAATTCGTCTCATACCATCATCCTTAGTGTCCTCACCGACACCCACATGCATAAACTGATGCATCTCGCCACACTAGGTGTCATACGCAGCCACAACCACAAGTACCCATACCTCCACATATCACAACAGCCATCCAGGCTCACATCAAATCACAAGCAGCCGGAAATCAAAGATCACAAAATGGGCTCTCGGCCCTTTAACAAGGCATTCAGCCTTCATACAAGATGAGCACTCAAAGCTCAAAACCACAAGGCATTCAGCCTTACAAGCAAGCGGGTAACTCAGAACCCTTTTGAAATTATCGAACTAATAGTTCTTTAATCCATTTTTAATTAACAAATTCATTAACATGCCTCTTTATCTTTAGCCAATTATTTAACAAATAATTCCGGCTTTACATTCTTTATCAATTTACATCATGAACGGGAAACTAATTAAAAAAAATCATAGATATCACTCTATCTAGGAAAACATGAAGCAAACCGTTATCACGGTACAAAGCAACAACATGCGATTAACCAATTCTATTAATTCGGTTCAAGTATTTAATTAGGTCAATTTTATTGTGATCTAAAGGACTAAATCATGCTAATTCTATAGTTGCACATAAACAATTAGAGAAGCCATGAATCCCCTACCTCAAACAGTTCCTCACGTTCTTTATCCACACAATAAGTAACGATCCTCCCCTCGCGACAACTGCATCCACCAGAGGATGCTGTGGTATGACAGTACCAACCAACCCTAAGAAAACCCATTAGAATCTTGGAAATTACATGGTATAATTATGGAAAGGAGGATAGGAGAAGATAAACCCAAAAAGAATGACGATACAACATACCTTATATCGAAGATTGATCGACACGGCTCGGATGCATCCAAAACAGAGCAAAACCAATCCTAGGAGTAAAGATTGATTGTGAAACTCATATGGAAAGGATTGAACGGTTCTAGTGCCTCTTAGATGAGAAAAAAGGGAAAGAACAAGAGAGAATGATGTCTCGCCCCTTCTTGAAGATTTATTGGGGTGACGGTTTATGATCTGATTTATTCTCCATTAAAAACGGATCACATTAACCCACACAGTTTGACCATGTAAAAATATCCCGGCCTTAGGAATAATTAATATAGAATTTATGGCCTTTGAATTGGTCTTAAAGTCCTTAAAATAAGTTTTTAAAAGTATTTTACATCAAAGAAAACATCAAATTTGCGAAGCTGGAAACACTGTTCACATACTCATAAAATTTGGCAAAGTATGGAATCTGTAGCTCTTATGAAGTCTGGAAACACTGTTCATTCGTGAAATTTGGAAAAGTGTAGGCCGAGCTACTTGTAAGCGGAGGCTACCGGTAGACCGAGCTACCGGTAGGCAGAAGCTACCGGTAGGCCGAGCTACTGGTAGGCAGCAGCTATCGGTAGACCGAGCTACCGATAGGTAGCAGCTACCGGTAGACCGAGCTACCGGTAGGCAGCGGCTGGGGGATAAGTCACCTTGACCTCCCGGAACACCTCCAACAACATATTTTCACAACGTAGCGCACCAGAGAGGTCTGGGCCATTACATTAGATACCTCTCAAAACATTCTCGTCCTCAAGAATTAAAAACCAACTCAGAAGAACAGAGGGGTCCGAACAACCACCCCATAAGATACCTCTCATGGAAAAACCACCATGAGTTGTTCGAAAGCTAGAAAAAAACAACGACATCCGAGAATATGGAAACAAACAATACATATCCAAACAATTCAATCATAACATCACACAAAAAAAGGTACATAAATAAAACATGAAATGTCTAACCATAAAGGAAACATCATTACATGAAAAGAGTTAAACATTAAACAACTCTGTGTACTGAGCACGTATCTGTGACTCACTCACCAAGGAACTCTCCTTCATGCCACCATGGTGCCACAAGACATGAACTAAACGAATAGAACGCCCACACAACACCTTCTCCTTGCGGTCTTGGATCTCCACAGGTCGCTCCTCGAAGGTTGCATCATCGTCAATATCGATCTCTCCCCAATAGATAATATGAGATTCATTATGAAGATAACGACGGAGCTATGATACATGGAAAACATCATGTATCCGACTCATCTGAGGGGGATGTGCAACTCGATATGCCATAGCTCCAACACGAGCCTGCACCTCGAAAGGCCCAACAAACCGGGGAGAAAGCTTACTTCCACGACCAAACTTTCACTTCCCACTGCGAGGAGTAACCTTCAGAAACACATAATCCCAAACATTAAACTCTAAGGGTCTCCTCCTTTGATCAGCATATGATTTCTGACGATCTTATGCTGTCTTCATCCTCTCACGAATCACCTGAACCATCTCTGTTGTATTCTGCACTAGTTCTGGTTCAAGAATTGCTGACTCTCCGACCCCAGTCCAGCACAACGGAGAACGGCATGGTCGGCCATACAAGGCTTCAAACGGCTCCATACCGATGGTAGAGTGGAAACAATTATTGAATGCGAACTCTACCAAGGGTAAGTGCTTCGTCCATGAACCTCCAAAATCAAGAACACAAGAGCACAACATGTCTTCAAGAGTCTGGATGGTTCGCTCTGTCTAACTATCCGTTTGAGGATGAAAAGTAGTGATAAGGAACAGTTGAGAGCCAAATGAATGCTGGAGACCTCTCCACATCCTGGAGGTAAAATGAGGATCTCGATCAGAAATAATCGTCCTAGGTACTCCATGGAGTCTCACCACCTCCTCTAGATACTGCCTTGACAAAACTTCCACTGAGCTTGACTCCTTGATTGCTATGAAGTGGGATTATTTTGTTAAACAATCCACTACCACCCATATTGCATCATGTCCTCCCGGAGCTCAAGGTAAACTTGTAATAATTTCCATTGAGATGTCCTCCCACTTCCAATGAGGAATCTCTAAGTGTTGGAGAAGACCACCAGGAACACGGTGTTCTGCCTTCACCTTCTGGCAGACTAAACATCGAGACACACATTCTACAATTGTACGCTTCATCCCAGGCCACCAAAACTGACTCCTTAGGGATCGGTACATCTTCATCACACCAGGATATACCGCCAATGGTGAACTATGGAACTCTCGGAGAACCGTCTCGCACATCGCCAAGGGAACAAAAAGCCTGCCATGATACAACACTCAGTGTTGTTCATCCTCTGACCAACCATCAGGGGCCTCACCACATACAACTATGTCTCTCCAATAATCCACCTCTAGGTCACCCAACTGAGACTCTTCCGCCTTCTGCATCAGGGATGACTGCACTGTCATCTGGAAACGACAACTTCTACCCCCAAAATCTCCCATATCAAGATGCAAAGCTGATAGTTCTTCCATCACTCTCCAAGAATCACCAGATTCACGCACAACATCACTACATGACTTTCAGATCAGCGCATCAGCAACAACATTCCCTTTTCCAGGTGTATACGATATTTCAAAATCATATTCCTGCAAGAACTCCATCCACCGACGCTACCGCAAGTTCTAGTCCCGCTGAGAGAAAACATACCTCAAACTCTTATGATCGATGAAAACCACAAAGAGCTCGCCAATGAGGTAATGTCTCCACAACTTCAGCGCAAACACCACGGATGCCAACTCAAGATCATGGGTGGTATAGTTGCATTCATGGGGATGCTACTGCCGAGACCCATAAGAAACAACTGACCTCTGCTGCATGAGAACACAGCCTAGCCCCATATGTGAAGCATCACATAAAACATCAAACTGGACTCCCTCCGCTGGAAGACAAAGGACAGGATCACTTACCAACTTCTCCTTTAGATACTTGAAAGCAGTCTGACACTGATCAGTCCATATGAACGCTTGGTCCTTCCATGTCAAAGCTGTCAGAGGAGTCACAACTCGGGAGAAATTAGCTACAAACCTCCTATAATAGCCTGCGAGGCCAAGGAAACTTCGTACCTCTGACACGGTCTTGGGGGCTGGCCAAGACACCACTGCTTCTATCTTCAAAGGATCCAAAACTACTCCCTGTTGGGACACAAGATGTCCCAAGAAACGAACTTCTCGAGCCCAGAACTCACACTTGGACAACTTCCCAAACAACTGATGTTGGCGAAGAACTCCCAAAACGGCTCGTAGATGATCTGCATGCTCTTCTTCAGATGTGGAGTACACAAGGATGTCGTCGATGAAAACCAAAACAAACATGTCCAGGAATTCACGGAACACAGCATTCATCAACCCCATGAAAATAGCAGGATCATTCGTCACGCTGAATGGCATTACAACAAAATCAAAATGCCCATGACGACAGTAGAAAGCAGTCTTCGGGATATCCTCATCCTTTACACGCATCTGATGATATCCTGACCGCAAGTCTATCTTTGAGAACCAACTTGCACCCTTTAGTTGATTGAATAGGTCATCAATCCGCGGTAGAGGATAGCGGTTCTTTATTGTCACTTTGTATAACTGACGATAATCGACGCACAACCGCAAACTACCATCATCCTTTTTCACAAACAAAACTGGTGCACCCCACGGTGACACACATGGCCGAACAAAACCACACTACAACAGACCATCGAGCTGAATACGTAGCTCTCGTAACTCAGATGGGGCCATCCTATAGGGAGACATAGAGATAGGAGACGCTCCTGGCTGTAGCTCGATCCCAAACTCGATCTCTCGTCGAGGGGGTAAGGATACAACCTCTTCTAGAAAGATGTCAGGGTACTCCTCTACGACCCTAGGAAACGCCAACTGTTGAACCTCTGAAGAACTCAGCATCATCCCAGCCATCATGGATGATAAGGATGGAACTCGTCTATGACTCATCCGAGGATCTCTCTCGCCAACAAACACCACTTTCTCTCCATCTTCATCAAAGAAAACAACCGTCTTCCTTTATCAATCCACAATAGCCTGCACCGAATACAACCAATCCATGCCATGTATGACATCATATGGTTGTATTTCCAAACATAGGAAATCTCCCCAGGAGCGGTGTTGCCCCAACACTATCTCACAGTCTCTACATACTTCAAACAAGTCAGCTCGACCTCCAACTGGTGTAGTCAACGCCAATGGCACTGGAAGCTTCTCTACCTCAAGTCCCAAAGCATGGACAAGGGTAGGTGATATGAAGGAGTGTGTTGCTCCTGAATCAAACAAGGCATACACCAAGGTAGAAAACAAAAAAAAGGGTACCTCGAACAACATATGGCTCGCCTGGGGCTGGTAATGCTCGAGCATGAAGTTGACCATGACCTCCTCCATGGCCTCTCTGACCCTGATGATGACCACCACTACGGCAGCGCTCTGCTCTCTGAGGACAGGGAGCGTCATGGGGTTGTCCTCTGCCTGCTACATTTACCCTTTGGTGATCTAAAACTGGTGCAACCTGCTGCTGCTGCCTCGGCTGGAACTGCCTCAACGGAGGAACCTGGAGTGGAGCACCCGGTGCACGATGACTGCTCTGAAAAGTCGGGCACTCCCGCTTCTGATGACCACAACCACCACAAGAGAAACAAGCGCCTGATCCCTTGGCATAGGCCTGGGAGTTGCTGACTCCAGAGAAACGAGATGGGAGGGGCTGGGACCTACCCCCAGGTGAACAGAAACTCTTCTGTCCTGAAAACCAGGAACCCCGGACCACAGCTCTGCTTCGTGAGGAATCATGACGATTCCCCTCTCGTAATGATCCATTCCTTGCCAAAGTCCTCTCAACAACCTCTGCCCTCGTCAGCACCTCAAGATATGTCTTCATCATAAATCGGGTGACCTGGCGCTAGATCTCTGGACGCAAAGCCTCCTCAAAATGCCTCTCCCTGGCCTCATCATCTGGTAACAGGTCTAAATCATATCGTAGAATGTTCCTGAAATGGATTCCAAACTCTCGAACACTGGCGCTCCCCTGTCGAAGGGTGAGAAGCTCCTGGCGACTGGACACCTTCGCAGTCGACGAAAGAAACTCAACTCTAAACCTGTCTCGAAACTCCTCCCATGAGATTGCTGACTCCTCACGATCATCGAGGAACAAGAACCACCACTGCCTCGCTGCTCCACGCAGCAACGTCAAAGCCATGGACACCTAGTGTTCCTTCCGAGCACGAATCAAACTGAATACTATCTCGATCTCCTCAAACCAGTCTTCTGTGATTGCATCTGAAACGGATCCCTTGTACTTCTGTAGACTCTGGCGCTGAAAATCTCGAAGTGTCATCCTCCAATTGTCATCGTCGTCAACCTCTACTCGACGGCAATCTTCTGGAACAGCCTGATGGGCATCGTCTATGTAAACCTAACGAGGACGTCATCCTGGATCCATACATGCAAAATAACAACTGTTAGAGCTCCTAAGCCTGGAATATGGAAGACTAAACAATAATTAATTAATTTTTTTGTTTTATTTATTTTAGGTTACCTATCCCAAGGACTACCCATTCAAACACAAGCGCAAAGAATAATGACGCATGATCTTTTCCTAGGTCTCTACCTTGAAACCGGTATCACTTTGTTTAGTAGCCATCGTAAACATAAAGATCCGTGAAACAGATCATAGGGGGCCCTAAACGCCTATGTCTCTGCCGGTATCCAGTGTTTACCCCACTTTCTAAACATGAATGACACCATTGCCCTACCATCCCATGCATCCTTACCTGTGCCTAACTCTAAACTCCATCATATCCCTCATCCAGACCTTTGATACCACTCTGTCATGACCCCCTCCCAACAAAGTGTACCCCTCCTGGGTCGGCAATGTGAGAAGGGAGATAATGACCCCCATGTACCGCCTCGAGTAGGCCCCGGGTTGGCGACTAGCACCAAGGGTATAATACACACGCAAATGGGAGGCATTACCCTCTAAGAGAACACATGGAGAAGATATAGATAGAATAGACTCCAATCAACTCCAACTCAGAAATGAGATATAAAAGAAAACCAAGTACATATATGAAATGTCATGCAAAAGTACTACAACTGAAAGGGGAAACTAAAACTACCCAGAGGAAAGTAAAAACGACAGCGACCACAAGCCCGAACAACTCCTCCTCCAACCACAAGCTAGAAGTAACCAGATTGACCTCCAACCTCCTCCAAGTGACCTGAAAAAAAAAGTTTATATATACATAGGGTGAGTAAAACAGTATACTCAGTATAATCCTCCCCAAGCCTCTCGTGCAAAAGTAATGAAAGCATGCTAAAGCCCAGTGAACAACAAGTGAAACTAACTCGTCACCTAAACAAGTATACTATGTTCCCAACCTCACCATGGCAACTCTCACCAAGTAACGCATACAAGAATATAGCATATAGAAAAGAAGATCCAGGGTACCCCGCTACTACTTCCCCATTGGTTTGCCGCTATTCCCCAACGACATACGTCCTGTGCATCTCTCTCCAAAGGCTTACCCACAGACACCTGGGCTAATCTCCACAATCTGCACCTTGTGCACCACATAGGCTTGCCCGCAGACACCTGGGCGAAGCACCACACCGTCCTCACAACCAAAAGTAACAAGGTAGTTTCCTTGAGCCACCACAGCTCGCATAACGTGTATCATACGTCGGGTATAATACCTCAAGCCATTACAGCCCATACTCCGAGTAAGGATCCTCAAGCCATTATAGCCTATACACGTTACACCTATAGTAGTCCATAGGATACTATATTCAGAATATATGTGTGTGAAATAACCACAAGCCATTACATCCCTCTACAAACATATATTGGTAAAACTAACCAATATGCCTACCAGCACAAAGATCTACAAAGAGAAGACAACAGAGCCAAAGGGGGTAGTCAGCCATTCAACATCCCATCAGAATGTTGGGGAAAACACCCCCAAGGCTCAGAATCCCCGGGGTGTCGGTTGCCCTTTCCGACAGGGTGGAGTTGCATATAGAAACACAAAATTACAGAATATATATAACTCACAACCACACTATGGCCATTACCTAGTCATAGGCACAACTGTAGCTAACGTCTCTCAGACACCAGGCTACTACTTCTAAGACTAGGCATCCTATAAGCGCACAAACATTTGAAGAGCTTTATTAGATTACTCCATTCTCATTTTATTCGTTCCACTGTACGTTAATTAATTCTTTAAACATTAATTAACCATGAAAAATTTACCACATTAAACTAAATTGGCATCACATTCAAAAACTGCTCCTTTTTAGGATTCACATCACTATTAAATTCCAGTTTCTCCATCCCCGTGGATTATCACCATTTAAACAAACATTCACTGTGGAATTACTTTCCCATATTCCCATGCATTCTAGAAAAGCATCCTATGCTACTAAACACAAAGGGGCTCAACACGGCAAGTAGATATACTACCCGTCGAGTCTTTGCCGCCTATAGCAAGAGCATAGACCCATTCTCCATAGAGACTCTAAACACAGAAAGCACGTGGCATACCCAACGTGTCTTCGCCTCCATCAAAAATAGGGTAAGCAATACCAGCAGCCTTGATCATTGGGGAAAAGTAAAGCAGATAAACCACTAAACAAAACCACCAACATCAAACCATCACATTCATCTCATACCATCATCCTTGGTGTCCTCCCCGACACCCACATGCATAAACCGATGCATCTCGCCACACTAGGCGTCATCCGCTGCCATAACCACAAGTCCCCATACCTCCACATATCACATCAACCATCCAAGCTCACATCAAATCACAAGCAGCAGGAAATCAAAGATCACAAAATGGGATCTTGGCCATTTAACAAGGCATTCAGCCTTCATACAAGATGATCACTCAGAGCTCCAAACCACAAGGCATTCAGCCTTAAAAGAAAGCGGGTAACTCAGAACCCTTTTGAAATTATCGAACTAATAGTTCTTTAATACATTTTGAATTAACAGATTCATTAACATGCCTCTTTATCTTTAGCCAATTATTTAACAAATTATTCCGGATTTACGTTCTTTATCAATTTCCATCATGAACGGGCAAATAATTAAAGAAAATCATAGATATCACTCTATCTAGGAAAACATGAGGCAAACTGTTATCACGGTACAAAGAAACAACATGCGATCAAACAATTCTTTTAATCCAGTTCATGTATTTAATTAGGTCAATTTCATTGTGATCCAAAGGACTAAATCATGAAAATTCTACAGTTTCACATAAACAATTAGAGAAGTCATGAATCCCCTACCTCAAACAGTTCCTCACGTTCTTTATCCACACAACAGGTCACGATCCTCCCCTCGCGACAACTGCATCCACCGGAGGATGCTGCGGTACGACAGTACCAACCAACCCCAAGAAAACCCATTAGAATATTGGAAATTACATTGTATAATTATGGAAAGGAGGATAGGAGAAGATAAACCCCAAAAGAATGACGATACAACATACCTTATATCGAAGATTGATCGACACGGCTTGGTTGCATCCAAAACAGAGCAGAACCAATCCTAGGAGTAAATATTTATTGTGCAACTCCTACGGAAAGGATTGAACGGTTCTAGTGCCTCTTAGTTGAGAACAAAGGGAATGAACAAGAGAGAATGATGTCTCGTCCCTTTTTGAATATTTAATGGGGCGACGGTTTAAGATCCGATTTATTCTCCATTAAAAACGGATCATATTAACCCATGTAGTTTGACCAAGTAAAAACATCATGTCCATAGGAATAATTAATATAGAATTTATGGCCTTTGAATCGGTCTTAAAGTCCTTAATATAAGGTTTTAAAAGTATTTTACATCAAAGAAAACGTCATATTCGCGAAGCTGGAAACACTGTTCACATACTCAAAAATTTTGGCAATGTATGGAATCGGTAACTCTTATGAAGTCTGGAAACACTGTTCATTCATGAAATTTGGAAAATTGTTAGCCGAGCTACTGGTAAGCGGCAGCTACCGGTAGACCGAGCTAACGGTAGGCAGCAGCTACCGGTAGACCGAGCTACAGGTAGGCAGCAGCTACCGGTAGACCGAGCTACTGGTATGCAGCAGCTAACGGTAGACCGAGCTACAGGTAGGCAGCAGCTACCGGTAGACCGAGCTACCGGTAGGCAGCAGCTACCGGTAGACCGAGCTACCGGTAGGCAGTTGCTGGGGGATAAGTCACCTTGACCTCCCGTAACACCTCCAACACCATATTTTCATAATGAAGTGGACCAGAGAGGTCCGGGCCATTATAAATATTATTAATATTAATTGGTTTTTTATGGGATTAACCATGTTATGATAAATCTACCTATGAACCTATGGATAACATCTCTATGAAAATCCTAGATTTAGAAGTTTCATAATGCCTATTCCAATTTGTATCCCCCATTATGGTTTGGTCTTGTCTCATCAAGAACTTCCTCCCCCAAAAATCATTCTATAACATAATCTATAGTCTTTTAAATACTCTTTTAATTGAATGTATTTTATAAATCACATTTTTATCTGAGTAATAAAATTATTTTTTAAAAATAATTATATAAAAAACCATGTACACACTAGTCCTACATAATAAATGAATGATATATGACATATAAGAGACCATGAAATAAAAAATAAAAAAATCAAATCCTTTCAAAAAACTAAATTCAACACATACATATGTTAGGCCAAAGATCATGATCGATGATACACATGCAATGATTATGAATTTGAATCAAATAGGTAAAAAAATTTAATTAATTCATAAATTTTATAAAATAGAAAATACTTAATATAATTTACTCTTTTATTAGAAAATAAATTAATTTTATCTTATTCAGTATAATCATCATACAATTACCATTTATTGTGAATTTTAAAAATTAAATAATTTATTTTCAAAATATTAAAATTGTACACATATATGTACATGATAAAATATCCATGGGTATTTATATTAAATATTATGGTTGTTTTTAATTTAAAAATCAGTCATATGACATATTTTGTACAATGATTTTTTCATAATTTCATAGAAGGCACTTCTAATTAAATAAAAAATTGATGATCTGGATATTATGTCACCTGTAAAATTAAATTATATGTGTCTTTATCACTCAATTTCCATATTATATTCCTATTTCTTAATATTGTGAATAAATAATTAATAATTCTCTATAATATAAATCCTAACGATCGATGTGAAATTTACAATTAATACCACCAAAAACAAATGATGTTGATGTATAATAGGGAAATTATATAAAAATAATACTACCATGTAAATAGGTTAAATAAATTTTGTGTTCATGCTAGAAACACAACTTGTACATTGCATTACCGTATATATATATTACAAACATAGGGTGACTGAATGTGATTTTTTTATGATTATGGAGATCACTAAAAGTAGAAAGTCTATACAACTTGTACTTAATGATAAATTATCTGCAAAATGTATGGATCATGTTTTAAATTATCATGGGATTTTAATTACATGTCATGGTTTGACCCCATGTTCTCTATCATAAAACACATGGACTATATGGAATGTTAAAAATATTAAATGTGTGTAGTTTAGAAATGTCATGTGCCACCAATGATTGTCAACACTTGTTGCATTTGTGTCACACCATATGTATTAATTACATGATGACTCAGAGTCAATGTAAGAATCCATGTGCAATGAATATGTATACACAACATATAAAAATGTTTTACAAGACATGTAACCCTCTGTTATCCATCCATAATTTATGAAAATTTTAGATGAGGTATTCAGATAATATCTCCATTAATTGTTATCTAATACCAGTAATACTTGTAATAAATTATGATGAGGATGAATGTATTTCTATCATGTATCATGACTAAATTAAAACATGAAAACAATGTCTAATATTAAATGTGTAATGATCAC
This sequence comes from Viscum album, assembly GCA_963277665.1. Lineage (NCBI taxonomy): Eukaryota > Viridiplantae > Streptophyta > Magnoliopsida > Santalales > Viscaceae > Viscum > Viscum album. The sequence goes on along the minus strand of OY728128.1, from coordinate 408,221,349 downwards.
AAATTAAATAAATAAATATTATATTGAGTTTGAATTCCTTGAAACAACATGATGGTTATGGGTAGTATAAGAACATATCAGGGATGATACTTATAAAAAATGATTTATTTAATTGATAATTCACATATTTAACAAGACATAAATGATAGGAATGTTGAAAATTTTAAAAATGAATATTTATATTGAAATTATATATAATTAAGAGAATATAAATTTCACATTAAAATTATAACTCATTTAATTATATTTTTTGAAGGATTTTTGTTCTCCTTAGATCATTCATTGATGCAGTTTTCTATCATATGAAAACCTGTTTAGTTTCAAATCATTGATATTTTACGTTCCATGTATGGAATCCCTCTAGTAGTTATCTAAATGTGTTCATTTGTTATCCAAACAACATTGAATGATTTCTATATCAAGTGTGTAAAATTAATAATATTACGATATTCAAATGGGATCTCATTGATAATTATTTAATGTTTAATGACTCATCCCTAGACAGTAATTATTTATATAATGGGTCGAATGTATGATATTTATAGTGTTATTCAGTTTTAAGATAGAGATCTAGATTTCATTATGGATAATAATTATTAGTTTCAATCAACAACAACATAATACGTATAACAATCATTTTATTACCAATGATAGGTTTAATGTACTATATAATAACACCAAAATGATTAAATATTATATTAATGATTATATTACCCAATTTCATGTATTATTATTATAATTATTATTTCTTCATGGAATATTATAATGAGTGCGATGAAAAATTTTATTTTTATAAGCATGCAAATTATAATTGACCACACAAAAACATTGAAATCTTGTCTTCTTAGGAATTTATTGAATACCAGAATAATTTAAAATTTAATCATTCAAAAAATAAATATTATATATTCATGAAATTTAATTATTTCCTTCTGAATTCATAAATATTTATGTTATGTGATCAGTAAATCACAAATAATATTAATCCACAATGATTAATATAATAATTATTACGGTAATTAAATTAAAATAGTATTTAGTTGAGATCAAGTGAATCACATAGTGTTTGACTCTCTAGGATAATTTATCATTTGAATTAAGTGGTATTTATGAAATTCCATGATTATGGTCAAACAATTGGTCATAACATGAGAGAATGTTGAAACAATCACAACATTGATAACTATATATGAGCTCCCTATTTGAAATATAATCCATTCATCTTGAAATTTCTTTATGTAGGTTTTATAAAAAGTTAATCTACCTAAATAGATGATACAAATGTCTATATAATAATGAAAGAAATTAATTACACATTGAATTTGATATAAAATGTGAGGTTTCTATTTCTATAAATGCATTGTTATATTAACTTCCAAAAATTTTGATGGAAAAAATACTTCCCAAACATATTCATTAATAACATGTCCTTTATTACACGCCAATCATAGCCTACATTTCTTGAACATATGTAATCATTGATTAAGTTAGTACATAAACAAACACAACTCAAGAAAATATTTAATAATTATCTTAATTTCTAAGGGACATTTGACACATTCTCATATTGGAATACCTGATGACACATTAACCTGTGGAATTTCTATAGGTGGATTTGTTCTCATAATCTGTCGTCTTAGAGACTACTATGTGTGATATTCATGAGATTATGTCCAATTTTCTATTTATAGCTCACACATAATATATAGGAAACTATGTTCCCCATTGTATAAAGTTATCCCAGCATAAAAATAGTATTATGAATATCATCATGGAATTTCAGGGTTATCATCAAAATGTGGAGATGATATGATCATTATCAATGTGATAGATAATATATTAAATTATTATATTAATTTCATGTTGAGATATTAAGGAAATTTAATAATATATTTTAATTGAAATTATTTTCTATCAATATTCATGTCATCTACAGTACAAACTATTGGTTTGAGGACACCAACTCCAGAAAATGTATATTATATTTTATAGTTTAACAAATGAGAATCAGGAAACATTGGTGACAATAATAAATATGTAAACTGAAAAATATAACATATTTTAAAAATATCTAATGAATTGGTGTTCATTCTAAAAAATATATATATGGTAAAATAACATAAAAAACAAATAAATGTCTTTCTTAAATGAAATTTGAAATATAGAGGATATAGTCAACACATTATAAAATAAAAAATGGGATATAAAAGAAAATGAGGTAATTAGTATTATATTTTATATTTAATAATTAATTAAACATTCAATTTCTGATTAGAATAATTTATCATGTTAATATGAGTAGGTAATTAAACTAATTATAATTTAATCATTTCATGTTGTTGATGGATTTAATATTAACAAATCTATATGTTCAACAAATTTAATATAAATCTGGAAGAAAAATTTAAAATAAATACTTTATCTAATGGATTCTATGGCTATATAAACTACAAAAATTAATAAGTAATTGGTTCAAATTGTAAAATAAAGAATATATTAACCAGAAAAAATTATATTGTCCATATAATATTCCCATATAATATAGATTAAATCAAATTATTAAATGATCAATAAATTCTCCCCTTTATATTTCATAAATCCATCCATAAATCATTATTGATTTTTTAGAATTTCATTGAATGTTACAATCTAAGTATAACATTTTTCAAGATTCATATAGGATTTCCATCAATTACAATTATATAATATTATTGATCTAGTTTAATTGTGTTAACCATCATGTTGATACTAATAATTTAAATGTTGATAATAATGGAAAAAATAACAATGTTAAAATTTATATATAAATATAGCGAAAAATTAAAAAAATAATTATATATAAATAATAAATGAATTCAAACACCTAAAACCACAAAATACAAAATTTAAATTATCAAATAAATATCTAAATTTAACTAATATATAATGAAATCAAAAAATAATTAAACAAGAATCTTTTTGATATGAAATTAGAATGTATCAAAATAATTCAAACTATACAATGATTCTATTAAGGATAAATATTGAAATTCCTAAAGCTCAATGTGATTTCACTACATGCTGGGAAAATCACAATTCATAATCTGTAAACCATTTATAAAACCTCAATAAGGAATTCATAAAAAATTACAGGGGGAGAGGAGGAAGATTAATTATTTTTTGATTGAGTAAGATCATTCATAAGAATAAAGTATCATGTTGGATTCAATAAAGGATGAAATGGAGTAAAAAAGTTATATTATTCCTTAAATATTATTTCATATATAAATTTTATCCCTATATAAATAATATTGGGTTTATTGAAAAAATAAAAAAATAAATTCATATCCCACTTTTAATAAAATCTAGTGGGACTCCTTGAAGAACCTTTTGTAGTTTCATTGTCCACATGGTGGAAGTCCCATAAGAAAAAACGTATTATAATAATCAGTGGTTACTCAATGATAAGATTTTGGGTTCATAATGGTTATATTTATCCACTTATATATGATAATAACACTCAAACACATTTAAAATATACATATCATCTTTTATATATCTTTAATTATCCCTAATTATTCCCTTCAAACATCATAATGTACAATAAAATTATTTCTCTCTATATATAAATCATTACACTATGCCTTTCAAATTTTTTCACTATTATTTCCCTAAATTAAACTAAAAAATAACACATAAATCGTTAAATCATAACTTATATCAATATAATGAGTTTTAAAATATCTTATAGGACACCATAATTTATAGACAATGACTCAACAGAAACTCATATTTGACCAAAAATAAATCAATTATTATATAAGATAATTTTATTACCTCACCACATAAAACATACCCAATTTCATAACATATATAACATATATAATAAATTTTTTATTATAATGAAAATATGTATCCAACCATAACGTAGGGATTATTATCCAAATAAAAAATCCCTAGTGGTTACATAGAACATAATGGGTCTCTAAAAATTTACCATAACCTTATAAATTAAAAATTGTATGTTACATTGAAAATGAATTATAATTTTTTAGAGATCTATGGAAAGGTAAAGGTCTCAAACCCATTTAATGTAATTAATTAATCATTGGGGTTTTGTTGCCCAAACGACAAGGGAACCATTATCTATCAATGATACTAATGATCATGAAGATTATTTTACCCTATAACATATATAGGTCACCCAATATCTAAAAACGATATCATCAAATATGATGATTACTAACCACTTTCCCAATAACATAGTCTCATTTTTAGTAATGGAAGTGATAGATCAACGGATTCCGGACCCTATTATTCAACTCAAATTTCCACTCATGTCCATTGTTACCATCATCCTAGTATTATGTCGATTCCATAAAGAGCCCTCTAGATAGTGATCTATAATAATGACATCATTTCAATTTAATTAAAAATTAAAATATGATTAAAAATATAATTCTCATGGATATATCCAATAGAATTATTTACTGACATCTTCATTATCAAAAAAAAGTCATTATATTCTTGTATTTCTATCCATAACATGTCTTTATAAACTAAAACAATAAGAAACAAACAATACAGTAATGAAAATGATTCAGATGATATCCTAGAATTGATATCATTTTTATTGGTTTTAGCAGAAAACATTCATCTTATATAGGAAATATAAATAGAATATAGTTTGAATTTATTATCTATTCATCTAGTCAAGTTGGTCATCCACTCTGGTTTCATGAAGGACTAGTGGATAATCCCCAGATATCATAAACCTAGACTACATACCCAACACAATTCCATTGTAATTAATTATTGAAATAGGTAGATTATATAACAATATATCACATCATTTTTCAACATTGAGAGAATTTGATCCTAACAAAAATCTTTATCAGTAGTTACAAAAACATATTAGGAGCACTTTACATATTTATTTTAATGAATATAAGGTGTCATGCTGGATTTAAAATATATCTTATTACCCATTAAAAGATTCCCATGTGTAATTATTCTATTAAAACAAATTTAGTTATCTGGCGAACATCCACATCAAAAATCATCTTTCAGAATATCAATAACAATTTATGATGTTCGAATAACTAAATAGTGGTCACCATTGTTTTCTATATTAGGAAATGAACACAAAAAGAATGTAGAATATTTTCTATCCAAACCACCACAACATACAATTTCAATGTATTTAAATTACTATATATTCTACTGAAACCATCTCCAATGAAATTTATATAATTATAATTATAATTTATTAGAAAAATTTCACTGAACAATACTATTTAGTTTCCCTATTTGGACATTGAGGTTATTTTTTAATAAATTTATTTTTTTGAAATACTAGGGTTATGTTTTAGACATAATTGATTTCCACATATGTCCATACAAAGGGTACATGAATCATTTTAATGGGTCACACATGTATCTCACACATAATCCTAATACATGAACATGAGGGGTCAGCCCTGTTGCAGCACCCCAAACAAAAAATCAAAGAGAAAGTGTTTATATTCTTTTAATTGGAATGATTAAAAGCAATCAATTATATGAGGATGAATCTATTTAGTAGTCTTGGTAAACAATATACATACATGAGTCTTTCATTACAATTTTATTCAATAATTATAACAAAATTTAGTAATTTTATTGGAAATATTATTCATTCAATTATTTCCGTTAATATCAATCATAGAATTCTTATGAGTTTATTGTGGAAGTGAACCAAAATTAGGACGATATTAAATTCATAGTAAGGATAAACAATATAATAAGAATTAACGACTCTATGCTAATAATAATTATTTCATTGTAAATAAATGAACACACATACTATATAATAAAAAATAACGAATTAAGTACATAAAAAATATTGAAAGGCGATAAATGGAAACATGTGTCATTCAAATAACCGGATATGGATAAATCAACATGTAAAGGGGTGAATCTAAAACACATTCTATTTAATAAATGAAGAAAAAATGATCATTATTCAAATATATGTCAACAAAAAGTCTCATGGATGAATTTTTACTGGAACAATATGAGGTAAAATCATAATTATTTGACATCATGTATCTAGCACATGAACCGCATCCATCAAGAAGATTTACAAGATTGTTAAATTATTTGTGTAGAAACTTGTCCAGTCTACAAGGACTCAAAATCCAAGGTTTTTCATCTAACTAGTTTCATCTCGTGAGACTACTAATGAATTGATGGGATATAATTGTCCCCAAACGCCTATGACATCCTATTAGAGTCCCCATCCCATGAATTTCAAGTCCAAATCTTTCCTCAAATAGAATAAAGAATATGAATTATCGAATATACATATTGAATAAATGATTTAGATTTATCAATATTTACACAATTAATTTAATTTCATTCAAATTAAACACAACAAAAAATGTTATATAATTTTGAAAATGAACATATCCATGATAAATGATATTGATATTTAGGGGAAATTCATTGTAAATAATCATATGAAATTGAGTGTTTCCACATGACTAAATGGAATTAAGCCAGGGAATGTTTATACTATTCCTTTATAAATTAATAAGAAACCATTCATAAGAATATTTGGGATGGTATCAACAAAAAATATCCCAATTGGTATAAAAAAGTATTATTTTCATTGATGAATGAAAATATTATTAAAATATATATTGAAAAATTAATTTTTGAAAATATCCACTTATTTGTAAAATCTCGTTAAGAAGATTTCTTTTAAAATCCATTGAAAAAAAATTCTTTGAAAATTATAATTTTAAACGTGAAAACAAATATTCAATGAAATAATGGTAGTTAAACACATAAATTTCGTATGAGGTGAAAAGAACATTCCATTTTCACAGAAAAAGGGTAGAAAAATGCCTTATTTTGATTAAAACAAGAATATTCCAGTGAATGATTTCATATAATATAAAAGGGTAAAAATAGATTTAAAAATTATTATTAGAAAGTTTTATACCATTTTTTAGAACATTTTAATTAAATATAGTTTTTAGATGAAATCATTTTTTCCTACTTAAGGCATTAATGATGTCTGGTTTTCTAAAATAAAAATTTGAATAATAAAGAGTGGAAAAATGTATTAATAGATGAAAAAGGTCATGAATAATCATAGGGGTTGAAGATGGAAGAAATTATGTAATAACATTCATATACATTTCTTGATTGGAATCCCCATTAAAAGATCATTTAAGTTAATCTTCAGTAAAATAAACTTTAAACATTCGTATGTATCCCATTCCACATTGAAACATTTTAAATCCTAAGAATACTAAATTAATAAAATTAAGTTAATGATTTAAATACAAAGAAGATAAAATATGTTATGATATATTATATAAAAAGGGGAGGTATATACACCACAATAAATTAGTGGGGAATGTCAAATTTCTCTCATAGATGTAAAAAGTGAGATGAAAATCTCATACCTTGACTTTGACATGTATTGTGAGTATTAATATTAATGAATAATAAACTTATATAATTATTTAAATTATTTATAACTTTTCATTCTTATCATTACTTTTTTCACCTAGTAATATGATCAACTAATCTACTTAATCAATTTTTTTACGTCGGGTGTTTTAAAAAAAATAGTTTATAGTTCAAAAAAAGTTTAATAGGTAAAATATTTTCAATTGAAACATTATGAAACATATATATAATAATAATCAATATATAATTATCATATTTACATATGAATTATAATTGTGGAACGAATAACTAAATATGATTACAAGAAATGAACAAATGTTACAATCATAGAGATTGTAGGTCGTAAGTATTCATGACTGACGTTCCCATTTTTAAATGATCATTATAAAAAAAAGATAAGTAACAATAATATTTAATGAATGATAATACTATCGTAAATAAATTATTATTTAATCATATATAGTTATATATAGTACTCTTGTTATGTGCATGCAATCACAATATTTTGAGGAAGTAGTAGTCAACACGTCTATAAATGACGTTGTCACTTTTTATTTGTCTGAAAGGGTACGAGAAAAATTAAATGTATTATATTAATAGAGATGTAATTATGTAATGAATATAATATATATGTATTTTTTGTAAAAAAAATTTAATTAAAATCATAATTTATTGATTATATATATAATGTGATCGATTCACATCTCTTTTATGAAATCGTAGTTCACACATCCACAAACAATGTTATTATATTGACAAAAAATCAAATTTATAAAGGTTTGTATTATGAAATAATTAAATAAGAATAAAGGAATAATAATTATAATATATATCATATATTAATATAGTTTCTTTCATAATTTAAAACCATGAATTTATGTAAGGGAAAAAATAATCAACTTTATTCCATGAAGTGGTAGTTCATCGTACATATAAACGGTATGTTCATTACTCATTATATGGATGTTTCTATAAGATTATATGTAAAACACAACATAAAATAACGTAGTATATTTATGATGTTGTTTTTTTAAAATAATAATATATTAATTATATTGAATGGGAACATAATGGAAATAAAATTGATGAGTTCGAGGAATGATGTTACCTTTTTTAGGTAACCCCTTTTAGTTTTCACTAAAGGGAATCCATTGATGGATTTATTCCAAATGAGAGGATTTTAGGATTAGGGTTATTTTTATTGATTATTTGGGTATATATTGGTCTTGAAAAACTTTCATGTAACATGTGAGAAACATGGAAGAGATGAGGCCTTTTATAGCGAAGGAGGAGTGACACTTTTGTAAATTTCAGAAAAGGGAATTTCACCCACGTTTTTCCCATTGAATGTGGATCCAATAATGGACCAAAGTAGTTATAATTTATTAATGGATCTAAATAATTCAAAAAAAGTGATATCTTATATGTTTATATAAAATTTTATTACTTTTGGTTTATGTTTAGTCCATTGGTACACATAACTGCACTTTACTCATTGTAATTAATTTTAGTTACCTTCTCAATTAATTGTATGTAAAACATCTTTTATAAAAATATATATTTTTATGCATAATATTAGGTTTTTTCTTATATTAATCCTATAAAATCTTTTTTATGAATATTAAAAAATTTATTGAATATAATATATATATATATCATTAAAATTCTTTCATAAATTTTAATTAATTTAATTTATAAGGGTAAAAAAGAATTTTGATCATAATAATAGTTTTCTATAAAAACATTCTCTTTATATTAAATTGTTTCTTATATTATTTTCAAATTAATTTGTAACCAATGAATTTATTTTATTGTTTCATAAAACATATATTTTCATAATTTTGTAAATACTACTCATTATAACTGAATTAATGGCTATGTTATATCACAATTTATTTAATAATAATATTTTCATAGTATATTGTTATTCGGTAAAACAATGTCATATGTGTAATATATGATTTCAAGAAAAATAATTACTATGTGTGAAATAAGATAACTCGATTTTATTTTCATAAGATGATATAAACTATATTGAATTAATTTAAAATTGTTAATATATTAAATATATTTGGGTTATTATATCCCCTTATGTGCATGGTGTTGTGTGTTATTCACGTTATCAAATGAAATGTTCCTACTTTATATTTTATAGGTGTTAAACTATATTCATATTAATTAAATTTAATCATCATAGTTTAAACTCAATCATGGTAATATATTTTTTGACATTTCCTATATTTAAATTCAACATCATGTGAAGGGTTCATAAAACATCCTCTAGAAAAAATATAATTGGAAGTACAATGGTCACATGGAATAACATATGAATACGTCTATAAGTAGAAGAGCATTATTGGAATGAAGAGATACAGACATAGAATAGAATTGCTAATATATTAAAAGAGTGATTAAGTGTATTCATCACACACAAAAGTAAATTATCCATAGAAATTTATTGGCATCAGATTAAAAAATCTATGATGATTTAGAAGGAAATTAGTTCAAAAAAGATTATTTTATTAGAAAAACATTTATTTTAATATCCTTTTATTTATGTTGAGAATTTACTTTTTTTCCCAATAATATAGGTAAATATAATTAATTTATAGGCAACATGTTCATGAGAAAAAATATACACTTTTGATTTTCTTCGATCAAATTATCATTCTTCTAAAATATAATGTAGATCCTCGAAGTACTACAATAAAAATTTAATGAACCATCATGCCCGTAAAATTGTTAAATGTATAATTCTTTGTATCTAACTACTTAAAAAAACCTATATAGTTAATACATTAATCCCTAATCCAATAATGTTACACTACTAGTTAATCATTAATATATATTCATAAAATTGTTCAACTAAGAAATGGAATTTTATCTTTGACATTGTGTATGTCAGAGATTGGTGTTAATCCTTCATAACCTATTAGTAAACATTTCAATTCCTACAGTCTTCTGAAAATTGATACGTTTACTTGGCATAGAGGTTTTCCATATTTATAATGTTATTGATAGAAATTATGAAAATAAATATGATGTACATACTTGAAATAATGTTATTCATCAAATAGCCTTTTAACTATGGTTTTCAATAGTTACATAAATAAAAAAATACATCATCCATTTTATTTTATCATAGTTCATTTTTGGTCTGTGGATTATCCCTGGAAACTCATTCTCATTATCTATTAGAATCATTCATAATCACTTGAAATGAAAGTAATAATTCCCCTAAATATATACACTATGTGGGTCAAACCAAATGTATATTAATGCCCATTACTGCGTATAAGGATATTCTATGTAAATCTAAAAACACCAGATTATAGTAGTTACCTCGAGGTAAATCTATGACAAAACCACATCCACTTGTATTATCCATACATGGATTTATTTAGTAGAATACATCACAATATATTCCTTACCAAAAGTATAGGACATTCATAAATACATGTCCTCAAATTTTAACTTGTTCTTATGTTCTCTAAAATATGTATTCTTAAATATAGTTCCAAAGGATGCTAAAAAACTAAATTTGATACCAATTTTAGCACCCCAACACCAAAAATCATTTAGCTTTTGTAGACTACCAATACATTGATAGGAATATAATGAATTAAATACTGAAGTACAAAAGTGTTTATTACTATTGGTAAACAACATACATAAATGAGAACTAATAGAATTAACTATTTAGAACATAATTTTTTTCATTTGAGGATACAATTCATCAAACTAGTATATCCATGAATATATTTCATGGTACACTTCTGAGATTTTTTGTTAAAGTAAATAATCTGTAGCTGAGCTCAAATTCTCTATAAGTGTAGAGTATAGGGACATAATAATAAATCTATTAGAATTATAATTATTTCCTTTTATATAATTGAACACACATACCATGAAATGAAATAAATAGAGGGAATTGAATAAAAAATGGATGCATAATAATTGGAATGATATTCCATTCAAATAACTGAATATGGAATAATCAATATAAAAGGTTATGAAAATAGGAAAAGTTTCAATTATTCAAAGAAATGACACAAATGGACGTCCATATATATGTCGACGTAAAATATATTAGATGAATAATAGATGAAATTAAATTAGGGAAATGATTTATTATTAGACATCATGTATCTGGAACGTGAACCACTACAATCCAGACCATTCACAATAAGGGTTAGGTATATTGGTAGAAACACATAAAGTATAAATGGAAAGAAACATCAACAGTTTTTTTCCTAACTAATTTCATCTCATGACACTCTTAATGAATTGAGTGGATTTCATTAAGAAGTCATAATCCCAAAGGGAAAACCATAAATGGTCCCAAACCCTTTACTTTTAGGTCCTAGCCATACCTTACATCTAAGAAACAATATGTATTATCATATAAAGTTAATGAAAAAAAACATAAAGAGTTTACAATATTTCCCTAAATAGTCAAATAACATTAAAATTAAAAACTATAGAAATATGGAATATAGATTACACAATTATCATATCTATGTTAAATGATATTGATATATATAGGGAATGTAATCTTAAATGATAATAGGAAATTGAATATTTCACGAGAACTAAAAGGAATAATGGAAGAACATTTGAATATTATCCATATACAAATTATTTATATACCAACCAAATAAAGATTAAGGATGATATCAATACAATATATCCCATGGTGAGTAAAATAAATGGGTTTTTATCTTGATGAATTAATTTATTAATACAATATCTATTAAAAACATTATATGAGAAAAATATCCTTTCATTTTGAAAAAAAATTAAATTTTTTATATATTAAAATCACTTTTGAGATAATTTTTACTATAATATACCATATAAACTTCAAAAGGAGTATCCAATTGAATGATGGTGGATAAATCCATACAATTCATGTGAGGTAAATATGACATTCCTTTTTCATGTTAAAAAAAATTCATTTTTCAGAAAGGGATGCAAAGATTACTTTGAAAAAATTTCTAAACTATTAAAATTTTAAAAATGATTTTATTAAATCATTGTGAAAATGATAATAATATTTTATAAATTTTTTAAATAAAACATAGTATTTTGAAAAAAATGTCTCCATCTAAATAGAAAAATGATGTTGGTTTTTTCTAGAAATTATGTTTTAAAACATTTTGACTACAAAAGGTTTTTTATATTGTAATATTAATTGAAAACATACATGAATATAAGAAATATTGGAAAATGAACTGTATTATGGTACAATGGTCATATAATTTCCATGAATTTAATCATTATTCAATGAACAGTAAAATTATTTTTGAGGAAAATAATATTTGAACATTCCAAAGTGTCTCTAACAACATTGATACATTTAAAATTATAATACTTGTAATGGAATAATATTAAAATAATGTTTTAAATTACATGAAGAGAACCGTGTTAATGATAAAATATATCAAATGGGTACTAGATACACAACACAAGATAAATAATTTTTGAATATGTTATTTATCTTATATATGAAAAAATGTGAGATGAAAAAAATTACCTAGAGTCAGACTTCTGTCATTTGTATTTATGTTCAAGAATAATCATGTAATGAAAATTATTTAATTGATTAATATATGTTTTCATTTTTTTCAATGCATTAAATTTAATAATTACCATATCATATAAAACTACTTTATCTATTTTGTTTACATCAGTTGTATTGACAAAATTCGGTTTCTGTTAAAAAAAATTTGTAGGTAAACTATGGTCAAAGGGGACATTATATAACATCTTTAGAATAATATTTATGAAATAATTATCATATTTATATATCAATTATAATTTTAAATCTTGTAGTTAAATATGTTTTGTAAAAATGATCCTATGTTACAATCATGTAGACCGTAGGTCATACGTATGAATGAGTATCTTTCCAATGTTTCAGTGATCATTATGGAAGAAATGTAAGTAACAATAACATTTTACATTGATCATTTTATCATAAATACCATTTTATTTAATCATAAAAACTTATATATATATAATTATTTTTATATAAAAGGAATTACATCATGTAGAAGAGGCGGTAGTCCACACGTCCACGATTGATGTTATAACTTTTTAAGTGTGTGAATGGGTAATAAAGACAACTGTATATATTATATTTTGAGAAAGTAAATTATTTAATGAATTTAATAAATACATTTTTATGTAATTTTTGTTTATTTAATGACATCATTTATGCAGTTCATATATCATGTGATCAAAACACTTTGATTTTAAGAGACATTAGTCCACACTTGTACAAATGAAGTTATCAGGTTTACACAAAACAGAACGTATAAAGGTATGTGTAATAAAATAATTACATAAGAATAATTAAATGAAAAATTTAATATATATAATTTATGAACATATCTTCCAATATTTTTCCCATCCACGAATGGTGGTAATAAAAAATGAACAACTTCATTTCATTAGGCGGCAATTCACTATGCATATAAACGTTAAGTTTGATAACCATTAGACGGAAGTGCATATAAATTTTCATGAAACAAATAACAAAAAAATATAATAATGTATTTATTATACTTTTATGATATAAAATAATGTAATAAAGAAATTTTAATGGGTGGATAAAGGAAATAAAACTAACGAGCTTGGGGATTGTTGTTATCTATTTTTTGTTAACTCTTTTTCATTTCAACAATGGGCATCCATGGATGTATTTATGACCAAGGTGAGGATTATATGGTTAAGGGAGGTATTTAAAAGATATATATGGTTATATCTTGGTTGATCTAATGTGTTATGAGACGTGTCATGAATTTTGGGGTGGCATTTTTATAGCAGGGGATGAGTGGCTCTCTTTTAAATCACGGAAAATGGAATTCTACCAATGTTTTTTTGATATCAAGTTTCCTATATAAATTTAATAATTATTATATGCTATGAATATTTCCATTAAATTTATTTTTTATAATTTTTCCACCTTTTAAGGCCTTATGTTTATGGTTTAGTCTCTTGATAACATTAATTTTTCCACAATCATTGATATTAACTTTAAATACATTCACTAATATTTTTGTAAAAAACTATGTTTAAATTATTAGATATTATAAATTATAATGATAATAAATAAATAATGATTTTTTCTAAATTTATATCAAATATGTGGAAGAAATTAATTTAAATTTAATCTCATATATGGGACAACATCGCAGGTTATTAAGGTAAAAACATCCAATACACTGCTATGTTATAATACCAAATTTTATATTGAAATTGAATCCAATAATCTCAATTTGATTAACTGATAAATAATGGATATAATGAAACTTTAAAAACAAATTAAAAAATAATTTATCACTTTAAATAAATTATATAAATATTTTAGTTTTGAATTTAAGTTCTGTGTTTTTCGAAACTCATTTAAAATTGCATTATTACAAAAAAATTAAAAAAATTAACCTTAAGCTAATTATTAATTGTTTCTTCCAAAATAAATTTATTATTAAACAAAAAAATCAATTAATGATACAAATATTTGATTTAAAATATGTTATGAATTAAATTCTTGTAAAACAACCAATATAAAAAAAATATGTTTTTATACATAACATAGGGTTAGTTCTTATCTTATGCTTATAAAATATATTAGATGATTATAAAAAATATTTGATAAAATATATATTTTATTTTTTATATTAATACCACACACTATGTTTAATTAAAATATTTATTAGGATTGAATAAGATTATGTGCAAAAAATAGTTTTATATAAAAAATTTCACGTAATATTCAATTTGTTCATATATTCATTTCTAATTCATTGGTAACCGAAGAATTAATTTTATATTTATATAAACCATACATTTTCTTCTATGTTTCAATACTATTGAGAAAAAAATAATTTAATAGTTTGGATATATCCTATTATTTTAAATAATAATATTTTAATAATATTTTTTTGCAAAACTGTGTCTTACCTGTAATGCACGATTTTGAAGAAAGTTTTTGTTTCATCGGACAAAATAAATCTCCATGTGGTGTAAATTTCATGTTATGAATCGTATTTAATTTATTTAAAATAGTAAATATATTATAAATTACTAGGATATTATACTACCATTACACACTTAGTTTTTCTTATCATTCATGCTCTCAAATGAAAAGATATTACTTTAGATTTTTGGGTGTTATATCTGCAGTATACCAAACCAGTTTCCCGATGAAATAATACATACAATTAGTGTTTCCACTATATAATAATTAGGGATTGATATAGTTTCTCAACTCAATATATCTATATTTACACTACATTAGGAAGTCGAACATAGTAATATAACATTATACAAAAATCCATGTAAAACTTCATCCCCTATGGTGATAGATAAATTTACCCGAGGTTGATAAGTTGAACCATAAATCATTTAATAACCTTAAGGGAGTTTGGAATATCCCTTAAGAATTTAGTTGATAGAGTTTAATAGAAAATACATCATCTCAAACATGTTTAATACATTATTTATCTCACAGTTAGAGTTGGAGTTCAATTTTAAATGTTAAATTATAGTGTAATCTAGTGTTTAGATTATTATCACATTTTTTTGTTATAATGAATATTTTATAAGATATGTTAATTGAAAATCATGGAATTTATTATTGTGTAAAATTTATTTTCAATGCGATCATATAATGTTAATAATATTTTTAGAGTAGTACAAAATCCAAAGGAATTAATATTTTATTTGAACCATTTCTCTTAATTGAGACTTTATTACAAATTAATAGCCATTTAGAAGAAAATATTTTCACACACTTGAAAATTATAATTAAATTAAAAATTATATAACATTATATTCTTAATTAATGGTATGAAATAAGTCATTAGAATTATATATTCACTCTTATGATGATATGATTCTACAAAATCATTCATAGAGTTTAAAGGATTAAATGGAAACATAATAGGGTGTTATTGAGAAGAATATATTCCATAACATCCATTTTTGAAATTTAGTACAACAAACTATGCTGCAACAGGTAGTTTATTTATATTTTTTATGTAAAATTAAATGAAGGTATTAAGGATTGATACATAGATATATTCTATCAAACCAATAAATATACAAAACATTCTGAGGATTGAGAAGAGGAAATAGATACACGATGGTGGATAATAATAATTTTGTCAACATGTTCGCTATATGAGTAATATTTTTAGACATTGTTAAATATTTTATGTATTTGTTAACATTATTTTTTCATTTATTATATTATTAGAGAATAAATATGCATTACACTATATGAATCACCATAACATTATGATTTATGGTTGTATGTTTTAAAA
This sequence comes from Viscum album, assembly GCA_963277665.1. Taxonomy (NCBI): domain Eukaryota; kingdom Viridiplantae; phylum Streptophyta; class Magnoliopsida; order Santalales; family Viscaceae; genus Viscum; species Viscum album. The sequence continues at coordinate 408,204,574 of OY728128.1, read as the reverse complement.
ATATGTATTTTATAGTTTCTAATAAAAATACATTGGGTTTTTTATCCAAAAATATTTGGGAAAATTACATATACTTGTTTAAATATTTAGAGTTGAATAATAATGGTACACACATTTTAAATACTTAGAGTCACGTTAAGATGATTAAAAAATTTGGATAATCATCATAGGAATTCATATTTGACATTTATTCCATATATAACTACTTTTTACTGATTATATTTTTTTGGGGTGTATTCTTACACATATACTCTATTATATATTAATAATGAATAAAATATGTGTGAAGCATGATCACAATGTGTATGGACAAATTATATATACACTCAATAAGAAGATTCATATAATTTTTGAAATCCCTCTAAATTTTTTCTCTTTAATTATTTTTCTCTATCACTCTTGAATATGATTTTGTTCATTTACATGTAAAAAATATACACTAATAAATATTAGAATATATTATGGGTATATTATTGGTTTCATAAAGCATAAATTTGTAAAATAATCTACTCTAATTATGGATAATTATTTCTTTTATATAACGAATTGATATCATTAATTGGATCAAATGTTTTAGTTCATAGTTATCCGAAAGGATCATTTATTCAATATTATTTTATCTAGAAAATATTCATATGGAGAATAAATTATTTAAAAATTATGTTTGTTGCAATGATTGATGAAAAATGGATTCACTGATAAAAAATTAAATGGTTTCATATATTCTATTATAATGGTTTTATATTATTGATATTATCAAATGGTGTGCATCTCCATAATCATTAAAAAGTTTAACTCATTATAATTTTAATAATATTGACTTTTAATAGAGAGAACATAATATTTTATTCTCACCACTTATTTCTAAATAAATGATATGAGTTATGGGTTCCAAAATTATATATTATAAATATAATAATTTAAAATATAATCTTAATAAAGAAAACGTTTAATAAAATCCATACTCTAAACATGTAATTTAAAATATGAGGATATATAAATGGCTAAATAAGAATAAATGTCTGACATGTTTATTCACATTCGAAATATTGTTAGCTTAATATATTGTTTTGTATATGTTTTATAATACTCTAACATGGTGATAAACTATATAATATTCCTAAAAGATATATTTTATATCGAAACATATCATGTTTATTTAATTTTATTTATTAATTATACATTATAATTATACCACACATAATTTATTTACTATAGTAAAGAATTATCATTATTATCATATTTTAGACTAAATACTTAAAGAATAATTGTAATATATTATTAATTCATGGAATAAGTTTCTATTTGAATTAAAAATTTGTTAAAAATTATTTTAAAAATTATACATTTAGTATATTAAAATTAAAATAACATTTATAAACATGATAATTGGTATATGTGGAGATTAAAAATCACTTGGAACACTAAAGGATGTATGATATCCATGTAATCGATGACCAAACATCATAAAATATTTCATTTTATTAAAATGAATATTATACACTAATTATTACATCAATATATGGTGTTTAAAATTATTACAGTAACATGTTTGTGAGAAAAAAGTGGTATAGTTTGGGAATAATGGGAAACCTCTATAAAAAATGATTAACATTGCGTAATAATGTTAATGAAAATAATAGAATTCCACAAATGATGAAAACTAAAAAAAATATATATAGAGAATAAAACATTCACCAATGAGGAAATTTTGATCTTAATTTAGATGATTTTATTCTAATTTATATTGTAATAATTAATATTTCTTTTCATAAAACATGTGTTTTTATTAACTGATGATAACAATGGATGTTTGTGGGGGATAAAATAATAATATAAAAGAAACCCGTTGTATTATACAGAAGTGAAATTGGATGTATATGATAAATTTAATTCATTTAAGTAATGTTATTGAGGATATGGTCATGAATAAAATAACACTAATATGTTTCCTAACTAACTAATAAATAAAATAAAGGATAAATCAAAATAAAAATTTCATATGTTCAAGAGTAATCAGTACAAATCATCTATGGTTGAGGTGGATTTCTATTCTAAAAAAGTCAAATTTTTTAAGATATTAGAAAGTAGATTATCATATCATATACCTATAAAAAAATAAATGAATATTTTCAATTATAATGGTGGTGTTTTTTAATTTTTCTAAAGAACATTAATTAAAAGTAATGACATTAGAATCAAACAAATTGGTTAAAATATCTCAATTATATTGGATTTATCTTTCTTAATGTTTTGAGATACAATATCATACGTGTTTCACAAAATTGAAATAATATTAATGTGGTTATATTTTATGATAATGGTTCTTTCATTAGACGGTTGAATGATAAAAAATAATAATTCTTATTCAATAGAAAAAAAAGAAAAAGAATATTTAAAAATTCATTGAAAGATCTTAAAGGACGCTTTTCTTTACATGACATGTTTTATTTATAGAATTTAATTGGAAAATCATGTATTTATATGTACTCCCAATACTATTAATGTTATAAATACATTATGTTATGATAACATGTATTATAAAGCTATGTAATAATGTTGATACAAGCTCTGGGTTACAACATTTGGGTTATATATATTTTTTATAAATGGAAGTTCATTATTTCAAATGTGAACAAGTTTTAGATGAACTTGGATTTGACACGATTTATTGTAAACCCCTAGAATTATCAACATCTATTATGGAATTTTAGGTTATGAATTAATATTAATGATTTTATGATATATTTTTGTGTGATAAATTATTTTGATATAAAAATTATGGTTAAATATAATTCGTATGAACACCCATAATACATGTTGGGATAACTCATATGAGAACATCAATTTATCTTGTTTTGATGGTAGACAACTCATCTACAAAAAGGTGAAACTGACTTGGATTTGTATATGTAACCTTTTCCATATAGAGAAACCAATTATTTAATATTGTTGTAAATATATTGGGGATAATATTATTTTAAATAAACCTCTATAATTTAATATAATGACTAACCCACTGGTTTTTATAAAAAGGTTCATATCACTTGAAAATATATTCTTGGTTTTGGGATGTAATTATTGGGAGTAGGTTACTCTGGAGGTGTATTATTTAAAATGATATATGATAAATAGTAACCATTTTCTTATAATACTAATGAAAATGGTGAAATAGAAGGTATGACAGAGAGTAATTTTTTATGATAATTATATGCATATATTTTCCTTTAGAGAAAAAATCTAAGAAGGGTGGATGCTCCTCAATCAAAATTAGAAAGAAGAGGGAAATTATTCCTTAGTATGGTTAAATATTTCAATTGTTACAATGGAATGAAATATAATACATACATAATCATTAAATAATGTGTGTGCATTTATTTGATGTGATTATGTTTAATATACAAAAGGCACTGGTTTCTATAAAATAATCCAGTTCATTGTCTATAGGGACATGAGGAAATATTAGTATTAATTCCCCAACCATAAACAGAACCTACCATGGAAATGGAAAAGGGTGGAATTTGTTCATTATGTTATAAATATAACTGATGTTAAAATAAAAATATTTAGTTGTAATTAACAATGATTATAATCTATTGTTTATCTATATTTATTTGAAATGTATCATGAAAATATTTGTATCATTATCTTTTTCAAAGACTATTAAATCATTCCCTATAACCATAATAATATAGTTAACAATCATAAATTTGAGATGAAATGTTATTACAACAATTCTATTTTATTCAGTGCACATTGTAATGCTTATACATATTCTATTTCAAAACATGTTTATTATAAATATGGTTTACATTGATGTAATACTTGTTATTTAATGGAATACAATTTTGATTTTTTAGTGGAAAAATGAAAACCCTTGTGTTGAGAGTGGTGACTAAATCATGTGAATCAGTTTTGGATTCAACTCCATTATATCATCGTACTAAAATTTTTATAGAAGAAGATAACCACAATATAAGGCTACAAATTGAAGTCTTATAATACAGTATAAAATTATACTATGAATGTACAATAATAATTTTCTTAAAGATATTCATAGAAATCCAACCAACAATAGGGTTGTAATTTTTATTTAAACTCAACCATGATAAAAAACATATATAAATATATATAAGGCACCATAATGAATGGTCATAATAGATTTAGTATAACTGAAAAAACTGAATGATATTTCTAATAAGGGATTAATTTTCCCTAGTGTTTCACATTAAGGATCCCATGTTCATTTTTTGGAGAAGAATGATGGATCTATGAGGTTTATAATTGATTATAGTTATATAAATGGCATTACTCTAAAAACATATCCCATACCTCACAATGAGAACATGTTTGATTTACTCATGGAGTTCTATATTTTTCAATGACTGATATATGTTCGGGGTATCATCTATTGTGAGTATGGAATGATGTTATTCTATATTTGGTATTTTATATGATGTATGGACATTATTATTTTACAATAATTCCTTTTATTTGATTATTACTCCATTTTTAAGGATAGGATGAATAGACAATTCAATGATTTTAGGAAAATTACTTATGATATTTTTGTATTATATCATGGTATTAAATAAAATCGGTGAAGAACATAATATATATTTTAGAGTCATTCCTAAAACTCCGATATGAAATGATTTTTAGGGTAAATTTATTAAGAATAAATTATATTATAATGATGTTATATTTCAGGGTTATCTTATCTCTAGGGTTGAATTATTATCTAATCCTTCAATGAAATAGGTAGATAGAGAATTTATTACTGTAAATAAAATATATGAGATAATTATTTTTCAATGAGTGACTTGGTATTATAAATGATTTTTTAAATTATTTCACTAGTTATATAACACATTAATCATTTTTACATCTAAAGGGTTCATGTTAATATATTAAACAGAATTTAATTATTGTTTCCATGAATAATATAAGCTATTGGATAATGAACAGATTTTTAAGATACAATCGAGGAGGGATGTTTTTATTATTTCATGTAAAAAATTAATGAATGTAAAAAGATTGAACCTTATAGACAATGATATGGGTTTTTCCTATGTATCATGGTAGTTAAAGAATAATAAATAAGATTTTATAACATGTGGTCTTTATTTTGATATTGTAATCGTTTCCCATATGATATGGAGTCAATATATCTTCAATGAAAAATGTGATTCATATAAGAATCACAAAAACAATAAATAGTTATTTTAAATAATGGTTTTCAAAATTACACAATGGTGATCACTAGAGAGAATAAAGGATTAAGATTCCTTAATACAGTACCTCAATTGAAATTAATATATTGTGGATGATGCATTGTGTATGAAAGAACTTCAATTATTGACAAATAAGTGGATAGAAATTATCTTTAATTCAATGAATTATTAAATTTGGATATGAGATTCATTTTATTAAAAGAAAAATAACCCATTAATTTTTTTTTTCAATCCTATTGAATATTAAACATTAAAATCTACTAGATTGATTATAATATATTATACAAGATATTTAATGTTTTTAATGATTTTAATTTGGTAAAATTCTTTAATGAAGATTGTGCTCAAAAATTTAAAAAGAAGAAATTTCAATAATTAATATTAGACTTGATGATGGAATTAAATGATGAGTATCATAGATAAAATTTTTCTATTATACATGGTATAACGAATATTTATAGGTATTATAAGGAATTTTTTTGTTATAATTTTATGTGTGAAGTATTTACGTTTGTATCAAGAAACATGATTTTTCAATTTGTAAAGGATTAGAGACAAAATCCTAATGATGTGAAGCAACCTATCCCTTTTCAATTTTGGAATAATTATGACATAACTATAGACTTTTTTACTATATTTACAAAAGATCAAAAAAGTGATTATTCTATATGAGTTAATTTTTATTTAATCTCCATGTATTTGTATTTAATGTAATTTAATTATGATCACCATCTTAATTAACTCACACGCCTCTATATTAAAAAAGTTATATGGTATCATGGTGTTCTCAGTTTTATTGCATCTAACCATGATCCACAATATACTAGAAAATGAATAAATATTGATTAGAAGGATCTCAACACTAATATAGACATAGGATCACAATATCATCCTCATATAAATGGATAATCTAAAAATATATTCAAACATTATATTGAATGATTAAGTCATTCTCAAATTTAATTTCTGGTATATGGGATTTGTATATTCCATAGGATTAATTATCATTTAATTATATCATACATTAGATAATTCAAATGGAAACTATGAAGTGTTTAATGGGAAACTATGTTATATAGAAACTTTATGGAATGATGATTTTTAAAAGGAATGTTTTTGGACCCGAACATGTAGAGGAGGTAATGGTGGATGTGAGAACTATTTAAATAATTATAAATGTATCTTATAATATTGTTTATAACACTATAGATGACTAATGGTAGGATCTTTAATTCAAATTATGTTAGGATGTTCAATAAAAAGTATATCAAAAAAATGGTACTATAAGGATTTGACAATGGGAATATTTTCCCCCATTATATCATGCCTTTTCCCAACATCACTAATGTGTATGATTTGTTTCATATCTCATTATATAAGAATAATATTACAAAAAATTACAAATATCTAAATAAATATAATTAAATCATGTCTTATATTATTGTGAAGATAATATCCAAAAGCATGACACTAGAGTATACGTGTCGTGGAATCAGATCATTAAACTAGTAATGGTTCATTCAATAAATCAGAAGATAAAATAGGATACATGGTGACACAAAGATGTAATGATGAATAAATTCCCAAATGTTTCATGAGGAATAATTTTGGGAATTTTGGAAGAAATTTATGATGAGGGTATGAACATATCTTATGTTCTCCAGCAATATTAAGGAAATTATTAATTATAATGAAATAATAAAATAATTCACATATCTTTATTCATTAATGTGATTAAAAAATATAAAAAATGATATAAAATTATTCTATTGAAATAAATTTAATTATTCAAATAAATATTTTCAAAGTATCATAGTATGAATTTTAATAATAATTTGTAAAAATATTATTTTTGGTTATTATATTGAAAAATATTTATTTTATAATAATAACAATTTTAGAAAATTAAAAAAATTAAATAATGACTTGAATGATTATTAAAAATCTATATAGACAAAATAATATGTCTTTTATTAATATATTAGACTTAAATATATAATTTTATCCTTATGAATCTATGTTTTACATTTTGAAATTTTATGTAATTTTCTAATTAATGTAAAAACTAGTTTTTCTCATCTTTTTATTTTAATCATGTTTTCGTATGGATAATTTCAATTTATGTTTTATATAAAAGTAAAATAATTATAATTTTATTAAAAATTTTCCAATTAATTACATTTTAATTAAAATTATAAATTATTTTGTTATAAACCAATTTTAATTTATAATTTTTCTTATAAAAATGATTTTTCGTTGCATTTTCTGAACATATATTTAAAAACAGTTATTCAAATTTAATGAATTGAAACTACTAAAATGTATCTAATTATTAAAATAAAAAATTTAATATTAGTTCATTAAGTAATTTTTTTGAAAATGAATAGTAATCATGGTAAAAACATATTAATACGATAAGTGTAAAACAGACAAATATGGGGATCAAACAATAGAGAAAAGTTATGAAAAACATAATAATATGTCAAAATCTTATTGGTTTAATGGATTTCAACCCGATAGAAGAATATTTTAAAAATTAATCCAATTTTAATCAAATTTCCTTTGACAATGAATTTATTATATTATATTGTTCTTAATGATTAAAAGTTTTCCACACATCTAACTTATAAAAAGAAATTAATTTCTCTAAATGATACTATCATCATATGTTATGTATTTACTAATAAATCTGATTATGAAATCTAGGTGAATTTAATTTCATAAGATTTATTTTATACTTTTAATATTTGTTTAAAATTTAATAATGAGAATAATTTCGTTTTTTACCATTATGAATAAAATCATTGGTGATAATTTATTATTATGGTAATGTATTAAATGGTTAATAAGAGGTCAAACAGAATATATTCGGGATAAAATGACCCAAAACAATTTATAAAAACAGTTGGTTGAATTTGTATTCATCCAAAATCATCTCATATTCACTAATTATCTAATTTGGAGTCTTATTCCAATAAATGTAACTTTAATACAATTTTATATTCCTAAAAATAATAACTATTTCACTCCCCTCACATATAATGGGTACCTCCTCTCCTCTATTCTTCATACTATATCATAACATTAGCTATACCAATATTCACTAAAACAATCTTCCATCCTCTATCCACAAATCCTATAGGATATCATCTTCATATGTTAAAACTTCAAGGAGGGTTATGGTGTTAACGAATGGATATTTCCCTAATAAGAAGATTATGTTCATACTAATCTCTTTCAATATTCATCTTTCCTAAATGACATCCATATTATTATATCCAAATTAACATGATTGAAATAGAATGATTAATATACTATGATGTTTTATTATCCTTATAATAGAATCATTTTATCTTATTCCTATCAATTAGAAAATGATAGTGTTAGTCATACATATGTGTATAATGTCACTTCTAAGAAGGGACATGATTCATTTTTCATTACCACATTAAATGGTCGGTCATAAGGATATATTTAATGAATATTTATTAAATTTATTTCATATTATTATTATTTATAATTTAATAGTTTTTTACCATGAATTGTTCTCATACATTGAAAAGTTAAAATACCACCCTTGTGTAAGTATATACTTTCATCTCTTTAATGGGATGTAATTCAGTATTCATCAGCGCCTTTTATTGATTTTTATAAAAGTGTATATAATAAATAAATTTTATAATTATTACATAATTATGATTATGGAGAAGATGAAAACCGGACCAAGGTTCACGTTGACAATCATCAAACTGAAACATGCATAAGAAATGGACTTGATTTTACCCAAATGTTCATTTTAATAGTGTTTTTTTATAAAATTATCATTAGAAATTATAAGGGGATGATACAGTGTCTGATATGTGTTGATATGGATTTGGAATAGATTTATAATTATTCTATATTTATTTTCAATGATTTTTGAATGTGTAAAAATTATGACGAGACTTCAGGTATAAGTTTTCCATATCACATTTATTTCTATGAGATGTATGTTATATTCACTATTTTCATGTTTTTAATTGTTAATTAGATTCACTTGAAAATAATTTACATTTATTTTCAGAAAAAATAATGGTAATTTGATATTTGTATCAGTTTCAATTAGTCAATATATTTTTATTTATAGATTATTAAAACATTAATGGTTCTTAATCTCAATAATTTTTCATCGTGACTTGTTTCGTATTTGAAACTAATATATAGATATATGGTGTATATAGTTCTACATTGATATTTTTTGTCATGAATTAATTTATATTAAGGGAATTTAATTCTTTTTATGTTATTTCATTCAAATGTTATATTATTTATATAATACCTAATAAATAAGGGTATATATTACAATCCAATTTCTTTTCAGTACAATCTATGTTGAATTTGGATTGAGTAAAATTATATTATACAAAGCAATAGACCTTGTACAATTTTTTATTCCGACGTAACTTCTATAATTTTAAATTCTTTATAATATTTTACTCCATGTACACATTCATCAAAAAATATTATTGTATTTTTTATTGTTATGTAAATGGTTTTAGAATGAATATTTTTTCTTGCATTTTCCTTCATTAAAATTTGAAATTTATAAGGGATACACTTAAATTTTGGGCCATGAAATTGATGGTATATATTATTTCGTTTAAATGTGTGAATTTAAAAATTAATATTATTGTGATAATTACTGGAATACAAAATATATAATTTAAAATAGATGTTATGTCATTATTATTTAATGGATATCATCAAGATGATGTATATATTGAATAATTACAGGATTATTTGATAATTATGATGTTTCATATGAGTGAAAGATTATTGATGTTATTCATGAATTATAATATATTTCTTGATGAATATATTAATTTTTCACAATATTGAAGAGCATTAAATTACATATATTAATAAAGGTAGAAATTTTCTATTTTAATTAATGAAATACTAACTCACATATAATGATAATGTACATATATGAAGAAAATTGTTCTTGAAATTATGTGTTAACTTATGAAGTGTTTAATTCCTAAATGATGAAAAATTATATAATTTATATGATTATTTTGATTATATTTTAATCATTTTAAATCATGAATATAACTTATTATATATTTTATTCATAATAAATAATCTTTAATGTTTCTAAAATGTTTTGGGAAACAATATTTGAGAGAAGAATGCACATATATTTCCATTTATACTATATTTGAAATGGATGATGATGGGAGGATCATTTAATAATAAATGTTTTGAAAGATTAAAGGAATCATACATTGATGTTTACATAATGTCTAAACTTCAATCACTAGTATACCTTTTGCGTGATATGAAAGCTACCAAAAAGAGTCACATGTTGTGGTTGTAAAGCAGATCTCTAGTTATATCAAATGAAATATTTATTTCTAATTAATTTTTGTAAGATTTTGTTAATTATTATTTTAAGGGATAATTAAAATGATTCGATGGGTGGTATTGGATATCATAAATCAACATTTATTGGATCATTATTTACATAAGGAATGCATTTTAATTAGCACTACAAGTGGCATAAATTTACTTCTTTTAGAAAAATGAAATATGAATATGTGTCATCATTTGAAGACATGTCATAAATTTTTTAAATGAATTTAAAACAAAACTATAATAGAGGAGATGTTGAATATCCATTCTTGATAATGTGTGCTACCATGGTGAAATAAACAAGTCATATAATTCAATGAAATATTCATGGTATAAAACTATTTATATCATTTCTAAATATATCATGATGAAGTTATATTGTGATTATAATAAATCCTATTTGGATTCAATGAAGGTGTATGTTGAAAAAATCATGAAGAATCCCTTAATAGATTGCTACTTCTTGAAAAGGAGATAATTTTTAGAATGAATTATCTCAAAAAAAACTATACAAGTTGACTTTTATTTAATGTCCCTTATCATTAATATGAGTTTATTAAAAAAGAGGGGAAAACATACTTAATACACTATGGTAGAATGTGTATAACTAGTGCATATTGAATAGATTTCCTGAATATAGAAGACAATGGTTTCCTTTAGAATCCCTAAACTAAGACTTTTTAAATATTATGTTGATCATTAGAATGATATTTTAGGTAATATAATGATAATTACCTTATTTAGTAATTTGTGGTGTTGATAAATCCCAAACTACGAGCTTACTATAACATGTTTAATGAAATAGTAATTCATGATCTATTAAGTTGTTTTCAAGTTAACTATTTTATAAATATTCACATGGATGAGTAATAGTCATATTTGATCTATATTAGAGGTAATTGACAGAATATTTCATGTTTTCAAAAAACATACTTAACAATTTAGGATTCAATATCTTGTAATAGTCATTGGGATGATTTTTTTATCAGATATATGAAAAATTATTTTTAAAACACATTATATGTTTAATGATATTTTCCCAAGGATGCCTTGTTTTTTAAATGTATGCATTATATATTCCCATAAAGTATTATATAACTCAAAAAAACTAATTCAATGATTTAATAAGATGAAATGATGTCATAGTTGGGTTTTAAATAAAAGAATTCATGTATAAATTTAAAATCATATGACATATTATATTTAACCATAATATAATAGGTTGTATTAAAAACATAACTCTATTAGAGTTTAATTCCAACAAGATCGTGTATATGTTATAATATATTATTCCCAAATTAACATTTAATGAATTATTATCATTATTATATCTAAATAATAAAATTTCATTGAAAAATAATCATTCCAAAATGAGATCAAAATATGATTGGATTTTTTAGATCCAATTGAATATTTTTAATATACCATTGATAGATTTGATATATGGTTCTGTGACATGATATTGATATTTTATTTTAACATAAAACACAGAAATACACCATTATTTATGATATTTACAATGTAATATTATTTTTTCCATCAAGTATCATGAAAATACAACAATATTGTCTCCCACACTTTTTTTGAATAATTATTGAGACATTAGGGACATGTCGTTGGATAATAAAAATGGTCCACAGTAGATCCATACTACAATGATCATGCAAACGATATAAAAAGATCAATCATCTTGATTGGAAATCATATTTTATGTTTTTCTACATTAATTGAAGCATTATATTGGTGATAGATTCATGTATATATTATTTATCCTATCCTATATTATTTATTGATATAAAATATAGTCAGTTGATTTTTTATAACATTATAAAAAATATTGTTTCACATGAAGTTCATTCATTATATCTATATCCCATTAACATTATTTTTTGTTACACTTTTAGATCATACACACTTCCCGTATTGAGAATATATTTTTGGAATGTTTTTATATCATTGACTCACACACGCACACATATAACGAATCATTATATTATTCCTTTCCGACATCAAACATCTACCATAGCCAACCACCAAAATTGAACATAAACCCCTAACACATTTCCTCTGTTGTGGGATCCAACATCTATTTTCAGAGTCATTAACAACCACACTAAAGGTTTGTGATCCATGTTTCATATTCAATTTTACTTGAAACCCCAAAATATGATCACTTTATGTGATGAACCCACATATTGTTGAGTAATCAAATGTTATGGAACTTTTACAAAATTAGTCCTTATTATGTGGTCATATTTCCAACATGATGGAAAATTATTTGTATTTAGAGTTCATATATATGATAAATATTGGTTGTTGATGGAATTTTTCAACAATGTGTTGCATAGTGGTTGGACATATACTATTATATGGGGAATGATTTGGTTATTTGATATTAGACCACCTATGTCAATTCATATTTTTATTAATTTATAGTTTAAAACTATAATAAAATATTACGAAAAAAATATAATTATATAAACAAATATATGTATTATAAAATAAAGGATAGATTGAATATAAATCCTACTTGAATGTGAATGGTATCTTCAATCCAATGTCCATTGAATAGATTTTCCTGGATGAATATTCTAATATGTGTAGATTTTCATAATTTTTTATTTATATAAAAAACCAAACTAGATTCATGGGAATATAAAACATTAATAAAATTATTTCTCAAAAATAAAAAACATTCATTGAGTAATACATCGTGACAAAATATTAATTTTAATTCCTAAATGTTATATACTTTAATATTTTCACTAGGGTACCTTGTTTAATAAAAAAATAAAATTCTCAAATTATCATTCAAAAAAAGTCATAGTAAATTATTATACAATACTTAACTGTATATATTAAATATATAAATCAATGAAATGAACAAAATTAAAAAAAAAATAGTTAATTTAAAAGAATGGGTAGTGTTATTTTGATGGTTAAAATTTAGTACATAATTGATGATGACATAAATACATGATTTAACATGATTGAAATAGGAAATATGGAAAATATGCTGATAATAAATAAGTTCACTGAATACAGTATTCTTATAGTTTTTCCTTCACTTTACATGAATATTATATTTTTTATTTTCATATTCATAAATATTGTAATGGTTAAAGTGGGGTTTTGATAAAATTTAATGAATTTTGTGTTGGTGATTAAATTAACAATAATGGGATTGAAATCATCTGGGTGACCTATTTTTATAAAAAAATTTATTCTTATAACTATATATCACAATTTTTTATAATTGATAGATAAAAATTAACACTAATTTGTTTTTCCAAATAATTATTCAGAAATTTTATTTACATGAAATAATTTTCATAAATTGAAAAAGGAAATAATTTCATTTTATGTGAACATGATGTATTCTTCCAATACAAAATTTATAATATTATATATATAATGACATATCATGTGGAGAAACATATCATAAAATATGGTTGAATAGAATTAAAATGGATGTACCCCATTGATATGTTAATAAAAATATTAATAGGGTGTCATAAAAATCATCACTAACATCAACGTTGAATTACTATAAGTGATGTTTTCTCGTTCCTTCACATAAGAATCTAATGGAAAAAACAGATTTGTAACTAATTTAATGATTCCAACTAAAATATCTATATCACATCCATTAATTAAGATAATTTTATACAGTTCTACAATATTATTAAAATGAAGGCAAGGGAGATCCGATTTACCTGTGGCCATGTTTGCCTTTCGATTTAGGGTTTCCCGTCATTGTTTTCCACATTTACTCATATTTTCTTTTATCGATGGAGGAAAGGAGCACAGTCCTCTTCGTTTGGGTTCAATGCATGTCATAACAGATTGGTGTCACCTTGATGAAGGCAAGTTACATGGAGTTCATGCATATTACACGAATGGAAATCAGTAGTTGTGTCATCTTGATGGAAGCGAGGTACACATAATCTCTCTTCATGTGAGTTAAATCATGGGGTTTTGGGGGTCCGATAGGAAGGGAGATTTTGAATGAATCATATCTGGTATATTTTGTGTTTCCTTCCACGTCTATGGTGGTTGTGGATGCTTTGAATGGATGTAAGTCCTTAGATGATCCTCGGTTTGCCGATGACAGTACTTGCAAGACTCTATGTACGACAACCGGTCTGGTTGTGTCCTGATCTGGTTTTGTGGTGGCTAATTTTGAGCATGTATTTTAGGTGGGGATGGATGAGTGGAATCAATCTCTGGTGGAGCATGGTGATGATCGGTGAGCTGCAATGGGGTTGGTCATGAATAATGGTGAATCTGTGTCTAAGCGTGATACGATGGAGATGGCTGAGAATAAATTCTCATATAAAGTCAAAGACTGTAAAAGAAAGTACTTCACAAATTTTAAGCATGCAATCCCTGATTAAATTGTGATGAAGGGTGATAATACTCGTATTATAGGAAACAAATAAGCTATTTTTTACAGATTAAAGACTTGCAAGTTCTCCATCATTGCTCAAATGATACTCTCTATTAGTGGCAATCTCTAGATAGTTGATGACATTGTTAAAAAACTATCATCATGAAGGAATTTTTCAGATTAGAAATGAATAACCATGGGTAGATTTTTCTTCCAAATTGTTTTTCAATAAGAGGAAATGTAACACAGATCTTGGGGGATTGGGAAAATTTCATTTAATCTACGTATTATTTAATTTCAATAATGGTATTATCGGTTTTTCCCAATAGCCATAAAAAATACCTGCGCTCATGTTTGGATTAAAATTATTGGTCTTAACTGGATTTTCTGTCATCCAAAAATTCTTTTTAGATATTTCATCATTTGTTGGTATTCCATTTAAAATTGATCAAGCCATGGAGGTTTCCATGTACGTGAATTTTGCTACGGATCTGGTGGAGGTTGATTTAAGCATGTGCTAAACCAACCATATAGTGTCGCCGACATTTGATATTGACATACCAATTAAGGTTGAATATGAAAAACTTCCTCATTTTTGTGTGGGTTGTCATGAAATTGGGAATGTCAGAGATACATGCCGTAAAATTGTGGGTTGATCCTTTTTATCTTTAAAAGGGAATCATGAGGTATCTTGGAGGAGAAAACTGAAAATGCAGGATAAGGTAGAGCATGTAGTTGAGAGATAAAAAACAAGGTTTGGTTCTAAGTTATATATTGGAATGAGAGAGAAGCAAGCGCAAAAAAATAGTGGCAAGCACTCCTCAATTGATAGGAACATGGAAAATATTGATGTTGTTACTGCACGAATGAGTGAGGTACTTATTCCAATGCAAGGAGAGATGAATAATGGTGTGCTGGGTAATTCTAAACCTAGCGAGGGAATGAGACATTGCACATCTATTATCAAACATGCGACCGAGGACCATACCAACCCAGGTAAAAATGAATATCCCTCAAAGAACTAAGAATATATCAATAAACTAAGAGAAACATATGGTATTCATGGGAAATTGGATGATATTGATGATGATTCCCCAAAATAACATTCTTATATTCAGGCATTGTCTAAAGGGAAAATATTTCTTGTGGACGATGAAGGAATTCAACCCATACCTCTGTGGAAATCAAGATGAAGGAAATACTAATCATACCTTAATCCAACCATGGTTACCAGGTCTCACAGACTCGTTGATTCTGAATCAGAATGGTATGACAGTTGTGACTCTTCATGTCAATTTGATTATGAAATTTGATGCATATTTTTTGGAATTTTCATGAGGACATAACTACTTTTATGACCCTGTCTATCATTCTTATCTTTTTCAATTTTTTTAATAAAACGGTTCCTAAATTTTTAAAAAAATATAATATTAATAATAAATCCCATAACCTGATGGTGTTATTTCTTTATATTTAAGTTAAATTCCAATATTATATGTAATGCCTCGACCCCAGAAGCCTAGAGACAGTGTATTATTTTAAGAAATTGGCATGATTACAATGAATCATGTCCCTAAAGGCCGATCAGTTTGGCAGATTGAAAAATTGATTACCAATATGAACGTTAAATTATTCATTCAAAAATAAAACACAACATAAATGATCCTTTGATAATGCCGTAAATCCTCTAGAATAACAATACATATCAATCATAATACACATATAATGATATCATACATAATACAAAACATTCTGAATCATTTTGTTAAGGCCAAAGCCAAGAGGTCTAAAAATGATTAAAGCCTCTTCCAAAAAAATATATCAAATTTGGAAATGCATTGACCAATTCCACATCTAATTATCTCATGAGACATACTGATGCGTCTAGTACATATAGAGGTCTCTATCCATCACTTACTAACTCTAATGCATTCTTCTTGATAAAATCTTAAAGCTTGACATAATCATTCGTCTTTAAACTATCTTATTAATTATCAATACAATAACCATAAACCCTAAATTTTATAAAAAATCACATCCACAGTCAAACAAATCATAAATCATTAAATAAAATATGGAGGATGTTATTATAATAAATCAACCTGAATGAAGAATAATATCCAGTAAAGGTTGTTGACATGGTTGAAAAAGATCAGTAAAACTATTTGATTAAAATATCACATCTTTTTAATCATTTAAAAGAAAAAAATTTAAAAAGAAGTAATTTAAAATAGATTTTTGAAACAAAGTTTCCAAAAACACTTTGAATATTTTTAAAGTAATTACCATTTTAATAAAAATTATGTCCATATAAATAAATCCTTACAATTATTTTTAAAATGTGGACATTAATAAAAAAGGATTTTGAAAAATAAATCATTAAATGATTTAAAAGTCTGATCTAGATATAAATTCCATTACACAAAACATTAAAATATTCCCTTTGAAAAAATATTCATAAAACATGGAAATGGATGATAAAAATTTATCTGTAAATACTGATCCATAATGAAATTCGGATAATAATGAGATTGAGAAATTAACCCTTACCTTGTAAATTCCTTTAGTGAAGAGTATGTTTAACCACCATTATAATGACCATAGTGTGTTATAAAAATAGTCCATAACTATATTAATATTTATGATATCTTACATGAATCATTTATTACATTATACTACACATTTAGTAACAATATCCATGTTAATGTAACATTTCGAGTAATAATTTCCTTCTTTATCGTACATGTTTCTACTTGTTATTGTTGATCGTATCACATAGATAATGATTTAAATAATTAAAAAATATAATAAATGATATATATATAATATATATCATGAATATAAATATTTATAAAATATAGATTTAGGAAATGGATTACAATATTGATGGAGACGGTAGGTCGTTCGTACGCATAAACGTTGTTTCCATTTTCATATAATATTGATTGGAAGAAAAAAATTGGATAAATGTAAATGCATATATATATATATATATATATTTCCATTGGATTTATTATTTATTATATTAAAATATTATTAATAATATTTATTTTTATAATTATCTTTGAATTGTGAACGTTGAAATTAATCTCATCGTGCCATGGAGACTGTAAGTTGTATGTACACATGAGTGACGATATCAATTCAATAAGGATTAAAAGTGTGAAATTGGGTGGTATATTAATTTTACAGAAACATTATTATGTTATTTTAATTATTTATATATATATTACTCATCCTTATATCCATACACATAACATGGAGATTAATAAAAATTTACACCACGATGTGGAGACAGTAAGCCTTACGTATGCACGCTTGGTGAAATTGTAATTCATTAGATGGATAGAATAATTAATATGAATGTACAATATTTATAATAAAATCACATTATTTATAAGTTACTAGAATTATTATTATGGTATTTAAATAACAAATAAATAGAAAGTGTAAGAAGAAATGTATTTTTAATGTGGGGGTAAATTAATTACATTTTCTTCGGGTGTTTCAGCTTGATTTGAACAAAGAGATACTTAGGATGAATTTATGATCAATGGTGGTCCTCTAGGTTAATGATAGTGAAGTTGGGAGGATATTTGGTCAGGGTTTGGATTATAAAAATGTATTTGGAGGTGTGAATGTATGATAAGGTGAAATTCCATTTTATAAGATGGGTGAGGGTCACTTTAAAAAAGTTTGAAATATTATTCTATTATCGACTCATTTTGTGTTTCTAATAGGTAAAAATGAATTTATTTCGACTATAATGTGGGGATGAGTCTAAATAATCTTAACCAATAGGTTTTAGATATGTTTAGGTTACCATATTAACCTTATCGTTTAGATTTTTCCCTTAGTTAAGTTGTTTAGCTTTTACCATGTGTCATTGTATTATTATAATACATGGTCTATTAACTAACTATAAAATTCTAAATGAACAAAATGTTGTAAATTAATGAAATATTTATCATTATCTATGTAATTTTTCTTATTATTATAGTTTAGTGAATATTATTTCATTTAATAATGTGATATTTTTTTAAAAATCATTTATGTAAATTTTGACACAATTTTATAATTGGTTTTTCTGAAAGTCATAACAAGTTAGTTAATTTGAATAAACTACATTAAATAAACCCTAAAATTTAATATTCACCATGAAAATTCTCATATGGCTTCGAAAGTCTCAATTTACATTTAATTTGATATTTATAAAATAATATATTTGATTCCTTCTTTAATAAGGAAAATACTACATCATCATTGTGTCATGAATAAATTTAATTATATAATGTATAAAAAACATACATAATATACCATATTAGAATTATTTTTATATTTATAAATAATATTTGTAGTCTAATTTATCTTTTTTATTACCCTATATTAATATTTATTTTGATAATAAAATTTTAATTTAACACTTTAAACAATTTGTTAAATAAAATATAAAAAATGTCTGAATCTATCCCGAATGGTTCAAAAAAGATCTTATTTTTATCCTAAGATTTTTTTCAGTGAATATACACTATTAAAATAGAGTTAGTAAATGTGTTGGTGTAAGTTTAACTTATTATAAAATTATTTTAACAATTAATTACCATATTTCTCTTTATCCGTGATAAATAAAAATCAAAAGTTTCTATTCACCACAAATTATTTTCATCCTATTGAGAACAATTTTACATGGTGATTTAATCCATATCGCTCTGATTTTTTAAATTAAATTCACTTAATTGGGAAAATTCTGTTTCATGCAAATTTGAAAATATGCCGAGAAGGTGGGTAAATGTGCCTACAAGGTGGATAAAAGACATTAAAATGATTGAATAAATTTTTATATATCGAATATTTTTATAAAATGAATCCAATGACTAAAATTTTATTAATAAATTTATAATTTATATATTTTAAAATAATATTTTAATTAAAAATAATAATTTAAATTAAAGAATTGGTTTTTATGTAATCAGCAGTATTTTTCAATATTCATAAAAAATTTATTTTTTTTCACTAAAATTACATAAATTTACCATATGATAAATTTGATATTCAGAATTCAAAAATTATTTCTATTATATAAAATTAAAGACATGAATGTTTAATTAATTAATTTAAAATTAATTACAATTATCAAAACTAGAATGCGTGTTTTTGAGAAGTAAAAACTCTAAATTGATTAATATGTGTTTATATCTAATTGAAATGTAAAATTAATTCTAATTACTAACATTAGATTAAATTATAACACAATAATCTAATTATAATTCAAAATCCATCCAAATTTATAGTTTATCACTACAAATTATTTTCATTAAAAAAGTTTTTTTCAATTAAAATTATGTATTTTTCAATATTCATCAAAATATGAATGTTATCATAAAAACATAAAAAAATTATCAAAAATAAATTGTAATATTCCTCTTATAAAGAAAAAGTTTATGTTTTCAAATTGAATATATAAAAGTGTCAGATATTGGATTTAAAATGTGTTCTCCATTAAAAGACGATAAAATTACTTTTTTTAAAATACAATTTCTTAATATGAAAATTTTAATTTGTTCATATATTATATCAAAAAAACACATTATATGGATTTTAAAATTATATTGTTTATATAAAATTCATAATGCAGTTAATATTATTCATAACTTCTTTTTGAATGGCTTGTTTGGTAAGTCGTGGTGCACTCAAACTCAGTGTTGTGTGTGGGGATTATATTGAACTACATTAAAGAGATAAATTATTCTGAAATCATGGGGTATTACATTCTCTCATCATTTAATAAATTTCTTCCTCACAAATTTAAATTGTTCTTTGAAAGTAACAGATTGAAAATAGAAAATACCGTTGCTGATAACCCACATTGGAATTAGGGTTACTAAAATTTATTCTTAATAATAGATAGAGGGAAATGAAAAAGTCATAACCAATTTTTGATTTGAAATAAGAGAACATTGGTAATAATTAGAGACATATTATTTGAGGGAATATGTAAATTTTTATAGGGAGTGATTGAGGTTATCAATCACAAACAAGTTATTAATAAATGGATAATTTATGACATCAATGACATGAATCTATGAAGATATAAATTATTATTAGTTCAAAAAAACATAAGGTATTAATAAAACCAATTTTTTGTATTAATATCCTTTCCCTGCTTTTTATGAATTAATTTCATCTTAGAATAATAAAAAATAATTACATAACAAGTATAGTTTCATCTTTTAACATATTTCTATCACAAACTCATCATTCACTCCAAAAGTTAACAGAACTGAAAAATATTTTATTTATCACAATCGTATAAGGTTGCAAAAAAATGAATTTATAATTCATTTGTACGAAAATTTTAAAAAATTACATTATAAAAACCTAGACAGCACATATGCTAGTGGTAGGTGATCCGCCCAACTTGCCCTTCATTTGCGAGTTCATGTCTCACGGCCTTACGGATGCGACAAGTTGTCACCCAACCTTCAGGTTGTAAACTTTATTACAATAAAAAAATACTATTAAGAAATGTTTTAACCTTAAACAAATGTATCCAATGTCATACTTAATCCATTCCGATGTTTAGACTTATCAAAAATACATTTTTCTAAAATCACAGTCCAAAATTATTAAAGAAGGTAAACTTGATGATGATAACTTTTTCCACATAAAAACATGTGGATACCTTCATCATGTATTATCTTAAAACATGGTAGCACCTTGCATTACCATAAAACCTTATGGATTACATTCATGCTCCATTATTCCTTATTTACACTAGATATAATCATTATATTCAAAAAAGTTTAAAACTCCAACAATGATATAATAAACAAATAATTTATTAGTTTGAAGGTAATAAATAATAACCATTATAATTTATCCCAAACAATAATCTCTTATTCCCAAATCACTACCTCGGTATGAGGACCATCTTAAGGATTATCATTCCATCAGCCATGTATTTTCCAAAAAATACTAACATCTGATTGAGTCACTTTTCTTAGATCGATACAATCTCAAAACCTTAATGAAATATTACTCTAGTAAAATCCTTATTTATTTATAAATGAACATCCACATGTCATAAAATACCATTTTCACATCAAAATGCCATTTTCAAAATCATGCACACACAAAATCATGCACACACGCATGTCACATTATACCATTTTTTCATTCAAATGTATTTTAACATCATATATACACCAAAACAGACCACCGACCTTTCTAACACCTTTATCACAATTAAATCAATCACCTCAAAAATTTATAAAACATTCTCCAAATTTTTGACATCATAAATCAGATGTTTCTCTTTCAAAAACCAATTTTATGAACATGCAACCACCATTTCATTACATAGAAATATTTTTCACCCTTTTTGTAACTCAGTAAAATATTTAAAATGTTCAGGAAAACAATTTTAGGAACTGATTAAAGGCTTTGCACCCAGAATCCATTCGAAACCCCTATTCTATGGACAAATTCTCCCCAATACCACACCAAAATAGAATTTTCAGCCCTATCAAAATTTTATAACCCACTTTAATATATTATAATATTCTCTAAAACAATACAATACTAGTTACACATGAAAAAAAAAATTTATGGAAAATGAAGCATAAAAATTATATGGCTACCCAAATATCTGAAAAATGATTTTCTCATCACAGAAAAAAAGTATGAATATTGTTTGGAAGGTCAATAATGAATCCAACTCATCCATAAATTCTTACACATGTAATCACTAACTACAGATGTCAAAAATGAATAATCATTGTGTAAAAATTCAACCAGACCATTGTTTTACCACATGTGGATGAAAATGAATCCTAATACACATTATTGAGCCAAGAAACAAAAAATTTATTCCTAGGTATGATTCCCTAGTTGTTGTAAATTTGGAGCTTACATGATGTGGGAATAAACCATTATAAAAACTGATGAAAAAATTGATAATCAATTACTTGAATATCCTTGTGGATTACACCCCAAAAAAACCATCAAAAAGGGTTCCTAAAGAGCATGATGGATATTTTATCCCTTACATGGCTATAAGTCATGAGTGGGGGCAGAAAGGGGAAGACTACAGATAATCCTGGAAGGAAAAACATTGATTTAAAAAAATCAATGAGATGGACACTGTGGATGGTTTTTCAACATGGTTTAGCAAACCATGTGGCGAAATAATGCGTGTAGTTCTATATACTCAAAAATTTATTTTTCCTCCAAAATTTATGGGGTACTCGAAGGAATCTAGGGGAGAGGACAGTCTAAGAATAGAAGATATATAATGGGCCAAAATATCAAAACATTCACACCTGAATCCCAAGAAAACCACCAAAAACCTAGCCCGATCATGAAAAAGTAAAACATAAAAAACCAAAGTTTGATAATTCTCCCCACCATAACACTTTATGCTACTGGAAAACCACTTTAAATCCAAAAGAAAAATAAAAAACCTGATATTATATCGATATTCAAAGTGGGTTCGGAATGAAAATACTACAAGGACACTACCAATAGGAAAAGGTGATTATGGTCTAACTTGAGAGGTTAAGACAGACTCCCCCTGCTATGTGTTACCTTCCACCAAAGGATAATGCACCTCCAATTTATCAGACAATGGAAAGGATAAAGTAACTAAGAAAAACATACACCACATTGTAGATGTGGGAAATTTTAATCCAGCCAAATCCCAAAATGAAACACCTTAAATATTAATTGAATAAGCCCAGGCAATTTACCTGAAATGAATAATCAATTCGAATGAGGATACCAAAACATTACTTCAAGAAAACCACTAGGGATTCTCCAATGACAATGATTACCCATGAAAGTAGATAGGGTAGACAGTTCTAAATGAGACTACCTACCACCATTCCATGACCAGAGAAATAATCAATTTATTGATATATGGAGATTTAAATAGGCTCCCAACTATAGAAACACAATAACACATGAGACTAATAGATAACACCAAGATGGGGAGTTTCAGATAGACTCTCCACCATAAGAGTTAACATAATTTCTTGATACATAAAGAGGATACCAACTTGCAGAGGACCAAATAGACACCCCACCATAAGGGATATACAATCAATAGACTTTATCCAAAATAACTCACATGACACCCATGTTAGCCCCCCACCCCCCCCCCCCCTCTACATAAAAACAAACCTTATTAACCAATTAGAATGCGACGACATGAAAAATACCCCATAAGACCCAATACCCACTACAAGGGCGGTTGATCAATGAAATTACAAACTAGTATAGATACAATGTGATTCACCACTCCAACAGGCATTATAATAATAGATTTTGTCCAACCAAAATAGGGATATAAGTATACCTACAAGGTTATTCATGCATGAAAACCGATAGTTAGAGTTTCACACACAAGAATTCAAGCACTGGGGTTTTGGAAAGACAAAAACACCCCACATCCTTTTGAACAAGGAGGGACTCCTCCCCCAATAGAGATTAAAACCATGAGGTATATTGTCTACATGTCCCTTTCCATCACACCAAGAATGATGAAACAAAACTATCACATCGAATCCTCACACTGTCTCTACCTCCCATACTTGATAAATGAGTTAAAATAAGATCCCTTACTTCCCATGGGGTTTATTGACTATAGGAAAAATTCACTCAGGGACCCACAACATGAGCATAGATAATTAAATCATCTCTTACCTTGAATTCAATAGATATGAAACCCTAAATGGACATTATTCCTCTTGTTTCATAAATTAATACACTATAATCGAAAAACATTAAAACGACACAACACATCCCAAAACCTGCATTCACATTCATTGAACCATCACCATGATTGGGTCCTTGATGATGCATGCGCATTTCCACTATCAAGCATAATCAAAAACAATATAAGTATCAACACAAGGAAGACACCATCATTCATGAAATAGAATTTCAATAATTCTTGAAAAAAACACCCATAAATTTATGTGGAATCCCTCAAAATGTTCTGTAACGTCCACAATTGACATTAAAATTATACAAAACACAAAAATTCACCACCTTACATGACCATAGAAACCCATAAATCCATTATAATGTGTGGAACCATGAATTGATTACCAAGAAACATGATATTTCCACAAGCATCTGTAATAACCATAAACGACTAGATTTCTCCACACTTGTGGCCTGAAAAGCACCCTTTATTCAATGAGAAATATGGAACACCCAAATGTCCTTTAAGACATCATCGAAAACTGACATCCCCGATATTCTTCCATCCACCTCATTTTAATACCCCTTTACTGTTTCCAAATATATACTATAGACTAACAATGTCAAACATAACCTTTGAAAATTCAAGCACCTCAATATACAATCACTTAATTCAACTCATTATTCATCGAATCTTATGCTAATATAGGATCTAGGTTATCCGAAAAAGAAGAGAGTTATACTCCACCATAAAACGTAAGAAGATATTTCGTACATTGATCAATGAGAGGACCTGAACACGGTGAATCACCTGTGCCTTCACTTATATTGGGGATTAAATCATTATGGATGTGTACCTTATCCAAAAAAACCATATGGACCCACAAAGCTTATACCTTGGTCAAAACATACAACAAACCAAATCCAATCACATGAGGGGATCCACCAAATGGTATTTCTAAGACATCTTAAAAAAGATACCACTAACCAACACCTCAGCACTATATACTAACGAACCAAAAATCCAAAACATTGTTCAAACAAGAGGTGTTCTCAAACTCAAAATGTCCCACAACAACAATCTAAATACAACACAAAACACACAACCCAATCACCTGTTTTCAAAAGATTTAATTTTATTTAAATTTAATTTTTTTATTCTATATGTGGTTGGAGGATAGATCATTCACCATTGGTACACGATGGGCCACACACATTCATGTTTCTATGCCACATTGGGAAACCTCCTTATATCCATACAGGAACCAATCTACATATTCAATTAACTTACCATATTCCCATGTAATCACATATATGTGGTCACTCATAGATATACAAAATGTTGAAACAAAAAATATTTCCACATTTCAAAACCATGATATTCATCCTAAACATCTTTTTTCTCAAAACCACTAACCCAAAAATCAAAACACAATTTAAATATTACAAAACTTATCAGAAAAGAAGTTAACATTAAAATAAATAATCACTTTCTAGTCGTACACATTAAATTCAAAACATGTTATCTAATTTCCAACCACTTTCTATTTTTTGAAAAAACTTCATTTCATCAACATCAACTTAATTAAAAATCATATCTTCTTATTTGAAAAAAGGTTTCAGTAATTCATACAATATTTAATATGTTCACTAGTTACCAAAACAAATTTCAATTCCCAAATCAATATATAAATTTGAAATCATTTTTCCTAATTCAAAAACCGATTCAATATTTTAGAAATTTATATATGAAAAACAATTCTAAACCCCAATTTTTTAAAATTCATAGTTTCAAAGGTTTTGAAAACATATAATTTACCATTTCAAAACAAGTCAAACCAGAAAATACTAGAGGAATTTAGTGTCGGTGGGTGGCATGGACATATTTTTGGCGGCTATTTGGTAATATCTTCACCAAAACAGATAGTGTTTTAGGAAAATATCACCGGATCCACATGGATTCCCAAACCCCACGAGCTAACTGAAAATATTGATAAAACTCTAATTTTATTCCCCCAATCGTCGATGAACCATGATAACCAAATTACTCAGATAAAACCCAAATTCACCTACTCAGATAAATCCTATCAGTGGGTGAGCTAGACAGGCACACTAATAATAATTGGAATGTAATGTCTCGAAGATCCCAACTATGTTCGACCTACACACATTCCCAAAAGGATATCACCAAAAAATAGAGAACCTCATCTGGTACTATTATTTCACAAACAAAATCTGGTCCCCATCCGAACAGTTTCCCCACATGATCAGTGGTAAATCCCTATGGGCGTTTCTGATTCACACACGGTGGAACAAGTTCCTGGGTATCATGAATAATAGTCAAATACAATTTACCTGAATTTATAATCATAATCCAAAAAAAATATAACAAAAAAATATGAATTTTTAAATTCAAATGATCCTTTAAATAAATTATGATGTTAATAACATAAGTTTATATAAATAAAAATGACTACAGAAACGGAATAAATCCCAAAATAATAGGCTTGCAACCACCTCATGGCAATGGGACATCACCCAAAGCCTTCTCCATAACACCACACCAAAGAAAGAAGATAACATCTTGAGATGTGGTCATCAAGGAACATTCCCTTACATGTTTCAAACAATGTCATGTTCACTTACACACAATGGTGTATGTAGGGTGTGATCTTAATCAGAATAGGATTCTACCAAAAAATAATCCATGTGACAAAAATTTGTAGAAAATAATCATGCATATTTTTTAAAAAATATTTTCTTGAGAGAATTCTTAAATTATGTAACTTTTAATGATAATAGTTTTTAAGTGGGAAATTTTAAAAAATGTTCATTTTTTAATAAAATTAATGTAATACTACAATTTACAACAAAACACATTATATCCTGGTGGTATCTAAAATTTTAACATTGAGTACTTGTCATAGGAACACCCATAAGCACACGTTATTTGTGGGACCTTAGGTACATCATATCTCGGTGTAAAATTAACGGTAACCAATAACATTCACCTGCACGATCAACTAAGATGAGAAACCCCAAAGGAATAGTGCTCCTCTATAATCAACAAATTTTAGTCTGTGTTGTCAACGTTAAAATTTTTATGTGAAACATGAATGATACCACTATCAGATCACTAGAATAATAGTCCAATTTCTCCCACCTAGATACTTGGGATTCCCTCATTGTTCTCAATAAGTTCTACAGGTCATAAAATACCATTTTTACATGAAAATACCTTTTAAAAATAATACACACAACAAACATCCCACACACATGTCACATAATACCCTTCTCATATTCAAATTCATTTTAATGGAAAATACACACCAAAACAACCCCCAAACATATCTCACAACTTTATGATAATTTATAAAATTTCCACAACTATTTATAAAACATTATCATAACATTTGACATAATAAATCATTAATTATTCATTAAATAAACATTTTAAGTACATACACCCACCAAATCAATACCTAAATGAATTTTTCACCATTTTTGTAACTAAATAAACAATTAAAATTTTTCATAAAACCATTACTTTATGTAAAACATGGTTTTGAATCAAAACCACATTAAAAACCAATATTTCATGGCATAATTCACCCTAATATCAAAAAAAAATATAATTGGAATCCCTATAAACATTTAATAGTCCAATTTCATATATTATAAAATTCCCTCAAATAATACCACATGAGTTACATAAGAAAAACACATAATTTCTAGAAAAAACGATTCTTCAAAAGCAAATGTTTAACCAATTTTATTAAAAAATATTTTTCAAACAAAGAAAATATGTTAGAAAAATTCTATTAATTTGAAAAAAGTTTGATATATCATCACCGAATTCTTACACATGGAATCACATACCAATGATGTCAAAACCCCAAACCCTTGTGTCAAATTTCAATTGCCTCAATGTTACACCACAAGGGAAATAAAACGAACACAAATCAACAATATTGAGCCAAGAGACACAAAATAAAACCATAGTTATGATGAAATAGATTATAGGCCTTTGAATGATCAATTATGAGGTATGAGAACCTTATGAAATGGACGAAAACATGGAGATAATCAACAACATGAAGAAAATGTATGTTTCCCAATAAAAAATGACATAAAAATGGGTTCCTAAAGAGACAGAGGGTTCTTGGGAGACATAAAAGGATTTATTAAAAAATTGAGGATGAAAGCTAAAACTATGGTTAAACCTATATAGGAAAACATGGAATTATAAAAATAATTTTAATGAGTTGGACATTGTTCATAGATTGGCTACATGGTTTAGAAAACAGCGTGCCTAGTTCTGTCTCCTCAAAAAATGATAGGGTTTCCTCAAAACATCAAGGGGGTATATGGGGAACCTAGGGGAAATGATATCCTAATAAAATAAGAGAAATAATTCCCAAAAATCTCAAACATATCACACAATCTTTTGATGAAAACGACCATGATGCTAGGTCAAACTGAAATATGTAAAATATAAAAACCATGTTGTGACAGTTCACGAAGGGTCTATCACATCATTTATGTTCCCATAAAATTTTCTAATTTAATGAAAATTTATGCATCATGTTAGTGCAATAATTTTAACCACATATATATTAACAACATCTTGTCTTTGGCTAAATATTTATAGGCAGGCTACGTTATTCTCATAGACAACAACTCATACAAACACCACATTTTATTAATACTAAAATGGCTGAAATCATACATATGAATAATTCCATAAAAATATGTATCATGAGATATATAAGAATAAAAACAATAATTTTATGAATCAATCAAAATATTAAAGGAAACTGACTCATATGCTTTGATGGTACATTGAATTAAATGAAATTTAACATCGATCACCCTAGAATCAATGTAAAACTATTTTTGAAAGAAAATATATTTTTTTAAACCTAGAATGATGTGTGTCAAAATGAGGGTGAAAATATTGGGAGATGGATATAATATAGATAAGGTTCAAACATATAATTTCTACTTTAATGAGGTGCATAGTTTGGTAACAAGGTTTTCCAAATCATTTTCCAACCACGTGCCCAACTTTTTCATGTGGTAACAAATACTGATAGTTATATGGAAATATAATAGGGTTTTAAAAACCATATAAAAGTCATGTAAATATCTCTATACAAACACCATGTGGCTTCCAGACCACCTTTTATGTTTTATAATCCAGGCTCCACCTTTATTTCAATGCACATAAGCATGGTATAATTTTTTCACTAACCATGAGATAACATTAAACATCAACTATATGCTCCTATTTCCATCATGTTCATGTCTCAAACCTCCAAGATTTTAATATTACCTTCCAAACATCCAAGATTTATTTTATAATCCAATAGAAAATAAGTTAACAAAAATTAAATAAAAAAGTTCTTCATCAACAATATGGATGATAGAAAAAATTTCATGATGTATCTAAAAATAATTCAATCAGGGAATGTGGATAAATAAATTAACTTATTCAATATGTATATATATTACCTAATATTCAATGATTTTATTTATATTTTCATTCCATGTAATATAAAATAATATATTGTCAATACACAAATTACCCCAATTATTGTAATATATGAAATTCTAATTGATTACCCATTATTAACAAGAATGAGTAATGTAGTATTTTAAATTGATATATATTTTTATTAAATATGTAATATTTAATACTAACTAACGTTTGAAGATAATGTTACTAAATGATAAATTATCTCAGCTGTCTTTCAGTCCAATGACACCCATGTTATATAAAAATTATGGTAACGATTAATTAAATTATTCTATTATCGAAAAATAATATACAAATCGTATAATGAGAAGCATTTTGGTATAATGAATTTTCAAGGAATTAAATATTACATATTTTTGATCATGATTAATAATATTTCAATTTAAAATAAGAAATATTAAATGAATAAAAAAATTATTAATAGAAAAGACTGAAATAATAAGCATAATGAAGACAATAACTCATACCTAAGATCTAAAAATTAAATTTTTTACATATGAATTTATGTTTTAATTAATTAAAATGATTATATATAAAATAGAAATACATACATTGAATAAAATGGTATCATATATAGAAATTTATATGATATTTAATAATAAATACTTTTATAAAACTCATAGTACATAAAATAAATTAAAATTATAAATGAATATAAATATATTAAATAGGAGGGATAAATAAAATAAATTGACAGTAATATATTCCCAAAACACACAGATATATATATAAGGTTAATTACATAGATATGGATGAGAAAAATAAATTCAATAGACTGATCATAAAAATATTCCATTAAAATTGTCAAAATGGGTGAAGAATTGTTAAATAAAATCGGAATAGTAATACAAATTTAAAAACAAAACTAACTGAAAACGAGGATTATTGGAATGTAATTAGAATAGTGATTAAAAATTCAATAGTGAATAGTATTACATAGAAAATCAAAATAAATAATACAAATCAATAATGAAATCTTTATGCACATTAATATATATAAGTTATTCAAGATAGAACAATTAAAAATGATGAGGAAAATCTAATAATCATTATTTAATTGTAATTAGAATGATATTCACCAAAATGGTAAAACCATAGAATTAAATTATGAAATATATAACAATAGTCATTTTTAAACACAAAATAAAGACAATCATAAGGGACAGTCATTTCAAACTTTTTTATGTGATATGAATCAATAAAAATTCAGTGAATTAAAAGGAAATTAAAAAAATGTAATTACGTTTGACCAACTAGGGTAAATCCTTGAGAAAGTGGTGGTTGAATCATGGTATGATAAATTAAAATAAATACCCATTTTTAATCATGTTACACTAATAGAAAAAATAATGTTATTTATATTTCTAGTAGCATTTTATGAAAATAAGTCAAGAATGAGACACACCAATTTTACATAGTTCACCCTCAATAGGATACATTATAGGAGAATACAATTCAAATTTTTCTATAGACAAAAATTATTAAGTCACACTTCCAAAATCATGGATTGGTCAAGATCACATCTATTCACATGCTCACAACCTTTATAATTTTTTGGTCTTCATCACTACAATCCCAAGGGAAACTTCTTAACATTATTTTGATGGATCAATTCTAGTGGAAAGGATCACCTTATCCATCTCCCTTTTATAATTTCCATAGAATGGATCCACACACTTCTTATCAATATTTATTTCAATTCATTATCAATAATGAATGCATCCAAAATTGTGGGTAAATTCTCTATTTAAGTCATGTTTTAACCTTGTATATTAAATACTCTATTAATAATATTAATAGTTTTCATGAAATATTGATTTTCATTACTTATTTTCACTTTTAGAACATAAATTAAACCTATTAAAACACTCTAGCATCATCCACAAAATAAATTAAATCATCCGTAAATGTCACTCCATCATGTCCCATGAGTGCTTCAACATTAACGATTACTTTATGGAATTACCATACATCATGGAGGATGATTCCTTAATAACCATTGATGCAATTTGGAACACCTCTACAATCTGGTCACATATCTTGTAAAGGCTAAAAAACACTATATAACATATTTCATGAACTATATTCGTCCACTATCTCCTTCACGGAATTAATCTCTCATGAACTACTTCCTCCTTCGTTGAACCCTCCCTCACCAACTACTAGAGATTTACCCAAATTCATCTACTACTGATATTCAATAATGAAATGCAACATATTTAATGATATTATTTGGATTCATTATATAGTAGAATAGATCCAAGAATCACACTAATAGTTGTCATAAAAATCATTTATATGTTACATCCCATGAACTGATGTCATGATGGCTTCAAATAATTATCATCATAAATTAAACATTAAACTCTAGAGAAAATGTTTTCTTTTTCATGTATTGTGGTATTCAATTCACATAGCAATTCTATGTCAAACCATTGTACTAATATTGTTTATTTCTTTAGTGGTTAAAATAGTTAAAATAAGACATCATAATAATCTATTTTGGTAAGAAAAATGTAAATGAAATGCGGTCATCCAACTTTTTCAACAAACACAATCATTATAAAAATATAGAGATGTTTCCCTGAGGGATTTTTTCCTAACTAATTATAATTAAAATATATCATAATCAAATTGTAGAACATACAAAATCCTTGGGTAATATAGTTATAATTAAAATTTATAAGTCGATGGATGAAATTTGATTCAAGAATACACTATATAAACGTTCAGATCGCTTGGGCATGAATTGATCACATATATAACAACAACATTCTTATCAACAATAAATCTATTATTTTATTTTTTTCATTTTATATTAATAAATTTTATTTATTTATTTTGTATATATAAGTAAGTAATATTTTATTTTTGTAAAAAATGGTGGTTGAACCTATTTTTCCTTGTTTCTTTTGGTATTGTAGTAATAATAATATTTCTATTTGAATAAGTATTTCATATCATGAATATTAAACATTATAGAATAATAATGTCTCAATGATTTACACAATATTATATTCTGTCAATAAATTTCTTCTGTCTTGGTGCTCTCGAAGAAATATATATTGATCTTAATATGGTAATTTTAGAAAACATGAAATTTTATTTTAATAAAGAGTTCAAATTTAATATAATAATATTAAAACCATTAATAACAATGATTTTTTTTCATTTCATAACATTTAAATATTTATATATTTTTAATTATCCAAAATGTTAATTTTATAACTTATCCAAATTTGTGTTCAATTGACAAAAACACAAACACGCTATGATCAATGATATAGTGAGAATGTAAAGAGAATTTATTATATATAACATATTAAATAAATGAATTTATTTTAATTTTATATAAGTTTTAAATTATATCCATTAAAATATTTGATGTTTAAATAAAATAAAGATAAAGATAACTATCCATTACATAAAGATAATACTTTTAATCTTAAAATAGAGGTATTCATAGTTTATAAATATTTTAGACCCTGGTTGATACTATAACCATGATAACATAAAAAATATTATAAAGTTAAAAAATATAGATATATTATAAAGATAAAAATAAATTTTTGGTGTGGTTCTTATGGATTGGGTGAGGTATCTTTTTTGAATGATAATTTGTGCAATTTTACTAAATACTCATCCAATAATTTAAATGGAATGTAATTTTATTAGTGAGTTTACTAATTAAATAAAAATTAATGTTTACATGAAAATAATTCCCTCATAAAAATATGTAATATATAATTATTAGGGGTATCATGTTTAATTATTTATTATTTAAACTATTTATCACATTTAATCTTTTTATTATAGTAATTTAATTTCTTATATTGATAAAATATATTTTCCTAATAATGTAATTAACCCTAAATTGTAATTTTTATATCTTGATTCTCAATTACAAGCCTATTTTTTTAAAATTATTCGGTAAAAGTGAAAAAATAATTTTAAAATAAAACAGATAATGTATACCATTTTAAATGTATATACTTTTATACAATAAATCATTTTAATCATATTTATTACAATTTTTAATTCATTCTTAAATGATAATTTTATATTTAGAGGAAATAATTTCTATGAAATAAATTTTATAAAATAATTTATATATATATTTTAAATTAATATTTATTAACATATAAAAGTTCACATTTAATAGAATAAACAATATTTTCACCAATGAATTATTATCATTTCATTTATTAATTTTTGTTATTTTCTAATTATATATAATATTTCATTTATTTATAATGATTTTCATTCTTTAAAATGATATACTGGATGTTATAACATTAATGAAAAATGTTGTGGAATCATACATAAAATATTTAGTCATTTGGTTAAATTTTTGTTATATTCATCTTATATTTTTCATTTTTTTACATATATTTTTCAGTGTTTATTTTTATGTTTATTATAATTATTTTTTAAAATTTTTCACCTCAATTTAATTATTAATTCTTTATTTGATATATAAATGAAATGTTAAAAATAGAATTTAACATATATAATTGTTTGATGAAAAAATACTAATATATTAGGATGTTTCATTAAATATATTACTACGTATTCAATTTAATTATGTAATAAATATTTAACTCCCTTATATAAATTTCTGCTCCCAAAATATCACCACACTAGAAAAATCTAGGGTAAATAAATGTATATAGTTATAAAATTTCATAATTTGTGATGGTGTGTGAACAACACCCATAAAAGTGAAAGGTCAACATATTACTTTTATCTTTAATTTTACAGTGATAAGTCCTTGGATATTAATCACTAATATAATTTCTATTTACTAGAAAAAAATTATCTAATAGGATTGGCGTATGTTTTTTTTCTTCAAAATAAAAAATATTCTAAAAATTGAATGAAGGAAATATATGATGTGTGTAATGGAGATAAATGAATATATGGACTTGATAAGACAATGATGAGAAATTGGACAGATAGGGTTATCCTTATTTAATCACACTAACACTTATTAAAATTATTTTACCACTACTAAAAATTATCATATTCCTTAAGGGTTTTGTAAAAAATGTCTTAGTATCGTTATAATAATTATAGATTTGAATAAGGTTTTATTATATGTTTCATGAATAAAATTATGTTTAAAAATAATGTAATATATATCTTATAAGAATCCATTAGTGATTAGTTTTGTTCTATTTTCATGTATCTAATTATATTTCTAATAAAAGGATTTCACATCCCCTCAATCCCTAACCCCCCATTATTAATTATTATGTGATGATGTTATAGAATCATTAAAAATGAGACATAAATTTAAAATATATTAGTGGAATTATTTAGTCACTAAAATCATCTACTCAACATAACTTTTTCCATAGTAAATACTAATCCTATAATACGGATAATATAAAATTTTAAAAATGATGATAAAAAGGAATTCTACAAAATCGATGGATTGTAATGTTATTTTCATATCAATTTATAGCACTTATTAACTTCCATGTGACAAAATCACATCTAGAAATCCATATGATACCATCTATGTTAATTGTGATACCATTATTTTATATTTATTTTAGATATGTATATATGCATTAATTTTACTCCAAGACCCATATATGTGTTATCTTATGTATTCAAATCTCTATTTACATCTATTTCCGTCAATTTAAATCTCAAAAACCCAATATCACAATTCAAAACTATCATTATCTTGGATATTTTACTATTTTACAAATTTTATGAGGGTTTTAAGATTTAGTTTTAAATCTATAATAAATTATTAAATTATATGTACTTTTCAAGTGTATTTGTAATCAATTAATGTATCCCATTGTTTTATCAAAAAAACAACATTCAATATTATTCAACCATAACATACTAGATTGTTCTTAAATCATTTTAATCATTATTTTTACAATTTAAAAATATTTTAAATTATTTATCATTTCATGAAATAATTTGTGAAATTTAAAAATACATAATGCAATTTCATGTGTTAAAATAATTAAATATTATAATATAATCCTATTGTGTCTAAAAACTAACCACCTTCATAGTATTATATGATTATATAACCCATTTAACAATGTTAATTATATTTTTTAGATAATTATTGGAATATGGGTAAGGATTTCCTTTTATAAATATTTATAAATTAAAACTAGGAAAGCTGAAATTAACAAAATAAATGTAATAAAATAAAATATAATAATTAAAGAATAGTGAAAATATTAATATAAAATAAAATTCCAAAGACTTTGTATGATCGATATACATGATCAAATGTATATGATGATGAACAAATATAAGATGGGGTTAATTGTATATTTAATAACATTTTTCTTATAATTAGATGAAATATATCTAAATAAAATTAAAATAATAGTATTAAAAATCCCATTTTATATTATACTATTAATTGGGCAGGGCCCCAGGTCATATAGCTATTGTAATTAGTTGTTTATGATAACTATTACACATGTCAATATTTTTCGAATTCAGAAATGGATAGTGAAAATCATTTTCATAATTAACACGATTTTCAATGTAAAACAAATAGATATATTCATTCATAAAATATATATATTCATACTAAGAGACTGTAAATATTTTAATCACATTATAATAATTATCACGAAATCAATTGTATTCACAATTATCGTAATTAGAGTAATTATGAAGAACATAATATATAGTAGAAAATGTATAAGAAAAAAAATCGTTTTATATTAAAATATTTGAAATTAAAATACATGTAAAAGTATACAATTATTATAACCCAAATAGAAGGGTATCCAATAACCTTTGATAAAGGTCCCTTGATGTATACTTTTATGAAACTCTTTATTACCCACACTAGTGTAATCCATTGATACAAGGATATTCTTATTTCTTATTATCGTCAGATAAACTCAATCAATATAGTGATTTATGCCTCTATCATCATAGCCATAGAATCCCCAAATTGTATTTGGAAACAATCAATGTCACACAATGAAAAATGAAGTTGTTATAGATTACAAGTATGTAGAAAAAGATATTCACATCATGATCAATTTATATATTTCATCTAAATAAATTTTGGTAGAGCTCTCATAGAGTAACAACTTCTTGAAAAGTTATAACCTCGTGAAAATGACCAAGTATTTATAGGTGTTGGATCCAACAACCATAATTTCTCTTGAATATTCGTAGGGATATAGAAACCATTCACTTTAATGGTCATATTGATATAGAATAAAATCTATCGTTTTAGTTATAAAGTAATGACCAAAAACATTTTAATATGTAATTATATATATTGTTACTATTATATTTATTATTAAGATAATCAAATGAATTGAAAAAAAACATATGATTTTAATTATAATGATTAATATGATTTATAACTACATGAGCATATTGTCACCATGAAAACTCAACATTGAGTAAGATGGAAATATTAATCACTGTGTACTATATAAATGGTATTCATTATCAATATGATAATATTGGAATGAATACTATAATTATTTTATGGGTACGATATTTATAGTGAGTATGATGAAAAATGTAATGACTACGATACCCTAAAAATCATAATGTATAAATCATTTTTTAATATAATTTACTATGAATTAGAGTAATGAAATATGAAATCTTCTCAAAAAAATATTAAAATATGTAGTAACAAAAGAGTTATAAATTATATATGTAAGAGATAGAGATTTTCATTTCCAAAATAAATGTAATATAGTTTCAAAAAGATACATTTGACTCAATAATCTCCCCCTATTTTGAAATAACAAACAACACTGATTATATAAAAAATACATAGTAAAGTAAAAGTCTAAATGTGTTTTAAAGGAAAATGTTTTTATTTATAAGTAACACTTATATATATCTATTTTTTGTACATTAAAAATTTTTCTCGAGGTCTTTAATCTGATTAAATCCCCCTTAGGATAAAAAATTTTCTAAACATTGTATTGACATTCTTTTAAGAATTTTATCCCCTCATTATATTGTATTAATTTTTTAAAACAATCTACCCCTATTCAAAACATTATCCAATATTATGATTTACAAAATGGGTTAGGGAATGTATTATAATACATGGAAAAAGTGATAGTAGAATAGAATATAAAAATCGATAGATATCTTGATCATATCAAATAATTGAATGAACAATAATTCAAAAAGAATTTAAATCATTCAATCAAAAATATAATGATGTCAAATAATTTTCCATTGAAATTTCAAAAAGAAAAGTCAAAAATATTTCAAAAAGAAAAAAATTTATTTTTCTTTTCGTTCTATAAAATATCCAAGAGAATTGAATTCATTTTATTGATGTATTTTTTTGCATCTAATAGCTTTTAAATCGACTCTTATTGGGGTCGAATTTTTTCATCTTATTGAGACAACAACTGATCCTGGTTATGATTCAGCTCTTATACTAACATTATATTTTCACCTCATACAATGAACTTCTCTACCTAATCGTTCATTTGTAATTCCTAAGTATGAATATTTTAATCATGGTCTTTATTTTTTTCTCCTAAATCTCAAACATTTCATTTATCAACACCATCTTTTTTCAACTCAATAATCTCATCAGTGTAAAACATAAGATTCAAAACATTAAATTCAATTTTTTTGATTTTTTTTTAATTTTTACTCTCTCATCAGACTGGTTTACCACTACATTTTTACAACATTTAAATTTCCATGTAGTATCACTTTATAAATTGTTACATGAAGGAATTAGTGCATTCAACATATTAATAATATCATAAATCATCACTTAAACCTACTTAGTACTTTCATCAGAGATATATGACCACATATTAACCTTATTATAAGCAATTTTATATTCTATGGAACATTCTTTGAATCCATTGAAATCGTCCTCAAGCCTCATAAGAATTTTCCTTATAATATTGATTACTTAAGGACTTTTATTTTGATTCTTATTTAAAAAATAAATAATTTAATCATTACTTGATAAATAATGAATTCATATCTATATTCACCTCAAAGCATGAAAAACATATGTATCCCTCTGTAATGAAATTGTATTATCTCAATCAGTTTCTTCTTTATAATTAGGAAGCTGACTAGATTGATATTCATCATCATCATATCTGAAACTATGGTTATGAACATCATATGACTTGGCCTCCTCTTCTTTTTATGAAATTTTGATAACATTATCTGATTGAGTTCTCAATGAAACATTATTTGATTATTTGACTCATGGAGTAAAAATTATG
Organism: Viscum album; assembly: GCA_963277665.1. Lineage (NCBI taxonomy): Eukaryota > Viridiplantae > Streptophyta > Magnoliopsida > Santalales > Viscaceae > Viscum > Viscum album. Next base: position 408,165,073 of record OY728128.1, on the reverse strand, counting down.
CCAATACATATTCAAATGATCATACAGGTAACTAATCTAATAAATATTATTCTTTCTCACCTTCCCCTTTATCATTCCCTTCTTCATTATCAATCTTATAATCTTCTATAACGTATTGATCATTTTATCTTATCCATATATCATCTATCATTGGGGAAAATATTGGTGATGATGATTCACCAACTTTATAATTTTTCTTATCCTTATATAGTATATTTGGGGTAACACCCTCTTCTTGAAATATTCATCTTATCATAATAGATGAACTGTATTTACCTACATTTTCAACAATATACCAACATAAAAAAACAATGTTTATTTTTTTCAATATCTTCATATTTTCTTCTTCTTTGAGGATTTCATTAGTTTGATTCTTTTTATCAATAGACTCAACTGGACTGAGGCCAAATTGAGGATCACCTTCATTAATTTGATCATTATCAAACATCCACTTAGAAGAAACATCATCATTACAAATTTTTTTATTATACTTTTTTTCCAACTCAGACTTTTCTTTCTTCTTATTTTTCAAAGACATCGATTTATCTTTAATTTTATTATGGGAAACAATCATCTCTAATTGATTTATATACTATTTAATACCCTTAGAAAAATATTTTAATGGAATGATTTTGTAGAATTAATAAAATTCATGGATATTGGATTAAAAAAACATCAATATCTTAATTATATAATCTCTTATCAATGGAACCATAATATTACTCAGATTTGAATTTACTATATGATTGAGAAACAAAAGACTATGTGAAATAAACTAACTCAGAATGTCGACAAAAAAGATAAGCAGGTGTTTTATTACAAAAAATAAGATGATTGATAGATACAAATAATGTAACCCATCATATATATTTAACTAATATTGACTAAGTAATCCTAAATGAATACATATGTGTCATTCGGAGATTCCATATCACCTATTCATAGAATTAGAAAACATTGCATCCATTAATTTTTAAAATATTTTATGATGATAAGTTTGAATCCATTATCTTTTCCTCATTGACTTCAAAAAGGTATATCTTATTTATATAATTAAAAATATTCCCCTCTAATTCGGAGGCATATGAGATGAAAAATATGCATTTCCTTCTGATGGAACACAGATTAAAATGTTATTCATGTATTGTTGACATAATAGTTTCACAATCATTTATTTTAAAACTGACATTAAAATTTTCATCATCTACTTTCAAAATATTGTAAAATGTTCAATCCCATTTAAAAATTATTAGATCATGATAGGACTTTAAATTATATATATGAAATGATTCCCATCCTTGTAATTGAATAATAATTTTTAATGGTGATTCAAAATTATTATAAAAATATAAATTTTTCATTCCATGATGAATCTTATATCTGATATGTCTTTTAGACATAGATCATTCTTTTATTCTAGGGCATAGTATTAGAGGATTATTATGTATGAGATATGAGTTTTATTGATAGATTATAATTATTAAAATCATTAAATTCAAAACTTGATAGACAGGAAAATATTTGATTCAAAAGTCTGATAGATCAATGTGGGAATGTGGGGGTCCATTTATTTAGGCGAACAAAAACTAACTTTTGAGAATCTAGGATTAATTAGATCTATAATATTTCCATAGAAAAAATATTTTTAAATCCTTGAGGTATTTTGTAATAATAATTTGTTAAAAAATAATCATATTTTAGTGAAACTGATAAAATATTTAAAAATAATTCCAACAATCAAAATAGAATTGAAAACGAAAAGTAGGATATTGTACATTTCGAAGATATTAATTAAGATATATTGGTTTTTTTATTTTTTTCTTCAAAAACAAAATTGGATGAATATTTTTAATATGGAAAAATTATTACCCAAATATTTTAGTGTTAAAATATAAGTACGATCATATGAGTATGAAAATATGAGTACGATAATATGAGTACAGAAATATGTATATGATCACATGAGTATGAAAATATGAGTATGATCATATGAGACTAAAAATTTGAGTATGATCATATGAGTAAGAAAATATGAGTATGATCATATCAGTACAAAAATATTGTTGGTACAAATAAATTAACTAATGAAATAAAACGTTAAATAAAAAAATAATCATATATACTTACCCTTGGAAAAGTAGTAACATAATGTAAGGATATGGTATAAACACAAATTATTTATTAAATATTACTTTACATTAATCAGGTAATGCTTTTGTTAAAATAACAGTAATTTTTTCTTACATTCCATGTAATTGTAAAATGATATCACTATTACGCGTGTGATCCCTATGAGATTGATTCTAATATCTATGTGTTTTTCACTAGTGTGATGTGAAGTGCTTCTGATTGAAAATTACTTTTTTTATTATTCATTCACTTTTGAGGAAATGAGAGAAACCATACATGATATCAAAGACTTCAAAATATTCAAGGCACCACAATACAAAAATTTAAGGGGAAAAAATCATTCAAACCTATATAGAAAAGCTCCTACCCAACAACACACACATTAAATTAGTTTCTCTTACTCACCACTTCATGGAAAGCAGACTCGTGCATGACTTCACGAGCATAGAACAGATGGCAACTAAATACCCTCCCAAACATCCGAATATGAAAAAAAAACAAGAATAAAACCACTACTCTGAACCTCATCAAAAGCAATTCCAGTAAGATAAAAATTTCAATGACTCCCAAACCTCGAATTGTAAGCCACTTTTTTTTATGGGAAGGGTTTCTAATTAAATCTTTGGAACTATTATTATAACATAGTTTTTTAGTTTTAGTAAACTCATTCTCTAATTATTCATTGTGTGTTTCATCAAAAACACTTGAGGACAATAACTTCTAGCTACCACATATCCTGATTCATCATTGGAATGTGCTACTGAGTGTTATTTCTTATACTAACAAAAACTAAATTAAACCCATAAAAATTACATGTTCAGGATATTACTTTTCTATCTATTATACGAAAACTAATGTAAACATAAAAAAAATTCAATTAAATATTATATATAGTGGATAACTATATTTCTAAATCCATAGTCCCATTAAATAGTGAAAAGATATTTTTACTGCTTTTAAATGTGATTAATTTTGATTTGAATGTTATATTTCACATAATAATTATAAAAACATTAAGTCTTGATGACTAGGTGTTATGTGAATTAAAAATCATATCATACCACTAAATTTTTTTTGACTAACTGGTTATCTTTTTTCATCAATATCTAGTGCCTTTGACGTACGAATTTGGATACTAATATCATATGTAATTTTATATCCATATATTTTATATTAAAATTAATTTAATTATGTTCAGATATATAAGTCCCATCTGGGTTTTGGGTGTTTTTAAAACCAAGAAATAAAGTTAACTCACCAGTCATACTCATTACAAACTCATATTTAAAATAATTTTCAAAAGAATCTATTAGAGATTATTGAGTTGATATGAATATAATGTCCCTGATTTATATTTGAACAACAAAAATATTTAATGTTTTAATTCATTATAAAAAGAGTCAGATTAAAATTCAACTTAAAAAATTTATTTGTAACAAAAATCATGTAATTTTATCATACCGGGATCTAGGGCCTTGATTATGTCCATATAACACTTTTTAATGATGGAAAACATATTCATGAATTTATGTATCATCAAAACCAAGCGTTTTTTTAAAAACAACCTCATTATCAAATCTATTAATTAAATCACACATCACATCCATTTAAAATAATTTGAAATTATATATTTCTCTAAAGGATAATAGAATTTGAATATAATAAATTATAGCTAAGGGAACACGTGTTTCTTCATAGTGTATTCCCTATTATTGATTACATCCATTAGTAACTAATCATTCTTTATTTATAAAAATTATTCAATTTTCATCATATTTTTTTCTAAAATCCCATTTTCTTCTAATTACTATCGTTTATTTATGTCAATAAACCAAGTTACAAATTATATTCTTTTCAAATTCATTTAGTTCATATTACATTCACTTATTCCAATGGTCATCACCTAAAGCATCATTAGGATTTTTATGTTCGAATTGAGAATGGAAAAAAAATGATCAATTTCATTTCTCAGGGAACCTATGATCCTTATATATTTTATTATATAACCAATGATAAAACAACATGGATGATTCCTAAGAAACAAAAAATTTGGGTTTTGTAAAGATTTTTCACCAAAATATGGCATAAAATCTAATTGTGTTAATACATCATAAACATTTACATTTTAATTCACTATATTAGATTAATTTTCTATCGTAGGTTGATAATAATTTTTATAAAATAAATCATAAGATTTTTGTTGGGGTTATTTAAAAACCAAATGAACAATTTCATAAAATTTAACATATTATTTTTTTCAACATCACAAGAAATTTTATTGAAAACTGTATATGACATAGAGTTAGAGAAATAGTCTAAAAAATACATTACCATATTTTGATATAAATTTTTGTAAATTATCTTTTGTATTCAAAATGAATACATTTAATAAAAATACATTTAAGTATGATACTTTTTGTTTTTGGCATGTAAATAACTCATAAGGTGTTTTATTAACAAATGGCCTTATAAAAACATGATTTATTTTATAATAAGAAGTAATAAAAGCTTTATCCCAATTTTTTTCCAATAGATAATTCACTCAATATAGGTCTTTGTATATTTCGAAGAATTCAATTCCTTATTTCAACACGATTAGTTTATTAAGGTGTTTTAGTAACTTAAATGTGTTGTGTAATTCTATTTTTACTAAAAAATATTAAAAATTTGTTTTTTGAAATTCTTCATGATGATCACTTTTAATAGTTATCATTTCATATTTTTTTACATATTTATACTTTGGATAAAAATGTTTTAATATAAAAATAGTCTTCAAATATGTTTACTAGAAAATAGACCAACGTGTGACTAGTGTAATTATAAACTAAAAAATACAGAATACTCAACCACAGTACTTATAGTTTGTGTATGACCGAATAAGTATGTGTCTATATACTGTAAATCAACAATAGTTATGAATTAACTTATAGTTATAATCATTACTTAGGTTTATTTCTATATTTATAAGGTCACAAACTTTTAATCTATAAAATGTAATGTCCAATATATCTTTAACAAAAAATTTTTTTAGAGAGTTTAGATTAGTTTCCAAGGATACATCGTCCTAATAATCTATGTAATAATGAAGATTGATCTTCTATTTCACTTTGTCAAGGCAATTCCCGGTTCCTATGGTCTTCTATGTCAATTGTATAACCATTCATATACTAGATGGAAGAAATAATGAATTCATCCTTGGAACTGTGTACTCTACAATTATCTTTCTTAAAATCCAAAAGGTAGAATTTGTTACATAATTTAACTATTCTAGTAATATTGTTCATAAGACAGTTAACAAATAACACATTTGAAATTAAATCTTTTCCAAGAATAACAATTTTACCTATAAAAATGATCATTCATTTGAAAATATCTTCAAATTTGACATTTCCATCATTCACCTCAATAATATCTCCAAAAATGTTCTTTTTACCAGTTATATGTTGGGAACTTCCAATATCAATGTACTATATATTGTTTTTGTTACTTTCCTATTTTTTTAAAAAAATTATCTTTATGAAATCCAATATATTTGGATTCACAATATTTATAAAATAATATATTAGGAATGTTTTTTTTAAATTGTGCTTTTGGAAACAAGGATTTGATTTTACTTATATATTTATTTTTATTCCAATTTAATCTACATTTATAGTTGGAAGAAAAATATCATTTTTATAAACATTATTATATTTAATAAAAATAGGTGTTCCTTGAGAATAAGTAGTTATAGAACAATTTTTAAGAGGAATAATTTTTTGATACATTTTATCAAACTCTTTCTTTCTAGAAGTAAATTATTGTAAATGTTTCATGACTGAAAAAGTTTCAGATTATAGTCCAATGACTAAATTTTTATCCTTATAAACATATGTTTTAGGATTTTTTTATATCTCTAAATTTTTATCTCAAAAAATGATTTTCAGAATCCTTAGAAATATCATCCATTATAGAATTATCTTCTTTTAGGGATTTGGAAATAGGAACAAATTTAAAAGATTTTTTATCAATATATTTAGAATGATATTATTCTTTATTTATTAAATGGTTTATTCTATATATTTTTTTAAATTGCTTAAAAAATTTCAAATTTTATTTTTCAATTAATTAATCAATTCTAGAAACTATGCTAAAAGAATTAATCATATTATTATAATGATCTAATGATGATATTTCATATGAGAATGTTGAAATATTATCATTAGTATAGTTATCATTTTAAGTCATATTTTTCGATAAGTTATTTTCTGTTACTTATCAATAATGTAATTATTTTCAATAGGTATTGTAATGGACAGGACCTCTCCGGTCCACTACATTGTAAAAATGTGGGTTTGGAAGTGTTTCGAGAGGTCAATGTGACTTATCCCCAAGTTGCTGCCTACCAGTAGCTCGGTCTACAGGTAGCTGATGCCTACCGGTAGCTCGATCTACCGGTAGCTGCTCCCTACCGGTAGCTCAGTCTACCGGTAGCTGCTGCCTACAGGTAGCTCGGTCTATCAATAGTTGCTGCCTACCGGTAGCTCGGTCTACCTGTAGCTTCTGCCTACCAGTAGCCGCCGCGTACCGGTAGCTCGGTCTACCGGTAGCCGCAACCTACCGGTAGCTGGGTTTACCGGTAGCCGTGGCGTACCGGTATCTCGGCCTACCTGTGGTCGTAGTCTACCGGTAGCTTGGCTAACACTGCCAAATTTCTAGTTCTATGAACAGTGTTTCTATTTTTATGAATATTATCGGTATGTGAACATTATCGGTAGGTGAATAGTATTGGTAGACTTGAATAGTTCTATCGGTGAGGATCTATCGGTAGACTTGTGTTTCTATCAGTGAGGATCTATCGGTAGACTTGTGTTTCTATCGGTAAGGTTCTATCGGTGAGCTATTCTTTCCTTTGCCAAATTTTTTAGTTCTGTGAACAGTGTTTCTAGACTTCATAAGAGCTACTGATTCGATACTTTGCCAAATTTCACGAATGAATAGTGTTTCTAGACATCATAAGAGCTACCGATTCCATTCATTGCCAAATTTCACGAATGAACAGTGTTTCCAGACTTCATAAGAGCTACCGATTCCATACTTTGCCAAATTTCACGAATGAACAGTGTTTCCAGACTTCATAAGAGCTATCGATTCCATACTTTGCCAAATTTTTGAGTATGTGAACAATGTGTCCAGCTTCGCAAATTTGACGTTTTCATTGACATAAAATACTTTTAAAACCTTATTTTAAGGACATTAAGACCGATTCAAAGGCCATAAATTCTATATTAATTATTCCTATGGCCGGGATGTTTTTACTTGGTCAAACCGTGTGGGTTAATGCGATCCGTTTTTAATGGAGAATAAATCGGATCTTAAACTCACCTCTCTAATTTTTTTTAAAAGGAACGAGATATCATTCTTCGTTGTTCTTCCTCTTGGTTCTCATCAACGATACATTAGAACCTTGCAATCATTCTCGTAGGAGTTTCGCAATCAAACGTTACTTGGATCAGTTCCGCTCTGTTTGATGCAACCAAGCTGTGTCGATCATTCTTCCATATAATCTATGTTTTATCATCGTTACTTTGTGGATCACCTTCTCTTGTTCTCCCTTCCATATTATCATGTAGTCTCCATGGTTATAATGGGTTTTGGTTGGTTGGGACTTACTATTGCATCCTCGGGTGGATGCAGTTGTCGCGAGAGAAGGATTGTGGCCGTTGTGTGGATAAAGGACGTCAAGAACTCTTCGAGTTAGGGGACTCATGGCTTCTCTAATTGTGTCTGTTCAATCGTAGAATTAGAATGATTTAGTCCTTTGGATGACAATGAAATTGACCTAATTAAATACTTGAACCGGGTTAAAAGAATTGATTGATTGTATGATGTTGCTTTATATCGTGGTAACGGTTTGCCTCGTGTTTTCCTAGATATAGTAATATCTATGTTTTCTTTGATTTGTTGTTCGTTAATGATCGAAATTGATAATGAACGTAAAGCCCGAATTAATTGTTAATTAATTAGCTAAAGATAATGAGGCATGTAAATTAATCTGGTTGTTGCAGTTGTTGTAGTTGTTCTAATTTGAGGATAATCAAATTAGGGAAGTAATCACGGTTATTTAATTCTGATAGCTTACTGATTAGGTATCCCGTGATTGGAACCTACAAATAACAAATCTTCTAATTAAATATGGATTAAAGAACAGATTATGTGGAAATTTCTAAAATGGATTCTGAATTACCCTCTTGCTTGTTAAAGGGCCGAGAGTCCATTTTGTGATCTTTGATTTCCTGCTGCTGGTGATTTGATGTGAGCCCGGATGGCTGTTGTGATATGTGGAGGCATGGGGACTTGTGGTTGTGGCAGCGGATGATGCCTAGTGTGGCGAGATGCATCGGTTTATGCATGTGGGTGTAGGGGAGGACACCAAGGATGATGGTATGAGATGAATGTGATGGTTTGATGTTGGTGGTTTGGTTTGGTTGTTTATCTGCTTTACTTTTCCCCACTGCTTAGGGCAGATGGTCTTTCTTAACCTCTTTCTGAAGGAGGCGAAGACATGCGGGGTATGCCACGTGCTTTCCATGTTTAGCCTCTCGATGTAGTATGGGTCTATGCTCTTGCAATAGGCGGCAAAGACTCGACGGGTAGTATATCTACTCACCGTGTTGAGCCCCTTTGTGTTTAATAGCATATGATTCTTTTTTAGAATGCCTGGGAATATGGGAAATTAATTCCATAATGAATGTTTGTTTAAATGGTGATAATCCACGGGGATGGAGAAACTGGAATTTAATAGTGATGTGAATCCTAAAAATAGCAGTTTTTGAATGTGATGCCAATTTAGTTTAATGTGGTAAATTGTTCATGGTTCATTATTATTTAAAAAATTCATTAAAGTACAGTGGAACTGATAAAATGAGAATGGAGTATCTAATAAATCTCTTCAAATGGTTGTGTGCTTGTAGGATACCTAGTCTTAGATGTAGCATCCTGGAGTCTGAGAGACGTTAGCTGCAGTTGTGCCTATGACTAGGTAATGCCCATAGTGTGGTTGTGAGTTATATATATTCTATAATTTTAGTGTTTCTATATGCTACTCCACCCTGTCGGTAAGGGAAACTGACACCCCGTGGATTCTGAGCCCTGGGGGGTGTTTTCCCCAACATTCTGATGGGAGGTTGAATGGTTGACTACCCCCTTTGACCCCGCTCTATTCTCTTGGTAGATCTTTGTGCTGGTAGGCACAGTGGTTAGTTTTACTTATATCTATGTGTAGAGTGATGTAATGGCTTGTGGTTATTTCAGACACATATATTCTGGATATAGTATCCTATGGACTACTATAGGTGTGACGTGTATAGGCTATAATGGCTTGAGGATCCTTACTCGGAGTATGGGCTATAATGGCGTGAGGTATTATACCTGATGTATGATAAACGTTATGCGAGCTGTGGTGGCTCCCAAAAACTACCTGGTTACTTTTGATTGTGAGGACGGTGTGGTGCTTCGCCCAGGTGTCTGCGGGAAATCCTTTGTGGTGCACGAGGTGCAGATTATGGAGTTTAGGCCAGGTGTCTGCGGGCAAGCCTTTGGAGAGAGATGCACATGAGGTATGTCGTTGGGGAAAAGTGTTAAACCAGTGGGGAAGTAGTAGCGGGGTACCCTTGATATTCTTTACTATATGCTATATTATTGTATGTGTTTCTTGGTGAGAGTATCCATGGTGAGGTTGGGAACTTAGTATACCTGTTTAGGTAACGATTTAATTTCACTTGTTGTTCACTTGGCATTAACATGCTTTCTTTACTTTTGTACGAGAGGCTTGGGGAGGATCCTACTGAGTATACTATTATACTCACCCTATATATATATAAACTGTTTTTCATGTCACTTGGAGCAGGTTGGAGGTCAAGCTGGTAACTTCTAGCTTGTGGTTGGAGGAGGAGCTGTTCGGGCTTGTGGTCGTTGCCGATTTACTTTCTATTAGGTACTTTTAGTTTCCCCTTTCAGTTGTAGTACTTTTGCATGACGTTTCATATATGTACTCGGTTTCCTATTATATCTCAGTTCTATGTTGGAGTTGATTGGAGTCAATTCTATCTCTCTCTTCTGCATGTGTTCTCTTAGAGGGTAATGCATCCCATTTGTGTGTGTATTATAGCCTCGGTGCAAGTCGCCAAACTGGGGCCTACTGGAGGAGGGACTCGGGGGACATTATATCCCTTCTCACATTGCCGGCCTAGGAGGGGTACACTTTGTGCGGAGGGGGTCGTGACAGAGTCGTATCAAAGGTCTGGTTGAGGGATAGGATGGAGTTTGGAGTTAGGCACAGGTGAGGATGCATGGGATGGTAGGGCAACTGTGTCATTCATGTTTAGCAAGTGGGGTAAACACTGGAGACTGGCAAAGTCATAGGCATTTAGAGCCCCCTATGATCTGTTGCACGGACCTTTAATTGTACGATGGCTACTAAACAAAGTGATACGGGTTGCAGGGTAGAGACCTAGGAACGGATCATGCATCATTATTCTTTTCTCTTGTGTTTGAATGGGTAGACCTTGGGATAGGTAACCTAAAATTAATAAAACAAATCAATTAATTAATTAATGTTGAGTCTTCCATATTCCAGGATTAGGAGCTCTAACAGTTGTTATTTTGCAGGTATGGCTCCAGGTCAATTTCCTCGTCAGGTTTGCGCATAAGATTCCCATCAATCTGTTCCAGAAGATCACCATCGGGTAGAGGTTGACGACGATGACAATTGGAGGAAGACACTCCGAGAGTTTCAGCACCAGAGTCTACAGAAGTACGAGGGCTCCGTTTCATATGCAGTCACAGAAGACTGGTTGGAGGAGATCGAGATAGGCTTCAGTTCGATTTGTGCTCTTAAGGAGAACTCGGCGTCCTTGGTCGTGACGATGCTGCGTGGAGCAGCGAGGCAGTGGTGGCTTTTGTACCTTAGGGATTGTGGGGAGTCAATGATCTCATGGGAGGAGTTTCGAGACAGGTTCGGAGTCGAGTTCCTTTCTTCAACTTCGAAGGCATCCAGCCGCCAGGAGCTTATTACCCATTGACAGGGGAGCTCCATTGTTCGAGAGTTTGGAATACGTTTCAAGAACCTTCTACGATATTCTTCAGACCTGTTACCAGATGATGAGGCCAGGGCGAGGCATTTCATGGAGGCTTTGCATCTAGAGATCCAGCGCCAGGTCACCCCGTTTATGCTGAAGACATATCTCGAGGTGATGGAAAGGGCAGAGGTTTTTGAGAGGACTTTTTCCAGGACCTGATCTTCACGAGAAGGGAATCGTCATGATTCCTCACAAAGCAGAGTTGTGGTCTGTGGTTCCCAGTTTTCAGTATAGAATAGTTTTTGGTCACCTGGGGGTAGGTCCCAGCCCTTCCCATATTCTTTCTACAGAGGAAGGAACTCTCAGGCCTATGCCAAGGGATCAGGTGCTTGTTTTTATTGTGGTGGTCATGGTCATCAGCAGCGGGAGTGCCCGACTTTTTAGAGTAGTCATCGTGCACCGGGCGCTCCACTCCAGATTCCTCCGTTGGGGCAGTTCTAGCCGAGGCAGCAGCAGTAGGTTGCACCAGCTTTAGATCACCAGAGGGTATATGGAGAAAGCATAGGACAACCCCATGATGCTCCCCGTTCTCAGAGAGCAGAGCGCGGCTGTGGTGGTGGTCGTCATTGGGTTCAGAGAGGTCGTGGAGGAGGTCGTGGTCAGCTTCATGCTCTAGTGTTACCATCCCCAGGTGAGCCAGATGTCGTTCGAGGTACCCTTTGCTTGTTTTCTACCTTAGTGTATGCCTTGTATGATTCAGGAGAAACGCACTCCTTCATATTACCTACTCTTGTCCATGCTTTGGGACATGAGGTAGAGAGGTTTCCAGTGCCCTTGGCGTTGACTACGCCAGTTGGAGGCCGAGCCGACTTGTTTGAAGTATGTAGAGACTGTGAGCTAGTGTTGGGTCAACACCGCTCTTGGGGAGATTTCCTATGTTTGCGAATACAACCATATGATGTCATAATTGGCATGGATTGGTTTTATTCGGTGTAGGCTGTTGTGGATTGCAACAGTAAGAAGTTCGTTTTCATTGATGAAGATGGAGAGAAAGTGGTTTTTATTGCTGAGAGAGATCCTCTGATGAGTCATAGACGAGTTCCATCTTTATCATCCATGATAGCTGGGATGACGCTGAGTTCTTCAGAGGTTCAACAGTCGGTGTTTCCTAGGGTCGTAGAGGAGTACCCTGACGTCTTTCTAGAATAGGTTGTATCCTTACCCCCTCGACGAGAGATTGAGTTTGGGATCGAGCTACAGCCAAGAGAGTCTCCTATCTCTATGTCTCCGTATAGGATGACCCCTTCTGAGTTACGAGAGCTACGTATTCAGCTCGATGGTCTGTTGTAGTGTGGTTTTGTTCGGCCAAGTGTGTCACCTTCGGGTGCACCAGTTTTGTTTGTGAAAAAGGCTGATGGCAGTTTGTGGTTGTGCGTCGATTATCGTCGGTTAAACAAAGTGACAATAAAGAACCACTATCCTATCCTGCGGATTGATGACCTATTCAATCAACTGAAGGGTGAAAGTTGGTTCTCAATGATAGACTTGCGGTCAAGATATCATCAGATGCGTGTAATGGATGAGGTTATCCCAAAGACTGCTTTCCGCTATCATCATGGGCATTATGAGTTTGTTGTAATGCCATTCGGCGTGACAAATGGTCCAGCTGTTTTCATGGGGTTGATGAATTATGTTTTCTGTGAATTACTGGACAAGTTTATTGTGGTTTTCATCGACAACATCCTTGTGTACTCCACATCTGAAGAGGAGCATGCAGAGCATCTACGAGCTGTTTGGGAGTTCTTCGCCAACATCTGTTGTTTGGGAAGTTGTCCAGGTGCGAGTTCTGGGATCGAGAAGTTCGTTTCTTGGGACATGTTGTGTCCCAATAGGGAGTAGCTATGGATCCTTCGAAGATAGAAGCAGTGGTGTCTTGGCCAGCCCCCATGACCGTGTCAGAGGTGCGAAGTTTCCTTGGTCTCGCAGGCTATTATAGGAGGTTTGTAGCTAATTTCTCCCGAGTTGCAACTCCTCTGACAACATTGACCAGGAAGGATCAAGCGTTCATATGGACTGATCAGTGTCAGAAAACTTTCGAGTATCTAAAGGATAAGTTGGTAAGTGCTCTAGTCCTTTGTCTTCCAGCAGAGGGAGTCCAGTTTGATGTTTTCTGTGACGCTTCACATCTGGGGCTAGGTTGTTTTCTCATGTAGCAGAGGTCAGTTGTTTCTTGTGGGTCTCGGCAGTTGCGTCCCCATGAATGCAACTATGCCACCCATTATCTTGAGTTGGAAGCCGTGGTATTTTCTCTAATGTTGTGGAGACATTACCTCATTGGTGAGCACTTTGTGGTTTTCACCGATCATAAGAGTTTGAGGTATGTTTTCTCCCAACGTGACTTGAACATGAGGTAGCAGCGGTGGATGGAGTTCTTGCAAGAATACAACTTTGAAATATCATATAAACCTGGAAAAGGGACTGTTGTAGCTGACGCACTAAGCCGAAATACATGTCATGATGTTGTGCGTGAATCTGGTGATTCTTGTAGAGTGATGGAAGAGCTATCAGCATTGCATCGTGATATGGGAGAAGTTGGGGGTAGAGGTTGTCTTTTCCAGATGGCGGTGCAGTCATCCCTGATGCAGAAGGTGGAAGAGTCTCAGTTGTGTGATCTAGAGGTGGAAGTTTGGAGATACAGAGTTGTATGTGGTGAGGCCCCTGATGGTTGGTCGGAGGATGAACAACACCGAGTGTTTTATCATGGCAGGATTTTTGTTCCCTTGGCGATATGTGAGACGGTTCTCCGAGAGTTCCATAGTTCACCCTTGGCGGTACATCCTGGTGTGACGAAGATGTACCAATCCTTGAGGAGTCAGTTTTGGTGGCCTCGGCTGATGCGTACAGTTGTAGAATTTGTGTCTCGATGTTTAGTCTGCCAGAAGGTGAAGTCCAAACACCGTGTTCCTAGTGGTCTTCTCCAGCACATAGAGATTCCTCAGTGGAAGTGGGAGGACATCTCAATGGAAATTGTTACAGGTTTACCTCGAGCTCCGGGAGGACATGATGCAATATGGGTGGTAGTGGATCGTTTAACAAAATCATCCCACTTCATAGCGATCAAGGAGTCGATATCAGTGGAAGTTTTGTAGAGGCAGTATCTAGAGGAGGTGGTGAGACTCCATGTAGTACCTAGGACAATCATTTATGATCATGATACCCGCATTACCTCCAGGGTGTGGAGAGGTCTCCAGCATGATTTTGGGTCTCAACTGTGCCCTAGCACTGCTTTTCATCCCAAAACGGATGGTCAGACAAAGCGAACCATCTAGAATCTTGAAGACATGTTGCGCTCTTGTGTTCTTGATTTTGGAGGTTCATGGACGAAGCACTTACCCTTGATAGATTTCGCTTACAATAATAGTTTCCACTCTACCATAAGTATGGAGCCATTTGAAGCCTTGTATGGCCGGCCATGCCGTTCTACATTTTGCTGGATTGGGGTCGGAGAGTCTACAATTATCGGACCATAACTAGTGCAGAATACAACAGATATGGTTCAGGTGATTCGTGAGAGGATGAAGACAGCACAGGATCGTCAGAGATCATATGCTGATAAAAGAAGGAGACCCTTAGAGTTTAATGTTGGGGATCAAGTGTTTCTAAAGGTGACTCCCCGTCATGGGAAGCGAAGGTTTGGTCGTGGATATAAGCTTTATCCCTGGTTTGTTGGACCATTCGAGGTGTTAGTTCGTGTTGGAGGTGTGGCGTATCGAGTAGCACTTCCCCCACAGATGAGTCGGATACATGATGTTTTCCATGTATCACAGCTCCGTCATTACCTTCATGATGAATCTCATGTTATCGATTGGGGAGAGATCGATATTGATGATGATGCAACCTTCGAGGAGCGACCTGTGGAGATCCAAGACCGCATGGAGAAGGTGTTACATGGGTGTTCTATCCCCTTAGTTCGTGTCTTGTGGCGACACGGTGGAATGGAGGAGAGTACATGGGAGTGTGAGTCACAGATACGTGCTTAGTACCCAGAGTTATTTAATGTTTATCTCTTTTCATGAAATGATGTTTCCTTTATGGTTAAACCTTTCATGTTTTATTTATGTACCTTTTGTGTGATGTTATGATTGAATTGATTGAATATGGATTGATTGTTTCCATATTCTCGGATGTCGTAGTTTTGTTCCAGCGTTCGAACAACTCATGGTGGTTTTCCCCTGAGAGGTAACTTATGGGGTGGTTGCTCAGACCCCTCTGTTCCTCTGAGTTGGTTTTTAATTCTCGAGGATGATAATGTTTTGAGAGATATCTAATGTAATGGCCCGGACCTCTCCGGTCCACTACTTTGTGAAAATGTGGTTTTGGAAGTGTTTCCGGAGGTCAATGTGACTTATCCCCTAGCTGCTGCCTACCGATAGCTCAGTCTACCGGTAGCTGCTGCCTACCGGTAGCTCGGTCTACCGGTAGCTGCTTCCTACCTGTAGCTCGGTCTACCGGTAGCTGCTGCCTACCAGTAGCCGCGCTTACCAGTAGCTCGGTCTACCGGTATCCACAACCTACCGGTAGCTGCGGCGTATGGGTAGCTTGGCCTACTGGTGGTCTTAGTCTACCGGTAGCTCAGCTAACACTGCCAAATTTCTAGTTATGTGAACACTGTTTCCAGTTTTATGAATAGTATCGGTAGGTGAACATTAACGGTAGGTAAATAGTATCGGTAGACTTGAATAGTTCTATCGGTGAGGATCTATCGGTAGACTTGTGTTTCTATCAGCGAGGATCTATCGGTAGAATTGTGTTTCTATCGGTAAGGTTCTATCGGTGAGCTTTTCATTCCTTTTCCAATTTTTTTTTTATTTCTGTGAACAGTGTTTCCATACTCCTAAGGGCTACCGATTCCATACTTTGCCAAATTTCACGAATGAACAGTGTTTCTAGACTTCATAAGAGCTATAGATTCCATACATTGCCAAATTTCACGAATGAACAGTGTTTCCAGACTTCATAAGAGCTACTGATTCCATACTTTTCCAAATTTCACGGATGAACAATGTTTCCAGACTTCATAAGAGCTACTGATTCCATACATTGCCAAATTTCACGAATGAACAGTGTTTCCAGACTTCATAAGAGCTACCGATTATATACTTTACCAAATTTTTGAGTATGTGAACAGTGTTTCCAGCTTCGCAAATTTGACGTTTACATTGACGTAAAATACTTTTAAAACCTTATTTTAAGGACTTTAAGACCGATTCAAAGGCCATAAATTCTATATTAATTATTCCTAAGGCCATGATTTTTTTACTTGGTCAAACCGCGTGGGTTAATGTGATCCGTTTTTAATGGAGAATAAATCAGATCATAAATTGTCGCCTCTCTAATTTTTTTTAAATGGAACGAGATATCATTCTTCATTGTTTTCGTCCTGTTTCTCATCTACGAGACGTTAGAACCTTTTAATCGTTCTCGTTGGAGTTTCGCAATCAAATGTTACTCGGATCAGTTCCGCTCTGTTTGATGCAACCAAGCCATGTCGATCGTTCTTCCATATAAGATATGTTTTATCATCGTTCATTTGGGGATGACATTCTCTTTTTCTCCCTTCCATATTAACATGTAATCTCCATGGTTCTAATGGGTTTTGGTTGGTTGGGACTTACCGTGGCATCCTCGGGTGGATGCAGTAGTCACGAGAGAAGGATTGTGGCTGTTGTGTGGATAGAGGACGTCAAGAACTCTTCGAGGTAGGGGATTCATGTCTTCTATAATTGTGTATGTGAAATCATAGAATTAGCATGATTTAGTCCTTTGGATCACAATGAAATTGACCTAATTAAATACTTGAACCAGATTAAAAGAATTGATTGATTGTATGATGTTGCTTTATACCGTGGTAACGGTTTGCCTCATGTTTCCCTAGATATAGTAATATCTATGTTTTTTTTGATTTGGTGTTCGTTCATGATAGAAATTGATAATGAACTTAATGCCGAAATTAATTGTTAATTAATTGGATAAAAATAAAAAGGCATGTAAATTAATCTGGTTGTTGCAGTTTTTGTAGTTGTTCTAATTTGAGGATAATCAAATTAGGGAAGTAAGAACGGTTATTTAATTGTGATAGCTTACTGATTAGGTATCCCATGATTGGAACCTAAGAATAACAAATATTCTAATTCAATATGGATTAAAGAACAGATAATGTGGGAATCTATAAAAAGGGTTCTGAGTTACCCTCTTTCTTGTTAAAGGGACGAGAGTCCATTTTGTGATCTTTGATTTCCTGCTACGGGTGATTTTATGTGAGCCTAGATGGCTGTTGTGATATGTGGAGGCATGGGGACTTGTGGTTGTGGAAGCGGATGATGCCTAGTGTGGCGAGATGCATTGGTTTATGCATGTGGGTGTCGGGGAGGACACCAAGGATGATGGTATGAGATGAATGTGATGGTTTGATGTTGGTGGTTTGGTTTGGTTGTTTATCTGCTTTACTTTTACCCACTGCTCAAGGCAGCTAGGCTTGCTTACCCTCTTTCCGAAGGAGGCGAAGACACGCGGGGTATGCCATGTGCTTTCCATGTTTAGCCTCTCGATGGAGGATGGGTCTATGCTCTTGCTATAGGTGACAAAGACTCGACGGGTAGTATATATACTCGCCGTGTTGAGCCCCTTTGTGTTTATTAGCATAGGATTCTTTTCTAGAATGCCTGGGAATATGGGAAAGTAATTCCATAATGAAAGTTTGTTTAAATGGTGATAATCCACGGGGATGGAGAAACTGGAATTTAATAGTGATGTGAATCCTAAAAAGGAGCAGTTTTTGAATGTGATGACAATTTAGTTTAATATGGTAAATTGTTCATGGTTAATTAATGTTTAATGAATTAATTAACGTAAAGTGGAACTGATAAAATGAGAATGGAGTAATCTAATAAAGCTCTTCAAATGGTTGTGTGCTTATAGGATACCTAGTCTTAGAAGTAGCAGCATGGAGTCTGAGAGACGTTAGCTTCAGTTGTGCCTATGACTAGGTAATTCCCATAGTGTTGTTGTGAGTTATATATATTCTGTACTTTTGGTATTTCTATTCGCTAATCCACTCTTTCGGTAAGCGCAACTGACACCCCGCGGATTCTGAGCCCTGGGGGGTGTTTTCCCCAACATTCTGATGGGAGGTTGAATGGCTGACTACCCCCTTTGGCCACACTATCTTCTCTTGGTAGATCTTTGTGCTGGTATGCACAGTGGTTAGTTTTACCCATATATGTGTGTAGAGGGTTGTAATGGCTTGTGGTTATTTCACACACATATATTCTGGATATAGTATCCTATGGACCACTATAGGTGTGACGTGTATAGGCTATAATGGCTTGAGGATCCTTACTCGGAGTATGGGCTGTAATGGCTTGAGGTATTATACTCGATGTATGATACATGTTATGCGAGCTGTGGTGGCTCCCAGAAACTACATGGTTACTTTTGGTTTTGAGGACGGTGTGGTGCTTTGCCGAGGTGTCTGCGGGCAAGCCTCTGTGGTGCACGAGGTGCAGATTATGGAGCTTAGTCCAGGTGTCTGCGGGCAAGCCTTTGGAGAGAGATGTACAGGACGTATGTCGTTGGGGAAAAGTGGCAAACCAGTGGGGAAGTAGTAGCGGGGTACCCTTGATATTCTTTACTATATGCTTTATTCTTGTATGCGTTAGTTGGTGAGAGTAGCCATGGTGAGGTTGGGAACTTAGTATACCTATTTAGGTAATGAGTTAGTTTCAATTGTTGTTCACTGGGCTTTAGTATGCTTTCTTTACTTTTGCACGAGAGGCTTGGGGAGGATCCTACTGAGTATACTGTAATACTCACCCTATATATATATAAACTATTTTTCAGGTCACATGGAGCAGGTTGGAGGTCATGCTGGTTACTTCTAGCTTGTGGTTGGAGGAGGAGCTTTTCGGGCTTGTGGTCGCTGTCGTTTTACTTTCTTTTGGGTACTTTTAGTTTCCCCTTTCAGTTGTAGTAATTTTGCATGACATTTCATATATGTACTCAGTTTCCTTTTATATCTCAGTTCTATGTTGGAGTTGAATGGAGTCTATACTATCTCTCTCTTATACATGTGTTCTCGTAGAGGGTAATACCTCCCATTTGTGTGTGTATTATACCCTCGGTGCTAGTCGCCAACCCGGGGCCTACCGGAGGCGAGACTCGGGGGTCATTATCTCCCTTCTCACATTGCCGGCCCAGAAGGGGTACACTTTGTGGGGAGGGGGTCGTGACAGGTATCTTCCATATTAGACCAATATTCTATTGTGACAGATTGTAATTTAATGTAGATTCATTAGAAGAGAATCCTCCACTAGCACTCTAAGAAACATTTTTCATTAAAAAATTGTAGCATTTTGAATTGTAATACATTTTCTTATTCTTAGTAGATTGCATTTCCATTAATTATTATCATTCAAAAATAGGAGAATCACGTCTAATATGACCATATTTTTTTATTCATTACAAGTGACATAAGAATATTTCTTATCATTATTATCACTATTTCTTTTTTTATATCGGTAATGAAATGATTTCTTTCTCAAAATATTATCCATCCTTCTAGAAATATTATGTAACCCATTATAGGATAGTTCTGAATCACTTGAATCTAATTATGTAACTGTATTATTCTTTGTTTTAATTACTATATTCTTAGGAGACATGGCCTTTATCTGATGTGATTTAGTAGTAAAAGAAACTACTCCATTATTTTTATTTCATTTTTCTAAATCTATATTCATGGTCTTCCAATATTTTATAATATTTCTTAAAAATCATCAAGAGTAACATTTGTAACTTTTCTTGATTCAAAAACTATTATTCTCTTTTACTCCCATTCCTTTTTCAGGATATCAATAATCTTTTACATAATAAAAAGTTTTTGTAATCATTTTTTATCCAATGGAATTTAAGTTAATACAAATAATCGTTAATATATCTTGGACATTACCTACATGTTCTCCATAAAAAAAATTAAAAACACGATAGTATTATATTAGCAAGGTTCCTCTTGTCTCAATAACATAAGATATACCAAAATGAGTGATTTCCAATTTCTTCCAAATATTGTTGGATACAATGAAAAATGATATCTACATGTATATATTATTATAAATAGAACATAAAAACTTATTTATTACCTTAAGTTTAGTTTATATTCTTTGTTCTCATAATTTTCATAATTATTGTACTATTTATCATGAATTTTTTAATCATGAGTAAGGATAAACAAATTTCACTATAATGGATAAAAAAAACCTTTAATCGGTCTATATAATACTCTTAATAATTTTTATCAATGATAGGTAGTATTTTGGGATTTTGATTATCTAACAAACCAACATTTAATCCTTCCAGATTAAATATTGTATAAGAATTTTTTTCTCATAACACATGTTAGTGTAGGAAATGTTTATAAACAAAATGTTTATAAAAGAAATAAAACTAAACTATAACATCAATGTGAGAAAGTAAAAGAGTATAATTCTACATTGTTACCAATTTTGATTATCATTAATACAAATACAAGGATCTGATACCAATTTTAGGATCAATATATTGAATCAAATGTATATAAAGATGAAAAAATAAAAGAGGGGTTAATTTTATATTTAAAAACATTAATTTTTATAAATAAATTAGATTATTCTTAATGTAATTAAACTAATCTCATTCACAATATTATTTTGTATTTTACAATTAATCATATAGGGCCTCTGGTTCAATAGACATCATATTTTTTTGGTAATGAAAAATATTCCTCAAGTTATTATTTATTATATTCACAAATGTTTAGTTAAAATCATAGATATAATGGATACAATTATTAGAGTTAAAAAATATAGAGATTATATCACACATCCAATAGAATCATATTGTGAAAAATTAAATATCAAAATAACAGTTTAATCATAATTAAAAATTCAATAAAATTCACATTTATCATAATTAGAGTAATTACAACAAAGAGAGTAAATGATAGAAAATAGAATAAGTAAAAACAATTCAACTTATTTTAAAAATAGTAGAAATAAAAATACATGTAGAGGAATATTATTTTTTTAACCCAAATGGAATAGTAACTAATAAATATAGATAATGTTCTCTTGATTTATAAAATCACAAAATTTTATCCTACCCACACTAGAGTAATCCCTCGATACGATGATAATATTCTATTTTTCTACCCTACACGCCCTCGATGAATATTTTTATTAGAGTATCTATCTTCCTAAACTCTGATTCCATTGATTGTAATTAGTGAATATCAGATTCATACAAATAAAAAAAGTAGTTGATGATTATATGTGCGTAGAAAAAACCATTCACATCATGAACGCTTTATATATTTCTTATAATGATATTTTGGAAGATATCTTATAGATTAACAATTTCTCTATTTGTTTAGAGCTCTTTCAAATGACCTGGTATTTATAGGTGTTGGCTCGAACACTCATATTATCCTTTAATAGTTATATTTTCTCTAGAAAATTAAAAGGTACCTGGACAAATAAAACTCTAATGGTAATATTATAAGATAATAATAAAAACATCATTTTGGTTAGAAAATAAATAATTAAATAATTTTGAATTAAAATTATATTTTTTAATAAGATAAATATGTATAGTATTATTATGAAATTAATTGAAAGAAAACTGAGGATTTTTTATGAGGGTTGGTAATATTTATAACAATATTAAACTATTGTTAGTATGAAATCATTATAGTTAGTATGATTGAAATTGTAAACTATATTTATGATATAAATCATATTAAGAATCATTATAATAATCATGGAATTAATATTATAATTTTTTTATGGGTATGACTATTATAGTGAATAATATGAAAAACATAATGACATGGATATTATATAAATTGTATGGACTAAATAATTTTCAAAAACATAGTAATTATAATAAGAATTATGAATTATGACATCATTTAAAAACATTATTATAATACATATACAATATATAATTTGTTTTTATCTAACTAAGAATGACAATTTTTAAAATGAATCGAGAAGTAAAATAGAGACATTTCACCCAATAAAATTTTATAAATGAAAGAAAAAATATTCCAAACAAATCTATATGTATCCTCTTATACATTTATTGATATTTTTTCCCATTTCTTGGCTTCCAAAGTAACCAGTACAACCATTTATGATAAGTAAGAACCTATATTCTTAAGGGATATTTAATGAAGAACATTTACAATAATATCTTTATTCTAGTTATTTCTAGAATCCAAATATACAACACTTTTAATTATCTTTTCCTCCACACCCCTCTCACCCAATGGTAGTGACCACCCAATATAAATAAATTATGGTTTTGAGATCTAAGCCAGCTAACACTCAATGTTAGTGAGAAAAAAAAGATATTTTCTATATTAGATCTCTATGAAGAAAATTATTTACCACATTGAAATAATTTTATAATAATATATTTGAGGAATAGATAATATTTCAAGAGAGTATGATAAATAATTAATTTTTTAACAAATGTGTTCTAGAATAAATAGTAATGGTAAAATGTAAGGACCAATGTTTCTTCAGAGTTTAATTTATTGTTAAAATTTTAATTTTTAAACTAATATATTTATATGGGGTAAAATAGTAATTTTTCATTAGTATATGACAATAAATAATTTTTCTAACAACTCTGTTGGTCCCTCATTAGGGAACATACCCTAGAAAATATGTTTGGTGGAATTATGATCCCGGTGTATTCTAGAAGAGTTATTAATATTTAATATTTATTATTTAATAAATTAAATATGTATCTATTAGCATAGGTTTTTCCTCGATAACTTTTTAATCTATCATTGGACTATGATTCCCTCTATGCTATTACATCTATAATGGGGATTTTTTAATATGTGGGGTATGAATTAATTTTTTGACGATAGGGTTTGGTCGGGACCCTGTAACACAATGATTTTCTATGAACAAATTTTAGAATAAATTAAATTAAATTTATAGATTTTTTATTAGGATACTTGAAGTTAATCTTGAGATATATGTAACCCCATGTTAATCTATTACTATACACAACACTAGCTTAGGATTCGTTACACAGAACAATCAGTATATATGAAACAAAATTTTATTATTATAATTATTTAAACAATTTATTTATAACAGAGACATTACAATTATTAATATTAATAGTAATATATATGTTTTAATTATTATTTATAATGATTTTATATAAATAAAATTAATAATGAAATTTATAATATTTTTTAATGTTTTATATGTTTAGAAAATAGTATTTTCTCAAAACAAATCCTTTTTTTCATTCTGTAAACATTAACAAAATAAAAATATTAAAAAATTATATATTAAATATTATAAAATAAAATTCATTTCATAATTAATAATTTAAATAATATCTTAGAGTGAAATTTTGGGATTTTCCAATAATATTTCATTTTTTAAAGAAAAAAATAATAATAAATTTTGATTTAAAAATAATTTTATATAATTTCTTTATATATAAAAATTATATTTATAATTGGTTTTAAATTATACACAGATTTATAATCTATCCAAAAATCCAATTTTTGTACATTTCATCAATTTTACAATGCAATATGACATAATTATATTGCTATCTTCTGAAAATTTTTACATTAGAAACATGTTGTTTCATCCTATCTGTGGTATCAATTTTTAATTAATTTTGGCCAATTAAGTGAATTTAATTTGAAAAAAGTAATAATTATTTAATCATAATAATTTTAAATTTATT
Organism: Viscum album; assembly: GCA_963277665.1. NCBI lineage: Eukaryota > Viridiplantae > Streptophyta > Magnoliopsida > Santalales > Viscaceae > Viscum > Viscum album. The sequence goes on along the minus strand of OY728128.1, from coordinate 408,141,065 downwards.
AATATGTCGAACATAATTTTTTCCATAGATATTTGAGAAACCAGTTAAAATAAATCACATAGATTAAGTGAAAAACATGTTTACCAATTGATAATATAATGAACATAAAGGTAAAACGACATAGAAACTTGTAAAACACCCATATTCATTTTATATTTCGAAATAAATCCTTCATGGTTTGAATTTGGTTCATTATTATAGCTACATGATTATGAAAAAAATCTGGTGGATTTACCTCTTTAAAATATTTAAATGATTCCCACTTACAACCCGAATAAAAGACCAACCTCTATCTCCCTCCCACCACACATACCAATACATATGAAAAAAAATTAAAAATATCTTTCAAAATCTATAATATCATATTGTAAGCCTCACTATGGTATGAACACCATCTATGATAGTCATTTGGTATAAACCAAAATGAGCTACATGAATAAGAGGTAACAATCATTATTTAATGGTTTTGTTTTATTTCTTCCTCAAAACCCGTATATTAATTATATATAATTAATATATAATAAACACAGTATATGATATATACTTATATTTTTTTATGTTAATGTCACAACCTACAATGAAAAAAAATTACATCAAATGGTTTATAAAATAAACTTTCATGTGTTTGGTAGACTCCCTCCTTACGAACAAATTTCATTCATTTTTTCCATTATCGCGTACCATGGTTTGGAATAATGATGGAAATTATGTTAAAATTTTATGATTATTATATTTATGATGTTATTATTATTATTATATTTAAATATCACACATATTTTTATGGTTTCCAATTTTAGGGAATATGGTAATTATGTTCATGTGTATAGAAGACTACAACATCACGAACTAATTTCATTTATTCATGATTTACATGGAATGAATTAAGGATGTTTTTAGTAAAAAAATTGTGATATATATAAAATTAAAAATATATCTAATAATTGTACCTCATATATATTTCTTTATTTCAACCTGATAAGAAAATTCATAAAAGGTTCATGTGTACATACGTCCTACCATCTCACAGAATGGTATATTTCATTTTTAGTTTCTATATTTTATAGTTTTTTTTAAATAAATATATTTATACTGAATATATATGATAAACATAAAACATTAATCATTATTTAGGAAATCAAATAATTTTTAAATTAATAGAGCCAAATATATGACTAATCAAATCATATACGAAAAATAAAGCGTTGATTAGCCAAAACATAACATTAACATCCAATTTTTAATAAATAGGTAATAAAAGGGTATAAAAAATTAATACATGGTATGATATTAATATTTTTTTATAATATATGTCAAATAATTGAATATTTGTTATATAGGAGGACTGGATTAAAACAATTGAAGTCATGACATGTGGTAAGGGATTTATGTTTCACATTTTACATTTATGATACACATGTTCTATTCAACACCAATTTCGTATATGTGGTGTATATGAAACCAATGAATGTAGATTATGATTCTTAAAATTTTAGTTTTTTTTGAAATCCATTATAGCTTCTATCATTCTGAATTTTCCTTCTCTGAGACACATGTTCTGTTATGAACATTTATTATTTTAAGAGTTGTATATAATACAACATTGAAATATTTTATCATGAATAAACTTAATTTCTAATATACTTTATTCTTTATATAAATTTCTTATTTCATGGGGATTTTGAGTCAATGTTACTTCTGTGGTTTTGGTTTATTACTATATTCTCATCATTTATCATGATTTTATTTGATTATGCTTCCCGTGATAGAATATTATTATCCATATTTCTAAAATTCTCATGAATATTATTATAATCCTATTATTCATGATATATTCCTATAATGGATCCATTTTTTCACTCTTTGGAATATATGAAATTTATAAAAATGGTTTTTTTTTAATATGAATTTATTTCAATTTTCAGTTCGAAATCGATTTTCCATTAAGACTATATTTTCTAAAAATGATTCCAAAAATGTTTTATTCCACTTTTTGATTTTTAAAATACATTATTACTGATGTTTTACTTTTAAAAAATAAATGAATATTCATGTATTATTCCAGAACAATTCCTATTTTGATTCTATATGAAATGAGAATGTAACCTTCATTTTTGTGTCAACAGATGAATAGAATTATCTAATTTCATTAGAAATAATTTATTAGTAGATTACTTTTCCAGTTTTAGATTTTATTTTTAAATAAAAAATTTTCTAAAACGTTTTAGGTATAAATAATGTTTTTCAAACAGGAATGTATGATTTTTTGAATAATTATTTTTATAAAACATTCAAAACAATTATCTATGATGTCATCTGTTTGTTATAATCACGCTTTATTGGGAATATGATCCAAGTAAATCATCATTTTATTTTTATTAATCGTTAATTTTTTTATGTTAGGATGTCTATAAAACCTAATTATTATACATGAGTAATATTCTTATGAAACCCACTTCATTTCTTAGGTAATGTTCTGATCAAATGATTTTAAAACCATTCTATTTTCCACAGGTAAATGTATGATGAAATTTTTATGATAACCATTTCATTTCTTAGGTTATGATGTGATGAATGTTTTGGGTCACATAGAACAAATATGTGTAATTCAATTATGATATTGGTGTTACATGTATCAAGCAACAATGAATTGGGTAATGATTTGTATCTCCTAAGATAGGCATTAAAGGAATGGGTATGAAAACCAGATTAATAAATGAATTTTTCTACTAAGATAGTCTAGGAACTGATCATTTACTACGATGGTAGTTTTGGGAGTGAAACTAATCTACTAATATGACCTCAACAGTGAGCCTGGACTACATTGGAAATAATTTTACATATCTATGTTTTATAACAGTTCCCTACATTTTTCCAGTGTTATGATCTCATGTATAATATTAATTATTTCACAAAATATTCATGTATTATGAACTATTGATCATTATTACACGAATCGTTATTATGATCATTAATATGAATGGTATGGTTTAGACATGTTATTCTCATTCTCCCATACCATTATGCTCATTATAATGGCTAGGTATCCCCCTTTTTTACCCTTACAGACCATCTGAGACAACTCATTGTTGTTTTTTCTTTCCCTAGTTTATGAATACATGTATTTTGTAATATTTTAAATGAAATTTTATAATTATATACAATTTATTGTGAAATTATTATTCTCACTTATAGAACAGTTTCTTTTATTTCAATGATTCCAATTGCACTAAAATAATGTGGTCTTATGATGTGTGTTTTTTTAAATGATTATATATTATTTAAAAATCATGTATATGATTGGTATGAAAATATTGGGTGATTACATCTCCCTTTTTTGTTTTCAATTATTTATAATATTTTATTTTATTCCTTTTATCTATATTCTAATTTTCATTCCCTAGATTCTTACAAACTCCCAAGGGGATCCTCCATCCTTAAATTGATAGAGAAAGGTATATAGAGATATTGAAAGTTATAGGGATAAAGAGAGGTCTCACTGGGAAGCTTGGGACATGATGGATTGTCAAGTGATAGCTATGGAGCATGGAAATGATTCATTCTATTGAATATTCTAACTAATGGTTTGACATTTTTTATAATTTTTTTATATCACTGTAGCTTTTAAATTTCCAACTTTTAAACTCTTATCATGCATGAAAATTTCCCATAGTTAGTTGATCTATTGTATTTGGGTGCGAATTGGGGGGGGGGGGGGGGTTGGGTGATTTGAGGGATATCCCATTTAGAAATCATGATAACATGAAATGTAGTTCATGAACAAACATTAGGGGAATTTCTTATTTGAAGAAGATGATAATTTACACGCTCACACCATGTATGTTGAATACATTCATTGTAAAATTACTCAGCCAAATAGCTTTGTATCTAAAAAAACAACCTATTTAGGGGCACATGTATATGTAGATTACATAAGATGACCCCATGTAGGTGTTTCATTGTGTAGAGGAACATGGTTAAGATATATACATGGTTGTTCTAGTTGATGTACATTGGATGTAACCCCGTGTAGGGTACACGTAGTGTACATTAAGAACATGTCATGTACACAAGATTTTTTACACCATGTTTTGTTATGGTACATTCCCATATAGGGATTTGGGGTAACAGATTGTGTACATGGCAGACATGTCATGTACTATCTACTTTTATATACTTTTAGGTTTTTTTGTGTATTCATACCTATGAGTTAGAATTGGACCAATGAGTATTCCAATGTGATGATCATTTTTCATTGATCACAATGGTGAAACCTTTATGGTATTTTATGGTATCATTAGTGGAATTTCACGATTTTCTAGAATCGAGAGGTATTTCCACAAAAATTTAAATCCATTCCCCCTTGAAAATGATTTTTTATCTGAGATTTGGAATGATCCATATCACTTGTCCAATGATTTATTATAGTCTATGTTGAGAACTTCTCCCTTGTGAGATGTGTCCTTCTATGTTATGAGACTGTGAGGTGAGTTTCTTATTAGGATTCCCTATAGGATTCCTCAATATAAATTTCACATACATGATCCCATGTAGGGTTCCAATTTTATCTTTCTACTACTGAGTGTGCTGTGAGGGATTCCATCTCTTAATGATAACTTAATGATTTAGATATTGGATCCCTTCACTTGTACACTATTCCGAGGATCCCATAGAGGATTCATCTATTAATTATGGTTCATTTAAGGGTCCCATGATGGATACCATTTCTTATGTACTATTCTGAGGCTCTCGTGTATGATTCCTCTTCTTTCTTGCCATCAATGATTTCATATGATATATTTCCATTTTCCTCCATGGTATAGGATCCTATGTAAGATGTTTTCACTTTTTCATAGAACTTAGGATCACAAGTAGGTTTCATATCTAGTTTTTTAACATAAAGGACATAGTGTTTCCGCAATGTTTTACTGACCCGATGCTAGTACATCGATTTTTGGTAGAGATAATAGTGGATGTCACCATTGAACCAAAGTCAAACATGTAATATTTTCTATATTTGGTAGTTGTTCTAGTTTCTGGATTTTAGCTAGTGTACTGTTTTATTTTTACTTTCATGTGTTTATTAATTATTTAGTGATGATAACCTAATATGGTTCCTTTCTTGTGTCTAATGTGCCTGATTAAATAAATAATTTTTTTCTATTTTGGACAGAGGAATATCTTCAAAGGATTTTTCATTTTCATTATCGATATTCCCAAAAAAATTCATTTGAATATGATTTTGATCCATGTTATACATTATATTTACTGAAATACCCACATGTACTACATATGACCTAGATTTTGAGCATGTATATTTGATTATTATTGTATTGGTATTACAAAAGTTGCTTCCTAGATCAATCTTTTGAGATAAAAATTTTGATATATGGGAATCACATCACAAGTAATGACACGTGTGGATGATTCCACTCTCTCAGGTGATAAGGTTGAATTGACTCTCCTCAATTTCTTATATGCTCAAAAATAATAACTTATCCAATTATTGACATTTCGTGAGTATGAGTACTCTCTAATTGATCTATTTATACTCATGGATTATTACTCTTTCCTGTGTGGAAGGAACAATTTAGATTTCCCTGATCAATTACAAGACCATAGTGTAGGATATGATGTTTCACATATTAGATACTCATGGATGTTTATTATCTCCTAGGTGATAGGGATGACTTCTATCCTACTAATTAGATACCTATAGGGTGGTCATGGAGTCTCATTTATTTGATCTCCTTACAATTCTCCTAAGGGTTAGACCCTTGGGGTTCATTAGATTCTGAATATTGAGACTGCCAATGTATTGTGACCTAGACCTAGCACACTGGTTTGAATTACATGGCATGTCACACATGGAATAAAACTCTATAATATTTTTCGGATTTATAGATTCAATTCCCTATAAAACATTATTATAGTGATTGGAGGAGAGTATAGACAAACCTAGGGTTAGGATGAGTAACCCTATATGGGGACAACCTTTTCTCTGAGACATTTAGTTGTTGAACGATAATGTTATTATTGATTGGGATTCTGGAAAAAAATAATGAATTAATTATACAATAGTTGGGTGGTACGACATCCATCTCACTTCGGTTTGTACAATATTTCCATGTGATCAGGTGTTTATACCATAGTATCTTGTACTGGTGTTTTATGATATTTCTTCCACCTTACGCATGAAAATTAATATTTCTGTATATATTTGAATAGGAATATTTATATATATTCAAAAAGTGATATATATATATATATATATATATATATATATATGATAAACATCATTGGTAGAATGAGATCACAAAACTGGGGATTAACAGTGGAATCAGGTTGATTTTCTATAACAATAGTTGTATCTCGGTTAGGTTGAGAATATTTTATGGGAATACACTTATGGAGGAAGATTTATAGGTTCAATATTGGGGTTTCAGAATGAGAAACATTATCACACATATATGTGCAACTCTAAGGGCATTCAAACCATAAGTATTCCATTCATGTTGAGCATAGATGCATGGTGGATATGGATGATTCCCAAAGAATCATGACTGAGTGGGGTCTATCATGTGGATTCATATGATTAGGCTAATGTAGTTTTAAAATGTCATGAAGACTAGGTATGCTGGTTGAAATGGAGTTAATTTTAGATTATTTTACTTTATTTTTATTTTACGTTATGTAATAGGGTATGTTTTGTAAGCCTATTGGGTGATGGGTTTTATATATCATGTTTGTTAGCTTCTATATCACCTCGTTTGTCATTACATGATGTTCCATTTCATTTATTTATTGATTATTAACTCTCTTTATTAGATATTTGATGATATCTAGTTATTTATGATGTTTTTTACCCTATGATAATGGCATAGTCACTCCATAGACACACCCTAGGCCCTCGCTACCGGTCAACATCATCTGGAATATGGAGAGGAACTCATGGGTCCTTGTAATGAATCATATTTGAGACCATGTTTAGTGAAATCATTCAAATGATTCCACAATGTCTTAACATAGCTTTTCCATTAATCTTGGATTATTATTTGGTAAATTGTAGAAAACTATTGTCGTACCCCTGGTTTCTGGTATGTAACCCTTACTTGATTCCATTTATGGTTGAATTGTTATGGGTGATGAATGGTAGAGTTGGGAGAACCTAGAATGAAGTTGTGAGGAAAAGGGGATGTCACATGGTCGGCGCACTATTTGCCTAACCATGCAGCCAAACATTGCGTATTTGACTATTTGAGGTAGTTTCTCCTGCATGGTTGGAGCGTGGTTCAAGGAGGTCATGCTAGGAGGTCGTTCAAGGTTCTTCCAAGGTCATATCTAACACACGTTTAGAGCATGGTTTGTCTTAACCGTGCGAACTAACCATGAGAACACTTATGTGTGATCCTAAAAAAGTTGACGTCACATGTTTTGCCTCTAAAAGGATATTTTTCCTCATAAGAGGACATATCTTGTGTTTTTTTTCTCTTAATGTCAAAGATGGTTCTACCCTCATTCTAGAGATCATCTGAAGGATTCTCTTAGCGACTCGAAGCCGAATTCATGAGGTTTGTAGAAATTCATCTTCATTCTTGATTGGTTTCATATATCTACTTCACCTCTTCTCTATGTTTCATAGATCTAGGACTGTTGTGTGTAGAAACAGCTATGTGGATTCCTAATATGATAATATTTGGTCTTGGTCTTGCTAAGAGAATATATCTAAGGCACGTTCATAGAGAATTGACCTAGTTTTCTTGAACGTTCTTCATCCGTAGTAGTTTTCATCAAAACCACTGTGGTATGATGCTTCTCTCTTGAATACTCTTACTATAACTTATTTTCCTAGTTTTTAATTAGATCATTTGATTGGAAATTTATTTTTAAATGTTTTTAATAAATCTTCCTTAGTGATGATTTTTGGTTTTAGTGAAATTTTGAAATCTTAGTGAATTGTTGTGCAATATGATTTGGCTTCATCAATTTATAATGATTATTTTAAATTACTAATATGATGGAAGTGTAAATGGTTTGATGGAAATTGGTTTTCAATAATAAGTCTATTTTTTTGAAATATTTTGATATTGAAATGACTTTGATAGAATTGGTTTTCAATAAAAATGGAGTTTTATTGAAATCGTTCGGAAATGAAATGGTTTCGAATTAAAATGGTTTTGACATAAATTGTTTTATTATAAAATGTTGTTTTGATTTAAATGGTTGTTTTTGCATGATTTTTGGTAATATGTGGTGTATCTTCATGTTACAAATACAGGGTTTGGTTGAAATATGTCCTTGGGCTCAGTGAAAATGGATTAATGGCACATGGGAATCTTATACATGGGTCCTGGTTGAAATATGACCATCTGCTCAATTCCCAATGGTTAATGGAACCTGGGAAACAATTACCTTATGAAGACATTGTAGATCGATGAGAAACTACTAATGAATATGGAACTATTATATCATAGCATGCATGGATGGTTACATGGTTTGGGGAATGGTTGGGTATGAAAAAAAGGGATATTGTGAAATTGTTTTAGAGCTTGTCTGGTTATTTTTCTGGAAAAATAACTGGTTGGAAATTTGGTATCAATTTCACTTTAATGCTTTTGGTTATGAGTGGTTTTGGAAACATGATTATATTTAGTTATAAACTGTTTTGGAGAAAATTGTTTTTATGAACTATTTTATATTATTCTTTCTAACTCTTCTATCCTAGTGGTCTGAGTAGGGAAGTCATTAGGGGAAATATACTATATTTTATACTCACCCCTTATTTGAAAATTTGGTGATTTTTTAGATTTAGTATTCAGGGATACAAGTAACGATAAAACATCTCATTACCATTGGTTCATGTATATTCTTGGGATATGTGTTGGTGCTTGGAGCAAGGAGTTTGTTGTGGAGCTGTGCAGTGTTTCTTGGCTTATTCGGTGTCTCGTGTCTAGTGTTCTGCATAGTACTATGATATTGTGTTTGGCTGTTTTGGTTTGTGGGTTGTATTGTGGATTAGTGTAGTTGCATTTTGGTAATGTATGAGTTTTTTGTTTTTTTTTTGAAATGCATCAAGTAGTTTGTTGAAAGTGGATCATTTGGTTAGATGGTTTTTTCCCAAGGGAAAACTGTTCCCCAATCATTTCTCGAAGCCCTCAGTGTTTTTTTCCAGCCTTTGGCACCTTGGGAATTTCACTTAAGGCAAGTAACCCTCATCCCATCCTCATGCAAATGAGGTAGGGGTGAGATGTTACAAATGGTATCAAAGATCCTTCCATTGTTGTATAAATCATATGTGTTCATGGTCTTGGAGTTGGAATTACTTTTCATCTATTCCTTGGGTTAAAATCAGAGACAGGAGTAGGATTGACAGAAAGTGAAATGTATAGCATAGAAGGATGTATCTATACATTTTACGTTTAACATCATGTTAACAGGGAGATTGGTAAATATGTGTTTGGAGACACTTGCTGAATTTTGAAATCTCATTGTCATGTGTTTATCCACTGAGGCTAGCATAACATTAATTTTATAGGAATTAATTCAAAATATGATTGAATATCTTATTGTGATGAATGATTTATTATATTGTTCAATGATGTAAATTTTTTAAAAAATGCAGAATCTATTTTCAGATGAAATATTTTGAAAAAGGGAATTTTTATGGTATTTTTAAAATTATTTGATTATAAAAAAGCATACAGAATGTTTTAAAAAATGGTTGAACATGGAAATTTTTTTAAAAACAATTTTGTGATAGTTGACTTTTTTGAATTTAAAATTCTAATACATCAGTTTCTAGAGAGTGAGATTGATGTCGTTTGCTGTTGGTTTAGAATACGGCACTTAGTAGGCATCGTCAGAACCAACCCGAAGAAGCTGCTAAGAGTGTGTTTGCACCTGAACCATGAGTGAACAAAGAGTTCATTTAGAGTATTGTCCAGGACTTTCATGATCTGGATATGGTGAACCAAATGAATGATCCAATGGATGTGAATAATACCATCCTGTTCAAGATGAAAAATACATATAATGTTCGGGGTGCTGCTGAACCCATGAAGGTGTAGGTGTGGCTAAGTTGGATGATTCATAACATCGATTTCATCGGCACACCATTAGAGCTCCAGGACATGTTGGTAACCTATGTGCTCGATGATCTTGCATGTCAGTGGTTGGATTTAGCGGTGCAGGATAAATTGGATGAAGGCCTTAAATGGGAGGAATTTTAAGAACTATTCAACAAACAATTCTATCCTCACACGTTCAAAATAAAGAAAATTACAGACTTCTTCAGCACAAAATAGGTGATCCTATTTATCATAGAGTATGCGGCTATGATCATGAACTTAGTCTATTTTGAACCAGAGGTTAAAGTAAGTCCATCTTTGAAGGTTGACATCGTATAATTGGGGATAAGACAAGAGATTCAAATGAATATTTTGGTGCTCTGTATTTTAGATTACACAAGGATGGTGAACATAGATAATGTTGTTGAACATGATATCTCGATATTGATAAGAGTAGGAATGATGATACCTTTAGGAAATGGTGGGATCATAATCATTAGGAACAAGAGGAAAAGGGACACCTATTTATACGGTTCAAGTGTAAATCAATACCAGATGGCCAGATCAGTGAACCTTCCTCCATGACCCCAGAGCAAATAAGGTTGCTTTCTATGTGGTATGATTAACCACATAATGTGAGATTGTATGAAGAAAACTAGTGCATGTCATAATTTCATTACGATATGTCATCATTACTGCTATTATTACAGGGATCCTAGGTTAGGTGCTTGGGAAACTTCTCAGGCATCGTGAGAATCTTATGCTTCGACATGACGAGGATAGCAGAATTAGTCTCATCATCATAACAAAGCTAGCCATGGTGATTCTTAGTATTACATGGCTCCTCAAATGGGGAAATCTCATCAAGACAACAAGGAGAACAGTGCAGCGATGAATAAATGGTGTGTAAATGAGCAGATGATGGGCGATTATCAAGATAGACCATCTATGGTGAGAGGTTCGGTACTTTTGAATTCTACCCTTGTGTTAGTGCTATTCGATACTGTTGTATCTCATTCATTAATAGATTCTCATGATGTTGACACTCAATGTTTAAAAACGGAAATGATGCCTTATGTTTTGAAACTGCAAACTGATATTCTAAAAGATAATGTCAATCCTTTATGTGTAGGGCATGTTTTATAACTTTTGATGGAGCTGAGTTAAAATGGGGTTTCTTGATGTTGGATATGGATGTCTATGATGTAATCCTAGGTATATATTGGATGACTACGTTCATGGCTCAAATTTACTATTATTGAAGGACATTTTGTTTCATAAATGAGGATGGTATCAAGCATCTCTTTAGAAGAGAGAGGACTATAAAGAAAGGTAAAAATAACTTGTTGGCACCAATGGTGGGAATGATATCTTACCAATTAGCAGCGTTGAATTTGGAATCAATGGAAGACATCAATGAAAATATTTTTCCAGCTGTTATGGATCAATTTCCAGATGTCATTCCCAAGAACTTCTCACGGTTATAACTTCCAAGGGAAGTGGAGTTTACAATTGATCTCTTTTATGGGACCAGTCATATTTCCCTTCGATCTTATTGTATGGAACCAACAAAGTTATGGGAATTGAATGTGCAGCTAGAGGAGCTGTGATGAAAGGGTTTCATTCGACCAAGTATGTCTCGATGTGAATCACTGGTTTTGTTTGTGAAGAAAGAAGATGTAACTCTTCGGATGTGTGTTGATTACCGTAAACATAACCACGTTAAGATAAGGAATAGATATCCACATCCAATAATTGATGATTTATTCAATCAATTAAGGGGAGATCAGTAGTTATCGAAGATTTTCTTGTGATCATTAAATCACCAATTGATAGTTTGGAAAGAGGATATTCCAATGACAACTTTCAGATATAGATATGACCACTATGAATATGTATCCATTACTTTCAGTCTAACAAATGCACCAGCTGTCTTCCTATAATTGATTAATATGATATTTCAACAATATCTAGATTCATTGTTTGTGGTATTTGTAGATGACCTTTTAGTCTATTCAAATTCAAGGGTTGATCATGATGTGCACCTGGAAATAGTGTTACAAATATGGAGAGATCAACATTTGTATGCCAAATTATCAAAGTGTGAATTTTGGATACAAGAAGTACGTTTCCTTGTAAATTTCATTTTTGACAAAGGCATTTTTGTTGATCATGAAAAGATAGAAGCCGTTCTCTATTGGATACCACTGAAGAATGTGATCAATATATGAAGTTTTCTTAGTCTTTCTAGTTACTATTTGATGCTTTCTGCGTGATTTGTCATGACTAGATTCACCAATGATCGCTGTGAAAAAAAATAATGCTTCATTCTAATAGATTAAATTATTTCAAATGTATTTAAAGGAACTGAATGTTTGACTTACATTGGAACCTATCTTGATCATTCCAGAATCAGGACAGGGGTATGTGGTGTATTGTGATTCTTCAGGATCGGGGTTGGGTTGTGTTCTCATGCAATGAGATCATGTGGTTTCTTGTTGTTCAAGGTAGTTGTGTAACACACTGATATTTTTATGAGAATTATTTTTTTGTGTATTATGTTATACCCAACACCAATGTAATCATTCACTACACACAACACTAACTTGTCTTGCATTACACGTAATAACGACCTTCCTCGATAGCTTGTGTTGTACGCAATACTAAGTTTCAATAAACTACGAAATATTATAAAAATATTATATAAAATTGTAGTTTTAAATTATATTAAAAACATTGTGAATTTTATATAACAAAATAATTCATCTTATATATGATATGTGGAAAAAATCAATATTTCAGATAAAAGATTTATTTTTAAAAATAATGCATTTTTCCAACTTTTGATAGTGCACCCATTTTAAATCTAATATCATAAAATTTTATGAGTTTAATCAGACAAAATAAAAGTATTATTTTGAATCGGGATATAAAACATACAATGGATAAATTTTTAATACTTTTCTGATAACATTCATATTTTGAATAATATTAAAAGTACGATAAATTTTAATTGGAAAACGCTTTTTTCATGAAAATAATTTATATGGTTAGAATATATTATTGAATGTTTTAAAAGTGTAAATAAAAAATATTATTAGAATTTAATATAATTTATGTCATTAGAATTAATTTTACATTTAATTTATATGTAAAAACATTTTAATCTTTGGAAATGTTTTATCTTTTATAACACATTTTTTAACAACATGATTAATTTTAAATTAATAACTAAAACTTGGATGTTTTGAATTTTAAAAAATTAATTCCATATCTGGATTCAGTGGCTCTAAATTATGTTAATAGGTTACTTTTTTTTGATATTATGAGTAATAAATATGGTGATTTTAATTTACTACAGATAAAGTTAAATACGGATATTATGGGTAGAAATAAGATTATAAGATTATCCTAACACCTTCCAAAATTATATTGGATGAATAAATGTCTACCCATATCACAGAAGGGTTTGAATAGTTTAATTTCATGGAATTTTGACAATGAAAATGATATAATTATTAATAAAATCAAAGAAAGTGACAACATGTAATCTCTAATAATTTATAAGTGTAATAATTTTAATTTAGTGACAAACATTAAAAAACATCATACTTTAATAGCCTACAAAACTCTAATAAAATTATATACATCAATTGAATTTATTTATAATTTTTAGGGATTAAATAATTATCATTAATGATGACACAATAGTGATGTAGAAATTAGTTTATTGATTGATATAACAAATAAATTGTTTTAAAAATATTAAAATAAATATTATATGAACTATTTAATGTTCTCCCCGCATTTTATAGAAAAATATGACATGTTATGAATCTATTAAATTTTTCAGTTCGTATATATATCTTATGTATATTTTATTTAAATTAAAATAAATGAATAGTCTCAAAATTGACACTATTGTTATTTTATAAAAATTACATATTATAAAATTGATTAAAAATCAAAAAATATTTAAAAATTATAAATTTAAATTTATATGGTTGAAAATTTCATAATGTATCCAATTATGGAAATTTCAAAACACATAAGTAATTATTTATAACAATTTAAAATATATAATATTATTATCTCAAATAAAGTTAAATTGATTAAATAAGGATAAATCAGGTTGATAATGTTTAAAATAAATTCCTAACAAGTCTAAATTTTATTGTTTGATGATATTACAACCATATATCATCTAATCTTATAATTTGAGTAATTTTGGAAGTTTTTTATGTGGGGTTGGATTTTATTATAAATTAATATATTTGAGGATTCCAAAAGAGCCCCTCTCCTCCCTTATAAAAGGGTACCTTCTCCCTATCATCTTCACAACATTTTGATCCATAAAGATCATCCAACCAATACCAATTATTCTTCTAAACATCCCTAGTTATATCATTGATGTTTTGGTCTTCCCAAAAAATAAACTCTAGTGCCCGATGTGGAGGTTTTAAAGAGGAACATCGAGGAAGAGGAAATCTATTATACCAATTCTATCAAACTCTTTCTCATTCTACATCCTCTTCTTTATCTGTTTCATTATAAAGTAATAATATCAGTATCACTCATATACTGATTTGTAATTATAAATATGAAACAACCCTATTTAACCTACTAACCATCATACAAAATACAAAATAACCACATGTGCGTACGTATGGAATACCATCTCAACGTCGTGGTGTAATCTGTTTCCCACCACCACCATACATGGATGGATACAATGGTATAAAGATTAACTATATATGATTATTATAACATGATACTAATTCTGAGTTATCTACTATCCACTCCAATACCATTCAATAAAAATGGGAATGATATCATCACTTGTGCATACGTACTGCTCACCGTCTCAACAGTGCGACGTGATTCGTTCTACATGATCTTCATTAAACCATGATTATAGAAACGAATTGAATAAATAAATCAGATATATATTATACTAATACCTTTCTTTAAATGGTATGATTATAACCTAAAAAATCAGAATTTATTTGACAAAACATGGATAAGAACGTAAAGCAATGAACTCCCGAATAATGAGTAATAATGAAATATTACTAATAAGAAGATTAGAATATGACAATATATTATTTCATAACAATGAATATAATTCTTAAATAAGTCAATGACATTAATTAAATCATTATACATGAGGAATTTCTACTGGGGTCATATTTATCATCCACATACATTTTAACACAATATAAAATAGTTTTTATATCCTCCAACAATTTTTTAAATCCAATTTTACCTATTTTGGAGTTTTTGGTAAAGATATCAAAGGATTATTTTGTCGTTTTCTGCATGAGGTAATTTTACACTTTTCCAGAAATAGTAAGAGTAGAATGTTTTATTAACTTATATGGCCTGAGAAAATTTTTACGTTATCATAAGGCCTTAATTACATGAATATTCCTATGTAATATTTCATTATTATTTTCAAAAAAATTCCTTTCATTTAAAATGGCATTTCATTTTGAGAAAAAACAATGCTTTTGAAGAAGAAATGATATTTTCCTCAAAAACTATGTTCATGTGTTTTGTCAAAATTATTTTTCCATCTATGATAATATAGGTTTATATTTCTATCCATATTTTTACATTGACATGATTATGTTAATATTGAATTTTTTTTTGAATTACTTTTTATACATTATGTTATGATGTCCTGATGTTTGAGATTCCCATTTTTATTATATTGTTTATGCTATGATGTATGATTTATGAATTCTTGGAACACATAATAATTGTTCCATTATGAGATTGGGGGAACCTAAATCTCCCTCCAATGCATTAGGTAATTATTTATATCTCATGAGATTGACATGGATGGAACAGAATTTTAATCTAGTTCAGTGGTATAGGGCTGGAACGAGGTGTGTACTCGGTTTAGTAATGGACAGTGTCTACTATGATGGTCTTGGCAAGGGGTCATGACTGATATGAAATGATTTTCTATGATTATGTGTGTATGACACAAAGTTTTATGTTTTATGTTATTATTTTTGGGATTACATTTCACTACTACGATTTATCCCATGTCATTATATTGTGATATCTTTTGAAGGATATGATTTTCAAAAAGTTATGTTCTTATGAATATGATATGATTGATATTTCCATTGTTTACCCTTACTGGTCATTTGAGCTCACCATTTTGTGTTTTTCCCCATGTCAGGAAGAAGGGTATTAAGTAGGATATGACAAAATAGACTCTAGATACGATGAAATAATCTTGAGAAAATGTTGAAATTTTATAAACATGTTGTTTATGTTTCCCAGTTTCTAAAGACACTATACTAAACAGTCCAATTGTGGTTTTGTTATATGTGGTAATAAATATGATTCAATTCTGAAGTAATAACAATGTTGGTAAAGGATGGGTCGTTATAGTTTGAATCAGTGGAATGGTATAGTCAACCTTTGGAAACAAGAATGTGAACATATTAGTAAGAATCCTATGGGTATTTATAATCATATGACACAATCTTATTGTTTTAGAAATGGCCATGAATAACCTATGACAAGACCTAAAGTGTGAAATTTTATTCTTGATTATGTGGCTTCCCTATTATGATTAGTGTTTCTCACACAATGCTTATTTGTATTAGTCAATGGGTGAAACTCGAAGGAATAGTTTTAATAATGAATGAGACGGGCAATGAAAGGATTTTCCCCTTGAGAAAACAAACTTTATGGGAGATGGAATGAATAATCTTGTATCCATTGTCACAAAACTTTCTCAAGCTATGAATAATGTCAGACATCATAAAAAGAAAAGGAAAGAGCAACATTTTGTTGAATCCTTTATGAGGTAGCGTCTAACTTCATTCAATGGTTCTTGGGATTCATTTGTGTAATAAAAATGGATTAGTACCATTGAAATGATATTTTCAGTTCTACAATTTTATGAACATGATAAATGCATCTTAGCAATATATCATCTGGAAGGTGATGTTGATCAATGGTGGAATCTTATCATGAATATGAGGCAAAGACAAGAAATTAAGTCGATTCAATGGGAAAAGTTCAAGAACATATTTTTCAATAAGTATTTCCCTCATATTCTTCCAAAAAAATATGGGGAAGGATTTTATTGCACTAATAAAAGGATGATGAATAAGTTGGTACCTACGAAGAAAACTTTACAATACTTGAAAGGTAAGCTTCTGAATTATTATCCAACCTGAAAGTAAAATCAATTGATTCTTTAGTGGCTTAAAACGAAGTATTCTAATGAAATTTTCCATAAGTGACTTCAATATCTATGAGGAAAATATTCTATTTTATATAAAGGTTGATATAGAGATTGTAGTAACCTGTCAGTCATATGGGTTTGATAAGAAGAGGAAAATGAAATTCAAAGGAAAATCTAAAGACCACACTGAAAAGAAGACGAGTTTTCGCATATGATCAATGTGTGGAAAATAAGGTCATTGAAAAATTTAATGTCGATGTAATGGGATGAAGATGTCTAATGATGTAGACAAAAAAATGATACAAAGAATGTACCTCTTACACTTCAATGTTATAAGTGCAAGGAAATTGGGCATTAGGAAAATAAATTCCCTAATCCAAGGGTTGTTGATGATGATCGATGTCAACAAACTCATAAGGCTAACGAAAAAGGAAAATCACATGTAATTTCTATTGGCGATGTGGAGCACAATAATGAAGTGGTGAAATGAACAGTTACAATCAACTCTAATGTAGAAAATGTTTTATTTGATTTTATGTCCACCCACTTGTTTATTTCAGATGATTTGTCTATGGGTATCTCCAAATTAACTAAAAAATTAGATATTTAGTTAGTTGTGACAACCCATAATAGCACAACAGTCACATCAAAAGTTTACAATTCGTCTTCGATTAAAGTTTGTGGGAAAGTGATTCATTCATATCTTGTGATCATTCCTATAGTGTAATTTGATTTGAATCTTGTCTTGGATTGGCTATCCTTATATATATCTCTTATCAATTGCCAATTAAGTTAATCACATTTAATATTCTATATCAATCAATGATCATCTATTGATGAATAGATGAATGTAACCTTCCTGCGGAAATATCTTCCATCTTATGGGTCTTGTTTCAAATAAATGAAGGTTATATATCTCAAATGGTGGGAGCGAAACTCACGATTAAGAATACACAAATTATTTATCTCAAATGGTTGAAACTTCAATTGAACTCATATAGGGTTCAATGCCAATTTCAAATACACCTTATAGAATTACCCCAATTAAGTAGCATGAATTGAAAAAGCAACTACAAGAGAATCTTGATAAAGGATTCATACACCCTAGTGCATCACCTTGGGGAGAAACTGTTCTATTTGTCTAGAAGAATGATGGGTCAATGAGACTCTGCATTGATTATTGAGAACATTACAAGATCAAGATTAAGAAAAAATATCCTCTCCCATGCATTGATATATTATTTGACCAACAACGTGGAGATCAATACTTTTTCATATTTGATATTAGTTCTTGTATCAACTATGAAGGGTAAAAAGGGAGGATATACCAAAGATGACTTTCCATACATGTTAGGGACACTATGAATTTATATTTATGCCATATGGTCTTACTAATTTCCTTTATATTTTTATAGATCTAATGAATCGAGTCGTTATAAACTATCTTGATTAGTTTGTGGTAGTCATTATAGAAGATATTATTGTCTATTCAAAGAGAGAGGAAGTACATAAAGATCCAATTATAATTTTATTAAAGACCCTATTAAATAAGAATCATTTTGTTAAATTTACCAAGTCTTAATTTTTGCTTAAAAAATTTTCATTTTTGGGTCAAATAATCTCAAAAGAGGGGATATCTGTAGACCCAACAAAACAGAGGTTATCTAAAGATGGTCGAGACCATCAATAGTAACTGATATCTGAAGTTATCTTGGATTAGTTTGGTATTATCAACATTTTGTGAAATATTTTTCATGATTATCTAATACAGTCACTAATTTGACTCGAAAAGGAGATATGTTCATTTGGACGGAGGAGTGTGAAGAGAATTTCATGGAGTTAAAAAGAAGGTTATACAGTGCACCTGTGCTCACATTGCCTTGTTGTGGAGGAAGATTTTTATTCTATACTGATGCATCCAAGAAGGGATTTTGGTGTGTCCTCATGAAAAATGATATAGTTATAGCTTATGCCTTAGCATTGTTGAAAATACATGATCAAAATTACCCAACTCATGATTTGGAGTTAGGTGTGGTAATCATTGCATTAATTATTTGAAGGCTTTACCATTATGTTGAATGGTGGGATATTTATGCTGATGGTAAAAGTTTAATTTTTTTCTCACACAAAAGGTGATGAATATGCAACAATGAATATGGTTGGAGTTGATTAAGGATAACGACTACTCAATTAATCACCACCGTGGGAACGAAAACATGGTGGCAGAAGCATTATGTCGACAATACCATGTTATCTTATACATGATGATGATCACAAAAGAGCCAATATTTATAGTTTTACAATGGATGGATCATGGAATAATAATGGATGGGGAAAAATATTATATTTCTCAAATTAATGTTCAAGAATCTATACATGTGAAGATTAAAGAGGAATAGAAAGAAGATGTAGAGTTACAAAAGAAGGTGATAAATGATACAGAATTCCACATTGATTGATATGAAATAATAAGGTTCAAGAATTGTGTTTGTATTCCTCCCATACCAGAATTAATGAAGGAAATAATTGATGAGGGTCATTATTCTTCATTATCTATTCACCCTGGAAGCACGAAGATGTATAAGGATCTGAAAGAGTACTTCTAGTTGGATGTCATGAAAAGACATGTTGCTAAATATGTCTCTCGATTCATAGATTTTCAGCAAGTTAATGATGAGAGACATAATATAAGGAGATGTTACAACCATTACACTTACCAGAATGGAAATGGGAAAACGTTACTATGGACTTTTGCACCGGACTTTCTAAAACATCCAAAAGAAATAATTCTATATGTGTTATTGTTGATCGCCTTACGAATCGAGCACACTTCATTGATATTAGAGAAGAATTATATCTTGATAAACATTGTAGGATATGTGTAAGAGAAGTGGATAGATTTCATGGTGTACCACATTTGATTATATCTTATCGGGATCTGAGTTTTACCTTTGTGTTTTGGAGAATTTTTCAGAATTATCTAGATATACAATTGAGTATCAGCACTGCTTACCATCCTCAGATAGATGGTCAGTCTGAGAGGACAATTCAAACTATAAAATTCATGTTGATAACTTGCTGAATAGATTTCCAAGGTGGTTAGGATCAACTCCTACCTTTGGTTGAAATTTCTTATAATAATAGATTTCAATCCATATTCAGATGGCTCCATATGATGCTCTCAATGGAAAAAAATTCAAAACTACAACTTGTTGGGATGAAGTTGGGGAAAAAGCTATTAGGACCTGATCTTGTTGATTAGATGGTAAAAAAAGGTAAAATATATTCAACAACACATAATATCAACTCATAGTCGAAAAAAGGTATGCTAAAAACCGGGGAAAAGACCTAGAGTTTGATGTGGGTGATAATGTGTTCTTACAAATATCTCCTTAGAATAGAGTAATGAAATTTGGAAAGAAGGGAAAGATGATACCTAGGTATATTAGTCCTTTCAAAATTATAGATCATTTTTCAAAGGTAGCTTACTGATTGACGCTTCCACTGAATCTCTGTCATGTTCATGATGTGTTCCATGTATCTCTCCTGAGAAAGTACATACCCGATCCTTCAAATGTAATAAACTCAGAAGATGTACCAGTAGAGAAAGATATTTCTTATGATGAACAAACAATCGAAATTTTGGATTGTAGTGAAAAATTTATACAGAACAACACCACTCGTTTGTTGAATGTTTTATGGAGGAACCATCTATTAGGAGAAGCTACATGGGAACTTGAGGATATGATGAGGGAGAGGTATCCTCATCTGTTTGTTAGGAAGTGAAGAATTTCAATAGAGAAATTTATTTTAAGGGGTGCAGAATGAAACACCTGGATATTTTAATGATATATTATTTATGTCTACTTTTATATGCCACACAAAAGTAATCTTTCACTACCCATAACACTGACATGCTTTACATTACACGCAATAACGACCATCCTCGATAGAATGTGTTGTACGCAATACTGAGTTTCACTAAACAGAGAAATGTTAATAAAATATTATATAAACTAGCCATTATAAATAGTATTAACCACATTTTTAATTTTATATAACAATAGAATTTATCTTACACATGATATGGGTAAAAAACAATTTTTCGTATAAAAGAATTATTTTTTAAAAAAATGTAGTTTTCCGCCTTTTGATGGTACACCCATTTTAAATCTAAATTTTGAAAAGTATATTATTTTAATTTGATAAAATATACATCTTCTTTTGAATCATGATATAAAAATTTACATTGGATAAATTTTTGATACTTTTCTGATAACATTCATATTTTGATGAATAGTAAAAATACACTAATTTTTTATAGAAAAAACATTTTCATCAAAATAATTTATATGTTTAAAATATATTATAAAATGTTTTAAAATTATAAATAGAATATATTTTTACCATTAAATATAATTTATGTCGTTGGAATTAATTTTACATTAAATTCATAGGTAAAAACATTTCAATCTGTGGTAATGTTTTAACTTTTAAAACATGTTTTCTTAATAATGAGATTAATTTTAAATTAATTACTGAAAAATTTATTATTTTAATTTTGAAAAATGGATTCAATATTTGGAATCATTGGGTCAATATTATTTTACTAGGTTACCTTTTTTATAATATTATTAATAACTATGTTAATTTTTATTTACTAAAGTTAAAGGTAAATCGGGTAATTAAGGGTATAAATAAAATAATTAAATTACTATAACACATGAAAAAATTCTATTGGATGAATAAATTTCGACCTATATCACCCAAGAGTCAAAATATATTCATTTCATGTAATTTTTCCCATTAAAATTAAATAATTATTATTTTAACCAAAGAAAGTGACAACATGTCACTATCTTATATCTTATAAGTGTAATAATTTTAATTTAGTTATAAACTTCATAAAACATAAAATATAAATATTATCCAAGAATAAAATAAAATTATTAAATCATTTAAATTCATTTATAATTTTTATGGATTAAATAATTATCATTATTGATGACACAATAGTGATGCAGAAATTAATTTATTGATTGAAATATCTAAAAAATGTATTAAAATATTAAAATATTTATTATATATACTATTTAAGGTTATACAATAATTTTCTAGATAAATTTGAAATGTTATGAATCTATTAACTCATTTAGTTCAAATATATTTTCTATTTATATTTTATTTAAATTATAATAAATGAATAGTGACAAAATTGACACGATTGTTATTTTATAAAAATAACATATTATAAAATTCTCTAAAAATCACAATTTTTTTTAAATTAAAAATTGAAACTTATACAGTCCAAAATGTCATAAAGTATCAAACTATGGATAATTCACAACACATACTTAATTATTTTAACAATTTAAACTTTTTAATAGTATTACCACAAATAAAATTAAATTGATAATATAAGGAAAAATAATTTTATAATGTTTAAAATAAAATCCTAACATGTATAAAATTTATGGGATGAAGATATTACAACCATATCTCATATAATATTATAATTTCAGTAATTTTGGATGTTTTTTATGTTGTA
This sequence comes from Viscum album, assembly GCA_963277665.1. Taxonomy (NCBI): domain Eukaryota; kingdom Viridiplantae; phylum Streptophyta; class Magnoliopsida; order Santalales; family Viscaceae; genus Viscum; species Viscum album. The sequence goes on along the minus strand of OY728128.1, from coordinate 408,118,240 downwards.
TTTGAGTTTATCATAAATTAATATTTTTGAGGTTTTCAAAAGTGCCCCTCTCCTCCCTTATGAAAGGGAACCTCCTCCATCTCCTTTTAATAACATTTTGAGACTTCATGTTCAGCCAACCCCTAAAAATTACTCTTCTAAACATCTCTATTTATAACATAGTGGTTCAAGTCTTCTCATGATACCAACTCTAGTTCCCTAAGAGGAGGTTTAAAATAGGCACGTCGGGGAAAAGGTAATCTCTTCTTCTGATTCATTCAAGTTTCTTTTTTCTTATACATCCTATTATTTATTTGATTAATTTTAATGTAACAACATCAATATCACTAGTATACTAATATGATAATATAAATATCAAACAAACCTATTTCACCTTCAAACCAACCTAAGTAAAATGAAATCGTCACGCGTGAGTACGTAAGGAATACCATCTCCACACCGTGGTGAAATCTGTTTTCCACCACAACCTTACATGGATGGATATAATAGTGTAAATAATAACTATATATTATTATTATAACATGATAAAAATTCTGAGATATTCTATCAGCCACTACAATACCATTGAAAAATTATGGTAACAATATCGTCGTTCTTGCGTACGTATGGCTTACCATCTCCACGGTGCAATGTGATTCGTTCTACATGATCATAATTAAACCATGACTATAAAAACTAATTTAATGAATAAATATGATATATATTATAAATATACCATTTTGTAAATGATATATCTAGATCCTAAAATAAGAATAATAATTTATTCGACAAAATACGCAAAATAATGTAAAGCACTGAACCCCCGAGTAACGAGCAACAATGAAATATTACTAAAAAAATGATAAGAATATGACCATATATGAAATCATTACAATTACTATTATTCTGTAATAATTCAATTAAATTATTTAAATCATTATATAGGAGGTTCAGATACATACGAAGCATATCAGACCTAAGGTAATGTATAACTTTTCCAATGTCATTCTATTCAAGATTATTTATTCGTAAGTACTTACTGGGGTCATATTTATCATTCACATTCATGTTTCAACAGTATATAATATTATTTATATCCTCCTATAATCATTTAAATCCAATTTTACCTATTAGTGAGTTTTTGTTAAAGATATGAAAGGAATATTTTTTCATTTTTCGTATGAGGTACTTTTTGACTTTTCCAGAATATGTACGATGAGAATGTTGTTTTTAAATGATACGGAATGAACATATTTTTATGGTTTCATAATGAATTATTTCGATGATTCTTCCTATTCAATATTTCATTATTATTTTCAACAAAATTCATTTCATTTAAAATTGAATCTGATTTTCAGAAAAGAAAATTCTTTTGAAGAAGAAATAATATTTTCCACAATATCTGAGTTCAGGTGTTTTATCTAATATATTTTTCCATATTAGATGATATAGGGTTATGTATCTATCCCAATTATTAAATTTAATTTATTATGTTCTCATGGAATTATTTTTTATTAAGTCCTTTTTATAGATAAGGTAATGATGGCATGTTGTTTAAGAATACTGTTTTTATTACACGAGTTACGCTATGATGTATGATTTATGAAAATGTTGAAAATATAAGAATGGTTTCATTTTGAGATTATTGGGACCTATATCTCGCTACAATTCATTGGGTAACGATTTATATCTCATGATATAAACATGGCTGTAACGAAAAATTAATCTGGTTCAGTAATACATGACTGGAACGAGGTGTGAACTCAGTTCTGTAATGGACTTTGTCCGTTATGATGGTCCTGACAATGAGTATTGAATAATATGAAATGATTTTTTATGATTATGTGTTTATTCCAAAAATATTAATGTTTTATGTTATGATTATTGGGATTAAATTGCACTGTTATGATGTATCCCATGTCAAGATATTATGATATCTTTTGTAGGATTTGATTTTCAAAATGTAATGTCTTTATGAATATTATATGATTGATATTTCTTATGTTTACCCTTACTGAGAATTTGAGATCACACTTTTGTATGTATTCTTTTTTCTAGGATTGAATAAGGGTATTAATTAGGATATTCAAAAATGAACTCTAGATATGATGAAATAAATGAGAGATAGTGTAGATGATTTATGAACAAGTTGTTTATGTTTCCCAGTTTCTAAATAAACAATACCAAAAAGGCCCTATCATGGTTTTGTTATATGTTGTAATAAATATGATTCAATTATGAATTAATAACAATTTATGTAAAGTATGGGTCATTATAAGTTGCGGGTGCCTGAGAAGAATTATCCAGCACATGATTTGGAGTTAGCTATAGTAGTCCATGCTTTAGATGATAATATATTCTTTTGAACAGATGATGGATTTTTTTTGTTGGTCATTCTCACATAGATGACCAGATTCACTTCCAGCAAACTAGACCATCTTGGTAGCCTCTTATTTCTCCTTGTACTATGAAACACTCACTTTTCTTAATTTTATATCCACCATCTCACCATGGTAGACTTGCGTCAATGCATGGACGGCTCGTGAATCCATATCACCTTTACCCAAGTTCTACAACAAATGATGGAGGGATCCCATCTGGCACACTATGTATTATTATGTTATGAATGATATAAAGTTATCAATATTCTCCCTTCCATATTCCAAAAACTTTTATTCTCTTTATTGATGTCATAACTATAATATTTCATGTCTTATGATCGAAGAGACACATATTTAGAAATGTTTTGAAGGACATTGGTTGTAGAGTCCTCCCCATGGATCCTCTAGGGTGGACTAGGGTTTATGTTGAGAGGTGGGATGTCAGGGTATAACTGTTCATAGATGGAACAAGGTATACTATCCTTCTTTTATGCCTCCCCCATTACCATAGCCACATTTAAAATAAGTTCCAAAACTAGGATTAGGGTGGGATAACCAATAATGGTTGGCTCACCCTGGATAGAAATCTTCCTAATGGATAGGTATACTGTGGGATAAATAATCTAATATCCTTCATGTACACTAAATTTATAATGAAAACTATTCTTTCATCATTATTCCAGACAGAGTTGGTGTAATTATTTCAAACAGAAGTATAAAAATTGGTGAGACAAAACTTGTTTTAAAAAATGGGGACATAAATGAATCAGTGAATAGAATAATATCCATGTTATGGTCCTCAAACTAGAATGTAACACCCCAAGCTTCTACGGTATGTTTCCCTTTGAATAATGCGATAGCGTGTGTTGTACGCAACCTCGAGTTCTAACACACACCACAACTAATTAAACTAGCCGTTGTGAATAGTAATACCTAATTTTTGAAATTATATATATTTTATATTTGAAAATGGACTTTATTTTTGGACTCGGAATATCGAATTTAGCCTAAGGTGAAATTTTGGTACTTTTCGGATAACTTTCATATTTTGATGAATAGTGAAAATTACTAAATTTTAATTAAAAACAACTTTTTTAATGAAAATAATTAATAGTGATAAATTATGAATTTGAGTGGTTTTAAAGTATATTTAGAATATATTTTTACCATTTAATATAATTTTGGTCATTGGACATAATTTTACAATTAAACCGAACATAAACAAGTGTCAATCTTTTGATAGTTATTATCTCTTAAAAACACGCTTTTTGTTTTGACAGCGGGAATTAATTTTAAATTAATTTCTGCCACTTCTGTGTTTTGAATTTAGGAAAATGGATTCCATATTTGGAATTAGGATGTTCAAATTGTGTAAATAGGTAACTTTTATTTTTAGACATTTTGAATAATTACTGCGGTAAATATTTTATTTACCATGGTTAAGGGTAAATCCGGTAAATAAGGGTTAAAACAAATAATATTATAATAATACTAAATTACCCTAAAACGTGTCTTAACCCTATTGGTTGATACATGGTAGACCATGGGAATCTTTGGGTCTATTTTGGGACCCCATGGATCCACTTGTAAGTGATAATGACACTTTATTTTAATTAAGTTAAAATGAATACAAAAATGACACAAGCATATATTGTTTAGAAGAACAATTTTTACATAGGGTTATACATGTTGGATTTTCGATTATAAAAATTAATTAGAAAGCTAAAAAGATTTCCTACATAATGATATTTTATTTATAATTGTTAGACATTTAATAATTTATTTTATTTATGACACAATGATGATGCAGTAATTACTAAAATAGTGAAAAATTAAAATAATTGATATTATAAATACCCAAATAAATATAATATGAAACTTTTAACGAATTAAACTAATTTTCTAGGATAATATTATATATTAGGATTGATTTAATTGACTTTGTTCGAAGTAATAAATCTGTTATGAGTTTCAAAAAAATCAACTATTGAATAGTGTCAAAATTGACATAAAAGAGTTCTTAAAACAAATATTATATTATTAATTGATATTAAATTCCTAAAAATCTAAGGTTCGGCCAAGAGACTTATATTATGATAGGTTAATCATTAATGGACCACTTGGGGGTCGCTTGGATGTATATAGTAAGTTTATTAACCATATTATATAAAAATACAAAGAGACATTGTAAAAGTGAAACTAATTAACTTAGAGTTAATACTTAAAGATACAGTTAATATAAGTACCCAAACCTGTCTAAATTACATTGGATGAGTTGTTTTCGACCTATACCCACTTAATCCTTTGAATAGTCAACTTTGGAGCCTTTGGAAACCGAATATGAATTTATTATAAATTAATATTTCTAGCTTTTCCAAAGGTGCCCCTCACCCCTCTTATAAAAGGGCACTCCTACTTCTCATTTCTTCACACCTTCAAAGCCTTTTGGTTCGGCCAAACTCTGCCCAAATACTCTCCCAACATCCCTCACTACAACCTAGAGGCCTTAGTTTGATCAGAAAGCCAACCTAAGGAGCCCTTTTGATCAAATCAAAAGGAAGAACCCGAAGAAGAGGTAATGATTTCACCACCCTTTTCTAAGTTCATTTCTTCTTCCACTTCTTCTTCCTTTGTTCTTACCATTCTAAAATAATAACTCCAGTATCTCACATATACTGTGATGTCATTATAAGTATGGTACAACCATATTCAGTATTCTATCCACCCTTTGAATAACATGTCACCATACGTGCGTACGTACGGCTTACCGTCTCCACGTCGTGGTGTAATTGTTATTCAATATAATATTATTTGGATGGGTATAATAATGATGTGTAACTCATGTAAATAATAAATATAACATGTTAATGATTCTGTATATATGATATACCATTCATTTATATATTATTTTAATATCAAAAGAATGATATTATCGCTCGTGCGTACGTACGGACTACCGTCTCCACGAACGCGATGTGATTCATTCTCCATCGTATCCATTCAAGTATAATTATCATTTTATGATTTAAAAATGATGTTTAAGGACTTGATATCATTCTGGATATGAATAAGATACAACAAACATGGCTTATGTAACAAATCATATAAAAGAAAATGAGTAAGTTAACACCCGAAACGATGATAATTCAAAGATATTATTAATAAATCAATGTTAAAAGATCATATATGATATCATATTAATATATATGATTCTTGTATAATTTAATAACAATTATTTCACCATTATACAGGAGGTTAACCTACCCCAACCAAGGAAAAGTACAAGGTAATGGTTATTTCACAATCTCTTCTTTATCCGAGGTTGTTTATACGTAATAATCTACTGGGATCTCGTTATCATCCACATCCATGTTTCTTCAAAATGTATTTCAAAACATTTTTACTATTTACAAGAATATGGGTTAAAGTCATTTATACCCTTGTTTGACTTTTTATAAGAGGTTTATAAAGGAATCTTTCCGTCGTTTTCAAAACAAGTTCCTTTTTAACCTTTTCGACAGAATTGAGGTAAGAATGTTTTTTTAACTTATACGGCGGGTGCGGTTATTTTCCGCCGTTATAAAATCGTCGAAGTTTTCCATACAAGCTTATAAGAATATTTTCAAAGAAAATGTTTTATTTTATATGTATCTTAAATGATTTCAAAATAAAAGGAGATACTTCTTTAAAAAGAATTTTGATTTCATCTATGTCAACATCCTTTGATGGATTTTAAGATTATTTGATGTTGATTTATTATGATACAAAACTTATATATTGTATTGAAGGTTTTGTGATATGTTTGACTGTGGATGTGCTATTTTTATACCATTCATAGTTTATGGTGAAATTATTGACATTTCGTATGCTAGTTTTAATACGAATGTTTATGTTATGTTTAAACCTTTTCATATGGGAATGCATTGGACTTAATAAGTGACGGGTGGAGCCCGCTATAGCTCCTCGATGCATCGGTAGGTCTCATGAGACAAACTAGTGTCTTGGCACAAGGCCTTGACAAAATCTTATTTGTAGTCTTGGCACGAGGCCTTGGCTATGTGGTTATGATAGTCTGGCATTATGCATTCCAACATTATGAAAGTGGTTATTGATTTTTCCATGTGATTATTCATTTAGAAGAATATCCATGTGAATAAGTAAATGGCATTATTTCATTTTATTTATGTCATACCATGTTGAAAGTTCGTATTTAAAAGGCTTTTGTTTTAGTTATACATTGCCTTAAATGTTTATTCTTATTTATGAAAGTTTCCACATTATTGTTATCCTTACTGGGCATTTGAGCTCACCCCTTTTCAATGTTTTATTTTTCCCAGGAAGTGAAGAAGTAGGTTATGAATGACTTGCAGGGATATTATGTGGGGATATGAGTGTGGATTATGGAGACATTATGTTATTGTAGTAGTTTTTCATTTTATGATGTAATGTAAAACTTATGAATATATCTAGTGTTTCCAAGGCTACTAAACCAATCGGTCTTTCGAGATTTGATCTTTCTTGTGATCATGCCAATGTTATGTAATTAATGCACCGACTCTAGGTAGCTGGGGTCGGGGCGTTACATAGAATACCATACTAGATACTCTTTTCCAATTGTTAGCAAATATTCACCCACCACAAGGCACCTATAATCTCAATGGGGGAAGTTACATGAGAAAAAAAATGTAAGTCCAGTAGTGTCATGAAAATATCAAAGACATGAATGGAATAATTATAAATGGGGATCATAGACCTAACAAGAGGTGGCATGGGGATCCCAATGGTGAGAGAAACCAAAATACATGCTCCTCTTGTAGTGGGATACACAATTATAATTCTTTATAGGGATCCCTCATAGATGGTTGGGAGGACTGGAGGGCCTGAAAATTTCTCACTCACTACTTCAATTGAAATATCTTCTTATCAGACCTCAGTAACATAAACACAGGTGGGGTACATTGTGATTGTTAGGAGATCCCATTACCCTCGATAGAGGCCCTCTGGATCTCCTAATTTGATACATGCATGGTTCATGATCATGGGTTAGAGGTACTAATGGAAATAATGTTGACATTTTTATATGATAATATTTACCTCTCATAAGAGTAGCTCAATGATATCATATTCCTCGAGAGTGACTTCCCCACTCTTTTATGGGCTTTTATGGCCAGTTTCAGAACTCTTGGACTCCTCACAACAACAAAAATATGTGTTGAAAGTAGGATATATTGAATCATTGGAAAGAATCTTGGTGGAGATCATTTATTTAGGCCATGTACCAAACATCACCCTCACTCAAGCAGCGGTAGGTTCACCCTCCCTATTACATAACATGAAGGAATCTATTTCTACCACATTGGATAACCACATCTATATGTTTACTCAGGTTTTAATTATTTTTTCCAACATCTAATAAATTACCATATCTCAGTTTTCCCTCCAACATAACTGCTCATTAATTAGTGATATTCAAATAAAATCACATTACACATTGAGCAAAAGAAACAAGGGTTCATCATTCGGCAAAATATATATAACATATCCTTCCCTATGCACTCCTCATACCATCTCTCATCAGTGTGGGAACACACTACCAACTCTTGTGGATACTTTTGATTGATATACTACACCCAAAATTTAAATGACCTGGAAGGACCTTGAGCTCCTAACTTAAACACAGCTCAATCCATCCATTACTATTAATCAAAATTAATGTAAACTTATACACTATACATTACCTATGAAACTCATTTGATAGTTCTAATTTACTAACCCATTGGTGAAAAATCGTTCATGTTTTTCCACTGACCCAGTTAACTACATAACTATAGGATAAATTAACATGAAAATTTGATGAAAACAACATAATATTTTCTTTGGTGCCTTCACCCATGAACGTACAGAATATATTAATAAGTTTAATGGGGTTCCTATGTTCATGTACCCCCATGTACACTTGCTTCACGATCTATTTGATGCCTCTAAACTACTGAGTGAGCTGCATTGATTTGTAGCATGTGTAGAAAGTATGGTTGTCAATCCTTGCAAACACCACTATACGATGGAAAGTATGAATATATTCCCTCTATGTTAGGATACCCTCCAAGTTGTTGACCATATCACTAGTTGTGCATAGGAATGGCATGATGTTGATGTTCCTAACATTACTGATGCTCACCATCACCCTAGATTCATTGAGAATCACCAGTTTCAGCTCCGAAATTATGAGAAGATAATGGTGTAGACCAGAAATCAAATGGGTAATTAGGATTCAAACATATACCCCCAATGTTTTACATGATCCATTCATGTATAAATTGGAATAAAATACAAATATAAATGTGTATTTTCCAACTCATAATATTACAAAATTGTATGTATAGCCTAGAAATAATGGGGACTCCCAACATAACTCACTATTATGCCTCCATTTTGGCCTACATCCCCAACATTCCTGGTCATTGGCCCATAAAATAATCCCAAACAAGTACCATTTTTCCACTCAGGAACACTTCTAGGAAGATCATGTATCAAAAATCTAGCAGTGAGTTTTTCATATTTTATCATTACTCCATATAAACTCCCTCGCCCAATATTAGATAGTAGGACCCTGGTATCTTCATACACTATTCTATCATACACAACATTGGGTGTGATAGTATCTTTATAATATAACATTCAAGAACATTCACAACAATTTCATGAATCAGATTCCTTTATTGAAATGGGGTCGATAACCAATACCTCGATCAACTGTTCAACAAGATTATTTTTTTCCTCTATATTAAACCAGTAATTTTGAATAATAAGGAACTTATGATATTTATATTCAATTATTAGGATCCTGTAAATATGATTATGATCCCAAAAGCTGATCTGCACATCCCTTTGATGAATCAGGAAGGTGTTCATGTCTGACAACCACCTTCAGAAAATCTCTTACAGTAGATCTTGTTGGCGATATACATATATCTGGTACATCCAAACTACATCATATAAACTAATATGTCATAGGTTATACCCATAATCATTACAATTAATGTGTACCCACTATTCCCACACTCACTCACCAATATGTTTTCCTCCATCTTGAAGACCTCAATCTTTATAGCAACCAACATGGTCATTTCAAATGCAAGCATGAATATTTCTTTTATATTTAGTGGAGAATTATTTATCGACTAGTTATACCCCTACCACTATTTTTATTGATTCACTCAATGTGTATATGGATAAATACTTTCATTCTTTGATGAGGCGGATTGTAGTATTAATATTCCACCTGTTGAGTGTGTCATGATGGGTGATCCAAAAAAAATAGTGTGATAACATTATAGGATTAGATATCCACATCACCCAACAATAATTAATTATAATGTCAAAGTTTGTCTCTCATAAAATAAACCCTCTGATATTATTTCAGTAGATGCAATGGCTATAAATTATCAGATATTAATATCATGTATTGAGGAAATTCATGATTTTTGGACACCTCATCCCTTTGGGAAGTATATGTAGTGGTAGCTACCGTAGTTGTAATTACATGTTAATCTAGGTGTCCATTTCGATGTTGTTTTAATTGAGTGTGATGACTAGATCATAAAATATATTTATTTTTTATAAATGTATTATTTTGAGGAAAATATTATCAATATCATACAATATTGTGGCATCATCATGAAAAACATGTTGCATAAAATGGACTGAAAAATATATCTCTTCATAGATATCATGAGTTAGTGAAATGGCCTAGATTTGTTTTTAGGAGAGGAAGATTATCAGAAAAGAATATTTGGTGAAAAAATACCCCCACACTATTTATAGTCCAATGACCCCCACTACCACAAACATTCAAACACTATTAGATTGTGTGACTAAAATTGATATTTGTTTGATAATGATGAAAATGTATCCTACACTTTGAAATTTTCAATCAAAATAATCCTTGCAGTTCCGTTCATCTCAAAATTTTTAGGGGTAATTTGAAGGCTCGTAAAATTGAAATTAACACATATAAGGTGGGGTTTCTACAAAACAAAATACACAAACTCCTCCGAGATACCATTCTAGGGGTGAGGGGTCGAGTGCACACAACATTTTATTTATTCATAAAATTGTTTTGTTCATGAATGATGATGTGTTGAATCCCATCCCATGTGATACACACTAGTTCCCCAAGATAGACTACCATGTCACGTCATGATATCATCTCTATATGCCAGACGCTTATGACTAGTAGATAGGGTTTAATAATTCAATCATGGTTAGAATGTAACCTCTTCTATAAGATTATTACCACATCAAAAATAAATAAACATTTTCATAATAACCTATCATTTTAAAACACCAATACCGCATGATATCCATATAATTAAATAAAACATAAAAAATAATGTAGTAAACATTCCATGCATAAATACATGTCCAGTTTCAAATGTAAACTAAAATATAAATATATTGACTACTCTTAAGTAGGTCTCAAAAACAAATATAGTTCCCTCATCCATTCTCAATTCCAAAATGATACATTTACCGCATAACATTTTATCTTAGATGTTACTACAAAAGTGATATTAATTTTGGTCCCCATTAGGAATCCCAAGAAGGGTGTGACTAAAAATCAGAATCCACCACAAACCGTGTCTCAAATAATATCCAGCCAATAACAGTGTATGTAGTTGTATAATGAAATATGGACAATGCATAAATAAATATTTATCACATTATCAATTTATTCTTTTTTTAATATAACAGCATATTATTCTATGGACACATGATCCTCAATAGTTTCATTAGACCATTCCAAATTCTATTCTATTCCCATGGTATATCATGGTCTATAATTCCACTATTACCATTGTATCTCATCTCTATTTTATAATGTTATTGTTACCATTATATATCTCAATTATCATATGATTTCTATTCTTAACATTCATAATTTCATTAATTGATTAAAAAATTAATGAACAATCTCTTTCTCATTAATTATCATAACAATTAAAAAAATCCCCCCCTCTCATTAGATTACTCAAAAATTAATTCAACTTATCTTTTAATTAATTAACTAAATAATAATTAAATCTTTTCAACTTATTAATTATCTGAACTGTTAATTATTATTTAAAACATATTACTTTAATAAAAAATTAATTAATCTTCTCAATATATTTTATTAAATTTATAATTAATTAATAATGTCATGTCTATTAATTAAATCTACAATTAATTAATCATCTCAAATAATTACTAATTAAAAAACTACTATATCACATAAACTACAATTATTAATTTCCAAATTATGTAGTAAAGAAATACATCCCGATAAACCTATAATTAATTATTTAAATAATTACTCATTTCACAATCTCATTGTCCTATAATTAATTACAACAATTAACTATTCAAACCAAAATCTATATCATTATCATATAATTAATTCTAATAATTAATTATTCGTATCATAATCAAGGTCAGTATCCCAAATTAATTCAATATTTAATTATCAATAGATTAAAATTTAATATCTAAAAATTACTTCCAAAATTGATTGACTCATTTATAATTCAAATATATCATAATTAATTCCCTATTTAATTATCTTATTTAACAATCCCTAAATATCATAATTTCTCAATTACATCAACTAATTAATTGATCACATTAATTAATCCAATTGATGAATTATAATTGCTAATATACAATATATATTCTTCAAAATACCTACAAAAAATCAATATCATGAATATTGGATTTGAATATGAGTCCACCTACCTCAATTCGTTGATGAATATACCCCGAAAGGAAATCTCCAAACTTTGAGCTGTATAATGTCCTAGAACTAGATCCAAATCTAATACCCTAAATAAAAATTAAGTAACTGAATATCTCAATAATCTAGATCTAGATCTATAATCCTATTGAGATCATCAATATTAGATCATGATCGAACCCATAATTAGGAATAACATCAACCAAATTAATACAAAAAAATGGAAGGAAGAATGGGAAAAGAAGAGGAATATGACTCTCTTAATGGGAGGGTGTGGAATGTTGATCCAATCATTGAATCAAGAATAAAATAGGTTAGAATTGGATTTAATCTATTCATATGTCTCTAAAATGAAGGAAAATATATTTTTTCTAATTGTGGGTAAAATAAGGTGAGTTTTGGGGGATCGGGTGATTATGAAATTAATTTTCTGGTCCATTTAAATTCAACAACAATTTTCTGTGTATGAGTGCTCAATTTTCACTAACCATGTACCCAAACCATTAGACTATTATTTTAGGGGTGGCATTGCAACTCCTAGTAGGGATCATGGTTTCACAAACCATTAACCATCATCACAAATCTCCACTATCAATGGTTTCATTTTTTACTTGGTATGGGTGGACACTTTTCTCAAACTGGGCGCCAACTATGCATAACATGATTTCATTCAATTTTTCTCATTAATCAAAAAAATTCACATTAATGAAAAACCTAAATAAAATATACATAACAATATTAAAAATAGTACATAAAATAAATCATGATACAACTCTAGAAAATGTTGTGATCTAACAATTACTGAGCATTATAAAAGCTCAATCTTGAGCTACACTCTAATGATTCTCTAAGATTATGAGAAACAAATATTTGGCCATTGAGGTTTCTTGTATGATTCCATTTCCCATGTATCCACCAGCACACTTCCATGTTTCCACAATATATGAACAATCAACAAAGTCTTTCCTTGAAACACTTTTTTATTATAATAGAACACACGTATTATATTCTCCTCAAGTGATTCATCTTCCTCAAGCACTATATCATCCTTGTTTATCTCATGATAAGTGTCTAGGAGATACCTCTATAGTTGTGATTCATGAAAAAAATCATGCATAGTACTATATGTGTGGGATACTTGTTTTTATTCCATGAAATGGAGTATGGATTGTGTTTGTTTTCAATCATTACATAGATGATATTATATTTTTTAAGGATATTAATATAATAGTTAAAGATGAAAATATTATTAAAGGTGGTTTCATTTCTAATTAATTTATACTATTTTTTAGGTATTAAATATTGAGATAGGGGCTAGCATCGCAAAGTGTTTCTTTTAGAATCATCCTTAAATAAATAATGGTAATGTAATGGGTTTTTTGAAGTCTATTTTGATATTCACTATGATGAAGAGCATCGCGAATGGTGATAGTGATCTCCATGATTATGAGAATTTAATATTCATGATAAAACAATGGGGTTTTATAGAATGTAACATTTTTAGAACAAGCAGCACGAATGGAGAATCATTATGGGGTTATGTGAAAGGAGAATCATTTCAAAGGTGTTTTTAAAAGATACAAAAATCTATGCCAAGAGGAGTTGGAGCATCGTGAATGGATTAGAATATAAATATGAGGCTTCCCCAACTTAATTTGTATTGATTTATTCCGAGGAAATCTAGAATTTCCCTAATTTCACAAAGCTTGGGTAGCACCATTAAATTACATTTCTATGTGAACATGAAAATCATGAAAAACTACACAAGTCTTGACTGATTCCAGTGCTTCTATGAAATGGGTGCTTTGTGATGATGGGGTATTCCACATTGACCCAGTGATCTTTTTGAGGGATTTTGTTCTATAATGGATTTGTGCCACATTATGGATTGATCATCACGATGGTTCATCAAAAAATGTTGTATTAAACATTAGTTTTATGTGAATAGTTATTTAAAATTTTATTAAATTAAGTATAAGGTGCTAGTAGATTCTTATTCAAAGACATTGACATAAACATTAATGCTAATCCATTAATGTGACCTTCATGTCAATAAAATGATTTAGGCATATCTTAAAGTAGTTATCTTTGGGAGTTGATGGATGTAATCTGAGGGACGTTGTGTGTAATTCCTAAAACCATTTAAATGAAGTGTTCCTAAACTAGAGTGACAATTTAAGAAATTTTATTATTCCCCAACAAGTGATGATTAGTGGCTTTATTAAAAACTAACAATCTCTCAGTTTATGCTCCTTTTTGTATCACTTACTAGAGAAACACATGAAATTGATGTGTGGTCCTTCTGTGTGTGAATTTTTATACTCTTGTACATTAATATCATACATGTATATCATGTTCCAACCTTCATGGGTATAAGACCTATAAAAATGAAATAAATATTTTACAACCTGATTTTCCCATCCCCTCTTAGGTTGTTATAGGGTTCCTCACGTGTTATCATAGATAATAGGTTGTTGGTGTTAAATATGTAATTTTCTATCATGGATAATTCATTCAATGTCAAGGGAGTCCTTCTCTTTGAGGGAAGCAATTTTCATATCCTTAAGAACATGATAAGATCTCATCTAAGATCCCTTATAATGGAATTTATTTTTTCCACTACAAAAAAAATAAAAGTCACTAATCTATCAACGATTACTTTAACTGATATAGATAGTATAATACATGATTTAGATTGCAAATAATATAATTCCACCACTAAAACTCTTTCTTATCAAATCTACCTAAATGTGATGTGTTTTACTTAAAAAAACTCCATGTGGTAATATCCTGAGGATATTTATAGACGTAAAAACAATGTGAAGGAGGAAAAAAAGATAGGTTGAACACAAAAGGTTTTATGATCTAAAAATTCATCCTAAAATGAATTTAGATAAAATTTTCTATCAAATTACTGATGCTGTTGGAGAAATACGAGTTCATGTTGATGAAATAAAAGACATTAAAATTGTGAAGAAAATCACGAGAAGCATTCCATGTCTCTATAATCCAAATTTTTTAGCACATGAGGAAAGGGTTATCTATAAACATTAATTGGATAATATTTAGAATATCATGGTCGATTATGAAATGAGATTCAAACCAGAAGATGATATTAATAAAATATGTTTGGAAATAGAATTCAAATACATAGAAAAATGGATATTTTCCGGGGTAGTTTTGATGAAGACAATGAGGAAAATTATATTCTGTAACTAATTTCTAAAAAATTAAATTAGTGGAAATTAATATTTAAAATCATGAAACCATTGGATTTTTTATTTCATTATAGAGAAATTTGTCACATTTCCTCTCATTGCTCACGAAAGATCAATGATGAAGAAAGTGAATCTGCAATCATGAAGAAGACTTAAAAAGGTTTTCAAATAATGGGAGACTTCTAATGCAAAATGAAACTATAAAGACTATGTTTTTTTAATAATAAGATGATGAGATTGAATTATTTGAGGTATAAAACCATAATTCAATTCTATAACCCATGCTTCCATGATGGATACCATTTAAAAGTCAAAACCATTTAGTGACAAAGATACTAATAATCAGTTGACCTCTAATGATGATCTCAGTTTGAAACATAAGGATTCCCTTTGAAGGTTTGAGAATCAAAGTAACAAATGCATAAAACAGAGAGATGTTGTTGAAGAATCATCATAAAATTTTGATCAACTTGGTGCTGAAACTGAATGACAGGATGAAGTAATGAAAGAACTGTAAAATCCCTTTGAAATCACAATAGATGTGGTAGAACTAAAACTCATAGTCATGTAATATGAAAAGTCATTAATTAACATTCATCCAGACAAGAGGAGATTTAACATATTGTTGAGGGACTTGATAAAGAAGTTGATATTATTTTGAGTAAACATGAAAGTAATAAAAATTTGATAAAAATAATGAAGATAATTATGTTTGTAAAATTATCATATGTTGAGCTGTTGGAGAGAGCCAATCGTGGTTTTGATGGAGTTGAAAGGGTTTTTAATGACCAAATACCCACATTAATTTGGAATATTGGGATTATTTGTCAGGATGATTCATCAAATAATCGAAATAAAATGTTCCAATTTAATGTCACATTGAAATCTGGACATGTCACGATGTTTCCAAAAGTCAAAATAATGAATGTCCCAAATCAAACTAGGAGGAGAACTAAAAAAATTTCTCATGGTTACAAAAATTATCATCAGTCAAAATCATATCCTAGGTAAGGGTACATGAGGTGAAACATAATTGAAAAGACATATCCTCTTATGAAATGTATATTATGTGGCTATATAGGCCATATCATCTCAGAATTTTATGATGAGAGGAACTATTTAAATTGTAACGAAATATAAAGTCAAAAATATAGGAAAAATGATTATCCTACTTCTTATATAATTTTTTTTCTATGGATAAATTTTTATGTAATCCACCTTTGGAAAAAAATTTTTGTATTTCATGTAGAGGATAGGTAAGAACGTTTCATTAATAACTAAGAGAGAAGAAAACAAATTTCAAGAAGATAGAATTTCTCTAAAAAATATTTTTTCATCACAATAATATGAGTATAAATATGATTAACCCAATAATAGGGAAAATATATTTGAGATACTATTATCATAATACACTCAATATTATATTTTTTTGATGGAAACGAAGATGATTGAGAAATCCAATATCGCTGATGTTTCTCTAAAAGCTACTATGAAAAGTACAACCTAGATTATCAATTATGGATACTCATACCATTTATTGTAATATGAAAACCTATTAAAAAAATTTAAGAACATGGTAGATGGATATGTAAGGTTTGGTATTGATGGTGCATTAAATATCCAAGGTAGTGGAAGTAATGAGATTGCTAATGGAGAGTTGAAGAAAAATGAATTTCATTATGTGGATGGTTTATGTCACCATCTCCTGAGTCTGAATAAACTCTATGAGTCAGGAAAAATAGTAACATTCAACCAAAATGTTTCACTATAAATATAATAAATATTTATTCTATCATGAATGTTTTGAAAATAGATGGAAAATCATACCGGGATGACATTGAAGAGAAGATTTTCTATCTGAAAATTGAAGAAGAAGAAAATGTGGCATCAAAGGTTTGGTATCACTAACCATAAATACATGGAAACTTAATCTAATATAATTGTAGTAATGATTTTCCACACTCTAAATCAAGAATGAGAAAATACATGTGATGATTATATATGAGGGGAGATATTTATCAATTCAAATTGTCCAATGAAGAAAAGGGCATCAAATATTCCTCATATCATCAATATATATGTATGTTTAATGGTAAATGTTTATTTATGATGTTGAGAAAGGTAATTAATTATTTTCACTAGTTATTATAATATAATTGATTGTGTGATGGTCACACATATGACTGGGAAATTTCTCAATGGAAAGAAAACATATCACTAAATAGCTGAGAATGATATTTTGGCGGACAATGAATGATATTCTGTCTAAAAATTGAATAGATTCAAATACATTTAAATTGAAAATTATCTATAGAAACATGGAATACAACATGAGGTTGTTTTGTGAGATATCCATGGAAAAATGGATTTTTTGAGCACATGAATTTACAGGTGGATAATAAGTCCACAACAATGCTGATTGAGAGTTTTATGACTACCCATTATAAGATAGGTGTTGTTCATGATGTAGTATACAATCAAAATAGAATTGGGATCTATATGGGACAAATGAAGACACCATGTGATTTTTTTCATTGATGGAAGGCCTTTTTGAAATTTTTTCATCTTTTCATATGTAAATATTTTATTTGAAATAAAGGTAACCATTGAATGTATAGTGACACTCTCGAAGAAGGAATATTATTTAGATATTAAATGAATATAATATTATAAACGTGTTTGAATATAAGTCATTGAAGGATTATAGAAATCATTGATTTTATGATTGTTGAAGAAGAGAACAAAAATCTCCAAGGGGTCAAATGCTAATGTGATAGAGGATGTATCAAGTTAGAAGACTTGGAATAGATTGATTTACAGAAGTATATGAAATAGTGAAAACCGTTAAAAGGTCACAAAATAATGATTACTCAGAAAAAGAATCATATGAGGAAATGATGCATGGAGAATCCTCATATAAACCTCATAATAGGAACAGAAGAATATAAATTGATCAGTCTAATATAATTGAGAATTGGGAAACACCCACCAATGTAGGAAAAATGAGGAGTGAGGTACATTCTAACTTTCATTTGGTTATGGATCCATACACATTTGAAGAAGCTACAAAGGGTGAATCATGGGTGATATATGGGAATTATGATTTAAATATAATTGATAATAACAAAGCATGAGATCTTGTTAAGAGTCCATAAAATTTAAATTTGATTAAAACAAAGATGATCATTCAGAAAAACATTGATGATCATAGAAATCTGATTATAAATAAGGTGTTCATGGTGTGTAAATGATATTCATAGATTGATGTCATTTATATTAATGAATCATTTGCTTTGTTAGTGAGAATATATTCAATCACAAAAATTCTATATGTGTAAATTCTAAGAGTATACAATGTATATGAAATTGTTGTCATAAAATCCTTCTTAAATGATGTTATTAATGAAGGATTCCATATATAAAAACTATTGGGTTTTCTTATTTTTATTGATGAAATAATGGTGTGAAGACTGAATAATGAACACCATGGTCTAAATCAGGCACCATGAGTGTGGTGCCCTACGCTTGATTCTTATACAAAGAAGCTTGAAATTAATAGAGGATAAGTGGATCACAATATCTAGGTGAATAATTTTAAGAAAGATCAATTTATAGTATTCGTGTACATATATGAAATTATATTTGGTGGACATAGGCATGGATAATTGGATGATCATTTCAATCACATGAAGTCATAATTTGAAATGTATTTCATTGGGTTACACACATATTTTTTGGGCTGCAATTGATTCAAAAGAAAGACTACACTTTTATTTTTATTGGAACGTATGCATTTGATTTACAGAAGAAATTCAATATGTAATAATGCAGTCCAATTTTAAATATTAATGTGGCTATACCAAAACTATAAATATATAAGGATGTGATATCTATAGATCCAACAATGTATCGAAGAATAATTTTTTATAATATTATACTTGACCAGAACATGTCACAATATTGTCTTTATAATTTTCATGGAGGCCCACTTTCAGTGTAATCGGATGGAAGAACATATTGTGGTGTTGAAAAGAATCATGACGCACATTAAATGTACTCATAATTATGGATTATACATTGTTTCTAAAATAGATAATAAACTATTATCATTTTTTATGCTGACCGGGCTCAATATTTGGTCGCTTGAAATTCCACTAGTGTTGGAAAATTCATTATTGGAAATAAATGTGTGTGATAGTTGTGTATGAAATAGGAAATCACTTCACCATGTACTGTTGAAGTGGATTATATATCTTCTACAAAGGGTTTCACATATTAAATATGGATGAAGAAATATCTGACTAATATTGTTGATGGGGTGAAGCGTCTAATGGTGAATAACTGTAATAACAAACGTGCATTCAATATTATAAAGAGTCATGTTCTACATTCTCACATCAAACATATTAAAATACTGTATCACTTCATCAACGAAGTAGTTGAACAAGGCATTATTAAAATGGATCATGTTGGGAGTAATGATAAAGTGGCTAATATTTTTACCTTCTCACTAGAATGGGATGTGTTTGATAGGAATCGGTTGAACCTCAGCGTTCATCCACTTCCCATTGTATGAGGAGGTTATTAAAATCCACTCTCTATAATTATATTAACTATTTTAATCAATTTGTTGATGAGATGTAGGTCTGTTGTGGAGATATGATCCATAGATGGTGTGTGATCCACTTTACATGTTCAATCATTGGGTTTTTTTGGACTATATCAATAGGGGGTGATATATAAATTAAATTATATGTTAATTTTAGGTGACATTTGAAATGAAGAAATCAATTGGTGGTATAAAGGGGGGGGGGCATGAGAATGGAATACTTATGGAATGATGGTTTTAAGATTCTAAAAAAACATTGAATTATTTTTTGACATGATCAAATCATAATTTGCACATTTTTAGGAATTCCAAAAATGAGTACCCAATTCATGCTTCTTCCCTTGTTTTATTCAATGCATGTTTCCAACATAGACTTAGAGTGTTTGATGTTTTGTTTCTCTCATATCCTGGTTTTATAGCGGTAATAAATATATTAAATTTATCAGATTATATCCAACAAACACAAAGGGGGATATTTATCAACCTAGGATGTTCTCTGTTGAAATGGAGAATGATTTGTGTCTGTTGTAAATACCCACATGAATGATCATGGATTGTTTCATGGAAAGAGATATTACAGTTTTATCTGAAAATAGTATTGAATGTGTTGATGATGAACATTGAAAATAGTTATGGTGAGGATAATTTAAAATAGTGATAGTGATCTCTATTATTATGAGAGTTGAAGCATCTCAATGACACAAATGTTTTTGATAGAATGCTCTGTGGTTACCAAAATCTTTGTGAATGGTGAATCTTCACGGTTCTTCATGATAGGAGGAGATCAATGATTTTTTTGAATTATCTAGATAATTTACAATGAGGTTGTTGAGCATCACAAATGGACATTATTATAAATATGTGGCCTCCCCACTTAATTTTCAATTAGTATTCTAGTTAAAATACACAATATATCTAATTTACTAAATCTATCAGAGCTTTTTGAAACTAGTTTTCTTTGAGAGATTGATCATCACAAAAAGAATAAAAATGTATTCAATAATCAAATTATTCTATGTAATGGGTTCTAAGTGATTATTGTGTATTCCATGTTGAGTCAATGATATTTTCAAAGGATCATTTTCCATGAAGGTAGTGTTCTTCATGAAGGAGTGAGTTATGGAAAGGTGCATTGTTAACGGTATTATTAAACAACATTTTTATGTGAACATCGATTTTAGAGTGAATAAAATTAGGTATATGGTGCTAGTAGAGTCTCATGCTAATACATGGACACTGAATATAATTCCAATCAATTGAAGTGAACTTCAAGTTGACAAATTAAGTTAAACATCTCTAAAAGTAGTGAGTTAATGGAAATCAAAAGAAGTTATCTTAAAGACGTTGTTTGATATCCCTAAAACCATCTAAAGGAAGTGTTCCTCGCAAATATTGAGTGTTTTAAATCATAATTATTCAAAAATTACTAAATATTAGATGATTTAGATATGAAAAACAACATATCAGTGTATTATCCTTCAACTATACCGTAATGGGGAACCAAGTAAAATTGTTGTGTTGCCCTTCTATGTGTGAATTTTGAAATTTATTCACATTACTAACAGATATGTTTAACATTTTACTACCAAAATGAGAATAATATACATCACATTAAAATAATAATTTGACCCCAAGATCCACCACTCCCCTATCAGGGTGTTCTAGGGTCCTTTAGAAGGGACAATCAGTATGCCTCCTGCTTGATTTTCTACCCAACAACAAATAGTCTAATAAAACTGGGTGCTAGTGTTCCCTGCTTATGAATACATTTGTGTTCCAACCTAGGTGATAGCAAAAGGAATACACGATCACCTTATGTAAACTTTATGGTTACTGAAATCTATCATCATATGAATTATTTATACACTGAGCCATATCCATACGTTTCTAAATCAGTATCACCTTCTCTGATGTCTCAAGCACGAGACACTGTCCCAACTACTATGACTCACCTTACTTCATCCTACCTAGAGGTGATATGAATAACCTACCATAATGAAATTTGATTTTCCATAGACCCACCGAAGTAAATAACACATGCCCACAACATATATTCAAGAACTTGTATAGTTTGCTCTGATTGGAAAATTGTCTGGTGGTGGAATGTTATAATCATTAAAATATGCATACATAGTGACTTTTATTATCTCTTCCATAAGAGTGAATTAAATCATGATTCATAATATAAAACAATATTTTGTAGTACCCCATGTAGATGGACTATCTCTCGATCATAAAAATCTCCCAGTTGCACCACTTAGGAGGTCTCCAGTATATGAAATAAATGAACTACATTTCTCAAATGGTCAACGATCAACCAAATAGAATCATTATTTTTAGTTTTACCTAGGATACCTCCAAAAATGTACACATTAATGTCAACCCAATTCCATTTTTGAAATGTTAATGGATATAGATAACAACATAGTCATTGGGGCTTGGCCTTTACATGCTGATAGGTGTAGCATCACATCCCAAACCCTACAATCTCATTTTTAATACTCAGTCACCAAAACCATACATGTATTTCTAGGTACATTTCGGTAATACCATGATGAATCTACCACATTGAGGAATGAAATACCATCATCAACTCTTCCTACATACATTAAGACACACTAACTAGATTCTTGATGTAGATGATCTCATCCTCATATATGAAAAGGTTTGAAGGGGTCTCACAACCAAAAATGTTTTCCCTAAAAGATATTCTTTTTGTATCCTCATAATAAACGCCCCTAATAAATATCCAAAGTGTTTAATCAACAATATATAACACTATTATCATATTCTCTTGATTCCCAATAACCACCACATGCATGTAAGTCAGTACAATCATCATCTAAAATTAAAAACTGGACTCTCGAACTGCCTTAGTTTGTGTTTTTAAGCTTACGGAATCAACAAAAATATTTCATTTTTTAATATTATAAGCTATTTCAATATCATATGAATGCATATACTCAACCCATATTCACTGATGAAGAATAAATTATCACTGTGAGAAGATATTCCATATGTACTTGTAATCAATAAACATAGTAAACTTTTCACCCAATAGATAATTTATCCAACATTTCATATAATAAAACACTATAGCCATATCATGGTAATGTTTTGGCTAATTAAATTCATGTGGACTGAACTTCTATGACCTATACAACACAACTCGATCACCCTGCATTATCAATACTATAATACCAACCCCATAAACATAAGAAAACATTATTTAATCCTTTTCTAGATTAGGATGGATCAATATTGGATCTGATGTCAATAACTTATTCAACTATTATAAAAAATTCTCACATGATTCCAAGCATTGAAAATTTATCCCCTTCTGGGTAAATCCTATAAGAGGCATTTCCAATCAGAGAAAGTCATTTATGAATTTATGATAATATCCGTCTAATCCCAGATAGCTAGTGATTTTGAAAACATTCTAGGGATTCTACAAATAAATCACAATGTAATCTTTCTTTGGGTCCCACAAAACACCTTCCTTTGATATTTTGTGACCTAATATGTGTACCTAGCCAATCCAAAAAAAGACACTTAGATAACATGGAATATAGACAATGCTCTATTAATGTACTCCTGTTAATGTAAAGAAGTTGTTCATCATCATAATGAGTCATTGAGTGCACTAGTATTTCACCCAAAAATACTAACAAAAACTAATCATGGTATTTATGGAAGATTATTTTCATCAATTTGAAAAACACTGAAGGTTCATTCATCAATCCAAATGGAATTATGACGAATTCATATAGTCCATACCTGATCCTGAATGTAGTCCTAGGTATATAATTTATAACGGCCCATTATTTTCATATAGATATCACATTAACATTAAATAAAATTTAATACATAACATAAAAAGTACCCACTTAGACCATATTGGTTTTGTGTCTTTACAAAATATTAAAAATAAAATATTGGTTCCTAAGATAACCATATTGTCTTCCACTTATTTCATCATAATTAGACTTGTTTTTTAAATTTCGTACTTAATACACATATTCATGACTTGGGGAAAAGAAAAATATGAAATACTGAGGTCAAATTCTTAGTAAGGTTAAATAGTAAAATATCATTCATATCATTATCATAAGATCAAAACATTTGAAAATCTATTCCTGCATATAAATGATCCCAATATCATGTAATGAGAAAAATTAAAAAAAAAATTAATCCTAATTGTCATAAGACAATACATGAAATTTTTTTATAGACATAATATTATTGAACATCATTTCATATTAGTAAAGGATAATTGTCAAGACCATTATAGTAGAAACAATACATTAGTTAACCAAGTTCACTCCCAGTTCAAGCCCTGCAAAACTAAATCGGATTTACATTCCATTATTGTCATGTTTATATCATAAGATATAAATATTTACCCAATGAATTTGTTGGAGATATATTTCCCACCCATATCATAATGAACCATTCTTATTTGTGTAAAAAAACATAAAATATATACCATAACATAGACCATGAAATAAAATTGGTTTCGTAAACATCATTCTACCAAAATTGAAATAAAATAAATGGATTTACAAAATAAAATACCATCATAAAAACAATCAAATAATAGTAATAAAAAGTATATAAATAAAACCCTATTTATAGAGTTTTATATAAGATGGAATTTATTTGTGAGAAAACACATGAAATTAAATCTTGGGGAAAAATAACATTCTTTTTTAAAACAAATTCCCTCATAAAAATGCCACACAATTTTAGAAGAAATCATTTTGTGAAAAAATATTGATATAATATTGTTATGTAACCCTAAAGGAAATAAGTCATTATTTTAGTGTAAAAATCCATTCAATCCATACATGTTGAAAATTATTCTTCTCGTACTTGTTGTTGGAAATGTCAAAAGTACCGTATACAAAAAATGAGAAAATATTCCATTCAAAGAATTTTTTAAAATTTATTACTTGTAAAATTGGATTTTTAAACTAATAAATGGATATAAATAATATATTACCCCAATAAATTCTTAAAATTAGACAATCATGTATAAAAATGATATTTCCAAAGTTATCCCTTACCTTATATCCAAAATGCTTCATATGTATCTGAACCGCTTGTAGAAAAGCTTACATAATGTTAATGATTTATAATAGAATCATAATAATTTTTATGATAACATTAATGATAATTATTTAAATATTTTTATAGTATCATATCAATTCTACTCTTTATTTTGGTAATAAATATTTTAGGTTTATATGTATGTTTTTTTGAATAAGATCTTATTCATATTTTTAGGATATTTAATATATCATATAAAAATTTATATTAGTATAATATATATCATATTTATTCATTTAATTCATGTATATAATCATTTTTAATGAATCTCATGTAGAATGAATCACATCTCATTGTGGAGATGGTAGGTCGTACACACACACAAGCGATTTAATTATTCCAAAATTGTTAAATGATATTACAGTGGATGGTGTATAATATTTTAGAATTAGTACCATGTTAATATATATATATATATATATATATATTATATCCATAATTATACCCATCCATGTAAGGTGGTGTTGAAAAATAGATTACACTACATCGTGGAGTCGGTATGTCGTATGTACGCACGCAGTGTGATTTAATTTTTTAAAGGCTGGATAAAAGGTGAAATAAGTTTGTTTCATATTTATAATAACATATCAGTATATGAGTGATACTGATATTATTACATTATAAGTAAACATATAATTATTAGGAATTTGAAAAAAATTGTGTTTGAAATAATAAGAAGAAGAGATTACCTTTTCCTCGGCGTGCTACTTATAAATATCGTCTTAGAGCACTAGAGTCGGACCTTGAAGATAACCAACACCACTAGAATAAAAATATGGATGTTTATAAAGAAACAGGTAGGTGGTGGCCGATATTGAAGGATAAATATGAAGTGATTATTTAAATGAGAAGGTTCCCTATAATAATTAAGGTGAGGGGTAGTTTTGGAATCTCTATAAATAAGAATTTATAATAAAATTAAAACCTACTCAAAACCATCCAATGTGTCCTAAATTCCAAGGCTAGATGATATAGTGTTGTAATATCATAATAAAATAAATTTTTGACAACTTATTTATTCAATATAAACCATACATTTTTTATTTAAATTTTGTTATTCTATAAAATTTTCATTATGGTAATAAAATTATACATATTTAGTGGTAAAAAATATTTACTTTTATGGTCTTAATAGACCATAAATGGATATTTTATGATATTTTAGTCATTATAATTATAACTTAGTAATTTTGAAATCTTGTTTTTTTTATTTTTAAATAGATTACTAATATATAATATTTATAAAATATCAATAGTGTCAATTTTAACACTATTCATTTATTTGAAATTAAATAAAATCCATCAAATAAATAAATTCAAACCAAAATATTTAATACACTCATTACATGTCATACAAACTAATAAAATTCCTAGAGGAAATTAATTAGTTCATATGATATTTATTTTAATATTCTTAAATCCATTTATTTGATATTATAATTAATAAAATAATAATTACTTCACTATTTTGTCATCATTAATAGGAATTATTTAATCTATAAAAATTAAAAATAAATTTTTGTGATTTTGATAACTTATTAATATTTAAAGAACCATATTATGTCGATATTATCTCATATTTATCCATATATTAAATTTAATATACATACATAAAATTATATTTTGAAATTATGTTACATTAATTAGTTATTATTACATTCATGTCATATTCCTAGGTAAGTGGTGATTATGTGATTATATTTTGACTAGTAGATGATAATAGAACAATTTATCCATCGAATAATAAATTTAAAGGTTTTAATGTACTATTATAAAACAATTTTTACCTTTAATTACCTGATTTATCATTAAACATGGTAATAAAAATAATTAGCATAGACAACATTAATAAATCACTAAAAAAATTAGCCAATTAATAAAATTTGGACCTACAGAATCCAAATATGTAATAAATTTTTCAATATTTAATTTAAAATTAATCTCATTGTTGAAATGAGGAATTCTGTTTGAAAAGCAAAAACATTGTAAAATATTGAAATGGGTTTACATATTAATTCAATGTAAATTAATTATATTGAAATAAATTATATTTAATGATAAAATATTTTCTATTTTTATATTAAAACATTAAATATTACAAATTAGATACATATATTATCTCTATGTAAAAAAGTTGATATTATTTAAATTTTAGCGCATTTTTAATCATCAAAAAACATGATAGTCATCCAAAAAATAAAATAAATTATTCCCAAATAAATATTTATATCCTGCATCAAAATAACATGTCTATGTTTTCATATAAAAATTAATAATGTATCTGTTTTTTAATTTAAAAGGGGTTTACCATTCAATGGTGTAAAATGAATCTTTTTTATAAAAAAAATTGGTTTTTATACATCAAATTGTGTTATATTCACACCCTATGACTAAAATATCCATTGGATGAATATAAAAAATATTTTACTTCATTACCTAATGTAATTAAATATAAAATATAAATATCTAACTTATTTTTAATATTCATAAATAATAGATAACCAAATAACCCACAATGCATTTTCATATGTTAGTCATAATTATTCCCACTAACCCAACACTAGGCTATAATGGTAATTTTAAAATAAGGGAATATCATGGTTATTTTAAACTCATGATTTCATGCAATGAAATCTAATGGAGAATTAAAAATTGGTTAGAAAAGTATTTCTTAAAAACATCAAATGTTGCATACTACACAACTTAAATTGAATTTAGACATCGAAATTTATCATTACAAATCTAACAGATGTGTATACATATCTCTAATAATATCATCATGTTCCCATGTATCTTCATTTTTTACAACTGTATCTTCATTAAATTGGTGATTCCTCTATTAAACATTAATCAGGAGAGTGGTCATGTTTTGTATAACTTTTTGACTAAGATCCAAAATCTCTATCAGTTGTTCTTTATAAGAATGATCTTTCTCCTACAATATGTCTTTTGAGAATAATACATGTGAAGGATAAAGTAAATACATTATCAATAGCGATACATAGAACAAATCTTGATCTTGAGAGATATTTTGTGGAAGCACCAATCTGTAATCTACCTTCCCAACATGATCTATTACGTTAAAATTACTGATATACCTAGGGCTCAACTTTCCCTTCCATAAAAATTTCATTTCTCTGTTACACAGAGATATTAATATGAACACATTATCACCCACTTCAAACTCTATTTATTTTATTCTATTGTAAGTATAAATTATTTTTCGACTCTGAGCTTCTCTTATGAGTGGTTGAATAGATCTGACCTTTTCTTCTATTTCATCAACAAGATCAGGTCCTTATAGCATCCTTTAAAAAACTCCATTCGAGAAATTTGGAGTTATATACATATTTACATAGAGGGATTCATAATGAGCCATCTTAATACTGGATTGAATGATATTATGTTATGAAATTACACCAATGATAGGTTTTTATCCTGACCACCTTTTAAATATAAAGACAAACATCTCAGAATATCTTCCCAATTTTGAATTTTCCTTTTAGACTGACCATATGTCTGAAGATTAGATGAAGTTATGAAACATAACATTGTATCAAGACCATGATAAATAATTCACCATAACATTGAGGAAATACTTGAATCTTAATCAGATATAATGGAGAGAGGTACCCCATAAAATCTTTCTTCTCATTTTACATATATCCCAGAAAGCTGATTAAGATAGAAATCCTTTATAATAGGAATGAAGTGTGTCGTCTTCATAAAGAGATCAACTATAACTCGGATAGTAATATTTTCTTTAGATGTTTTGGTAAGTCTGTTGGAAGATGATGTAGTTATGTTTTCCTATATCCATTATGATATAGGTAATAGTTTTAACATCCTCTTAGACTTCTATCTCTCAGCCTGAACTTCCTGAAAAACCATGCATCAAGATACATATTTGGTGACATATCCATTCATGCCATCCCACAAGAAGTACTCTTCAGGGTCCTTATAAATATTTCTGCATTTAGGGTGAATATTGAATGATGAACAATGAGACCCATCCAATATCTCCTTCCATAATTATAGTATGGGAGGAATAGAAACCCATTTCACGAAACATTTTTTTTCATCACAATTATTGTTGAATTTAAACAAATTTCCCACATTCTTTTGTACCACTACGTCTTTCTTATGCACCACCTTTATCATAATTTGTATATATGGTTGAATATTTATTTGAGAAAGATTAGATTTCCCTCATTCCATTAAAATTTCAAGATCCATCATGTTCAAATACATAAATATTGTTTCTTTCATGATCCTCATAATGTATAATCTTTCATAGTCTATTCAACTCAACAAATCTTCCACATTGATAATTTTTCAAGGGCGATAATTTATTTGAGAAATCATAGTTTTAATGAACTTCTACAATCTTATTTTATTCAAATTTAGATTTTTTTGTGTGAAAAAATACATTAATCATTTATGACATGTATAAATATCGCCCCTTTCCCCATAAAGATGATTCATCCTTATCATGATTGAAATGATTAGCATAGCTAACTCCAAATAATGTGTTGGGAAATTTTTTTCAGCGATTTTCAACATCCCTAAGCCATAAACTATCACCATATAATTTTACATGAGAACACATCCCAACCCCATTTTGTATGTATCACTGTATATCAAAAAAATTTCTACACTAAAACGATATGTGAGCCTAGGTTCCCTCACAATCCTTCTTTTTAGTTCTTTGAAATTCTCTCTATATTCCTCTATAAAATGAATTTAACTTCTTTCTAATTCAATATGTTGAGTTGATGTGAAAATCATAAAAAATTCTTCACAGAATATTGATAACATCCTGCCAAAAAATAAAACTTCATATCTCCGTCAAAAATGTTGGTCTCAACCATATTTCAATAACCTCTTTTTTGCTGGATCCATAAATGTCCCCTCTCTTGAAAGAATTTGACCAAAAATTAACCTTTTTAAAACCAAAATTTAGACTTGTAAAATTTGGCATCATGCTTATCGTTTCTCAGGTTCTATAATTCAATTCACTAGTGATCTTTATGTTATTACTTTCTTTATCAATATAACATAATATCATATATAGATATTACCAAAAACTGATCATGATAGTCTCTATATATTCTATTCATTATATCAATTATGATAATAGAGGCATTAGTAATACCAAAGAGAATCACTATAAATTCATAGTTTCCTTACATTTTATAGAATTCTATTATTGGTATATCCTCATTTTTAACCATCAATTGATTATATAATAAATGGAGATCAATATTGGAAAATTATTAAGATCTGTGTAGTTGGTAAAATATGTCATAAATGTAGGGAAGATGATATTTTATCATGATAGTGATCTTGTTAAGTTCACTATAATCAATGTAGAGTATCATTGATCCATATTTCTTCTTAAAAAATATAACATGTGATCCCCATGGATATTCACTAGGGTGTATGAATCTGTTATCAATATTATATTGGAGTTGAGTATTCAAATCATGCAACTCAATTCTGGTCATTCTATATATTTTCTTTGAAGTAGGCACAACACCCGGTATGAGTTCTTTTGAAAACTCATCTTAATGATTTGGGGGATGACCATTTAATTCCACTGAATAGTCATCATCAAACAACCATACAATGGTTGTATTCTTAATCATGAGATTCTCTCCAAAAATTTGAGATAAATAAAATTCATTTATTTGAATCAAGAGCCATAAGATAGTGGAAATTTTAAATTGAAGATTATATTCATCCATTCATTGATAGATGATAATTGACTTATCTGGAATATGAGTGTTACATCCCTTCCATGCCAATTGATATGATCATTATATAAAGAATGAAAATTACTTCCAAGAATCACATCAAATTAGACTATATGAAGGATCATATGATTTGTAGGTATCACATTACCACAATCTTCAACCAGAGAATAATTATAAGCTTTTTATGTAACTGTTGTCCCATTAGGAGTTGTGACAACTGACTCAACATGTAATTATTGAGGTAATATAGAGATACCTTTAGATAAATATTTAGAAATAAAAAAGTGGGTGGATCTATAATCAAATAAAACATTATTTACTTCGGAGTGGATGGTATGTGTATCTTTCACCACATCATTATAATACATCATGTCGCAGAAAGTGATTGCAGGTTACATTCTATTATCATTTTCAGTAATTGTTTTTTGAATTCGATCATCACCAATAGCCCTAAGATTATGGAATTAACTAGAATAATTCGCCATTTTCATTCACTTATAACATTGACACATATGAGTTGAATTCTGTGTAACCTTTTCTTTGTTCGTATTAGTAGATATTTTTTTCAAATAGATTCTTCATTCTGCTACCCTATGACCTTTTTTTCCCGGATTAAAACATTTACTAGTACCTTTAATACAATTCTCTCCATGTTTCTTTCCACACATTCATCACACGGTAAACTCTCCTATTTTCATAGAGGTCCATATATTTTCCTTTGAATTCAATTTTTATCTTCATATTAATCTCATATGACTGATGAGTTACGCAAATATCCATCTCAAAAATGAGACAACATCGAAAAATTTCCTCGTAGCTATTGAAGACCCTCATGGATAATTTCCTTCAGATAATTGGCGTTAAGACACTACTGATTCGATCAATTTTACTCTCGGGTTGGATAATAATTCTAGATCTGTACCTTGAACGTCTTTTAAAATTTACATAAAGGTACTAATAGATTCATAATCCTTCTATATATTTATTCAAAGAAAATGGTGAATGTAAATATTGGAAAATATGTTTGTGAACTCATCCCAATCCATGGACTCAATTTTATCTCTTTTCATTGTATTATTGATTTGATTCAATAAGTAATTAGATTATCCTTCGAAATTATTGACTGATAAGATGAAATTATCACATTCATAACATTTTAGAACTAAAAATATATTTTTAGTTGTACTGATCCATTTTTCAGCCTGTAATTGATCAGAAGACCCGTTGAATTATGGTGGATGCTTCCTCATGAAGGAATCAACAGAATGTTTATC
Source organism: Viscum album (assembly GCA_963277665.1). NCBI lineage: Eukaryota > Viridiplantae > Streptophyta > Magnoliopsida > Santalales > Viscaceae > Viscum > Viscum album. The sequence goes on along the minus strand of OY728128.1, from coordinate 408,086,139 downwards.
CCTCTTTTCCATGACTGAATGTATTGCATGATTCATGGCTTGAGAAAGGTGTGTGAGAATGGCTATTGGTTATTTCATTCCATCTCCCATAACATTTGGTTTCTCATGTGGATAATCAATTCATTTTCTGTCACATTCAGCATTGATGTGGTTCCTTCGGGTTCCATCTATTGTCTAAAAACAAGAAGTATATTTTGAGAAACACTAACCATAACAGTAAATCCACATTATCAAGAATAAAATTTCAATTTAGGTCAAATTATGTTTTATCCTATGTTATTCACGAACATCTATAAAATACTAGTATAGGACTATAACCTATACATAAACATATCCTCAGAGTTCTTACTAAGGTTCTCTCATTGTGGTTTCAAAAGGATAACTAAAACTTTTCACTAATAACTTGATTAAATGCTCATTGTTTACATATATATATTGCTTCAACATTAAATAATATTTATTACACAACATAACAATAACACTCAAGGACATTATAGGTATATTGTATTTCGAAAATGGGAAACCTAAACAACTGGTACATAAAACAACCACATTGTCACCCAATTATTTCCTCATAACTAGAATCATTTTTGACATATCTTACATAATACCCAAATTCATTAGATGGGGAAAATAATCATATGAAAGTGTGATCTCAAATGGTCAATAAGGGTAAATTATTGAAATATCACCCATATCATTATCATAATAACATAACATTTAAAAATCTTATCTTGCATATATACTATCAAAATATCATGTCATTGGATAAATCCTAAAAATGAAATGTAATCCAAGTAGTCATAAAATAAGAAATGAAATATCATGACACACAATCATAAGCATAGAAAGTCATTTTATATTAGTCAAGTCTCATTGCTGAGTCCATCATAGTTGACAAAGTCCATTACTGAACGGATTTCACTCTATTTCCCAGACCTATATTACAAAACCGAATTTATTTTTTGTAATGTGATCATAGGTGTAGTGATTAGCATATTGTTCAAATCATTAATGATTTCATTTCATTAATTTTTATTTACAAAAATGAATCCCTTCAATGTAATTATTGTTAGTGGGACTGAACATCATGATAATTTTAAAAAAAAAAACTAATTTTACCCATAAAATATAAGAAAAAGTCATATTTACATCAACAATTTTGGTATTGTCCATCCATTAATTGCCTCATCATTTGAAGTATCCTCCTATAACCCTTTTTCACTGATAACATTCCACATTAAAGATACTATCAAAAACAAAAACTAATATTTGATGTACATTTCATATAATTGTTCCTTTATTATGGTCATCAGTACAATATTTTTATTCTCCTCATATTCTACATTAAATATTTAACATACAATAATATAGTCTATAAATATTAACAAAAATACAAGGTAATCCCTAAAGAATATATTTTTTAATCCTTTGATGGTTTTTGGAGCATTAGTGAGCCCACATGGTGTCAATATGAACTCATAGTGCATGTACCCTGTATGAAATGTTTTCTTGAGGATATCCTCCACGTTTACCTTTACATGATAATACATCAATATAAGATCCCCCTTGGACAATACTATGCCCAACATAGATTATCATATAAGTCATCAATCAATGGTAGATTAATCTTTTTCATTCACATGATCTTGTTATGCTTATGATAATAAATATTGATTCACATTGACTCGTTCTTATTCTTGGTGAATAGGACCAATTCACTCCCTGGTGAATCACATGTGAATATAAAATATTTGTCCAAATTAATTTAAAATTATTTCATTAGCTCTACATGTTTGACAACGTCAATTATTTATAGAGTATTGAACAATGTTAGAGATCTATGTCTGATAAAAATGATAAATAAACATTCAGACTAGGGGAAGACTATGAAATTCATTACGAAACACATCAATGTATTACCACATAATAGTCATGTCTTCATGGATGATATTTTAATAGAACATAACAATTTAATCTATATGTGATTTCTCATAGATTAATAATATCCATTCATGGGATTTTATTACCAAATATGATTCATCATCCCTCATGAACTTGAATATAATCAGAAGTTGATTCGTGATATGGTGGTTGATTTGCTTCAATTAGTAATTTATATTAGATTTATATAGGGAAATCAAATCAATGAATAAAAATTCCTAAAATTACACTAAAGGAAGTATCATAATGTTTTATAAGAAATTTATCCAACTAATATGTACAATTGATTAATTTCACACATAGGATGAAACAATTAACCCATTTTTCATCTGTATTAATAACTCAACTTCCATGTTTCGAGGTCATATTTGAATATTTATACTAAATATGTGAGAAATAATGGAATTAACTGAACAAAAATCATTGAGTTTGCTCACTATTCATAAATGAATATCTAGAGTAACTATAACTACTTTATATTTGGTATCCACTATGGAAATTCTAATGGGATAAGTTCTCCCATTCATATTTGGAATTTGTTTGCATTGACTATATCCAAAAATCCTTGTCTTATGGAATTTTTTTACATAATACCCATGTTCCTTGTGATTGAATCATTACACTTCTATATGTGGGTTGAATTTATATACATTTCTTCAATCACATTACTGGATTTTCCCCATCAGAAATCATTAGCTGGTTACCTTTCCTTACCACACCTAATAAATATCATCATCACCCATAAAAAATGACTAGGATGATTCTTCCCACACATTTGCCAAGTGGGTTTCTCAGATGTATTGACAACATTGGAACTATCAATCATACCATAGAAATTAATCTTTGTTATGTAATTATTATCCCTATTGAATCCTTTATATTCACTTATATCCCTTAAGAATTTGAATGAAAATTGGAAAACATTCTCATATAGTTAATATTCATGATTGTATAAGTATTTTTCATACTCATTTTCCTCCCACAAATTAAGTGCTCATTATTACATTAATGGGTATTGAAAAATACATAGGCATATCTTGAAAATATTTTTATTTTTTTCTCATACACACAGATTGATTAATCATCCCATATTTAGCTAATGGACTTCAATCTCTATTTGTAGCCAAATAGAATAAGGTAAATATTTTTCAGAAATCAATTTCCAAAATACACTGCACTCCATTAGTTAAATATCCTCATTAGGGTTCATATTTGTGACCAACATCTACCATTGACCATCTTCCCCTAACATGTGATAATCAGTCAGTATGAACTTATCATTCGTGGATCAATGAATGATGTAGAAGGTATTATCAAGGGTGTTGATCAACTATTATGTGATTTTGGGATTAGAGGATCCACGGAATGTCATAGTCCATAGTTGCATGAATATCTTAATGAAAATTTACTCATTATTGAAAGGGTTTTGGTGTTCCTATTGATTCTCGTTTTGATTCAAAACATGATTAAATTAAGAATGTATAGTTATGAGAGTGTTCATTAAAATCCCCATCAAGAAAGTCATTTCCTTTGTTCATTAATTACAATGTTGAATCAATTCCTCCTATTTATGTACATTGACTAGAAAAAATGGAATAATAGTGATGTTTATTTTTAAAAAACATAAATTTTAAACAATGATCATTGAATTTATAATTCATAAATTATCTATATTATTTGGACTATGAATTGTTTTCAATAAAAAATTTCCCTGATATATTTTCTAAACATTAGATTTTATGGGAATTCATGTTCCTTTAATGATGGTTTGTAATGATATTTTGAATTTACCATTTAATAACCCTCAATAGTTTTAAACTATATGTGTAGAAATTATCATTGTCATGTACTAGGTAATGATCATGATTATCTTAATGTTCCCTTTTGGTTTTATTACCCTTACGTAAATATATACATGAGCTATATCAGCCTTTAATATCCATATATGGATGTATATTCATGTAAACCACTTACTATATAATTTTACAAATTTAGATATTATTTACTATGTATAGACATATCTGTATCTCTTTTACAAGAGTTTTCTATTTTAATCCCAAAATAACTAGACTTTTCTCTGATACCAACTATGGAAACATGTATCTTTAACACACTTTATTTAATGATATATTACATAAAGGTGCATATAATAGAATCCCAAAATATAATGAAGCCTTGATAATGGGATAAATTATAAATTTAATACATTATCTTGATATGTGGTTAAAATACCATATTTAAATTTTTCATAATTTCCTTGTAAAATTCCATTACTCTTTTAAAACAACACAAGATAATCTGGGGACCTAAATAAAAAAGAGATAAGCTGTAAAGACCTGTATGGGAATAAAAAAGAAAAACATGATGAGGGTATTGAATTCTATACAACATTCATATAAATGGGATATAAAATTTTATTTAATCATAAATTATAACATCAAGGCATGATATATTATGATAACTTAAAGGCAGCAGGGATATGTCGAATCAAAAATAAATAAAACATCATAAACAATTATCAAAGATAACTAAAATGCCTTTATAACCTGGTTATAAAATTTCCATAATGGATTAGTGTTTCTCAATAATCCCAAAAATTATATCTCATCAGAATAAAATGTTTCCAAATTCATTGGAGTGCGGTCAAGGAGCACCCATCATAATATGTACATATGTCCTACATGGATCATTCAATATAAGGAAATATTTAATTACATTTAATCAAATTATTATATAGTGTGGGTTACATAAATATATGTTCCATATAAACAAATTATAGGTACATCTATTTGAATAACCATGAGTGGAATATCACTACAATTATTATAGCTTGGGAATGGATATTAACTAAATATATATTTTTTGTAGAAAATAATAATATGATTTCTACTAAATAATGGGAGTTTATAATAGTTTTTAGAGGGATTAATGAGAGTTAAATGAGACTATAATAACATCAAAATAATTATGTATGTAGTAGGGATGAGTGATAATATATCCCTAAATGAAAAAATGTATATCAAATAGAATAATATAAACAAGGTTCTTCAATAAAGAGGAGAGTTAGAGGATCCCTTACCCTAGGAGGGTGATTCCAAAATTATTTGAGGAGTTTTTTGAGAGTATATAAGAACCCTGGGGGCATAGAGAGGAAATTGACAGAGTAATTCAGTGATACCGGAGTTTTTTGTGAAGTGTGATGTGAGTTTAGATGGGTTTATATAGCAAAAGAGTGTAAAATTATTTATGTCATTCAAAATGTAGGTTTTGGACTCTATATTATATAGTAATCATAAACACTATCCATCCCATTGTTTTTATCATGAAAATTACCCAAAATGAATTAGATTTCATTATTTGTTTTATGAAGAAATATCCTTACAATAAAACCATTGGTGATGTTCTAAATAGTCATGTTTACAATGGATTAATTTTAAAACATAAAAAATATAACATAGATTTTGAAGGATTCATTATGTTTTAATAAAATTAACAAATAAAACATAAAAAAAATTATAATAAAATTTTTTTTTTTTATGTGGATATCTTTTATAGATATATTAAATCTCTTTTGGGTCATTAGGATGTTATAATAGATACTATATTTTTATACCGTATTTCGTTTTCACCCAAAAATTTGGTTGTCTCAAAAAAAATTGAAAAAGTAATTATTGAATAATTTAAATGTGATTATTTCTAAAATAATATTCATTCGATAATAATAATTCTCTATTTATGAGAATTTTCACTTTAAAATAACAAATCAACTATTATTTAAAAATTATTAGTTTTTTTGAAAATATCAGTTCATAATACATATAAAAACTATTATTATGTTTAAAAAACATTATTATGAATTATATTTAATAAAAAAAATATTTAAAAAAAATATTTTATGAAAATATTATTTATTTACAAAATTCATGAATTTCTTAAAATATATTATTTTTATTGAAACTATACATTTCTAAAAAATTCAATTTTTGATTCAAGGTTTCAAAATCTCTTTTTTTCCAAAATCATTATATATTCATTTAAATTTTTATAATAATAATTATAGATAAATAAAATAATTAATTTATTAAAAATATAAAATATAAAAATAAATACTTTTAGGTACTATATTTATAGCCCTTTATTACAAAATAAAAATCCATAAGGGTATGCTAAATTATGATGATACTCTCTTGGGGTGGTTCGACATACATGGTTTGGGTTGTGATATCAAGGATCTTGAACTTCTCTTATAAATTGTTTCTTTTTTAGGTGGTTTTGGAATCCTGTATTGGGCTTGATCATGAGAAATACCAATGATTCTATCTCCCACAAAAGTTCTAATATATTCGATTTATATATTATGATCCTAGTGTTTGTGGATATAGCTTCTTTAATCCTTGTCAATTAGACTTTATGATAACCCCTGATATCTACAAAGAATGTGATCACCATTCAGTGGATATATTATCATTGGTTATAATTCATAATGTTATTTTAAATATGATTGGATATTATTTTCAAAAAAACAATTTATTTCACTTGTTTTATATAATTACATTTATTAATAATTAATTAATTCATTCAAAAAAAGAGAAATTAATTTATAATGGATCATGTTATTAAAAAAAATTCTTCAATGAATAAAAAATATCATCAGAATCAGATTCTCTACATTGGTTCTATTTTCCACTTATCTCCAATAATCATGGATTGAATCTTAGTTTATAATATAATATTGTTTTTTAAGGTTATTTATATCAAGAATGTTTCTCCCTTTTCAATAATTTATATCACTAGCGACCTTAAAATAATAAATATTTATTCTTACAAATCATAGTAATTTTCTCCCAATTTCTAAATTTTCATCTCTAAATATTTGTATGTATCACCCTGTTAAATATATTTATATCATGGTATGTTTTATTACCTATAACATTTATCAATTCTAACAAATTATGAAAATACCTAACATATATGATGAATTTATTATCTTTTACAATAATCTATGTTCTTTAGATAATATAATAACTATATATTCATAAATATTATAAATTATGTAATATAATTTCTATTTACAAAATTACACATGTACAAAAGAAATACCATATCTATCAATGTAAGATCCAACCTATACTAATTTTTAGAGTTCTATTCCAAAAATTTATTACATTTCTTTCTATGAATATAATGAATATTAGAAAGCTCCAATACGCACATGATCCTTAGCCCTGTTGGTAAGGACTCTGTAGGTGAATCCGGGAGACACGTGATCAAATCCAGTCGGATACATTATTTTCGGGGTTAGTATATTATTATTGTAGCAGTACTATAGTAGGTACTGTAGCAAGAACTTTGATGTACTATAGCAGGTATTGTAGTAGGAACTGTAACGTGTACAGTTTGGCACTATAGCATCTGGGAATATGTCCCTGTTTGGGACTTCAGGTCAACAATTTGTTCCCCGAGTCCATTATGGCCTTCAGGAAACCCAGTCCTTCGGGTCAGTAAGGTCTTCATGCCACCTCATGGCCTTCGGGTCAACATAAGTGCAGATGCAAACTAGACGACCAATGAGGAACAAGCATTACAAGTAGGATGAGCAAGGAGCATTCACCATAGAAGAAGCTAAAAAAATTGTAAGAACAAGAGGGAATGATACCTTCCATCGGGAAAACCCTGTGCATTAACGAGAATTCCTATCGAACATCCATGCGATGTTGGAGAGCTAATTTCACAATGATGATATTGGGGATGTGTAGTTCTAAGTAGTTAGTCTAGGTTGTATGTAATGTTTAAAGCCTACAGGCAAATGAATTCTTCTAAGGCCTATGGTCCATGTAATACTTACGCATACGAGCCTTTTAAGGGTTCTACCACACCCATTGAAAGGTTGATTATCAAAAATCAATAAAAAATGAAGGCCTTTGGGCCATTTGATATTAAGCCCCATTAGACTACATGATTTCTAATTTTTGTGAAAATATTAAGAATTTCATGACCTATTGAATTATTATCTTCAAATCATAATATAAGAACTAATTAAAATTCACTCATATAATCTTTTATTATTATTATGGAATCTAAATCACTTCAAAACATCTCAAAAAAATAATAATTACTTTTAAAATTATCAAAAATTTACAGATAAATTCATTATAAATTATATAAAGCTTTTAACATATTAAAACACTATTTGAGAATAACTTTGCAGCTTCACAGCCTCATTAATTAAAAATTCCATTTAGAGATACCTGACTATTAAGATATAGTTATCTCATTATTAAAATAATTTTAAAGTACCCTGCTAATCAACTAAACTCACTCTTTGTTTATTTTAATCATCATCCAATAGATATTATCTATTTAATAGAACATCCATTATACTTCATAATATATTGGTTAATCACCATCTCTTCTATATATAATTATATAGTATCTCCATCATTGAGTTTCTCAGACTCATCAATATATGTGGTAGACTGTTAACTGCTAATCCAATAACACGTTTAGTTGATTTGTTAAGAAACTAGCTGTACTAAAATAAAAAGTGATTATTATTTGCTGCCAAGAATCATCCATCTATTTCTATTTCCATGGGAAACATATTCTTCTTCCACATTGAAACTATTTGAATGAAATCCTTATGATATCTAATAGTACGTAGAACATTCCATAATCAATGAAACTCCAAAAATATATGATAGTAATTTTTAATGTTTTCATTCATATTAATCACTTCCTCAATCTCGAAACATTATAATATAATGAATTTAGTACTTATTATATATTAAAAATTAATAAAACTAATGCATACATATTATCTGTTAAAACTAATTTGTCACTTCATCCTATATAGTCTCTTTATTATATTGGAATATATTATAATTGACATGACAGTTTAGATGATTTCCATGGTTACTGTGGAGGAGTTAGTGTAGCTCAATCAAGTTAATAGTTTGGTACTAGGTGATGATAAAAAAATTATATGGTCACCGTTGTCTATGTTTGTTTTTTTAATACTATCCACCCATTAGGTAATATTTTAAAGAATTTATGATTTTATGAAAAACAAGTTTAATATATTTCTTTAACATTATGAGTTAATTTACATGGTATTTATTTTCACTATAAATACATTGATGTATTCTAAATTTATATTGGTATTGTTTATGTTGTGATATTTTATTATTAATTTAAAATACTTATAGAGGGAATAGTATCCCTACATGGTTCATTACACCATTGATAGTACTCTCCATTCTCAGCAATATGGGGAGGGGCACTGTAATATCGTGGTTCCAGATGCCACCCTAAGGCACCCTGTACCCAGTTTGTCACATGGCCTCAATCGAATTTCCCCAAACACCAAAGGCTTCCAACTAGTAGCAAGGTCCTTGGGTGAGATATTGGAAAAAATATTCCCTCATTAGTAGAGTACACATTGGATGTAAACAAAGCATACAATAGCGGATGCAGTAAATATCCACCAACAATAAACAGCAGAAGACTAAAACCAATAAACAACTGAATCACACATGTATAAATGAAATGATGCACCATACATATGTCTAGTAAATCATCCAAACAAATCACAATTCTGAAATACATGAAGTACCAAAATAAGTACAAAAGGTAAATTAAACAGCTCCTCAGCATCACAAGCATATTCATGGTCCCATGCTCCCCAGCTCCAAGCAATCAAGTACCATAAGTCTAAGAGTGCTTTCCCTTGTCTATAGATGTATTAACATCGTCTGTTAGGGCCCAAAAGTATGACCCAAATAGGGTGTGAGACTAAATACTAGTATGAAACCACCCGAAGATCTGTGCCTAACAGTCAGTGAGTGTATGAAAGATACTAGTACAAAAAATAGTAAATAGTGGCAGCAATAGCAGGTAGTAATCAGTTTGGAGTAACCATGATGATATACTTTAGTGATCAAACAACATAAAAACAATACGTGGGGATGTAATAGCTAACAAAACAGGAAACCCTATGGGATGTACTTGCAGCCTCCCCTCTGGTCTTATAAAAGAATTAACACAACCCTCTAGGTTGTGCACTCATCCTAACCCCGCTTGTTTGTTCATACGAATTTATAATACTCTCTGGGAATTCTCACTCAGTAAATTTACCTTATAGTCAAGGGTAGTCGGGATCTCTTTGAGAATGATCACGTGGTCTACCCCTCTTATCTCCAAGGTCTAGAAACACTCTGAAGAAGCTCCCTCGGTCAATCCTCCTATAGTCTTTGTTATACGACAGACTCTCTAAGGCAGCTCACACAGTCAATTCCTCTTATATCCTGAGAAGGTTTTAAAGTCATTAAAACAACTAAACAATCTCTGAGGAAGCTCACTCGGTCTATCGTACTGTAGTCTATAATAACTAATACTCTCTGGGAAGCTCACTCAGTCTATACCCGTATAGTCTATAAAATCTAAGACTCTCTGAGAAGCTCACTTGGTATATCCCTTATAGTCTATAACACTGGGTTCTCTAGGTAAAATGCCAGTAAGTGCATATTAATTCTATAAGGCCAAGTAACACCTATACAGCTACTTGGTTAAATATTCTACAGAGCAACATGCATGTTATCAACATCATTTTATCCTACGAACATAAGGCATTGAAAAAAGTATAATGACCAAAGGATAACAAGACACAAAGTTCGTAGTCAAATCAAGGCATGGGAAAAACATCCAAGAACCACAATTAAACTTAATCATGGTCGAATTACTTCTACACAAGAATTCATGCATGGTAAGAAAACAACATGGAAAAAACGGTCAACACACAATACGCCGTTCATGAGTATTTGTGGAATTTTTACATAAAACTCAAGGACAATGAAAATTAAGGCACAAACAACCTACCTCGATCCTAAGAGATCGATATTCTTGAACCACGAGGCTTGATATTCCTCTGAATGGAATAGATCTATGAAAACACACCAAATGTTAAACCCACGATAACATGAGAAAGGGGAGGATTTGTAAAAAAAAGCTTTAAGAGAAGGAATAACTCACCATTGCGATACCAACACAATTGACGTCGGTCGATTCGGAGTACATATGTTGGCTTGGGAATTCGGAGAATTTTTGCGGTCGTATGAGTGACTCTCAGTCGAAGGCGCTAAAGAAGACAGTTCGATCGATTAGGCACAACCCCGGTCTGTTTAATGAAAAAAACAAAGTACATGGCGTGTACTTCTTTAGTAGACGGCGTGTACTATACTTTTATGTATTCTGCTTTAAGAGGCCTCCACATCACCCTACACAACATGTGTGTGGCCCAGACACAACAAACACATGGCATGGAAAGGGAAGGGAGTATATGGAATGTACTCACAAAGTACATGGTGTGTAATTCAAAAATTTCTAGAAACACCTCTTTTCTCATAAACTCCATAAAAAGTAATGAGATACCTAAAAAAGAAGATCCATGTTCTTACAGGCAGCTAAGGACATGTGAACCAACCAAATGGATCCTATTTGGGATGACTAAGACAGGTATGTTACAAGGAGAACTTATGGTGGGACATACTACCAACCACCTTTTCTAGGTCAAAACCTAAACTCCTAAGATAGTGATAATTTTGAACCAATGTGTTATTTACCATAGATCAATACTTATCATATAGATTAATTATGATACCCTTTTAATACTAAAAATGAATAAATCATGACCATCCACTAATTGTTATTTCTTAACACACAAAAAACACTATCATAGTTGAAAATTAATAAATAAAATATTAAACATGGAATCCAACTCTATAAGTTTATGGTCTGATTTTTGTATGATGTAGTTCAATTATTTATATTTATGAATACATGAATATTTAATATAAAAATGTTTTTTTATTAATTAAATAAATTCTTAGTAAAGAAAAAATTTGAAAAATTTATAAATTTAGATATCAAATAATGATTTACGACCATTTCAAAAATTTAAAATTATAAACACATTATTATTTTGAAATTATTTTATCGATATTTGATAATATAGAAATATAATGACTATCAATTTTTATAAAAAATTCATAAAAATTATATTAAATTTTTACCTTGTTTTAAACGACACTCCCTATATTTATACACCCAGATCTAGTGATAAAAACATATTCTTTAGATAAAAAATTTTATACCAACTATTTTAACACTAATTTTACTATCTATAGTTAAAAAATCAAAATAACATAATGAATCACTTACATATTGAATATCTATTTATTTTTAGAGATCAATATAATTAGGAAAAACATTTTCTTAATAAAATCAATGTATTTCCCATCAAATGTTTAGTTGGTTCATTGCTGAGGTTTAGTGTTCATCTTGGTCACCCAACAATGTCAGAATCTTGAGATGTGTTGATAATGTTCCCACCATCGCATGTCATCCTATGATGAATCATATTTGTAGGTGTTATCATTGGCCCACACATTAGAATCACAGGATTTTGGTATATCTTTGATGACACATTTTTTCCTTTTTCTAGTTTGGTGGAAGTTCATCTATTAAGGGTGTTTATCCGTACTTTGGTCCAGTGGTTCTACATTCTATTGCTCTAACAATGAATCATTCACCACTATTTAATCTCATATGAGGGATCCATTTTAGATCTATTTATCCGATTTTATGCCCTTTGTGGGAATATTTTTGTTCTTGGTTTGGTCTCCACAGCATGGTTCCATTGTTCCCTAGTCACATATACAAATTCACTATGACACATCACACAGTACTCCACTCTGATCTGGTTCAATTGATTCCTTGATGATTTTAGTAGTGTTGGAGACATCAATAATAGTTGTTTAGTTAGTGGTTCTATTTTCTAATTGTGGTTTGTTGATTTGCTGGTCACAGTTTTTTAGAAGTATTAACTATAGTTTTCAGTGCATCAATAGCATATAAGTTACTTTGAGGGCATCGATAATGCTTAAAGTCTTCTTTTCAACATCTTATGTCATATTCCATGATCCAAAATATTCATCTCTGGCTTCTCTTGTGGCATCGGTGAACATAGGTACTATGGTCCTAATTCTTAGTAATGGTATAGGTGGTCTGGGCCCTCTGAAGGGGGGTTACAAGATGGGTGATGATGGTGTTTTATTATTGGTTATAGTCATGGGAATGGTTCTGTGATTGGACTGCTTTTGGACTTTTTGTATTGGTCAGATTTGTTTTGGTTCATAGTAAAACTCAAAGTAATTTTATTGGAAAACAAAATAAAAAGATTACTACAATGTGTCATATCCAATGCAAAGTTCGTACATTATACCCAAATTTTGCGTTGAGTCAATATGGGTTTCCTTATGATGTTTCCATTCCTTCATACATGGGGAGATTGTTAAGACAATAAGGTTTCCTTATGACATTAAAATTCTTTCTTGTTTTTAAAATCACAAACACCATATCTCAAGGAAAATATTTTTTTACCCTATGTTTATTTTTATAAGGAAAATTTCATTCCCCAAGTAAATTTATCCTTACCATGTTTTTTCATTGATCATTATTTTTCTTAAGTGTAAAATGTTTTTTCATGTCTAAAACCTCGAAATCACATAATACTTAGATATAGAGAATTCTATTTTAGGATATGAATTCACATTACGAACTATAGTAATGAATTCTCATTACGAATTCTATTGATGAATTCTCATTATGAATTCTAATGATGAAATCTCATTATAAATTATATTGATGAATTCTCATTACGATTTCTAGTGATTAATACTCATTACAAATCCTAATTCTGAAATCTCATTAAAAATTCTAGTAATGAATTCTAATTAAAAATCCTAGTGATAAAATCTCATTACGAATTCTAGTGATGAATTCTCATTTATAATTATAGTGATGATTTCTCATTATGATTTATAGTGATGAATTCTCATTACAAATTCTGATGATGAATTCTGATTACGAATTCTCATTATGAATTCTGATGATGAATTCTGATTATGAATTATCATTACTAATTCACATGATGAATTGTGATTACGAATTATCATTCTAAATTGTGATGAATAATTCAGATCATGAATTCTAATTACGAAGTATATCTATAAATAAAATCCAAATATCCTTGTACTATATACCATGAATTTATTTTTGGTTACACTCTGAACATTTATTTGATTACATTTTCATTATTGTATCTTAGTTATGTAACCATATTTTTTTTACACCTATTTTAGTTATAAGATTATTTCGTGTATTCAGTTACTCACTAACCATTGTATGAGTTACAAGTTTACATGTCTCTCCAAAATTCAAGGAAAAACATGACCGTTTGAGGAGGTTACTGACCATTGATGGCATGCCTATAAATAAGAGCTCATTTGACTGAGCTCAACCATGTTCTATGAATCATGATATTATGTGATGTTGAAGTGATTTCTAGAGAGATACTATCATGAATATTGTGTACTAAACGTCATGTTTAGATTTGTATTTTATCATTCCGATTGTTACTGTGTACAATCGAGGGCTTCCGGGGATATGAAGATATAGTTACCGACTACATAGATGTTGATGTTTTCCTTGTTGAGGAAGATAGAGGTGGAAAATACCTTTATTTTGAGGTTTTGTAGGGATAAAAATACATACACTAATCTTCGTATCGAATTCTTACCTTCGTGTGGGTAAGACAGACATTCTTGAAAGTATAAATCAAGGGACCTTTATTCAAGGTTGTTGGATAACCGTCTCTTTGGGTTAAAATATTTAATACTCGTACTTGTTTTGTTTCATTTTTCCACTAAATTTTGTATTGTTGAGGAATGTATAACTATGTTATGCTTCCTTATACTTTTACACTGATTTAGTTAGATTCTATACACTACAAGGTAGAATCATCATCTTTGTAAACATTCATTAAGGTTCATTTTCCGGAAAAAATTGAATGTTTTAATAAAAATACCAAAAATTCTCCCGAAGATAATCATGATATTAAAAAACCAAAAATGAAGTCTATATTACCAAATTCAAAAAATTTATGTTTCATTAATTAATTAAAAATCAATTCTTATTGTCATAACCAAAAACTAGATTTTTAAGAAGTAAAAACTATCAAAAGATTGATGTGTGTTTATGTCCAGTTTAAAAGTGAAATTAATTCAAATGACCAACATCATATTATATGACATAATATATTTATACTTAAAAACTATTAAAATTTATAATTTATCACTTTAAATTATTTTTATTAAAAAAAGTTGTTTCCAATTAAAATTTAGTATCATTAATTATTCATAAAAATATGAATGTTATCATAAAAACACCAAACAATTTTCCAAAATAAAATTTAATGAACCAATTTTAAAGAAGAATATAATTTCATAAAATTGAATATATTAAAGTGTCAAATAGTGAATATATAAAGGGCTCACCATTAAAAGGCGGATAAATTTTTTTTTAAAAAATAGTACTTTTATCTAAAAAATGGAATTTTTCATTATATTATGTCAACGAAATAAAATTATAAATATTAAAATTATATTGGAAATATATAAAATTAAAGATGTTGTTATTTCTATTCATAAATGCTTTTTAGAAGCTAGTTTGATAAGTCGTGATGATCTTGAGCTCATTGTTGTGTACATAGCACGCTATTTTATTATTCAAAGAGAAATGTGATGTAGAATATTGGGGTTTTAAATTCTTCCCTTTTTCTATAAATTACGTCCTCACAATTTGAAATTGTTCTTCAGAAATAAAAGGTTTAAAAAATTGAATATACCTTTGTGGAAAACCCACATCGAAAATATGGTTAATAAAAGTTAGTCTTAATAAGAGTGAAAGGGATGTGAAAATGTCACCACCAAATTAGGATTTTGAATTTGAGAACATTGATGGAAATTATAACTGGGGGAGAAAACATAAATATTTATAGGGAGTGAATGGGTTCATTAATCACAAAAAAGTTAATTGAGAATTGATTACCTTAAAGCCATAAATCTATAATGAATAGCATATGGTATTATCATAAAATATTTTTGGTTTAATATCCATTCCCTAAGGTTTAACAATTAATTTATTCATAGAATAAGAAAAAAAATACATGATAAGTAGAGTTCCATCCTTTAACTAATTTATACTACAAAGTCATAGTTCGCTTCAAATAATGAGTATTCAATATGACATGGTCACACCTGAAGCGCTAGAATCAACTTATAGAGAATCACATAATCCAAAAAGGATGAATTATATATTTACCTTTTATTTAGTGATTTACCAAAAACAACCTGGTTAGTACAAGAATAGATGATCCCCAAAAAAGATAATCCTTTAGAGAATTAAATATTAATCTAAATTTCTAAAATTAAACCAACAATACCAAAAGTTCAATAAATACAATTCAATAAGAATTTATCCTTAAAATCCTTCAATATAATCCAATTTATGATTGAAACTGAAAACTAAGATGAATTTAATTACATTGTCTTCCATGTTAAATTGTATATTGAAATAACAACGACTTCTCTTAAATCACATATTTAAATGTAATTATCCTAATAATATATTCCCTATGATAGATTAATCATTTTCCATAAATATCCCAAATCTCAATAAGTCCATAATAAAAACATAGATAAAAATCAACCATTACTCCTCAAATGAAATTCCATAGTATTCTATTTTCCATAGGCATATAGTGTTCCTAAAAGAGCGAGCGTCATCCAAATAATATTTATCACTAAATCACCATATCATTATTCTATACTAAGGATATCAATTTCATAAGATTCAAAATCAACTTATTATTGATCAATAAAATCATTTAACTAAAAAAGAATTAGATAGACTAAACAAGGACTTCATGTAGTCCAGTGATATGTGATAAATCATAATCACACTTTGGTTCTGGTTTTTATTCCTAGATATTTATCTTACATGACGGGTTGTCACACAGTTTGTGTGTTGTCCTTTTTCAAAAACTATATTTTATTACATTCTCAAAATGAGATAAATTTCTTAAAATAACCATAACAGAATTTAACAAAAAATGTTATCTCATACCTCGCATTTTCATCCCAAAAATTAATAAACTATAATTTTCTCAAATTCAAGGATCATATAATCCCAAATGGTTATTAATAACAATATCTACAAAATAAAAGATAATTCTTCCTCGAATAACATTTTCACATAACAAACTACATGGTTACACATATAATATAAAAGACTTCAAATGTAATCCCATCAACAAAGAGCACTAATACTTTTAAGTATTTCACCATCCATTTAATTATACATTAGTTCATTATTGACAAAAAGGTTATACAATAGAATAGGGAATTGACTTAGGTAATTCCCAGTTCCACTAAGTTTATGGAAAATGACTGAAAATGGAATCTTAGGATAATTTTTATTTTTTACCATAGTAGTCTTAATTTTTTCTCGGAAATTATTTACATTATGATTTTCTCTCCCACATATTAATCATTTCATTATTCAATTGGGACACATTCATGGGTGTATCCTTCCACATTTCCTACATGTTAGAAATTGAGATTTATTTTCTCTGTGGTCTATACTATTTGATATCTTATCATTCAATACCTTTCCCTTCTTTGTTGAGTTTGGTAGATGGTTAATATATTTTCTGTTGATCTTATTTTTGGAAAACTGATTTTTCATTAACATGATATCTGTTAAGACTATCAAAATTACATTTTGATGCTTATTTACACCACCGTCCCATCCTTGTACATCATGTTAAATGTAACTATGGCATCTTTGAAATCCATTCATTGACTGTAACCAGAATAAATAGTTTAACAATAGTCATAAAATCATTTAGAGATAATCATGACACCTTACATTCAATCTAAAACACCTTAGGATTAACTAGGGTTAGTTATTCTCATCATATATAAAAATTGTTCAAATCAGTTTGTAAAAAAATTTGAATTATCCTAAGCATATCCCCCACGATTATTGTAACCGAAAGTGCCACAAGGCTCATTGTCGTGAAAAAATTCCCATTTGAGCCTAGTTTAAAGCCATGTTTTTATGTTTTACCCCTAGGTACATCTGTGCCAGATCTGCCTCTAACTGCTCATATCCATACAAGGATGTATTACTTAGAAAACCCACAAAATAATTACATTACTGAAATTTTTGGATGCTATTCTATAATAATCCCAAAATTATATATTAGGATAATGTCCACTAATCAGAGTTTTTTTCTAAATGTTGTTTACAATGATTGTACAAAACCTTCTCTGACTACAATTATAATATGCCCCAACCCTAGTTACCCAGAGTCAGTGAATTATTACATATCATTGGAATTATCCCAAGAGATCATGTCCTATAATACTTATTAGTATCGTAGCACTGGATGTATTATATACATAAATAAGTTTTACATTACATCATTAAATAAAGAAAAAAAATATTGTGTCCCCTTTGAACACACTCATATCTCATAGCCTATTCTTGCATGTTCACCATGATATACTTATTTACATCCTTTGAAAAATAATATATAGAAAGTGGTGAGCACATATTTTTAGTTATCATAACTATATAAAGGAATATTTCATAAATATGCATAAACATTTAAATCAATGTATAAGACTAAAACACAAGCCTTTTAAACTAAAATTTCATAAAATATGAAAAATATATTCCAAATTATTTCATTTACTTCTTACATGGATATTCTACTAGTCTATTAATTGCATGTAATATGAATATCTAATTTCTTAATGATGGAATACATAACATCGGACATCATAGCCACATAGTAAAGGCCTTGTTCCAAGACGACAAATAAGAATTTTCTCAAGGGCTTGTTTCAAGAAAATAATTTCTCTCACGAGAACTACCAATTCATCGAGGAGATATAGTGGGATCCAACCATCACATAGAATTTCCAAGTCATTCCTCATATGAAAAGTTTGGAGCATACCATAATCATTTCTATTAAAACTAGAATACAAAATGATATTATTTTAACCATAAACAATGTGTGGTATATAAATAACACATCCACAGTAAAAAATATCAGAAAAACATCAATACAACATGTAAGATTATATCATAATAAATCAACTACAATCGAGAATAATGATGGATATTTATATAGATGAAAATAATCATAAAACTATTTTAGAGAAATGTCCCCTTTTTCTTGAAAACATTTAAAAGCCCCACTATTTATCAAGAAGATGTTAAAAATAGATTTTAGAATCAATGTGTCTCATACCAATTTGATATTTTTAAAAGTAATTTTAATATAAAAACATTCATTTCCAATTAAATAAAACCTTAACAATGATTTTAAAACATGTGCATTAGTGAGAAATATTTAAAAGAATAAATCATTTAAACCTTTAAAATTTTATTTTAGTTAGTGTTCCTAAGAAAATGATATACACTTGAATATAAAACATTGAGGAAATAAAAAATTTATAATATCATGAGAATAAAAGTATTAATGATATACAATGTCAAAGTACAGTATGTACACCATATAAAAGTGAATTGGCATATAACCATAAATAAGTCTTAATGGAATGTAAATTGAGATGAAATCCAATATAAAAACTATATCTATAGGTTAAGGATTAATCAATGACATAATTATGTGTGACAAATATAAATAAAATCAATATGATTTGATATTTAGTGGAAATAAATCAGAGGAAATTCACACATATTATTATAAATGAAACATCAATGACTTGGATGATTAACTAAATGAATGGAAATTGAGTTAAGATTACTCTTATCAAGTTCATATTAATGAATTGAGAATTTATCAATGTAGTGATTTTGTGTATCAAAATTATATAAAAAATGGGAATGTAAATTAATACATAAATAATTAGTGATTACACACATAATCATGGAGTAAAATAATCAATGAATTTTGCGTAAAACCCAATGAGTGGAAATTGAAATTTGAAATTACCTTACTGATTGGGTAACATACAAAACATACACCCCATGAAAGAAGGTTCATACAATGAATATTTAAATTCCCATAAATTAAATTATAATCTATAAATAATACAATCAAATGTATTACATACACCACACAAAAATAAATACAGGAAATATATCATGAATCTCACGTGAATAATAAGTCGGATGAAACCCCTTACCTAGTACATTTTCATGGTTGAGGGTACATTAACCTTATGTATAATGGTGAAATAATTTTTATTAAATTATACATGAATATTATACGTAAATATGATATCATATATGATTTTTCATATTTATTTTTTTATAATATTTGAGCTCTATCATTGTTTTATGTGTTAACTGATTCATTTTTCTTTATATGTTTTGTTATTCAAGTCATGTTTTTTGTTGATAGTATGTATTTGTTTCATATCCAAACTGATATTATGTTATGAAAAATTATTTTTTAATCATAAAATGATACTTATTCTAGAATGGTTACAATGGGGAATGAATCTTATTACATTCATGGAGATGGTAATTCGTACATATAAACGATAAAAAATACCATTCAATTAATGGTGAAATAGTATGTAATCATATGGTATATAAAATATAAAGATCATTAAGATGATATATTTATTATTTTAATCAATTATAATTAATATTATACTCATAAAAATAATCAATTGTTGAATAACACACTACTCCACAACGTGGGGACAGCAAGCCGTACGTACCCACATATGGTGACTCGGTAATTCATAGGATTGATGGAATACTGAATATGGTTGTACCATATTTATAATATCATCAATGTATATAGAAGGTACTTGATATATTATTTTTTTATGGAAACAACAATGAATGTGGGAGGGCAAGAAGAAAAGAACATTGAAAGTTGTGATGAAATAATTACCTCTTCTTCGGGTGCTTCCTTTGGATTAGATCAGATGGGATCCTTAGGTTGTCATTATGATCTGTGTAAGTCCTCTAGATTTAATTGATGGTAATTGGAAGTATAATTGAGAAGGTATTGGACAATACAAATGGCTTTGGAGGTGTGATTTTGAGAGAAGTGGATGTACCCTTTTATAAGAGAGGTGAGGGTCACTTTAGGAAAACCCTGAAATATTATTTTATTATACAATTATAGACAGTTTATAATGTCTCTAAAAAGATTTATTTCTAATATTGGGTGGGGATGAGTCGAAATAAAATCAACAAATAGGTTTTACATATTTTTATGTCACCATATTGACCATATATTTTAGATATATGTTTTAGTTAAATAGATTAACATTTACCATGTCTCCTTGTATTTTTATATTATATGGTTAATAAGCATAATATAAAATGATAAGTGAACCTAAAGTGGTTCATTAATAACATATAGATTAATATATAATTCATTTTGCAAAAACTTATATTTTTAGGACTATTATATCATTTAATAATATTTTATTTGTTTTAAAAACTCATTTATATCAATTTTGACATTATTTGGTTTTCGGTTTTTAATGAAAGTCATAATAATATGATTTCCTATAAAAAAAATTAATAAACACCAAAATGTAAGATTAAGCTATAAAATCTGTTGAATTCATCAAAAGCCTGAATTTACATTTATTTTAATATTTATAATATCATTTATTTTAATCATTCATTAATAATAGAATTATTGCATTATCATTGTGTCATAAATTAATTTAATTATTTAATTTATAAAAATTATAAATAAAATACTATGATCTAGTAAATATTTTTATATTTTTAATGAATATTTATAGTCAAAATTATATTATATATAACACTATATTAAAAAAAATTACTAAAATTTTAATTTAACACTTTTAACTCTTCTTTAAATAAAATAATAATAAATGTCCTAATCTAAATCAAGAGGACCAAAAAGATCTTATTTTTTTCAGTAGGTTGATTTTTAATGAAATACTATTATCCAATACAATTATTACATTTGTTAGTGTAATTATAATATAATTTTTACAATTAATTGCCTAATTTATTTTTACCCGAGGAAAATTAAATTCAAAGGATCCTATTCACCAAAAAATACTTTCATATTATTGAACCATATTTTAATTACTAATTTCAACAATGTCTCTAAAATTTTTCAAATTCAATTCATAAAAGTGGTAAAATTATGTTTTATGAAAATTTATTAATGTTCCTAAAAGGTTGGTAAAAGACGTTAAAAAAATCAATAAAATTAAATGCATCTATTTTTATTGTAAAATGAATACAATGAATTACATTGATCTAATATAGGTATTATGTATCTATTTTGACTTAGAATAAATTTAAATAAAATAAATAATTATTTAAATAAAAAGTCAGTTTTTAAACAATAACATAATGTTTTCCATTATTCAACAAAAATTGAATGATTTTAGGAAAATACCAAAAAATGACCCTATGATAATTTTTATATAATATATTCAAAAACAATTGCTATTTTTCCCCCTTCAAAACATATATTTTGAATTAATTAATTAAAAATTATTTCTCGTTGTCATAACCAGAAACAAGGTTTTTGAGAAATAATAACTATAAAAATATTGATATGTGTTTATGCACGTTTTAATGTGAAATTACTTCTAATGAATGCCATTAGAATATATTATAAAAAGATAATCTAATTATAATTCAAAACCATTAAAATTTATAATTTAATAGTATAATATATTTTTATTAAAAAAATATTTTTTCAATTAAAATTTAGTATCATTCCCTATTCAAGAAAATATGAAAGTTATCATAAAAACACAAAACAATACTCCAAAATAAATTTTTATGTCCCTATTCTAAAGAAGTATATAATTTAATAAAATTTAATATATAAGTGTCAAATATTTTATATAAAAATGGATCTCTATTAAAGGGCAGAAAAAATTAATTTTTTTTAAAAAATACTTCTTTTATCTATAAAATAGAATATATTCGTATATTATGTCTAAGAAAAAAAATATGAATGTTAAAATTATATAGGATATTTATAAATTCAAGATGGTTTTAATACTGTTCATAGCATTTTCATATGTGGCTAGTTTGATAATTCATAGTACGCTTGAACTCGGTGTCGCGTACATCGCATGTTATTGTATGATTCAATGTGAAACATACCATTGAATCGTGGGGAGTTACACATCACCTAAAAGGTGTTCTATGTTCACAACCCTGTCACATGTCTCTCACCAACTATCACAAACAAGTAATCATATAATAACAAACAAAAAATCCAAAGGATTTGCCCCACTACAAAATCCCTGTTGTTTTTTCTCTTTGCACCAATTTCTGATGTCCTAAAACATCTCTATCCAACAATGTATTTTTGCCCAAAAATAGTAGTGAAACTCTAACTTACCATGAACCATGTGTACCATATCATCACATCATAAATTACGGATATCTAGATAATAACCATATTGTATTTGGGAGCCACCACTTCCATTACATCATGTACTATACCTCAATCCATTCCATCCCCTATAAGAAATATCTATAAAAACTCACATGATACTATTTATAGAGATACATTTAGGTGAAATAACCACAATACATTACCACAATACACACATATATATGGGAATGGAAACCACCATTCACAATAACACATAATACAAGAAGTAAAATATAGTAGGGAATGAGGGGATAGTCTGACATCCATTCCACACATACCTAGATTTTTTGGAAAAGAATCCTCCAGAGTCCACATGTGCTGATTTACCTACAGATAAAAGTTCTGTAGTATATGAAATCACCTAAAATATAGATTATATATAGCTATCAACCAAATAGTGGTAAACTACCTAGATTGGTTCTCAACTATAGTTATCAACTCCTAGACACCTATTTATCACTGATAAAGACTATATATCATATAATCACATAAGAATTTCAAGATCCAAATTTAATTATTTCTTGATAATCATTTTATAATTGCATTAATTACCACCTAATTTCATACCCTATATGAAAACTCCAATTGTTACATTTTTCCTTAATATTTATCATCATTAATGATTCTATATTAGAACCAAACCCATGGGGTAAATTATTATACTTTATTTATCATTCCATCATTCATAGTACTCTTTGACTCATTCTAATAATCCATGAATGAATGCAAAAACCGTGCATAACCAATTGCGTCAAAAATTGAGGAGATGAATACAGTAACAATAAAACTATCCATCCAGCAATTAAATAAAACCACTAATAAAAACAATCTTATATTTCTACACAAAAACAATGGTAGAGACAACATTGAACCCATTATAATTTTCTTGTGTCCATTCTCAACAATTTAATTCTTATCGCCATTCATAATTCTATTATATACCCTAATTACTACAACAAACCCTAGCACCCATTCCCATATATTATCAATCATAATCCATACTATTTTTATTTTACATTTCCTAAAGAGGATCATAATAAAGCGAAAATACAAAAGGCATAATGAAAAAATCAAATAGTCAGTTGGGCATATAGGAACAAAAAACAATGCATCTGACCATTATTGAAAATTTGCTCACTCAACCCCAAAAAAAATTATTTTATAAAATACATTTCATTTACATGTTTAATTAATTAATTATTTTATCATATATTATAAAAACAATAATATTAAATCATAAGATATAAAAAACAACAAATATTATTTAAAAATACTTAAATTATAGCTTCCAATTTCATCAATTATAAGGACTGAAATTTTTAATCTTATCTTGTCCCTTTATTATTATCCAATAAGAATTAAAAACATTCTGTTGAATATTAAATTTAATAACATGAAAATCATGATGAACTATAACCTAATAACATGTTAAACATAGAATAAAAAATCATGGTTACCATAACATACAAAAAATGTAAACTAGTAAAATAGGAGGGAAACCAAAAAACACAGTGTAAAACATGTGATCTATTTAACAATAAACCATATCTTTTAATTATTTATTTTTTAATATTCATTATGTTTAATTATACTATTACCTACATGGATACATCATGATTACATTATGATTTATCATTAAATATTTGATATGCAATGAATATGATACATTGATTTAGACGTTCAAATTTCCCGAAGAAAGATCAAACGTTTGAAGATCAACCTCCAATAAAACTATTAGGTGATTCACCAGAGCGTATCATTGGAAAACCAAAAACAACCACATTCAAATGTAAACCCAAAATAGAGTTCATTTCCATAATAATAAAATGAGATAAAATAATATTGACAAATAGAATAATGTAAAAGTGAATAATGTAAAAGAAAGGTACCTTGATCAAGAGAACACCATTCTCTATGATTTGAGTTAGAATGAAGGAGATAATTTTGAGTTTTTAAGGGAAGTAGAACCAAAAAATTATCTAGAAAAAATTCCTACCAATTCAGCTTAAATTTGACAAATGACTCAACCACACCCAAGGTTCATTCGAACCATCTATAAATCGAAGGAACATATAAAAGTAGAGTGAATATTGATTATAGAGGTAGTAAGGGATTAATATCGTATTAAGAACCATATATAATTATGAATACGTTTTATCATTTTAAGTAAATAAGATAAAAGAATACATGGAGGTAGTTTCATCATTTTTATAGAATAAAAAACCCCCCCACGGCCTATAAATGGTCACTGTATCCTTCGACACATTGAGAAAAAAGATAACCTGTCATGGGTGGGTTCTAGAAATAATGACATTTCCTTCCCCATGACCCTGATTTCTTGGTGATGTCACCCATACTTTTTTGAATTATATATCACCTAAGACTCAATAATTGATGACATTATATCTCTAGTCATTTCAAGGATGGACATTTTAGACAATATGACACCAGGGCCACCACAGTTTTCACTACAGTTGTGGTGTTTCATGTTTTGGATAGAAAGATCTCCAAAACATCAAAAATCATCATTGGCACCAATGAACCTTATAAAACAAAAGAACAAGGTTCATAAAGATCCAAACCATTACACTATAGAACTGCCAAACAAATATCTTCTATGAGAGTTAAAATTTATGGGAAAAAGAAGAAAATATAGGGATCGTTTGATCGGTCACCAAATTAGATACATCTAACAAATCTCTCTATCAAAGGTGAATAACCACCTATTTTAAAGGAATAAGGCACAATACTAAATAGATATAACAACCAGTTCACAAACACTCATATGATAGATATCGTTAAAATGGAAGAAAAGTCAGACACATGGTATCAGGGAAGAGAATATCTACTCATATGAAAGATAATGGTATACAATATCATCAATACATTATTATAAAACAATGAATAAGGATCATGCATATATGAATACTAAACATGTATCATCAATTCAAGTTACCATGTGCCCTCATCCATGCAGTTTTATTTCCATACAGAATGATCCAATGGGATAACACACTTTTAATCTTATATAAGGTTCTTAGAGTGGGATTTGTTTATGAGGTGGGTGAATAAGTGTATTGAATTTAAATAATAGAAAAGACTATAAATTCATTAAAAGTATCAGTTTGCCTATAGAATATTGACTTATAAACCTTGATTTTCATTTTTAATTCACTTTAACTAGATAAAGATTATGGTTTCTTTATCTGTATTGTTGTGCATGAATAAATCAAACATAGAGACCTGGGTTTTTTAAATTTGTTAACCACAATAGGACAGTCCAAGGAGCGTGGTACGAAATTTGAGTAGGTGTACCAATAATACTATGCTCACTAATTTTGGTTCTGTCTAGGTCACTCTTATTTTAAAGATCACGAAAATACAATTTTAGGGATGAATCACAGCTTTTTAAGGTTCAGAACATCAAATATTACTTCTATAAATCATTATAAGTGGAAATTATCAAATTATTACTATTATTTTGATCACTATTTTAGAGAGGATCCACATATAATTTTTTCTAATGAAGATCCATTCATCAGCTACAACGAATTCATCTTAAATTGTAGTTATTTGGTTAACTAAAGTCCCCCCTACTACTCCTTCACAACCTTATTGATCATTGAAAAAATCACTAATGGATTCCAACTCCTTCATCGTCAATTTATAGTCCCTTTATAAAATGAAATCTTTTTATTATTTACAATAAATTTAGATATTTTGGAATGAATGTGTTACTCTAATTGTATTATCTTCTCTATTTTCAATATATGTGAGGTGTATACATATATTAACATTATTTTGAGTATTTTTATTCATTTTATGCATGTTTTATTATCTTATTCATCTGTTATAACATGTTGTGTAACATCAATTTTAATAAAATTAAATGAATTTTAAATCAACCCTATGCATTGGAAAGATATTCTCATACAAGAGAGATAATTCCAATGATAATTTCCCATAATAATAACTGCATCATCTTGTATGTATTTCAATTCAAAAAACTATTGAAACTAAATGTATACATTATCATAAAATCTTTCATTATCTTCAATATTTAATCCATCATAGACTACGATCATATATCCTTAAACAAATATAGTTAACCCAATATTTATAAAAAACAACATATATTCAAGAATTCAAGGAAAGTTATGATATTCCATTGAAATCATCCATTTCATTAACATAAGGTTACAAAAACATAGTCATTACATCCATGGATCAACACTCTCTATAATTTCAATGAAACTAGCTTACATAGTTCATTTAGTGTCTTCGGGGAATAAAAATATTCTCAACTAATCAATTTCACGTAGATAAAAATTTAATCTTCTAAACTATTGAATAAACCCCAAGTTCCCTAAAATATTCACTTCTATGAAATATATACATTTTATGATGTAGGTAATGATCTATATCATGTGAACATGATTTCCATTGGATTATGAGGATTCAATCATCCATATGGTATAGTATTCATGAATGAACCATTACGTTAATTTCATTTTACAAATATGTAGTTGTGGGAACCCTTATGTGGATGTTTATTTATCATTATTCCAATGAAATATAAGCTTCTGATACTTTTAGTAACCATCTGTCGGTGCCCATTCTCAATTGACTACCCTCTCACATGTCACCATTTACCTTTACGTGTGTTGTGGAATAGGTTGAATATGCCAAAAAAAATTGTTCAATAACTCTATACATCACCATTAAGATTCGTAAAGCTCCATATTCTCTTTAATATACCCATGGGAAACCCCCACTTGACAGTATGAGGACTATAACTGAGAAATTTAACACTTATTTTGCAATTATATTACCCTTACTCACGTATTAAAAACCATCAACGTACCATTACATATGATTTGATGTTACTATTATACAATATTAAATTCTCCAATATACCATTACAAATATTATTTATTACCATTAATAATGGGTTACCTACCCTTATGGAACTCCATATTTATTCTTTGTTACCATTTCACAACTACTAATTACATTTTTCATTGGTTTTCTAGTAAATATAATTCCATTAATTTCACGAAATACGTGCAACTTAAATCTGATGAACCACCATCCTTCATTGGACATCCAAAAAACCACTTCAACATCCATATTTTCGATTAATTTAATCAATGAAAACTATATAATCATCACCAAAAAATCAGATCTTTGAAGAGTGTCAATGCCACATATATTATCAACTTATTTTCACTAAATCCAATTTTTATTAAATCCACTTGACAATTAAATCCATTCCAAACCATATTTTTTGTTCAACAACTTCCCACATATATTTAGTTTGCAATATATTCTTGACAATTTCACCATTATACAATGTTAATCAAGTTTAATTTTCACAAATCCAACTTTTTTACAATATAAATAAAGGGGTTAGTCCATGTGGTACTACATAAACTATAATTTTTCATTTTAATTCATTGATGTACTCAATTTCTCCCCTATGAAAATATCTTCTTCCCATTTAATTTAGAAATATTTATCTCTCTTGGTGTATTGGGAGAATCGAAGAAATATTAACTCTGAATTTGGGAATTTATTCTCCACATATTTCAAAACAACATAATTATTTTGCATTAATAACATTTTGATTAGACAAATAATTTGAAACCATATGTGTCTTAAGCTAAAATACATTCTTGTTTAATTTTTACATGATATTAATTGATTGAATATTCCATATATCACTTGGGTGTTAAATAAATAATATAATTTTTATAACCTAGAGATCGTTAGAGGAATGAATTTTTTATATAGACAATATCATGGTTTTCTATGTCACTAATGAATATTAAGAAACACTCATAAAAACATAATTTTTTTAACTTATCGTAAACACAACATGTTTTCTCTATTACATAACAACAAACTGTTAGTACATAAAATTAAATTAGTTGGTTATGAGAAGAATACCACGTGTTGATGAAGTTGGTGTCATTAGATATTATTTTGAGAACACTTTTTTAATGAGTTGTTCAATTAATAACAAATATATCATTTGAACTCTATGTCTTTTAGATCATTACATGATGCAAAAAAAAGTTGAGGCATCATAGCCTTTGATGCCCTGCACAACTCCCCGTGAGTCTTTTTCTGTTGAAACTACTTATTGATATCTCTTATTAGTGCTAACCAATGGGGTTACACATTTTGTTAATAGTTATCTTCCAATATCTTTTTTCATCATGTGTATAAAAAAAACTTATACATATTTTCATAACACATGTTAGAAAAAAAATATTAATATAAAAATTCATTTTAGAAGATTCTCTGGTTTCCAAATCATCACCCCCCTTTATGAGGCCCGATTCAAGAATTCAACATAATACTAACATCATAATCAAAATCCATTCTATCATTCTAGGTAATTTAAGTGTGTAAATTCTATAAAAGAATAAAAATTTTGTATTGATATAAATTAATACAAGTAGTTTTCAAATGACTTTTCAAACATAATTAAATCCATCAATTTCATGAACAATTGTGTTTGTTTTTATTTTCATTCATCTCCCATTATATGGTATTTTCAATATCAATCACCCCATGGATCATATATCCACTTTATTTTTTCAAATATTCAAAAATAGTTATACATAATAAATTATTTGGGGAGAGGGGTACTCAATATACATCATATTGAAGAATAGGGATAGAAAAGATAAATTAATCATTTAACATCCTCCTTTCATTTTCCATTTTTTAGATTATAAGAGTGTAATGAAGTCATCTCTTCAATTTTATTTTCATCAATTATTTCTAGAAAATTATAACTATTTCCAATTTATATTCCCTTCGTGATAAAACATTCAAAATTTTTCCAAAGGATATAAGAATTTATATCCTTCCATAGATAAGATTTTTTCATAAATGTGGAATTGATCACACTTGAACAAGTAGCTTCATTGGTTTCAACTCTAATGGATCTAACATTCAACATTATTCTCCATTACATATATTTATTTTTCTCTTTTATTGGTTTATGATGGAACAAATTGGAAAACCACTTCCTTCATAGAAAAATGTATCAGCTAGGAATACATCCTATTTAGTGGAATCATCTTTACACACTCTTATACTTTAATAACAACTACAATAACCTACTAATTTCCTTCCAAATAAGTTTCCTTTTCCTCAAATTAATTTATTTTGGTAAACAAGATTTTGGTGGTTGATACACCCTCTATTGATGTTCTTTTTAATTCTCCAAACTATTGAATTTATTTTCACTATTAACAGTCTTTATCCAATGATATACAATCTCTTTATATTTCATAATAATGTAATTTATCTATAATGATTATTTACCATTTCATGAATTCCCCCCATTTAAATACCTTTACATGTGACCAAGGATAGAGAAAATAAAAAAATTCCATACGAACCATACCTCATTTGATCTCTCCATGAATGAGATATTGGTATTGCTGGAGATCATCTCACATCATTGGGTTTTTTGTCTTTGAAGAATATTCCAATGATGTTCTTAAATACTCCACATTAAAAGAAAATTTTTTACATCATAATTTTGGGAACTATTATTCCTTATTTTTCATGAAATAACTATTTAAAACCATACTTTAGATCGGTAAAATTTTTAATAGTAAAAAAAACCAAGATTGCATTTTTGATGGATCATAATATACTCTTTAGAAGTGTTAATCATATCTTCATGGTATTTTATTATTTTATCTTTTTATTTCAGTTTTTTATGCATAATTTTATATTTTATGAAACATACATACATGATATTCCAAATTAATCTTATTTAGTTTTGATAAGTACGATTATAGGCTTATATTCTTTCTCTATGGACATTTTCATCGTGATCTATTAGAAATTATCTTCAATCATATAATGTTTCTATTTTATATTTCATTCCACATTAATCGTGTTAAAATTTAGCTAAATTTATTCTTGAACAACTTATTTTATAAGGATCATTCATTATTCATTGAGTCGTATACTCTGTGAACAATACTCTGTCTATCTTGGGTTTCATGGCATATATATTCATTAAAATAGATATTGGATTCTTTTTATATTCTATTTATAGAATCATATCTTCTTTTAATCTCCAATATA
This sequence comes from Viscum album, assembly GCA_963277665.1. Taxonomy (NCBI): domain Eukaryota; kingdom Viridiplantae; phylum Streptophyta; class Magnoliopsida; order Santalales; family Viscaceae; genus Viscum; species Viscum album. The sequence goes on along the minus strand of OY728128.1, from coordinate 408,054,734 downwards.
GAGTATAAAATTTCACATCCATTTTCCACACATGGGTGAGAATCATATATAACATCAGGTTTAAATTTTACTGTGCCTAAGGAACATAATTTGTGGAATGACATCCTCTTTTTCTTCTTCTTTCCTTTTATCATAATGCAAATCTCACATTACCTTTATTATATTTCAAAAAAATATTCTAATTTAATACTAATATATTTTTGAAACATACAATGGTCTATATTTTTATAAAATTATTCCTCGAAATCCTTAATTAATACCTCCTTGACCAAAGCATCAATATCAATTTTTATTTAATATGTTTGATAGAATACTATGTTTATGTTACAAAAGAAAATGACATCTTAAATTATTTCTCAAGGAATTCCCTATGAATCCCACATTAACATGATGAACCCATTTTTTCAATATTTAAAATTATTTCTATCAATTAAAGGATCCTTCACTGTGGATTTAACCTTTAACCAAACATCAAATCAAGTCATAAAAAAGAATCCAAAATTGAACAAATCCATTTTATATCACTTAATAGACATATTAAATGGATTTATAGTGATATTAACAATATAAGGGGGTTACTTTTGGAATAAACTATCAATATTAATAAAAACTCTTACTCATTTAGATGTCTCACATTACCTAGTTGATATTGTCCTCTCAACCATGAAGGTCACTTTTTATTCTCTTTAATCGAAAATATATTAAGGTTTCTTGATCTATTTTTTTTTTCAATTCATAATTAAAATATATACACCTGGATTTTTAATTCATTCTCCACAATGGCAGAGTCTATAGAGAGTGATACCAACATTGTGTTTGTGAACTAATAATACCAATCTCACTTCTTCTTTGTGTGGGATAGGTTACTCCTTTTCCACGGCTTGCTGACTTACAAGTTTAGGGGTGGCTCACTACTTCCTAATGGTCAATCACTTGAATGTTCCTTCTTGGAATCACTTTTAGTTGAAGGAATCAAATATTTTATCCTCATATTCTCATTACATTAGAAAGGTTCCACATACGGTTTATAGACATATTAGTCCCTTTATCATAAACAGTGAAGGCATATTAAACTGTAGATAGAATCTATTCTAATGTTCATTCTTTTGCTCCATCAAAATCTTCCTGATCATTGTTTATATCTCTAATGTAGTATGTCTACTTATAAATCAATTTCTATTCCATCACTCGAATGAAATATATATCCTATATTCATAGAATTAATATTTTCAAGAAATAAAATGTTCCTCTCTCTGTGTCTAGAATCATCTATGTTTTATGGATATGTAGGAAGTTCCCAAAGATTCCCCTTCTATAAAGATATCATATTCATTGATAAATATTTTATCCTCCTATACATCCATTATAATAATGTGGTAACTTCTGTTTTAAAATTTTTAAATGACTCATAAATCATTTATTTTTCATGACTGGATATTATCATATGGCATATATAATTCCCATGATAATTACCCCAAGAATAATTTCATCTTCTATATTTTATTTCCATGAATACAAATATTAAACCCATATAAATATATAACCATTATCATTTTAAATAAATTAAGAATATAATCCTTCATGGATTTTGATCATAACTCCTTAAACATATATGGATGACCCCCATTTTTTAAAAACACATACATTGTTGTTTTCAAGGAAAATTAAGTGGTACACATGATAAATTTTCCTATATTTATACAATTATATAATTGTGAGTCCATTAAATCCATTGATAAACAATAAAAATAATTTGCATTATAACATATTCCATGGTGAAATCAATGTCTCTATGGGGTAGAAACATTCTCAGTGTCTTATATTTTCATAAGTTTTGTCCCGGTCTTCTATAATATGGTGTAGTCCCTGAGTTCCAATAAATATTTGTATCTATAATACAAATACCTTCCACAAAACTATGAGATTTATTCAGTGTGGAAATTATTATTTCCCAGGGACTTTGGGGTGGCAATCATCCATGTGCAATATCATGCATATATGAACCCTAACATGCATAATTTTCTTAACCATAAGAATACTCAAGTACCGATACCTAGATATTGATTTTCCCATTATGTGGTCACGAGTTACACTTAAACTGCTACCTATACCATTATGAAAGTTTCCAAATGCAAGTGGATAACCTTATGCAGGATACAATTTAAAGTTATGTGAGCTGTGGAATTGGAAGGTTACTATAATGAAAGCTATAATGTAACCTTTCACATCCCCAGTAACAATTACACACCTCCAAATTATCCATTATATACCCTTACACAACCACCATGTACCGATATGTAACCTCAAACTATGACATGATACCTTTATAATGATATTTTATTCCCTTACATGGGTATGGGAAACCATCACCATACCATTATTCTAGTTTTCTGATTACCATCCCATCTTTCAAAATTCACCTGAATACCATTACACAAGGTCTTGTTTACCATTATGTATGGATGAGATGCCCTTACAAAATTCCATATTATCCCTTGATTAATTTTTCTCATGGACATGGTTATATATACACAAGTGTTCTCTATAAAATATATTTCCATTAATTCCACCAAATTATTTCATATAAAATATGATGAACCACCAACCATAATGTAATATCACATGAACTACATCAAATTCAATTTTATTGATTTAATGAATCTATAAAAACTCTAATAGAATAAAAAAATATAATCTTTTATCATTCTCAATAGCACATATATTGTCAACATATATTCATAAAAAATCATTATAAATAAATCCATTTTCCCCATATCCACTTATAATCTAAATCAATTTGAAACAATATTTGGTTTTCACCATATTCATGCCCAACACGAGATCATTTTATTCTATGATATAAATATACCACTCCTCAAAGGTAACATCATTATCAAATTTAATATTTACCCAATCAATGATTTCAGAATCATTAAGATGGTATCAGATAAGTTGCAACATATAAATGACATTCCGAATTTTCCTTAATTTCATGTGAACTGTTATATGATACACAATGACTCCAATATGTTCCATAACCTCTAAAGGAATAACAAACCAGAGACAAATATTACTCCATAAACCAAACGTTAACTTCCCACAGTGAGGAGTCACCTTCTCGAATACATTATCTATAATGAAAAACTCTAGCGGTATCCTACTATGGTATGCATAGGGATTCTAATGATCATTTTCTACCTACATATTAACAAAAATCATTTAAAGTATATTTTTCATGTTTTTCACTAGATCCATACCCAAAATTAATGAATCAGAAATCCCATCCTAGCATTGTGGAGAACAACAAGGTTGACCATACTGATTTTCCAATGGCTTCATGACAATGGTGTAGGGAAAACTGTTAATTTATAAAAACATGACCATAGTTAGGATTCTCATTCATAAACCTCTAAAATTTTTGACACAAGTGTGAAACATGTCCTCTGGAAACATTATTGTCTACTCATTCTGACAACCCTTCTATGGATGAAAATTAATTCAATGATACAACTAAGAGATAATATCATAGTGTAGACATCTCTAAACCCTTGAGGTGAAATGAGTATCATTATCAAATATGATTTTCCTTGAGAATCCATTAGGGCTCTCCAAATCTTAAATATACTTAATCAATAAAAACACTACTCATTTCAACACATTAATCTCTAGTACGGGAGACTATTTTAGAAAAAGGTCCACTACTACTGATTTAATATCATCGGATCCCAAAAATTATGGGAAACTGGTAATGAAGTCCATAAAAATATCCACCACCATTTCCACTATGTAACCTCTAAAAACTAGAGAAATACATGGGGAAACAACAATTTTAGCCTTCATCTTCGAGAATACTAAACATCTGGAAACAAACTCTACAAATTAATGGTTCAAACCAGACCACCAAAACTATCCTCCTAGATCATGTAATGTCTTTATCATAGTGGGATATTATACTAATGGAAGGATGTTAATCTAATGGTGAACCAATTTAAAAATCACCAAAGAAACAAAAATCACCCCTTTGTAAAATATTCATTGTTGATCATCCTCAAACTAAACATCAAGTGTATCACTATAGACTACATGATCTACTAAAACATCACCTTAAGATCCACCAAATAAGAATCCTCCACCTATTATACCAAATATGATTACAATGATATTTGAAAAATAGATCATATTCCACCATCCTCTCCCATAATGAGATGTATCACAGAGTATTCTTCAATAATCTCAAAGAATATTCATATTCACAAACAGTATCACTATGGGACTTACTACATAGTTAATCATCTACAACATTAATCATTAATAGTGTATATGAAATATCAAATGCATAATTAGACAAGAATTACATTAACTATCAAAATATCAAGTTCATATCACAGTAATAGAAGAAAGGAATTTTTCCTTTATCATCGGTGAAAACTATGAAATTCTCTCTGATAAGTTAGTATCCCCACATCTATAAAGTTAAACATATTATTCAAATGCTAGATAATAGGTGGAATAGTTACATTAATTGTTATTAACTTTTCTAATACCAGTGATAAAAACATCTCACTGATATATAAATACATTTCCCAATCCAAGACATGATGTGTTACAGAAAACATCAAATAAAACTCTTCATTTTGATAAATAATGTACTAGAGTACTGACTGACTTCTCTTATATATACTCCAAATATCCCTAAATAAGGTCATACGTCATGAACACCTAATTTTTTCTTGGAAATGATTTCATAGGGATTACAATCAGAGAGAAGTCAGAAAGAACCTCATGTAATATCCTATAAGTCCAAGAAAAATCATCACTTTTATAATAGTCTTCAGGATTACCAAATAAATAAATACCTTGATATTCTTACGATCCATGAATACATAATATTTTAAAATGAAATTCCCAAGGAAACAAACATTATGAGTCTAGAAATCACAATTCAGTAGATTCCCAATCAATGGTTGATGAAGGAGAACTCTGAAAACTACATATAGATATTTTTCATGCTCCTCCATATGCATGGTGTATACAAGTATGTAATCAATGAAAATGAAAAAAACCAGTCTAGAGACTCATGAAATAGTGAATCCATCATGATTGTGAACATGAATGTGGATTTCAACACCTCAAACAACTTTAAAAAGAACTCATGATTCCCATAGTCATTTTAATGTAGTATTCAAAATATCCTCATCTTTACCCCACAAATGATGACATCCAGATTATATATCAATCATTGGTAACCAAATTTACAATTTAAAATAATCCAACAAGTCATCAAAATATGAATTATGGTATTTGTAATGTCACAAATTGATAAAGATTTAACTGACTAAATTATATGACTCATTTCAAAAAGGTGCACCATCCTTTAACGGAGGCTACATGATTAGAACTCCATAGTTATGCCTGATTGTACTGTAGTGGAAATCAAGATGTGTGACCATATTGAAATATTTCATTGGACTATGTCAGTGAGGAAAAATCACACTGGAAAGAACATTTTTTGGCATTTGGGAACTGTAATTAGTCAGATGATGTATTCAAGAATGTGGGTGGGCCCCAAGTTGGGGAGCAAATTTCTGTTGGGAAACTAGTGGTACTTAGTATTCTCTTACCTGACATCCATATTAATTTAGTGTTTTTGTGATGTCGGTCTGGCTCAGTTGTTATATTTTTTAATCGAGGAGGAAACCAACCATAAGTGTGGTGTACTGCCTGTGTTGAGATGTGAGGTCCACAATGAGGATTTTGTTCTCTAAAAGGGTGTGAATATAACACCCCTAGAATTATAAGGGGCTAAATGAATAAATGATATGACTCCTGTAAACAAGGTGAACCATACATTTTTGGATCCTACTTGATTAGAACTCCAAATTTAAGTGTGTTTTTCCTAGATTAGTGATTAGGATAGGTGACCATCTTTGATGTTTCCCAGGTCATTTATGAGTTTTGAAAAAGATCACTAGAAACAACATCTGTTTGATTGAGGTGAATATCATTATTTTGATAAATAATTCGGGTAGGTGGTTGGGCCCCAAGGTGGGGACCACATGTCTTTTGAGGAACTAATGGTACATGGTAGGACAGGACCTGACAGCCATGTGACGGTGGGGTTTCTATTCTGTCAGTAGGGCCCAATTATAATAGTAGTGTTTCCTCATTATCATATAATTGAAGTTACAATAATAAATTAACAAATGTGGACTATCATCGAACATCGTTAAAAAAACTAGATCAACCAAAGGTGAAACACTTAACTAAATAAAACCTCACTTTAAAAAATCATCAATCATTAATTACAGCACATGTTACTGAGAACATTTCATCCTATATGGAAACATCTATATTAGATAATCTCATCGTTGTATCTCTATCCAAAACTCAATCTCCCACCGAGGGTTTAACTCAATAACCTCTGCAATAAATACATCAAGGTACTCTTCCATAACCTTGGGAAACATTATCATCATAAAATTCAAAAAACATATCATTATCTAATTCGTAATGGAAGAAAATGATAAAATTTACCTCAGATGAATCAGAGGATTTCGTTCATTAAAATAATAGGACAGAATATCTATCCAAATCATAGAACATGATCTCGGTCTTGAAGAAAAACATGATATCCTTCATAAATAATATCCAATCCATATCAATGATGATATCATATTGATATTTTTTTAAAGATAGTGGGTCTCCCAAAGAGAATTGCATCCATAAAACTATATTAAAACCTTTATACACATCATAAATAATAGCTTGATCTCCAACTGAAATAGTAAATTTCAATGGAACTAGATACCTATCCACCTAAATTCCAAAATCACGGACTAGGGAATGTGATATAAAGTATTTTATTTATCCTAAATAAAATAATAATAATTTTAATATATTGAAAAAAAATAAAGGGATCCTTGAATAGTGATCAGTTCACATTGTGATGGTATATTTAGTGAATGTAGTTGACAATGTCTTTCTCCAAAAACTATATTACCCTGATGAAAACCTCACCTATAGCCAAAATCTACTAACTGAGTATGATCAGAATAATGGGTTTTCCCTTTGCCTTCCCCATATTCCATCTTTTTATAGAAATATGTAGAAACCAAATGCATTTTTGTAGGTTGAAACTTATGAAAGGGTAAATCCTAAAATGGGAAACCAAAAACATGCTACAAACTCATTATGTTAAGGAACTCTCACTACTAATGAAAAAATATCTCCATAAGAAAAATTAATTTTAATTCACATAGAATGGTCATAAGTGCCTTCTCTTATTGAGAAGACATATTAAATGGGATGAGACCTACCTCTACCTATCAAAATGGTCTTCTATCAAGGAAACTAGGACCCCTAGTCAACATATAAACTTCATCGAGAGTCCCAATGAATCCCTTATTATTATAATCTGGTTCTAAGAAACATCCTCTTAGAAAATAATTATCTCAAAAATGAATATAGATATGTCATCATCATAAATAAATTAACATATCACTTTATAATTAGATTCAATGACTCCTTAAAATTCATAACACATGCCTCATAATGTGGAAATGGGAATGAAAAATATACAATGAGGTTCTTAAAGAAGATCTCAAACACACATATAATGGAGCTACATTATTAAAGGGTAAGGAACACTGTTTGACTAGATACCCTGCATGATGAAGAAAGAATCAAGGATTATAAATGGCCTTGAAACATGTTCTAGGATATCATTGAATCATTTTGATCTTTATGGAATAAGTAACACCACATCATGGATGCCACATTCATCATCACCACCACCAATGAAACACATTGATTCTTATGAGCATGGACCAAACTAAATTATATATCTACCTTTTAAACCAAGCCCCCTATCAACAATTTTGTGTATAGTATCTCACACTTCTATATAATCTTATAATGAAACTATGGAAGTATTACTTTAATACTGTATACATATTAAACCTCAATTGTCTAGTAGTTTATTAGAGAACCCTCTTGTATATTTGTGGAATTAACCTGCCCTAAACATCAACATGAAACAATACCAATAAAAGAATTCATATATAGGGACTCCTAAATCAAGAATACTGGTTATTTAAAATCAATTAACTGATTAATTTTTAACCTAATCCTATGATCTAACCATTTCAAACATAATCACAAACATGAATAATTATTGACCCTTACTAATGTATCTAACCTGCAACTAGTATCACTTTTATTAGTAGGACCAGTATACATATTGGTCCTCTAATTGTTTCATACTGGTCCCTAAATAGTCATTTACTATCTAGTCTACCATGTTTACATTTCATAGTAAGATAACCTAACATCTTTTCCCTACCAATCCATGTGGTTCTCACCAGTTCCTACCTCAAAACTCCATCATATTCCCTAAAATGAAAATTTGATACCAGTATTTTAGGACCACCTAACCCAAAAATTCCCCATATTAGGATAATAATGATATTGGGTAGATATTAATTCATGAATATTTCGTCCAATAAGTAATTTTTTGGAGAAAATCATTGAGAGTGTATCATTCAGACAAATGGGATGTAATAGCCACCATGAAGAATATGAGAAATTATAGATATGATCAGAACAAAAAACTACTTATGTTTATAATAAATTAAAATATGACCCCAATACATGATTTCCATGTCATAAATCTAAATAAATTAAAATAAACTAAATTTAGAAATTGGATGACCTCTGTAGTGACCTCAATGCCCCAATAGCATCTGAACAACACTATGAGCTAGTGATGTCTATCCTAATAACCAACCATCTTTTACAGACCTAAAAAATAGTTTATATATATATATATGGTGATAATAAAATGTCTACATAGTATTATCTTAAATTAATCATCATTTGAAAATGATAAAGAAAGTATTCTGAAGCCCAATTAATAAACATCTGAAGACAACTCATTAACAAAACTTGTATTTTGTGTTCCCATCCTCAACATGGATCTCTCATGATTTTTCATATAAAAATAATCATATAATGAAAAATATAATATCAAAATTTGGTTCAAAATTAAAACTTACCCACTATTTTTCATCACTAAAAAAATGTTCCTTTCCCTAAGTTATCTCTCTCTTGTAAATTAATTCAGCCCCAAAATACCTAAAAATTTGTATCATATAATGCACCCTATGTGTCACATCATAATATAATCAATATCCCATTTGTATATAACACATACACAATAAAAATCAATCCATTATAACCCATACACCATAGACATATAATAATTTATAGGAAACTATATTTAAAGATACATGTATGTGAAATAACAACAAGACCTTATATCCCACTACGCACATATATGAGAAAGGTAACCACTGTACCATATTGTACATAATACTACCCAATAATGATTGAAATAAAGAGGGGGTAGTCTACCATATATTCCTTTACAACCTATAATTTGAGGAAAAATCCCTATAGAGTCCACTGGTCTTAGTCTCCCTACTGATATAAGTGCAGTATCATATGAAATCTTATAACATTGAAATTAAATATAGCTCTCAACACCAATATGTAAAAATACCTAGGAAACCCTAATTATAGATATCACATTTCATTCCTATATCTACCACTGATAATAACGAGATATCCAATAAACACACATTAATTTAAGGGATGCAAATTAATTATTTCTTGTTAAATGTGTCATGATTTCAGTAATTACAATCCAAAAAAAAATATTTCTAAGAATAATAAAATTGTTCCATTATTCATTAGGATTTATCATTATTAAAAATATGATTAAATAAACTTACAAATGACTTATTTAACAATTAATTTCATTCCATATTTCTAAGTACTCTTGAACTCATTATAATAAACCATAATAGAAGTAATCAACCTTGCACAAACAACTTCTTCAAGTAGAGTGGAGAGGAATGAATTTAAATGTAACATAACCCTCATAAATTCAAAATAGATTAATTAAATTTAAATAATACCAAATTTAATAACAAAATCAATGGATAATCTCAAATTATACACATTCTATCACTTTTAATGTCACTCCTGACACCACCATGATTCTCGACATCACAAGCGCCATTTGTTGTCAAAAACCCAAGAACCCCACCCATATCTCATAAAACCATCAGAAATGTCAATATCACATCACATATTATATAAATTCTCATGATATTTATAAATCCAATATCATATGATGAAAATAAAAAACAATCAATAAGCTTTCTATTCCCTATAACATGTTATCCGATCTTTAATGTAAAGTGCATCACTCGTTGGAGAGAAATTATATTTTTACAATTAAAAAAATCATTATCATTTTGAATTTACTACATATTTAATCATAGGATGTAAATATAAGAAATATAATTTATCATCTATAAAAAACTATTCTAATTATTAATAAATTATCCATGAATCACATCAAGTTTCATCATTTATAAGGAAAAACATTTTCAACTTATCATGCCTCTTTATTTTTACCCAATAATTATTACTATATTTAAATTTTTTATCCAATATGAAAGCATGTAAAAACTAAAAATCCATAATACAAACAATATTATAACAATTTATTAATCATACATGAAAACCATATCATAAATAAAATAAACCACACTATCTAAAAAATCAACAGGTAATATATAAAACATACTGTAAAAACCATTATTTATTTTAACCATAAACCATCTATTTTCAATAATTATTTTTTAATAATCAGGACTCATAGTTTCACCAGTACTCAAAGATATAAATTTTTCATAATTTACTACTACACATAAAATAATGTAGAGGAAACTGTGATCCAACCTCGATATACAACATCAATATTTTTTATGGAAGAAAAGGTGATCGATGATCAAACACAATAAAACCAAAGGAGGGTTCATAGAAACATATCATAAGAAATATAACAACAAACCACAATCATCTATGAACATAAAATAGAATGGATTTTATAAAATATCCATTTTTCTAATGTAATAATGAAAATAAGAATAAGAGAAATGAAATCTACATTGAAAATGAGGAGTCAATTATCGATTATTTGAGTAATATTCCACTAGAAGATAATCTAGAGTTTCCAAGGGTGGTAGAAAAGAGACTTATCTGTTGAAAATTAAATCAAATGGGTCCTCAACATGATAATTTACTCAAAACAGCCTCGGAATTTACATATCATTTAGAAATCAATGTAACTTTAGGAATAAGAGTGTAGATTGAGTATAGAGGTAGGAATAACTTAATATTACATTAATCACTCCTCGTAATTATGTTCATATTTTATCATTTGTAATATATGAGAACAATTTTGAAATGGTTTCTATTTAAAATGTTTAAAAAAACCCTAATATCCACCATGACCTACACCAAACCATATCCATGGTGGTGGTTCCATGAGGGACATAGAGATAAATGGAGATGTACCATTGGTGTTTTCCAAAAAAAATGAATTTTTTCCATAACCACAACACCAACCACAAGTATGGTGAAGTATCAATTGTTTTGTTGGATAAGAGGTCCTATGAGGTATCACACCTAGAACCACTCCCCTCATGGGTGTTTTGAAGATTGAGGTTTTTAATAGGAGAACACCAGGACCCCAAAGTCATTCACCCTGAATCTAGTGTTACCTGTTTTGGTAATAAATATCAAAAAAGATTTCAAAACTTTTATTCAAAACCACCAAGATAAAAATAACCATAATGTAGTTGTTTGGATGATTCAAACCATTACACATGGATAGTTTTGATAAATCATATTATTTAAAATATGTAAATTTTTTCAAGTATAAGTGGAAATGATACATGGTGAAAAAATAATTATAATCATCATAATGAGGTTTTAGTTTATCAAATTCTTAATTATTTTTATGCTAATTTATAACATCATGTAATTTAAAAAAATTATTAACATATGTTTTTTTTATCATCCACATATTATTATTTCAATTATGAGTCTTCTATTCTCTATAAACATTAATCATATAATAAAAAATAATGAAATATTTATTGATTTTACAAAAAAAAATTCATTTGATTCATTTTTTAAATATAAGAATAAAATATTTTTCCAACTGATGTATGATATGATTGGAATAAGTTATGTTTTTTCTAATAATAATTCATTCATGTTCTATAAACATGTGTCAAATAATTAAATCTGAGGGAAAGATCATGAATCAAAGAATGAAATTATGATAATGATTATTGATAAATTTTTGGCCTATTGTAATAAACTATATGTCAATACAATGCTTTATTTTCCCAAAATGACCCAAATTATCTTTTTATAATTGTACAATTCTATGATTTTTATAATGATGCATAAATATATAAAATAATTGAAACTGACATTGAATTTTCTTAAAATTTTAAGAAAATAATCATTGATTAATTTATGGCTATTAAGAAAAAACATCATGTCAAAAGAAATTTGATTTCACCATAATAGTATAAATTTTATATTTATTATTATATCCCTTTTATATGTTCTATATTTTAGTTAAATTATGAATTTCATGAAAATTTCTCAGATTGAAATAAAAGATTAAATGAATAAACATTGATAAACTTTTTACTTATATGAAAAAAAATATTTACCAATATTAGATTCTATGTAATTAGAATTATTAAAATTATACATTTATTTTTATAAGACATTTTAGGTTATTAAAATTCATTTTATATGCTAAAAACATAATAAAATAACTCATATTATCAAAAAAACATCAGGAATATTATAATTTATTCCATTCTGAAATATATTAAGAACCCATAAAAACCCAATGTATTATGGGATTGGAATGATTTTATGTTTATTTTTATAATTTTCTATCCATTTACATGTATAAAATTTTGGAAATGGTCAAAAATAAGAAAATAAGAGAAAATTTGAAAAAAAATTAAGAAAATTTATCTTGATTCATTTATGGCCTTTGGAAATGATCCATATTTTATTATCATGAATTTTGGTTTAAAAATGGTTGATTAATATTTGGTATGTATGAACAAATATTACATCAATTGTAAATGGGGTTTTCTTAGATTTATTAAATGTAAATTGTCATAGTTTAAATAATATTATATTCTATAACCATTTGTATGATAAAAACTGAGCATATAGGATACAATTGTTGTAAAAATTGAACACATGTAATTGATTTATTATTTAATTGTGGAAAAATATCACATATATTAAACATGTGATATATCTAAAATGATATAACGTGACTTATTATAATTAATACTCCATTTTATGTTCAAAAATTATTCAAATTTCATTTGTAAAATTATAATTTATATTTATACTAATTGATAAATGTTGCCTTGTGAAATGTTTTAATATTTGTGATGATTATTTATTTGTTGGCTTGTTTATTTTTTTATATATTACAAGAGTTATAATGTCATATTTTAATAGAATTTATATTGTTACACCATCATTATTAAATAAATTTCCTTATATATGAGAGAATTACCTTTTGGAAAATGAAAATATTAATATTTTAGTTTCAAGAGAAGAGATATTGTGTATATATTTCCCTTTATGTTATTTTTTGCAAGAGTAAAACTCAATAGGGATAATCATGATTAATCAATCATTACATGGAACATTAATAATCTTTTGGAAAAATTTAATTGACTATTATATGTATGAAAATTCTGTTTTCCATAATATAATTCAACTAATATTTAAGGAATATAAATGATAAATAATTTGTTCCCTTCATATGTATTTTTTATTCAATAATAAAAAAGTATAATATTATATAAAGGGATATAAATTTATTATAAATTATAAATTTTATTTAATCCATTTATTAATTTCTAATATAATGGAATAATCAAATAATTTAGTTTTAGAGTCATTTTTATTTCATTTAGATCATTATCATGTTCCCTGAGGATAAAATGTTTTAAATCAATTAAATATCGTCATGTTATTTAAAATGATTCATTTATTTATAAATTTCATTTATAAGTAAAATTAAAAAATAATTATTATTTATTATTATTTATATATGAATAGTATATCTACTATAGTCATTCTTATTCAAAATGGATAATTTTAACATATGGTTTAGTTATTAAACTACCATGAATATATAATACATTTCTCTTTAAATAAATTTAAATCCATTATTAGCTTAATGACCTGATAACCCATTTTTAAATAAAATACATAAAACTATTTAAATATTAATATGTTATAAATATATAATTTTTTCATTATTTATTTATTAAAATTTGTTTAATTTTTAGGATTTTTCTAAAAAAAATTAATTAATCGTGTAAATAGTTTAAATTTTTAATAAAACTGCATTTATTTTATTTAAATAACGAAAATTAGGTATCATTATATTTTTGATTTGGTATTAATGTGACATAATTTACATTTTATTAAATATAATATAATTGATTCCATTATGATCATAATTTTACAATTTTGTAGGCTTAAAAATCAATTTCCTAGAAATAGGTTTTCCGTCAAATTTGATGAGGAAAAATTTATATTAATTTATTCACATTATTGGGATTGGATTATATAACTTTAATTCCATATTTTTAATAATGATTTTAAAATTTTTAAAATTGGTTTTGTTTATATTTAGGCATTGTGAATTGTAATCATGGTATGATTTATCACCATGGTGAGGGGTAAATTAGGTAATTATGGTTAAAAATAATGTGGTAAGGAATCAAAATCCTTCATGGCCCTGTAAATATTTAATTTCATGAGAGGAATTAAATCATATTCATTAATGAATTAGAATATATTAAATTCTAATTCCATTATTCTATGATAACTAAGTTTATATTATTTTAAGTAAATAAAATTAAAAAAATATAACTCATTTTCTTTTAAATTTTTTATATGTTGAAATGGGGATAATAATATATCATTAAAGAATCTAAAAGTTTATGTTGAAAATTTTTTAAATTATTTGTATGATTTTAATTTATTTTTTATATTTATTAATTTTATAATTACCTTAAATGCTAACACAACACAAGCACAGTGCTTGTGCATGCAGTAAAAAAATAATTGTAAATGATATTAAAACATTAAAAGTGTTGTAATTTTAAAAAATTATTGATTTACACAAATTTTTTAGATAAATTTAAAATATTATTTTTTTAATGGTTTATATTATAATAAAATCACTATCTATAATAATTTAAAATTAAATTGAAGGAATAGTGATAAAAATAAAAATAATGATATTTTATGAAAAAAAAGTATTATATTAAATAATTTAAAAATAATAAAAAATTAAAAAATGGAACGGTGGTAGGATATGGTATAAAATTTCATATATTTACAATTTATAATCATATTGTTGCCTTATATGTAAAATTATATCCCCTTAAGATTGAAAAATTCATTACCATATTTGAGATTAATAATGGATAATGATGTTGTCAATCCAAATGATAAAGTTAAAATGATATCTATGCTAGTATAATTTTTTATAATATTAAAGCTATATAATAATTTTAATAAATTTCATTTTTATTTTGGAACCTTTTTACAAAAGTAATACAAATATTATATTATAATATTTGAGGAATTTCCAAAACTGCCCCTCCCCTCACTAAACAAGGACCCACATTCCCTCTCTTATTTAAAAATCATAAAGATGTCTAGACTAATAAAAACTTAACAAATTATCTTATAAATATCAGTAGACATTAATTAGAGGTTTATTTATTCTAAAAATACCATTTTGAATTTCTATAAGAAGGTATCTAATGTAATTCCACCAAATAAGAAGTAATCATGTTTATCAAATCGTTCAAATATATTTTTATTTTATTTATTCTAATTATATTACATGTAAAATTAAATAAATAATCGACTATTATAAATATAAATAAATATTATAATGAAAATTGTTAAAAATAATTATCTTTTCCATCCACTAAAAATTTAGAACGACGCTTCTGGCTTCGTAGGGTTTGTGATCTTCACTATTCTATGTAATTTGTTTTTCATCACAATTTTACATAGATTGTTATAAATATTTAACTAATGAATATAAAGGAAATTTATAATGTAATTTTTCTCTTATAATTATAATATAGTAGTTACATTCTAAATTTTTAATCTGTTTGAAAGCGCTAATGTCTCTTATGCGTACATGTGGGCTACACCTCTCTGAAGTGATGTGATTCATTTTTCATTTTCACGTTACATAGATGGTAAGAAAGAAATATTTAATTAATATATATCATATATATGATTTATATAATTATTATTTAATGTATAATTATTTTTTAACATTATTATATTTTATCTGTTGATATTTGAAAATAGAGCTCATGTGTACATACAGTCTACTGTCTCCTTGAACAGTGTCAGTCATTTTTATAACTATTGTTTTTATGGATAAAAAATATATATATATATTTATATGTAAGATATGATATTTATATAATGATTAATATTATTTATATTATTTAAACACAATCAAATTTCAAGTAGTATAACAACAAAACATAATTTTTCATAAAAAAGAAATAATTAACAACCAAAAATGTTTATTTTTATAAATAATTTTTAATAAATGTGTATTGAAATGTTATAAGTGGATAATATGTGATATTATATGTATTTAAATTATTATTATATATAATTACTATAAATTTGTATTTATTATATAGATATTTAGATCACTTTTGAATCAATTCATCCATAAGGTAAGGGATTTTGACTAAACTTCCACTCCATTGAGACATATTTTATATTATCCACATATTTATTTTCATGTTGTGTATATAAATACCCATTTATGTATTTAACATTAATATATATCTTTTAGTTAAGGTCAATGTTTCAATTAATTTTACTTTTATACAAGTTTGTAATTTAAATGTTACCAAAGAAGTCAGAATTTATTTAACAGTCTCATTTATTTGGGATTAATGTATTATTAATTTAGGAATATTATAATATATCCTTCATAAACTATATATATTTTGTAATATTTGGATATTTAAGTATTTAACATGTTTTATTCCGTATTTTCCTCAATTTTTATATATAATCATGAAATATATTTTTTAAAAATATTCGTCTTATATCTTTTTTCGTTAGTTATACTTTTCTTATATATCCATATTTATATAAATTATTTTATAGAATTCCTTTTAATTAACTAAAATTTTATATTAATTAATCTTTATTTTATCATTAACATTAGAAATATTTTTAAATGAAATATGAATATGTTTTCTGAAAGGTTATTTATGGACTTTATTTACAATAATTTTATAGGAATCATTCTTTTAACGTATAAGAAAATAGAATATTTTAGCAGTTCTATAAAAATTAACATTATTTATATTTTTCTATAAGTTTTAAGTGATATGAGATAGAAAATTATTAGTTAAAAATTTATTTCAAATGATTCAGTTCCATTTTCATTAATTCTCCAAAGGACAGATTTTATTAAAAACACATATATATATAATAAATTTAATGAAATATTTTACCTCATATGAATATTTATGTCATTAAATATTCCTTGAGATATTAAATTTCTTATGATAATTTTACATTTTACACCAAATTTATCTTAAATATCCATAATATTTGTTTCATGGATATGATTATATCATAAACTCTATATCATCTCCACATATAGGGTTTTGCTGAAAATTTATTTTATTGTCTGGGGAAATATTGATAATTATTATTCTTTACATGAAACTGATATTTTATTGAAAATGAAATATCATTATGAATTAAATTGAATAATAAATATATGGGTAATGTATTGGACATCTAATGGTGTTTGGGGCCTAATTATAGACAACCCATTTATGGGTTAATAACTCCCCTGATACAATCATGTAGGATGACCATATTAAATGGGTTTTTGGTGTATACCTACCTATAAATTAAATTTCCTTAGCATAAGGCCTTAATGAGTAATACATCATGATCTTTGAGATCATGAAATCAAACATTAATCATTTAATTCATTGAAAATATAGTTATTATTATCCATGATATTACTGTATTGATATTATTAATATAGGTATTTCCCTATTTTGAAATCCAAAACAACTAGTTTTGGAAGAAGGGAGATCATTTAAATACTACGGAATTTGAATTGGGGTATAACAAATAACCTCTCCCATATAGAGAAAAATGTTGTTCCATAGTGTGATTCACCTACATTTTCTTCTTTTTTTGATATAAGCCTCCATATTTTAATGGAACCACAATTCCATTGGTTGATAAGTAATTGATTAAGACTCTTAAAAATATATTCCTAGATTTGGTATATAATTAATGTGAAAATATTATTTTAGAATTTTACTTTTTAAGAGGATATTCATATCATTGGCTTCCATTAATTTAGAAAAATAATGAATTTGAATAATTTTAAATAATGGAATAGAGAAATTATAAATTGATAATATTCAATAAATATTCCCTTAGATAACAATGATCTAAAATGGATAGTAAGTTTCTCATTTTATGGAAGAAGGGAAAAATTTTATTCTATATTATTAGTCAAACATCAAAAATTATATATGAATTTTTATGACTACATGCATAATCCAAAAATTATAATTCAATGTTTCTTTGATGGGATTAAATTGATCCATCAATGAGAATTAGTTCCTCAAATAATATCATTATATGATGATCTAGTATCATGTTGTATTATGATAGTGTTAAATTTTCTCGATCCTATAACAATAAAAGAATTCAAGAAAAAATTGGTTTACTGATAATGAAGAATAATGGAATAAATCAATGAATAATAATGAAATGAATCAATTTTCATCATATAAAAATTAGTAAAATAAACATCTTGGAAAATTTTTGAAGGGAAAGAGAGTTTTTACAAGTATAGAGATATGTATCACCAAGATAATGAATGTTTTGAATATAATGTATAAACTATTATCCAATGATTCAATATTAAATATAATGGGAATTATTCAACCTAGTTCCCCATGTGTCAAGATAACATACCACAGAAGTGGGCAAGGGTAGAAGGTTTAACATTTGGAGTTACTACTGGAGAAGTGAATGTTCTCTATAATGTGGTGAATGGTGCGCTTATTATCCACTCTAGAAGTGAATTGTTTATTTTATTTAGTTTTCCCTACTATTTTATTATTAAAAAATTTATAATTTTATCACATCACAAATTCAATGATTATATGTTGACTTTTTATGGAAAACTCATAATAGTAATATGATCACATAATTTGTATATATCTCCTCTCTGATAGATGTTTATGGGAATGTTATTCCTATAACTCATATTATTATATTTATAGTTTATTTTAATTTAATTTCTGGAATGTATTGGACCACTTAGGATATATCTGATATCAATTTTTGGTGACATTTAGTTACATTAAATATTCTAAATCAACCTACAATAGTATATCTGTGTAAGGATGAACTTGACAAAAAAATATAGCTTACTTACATAATATGGGTATTCCATCATATTAATGAGGTATATTTACATCAGATAGTTGGAATGATATGAAACATTGAAGATATTATTATTATATGAGAGGTTGTTGACAACTTTTTAAAAGTTTTTTATAATTTACCCACAAATCGTGAAGTTGAGTTTTCAATGGAACTCCTACTAAGTGATACAACTATGTCAAAGACTCAATATATTAGGGACCAGATTGAATATCAATTATTGAAGAAGATAGTCTAGTGTAATTTAGATAAAGGATTCATTTAGCCTAGTTCTACACTATGGGGTGCACATATTCATTTTATTAAGAAGAAATATTGTTCCGTGAACCTAACAACTTCTATACTAATAATAATTATTGTATATCCCATATCAATGATCTATATATTCAGTTATGAGGTTATAAATATGTTTCCAAGATTTATCATTAATATGGATATTATCATGTAATGAACATGACTGGGAATATACCCAAGAAATCAATCCTTTTGAGGTATGGTCACTATAAATTTGTTGTAATTCCATTTGGGCCCACCATTGCTCATGTTATCTTCACAGATTTAGTGAATAGAGTATTTAGATTTAACCTTGGTCAGTTTATAGAAATCTTTATTGATAATATTCATATATATTTTAAGAATAATTATTAGTATGATGTACATTTTTGGATTATAATAATGTACATATGGATTGTGAATACATGTTCTAAATTCAAAAGGTGTGTATTTTGGCTATAAAAACTCTCATTATTATGCAATATAATTTCAAGTGATGGTATGTTGGTTGATCCATCAATGATGAATGTTATACAGAAATTTTCAAGACCTTACATGATAATAATATCCATATTTTCCTTGAGGTGGATGGATACTATAGATGCTTTGTGAAATATTTCTCAATAATTCAAAATACAGTCACCATGTTCACCGAAGTGGGTCTCAAGTTATTGTTGAAAGATGAATGTGAGGATAATTTCAAATAAGAATTGATAAGACTAGTTATGGAACCCATTCTTACACTACCCTGTTGTGGAGAAGGGTTTATATACTTATGCATCAAATAAGGGCATGGTATGCATCCTTATTAAGAATGATACGATGATATTTTATGACACATACTAATTGAAAATTCATCAGTAGAATTTCCAGACATATTATTTTTGATCTAGGAGTGTTAATTTGTCCATTGATTATGTTGAAGAATTTTTTTATGTTGAGATGTTTGATATATATATATACTTATCATGAAATAATTATGTATATATTTATAAATAAATTATTTAATATGGAATTGATAAGATGGTTGGAAATGATCATGGATTATGTCTTCTAAATAAATTAACAACCAATTATAGTGAACAAGATGGATGATACTCTATGTGATAAATTCTATGAATATTTTCTAGGAAAATGATTGAAAGAGATAAAAAAATTATGTATTTCAAGAATATAGATTTTTATATATTGAGGAAATGGGTATATTCATATATTTCTCATATGAATGTCAATCCATCCATCCATGAGAGGATTATAATGTATAGAAGAAATATTATGAATTATAGAAGATGGTGGGGAGTGTACCAAAGTTATTTTATGATCATTATATAATTATACAGCTTCATAACAAATTATATGTTCCATAAATATAAGATTTAAATAAGTATTTATTGGATGAAGCTCGTAGTTCATCATTAATTATTCATCATGTAAGTACAAACATGTAAATATATCTGAAATACAATTTCATGTGGTATAATATGAAAAACAATATTTCCATGTATATATCTTGATTCATAGTGTTTCATTATGATTTTTATTCGATGTAGAAGCCTATGGGTATGTTACAGCCATTACCCATACCATAATTGATGATGAAAATTATTACCATGCATTTATTCATCATGCTCACAAAAACATCTAAAATGGATAATACTATTTGGGTTATGTTAGATATACTTATGAAATAAAACATTTAATGGTTATTAGATAACATTTATCTTTTTATCGACTTACCCGTTTATAAATTAAGCATGATGTGAAATTTCATGGAGTACCACTAAAATTTGTATCTGATCGTGTTCTATGGTTTACTTCGAACTTTTTTAGAATCATTGCTAGGATTTCCATATAGATTTGAGTTTTAGTACTACTTATCATCTTATCAAATAGGGTGAGATTGAGAAGATTATTTAAACTATATAATTCAGGTTTAAATCATTACCTGTGTATTTTAATGCTTCATGTGATCAATAGCTTTCATTAGTATAATACTCAAACAACAATAGTATTCTCTCAAGATTTTTTTGCAATTTATAAATCCCTCTATGGAAGGATGTATTAGAATACATAATTTTGGGATGAATTTGGAGAAGTAAATCAATTCGTACATGATCTAGATAATGAATTGAAGGAAATTTTAGATCCATCCAATAGTAGATATGAGTAGCTTGTTGGCAAGGTAGTTTTTCTCTTTCCACTTCCACCACATCTCTCCCATGTTAATAATGTGTTCCATGTATCTATCCTCTATAATTACATCCATAATCATTTAAATGTACTAAACTCAATGGTTATACTAATATACCATTATATATTTTATAGGGACTAATTCTTTGAAATACTAGATTGTATAGAGAATGTGAAACATAAAAGTACCACTCATATAGTCAATATATTAGGGGAAAATAATATTTTTTAGGAATCTATGTAAGAACATGAGGATGTGAGGATAAAAATTATCCAAATATGGAAATATTAAAGTGATGTAATTTTTGTGGGAAAATTATTATAAGTGGTAAAATGTATCATCATGATATTTAATGATAAATTTCTTTATAAATTCATTTACTTTAATTGATAGTATTCTTTGAATGAAACACTGTGTTCAAAAAACAATGAAGAATTATTGAAATATCTCCATAAATAAAAAATATCATTTTTTAATAAATTATTTATTATATTAAGTAGATTTTTTCATATTTTTCTAAAAAAATTATTTTTTAGTGACAAGTAAAAAAACATTTATTAAGACTGTAATTTCGTTTTGTTATATCGAAAATATTTAATGTAATACTATTGTTTTAGATTCATCAATAATTTCATTTAAGAACCAGTTGATTTAAAATAATATAATTAATTACATTAGGATTATCATTTTATCATGAGGATAAAATTTTATAATTAGGTCAATTTTTAACACATTATGACAAGTATCCATTGTAACATTTATCACCACGATAAAGTGTAAATGAGGTAATTAAGGTTAAAAATTATGTTCTAATGCCTTAAAATAAAATATTAAACTTGAAAATATATCATTTTATTATATTAATTCTACCATAGTAATCCTATTTCAAATATATATCATTTTTGTGCCATTTTTATTTGATAATGTTATCTTTATAATTTTAGGTATTGAATATTCCTAAGCATAATTATTTTTATTTTAATTTCTTTTATATGTCCATTTGGTAATGAGAATATATTATGAATGAATATATAACGTTATTTTGATAATAATTATTTTATTATTTTGATTTTATTTCAATTTTTATATTAATAAATTGTATAATTAGCTTAAATTCATGCTCAATACTTACACAATCTTTCTAAAGGTAGTAAACAAATCAAAGAAAATCGTATTAGAAACACTAAAATTATTGTAATTTCAATGAATTATTGATTTTAGTGAATTTTTTCTGTTATATATAATATATTATTAATTTATAAATTTTTAGGTTCAAAATACATTACTATATAGATGAATTTAAAGTAAAATTAAATGAATAGTGGATAAATTGAAAATTAAGATATTTTATGAAAAAAAAAATATTTTATCAAATTATTTAAATAGTGAAATAAGGATAATATATAGTCTCAAAATATGCCCCCTTAACCATTTAGGGGAAAATTTGATTGATATAGTTAAAATTATCACCCATTAAGATTGAAAAAAAAACATTACTATGGTTAAGATTAAAAATATTTAACAATTGGGTCAATACAAAATATAATGATTAAAATGATGTCTTAACCTATATAAATTTTATTGTATGATTATATTTAGACCATTTAATCCATAAATTAAAATCCATGTCATTTATGAACCATTTTACATGATTTAGATACATATTATACTATATTATTTCATGAATTTTTAAAATTGACCCCCCCCCCTCACTTATCAAATAACACCCACTCCATCTCATTGCACAATATTGAGAAAAATAGATCAAAAAACCCTTAAAATTTCCATTTAATAATTTCTATAAAATGATGTATAGGGTCTGGTATTTTGGAAATACCATTCAAAGGGTCCTTAATTTGGGATCTAAATAATGTCAAACAAAGAGTATGTAATCGTCTTTATCCACTCCTTAAATTTTCATTCTTCTTATTCATCCAAAGTATTTATTGTACCCATAATAAAAAAAATCTTCTATTTTAAATATATTTAAATTTTATTATGATCATTATAAAACCATTTTCCTTTTATATTCCATCCTAGCAAGTGAGGAAACATCACTCATGCATATAAAATATGTATCGTCTCCAAATATTTGTATAATTTACTTTTTATCAAATTTTTACACTGATGGGTATAAATATGTAAACAATAAATACATATATTATTTTTTATAAAATAATTTTTATGTAACTATAATATCATACCTAAATTATTACCTATAAATTCATTGGAATATAATAATGTCACTCATACAAATGTGCAGACTATCGCATCCACAATGTGGTGTGATTTTTTATTCATTTATGCTTTACAATAAAGTCATTACGAATATATTTAGTGAATATATATGATATATATGATATAATAATTTTTATATAATTTTTATATAATTTTTTTAATAATTTTTTCATCAATTAAAAGTGAAAGAATTGTTCATTGTATGTACAAACTACAGTCTCTATGAACGGTGTAATTCATATTATATCTATATCCTTTTTCGGATGACTGTAAATTTATTTACAAGGAATTTATATTATATTAATCTATCATTTAAAATTATAGAGATTATATATCCACAATCCAATTAAGAATTATGGAACTACCAAATTGAAATTATTGTAAAAACGAATCAATTCACACCACAAAATAATTGTTTTAATAAGTAATTATTTATAAATGGGGGTTGAAAATTATTAATTAGAATATAAATGACATTATTTTTATTTAAATGACTACATAATAGAATTATAAAAAATTTAAATGTATTATATAGTATTTTAGATCACTCTGGAATCAATTTGAACTTCAGGTAAGGGATTTCATTTCAATTTCCACTCCACTGAGACATGTTTGGTAATATGAACATTTTTTGTAATATTGTATATACTATCCAATTTATTTATTTAACATGATTATATATCAAAATATGATCTTAATTATATTTTGATCATGAATATTTCTATTCTATATCCATATTTTAATAATCTAAATTACGAAAGTAAATTTAATTTACTAAAGTGATTTATTAAATAAATATTATGTAATAATTGAATTTTATTAATATTTTGAATGAATAATTTTATTTTTTTATTGAGTAATATGTGGAATAGTTTTCAAAATATTAAATTGAATTTTTATTTTAATTTATAAAATGTTAAAGGATTTTCATGCCACCATAACTATTTCACATAATATATCTTCCTCTATAAGTTTAAATGGTTTTAAAAATAAAATTATTTCATAAAAATTATGTTTAAATGTTTGAATTATATATTATTTTCTCTTATTGATGGAATTATTTTATTAAAAACCCGATATTTATGAATAATTGATGGTCATATTTTATCTCTTATTAATTTTGTAGTCATTTAACTTTCTCTTTAATCATTCACTTTATTTTGATTATTGTTTATTAGACATAACATTTCTCTTAAATATTCATATTATTGGTGTAATACACATGATTATATCATGAACTATAAACCATATCTAAATATAGTGGTTTAATATGAATTTTATTTTATCTACTGGGGAAATATTAAAATTCTTTATTATTTAATCAATAACGATATTTTTTGATAAGGTATACTGTTTATGAATTTAATTGATCATTAAATATATAAATAATTCATTAGATGGTAGTAAAGGAAGGGGGCCAGTTATATATACCACCTTCATACATAATTAGACCTAATGAGACAATCTAGTTTTCTAAACCTATAAAATGGGGTTTTGATCATTTATTAAATTGTGTTGGTGAAAGACCTTGTTGGTAAAGATATAATTATGTCTGAGGTCATGACATCATACATTAATGATTCCATTCATTTAGAATTTATGAATTATTATCTATGAGATTAATTCATTGATATTATCTATACATTCATTTAATGGTCAGTTAATTGATTAAATGTGAAATGTTTTCTGCTATTTAGCATGCTATGTTGATTTACCTTATTTACTCATGATAGATTTTCATGTATGTAACAGTTATAAAGCATTGGATCTCAAACATTATTTTTCCCATTACCAAATTTATAAGTAATAATATTACGAATAATATTAACTAATTTGGAATGTTAATTCTGATATGATTCTTATATTTTCAATCTAATACAAGAATCATGAATGTATTTAGTTTTCCAATATCACTAAATTGATTTTAGATTTGTGTTGTGGTCCATTGTATCTTATGCCAATGTAATAAAGTAAACTAGGTCAAGGATACTATAGTTGGGTTTTATACATTATCATTTTGAAACATTATATCCTTTTGTTTTTTATTAATTATTCTATTATCTACCTAATTTTTATAAGATGATATGTCTTTAGTCCCACAAAAAAATAAAATTTATTTTATATTCATAATTTTTGTAATTTTTACTTCTATATATAATTATAAATTTATTTTACATAATTATATAACATTATAATTTATAATTAAATTTAATTTACACTAAAAAAGATAGTTTTTCTAAATTTTGGTTGTTCTGGTATACACTTATTGTAACAACTTGGCCAAAGTCATCCATCATACCAGTTTGAAGAAATACTTATTTTGAGAAACTTCCCTAGTAAACAATGGTTATCTACTAGTTTTGAGATTATAAATAATCCAAAGTGATGTTTTTACCCTCTTTGGTGATTTTTTATTCTAATATTACATTATCACAAAAATATAGCATGTCACATTTGTTTATATGGAATTTCCTAAATTAAATAAATATCATTTTTCCTAGGTAATTCGTTCTAAATCTATATAAAATTATAACCCTCCATATATATATATATAAGGAAACTATTAAAGAATATTAATAGTAATAAACATAATCAAAATATTAGAACCATATAAAAATGTTCATGTTATAAGGACTCCTCCTACCAACTCTGGCCCTCGATGTTCCATATACTGGTGTATTAATAACCATCTAATAAAATATTAATGACTATTTATCCACAATTAATCTCATAATATATGCATGCTTCAGTCTATAAAAAAACATAAACAAGTGAATCATTTTTTCAACTAATGGATACATGAAAGAATTGATTATAAAGACTCAATAAGAACAATTGTGGGACATGAGTTCCCATAAGTAATATTTTGGTATATGAATGTGAATTTATCTTTAACATTTACTAACACATTAACATATATTAATATATCTACTTATAAAAAAAATTATGAATCATTCCAAAGTCATATAAAAAAATACTACTTGATAACTCTTGCACCACCTAGATAATCAAAATCTTCATAAAGGAATGATCAAAATACCTAAACAAAACATGTATGTTTGTAAAACCACTCTACTAATTGAAACATATCCACATGGTAAAATTTCCCTCCCCCTAAAAACACATACATACTCAATATAAATGAATAAAAAGATTAAATACTACCTCTATATATAGTAAAATATGAAGAAAAAATAAATATACCAAATCATGGAAACAAGAGTACTTATACCATTCTAATATTTCATAAAAAATAGATTTGTAAAATTAGTTCCCTTCCCATACTAACTTATGATTTCTAGTACCTATCATGTTATTCAAATACAACATTTATAGTTAGTGTATACATATCCATGTATATCATGTTCATATATTTAAACATATAGTAACATTATTAGGTTCTTGTTCATCTCTAATATATACAATTATAGAGGAATGTATAAATATAATAAAATAACTAATAGTAATAACAATATAAGACATCTAGTATATTCTCAATTTCATAGGTTGCCTGAATAGGAAATTTATAATAATTCCATGAACTATAATAAACATAGAGGATGATATTATTCCTACCACCACATATAATAAAAAATGAAAAAGCAAATACTCTAACATCTTTTTTACCAATAGGATTATACCGACATGTCTGAGAGGGGGTGAAATGTGTGTGATCAAATTTTACTAATATGAAATTATTTATTTTTGATATAACTCATTTTGTTAATTGAACTCATGATACTGGTTAGATATTGTATGTAAATTTTATTATTTTACAAAATATTCCATGACATCATGAAATTATGAAATATACATAATATCAATATATGATAATTTTTTAAAAAATTTCCATAATGTAGGAAAAATACTCCTTATCAGGTATACTCCTATTAACTTATGAATTCTCAACTATATTACAATCACCAATTATAATTGGTGTTCTAGGATCATCCTGAAACAAATCCTTATGTATGCTACAAGAAATTATTCACCATAATACATTGAAAAATATCCTCTAAAATATTATAAATTACGTGGGTAATTTTATGATATGTTTCATAGTTTTTAGCTCCTATTAGTTCAATTATTATTTCTGATTTTTTCGATCATAATCTTTTAAGGGGTTTCCCTATTCTTAAAAACATGATCCACTTCCTCAAATCCTCATACACTTAGACTAAAAATATTTCTTTAACTAAATAACTCGAAATAATGTCTCTAAACACTCAAAGCTTTCAATTCTTTTCATTTTTTTAATGGCCTCCTCAACGCAAATATTATTCTTCTTTATGGCCCTAGAAATCACACAAGCATGAATAAAAGTACTTATTATTCTTCATTAATATAGTTTGAAGTATATTAATATCTTATTATTAAATAGATAATTCTATCTCAGATAGAAAGGTTACACTCTTGCGCACTTGCATAATATCACTTGATATTGGTGATTCTTTTTCTCCATTATTTTCCTCAATCTCCTCAATAAATCACATGTAAATTATATTATATTAATTTAAAATTTCACAATAAATGTTCCATAAATGTAACACATGATGGTAAAACTATCAATATTTAAAAATAACCATTATAGAATACCCATTTTTGATTATAATTATTCTCATACATTCATTTTTCAACTGAAGGTGTATTCTGAGAATACCCATATTAAATGTTCCAAATTTATGAATCATGGATGAATAAATATATCCAGAAATTGTATTGAAGGAATAGATTATTCTACTTATTATAAATTAATGATACAATAAATAAATATGTAACCACTAGTTTATAAAATAAATAGTACAATTTGAAAAAGCACATCAGTCTTTAGACTTCACCTTATTTGGAGTTTAAAAATTCAATAAACATGTTTTTTCTTCATTCTTAGATCATCCAATTATATAAACAATTATAAGGTTATATTTATTATTATTCTACGATTATACACTAATCTGGGTGTTTATTATTATTATATCATGATAAGAACATCTCTTCCATTATCCTATATTATTTCATCCACGTCATATTCAAATATCTCAACAATAATTTTCATTCAATAGAGTATTTATAATATCACTAAATATTGAGGACATAGGATGTGATATTACAGACATATATTTAGTATATATTTATTTTCGAAATCTAATATTCAGTGCTATAAGGCTTATGTTCATCTCTAAAAGGCTTTATATTTTTATATTACCAAATTCAACTATACTTTAAAGACATACATTCACCATATATTAGCCTCAGGGACATAAAATCAGTAGAAACAAGTTTATTCTAAATTCATAAACTCGTTATTCTAAAGGAGAACTATGGTGAAGACTTAATATTGAGATATATATTACTGAATGAAGTCTCTTGACCGTTACATTATCATTTTTATAAGACTCCAAATCATTGTGATATGTATGAATATTTATGATGAAGTCATAAGGTTGGAAATGATATATGATCAACATATTCATATGATGGAACTGAAAACCTTAATAATGCCTCAAATTTTTATGATGAAATCCTACTAAACTATGTTCAAAAAAATAGAATTATGGTCAAAATGAAAATCCTTATTTTTAGGAATTATCCATTTTTTCATAAACTCCAAAATCTTGATTTATGTATGTTTCTTCGAATGAACTATTTATTTCTTTAGGACTTATAAAAACATGTTTATCTTGTATCATTTATTCATAAAATGGATGTTGGATTTACTAAAATAATTCAAAACTACTCCAAACACACTTCATAGGTTTTATAACATACAAAACACTCATGATAGATTTTTATAATGAACTCTTATGCCTTCCTGGGTTCATCTATTATCAATCAATCATGATTTGTCTTTATATTCATTAATCATAACAATTGAATATAAAGGATAGATATTTGTTTCCAACATGATGTGATCTACTCATATGTGTTCTCTTTTTTAGGATCCAATGAATCTATCATTCCAACTACTCTATGTAATTTTTGGATTTTTCTTTTATATTTAATCATTATGGGAGTATCCCCACGTTCATTGGTGGATACTCACTTCTTCATCCTTGATACTATATTTTATATCTACACATTGATGACAACATTTTAAATCAATAATGATTTATAGAAAATGAAATTAAATAGCTTTTTTACTTTAATATCCCCCATTGTGTTTTATTCAATTCTAATTTATATGTAATTCAGATATATTATTGTGGATGATGTAATATTTTCCCCAATATTTAATAATAAATATAAAGTAAAAATCTATTCCCTCATTATAAAAATAGTAGGTTCAGGATTCAATATCTTTTTCCCCTAAATTTTATATACCACTTGATATATTATAGCACTTGAAATACCAAAGGATACCACAAGAGATTTGACATCCATATATACCACTTGATATTAAATGGAATTATCCTCTTAAAATTCATCTCCATATTATTATTTCTATCTAGGATGATTTCAAAAAAATATCCTCACCATATGATATCTCTACCCCTTTTATATATTAAATAAACTCCCATTTAATAGATTTATTTTAGAAAGAACCACTTTTTATATGATGTAGGTTGTTTTGAGAACTATAATTCAGTAATGCACACAATGAAATTACAAGGCATCGCATTTCTATTAGAACTGTGTTATTTAGAAATTATCAATTATTTTTTGCTATCTAAATTATTTTAGAAAACTATTGTTATAGGTTTATACAACATGGTTTTCTATATTTTACATTGGATACTAGTCCCTGACTTTCAGAATTTGAGGACTACACAAATAGATTTTGAATAAAATATTATAACCTTGACTCACATAAAAATCTATATCAAAACACTTAAAATTCTAGGACCACCCAACTCTATTATATAAAAAAAATCACCTTGATAAATTTAATTTATACTTTTTAAAACAATAATGGGAGAATAAAATTATACTTCAACCTTAAAATTTTAAAGGGTTCTCAGAATTTATAGATTCAATATAAAATATCAATTTTTTTTCTTAAATAATATTTAAAAACCTCTACATTATAGGATTATCGTAATCCATCATTACCGTATCTTCCCATAATTTATTAACCACTTAACAAATATGGGGTGGGTGGATATTTTAGATACTTACAATCTTGAGAAACAAGGATGAGAAAGATTCCTCAATCCAAAGACTCATGTTCTTATAGTTATAAAATTTCTAGACCTATTTATACTTATATATCAATTCACATTATAAGCTTATAAAATGTTAATAATATTGATCTTATTTCCATATTCACTTATATTATTATCTAGAATTGGATTATCTACTTTATAAAATAGATCAATTGTTTCTTTTCCATTATGTTCTAGATTTTGATCCAACTATAATTGATTGGATAATACTATTATAATATATGTAGGCTCGTTTAATTTCTTCTCATTCGGTTTTGACTAGTTCTTTATAGGAATAGTGTTTGACCATGTGTTCAATGGTTCTTTCCATTTTGATTTTATTGTCTCTTCTTGTGGAGGAAACCATCTCATATATCAAAACGCACTCTATCCTTCATTTTTACACCACCCATTCACTACTTTATATCCTTTGACTTTACCATTATTTTTAATGTTCTCATAATTTTGAAATGGATTGTACACCAATATTTTAGTCCATCTATCTCTATAATTGATATAGTCCCTTATTTATTTGACATTAATGTACATATTGAACAATTTCATTTGATGGAATCCTCTAAAATAGTAGAGTCAGTTCATTCTGGGGGGTTTGAAATATTTATTATCTTCATTCATTATTTTTTAGGTTGAGTTAATCATCGATGGTTTAGAAAACAAGGATTAAACATATTATGTCTTAAAATAATTTCCAACTAGGCTTGAATCTATATTCGCTTCCGTAACTAGAATATATGTAGTAGGATTGTACC
Organism: Viscum album; assembly: GCA_963277665.1. NCBI lineage: Eukaryota > Viridiplantae > Streptophyta > Magnoliopsida > Santalales > Viscaceae > Viscum > Viscum album. Next base: position 408,022,653 of record OY728128.1, on the reverse strand, counting down.
AGAATTCATCATTACCATGACAACTGATGATTCACATCTCACATTATTTATTATAAATTTCAAATTCATTCAAAATGGATAGATTGTTCACTTCATGTTATGTCTCATCCACTTTATATTGGTTTCTTCAATATTTTTTACCCATTAATTTTTACCTATAAAATTTACACATATTGATATATTATACTAGAATTCAATATACTTATATACAAACATCATTCACACCAACACCTACAAATTAACCTTATTACTTTCACTATTGGTAAAAAATATCAGTATGACATGCTTGCTTATTTTTTGAATAGAAATCTAATAATATAGTATCGTTACAGGGTATTGTTTCCCTAAGACATACCCAAATTAATCCATTACATTTTTAATGTCATACCACCATTTTTCTCCTTTTGTTTATATAAATTTTTTACTTTTCTATCACATTCAGATATATTAGATTTTGTAATATCAAATTTAACTAAAATATGGGATATATTATTCCATGACATATATGTGGGGTATTGTTAATATGATATCATAATCTATTCAAAACTATTTTTTCATTATTTTATGTAGGTCTCACTAGTAAATTCTGAGCGTAAAAACACATTTTCTCTAAAAATTGGGAAGTCCTAGCTTTGTCTTCTAAATTATTCATTTTTATTTTAATCTCTAGAAGTTTATTGTTCGGAGTGGTAATTTCATCTTCAATTGATCTCAAAATATATTCCTAATCATTCATCATATTTACTAACTAATTATCATAAATTTTAATAGTATCTTGAATCTTCTTTTCGAGATCATCTACATGGTTTTCCGTAGTGTATAATAGATAATCCCTTCCATCCATTACTACATTATGGTGTTATTCATTCGCATAGTGAACTTAAATTTTTAAATTTATAATCACTATATTTTAAAATAAATATATTTCATTTTATTCGTGATTTAGGGGTAATATTTTATTATAAATTATCATATTTAATCTTTTTTCACAAACATAGGGAGAGTGTAGTTAGATATTATATTATTTACTAATTATTTTTCCATATTAATGGTCTATTACAATAAATATGATTTTTTTAAAATAAATACCTAGATAAATCATAACATAAATGTAATAAAATCTTTATGATAATTTATCAAGTAATTTTTAGAATCATAATAAATTTCATATAGTGACTCAATACTACTATATTATTCACATGTTAATCTTATTAAATATAGTTAGATAATGATCAAAATATTTAAAAAATAAATCCTTTCCATTCTGGTTACCTTTAGCTAATGGAATCTATTATTCCTTATTCAAACACATTATATTTTTCCTATCTCTATTATTTAGTCCATCAATTCTTGTTTCCCCTCAAGATATATTCAATCAGAAATGTAAGTATGTTCTTCAATTTGATATTCTTTTCTAAACATTTAAAAGTACTTATGCATATATATCATATTAATCATGAGTTTCATAAGAGTTAAATAACATTATGAAAGAGTTTAAAATACTTCAAGTATATCAAAGAAGAGGTTAACATATCTCTGATACCACATTAGATGCCCATAGTATTATTCATACACACCTATGAGGGGGTAAATCTGTTCTAAATATATTTCAAAAAATAATATTTTTAACTTAACCCATTTTGGTATTTTATCCCTTGTTGTAATTTAAATAATGTATATATTTTTTTATCTTTTAATCCACATACTAAAACCACATATAATACATAAATATAAATATTATTCTCACGTGGTAATTTTAAAAAAGTTCATACCAAATGTAAGAAACCAACCCTTTTTCATGTAAACTCCCATTGAGTCATGTATTATCAATTATAATCAAATCACCTACTAAAATGGGTGTTTATGTATCATCCTAAAACAAATATTTCCAAATGAAATAAGAAATTGTTCAACATATTATATAGGAAAACTTCCTCCTCTATATTATGTAATTAGATGAAGTCTTTATACTACATTCCATAGATTTCAACTTCATTTTATTCTCTTTATCATTTATGAAAAATCATGTCACAATAATTCCAAGTATTTAATTTCACCCATGATGACGGTATTATTCTTTAGATTCTTATATCTATCAATTATAATAAGGAATTCAACTAACTCAAATGCAACTTGGTCTCTACAATTACCTTGAAAATAGTTCATACCATAATATGTGTTTGAATCCTAAATTAAAATCTTATTATTCTTCAATACCATATGAGTTTAATAAGTTCATCAATCACTTATTCTTATACTTCATCTATTTTATAAGATGCAATGGACTCCTATATTCTTCTTTGAGTGTTGTAGTTCTCTCAGATTCCTATATCGCACTCATGTGAACATGAAGAGTATCCCCAAAAATAGTTTACCAATTTTTCTATTTCCATTTTCTCAATCTCCTCCAAAAATGACAGAGATAGGTGGAGATATTAATTTACCATTTCATTTTAAAAGTCCTATAAATATAAATAATGTTTAAAAATTAATCCATATTGTAAAATAACTATTATATGATATCATTTTTGAGAACTAATTATAATCATGTGATGCTTTTTCAACTCATGTTGTATTCTAAGAGTACCCTTAATAAATTTTCAACCTCTGTGACACATGTTGAATATGTCTCTAAATATTTTATAAAAAATGAAAAAACTTATCCATCTTATAAAAATATATAAATCACGTGATCTTTGTAATTTATACTAAAATAATATATGTATCATGTAACTCATTCAACAGTGTGAGACATTCCATAAAAATGATAAATTATTTAATATCCTATTTGTACATGGTAGAAACATCTTAACATTTATATCAAGAATTAAATCTATGAAAAATTCACAGACAACGATCATAGTTCCTCTATAATAAAGCCATGTCCTCATATCATTATAATATAGGATTTAATGTTCATCATGAGGTCGGATGATACTTCAACTATATTTTTCATTAAAAACAAATAAATAAATTTTCAACATCCTGAAATATATATATTGGAACTCCTATTTCGATATTATTCAAAACCAAATCCCATAATTTCATGAATAAGAAATGATGTGTTTTGATTTCTTGATAATAGAAAAATAATGTTCATTTTTAACATTATTCATAATTCATAAATTTTGGAACTCCGTTTTTCTTTATCAATTGATCTTCATTCCCCATAGATAATTATCTCCTTATCTCACTTTTCATTATTAGATAATAATCCAATATTTTTATTAATGGTGCTTATATCATTATTTAATATATCTTCCAGCATCCCAAATAAGGACATATTCATCAGTTTCAAAATTTGTAAACATGATTTAACATCTAGTTAAACATAAAAAAATTAAGTGTTGAAACATCACACTAGGATATTCAAAAACATATGTTTAGTAATGTTTATTATTTATATTATTACCATTATATAAATAAGAATTATGTTTATATCAAAAGTAATTATTTTATTTTCATGATAAAATTATAGTATAATTCAATTTCTTATAATCACAAATCCTTAGCTTCAATGAATTATAACCAGTGGTAAAAAGGATTACACTAAATTCATACTGTTAATATTATAATGACAGAGTCTAGTAAACCCTTATGATCAAGACATACATTGTGTCTTGACATCTAATGATCATTAAGCATACTATAAATATTCATGGAGATAAAAGAATCTTTATGATGAAGTCCCATGGTCGGAAAAGTATTACAATCAAGAAATTCAAACAATGGAAGTCACACATTTACATTTTATCCATAATGTCTATCATTATATTTAATATTTCAAAAAAATACATGGTTTTGAGCTTTTAATGGACAATGGTCACAACCAACATTCTTGCATTCATTAACTATCAACATCTGAGTTAATTCTGGTTCACTCATGGATTTTATTCTATGGTATTATATTAAAAAAGTAATAATATTTTGGGTAATTCATATTGATTGAAAGCTTTTTCCAAAAACATTACCTACCTATGTTTCCCTCTTATCATCTTCCCTTTACTACCCAAGACAGTAGCATATCATAGAAGGCAATGGAGTCTCACCAATGTGATGGGTGACTCTGTATCAACACATAGATTCCCCATGGATGAGTTATACAGTTTGGCATTTTCTTAGTGATCTTCATCAAATATAGATGATGATAGTGACTAAAACTTTACATTTTATGATATATAATGTTATACATTTTATAGAAACACGTTTTTGGTTTATTTATTGGTTATCATAGTTTGGATTTATAATATTTTTTACCTACAAGGATTAATTATCAAAAATCCGAAGAAAACTAATAGTGGTTTCATAGAATTACTAGGACATAAGAATCTAAAAAACATGTTCTAAATTGAATATTTATCACCATTATGATGTTATATAATCATAGATTATTGATGATATAGGTGATATTGTTGAGTCTGGTGTCATAGGTTTTAATGATATATTAGATATTATGGTTCCTTCTAATGAATGTTACTAATATACGAGTTTTGATACAAATGTTATTTTTTGTGACATTTAATATCACATGGGTTAGTGAAATTTTAATACTAAAAAATTGGTTCAAAATCACTATCCTTTCATAGGTCCTCTTACTGATTGTTAGTATTAAACAAAAATATATTTAACCTAACATGGTATTGTGTGTGATAATACTATATATATTTTAAAACACTTGGTGTTAATTTCATTTATGAGGTGAGTTAATCTCATAGAATCATGTAGACATGAAACTCGGTGTTTACTCCACTTATGCCTAATGAACATAGTTGTTAACATGTCAATGGTCAAGGTTCATCTAGGAAGTATCACTCAAACAACTTCTCTACGTTTTTTTGGCTCAAACCACTCTACAAGTATTCCTAGATAACATTATGACCATTTTATATCCAAATTAAATAATATAGAACATGTAATAATATTTTTTCAACCATATAAAATTTTGAAATTATCAAAATATTTCAACCCATGTGCTAGAAATTTATTCCCCAAGAATAATAAAAACACCACTTCTGATAATACTCTTTCTCTCTATAATAATATGGATGTAGTAATTCATTATTATTATTATTTTGTAGTTATAGTTCATTATTATCTCATGAATTAATTAAAAATTTACATAATATAGGATGAACTCAATTTTATAATGCACATAAAATGAATACATAGAAATTCCACCCTTAGAATGAAGCACAAAACAATGGAAGGGGGGAGAAGATATTATTCCTATGAATATCAATAAATGTGTATTTTTTTTATAAAATGTTTTACCAAACTACAAAAAAATAAATTTTTAAGATTATTAGGTTCAATGGGGAAACCAAAAATGAATGATTCAAGGGTTTTGAATATTTCAGAAATAAAAAAAAACCAAGTTTATGTTCAAAATATTAAAAACTGAAATATAAATTATATATTATATATATGTTTAAACTAAATATTGGATGAATAAAATATAGAATCATTCATAAAGGGATCATGATCGTTATATTATTGAAATCATTTATTAATAGTGTTTTTGTATCTTGGAATAATGAATATTTTTTCAGAAAAGTTTTCTAGAGATGATGGAGTATAAAAGATGAATTCTAAAAATATTTCTCCCAAAAAAAGAATTACGTAATGAAAACATGGTTTACCATTACTCGACTAATTATTTCTCAAATGTGTTTGTATTTTTCCCTTATATAGTGGATAAATAATTTATCATCCCTTGTGTATATCTTTTTTACCCTTACATACCATTTAGAAACACTGGGAGAACATTATGTGAAGCCCTACTTACCCTAATGTATATAGAATAAACTAACAAGTATCCTTACACAAGCTGTGATCTTCCCTCATGAAAGGATCATAATCTATGGATTATATTTGCAAAAGCCCTATAAATTCCAACATTACTTAAAATGGTAATTTTTTACCCTTATACAGTGCATTACTACCCTTACGCGGTCCCTCAAGTAACCTTATGTGGGGAATAAAGACAAGAATTTACCCATATGTGGTGTATAGAAAAAGTGTTTTACTATTATAGAGTATTTATAAAATTCATCTACCATTATTTTGTGTCTCTTTTATAGTTATATAATTCATATAAACCATGTTTACCATTATGATGCCAATGAGAGATATTATTTACTTGTAAAAGACACCATAAAATCATATATAAGGGTTATTATTATTAAAAAATAATGTATTCACATAAAATATATATATATATTATAAAAAATATGGTTTAAGGATCAATTAGAAATTGATAATATTACAAATATAAGGATAAAATTAATTTTATTAAGAGTAAATGATCTTATATAAAAAAATTAAAATTTTGGAATTACAAACACAACAAATTCAATGTAATATTTTAAATAATAATGTTTTCTGTTAGAATAACACTCTAAAAAAATTTAGAACAATATATTATATAGAAATAATGGTTTTCAGGTATTCACATTGATGAAAAAATTTGTTATTTAATAAAAAAATATTTCTTACAAGGATATTTTAATGATAATATAATTTTTTAGATGATGTTGAAATAATTCATAGATATATATATCTTTATAGTTAAAAAATAACATATTATAAAAATAAATAAAAATAAAAATATAACATTCGAGACAAAAATTTATGGAAAGGGTTATAAATATGATAATGATGGACACTATGTAGACAAATAAATTAATTAACATCATATCATTAAATGTTGTGAAGAAAAACAGTTTGAATTTTTTCATGGAGTTTAACATTTGGAACATGAATCCTATGTCATCACATTTTTCAATATTGGATACTTCTTATACATTTCTCAATAAAGAGTTTAATGAGATATTATTTTCAAAATAACACATAGATATATGTAAATTGTTTCTGATATATTTAATGAGTTTAAACACCACCAAATTATTATAAACATAAGGATGATGTGGTAGTATATCATATATTATATAATTGATATAAACATATGTATTATTTTGATAATTTTTTTATATAAGCTCTGTAAAAATTATCATTTCATAAAAATGTAAATCCTTGAGTTTTTCTACATTCATTTTGGAATCATATACATATATACTAATAAATGTACCTATAAGTGAAATGATATTTATCCCCTAATATTATGATATTGACTTACCCTTAACTGATGATTTTTATAGTGAATTATAGGTGATAATAAATTGATAAAGAAAGTGTGAGTATTAATATTATATCATGGTATATAATATGTTTATATGACACAAAATGATATTTTAATACTAGATGAACCATGAAATATTCCACATTGACTATTATAAAATTATTCATTGTTATAAATTGTTTGCATGGTTTATATTTGGGGTCCTCAATAATTGAGGATTATTAGATAACTATCAATAGATCCTTCCTACTCTAATACATTAATTACACATTCCATGAACATTTATTAATCATGGGTGGGTGGGTTTTTTACAGATCATGCCATATATTGGTGATTAATAATGTAGGGATTATCACTCTATTATGATTATAATGACATCTGATTCATTGATTGAGATAGATTTAGTATGTGTATGATCTTACCTAGATAGTAAAATTTATGTGCTTATATATTTTGGTGAAGTCAATATGATGTTCTCAACTATAAATTTGAATGATATGTGTTATATTAATTAACCTTGTAGTAATATTCTTTGGGAATTGAAAATGTTTGAGTTTACTATATAGGATTAAAAATATAAGTGCATCATGTTCACTATATTTCATGGTCAAAGTGAACATATTATAATTTATTCATATATTTGTTGTGGCAGGAGAAAATAGTTATTGAGATACTTGTTCTCAAAAGATATCATGTGATATACCTTTTGTATCTTGAGTTTGATTGATGATTATATAGATGTTATACATTTTTTATGTTTATGGATTTAGTGATTCATATTTATTATCAATGAAACAATGAACCATGGGGTTACATATTGTAGTTGATGGAAATAGGATTATGTTTTCTTAAAATAGCTTCTTTAAATGTCTATTACAGTTTATCCAAGTGGTTATCTTTGATATTTATTCATAAGGAATTTCATATAATGTGATGCAAGGAGCAGTTATTGATAGATTTGTAAAAGTGTTTTATCATATATCTATAAGGTGTTTTTCATATGGTTTCCCATGTTATTAAAAATGATATAATATATAGTTAAATGGAATGAAGTATAAGATGAATCATTGCAATCTGTATGTTATTGATGTTATAACATATATATATATATATATGTAATGTATATATACTAATATCGTGGTGCACAATATTGATATGTCATGTGGTGTGATATATAGAAACTGAGCCATTAGATATTTTTTTTGCATTTTCAATATTTTATAAAATTATATATTGATACTATTTAACACTACTATTTCTATATAATATTTTATGATAGTAGTAAAATGATAAATGGTTTAACATTTAAATCCCGACCAAAACAAGTATCTTTATATTCGAAGATTCATATGATGAATAAATCAGATGATTTTCAAGTCATTTGATTGAAGCTGATGTAATTGAATGCATTAAATCATATCTTATGAGTTGATTCATGTTAACTTGAGAAAATACATATGGTATATATAATTTACATACCCATATGATTGGTTGTGCAAGTTTATGTTAATATTTTAGAAAAAACACACTATTCATATGAAATTCTGCTCACCTACTCCCATAACCCCAAGAGACACTACCATTTCATTGAATATGTGAGAGTCCCACCCATGGAATGGGTGAGATTGTATCATCCTATGTTTTCATCATAGAGGATGGATTTTATTTAGATTCCTATCTATTTTCATCATTACAAATGGATCAATATAGTTTTTGTAACTCTTCATTGTAAGGTGTGAAGTGTTATTATTTTTTTAGTAGTGTGATTTTATGATTATTGTATGGTCATTATAATTTTTGCGTCTAATTTCTTTATATATATACATTTATATATAAATCAAACTTTAAAATCCCATTAGTAATGAACCTTTATGGAGGAACCTTTTCTCATTGATTTGTATACATAGATTGAGGGAGTATCAAAGACCGTAGATATATGACATGGGCACCATGTATATAGAGGAGTACCTAATTCCATTAGTACTGTGTGATATACTTTTACCTCCTCAGTTCCATGGGTTAATGTATCCAATGATGATTAGGGGGACCCGTTCCCCAAGTTAATGGAAGAGTAATGATCTTGAGGAAGAATATTTGTTACCCACACCCCATCTCTCATTCTACCTGGGGAGTACCTTTCTTTGTGTCTAGTATGATCATATCATCCAAACCTATTCATTATTTCTATGAGGATAAATAAATATTCTATATGATACATGATGTATACGTCCTAATGTGGTGAATATAATCACACTATCACAGTCCACATTGAAAAATACTTAGGAAAGGATCTATCCGTTCCTTAATCTTCCATATGAAATAAAACATATGAAACCACCCATGTAGGTATATATTCATGTCATTATCTATAGGATTTTTCAATGTCACAAAATGAGATATATTTTCATGTTGAAATACCTAACCCACTAACTATACTCTAAAAGATAAACTCTCCATTCTCTAATCACGAGCTATTGTCATCCTGACACTGCAATCCACACGTTCATATCAGAGCTTCTTCCTACACACATGAACAAGAACTATCACATTATGGATCACAATTCATATCATTATAATTATAATTCATTTCATATACTTTATAATAATTCCAATATAATATTGTACACCACTAGTATGGCGTAGTTACATAGAAACACATTGCTTTGTGACATGATCCTACTCACTAAAACCTATAAGATGTGCCTCCACATACTATAAATAAAACTACAACCCATAAACATAAATAATTATCGATTATTCTCAATCAAACCATGAAATAAAAATTATGGTATTTTATATAAATATAAATCAACAATATAAAAACATGAAAATAACCAACAAGGGTTCATCTCAAAAATATAGAATAAATGTAGAGTTCTAAAGGAGCTTCACAACACTGAAATATTTTATGGATTGATAATAAAATATCTGGCGGAATAAAATAATATCATGTCATAAGGAAGAATGATATTTTATGTCCCCAGTATCATAGGTATCTATAATCAATCCACCAATATTTTAGAGGACGAGGGGGAAAATTAAAATTCAAGTGATAGAGAGGGTTCAACTAGTATTTATAAAGAACCCATACATTGGTCCCCTTCATAGTCCAAATCCTAATAGATAAAATATAATTCCTAAATGATGAACGTAAAGTATTGTGAAACATGTAGCATCATACAACATAGGAACTCTATTAACATGAGAACATAATATAATGGTATGACAAAAATCATTTAATTATTTCCTAAAAAACTCAGTGTAATTTTATAATTATAAATTACCTTACTCAATCATGGATTAACACAATTTGAAACAATATAAATCATCGATCATAGTGTAATGTAAAACATAAAGGTGAAACACATCCTACATTGGATGAAACTTAGTGTTACATACCAATTGTTCTTCCTATTTTATGTTTATTCAAGGGTTCTACACTCATCATCTCACAATTTAAACACCATAGCGCAAAGGAAAAATAATGGCATGATATAACATACCACACCATAATGAAATAACTAATTCAAAAAATAATTATGGGTTCAGGAGAAAAAATTCATGTCCCAATAATCTATATGGGGATAGTTTTTTGATCATTATCACACTGGATTTATGCTCAGGTACTCGGTGGAAGATTACTAGATACTCAGTAACCAATGGAGGCGTCCTCATTTGAAATTTAAACCTAAAGTGCCTAAAATTTCAACATTTTATTTTCTAACCTACTAACCATCTACTAACTATCATTTTTTACTTTCTATGATATCAAAAATGACCATTATATTTCAATTAAATTCAAAAAATTTCTCATTTTCTCATTTTGAACTTTTAATTTTATCCAATATAATATTATAATTAATCTTATTAGATCACAAGTCGTTACATCATTTATATTTAATACTAAAAAAGATTAATATGAACATTATCGACATTAGAATTATGGGTTGGGAAAAGTTGAATCTATATCATTAGTAAAATAAACATGGATTAAGACACAACGTTATCAATAATTTAAAAGAACTAATAAAATGGGTAGACTTATCTAAGCGCCGACAATTTCAATAAAGAAATAATTTGGAAAAATGATATTTTGTAAGGATTAAATATGTTCATCCTATAGTTGAGGATAATGATGAAACATTATGAGTTAATTATTGAAACATTAATATTAATCATATGGATTATGAAAATAAAGTATATGGTTGGTCATTGATAATGAATATTCAATTGAAAAACACTTATGTAAACCATAAAAAAATACTATTTCAATGCCATTATATATAATCTTTTATGATTCAGTATGACCACTTAATGATCTTGATAAATAATATAATTCTTCATAATAATATAGTGATAGGAATCATGTAGAGGTCTTTACCAACACATTTTTTAACAATAATAAAGGTTCCTCATTGACAGTTCTAAAAAAACCATTTATAGAGGCCAACCATTCCATCCGTTTGTTTTTATCATTGAGGGAGGTGAGAGTATTTATTATTTAAATAATCAAACATGAATTTGTGTGCAGACACATATATTATTTATATTAAAAGTAAAATGTTAATAAAAATATTATCAAAACATAAATATATAGACGTACATAAATTTTTGTGTTTATATATTAATATATTAAAATATTCATTATGTTTGTGAGTAAATGTTTAGATATAAATATTTGGATATATATAAAAAAATTAAAAAATTACACACACACACACACACACACACATATATATATATATATATTCAAATATATGTGTGCCTATGTCATGACCCAACCCACTGAGGCCTAACCTCTGACTACCCCATTCTGGCTTCCAATAGTCCAGGGGATGGAACCAATGCCGACTAGGCATATCACACCCATTGGAGAAATAAGTCTAATGTACCTATAAACATGCACAAATATCCAAGACCATACAATTCTGAAATGTAATGAAACTGAAACCAATTCATGCATACATCTATGGTCCCAAAACAAGAGTAAGATAGTAAAGTACTGAAAGTGATAAAGGGGGACAAATTCAAGTCCAACTAAACACTAAAAAGAGTCCAACCTGCTCTATGGACTAGGAATACTATAAAATTAAACCACCATGAAGACACCTCAGTCTATCAATATCAATCTATTCTCCAATAAATACTTATGCTTCGAGGACACCATCAAATGGCCCATCATCTCCATTATTAATAAAACATACAGGCAGGGATCATTCATGTGTTAATATTAAAATATCCAACACGACACCCCAAAAACACTAAACATGAAGCAGTAATAATACTCAGGTCATAATAATTCTATTGAAATCAATTAATACCTAAAAACTATATATATTCAAGAATGAAATTTCACCTCTATGTGATCTCAACCAAATTTTTAGCCATAGGATTAATCTTATAGAACTTCTAATTGTATGAAAATATACACTGCAAGAAATTACATAATTAGTTAAACTCATCCATAAGGTCATGATCATTGGTCCCTTACCAAGAAATCTCACTGGTCACACAAGAACCTGATGCTCAGATAGGGGGTCACACCCATGACTGATGAGGGACACCACAAACCCAATCTAAATCAACACACTATATAGGGGATCGTACTCCACAGATATCAAGAACCCTATGAAATGACCAAATAGATAGAGGATAAAATCCCTACTCAAGGAGTAATGATGATTCTAAAATCCCCACATAGGGTATAAAATGATAGAGAATCACACTCCAGTCTCATAAAGGGAAACCACAAACACCATCTGAGACTCATCTTCCATAGGGTATTACAATTACAATATGTGAATGTAACGAAACATTGTACCCTCAAGGAGATGCCCCAATGGATGATTCCCAATAGATACTAGTCTATACTGAATAAATAAAGGGATCCAACACCCTGAATAGTGGTACACATCATGTATAGGTACTACACAACATGTCCATCTAACCCATTGTATTCCCGTGTGGTTCTTCCTCACACGACATTTCAATATCCTTATACATGGAATTTCAGAATAGTATAAAACATGTAGAGATCATATTGAACTATTCCAATGACATATTGTGGTTACCTTTTACACAGGACCATTTTTGAGTGATTTGATTGTGATTACCTAATATACGTGTGTCAGTGTACTCTGGTCATGTTCGCACCAATGTAACCTTTGGATTACATACCAATCCAACATGAATGTTTCACATGTCATGTGATGGCGTCATGTGGTGTGTGATATTTAACAATATTCATACCATATCATTGTTTCCATGGGGTCCCACGTGATGTTTTATTATGGATTACACCCCATGTAGATTGGAAATTTCAAGTTCCATTATGATATTATCATCACTATCCACCACATAAATGAAGCCTTTGTCATCACCCAAATGCATAGATCTAAGGTCCTATATCCTTTTTCCCTCACAAATTAGATTATAGTCCTTAATCCAATCAAAAATAGATCTATAAATTCTATCTGTCACAACATCAAGTCTTTATCGCATAACCAACATAGGAATGGAATACATTCTATAATCCAGTATCATTCTTCCTTGAATCATCCATTGGCTTCCCCAATCCTAAAATTCAAACCTCTATTGCAATATTTACCCTTGGTATTGAACTATTATACATATGAACAATCATAAAATTATCGAATACAGGGTAATCATCAAATCTAAATCTAAATAAAATTCATATAATCATCATGTGTAGAAATGGGAGAAAAATACATAATTTATAAGATGGGAGGAATGAATCATATGCATTGTTTATTCATACTTGATATATTTTCATTGATTTAGACAAATTATCAGGAAATAAATAAAGAGAAAAAATATATACCACAATAGAAAAAAACCTACATTGCATGAAACAATTATTTTTCATCTAATTTAACTACGTTCAACATGTAATAAAGAATGAGATGTAAATTACAAAACTAATGTCCTGCATTGAGATCCAATCAATCACTGATGAAGAACAGTACTTCATTTCCTTCCATCGTGATATCCTTGAAATATTTTGGTGCAAGAACCTAGAATAGGATTCATTATAACATTGTCTTCCATTAATCCTCTAAAAGATGTTCTCCAAAATTTCCTTTCAATCCCTATGTTTTATGGATAAACCTCTGGTTGAATCATATTTGTGTTTAAATTGAAGAGCTCAGTCACAACATCATATAAAATAAATTTAATCAACTGAATAACTTATTTTATTAATTTCATACCCACCTTAGATTTTTTACAATCCAATGTCAATGACAAAGGTTATGTTGGATCTGGGGTAAAATATTATTTTTGAACTCAATGGTTCTCTTGGGTTTCTTATATCAAATCATGTTTTGGAGTTATTATAATTTTCTAGGAAAACAACATGTATGTGATTTTATTATATATTATATTTCAAAAAATAATTCTTCACACACGAGGTCTAGGAATATCATGTCGTCAAAACACCAAGATTTGAAAATAATCCATATAATATCCAATAGTAATACTTGTAAAATCTGATTCATTATGTACCCCCCACCTTATAAATTTTCATTCCAAAAATAGAAAAAAAACTACCCAACATGATTTGGATACTAAGCCCACATCTCGGTCTCCCACAACAAGGTTCTTTTATGAATATTCTCATTAACAAACCAAACATTCACCAGGGGAAACAATTTTCAATATATGATCTTATTATACTGACCATTGATATCCACTAAGTACACATCAAAGGTAGTTCCATCCCTAATGTCCAGCTCACCGAAGCATGAGAAAATGTGATGGGTGGTGCACATATCTCCTTAGTTAAACCACATGGAAGACATTCTACAATCAGTCAAACTAAAATAGTAGAGATAAGTGGTATGTCACCTCACCAAATAGAAATATTAGCTATAAAGGACAAATGAATCTTGGAGATATATTTTTTCTTTATTAAAATATATATATTCAACATTGAGGTGATACCCTAAGGAAAACATAGCCTCCTTCCTCAAACTCTAGAGGACTATATTTGTAGTATGTATAGAACTTATAATATCTCTGTGAAGCCCATATCTATTCATGTTTTACCTTTACCTTTTCTATCATAGCTCACACTAATTATGGGACTATAAGATATAACACATCTAGATCAGTCCAACGATGTGGGGACCTGTAGGGTAGCCCATACAAGGCATCGAATGGTTTCATACCATAAGAGGGATGGTATCATTTGTTGTAAACAAACTCTATAAAGGATAAGTTATCCACCCAAATCCAGTTAAAATCCAACATGCAAGACCAAAAAAATGTATTCCAAGACCAAAATGATATAGATAGTCTTGCCATCAGACTAGTGGTGAAATTTCATCCTCAAATTAAAATGACTTCCCAAGGCCTCATATAATACGCTTGATTATCCTGAAGAGAAATGAGAATCATGGTTATTAATGATCATTGAGGGAACTCCATGGATCCCTCACTCCATGGATCCCTCCTATATATTACAAATATAGGCTACTCAATATGTCTACTAGACTCTACACTCAATGTTCTAGGATGTGGAATAACATAGGGAGTCATTCTATGATCACCCAAATGTCATCATGTTCCATTAACAAATGTGTCAACTTCATCACAATGTCCATGGGCATCCTCTCCCACTTGCACTCTGGAACATCAAGGGGTTCATCTAAATATGCATGAACTTTGTGATCAGCCTTCACTTGCTGGAGAGTGAGACATAGATAGACAAACTATTCAACATAATGCATTGGTCCTGGATACAAAATATTATGTTCAACCTCCTAGTACATCTTTTACACACATGTATGTAATGGCAAACGGGGTGCATAAAAGACCCGCATCACCTCCTCTCATAATATCATGATAAACATATTTTATCCTCTAAAATTCATAGTATCCTATCGACATTTCGAATAACCATTTTGAGTAATTCCAAATGATATTTGTGTACATATGGTCTCACAGTTAGTATCTATATATTGACTGTCCACAAAAACTATAAAAGCGAGGGGGTAACAACTATAGACTATGAATATAAAGCACCATCCTTTTCCACTAAGAAAAACTACAATGAGGATATTTTCTTAGACTCCTCGGCCAACAACTGAGAATAAGATTCCCCATTGAGAGAATCTACTATTTTTTTCCATTCTAAGGAGTACAGATAATCTCAATGTAATAATACTAGAGGAACTATAGCCATATCCTATGTCTCATGTTGAGTTTTTTTTGAGATATTATATACATGAAACTCTTTTGGTGAAAGTAGACATTAAAATTCTTTCCCATCAGGTAGTGTTGCTATATATTCAATGTGAATACTACCACTAAAAACTCAAGATCATGGGATACATTATTTTTCATATGTGGCCTCAAATGAATTGAACCATAGAAAATCCTACATAAATAATCATCATAACACAAACAATCATAGTCCGTAATGCATTTCATAACACTACATATTCAACAGCCTCTATCAGAAATATCAATATGGGAGCACTCATCAACCTCTTCCTCAACACCTGAAATCACTTCTGTAACCTTTCAATAAAAATGAATGTCATGTCCTATTTTTTAAAAGAATTCAAGGTTTTTTCCACTCTATATAAATTGGGTAAAAACCTCTAATAGTACCATGTCAATACAAAGAATCTTTCCACCTTGATAACCCTCTTAGATGGATCCCAAGGTATCACTACTTCTTCTATTGTCAGGTCCACTACCAATCATGCCTCTGAGATGACATGTTCATTGAATTGTATTTCAATAATACAAAACAAAAAAATTAAAGCATCACATATAGTATGTGATCTAATAATGTGTCCAGGACCATTCTTAAATGTCTCACATGATCCTACTAGGATTCTGATTACAATATGATATCATCGATGAAAACCTCCACAAATCTATCTATAAAGGATTATATATTTAGTTTATGAGCCCCACGTACACATCTGGGGTGTTCTAAAAGCCACATGGAGTCCCTAAGTACTCATAGTGATAGTGACGACATCTAAATGTCATCTTCGGTATATCCTCATCATGCACTCAGAACAGGTGACAACCTGATCTATGGTAAATCTTGGAGAACCAGCATGCCCCTCTTAACTAATTGAATAGATTATAGATCCTTAAAAGTGGATACATATTAATCACGACTTCCTAATTAAGTTTTTTCTAATACATACAAATCCTCAATAACCCTTCCACCTTCATGGTGAACAAGACTGGGGAAACCTAGGGGGAACACCGATTCTCAAAAATACTTTCCTTATAAGTGATTTAGTTATAAATGAGGGATTACAAATTGATTAAATTTAAATGAGGTATGGGTGATAACGGGAAAATGGGATGAAAAAAAACTATATAAAATTTACAAATCATTTAAAGGGATATAAAATTGATTAATTGTTTGAGGGTTTAATAAAAAAAATTAATAAGATGGTTTTTTGTTGTATTCCATTAAAAACATTTAGACAACATGTAATCAGAAACGAATACATGTAAATGACTTTGCAACTATTTTAAATATATCGTGTGGCTGATTTTGATTCTAATTTCTAGAAGCTCTTCTCCTCTAGACAATAGTGAATTCACTAGGTGTTTGTGTTGGGTTCTAACATCCCTTCTAGACATTTTTAACGTGGGATAAATCCTTGGAATGTCATTTTGGTTAGTTTTATTCATTCTCCTCATTCTTCTCCAATATGTTGTGTTGAAATAATTTTACCAATATTGTTGTTGGTTTTGATCATGATCTGTATTGATCTACGAACCTCTTGATAATCAGTCATACCTTCCTCCTCATGGTGTTGGTACTTGGAAGCATTATCGGATCCTCAGTTAAAGGTAAGCGGTCTAAATATTAAACTTACGGTTTGATAACATCCATGTTTAACCAATATTGATATTGCCCTATCATTTTGTGCAACCAATATAAATGAATAAATGAATTGAATTATTCCTTAAATTTCTCCGGTTTAAAATCGATTTCTAAATATTTTATGGCTACCCATGTGGGGAAGAAACCATGATTATAATTGAGTTTTAAAATAGTTTAATGTATGTTTATAATTACATGTTACCTAAGGTGATTTCGTGTTATTAAATCCTTAAATAGTGTATTACATATTATTAATATAATTTTTAATCATTTTTCAATTGAATTGAACAAGGCATAAGAAAGTAGAATGGTAATTATCATGATCAACAGTTGATAATTATGTTGTGACATTTTGATATCCATGCTGTAGGATGTAGATATTGTTCTATATTGTAATGCATATATATTAGGCTCCACCATAGAACATGCACACTTATATGATGTAATAAATAAATTGAGTGATCTTGGACCAGTCCCATGATGTAAATCATAGAGGTATTTGACACCGAATGATGTAATGTTTATAAGGAATTATACCAGATTATCGTGACTATACCATGGTTATATAGTTGTGGATAGAATGGCTGTAAGACATGACAAAAGCTATACCGATAATTCAGCAAAGATGGTTATTTTACATTAGTTATATTTTTGTGGTTTTTATGGTCATTAGACATGATAAGAGCTATTCTTGTATGGCATCGAAGTATTTATTTACAATGGTTATATAGTTTTGGTTGGTATGGTCATAAGACATGCTCAGAGATATTATGGAATGGTAACAAATCATGTTATTTTACCTTGATTATATTGTAGTCCCAAACATGGTGATAAGATATTCTCAGTGCTATTGTTTAATAGTTCTGAAGACGTTCATTTATGTAGGTTATATGGTTGGTGTTGGAATTGTCCTAAGTCTTTCTCGGTTTTACTCTATCATACAAATGAAGTATGATATTGACGTATTTTATTAATTGTTGTATTAATCAATACACATTTTTATAGCTTTATTGCCTAAAGTTTATATCATGTGGATTTTTATTAGATTTGATGTTGTCGACCTACTGAGATATACTCACACCCTATTTAGGTTACCGTTTGGTACCTTGGAAAATTATGTAGATATTGGTTTGACAAGGTAAATGAAACTTGTTGATGATTTCTTGTTTTTGTATGAGATGGATTTTGGATATGGGAGTAATGTGGGGTTTGAGACTTGAGACATTGAGCCATTTATTTGAATCTTCTAGTCATTTCATGTATTTTTATTGCATGATATTTAGTTATATTGCAGAACATCATTACATTATTCATTTATTATTTATTAGATCATTAAATTGGGAATTATTATTATCTTAGTCTATGTGTATAATTTGACTATTTTTCCTCTTATTATGATTTTTTATACTGTTATGACACTTCAGACCATGGTTTATAATCTCAACCATATATACATTACACCCTCGATGATAGTCGGAAGCCTCTAGCATATGGGGAGGCAATCTTAAGGTCTCGTTAAAAACAAGTTCTGGCCATGTGATAGAGTGTTGGATTGAGGGATGTTACAAAATATGTCTATATGACACAACCAGAAAGGGATGGTGACATCATAAAATGGAAATAAAGGTGTATATTACTGAAATACAGTCTAAGATTAATGTATGAAACTATATAATAAAATATTAATTTTGAATGAATGTTTTACATTTTTATATCAAGGGATATTGGGTGCACCATTTTTTTTATGTAAAATATGATTGTTAACATATGGGAAACAAATATTGGTCTTACAGTTAGTTAAAACAAAAACCAAAATAAATCTTCATAGATTGAATTTATGTAGAAAACAATGTTCTAAGAAATTATATTTAATGAGGTAAATCTAAGGGTTTTCTAGACGTACATAATAATTTATATTTCTGACATTGTATTGAAAAAATAATAGTTTGGTCAATTCAAGAGAGAGCTATTACTAGTGTATAATGAAATATATCTCTCTAAGTAAACATATTTGGGACATATGAAGATATTAATATTGTGATTTGAATTCCATATTCCTTATAACTATTTAATTTCACATATATTAGTACAAATGATGTGTACCTAGTATGTGGACAAGAAAGAAAACTAGTTTTCATTGGAAACAAACAGGTCTCCATAGGATCATTGTGATCTAATATAACATCTCTGCAATGGTAATGAGAAAGAAAAGCTCATTTAAGAAAGTGGTATCCATTTCTACAAATAATGAGTATGTTGTGGTTTCTAAGGCATCTAAGAAGAATTAAAAAACCATTTTTTTCTATAGTTCTTATAAACAAACCTATTAAGTAAATTATTATCAGAATATAATTTTTTATTCTCTTACTAGATAAGATGTAATGTCTTGGAAAATAAAAAAGAATAAATTCATGGATTACATCTCATGATGAGTTTTACTCAATGAGACAAGGTCACACATAAAATTATATAATATAATTGAAAACATTGAAGGACCATGAATAAAGAAATAACTCAGTATAAACATTTCTTGAATCACTTTTGATCTGACAAAGATGGTTAACAAGTTGTCTCTAGTGGAGGTGGGAGTGTTGTAACAGTGTGTTCCCTATACTCAACCTAAAGATTTCTTTTTATTACCATTACATGTTTAATGTTTTATATATACATTTTTTTAATACAATAATAGTATTGATATTTTTTCATCCAATATTGACATGGTGTTATCTATAGATTACATGTTGTCAAATACAAATAGTAGTTCCTAATTGTAATTATAAAATCAAGATACTATGATAGTAATTATAAATATTTGTCCTATGGTCTAGATACATCATACTGATAGGGAAAATATGATTTTTTACTATCATGTGAAGGGGGATTATAATCAGTGATTCTTATTCTATTGATGTTTTCACATGGTGATCTCTAGAAGTGAGATCATGAGGAAAAATCACCCAGTAGGAACAACACATGTTTTAGGTTCCATTTGATGTTTGTATCTATTGAAATGTGTATTGGACTATTGACATTAGATGATTGTCAATTTTTACAATTTGATCATGTAATTTGATTAATTTTGTAAATTGAAATAATTAATTGATGTTGAGATAGTTTGTGTCAGGTGTGTAATTGTTTGTATGGAGTTTGTTGAATAATCAAGATATAATTTATGGATCTATGTTGAGGTAGATATATCCCATGGGACCAAGTGGACCACGATGGTAATACATTCATAAATCCATGACCATGGTATATGAATGAAATTCTATACATGAATGTCATGAAATATATAAATAATCAATAGTATTATGAAATAAGTGTGCATATTTATTTATTAGATATCTTCAAACTAATAGATTATATTACTGAGAAAGTGTTCATATTAGGAATTCATAGCTATGAAATTACTTATATCCTAAAAAATGATGGGTTACTAGACTCTGCACTTGGCCTATAGGTGGGACTCACAGTTATTGTCATAAGGACATACGTGGTCACACACTAAGTGTATCCAAAAGTTCAAGTGATTTTGATGAATAAATGTTTAAGAATAAGTGGGCCTAACATGTGGGGTCTGGTGAATTTCCGAGTACGGCTGATCACAGTTAAAAATAATTTAATTATGTTATTAAATTTAATAAGTATTATTTATTTTCATTCTTATGATGTTTAAATGATTTTATCAGAAAATTGAATATGAAAAAAATATAATTTTTTGAACATACATAAGATATTCAAAGTTTGTTGAACGGTATGGAGAGATTATGAGCCGAGTTAATGTTTCATATTTTACCATGTAAATTTTTTTAGTGTTATAATTTAGTTATAAACTATTTTTGATATTTTTGAAAGGTTAATTAATTTATAAATGTGTGTAAATGTCTAAAAAATGTTTTTACTTTCTAGGGGACAAATTACAATTTTGGAAAGTATAAACTATTTATAAAAGATATATTTATCCTATATAATTATTGGCTCCACTATTTTCACGAATTTAATGAGATAATATCTCATATCCTATCTTTTATTGTTTTTAGGACGAGAATATAATTTAATAACATTGTCAGATCGATCCCTCTTTGTCAACCAAGTCTTCGTTGATCAGGACATCATAGGGATCTTATAAAATTATTAAATTTCATACACTAGCACCTTGGAAATGTAGATTGAAAATCCTAGAATTGTGAATCACATATTGAAATTATATATAAAATATATTTCAACATCTTACAGCTAGAATATATCGATGGTGAATGAATCAAAATGATGTCTAGAAACGAATGATGTACCATTAACGCTTTCATTTCATTTTATTTTTCATGATTATATTTAATCACAAATGATCCATTTATAAATACAAAAAATGGATTTTTAGGATTTAATTTTTTTACATGAATCCAAATTCAAATTTGCAAATTGAATATATTTCATGATTCCACTACACACTAGGTTTATATATATTATAAAACGAAAAAATATATAAAAATATTTTAATTTAATTTTAAACTGTAACATCCACTTTTAAATCCCTACCAAAATTTTTTAATGGCCATAACTTGGTCATCTACAAACAGATCGACACTTGTTCAATTTTTTTTGGATTGATTTAGATATTCCACCTAATAAATTGAAAATTAAATACTTTTTCTTCTCTTTTAATGTTCACATGATTACTCTGATATCAATTAATGTTACCAAGGCATATATCAGAACATGATGGGCCATGTATTTTGAAATTTCTATCTCCATAATGATGTAAATTCATTATCTTCATGATGTAATCCCCAATATATATCCTAAGATCTAATGTGAATTTAAAAATCCCAAAATAGATAAACAAAAATGTAACTTGTTTGATTGGGTAGAATGATTTACTACAACTCGTCGTCTGTGATCATTGCTCAATGGACCGGAAGCTGAACCACTCTACAACATCCACACATGATTCAATAATCTATGTGAAATCCAATCCTCTAGTTCTCCGTACCAGTTCAGAGCTCCAACAGTTCTTTCAATTTCAAAACAATCACCACAACTCCATTCTTACGATACATGAAGGCATCCTAGGATTGATTTATTGAACGACATCATTCTATATCAAAGGTAGTGGGAAGAGAGTGGAGATCTCAATACAATTTAATGAATTTATTTCATACTAGAATTGAGCTTAACCACTACTTATATAGTGAATGTGTAAAAATACCTTGTTAGGATTCTTGACACTTCTGTATTTGATTTTCACAAAATAGGTAATAAATAAATAATTATGATGAACTAACTAGGTCATAAATATTATTTATATTTTATCACAAACATATAATATATGTTAAATATATAATATATGTTAAATATATATTATGTGATAAACTCATGTTACTAACTCAACTGGTAATTCTCACTAATATTAAATGAACCTTGTATATTAAAATAATATCAGTTCATTTATTATTATTCCAATTATTTAATTAAACACAAGTAAATTATTTAAATTCAAAATTACAATAAATTATTCTACACACAAATAACATAGAATTTATTTATTTTTTGGTCATTAATCATTGAAAACTCTCATAAAACATGTGGTGTCAACAATTTCCTATATACCTATTCACTATAATAGGACAAAATCATAACGAAATTATTATGTGTGATTTTATAGGGCCTTATCAAAATAGCAATGAAAAAAATTCATAGACCAAGAGTGGAATATAAAAACCTATCATGGCCCATAAATTGGTAAGTATTAATCCTAATAACCAAAACCAACCTAGGAACACATACTGTGTATTATAATATCATTGTCACATAATATTTCATAAGGATGGACACCCACTTTTGAAATCATACTTACATTGATTAATTTTTTTTTTATCTAACTAGAAATGTTTACATTTGAATTATGTGTCCATGAATTTAATGAATTAACTTCCATTCAGATCAACCAGGAAAGAGATATCAAATCCTCAACTCAGAAGGGAAAATTTATATCTTGGCCATTCAACAAATGGCATAACCCTAATGATGCTTGCAACATAAATTACATCACCAAGAATTAATATTCACGGAATTAACCTTGCATAATAGTATGTGATAAAATGGAACAAATTCATAATAATCTCATGTTATGAGACCAATACACACGTCAATAGATAAGAAAATCCAATGAAACCCCAATCATATAGTGTTCCTTTTAGGTTTTCTACCCTCATCATCTGAATACTTGAGATCACCATGTGTGAAATTCATGAGAATAATTCACAATTACTATGATCTCTAAACACCAGAGAGTTAGACAACAACTATGTCGTATCAACATGATGTAACTGGACCATATAACATATATCTAATAATAATTTCATAATATCTTGAGTTTATAATTATAGACTACGATATTCTATAACCTTTTTATGCAGAAAATAATTTATGTACATTACAATTATAATAGTTGATGTAGAAATTCCTACACTATAATGGTAATTATACATCATGAAAATATCACTACACACATGGAATGGTAATAAAATATACTGATAATGTCAGGTCTAGGGAACCCAATTTAATAAAGAAAAGTGTTCTATAATAAATATAATGTTGCATAAAATTATATATAATTTAAAATAATGAAAAATGTACAACAGTCGGTCACCCACTGGGCCCAAGACATATAAAAAATAAAAAAAACTGAAAATAAGTACAACCAGATCTATTGAAAATGACTTTCCAAACTATATGTTCGGTCACCATAATACTCGATTTGTACCAACCTGATCTTGGGACTACACGTGAGTAATTTATATCAATAAATCAACAACAGGACTTATCCCTAACCATAATGATACATATTCTCCTAAGTAAAAGTATAAATCATCTTTATATTCACATCATGGTGCACGTACTGGGGGTGACAAATAAATCTTAGTAGGACACCACTAATGGGGAATATATATATTTATATATATGTGATGTTATAGAATGTGAATAAACATATTAAATTCCTAGAACAACTAAAAACAATAATATCTAGAATTAAAGATACAACTGCAAAAAAAAGGAGGAAACAAACATAAGAATGCATCGAACCAGTGTGTTTTAACCGAACAACTATGTTAAATATACCTATAGTTCTATCCCATGAAAATGGATTTGATGGGTAGCGGTCAGGAATTACTTCCAGTGGACTATAATTGATATGTATCATGGAACTCCATTGGAAGCTACACACCCAGGGCGAGACACACCACCATCCCCAGTGGCACCCATTCCCTCATGAAGCCCTTGGGCAGAGAGCCATGCTTCATCCAATGCTCACATTTGAGCATTCCCAAGGATCAAATTCATTCCTACATACATTGCCTATAATCCCAACTATAGAGACCTAAATATTGACGTAAATATAAATTAAATTACATTTTTTGAATATCTAATACATACAAAACAATGGACACCAAAGGACTGTAATAGTTTATTGTCTTTGGAAACTCGGAATATAATCTTCTAATCATGGTGAATGATTTTCAACAACTCCCATAAAGATTTCACCCTTCTGTTTTCATACCTAAAACCTTTATTTATATCCTGGGGAAAAGAAAACATATAAATGGTGAGATAAAATTCTCATTAATGGTATGAATGTATAAAATCAAACAAAACATATACAATTGAACATAAAAATATTAACATAATGTTTAAACATAAAAATATCGAGCAATGACATAAAACATGGAAGTACGTAAGGCATAGATAATAATGGGACATAAATCAAGATAAAATATCATTAGAATAAAACTTGTAATTATGGAAAAACATTAGCAAATTATATTATTTCTATAGTAGACAAGGCATTGCTGCCAAGACTATCTTAGTGGAAAAAGTCCCTTTCTAAATAGAGTTCACTACTCATTCCAGTCCAGTAACACTAAACCAGAATAACTTACCATTCAAGCCGGGTCTATCTCATGAGATATAAAACATTACCCAAGGAATTTGAGGGAGATATTGGTCCCAACCATCTCATAATGAAATCCTTCTTACGTGTGCCACAAAAACATAAATCATACATCATAGAAAAAACGCATGTAATAAAAATTGGATTCATAAACATCATGCCATCATAACATAATTGATATAAAACAAATAGATATCATTTCATCAAAAGAAACGTTATACCATGTAAATAATAGAGAAATTATATTTTAAAGATAATCATACTAAATAATGTCATCTTATATAGAAAATAGTTTTGACAAAACACTTGAAATAAATTCTTGAGGAAAATATCCTTTCTTCTTCAAAACCATTTTATTTTCAAAAAATGCTATGAAATTTTCAAATAAAAGGGTTTTATTTTTGAAAATAGTCATTAAATGTTGTTGAGTAATATTCTTGAATATAAGGCGTTATGAAAATGTAAAAATCTGTTCATGCAGTATAAGTTAAAAAAACGTTTCTCATACTTTTTCCGGAAAAGTCAAAAAGGTACCTCGTAACATAAACAAAAGAAAAATTCATTACATACCATGTAGTAAAATTCAAGAATGGGTAAAAATGACATTAAACATACATGGAACCATTTTTAGAAAATAAAGACTTTGATGATAAATATAACCCCAATAAATACTTATAAATAAACAATCACAGATAAAAATGAGATTGGAAAAGTTATCCCTTACTGTAGGTCCGATATGCATCGTAAATATCCGAACCTCCTTTATAATGATTTTAAAAATTTATTTTACTTATTTAAGTATAATATTCATTGTTATGATATCATATATGGTTCACTTATCACTTTATATTACCTGTTCTTTTCTAAATTCCATGTTAAAACAGCGTTTTGGGTAAAATCGTTTTATTTATCATACATGTTTGGACTTGGTGTTATTGATATTATTATTAATTATATCATGATTTACTTACTTCCAGAATTTAAATAATGATTTATATATCATATATATTCAGTATATATATATATAATAGATAGATAAATGAAATGAAATACACCATTAAGGGAGACCCTAGGCCATGTGTATGCATGAACGAAGTATTCCTTTTCTTATTGAGTTGAATGAAAGTAGGTAGATGTCATATTTATATAAAAATAAATAAAGTTTATCTATCATGTAATATATTTCATTATTTATTCATTATATATACTTTATAATCATTCATTAATGGTAAACATAGAGAATGAATCTTATCGCATCGTGGAGACGGAAATCCATACACATGCACAAGCGATGATATCATTCCCGTAATTACTGAATTTAATTTGGGTGGATGATAAAATATCTTAGAATAATTATTATGTTATAATAACTATATATAGTTATTATTTACACCATTATACACATCCAATTAAGGTGGTGGTGGAAAAACAGATTACACCACGACGTGGAGACGGTATTTTGTATGTACACACGTGCGATGATTTCATTGTATGTGGGATAGATAGAAGGTGAAATGGGGTTTTTTCATATTTATAATAACACATAAGAATATTATTGATAATTATTTTATTACTTTACAATGAAAAAATAAATAATAAATTGTTTAAGTAGAAAGAAACTTGAAATAATTAGAAGAAGATATTACCTCTTCTTCGACGCACCACTTTTAAGCTTCCTCTTAAGGAACTAGAGTTGGTCATTTGAGGAAACCAGAAACTATATAATGTTTCAAGGTAGGTTGAGAAGAGAAATTGTCAGGGTTTGGCCTAGCATGAATTCTCAAAACAGTGTAAAGAGAATAGGGAGGAGGTTCCCATTTATAAGGGAGGATAGGGGCACCTTAGAAAAAACATAAAATATAATTTTATAATAATTTCATATTAGATTTATAATATCTCCAAACTGATATATTTAAAATATAAATTGGGTATGGGTCGCAATAATATCAACCAATAGGTTTTAGACAAGTTTATGTAACTATTTTAACCTTATCATTTTGATTTAACTCTAAGTTAAATAATATAACTTTTACTGTGTCTTCTTGTTTTCTTACACTAAATGGTTAATAAACTAACTATAACAAGCCAAAAGAACCACAAGTGGTTCATTATTAATATATATAACCATATCAAATTCATTTGGCCTATGATATTTAGGAATAGAATAGAAATTAATAATATAATACATGTTTTAATAACTATTTTATGTAAATTTTGACACTATTTGGTAATTGATTTTTGCGAAAATTATAAAAACATGATTAGTTAGAACAACATTAATTGAATCAATTAAAACATGTCATATTAATCTAAAAAATTAGCTGAATTTATAAAAAGAGTCAAATTACATTTATTTGGGTATTTATAACATAAATTATGTTAATATTTCATTAATAAGATAATTAATGTATCATCATTGTGTAGTAAATAAATTATATTATTTGATTATAAAAATTATAAATAAAATACCATTATATAGGAAATCATTTTAATTTCTAATAAATAATTATAGTTGGATTTAACTTATTTATAACCCTGTATTAAAAATGTTGTAGTAATTAAACATTGATTTTTACTATTTTAACAATTCCTTAAATAAAATAATAATAAATTTCTTAATCCAATCCATGTGGACCTGAAGGGTAATATTATATTCCTAAGGTGGTTTTTGGTCTAATTACACTTATCCAACAGATATCTGATAGAAAATTCATCAACACTACCTCATGCCCGAATGGCATCCCGTGATCCCGAGCCTCAGCCCCGAAAATAGTCAGGCGCATCGCGCCATTTTGATCCGCTCGAAAAAACACGTCAAAAAGACTTATAACATGAGCGCAACAGATATCAGGGGAAAAAGATATATTCCGGCACACCGCACACGAGTGGTGCCACATGGGACCCACATCCCGGTCCTGAGACTCAACAGATGGATTGCACCATTACCATCCTCTCAAAAAATCACATAGGTTGGACTAATCACTTGTCCAAAACGGACACCTGCTAATAAAGATGGAAAATCATCGTAAATGCCCAAACGACCCTCGTGGGGCCTGCACCATCATGCAAAATTACAAGGGGAAGACTGCTCCAAACACGATGCCCTCGAAAAAACACTTAACATCGACTACTTGCACACCCCGAACATACGTCCCATAACAAAGTCGCTAAAAGCTACACGCAGCTCAAAAGACGGGTCGTGGCGCCCACACCTCAACTCCGGATTCAACGCCCAAAACCACCCTGGAAAGCATCGCCCCATCTGTAGGGTCCCAACGTGGCTGACGGTGCTGAAAACAGACATCAAATGCGTCTGCGCCGTCCAAAACAAAATCCCCCAGAAAAACATCAAAACACTTAAAGATGTGTCGCGCCTCCGAGGACCCTCCTTCCGGTAATTAAAAATTACCAAAACCATCTCAAAAACGGCGTCTTCACATGAGCTCCACGCTGCCGTAAACGATGCTCAAAACGGACACCCGTAGCAGAAAATACGGGCATCCAAAAACCAAGGGGGCAAGGCCCCTTGTGCTAGACCGGCTTGGACCAGCCGGTCCGCCCGGCCTAAGTCGGCCCGCGTCTTAGCCGCACGGGTCGGCCGCGGACTCGCGGTCCGTGCACATACCGGCCACGAGGGCCGGTCGTGGCAGCCGCTTGAATACTCGCACGATGTGGGTCTTTGTCACCACACAGGGGTCGCGCGCCGCAACCCCACGGTCATCGCTCCCTAGCGACCCGCCGCGACGCCGAGGCGCTCCGCCTGGCCACGACCTCCCCCGCTCCTGAAGGCTCGCCTCGCCATCTACTTGAGCCGCCTGGAAGACCCACAAACCTCGAAAATCAACCCCAGCCTCCTCCGAACTCAGATTTCGATTCCGAAAGATGCGTTGGAAAGGGAAAAAGCTCCACAACGCATTCATAGGATTTTATAGATATTTTGAGAGTGGTTCAATACAGTAATTTGATATCGAAGTAGGTGCGTGAAAAAAAATGAAAATGAAAATTCCTACCTCTATGGACTTTTCCCGAAGCTTTGTCGAGATCCGTCAGAGCCGCACCATGCTGGACAAGAGGATTTGATGGAGGAGAAAATCCTATTTTGTTGTTTGGAGCTTCTGGCTCCAGGGGAGATGCGGGAGAGGAGAGGGGTGGGTTACGTGTTAAAATAGAAAACACTTAACCACCTGTCCGTCAACCCGAACCTGACCTCCCGACAGGGTCAGGATTAAGCCTCCCCTAGGATAAACACCACCTGCCGAGCACAACGGCAGTTTCAGAATTTTAATCTGAGACCCCGTTCGAAGGTTATTAAACATATCGCCTGAGGCAGCCAAATTACGAAAAAGACCCCAGGGGCATATTTCACAGACGGCCCGCACCTGCGAAACTTATACCCCTCCTAGGGTAAACGGTACACTCTAAACTCAACGATGGTGTTTGTTTTCCAATCTAATCAACCGTTTATGAGATACTACTATTTCACCATTAAAAGAATAAATTAATTAATTAATTTCCCCATTTAACATTTCAAAAGCGAGTGAGGGGTCAAAACGCCTCGCATCGACATTCCTTATGTCGTTCCTAGGGTAAAAACCCCATTCCAGACCCATCTATAAACTCAGATCTCAGATCTGGATCACGGTTTATGAGTTATACAATTTACTTGGCTTTTTGAGTGTCAAAGCACTGAAAGATTAATTCCAGCCACTCTGGGGCTCGGAATCGCATGCCGTCTGAAGGCACTGCTCAGGAATAACATCAAGAATTTCCCAAAGTCCTTTGCAGAAAAAACCAAGTTAATACATCATTACCTCATTCAAGATTTTCATCCCTGAAAAGAAAAACCAAGGAATAATCTGAGGGTAATCAGCCCGTACCTTGCTCCTCCGTACCAAGAAGAACTTATGGACAGCTATGAGCCACCACACACAGACCAAAGGTTTTGATCCGTTCACACGAGGTCGGACCTTGCCGATGTGTTGCATCCAATCCAAACATTGGGGTTATGGAAAGGCAGTAGGCAACCTCGCCATCGCTTTTCATGGTTTCAAATGGCCCGAAGCCTCTCGATCATAGCTCACCTCCCCTACCGAACCCTTACATCGCACGCCGCGACTGGAATCACTGCCCGCACCTGGATCATGTCCCGGTGATTCCCTCCTTCAGAAAACCCATATGGTAAAACACCCAAGGATATCTGTTCACGCAAGATTCCATAGTCGATGTCTCGCAACAAAGACTCTCTTACACACTCGGAAAGTGATGGAGTTGACACCAACGACTAAATAAAAAGGTCCTTCACCCTTTTTTCATACCAACACAGGGTTACACCGATGCCCCGTTCCAACCTAGTAACACCTCAAGCAAGGAGAAGGGAGGAAAGCATTCCACAAATAGAGTCAATAAATTCTACTACAATAAGTAGAAGAGCTATAGAGAGTACCTCTTATCACCTCATGCTCTGTAGGATCGTATATATCCAATGCTCGTGGATATCCGCAGTCCCAACTGTCAGCTCTCAAAGCCTAATGTGGACCACTTATTGGGGATGGGAAGATCTTGTAAAATCGTCCCCCACTACCAGCTCCTCCCACACCTCTCTTAGCACCATCTCTTTGGGTAGTACTCCGATCATGGCACAGCCTCTATTATGGTGGTGCACCTGCTGCCTGCCCAAAGCTCTCTGCATGCCTGGTCGGGCAGTCTCGTGCCAGGTGACCTTGCCCAATGCAACCATAGCACCGACTCTCTCTGGGATACGCTGGTGCCCTCCGATTCCATTGTGGTGTACGACCACACCGATGAGTCTGGTTATCAGAAAGCCACTTGCGTCGAGGTTCTTCTTGCTGACGCCCACTATATGTGGGAGAGGTCTTGGATCTAACATGCCTTCTCCCACCACTAACTCCAGAACGTGACAGGAAGCTCTCTGTCACTAGCTCCTGCTCTGGCACCCCGACATATGTGGAAATTCCCCAGGATACTATGACAACACAAATCTCTCGGAGGAGACCCTGCTCAAACTTCCATGCTCGGATGTTGTCATCATAGACCATGTCCGTGTAAAAGCGTTCACAGTCTGTGAAACTAGACGCATACTCGGCTACCGTCATCCCTCCTGTCTGAAACCACGGGAGCTCTTGAATCCAAACAGAGTGCAATCAAGAGGTGAAAAACTCCTCATTGAAAAACAACTAAAAGTCACCCCACGAAAGTAATGACTTGTCAAAAAACTGAGTCACCAGACTCCACCAACGACAAGATACTCCATGAAAAGGTTGGCTTCCAAAGACACTAAATAATATGTCGGCGTCTGCACAAGCCTGAAAAGGTGAACCACTCTCTCTTGCCAAAGCTCTGTTGTATGAGGGTTTGGCTTACCACTGAACCTCAGCGGCCTCTGCTGCAGGAAGTCATGTATTGCACTCAACCTGTTCTCAAGATCAGCCTACATTGCTGAAACTACCTACTGGTAAACTCGCGTGGGTGCTACTACCTTCCCACCCAGAGAAAGGGACTCACATGATGGGTCCTGGACTATGGCCTCATAACTCACAGGGTCCTAGTCTCGAACCAAATCTGGTATCCTAGATGGATAACTTTGCGAAGACATCTTGAAAATTATCAAGGAGTTCCACGGTCATATGAGCATATATGTATATACCAATAACAACTACGATGGGGAGCTGACAAAATAAAAACAGTCAAAGACTCATTCTTATGTGATGTACACAAAAAATTTCCCTTCAATAAGTGTCTCAGCATGCCGAGTTTAGATGTGGGTTATCAAGGTCCTGGTGAATGTATACATCGGCCCCCGAACCATCACTGGACTCCCTGGCCTGAGAGCCGCTCTCGAGACATGCTAACACTGTTTCCCTAAATCCCAACCAATTCATCTTTTAGAGATGCCTGAATAGCATCCCAAAGAACAAACCACCTCTGATACCACTTTGTAACGACCCGACCCAACCTGGGCTCGATCCGTAACTACCCCAATCCCGCCTCCATAGGCCAGGGGCTGGCGACCAATGCCAGAGGCACAACAACTCGGGGAGTCCATTGCCTAAACACCTCTACACACACATGCAACACACTCAATGAAAAATTGCAAAGTAAAAAAAGAAACACAAAGGGAAACTGCAATAAATAAACCACAATGTGCATCGACTTCTAAAAGTACAAAGTACAAGATGAAGGTAACTGAAAAATAAAATGGGAAAAACATGCGCCCAACCAGAAAAGGTGCCACAACCCAGCAACTGGTAAACAAAAGTAAAACAACAAGAAGGCGTCCCCCACCCAGGAACTAACCACGATCACCGCACACAGTCCAAGCTCCTAAACTCCAAAGCTCCACTGATGTCATGACCAACCTGTCAGTCACCTACAAGTGCACACCAAGTGCAGGCAAATCCCGAGTAGGGGTGAGTATAAAAATACATAGTAGGATACCCCGAAGGCTCGAGGGAGCAACAAAGGAGGTACCAAAGGGTGATAAGTAGAGAAAACAGAGAATAGTTATGGAATACAATAGAGTGTGATGTAAGGAGTACAATAAAGAGTCCAACTTAACCCAACAAGAGGAAAGAAGGTAGACTTGTCCAGACACAAGGATCTGGGAACGGTGAAAATATAAATATCTTGTTGATTCTTCACTACCTATAGCAAGAGAGTAGTCTCAGCCAACCATTAGAATCTAGACACAGAAAGCAAGTGGCATACCCCGCAAGTCTTCACCTTACCTAGAATGGGAGTAACCAAACCCAAGAAGTGGGTACCCGAACAAGGTATATATATATATATTCATATGCTCAACAAGATGCCCGAAACAATGTTGTAAGGGGATCTCCATCCTGTAGCTCAGCCCAAGAAAAGAGAGTCACCAACAGTCCCATAAGTAACACCAAAATTGCCCAACAACCCTCACGTATGCCCCGAACTACAAGTTAAGTGCTCAAATCACCGCACCTTGACACTATATGCTTTGGACGACACTGAATCGCCTGCACGGTTATAGGTAACATCACAAGGACACATCTCGGTGGGGAATGCACTCCTCATACATGAGAGTTATGAGGGAACGTCAAACTACACCACGTCACTACCCTGCAGTCGAGTGGTCTGCTCAAAGTCGACAGGCGACCCCCTGCGTAGCCCTGCTAGTGGATCTCTAGAAGTCAACGGGATACCACTACATGGAGACCCGAATATTCGATGGGTGACACATTGCCCAGTCTTGTAACAGGGTAATCCACGAGAGGGAGACCCAGCTAAAGTCGGTGACAGGACCACAGCCCAGCCCAGCTGGAGGTAGCCCAGCATCAGGGACCACTGCCCAGCCCAGCTGGAGGTAACCCAGCATCGGGGACCACTGCCCATCCCAGCTAGAGGTAGCCCAGCCTCGGGGACCACTACCCAGCACAGCTAGAGGTTAGCCCAACATCGGGGACCACTGCCCAGCCCCGCTGGAGGTAAGCCCGACATCGGGGACCACTGCCCAGCCCAGCTGGAGGTAAGCTCGGAACTGCTATGGCCATCCCTGCTGGATGGTACAGCTCAGTGAACACTGCTATACTGGTCATCCCCAATGGATGGTAACCCACTGGTGAGCCCTACTCCAAACAACCTCATCCCTTCTGGAAACAACCTCAACCCTACTAGAAACAACCTCAGCCCTGTTGGTAACAACCTCAGCCCTACTGGTAACAACTTCAGCCATGCAGGTGACAACCTCAACCATGCATGTGACAACCTCAGCCCTAATGGAAACAACCTCCTTGTTAGAGTATCTATGTCCGCATAATGTTTTGGTCACACCGAATCCACATGAAATCTACTAGGGAACACTGAGAAAAGGGAGAAATTGTACATGCCTCACAAGGCGATCCTGCTCCATCCTGCTGATTCGTTGTCAAAGCAGACTGAGACAACTCATCCCAGATAGTGGGAAAACACCCACGCTATATGAGCACATGTAGTTGTAAATGGTGTTGTAGTCCGGTGGATGGGCATGGTACCGAAACCCCTCACAGATGAAGAAACAGAGGAAATAAACCATCTCTGTCGGTGAAACCATCGAGAACGAATATAGGGGGAGACCACTCAAACATTCTGGTCAAACATAAGAGCACCAGGCCAGGGAAAAACTCCACCCTACTGGTCAAATAAACAAGCACGATTCCAGGGGAAAACTCCACCCTACTGGTCAAACAAATGAGCACTGAGTGACCCTCTACGTCACAAGAGGTCAAAAGTACGTAAAGCAGAGCATGAAACACACATGGGGCCCGCACGATGTGTGGCCCCAAGTCAACCCCAACCAAGAGCACAAACATTCTCAGGTACCAACATCCATATGTACCTCCCAGCACTCCGGTATACTCTGAGAGTATACCACGTCTCCATCCCAAAGGATAACGTGAACACGACACCCAAAGTCAATACAAAGGCGTGAACGTATCAAATCCACCTCAAAGGCCCAGGAATGGCCAACCACATTGTGTGAATCATTTATATCACTCTCACAAGAGTGCACGATCTCACGCCAAGGGTCTACTATAAACATTGCAGAACGATCCACCACCAGAGCACTTTTCATGCTTCCACATTTAACAAGATCACGAAAGAGGCTCCACACAACCAAGCAGATCGCACCACTGTAATCCTCACATAATGGTCATGAAATACGTTGTGTATTTTAAAATGAGAAAAAGTGTAGTACAAACTTTGGTCTAGTGCTTGGGGCGGGATTCGAACTGGCGATCGGTCGATTCGAATGGACGCCATCACCCAATGATGCAAAGTTTGTTATGCTGTCCATATTTATTTTATATATATTTTTATTCTATACTCCCTACTCACACGGAATGATAGAAAACTCGACATGTGGTTTTTATTTAGGAAAGGATGGGGGTGATGCGGGGAGATTAGCGCGATTCAAAATCGGGACTTTTGTACCCGGTTTCGAGACTTTGTCAATCCGCTAACTTCAACCGCATGTAATTTCATATTATGAAAACATTTTTAATTTATATTTGAAAAATTATGGTGCACACAGAGTATACTTTTGGTTTTATTAAAATAAAAAATGATAGAAATTGGACGATTGTCTCTATTTGAACTCGGGTCTTGTGAAAATGGATTACGATTTTATCCAACGTGTCCATCCCCATCATGGGTTTTAATAAACACATTTATATATATTCATATATGGAATATACCACACACTCTGTGTAAATAAAAGGAGGAACCCAATGCCAAAGGTAGGTCAGCAGGATTCAAACCAGGGACAGCTTGAATAAACTCCAGTGACATTTCCATCAGCACCAACATTATCCCTGGTTATTTATTTGTTATTCTAGAGATTTATACTATGATTATTATCATTAAAAATATAATTACATGTCGTGTATTTAAGTGGTACATGTCGTGTAACCTCTGGGTTGCCTCCCAGGAAGAACCTTTGTTTTAGGTCGTTGGTTCGACCTACATACCTTGCTTACCTGAGGAGTATTGTGGACAGCGTTCCCACCATGTTGTCTTTAGGATGGTATGATTTCAACCGCTACCCATTCACCTTGAATGGTCAACCATCTTCTCCATAAATTTCTACCGCTCCATGATCAAATAGGTGTACAACGTGGAATGGTCCTGATCATCGTGACTTTAACTTCCCTGGGAATAAGTGTAGGCGAGAATTAAAGAGAAGTACCAAATCAACGTGTTGGAAAAATTTTCATGAAATCATCTAGTCATGAATAACTCTTGTCTTCTCCATGTACAACTTGGTGTTCTCGTATGCCTTTAATTAGATCTCATCTAGTTTCGATAGTTGGAACTTCCGTTTTTCATTAGATGCCTTCAGATCATAATTTAGGGATTTGACGGCCCAGTAGGCTTTGTGTTCCAATTCTACTGGAAGATGGCAGGGCATGCCATAGATGAGGCAGAACGGGGACATTCCCAGTGGTGTTTTGAATGCAGTCTAATAGGCCCAAAAGGAATCATCTATCTTCTTGGACCAGTCCTTCCGCGAAGTGTTCACTATTTTCTCTAGGATTATCTTGAGCTCACGATTGTAGAGCTCTACCTATCCACTGGACTGGGGATGGTATGGTGTCCCCATCTGATGCTTTACTCCATACATTGATAGTATTCCTCTCATCAATGTGTTGTCGAAGTGGATCCTTCTATCACTGATCAATACTCGTGGAACTCCAAACCTGTTAAAAATATTTTTATTTAAGAAATTTCTGACCACCTAGGTTGTGTCGTGAGCTGTAGAAGTGGCTTACACCCATTTGGAGACGTAGTCGATGCATACTAGGATGTAAATGAACCCAAAGATGGGGGAAAGGGACCCATGAAATCTATTCCCCAGATGTTGAAAATATTGACCTCCAAGATGGGGTACTTGGGCATCTCCACTAAATGTCCTATATTACTGGTCCTCTATCACCGATCTCAACAGGAAAAAATGCTTGGGCCTCTCTATGCATGGTTGGCCAGAAAAATACAGACTACATGATCTTTGATATAATACGGTCCATCCCATGATGTCATCCTACTGTTGAGGCATGATAGAACTCCAGGACACTGTGAACATCATTCTCCGAGATGCAACGGCAGATCACTCCATCTGCACAGGATCAGAATAGCAGAAGATCCTCCCATAATTACTTTTTCACATCAGAGAAAGATATTTTCCTTTGCTAGAAGGAGAGGGTGGGGGGAATGTCACCTGTAACAAGAAAATTAGTGATATCAGCATACCATGGCCTAGGTGTTTCATTGATCAAAATGAGGTCCTCATCAGGGAAATCTTCCATGATCTCCTGATCATCTTCCTTCTCCAAATGAGGAAGCTCGGGGTGAAAGAGATGGTCAGCCATGAAGTTCTCACTCCCTTTATTATCTAGGATATCATGATTGAATTCTTGTAAGAGGAGTACCCAGTGGATCAATCAGGGCTTCACAACTTTCTTATTAAGTAGGTACTTTAGTGATGAATGGTTAGTATAAACAATAACTTTATACAACACTATGTAATAATGAAACCAATCAAATGTGAAAACCACTGCAAGAATCACCTTTTTTGTGGTGGTGTAGTTGATCTGTGCCTCATTGAGAATTATGTCGGAATAATATATAGGTCAGAAAATCATGTCAAGCCATTTACCGAAGACTAATCCAATGACGTAGTCACTCGCATCGCATATCACCTCAAATTGTTCCTCCTAGTTGGTAGAAATCATAACTGGAGCTTCTTCCAGGACCTGCTTTAGATGATAAAATGATCTAAAAAATGTCTAATTGAACTCAAATATGGAATCAGTGGTTAGATGATTGGTGAGGGGCTGGGATATTTTGGAGAAGTTGCGAACAAAGTTCCTGTAAAAACCTGCATGCTTGAGGAAACTACGGATGGCTCGGACATAAGTCGGTATAGGAAGTCATGAAATGACTTCGATCTTCGCTGAGTCCACCTCTATCCCCTTCGCTGAAATTCTATGGCCAAAGACTATGCCTCTTTTCACCATGAAATGACACATTTCTCAGTTCAAGACATGGTAAGTGTGATAACATCATTCCAAATCAAGCTCTATGTGTCATAATCAAACGGTGAATTATTTTTCGTAAACTGAAAAATAATCCATGAATACCTCCAGGATTCTTTCCGCCGTGTTGTGGAAGATGGCAAGCATACTGCGCTGGAAGGTGGAGAGGGAATCACACATGCCAAAATACATCCTTAGATAAGGAAATGTGCTGTTGGGGAAAGTGAATGTGCTCTTTTACTGATCCTCTGGAGCAATGGAGATTTTGTTATAGCCAGAAAACCCGTCAAGGAAGCAATAGAAGTTGTGCCCCGCTAGTCGCTCTAGCATTTGATCCATGAATTGCAAGGGGAAGTGATCCTATATTGTGGCATCATTTAACATCCGGTAAACCACACAGACTCACCATCTCGTGATAGTGCGTGTTGGGATGAGTTCATTCTTTTCATTTGAAATCACATTTGATACGCCCCCTTTTGGGTACCACTTGGAGACGACTCACCCACAGACAATATGAGATTGGATAGATGATGCCTACATCCAATAATTTTATAACCGCATTTTTTACAACATCCTTCATGGAAGGATACAAGCGCAGTTGTGGTTGCCGAGATTGCTTGACACCTTCTTCAAGTAGAACCTTCTGAGTGAAAATGGTAGGGCTGATTCACTACAGATCAGCGACTGTCCACCCAATGGCATGCTTCCACTATTTGAGAAACTGAGGAAGTGCATCTTCTGGCTCCTATGATGGTTTTTCATTAAGTATAATCGGAAAAGTTTGATTGGGTCCTAAATACTGAAAATTGAGGGAAAGTGGAAGAGGCTTCAGTTCAAGTTCAAGCGCCATTAAAATCGATGGCACAAGTGGATGCAACTCATCCCATTCCAAACTATCTGGAACAACTGCACATTGCGAATAGTGACCACCCTGGACATGAATGAATTGCAAGTATTTTGGTGCTTCTTCTCATAGAATATCTGGAATAGTTAAATTATTCGAAATAAAAGAACATCCCAGATCATCCTGTTGTTTGGTAAAATAATTAACCATGGTGGACATTGCATAACACTCATCATGCTCTGATAAAGAATCATGTTTGACGACGTTGTGGATGTTATAGAAAACTCTTTCATCACCTACCCGAAAAATAAACTCCCCTTGGTGCTCATCGATCAGTACCTTCCCAGTTACCATGAAATGTCTTCCAAGTATATGAGGTGCTTCTTGGTCATCCCCCATGTCTAGGATGATGAAATCAGAAGGGAGAATCAGCCTATGCACATTTACTAGGAAGTCCTCTAGTAGTCCCTTCGGGTGTTTGATGGATCAATCAGCAAGTTGAATAGAAAGTGGGTAGGCTTGAGCTCTATGAGTCCCAACATCTTGAAATCTCCAAGGGGCATGAGGTTCACGATGCCCCCTAAGTCGCATAGGTCCTTCCCAAACTCACAGGACCCAATCGTACAAGGAATAGTGAAACTAACTGGATCATGGAGTTTGGGAGGAATGGAATGTTGAACCACTGCGGAGCACTCCTCTGTTAGTGCAATACAGCCCATATATTCCATCTTCCTCTTATTTGAGAGGATTTCCTTCATGAATTTGGTGTAGGTGGGCATCTGATTCAGGGCCACTGAAAATGGTATATTGATATGTAGCTTCTTGAACACATCCATTAATTTTCTAAACTGGTGCTCTAGCTTCCTCTGCTTCAATCTTTCTGGAAAAGGTAGTGTATTCTTGAATAGTTGGATTACTTCCTTTTTTTTATACTGCAAAGCCTCCTTCTGCGGGATTTTGGATGAGGAGGGGATGATATTGATTCCTTTTTCTCCAAAAGTGGGTGCGGATGCACCTTGCTGTACTGATTGCTTTTGTTGGATCTCTTTTCCACTCTAGATCATGATAGCATTGGCCTCCTCCCTTGGGTTCTTTTCGGTGTTCCCATGTAGTGTACCGGGCTATCTCCCTGAATGTTTTGTTTGCCAGCTGGCCAATCTGATTCTCCAAGCCTCGAATTGAAGCTTCCTGATTTTGGAATCGAGTCTCAATAGATGATATGAATTTAGTCATCAAATCTTCTAACCTTGAAGTGTTCTCTTGATGAGGTGGTTATTGATCCAGTAGAGGAGGTGGTTGTCGTGGATGCCGTGGATGAGGGTTTTGATACCCCTGTTGCAGATAAAGAACCTTCTGGGGTTGTTGTAGCCTTTGATATTGGTTCTGATATGGAGGCTGGTTGTAGATGTGTGGTCGTTGGGGCAGAGGATTCTGCTATTGTTGGCCCCAGCCTGTGTTCTGTTGATCTCGCCATGCCGGGTTCTGGTACTACTGGTACTGGTTGGGCCCATGATTTAGGGCAACATAACTCACCTCGCTCGTTGAAGGGCCTCCATTCGAACCCGGGCATTCTCCCATGATGTGGTTATCACCACAGTCGTCGCATGCTGGATGGTGCGCCGCATGAAATTGAGATGCTCTTTTGAGGTTCAATGCGTCGATTTTCTTCGACACAGTGTCCAATTGAGAAAATAACATTGTGGTAGCATCAATATTGTGCATACCTCGCTTTTGAGTCCCCCGATTAGAGTTCCACTGGAAGCTGTTGGCGGAAATGTCTTCTAGTAGTTCGAATATTTCTTCTAGAGATTTCCACATCACCGTGCCTCCAGCAGCAGCGTCCACCACAGATTTGGTATTCATGGTATGACCTTCGTAGAAGGTCTGGACTTGCATCCAGAGGGGGAGTTCGTGGTGGGGGAATTTTCGTAACATTTTTCTGAAACGTTCCAAGGATTCATTCAATGACCCAGAATCGTGCAACTGGAAATTATGGATCTCATTCCGGAGTGTCACCATCTTTGTTGGTGGAATGTACTAGGACAGGAATGCCTGGGCTAGCTCCTCCCAAGAGAGGATAGATCGTTGTGGTAGCCCCTTGATCTAGTCATTCACCTTGTCCCATAGAGAAAAGGGAAATTGGTGAAGAAAGATGGTGTCTTCGGACATGTAGATGTATCGAAAGGTGTTGCAGATCTCCTGAATGTTGGAGAGATGATAATTCAGGTCCTTACTGGCCAGGCCTCCAAATTGAACATTATTCAGGATCAGCTGCATGATAACAGGCTTTGTCTCAATGTGTGGAGCCTAGATCAGGGAACGAACAATGCCTGTATCGGCTCCATGGATTGAAGGAAGACCGTACTCCCTAAGGGTACGTCTTGGAGGTTTCTACTAAAGGGGTGGAGCTTGCATGAACTACTCCTGAGGGGCGATGTATGCCCATGAGAAGAGTTGTTGTGGCAGTCGTTGGTAATCCCTTGGGATAAATTCCATGAATGCGCCAGGAGGTTGCTCTAGTAGACTAGAAGCGGGAGGCTGCTGATCCTGGTAATGATGCTCAGTTGCGGCATCAACGGCCAGTGCTCCCTATTCCTTGTTCTCCATTGGTTGTGGTTGATGGTTATGTGTTTCTTTCTATGTACGCTGACGATGAATCAAGGTCCGTTCGATTTACGAGTCAAGCGGAACTAATTCTGATGATTCGACGCTTCTGGATCATGTAAGATATCTAAACATACACTTTAGGATCTGCAAAACACAAAAACGAAATCCAGGTGTAAAAGGGAAAATTGAAAGAGAAAATTTGAAATGGGATTAAAAAAGAGATTTTTGATAATTTTTTATTTTTATATTCACATAAATCAATTATTAACACAATTAAAATCATAGCACTAAACCCA
This sequence comes from Viscum album, assembly GCA_963277665.1. NCBI lineage: Eukaryota > Viridiplantae > Streptophyta > Magnoliopsida > Santalales > Viscaceae > Viscum > Viscum album. The sequence continues at coordinate 407,980,375 of OY728128.1, read as the reverse complement.
AAGATGTCCCTGACAACGGCGCCAAAATTTTTGTTCTCTGGTTTTCATCGATTGAAGTTATATACATCCCAAAATAATTACCCATTCATAGGATTTTATTATAGCATATGTTCAGGGTCGATCCACAGGGAACAGTGGCATGCATAAATTCAATTGAGTTAAAACTTAATTATGTGAAGTATTCAGAATTTAGAGTTGATTTTGGTTTTTAATTGAAACTAAATTGTTTTACATTGAAGAGATGATTATATGATTTAAATTAAACAACGGGTAAATTTAAAGAGTTTAAAATAGGAAGAAAGGATGTGTCGGGGTTGTGGTTATTAAGGAATACTTTTGAAGGTTGTTTAAATGGTTGTTTTATTCATAATAATTCAATAATTCTGGATTTTTTTACAAGATTTCCTTGATTCGGTTCTTCTTGTTTGGAATTAGAGCAGTTGACTCCTTGGACTGGTAGTCAGTGTTCTTAATTCTTTATTAATTTTATTCCATTATTTGAATCGGTGAAATCCTTCCGATGGTCATGGATGTTTTCACTGTTAATTCTCTTTTGTATCGCAAAGAATCCTTCCCATGGTCCAGCTAAGAATTCTAAGTTATATTAGACAGTGGTTTAAAAAGAGTAAGATGAATTACAATGATTCAAACACAACTATATAAAACAAGATATAAATTATGATCCCATCATCCATAGCCCTAACACGAGGGGTTTAGTTACACATAGACAGTTGGAGATTGATGACAGACGTGATATCTGACAGATTCAATGTGTAGGCATTGAGGTAGAGTGTCAGACGGTGGAATGGCGAAGTGATGACACATTGGTAGCTTCTGGAATGTTTATATCAGAGCTTCTCTTTCCTATCAATGGTTATGAACCTCAAAAATCCGTAGGCCGAGTCCTATTATTATATAAAAATAAAGTACACGACGTATATAGAATGTACATGCCATGTATTTTTCGTCAACATGCTTTGGAGCCATTTTATCCACGTGTAGGCGGCCTAACACGCCATTTTTGACATTTGAATGTGGTGTCGCCTGTTGGTGCGGAGTACACAACATGTAGCACCACCATACATGTCATGTAGTGCCATAACAATGCCTTCCAGCCCCATCTAGAATAACAGACATGAGGTGTAAAAATTGGAACACGCCGTGTCTCAATCAATGACCACATGGGCCTCTGGACTTTCCTTCGTCAACATCCGCTTCTAGAAAGTAGTACACGACATGTATTGCTGCCACACACAGTGTTTATATTCTTCATGGTGACATGGGCGTGTACTCCCTCCTTCGGTCTGTGTCCCTGCTTGGATGTAAACGATGTGTATAAAAGTACACGCTGTGTAGTTTCAAAATTTTCACAGACTTCCCTTGATCCGTGTATTTAGCCAGAAAGATCATGAATGTAAACAGATTATCCAAAATCAAAGAATATGTTCATAAAGCAACAAATATTTGCTGAAAACATGTTTTTATTGTTAATTATATATATGGAAATGTATACACAAATCGGGTGCATTAAGGAAAAACACGTGAGATAGACTACTTACTCACCTCCAACGGATATCCGACGGAAAAGTCACCAACACCACCTCACACCAGAATGGCATCTTATGATCCCAAGACTCGGCCCCGAAAATAGTCGGGCGCATCACGCTATTTTTGATCCCCTCGTGAAAACATGTCAAAAAGCCTACTAAGTTTAGCGTAACAGATATCCGGGGAAAAAGATGCATTCTGGTGCACCGTACATGAGCGCTGCAACGTGGGACCGACATCCCGGTCCCGAGACTCAATGGACATATTGTACCATTGTGATCCTCTTGAAAAAGCACACAGGATGGACTAATCCCTTGTCCAAAACAGACACCTGGTGATAATGATGGAAAATCACCGTCAACGCCCAAACATCCCTCGTGGGGCCCGCACCATCGTGCGAAATTACAGTGGGAAGATTGTGCCAATGTGATTCCCTCGAAAAAACACCCATAATCGACTAATCATACCCCCCAAATGGACATCCGATGAAAAATTCGCGAAAAGATGCACGCAGCTCAAAGGACGGGTCGTGGGGCCCACGCCTCAACTCCGACTTCAACGCCCGAAACCACCATATAATGATTCGCCCCGGTTCTAGGGTCCCACTCCCAATGTCGGTGCTCTAAATGGACGTCCAATGCGTCCGCATAATCTAAAACAAAACCCCCCGAAAAAACATCATAACACTTAAAGATGTGTCGCGCATTCGAGGCCCCTCGTTTCTGGAATTAAAAATTCCCAAAAACATCTCAAAAAATTCTCCTTTACATGAGATCTGTGATACCATAGATGGTGCTCAAAACGGACACCGATAAGGGAAAATACGGGCATTCGATAACCAAGGGGGAAAGGCCCCTTGGGCTGGCCCGGCCTGGACTGGCCGGCCGCGGACTGGCGGGCGGCGCGTTGATCGGTGAAGAGGGCCGGTCGCAGCAGCCGTGTGAAGACCCACGCGGAGAGAGTCTTCACCGCCACACGGGGGTCGTGCACCGTGACCCCGAGGTCACCACTCCCAGGCTACCCGCCACCACGCTGAGGCGCTCCGGCTGGCCCCGTCCTCCCCTACTGCTGAAGGCTCGCCGCACCATCCTCCTGAGCCGCCTGGAAGACCCAAAAACATTGACGATCAACCCTGAACTCCGCCGAACATAGATTTATATTCCGAAAGTTTCATTGGAAAGGGAAAAAACTCTACTACACATTCATGGTCTTTTCTTGATAATTCGACAGAGGTTCGATATAAAAACGTGAGCTCGAAGTAGGTGCGGGAGATGAAAATGAAAACGACAAATCCTAACTTTATGGGCTTCGCCCGAAGCTTCACCACAATCCGTCGGATCCGCGCCTCGCCGGAGAGGAGGAGGTGATGGTGGAGAACTTCCTCCTTCGTTGTTGGGAGCTATTGGTACCAGGGGAGATGGGGGGGAGGAGAGGGGTGGGATAAGTGTTTAAATAGAAAACACTTAACCACCCGTCCGTCGGACCGAACCTGAACACCCGACGGGGTCAGGATTAAACCTCCTCTAGGGTAAAAACCACCTCCCGAACCATCAGCGATCTCATAATCTTAATCCGAGACCCCGTTCCAATGTTATTAAACTTAGCACCCGAGGCCGCCAATTTACGAAAATTCCCCTGGGGCCATTTTTCACAGACGACCCGCACCTGCGAAACTTATACCCCTCCTAGGGTAAAGGGTACGCTCTGAACTCAACGATGCCCTCAGTTTTCCAATCCAAGCCACCATTTAAGAGATACTAGAATTTCACCATTAAACGAATAATTTAATTAATTAATTTATCCATTTAACGTTCGAAAGCGAGCGAGGGGTCCAAACGTTCCATGCCGACATACCTTATGTCGTTCCTAGGGTAGACACCACATTATGGACCCATCCGTACATTCATATCTCTGATCCAGATCACCGTTTAGGAGTTATCTCATTTACTTGGCATTTCCAGTGTGAAAGCAGTGAAAGATTAATTTCATCCACTCTGGGGCTCGGAATCGCATGCTTTCTGAAGGCAATGCTCGGTAAAAACATCATGAATTTTCCAAAGTCAATCTCAACAAAAATAGGGTTTTTACACTACACTACTAGATGATCGTTTATACGATACTTCCTTTATTCTTCCACATTATTGGAAATCTTCATATGTATTTGGTAGCTCATAGAAATATGTCCCATTCTTCTATATTTTAATCAATTCCATGTTCCCTTTAAACATTTACTAGGATTCTTCTTCCCACAATTTTGACCTGTGGGATGTTCGGTCTCCCTTCCATCATGAGATATATTTGCTGAACAACCCGTATTATACACTATTTTTCACATTTTTACACTGGTCTGGTGAGACCATTGAGGGTCTCTAATCGTTATTTCAATCTTGAGGGCACAACAGACAATCTTCTCATAATTTATGAACTCATGAATCACTAATTATTTTAATATACATGGATTTAGTCAACTAACGAGGGGATCCACCAATATTTAGGTGTTCAAGTTGATGATTGATGCATATCTTTTATGTCTTGTAAATTTTTCTATATACACCCTGATAGACTCATCTTCCTTCTACTTAAGTCTGATGAAATGTTTTTCTATATTGAGATGAATGGTTCGGGGAAAATATTTTTTTAATTTTCTTTATAAATTCATCACAATCCATGGAATCAATTTCCTCCATGGACATTTTATTTATGATCATTAGTAACCACTAATCAGCTTCCCCATCATAATAATAAACTAACAACAAGAATTTAACTTCTTCAAAGCATTGGGGGATAGAGAATATCGTGTTAATGAAGTTAATAAACTATTTCATAATGCAGGGATCATAATATCCACTATACATGGTAGAATTTTTCCTTATAAAGAATTATATAGAATCATTCCATTTCCTTGGAGAATGAGGGTGTTCCAATTGATTCAAGTTATTATTAATAACTTGGTCTATCTATGTCAGCACTATCATAATGTTTTGAGAACCCATTCCCATCATATTTGGAATATCAATACGAAATTGATCACATTTCCTATAACATTTATTTTTGGAAGATGTTATGGTATTTCTATCCATTAACAATGAAATAGAAAGTGAAATCAGGGGGATTTAATACTAAGCTAATAATGATAAAATTAAACACTAAACAAAAAAGTATTAAATCCTAATGTAAAATTATATCCTAACAATAGTTTCAATAGGATTCAATCTAGGTTACTTATGAACTATTTCCCAACATATACTCTTATTTTTTGTTCCCTAAATAATGGTTCATAACGAGCTTATGAATTTACGAAATCATATCAACTGGGAGTGAACAATAAGGCTTTTTGCCTTGTACAATGCTACCCTATGTCAGTAACGAAACAACATGTCAGAGTTATTACCCTTAGGTACATCTAACCCAGAACCACATCAACTGGTAGTATCCAAAAAATGTTGTATTTTCTTGATCATCCAAATAATCTACACTAACAAAAAATTAGGGATGTTTTTTAAAACATAGTTTTTTTTGTAAGGTTCTAACTAACATTCTTTATTCCAAATATCCAAAAATATATATAACTACCTCTAATACCAACTATAGTGACTATATCCTTTTAGACAATTAATTATGTTATTTTAGTTATAAGTAAACATCAAATTACAATCCAAGGATCACATAATCTAGGTTCTTGGATGATTATGTACATAATTAAACATCATAAAAAACCACATTAATTTAATATCCATATTGATCGCCTAACATACATTGTTATCATATTTCTTTATAGGATAACATTGGGATAACATGAACAAAGGCATTAGGTGAAGATCCTTGTAATAAAATAATCATATTAACAAATCATAGAACATGGGTTAGAATGCATGACATCATGAAATAAAAAGGAATGGAACATTATTTAAGGAATCATATCATATAAAAAATTGTATCATATAGTCATGGAATCATAATAATTTTGAATAAACAAAAAAACTAACATTATAAAAATTAAAAGACCATTTCACATAGATGATACCGAATACAGGCTAACCAAAATGAATGTTTCACAATGATGAGTCCATGCTAACCACCAAGATTGTTGCACATTACGTCTCATGAGATTAAAAATTACCCAATACAGTATCCAATATTTCGGTGAACCAATCATAAAATGTTAATGAATAATTTTTCCACATGACGAATCGTACATAAGGAATCAATCATATGCATAAGGGTTACCCATGGTAGAATTAGGTATCATAATCTTGTCTAAAAGCCTAACATAATGTAATATCAAAATGGGGTCCATGAATGAAAGGACATATTTCATACAAGGATATTCATAAGGTAAAATAGTCCTATATCATAATATGTTATTTCAAATGGAATTTATTGCATGTAAATATAGAATTTAGTATTTTTTAGAATTAAATCATTTTAATGTGATTTAAGGAAAACGTTAAAGAGCATTATTACAGAATTCAGAATCATCATTTATATAAAACCAGAAGTTAACCATTAATTTTTTCACAATAAAAAATTGATTTTATAACATATATGGTGTCATAGAATGTATTATAAAGTGAACATGGATATAACAAATAATTCTGGATGATCCCTTAAATTGGGCTTTCTTATCGTGAATAATCGAGTGGGGAACCTTTTAAAAATATGTATATCTCTGAAAAAGAAGGATGAATGGAAGTTGATAAATTATTTTGTAAAATATGCACAAAATATAAAATATTTACAGAAAAATAAGATATAATGTCATTTGGGTAATGAGAGATAAAGAATAACCAGAAGGAATAATCGAGGTTCTCGTTGAATACATTACCTTATGTCTGAAAGTGTTCTTCCCTTAATCATAGTGTCCTGGATAATAAAATTAGATTGATTAATTTTTAAATAAAGAATATATAATATGTTAATTTATTTTATTATAACTTATTTATTTCTATTTATGGCATTTTTTATGGGTGATGAGATATGATTTCATTGCTTGGTAGTATTGGTTTTCTTGGATTCTTGATTTGTTTACTTATATACATGTACGATGGTTCATGTAAAGTGTGCTTAATTATAAACAATTGATCCTTTAGATTATTAATGATTTTACCTTGTTTAAATTGATTTTATATCAATTGTTTTTTTTAACATGAGGATGAATCATTATGGAAATAGTTAATGATGATCGTTTGGGTTTATATTGACGGGTTTTCAATCACAACTAACTCATTTTGTGTTATAAATTAACATTTCAGTAAAAAATGATTTCAGAAACATATATAAGATATAACACATATATTATAATATGTTTAAACTAAAAAAATGGTATCATGACTAGACATGGAAGAAGGTAAATTAAATTGAAAACCTCATCATCCTTGAATGTGGTAAATTTACAAATCTCCCATGATATTATCATTTTTAGAATAAAAAGATGGGCAAGGAGAGATGATGATGAATAATTAACTCATAATAACAAAATTAAATTTTATTTTTGTTACTGAATTTATCATACAAGTTTTTTTGAGGGTATTTTAACAGAGAAAATGAAAATAATTGGAAAGGGGAATTTACCTCTTGAATTTATCCTTATAGAGATCCTCCGTAGTAAAGAGATTTTAGTATTTTTATTAGACCAAGTGATCCTGGAAATGGGGTAGGGACATGGGAATATATTTTAGAAGAAATTAGGAAATTAAAATGTCTTGATTATTGTGAGGAGAAGAATTGGTGGCATGTGGTATTTATAGTGGAGGAGAGGGGTGTTTTCTCATTGTTTTAATCATTAGATTACAATTTTGGCTCAAGAAAATGAATATCATTAGAATAACCATAAAAAATATTAAAATAGTAAAGTGAATTTCAGGATTTGGTTTCTTAAAATAGCGATGAATCATGGAATAGTGTATTTAGATTATAATGAATATGTACCATAAATTACCGAATTTCACTATTCACAAAAAATCATGAATTACAGAAAAATCCAAAAAACTCACCATAATATTTATTTAACACTTAGAATATAAAAATGAACTCTATTTTATAAAAATAATTTTATAAATTATATGAATTTAATTTCTACATAAAATATAATTTACCTGAAAATAGATATTTTAAAATTTTAACTGATTTTTGTAACACATTAAAAATAAACATAGGTCTCATTAAAATATAATATAACAATAAAAATAATAATTTATGAATATATTTTATTAAAATTATTTTTATTTAAAATTATTGAATTAATCATCAAATTTTAATTATTTATTTATGAATTTTAAAAATAGAAATATTTAATTAATAATTTTTAAAATAATTATTTGATTATAATGTGATATAACTATAACAAATTTCTACTTATAATATGGGTAAATATTATTTATAGTTTCATTGGTGATTATATTATTCAAATGGTTGGATTACTATTCAAAAGGGTAACATTAGTATTCCATAGCTAATGTTACTATTTAATTAGTACAGGTTCTTTAGCTACTAGAAATACTTTTTATTTTATTTATTAATTATTTATATATTTATTATTGTGTTTATAATGTGATATTATGTTATTTTAATTAATTACATAATTTAATAATGGGATAACCATGTATAAAACATTAGGTGATTACACCGCACATGTCCTATGATGATTGTTCTTGAGAGCCGAGGTGTACTACAAGAGTACACAGGCATGGGCATGGCCAGGAATGTGCTTTGTTCCTAAGTATATAGGAAAATACATTTTTACGTGGACATGACCTGGAGAACATGATGGAACTAGAGTTGCATAGACACACCATGTAGGCCCTCTAACACACCATGTAGTACTAGATGGGTAATGAGTTGTGTACTAGTAAGGACACAACTAAGAATTATAATGTCACCACATGCCATGTTGTGCCCCTTACACATCATGTACCCATTCTTCACAGCTGAAGAAACTTCAATATACTGTATCTAATTCAATTGGACATGAATTTGTGCATGTGAGTAGCCTATCATGATGGATTTTCTATATAGAACATGATAGTGTATTTTTAGATATGATGAAATACGTTTTGGGTTTGATTCTTTTTTAGGAGACACTAGACGATAGAAGTTATTAGGATATATCATTATAGTCGTACCCACATGATGCACTAGGGTTAAATTACACTATCGGATTATGTAGTAGTACACAACTATGGGGTAGGGTGCAGTTACTCCTTACACTATGTGATTCCCCACTATCGCATCATAGTGTCTGTTTTATCTCTATATACTAAATGGAACCCCGTCTGGAATTAGGTAGTGGGTCCGCTATCAATTTAATGAGATGTAACCCCATGAAATTAGGGTGTGGATCCTCTTTCTACTAAGTGGTACCCACCAATGGAATTAAGGAATGGATCCTATATCTAATTAGTTGTTCCCCTATCAAATAGAGCATGTGTTCCCCTTAAACTACTTGATACCCCATAACATATCATGTTTCGAGTCACATATGTACATAGTGGTACCCCCTATGGAATTAGGGTACATATCCTTTATATATTAAACCATAACCCTATTATATAGGGTGTGAGTCCTCATTATTCTATGTGAACCGCTAATGGAGAACTAGTTAATGGGTCCTTTTCTTCGAGATAATGTCCCCTCGACATTCCGACACAACAGTGAGGGATGGGCCCTTCACATTCTTACTTATTTGAAAAAAACATGAGATGTTGGGAATAATTGATAAACTATTTGATCTTATGGAACTCTTTTCCAAAGCTAATATGTCGGTTGGATATCCCCTTATCTCCCATTTTAGTTTCTGTGGTTTGACAATATATATATATATAACCATATTGTTGGATTTTATAATCTTTTTCTTTGGGATGATATGTATAATGTCTATCTATTTATGATGCTTCACTTACTACTCCTCCTTTATCTTTAAGGGGTCCCTACTATGTATGTATATACTCACCCCTTCATGGTATTTTCCCACATGTGTCGTTTCTTATAACTAGGATTGACTGGTCAGCAGGGATAATAATGGAGCTTTGGGATACATGGTGCATTAGACCAAATAAGTATTTCAGAGCTTGGACATTAAGAGATGGTATATATCATCACTTATATTTACATCTTTTTTCTCTAGTTGGGACAATTTATTTGGTTGATAGTGTATTTTTTCACTTACCTTTAGTTGTAATTATAATACTATTGTCCATACGTGTTCACTTTGTATATATGTTTTATATTCAAGATATTTTGTCTTTTTATCAATGTTATTATACACTTTTTTATTTATATGGGTGGTTTTGTGTGCAAAAAAGTAATTTAAGAAATGGAATCCAATATTAGTTATGACTTTTAGTTCTTTTTGTCGGCCCATGGCTTATGGATCCGAGCATATGGTATTTGGATCACGAGTCCCATTTGGTCGTGTCATGAATAATTATCATTAGAGAAGCTCATTCCTTGGGATGATATTTGGAGTATAATTTTTAAAAGGATTTTGTTTAGTTTTAGGTTAACTATGTCAATGTTTATCAAGTGATGATTTTAAGACTAGAAATATTGTGTTAGATCATCGAATGATGTATTAGTTCCCCAAGACCTTTACTACCTTCTTGTCAACCAAACATACCTAGCCATTGGTTATATGGATTAAAGGTACATGAATCATATATGATTTATTCTTTATCATTCCTTGCTATTAAATCTCCCTTATACCACTCCATACACCAATATATATGCATATTTGATCACTGTACATCATGATTAAATTTTTAGGATGCCTCAATGATGAAATCTAGTCGGGTTAATAGTTCCAGATCATGTAGATGATTTGATGAGTGATGATACCTCACTTCAAGGTCAATCATACAAGGATCATGATCCAGGTGGATAGGTAGTTGCACCCCACCTATTGAGAAGGATATCCTACCAGTATCATTTGCTGGGATGCACGTAGGATTAACACATTCTATGAGTTTCAGTTATAGAGGCCATTAAGGTTCGATGGTGATCTAGATACCTGATCAAAAAACGATTGGAAATATTATGTGGTCTATGATTTCATTTATAACTATACACTAATGTATATGGTGGTTGTGATGGTAGATAACCTTTTCCAAAGAGCATCTATTCATTGGGAAATTCTTGTTAACCAGATGCAGGATTGGTCAACACACTCATGGACTAAATTCCATCAATTATTCTTAGAGGAGTAAAACCCATCTTTCATATGAATAGTTTTTATTTAAGACATATTGGAGCTATAATAGGAAGGGATGAGAGAGGATGATCACACCATCAGGATCAAATACCTTACACAGTAGACCCATCACATGATCAGAGATGTCTACTTTTGAGCACATTAGTCTGAGTATAGACTCCACATAGATATCAATGAATTTGTGTTTCACTTATATATTTCCCACCATTGATGGGGGTTTTGGAGTAGGCATCGGTGAGTGTGATATTCTTATTATAATGTTTAAGGGAGGATATAGAACGAATTTACAGTCATAAGGATTTTTTTTCTATGATAGATAGCAGATGTCTGTCAATAAGATGTTAGTTCAGGAGGTCTTCCCAATATCATGCTCCATCACATGGTATGGGTATGAATTGAGAAACATGGTTGCCAGAAGATGGGTGGTGGTATTCTTGTGATGAGTGAGGTCATATTGTGTGTGATTTCATAAAATGACATGTTGAGGAGCGCTTTCAAATAATTTATAGAACATCATTGGAGAGGATGTTTAATTATCAGGGATCTCCTAGGAGAGGTTAGGGAGGCCCAAAATGTTAGAAGAACTATTAGATAAAAATATGAGATCTATGAGGAGGTGTCGTGTGTTCTAGATGATGGTATGAGATACTTCCACCACCACCACTAGGTAGGCCACATCTGTAGAGACCCGAAGCCTGATGTACATGGACATTACATTACTTATGTGGAATAATTAATACATAACAAAAACAGACACACAAGGACTGTGATAGTTTAGTGTCTCTGGAAACTCGGAATATAATCTTCTAATCGTGGTGAAAGATCTTCAACATCTCCCATAAAGATCTTCCACTTTTTTTCTTACCTACAACCATTATTTATATCTTGGGGAAAAGAAAACATAAAAGGGGTGAGCTCAAATGCCCAGTAATGGTAAACATAGAGAACATAAAATAATCCATAAACATTTGAATGCAAAAACATGAACATAAAATCTAAACATCATAATCTTTAGAAAAGACATGAATCTTGGAATTACTTAAGGCATATATAATAAGGGAACATCAATCATGATAAAATAGCATGTTAATAAAACTTATAATTGTGGAAACCATTCAACACTTGTTATGATTTCCATAGTAGCCAAGGCATTGCTGCCAAGACCATCTTAGTGGACAAAGTCCTTTTCTGAATCGAGTTCACTCTCGTTTCAGTCCTATAACACCGAACTGAATTAACTTACCATTCCAGCCATGTCTATCTCTTTAGATATAAATCATTACCCAATTAATTGGAGGGAGATATAGGCCCCAACCATCTCAAAATGAAATCATTCTTACATGTGCAACAAAATAAACATACATCATTCCTAATAACCCAACGAATAAAATGGGTTTCATAAACATCATCCCATCATCTCATAATCCATATAAAAAAATGGACATTTCATCATAAGAAAATTGAAACCATGTAAATCATAGATAAATTAAACATGAAACATACACATATGAAATAATGTCACCTTATATGGAAATTGATTTTGATAAAACATTTGAAATGAATTATTTCGGAAAATATCATTTCCTCTTTAAAATCAATTTATTTTCACAAAATGTCATGCAGTATTAAAAGAAATAGATTTTGTTGAAAATATTCATTAAATATTTTGGAGGAAGCTTCATGAAAATAAGGCTTTATAAAAGGGTTAAAATCCTTTCATGCCGTATAAGTTAAAAGAAAACATTTTCCTCGTACTTTTGTCGGAAAAGTCAAAAAGTACCTCGTAATAGAAAAATTCCATACATACCATGTAGTAAAACTCAAAAATGGGTAAAAATGACTTTAAACAGACATGAAAACGTTTTTATAAAACATGGACATGGATGATAACAATAATCCTAGTAAATACTTACGAATAAAAATATCTGATAAGAATGAGATTAGAATAGTTATCCCTTACCTTATGTCTGGTATGCTTCATATGTATCCAAACCTCCTGTATAATGTTTTAAATAATGTCATTGACTTATTAAATAATCATCTTTATTGTTATGATATCATATATGGTTAATTTATGACTTTATATTACCAGTTATTTTGTAAATTCATGTTAATGTAGCGTTTTGGGTAAAATCGATTCATTTATGGTCCGTGATTTGACTTGTAATTATAAATATGATTACTTAGATCATGATTAATTAATTCCAGAATATAAAACATTATTTATATATAATATATATTTATCATATACATATATATTATAGATCGATAAAAAGAATGAAATAACCATTCATGGAGAACGTAGGCCTTACGTTCGCTTGAATAATGTTTTCGTTTCCTTATTTAGTATAATGGAATTAAGTAGATGACATACATATATACATATACATAAATCCAGTAGCTTTATAATGTCATATATTTCATTATTATTGCTTATATATACTTTATAATCATTCTTTAATGGTTAACATGGAGAATGAATCTCATCACGTCGTGGAGACGGTAGTCCGTACGTACGCACGAGTGATGATAACGTTTCCATAATTATTGAATTTAATTTGAGTGGATGATACAATATATTAGAATCATTACGGTGTCATAATAAATATTTAGAGTTATTCTTTACACCATTATACCCATCCAAGTAAGGTGGTATTGGAAAAAGAGATTACACCACCACGTGGAGCCGGTATTCCGTACGTACGCATGCGTGGTGATTTCCTTTTTCATAGGATGGATAGAAGCTGAAATGGGTTTGTATCATACTTATACTAATATATCATTATATTAGTGATACTTATGATATTACTTCATAATTAAAAAACTATAGAAGAAGAATTGGAATAAGAAATAAAGTTGAAAGAATTGGTAACGAACTTTACCTTTTCTTTGAAGTGCCTCTTTGAGACCTCCTCTTAGGGCACTAAAATTGGTCATTGTAGAAAACAAGGACTTCTAGGAGGTTTCTAGGGAAGTGGAGAAGAGAATTTGGAAGGCTTTGGCCGAGCATGAAGGCTCAAAGTGTTGTGAGGTAGAGATGGAGGAGGTGCCCTTTTATAAGGGAGGAGAGGGGCACCGTTGGAAAAACATAAAATTTTATTTTATTATAAGGTCATATTCGGTTTTAAATAGGTCCAAATTTATTTATTTTGAATCTAATGTGGGTGTGGGTCGATATCCTCTCATCAAATATAATTTAGACAAGTTTAGGTATTTAATTTAACATTATCATTTAGATTTAACTTTAAGTTAGTTAATTTTTCTTTTACCATGTCTTCTTGTTTTCTTACACTATAAGGTTAAAAACATATCATAACAAGAAAAAATAACTACTAGTTGTTTATTATTAATATTTATAACCCTATATAAGTCATTTTCCGAACCTTAGATTTTTAGGAATAAAAAAACAATTAATAATATAATATTTGTTTTCAAAACTATTTTATGTCAATTTTGACACTATTTGGTAATTGATTTTTGTGAAAATCATAACCTAATTATTAGTTCGAAAACAGTTACATAAATCAATACTAACATTTCATATTAACCTATTAAATTATTGTAATTCATAAAAATTCTCAAATTACATTTATTTGGGTATTTATAACATCAATAATGACAATGTTTCATTAATAAGAAAATTACTTCATAATCATTGTGTCATAATTAAATTAAATTATAAAATGTCTAAAAATTACAAATAAAATACCATTATGTAGGAAATATATTTATATTTATAAATAATATTTATATTCGAATTTATATTATGTATTACCTTATATTAAAAATTATTTACTTATTAAGCATTGATTTTAACTATTTTAACCCTTCTTTAAATAAATTAATAATAAATGTCCTAATCTAATCCATGTGGGCCTAAATGGTAATAATTTATTCCCATGGTTGTTTTTTGTATAATTACACTTATCCAATAGAATTATAACATGTGTTAGGGTAATAATAATATCATTCTTACCCTTAATTACCCTATTTACTTTTAACCGTGGTAAACAAATTAAAAAGTTACTATTCATCCAAAATTATTTTTATCTCATTGAACCACATTTTACTTATTGACATCAACCGTGTCTCTCTGATTTTTGTAATTCCACTCATAGAAGTGGTAAAATTATGTTTTATGAAAAAATTCAGTTTTTTTAACTACCACTTAGTGGTTTAACTATTCATAAAAAAATGAATGTTTCCAGAAAAATACCAAAAAATAGGCCTAAGTTATATTTGATATTATGAATTCAAAAATGATGTCTATTTTACCAAATTAAAAACATATCAGTTTCATTAATTAATTTAAAAATTAATTCATGTCATCAAAAAAATAGCGTGTTTTTAAGAGATAATAACTATCAAAAGAATGACACTTGCTTATGTCTGGTTTAAATGTTAAATTACATCCAATGAAAAAACTTTTATTAAATGGTAAAAAAATATTATAAATTTATTTTAAAACCACTCAAATTTATAATTTATCACTATTAATTATTTTGATTGATAAAGTTGTTTTTTATTAAAATTTAGTAATTTTCACTATTCATGAAAATATGAAAGTTATCTGAAAAGTACCAAAATTTCACCCTAATATAATTTCAATTTTAAGAATCCAAAAATGAAGTCCATTTTGAATGATAAAATTTATAAAATGTAAAAATGTGGATATTACTATTCATAACGGCTAGTTTATATAACATATCATTGTTTAGAGAAACTCGGTATTACGTACAACACACGCTATCGTGGAAGGTCGTGATTGTGTGTCATGAAAGCCAAGTTTGGGATGTGTGTTGTGAAAGCTCTTTTTGGTGTAGCATACAACACAATACAGTAATGAAATTAAAAATAATATTTTTCATAAATTCATAGGGTGTTACATTCTACCCTCCTTAAAATGAATTTCGCCCTCGAAATTCGTCAGGGTTATAAATGGATTACTACTTGAAAGTTTCTTTAATAGAAACCCACATCATAAAATGGAATTCCAAAACTTGGATTTAAAAAACTAAAGTATGAAATGTAATAGTTACCCGAATTAACTAATCAATGGGATTCCACATAGGAGAATATAGGTGCAAATATGGATACGGAAGAGAAATCTAACAATCATGTTCTGATGGAGAGTGGTAGAGGACATGGCTATGAAAAAGCCAACAATCACAAAGCCATAAATTTGTGATTATCTAAGGTACCATCTGATCATCAGATATAAGGGGACTAGTACAACATTTTTGGTTTTCATTATCATTTCCCTAAAGGTGAATATTTTTAATTAGAAGAAATACTTTCTTGATTTTGGTACAATCTCAGTGTTATTCGTGCTTTGAACAATTTCCACTTCATATCTTAAATAAATGATGTTGAATTTTTTATTCGTGAAGTGTTTACAAGTCATGTGATAGAATGATGTGTCATTCCATCTGTTTCAACCAAAAGGATAGAAAAAGTTATCAAATATACATAAGTCCATCTATGGTGAGGCTAATCATATATGATGCTAAAAATGAACTTATACTTTATATATCATACCGCTTAATAAAATAAAACAATTTTCTACTAACTAGGGACTTCTTGTAGGACAGTGGTAGGCGATAAAGGCCTTTCGTACTTCAGTTTTGGGTTTGATTCTCACATCCTTGTCCAACGTGACGGGTTGTCGCACGTCCCGCAGGTTGTCCTTTTTTATAGAATTATGACATTCCATTGAAAATATCGAATTCATTTCTAGCCTTAAACGAATGTATGTTCTACATAATCCATTTCAAATATTTAGGTTTATCCAAAATACTTTTGTCCAAGCTTATAGTATAATGAAAACAATTACTAGGAATTTCATCTACCGAGCATTAGAATACCATCATTTATCCCTAATATATCTTTTTGATCACATTCCAATCATGTGAATACCTTAATTATGTATTCTATTTAAAATAAATACACATTTATCCTTAGTGAAAACATGAATGCTGTCAAAAGTTAACTCTTTCCACATACCAAACTCCCAAAATTTCTATATACTCAAACCATGATATCACTTAGTCCTTATATCCACCATGAACTCATGAATACAATCAAACATCTCATTATCTTCTTATACATTCATTATGCACATATCATCTACTTTCAAAAAATATCTGAATAACCTAACATATAATTTCAAATAATTTAGGAAAAACAATAGTGTAACAATCCTTAGATGATTCTTTATTCCATAGTACCATTATCAATACAACATTACTCTTGATAAACATACAATCATTCCACTACCTTCTTAAACAATTGACTGAGCATGAACACTTCTTTCATCTCATATGTCATTTGTAGTCTACTCATCATCATCCACAATAATACTACCCATATGACCATGCTGATTCTCTTCATTATATTTTCCCTTAAGGCATTGGTTTGCATAATGCCCAAAAATTCCACATTTAAAACATCTAATCATTGTTGATGTCGTAGCAATAACATTATCTGTGTCCATGGTGTTAACTACACCTTTTCTTTTGAACGTACTGAATTTGTGTCCTTCTTTTCCACACCCAATCCTTCTTCTAGATCCTTTGAAACAATCTCCACGATGACTTTTCCAACCTGATTTACATGAGGGAATTGAAATTTCTTTCCTCTATGATCCTCAGGCAACTCCATCTTTCTCTTATTATCGGGGTCGGGAAACATAACAAAGTTGAGATTATTGATCATATTATGAGATTAATGATTATGTATAATAAATATGTTTGGACTTCCAGGTCTGGTTTCAATTCTTTCCTCATGAAGAATATCATTCCATTGTCTGTTATATCCTCCATTATCGTGAATCTTCCAATTACCAGCCACTTTCTAAAACCCAAAAAGAATTGTGTGAGAGGAAAAAATATGGCTTGGGATAACAACATAGTAAAGGGGGAGTAACCTCAATATCTAACATATTAGGTTAAATTCTATTATCGTTACCATAGTTCAAGGACTATATCCTATATATATACTTATCCTTAGAGACATCCCAAGACATACCTAAGTAATATCTATAGGGATCTCACTAATGTTTTCACGTCCTAGTATCCAAAGGTTGACTAAACCTTTCCTCTAATACCAATTGTAGATACCTAAAGCTTGACGTACATTGAAATTACATTACTTATGCGGAATAATTAATACATAACAAATACAGACACACAAGGACCATAATAGTTTAGTGTCTTTGGAAACTCAAAAAATAATCTTCTAATCGTGGAAAAGATCTTCAACATCTCCCATAAATATCTTCCCCTTTTTTTCTTACCTACAACCTTCTTTATATCCTGGGTAAAAGATAACATAAAAGGGGTGATCTCAAATTCCTAGTAACGGTAAACATAGAGAACATTAATCAATCCATAAACATTTGAATGCAAAAACTTGAACATAAAATCAAAACATCAAAATTTTTAGCAATGACATGAATCTTGGAAGTATTAAGGAATATATCATAAGGGATCATCAAACATTACAAAATAGCATGGCAATAAAATTTGTAATTGTGGAAACCATTCGACACTTGTTATGATTTCCATAGTATCCAAGGAATTCCTTCCAAGACCGTCTTAGTGGACAACGTCCCTTTCTGAATCGAGTTCACTCTCATTTCAGTCCTGTAACACCGAACCAGATTAACTTATCGTTCCAACCATGTTTATCTCAAGATATATAAATCTTTACCCGGTGCATTAGAGGGAGATATAGGTCCCACCCATCTCATAATGAAACCATTCTTACTTGTGCCACAAAATAAACATACATCATTCATAATAACCAAACGAATAAAATGGTTTTCATAAACATCATCCCATCTTCTAATAATCCATATAAAACAAATGGACATTTCATCATAAGAAAAGTGAAACCATGTAAATAATAGATACATTAAACTTGAAACATACACATATGAAATATTGTCATCTTAGATGGAAAATGGTTTTTATAAAACATTTGAAATGAATTATTTGGGAAAATATCCTTTTGTTCTTCAAAATCGATTTCTTTTCACAAAACATCATGCAATTTTAAAAGAAATATATTTTGTTGAAAATAGTAATGAAATATTTTTGAGGAAGCTTCATGAAAATAAGGCTTTATAAAACAGTTAAAATCCTTTCATGCCGTATAAGTTAAAAAAAAATTTCCTCGTACTTTTGTCGGAAAAGTCAAAAAGTACCTCGTAATAGAAAGATTTCATACACACCATGTAGTAAAAGTCAAAAATGGGTAATAAAGACTTTAGACATACATGAAAATTTTTAAGAAAACATGGACATGGATGATAACAAAAACCCCAGTAAATACTTACGAATAACAATCTCGGATAAGAACGAGATTAGAATAGTTATCCCTTACCTTATGTCTTATATACTTCATATGTATCCAAAACTCTGGTATAATGATTTAAATAATGACATTTACTTATTACATAATCATCATCATTGTTATGATATCATATATGGTTCATTTATGACTTTATATTACCCGTTCTTTTGTAAATTCGTGTTAATGTAGCGTTTTGGGTAAAATCGATTGATTTATGGTCCGTGATTTGACTTGTAATTGTTCATATGATTACATAGATCATGATTAATTAATTCCAAAATATAAAACATGATTTATATATAATACATATTCATAATATACATATACATTATATATCGATAAATGGAATGAAATTCACCGTTCAGGGAGACGGTAGGCCGTACGTACGCATGAACGCATTTTTCGTTTCCTTATTCAGTATAATGAAATTAATTAGATGACATACATATATATATATACATAAATAAAATAGCTTTATAATGTCATATATTTCATTATTATTTCTTATATATGCCTTATAATCATTCTTTAATGGTTAACATGGAGAATGAATCTCATCGCGTTGTGGAGATGGTATTCCGTACGTACGCATAAGCGATGATATCATTTCAATAATTATTGAATTGAATTTGAGTGGAGGATAAAATATATCAGAATCAGTATGGTGTTATTATAACTATGTATAGTTATTATTTACATCATTATACCCATCCATGTAAGGTGGTATTGGAAAAATAGATTACCCCACAGCGTGGAGACGGTATTCCGTACGTACGCACACGCGGTGATTTCATTTTTCATAGGATGGATAGAAGGTGTAATGGGTATTTTTAATAATTATAATAATATATCACAATATGAGTGATACTGATGTTATTACTTCATAATGAAACAACTAAATAAGAAGAAGTGGAAGAAGAAATAAAGTTGAAAGAATTGGTAACAGACCTTACCTCTTCTTTGAAGCGCCTCTTTGATACCTCCTCTTAGGGCCCTAAAATTGGTATTTGAAGAAGCCAAGGACCTCTAGGATGTTTCTATGGAAGTGGATAAGATAATTTTGTAGTGTTTTGCTGAACTTGAAGGCTCAATGTGGTTTGAGGAAGAGAGGGAGGAGGTACCCTTTTATAAGGGAGGAGATGGGACCCTTTGGAATAAAATAAAATATTATTTTAATACAAAGTAATATTCGGTTCTAAAAAGCTCAAAATTGAATTATTTTAAAGATAAAGTGGGTATGGGTCGAAATCCTCTCATCCAATATAATTTAGACATGTTTAGGTATCTATTTTAACCTTATCATTTAGATTTAACTTTAAGTTAGATAATTTAACTTTTACCGTGTCTTCTTGTTTTCTTACACTATAAGGTTAATAAACATAAAATAACATTCCAAAATAACCCCACGTTATTTATTATTAATATATATAACCTTATCTATGTCATTTTACCGAAACATAGATTTTTAGGAATAAAATAACAATTAATAATATAATATTTGTTTTAAAAACTATTTTATGTCTATTTTTACAATATTTGGTAATTGATTTTTGTGAAAATAATAACAGAATTAATAGTTCGAAAATGGTTACTTAAATCAATACTAAAATGTCATATTAACCTAAAAAATTATTTAAATTCATAAAAAGTCTCAAATTAC
Organism: Viscum album; assembly: GCA_963277665.1. NCBI lineage: Eukaryota > Viridiplantae > Streptophyta > Magnoliopsida > Santalales > Viscaceae > Viscum > Viscum album. The sequence continues at coordinate 407,959,607 of OY728128.1, read as the reverse complement.
ATTTATTTGGGAATTTATAACATCAATTATGTGAATCATTCATTAATAAGATAATTACTGCATAATCTTTGTGTCATAAATATATTAAATTATATAATATCTAAAAATTACAAATAAAATAACATTATGTAGGAAATCGTTTTAGATTTCTAATGAATATTTATATTCGAATTTATCTTATGTATAAACCTATAATAAAAATTATTTACATATTAAACATTGATTTTAACTATTTTAACCCTTCTTTAGATAAATTAATAATAAATTTACTAATCTAATTAATGTGGGTCTAAATGGACATATTTTATTCCTAATGTTGTTTTTGGTCTAATTACACTTATCCAATATAATTAGTACATGTGTTAGGGTAATAATAATATCATTCTTACCCTTAATTACACTATTTACTTTTAACCGTGGTAAAAAAAGTAAAAAGTTATTATTCACGAAAAATCTTTTTTATCTCATTGAACCACATTTTACATAGTGACATAAACCATGTATCTAGGATTTTTGAAATTCCTCACACAAAAAAGGTAAAATTATGTTTTATGAAAAAAATCAGTTTTTTTAACTACCACTTAGTGGTTTCACTATTCATAAAAATTGAATGTTTCCAGAAAAGTACCAATAAATAGGCCTATGTTATATTTGATATTAAAAATTGAAAAATGATGTTTTTTTAACAAATTCAAAACATATCAGTTGCATTAATTAATTTAATAATTAATTATCATCATCAAAAAATGGCGTGTTTTTTAGAGATAATAACTATCAAATGATTGACACTTTTTTATGTATGGTTTAAATGTGAAATTACATCCAATGACCGACATTGTATTAAATTGTAAAAATTTATTATAAATATATTTTAAAACCACTAAAATTAATAATTTATCAATATTAATTATTTTGATTGAAAAAGATGGTTTTAATTAAAATTTTGTAATTTTCACTATTCATCAAAATATGATAGTTATCCGAAAAGTTCAAAAATTTCACCCTAAGCTAATTTCAATATTACGAATCCAAAAATGAAGTCCATTTTGAAAGATAAAATTTATAAAATTTCAAAATGTGGGTATTACTATTCATAACAGCTAGTTTATATAACATACTGTTGATTAGCGAAACTCGGTATTACGTACAACACACACTATCGTGGAAGGTCGTGATTGCGTGTAATGAAAGCCAACTCAGGTATGCGTGTTGTGCAAGATCCTTTTGGTGTATCATACAACATAAGACATAAATGAAATTAAAAAAAATATTTTTCATAAAATCTTGGGGTGTTATAACATCATGCTCATTGAGCTAGCGGCTAGGTTCGCAGACAACTGTTGGCGATAGAGGATTATAACCCAGTGATAAACAAGATAATTGGATGTATGATATGTGTTTATTGTAATAATGATTTAGTATTATTTAAAAAATTTGTGAATAATTAATTTATCTATTTATTCATGGTATGAGATATGGAGCACCTAGTTTAGTCTTTAATAAAAAAGATTCGTTTTGAGGAACCAACAAATAATTTTTTCTTATGTATCTTGTATTTTTATGTAGTTCAAGAAATATCATCATGTAGATAGTTTTATTTGGGAAATTTTTTTCATCACAATGTAAGTCTATGAATAAATCTTTGGTATGGATTGGGATTACACGGTCCAAATCAAGATTTACTATCACTGCAGATGAGTTAGTTTTCATCACACTAATGGGAGGTGATTGTACATTATGGTTGATAGTGATATCATAGAATGAAGAGTGGGTTGTGTGATAATTATTTTTCATCCCATAACACAATAGTTGATTAGTGTAGACCTTGGGGATGATGGTGCTTTAGGAATCTACACTCTTTCAGTCATGGATTATTTTATTGAAATTTTCACCGAGGATGTTCTAGGACTACCTATGAGGTGGGAGGTGATGTTTTAGTTTTACATTCATCCCAATAATGATATAACATTTTATACACTGTATTTTATTGCCCTAATTATCTCTAGGAGATATTTTTGTTGTTATAGGACCTTCAAGAGAAGGGTTTCACCAGGCCCCATGTGTCCCCCATGAGAGATATATTGTTGTACATGAAAAAGGAGGATGGGTGTATTTTTTTATTTTTGTGGATTATAGTCTCCTAAAGCTGGCCATCATAATGAAAATGTACTCATTTACAAGTATTAATGTCATATTTGAAATGTTTTTATGTGTGATTTGGTTCTCAAAGATAAATATTATTTCGATATACAACCCATTTAAAGATCACAATGATGATATTCTAAAGATGGTATTTTTATGTCACCATGGACGCGATTAATTTTTTGTTTTTCAGTTTGGTGTGATGAAAAACCCTGTCGTGTTTATGGATTTCGTGGACAATATTTACCATCAATTATTGGACCAATTTTTTGTTGTATTCATTGATAACATACTCATATGCTCTACGTCAATGGACGAGCATGCAAATCACTTGAGGATGGTCCATGATTTTTTTCAAGAGAATTATATTTAGGGAAAAATCTCGATGTTATAGGTATATATTCACGAGGTTTACTTCTTAAAGAATGTAATTAACAAGCACAACTTATTTATTGACCTAGAGAATATTTAATCACTTGTTTTTTGGGATCTAATCAATAGAATGTAAGAGGTGTAGTGTATTGATTTCATGACATGGTAAAACATGAACTTTATGGAAGAATTATATTGGATTTCATCCCATTTAAACATCCAAACATGGAAAGGGTTTCCATTTACCAGGGATGATAATTTCTTGAGGGACTTTAAAGAGTTGATAATGTGGAAGAAAATATCTCCTTTTATAAGACTACAAGAAGAGGTCATAGAGTACATAGTTTATCATGATGCGTCAAGTGATGGGAATAAGTTTCTTTTGATGGATTAACCGGAAATTATATCACATGGGATTGGGAGATTTATGCCCCATGGGAATAAATACATGACTCATGACCTATAACATGTTGTGGTAATCTTAACTCTATAGATTTTGAGACACTATTTTCAAGGATAACTACTTTTTGGTTTTCTCAGACCATTATTGTTGTAGTTATGTATTCACATTGGGAGACATGAACATAGGGTAGAGGCTCAAGTTGGAGTTCCTACAGGACTATAACATTGAGATTCATTATACTTCTGGAAAATGAAATGTAATGGAAAATGAACATGGAATGAAAAAACTAGCTCATTTGGTGTAAGAGTCATAACAGTTATTGGGTTCCTTGCAGCTGACCTTGGATGAGTTGGAGGGTGTAAATTTTATTCACAAAATGGTGTTGACTACTCAACTCCTTCAGCATGTGAGGGAGTCTTAGTTTTGAGACATTGATTTTGAGGTCTTGTGTGACTGGATATCGTTTGGATATTCACTAGATGGATTTTTTGATGTTGGGAATCACTTCATCAATTTATAAGTATGGTTGGTGGTCTATGTCACGATGTTATAAGAGGTTATCATGGAGTTTCAATCTTCTCGTTTAGATTTACATCAGCGTGTGTGGAAATGTACATAAAACATAAATTGATTTTTGTGGGTTAATATGATACATAATATGGATGAGTTTGTTTCATGAGGCATAAATTTTAAAAAGGTGACGGCTGAGAACTAGGTTCTTGAAGGTTTGTTACATCCCCTTGTGACCACAATTTGGAAATCAGATGAGATATCTCATGACTTTATTACAATGATCCCTTGAACAGTGAGAGTCCATGATACTATATGTGTGATAGTGGAAAGACTCATGATGTCGGCTCACCTATTTTTTTTCAGGGAGTATAGTTCAGTGGAGTATTTGGGGAACATGTATATACACTATTTTATTCTACTTCATGTTTTTTACTCTAAAAATTACTTTGATCATGATGCACAATTTGCATCATGGCTGTCATGAGGCCTAAAAGAGGCATTCATTACCTAGATGAAGATCTGAAATGCCTTTCACCACAGATAGATGGGAAGACCATGAACACTATCAGGTGTTGGAGGATATATTGAGAGATATTGTGTTAGACTCTGTATATAGATGGGAGGATCAATTTACAGTTGTAGTGTTTTCACATAATAATAGCTACTACTCTACTATTGTAATTGATCCTTTCAAGGCCATATATAGGAGACCATGTTAGTAAAAGTTATGCTAGAAATGTATTGATGAGATAATCTTGTGGGTCTAGATATGGTTCATACAATGAATGAGAGGGTATATGCCATTCATGAGTGGATTATAATTTCCCCTAACATGCAAAAATCATACACAAATCAACATAGTAGGCCCCCAGAGTGTGATCATAGAGACTATATTTTACCGAGAGTCTCTAAATGATGTGGATTGAGGATGTTAGACTGGGGATGAAATATAACTGCTTGATAAATCAGGTCATTTAAGATCTTGTGGGTAGTTGGAGAGGATTCCTACCATCTTTCTCTAACCCCATTGTAGAGTTGGTGAAATAAATCTTCCATGTCTCTCAGCTAAGGATATACACCCTTCAATATACACACATTATTGACTGTGGAGAGATGAAAATCAATTATGGAACCACATTTGGGGATATCATAGTAGTGATCGAGGATCATCGGTAGTGGACTATTCATGGATGTAACACCCTATTGGTTTTTGTGATGTGGATGCTCGAATGCGTGCAAGGGAGATGTTGTGAGTAGTAGAGCCATATGCAGAATTAGTATCCCATGTCATTTGTTTAGATTTTGTTTTTGAGGATGATAATTTTGATGTAGATACTGATTTATTAATTTTAAAATTTCTTTTAAATACATGTAAATATTAAAATATATATTTCTGGAGTTAGGTGATAAAGAAACATGTGATTCTGAGGCCCTATGTGCACAGAATTAATTTTATAAAAATATTAAATATATTTTAAATTACACATGAATGGTTTCTCAAAGAAAATGGTATAAATCATTAATGAAATATTTTATTGTCAATCCAAGAACAAAGTTAAGATGAGAATGTACTTTTTAGACAAGGGGCATCCTAAATGTATTTACATAAGGTATTCAGTTTAAACGATTGTTGGAAATATGTTCTATTTCTTATTTAAATAAATAAAATATTTAAATTATTTATTGACCTAAATGAAATATGTATAATTAAACATAGTTATTGATGTATTTCATGGGTTATCATTATAACTCTGATACCATTATGTATAATCTTCTTCCTCCTCTCACTGGCCAATCAGATTCAGACGAAGATGAACTTCTAGATCAAGGAAGATTAATGTGTAGAAAATTCAACAACTCGTCTCATTTGTTAGTGAGTGTGTTATTTGATGAAAAATGATAAAAAACTAGTTAGGCCTCACCACATAGATTTTTATTCCCATATTAAATAAATTGATTGACAATGATCATTTTGATTCTTGACCTATGTTCGAAATGAAATCCTTTTCCTATAGTCGGGTATTGATTTAATTTTTTTCTACAGTATTATGACTAGAGATATTCTATAATGTGTTAATTTGGATATAATTATCATCCAATTATAATTAAATTTTTGTAGTGTCTTTCTACATTGTATTCTTAACGTTCTCCACTACTGGTCAATGAGTCCATGGCTTGACATTTTTGGGTGCTACTGAACCCAATTGAATGCCCAGAATTGTGGTGGTGTCTTGTGTAATGAAAAAATTATTGATCAGAGGTCCTAGAAGGATGTGTTGATGGACATGAGTGATGATCCACTTAGATTTATTGATACAAGATCGAATAAATAATGAACGTGATGTGTAGGGAAATTAAAAAACAACAATGGTTGATGGATACCGATATATAGCCACGATATGGCAGTAGACGACAAATAAAGTCATGGTAAACCATATTTCTGTGGGTTGGAGGAAATATCTATGAAACTCCCATAGATTTGGGATCCCCATATTGGATCTTACCTTCTGTCAAATACCCATGTACACACCATGTAGTCTATTGAACAATGTACATATAGGGCCTTGGCTGTGTTTGCTAGGGTTACTTTGGATTATAAGTATCATACACAATTTGGGATCCACACACATAGTCTAAAAAATATTATGGCTACCCGAAATGTAATTCATGAATACACATGATGATAACTTTTAGGAACATGCTTTGTTCCTATGTACATGGACACAAATAGTTTTACATGTACATGTCCAGGAGAATATTCATGACCTCGAGTGACTCAGATATGACATGTAGATCCTCAAACACACCATGTAGTCATACATGGGAAGGGAGAAATGTACCAAATGGGAAAAACCCTAAAATGAAGTGTTACCACATGTCATGTGGGTACCCCGATAGGCCATATGCCCCTTATTAGTTTTTCAAGAAAAATATTCCTCTAATACATCTTTTTTTGGGGGTCATATTTTGGACTTCAGGTAGTATATCCATAGTGTTTTTCTACATAGAACATGTTGGACACCTCAATGGGGGAATTTATGATATTACGTGAGATGTTTTAGGTGTGACATTTATTAATGTTCCTATTGATGATGGAAATTATTAGGATAGATAATTAGATCGATACCCCCTTGCACAGTAGGTAACATGTCCTCTTTCTCGTTACATAGTTGTACGCCCTAGTTTGTAGGGTGCCAAATATCCTTACTCCAAGTCGTACACCCAAATGGAATTAGGGAATGGGTTCTATATATATATACTGAGTGGTAATTCCCTATGGAATTTGGGCAATGTTCCAATATCATTCTACTAAGTGGAACCCCCTATGGAATTAGGGTGAATGTCCTTTATCCAATGACTTGCACCCCCTACAGAATTTTTGTGGAGGTATTATATCTACCCACTTGTACCCCTATCATATAGGAAATGAGTCCAACTAAAGCTGAGTGGTACCCTCCCGATGGATCAGGACACGGGTCATCTCTTTATAGAGTGGTACTATAATATGGAATTTGGAAATGGGTCCTCTATCTACTTAGTTGTCTCCTCTATCAGATAGGTATTGAGTAATCATTATTCTGAGTGTAACCCACTTTGATAACTGGTGTTTATGTACTCTTCATGGATATTCGTCCCACTGAACTGTGAAGTAAAATGGTGTGGTGTGGGACCTTCACATGATTAATTCTTGGGATAGACATCTTAGAATTTGGGAATCATTAGTGGACTCTTCAAACTGTTAGAACTCTTTTCCTGAGATGAGATTTGAGATGGATGCCCCCTTCTCACTCGTTTGGTTTTATTTTGTTTGATTATAAATATATCATTATACCTGTCACTGAATTTTTTAATCTCTTAATTGAGGTTTAGTTGTCTATCGTATACCTATTCCTATCATGTCTCTTAAATCTTCCCCATTTGATTTAGGGGAGTCCTATTATATAAATATATAATAACCTCTTCAGGGGATTTTCTGAAAAATTTCATTTCATATGAATATGAAAAGAAAGTCAGTGGTATCTATAGAGGAGTTTTGTGATACCCAGTGCATTAGACCACATATGGTGTTTAGATCATGAAAATTAGGAGCTGGGATTTATCAGCACATTACTTATCTATTTGTTCATGTTGGGAAATATATTTGGCTGGGCTTTTATTTTTCTTTTAATTTATGTTTTCACTATCGTACCATTGTACACCCTAGTAGGTTTTTTATGCATGGATTATATTCAAGATATATAATTTTTTATCATTTATCCTATATAGGTTTCATTGAGATGGTCTAGTGTGTGTATAGGTACATTAGAGAAAGGCATAGCATACTTGTTATTCCTTTTGATGCTTTTATCCAGCCCTTGCCTAGGGAGGCGGGCTTGGTGTTGTTACAATTAGAGCCCCGTTTGGTCTGATCAAGACAACAAAACCTATCCTCCACACATTTTAGATCATTCATGTACCAAAAGTACATTAGAAGAAATTGGGATCCACCACATGGATGCTTCAAATAGTAATCGCTATGGAATCCATCTACATGTACCTAATAGATGCACTTCTCTATATGCCCTATTATCATGGTCATGAGCATGGAAGAATCCCTAAAAAATAAAACCACCCCCTAAATAGTGATCACCCTCAATATAGGTGTAATATCCTCATCTAGGCCACTCATTATATCCCTAATACCATCAATTAATATCCTCTATATGAATGAGGGAAATAGAAAAAACATACGTACAACAACTGATCCATGACATCCCAAGGGTCTCCTCATCAACCACAGTCCTGAGCAGAAGCTGCATAAAAAATCCTGGTGAATGAACAACTGAATGTGGTATGAAACAACCTCAAACGTAGAATTAAAAAAACTAAACTAGCAGCATTGATCCACTATCTTACAATAAAAAAAGCATACAATAACAAAATAAAACATAGAAGTTAACAATACATCCACCATAGGCCTTCGACTTCCCACCTTAGAATCATACAAAAATGAGATCTCAAACAGTCACTATGCCACATTGTAAAGAGATATCCATGACGAGACTCCACTGATGCACCTAATCTCTCAATAGACATCCGTAGAAATATCCTCAGTCAAAAGAACGACCACATTGATAGTGTGGATAGATATGGTGGTTTCCTCTATCCCATCCAAAAAAATCATCCATGAAGAGAATAAGAAACATTCACAAGTGTCCATCAATAGCCTCTATCCTCAATTGAAAAAACACCAAAATAGGCATCCAAAGAACACAATATTAACAAGAGGGGAATTCCCAACATTCCTCATGTGCACCTAAAAATAAGGAGACCCTGTATAAGGGTTCCTGAGAACATGGAAAAAACATTCCATACATGCATTTTTAAAATCCAAATAAGACTACCAAAAATCGATTGATTAGAAACTATAACACATGGGAATATTATGGAGTCCCTTAGAATAATATCAAAATCACAATAAAACATCTGAGTAGCCACCATCCAAAGACGTCAATATATCTCAAAGGTTCTAACATGTATAGTTCCCAAACCCAAGAGATAAACCTCAACTTTCTATAACCTTGTGGAACTAATGAAGAAACATTGGGATAACCAAGATATTAATAAAGATACTACTTGATCCACACATCTAGAAAACATAAAAATGGACATAAAACATCATTGTCTTGAATCAATAGGAAATAACTAACTAACAAGCTCGCACCCTCACTTAGGCCTAATACCTAACAACCCAACCCCTAGGAAGAAATTGGAACAACTAAATGAAATCCTCCTAGTGAAATATAATAGTACAACAAAGAATAAAAAATACATATAAATTATATAGTGATACCACCAATTTGATCTACATGAAAAAAATCTTAAAATAGAGTACTATTATGTCAAATTCTGACAATAGGGTGGAAACTAATCAAAATAGCCCACGGTAGGGAAATTACATGAAGTGAAAATCATGTACACGATGTGTACCCATAAATGTCCATAATGTCCTTTTGAATCTAGCCATTCGGCATCTAATTTTCCAATGTAGAAGGTGTGTGCCTCTTAGTTCAATACATGTACCCCTACCTGGTTACCATCCTATATACCCATCCCCATTAGGTGTGAAAAATGCCTATGTACATGGTGTGTACCACCAGTACACGACATGTGACCCTACATGTGGTCCTTGACCATATAAATATCCATGTACTCAACCTGTACATGTAATCATACAATTATTACATCCTACCCAAGGTCAATCCATGTACCTTACATGACCATGTACACCAACCCAGGGTGTCTGGTCAAGTACTCAGTCACACTCTGTAGTCCCCTAAATGGAGTATACACCTGTTACATGGACTGTACTCCCAAAACAACATCTTATTTGAATAATAATAACTAAAAATGTGTTTTATTTGAACTACTCACTATATGCAAGGGAATCCCTAATTGGGAAACCCTCTAATTAGCTGAAAACACATGGCTTCTACCCAAAAATCATTGATTGACAAACTAGGGGTCCCATGAAACACAAAAATGGGGTCAAAACACTAATATAATCTATGATATGGGGATTTATGGTGAAAAATGTAAAACATGCATACCTCTGGCTAGATACCGATGATGTTTTTCACCAATACGTAATCTACAACAACCACCTGATGATCGGACCTGACCCGATCTCTACAAAGACACCTCATAATTTTCTTCTTCCGATTATATTCATCCCATATCTATATTTATCCTGATAGAACAACCGAAATGGGGGAATCCCCATATTCATATGTAGCAGTCAAAAGGAAAAGAAATTAGAATGAAAACAAATAAAAAATGACAGAGAAGAAGTAATGAAAAAGAAAAGGTGGCTCGGACCCAACCTATGATCCCAACATAGGGTAATTCCTTTACTAGGAAACCCACCACCATTATAAACATGATGGAGGAGGAAGAATAAAAATACCAATATCTATTTAAAATATACAACTAAACAAAAACGTAGGAATAAATTAATATATAGTTAATTAAATATTATGTATTCAATGAAGATTTGAATCCCTTGTATTTCTACAATCCTTTTTCCCTAGGTTAAAAAAACTATTCCAAGATCAATGGAGTAGTCATTAAATTCATCTGAGATCATCTCAATGGATTTATTACCATTCCCTGCAAAAAAACCATAGAATAAAAAGGCTCAAATTTCTCTTGATTTTCACAACACGTGATGACATAGGTAATCATCAGAATTATGGCATAGACCACTCTTTTAGGGAATAAAACCCAATATTCCAAGTATGATGAAAAACAAATCACCTTGGGTCAAATTTACTCTGATCATTATTTTTAAGGCTGGAAATTTAGTCTTATAACATAAAAGGAACTTCTGGAATATAGAATTAATTTATGGCATTCAACGTTCTTGTTTCGTAAACTGTCTTATGGACATTGACCAATTATGGAATAATGTCAAAAGGTACAAATTTATGGTGTAAATGTAATTTATAGGTTGTACTATGAAAAATACCCAATAGAAAAATCAAAATTGATTCTTTTGCCCCGCGGAACCAGAAGAACACACTCTTAAACCCAAAATAACATATAGACATACACATCTTCATTCGTACAAACACACACACACACATACACACACACACATACATATTTACAAACCTACCTACATACATATGTGTGTACCTACATATGTACGTACAAACATACCTACAAACATACATACATACATACATACTTACGTACATGCATACGAGGGCACAAACACACAAACACAAACCTATACACAAACATACAGATATACATACATACATACATACATACATACATACATACATAAATACATACATACATACATAAGTATATACATAGAGGGGCATAAACACAGACACACACGTGCACACACACACACACACACACCGACATACATACATACATGCGTATATACATGCATACATACATACATACATACATACATACATATATACATACACACATACATACATACATACATACATATATAGAAACATTCATACATACATACACACATACATACATAGATATATACATACATATGTGAATGAATACATACATATATACCTACATACATACATACATACAAACAGTCATACACAAATACATACCTATGTACTTAAGAATATAAAAACATACATACAGACAGACATACATACATACATACATACATACATACATACATACATACATACATACATACTTACACACTCACACATATACATACATACATACTTATATCCATGCATTTTGGCATACAAACTTATATCCATACATACATATATACATACATACATACATATATAGATGGACGTCAAGAAGAATGATATAGAGAGATAGTTAGACATAAAGAGAGAGAGAGAAATGCACACACAGATTCATATACATGCACACATACAGACACACACATGAACACAAATATTTTAGTCAGTTATATATATAATCAGCTATATAATTATTCATTACCTATATTAATTATATTGAATATTAAAAATGGCCTTATAAAATCACGATTTTTCTTCCGAATGACATAGTATGTAAAATACTAGCTCAAGTGCCGCTAAATTGGATCCCTAAATCAGATTGTTATCTAAAAAAATGGTTGGGGTTACCACCGAACATAAAATCTAACCTAGCCTATCAAAATCTAGAAGGAGAATCCCAATGCCCATGGGTTGTTAAATAATGTCTGGTAATAATAGAAACTCCTTTTTGAATGGTTTTTCCAACATATGAGACCCAATAGTGGAAACAACTGAACATCATTCTAAAAGTTCATAACAAATAACCATGATCCAACCCATTTTCATATACATAATCAACTTTCATAAATAAGGATATATAGGAAATCATGAAAAGTAGGGAAAAAACTAACCAAAAGAAAACTGTTAAAACTAACCAACTCGAGTCGAGCCTAATACAAACATAATGCAACCTCTAGTTTCTCACCACCACCCAAAATAGCTCACACCGACTATGATGAACAAGAAGGATCCAAAAAAAACAATCAATTTTATAGGAGTGATCTAGAAACCTCTTAGGTCACCACAACCCGGAGAAACAATGAATTACATTTCATAAGGCTATTCATCATTAATATTTTTAAAATAAATCTAGATATTAAGTTTACATATATACAACACATGTAAAAAACTACTCTATAATACACATTCTAAAAATTATACCTTATTTTCCAAAACCAAACATAACTTTTTTGAATGGAATTCCATTAGCCAAATCCATTTTTAAAATTCCATTAATTCACATTTTGATTCTAAAAGGCAACATCAATGTTTTTTAATTAAAAAAATTCACTTTAAAATACTCAATTGGACGAAGCCATAGTTTACCACCAAAACTATTTTTTAAATCCACCATAATGAACTCACATATGAGTTTTTATATATTAAAAATATCTTTTCATAATCATATGTGAGAACTCATTTTCATATAAAACAATCCAAATAATATGGCTAAAGAACTACATGAAGACATAAAATATATATCAAAAGGATAATAAAAAATTCAACATAAACAACTAAGGTTACATATAAATGAAAGAATGTGAAATAATACAATCATGTACTAGATCAAACTACCCTCAATCACATTCTCACTTAGAAAATTAATGTTCCATTTCCCTACAAAAAGTCACTAACATGTCAGAAATCTAATCATATAATGGAATAATAACCCAAAATATAAACTAGAATATTCCAAGTCCATACCATCATCCAGGTTACTGTCACAAGCATTATAGTGTTGAAAAACCCCTACCATGACCTTGTGCCTATATTGACTGGTGGGAAACTAGCAGTGTGTGAACCAACTAGATGAAGAAGCTATATCTTTAACATAGTACCTGACATACTATGACTAATAAATGAAGTGTGACATAGATAAAACAATCCAACTCAACACATATGGTGTAATAATAGATAACCTCACCCATAACACCCAATGATGAAAATCACCATACACATAACATGAAGTAAAGTCATAAAAATTTCATTCCTAACCATTGAAAGTAACATGAAAAACCTAGTGATAATAAACCCACTCAAGTGGTACAGAATATAGTGGATATCAAGGATTCCATCCAAATACCCCATTTAAAAAAATGTTCTAATATATCCTTTAACAGGAAAACAAGGATCATAATTCCAATCCCTTTCACATTTGATTAAATTCAATGCAATAAATATTTATAAAATGATGGAAAACACCATGAATTTAAACAATGGATATCATCATTGAAAATCCCAAAACATAGCCAAAAGGCCTTTGTTCCCAACATAATTTTAACAAAACACAACATATGGTATAAATAAATAAACAATTTATTTTTAAAAACATCAAAGATACCTTTTAATAAGTTTATTCCTATTTAGACACCAAGGAAAGGGCCAGGAGACCACCATTTCGACTAACAAAATTAACACAATATAACAAAGAGTTTCAAAAAAGGCGGTAAACCACACACAAATTTCAATAATCATTTTGAAGACCACACCTAAATTCTAAACAAAATTCAAATTTAGGAAAATTATTTTAACACATTAAAAATAGTGAATGGGTTAAAATCTCAAGAAAAAATTTCCAAAACCCACAAGGAATTTCAAAAGAAGATTAACATAGTATAAATTCCATTTTAAATAATAAAACAAAGAAATCACAGGAGAAATAGATTATTCCAAGCGTAAAACTTAAATAAAAGGTTTCATAACACCACATGGATATCACAAATGATTTTGATTTCATAAAATGGGATTTCAAAGAGAAAAATTATGATTAGAATTCAAAAATGACAAAATTTTCATTGTGACAGATACCTCTTGGAGGTGAGACCCATGATGAAACATCCTGAAACATGTCACCTTCAATGGAGAACACACCCATGGTAGAAGAAAAAATATATAACCCCTAAAACCCAAAATATATTTCAATAAATATATATGGACCCCTAATGTCCAGAAATATGATAACCAATGTTCATGGGGAAGAACAATATAAGAGATAATATAGGGAGAATGAAGAAGAAGGAGACGAGTGGATAAACTCACCATAAACCCCTTGGAAAACACCAATGTAATGGAAATATTGAATGGAGGGGGATGGTGGAATATATCTAGGGGATCCCATGGGTCAGCCGAATGAAATAAGGTGGAAGAGGGATGAAATAACTATTGATACGAGATTGAAATATGTTAATTTTTTTAATATTGATACATATAGACTATTCATTCTGTTTGGATGCATGGTTTGTAAAATCATGTACCAATGGTGTGGGTTCAACTACCTCCCAAAAAAAATATATTTAAAAAAATAATTATGAGAGGAATAATTGATTAAAAAAACTAAAATACTCACTACATAATCACTCCTATCTTTTCACAGACTTATAGGAAATCTCCATAATGTTTTAAAAAATATGTAGATGTTGTGCGAATAGCTCTGTCAAATACTACAGATCAAACCACATGATTGTTGTGTTGTTAAACATTGTGAAAGTTATTAAACACACCATAGACACAGCCAGGAACCCACATGGTTTCTCCTTGGGGTTGTGTGGGTTTTAATTAACTATGTATATCCATTGATGAAAAACTATACATAGTTTAAAATGAAATGAATAGGCTCATCAGGATGGGAGGTCACAAAGTTTCCCTCTAACTGTGCACAATAAGAAAATATTAAAAATATCAAATTTCAGAAATATAAATCCATAGAAACTATACATGAGATCCTCACTTCTCCAAATAAAACCAAATGAATAACAAAATGACACATGGTGTGTCACAAACTCTCCACAATGGCATGTTATTCCCCAAAATAAACCATAGTAAAAAAGAGATTCAAAGGAAATGAATTATCCAAAAATGGACATAACCAAACGAACTACTTAATAGGGCTTTGATTGGCATGTATTGTCTCAATAATACTCGATAAATATTAATTATTTTGACACTCACAAATAACCTTGTATTTTTTACTAATGATATTATATTATGTCTATTTCAAGAAGCTTATATTCTTTAAAATTATATTTTGGAATAATATTCAAGAATTTATATGTGTGAAATATTTGTTATAGTGTTCATAATGATCTTACGATAGTTTGAGAAACACTATCAATAAATTTTTGTTTTCCAGAATCACTGTTCATTTCCTACGTTGAAGAACACAATGTAAGGATCATACCCTACGTTTGTATTAAATATGAAAAAAAGGATCAGAAAATATGACTTATCAACCTAATGTTTGAAGAAACATATTTCAAATGAACATTATGTTTGAATGAATCTGTACATTTGTCAAGGAGAAAAAGTTTAGATAAAGAACCCTATTTTTGATAAAAAATTGTATGGATCAACAACATTACATTGGTAATAAACCTTAAATTGTCATCCATAATTTCATTGAATGAACTCTACGTAGTTGAATACTAGATTTGGTATATTTTTCTATTTTGGGATGGAACCTTACGTTTGACTTTTCAATGTCGAATATTTGAATTTACAACTTTGTCTGAGTTTTTCTATAATAGTATTTTATGAATATTAGGGTAATATAAAGTTTTATTTAGAAAATTAAAAGCTCTTATTAAATGATTTAATGATCCATTTATAGAATATATCTTCTCTCCTCTTCTTAAGGGTTGTTATGATGAATCCGAGAAGTATTTTTGAATTCAAATTCTCTCAATTTATCAGGTGGAATTGGTAGGTTTGAAAAACTTTATATGGTATATCGTCAAATATATCTTTATAAATTGGATGTTTTTAAGACATTATCTGTTGATCTATTTTCTATGTTGATAGTTTTTATTCTTCGAGTTTTCTTGTGAAACTTAATTGACAGTGGTATAAAGATCGAGCATCTCACAAACAAGGAAAATATTTTGGAGATATACATGTTCCAATTTGGAAGTATGGTGAAATTTTTTTGTTACTATTATTAGAATTGAAATTTATTTTGTGAATCTTGATCTCTATAGAAATATTTCATAGATTATTATTCTTTAATAGAAAAATGTCAATCAACTATCATTTCCATGCTACTTCATGTACGAAGATTTAACTATTTAATCCATTCAATCTATATTGATTCTTTTGAGTATCAGTTGATCAGTTTCAGTCGTGGAGGAGTATCAGCTACTCGTGATAAGATGTTGATATTTCAGTTCTCAATTTAATGAATTAAAAGGCTCTATGTGTATCATTTTTTGTAATAGAAACAACTACCTGCACTCAGTTGTGGATCAGTCTTATGAGAAGAGGACCTGAGTAGTGAAATTAACCAAGCCTGCATAAAGGGTGATTGGTGGAGGGGACTAGGGTATCTTCATTCCATGAACCACTATACCTTGTTTTGCTCTATTTTCTATTTTTTTCTATATATACTTTCATATAGAAACATCACAATCTATATCTATTTTTGGTGTGAATCAACAAAATAAGAAAATTTGAAATTGACCTAATTCACCCCCTCCTGGGTCTTCATCATAGTCTTTCTAACCTAACATTTGATATCATAGTAGGGATCTAAAAATTTTATTTTCATTGGTTAAAAAAAAGTCAAATATTTATATGAAGATCAAAAGTGAATCTAAATAAATAAATTTCAATGGTTTATGATCCTTATTCCAATAGTGAAAAATATGTATTCAGGAAATCACGTATGATAATTTATTTTAAAAATGATTGATTTAAAGTATACTCAAAGTTCATTACTCCTTATGAAATTCCTGAAAAACCTTGTACCTAGGATTCTTCTATAATGTCCGAGTATGACATGAATTATAAAGCTATGAATGTTATCATTTGTGTTCTTGGAAGAGAGGAATTAAACCGTATCTCCCAATGTCCTAAAACATATGAAATGGGGAAGACAATTGCAGTTGCTTATGAAGGTACAGACAATGTAAGGCAAATTATGTTTGAAACAACAAAATTGAAATTTGATATGTGAAAACAGGATGAAAGATAATGATTCACATAAATGAATGCATGGATCATAGGAATTATAAACCACATTACATCCTTAGGTGAACCTATCAATCAATTTGATGAAGCATTGAAATTACAAAGAGTAATATGTAATTAGTGGAATTGAATTTAATTTGCAATTCACCAATATGAACCTATAAAAAATCTGAAAATGGGAGAATTTATTTGAACTCTAATGATTTATTAATATAAAATTAAATATTATGTTTATTATCACAAAGTCATAGTGAAAAAGGATAATACTTCCTTGTAGGTAACATATCAAAAGAATAATAGAAATATGAAACAAGAATTTATAGAATATTGAAATTTAGACTCATCTAATTCAGAAATTGAGATAACTCAATCATCCAGAATGTTTAGAAAGTTTTATAGGAAGAAGAGAGGATATATAAAACCATTAAAATGGAAGAGATAGAATCACGGGAATTTAGATTCTATTAATGTAAAAAAATTTGGTCATATAAGTCCTGGCTGTCCTCAATTAAAAAGTGAAAGAGAAAGGCAGTTACGATGTTTTATAAAAATGTTGACTGTGAAAAAAAAACCAAAATAGATATGAAGGTTACTTGGAGTGTTTATGAACACTCAAATAGATCATCAATCTCTGATTCAGTGAAGGGAGAATTGAATATAAGAGCTAATATGTGCTTTACAGCTGAATAAGAAATGGTACAACACTATTATTAATCTGATTCTAATTCTAGTTAATTAAATTATAAAATATATTCCTACTAAATAATGATAGAAGAAAGATATGACTTTCTATTAAAAAACACATATCCTTAATAATTATTCATAATGCTATTTTAGGAGAAATGGATAATTTACTTAAACAACATTATGAGTTAGAGGAGATATGTAGTTCATCTATGACAAACTCTATAGACCATGAAAATAAGATTAATACACTACAAGAAGAAGTAGAAACTAATAAAAGTTCTGATATTATATTTAAAAGGTGAAAATATAATGAATGAAATTTTTGTTAATAATTTATTTATATTAATGATAAGGTATAAGTAGTAAGAGTGAAAAATCCAATCTATATAAGAATTATTTTGATCCCAATACAAAATCTATTGTTTTTAATTTTTGTGGAACAAAAGGACATATATAAAACATATTTTGAGAAATCATTAAATAATGGGATTAAAATAGATTCTATTTCAAAAGATCTATCAAAAGTAAATGAAATAAATAACGGAAAAATAAATATGATTTGGATTCCTAAATCCTTGCTAGCAAACACTTTTGGACCCAAAATGATGTGGGTACCAAAACAAATTTTTTTTATATTGTCATTGTATGTAATAGGTCACCAAAAAATAAATGATATATGGTATATAGATATTGGTTTCTCAAAACACATGAGTGGAAATCCATGAAACTTCAATGCATTTACAAAGATTGATGGAGGTCTAGTCACCTTCGGTGACATTTACAAAGGAAAGATAATTGTACTTGGAATAGTAGGAGATCCATAGTCTGTCTCAATCAATAAAGTACTATATGTACAAGGGTTGAAGTAGAACCTGATAAGTATCTATTAGATATGTGATGTTGGATACTGTGTTGAATTTTATAACAATTAATGTTTTGTATTTAAAGATAATTTTCCTAAATTTAATGCACCCAAAGAAGATGATGTCTACACCTTGGACATAAATACATTGTGTAAAATAAATATGATTTATTTAACTTCTATGATAAATGATTCTTAGATTTGGTACATAGGACTTGGAAATTGAAATATTTATGAATTACATATATTATCTATGAAACAATTATATTCACATTTACCTAGTCTCATATTTGTATGTGACAGATTATGTGAATCATGTGAGATTGGTAAACAACGCGAATCATCCTTCAAATCTATTAACAATGTTGCTACATCATATCACAAATAGCTTATCCACATGGATGTTTTATGACCATAAAGAGTACCATGTTTGGATGTAAAATTATATATATATGTTTTAGTTGATGATTATTTTATATTCACTAGGGTCTATTTTATAAAACTGAAAAATAATGCTTTTAAATTTTTTGAAAGTTATTGCAAAACTGTTCAAAATGAAAAAGGATGTAAAATAATATCATTAATAATTGAACATTGTTGAGAGTTTGAGAATAAATAATTAAATTCATTTTTCTCAAACATGGGTATTAAACAGACCTTCTCAACACATATAACCCCTCAACAAAATGGAATTGTTGACAGAAAAAATAGAACTATTCAAGAAATGGATTAGAAAATGTTAAATTAATACAATATTCCTACCTATCTATGGGAAGAAGATGTATTCACATCATTTTATATAATCAATAGAGTTTTAATTAATACAATTTTTAAAAAGACTCTTTATGAATTTTGTAATAAATAAAATCCAATGGTAATGTACATTAAAGTTTATGGATGCATGGTATATATCCTGAACACCAAGGATAATTTTGGTAAGTTTGATCCAAATGTAAATGAAGGAATATTCATCAGACATTATACAACTTCTAAACCATATATTGTATTTAATTATATTTAACGAATTTTTGAAGAATCAGTTCATGGGATGTTTGATGAAATTGACCCCTTTAATAAATAAAAATATCATAATGATGAATCTATTGAGTTTTATGACAAAATTAGACTTGAAAACCAGAAAAACGATTTTTATAATAAAATTCAGTATAGTTCAGAAGAATATTATACTATTGAACCTAAAAGTGTCCTTTCTAGTCATTCAAGAACCATAAAAATCATATTTTATAGACTTTTATAGGAGACATATACATAGGAACATGGACTAGAATAAATACATGAAACATAGTTGAATTCTCTTCCATTATATCAAAACAAGAACCTAAATCTTCTGAATAATCCTTAGAAGATGAATATTAGATATAAGCAATACAAGAAGAATTATGATTAATAGAAATTAAATTTTGGAATTTGTTGAAATACCATCAAATTATCCAGTTATAGAAACACAATGAGACTTAGAAATAAATAAATGATCAAGGTAATATAACAAAAAATAAATCTAGATTAGTATCTAATGGATATAATCAGGAATACTTTATAGATTCTGATTAATGATTTTCCGCAGAAACTAGATTAGAATCTATTATAATCCTTTTATCTTATGCATATCATATGAATTTAAATTATACCATATGGATGTTAAATTTTCTATTTTAAATGGTAATTTAATTGAATATATTTATGTTAAGAAACCTCATGTTTGAGAAAATTCTTAAAAACCATATTGTTTATAACTTACTACAGATCACTATTGACACAATAAAGCACACATAGCGTGGTATGAAATATTATGATCTTTTCTTTTGAAAAATGGTTTTACTGTTATTTTGGCAGATCCAACCCCTTTTTATGAAAATGGTTTGTTCTAATTTATTATTCGTTAAAATATATGTTGATGAAGTTATATTTTGATCAACAAATAAAAATCATTATAATCATTTTTCAGAACTCATACAAACAAATTCGGGATGAGCATGATGGGATAAATAATTATCATTTTAGGACATAAAATTTATCAAAAAAAAATACGGAAATGTATTAAAGAATAGAAAATTTATTACGGATTTAATGAAAAAAAATTAGGCTTGAAAACATGAACACATATTCAAATCCCATGTGTACAAATATTAAACATGATTTGGATGAAGGTAGAATACTAGTGGAAAATTAGTTGTTTAGAGGTATGATTGGTAGATTATTATATATCACTTCTACAGACATAATATTATGTTTTTAGTATTCGTATACACTTGATATCAAAAAATTACTAAATAATCTTATCTTATTGATATCAAAATGATTTTTATATATTTAAAAGAAATTATCATTCAATATATTCTTTAACCAAAAAATGTTTGATTTTTATTTGTTATCATATTCATATGTTGATTTTATAGGTTGTAGAATATATATAGAAATCCCTTCAGGAACCTTTCAAATATTAGGAAAATTGTTAGAGTCATGGTCAAGTAAAAGGCCACACTTAGTTTCCTTATCAACAGACGAAGCAGAATTTATGTCTGTAGGTAGTTGTGATGCCCAAATGTTGTGGATGAAAAACACACTGATGGAATTTGGACTTAATTTTAATTCAAAAAATGTCTTATGTGACAATACATGCTATATAAATAATTCAAAAAATCCAATAAGTCAATATAGAACTAAGCATACTAATATTAGAAATCATTTCATAAGAGATCATGTTCATCAAAAAGATATATCTTTATAATTTCATAACACTGAATATCAATTAGTTGATGTTTTCACTAATCCACTACACACTATTATTTTTTATTTTATTAATTGGGAGCTAAGTTTATTTAATTTTTAAATAAGTTATTTTATTTTATTTTATTTTACTCTATTTTATTTTATTCTCTATTAATATAAATCTAATTTATTTTTTATATATTTATCTTACTATATTTTAAATATTTTTTTAATCATTAATTTATTTACACCACACAATGATTAATTTTTTTTGTTATAATTACTCCTTGACTCTGGAACCGAAGATTTGTGTCACATGTCAGACTCCCTTTGACTTCCAAACCCATCATTTACCAAAATTATTTTCGACCAAACCGAAACACTCATTTTTTATTCCAAACCGTAGAAGATGAATTCAATATACATTATAATTTTTTAAATGAAAAAACCAATTGATTTGAAGTAGGAGTCAAATGTGATCCGAAGAAAAAAATGTGTTATAAGTAGAAAAATACATAATAGAAAAGTGGTTGATTTTGATTTGTTATATCAGATGAATCTACTCCTGAATATAGGTATTGGAATTTCTAGTGGTGGAGACTTCATTCAATGAAATCAATTCATAATTTCATTACGAGGTAGAAATGAACTATTGTCATAAGTGTTTACAAATCATTATCAGTGATTCAGAGGATATGGTCATTTCAAGTATTAAAGATAAATATTTTTTGATTTCCTCATCTTGATGTTTTGAAAATCATAGACAACCCTCATGGAGGAGTTTTTCACTTCGATATTCGATAGATTGGTGAAAAGAATCATTCTTCCAAAGGCATTATTTATTTTTAGTTTAACTCAATGTACATTAAGAAAATGGTTGTTAAGGATCTCGAGGTAGATCATAATATCTTGGTTAAATTCATTCAGACAGGTATTATGTTACGGATGGTAGAGAAGGAGAAATTTATTATTATAATATGTTCATCATATTATTATTTCTATGTGATATTAAGCTATATTTTACATGATATAAGATTAGGTATTTTCATTAGTACTATCAAATAAATGCTAGGATGAATTTCTATCCATATGGATGAATAATATTTGGAATTTTGTTTAAAGTGTATATGATTCTTATAGTAAATTAGAGGTTAAGCTTTCATCAAATCATTTCTCTAAATTCTATAACTCTATGGAAAATTTGATTTTTCTAGACTACAATAAAAGTCAAGATTTTACACTTTGGTGATGAAGAAGAACATATCTCATGAGATTCTTCTCATGCTGATCAAGGATATATTCCAAAGAAGGGTGTAGTTGAATCTAGAATAGGTTCAATTTCTCAATCAACATAGAGGATGAATAGGTTTAATGTCGAAGTAGAAGAGGATTAGTAATAACAATTTCAAGAGGGACTTGTTGTGAAACAAAAAAAAGAGTTGTTAAACAAGTTTAAGAACAATTGTTGGATTCTAGATAAGAAACCTACTTAGTTCATCTAGATGAATTGATTTATGAATAAGAACTACCAGAGGATAGTCAAGATATAGAGATTCCTGTTGTACCTATAATCAGTGATCAAATACAAGTGAATACGCAATATAAATTAATTATTCAAGAAGAAACTGTTCAGATATAAGATACTTAACAAGATGAATTTGTACATAAATTTACATCTAATGTTATAGATGAAGTTGTGAATAAAAATGTAGAACAATGAAGTCAGATTTCAGCAGGCCAGACTGATGTACTTGACAATAAATAATTATCAACTGAAAAATATGTGTAGAGATCAGTTGAAAATAATTTTCCAAATTTTTACAATCAGACACTGAAGGAAGATGAATGGATATCTGATTTATTGTCTCATTAATTTTAGTAAATTGTGATTAAATTTGACACTTCTCAGAATGATAATTCCATTCTGAAGCATGAACATGAAACTGTACAGAAAAAGATATAAAGACATTATGATAATAATTTTTCAAGAAGGGATTTTGTTGTCTTCCAGAGGGACATGTTAAATGAGATTGAGAGGTTAAGATCTGAAGCAATTTTTAATGCATATTATATAGATTTGAAGTGGTAATTGGGAAGTCACTTTGAAATGGTGAAATGTTTAGTGAATTAGACCTGTATATCTACTTATAACCTTGAATCTAGTCTAGATTTTATGGGATGATTTCAGTCCATTACATTTGTTATGGAATACATGAATACATTCCATCAGGATCTTCATTCCAATAATTCTCCTCAACCAATTTTATTGGATGACCAGAAATTACTTTGGAATTAGTTGTATTACAGTGAACCTAATTTCAGTCTTCTATTGAATTAGATTACAAAAAGTTGGAGCAATTTACTAAGTAAGTGGAGATCTTACATGACATTTTAAAATAAATGTTGTGGATAATTTTCAAGATAATTATGATTATAGAATTATTATAACGTTTTGGGGGGTTAGTTTGATGAAGAAATTGTGGTTTTAGATGGATGAATTGACGAATTTTTTTAAAACTGATCCAAATTATTATAACCATAACTGACCCAACTCCTACCCAATGCTTTTGTACCCAAATCGACCTTTTATCATCACTATAATAGTGGCTATTCTATTTATAAGCCTCTACCATATTTTATTTATCCATTTTATAATTAATGAAAATATTCTTTATGAAATTTTTCTATACTTTATTTTTATATTATTTTAAATTTTTTGTCTAATAGCCAAATTTATAGTCTTCATTAACTTTTTCAGTTAATTATACAATTCAATTACTAATATATCCAACATTAAATATTTGTTTTAATATATTTATTTACTTATGTTTTTATCTCACAAAAGGGGGATAAATTTCAATAAACACAAAAATTCCTTTATATAGAAATAATTCAATCATATAATATTATTTCACTCTATATTTACAGAACTCTATATTATGTTACGATACTAATAGTTTTAATTTATGTAATTTTTGATCATCAAAAAGGGTAGATTGTTGGGAATGTTCTGTCTCAACAATAATCTATAAATACTATTGATTTTTATGCTCCCAATTACCCTTTTTTAATAATGATAATATTTTATGTGTGTTTTATGACTCTTTTATTATTTATAATTATTATTTTTAAATAATATAAAATTATTTATTTGTGAGAAATATTCATTAATGTGTTCGAATTCTATTAAGTGCATTCTGGAAACACGGTTCACGACTTTTCATTTTCTAGGATAACTATTATTTTCCTACATTGATGAATGTAACGTAAGGGTCATACCCTACATCTCTATTAATTTTTATAATAAAGGATCAGCACGTATGGTTTATCAACCTAATGTTTGGAAAAACATATAGTTAAAGAATATTACTTTTGAATGAAACCTTACATCGGTCAATGTGAAAAATTATGGTTAAAAATTCATATGTAAGTATGTAACCTTACATTTTAGAAAAAAACATATGGATCATCAACCTATCTTTTTTAATCAAACTATCATTTTTAACCTTAAATTTGGAAAATGAACGCTACATAATCGAACCCTATGTTTGGTATTTTATCATTATTTGAACAAACATTACATTTTACTTTTCAAAGCATTAGATTTGAATTTAAGACTTTTTCAGAGATTTAATTTTATAGTTTATATAAAATATCAGGGTTATTTAAAGCTTGATTTCAACTAAATCAAAGCTTGTCTTAAATGATTTAATGTTCAATTTACAACTGATATCTCCTACCATATTATTAAGAGATGTTATCTGGACTCTGAGTTATATTTTTTAATTTGAATTATATATATATATTAGGATTCTCTTGTGGATTAGAAAACTCATTCTGATATATATCATTAATAATATCATTCTACATTGGATATTTTTAATTAACTATCTGGAGATATCTGGGCTATGTTGATAGTTTTTATTCATCATGTTTTCTTGTGAAAATTAATTTAAAGTGGTACATCGACCGAGCATCTTAGATATGAGGACTAAATTTTAATGATATAAATTTTCAAATATAGAAATGTTATGTTTTATTTTTTGATAATTTTATTAAAATACAAATATCACTCGTCAAATTGGATCACATCAGATGTAATTCAATGATTTTTTTTCAAATGCAGACGAAGATCCTTCTATACTCAGTTGTGTGCTACTGCAACTATGATGTTTAATCTATTTTATCATTTCAATCTCTATTGATTCATTTGAGTATTGACATCACAGTTTCAGTCATGGTGGAGTATCTTCCTTGGCTACTAAGTAGTGGATATATTGGATCACTATTTAATGAACCAAAATGCTATATTTTTATCCTTGTTTGTAAATGATACAACTGTCTGCACTCATTTTTTGACCGGTCTTATAAGAGGAGGACATGACTAGTGAAATTCACCAAGCCCGTTGAATGGTTGATTTATGGAGTTGACTAGGGAATCTCCCTACCCAAAACCACTACAAATTGATGTGATATTTTTTCTATTTTCCATTGCACATATACTAATACAAATACACCGCTAGCTCTATCTACTATTTTTATGAATCGAAAGAATTTTGAAAATTTCAAATGGACAAAATTTTCCCCATATTGTGTCTTCGTCATAGAATTACTGATCAAATAGGAATAACATAAAATAACAATATGGATATCCTAAAAATTTAATAAATTGTTCAAAAATATGGGAATAAAATTTCTCCATGAAGAACCAAAATAAGAACCTTAAACCAAAATCCATACAAATAACGATAGACCTAAAATGGTATACCCTCCATTTAAAATTCCTCTAAATAGATTCCACAACATTTATAGGTCATCTATATTTGTGGAAAATTATAACAGTACATAGAATTAATCCTAAAAAAATAAAAACTGAGAAACAATCATATGAATATAATCTTAACCACAAAAACTTCCCAACTCAATGGATGGAAAAATAACCATAAGAGGAATAAAAGAAATTTTTTTTCATTAGCCTTAGGTCATGAAACATGTGGATATCCTAGTATAAATAACGTGATAACTCAAACATGTTTCATCATATAAATTGACCATATCCATAGATCAGTATGTTTACCACACTCTACTAGTGTATGACATATTTTTTTAACCAATAATGCACCAAAATCCCTCACTTAAGTGTAAACAATGAGAACCAAAATACTCAACCAAAATAATGCTCAGAACCTACTTCCAATATTAATGGTTTACCCAGAAATGAGTCTCAACAAAATGGAACTCACCACAATTCCATAAACCACCCAAGAGGGAGAGATAGGGGGGATTTTCTTAGTTGAATAGAACATGCAATAAAAAAAGTTCATCCAAATCATCAAAACATCCCAATGGGAATAATTCACCAAGAAAACAGAAAAATGGAAATGAATCAACCAAAACCAGCCATAACAAAAGATAATGAATCCATGGTCCCAACCTCCAAAGAAAAAATCTGAAAACAATTATCCGATCTTCAAAAGAATCTAACTGAAGACCTCTTACCAAAATTGGAATTTAAAAAATTAATTTGTGTAATAATGGAGAGAAAAAATACATAATAACTCATGTACTTCCAACAAAAAAGTTCTAAAACACTCTTACCCAACGGACTTCTGGTGCCCTAGGAAAAATTTAGGTCCACCTAAATCTCTTCCAACCACCAATTTTCTTTCAAACATAATGAAAGTACCATATCCACAAACCACATGTAGTTTACTTAGGAAAATAAATAGAGAAACCATTTGATCATCCTCGGGGACACAGTAGTGCGGAATGAAATACCTCGGGTCATGTCTCAAAACAAAAACAATGAAATTCCTTCAAAATTAAGGAATATATGTCATTACAAAAAAACGAGGCATTCAATAACAATTGGAAATTAACTTTTTATTTTAGAAAACATCCTTTCACTATGGATTTTTAAAATCACCTTCAACCATGGTATTCAGTAATAATCCAATACAAAATATTCTTTAATAAAAACCACATCGATGAAACAAACACATTGACTCAAACAAGAAAAACCCAAAAAAATCTTTCAAAATCCATTTACACTCTGAAAACCAATCATCCAAAATGTTTTTTGAAAAATGTTTCCCTTTTTTAAATCACTTTTCGAACATGATTAAAAAAAACTTATTTACAAAATAAAAAAAGGAGAACCACTACTATTATACAATGTTGCATAAAATCATTGGAATTAACTCTTAAAACATGGTTGGAAAATTTCAATTTTCACAAAACCCGTTTATTTTCTAAACATGCTTTCTAAATCCAAAGTGAACACAATAACTATTAATGAAACATGAAAGGATCACGAGAACCAAATAACAAAATAAAAAAAATAGAGACCCTAGCCTTTTACACATAACATTAAATGATTTTAAGTATAATTATAAATTAGGGTACAAGATAAGGATCATTAGGTTTAATGTCTTTGAAAAATACTTACATAAAACTAAAAACATAGGAAATAAGGTTTCTTTTTTTATTCATCATATTGGGATACTGAATTCCATGGTGATCATATATATAGATTGAATAACCTGGAGATATCATGATAAAGTGGTGATCTAAAAATCCAAGTATGTGAATAAGAATAAATCCTTAAAATGTGGGTTAGAAGACAAGACATAATGATATAAAAAGGAATATAACATAATAAATCATAACATATAATCATGGTATAATTTAATCATGGAATAATATAAATGAGTAAAAATCATGAAAAATTAATTTAATAAAGTAATGGATAAATTCCATGACTATTTCCCATAGTAGCACAAGCCATGGCTAACTGCCATGACTGTTACACATAGTAGCACATGCCAAGGATAACCTCCAAGACCTTCCCACATAACATCTCATGAGACTCAACATTACCCAATGCATTGGAGCCCTATTTCGGAAATCCCATCATAACATTGCATGAATATGTTATCCACATAAATAATCCTACATAATAAATAATATATAAACATAAGGGTTACCCATGGAAAGGATTTGGTACCATATTCCTATCATAAAGCCTAAAATGTGGTTGTATAATTAATGTGTACATAAATGAAAGGATCTATAATATACATCGTAATTAATATGTCAAAATAGGAATATATCATTGGATGTGATTTAATATATAAGTGACAACATGTATGAAAATTATTTATGAAAATTTAGCATTAAAACTTTTTTGTGCGGTTTTAAAGAAAATACTACCGAGCCTTTGAAATAAAAAAGGGAACAATACTTCATAAAAAAAACATATGTGATTCCAAACTGTTTTCATAAAAAGGATTGACTTTATAAATACAATTTATTCACACAATAGAAGATAGAGTGCACTTAAAATTGGTTATGAATTTGTGAAGTTCCCTTAAAACAAGTTTGCTTATCCGGATATATTGTGGAGGGAATCAATTAAAAAAATGTATACCAAAAAAATAGAATAATGGAATGGTCTTGATAAATGAATTTTTTATTTTTAAACAACATTTATAATATTAAAATTAATAGATAATATAACTTCATTTTGTTATAATGAATATTAAGGCAACCTGAAAGAATAAAGGAGATTTATGTAGAATTCATTACGGATTATCATCAGGCTATCAGGTGTACTTAAGAGGGATTCATGATAAGGAAAGAGGATTATAATTAATTAAAAATCATGAGGGATTTATTTAGAGGTGATAAATCATACCCAATAATTATGTATTGCACATAATATGGAATATCAAAGGGTACATTCTTGATCAGAAGTGAAATTAAGAGGATCCATTACCTTAAGTCTGATGGTGTTATCCACCTGTTATTAGTGACATGAATAAAAAAATTGGATTATTAATTTGTAATTAGAGAACATATTTTATAATTAATTGATTTATTTTTCCCTTTTTATGTTTTTAATGGCCTTTTTAATAGGTTATGTGGTTAAATATCATTGTTCAGGTACATTCGTTTTCATGGATTTTATGATATGTTTACTTATGTTCGTGAATAGTGAATCATGTGAAATGAGAACGTTTGTCTATAATTGAAGTTATATGTTGTTAGTAAACATACATATGATTACATGGTTATGAAATTCATTTGTTTATTTTTAGTGGAGGTGAATACTTATATAAAATATTAACGATAAACAATAGAATTAATCTTATCGATTTTTCTTATAATTAAATTTTTTTATATTATTATTTTACCTCATGAGTGAATAAGTATTACAGAAAATTATATAAGATAAATTACTCATATAATAGTCTATTTCAACCATAAATACAATTTTATGACCTGAATTTAATACAGATAAAGAAATTGATAACCCTTCATTCTTCATTGTGCTAAATTAACACATCTAAAATAGTGTTTTCATTTATTTCAAATAAAAGGAGGGGAAATGAGGGATGATAATGAATTTTATCATTGTCATAACAACACCATATTAAATTTATTTTAGTAGAGTTTTCATACCATTTTGATGAGTATAGGGTTTCAATTAATAGAGTTCATAGAAACATAAAAATGTGAGAAAAGAATATAGGTGTTTTACCTCTTGAATCAACCTTCCGTGAGTGACTCTTAAATAGAGATGATTTGGTGTTTTGATGATAATAAGGTATGTTGGAAAATGGGGACATTTGCGATGAGATATTTGGGTAGAATATAGGCAAGTCACAGGGCTTGATATGAGTTAAAAGAAGAGGTAAGGATGGGTTCTATTTATAGTGGAGGAGAGGAGGGTTTTAGTAATATTTAATTCCTTTGTTTATTAATTTCCCTCAAGAAAAGAAATAGTTATTATTCCATGATAAAATAGCAATAAGTGTATGCGAGTTCTAACTAATTGGGATTACATCAGTTGATCATCATCAATGTGTCAATAAATCTATTATTTTTCATTTAGAGCAAATTATTATATTTTACTATTCATAAAAAATTGAGTATTTTAGAAAAATAAAAAAGATTCAACCTAACCATTATAAAAATTTATAATCCAAAAATTTAATCCAATTTTCAAAAATAATTTTTTAAATATGATTTTTTTTATTAAAATCACTTTTTACTAAAACAATTAAAGTTTAATGACTTTTAATTTCTTATTCCCACATATCGGTATATCATACTTCCTCATGAATCATATTTATATACTATCATAGGTAAGGATACTCTTCAGTAGGGTAATTAACTACTAATAAGGGTTACAATATTATTCATAAGGGTATGTTAGTATTCAACAAAAATTATGATGGTCATATTAGATTCCAAATAAAATACTGATACCAATCGTCTATGTCAGATTTTCCATATTCAAATCACAGAAGTGAAGAAATTATGTTCAAAGTTAACATTGTACTCAATAGTTCATTGTTTTGTGATTTCATGTGATTTGATGACATATTTATAATAAGGAAATTTCCATTGAAAACAATGGGTCGTTATATTATCACCCCCACCCCCCCTTCTGAAATTTCACCCTTGAAATTTTGTTTTACATTTTATGCCCTAAATAGGTTCGGGTACTTTTCCTTCATTGCATCCTCTAGTTCCCATGCTACCTCATCATACTTATTGCTACACCATAGTACTTATTTCATGTGAGTAGTACTGTTTCAAAGAAAATTATCTCTACAATCCTAGATCGTAACTAGATTATCCAAGTAAAATTATCATTCTCCAACTATACCTCCTATGAAGTGAGTAAATGTGAAGGGTCTGGTATGTACTTTCTGAATAGGGATACATAGAAGACATCATATGCTTTGTACAAGGTAGGTGGATGTCCTAGTCGATAGGCCACATCCCTGAAACGATCATGAATTGCAAAAGGCACCGATGAACCTGCGACTTAATATTTCATTCATCCCAAACCACATGATCTTCTTCCATAGATATATGAATAGAAATACCATGTATCCAAACATAAACTCAATATCACATTGATTATTCTCTCTATAACAATATTGTCGACATTGGGCTTTCTTAATGTGATACTAAATGGTTTTCACCATCTTCACCATTTCATCGACCATTTCAGTTTCTAGGATCTAATCTCACCGACTTCACCCCAACACACTAGTGTTCTCCCACTTTTCCCATAAATGAATTTTTATGGATCAATTAAGATTCTCGAGTGGAAACAGTTGTTGTAGGATAATTAAACCAATGGAAGATGTTTGTCCTATCCTCAATTGAATTCCACAAAATAGGATCTCAACATTACTTATTTTATCAGAATATTTCCCTTATATTAACCATTGTTTTGAGGGTGATTGGTTGAACTGTTGTTCAGTTTAGTAAATAGTGCATGTTGGAGACATTTCCAGAACATTGAGGTGAATCTTATATCATAATCAGATACAATAAGTAGTGGTCCTCCATGTGGCCTTACCACTTAATTGATGGAAATCCATGAAAGTTTATCGGATGAAACATCCTCTCAAATTGCGATATGTGGTATATCTTTGTAAGATGACACCCAATGACCCACATAACATTTCATCCTATATACTTTCTTGGAATTCTAGTGACAAAGTCCTTAGTAACGTTCTCGCACTTCCATATTGGAATGGGTAGTTGTTGTATTATACCATTAGGAATTTTCCTCTAATCCTTCACTTTCTAAAATACAAAAACCTGTTATGTATATTTAGCTATATACCTTTTCATTTTTCCCTAATAAAAGTTTTCTCCAGGAACTCAATAAATGATTTATCTCTCTTTGTGGAAAGAGAATGTTGAGCTATATGAATCATTTAGAAGCTCATTAATTATCTCTGTATTTGATGGTACACATAATTGTGACCCATGTCATACTAATCATTCCTCATCAATCATGAACTCATAATATTTCCCATTTTTAATGGCTCCCTCCCTTTTCTTAATTTCCACATCATTTCTTTGAGAATCTATTATTTTCTTCATGAGGGGTGTTTGAGAAATACTTTGAGAAATTATTTCTGATGTTCCTCCCTTAATGATTCACATGTTGATCTTCTTCAAATTTTAATTGATCAAATCCTTTTCAATTCTCATCATTGAAAATGATGTAGGATCATTTCTATATTGAGCATCTACCACATTTTTTTCCTTATCTAGATTGTAATGGATTGAATATCATAATCCATCATGAGAACTATCCATATTCATTACCTCATATTAAGCTATTTCTTCTTGAATATATATTTGAGACTCTTGTGATCAGTATATATCTCACACTTCTCCCAATAGTGATACTGATGCCAGATTTTTTATGCAAAGATCAGATATGCCAATTCTAGATCATGTATGGGATAGTTTTTATAATGAATTATTAGTTTACATCAGGCATAGTAAATCAATTTATCATTTTTCATCATAAAAAAACCTAATACCATATATTAATAATTATTGTACACCACAAAGAGTTATCCACTTGTTTGGAGTTTGAGTAATTTTGTAATGGTAATCCTCCATCCAACTCCATAAAACAGTCTTCACATTCCCGAGTACAGAAAAATATTACCCCTTTCTGTGTCAGCTTAGTCATTGGTTTTGAAAATCATGAAAACAACACAAATCATCGATAATACCATGCTAGACCCATAAATCTGTAGATCTCAATTACATATGTTGTTATTGGAAACACTTTATTTGGATTTGTCTTGGTAGGGTCCACATATTTCCCTTTTCAAGTGATAACATGCCTCAAGTTTGACAACTCCTCCGTCTAGAAATCACATTTACTATACATTTCATTCAACTTATGCCTTCACAATTTCTTTACCACAGTATTCAAATTATTTTCATGTTCCACCTTTCTCTTGGAGTAAATTCGAATATAATGAATAAAGACTACAAAAAATTTGTAGTGGAAATCTGTAAAGTATCTATTCATTAAATCTATGAAAATTTCTGGAGCATTAGTGAGTATGAAGTGTATAACTATGAAGTCATAGTGTCCATAACTAATTTGAAATGAATACATGGAAATGTGTTCCTTCCTCAACATTAAATGGTGATATCACAACCGAAGGTCCACCTTAGAGAAATAACTAGACCCACAATACTGATCATACATGTCATCTATCTGAGGAAGGATATACTTTTCCTTTATCTTGATTTTGATGAGCTCATGATAATAAATGCATACACACATGGATTCATCCTTCTTCCTAACTAAGAGGACTAAAAAAACCTGTGATGTAGCACTTGGCTGTATAAAACCCTTTTCTAGATTCTCTTGTAACTGCTTCTTCAGCACTTCTAGCTCAATAGCATCAATTATATAAGGTTTCATTGAAATTTAAAATCATCTAGGAATATGTTCAATTTACAAATCAACCTATCAATTAAGATATTTTCAAATAAATCCTTTGGGAAATGCATCAATGTACTCCATAATGATGGAAATGTCTTTGATAATGATCTTATCGTTTGTCTTAATTATTTGATCTAGATGTGTTTTCTTATAAAAAAGTAGTATCTAGACTTGATAAAATTATTATAATGGTGATTCATATTCCTCCTTACATTTTTAAGAAATTTTAGGATGCTTTGGGTTTTTAAGAGTGTTCTCCCATTCTGGAATGTTGATGTTGGATTTGTATAAAAATATAAAATCCATGCCAAAGATAGAATAAAACACCACTAAAGGATGTACGAAGAGATTTAATGGGAGTTTCAATCCACAATCATTAACTGAGGAGGAGTTATAATCCGTGGAAACAATAATTTACCCATTCCCTTTTTTCATAGATAACATATCCTCCAAATTTTTAGGTGGTTTTTGATAAGTTTTATAAAACATGCAAGATATGATAGAATGCAAATAACTAGAATCAAATAGTACATTCTCTTTTCTTGAAGGAATAAATAGAGTACCTATCACCACATAATTTCCTTCTCCACCTCAGCAGTAGTGATAGAATAAGCCCTTCATCGTTTCACTGTAGGTTGTTGATGATTTCCTACGACAATCATTGGATTAGGGAAATTGTTCTCATAATGCACATGATCCTGGACATTCTAACACTACACAACAGGGTGAGTGTTGATATTATCCTTCAATTCCTCTTCCATATTAGGGGGATTCTTCATATCCCTTCAACCATTCTTGGCCAGATTTTCCATTCTTCTGCATTTGAAGCAATTCTTGGTTCCCATTAGACTATTCCCAAGATGCTTCTTGGCACAACTTTTACAAGTTTGATATTTTGGCTTCCTTCTATCATGGGATTCTTTTGTTGAACCACCCATGTTGTTCACTATTTTTCGATTCTTATCACGGGGCCCATGAGACCACTGAGAGTCTCCAATATCCATTTAAACCTTAAGGGAACAACGTATGATCTATTCATAACTTTTTAAGTCTTGAATTACCAACACCCTCCATAGAATTGACTTTAGTCCGATAAAGAAGTGATCCACATTTCTTTCAGTTTTCATGGAAATGCTAGAGGCATACCTTGATAGTTGTGTAATGTTATCTTCATATGCCTGGATGGACTCGTAATCATTCTTCGTGATACTGATGAACTCATGTTCCATATTGATAGAGAGGGTTCGAGGAAAATATTTACTGAAAAAAAATCCTCTTGTATTTTTCCCAATCTATGGAATAAATTTTCACTTTGGATGTTGTATTCTTAATCATTGTCCACCATTTATCATCTTCATCAACAAAACAATATAATGTTAGTAAAAATTTATCTTCATCCATGCATCAGGGGACATATAATATATTTTCAATGGATTTAATCAAATGTTCTTCAATGAGGGGATCATTATATCTGTGAAACATGTGAGGCCTTTTCTATATGAAGGATTCATAGGAAATATTTTCTTTCAATGGTGGAGGAGGGAGTTCCTCATGATTGAAAATATTATTCATAACATGATCCAGCTTAGCAGGTATTGTAATTAAATTTTGAGCACCCATTCCCGTTATATCAGGAATATCATAATATATATCCTCACATTCCATATCACATTGTTTATTTGAACCTGTTCTTCTATTTCATGCCATTAACTAATAAAAATTAATTACAATTATAGAGCATGAAAACATAGTTATTATACATAACAACAACTATTTTTAAAATTAAAGGATAATATTGTAATGGAGATGTATATAGTAAATTGTGATTTATTATGTTTAAATATTTGTTATCCTAGATCTAATTAATAACATATATTCATGTGGAATTTTTTTATTCCCATAATAATTTGTTTGTACTAAGCTCGTGAATTTACCAATGAATATCCCATGGGAGTGTCTAACCAAGAGTGATGTGAGGGCCATTACACTATACCATGATCCCCCAAGTCAGGCCTGAAACTCCTTGTTGGGGTCTTCACTCCTAGTTACATATTTTCTAGAGCCACCTCTACCTGTTTGTATTTATAAAATGATTTATTTTCTTGATTAATCAATGACTCTATACATAAAAAAATTTAGTGAATTTTTATTATAAATAGTTTAATCATTAAGGTTCTCACTAAGTTTATTTAATAGTAATCTCAAAAAAATAACTGAACCATCCTTTAATTCCAACTATAGAAACCCTAGATATTTACACATAATATTACATGATTCTAAACATAATTATACCTTAGAGTAAAATCCAAGGAACGTTATGTCTAGTGACTTCAAATTCTAGGTAAATAAGAGTAAAATCATGGGAAAATTTTTTTATTCATTTTTCATATTGGGATCCTAAATTTCATTGTTCTCATACATCATTATAAAAAATGTGGATAACATGAAAAAGGGGTGACCAAAAAATCATAGTAATGTAATATGAATAAATCCTTAGAACAAGGGTTATATGATACGACAAAAGGATATACAAAAGATATGTAACATAAAAAATAAGAACATATAAACATGTTATCATTTAATCCTTGAATAATAGGAATTTGATTGATACGTAAAACATGAATATAGTATGATTCAAGGCTAAATGGCAAGAATGTTTCCCATAGTAGCACAAGAGAAGATTAACCTCCAATAATGTTTCACATGGTAGCACAAGTGAAGGCTAACCACGAAGATCGTTTCACATAACGTCTCATGAGACTCATCTTTACCCAATGCATTGGACCAAATTACAGGAGAAATAATATTATCATTCCATCAATAAATTTTCCAAATAATTAACACTAAATAATCAATGATATATAAACATAAGGTTATACATGTAAAGGATTGGGCTCCCTAATCATCACATAATGCATAAAAATGGGCGTATCATTAATGTGTCCATGACAGAATCGAATAAAAATATACATTGAAATTCATAAGAAAATATAGACATGTATTATTGGAAGTAATGTCATGTATAAGTGACAACATGTAATAAAAGTCTTAAATAAAATTTTGCATTAAAATCTTTTTGAGTTGTTTCTTATGAAAATACTATAGTTCCTTTTAAATAGAAAAGGGAAAAATAATTTATAAAAAACCAGAAGTTGAACCAGAAGTTTTTTATTAAAATGGGTGATTTTATAATGATAATGGTTTATTAAAACAGATGAATGAGTGTAATAAAAAATGGTTAAAAATTTTGGATGTTCCCTTAAAATAGGTTTTCTAATTTGGAATTATTTAGGAGGGAATCACAAAAATACATGTATACCCCAAAAAAAGTGATTAATGGATGGTTATTGATAAATGAATTTGCTACATATACACAGAATTTATAATATTCAAATATATAGATTACAAAAATTTATTTTCATATAAATAATGATAAGGACAACCGAAGGAATATATGAGACTCATGTGGAATTCCTTATAGATTATTGACATGGTATCAAGTGTACTTAAGAGGTATTCATGATAGAGAAATGGGTTTATCATCACTTATAAATCATGAGGTATATAGGGGGGAGGATAAAAATCAAACCCCATAATTAGTTAATACGCATAAAATGTCATATCATAGAGAAAATGCTTGAATAAAAGAGAAATGGAGTGGATCCCATACCTTATGTTCGATGGTGTTCTCCACTTTTTGTTAATGACCTGAATAAAAAACTATATTTATTAATTAATTATTACATAACAAATTCTATATTTAATTGATTTAGTATAACTATTTTAGGTTCATTCATGGCCTTTTCAATGTGTTAAGTGGTTCAATTTTATTTTTCAGGTCCCTTCGTTTACTTTGTTTTTTCTATCGTTTTAATTAGGTTCATGAACAAAGAATAATTTCAAATGAGAATGTTTTTATAGAGTTTAAGATATATGTTTCTAGTGAACTAAAATAAGATTTAATTTTTATAAAATCAATTTTTTTATTTTGAGATAATGTGAATCATTATATAGAACAATAGTTTAAATAAGTGAAGTAATTTTTGCGATTTTTCTCATAATTAACTTTTTTTGTATTATTATTTCACATCATGAGTGAATAAGAATTACTGAAAATTAAATAAGATAAATTTCAAATATAATATTCTGGTTCAACCATTAAAATGGTTTCAAGACCATAATTGAATATAGAGAGATAAATTGGTAAAAGGTTGTCCTTGATTGTGTTAAATTAACACATCTCAAATTGGGTTTTCATTTCATTCAATCAAAATGCGGGGAAAGGAGAGATGATAAATAATTATCCAATTAGAATAAAAAATTTAAAGTGCATTTATGTTACTAAAGTTTTCATACCATTCTAAATAGTAGAGTTTAAGAAGGAAAATAGAAGAAAGTAAAAGAAGAATGAACGAAAAGAAATGACTAATTTCACTTCTTGAATCAACCTTCCTAGAGATTCGCTAAAGGGAAGATTATATGGCCTTTTGAAGAGAATAAGGGATTTTGGAATTGGGAAAGGATCTTGAAGTTGAATTTCGTAAGAATATAGGCATGGAACAAGACTATATAGGAGCGAAGATAATATGTAAAGAGGTGTTGTCACGACCCGCCTTCACAAAAAGGAGGGAAGGGTTAGCTGATTGCCAGGCCCTTCCTTCTTTAATTTGAAAGAGAGATAATGACCCCTAAAACCCTCCTACAATAGGTCCCGGAGTGGAAACTAGCACCAAGGGTATTGAAAATTCTTGCAAATGGAAGGCATTACCCTTTTTATTTTATAGGATCGAGAGATAAGGAGAAGAAAACCCAACAACACCAAGGTAGAGAGAAAAGTAAAGCCAAAAGTAAACCATTCCCACATGCGTGTTTCAAAAGTAAAATCCACAAGGTGCAAAAAGGTGACTACAAGGTAAGTACCAAAAAGGAAAACAACAACTGCAACTGCTCCAAAAGTTCGAGCTAGTAAGGTCCTACATAATCCTCGAAGTCCTCCTAGAAACCTGAAAGTAGTTTTATATACGTAGGGTGAGCATACAAGTACACTCAGTAGGGAAAACCAAAGACTCTCATGCACAAGTGGGGGAACGTACTAAATTCCCGTGAGAAAAGAGTAAATTAAACACCTATCAAGGTAAACTATCCACCCTAGGCATCCCCAAGGCACAGTCCTGAAATAACGCAAGTAAAGTGATTTATATAATAAGATCACATCGATTTTTGGGTACCCCACGCCACTTTCCCACTGGTTATTGATACATCCTACGCATCAGTCCAATCCCTCCATTCTCACCGCAGTGCCACTGCCACACCCGCCCACACACACTTGGGCCACAACCACACGTAGTCCCACTGCCAAAATCCCACCCGCACACACCTGGGCCTCAACCGCACACAGTCCCACTGCTGAATCCCCCCCACACACACCTGGCCACAACTGTCACATGTAACCATGCCTGCAAACACCTAGGCCAGAACAACCACCACCACGCCCGAAGACACCTGGGCCTCATCCCGAATACACTTGGGAAACCACCTGCCCCACACACCTGGCCAACTACCACACAACCCATCCCGAAGGTTCTTGGGCTGATAATGGACTTCAGGCCATCACAACCTTCCCAAAGATACTTGGGATATCCAGGAAAGGGAGTAGAAAAGGAGCTAATAACCATCCACGAAGAATAATGCTGGGAAAAACACCATCCCCCATGAAATGGGGGTGTTCGTCACTAGGTGATCAACTTGGGTGGGGCGCGAATAAGAAACACAAAACTACAAGTATAGATATAGGTAATAAGCACTCACCCAAAGCTAGGTTTTTCTTCAGACAAACTATAGATCACAACAACACTCAAGTCCGAGTCACGACTCACACTAACAACCCATCATCCCATTCTTGTTTCATGTTCAGTAATAATATTTGAGTTCAGCACTACTAGGCATCTAGTAGGCATAGGCATAAGTCCATAAAATTAAACAGTCAAACATCAACCAAAACCTCCACACCTGGTTCTCAACAATAGAGTATTCCACCCCAATTTGTGATATGAACAAGTAACCACCCGTATTTAAAACTCACAATCACCGAATCCACAGCAACAGGAGATCCCATCCCCCAAAAATCACATGACCACCGAGAGTATAAAAGAACAGGGGATCCCATCCCCTCCCACATCTCCAGCAATCGGCCCGAAGGGAAAACAACCAACTACCACCACCAACACAAGCAAGGCATTGAATGTATTTTTAGATTTAAACAACTTAACACACTCCATGATTCAAATTCCATGTGTTTTAACTGGGGGTTATCAAAAAAAACTATCCTGGTGCCTCAATTTATTTGGCCAGATATACGTAATTAACCAATTCACATTTCACAGTAGGAGTTTACAACCACAACAAGCTATTTAAAACATTAGCAGGGGTTCATTAGTGCACAAACAACGACCACCAACGACCTCGATTTTCAAGAGGCATAATACAACACAACTCAACGAGATGGTCATAAGAGGAACAACATCAAAACATAAGACAACATCAATGATCACACCCCCCCCTTCATTATTTATCGAATTCGTTCGTTATCTTTAATTAGGTCTGGTTTATCCAATTATACAGAAACAAAAGCATTCCCACCCCGCATGATACAGAAAGAGAGAGGTAAAGAAGAAATTACATACTAATTGATAGATGATCGACATTTAGTCCAGGGGCAAGGAACTTTACAGATAAAGATGCGGCCGATCTGACGCACCAGAAGCTGTTTGTGAAAGTAACGATGGAGGAAAGGAGAAAACACAGCTATCCCTTAGTTTATAGGAGCTAGGGACGGTTGAGGTGAAAACGTGAATGCACGTAATGTGCGGGGGTCGTGGGTTGATCACGTGGCTCCACTCATCACAAAAGGGGTCGGGTGGTTTAAGCCGACTCATGAATTGATGAAGCATTT
Organism: Viscum album; assembly: GCA_963277665.1. Taxonomy (NCBI): domain Eukaryota; kingdom Viridiplantae; phylum Streptophyta; class Magnoliopsida; order Santalales; family Viscaceae; genus Viscum; species Viscum album. Next base: position 407,918,648 of record OY728128.1, on the reverse strand, counting down.
AATTAAAACTCTTATGGCCGTTACGGGTCTTAAAACATGGTTAAACGAGTCAGAATAGGGTTTAAAACCCTATTTACACAAAGGAGCGTTACTGCGAACAACTTGACAAGGCCGGGTGACGCCGATCTATCTCACCGATCGGTCGCGCCAATCGGTCTCCCCGATCGGTGTCCCCGATCGGTCTCACGGATCGGTCTCACCGATCGGTCAGCCGATTGGTCTCACCGAGATGCCACTTCTTTAAAACCTGGATTTTGGCAAAGGGAAGGACCAAGAGAGTCTGGTTCATCACATTAGATACCTCTCAAACTATTCTCATCCCTGAGAATTTAGATAACCCCGAAGGGAAGGGAGGGTCCGAAAAAACACCCCAAAAGATAACTCTCAAGAGAGAACCTCATCGCTAACTGAGAACATCTTCCTGTAACGAACCAAGCAACATACCCTGCCAAACTGCCCGGGTACGTGGGTTGGGGAGTCTCTTCCCCCATATCAAGAGTTTATCTGCTTTGGGCGGCACTGACTCGCCCGCATGGGTTTAATCACATCCACCTTAATGCGTCTTGATTAGGGGTCGGGTTCTCTCCTTCCCTATTGTCGGGGGTTTTCATACACAATATGAGGCATGAAACCAGTACATTTTATAGCCAAAGGACAAAACGTTCTACCACAACAGGTATAACAAGAAAAAAAACTCAAAACAACTCTGGGTACTGGGTGCGCATCTGTGCGTCCGTTTCCCATGTACTCTCTTCAAGCCCACCATGTCTCCACAACACGCGAACCAAGGGAATGGTTTTCCCATGAAGCACCTTCTACTTGCGATCCTCGATCATCACTAGGCTCTCCACAAAGGTCACATTGTCCTCGATGTCCAGCTCGCCCCAATCACCGATGTGCGAATCGTTGTGTAGATACCGATGGAGTTGGGACACTTGAAAGACATCATGTATCCTTAGTAGTGGTGGTGGCAATGCTAGCTGGTAAGCCACTTCGCCGACCCGCCGCAGCACTTGGAAGGGTCCAATAAACCTAGGGGAAAGATTACTCCACTTGCTGAACCTCCGCTACCCATGACGAGGGGAGACCTTCAAGAACATGTGGTCCCCAACCTCAAACTCCAAGGGCCTCCTCCTGGTATCAGCATATGACATCTGTCGGTCCTGGGCTGCCTTCATCCATTCCCTTATGAGCTGAACCATCTATTTCGTGTTCTACACCACCTCCGGACCAAGGATGCCTGCCTCTCCTACTTCGGTCCAACACACAGGCGAACGAAATGTCCTCCCGTACAAAGCCTCAAATTGGGCCATGCCGATGGTAGAGTGGTAGCTATTATTGTATGAAAACTCTACCAGAGGAAAGTATTGCACCCATGACCCTCCTGAGTCCAGAACACATGCTCGCAACATATCCTCCATGGTATGGATGGTGTGCTCTGTTTTCCCATATGTCTGGGGATGGAAAGCAGTGCTAAGGCGTTACTGGGTGCCAAACGCATTCTGCAATCCTTTACAGACCCGCGAGGTAAACCATGCATCCCTATTCGAGACTATAGACCTCGGAACTCCATGCAACTGCACTACCTCATCCACGTGATTTCGTACCAAAGAATCTATGACACTCGACTCCCAGATCGCCAAAATGTGAGACTATTTCATCAACCTTTCCAATACCACCCAGATGGCGTCGTACCCTCCTTGGGCCTTGGGTAGTCTCGTGACGAAATCCAATTTGATTTCATCCCACTTCCACTCGGGGACACCTAGGGGCTGTATTAGGCCGCCTAGAACTCGGTGTTCAGCCTTCACTTGCTGACACACTAGGCACTTGGCCAAAAACTCCACCACTTCTCGCTTAACTCTAGGCCACCAAAACATCCTCATCAAACCCTGGTACATATTTGAAACTCCAGGGTGTACCACTAGGGGTGAGTTGTGGAACTCACTGAGAACCCTGTCGCGCATCGCCTTTGGGACAAACAACCTCCCCTGGAAAAGCTTCCAGTTCTGACCATCCTCGGTCCATCCTTCCAGAGCATTGCCCTGGTCAACTTGGTCACGCATCACTTTGCACTCTAGGTCTCCCCACTGAGACTCTTCCACCTGCTAAAACAGGGATGACTTCACTGTCATCTGATATAGGCAGCCTTTTCCGCTATCCATCTTCGCATCCAGGTGTAAGGTAGCCAACACTTCCATTGAATTACAGGCGTCTTCCGACTCTCAAATCGCATCCTTCTGCGTCCTCCTACTCAAAGCATCGGCCACCACATTTCCCTTGCCCTCAGTATAAGAGATCTCAAAGTCGTAATCCTGGGGGAACTCCACCCATCTCCGTTGTCGTAAGTTTATGTCCTGCTGGGAGAAGATATACCTCATGATTTTTTGATCTATAAATACCACAAAGCATTCCCCAAGGAGGTAGTGCCAGCATAAATTTAGTGAAAAAACGACCGCTGCAATCTCTAGGTAGTGGGTGGCATAATTACACTCATGGGAACGCAGCTTCCTGGACCTGTAAGAGATCACACATCGTCGATGCATCAACACGCATCTCATTCCCTGTCCCGATGCATCACAGAATACCTCATAGGCCTCCCCTTCTTCTAGTAATCTCAGCACTGGGGCACTGACCAACATCTCCTTCAGATAGCTGAAGGACGATTGGAACTTCTCACTCCATACGAAATCCTGCTCCTTCTTGGTCAGAGCCGTCAAAGGGGATGCTACTCGGGAGAAGTTGGGTACGAATCTCTGGTAGTAACCTGCCAACCCGAAGAAACATCGGACTTCTGCCACATTCGTGGGTGCTGCCCAAGAAACAACTCCTTCAACCTTTGATGGGTCGACTGCTATCCCCTTCTCTGACACTACGTGCCTAAGGAAGTGCACTTCTCGTGTCCAGAACTTACATTTTGACAACTTCCTATATATCTGGTGTCGTCGGAGGACCTCCAAAACTGTCCTCGGGTGCTCTGAATGGTCCTCCTATGATCTAGAGTGGACCACGATGTCGTCGATGAACACAACCACTAACCGATCCTGGTACTCCTAGAAGATGGAGTTCATAAGCCCCATGACCTCAGTCGGGGCGTTCGTAACACCAAATGGCATGACTACGAACACGAAGTGTCCATACCGGCACCTGAACGCTGTCTTCGGGATGTCACTCTCTTTCACCCACAGCTGGTGGTACCCAGACCGCTGGTCGATCTTTGAGAACCATTCTGTCCCTTTCAGCTGGTCAAAAAAATCATCTATCCTTGGGAGAGTGTAGTGATTCTTGATCGTCACCTGATTCAACCTCTTGTAGTCTATGCACAGCCTAAGACCTCCATCTTCCATCATTACAAACAATACCAGAGAACCCCACGGTGACGCACTTGGACGAACATAACCCCTCTTCATCAGATCGTCAATCTGTATCCGTAACTCCCGTAGCTCTGATGGTGCCATCCGGTAAGGAGCCATCGAGATTGGACGAGCGCCGGACTGCAGGTCTATCCCGAACTCGATATCACGTCTAGGGGGTAGAGTCGTCACCACTTCAGGAAAGATTTCTATAAACACATGGACGAAATCTGGAAATTACACCATTTCTACATCTACTGATTCTACCGTCAACTCGGTAAACAGGGAGAGGAGAGGTTCCTCTCTCCTGTTTCCCTTCGGACTGCTCCGCTCGCCGGTGAAGGTAACACGTCGGTTGTCCAAGTCTGAGAACACCACCCTTCTTCGAAAACATTCGATGACAGCACACACAGAATATAGCCAGTAGATTCCTAGGATGACATCGTATGGCTGAATCTATAGCAGAAGAAGGTCCCGAACCGACTGATGTGGCCCTATCATCAGTTTACATCCCCGAAAAACGAACAACAAGTCGGTCTGACCTCCAACTGGTGTGCTCAACACCAGGGGCACTGGAAGTCTCTCAGCATCTATACCCAAGGCACATGCTAGACTGGGTGAAACTAAGGAGTGCAAAGCTCTGGTATCGAACAAAGCATAAGAAAGAGTGCTAAACAGACTGATCGTACCTCGAACAACCTCTGGCCCTGCTAGGACTGCTGCCTCTATAGTGTGCAACTGTCCACGCCCAGCTCCCCTGACCCTCGTCTGTCTTCCACCCCCCCCCCCCCCCCCCCGACCACGACCTATTCAAGGTCCTTGTGGAGAGCCCTGAGGTTGGCCTCCACCTATGTCAGTCCTCAGAGGAGCGGGAGATCGCTGTCCCTACTGCTACTGCGGGATAGGTCTGGCTGGAAGCTGGTATTGGGGTGGGTGCTGGGGATGACATCTGCTGCTGTACTGCACCCGGTCTGGGCACTGACTCCGGAGATTCCCAGGGCTCCAACAGATGAAGCATCATGGTCCCAGGCCCGTAGGAAAAGGGCGAGGGCTGTGCGATCGAAACTAAAACTGTTGCAGCCTGCTCCCTGTGGGTCGGAACCTAGAGGGTCCTGAAGCTGGAGGCCTGGTGCTGACGACTTTCCCCTTTGATGGTCCCAGCCGGATCCCCTCTCGCGACACTCCCCCTAGAGCATGCATCCTCTCCACCACTTCGGCCTTCTTCTGGACCTCCAAAAACATCGACAGGGTAATGGGGGTAACAGCATACTGGAGGGAGGGTCAGAGTGCCTCCTCCAAACGTCTTTCCCGAGACACCTCATCAGAAAAGAGGTCTGGAGCAAAACGTTGGAGGTCCTTGAACTTGATCCCTACCTCACTCACAAATATACTCCCCTGCTGTAGGGAGATTAGTTCCTTCCTCTATTCTGCTTTCATCGATGAGGAGAGGAACTCCGCCCGAAACTCCTTCTCGAAATCCACCCAAACCACCTCAGACTCTCTCCTCTCCCCCAGGTAAAGCATCCAACACTGACGTGCCGCTCCCCGCATCTGGCTAACGGCCAGGGGAACCCAGTACCCGGTCGGGGCCCGAATCAGGCTGAAGGCTATAACTAGCTCCTCTATCCATCCTTCCGTCTTCATATTGGAGGTGCTGCCCTCATACTTCTTGAGGGCCTGTCGCTGGAAGGCTCGAAGAGTTTTCTGCCACTAGTCGTCCTCTTCCTCTCGGTCAGCTCTCTACCGATTAGCCAAAGTAGTCTCAGGGGCCTCGATCGCCTATACCACACGTGGTCACCTTCCAGGTGCAATGGCTTCAAGATAAACAATGAATGCCTAAGCCCACGTAGTGCAGAATGTCGTTCATAAAAATTCTTAAGATTTAAATTTATTCTTAATTCCAAAGACATCCTAGAAACACAAGAACACATGACATTATGATGCATGTACCTTTCCTAGGGTATCTACCCTGCAATCAGTGTGGCCTCACTTGGTCGTTCGGTAGGTCTAGAGTCCTTCCATCTGATCATGGGGGGCCCTAAAATCCCGTGTCTTATCTGGTCTTCCCTAGCATAATTCATGCTCCAAGGTCACCCAACACCATTACCTTACAATCCCATGCAATCCTCACTATGACTAACTCCAGACTCCTTCTTATCTCTCAACCATCCACCTTTGATACCATTCTGTCACAACCCGCCATCACCAAAAGGAGGGAAGGGTCAGCAGATTGCCAGGCCCTTCCTACTTTATGTTTAAGGAGAGATAATGACCCCCGAAACCCGCCTTCAATAGGTCCCGGAGTGGCGACTAGCACCAAGGGTTTAGAAAATTCTCGCAAATAGAAGGCATTACCCATTTTATTTTATAGGATTGTGAGATAAGGAGAAGAAAACCCAAAAAAACCAAGGTAGAGAGAAAAGTAAATCCAAAAGTAAACCATTCCCACATTCATGTTTCAAAAGTAAAAGCCACAAGGTGAAAAAAGGTGACTACAAGGTAAGTACCAAAAAGGAAAATAACAACTGAAACTACTCCAAAAGTCCAAGCTAGTAAGGTCCTATGTAATCCCCGAAGCCCTCCTAGAAACCTGAAAGCAGTTTTACATACGTAGGGTGGGCATACAAGTACACTCAGTTGGGAAAACCAAAGACTCTCGTGCACAAGTGGGGGAATGTACTAAAGTCCCGTGAGAAAAGTGTAAACTAAACACCTATCAAGGTAAACTATCCACACCAGGCCTCACCAAGGCACACTACCCAAATAACACAAGTCATGTAATTTACATAATAAGAGCACGTCAATGTTTGGGTACCCCGCGCCACTTTCCCACTAGTTATTGAGACATCCTACGCATCGGACCAATCCCACCATTCTCACCGCAGTACCACTACCACACCCGCCCGCACACACCTGGGCCACAACCACACGCATTCCCACTACCGAAATCCCGCCCGCACATAGCTGGGCCTCAACCGCACGCAGTCCCACTACTGAATCCCGCCCGCACACACCTGGGCCAGAACTCTCACACGTAACCATGCCTATAAACACCTATGCCAGAACAACCACCACCACACCCGAAGACACATGGGCCTCATCCCAAAGACACTTGGGAAACCACCTGCCGCACACACCTGGACAACCATCACACTACCCAACCCGAAGGTTCTTGGGCTAATAATGGACTTCAGGCCATCACAACCTGCCCGATGATACTTGGGCTATCCGAGAAAGGGAGCAGAAAAGGAGCTAATAACCAGCCACTAAGAATAGTGTTCAGAAAACACCCTCCCCCATGAAATGGGGGTGTTCAGAACTAGGTGCTCAACTTGGGTGGGGCGCGAATAATAAACACAAAACTACAAGTATATATATAGGTAATAACCACTCACCCAAAGATAGGTTTTTCTTCAGACATAATATAGATCACAACAACACTCAAGTATGAGTCCTGACTCCCGCTAAAAACCCATCATCCCATTCATGATTCATGTTTACTAATAATATTTGATTTAAGCACTACGGGGAATCTAGTAGGCATAGGCATAAGTCCCGAAAAGTAAACAGTCAAACATCAACCAAAACGTTCAAACCTGGTTCTCAACAACAGAGGATTCCACCCAATTTTGTGATATTAACATGTAACCACCCAGATTTAATTCTCACAACCACCGAATCCACACCAACAGGAGATCCCATCCCCCAAAAATCACATGACCACCGAGAGTATAAAAGAACAGGGGATCTGATACCCTCCCACATCACCAGCAATCGGCCCGAAGGGAAAACAACCAACTACCACCACCAACACAAGCAGGGCCTTTCATGTATTTTCAGATTTGAATGACTTAACACACTCCATGAATCAAATTACTTGTGTTTTAACTGGGGGTTATCACAAAATGAAAGATCCTAGTGCCTCAATTTATTTGGCCGGATATACGTGATTAACCAATTCACTTTTCACAGTAGTAGTTTACAACCACAACAAGCTATTTAAAACATTAGCAGGGGTTCATTAGTGCATAAACAACGACCACCAACGACCTCAATTATCATGAGGCATAAGCCAGCACAACTCAACAATATGGTCATAAGAGAAACATCATCAAAACATAGGACATCATCAATGATCACAGCACCCCCTTATTTCTTTATAGAATTCGTTCATTATCAATAATTAGGTTTGGTTTATCCAATTCTATAGAAACAAAAGCACACCCACCCTGCATGATACAAAAAGTGAGAGGAAAAGGAGAAATTCCCCACTTTTTATTAGATGCTCGACGTTTAGGCTAGGGGCGCGGAACTTTACGGATAAAGATGCAGACGGTTGAGGTGAAAACGCAAATCGGCTTAAGGCGCAGGGGTCGTGGGTTGATCACACGGATCCACTCATCACAAAAGCGGTTGGGTGGTTTAAGCCGACTCATGAATTGATTAAGCATTTAATTAAAACTCTTATGGGCGTTACGGGTCTTAAAACACGGTTAAACGAGTCAGAATATGGTATAAACCCTATTTATGCAAAAGAGCGTTACTGGAAACAACTTGACAAGGCCGGGTGACGCCGATCGGTCTCACCGAGATGCCATTCCATTAGAACCCGGATTTTGGCAAAGGAAAGGGCTAAGACGGTCTGTGTCATCACAGGTGTGGTATTGATAGTGGTTGAGAGGAGGGTTTTAATAATATTTAATTCCTTATTTTATCAGTTTCCCTCAATTATAGAAATTGTGCTGATTTATTGACAAAAATAGTAATAAGTGCATGTGATTTCTAACCAATTTGTCTTACATCATCGAATCATCAATACTGACTCAATAAATCTAATATTTAACATTTATCATAAATTATCGTATTTTACTATTCATAAATAATTCATCTATTTTAAAAAAAAAACCCAAAAAATCACCGTATCCATTTTCGGACGTGTAGTATCAAAAAATGAAATCCATTTTTCAAAAATAATTTTCTAAATATGATTATTTTATTTTATCATTAAAATTACAATTTACACGAAATGTACTAATTTTTAGACATTTATTTTCAAATTCATTGATATATATATATCGTGCATCAACATGAATATTATTTTAATACTATCATAGGTAAGGTAACTATTCATTAGGTTATTCCACTATTCATAAGGGTAAAATTACTATTAATAAGTGTATGTTACTATTCACCAAAAAATAAGATGTTCATATTAGACTCCAAATAACTTATTTATTGCAACTGTGTATGTTAGATTTTCAAAATTAAAATAACAAAATTGAAAAATTATGTTCAAATTAAATATAGTACTTATTAGTTAATTGTGTTGTGAATTCATGTGATTTCAGGACATATTAATAAGATGGAAATTTCCCTTCTAAATGTTGGGTCGTTACAAAAAACCCATCTTAATTACACCTATAATTAGTGCAACCTGATTTTGAAAAAATTTAGAATTCAAGATGAGTCCAAATAGGATAGGCGAATAGAAATATTGTTATACATTCCTGGAAAAATATGTTTTGGGAAAACAGGGGTAAAAAATACAACACACAATGAAAAAAGTAAAGACTCAACTATATGGGAACCTCATAGTTTTCCAAGCCATGTGAGCTAACTATGCGGCTCAAGTTACCTTCCCCCTCAAAGACAAATAGTTGTACCCAATATCAATAAATAGTTCAAGGGGACCCCAAAATGTCAACTTCAACATAAAACAATAGTAATTAAAAAATAAAAATTTAATTCACAATCAAAAAACCAACATCCCATGGAAAATTTAGCTTCATGATGCGTAATATTTATAATGAATCTCCCTACCCTTACCTACAGTGCTCTCATATACCAAATATCATTTCAACCAGGAAATCCCAAATTAAATATGGATACAAAAAAACAATATGTTACTACTCAATGGAATCCCATGTGATCTGACACCATATTATAAATAACCACCTCTAGATTCCATTAAAGACCACACATGACCCAACATATAAAATGTGCCATAGGGAATTAAAAATTTTCTAGGGAGGGATTAATAGTCATGTACATCACAAAATCTACTTTTGGAATAGTTTTCACCAAATAGAATATACAATATTCCAAAATAAAAATCATGCCGATAGATCTTAACCAACCATAATGATCCAACACATTTATAAAAACATTAACACCATCGATAAATAAAACAATATAGCAAAGGAAGAAAAAATGAATAAATATATCCAAAAAAACATCTAAAACCAACCAATTTGAGTTGAGACCAAATCCAAATCCATAAAACCATAAATTTCTAATCACCACAGAACTCACCCAACAAAATCCTTGATGAACAAGAGGTATCAAACTATGAACAAAGACCATAGATTTTTGTAGGCATGAGCTTAAAATTGCATTCCGTCCAATCATCCCTCCAAAACTAAGAAACCAATTTATTATGTAATTTCATAAATTCTAGTTTTAAAATAATTATAGAATGTAATATTTACATTTATACAAGAAATGGAAAAGAAAATAACTTGATAAATCACAATAATTTTTTTTTCATTGTTTTCTAAAACTAAAGTCATGGGTCTTAAAAGAAAATCCACCAACATAATTCATTTCAAAAACCCACACATAGACATTTAATTTATCAAATATAAATCACAATTGATTTATATAAATGAAATTTGTCACTTTAAAACACTCATTCAACTGAATCATTATTTATATCCCAGAAAAATATTGAAATCATATTTAATGTACTCACATAAGATTCTTTAGAAATTCAAAATAGGTTTCTAAAAACATCTTGGAGTATTCCATTTGAATGAAAAAATCCCAACTTACAAGGTTTAAAAAGAAAATATAGGCACCATGTATACATAAAAAGGCATATAAAAGAGGAAATATAAGAATGAAAGAGTTGATATCAAAGAAATAATGGGACATTATATAATTATCCACTACATCATACTCCCCTCATGAAAAAATTCAGCGAGTATATGAATGTGTCACGAACCTACCCAAGTCACTAACAAGATAAGAATCTAACATTATAAGCGTAAAACCCCAAAAACTGGCTACTGAATAATTGTATGTCCATATCATGTTCCTAGTATCCCTCAAAATCGTCAAAATGATGAAAACCCCACATATCCCTTGTAACAACCATGATTGGTGGGAAAACAATGAAATGTGATCCAAATAGAAGAATAATATATATCATTAATTTAGTAACCAATATCCCATGAAACATAAATGAAGTGTGTCAAAGATAAAAAACTAAGATTCTACCAACATTTAATAACCATAACTAACCTCACACCTAATACCCAATTATATGTATCCCTATACATAACATGAATGAAAGTCATAACATGAAAATTCCCACTTAAGGGGAGAATCTAGCACCAAATATTGATCATAAACCCAAGAAAGTGTTATAAAAAAGAGAAGATCAATGTTTCCATCCACATACACAGTTTAATACCAAATGTCCCAAATGGGATTTTAACACAAAAACATGGCATATAATTATAATCTATTTCACATTTCATCAATTACATACCAAACACCATTTGGAAAATGATTGAAAAGACACATGAATTTAAATAATTTCAATTTAACCCATACATAAGTTCTATATTCATTGAAAATACAAATAACAAGGCCAAATAACATTATTCACATCACACGTATAACATAAAACCACATAAAATTTTAATTATGCAGTCCAATGAAATGAAAAATTTCTTTCAAAACATATCAAAGGTAACCCAAAATAGCAGTCTTATTCTTTTAAAACCAAAATAACGTCTGAAGGGGATAACATATCCACCAAACCAATTAAGACAAGACAACATGATATTTAATAGGGGTTTAACCACACAAAAAATTTATATCACCATTTGGAACAAAATAAATAACCCCTTTATCATCCTTTTGATGACTACACCTCAATTCTAAACCATTTTATCCTAAAATAACTATGTTATCACTGATTGAAAACCATGACCTGGAAAAAAACCATTTCACCTTAAGAAAACCGTTTCAAAATTAATATGGAATTTCAAAATATTATTATCATAGTAAAATAGTACATTATAAATAATAAAACATGGAATTCACATGTAAAACCAATTATGTTATGCATTAGTTTCAACTAAAAGGTTTCTATACACCACAAGTGTTTCCAATATCACTCTACTTTTATAAAATGTGAATCTAGAAAGTTATATAATGATTAGATTTTAAAATTGAATCAATTTCATAGTAAGACATATCATAAAGATAATGAATTACGCTGAAATATCATGAAACATGTCGCCTTCAATTATGAAGACATCCACATGAGAAGAAAAAGTGTTTACAACCCTTAAAAACAAAAATACCTCTCAATAAATCAACCTGAAATAGTATAACATAACCACATGATAACAATAGTTCATATGTGAAGTCCAATTTAAGAGAGGTGAGAAGGATGGAGAGGAAAGGAGTGAAATAGCGGGGAAACTCACCTCGAATCCCTAGGAAAAAACTATTGGAGGATAAAGAATAATGGGGGGGAGGAAGATGGAACACCTCAAAGGACTCCCAAGGGTCATCTGACTCATGTGGAAGAGAAAATCATTGAAAGAAATATTAATTTTTTAGGAAAATTAGATAATTAACAAAAAAGATTAAACATCTATAAAAATCATACAGTTTAGATATATGGTTAGGAAATCTATGTGGCAATACAATGGGTACAACTGACTCACCAAAACATTAATCCCCATGGATACTCATGAAAGTATACACAGTTAATAAAACCATGGTTATCACTCTATAACCACCCCAATCTACACAAGACCTTCTATGGATGCCTCAGAAGATCAGAAAACCACTACAGATTTTGTGAAAATGGATCTTTCAAAAACTACAAATCCAACTACATACATAAATTACAAATTAAAAAATAATGTTCAAGTCAGGAGACACACCTCAAAATAGTCATGAACACACATTATTTCTACTAGAGGCCACATGGTTTGAATTAACCAATGCATAACCTATGATAACTAACCAAGGGCAATTCAATATGAACATAAAATGCTCCACATGAAGGGAGGTTTTAGGGTTTCCCTCTAACCATGAATCTTAATTTTGCATAGTTGGAAATATAAAAAAATTCTATGTTAAGAACAATATATATATGAAAAGATAACCAATGACATCCACGTAACTATAGAATACCAAAAGAACAACATATAGTCATAGTCGGTGTCACATGTTACTTGGACTTAGGAGCACCACAACATATGTGAGAGGCTACCTACAACTGGCGAGGGTCTAGTAAGGTACATGGTGAGATTTTACAATCCTTTCTTGAGAAATAATATAGTATAAATCATGATAAAAAAATATCCAAAATAATCATAGTGAATAAATATCTGTGACCATACACTACATAACCAAAACCAATAATGGGTAAATTCCCATAAAAAAATATAGTAAACATTCCATGTCATAATATTGTAATGTACCTAAAGAATCCCAAAATGGAGACACATTGATAATATACATAGGGTCATTTAAATAATGTTTGATCCTATCATCCATTCTCCTTCCTATAATCCCAAATAGATCCATGAACTATAATATTACATTGACCTTGTGCATAAAAAAGTAATATCTACTAGGGTACCTATGTGTCGTGGAAGCTTGAGCAGTGTGTGAGTACAACATAGTTGGCTACCATAAATGGTTTTATGTATAATATACTGAATAAAAAAATATTTTAATACATGTACCATTAATAAATAACAATTATTGAATATAATAAATGTTTCCTAGTTACATATTATATTGACAAAAATCACCTAGGGTGGTTCATTTTTCCGAATGTGTATTTTGGTAAGGTTTGAGGTTGTTGTATATGGATGATAGTGATAGGAGGTTTAAAGATAGAGCCTGGATGTTTAATATCACAGAGGATGAGATTTAAAATCTCTTAGAGTGAAAGATATTTTATTTCACAAAGTTATATATGAATGATATCATGAATTTTGAGATGTGTGATCTCATGTAATTTGAATGTGAATTGAACTCGTGGAGTGTGAATTTTTGAACAGATCATGCAACGGAGTCACACCAAGCACTACATGATTTTAAGAAGATCATAGATTTACATCATGTTATAAACTTGGAGAAAATGAACAACTGTCAGTTAATATCATATAGAGATTATTCTAAGCACTATAATAAACCACATTATTAAAAATTATATCTTTTATAGATCATGCGATGAACCTGAAGAAATCCCATGATTTTCAAAATATCTCTCAGTGAGATCACACAAGTAACAAATTATTAATAGTTGAACATGTAAAGTTATCATCAGAAGTGTGTGAAGAAGAAAATATATAAATTAAATAAGTATATAGTAGTAATTTGAAATCCCACAACCACATGATTTCTTTTGGTCTCCTGATATGGTCACACAAAGTGATTAAAGATAATGGGGATGTCCACATGATTCTCTTTTGATATCATGATGGGATCATGTGAGGTACCGGATTTTAATTGGATCATATGACAGGATCTTATGAAGTACTAGAAGAAAATGTAATTGGCCACATGATTTTCATTGAATATCACTATGGGATCATGTGATTCACTCAAAGATAATTAATATGACCCTATAAAGAACTTCTAACATGTGGCGGGTGACATGAGCAATGATTGTGACATGTGGAAGGTTATCCCCTGAAGCAATCATGTGAAGTGAATAAGGAAAACTATTATAGAGGTGTAATGAATGTATAATCATGATTTTTGGAGTTCATGAAGTAAATTTTTTATAATATGTACACAATGAACCATTGTAAATAGATGAAAATGTTTTTTATAAAAATTTTATTAGAGGAAAATCATGAGAGGGGGTTTTGCGCAAAGCAAAGGAGCATATATGCGATTGAAATCATGAAAGATATTCAAATAAAAGTAATGAAGTATTTTCCATAGTAACATGATCCTCATAATAATGATGAAGAATTATAAATGTGCATTTTGATTTTATATTTCAATGATAAGTATGTATAGGGTGTTTCCACATATAGAAAGGCCCATTGATATCACATGATATTCTTAAACTATACATGGTATGTTAATAGAGTCATGTGTTCATTATGAATAGAATAATGTATTCTGATCCAAAATAATTGATTTAACTTAACAAACCACATAAATATAATTGATTCTTGCGACCCGTGTGAATATAATAGATTCTTGTGATCCGTTAGAATAGAATAGATTCTATCGATTCAAAAGTGCATAATAACATATCATGGAGGGGACCCATGATAAGATCTCGTGGAAGGGTTTTTTCTAGTATATTACACAAGGGGTCTCACATCAGTATCTCATTCCAGGGTTACATTCTAGGATCTCACACAAGGGATCCTGCATCACGATCTCTCACAAGCCTTAGACGCTACGATCTCACGCAAGGGATCACATTTAACTATATCTCATAGGGCAATCACACTAGCATCATACATAATGAGATACATGAATTCATTGGCATGTGAAAAATATTATATTCATAGAATAGTTCATAAGAATAATAAGATAGAAGAACTGTTCCATTAGACAATACATACATTATATATTTATTCACTACTATATCTAATGAAGTGAAAGGAATGCTTAGAATATTTAGAAGGTATTTCCAAATTGATGATAAGTAATTGTGATATCTTATGGAAATGTGATGCTCTAAGGGATTTTCTAATTAATTATACTAAGAAGGCCAGGATGTTTTAAGGCACCTATTATACATTTATTCATTACTCAATAATAAATATATTATAATTTGGCATATGTCCCTATTTATTCATTCTAATGTTGTGAGAATAAGAGGTGAGTTTCAGGTATGTTATCCTAGGAAGATAGTGCATCTACCCAAAACATTGTAAGGGTAGTGAGCCTAGGTAGGTGTGAACATGGATAGACTAAAAATAGAGTTCAATATTATATCTGGTATATGGGCACATTGCCTTTGAATACTTATTATATGTAGCCTAGTTAAGGTGAACCAAGTAAAGATTTTTCTTTACTTTTACTTTATTTCATACTTTAATTTCTATTCATCATCATTATATTATTTTGAAAAAGATAAGATAAATATAAACACTTTCATCAAAAAGAACTAGCTCTCATAATATAGAGGTAATGACACAGTGGAGTAAGAAGAAGTTTCAAGAGAATATACATACCCTGATTCACCCATCCTTACGGTATCCAAGCCAATTTTCTTCCTAAAAATTGGTATTACATAATATGTTGATTTTTATGGTTTTTTCTATTAAAAGGATTATTCAATTTTTGAAAAAAAATTTCAGTCTTCTCTTATTTCAGTGAGTAATGGAAAATGGATGCACGTAAAAAAAAGTGTATGTATATTGTAATTCCATAGTGTGGAAGTATCTATTGAAAGAGTGTTGTTCAATTGAAGGAAACAAACAATATAGAGAACAATGGTATGGCTAGACAAGACCATGCAAATATTTACTCATTTAATGAGGATTTAATATTGCTTGAATAAAATGTCAAGGATGCTGATGTTGTAATTATAGATAATGAATAAATTATATGAAGGAATAATTTGGACATTTGTCATTTGACAAAGGAATTGAACAAAAAAGAAAAAAAAAGAAAATAATTCTCAAGAAATCTATATCCATGTTCATGAAATTTTTTTCAACAAACTAAAAGGTTTAAATAAAATTCTTGATAAAGTTTCTATATAACTATGGGAGATGAACTATTCCAAAAATAAATAACATAAAATGATTAACACAATGATGGGAAAACTGAAATCTAAAAAAATGAATCTGAAGAAAAAATAAAGTCCAAGTTTAGAATCAATGATTATTGATCTTAAGTTACAACTTTCAAAAATGGGTTAGGAGAATTCACACATTAATTTTCATGATACTCAAGTGGATTCTAAAATAAAAGATTAGGCATACATGATGGATAATTACTCATATGAATAATAAGGTGATATTTCTAGTGGGAATACAATCAAAAGAGAACATAATTCTAAACATTACTCTAGAGAAAGAAGGATCAACAATTGGGAGAAGAGATGTAATCATTCAATAACTATGTAGAGAAATATAACCTCAAGTACTAGCCTACATTGGAGAATGATTTTCATTTAATTTTTGAAAATACTTCTGAAGGTAATAGTTAAATGAAAATAAAATATGTTATTTCAAAGGAAAAATATGAAATGGTTGTATCTTCCCAGAGGTCTTGTAGTTTTGAAATATATGGTATTATCTCTGATGATCCCTCTTCGATGCATGATAGGATGAGAACCATGATTAGTTACTTAAATAGTAAAAAACGGATAGGTATTTGACACATATCTAAGAAGACTTATATGAATATTGATGAAAACATGTTCTATTTCTATGGGATTCATGTTCATATTTCATGTTGTTCATTACATGGGATTTCTGGTATTGAATTGTGAAATCATGGTTTCTATTCACTTTTTTGGTGGCTTTGATGTTACTGTTGTTTTAGGTCCCCTTAATATTTTGAGTGATATTATGGACCACTCATTGGAATCAAGGTGGAAGGGAACTTGAGATACACAGTATGCTCAGATGGCCTAGAAAATTGTGAGGTTCTACATAAGTCAAGTATAATATTTTTTGAATGTTTCCTGTATTTATGACCCTTGGATTCCGAAACCATATTTTTCAAGGAATGTATAACATTGTCACTACCTACATAGACGTTTTGTACTTGTCTGGAAATCAAAATTTATTCAGAATTACTTTTTACTTATTATTTATGTAATGTAGATTATTTTTTTAAATTTTTTGGGATTTATATCTCATGATCATTTCTAGTTGCATTTGTTTTTCTTGTGTGAACTTGGATTTGAAAACAATATTTTAAAAATAAATGGTTTTGATAAAATTAATTTTTTTTTAAAATGGTATTTTGAATAAGGTAATTAGTTCCCCTTTCTCATGAACCATTTTTTATGGGTGATTTCCAATGTTTTTATGAATATTTTTTATGAATGTGGTGGTTCGCCTTGTTGTATTTGTTAAATGAGTTTTTTCAAAATTATGTTTTTTAAATATGTTTAGAAGGAATTTTAAAAAAGGGATACATGTTTCCAAACTAATTTTGGATACTTGTTTTTCAATGTGAAAAGATATTTTTAATTGAATCTTGTGGTTTTATGTGTTTGAGGAAATGTGTGTGGTCCACGAGCATTCTATTGTGTGTATAAGGTAGTTTTTCTTGTTATTTTCACTTAAATAATATGTGTTTATATATATGATTACCTCGTACTTAGGATATTCCAAGAGACACCCTATATTAGGAATATTACGATTATTAAAATGGATATGCATGACCTATAAAACTATCAAGACCTTTTGATAAATGATTAAATGGTATGGAAATAAAATTCAAACCACCACTTTGGGTGGGTTGTTTAATTAATTGGATCACCATGGATGGGATGTGTAGTTTACTAACTTTGAGATGTACTATTTACCACTTTTCATATAATGTTAATTTAATTGAAATTGTAATTTTAATTGAATGAATTGAAATAATTGGAGACCATATACCATTGATTTGCCCATGTTCATTCTTTTTCTATTAACATGACTATGTTAGATAAATTAAAGGGTAAGCTATCTATATATATAACTTTCTTAGATCCACCTTATGAGGTGATATAAATTATATTGACAAAGGTGATGACCTAATGAATAATTAAATGATTATAATGGTATGTATATTATGGGTACATATAAAAATTCCATGAATGTAGTCATTTGGAAGATTACATGTTTCTTCCTAGGTAGTACATGGACTCCCTTGTGGAGCACTAAGCACCGAATCCGTTTGATGACTATTACTATTCCAAGGCTTATATCTTGAATCCCTATGTGGCCTTCTAATGATGAACTCATGGGTAAGTCGATTATATCTGGCTTGGGTGACACTTTAGCTTCCATGGAGAACCAAGAAGATTGGAATCAAAGAGTAGTGATGTTATACCACACCAAGAGCGTCAATAAGATTTAAATGACGAATACTATGATGGCATTGTAAGGTTCATGGTTCATGTTATTCTGGGAGAAATAATTGGGTTACAAATTATGAATTCTAATGATGGGATCTGGTTCATAATTTAAAAATTAATGAAATTATAATACAAGGTTTCTACCAATATAAATAAAAATCATGAATTTAGTAGGATACTTACAAAACAATTATTTCTTTATCACACTTCATGTTCAAATTTGACATATGGGGGATGATAGGTTACAATCAATTTCTTGAGACATATTAATTATGTCATACTAGAATGACTATTATTTCTAGGACATTAATTTTATAGTCGTATTAGGTTTTAGAGGAATAACATTCCTTTTTATACCATATCTATGTGCTTTATTTGTATACCATACTTCATTAATATATTATATTACTACATGAACACTATTTGTTATTTTCTCACATACCTAATGAATGTTGACACCTTTGGTGGTGATCTACTTAGTGTTATCTCACACCTTGTTTGTTTCATCGTTGTGTACCCAAATATAATTAATCGATGCATGTAGGGACTATGAAAAGCACCCATTATACGATGTTTTATTGATTTCGATTTACGAGAGGGGGAGAACATGATCGAGATGAGTTTTATTATTAAAGGTTTATATATTTCATTTTTTAATATTTTACCTTATTATACATATAATATTATATACGACTGATTCATTCAAAACCATTTCATTTTCTATAGACTTATGACATGATCCTCAATATGATACTATTTTTGATATTTTTTATTACATCTTTATTTATTATTTATCATCTATATGGATGTTATACTTTTTCCTCTATTGACTATTGACATTATACAATTGTATTACACTATTATCATGTGGGAATTGTCTCCCCACTATTACATCATAGACCACTATTGATAGTCAACTGCCTCTGGCGTACGTGGAGGTGTGCTTGAGACCAAGTGAACCAATGACAAGGGTCACCATTTAGTGGCTCCTTGGTCGGGATGTAACAAAGGGATATCTTATGTTTCTTTTAT
The DNA here is from genome assembly GCA_963277665.1 of Viscum album. Lineage (NCBI taxonomy): Eukaryota > Viridiplantae > Streptophyta > Magnoliopsida > Santalales > Viscaceae > Viscum > Viscum album. Next base: position 407,899,169 of record OY728128.1, on the reverse strand, counting down.
TTTCATTACTATTTTGATTAAATACATGTGATATTATTAATGTTATGTAATTTTTCAATTATATTTACAGGGGAGTAGTTATCCAATGTAAAGGAAAAACCAATTTTTCACTGATAAAAAATATTGTTTTTTGGATTTTACTTATTACAGTTGATTTTATTTTAGCATTCAGTGATTCAAATGATATATTATGTTAACATTATTATGATTATGACATTATTGTATACATAGGTTACGAGGTCATTCTATCTCAGGTATAATTATATACACCTATTATGATTAACATTCCATTCATTATTCCATGCCATATAGGATTCATTTGATGACTACATGGAATTATTACATGTACCTTCTATGATACATTGGTTATTCATCTAACATAATTTTATTTAATTAAGAAAATATAAAATTGAATTATAGTTCATCATTTAATCGTAATGTGTTTTCCTTCATATAATATCACAATAACCATAAGCAGTCAATTATGGCACGTTAATCCATAGACCACTGGTTGCACGGGTTATAACGTGGCATGGATGAGATTAAATAGACCCCATGGTCAAATTTATATGGATAATGGGACCTTATACATTTGAAATGGTTATCTATCTAATCCAATAATTTAAAATATTTGATATGTTTTTGAAATGAATTTCAATGACCATATGTCGGGATGTATGATTTATTATAGTGGAAATCACCAATACCTGAACTTTATAAAGGGAATTATGAATTCTATAATGCATTCAAATGATCTGTATGCCCCATAGACTAGAATCTATGAAAAATATGCTGTTTGGTAATCTTATATTTGAAGGCCTATACCAATCCTATAATTAAATATTTTATTTATGTAAATTATGAATCTTATGGTGAGTTGTGTTTTTTTGGAATTGTAGAGATATTTACACATGAAGGCCTCGAGTCATGTGTTAGAAGGGTGGAAACCACCATTTTATGGAGGTGGTGGTCCATAATACAATAGATTTATCTCAAGTATTATCCCTTGAGGCACTGCTAGAAATACATGATATGGGTGCTGATGCACAGTTTTGAGAGGGATCACTACCTATTTTAGAGACAACTTTGGGAGGACTGGGACATTCCTGACTATGGAAGAGTTATTTTATGAGTTCTTGTATTATAATCCACCCAAATTTTAAGTGGATGGTGGACCACATGATACAGAGTCATTGATAGAGGTCATTCTATCAATTATTGGGCATCTCAAGATACCTCCTTATAGGAGATTAAATATTGTTGATATATGTTTCGGGTTTCCACGAATAAATTTTCAGATTTTATTACATAATTTTATAATCACATATATATTGCATGGATAGATTTTCAGACTCCCTTGTTTGATTTTTTTATAAAAATAAGTTATGGGCCAACATATCATCAGTTTTTATCCACATGGAGTTGAGTGTAGTTTTAATCATGGTCTATTTTGCCAATTTAACAGAGATCTATAAATTTTCACCAATTCTTTTATATGTTGATCCAAATAATGAAATAAAATTTATGGAAAATATAATGTATTATATAAAATTGTAGTTGAATGTATTTTGGTTGACTAATATTTCTAAAATAGTGAATCAGATAATTATCAGATAACATAATATCAGAGAGGATGTTGGTACGAGCAAGGATGGTTTGGAACTTATATCAGGTACTAAATAATCTCATAGTAGGAAGATTCATATAAAAACTATATTTTATTATATTATTATATAATATATATAATTAGGTTTCCAGGCGAGGATCCATCATTTCGATAGACACAATCATATTATACCATTGTTTATGAGGAACATAGTCAAGTGGAAATTATTTGACCAGACGGCAAATCTATTTCATTAATGTACATAAATTATATTATAAATTGACATAGGGTATAAAATGATTACATTAATAAGATACATGTTAGATGATTTATGTTAGGTTATAGGAATGAGTACATCAATCTAAATAGGTTGAGGTGCTGATTGTGGATGAGGGAGCCGCACACCCGATTTTTAGTTACAATATAGTAGACCTAATGATGGTATCAATGATATATCATAGGTTCATGGATAAGGCCTAATTAATGTAGTTAAAATAATACCTTTGGAGAATGGTTCTATACTATATACCATGAGATGTAATATTCTAGCATCCTATTCATTATTATATAATATTTTAAAAATAGTTGATTCTCATATCATTAAATCAGTGACCATTTTGGTGAACCTTGGGTCGATATTGATATTTCTAGATGTGTGATGAATCTTGATACTAATTTGGAAATATGTTATTAGAGTGTACACTATTGCATGTAGTGACCATTAAGATAGGTGTGTCAAACAAAATATGGACCTCTTTGTCCTCATGATGATAGGGTATCTTGTTGTACTTGAGATGGACATGAGGGTTCATAATCATGCTTATGTTGACTATTACAAGAAATTTTTGACCATCACATCCCTATTAGGACGAATTTTTTTCACAATGGTGAAATGGATTTCTAGGCAACATGATATAAACCATAAAATTGTGGGAAATGTGGGATGCCACCAACAATTTAAATTTTATATCTACATGATTATGGAATGCATCATGAATTGTTCTTCTAGTGGTTGTTCATTTAAGGATTTTTTCATAGACAACATTTCATTACTAGCTCTACAGATATTGGTTTATTATTCTATTCATCAAGTAACTAGATGTTCACCGATATCAATTACTCTATATAGGATGTCTACCACTGAGTTGTAGGATCGCAAGAGGTAGTTAAAGGATTTATTTCTAAAGGGGATTATCTAATAGAGTACTTCTATATGGGGTTTATTGGTATTTTTTTTAAAACGGTGAATAAAACTATTCAATTATGTTTGGATTACTAGAATTTGAACCGATTGATGGATAAGAACTAGAATAAGTTATATCAGATAGATGATCTCTTCGACCCTCTATGAGGAGCTCGAGTCTTCACAACGATTTATCAAAGATTTGTATTTCAGTAAGTGTGTACTAGAACATCACACATAACATGTACAATATTCTATACAGTTTTTGGTCTATATGAGTATTTAGTTATCCTATTTGGACTCAAGAAAAAATGATCAATTTTCATGTAAATAATAAACCATGTTTTCCATCCATAACTAGATTTATTATTGTTGAATGTGTGGATGATATCACGGTGTATTATGACACTCGACATGAGAATTAAATACAACATGAGGACAAACTGGATACACTAATATTGTACCATTCATATTATATAATCACAATGTTTCACTTTTAGATTGATTAGATTCACTTCATGTGTATCATTATCAAAGAGAAATGATTATCCATTGACAAAGGGAATGTGATTACTATAGCTTCTTAAGTGCAACACAAGAAAATAAATGATATGCAGGGATTCATGGGAAAAGAATTTTATTATAGCTGCATTATAAATGAATTATCATGATTTAAAGTAACTTTTACAGTTTTTAATAAGAAGTGTGTTATGTTAATATGGTCAGATGCCTATGAGACATTAATTTAGGTGGTGGATGGGAGACAAAATTCAGTGCCAATCCCGATTCTTATAGAGATGGGAAAGGGTAATAGAATTTATTTCGATTCACATTGTATTATTATAGTATCTATTCATATAAGAGATGAGAGAATCATGGCCAACATTTAATGGAAATTTTCTCTACATGAGAGGAACTGCCTAATGAACTATCATGATGTAGTCAATGTTGTACATTCCATTAAAATTGGGAATTATTATTTACTAGGAGAATGTTTTATGGTTTGTACAGAACAAAAAAACCTTAAATACATATTCACATAGAATGAATTGAAACATTACTACCATTGGTGGTTTTAATACATATAGTCTTTTGAAATCAATATTTCTTTTACATATGGAAAGGGAAATTTTGTTGGGGATGCATTGATTTGGAGGACTTAGATAAATGAAATTCAGGAGGCCATTAGTAAGTGGTAGCTTCTATAATTATTTTTAGAGATGCACGTGAAGGTATAGAATAGTCCAGGAAAAAATTGACTTTAATATATTCCTATGATATCTAGTATTTTTTATATGTTGAGGATTATACAACTATCATATTCTGAGGGAATAGTCTTATGGGAGCGTGTGCTGGGAGGGGACATGCCTCAATTATGGAATGTTATCATGGATAAAATTATATGTATTCATGTATGTGTTTGCGTTATAAAAGACCTATATAAAGAGTTTATGAATGAGTTTCAGGCCTCAACCGTTGTAGTACATCATGATGTCACAAATATGTTTTAAAATTTACGTTTCCAGTATGTATTAAAGGGTTTGAAACATGAGGTAGCAAGTTTCATCATGAGGTGTTCCACCTATTAGAATATCAAGAAAGAACACCAACAAAAAACTATAATATTATTTCAAAAAACCCTTATTTTGTTGAAATGTGATGATTTTGCGATGGATTTTTGGACTGGGTTACCATGGTAACCTCAAGGAACTGACTTTGTTTTGGTTGTTGCAGACACGCTCATGAAGGTTACGTATTTCCTACCTACCAAGGAAGCATTCTCCATAGATAATATTAGGATATTATATCTCTGTGAGATTTGGTACCTTTTTAGGGTCTATAACAGCAAGATATTCCAATATATACTTTTTTTATATGTTTCATTAATATCTCATGTTGCGTGAAACACTCAGTTTAAAAGAAACATATGACACTATTTGAATAAAATGAACATTAGAACCAAGCTGTTAAATTGTCAGGACTATATATTAATAACTAATTTTGGAAATTTAAAAAGGTACTACTGATTATGAATGTATTGGTATGTTCTTATAAAAAAATTACAAAATATTTAAAAATATCACTTTATTATTCAAAAATACATTTTCTTCAAATAAATGAGTTCAATTTTTTCATATAATTGAATGTTATTATTTATAAGTTCAAGAAAATGGATCTTAGAAAATTTATTTCAAGATATAAAAATTATCTTAGAATTGGTTTGTTTGTAATTTTCTGAAAACATATATCTTTTATGTAAAACTGAAAATAGTGTGTTAAAAAACTATTTTTAAGTCATTACACGGTCAAATTATGATTTAGATTAGTATAAAATTATTATTAGTAAATTTATATTTAAAATAATAAAATTATTGTATTTGAAAATGATTTTATAAATTATTTTATTATACAAATATTTTATGTTTTAAATTCCCATTTTTTTTTAAAACTAATTTTCATGGATTTTTTTAATTTAAACTAAATTAATTAAATTATTATTTTGTTTTTTAAAAAATGGATAAAAATTATCGATAAAAAAGATACAATATTATTTTGTAGATTTATTTTATATTTGGTCAATATGAATATCAACATTATTAATTTTTATTACCATAGTAATGGGTAAATTAAGAAATTTGGATAAAAATAAAATAATAAGTACTATAAAATGAACCTAACACATTAATAAATTTTATTGGATGAATATAATTTGACCATTAGCACATAAATATATTAATTATGCTGTTTCATGGAATCTTGTCTATGAAAAAAACTTATATTATATTTAAATAAATGAAAGTCATAAAATGTAACATTCTTTATCTTAACTCTATCAAATTTTTCAACATGAGGATAAATTTATGTCATGAACAAATCTACATATACATTTAAAACATAATAAAAATATTTTCATGATAAAAATTTTGATTTTTCATTTTGGTCCACATAGATAAGTATATGATATTTATAATATTTTATTTATTAAAAAATCGAAGATGTCATATTCATGTTTCAAATAATATATCATTTTCAATATATGGTTAACCAAATGATATGTTGGACTATAAATATTATTCTTAATCATTTAATATTTAATTTCATCATAATATTTAATTTTTAGTTTTTTGTGTTCATCTAAATATGTCAAATAATTACACAACACTAATTTTGTTATTAGAGTTTTAATGGAAATAAAAAATAAATGTTATTGAAAATATTAAAATGAATATAATTTAAACTAATTAATATGATATAAGAATTTTATATATTCCATTTACATATTAGGGATAAAATGTTTTTTTTATTGAATTCAACTTGTAATCTTGATTTTCAAAATACATAGTAATGAATACTGTAAAAATTTCCAGGAATGATATTTTATACAAATAATTTCATTCAAAATTATTTAAAAAATTCAATAAAAAATTCAAAAATTCAAAACTATATTATAATATAATTTAAAATGTTATAAATTTTTTATATTTGGTCTTATCGACATCACATAAGTAAAAATTATAACTTTTTAATAATGAATAACTTTTCTACATAACTTTAATTTAAATAGGTTAACTAATGGTAAATCCATATTATACGGTTTATCATAATACCAAAACATATATAAAAATATTTTTTCACTATATTAAAACTGTATCTCACATTAGATTCCAATATGTGTCCTTTTTTAGCTATTTCTATTGATATTAAATTTATTAAATTTTAATATTTTTAAAATTCCAGAAGATCCCCTCACATCAATTATAAAAGGGAACTGCGACCATCATTTGTTGACATCAATTTAAGCCTTCAATATTCATCATACTCAAAATATTTCCCTAACAATAATTCCATAGGATCATTCAACATTTCATGGAATTATTAAAACTCCCATCCTCAGTGTCCATATGAAGAGATAGAATGGATGTTCAATGAAGTAGAGGTAATCATATTTACCAGCTCCATTAGGATTATTTTTTCTTATATACCCTCCCCATTCATTATTTACATTATATAGAAATAACTATAGTATAAAATGAATTATGATAAGTTATTATTATTAAAAAACATCCATAATCCTCCTTTTATCCATCCTATCAAAACCAAAATAAGCAAATGTGCATACGTTTGACTAACCATCTTCACACCATGGTGTAATCTGCTTTTCATCACCACTTTATCTGAATGGGTATATTGATAGAAATAATATATTTATATTTATATGATAAATATAAAATTATCTTTATTATTGAAATTAATATACCATCTTATTTTTTAAAATTTCACCATTGAGGGTATGATACAATTGCTTGTGTGTACATATGGTTAACCATCTCGTTTATGCAATGTGATCAACATCTCATGTTAACCATTCATGCATGATTATATAAATATATATAATGAATTAATATTATATTTTTTACATTAAAAGAATTATATATATTATGTTAATATATCATATGAAAATAAATGGGGCTTATATTATAAAACATGCATAAGAAAATGAAGCAGTAAACAATGAAATAATGTAAATAATAAAATATTATTAACAATTTGGTTATAAGATTATATAAGAGGATAATATATTTTGTAGTAAATATTAATATGATTATAGTATAAATTTATAACTTTTTAAACCATTATATATGATTTTCATATATGTATGATGCAAATATGTCATATGGAAATGATTCATTTTACAATTTAAATATTATTCATGATGTTTTATATGATGTATCTAATGGGAAATATTTATCTTCCACATCCATGTTTCCTAAAAAAATTTCCAATATATTTTTATTATTCAACTACAATTTTTTGAATTTAATTCTTCCCATGTGTTTATTTTTAGTAAATGATTAGAAATAAATTATTGTTTTGTTTTAATAATTATGTAATTTTTTACTTTTCTTATAAAATTATGGATGTAATATTTTTTAAAATTATACAGCATCAACAAAATTTTCTACATTCATGATTACCAAATTACTGGAACCATCCCCTATAATCATAATAATTTATATTTAAAAAACGATTTTTTCATTTTTTTATAAAATTTTCTAAAAAAATATTTTCAAATAAATAATTATAATTTTCAATTTTTTTAATGTGATATCTCAAAATTATTTTCCAATAATGATAAAATTATTTGTTGTGAAATTTTATTTTTTAGGTTTATATTTCAGGGATAATATACCTATTATTTATATGGTTGGGTTATAGTTATGGTGGAATTATATTTATTAAAAAAATCATTTCTAGGGGTTATGTTATGATGTAATGTTGTTTATGAAATCCATTTCATTTTATGGGTTCTAGTATGATGAATAAATTATGTTCTTGCCGAACAGACATGTAAGGTTTTCATTATGTGATGGGTGTGACCTATATCTCCCCTTAATACATTGGGTAACAATGTTTCTCTCATGATATATGAAGTATTGGACTGAGGAGTTATCTCATTTCAGTAATACAAGATTGGAACAAGGATTGATCCATATTTAGTAAAAGACATTATCCGATATTATGGTCTTTTAAATGATCCTTGAATATTATAGATAAAATTTTATATGATTATTTTTATTTCCAAATTTATTTGATTATGTTTTTATCACATGGAATGTGTTATTTTATTCATTATGGAATTCAATAATTTATACCAGGATAAGATATAATGATCTCTAATATAAAAGATAATTTTTTTGAATGTTTTTTTATATTATTATGTCTTATGAATGTGATATGATTTTTATATCCTTTGATTAAACATACTGAGAATATTATATCACCCATTCTAATATTTATTTAACATGGGATATGATGAAATTTATTAAGTATGATGTGACAGAATGTGTACTATTAATGAAGGAATAAGCAGGAGATAATATAGAATTTATATGAATATGTTTTTTTTTTTGTATTATTCCAATGAAATTAACCCTTTATGGTACTGGAATGTGGTTTTTGTATTATTTAATGAATATTCATCTAGTTAAATGTAATATCTAGATGTGAAAAGTATGTCCCATTTTATCTATTATCAGATAAGGGATTAGTTATTGTTTGTAAACTAGGATTAGAAACCCAAATTAGGAACACCCAATATAATTCTATGAATAGGATACAATGATATAATTTTAGTAATGTTCAAGAATAACCTAGTATAGAACCAATGGTGTCTAAAATTTTAATATTAAAAGTAATTTACCTTGGTTATGTGTTTTTTACAATATTGTTATTGTTTCTCACTCTATTCATTTTTGTCTTTTGTCAATGGCTAGAATTCTAAGGATCCATGTTAATGATAAATGCGATAAGAAATGTAATTATTTTCCTCCCATGATACCAAATTATATGTGGTCTACAATAAAAAATATTATTTTTGTGCTCACACAACTTTTTTAAGTTATACATAATATTGAACATCCAAGTTAGCAATGAATGGAATTTTTCTGTCGATTCCTTTATGTGGAAAAATTCACCTTATTTTAGTGGAACAACTAATCAACTATTGTATGAAAAATGTATCGATACCACTAAAAATATATTTTTTTTCTTTGGGTTTTAAAACATGTGATTGCAATTTTTTTAGTTTACCATTTGTTAGTATACCATTTGGAAGTTGAAGCATATCAATTCTGGATCCTAATCAATAATATGAGGTAATTATGATGAATTTGAATATCTATAATGGGATGAGTTCATGAATTTATTTTTAAATAAGTAATTTCCTCTAATTCATAAGAAAAAGGTACAGAAAAGTGTGTGTTGAGATTAATGGAAGGGATAAAAAATATATTTTTTACAAATAGGGAAAATTTTACAAGAGTTGTATGATACACTTCTAGAATTATCATCCAACTTTATAGTAAGTTTGAATTATTCTTTAGTGGATTAAAAACAAATCACTAACTAGATTTGGACATGCAGGGAATTATTTTATATGAAAAAGTTATTCAATGTTCTCTTAATATTTAGATGTATATTGGAGTTACCCATCAATCTTATTGGTTCGATAATAATAGAAAAAGTGGAATTCAATGGAAAATATAAAATCAATATTGAAAAATTTTGATAATTTATTTATGCCCAATATGTGGAAACAAACATGGATGAAACTATCCTAAGGGGGGTAGTGAATGTTTCAGGTTTGGTATTTATGGCCATCATGAAAATAACTAAAGAAGTTCTTTAAAAAGGGTAGCTAATGATCGAATAGAGAAAACGATACACAGAATTAACCTCCCACTCATTAATTCTTTAGGAGGATGGAAATAATGAATTATGCTTACAAATTCACAAATATGAGGGTTATCATGGATGATTTATGTATGAAACTCTTAAGGACAATGAAAACGTAAAATCGCATGTGATCACTATTACTGATGTGGAACATGACAATGAAGTGTTGAAAAGTACACATACCATCCATTCTAATGATGCTAATGTTTTATTTTATTCTAGATCCAAAAATAAAATATATTATACCTATTGAATTTTCTAATGGTATCATCGTATTATGTTCATAATTAGATGTTTAGTTAGCTATGAAAACTCTTAATGGATCAAAAGTCACAAAAAAAATTTATTTTTTTATCTAGTTTATGTCTGTGGGAATGTGATTCCATTAAATCTTGTGATCCAACCATATAGATGAGTTCAATGTGATTTATGACATGGATTGAAATTCAATATATGTAGCTCGTGTGGACTCCACTACCTCGTGGCCCCAATGTACCACTGGCGGCCTCGCCGTAGTGCCCCGTAGTGCTGCCTGTGGAGACGTTGTGCTACCATGTTGTCTCGCTGAGCCACCTCACGGAACCCCTGTTACCTCACCGAGACAACCCACAACCTCACTAATCTTCTTCGGCCGAGCCGCCATCGTCCTCCGCCCTCCCGGCCGAGCCGCCCCAGGTCGGTCCGAGCCTCCACCTTCCATCATTACACCCCCGCGGCCAAGCTTGTATCTGCGACGCTGCGGACCCGCATCTTATGAATCTCATCATGGAACTCGTGGCTTGATGGATCACCTAGTGGGCCAGAAAGCACAAAGGTCTAGGTCGGGTTGCCGCAATATGAGTCAACCCAGGCAAGGTTGGGTAAGGTCGGTCCGACCGGGTCAGAATAGACACAGACCAATTGTGAACCTATACATAACTTCAGCCATAACGTTGGCATCAGATATTTGTTTGACGAACTATCAGTGGTGCTGAAAATCGTGGAGCGAAATGGTCCCTTTGAGTATATCCCACTAGAGATTCAGACTCCTATGGGGTACGGTAAGCTTGCATCAATCACAAATCCAACGGGCCCTTGGGACTAAAATGCTAATAACTCACAAACTAGGTGTCAGATTGACGCAAAGTCTATTGAGTTGATACCTCTATGATGGGTAGATTTTTTGAAATACTTCTATGTGAGACTTCATGGATTTTGGAGTATAGAACAGTGGAATTTGGAGTGGATCCTCCCAGAGAATAGCGAGAATAGTGCGGGAAACCAGTAGCCGGCCATGGTGATCTAATAAGATCCTTTGTGTGTCTGAAAACATACTGCTGATGTACTATAATCCTGTGTGTGTGACAACATACTGGAGATTAACTAAGATCTTGTGTGGCTATGACGATGTACTGGTGATGTACAAGGATTCTGTGTGGGTCTGACAATGTACTGCTGATGTTCTAGGATCCTGTGTGGGTATGACTATGTACTGGCGATGTACAAGGATCCTGTGTTGTTCTGACGACATGATGCTGATAAATAACGTTCCTTTGTTGGTGATCTCCTATCTTTCTTTTGTGGGTAATCTCCTAGAGATCCCTTATGGTTCAACTCCTATCCTAGCGATCTTGGGTGGGTCATAACCTAGCGATCCTTTGTGGGTCAGCTCCTATTCTAGTGATCCTGTGTGGGTAATCTCCTAGCGATCCTTTGTGGGTCAGCTCCTAGAAATCTTGTGTGGGTCGGATCCTATCCTAGAGATCCTATGTGGGTAATCTCTTAGAGATACTATGTGGGTCTTCTTCTATACTATCGATCCTGTGTGGGTCTGATCCTCCCCTAGGGATCCTATGTTGGCTAGCTCATATCCAAACAATCTAGTGTGGGTCAGCTTTAGGCGATCATGTGTGGGTCAGCTCTTATCCTAGGGATCCTATGTGAATAAAATCATATCTAATAGATCCTTTGTCTGTATTCTCCAAGTGATCCTATATGGGTTAGCTTCAAGAAATCCTGTGTGGGTCAGCTTTTTTATAGGGAAAGATGATTCAATTATTACATATAATCATCTCTAATATTGTACTTATGTTATACCTGATATGAGATGAGATAAAACATGTGTGGTACATTCCATTGTTGTAATACCTTGTTGGTATTCATCTATGTGGCGTACTTATGAGGTTCAATACTTTTTTGATTTATTTCCATTGTGGAAGAGTTTTGCCTTCGACATCAGATATGGACTATGTGATTCTTTCCACATGATTGAGATGGATTACATGATTACTTATGTATATGTATGTGAAAATACAGAAGTGGGGTTATCAGTTGTTTTTACTCTTTATGGTTAATCCATGGTTGTTTTTATGAGACCTTGAGGGTCTGGGGGTCCATATTAAGTCTCGTTATACTAAAACATGCACATTCTATGTCCGCCCCTTATTGTGTTGGATGTAGAAGATGGAAAGTGCTGACTGAGGCTGAGAGTACCAGGGTAGGATGGTGCCTGGAAGTGGAAAATATGGTGTGACGATACACAGAGGAGACTGGTGGACATGGAGTACTGAGGAGGCAATATATACCTACCCTTCAGGTTAGATCCTTGGAGGACGACCCAATAGCTGTTCTTTCTCTTTCATCAGTTGTTTTTTATTTCTATTGTACATGTACATTCTAGTTGGGATTGTATTTTAGCACCGTTTACTTACTATACCCACTCTGTTTACTATTTAGTAAACTTGATTTTTTATCTTACTATTTTCTTGGTTGTGTTGTTATAGGATATAAAGACAATGACATCCCAATTTTAGTGAATACGCCTTTGGTAATAGTCGCTATCCCCTGAATTATAGAATGCAGGAATGGTGTAGTCATGAACTGGGCCCCAAGGGACGGGTCGTGACATTGATGTACATATTTCCCATAGAAAAATCTGGGTTCATAACATTGAATGATTCTCAAATGAGGGAAATTGAGATAAAATTATATTACCAATTTGGATACATTTTAACCAAAAAAACCAATATATACGGATAATGAATACCGAAAAAAATTACTATATTAGTCCTAAAATACATTCATAGGATTTATAAAAATAAAAAAATGTGATTGGTTAATAAGGAATATGTCTCCAATGAATAAAAGTGAGATGGGAAAACCCATAGTTGATATATTGAATTTATTCGAACACATTTAGAACTCATTTATAAATATTTATAAGTTTATTATTAATATTATATAGTCAATGATTATTAAATATATTTACATATATTAATTTTTTATGACATAATATAACCCATATATTAGCAACTCAATGTTAACGTTACGTTTCCTGTAATATCTGCTATTTTTGTATATATTTGCCTTGTTATTATTGATCCTATTATATGAATCGTTATTTAATTATTCCAGGAATGTAAATATTGATATATATATAATTTATATTCATTATATATGTATTTATTAGAATATATATATTATATAAATATGAAATGGAATACACAGCTTATGGAGATGGTAAGTTGTAAGTACATTGGACATTATATTATTTTTATTATTATATAGAATGATATAATGTAAATGAAATATATTAATATATATATATATATATATTATTAAATTATAAAAATTATGTCATATATATCATATAATATAACTAAACCCATACAATTTATTGTTTATTTACAGTAAGAACGAATCACATCACTTTGAGTAGGCGGTTGTCCACACTTCCCCAAAAAAAATTCTTATTTACAAAAATTGGAATGAATAAAGGTATGTGTTATATAATAATTAAAAATAATAAATATGTCTTAAATATAATATATATAATATTAAAATATTATTTCCATCATTATTAACAACCATGAGATGTGGCAAGGGAAAAATAATCAACATCCTTTCATGAGGTGGTAGTTTGTCGTATGCTTGACTAGTATGTTTTTACGCATTAGATAGAAGTGTGAGTATAAATAGATAAAAAATAGTAAAATAATATCTTGGAATTCTTAGGATACATAAGAATTTATTTAATAATGTAATAATAAGAGTTTTGGTGGTTTTTAACTGAAATAAATCAAAGGATATTAAAGAAGGATATTACCCCTTATTTGCAAAACTCCACATTGTTTTCACTAACGGGATTCCTAAGATTCCATTATTCCCAAAGATAGTATTCTAGATTAAGGAACGTATGTTTGGATATTATTTTAGTAGAATTTTAGAAATTAAAAATTTATTATATGTGTCAATTAGTGGGACAGGATAGTTCTATTTTATAGTGGAGGAGGAGTGAAATTATGGTATAAGTATGAAAAGTGAATTACACCCACATTTTAAACATGTAAAGTGGATAAAATAATAGAAAACATATTAGGTAAGGGAGTATATGGTTTAAATATGAACATTAAAAGTATTTTAGACACATTTGTAGTTAACTTTTAGCCCATATATATTTGGTTTAGTACTATGTTAGGATAATTTTTATCTTAATTACTATAATTAATTTTAATAACATTTAAAAATATTATTTTTTCAAAATATAAGTTGATCATATTATAAATTTAATATCATTTTTCTTCCAAATATGGAATCCGTTTATTTATCATCCAATGATATAATTTATAGAAATTAATTTATATTTAATCCTGCATACATGACAACAATGTGGGTATTTAAAGTGAAATGATAAATATTTTGGTTAGATTTTATAACCAATTTCAATGTGAAATTTATTAAAATATCATAAATTGTATTAATTTATATATAATTTATAAAATTTAACATGATAACAAATAAAAAAAATTATCCTTGTAAATAAATTAGATGAAAAACATGTTTTTAATTAATATTTATTAATTTTCAATATTATTACGAAAATGAATCATCAATGAAAAAAATCAGCTAAAATTTTGATTTCTAGATTTTGAAAATGATGTTTATATTTTCAAATAAACATTAAAAAATTATAAAAAAAAATAATTAAAATGGGATCTCTATTAAAATGTTATAAAATCACCTTTTATAAAAGTAAATTTTTTATTTAAAAAATTGGATTTATTCTTGTATTATACATATCAAATCCATTGGATGAATTTTCAAACTATTAAATGAATGTATTTTATTAAATTTATTTTGATAGAATTTATAAGGCCCCGACCTTAAACCTTACTTAATCTTGAGTTATTACAAGATTACACATTGAGGATCTTTTCGGGTTTAGAGTTATAGAGATTTAGATCATAAAACTTGCATTACATTCCACATATAAACAAAGTGGTTACATAAAGATAGTATTCTTCATTCCCATCAATGGAAACACATTTAAAATAAAACATGGATTATTTCTTGACACATCCTTGACTCTATCATCTTATCATGTACCTTTCCCTTGACCTGTGAAAAACATTTCAAAAACTTGGGATGAGCATAAAAACTCAGTATGGGTTATAAAAAAAACATGGAAAGGAAACATGAGTTCATATATACATAAGAATGAAATCATTCTTTACCCATTAAACATAGGCACTTTAACATACCTCATAAAATCATGAATAAATCCTAGAAACCATAAGACATAAATGTATCTTGAGGCATCCATAACATTCTTACGTAGGGAGTAACCCTCTTGGTTACGTTTGGAATACCCATCACAGTATATTCCCTAAAATCTCTTCGGAGAAACCTTACCATTTCACTCCTTCGTGTAACCCAATGCATTGGAGAGATATAACGGGCTCACCCGCCCTTAGTTTATCACGGAACCACCCGTCTTCATATTAATGCCCAAGAACCATAACATAATCATATCACATAAAACATGCATAAAGGAAACATAACATTTCCACATTTCAATCACGAGATATCAATACAACACATTGATATAATAAAAACATTATGAAAACCATTTTCAATACCAAAGTAAGAGAAAAGTAAAACATGGTATTTATTTTTCTTTTAAAAAGAAGGTATGGCTTGTAGAGGAAGCTGAAACTCAAATAACGGTCACGACGACGGAGAAGTCGTTGTCGTCGCATATGTACAACAAAAACATTCCCTTTTGTCGTTTAGTAAACGCTTCGTATAAAAAATATTCCTTTTGAATAAACGTAAAAGTCAAAGGGGTTTATACACTGTATAAAATAATGGTGTGTATAAAATAAAATATGCCTCAACGAAAGGAGATTGAGACGAAGTCCCATACCTCGTATCCGACTTGACCCGACCGTTCTTTAATCTCCTGAATAATAAACGTGAGTTAATCTCTACTTGCTTAAGAACCTTTTTCAAGTTCATTATTCCTTTTATACCATGTTATGAACATCATGTAATCATTTAAGTTAATAATGTTCATTTTGTCGATATTTGGTTCTTAAGTCAAAAATAGACTTCTTACACTTACATGTTGTTAATTTGGTCAAAGGTTAATTATATCCAGAATGGTATTAATGATGTAGATATCATATATGTCATATATATCCAGTACATACATGCATTTATAATATTACATAATCATTTAGTGGTAAGAAATGAAATGCACCGTTCATGGAGACGGTAAGCCGTACGTACGCATGAACACTACTTTCATTTCTATTTCGTATTTTATAGAATGGAATCATAATGATATAAAGGTATATTATAATTCCATTATAATATCATATATAATATCATAGTTCCATACTTTATATGTCCCACATATGGTATTTAACGAATCAAATCACTTTGAGTGGGCGGTAGTCCGCACCTCCTAAAATGAAGATATCGTGTTTACCCATAATGGAAACCATAATGGTATGCCCAAAATGAAAAAAACAGAAGCTTAAGGAAAACATAAACATATTATATATCATATATAAAAATAGTGACATCATAATGGCCACCTTTTAAGGTGTTAAATGAGTGTTGAACAATCATCGTTTTGGGAGGTAGAATTTCGCCATCCATGGAAACTGTATGTTCTTTAACCATTTGATGTAGTTGTGTGAGAGTGTAGCTCAAATAAATTTATAAAAACATCCTTGTATATTGAATATACTGGTGTTGTTACAAAATAATCAAATAAAAAGAGTTTTAGGGGGTTGGAGAAGCAAAATAAAACAAGTGAACATGAGAGAATGAATTACCTTTAAAAGTGTAACTCCTTTTGATTTGAGCCTAAAGGCTTCCTTTGAAAGGATTCTTCCCAAGGGAATCCTCTAGGATGAGGAGAGGGATGTGGAGAGAGTAAATGGGCAGGGGTTGGCCGAGCAAAAGGCTTGAGTAGTGTGTGAAATGAGGTAGAGGTGGGGGCCTTTTATAAGAGGAGAGGAGGGGCACTTTTGGAAAGTAAAGAAATATTACTTTATTTGAAAATGTGTTTCGGTTTTAAAAGGTCCCACATTGATATAATTCGTGTATAAGGTGATAAGGGTTCGAAATCCACTCATCCAATTTGTTTTGGCCATGTGTAGTTCATATATTTTACATTGTCATTCCATTTTATTTAAATCGTCAAATAATGATGTCATCGCGGCATCATGATTATGTCATAAATAATTTAATTTATTTAATGTCTAAAAATTATAAAAAAAATACTATGATGTACTAAATCTTTTTAGCTTTATAATTACTATTTATAATAAAAAATCTGATCATTATAACCCCATGTAAAAATTGTTTTTGTAAAACATCTCTTGTTTGTGTAATTTTTACTTTAACATTCAATAAAATGTTATTTATGTCATTTCCAAACCAAAGTGTCTCCATGGGGTCCCCAAGTTGACCCATGGCTTTTCTTGGTCGGCCATGACACAACCGATAATGTTGGGACATGTGTCTAGGTCATTTCCTATTATTAAAGCATTATTTATACCTTAAACTACCCTAATTACCACTAATCGCGATTAAGAACTTAATAAGTTACTATTCACCAAAAAATTATTTTAATCTCATTGAACCACATTTTACTTCTTAATGACAACCATGTATGTCGGATTTTCAAAATTCAGTACACATTAGTGGAAAACTTTCATTTAACTGAAAAATCAGTTTGCTTGATTACCACTTAGTGGTTTCACTATTCATCAAAAATTGAAGTTTTTCAGAAAATTACCAAAAATTCACCCTAAGCTATATTTGATATTCCGGATTCAAAAATGAAGTCTATTTTACAAAATTCAAATGATATAATTCACATTAATTAATTTAATAAATAATTCCCGCTGCCAGAGCAAATAGCGTGTTTTTACAAAACAATAAGTATCAAAAGATTGACACCAGTTTAAGTCTAATTTCAAAGTGAAATTGATTCCAATGACCACCATTGGATAAAATGGTAAAAATATATTCATATTACACATTAATACCAATTCAAAAGATAATCTAATCATATAAATGAATAATACTAAAAAGCACTTTTGATGTAAAATGCAGTATTTTTCACTATTCATTAAAAAAATGAACATTTTCAGAAAAATACCAAAAATTCACACAAGGTCAATTTTGCTGTCCCAATCATAATGAAAAAGTTTATTTTGACAAACATAGTTTATAAAATTGTCAAAATATAGATTCAAAAAGGGTTTCCCATCATACGGCACTAAAACAATCTTTTAAGAATATTAGTGTATTCCATGCATAAGATTGTATTTATTTTCATTTTAGGCCTCTATAACATTATCTTAATCATTAATAGACATAGATAAAAATATATATTATTAATTATTTACATGGGATGTTACAGAATTAATCATATCTTGTTGGATTAATTTATTGAGATAATATTGTTTTTTTAAATAGAAGAATAGTTTTATTAGAAAAGTAATTTCATTATTTTCAAATAGTTATTACATTCACTTATAATGTTTATAAACAATGAATTCATTATATATATATATATATCTGTGTGTTTAAATAATATTTTAAAAATTTAGGTAGTCCTATTAGTAAATTATATTCCAATGTATATGTGGTTTCTATAATAATATATTAATAATCTTATTAATAATATGCTTCAGTTTGATATAAACTTATCCTTGCATGTAACAAAAGCTATTGAAGGGACTCGATATTGTCTGTAATTCATGAAAATATTTGTTAGGAATGTACTAAAATTTAAAAGAAGTGTTTATTATTGTTAATTATATCCAATAGTTGTGCTTTATTATAAAAAATTTATATTATGTTATGTATAAAAGGGAATATATGTAAATGATTAAATTAAATTAAAAATTAAATTAAATAAATATCTGGTTAGTACAATGTACCACCTTAAAAGGAATTTAAACATAGAAATTATTATAGATTATTATTGGTCCAATACATGAAAGTTCCTTTCTTAAAAACTCACATAGTAAAAATGGATAGTAACACATCCTTTAAAAAGGAAATGTTAAAAACATAATGGTTTCACAATGTAAGACATAACTATGTTTCTACAAAGGAGAACATTGGTGGGATGTGATAAAATAGACATGGAAGATAAATATAACTATAATGTTCTGATGTAGAGTGATAGAGAACAAGGTGAGCTGAATTTTTATCATTAAAATTCTATATATCTGTGATGATCTATGGGAAATCTGATTCAATGTAAATGAAGGAAATATGATAAAAAATTTTATTTCATGATATCATTACCAAAATTTAATGAATGTTCATTATAAGATAAAATTAAATCATTTCAGAAAAACCATTCCCTTTTTTGTGCTATGATAAACATCCACTTCATCTCTCAATAAAATAAGTGATGTTAAATTTTTCGTTCCATAATAATTTACAAATCATGATATCCTTGAATATAATGATAGATTATTCCATATTGTTTTATCACGAAATCATTAAGACATGTTTTAAAGTATCCATAAATCCTCATATGGTAAGATAATACATCAATATATAAATATTTATATAATGTTAAACATAAAACATTCCATAAATGGTTTAACATATACCACCTCTGTAAGGTGAATTTCATAAACCATAGAGAGAAGGTCACCTAATTTCTTGAAATTTTATTAACATTTATCCACTAAATATCATATAGTATCTCTTATCTATTGCATAAAAATCATGTGAATACCTTCATACAGTATTCTCTTGAAATATGGTAATGAAATAAATTACCCTAAAGAAACATAATATAAATATTGTATACACTAAATAAACATAATTTTTATATAGGTGATTATTTAAATATTGTATCCACTAAAGAAACCGAACTCTCTTTCCACCACAATATTTACTACCTATACTCTCAGAAAAATCATTACCTATCAATTTTGGTGGATTTGACTATTTGTTAAGGTACACATTTTTAATCATATTCCATGGAATCTTATTAGCCATGATCTCAACATCCTTCACTCTACTAGTCATCCCATTTGACATATCCTTAGAAAAACATACATCATATTCAACATTAAACCTGTTTATTATGGTTCCCACTATTGAATAAAAACAGGAAACATAATGTGAGAAACATTTATCATCTTGAAAAATAACATAATAATGAAAAAACACTTATAGAATGTATGAATCATGTATAATTCTTCATTAATGTATGAAAACATACGTTTATACATGGTTATTTATATTAATTTTTTACTAAAATATGTCATGATGGTACGTAAAGAGTGTATTAATCCCCAATGAAACTTTTGTGGGAGTGTCAAAGTACTGGGGCAGTATGAACATCTGTTATATACTAGGTTATGATCATGTAAGTCCCAAAATACCATTTCAGAGTTGTTACACCTAGGGATATCTATTGTATATCAATATCCATATGTAATATCCTAAAATAGTTATAATGATAGGAAACCACTTCCCCTAATATAATACCTAAATTTTGGGATATTTTCTTATAATTTTCACCATCCTTATACTTATTCATTGTGAAATCCTTAGACACAACCTTAAAAATATTCCTAGGGATCACAATGAATTATTATCATCCATGTTCCCAACGGATGACCAATCCTCCACTATGATACCATCTATAAACACCCATTCTTAATGTACATAAATTTTTTTTCATATTTGAAAAATATATAATACATTACAAATCATATTCCAAAAGACACATTTGATTGTGGAATACAAATAAACGTTTTTTTCATTCACTATAAATCCAGATTAATTTCTATAACATGTTTGGTCACTTTTGTGGGACACACCTTCTGGGCGGGACACATCACCACCCCTAGTTCGAGTCTATTACTTGTAATGGATCAGGTTTCATGAAAATATCAAAGTGAGTCCAGATTTCACATCTTTTAATATTGGATCATGTTTTCTCGTCACCATATAGTGGATAATGTTGCCCCATAGTCATATAGATGATTTTGTTTCCCCATATTTCCTCAGTCGAATGGGTTTTCCAATCTTCCTATAGTGGATTGGGATTCCCCATCAGCCAATAGTGGATCAATATTCCCCAAGTTCCCATATTGGATTGGGTTTTCGAATATTACAATAGTTTATTAATACCATCAGATTGAATCCCATTTTTATACCATGAGATATATATCATTACCAAATTCATTAGAAGAAATATAGGTCCCACTTGCCACGTAATAAAACCATGCATACATGTTCCACAATATAATAAAAAATTATTCATATCTTGACCCATATAAATATATTAGTACCATAAAAATAATATTATAACCCATGATATAAGATAGACATCATAAAAATTTCATCATATCATTTCATATCATAAATCATGAGGTATAATAATCATTTCATCATTGCACAACCCGTGAAAAGAAGCAGGTATCAAGATCCTATATCCAATTGAAGATAAATAATTATCCTACAAATAATTCAATGAAAACAAAATAAATTAAATACATAATAGGAATGATATTTTTAGATTACATACCCATTATATAATAAATATTAACGACTTATTCTATCCAATATAGAGAAGGATATGAAATAATACATGAAACAATTCTTTAAGAAAATAGCCTTTCATTAATAATATTTTTTATAAAACCATTTGAAGATACTTTTCATATATAGAAATATATATTATTTCATTTAAAACATTTATTGAGTAATTTTTTTAAACTTTGAAAAAACAAATTTAAAACATAATGAATTTTGAAAACCTTTTTCATTTAAAATTTCTTTAAATCATATAAGGGAAGCTTTAAAATAATCTGAAAAAAACTATTTTAAAAAAACATTAAACTCAAAAAAATTATAGAATATAAGTATAAAAATTTATTTATAATGAAAATTATATATATTTAATTTAATATTGATTGTAACTATAGTCATGATGGTTGGTTTGTCCGTACATACTAAATAATATTTTTACACACTAACCGTTTAGAAATGTTCCTTGATCGTAATGTGATAAGAAGAATCAATTTAAACAAAATATTTCAAAAAGGAAAACAATGGGTAAAAATGTTAATTAAACATCATAAGATAATAATAGTAATGTTGTATAAATTGTTTTTAAAATTTTTTTTTGAAAACACAGTTTTGAAAAACATAAATTTCTGACCGAAAAGATAAATAATGTTGGATTTTCGAACAAATATTTTTTTAGTTTTCTTAAGAATAAAAAAGACGAAAAATGGTAGTAAAAAATAAATATATCATTTATAACCATAGGAAAATAAAATAAATTAATTTTTATTATATTTGTATAAAACATATCATCCATGGAAGCATACTGATAAACAATATTGATAAATGATGAAAATATATCAATAAACTGTTATAACATTGTTAACATTGAATAATAATCATAATGAGAAAAATAAATTTAATGAACTCTTAAATATCATGAAAATAAGTATATTGATTATATAACATGTCAATTGTTATTATATACACCCCATATAAAAATATATGTCCATAACATGGCATGCATCTTAGAGTAGGAAAATTGAGAAAAAAATAATATATAAATTTGTTATGTTTTTAAACGTAAAACTAATTTAACAATGATAATAAATTGATATAAAATACACATAAATTTAATTATATCAATCATTGAAAAAAAATTTTGGATATATTTACACTATACAAAAGTAGTGATTTGTGAATATGGAATAAGTATTAAAAATATAAAAGCGATACTGAAAAACCCTTTCCTTTTGTCTTGCTATTCATCATACAAGTTAAAACATACTGTATAATAAATAAAATATTATTTTAAATCTAAAAAAACAATAATTATATATTAAATCATATATTATTTTTTATGGCTTTATATTATGCCTTTATCAACAACATTATGTTAATTTTTGATTTAAGGTAACATCTTCTGTATTTTTCGGATATGATTTGGCAAATTATTCTTGATCCACATTATTATATCAATATTTACATAATTAAATAGTTAAAATAATTATATAAATTTCATATATATTCAGTATATATTTATCTATAATAATCTATAAAATATTGAAATATTAAATTGAATGCATTGTTCATAGAGACGGTAGGCCTTATGCACGCATGGATGTTGTTTCTATTTTATTGTAATATTGAAATAAAAAAATTAAATGAAATATATTTATTTATATTAATAATATCATTATAAATATAATTATAATATAATATATATCATATAAGTTCAATAAACCAATCCTTAATACATTACATATATAGTGTGAATGAATCACATCACTCTGAAGAGGTGTTAGTCAAAACAATATGAAACTATGTTATCATATTTTCAAAAAAGTAAATCATGAAGGAATGATTTATATAATAATCCCAGAATAATAAATATCTTATTAATATCATAAATATCAATAAAATTACATTTTATATCATAATTTTTAACCGTGATAGGTGGTATAGGATAAAATAAACAAGATAGTTTCATGAGGTTATAGTTCACCGTACAAAAGAATGATAAGTTATTTTCCTATTAGATTGATGTTTTTATAAGTGTTGGTAAAAAAAACTTAATAATAACTTCTTACTGTATTTAGGATACTTATTTAATTATTCAATAATTTTATAAAAATATTTTATTGGGTGTGGAATAAAAATAAAACAAATGTCCTTGAGAAACGATGCTACCTATTCATTTGGTAACGTCTATAGGTTTGCTTAAAAGGGTTCAATTGTAAAAATTTATTCCAAAATTGAGCCTTATATGATGAATTTTTGGATTTTTAGATCTTATTTTATCTGATTTTGGTTGATCCAATGTTCCTGAGATATGTGAATTACTGGGAGGGGTGAGTGCCTTTTTACAGTAGAGGAGGAGTGGCATTCTTGTAAATTTTTTTAAAAAAAGAATCCACCAATGATTTTCCCATTCCATGGGTCGCCATAATAGAATAAATTAGATAAAAGGGATTATATGTTAGATATATTATTATCTAATGGATTTAAAGCATATTTATTGGTCACTATGGGCTATTTATTTAATGTTTAGACCATTGTTATCCAAATGTTTATCTTAATTACTGTAATTACTTTTAATTACATTCAATAATATTTTTTTTCCAAAACACAGATGAACATATTAAAAATTATAATTTAGGATGATTCAAAATATTAAATCCATGTTCCCAAATTTTTATCATAGAAATTGAAGAAATTAATTTAAATTTAATACAGAAAATGGGACAACAAAACGGGGTTTCAATGTAACATGTTCAAAAGTTTGGTAAGTTCTTATATAAATTTTCAAATTAAAATTATTAAATAACATAAATTATATTAATTTATGTATAATTAATCTTATTTAATTTTAAAACCATGAAATAACATAATTTAACCTTCTAAATAAATTATATGGTAAATAAGTTTTTAATTAAAATTCAGTATTTTTCCTTATTCAAGAAAAAAATGTAACAATAGAAAATAATAAAATAAATCCACCTAAAATAAATACTGATATTTCAATTTAAAAAAATATTATTTTAATAAAATTGTATTGTTAAAAAAATTTATAAACAATTCTCTATTAGAATTCTATAAAAGTAACATTTAGAAAATATATCATTTTTTATATGAAATCAGATTTTTTATTATATTATTCCTGTAAAATATATTATATGAGTAAAAAAATATTTATGTAATATATAATTTATAATTTTTGTTAATCATTAATAAAAAGTTGTTGGTTCATTTATGGAGATAAAATTACGTTTCTATAGTGAAAAATAGTTTTCCAAGAAAATTAATTTCTTTACTTTCAAAAAGTTATTAAATTAACCTCTAGTTATTTATAATCAAAGGATTAATTTTAAATACAATTTCAAATCATATTTTCACAATATATTTAGTGTCATTTGTAACTTCCATTCATACAGCTAATTGGAAGCTATATTATTATTTTAATAATTAAATTTTTAGTATATCGTAGTTCTCTAAAAACAATGCTTTTCATGTAACAAAAGCAATCAAAGGGACATAGTATTATGTTTAATATATGAAAAAAAATATTTTTATCTTCACTAAAAGATAATATATGTCTTGTGTGTAGTGAATTAAATCAAATAATTTTTTTTATCATTTAAAAAAATATACCCAGTGTTTTGTGAAATGAAAATTATAAAAGAGATTAAAATAATTCGAAATATTTATTCTCAAAATCATAGGATGTTTAAAATAATGGGTAATAAGTGATAATATATCTAATAAATCCTTATATAACACTTACAAACAATAAAAATTTATAATTATTCTAGTAGGACATACAAATTACCAACCATTATTCATGAATTTATTGAAAAGAGTCATTATAGAATACATTGAATACTTGATGTAGTTTTTATATATGATATTTTTTATACTCCATTAGAATGGATGATATTTATGATAACATTAGTATAATTTTTAATACCCTTATTTAAAATAATATATCTTCCAAATTCAACGGGTTTTAATTAGGGTTACCTAATTTCTCATTCATGTGGAATTTTATCACTAGATATGTCATATCAATTGGTCATTATAAGGAGGGAGTCAGTTAACATTTGAAAACAACAACCACATTGTCTTAGTTAATAATTATTAGGATTTGATGTTTATTATCAATTATTTGGGAATAATTTATCATAGTACTATATTATACTCATTTATTTGACATGTAAGAGATCCATGTTCCATTGGACATATGAATGTGATGAAAATTTAATGGTGCTAAAGAGAAGGTTTTTCAGTTCACCTATGCTGACACAACCCTTTAGTTAACAACATTTGCAATCATATAGTAAGATATTATCAAATTAAATAGAATGTGTTCTTCTTTATAATGACTTAGTGATTGATTATAAATCATGTCAACAAATGGATCATGTCTAAAATTACCCATCCCAGGATTTAGAGTATGCATTGGAAATCATGTTATTACTGAAATTAATCTATTATCATTATGGTGAAATGTGTGATATATTTACTCATCATAAAATATTGATTTATATATACACTAGAATTTATTTAATATCTGATAGATAAAATGTTTTGAGTTGATTAATGAATATGAAATCTCCATACATTACAACCCATTAATGGTGACGAAAGAGGCCGATGCATTGAATGGAAAGTATCATGAAATATTCTATAATAATAGTATTTTAAAGGAAATAATATTTGTGTATTTTCAATTAATGGGCCCTAAAATAATAATTTAAGAGTATAATTATCCTCTTAGTCATATGATATATTAACCATACATAATTATAATTATCAATGAGGAAAAGAATGATAATGTAGAGCTCTAAAATTAGGTCAATAATTTTCCTATGATCAACCTTGATTTTGATTGAATGATATGGTTTATGAACCTTATATGTCATCAATTTATATTAAATTTAAACAAATATATTATAGAAAAAGTTTATACCTCAAGATTCAATTTTCATCCTGGAATAATGAATAGTTTTAGGGACCATAAAG
Source organism: Viscum album (assembly GCA_963277665.1). Taxonomy (NCBI): domain Eukaryota; kingdom Viridiplantae; phylum Streptophyta; class Magnoliopsida; order Santalales; family Viscaceae; genus Viscum; species Viscum album. The sequence goes on along the minus strand of OY728128.1, from coordinate 407,872,296 downwards.
ATGATTTATTTTGGGATACTACGATGAGACATATTTTATTTATGTATCAAATTTCTTGGTATTCGATTATGTTATGAATCAGTGGAGTATGTCTTTGGATATGTTACAATCATTACCCAATCCAATAAGGTAATTGGAAATTTTCACCATGGATCTCATTGTTGGACTACCCAAGACATCTAATGAAAATACTATTATAAGGGTTATAGTGAATTGCTTTATGAATTCATAGAATTTAATTGATATAAAATTGACTAATTTCTTGAATATATTTCCTGAATATACAATAATTATATGGTAATGTTATATGGTTGTTGACATTTTTTTGATTGAGTAGAGTTATGATTATTACATATAAGTTTAGAATAATTCATCAACAAACTCTTGATACAATATTTTGTTTCATTAAAACCTTTCATACGTAGATAAATTAGAAGTCTAAGAGAATCAAATAACCATAGATGATATAATATTATGTTATTATCTATATATTAAAGGTGGTTTTGATCAACCTGATCCACTAATTGAATTTATATATAGAAATTAATTTCACTGAAAAATTAAAAAGGAGCACTCTAACTACTCATATGAACATATGTTTATAACTATGAAATGCAATGGTGAAAGGTATTTATGCCTACGATTTATTGATAAATTGGTATATAAGGCTGGATCCATTATACATCACATTGAGGAATCCGTCAGTAGGCTGTAGTGTTCTATTAATATCATCAATTTGATATGGAATATAATGTTGGTGATAAGGTATTCCTATGAATTTCACCATTAAATATGTTTATTAGTTTTAAATTCAATGTAATGATGAACCATAGTTATATTTTCGTGTTCACGATTCATGATCATGTATGGGATATAACTTATTTCTTTGGGTTTTCACTAAACCTCTATTATTTTTATGATCATTTATATGTGTCTTATTTTTGGAATTATAAAACTAATCCTTCAAATTTAACAAATTTAGAGGTTTTAACACTAGATATTTATTTTTCCAATGAGGGAAAAATAATTTAAATTATTTATAGTGAAAGTTTATTTAAAAAATTGATTACTCACCTTGTAAATTTTTATTGGGAGATTCAAAAAATTTATAAGGCTATATTGGAAACTGCAGTTGTGATAATAAATATGTATTTTACTCTTTTTCATTTGAGTTGGGGAATTTTTGTAGATAAGATAATTTTATTTATAGTATAATATAACACCCATTTATTTTATATGAATTCCTTTGTAATAAATTCTATGTATTCAATATCTTCTATTACATGGAACCTGATGTTGAAATGGAATAGGATACATTATGGACATTAAAACCTAGATATTTAATTGGTGGGTGTGAATTTGATTAAAACAATTCATAAATATAGATTAAAATTTTAGCATCATTGAAAATGATTTGATTAATTCAAAATAAATATTATTTAATTTATTAATAACTTATATTCTGGATTGAAATTTTTTTTTCTGAATAAATGTTTTTTTCTATCAAATATTAATTTTTATGTTTTTTTATTAATATTAAAATACTATTTTAATAAAAATTAATTTTAGTTCGAAAAAAATAAATCATATATTATTCACATAATGGTTAGGAATGAATATATACACATATGTTGGTAAATAGTATTATTTTTCAAAAAATCATTTTTTCAAACAAAATGTGATTTTATATAAATAAACTTTTATCTATAAATAAACTTTTATATTTATATGAAATGTTAAAAAAATTATTTATTAAATATGATAATATTTTTTAGATTTAATGGAATTTATATAATTCAATCTTATTTATAATAATAGTTTTATTAAATAGTTTTCGGTTGATTTTATGTGTTAATTTATAAATAAATCCCTTCAATTTAAAAATAATTTAATCTTATAAAATAAAATCCTTAATTTTAATCATAACATCAAAAAAATTCAATTATTCAACTTCCATTTTTTAATAATGAATAGTTAAAATAGGAAATGATTTTTTTACCATAGTTAGAGTAAAAATAGATTTATTTTGGGGTTGTTAATGTAAATGATAAGGGTAAAAACGTCAAATAAACATGTCCAACTATTCTTGGATGAATATATATACATGTTATGATATAAAAAATTATAAATATAATATGTTTTAATCCCCAATAACATGAAAATTAATTTATATTATATAATTTATTAAATTTCTACATTTGTGCATCGCCCAAAACATATAATAGGTAACCTCCTATTCACCATTTTTCAAAACAATTTATATCTGTATATCATCAAATTAATTATAAAATCATCATGTATCTTTTAAATTTTTATCTACATACTAGACTTATCACAATTCTATCCAAATACGGCTTAAGGTGTTTTCCAAAGGGGGTCCCTCATAGAAGAGTTCAACGTCTTTCAATAATATTTGAATACTTATTTCATCTTATAATTCCAATATATTTATTCTATTAATAACATGACATTTAATTTAATATAATAAATATAAAATTATGTAATTATGATTATGGAACCATCATATTCTACCTCATTTCATTCAAATTGGAAATGAAAGTATCGCTAATGCGTGTGTTTGGTCTACTACCTCCATGTAGTTTTATGAATCATCTTCTATAATAAACCCATATTGTTTGAAATAATGTATATTAAATAAATAAATATGATATAATTTTTTTTATAAAAAAATGTTATTTATATTTTAATCTATATATTCATTATAATATTTGAACATAGTTCATGTATACGTACGACCTATCATGTCCATGAGAAGTGTAATTCATCACCCTATCTCAAAATTGTATATAAATTAATAAATATTTATATTATAAATAATTGTTATGTTTATTTAATTATTAAATACTTCAATATAATTTCACAATGATCAATATCCATATACCATAACAACCAAGTCAAAACATACTTAAAAAACCAAGCAGTTATCATCCAGAATTATGATTAAAATGATTGATTGATTTTAAAAATCTATTAACATGTTTTATTTAAAAAAATTATTTTATTATAATTATGAATATGAATATATTATATAATTATAATAAATTAAAATTTATAATACATGTTGGTATAAGTACATATGATGAATGACTGGCATGTGGTAATGTTTTTATGTTACAATCACACTTTTTAGTAGGATTGTTTTTTCTTAAATTTAAAATTTTTAAATTATATTATTTATCTCTCAAAAATAAATCTTATTTTATTGTACTCTATTTACATATATATTATATGTTTTTGACTCTCATTTACTCTCTATACGTAGTAATATTTTGTAATTAATACTTTTAAGTAAAACTGTTGTTATTTCTCTCTTAGGTTAGAAAATATTTCTTCAATGTCCATATCTTCTTTAAAATATTTTCAATAATATTTCATATATTATCAAGTGATTTATTAAATTAATATAAATCTATGATTATATTTCAATAAAATTGTATAATATAAATCATAATATCATTTTTTGAACAAGGAACTTTTACAAAATCAGTTAATTAAATCTATTTCATAACATGTAATTTGAAAGTAAAATTTCTTATTATCATGACCACTATTTAAATTTAGGATTACTTAAAAAGTGTTCATATCTATTTTCATTTAATTTTTTTTACAAAATATTATGTATGTTCTAAGATTATAACGTTTTTTAATAAAAATAAAAAGGATAATATACTTAGGAAATGTTCTATTGTCCTTTTAAATGTACTCTAATATTTAAAAACATCAATGAATATTATTAATGCTTCACAGGAGAAATGGTCCCATAAAACTTTCTTGATTAATTCTATGGATGGTTTATGTTTTTGATAAAGAAATATTTTTGAACCCATTTTTGATTCTCATGGGTTAATATATGATAAAATTATAAATGTTTTAATGATCATGTGTACATACAAAATGATTATTATTATGTGATGAGGGGGTCTGTTATGTCCCAACAATAAATAGGTTAATATTTAATTTTAATGATTATAAATGGTATATTAGAGGTTATCCCAAGACCGATATAGTTTATAATGGAGGTTATCCGAAGACCATGTTGGGTACATCATTAGTTAGCTTAATCCAAATTCATGAAGACTTTCTTGGTTGAATGAAATAATAAATTACAACTATTGTTATAATTATGGCACACCATATGACACCGTAAATGTCATGTTCTTATTATTATCATATGATTTCAGTGGTCATGATCTATGATAAATATTTTCTTTATTTATTATTATCTATTGAAACCTTATGTCATGATTATGTTCTATGATTTATGATAATAATTTTCAAATTATAATATCATGTTCTCATACTATTATGATCAAGATATTATTTCATATGATAATTGATTGTTAACACCAATCTTTTCCCATAACGAGCATTTGATGGAACACATTTTTATGATTCCCTTCACATGGTAATGAATAAAAGATTTATATAGGGTTCCCCAAAAAAGTTTATAATGTGACAACATCTTTATGAGATATGATCAATATCCTTTACAAAATATTATTGGTATATATGAAATCCTCAAATACATTAAACCATTAATTTTATAGGGCATGTACTATTGTGAGATTTTTCAAATATTAATCTAAAATTATGAAATTTTTAATCAAGAAATGTTTTGGTCTCCTTATGATGTCCTTATTAGAGTATCCCCAAGAATCAAAAGGGGATTATTTATATTATTCCATTCCAATAATCTCAAGTGATAAGGAATAAATATAAATGTAAGGATTCCTCTAAATTGTTTTTAATTTGTAAACATAGGGTCATTGTTTTTAATAATTCCCCTAAGAGGTTTTAAAATATTTATTTGGTAGAAGAATACATAGAGAAAATGCTTAAATATAAAGGAATAAAAAATTATAGGATGATGTCTCTTAGATGAATGACTTGTTGCCTAATGAATATGAGTTCATGGAAGTGACCAATGTAGAGGATATTTAGGATAATATTGTCCTCACAACATAATTCCATTTATTTTTGGTTGATGAACTATAATTTGATGAACAATATAGTTAAAATACCAAAATATATGGAAAAGATAAATTTGAATATATAATCATGGAACATATTGATGAAATATATATATAATAAATGATCAGAATGGATGATTTTTTTCATGATCCTATTTATCATATGTGGAAACAATAGAAAGGAAATTCATAATTTAATCTAGAGAGAAAATAACTAAGAATTTTTCAATTTTCTAAGCATACTGAATGAAAATTTGTTTTATATTTTAATTAAAAATGTTCCTCAAAGTATATGTTTCTTAAATATAATTGATAATTAAATATAAAATTAATTTCATAAGATCAACCAAGGATTCAAAAAGCTGGGATGCAAATTTCATAATTCTAAAAACTACATTGTATTTTCATAACCTCAGAGAGTTTGAGTGATATGTTCTCTAATAATTTTAAATTATCTCAAGGGTATTACTTTTGAAATATATTTTCTTTTCCAAAACTACAATGTTTAATATAAAAAGAAAAATATATTTTACTGTATGAAAAATGGAAAAAAATCAATTTTTGTTTTAGAGAATCAATAAGAACATACAAATCGAATGAATATTGAGTTACCCGAAAATCAAAAGAATGAAATGAACACTGTGAGTAATAAAATAAAATAAAAATACAGCTAAAATCTGGTTTCACTAAAATCATATTTTGGGGTATAATCAATATTTATGTTCCACTGAATGGATAATCATAAGGGGAAAGGAACACCAAAAATATGAAATTTAAATTCCCACATTTATTTTCCACCTTTCGGATATTTGTTTTATGTTATTGTTTTTTTAGAAGGAAATTATTTATACACTAATAGAGAAAATAATGATGTCAGATGAGTCACATTGATGTATAGAACAATATTTTCAAATATCCTCAATCATGTTGCAAATAAAGAAAATATTTTACATATTGAAAAACTGATAATGGACCCATTAAGGTGAATGATAAGTACTTTCCTTCACCACTAAATGTGGAAAACATATGTGAATGGTCAAAAAGTGAATCATAATGAATGAAAATCTTCTCAAAAGTATACTGAAAGAAATGGATAGGTATCAGACATATATTCTAAATTAATGGTGTATTTTACAAATAATGGAAAATAAATACCTCATCATTAGTGTGTATTTATACAATGATTGAGTATTTCATTTTAAAAATAATGAAGTGTTGAATTTTATTGGATCTAGAAAATAAAATGGTAGTCATTTATATATAAGAATCATATAATTTCTATTGGATGAGGTAATCATTCAATTATTAATATTATATGGTTATTTCATTGCTTTAGGAATATGGTTGAAATAAATATATTGAAATTAACTATTAATGGATGTGATGTAATAATGATTTTACAAAAAAGGTGATCTAAGGATAATCGTAAAATAAATGTTAATGAAACGTGGTGTATTATTTTAAAAGAATAATAGAACTAACAATTTAAAAGTAATCAAATTAATTTTTACAATTTTATTTTTTGTACCTTTTAAAGAATGATAATTATCCAAATTAAAGTATTTTTATGTGAGGTCACACGCATAAATGTGTTTTTTTTAAATTAATTATTCTATAAAATATATACAATTTTCGAAAAGGATTATCATAAATATTTCATGAGATAACTCATGAAGACATGTGTGGGGGTGATGACACCAAAATAATTTTAAGGGGAAATGTTATTTTAAATTATGTAATGAACAAAATAGTAGTATATATTTGATTATTAGTATCAAAAAAGAATAAATTTTATTAAAATATATTACTCATTATTAGAGGCTAGTAAAAATAATGTTGGGTGTGAAAATTATGAAATATTTATCTAATAATGGAATATAATAAAATCATAAGTATGTAGGGGTAATAATTAATATCATAAAATTCATCATCATGGTCTGGTACTACGGTTTCCTATAAAATTTTAATCTATTTATACACGTAATTAGATATAAACTGGTATATCCAAGGGTATTTTCATAGAGAATAATCAATCAGATACATATTGGAATTATGATGATCTCATATTAGTATATTAATTTATGAGTGAATTGCAATGTCCCAATACAGAAAATAACCTCAATGAAATGTTTTGTGGAATAAATACTACAGTAAGTACTTTTTTGGTATTTTTGGGAATTTTTTTTATGATTGATAAGTAAAAGAAACATTTTTTTGAAACTCATAGGGATGTAAATATTTTTGCAGAATGTACAATAAAAATTGAAGGTGTACAGGTGTTGTAAAAAATTATCACGACTATAATTGAATGTCATAATGAATATATTGAAAATATGTTAAATATTTTTAATGAAGAGAGTAGTTTATGAAACAAAATAATTAAGTATATATTGGTGAATGTGATAATAAAGTAATTGGTTTCATGGGTGAGAAAATAATTATAAAACATTTAAAATAATATAATAATGACTAATAGGAAGACACCCCAAGATTGATATCATCTAATATGGGTAAGATTTTGGTTGAAATCGGTGATAAAAAAAATTATCATTGACATAATAGTTATAGTTTAAATTCCAATAATGAAATATCAATAAGAAATTAATTTTCAATATCATATTGAATAGAAAATTATTAAATATTCAAACAAAGTTATGAATTGTTTCGAACTCATTCATGTGTAAATTATCCAAGTTAAAAAAATATGGGATTTTGTTCCATCAATGAAAAAATAGACTCAAAACATATTGGACATTCAAAAATAAATTCAATGATGATAGGAAGGATATGTGGAATAAATAAAAAAATAGTGTTGAATATTTATCCCCAAAAATAAGCAATTGATATAAATTATATATTTTCGAAAATGTAATTTCATGAAACAATAGGAATACATTTTGTATTCTTCTAGGAAAAAATAATGTAATGTATAAAAGATGAATGTAAAATCATATTTCCTCAATAATGTTATGTATTAAGTATTTTTTATTAAAAAAATAGATGTTTATCTTATTAATTAAGATGAAAACATTGTTTTCCAATTGAAAAATCTAAATATGGGCATAAAAATAATCTGAGAACATGATACAGTTAGCCCGATCGTCATCTAAATAGGTATGTATTTCTAAGGATATAAGGTGATCACAAAATCTAAATCAAAATATATAATTATAACATTATTTTGGTTGATTTATATGTTTATAGAATAAATTATAGAGGCTCAAATTTTACACAATTCATGAATTCTTTAAAATACATGAGATAAAGAGTCGAAATGTTTATGATTGATGATTTAAAATTTTAGATTTTTATAGAGACGATCAAATGAACGAATTTTACCAAAATCTTATAAACTAAATATTAAAATGATGTTACAAAAGTGTTCTTGATCAAGGAATCAAGGCAGTTGTTATCTCGAGTGACTACCTGAATGATATTATCAAAAGTAAAGGAAGGAAAATATGTCTATATGACTTAATATAAATAGGTCCATGAATATTTTTTAACTTTTTATCTAATGAAGAAATATTTTTGATGCTACATGCCAATATAGTATCTAATAATCATAAAGTAATGATATTAAACTATTATCTATAAAATGAATAAATATACATTCCATCTAAATAGTGGACAATGACCAATTTTTTATAAAACTTTAAGGATATATTAATTATGGTGTATGGATATAGATGGGATAGGTTTTGTCAATGAGATGAATTTATCCTAATGTTGGTATTTCAATCAAGGATTTTCAAGGATTTTATTATTAAGAATAATTAATTAAAAAATTTCTCAAATTATAAAAGCGGATTAAGATATAGTGGAAACAAAAGTATTCTCCCAAAATTTGTTTCGAACAAAATATCTTGATGATATTTTAATTAGTGTGGCATAGCCTATTATTATTAATTTTTAAAAGTAAAGTTCAATAAATAGTGTAAACTTTCAAATAATTATTTAGGAAAAAAAATGTTATGATAGAATACAATTTATTTATGAATAATGCTAAGAAAATATTGTTAAAATGATGTATGTGTCCACCAAACACAACATTAGTGACATAATTAGGAAGGGAAAACCCATGAAGTATATTTGAAGGAAACAATAAGACATTCAAGTCCTAAGAAACCCATATAATTAGATGTTTTATGATGCAATCATCATTTAAACTTGTTTTTCATCACTAGAAAAATGGTATGGTATCATTTTGGAATTCAATTTCCTAATTTCTAATTGTCCTTTCCTCTAATTCATAGATGTTTTCTTTTTATTAATTGATTATCAGTAGTGGAAATCATTAATATCATCATGGTGAAATCTATTAATGTATTAGATTGAAAAATATGTTATGAGATCTAATTCATTCATAAAAGGGTGTTTTATCTCATGATTTTTGCAAAATCCATGGAAGAGTATTTAATATTTAATCTTGTGGTTGAATTTTAGTATGATGATGATATTTAATAAGATTTCTTTTTACATAAATATTTTCTAAAATCATAGTTCTCAAAATGAGCGTACCTGACATGGTATATAAGTAAATGATTAGTGAATAATTAAGAAAATATATAAAGGAATTTACTTGTTATTGGTCAAATTTAATTATTCTAAAATTGTCATATTTGAAAACTATTTTAATTAGAATGGATTTTCTAAGAACCCAAAGGGGGATATAGGTATAAACTATCTCCTGGATCATTTTTATGATATTAATTGCTAATAAAAGTCTCTGAAACTTTTCATAGGAGAAGGTTCATTAAAAAGGAATTGGGTAGCGTAATGAAACTTTGGGATATGACACTTCTAGTATAATTATGGATGATGTTTTTTAAAAGTAAATATTTATATAAAAAAAGGTTTTTCATAAAATTTCACCTTCATTTATTAAGGGTGATTTTCTTTATATTTTTCAAAAATATTTACTGTAATTCTAGGATAGATGTGACACAATAGAACTAAAGGATACATATATGTATATTTCCATTAACTACATATTATCATTCTTTGATTTTATAGGTAACTATATGTTGGGATACAAATATTTTTTATAATTATTGAAGAAAAATTGTTATGTAATGGAGAAAATATTTCATCATTTATGGATTTATTATTACATGATCTGAATGATGACTGTATTACCTTAGATATTGGACGGATGATAAAATACATGTAAATGGTGATTTACAGTGTTCAAAATGATATATAATTTTATATCCTCTTAAATGATAGAACTATAATGCGATATGATGTTCTAGTGAAGCAAAATTTTATCATAGTAAATAAAACACTAAAAATATTCAAATTAATCCCTTTGGGAATTTTTAAAATGATAAAGTGAGATAATATATTTGATCGTATAAAGAATATTAATTAATATATAACACAGTTAAAATTATTCATCTTATAACATCATAAAAACATAAAAAAGTAAATGTTCAATAATATAATCATAATATAAAATTATCAAAATGGACTAAGTTGATTTAAAAATAAACTACACATTTAAAGAATTTTATAAAATAATATATCATACAACCAAGGAGGTATTTTATATAAATATATGATCTACAGAATTATAATGCCCTAAATTTATGTATGTTCAACATTAATCCTACTAGAAGATCTATAATCCTATCCACTAATGAGATTGATCAAGACTATATGTGAAAACTCTTTCTAAATATGACATATGTAACTGCACTAGGTCACATACCTTAATCTGTATTATAATCCATATATTCAATTGATCTATATAATCATACCATGAATGACTATAATTGGAATTAAAATATTTTATAATTAAACACTGCATTATAAAAAGCATATACATAAAACAATCCAAATTAAAAAATATTATTATTTTAAGATCTTACTTATTAAAATTTAATTTCATAGATTTCAAAATTCGAGAAAATTCAATGTATTTTAAAATATCTACTACACTTCAGGGTTATGATATCTATTTTTTGTCATCACTCCAACAATTAGATTTTCAGAAACATTTGTTCATTTGAAATGAAATAAAACTAAATGAATCATTTTATAATGTATTCAATGTAATATTATGTGGTCAAAATTCGTTATTTCATCTTCATTGAAGTTCATGTAATTCAATTTAATATAATCGATTAGAAAACTAAAAATATCTATATCCTAAAAATTCTTACAAAGATTTATTGGAAATCAATTACAATTTTATTACTCATAAAACTAAATAAAATGAAAAAAATATCAAATTACTTTTTTTCTATAATTTATATGTTTATATTTGGGTAAATGGAGTAATTAGGTTATTCAATCAACCATCTTTCTCTTTCTGAAAAACACAAGACACAAATGAAAAATTTACATGATATGAGTCATTTAAATAAAAATCTAATGTATGTTTATTGGGATACAAATAATGAAAAATAATAATATTTCATGATTTTAGGTGAAAATTAAATACATAAAAAATTTTAATTTCAATGAATGAAATGGGATAAGGCACAAAGACCCTTTATTAAATACAAATTAAATGAGTAAAATTAGAATATAGAAAAAATAGGTTATAAATACGTCCCTATACAAAATTTTAAATATGAAAATAAGAAAAATAATCAAAATTATAATGAAGCCCATTACATTACATATAATTCAAATACCAATATGATTCTTCTTTTAATGTGATGACAATGTTTGGATGAACAATTATAATTTCTAGAAAATTATTTCACCAAGTAATTTTGGTATGATTAAAATTTAACAAAACATTTTCAATGAAAAAAATTATATTCAAAATCTATGAAACCAAGTCCATACTTTTTCTTTTTTTTCATGTATCATCCTTATAGGTTTTTCATCTTTTATGAGTATTATTATTATCAAGATATGTAATTTCACCCTAATTAACCAAAAATCTTATGGTTTTCAATGCCTATTCGATACCCTAATGGAAATAAATCCCATGTTGTGAATTAAATTTATCCTACTACATTTACAATTGGGTTCTATTGTAAATAGGAATTCATTTTACAATATCAAATGTATATTATATCCCATGTTGAGATGAACCAGTCTCCCTAGAATGATTCTCCGAACATTCTTACCAACATATTTCAATAAACCTCATATTCAATAAAGGATTTCTATCTCTATAAAAATATTTCTATGAGGGAACTGAAGAATATGATCTTGAAAAATTACCCTACACTATAAAATAGTTTTTCTAAAAGATTTATTCACCTGGAGGTTCTAAGTAACATTTTCCTTCTGTATATATAAGAGAAAAATACCTCTCTAATAGATTATAAACCATCATAAAATTATTAGTTGTGTATTATTTATTCTTAGGAAATTGATGATATAATATAATATTTAATACATCAATATTTAATTTTATAATGTATCCTTCATCATTCAGTTCCTTCCCACCCTACATTTTTGTAGTATTAGTCATTGAGGGAGAACCTTACTAGAACAAACAATATTTACAATCAAATTCATTTGAAATCCACCATATATTGATATATGATTATAAATATAATTAAATTTTTAATTTTGTTTAGCATACCTCTTTAATGTACAGTGATGGAATACAAATATTTTCAGTTTTATTAATTTTGAAAAATGAATTAACAATAATGAAAAAATACAAGCATGTTTTAAAATTTAATTTTTAATGACATTCCTTCATAAAATGATAATATAACCACAATTTTAATCAATGATGAATCATTATAGACTTACACTATGGTTATAGAATAATATCAAGAACGAACCTCCTGTGTTCATTCTAAACATTTTTTTTGGGATTACTATCTCATATTCAACATCATATAGAATATACTATTTCCAAAAAATATAATTTAACCCAAAAAATAGAATCTATACTTTTTCCCTTCTTTTCCATAAGGGTAAAAATATGCAAATGAATGACCAAATCATAAATATATAAAATTGTTGTATTTCCATAATATGAGATGAATCCCCAAGAAAATTGTATCAATTATTTCAATGAGAAGGGAATAAAGAAGAACCCCTACTAATCGAAATGCTCGTCTATTCACTGAATCATCAAATAAAAACAATTTAGTATTGTAAAGGGATTGTTCCTTTATAAATGAGATATATAATATATATATTTCATAAAATAAAATCAAAATATACTAGAAAATATTTTTATAATAGTACCCTTCTAGACCTATCACACTTATATCCTATTATCAATACAGATGGAAGGTTAAAATAAGAATGATTCAGATCAAATTCATAGATATGATAAATATTAATGATATTAACCAAAAGAGAGTATAATATTGTAAAAACTTTATAATTACTTGATCTATTTCATGTTCTCAATATAAATAATTTTTACCAATAAATGATTAGATTACAGACTCTATAATCAAGTCATATCAAGAAGCATGATAATGAAGGTTTTCAAATAAATAATCAACATTCAAGAATCAGAACTTTATAATGTTGAATAATAAGTATTTTATATCAAATTATTGTAAAAAATTCTATTTAAATTCATTTACTCACAAAACAATGGTACCATATCTATAAAAAAACTTCATTATCACTCACAATGTGAACAAATAAATTAAAAAACATGGAACATGAAAATGTATTCGTGGATTGATTGAAGAAATCATACACACACATAAAAATGTGAACAAATATAAACACAATCATGTATATTGTTACCGTAATAACATCATTATACATTAATATCACATTAACAAAATCATTATAGTGCTCTTATGGACCCACTAAACACATAATAACAATTAATCATATGTATGCTACAATGGTAACCAAATTATTTATCATTTTATATAGATTATAGTATGATAATGATAAGAGAAATCATAATGATTTATTCATCATAATCAATGACCATAAAAGGATGAAATATGGATATATCATTGAATCTTTTCCCCATGGAAGATTAAGTATCATCAATGTATAACTGAAAATACCATAACAAGATCATTTGACCATTTCACGATGAATATAATCTTGTAATTATGATATTATATATTGAAAATCTAATAATTTCAATAATATAAGAGGAAAATAACTTTAAAAATAAACATGGAATTTGGTAATGAAATATTAAATGAATTTTTTCGGCATGATGTTTGGTAAATTTATTCATGTGAAATATATTAAAATAATGATTATGATCCAAATTTTGGTAAAAATATACATCATTCATAAATTTTAAATTATATTAATTTTTATATGTTTTTTTAGAAAATAGAATATGTGTAAATAATATTTTCATAATTCATTGGATAATATCTTAATCGAAATTATTATTTTTATGATAATATTAATGAGGAATTAAATGATTCGGTATTGATGAAAAAGTAATTTCTTTTAAAAAAATTCTAAATTATTTAAAAATAAAATATGGGAGATGGTTGTATTATTTCAAAATTATATTAATATTATTATGAGAAAAAAAAATAATTAATTTATAAAATAATGGTTATGAAATTTTCTTCAATAGAAATTGGAGCATAAAAAATTCCCGATTAAAATGATATTGAAATATACATTACTTAACTGAAGTTCAATATAGATATGTAAACATTTAAATCTCCATTATAATAAATAAATATATACTAAACATATACTAAAAACGTATTCATATATATGTGTCATTCCTTTAAAATTTTTAAATATTATTTTTCAATAGCTTCTTTATTAAAAATAAAAATTAGATGAAAACTACTATGTTTTCCTTGTAGGATTTTGATCAATAGATATGATACATACAACATCGTCTTGATTTCATCTTATCAAGAATATTAATCATGAAATATTTAGAATTTTTAATCATTATATAATATTTTATAATTATTTATCATATTTTTTGTTGAAAAAATGAATCACATAGCTTCATGGAGGTAACATTTGACAAATAATGTTAGTGATGTTATCATTTTATAAAAGATAAAAAGGAATGAAGGAAGATAAGATATTATAATTACAGGAGAAACATATCACATAAATATAATTTAATAAAATAAAATATTATATAAGAATACTCCATGAATTGTGTTGGGAAATGAATTGTTTCACTATGTGGGGGTTGTAGTGGACACATTAACACACGTGGTACCTTGAACACCCATATGATATAAAGGTGGTGGGAAATAATTTTGAAATAATCATAATAAAATATAATAATATTTTGTATACTAGTTTAATCATGTTTTAATGGGTAATTTTTTTTATATAATATGTAATAAAAAATTAAATTAAATGTACCTTCTCAAATGTTATAACTAACCATTGAGAAACCTTGTCTCACATAAAACATATGCACTGAAAGGATGGTACCATGAAAATAATAACAAATATAGGTCCTGTGGTGGGTGTTAGTAATGAATTTTCATAGGTCCTTAAAGAGATAATAATATCCTTATTTGTGTATAAGCGATGATATTGAGTTTCCATTAATATGTGAGGGAGAGGACACATATATAATATTTGACAGGATTAACATATTTAATTGAAATTTTATTATAAAAGTTTTTATAAATAGACATGAATTGTAATTTTATTGAATATATTGATTAAATATATTATATTATTGTTATTTATTAATGGTTATGTCACATTATTTCCCATATCTATTTGTTTATCCTTTTTAAACATTAACCATGCGAACAAATTTTGAATACATATTCTATTTATGTTGTTAAAAATTTATTTGAACCTCAATAAAGAATTTAGGAATGATGATTCAAAAATGTTGATTCCATTTTATTAATTAAATTGCTATAAATAGAAGAAAAAAATTTAAATACAACATCCCAGAACTCAGTGAAAAACAATTTCCCGTAAAAAATATTATATAATCACAAAATATTTATATAGAATAATTGAGAATCATTTAAATTCCATGGAAATTAATTTTATTATATTTAACCTAAATGAACTAATGAAATTATAAAATATATTAAAAAAATAGTTATTTTTAAAATATTTAATGGAATATACTATTTTCATTAAACTTTATAGTGTTCACTATTCATTGAAAAAATAATATTTTTATAAAAATAAAACAATCATCCTTTAATTTAATTTAGTTATACCGATTTAAAAAATTAAACCCTTTTCATAAAATAAAATTTCTGAAGGTGTATGAAAATATTTACAACATTGATGTATAGAATACAGTGAAACCCAATTTGGGTGAAAATTTATTTTTTGAAACATAAAATATAATTAAAAAATGGGAACTTATTTATTATATATTAATTTTTATGAATAAATTTTATAAGGTATTTGTAATGGCCCGAACCTCTTCTGTCCATTACATTGAGATAATGTGGTGTTGGAGGTGTTCCGGGAGATCAAGGTGACTTATCCCCAACACTTTACCAATTTTCCAGTTTTATGAATCGTGTTTCAAGTTTTATGAATAGTACAGATCAGTCTCACCGATCAGTCTCACATATCAGTCTAACAAATAAGTCTAACAATTCGGTCTCACAGATATGTCTGACATATTAGTCTCAGAGATCGGTCTCACAGATCGGTCTCACAGATCGGTCTCACAGATTGGTCTCACAGATCGGCTCACAGATTAGTCTCACATATCGGTTTGATAGATCGGTCTCACAAATCGGTCTCCGAGATCTGTCTCACAGATCAGTGTCACAGATCGGTCGCATAGATCAGTCTAACAGATCGGTCTCAGAGATCGGTCTGACAGAAGAGTCTCATAGATCAATTTCACAAATCGGTTTCAGAGATCGTATTCACAGATCGGTTTCACAGATCGATCTCACAGATCAGTTTGGTGTACAGTAATGGTAGGTGAACTGTGTTTCCATATTCCTATAGTATTTCCCTTTTGAAATTTCCTTTGATGTAAAATACATTTAAAGATTTATTTTAAGGGATCTTAAAGTCATTTCAAATGCCATAAATTCTAAATTAATTATTCCTAAGGCATGGAATGTTTTACTTAGTCAAACCGTGTAGGATAATGCAATATTCTTTTAATGGAGAATTAATATATGTTTATCATAGTTATTTAGGGGATCATATTATTTTGTTATCCTTTCCATATTATCATGTAATCTCCCAGCTTCTAATAGAGTTTTTCTTAGGGTTTGGTTGGTGCGGACATACCTTGGCATCCTCGGGTGGATGCAGTTGTCGCGAGAGGAGTATTGTGACACATTTTGTGGAAAAATAATGTCAAGAAATCTTCAAGGTTGGGGATTAATTGCTTCTATTTTATTTTACATGCAACTGTATCATTAGCATGTTTTATCCATTTAGATCACAATGAAATTGACCTAATTAAATACTTGAACCGGATCAAAAGAATTTGGTTGATCGCATGTTGTTTCTTTGTACTTTGATAACAGGTTGCCTCGTGTTTTGATAGATTGAGTGATATACATTCTTGCTTTGTTTAATTGTTCTTTATTGATGGAAATTGATAAAAAACATAAATCCAGAATTAATAGATAATTAATTACATAAAGATAATGATGCATGTAAATGAATCTGGTTGTTTTTGTTGATTTATTTTTTCAAATATGATTGTCATAGTAATCATGGTAAATATTTTGTGATAGATTACTGAATAGGTTACCTTGAATTGAAACCTATGAATTGAAACTGTGAATTCAAGAGGGATTAAAGAACTGGTTGATTTTTAAAAGATAATGTCGGGTAGGGTTCTAAGTTACCCTCTTGCTTGTAAGGCTGAATGCCTTGTTGTTTGAGCCATGAGTGATTGTTATGTATGAAGGAAGGATGCCTTGTTAATGGGCCAAGATCCCATTTGATGTGATGTTTGATTTCCTGCTGCTTGTGATGTGATGTGATCATGGAGGGGTGTTGTGATATCTTTTGATGTGATTTGACCCTAGGATGGTGTTGTGATATATGGTGGAAGGGAGGCCTTATGGTTGTGGTTGCGGAAGATGCCTAGAGTGGCGAGATGCATCAGTTTATGAATATGGGTGTCAGGGAGGACTCAAGTGATGATGTGGAAATGGAATAAGATGTATGTGGTTGTAGGATGCTTGGTGACTTTGATTGATTGATTATCTACTTTAGTTTTCCCCACTGCTCAAGGAAGCTGTTCTTGTTTACCATTCTTCCGAAGGAGGCGAAGACACGCGGGGTATGCCACGTGCTTTCCAGGTTTAGCCTCTCGAGGGAGAATGGGTCTATGCTCTTCCAATAGGTGGAAAAGACTCGATGACAAGTATATCTACAAACCGTGTTGAACCCCATTTGTGTTTAGTAGCATGTGATGCTTTTCTATAATGCATGGGAATATGGGAAAGTAATTTCTGTAATGAAATATTGATTAAATGGTGATAATCCATGGGGATGGAGATGCTGGAATTTAAAGGTAATGCTGAATCATAGAAAGATCAGTTGATTTTGAATGTGATTCCAATTTACTATAATGTGGATTTGTTCATGGTTAATTAATTTTTAATGACTTAATTAATGTACAGTGGAATTGATAAAATGGGAATGAAGAAATATAATAAATACATTTTATGGTTGTGTGCTTATAGGTTACCAAGTCTTAAATGTAGCAGCACAGAGTCTGATAGATTTTAGCTGCCGTTGTGTCTAAGACTAGGTAATGCCCATATTGTGGTTGTGAGTTATATATATTCTGTACTTGTTGTGTTTCTATACGCTACTCCATCCTGTCAGTAAGGGCAACTGAAACACTTGGGATTCTTAGCCCTGGGGGGGTTTTCCCAAACTTTCTGATTGGAGGATGACTGGCTAACTACCCAATTTAGCTCCGCTCTCTTCTCTTGGTAGATACTAGTGCTTTTGTCAGAATGGTTATTTTTCCCCATATATGTGTGTAGAGGGCTGTAATGGATTGTGGTTATGTCACACACATATATTCTAGATATATTATGCTATGAACTACTATAGGTGTAACATGTTAGGGTGTCATTTCATGAAGATCCATACTCAGCGTATGATATGTTATGGCTTGAGGTATAATACTAGACGTATGATACACGTTATGAGAGCTGTGGTGGAGTCCAAAAATTACCTGGTTACTTTTGGTTGTGAGGATGGTGTGGTGCTTAGCCTAGGTGTATGCGGGAAAGCCTTTGTGGTGCATGTGGTGCTGATTGTGGAGCATAGCCCATGTTTATACGGGAAAGACTTTGTAGATAGATGCAAAAGATGTATGATGTTGGGGAAAAGCATAAAACCAGTGGGGATGTAGTAGTTGGGTATCCTTGATATTCTTTATTATATGATATATTCTTGTATGTGTTACTTGGTGAGAGTATCTATGGTGAGGTTGGGAACTTTGTATACCTGTTTAGGTGACGAGTTAGTTTCACTTGTTGTTCACTAGGATTTAGCATGATTTCTTTAGAACTTCACAAGAGGCTTCAGAAAGGATCCTACTGAGTATATTGTTATACTCACCCTAAGTTTTTATAAACTATTTTTGAGGTCACTTGGAGAAGTTTGGAGATCAGTATGGATACTACTAACTTGTGCATGCATGAGTTGTTCGGGCTTGTGGTTGTTGTTGTTTCATTTTCTTTTGGTTACTTTTAGTTTTCCCATTTCAGTTGTAGTACTTTAGCACGGAATTTCATATATGTACATGGGTTTCTTTTATATTTTAGTTGGATTTGGTTGGGGTCTATCTTATCTCTCTCTTACGCATGTGTTCTCTTAGAGGGTAATGCATCCCATTTATGTGTTATTATACCCTCGGTGCTAGTCACTAACCTAGGGCCTACTAGAGGCGGGAATCGGGGGTTGTTATCCCTCTTCTAACATGGCCAGCCCAGGAGGGGTAAAAATTGTGGGAGGGGGTCGTGACAACAGTTATTTTTAATATTGAACACAATTAAAATATATTTTTATTCTATTATAATATATCAAGCCTAATTTACACTCAAATTTACAGGTAAAATAATCCATCAAATACATCATGTTTATTTCAAACTAATAATGTGTGTTTAAAATCTCATAGTATTACATTATACCCTCATAATATAATTTATCCATCAACATTCTATCAAACATATATTAAAAATAATTATATCACTACTTCATCACATCATTGAGTTCCCTTGTAACATCCTTGAATTGCTAGTTCATCCAATGATCAATAACTAGGTGAGTAGTCTTCTTTTGAAAAACATTATACGCAACATACAAGGATAATATTAATTTTTCATAAAAATAAATATTATTCTTTAATGGTATAACCTCTTATTTCATTACATGTGTATCATTATGTATGTAAATACTCTGTAGAGATACAAGGAACACTTTTTGAACATTAAATTGGTTCTCTGGAAGATCCAAGAGGAATGGCTTTATATATATTTGATCAATAATATATAATTTGGATATATATATATATATAGAAAAAAAAATTTTTATTCACTAATATCATGAACTTACTCCATGAAAAAATTCATAGTAATTCTTTCTCAAAATCACTGTATTTTGGATATCATTGACGATCATCAATATAGATTTTATATTGCTTATAGACCAGCATAATGTGATTCTGAATAGTAATAATATTCATTTAAATTTTATATTGTTGATCAGGTCCTAATATAAGATTTTCTACAAATTCATACAATTAGATTGGATTTCAGTACTTCCTTCCATATACAATTTCATAAGTATCTAGGTGGAAACATGAGTGATAGTTACTTCTTTTGGAAAACTAAACCAAAGAAATTATTTCTTATTCTTAGTTCCATTAGAATAATATGAGAATGCTCCAAACATATTCTCTAGAGTTTGAATTTTCCTATTAAACATATCATATATACAATGATGATATACATTAATAAAACTCAATATTTTATCAACATCCGACGAATGAATTATCATAAACATTGAGGTAAACATCATATCTAGATGAGATAAATTTTTTTTTGAAATATATGAAACCATTAAACATCATTAATGATTATAACAAAAATTAAATCATAATGAAAATATTTTATAATGGAAATAAATTTTATAAACATCATAAGGAGTTCAAATAAAGCCTAATAACATTATATAATTTTTATGTTTTAGGATGTCCATTGAATAAATCAATGTTGTTATTTTCCCATTTACATTCTGGTATGAAAAATAGTTTTAATATACCCATATACATCTGTCTCCAATAATTAACTAGATGACACACCAACCACCTAGTTACGTAATCTATAGAAACACTTTTAAAATTATCACAATAAAAATAAAATTTTATATCTATATAATTGTTCAATCAATCCAGATGTATAGACAATGAGAATTATGGGCGACATCTAATGAATCATACTTCATTAATTTTATCTTCTTTACATTTATTTGGTTATATAGACATATATTTCAATCAAAATCAATATTGAACTTGTATATATTTGTAAAATTATTTTATAGGTCCACATAATCCATTTTAACTTCTTTAATCCTCATCTGGTTGTATGATCGAGCATTAATATGGGAAATATTTTTTATATCCCCTGTAGTCAAAATTTCTAGGTATAAAATCTGTAGATAAATAAATAATGGATATCTATTTTCCATCATCATAGGAAAACTATCATGGCACTTATGAATCGAGGAAACAACCCTGCTCTTCATCTTCAAAGGGCAGTATTATATTGATATTTCATAATCGTTAATCAATGACATCCATCTATTTCTGTTCATATTAAAATATTTATATTTTAATATATAAACAATGAATTCATAATCTATATATATGAAACACCTTTTTCAGTTTATGTAATCCCTCAAATAATAAATTATAAAAATTACCACATCTACTTCCAAATAATGAGTTAGGTAATTTTTATCATGTATTTTTAATTGGATATATGAAAATAATTTCACTCTAGCATTTTTCATGCGGATTCATCCCATTTACAACATTCATCCAAAAATATATATCACAAATCCATCTCCAATATCAGTTTTTGTGAGCATATGTGCATTGACCTACCTTTATTTATGTTACATGAAATTTTTGACATGTTCATTTTTCTATATGAACATTAATCAATTATATATGAATGTTGTTAGTTTATTAGAAAAATTGGATAAATCACTCAAAAATAATATGCAATATCCAATCACCATTAGAAAACTACAGATCTTGGTAACCATTGTTCTTCTATCCCATTGTCCAATGTCGTAAATCATTGATGGATTTTCCAATAAACTATCCCATGAGATTATACGAACAAGGAATGTAATATTTTGTAAAAATAATAAAAAATTGGAATATTAATTTTGCAACATGTAACAACACATGATTTTTTGGTAGATATATTTTTAAATTTAATATAATTAATATCATAAATTGCATACAACATGATGATTAAGTGATCCATGATATACTATTAACATTATTATTTAAAATGAAATTATATACTAGCCAATATTTTGGTGGTTATGAATAATATTAAATATAAAAATATATTATTGAATTTATTAGTTTCTAATTAAACAGATATACATATAGAAAACAATTTCATAATTTTTTTTATAAATTCTATTTAAATGTGCATAAGTAAAATTAAATAACAAAATTTTTGTATTATATTAATGAAATATTTATAATATTTTCAATAATAATTTTAACATTTATCCTTGGTATTTTTTAGGTAATATATAAAAATGAATCCAGTTTGATTCATTAACGAATTATTTTTCTAAAAAGGCAGTTTCACAGACATTTAATGTGCATTTATTTTATACCTAATTTTTTATAACAATATAAAATATATATGATAAAATGACATTATTAAATGAAATTTTAGTATAAAAATTTTCTTCGATTTTAATTTTTTTTACAAGATTTTTTTTATTAAGAATATTGATAAAACATTGGATTTTAATTGAAAATACCTATTTCATCTAAAACATTATAATGTTAAATAATATTGTTAATTCGTTTAAAATTATAATTAAATACATTTTATATCATTAAATCAAATTTCTGTCATTTCAGTCAATTTTATATTGTGATTTGATATGAAATCATTTAAACCATTTGAACATTTGTACATTGAAACATATTTTTGTGTTTTATCAATGAGATAAATATTAAATTTATTACTAAAAATCATGTGTTATAAATATTTGAAAAATGATTTCATATTTTGAATCATAATTTTAAAATTTATTAAATATGACTATTTTATTTTTGGAGGTAATATGAATAGTAACTTGTGTAATTGTTTTAGCACAATTACAGTTAAATCGGGAAATTAACAGTTAACATTATATTATACATATTAGAAAATTACCCTAAAACATGTGAATGTTTCATTGGATGAGTTTCTGTTTACCAAAATTACGCTTGGTCTAATATTATAACCTTTTAAAGGCACTAGGATGAGAGTATGATATTTATTATATATTATTTAAAGATAAGATAAAGTTATTACACTCATATCTTTAATAATTATTATATTTTTAATATAGGGTTATATAGAACCTATAATCAACTATACATATTCATTTTAAATATAAATTAATTTTATTCATCATGGTAATTTTGTTGAAATTTTTAATATATAAATAATTACCATAAAGGCCTATATAATGATAATGAATAAATTATTTAATTAATAGAAATTTAAAATAAATGTCATTACATACTTTGAAATAAATCTAATTTGATATCATTATTTTCATAAAATAATTTTATTGATAAATTTGACATATATGGTTGTACTAATAGATTTATAGAATCAATCTTTTTTATTAATATTTTTTAAATATTCATGAATTGAATAGTTTCAAAATTGACATTAATGTTATTTTAAAATTTACAATATTTCATTAAACTATATAATATTCATATAAACATTAAAATATGACAACTGATTAGGATAATGTTGATAATTTCATCCATGACTCATTTATGGTTCGGTTTGCATTTTATATTAAATATATTAACCATCAATGAGTACAACACATGTTGTCATAATAAGAGATAAAAGGGTTTAACTAATTGTTAAATCAAAGAGATAAGTATTGGAATATAACATAAACATTTATAAAAAATTTTATTTTTGAGGATTTATACCCTAACTCAAAATATTTTTAAAATTACTCACTTTTCAGATATTTATAAGTGAAATGTACTGTATATTAATTTTATATTTTGAAAGTATCAAAAAGTGATCATAACCTAATTTATAAAAGGGAACATACTCCCTCACATTATCATGACACATTGAAACAACTAGATTCACAAAACACTACCCATTTCTCCTACAAATATCCTCTTCAAATTTATGGAGTTAATGTTATTCCAAATAGACCACCTCTAAATCCATTAAGAAGATATTTAACTAGAGTTCACTGAAGAGGAGGTTATAATTTTTTCCAAATCATCCAAATTAATTTCTTTTATGCATCCTCTACATGATTTGTCCCAATGATAAAGTAATAAATATAGTATCATCAATATTCTGAGATGTTATTATGATTATGATAGAACTGTATTTCATGATTTATATATCATATGTGAAATGAAAACAATGCATGTGCATATGTACATCTTAAAGTCTCCACCCCTTGGTGTAATTTGAATTCATAACAACATTACATGGATGGGTATAGTGATGAAAATAATAGATATATATATATATATATATTATTAATTACATGATAAATAATAATTATTATTATTAAAATACCATCCAATTTCTTACCCATTTACCTTTAATAGAATGAAACTATCGATCGTTCGTATGTATGACCTACTATAAATACAATGAGACAAGATTAATTTTTTTAAACAACAATTATAGAATGATTATAAGTTTTTATTCTATTATTAAATATTATATTTAAATCATTAAGATCATTATGTAGATTTTTGATCTATATCAAATGAAAATGGGCTGAGAGAGTCAACAAAAAACAAGCATAGAATATTTTAGAATCAACCATATATTTTAGATTTATAAATTCTATTTTTATCTTAGTATGAATATTATGATAAATTTATTTATTGATAAACAACTACCACAACATGCCATATTCATAATAAGGGAAAGGAGAAAAATGTTCCATTCCCTTCTTTCTTCAAAATGAAGGAGAGATGATGACCCTTGAGTCCCGCCTTCAAAAGAACACGAACCGGTGACTAGCACCAAGGGTATATAATCTCACAAAATAAATAAGGAATTACCCTTTTTATAGACAAATGTCATTATATAAGATGGTAAATCTCATGAAACTCAAAATAATAATTATAAAAGTGAATTCAAAATCCATTCCCATATGCATGTTCAAAATTAAAGCTGATACAATGTACAACAAAACTCCAGTATAATATACCAACAGAAAGGTTACTAAGTAGAAACTACCACTAATCCTATTGCCAAATCTAGTAAATTATAGAATGATACACAATGTCCTCTTGGAAATGTGAGACCGGTTTTATATACATAGGGTGATAATACATGTATAGTCATTAGGGAATCTAATGATACCCATGCGCATGTGGGGGAACATACTAATGTCCCTATGAGAAAAAAATATAACCTTGAACCACCAACCAAGGAATACTAACCAACCAAGACTCACCAAGGCACACTCACCAAATAATACAAGTCATGTAAGGTAGTAGTGAAAGAACATTGACATTTGGTTACCCCACAACACTTTCCCACTAGTTTACTACTCATCCCTAATAGATAATGTCTTGAAGATGACATTATTCCCATACAGAGTCCCACTACTTCAACCTGCCCAAACACACCTATGACTCTAACAACATAAAATCCCACCAGCAGATAGATGGCCCATAACAACAATGGCTCTCACCTGAAGACACCTAGGCCTCATCCCAAAGACAAATTGGAAAACAATCTTGGACTACAAACACCTAGTCCTATCATCCATAGAAATCCTTCCTGATGGGTATGGGACTATGGTAATCCTCAAGACATTATAGCTTATATAGATCCACTCGAGTAGTAAGAACACAAATGTTGGTGTGAGGAATAATGTTAGTAACCTTCCATCCACACTCCAACTCGATTATGGGAACGATAACCTCCCAAAAAAATGGAGGTGTTTGTAAAATGGTGTGAAATAGTGGTGGGGTATTTATATAAATAAAAATTAACTAAAATATATATAGTTATAAAAAAACTCATCCCAACCTAGGGGTTTATAAAAACCAAAACAAATATCCCACAATTACATTTTTTGTTGCTACCCCTATATGAACAACCACACAACACCCACTACCAATGAATGAACCCAACTCATTTTCATTAAACAACTTGATATTTATTAAATATGTGGTCCAATTTCATTTATTCCTTGACTCCTAATTAACTACCAACCATAACCATAATAATATAACAAAAACCAATGATAAAAATATATTCTAAATCCCACTCCATGCCCCCATTCAACCACTTCCACCTATCATTCATCAATGTTTTACTAAATAATCCTTCTCTCATAGCCCAACCACATATCCCCATTTCCCAAACAATTCCCAGATACAGTCTGACGACATAACAAGTTCCTAACCACACCGCATTCCCACTACCCCTCATCGCTCCTAAGACCACAATATAAATGGAATAATTCCAACTTCCAACAATTCTATCAATTCCATAACCAATCTGTATCTCAAAATAAGATATAAATTCACCCATTAATGACCACATATAGAAGGCTCCAAACTAATACTATTAAGCCACAACCCCGCTGCACAAATATGACACACCCTTAACATATAACCATCCCAAAGAACAAATATTCACACCATTTATCCATGAAAATTTTAATTTACCAATAGGGGTTAATTAATTACAAATTAAATAATAGGGTCGATCACATAATATGTTTTATCCTAGGGCATCGATTTATTTAACAAATGTGATTAAGAAGATTTAATCTTAAATAAATTTATTCATGAATCCTAACAAAGAATAACATAACCAGGGAAAAAAAATACCACCAAATGACCATTATTTTTAGAACTCAAACATACACAAAATTCCGTAAATATAAACAAGGATAACAGGTATAACATGTGATCAACATCAACCAATCTCCAAAACCCTTCTCGTTGTTATAATAGGTATTGTTATATTTTTATCACCCATTTACCCTAACATAATTTGTTACATTTTTAAAGAAAAGGATTCAGACATTCCTCATAAGGAATCAATAGTTCACCCACAAATTATGATGAAAAATTTAGGATAGGTAGAATAAATCCCAACATGAATGATAAATGTATTGATGTTCCTCCTTGAACCATGAATAGGGGATCACGTGAGTAGCTACAACTCTAAGAAAAATAAGAATAATGGGATCTAGAATAGGTTCATAACATGTCTATTGAGGAAGGATATAGACCCACCAAGTGTAAATGTAAAACATAATAGGATGTGATGATCCTAACATTGAATATCACGATCTGATATTAAAGGAATAATGATTTTCAAAAGTCATTAACAATGAATCCTTGTCAAGATCATGCAGTTTGGGTATCTGAAATATCCTTGGATGTTATAATATTAATGATATATTTAATATCCTTTGAATCAACATTATAAAACCTTCAATGAAGGCCTGAAACTTAGTTTACATCAAATAATATGTATGAGGGAAAAAACTAGAAAAAATCAATAAACTGGAAATTTGGAAAAAGTTAAGAGACCATTTGTTGTGCCACATTTTCGATGTGGTAACAACACGGTACCACCATTACTATTCCACTATTATACTATACCACCATTTTTGCATTTTTTTATTTCGTTTTACTACTATTTCGTTACACTATATCAGTTAATCGGTTTTGTGAAATTGGATTTTTGGATAACCCCTCCAACAAACCACTACGACCCCCAAGAACACCACAAGCACTCGATTCTCAAAAGGGAATGTACTTGGGAAATATGGGTAATTACATTAGATAACTCTAAAAATATACTCATCCCATGAATTTAAAAGTAAACATCAAATGAAGAGGGGTTCAAACAACCACCCGGTAAAATAACTCTCCAGGAGAAACCACTTTGCATTGTTTTAAAAATAGTGAGAAACTGTTGACATCTAAGAACACATCCTTAACATATATCTCCTTAATAACTATATAATACTTATGGATACACTTCCCCAAGAAACCACACAAACACCAAAGGTCTCACTTCCCAGAAATGTGGATTAGGGAGCTCTTTCACCTATGTCATGATATTATCCAATTTGGGAGACTCTAACACACCCAGAAAGGTTTAATTGAATCCAAATTGATGTATCTAGATTATAAATTTCATAATACCCTATCAACATGTAATTATTTTTCACACAAATTCATTCAATAGTGAAACAACACATCTCAATGAAAATGAGTTCAAGAATTACATAATAAGTAAAAGAACAATGGTAAAACACATAAGAAAAACTCATAACAGCTCCTGGTAGTGAGCACACATCTATGCCTTCCTCTCCAATATAATCTCCTTGAGGATTATCTTCATACATGGTGGAAATGCCAGCTGATATTCCACTATTCCAACTCATCCCAACACCTCTAAAGATCTGATGATACTGGGATAAATATTGATTCCTCTGCCAAACATCTACTTCCCTCGCTGATGGGAACCTTCAAGAAAACATGTTCCCTAACCTCGAACACCAATGGCCTTCTCCTATGACTGACATATGACTTCTGTATGTCCTGAGCTGCCTTCAACCTCTCATGCACAATATGAACGACTCTTACCTCCCCAACCTCTATCCATAATACCGTTGGTTGACATGATCTTCTATACAAGGCTTTTAATTTTTTCATACTAATGGTACAGTGATAGCTATTATTATAAGAAAACTCTTCATAGGGAATGTTTCATAACCATGATCCTATGAAGTCCAGAACACATTCTCACTGTATATCCAAAATGTTTGGATGGTCTTATTTGTTATCATGTCAATCTGAGGGTGAAAAAAAGTAATAAACTGTATCTACGTTCTACAAGCATGAATTAATCCCCTCCAGATCTGTGATGTAAAACATATGTATCGATCTGAGATGATGTATCTTGGAACTCCATGAAGCTGCACCACCTTTCCTATATACGTCCATACCAAGGCATACACTTTTCTTGAATCCTTTATCCCCTAAACGTGAGATTATATTGTCAATAATTCCACCACTAACTAGATAACATCACAGCTTCCCCGAGAAAAGTGTAGTCATGTGATGAAATTCATCAATATATCATCTCACTTCCACTCAGAAACATCTAATGGCTACAACAGACGACATGGAACACAATTCATAGCCCTCACTTACTGAAACAATTGTAATCATTCCACATTCTCCACCTCTAACCACATAACCCTGATCCACCAAAACAATTCCATCAAGCATTGGTAAATAATAGAAAATCCAGCATGTGCCGCCAATGGTGAGATATCAAACTCATGGAGAATTCCATCTTACATTTTTACATGGACAAATAGATTCCCATGAAAAAACATATGATTATGACAATCCTCTGACCATATTTATGACGAATCAACATTTCCAATGCAATCACACATCACATCATCCTATGAGTCTCCCCGCTGAGACTCCTCCACCCATCAAACCAATAAAGACAACACTTTCATATCAAATAGATAGCCTCTTCCACTATCCTCCCCACCATCTAGGTGAAAATCGTCCAACACCATCATTTCCATCCAAGCATCCACGGATTCCCAAACTACATCCTTCTCCGACTTACATCACAAATCATTGGCCAAAAAATTCCCCATTATTGAGGTATAACATATATAAAAGTCATAGTTCTAGAAGAACTCCATCCACCTTGGCTTCCACATGTTTAGGTCACACTGGGAAAAGATAATCCACATACTCTTGTGATCCATTAAGACCACAAAACACTCAATGATGGGGTTATTCATCCACAACATCAGTGAAAACATGGAAAATTCAAGCTCTAGGTCATGGATGGCATAGTTATGTTCATGAGGACATAAATTATTAGATCCATATGATATCACACCACACTTTTATATTATCACACACCCAAAGACTAGACGTGAAGTGTAACAAAAATCCTCAAGGAACACCCCTACCTCTAGAAACCATAGTATTGGAGCACTAACCATCTTCCCCTTCAGAAATTTGAATTCTACCTGACACTTCTCACTCGATATGATGGTCTGGGCCTTTGTGGTCAATGCTATCAGTGGAGATACAAATTGAGAGATATTTTGTAAGAACCTATGGTATTAATCTTCCAGACCGAGGAAACTATGAACCTTCTCTGCATTCTTGGGTGCTTCCAAAGAATCAACTACTTTGACCGTTGATGGGTCCACTACTATCCCCCATTTGGACACCCCATTTATAAGGAATTTCACCTCTCATGTCTAGAACATTCACTTGGAAAACTTTCTATAAATTTGGTGGTGATGGAGGACCTCCTTGATTTTCAAAAGATGATTGGTGTTCTCTCCCTCTGATATTGAGTAAATATAGGTTCCATCAATGAACATGATGATGAACCTGTCTATGTACATACATAAAATAGAGTTCGTGATCCCCATGAGCACTACTGGAACATTTTTAATGTCAAACAACACGGCCATGAACTCATGGTTCCCTTACATAAAACTAAAAGAAATATTCGGGATGTCCCCTAATTCATCATAAACTAGTGATAACTAGAATAAAAATCTATATTATACAACCATACTTATCCCTTTTACTTGACTAAAAGATCATTGATCCTATGTGTGGGTTAATGATTCATGATTATCTCCTGGTTTAGTCTTTGGAATTCTACAAATAGTCTTAAGAAAATGTATACCCTGTTTGAGAAAAATACTAGAGATACTCACAATGAAACACATGGTTGGATAAAACCTGTCATCATCTTGTTTTCAACCTGAATCCACAACTCCTATAACTCATAAGCATCTACCTTATTGGTATCCATTGAAATCAGATGACCATAGGGTTGAAAGTATATCCCAAACTCAATGTCGAATCGAGTGGGTATATTCACAACCTCTGTGGGGAAGACATCTAGGAATTCACTGAAAAACCCCATAACATCCACCATCATTGTGTCCTCATTTTCCACAAAGAGAGTAGTTATCAAAGAAACAAGAGGTTGCACACACTGACTGTCCACATGAAAAATCCTCTAGCCAACAAAATCTATGCACTAGAGACCCATATCTGAGAACAAAACCCTTCCCAATTAGTATTCTGTAATGGAACACATAGATAAAAACCTGTTGATTCCATGGATGACATTGTATGGACGAATATATAGAGGAATTAAATCCCCACTATACTAATGAGGTTCCAACATGAGTCTACATCCCCAAAAAGCATCAAACAAGCTAGTCTGAACTCCAAATAGTGTACTCAACAGTAAGGGTATGGAAAGTATCAGTATTTCTAGACCCATAAGATAGGATAGACTAGATGAAACAAAGTATTTCCAAGATTTTGAATAAAACAAAACACGCAAAATGGTACTAAATAGACTGATCATACCTCAATCAACCTTCGACCCTGCAAGAACTTCTTCCTCTATGATGTGCAACAGACCATGCCTAGATCCTTTTAAACTAGGCTTTTGAACCCCTCCCTAACCACACCCTGGTTGAGGTCCTTAAAGTGTTCCCTAAGGATGGCCACCTCGGGAACTCTCTACCCTTAGTGGAGCGTGAGATCATTTCCCTTGCACTTGGAAAGGCCAGACTGAAAACTTTTTGTGGTGAGGGGGGTGTTGAACCTGCCCACCACCATTGTAAAAATATTGAACTGTGCACTATTTATGATGATGTCCCTGACTTCCACCGACTATGTACCTCAATCCTAGATCCATGACTAATGGGTGAGGAATAAAATAACAAAACTGGAACTACTGATTCCTACTCCCCACTGGCCAAATCTGAGAAGGCCCTGACGCTGGTGAAATTCTTATAACCCCATTCTCCTTTGAAGAACATAGCTAGATACCCTCTATCTATACACCTCCCTATGAGTGAATCATCTCCAATAATTCATCCTTCTCCTGAACATCCATTTATATAGGTTGAGTAATGGTAGTGGAGACATATTTAAGAGATGGTCGGAGTGCCTCCTACAAACATCTCACCCCCAACTCCTCATCCATAAAGAGATCCATAGAAAAGAGTAGAAGATCATTTAAATTGATCCCCAAATCACTCACTGATATAATCCTATATAGTATTGAGAGTTTATATTTTCTCTTCTCGGCCATCATCGTGGATAAATGGAATTCTTTCTGGAATTACTTATCAAATTCAGACCATGAGATATCGGTCTCCCTCCTCTCACCGAGGTAATGTGTCCAACAAAAACACAACATTCCTTAATAATGGATAATTACTAGAGTAAACTAGTACATAGACAAATCCCAGATTAAGATGATATTGATCACTAGATCCTCGAGCCAACACTTTGTCTCTATATCTGTGATGTTGCCCCCATACATTACTAGAGTCTGCCACTGGAAGGAACAAAGCATATTCTTCCATTGTTCATCATCCTTCTCTCGATCAGCCCTCCGCTGATCAATATGATCAACTTGATAGGATCCAAATACTCATACCACATGTGGGCGATGTATGAGATCCATTGATGAAAAATAAATAAGGAACACATAAGCTCAGTTAGTATGTAATTATTATTAATTATTTTTTACTCAAGATGATCATTTAATTCCCTAAAACTCCCAACTCAAATAAAATCAGATGTCAATATGATGCATGTTAATTTTCTATGGTCTCTAACCTACAATCAGTGTAGCCTCACATGGTCGTTCAATAGGTCCAATGTCCATACATCAGATCCCAGGGGGCCCTAACATCTTGTGTCCAATCCTTTCTTCCCAGGACTATTTCATGCACAATGGTTATCTAACAATGTTTCATACCATCCCATGAAATTATCACGATTCCTAATTCTATTATACATACAATACCTAAACATATCCTCTGATATGATTTTGTTACAACACAAAATCTTCAAGATGTGGGAAGGGAAAACAATGTTCCACACCCTTCCTTCTTCAAGATGAAAGAGAGATAATGTCCCCCAGGTCCCGCCTCTAGTAGGACCTAGAGAGGAGAATAACACTAAGGGAATAAAATATGATGTAATATATAAGGAATATGTCTTTTCATAGAACAAGATAGGGAGATAAGATAGTAAATACAACAAAACTACAAATATTAAAAGTAAAATTTATGTCAAAATCCATTCCCATGTGCATGTTCAAAACTAAAGATAAAATAAACTACATGAAAACTCCAAGGGAATGTACAAATAGAAAAGAGAATAAGAAGAAAAAAACTAATCCAATCACCTAAGATATTAAAGTTTATTACGGTCCTTAATGTCGTCCTAGAAAACTAAAAATGGTTTTATATACATATGATGTCCATACGAGTATACTCAGAAGTGAAACTAAAGCTACCCATTCACATGTGGGGGAAAATACTAATGTCCATGTATGAAAAAAATAGAACCTCAATTCACATACCAAGGAATAATAACCAGCCCATCCTTACTATGGTGCCATCACCATATAACCCATGTCAAGTAAGGTTGTCATAAATGCACATCCTCATTGGGGTACCCTGTACCACTTTCCCTCTAGTTAACAATGCATCTCGAATGGATAATGTCTTGATGCTGCCTCAATTCCCATATGTAGTCCCACTGCCCCAACCTACCAGAATTCACATGGGCCTCAAACTACACAAAATCCAACCCACATTCACCTAGGCCGCAAAAATCAAATCTCTTTCCAAAATACACATGGCCTAATCTCGAATACACTTAGGAAAACAATCCTGGCCTGCAAACACCTTCTCATCTCATCCAAAGCAAACCTAGAAAAAGGTTCTGGAACTATGATAATCCTAAAAATCTTACAACCTAAATGGATAAGCTTGAGTGGTAAGAAACCCTAAGAGGGAATGGGGAAGAAAAACAGTAACAAACCATCCATCCTCCCACCAGGATGTTGGGAAAGACACCCTCCCCCATGAAATGGGGGTGTATGGAACATGATGATTAGAAATTATGGAGTTCATGTACAAATTACAAGGAAGTAAAATATATTAATATAGGTAATCAAAAACCCATCCAAACTAATGGGTTTAAAGAAACCAAACAAACAAGCCCCACAAGTAACACTTTTCATACTACCCCCATATGCACAACCACTCAATAACCACTACAAAATTGTGAACCCAAACACTTTTCATTTAACCAAATTTTTTTATTAGTTAATGGATTAACATTAACTTATTCTATAACTATCAGGAAACTACTTACCATAACCTCACCAAAACAATAAAAAAACAACATCAAAACTAGATTTCCATTCCAACTGCACGACCACATTAAACCACTTCCAACAATCATTATTCAAATTCATAACGTACAATCATTATCATAAAACCCACTCCCATAGTCCCAATACCTTAATAATTCACATATAATGTCCCACTACATAAACATTTCATAACTTCAACATATTCCCACTACCAATAATCACTCCTATGACCACAACACAAAAAATAGCAGTCAAAAAACATATATATCGATCTATTTTACAATCAATCATTATCTCAAACTAGTATAGTAATAAAACTTCTATACCTCCCCATATAGAAGTCCCACAACAACTAAAATTAATCTATAACCCCACTACACATGCATACCACACCCTTCCCAATGAACCAACCATCAGATCATGAAACCACACCATTTATCCAAAAACTTTTATATTTTAACCAATATGGGTTATTTAATTTCATTTTAAATAACAACAGTGATCAAATAATGGGTTTTATTCCAGGGTTTCCATTTATTTGACAAAGAATATGTGATTAAAAATATTTCATCTTACAACCATTTATTAGAGAATATAAAGAATGTAGAACATCACCCATGAAAAAATAAATGAAACAAATAGATATGATTTTCAGAAGGAATACAAAATAATTCAATAATAATAATCAATGATAACAAATAAATCATGTTATCAATCTCAAACCATCTGGATTTCTATTTCGATTATTATAACAGGTCTTATTATCATTTTATCATAAAATTCCCCAATATTATTTATTACATGTTTAAAGGAAAGTATTCAGTCATTCATCATAAGGAATCACTAGTACACCCACCCTTCATAAGGCATAATTGAATGGAGGTAGAATAAATCACTACATGGATGATCAATGGATGAATGTTCCTCCATTCTGCATGAATAAGGGATGGCGTGAGAAGTATGAAATACCAGAAAAATGAGCACGAGGGGCTCCATAATATGAATACAAATCATCTAAGGAGGAAGTCTCTAGTCGCACCAAGGGAAATAGAAAACTATCTAGGAAGGGGATATGCATTCTTTGATGATCCATACCCAATATTAGAGAAATAATGATTTCCAAAACTCATTAACGTGAAATCATGGTCATGATCATGTGGTTTGAGTATCTAAAATCCCTCGAGATGTAAGAATATTATAGAAATAAATAAAATCCATTGAAATTCACTGAGAAATACAATAAGAATGCTTGAAACGTAGTTTATGTCAAATAAGATGTATGTGGTGCAAAAATGGGTAATCTTAAGAAACTTGAAGTTCGGAAAAGGGTGATACATTGTTTGGTGTGACACCATTTAGCTATGGCACCATAATTATTCCACCATTATGGTGCGAACATTTTGTTGTGGCACTGTTATGGGTCCACCACTTCAGTTTCACTATTTTAGTGAAACCATTAGGTGAAATAGTATTTTAGGAAAACCCCTGCAACAAAACCCTACGACTCGCAAGAACACCACTAGTAATGGATTTTCCCAATGGAATGTCATTTGGAAATTCAGGTTATTAAAATACACTTTTAATATCATCCAATTAAATTTATTTTATTCCATCCTCTTCGACTGTGTTCAATAAAAATAAAACCATTGATTAACATCACTATAAAAGTGGTAGTATAAAAAATCTATTATCTGAGCACTGAATAATAGAACATTTATTTTTCTTTTCAATGAATAATTATCAATAAACTACTGTGTAATAATACCCATAGAATGTGGGAGGATTTTGCTACATCAAAAAATAAATTGAATGTTTCTCCATATATTATGCATTTAGAATATTAGGATTTTCTACATTATAGTACATATAATGAGAGAATTGAGTCAGAATATTAATAATATATTCAGTATTATTTCCCAATACATTTGGATGATCATTAGGGAAATCATTTCATTGGCCATAAAATTCATTGTTCGCATGATTTGATCTTGTTCCAATAATTTTCAATATCCAATTACATAGTGAACTAATCAATAAATAATTAGAATAGGGAATAATAATATATTTGTAAAATTAATTCATGATATACCCTAAACTATAAAACAACCTTATCAAATTAGGACACTTTATGTTTAAGCCAAAAAATTTATGGTCATTAACTTTTCAAATCCTTCTAAATGGTTCATAAAGATAATATGAATTGACCAAATAATATACCTTGGGATGGTCTATCAATATTTTTTGTCACATGAAAAATAACATGAATCAATAATGTTTAAATTAATCCCCAATCCACCCAGTTCTTATTTTTTACCCCATTGTGGATTTGTACAATAATTGTATCCACATAGAAGTCTATTGATATGTATTTATTTTTTATTATAACACACAATATATAATTTACAAAAAAATATTATGTAGTCTCCATGTTGGGAATATCTATAGGGTTTTTACAATTGTTTTATTATAATAATTACTAAAAATATTTATACCCATTCCTAATTCCAACTGATAAAAAGATGAGTAACAAATATTAATTTTACATTATTATAGATAAATATAAAATACATATTAAAAAACACACAATAGTACCATAATGGTTTAGCTTATTTGGATACTAGATACATCAAAAAAAGATTCCATAAAATATCATTAACATATCTTTTAAATATCTCCATATTATTATTTTTTAGATATAATATTCCTAAATCCTTCCATCAAATCATGGTGATGTAAAACATAAAAATGGTGAGTTCAGATTCATAAGAATGATAAACCATGGATAAATCAGTTAGAAGTGATAATAGGATTATTATAATTGTATGATAACATAATTACTTTCATATTTTTATTACAAAAAGTTCAATTATAAAACAATTAGATCATAATATTAAAAACCATTTCATATCAAGATGCATGATTATTAATGCTATAAAACTATAAATCATTATTCGTAGAAAATAACATAGGAATGTCACATCAAAATCATAGTAACTAATAATTTTGGGTTTAGATATATTATGAATCATTTACAGAAATGATCTTGCAATTGTAGCTCTAATAATTCAATGGAAATCATTTAAATGGGAAAAATCGATTTGTAATGATGTACACATAGAAACTTGTGAGGGTAACTAAAATAAATCACACATACGAATAAAAATGTGAATAATAATCATGTCCACACTTTTCATCATTATATAATGAGATATCAATATCAAATTACCAATAGAATTGGAGTGTTATAACTAACCAATCTATCAGATAATCATAATGCATTAATATCCGTATATGTTATAAGGTCCTGAAAGAATTTACTATTTCATCACATCTTATCACCTTAAAAATAAATTTTTTTCACAAATACTTCATATTTATAAAAAATAATATATTTAATTGGGAATATATATTACATCATATTGAGTATTAACATAATAATTAAATCTTTTTAATTTTTAGGTTCTATATAGTTTATGGTTTTATAAAATTATTCCATAAATATTACAAAACAAACCCAAAATATATATATTGGCCACATTTTCTTAGTAACCATTATTTCTACAATAAAAATTATTTCAAAACAAATATGTTTTCATTCCACGAAAATTCATTACACTTTTCATCATTAACACTTCTCTATTCCAAAAAATTATTAATATATGTTAAAACCATTTAAAATTTTGGTATAAGAGTAAAATGATCACTAAGGAACACAAAAATTATTGGCAATCATAATACCATTAAAAAATATATCATAAAAAGATTTTTTTTCTTTTACATATAATGACTTTAATTTCTAGTAATCAATTATTTACTTATGAAATAAGATTTAAATCCCAAATTATTTAATAAAATACATTATAAGAAAATATTAAGGAAAAATAAAAATAATAATGTTTTCCATTAAAAATTGATAACAATTGGAAAATGATTTTTTTTAAATATACATCCATACCGAAATGGGTATAATCATTGTATTCAATCAAAGGATAATTATAAAACCTATGAAATTCAATTTATTTCCATGAAAAGATTATCAATCAGAAAAATTCTTAGAGGTCCCTAAGTAAAGAATCTTTTTAGAACCTTTACAAGAAACGTTGTAATTATAATAACCATTAAAATCATATTTTAACATAATTCTTTTATAAAAATAATTATTACCAAATTTATTGGAGAGTATTATCTATCTCATTAGTAATCTAAGGTATACTGACCTCTCCTGCCATCATGAACTATATTAGGATTTTCCATTATCATAGGATATATCACTAACACAAATATTAATAATATATTTATAAGTAAAAAATAATGAATTATTTTTTAATATTCCACATTTCTTTATAAAACCATAGAAAACCCTTTTAAACACATCTATAATAAAATTTTGGATAACAAAATTCAAATTCCTTATTAAAGTTTCATCATCAAAACAAAAATACCAACAATTGTTTTTAGTTGAAGAAATAAAATGATGATTTTAATTAATTAAAAACAGCATATAAATGTTTTTTTTAAATAAAAACCTTTGATTCCGTTTATTTTAAAATAGAAAATTCATTTTCATTTATTTAAAGAATGATAAAATTTCCAATTAAGATATGAATTATTTTTGCATTAGAAAATCATTTAATGAGTATCAAAAGATAAATATAATTTCTAATATAAATCTTTTATTAGAGCAAAAAAAATTCAATAAAATAATATTATTAATAGATATATTGTAGAAAAATATTTGAAACAAAAATATTTCAATCATTTAAAATGATGTTTTTTAAATTTAAAATTCCCCTTACATCATGTTAAAAACGCCATGTTAATTCCTTATATTCTTAAATAATAAAAATATTTTTTTATTTATATTTTAATTAATGATTTTATATTTTATTATAATTTTATTTTAATTATTACCATGGATATGTTAATAACCTAATAAATAATATTCAAATCATACATTTTGACGATTTTCAGCTAATATTTACACAATGTATTCTATGAGTAGAATATATTAAAAGATGACACAATTACATAAGAACATTAATAATAATAATGAATTATTTTTAATTTTTATATATATAAATTTTAATATTAAAACCAACTAAAATAGTTTTCAATGAAAAATGAACTATGTTACCATGATGGAGATATTCACTTGTTTGTACATATGAGTAATGTTTACTCTTCCAGGGTCATAATGAACAAAGATTAAGAATTATTTTATAATTAAAAACATTATAATTTTTCATTAAATATCATGATATTTTTTTAAATACCCATATGTACATATTCCATGTGATGTGGTTATGAAAATTGATTCACATCACTTCGTCGAGGTAGTAATCCAAAAGAACACATGAATAAAGCTATAAATTTTCAAATGACATGAAATGTAATAAACAAGATGATATGTTTCCATTATAAAATTATAAATCATCTATTACTATAATATATATAAATAATATCTTCCACTATAACTACATTTGAGAGGTGGTGATGGAAACCGAATTGAATAGGTATGTGAAGATATTGTGAGTGGTAAAAACAAAAAAAATGTTTTATTTCTTATTTGAAGGAAGATGGAGATGGATATATGTTATGAAATTATCATAAAAAAATAAAGTTATATGGAATATATTTCATTATTCTTTAACTAGGTTTTATGTTGGTTTTTTTTGAATAAAAGTAGAAATAATAAGAAAATTATTGATTATGAACTATAGTTCTTCATTAGAAATCCTATTTAGTGTTATACCTAATTCATTAAAATGAATGTTTAATGATAAAATAAGGGCCTATATAAAAATATATTGATAGTATATAAGGGATATGGGTAGGTATTTGGAATGATTTAGTGCTTAGAAGGTGTGACAAAGGGAGTATAAGATGTTCCATTTAGTAAGTGACAGGAGTAGTACATTTTGAAATTAAGAAATGATTAAAACATATATAATTAATAATCATTTAATATGGATCCAAGGAATAAAAAATTATATGAAATGTATTTATATGTTCTATATAAATTACACCAAACGTATTTAAATAATATTTTGGTACATTTTAATCCTTATCATTTTGTTAAACATCATTAAACTCATTTTAAGCTTAACCATCATTACATTCCTTTTAGCATGAATTAAATATAATATAAAGAAAAATAATATTTTAATTATCACCAAAATTAAACATGATTATTAAATATTAAAAATAAATTTTATCATGTTTGTATTATATAGGAAAAAAATCACTTTAAATATAAGTACAAAAAACACATGGAAAATAGTATTTAGGAAAATACAAAATATATGTTTAAAAATAATTATACCTTGAAAATTTTTAATGAAATAGATTCTATTAGTTTTTTTTATAAAAATGATATAAACTAAATTTTTCATTGTTTTTATCAATAAAAATTTCTATGGAATCTCCCAACAAATCCATTAAATGAAAATACCCAAATATAGTCAAAATTTTGAAAAAAATATGCCATATATTTTTAAAAGGAATTATTGGATTCCAAAATTCAATTTAAGGGTTTTTAAAGTATTCTATATGACTCCTTAAATATATTAATGGTATAGGAAAACTCATCCAATCAAATAAATTAATGTGTTTAGGTAATCCAAACCCTTATCAATTTCTTGGACCACCAATAAACATATATCATCCAAAAATATGCTAAAATATTTTTAATTTATTTTTTTTAATGAAAATAAGATAAATGTATCCTATTAAATTTTTATTATTATATTGATTCGTAATTTTTAATCAATTATACAACAATCAATTAAAATGATTAAATGAATTAAATTTATAATTAAACTTCAAAAACATGACAAATATGGTTTTTTAGAAAAGATAACTTTTAATTATAGATTCGTTTCATATAGACGTCAATTATAATATTTTTTATAATGATATTTTTCTATTTTTTTAATAAAAATAATATAATGGTATTTTAAATCTAATAAAATATAGAATGTTTCTATTAAAATCATTCAATGAAAAGACAATTTTTAATAAAAATGGTATTTTTTATTATTCATTGAAAATTCAATATTCATAGAAAAATACAAAAAAACACCAATATATATTTTCGATATTACAATTTAATAAAATAAATAATTTTTTTAAAATTAATCGTAAATTTTTTTTTTCTAAAAATGGTTTGTATTATAAACATTTTAAGCATGAGAAACCAATTTGTTAATAAAATATTTTCTCGCTTTACACCAAAAAATTACCAAATATTATTTTAATGAAAACATATCAATAAATCTATATCATGATTGTTAATAAAAAATGGAAATGATTTATCATTTTATTACATGGGTTTTCACATAAATCCCCATATTTTGTAAATGATTTCTAGAAATTTTATTCATTACATAAAAAAGTGGAGATTTTATTCCCCCATAAAATTTTATGATTTCCATGTTACTTCTTCCAACAATTTGGTTTTTAAATAACCCCTCACAATGTAATTTAAAATATTCCACAAAACATTCTCTATGTTTTCATGATTTAAATCTATCTACTCCACATATGAATGGTTCTATTATAACTAATCTACTTTAAGGATAAAAACATGAGATGTATGTAGAAAATATTTTCATACAAATGAAAGCTGAAATAATTCATGTACCCAAGATATATATGGAGGTTTATCAAAATTCTATGAATATAATACAACATGTATAAG
The DNA here is from genome assembly GCA_963277665.1 of Viscum album. NCBI lineage: Eukaryota > Viridiplantae > Streptophyta > Magnoliopsida > Santalales > Viscaceae > Viscum > Viscum album. Next base: position 407,830,225 of record OY728128.1, on the reverse strand, counting down.
ACATTTTTTTATAATGAACAATTGACATAGATAGCTATATTTACCAAAATAAATAAAACATTTTCAATGAGAAATGTTATGAAAAACATGATCACCCACATCAAAAGATAAAACATATATATTATTATCCTCATAATGTTTGGTTATTTTTTAAGCCATCAAAATTTTCTACCAAATCATCATCACCTTCTTAAACAATTCATCTACCAACTCTAGTCCCAATTACAATCATTCATCTACTTCATCCTAAAAATATTGATTATGACACCACTTTCTATGTAATCCATCAAAATATTTAATATGTATAGTAGAATGAAAACTATTTTTAAAATATAACCCGACAAATATTTATTTGTGATTCCAAAAACCATAAATATATATTCAATAAACATGATTTATAAATCGAAATGTATTAATCGTTCACTCCACTTGTCAATTTGATTTTAGATGATATGAAGTTCAAATATTAAATTTTTTACCAAACTATTATTATGTTTGTCGCCAAAATTATATGTAAACCAGGGATTATGAATCGGTACTTTAGAAATTGGGCCTCCATGTATTATAATTATTCATTAACATAAATTTTATAATGATGATCCAAAAAATATTATCTTGAATATAATGAAAATGAGAATATTTATTAAAATTGTCATTAATTACCTATATTTCATTATTACCATTAGATGTATTTGGTAATACCAAATATAAATCCATCAATATATTCTCTTGTATGTATTCTACTATAGGATATGTTTTTAGAATCCACTTGGATTATTATTATTCATCCTTAATATATTGAGACGTCAAACATGTCATCGTAAAATCAACAATATCATTCATCACCTCATACCACAATAAATGATACAGTATATGTATATAAATATATTTCGGTTCTTGGGATGAATCATAAATAGTGATATATTAGCCTCACTCATCCATTATTTCCTCAATCATGATCGACATGGCACACATAATCTCATTCTAAATATAATAACACAATATTTTTCAACATTAAATTCTAGAAACATAACCTTATTAATAAATTAATCCATTTCATGAAATTTTTTATCATATAAAAATTCTTAATCCTTTATAAAAATAAAAATTTGTAACATTATGATATTTTATCAAATATATAATTTCATATAATATTAATTTCCTCAATACTTCTTGTTATACACAACAATGTGTTTTAACAAACTGTAATATAGTTTTTTGGTATAAACTAGACATTAAATTAGAGAGTATGAATTAGATTATATATATAAACAAAAGTAAAAGGATAATAATTGATTAAAATAAATTCATTTTATATTAATTTATTAGAAATAGAAATAAAAAAATTGAAAATAAAAGAAATTTTTTTATTATAAAATGTGTTTATGATCACAATTTATTGTTATATTAATAAATTTATTTAATAACTATTGTTTGAAATTACACTCATTCAATATATATATAAAGAACATTTCTATCATACATTTATTGTAATGTATCAACATACCTCATTTGGAAAATGACAAAATGATTCCATTGAAACCATTTTTGCTAAAATTCAATCATGGGTAAATGTTTATTTAAATGAATCATTGTAAAAGGGAAAAACATTTATGATTATATATTTGATAATATATAGAGATATAATAATTAATATTGGATTTTATTTTAATAATTTACTTTTTCAATTTATGTTCCAAAGAAAATTTATTTAGGAAGAAAAGTTAAATACTTTTTAAGAGATTAAACATGATATGGACATTAATCATTCTTAAAATATATATATTCATGTCAGTTAACTCTATGGGGTAGTATATAATATAATAATGTTAAATAGTTTCATAAAAAATGTGTATTAGTGGATAGGTAATTGATCTTAAATAACTTTCCACAAGTCTTACATGTGTAGGATCCCATCTTTTTTCAAGTTATACTTCTCTTTGAGTTTTTAATATGAGACTTAGTATCCATGTATTGTTAAAAGTATAATAAATTGTGTAATAGAAGATGAATTATGTTTTTTGAGGTCTTTTTTTAATAAAATTTTTATTCGAGGATAAATGAGATAAATAGAGATAATCCACATGGGGAACATATTTTGTTTTTAATATGAATTAATTGAATTCGAGTATAAATGGATAAAGTGTTACAATGAGTTCTTCGTATGTAGATAATAATTAATGTGCTTTAGGTTTTTATAACTAAACTATATTATAAACTATCTCTTGAACAATTACATTCCATGTAAATATAATACATGATATTTAATTGTTTCTACACACATTTCATGAATATGTACATTCCAAAAACTAATTTCACAACCTAAAAGGAATACACATCGTGTAATTATATTAGACATCATGTAATATTCATCCAATAAAATAGTAATACCTAGTGATAGGATTTTCATGTATCCCATTAAAAATAATTACATGATTTGTTATTATATTAGAGACTTTGTAATTCCCTTCCCTTGAGATTTGAAGAGATTTATACTATTTTTTTGTATGCACCTGAATATATATTTTCTTCTCTCAACCTAGGGTGACCATTGAGGTTATTTTTTAGTGCATCCAACTATTTCAAACATATTTTTTCTAAAAGAAATTACTTTTTATGTTGTTCTTCTTGTTTCCCTTTTTCGTTCCATTGTTCTCTAAGATTTTCAGTGCAATCTATTTACTATGTATATTGTTGGTTTTTATCATAATCTGTTTTCAGCTAGGAATCTTCTTGAGGTAATGTACACCTTCTACCTCATGTGTTTTTATCGTTGGAAGATTTGCTTGGTTGTTTGTTAAAGATATGTTGTCTAAATAATAACATGATGGTATCATAACTGTCAAGTATGTCTGATATCACAATTATGAAAAAATATCATGTGATGAATAAGATTAATGAATGGATTGATTTATTTCTTAGTTTCCTTTTGGATCCATTTGGTTATTTATCTTTCATGTGGATATTATTCAGTTGAGTGAAAACATGAATATAAATGAATTTATTAATTTCACGAAGTGTTTTTTTTTCATAGCCTGGATTGTGTGTGTTTTATTGATATATATTTTCATTCTCTTTAATTGAGTAATGGTATAAATGACATGTTATTAGATATGAAAAATTAAAAAATTAAATATTTAATTGAATAGTTAATGGTAATTTTCCTAATTAAACATTGATCAATTTGATGTGATATTGTGATATCCTTTTTGAAAGTAACTGTATTGTGATTTACTTGATGTAATTCTTATATAAGACCTTGACCTAGTGACACATGATGATATTCTTATATAGTGGTATATTCCATTTGATAGATGAAGAAATTCTTAAATAGCATGCTATGCCTCATAATAAAATATGAAATTCATATATAATGGAAAATGCCTTTTGATACTTGTAGATGTTCATATATAGTGGGATATGTCAAATAACACATGTTTAAATGCTTACATTGTGGGTTAGTCAATGTTACACATACACAAATGTATATATATAGTGATCATCCATGGATAAATTTTGAAATAGTTATATTACAGTTTTGACCCAAATTGTTGTTATTTCTACCGTGGTTATAATCTTATGATATGCATGGTTATAATACATGATCATAGAAATTATAGTATGTCACTATGGTAGGTAATGTTTAACCATGGTTGTATGGTTATGGTTGGCATGGTTGTGAGACAAGACAAGAAACATTCTAGAATGGTGTTGAAGAATGTGGATGTGTTATTAATTAAATTAATTTAGTAATTAATACACTTTCTTATTAGATTCATTCAAACACTTATTATTAGAATCATTATGTTTAGACATGGTGGTGTCGACATATTGATTTATACTCACACCCTATTTATTCCTCCATTTTGTAGTCAGGAAGATTATATGGATGTAGGATTGGTCATGGTTAAAGGATCATAAAATTTATGGTTTTCTTTTATGATGTTCTAGATTTTAGAGAAAACACAGACATGGGGTTTGACACTACGAACATTTTAGTCTTTAATTGATACACCTAGTATTTTATTTTATATTACATATATCATAAAATTTGGATATATTCTAACACATCATTAAACATTTAATTTATATATTATTTTATTTTTTAGTTGTACTAGATTGTTGGTATTATAAAGTATTGTATTGTTTCCATTATTTCCACATAATGATGTTTATATTATTATTACTCGTATTGGTTTTTACATTGTGTTGTAACTTTATAACCAGGGGTATACTTTTTCTTTTATAATTATGACACACCTACTACTATTTATAATTCTCCAGTATATGGGGAATCATTCATGAGGTCTCATAGACAACCTATTTTATCCATATGAGAGATTTATAGATTGTGGGATTTTACAAAGTGGTATCAGAAGGAAATGTTTCTTTTCAGTTTCTATACTATTAAGGAAAGGTATAAAGGATTCTAGGATGTGTTGGGACTTGATAATGATCTTGTTAAGGGGAGTATTTAACCCATTTATGGGGTAAAATATGAGTTTCCATGGGTTTATTGATATTTATATTGCGTTCTTATTAATATTGATGTTATGAAACTTAGAATGAACCACATGTGGTGTGGGGTTATGGTTTTATTAATTAATGGATTTTCTAAATTTATATTCATGTACATGTACAAAAAGTGATGAGTATGCATGAATAATAATAGGCACATATGTATATATATTAACATGCATATTTCATGATATTGACATATTTATTTACCATCTGTTATATACTTTCCAATTGAACAGTGATATATGATACCAATTATATCTGTGAAATGTTATAAGTGAACTGATATTTCATGATAAATAACTTGTAATCCATTTTTAGGGATACCATGATTTAATGGTTCTCTATTTTTTTCACCTGTAGAGGATGGCATTGTATTTATATCCAACATTATAATTATTTTGTTTGTCTTATAGTGGAAATGCCTCCACATAATCATCGAGAAGAGAATCAGGAGAGTGGAAATCAATGTGATCCTAACATATATTAACTAGAGATTCCTACAATTATTGAGTATCAGATGGATGTTAAATGAAATGGTATCATTTTGAGGTCTTGGTGATCCCTGTAATTAGAAATTTTCACACCATGCCTCTGATTTGTGATCTGAAACGAGTGTTTCCGCTGTAGCATGTGCATGTATTCACTATGGAGGGAAGACCCCATATACCATAATTTTATTACAAGTACTTCAAGGATATATTTATACATATGGAGTCATCCATCGATTTTATGAGAAATCCTAAAGATTATATGATTTGTGGCTCATCCAATAATTGGTGGGACACTCTGGAGCAAGAAGATATCTTGAATGAGGTAACCCATTAGAACATCATGATAAATTTTATATTTTATTTCTATCTCAGGATGTTGAGGGATGAGAAGGCCCAAGATTTATTAAACCTGACACACGAGGTCATGTTCCTTCTATACTACAATGAACATTTAACTGAAATATATTTCCTTGATCCATTGTTAATTGTTTATGTGATATCTAAGGATTGTTGTTTTTAAGATGGTATTAATTAGGATATAAGGTAGCGGGTCAATGTGTTCCATATAAGGAATTTTTTAGATGTTATTAATCATGAACTCATTATGTAAGTGAATTTGAGAGAGTCCTCGAGATGAGGCTAGGATGTTTCAATAGTGGACTATATGAACTCTTCTTCTACTGAAATGAAGGGAAGTATTGGATAGGTAAATTAGGTAAGTGGGAAGACATCTCTAGACTTTGTTCCAATATTATGATATCATTGTGTAAATATAGAAAAAATTTACTCAGTGGTCATACCTCACATTGGAGTTTGATTCTTGTGGAATAGTTTGACACCAAAATTGTTTTTCAAGGGAATACAACAGAATAGAAGTTTTAGGGGAACATGATCTTTATTAGAGTCTTGGAAGGACTCATTTATGACTCAGTATATATGTAATGAAATAACCACATGATGTTCTGGACAAGGGTGGGGATATGGTACCCTTATATATGAATGGATGCACAAGTAAGAGGGTATAGATCATTGGAGTCAGGTTGGAGCCCAGGGAATTGGGGCTAGATAGTTGTATGTTAGGAAGACTCATCCGGCTCTTGTGGATACAGTTCTATCAATTTTATGTTGTAATATTATTATGTTATCTACCATTTCATGGATATTGTTTGTTACAAGATAATCCCTTAACATTTTATACACTCCTTTTGGGAATTAATTCATCAAGGATGTGGAATTCATGGATGGTTAATTGATTATTAACAGACTAATCAGAGTGTGGACATATAATATCAAATGTTGCTGGGTGTGTTATCTAGAGATTAGTGATTGCCATTACATTTTTGGAACTCTTTGTGCTAAAAATGATACGATTTAATTAGATTCTTGGAATGGATTGGTTAATTATATAGCCAGATAACCTAATATAATATATAAATAGAGTTGGATATTTTTCTCTAGAAGAAGTAAGCTATTCTCACTAGGTTGATTGTGATTTTAAAAATGGTATTTGAAGACAAATTTACTGAAGATTGTATTTTCTCACTACTAAGATAGCTGACAGTTCTATATATTATTTTTGAATGTATTTGGATTGTTTTACGCCAATGTTATATGATATTAATGATTTATTTCATAACGTGTTATATGTCTCTCCTCTTAATAGGTAGACCAAGTTCACAGTCGAGTTGTTTACTAGAGATGATCCAATTTTATCCTGTCTTATAGGATGGAACAATATGAACATTTTGAGATGAAATATCATTGAGAATATCTAGTAGGAAAAGGTATTTTATGTCAAATTACTTTTAATTGGTGTTCTCTAGTCTCTTCATCACGATGGGTGATTAGAAGTTTCTCTTTGGTGTGGATTATTTTATATTTAACCATATGACAGTGAAAAACCTATATCATTATCCAATCATCAAAAATAAAGTATATCAATTGAGATCTTCTAAGATGTTCTCCACAATTTATTTTATATTAGGATACAATTAGTTGACGGTGAGATCATCAGACATACCATAGAATACTTCTTATTGTTGTTATGGATTTTATGAATTCGTAGGGATGTAATTTCACTTTCCTAATGAACTGATAATATTCAAGGCCTTGATAAATCAACTCTTATATCATTTTATAAACTATTTGGTATTTTTTTGTTAGATACATCATAGCTTGCTCTTTTTACATAGATAGTTATTCCAAAATTCTTGACATCCTTATGAGTACATTGAGAGAGCATCATCTTAATGTAAAGAAAACTAAATTTGCTTTATGGATTGATAAAAATTACGTCTTGGGCCATCTAATATCATTTTATGGAGTGTTAGTGGACCCATAGGATGTTTCATCCATGTATCATGAGAAAAATCCACTAATTTGTTCTTGATTTGTAAATTTATAGGTTATTAGGATTTTATCGGCACATGATAAAGGACATATCCTGTTTGGCAGCAGCCATATGAGGGACGAACAAGAAATCAATATTTTTTTAGTCAGATGATTATCTAGGTGATTTATTATATATTAAATTTTGGATAACCACATCATCTATCTTAACTTTTCATGTTCCTCATAAATAAACCATATAATATGATGCATTAAGAGATGGAATCGGTGTAGTTTTGATTTATTAGGATTGGGTGGTTGCTTATGGATCATGAAGGATAAGAACATATGAGAGTAATTAAACTAAAATTAATTTGGAGTTTGTAGCAGTGGTACATTATATGTGATTCTATTGAAATTATCTTATAGTCACGGGGTTTTTGTGAACATGGGCAAAAAGAGCCTACGGTGTATCATTTCATAGCGTAACCTAAACATCTGATAGAGTGTATGGGTCAAGTATCTCTAGTCGTATGTCATTTAGATGACATATAAACCTAGAAAGGTAATATTAATTGTGGACACATTGAGATGAAATATGGATAATGAGGTACTATAGGAGGCTTTCGATGAGTAGTTGGTGATCCCCTCTTCATAGAAATATATCTGGATGTTTAGGAGTCTCATTGATGAGTGTCTATAAATTCAACATTTTTTATAACCGTGATTTTGGATAGGACCAATATCGAGTTGGTTTCTATTCCATAGGGATTAGTTCTAAGAGACATCTCATATGGTGGGGAGACACCATCATGAAGGTATTTTATAAATGAAAAATCTCTTCTCTTCTTTTATTGTGTATAGTTTCCGATGGGATTATAGAATCATATGATGAGTGATTTATATTCTTCTAGATAGTCGATAAATAATTTTTTTGAAAAATATTTATCCCAATCATCACATTCAATATATGATGGTCCAGAATAATGAAATAGGTGGAAGGATTTTGGGAATGATGTTTCACATATCATTAGGTTAACGAAAGACATCAGAGTCTTGATGGTCTTTTACAAACATTTCTCTTTATTGAGTGGTAATGAAAAGATTTCAAAATGGATTTTGTGATATGATTACCTATTAAATCTAGTGGGAATGATGTTATATGAGTGTTTTTGGATCAAATGAAGAAGGTATCCCACTTCCTGCCTATTAGGGATACCTTTTTCAATTGATGACTTAGGGAGTATTTATTTACGCGAGGATGTTCATCTACATAGTGTTCTAAGGAGTATTAATTTTTATAGAGATACATGACTCACATCGTGTTTTGGGTATGGTGTTTTGATGGATATGGGAATAAATTTCCATTTCATTATGTCTTATCATGCTGAAAACAATGGTCAATTTGAGATAAATATTCATGTTCTGGAGGACATGATATAATCATATGTTATAAATTTTAGTGGTTTGTGGGAGCTTTATAATGATCATAGATAGTTTTCATATAATAATATATTCTAGTAATATATATAGATTAATCCTTTAGATTCATTTTATGAATGACTATTGGATGAAATGTTATATTCCCATGTTCTGGATTTTAGTAGTTTGTGGGAGCTTCATATTGAACACAGAGAGTTTGCATATAATCAAATCATCTAGTAATATATACAGATGAATCATTTTGAGTAATTTTATGGAAGTTTATCTCTTCAACTCTATATTGGTCAGTCTTATGTTAGTTAACACTTTCTTTTCCTACTATCATATAGGAGACAGCTGAGTAGAATTTTTTAATCAAATATTCGTTGGTGACTACAAAGATTAGGATAATGAAATATGAGGACCATCATATATAACCTATAGGCACAAAGGATGGTCATAGTGTTTTATTTTGGGTGTCACTAGGGATGGACAAATTTAGTATCTGGAAAAAGGGAATGTTAGCATTCATATTATTCAATTCATTTGAGATATTGGATGGGGTCGGCCCAATATCATACTATTTAGACCTTCCACTGTGCAATAGTGACATTCATGAAGTTTTTCCTGTATCACAAATTTAGAGATATTATCTATTCCATTGTAATGTAATAGACATAGTACACATCAATATTAGTGATGATGCTTCCATTGTGGATAATATGATACATATTGTAGTCCATAGTGAGATGTATCTCTAGGTAGGACATTACCCGCGGTTCAAGTGTAATGGTAGATTAGAAGATATATATATTCATTTGTAATAATAGTATCACATATAACTTCTATTATTCCCATTTTTTTAAGAATAATAATGTCACTAATGTGTAAGTGTGGACTACACCTCAATAAGATGATGTGACATGTTTTTAATTTTGTGTTGAAATGGATGGTAATAATTATATATGAATGTATATATATAATATTAATGACAAAATAATGATATTATAAAAAATATATATAATTCAAAATTGTTTTTTATATCCATCATTTTTAGAAATTGTGGCCATGCATACATATGACATACCATCTCCATGAACAGTGTAATTCATTTACATATCATTATTTTATGGATGGATATAAAAATTTATATAATGAATGTATATAATATTTATATCATGATAAATATTATATAGATAATGAATCATTTATTAATATACAAAAGAATCCACATAACCAAAACATACATGAAAAAGTAACAGTTATCACATAGAGTGGTGATTATAATAATGAGTTACTAATAAAATATGTTAATAGGTTATAATAAAATCATATATTGTCTGATATTCATGATTATGGATCTATAATCGATATATAATCATCCTATATATATTATAAGTGTTGTCTGACCGCCTAAAAAGGAAGTTGATACTTAAGGTATGGGATTTCCGTCTCAATTTTATTACATAGAGACGGATGACAAATTCTAACTGAATTTCTTATTTGTGGTTTATATATTCCACTTTTACATTTTATATCATTAATTTACATATATTATTGATAATTAAATGTGCAAATTCATTTTATTCCTTAATGGGGCTTAAAATAGGAATACCAAAAAAATTTATGAATTTTAATTTTAAAATCTCATTGTTTATCAAGATTGTTCATGATTATATATAGTATGATGATATATTATAATATATCTATCAAGAAAATATTTTATCATAATATCTAATATTTTGTTATATATATTATTTGTTTTCCTTTCATTTTCCTCTCTTTATTTTCTCATGATTCAAATGGAATGTTTTTAAGGAAACCCAACTATATCTCTTTTAAATGAAAAATCCTTCCTCATTACTGTAAACATTAAATAATAAAATTTTAATAATGTTTTCAAAATTCTCCAATTATTTTCAGAATTAATTTATAAAGTTGATTTAATTTTTAAAAAGAAATTAAAAGGAGTACCCTTTTTTTTCAAAATGAAGTTCTATTAATATTTAAAAACAATTAATGCAATAATTGTTTTACCATTTATGGATTGAATAGTACATCCATACTTATTGAACATTCAAGAATTTAATGACCAAATTATTTGTTTTGATAGAAATTTCATAATAATTTTTGTATAAATTTTTTTTGGAAATTATTTTATTATAAAAAATAAATTTAAATGTGGAATGATTATTTTACTATGGTGTTTTTTAAATAATATTTTAATAGATCTTCTATTACTAAATGAAATAATATGTGATTGTATTTATTATCTACTATGGATATAATATAATGATACCATCTTTATTATTTTAATATATGGTTTAAAATGATAATTAAAATTTATTTAAAAAACCCTTTACTTTTATATGTGTTATGTTATGATGAGATATTTTTTAATCTCATTTCATTTCTATGGGTTATTCTATGGAGAATTGTTTATGATCATTTGGAACCAAAGTGTTTGATTTTAAATATGTGATGTGCAGGAAAAGAATTATATTACACTCCATCACAATGGGTGATGATTGAAATATCATAATATAATTATAAATGGAATGTGGAGTGAACATATTTAAGTAATTAACATAGTCCACTATTATAGTTTTTTGAGTTAAAAATGATTACAAAGATTTATTGGGGAGTTAACCTAATACACTCCGATAGTATATGAAATTATTCTTTAAAAATAAAAAAATTATATTCATTACTTTACTCAAATAAACAATGTCTTACCCAACTATTATGATCTCATGGAACATATACATTGATTCTATTTCAATTCATTTGTTTTAAACTATCATGATTTATTCTATGACTCCTTATGATGATATATTATATAATGTGTATTCATTTTAATATTTTATTATAATTTCCCCATTATCATATTGTCTTGTTATTCATATTTGATAATTCAAATCTCATATATTTACCAATACTGAGCATTATCCCCCAACAATTCTTATGTTTCATTTTGTAAGAAACAATTTTTTCACCCATGTATGGATTATTTTAATTTTTGTCTAAATAATTATTTTTTATGTAATATAGATTCTTAATGGGTTAGAAGGGATTCTAAGGGTGTCTGGGGAATGTTCAAAGCCCGGAACCCATATTTTTGTTCAAAAATTCTTACCACACAGTTTATAGTAAACTGTGTAAGAATTTCACACAGCTTGGAAAACCATGAAGAATGTGTTTTTCTAGATAGATCCACCTGACAATGTTGGAACACATCCAAGTTTCATAACTAAGTGATTTCCCCTTCTACCCTGGTAACTATGTAGGGTTTGGGCACGATTTGTCAAAACGTGTAGAAAAACTATATACAGATTCTTTTTATTGGAAAAATATCCAATTTTCACTTAATGATATAATTAGAACACCTCTTATGCCCTAATCAATATTTTAGATGGTTTATTCTTTTTCTCTCTAAATTTTGGGCTTTTTGATGATCAAAGTAAGGGATTCAAACATCTCCGTCATCTGATATTAATTTGAGCATCTGTTTGTCATGTTGGATGCCTAATAGTATGTTCATGAGTCCTATTGAGCCATCATCCTTCTCTATTGTTGTTGACCTATTTATTGTGGTGTGCAATGTTTTCCCTTTTTCTCAGATCTACTCCATTATAAGATGAATCAAGGGGTGATTTCGGGTGCGGAGAGTCATACCACCTTAAAGGGGGCGGCCTATAACTCCACTTCAAAGTTCATTGATTTTGGATTTTTGGTGTGGGTCCCACCAATTTCATGAGATTCCATTATTTGAATTTATATAACATGATTATAATCATTAGAACTATAACAATATGGTATTTCCATATATGTGATTACATGTTAGTGGTTATTCCCACAAATCCATACATCCCATGTAGGATGTTATTCCATAATTGTTTCTTTAGTGTTTTGATATGTTCGGGTCACTGCTCAAGTGTTCCATGGATTGGCCATTATAAGAGTACACATTTCTATATCAAACGGATTGTTTCTAGTGACATAAGAATAATGGAATGTACCAGGTGTGCTCACCACATGAATCAGATAAGGCAATTTCTTCAACTTGATAATTAAATTAGAATGATTAATTGGGTTCATATACATAGCACCACTTACCACATTAATGGAAGGTAGAAGAATTATTTTTGAATATTGAAAATTCCTTAAATGGATTAAATGGTTTCATGAAAATTGACCTGGTCACAATAATGAAAGTAAAGGATTGAACCAAATGGTTTGATAAAATGGTTTCATGACACTTAATATTATCACTCTAATGAAAAGAAATTCTTGAACTGAAGGATATATCAGATTACATGATAATCAAATATGAATTTCTTAACTCTAGATCATGTTGGATCTTGATTGGAAAATCCCATTACCACTCGGGAACTCCATTCTGATTCAAGGATACATCTTTCATAGATTGAAATCCACCAATGACCCGATCATTTTATATAATTGGATGATCAATATTACACCATAATATCATTTAATTATCATTACAGGATTCCATTGATACACTCCTTGGATGCAACATTGACATGTAGGTTCTAGGGTTAAATTTGATTCTGGTGTATCTCTGTTTAAACCCATTTTTCCTTGGATGATCACCATGGACATAGTATGATCCTAATTATATAATTCCTAGGACTATTCTCCTTGGATTACACTATTACCCCTTTCCAAGAAACAGTTATTACTATGTTGGAGACCCTTGAGGTCTACGTCTCCTTGGTATATATATTGGGACTTCACTATTAAATGTCATTGATCATGATCGACATTTACATATTGTAATTTTAACAATTTATTCTATCATAAGGTTATATCAGAGTTGAAGTTTCCTCAAGATCCATATCAATATGAAATTGGTAGTTACATAACTAAATTAAATTTTTACATGGATAGACACCAACCGAGGGCTGATGTAGGTACATTGTAATTTCGTTACATTATAAGGAGGTACTTGGTTTTTTTGTTATAATTTTATAATTTATATATGGATGATTTCACAAACTTACATTTCCATTACATTGGATTAATGTTATAGTTACCAATTGTGGGGGTCCATAGAGAATTATCTCACACCCTCTCCCGGTGTGGATTGGTACCCAAAGTAGATTACCCGACTGCATGTGTTGATAATGGGAATTGTATGACTTCTAACACATTATTGCTTGATATTTATGATTGCTCTTGATATTTTATGACTGAGATAGATCCTAGGATTATTGGTATAGTTTTTAATTCGTATATACATATATGAAAAATGTTATTCCTGCAATATTATATCCATGTTTTCCAGTTTTATATTAACATGACATATGATTTGTAATTGAATGATATTCAATTTGTTTAGTTATTTTTATTGTAGTCTCTATTTTCTGATTTGACTTCTATTTAGATATATTTATTCTACTATTTTCATATGTATACTTCCATCCCCTATTCCAATCATTGGTAATGTGGGAATAGTCTCCCTAAGGACACACCATATATGACAACCCTGTTCATTTATTACAAACATAAACATGATTTATTACATAAAATTCACTTGATAAAACATAGAATATCGAGAGGTCTAGTGTCTATGAGGGTTTTGGATCATTACATAACAACATCAAACATAAAATGCAACATCATTTTTGAAAAATTTCTTTACATGACCACTAGACAACCTCGTACTTAGAATTGGATTAGAAATCTTGAGGACATGGATAAGAAAAGGGTGAGCTATAAAGCCCAGTAAGGGAATAAAAATAGAATAACATGAGGAATACAATACATGTTAGACAATAAGAATATCAATAAATAACAAGAGAATAATAAACATAAAGGCATAATACTGCATGATAATCATAACATGGAAATGTGGGAACAACACTTAACATGTAATTAGCCTGAGCCAAGGGTCATTGCACATATAGCATTAGTAAACCCCCATTGCACATGATTGATGAGTAAACCCTAGTTTCAATTGAATTTTCATGATTCAACACCCATTTCACATAACTTATCATAATAGTATTATTTACTCAATGCATTAGAGAGCTATCAGGGTGCACCCTTCTTAATCATTTTATTTCATGCATAAGTGTGCCACACAAGACATAAAACATTGAATCCTTCAACATCATCATTTATTCCAATGTAAAGAAATGTTTAATACATACATGATTGTATTTAAACAATAATTAAATGTTCATTATAGTTGATAACCCTGATAGAGAAATGGGCATGGTATTCACTATGCAATGACTCTGGCCTGGAAAATCGTGGGGCAATTTCGCCAACAAAACAGCGTGACATAAGAACTCATAAAAATGGTTGTTGAGAGAGAAAGGGTGTCTCATCATATATACATTACATGGAAAGTAATGGGGTGATATAGATACAACTCCCAACATATTAAATGGAATCTAGATTAATGATACAAAATAATTGTCTGAATATAAATGAGGAGAGGTAAATTCCTTTCAGAGTTTCGCTATAGTAACAGGTGTAAATGGGAGGCATTTAATGATAGAGAAAGGGGTCTCCAATCATTCAAACATTAATAGGATACTATGGGTGAGGTGAGAAACCATATCCCAACATTTATAATTGATATTAAAAGGTCACAAGAACTTAAAGAATATTAGACAAAAATGAGAAAGGAAGAAAACCCTTACTTGAAAGTGTGCATCCAAAGGCTTGAGAGAGGCTTGAGATAGACTTATTGAGAGCTTTGGGCGCCTTGAGAGGATTATTGAGAGCTTTTGCCAATGGTTTTTTGAAAATGATTGTAGAAAACAATATTTTATAAGGCCAAAATCCTAATTTCTTAAAATAACAGGGTTACTTATGTGGTGGTGAGTCACACACTAAAGGAAAACAATTTAAAAAGTAAAAATGTTTAATAAGTCATTGAGGGTCCACTAATGCATCATAAAAGTTAATAAAAAAACCAAAATTCACATTGTTTTAATGATAAAACATATTTTTTTTGAACATGTCATTTAGAGTATTTTATTACATCACTATTCGGTCATTATGTTGTCATAATACAACTTATATATTTAACGGTATTTAATTCATACACTAAACATTGATTGTCAAATAAAATTATGAAAAAATCATCATAGGATTATTTCGACGTCCTGATTCCAGAATGAATATTTATTTTATCTAAATAATTTTATAAATATGTTAATTTTCTATTTTAAAATAAAAACTGACATTTATAATAAATTCATGGGTTTTGACAAAAATGGTTTTCAATCCTTAATAAAAATAACAAATAAATTGATAAAATTATTCAATAATTTATATTTAATAACAATTAATTTAATAATAATATTATTATTTTATTATAATATTAATCAATAAAAAATCAATTAATTTATCAAAATATATTTCATAGTTTAATATTAACTAAAAATGCTATTTATTTTTAAAAACTATTTTTAGGGAAACAATAACAAAATTAAATTATATTAATTATTATATACAAAAATAATGTACATAACCACAGTTCTAGGGTCTTGTTACATAACCCCTTAAAACAGCCTCAAAAGACCTACGGGTAAGGTGGGCTATGGTGACAGACTCTTGGGGTGGCTCAGTTTACATTGTGGTGTGGTGATCTCTATCAACACCCACATCTCCTATAAACTATATAGTTCGAGCATAACTTGTTGATGCTTAGATATTCCTTGGTCAAGAGAGAGACCTAATGATACCACCTCTTTTCCAATCTCAAACAAATGGGATTTGTATGGATCAACTCTATTCGATGAGGCCATCACTTCCTTTCTATGAGTAAATTTGATTGTTAAATCTCTATATTTATACTAATCATGTGATCATTATTCATCAGCCATAATAGCAATAGTCACATTTCAAAAACATAAAAAAAGGAATTTCATATGGTTTACATTACCATTTTACATAATAATACATTTTAGAAGACCATGATGAATTTCCATTAATGAATGTTTGGGTCGTTACAATCTCCCACCTTAAGAAATTTCTCCCTCAAAATTTCATTTTACATTCTAGGATATAAACATATGTGGGTACTTTTCCTTCATTGCTTCCTCCACATACCATTTTTCCTCTTCGTACTTATGGTTTCACCATAGTACCATGACCAGATTAGTAGTCTTGTTGCGTAGAACATTGTTTCTATGATCCAAGATCCTCACTGGATTCTCCTCATAGAAAAGATCTTCATCCATCTATACCACCTCAGAAGAGAGTACATAAGAAGGTTCTGGTATGTACTACCTTAGGAGGGATACCTGAAATACATCATGTACATTATCCATGATAGGTGGAAGTTCTAGTAGATATGCCATAGCCCTGACACGATCAAGAATCTCGAAGGGGCCGATGTACCATGGACATAACATCCCATTCTTTCCAAACCTCATGTCCTTCTTCCATTGACATATACGTTGAAATAACATGTCTTCATATTTAATCTCAAGGTCACATTGACGATAATCTGCATAACTCTTCTGTCGACTCGGGGCTTCCTTGATATGCTGCCGAATGGTTTTCACGTTCTCCTCTATTTTATTGGCCATTTCTGGTTCTAGAAGCTTATGCTCAGTGACTTCTTCTCAACATGTCAGTGTTCTACAACTCTTCCCATACAGGGCTTCATATAGCACCATTCAGATGCTCGAGTGGAAAATGATGTTATATGATCCATAGAAATATGTTGATCCATTCTTCCTTTGAAGTCCATTGAGAATGCTCTCACCATGTCCTCAAGTGTTTGGATAGTCTGCATAGATTGGCCATCAATTTGAGGATGATAAGTCGAACTAATATTCATCCCAGTATCTAAATCATGATGAAGAATCTTCTAAAAACATAGAAGTTAATCATGGATCTCTATCAGATTAATAGATAGTGGTACTCTATGTAGCCTTACCACTTCCCTAATATATATTTGTGATACTTAATCCAATGATAAATACTATCTAATCGTGACAAAGTGAGTTGTCTGTAATATGATCCACAATGACCCATCTAGCATTATTTCCTATGGAAGTCCTGGGATGTCCGGTGAAAAAGTCCATGGTAATGTTCTCCCACTTCCATGATGTTATGTTTAGTGGTTGCATCATCCCATTAGAATTTTCTCTCTCAGCCTTCACTTGCTAGAATACCAGACACATTGATGTATAGTCGACAATCTTCCTTTTTATATTGTCCAATCAAAAGTTTTCTCAGACGTATCTATACATCTTTATGATCCCTGGGTGGATTGAGATGGTCGATCTATTTGAATCATTCAATAGATATTTCTTTGTCTCTACATCGGATGGTATACATAATCGCATCACAAATATTACAACTCCTTCCTTTTATACTTTGAAATCAAAGGGTTTCTCATTTCTAATTGCATCGACCCTTTTATGAATTTCCACATCTTTTCTTCGAGAATCCTTTATAATCTCCAATTGGGATGGTTGAGAAATCATTTGAGAAAATATTGATGATTTTCATCCCATAATTATTACCACGACCATCCTTTTCAAATATATGGAGATCAAGTACTTTTCAATTATCGTCATTGATAAATATTCATGATCCCTTATACTTAGAGCATCTGCCACCTTGTTTGCCTTACCGGGATAGTGGTGGGTTGAGAAGTCATTATCCTTGATAAGATATAACCATCTCCAATGGTTCATATTAATATCTTTCTGTGTGAATATATATTTTAAACTCTTGTGGTCAGTACATATCTAACATTTCTCCCAATAGGGATAATGCCGCCAGATTTTTAAGGAAATGATCATAGATGCCAACTCCAGATCATGAGTTGGATCGTTTTTCTCATGGATTATCAAATTCATTGAGGCATAGGATATCACTTTATCATTTTTCATTAGCACACAGCCTAATACTTTTTTTAGAAGCATCACTATATACCACAAATAGTTCACCACATGCAGGTAAAGTGAGCACATGTGCATTGATAAGCCTCATTTTTAACTCCTCAATGATTTCTACACATTGATCAATCCAATAAAACATTACTCCCTTCTGAGTTATCTGGGTAAAAGGTTTTGACACTCGTGAGAAATATATCACAAATAGTCAATAATATACAAATAACCCCAAGATGCTACAGATATCAGTAACTGATGTTGGCCACGACCATCCGTCTATTGCATCTATCTTCGAGGGATCGAAATATATCCCATTGGTTGTGATGATATGACCCAATAATGAGACCTTATTCAATCAAAAGTCAAACATTATGTACATTGATTATAGATTCTCCTTTCTCAAGGACTCTAGTATTGTTCTCATATTCTCCACATTATCCTCCATGGTTTTGGAGTATATTCGAATATCATCTATAATTACTACCAAAAATTTGTTGAGGTAATCTCTAAAGTCTCTTTTCATCACGTCCATAAAGATTTGTAGAGAAATAGAGAGTCCGAAGGGCATTACTTTGAATTCATAGTGCATGTATCTTGTACCAAAAGGAGTCTTGGGGACATATTCCCTCTTCACCTTTAAATGATAATATCCAGAGCACAAATCTACATTGAAGAATTATTGTGCTCAACACAGCTGATCAAATAATTCATCAATCTGTGGAAGTGGATACATGTTCTTTAATGTAATTTTGTTATGATCACAATAATTGATACAAAAGCGCATTGACCCATCCTTCTTCTTGATGAAGAGGACTAGTGCACCCCATGGTTAAGCACTTGGGCATATAAACCCTTTATCCAGATTCTCCTATAGTTGTTTCATCAGCTCTTCAAGCTCCAAAATATAAATTCAATAGAGATTCTTGAATTTTAGTTACACTCTAGGTATATGTTCAATTGAAAATTCAACATCTCTTATAGGTGTAAGACCACACAATTCCCCAAGAAACACTTCAGCGAATTCCCTCACAATAGGAATGTCTTCATGGATGGTTGCTTCCTTATACACAATAATCTGATCTATATATGTGTGATCACAAGGTACTAATATCTATGCATGAGATGATGGATCTAAAGAAGATTCATCCTTCTCTTTTAACATGTATAGAATTGGGGGTCAATTCTCCACATGGAGAGTGATTTCCCTCTCATGGAAATTTATGTTGGCTATATATAAGGATTGAAAATCCATGTTGAAAATTGCATCAAATTTTACTATAGAGAGTATGACGCTGTTTTCTGAGCAGTTAAATCCACATATTTTGATAGGGGAGGAGTTATATTCACGGGATGCAATGATTTCCCCATTTTTCATACTCAACGTAATCTTTACTTCAGTGATTTGTGGTGGTGATGGGATTGTTATATTAAAATTTCAAGATATAAAATAATGTGAGGAACCAAAATCAAAAAGTACATTCACTATCCTTGAATGAATAAATATTTTACCTATCACCACATTATTGGCAGGGTTTGCTTCAATTGTAGTGATGGAAAAATCTCTCCCTTGCTAACTTGGAGGTTTTTGGTTGCCTTTGAAAACTTGTGTCTTGGTGCCCTGATTTTCATGGTGACCTAGTTCTTTGCATTTATTGCAATGAACAATGCATTGAGAGTCAAAAAGAGCAATAGTATCCTCTGTCACAACCACAGGGTTTTTAATGCAGGAAAATAATTTATCAGTTCCCATATCTTCCACACATAAAGAATTTCCTCTCCCCCTTCATGCAATTTTTGGGATGCTTCTTTCCAAACCATTGGCATGTGGGGTGATGAATCTTCTTTAGCATCATTGGTTTTATCCATCGGAATGATAGAATTGAAGTCCACCTTACACTTCTTTTCCCTATGATACCCATGTGATTCTATGATCTCCTTTTCAACCTTGAGGTCCCCAAAAAAATTCCACATAGATGTTGAAGTCACAGATCGACGGTGATTTATATAGCCTAGGCTTCAACCCACCAAAGAAGCTGGCATCCTTACATTCGAGGGTAACAACACGGTCAGAGGCATATCATGCAATCCTTTTAAATTTTTCCTGGTACGCTCTGAATGATTCGTTGACTTTTTTCATGAAGGAAAGGAAGTCCCTTTCCATCATAATCTTAAGGGTTGTGGAAAATATTAATCAAAAAATATCTTCTAGAAATCCTTCCATTACAATGCCTCGACATTTATCTCTGGCTTCATATTTTTGGTCAATGTTCACCATTGATCGGCTTCACACTCTATATGATAAGAAACTAGAAAAACCTTCTCTCGTTTGGAATGTTTAATGATGGAGAAGATATTTTCAATGGTGTTGATCCATTGTTTGACGATTGCAGGATCATATGATCCCTTACAAGTAGGTGGTATTTGTCTCATGATCCTCTCGATAGCGACATTTTCATTCTTAGGGGGTTTGAACATTCATATTGACCCATGTTTCTATTAAAATCATGAGTTAACTAAGAGTGAATCGTGACAAATTTTGTGATTCCTTTTCTCGTTGGATTGGGAATCTCCTTAGAACAATCACCGCATTGATTATTACATCGGCTGTTAGCCCACGTCCTTCAATTACCATCCATTGGCTGGAATAAAAGGAATGTTAGGGGTAACACATAAAGGATAAACCAAAGACAAAATAAAATTGATGACTTATAAATATCTTTTATTTCCTAAACATTTGAATTTATTGGCTTCATTATGGGTTATCCATGGTCTACTTTCTGATAGATATTTTTTGGGATTTTTTTTATTCATTTAATAATGGTTCATACTATTCTTTTGAATTTTCGAAAGTGTATCCTCATGTATTTTCGTTACCAAGAGTGCACCAAGGCCATTTGTCATGCACCAGTTCTTATATGAATCTACCTCAAAGCATTGTTTTCGGTTTTTACCCAAACGATACATCTATGCCAAAGCCACCTCTACCTGCACGTATCCAAACAAGAATGTATTTTCCTGATAAACCAATCACTCAATACTTACAAAAAACAAAGGGATCTTCTTATTAGTCTTGTCTCTAAGGCTTCCCTAGGGTTTCAAAATCCTAATCCCAAATATAATTAAACCTACACTCTGATACCAACAAGGAAAACCTTGAACTTTTATAACATTTATAATCATGATTTATTACATAAAATTCACTTGATAAAACATAGAAGATGTGGATTTATATTTTCTTTCTGGATTAATATCATTACATAACAACATAAAACATAAAATGTTAAATCATTATTGAAAAATTATATTACATAACCACTACCTTCCCTCGTACTTAGCATTGTATGGGACATACTGAGGACATGCATAAGAATAGGGTGATCTATAAATACCATTATGGGAATAATGATGTAATATCATGTGGAATAAAATACATGTTAGACAATAGGCATATCATAATATAACAAGCGAAGCATAAACATAAATTCCTAATATATCATTATAATCATAACATGGAAATGTGGCAAGAACTCTTAACATGGAACTAGCATGAGCCAAGTGTCATTGGACATAGAGCATTACTAAACCCTCATTACACGTGAAGCATGAGTAAAAACACATTTCAAATAAATTATCATGATTCAAAACCCATTTCACATAACATATCATGATACTATACTTTATACAATGCATTGGAGCGCTACCAGGGCACACCCTTCTTAAACATTTAATTGCATACATAAATGTGCCAAATTGATCATACAATATCTAATCTTTCAACATCAACTTTTATTCCATGGTAAATAAATGTGTAATGCATACATGAATGAATTTAAAAAATAAGTAAATGTGGGTTACACCCAAAGCATTTATAGTACGCTTCCATTTGAATAATGCAATAGCTCGCATTGTATGCAACTTCAATTTCTAACACAACAAAACCAATCAATCATGCCATTAAGAATAGTAATACCCTAATTTTGAAATTTTATAAATTTTACCTTCCAAAAGGAAGTTTAATTTTGGATTATGAATATTGGAATTATCCTCAAGTGAATTTTTTGTATTTTTCTGGGAACTTACAATTTTTTTATGGATAGTTATAATTAGTAAACTTTAATTAAAAACAACTTTTTTAATAATAATAATTTATAATTATAAATTAGACAATTGAGTTTTTTAAAAGTATAATTAGAATATATTTTTATCATTTAATCTAATGTTGGTCATTTTATTTAATTTAACATTTAAACTGGACAAAAACAAATGTCAATCTTTTGATAATAATTTTTTTTAAAAACACGCTTTTTATTTTGACAGCGGGAATTAATTTTAAATAAATATATGAAATTATGTGTTATTAATTTAGAAAATTGGATTCCATATTTTTAATAAGGATTTCCAAATTTTTTAAATAGGTAAATTTTATTTTTATACATTATGAATAATTATTTCAATAAATATTTTATTTTCCGTGGTTAAAGGGTAAATCAGGTAAATGAAGATAAAAAAATAAAATTATAATAATATATAATAAAACCAAAACGTGTTTTAAACCTATTTGATAATGCATGTCCGACCATGGGCATCCTTGGGACAGGTTTGGGACCCCATGGAGCCACTTGTAAGTGTAAATGACACTTTATATTAATTATGTTAAAAAGAATACAAAAATGACACAAGCATGTATCATTTCGTAAAAAAAATTCATAATAGTGTTATCTAAGTTATATTTTCTACTATATATATTATTTATAAAGATAAAAATATTTCCTACATTATTTTATTTTATTTATAATTTTTATACGTTGAATAATTAAAGTAATTTATGACACAATGATGATTCAGTATTTTCATTATTAATGAATGAATCAAGTAAATGGTATTATAAATTTTAAATTAAATATAATTTGGATGTTTTGATTGCATAAACTAAATTTATTGGTGAATATGATATGTTAGGATGGATTCAATGTTTCTTTTTTGAAGTAATAACATTTTGATTATTTTCACAAAAACAAAATATTAAATATTGTCAAAATAGAGATAAATGTGTTTTTTTAAAATATTATATTATTAATTGATATTATATTCTAAAATTTCTAAGGATTGGCTAAAAAAAATTATATAATTATATTTATATCATTAATTAACCACTTTTGGTTCACGTGGAGGCATTAGTAATTTTATTAACCTTATAATATATAAATACAAAGAGACATGGTAAATGTCAAACAAATTAAGTAAGAGTTAAAAATAAAACATATGGTTAATATAATGACCCAAACCAGTCTAAAACATATTGGTTGAGTGTATTTAAACCTATACCATCCATATCCTCAAAATAATCACCTTTTAAGCCATTAGAATCCGAAAATGATTTTATTATAAAATATTATTTCACTCTTTTCCTATGGTGCCCCTCACCCCTCTTATAAAAGGGCACTCCACATTATTTCAATTCACACCTTCATAGCCATTTGTCTCGGACAAAAAATTCCCAAATACCCTATAAAAGGTCCTCCCTTCATCCTAGAGTAACTCCTTTAGTCATATATCCATCTTAAAGAGCATGTTTTATCTAATCCAAAGGATGAACTCGAAAAACAGATAAATATTTCACCACCTCTTTCAAGTTCTATTCTCCTTTAACTTCTTCTTTCTTTGTTATTTCCTTTATTAAATAATAACACTAGTATATTAAATAAACTGTGATGTTATTATAAATATGGTTCAATCATATTCAGTATTCTACCCATCCTTTGAATGACATGTCACCATATGTGCGTGCGTACGGCTTACCGTCTCCACGTCGTGGTGTAATTGTTATTCAATGCAGTATTATATGGATCGGTATGATAATGATGTGTAATTGATTGTAATAAGAAATATAATATTATAATGATTATGTATATATGATATAACATCCAATTACAAACCTTTTAATCATTCAGGAAATGATATTGTCACTCGTGCATACGTACGGATTACTGTCACGATGACGCGATGAGATTCATTTCAACATTCAAAATTAATCGATGATTATAAAAACATATATTATTAATAAGTATTTAATATATGAAAATATAATTCTACTGGAGATATATATATTTATATATATTTACTTACATATAGTTTATTCACATACATCCATTCAATACGATATGAAATTAAAAACAACGTTTATGCGTACGT
Organism: Viscum album; assembly: GCA_963277665.1. Lineage (NCBI taxonomy): Eukaryota > Viridiplantae > Streptophyta > Magnoliopsida > Santalales > Viscaceae > Viscum > Viscum album. Next base: position 407,805,378 of record OY728128.1, on the reverse strand, counting down.
ACAACCTACCATCCCCATAAACGGTGTTTTCCCATTCATATATCCATCTAATATAGATTTTTATGTTCTAAATATATATTATATATAAATAATGTATTATATTATGGAATTATTGAAATCCTGATCAAAATGATATGATCAAGAGTAACAAGTTAAAACATGTGCGATAAAGAATGTTATTATTTCCCAAAATGTTAAATTAACATTGAAATCATTGTTATATGGGTAGTATAAAGTCCTAAATGAATCATGAATGACATAATAAATATGGTTCTGGTTCTGGTATAATTTAATAACATACAATGGTCATTATATATGAGGTTAAACATACCCTCAACCAAAGGAAAGTGCAAGGTAAGGGTTATTTCCACAATCTCATTATTTTCCATGATTGTTCATTTGTAAATATATTATTGGACATACATATTATAGATGACCATATTTCAAAAAAATGTTTTCAAAAGGAAAATTTTAAGGTTTTATGGGAGGTCTATTGGACAGGATCATTATTTTTAATGTTTTAATGATTTATCTTTCTAAACTTTTTTAATTAATGTCCATGTTTTCAAAACAGTTTTAAGGATTTATTTATATGGTCATGAATGTTTTGAAATGATATTTATTTTCAGAAGTTTCAAAGTTGTATGGGACACTTTTATTCCATAATTCCTTTTAAATGACTTACTTTATAAATTCGGATACTTTTAAATGATTTCATGAAAAATGGGTATTTCTCTCAAAGCATTTTATAGATAATTTTCATCTATGTCAACATCCTTTGATGGATTTTAAACTAGATTGAAGTTAATTTATTATGATTAAAATCTTATGTATTGTATTGAAGTGTTTTTTATATGTTTGACTGTGGATGTGATATTTTTATACCATTCGTTGTTTAAAGATAAGTTATTGAAATTTTGTATCCTAGTTCTAATATGAATGATTATGTTATGTTTCAAAATTTCCATCGGAGTAATGTAGTGGACTTAGTATGTGATGGGTGGGGACCGATATAACTCCTCGATGCATCTATCGGTCTCATTGATACAAAATAGTGGCATGGCATAAGGCCGTGGCAAAAAAAAATATTTGTAGTCTTGGCAGGAGGCCTTGAATATGTGGTAATGATGTCCGGCATTGGGCATTCCATCATTATGAAATTAGTTATTACATGTGATTATTCAACTAGTATAATATCTATGTGCATGTTTATATGGAAATGTTTGATTTATTTTTTCCATATTATGTTCAATTTTATGTTTAAAAAGCTATGGTTTTTATTTCACATATTTCAAAAAAGATTACAACTTCTGCTAAATTATTTACCCTTATTTAGCATCTGAGCTCACCCCTTTCTATGTTTTATTTTTCCCGGGATACTAAGAAGTGTTTTATGATTGAGATGCAGAGTTATTAAAATGGAACAATGGGGTTCTGAATGGATTATTTACGTTGTGGTTTATGTTATAATGAGTAATGTAACATTCATGTTTGTAGTCTATTTTCCAAGACTACTAAACTAATCGGTTTTTTGGGACATGATTAATTGTAATCATACAAATGTATTAAAATAATTCATCGACTCTAGGTAACTAGGGTCGGGGAGTTATAGTTGGTATCAAAGAAAGGTTAGTAAAAACCTTGGAATCTATATTTTGATAAACTCTGATTAGATCACATTACCCTATGATAAATATTTATGATTAGTATAATAGAACATTCTAGAATATCCGTACTATAAATATTGTGTAAGTTTTCTGAACAATACATCCCTATCTAGAAACGATCGGGTAGAGGTGGGTCTGGCACATATGTACCATGGGGTAAAATCCAAAAACACCGTATTGATCTAGACTCAAATGGGAACTGGTGGATGACAACGGGCCTTGCTGAACTCTTGGTTATGACACTCCGGGGGATATGATTTAGATAATTAAAATTTTCATAACAAACCATTATGACGGTTTTATGAGTATATAACTCCTCCAATAAAGAATTTGTTTTATTATGAATTATATCCACAAACTATACAATTTATATTATGCATTTTACATGTTTGGAAATATGAATTGTGATTCATAAACTAACCTAGGGTATGACATTGTTTAAAAATGTATCCTAGTAGAAGGAATGTTAACTCCAGCAATACGTATGATCCAATGAGTAAGAAATATCTTATATTTCATGGTATTAAGAAAACATTTAGAACGGAAATAGTCTCCCACGTAATCTCATCATATGAAAAAATAGTAGCATGTATTTATAAGATAAGTAATGAATTATATAAGACCTATGGATTTGAAGGGAAGACAGAGAAACAAAGGATGGAAGAGAGAAATATGGTTAAAGGGAAGATGGGAAAGAAGGATTTTCCCATATCTGATAACCGTGGAAAAAATCACCTTGGTAGATTCATGAAGGGAATGGGAGTTTGTTATAAGTGTGGAGATAAAGGAAACCATGTATGTTATTGCAAGGGAATGAACAAAAGTTTCAAATGTACAATTCTTCATCTAATGTGTTGGTGTCTTTATAGTGGTTTGATAAAAATCTTTCCATAAGTCATCTTATGCCTCTGATTTGGTGTTTTGGTTTGGCTCTGTCATGTGTCTTTAATGGTGGATCCCCTTGGACACGTTGCATTACATATGGTTCTTGTTTTGGTTCTCACATAGCCTCAAAGTGATTTTTATTAGGTTCTCAGTCACCCATAAAGTGATTTATTTGAAAATACAAAAAAATGTTTGGAGATACAATCCTTCATCTTCAAGGAGTTGGAACAATACTCGAATCAATATCCCAGTAATCAATGTATGTCGCGAATGATGCTATTGGATAATAATCAAGTTATGATACTACCACAGATGAGAAGGAATTACTAGTGTTATTATGTTGTTATTAAAGAATTATTTCATTTAAGTGTTGTATCAATGATGTAATAGAATTAAATAACGATTTTACTAGAGTATTATTTCATTAAGGACATGAGATATTATAGTTCTAAGAAAAGTGACTCTACAATGAGGTAAATTTTTTGGAAATTACATGGTTGATTAATAGATAAAACTTAATATGGTCCTAATATTGTGGAACTGATTTTGGAATAAGATATGGTTGATTTGGATAAATTATATTGGATTTTCTTGACTACCTTGAAAATGATTAATGATTTCTATATTCAGTCATTGTAGGATTTTAAAACATTTTTAGATAGAAGATGTATGTCCAGTATTCTATAAGGAATAATGGAGCATGAATTTAATCTATAAGGTTTAATGGTAATTCATGATGTTTCAGTGTTTTAAAAGAATACATGATGAATGTGATCACATGTTTTTACGTGAAAAAAAGGATCCTCATTGTGTTTAACATCCTTATAAATTTTGGACTGTGAGTTTGGAAAAAATTATTTTGGATACGTATAAATGTTGGAATAGATTATGTTTTATATTTGAAACTATTTTCAAGATTAAATAATTTCTAGAGATTATTTTTAGATTATTATAAAAAGGACAACTCAGAGGTCAGGTGAGAATCTTTCGCATCTCAAAAACATGAACCCACAAAAGAAGGGAGACAACCGTGAATCACATAATACTGGAATACGTGATGTCTAGGTTTGTATGATGTAGTTTTATTTTAAATTTTCTAATAGATTAATTAAAATTTCATTTTTTTGGAACCATATACGGATAGGATAAATACAATATTTTTGGGTTCTATTACCTTTTGTAGTGAAAGATGAGTTTCTGGAAAAATTTTAGTAAAGAATGAAATTATACATGACAGGTAAGTATATTTCCTTACACACTTAGTAAACATCGTAAATAAATTCCTCAAAATTATTAAAGGTAATTGATAACAAAAATGATGTCGGTTATCTTTTCCTACTGGGGAATCAAAGATCGTTAAAACAATCACAGGTTGTTTATTTTCTGGTAGTTAACAATCTTCTAATCTTGTTTTCTACAACACTCCATTAGACCTTGATGGTTTTTTCTCCTCCATATCTATGTTATCATAGAATCCTAGTATTGGTTATATCGGGTGACTTTTGTACATCTCTTTCTTTCTTTTAAAGTTATATTTTTATAAACAATATTTCTGATGTGGGTTTTCCAGAAAGATATTTTCTATTTTAAACCGATTATTTTCCGAGAGTTATTTTAAATTTCAAAGAGGCAATTTATTGAAGGTGGGGAGAATGTAACACCTCAAGCTTCCATGGTATGCTTCCATTTGAATAATTCAATAGCTTGCATTCTACGCAACTTCGAGTTCTAACACACCACAACCAATCAAACATTCCGTAACGAATAACAATACATACTTTTTGAAATTTTCTAAATTTTATCGTTAAAAATTGACTTCATTTTTGGATTTGTAATTTCAAAATTATCCAACGATGATGTTTTGTTATTTTTCTGAGAACATCCAATTTTTCATGAATAGTGAAAAATACTAAACGTTAATTAAAAACAACTTTTTTAATAAAAATTATTTATAGTTCAAATTTATAATATTGAGTGGTTTTAAAGTATAATTAAAATATATTTTTACCATTTACTCCAATTTTGGTCATTTTATTTAATTTCACATTTAAATTGGACTTAGTCAAATGTCAATTTTTTATAGTTATTATTTCTTAAACACGAGCTTTTTTTGGACAAAGGGAAATAATTTTAAATAAATTTCTTCCACTTTTGTGTTTTTAATTTAGAAAAAAAAGATTCAATATTTGAAATTAGGATCTCAAAATTGTGTAAATAGATAACTTTTATTTTTAGGAATTATGAATAATTACTTAGGTAAATATTTTATTTACCATGGTTAATGGGTAAATTATGTAAATAAGGGTAACAAAATAAAATCACAATAATATATAATTACCCCAAAACATGTCCTAACCCTATTTTATGATTAATTTAAGACCATGTGAATCTTTTGTCGATTTCGGAACCCCATGGAGCCACTTGTAAGTGAAAAATGAAACTTTATATTAATTATGTTAAAATGAATACAAAAATGACATAAGCAAATTTCTTTTTGTAAAAGTATTTTTAAATGGTGTTATATAAGTTATATATTTGAATATAAATATTAATTAGAAAGATAAAAATATTTACTACATAATGGTATTTTATTTATAATTATTAGACATTTAATAATTAATATTTTATGACATAATGAGGATGTAATATTTTCACTATTAATGAAGGAATCAAATAAATGGTATAATAAATTTTAAAATAAATACTATCTAGAAGTTTTGATTCCATCCAAAAAAATTCTAGGTGAATATAAAATGATAGGATTTATTCGATGTATCTTTTTCTAAGTAATGATGTTGTGATGAATTTCACAGAAACCAAATACTAAATAGCGACAAAATTGACATAAATGAGTTTTTTTTTTAAAAATATTATATTATTAATTGGTATTATATTACTAAAAATCTAAGCATCAGTCAAGAGACTTATATAATTATATACGTATCATCAGTGAACCACATGTGGTTCTCTGGGTGGTTTATAGTAATTTTATTAACCATATAATAAATAAAAACAAAGAGACATGGTAATGTCAAACTAATTAACTATGAGTTAAAACTAAAAGATAAGGTTAATATAATGACCCAAACCTATATAAAACATATTGGTTGAGTGGATTGCAACCCATACCCACCATATCCTCAAAATAATCCACTTTTTAGCCATTATAAAACTAAAATTATTTTATAATAAAATAATATTTCACTTTTTTTCCTAAGGTTCCCCTCACCCCTCTTATAAAAGGGCACTCCCACTTCTCTCACTTTCACACCATCATAGCCATTTGGATAGGCCAACCCATGACCAAATACCTTATAAAATGTCATCCCATCATACTAGAGGCCCTACTAAATTCATAAATACATCCTATGTATCCCTTTTGATCAAATCAAAAGGAAGAACCTGAAAAAGAGGTAAATATGTCATCACATATTTCATGTTCCTTTATTCTTTAAATTCTTCTTTTATTGTTTTTTCCATTATAAAATAATAAATCCATTATCTTATATATACTATGATGTTATTATAAATATGTTTCAATCATATTCATTGTTCTATCCATCCTTTGAATGACATATCCCCATACGTGCATACGTACGACTTACCGTCTCCACATTGTGGTGTAATTGATATTCAATACATTATTTTATAGATGGGTATGATAATGATGTGTAATTGATTTAAATTATTTATAACATATAATTATTTTTTATATATGATATACCATCAAATTCTGAACCTTTTAATATTTTGGAAATAATTTTGTCGCTTGTGCGTACGTTCAGATTACCGTCTCCACGACGCAATGGGATTCATTTCCACGTTCACCATTCATCGATGATTATAAAAACATATATTGTTAATACATATGTAATATACGAAATAATAATTATACTGGAGATATATATATATATATATTCATATATATATCTTATTCACTTACTTCCATTCATTACGATATGAAAACAGAAACAACATTTATTAGTACGTACGGTCTACTGTCTCCATAAATTGTGTTTTCCTTTTCATATATCAACATATTATACATCTTTATATTCTAAATATATATTACATATAAATAATTTTTTATATTCTTTATGTATTTAAATCATGATCTAAATGATATGATCATGAGTAACAAGTTAAATCATGTGCGATAAAGAAAGTTATAATTAACAGAAATGTTAAATTATCATTGAAATAATTATTAAATGGGTAGTATAATGTCCTAAATGAATAATGTATGATATAATAAATATACATATGGTTCTGGTATAATTTAATAACATTAAGTGGTCATTAAAAATGAGGTTAAATGTACCCTCAACCAATGGAAAGTGCAAGGTAAGGGTTATTTCCTCTATCTCATTATTATCCGACATTGTTCATTTGTAAGTATATTATGGGTCATACTTATCATAGATGAACATATTTCATAAAAATGTTTTCAAAAATCATCTTTTAAGGTTTTATGGTAATTTCTATTTAACATGATCATCATATTAAATGTTTTAATGATTTATCTTTATAAACATTTTTATTTAATGTCCATGTTTTCAAAATGATTTGAAGGATTGTTTTATATGGACATGAATGTTTTGAACTGATATTTCTTTTGAAAAGTTTCAAAGTTTTATGGGACACATTGATTCAGAAATATCTTTTAAATGACTTACTTTATGAATTGTGATACTTTTAGACAATTCCATGAAAATGGGTATCACTCCTAAAGCATTTTACTGATCATTTTCTTCTATGTCAAAATTCATTGATGGATTTTAATCTTATTTGATGTTGATTTATTATGATAAAAATCTTCAACATTGTATTGAAGTTTTTGTGATATGTTTTACTGTGGATGTTTTATTTTTATACAATTCGTGGTGTATAGATAATGTATTGACATTTCATATGCTAGTTCAAATACAAATGTTTATGTTATGTGTCATCATATTCTTATGAGGAATGTAGTGTACTTAGTATGTGACAGGTGGAGCCCAATATAGCTATTAAATGAATCGGTAGGTCTCATGAAAAAAATAGTGTCTTGGAATAAGGCATTGGCAAAAAAATTATTTGTACTCGTTGAATGAGGCCTTTACTATGTGGTAATGATGTCCGACGTTCAGAATTATCAAATAATGAAATTAGTTATTACATGATATTATTCAACTAGTAGAATATCGATGTGCATGTTTATATGGTAATGTTTGATTTATTTTATCCATATTATGTTCAATTTTTGGTTTAAAAGGCTGTGGTTTTTATTTCACATCATTCCTTAAAAGTTTACAGCATTCTCTAATATATTTACCCTTACTGAGCATTTGAGCTCACCCCATTCTATGTTTTATTTTTCCCAGGATCACAAGAATTGTTTCATGATTGAGATGAAGGGTTAAGATAAGGTAAAAATTTAGTTTTCAATGGATTATTTATGTTTTTTTGTATGTTATAAAGTGTAATATAACATTTATGTATGTAATCTATTTTCCAATACTACTAAACTGATCGGTTATTCCAAACATGATTCCTTATAATCATACCAATGTATAAAAATAATGCACCGACTCTGGGTAACTGGGGTCTGGGAATTACAATGATCATTAAGTTCAATACCGTATATAGAGAAATTGTAATGGTATTCACTACAGAATGACTTTGGCATGGAAAAGTGTGGTGCAATTTCGGCAGCTCAAATGTGTGACATAAGAACCGATAAAAATTGTTGATGAGTGAGAAAGGGGTGTCTCATCATATTTACATGAAATTTCTTGTAATGGGGTCATATAGATCCATTTCACTAAAAAATTAATGTAATATAGATTCATGACACAAAAGAATTTCATTAATGTAAATGAGGAGAGAGAAATTTCTCTCGGATGTATGGGGGAGGTGTGAAACCATAACACAAAATTTATAATTGAAATTAATAGGTCATAACAACTTAAATAATATTAGAGAAAAATGAGAAAGGGATGAAACCCCTACATGGATGTATGCATCCAAATGCATGAGAGAGGCTTGAGAGTGGCTTCTTGGGAGCTTTGGGAACCTAGGTAAGATTCTATATAGAGGAGTAAAGAGGTTGGATGAACTCTAAAGGATTTGAGTGAGGAGGAAGTCGAAGCTTGGGTGGGTTTATATAAGAAATGAGAGGGAAATGTTTACTATTTAGGTTTGGGGCACCTCATATTAATCTACACAAAACCACAAACAATAAAATGGTTTTTCCCATTGTTTTTTCCAATTGGTAGTGGAAAAAATTATTTTATAAGGAAAAAATCAAAAATTCAAAAAATAATAGGGTTTAATATTTGGAGCTGAGTCACATACTCAAGGTTACCAATTTAAAAAGATATATTTTTTAATAAATCATGTAGGGTCCACTAATACATCAATAAATTATTAAAAAAATATAAAATCAAATTATTCTATGAATAAAACATATATTTTATGAAAATTTCATTTATATTATTTTATTACATCACTATTGGGTCATTATTATGTCATAAATCTAATTATATTTTAAACAGTAACTAATTTTTACCCAAAAATATGGCTTTCTCAAAAAATTATGAAAAATTCACCATTGGATAATTTTGATGTCTTCATTCCAGTAATAATATTCATTTTATCTATATAATTTTACAAATATGTTAATTTTCCCTTTTAAAATAAAAACCGACATTTATAGAAAATTCATGGGTGTTGATAAAAATGGATATTAAACCTTAATAAAAATTACAATTGCATTCATAAAATTATATGATAATTTAAATTTATTAAAAATTATATTTAATTATAATAATAATATTGTATTAAAATATTATTTTTTTCAAAAATCCATTTATTCATCAAACTAGATTTCGTAGTTGATTATTAACTAAAAATACTATTTGTGATTTAAAAACAATTTACGAGGTAATAATAATAAAATGAATGTGTATTAAATATTATATAATAAAATAAATTACATAACCATAGTACTAGGGTCTTGTTACATAACCCCTTAAAAAATCCCCATAAGACATAAGTGTAAGGTACGCGATGGTGACAAACTCTGGGGGTGGCTCAGATAACAATGCTCGAGTGGTTATCTCTATCAAATTCCACTTCTCCCATACCTCATTCCGTTCGAGAATAACCTATTGGAGATAGGAATGGGCTTGGTCATGTGCGAAGACCAATGAAACCACCTCTTTTCCAAGATCCAATAAATGGGCTTCGTATGTATAAATACTACTAGATGAGGTCATCACATCATTTGTCTGAGTTAATTTGATTGTTAAGGCCTTATATTTAAACTAATAACGTGATCACTATTCGATGAAAATATTAACCACTGTCACAATTCAAAAACATAAAAACATGGATGTGCATAGATTTTACATAACCATTTTACATAATAATACATTTAAAAATACCAAAAGAAATTTCCATTAATGAATGTTTGGTTCGTTACACCCTAGGCCCTCACTTCTATTATACTACCTCTAGTGTTTAGAGAGATGTTCCTGAGGCTAAGTAACCTAATTGGACCAAGGCACCCACAATGATTGATTTTGGTCTAGGAAATATAAATCATATATAGAAAAAGTTTTCTTTCCTTCCCTTTTTATTTGATGATAATATATTATAAATTAGTAATTCTTGGTAATTGGTCATAAGTTGTGCCTAGGTGTCATGAACCCATGTTCAGGTAAAGGTCGTGTTACCAAAAATATAATTTTTTTTCTTCTTTTTCTTATTACAGTTGAGATTATTTCAACATTGGGTGAAATACATGCTATGTGGTGTTGTTGAATATTACTATGCTTGGATATTTTCTTTCCTACTTGGGCAGATGATATGAGGGTAAGGAGAGTTGTTACATGCATCATTATATGCACATAGAGTTCACATGTCATGCATATTTCAATTTTATTTTGGGAATTTCAATGCATTGCATTGTTTGATATGTCTGTGTTTATTGAGTGATATTGTTATAGTAATCATATAATTCTTTTACTCTTGTTTGCAATTGAGGGATTTTTTTATCTCAATTCATTTGGTTTATTGGCCCTCATCCGTTAGGAGTAGTAATTTATCGAGTCGATCTAATTTTATATAAAAAAGGGGTGTGTTTTCTCGTGATAGGTGTATGGTAACCGATTCACTAGAAATTGAATTCTATTATAATGTGAAACATGACATCTAAAATGAAATGGATTCACATTCCTATCCATACATTTCATGTTAATTAAAGCTAAATGTGTTAACCTATAAATTAAATGAGAAACAAAATGAAAATTATAAATGAGAAAACACTGATACCTTTCCATATAAGTAGTAGTTGGGTTAATATTCCTTGGGTAGTGACTCTTTATACATTATTCTTCCACTAGTTATGATTCAATTATATTATTATGATTTTTCTAAGGCATGTGCTTAGAATATGTAGATCAATGCCTCCAAGAATTCTCCATATTGTATGCTAGGAGGGTGGTGATGACCATTCTCTAGAGGTAGTGGGCCTTATGCCTCCAGTATTTCTTCCAGAAGTTCCACTTGTGGAACAACATAATATACCTGATTTGGGCACATTGTCCCATGTTGGTGATAGTTTCCTATATCTGATACAATCCATGCATGGTGCTCCATGACATAAACCTATGCTGGATGATCAGAATCGTGACATTAAACTGTAGAACCCTTCTATTGTTTGAGGATATGGAGGTATGCAGGATAATATGTCTTGGATAGTGTCCATCTTATGTATCTTTTAGAATCTATATATTCTTGTAGATAAAAGAGTAATTAATTTACCTATAAACGAATCAATATTGAGCCTAGTGCTGGTGGGATGTAATTACCTAGTAATTAAATCATCAGGGCATGTTATGGGATGATTTCCATACAACCTTCTATGTTATGTTCATTCTGCAAACAATAAGAGCTGACAGATCCAGAGAGTTCATGCATCTCACCCAGGGTTCTATGTCTATCATGGTGTATTCAACATGGTTCATAGAGTTTCCACACATGTAAAATCTTCTAGCATGTTATTAGATTTCACGTGCTAGACACATTGAGTATTGGATCTAGTAAATAATTTGCACACATATTAATGACATTCTCTATCCTTCTTTTTTTATGTAGTCTATCAAGATCTTATCACTAAGCATAACCTAAGGGAAGGCAATAGTTTTGGGCATAGTGGTCAAGTGCTGCAGTAGGACAGTAGTTCTTTTTGTGGTAGTATGCATTCTTTCATGGTTCATATTCTAGGAAATGGAAAAGATAATATCAATATAGATTTCTCTAAAGTATATAATTAGTGTGGATGATGTTGGCATTAAAAGCGTCAATGTGATAAAGCCCCACTTGAGTGACGGTCTTGCGGTTGTATGAGTCATCTCCAACATTTCTACCGGACCGTCGACCTGCCTTCATTTGAAAAGGATCTTCACCAGATCCGCCTTCAGGGTTGAGTTGTTTTACACCACGTCATGCAGGGAGTTGGAATGACATGGGTAGTTCTGGCTGAAGAGGAGGTCTTGGTCGTGGTAGACATAGACCTAATCACTAGTTGCACCGTCAAAGTAGTTATGATCATGTTAGTCCATCTATTGAACATGGTCGTATATTTGGTTATTTGCATGAACTATATCCAATACCTGAGGATCATGATAAGAGACCTTATACAGTATGAGGGACTATTCATATAGAATCTACTATAATATCAGCTTTATTTGATATGGGTTTTTAAAACACTTTTATCTCTGTATCTATTTTGAAAAGTAGCAGAATATAGATACTGTATTACTATGGTGTAATGACACTAGATACACCATTAATAATATGAATGTAGGGACTATTATCGTGTAGGGATTATCCCCAAGAGTTGGGTAGTTCAAATTTATTATGGAATCTCTTTTTTCTTGATATGATAGGCTTTGATGTCGTTCTCTGGGTGGACTGGTTAGTGAGGTATCACAGTTTATTAATCTACTGTTTCCGTATTGAATCTCTTACATCACTATAAGATAGTGTTAATATATATAATGGTGAGTGAGATGTCCACACTAGTAGAACTCGACTTGAGCATCATGGTCTAGGTGGAGTGACCTCCCAGATTGAAAATCTCTTCATAGAGGATCATGACTTATGAGAAGATTATTTCTATCAAATAGTGGATTGTTTCAGGGATGTCCTTACTGATGATTTTTCCAGAGTACCTCCTTATAGATAGGTGCATTTTAGAATTGATCTTTTTCTTGGAGCCTCTCTATTACAATTCCCCCATAAAGTATGACACCTATAATGATTTAGGAGTTGAAGAGTCATTTAGACGTTTTAGAGGCCAATGGTTTAATACAGCCCTATACATCCTCTTGGATTTCTCCCCTTATTTTCACAAATAAGGAGGATGAAAACATTTATACATGCATGGAATATAGAATGTTGAACCATCTTAAGGTCGAGAACCAATATCCACTACATTGAATAGATGATCTCTTCGATCATCTCTAAGGAACCAAGGTATACTCCAAGAATGACCTGAGATTTGGTAATCATCTGATATGAGTCAGACCATTAGACATACCTCATATATCATTGTGTAGCATATATGGTTAGTATGAGTACCTTGTTATGTTTATCAATCGTACAAACATTCTCGTTGTTTTCATTGATATGATGAATAGGGTTTTTCATTACTATTTGGGTGATTTTGTTGTGGTAAATATGGATGACATCTTGGTGTATTCTGAAACTCATAGAGACCATTTCGAACATCATGGTATTGTTCTGAGTACAATGAGAGTGCATCATATTTAACAAAATCATTCTAAATACCTCTTCAGGATCTACAATGTTCACTTATTGGGTCAAATAATATAAAAATCTGAAATATCTTTTGACCCAAAAAAGTTCAGTGCTATAGTTTACTAGGAGAAGAACAAGAACATGTTTTACATAAGGATTTTCTTTGGGATGTTTTGATATTACATTAATTTCATAAAACACTACTTACATATTACATCTTCTCTTACATTAACTAAAAAGAATTGTGTCATGTTCCTTTTGTTAGAATAGTACAAGAAATTCTTTTGGACCAAAAAGGGAGGCTTGTCTTAGAACCTTGTGCAATTCTTCCCGGGATGGATATAGGTTATACCATCTACAATCATGAATCATAAATTGGCCTATTAGTTGTACTAATGGTGGAATATTGTGTAATTGTGTATGGATATTTGCAGCTATGGACTCATTATAGAAATTACCTAACCCATGACCTTGATCTAGGATTAGTTTATCATGCCTTAAATTACTAGAGACACTATCATTTGGGACACTTCTTTGGGGTGTACACAGACCACAAGATCATAAAATATATCTTTTCTAAGAGTTAATTTTTCCTCAGATAGTGGATATGGGTCTAATATCTACAATCCTTTGATTTTGATCTTACCTATATGCCTAGGAAGTATAATGTGGTGTTTGGGAGAAAACCCCAAAGGTTACATTGCAACATTTTTAGGTTGGTTGTTCTTGTTGAAAATGAAGGTTTCCATGGTGAATTTTTGGGTTCTAGAGATGCTATTGACAATCAATGTTGACAAAGAACAAAAACAAAGGAATATAAGATCTATAGGTGGTACAAAACAAAAAGATATAAGGTGGCGTCATTTCAATGTGTTGGAAAAATTTTTGGGGTCCAAAAATTAGTGATTGGTGAGCATTGAAAAATATGGATTTCCTTGAAAATCTATTCAAAATATGGAGAATGACTGAGTTTCAAAATTATAGGGTTCTTGATGTGGATTTTGCGAATACATGAAGAAATTTGATGGTGTTCTTCACGATTACGATGGGCTTTTCAATCGGTAGAGTTGAAGAGCATTGCAGTGGCGAATGGAATTTCAAGTGGACCATCGTGGATAAGGAGAGAAGGAATCGAAATAATGCTCCATGATTACGATGATCTCTACTATCTGAAAGATTCCGTGGTGCTTACCAATTTAGAGATAAATTTCGCGGAAATCTTGGAGCATCGTGATTTGCGGTGATGTGGTTATATCATAGCGTGGAGGTTTTTATGGTCGGTGTAATAGCTTATAAATAGGCCTCAACCCCCTCGATAGAAGAATAGAGTTTTCCATAAATTTTTTTGTCTCTTGACTCGCGATGGTGGCTTGCTAAGGAAGTGTTCATCACAAAAGGAGCTTCGTAGTTGGAAATTAATCTCTTTGAAAGTGTTGTGTTCCAAGTTGGCTCAGTGAGATTCATGATGGAAGCCTCTCTACAAAGGTTTATGCATCACAAAATGGAAGGATCATTGAATAGTTTTGTTTTAATAACAGGAAACTGGGGGCTTCATGAAGTAGGATTCTTTATGAAGGTATTTGCAAAAGGAATTTCCCAGTTTTTTATAGGAAAAGTGGTATTCATCAGTTGATGAAATTTACACTTCAATATATCATATATATACAGTGTATGATGCATTCATTAGTGGTAATGAAGATACCTACAGGTCTATAATCTATGATCATATCTTTTGATGAAGCAGTGAGATCACATCAGTTGAAAGAGCAATGTGTTCTCAAATTATGAGAGGTTATAAAATAGGATAGATAGTGAATCATCTTCGAACTTGTATATAATAGTGAGCTTATAGAAGATTTGGTACATAGTTACATCGCCAATGTATGCTCCTTGGATGTAGCACAATAGGGGTGAACAATGTAAACCTGATGTGTCCTATATATTTATTAAGATTCATTCATACATTGCAATGGGAATGAGAGAAAGAATTGGGATTTTTTTAACAAAAAAACAAGATGAAAAGGGGAAGTGGTTTTAATTAGTCATACCCTGAATCACCACCCTTCTCAGGATATCTAGCATAGTGGACCTAACATGGTTGTAGATGACCTATGTCAGAAAATGCAGGAACATGTAGTACACAAATCCAGTTGTGAATAAATGATAATGTCATTATTTTTCGAGAGTCATATAGATTTTCATGATAGTCATGTCCAGTCTTATCTCTCATCCTTGAAAGTTACCTCTTCTATCCATGAGTATGTGATGAGTAGACAATTACAGATTCAGAAGACTTGGTTCTCCATGAGAGTATATCAAGAGATAACCCGCATCCTAATTATTCAATAGATAGAGATGAAATCCTACATATCCATGGACTTGTTTGGGGCCCTATATGAATGAGATTTAATTTAATGAAAGTTTCCCACACCTCACAATAGGAATATCATCCAGGATTCTTGAAGATGTATCGATACTTTCAACAGTATTATTGGTGTCCTGGAATGAAATGATAGATTTAATGATTTATCACTATGTTTTCCACCTATTAGCATGTGAATCCAGAGCACCAAAGACCTTATGGATTGGTATAGCCACTTCCAGTCCTGGAATGGAAATGGTAAGATGTGGATATGGATTTCATTGTTGTCATACCAAGGTCATCATGGGGTAGTGATGCTGTATGGGTAGTCATTTAATGAATTATGAAATCATCCGACTAAATTACTATATGAGAAAAATTCGTTGTTGATGATATTCTAAGACTTTATATCCTTGAGATCATATGACTAGATAGGGTTCCAGAAAAAATTATTTCAGATAGGGATTCGTGTTTCACTTCATGGTTCTAGAAGGGTTTACAAGAAGTCTATAGGAACTCTTGTTATTCTAGCACATCATTTCACCCTTGGACTTATGGAAAAATTGTATGTAAAATACATTCACTAGAGGACATGCTCCGAGCTTGTGTCCTTCATTTTAGTGGTTCTTAGGGAAAGCATAACTCTTTCTTCAAGTTCAACTATTATAATAGTTTCAGGTGAAATTTGAATAGATCTATTTAGATCCTTGTATTGTAGGCCATGCCAACTACCTATATCCTTGCTTGAGTTAGGTGAGGCATGCCAACTAGGTCCTCGTTATGTTAAGAAGACCTTAGCTTGTGTTCTACTAATCAAGAAGTGTATGAATACTACTCAGCCTAGACAAAAATATAGTGTTGATCGCTATCAAGGAACTCTAGAGTTAGTGGTTTGGTATCATTTTTTCCTTTGGGTATCACCCATGCTAAAGAATAGAAGGTTTCAGAAGCAACAGAAGTTGTAACATCATTATGCAGGGACTTTTGAGATCATAGAGATAGTCGAGGTGATATTCTATCGGTTTGAACTACCTTAGAGGTACTGTTTAATGAATAAAATATTACATTTTTCTCAACATCACCAGGATTATGTTAATGTGTCTCATAAGTTTGATATCAAAAAAGTTCAGTTAGATGAAGACGACACCATTGTGGAGTATCTAGTATACATCATTGACCAAAACATAAAGGCTCTATGAGGATGGATTGTACTTATAGAATGGGTTCTACAACAGTATGAACAGGTAAAAGAAAATACATCAGAGAGGGAATCCAAAATACATTCTCAGTGGATAGACTTGTCCTATGATGCTGTTTCTCTAAACATGGAAGGTGAACTTAGGGATGAGTTCTTTTGATGGGGTAAGACTTTAAGCACCTTGTTTTTCACTAAGATATGGATCCTTTAAATTTATGTATAAATAATTATTTTAGATGTAATACAGATACAAAAGAGTTTTTAAAATATTTCACCAGTTTTCGGGGCATGTTTGGAGCCGAGATAACATTTTTTGGGAAAAACCTACTTGGCCTGCGATTTACAGTAAATTGTGAAGAGATATCGCATGGTTTGGGATACCATGTTGATTGAGTTTTTCAAAAAAAATATCATCCGCTTACGGTTATTGCATGTCCTTGTGGTCTAACCTTGTGAGCACCCTTTCCACCATGTTTACCAAGAGGAAAAACCATGCATAGACATTTTTCTTGGGTTAAATTCCCATTTTTTCCATAATGATCTAATTTGAACCGGTCATCCTCCCTAATCCATATATCAACAGGATTAAACTTTTTTACTCCCATTTTGGGGATTTCTGATGATATATGACAGTGATTCAATGATCTTATTCATTAGGGATCCATTTGATCTACCATTCATCACAATGTAAGTGCAATGCTAAGTACTCGAGTCCCCCTGATCCGTTCTTCTTCTCTCTTTCTCTCAACCATGTTGTAAATGTGTGAGTGTTTTCCCATTTTTGTAAGATCTGCTCCTTTTTAAGATGAATCATGGGACGATAGCGTTTTAGGGGAGTTGTACAACTATATGTTGGGTGGTCTATAACTCCTCCCTCAGGTTTTTTGATTTGGGATTTGTCGTTTGGGCCCCACTAATTTCATCAAATAATGTTATTTGTATTTATATTACAGGTTTGTAATCATTAGAACCATATCTTTATGATACATCCATATGTGTGATTAAAAAATGGTGGTTACGACCAAAACTCTATTCTTACCACGTAGGATGTTATGCCATAATTGTCACATTAGTGTTTTGACACATTTGAGTCACCGTTCCGGTGTTCAATGGATTCACCTTTCTATGTGTAAGAGTCTCTATATTAAATGAATTTCCTATAATGATAATATCATAATTTCAATTACCACGTGTGATCACCATTTAACCTTGCTAATGTAAGGGATTCAAATTGATAATTAAATTAGAATGATTAATTTGTTTCATATCCATAGCGCCCCATAAACCATTAATGGAAGGTAGAATATTGAACCTTGATTATGTAATATTCCTTAAATAGATTTAATGGTCGCATGAAACATATCATTGTCGCACTAATGAAAGGATACGGCAGAACCAGATGACTTGATAAAATGGTTCCATGATAAGTCAAATTATCACACTAATGAAAGGAAAGTCTTGAACAAAAGAACATATCACATGACATCATAATAAACTGATAAACTGATAATGGGAAACACATTAATTTTATTATTACATCATGGCCAAAATTTTCTGAACCAAAAAAATAACAATTCAATAATGTATGATAAATAAGGAAATTACAAACTAAAACACAACATTACAATGTGATTGTTAATAACATGGAAATATAAAGTCATAAAAGAATTATATATAGTATAATTAATATGAATATGGCTACTTATTCATTTAATTATGAACTTATATATATTATTGAATAGAATTTAATGTGTGAGATGAATCAATACTTAAGGTATGTGGATTTCTATTCTCACTAATATTTTCAATAGACATAGTCTATATTCCCCACTCATTTAATTTTTTTGGTGAATATATTTTCATTTGAAATATTACATCATGAATAGAAATAATTTAATTATTATTTATGTTTCCATTTATTTAATAATTTAATGTGGATTTTATGCAATATTTAATCATAAAATATGTTATTTTTGTTTCAATTTTCTTTTTTTAAGATGTATGTTATGTTCAATAACTATTTTATTTTAGGAGTTATATATACATCCATTTTACATTTAATATCATGAACCCACAAATTAACATGATATTTTAATTTTCATTTTATGTTATTTCTTTATGGGGCTTAGGATACAATGTTACTAATGTGGTAAAGCTTTCATGTTCCAATCTCATTATTTATTATTATATTTTACAATTAAGACTCTAATATTGTAATTTTATGATCAGTATATTTGTATTTATAATAAAAATTCTCATCATAATTTTTTTCATGATATATTCATTTAATGGAACAATCTTTCCACTCATTTTAGCATCATTCTATTTTGATATTTTTTCTATGAATATCTTACTCAATTCCTGTCTTTGGTTGGAAATCAAATAAATTTCAAAACCACTTTTTCAAAACATATTTTGTTTTTAAAATTTATAAATAATTAATTAAAGACAATTTTACTTATTTAGTAATTTTTTAAAAGTTTTAAATGAAATATTATTTTCATTTTCCTATCAAGGTAGTTTTTTAGTCTTTTTACTTTGAAAATGAAATATTCATTTAACATGTACAATATCTATGGATTAATGCACCATCATGACCATTAATTCATTGATGATTCCTATGAAATAATAAACTTTAATTATAAATAATATTTTTCAAAATTTTTTAGAAAATACTTGTTTTTTAAAATGATGTTTTCAATGAATTTTTTAAAAAATATCCACTATTTTAAATATAATTTTTCAAAAGGAGAAAGGATGTATTATATATTTTTTGTTTTTAATTATTAAAAAAAATTATTTTCAATCTAATATCACTTATGTTTATGATAACTATTCTTTACTGGGGGTTTGGAAAAATAATATAATTATTATTAATTTATTCAAGGGTTTATGTTTTTATTGGATGATGTTTATAAAAACCACTTATCTTCCCCAATTTAGACCATAATAAAATGATTATGAAACCCAATTATTTGCATGTGTTATACTATAATGATGTGATTATGATAAATAAATTATTTTCTATACTCCATGACATTATTTAATTTATATGATAAAAATATCATTTCAGGGGTTATGATATGATGAGTTATTTTATCTTGTATCCCATATATATGTTGATTTCATTATTAGATGGGTTTGGAAAATATCCCCCTCTAATGAATTGTATATATATTTATATATATCATGAGACATAGTTTAATGGGACATGGATTGAACATAGTATAATAATACATGGAAGAAATGAGGAGTGAACTTTGTATTGTAAATTACTATATGTAATATAATGGCAAGGGATGTGAACCATGGAAAATAACGATATTTTTTCTATAATTATTTGTATGACACAAATTCCATGTCTTATTCCAATATTATTTTTTCGTGGAACATTTTATTTGATTATCTTATGATTCATTTACAATAAATTTACAATCATTATGAAATTGTTAATTATTTTTTTCTTTGATATTCATGGTGCATTTTTCAAATCTTAATATCATGTTCTAAAACCCTTTTCCGCTTGTTATTATTATATATCTCCATTTTTACCAGTAATAATCATTTTACATAAACCATTCATAAATTTAAATCCTCTACGTTATGAAGAAAAAAATTATTTATGATATGTATATGATTCTTTATAGTTGTGAAGAGTGTAATGGAAAATGATATAACTCACTTATGGATCAATTTTTATGTCTCTAGGTTTCCAAAGTCATTAAAAAATTATGCCCATCATGTCTGTTTTTATGTAATGTAATAAATATACATAATAAATGATGCAATATAAATGAATGTTAATCATGCAATTTTTATTTTTGGTATGAGAGGATTTGTTATATTAAACATTTAAAACTGGAGTTCTAAATCCTTAGTGATACTCCACGTTACATTTCTAAGGATAAGTCTATGGTATTGACAAACTATAGGAACAAGTCATATAATTTTGTTAAAGGATAGAGTGAATAGTTTCCATGAAGTACATCACTTTTTGGATTTTTTTTAGATTTGGATTTGGAAAAAATTAACATAGTGTAAATAAGCCCAAGTCATATACATTTTAATGTATTTAAATAGAAGATGACAATGAATAATGTTTTATAAACATAATGTTTAATATATTATTTAATATAGGACATTATTTAGATATTATATAAGTGATTTTCTTTGATTATGTGGTTCCCAAACATGATAATTGTTACTAAAAATATTCTTTTTTGCATTTTTCAATGAATGAAACCCAATGGAACCACATTAATGTAGATCCCTATAAATAATGAAATTATTTTCCTAATGGGAATCCAATCATTATTGAATCTGGAATTTATAATACCTTAGATATATTCTAATAGATTTATCCAGATATGAATCATGCTAAACATTAATATTATAGAAGGAGGGAACAAAATTATTCATAGTCTATCATGAGGAAATGAATACCTTCTTTTTTAAGGCCTTATAACCACCCAGTGTATGAACAATGGATTAACACAACTGAAAATATATTTTCCACTATAAATAATTTAGATCATGAAAAGTTAATTATAGATGCCTTCAATTTTAATGGAGATTAATTTTAAAGGCAAACTCTTATCAAGAAGATGGGTAAACATAATGAAATTGACTCCAGGGATTCAGAAGAGTTTTACAAATTATTTTTCAATAATTACATTAGTTTTATTCATCATGAGATGATTGAAAAGTAGTTCTTTGAGCTAACGAAAAATTATGATGTATTTATCAGTACATTAAAGGATAATTTTACATTACTTTTTTAGGTATTCTTCTATAATTATCATCCAACATAAAACTTAGATTCATTGATTCTACAGTGTCATAATTTTTTTTAAATGATATTATATATAAGGTAATTTAGTATATAATAATTGATTGATTGATGTTCTATCAAA
Organism: Viscum album; assembly: GCA_963277665.1. NCBI lineage: Eukaryota > Viridiplantae > Streptophyta > Magnoliopsida > Santalales > Viscaceae > Viscum > Viscum album. The sequence continues at coordinate 407,783,544 of OY728128.1, read as the reverse complement.
GTATAAATATTGGTTGGAGTTATATCTTAAACTCATGGTTTTGACAAGAAAATGACTATGGAGTTCAATGGAAAATATAAAAACCATAGAGAGAAGAAGATCATATTTATTTATCTAGAAGGAGTGGGAAAAAGTGTGTGTGAAATTTTATTATGTATACTAATAAATATTTTCAGTAAGAAATTGAAGGTCATCCGAAAATGAATTGTTGAATATTTGGGAAGAACATAACAAAAAATGCGAATATGGGGAAATATTCACAAAATAAACATATTCAATTATTTATGTGTCCATAGAATCTGAATTATTCTATCTTGTTCCAAAACCTTTGGGTTACTAATTATGATCGATGTTAGTGATCTCTTAAGCAAAGGGACAATATAAAATCTATTTTGATAAATATTTATGAGGCAGGATGTGATAATGAAATGTAGAAAAGCACAATTAACAACAAATCTTATACTACTATTGTATTAATTGACTCTAGATCGAACCATTCATTCACATCTAATGAATTTCATAAGGGTGTAAAGATTCCACCCAAATTATTAGATTTAGAATTACTAGTGAAAACCCATAATGGTAAGATAATTTTATCTTTATTCAATGATTCCTTTATGATTGACATTGTTTAGAATGTAATTCTTATAAATTATGTATTTCTACTTCTTGTTTATTTTAATTCCATCATAGGCATGGATTTGATTTTTCTACATAAATTTAAATCAGTTTTTCTAGAAGGTAATTCAAATTTAATATTCTAAGAAAACTAGTGATTTGATATTAATTTGATGATAATTATGAAAATATTATAGAGATCTCAACCAATTTATGGGTATTAATTCCCATCCAAAATTCCTTTTTTATCTCTGTTGGATGAGGGAAAACTCCACATCAATGTTATTCCAAATATATATTAATTTTTGTTGTTTTTCTAAAATAATGACATATTCTTGTAATAAAACATGATATTGAGTTTTCAATAGAACTCATGCCCAGTTCCACAATAATATCATTGATGTAAAACATAAAAATCATGATTGAGTTTCGAGAATTGAAGATACAAACATATAAAATCGATGATACGGGATTAATTTTCCTATATGTGTCACCTTTGGCTGAACCTATTCATTTTATTACTAATAATTATGGATCAATGTTATGATACATTGATTATATATAATTAATAAATTTCATAATGAATAGAAAGTAAAATGTTCCCCATTATTGATGAATTGTTCGATCAGCTACACATTCCTCTACATATTTCCATGATCGACCTTTGTTCTTGATGTTATCAATTGATGTTTTAAAGGATGTCATAATATTTATGACATTCATTTCAAGGATTGGGAACTATGAATATATAGTGATTCCTTTTGGTCCTATGAATGTCTCTTGTACCTTTTTGGATTTAATGAATAACATATATAGAGATTACCTTGACCAATATTTGGAATCATTTATAGATAATATTATATTAAAGACATAGATAAGGGATGATCATTCTGACTACAATGTAATTGAAATAATGTCCCTCTGAAAGAAGGAAATATATGAAAAATTGAAAATGAGTTATTTTTTGGTTCAAAAGTTTTCATATTTTGGTAATATGATCTCCATATAGGGTATATTTGAAGATCCATCAATGGAGGAGGAAATTGAATGCTGGGTAAAACCAAAAACTGACACCAAGATCTTTAGTTTTATTGGTTTCGCATGAAATTATAGATGGTTTGGGGAGAATATCACATAAAAATCATATCATATTACCATTATAACTCATAATGTTTCTGTATTCATCATGATAGTATAAATTGAGGACAATTTCAATGAACTAATGAGATGGAATGATGTAGAAACTAAAAATACATTACCCTATAATGGGGAAGGGTATTTAATATATAGTGATGGATACAAAATGGGATTGGATTTTTTTTAATTAAAATGTAATTGTTAAGAATTATGCACCATGAAAATATATGATTCAATAGAAAAATGACACAACTCATTATTCGTATTTAGATACAATAATTCTTTTTATTAATGAAATTGAGGAATTATACTTATGTAAAAATATTATATATATGTACTATTAATTGATTTTTTAAGAATACATTCACATAGAAAGAGTTTTATATTATCCTTATAATATAGTTGTAGATGATTAATGATTTTGACTTCTCAAAAAAATACATTGATATGAAATCAAACAATTTTGTCAATTCATTGATTTGAATAGATCATGCTATATTATCTATGAAGAGAATAAAGAAAATGTCAAAAATTTATGCATTGAAAATAGATGGATCTATAATTATTAAAGGAAGGGAAACAAGTTATCACAATAAATTGAATATTAAACAATCTATCATTGTTAATATTAATGAGGTGAAAAGGGAAGACATTGAGATACTAAAAAAGGGTACAAATGTTCATATGATTTACCAAAACCAATATCGAATGATATGATTCTTGAAACTTGTATGAATTCTGTAAGAACCATAGCTTCAGATTTAGGTACGGTTATCTTTTATGGGATTTTTAAGGAAAAATGGAGAATCCTGAAATTTTATGTGGACATGTCGTGTACATTTTGAGCACACACTGTGTACACCTCCGCCACTCTAATTCGTGTGTTGGCCGAGACCCGGCCACACACACGGTGTGTATCTGGAAATTTTCAGAGTACACGTCGTGTACTTTAAGAATACACACCGTGTACTCCACTGCCACTCAAATCCATTTGATTGGCCATGTCTGGGCCACACACACAGTGTGTAAGGCAGAGGTGGAGGCCAGTTATTTTGGGGTACATAAAATTGAAGTACACGTCATGTACTCAAGAAGTACACGCCGTGTACCTTCTTTTTATTTCATTAATCGAACCGGGGTCGTGCCTAATAATCATAAACAACTTCTTCTCTACCTAATTCCATCCAGAGCATCCGAGGAGGCCGATTCATCTCTGAGCCACCAACCCATCATCGGTTGTCCAAATCAAACTCCAGCGAATACAGAAGAATCACAGTGGTGAGTTCATGGATCTTCTTTAGCTTCGTTTTTTGAATCTTCCTCTCACGTGAGTTATCTGAGGATGAGTGTTCTAGAATTTTTTCAGATCTACTACATTCTAGGCAGATTCACGGGCCGAGGTTCAAGTATATCGATCTACAAGGATCATGGTCGGTGGTTAGTTTCCCAACATTGAAGTTCTTTGAGTTTTGGTTGCAAAACTGTCGGATACCCATGTATCGGGTATCCCGGGTTAGGGTTTTGATCATGTATATTTATCTACCTAAGATTAATTGTATTCTTGAGGTTAATAGATTATTAATAATTGCTTGTTAGCATGTTTGAGGATCACCCAATGGGTCTTTTCCCTTATTTTGGTTGTTGTTTGCCGTTTAGAATGGTTTTCCTATGAGGTAACCCCTATTACATTACTAGTATGCATGTTGACATGATTGCATGTATTTCCTGTTGTTTATATGCTTATGGTTGAATTTTGTAGCTAGTAGCCAAGTAGTTTTTTAACTTACTTAGGGCTGCTAACAATCGATTACGCACACTTGGACTGCTCAGGGGCAAGAGAACCTGGTGCGGGATATCAATCAGGGAATAGATGATTAATTGCTTCCCTAGAGGGTCGGTTGGTTTTAGTTCCGTATGCAGGACCTACTTGGATTGGACTTTATGCTTCCTAAGAGTGTTCTCAGTTTACCCACGCATCGATACCACATAGGGAATTATACATATGTTCTTCCTCCGAGATTATATAGATATTATTGCAATACCATAGGGGAATTGACGTAAGTGCTTCCCAGAGTGTCTGTTCCTTGTTTGATTACTTGAATATAGGGGTCTTCTAGTTAAGCCACCCAGAGAGTCAGTGTGAATTTTCATGGTTGGTTTTGACAAGTCCACCAAGACAAAGAACTTGATTGGGATTTGTACTGCTTATGTTCGGTAGTCTCTTTAGATACCTGCTGTGTTACTCGATTATCTTGGAATAAGAAACATTGTTGGTTATCCCTGGTTGTGTAATTAAATTATTGTGAATGGAAATTTGTATAATTGTTTACTGCATTGTTTACCTTATTTTTTTCAATATTACTCACTAACAGTAGGGCACAAATCTTATGGTGGTTTCCTACTGGGATTAGTCTGACACCCTGTATGGGTCCTGCTTTTCAGCCCAAACAGATTATATAGTTGCAGGTTTAGGTAGGGGTTGTGTCCCTTCCACCTTAGGTACTTGATTTCTGGTCAGAGCTGGAGAGCATGGGACAAGGGCTTGACCCGTGATGCTGCTGGAGTTGTTGTTTACATTTAGTACATTGGTATCAGTTTTATTTCATCATGTTGTTTTGCTTACTTCTTTATATAGACACATGTACCATTTTGCATCATTGTTATATCATACCTTGCTTTTACTTTAAGTTCAGTTCTTGCATGCTATTTACTACTTCCGATATTGCGTATTTTTATTCTTCCACTGCATACTTTACCAAATGAGGGCATAGTTTCCCCACTGACTCACCAAGGCCCTCGTTGCTAGTCGACAGCCTCTGGCGTTTGTGGAAAACATGCTTGAGGTCAGGTGGCAAACCGGGTACGGGGTGCCAGCGGAAGGGCTCCAGATTTGGGTCATTACAAAGTGGTATCAAAGGAATTTTCCATAATTCTATTTCCTTACTATTTTTGCGACGATAGTTAGGTATAGGAAGAACTAGGTAGTTAGTACTTAACTATGACTAGGAGTAACTAACCCGTGTACATGGAAAAGCTATATTACCTCGTAATTGAAATATTCAGTATTTGCAAATGTTACAGTTTACTATATTTCACCATTGGGTGATGCACATGTTTTGTGTTGTCATAGTTTATATTATTATGTTTTTATTTGGTTGTAACCTAATGAGATCAAGGTGTGCCATCTCATGCATCATAAAGGCACTGGGTAGGAAATCGATGGTCCTGCATTTTACTATGCCATCTTGGGTGAATTAGAATTGCTTGTTGTTGTGATATATGCTGTGATAGTTTATGCATTCCATTGTGGTAGTTTCTGTGATATAAATACTTCTTGCCTTGATAGAGTATTACTTCTTTTACAGCCTGTTTAGAATGGGATCCAAGCTCTGGTCTTGGAGGTGTTATGGGACCTCGTGGATCAGAATTTGGTGGATCATTGTTTTTTATGATATTTATGAATTTTGATGATGCCATTCGTTGATTTGCGGGGAGTGTGGCCCCCACAGATCTGAATATGGCATATAGATGGTTGTTTTTTAGTGTTTCTGGCGTTCAGAGCAGTTTCAGAGCTACTTCCAGGAAAACCCCAGAATACACGGCGTGTACTTCTTTCATACACATTCTGTAGTTTTTAAACTGTGATACTATCTGTGTAAAAAAACACGGGGTGTTGGAAAATATTTGGAGACACACCATGTACCGTATGTACAAGTTGTGTGGTAGTCAACCGTGTACCCGACCGTGTCGACAACAACACTGGTCGGGAAAGCTCGTGTAGTGCATGATGTGTGTTATAAATACATTCCGTGTAGGTTTTATCAGGGTAACTAGCCGTGTCACAAACAACACGGGTCAGTGTTATCCATCCTTATACACACCATGTTTGTTCGGAACACACTGTGTAGGGGATCAGCAGTGTAGCCGGCTGTGTAACCTGCTACACGGGTTGTCGAGACTGTCTTGTACACACCGTGTGTTAGAAGAACACACCTTGTAGTATTATTCTACATACCTAGCTGTGTCACGAACAACATGGGTCGGTGTTATCTCTTCTGATACACACCGGGTTTGTTCAGAACATGCTGTGTAAGGGGATAGCCATGTGGCCGGCCGTGTAACATGTTTCACGGACCGCAGAATCATGGCTTGTACACGCCGTGTCCATAGTGCACATGCCATGTATTCTAGTTTTTGGAGGACTGTGAAGGTTAGATGTTCAAGGAGACTCAGGCTGGGGAGTGGTGTCCCGGTACATGCTGTGTTTTTGGACAACACGCCGTGTAGTCTGGAATGTTTCACGACCTATGGTGGAAGAATTGTAGTCCCATGTAAATGGCTTTATTAAACATGCCATGTAGTTTAAATAGACTTCGTGTAGTTTAGTTTATCATGTTTAAGTGTTTCTCTCTCCTGTTCCCGTTTTGTACTCTTGTGTTTTTTGTCCTTGTTGATCCTAAATCTGTAGTGTGCTTTTGACCTTTCAGGTTTATGGCACCAAGTCATTCTCCTGTTGCATGTCAGGAACTAGGCAGTGGCAGTACGCCTGATACTGCAGAGAAAGGACTACCTACAGTTTTTCCAATTGTTCTGGATATGGAACATGCATTTATTTTGGATACTAGTGTGGATGCTCATTTCATATAGGGTTTCTATATGTTCATACAGACCATCCATGGAGCTAAGCATCATGCCCCGTCTATGGAAGAGCTGACACGAGTCTTCCAGTAGCAGCATCCTCCCACTTTCATAGGGTATGGAGGACCTCAGGTTGCAGAGTCATGGCTAGAAACCATGATTTATATCTTCAAGCATCTAGAGACACCTCCATTAAGACGCGTGAAGATCACAACTTATATGCTACGAGAATCCACCAAGAGATGGTAGGATTTATTCTCACTGGTAGGGAACCATCAGACTATGTCTTGGGACTAATTCTAGTGTACGTTCTACGACTACTTCTCTCCAGTGATGTTGAAGGCCGAAAGGGCCAGGGAGTTCATGAACCTGCAGCAATGTACTCTTTCGGTTATGGAGTATTACTCCTTCTTCACTAAGTTACAACATTTCGCTCCCATTCTGGGAAATGACGATCTATTTTTGGCGAGGAAGATTGAGGAAGGCACTAAACTAAAGATAAGATCACAGGTGAACGTTATCCAGTTGACTTCTATTACTCTGATAGTCAACCATGCGCTGATCACTGAATGAAACATGAGGGAGATTGGAACATTTGACAAGGGAGGTTCATCACCCAAGGATGACTCGTTTCATACTGACAGCAGGAAGCGCCACCGAGGGTCTACTCGAGGCGACTCGATAAAGTGGGGTTAATCTTTTGGAGGACGGGAATTTCCTTCTAGCAACCCGGTGGTATGCTATCTGTGTGGAAAGAGTGAGAATAAGAATCCTATGTTCCCGAGAGATCCAGTGGAGTGACAAGCCTACGACAAGATGGGTCATCTACAGTGTTTTTGAAGGGTTCTTCTTCCAGCAGCAAGTAAGGGAGGAATTGTTTCTACCCCTCGTTTAGGAGCAGAATTACCAGTCCCACAGCAGACTGGGGCAGGAGTTGTTCAGGTCGTTCAGGCCAGGGTAGAGGTCACAGACACAGTATTCAGACTCATGGGGGATCAGCTCAGGGATATCAAGCTGCTACACAGGGCCACTATATTTGCCAAACACTTGCAATAGAGAAGATTCATCAGGAAAAGGATCCTGGACCTTCCACAGTTCGAGGTATAATCCTATTAGCCTTAGTTTTATCTTCTGCACTTTTCTATATCAGATATTCTCATTAATTTATTTCTGTGCACATTGTCGAGAGCCTTTGACTCACTGTCCTTACTTCTGAGGATACTTTGTCACTAGACACTCCTTTGGGACATAGAACTAATAATGTGCGTTAGTGCAAGGAGTAACCCCTTGAGGATGGTGGGTGTCACATCGTGTGGGACCTTTATGTCCTATAGATGAAATGTTATGATATCATTCTCGGAAAAGACTAGCTAGTTCTTTTTTAGGCCTTTGTCACCTGTTATCGCCACAGGGTGAGTTTCACGACACCAGAGGGTAGGTATTTTCTTCAAAAGGGCGAATGGGATGTCCAGGAAAGCAGAGCTAGACCATAGCATCATGGGTTGGGAAGAGTTACAGTCTATATTGCCAGTTTATACCTGGATGATTAGAGAACCTCTCAAATTGATTTTCCTCCAGTGCATGATTGCTTTCTAGATGTATTTCTAGAAGACTTCTCAGGTTTGCCTCCAAAGCGTGAGGTATATTTCTCAGTTGAGCCTGTGTCAGGAGCCACACCAGTATACATAACTCCTTATAGGATGGAAACGCCTGAGTTTCAAGAGCTCAAGAAGCAGATGGAGGAGTTTCAGGATAAGGGTTTCATCCAACCCAGTACTTACCCTTGGGGTTCATTTGTTTTATTTGCGAAGAAGGTGGATGGTACATTACGGTTTTGCGTGGATTATCAGATGTCGATCTAGATGACGGTTAATAACTGATATCCCTTTTTGAGGATTAATGATCTCTTTGATCTGCTTCGAGGATCTCAGGTGTTCTTGAAGATCGACTTGAGATCCGGCTATCATCAGCTGCATGTTAGGCCTTCCGATATACCCATAACAGCCTTCAGGAGCAGGTATGGCCTCTAATAGTATACAGTTATGTCTTTCGACCATTCGAACATGCTAGCTGTTTTCATGGCACTGATTAACCGAGTGTTCCATCTTTACATGGATTCCTTTGTCGTGGTCTTTGTGGACAATATCTTGGTGTACTCTCACACTCAACACGACCATGAACCCCATCTTGAAATCGTTTTGAGTACACAGAGGGAGAATCATCATTATGATAAACTCTAAATGTGACACATTTGGATGGATGATATTTACTTCCTGGGTCATGTCATCTCAGAGATAAGAGTATCAGTAGACCCATAGAAGGTGAGAGCAGTAGTCACATGGGAGCAGCCTATGACTGTCTTCGAGGTACGTAGTTTCTTGGGGCTGGCTTGTAACTATAGGTGGTTAATACAAGACCTCTCAGGCCTAGAAGAAAATTTGATGGGATTGACTAAGAAGTGGGTGAAGTTTTTTTGGTCAGAAGCATGTGACTCAACCTTCCAGGAGCTGAAGGGGAGATTAACTTCAGCACTGATTCTAGTTCTTCCAGATCTGGAAAAGATTTATAAAGTTTTTTGTGATGCATCTTGCATTTGTCTTGGAGCAGTGCTTATGCATGAAGATTTTGTTGTCGCGTATGGATCTTGGAAGTTGATGCCACATGAGAATAACTACCCTACACACTGTTTGGAGTTTTCTGCTGTTGTTCATGCTTTGCGTTGTTGGAGAAACTATCTCATGGGTGATCATTTCGTGGTATATGCTGACCACAAGAGCCTCAAGTATATCATCACGTAGCGTGACATGAATCTGAGACAACAGAGGCGGATCGAGTACATATAGTCTTTCGACTTCAAGCATGATGATACACCTCGGAAGGGAAATGTTGTGAGGGACACACTATGCTAGAGGACTCAGTTGTAGGCAGCTCAGGAAGCCAGCAGTGAGATGCAGCTCAAGGCTCTGTTCTTTGAGATAAATCTGGAGGTGAACGACAGACAAGGTCATATGGTTATTTCTTCCGTAGCTGTCACCTCTAGCCTTTTTGATAGAGTTCGAATGAGGCAGCTATCAGACCCTGATGGCTTAGTCCTACGAGACAGTGTGTCGGATTGAGATCCTAATCTTGGGTGGACAGTGGGAGATGACGAGGTGCTACGTTTTCATGGCCACATATGGGTTTCAGCAGACATACGTGAGGAGCTTATGTGGAAGCCTCATGCCTCAACTTCTGCAGTTCATCCTGTTGTCACCAAAATGTACCAAGACTTGCACCACCAGTATTGGTGTCTAGGTATGAAGAACGATGTGTCTGGTTTTGTTAAGTAGTGTTCCACTTTTCCATAGGTGAAGGTAGTGCATCCGTGACCAGCAGGGCTTTTGCAGCAGATACCCATTCATGAGTGGGAATGGAATAATGTTGTGATGGACTTCATGACAGGGTTACCGAGATTGCCTCAAGGAAATGATGCGGTTTGGGTTTTAGTGGACAGGATCATGAAGTCTTCACACTTCTTTGCGATCAAGGAGACCATTAGTGTTGATGGGCTGGGACAATTGTACATATGGGAGATTGTACGTCTTCATGGAGTTCCACACTCCATTGTTTCAGACAAGGATGTGTGTTTTACTTCTCACATCTGGCAGGGGATATAGAGCGCGTTGGGTATACATTTAATTTTGAGTACAACATACCATCCCCAACCTGAAGGCCAGTCCATGTGTACAATCCAGGTTCTTGAGGATATGCTCCGATAATTAATTCTGGTCTTTGGCGGTTCTTGGGAAATGCTTATTACTCTAGAGGAGTTATCCTACAACAACAGTTTTCTGGTGACTGTTCAGATGGAACCTTATGAGGATTTGTACAGTAGGCCATGTCGATCACCTTTATGCTGACTAGAGGCAGGTGAGGTGGCTTTGCTGGGGCCTCGTCTTGTTCAGGAGACTTCAGAGCAGATAGAGTTGATTCAGAAGAGGATGGCTACAACGCAGTCTCAACAGATGTCTTATGCTTTTCAGTGGAGATGACCTCTAGATTTCAAGGTCGGAGATCAGGTTTTCTTACATGTTGCACCGAGGTTGGGACACAAGAGGATTCCGAGATAGGGTAAGCGTTCATCGAGATACGTCGGGCCGTTTGAGGTTCTTGAGTGAGTCGGGATGGTTGCATACATATTGCAGTTACCTCATAGATAACAGGCTATGCATAATGTCTTTCATGTTTTATAGATTCAATGGTATTTCTTAGACTCATCTCATGTTTTTCAACCCAATTAGGATGAGTTGGAGCAGGATGAATCTTTCGAGGTGCATCCTATCAGGATTTTTGATCGTAGTACAAAAGTGCTCTGTGGCCAGAATGTTCCTCTGGTATGGGTGATATGGCAGCACGGCCGTATACAGGACGAGACTTGGGAGAGGGATGCTGATATGCGATCACATTGGACAGAGTTGTTCCAGGATTCTTCTTCTACGCCATGCTCTGGAAATTTGGGGAAGAATTTCCTTAAGGGGGGATGTTTTTATGAACCAGGAGCTTCATTTTCAGGTTCAGATCTATTTTACGGGATTTTTAAGTAAAAATAGAGAATCTTTATATTTTCAGAGTACACTTCATGTACTCTATGAGAACACATCGTGTACTCCTCGCCCACACTAAGACGTGTGTTGGCCGAGACTGGGCCACCCACACATTGTGTATATGGAAATTTTCAGATTACACACCATGTACTTTAAGAGTACATGCCTTGTACTCCTCTGCCACTCGAAGCTATGTGATTGGCCATGTCTAGGCCACACACATAGTGTGTAAGGCTGAGGTGGAGGCTAGTAATTTCAGGGTATGGAAAATTGATGTACACACCATGTACTCAAGAAGTACACACCGTGTACTTTCTTTTTATTTAATTAATCGGACTGAGGTTTTGCCTAATGCTCGTAAACACCTTCTTCTCTGCCTAATTCCGTCCAGAGTGACCGAGGAGGACGATTCTTTTCCAAGACACCGATCTGTTACAGGTTGTCTGAATTGAACTATAGCGATTGCAGAAGAATCGCAGAGGTGAGTTCATGGTTCTCCTTTAGCCTCATTTCATGATTCTTCCTCTCGCATGAGTTATCTGAGGTTGAGAATTTTAGACATTTATGCATTTTTACTCTGTTCTATGCTGATTCACGGGCCAAGGTTCACGTATATTGATCTCCATGGATCGAGGTAGGTGGTTTGTTTCCCTACGATGAAGTTCATTGAGTTTTGGTTGCAAAAGTGACGGATACCCATGTATCGGGTATCTCGGGTTAGGATTTTGATCATGTTTATTTATCGACCTTAGATTTCATGTATGTTTGAAGTTATTAGATGATTAATAATTTCTTGTGAGAATGTTTGAGGATCACCCCATGGGTGTTTTCCTTTGTTTTGGCTGTTTTTTGCCTTTTGGCATGGTCTGCCTACGAGGAAACCCCTATTGCATTGCTAGTATTCCTATTGACTTAATTGCATGTATTTCCTGCTATTTATATGCTTGTGGTTGTATTTTGTAGATATTATCCAAGTATTTGTTTAACTTACTTAGGGCTTCTAACAGTCGATTACGCATGACTAGACTGCTCAGGGTCGTGAGAACCTGGTGCAGGAGATCAAGTTGGGAATAGATGATTTATTTCTTTTCTAGAGGGTCTGTTAGATTTAGTTTCGTATGCATGACCTACGAGGATTGTACTTTGTGCTTCCCAAGAGTGTTCTTAGTCTACCCACGCATCGAGACCATAGGGGGAATTATACATAAGTGCTTTCTCAAAGAGTCTGTAGCTATTATTGCAACACCATAGGGAAATTCACAATAGAGCTTCTCAGAGTGTTTGTGCCTTGTTTGAATACTAGACTATATGGGTCTGCTAGTTAAGTCACCCATTGAGTCAGTGTGAATTTTGATTGTTGGTTGTGACGAGTACACCAAGCCATAGAACAAGCTTGGGTTTTGTACTGCTTGTGTTAGTTAGTCTCTTTAGTTACCTACTATGTTACATTCTTATCTTGGAATAAGATGCATTGATGGTTTTCCCTGGTTGAGTAATTAGAAGAATGTGAATGATAATTGGTATAATTGTTTACTGCATTGTTTACATTTACTTTTGCTATATCACTCATTGACCGTAATTATTGTGGTCGTTACCTACTGGGATTAGTCTCACACCATGTTTGGGTCCCGCTTTTTGGCCTAAACTGATAATACGATTGCATGTTTAGGTAGGGGTTGTGGCCCTTCAACCTTAGGAACTTGATTGCTGGTCGGAGTTGGAGAGCATGGAACCGGGTCTTGGCCCGCGATGCTATTGGAGTTGTTGTTTACATTTATTACTTTTGTTTCAATTGTATTTCAGAATGTTGTTTTCCTTACTTCTTTCCATAGACACATGTACCATTCTGCGTCCTTATTATATCAGACCATTATTTTAATTTATGTTCAATTGTTTCATGCTATTTACTACTTCTGCTATTGTGTATGTTTATTCATCCACTGCATACTTTACCAAATGATGTCATAGTTCCCCAACTGACTCGTCAAGGCCCACAATGCTGTTCGGCAGCCTCTAGCATTTGGGGAAAACAAACTTGAGATCATGTGGCGAACCGGGTACCAGGCGCTAGTGGGAGGGCTCCAGATTCGGGTTGTTACAAATTCCTTCCATAATATAATTGAATAAGGAATTATTGGAGGAATCTCTTAGTAAGTCATTATTTATTCAACTAGGATTTATAAAGATGTATATTGATTTAAAGGAATAATTATGGTGTGATTTAATGATGAGTTATATATAAGGCCCCATCCTTAAACATTACTTAATCTTGAGTTACATCAAGAATACATGTTGAGGATATTTTCAGGTTTAGAGTTTTAGATAATTAGATCATAAATAATGAATTACATTCCACATTTAATCAAAGTGGGTACATAAAAGATAGTATTCATTTTTCCCATCAATGAAAAAATATTAAAAATAAAACATGGAATCTTTCTTGACACTTCATTGTCACTATCATCATATCATTTACCATTACATTGACCATTGAAAAACATTTCAAAAACATGGTATTAGCATAAAATGCTCATTAAGGGTTATAAAAATTTTGAAAGGAAACATGAAATCATATATACAAAAGAATGAAATCATATTTTACCCACACAACATAAGCACTATAACATACCTCATCAATCATGAATAAATCATAGAAATCATAATACATAAATGTAACTTGAGGCATTCATAACATTCTAACGTAGGGAGTAACCCTCTTGGTTACGTTTCGAATACCCATCACATTATATTCCATAAATCTCTTCGGAGAAACCTTAACATTTAAACCATTCATGTTACCCAATTCATTAGAGAGCTATATCGGGCTCACCCTCCCTTAGTTTATCATATAACCACCCATCTTCATGACAATGCCCAAGAACCACAACATAATAGTATCACATAAAACAAGCATAAAGGAAACATAACATTTCGACATTTCAATCACAAGTTATAAATACAACACATTTATATAATAAAAACATTATGAAAACCATTTTAAATACCAAAATAAATGCAAATTAAAACATGGTATTCCTTTTTCATTTAAAAAAAAGTATGGCTTATAGACGAAGTCGAAACTCAAATAATGGTCATGGCGGCGGAGAAGTCGTTGTCACTACATACGTACGAAAAAAACATTCCCTTTTGTCATTTAGTAAAACGCATCGTATACAAAATATTCCTTTTGGATATACATAATATTAAAAGGGGTTTATACACCGTATAAAATAATGTTGTGTATAAAACAAAAATATGCCTCAATGAAAGGAGATTGAGACGATGTCCCATACCTCGGGTGTGACTTGACTCGATCGTTCTTTAATGTCTAGAATAATAAACTTGAGTTAATTTCTACTTTCATAAGAACCTTTTTCAAGTTAATTATTCCTTTTATGTCACTTATTACCATGTTATGAACATTATATAACCATTTAAGTTAATAACGATCATTTTGTCGATATTTGGTACTAGAGTCAAAAGTGACCTTATTATATTTACAAGTTGTTCACGTAGTAAAATATCCATTATCACAAGAATTATATTCATGATATAGATTCCATATAAAATATATTACAAGTATATAAATGCATTTATAATATTATATAATAATTTCTAGGTAAGAAATGAAATGCACATTTCATGGAGATGGTAAGTCGTACGTATGCATGAATGCTACTTTCATTTATATGTCATACTAATAGAATTAAAAATAAATGAGAGACATGTATATTTTAATTACAGAATGATTTTAATCATTTATATGTAACATACATAATATATATCCATTATATATATTTACTTATAATAGTACATTACATTTGGGGATATGAAATGAAATCCACCGTTCATGGAGACGGTAAGACGGACGTACACATGAATGCTACTTTCATTTCTATCATATACCTTAATGGAAAGAAATAATAATTATATAGAGGTATATTATAAATCCAGTATAATATGATATATAATATTAATTAATATATCTTTATACATACAACATATGGTATTAAAAAATAAAATCACTTTGAGGGGGCGGTAGTCCGCACTTCCTAAAATGAAGATATCGTGTTTACCCATAACAGAAACTATAAAGGTATTCCATAAATGAAAAATAAACATGATTAAGGAAAAAATATACATATTATATATCATATTTAAATATAGTGACATCTTAATTGCCACCTTTGAAGGTGTTATATTAGTGTTGAACAATCATCGTTTCGTGAGGAAAACATTTTCCATTCACAGAAATAGTATGTTCTTTAAACATTAGATGAAGTTGTGTGTATGTGTATCTCTAATACATATTATAACAACATTCAATTATGTTTATGATACTAGAGTTGTTACAAAAGAAATTAATAAAAAGATTTTAGGGGGTTGGAGAAGCAAAATAAAACAAAAGAACACAAGTGAAGACATTACCTTAAAATCAGGTAACTCTTTTTGATATGAGCTCAAGGTCTTCCTTGGGAAAACATAATCCCAAAGTGATGCTTCTATGAGTTAGATAGGGATGTGTAGAGACAAAATAGGTAGTGGGTGGTCGAGACAAAGGCTTGAGAGGTGTGGGTAATGAGGTAGAGGTGGGGGCATTTTATAAGAGGAGATGAGGGGAAATCTTGGAATGTAAGGAAATGATACTTTATTTTAGAATGAGTTTCGGATTTAAAATGTCCCATATTGATATAATTCTAGTATAAGGTTATAAGGGTTATAAATATAACCATAAAATTGGTTTTTTACTAGTTTAGTTCTTACATTTTTCATTGTCTTTTTTTTAAATAATTAAATAATGAGGTACTCGCTGAATCATTATTATGTCATAATTAATTTAATTTATTTAATGTATAAAAATAAAAAAAACTACTATGATGTAGGAAATATATTTATCTTTCCAATGAATATTTATAGTCAAAAATCTGGCTTGTATAACCCCAGGTAAAAATTGTTTTATTAAAACAATACATGTTTGTGTCATTTTTACTTTTACTTTAAATATATGGCATTAATGTCATTATCGTACCCACGTGGCTTCATGGGGACTCCAAAATCGACCCATGGGTTGTCTTGGTCGCCCATGATACATCCAATAAGGGTAGGACATGTGTTAAGGTAATTTCATATTATTAAATCATTATTTTTACCTTAAACTACACTAATTATCTCTAATCTCTATTAAAAACATAATAGTTTCTATTCACCAAAAAATTATTTTAATCCCATTGAACCACATATTACATCCTAATGACAACCACGTATGTCAGATTTTTGAAATTCAAAACACAGAGGTGTTAATATTTCATTTAAACAAAAAATCAGTTTTTTAAGTACCACTTAGTGGTTTCACTATTCATCAAAAATTGAATTTTTTCAGAAAAATACCCAAACATCACCCTATGATATATTTGATATTTCAAATTAAAAAATGATTTCTATTTTACAAAATTCAATAAATATAAGTTACAATAATTAATTTAATAATTAATTCCCGCTGCCAGAACAAATATCGTATTTTTATAAAACCATATATATATCAAAATATTGACATTCATTTATATCCAATCTCAAAGTGATATTATATCCAATGACCACCATTAGATTAAATTGTAAAAATATATTCTAACTTCATTTTAAAACCAATTAAAATGTTAATCTAACTATATAAATAAATTAGATTAAAAAAAGGTTTTGAATTAAAATACAACACTTTTCACTATTCATTAAAAATTGAACATTATCAGAAATATAACAGAAAGTTATCCAAAGTAAATTTCAATGTCCCAATCATAATGAATAAGTTTTTTTTACAAATATAGCTTATAAAATTGTCAAAATATAGATTTAAAAATGGTTCGCCATCAATAGGTGATAAACTAATCTTTTGAAAATATTAGAGTATTTCATTATTTAGGTTGGATTTATTCTCATTTTAAGCCTCTAAATCACTAAATTATTCATAAATAGACATAGAAAACTATATCTATTATTCATTACATACTTGGGATGTTACATCCTTCCCCCCTTTAGAAAATTTCCTCCCAACAATTTATTTACTTATCAAATAAGTGGGGGTATTTATCACTCATAGCATTTTCAGATTCCCACATTACCTCTTCAATCATATGGTTTTTACACAAAACCTTTACCTAGTTAATTACCTTGTTTCTCAAAACATGCTCCCTTCAATCAAGAATCTGTACTGTTTGTTCATCATAAGAGATATTCTCTTCCAACTGAACTACCTCTAGGCTCAAAACATGATATAGATCTGGCATATACTTTCTCAACATCAAAACATGAAAAACATTGTGTACCTGAGATAAACTCAGAGGTTAAGCCACTCGGTATGAAACTGATCTAACTCTCTCTAAAATTTCCTATGATCAAATGAACCTTCGACTCAATATTCCATTCTTAAAAATCGCATCACACTTTTCCATGGTGAGACTTTGAGGAAAAAATGAGCACCTACCCCAAAAGAGAGATCCTTCCTCCTATTGTCTACATAATTCTTCTGCCTACATTGTGTTGTTCTCATGTGTTTCTGTATTAGCTGAACATTTTCTGCCAACTATTCTACCAATTCCAGTCCCATAAACTTCCTTTCACCCACTTCATCCAAGAATGCTGGAGTTCGACACCGATTCCCATATAATGCCTCAAATGGTTCCATCTATATACTGGAATGAAAACTGTTATTATATGAAAATTCATCCAAAGAAATATGATGGTCCCAACTTCCATGATAATCCATCGAAGAAGCACGTAGCATATCATCCAAAGTCTGAATTGTTCGTTCTGACTACCCATCTGATTGGGGATGAAAAGGTGTATGAAAATTTAATTTAATACCCAACGACTTCTGAAGGCCTTTCCATAAGTCATAAGTAATCCAGGGATCACAATCAAATACAATGGAGAGGGGAAATACATGTAACCTGAAAATCTCTTTATGATATAGACGAGAAAGATTATCTTAGGAAAAAGTATCTCGTATAGCATGGAAATGAGTAGATTTAGTCAAGCGATCAACAATAACACATATTGCATTATTACCTCGAGGTGTCTTCGACAATCCCACAATGAAGTCCATGGAATATTCTATCATTTCCACTCTAGCACTGGTAATGGTTGAAGCATCCCTTTCGATAACAGCTTCTCATCTTTTACCTATTGACAAGTCAAACACTTCACAATAAAATCAGCATTATCTCTTTTCATTTTGTTCCACCAGTAATAAATCTGAGGATCTCTATACATCTTAGTACTTCCTGGATGAACTGAAAACGGAGAAATATGAGCTTCACATAACAACTCTCTCTTCAACTGTGAATCACAAGGAACACACAATCACATCCCAAATCTAAAAACAAAATCATTATCAATGTTGAATTCATGCAACTTACACTTCTAAACCATCTCTACCTTTTCCGGAAACTCACTGTCTTTCTTCTATGCTTTCTTGATTATGTCTAATAGAGAAGATTTCACTAATACCTAAAAAAATAGAATAATATCCTGAAATAACAACTTATATGCCAAAGTTCATCAAATCCTTAACCAAAGTATCACATTCCAAATGCAAAATTGTTAATTAAAAATTATGTTTTTGACTCAAAGCATCAGCCAATTTATTTGCTTTTCCAGGATGGTAATGAATTGTACAATCATAATACTTGATCAATTCCATCCATCTCCTCTATCTCGGGTTCAATTCCATCTGAGTGAATATATACCTTATACTTTTGTGATTGGTATATATTTCACACATTACTCCATACAAATGATGCATCGAAATTTTTAGAGCGACAAAACACCAGCTAATTCCAAATCATGTTTAGGGTGATTTACATCATGAGTTTTCAACTGAAGTGAAGCATATACAATTACCTGATCATTCTGCATTAGAACACAACCATGTCCTTTCAATGAAGAAACATTGTATATAACAAACTCACCATTCCTGGAAGGAAGTTCCAAAACTGGATCATTCATCAATCTTATTTTCAATTCATGAAAACAATCATCACATTCTTTTGTCTAGATAAACATAACACCCTTCCGAGTTAGCTTAGTCATTGTACTACATAATTGTGATAAAATTTCAAAAAACCTTCGGAAGTAACCTGCCAAACCAAGAAAACTATAAATATAGTTACATTTGTGGGTCTTTGCCATTCTTCAACAAACTTTGTTTTTGTAGGATCAACAGTTATTCCATCTTTGAAAACAATGTGACCAAGGAATGAAATTTGTTGTAACCAAAACTCATACTTTCTGATTTTTCCATACAATTTCTTTTCTTTCAAGGTTTGAAAAATTAAACTTAAATGTCGTTCATGCTCCTCTTTACTTTTAGAAAACACCAAAATATCATCAATGACAACCACCACAAACATATCCAAGAACTCATTGAAAAATCTATTCATTATGTCCATGAATACAGCAGGTTTATTGTTTAGCCCAAAAGGCATTATTAAAAATTCATAATGGCCATATCTTGTACGATAATAGGTTTTTGGAACATCTACTTCCTTTACCTTCAACTGATGGTACCCCGATCTCAGGTAAATCTTTGAAAAATACTGAGCTCCCTGGAGCCGATCAAACAAATCATCGATATGAGGCAAATGATATTTGTTCTTGGTAGTGATGTTATACAGGGCTCTATAATCAATGAAAAGTCTCATAGAAACATCATTCCTTTAAAAAAATTAAATAGGATCACCCCATGATGATGTGCTAGGATTAATGAAACCTTTCTCTAAAAAATCTTGCAATTGCTACTTCAACTCTAAAAGTTCAGTTTAATCCATTCGATATGGGGTTTTTGAAATTGTTTTAGCATCATGAACTAAGTCAATATCAAATTTAACTTCTCGATCTGGTATTATTCCTGGCAACTCATCCGAAAAAACATCAGGATACTCATTTACCATTGGGACATCATTAATCTAAACAGTTCCATTGTTTTTAATGATATGTGCAAAGTAACATTCATTTCAATTTTTTACAAGCTTCTCGGCCTCTTGATATGTTATCAACAATAAGGGTTCATTCTTGTTTACAAACTAGAATTATTTCTGAAAAAAAACATATTTAGCTCTACAGTAAATCATAGCATGGCAAATAGAGATCCAATCCATACTCACGATAACATCAAACTCTACTAGAGGTAAAACAATAAGGATTGCAAGTAGGTTCTTTCAACGGATAAGGATAAGAAGATTCTTATAAATTATTTTTTCCTCAACATTTACCCCAGGTGTTTTTACCACATGTTCAGGAGTCATTTCTTGAGATGGTATTCCAATTTTACTTGAATAGTTTTTAGAGATGAGAGAATGTGTAGACCCCGAATCAAACAACACACTGGCATAATCTGAAAAAACAAAGTACCTAATACAAATTAATTTGATGGCCCGAAATCTTCCAAAGTAGTTGAAATGGATTTCACCACCCCTTTCTGCATGTAGTCTAACTACTTCCCATCACTAATTCTCTTTTTCAGACACTCATTTGCATAGTGACCCATCTCATTGAACTTAAAACATTTCACTAACTGGAAATCAAATTTGGTCTTACCATCAAACTGATCTTTTTCAGTGCAATCACGAGCCTTATGTCCCATCATACCTCATCTGTAGCGCTTTCCAGAATTCAGAAGACATTCCCCGGTATTCCATTTACCACATTTCACACAAACTGGAAACATAGTTTTCTTACCATCATACTTTTTTTGAAGAATTATTTCTTTTATCCTGCCACCTCAGTCTCTTATTCTGTTAGTTTAATAGAACACTTGATCATCGGAAAACACCATTTACACATTCTCAACACATCAAACAATCTTTTCATAACTTTTGAACTCACAAAATGCTAAATCCCTTCGATATTTTGGCTTTAATCCTGAGTAAAAACGATTGATTTTACCATCAAGGTGTCAGATAAAATTTGCAGCATACATTTCCAATCGAGTGAACTCTTATCCATAGGTAGTAACTGAGTCCTCTTCATGCCTCAATTCCAGGAATTGTTTTTCCATACCACGTCAAACATATTTAGGAAAATACATCTCAGGAAACAACCCCTTGAATTCATCATAGTCGAGAGAATCAATCTAATCAGTGTCCCTGATATTTTTCTCCATCGACCACCACTGATCTGATTCACCCTCCAAATGGTAAATTGGAAGACTAAACTTTTGATTTTTTGGACACTCCATGACATCAGAAATCTTCTCCAGTGCTTTAATCCACCCTTCATCTAGTACAGGGTCAGATGATCCTCTGAATGATGAGGGATGATGCCTCATGAAATGTTTCACAACAGACATGTTCCTTTTTAGTCGATCTGGTTGATCTCGTGCATGGATACCACCACCATTTATCGCTTGAGTCAACTTCACCATTACTTCAAAAAATTGTTCAGTTCCAATTCATACCATCTCAGGATGCTGATTCAGAAGTTTATTTCCTTCTGTATGCCTTCAAAGCACTGCTTCCGTATTACCTCTATGGAAAACCATTCTGAACAAACATGTCTTAGATGATGAAATATGGTAATCTTCAAATTATATATCATTTCAATTTGACCATAAAAAGGTATTTTTGGATAATCATTTAATAGAATTATAACTATTGAAGTTATCTAAACTGACCTCTGATACCAATAATAAGGCCCCAACCTTAAAAATTACTTATTCTTGAGTTACATCACGAATAAACATTGAGGATCTTTTCAGGTTTAGAGTTTTAGAGAATTAGATCATAAATCATGAATTATATTCCACATTTAATCAATGTGGTTACATAAAATATAGTATTAATTTTTCCAATCAACAAAAAAATATTAAAAATAAAACATGGATTCTTTCTTGACACTTCCTTTACACTGTCTCCATATCATTTACCATTCCCTTGACCTGTGAAAAAAATTTCAAAATCATGGGATGAGCATAAAAAGAACAGTAAAGGTTTTAAAAATATTGGAAGGAAACATGAATTCATATATACATAAGAATGAAATCATACTTTACCCACAAAACATAATCACTTTAACATACCTCATCAATCATGAATAAATCATAGAAATAATAAGGCATAACGGTATCTTGAGGCATTCATAAAATTCTTATGTAGGGAGTAACCCTCTTGGTTACGTTTGGAATACCCATCACAATATATTCCATAAATTGCATCAGAGAAAACGTATCATTTAACTACTTGGCCTTACCCAATGCATTGGAGAGCTATATCGGGCTCACCCACCGTTAGTTTATCACAGAACCACCTGTCTTCATAAAAATTCCAATGAACGATAACATAATTGTATCATATAAAACATGCATAAAGGAAACATATCATTTCCACATTTTAATCACAAGATATCAATATAACACATTTATATAATAAAAACATTATGAAGACCATTTTCAATACCAATATAAAAGAAAAGTAAAACATTGTATTTATTTTTCATTTAAATAAATGTATGGCTTGTAGAGGAATCGGAAACTCAAATAATGGTCATGGCGGCGGAGAAGTCGTTATCACCGCATACGTACGAAAAAAACATTCCCTTTTGTCGTTTAGTAAAACAATTCGTATAAAAAAATTTCTTTTTGGATAAACATAAAAGTCAAAGTGGTTTATACAACGTATAAAAGAATGTTGTGTATAAAACAAATATATGCCTCAATGAAAGGAGATTGAAATGAAGTCCCATACCTCGGGTCCGACTTGACCCGATCGTTCATTAATGTCCTGAATAATAAACTTGAGTTAATTTCTAATTTCATCAGAACCTTTTTCAATTTAATTATTCCTTTTATGTAACTTATTACAATGTTATTAACATTATGTAATCATTTATGTTAATAAAAGTCGTTTTGTAGATATTTGGTAATTGAATAAAAAGTGAACTTCTTATATTTACAAATTGTTCACGTAGTCAAATATCCATTATCTCAAGAATGATATTCATGATGTAGATGCCATATATCATATATGTTAAGTATATATGAGCATTTATAATATTACATATTCATTTAGTGGTAATAAATGAAGTGCACCGTTCATGGAGACAGTAAGTCGTACATACGCATGAACACTACATTCATTTCTATGCCATACTAATGGAATTAAAACTAAATAGGAGATATTTATATTTTAATTACAGAATTATATTAATTATTTAGATGTAACACTCATCATATATATCCATTATATATATGTACTTATAATAGTACTTTACATTTGGGGATAATAAATTAAATGCACCGTTCATGGAGACTGTAAGTCGTACGTACGCATGAACGCTACATTCATTTCTAACTCCTAATTTAATGGAATGAAATAATTATTATATAGAGGTATATTATAATTCCAGTATAATATCATATATAATATCATTAAATATATCCTTTATAAGTACCACATTAGGTATTGACGAATCAAATCACTTTGAGGGTGCGGTAGTCCGCACTTCTTAAAATGAAGATATCGCGTTTAACCAAAATGGAAACCATTAACATATGACATAAATGAAAAATAAATAAGCTTAAGGAAAACAGAGACATATTATATATCATAAATAAATATAGTGACATCTTAATGGCCACCTTTGAAGGTGTTATATGAGTGTTCAATAATCATCGTTTCGTGAGGCAGAAATTCACCATCCACAGAAACAGTATGTTCATTAACCATTAGATGAAGGTGTGTGTATGTGTAGCTATAATAATTATCATAAAAACATCCTAGTATATTGAAGATACTGTATTTGTTACAAAATAAATGAATAAAAATAATTTAGGGGGTTTTAGAAGAAAAATAAAACAAATGAACACAAGTGAAGACATTTCCTTAAAATTGGGTAACTCTTTTTGATTTGAGATCAAAGGATTCCCTGGGAAGGCTTCTGACCAATGTGAGGCTTATAAGAGTAAGAGGTTGATGTTGAGAGACAAAATAGGCAGGTTTTGGCAGAGCCAAAGGCTTGAGAGGTGTGGATATGGATGTAGAGGAGGGGATCTTTTATAATAGGAGAGGCGTGGCACTCTCGGAAAGTAATGAAATGTTACTTTATTTTAGAATGAATTTAGGATTTAAAATGTACCACATTAATATAAATCGAGTATAAGGTGGTAATGGTTCTTAATATACCCATCCAATAAGTTTTTGACATGTTTAGTTCTTAGATTTTACATTATCATTTCATTTTATTTAAATTGATAAATAATGCGGTAATTGCTGCATCATATTGATGTCATAATTAATTTAATTTATTTAATGTCTAAAAGTTATAAAAAATTTATACGATGTAGGAAATATATTTAAGTTTCCAATTAATATTTATAGTAAAAATCCTTACTTTTAAATCCCAGTGTAAAATTTGTTTTAGTAAAACAATAAATGTTTGTGTCATTTTTACTTTTACTTTAAATGAAAGGCATTCATGTCATTATCACACCCAAGTGGATCCATGGGGTCCCAAAAATCGACCCATGGGTTTTATTGGTCGTACATTACACATACAATAAGGGTAGGACATGATTCAAGGTCATTTCATTTTATTAAATCATTATTTTTACCTTAAACTACACTAATTATCTCTAACCGCGATTAAAAACATAAAAGTTACTATTCAAAAAAATTATTTTAATCCCATTGAAACACATTTTACATCCTAATTAAAACCATGTCAGTCAGGTTTTTCAAATTCAAAACACAGTGTTGGTAAAATTTCATTTAAACAAAAAATCAGTTTTTTAAGTACCACTTAGGGGTTTCAGTATCCATCAAAAAATGATGTTTTTCAGAAAAATACCAAAACTTCACTCTAAGCTATATTTGATATTCCGAATTCAAAAATGATTTATATTTTAAATAATTAAAATCATATAAGATAAAATAATTAATTTAATAATTAATTCCCACTTATAGAACAAATAGCGTGTTTTTATGAAAATATATATATATCAAAATATTGACACTCGTTTATGTCCAATATCAAAGTGATATTAATTCAAATTACCACCTTTGGATTAAATGGAAAAAATATATTATAATTTCACTTTAAAACCAAATAAAAAGATAATCGTACTATATAAATAAATTAGATTAAAAATATATTTTGAATTAAAATACAACACTTTTCACTATTCATTAAAAAATAAACATTATCAGAAAAATACCAGAAATTTATCCAAAGTATATGTCAATGTCCCAATCATAAAGAATAGGATTATTTTGAAATATATAACATATAAAATTGTCAAAATATATATTTAAAAATGGTTCGCAATCAAAAGGCTTTAAATCAATCTTTTGAAAATATTTGAGTATTTCATGCTTTAGATTGGATTTATTCTCATTTTAAGCCTCTAAAAAGCTATATATTTCATAAATAGACATAGATAACTATATATCTTATTCATTACATACTTGGAATGTTACATCATATCATATATTTTTTTATCATTATTCATGGTTTTATAGTAACTTATTTATGAAATAGAAAAGTCTATAGGGAATTTTCATAAATTACACATTCCAAAAAAGAATAGGGAGAACATCATTGTATATTTTTTTCACTGGAATCCTCAAAAAAACTGAAGGAATATACATTATATAGATATTATTTAATATCATGTCTAATTTATCCGAATTTATTTCAATTAGAGATTAATTATCTATGGATAAACTTTGCATTTAATACATTAAGAAAGTGGTATGTTTGCATGGTACAACACATTCAATTATATTTAATAGGTATCCAATGATTCCATAATTTTATGTCAACGTATCATGCATGAAGTTGATATATAGTAGAGTTTCAGTAACTCATATCATCCTCAAATGGATGGTAAGTCTGAAAGAACATGTCAAAAACTAGAAGATATGTTGAAATCTGGTATTATAATTCAATTGTTTTTGGGATCAACAATTTTCACATGTAGGGTTTTCATACAATAATGTAATTCACTCAATAATTATGATTGATCTTCATTAAGACTTCATTGGAATGAAATGTAAACCCCCAATGCACTAGAATTAATTGGCATAAATAATGATATTAATACCTAAGATAGAAGAAGATATAATAGTCAAGGTTAGATCTATTTAGCAATATATAAAGGAAGACCATATTTAATAGAAAATATTTCTTGATAACAACATGTGTTAATTGGAATTTGAAGTTGGTGGCAAGGTGTTTAATTTAATTTTTCAATTGTATAAGGTTATGAGATTCGAGATGAAGGTAAATTGATCCCCATGTATATTGGTCCCTATAATACTCTGGATAATATCAGGATTGTATCCTATCATTTGGAACATCCACTATAACTCTCATAAGTCCCTAATTTTTTCCATTTACATTTCTTTATAATGTAAATTACAGACTATTATCATGTACATAACTCAAAGGTCATACCACTGGTGTATTATCTTTATTAGTAAGAACAACCATTTGGGATTCTGGATCATACTGAGAATGTTCTAAAAAAAATACCCCTCATGTGGTCAATGTTTTAATAACAAACCACCATCTTGAAAAAGCTATATATAAAATTGATAATATAATAATGTATAAGTATCCTCATTTTTTTACATGAGTAATTAAAATTGAGGAAGAAATTCATTTTCAAGGGTTGAATATAATACCCCAATTTTTTATGAATATTGTTTTCTAAATAAATTAATTGTACTTTATATATTGAATTTCAATATACACAATGTTAATATTGAATTATACGAAACACCAAGTAAATCATTTTCTATATAAAACCCTAGGGGTTTTTCACCACACATAATATTTTTTTAGATTATATGACATAGAACACTATGTTTCAATAAAAACATTGATATATTATAAATATCATTTAAACTTGACAGTTATAAACTATATGATAATCATAGTGAAATTAATACTAATAACTAAATTTTATATATTTTTTATAACAATTTTATAAAAAGGAAAACTATTGAAAATAAAATAAAATAATTTTTTGTAAAGTATATATATTTTTGAAAATACATTTCTCATTAGAATATATTTCATGTTGAAAATCGATATAAAAACATTTCAATATTTTGAACATTATATCTTCAAAAACACTTTGTCTCAACCCATCCTCAAGATTAAATTTAAATTATTTTTTTCTAATTATGTAATTTTAATTTGAAAAAATGGATTCCATATTTAAAATAAGAATAATTTAGTTTCAAAATTAATTCCATATTAATTTATGAAAAAAAATATTTGTAAAAAAGTTAAATTTAATAATGGAGATTTAGAGAAAAACATGTTTATCAATGGAAAAAAATATAAAAAATAAGGGTCTAAATAACAAATAAACGTATCTAATACCAAATTTATGGTCATATTTCTACCATAAACCTTCATTGAGAGAATTTCATGAATTATTGATTCTTTTTAGGTAAAAAAGTTTCCAAAAATAAATTTCATTTCCAAAATTTCATATGTGTCCTCTCCCCCCACATATGAAATACTAGAAACTATACCCTCAATTTATGTCATTCTTATAATTTGGTTTTTTCCAAAAACAAACAAAATCAATTCTCAAAATCCCTAAATTTTTTGTACAAGCTTTAAATTGTGAGAAAATACATCCAATAAATGCATTTTGTGAAATCAAAAAGGATATACTTCAACAAGAGGTATCTTCCATCAATTTTTTGTTCATTTCATTATAAATCTCCATTAATTTTTTTATATCATTATTTTTTAATATAAATTTATCTCCAAAATTATGATATATTTTTATACTAATATTAAGACCAAAAAATATAAACACATCTATCTAATTAGTTTTAAAATATTCATTTATTTGTACTGTGAGATTCCACATAACAAACAGATGTCGTTCATTTTTTCATTACCACATATAATAGATGGGAATAAGGATGGAAATAATATATATATATGATATTTTTTATTATTTTTAATTTTATTATTTTTATGGAATTATTATATTAATTATTCCTACATAATTTTCATTTTGAGGGAATACAATAACGTCATTCATGTACAGGGAAAACTATCACCTCGTGAAGCAATTTCATTAGTTCACACTTTTACTAAGATTTATTTATAGTTTTTTAAAGATGATATATTATATATATGATATAAATATTATTATTGAATGACAGTATATATTCACATTCCATTCTTTCAAAATAAGAATAAAATCGTTAACAACACTAATGTATATGCACAACCTACTTTTTCCATGAAAGGTTCATTTCATTTCATATCACTAACCATTAGGTATTACTATAAATACATATATAATGGATATATATGATATTTATTTAAAGTTATTATTATTGATTTTATGAATTCATTAAAAAAATTTGATAACTAAAAATTTAAAATATCAAAAATGTATTAAAAAGTTGTTATTACCTGAAACACAACATTAATATGATATTTTAAATAAACATATAATATATAGAAATTAAAATATAATATATTTTATAATATAAATGAATATGTTTCTATATTGGGTTCCTAATAAAATTATTTTTAGTATACATGAGGTTTGAATGCGTGAGACAGAAGTTGAGAATTTTGGTAAGGGGATTTCAGGTGTCACATTAATTTCTGTGAGACTTATTCCATATCCACCACTGATTTCATCATTAACGTGTGTATAATTTCCTTTTACATGTTATATATTAGAAATAATAATTTCTTGATTATTAATTTTTCTATTTATGTCAATATTTCGTAGGGATTTCAATTCAAATTTTACTGAAGTAATACTGTAGTTTTTTTCTCAATTTCTATTATTAGATATATATGTTATGTTATGAAACTATATTTATTAAGGAGGTGTATATAGAGATAATTTAAATTTAATATCAATAAATAATTCATCCTCATAATATTTTAAATTTCATTTTATATTACACCATCATGGGGCTTATGATTCAATGGTACCAAATTGGTAAATCTTTCTTGTTACTATGACACCATTTATCATGATGTTATCTAATTAAGACTCCAATATTGAAATAATTGGATCCATCTCAAAATAATTCCCATGATTTTTTAACAACTAATAATTCTTAGTTTCATCAAGTAACGGTAACATTTTTCACTCTTTTTCACATAAGATAAACTAGGAAACAAATTTATGAAAATATGCATTTATTTTTGTCTTTAGTCAGAAATCTATTTCTGTCAAAACCATGATTTATATTAGTATTTTAAAATGTAATTTCTTCCTATTAAAATCTATCTCATCATTAAAATTTTACACATATTTTAATTTTTTAATAAAATTCCAAATGAATGATTTCATTTTTTTCAAGGAACATTTATAATATTTTTACAATGAAAAAGGAATGTTTTTGTACATGTAAATAATTTATATATTTTCCCAATATAAAGACCATAATATAATTTATGATTCACATTATATTTTACTTTGTTATTTATAAATAAGTTTTTCCCAAATATTTTATACATTCAATTTTTAAAATTATTTTTATTAATAAAAATGGTTTTACAAAATGATATATTTTTTAAAAATATTTTTACAAAGTGAAATGGTAATTGTACTCAATAATTGGATTAAAAGATGGAAAAAAATTATTTTACAAATAACTCAACATTAGTTGATGATATCTAGGATTTACTAGGTATACGATCAAATGGTACAATCTTTATTATTTATTTGAATGGTATATACATTAATGAAATGATGTTTATGAGACATGTTTCTCTTCCTGATGTTATAACATGATAAAAATATTACTAAACTCACATATCTTTATAGGTTATAATATGATTAATTTACTATTAAACAAGTATCATTATCTATAGTTTATGAAAAGCTTAAATATTTATGATACCCATTGCATTTCATGTGTTATTATGTGATTATGTATATGATATATCTTCACTCGTAAATATGGTTTTCATTCTGTGATGTATGGGACCTATATCTCCCACAAATTCATTTGGTAATGCTTTATATATCTTATTAGAAAGACATGGATGGATGGGGGAGTGGTCTCTGTATAGTAATACTGGGCCAGAATGAAGAGTGGGTTCGGTATAGTAAAACATTACTGGAATTTATAGTGAACACGGTACAATAACGGAATACATCTTCTATGATAACAATGGCAGTGGAAGATGAAAAAAATGGAAATTATATTCAGTGTATTTTTATATTCCACAAATTCATGTCTTTTTACTTTGTTTTTCTATCATGTATCTTCTTATATAATTATCTTATAATTCATGTATAGTGAAATGTCTATATTTATTCCATGATTCAATGTTATGATCATAATCATGTTGGGTATGATTTTAAATTGATATTCTTCTGTTTAGAAGCACATGCACTCATGTTATCATATATATATATACCTTATTTACACTTACTGAACATCTTATATCACTATTTCTAATGTTTCCTTTCACAAAGCTATAATGATATTTATTATTTATTACTTTTCTGAGATGGGTGATAGTTACAAATAATTTATT
Organism: Viscum album; assembly: GCA_963277665.1. Taxonomy (NCBI): domain Eukaryota; kingdom Viridiplantae; phylum Streptophyta; class Magnoliopsida; order Santalales; family Viscaceae; genus Viscum; species Viscum album. The sequence continues at coordinate 407,753,032 of OY728128.1, read as the reverse complement.
GGGAGATAATTTATCTATATTATTTAAAAGTGATTATGTTTCTATTCTTCTAGAGACTCTAAAATAATTTAATCAACATTCATGTGTTTATGTATATAAGTCCCTAGCCTTAAACCTTACTTAATCTTGAGTTATTACAAGATTACACATTGAGGATCTTTTTGGGTTTAGAGTTTTAGAGAATTAGATCATAAAACTTTCATTACATTCCACATATAAGCAAAGTGGTTACATAAAGATAGTATTCTTCATTCCCATCAATGGAAACACATTTAAAATAAAACATGGATTATTTCTTGACACATCCTTGACTCTATCATATTATCATGTACCTTTCCCTTGACCTGTGAAAAATATTTAAAAAACATGGGATGAGCATAAAAACTCAGTATGGGTTATAAAAAACATGGAAAGGAAACAAGAGTTCATATATACATAAGTATGAAATCATACTTTACCCATAAAACATAGGCACTTTAACATACCTCATAAAATCATGAATAAATCATAGAAATCATAAGACATAAAGGTAACTTGAGGCATTCATAACATTCTTACGTAGGGAGTAACCCTCTTGGTTACGTTTGGAATACCCATCACAGTATATTCCCTAAAATCTCTTCGGAGAAACCTTAACGTTTCACTCCTTCGCGTTACCCAATGCATTGGAGAGCTATATCGGGATCACCTGCCCTTAGTTTATCACGGAACCACCCGTCTTCATAATAATGCCCAAGAACCACAACATAATCATATCACATAAAACATGCATAAAGGAAGCATAAAATTTCCACATTTCAATCACGAGATATCAATACAACACATTGATATAAAAACATTATGAAAACCATTTTCAATACCAAAATAAAAGAAAAGTAAAACATGGTATTTATTTTTCTTTTAAAAAGAAGGTATGGCTTGTAGAGGAAGCCGAAACTCAATTAACGGCCATGACGACGAAGAAGTCATTGTCACCGCATACGTACAACAAAAAAATTCCCTTTTGTCGTTTAGTAAATGCTTCATATAAAAAAGATTCCTTTTGAATAAACTTAAAAGTCAAAGGGGTTTATACTCCGTATAAAAGAAAGTTGTGTATAAAATAAAATATGCCTCAACGAAAGGAGATTGAGACGAAGTCCCATACCTCGTATCCAACTTGACCTGAACGTTCTTTAATCTCCTGAATAATAAACTTGAGTTAATCTCTACTTGATTAAGAACCTTTTTAAAGTTCATTATTCCTTTTATACAATGTTATGAACATCATGTAATCATTTAAGTTAATAATGTTCATTTTGTCGGTATTTGGTTCTTAAGTCAAAAATAGAATTCTTACACTTACATGTTGATAATTTGGTCAAAGGTTCATTATATCCAGAATGGTATTCATGATGTAGATATCATATATGTCATATATATCCAGTACATAAATGCATTTATAATATTACATAATCATTTAGAGGTAAGAAATGAAATGCACCGTTCATGGAGACGGTAAGCCGTACGTACGCATGAACGCTACTTTCATTTCTATTTCGTATTTTATTGAATTTAATCATAATTATATAAAGGTATATTATAATTCCATTATAATATCATATATAATATCATAGTTCCATCCTTTATATGTCCCACATATGGTATTTAACGAATCAAATCACTTTGAGGGGGCGGTAGTCCGCACTTCCTAAAATGAAGATATCGTGTTTACCCATAATGGAAACCATAATGGTATGCCCAAAATGAAAAAAACATAAGCTTAAGGAAAACATAAACATATTATATATCATATATAAAAATAGTGACATCATAATGGCCACCTTTGAAGGTGTTAAATGAGTGTTGAACAATCATCGTTTCGGGAGGAAGAATTTCGCCATCCACAGAAACTGTATGTTTTATAACCATTTGATGTAGTTGTGTGAGAGTGTAGCTCAAATAAATATTATAACAAAATCCTTGTATATTGAATATACTGGTGTTGTTACAAAATAATTAAATAAAAAGAGTTTTAGGGGGTTGGAGAAGCAAAATAAAACAAATGAACATGAGAGAATGAATTACCTTTAAAAAGTGTAACTCCTTTTGTTTTGAGCCTAAAGGCTTCCTTTGAAAGGATTCTTCCCAATGGGAATACTCTAGGATGAGGAGAGGGATGTGGAGAGAGTAAATGGGAAGGGTTTGGCCGAGCCAAAGGCTTGAGATGTGTGTGAAATGAGGTAGTGGTGGGGCCTTTTATAAGAGGAGAGGAGAGGCACTTTTGGAAAGTAAAGAAATATTACTTTATTTGAAAATGTGTTTCGGTTTTAAAAGGTCCCACATTGATATAATTCGTGGATAAGGTGATAAGGGTTCGAAATACACTCATCCAATTGGTTTTGTCCATGTGTAGTTCATATATTTTACATTGTCTTTCCATTTTATTTAAATCGTCAAATAATGATGTCATCGCTTCATCATGTTTATGTCATAAATAATTTAATTTATTTAATGTCTAAAAATTATAAAAAATATACTATGATGTAGGAAATATTTTTATCTTTCCGATGAATTTTTATAATCAAAACTCTGATCTTTATAACCCCAATGTAAAAAATGTTTTCGTAAAACATCTCTTGTTTGTGTCATTTTTACTTTAACATTTAATAAAAAGTTATTTATGTCATTTCCAAACCAAAGTGTCTCCATGGGGTCCCCAAGTTGACCCATGGCTTGTCTTGGTCGGCAATGACACATCCAATAAGGTTGGGACATGTTTCTAGGTCATTTCCTATTATTAAAGCAATATTTATACCTTAAACTACCCTAATTACCACTAATCGCGATTAAGAACTTAATAAGTTACTATTCACCAAAAAATTATTTTAATCTCATTGAACCACATTTTAATACTTAATGACAACCATGTATGTCGGATTTCCAAAATTCAGTACACATTAGTTGTAAACTTTCATTTAACTGAAAAATCAGTTTGCTTGATTACCACTTAGTGGTTTCACTATTCATCAAAAATTGAAGTTTTTCAGAAAATTACCAAAAATTCACCCTAAGCTATATTTGATATTCCTGATTCAAAAATGAAGTATATTTTACAAAATTCAAATCATATAATTCACATTAATTAATTTAATAACTAATTCCCACTGCCAGAGCAAATAGCGTGTTTTTAAAAAACAATAAGTATCAAAAGATTGACACCAGTTTAAGTCTAATTTCAAAGTGAAATTGATTTCAATGACCACCATTGGATAAAATGGTAAAAATATATTCATATTACACATTAATACCAATTCAAAAGATAATATAATCATATAAATAAATTAGATTAAAAAGCAGTTTTGATGTAAAATGCAGTATTTTTCATTATTCATTAAAAAATTGAACATTTTCAGAAAAATACAAAAAATTCACACAAGGTAAATTTTTCTGTCCCGGTCATAAATAATAAGTTTATTTTTACAAACATAGTTTATAAAATTTTCAAAATATATATTCAAAAAGGGTTTACCATCATAAGGCTCTAAAACAATCTTTTATGAATATTAGTGTATTCCATGCATAAGATTGTATTTATTTTCATTTTAAGCCTCTATAACACTATCTTAATCTATAATAGACATAGATAAAAATATCTATTATTCATTAATTACTTGGGATGTTACATCCTTCCCCCCTTTAGAAAATTGTGTCCCCGCAATTTATTTACTTATCAAATAAATGGGGGTACTTTTCCCACATTGCATTTTCAGATTCCCATGTTGCCTCTTCAATCATGTGGTTTTTCCACAAAACCATTACCTGGTGAATTACCTTATTCCATAACACATGCTCCTTGTGGTCAAGAATCTGGACCGGTTGTTCCTCATAAGATAGGTTCTCTCCCAGCTGAACTACCTCTGGACTCAAAACATGAGATGGATCTGGAAAATACTTTCTCAACATCGAAACGTGAAAAACATTATGTACCTGAGATAAACTCGGAGGTAAAGCCACTCGGTATGCAACTGAGCTGTTCTCGTGTGTTTCTGAATCAGCTGAACTTTTTCTGCCATCTCTTCTACCAATTCTGGTCCCATCAACTTCCTTTCACCCACTTCATCCCAGAAAGCTGGAGTTCGACACCGCTTCCAATATAATGCCTGAAATGGTGCCATATGTATACTGGAATGAAAACTGTTATTATATAAAAATTCAACCAAAGAAAGTTGCTGGTCCCAACTTCCCTGATAATCCATAGAACAAGCTCGTAGCATATCCTCCAATGTCTGAATTGTTCGTTCTGACTGCCCATCTGATTGAGGATGAAAAGCTGTACTAAAATTTAATTCAGTACCCAACGACTTCTGAAGGCCTTTCCAAAAGTTAGAAGTAATCCTGGGATCACGATCCGATACAATGGAGAGAGGAACTCCATGTAACCTGACTATCTCTTTACGATACAAACGGGAAAGTTGATCAAGAGAGAAAGTATCTCGTATAGAAAGAAAATGAGCAGATTTGGTCAAGAGATCAACAATAACCCAGATTGCATTATTACCTCGAGATGTCTTCGATAATCCAACAACAAAGTCCATGGATATATTCTCCCATTTCCACTCTGGCACTGGTATAGGCTGAAGCATCCCTTTCGGTAACTGCCGCTTTTCATTAACCTGTTGACATGTCAAACACTTCACAGTAAAATCAGCAATATATCTTTTCATTCCATCCCACCAGTAATACTCCCGCAGATCCCTATACATCTTAGTACTTCCCAGATGAACTGAAAACGGAGAACTATGAGCTTCACATAACAACTCTCTCTTCAACTGTGAATCACAAGGAACACACAATCTCTTCCCAAATCTCAAAACACAATCATTATCAATGTTGAATTCAGGCACCTTACCTTTCTGAACCAGCTCTACCTTTTTCTGCAACTCACTGTCTTGCTTCTGTGCTTGCTTGAATCTATCTGATAGAGAAGATCTCACTGATACCTGAAACAAAACAGAAGGACATCCTTCACCAACAACTTCTATGCCAAAGTTCATCAAATCCTTAACCAAAGGATCACGTTCCAAACGCAACATTGTTAATGAAGCATTACTTTTTCGACTCAAAGCATCAGCCACTTTATTTTCTTTTCCCGGATGGTAATGAATTGTACAATCATAATCCTTGATTAATTCCAGCTATCTCCTTTGTCTCATGTTTAACTCTTTCTGAGTGAATATATACTTTAAACTTTTGTGATCGGTATATATTTCACACTTTACTCCATACAAATGATGCCTCCAAATTTTTAAAGCAAAAACAACAGCAGCTAATTCCAAATCATGTGTAGGGTAATTTACCTCATGAGTTTTCAACTGTCGTGAGGCATAAGAAATTACCTGATCATTATGCATTAGGACGCAACCAAGTCCTTTCAATGAAGCATCATTGTATATATCAAACTCACCATTCCTGGAAGGTAGTGCCAAAACTAGAGCATTCACCAATCTTCTTTTCAATTCCTGAAAACAATCATCACATTCTTTTGTCCAGATAAACTTAACACCCTTCCGAGTTAGCTTAGTCATTGGACTAGATAACCGTGAAAAATTTCTAAAAAACCTTCGGTAATAGCCCGCCAAACCAAGGAAGCTACGAATCTCGGTTACATTTGTGGGTCTTGGCCATTCTTCCACAACTTGTTTTTTGAAGGATCAACTGTTATTCCATCTTTAGAAACAATGTGACCAAGGAAGGAAATTTGTTGCAACCAAAACTCACACTTGCTGAATTTCCCATACAGTTTCTTTTCTTTTAAGGTTTGAAAGATAACCCTTAAATGATTTTCATGCTCCTCTTTACTTTTAGAAAACACCAAAATATCATCAATTAAAACCACCACAAACTTATCCAAGAACTCATGGAAAATTCTATTCATTAATTCCATGAATACAGCAGCTGCATTGGTTAGCCCAAAAGGCATTACTACAAATTCATAATGGCCATATCTCGTACGGAACGCGGTCTTCGGAATATCTGCCTCCTTTACCTTCAGCTGATGGTACCCCGATCCCAAGTCAATCTTTGAAAAAAACTGAGCTCCCTGGATCTGATCAAACAAATCATCGATATGAGGCAAAGGATATTTGTTCTTAACAATGACATTATTCAAGGCTCTATAATCAATGCAAAGTATCATAGAACCATCTTTCATTTTAACAAATAAAACAGGAGGAACCCATGGTGATGTGCTAGGTCTAATGAAACCTTTCTCTAATAAATCTTGCAATTGGTCCTTCAACTCTAAAAGTTCAATTTGTGCCATTCGATAAGGGGGTTTTGAAATTGGCTTAGCATCAGGAACAAAGTCAACAGTAAACTCAACTTCCCGATCTGGTATTATTCCAGGCAACTCATCAGGAAAAACATCAGGATACTCATTTACCACTGGCACATCATTAATCTGAATAGTTCCTTTATTTTCAACGACGTGTGCAAGGTAACATTCATTTCCATCTTTTACAAGTTTCTCGGCCTCTTGATATGTTATCAAAAGTAAGGGTTCATTCTTGTAAACAAACTGAAAGTCTTTTTGAAAAGAAACTTCTTTAGCTCTACAGTCAATCTTAGCATGGTAAATAGAGAGTCAATCCATACCCAGGATAACATCAAACTCTACTAGAGGTAGAACAATAAGGTTTGCAAGTAGGTTCTTTCCACAGATAAGGATAGGAAGATTCTTATAAATTCTTTTTTCCTCGACATTTCCCCCAGGTGTTTTTACCAAAAGTTCAGGAGTCATTTCTTGAGATGGTATTCCCATTTTACAAGAAAAGTTTTCAGAGAAGAAAGAATGTGTAGACCCCGAATCAAACAACACACTGGCATAATCTGAATCAAAAAACAAAGTACCTGATACAACTTCATTTGATGGCCCGACATCTGCTGAAGTAGTTGCAAAGGATTTCACCACCCCTTTCTGCTTGTAGTCTAACTGCTTCCCATCACTCAAACTCTTTTTCGGACACTCGATTTCATAGTGACCCATCTCATTGCACTTATAACATTTCACTAACTGTAAATCAAATTTGTTCTTTCCTTCACCTTGATCCTTTTCAGTGCAATCACGAGCCTTATGTCCCATCTTACCACATCAGTAGCACTTCCCAGAATTCAGAAGACATTCCCCACCATGCCTTTTGCCACATTTATCACAAACTGGAAACTTAGTTCTCTTACCATCAGACTTTTTTGAAGAATTATTACCTTTCTCCTACCACCTTGGTCACTTCTTCTGCTGGTTGTTATAGAACACTTGGTCATCAACAAACTCCATATCCACCTTCTCAGCACATCTAACAAGCTTTAAATAACTTTTAAACTCACGAGAAGCTAATTCCCTTCGATACTTTGGCTTTAATCCTGAGTAAAAACGATTGATTTTACTATCAAGATCTCGGATAAAATTTGGAATATACCTTGCCAATCGAGTGAACCTTTCCTCATAGGCAGCCACTGAGTCTTCCTCTTGCCTCAATTCCAAGAATTGATTTTCCATCCTAAGTCGAACAGCCTTAGGAAAATACTTCTCAAGAAACATACCTTTGAATTCATCCCATTCAAGAGCATCAATCTCATCGGCATCCCTGATATTCTTAACCATAGACCACCACTGATCTGCTTCACCCTCCAAACGGTAAATAGCAAGACTAACCTTTTGATTGTCTGAACACCCCATGACATCAAAAATCTTCTCCAGTGCTTTAATCCACCCTTCAGCTAGCACAGGGTCAGATGATCATCTGAATGATGGTGGATGTTGCCTCATGAAATGTTCCACCACTGACATGTTCCTCTGCGGTTGATCTGGCTGATCTCGTGCATGGATACCACCTCCATTTGTCGCTTGAGTCAACTGCGCCATTACTACAACAAACTGTTTAGTTCCAATTCTGACCATTTCTGGATGCTGGTTCGGAAGGTTATTTCCCTCTATATGCCTTCCTAGCACTGCTTCCATGTTTCCTCTGCGGAAAACCATTCTGAACAAACATGTCTTAGATGAAGCAACATGGTAATCTTTAAATGCTATATCATTTCTAAAAAAAAATTATTTTTGGATAATCATTTAATAGAATTCTAACTCCTAAAGTTATATAAACCGACATCTGATACCAACTATATGGCCCCAGCCTTAAACCTTACTTAATCTTGAGTTATTACAAGATTACACATTGAGTATCTTTTCGGGTTTAGAGTTTTAGAGAATTAGATCATAAAACATGCATTACATTCCACATATAAACAAAGTGGTTACATAAAGATAGTATTCTTCATTCCCATCAATGGAAACACATTTAAAATAAAACATGGATTATTTCTTGACACATCCTTGACTCTATCATCTTATCATGTACCTTTCCCTTGACCTGTGATAAACATTTCAAAAACTTGGGATGAGCATAAAAACTCAGTATGGGTTATAAAAAAACATGGAAAGGAAACATGAGTTCATATATACATAAGAATGAAATCATACTTTACCCATAAAACATAGGCACTTTAACATACCTCATAAAATCATGAATAAATCATAGAAATCATAAGACATAAAGGTAACTAGAGGCATTCATAACATTCTTACGTAGGGAGTAACCCTCTTGGTTACGTTTAGAATACCCATCACAGTATATTCCCTAAAATCTCTTCGGAGAAACCTTAACGTTTCACTCCTTCATGTTACCCAATGCATTGGAGAGCTATATCGGGCTCACCCGCCATTAGTTTATCATGGAACCACCAGTCTTCATAATAATTCCCAAGAACCACAACATAATCATATCACATAAAACATGCATAAAGGAAACATAAAATTTCCACATTTCAATCACGAGATATCAATAGAACACATTGATATAAAAACATTATGAAAACCATTTTCAATACCAAAATAAAAGAAAAGTAAAACATGTTATTTATTTTTCTTTTAAAAAGAAGGTATGGCTTGTAGAGGAAGCCGAAACTCAATTAACGGTCACGACAACAGAGAAGTCGTTGTCGCCGCATACGTACAACAAAAACATTCCCTTTTGTCGTTTAGTAAATGCTTCGTATAAAAAAGATTCCTTTTGAATAAACATAAAATTCAAAGGGGTTTATACACCGTATAAAAGAAATTTGTGTATAAAATAAAATATGCCTCAACGAAAGAAGATTGAGACGAAGTCCCATACCTCGTATCCGACTTGACCCGACTGTTCTTTAATCTCCTGAATAATAAACTTGAGTTAATATCTACTTGCTTAAGAACCTTTTTCAAGTTCATTATTCCTTTTATACCATGGTATGAACATCATGTAATCATTTATGTTAGTAATGTTCATTTTGTCGGTATTTGGTTCTTAAGTCAAAAATAGACTTCTTACACTTACATGTTGTTAATTTGGTCAAAGGTTCATTATATCCAGAATGGTATTCATGATGTAGATATCATATATGTCATATATATCCAGTACATACATGCATTTATAATATTACATAATCATTTAGAGGTAAGAAATGAAATGCACCGTTCATGGAGATGGTAAGCCGTACGTACGCATGAACGCTACTTTCATTTCTATTTCGTATTTTATAGAATGTAATCATAATTATATAAAGGTATATTATAATTCCAGTATAATACCATATATAATATCATAGTTCCATCCTTTATATGTCCCACATATGGTATTTAACGAATCAAATCACTTTGAGGGGGCGGTAGTCCGCACTTCCTAAAATGAAGATATCGTGTTTACCCATAATGGAAACCATAAAGGTATGCCCAAAATGAAAAAAACATAAGCTTAAGGAAAACATAAACATATTATATATCATATATAAAAATAGTGACATCATAATGGCCACCTTTGAAGGTGTTAAATGAGTGTTGAACAATCATCGTTTCGGGAGGCAGAATTTCGCCATCCACGGAAACCGTATGTTCTTTAACCATTTGATATAGTTGTGTGAGAGTGTAGCTCAAATAAATATTATAAAAACATCCTTGTATATTGAAGATACTGTTGTTGTTACAATATAATTAAATAAAAAGTGTTTTAGGGGGTTGGAGAAGCAAAATAAAACAAATGAACATGAGAGAATGAATTACCTTTAAAAAGTGTAGCTCCTTTGGATTTGAGCCTAAAGGCTTCCTTTGAAAGGATTCTGCCCAAAGGGAATCATCTAGGATGAGGAGAGGGATGTGGAGAGAGTAAATGGGCAGGGTTTGGCCGAGCCAAAGGCTTGAGTAGTGTGTGAAATGAGGTAGAGGTGGGGGCCTTTTATAAGAGGAGAGGATGGGCACTTTTGGAAAGTAAAGAAATATTACTTTATTTGAAAATGTGTTTCGGTTTTAAAATGTCCCACATTGATATAATTCTTGGATAAGGTGATAATGGTTCGAAATCCACTCATCCAATTGGTTTTGGCCATGTGTAGTTCATATATGTTACATTGTCTTTCCATTTTATTTAAATCGTCAAATAATGATGTCATCGCTGCATCATGATTATGTCATAAATAATTTAATTTATTTAATGTCTAAAAATTATAAAAAAAATACTATGATGTAGGAAATATTTTTATCTTTCCAATGACTATTTATAATCAAAAATCTGATCTTTATAACCCCATGTAAAAATTGCATTCGTAAAACATCTCTTGTTTGTGTCATTTTTACTTTAACATTTAATAAAAAGTTATTTATGTCATTTCCAAACCAAAGTGTCTCCATGGGGACCCCAAGTTGACCCATGGATTGTCTCGGTCGGCCATGACACAACCAATAAGTTTGGGACATGTGTCTAGGTCATTTCCTATTATTAAAGCATTATTTATACCTTAAACTACCCTAATTACCACTAATCGCGATTAAAAACTTAATAAGTTACTATTCACCAAAAAATTATTTTAATCTCATTGAACCACATTTTACTTCTTAATGACAACCATGTATGTCGGATTTTCAAAATTCAGTACACATTAGTGGTAAACTTTCATTTAACTGAAAAATCAGTTTGCTTGATTACCACTTAGTGGTTTCACTATTCATCAAAAATTGAAGTTTTTCAGAAAATTACCAAAAATTCACCCTAAGCCATATTTGATATTCCGGATTCAAAAATGAAGTGTATTTTACAAAATTAAAATCATATAGGTCACATTAATTAATTTAATAATTAATTCCCGCTACCAGAGCAAATAGCGTGTTTTTACAAAACAATAAGTATGAAAAGATTGACACCAGTTTAAGTCTAATTTCAAAGTGAAATTGATTCCAATGACCACCATTGGATAAAATTGTAAAAATATATTCATATTACACATTAAGACCAATTCAAAAGATAATATAATCATATAAATAAATTAGATTAAAAAGCAGTTTTGATGTAAAATGCTGTATTTTTCACTATTCATTAAAAAAATGAACATTTTCAGAAAAATACCAAAAATTCACACAAGGTAAATTTTTCTGTCCCAATCATATAGAGTAATTTTATTTTGACAAACATAGTATATAAAATTGTCAAAATATAGATTCAAAAATGGTTTCCCATCATAAGGCACTAAAACAATCTTTTAAGAATATTAGTGTATTCCATGCATAAGATTGTATTTATTTTCATTTTAAGCCTCTATAACACTATCTTAATCATTAATAGACATAGATAAAAATATCTATTAATCATTAATTACTTGGGATGTTACAATGTAATTTATAAATCTTCAAAAAACTGATCCAATATATATGTATGTTGAGAATGGGTCACTATATCATAACTCTTAGAGTACACCATGATATCAAAAATAAATTATACAATAATGGTCACATTATATTCCATTATTACAATATTATTTAGGTCTATGATGAAAGAGGGATCATATACCAATTTATTGGAAATACATTAAACACAAAATGTCCATACCTCATTCAAAATGTTTTATTCGGAATAACATCCATATTGAATAGTAATTTATGATACCCTGAATGTATGTCAATATATATAAATTATGAGCTCTATTAAGAGGATCATATATGAGATCAATACAAGGTAGCAGGTGCATGTTACTTATCATAAATTTAATGCTTCCATTATAATAAATGTACATCAACATATATCAATCATTATTAATATAAAAAAACTAGGGGTCCCCATGATGAAATACCAGTGAATAAAAATTGATTATAAGAACTATCTTCGATTTGTTTCATTAATTCCTTAATGTTCATCATATAATGTCTACTTGAAATTGATCATGCATTTGGGATTAAATCAATGGAAAAAAACATCACACTCTGATGGATGTCTAGGTAATTATGTAATTTATAAATCACTGTATTTATATAAAAATTGGTACACATCCAGTTATAGGATTACCTTTTCCATTTGTATATTTCGTATTCTCTTCTACCCTAAAAATCTCTTTAAAAAGGGCTATTGTGGGTGGATTACAACCTGAATCATATAATGAATTCTCCCAATCAATGATATGGAATTCCAAATCTTCATTAATATTAAAAACATCCAAATAATTTAAATTATTTTTTCTCTCTTTATTGATCAATATTTCATATGAATGGCTATAACAGAATCAATTGTAATAATAATAATTATTTCTAGAAATAGGCTATGATAATGTTTCAAAATGGGTACTGAATGACATATTCTTATTATGGTTAGAGTCCTAATAGTATTATTGACCGATAACTCCCTTTTTAAAGTAGTTGTTAAATATATAATATTCTTGGAAAACATGGAAGATGAAAATGAGTTTGATGATCATGGATGAAATAGTGAATCAGCTAAATTTATGGATATGAATAAAGTACCTCCCACTAAATCATTAAGAACTTCAAACATATAAGTTGTAATAACAATTGGTAGGTTTTGTTAACTTGAAATTTTCTATGTAATCATCCATTTTTATAATGGGAAAACCATTTTCATAAAACAACATCTCCTTATAGTTGAAGCATTAATTTTATTTAGAATCATCACTCCCTCTACAATAATGATTCGAGTTTCCTTTCATCCACATTTGAAGAAGAATAAAATTTCAAAAAATTATATTTCATAGTGTTTATATCAAAATTATTAAGAAAATATAAATTATACCCTTATTTAATTTCCATTTCCATATTTTTTTTCTAGTGTGATTAGAAGCCCTCTTCATATCATTATTTCAATTAACACTATATGTCATCTGAAATTATTTCTTTATCTTTATATCACATGGTATTATATACTAATATGATTAGAATGTTTGGGAGACTAATTGCCTTAAAATGATATGATTAAGACTGTAAATGAAATGGTAAAAATTTCACCTCGAATTATGTATGTATTCCTTATCATAACTTTTTATCCTTTTAATTTTTCCATCATACATAATCATATTTGCATATGCCTTTTTTATAAGTCATGGGAATTTTATCCCCTTATATTTTAATTACATGGATAGAAAATATTTTTTCCAACATGGGTAACATAAAAACTATCTACTATATGATCACTATTTTTTATTCATACTTTGTGTTTTCAATCAATGACCTCTACATATTTTTATTCAGGTAGATATGTTAAAATTCTATGATAGGTTTATCCATTTTATTACCTCATAAATAATAGATTATCTTCTCAAAATAACTTCTCAATTTCTAATGTAAACCTAAAATTGTTGTCACATTGAGTGATGATCTTTGATAACTTATTAAATGGTCTAACATTTTTACACCATTTGGTGGATTCGTAGGATACTTTATAGAGGAAATTTTATTCAGTGTGCCATTATTATTCTTTCCTTACATGGTTATAATTTGATCAGTTCATGTAGTATATCCATACAAAACCCCAATTTTTAACCTATTAGGGGATCCCTAAATGGCGTTTATGTATTGATATAGATCCAATAACATTAATTATGATATATTTATAAACAATGGATTAAAACATATTAGATCATATAATTATGAAACATAATGGAAAATCCAAAAAAATAGTAAAATGTATAAAATATTTTTTAAAAATTATGTATAGATAATCTCATAATCCTAATCACAATTTCTTTTGGAATTATTTTAAGTCATTAAAATATTTAAAAATACTTCATAAATGATTTTAAATAAACTATGAATTTTTCCAATAAAATTCATTGAGAGTATTAAATTATGTTCTCAGTATAACCAATTGGAATGTACTGTGTAACTCTTGAGCCAGGTCTGATAGCCAATTTCAAAGCTATTAATATATAGTATATATGTGACTAAACCACATCAACTTGTAGTATCTAGTTAAGGATGTATTTCATGGAAAACCCACATAATTACAATGTTATAAAAACATTAAAAGATTATTCTATTCATTTAATTAATGACTATTATATATTTATGTGAGGTAATTTATGTCTTCCTCAATCTGGTTCCCAAGGGATCCAAAAAATCTCCCTCTAATACCACTATTATTTAACATGACCCTAGAATCCTAGATTCTAAATACATATTAATACATTAAAATAAAATATAAGTAATTTCATCCCAAAATTCAAAATAGTAAATTATTCTTGGTAAAATAGGTACATGATTTAATATCATATTAAATTTCAATACATTAAAGTCAACATAATATTTTCTTTGAGTAAAACATTATTCCATTTACCATATCATGACAAATAAATCATAAAACACATCATGGAATCTAATGGAGGTAATCAGAAGAAAGGGGTTATCTATATTTCATAGTATGTGTATTCGTATTATGGAAGCTATTATGAACAAATAATACATAATCAATATGTCAAGGTAAATATTTAATAACATTCCACTTAATCAGTAAGATGAACACAATCTATAATATTGTTCAAATAAATTATTATCAAAAACTTAAATTAAAATTATCACTTGATATTGAAACTTAATGATGAATATTCTTACAAAATTAATAATCACATGGAAATTAATTATAAGGCCCCATCCTTAAGAAATACCGAATCTTGAGTTAATTTATGAATTTTAATTCATGATCTTTTCTGTATATATCTTAATAGAATTAGAACATTACTATAACATAACAAAACCATATAAATTTGATGTGGACATTTATATAAATATCTATTTATTTCATTAAACTAGAAATTTAAAAAATAAATATGTTCTCTTTTCGGGATTAATCATCATTAATTTTTTTTCACTCCATCCTAAACTATAATATCTGTTAAACCACATGAATTTTTTTTAAACTTCTTATCTTTACAAAATGATCTGTAATGGATATAATAACATATAAAAATTGTATCCTAGTATTAATATGGTAACCCATTTGATGTTATTTTGGTGAATTAATCAAAATATTTTCATATTAATATCAATCACACTTTTTAATTAAAGAAAAACATTAATAGAAATAACAAGCAATTAAAACATGTTTAGGTGACTTATAGCATCATATACATAAAACCCTATTAATTAACATTTCAATTAAAATAACCATATTTCCTTATTTAAATATTATTAATACCTTATGAATTACAGATATATAATGGGGATCACCCTTTGTACATAAATGTATTTTTCCCTTCATATAAGCTAAATGGTTTACAGGTGTGAGCTATAATGGGGAAAAACCAATCATTGAAGCGGTGTCGTGCTTACTCATGAGATAAATGGGGGATAAACCATTTGTATAAGCTATATCAGGATCAACATTTTCATATAATTCTCATATATGATTTCATAAATAAAACACATTCATTACAAAACTTTGTTGAAAAACTCTTCTAATCCCATATGGAAAGAATTATCATATAGAATACAATTTTAATTTAAGATATGATTTTAAATACAAAGATGCATTAAAAAGAAATAATATATTGTTTTCATTTTAAAATATATTAAGTCTTATAGAGGAATCCAATAATAAAAAATTGTTACAATAATGGGGAAGATATTTTCATCAAATATTTTTTTAAAAATAATTTTTTCATTTTGTAATGAAATTAAAATGCATAGTATAAAATTTTTCAATTTGATAAATTTTAATGAAATTAATGATAGATATATATTTTTATAATCGATTCTATCTATATAAATTAATTTCATAATTTTATCATGAAGAAAATGATTTGATAATTTAATCTTTAAATGTTCATAGTTTCTTATACCACTTTTAACATTTAAATCTCCATCTCCCTGAATTAATACATTTACTAAAACTATAAATAACAATATTATAGATAATATATGTATATGAAATGTCATATTTTCTATATATACACCATATGAATGATTAAAGGATCATATTATCATGAAATATCTCGATGAAATGAGATTGAAATGAAATCCATTACCTATAATTCGACTCACCATGTACAATAATTATATACCTATATAATATGCTTATGTAAATTTATAATTTATTGAGAAAATTTTTCATATTTATTATTTCTTTTATATGACATATTATGATGTTATGACAATTAAATAATTATTTATATTCATATAAGATGTTTTTTTGATATTCGGTACTTGAGTTGAAAATAAACGTGGTACGATGATAATAAAAAAATTAGTCATAAGTACATCGTATCCAGAATATTATTCATTACAAAAGTCTCAGTTTTATACATCCATTATTCTTTTAAATCAAAACATTATTTCTGGTAATAAAAAATGAACCATGTAGTAATCATTTAGATGTTACGCCATAGGTATGTACGAGTAAAATTTCCATTTTTAATTGGTCATTAGATAAGTAAGGTAATTATTATTTTATATTTAAAATAATAATAATAATAATATAATCATAAAAATAATTTAAGCATAATTATATACATATCATACAAGGGATGTGGTGAATAAACGCGATTCACATTGCTTCGTCGATGTTATAGTTCACAAGTACAGACGAATGACGTTACCACTTTTATGTGCATGGTATGAAAGAACATAAATAATATTTTATTATATTATAATTATTTATATGGAATGAAATTTTTATTTAAATATTAATTACATCATTATGAACATTCATTAGAGACTATGAAGAAAAACGAACATTATCCGTTTGTGAGGCGGTAGTCCGCCGTACACAAGAATGAAATGTTCAATTCCCATTTGATGAAATTCGAGATGGATTTATGTGATGAAATTAAAATAATAAAATCATAGTATATTAAGGATACTGGATTTATTATTTCATCATGGATTACGGAGAGTTAATTTATGTCTATGAATAAATAATATAGAAATAGTTAAAAATAAAAATTACCTTTCTTTTAGATGATTTCATTTCTTAACACCTTCACACCTATATGAAGAATGTAATGCCTAAAATAAGTCCTAAAGAATCTGGTGAGAAATTATAGGAAGGGGTTTTGGTAGATCATGTCCATAGCTAAATATTTTTGAAGTGTGAGTAGTATAGAATAATGAGTGTCCTTTTATAGGACTGGGGATGGGTACACATGGAAATATTAAAAGTGATAAATTAATATAAATTATATTTGTATTATAAATGGGTATATACTTATTTTTATCAAATTTAGAATGTTTATGGGTAAAAATATAATCATTTATTGATAATTAGAAAAAATTTCAATAATTTTTAGTACCTATATTTTTGTTTTAACCTTTGAAACTCTTATTGTTTTATCAAGTTATTTACACTATCAAAATTAAAATAATTACCATAAAATGCCAAAAAACCAAATAATTCATCATTAATAAAATATTTCTAAATAATTAAACCTTTTGGATGATTATTGGAATTTAAATTTTTTTATTTCATTTAAATAAATATTATATATTATATATTATGAATTATTTCTATTTTGAAACTATTAATACTTGACATTTTTTTTTAAAATATCATAACAACATGATTGTTTTTATAAATAAAAATTAAATAACTATTAAAACCTCTTATTAATCAATAAAATTATTGTATGGAATAATTTATTTAAAATTATATTTATTTTAATATTATTTATATTATTTAATAGATTCTTTCTTATGTAAATATATTACAGAATCTTCATTGCTTCATAATTCAATTTAATTATTTACTAACTAAAATCAATTCATAAAACACAATAATTTAGGTAATATTTTTAAATTTTTAATGACTATTAGCAGTCAAAGATATCACTTACATAACCCCATAGAAAATTTTTAGTATGAATCTACAAATTTATGACATATTTACATTTACTTTAAATTAAACTGTTTCAATGTCATAATCACACCAATATGGCACAAAAAAGTCACCATTTCTGACAAGGATGTTAATGTTCAATAATAAGTCATCCAATAATATTAGGAAATCTTTTATGGTAATTTTATAAAATTATAATATTAATTTAAGGTTTAATTAACCTATTTACCTTAAACGTGGTAAAAAAATTCTATTGTTAGTATTCATCATATAATATTTTGATCCTATTTGGTCACATTTTTTATACTGATTAAAAACATGTATGTCCATTTTTTGAAACTCAATTCAATAATATTGTTAAAATAGGATTAACACTAATCCCATAAATGAATATAGAAGACTTTTTTACGTAAAATTTTCAAATGTTCACATAGATTTTCTATTTGATTTTAATTTGAAAAATCATCCACTGAATTAAATTATATTAAATGAAAAAAACATTATATAATTATATAGTTTAATAATGTAAAAAAAGAGGATGGATCCTACTCATCTCCACGGCGGTGAGGGTTTAGAGGTGGTTTCAATAGTGGATTTGGGGGCTGTTGTCGGAGGAGCTGGGGATGGAGATCTTTTTGGGGATTCCTTCAAGGAAGTGTTGTGTAAGGGTATCACTGTCTGTGGTAGTGTATTTCCGTCTTCGGTGAGCTTGGTTTGTTCAGAGGTCCATTTAATTGTGGTGGAGCCAAAGGTTCGTAAGATGATTTCGAAGATCCCTGTGGTGAGAATTTCGGAACGAGAACTCCAGGAGGTGGTGGCCTTCCATGACCTCACTCTGGTGGCAGGTTTTGGACGCTCCAAGCCATACCTTGGTTTTTTTCGAAACTTTGTTCACTCTTGGGGGTTGTCCCAGCCGGCGGTGGTTTCAGACTTGTCGAGGATTGCTTTCTGGATTCATCTTGCTTCAAGGGAAGACCTCGTGAAAGCTTGTGTGAGGGGAGATATATAGTGTGGCTCTTGGAGATACACGTTGTCCAGGTGGTCTTGGTACTGCTATCGTGGGCGTGAATCCTCCTATGAGGCGGTGTGGTTATTGTTACCAGACCTCCCTCTTCCTTTTCAGAACCCGGCGATTCTGAAGGATGTTGAGAACTCTTTTGGTTCCTTTTTTTGTGTGAATGATGACACTAGGATTCTCAATGTGGTGGAGAGCCCTCAGATTTGTGTCGAAATGGACTTGGTGTTGAAGAGACCTTCCATTGTGTAACTTGAATCTGAGGATGGGTTTTTTTCGAAGCAGAAGTTGTTTTATCGGCAGTTTCCTCGTTTCTGCGTGTCTTGTGGCATGCATGGTCATGAAGTGAAGAGTTTCTAGTATCGGAGGGAGGTGTTGGAGACCCCCGATAGTGATCTGGTTGGAGAACTGGGTTGGGACCCAATTGAACTGAGTGGGTGTGGGGTTACAGATGCGACCGTTCTGCCCCGAGAGGTTTCAAATTTGAATTTACCCAGCGGGGTTGGCGCATTGGGAATGTCAACTGGGGAAACACCATCTGACAACACCGGGTCACAGTCAGTTTTCCCTTTTGGGATTATGGATCTCATTTCTTGGTCCCCATGTCCAGTTTTTCAAATGACAGCTTCAACCAGTGGGGGAAACGATGTGACACAGAGAGAGTTGGAGGTTTAGATGTATTTATCGCTGGGAAGTCCAGCTTGAATTCTATCTCCCCCTCCTTCTTCAATCAATTTTTCGTCACAACTGTCGCCAGGGGATATTCAGAATTGCCTTGTGAGAAATATCTTGGTTTCTTTGGAAAAATGTTTGGAGATGGTCCGCATGAAAAATGGTGTGGAGAATGAAGTGAAGACTTCGTTTTGGTCTCCGTAGAATAGAGTTTTGTTTTCATTGTTCCAGGGAGAGCTGGGTGCGGAATCATTTCCTCGTGTCCAGGCAGAGAGGAAACCAAAATTGGAAGAGTTGGATGTTCTGAGTAATGAAGGTGTTTAATCAGTGAAACAGAGTAGTGGAAAGGATGGATTTTCAGGGCCTATTACCCGCTCGATGGCTAAGGGGAAGGGTCTGTTGGTGCACCCCAATCATGATCTTTCAATGGTCTAGAAAACTCGTAAGTTTGTTTAGTGATGTTTTCCATTATTATTTGGAATGTTCGTGGTATGGGTGCCAGGATAAGAGAGCCTTTATATCATTGGAGGGTAGGAAACACAAAGCATCCTTGATTTTATTTTTAGAGCTGAGGTAGGATGCATGAATACATCCTCGGATTGTAAAGAAAATGGGTTTATCAAATTATTTTCATGGTGGACCTATGAATTCTCAAATCTGGGTTGGATGGAAGACAAATATTTCTGTAGAGAATGTAGGTGTGACGCCTCAGTGCATTGACATGAAGATTGAGGTGGGTGGTTTTTTTCTTCTCTTTTCGTTTGTTTATGCGATCAATAAGGCTATATAGAGGAGGGAGCTCTGGACCCACATAAAGTCTATTCAATATGGCCCATTGCTGTGGTTCTTGGGAGGTGATTTCAACACTGTTGTTGATGTCTCAGAGAAGCGAGGAGGAAGGGGAGGTAATATGTATGGCATGATGGATTTCAAGGAGTGCTTTCTGCATACGGTCCTGTTGGATTTAGGCTTCGGAGGGAAAAAGTTTACGTGGTGTAATAACCTTAAAGGCCATAACCGGATATGGAGTCGGTTGGACAGGTGGCTTACCAACATTCATGGTATGGATATTTTCTCAAAAACCTCAGTTACTCACCTTCCACGTATTTTATCGGATCATGCTCCACTGTTTCTAGAAATTAAACGTGAAGCTGTGGTTGGAAATGGTTTTCATTACTTGAGTTCATGGCATAAAAACACTGGTTTCATGAAGATTGTGATGGAATCTTGGTTGGAGGAAGAGGGGGAGGGATCTTGGGGAGGGTTGGTTAATCGCCTCAAAAGGATCAAACATGGAATTATAAAGTGTCTGGTGGAGCAACCATATTTGCATAATGGGGTGACCAACTTACAAGATGAGGTTGGCAGGCTAGAGGAGGCTCTTCAGGTTTACTAGAATAAGGATATTTTCGCTATCATTTTTGATATAATCGTGGTTCTGGCTGAAAAATTGTTAGAGATAGAGATGGTCTTCATGCAACGATCCCGAGTGAGGTGTCTTAGGTAGGGAGATCGCAACAACTCTTTCTTCCAGGAATGTATCAAAGAGAGGAGAAACACGAAGATTAATATTAAAGGGGAGGATGGATCTTTTACTTCAGACGTGATGGTGGCCGTAAAATTTGCATTAAAACACTTCGAGGGTTTGTGGGTGGGGGAGAATACTTCTGGTTTCCACAGAGAGTCCTTTGAGGGCTCTAGATTTTTGGAGTGTTTACCATTGATGATAACTCAAACTGATAATGAGTGCAAGTACATTATTCCTCAGGAGAGGGAGATTAGAGAGGCTCTGGGAAGCTTGCCGAAAGAGAGTGAACCTGGGCCTGATGGATTCTCGGCTTCATTATACTGTGCTTCTTGGGAGTACGTGGGGCTGTGTTTGGTGGAGGCTATCAGAGTTTTCTTTAGGGGGGCTCCCTTGAGTAGGGGGTATCTTCTACAAGGGTGGTTCTTGTGCCAAAGACCAAAGACCCCTTTCTTATCATCCACATCAGACCGATTTTCTTGTGTAATGTATCATACAAAATTCTGGAAACTGTTATTAGCAGGAGATTGGCCAACATTATACCCAAGATAATTTCTGAAGAACAACACGGTTTTATCCAAGGGAAGTGTATACAAGGGGTAGTGTGGATTGCAAGTGAGTTGGTTCACTATCTGAACAAACGAACTGTTGGTTCTAATATTATTTTTCAAGTGGACATGGAAAAAACATATGATAATTTGTAGTGGAGCTTCATATTATAATTCATGAGGGGTTTTTGGTTCTAGGAGAAGTTTGGTGATATTTGTTTCAGGTGCTTTGCTTCACCATGGATTTATATTTGCCTTCTTGGGAGATGTTTAGGTTTCATCAAATACATGAGGGGAGTTAGACATGGGTACCCACCCTCTCCTATCATCTTTGTTCTCTCTCAATATTCTTTATCCAGAAACCTATATAAGAGCATGACAGAGGGAAGTTTGAGGCCTTTTCATGGTAGAAGGAATTCAGAGAGTATATCTCAACTGATTTTCACTGATGATATTTTGTTATTTCTGAATGGCCGGAGAAGTTATTTGAAAGCTCTTAAGGGTATTATTACAGATTATGGTTAACTTAGTGGGTAGTCGATCAACCAGTCAAAGAGTCACCTGTTTATATCAAACAAATGCTCGGGAGGAATGTGTAGGACGATACAAGATGTCCTTGGTTATGGGTAGAGAAAACTACCTATTCTTTATCTATGATTTCCTATTTCGAGTGGAAGGATTATGAAGAATCATTTCAATGGGATTGTTAATAATATCTTGGGAGGGGTTTCCAACTAGAAGAATAAGATGCTTTCTTTTGGGGGTAGGATCATACTTATCAATAGTGTTCTTCTGTCAATACCTTTGCATGTATTTTCTATACTAAATCTCCCGAAGGGCATGATGGATGGGATTGGGCATATTCTCATGTATTTCCTATGGGATGCGAAATGAGAGGGGAGATTCCACTGGCCTTCTTAGAAGAGACTGGCAGGACCAGTGGAGGAGGGTGGGGTTGGTCATCATGATATTCAAGAATCTATTCGGGCGCAGCTAGCCATATTAGCTTGGGAGTTGATTGTCAGTAAATACATCTGGGAAAAGTTTTTCATAGAAATATAAGGTTGGAATGGTGATTTTTCCAGGCACGGTGTGACGGGTCTCGCCAAGGGCATGGTTTCACATTTGCAGGTGCTGTAGGACAACAACAGATGGGGGATTGGCCATGGGGAGATCAACATCTGGGAGGATACATGGACGGAGGAGAGGCTTCTGTATGACGAATGTCCTCTTCCAGACATCTCTTTTAGAGAGACATGCAGGTGGTATGATTTTATATATGCAAACCTTGAACCAACACAACTAAACTTATTTAGTAGTGTTGTTTGGAGTGATAAACCACACAGATGTTGTTTTACAAAATTTGTGTCGAGGCATTTAAATTTGAATGGTTAAAGGATAATTGTCCAGAGGAATGTTAACGGGGTGGAATGATATTTGATTACATGGTGTAATGAAAACTCAAAGAGAATGAATTTTCTGGTGTGGCAGATCCAAAACCGAGCTCTACCCACTGAGGAAAATATTCAGAGAAAAGGGGCCGACATGGCATCTCATTGCTACTGTTGTGAGATGTTGTGCTCGGAATCAACGTTGCATTTGTTTTTTCAGGGGTGATGGACTGAGTTCCTTTGATCTTAGTTTTCTCAATACTTGATTCCATATGGGGAGTGTCTTTTGGTTCAGGATCATCTTATGACATGATTCTCTGGTTTTGGTAATAGAACAGGGGAGCGTACAGCTTGTATTATCAATTTTATATCTATATGCCAAACAATTTGGGAAGCACGAAACCAGGTGAAGTTAGGTGGCATGAGAACTCTGTTAGATCTACAGTTCCTGATGAGATCTCTCACCGTATAACTGTCCTCCCTTTTCAATAATGGAGTGCATGCAGGTATACTGGGAAACCTTGTTGAAAGACAGTGTACACAGATCTCAGAGAGAGGGTGATGGGTAAGGTGGCAGCCTCCAGCTAATGGGTTGAAACTGAATGTGGATGGCTCATGTTTGGGAGGAATCATGAGGGGTGGTGGTGTTCTTCGGGATTGTTGGGATTCAGTTCATATTGCTTTCAGTGGATATTATGGACCGGGTACTTCTATGGGAGCAGAGTTTAGAGCCCTTCTCTCAATTGTGACTCTTTGCAGGAGGAGAGGACTCTTGGTGACGGAGTAAGAATCTGATTTGGAGGTTCTGGCCAGATCTCTTCAGGGAAAATGTGACATCTCTTGGGATCTGGTGTATATTTATCGAAGGAGAAAAGTGGAGACTAACCAGGGAAGGATGTTCCATCATAGTGTGAGGGAATCCAACATTGCGGCTGATGCAATGGATTTTGGGGGTAGGACAGAGGAGACTTTGATAGTTTATGATAGTCTTAACTCTCTTTCGTTCGAGTGTGTTAATGGGATCCGGAAGGACTCACCTGGCCTTCATTATTTCCGTCCTCTGTGACGTGTGTCCCCGGTTTTTTAAGGTTTTCATAATAAAAAATAACATTCACTCAGTCAACAATGTAAAATATATAATATATTGATAGAAATAAATTATATGAAAATATAGTTTTGGATTAAAATGCAATATTTTTCATTATTCATTAAAATATTATTTTATCGTAAAAATACCAAAAAATCACCCAAATTAAATTTTGATGTCCCAATTCCAATGTATAATTATATATATTTAAATAAATCATATAATAGTGACCATAACTATATTTAAAAATGGTTCTCCATAAATGGTGATAAAACTACCTTTTAAAAATTTTACAGTAAATTATTAATAAAATTTTATTTATTTCTAATTTAAGCTTTTAAAAAATATTTGAAGAAAGTAAAAATTTTATATTAAAATGTTTGAACATTATATACATGGTTCTATTCATTCCAACAAGTACTATAGCTAGGTGACTGCTACCATTTTAAATTATAAGATTAAAATATTTTAATTGTTGGGTATAACATAGTCTTCTGTGCAACACAAAATTTCAGATAAACCCATTATTTCATGTTGGGTACACTATTAGACCTAACAAACCATATAATTTAAAATTAAAATATAATTCATAAATATTAATTGATATCAAAAATTATTATTCAATAATTACCTTTAATTTTACATCAATAATGACTCTCGTAATAATGGAATGCATATGGTCCGAAATCATAACCCCACCATTAAGACCTAATACCGAGGTATATTACATAAATGGTTTTGGAATTTTCATAAAACCCAACATTTTTTAACTCATGAGTCCTATATATGCATCAAGGGTTTGTGCCATTGCTATCCTATAATGTACTAAGACCAATGAATTCCATATATATAAGGAGATAACCTTAATCTATGTATACTTTAATATTGAAAACTAGGAACAGGAGTTGTTAAAAATATCCCCAATCAAGAAACATAATCATAAACCATCTAGATTAATAAGGGTAATGCTATAAAAAATTTCAGTCCAATAAGTATTATCATAAACCTTCTTGAGATAGAAGGTTCAAGGTATCAATATAGTAAATCCATAATAAATCATCTAATATGAAATCTAAATTAATTTGGATGATTGAATCAATACACAACAACCCAAAGAAAACAGATCATAAACTATCTATAAAAATAAGGTTTATTGCACCATAACTATAGATCATAATTGGTGCATATGTAAAATAAGGGGTTTTTGTATTGTATTAATATAAATACTAAAATAAAATTGAAATGTTATTGAAAAAATACACATTCACTTTAAAAATAACTTTTCAAAGATTTAACATATCAAAATATTAGATAACACAATTTGTTTAAAAATATATTTCCAAAACATGTAATGGGGGCTTTGAAAATTTTATTGTCTGTGATGACAAGTAATTATATATATTCAATGCAAGTTAAGAGATCATTATTTTAAAAATATTATAATAATATAAAAAATTAACCCATTCAAAAAATCAAATTAACATTTCATTAAAACCATTTTGTAAAAAATTAAAATGGGTAGAAAAATTAAAATTCAATTATAGAATGTAAAAATCATTTCTGAATATATTTTTTTGAAAACATGGATATGGGTAAATGGTTTTTCTAGAGAAACTTTAAATGATGCCATATTTTATTAAAAACATTTCCAAAATAAATTTATGTCGTAGAAATATGGAAATGATAATATTATTTGAATAGGTCATGAAATATTATATGTGATGAAAATTGAATTTTTTATATATATAAATATCAATCAATGACCCTAAACAATTCGTAAACATAAACATTCTTGAATGATGATGGCAATGTAAAATAAACCCTTACAGCTTTGGTAACCATTGAATAGAAATATCCATGAATTATATAACATAAAATGAAACATTATATACCTTAACGATAAATATAATAAAAATATATAAAATTAAATTATAATTATACACACACAAAATACTTATAATCGGAGAATATGAATACGTATAATGGATGTAAATGTGAGCTGGGAAACCCTTAACACATGTCTGATTTCTATTATACATGTTCGAACATAATTTATAATTTATATATGATAATTATAAATCTATTAAATAAAAAACTCATATACAACATAGCATATATTAGTTAATTATAGTTTTTTATCACCCATTTATTAAATATTAAATTTTAGAATCACTATTTCATTTGAGAATTATATTGTTTTTCATGTATGTTTTGGATTGGAAATTCCAAAGCATTTATTTTGATCATGGTTCCATCATATAAAAAATATAAAAAATGACATAAATTTAATAAATATAATAATTATACATTTAATCATAGTGATATGTAAATATTATTGATATGAAATAGATTACATCATTCATAGATATAGTATACCAAATGTATACAAGAGATATTTTTCAATGTTTTCTCAAAAGATGAGAAAAAAATAAAACTATATATTAAGTACACTTTAAAAATTAACAATTATTTCATATGTAAAATTGGTATTAATGAAATACATCCTTATTTTCATCAATCTGTAATTATTCACATCACTATCTAGAGGTGAAAATCCACAGACATGCAGGAGAGATGTTATTATATTACAATATATTGGCTATTAATAATTTTTTTTGTGATATTATATTTATAGATGTATGGTTAGTTCATAAATATTGCATATATTCATCAGCAGTATACTTTTTCCCTTAAAGATAACTTGTGAAGTTTTTACAAATTTTTTTTTTGTAGACCATTATATTATTGAAAATAATGTTTTTGGTAAAATTTTTAATGTTGTTAAATACGTTTGTTATGTTACCATTGAATAAAAATTTAGTATTTTCTAGAATTTTGGAATATTGAGATATTTTAGAAGATTCTAATGTAATTCATTTGATCATTTTTGATCTCAATGTTCTCAACATCATGAAAATATCATGATTCATGATTTTTTTAAATTAAGGGAAGTGTTTATTTTTGAGTTGTATATTATAATAAATATAATAAATAGATAAATGAGTTTCGGAAAAAACTAGAAATATAGTTTGTACGCAGTTCTGTTAATATGAAAATATTTTCGTCAAAAGATCTATTGTACAATCCATCAGATGGAGCTTCTAGTTAAAATTCTATGTTTTTATATGTCAATGATTTACAAAGATGTATATATTGTTCCACTAAATTAATCCACTTTATTAATCATAATAGAGGAAAAAATGATGACGATTAGTACTTGGTACAGTAAAAATGTGATTGTATAAGTGTCAGTTTCTCAGTTTTTACAGAGGGATGTTTTTAAGGAATGAGGCATAGATCATAATCTGAATATGTCTTCAAAAATATTTAAGTGTTATATATTCTTAGATATTATGGATTTGATAATTTTAAAATAATTAGAAACTCTATTAGATTCAATTTTCATTAGATGGATCATTAGCGCAGATTTTGATGTCCATTGATTAGAAAAGATATTGATTTTGATTCATAGGATGAGTTTTTGATGTCAATTAATCTGACATGTTTATGACACCAACCCATGTGATGAGTTTTTAGCATCGATCCATCGGGTAAGGATTTGATAAGGAAGTTTACGTTGACCATATGAAGTAATGATCAATGAAATATCATGAATTTTGGAGCTTTTACTAATGTAACTACAAGAAATTGAATTCCTTGGATGTTTGAACAATGTATTCAACCATTCAAAATTGTCTTGGTAAAACAAAATGATTAATGTTTTCTTTTTTTGTTTCAAGAGAAATGTTATTATTTTTTCACAAGGTATGTTACATTTAATAGCGGAATAAATAATTTAAAATTGTTAATATTTAAACATATGATTAAACAATTTCCCTTAATGATTTTTACAAATTGAGAGTTGAGGAGATTGGGTAAACCAATGGAACATTATTTTTCTATTTGAGGGTGTTTCATTTGGGTCAATAGAACCAGATAACTTGAGATAATTTTGGCCAATATTTTCTAACTGTTGTTTTGTGAGAAACATTAAATAACATTATAATGTTATAAATATGAAAATTATATATATTATTCCCTCAATTTGTTTTGTATCTTTTTATGTGATGAAATTATAGAATAGTTTATAATATTTAGGATGCCTACAAATTACACTAGAATACAAAATAAGAATCAAGAATAACATAAAAATATTTCAAATATCTGATAAATTCATATCTATAAAATTCGAGTGAGAATAAAAAATTATATTGGTTTTTCACCCTTTTCATTCATTGAAAGGCTATGAATATAATTAAAGAGTAAATTTATATTTGATCCTATT
Organism: Viscum album; assembly: GCA_963277665.1. Classification (NCBI taxonomy): domain Eukaryota; kingdom Viridiplantae; phylum Streptophyta; class Magnoliopsida; order Santalales; family Viscaceae; genus Viscum; species Viscum album. The sequence goes on along the minus strand of OY728128.1, from coordinate 407,724,339 downwards.
TATAGATTCAAAATGATAAAATGTTGAATTTAGTGTTCCAGTGGTGGTTTCCAAATGTTTTAGTCAATCAGATAATCCAACATTTTAATGTTTAGGTTATCAGACATGGAGAGTTATACATAGGGTATAATTTTGAGATTTGATCAGATGTTTGAGAATTAGATTTTGGTTATACTTTAAGATCAAAATGTATTCAATAGTTCATGTTGAGAAAATGTCTATTGATTTGATTCTATAAATCACAATCCATTATATGTAGGTTTATCACATAGATAATGATATGAAAAATATTTCTTGATGGACCGTTGTGTAGAATAATGTATTCAATGTTTTCAATATATTTATGGAACAAATAATTTAATAAACAATTATTAAAATATGAGAGTTAGTATAATAATTTAAATCAAGACATATAATGTCTCTAATGGTATTGGAAAAAATTTCTATTCACTTTTTCATAACATTGAGTTTTCTTATTCCGATGAGAGTGACTATGACATGGATGTATGTTATCACACAGAGGATAATTCTTGTAAATCATGTGTACATAGTTTACTTTATGACGTTTTAATGAAATTGAGTGTTACTTAATGATGATAAGTAATATAAATATAACATTTTTTAGAGATTATGTTTCCTAAATATAAAATTTTTAAATAGAAAATTAGTGATTTACCCTCCTTATTAGTGATTCAGTAAACCTGAGGAACATCAGGTTGCATTATAAAGAATTTTTACCTATTGAATATTTATGTGGGTAATATCAATTCTGTCAATAGTCGTGGAATTCTATATATTGGTGGAAAAAATTATAATATTTAAAAATTAAAAATTATTCCTTACCATAATTCAATTTTCTTAGATATTGTTGAGGAAACTAAAATTGGGTATCCACATAGTGATAAAAATTCACATATGACTTTTATTTATAAATGAAACATGAATGTTAATGGAAAAACCAGAAATTATATTGTTATATATCTATCAAAAAATTGTCTCTAATTTGAAGGGTCTTAATATATAAAAGATTTTTTTTGGAAAAAAATTAATGTATTATTGATGGAAATATTAAATTGAAGAAAGAAAATTTACAAATTTGGTGAATAATGTTTTATTAATTCTGAATATAAGATTAATAAACTATTAATGAGTAATTAACTAGAGTGAATGAAGTAATTTGAAGCATTATAGGTTTTATAAATATATTGGAAGATCTAATAGTTGTTAAGATACTCATGAAAACATTATAGTTAGTTTTAATTTTGTGATATTGGATTTAGAAGATAAATATATTTTACCACTTGATGAATTATACAACAATATTATTTAATAGGAAATTTAAAAATCAAAATCATTCAAAAATAAGAAAAAATATGAGATGGATTTTTATGATATGATAATGATGAAAATTCAAGGCATTTTTAATAAGGTAGAAGAATATATGTGTGTGTGTGTGTGATCATAGGTTACCAAATATGAATTGTTGAATCGGGAAATATTTTTGGAGGCTTCAGTAAGAGGTTCTTAGATAAGGATGATTATGTTAAGAGAAAAAAAATCTTCTTGATTATAAATGTACCTTGAGAAGGATGAATAAAAACATCATCACAGATTAAAAATTGAAATCATAATAACCCAAATTTGAATAAAATAATATTCCAAGAGTCAGTTGAATTCTTCATAATCCAAAAACTATTTTATTTTATTAATTTTCAATCATTTCATGAGTTATTACATGTGTTTTGAAATATTTGGTTGATAATGGTTGTGGAAAACAAATCTTAATCCAAAAATATGTAAATTCCATCATAAAGAAATATGGTATATTCCTAGAAAATGTTTATTGAAAGACTTCTTATAATCATCGTTAAATATTCAATAGATTTTGATAAAATTTCAAAAGAAAGTATAGGTTTGATGGTTTTTTGGTTATGTGGAATCAATGGTAAAATGGAATATAATAGTTGGAAAAAATTTTCACTTCCTATAAGAAGTTTTGAACAGTGTGAAATCAACTATAGAAGCAGAATAAATATATTTCCTAAAACACAAAATTATATAAAATTATCATCATACGATGATATAAAAAATCCAAGATATTTTTTTTAATATGTATAATAAGTATTGGGAAGATGTGATCTAAATTTATATAATGCAATTGATTGTATATAAACTAATTTTGGGAAATATTTCTATGATAGAAATGAATAGAAATTCAAAAATATTAAATTTGAACATAGATCATTTATTATTATGAAAAAACATAATGCATGTAAAATATAAATAAAAATGGATAAATAATTGAGGTTCTTCATCAAACAAGATAGATTATTTGAAAATATTTAATAATGTTTAAAATTTTTATGGAGGAGATGTTATATTTAGGAATGAATGTTCATTAAAAATTAGAGGAATTATAATATCTTATATTGAAGTAGAAAATATAAAATATAAAGAAGATATATATTTTTATTGGATAAAACATAACATACATAGATTAAGTCAAATTTCTCATAATGGGGGAAAATATATTTAGAAAATATTTGTGTATATAAAAAGTGTGGAAAATATAACAATTGAAACTAATGGTTAAATAATGACCAAAAATCTATTATTAATAAGAGAAAATTGTGACACAAGTTATTTATGATTTCACATATATGAGAAACATAATATATATTAAACCCAAATCTGGGTCCATAGAAATATATTTATTTTTAAGAAAAGTTCTTGTAAGGTAAATTTGGGTTCATATAAAGATGTTCAGATTAAGAAATGGTATATAGTTCATATTCAATTACTTTAAATATTTTTTGAAAAAACATGTAATCAGTTATCCATATTGTGCATCATACACTAAAAAAATTGTGGTAGTAGAATGATGAAATAGTAATTTGGATCTAGTTGGATGAATCATGCTACAATAAAACAAACATTCAATGTTATACTAGATAAAAACTATTCGTATTGAAATACATTTACAAAAGAAATGTTTTTAATGTTAGAATCAAATTATACATCCCATAAAATATTTTACAGAAAATCTCATCATTGAAATATTTCATTTTTTTTGGAAGCCCTTGTTTACTAGAAATAAAAAATATAGATATAAGAAAATATGATGAGAAGGCTATGGATAGAAAATTAGTGGGGTATTAAATTAATATAACAAGTTAATATTGTTGGAAAAATAATTTAAAAATGTTTTTGGATTCATATGATGTTAAAGATAATGAAAATTAAAATTCACAGAAAATGGATATTTAAAATCTTTATGAAGAAAAACTGATGATTTTATATGAATGTGAATTTGAACCAAAAAATATACATCAATAATCAGTGGAATCATGTGATGTGGAATGTAATACTATAATAGAATCAATTAAATTTCATACAATATAATAATATATTGAAACTGATTGAAATGTTGTAAATTAAATTTATCTATTCAGATGAGAATAATGCTATATTTAAAAATTCAGACACAACTCCATTCTCAGATTGAACCAGATTCAGTTTTATATGCAGAAAAATAGAATGAATGGTTGTGTCAAAAAATGAATCGTTTGATCCAGATTAGAAAAAAACTTTTTAACATATTTCATAACACAAATATATAATTATTATTGGAATAATGTGGGTTTCTAGAAACAATCTAAATGATCATGGAGACGTTTCATAAAAAAAGGGACACATATTTATAATGTTTATACACATGTTGATGATGTTGACTTTAATGTAACCATTACCCATGTTGGAATATTATAACCTATTAAAATGTGTCTAGTTGTTTATCCACATAGAAGATACAATGATTATAAAATTGATGTAATGTCACATTTACCTAACAGTGATATGGTAGAATAATTTTGAGATGTCAATGTCAGGTGAATTAAATTTGTTCCATCATATCCAATTTATACAAAATCAAATATACAAATTCCTATATTGAAAAATATATTCCATGTAATTGATACAAAAGTTTGGTATGATATATTTTGAGATGTTGTGTAATTTTTTTCTAGATATTAGACTGATCGAAAAGAATATCATATTTTTGAATAAAATGGTATTTCGATATATGTTAAAGGAAGAACATTATATGGTATGATAAAAAAATAAGTAATAATATGATGTTTTAATGTCATACTAATGTTGATTAGGTTGGAGATTTTAATTACAGAAAATAAAATTTTAGAGAAATATTTTTATTAGGAGATATTTTAGTTAGTTAACGAACTAAGAATATTTATATTAAATTAGAGCAAAGAAGAATTAGAATATGTATTAGCCACACAAGAGTATACTAATATGTTTTGGGTTAATTATCAATTGGAATATGTACATGTTGATTCTTGATAACCATTGATGATACTATGTGATAACCAATGTGAAGTTGGTATTACTGAGAATCTTATAAAAAGCTCAAGATAAAATAATATTGATATAATGTTTCACATTATAAATGAGAATATTATAGGTGGAAAAATTGTTTTGCAATATAATTAAGGGAAGTATAATGTTACTGACATTTTGAAAAAATATTTTTAAAAGGGGATATTTTTAGAATAAAGGACGATACTCCATGATCAACCTCCACCAATGTCTTCTTATGTATCATAATGAAAAAACCAAGATTTTGAATAGAATATATTAAAAGATGTTTGTAGTGTGCCAAATATCTATTATAATAGTGAGAGATGTAAATTTCAAATATAAATGAATATGAATTTTTTGTTATAATAAAATTGGTGAGATAAAATGAAAAGTTATGGGGTTTTTATCTTTTCATAGCCGAAATATTTCTTATCACTAATGGATATAATTCCCTTTGAACATTCAAATTTTGCTGAATCAATGTCTCATAATTTAGATTCACCATCATTACATTTCATGGATCATCTATTTATAGTAAAATTATTCATTATTCCAGTGTAAATATTTTTGTTCTTGAATTTTTTTAATATAAATTATTTCTCTAAGGTATTTCTTCCAAATTATATTTAAACTATACATCTATACTATGTGGTAAATTCAATGTAAAATGACTGATTCCACCACAATATTAATAATTAATAGAATTTTTCCTCCATATATTTCTATTTATCATTGATAATACATGGATAAAATAAGCATGATTTTTTCATTCAAAAAGTCATTCCCGTAATCTTTAGAATCACAAGGATCACTATAATTCAAAATGGGAAAGAGAAAATGAGAACTGAGGGGGAGTTTGTCTCAACCTAAATTTGAATTATTTTTCCAATTAGGGATGTAATTCCTTCCATAATATTAAATTATCCTGTAGTGTGGTGTAGAGACACACTCTTTTCAGAAAGGATATGTTTTGGTAAATGGTATAAAAATGAGTTTATTAAAAAAAAATTAATTGTGAAAAATATTGTGTGTTGAAAATGATGAGTTTAGTAAAATTGTTATTGTGGTTGGTTAGAAAATCCTATGTGTGAGTTCAATGATACGTTGCAATGTTTTATAATTTAAAATTTATTATGTTCATTGACCGTTATTTTTTTTAAAAAAATTATATAATAGATAAATGTTCTTAAATAAGTTTGTTGAGTGATTGGGAAAGAATAATGTTATAATTTACATTTGTTATGAATGATGCGATGTTGTAAAAAATACCATAGAAAATTAGATGATGCTTTTCTGATATCAAATTTCTCAACATCAAGAAAATATAATGATTTATGATTTTGATAAAAGAAGGGATGTTGAATTTTTCTAGACGTAGCATTTTAGATAGATAATAATTATATAAAAATGATATAAGAAAACCTTGAAATATTATATCCTTTATGTTCAAATTTTTTTCAATATTACTGATCAGATGATCCATTGGATGAGCCAAAAGAAGTAACTTCCTATTGAATGTTTTAGAATGTACAAGTTGTGGTTTGAAAAATATATAGATGTTGCTTCCAATAATGTTTCCATTGGTTCGATTATAAGAGTGGCATCAGATGTTAAAGATCATTCCTTTTGACTATACAAACATGAATCAACAAGAGGTAGTTATATCATTTTTTAAAAATATATTTTAATCAAAGGCATCATGAACATATCTCCAGAGAATTTTTTTTTGAAATATGGAAATATTGTAGTTGAAATTATCATGGAATTTTTATATATATATGAATGAATTTGAGTTTCTTTGGGTTTTAAATTTCATAATAATATTTCTTATCCAATCTGTTATTGTCAGTTCATCCGAAATTTTTTTGATAGTATTTCATTATACTCTTTGTTGATTGTAAATCATTGGATGAGCTTTTGATGCTATTTCATCATGTGATATTGTAAAAATAATCCATTGAAAATTGTTTTTTAATAATGATGAATTGTACCATATAATGTAATTATCAATGAAATATATATTTTATAGAGTTTCTAATAAATTAATTTCATGAAATTGAATGCTATAGATGTTGTAACAATATAGTCTACCATTATAAGCTGTCATGGTGCAACAAAATCAAAAAAAAAATTTGAAGTGATTTTATATTTTCATTAATGGGTCAAAAACGTTTAAATGATGAATAATTAATTCAATGTTTTTTATGTATTAAATCTATGATTAATAAACATATATTAGAAAATATTTTGATAAATTTATTTGATTTATGACAACTGATATTTTCTATAGAACCTTATTGGTTTGTATGAGTGTTTATCTATTCGATTAAGTAGACCAAATTGTTGATTAGTTTCCCATTAGATAATTTCTAGACAATTTTGTTTGTACAAAGCATTACATAACTTTTTATAGATCTAAATCAGAAAATTTAGCTAATTTTATTTAAATTTATAATGTATCTTGTTTATATATGGAAATCTGAGATTTTTTTGATAAGATTCAAGAAGATTCTAGATTACAACATAATACAATAGAAGTAACAATAAGGAATAATATCATTTTAATATTTTGGTAAATATTGATATAGGAAATTTGATTGATTCTGAAAAATAAATAGATTCACTACATTTTTATTTAAGGGAGATCATATAATTATATGTTAACAGAACATTGTGAATGAAAATTTTAATAGAGAAAAACATTCAAAATACATATTGGTTTGTGTTGGAGGAGGTTTCTGGATTGTTTTTTCAATTAAATGATCATATAGGTTAATGTATAGATTATCAGGTAGGGTGAATCAGACTGAGGGTATTGGTTAATGTTTTGAGAAGAGGTTTGAAAAATGATTTTTTAGTTAATTTATATGTTTATAATGTATATAATAAAACATTTGGAGAAAAGGTACATTAATAGGTGACTATCAAATGTATTCCATTTAATTATGGAATAATATATAGAGGATGAGTATGAACTGATTTCTAGATGGACCGTTGTTGAGAAGATTGTTCTCAATGTATGTTATAATTTTATGGATAAAATATTTCATGGAAAATATATAATCTATTAGTAGTATGTATTATAATTACTATTAAAATGTAGAAGTTGTATAATCAGAGTTCATAATAGTTATATGCACTTCATTAAAATATTGAATTTCCATAGCCCCATAGCAGTGGATTAAGAAAGGATGTAGTTTATCACATTGAGGTAGAACCGTGTAAATCCTATTTCCCTTGATTACATTCCATTTCTTCCTTGATATTATTTGTCATTACAAGATTATAATGAATGAAATCATACATATTAAATGGGTTATATTTATTAATGTATGATTTTTATGGAACGTAAATAATTGATTGAACACCCTTGTCATTCAACAATCGATTTGAACATAAACCTTCTATGTAATGAATAATAAATAATTGAATCACATATCTACAAGTGGTATTTGTTTTGCGTATAAAAATCGACATTATTTTATCCCTCACAAAATGGAATGTAATATAAAATATGTGATCTAATAATTATAATATTATAATAATTTCAAAAATATCATATGAATATTTAAATAAATCACTATATCATTCCATGAAATATGGAAATTGAAACAAATTACATTGGTTCATGAGGCGATAGTCTTCCCTACATATGATTGATGGTTTCATATTACAGTTTATAGAAATGGGTATTGAAAATGTTATTAAATTAACCTAATAAAATTTTATTATATGTCTTAATTTTTGTTTTATTATTTTATCATTGTTGGAGAGTATTTTTATGTTGTGTCAAATAATAAAAATAAAATAATTGGTTTTATAACATTACTTCTTCTTCAGACTACATTTTTTGTTTGTAATAAATGATTTCTTATGATAAATTTATGAGCAATATAAGTCAATTTGGTTTTTTGGAGGTAATTAAGGAAATTATTTGGGATGTCAATGGACTAACCAAAATGTAACACCATGAGATTTTATGAAAAATATTCTTTTAATTTCATTAATTTCTTGTGTTGTATGCTACACCATGATTACCTTGCGTCATACGCAACAACATATTAGCATGCAGTATACGCAACACTATTCTTGGATCGTGTTACACACAATTTTGATAATAGTTATTCTACGCAACATTGAGTATATATATATATATATATATTCAATGTATAAATGAAATATGTTTGGATTCTTTTATATGAAACAATGAAGGATTCTTGCACAACCCGCAACCCTGACTTGCCTTGCATTACAACCAATCGTGACCTTCCTCGATAGCGTGTGTCGTACGCAATATCGGGTTTTACTAAACAATGATATATTATTATAATATTATTATGAACTAGACATTATGAATTTTATTAACTAAATTATGAATTTTATAACATTATTATTCATCTTACACATTTTCTAGAACATGGTATAAGAACAAAATAAAATTTTCGGGTAAAATAATTATTTATAAAAAAATGCAGTTTTGCCCCCTTTTGATGGCGCATTAACTTTAAATCTAGTTTTTGAAATTTTTATAAGTTCAATGTGACAAAATGAAATTCTTATTTGGAATCATGAAATAAAAATTTACTTTGGATAAATTTTTCATAATATTCTGGTAACTTTTATATTTTGATAAATAGTAAAAACACGGTATAATTTAATTAAAAAAAATTCATCGCAATTATTTATATGGTTAAATTATAATATTGAATGGTTTTAAAGTATAAACAGAATATATTTTTACCATTTAATATAATGTATGTCATTAGCCTTGATTTCACATTGAATTCGTAGGTTAACTAAATTCAATCTTTTGCAATGTTTTAAACCAAAACCCATTTTTTTTCTACAACGGGATTAATATTAATTTAATTTCTGAAACTTTTGTGTATTGAATTTGGAAAAAAGGATTCCATATTTGGAATCAGTGGGTCCAAATTATTTTAATAAGATAATTTTTATTTTTGGGAATTATGAATATTAATTACTGTAAATTTTATTTACCATAGTTAAAGGTAAATCGGGTAATTAAGTATAAATATTAGATTATAGAAATACCCTAAAACCTAACAAAATTCTATTGGATGACTAAAAGTAGACCCATATCACCTAAGGGTCGGATTATAGTCATTTAATGGACTTTGTTCCATGAAAATAACTTAATTATTATTAAAAGCAAAGAAAGTGACAATATGTCACTCTCTTAAAAATTATAAGTATATTAATTTTAATTTAGTGATAAACTTCATGAAACATGGAAAATGTATAGTCTCCAGAATTCTAATAAAATTATATTCATCATATGATTTTATTTATAATTTTTAAGGATTAAATAAATATCATTAATTATGACACAATAATGATGCAAGAATTGTTTTTCTAGTGAAAAATCAAGAATATAGTTTTAATTAAACTAATAGTGACTATAAAATGAACAAAACCCTAAACAAAACTTATTGGTCATGTAAATGTAAACCATAATCATCTAATGGTCGAATATTCTACCATTTTGAGCCTTATAAAAGCGATTATGACACTTATATTATTTTATTTTAAATGATTCCAAAGTTGTCACCTTCATAATTTAATAAATATAACAATTTAAATATTGTGATTTTAAGATGATAAATTTCTATTAAAAGTATTATTGTGAAATTTAATATATTTATCTTCATCATAGGATTTTATTTTTTATTTTTATGCTACAAATAAGTATATTAAATAATTATACAATAATGTTGTAGTATTTATATTATTAAGAGATAAACCAAATAAATGGTTTTAAAAACAATAAAATAGATATTATATGAACTATGTAATGTTCTCAAGTAAGTTTATAGACACAGATGACATTTTATGAATCTATTTAAGCTTTTAGTTCGAACATATCTTCTATATTTATTTTATTTAAATTCAAATAAATGAATTGTGTCAAAATTGACACTATTGTTATTTTATAAAAATAAAATATTATAAAATTGCTTAAAAATCACAAAAATATTTAAAATTTATAAATTTAAATTTATATGGTCAAATATATTACTTATAATCCAATTATAAAAAATTCACAACAAATAAGTAATTATTTGTTATAATTTAGAATTTAGAATGTTATTACCATAAATAAAAATAAATTGATTAAATAAGGATAAATCAAGTTGATAATGTTTAAAATAAATTCCTAACCTGTATAAAAATTATATTATATGATGATATTACAGCCTTATAGTATCTAATATTCGAATATGAGTCATTTTTTGGAGTTTTTTATGTGGATTTAGATTTATTATAAATTACAATTTTTATGAATTCCAAAGGTGCTCTTCTCCTCCCTTATAAAAGGGCACCTCCTCCCTCCCTTCGTCACACCAATTTGAGCCTTCAATCTCGGCCAACCCCTGCCAAATTCACTTTTCCACTTCCCTTGAAACATCCTAGAGGTTCTGGTCTTTTTCAAAGACCAATTTTAGTGCCCTAAGTGGAGGTCTCAAAGAGGCCCTTCAAAGAAGAGGAAATATCCGTTACCGATTCATTCAAATTTATTTCTTCTTCCACTTATTCTTCTTAGGTTGTATAATTATTAAGTAATAACATAAGTATCAGTAATATACTTATATGTTATTATATGTTTGAAAAAACCCTATTTCACCATCTATCCATCCTACGGGAAACGAAATCACCGTGTGTGCGTACGTACAGAATACCATCTCCACGTCGTGCTGTAATCTATTTTCCACCAACACCTTACATGTATGGGTATAATGGTGAATGTAATGAATATATATTATTATTGTAGAGTGATATTGATTATTTTATATTATACATACACATTAATACAATTCCACGATCATGGGAATGATATCATCGCTCGTGCGTACGTATGGAATACCATCTCCAAGACGCGATGAGATTCACTCCCCATGATAACCATTAAAGAATGATTATAATGTATATATAATAAGTAATCATGGAATATATGAAATAATAATTCTATTATATTTATGTATATATATATATTTATTTCATCTACTTAATTCCATTCAATTCAATATGGAACTGAAAACAGTGTTCATGTGTACGTACGGCCTACCGTCTCCATGAACGGTGTATTTCTTTCCATTTATCGATCCATTATATATATGTATATTCAAAATATATATCACATATAAATCATGTTTTACATTCTTTATTTAAGTAATCATCATCTATTTAATCATATGAATAATTACAAGTTAAAACACGAACGACAAATGACACGATTTTACCCAAAATGCTACGTTAACATGAATTTACAAAAGAATAGGTAATATAAAGTTATAAGTGAACCATATATATTAATATGATTCTGTAATAATTCAATTACATTATTTAAATCATTTTACAGGAGGATTGGATATGTTCGAAGAATATCAAACCTAATGTAAGGGAAAATTTATCAATCTCATTTTTATCCGAGGTTGTTTATTTGAAAGTATTTACTGGGGTTATCTTTATCATCCATGCCAATGTTTTACAAAAATGTTTTCATGTATTTTTAATGTCCTTTTTAACCATTTTTGACTTTTACTACATGGTATGTAAGGAATATTTTGTTTTTTAAATTACGAGGTACTTTTTGACTTTTCCGACAAAAGTACTAGAAAAATGTTATTTTTAACTTATACGGCGTGAATGGATTTTTACGGTTTCATAATGCCTGATTTTCATAATTCTTCCTATACAAGTTTTCAGGATTATTTTAAAAAAACCCTTTTCGTTTAAAAGTACATGCCATTTTTTGAAAAGAAATTGATTTTGAAGAATAAAGGATATTTTCCTCAGGAATTCATTTCAAGTATTTTATCAAAACCATTTTCCATCTAAGATAAAATTATTTCAAATGTGTATGATTCAAGTATAATGTATCTATGATTTACATGGATTCACTTTAATTATTATGAATTGATATACATTTATTTTATATGGATTATGTGATGATGTTTATGAAACCCATTTTATTCATTTGGGTTATTATGAAGGATGTATGTTTATTTTGTGGCACAAGTAAGAATGATTTTATTATGAGATGGGTGGTACCTATATCTCCCTCAAATGTATTGGGTAAATATTTATATCTCATGAGATAGACATGGCTGGAACGGTATGTTAAACCAGTTCAGTAATACAAGACTGGAACGAGGAGTGACCTTGATTCAGAAAGGGACTTTGTCCACTAAGATGGTCTTGGAAGCAATGTCTTGGCTACTATGGAAATCATAACATGAGCTTAATGGTTTCCACAATTACATGTTTTACTCCCATGTTATTTTATCATGCTTAATGTTTATTTATGATCTATGCCTTACGTACTTCCATGTTTTATGTCATTGATCAAGCTTTTGAGGTTTAAACATTATGTTCATGTTTTTAAGCTCAAATGTATATGATTTGTTTTATTTTATCCATGCTTACCCTTACTGAGAATTTGAGCTCACCATTTATAAGTTCTTATTTCCCCAGCATATAAAGAAAGGTTTTAGGTAAGATAAAAACAAGGGAAGATTGATATGGGATATGTTGAAGATATTTCAACAGGATTAGATGTTTATATTCCGAGATTCCAAAGACACTAAACTATTACGATCCCTGTGTGTCTATTTTTTGTTATGTATTAAGTATTCCGCTAATGTATTGTAATGTCCATTTACGTCAAGCTTCGGGTCTCTACAGAAAATGTTTTAGATTTGTGTATAGAAGAGGATATGAGGTGGTTTTTTAATTTAGGGAGAGAACATTTTGTAATTTTTGAAATGAATAAAGTGTACCCATATTTTAAACATGATAAAAGGCTCCATAAATGGCCATGATTGAACCATAGGGAAGATAATTTCAAAATATGGCCATAAAATTCATTTTGGACAAATATAAGGTCGTTTTAAACCCTTAAAATCTTAGTTAATTCTCTAGAAAACACATTTTTACCTTAACCAACAAAATTAATAAATATTTTTTAACAATTTATTATTGTAAATAAAAAAAATTAACCCTATTAGATGATATAAACTACAGTAATTCCTAAGAAGGAATCTTTTTTTATAAATTCCAATCACAGAAGAGGTAGTATTCTGTTTAAAATTAAACATGCATATGTGTCAAAAAAATTGAATTTTTCAAAGGAAAACCTCCAAAATATTATATTTTTATTTCATGTTTTAATATAATATTGACTAAAATGTCCAAAATTCGTTTCATGTTCATATATTTTAACTAATTTAACATTTAATTCGATTTATAATATATTTGAAATACTAAATAATTAAAAAACATACGAATTTTATTAAAAATAGTTATTTTTCACTATTCATAAAAAACATATTCTTAAAAAAATTAAAAAAATTCTACCATAAGTTAATTTTTATTATAGACTTCTAAAATTATGATCCATTTCTAACCTAGATATTTTAAAAGTTGTAAAAACTATTTTTAATTTATCTAATTAACGAATAATGAAACAACCTTTTAGAAAAATCCATTTTTTAGAAATAATTTATTTTTTATTAGAATTATTATTATTATCAAATATAATAATTTGATAACAAATGAGTTTATTTAATATATTTATACACCATATACTCTTCATAATTTTTTTAGCAATATTCAAAGAAACTAATTTAATAGATATGTAAAAAAAATATACAGTATAATTGTTCTTTTAAACTCAATGTTCTGTGTTCCACAAGATATTTAAGTGAATAAATCTACTTAAAAGAAAACATATCACAATGTCTTGGGGTTTTACACATATAATGTAGGAAAACCAAATTTGGTCATAAATAATTATTTTTTTCCTTATGAAATACAAATTTTTAAAATATATTATGAAAGAAAAAATATGTATAATATAATTAAGTAATATAATTAATATATTAACATTATTTATTATAACATTAACTAGGTTGTTAAAATTATCCATATAGATAAATAATAAGTATTTAGCATTAAATCAGTAGCCTAGTGATGAAAAATTAAAATAAAATTATTGATTAAGATACATTAAAATGATCACTCGAAAATTTATTAATGAAAACATTATTTTCATTTTGAATAAAATTATTTGAAATTAAAATTTTAATGAATATTAAGAAAAAAAAATTCATTGAAAATTATATTAAAAGATTTTAATGGACTCATTCATTAAAATATTTTGTATTCTAGTGGAAAATAATTTCTTGTAGTATACTTTAGAATAAATATATTTTGACATCATTGGTATAAACTAAATCGATTAGAAAACTTCTTAATGATGAATTTTAATTTCTTACTATAAATTCAATTATGGGGAAATTTTACTTTTATAAATTATTATAAAATAGTTAAAATATTATTGAAAATTTATTGAATAAAATATGGAAAAGGATGAAAAGGAATCATGAGAAAATAATAATGAGGACATTTCATCCCAGACTATCCTAGTAATCTAATAAAAAAGTTGACCCTGATATTTCTTGATGGGTGAAACAAATAACCATGGGATGGATAACATAACATGTTATCGATAAATAATAAAAAGGGAACGTTTTTTAATAAAAATAAAAAAAGATAGTTGATAAATTATTGTATGTCTACACTGATAAAAGATAAAGTACAATGATCAAATGAGTAATAATCCGAAAAATTAATAATCAAAAAAATATATATCAATAAATGGTTGTGAATCCCCTTATAATAAATGGATCACATCTCGACCATTATCCTTCATCATTAAAGGTCCCTGAATGAAGTACTCCAACCACCTGCATGTACATATTTCCCTTTTCATTGACCTAGAATATAATATTCATCAAACACCTAAATTGAAAATAATTATTCGAGATAAAAGGTTAAGTAGTGTCATACTATGTTTTCTATAATAAATTTAAAAATATTATACAACATATTATTTTAATTTAAACAAAAAGTAACATGGAAATCAATTTACATATTTTGAAGGAAAAATTTTTTGAACTCAAAATACAGAATATATATTAAAATATTTTTTATTAAACATTTTATATAAAAATTATATATAATTTTTTTTCATCAATAAAATATTTTTTCAATCTAAGGCATGTATAATAAGGATACATAAAAAGATGCACCGTGCTCACACTAATTTTGGTATGTTAGTTTCTGGTGACTGGATCCCCACACTTCTCAGTCATCGTACAAGTCATAATAGGTGTTCACTCTAAAATTAATCCCCCAATAGGGGAAACATTATTACGAAATAAATATAAATCACATTATGGGACCCATGACAGAAAAACAATCCAAACCATGTTTAGTTATTATTTTCATTGTCAATCCTATTCAGGATAATTAGAGTCCTAGAATGATTATCTTCATCACCCTCAAACTACATAGGATCACATGTAATTTCAATCAACTAAACAGTCAATCATCATTCATAATTCAACTACTGAATTTCTTATTCCAATATATATTTTTCATTAAAAAATTCATTGGGTTTCAACAAATTCATTCCATTATAATATAACATTTATAATATAATAAATTTATCTAGAATCCAAATAAAATCATTTCCAAAAATCATTTTTCAATTCAATGAAACAATTTTCTCAAAAACCGACCTACATATTCAATTTCATTTAAATTGGGGGATTTTATCACTTCCAAAATCATCTAAATCAAAAAAAAATCAACTCATAACAGGATATTTCATTAATTAAAACTTCTTTCTAAATCTATTATGTAATATAGTGTTTCATTTATATGGTAATATCTTATGGAATCACATAACACATAACATGTCTTTAAAAAAACACCCTGAACTTTCACCAATGATAATGGAGATGAAAGTGATTATGAAACCAATGCTAAAATGTTGATAAATAAAAAATTTAGATTTGATGCATCAACAACATGATGATCTATCAATCTCTAAGAAGTTGATAAATTATATTGAATAGAACATCACAAGAATAGATTCATATACCTAAATGTTATTGAGTCCAATAACTTATCCTTAGATCCATAATGATAAGAGGTTAGAGGATTGAAAATCAGAACATGGGAGACTTGATGTAATGCGGATTCATATTGTTGCTGAATCGAGGTGATTAGGTGTTAATCATGGGTTCTTGGTATTTTTAAAATGAAATTTTATGATTAAAAAATCTGTGTTCCTTGTTTTTTTGGTAGTGTTCCATGGTAAACTAAGGAATTCACCATAATCGTGCTCCACTTCTATTTGTTGTAAAGTGTCTATCCTGGGTGGAAATATAATTTGGGAAAACCTTGTGTCATCCATGAACCCCAATATTTTTGGGTTCATCGTTTGCACTAGGAGGATTCATAGATTTTTAAACTAATTCCCTAACCAAACACTACACAAAAAAGAACCCAATGATTTCAAATTTCATCTAAGAAAACCTAAGGCAAGACACAAATAAAATTATATGAATAGAGGGGATAAGAAGTTCCTAAAAAAATGTAATGAGATGTTACAAACTGTTTATCATAAAGAAAATCTCTCTAAATTACTACTATTAATAATGGTCCATATCAAGGATAGTAGGCCACTGCTCCCTCATCTATTTCTCATGCTCCCATGTCTCATACAAGTTAGAAAAATGTTTCCATATCACACAGACAAAAGGTATAGACTATACATAAATATCCCTTATCATAGGATACACAATACTGAGCAAATTCTTTGTCAATGGTAAATCACTTTGAACATCAATATATTCTCATCTCAGTACATGTAACTGTTAGATATTATTGCATTTTCCACATTGCATTAGTGACAGACTATTATTGTAGAAGGTTATTTCTAATGGCTGTCTGTCGATAATCTACCAATGTAATAATAAATGTTCCAAATAAATGTATTTTTGACATACCGTTGTAATTAAAAATTAATTCAGATGGGTTAGGGCACTGTCAAAAATGATATTCATCTAGGTTTTAAAAAATAACATAATGATGAACCATTGAAATTACTAGTATTAATGATAAAAAATTCATATGTCACAAATATTATTATATGTTTCAATAAAATAGAACTTGAAATTAATAAAAAATAATTAAATATTATAATAAAGATAGATATAAATTGAAAAAAAATAAAAATATTTAAATAAAATTAAAAAATATTTAAATAGTTATAACATTTAAAATAAATAATTTATTTAAAAAAACATAAAAAATTTAATAAATTTAAAAAAATTACTAAAAATAAAAATAATTACATAATCTAAAACATTCAAATAATTAAAAAAAATTATACATATTTAAAAAAATTATAAATTATAAAATAATTTAAAATCAATAGAAAAATTAAAATAATGTGAATAATTAAAAAAATTTAAATGTAATGAAATATTTCAAATATAATATGCTTTTCAATGAAAATTACAAAAAACATTCATAAAACATCACAAATCATCAACTGATATTTGGTGAAGGAGGATCACACTAAGGATCAGGGAGAGTAAGCTCGATACCAATGCCACTAGAAATTCGTCATATACTCCAACATCTACTCATATCTACGACGATACTGCTGACGCTCCCCCTCTATCTCTTTCTATATCCACTATAAAAACTAATCATGATGGATATATCTCTTATAATATTATAAAGTGGACAAAAAATTGACGATGAATCACAAGACACTCACTTTGAGATCACTCATGACATCACAACAGTACCAGAATAAATTATAGGGGTTAGTCGAGAAAAAATTCAAATCACCCATCCTTTTTCAGCATAACGAAAAGTCACCTATATCCATGCCCCCTCATCAAATCCCGAAAGACTAGTGGCATCTTTTTCAATATTCTCACAAATATAAAATGAATGATAATTCACAACCTCCTTATTTTCCTTCAAATATAAATAGAAATTAGAATAAGAATAAATTAATAATTGTGAAATTTCTAAATTATTTACTAACCAAAATATGGGGATATCGGTTGCTTACAACTTATCATAAAGGTGGATCAATATATATCTTGTAATGGACATAAAACTCAATAATAGATGGTTTATTATATGACTATATAATAAAACAATCAATTTACGATTCTAGTGTATATAAATTAATAAATAATATCACTTATTATATGTCATCAATGTATACTAAATATAAAAAATTTAGTCGTATGTCTAACCTATTGTCTCTCCCAGCTCAGAAGTCCATATAATAAATCCTCCTAGAAGACTATAACAACAAGTAGGAGAAAAATACATCATATTCTGGAGATGAGATATAGGCAGGTTAATGGGAGATAAAAGTCTAATCAAAATAGTATAATAATCATTATCTATATCACACTCTCAGAGGTTGTGTATAAACCAAAATAATTTCTCATGTATACGAATCTATCATGCCTATCTAGTCTGATATCCTAGGTGATCTTGAATCAAAAAAAGCTTCAAAATAATATTAAAAATATTATTCAGTAAATAGATATTTAAAAGTATATATTATTTAATAATGTAGAATCTAGTAGTCAAATATATAGTGATGCATGAATATGGGAAATAGGTCCCATGACACCAATTCCATAAAAACAATTTCTAATAATCAGACTAACCTTCACAATATAAAATTCGAAAGATGTAAAAATAATATAAAATAATTAGGAAATTTTTATAAAATTTAATACACAATGAAAATATAAAATAAATGACATAAAATAATAATAAAAACTCTATAAATGAGGTTAAATATTATCAAATGTTCATATCCCTGGAATAGGATGTAGAATGATCAAATTGGAAAGACCATTTCCCCTCTTAATAGGTGCATCATCCTAGGGATCAGATGAATAAAGATAATTAGAAGTATGTCCAATATTAGTGAGAGAACAAAATAGATCATCAAGAGTGTCTAAAACCATTTAAAATAAATATTTTTACCCGAATTAAATTGTAAATACAAATATAAAATACAAAAAAATAGTATATACCAGAATATAATAATATTAACATTAAAAAAATATTAATACAAATATCAGATATGAAAAACTAATAAATATTAATATATAATAAGTACAATTAAATAAATGCCTAAATATTATACATCAATCATAATCATTTTCATCATTTTCATCAATAATAATTTCATCATCCTCATCTTCAATATCATCACATTACATATGGTGTTTAGCTTCATCATATCTTATTACATGATGAACAATGTCTATATCATTTTCCCTTAACTAATGGTGTGGGGTGGGGGTCATCATTGATATTCATTTATCGTTGGGTAGGAAATATATTTTGTATTTTTTTCTAAATGAATAAATTATTTTTCACTTCTATAGATTTTATTTATTTTTAATGAATTTTTTTCTACATGATTTTATTTGTATTACACTCCACGATTCGTTCAAAATCTCAAAATATCAGAGTGATTTACATAATAAACATGATGTGAATGGTTTTATGATATAATTGGTTTATTTGATTTAAGAAAAATTTTATATCTAATGTCAATAACATTATGTAATGTATTAAATCATAGATTTTTTTTTCATAATTAAATTTAATCATAAATTACAATATTCAAATAAATATCAATATTTTTATTTGGTTGTACTAAAATTAAGATAACCAAATAAAAACGTGGTTCCTTCAGCAGCAACAATGTAGATATGTTTTATGTTGTTATGAAAGGAGGAAAACAAGAATATTGATTGCATGAGCCCCAAATGGTCAAAAATCCTCAGTTAAAAGACCTAACAATATGTTTTTTTGGGTTTCGATGAAAATGAATATTTCATCTTGTCAACATATTTCCATGAATTGCAAGCATTTGGATGATTTAAACAATTTTTATGGAAATGATTTACTTCTGAAATTTCATAAATGCAATTATGTCATGAGACATTAATAAATACTATAAAGGTAGTGTAATTTATAAATAATCAATAGTTTAACAGTAAATATAGATATTCTTTTTTGTGAATCATTATACGTCGATTTACCACAAGATGAACAATTAACCAAGGATTCCAAATAAGTATTATACTATATAATGTAATTTAAAATCACTTGAATATTATGATAACTATAACCCATGTTTTCGAACAACCACTTACATTGATAGAAACGTACATGTAATATATTTCTATTAGGCCGCAAAGATTAAAAATAATAATATCTAAACAAAAAAAATCTATTTAATATTCCAAAATCTATTTTAATAGCCATAAATTTTAAAGACATCATTTCTTCACATGTTATCTTGAATATAAGGCCCAATAGAAATATTTCAAAAAAAATTAAAAATTAGAAGGTAATCCAAGATTTTTAATATCATTTGGAGTTATTGTTCCCGGAATTGAAATTTCAACAGCCTCATGTACAAAAATATAAAATGATTTATATGAAACCAAAAAATTCTATATTATTCATAATTATGTTCACTCTATTGATACCAAATAATATATTCTTTCTAAAATCCAAAACAATATAGATTAAGTCAATTCTTTTCAAACAGGTTGAATATCAAAAGAACACATTTCTGACATTGATGTTTAATTGAACGTTTAGAAACAAAATATGAATTCGATAATGAATATTATATGAATGATTCAAAACCATCACTCTATATTATATTTATTAATGATCCATTGTTATTTTTCAAGGATTATTGAAATAAAAATCATGTAATAGAATCTAATTTCTACTCACTGAGTTTATGGTCTTCTAAATAAGAAATATAAATTAGAATAATTATTATTAATCATTTTAACTAACTGAAAATTATAATTATATTATAACAACTTTAATTATTTTAAGGAATATGATCAAAGTGAGGAAATTAGTTAACAATGGATTCTGATGCCTATAGAGGCTTGGAGAAGATAGAGTAATGATAATTATTATATTATATTAGACACAATATATTTTTAATATATAATATAATATCTCCCAAATGGTTTCTCACATGTGAAAAAATATTGCCGCTAATAGGTATAGGGTGTGGAGTTTTGCTTATGTCTCACATAACATTTGTTCATATTGAGAGTTTAGTAACATCACAGATGATGTTAATTCCATTAAATATTTTAATTATAAATTTATAATAAAAAATTGAAGCATCATTGTAATGGTGTATTTTATCATAAATACATGAACATCATTATGTCAAGAAGGCTCGGTTTAACGTAGGTGAAACATAATATTTTTTTATTTTTTATGTCTAGTCATATTTTATGTGAGGTTAATTCATCTAATAATTTTATTATAATTTTTTATAAAAAAAATTACGTATCTCTGACACTATGTATCATAAAAAATTCAGAGACCACCATTAGGCTTGTGAAGTGGGGTTTACCATAGATGTGTAATTACATTAGTGTGTGTTGAGGTTTAATTGAACCTGAGGGTAATTAGTTAAATATTTTTATTAAAATTTATTATATTTATATTGAATATTGAAAATTACGAATCATACAGAAAATTAGAGACCACCGTTGGGTCTGGGATGTGCAGTTTACCTGAGATGAGTCATCTATTTTTTGTATGTTTAGACTTTGGTAACATAACACACGATTTTAATCCTATTCCATATTATTATTATAATTTATTACAAAAATTTTGAGTATATTTGTAATAATTTTTCATATAATAAATCAGATACCACCTTCATAATGGGAATGTTAGATTACCCTAGGGTTAATATAACATTTGCGAGTATTGAATGTTTGGTAACATCACATATAAGGGTATCATTTTCTATAATTTATTAATAATATATATATATATATATTAAATTATTTAAACAAATTATTAATAACTATAATTATAATTAGTACAACATTAATATGATATATTTGGAATAACTATTGATTTTTATTTTTTATATTTTTTGCAAGGTTCGAAAACAATTTCAGTATTTATTAAAAAAAATTAAATTTTCACTACTTTAAAATATAATTTCTTAACTAAAAATATTTATTAATATATATCTCAATTTATAATAATTATTACTAATGTTTATCAATTACTATTACTTAAGATTAATTTTTTTAAATTTATTATAATTTTCATAATTTTTTCCAATTTTCACATTATTAATAATGTTTTTTTAATAACAGAAATATTAACTATTTTTTAATAATATTGATTTTAGAATTATTCATTTATATTAATTATGTCATGATTATTATAAATTATTTATTTCATTGTTACATTTTTAATAATTACTATATATATACACATCATGATTTCTTATTTTATATAAATACATCAAATATATTCTAAAACTATTTATAATAAATATATATATATATATATATAAACACATGCACATATATTAAACCTTACATGTTTTTAAAAAAAAAATTATATATATATATATATTCAGATGTCAATATATATATAGTTTCTATATAATTTTACTTATATTTATTTTAATTTATAAATAATGTTTGTTATATTGAATTATTAATGTATAAAAATTATTTAAAAACAATTAAGATTTCATATTTTATTAATTAATATTAATTTTTAATTAATAATATGGAACTATTAATTATTTTGACTTAATAATGATCACCATATTTTGGAGACATGATAGATAATAATTGATTAAAATAAATATTATTGTTTATATAATTTAAATGATAAAAAACTTTTATAATATATATTTCATGTTTAAATATCTATATAATTGATAAGATGTAAAAATAATAAATAATATATCATTTCTATTATATAATTCAAAATTAAATTTCTATTTAAATGACATGATATAAATAATTGACGATACAATTTAGTTTATAATGTTTTATGATAATTGAGTATTGGAAAATTATATTTTTTTAAAAATATCACCTGAACCTGCCTAGATTAATAATTAGGTAATAATTTTAGAAAATATATAGATATATTGATATTTACTAATAATAATATAATTTTTAAAATGTTTTTCTATGTATATTAATTAATAATCTATATTTAATATTTTGTTACATATAAATTTAATTTATTTAATATATTCTTATATATTTATTTATATAAAATAAAATTATATTCTAAATATATATATATATATGAACACATATTTGTATAATTTAATATAAATAAACATATTCATAAATATATGTGTGTATATATATAATTATTTAATGATATATATATATGATTACATGATACAAGTATACATATACCCAAAATATTTGAAATAACTCATGTAAACCGAATTAATATCCAAATGGGGAATAATAAATTTTCAGTAATATTAAATATCAAATAAAAAATCAAAATTAGTCACACGCATACATAAACCAAAATGGAACAATTGTAAAAGTATATAAAAATCAATTAAATAACTCTTGTAGACCTAATTAATAGGAAAAATGGATTATTTAATTTTCACCAATCATAAATACCAAATAAAACATCAAATTTGGATACACTTGAATATATATCCAAATAAAACAATGAAAAAATATCAAAAAATAAATTGAAATCACTCGTGCAGAGATTATTAATATGAAAACATGGACTAATAATTTTTCATCAATCCTAATTATAAAATAAAACATCAAAATCAGATAAATTTCCAAAACAAGAGTTTCAAAATACTAAATCATTTTAAAAAATAAAAAACACATTAATAATGAAAAAAATGTTTACAAGAATCCATACTAAGCCGATTTTAAGGTGGAACTATAAAAAATAAGCTGTAGTGGAGTAGATATGAGTGGGGTCAATGCAGGTAGTGTGCACGACCATTTGGGTGACGGAGAATAAGAGGATTATTTGATTAATAATAGGGCCGTTAATGTGTTTAAATATAATATGTATTATGATGGACTATTTTAGATACAATTAATTCCATCATTAATAGACATTCCATAAAAATTATCTGGGATAAGAAATAATGACCTTTGAATATATATATAATCCCATAACTCTCTGTGATAAACATAGATATCCATCATTGAAGACGACCACAATAACTTATCATGCTATGAGCTGTGAATTCCCATCAAAATTATATGTGGCTTATGGTTTATTCTACCTCTAATGATTAGTATTTTCCCCAGAACAAAAAATCTGTCCAAAATAGGTGCTTATCAGAAATAATTTATAATGGATCAATTTCACATCAAAATTTCCCCATAATAAATATACTAAATTCTAGTTGTATGATAATGGTAACAATTATACATCCTAGTGTGTGATACATGAAACATATTTTGGATTAAAGTCAACTACATTGGAAGTGAATATTGTAAGAACAATTCCCCACATACTAATAAATATCAATAGGATGTCGGCATCTTAAGGAATGAATTCCCTCTTTTTGCAACAACCATTTACCGATCCCCAGATAAATTTTGAAAAACATGGGGTAACTACATGGGAACTCCAACATTCATTAATAATTATCATCTCAGAATTTATACCGACTTTATGAAATAATAAATCTATGAAAAAATACTAAATCTTTTATTTCATCAATTTGAGAAAACTATGTCAAACAATGGATGTTTATCCTATCTCTAATAATGAATAATGGATATTTCCATGGTTGACCATACAAGTACAAATAATGGGTTATACGGATGGATGACTAGAAATTATGGTTGGGGGAAAACTAAACCATTCCCAAGAGGTTATCCTATTCTCAACCAAAGTTGAAAACACCAGTATAATGATTGTCACAAAGGATGTTTATATATCACTATATTATCAAACCTTCCATGGATAATATTTCATTTATATGATCACCTAGGATATTTTATCCTCCAAAAGGACTCCCAAATTAATGGGAACAAAATTGGGTATCCCTATTATATACTATAACAGATGGATCACCGTGAAATCAGAAAATATCCAACACATTTAAACATATAATGTACCGAACATTGGTTGTGTGTGAAATGGTTATAGCATGAGTTGGCATAGTTAGATGATCGATAACTAACCATTTTACATTATAATTCATGTGGGTACTGGGAAATAAAAGTATGAAACCCATAGAAATATCATCCAATTTTCATGATGGCACATGAAGTGGATAAAGAGAACCTAAAGGACCTGGGTTCTTTTCCGTGCCTTTCTTACATATATAACTACAAGTAACAAATTCAATGACAATTCAACTCATTATAAAATACAAAAATAGATTCATATATAATCGAATATTCTATTTTTAAGGGTAACTGCACACTAAGAACCATTATTTTCCACAACACGACCTTTAAAACAAGAAAATGAACATCATTATGTTTTAGCATTATATAATTCCCTCAGTGGTGAATAATAATGTTATGATGACCCACCACAATAAGGATAGTCCATAAATCCATGGAGATTATCATCAAGGTGATGCTGGTGAATAATAAACTCATATAGGGAGGTTCTCAACTACATGTTGTCCAAAACATATATAGAATAATTCTCTGACACAAATAAATAAAATTGAGAAAATAGATGCATTAATACCCTCTTATTGGATGATTTATTCGTGGTATGGTTTGGAATTTTCCAACTAAAAGCATTGATAACACCATTTCCCTTACCAAGGGTGTAGGAAATGTAAGAATTGAATGATTTATAGTAATCTAAAAAACCCCACTATCAAATATTTAGATCAATTTGAAAAAAGATAACTCATGTTTTTTAGGAATGAATAATGAGTAAATCATTTTCCAAAAAATTATTTCTACCAATTATTTTTAGTAGGAAAAACAATTATGAGTTTTATATTATGGGTTAGAGAATTATTATCATATAGACTAATCATCCTTGAACTATAGGGAACTATGTGATCTCCATGTATAGGGATGCAACAAAGACCCAAATCATATTTGTTAGAAATAACCAAAAAACCTTCCCTAGCTTCTCGAAGTGGGAAAACTATAATAGAAGTGAATAAAAACATTAACACATCAATCTAATTATGAAATCTGACATCTCAAAAAAAAATTAACTCCCTTCCAAGTGTGTACAATCATCAACGAATCCGTTTTTGATAAATCAATTAAAAACCTATAGTATACCTCTCCAAGTATAAAATAAACATACTCTCGAAAACGATTCATTGTTCTCCCATGAAATAACATCTCCACCATTATGATTATTGAATAAAATATGATGTTCTGAAACCATGTTTCACAAAAAAATAACATTCCAAACTGAAAATAATATTTTCTATTGAATAAAATAAAGTAAGGGATTTATTAAATATTATATAACTACTTTATCATGACACAGATATTCCTTAACTATCATGGAGTAAACAAATATTTTATCCATAAATACTACTACAAACATGTTAGGGTAATCTAGGAAAATAAATTTCATTAGAGGTAAAAAATTCTAAAGGATAATTAGTAAGATTAAATGGAATAAAAATATAGTAGTAAAATAAATACCAAATCTAAAGGGGCGGATTATGAATATTAGATTGTTTTTATTCTCAACTATTTATAAGTAGACCAAAGATAATAAAATTATAACAAAAAATACTCATTTCAATTGATAATGAAATGGATCAATCATTTATAAAAGATAATTTTAATTTACAATAACTCAGTTGATTTTTCAATTATCAACACAATTTTGATGTGTCAAATATATATACTTTTTAAAGGGTACAAGGACATTCCAATGTGACACATTAATCTATATAATTCCTTCATCTAGAATGTCACTGAACTAAGTCATCATTTAATTCAATTTATCTTGTTCTATATAGTAAAATGTAATATTCATAGACTGATTACTAGTTACTAAAAAAATATAAAACTATACCTCTCTTACTAGTGGAAACCTGGGGAAATCAAATGGAAGCATGTAATGAAACTCAATGAAAATTGGAGGATAATAACTACCCATGGATTATCCTCCAAGTCTAAATCATAAAATTAAATTAACCATACCACGTATGGAAATTGATTAGTGAATCTATTATATATTTCATACCATTCATCTATAAAACCATTTTACATCCCAATGGGAACAATAAAATATATTTTCAAAAGGTAATAGTCAATCCATGTCTTTTCAGAAATCATCTAATACATTCGAATAATGATGTTGAAATGTTTTAGGTCTAGAACCATAAATTTCCTTGTGAGATCAATCTTTGATATAGAGAAAATTCTTGATGTACATCAAAGAAACCTAGTTATCTTCATTCTGAGGGGTGTAGAAATATCCATAAAAAACTAAACAATATCCATTTGAATAAAAAATTATGTCACAATATGAGTGAATATTAATTAATGAGACTCAACATTGTCAAATATATATGTGAATGAAGATTAATCTATAGTGATTGTTTCTGTCATTATTTCTGGAACCACATCAGTTTCACCTAGAGCCTCTTCCAATATGTTGAGAAGCTTCATTATAGTCACATGTTGTTGGTATAACTTAGTTATTTAATAATGTAATTCCACTATATAATTTTTGGTGTTGATCTTCTTCTTCCACTACATAGTATAGGAAATATATATTATAACAACAATATGTTTCCTAAGAGATATTAATAACATCATATCTTTAGTGTCTCAAGATAATCCCTCTTTGAATGAATAACATTTAGAAACTAAAATAATGTCATAGGGACTCATCCTAAAATATAAATTTCTCTATATGAAGAATTTTATTGAGAACCACCATGATACTCCTCGTGATTTCTCTTTCCTTTGAAAGAAACACACAGAACTACACTTGGGAGATAAAAGACCATTGGTAAACCATTAATTAATAGCACAATCACGTTCTTCAATCAATACTATATATATTACATAAAAAATAAGTTAAATACAACATGGGATCATGAAATTATATAAAATAATAATGACCCATCTCAAATTAGGGAGATTATATTTTTTTAATTTGTTACCACATTCGAGGAAAACTGAACAAGATTAAAAAATAGTTTTCATACTATGTCATATTCATAACACCTTATTGTAACTAAGGATCTCCAATGAAAATTAAATTATGATTAATATATGTAGAATTGATCTTTGAAAAGAACACTAACTTATTTTCACTCCATTAACACATGAATATTCAATGCCTCCATCGAATCCCACCATCATTTTTATGTCCCAGAACATAAATGGTGTCACATTTCACTGAAATACAATAAGTTATTCCATGTATTGAAATATATTTTCAATATTTTTAATCCAATACTTACCTTCTTGAGGATATTTATACCCTTGGTGTTTGAGTTGTTTCTATAGAAGAAACTATTGAGCGTGATTCTTTGAAACATCCCTTTGATGCTCTACTAATTGATCCGAAAACTGGAAGATTGCATGTATTTTTCCACAAGAAAGGATAGTACACACCACTATCCATAAAATATTCTTACCAGATATATGATTTTCTAATTTTGGTTACCTTGTGGCTTCAACCTATGGCCTATTCATACATATTCCCAAAGGAATGACACTACACAACCTCAAAAGGAAAGACCAAAACATTTTTATGGATATAAAGATCATATAACCAATTGATAAAGACATGAATATAAATTCCATCGATCAAAATTCATCATTACTATTTTTCATGATTCTCATATCAATATTTGTTAAAAAAGAATTATATTAAATTAATATTTAAAGAGACATTTTTGAAACACTCATGGGGACTTTTTCCTTGATATATTGAGTTATGGACAAGAACTCTATCAAAACTACCACATATGTATCAATAATATTAAATAATATGTACTAGAACGACCCTAACTATTTACTAACATCATGAAATTTTTCAAAATCTCTAAAATATAAAAAAATCCAAATGAATCATGAATACCTAGGTATATTGCTATCCCATCTATGAATAATCTTCCCCAAAGGGAGTTCCTCATCCCCATGAGTTGGTGACTATAAAAAATCATAAAAAATGAATAAAAATGAATTATTTTTTCATCAAAACAAAATATGAGAATAGTGACATTTAATTATGTCAGTACACCTCTTGGTAAATGTACAATACTCAAATAGGTAAAGAAAAAACCAAATAGTAAATCATCAAAATATACAAAGTCTTTTAAAAAATTGTTTAGATAACCCATCTAAAAGGTGGATCATATACCCACTTATCACCGACTTTAATCTTGGTCACATTAATAATGTACAACCATCTCCTCTAAGTGGGACACTATCTTAGAATGGAAATGGAATAATTTAAACTAAAAATTTCATATTAAAAGTTAGTGTGTAAATTACTAAAAATTCCATATTATTTTTCATTATATAGAACTATTACAAGATTGAAAAATCTGACGGTGCATGATTCAGTGGCCTGGAGTGCCAAGAATGATCTGTCGATGTTTTTTAATTCATTAATTAGCACGCATAAATAATTTTCCTAAAAAATAGAATAACTCTTAAAAAGTTTCATAGATCAAAAATCTGTGGGCACCGTTGCATTCAGAATGTTGGTTTACACTAGCACGACATATGTTTGGTCAGCACAGGCCTCCTATGAGAAAAACCAAAAAATGGCATAAAGTGAATAAGATAATTAGTCAATGTTAATTTATTATTCAAATGCTTATAACTCATGAACGGTAACTCAGATTAAAAATCAGATACCACCATTGGACATTTGAGGGTATGATTACATTTAAAAAATACTAACTCTGGCTAGCACATGCCACTAGAGGAAGTTACTTTTTGGCCGTAAATAAAATAAATAAGTGAAAATTATTTTATTTTAAAATACCTAACATTTAAATGGTAACTTATATTAGAAATAAGAGGGTATGGTTAAGTTCCTTTAGGATTATTTCACTTTGTAAGAACCTAACCTCAACCAACGAATGTCAATAGTGATTGTTAATAGTTTTCTAACCTTTTTTTCTAGTACTTTTAGTAAACGCGCAAGTGGCGTTTTGTTACATATGAACTGGTCCTCGGAATTGAATTTTGAGGACATCGTTGAACTCACATCACCCATATTCTCTCAAATAGACATTCACCCCGACTGTAGTTGGTCAAGGATGAATGTTAGTTTTTGTTTTTTTTTTAAATTAAATAAAATAAATAAAAATTAATTTTATTTTAACCTCTCAATTGAATACTTAGAGGTGGGGATCACCCGAGCTAGAAAACCCCAATTTGTGAATTCATGGTGGTGGGGACCATCGAAACACCTCTTTTATGTGCTAAAGCCCCTGGGAATCCTCCCATTTATTTGCACCAACATGAATTAAATGGATTGAACTTTCAATTCAATATAACAGACCCGTTGGGGAATTATGAAGATTCCTAAGTAATGTGCCTCTATTAATCACATGGACATTGCACACCCATCACCTCTACTATTTATATAATTTATTTGTGGAGGTGTTTTCACTGATTTTCCAAGCAACGAAGTGCTATCAAAATGTAGTGACACTTAACCCTTGGAGGAAGGATCCAGTACCAGAGGGAGGTGACAAGTGAGATTGAACCCCCTGAGTCAGAGATTGACGAATGAGTGTCGTCATTGGAGTCTAGTTGCGGTGGACAATGAACGTCGACAATTCATCATATGTGGGCGCTCTCCAACATACATGATGTAGGGGGTTGTGTCATTTGTGCATTTTTTATTTTCCTCTTTCCTATTATTCAATTTATACGAAGAACGTGGGTCAACTGACGAATGGGATGACCCTCGATTCTTTCATCTTTGCAGGAAATTGTTTTGGGGTATCATTAAGTGTTTGTTTTTGAATTATACCCCCTTACCCATTATTTTCATTCTTCATGGTATAATAATTATTGAGCTTCTTAATACTTCCATAACTCGAAGGGTCTGGGCTAAACAATCATGGCATGACCAGTCCACCATTCCTTGCGATTCATGATGTGTTTATCATGATGGAGGAGGATAAAGACTGACAATGGTGGGGCTCCGGAATGGTGTCTAGAACCCCGGCTAGCGTGAAGAAGTTGGTGACACTATAAAGATGCCAGAGAAGGGCCACATCCCATCAGCCACGACAGAGTCTGGGTGACAGCCGACAGAGTTCTCCCACACGAAGCGGATGGCGGTGTGTGTTTGTGCCACCCGACGAGCAAAAACAGCTGCGATGATGGGAGGGAGGCTGGACGAGCCTGCCGCTGGTGAAGGCACGACACACAACGTGCCTCATTATGAATGTAGTGGGTCTCTACACTGAATGTCACACAGACGGTTCAGGACTGGTCGGGCCAGACCAGACCAACATCGACCCATTTATTCTCATTTGTCCAGATCATGAGATATGGGGGTCTATTTGATGAACCGCTAATGGCGCCAAAAACCATGGAATGATACAAACCATTTGGTATACCACACATGTGTTTTAGATAATGTTGGGGTACAACCGAATTTGATCGAACATGAATCTATATGGGCCCTCAGAACTAAAAATCAAATAAAATATAGACCGTACATCACATTGTCGCACTGTCTATTGCGTTGATACCATTATTTTCATCTTGGTACTTTGGGATACTTAATCATAGGACTTTGTGGTATTTGGAGTATCGTCCAGTGTTATTATGAGAAGATCTTCCAAGAATCAAGCGAGCATTGTGCGGGAACCCTATAGCAAGCTATAACACGAGAAAGGGATCCTTTGTGGCTCTGTGATTGTGATCCTTTGCGGGTCTATGTTTGAGATTCTCACTTCGATCCTCTCTAGGAATCCATGTGGGTATAATATAGGATCTTATGTGGGATTGTTGTACAAGGATACTATTTTGGTATGATGATGTACTAGGATCATGTGTGGGTCCATTGTACTAGGATCCTACATGGGTATGATGATTTATGACCCTACGTGGGACTTCCTCGTAAATAGAGTATGATGATTTAGTAGTTGCATATAATAATCTCTACTACTATACCTATAATAAATACTGGTGTGAGATGAGTCCTTACCTTAATGGTATTCTTATGTGTTGCATACCATTGTGACACATTCATTCATGGTGATACCATTGTCGTATTCTTCTATGTGGTGTAGCTCTGTGATACTTACCTTTATGGTGATACCTTTGTGGTATTATTCTGCGTTGTGTAATTTTACAGTACTTTCCTTCATAGTGATACATTGGTGGTATTCTTCTGTGTGACGTACTTATGTGGGACTTTCCTTTGTAGTGATACCTTTGTGGTATCCTTTTGTGTGGCGTACCTATGAGCTACTTACATTCTTGGTGATACATTTGTGGTATTATTCTATGTGGTGTACCTGTGTAGTACATTCCTTCATGGTGATACATTGGTGGTATTTTTTTGTGTGTCGTACCTGGATGGAACTTTCCTTCGTGGAGATACCATTGTTGTATTCTTCTATGTGGAGTTACCTTTATTGTACTTATGTTTGTGGTGTTACCATTGTGGTATTCTTTTCTTCATGGAACATTTGAGCTTTGAGCTAAGGAGTTGGGCCTTCTGTTTCCTCTTGAATGAGAAGGGCTTACTTGATAACCTAGGAATATGCATGGGCATTTACATAAGTAGGGTAGATAGTTGTTTTCATGCTATTCAGTTTATACTTTATGGATTTTGTGAGACCTTTGACTGTGAAAACCATGCCCCTCCCACCAGTTGCCCTGCAAAAACGTGGGCCCCACTGTAGGTCCCACCCATGTGCCCAAAAGGCCTATCTAAATAATGAATGTCCCCACAGGCCAACACTTGTCCTTTCCAGTGTGCTTTGTCCTCACTCACACACACCATAAGAATATTCCCAGGAAGTCATCCATCCTGATCACTACTCCAGGCCAAGAACGCTTAACTGTGGATTTATAATTAGGTAGTCCCCGAAAAGGAAGGTGCACCTTGCTGACATGAGTCATATCATTTAGTCATTCAACCCTTTATCATTTGGGGGGTGTTACAATCTCCCCCCATTTAGAGCTCAACGTCCTCGTTGTGGGCCATACATCTCAACCCAGGCAGTGCACCACACTTAAGGTCGGGTACCACCTCTGATACCAAATGTGACAATCGGGCCCCACCAACCAATTGCCCCGCAGACACGTGGTCTCCACCGTAGGACCCACCCACGTACCTGAAAGGCTTATCAGACTATTGACAGTCCCCACATGCAAACACTTGACCTTTACAGTGTGTTTTGTCCTCACTCACACACACCTTGAGAAACATCCCAAGAGGTCACACATCCTGATCACTACTCCAGGCCAAGCACGCTTAACTTTGGAGTTCTAATCAGGTAGGCTTCCGAAAAGGAAGGTGCACCTTGCTGACATGAGTCATATCATTTAGTCATTCCACCATTTATCAATTGGGGGGGGGTGTTACATTGAGGGTCTCAAGTTCCCTACTGTGTATCATTATACTCACCCCTGCTCGGGATATGCACGCATCTTGTTGTATTTGGTCGTGTGTGTTTACAGGTTACAAAGGCAATTCCTTCCCATTTTTAGGGAATACGCCTTTCATTTCTAGTCACCAGCCCTTGGCCAAGGGAAAACGGGCTTGGGGAAGTCACGACACGGGCCTCGGGACACGGGTCATGACAAATCGGTATCCTAGGAGTCAGTTCTACCATAGAACATTGGAATGTGATATTTTTAACAAAAATAGTGTTTATTTTAGTAAGTGTGGTTATCAATTTATGGAATCCAGTGTTGGTGCGGCGACTGATATATCCATACACTAAGACCTTGGATTTTGATTTCGGACTCAGCGCATGAAAAAAATTATTGTCTGTGTGTTTTGAAATGTTTTCCTGTTTTTTATTTGGGTCATCTCACCAGGTATAACATAATGACCATGGCGCACCTGTTCCATATCACGATGCCTTTGCGTAGATAACAAGCTAAGATTCCTAAGAGAGTACACGATGACTGCCCACCGGGCGATGAGGCTCTGCTGCATAGCCCTCTTACTATGTTGTCACCTTCGGGTGGTGTACCAGCAGCACCACCCCCAGTTGGGAAGCAGTTACCACCATCTATACTCGTGGATAGTGCACACCGACAGATAATGTTGCACGAGTTCCAGTAGAAGAGGCCTTTGAGGTTTTGATGCGAGGCAGATTCCCACATAGCTGAGGGATGGTTGGAGGTGATTTCTAGAGATTTCCTCATAGTTGAGACACCAATAGAGAAGATGGTGATTTAGCTACTAGTCCTTTCCAGTGAGTGACCATGAGGATGGTCTATATTGTGAATAGCCTTCGGCACGTGGGCTTTTTTGTGAGATAGTACCTTCGGGTAGTTTGTTTGCTATATCATTGCCTGTTGGTCAGATGTTAAAACCGGCGATACTGCTAGAAGACATATTTAGGCTTACTTCCTTACACGTGTTTCATCATCAGATACCCCTCAGGTTACGAGGTGATCCCAACATATATGTAGATTAGGAATAGCTTAAAGAGGTGGTTGGTAGTTCTCTAGATCTTATATAGCTTCGGCTGGATGATATGTTCGTAGCTCAGTATTTGTTGAGGAATACCATTCATTATTGGTACTCAATGAATACGATACAATCAGTGCTTAAAGGCTCAGACATCTGAGCGAGGTGTGTTTAAGGACATCCGAGCTAGTAGTATTATTTTATGCATTCCATATAATGATAGGGTTCTAGATAGAAACCTCATGGTTGAATGTTCATTGGGTGAGCAGATACAGCCAATGAATGTTAGTATTGGGAAAGCAAGAAACTAGCATTAGACGTAGAGACTTGGGCGTGTAAAATTTCTCGGGAAGAAGAATTGTTAGGGATATATGAATCAATAGGGAAACAGACGTAGAAGTGGATCTAGTAGAGCATCATGAGGTGTTGTACTGTTCGACATGTTACGACCACCCCCCTTTTTTGGACCCAACTAGGATAAGGTTGCTAGAGGACAGGGGAAGGGAGTAACTACATGTGGTCTTGGAGTGTGACCCAAGGGATCTAGAAATAATTTGAGGTACGGTCTATGTCTACTACTAGCTACCTTATAAGTAGAATTAGGTACCAATCATTCCATATTTCCACAAATCATGTTCAAGAAATACAGTTTCTGGTTAAGCCATTGGCATTACCCTCATGTTTGGAGATACCATTGGGTAGATACTTAGTAATCACTCATGTGCAAGAAGTTATTATCTGATCCATGAGGCAAGAGTTTTTGTTGGATCCTCTGGGTGGAAGCATCAAAGCCTTACGACAGTAGTTTGGTTATAGATTGCGCATCTAAAGTTCATACTCAGATTTATTGTATTAGAAAAAGATGTTATGGTTTACCTACAATGTTCCAATGAGATTTTCCTTGGTCAGTGAGAAAGAAACACATGAAGAATAGGATAAATTCATGAATAAGAGGCTGTAGCTGATCACTCTTGATTCGGCTATACATACCCTCATGGCACCATGCGTTTTGAGTTCTAATTTCTAAAAAAGAGGGTTAGATTATGGGTACATCATTTCCAAAGATATTTCCATGATTTCATCCCCATAGGGAGAGGGACTTCTGGTTTTCCTGTGTACTACTGGAGTTTTGGACCATACTTCTCTAGGGTAGCGGCACCCTGGTCAGCATTGATGATGAAGGAGGAGTATTTATAGTGGAGAGAGCAGTGTCAATAGAGCTTTTAGAAGTTGAGACAACAAAAATGGTTAGTGTTTCTACATAAATATGACTTTGAGATAATCATTACTCCTATGAAGGGTAAAGTGATAGCAGATGCACACAACAAAAGGTTTGGTCAGGAGATGCTGAGTGAGCCATCAGAGAAGCTAGCCTCGCTTCATAAATCCATCATGGCTAGAGATGGGGCATCCTACATCTAATCTATTACTATCACTCCCCAATCCACCAGTGAATTCAGGAGGCACAACTTGGGGGCATTAACATTGAGGCACGACTTGCTTAGATATCCTCAGGGCATGCACCCGATGGATTTTCGGATTGTGGAGAGCATGACGTCCTCTTCCGAGATCGTTACATTGCACCGATAAAGATTAGGAAGGAGGGGTTGAGGGAATTCAATTGTCCCCTCTTGAAGTACATCCTGGTGTGGGGAAAATGTACATGGACATCTGGCGTCAGTACATGTGGGTAATGATGATGAAAGTAGTGGGAGATTTTGTATCATGATTTCTTACTTGTTATTAATTGAAGGATGAACATAGTTTGCATAATTCTTAGGCTGATAGGATACAAAGACCCTTCGAGTTCCTGGAGGGGGACCACGTATTTCTATGAGTCTCTCCTCAATGGGGACTATGTAGATTTAGATGAGGGGGGAAACTATATTCGAGGTTCATTATACCTTTCTAGGTTGTCATCAGAGTAGGAGAGGTGGCTTATCGCTTGGAACATCCACCGCAGTTGGAAAAGGTGAATGTTGTCTTCCATGTATCCCAGCTGAGGAGATAAGTGCACGAACCATCTCAAATCATCGACCATGACGATTTGTACATAGACGATGGGGTGACGTTTATAGAGGATCCAGTAGAGATCGAGGATAAATAGAAGTGGGTCCTTCATGGGTGGTCTATACCACTGGTGCATGTACACTGGAAACACGAGAACCTCCAGGAGAGAACATGGGAGTAGGAGGCACTGATTTGAGATAAGTAACCTCTTTTTGTGGTTATTCCATTATTTTCTATTTATTGGATGCAAATCTCTATGTTTGGGAGAATTTAATGTCCCAGAAATTCAGTATATTTTTTTTAATTATATGGAATTATAACGAGCCCGCAAAATCTGATGGGACACGATTTTGAGTACTGGAGTGCCTGGAATGATCCATTAATTTTTTTACGCTTTAATTATCTGCATTAGTAGTTTTCCTGAAAAAATGGAATAACTGTTATATGGTTTTCCTGATTAAAAATCTAAGGGCACTATTGCATTCGGAATGGCGGTTGACTCAAGGAATGACTTATGTTTGGTCGGTGTGGGCCTCCTGTGAGAATACCCAATAATGGAATAACATTAAATAATATAATTATGAAAAGTTATATTATTTTTCAAATTCTTATAACTATCGAACGGTAACTCAGAATAAAAATCTAAGACCACTGATGAAGTCATGAGGATATGCTTTCGTTATTAAAATACTCACATTGGTCGACGCGGGCCACCAGAGAAAGTTATTTTTCAGTCGTAAATAAAATAATTAAGTGAAAATTATTTTATTGTAAAATCCATTACTATTAAACGAAAAATCATATTGGAAATACGAGGGTACAGTTAGGTTTGTTGCGGAGTGTTTCACATGGGAAGATCCTAACCTCGACCGGTTCGGGTTTAGATGGTAAATTAAGATCAATTTAAAATGGGATCCTAAAGGATGAATCTAATTGAGAGAATATTTTTTTATCTAATATTCCAACATTTGGTAGTAGAAAGAACTATCATGAGAACATCCACTAAGGTAGTGGCATGAAGTGAATCACATGGATTGTAAAATCTTATTAGGGTAGTGGGAAAGTGTTATACTAAAAATGAAGAATGACTATTCACATCGAAGGTCAGTGTCCACCCCCAAAAATGGAGTGGCAGGGTTGTGGTAGGATTGGGAGTATATGGATGTTCTATTGGAACCCTCTAGAGAAGGAAACCAATGGGGGACCTATGTTGTTATAGAGGAATGAGAGGGGATCATATACCCCACATGAGTTTAGATTTTATTATTACACTACCCATAGTAGTTATTTTGTATTAGTTTTTAATTTAGGAAATTATATACAGGATTATAAAATTATTTCCACACACATGACTCATGCAAGAGTTTATGGAAGAGGGGAAGGTTAGCAGAATGTTGTTCAACCTGCTCCCACTTGTAACATGGATGAATATTTTACTATAGATGGCAAAAAGCATTCTTTTATACACATTAATGTGAATGTATATATACCCAATCTTAAAATACATATTATAACATCATATTTTTTATATTTTTTGGGTCGTTAATGTAGTTATTGTACAGAGATATGTCCATATACATCATTTTAGGAGTGGGAATAGAGTATTTTTTTATTTTATGGAGTTATCTATTAATATAGGTGGGTATATTATTTTTGGTATTTTATCATGCATGATATTCCATTATTTGACTATATTTTGGAAATTAATTATTCATTCTTTAGAAAGATAACTTTTATTTTAACCATAAGAGGGTGAATTTCACATATCATGAGGGTAAAACCTTTGCTCGTCCTTAGGAATTGTTTATTCAATAATTTCATGAAAAATATTATAGTCAGAAGCTATGTGAGATCACAACCTAGGTTTTGAGATTATTGTATATGGAAATATACTATTAATGGATGTTTTCCCTAATGTAGTGGGTCTAATTTATGATATATTTCCATAGGTTATTTCAAGGATGCCACATAACTGAGAGATCGAGTTTACCATTTAGATGGTTATAAGAACTATTCTAGTTTCCCTTCCTCTTTATAAAATGGATCCAATGGAGAATGAACATAATAATACAATGTTGGTATAATTAGAGGCAAAATGGTTCATTAGGGAAATTACATCTCCTTGGGTTTCTCTTTTTCAATTATCAATGAAGGATTATGGATTGTAGAGATTATGTGTTGATTAATATATGATGATCATTAATATAATTAATAACTAGTTTCATATATTCTGTATTCACACTCTCTTGGACTAGTCAAAGGATTCCTATGTTTTTTTCGTGATTTATTTGATATTAGAGTACCATCAGTTTTGGGTGAGATTATATGATATAAAAAATATGATTTTTAGAAGCTTGTATGGAATATAATAGCTTGTTTTTAATTTTTCTAGGTTAATGAAATCACATTGTATGTCCAAGATCACATGAAATTTTTTTCCATCAATATTTGCAATATTATGTGGTGGTATTCATAAAATACATCATAGTTTACTACAAGTCAATATATGATAATTCCAAGTTTCTTGAAAACATCTTATGTTCTCTCAGAGACAAAATTTATTAAAATCTAACTAATTATTAGTTATTGATGGAAAACATGAACTTATTAGGACAAATTATCACTGTAGAAATTGTAGCAGTTAACACATAGATGGTCTATGATGTTGTTTAATCGGACTAGTTGAAATAAATGGACATTCGCATATTCATAGGTTTATTTGGATATTACCAAAACATAATAATGGAATTTTCTCACCTTTTTGTGTTTGTGTTTGGATTAACAAAAATGGGAATATTTTTTTATTTGTATATAACATATGATAATTCCATTCAAGTCCATAACTATCATTTCAACAAATCATTTATTTTATTCATAAACGAACGTGGTATAGAATTTACTACAAATTACAATGCAATAATAATTGTTCATGGAGAATTATTTTTTCATGGATATTAGATCATGGATAATGGATCATTAATGTTGTGCACAAATAAATGGAAATATCACACTCATGATATCATATTAGAAATAGTTTTTGATGCCTAATATTGTTAGTAGCATTATCGTTTAGGTAAAAGGTGTACTATTTATATTAACTATAAGAGACATAAATATATATTTTATTTTAATTATATAAATCTCAATAAGAAGATTTCATCTGAATATGTTTAATATATCTATTTTAAGCTATAATATATTCTATATAATGGAATCTCTTATTCTTCATATCCATGTATGAAGGAAAAGAAAAATGAGGTATACTATACTAGTTCAAAGTGGATGATGATTGATTAATTTGCTAAGACTCATACAAATGTTCAATAGTAGATGAAATATTTGAAAATCACAGTCATTATTCATACCAACTATTATAAATTTTTTCTGATAGAATATGTAACCTATTATCTACATCATGGTGTTACATGACAATATTCATAGTGGGGGATACCTCCCCACTGGGATATTAATTATGATGAGGTTATCTAGCTCCATGGTTATATTTTATTGACCATGGGTATGACTATGAATATAATGATCCGGCTTCATGATTAAAAGATTGAGGTTCTGCTTATCCTCATCAACTGCATAATGATATTTATATAAACTATTGGAGTCCTAAAATGTATAAGGAGATCATTTTATTTGTGACATAGTGATACACATATTAGTATATATAGGATGACCCTCTATAATTTGTTAGTCTATTACATCACTTGACCACTCTATAATGGATGTGGAATGATGTTACCTAGGATTTTTTAATGGGAAAAGTTAGGAATCCTCTGAAGATTAAAAATGAGGATTATGGACCTATTGAAAAATGTATCCCATTTCATAATAATACTATATAATTTCACCCATGATAAGTTGAGTTACCTATAAGTTCAGAAAATAATTTGTTTTTATGGGATGATTTTGTTATTTATTATATATTTGGATCCATGTTCTAATTTATAATTCATTAATTTATTGTAGAAGGATGTCAGTAATTGAGTGATTTTGATAATTTCCTACCACCGAAACATTCATTGAAAATCAAAGAGGACTATCATTATTTTGGAGCTAATGTAGAGAACATATTTCATAGATTTTGGTGGAACCTAGGATAAGAATCTAATGATTTCTGTGATTTTTGAAAAAAAAAATTATCAAATTACTACTCATATTTCCCTTATATGTTACTTAATAGTAGACCTTACAAATCACCTCATTTGTGGATAAATATAGGAGAACCAGAATTGTTGTGGTTGAGTCTTATAGAGTAAACATTGAATTTTTATCGATTGATCTCAATGTATATTAATATATCCTAGAGTAGAAATATGTTGTATATAAAAAAGAGTGTTTGGAATCAGGAGTTTATAATGGTTGAATTCAAACTTCTTATGGTATCCCCAAGAATAGTCCACCGTAAAATTTAGAAATTTCGTCTATTGGGCCCCAATATTTTTAAAAAAATTTATATTTTAGAGAGGATTGGTCTGGTAGCTTATCATTTGAATCTCCCATTGTTTTTTAGTGCTTTTCATTATTTGATTATTGTGTCGGTACTTTGGATGTCTCACCCTATCCTTTTTCATGGGAATAATGTAAATGATGTTTAACTTGAAGTTGGTGAGTCTATTGGAGAGTATATGGTTCATATTTTGGATCACCATGAGAGATACCATTGGGGGTAACACATAGATATTGTTATGAGTTTTTTGGTATAATGGATGTTTAAGTAGGTAACAAGGGAGATTGATGATGATATGTGGTCCTAGTGGCCTAACCTTATTAACCATGGTGGATTTGTGATAATAGAGATGACATATTGAGGATGAGCTATTTTATATATATGGGATGTCATAAAACCCCGATTCATAATGAGGTATATTTTTATATTAATTTTTAATAAAACATATTTAAAATTAATTTATGGATTTCATTGTCAGATTAGGAAAGGTCACATGAGAAATTCGGGTGTTCATGGCAAGGATATTTGGAAAATAATGATTGAAACATATGGAAATAATTTGTCGAATTTCACATGGTCTAAATAACATGAACAACCATGATAAATAATGACCCTAATATATTAAATCCATCTTGGATATATTCTATTATTTCATTAATTATCTTATAACCATGATATTTTCCATTTAACAAATAATATTTCACCAAATGATAATATTCTACATAAATGAGGATCATTTTATTCATAAACAATGATTGAATGATTATAAAGACATCATTTTTTTTATTCCCTATAGATATAAAAAAATAAAAAATTATATAAAAATAATTCCAGTTAACATGGAAATGTTTATCAAAATATTCATTATCAATTTTTCAAACACACACCCCATGATATACTATTACAAAAACCACAACTTGTATTATTTAATTTCACTAAAAATATCATTTTTTAGATTAACACCATTCCAATATTGATTAATAACATAAAAAATATTTTTTTGATACATAACAAACTCATCACCAATAATTTAACACTTTATTAATTGTATATTGAATTTGATTTATGGATTAAAAATTACAATTCAATTTTCAAAAACAACAATATTAAACCCTTAAAAGAACACCATTCTATATTATATTATACACTATCTCTGTCATAAAAATATCAACCTTCATATTACCACTATCATCAAAGGAATATAAATCACCCTAAAACATTTTAATAAATCATTAATCAATTATTATTCAATTTTAGGAGCATGCTCAATAAATGAATTAATAATAATAAGTTATTATATCATTACATTCAGAGGATAAACTCATATTCATTTTCGCTCTTACATACTCATAAAAATATTACCCTATATATATGAGGAAGACAATACCATTTTACACACTAAATAAAAACATTTAAAATTTTCAAAAATATATTTCTTTCACATAGTAAAATTTTCAACTTTACATAGTCACAGACACACATATTTTATGAAAAAACTACAACCTTCATCGCTATAAAATAGTCATACATATACAGTCAATTAATAAGAGACTCATACTTTTTTCGAGAATATATATCTCTTTGGATTATGTTTTATTTCCTAATATAGGGTTATAATTATCAATATAATAAATTAATAATAGAAAAAAAGAAATATGAAATATCCACGATATTTTCAGGTATAGTTTTCATCACAAAACAAGGTTTTAATAAAGCATATTTTGGAAAAAAATTGGTAATAGTATCCAACACATTCTTCTAACATGGAATAAAATATATTCTAAAAAGTCCTTATTCAATATTCTATATAATAAAATGGAACTTGATTTAAACCATAATCACATATAAATTTTTGAATGTAATTTATAAAATATCAATGGAACACTTTTAGCACAACATACAAATAATGGAAACTTTACTTTCACCATAGGATAAATTAATAATGTATTTATCTACATTAATTATATACCTTATTGTGTTGTTGGAAAAAATTATATCATTTATAAATTATGTAATCCTATTTTTCCTATTTTTTTCATGTAACACACCTATCTACTATGAAATGTACTTCCCTGAATATTGAATACAGATTAACGACACATCGAGATGAATATTATAAACATATACAAAATTAGAAGAATTATTTTTTGTTTAAAAATTGAAAAAATTATAGGTTTCAGAATAAATCATAACATTCTATTAAAAACTATGACTTAAGAACCTATATTTTGTATTTTATATCTATAAAAATTTCCCAACAAAGACAACAATCATTTTAGAAGATATAATAAAAGAGAAATCTATGTAATCTATAACCGTTAATCTGTTTATAACAAAACTATTTTAGTAAATAATCACATTTTCATTGAAAATTTCATCAATACATCATTAGTACATTCCTAATGAAAATTAAAGACGATTTATTTTACTAGGAATATTAAAACTCCTCGTAAATACATCATTATTAAAAGCACCATTATAATAATAAAACCCATATTTTTGTGTAAAATTCATTAAAACAACATCACTATATATATGGAATATAATTTTGAAAAGATATTTGATAAAAATTTCATATTCCTAAAATATTGGTCATTATCATTGAATTTTAATAGTTTTATAGCTTGTTTTTTGTTTTTTCAGATTATATTATTGGATTATTTAGTATGTTCTTATTGTGTTTGGTGAAATTTCATCTAATGGAGTAAAATTTTACAAAATGGATAGTAAGGAATAAAGTGACTCATCCATTATGTTGTTTTTTAACTAATCCATATAATAAATATAAAATAAATTAATTGTATATACAATTACCTAGGGGTCATTCAACTTTTTCATATTCAATTATATATAATATAAAAATTCCAAAGATAATAATGTTCTCATAAGACATATTATGACCACTATTATATAATTTTTTTTAGTATTTTTGGAAAACTTATTTAAAGAAATAGAGAATTTATAAATTTTATAGAATTTGAATCCCCCCAATTAGTTGCATTCAATTTTTTTGAAAAAATGTCTAAATTTATATTTCGTATGATATTTCTATCAAAATATTATTTTGTAAATCACTCTTATAGAAATGAATATT
This sequence comes from Viscum album, assembly GCA_963277665.1. Taxonomy (NCBI): domain Eukaryota; kingdom Viridiplantae; phylum Streptophyta; class Magnoliopsida; order Santalales; family Viscaceae; genus Viscum; species Viscum album. Next base: position 407,680,060 of record OY728128.1, on the reverse strand, counting down.
ATTTATTTTTTTCACTACAATGAACCATTCCATTTGGATAGAACCCAAAAACCCATAATATGACTCAAAATGTTAACAAAAAAGGATTTTAGAATTCATAAATTTGGGGATACATTTTGGTGGAATCATAATGTTTTTAGAGTTATTGTTTTGATTTATTTTTAGTATTTAGGGTTTAAAGAATTTATTTAATATTAAATTATTTTTACATTTCTTCATTCCATTTTATTTTTATTTCATATTAAATGGGGTATTTTACAATTTTAAATTTCATTTAATGGAATTGGTGGATGTCATTAAAATATACTAGTATAAAAATTTAATGGGAATTATTATATAATTTTGTCTTTGAAATTGAGATTTTGTAGGCCAGGTTACATAAATAAAGGACAGTGTATTGAAATTACATAATGTTAATCTATTTTATGATATAGAATTTAATCGTGAATAGTGTAGGGCATTGATTTATTATTTTAGGTCCTTAATATGATTAAAATACCAAATAATTATGAGAACCAATATTCTATATTATACATATGTTAATAATCCATCTACTATTTGGATGACACTTAAAATATCTGGGTTTGAGGATTTTAGATTTCAAATCATAATGTTAAAATTTAATTTACTTTATTAATACTTATCACATTTAATTTTATTAATGATATATATGAAGAATTTATTTCAATAAAAATTTCTTTTTTATTATTAGATAATGTGAATGATTTTATGAATATCAAACTGTAATAAAAAAAATGTGATGTTTTAATCCCAAATTTCATTGGAAAATATTTCCCTCCCTCCATGATAGAGAATATTTAGAATTAAATCTAAAAAATTTAGAATAAGGTGTTGGAATTACAATATAATCTGTGTCATATATTCAAATTAAAAATTTCAAATTGTATTCATCATAAATTAATTTTTTTTTTTGATTCCAAATATCTCCTTGCTCAAGGCTAAAATATTATTTGTATGGGATAAATCATATAGAGAAATAATTAATGAAATTTTCTAATAGCGTATCATTAACATTCATTATGTGATATCTATAGGAATATTTCAAAATAATATAGAGATGATTTCTAAGAATATGTTATTTCATTATGTGGATCAAATCATAAAATATACAGATGAAATGGAATCTAAGTAGATGAAAATGAATTCTACGTATTAATAATAAGAGTATATTGTATATATTATCCTAAAAATTTTCTAAGGAATTATAGGACTGAATAATTAAGGATATAGTTTTTGGATTCAATATATAATGAAATTACAAATTCAAAGTAATGATATATTTGTTATATAATAAAATAACAAATAAATGGAAATATTCGTCTTAAAAATAATTTCATTAGAAAATAAATAACATAAAATTATAGAGATAAATTATTGGGGAATGGAAAAGGAGATCGAACTCCATTTGATAAATAATATATGACTCATAATATATATATTAAATAATGTATAAATAAACCATAATAATTTAGAAAACATCAATATATTATATGATTCAACTATTAGTGAAGATAAATAAATCACAATATAATGATTCATATTAATCATTACCACTTATCATGAATCCATTATAAAATTAATAGTAAAATTTCAATAATTGAAGTTACAATTATTTAACTGTAGAAGAAATACTTCCTAGAAACACTAACCGAAAATATAAATGGGATATAAATGTTATTTTTTATATATATGATATTGATCTAGAATAATATATATATTAAAATGAAAAAATAAAATAGAAGAGAAGCTGTTCACAATATTGTTTAAAAGAGTGTAATGTGAATGTGAAGGTTGAAAGTGTAAAAAATTATGTCATGGATAATAGAATTGAAAATAATAAGTAAAATATCTTTTATAAAATAGAACCTCAATTTTATTCAATTATTCGACAAAATTTGAATATTTTTAGTATTCTAAAAAATTATTTGGGTTATTTTTTTATATAATAATTATTTTCTATTTTGATTAGAACTAGTAACATTACCAACCTATACTAAATTCAACAAATAATTATTTTCACGGAAAGTAATCATAAACTGTTGTTGATAAAATTTCATAATGAATAATTTCTATAAATCATTCAACATTAACTACTATTGATGTTGTATAATGATTTATGCTTTATCATACCATGGAATAAATCCTGTATTAAATTAAATAGATCATTTTTTGATCTTGGATATAAAAGAGTTAAAACATAAAATATATTTTAAAATCATTGAGGTAATTAGATGAATATTATATGGATTGATATAAAATGTGTTTCAATCATAGTAAATTATCCCCGTGATATTTTTATTTATGTTCTATTATGGATAATAAATATTATTTTCATATATAAATTTCAATGATAATTTTGAATGAATATGTTTATGTTCATTAATCCATGAGAGGCCATTTCTATAAATATATACTGAAATCATAGATATAAATAATAGTAATAATATTTAAAGAATTAAAGGTGAAGGAATTTTATTATAGGTAAAATAAAAATATAATTTAAATGTGGTGTATTTAAATTATCCTAAATGTGATGGTAAAGAGTAAATTTGCATAAATTTTGATTTATATAAATTGTCGTTGAAATCAATGTCACAAAAAATATCTGTTCGCCATCAAAACTGGCACCAAACATAACATGTTACAATCCCCGAAGGGCATTCCCAATCCCCACGACCTGTAACAAGTTCACATGTATCATAAAATGGAATTTGGGAATGATTTACCTGCATTTAAAAACATGAATCAACAAAAAATTCCAATATAACAAATATTGATTTTTCAAAACAAACCAACATTTAAAAAAATTCATAATTAAATTAAATAATTTAAATCAACTCTCATATACTATAATAAATGAATATAACCAAGACTTATATCCCTTGAATCACCACATGGAATGATGCCCCACTCTCAGGCCATCTTTACACCACAACATATCGAAGGACTATTAAAAACCAAAAGCAATTTCACAAATGTTGTATCGAAACATTCCAAAAAATTAACCATGATTACATAAACGCAATGGTGTTTGTAGGTTCCGAGGAAAATCCCAGTATTATGCCACCACTAAAAGATTCTATGAGATAAACATTCAATGATGAAAATAATGCATGTTTTCATAACATGAAATGCAATGATGGATTTTAAAGTGATACATATTTAAATGAAAAAAGTTTTCATGTGGATAATTTAAAGAATATAAAAATTAAAAAATATACAATGATACTGATTTTTTGTGCCAAACATACCATATGCTGATGGAATGCATAAAATATCCAATGAGCACAAGAAAGAAAAAATAACCCCTCGGCCCTGGCTCGATGTGGGTCCCAGGTACCTCGTATCTCATTGAATGTAACCATCACAAAATTTGTTCTCGTGCACATGATCAACTTGTAGGAATTCTACCAAATACCATGTGGTCCCCCATAATCATCATAAACATCATAGTTATTTATTGTATTCATCATTAAACTTTCTACATGAAATTGGGGCCAAATCCCTTAGGATCACTAGCATACAAGTACACATCCATCAACCTAGATACTAGGGTTTTCCATCTTGTGCTCAACCATGTTCGACATCATATAAAGTACCATTTACACATAAAATGTCCATTTAAAACACACACACACACCAACCATCCCATATGTATATCACAGAAGTCACATAATCCTCTTTATAATCAAATTCATTTTGAAACCAGAATCACACCAAAATAGCCCACAACGCATTTCACACATCCTTCACACTTCAAAAAATCCATTAAATATTTTTATAAAAACATTACAACATGTGACACATCACAATACATCACACAAAAACTTGTCACATAAAACCCTTATCACCTTCAAATTCATTTTACCATCTTAGTCACACAAAACATCCCACACCATGTTTTTCACACATATCAAAATTGTATAAATCATCTAGAGAAACATTATAACATTATTTAAATGTTTTATATAAAAAATAAACAGTTTATATTTCAAAAATCCATTCTAAGAACATACACACACCCAACAAGTACGTTAAAATCCTTTGCACACATTCTGAAACTCATTAAATAATTTAGAATTTTCATTGAACAATTTGAAAAATAATGAGATGGATTTTCACAAAAACCATACAAAATTCCAATTTCAACCCAAAAACACACCAGGAACCTTCCAATGTAGAATTTTCGGGCCAAAAAACAAATAATAAACCCCTTAAAATGTATAAAACAACCCATATATTATCACAAGATATACACATGGATATTTCCCAGTTTTATGTAAAAATTAAACTATAAAATTAAAGTGCTTATCCAAATCCATGAAAAACTATTTTCACCTCAAAAAATCATATACAAAACATGAAAATTTAATACAAAAATTATAACAATTCTTCAAGAAATTCGTACACATGTAATCACCTACATTTTGTGTGAAAAACCCAAAATCATTGTGTGAAAATTCAATCGCACAACCGCCGAACCACGAGGGCGTAAAATCCAACCTAGAAAATCAATGATTTGACAAAAAAGACACAAAATAAAACCCTATTTACGAACCAGAAATTATAAACATTTTAGAACTTCTTAAATGAGGGAGGAAACATATAGCATCCCACCTATTTTAAATAACTTTTTATTACGTTTTACAATCAGATGATCATTAATGTCTAGAGTTTGGGAAATAATGAACATCATACATGATAATAAAAAAAATCATCTAAACCACTTGTAAGGCTTAATATTAGGTTCATACTATGTGAAATTAATTCATATCATACTATGGAGAAATACATCAAAGGAATGGTTGAGCAGAAGGCCCTGTATAGGTAAACGTGGGGATCAATTTACATGTGATATAAATAAGAACATAATGAAAACCATAATACATGCGAAATGGAAAAATAAGAATATCATAATAAAAAGAAAACAATTAATAACATGAATATTTGGCTACATCATTTCATTTATACATTATTTTACATATCACCAAGGTTCATCCTCAACGTGTCATAAAAAAATTACCTAGGTTCTTCCCAAAGGTATCATGTAACTTTTCAACTCTAGAGATTAATTCTTTTGCCAATGCATTGTAGAGCTATTAGGTAGAACCATTAATATATATTTATATTCATGTGATACACATATATCATAATAAATCATTTTATAAATAACTCATAGAGAATAAATTAAATGGGTTTCATTTCAAAATCGTGACGTTTTATATGTTCATGAAAACATGATTGTTATGCCATTTATGACCCATAGAAAGGGAGTGAGGGTTACACATATGTCAATTACAGAATGAAATATATAATTTTTGTGTATTTATAAATTCCAATATAAATGAAATAGTTCTGGGTATTTACATAAAAAAAGAATATATTTTCTTGAGAGATAGAGAGAGAAATTTTGAGATGAAATTTCTACGGCATGATAACTATTTATCATGGTTTTAGAAAACATTGAAATGAGAGTGGAAAAAATTCACCGACTCATAAAAAACATATTATACATTATTGGTACATAATAAAAATAAATAAGATAATTTTTTTTTTATTTTATGGAAATACCATATTAAAATGAAACTCAAAGGAAAAGAAAAGATGTGATTTTTTTTACAAAAATTCGACAGCCTAATAGTGTCACGTAAAAATTCAGAAAATCAGTTGATTAGAGGGGAAAGTTTATCTAATAAATTGAACCAGAAATGGATATTAATAATTATATATAATAACATTCCCCCAAATAAAAAAATGGAAACTAGAGGACATAACATAAAGGAAGTCATGAATATAAAGAGGATGGTGAATGGTTCCCTTTCCGTGAAGAGTATCATCGGAATCTTGAAGGTTGGAACCATGGGGTATTGAGAGAGCCTTGGGAGGAATAAATAAGATGTTAAAAGACAATTAATTAGATTATGAGTATTATGGAATGAAATTAATTATGTAATGTCTTGGTATTTGTAGGTAAAGTGAGGGAATAAATTATTAATTTCCAAGGGACACCTCATCGGTGTTATTTAAAAACCCATGGGCTTCCCCATGTTATTTGCCCATGGAATTGGAAAATTGGGACTCATAATAGAATATATTACCATTAAATAGTCAAAAATAATTATTACATAATTATTACGTAATTAATAATGTCATTAAACTCCTGAAACTCAGAACTGTATTTTTACTATTCAAAGAAAATTCAATTATTTCAAAAATATTCCAAAAATCCACCCTAACCTTATATAGATTAATTGAATTCAAAAATCAACTCCATTTTATAAAAATAATTTTTCTAATATTGTGAATTTATTTTTTAAATAAAATTATTATTTAGTCAAATAAAACTCTAAAACTATAACTCAATTTGAAACACATTTAGAAACTAATCAAGGTCCCATAAAATTATCGTATAACCATATTAAAATAAAGTAACCATTTATGATGACATTTTTTTAAATTAAATTTACATATCAATTTATTAAATTAATTATAATATTGTAAATAAAATATTTATGACATATAAAAATAACATAACTTATACTATGCTCATTTTTTCACTTTTAAGTTGTCTACATTGTATTTATACATATATTGGTGAAGTTTCTATTTTTTGGCTGATTTAATATTCATTACTATCAATTACTATTTAGAAGGTTATATTATTTTCCATACTTTAATATTTAATAATAATTAAGTTGTTCATATTAGACTCTATATTTATTACTGGTAATAACAGTAGTAGACCATTTTTTGAAAATAATTTTACAATATTAATTATTTTAACGTTTACATAAATTTTTTAAAATACACTTTTCCAAAAAATCAATAGTAATATAGAACCATAAAATCATCTTAAATTTATCTGGATATTTTAAATTCCCCATATTTTCTATAATAATAAATAAAAATTTATTTTATACAAAGGGACTAAAAATGTATATAATTTCTCGTTATATATCCCCTTATAAAAACTATAAGGGACATAAGTGTATGATGTTAAATAGTGATAGAATCTTGTGAAGCTCAGACAACATTGCATGAGTGGTGATTTCTATCATCTTTAACATAACCCATAGGTGATTTCGTTCAATATTCACATGTTTAATATCATCTTGTGAATGGTCCCTAGCAAATGATAGAGATTGTATCTCCTTCCCATTCTCTGACAAATGGGCTATGCATAGCCGTAGTTTACTGGATGAGGCCATCGACTTGTCTTTCTATTTTAATTAACCAAGTTCGCTTTTATTTATAAACAAATAATTGTAACGTTAAGAGTTTTGTATCCAATGTTCATATTGACCAGTGTTCATATAACAATTGAAGAAAAACATTATCATTTTAATTATAATCAATTCATTAAATAATGGTTATACTTTTTTTGAAAATAAAATAAAATAACAAAAAATCTTAGGAAAAAAAATTATTCAAAAGTTTAGGTCATTACATTATTCCCCTCTTAAGTAACATCATTCCTAAAATTTAAATTTGTACCCTCAGTAGAGAAAAGGTGTGGGTAATTCTTCCTCATAGACTCCTCTATTTCCCATGTGGCTTCTTCGCATTTGTGTTTCCTCCACAACACCTTAACAATCTGGGTTGTATTATTGTGTAGAACATTGTCTCTTTTATCCACGATCTCCACCAACTACTCCTCATAAGAGATGTCATTTTCCTATTGTACCACCTATCGATTTAATGTATGCGAAGGGTCCGGTATGTACATCCTCAATAGGTATACATGTAATTCATAACGAACATGTGCTAGATTTGGAAGAAGTTCAAGACGATAGGCCAATGCACATACGTGATCATGGATTTTTTAGGGGCCATTTTACCAAGGTCTAAATGTTTCTATCTTCCCAAACCTTGTGACTCTTTTCTAAGGTGATCATCGAAGAAAGAAATTTTCACCAACATTAGTCTCTATATAACTTCTACGGTTGTCCGAATAGCTTTTTTCCCAACATTGAGCTGCCTTAATGTGTTTTTGGATGACATTGAACTTTTTATCATTTCTTACACAAGATCCGGCCCCATAAGATAACTCTACCCAACTTCATGTCAAGATGTTTTAGTTCTACAACTCATTCCAAATATAGCTTCATAAGGTGCCATTTCAATTCTCGAGTGGAATTTGTTGTTGTAAGAGAACTAAAATAAATGAAGATATTGATCCCAACCACCGTTAAATTCTATAGAGCATGTTCCTCGCATGTCCTCGAGTTTTTGAATACTTTTTTCATATTATCCATCAGTTTGGGGGTTATAAGTCATACTGAAATTCAATTCAGTGCTCAGAGCATGTTCAGGACTTCTCCAGAATTTTGATGGGATCCTTGGTACATGAATAGATACTATAGAAAGTAGAACTCCATGCAGCCTTACCACTTCCTTCACATAAATCCTGGAAAGCTATCCACAATAGAAATCTACCCGAATGGAGAGAAAAGGGGATGTATTTGGGTGAAGGTCCACAAAAACCCATATCACATTGTTTCCATTGGATGATCTCAGGAGACCAATGGTGAATTCCAATGTGATATTGTTCCACTTCCATGCTGGTATGGGTAGTGGTTGTAATACCCCATTTGGATGTTGTCACTCTACTATCACTTGCTGACATACTAGGAACCATGACGTGTATTCAACAATATCTCTTTTCATAACATCCCACCAATATTGATAACAAAGTTCCCTATACATTTTTGTGATTCTAGGATGTATAGAGAAGGAATACCTATGAGATTCGTCCATAAGATCCTTCATTATTTCCAGAATAAATGGAAAACATATTCTGGTATGATATTTCAGTACACCTTATTGAACAATATTTCACTCAGGAAACTTATCATACTTCAAAGCCTCAAACTTCTACTATAACAAAGGACATTATTTTTTATCATTATTGTTCTTTTCTAGTAATGATTGTTGAGAAATCATTTGGGTTAGTGTTTATGATTTCACGTCCCTTATTATTCATTTGTACACCATTACAAATTCATTGATCAAAGGATATCTTTGAATCCTCATAAAAGAAAGAAAAAAAATGGGTCATTCCTTCTTAATGCATTAGAGACATTGTTTTCTCTTCTGGAATGATAATGTATTTCACAATCATAGTCTTTGAGATGTTCCCACCATCTCCTCTACATATTGTTCAATTCATTTTGTGTGAAATTATACGTCAAACATTGATGGTCTATGTATATATCACATTTATCCCCATAAAGATAGTTCCTCCATATAATTAGAGAAATAATGATTGAAACCAGCTCTAGACCATGCGTAGGATAGTTCTACTCCTGAGTCTTCAACATTCATGATTCATAATCAACGACTTTTCCATTTTTCATGAGGAAACACCCATTCCCTCTTAGAGATGCATTGTTAAAAATAACGAAAAAATTTGGACTAGAGGGAAAATTTAACACTGGTGTAGTAACCAATATCTACTTCAGCTCTTGGAAACATTTCATACACTTATTTTTTCAGATGAAATTAAACCCTTTCTAAGTTATCATTGTTAATTGATTATAAATTCGTGAGAATTTTTTCAAAAAACTCATATAATATCCTTTTAATTTAAGGAAACATGGTATATCAGTTATTTTTGAAGGCTGATGTCACTCCTCTATAACTTTTGTCACTGTAGTGTCAACTTTTATTCCTTCATTGTTTTCAATGTTCCCCAAGAAATCAACATATTGTAACCTGAATTTAGATTTACCAAATATTCCAAAAATCCTCACCTTCTATAGATTTTTCAATATAAACCTTAAATGATATTCATGATGCTCACAAATTTAGGAATATTTTATAATATTATAATAAAAAAATTCCAGAAATTTATCCAGGTACTCCTTGAAGACTCTATTCATCAAATCCATAAAAATATCAGGTGAATTAGTTTTTCTGAAGGGTATAATGACAAACTAATAATGCCCATATCATGATCATATGGTACTTTTTAGAATATATTCTTTCGTCACCCTCAATTGATTAAAACTAGACCGAAGATTATTGTAAGAGAATAAATGATCCCCACAAATTTGGTCAAATAAGTCATCAATTCGTGGAAGAGGGTGTTTTCTCTTCACAGTGATCCCGTTCAGTTATCTATAATCAATACATAGACGCATCGATCCATCCTTCTTCTTCACAAAGAGAACATGTGCTCCCCAAGGAGACACACTCGGTCAGATAAAAACATTATCCAAAAGATACTGGAGTTGTTTCATTAACACCTCCGACTCCAAATTATCCATCCTATACGTGTTATTTGATATCGAAGGGGATCTAGGTACATGTTCAATGGAGAATTATACCTCTCTTTATGGGGGAGGTCTGGGTAACTCCCCAGGAAATATATCCACGTATTCCTAGATGATGGGGATTTTTTTTATCCTCAAACTCTCATTACCATATTCTTCATTCCTGATCAACACTATAAATAAGGATATAGGAGGTTCATCTATACGAAGATCCGGTTGAGATGAATCTCCTTCGAAGATAACTATAGGATATACATTCATGTCTACAGAGATTACATTACTTCAACATTTGATCTTAGCATTATAACATTGGATCCAGTCAATCCCTAGTATACTGTTGAATTCCACTAGAGGAATGAAAACTATATTTGTGATTAGATTATAGTCAGTAAACTAAATACTATAATTTCTAAACACTGATGATTATTTAATAATCCCAAAATGATTCCTAACCTATAACACTACTTTTAGAAAATTCGGGGTTGGTTCTAAATTATTTGAAAACATGTTGGAAATAAATGAATGTGTAGAACCAGTATCAAACAAAAGTACATTCTAGATTTTAGGGAACAACATGAGTACTTACCACCACATAATTTGGTGCTTCAACTTCATCCATAGTGATTGAAAAAGTATGATCTTTTTCCAGTGGTCATTGATGAGGATGATAGTGATTCTCCTCCATTGCCCTTGGATTTGGAATGTGATTGGAAAAGATCCCGTGTTTTACACAGATATATCATTGGACATCATATGGGTCTTGCACCATATTAACCATGTCATTAATTATGAGATTTTTTGGCTTCACATTACCATGACAATTCCACACAATGTGTCCATCTCTACCACACTTTTATCACTTCCCTCTCCCGAGCGTGCAGTTCCTCGAATTCTTCTTCCCACATTTATTACACATGGGATGTCGTACTAGCATTCCTATTCCATGATCAATTTTCCTCTCTAATCTTGGATCCATAAATCCTTTAAATTAATTGTATTTATGAGACCACTTTTTCTCACCAATCATTAGATCGACTTTCATCGCACTCCGAACGATCTCCACGTAGATATCATAGACCTGGTTGGCTAGATTCTTTCGTAGATGATTTATTAGTCCAACAAAGAATCTATAATCCTTCCCAATTGGATCCATAAAAAATATTTAGGTATAATGGGATTGTATGGTGATTTTATCTCATAGATTCCAATAGCTTCATTCTCCTTCTAATTTATCTTGAGAATGTTCTTATCCATTCATGTTCTTATCGAATGAGGGAAATAATTACTGAAGCGGATCCCTCTAAACTTTTACCAATCCAAAGCTTCAACCTCCACTCTTGGAATCATGTATTTATAAATTACCTCAACTAATTATCTTCTCTGTCTAAGAAATATATTTCCAGGGAATCCTTCTCTTGCACTGATCAACAAAGATCAGAAAAGATATTCTATATAGAGATGATCCATTGTTCAATAACAAATTGGTCAGTTGATCCACTAATGGGTGGTGGTCGTTGATGCATAAAAAATTAAATAGAATGTTGTTCACTTCTTGGTGAGTTCATTCTCTTAGATTGATTAATGTTATTTCCCATAACTTGAATCAGTTGGTTAATAATTCGCATGAAAGTTTCTGTTCCAGCTTCCAACGGAGGGTCATCAACGCATGGTCCATTGCGGTAACCATTTTCATAGTTCCTCCTATTGCCCACCATTTTATAAAGGAATATAACTTTATGGATAAACTTATTTCATTAATTAATCTTTTAACTATAATGAATTTTATGCCTTAAAACATAATTCTTTAAACAATTTCATTTCTCTATAACTACTTCATAAAGATTCATAAAAAGCTTATGATTAACCAAACATATCCCCTGGGAGTGTTTTAACCAAGACTACAACAAGCCCAATTGCCGTGTACCAGGATACCATGTGTTATGCTCGAAACTTCTGTTCAGAGTTTTCACTGCAAGGTATATATGTGACAGAGCCACCTCTACTTTCTCATATTTACATAGTGATGTATTTTCTGGAAAAACCACTTACTAAATAATAACCAAAATATAAGGAAGTATTACTATAACTAATTTTTTATATAGGGTTATTCCTAATGTTTTCATAGCCTAATTTCTATAAATATCTAATCTTTTATTTGATACAAACTATATCATCCCTCATTTTTATTACATAATTTTTCATTATATTTTACAAACAGATGATATTTAAAGTCTAGTGTCATGGAAATCAGGAACATAATACGTGAAAAAAACTTAAAACATTATCATAAAAACATTTAAGGATTAATCATAGGTTCATCATATGTATAATTACTTCATCCCTTATCCTAGCAACATTCATCAAAGGAAATGATGAGTAGAAGGCCCAGTAAGGGTAAATAAGGGAATCAATTTACTTGTGATATCAATAAGAACATGATGTAAACCATAAGACATGAGCAATGAAAAATGAGGAATATCATAATAAAAATAACATGAATCAGAACATGAATATGTGGCTAAAATATTTCATTAAAAAATTCATGAACATATCACTAAGGATCATTCTAAATGTGTCATAAAAAATTTACCGAGGTTATTCACCAAGGTATCGTAAAAGATGTCATATCTAGAGATTAATTCAATACCCTAGGAAATGGAGTACTATCAAGGTACACCCATAATATGTCTTTATATTCATTTGATCCACATAGATAATAATAAAAAATTACATTATTGAAATATATATAATCAAAGATATTGTGTTTATTTCAAAATCGTGATGTTTTATGAGTTCTTAAAAACATGATTATGATGTCATTTATAAACCATGGATAGTGGGTGAGTGTTATATGTACGTAAATTCAAAAATAAAATATATCATTTTGTTGTATTTATTAAAACCCATATAAATGAAATTGGTTTTTCTATTCACATAAATAAAAGAAGATAATTTCTAGAGAAAAATAGAGAGAAATTTTAAGATGAAATATTTACAGCATAAGGGTTATTTAACATTTTTTTAGAAAACATTGAATAGAGAGGGGACAAGAGTCACACACTCATAAATTACTAATTATACAGTAGGGGTACAAAATGAAAATAATAATATCATTATATGGATACTTTAAAGAAATACCATATAAAAATGAAACTCGAATGAAAAGAGTAGATGTGATTTCTTTTACGAATATTTTGAAGCATAACAACGTCACTTAAGAATTTAGAAAATCAGTTGATGATAGTGGAAAGGGTCTCTCATCAATTAAACACAAAATGGATAGAATTAATGATATATAATAACATTACCCCTATAATAAAATGGAAACTATAATAAATAATATAAAGGATGTCATGACTTAAAAGAGGAGGGTGAACAGTTCCATTACGGTGAAGAGTAACTTCGAAATCATGAGGGTTGGGACCCTGGGGGATTGAGGGAACCTTAGAAGGACTCCTTCGGATGTAAAAAGACTAGAACGTAGTTTAGGAGGATATTGGAATGAAATTGATGAGGTAATGTCTTGGTATTTATATAAAAATTTAGGGATTAAATAATTAATTTTCAAGGGACACCTCATCAGTGCTATTGGAAAAACCATGGGATTTCCTGTGGTATTTTCCCATGGTATTGGCCACATGGGTAACCTCATAGAATATATTACTATTAAGATGTCATCTAGAATGATTACATCATTATTAAATCATTAATGATCACATTAAACACACGAAACTCAAAAAAAATTCCTTACTATTTACATAAAAATTCAAATATTTCAAAAAAATCCCAAAAACTCTCCCTAACCTAATATAGATGCTCTGAATTAAAAAGTAACTCCATTTTAAGAATATAATTTACTAAATATTTTTGATTTATGTTTAAAAAAATCATTTTTATTAAAAAATAACTCTAAAACTGTAAATTGATTTGTAATACTTTATGAAAGTAATCAATGTCCCATTAAATTATCTTATATCAATAATAAAATAAAGTAACAATTTATGATTACATTTTATGAAAATAAATTTCAATTTTCAATTTATCAAATAATTATAAAATTGTAAATAAAATATTTATGAAAAATAAAAATTACAAAACTTATGCTATGATAATTTTTTCACTTTTTAGATGTCTACATTGTATTTAAACATTCATTGGTGATGTTTCAATTTTTTGGCCGATTTATTATTCATTAGAATTAATTACTATTCATTAGGGTATATTACTATTCTTACATTACTATTCACTAAAAATTATGTTGATTTTATTAGACTATAAATTTCATACAGGTCACAACTGTAGAAGACCATTTTTTTAAATCAGTTATCATTATTAATTATTTTCAAGATTACAGAAATATTTTAAAATTTAATTTTTTCTAAAATTCATTATTAATATAGAACTATAAATTCAACCTACATTTATCCGGATACTTCAAATTCTCCAACATTTCCACAATAAGAAATAAAAAATATATATATACCAAGGGATTACAAAGAGTATCTATGCCCACGTTACATAGCCCCTTATACTACTAGCATAGGACCTAAGTGTAAGGTGTGTTATCGTGATTGAATTTCGGGGCGGCTCAGATTACATTCCTCGAGTTGTGATTTCTATCAGCTTGAAATTCTTCCATAGAGGATTCCGTTCAAGCTTCACATTTTTGAAGCTCAGCTTGGACTTGGTCCAGAGCAAAGCCTAGAGATTCTACCCCTTTTCCAAGTTCTAACAGATGGGCTTCCTGTAGCTCAAGTCTACTGGATGAGGCCATCGACACTTCTTCCTATATTAATTAACAATTATCATTTGTTTTTATAAAAAAATAATTGTAATGTTAATAGTTTAGTTTTCATCATTCATTTTGACTATAGGTCATATAACATTCGAAACCCATCATATATCCTTTTATTTATACTCACATAATTAATTAAAGGATATAGTTTTGTTGATTATAAAATAAAATGACACACAAACATAGGAAACATAAATTATTTATATGTGCAGGTCATTAAAAACCCTAAGGAGATGTAATGAAATGAAGAGGGAAATACTTACTTGAAGAAATATGGATGTTTCCCCACCAAACACCCCATCAAAGATAGGTTCCATGTGAGCTTGAGGGATCTTAGATAATTTACATGGAGTATGGGATGAATAGTGTTATAATGGGGTATATTTGGGTTATTTCCAAAAGGGAAATCATGAAATTTGAAGTATATTTTTAATGATCTGGACACCCTACACAGTTTGGATGCACGATTTGGAACCATACGGCCAAACCATGCGACATTTTCTAGACACACAAACCCATGAAATTATCCTCCAATTTCAAAGGGTCTAAGGGGGAACCCAATGGGGATTGATATGCCATGTATAAGTGATAAAATTTCCCAAAACAAAGTACTCTCTTCTCCCAAACTCATACAACACATGGATACAAGCCACCTCAAAAAAAAACCCCACGAGTGGTGCCACAAGGAGTGTCAGTTATCAAACATCAAAACACCATGACCTCACACCATCCTATTGAAAAAAGAGGAGGAAAAATAACATACAAGACCCCCAAGACAAAGGCCATAGATCTAGAACACATGAGACACAAAAAATTCAGACCCAGAGCACCAGGAAACCATGAGAATGTAAATAAAAAAAAGTGGATTTAAAACAAAGCGTTGAGTTAAAAATATTAGTGTAACAGTTATCCTCACAATAAAGCATTGTTCCCCTAGAAATTCACAACAATGCCAATGAAAAACCCAAACCCAATCGATAAACCAAGATTTACTCTACCAAGATTCACCCCTAATTCCAAAACACCACCAGTGATCAAACTCTCATAAACAAAAACATAAAACACATTCCAAAAATGATCAAACACATTCAAACTTCATCCTATACAATAACACCTCAAATACTAATCGATGAAATGCGATAAACATACATTGATAAACAAACCAAAAACAAGCAAGGTTACCATGGACTCACTTCAACCATACCGTTGGGCACACTACAACCCCAACATTTACCCATTGAAGCTGGTGGTAGTTAGATGGATCTGAACGAGTCTACCTATCACCCATCAAATACCACAGATAAATCCGAGTTAATAGTACTGGGAGACACAAATGAGATCCCCCACCATAAGAGACATCTAAAATTTTCCCGAGACATAATCAGGATACTAACATGGGGAGGCCTGAATGGAATCCTCGATACATGGGTTAGAAATCAATTTGACATTTCTAGAAGAAATTATATGTGAATCATAGTGTGTCTCCCCATCATAAGAACCAACCATATTATCTGACTAGCACGGGCCAACACTGTTAGTCCGCACAGTTAGGGAAAGCATTCTCTAAACATGAGGATTCATCTATATTCAGGGTTTTCTTGGCCAAAGTTACTAGTAACCATGAAAAACTGTGCATTCAACCTATCTATCCAAATTTCAAACCTTTATCCAAAAACCTAATGGAATAAAAGGGGGAAGGTAATTCATTAAGTGATAACATGGGCTTCTGTACCTCCACCTCATTCCACAAAATGGGAACAATAGAGATAAAATTATTACACTAGTGGTATAAATATGTACCCTCTTTCATACTGTGGATAAGACATTGTACAATGGTTTTAATGACAATGGAGTTTCCCCTGACATTGTTTCAACTTCTCCCCAAGACCTTTGGATGGTGCTAAAAGAATTTAATAATCTTTGGCCTCGTAGTTAGGCATTGAATAATCCCCGTACGAAATATATGTTTTCAGTGCCATGAAAACTATAACCTAATAATGGAATGGTTCACTAGGAGATAACAGATTCAAAATTCACTTTACCCAAAAACAATATTTAACTAAAACAACAACTTAGAATACCCAAACACATCTCCCCATGTTAATTGATATGATAAATTGAAATAGGGATGGATATATTGAAACACATTCCCCTAAACAAATTTTGTTGAGATTTCCCGAATGAAGACACACTGATGAAGAAAAATAACTCACAAATGATTTTACAACTTCACCATTATATTATATCAAGCTTGCGGCATCACAAGGAGTCACTGAACATGACCATTGCGACTGATAGAAACAATACATGGAATTGGACCTTATTCTGAGTCCCCAAACAACACACAATTCCAGAAAACAGCTAAAATATCCTCTCTTGAATAGATTTTCAGTACAGATGGCTTAACATCAGCCCTGGCTTTGATGAGACTGAAGAAGGACATATATGCCCTCATAGAGAACATCCATCACTGACATCCCCAAACTACTCCCACTTTTGAATTCTCTGGTAACATTAGACACTGAGGTTTCATTTCACCTTTCACGAGCACTCTCCCATTACAAATAAGATAATTCTCAAAACAAATAATGGAATTGGTGTAGACACAATCCATAAAGCTCAAGAAAATTATTACTTATATTGATTAACAAGAGGATCTTCCAATGGTGAAACAACCTTGGATTCACTAATTTTAGAAATATCATTTAATAGGGGGTACCTTACCAATGAGAGAACCCAAGGACTCAGCCATGATTGCACATTGGTCAAAAAATGCCTCAAACTAGAACCTAACACATGTGGTGAACCACTGTACATGTGTCCCAAACATTTCCCATAAGTGACAACTAACCATCCATTCATCCCAACTTACCAATGAAACATAAACTCAAAACACCATTCAAAAAAGTGGGTTTATTGGACTTAAAATATCATAAAACATCATAATTTCCAAAAACACAAAATACACAACACCAAAACAGGTCATAAAGACAACATTTATTCCTAAAAAATCATTAATTTGAATGTAAAGGGTTTAATGATTACTATATCAACCAATGGTATCTCATGGGCCTCACACATGCATGTTTCCATGCCATATCAGGCACCCACCTCATATTAGCCCCCGGAATCATCCAACCATTCCATTAAACGTCAATAAATTTATATAACCCCATGTATAAGGTCTCTCATGGTAATACCAAAGGAAAAAATTAAAATTCATTCCACTTTTCAAAACCAAAATATTCTACTAATAGATCCTTTTTTCTTAAGACCTCTATCTAAAAATTCAATCACAATTTACTGATTAAAATCCTTTAAAAAAGGGAACAATAATTCAAATTAATGATCACTTTCAATATATTCACATCAATTTAACTCAATCTCATCCAAATAAAACAACTTTCAATAGTTTATAGAATTCAATTGGAAACACTTTCTCAGAAAAACATTAACATAATTTCCTACATTCAAAAGAGGTGTAAACACACCATTTTCTATTTAAAAGAAATATGAAAATTTTGGTCCAAAATTCCAAAAATCAAACCCTTACATATTTATTATAAAATAATTTCACAAAAATGCCACGCTTCTAAAACCATGTCATTTTTTTCCTTAAAACCAAACATCCGTGATTTTAACACTAAAGGACACAAGATAACGTGAGGGGAAAATTATTTCGGTGGATGACATGGACATATGTTTCGATGCCATATTACAAGCAATTACCCTTCATAGAGAATGTTCTAGCGAAATATCTATGGCTCTACAAGGCTTAACAGACCCTACATTCTCACAAAGACCATTATCCCAAATGTATTTTCATTTCCCCAGATCATCATCAAACAATGATAACCAAAGGAGTCAGTCGAATCCTAACATTCCCTTGCTACTCAAATCCTTTATTGTGGTGTGATGGCCAAAAACATTACCCATAAGTGGGATTCCAAGCCCCAGACAATCCATGATCCTGAAAATCCTGCCTCATAGCAAATTAACATGAGCTGGAGAGTGAACCTGAAACTCCTCTGAAATAACATTGCCACGAACAAGATCTAGAGCCCATCAAAACCGGCTGCAAACATAGCTCATGACAAGTCCCAAAGGGTGTTCCCAGTCCCCATGGGATGGAACAAGTAACTGGGTATCATATAATTGTATTTTGGAATGATTTACCCATGTTTATAAAAATGAAACAAAAAATAATTCCAATATATCAAATCTGTAATTTTCAAAATAAACTATATTTTACATAAAATCATAATTTAATTACATATATTAAAACAACTAACAAAGAGTAAAAAATTTAAGAAAAAAAATATAATCTCCTCCCAAGAACCTCCACATGGATAGAGGAAACACCCTCTATCCATCTCGACTACATTGCATCAAGAAGGACCACTAAAACCCAAGAACAATGGCACAAAAGATGTACCCGAACCTGTGACAAACATAACCAAGTCTACATACTCCCAATGGTGTACATAGGGATTGAGATAAATTTCTTTAGGACTCCACCACTAATGGATTCCTTGTGATAAGCATACAAGGATGAAAATATTTCATGTTTTCATAACATGAAATGCTATTAATAATTTTAAAGAGATACTTAATTAAATAAAAACATTTTTCATGATGTTACTTTAAAGAATCAGGGATTTTAAATAAAAATAAAAGGCTTTTAATTTTTTTAGAAAAAAATACCATATGCCAATGGTAAGCACAAAATATCAAAGGAGAAAATGAAATGGAAAATAACCCCCATGCACTAGCTCAATGTGGGTAATAGGTACCTCGTATCTCGGTTAATATTACCATCACAATATCAATTCTCATGAACATGAGCCACTAGTATGGATCATATAAATAACCTTGTTGTCCCCCAAAATAATCATCAGAATATTATAGGTAGTGTTTTTATAGTCAAACTTTCTATGTGGAACTGGGGCCAATCCCCACAGGATCACTAGCGTAGTAGTACACGTATACAAAGCTAGATACCTTTTATTTCATTATTATTCTCAAAAAAGTTACACATCATATAAATTAACATTTCCATACAAAATATACATTCAAAAAACATACATAAAAAAATCACATATGTATATGTCAAAATTCACATAATCCACGTTTCATTAAAATTCATTTTGAAACCATACCCACAGCAAACCAGCCCACAATATGTTTTGAACCACATTCACACATACATAAATCCATTAAAAAATATTGTTAAAAAATTACATGATAGTAAACATCACACAACAGCCCTCACACACATGTCACCTAAAACCCTTTTCACCTTCAAATTTATTTAATCGCCACACTCACAGGAAATAGCACACCCCATGTTTCGTACACATATCAAAATTTAATAATTCGTCATGACAAATTATAAAAAATTATAATAATATTTGACAAAAAAATCAACACTTTATCATTCAAAACCCCATTCTATGAACATTAACCCACCCAAATAGTACATAAACATCATTTTGAAGCTTTGTGTAACTCATTAAACCATTCTGAATAATCTTTGAAGACATTCAAGAACCATGACGATGTTTTTTCACTTAAAACCCATTACAAATCCTATTTTATAACCAAAAAACAAAGTCCCTACCAAAGAAAAGTTTGTAGACGAAAAAAATTTAATAAACCACTTGCACATGTTATAAATCAACCGAAATATTACCACAACAGTTACACATGGAAATCACCCAATTTAGAGAAAAAATGAAACTATAAAGTTAAATTATTAACCAAATCCATAAAAAATTGTTTTCCAACCACAAAAAACATATTAAATACATTAAAAATAAATTAAAAAATCATTCTGACTAATCAAAAAATTAATCAATATGGAATCACATTCTTTATTGTCAAAATACCTGTTTCGTTGTGTGAAACATAAACTAAACCATTATTGGACCATGAGGGAGTGAAATTAAACATAAAAACAAAATATTTGGCCAAAAAGACACCAAATCAAACCCTTGGTACGTAACCAAAATTATGGAAATTTTAGATCATCAAGATAGGGGGGAAACCCAAAGGAGAAGAAAGGAAATGAAGAGAGAAACACTTACCTTACAAAATCTGAATGATTCTAAACTAAAAACCTTATCCCATATGGGTTACATGGGAGATTTAAGAAGATTGGAGGCTTTACATGGAGGTAGGGCATGAATAATGGAATATTTGGGTAGATTTAGGTTATTTCTGGAAGAAAAAAACATGGAATTTCAAAATGATTTTTAATGAGATTGACACCTTGCATGTTTTGGTTGCACGGTTTGGAAACCTGCAACCAAACCATGTTGTGTATTATGGACACACAAAACCATACTATTCTCCTCTAATTTTAGTGGGTCCAAGGGGAAACCATGGGGCAATCATATGACATGTATAGGGCAGAACATTTCCCAAAACAACGAAATCCATTCTCCCCAAAACTCATCCAACTCGTGGGTACAAGCCACCTCAGCACATACCACAAAAGTGCTTCCACTAGGAGTGTCACTATTAAAACTCCAAAACCCCACATCCTCACAACATCCCTTTGAAAAAAGTTGAGGCCAATTACCATACAATACCCATGAATACAATGTTCATAGATCTATAACACAAGAGACACCAAAAATTCAAAACCAGGGGACCTAGAAACAGAGATAAAGTTAATGACCCCAAGTGGATTTGAAACAAATCATGTATTTGAATACATGGGTATGAATATTCACCCAATAATAAATCATTCCACCCTCGGAAATCCATACCAAGGGCAATGAAAAATCCAAACCCAACTGATAAACCAAGATGTAATCCATTTTCATGTTTCACCCCATGTCCAAAACACCTCTAGCGATCAATTATAAAAGGAATAATCTCACAAAACAAAACATACACCAGTTTCTTGAAATAATCCATCACATTCAAGCATCATCCAATAAAAAAACTCAAACAATACCTGATGAAATGCGTGGAACATTCTTGGGAGATCCGTCAAAAATAATCAATGTTACCACAGACTAACGTCAACCAAACTGTTGGGCACACTCCATCCCCAACATTTACCATGGGAAGAATTTGGTAGTTAGATTGATCCCAATGAGCCTACCTATAACCCATCCAAAACCACAGAATAATGTGAGTTACTTTTATGGGGAGACACAAATGGTCACCCAACCAAAAAAGTCAACTTAAATTTTCCCGAGACAGAATCAGGACCCAAAAAGGCGGAAGCCCAAACGGACTCCCTAGTACAAGGGGTAGACATCCATTTTACATTTAAAAATGAACATACATGTGAATCATAGTCTGTATACCCACCATAAGAACCAACCATCTTAGCCGACCTGCACGATACAACACAAAATGACTACAAAATTTTAATATTATTGAAGACTGCATGGTTAGTCTGCACGGTTTGGGAAACCCTGTGCTAACTGTGGGGATTATTCTATCTACATGGTTTTATGTGACACGATTAATAGTAACCATTCAAAAGTAGTGTGCCCAAACTCTCTAGACAAATTTCAAACCTTTCTAAAAAACTCAATGAAAATCATGGAAGAATGAATGGAATTAGGCATTAACATGGCCACGAGGCCCTCCACCTCATTCCACCAAATGTGACTAATAAAGACAAGATGATCACACCAAATTTTTAAACATTTCCTATATTTTATACTGACAATAGGACTTTGTACAAGGCTTTGAACATCAATGGGGTTTCCCTTGACTACGCTCCAGCTTCTCTCCAGAAACTATGGCTAGATCTCAATGTATTGAAGTATCTTCGGCCTCACAGTTAGGAATTAGCGAATCCCCAAACAAAAAATCTACATTCAATGACATGAAAACTATACCCTAGTCTCATAGGGGATCACCAATACATAATAGATTCCAAAGTCACCTTAAAAAAACCTGACATTTAATTAAAACAAGTTCTTGGAAGACGCTCACACATAACCGCTTGTTTAATCATATGATAAATGGAATGAAAATGGATATATAGAAACACCATCCTATAATAATCGTTCTCCAATATTACCCGAAAGGAGACATGATTATGACAAAAAAAAGACTCAAAAAAAATTAAACTACATCACATTTATAGTTAAACGATCACATGAAATCATAACGAGTCACATAACATGACCATTGTGACTAATAGTAACTATACATGGAATGGGATATTATGCCATGTTTCCAAACAACATACGATATCGTAAAATAGGTACATATTGGCTCTGTTAACCAGATTTTCCATACAGATGGATTAACATCAGCTCCCACTTCGAAGAGACCAATGAAGGACCCATAAGCCCACTTATAGAACATCTATCACTGACAACTGCATACTACGTTCACCTTTGACGCCTCACGTATCATAAGAAACTAAGTTCTCTTTCAACCTTAAACGAAAAAATCTACCATTACAAAAGGATCCGCAAAACCAAGAATGGAAGTGTTGCAGACTCAATCCACAAATCTCGAGAAATATATTCCTTATATTGATCAAATGTAGGATCTTTCAATGAAGAAACAACCTAGTCTTCACTTCAATTGTGCACTGACCATTAATGCAAGGTACCTTATCCCATGAGAGAACCTAAGAACTCATCCATTTTAGCCATTGGTCAAAACATACCAATAAACAGAACATAAAATATGAGGGAAACCACTATAAATGCTTCCCTAACTCTTTTCAAAAGATACAACTACCATCCCTTCATCCATACTTACCAATTAATCACAATCTCAAAATACATTCAAACAAGAGGGGTTATTGGACTTAAAACATAATACAAAATCATCATTTCCAAAAACTCATATGTTTCACCACCGAAACCAATCATCAAGACATCAATTTTCCTTTACAATCATCCCTTTGAAAATAAATGGATCCAGACTTAGCTTATCCACCAATGGTGTCCCATGGGCCTCACACATTCCTGTTTCTTTTCCACACCGAGAACCCACCTCATTTCCTTCCCAAAACTCATCGAAACATTCCATTAACCTTCCTTAATTCCATATAACCCCATATATGTGGACTTCCATGGAAATACCCAAGGTTAAAAAAATTCCTTCCACTTTTCAAAACCAAAAGTGTCAACCAGTACATCAATTTTCTCAAGACTGCAAACCATGAAAAGAAACCTAATTTACATCTTACAAATCACTTTATGAAGGAAAAAACAGTCAAATGGAAAATCACTTTCAAGATATTCAAATCAATTTCATAACACCTCATCCAATTAAAACACGTTTAAATAGTTTAGAGAACTATATTCAAAACGCTTTATTAAAAACTACTTTAACCTACTTTCTTTCTTTCAAAAGAGGTTTAAAAATACTATTACAAATTTCAAAAAAATTATGTATATTTAGTTCCACAAATTCATAAATAATTCCCTTACCTATAAATTATAAAAATATTTCACAAAAATCTTATGATTAATAAAACCATGACATATTTTTTCTTTCATTAAAACTAATATTCTTGTATTATAAAACTAAAGGACAAAAGAAAATGAGAGGAGAAACGTATTTCACTAGGTGACTTGAAGATATCGTAGGAAGAATTATGAGAAACACTTAACCATAACATATAGTTTTCTATGTAAATATCCCCAGAATCACATGGATTGGCAGGCCCTACGATCTCACTGAGACTACTAGCCAAACTCTCTTTTCATTTCCCCAAATCATCATCAAACCAAGAAAACCAAAGGACTCAGTGGAATCCGTACAAACCCTGGTGACTCGAATCTCATCCTGAGGTGTGATGTCTTGGAACACTTCCCATAATATGAATGTCAAGACCCAGAAAATACTAGATCCAAACTATTATGACTCTTCCACTTATATCATGACCTGCAGAGTGAACTTGAACCTCCTCTAATATTATTTTTTCATGAACTAGATAATGTATCCATCAAAACTGGCACCAAACACCACCTGTGGTAGGAAGTGAAGAGTGTTCCTAAACCCCATAGGCTATCAACAGTTCCTATGTATCATTAAATAATATTTGGGAAATATTTATTTGAGTTTATATATATGAAACAACAAAAACATACAATAAAAAATATTTATTTTTCAAAAGAAAATTGCCTTTTACATTAATTCATATTTTAATTACATAATTTAAAAAAATTCACAAAGAATATAAAAAATGATAAAACACAAAACTGGCATCCCAAGAACCTTCACATGGAAAGATGCACCACCCTCAATACATATACACAACACTATATCATGAAGGGCCGTAAGAAACCCAAATTAATGGAAAAACAGATTTTCTTGTACCTACAAAAATAATAAGCAAGTCAAATTACACCAAAATGTGTTAGTATGGTGTGAGCCAAAGCCTGGTAGGATTACACCACTAAATTATTCGATGTGATAAATATTCTAAGATGAAAATTTTTTACATTTTCATAACATGAAATTCTATTAATAATTTTAATTAGATAAATATTTAAATAAAAAAAAATTTCATGTGGCTACTTTAAAGAATAAAAAAATTTAACTAAAATTCCAAGGCTACTATGTTTTAAAAAAAATCACACCGTATAACGATGGTAAGAATTAAATATCTAATGAGCACAAGCAACAGAAAATAACCCCTTGGCACCAGCATGATGTTGGTCCGAAGTATGTCGTATATCGGAGAGAGTAACCATCACAATATCTATTCTCGTGTACCCGAGACACTAATAGGCATCATTAAAATAAACTAGTGGTCCCCCAACATCATCATCATAATTGCAGTTTATCTAGTGTTGTCATAATCAGACTTGTTACATGAAATCGGGGCCAAACCCCAGAGGATCACTAGCATACGAATACATGTCTTCCCACCAAGATACCCAAGTTGTCTGTTATGTTCTCAAAAAAGTTACACGTCATATAAAGTACCATTTCCACATAAAAAAATCCATTTCAAAAACACACATACACCAAATAGCCCATATGTATATCACATAATTCACATAATCTTCTTTTCAATACAATTATTTTTGAAACCATAGTCACACCAAAACAGCCCACCACATGTTCCGCACCTCCTTCACACTTCAATAAATCCATTAATTTTTTTATAAAACAGTATTTGATAGTACACATTACTCAAAATCCCACACACACATGTCACATAAAACCATTTTCACCTTCAAATTGAACTTATCATCATAATCACACTAAATATCCCACAACATGATTCACATACATATCAAAATATAATAAATCTTCTATAAATATAATAAAACACTATAACAAATATTTTAAATAAAAACACACCACTTTATCTTCATGAAACCGATTCTAAAAACATGAACCAACCTAAACTATACATAAATATCCTTGTCACACATTGTGAAACTCATTAAACCATTTAGAATTTTCATATAAATCTTTCAAGAATTCTGGAGTTGTTTTTCACTTAAAACAGACTAAAAACACCTCTATTATACCAAAAAGAAAATCAAGACCCTACGAAAAAAGAATTTTCATAACAAACAACATTTTATAAACCACTTTCACATGTTTTACAATGCCCCAAAAATTACCACAATAGTTACACATAAAAATAATCCAATTTAAGGAAAATATGCAACTATGAAATTAAAAACATAACCAAATCCATAAAAAACAATTCTCTCACCACAAAAAACATATTTTGAACATGAAAAATAAATAAAACAAGCATGTTAACTCATCACGAAATGCTTACACATGGAGTCACCATACTTTGGTGTCAAAATCCCCAATTCGTTGTGCAAAACCTCAACTGCACAACCGACTCACCATAAGGGAGTGAAATCCAAAATAAACCCCCCCAATATTTGACCAATAATTCTCTAAATAAAACCCTAGGTGTGAACCCTAACTTCTAGACATTTTAGAACATCATTAAAACAGGAGAAAACCCTATGGAGACGGATTGAAATGAAGAGAGAAACACTTACATAATGAAATACTGATGTATCCCCATAGAAAACCACATAAAATATAGGTTCCATGGGAGTTTGTGGGATCTTAGAGGTTTTACATGGTGGTAGGGAATGAATGGGGGAATAATGTGTCAGATTTGGTTTATTTCTGGAAGGCAATACATGGATCTTCAAGACGATTTTTTATGTGCTGGACACCTTTCACAGTTTGGAACCATATAGCCTAACCGTGCGACATGTTCTGGCCACCCAAAACCATTACAGTCACCTCCATTTTTAGGGGAGTCCAAGGGGGAAACTAAGGGGGAAATATTGGCCAAGTATAAAGGTAAAAATTTCCCAAAACAAATCACTATCTTCTCCCCAAAGCATATCCAACACATGGGTATAATCCACCTCATCAACATACCCCATGAGTGGTTCCACTAGGAGTGTAACTAATCCAACTATAAAACACCACAACCTCACTCAAAATCTTCGATGAATTAAAAGTATCATTACCATAAAACCCCCAAGTACAAGGTCATAGATTAAGAAAATAGTAGAAAAAAAATTTAAACCCGGAGCACCTGAAAACCAAGAAAACATTAAGAACCAAAAGAGGATTTGAAACAAAGCATTGAGTCGAATATATGGGTGTAGAAATAAATATTATATATGATGAATTAAATTAAATATATATAATCTAATAATTTTTCTAACAAATTGTAAATATATTTTTAATATATGGAAGAAATAAAAAAATTTCTAAATATAATTGTTTGAAAACCATTATTGAAATTGTGCTAAAAGAATATAGAAAAGAAAAAAAGAGAATATCATATGTTGGTCATCAATATGTAAGTGAGATTCATTAATTTATAAAAAAATTTACAAATTATATTTATTTCACTAGTATGATGACAATTATTTAATAATGATACTTCACAAAAATTTATAAAATATGATAGAGAAGAAGAAAATGATGAAGAATGAATATACTAGGATGAATGAGTCACTAAAGAAATAGTTACTCCATTAACAAATCCATGATGAATGGTAAGTTTTATAATCAAATTAATCACCTCAATATAGTTTACATAAAATTAATATGACATTTATTATTTATTATTTTATATAGGGAACAAAATTCACCATATTTTTTATGGGGGTTATGCGAAAATGGTTTGATGATTTACCAATGTAGGGTTAAACCTTAAAAAATATCTAATGGTTTTATTTATTTAAAAATAAATGTTTATTTAAATATATGTATGAAAATAAATTTTCTTATGATTTTTATATAAATTCAGTTAAAAAATAATTGTGTTGTGCAATTTCTTCAATGTAATGCATCAAATTTATATAACTATTCACTATTTAATACACTAATAAAATAGTTAAAATCTAAATTTATTTTAAATTATTAGTTAGTTTTGTTTATTTCACAGCCTTTCATTTGATTTACCTTTCACCCATTTTCTATTTTATTGAATTTATATTTTTTCTTCACATTATTTTTTATTTATATTATATCCCATCATTTGATTTAATAAATTTTCTACAAATTTTTTATTTTTCTAATCTATATATATTTTTTTTGAAATGATTGAAGAATTTGAAGACAAAAAAAATATCAAGGTTTTGAATGAATAGTTAAATTATGCATGAGGGATACAATATAATGAGTATATGAACTCAATTATTCACCAATAAAATATACTTTATGTCAATTCTTTTATTAAAACACCACATTATAGTGATTTATTTTCCAGTTATAGTTGAATGTACGTATTTTATTTGGATAATGAAGTTGGCTAATTCTGCATTGACATTTATGATTATGTGTAACATTAAATGTTATATTTTAAAATTTATTTTGGGGATGATGATGACATGGAAGATATATAAATTTGGTATTTGACTACAACTTTATACAATTTAATTAATGAACACATAATAATACTGATTTATATCACAAGGATTAGTTATTTACCACTTGGTGGGAAAAACATAATTCATTAAATGAAACATCATTGTGATAAATATGGTGGTTGATAGACCTATTTGTGTGACTCATGAATATAAAAAGCATAGAGGTTAAGATCATTTATGAAGTTAGATATTTCTAAAAAAATCAATTAATAATGATTCCCAACAACACTATCTGAAATAATAATATCAAATGTAAGAGGACACTGACATCATAGAATCTAAATAAGACCAATTTTTAAATAATCTAAATAGATAATTTTAATATTTAATACTAAGCATTTTATCATTCATTGTGCATTTTTCAGATTTTCTGTTTTTTGGGATTTTTTCAATATTATTTTCAAAGTGGAATAATTTTTTAGTATTTTATCATTATAAGGTTTATATTTTCTTTGAAAACCCATAATTTTATATTTATTAATTCCGTAATAAACGTTTTCAATGATATATTAAAAATGAGTTAATTTTTATGAGATAGATGAATTTTCAATTGAAAATTAGTAGTTTCATAATATTTAAATGTATAGTAATTTGTAATAGTCTTATGATCATTATGTTTGAGTCATTTTTATATTGATTATAAATAAACATTTTGATTATTTATGAGGTATATAATCAAAACTTATGAGTCATTCCTAGTAGATGATGATATATTTATCAATATATTCCTAATATAATAAATATATCATGGGTTATAAATATAAAATCTTGAAATGTAAGATGAAACATTAGTTACAAACAATATAAAAAATTTATTTTACTGGAATGTAAAAAAAATATGTATAACCACAATGATACATAATTTTCAAAGAAATTTACACTAGAAGTGGAAATAAAAAATCTAATTTTTTAGAACAATTATGTCATTAAGAATGATGAAGTTTTTACCATATGTGGATTAAAAGGAACATTAAAAATTATATTTTATGATAATAATCTTAGAAACACTAGTTTATGATTCCAATCATACAAGAAATCAAACCATTAATTTTTTATGTCACATGAAATAAAAATTTAAATTTTCTGATTTATATAATATATTTTCATATCTTAAATATCGATTTGAATAAAACTCGATGGGGAAGTGATGTAGAATATTTATGAGTTATTATTCTTAGAATTAATTTAAGTGAAAAGTAAATATAAAGAAAAACATGATATTATCACATTGAATATTATTACTACCATCTCATATAGGATATAAAGATCTTCCATATAGCCGTTTGATTTAGAAATATGAACTATTTTTAATTATATTAAAATTAAAAAAATTTCCTTCAATTGTAGTAATTATCACCTTAATATCTCCATTGTTGGAGATATGTTATAACATTAGGGGATTTTTATTGAAATAAATTATTTTATTATATATATATATATATATATATATTTGTTTTATTATTTTCTGTCACCTCTATAATGTTTATGTTCTTCATATTTATCCATATTTATATCTCATCAACATGGAGATGGTGAACTATCCTTCTCTCTTTTAAGGGGGACACGCATTTATTTTAATTTTTTTTTTGTTTTAGGTCTCTATTTTTTTGTTATTGTAGTTCATTAGTAGTTAATAATACTATTGTATGTGGTCAGTCACACTTTCCTATTACTATCATCATCTACATATTTATCATTTCTAATATTCTATATCATTATAGTAATTCATATTACACAGTAATATTATATTGATGATGTGTGGTGATGTGGTATAGAACACATAGTTTGAAATAAGTAATTATATATACAATGTACTCATCATAATTAGAACATAGCATCGTAGAGTAAATGGTCTATATATATAATGTTAATATATAAATTTGAACTATATTTAAAATAATATTGATATCATCAATATGAACTCCTTTGAACAACAACTTATTTTACACTATGTTTTATATATGATTCACGAATTCACACACAGACAGAAATATATATATATATATATATAATCAATTTTATAAATATTTTTCATTCAATTTATTTTTATTTTTATTGTATTTTTAGATAATTATAGATGATGAAAATATGAAAATAGTAGTTTCATGTTTACATCGTGAGAGATTGTCTAATGTAAATGTTACATTATTATACATGCTTTGGTAAATATGAATTTTTTTTGTTTGGTGATCTATAATAAATCCATATAATCAACATAAAAAATATTTACTCAATATTAGATGTGAATTATTGAACATAATATGAAATTTGGAGGATATGGTTAATTTTATATCGATCTTGATAAAAATTTTAAGAATATGAGGTAAGTAACCTAACAATTAGTTTACAGACATTGTGATAATTTTCCATTTTCCATTAAAAATATACAATAACTAAATTATATTTACACATATAAAATCAAATGTTTGTATAGAGGAATGATATATACATTTTCAAAAATTAATTTTATTATATCTAATCTATGTTATCCCATGATGTAATCAATAGTATAGATCATTTCAATAGATAGGATTTCCTTCAATCTATGAAAGAAACATTTAGTAATAGTTATTATTGTTTGATTTCAAAATTATTTCTAAATAATTCATTTTATTTTTTAGCAAACTATTTTGAAAACTATCACTAATTAATAATTATATATTATAATATTTTCACCCATTAGTAGTGGTTTTTTGGGTAGGTCAAAATCATTCCTAAATGTATAAAATTTTAATATAATTTTATTTATTTATTATAAACACCATTAATTTTAGTCAAATTAATAACCATAGACTACTAATAATCTGTTGATATATTATTATTAAATAAATAATTATTATTAATTTAATCATGTTTATTATTTATTATTAAATGAAATAATTTTATATGTTAATATTTTATAAAATAATTTTTTTCATTATTTACTACAATATATTGATGACACTCCTTTTTCGGCACAAATTCCAAAGGACTATAAAGGGAAACGACTTAGCACAGCTTGATTCAACATATGAAGAAAACATCAAAAATCCACAATGGCATGAACAAGGCTTCAAAAGCACATTTGTCACGCAAGTGACTTGCACGACCTAAGTGATAACCGCTCGAGGTCTTCTCAAGCCTATAAATAGACCCTGTGGGCCCCCCATTTCAGGAAGAATTTTTCTAGAAAATCATATTTAAACTCATGGCGCCATAGTCTCTTTTCAAAGATTCTGAAACACTTCTATGGTAATTTTGTACCTAGAATGGAATATCTAAAGAGTGGGAGGAAGGCCTAAGTGTTGAAACTCATCAACACCTGCGTGCCTGAGTGCCCAGCCCTTAAGGTAAATGGCCACACTTACACGCCTCCTTACTCCTTCAATAGAACTTGCGTGCCACTCCTATGGAAGAAGCTCAAAAGGATTATAAAGGCCTTAACCAAGAGTCTCTCAAGAATTGCCCTGTTGGTAAGAACCACGCAAGTACCCATGTGTCGCGTAGGTATAAATGCACGACCAAGACTTGCGCGCCCACGCAGTACCTCTGCGCCTACCAGGACTAGCGCGCCCCTGCCTTTTTGGGTGCCCTTCTTGCCCATTTTACCCCTCTTATGCCATTCCATCTCTCCCATTCAAGATTTAGTCTTCAAGACACTCTTCAATTCCATTTATGGCATGATTTCATGATTTAAATTCCTTCTCTGAAAGTAATTATGTGTAATATCTCTCAAAACATAGTGATTTAAACATCACTTTGTCACTAAAGATTGAGATTTCATTCATTCAACCTCATCCTTTATGATTATAGAATCTATCCCTGGGCTTCCTTTTCTGGAGTAAGTCCCTATCATAATTCCTTTAACCTGGGCTACCTTTTCTGGAGTAATCCCTAGCCATAATTCCCCACCTTATGGGAATCTTCTTTAGGAGTAAGTCCCATTTTCCCAAAACATGGGCCTCCATTTTAGGAATAAGACCCATTCTCAAATTTGGGCATCCTCGTCAGGAATAAGCCCCAAGTCCCTTTATTTTTCAAGTCTCTTAACTTGGGCCTCCTTCTTAGGAGTAATCCCCAGTCATAATTTCTCTAAATCAATCCTAATTTACCCTTGATCTGGGATTCCTTCTCAAGAGTAGAACTCAATCATCAATCCTCTCCTAATTCTTGGCCTCCTTTCTAGGAGTAAGTACCAAGTTAGAGTATTCAAATCTCCATGAAGCACATATACCGTTTTGGACCATGTTCATGGATTTCTTCCCTGAAGTAAATCTTAAACTTCATCTATTTTGTGTAGTTATACATACATATTCCCCACATAATTTCTTATGATTGCATCTTTCATGGCCCAATTGACTATTTTTTACCTATACCTCTTGTTTCTCACACCGAGCATGACTCACCTGAGCTTAGAGGGTAAAAGTAATTATGGCATCCTTCTTTGAGCCATAAATCATAAACATCATACTCCCTTACACGAACTACATGGGTTCTAATTCCTTTTCTAAACAAAAGGATACATAGTTAGCGCATCTGCAATTTCGATCCCAACTATTATATAATAAATGTCTTTCAGAATGAAAATTAACTTCAAGTGCCCCACTGAGTGGCTTTGTAACCATAATGGTCCTCATAATGACCATGAGACTTCTATATAAATGTGTCAAAGGATATCATTGACCATGAATCTCTAAGAAATAAATATGATTATCTATCGATGAAGAACCTCGAGTACATATAAAAGATTCTCTAAATTTCCTACATATTTGATCATTGATTGTCAGATCTAAAGGAAATGATCGTTTTATACTTGGTAATGTAATAAGGATTCATTAACACAACTTAAATCTATAAAGAGAGTCCCATAATAGACAATAATTCCCATAAAATAGGTGTGATGAGTCCAACCACCCATCCTCTCGACCAATGAAAATTCCTAAGCCTCATCAGTCCACAAACTAATGAGCGCATACCTTTGGAATGTAAGTCCAAATGGATGTGGAATCATTGGATTTTTCTGGTTCTATGAACAAACCCGTTAGAAACAGATCGGAATGATTGAACCTTCCATTAAGGAGGTCATCCCCGAATTCCTAGGGAAACAAAAAATGGTGAACCTGGCGTGAATCCTTAACAAAGTTAAAATGATGTTTTACTTATTTGATAGGCCCCTATTTAGAACTCAATGAGAGGGGAAAAAACAATCATTGACATATGTGCTCATCTAAAAGATGTAGTAGCTGAATTTATCTTGATTACGTCTATTATATCAAGCAGGCACTCATTTTCAAGATATTCTGCATTTCCATAATGGCTACTCTCAAATTAAAACCTGTGAATACTACTGCAGCAAATGCCACTACTGTTATTCCTACTGGATATTCATCCACTTTGATTATGACATCACCTACTCAGTGTCTTCAAAGTTGGGTATCAAATGCGATGGTTAAGGAGTACCATCAACACGGTATCATCCCCACTATAGAGGCTTCCTGAAAATCCCTCCAAGTGAACAACTCACAACGGCCATCCGGACAACAACGACTAGTGATCAAGAAGAAGGTTGTTCTGACTACAGTCTCCAAACGTTTTTGGTCATTATCCCTAGAACACAATAATGATTCGATCCCTAATTCTAAATAAGTGAATGAGTAGGTCCCTCAGGGACTTAATTCAAGTAGACATGAGTCCTTCTCGAGGTCTCCCACCAACAATTGCCGCCAGAATCGTGCGTTTGTTCCCCCTCAACATGATGAGGGTACTGACCCCAGGCATTCGGCTTAGGTTCCTCGAACTCGAGCAGGCAAGACGAACCGCCAGAGGCGGAATCCCATCAATAGTTAGTAGGATCTCATCTCTGCCATCTCCGGAGAAATACACCATCCTAAGATGGTGGCAAGCAACTATTGGGCACATACACCTGTTAGTTTTAATTCCGCTGTCCAGCTGACTCGTCTGGCAGCATCACGCCAATACCGCCAGGCAATTCTGGCGGACTACTATAGGCAGGAACATACACCAGTTTATACATCATCAGTTAGTCAACAGGCTCGTCTGACTACATAGGATGGAGCTCATCAACCACGCTTGGCGAAGTAAAATTTGTAGGCACATACACCTGTTTTTATTAATCAGGCCTACCAACAGTCTCGCTTGGTAGCACACAGAGAAGTCAGTCAGAAAGCTCCGGCGACAAACAGGAGGCAGACTCAACTCTCTGCCCCCACACTTGAGTACTGTCAGGATTCACTAATAGGAAAAGGAGGATAAGAGTAGGCACATACACCTACTCCAAGTACATAATGGACGTATATCCCCGTTCCGTCAGCTGAATTCACCAAGAATATTTTATCAATGGTGAAAGAGCAGAAGAAAATTCATCCTCATATTCTAGATGCTTTCCAGGATATTATAACAGTTTTAATAGTATCTTAGGGAAATACACATAAATCAATCCCTACCAGTGGAGGGACTCATCAAAATTTCACTCCGGAAGAGACACACACATCTGTTCCAGTACATGTGGGTTGTGGGGCATACTCCCCCATATCATATGGAGAACCAAGTCAGGCTCACACAACTGATTTGAGTGGAGATCGTCAGCCTACCCTGGACATCATTCCTGATCAGGCACATACACCAACACAGAGCAGCCGCATTCGTCAACAAGTGGTTTCCAAAGTGAGTAAGATGGCGTCTATGAAAAATACCCGACCAGCACAGTCAGCAGATCAAAGAGCCAATCTATAACAAGGCCATGCCCGATGATAGAGTTCTTGAAGCCATCAGACAATTATCTATTGGAATTTATGATTCTACTCACTCAAATCCCAATATTGGGAACATTAATTCTGAAGGTCTTCAACAGACACTTCCTCATGAAGGCTTGCTTCATGACAATTCTGTTGATCATGAAGTTTCGTCTTCAGATGAGAGACACAGGAACACTTTATGTGGTCATAAGACCAAGGAGCAAGAGATCTCATCTTTTTGTGTAACTCACTATGGTGGTCCTCCCTATAATGATGAATTTAACTGTGAAAGTCCTCTCTGCAGTAGTGATGCACATTGCCCGAAAAATGATCCAGTGGACAATGTAGTGCCGAGAAAGCCCACTTATCATGAGGCACTTTCAAATCCAAAACCAGTCATGTCTGATTCTTCATCTCTAGCAGGTGAAATACTTTCTCAATTTTAAGATAGCCCAGGGTTTAGGTCATTCTCCTAACCACCCCTAAGTCGTGCATCTTCTAGTTCGATCAGTGATTTATCTACCAATTTTGTTGAATTTGATGAAGCAACAAGGATACACCAACTATGGTCAAAATAGGTAGGATGATATTCATTTAATGATGAAGATGAAACGTTGAAAATGAGAAAACAACTGGAAAAAGGTGAAGTACCATTCATGTTTTGGATTCTGGATGACTCTTAGTATGAAATTCCAAAGGTGTTGATGGAAGATGGAATCCATGATATTTGTTTCAACATATGGAAAACTCTTTGTCCATTGAAGGAGAAGGTATTATCTTATGATGAATATGAAAATAGTCATAAGATAATAGAAGGTTTACAACGTCAGATTGATTTGGAATCTATATCAGTTACTCAATATCCGAAGGCTGAAAAGTAGCAGAGAGTCATTCAACGTTAATTCTTTGGTGCACTAAGAAGATTGTGTCAGTTAATTACCAATGCCCCATCTGGTATTCATGTCATAGGGTGGGGTGTTCATGGAGCACTACATTTCACAGTGCTCTCCAGTCAGAAAATCCTGCCAAAAATGGTCTCATGCAATGTTATTGCCGATGCCCAACCACAATCAATGGGATTTTTTTGTAATCAAAAGCTTTCTCAAGAACATGCTTCAACTAGTTCCTCTCAAAATCAAGATTACAGAGAAAAAGTTGTTGAATTACTCCTACATCAAGCAAAAAAGAATATTGAACATGCCTCTCGTATGGAGCAAGCACATCATCAAGTGACAGATGTGTCAGAAATCATCCAACGGTATTTTGAACAAGGTGATAAAATTGGATATAGGTTGATGCATCCAGCTAATTTACGGACTAAGGATCGCAAGATAAAGAGATATTTTATGAATGTCTCAGACAAAGCATGTCAATAGCCACCCCAGCTTGCCAGACTGGGGAATCCTTTATACCAACCCTCGGAATCAACAAATAGGATTCGAGGAGATGAGAGAGAACAGCAGGAACAGCCCCAGTCTACCGGACTGAGGAATTTTTCAAATCATCAATCCCATCCTCTGAGAATGTCGGTCTTTTCTCGATTGGGGAAGAAGCCTCAAGAGGAATGAAGAGTAAAATTATCAAGAGATTCCCTCCAAATTATGGTTCTTCAAGAAGTTCCTGAGGGATTGAATAAAAAAAGGAAATTTCTCATAAATGACATGGAAGAAGGAAATATCACAGAAACGCTGATAGAAGGTATGTGATGCGTTATGCATCAATAAATGTCATCAATTCTGTTGTTGTTGATCCAACGGATGAGGCTCACTCAGGGGACTCAGATGAAGAGGTTCTTGCTCAAGAAGATATATGAACTGATAAAATGAAGAAGGTGTGCATACACGAAATAAATGGTTTACTCTGAACCTTGGTAATCCTTCGAGTAACCCACATCCCCCTCTCCAAAAAGGATCCAACAAAGGGAGGGGGATGAATCAGGTTACATATCCTTCCACTAGAGAAGGACAATCTCTCTCACTAGAGGAATGGTTTGCACAACAGGAGGATGAAATGAAGGAATTAAGGAGGTTGAATACAGAATTACTTCAGAGTATTCCTCTTCTTAAGGGTGTTGGAGTTAGTCATCCAAATGAATTTTTTGTAGCTACCTAGATGGATCAGGAATATACTTCTCTACCAGTACACCATCACAGGTCTAATCATATGGGTCAAGTGCAAAAACAGTTGACAGTGCTACCATCAGTTGTAGCACCAACCACCACATCTGTCCATGATCCAGTCATTGATACTACCCAAGTCCAAGTTCAACCAGATGTTTCTCAAAAGTTAATAACTACCATTGAGTCATTAATAGATCAGTTAGAATCTATGAAAGGGAAAGTGTGCAGATTCAACCAGAAAGGAATGTTTACCCTAAATGGGTAGATTAAATATGTCCTCCATCCAGTTTTGGAAACCATGTATTCCCTACATTCAATGGATCAGGTGACCCTGAACAACATTTAACACATTATGTGTCTTGTTGTGATCCAATGTGGGAACTCCAGAGCAGCAAGAAGCAGTAAAACTCAGATTCGTTGTACGGACCGTTCAAGTACTTTCCTTAGTCTAGTATACAACCTAGCAATCCCAGTCAATTACTGGATGGGAGGATCTTCGAAAAAAATTCCTTCTTCAGTTCTTCTCAACTTTGCCAAAGACGACAGTTTTTGACCCTAAAAACTATAAGAAATGGGAGAATGAAAGAGTCTCTGATTTCATTGATCGCTGGAAGGGATTACCATATTCCCTGAGCTTAGCATTCCATCAAGAGGAACTATTGCCAATCTGTGTGGCAAATCTATGTGACAAATTACACATGTCGTTGAATATTGTGAAATACACAAGAGGGTTTCGAGACCTTACTTAAATTGCTCAGCAGATTGAAGATTCCCTTATACAGGCTAAGGCTAAATCTCGTGTAATTCCATCAACTCTAGGAAGAAGAATGGGTAATGCAGAAGCTACTACAATTACGCTTAAACAAGTGCCTGTACATGTTTCTACTTCAAAACCTTCATCTTCTTGAAGAGCTCCACCTCCTGAGCGCGAACAACAAAGGCCGTTTTGTCCAGATGATCAAAGAGATAAAAGATGAAAACAATTTGAGGATTTTATGATCAAAACATACTCTTTCTGAAATGAACAATTTCTTGGTTACTTAATTTCGGCTCTGGAAAATAATCTGGTTCAATTTCCAAGGCCCAAAAGGCCAAACAAGGAAGGAGATGAAGACCATCTCAATTATTGCCTCTTTCATCAAATGTTGGGGCATCCCATCTAGAAGTATTCTGTCTTCAGAGTCCTTATGAAAAATATGGTTGACTCAGGACAATTCAAATTGAAGTGTTCTTCAGCTCAGGTAGCATGTGTTACTACTATAGTTTCATATGAGGAAAGCGAATAGAAAGAATTCAACAAAAAAAATGCATATAAGTATGATGATTTGATATTAAGAAGGATAATCAACCAAACTCATGCTATTTTGT
This sequence comes from Viscum album, assembly GCA_963277665.1. Classification (NCBI taxonomy): domain Eukaryota; kingdom Viridiplantae; phylum Streptophyta; class Magnoliopsida; order Santalales; family Viscaceae; genus Viscum; species Viscum album. The sequence goes on along the minus strand of OY728128.1, from coordinate 407,640,874 downwards.
GAACACAGTTAAAGAAACTGATTGTGTCTTCTGTCATGAATGATGCAGCAAAACCCTCTTCACCAGAGATAAAGTCATCAAAGAAACGGTATAATTCAATGATGGAAAATGAATCAGAATAATATGAGTATGTTTCAAAGCCAAAGTTTGATATGACTCTGGAAGACTTCATGACATCTACTTCAAAGCCACGGGCACTGCCCCACCAAACGGCATAGCCTAAACAGGCTAATCAGGAAGAGACTTCATTATAAGAAGAGTTAATCTTCGGTTCTGTTAATATGATTCAATTAACAGATCTGTATTCTAGTCGGAGTTTCAATTTTAATGAGACTGAATTCCCAGTATCAAACAAGGGAATCAGAGGATGTTCAATAGGTTCTGGATACAGGGGATGACGTGGGTATTTCAGAAGCCACTACTCCAATTCTACCCCTATTAGAACTGTCTATGCAGTAGAAACTCGTGGTAGAGCCCTTTACCAAGCTCAGTAAGAACAGGCAAGTTCTTCGACCAATAGCAAATTCAGTCCGGGCACAGTTACTATAGAAGACCGATTGAAGGTTCCATCTTCTTCCTCTCATCAAGTAAATGGATCTAATCGGTCTAATCATCCAAAACCAAGGATGTTAACAACTCTTATCCCAATACAAGATGCATCAACATACAAAGCATCTGCTTCCAAGGTACCTGCTAAACCACATATTCCTGTTGGGAATCACAGACCTCTGGATCCAAAGTATGATGTATTGAAAAACAGGGCCCAAGTACCATCAATGTTATCAATTATGGATGCTTTGATTCTGTCAAAAGATCTTAAGGAAGCACTCATCGAGGCTTTGTCAAGTCCTTAAGAGTTTGAAACTGAAATTACTGCAGCTGAAGTCTATCACATAGAGAATAATCATGCAAAATTCTATGTAATAATATCTTTTACTGATGAATATTAAGATGATGTTGTGCATGGGCATATTCGACCTTTGTACTTATCTGGAAAGGTCAATGGTGTAGACGTCTTAAGAACATTCATTAACGATGGTTCAAGAGTCAACATCATTCCCATTCGTACACTTCGTCAATTAGGCCTCACAGAATCTGATTTATCTCCTTCAAACATGATTTTACAAGGATATGATAAAAATCAACAAGAAACACTAGGCGATGTTACACTCAGAACACAGTTTGAGGATCTTGTATCCAATTCAAATTTCATGATTGTTGATCAAGACTCACCTTTCAACATCTTCTTTGGAAGACCCTGGCTACATCAGCATGCAGGTAACCGTTCATCATACCATCAATATCTCAAATACTGTTTCGATGGTCAAGTTGGAACATTTTACAGTGATAAGGCCCCATTCAAGACATGTGATACTCAATACATTGAGGTGAAATTCTATCACTTGAAGGGAAGGTAGAAATTGACAACAAAAGAAATTAACAAAGTTAATGCTCCATATGGTTTAGAGAAGATTTCAGTAAATCCATTTACAATGTGAGTATGGATTATGTGTTTCCTATTAGTCAAATTGACATGGTATAGTCAAATCAAAATACTCATATAGATAGATCTCTAATGTTAATTACGACAATCGTGCCAGAATACATGGGAGAAATTGGTAACCCACCAAGCAGTATTGAAAGCACAAATGGTGACGTCTTCATTTCATCAGCTGAAATCCATCAAATATATATTTCTCCAATTAGGTTAGAAGGAGTTATAGCAACATCACAGGTGAACAATGATGTCGATTATCAATCCATCATCTCCTCTTTGTTACCCAAAGAAAACTTTTCATCCTCAATAGGGTCGGAAATGGAAGCTTCCTCTTCAAAATGTGCAAATTTTGACATCTCTTCTGATCATGAAAATTTTGCTTTGACATATACTATGCAAGTAGAAACGGATGAAATAACACGTGATGAAGAAGACGAGGATGATCTCAGAGATGCTCCTCCAGCATTTGAAAAGTGTATGTCTACCACTGTGGATGAACTTAGAGAAATAAATCTTGGTACAAAACAAGATCAACGCCCCACTTTAATCAGTGCGACCATGAACCTGGAAGAGCAAGAGATGTATATTTATTTTCTAAAGCCAAATAGAGATATTTTTTCTTGGAACTATAAAAAAATTCCCAGGCTTGATCCTGATGTTGCTACTCATCATTTGGGTTTACCAGAAGAAAATCGAGGATTTAAGCAAGCCCGGAGAAGAAAACACCCAACTTATGCTTGAAAATTGAATTTGATGTGGATAATATTATAAAATCTATCTTCTTCATAGAAGTTCAGTATCCCAAGTGGTTGTCTAATATTGTCCCTTTGAATAAGAAAAATATAAAAATTAGAGTTTGCATCGATTTCAGAGACCTTAATCGGCACTGTCCTAGGGATGATTTCTCAGTTCTGATTAATGACCTTTTAATTGATGAAACAACTAGCTATGAAGAAATTTCCTTCATGTATGTATATTCTAGATATAATAAGATCTGAATGGCCCTAGAAGATGAGGAATCCACAACCTTTAGATCCCCTCAGGGTGTGTTTTGTTACCTGGTAATGCCCTTTGGATTAAATAATGCAGGTTACATATCAGCACACTATGCATCGTATCTTCAAACCCTTCTTAAGGATGTTTGTTGAATGCTATGTAGAAGATTTGGTAGTTAAATCCAAACAACGTTCTAATCACTTGGCTGATTTGAAAGTCATATTCCTTAATCTTTGACAACATAATTTGAAGATGAACTCCTTAAAATGTGATTTTGGGGTAACCTCAGGAAAATATCTCGGCTTTGTTGTATGCCATCGTGGTATTCAAGTCTATCATGAGAAGACAAAGACAATACTTGGTGTGTCACCACCTGAAAATTTGAAATAATTAAGAGGACTTCACAGACAGTTATCCTATATTCGGCGTTTCATCACCAATTTGGCAGGAAAAAGTTTACCCTTTACTAAATGGATGAAGAAGGGAGTCACTTACCAGTGGACTAAAAATGTTAAGAAGCATTCGATATTCTCATGAAATACCTCTTGATTCCACCGGTACTCATGCCACCTATTGAAGGAAGACCACTTATCCTTACCTAAAAACTCTAGAGTGATCATTGGGTGCCTTTCTTTCTCAAAAGAATGATTCTATGAATGAAGACAACCACTACTATCTCAGTCGAACTATTTTTGATGTAGAAACTTGGTTTTCATTTATTTAGAAGTGATTTCTGGCATTAATCATTGCAGTTCAAAAGTTGAGACACTACCTGCAACATCACGAGGTACAATTGGTATCTCGCAATAACACACTCAAATTTATAATTAGTCGTCCAAAGCTTATAGGACATCTAGAAAGTGGGTAGTTATTTTGCAGCAATTCGACATTCAGTATGTGTCTCAAAAGGCGATAATGGGCCAAGATAAAGCTGATTTCTTGGCTAAACACCCTTCAGTGGAAGGCATGTCTTCAGATATTGAACTCCCTAAGGTGGAATTCTTCTCTATTCAAGAATGTTCTCAAGCATGGGAAATGTATTTTGATGGTGCTTCCAGAAGTCCAACAGGGAAGAAAATGGAAAATCCTAAATTCAACAAAGATGGCTTAGGAATTGTTATCATTTCACCATAAAATTCATTGTCGCCTTATTCATTCTTATTGTGGGAAGGTGGTGGCAATAATGAAGCCAAATACCAAGCTCTTATCGCATGGTTAGAGTTAGCACTTCAAGCACAACTGAATCACTTAAAGGTGAAAGGTGATTCAGACATGGTAATCAAACAAGTCAATGGGGATTATTACATGAGAAAAGAACAACTAATCCCTTTGTTTGATTATGATAGAGAGCTAATGTTGGAATTCCCTTCAGAACCGACATTTTCTTTTTTCCCAAGATCACAAAATGCTCAAGCTGATGAGCTAGATAATATAGTCACAGCTCTAGAAGATCCAATTCGGGATGGGACAACCACCAGTATTACCCACAGTCGTGCAATTTCACCTTATGTTCAAATAATAAGAGAGTAAATTAATGAAATTAGTCCCATTCATGAACCTTATGGTCATACTACATGATGGATGTCACATATCATGGAATTCCTTCAAAATGGAACACTTCCAGTTGATAGAGTTGAGAAAGAACAAATCTAGCGATGTGTGGTCAATTTTACTCTTCATGATAGCCCAGATCACCTAGAGAAAATTATCTACAAACGTGGTTCTGATGGAGTTGTATTCATATGCATTGATGGTGAAGAGACAATGGCTGTCATGAAAGAGGTGCATGCAAGAGTTTGTGGTGCCCACCAGTCTGGACAGAGATTGTCTGATCAAATTTGAAGGCTTGGATACTTTTGGCCTTCAATGATACAACATTATGTGGATTTCACAATGAGGTGTCATTAATTCCATGTACATGCCATCTTCATTCCTCAACCTCCAGGGTTGTTTCATACAGCTAAATACTCATGGCCATTTGCCACATGGGGAATGGATGTGGTGAGACCTTAACCATCGGCTACTGCCAAGCAGTTTAAGTACATTCTTATAGCTACTGACTTCTTTTGCAAATGGGTAGAGGCAATAACTCTCAAGGAAGTCATTTCTAAATTTGATGTTAGCTTCATCAAGTCAAACATCATTTCAAGATTTGCTGTCCCTCATACCATATTGATGGACAATGGCACCAACTTCTGTTCATCCGAGGTGAAGAAATTGTATCAAGAATACATCATCAAATACATCCATTCATCTCGGTATCATGAAGCATCCAATGGATAGATAGAATCCTTCAACAAGACCCTTTCAAATATAATACAAATGATGGTGGATAAAGATAAGAAGTCATGGCCTGATAAACTGTTTCATGCTTTATGGGCATATCGTACTACCACCCGCATTGCAACATGTTAAACTCCATATTCATTTTTATATGGAACGAAAGAATTATTTCCAATTGAAGCTCAATTACACTCGCTCAGTGTAGCTATTTGCTATCAGTCATCTATAGATGATCAATATCAAAAGCGATTGATTGAATTGGAATAGTTAGATGAGAAATGATTGTGCATTTTACACCACTTGGAATTCTATTCGAATCGAATACCATGAGCTATTAACAAAAATTTTCATCTTCATTTATTCACTCAGGGAGAATTGGTATTAGTTATCAGAACTCCAATGATTCCAGGAAAGAAACCTCCAAAGCTTGATCGATAATGGGAATGACCTTACTCAATACAGAAGGTCTACTCAAATGGATCTTATTCATTAATCTCAATAGATAGAGAACTCATTACTACTCCAACTAATGCCAGATTACTGAAGAAGTATTTTGTATAAACACAAAATATATCCTAAATGGCCTATATGACCTTAAACTGCACAATGTTCTAGTATGATCTTAAAATGCACAATGGTCTAGTATTATCATAAACTCCACAATGGTCCAGTATGACCTTAAACTGCACAATGGTCCAATATGACCTTAATCTGCACAATGGTCTTGTATGACCTTAAACTGCACAATGGTCCAGTATGACCTTAAAGTGCACAATGATTCAGTATGACCTTAAACTGCACAATCGTCCATTATGACCTTAAACATCACAATGGTCCAGTATGACCTTAAACAACACCATGGTCCAGTATGACATTAAACTACACAATGGGCCAGTATGACCTTAAACTGCACAATGGTCCAGTATGACCTTAAACTGCACAATGGTCCAATATGAACTTGAACTGCACAATGGTCCAGTATGACCTTAAACTGCACAATGGTCCAGTATGTCCTTAAACTGCACAATGGTCCAGTATGACCTTAAACTGCACCATGGTCTAGTATGACCTTAAATTTCACAATGGTCCAGTATAACATTAAACAGCACCATGGTCCAGTATGACCTTAAACTGCACCATCAATGGTCCATGCATATGACCCTAAACTATTCGCGATTTCGTCCAACATGATGTTAAACTGGAAAAAAGACCCTAATTTGTCCTTATTACATGACATTAAACTGTACAGTCCCCCTTCCGTCCAGCATGACGTTAAACTGTGAAAAGTTAATAATCCATCCAACAAGGCATTAAAATATGTCCCCTTCATCGTCCTTGATAAATGACGTTAAACTATACTGCAACGGTCCATAAATATGACCTTAAACTATTTTTATTCCTTTCGTCTCATATGAAGTTAAACTGTAATGTCCTAACTACATGATGCTAAACTGTACAGAAGTATGTTATGTTGAGCATTACATTAAACTGAACCATCCACAGTCCATGCATATGACCCTAAACTATTCGCACATCCGTCCAACATGACGTTAAACTGTATTGTCCCCATCGTCCTAACTACATAATGCTTAACTGTACAAAAAATCCTTTAATATATCGTACAAGACATTAAACTGTGCATCGTTAGGGTTGTTGCTACCACTTGTTTCTCACACCGAGTATGACTCATCTGAGCTTAGGGAAAACCTCAACCGTAACACTCTCACTGGGCTACTAACCATGTGTAAGTCCCAACAACATCATTTTTTAGGTCGTTGTTATCAATAACAACTTGATCATTAACTCATTCATTAATTAAACTACGTTGACTTCGATCCTTGCCTTCAAGGCTGGGTACGTAGGAATCCTCCCATGGTTCAAGCCCCAAATCAATCTCTTAAACCAGGTAGCAAATGAATGAAAGTACAAATGATTGAAGATAAAAGTACTCTTCATTGATGAACCAGAATTAGAGGGACATCCATAGATTGGAGACTCTTCTATTTTTTCAGAAGATTACAAAAGACTGTCAACATAAGTCTTCATTTAATGTACAACATTCCATGCTTCATCAGCAGTTACTTGATGCCCATGCAATCGACCAGCTTCACTATTCTCAGCTTGATGAATAGCCTTCATGGAATTTGAAATGTATTTCATACCATTCATATGAGCTCCCTCAAAGGAATTATTAAGCTGATCAAGTTTCCCAGCAACATCATCTAACTGTTGCTGGATCTGCACCTGCTGGATGACTTTTTCTATGATTTTATGCTTCAGCTCCAGGAGCAGCCAAGTCGGATTGGATTTGTGATTGATCCATAGCACCCTCTGTGGTCTTTGAAGGAGGATCAGTCCTGTCCCTCAGGGGGAAATTGAAGAAGCCCCTGAAATCCCCAAAAATTTGAGTAACCATGTGGTCATGGGTATAAACTCATGATTACTAGATGGACATTCTGCTGCTAATGAAGTGTTTAGCTGTTGACTTCCTCCTTAGTTGACTTTTCTTCATTGGTTTTTTTTGAGTATCGGTAGTCTACCTTATTGCAATTTGGACAGGTGAATGGATGGCTATGTCCAGTGCCTCATTCATGGCATGCTGTCCTGGAGATAGCTCACCTGGTTCGCAAGGAGAATCAGCAGTAGCCCTGATGGAAGTACCACCAGGGCTATACAATGGCGAAGGAACCCCAGTTCCTTTCATTGCAAGCTGCAAGATGAAGAAAATAACTTCCTTAAGTAAAAAATCTTTGACTAAAATCATGTTTCAAAGAAAATAAGGAATAAAAACATACATCTTTAGGAGCCACATTCTCATGCCACTCCTCAACTTCAGAACCACCAGCCCCCTCAGTGGCGCCACGATCAATCATTTCCTTCACCGACATGGTGACAGGAACAGACTCATTAGTGGAATATATGAACATTTCCAGCTCTCTGATGTAAGCCCGCACTTCATTGGGGTTATCCATGTACTGAAGATTTGAAGAAGCCATAAGATTCCATATTCTAGGAAGTTGTATGCCCTAACACAAATCCAGCCCGGCAGTCTCAGTACCATAGTATAAACTCTGCCATAGTTGGATAGCCTCTAGTCTTAGATATGAAGGCTGTGAGGAAGGTCCGACAATTTTTTACTTCAATTTCTTCCCAGCTCCTGCAATTACAGATAGAGAATAAGAAAGTAAGACTTATTGCATTATAAAGTAGCAGTGATTAAATTACTACAATTAAGTAACTGACCAGGAGTTGATGGAGTTGGTCTTTTAAGTCTGGATGGAGGAATATATCAGGCACGAAACCACTTTTCCGCTGGTTGTGCCCCATCATCCCCATCATGGTAATCCGGTGAATCAGTTCTAGAAGAAGAGTCTGTCGAATCAATATAAGGTGGGGAAGCATCACCTTCATGAGGAAGGGTTTCTTTCTCTACAGTCCTCTTCGGTTTCCCCACCTGATAAACTAGTTGATTCAATATCCCTTTGGGGTATGATGTTATCCAGTGTTTGGCATAATATGTAGTCAAATTATGTGCCACTTTTTAAACTGGAAGATCAAATACTTCCCCAGTCTACTCCCTTGACGCCAACATCCATAGTTGCCAAGCCACCATCAGATGTAGCTCTAACATGACATGTACCGGAGGAGATACGGCAAACTGTTGCAGACATTTGAATTGACGTTCAAATCTATATGGAGCATAGGCCTCACATATTATTTCTCTATCAATCCTAGAAACTTGCAAAACATCCCTGCAAGTTAGCATGTATGCCCTCAAATCCAAATGGGTTGTCCCATCATCCACAAACCGCATGGTTGGTGGAATTTCATATAGAAAGAAGTTGAATTCCTTAGACATGTTCATCCTCACTTTCATGTCATAGGAATTAAAATCTAATGGAGCAACTCCAGATAATTCTTGTACTGACGTCCTGAAAGAACATCCAAGAATTTTTAATCCATTCTATACATTTTAAGTCCTGAAGTAAGTGGGGATCCATCCCCACAAAGCATAGAATGGTCCCACTATTCAAAAAGGAGATTTACCTATGAAGACATGAAGTAAACTCGTGTGAATCTTTTCTAAAATGGGGGTATCCAACACAACCATTTTTCCCTCAGCCAACTTTTCTACAATGACGAAAGTCCCTGGCCTGCCGCCTCCATTCGAATCCCAGACCATCAAGAGTTAAGCACTGAGCCACATTGCTATGAAGCCCACCAGATGAGTCTTCGATGGGATTCTTTGATTCACCTCATATACCAATTTATCAAACTCTCATACTTCTAGAGCTGGCCAGAATGTTTGAGGAGCACCCCACTTCTAAGGTTTTGGGTAGGCATTAGGATGTTTGGGCCTCATATCCTTGTATTTCTTTTTCTTGGATCATTTTCCTTTCAGGTCCTTCTCCTTTGGCAACCTCTCATTCTTCTCAATAAGAAATACATTCATCCATTCCTCCAAATGAATATCCTTTCTAGAATGAGTTAATGAGGTCTCTGAACTCTTGATCCTATGGAAGATCATAAATAATTCCCGAGCTAAAGAAGGAGTCTTCTCTGAATCATTTCAAGTAACCTTGGGATGAATGAAGTCATCATACATATCACCCAAAATTAGATACCCTGAGATCTTGTGTACATCCCACAAACTTATACCTACTTCTCCATGAGTCATATGGAATGAATTAGTTTCTAGGCTCTAGTGGCCGAGTTTCTCCGGCACAAATTTATCATGTCTGTAAACATATGTTTGCCCAAACCATTGAGCTTTGTATATTGCAGCTCCCATCAGATCCTCGACAAACTCTACACAGGTTTGATGCACCCAGTATACCCACATCCATGATGGATTCATGCCTCCCCTAGGATGGGAGTCCCAACGGTTCTCCAGCCTTTGGATTGATCCATCTGAGAATTTCAGAAGATTGAAGGATGACAATGTGGTTGCAGCTCGGGTGTATGATTTTTCAGATCTAGTGTGCAAGGGAAATGATGCATTTTGTAGGCCTTCTCCACTATTCCAGCATTTAGAAATACTCCTCCACCTAAGATATTTGTTGAAGAAAATTTGGTGTAATTCTGAAACCATGAAAATGGAAGATTGTTCTTTGCTTCTGGAATGGTCACATCTTGCAGATGACCATAGCCATACAAATTCAAATAATTTCTTTGAGGAAAGTAGAGATGATATTTCATCAGATACTTAGCCAAATCTGGAAGAGTTCTATCTTTGACAGTATAATAATCATGGCCAATGATGTTCATCATATCATCTATCTGCTTGCTATCCAGTTGATCAAATATTCCAGGTCTAAGAGACATTTACTCTGCACAAGAGTTGAATAAATTAATTCTTAAATGGATTGTTTTTTCAAATAAATTTTGAATAAATTCAAAAAAAATGGATAAGGCATTAAGGCGCACAAGTAAGGATGTGTCGAACAAGTGTTAAATGCGTCACACATGTTTTTGTCGTGCATGTGTCACAACACATGTCCTATTACCTTGACAACATCACGACGACAAGGAAACTGTGGAAAGAAGAGACTTGCGCGACGAAGATGACTTGTGCGGTGAGAGCTTGATAATTTTGAATCAGAAGCTATGCGCGGCCAATGACCACGTATTTATAGGCCAGGGGGCCTATCTACGCTCCTACACCTAGTACGCTCCAACCCTGAACGACTCAAACTTGCATGCCATGTGTTGCGCACTGAACACTTGCGCACCACCTTTCCTTTGGATGTCTTCATTTTTCCTCAAAGTCACATCCTCATTTATTTTGGATCCAACTCTGAGGGGGGATTTTGTTGACGCTCCTTTTTCATCATAGTGTCCAAAGGAATGTAAAGGGAAATGAATTAGCACAGATTGATTTATCCTTTGATTAAAACATATAAAATTTACAAAGGCATGAACAAGGCTTTAAAATAACATCTGTTGCCCATGTTCCCTCACTTTCTCCCAAGTCCACTAGCGCGACGACTAATGGTCACGCAAGTGACTTGCGCGCCCTATGTTATAACCACTTGGGGTCTTCTGTTGCCTATATATAGACCCTGTGGTCCCCCCATTTTAGGAATAATTTTTCCATAAACTCAGATTTATGCTCCCGGTGCACTAGTCTCTTCTCAAAGCATCTGAAACACTTCTAATGTAATATATTACGTAGAACGGAATATATAAAGATGTGGAGGAAGGACTAAGTTTTGAAACTCATCAATAATTGTGTGCCTGAGTGGAAAACCCTTAAGGGAAATGGCCACACTTGGGCGCCACCTTACTCCTTCAATAGAACTTGCGCACTACTCCTCTGGAAGAACATCAAGTGGATTCTAAATGACTTAACCAAGAGTCGCTCAAGTATTACCCTATTGGTTAAAAACCGTGCAAGTACCCATGTGTCGCGCAGGAATACCTGCGTGACCAAGACTTGTGCACCCACGCAGTACCTGCGTGCCTGCCAGGACTTGTGCGCCCTTGCCTTTTTGGGTGCACATGTTGCCAATTTTACCCCTCTTAAGACAATCAACCTCTCCTATTCAATATTTAGTCTTCAACACACTCTTCAATGCCATTTATGGCATGATTTCTTGATTTAAATTCCTTATCTGAAAGGAATTCTATAGAATATCTCTCAAAACATAGTGGTTTACATATCTTTATGTCACTAAAGATTGAGATTTCATTTATTCAACCTCATCCTTTAAGATGAGAGAATATAACCCTAGGCTTCCTTTTCAGGAATAAGTCTCAGCCATAATTCCTTTATCATGGGCATCCTTTTCAAGAGTAATCCCCAGCCATAATTCCCCAAATTATGGGCATATTCATTAGGAGTAAGTCCCAAGTCCCCTAAACCTGGGCCTCCTTTTCAGGAATAAGTCCCAGTCTCAAATTTGGGCATCCTCTTCAGGAATAAGCCCCATGTCCATTAATTTTTCACGCCTCTTAACCTGGGCCTCCTACACAGGAGTAAGGCCCAGTCTTGATTTCTCTTAATGAATCCTAATTTACCCTTGATCTGGGATTCCTACTCAAGAGTAAAACCCAATCATCAATCCTATACTAATTTTGGGACTCCATTTTAGGAGTAAGTCCCAAGTTAGAGTATTAAAATCTCCATGAAGCACATATACCTTTATGGACCTTGTTCCTAGATTTCTTCCATGAAGTAAATCCTAATATTCATCTATATTTGGAAATTATACATATATAAGCCCAACATCATTTCTTATGATTGCATCTTTCATGGCCCAATTGTCTATTATTTACCAATACCTCTTGTTTCTCACACCAAACATGACTCACATGAGCTTAGGGGGTAAAATAAATTATGACATCCTTCTTTCAGCCATCAATCATAAACATCATAATCCCTTACTCGAACTACGTGGGTTCGGATTCCATTTCTAAACAAAAGGATACGTAGGTATCCCATCTGTAGGTTCGATCCCAACTCTGAAATAATTCATGTCCTTTTGAATGATAATAAACTTCAAGTTCCCCACTGAGTGGCTTTGAAACCAGCATGGACATCATAATGACCACGAGACTTTTATATAAATGTGTCAAAGGAAAACATTGACCAATAATCTCTTATAAATACAGATGATTCTCTATCGATGAAGAACCTCAAATACATATAAATGATTCTCTAAATTTTCTACATATTTGTTCATCGATTGTCATATCTAATGAAAAATATCATTTTATACTTGGTAATGTAATAATGATTCAAGAACAAAACTTAATTCTATAAATAGAGTCCCAGAGTAGACAATAATTCTCCTAAAAAAGGTGTGATGAGTCCGACCTCCCATCCTCTCGACCAATGCAAATTCCTAAGCCTCATCATTCCACAATCTAATGAGCACATACCTTTGGAATGTAGGTCCCAATGGATGTGGAATAATTGGATGTTTCCGGTTCTACGAACAAACCCGTTAGAAACCGATCAGAATGTTTGAACCATCCATTAATGATGTCATCCCCGAATTTCGAGGGAAACATATATATCTTACCAATTTTCAATAATATAAAATAAAAATTAAATAATAATTAGAATATATGAAAATGAATATTATTATATATCCATTAATATTAAAATTATATAATATATAATTAATATATAAATATATAAATATATAAATATATAAATATAAATGGAGATTGTAAACATATGAATAATTATAAATACATACATATAAATATATATAGAAATATGTATAAATACCTTAAAATTTAAAATTGGGAATAAATATATATTTAATATAAATATATAAATCAGTTAGTACATATAAATAAATTTATTAATATGGACATATATATATATATATATTTGAGTGTGTGTGTGTTTGTGTGTAGATTAATTATTATATTTATAACACTTAGGTATATTTAATGATATATATACTTATATATATCTATGTCAATATATGAAAACATATATATATATACACACTTATATATATATATTTAAATGTATATATGTATATAAAATAAATTTTGTATTTATAGTATAATATATATCAATATATATTTATATATATATATATTTTTTATAATTATAAATGTGTTTAACAATATTTTTAAATACAACTATATAATATAATAATATATGTGACAGTATATATGTCAACATTTTTTTAATGATTTGGAAGAATCCCATTTATTGAAGAATAAAACTTATACAATGGATGGTGATTTAAACAAAAGAGATTTCCCTATAAAATACAAATAGATTACATATCAAAAATTGTGATGATCTTATCAATGGAATCAAGGCTCTCAATATCATCATCCCCCTATTAATTAAGCCATGCCCATGACTTTGACCATTAAGGTGATGACATAACCACCTTAATTTAGAATGTTTTCAATATTAATCATTTCATTCATCATACAAGCTTTTATCCACAATCACATTTGGGGCCTCAATACTTATAGGGGTGTTCCTCAACAATATAATCTTCTTCTAACATGGATTATTTTTTTAGGTATAAATATTTATTATTTATCTCTGGGTTTTCCATTTTACCATCGTCTTAATCATCAATTAGATAATCTATCACACTAATTAGATTCAATGTAGAAAAAATTTCCACATTGAAATCATGTCAAACATTTTCAATAGATGTCACTACATCCACAACTTATTAACGTCCCAATACCCGGGCCCCATAAGAATATAATAAATTAGTACATTGAGAAGCTAGAAGTGACTATTTTATATTCTTCTTAAATAGTAGTTGATAATCCAAATTATCTTCTCATTTCATTTTTTGGTATATTTTTTCATTTAAAATATGATAATCATTACAGAATAGAGCCTCCAACTCAATGTTAGGTTTCCAATTCATGTCATCTAATGGAGCTTCAACACCTATAATAATGTCATCACAAATTGATATGAAAGAATAATTTTCTTTCTATATTTATATTGATAATAAATATACTATTATAGAACTCAAAAGTCCCAGTACTTTCACTCTAGAAGATGATAATTAAGACAAACCTAATGTCCCAAAAATAACCCGAGCATCGATCAACTCCCTATTAAAATTAAGAAAATTCTCTAATGGAGTACACCAGTACTAATTTTGATCATATACACCTATGGATTCAATATTCCGAATCACAGGGAATCTAACCAAAATGGTAAAGCACCATTCTAGATATGGTGAACGTCTAGGATTAATGATATGAAATTTCCCCTCCTAGAATAATTAAGCATGCACTCCATCATCATGGGGTGAAAATGTATTGTATTCTCAATGTAATATTTAGGAAGGAATTTCATGTTCCATTTATTCTTAAGGAAATAATCTTCATCATTCCTAGGAGTGGAGAAAAAATCATTGATCATTGATATCCTGTAATTAGAAATATCATGACCAATGATTTTGAAATCCATACAAAACATATAGATATTAACTTAATCAGTTCTCATATATAAATCATCTATGTATATATATAGAATGAAGTAGTAATTTAATGGCAAACACAAAGTGATATCCAATTAAAAATTGATCATAATTCCTTATTTTGGAAAATTATATTTATATTTCCAATCGTATTGGTACTCCATGGCCCATTAGATGGTAATATAAAATCATTGGATGCTAAATTATCTAATTAATGTATTATAATTTGACCCAATATTAAAAAATGGTGTTGATTAAATATATTTTATTGAAATGATATTGATATTATTAGATGTAATATATTCCTCAATCAAAGTAAACCATTAGAGGACCACATTATTTTATCATATGTTCTTCCTTGGGGAGTAGAATACCGAATAAACAAAAAACCCATTAGCTGTTGTTATAGTTTACCAAATACTAGATATATAAATTCCACATGACTATATATGAAATTATGCATAGAACATACAAAATATATACATTTATCATTCCACTTACTCAAAGATCTTATCTTCATAACCTAGGGTAGGAGAAAAATATTCTGAGATAAAAAACACTATAATGATTAAATGAGGCAACAATAATTGAATAATAATCTATATTTTCTAATAATTATGGAATGGTAAATAATAGAAAAATTTTCATCAATAAAATGTTAATGATAAATGCATCCCTTTATTTTATCATAACGAAAAAATCATAGAATGGAATAAACGAATAATGATTGAAGACAATCCACAATTATTGGATTTATTATATCTACCTAATGAACCATTATATTGTTATGTGGGTTTATGTCTCTGGGTACAAACCCATTTGATTTTACAATGAAACAAACAGGAAGGGATTTCTCCAAATGTTTTTTCTCATGGGACCTCCCAGTACATCGAGAGGATTTCAATAATTAAGCCCCACCTATTACAATAAGTCTAATGAATTATTCCCAGAAAAATTTTGTTAATGAAAAATATGAATTATAAAAATAATTATTGAGTAGATTATATGGATTTATCAATATTTGACATGTAATAATTACATTCAATGTAAAATCAATATTTAAAATGGCATACAACATAGGAAATAATCATATCATTGATTAATGAAATATATAAATTTAAGATAAATTTAATTTAAAATGAATTATGTACTCAAAAAAGTAGTGGATACACCCAATAAATATAATTAGGTTCACAATACCAGGTAATAATCAATGAAATTCAAATTGATATTAATTTCCTTACCTTAATTATTTCTTAATATTCTTATCATTACGCCTATTGAATAAAAAAGATTGATTTATTAAAACCTTAATGAAGTAGTAAATTATATTAATTTTTAAAACTATTTATAAATTATAATAACTGGATTAAATTTTACACTTTTTTTATGAAATTGAAGTGTTTTGATATCATGTTTTTTTAAAAAGTTATAATTTTCTCTCGATTTCTATATTGTGATAAAAATAAATAATAAATCTGTATTGTTAATTAATAATGAATATAATACATTTAATTAATTATTTATAAATTATATATTATTCTTTGTATAAATCAATGAATATTGTTATCTGAAATGTCATTGAAATGTCACTATAAGTTTTTAACTGACCATTAATGAGACGTTGTCGAAAGGGAGGCAAAATGGTGTTTTAAATTTATAAATGACATTTATATGATACATGTACAAGTTTAAAATAACTAATATAATGTTAAAATAATACATAAATAAATTTTTAGTATACAGTTTTTTATAGGAATTATAAAGAAGAAGAATGAGAAAAAGAAATAAGAAAATAGTTAATGGAGACTTACTCTTTCCTTTGGGTAACTTTTCTTCGTACGACACTATAAATCATTTCATTTTTGGAGTTTAATTGCTACATGATGTGCATATGTATTCTAATAGTGCTAATATAGCATAATTGTAATAATTTTTTTCATTGTAATGGGTGGGATGAGTACTTTTCCATGGGAAGAAAAACTGGTTTTCTATACTTGATTAGAGGGGTATTATTGAATAAAATATTAAATATAATATAATATAAAAGGTAAAAAATTTAACAATGTTTTTATAAAATATTAATCGTATATTAATATAATATAGTGTTTATATGAATTTTAAACATTTTTATAATTCATAACCATTAATTCATTTAAATGGAATTTGGAGAGGAAAAAATATTGTTATTATAATGAATCACATTTGAATTTATGTTTTGGAAAATGATTTTAATTTTGGAAATTCATTTTATACTATTTTAATAAATATTTTTGTAAATTAAATATGTAATATAATAAATTTATGTTTTACAAAAATTATATAATCAATACATAATGAATGATGCAAATGAAGATATAGTGGTTACCTGAGAAATGTAATTTTCTATACATTAGAAAATTGTTGATTTTCTAAAAAATAATAAAAATAACAGATTAAAAAGTTATAAATCTTGAATTAAAAAAATTCAATGTGTTTTATTAAATTAAATTTATATATATGTGACATTTTATTTCTAATTAAAAGAAAGATTTATTTGAAAAGTAAGAATTTTAAAGTTTTAACTGATCTCTTGACACTTTGAAAATTTTGTTAAGGGCTTATAAAATTTTCATATAATATAAAGACAACAAAATATTAATTTAATTATATATTTTGAGACAATAAATTTACTTTTAACACAATATATTAATTAAATATATTTAAATATATTTGTTTCAAAAAATTATCAAAACAAATTTTATCATTTATAAATATTTCATTTACTTATTCCTTGATATAAATATTTCATGTTTTCATTGAAAAGAAACCAAAATATTACTTTTAATTTCCTAGGTGAGGATATTATTCTATTTATGGACTTACTATTTATAATGGTATCATTATTATTCCAACTATTTGGAATATATTTAATAGTATTTTATATATTTTATATTCTTGGTGGTTCATGTAACAAATGATATTGAGAAAATTTAATTTATTTTACAAGATACATACAATTAAATACTAGGGTGTTATATTATTCCCTACATCATAAATCTCTTCCATGAAATTTTTCAGGAATATTGCCTTTTAAAAATATAAGGGTGGTTCTTATTTATTACATCCTCAAGTTCCCATATTTTTTTTATCATTTTATGCTTTCTCCAATAAACCTTTACGAGTTGAGTCATCCAGTTACTCAATAATTTCAATCTAGTATTAGGAATATTGATAGGACCGTCACAGTAATACAAATCAGGATCCATTTTTATTTCTTCTAAGGTGAGTACATGTATTGGGTCTGACATGTACTTTATTGGTAATGATATCTAAAAGACATAATGAACATTAGAAATACTTGGTGGAATTGATAATTTGTAATATATATCTCCAACAATATTGAGAATTTGAAATGGCCTGATGTAGTTAGAGATCAGTTTCAATTTCCATCGAAATCTCTTGACACCCTTCCACAGAGATACATTCATAAATACTTGATCTCCCCCATTAAATTTTGAAATCCTTTCTCAAGTCATCAATATAAAACTTTTTCGTACATTTGGATACATTAATATAAACTTGAATTATTATTTCTGTTGCCATTTTTTCTTCAATAAGTCGCATCCCAATAAGTTTCCTCTCACAAACATCTTCCCTACAAGTTGAATTATAAAATCTCTTACAATATAATATTTATATGGCACAATTTGAATACTTGAATGAAAACTATTATTATTGGAAAATTCTACCAGTGGTAAATAATGATCGTACATAACATTAATGTAATGTGACCATGATGTCAACATGTATTCCAATGTTTGAATAGTCCTTTTAGACTATAAATCTATTTTATGGTGATAATATGTACTCAAGTAAAGATCAATATCCATATTCATCAAATGACTTGTATAATTTTGATGTAAAAAGGGGATATCAATCAGAAATGACTGATAATGATGCATCATGATGTATTAAAACATCATTAATATAGATCATTTACAGGGACTCAAGAGATAAATATTTCCATATATAATAGATTATCATATTTGTAAGGGGATCAACATCTACTCATATCACATCATTCCTTCTAGGTGTCCTAAGAAGTCCTATAAAATATTCCATTATAATGTCACACAACACACATATAGTAATATGTATAGGTTTCATTAATCCACTAGTATTCTATCTATAAACCTTTACATATTGAAAAATTAGTCATCGAGACACATATTTAACAATCTCCCACTACATATTGTCCGACCAAAAATGTTCTTTCAGACCTCAATACAACCATATACTACTAGGGTGTATAGAGAAATTTGATATATACACATCATCCAATAGTTTACTTTTTAGATTAGTTATTGATGAAACACATAACATCATTGGATATTTTAAAATTCCTTCCCCAAATACAATGCTTTCCAATATTCCATATAGAACAAAAGTAATTTTATTTTCTAAATCATCATCATCATATTAAGAGATTTTTATCTTTTCAAATAAATATGGTTTCTCATTATCATTAAAAAAGAGTGATATTTCCCCTTCTATAAAAACTATCATATCACTTTTCACTAAATCCATGAATTTAGGGTGTTTCTGAATCTTCATTTGGGTCAGTACCCATGAAATTTAATTATTAATACTTCCAATTTTTTTTCTATTCCTGTGTAGAAATGTATTAACCAATAATAAATTGAATAATTGGAGCCATAAAATTTTCCTCATATTGAGTTATTTCTATGAAAATATGTCTTTAAAACTCTTCTGATCTATATATATCTAAAATGTTAGACAATAGAGATAGTGTCTCCATATTATCGGATAAAATATTATTACTTAAAACATAATATCATGATTTTTATTATTATTTTCATGATTATTCAACTATCTTGATGCATATGAAATGACATTGCCATTTTTCCTAAGGAAACAACCCAATCCTTTCTTCGATCCATCACTGTATATTAAAAAAATTATTTTCATGACGGTAATGTCAAAATTGTATCACTGTATAATCTTCTCTAAAATTCCTAAAAACATTCTCCACAATCTTTTTTTCCATAAAAACATAACGTCATTATGTGTGATCCTGGTTAAAGGGTTATCCAATCTGTAAATATTTATAATGAAACTTTGTTAGTAACATGATAATCCAATGAATCAATATAACTTTATTATGTTCATTGGTGTAGACATTACTTGGATTTCCTTAATAATTTTAGGATTGAATAAGATTCCAATATTAGAGTCAATTTTTCCAGGAAAATAAATTTCATGATCCAAAATTATAACATTATAAATTTTCCATATAACTCTTTAATTATGGGAGTTCAAATAATGACCATAACAACATTCTAATGGTTTTCAGATGTATTATAATATACAAAACCGTTATAATAAAATACCACATTAATATCAACCTTATATTCCATTAATATTCCATTCATAGGATCCATGAAAATATAGTGTGAATTAGTCCATCCAAATAGGATTACTATAAACTCGTAATGTACATTCCTCTTAAGAAATCGTGTCTTTATAAAATATTTTTTCTCTACTCAAAATTGATGATACCCAAAATAAAGATAAATCTTTGAAAACTATTGAGTTCCATGATATTGACCAAATAAATCATCAATCTGAGCTAGAGGGTATATTTTAAAAATTATAAACACGTTGATTTCTCTATAGTCCATGTATATCCTCATGGATCCATCATTCTTATTAACATAGAGAACATGAGATCCCCATTGAGAAAAAATAGGTCAAATAAATCCAGTATCAATCAATTAATCTAGTATTTTCTTCATATACACCAATTATATTGTGGAAATTCTATTAGGAGTCTTATATATTTTCTTAATGTCATGGATTAAATCAACGGTTAGATCAACTTCAATCCTTTTGTGTGTCAGGGTAATTTATTAAGAAATAAACCAATGTATTCTCATAAAATTGCTACATGCTCCACTAGAAGAATACTTTACTCACCCCTAGATGATGTCATATCTTCTTACTAATTAATTTCAACTTGTATAATTATTCTGGGTGGATCTATATATAATTCAAATGATAAAATTTCGACTCTAAAGGTATGGTATTGTAAATCTTTCTTACAAATTGAAATTTCTATCTTATTGAATAAAAAGTTTGGCATCATATTTCGATAGTCATTACATTTCAAGGATTTTATCATGTTCAACCATAGTTAAAATGACAAGGTCAGCCAATAAATATTGTTTATATGGAATAATGGAAACATCATGAAATATTTCTATTGCAGTGAGACATCCTATATGAGATTTGATTGACAGATCCATTTTGAACTGAAAATCTAAATATTTGTTTCATGGAAAACTCGGTATATAAACTAGTTTGAAGATACATAATGAAATAAAACAATATATTTAATTTCATATTGGTTTAATGATTCAAACACCACATCAAGGGTACTACTACATTATTTGTGGTGACTGAATTTTCTTTTAAATCTCTACATAGTCTCTCCTGTGGTATATTCAATTAAAACACGGGTCATAATGTTGAATAATTCCCCATTTAATTATAGTTGAATAATTGAAAATAACTTACTTGTTTCTTCCCATTTGATTTATTATATTGAGGACCACTATCTCAACACTTATTAAAAACTACCATGCCATTTTAGAATTTTACATAACGATTCAATCCACAATTTTTGTATACTGGGAATTTCGTAATTCCCATATTCTTCATATATACCTCACTATATCCATGATAATCATAAGACCATTGAATCTGTTTAATTCCCATGAACATATGAGATCTATCAAATTACTTATCTCTTTTGATGGAACCTAATATAATTTAATTAATTGATGAAAATGATTGAGAAACTAGTTCCCATTGGAGAATTTTATTAAACCAGTAAAGAAATTTTAAGTATTTTTTTCTCTATCATGTGTATAATATCTATCGTACATAGATATTATATAGAAGATATCATTTTACTCTATAATACTCTCCTCATCTATTTTTTAATGTTAAGGTATTTTCTCTTCATTTTTGTTATGTAATAATATAGGAAATATTTATTGAACAATGTATGTTTAATTATTTTCCATTTCATATCATCTATTCCATTGACCTCCTTTGTATTCTGGATCAACAACCACCACTTATCTTCATTTCCTAGAGACAATATTTTTCCAGTACAATCTTTTCATTTTCATTGTATCCTAATGCTAAAAATATGTATTTAAGAGACTTGATTCCCTACTCATATACCAATGGAATAGTTGTCACACTAAAATATGGCTATTTCTGCCACATGAAATTATCAAACAAAGTTTTAGTATGTTTATTCATTATAAACATAGTACATTTTCCTAATATGGTGATTATGTACTCCTCTCCAACACTAAAAATATTGTCTTTCTCAGTGGGGGAATCCCTACGTTTTCTACAGGCATTGATTCCTTTTATTCCTCTAGGAACCATCACAATATAATGGTACATTGTATGTTAACTTCTAATTATTATGAATATTCTCTATAATAAATTATTATAATTCATATATTTACCTGACATCTATATCGTAATGGTTCTAATAAAATATATATTTTACCAACTTTAAAAACCTTCAACCCAATAGCCCATATTCAGGGGTCATTTTATTACAATGGAATAGATTCAAGAGATAAAATCACCAATGATTGATTAGATTCATATTATTGAATAACTAGTTAAATACATGTTTCCCTTATTAAATTGTTAACTTCACATAAAACACAAAAAAACAACATTCTTTATTTGTATTCAAAAATCATTTAAAAATGATGGGGGGATGAAAAAGGGTCATATAAAATGATTTTTAAGGGATATATGATTCAATAATAAGATAAGAATAATTAATTAGTCATAATAATTATAGAAAATAATATAACATAAAAAATCATTCCATCAATAAATCGAGGATGAAAAATTCATCCATAGATTTTGTGAAAATTAAAATATAATGGAATGTAATAATTGAATACCAAATGAATGAAATGATTAATTATACGATGTCATATTTATGGAGAATGAACCAATATACTATCAAGATATTTTATGTTTCTAGGAAGAATCCTATTTTATTATTATTGGAAACAAACAAAAATAGTTTTTCAATAATTGTATGACCCATGGGGACTATCGTTGCATCGAGGGGATATCTAAAATCGTGCCCCACATATCACTGAATTTAGAAAGAATTCTTCATAAATAGATTTAATTAATGAATTATATGACTTATCAATATATCTTTATTGATTAGAGGACATATATTTATCAATATCTCCCCACATTTAATAACATTCAATGTAAACACATGTATATAAAATGGTTATACAACTTAAAAAATATTCATATACATGATACATGAAATATTGATATTTATGAAAAATAAAAATAAAAATTAAAAATTAACTCAAATACTTATTATATAAACCCATAAAAATCATTAGGATCACAATCCTAGCTAATTCTCTATGAAAATTAAGTGGAGCCGAATTCCCTTACCATAATTCATGCTTAATTATTTCATGACTAGGACTCCTGAATAATAAAATTATGTTTATTAAAACAATGTTCTAGAATTGAATATTAGAAATTGGTACAAAATTTTATAAATTATAAATATTATATTAAATTTATTATTTTTTTATTAAATTGAAGTGTTTTTATATCATTATTTTTGAGAAAAAATCTCAATTTCCTTGACTTCTATATTTTTAAAAATATAAGTAATAAATAAATATAATTGATTCTGAATAAATAGAATAAATATAATTAAATATTTATATGTTACAAATAATTCATACTTCACAACCTTAAATTTATTTTTAAGTGTTGTCTTTGGAATGTATCTATAGGTGGTTAATTGTCCTTTAATGAGAATTTTTCGAAAGGGCATGAAAAAAGTGATTGAAATTTATATTTTCCTTATATATGATACATTTATTAGGTTTGATTCAACAATAACAATGTAACCTACTTATTAAATAATTTTAGTGAATAATTTTTTAAAGTAATTGGGAAAACAAATGAGGAGAAAAAAATGAAGAATTAATTACTATATACACTTTCCTCTGTATGGATTCTCATGTACAAAAATAAAAATATTTTTATTTTTGTTGCATGCTTACCATAAGATGTTCCAATGAACTCTAATAGTCTTAATAAAGACACATTTTGGAAGATATTTGGCTTTGGAATTGATGGGATGATTTGTTTTCCAAGGTAATTGATAAGGGTTTTTTATACGTGAGGAGATGATATTTATAGAATAATACAGTATATAAAAATATATATCAATGGAAAAAATTGTAAAAATTATTTTTTAAAATATAAATCATAAATTTATATAATATAAAGAGTTTAATTCATTAATACTCATTTATTATTTGACATAAATAATTGATAAAATATTAATGTGGAATGAATTAAAAATCGATATTTTAAAGAATTGCTTTAGAGTTTAGGTTCTTCAATATAATTTTTATTTTTGGAAATTGTGTTTTTTGTTTTTTAGTGAATATTTTTTCAAATTAAATATATAATAAATTAACATGGAGTTCTATGAATCATTATGTAACTGAATCTCCAATAATGATGTAATTTATGTTTCACTGGTGACACAAAAGCTTTATATTTATTATTCCTCAATAAAACTGATGTTTTTCAAAAGAAATTACTATAAAATTAACATTAGAAAATTTATAAATTAGTATTTCAAAAATGTATTCTATTTTATGAAAATATGTAAAAAATATGATAGATTTAATTTTCAATTTAAATAATAATTTATTTGAAAAATATCATTTTAATTTTTATAACAGACTTTATGATAAATTGTAAAATTAGTTAAGGTATTATAATATTTTATTATAATATTATGACAAATAATCTTAATTTATGTATATATTTTGTAAAAAAAATTCTTTTAAATCATTATTTTAATTATAAAATTATAGATAAACATGTACATTTCACAAAAATACCAACACTTAATTTATAATTTTTAATACATACATTTACTTATTTTATTATATAAATATTTCATATATTATTTTTTGTGATACCAACATTTTATTTACACTTTTATATTTGATTTTAATATTCTATTGGCTGAGTTACTATTCTAAGTGGACACGTTACTATTCTAACAATCATGCTAATATTTAATAGTATATCGCATTTCATTTAAAATAAATGTTGCACGCAACCTCAGATATCAAGTAAATTTAATTTATTTAATAAGATACATACCATAAAATCATGGGTTGTTATATCAGACCTTCCAAGATTGCATATATGCTAGTATTTAAATTGGCAACATTAACCTTTAGATCGATACGAATAGAGACAACACATTTATAGAAAGATTGGAAAAAATAGGGTATTGTGGGTGGTTTTTGAAGATACAAATATCCCACCATGAGTGACCATTGGATCTTCCATCTTGATAGTAGCATGTTTGTATGAGAGGGATTGCAATTGGGATAGATATGAATCATTTAGATAGTTACCTGACAAAACATCCATAGAGGTGGAACCCTAATCACCCTTAGGGTTTAGAGAGGGATTCCCTCAAGCAGAACCCATCCTCCATATGTCAATACATTTTGATATAATTATATATAGATATATAAATATAAATAATTATGTATCACTAAGTAGATTGTAATGAAATATCATAATTATTATTTAATATAAATACAGATAATTTTATATATTTAAATAAATAAATAAATATATATATTTATAATAATTATCATATAATTCATATATATTAATTAATAAATCTATATTTCTATATAATTTTATAAAAACTTATCATATATATATATATATTTATATAGGTATATATTTAAATATATTTATAACTTTTTATTTATTATTTTATATAAATTTATATACAAATATATTAACTTATACAACATGAATTCATTATAACATATATATATACCACTATAAGTATATATATAAAATCCAATATATAATGACATATATATATATATATATTCACCAATATATATACAAATAGATATAAATGTATTTTTTTATATGTATGATTTTCATAGTAAAATTATATTTATTTAGTCTTAATTATATATAATTATCTATATTATTATATAAATATTCTACTATAATGAACTATATATATATATATGATAACATATATTATAATTTATCTAATTGGAAAGTTATTAGATTTTCTAGAGTAGTAAAAACTATAAAAAAACAATATGCAACATTTTCAAATTAAAATACTATCATATAAATAATTTATTTTTTATGGAAGAGTAATGTAGGTGGGTTGGATGGGCACCCTGAGTCGAGTGAGGTAGTTATGGTGACCAAGTCAGAATAGTCTAGTACGGTAGGAAGGTGGACGGTGTAATAACGTATTTCCAAGATAATTATTTTTAAAAAAATACAATATTAATAATTTAAAAACACAAAATGAAAATAATTTATATTCTTATTAAAGTACTTTATAACGGAATCAAGAAATAAAAACTAGAATAAAAAAATCATTACGGTGTAACTCCCTTCACATCACTATGTGATTGTCGCTAGATTGATCTATGAAACATCTATTGGTGGTTTAAACCGATTTAAATTTCCAAGACATGCATGTATATATTTTTATATTTTTATAAAATAATATAATTATTTTTTTCTAATATTATGTTCATCTTATGGATAGTTATATAGTAACTATTAAATTTGGATAAAACTATAAATGTAATGACCTATAACCTAAATCCCTAAATCTATTTATATTAATACATTTAGTGGAATTTGAGATATAAATTTCATTTGTTGGGATCATTTGAGGTAATAAAAATTTTTATTTTGTGATAATAAATGATTTATGCTGAGAAATATGTATCTTAATTGAATTAATTTTTTTATGTCATTATATATAATATTGATTACTATAAAAATAAATTAAGAAAGCATTTATCTACCACCCATAAAAATATATAATATTTTTATACATTTAACTAATCCTAAAATTTTTCATATTTATTTTTCATTTCATAATTTTGGAAATGAAATACAACTTATTATTATGGTAACCGTCCATGGCGGTGATAATTATACAAAACAAAAAAAAGTCAATCATTATATGGAATGACAAAATTATTCAAGAAGGACTGTATTAGTATATTGTGGATGTTAAAATGTATGATTTGTTTCAAAGGATTTTTTTAAAGGATGTATTAAATAATTGGGTAAATTGATAATTTTTTTTTTGAATTATTTAATTATTGTAACATAAAATCTGGTTTTTATTTGTATCTTACATTTATCTTATTTATAATAAAACGGCTAATGTGTGGATAGTATTGATATGAAGGCTTTTGTTTTTAATATGGTATAAGTTTTTAATTTTTTTTTGGGTTGTTTTTAAAATAATTTGAAAGTTTGCCTTATGTTTTTCTTTGTTTAAAAAATGATATTTTGGTTAACACAAAATGATTTTAGATTTTGTTTTTCATTCAATCAAAATGTGTTCACATTATGGAATCACGTGAAACACTAAACCAATATGAACCCCATAATAATATAAAAGGAATAAAATTTTTTCATAATATATTTAGGTAAAAATAGTTGTAATAATATTGTTAAAAATAAATATAACTGAAGAAATAATTGAAATTAATTATAATATAGAATTGAAAACAATTTAATTATTGTAACCAAATAACAAAAAATCTACATTATGATTTTAAATAGTTTCTGTAAAAAATAAGTTTTTATATGATTTACTTTTAAATAATAAATATCTTTGGGGAAAAATAAATTCTTCATAATATTATATTATTAGCATGAATTCAAATAATAATTGATAGGAAACAAAAATAAATATAGTAAATATATTAAAAAGTTATATTATTATAAGAATAATTTTAAATACAATTTGATCAAAAAAATAAATTTTAAATTAATAAATTTTATAAGTGTTTTATAAAAAATTGAACATGATATTTGAATTTATACGAAAGATATTAGTTTAAGATGAATTTTTTGACTTCTTCTGGAATAGTTTTCTTTTAATTAAAATGGTAAAAATTCAATTCTAACAAAAACCATATCATTAATAACTAAATCATGAAGAATGAATGAAATAAATACATATAAGTATTTTAATTAGAGATAATATATATTTATTGAGAGTTTTTTTTAAATGTTGTGTTGAATTTATAAGATCATTGTTTAATTTTTGAGAAAAAATTAGAATAGTTTAGAATAAAAAGTATTTTTTCCTTATATTAAAAATTAATTTCCATCACTAGTATAAATTTAATATTCAAAAATTGATTTCATATTTTAGACCAATATATTTTATTTTATAATAAGACGAATTTTTTTTAGGAAAAAAAGTACTAATACTGCGATTAAATTTATTGTGCAAGATAATGGCGAAAAATTATCTTAAAAAAACACAAAAAATTAGTAATTTTTATCTTATAAAATAAATTATTATATTATTACCATGACCATAATCGATTTGTAAAGTTGATTTATAAAAATATTTTAAAATTAATTATGTTGGTAAAAAATTAAAATTTTAATTGATATCAATAAATTATAAAATTTGTTTCCAACATAAAAATTTTCCAAAATATAAAATGATTCAATATGAATGTTAAATCTATATTATATAAAACTATAATTATACAAGTAATAGATTAAACTTCGGTTTTTAACCTAAAAAATTTCTTATACTAGATATATAATTTTTTTTAATAAATTCTAAATTTTATGATTAAAAACTAGTTATCACGGTGAAAACCATATTGATATATTTGAGAAAATCTATTGAAAAAAAATACATGATAATGTTTTTAAAGTATGATTATTAGTGAATGGAGGAGGCTTTATCGACATTATAACCCTCCCAAAATTCATTATTTTCCAAATTTTAATCCATTTACCCATAAATAGTGTAATTTCATTATGAAAAATGATATGGATATCCTCCAAAATAGATTATTCATCATTCATAAAATGAGATAACATACATCATATTTATTAACCCATTCAAGAGTATTATCTCTTCATAAGAACTACCGTAAAATTTATTATATTGTTTTTCCACTTATTAAAGGCCCATTCCTTTTAAAACATTCATTATAAAGAGCATCAAGGTGTTACTAAAAGGATTACATTCAAATGTATAGGTTTTGTTCTCAACCAAATATTTTTTTTATTTTCTTCTTCTACCATATAAACTAGTTTTCCTAAAATAAAAAATGAGAAAATATATATTACTACTATTTTAAAACGTCATTATGCTGATGGAATATAAATTTTAAACCCTCATCCCAACCATATAAGTATCAAAATTGTTTCTTATGTTATATATGCACTATCACATCCATTATAAACATGAGTTTTTTTTCATAACTATAAAAAAAATGACTTAAAATGATTACTAAATTATTAAAAAGTACATTTAAAACAATATTATAATTTCTAATGCAATGAACATTATATCCTATATTACATTCTATTGAAATGAACGTGTCACCAATATATTTTTAATGACTACAAACTCAAATAATGTAATTCATTTTTTTAACAATATTTTTTTATTATTTATAAAAATATATATTATAAACATTTACCACCTTTATATTTAATAATACTATCATTAACATTATTTAGTAATGTTATTATTACAATAGTATCAAAATTTTAATAATATATTCTTATTAAATATAAAATATCTTTGTTTGGATCATCTTGACTAACAAACAATAGTATAATTTTATGTCATGGAAAACTGTGGAAACAAAATTATTGATGTTAAAATAAATTAATTATGGAATAATGTTTCCTTTTTGGTTGTGTAAATAATATACTAAAATTTATGTTATCATTATTACCACTTGTTTTCAATAAATTTGTTTATATTCCTCAATTAACCTCACCAACACCATCATGATAAAAAATATTCTTATTTATTAATATTAGAAAATAAAAATTAATTATAAATAAATATTTTTTTTATCATAGAAAGTTCTTGAAATTATTTATTTTCAATTTGAGTATAACAATAATCTATGACATTATGAAACTAAAACTATTCTAAAAATTCATTAAAATAAAATTAGATAATGAAAATAAAATATTAATAATGATATTATTTGAAATAAATGATAATAAATGATGTTTATAAAATGAAATTTTTTTATTAAGGTTATTAAATATTTTGTTATGATAATTATTTTTATGATAGAGGATTTTAGAACACATTATTCTATGTTCTATTTATGTTTAGTGTTATTTTCCTCTATTTTGAATTTAGTTATACATGTTTGATATTGTGAACTATCACATTTATTATATGATGAATTCACTAGGTTTCTAAATTAATAAATAATTAATATTCCTCATTTATTGATATATTAATTTCCAGGTCACAATAATCCAAATTTAATCATTTTATTATTATGTTAATAATATTCTAAGGGGTTACTATTTAATAAAAATTTTAAATGGGGATTATCTATATATATTAATCTATCTCGAGAATGTAAAATCATTTTATTTATAGAGTACCCTATTTTTATTATCTTCTATTAATTATTGTAGTTTTATGTACACCACAAGACAATATGATATATTCAGTTTTAAATATATTAATCCTCTATCACACCTCGGGGAACACACAACACCATGTTTAATTGAACTGTAATTTTGTATACAATTGTTACCCAACCCTCACATTGGATGTTAGGAATAGTAAAATATAATTATTAATAGTATAAATTTCACACATATATAAAATAAACACATTGCTTATAAATTGATTATAAATTATTACAAAAATCATTCGAAGGGAAAAGAATTTTTTTATAAACATTATTTTTATAAATGGTGATTTTGATGTGCTGTATGGACACATTCTAATATCAATTTTCTATTTTTAAAAAAAAAAAAAAATTCATATTTTTGTAATGTAAATATAAAAATTATATTTGGGGGATTCGTTTTGAATTTTTTGAAATGATTATTTTTTAATGAATATTTATAAATAATAATTTTTAAAAAATACTAAATTTATATTTTGTTTATTAAAAAAGAAAAAGCCTTTTTTAAATTAGTTTCAGATGTGAATAAGTTAAATAATATTTAAATTTGACTAATTTATTTCATTTTAATCTATTTTATATTAAATTATGATATAAAAAAATTTTATTCTTTGGAAGGGTATCCATCCAAAAAATCATTTTATACTCATATTTAGGTTTAATTTTTAATTGAATTATTCTATATATGATTGTTGAATTTTTAAAATTGGGTTCAACATCTTGAATAAATATAATTTATATTATCCATTATTTTCATTTTAATTTATTACCACAATAAATAGTGAAATTAGTAAAAAGCCATTATCGTGGTTATAGTGAAAATGTGTTTATCAGGGGTTAAACTCAAAAATAGGGGCTAAAAATGAAAATAAAAAATAAAAACACATTTTAATTCCAAATATAGAACTGTTTACCTAAATAGTTATATAATAAACGTTTTTAGTTCATTTTTATTTGAATAATGTCGGTAAACATTATTATTTTAAAAAATTAAATGTTTGTCATGTCCCCCACATATAAAATGCCACACCCTATCATCTCCACATCATAAGTCCAAAATACAATTATTAGCCCAATACCTAAATAATAATCCTAAATTAATCCCTGTAAACATCCTATATGACTTTTCTGGATCATACATCCATTATAGGAATGACTTGTATTCAAAATGATAGAAGTTTTCACAAAAAGTGGAAAAGTTCTTAAATGAAAATTTTAATTTTATATCCTATTCAACATCCTTCTATTATTCTAAAAATATGATTCAATAAAAAAAATTATTTTATATATACTTAGATGTCGATATTTTATTGTAATAATGGAAACTCATCCACACATGCAACAAATGGAAAATGAAATCGTTAATTGTGTGTGTGGCTAACTATAGCCTCATGAACTGACAAATTTATTTTTTCATCAAAACATTTATGGATAAAATGTTTCTATATAAAATATTTTAATGATCATTATGATATTATCATACGTAATTAATTATTATATCACATATACCTTATTAATGTACATTTTTTGGAAATACAATAATGTCGCTCGGGGGTATGACGGACTACAACCTCATTAAGTAATGAGATACATGTTTAAATTATGATTTTACAATAATGTATTCAGGATAAATATAGAATAATATATTTAATATTTATGACATAAAAATATTTATGGAAATAAAATATCACTTATAACTTTGTACCTTCCAATGTTTTGGAAAATTATGTCATCACTCATCTGTACTAAGTGATTACGACCCCCACATATCATGTGAAATTTTTTTCATTTTTTACATGGTCGATAATAAGGATTTATTTTATGAATAATAATTTTATATATGAAATAAAAATGTTTCTATAAAGATTAATTAATTTTTATTCTCTATTAGTTCTATCCATCGAGAAATACATGGAAAGAACAATCAAGTGTACGTGTGACATACCTCTTCCACGAACAATGTCATCCATTTTATATCTATATGATTTATAGATCAGATTAAATACATATATAATAAATAAATTTAATATTTATATAATGGTTAACATTATAGTTATTATTTAACCAATTAATATTTAATATTATTAAAATTACTAAACCAAAACATACATGAAATCTGAATTAACTATGACCCAAAATAGTGATTCAAACAACGAATTGTCAATAAATGAGTGATAAAATACAATAATTAAGTCATATATAAAAATATTTATAGGATTATTAATTTTTAAAATATGTATTATAAATATATATATATTATGAAGGAGGTTAAAACGTGTAATAAAGAAATTGAACCTGATGTAATGGTTTCCCATCTCACTTTTACTTCTAGGAGACATATACCATATTCACCAATTTTTATATTATGTGTAAGATATAGTTACATATTATATTATATATCATTAATTTCATTATATTCTAGGAATTTTCCATTTCATTTTATGATAATTCATTCATGGGTCTTAGGATTTATGTGTTACCCAAGTTGTAGATGTTTATTTTAATGTATCTTAATTATTTGGGATTATTTATGATTAAGACTCCAAAGATGGAATTATTTGGTTTTTCCATATTAAACCAAATCTGTATTATTTTCCTATTATTATTCATGATGTATTAAAGTAATATTTCTATTTCATCTCTTTTAAAGAAAACGTGATTGAAATTGTTTTATGGAGAAATATTTTATTTCCCTCTTTAGTCAACAACCCATTTTTTCATATCCATGTTTTCAGAATATTTTTTCAAAAATTTCATTAAATTCTAAAAATGATTTCATAAAAAATTAAAAAAAAAATGTTTGTTTAAAAGGATTAATTAATGAATTATTTCTGTGGATTCTGAAAAGAGGCATCTTTTATCACTTTTACAAATGTGTTAGTGAAACGTTTTTCTTAATATTCATTGAATATTTTATTTTTGAATTGTATTTTCAAATAAAATGTATTTTCATCATAAATATTTTCAATGTGTTTTTTCCATATTTAAA
Source organism: Viscum album (assembly GCA_963277665.1). Classification (NCBI taxonomy): domain Eukaryota; kingdom Viridiplantae; phylum Streptophyta; class Magnoliopsida; order Santalales; family Viscaceae; genus Viscum; species Viscum album. The sequence continues at coordinate 407,607,556 of OY728128.1, read as the reverse complement.
AATGGAATCAAAATTTATTTATATTATTCTCCATCTAGAATAAGTTATAATTTATCTATCTTTATAATTTATCTATATTTTTCATAATCAATTTGACCATAGAGGTACTATTTTCATACCAATCTCGATATTACTATGAGTGGTTTATGATTATGTTTATTGATTGGGGATGGTTTTAAAATAACATATTTTAGGGTTATTAATATAAATTTAATTCATATTATGTTTCACCCCATTCATATGAGTAATAAATTTGACAAAGTATGTGATTGGAGAGGCCATTATAGTCCCTCGATGCATTAGATAGTCTTATTAGTCAAAATAGCATTTGTATTTGGCTATGGAATTATTCATTTATTTAAGTTTCCATTAAATGAGGCATTGAAGATATTATTATGATTTATTGAATTCTGAATTGCCTCATAATGAGTAGTTATTGATGTCCATATTATTATTAGATTAGTTAAAATATATATGGCTAAGTTGAATGCTTATTTAATTATTTTAATGGAATTAATTTACACTTATTTATTTATGGAAAATTATTCATCATGTTCAAGATATTAAATAAACAAATCATGTTTGGTCTATTTACATTGAAATATTAATAATGAATTATATATTCAATATTTCATCTGATGTATGAATTCCCTTACCATGAATTAAATCTAAACCTTTTCTTATGATCCCTTTCCCATGAATGAGAAAGTCAACATTTATGAATGATGTGAAGGGATATTCTAATGAGAATGTGAATGTACTAAATTAAAATTCAATGATATATTTAATATTTTAATTAAAATATTAGATTCAAGTATTTAAATTGTTTAATATGACTAATTAACTATTATTTCCATTGAAATATGACTACTTGTGTCTTCTTCAAATTAAATAATGTTTCAACCAAATATAGGCTACTAGAATTTCTATCATTATAGATTGTATCATAGGATGTTGGGTAGAAAACATGGGATTTATATTTAGGAAAAAATAGATTAAGTAACATAGTCATATGATAAAATTTTAGGAAATGTATAGATGAATGTACAAATTTTATTAAGGTAGATATTTTTGGTTTTTCATAGAAAAATATTACTATCTAGATACTAAAAGTGGACTTGGTTCTAGAATAGAAGTATGTATGGGTAAATAATAAAAAAAGGTGCATCAATATTGACGAGGGTATTTCCTATTATACGACAATGGTATTTTTATACACCCGGTTTGACATCGATAGTTGATATTCTGGGGTAAATTGACATACTATTTTCAAACCTTAATGAATTATTAGGATGTATTTTTATGATTGGAAAAAATTTCAAAAGAATTAATGTTTATGATTATGAGAATATTTAAAATTTTCAAATTGTGTTATATATTTCACTAGTTTTACAATTTTAGATTAAGTTTCATATTCCTATAATTTAATATATTATATATCTTAATATTGTAATTGTTCCTATTTGTAGGAATTTTAAATGTATGAATGTCTATACCCCGTATATGGATTTCACCCATGGGATAGATAATGAATATGGAGTGGGAGATATAGATGGAACTAAACAAATAATAATCATATTTGAAAAACCGACTCTGGTTATGTGTAATAACTTTGACTTTATCGAGTATCTTTCTGATCCACCAAGTGGTGTAACAATTCTGTTCTTATTCATCTTTCTGAAACCTCCATCACTCAATGAGACTATAAAACTATTTGAATAAATGAAATTTACATGTTACTTAGAGAAGAAATTTCTCTAATTGTGAATCATTGGATGGAATAATGATTTCATGAAATTTGTCAACTATATGGGGATTCCGATAAATGGTGTTCATTGATTCAAAATATTAATGATAATGAATAAATAGTAAATATATACTGTAAGGATAACAAGGTACTCTTCTTCAAAAAATGTTTTCGATGGATGAAAAAATACGATATATAGACACAGTTCATATATCATAGAAAATGATACATTAAATTTTTAACATATGTGATGAAAACATTACAAGGTTACTAAGTCATGTTATGGACAATGCACATAAAAAAAGAGTATAATTGAACATTTAGTTAATGGTCATTAGTAAATACTTAAAAGGGTAATATTCTCTAAAACTATCTCATCACACATGGACAAAATATCATATCTTATCCTGAAAGGTAATGATTTTTCAATATCATAAGTATTAAATGAATCGAAATATAATATTATTGTTTTTGAGAACATTAGAAAATGAAATTTTGAAGAAGGGAATAAGAGTAGGAAGGAATTTTTCTTTTTTAGTAAATGTGGAATGAAACATACTAAAATGTGTTTTTTAGGAATTAGTTTTTTTTAAAATGTGTTGAGAAATTACATTATGATAATGAAATAAATGGTAGTAAATATGCAACAATGTGTAGTGCTTCAACTATATTTATATGGGCCACTATGTGAATGATTTTCCTAGACATATAAGGAAAGTACTATAGTATATGAAAATGGAACAAGGATATTATATGTGATTTCAAAATATATGGATGAAGTTACTAAAGGGATAGTTGCAGATAATTTAGTCATATTATTAAATTTACATATAAATTATTTAATTTAGTAACATCGATCTCTTTAATATCTATCATGTATTCCATTGAATGTATATACAAATGGAATAATAAATCCAAAATCTTAGTGTATATTCACTAAAATTAATAAGTGTTAGTATACTCCTATTATTTAACATTATCTTTCCTCATTTTCTAATACTATTATTATAACTATGTTGGATTTTTATATAATCAATGTATATAATGGATTTCAAAATATGGTGAAAATTTTTACCACCAAGAGAATTCAGTTATAATTCATGATAATGATATATATTTCCATATATTTATAGGTTATACTTTATCAGATGATTGAGGTTAAGATCCACCCGTAATATATATTTTTAATTAGATTCATGATGAAGAAAATAAATGTCCATCTATGGATGGAAAAAGATATATTAATATTGTCTATGTATATATATTATTTTAACACATTGATATATTTCTCAAGTAATTTCATGGACAACAACTAGAGCATTAAGTTGATTTTCCCTATAAATTAATCCTTAATGAAAAGGCAATATCAAATTCTCCCTAAATAATGGCCATTGTGGAATTTGTAGAGATGATGAAATGAATAATGGATTTGTGTGATAAGGGACTTATATGACATATTGTCTCAAAATAGGGATCCCCATTTAATATTTCTCTAGAGAAACACATATTTATGAGGTTTTGTATTGATTTTAGGGAAATCGATACTATTAAACTAATGAAAAATTCCCCCTACCTTTAATTAATGACTTATTTTATCAACATCATTATGATCATTATTTTTCAAACATTGAACTACATTCTAGTTATCATCAATTATTGGTAATGTGTTAATATATTCAAAATCTAATATTTTGAATGAGGTATTGGAATTTTGAGTTTATAGTAATTCTATTTTCATTGACTAATACACTCTTTGTTGTCATGGACCGAATGAATATATTATTCCTGGAATATCTTCGAAACATTATTGTGGTATTTATTAACGATATATTTTAATTCAAAAAAATATATGAGGAAAATTATAATATATTTAGTATTATTCTTGAGAATCATAGGAGAAATTATATATATTCAAAATATAGAAATTGTAAATTATGGAATTAGATATTTTTTTTCCAATTGAATATTGTCTCAATATATTGAATCCCAGATTATTCATTAATGATAAATAGTTCAAGAATGGCCTAAACTATTAAACATTATCCAAGTACATATATTCATTATTTTTCTGGCTAAATATCATTGATTTGATCATGATATTTCCCTATTGGATAATCTATTAACAAATATTAGATGTAAATGGTTTAATCTCATATAGATAAATCAATTTGAATAATGGTCTAAATAATTCAAGTGGTTGGATAATGTATCGATTGTGAGTATAAAATTAGGAAATTATTTGTTTTTGATATATAGTAGTTCATAGACAATGGTAAATGGTGTTGTATTTTTATATATTTATAATATTTTTACATTATGACGCAAGATAGTTTAATGATTGATGAACACAAGTATCCAAACTATGATCATTATTTTTAATTCATAATCATTTATTTAAAGATATTGACAAATTTTCTCTATCGTGAAGAGTTTCAGATAATCATGGATCAAAATATTTTTAAATACTTATTTTCATAGAAATAGATCAACCTATGGAATATTAGATTCTTTGAGCTACTCATTGAATATGATGGGAAATACCCTATAAACATGTGAAGTAAAATAATGTAGTAGTTACATTGAGATGGAATGATAATAGATTTTTTAATAAAATAATGACTGAGAAGGATAGTATGTGTATGGATTTAGTTAATATTGATATAGGTATCATTATAGAAGGGTTAATATAAATAATTTTTAAAATTATTATTAAAACATGTTTTTTTAAATGATAAAATTTTCTCAACCTAACTATGTAAATTTTCAAAATAAATGTATGTTTGTGTGTCATAGATAGTATTCAAATGCTTTCTAAGAGGACCGAGTGAATAAATTTGGAAATAGATTATATGTTCTATCTATACCAGAGTTGTAATGTTAATTTTTGGAAGATTATATCTCCCGAAATTTCACTATATACCATGGTAGAATCATGATCTATTTATATTTGAAGGAATAATTTTTTTGTCTAATAAGAATCAGGAAATTAATGATGATGTGCCCACATTTTTTATTTTTCAGAAGGTGATGGATTAGAGACAACCCACTAACAGATTCACGAAACCTATACATATTCATATGTTCAAATTGGATGACATTACTATAGAAATTTCCATTGGATTCTAAAAAAATCCATGGATGAATTATGTAATATGTGTTCTTTATAAACAATATAAAAAATATATGAAATTACATAATATAAGAGAAGATTTAAATATTGTGCACCATGAATGTCTTCTTATTTATAGTATTTTATTACTTCAAGGAACACCACTTCAAATTATATCTAATCCTGATCCAGTATTTACATCAAAATTTTTGAAGTGTCTTGAGAAATTTCATGATACTATGCTTACTTTGATCACCATTAATCATCCTAAAACTATTGGTCATTTTGAATATACTTTTATAATAGTAGAACAAATATGAGGTCATGATCTACTAACATTCATGTTATATGGGATCTGTATTTAGAATTGTTGGAGTTCATTGATAAAAATAGATTATATTCATTCACTACTAGAAATTTGAGTATTTGCGATGGGATCCGGTCGCAAAAACCCTTTTGCGGCGGGGGCCCATCGCAAATAGCCCATTGCAAAAAATAGCATCGCAAATACTATTTTTAGTGATGGGACCGTCGCAAAAATTATTTTGGATGTGATATTATTCCATCGAATGTTTCTTATATGTTATAAACCATTTGCGATGGGCTGGTTGAAAAAATGTTAATGCGACGGTAAAGAAGCCCGTCACAAAAATACTTTTCAAAAATATATATAATCTATCTGCGACGGGCCCCCCGTTGTAAAATAAATTGTCCCAAATTATAAATGAATTTAAAAATCAATATTAGAATTAATAAAATAATAATAAATATAATAAATATTAATATTACCGAAATTTTGAATTACTTAATACAATAAATAAATACTAAAATTTTGATTAATGTAAAAATAACATTAATATTATTAAAATAATAAAAAATTTATTAAAATTATAAATCTTCCAGAAAATATATAAGAAAATAAGAAAATATTATATTTATTATTATTATTATTAAATTATAAAAATATTAAATAATACAATACTAATAATAAATATAAAAATATAAAAATATTAAAAATACAAAAAAATTATGCAATATTCACCCTAATATAAAATACAAAAACTGTAAATTTTTCTTACTACAAAAACTGTTCAATTCATATTTTTTGAACAGAACAGATAAATCACTCGGGGGTAGCCTTATTGAGGAGCTAGAGGAGCTGGAGGAGATGGTAGAGGAAAAACCATCCCTAAACTACGAGTCAGACGACACATTAAATGAATATGATTGTTTTGTTGTTGCTGCCATCGATGCATGTCCTCCTATTACTGTAGCTGCTGCTACTGAAGCATCTCTTCCTGCTACTTTTCAAACACTCTATAAGCTCTGTTTAGCTCATAACTTCTCTGGATACTATGACCCGTAAGATGATACTTATCCATGATCTTCCATCGATCTATACACTGACATCATATCATTACCATAATAAATCTCGGTAGTCAAATGAGAGTCTATAACAACTACTCAGACCTTCTCGAAGGCATAATAGGTCACCTGCATCCATACCGCCTCATCAAAATTATGGGAACTAGTCTAATCAGCCATCTTTGCCTGACTCTCATCTCATGTCTAAGAGGTCGCAACCTCATATGACTCCTTCGTTTTCAATTTGAAATTAAAATATTGAAAATATATTATGCATTGAATTTTAAAAAAATAAAACAAATAAAACTAACAATAACTTGACGTTTACGATCACCTTAAATCTCTCTAGTGATGGATCACTGTACATCCTTCGATAAACATCGTACACTGTAATATCAGGTTGCTCAACTACCTATATGAATATAAAATAAAGTGAATGTATGTAATGTTATATAAAATATTGAAGAAAGATACTTACCAGATGCTCTCTATGCATACTAAATGTACGGCTACCAGCTCTCTGTGTCGCCTCCTGTCTCCCCCAGTTTTGTTAGCCCAATGAATATATTTTTTGAAATACACTACACAACCAGTGTGAATATAAACCATACCACACATGAGATGAAATTTACTCTTGTCTGTGGGCTATACACGACTCATCAAATATTGTTGCTCCTACATTCTTATAAGATGTCCTTCTCAAATTTTGAAAACATTGATGGAAACGCTCATGCATAGAAATCTATTTTTCCTCATTGATAGAGCCTTGCATTCTATCATCGATGGGATACCAGAAACCCAACAAATAATTTATAATATAATTTTATTAATGAAAATAATTTCTAAATAAATGTTATTTATTTATATACCAGCCATTGATTTACCATATTAGGCTACACATCAACGAGAATCTGTTCCCATGTGATCCATGGATGAGTAAAATATTTTCACAAGATAGCACTCCCCTGTCCAAAATAATTATGACTAAAACAGTGAAAAAAGACAAAATAATCAAACTATTTGTATATAAATAAATTAATGAAATCTAACTAAAATACACAGGATATCACACCTCTCTGTGTGTGGATAAAAACAATGATATGGATTCCTCTTGTGGATAGGGTTATGAGTCATAAGTTGTTCAAAACTGCTCCCCATACGAGTATCCTTTGATTCGCCTTTAGCTTGACATTCAGATGATCCCAAATAATCCTCATCCAAAGGTAGATCATCCTTTTCCAACTCACGATGTATATCAAGGTCCATCTAATACAAAAAATTATTGTTGTTAATAGATTTTTGAAAATAACTATTACATATTTATATATATTAGTTATGATTATAACTATCATTTTATTTTGTTAATGTTGACCTCCATCATCATCTTCATATCTAACGATGTCAATGTCATCATATTAATCATCAGCATCATCAATATCTATATGAGTTTTAGTTTCATCATCTCTTTCAATTTCAAATTCATTTTAACATCATCGCCACCACCATCCTTTAATTTTCGGTGTCATCATCGATATTCATGTCTCTTTGTGAAAATTTTAGATTTTGAGTAGTCTCATGACGAATTCGATTCCATGTACTTCATAAGAACCACATTTAGCTATGGGAATCATATTTTCCCATGATTTCATTTTATTTATGCTCCACTAATCTCCCAGGTCTCATAAAGTACCATAATACTTTTCTTAATATATTTTATTTTCCTATTGAACTAGTAAAAATGGTTCATTTACTGCAAGAAAAATTTTATATTTAATCTTGACTATTCCATGAATCAGATGAACATGTAAGCCTCTATCAATTTTTAAACACCAACATATAAATAATGTTATGTAGTTTTTTCCTAGATAACATAGTTCAATAATTTCATCCAGTATGCCAAAAAAGCCAACTTCAGTTTCCCTATTATGCGATTCTCTCATGAAAATTCAACTGTCCATTGTTTTTTATTCTCCATATGCATGTGTATGAAATCTAAAACCATTCACCACATATGCATTATAATAATTAACCATTTGGGTTACCCAGTATACACAATCACTTATCAACTATATCAATATGTTGAGATAAATGAAAATTTTTAAAACAATTATCAATATAAATAATAATTAACTGAATTGATATGTTTATCCATCAATTACTTATGTTAACAATTTTTTAATCCATTAAGAAATTTTTTTATGTAGACGTTCTTTAAAAGTATATGGAGTAATTCTTGGAAGATGTTTCTTGATATCATTATCATATAACCTTCAAATAAAATAATTTTACTTACTGTAACATAAATTATGGAAAAAGTGGTAGAATCATTCATAGTACAAATGATGTAATTTATTCACAGTTGAGAAGAACACATGTATGAGCTCTATGATGTTTATCATCTGAAAACCATCATTCATGAAATCAACCAAAACCAATATTTAGCTGACTAAAAATTGAAAATTGATTTTTCATTTCATCATCATCATTCTCCTCATTCTGTCCCATGTGGTTTTGTTTTTAGAAAAATTCAAATTCAAAATAATGAGAGCTGAAAATTGAAATTTTCACATATAAATAAGATTCGGCAATTAAGCCTTCAACTTATGCTTTGTTACATACATTTTTCATAAATTTCTCCATGCATCCCATAAATGGGTACACCCATCGAAACTTTACCTGACCTCATCATTTAGCTTCATGTGGAAAATTTAATATCATATGTTCCATTGAGACATTGAAATAGGTGGAAATATTTTTTCCAGTGTACATATAATGACAACAAAATCTTCTTCTAGTTTACTTAGTGCATTATAGTATCTTGTCTCCAAAAAAATATCTTTAAAACAATATGATTTGTTTGTTATTTAATCTCAAATCATTGAATTCAAGAAACCTATATATCAAATTGGAAAAAAAATTCATTATAACATGACAATAATTAATTTTTAATATGGTAATATGATAATTCTTAACACATCTACCCAAATTTGAAGCATAGCCATCTAATATTCTCAAATATAGAATCCATGGAAAAAATAATAAGAGACTATCTTTGGACAATGTATAAGCTATTTTTTTCTTTCATTAACCTCTGTGATCTGAGATTTTGTAACACTTCATGTTCTGGTCATCTGCAAATTTGGGCAAGATCTAATCATTTCGTTACATTGTCATTGGACATACATGATGTATCCACAACATTATGAAACAATTAATCAAAATAGTTCTTCTCAATATTCATGGCTTCAAATATCTGGAGGAGCAAAAATCAGACCAATGTGGAATATACCAAAAAATGATTCGTTTTTTCCAATTATGCTCTTTCCAAACCCCATGATTTTCGGTTGGTTTACTGTTTGACCAAATTTTATGGGAGTTAATGAAAATACAACGGTCATTAACTCTTTACATGAGATCATTTTTAGAGGTTCATCCAATTCAATTGTGTCTTTTCTGAAATGAGATTTGTTCCTCTGAAAATGATGATCGGTTGGAAGAAATCAGCAATGACCATCAAAAGAGAGAGGGTTTTATCCATGGACGATCATAAAGTATTTATTGTCTTTAATATAGTAAGAAAATGAATTTGTGACATGTGTAATTGAGGAGGATAACATTACATATACTGAGAAGTAACTAATTATCCACATTAATGCAGCTTTTAATATAAAATTTTGTTTTGCAGCAACATCATATGGACAAAAACCATTAGTCCACAATGAATTTAACTCATCAATCTATGGTTTTAAATAAATATCTATATTATTTTTTTGATTTCATGAACTTAATAAGGTCAAAAGGTAATATGGCTTCTTCATCAACATCCATGTAGGTAAATTGTACAGTATTATAAAGACAGGCCAACATGATTACAGACAACCATACGATCCAAAAATACTAAAATCTTTTATTGAATAACCCAATCAAACATATTGGGATACTAATTTAAAATATGGATGCTAGTTGTCAAAATTTCTCCACCATCAAATAAACAATTCAAGATTTTATCAGTTGAAATCATGTTTTTGTGCCATGAAATCATTGACGCTATGTTCTGAGACATAAACGAACATTACAACCTAGGTGTAAGGGGGAAATATCTCAACTTTTTATCAGGAATTGGTCTAGACATCCCCTGTTGAGCTTCGTTATACCTTGATTTTCCACATGTGGGACAACTATCAAATGACTCAGTTTCATGAGAATATAAGATGAAATCATTTGAACATGCATGAATATTTCGATAACTAAGGCCCAGATTACGAACCATCCTCTTTCTCTCATAGTAATTTTCATGAAACACATTTCTTTCATGTAACAATGTTTTAACCAAAGAAAATATATAATCATAATAATTGTATAACGTTGTATTTTATTATTTAATAGCCACAAATTTTTCAACCTCTTCTAATTTTCATATCTTGCAACTAGGATATAATTCATCCTTATTAGACCTCATCAACTCATAAAATTCAGATGGTTCCAACTTAGGGGTGAAATCAATAGCATCATGTGTTTCAGATAGTTGAACATATGGACCTGTAACATCATGTACTAAATTTTGAAAACCTGATGGATCTAGAATCATGTTATTATTATCTTATATGGAACAATTTTCACCATGTTTATACCAAAAAACATAATTTGGTTGAAAACCAAACCACAATAGATGTCCCACAACCTTGTCAAATGTTTCAAACGTTATCAAATCACATTTTTTACAACGACACTTAATTGTGCCTTCTCAAACTAATTTTGGTTTTGAGGATTCAAATGATAATAAATCTTCAACACCATCAATATATAAATGATTTAAACAAGAACCATTTGTATTTCTGCGCTGATTTATTGAAGTGATGTCATCTAATAATGATTGTTGTTTACTTCCTTATTAGATAATTTTCTACAAAATATAAAATCATTACTATTTTTGAGTAATTTGAAATATGAAAAACACTATCCAAGAAAGGAAGATAAATAATTACAACTACCTTTTAATAATTACCATTAATTTTGGGTGACACAATTTCCCATGGATTGACGACTACCCTTTTTCTGACGACTCATTTACATGAAAAATTCTCACATGGAATTCACACTAAAGAATATTCTCGAAGGAATTATTATTCATTCTCATGTATATAATAATGCATAAGCGTACATTCGAGCATATTTAACATTCTAACATTAGTGTGAAAAAGATAAAAGTAATTGAGATGTCAGTCAAAGGAGGCCCCTTTTCATCGATGAATCTTCTTCTTGTAACTCTCACTACCTAAAAACATTATAAAAATGTGGTCTTACGAATGCATTTTCTTTGTCATGCATACGAGACTTTTTATGAATATGTAGAAGCATAATTTTCATAATGTTTTTAGTTGGTGAGAGTTGAAAGGAGAAGAGACATCCTTCAAAAGGAGGGTCTTTAATCCACTAAATATTATGCAAAGTTATTCATATTTATTAATATTTATTCAATTGATTTTATAGCTAATTATTGCTAATTATTGCAAACTAGTGCATATTATTGATAATTAGTTCTAAATAATTCTAATTTTTACTATTTGTTGCTATTTATTTCTAATTTGTGCTAATTATTGCTATTTATTGTTATTTGTTCCTATTTATTTATATTTATTTCTATTTATGGCTATTTATTTCCATTTATTGCAATTTATTGAAAATTATTACAAATTATTGCTAATTATTTATAATTATTGCTAATTATTACTAATTATATCTATTTATTGCTATTTTTTCTAATTTTTTTTAATTATTGATAATTATATCTAATTATTGCTAATTATTACTATTAATTTCTTTTTTTGCTAATTATTGACAAATATTGCTATTTATTACTAGTTATTGCTAATTATTCCTATTTAATTGCTAATTATTGCTAACTATTATAATAATTTGATAATTTTTTCAATTAATTTCTAATTATTGCCATTATTTTCTAATTATTGGAATTAATTGCTAATTATTTCTAATTAATGTTAATTATTTCTATTTATTGATTTTTATTTCTATTTAATGCTATTAATTGTTATTAATTGCTAATTATTGCTATTTATTGCTATTTATAGCTAATTATTTCTATTTATTGCTATTTAATCTTAATTATTGCAATTTATTGGAATTAATTGCTATTTATTGCAATTTATTGCAATAAATTATAAATTATTAGTATTCATTGTAATTTATTTCAATTTTTTGCAATTTATTACTATTTATTACTATTTATTACTATTTATTACTATTTATCACAAATTATTACTAATTATTACTAATTACTACTAATTATTAGTATTTATTTGTATATATTATTATTTATTTGTATTTATTATCATTTATTACTATTTATTAGTTTTTTTATATTTATTAGTATTAATTGAAATTTATTAATATTAATTTGAATTTATTCATATTTATTAGCTTTTATTTCTATTTATTTGTATTTATTTTATATTTATTAGTATTCATTACTATTTATTACTATTTATTACTATTTATTTGTAATTATTAGTATTTATTAGTATATATTATTAATTACTAGTATTTATTATTATTTATTACTATATATTACATATTATTACAAATTATTACAAATTATTACAAATTATTACAAATTATTACTACTTATTACTAATTATTACCAATTGTTACTAATTATTACTTTTAATTTGTAATTATTAAAAATGATTACAAATTATTAATAATTATTACAAATTATTACTAAATATTACTAAATATTAATAATTATTACCATTTATTACTATTTATTTCTATTTATTACTATTTATTACTATTTGTTATTATTTATTACTAATTGGTACTATTTCTTACTAATTGTTACTAATTTCTACTAATTATTACTAGTTACAGTTAACTATTAATAATTATTACAAATTATTACAAATTATTACAAGTCATTACTAATTTTTAGTAATTATTACTGATTATTACTAATTTTAACTAATTGTTAATAATTGTTAATAATTGTTACTATGTATTACTAATTTTTTATTTATTTTTACTAATTATTACTAATTGTTGTTAATTATCACTAATTATCACTAATTATTACTAATTATTAGTAATTATTAATAATTATTATTCATTATTAATAATTATTACTAGTTATTACAAGTTATTATTATTTATTAGTATTTATTAGTATTTATAAGTATTTATTGGTATTTATTATTAGTTTTAGTATTTATTTCTATTAATTCATATTTATTAATACTTATTACTCTTTAATAGTATTTATTCCTATTTAATATTATTTATTAGTATTTATTAGTTATTATTAGTATTTATTAGTATTTATTACTATTTATTACTATTTATTCATATTTATTACTGTTTATTAGTATTTCTTAGTATTTGTAACTATTTATTAGTATTTATTTATTTTTATTACTATTTATTAGTATTTATATCTATTTATTAGAATTTATTAGTATTTATTTCTATTTATTACAATTAATTAGTATTTAATTGTATTTATTAATATTTATTCGTATTTATTATTATTTATTCATAATAATTACAAATTATTACTATTTATTACTATTTCGTAGTATTTCTTCCTATTTATTAATAAGTATTAATATTTATTAGTATTTATTATTATTTAAAATTATTTATTACTATTAATTTGTATTTATTACTATTAATTAATATTTTTATTACTAATTAATAATAGTTATTACCAATTATTTGTATTTATCATGATTTATAAATATTTATCAGTATTTATTGATATTTTTTAATATTTATTTGTATTTATTACTAATTATTAAAAATTAATACTATTTATTACTAATTGATTATATTTGGTACTTGTTTTTTTCTAATTATTACTAATTAGTGTTAATTACTATTTATTACTGCAGAATAAAGCTACTAATGACTAATTACCGCTAATTATTTTTATTCATTACTAATTATCGTTTATAATTATTAATTGTTACTAATTATTAATAAATAATTCTAATAATTTAATTTTATTATTAAAAATAAATACAGATGACCAATCAATTTAAATCTAACATAATTACAAATAATCAACAATAATTAAAATTAATATACTGAAAGGAAATTAAAAATAAATTAAATAAAACATAGATACCTTTAATCTTAATCTCTTATAATTGTTTGCGGTTTCAACACTTCTTCGTAAAAAAAAGCTAATTCTAAAAAAATTACTTTAAAATTAGAGTTTATAGATGTAGAGAGAACAAGAAATTTGAGAACAGAAGACAAAATGAAGGGGGTATATATAGGTTGGGTTAGTTGTGATGAGACTATTTGTTACGAGCCTCGTTGCAAATACCTTCGGCCGCATTAATTAACAACAGCTGTTAAAAGGTTATTTGAGACGAGACACATCGTAAAAAGTGATTTTCCGACACACATTTTATGATGAGACATCATCCCGTCGCAAAATGTTGCTTTTACTACCGTCGATTATTTGCGGCAGGTCCCCTTGCAAATACCATTCGGGCGTTGAACTAGTTGCAATGAGGGATCTCCCCATCGCAACTAGATCTTACAACCTCACGTCATTTGTGACGGGCTGTGCCAACCGGTCAGAAATACTCTTTCATGTTGTTTGGCGTGTAAACCGTGATAAGTTGTGCATTACATTTTTGTAAAGGGGAACCTATCCCCGTTGAAAATTATGGGTTATTTGTGTTGGGTTGATCAGACAATAAAAAATATCCTCTTCAACGGACTATTTGTGGAACGATTTATTCTCATGGAAAATAGTCTGCTGCAAATAATGGGTTTCCTATAGTGATGTATTCAAATGACTTTTTAGGAAGAATTATATAACAAAAGATGCCATATGAAAACCTTCTAGGTTGATGATTGTGAAAGGAACCTTGTTTTCCTAGAAACAAATGATGAGAAAATGAAAATTGTATATATTATTCAATCTAATTTCAATGAAACTCAATTTATACCACACATATGTAATGTTAACCAATGGAATGATTTGGATTTTATGTTGGAGACAAAAGTTTTCTGAAAGTATCACAATGGATGGGTGATATAAGGTTTAGAAAGAAGGGGAAACTGATCCCAGTTATATTGAACTTTTAAAAAATGGAATGTAGTTGGAGTAGTGGACTACTATATTTAATTCCCTCCGATTATATCTAATGTTATTATTCTATTCTATATTTCCTTTGTAAGGAAGTAAAACCTAGACCCAAAAAAATTTATCCCATCTAATGAAATTGAATTAGAATCTGACATATCGTACTAGGAACAGCTGATCTATATTCTAGAAACTATATAACTTGTATTTTGTAAACGGATGACTTAGCTCGTAATGTTTTTTTGGAGAAATCATAAGATATAAGTGGCCATATGGGAACCCGAAGTGACTTTGATGAAGAACAAAACAAATTTATTCAAAAGGTGACATTCTAAAAAATTTGATGATAAAATTTTTTATTAGAGGAATGGATATAACACCCCCCTATTTTATGATATATTTACTTTTAAATAAAATGAAACTCAATAATAATATAAAGAACACACAACCCCACGTCTAAATGTATTGTAATATTTAATACCATTATTACCTAGAAGTTGAATTTTTCATTATGAACTGGGAGAAATAAATTATAAAAATTCAATGTTTTAATCATATGTAAAATAAAAATATTGGAAATAAATTGATTAGAAATGAAAATAAAAATCATTCAAAAGTAAAATAAATATTTCTTTGAAAAAAAGGTATTTTTATAAATTTTAGATTCATTGAACAATGAAAATATAATTTATAAATACTTCTTAATACATTAAATTTTTTTAACATAAATAAATTTATAAATATGAATTTCAAAAAAATGGTGATATTTTGTGATTTTTAAGAAAAATTTATTATTTGATGAATCACAAATCAAACTACTTTTATTTATAAGTTATATATTATTTTAAAAAATATACAAATTAAAATTTTATTATAAATTATTATAAAGTAAAAGTAGTTCAAATATAAAACAATTTAACTAATATAGGTCATTAAAACCAATTTTATGTTGAATAATGATTTAATAGAGTGATAAACAGTTCATGGTTATTCATTATGAAAAAATAATTTTTTATTGCATCTAAGAGTTTAATTTTAAAATGAATTATGCCACTTTTCTGATTAAAAATTGAAAATATCCATTCAATGTTTCTAAAAATGATAATTTATATTATTTAAAAAGGTCAAATTAACTATTACAAATAATGAATAATAAGAACATTAATAAATAATTACAGTGGTTAAGGTGAAAACGGGTATCCTGGTGATTAAATTAGGAAATTATAGGTTAAAATGGATTAATATTTTTCCAAAATCCATTGTATTTATTTATTTTTTCCTTATAACCTCTCTTATTTTATAAATTCTCATTTTTGTCCTTTTTTCATGCAAAAAATATGGGTACACATTATTCTTTAAAAAAATCCAATTGTCTATGCTCCCACATTATTAATTGTTTATGCCCTCTCCTCACACATTCACACTTCCATGAAAATTTCGTTCATAAAATCCCTTAAAAATAATTTCCATACTGTAATTCCAATATCCTTTATTCCTAGGATTTATCATATTGACAAACTAGTAAATATTTTGGTGCAAACATAAAGATGATGACCGAAAAAAGGTAATACTCTTAAATGGGCGTTTTTATTTTCATTATTTTCTAAATCATTAAAATATTTCCCAAATATGAAATATTAATAACCCTCGTATCTATTATATTAATTTTTGTTATTATATAAATTTAATAACCTATATTAATCTACACTTTCATCAAATGGAAAATGAAACCATCAATCTTGTATACGGTGGACTATATCCTTGTGAACAAGTACAATTTTTTTTCTATAACCACATTTTTAAAATGGATATAATTATAGATTTAATATTTATATATTATATTAATTAAATTATTAATATTATACAATTATGATATCATATATACCTTCTTAACATCCTTTCTATCGGGGATATGATTATGTTGCTCGTGTATACGTCGAACTATTACCTTACGAAGAAATGTGATTTGTTTTTCACTTAATATTTATAAGGAATGTTGAATTTATAATATTAATGAATACATGAAATATTTATGAAATAAACATACCAATATAAATATGATATCACATCTTAATTATCACAAGACAATCCATTGGAAAAAAATATTATCGATCGTGCGTATGCATGGACTACCAGCTCCACATCACGATGTGAAATATTTTTCATTATTATTACATGGATAGTAATGAATATAATATTTATTAATATAATTTATATATTTTAAATAATTACTATATTATAATGGATATTTAATTTTTATATTACTCTCATTTAGGCATACCATAGAAAATTGAAATTGTGTTCATGTGTTCGTATGTCCCCCAATCTCAATGAACAGTGCAATCCATTTTCTATCTCTAAATTTTATTGGTTACTATAAATAAATATATAATGAATATATATGATATTAATATAACTTATAACATCATGGATATGAAGAAACCATGATCAATGTTAATTTATTGAAATTATGGAACCAAAAGGCACATGAAAAATGAATTAACTTTCATCCAAAATAGTGATTCTAACAAAGAAATGTTAATAAATGGGTTAGAAAAAAATATTTGTAAATAATTAATGGCTTAAGATATATAGTTGTGGTTATGTAAAAAATTTATAGTAGACTAAAATTTATTATACATGAGGTATTAACAAATTCATAGGATATCATACATGAGGTATGGGTTTTTCATCAAACTTTAACTTGCATAAAACATATTCCATATTAATCTCATATTCCTTTTTTGTGGTTATATGAATCCATATTGAAATGATATATCATGAATCACTTTATCATAATAGTATTTAATGTTTCATTTTTTTTATTTGTTTCATGGGTATTATTATTCAAACATTAATAATGTGGTAAGTGTTTATTTGATAGTCTCCTCATTATTTATAATTTTTTATGTTTCTATTTTTTTCTCCCATAAGGTAATTGTAACAACCCAATAGGTTTTTAATTTTTATTTCATTGAATTACTAATTTTGAAGTTTTGAATTTACCATAAATTAAAAAATATTATTATGATTTTTTGTGTTATATGAAACACCATATTGATCTTTCACTACATGATACATTTATTGTAGCTTATAGTATGTGCAACACTAAGTAAGGTTGCAGTACATGCAAGACCAAGTTTAACCTTATTTTAATAAATATCCTATATTGACACCCAATTATGAAACTTTTATTAATTTAATTTTGTAATATAAACAATATTTTTTGATTCAAAACATTGAAATTAGCCTTGTGTGTGTTTTTGTGATTGTTCTGAGAAACTACATTTTTTTATGAATAGTGAAAACTACACTTTTTTATTTAGAAACACTTTTGGATTATGTAATTATTAATTACAAAATTATATATACTTTTTTTCTAGTCAAATTAGATCAAATATTTATCATGATATACAATTTAGTTTATAATAATAAATTCTACATTGCAGTTGAATATAAAAACCTAACAAACTTTTTAACATTTTACTACATAAAAAACTCATATTTCATCCTATCTACAAGATTATTGTTAATTTTAATTTTTCAAATTATGTAATTTGAATTTTAAAAAGATGATATATAAGGTTGTAATTAGTATGGTATCTATGTTCTAAAAATATCATCTTAATATTTTGACCACGATAATTAGAAAAAGTGATTAAAATTAATTACCATGATTATGCTATCATTAAGATTTATAAGGGACTAAACCTTATTAGATAGTCCAGAAATTACCTAAAAACATGTAAAAAATAAATTGGGTTCCATCATTTATACCATATCTCCACATGGTTAGATATATATTTTTTATTGGGATATTATTAAAAAGAAGTTCCATGTAAAAATTGTTATTTTATGAAGAAGACAAAAAGACAACTTTCATTGGCATACAATTTTCGAAAAATTTGGGATATGTAATGTAACATTCCAAGTACTTAATGAATAATAGATATTTTTATCTATGTCTATTTATTAATTGGATAGTGTTTTAGAGGCTTAAAATGATAATAAATCCAATCTTAAGCATGGAATACACTAATATTTTTAAAAGATTGTTTTACTGCCTTTTGATGGAAAAACATTTTTAAATCTATATTTTGACAATTTTCTAAGCTATGTTTGTCAAAATAAACTTATTATTTATTACTGGGACATTAAAATTTACTTTGTGTTAATTTTTGGTATTTTTCTGACAATGTTCATTTTTTTAATGAATAGTGAAAAATACTGCATTTTACATCAAAACTGCTTTTTAATATACTTTATTTATATGATTAGATTATCTTTTTAATTAGTTTTAAAGTGAAATTAGAATATATTTTTACCATTTAATCCAATAGTGGTTATTGGAATTAATTTCAATTTGAAATCGGACTGAAACTAGTGTCAATCTTTTGATACTTATTGTTTCATAAGAACACGCTATTTGTCATGACAGCGGGAATTAATTATTAAATTAATTAATTTGACTTATATGTTTTGAATTTTGTAAAATATTCTTCATTTTTGAATTCATAATATCAAATATATCTTAGGGTGAATGTTTTGTATTTTTCTGAAAAACTTCAATTTTTGATAAATAGTGAAACCACTAAGTGGTACTTATAAAAACTTATTTTCCATTTAAATGAAATTTTTCCACCTTTGTGTTTTGAATTTAAAAAATCCGACATACATTGTTGCCATTAATAAGTAAATTGTGGTTCAATGAGATTAAAATAATTTTTTGGTGATTAGTAACTCTTAAGTTCTTAATCGCGATTAGAGGTAATTAGTGCATTTTAAGGCAAAAATGATATTATAATAAAATGATATGACCAAGACACATGTACTACCTTCATTGAATATGTCATGGCAGACCGATAAAATCCATGGGTCAACTTTGGGACCCCATGGAGCCCCTTTGGTTGGGAAATTACATAAATAACTTTTTATTTAATGATAAAGTAAAAATAACACAAACATGATATGTTTTACTAAAACAATATTTACATGGGGTTATACAAGTCAGATTTTTTATTATAAATAGTAATTGGAAAGATAAAAAGGTTTCATACATCATAGTATTTTTTTTTATAATTTTTAGATATCATATAAATTATATTATTTATGACATCATGATGATGCAGCAATGACCACATTATTTAACGATATAATAAAATGGAAAGATAAAGTAATTTCTAAGCTCTAAACATGACCAAAACCTATTTTATGGGTGGATTTCGAACCCTTATCACCTTACCCTAGAATTATATAAATTTGGGACCTTTTGAATTCGAAACCCTTTTTAAAATAAAAGGAAATTATCTTTACTTTCCAAGAGTGCCCCTCCTCTCCTCTTATAAAAGGCCCCCACCTCTACCTCTTTACCCACACTGCCAAAGCTATTGGCTTGTCCAACCCCTGCCCATTATGGCTCTCCACATCCCTCTCTTACTCCATGAAGCCTCACTTTGGGCAGAAGTCTTTCCAAGGAATCCTTTGAGCTCAAACTAAAGCGAGTTACCCGATTTTAAGGTAATGTCTTCTTTTGAGTCCTTTGCTTTTATTTTTCTTCTCCAATCCCATAAACTCTTTTTATTCTTTTCATTTGTAACAAATAAAGTATCTTCAATATACTAGTATGTTGTTATATTAAGGATTAAAGCTACACATACACACACCAACATATAATGGTTAAAGAATATAATGTTTCTGTGGATGGTGAATTTATGCCTCCAAAATGATGATTGTTCAACATTCATTTAACATCTTAAAAGGTGGCCATTAAGATGTAACTATATTGATATATGATATATAATATGTTTATGTTTTCCTTAAGATTATTTATTTTTCATTTTGGTCTTACCTTTATGGTTTCCATTATGGGTAAACGGGATGTCTTCATTTAAGGAAGTGCGGACTACCGCCCCCTCAAAGTGATTTGATTCGTTAAATACCATATCTAGGACGTATAAATGATGGAACTATGATATTATATATGATATTATACTTTAATTATAATATACCTTTATATCATTATGATTCCATTCTATAAAATACGAAATAGAAATGAAAGTAGCGTTCATGCGTACGTACGGCTTACCGTCTCCATGAACGGTGCATTTCATTTCTTACCTCTAAATGATTTTGTAATATTATAAATGCATGAATGTACTGAATATATATGAAATATATGATATCTACATCATGAATACCATTCTGGATATAATGGATACATGAAAAACTTGTAATTATAAAGGGCTTATTTTTGACTCAAGTACCAATTATCGTTAAAACAACCGTTATTAACATAAATAATTACATAGTGTTCATGACATTGAAATAAGTGAAATAAAATGAATAATGAACTTGAAAAAAGTTCTTAAACAAGTATAAATTAACTCAAGTTTATTATTTAGGAGATTAAAGAACGATCGAGTCATGTCGGACCCAAGGTATGGGACTTCGTCTCAATCTCCTTTCATTGAGGAATATTTTATTTTGTACACAACATTCTTTTATACGGTGTATAAACCCTTTTGACTATTAAGATTATCCAAAAAGAATCTTTTTATACGAAGCATTTTACAAAATGACAAAAGGGAATGTTTTTGTCGTACGTATGCGGTGACAACAACTTCTCCGCCGCCGTGACCATTATTTGAGTTTCGGCTACTTCTACAATCCATACCTTATTTTTAAAAGAAAAATAAATAACATGTTTTACTTTTATTTTATTTTGGTATTGAAAATTATTTTCATAATGTTTTTATATCAATGTGTTGTAATGATATCTTGTGATTGAAAGGTGGAAATTTTATGTTTCTTTTATGCATGTTTTATGTGATACGATTATGTTGAGGTTATTGGGCAATATTATGAAGACAGAAAGTTCTGTGATAAACTAAGGGCAGGTAAGCCCGATATAGCTCTCCAATGCACTGGGTAACACAAAGAGTGAAACGTTAAGGTTTCTCCGATGTGATTTAGGGAATATACTGTGATGAGTATTCCAAACGTAACCAAGAGGGTTACTCCCTATGTAAGAATGTTATGAATGCCTCAAGTTACCTTTATGTCTTAAGATTTCTATGATTTATTAATGATTTGATGAGGTATGTTAATGTTCTTATGTATTATGGGTAAAGTATGATCTCATTCTTATGTATATATGTACCCATGTTTCCTTTCCATTTTTTATATCCCTTACTGAGCTTTTTATACTCATCCCAATTATTTTGAAATTTTTTTCACAGGTCAAGGGAAAGGTACATGATATGATGCTAGTGTCAAGGAAGTGTCAAGAAAGAATCCATGTTTTATTTTAAATATGTTTCCATTGATGGAAATGAATAATACTATCTTTATGTAACCACTTTGTTTATATGTGGAATGTAATGCATGTTTTATGATCTAACTCTCTAAAAATCTAAACTCGAAAAGATCTTCAATGTGCAATCTTGCGATAACTCAAGATTAAGTAAGGAATAAGGCTGGGGCCTTATAGTTTATATAAAAGGTCGGTTTAGAAAACCCGAGGAGTTATAATTATTTTAAATGATTATCCAAAAATATTTTTTTATGGTCAAATTGAAGTGATATAGTATTAGAAGATTACCCTGTTGCTTCATCTAAGACATGTTTGTTCAGAATGGTTTTTCATAGAGGAAATAGAACAACTTTTCTGGGAAGGCATATAGAGGGAAATGAAATTTGAAATCAATATCCTGAGATGGTCAGAATCAGAACTAAACAGTTTGTTACAGTGATGGCTCAGCTGACTCAGGTGAAAAATGATGGTTGTTTTTATTAATGATATTTTGGTATTTTCTTAAAGTAAAGAGGAGTATGAAAGACATTTAAGGGTTATCTTGAAAACCTTAAAAGAAAAGAAACTATATGGAATATTCAGCAATTATGAGTTTTGGTTGCAAAAAATTTCTTTCCTTGGTCACATTGTTTCTAAAGATGGGATAACTATTGATCCTACAAAAACAAAAGTTGTGGAGGACTGGAAAAGACCCACAAATGTAACAGAGATTCATAGCATCCTTGGTTTGGCAGACTATTACCGATGGTTTGTTAGAAATTTTTCACGGTTATCTAGTCCAATGCCTAAGTTAACTCAGAAGGGTGTTAAGTTTATCTGGACAAATGAATGTGATGATTGTTTTCAAGAATTGAAATGAAGATTGGTGAATGCTCCAGTTTGGGAACATCCTTCCAGGAATGGTGAGTTTGTTATATACAGTGATGATTCATTGAAAGGACTTGGTTGCGTCCTAATGCAGAATGATCAGTTAATTGCTTATGCTTCACGACCATTGAAAACTCATGAGTTAAATTACCCTACACATGATTTGGAATTAGCTGTTGTTGTTTTCACTTTAAAATTTTGGAGGCTTCATTTGTATGGAGTAATGTGTGAAATATATACTGATCACAAAAGTTTAAAGTATATATTCACTCAAAAAGAATTGAACATGAGACAAAGTAGATGGCTAGAATTAATCAAGGATTATGATTGTATAATTCATTACCATCTGGGAAAAGAAAATAAGGTGGCTGATGCTCTGAGTCGAAAAAGTAATGCTTCATTAACCATTCTACATTTGGAACGAGATCCTTTAGTTTTTTGATTGATGAACTTTGTCATATAAGTTGTTGGTGTGGGAAGTTCTTCTGTTTTGTTTTAGGTATCAGTGAGATCATATCTATCAGATATAATCAAGCAAGCACAGAAGCAAGAAAGTGAGTTGCAGAAAAAGGTAGAGCTGGTTCAGAAAGGTATGTTGCCTGAATTCAACATTGATAGTGATTGTGTTTTGAGATTTGGGAAGAGAATGTGTGTGCCTTGTGATTCACAATTGAAGAGAGAGTTGTTATGTGAAGCTCATAGCTCTCATTTTTCAGTTCATCCATGTAGTACTAAGATGTATAGAGATCTTCGGGAGTATTACTGGTGGAATGGAATGAAAAGAGATATTGCTGATTTTACTGTGAAGTGTTTGACTTGTCAGCAGGTTAATGCGGAGCGGCAGTTACCGAAAAGGATGCATCATCCTTTAACAATTCTAGAGTGGAAATGGGAAAATATATCCATGGACATTGTTGTGGGATTACCGAAGACATCTCGAGGTAATAAAGCAATCTGGGTTATTGTTGATCTCTTGACCAAGTCTGGTCATTTCCTTGCTATACGAGAAACTTTTTCCCTAGATAAACTTTCCCATTTGTACCTTAAAAAGATAGTCAGTTTGCATGGAGTTCCTCTCTCCATTGAACCATATGAAATTCTGGAGATAGTTGGATCAGTTGCTTACCGAGTGGCTTTACCTCCAAGTTTATCTCAGGTACACAATGTTTTTCATGTTTCGATGATGAGAAAGTATATGCCAGATCCATCTCATGTTTTGATTCCAGAGGTAGTTCAGCTGGAAGAGAACCTATCTTATGAGGAACAACCGGTCTAGATTCTTGACCACAGGGAGCAAGTTTTATGGAATAAGGTGATTAATCAGGTAACGATTTTGTGGAAAAACCACATGATGGAAGAGGCAACATGGGAATCTGAAAATGCAATGACGAATAAGTACCCCCATTTATTTTATAAGTAAATAAATTGCGGGGATGCAATTTTATAAAGGGGGAACGATGTAACATCTCATGTAAGTAATGAATAATAGATATTTTTATCTATGTCTATTTATGAATTGGATAGTGTTTTAGAGGCTTAAAATTATAATAAATCCAATCTTAATCATGGAATACACTAATATTTTTAAAAGATGGTTTTACTGCCTTTTGATGGCATACCATTTTTAAATATATCTATTGACAATTTTATAAGCATTTTTTGTAATTATAAAATTATTCTTTATGATTGGGACATCAAAATTTACTTTTTTTTAATTTTTGGTATTTTTCTGATAGTGTTTATTTTTTTTATGAATAGTGAAAAATACTGCATTTTACATCAAATCTTCTACTTAATCTACTTTATTTATATGATTAGATTATTTTTTGAATTGGTTTTAAAGTGAAATTAGAATATATTTTTACCATTTAATCCAATAGTGGTTATTGGAATTAATTTCAATTTGAAATCGGACTTTAACTAGTGTCAATCTTTTGATACTTATTTTTTCATAAAAACACGCTATCTGTCATGACCGCGGGAATTAATTATTAAATTAATTAATGTGACTTATATGTTTTGAATTTTGTAAAATAGTCTTCATTTTTGAATTCGGAATATCAAATATATCTTTGGGTGAATTTTTGGTATTTTTCTGAAAAACTTCAATTTTTGATGAATAGTGAAACCACTAAGTGGTACTTATAAAAACTGATTTTCCATTAAAATGAAATTTTGCCACCTTTGTGTTTTGAATTTCAAAAATCTGACATACATGGTTGTCATTAAGAAGTAAAATGTGGTTCAATGAGATTAAAATAATTTTTTGGTGAATAGTATCTCTTAAGTTCTTAATCGCGATTAGAGGTAATTAGTGCAATTTAAGGAAAAAATGATATTATAATAAAATTATATTACATAGAAAAATGTCCTACCCTCAAGGGATGTGTCATGGCCGACCCAGAAAATCCATGGGTCAACTTGGGGACCCCATGGAGCTACTTTGGTTGGGAAATGACATAAATAACTTTTTATTTAATGATAAAGTAAAAAATGACACAAACATGATATGTTTTACTAAAACAAGATTTACATGGGGTAATACAAGTAATATTATTTATTATAAATAGTCATTGGAAATATAAAATGATTTAAAAAATCATAGTATTTTTTTTTATAATTTTTAGACATCAAATAAATTAAAATATTTATGACATCATGATGATGAAGCAATGACTACATTATTTAACGATTTAAATAAAATGGAAATATAATGTAACATCTAAGACCTACACATTTCCAAAACCTATTTTATGGGTGGATTTAGAAACCTTATCACCTTACCCTAGAATTATATCAATGTGGGACCTTTTTAATTCGAATATCTATTTAAAATAAAAAGAAACTTATCTGTACTTTCCAAAAGTGCCCCTCCTCTCCTCTTATAAATGGTCCCCACCTCTACCTCCCTACCCACACTCCCAAAGCCTTTGGCTAGGCAAAAACCTGCCCATTTTGGCTCTCCACATCCCCCACTTACTCCTTGAATCCTTACATTGGGCATAAGTCTTCCCAAGGAAGCCTTTGAGCTCAAACCAAAGGGAGTTACCCGATTTTATGGTAATGTATTCTTTTGAGTCCTTCTGTTTTATTTTGCTTCTCCAACCCCCTAAACTCATTTTATTCATTTATTTTTTAAAAAATCATGTATCCTAAATATACAAGGATGTTGTTATAATAAGGATTCAAGATACACTTACACACACCTACATCTAATGGTTATTGAACATATTGTTTCTGTGGATGGTGAATTTATGCCTCCCTAAATGATGATTGTTCAACATTCCTTTAACGCCTTAAAAGGTGGCCATTAATATGTCACTATATTTATATATGATATATAATATGTTTATTTTTTCCTTAAGCTTCTTTATTTTTCATTTTGGGCATACCACTATGGATTCCATTTTGGGTAAACGCGATATCTTCATTTAAGGAAGTGCGGACTACCACCCCCTAAAAGTGATTTGATTCGTTAAATACCATATGTGGGACGTATAAAGGATGGAAGTATTATATTATATATGTTATTATACTTTAATTATAATATAACTTTATATCATTATGATTCCATTCTAGAAAATACGAAATAGAAATGAAAGTAGCGTTCATGCGTACGTACGGCTTACCGTCTCCATGAACGGTGCATTTCATTTCTTACCTCTAAATGATTATGTAATATTATAAATGAATGCATGTACTGGATATATATGACATATATGATATCTGCATCATGAATACCATTCTGGATATAATGGATACATGAACAACTTGTAATTATAAAGGGCTTATTTTTGACTCAAGTACCAATGATCATTAAAACGACGATTATTAACTTAAATAATTACATAGTGTTCATGACATGGCAATAAGTGATATAAAAGGGATAATGAACTTAAAAAAGGTTCTTAAACAAGTACAAATTAACTCAAGTTTATTATTCAGGAGATTAATGAACGATCGTGTCAAGTCAGACCAGAGGTATGGGACTTCGTCTCAATCTCCTATCATTGAGGCATATTTTATTTTATACACAACATTCTTTTATATGGTGTATAAACCCCTTTGACATTTACGTTTATCCAAAAGGAATATTTTTATACGAATCGTTTTACAAAACTACAAAAGGGAATGTTTTTGTCGTATGTATACGGCGACAACGACTTCTCCACCGCCGTGACCATTATTTGAGTTTCAGCTTCCTCTACAAGCCATACAATCTTTTTAAAAGAAATATAAATACCATGTTTTACTTTTCATTTATTTAGGTATTGAAAATGGTTTTAATAATGTTTTTATATCAATGTTTTGTATTTATATCTTGTGATTGAAAGGTGGAAATGTTATGATTCCTTTATGCATGTTTTAAGTGATACAATTATGTTGAGGTTCTTGGGCCATATTATGAAGACGGGTAGTTACATGATAAACTAAGGGCAGGTTAGCCCGATATAGCACTCCAATGCATTGGGTAACACGAAGGAGTGAAATGTTAAGGTTTCTCCGAAGAGATTTACGGAATATACTGTGATGGGTATCCCAAACGTAACCAAGAGTGTTACTCCCTACGTAAGAATGTTATGAATGCCTCAAGTTACCTTTATGTTTTATGATTTCTATGATTTATTCATGATTTTAAGAGGTATGCTAATGTGATTATGTTTTATGGGTAAAGTATGATCTCATTCTTATGTATATATGTACCCATGTTTCCTTTCCATATTTTTATATCGCTTACTGAGCTTTTTATGCTCATCCCAAGTATTTTGAAATGTTTTTCACAGGTCAAGGGAAAGGTACGTGATATGATGATAGTGTCAAGGATGTGTCAAGAAAAAATCCATGTTTTATTTTAAATATGTTTCCATTGATGGAAATGAAGAATACTATATTTATGTAACCACTCTGTTTATTTGTGGAATGTAATGCATGTTTTATGATCTAACTCTATAAAACTCTAAACCCAAAAAGATCCTCAATGTGTAATCTTGCGCTAACTCATGATTAAGTAAGGCATAAGGCTGGGGCCTTATATGTAAAATACATAATATTTTTGGTAAAACATTTATGTTTGGAAGATGAAATGGTTATTGTTATCATAATAATTTATCAATAATTTTTATACATAATTATGTTAGTCACATTTATTAAGAACAACCAATGTAGTGATTTTTTATTTAATAATTAACTAAAATGAATAACACTATAAAAATTAAAATTGAAGTTAATAGATTGAATTATTAGTTTATTTATTTTTTTAGATTATTATATCAATTTTAAAATATATAAACATAATATATTTGAATTATAATAATATGGTGATATTTTAAAATAAAATTAAAATAAATAATATCATAATTTATAATATTGTTATTTTACAATAAATGAAATTTTAATAAATGATTTAATATGAATAAAAACACTATATCAGGAAAATATATATTTATTTGTTAATTATATTTATATATGGTTTTTTAATAGACCAATTTATCTTTTATAATAAAAATATGGACCAATATAATTTAAAAATGTTGTTAACATTGTCTGAGATTAAGCATTGTTTTAGTGAATCACATGGTCCTGTTTTAAAATTAAATTTCCAAACAAAAGAGAATTTTTTTTATAAAAGATATATAATATTAATAATTTAGTGCCTCTATATTTTCTAATAAATCTATATTTATTTTAGACTTAATGGTTAAAATATTTAGATTTGAAAACAAGATTCTTTAATCAAAACCAAAATGATAAAATCGGGGAATCATAGAAATAAATGAACCAAAATTTTAAAATGCACATATTTTCCTATGGTGGAATTTTAATAGAAATTATAACAATATATTCCATTGTTTCCCCATTTTGGAAGAACTTAAGGTATGGTAGACCACGTAATTGGGATTACCTTTTGGTATTTACAAGAGTAACACTCCTCAACTTTAAAAAGACAATTAGTCTATCACTTCATCACACCCCTCAATATCCTTGGATCACCCAAAACATGCTCAAATAGGCCCCCAAAATCCATCCATTATACCTTGAATATTCCCTTTGAGATGGATTCCTCTCAAGGAAGCCTTTTGTCCCAAACCAAAAGCAGTAATCCGATTAAGAGGTAACATCTACTTTCAAACTCCTTCCCTTTATTTTCTATGTCCACACAGTACACTATATTTATTCCATTATTGAGTGAGAAAACAATATCCTCAATATAATAGATTTTATGCTAAGGTTTATACCTAATCTTACACACCCCTCTATCTAATGGATATCAAACATATTAATTCTGTGTATAGATAATTACTACCTCACAAAACAATGATTGTTAATTTTTCAGTTACCACCAACAATATTGGCCATTGTGATGGAAAATATATTTATATATGTCATATATTGTATTTATTATTTCATTTAACTTATTTATTCCATTTTTAACTCAAATATAATTATATTAAATTTTCTATTAATATGAGAATCTAATGTGAGGAAGTATGGACTATTGCGCCCTCAAAGCGATGTGATTCGTTCCCACGCCACATGGAATGTATTAAGTTAGTATTAATGAAAATATAAAAAATTTATTATATAATAAATATACTTTAATATATATATATATATATTATTTACAATATTTCTTTCAATACAACAGTAAAAACAGAAATTGGGTTCATGTGTACGTACAACTTATCGTCTTCATGAACAATTTATTCCATTTTATACATATTTATTACATAGATTACAATAATTTAAATATAATTTATATACATGATATTTATATCATTATTTAAATTCTAGATTAAGGATTTAATTTTATTGACCAATGATATAACAAATGAAGACACATGTGAAGAACAATATGAATATTATCAAAAGAGTATCCTTTACATATGATTATTTATAAGAGGGTAATATAAGGTATTAATGAAAAAAATATAGGCTTTTATATATAATAATATGGTTCTTAATAATATTTATAATAAATTTATATATATTATAGAGGTTTGTTTTATGATTTCGACGAGATTCAAGAATCAAGGTAAGTAGATTTCATCCCACAATTAATTTCTGTGAGATACACATTTAATTATGCACTCACTCCTTTTGGGTGGTGTATATACATAAATTTATTTTTTATATGTATATTATAATTTAACTTATGTGTATTCACATGTCCATTCTATTATCCTCGTTTCATGGGGTCTATGTTTCATAAAATACAAAATCGGTAAAACAATTTTGTCTCAATTTTCCTTCATTGGGACTCCTGTTTTTTATAAACCTAAGATATTTACTTTAGATTTATATACATTCATTATGAATGTATATCATTATTATAAATATTTTCATTTAATATTAATATTCATGTAATTTTATTTTTAACAGGCAGAGTAAGAACCTACGTTAGAGAGTTATATGTGTTTATTGAGAAAATCTCATAATTTATATCATGATTTTTTTTGTTTATTCTTACATGGATGAAATCATATGATCCACCTCCAAAGGAAATTCATGAATTTTCTTCTCCCTAGTTATCCATGTTATACTCATGTATTGGTTCCATTATTCTACCCTTTTTTCAAAAATATAGTTACACAAGAGTTTTTAATGAATTATTACTTTACACACACTTCGGTCAGAAATATATGTTTTCTAAATAGGGTTTCCCCAAATATTTTACGATTATCCTCTATTATTTTAAATAATTTTTAATTTTTTTCATTTAGAAATATCATCAAAAAAATAACCTAGTATTTTTTTAATAATAATTCATCATAATATTTTCATCATGACAAAATAATTTTCTTTTTACCACATTCCAAATGTATATAATTACCCACACCATTCCTTTGAAAATTCATTTTCATATTTAAAGGTTTATCATTATGAAAATGACTATTAAAATAATTTTCAATGATAAATATTTAACAAATAATTAAATGTCTTCTTTATAACTATTCAATTTATTTTGTAAGAAAATTATTTTTAAATGAATCTATATACTTCAAAGCATATTTCAAAGAAGAATTAGAATTTTCACCAATAATTGTTTTTGAAATATATTTTAAAATTATATTACATATAAAAAAATCTGTTGATTTTACTCATTTCCTTCTTTGAAATTATCAAATTGATTTATCCATTGTTATTTATTGACGGGTTTATATTATAATGTAATGATGTTTAAGACACCATGTTTAATTCCATTTTTTCTATATTTTTGAAACATGATTCTTTTCATGTGTTATGGGTTCATGAAGTGATTATGAACCCTATCTTTTTTCATAGGTTTTGATGTGAAGAATAATTAATGGTCCCCATTACATTTTATAGGTTATGATTTTATGATTATATGAAATATTTCTTTTATGAGTCGTGATATGATGAATATTTTATTCTCTTATGGAACATGTTTTAATGATTTCACTATAAGATAAGTGAGACCTTTATCTCCCTATAAATTATTGGTTAATGATATATAATATGTGAGCTTAATGGTTAAATGGGTTATATCCCATTCCTGTCAATAATGAGGGTGTATTGGTTGTAGCCAATGCTCAAATTGAATGTGGGTGTATAGGATGTAGCCCAACCCTAAAAAGAAAGAGGGTGTACATGTTTTATTCCAATCCCCAATAGAAAGAGGGCATATGTTTTATTTCCCAAGATTTAAAATAAAAGTTTATATGGGTTGTATCCCATGGCCTAAGGAATGAGGATATACAAAATGTAGCCTAGGACCAAAAAGTTGATGGTTCATGGGTTGAAGCCCAATAAAAAACGAAAGAGGGTACAAATGTAATAGTTTAATATTGAAAACAATAAGGGACATGGTTTTTAAGCCAAGAATAAAATAATGTGGGTACATGGGATTCTATCCCAGGACATAAGTAGGTACACAGGCAATAGCGCAAACCTAACATGTAATTATGTTCATTGTAGGTATCCTTAATATAATGTTTTCTATTCTTACATGTGTGCTAAAAATCATATATCATTGTTAGTATTTATAAATTAATCTAACATGATGTTTATTTCGTTATGATTCATGTCTTATAAAATAATATGATTTATCCCATAACTCATTTTTAAGATCTTTGATATGTAGGGTATCATCTCATCATCATATAATCGCATTATCATACCCATATGATCATATTTATGATTATATGTCTCTCGGGATTCCCCTTACTAAGGATATGAGCACACCACTTTCATATGCTTCCTATATACATGATATAAAGAATGTTTTTATGTAGATGTTCTAAATGTTACAGATCATTATGATTGATGATGGAGATCATTCACTGGGATCGATGATATTCTTTCTAGGATTCAATATAAAAGAAAATAATATGGTCCTTGGGAATGTATTTTTGTAATGTATTGAATATTCATATAAAATGTTGTAATATCTATATGTGCTAACCCTAGGTCTCTATTTTTAGTATAAACAGAAAAAATAAGACTACCATTGGAATCTAGGATGATAATACCTTTCTGAGATCATGTCCTAACCAATCCCATGGGGCTCCTTCCATAACAACCTGAATCCCGCCATCCATTGTCCAGGGGATGGTGACTAGCACCGAAAGGCGTATTCCCTAAAACTAGGAAACATTTACTATATAACTTGTAAACTCATGAAACTATGCACAAAGCAACATAAAAGCACAAGTATACTATAATTTAAAAAGGGTGTGAACATAATGTAAATGATCTAGAATACAAGACCAACAGGAAAGTACCAGACAAACTAGAATGTATAAGTAAAATCGAGTACTTATTCTGTGAACACCCACGAAGGATTCTAACAGAAGGGTATGTACAGTTTCTCAATTGATCGTCTCTTCGGATCACCTCTTCAATGGTCCACCTCTGAGCATTCTCTAGTCCTGGTACCCTCATCCTCAGTCAGCGATGTATGTTGTCTACACCAGATACAACAATGTGCGGGAATAACCCAAGAAAAAGCGAGTATAACAATACTTAGTATGGACCTTGAGACCACCGATGGTCTCACAAATCCACAAAGTATAAACCAAAATACATAGAAACAATAATCAACCATCCTTAGGTTTATGCCCATTCATATAACTTAGTTATCAGAATATAACAACCTCGCATAGGAGGGAAGAATACCACAAAGGTATCAAAAGGAAGATAAAGACTCAACACAAACCAAGTATGTAACTCTATGAAATAAGATTATGATGTTGTCCCACACATGATCGCTATGAAAGCTGATAGTCAGCCACATGATTCTTTAGGGATAATAAAAAAACATCCTTAATCACAACATTTAACCCCATAGCTACTCGGAGAACTCCTTCTCTATGGAGTATAGTGGGTCGACCAATTCACATAGTGGTTATTCCTACTAATCTAGGAATGCTAAGGTACTCCCCCTGTCGATTATCAAGGGTCTGCCACGTCACACAGAGGAGCTCCACAGCATGGGTCTGTCGAGTCACAAAATTGTTATCCCCCTTGCGACATGTTGAGGTACAACTAATTTAGAGTACCATGGGTCTATTTTGTTACACAGATGTGCTACCCATCATGGGTCTACCGTGTAACATAGTGGCACTCCCCATTGTGCCAGTCGAGTCACTCTGAGTTGAAATGGTCAGCAGTCATCATGTCTTAGCCAGTCACAGGGTTCAGTACATATCACACTTTGAAAAACCTCTCTCCAAGCCATCAGCCATACCTAAACCACCCCAAAGTCCCATTAAGAAGTATACCAGTGGTCTTTCATATCACAAGGGACCCAATGAAACAAAATGCGTTTCAATCAGATGCCTGGTCTGTATGGAATTAACATTTCCGCTCTGAGGGCCCAATTGGATTCATGGTCCGATCCATCCTAGATAGAGTCCAACCTTATCCAAACTCAAGTGGAGTATACGAAAAGGATCATTTGGATCCATGGATTCTAGCGGCATAGACGGTTCATCAAACGGATGCCTGGTTTTCATGTTATGTCCATAAAGGAGAAAATGGGTTTGGATGCGCACGGGTCCGGTCCAACCCAGTTGGAATGACCTGGCCTAACATGGGTTAGGCCCGGCCCCCATAGGGGGAATCTTAGACCAGCCCGATGGAATGACACACAGTGCATGGTGCGTTGCGGTGTGGCCCGCTCGGCTGGTGGTACGTCGAGGTGGGATCCACCATGACCGACACCTAGGGGAAGGTTCCACCCGGTCATCATGAATGGTCCAGGGACCATTCGGGTGCTGAATCAAAGGACCCGCCATAGGTGTCCAACACAGTTTGGCACGAATATCCACAAGGCCAACCAGTCTTCCTCCCAGTGGCGCGGTCGACCACCACTGCTCCCCCACGTCCGGCCGAATGTTGGTAGTGTTTGGCCTCCACTGCAGCCAAGCATCTACGGTCTCATACTCCCCCGACGATGTGGATGTGAACCACTGCTCTACCACATGTCCTGATGGATGTCATCCTCCACCATTCTCCACTATAGCTATTGAACCATGGGCCCTTTCTCAACAGGTGGTAAGGACGGACACCGCCCCAACATCCTCATGGCGGACCCAGTTCCAGCCACCGACTTCGTCCTGAGCCATCACAGTTTCGTTCCATTCTCGATAAATTAAACGATCTCATTTTTAAAATAATTTTTTTGATGTCTCCATGTCCATATATTGATTTCAACAAAACTCCTTGTTTAGAGAATCAATAAATATTTTTCGTTGAAGAACGCATGAAGAACATACATAGAATTAGAATAAAATGAACAAGGTTTATGTGTGAGATGATGTCCATATTCATTTGGACGTCATCATCGTGAATTTAGGATATGAAGACTTAATAAAATAAATTCAAACATACATATAAAACCCCTACATCATTCTCTTGTAGGACATCTCACAAAGAATAATTTGAATTCGATGATATGGTGACGTCGACGTTCGCCTCTTTGGAAAGACGCTTCTGATACAGGATCGCCGTCTATTCCTCATTTTTAATTGGGGATAGTTCTTTATTATTGAATGTTCTTTACATATATCCAAAGCTATGATCTTTTTCCAAAAATTATCCCGTTAGAGGTGTGGTACAAATTTAATGACTTATGGATTAATTTCTCCACATCAAAGTTGGCACATTATATTGGCACAATAAATTGGAATAATTAATTGGAACAATAAATTGAATTAAGATGGAACCTTAATATGGAATGATCCCAAGGGTTTACCCCACATTAAAGAAGGGTTCGGGTGGTCCCCAGCACCTGAATTTAAAAATGAGGTTTCACTCAAAATAAAAGACAAGTTATTTTATTTTATTTTATTTTTATTCTCTAGCAAAAAGCCAAACACCAACTTCTATCCTTGACCTACTGCAGTCAAGGTGAAGGTCTCCTTAAGAAAATATCAGTGCTCCGAGTTCAATGGTGTCCTCAGATTTCAATTACTAGCACTGGTTCAAATGTTATAGAACTATAACGTGCATTTACTAAGCATACATGATATAATTTCATACATTATTTTCGGACACTACAGTCCTCAGAATCAAGCGCCGTTATTTTATGCGGACTCTTAAATTTCCTATATAATTAAAAATAAATTAAATGAAAACATGTGTGTCTTTAAATTATCCCCACATCAGGTATTTTCATCCTCAGAATCTACAACACAATCATGGGAAACAAGAGGGGGTACTGAGCATGAATTTGAACCTCCCTCTCCCATGTTCTCTCATAGAGGTTCCTGTGTGGCCAATGAACGCACACTTTCTGTATCAACCACCCACAAAGGACCTGATCCTATCAATCCTCAATCTATACTGGAACCTATGAAAATGCCACCAAATTGTTGATGTCCAGCTCACCCCATACAATGTTGTGTGAAGGATCATGTATATATCTCCTTAGTTGGGATACATGGAAAACATCATGAACCAGATGCAACTGTGGTGGAAGATCTAAGAGGTATGCCCCCTCGTCAACTCTGTTGGGGTCTTTAAAGGGTATGATGATGATAATAGATAACTTTATGCCTCGACCAAATCTCTACAAACCTCGTTGAAATGAGACCCATTGAAAGACATGGTCACCATCCTCTAACTCACGAGGTCCCTGTTTCCTGTCATCATATGATTTCTACCTGCTCTGTGCAGTCTTTATATAGTTCTGGATGATCTTCACCTTCTCTATGTTATCCCATACCATCTCTAGTCCCATGAGTGTTGTCTCCCCTGGGTCAGTCCATCATAGTGGTGATCTGCGAGGTCATCTGTACAATGCCTCTAATGGTTCCATTTCGATAGTGGAGTGATAGTTATTTTTGTACGCAAACTCCACCAAGGGCATGCGATCCTCCCCAATGTGGCCAAAATCAATGACTCAAGCATGTAACAAATACTCCATGGTCTAAATGGTCTTTTCTATCTAAAAATATGTATGAGAATTGAAGGTGGTGCACAAATGTAGCTGTGTCCTAGAGACATCCTATAACCCCTTCCAAAATCTATATGTAAAACGTGTGTCACGGTCAGAGACGATTGTCAATGGCTCCACATGGAGTAGATAAATATCCTGCCAGTAGAGGCCTCTTAATCTCTCTACTGATCCATGTTCTCTAATAGGTAGGAAGTGGGCCGACGTGGTGAGTTGGTAAACAATCACCCAAATTGAAACACAGATCATGGATGTGTGTGGAAGTACCATCATGCTGTCCATAGAAATTTCATCCCACATTGACTCTGGCACCTCTAGTGGATGAAATAAACCCACTAAAACCTGATGCTCTGCCTTCACTTGCTGATAAGTGAGGCACCGACAGACAAACTGTACTACTACATTCTTCATTCCCAGTCAACAGTGATGATTTTGGATGTCTTGTTACATATTTTCATCTCTTGAATGTACCTCTAGAGGGGACGCATAGAACTCCCTCAACACTTCCTCACTAAGAGCCATCGGTACACATTACACACTCTAACGTGGATTAAGTGCCCCCCACCATAAAGAAATCCATCAGGTTCATTTCCTGTGGATATCTGAGCACGTCGAGCCTCAGAGTCCGTGTCCCCAAACTATGCCAACGTAACATAATGAAGGAGTGGAGTAGTAACTGTCAAAGACTAGAGATAAGCTTCTCCATCTCATTCCACATAGGATATCTGCAAAGAGGATATCTACTTTGTCTTCTAACTCAGTAATTGTATTCTAGATCTCTTACTGAGTGAATTTGCTACTACATTCCCCATCCTAGTAGTATATACTATTTCGAAGTCATGGTCTTGGAGGAACACAAGACAATGCCACTATCTCATGTTCAGGTCCTTTTGAGATAAGAGATAATTGAGAATCCTGTGAGATGAGTATATTGTATAACATTTCTCATTATGTAATGTTGCCAAATCATTAATGAGATGACCAATTCTGTTAACTCTAGGTCATGGGTAGCATAGTCCTGCTTATTATGTCTCATATATCGAGAACCATATGTGATCACTACTCCCTCCTATATCAGGACACATCCATGCTCGTCCCTGATTCGTCATAGTAGACTATGTACCAAATGCCCTCTTCCGGTAGCCTTAAGATGGTGGAACTCCTCAATCTCTGACTCAGATCCTAGAAAAAATTCTAGCATCTATCCGACTACATGAAGGGTTTCCCATTGTTCTTAAATACTGATAAGGGTACCACGACTCTAGAAAAGTCAGGTACAAACCTCTAGTAGTAACCATCCTAACCCAAAAAAACACTTCACCTCTCTCAGACTCCTTGGTGTCTACCATGAAAGAACAACCTCAATCTTCACTGGTTCCACCACAACTCAAACCTCTGAGATAACGTCTTCCATAAAGTGGATCTCTTGTACCTAGTACAGGCACATCGAGAGCTTTCCATAAAGCTGTTTCTCATAGATTGTGTCCAGAAATATCTGTAGATGATATGCATGTTTCTCATACACTGCTGAGTATATAAGGATGTCATTGATGAAGACTACCAGAAAGTGATCGAGGTATGTCTTTAAGATCTTTTTCACGAGTCCCATCCACACAAGTATGTCATTGTTCACGCCAAATGCCTTAACCAAGAATTTATAGTGGCTATATTGACATTTGATGGTCGTCTTCTGCACATCCTCATCTCATACCATGAGCTGGTGATAGCTTGATCGGTGGTCTATCATTGAATTCCATTATGCTCCTTTTATGTGATCAAAGAGATCTTCAATCCCCATTAGTGGATACATGTTCTTTATGGTCACCTTGTTCAGGCACTGATAGACCATGTAGAGTCTCAAACTCTAATCCTCCTTCCAGGAGAACAAAATCGGGGGCGCCCATGGATAAACATTGGGAATAATTAACCCCTTACTTTTCAAGTCCTCAAGATGTACTTTCAGATCTCTATTCTCCATGGGATCCATCCAATATGATGGGGTAGACATTGGTATTGTTTCTGGGAACAATTTTATGTAATAGTCCACCTCTCTTCGAGGAGGTAGAACCAAAACATCATCGTGGAGAACATCAACATACTAGTCCACCACTATAGAATATCTCAAACTCGCAACATCAATGCCACCAAGGGTAAGGATATCCAATTGATGTATGAGCGGCTGCACCCTCGTCTGGGTAATTTCTTCCCGCACTGCAAACGTTTCCTTCTCACCAGTGAAGGGAAACCTAGTCCCATCAATGCAGGAACATCCACTTTGCTGATAATGCAGTCAATCAGAGCATTGATTGTTTATGAGAAGTACATACCGTAGATGAAATCATAAGACCTCGACGCTGCTACTAGAAGATCCCAGTCAAATATCTCACCTCCTAGAATAAGCTCACACTGCTCGCATTTGTGTGTAATCGGCGATTTTTCTCCCATAGGAGTTTCTAGATATAAGGATCGAGCCAATGAAACAACCATAATCTCTGAGCTCCAAAAGAGGGCCGTGAAAATAAAACAATGACTATAAAATGTGTCTATAAGTACTTCATCTAGTGCGGAGTAGACATAGATCATAACTTGAATCATCTCCAGAGCACTATGATCATAGGACTTAGTATCTTGGAGCTGATTTCTTCCATGTCCACCTACTCCCTATGGTTAGGGTGGACCTCTTATGGGTGGTGGTTGTAGAACCTCAAATCAAAAGCCACCACCTACTGCACAGTATGCACCTCTGCGATGTACACAATTTTCATGAAGACCTCCTTAATCGAATTGTTTCCTCTGCCCAGGTTTTCCTTCGACCGTCTACTGGCCTTTTGTACGGTGAGTCTGGCAGTCGCGAGCCATGTGACCCTAATCGATGCATGAGTAACACTGCATGATCATCACATGTCATGCTCATGCTCGAGAGACCTACACCAATGACCCCATATCATATGGTCATCCACCTATAGTTCTGGTCCTCATAGACCTCTGTGTTGTCTGTCTATTTCTAGATTATGTGAAATCTGGTACATGTTGTCTGGTGGTGGGTCTCGATGACAATGATTGGTATGAAAGGAAACTCTCCACTAATAGTTCTCACCCAAACACCACCACCTATGCTGGAATGCTGAGAGAAACCATAGAAGATATATTATCTCATTTGAGCCCCAGCTCAAAAGTCTGGGCCTTGAAGAAAGGGTCTCGCACCATATCAGTGGAGTAGCGTGAGAGGTCAATGAACCTCATGAAATAATAAGCCACAGTCATGAATCCCTTCTATAAGTGGATAATCTCATGTATATACACTGTTTGTATGGGTTAGGATGAAATCTGCCATAAAAATTCTCTCAATGTCTTCCCAGATGAGAGTCACCTCATCATGAACCTAGAGCGTCAAGCTCCACTTTGTTCCCACTGCTGCCTCAAGAAGACTGACGGAAAAGATCACCATGAGATTAGCTGGTGTCCCTACCAGTCGGATAACTCTATCAATGGGCTCCAGCAAATCCTCACCCACCTATTGATTTGTCTCACCCGAGATACTCAGTGACCTTTGGTACTAGAATTGTAAAATGTTCTCAAGCGGTGTGCACCCTATGCTCTGTGAGCTGGTGGTATCTACATCCCAACAGGTAGTGGTGCTACTGATACACCACCCAATGGTTAAACTACCATAAGGGGGCCCTGCACTAAATCCTCATCGATCTGGGGGATGTCATCACATACTCTAACCAGAATCATGGATGGCTATCTTCATGGAGGCATCATGAAAAGAAATATTTGACCCATTATCATTAAGTATATACCAAAGGATCTGAGAAAATGTTATCATGATTTAAACTTTACAAATACACATATGCAATCAGTTTTTTCAAGTTCTGAGTTGGAAATAAGAATTCAGGGTCCTCATGTATGGATACTTTGGTCACCTAACAAACACTAGACTCCCCAAACTGAAAACCACACTCATAACACATATCACTATTTCTTCAAAAATAATATATGAGTCCTACTTCTTCAGTAGAACAAAACTCCTCTAATACCAATTTGTCACGACCCGTCCCCTGGGGCTTGTTACTTGACTACCCAAAGCCCGCATTAAATAATCCAAGGGATGAATAATAGAAACGAAAGGCATATTCCCTAAAACAATGAAGGAATTTCTTTTATAACTCGTAAACTCACACAATTAAGCACAAATAAAGATACAAGCACAAGTTGGATATAATGTAAACAATGTTTGAATAGAAATTAAAGGGGCCATAATACAAGCCCAACTGGAAAGTATAATAAAAACTTGAATGTACAAGTAAAACTGAGAACTTCTCCTGTGAACACCCACCATGTATCCAACATGAAGGTTTGGTATTGTTTTTTGAATGATCATCTCTATGGATCACCTCGTCAATGGTCCACCTCTAAGTAGTCTCCAGTCGAGGTACCCTCATCCTCAATCAGTGATGTATGCCATCTACACCAGACACAACAAGCTATGTGTGTAGCCCGTGTAGGGGTGAGTATAACAATACTGAGTAGGGACCCCATGACCTCTGATGGTATCACAAAAAAACAAATGTTAAACCACAAAACATAAAAACAATAGTCAACGCTATTTTGGTATATACCCATACATATACATAAGTTATCAAAATATACCCACCACTCATTGGAGGGAAGAATACCAAACAGGTATCACAATAAAGATATAGAATCAACACAAACCATGTATACAACACTGAGAAATAGAATTATAATGCTGTCCCACACAATATCTCTATGAAATAGGATAGCTAGCCACATGATTCTCAAGTAAAAATAACAACTAACATCCCTTGTCACAATGTCGAACACTGCGTCTACTGGATAAATCCTCCTCTATGGAGTACAGTGGGCCTACAGTGTCACAAAGAGTTGATTCCCACTAAACTAGGACTGTTAAGGTACTCCTCCTGGCATGTACTATGGGTTTTCCATGTCACACATAGGTGCTCCCCACCGTGGGTCCGCTGGGTCCCATAGAGGCACTCCCCCTCGTGGCCTGCTGAGGTACTCCTCCGATCGACTATCATGGGTCTACAGCATCACACAGAGGCTCTACCCATTGTGGGTCTACCATGTCATAAAAATGTTCTCCCCACTGGGCCTATCAATTCAATCGGAGTCGAAATGGTTAGCATTCATCAAGTCTCATCCTGTCTTAGGGTTCCATACATAGCACGCTTGGGATAATCGCTATCTAATCCATCAGTCATACCTTAAGCACCCCTATATCCCACAGAGAAGTATCCCAATGTTCTTTCACCTCATAATGGTCCCAACACAACAGACAGCGTGTCAATCAGACGCTCATGATTTATGTTATTAGCATTTCAACTCGTAGGGCGCAGTTGGATTCGGGGTCCAATAAAACCTAGATGTACTCCAACCTTATCCAAACACAAGTGGAGTACACCAAAAGGATTTTCTCGATCCAAGGATTCTAGCACTGTAGATGGTTTTTCCATCAGATGCTTGATTCTCAGGATATGGCCATTAAGTAAAAAATGCGTCTTGATGGGCTCGGGTCTGGTCCGACCTGGAGCGGCCCGACATAGGCTGACCCGACACGATTCAGGATGACCAGACTTGACATGGGTCTAGCCTAGATGGTTTGGGAATTGGCCTGCCTGGCTCAGCCCACGAAGGGGGCAGCCTGGCCCAACTCACTGGCACAACCCTCTTGGCGTAGCCCGCTGCAGTGCGGCCCACCCGGCTGGTGGTCTGCTGAGGCAGGGTCCGCCATTACCGACACTCGGGGGGGTGTATCCCCCCAATCTTCCCAAATTGTAAGTGGACCGTTCAGCTACAATAACGTGGGACCCCCTCAGAGGGATCCCACTCAGTGTGACGTGGTCGGCTAGAGGCCCCGCCAGTATTCCTCCTATCTACGCAGTCGTGTGCCATTTCTCCAACATGTCCGACCGCTTTTGTCCACTGTTGTGGCCAACCAGCTACGATCTCTAGCTCCCCCAGCAGTGGGGACGTGCACTACTACATTGCCACGTGGCCAGTAGGATGCTGACTACCACCCATCTATGTCGCTTTCGATGGGTCGCATTCTCTTGTTCATCTGACGATGCAGACGCGTGACACCCCACCTTCCTCACGGACAACCGGGTGCCGGCCACTGACATCTTCTACAAGCCATCACAGCTTCATTCCATTCATAATAAATCAAAGGATCAAATAATCAAAATAATTTTGTCTAGGGCTCCATTTCCAAATATCACGCTTAGAAAAACTCCATGTTTCTTGTGTCAATTAATATTTGGCATTGAGGAACACATGGAGAACACATTAAGAATAAAAAGAATAACTAACAAGGTTTATATTAGGGATGATGGACATGTTGTTTTCTCCATCGTCATCGAGAATTTAGGATATAAATAATCAATAAAATAAATTGATACATATATATAAAAAAACTACCTCGTTCACCCGTATGATATGCCAAAAGGAAGAAGGAAAAGTGGATGAGATGATGACATAGACATTCGTCACTTCTGAACGATGCTTTCGATACGAGTTCAGTTTCAGTTCGTAATTCCCCTTTTAGGGTGTTTCATCATTGGAGATTGTTCTTTCCAACTCTACAATGCTCTCCTATTTTTCAAATGATTCACCCAGGAGAGGTGTGGTTCTTATTTAAGGAGTTAAGGATTAATGTTGGCACATCAGTGTTGGTATATTAAATTTTCACAATAAATTTTCAATTTAATTGATATAATAAATTGAATTAAGTTGGCACATTAAATTGGAAGGATCCCAAGGTGTTTCCCCACATTATAGAATGGTTTGGGTAGTCCCCACCAACATAAATTTAAAAAGGACACTTCAAACAAAATAAAATAAATGTTTTTAATTGTATATTTATTCTCCCACAAAAAACCGAAAAACTCAACATGTAACGCAGAGCTAATACGGTCAAGGTGAATGTATCCTTAAGAGAATATCGGCGCTGCGAGTTGAAGGATGTCCTCAGATTTAAATTCTGAGCTCCGGTTCAAAATTTACAAAATTCCACTTGCATGTTTACTAATAGTACCAGAAAAATAGTTCCGAAATTCATTCTGGGAACACGATGACTTGGAATCACACACCATCAATTTTTAGGGACTCTTAAAATTCCCATATAATTATAAAGATAACATGGAATAATACGAGCCTTTACAGTTCCCTTAATATATTTCCACGTATATGAATAGTGATGACTCTAAGGATGAGTATGATGATGAGTTAATGTTTTGCAAAATGTACAATATATTAGTAAAGGATGGAGTGAGTGGATTAATAGGAATAAATCCATGTCCGGATACTAAAAGTATATGTGGGTCTGGAATAGATTTAACACGAGGTAACAACTCTGTAAAGATGATCCAGGCCTAACTCGTGGTAATCTGGTTACAACACTAGGCCTTGCTGCACAAACTAGTTTTACAATGCCAAGGTATATTTTCTAATAATTCAAAAACTCATCATGAACAATTATGAATGATTTAAATATAAGTTATATATGAATAACAAATGAGAATAATAAGGTGTTGTAGATTTTGGAATGTAGAAAAACATAGATAGCCTATAAGTAATTAGTTGCATGACTATGTAGTTTTCATCTATGTTCAGTAATTCGTACACAATGATTATGATTTTTTATATCGATTGAATGAGAAGGAATTGGATTAATGTTGAATGTGATAGATTATTCGACAATGAGATGTAAAATGAGATTATTATTGGGGAAAATCCTATTTCAATTATGTCGAATTAGCTATCGTTGTATTTGATTAACAATATTTGTTGTTGTGATATTCTGAATAGGTCGAATAAGATAAATATTTAATTTTATTATAAGGAACATGGAGGGAATTATATTTTAATTCTTGAATTCAATGAAAAAGGGATGTTGAACATTGAATAATGCCTCAAATGGAGGGGAAATGTTATTTGAATTGGAAAAAGGGATTGAA
This sequence comes from Viscum album, assembly GCA_963277665.1. Lineage (NCBI taxonomy): Eukaryota > Viridiplantae > Streptophyta > Magnoliopsida > Santalales > Viscaceae > Viscum > Viscum album. The sequence goes on along the minus strand of OY728128.1, from coordinate 407,562,618 downwards.
AGTGAAGAATTTTCACTGTGTTCAGTTCCTTATCAATGGGAAAGAAGGTAATTACCAAAATCAATGCCCCATTCTTATAATTTAATTCTAAATCAATTAAGGAACTCTTCCATAACTAATGTTAAAGATAAAAGGTTTGATGTATTTATGTATTTGTATTGTAGAATTTATAATAGTGAATTATATATGCATTGTACAATTTATGTTTTTATTATGAATTTACAATAAGATATTTAACGCTCCCGATGAACAAGAATGGCGATCTCATGAAAGGTGACATTATAACTAAGGTAATTTAACCATTAATATATTCCTTATGTTATGGTAAGGTGTTATGGTAGTCACACATGGGATATTAATAAATAAACCGGACAATACTAATTACTTTGAAACTAATTAAGGACGTGTTTATAGGTGGTTTATACTATCACTAATTAAGCTTACAACATTCATAGATTTATGGAATATATCCAATACACGTTGGAATAAGGAAGAATGATTTTTTTCCAAAAGGATTAGTGGTAGTTCATGTTTTTACTAGATTTGAGATAATATATGGTGGGGTTATTCACATGTTTTGAATGTGACAACTAAGAGGTATATTGTGACTTGTGGGGGATAAATGTGAAGAAAATTTTATGAAATTCAGTTCAATGGTTTGAATTTAAATATTTTGGAAGGATTATAAAGTTAACCATTGATGGGATGTTTACGTTAAACATTAGATGATATGAGAAAGACTAAAGCGTTATCTCTCTATATGAGTATTTTTATTGGATACCTTATTCAAAATTCCATGTAATGATGGTAAATAATGTTAAAAAAAATGGAATATCATGGGTCTCAGGATCTACTATTACTTCATGAATGAAAAATTAATCTTACTTTTTTCGAGAAGGAGTTGAATTGGGAAAAAACAATAAAGGGAGATAATGTACCAAAATCAAGCATGTGTATCTTTCAATTAAAATTCATTAACTTTTTGGAAAAATGATCTTAAAATAAAAATCTTTCCCCACATCTACGTTTTTGATTAATTATAAGGGCACTTAGGTCAATAAAAATATATAGATTTCTAGTTGTTACCTTTATCCAATCCTTATTCTCTATAACTCTCAATAAAAACAAGATGGTAACATTTTTCATGCAAATCCATGTTATAAATGGAAACCTATGTTCTGCAATGTGGAAACATATTTAAATGAAACATTTGGTTACCATTATGTTTCCAAATATATATTTTTAGGGGATGTTTTTGAATCAATTTTTATGTTTTTGTGTTCGATTAATAAAATATTCATTTATTAAACTATTGATTTCAAAGATTTATTTTGGGGGAGAAATTAATTTTAAGGGGGGTAGATTGTTACACCACTTGATTTTTGTTATTTTTTTTCAATTTAGTTAACCTTTATGATATTTTTAACTTTAAAATACATTGAAAATAAATTTTTTTATGTTTTTATTATGATATAATCAACACCAAGTTGATCTCTAACTACAAACAACATTTATCTTAGCTTACATCACACACAACACTTTGTTAGCTTGTTGTACATGAAAGACTGAGTTATTGAATTTTAAGGGTAAATCAATATTAAAACGAATTTTTGACACATTTATTAATTTTATTTTATAAAATAAAAATAAATTTTTGATGCAGAACATAAAAATAAGACTGCTATTAATTTTTGGGATTTTTCGGAAAAGCATTATTTATTTATGAATACTGATAACTTCTGCATTTTAGTTAAAAAACTCAATTTCTTAAATAATTATTAATGAAAAATTCTATTTTCTATTTATTTTAGAGTAAAAGTTGACCAATAATATATAAATTTAAACAATTACATTCATTAGAATCAGTTTTACATTACAATTGAATATATAAACCTACCAACTAGTGCACACTTTTCTACATTAAAAACACTTTATTTCTCCCCATATGTGGAATTAGCGTTAATCATAATATTCCAAATTCCTTGATTTGAATTTGGAAGGTCCAAAATTAATGTTTGTAATCTGTATGATATTTATGGTCTAATAATATCAACTTCATTTTTTGACGAAAATCATTAGTAAATGTGATTAAAATTAATTATAGTGATTATGCTATGATTATGCTCAATATGGGACTAAATCAAAAAAATGACAAAAATGATCTATAAAATTGTCGATAAGCCATTGGATTCAAATATATATACCAATACACAAATTGATTGATATATTTGGGTGATTTGGATATTATAATATGGATGTTCCCTATATAATTTTTTTTTGTAAGAAAAAAGTCAAAATCTAAGATTCCTTACCAATCATTTATAAAACGTTTAGATATATTAAAAACATAATATTTTCGGTTATACATATCTTTTTTAAAACTAAATATATTATTTTTATCATAATAAATTATCATTAATTTGTAGGTATTAATTTGTTACATAAAATGATTATGAATTTCCAATTTATTGATATTTTAGTTTATAATTAAAAAAATAAATGACACTATAAATATTAAAAGTGAAGTTATTTGATTGAAATATTTTAGTTATTTATTTTTAGATGAATATATCATTTTAAAAATATATTAAACTAATATATTTGGATTCAAATATTTGATTTATATTAAAAATAAATAAAATTTAATAATTAATGTAAAACTTCATGTTATTGTAATATTTAAATTACTGAAATTTATTAAATTATTTAGAATTAATAAAACTAAAATTTAAAAACAAGTGATTTATATGTGTTAATTAATATTTTATATTGTCTAATAAAGGGGAATGTTATCTTTTTATAAAGACCATATTTAATAATATATTGTTAAACTGATGTTATCATGGTTTGTGTTTAAGTATTGTTCTAGTGTGTCAAGTGTGTTATTATAATATTAATTTTCATAAAACAAATGAATTTTATTTTATAAATTATATATATTATTAATAATTATGTTCCCCTTTATTTTATAATAATTATCACATTAGTTTTGAATTAATGGTAAAATTAATAAGATTAGAATACTAGATGCGATAACAAACACTAAAACAACATGATTGGGGAACCATAGATGTTAAGGAACCAAATTTTTAAATTGAACATATATTTTTGACATTGATGTTATAATAAAACATTTTAACTTTATAATCCATTATTTTTTTCAATTTTTATTCACTTAAGGTTTGTTAGACTACCTGATAGTGAATAACGTTTTGTATTTGCAGGAGTTCCACACACTCTCCAATATAAAAAAGAAAGCACTCTATCACTTCATCAAACCTCTTAGTCCCATTTCCTCACCAAAAAATCCTAAAATAATATCCCACATTATTTAATATGACATTAAAGTATCACTTTGGTTATAAAACCTTTCAAAGAATCCTTTTGGAATTATCAAAAAGGTGTTACCTGATTAAGAGATAACTTCTTCTCTTAAGATCATTCAATTTAGTTTAAGCCCTTCACCCCGTCCACTACCTTTATTCCCTTATTTGTGAAAAAAACCATTACGATAAATATTCATTTAGTTTTTTATGATATTTTTTAAATCCAAAATTACACACAACTCCATCTAATGTATATATAACATAATATTTATGAGTTTAGTGAATTACTGCCTCACGAAATGATGATTCTTCAATTTTTATTTAGTAGCAATCATGGTGTCCATTATGATGGGAACTCTATCTATATATGTCATATATTGGATTTATTATGTATTTTTGTTTTTTTATTCCTGTTAAAACACACATATCCTTACATTAAAATTTCAGTTTATACAATAATCTTATTCGAAGATGTCTGGAATTCAAACCCCTCAAAGTGATGTCATTTGTTTCCACACCACATGGAATTTATTAAGAATGGGATTAATGAAAATATATGATATAGATGATATTATAATACTACAATAATATATATACACACATATATGTACATATTTCATTTAGATTCAGTCTTTCAATAAATCAATTATAACTGAAATAACGTTCATGCGTACATATGAATTGTAGTCTCCCTTAACGATGAATTCCATTTTTTAACATATTTATTCCATATATTATTATAATTTAAATAAATTTTATATAAATGATATTAATATAAATATTTAAATTAATTTATCATGAAATTATTTTAATAACAAACAATATAACATTTTAAGATGCATGAGAAGTAGAAAGTGAATAGTCCCCGAAGGGAAACATTAACATATGATCATTACCATGAAGTAAAAATGAAATTTTAATAAAAAAATATGTTATAAGATATAATTATATGGTTATTTTAAAATTTTTATAATAAATTTATATTTTTTATACAATTGTTTTGAATCAGTATGACGCGAGTCAAGACATAATGTAAGGGGATTTTATACCACATTTAATTTCTGTGAGATACATGTTCTCTTGGGAACACATTCCCTTTTTGTGGTGAATATACTTCCCAGAATTTTGTATATGTATATTATATTAAAATTTAATTTTATTAACATATCTATTATATTACCCTTCATTCATGGGGTTTTTTTTCAAAATTAACTGAATCAGAAAAATAATTTTCTCTCAATGTTCCTTCATTAAGAATCATGTTTTGTTATGCACCTATACATTTTATATGAGGTTTATATAATTTACTTTTACATTTTATATCATGAATATAAATAATTTCATGATATTTTTTGCATCATGTAATTTAATTTCCTAAATAGAGTGTATGATACCGTGTTACCATGTTATATGTGTTTATTGAGAAAATCTCATCATTTCTTTCGATATTGTTTATGTTTATACTTCCTTCGATTAAATATAATGAACCATATCTCATGGAAAATAATTAAATTTATACTCCCATAGTTATACATATTATAATAATGTGTTTGTACCATTTTTCTTCTATTTTTTCCAAGATATATTTATCATAGTGTTTTTAATTAATTTAGACATTACCCTCCCATCGGTTGGAAGTCGATGTTTAAAAAAGGGTTTCCAATAGTATTATATGATTATAAAATATGATTTAGAATAAATTTATACAAATTTATTATCTTAAAAATCGTTTCAATGGAATATTTTTTTCACTTTCTAAATAAGGAATTATTTCTTGCCATTTACTATGCAAAATGAATCGCTTTTTACCATGTACGACATCAACAAATTTACCCATCATCATTACATTGAAGAGTACATCTCATTTTATAATGATAATCCTTAAGAAAATGATTTTAAAACTAATATTCATGGGAAATGGTTTGTTAAATGAATTTATGTATTCATTATAAGTGTTCATGGTATTGTCTAAACAAATTATTTTTAAATGGTAAATATATTGAAAATCCTTTTTCAAAGATGAACATATATATTCATTAAGAAATTATTTTGGAAGATAATTTAAAATTATTTTATATCTAATATAAAATCTAATGATTTCACTCATTTTCTTATAGGAAATGATCTAATGGTTCCAGTACAAATAATTTCATTAGTGGTTTATGGTTTAATGGAATGATGATTAAGATACCAATTTCACATCCATGGGATCTATAATTTTGAAACCCACATCTTTTTGTAGGTTATGAATTCATAATGTTATTATGAATCCCATATATTTTCCTGGTTTATGATGTGATTAAGTGTTAATGATCCCCATTTCGTTTTAAGGATTAATATTTGATGTTTAAAAGACCAATTACCTTTTATTGTTCATTATGTGTAAATGATTTCAATATGAGTTGGGTGGGACCTATATCTCCTTCCAATGCATTGGATATTGATATGTTTTATCTAAGCTCAATGTTTTCATCAGTTGTAGAATAGTACCTAATAAAAATATGATGTATTTCATTTTTAAAAATCATGAAAATAATGAGGGTGTGCGGGTTGTTGCCCAAACCAAAAAAGAAAGAGGGTATATGGGTGGTAGCCCAAGTGTGAAAAGAATGATGGTTTACTGGTTGTAGCACAAGACCAAAAAAAATTATGGTATAAGTATTGTAGCATAGTCCATAAAATAAATAGGATATATGGGTTTCAGTCCAATCCTGAAAATAATTTTGGTATACGGGTTGTATCGAAAGCCCAGAAACAAAAAAATTCATATGTTGTAGCCCCAGAGTAGATGAATTAGGTTACACGGTTAGTTTCTGAATCCCAAAAACAAAATGTTACATAGGTTACCACCAAATCATATTCGAAACTATTTACATAGGATTCTAGGAAAATCTTGAAGAAGGTACATGGGTTTTATTCCAAGCCTAATATGTTATAAAAGTCTTAGTTTGTATCCTTATCATAAATTTTTCTATTCTTAAATATATGATAGAAATCTAATGTCTTATTCAGAAGTTATGATTTCATGGATCATTATAGTAATTTTTATATGATTCATTCTTATGAAATTCCACAATTAATACCATAATTAATATTTATGATCTTTGATATGTATGTTATGATCTCCTAATGATATTGTCGTATTATCAAACCCCTATGGTCTTCTTTATGAATACATGTCTCCCTTGTTTACCATTTTTGATCATTTTACCTCACCCCTTTCTTATGATTCATTTATATAGGTTATGTATAATTGTTTTAGGTGTAATTAATAAAGGTGGGTATCACTATGGTAGATGTTGATGACCATTCACTGGGATATATGATTTTTCCCCATGTTTCCAAAGAGACTAAACTATTATAATCCTCAGGCATATATTTTAGATATGTACTAAATATTAATATAAAATAATGAAATATCCATTTATGTTAAGTCTAGGTAATATTTATTATTACAAGATATTTATATCATTAACCCAATATGTCTTATTCTCAAAAATTTATTCATGAACATTTCATGTAATAGTACCATTCTTTATCGCTTTGGAACCTAAAGATATTGATAACACTTTATTTTGGAATGTTTATCATATATACGATCAAAAACCCTTTTTATTCTATATCAATGATTTAATGAAGATATTTAATATTTTTTAAAATTATATTATGGAATTATTAATGACATATGTATCTATGTTATTAGTTTTAAAAATATTCTATAAAAGAATCTTTTTTTATTTCCAAATGAGTCACTCTTTAACCTTTTTACAATAGTTTGAAAGGAAGTATATTTCAGGAATCTATATAATTACATTTCATAATGAATACTCATTAATTGTGTCTTCTATTAAATTTTTAGATGTATATTTTTAACAAAATTTGTTCATTAATAATCTATATTTACACAAATTAAATTTTTGATTAAACAATGTATTTTCCTCTATAATATTTTAAATTAAATTAATGGGGTTTTATTCATAATTTCAAACAAAAATTATATTACATATTATACATTGATAATATGTTTTAATGATCCCATTAATATTATTTATATAGACGATTTATGCTCAGATTGACTTGGGATATACTATTTCGATTCCATTCTCAATATTACACTGAGTTGTTAATGATTATGTTTATTTATATAGGGAATGTATTAACATATCATATTATATTTTTTATAAGAATGTATATTTTGATTATGGTTCAACCATTTCATTTGAGTAATGAATTGGAATTAGAATGAGATTGTTTGGGGTTGGAATATCTCCTTCATGCATCGAAAGGTCTCATGATAGAAACTAGCTTAGGTGTTTTCAAGGGACTCAACCATTTATGTAAGATGTATTTGAATAAGTCCATGATTATATTGTAATTATATTAAACATAATGTATTCCCTAATTATGATACAATTTATTTTAATCCATTTAATTATGGTCTTAGTAAGAATTTCCATGGAAAAGATTCAATATCATGTTATTATTTATAGAGAATTATTTAATCATTGTTTATTTATTCTATATTAATGTTCATGAAAAAACTACAATTTAAATGGATTTTTTTCTATAATTTATATTGAAATTATGATTATGTCATATGTATTAATGGTATAATCAAAATTTGAAATACATATACTGAGAAACAGTGCTCAACCATTTATTATGATTAATTTCCCAAGGATTCTGGGATGTGTATTGTAATTAACTTTCATGGATATTCTATGTGATACAATGGAGTATTGAAAGTATTTGTTTTGTATTTTAGGATTTCAATTGTAATATGTGATTCATCTAAGTGTCTTGGTTACAAAAAATAATAAACTATTCGGTATGCCAAGATGCAATTCCTTGAATATCATGAAAATGTAAATAACCACTTAATCTCGGATACTATTTTCGGGGTATTTAAATTTTGAAATGTCTTATTAGTATTTTGGTTTACCCATTGTTTCATTATATAACTATTTAGAGGAAAACCATCCCAAAATATTTTTTTCAGTGATCCTCCTCATATATTACTATATTGATTTGATTTTTTAACGATTTGTTGTATATTTTCATTAGTAACTTCTCAAGGTCATTTTATACAAATTTAAACTTCTATTTTGTTTCTAAATAAAATTTTAACATTTAAATATGGATAATTTTCATTAATGTGATGTAGGTATATATTTTAAATGTTTTCTATGTTAAAAAAACATTCCACCATCATGGATTTTTTATATGACATCCTATCTATTATTCCTAAATTTTGAATGATAATAAAATCATCAAGGAAATAAAATAATATTTCTATTTGAATAAATTTTTCCAAAATCATAAGTTTATTTCTAATAACAAAATAATGATTAATAATACTCTGATAATTTTCTTTTCTATATAAAAATGACATTTGAATTTTTTTATCAATGATGGATTAATCTAATTATTGCAACAACCTAATTTTCCATGATGAATTATTAAATGTTAATTTATATTATAGGAATGATATATCACATGTTTTTTCTATCGTACTATCAGCTATTTATAATGATTTCTTTTAGCAAAAGCATTTCAAATGTGAAAATTATATATTTCATTAATGAGATTAATGTGACATAACTATGATTGGGAACATCAATTGCTAATGCATAATATTAAATATACCATATTAATTGTATCTAAGTGGTCTAAATACTATATAAAAAATTATTTTAATTGTATGGTATTTTCATATATCTTTAATAAAATACTATTGATATTGATTAATTTTCTATATGTTTATCATGATATGATTATTGCATTAACAATAAATTATTTAATTTTTTGATTAAATTTATAATGGATATGAAAAAAATTCATTTAATAGGTTCTTTATGTTTTTAATAATGATTGATTTTTTGGGAAACACATTCATATGGTTTAATGATAGAAGGTGTCCTATATCACCCTATATTTCATTGTTAAAAATTAAATATTGAATAATCATGTATAGAGAAAAGCAATTTTACTTCCTACAAGAGAGGGTGAAAATATGTAACCCTTTAATGTTACACTTCCCTATGATAATATGTGTACTACTTTTCTATGTTGACATAATTTTACACACTAAGGTATTATGTTTATTTGATAATTTGTCTAAAATGTTTTAATTTTTTAAAAAATTCTTTTCCACGACTCATGACATGAATCATGATTTTAATATAAATTTATTATTTATGATTATATTATGTTATTTATTCTATCATTAATTATATCTAAGTTATAAATTATGACCCTTAATTATTATCACTTATGTTTAGAATTACTAAGGATTTTATAAAATAGATGATATATTGTTTCCATTCTCCATTCTATGAAGATTAATATAACTTATGACAAGTTTTAAATGGAGTCTATTGTGGCCCGATTAAGTAGAAATATTCATATGTGATAGAAAATCGCTTTCTTATGTATATCGCACTCATTGAAAAAATACTTTTGTTAATGAAAATGTGTTTTTAATTGTGAGGTGTTATATTTAAATTTTTTAAATGACATACATGATATTTTAATGTTGGTTTTCTATAGTCTATATTAGGTAATATTTTTGGGTTGTTAAAGATTACTTTAGATGTTTTGAAGATCATTGTTAGTTAAAATGTTTCAAAACACTACAGATAAGTTCAATAGTTAAATATAAGTATATTTTAACATCTTGTTGTTTTATAAATGTTTTTAGGCGGTTTTACAATCAATTATATAGATATCTAGATACATGAATGTTGTTGTGGTGTTAGGAGATATGCTCTTATTGTTGATCACCTGAAAAAAGAGGGTTGAATATCAACACGGTCATCACATGGTGTAATATGTGTGGGTCTCAGTCTAAAACCTATATTGAAACGTCCATGGGAGTTGATTTGTAAATTCAATCACTCTATATGAAATATTAGGATGGGATTTAAAATGTTTTGAAATGTAATAGGAAAACAACCAAACAATGCTTAGTTTAAAGTGTATAATTTAATATTTAAACCAATATATCATAGTTGAAATGTAATCATCAATGGATGAAATGAAGGATTCATAAGATAATACTTCAATAGATTTAGTTTTCATATTCATAAGATTAGTTACATGGATTGTATTATATATTATTGTGTAAATATTTGTATTAATACTTTTTTGAAATCAGATATTTACCATTATTTTTTGGAAGGTATTCCTCTAAGGAATCATAATAATTAAACAAAGAGGAATAATATGAATAAATGGTTAATAGTTTAAATATATTGAAATTATTAGGGAAATGTTATGTTACCTATTATTCACTAAGATAGATGGGTTTGTATCCCCTTAAAAGAATTATCTTTTATCTTGGTAAACTATTAAATACATGTATGTATTATCATTAATATCTGATAATTAAACATGATTGAAACAATTTATATTTGTGGGAGAAATATAACATGTGGATATTTTCAATTATATTTTCCTTCAAAACATAATTTGGTCACTAGATTTCGTCATTTGCAATACCAAATGAAGAAAAATTATGAAACATTATATAATAATACAATTCTTCTGAATAATTTTTGTGTATAAATTGAGTAAGCCAAACGATTAAATATATGTATAAATTAAAAGATTAATCCCATTATTAATACAATGGTAATGATAATTTTCATTAATTATAGCTAATTTATAAATAAGACTATTTTTTTAATGAATAGATCCTTTCCAAAATATTATATTATTATTTTCATTGTATTATGAAAATAATTATATTATTGATAAATATATTTTTGATATTAATAATGTATTAATATATATTTTATCAGAAACATATATGAAATTAGAATATGAATAGTTTGTAATTTAAAAATATATTTTCCTAAAAAATTGTTTTTCATTATATTTTTTTGTTTTATTTAAAAAATATTATTTCATATAAAATATCTTGAATTTTTAAAAATGACATCATTTAGGTATTACTTAATTTATAAAAATCATGATTATTATTTTTAAAGTGAGGTTATATTTTACAGTAAAATATAATTCAATATTCTTATATAAAAATTCAATTTTCATCATATAAGTAATCTTAATCTCAAAATTTGATTTTACATTATAGATAATTTTTTTTATATTATATATGATTTTAAATAGATTTTTAGACATAAATATGTAACTACTATTATTAATGTTAATTACCATGAATATAGTGACATGGTTTATAAAGATTTATTTTATTAAAATTGTTTACCTTTTTTCTCATCAAATAAAATAATTTATTCACAAATTTTTTTTTAAAAAATATATATATATATATATAATTATATTAAGAGTCATTAATTTAGAAATCAATAATAAATAATATTACAAATTATTATAGTAAAATTAATATTTTTCTATAAAATAGTTTTAATTCATTTTATATGATTGAAATTAAAATTAAGTTCAATATAATTTATAAATTAAATTTCATTATATGTATATTTTTTTATTTTCATATGAAAATAGTTTATTATGAGGGTTTACATTATAATTAATAATAAAATATAAATTATGTGGGAAAGAACTAGTTACAAATGTAGAAATAATAATTGTAAAATTAAAAAAACATGTTTTAAAAGATTTGAAGCTTGATTAAAAAATGTAAGAAAATTTTATTCAATGAATTTTTCGAAATTATATCACAAAAAAATTAATTATTTACCACTTTTTGAGATATTGAAATATGAATTGTGTCGTTCAATCATTGAAAAAGTAATAGGTTTATATATATATGTCATCGTCTTCACTTCAAAATTTATATAGATTCCACAACATTTATCCACCATTTACAAAGAGATATATTTACCAAAAACATTTCCAATACTATTCTCACCTATCTCAAAAGTATTTAGATTCCTTTTCCTTTTCAAAATATCAATCTGTAGAGCCTTATGTTGTTATCGAAGGGGGAACATCCAATGTGTGAGGTAATATTCTCAACCAAAATCTTATAATTATTTTCTTCTTCTACGACCTCAAAACTGTTATAACCATGAATGTATTATAACATATGCATTCATAATTATTCCACCCTAAGGTTATAATAAAAAACTTAATTGCATAATTTTTGTTAAACTAATATTTATAACTAGCATTTAAACATAATTTTTCCACTTTTATGATTTTAATTTCGAAAAAGAGTCTACATTAATTATGATCAGTATGTTATTTGGAGTCTGATGGAACCAACATGATTTTTTGTGAATAGTAACGTACCAATATGAGTAGTAAATTGAAATTAATGAATATTAAATTTTATTATTATTTTCCTTTCTTTTTATGTAATATAGTGACATATTCGTTAATTTTTTAATGTGATATAAAAGCAGTTATAGAATTAAAATTATTAATTTTTTAATAAACTTTTATTTTATTTATAAATTTAATCAATATTATTTAGAAATTATTTAAAATAATCTATTTCATTTTTGAAATCTATAGGCCAGAAAAATGGTTTGGGTGGTTTTTTGGGATTTTTCTAAAATTCATGAATTTTTAATGAATAATGACATAATGTAAATACAATATATTCAATTTATCAGTAAAATAAATTATTTATGACATCATAAGTTATTTAATACCACAATGTTAAAACTCACATGACATTATTACTATTTTGGATCACATGTATTAATAATATTCATAGTGTTGATTAAAAATATTTTGATAATGATTAAAATAATGTAAAATACCTCCTCTCCCCCACTATAAATACCACCCTCATTCCCCACTTCCTCCCACACCTCTCAATCCTTGATCCTTAACTATGTTCTTCCCTATACTCATAACAAGGATCTTCCCCACTTCATATAGATTACGGTCATTCTAAAAGGCCTAAACCAAATGCCTTAAGTGGAATATCAAGTAGAATAGATTAAGAGGTAAACATTATCTTTTTTCCTTTTATTTTCAATTTCATTTCTATTATTATTGGTTATTAACCTTACCATATCACTGAGAAATGAATGATCTAGTATCTTAAATATTCCAGATTTCATTTTTTTTTGGATGACACAACATTATACTTCTTCTCCTCTCCAACATAATCCAAAAATTAAAACATTGTTTTTGATGTGTCGATTTACCGACATCATGGAAGATGTGATTTCAATAAACATTACAACCTTCAATATTTGTTATGAAACAATTTTTATTGTTAATCCAGATTATAATTTTGGTATTATATCATATATATGGTTCTAGAATCATTTTGTACACATGTTATTAATTTATAATACAAAATGTGTTCATTATGATCGAAGAAACGTCAAATTGACCTAAACAAATATCAATAATGTTTCAACATATTAATCATCATCATTGAAGAATTGAAAATAAAAAATGTTTTCTTTCATGTGTTTATAAATATTTAAATACAACTACATTCCAATTATATAGTTTCTCTTCCTATTTACATGAATATTAATCATGAAATGATAATGGGAATCATTTAAGGAACACAACCAAAACAATACAAGGAATAAAATACAAATAATAAAATGGTGAAATGATATAATTAAATGATCATATAAGTTATTAAATGGATGGATATGTTTCATTACGATATTAATAAAAAAATTTAATGATTATATAGGAGTTTTAAACAAGTTTTAAGTATAACAAACCTGAGGATATGGAATTCATAACCCGATGTCCTTTCCTTAGGTTAACATTCTACTACATTATTTATGTGGTATTAAAATTGTTTTTGTGATGAATTTTATTTATATTATGTTGAATAATGTGTATTTACATGGTATATACATATTTAGTCTACTATATTATGTCTCTCTTCAATTATGTTATATTTATAAGGGACTTTTCTTTTAAAAATCTATTTTAATTTTTTTTAACAAAATTAAAAAGTAAGGTTTTTATGAAAAAATTCATGTTGTAAATCTATATTCCGATTCTTGGAATTTTTTATATGATGAATGGTGGGACCTATATCTCCCTCCAATGCATTAGGTATGTGAATGTCCGTGGTTGTCTGTATGGTTACTCCATGTTTAATTGCGATAGTTACACAAATTTTAAGGTATCCGTGAGGGTCACAAATTATAGGGTAGCTGAAAAGGATACACGATTATGTAATTAATTCCCAACGATAAATTTATAGTTTTACTTATGTTGTTTTATTTTTTATGGATCTTGTGGAAATTTTATCTTTCACAAAGTATGTATATATGGGGGACAAGTATGTATTTTGATAATGATTCACGTTTTCATGGAATAATATGTTCTTTTATTCTTTTCATAGCCCTTACAGAGAGTTTTTTTTCACATCCCATGTTTTAAATTATTTCCATATGATATAAGTATGTGTAAGAAAATAAGTAATCCATGTTAAATTATTGATGCTTTTTACAAGAAAGTCATGTTATATTTTAAATGTTTTATAATATGGAAGAAATGAATATTGTTTTTATGGTATCCACTCAATATTAATGTGTAATTTTATGAATGTATTTAATCAACAATTATCTAAATCTATAAACCTAAATAGATCCTCAATTAGAAAGGAAGTTATTTCGTGACTAATTACCCATGTATGTAATTTAATAAGTCTATGTCATTATAGTTGGTATTAGAGGCCGGTTTAGATAACAATAGTAGTTAAGATGATATTGATAAAATAGCATAAATAATTTTTACTCTATGATTAATTTGAAATGTTATATAATTTAATGATTACCATGTCACTTTGGCTAATATATGCTTCTTTAGAATGGTTTTCCATAGAAGAAACATGGAAAATTAAGATATGAGGAACTTATAAAATTACATCCTTCTAAATAAGAAAACTAGAATAGTAGGGATTGGAACTGAGAATTTTTTGATAGTAATGGCTCATATAACACATGTAATAAATAGTGGTCATACCCATTCAAAGGAAAAAATTATAGGCACCACAATGGATCATGATGATAGTGGAACATTTTATGAGAAAAAACCCTCCTTCATTTAATGGATCTTCCCACCAAGTAGTGGTTTAAGGGTGGATTAAGGCCCTTGAGATGATATTTGATGTAATGGGTTGATCAGATAATCAAAAGACAAGAATTTACATTTTTTAAGGTTAAGAATATCAATGGTGGTCAATGGTAAAAAATAGCTGGGATAAAGAGGATATTATTGCCTTAGAGTGGGATAAATTTAGAAGTATTTTCCATGAAAAATGTTTCCTAAGGTGGTTCAACATATGATGGAGAAGAAATTCCTTGAATTAAATCAAAAAGGGGATTTTGTGGCTATGTATGAAGATAAATTTACCCTACACGTGAGGAATGCTCCAAATCTTATTATAGATCCTGATAACAAAATCAACCGATTTTACTCTAGATTGAGACAAGGTATCGAAGGGTGTTGGTCTCCAATGAATTAAAAATATATGAGAAACTTTCCCGATGTGCTGATAGGGTATATATGGAGTTTTTTGATGATCACATGCACTTTGAGAACAATGAGAAAAAGTGGTCCATAAGGAATGCAATGGGTAAGAATCATCCAAATAAATCTCATGGTATGAAAATACAGTTTCCAGTTTATGAATAATTGTTGCAAGAAGCACCATAGGGAATTCCTTACAAAAATTGGGATGTTTTTTTGATGTTGTATGTTTGGAAATAAGTCCCTAGATTGTAATGAAAATTATCCTCTGACTAATCCTAATAATAAACATATAAAATGTTTTAAATATGGTTAGATGGGAAATTATTCAAATGCCTTTCCAAAGAGAGATCCAAATGATTCAATGAAGCCTGAATATAAGTATAAACGTGTAGTGAAATCCTTTGAAACTACGACAATAGATTTCATGACATCTAATGATGATTTATCGGGTACCTTTTTTGTTTACATAGATTTTTCGAATGTTTTGATTGATATATGTTCTACACATTCATTTATTTATGAAGAATTATAAGGTAAATTGGAAATATCACCTTCAAAAATGAGATAAGAACTTGTTGTTAATACATCAAGGTGAAATATTATATTAAATATGTATTATACGATTATTTATATTTTGGTATGTGAAATGAATTAACCTAAAACATTGTTGTTTTTTCATTAGTTGTGATTTTTTTCATTCTGGGAATGGATTGCATTTCAATTTTTCATGCTAAGACTGACTTTAGAGAAAAATAAGATGTTTTACAGAAAGGGTTTCAAATTTTATACAAGAAAGAACACATAAAATTGATAAGAGATTAGTAATATGAGAAACTATTGAATGATGTAATTGAATATTATCTTGTTAATACTGCTGACAATAAAGATATTATTCAAATGGATGATGTGATAGTGGTAAATGAATTCCTTGAAGTTTTTATTGATGATTTACCCAGTGTTACACATGATCATGTATTAAAATTCACAACTGACAATGTTTTTTATGCAAATCCAATTTCATAGCCCCCATATATAATGGTTCAAATGGAACATATAGAATTGAAAAATCATTTTCATGATTTTCTTAATAAAGTCTTCATTCATCCTAACACTTCATCATGGGGTGATCCTGTTTTGTTATTTAAAAACAAATATTTTTCCATGAGACTTTCATTTGATTATAGAGATTTTAATAACATAATTATTAAAAACAATATCATTTACCTCATATCTATGATCTGTTTAATCAAATTCAGGTAGCTTTGTACTTTTCCAAGATATACTTGAGATCTGGATACCATCAGCTGAAGGTGATGGGGTATGAAATCCCAAAAATAGTGTTTCATATTAGATATGTTAATTATATGTTTTTATGCCATTTGGGATAACTGTTTCACCTTTTATATTCATGAATCATTGAATAGAATATTAATGAGTTCTTGGATAAGGTTGTGGTTGTGTTTGTAAATGACATATTTTTATTTTTCTAAAAATATATTGGAGCTTGAAAAACATATAAGGGTTATTTTACAAACTATATTGGAAAGGAAACTGTGTGTAAAATAATGTAATATTGGTTTTTTGTCCCAATATATTTCTTTTCATGCGAAAAATATAAATAAGGATGGAATAATAGTGGATCCTACCTCAAAAAATGTGTTTAATGAATGACCAAGACCTACAAATGTTACATAGATTAGTATTTTTCATAGATTATAAGGTTATTCTGAATGTTTTCAAATAAAATTTCATGGTTATCTATCCCGATAACTATGTTAACAATAAAGGGGTTAAATTTATTTGGACAGAAGAATTTGATGTTTATTCTCAAGAACTGAAAAAATGATGTGTGAATGATCCAGTTTTGTCTGTGCCTTCCAGAAATTGTGAGGTTATAATCTACAGTGAAGCTTCATTGAAGGGACCTAGTTTTGTTGTAATGAATAATGGTCAAGTAATATCATATTCTTCAAGACAACTAAAACCTCAATAGTTAAATTATCATGCACATGATTCAGAATTGGTAGTTGTGGTTTTTTTCTTGAAAATTATGGTGCATCATTTGTACAGAGCTAAATATCAATGATATACTGGCCATAAAAGTCATTTGTATATATTCATTCAAAATAAAATAAACACGATGAAGAGAAGATGGCTAGAATTGATAAGGGATTATGAATGAATAATCAATTACCATCCAGAAAAACCAAAAACAGTAGCGGATTCCTTGAGTGGAAATCGTCATTCATAATTAATATTATTAAATTAGGAACATGATCCCTTGATTAATGATTTCATAAATATTTTATTATAATTTTTTGGTGTAGGAAATACATATGTTCTGTTTCATGTTATAGTCCAGTATTCATTATCAGGTATAATTAATCATGTTAAGAAGGAAGAGTGTGAACAATATAAAGGGTAGAATTGGTTAAAATGGGTAGGTTTATAGAATTTTACCTTGAAAATGATTGGGTGTTAAAATTTGTAAAAAAAAATTATATTCCTTGTGATTACTAGTATAAGAATGAAATGTTGTGTGAATATCATAGTTCTCCATTTTCAGTTCATCTTGGGGGTACTATGATTTATATAGAACATTTGGAGTATTATTTGTGGGAAATAATGAAAGTAGATATCGATAATTTTACCATGAAATGTTTTACATGTCATAAAATTAAAGCAGAGTGTTATTTATCAATATAGATTCTTAAACAATTTCTAGTTCCAGAGTGGAAATGCAAAAATGTATCCATGGAATTTGTGGTGGGACTAGCTAAGACTTATCAAATTAACAATGTGCTTTGAGTTATTATTGATCAGATGACAAAATATGCACATTTTTTCTATTTGAGATACAAGGTCTTTGGATCATGTTTCTCTACTATACCTCAATGATATTGTCAGTTTACATGTATTTCCTCTTTTAATTGCATCTGATGTGGATACCAGGTTAACTTCTAGGTTCTAGAAGGGCTTTAGATTTCATTGTGAATAGAATTAAATTTTATTACTATTTTTCATCATCAATTAGATGGATAACTTGAATGAACAATTCAAACATTATAGGATATGATTCGAGATTTTTCAATTGACTAACAAAGAAGTTGTGATCAAAATATTTATTTAGTTGAGTTTTCTTCTAATAATAGTTTTTATTCCAGTATATAGATGGATCCTTTTGATGCAATGTATGGGAAGCAGTGTCAGCCTCTAACATTTAGGGTTGAAGTCTGTGAATGAATGTTGATGGAGCCATTATTAGTAGAGGATGTGGTGGAGAATGTGAAGATGATCCATTGGCACATGAGTACAGCTCAGAGTTGGAAGAAAAGTTATGCAGATAACAGAAGGAAAGACTTGTCTTTCGATTTAGGTGGCCATGTTTTCCATAAAATCTCTCATTGGGAAAGTGTAATTCATTTTGGTAAGAATTTAAATCTATGTCCATGATTCATCCATCCTTATGAAATCATTTATAATGTTGGACCTATTCTTTATCATGTATCTTTTCCTCTATGTTCATATCTAGTACATAATTTTTTTCAGGTTTTGACGCTGCAGAATTATTTTCCAGATTCAACACATGTTTTGATCTGAGAATCCACTCAGATGATGTAGAGACCTAAAGCATGACGATCATGGACATTAAATTACTATTCCGGAAAACATAATACATAACAAAAATAGAACTAAAAGGACCATAATTTTTTATTGTCTTTGGAAACATGTAACATAACCATCAAATCTAGGTGAAAGATCTTTAACATCTCCCATAATGAACTATCCCTTTTTTTCATACCTAAAACCATTCATTATATCCTGGGGAAAAGAAGACATATACAGGGTGAGAATCAATGATCAGTAAGGGTAAGCATGGGAAAATAAAACAAACCATATACATTTGAACTTAAAAACACGATCATAATGTTTCAACATAAAAATCTTGAGCAATGACATAAAACATGGCAGTACGTTTGGCATAGATCATAATGGATCATCAATCATGATAAAATAGCATCGGAATAAAATATGTAATTGTGGATAACCATTAATCACTTGATAATATTTCCATAGTATCCAAGGCATTGCTTCCAAGACCATCATAGTGGACAAAGTCCCTTACTGAACTGGGTTTACCTGTCGTTCCATCCATGTATTACTGAACTTGATCCACTTGTCGTTCCAGCCATGTCAATCTCATGAGATATAAATCATTACCCAATTAATTCGAGGGAGATATAGGTCCCACAAATCTCATAAGTAAATCATTCTTACATGTTCCACAATATAAAAATAAATCATTCATCATAACCCAATGAATAAAATGGGTTTCATAAACATCATCCCATCATAACATAATCCATATAAAATAAATGGATATCTTATCATCATAAAAAAACAAACCCTGTAAATCATAGAGACTTTATACATGAAACATAATCATATTAAATAATTTCATCTTAGATGAAAAATAGTTTTATCAAAACACTTGAAATGAATTCCTGAGAAAAATATCCTTTCATCTTCAAAATCATTTCCTTTTTACAACTTCCCATGAAATTTTAAAAGAAAAGGATTATGTTGAAAATAATTATGAAATATTGGGGAGAAATTATTATGAAAATAAGGCTTTATAAAACCCTAAAAATAAATTCATGACATATAAGTTAAAAAAAACATTATCCTCGTTCTTTTTTTGGAAAAGTCAAAAATTACCACTTATGGTAAACAAAACAATGATTCATTTCATAACTCAAAGTAAAAGTCAAAGAGTGGAAAAGCTGACATTATACATACAAGTAAGAATATTAAACACTATATGAAAAACATTTTATGGGCATGGATGAAAAATGTCACGACCCACCCTCGGGGTCCGTGCCGTGACTACCCCAAGCCCGCCTTCCATAGGCCAGGGGCTGGCGACTAGCACCATGGCGTAAATCCCGGTAAAAAGGGAAGGCATTTCCTTTGAAAAGTAAACAAACACCACAGAGTAAGCAAGCGGAAAGTAAACACTAAACAAAAGAAGAGTACGACAGAAAGTGCGGAAAAGTAAATGGGCCAGTATACAAATCCAAACTGAAAGTAAAGTACAACTCGAAAGGGAAAACATCAACTGTAAAGTAAAAGCCGCTACACCGAGCTGTCCACTGGAAATCCCACCTGAAGGGTGGGTACAGATAGCTCCACTGCTCCTCGGGTCTCGTCGTCCGCTCCAAACACGTCCCGCCTAGTGGTCCACCTCCAGGTACCGTCCTGCTCTGCAAGCCTCAGCCAAGATCAATGTTGTCCGTCGTCTGCAAACAACACAACGTAGTGCGGGCATAGCCCGTGCAGGGGTGAGTATAAGCTACTCAGTAGGGACCCCAAGACCCCTGAAGGTCTCTCAAATCCACAAAGGATAAACCACGAAGAAAGGCACAATCACGAAGTAACAACCGACACTGCTTAGGTATATGCCCATACATATACCTAAGTCATCAATTCAAATACGCTCCAACCTCCGAGCCCAAGTACAACTCAGTCCACACAGGAAAGTAAACATATTCCACACAGGAAAGCAAAACATAATCCACACAGGATTGCACAACAAAATCCACACAGGAAAGCAACAGGATTCACCTCACAGAGGTATACTTCTTCAAAGGACGATAAAGATGATCACTGATCCATCTAAGTCGTCAGACCCACGAAGGATCGATAGGTAAATAACCCCCGCAAAAGACCCACACAGGATCGGGCCCACACAGGACCTGTAGGCGCTGGTTCACACAGGACTGCTGAGCGCAAGGACCCACACAGGATCGGACCCACACAGGATCGGGCCCACACAGGACCTGTAGCACTGACCCATGTAGGATCGCTGAGTGTTGTAGTCATCGTCGTCGAATCCACACAGGATCTATGTACTGTCGTCGTCGCAGTCACAGTAGCAGTAGTAGCAGTAGTAGCAGTCACAGTCAGTCGCAGCCAGCACTAGGGTTCCCGCACACAGCAAGCTCGTTTGGAGGGTCCGCTCCACGAGCCGAGAGGCTGATACATCAACGGTCATGAAGACCAGAGTTGATGTATCCAAAAGTTCCGTATCGTCAACAGGAACTCAACGCAATAGACGGTGCGCCGATCGGACGCCCGGTCTGAGAGTTATTGGCATTTTCGTCCCCGGGGCCCGGTTGGTTTTTAAGGCAAAACCAACCCGACCGTACTCCACCTGCGTCCAAACCTCGGGCGGAGTATGCCAAAAGATCCGTCTCACTAAGAGGAACACAACAAAGCTGACGGCACGTCAATCGGACGTCCGTAGCTCAAGATATGAGTGTTTCCGCTCCGAAGGCCCGGTTGGTTTCGTGAACGAACCGACCCGGCCGAACTCAAAGTATTCCGAAACCTTGAGTGCGATATACCGAAACGACCGTCTCGATCCAAGGATCGCGTTTCCGCAGACAGTTCGTCAATCGGAGGTCTGAGGCTCATGTTAAGGCCAAAAGACCGTAAATGATTCGAAACGGGGGGGTCCGGGTCCGGGGCGACCCGGCCCGACCCCCCCCCCCCCCCCCTGGGTCGGCCCGAACCGGGTCGACCCGACCCGGGTCCGACCCAGCCCGGCCGGCCGGCCGGCCGGTGGCGCGGCGGCGCGGCGGCCGCGGCGGCCTGGCGCCGCACGGAGGCAACGCGAGGGGAGTCAATCCCCCGCGGATTGAAATAACGGCGCGACATATAGCTGCACCCCTTTTTGCAAACCCCCCCCCCCCCCCCACGTGGGGGGCTTGATTGGCAGGAAACGGGGGGCTTTTCCCCCCACAAGGAAACCGCCCCCTCTTAAAGAGGGGGGTTTAATGAGTTGGTCGGGGGATTAATTCCCCCGGTTTATTGGCATCCGGCCGGCCAGCTGGCCGGCCGGTTTTCTCCAACGGGACCGGAAAATCCGGTCCCCTCTTCGGCTTCCGACGACGGCGGCCTGGCCGCCGGTCTTCTCATCCCGCCGCGGCCCGGAACCTGCCGCGGTCTCCTCGTCCCACCGCGGCCCGGAACCGGCCGCGGTGTTCGTCGTCTGGCGCGGTGCGACGACACCGCGCCCCTTCGCCGCGCATTTGATTCCCTTCGACGTGACGCGACGGCGTCGCGTTCTTTATGATTCTTCCATGGCGCGGTGCGACGGCGCCGCGAAATTTAATCATATTATTAACTGCGTGGTGCGACGGCACCACGCCACTTTGCTTCCACCCTCAAGATAGAACAATAAGAACGATGGAGGGGGTTCGGCCGTGTTCATGCGGTCCGGCCCCCCTCACGTTAAATAATAACTGAACTTAAACATTCAAAGCCTCATGTTAGACATGCGAGATCCACGATTAAGAAATAAATAAATAAACAAAAAATTAACAACCGCTACCTCGGGTATAGGTTCGAAGATATGACAACGTCCGCGGAAGACAACGTCGCGGAGGTCGGGCGTCGCGGTCGTCGTTCGTCAAATCCGTTGACGAAGAGATATGCCCGAAGAGATACGTAGTTGGCGAAACTTCTTATGTCGACGAAGGGAAACTGAGGAGGAAGCGGTGTTCCCTCTCGTTGACACGGACGACGAAGAAGAGCGGAGTGGCGTTCTTCGTCGGAACCTGAGCGTTCTTCGTCATGTTGAGCGTTCTTCGTGATCTTCGTCAGAGTTGAAGAAGAAGAAGGAAAAGCTCTCCACCTCTCAAGAAGACAAACAATTAACCAAAATAAAATAAGACACAATCTTATTTTATTATCACATAAACACACTAGAATTTCAATAGTTTGAAATTCAAAAGGATTAACTCCAAAATTAAATAACTCATGTCATTTAATGAGGGGTTAGGGGAGTTGGGAGAAGATGGAAGGTTTAGGGGTTCGTGTGGGCCCCACCACACTTAATCCTCCCAAGGGAGGTTAAGTGGACGTGGGTCCCACTTCCAACCCCCTTTGGTAGGATTTAACATGTTAAAATAAAATTGTTCTTCACGAATTTTATTTAACTCAAACCTAAAACCCAAAAAATAACTTTCAACCCGAAACAAACGCGACTTCCGAAAAGGTCTCTTTAAGCGAATATCGGCGCTGCGAGTTCATCGGTGCCCTCAGATTTCAATTCCGAGCAACGGATCAAAAGTTAGGAATTCCCGCTCGTTCGTTCACTGAACGTACCCGAGCCAAACTTCGGAAATTAATTCCGGGCACTCCGGGCCTCGGAATCAGGTGCCGTCTGAAACCGTGCTCTTGTAAAATTCTAAAGAAAATTAAGAAAAAATTTCCCTTGAATTTTACGGGTCTTTACAAAAAATATAACCCCAGTAAATACTTACGAATAAACAATCTTGGATAAAAATGTTATTGGAAAAGTTATCCATTACCTTAGGTCTGATATGCTTCGTATGTATCTGAACCTCATCTTCTTCGATGGACCTCATTTAACCATCCTTTTAAGGCACTAGAGTTGGTTTTTTGAGAAGACCAGAACCTCTATAATGTTTCTAGGGAAGTTGAGAAGGGAAATGAGCAGGGGTTGTCCGATCTTGAAAGCCGACATTTGTGTAAAGAGAAGAGGGATGAGGTTCCCTTTTATAAGGGAGGAGCGAGGAAACATAGTAAAAACATAAAATATTAATTTAAAATAAAGTCATATTCGGTTTATAATAGATCCAAATTGATTTATTTTGAAGCTAATGTTGGGATGGGTTGAAATCCTCTCAACCAATAGATTTTATACAAGTTTAGGTAACTATTTTAACCTTATCATTATGATAAAACTCTAAGTTAAATAATTTAAAATTTACTCTATCTTCTTGTTTTCATACACTATATGGTTAATAAACATACTATAATAAGAAAAAAGAACCCAAAGAGGTTCATTATTAATATATATAACCTTATCTATGTCATTTGGTTGAACCTTAGATTTTTTGGAATAAAATTACAATAAATAATATAATATTTTTTTTAAAAACTATTTTATGTAAATATTGAAACTATTTTGTAAATAATTTTTAAAAAAATCATAACAGCATGATTTGTTATAAAATAAGTTAATTAAATCAATATTAACATGTCATATTAACATATAAAATTAGTTTAATTTATAAAAAGTCTCAAATTACATTTATTTGGGTATTTATAACATCAATTAGTTTAATATTTTATTAATAAGGTAATTATTGCATCATCATTGTGTCATTAATAAATTAAATTATTTAATTTCTAAAAATTATAAATAAAATATAATTATGTAGGAAATCATTTTATCATTCTGATAAATATTTATAGTCGAAATTATATTATGTATAACCCTATAATAAAAATGTTTTATTTATTAGACATTTATTTTGACTATTTTAACTATTCTTTAAATAAAATAAAAATAAATTCTCTAATCTTATAAAAGGGGACATAAGGGTAATATTTTATTCCTAATGTTGTTTTTGGTAGAACTAAACTTATCCAATAAAATTATGACATGTGTTAGGGTAATAATAATAACATTTTTACCCTTAATTGCTCTATTTAATTTTTACCGTTGTAAATAAAAGTAAAAAGTTATTATTCACCAAAAACTATTTTTATCTAATTAAACCACATTTTTCTCCTTTATATTAAATTTGTTTCTCGTATTTTTTAAATTCCAATCATTGAAGCGTTAAAAGTGTGTTTTATGTAAATGTTCAAATTCCCCTAGGACGTGGGTAAAAAACACTGAAAAATTAAATAAAATTTTTATATATCTAAAATTATTATAAAATGTCTCCAATGAATTAAATTGAACATATAAATATATTTTGTATCAATTTTTTCCTAAAACAAATTTTAAATAAAATGTATAATTATTTAAATAAAAAGTCGTTTTTTAAATATTTACCCATTGTTTTCACTATTCATCAAAATTTGATCATTTTCAGATAAATAAATAAAATCACCATAGGCAATTTTTGATATTCCAAATTAAAAAATGAATTCCTTATTGAATGATAAAATTTAAAAAATTTCCAAAAAATGGGTATTACTATTCATAACGACTAGTTCATAATAATTTAATAATAATATCTCCTTTAGTGAAACTCGTTATTGCGTACTACACACGCTATTGAGGAAGGTGATGATTGTGTGTAATCCAGAAAAAGTCAGGACTGCATGTAGTAAAAGATTCATTTGGTGTTGTATATAACACAATCAAAACGTATTTCATTTATGCAGTAAAAAAAATCTATACTTAATGTTGCATAGAATAATTTCTACAAAACAAACATGAAATTATGGGTAACACGAGCGAAGAAATGTGTTGCGTATACTGCAAGCTAATACGGTGTTGTGTATAACACAAGCTAATTTTGATGTAGTGTACCACAATAGACATAAATGAAATTAATAAAAAGAATTCTCATAAACTCTCGGGTTGTTACATTCTACCCCCCTTAAAATGAATTTCACACTTGAAATTCGACGAGGTTATAAATGTGATTCTACTTGAAAGTTTCTTTAATAATAACACACATCTGAAAAAAATACCAAAACAATACTTCAATAACTAAAGTATGAAACATAATGGTTACCCAAATTAACTAATCATTGGGTTTCCACATAGGAGAACATAGGTGAAAATATGGATATGGAAGAGAAATCTAACCATCATGTTCTCATATAGAGTGGTAGAGAACATGAATATGAAAAATCCAACATTCACAAAGCCATAAATTTGTGATGATTTAAGGTACCATCTGATTCATAAGATATAAGGACACAATACAACATTTTTTTTCAAAATACTTTCCATAAAGTTGATGAATTAATGAATTAAAAGAAATACTTACTGGATTTTGGTACAATATCACCATTTTTCATGCCTTGAAAAATTTCCACATCATCTTTTAATGAAATGATGTTGAATTTTTCATTCATGAAGTGTTATCAGATCATGTGATAGAATGATGGGTCATTCTATCTATCTCAAATAAAAATTTAGAAAAATTTATTAAATATACATAAGACCATCTATTGTGAGATTAATCGTATATGGTTCATGAAATGGACGTATAGTTCGTATATCAGACAACATAATAAATTGAAACTAATTTATACTAACCAGGGACATTTTGTAGGACATTGGTATGCAATAATGGCATGTCGCACCTTGGTTGTGGGTTCGATTCCCGCATCCTTGTCCGATGCGACGAGTTGTCGTACGTCCTACATGTTGTAATTTTTTTAAAACTAAACTGTTATAACATTAAAGAAATAATATCAAAAAAAGTTCTAGCCTTAAAAAATATTATCTAATGTCCAACATAATGTATTCCAATCATTAGACTTATCCAAATACATATGTCCAATCTCATAGTATAATGAAAATGATTACTGGAAAGGTCACTTAACAAACACGTGAATACTATCATTTATATATCATAAGATATATCTTTATGATCGCATTCCAAACATGTGAATACCTTAATAATGTATTCTATTGAAACATAAATTACCATAATACCTATGTGAAAACATGAATGCTGTAAAATGTTAACTCTTTCCACATACCAAAATCCCAAAATTTCTATATACACAAACCAAGATATCACTTTTTCCTTATATCAGTCATGAGCTCATGAATACTTTAAAAATTTCTTTTTCTCCTTATCCCTTCATTATGCACATATCTTTTACGTTCCATAAATATTTCAATCACTTTTCATGGTTAATGTCACCATAAAATTGGTGAAAACCACAATAGACCAATACATAAATATTCCAAAATTCTATGATGATATATATAACATTATTTTGGAATCCCATTACATAAAAACATAATCATTCCACAACAACATTTTCATATACAACATCCCCAATAGTGATTGCATGATAATTCCCTTTGTCCTTTAACTTAAGAGGTTACTGATGCCAATCATCATTAACCCATTGATTAGGGAATTGATTAGCATAATGCCCTATTTTCTAGCACTTGAATCATTGATGTGATGGTGGAGCGTCCTATGTAGTCTTTTCTTTATTCTTATCATTAGAAACCCTTTTCGCATTACATCGACACTCATATGCTCGATGACCATCTTTTCTATACTTGAAACATTTTCTAGTAACTTTTAGACAATCTCCACCATGCTTATTTCCACACTTTGAGGATAAAGAAACATTCACCTTTTATCACAATTGTTCTGAGACTTTTCCTTGAACTCTGTATTTCGTTTCTTGTCAATAACATGTGATGGATATGTAACACCAACATCCAATTCTACATTGATAGCACAATGCAAAAATTCTTCATAGCTAAGAAAGTCACTTATAGATAATTTTCTTTAGAAAATTTGTTTTAAGCCACTGATAAATCGATCAAATTTTCATTCAGGTTGGATTATAAAGACAGATTCATACTGTGAAAGACATGTAAAAATCGCCTCGTATATACCAACAGATTCATCATCATTTTTCTTATGTTCATGGAACACTTTTTCTGTTTTTGTTCGAAGAATACGAGGGATGTACTTATTGAAAAATAAGTTCTTTAACTCATCCCATTCCATGGAGTCATGTTCACATTGGTGCCTTGTATTCATAATTAGAGGCCACCACTGGTCTGCATCACCTTATAAATGGTAGATAACTAGACTAAATTTTTCATGTTCCAAACATCGATGTATGGACAATATCTTTTCAATGGTACTGATCCGTTGTTCAGTAACAAGTGGATCAGAAGACCCACTGAAAGAAGGTGGGTGTTGCCTCATGAAGGACTCAATAGAATATTGTTTCCAATTCTTCTCATTCGGAAGTCCAGAATGATTCATAGCTTGTGTTAGTATAGCAATAAGATTTTTCACTCCATCTCCCATAACAATGGTTTGTTCAGGAGTACAATCATTTCATTTCCCATTAAATTGATCATCACAGTTCCTTTGGGTTCCATCGACCATCTAAAACTAAAAAGAATAGTGTATGAGTCAAAAATGATGCTAGGAAAACGACATAATAAAGGGACAGTACCTTAAATAGATAACATCTTGGGTTTAACTCTAATATCGTTTCAATAATTCAAGGACTATAACTTATACTTATACCTATCCTTATGGACATCCCTAGACATACCTTAAAAATATAACTAGGGATATCACGAATGTTTTCTCATCTTAGTTTACAAAGGGTAACTAAACCTTTATTTTAATACAAATTTTAGAGACCCAACGCTTAACATTCGTGGACATTACATTACTGTTGCGGAATACTTAATACAATAAAAAACAGACACCAAAAGACTGTAATATTTTAGTGTCTTTGGAAACATGGAACATAATCTTTTAATCATGGTGAAAGATCATCCAAATCTCCCATTAAGATCTTCCCCTTTTGTTTTCTTAACTAAAACCTTTATTTATATCATAGGAAATGAATACATGTAAAGGGTGAGCTCAAATGCTTAGTAAGGGTAAGCATGGAGAAAATAAAATAAAGCATATACATTTGAACGTAAAATGATGAAGATAATGTTTAAACTTTAAAAACACGAGAAATGACATAAAAAATGGTAGTACGTAAGGTATAGATTATAACAAAAAATCAATCATGATAAAATAGCATGGGAATAAAGAATGTAATTATTGAAAACCATTATGCAAATGATATTATTTCCATAGTAGCCACGTCATTTCTGCCAAAACCATCATAGTGGACAAATTCAATTACTGAACCGGGTTTACATGTTGTTCCAGACATGTATTATTAAACCAGATTCACTTGTTGTTCCAGCCATGTCTATCTATTGATATATAAACCTTTACACAATTAATTTGAGGGAGATATAGGTCCCACCCATCTAATAATGAAATCATAATAACTTGTGCCAAAATATAAACATAAATCAATCATCATAACCCAAATTATAAAATCGGTTTCATAAACATCCTCCCATCATAACATAATCAATATAAAATAAATGGATATCATTTCATCATAAAAAAAAGTGAAACCATGAAAATCATAGAGACATTATACTTGAAACATAATCATACTAAATAATGTCATCTTAGATGGAAAATAGTTTTGACAAAACACTTGATCTGAATTCTTGAGGAAAATATCCTTTCTTCTTCAAATTCATTTTCCTTTCACAAAATGGTATGACATTTTAAAAGAAAAAGAATTTTGTTGAAAATAATTATGAAATCTTGTGGAGGATGTTTCATTAAAATAAGGCTTTATAAAACAGTAAAAATCCGTTCATGTCATATATGTTTCGAAAATAATATCCTCATACTTTTGTCAGAAATGTCGAAACGTACCACATATGGTAAACAAAAGAAAGATTCCTTCCATAACACAAAGTAAAATTCAATGGGGGTAAACATGACATTTAAAAAACATGTATGAATATTAAACACCTTATGAGAAAACATTTTATGGGCATGGATGAAAAATATAACCCTAGTAAATACTTACGAATAAACAATCTTGGATAAAAACGAGATTTGAAAAGTTATCACATACCTTAGGTCTGATATGCTTCATACGTATCCTATCCTCATCTTTTTCGACGCACCACTTTTAACCATCCTCTTAAGGAACTAGATTGAGACTTTTAAGTAGACCAAAACCACTATAATGATTCTAGGGAAGTTGAGAAGAGAAATGTGAAGGGTTTTATTGAGCATGAAAGCTCAAAATTTTGTAAATAGAAGAGGCAGGAGGTCTCGTTTTATTAGGGAGGAGAGGGGCATCTTAGAAAAAACATAAAATATTATTTTATAATAAAGACATATACAGTTTACAATAACTCCAAATTAATTTATATCAAAGGTAATGTGGGGATGGGTCAAAATCCTCTCAACCAATAGGTTTTAGACAAGTTTATGTTACTATTTTAACCTTATAACTTAGATTTAACTCTATGATAAATAATTTAACTTTTATTTTGTCTTCTTGTTTTCATACATTATATGGTTATTAAGCATACTGAAGTGCCCAGATCAGTGTGAATCACTGAGAGGGGGAGGGGGTGAATCAGTGATCCCTTTGAAACTTTTTTTTTACTAATTGATTCTTAATCAATTAAACCTCTATGGCTGGTTAAAGCCTCGATCCACTCTTCTTGTATCTCTCAACCTTTCCCGGATAATGCAGTAATGAAAAGGCACAGGACACAAGGATTTACAAGGTTCGGCACCAAAGGCCTACATCCTTGCCATGCTCTCTCAGCATGGATTCTCCCATTATAACTTGTTAGAATTACAATGGTCGATACAGCTTCCCACCGTATCTCTCCTGAGTCCCACAGGAGGGTCTTTATACTGCGTCCCACAGTGTTACCAGAGTCCCACTGGCCTGCTCCAGAATCCCACTGAAGACTTCTTCTCCCTGAGTCCCACAGGGTCTTCTCCTGGCTCCTCGAGTCACACGAGTAGCTCTTCTTCACTTTAAGTTCTTCTTCAAGTATCCTCAGCAGTCTGGGATAAAGACTGCTGGCCTTGCTCTTCTTCTGATCACTTGTGGTGAACAGGTCTTCTCGTCTTGCTCGGGCTTTATCACCTTCTTCTAAGGATGCCCCGGCTTCTCTCCAATTACTGAATGCTCAGACAAATAATATCTTTATCTTCGATCTGGTCCAGTCTCAGTTCACTTCAACATCATGCACTGAGTGCATGGCAACTCTTCAAGATCTTCAAGTCTTGGACTCCTCAGATGCACACCACTGATTTAGCAATGTTCACGTGTGCACGTGCATGCATGCATGCATGCACTTTCCTTTTCTTCCTCTTGGTGCAGTAGACCCACAAAGGGTGTAATTAATTATAGCACACACCTTTTCACAATCTTCACACACTATATTCAAATTGCTCACACACTAAGAAGTGTGTTTTACTTTAGTGTGAGGGTCTCCTCAATCTTCCTTCTTCTAAGTGTGTTCACTTCACTTAGTGCACACACACTAGGTTCGGTCACTTCTTTAGTTTGCACACACAAATTCTTCACTTAGCATCCACTTGTAGTGACCTTCCTCTTCTTGTTGCACACACACACTTTAGTGTTCTTTTAGTTGTTCTTCAATAGTGTGCACACACAAGGGCTACGACCTTCTTCTTCAAATGCACACACAAAGTATGGCCTTGTCTTGCTCACACCCACTGCCCTTAGGGTCCTTAGCACACACAAGATGTGTTCCTCAATTTGGCACACACTCAAGGGCTACGGCCACTTGTTGTTCTTTTTGCACACAAAGGCACAAAGGCCTTTCCTTCCCTTCTTGCACACACACAAGGCTACTGCCTTTTCTTGTTTGGTGCACACCCACTGCCCTTATTGTAATTGCACACACAACCCGAACGTGTCCATCTCCTTATGCATATGCTAGGGCCACGGCCTTTCCTTGTTCACTTAGCACACAAAACACTAGGGCCTCGGGTTCACTTCTGTTTTTGCACACACAAGCCGTAGAGTCTTCACTTGAATTGCACACACACAAATAGTGTCTCGGCCTTGTTATTTCTTTTGTGCACACACACACAATCCGTAGGGTGTTCTCACTTGAACCCTTTCTACAAGGAGGCGCACAAGATGTCTTGGTGCAAGAGGCAGCCGCGCAAGGTGCCACTGGGCATGGGTCGCGCAAGCACTTGGGTGCAAGGCAGCCCGGGCTTCAACCGTGGGCGCGCAAGATGCCGCGGCCGCGGGTTCTTCCTGCCGCGCAAGGGGAAGGCGCGCAGGGTTCTTCTCCAACCTCTTTCGCGCAAGGAGTGCGCAAAAGGAACTCACGAAGCCAAGGATGGCTTCGGGCTGCTTCGTCGCGCAAGTGGGTTGCGCGGAGCTCCAAACTTCGTGAGGAACAGAGCTCACGGGACTCGGATTTTCACAGAGTTTCAGCAAGCTTCTCGAGGGCTCGGCCTCTCTTTATATAGGCAGAGGAATACCTTTGATCATCCGCGTTCAAAATCTTGAATCACCGAAGATTTCGGATCTTCAAAATCTTTCCAAAGTTTTGCGTTTTATCCTCTGTTTCACGCGGGATCTTTTATTTTCTCTTCTCCTCGTGCATGCGATTTATAACGCATGCACGGCCTTCGCCTCTTCTATCCCATGCATGCAAAGCCTCTGTTGAAACCCATTCCATGCAAAGGCACGAACCCAAGAATCCTCGGCAACTTCGTTTGCCTCGGCATTGCTCCGAATTATCCTCTCATCGCATGCATGCCTACTTTTATGCATGGTCGTGTTCAGTACATCCAGACGAACTCAATGGACCCTTCGGCGTTGAAAATGGTGGCCCGGAGCTCGAAATCGGTGCTCGGGTGGCCTCTGGTTTGACGGCGGCTGCGGGTGGCTTCGGCTCGAGCTCGACGAAGGAGATGAGCCGGGAGCCGTTCGATCGGGCGAATGAAGGACATCGGACGGCCGGATCAAATCGGGGGCGCGGCGGATCAGATGGGCGGTCCAGATCGAGCGCGAGATCGCTCGGACGGCCGGGATTTGTTCCCGGTGAAAATCGCGCGTCCCACATCGAAACTTTCCGCGGATTTTCCGCGGTTTATTAAATAAGCGCTGGGGGAAAGCGCTCAGTTGAACTTCCCCCCTCCCGGTGCCGCCCCGCACCGGGTTCTCTCTGCGGGCGCGCTCTGCGCCCACTCTGCCTCCTGCGGGCGCGCTTCAAGCGCCCACTATGCTCCTTGCGCTCCTCCGGGCGTGCCCCTGGCGCCCTTGCGGTGTCCTTGGGTGCGCCCTGCCGCCCTGGCTCGCCCCACGGGGTTCCCCCGGGCGTGGTGCCCTAGCGCCCCATGCCTTGGGGTTGAACCCCCCAAGGTGCCTCGGCTGGCCTAATTTTTTGGCAAAGTCTTCAAATAAGACTTTGTAAAAACAAAGTCCTCCTCTATGTAAAACATGCCAAGTGCCAAGCCACTTCTTCCATTCTTCTTCTCAATTTCTTCCCTTCTCTACTTCTTAAGAATTCCTTAATCCTCCTCAACATATAATCTGCACTTAGGATATGGAATTCAAAAGGTTTCTTCATCTTCAACCGAGCTCCTGAATCAAATATTTCTTCAATAAACTTCATTGATCTAATCAGAGATCAATTGGATCAACTTCAAATTCACATGCACTAAGTGATAGTGCATGGACTTCATTAATGCACATCATCCACTTAGTAGTTGTGGATGGAACTCCTTTCAACTCCTCATGCATTGTCACTACAATGCATGGTCTTCAATCAATGTTGTGACTTTGTATCCAATTGATACAAGTTCTATGAACTTAAAGATCAGCTCAACAATCGTCAGATGTTCATGGAGAATGTTTCAACCACAATTTCCAATACCACTTAGTGAATCTCCTAAGTGACATGCATCTAAGTTCCATGGCCATTCTCCTTCACCACCAACACCATCACATCCTTTGACATTCACATCTTGACTCCTTGACATCCATTCATTCCTAGACAACTTCATGCCTTATTGACAACAAATGCAACATAATGCACTTCAATCTCCCCCTTTGTATTTGTTGTCAATACACTCCTTCAGCACATATGAATGGGTCAATATGTGTGCCAATATTTTCTCCCCCTTATTGGCAATCAAATGCAAAGGTGTGGTGTGGTTTGCTTTCAAAATATGTCTTCCTCCCTTATAAAAGTATTTTCTTGAAAAACACTGAGAGAGGGATGATGTCACATGTTCTCTTTAGCAAAGAACCTTTAGTACATCAGCTCTAAGTCTACTTGGGCTAACCCGGTGTAGAAAACAAGAGTGATATAACCAAGGAATTCAAAGCTGTCCATAATTCTCTACACATGTGAGATCATGCTTAGGGGTTTGAAATTTTTTTTCAGATATATCAATGAATTGCTAAATCCTGCACATACTTCACAAAACTTATTAGAAAGTTCAGTGCAAAGATAAAGCTCCCCCTTTCATCTATTTGTCTTCAATCAATACTCCCCCTTAATTGACAAGATAAACTCAATTAAGAAACAAGGGATGAAAGTATGATTGGAATACCTTCACTTTTCTCAAGATGGAATTAAATATCAGAATCCCATCTTCTCCAGATTGGCTCCCCCTCAAGGGGTGCACTCCATTCTTTTCAAACCATCCTCCAGCTGAGAATGATCATCATCTTCAATTCCCTGCAATGTTAGCACATGTATATACCAAGAGTATAAGGGAATAAGATGGAACCTCCTTGGTTCATCAATGTGAACAACAAGGTTGAGAAGATTCTCTCAACCGAGATGTCCCATTTTCACCAGTCTTCACACTTGCACATTTGATCTTCATTGATGTCTGTGCTGGTGTGGATCTCAAAACATCTTCATGTGAAATGTTCTTCTTCTCTTTTGCTTTAGCAATTGCCAGTACATCATCTTCAGCTCTATGTAGATCTTTGGCAAGTTGCAACTGATTTGGCCATATGACTAGTAAGTCACTTGAAAGTGTGGCCTCAGTTCTGGACATTCCACATGGTTCCTTTGATTCTGTCAAGCTACCTCTCTTAGGCAACTTGTTTTCAATCAATCCCTTCTTCTTCTGGGTTGATTGTCTTTTGGAGTTCTGTCTGCCTCTATTGAATTTCATGGCTTCTTTACAAAGGTCCATGATGTGTCCTTTCTTTCCACAGTAGAAGCATGTTTTCTTGGTGGACCTTCTGGATGCATCACCCTTCTTGGATTTCAATTCCAAGGACTTCTCTTCATTCTTCAAACTCTTCTTGGGAGCATCTTCCATTTTCTTCTTGCTTCCCAAGGAATCTCTCTTAGCCAGGTTCTGTGATCTTTTCTTCTTTTGAGCTCTGGATACAGTTGGAGATTTACATGTATCTTTTTGACCACTGTTGCAATCATCCCAGATGTTGTCAAGTAATCCAAATCTATTTGCAGTAAACAGATGTCTCTGGACCTGTGGATGTTGCTTCCTTCCTTCTGGCTTGCTCCCCCTAGGCATGGGCTTCCTCTGTGCTTTGGCATTCCGTGGATTGTACCAACAATCCTTTGCACAATGCCCATACTTGTTACAACACCAACATTGACCCACAAATCTTGACCTCTTGATTCCTTCTGATTGTAGGGTACCTGTCTTGAATTGTTGTGCTGCTTCAGGAGAGCTTTCTTTCTTCATTGTCTTCATCCATACTTGTTTTGAATTATTTTTCCATCCTGCACTTTTTGTGGAAACACTTTTAGAAGCATGAGTACAAGATGGTATGGATGATACCTTCCTTTTAGAAGATGTTGCACTTTTATTAGAGGATGTCTTTCTCTTAGAATCATCCTGCTCAAAGCATACTTGAGTAGCAACATTTCTCCTTTCAGCTGTCTGGGAGGCTATGGCTTTGGGTGATTGCTGATTTGTCAATATCACCTCTAGTTCTAAGCATTTCATATTGAGGGAGTTCTTCTCATCCTCAAAAGTTCTTAGCCTTCCTTCCCAATTCTGTTTCAGCTGTTCCATCTGGTCATCATGCACCTTCTTTAATTCAAGCAATGAATTGTCAAGCTCCTTCACCCTTTTGACTTTGTCTTCTAGTTGAGCATCCCTGACAACCATTGACACTTTGTGCCTCTTTTCCAGTGCATGGACAACATCTTTGATCATTATAATAAAGATGTCTTTCTCAGAAAGGCTTCTTTGCAATTCTTCAGCAGTGTCTTCATATCTTTCATTGCAAAGGGAAACGGTTTCATCTTTAGCCTTCACCAGCTTTCTGAGAGTGTTGGTTATGCCAACCCTTTTAGCCAATTGATCTTCCATTGCATTGGCTTCTTCTTCTAACTGTGATTTTTCTTCATGAAGATCATGGATGCCTGTAGCTATACACTTTGCCACTTCCATGGGAACTATCTTCTGAAGATATTTGAGTGCACTCTGAAGATCATTGTTTCTTCCATCTTCATCACAGCTAGAGCAGGCTTCATCAGAAGAATGATAAAAGGAATTGTCAGGTGTTTCTCTATCAGCAACAATCTTCTTCTTCATCTTCTTGGCCTGTTTCTTCTTCCTATTTTTCTGAGTCTTGGCAGATATCTCCATTTGAGGCTGGTTGCTCATTTCCTCAAATCTGCACTCCATATAGACTCTCTTGGATCTTTTAGAGGTAACCTCCCTCTGATACCAATTGAAGTGCCCAGATCAGTGTGAATCACTGAGAGGGGGAGGGGGTGAATCAGTGATCCCTTTGAAACTTTTTTTTTACTAATTGATTCTTAATCAATTAAACCTCTATGGCTGGTTAAAGCCTCGATCCACTCTTCTTGTATCTCTCAACCTTTCCCGGATAATGCAGTAATGAAAAGGCACAGGACACAAGGATTTACAAGGTTCGGCACCAAAGGCCTACATCCTTGCCATGCTCTCTCAGCATGGATTCTCCCATTATAACTTGTTAGAATTACAATGGTCGATACAGCTTCCCACCGTATCTCTCCTGAGTCCCACAGGAGGGTCTTTATACTGCGTCCCACAGTGTTACCAGAGTCCCACTGGCCTGCTCCAGAATCCCACTGAAGACTTCTTCTCCCTGAGTCCCACAGGGTCTTCTCCTGGCTCCTCGAGTCACACGAGTAGCTCTTCTTCACTTTAAGTTCTTCTTCAAGTATCCTCAGCAGTCTGGGATAAAGACTGCTGGCCTTGCTCTTCTTCTGATCACTTGTGGTGAACAGGTCTTCTCGTCTTGCTCGGGCTTTATCACCTTCTTCTAAGGATGCCCCGGCTTCTCTCCAATTACTGAATGCTCAGACAAATAATATCTTTATCTTCGATCTGGTCCAGTCTCAGTTCACTTCAACATCATGCACTGAGTGCATGGCAACTCTTCAAGATCTTCAAGTCTTGGACTCCTCAGATGCACACCACTGATTTAGCAATGTTCACGTGTGCACGTGCATGCATGCATGCATGCACTTTCCTTTTCTTCCTCTTGGTGCAGTAGACCCACAAAGGGTGTAATTAATTATAGCACACACCTTTTCACAATCTTCACACACTATATTCAAATTGCTCACACACTAAGAAGTGTGTTTTACTTTAGTGTGAGGGTCTCCTCAATCTTCCTTCTTCTAAGTGTGTTCACTTCACTTAGTGCACACACACTAGGTTCGGTCACTTCTTTAGTTTGCACACACAAATTCTTCACTTAGCATCCACTTGTAGTGACCTTCCTCTTCTTGTTGCACACACACACTTTAGTGTTCTTTTAGTTGTTCTTCAATAGTGTGCACACACAAGGGCTACGACCTTCTTCTTCAAATGCACACACAAAGTATGGCCTTGTCTTGCTCACACCCACTGCCCTTAGGGTCCTTAGCACACACAAGATGTGTTCCTCAATTTGGCACACACTCAAGGGCTACGGCCACTTGTTGTTCTTTTTGCACACAAAGGCACAAAGGCCTTTCCTTCCCTTCTTGCACACACACAAGGCTACTGCCTTTTCTTGTTTGGTGCACACCCACTGCCCTTATTGTAATTGCACACACAACCCGAACGTGTCCATCTCCTTATGCATATGCTAGGGCCACGGCCTTTCCTTGTTCACTTAGAACACAAAACACTAGGGCCTCGGGTTCACTTCTGTTTTTGCACACACAAGCCGTAGAGTCTTCACTTGAATTGCACACACACAAATAGTGTCTCGGCCTTGTTATTTCTTTTGTGCACACACACACAATCCGTAGGGTGTTCTCACTTGAACCCTTTCTACAAGGAGGCGCACAAGATGTCTTGGTGCAAGAGGCAGCCGCGCAAGGTGCCACTGGGCATGGGTCGCGCAAGCACTTGGGTGCAAGGCAGCCCGGGCTTCAACCGTGGGCGCGCAAGATGCCGCGGCCGCGGGTTCTTCCTGCCGCGCAAGGGGAAGGCGCGCAGGGTTCTTCTCCAACCTCTTTCGCGCAAGGAGTGCGCAAAAGGAACTCACGAAGCCAAGGATGGCTTCGGGCTGCTTCGTCGCGCAAGTGGGTTGCGCGGAGCTCCAAACTTCGTGAGGAACAGAGCTCACGGGACTCGGATTTTCACAGAGTTTCAGCAAGCTTCTCGAGGGCTCGGCCTCTCTTTATATAGGCAGAGGAATACCTTTGATCATCCGCGTTCAAAATCTTGAATCACCGAAGATTTCGGATCTTCAAAATCTTTCCAAAGTTTTGCGTTTTATCCTCTGTTTCACGCGGGATCTTTTATTTTCTCTTCTCCTCGTGCATGCGATTTATAACGCATGCACGGCCTTCGCCTCTTCTATCCCATGCATGCAAAGCCTCTGTTGAAACCCATTCCATGCAAAGGCACGAACCCAAGAATCCTCGGCAACTTCGTTTGCCTCGGCATTGCTCCGAATTATCCTCTCATCGCATGCATGCCTACTTTTATGCATGGTCGTGTTCAGTACATCCAGACGAACTCAATGGACCCTTCGGCGTTGAAAATGGTGGCCCGGAGCTCGAAATCGGTGCTCGGGTGGCCTCTGGTTTGACGGCGGCTGCGGGTGGCTTCGGCTCGAGCTCGACGAAGGAGATGAGCCGGGAGCCGTTCGATCGGGCGAATGAAGGACATCGGACGGCCGGATCAAATCGGGGGCGCGGCGGATCAGATGGGCGGTCCAGATCGAGCGCGAGATCGCTCGGACGGCCGGGATTTGTTCCCGGTGAAAATCGCGCGTCCCACATCGAAACTTTCCGCGGATTTTCCGCGGTTTATTAAATAAGCGCTGGGGGAAAGCGCTCAGTTGAACTTCCCCCCTCCCGGTGCCGCCCCGCACCGGGTTCTCTCTGCGGGCGCGCTCTGCGCCCACTCTGCCTCCTGCGGGCGCGCTTCAAGCGCCCACTATGCTCCTTGCGCTCCTCCGGGCGTGCCCCTGGCGCCCTTGCGGTGTCCTTGGGTGCGCCCTGCCGCCCTGGCTCGCCCCACGGGGTTCCCCCGGGCGTGGTGCCCTAGCGCCCCATGCCTTGGGGTTGAACCCCCCAAGGTGCCTCGGCTGGCCTAATTTTTTGGCAAAGTCTTCAAATAAGACTTTGTAAAAACAAAGTCCTCCTCTATGTAAAACATGCCAAGTGCCAAGCCACTTCTTCCATTCTTCTTCTCAATTTCTTCCCTTCTCTACTTCTTAAGAATTCCTTAATCCTCCTCAACATATAATCTGCACTTAGGATATGGAATTCAAAAGGTTTCTTCATCTTCAACCGAGCTCCTGAATCAAATATTTCTTCAATAAACTTCATTGATCTAATCAGAGATCAATTGGATCAACTTCAAATTCACATGCACTAAGTGATAGTGCATGGACTTCATTAATGCACATCATCCACTTAGTAGTTGTGGATGGAACTCCTTTCAACTCCTCATGCATTGTCACTACAATGCATGGTCTTCAATCAATGTTGTGACTTTGTATCCAATTGATACAAGTTCTATGAACTTAAAGATCAGCTCAACAATCGTCAGATGTTCATGGAGAATGTTTCAACCACAATTTCCAATACCACTTAGTGAATCTCCTAAGTGACATGCATCTAAGTTCCATGGCCATTCTCCTTCACCACCAACACCATCACATCCTTTGACATTCACATCTTGACTCCTTGACATCCATTCATTCCTAGACAACTTCATGCCTTATTGACAACAAATGCAACATAATGCACTTCACATACTATAACAAGCCAAACGAACCCCAAGTGGTTCATTATTAATATATATAACCTTATATATTTCATTATGATGATTCTTATATTTTTATGAATAAAATAACAATTAATAATATAATATTTGTTTTAAAAATTATTTTTTGTAAATTTCGACACTATTTGGTAAGTAATTTTTTTTAAAAATCATAACGGCATGATTAGTTAGAAAAAGATAATTAAATCAATTCTAACATGTCATATTATCCGATAAAATTATTTTAATTTTTAAAAAGTCTAAAATTTAATTTATTTGTGTATTTATAACATTAATTGTGTTAATTTTTCATTAATATGTAATTACCTCATCATCATTGTGTCATATACAAATAAAATTATTTAATATCTAAAAATTATAAATAAAATACCATTATGTAGATAATATTCTTATCATTATATTGAATATTTGTAGTCGATTTTATCTTATGTATAACCCTATATTAAAAATGTTCTAGTTATTAAATGTTGATTTTAACTATTACAACTCTTCATTAAATAAAATAATAATAAAGTCCTAATCAAATCCAAGTGGACCTAAAGGGTAATATTTTCTTTCTAAGGGGTTTTTCGTCGAATTAAATTTATCCAATAGTAATATGGCACGTGTTAGAGTAATAATAATAACATTTTTACCCTAAATTACCCTATTTACTTTTTAACATGGTAAATAAAAGAAGAAAGTTATTATTCCCAAAAAATAATTATTATCTTATTCAACCACATATTTCTCCTTGATATTAATTTTGTCTCTCAGATTTTTGAAATTCCACTGAAAGTAGCAGTAAAATTATGTTTTATATAAATGTTCAAATTCTCCTAGGAGGTGGGTAAAAGACGTTGAAAAGTTCAATAAAAAATATATATATCAAAAATTATTATAAAATGAATCCAATGAATTAAATTGAAATTATATAGTTATTGTGTATAAATTTTTACCTAAAATAAGTTTTAATAAAATAAAGAATTATTTAAATAAAAATTTATTTTTTTAATAGTAACGTAGTGTTTTCACTATTCAAAAAAAATTGAAAGTTTTCAGAAAAATACCAAAAATTCACCCTTGGCTACTTTCGATATTCCAAATCAAAAAATGAAGTCCATTTTGAAAGATAAAATTTATAAAATTTCAAAAAAATGTGTATTATAATTTAAAACGGCTAGATCATAATAATATTATAATAATATCTTTTTTATTGAAAATCGATCACTCGTACTACACACGCTATCGAGGAAGGTCATTATTGCTTGTAATGAAAGTCATGTCAGGACTACGTGTATTAAATATTTCTTCGGTGTTGCGTATAATACAATAAAAATTTATTTCATTTATACATTGAACTAAATCTATATTTAATGTCACATAGAATAATTTCTACAAAATGAACTTGAAATTTTTTGTAACATGAGAGAAGAATAGTATGGAGTATAATTCAAGATAATGCGGTGTTGCGTATAGCACAAGCGAATATTGGTGTAGCGTACGACATAATACATCAATGAAATTAAAAAAATCTCATAAAATATCGGGTTGA
The DNA here is from genome assembly GCA_963277665.1 of Viscum album. Lineage (NCBI taxonomy): Eukaryota > Viridiplantae > Streptophyta > Magnoliopsida > Santalales > Viscaceae > Viscum > Viscum album. The sequence goes on along the minus strand of OY728128.1, from coordinate 407,520,682 downwards.
TACAGCTTGAATAGAACCATTCTTATGGGGAGAAACACATTCAGATTCTTGATCAAATGGAATAGATATTGTATAATAAGGAAATACACCAGGTATGTTTTTTTTTGAGAAACTACATGGTATAAGAAAAAACATGAGTGTAATAAAATTCTATGAGGGAGAGGTTCCTTTACTTGTTTAATAAGTAAATAAAATTAAGAGGATGCAATTTCTGCAAGGTGGGGAGAATGTAACACCCCAAGGTTTTAAAAATAAATTGAAATGTATAAAAATTTGTTTAAGTAGTTATTTATAACTATCCTTTAAACATTATTTTCCCACTTCAATGATTTGAATTTTGATAAATGGTCATCAAAAATTATGATCAGTATGTTTTTTGGAGTCAGATGGAGCCAATGTGATTTTTGGTTAGTAGTAACACACCCTTTTGAAGAGTAGTATGAATAGTAATATAACACTAATGAATAGTAAATATTATGATAATTTTATTTTCTTAATATTTTATGATAATGACAACTTGGTTAATTATTCAATGTGATATAAAAGTAGTTATAAAATTAAAATTTTTACATTTTGAATAATGTATGATTTTCTTTCAAAATATAATTAATAATATTTATAAAACTATTTTTCAAAAAATAGAGTTCATTTTTGAATTTTATACATCAAAAATTGGTTTGGGTGAATTATTTTGGTTTTTCTAATATTCTTGACTTTTTAATGATTGGTGAAATATGATAAAATACCGTATATTCAAATTATTAGTTAAATACAGTATTTATGACATCATAATTGATGTAATACAAAATGGATAGAACTCAAACACCATTATTAGTATTTGAGATCACATGAATTAGGACTATTCTATAGACTTGAGAAGAAATATTATTATAATGATTGAAATAATGTAAAATATCTTCTCTCCACCATTATAAATACCATCCTCATTCCCATTTCCTCCCACACCTCTCAATCCATGAGCCTTACCAATGAAATACAAAATACACCTTCACTGTCTATTTCACATATCATAGAGATATTGGTCTTACCAAAACGAAAAAACCAAAGCCCTTAAGAGGAATTTCAAGGAGAAGAGTTTCAAAGGTAAATATCCTAATTAGTTTTCTTTCATTTCTTTTCGTTTTATTTTCTATTCTTATTCATTATTCATCTTCACTTATACAGGAGGACATAACGACAAAATATCATACTTATTCTGGATTTAATCTTTTATATATAATACATACAATTATACGTCTTCTCCTCTTCCAATTATTTATGAAATTAAAATACTTACCGCCATTTATCGATTTACCGACATCATGGGCGATGTGATTTAAATTTACATGTACATTCATCAAGAATGGTGTTGAAACTATTTTCATAGTTGAAACTATTTATAATTTATGTATTATATCTTATAAAAGGTTCTAGAATCATTTTTTACACATGTTTTGGATTTATAAAACAAAATGAGTTCTTTATGATCGAAGAATCACAAAATTACATAAAAAAATAGAAATAATGTTTTAACATCATAATCATCCTTATTTAAGAATTCAAAATGTTAAATTGTATAATTTATTGTTAATAAAATATGCAAATACCACTTCATTATAATTATGTATTTTCACTTTCATTCAATACGAATATGCATTTATAACTGATTAGGCCAATCATGTAAATAACAAACACAAAATAATGCATTGAACTAAATAGTCACTACAAAAGGGCTAAATTATGTAATTTAATGATCATTTAAGTTATTATATATATTAATATGTTATTATGACATATTAATAACAGAATTTTTACCATAATAAAGGAGTTTTAAACTTGTTTTATGTAATACAAACCCTAAGTAAGGGAATTCAGAACCTGATTTCCATTGTTGGGGTTGACTTTATACTTCACTGTGTATGTTTTAATGAATTTTATTGGGCGATACATTTTCATTAAAATATGTTACATTATACGTATTTAATATGTATGTACATATTAAATAAACTCTATTAAGTCTCTCTTTAATTATATGATATTTATAATGGACATTTCATTTAGAAACCTCACTTAATATTTTGTTTTAACGACATTCAAAAGTAGTGTTTTTCTGAAATTAATCATGTTGTATGATTATGTAATGCTTTTTGGGAATTTTTAATTATTAATGGTGGGACCTATATCTCATTCATATTAATTATGTATGTGTGTATTGTAGGTCAGCCATGTGGTTATTCAAAGTATAACTGTGATGGGTACATAAATTGTACAGTAGTTGTGAGGGTTACAAATTATAAGGTACCCAAGAGGGTTACAAGATTATGTATGTAATGCCCAAATATTACTTTATGTTTCTATTTATGTTATTATGTTTCTTTGGATCTTGTGGAAATATCATGTTTCAAAAAAATTGTATATATGTGTGATAAGTATAACTTTTGAAAATAATTTTATATGATCAAATTATTCATGGACTAATATGTTCTTTCTTTGTTTTCATATCCCTTTGTGAGATTTATGTTCTCATCCCAACTTTTTATATGATTTACATAGGTTATAAGTATGTGAAAGTAAAATAAGGAAGCCAAGTACAATTATTTATGAATTTTCAATGAAAATCATGTTATATTTGAAAAGTTTTATAATTTGGAAGAAATGAATACTGTTGTATGGTGTCCAATCTATATTTATGTGTAATATAATGAATGTATTTATGTCCCAATTAACTAATGATATAAATTTGAAAATATCCTCAATATAGAATGAAGTAATTTATTGAATAAATTTTAGATTATGTAAATTAATAAGGATGGTTCCTTATATTAATATTCTGAAATTTTATTATAAAAATTGTATAATCATTTTTGTCTCTAATACATACCACCTAAACAATATAAATTTCATTAATGTTATGTATGAATTATGTTTTCTGTAAACAACACTGTCAGTTTATCATTTTAACATCTCTAGTATTTTATAAAGGGGATATTTAATTAATATAAATTATACGTAAATATTTTATCAATATTGTTAACATATAAACCAATTCATACCTCATTTACATTCTATTTGTTTAATGGATCGACTTGTGTGTAAGTGTAATCTACCCACATAAAAGTGACACATTTTTTTACTATAGTATTTTATTAATTATTTTACTATTATATATCCTAATTCACCTCTTTGATAAAATATAAAAAATACCATTACCCAGTTATAAAATTGATATTATTATGAAAGAATATTTTTTTTACTATATTATTCTATAGGTTATATATTTTCATATTTTATAGTCAGTTTAACCACATAATTCAATAATGATAGAAATTCCCATCGTAGATAACTGTGGAAGAAATTTATGGTTATACAGTAAATCATATAGAAAATTATTTTTTCTGTTTTTAGATGAATATATTATATTTTATGTTATTATTAATACCACTCATTATTCACATAAATATTTTTTCCAATACAATCTAATCACCCACATCATCATAATCAATATTAATATTAAGTGAAATTAGGACACTGTTAATAAATAAGATATTTCTATTAACGATACTATAATGATATTAAAATTATCAACATTGAATATATTGAATAAAATCAACACGAGAATTATGAATTGACTTCAAGAAAAATACTCAATGCGATCTACATTAAAAGATAAAAAAATATATATAACTAATATATTTGAAAAAAATTGATCATAAAAGAAGTTTAAAAATTAAAATAAGTGAGACTAATACTCATAACAATATGATTTAGATAGTTAATTTTTATAAGTGGTAAAATAATATATTTATATGTATGATTTATGAATGGTTTATTTGTATCTTTTTTCAATAATGTTAGAAATGTTTGATATTAAACATCATAACTTATATTTAATTGTATACAAAAATCCTTATTCAATTCAATTATAAGAAATTTATTTCATTTTATGACTCTACAATGTCTATTTTGTTGTAATGTTAATATGATATTTTTATTCATTTATTACTTTTAATGTAATGATTTTTCAAATAATCTATATTTCAAATGATGATTAATTTTGAAAGAAAATATATCCTAGGAATTTTTATTTTATTTATTTAATAATCCCACATTATTTTCATAAAATAATTTTATATTAGGTCGTTTCAATATGTTATAAATATTTTATTTTATCAATGACTCATATTTACATGTTTCAACGGAAACTGACCTTACCAATTAATTTATCTACTTGGAATCATCATCTTATATTACCATATTCATTTCCTTGTTTTAGGAATATAATTATCTATTCCTAAATAATTTATTAATTTAATTTTCTATGATTTTTTAATTACATAATTTTTTTAATGTAATAATTAACTTTTTTTGACTTGGGTCATTTTTATCTTCGAGGGAAAAGAAAATATTTTCAATGTATTACATGAGAACACATCATTCCACCCTCATTTGTGTTTTCTATTAATAATCCTCAAGATGTTTTCATGTATTCTAAAATGAAATTTTATTCACCTATATTTTTCAAAATACATTAACTATAACAATGTTTTTCAAAATATCAATGTTATTTATTACTTCAAAATAAATTTTCTTAATCTCTCTAAAATTTATTTTTGATCAACATCAATGTATTTTGACATATTTTTTATTAGAAAAAAATATTTTACAAATGATATAATCCTACTTGTTTCATTGGAAGTATTATTAAATGATCTTCTCTATCAAATGAATTATCCATCACTACTTTTATCATTCCCAAATATCCACTATGTATAATAATTATTTTTATTTTATTTCCCTTACACTGTGAATAATATATATTTCGTTAATTATATTTATGTATGATCACCTAGACTCCAAAAATAAATTAATTTTTCAAAATATCAACTAAAACACATATATATTATATGTATTATTTTAATTTTCATATATATTATCATCATAATTGTATGGTATTTTCCAAGAATATTATCGTATATCATGGGACAAACATTAATATTACATGGAATTATCATGTTTTTATTATGTATGTATTTATGAATAGTTTTATAATATAGACCCTTTTGAAATGGATATGAAACCTGTTATATTCATATGGATTCATTATGATTTGGTTAGGGATTATAATGAGTGCAACCCTAGTATCCCAAAGTCGGTGAGCACTTGATTACATCGTCAAAATATACAATGAATCACATACCAATGGACCGTATAGTTTTTAAGACATTGTAAACTGAATATATACATTATTACCAAATTACATTTTAAAAAAATTATAATTTTTTTTTTTCAGGATTATCATTATTTTCACTATTATATCCTTTAAAATCCATATAATACACATCCAAGATACATAGTAATGGAAAAATATAAGGATACACATAATTTCATATTAACATTAATTGAAATTATAAGATATCAATACTAAATCAGAAATAATAATTACAGAATAATCCACATGTGAAGGTATATATCCTAACAGATATTCCACTAAATCAATAAATTGATTATTATGATTAGATAATTAATAATCAATATGGTATGGAAAATAACTTACTGCACGTATTATTTAATTAATCGGTGTATCATGAATAAATATATAATAATCATTATGGAAATGTAGATAAATTAACAATATCACATTTAAATAAAATGACTTCCATGAATAAAAAAGATTACTCAATATGGAATGTTAAATAACTAAAAACAAATTACATTTTAATAATGTTTATATCATTAATAAATAAGTAATAGCCAATATGGAAAGATAAATAACTGAACACACATTCCTTTTAATAAACATGAATATAATTATTAGATAAAGAAAAATAATTAGTTAATGGTAAATAAATGAGAATTTATTCTATTTAAATAGCTTAAATATCATGAACAGATAAGGAATAATCAATTTTTAAAGGTAAATGGCATACAACATAGTCCATTTATTCAATAAATTAGAATGAAATGAATCTAGATATGTTATCATTTTAAAAATAGCATAGATAACATGAACTAAATTATTAATGAAGTGATTAATTATTAAATTTAATTGTCATAGGAATCAAAATACATCTAATTTCATGTCCTTTTCGAAGACAGTTTAAAATATGGGCAAACCCAATAAAATCATATCTTAATAATTCACCACATTAGACTATCGATGCATAAAGGGGATATTAATTAATTCCACCAACCATTATTTTAGGTCCAAATTATTCTTAATATATTTAATAATATATTAAATTGATGAACAACATACTATGTCATCAAATATCCATATTACGTAATGAAAATAGATTTATTAATATTTCCCCATACAAACAAATAAAATTAATTATAGAACACTACTTACCTAAAAATATATTTTTTAATAAATAAACACATCTAAGATTAAAAATATGGATATTTTTAGGAAATTAATTTTCTAGGGATCATAGTAATGTTAATATTTCAATGGATTGTTATGGACTAGAAATTTGAATTAATAAAGTGAATGATAATAATTTCCTTAGATAAAATGATCATAAAACATTCATAGATTGAATAATTATTGTATTAATAAAACATTTCACAAATAGTGAAAAAGTATTATATAGAGTTGTTTTCATTGAAAAATATATTTACCAAAAAAATATATCTAAAAACATTCATGAGGAAAATATCAATTTCAACTTGAAAATAAGATATTAAAACTAATTCTTTATAAAAAATGATGAAGACATTTTTTAAATAACCATTGGTCATTATAATAAAATATTTAGAACATTTTCCCTTTATGAATGTTGTAAATTCTATTATTCCCAGAAATCTTAAACCAATTATTCTTTTCATTTATTTGTAATATTAAAATGGGCATCAATTTTAAAATAACATGAATATTCCATAAAAAAAATTAAAATAAAAAATCTATTTTTTTTCTTATAAGTCATTTTGAAATGGTATAATAATATTTTTATAACATTTTTAGAAAATAAGTATTCAAAAAATGTATTTTCAAATTCATAGTGAAATATAATCAATTATCTAAAACACATTTAATATACAATTTTATTTACCAATGGGTGGAGAAATGGAAATAATACTTGAAATATTATTGAAAATCATAAGGAGAATAAAATTAATTGGTTTTACTAGAGAATGATCAAATAATTTCCTTAAATGTAAATTCTATAAAAAGAAATCCCAATTAAAATGATTTTGTGATGTAAACCCTTATAAATAATATATTGTTCGGTTGAGAATTAAACAATGAAATAAATATTTGTATAAATTGTAAATGGACATAAAACATGTGGATATAATTTTAAATATGTATAAATGACTATAAACACATAATAATAGAATATAAAATAATGTGAAAAAGTAATAAACCTCAACTAATATAAATTCACTTATATAATTCATTACCACTTGGTAACATTTATGTGAAATCCCATTGGTTTAAATAATTAATATTGAAACTTAGAATACAATGATTTTTTATATAATCATGTTATTACATGTCTAAGTGAATTTCTATACACTATATAAACAAAATTACATGTATAACATTACAATATGCCTCAATGATGACAAATCGAGATGAATACCCCTTCATAACAATTATTTTTTGATAAACATGATTTAAAATCATGTAAAATGGTTTTAATCATTTCATTAATTTATAGTAAATCCATATTCATATTTTTATTATTATATATTAATATCTTATAAAATACTATATAATTTTCATTAATAATATTTTATTATCTTCATTGTTTTATTTTTTGATCGTCTTATTTTCTCACTCATGTTTCATCATGAATGTTTAGGTTCTTTAGAATTTTATAGTTCCATAATCTACTGAAGGATAATAATTTAAGGTATTTTATTTTTTCAATTAATATATTTTTATCATAATTTACTATTTTTTAACATTTAAGTTAGATTACATAGCTTCATGGAGAGAGAATGTCATGGGTACACATGAGAATTGTTATAATTTACATATGAGTGAAATGATGGGGATGTGAGTGAAAATTGATTATTATGAATAATCAAAATTTCATAGATATAATTTATATTAAATAAATTTATCCTTATAAACATTCATGTAAAGTTTATGGGAAAAATTAATTTCATCGCTTTGTGAGGTAGTAATTTTTCATACACTTGAAGGAAATTATCATATTCTACATGGGGTTGAACGTATGAAAATATATATGTTATTAAAATTAAGTAAGTTTAACAATATCATTAATAGAATATAAAATTTTCAATAAATCATTTTATCCATTATTTCAATGGGGTGATGGGAATTGAATTACATTTCTTTATGAGTCTGTAGTCCATCACACACCTGATAATCGATTTTATATCCTATTTTAAGGAAGTTGTAATGAATATATTTCATCACAATAACATAATCACATATCATTAGATGTGAGATATTCAGGAAATTATATAGTCATATTATATAATATTTTATGGATTTTTAATATGAGTTAAAGTAAAAACACTTGTTCAATAACATTACTTTTTTTATACAAATTATTTAATTTTTTTAGAAAAAACCATCATATAATGCATTTTTGATCGAACCATGGATATAGGTTATGTTTATGGGAATATATAAGTGAATAGAGTATTTTTTTTTACAATAAAAGTTTATTTGGATTTTTGATTATTGGAGGACAATGGTGTACTTATATAAGTCAGGGAGAGGACATATATGGAATTATTTTAAGGATTCAATTACACCAATGATATTATTAGGAAATATGAGTCATACTGTGTCATTATCGATGATTATTGGTTATAGAGTCTAAATATGTCCATACAATGGGTTTTGGAATTTTTTTAGGATCTTTTAACACATATATTCTTAGCTTATCCCTTGGGAAAATATTTTTTACATTAATTTGAGTAATTAATTTTAAACATTTTCACTATTAATTATTGTAAAAAATTTATATTACTTTATTACATAATATAAAATATTATTTTTCCTTATATTTAATTTATTTATCAAAAATAAATTCATGGAAATTTTAGATTCAAATTTAAATTATACTTGTAGGAACGATAAAAAAGTGTGTTTAAAAGTGAAAATTGTCAAAAATATATAAGATTTTAAATTATAGAATTTTTAAAAAATATATTCAAATGAATTAAATTAGTTAAATTTGATTATAATTAAACTAATTATACATTTAATATAATTTTTAATAAAATTTATCTTCAAATGTTATTTTAATGAAAAGGATGTTTTTAATAAAAATTTGTCATTTTCATTATTCACCGATAAATGTATCATTTTGAAAAAATCCGTAAATTATTCCCTAATATAATTCAGATGTGATTATTTTAAAAATAAAGCTTATTTTAGTCGAATATAATTTGTTATTTTAGTGTTATTCAATTTCAAAATATGTTTTCAAAGAGTACATAATCTATCTTTTAGAAACATACTATTTTTAAGGAATATTAAAATTTTTTAGTGTTTTTTATTTCTTTTCTAATCAATATTTAAACATTATTTTCATAAATTCCTATTATTTGTAACTCCCATTATTTAAATTTATAGTTTATAATGCTATAAAATATTATGGTTCATTTTTACTCAGGATTAAATCGTCTTCAATGTATCAAAGAGGACAAATTTATTTAAAAAGAAATATTCCATAATGTCTCATGGGGTTAAATTCCATTGTAAAATTTATATAGTCTGTCATATATTCATTAAAATGAATATTTATTATTTTTAATCATTGGTTATTAAATTCTACAAACATCAATAATATGGACCTAATAATTTAAAAATGATCTCGAAAATAAAGGGTAGGGCATTTCAAAATATCATTGTTGAAAAAAATATCCTAAAAGGCTTAATAAAAAACTCTTAAAAATAGAGAAAGGGAAGTATGAAGGTCATATTGAATAACACATTACTTTGTCTCCAAGTAGATGATTATTTTTGATAAGTTATGATATGTGAATGTAATAAATCATATATAAATTTATAGACTGATGTAGAATATTGATCATAAGAATGTGACTGATCAATGGATGTTTGTGGACATAATAACCATAAATATGTGATGAGTTAAAATAACATTGATACAACAGATAAAAAGTTAATATGATAAAATTTCAATTCCTATATCATTTTAAAATTTTTTATGAATTCAATAACTATATAAGAATATAAGGATGTATAATAACTTGTTATATTTCAAGTAAAAATTAATCCTTTTGGTATTATATTTTCAATTTCCAATTAAATTCTTAATCCATGAAATGAATATCCAATCTAAAATGTTTTATTCTAGAAGTTCTAAAATTAATATTTTATGGATTTTAAAAACTATAAAATAATAATAATATATTTATCCAATCGTTAAATAATAAATACAACTTAAATGGTATCAATAAGGTAATATAATATCCAAAATGTAGAAACCTACATATGATGAAATAAGAAATTTTTTATAAAAATTTATACCAATGGTTCAAATTATATTATTTCGCAAATAAAAAACCATACATTCTAATTATTCTCAATATTCTCAATATTAATGGATTTTTTCACAAAAAATGTGACCTTATTCAATTTTCTCATACACCGCCAAATATTTGGATTCATTATTCCTATACAATTCATTATGATAAACTAAATGTTAATATATACGATCTAGTAATAAAATATCCCCTTAAATATCATGAAATATTAAACAGATGATTTTATCTAATAGTATGTTACCCAAAATAAACATAATATTTATCTATAAAACGATTTTTTGTTTTTAAAATTATATTAATAAGTACATAACATATTCTATTTATAGGAGCAACACACTTGATTCCCTTTATTTATGGGTTTATGTCATTTATCTATTTAATATGTTATGGGTTGTCACCCAGCATGTAGGTTGTCCTTTTTTCAAAACAATATTAATATAATTTAAATATAATTCTAATACTATAAATACCAAATATTATCTTAACATCAAAGACAATATAAACACTAATGGATATGAAAACCAATAAACACATTTCTAAAAATTGTGATGTAATTCCGCTTCAAATAACTAATTATATTCTAAAATAATAACTTATATTCCAATAAATGTTCTACAAAAATATATTTAGCCGCATTCTATTCCTAACACACAAATTTTCCAAATGGGTGTCTATGACATTAAACTTATGATCAAATTTAAAATCATAAACCCACGATTGAGTCAATATAGCATATGTTAATAATGAAATATAGGCTTCTAAAACATTACATAATCAATATATATTTTATAAATCTTATTATCAAAATACCATGCAAAAAAATGTTTTTACAGTTGAATTCCTATGTTCAAATATTTAAATACTTCAATCATTTTACTAAATTATTGCTCAATCATTTGTGTAGGTGGTACTATATAGGATAAAAAATTGAATCATATAACATATAGTTTCCCCATACATAAAAATGAACTACAAATAGGTCGTTATGATGAAATTTATTTCCATTCATTATACTCTCTATTTTTTCAAAACAATTCATTGAATTATTCCCTTATTTTCCAAACATAAACAATTTCCTCATTTAATTTTGATACAATGATCGCTTTCCCTATCCATATTTCTAACATGATGTAAATTGATCATTTATTCCTCCATAGATCCCACCACTCTAGATCTTAGAGAAAATCATTATTCCATTTTGTACTCATATAGAGTGTCGGTTGAGTAATATGATATTATTAATATTTTATGATTAGTGATTAGAAATAATCATTATATAATTCACTCATATCAACTTTCCATTTATTTTACCATATTTGAAGTGCCTGGATCAGTATGATCACTGAGAGGGGGAGGGGTGAATCAATGATCGTTTTAACTTTTTAGTAATTGATTCTTTATCAATTAAACCTCTATCTCTTGTTAAGGCCTTGATCCACACTTCTTGTATTTCTCAGCCTTTCCTCAAGTGATGTAGTAAATTTAAAGGCACGGGAAGCAAGGATTTACAAGGTTCGGCTCCAAAGGCCTACGTCCATGCCATGTTGGTTAAACACCCAAACATGGTTTCTCCACTATAATTCGGTTAGTAATTACAATGGTCGATACAGAGTCACATTTTATCTCTCCTGAGCCCCACAGGAGGTTCTTTATACTACATCACATAGTGTTACCAGAGTCCCACTTACTTACTTTAGCTTCCACTGAAGACATCTCCACCAGGAGTCTCACAGGGGGTATTTTCCTGGCTCCTCGAGTAACACGAGTATCTCTTCTTCTTTTTAATCTCTTCAAACGTCTTCAACATCCTTGGATAAGGTCTGCTGGCCTTGCTCACTTCTTCTAATCACTTGTGGTGATTAGGAATCCTCTTCTTTGATCGGGCTTTATCTCATTCTTCTAAGGATGACTCAATATCTGTCATCAAGTTTCATGATTGGAAAATATGTTCTTGCACTTCGTATTCCCACTCAATCTTCTTGGTCTTCTCAAATACTGAAAAACTCAGATGAATGATGTCCTTAACATCAGTCTAGCTTCAGTCTCTCTTCAATTCAATTTCATGAACTGAGTGCATCTTCATGCAATGTTTGCATGGGATCTCACGTTTCTGCAAGAACCCTTGTTCTCGGACTCCTTAAATGCACACACACTGATTTAAACTTTGTTTATATGTGAATGTGCATGCATGAATGCATACATTACCCATTTCTTCTTGGTGTGATAAAACCCACAATGGGTGTAAAATCTTTTTTCACACACACCTTATTCTTTTCCTTTGTTCTTTCCTTCTTCTTCAGTGTGTGAACACTCCACTTGTGCACACACTAAGGTAATTCCCTCTTCACTTATTTAGGAAACTCAACATGTAGGGCCTTGGGAATGCACCCTTCACCCACACGTGTGATCCTTCAGGCCACCTTTTGTTTTTTGTCCACACGTCAATCCTTCTCTTGTACATTAATGTATGCTTCAGTCTTCTTGTCTCTTTGCACACACACACACTCAAAGACTATGTGGCCTTCCTCTCCTTTTTCACACACGACCTTCCTCCTTCAACCCATGAACACATGCAAATACCCAGGTGGATGTGGCCTTTCACTTTAGCACCACATCAAAGGAGGGTGCGCAAGCCTTCTCCTCTCTTCTACCGCACAGGTACTTTACTCCTTCTTCGTGTGTCACTAATGACTACACGATTTTCCTTGATGCCTCGTTCAAACTCTCTACATGGCTGAGGACCACATCTCCTTCAAGAAATGTTGTCATGAGGAGGTCTTAAACTCTTTGTGCAAGTGTTCAAAACACCTACTGCCTTGTAGGTTCCACGGGTAGAAGGCATGCAGGTGTGCGGCTCGGCCTCTTCCTATCATGTAAAGGAATGTGCAAGGTATCACGACTCGGCCTATTCCAATCGCACAAAGGGAGCATGCAGGGTGGCTCGAACTGCCCTCTTCCTTCGCACATGAAATGCGCGGTTCTCCTTCATGGGAGTGGTTGCGTGGTTCACCTCTTAAAAAATGCTCCATTTTTTAAGACACAAGCAATTGAATGTCCGAGAGGCAGCATCATTCTTCTGGGTGGGCTCTAACTTTTATAAATTATCATAGGATCTTGTTCTACATTTAAATTCTTAAAAATATTTCGTAATGATCGGAGGCTTCAATTCCTGAAATATTCTTTTGAAAAACCGAGATATTCGATTCTTTAAAAACATTAAACCCGTATTTAAATATATCCGCGTATCTCGAGTGTTTCCTTTTTCCAAACGTGGAATACAATCTTCTTGTATTGATTCACGATCATATACCTGATTCTCATGCATGAATCTCACATGGATCCATGTGTCCTCAGAAACTCTATTTTCCTCATCCGAACATTTTTCCTCGAGATATCTCATGCGTGGAAGTGATAGATTGCATGCATGGTCTCGGTTTGATTAGACGATCACCATGTAGTTGTTTTTGAGCTTCAATAGTGGTAAGGATTCAACCATGGTGGATCAGTAGTGGTGATGGAGAGCTGGTTCATGTCGGGTGGAACACGGGTGTCCGAAGGTTGAAGACAAACTCGGTGCCTCTCCTCAGCCATTGGATCCGTGATAAATTATCGCGGATGGCTGTGATTTTATCGTGGCACAACAGATGGATCATGCGGATTAGATCAGACGAGAGATCAGATGGACAATGCAGATTAGATCCCTATTTTTAAAACTCATCCCACATCGAAACGCGCCACGGTTTTTCCATGGTTTATCAACCAGCTCCAACCATACTTGGTTCAAAATTCTCCTCTCCCCACCCTGGTGCCGCCGCACACCGGTTCTCTGTGGGCGCACTTCTACGCCCACTATGCTACATCGGGCATGCACCTGGCGCCCAAGCTGTGCGGGCTTGACCTCCGCGTGGCTCAGGCTTACACACGACCCGACCTCCTATGGGCTGGCTTTTCCAAGGCCTCCTCATTGGTGTGGTGACCTAGTACCACATGTGCCTTTGGTTGATGCTTGGGTAGCCAGCTCATGGGCTGGCCCCATTTTTTTGCGTAAGCTCCTCTCCATGTATACTTAGTTAAATAACCATGTAGGAAAAAGAATACTTCAACTAATTCTCCACTTCTTCACTGGAATTCCATCTATCTTCTTTAAAATATCTTCTCCTTCTCCTATTATGAGATGAAATACCGATGAATATCTCATGTATCTTCATCAACTATTAATCACAAATCACCTGATATTCAATGTTATTCTTCAATCCAATCATATATGATGTTGGAGCATCTTCAAATACTCATGCACAATGAGATAGTGCATAATCTTATTCAAACCACTTCATCCACTTAGGAGTTGGGGATGGTTCATCTTCTCACATCATCCACTTGGAAGTTGTGGATGGTTCTCCTTTATATCCTCATCCACTTAGTGATTTTGGATGTAACCCTTCTTAATTCATCATCCACTTAGTAATTGTGGATGACACTTCTTTATCTCCTCATGCATTTGTGAATACAATGCATGTATGTCTGACAATGTTCTGACATTTTATCTTCTTGATACAAGTTCTTTGAACTTATGATCAGCTCTACTATCGTATGATTTTGTATGGAGAATGTGTCAACCATTACCTCATATCCCACTTAGTGATTCACTTAAGTGACATGATTCTTAGTACCATGGTCATTATCCAATAACCACCATCACCATTACTTCCTTTTTATTCACATATTGACACCGCTTTTCATCCATTCAATCCTTGACACATTTTTGACAAAAAATGCAACACATTTCACAAAAATCTCTCCCTTTGTATTTGTTTTAAATATCACTAGAGAATATATGAATGGGTCAATAGGTGTGACAAGATTTTCTTCCCCTTATTGGAAACCAAATGAAAAAGTGTGGTGTGGTTCTTTTCAAAATATTTCTTCCTCCATTTTAATAGCATCTTCTTGAAAATCACTAAGAGAGGGATGATTTCACATGTTCACTTTAGAAAAGAGCCTTTAGTAAATCATCTCTAAGTCTACTTGGGCTAACCCGGTGTAGAAAACAAGATTGATGTAACCAAATAATTCAATGCTCTCCATAATTCACTATACATGTGCGATCATGCTTAGGCATCAAGGGGTTGATATTTTTCAGATATATCAATGAATTGCTAAATCCTTCACATACTTTACCAAACTCATTAGAAAGTTCAGGTGCAAGGATAAAGCTCCCCATTTCATCCATTTGCCTTCAATAAAACACTCCACCTTAATTGAAATGTTATATACAATTAAGAAACTAGGTATGAAATGTGATTGGAATACCTTCATTCTTCACAAGATGATATGAATCTCAAAATATCATTTTCTTTAGATTAGCTCACCCTCACGGGGTGCACTCCATTCTGTCTATACCCTTCTCAATTTGAGAGTGATCATCATCTTCAATTCCCTGAAATGTAAGCACATTTATATACTAGTGATTAGGGAATAAGATGGAACCTCGTTTGTTCATCAGTTTGAACAACAAGGTTGAATAGATTCTCTCAACCGAGATATTCCACTTTCTCCATTATTCACAACTGCACGTTTGATCTTCAATGATTTTTGTGCTGGTTTGGAACTAAAAACTTCTTCCACTTCTTTGTGTGTTACTCCTCTATTTCCAAGTGCCGTCTGAGCACTAGAATCTCCTGGTGCAATCTTCATTATCTTGAATAATTATTTTTGAGCTGGAATCAGTGTCATGCATTTATTAATAATATGACCCACTTTATTTCACCTCACACACAGAACATCATCTTCATGTGAAATCTTTTGTTTTCCTTTTGTACTATCTTTGGCATGGTAATTTTCTTCCTTTCTCATAATTTCCAAATCTTCTTTCCAGATGATTAATATGTCATTTGGAAGTGAGGCATCATATTTGGATTTTCTACATGGTTCATTTGATGATTTTAAGATACATTTCTTAGGTAGCATATTTTCAATCAATCCCTTATTCTTCCTCTGGATTGATTGTCTTATTGAGTGTTGTTTGCTTCTACATAGTTCCATGGATTCTTTACAGAGATCCATGGGATGACTTGTCTTTCCACAGTAGAAGCATTTTTTCTTGGTGGTCCTTCTGGATGCATCACCATTCTTGGATTTGAAATCCAAGGACATTTCATTCTTTTTCAAGATCTTCTTTGGATCATTTTAAACATTCTTTTTCTGGAATCCCAAGGATACTTCTTCTTTCTTTGCTGGGTTCTGTGATCTTCTCTTCTATTCATATTTGGAAACATTTGGATATTGGTATGTATCATTATTGTAACAACATTTGCATTCATCCCAGATGTTATCAAACATTCCAAATATGTTTGCAGTAAACATATTTTTTTTGACCTATGGAGGTTTCTTCTTCTTCTATGTATTACTCCCCCTTGGCATGGGTTTCATTTGTGCTTTAATATTTAGAGTATTGTACCAAAAATTCAATGCAAAATGTCCATACCTATTGCTACACCAACATTGACCCACAAATCTTGTCTTCTTGACTTCTTCTGATTGTTGATTCTTTCTCTATAATTGATGTGTTTTTTCAGGAGAGCTCCCTTTCTTCATCTTCTTCATCCATACTAGTTTAGAGTTATTCTTCCATCCTGAACTTTTTGTGGGAAAAAATTTAGAATCATTAGTACAAGATGGTATGGATGGTACCTTCTTCTTAGAAGATGTTTCCCTTTCATTAGAAGAAGTCCTCCTTTCGGAATCATCCTTCTCAATTCACTCTTGAGTGGCAACATTTCCTATTTCAGCTGATTGGGAGGCTTCAGTTTTGGTTGATTGCTGATTTTTCAATAGAACATCTAGCTCTAAAAATTTCATGTTGAGAGAGATGTTCTCATCCTCAAAAAATCTTAGCCTTCCTTCCCAATTCTCTTTCAGTTGTCTCATTTGGTCTTCATGAACCTTTTTCATTTCTTGCAATGAATTTTAAATCTTCTTTACCATTTTTACATGGTCTTCTAGTTGAGAATATTTGACAACCATTGACACTCTATGCCTCTTTTCCAATGCATGGAAAACTTATTTAAATACTATCTCAAAGATTTCATTCTCCGAAATGCTTCTTTGTAGTTCTTCAGTGACATCATCAATTCATTCACTGCCAATGTAAATGTTTTCATAAATATCCTTCACTAGCATTGTGGGAGTGTTGGTTATGCCAACGCTTCTTGCCAATTTATCTTCCATATAATTGGATTCTTCTTCTAGCTGTAATTTTTCTTCTTGAAGATCATTGATACATGTTGCAATACACATTGCCACATCCCTGGGGACTGTCTTCTGAAGACATTTGATTGCATTTTTAAGATCATTGATAGTTCCATCATTATTACAGCTAGAGCAGGCTTCATCAGAATAGTGATAAAAGGAATTGTCCTCTGTTGCGACTTTCACATTACCTTCAGTGGAAGGAGTTTTTCTTTTAGTAGCAACCTTCTTCTTCATCTTCTTGGCCTGTTTCTTCTTTCTATTTTTCTGAGTCTCCGTAGACATATTCATTTGAGGGTGTTCACTCATTTCCTCAAATCTACACATCATAAATACTACCTTGGATCATTTAGAGGTAACCTCGCTCTGATACCAATTGAAGTGCCCAGATCAGTGTGATCACTAAGAGGGGGAGGGGGTGAATCAGTGATCCCTTTAAACTTTTTACTAATTGATTCTTTATCAATTAATCATTTATAGCTTGTTAAGGCCTCGATCAACTCTTATTGTATCTCTCAGCCTTTCCTCATGTGATGTAGTAAATGTAAAGCCACATGACACAAGTATTTACAAGGTTCGGCTCCAAAGGCCTACGTCCTTGCGATGTTGGTTAAATTCCCCAACATGGTTTCTCCACTATAATTTGGTTAGTAATTACAATGGTCAATACAGAGTCACAATGTACCTCTATTGAGTCCCATAGTAGTTTCATTATACTACATCCCATAGTGTTACCAGAGTCCCACTGGCCTGCATCAGTTTCCTCTAAAGATATCTCCACCCTGAGTCTAACAGGGGGTCTTCTCCTGGCTCCTTGAGTCACACGAGTAGCTCTTCTTCTTTTTAAGCTCCTCAAGAGTCTTCCAAAGCATTGGATAAGGTATTATGGCCTTGATCACTTCTTCTACTCACTTGTGGTCATCATGAATCCTCTTCTTTTTTCAGGCATTATCTCATTCTTCTATGGATGACCCAGCCTCTGTATTTACGAATATTTTTTGGAAAATATGTTCTTGTACTCAGTATGCCCACTAAATCTTCTTGTTATTCTCAAATACTGAAAAAATCAGATGAATGTTGTATTTAACTTCAGTATGGCTTTAGTCTCTCTTCAATTCATCTACATGCACTGAGTGTATGGCATCTCTGAATCATCATGCAATGTTTTCATGGGATCTCAAGTTTCTTCAAGAAACTTTGTTCTCAGACTCCCTAAATGCACACACATTGATTTAAACTTTATTTACATGTGCATGTGCATGCATGAATGCATTCACTCCTCTTTTCTTCTTGGTGTGATAAAACCCCCAATGGGTGTAAACTCTTTTTGGACACACACTTCTTATTTTCCTTTGTTCTTTCCTTATTCTTCAATGTGTGCACACTCCACTTGTGCACACACAAAGGTAATGGCCTCTTCACATATTTAGCACACTCAACCCATAGGGCCTTGGGCATGTAGCTTTCACCCACACGTGTGCTCCTTCATGCCACCTTTTCTATTATGCACACAAGCCCTTCCATCTCTTGTACATTAAAGTATGCTTCATCCTTCATGTCTCATTACACACAGACACTCAAAGTCTCTGTGGCCTTCCTCTCCTTTTTCACACACGAACATCCTTATTCAACCTGTGCACGCACAAATAAACCCAAGTGGGTGTGGCCTTCCACTTTAGAACCACTTCAATGGAGGGCGTGAAACCCTTCTCCTCTCTTCTACCGCGCTTGTACTTTACTGCTTCTTCATGTGTGCCTAAAGTCAACACGGTTTTCCAAAATGCCTCGGTCAAACTCTCTATGTGGCTAAGGACCAATTCTCCTTCGCACAAAGTTTGCACGAGGAGGTCTTAAACTCTTCGCACAAGTGTACATAACACCTACTATCGTGTAGGTTCTACGGGCAGAAGGCGCGTAGGTGCACGACTCGACCTCTTCCTGTCGCACAAAGGAACATGTAGGGTATCACGACTTGGCCTCTTCCTGTCATGAAAATGGAGTATGCAGGGTGGCTCGACCCAGCATCTTCCTTCGTATAAGGAATGTGCGGTTCTCCTTCACACAAGTGGTTGTGCGGTTCTTCTCTTCACTGATGCGTTATTTTTTTTTGAAACAGAAGCACTTGAATGTCCGGGAGGCATCATCATTCTTCTTGTCGGGCTCTACCTTTTATAGATTATCATAGGATATTATTCTACGTTTAAAATCATCAAAATATTACGTAAAGATTGGAGGTCTGAATGCACAGAATATTCTTTTTAATAACTGAGATATTCGGTTCTTTAAAAACATTCAACCCGCGTTTAATGATATCTGCGTATCTGAAGTGTTTTCTTTTTCCAAACGTGGGATCCAATCTTCGTGTATGGATTCAAGATCATATAACTGATTCTCATGCATGAATCTCTCTTGGATCCACATGGCCTCGGAAACTCTGTTTGCCTCAGCTGAACATTTTTCCTCAAAATATCTCATGCATGCAAGACATATATTGCATCCATGGTCTCGGTTTGAATAGACAATCACCATGCGGTAATTTTGGAGCTTCAATAGTGGTCAGGATTCAAACATGGTTGATTAGCAGTGGCGACGGCGAGCTGGTTCACGTCGGGTGGAACTCGAGTGTCTAGAGGTTGAAGACAACCTATGTGCCTCAACTAAACCATTGGATCCACATTAAATGATCCTGGATAGTTGTTATTATATCATGGCGTCGGGGATGGATTGTGTGGCTTAGATCGGACGTGAGATCTGATGGATAACGGAGATTAGATCCGTGTTCTTTAAACTCGTCCCGCATCGAAACACGCTGCGGTTTTTTGCGGTTTAACAACCATCTCCTCCCATCCTAGGTTCAGAATTCTCATCTACCCCCCTCTGGTGCCACACTACACCAGTTCTTTGTGGGTGCACTTATGCGCCCACTATGCTACTTCGGGCACGTACCTAGCGGCCATGCTGCGCGGGCTTGACCTCCGCGTGGCTCGGGCTTACACACAGCCCGACCTCCTGCGGGATAGCTCTGCCTAGGCCTACTAATGGCCATGGTGACCTAGTCCCACATGTGCCTTGGGTTGAAGCTTGGGTAGCCAGCTTATGGGTTGGCCCCGTTTTTGGATAAGCTCATCTCCTTGTATACTTGGTGAAATTACCTAGTAGGAACAAGACTACATCAATCCATTCTCCTCTTCTTCATTGGAATTCCATCTTTCTTCTTTAAAATCTCTTATCCTTCTCATATTAGGAGATGAAATACCAAAGAATATCTCAAGTATCTTCATCAACCATTAATCATAAATCACCTGATTGTCAATGTTCTTCTTCAATCCAATCATAGATGAAGTTGGATCATCTTAAAATCTTCATGCACTATGAGATAGTGCATGGTCTTCTTCAAACCACTTCATCCACTTAGGAGTTATGGATGGTTCATCTTATCACTTCATCTACTTGGAAGTTGAGGATGGTTCTCCTTTCTCTCCTCATCCACTTAGTGATTGTGGATGGAACCCTTCTTCATTCCTCATCCACTTAGTAATTGCGGATGGCACTTCTTTATCTACTCATGCATTTGTGAAGACAAGTCATGTATGTCTGACAATGTTGTGACATTGTATCTTCTTGATACAAGTTCTTTGAACATAAAATCATCTCTACAATAGTAGGATTTTTTATGAATAATGTGCCAACCGTTACCTCTTATGCCACTTTGTTATTCTCATAAGTGACATGCTTCTTAGTACCGAGGTCATTCTCCAATCACCACCATCACCATTACATCCTTTGTCATTCACATATTAAAACTCCTTGTCATCCATTAAATCCCTGAAACCTTATTGAAAACAAATGAAACACAGTTCACAACAATATTCACCATATTTTCCAATATATGAAGAGGTAAGAAGTATCATTCAAGTTAGAACAAGTGATTAGAAAAAAAATCATACTGTGAAAAATAGTAATCAGAGATGTAAAATCAAATTATCATTTATTGGATGTCTAAATCATGAATAATTTCTTTTATGCTATCAAACCATATGTTTAATATTGTATATTAATTTTTATAATCTATTGAATTAATTATTAATAGTTTCTAATAAAAATGTTTATTATTAATGAATATCATCATAGAAGTGTGAAACCTGGTGTCCAGTAAGACCTATTTTCCAATACTATGTAAATTTAGAGTCAATCATGATGGTTATTGTTTTAGTTATTATCTCTAGTCATGTAAATATCATACCACTACAACTTGTTGTGTCAATACAGGGATGTATTGTTTTTTCAAAAAACTAGTTAATCTCAACCGTAAATGTACTATATGATGCTCTACTACACATATACTCAATCTCTATTGTAGGGTTATGTTATATAATCTATTTATTCTTTAATTTAGTCAACATGGTTTCTAATTAACTTCCTCTGATCCAAACTATAATGAACATGAACCCAGTAAACTAGTTAAAATCAAGAATCCTATATTAAATTTGAATACCCAAATTAGCTAATAAATTTTTTCTTGAATGTCATTATTCTCTCTAGAATATCCTTTCATTTTATTCTATTTATAATTTATGTATTCCTTGTGAAGGAAACAATGTATGTTTTATCTCAAATTATCATTAATAGTTATGTATAGTGAAATCCTCACGAATAAATGAATAATAATGAATTTGGTATGTTAAAAATATGAACATGTATTAAATTTAACCAATAACATGATTACAATGATTAGATAAGTAATAATCGGTCTAGTATGGTAAATAACTGAACATACATTCCATTTGATTAACAAGGAAATAGTGAACTGATATAGAATAACATACATGGATTATTAAATTACAGAAAAAAAATTACATTCATATAGAATGACTATCATGGTTATAAAAAAATTAATCAGAATGTAAGGATAAATAGCTGAAAACAAATTAAATGTAAATGACTAGATTATCAGGAATAAATATGTAATAATCATTATGTAATGTTAAATTCTAAAAAATTTTACTAAATATATTTATTATCATGAATTGATAATGTATTATCAATAGCGATTGATAAATAACCGAAAACGAATTCCTTATAAATAATCTCGCAATGGATAAGGTATAATCAAAATAAAATGGTAAATGACTAAAAAAACATTCCATTTTATCTATAAATGATAATGAATATAATTCAGATATAATATCATTATGAAAATAACATGGATAATAATATCTGAATTATCAATGATGGAAATTCATTATTATTGGATATTATGATCTCAGGAATGATAATACATCTAATATTAGTATTGTTTACAATATAGTTTAAAACTATGCTTAAAACATCCTTTTAATTTTTGTTTTCTTATTATCCTCATGAGATAACTATTTCATTAAGGGTATATATAATTACTATCACACATATAACTAAATTAACAAAGAATTAGACATATATTTAATAATGCACTTACTTCCAAAATAATGTTACTTGTCTTTAAATATCTACATTTAGTAAAGGATACTTATTTATCAATATTGACCAATAAATACAAGTAACATTCAATGTAGAATATCATATAAAAATGATATGAAGTTTTTGTAATAATAATATTCAAGATTAATAGTATAGATAATTAATGAAATTTCAATTTCCAATGATTATAGGTAAACAAATATTTCCTGTTAAAGTTAATAAATACTAAAAATATTCACGAAATTGAATTTCAATAATTTCCATGGTCAAATAGATCATAAAATATACATATTATTTATAATATTGATATTAATTCAACATATCCATAATGGAGAATTAGTAATGAAATGTGTTATTATCATTTATGAATAGTTATATCTTAAAAATATCATCTAAAAACATCTTGAGTATACTAAAATATTTAACTAAAAAATATAATATTAATACTAATGGTTCAGAAAAAAATTTAAAATACATTCATCTAAAAATAACATTTTAATATTATAAAAAAATAATTAAAATAGTGAGTGTTCATGAAGGACTGACTTTTTTTTATTCTGTACAGGTTAAAATAATGGTTAATTTAATTTTTTGGTAAAATACAAAAATTACTTAATTTTGAAAAAACGTTATGATTACATTAGCAAATTAAAAATTATAAATGGTTATAAATTAATTTAATAAAACATTTTAAAAAGGATTTATATTTTAAAAAAAAAATTATGAAAACATAGATTTTCATGAAAATGGATTTTCAAGAGAAGGGATAAATATTATCTTATATTCATAAATACATTATCTCTATAATTATTAGAGACATTGTGTGGCGAAATTATTTTGTGAATTTTATAATTCAAGAATAAAAATTGATAATAAATATATAGTGGTTTATTATCAAGTAATCAAAAAATTTCATTCAATATAAATCCAAGCATAAAACCCCAATTAAAATGAGACTATGGTGTAATCCATTAAAATGAACATAATGTTGAAGTGAGAAGTTACAAATTAATTGATTATGTGTATAAAATTATATCAATATAAAAAAAATTTATATAAAACATAATATATTAAAATTCAATACACCCATAATCGTAGAATGACAAGGAAAACGAAGAAGTAATATTACCCAATGGAATGTAATCCATTTAAGAAATTATTTAACATTTGGTAATATTAATATATAATAAAATTAAAAAATATTATTAAAATTTATACTTATTATAAAATAATTTATTAAGTAATAATTTTATATCTTGTAATAGGGGTAGTATATACACCATATAAAATAAATTATGTGTATAACATTAAAATATTCCATAATGAATGGAAAGTGAGAAGAAATCCCTTATATTATGCTTCCTTTAGGTTAAAGGTGATTAAACATCAAATATAATGGTTTTAAGAATATAAATAATTTCTTTGAAAACTATATTAACATTTATAATATCAAGTATCATTCTCATATAACATCTTATAACTCATTAATTAATAATATTTCATTATTTTTATTGTCTCAAGTTTTAATTTCCATATTTTCTCTAGAATATTTTCTATATGAAATTTAAAATTAATTTTCATTATATTGTTCCATCATCTCAAAAATAATTTTATTTTTATAAATATAAATTTTTATTAGATAAAATATTATATACATTATTTAAATTTGAACATGGATAATGGATCACTTTGATTCTTGGAGATGGTAGGTTATACGTACGCATGAAAAACATTATCATTTTCTTATTGTGTGAATGGGTGGGGAAGTTGGATGAGGTAATAATTTTTTATATTAAATATAATTTCATATATAATCCATATATTTTATAATATTTTCATTATTATGTTCCATGTAATGTGTAAGTGGAAAAAAATCACATCTTTTCACCAGGTGGTAGTCTTTTGTACACACAAACAAGATTACCATACATTAAAGGGAATGTAACCTAAAAATTTATATGTTATATATAAGTTAAATAACTATCATAATATTATATATATGATATCAAATTTTTATTTCCATAATTATATCAATACATAAAATGTGGTGATGTTAACCGAATTACATCGATTTTTGAGGGAATGGTCTACTGTACACATTATCAACAGTTTATTTTCCAAATTGATGTAAAAGGAGATGTATATAGATCATGACTATAAATTAATAAAATATTGGTATAGTTATGATAATTAGGATTTCATATAATCAGTGTTTAATAACATTTTTAATAAGTACAAGAAGAAACAATAATAAAACACCCATTTAAGGACATTACCTCTTTTTTCAATAACATCTCTAGGATTGAAAAAAGTGTGTCATTATGAAGGACTTATGATTTACAAAATTGATATAGGATACATATAGGAATGTTAGGATGATATTTGGTTAGGTAACATACAATACACATGGATTTGGAAGAGTGTATATTGGATGTGGGCTTGTGGCCTTTTATATGTGGGGGAGAGGACATTAATAGATTTTTGAAAAGATTCAATTAAAATAATGTTTTTATATTGTCAAAAAACTAAAAAATATCCCTTAGTGAAAAATATTTATTATATGGTTGAAATAGTTTAATTATTTATATCATTTCTAATATTTATCTACATAGTTTAACCCTATGTAAACATGTTTTTACCAAAGCTGCAATAATTATGTTTCTCTATTTTATGTATTAATTATGGTCAAAAATTATTATTATATTATGAGATAATATAAAGTATTCTTATTCCATTAATATAATGCATTTTTACTTAATCATGTAATAGATGTGGTCGAATCAAATTTAAATTATACTCCAAGAAGTCATGAAAAATTGGTTTTCAAAATAAAATCACCATAGTATATCTAGTTTGACTATCAATATTTAATTATAAATTGATTAAAAATATATAATTTATTTTAATTGATATAATATATAACACAATTTAAATTTAATGAAACATCACAAAAAATTTATCCTTGTAAATTATTTAATTCAAAAGGAAGTTTTCAATTAAATCAATATTTTTCATTATTCATCAAAAATGGAACATTTCAAAATAAAATATAAAATATCACACTTAGATAAAATACATATGTTCAATTCCAAATATTATTTCATTTTTTTATAATGATTGAAATTATAATTATCTAATATGATTTGAATGAATGACTGAACAATCATATAAGAAAAATTGTTTTTCATGAATTTTTTTTCATTTAAATTATGCATATTTTATTTGTAATTAATTTTTAACCATAATTTAAATTTTTTTTATTACTATTCATACAAATATTTATATAAAAATGTGACAATGATCAATTGATAACACCAGCCAAGCAGTTTTTCACATGAGGTGAAGTGAGCATCCTTAAATGCTAAAGGATGTTAAATATGTAGTGAGGGTTAGTATTGATATAGTGGGGAGACTATATCATCTAGTTTCTGATTATAATATAAGTGATATAATGAATAAATACTAGATTCATAATAATTAAAAAATGGAAGTGTAATTAAACATTTGAGACGATAATTAAAAACAATCCAAATAGTGTCACCACATACAAATGATTAGTATGTCCAGTATCTAAATAAATTAAATAAGAAGACATGGAAGCATAAAAAATATATAATTTTATTTAAATACCTCAAAAAAATTCCAATATACTATATTATTATTGAACTATGATCCATCGGTAAATATCAGTCTCTCTCATTCTGATGATGCACTCATATCAAGCATTGATATTTGGGTTCTTTCAATTGTTCTAACCAACTTACATGATGTCAACATTGGTACCAAACTATGTACTCAACATGGTGGGAGAGATAATGAGTAGTCCACCACAAATGATTTAAATAAATATCTCGGATATGTATATAAATTGTGAATTTTTATTATATATCAATTAATATGTAGAGATTTTTTCTATAAGATTTCGTCTATCATTCCTAATGTACACCATACAGACACTACCTGCTTTAGCCCATGATGGAAAAACCTATGAATAACTATAACAAAAAACATATACAAGTAATTTCAGTTATTTGTTTTTATATTTATACACTATATTCATAGATCACGTTATATTTTATATACCATTATCTGATCAAATTTATTTTTTTCATAGTAATCTTTATGTTCATGGTAGTGATTAAGTGGAATGTTTTTAACATATGTGTTTGTTCATATTGATTATTCCTTATTTATTGAATATATATTCTATTATATGTTAATAATTACTGAGAATTTGAGATCACCCATTTCTTATTTTTATTTACACAATATATCAACATTAACATTGTGATTGATTTGGAGGGTTATTCTAGGGGAAATAATGATTACTTAAAAGATAATAAAATTATCAATTTTATGATTTCAATTGTAATGCGACGTTCAATTCTATATATATATTACAATGACTAATAAACAATTATGTATTTTTATGGGATTTATTATATTTAGAGCCAATGTAATTATGTAACCAATTACTATGGGTATACTAGGGTTGGGGTAGTTATTTATCTCAGTCAAATATAATATATATTGGAACACCATGAAGACATATAAATTACATTATATATGTAATGCCGAGTTTTAAAAGAGAGAAATATTTCATGATAGGAATAATATGTTGCGACTTTTTGAGGTTATCGAATACCACATAAATGGTGTTATTAACTATAGGATCCCTCAACAGTCCTATGAGGAAATCCTAATATTATCTCACCATTAATCTGGTGGCTTCTATCTTCTGTCTGCATAAGAAATATGATGACTCTATGAAATCATCATAATATACTGGATTATTTGTATCATATCTGTAGAAACTCACAACATCAATGGTCCCATATGTGCTAACTCACCTGGTTCTGTCCCAAAATTTGGTGACATGTTGTGTTTCCCATACTGATCCTCAAATGGTGACATACCAATAAGGGAATGAAAGCTGATGTTGCTCAAAAAAATCGTCCATTATAATGTGATTCTCTCAACTATGAATAAACTCCAACATAGAGGATTTTAGTTTATCCTAAAAAGTAGGAATGTATCATTCTATCTAGCCATAATTTTGGAGGAGAAATGTTATTCTCACGCATAAATGTTAATGAAAGGGCTCTTTAAATCCCTTCTATTATAGATATGTAAAGCATGCATTACAATCAGAAATTATTATTGATGGAACTCCATGGAGGTGGAGAACATCTTATACATAGAGGCATCACATACTCTCTACTAAATTATTCTATCATATATCTATGAAGTTTTACGACATGGTGATCTGGTCGACAATATCATAGATGACATCATTTCCACTAGATGTATGTTGTAATAACATAACAAATTTTATGTATATCACATCCCAAATTCACTATGGTAACTCAATGCATCATGCTAAAATCACAGGAATATGGTTCACATCTTTCCCTTTTTAACACGTAAAAAATCTAGAGAAAAACATTGTAGGCTTATTCTTCATCCGTAGCCACAAAACGAATTTAGACATCCTAGAAAATCTTTTTGATGCATGTATGTCCATCCAAACAAGATGTATGATAGTATTTATGAACTAATACCACAATGTAACAGGTACCAACATGAACCCTCTAAAAATAATGACATGCTCACAACTTTAAAAAATCATCAATATCATGTCCAATGAATGTCTAGGTATGTAGTTTCTCACTGCCAATATCCCCATAATGTGACTCCCTAGGTCACAGTAATATAAGATGTGTAACAAACATTGATATGATGAAATATTCTCCCTAATCATCTAAAAAGGATAACTGCAATGAGTCTAATTACCCCAACACCTTGTTTAGTAACTTTGATTTAGATATCATACGAAGAGAATCAATGACTACGTTCCCCTTCCTGTGAGTATATACAATCTTTATGTCACATTACAATAGGAACTACATTACATCATAATTTTACAATGTTATTATCCGTATGATAGAAGATATATATGATACTCCTATGATCAGAACAAATGATAAACTTCTCACCCATCATGTAGTGTTTCCACATCTTCAGCATATATACCACTGCTTCAATCTCTAGATTGTGGGTAACATAGTTTTTCTCATGTATCCTAATCTAATGTGAATCATAGTTAATAATTGTGTCCATCGTCATCATCATAAAAAAACAATAACATGTTCCTAATGCATCATAGGAAACTACGCAATCAACAACATCCTAAGTAAATCTCATGATGGGTGAACATTCCAAACTATTTCTCAACTCATAAAATGAATCCTAGAACATGTTGTTTACAATAAAGGCTACCCCAATTTGGAACAAACATTCATGGGTGGTAATAAACTACTAAAATCAGGTTTTAATAACTAGTAATAGACAACCAACCCATGGATGCTCAACACCTCCATAAATCTATTAGGTGGAACCTATGCTCACACTGCCTCGACCCCAGCTGAGTACTTTGTGACTCTATATTCTAAGGATAATTTTCAATGAACGTGAAACTCTTTATTCATTAAATAAATATTTTAGAGAGTTCTTTAAGGTCATTTCAATCAGACCATGTCCATAACCATCTTTAATTGTCTCGTTTTCTCTTCCTCAGACACAAATTACACAAGGATATCATTGATAAATACAACCAAAAACCAATCTAAGAAATTCTAAAAGGTTTGTCTTTCAGGATTCATTAACACTACTAGGGAATTCATCCAGAAAAAAACCATAACCATGTACTCATAGCCACCATAGAGACACCTCAATGTCTTCTTCAGTATATCCTCATCTCATACATGAAACTAGTGATACCTTGACCTACGGTCGATCGTCTAGAACTATCGATCGCCTCACAAAAACTAAAAGAGGCCATCAATCCATGGAAGTGGATAATTTTTCTGAATGATCACCTAGTTAAAATATTGATTGTAAAAACATAAAGTAATTCTCCCATATTTCCTTTCAGATAACAAAACATGGGCTACCTAAGGTAAAACACAAGGTCTAACAATTCTTATATCCCCCAACTTGACACTAACCTCTCAAAGAAGTATGCGAGACATCGGATATGTGGGTTTACATATTTTTTCTAGGCCACATTGTAGATCAATTCATAAGTCTATCTCCTAGTGGTGATGAATGCATGGAACATCAAAATTACAGAATTAATGATACTCCATCATCACATCAATGATATAAAAACATATAAAATCCATGCCACCACGGTTCATTCTATGAAAATGAAGCGTTATTAGATGCACCCTTATATATATATGTACATCCTGCAATATTTCGGTTTCAATTTCAACAATAAAGGACAAAATATATCAATAAATATGGAAACATCATGACCTATACCTAAAATAATAAGTTATTTATGAACTATTGATAAAAATTCAATAACTATGATGTTGTTGTAAATCCTCATTGATTCTATAAAGATATCCCAACAAAAAATCATACGTCCAAGATTCATGTCACATTGTCTGCTAAAGTGTATGAATATTGAGTCATATACAGTACGTGTCTCCATGAATAAGGGTTGAGTCAAGCGATCAACAACATTCATTGAGTATCAAACATGATAGGTTGAAATAATGAAATTACTAGAACCTCTAACTATTAGGAATGATACAATATATAAAAGTCATATATCATAACTCATATCATTCCTGAAGCCTCTTGGTGGTATGACTTGAAATATTCAACATATCCTTGCCTCATTACCCCCAGCTTCATATGTCCGGTGTGGAAAATTTTTGGGTGTTGGTGGTAACAAGTCAAAGAGTCTACCACCTCATGCTATTATCCCAGCTACACTTCAATGTCCATTATCATATGCACCAACATACTCTAGGTGATACATATACCTTGTTGGAAATTCCATGGATTCTCTCCATGTCATACTACAGGTAAAAAAAACATAGTCAAGATGTCCTCTTCAATCAACTGAATAGATCCTTCTCTTAATGGGGGCAACAGACCCATCCTAAGAGACTTGAAACACTGACCCACTTTCATGGATCCTCCTCATAAAATGACTCACATTTATTTGTCCCAGAGACTATCCTCACATCCCTTTTGCTATTTTATCTTCTTATATATTCCCAATACAAGAACCCATGGGCTATGTCTACTCATCCATGAAACTATTAACCACATAATATCACAGTGAAACAACTGAATAAAAAAGAATTCTTATAGGAATAATATTCAATGATATATACCTATGAAGTCCTCACTTGTTGGTTCAACCAATAAATAACTATTCCAAAACAATATCCATTTATTACATGTAAAGGATTGACAACCTTGATGAATACTCATCTACTATCCTAATACACTACTGAAGCTACAAATTATCCATGACACATACAACTGTTAGCCTAATTGGACAAAAATCTTCGTCGAAAGGAGTTCAAAATCACTCCATAGTAGAGTTTCCATGACATAACAACATGTCCCACCATCCTCCTAATGATCCATCAGGAAGGATCACTTACAAGATCACCATAGGATCTTCTAGTGTCTTAACTGGATAGAAAATTAAGGTTACCACTTATGTCCAGTCCTTAGAAACATGTGGGACATGCAAGAAATAGAACCTGAGGGGTCCCTGTTACTGGAACTCGTAATGTGTTCTCATCTAGTGAACCTAATTCACATGTACTATGAGTACCATCTTCTACAAAACTAGTTTTGGTATAGTTATTGAACCACAAGGATGTTTCATCATTGGAATTGGTCCCTATATTGATGGATGATCACTATGGGGATCATCCTCATGATCCAATTGGTGAATCGTAGTGGTAATATGTCACATAGGCATGCTGGAAGTAATCAATACATACCAAAGTCAATTTTTTTATCAGAATATCTATCGCATGAAGAACAATGAACCCATAAACCATTCATATATGATTCATGTACCATTTGATTCATGAAACCATTATTCCTATCTACAAATTTGAAAATAAGGTTATTAGATTCATGGTGTATGGAATCATATTCAACCACGTCATATTTGGATCCCTTGTCCTAAAATCCAAAATCAAAAAACATAATATTGTTTCCCCAAAAAAATCTCATAGTATTTGATTCTAGGGTAGAGATGAATACTTTGATAAAACTCTTTCATGAACCCTCACAACGGTGCCCATGACACAACTCCACAAGACCACCTCTAGTAGGCTAGTGGATAGAAACAAGAACTAAGACGGAATATCAATAAGATGGGATGACTTAGTATAAGTACCAATACACACTAACACAACTGCAATCCCAAAAAAACATAAAATGTAATAATTAATGAAAAAACATTCATGCTTATGACTAATTTTCATAACCAAAATACAATAAAAGTAATGTAATGTAATCATGTCCAAATAAATTTCCACCACAATCAGTTTGAAAACAAGTCCCACTTGAACATAAAACAAGGTATTGTTTTCAAAATATCATAGTAACACAATTCAGTCTATCTAAACTCACCATGAACTATATTATCATGGTACATATAGTACTCTACTAAAATTTCAATGTTTTATAACTGACAGAAAACATGCTGTTAAAACCTATGGAAAGGTGAGTACATAATTACCTAGTATGAAACACTGAAATCAAAAATCATACAACAAAACAAAACATTCA
The DNA here is from genome assembly GCA_963277665.1 of Viscum album. NCBI lineage: Eukaryota > Viridiplantae > Streptophyta > Magnoliopsida > Santalales > Viscaceae > Viscum > Viscum album. Next base: position 407,487,862 of record OY728128.1, on the reverse strand, counting down.
TATCTACCCTGGTGTATATCTATATCACATATAATAAGAATATCGAGATATTTTCAAAAAATACAAGTAGTCTAATGGTATTTTAATACTATAATTTTAGTATAGGATTCTAGTTTGAAGGTTCCAAATATTAGTTTTATATAAGAAGAAACTCTTGATTCAGATAACATTGATGATAACTATATGAGAGGGAATTCTCATCGGGTCTCACCAAAATAGGTACACGGTGACTGTCTAAAGAGATATAATACACATATGAGTATCGTTCCAAATATTATGTGGTATTCTAGCAACTTAATCCGGACTAACCACCTTAGTGAATGATCAATTCCAATATTGTTTTTTTCATGAAGATAATTAGAACAACAACAACAAAATGAACATGAATAGAAGATTTAATTCAAGGAAACACTATATGTATCCAAAAAATCTACTCAAGATTTCCTACTAAATGAATCATGGATTTATGTGTAATAAAAGATTCCATATTTTCCCATAGGTAATATTTATAGGGAACAAAACCTAATGATAAATGTCTAGAATATATTAGAAATGGGATCCAATAAAATGTTCAATAGTACCTGACATTTAGTATGGTTACACTGTATTTAACATCGAAATTGAGTCCTTCTCTTGTAAATTTACCATTACCATACCCATATTGATGTATACGACATGTTTTCTCCCCTTTAATTTTTTTCATATACCATTACACGGATAAGCTCATGTACATTTTTCCAATTTCATGTCTATGTGGGAGTACATAGTTTCCACATTCCCATATACTCTAAAATATGAACATGTACCATCTGATTTATACATGTGAAGTGTTGGGGAATGATAAAAAGTTCTGTGATAGGGTCATAGACCATGTGATCCAAGAATTTCTCTTGAAAAAATAATCACCTCTAGTAGTTTCCTAGATTCCATGTAATCTATGATTACACAGTACATGGATCGGAATTTTTTCCTAGGAACCCTTGATATTTTAAATATGTGTGTGCTCATTCGACCTTAAATTTCAAATTCTCTAGTGTTATTATCATAAATCATGGATTTGGTCTAGACGGACCTCAATATCTCCAATTGAAAAATTATGGACCTCTAATTCATTTGAAATTCATCTCCATTCTTCACTCTTCACTGTGTACCAATAAATACTAAACCGAGTATCCAAAACTATTCGATTGTTTTCCACATACAACGTCATGAAATTATCATTTCATGTGGATCCTGGATCAATAATATCAAATCATTTCATAATGAAATTATTTATCAACAATCAATATATATGGGTATGTCAAACAATGGTCCAAATGAAGAATTCCAATGATGAATATAGAATATGGGGATACAAGTTCATGAATAATAATGAGGAATATAAATCATCTTCTTTTTGGGTAGACAATGATTATCTCTCATTATAATAAATAATGAAGATAAAACAATTTATTAACAAAGAAAACTTATCCCAAAATAATACCTACAATAGGTACAATCCAGCATTTTATCAACCTTTAGATCAGTCTATTGGATATTTGATCCTTGTATTTAATAGTAATTGATAATTGTAAAATTATTCAAAATCAAACAGTGTACAATCTTAATTTGGAATGGTCAATGATGAGTAATTGAGTTGTTCCGTGATCATTAGTGGCATGCTTTGTTTCTACCTTACATTGCTTCTTGATCCTTGATCATGTCATCATATGAAAATAGAATATAAATCCACAGACTCCAATAGCTCTCAAATGAATTTTAGGGTTATGCAGATGACCATAAAAATTTTCCAAAAGTGTGTATTTAATTTAAAAAAGGTTATTGTTTAAATGTTAAATAAATGATTTTATTTATTTAATGTGTATGAATAATTCTCCAAAACGGTCCTGCACCAGTCAAGATTATGTCGCGCCTAGGGTAAAATGTATGTTCAGAACTCAATGGTGACTTATGATTTCAACCATATCCATAATTTTGATGTTATTCTACTTTTTTAGTGAAAACATGTGTTCATTCTATTTAATAAATCTAATATATTCCAGACATTTATCATAGGCACACCAAGCCAGAAATATGAATTCCATCTCAGTGCTTGCTCAAAAAATAATCAATATAATTTTTAAAAATGATAAGGAATATAAAATATGAGTCATTATTAATAAAAATATAAATAGCGATAGGGATTGAATTGGATAATGTCCTTGAGAATGATGATTAAATATTGAGGATTGTTCATACGAACAAAAACAGAGGATTTCAACAACATCAATGACATAGATTCATTCTTCATTAGTGATTGATCATGTTCAAGGAATGGTGTTTTTTAATGTGGATATATCCCAATTTTTATATCTTATTATGTATTTAAAACAATCATCTAATGTATTTATTTTTTTATTTATATCATTGTGAGTATTTGAAAATTACATTTCAAATTTCATGATTTCATTTTTTATTTAACTTCCATACATTCAATCTTATTTAAAATAGAAATGAATTTATTACATCATGATTATTTTCCAAGTTCCACTTCTAATTTTTTTTTCATTTATTCTACCATTCTTCATTAATTCATCAAAAAATATATTAATGGGTTGTATTTCATCATATTCACTGTGATCAATTGTTTCATTCCTATATCAAGGTCCAAAATATTGATACCATAGATCCAAGTTCATTTTGATGATGGATTCAAGATATTATTTTGATGATAGGGGATTGGGGTTGTATTTTACCATACATACGTGTGTTATTGTAATTTGATGATTGAATTACATGATAGTAAGGATTTAATGATCGATTTTAGAAGTCAAAAATCAGAACTCTATCAGCGTTCAATTTTGGTTGACAAATAACTATGTATTATAGAATCATTCATGAAGAATATTTTAGTGGGAGTGGTAGACTAGGAGTCATCAGGAATATCTATGGATTTTAGATATTTCCACTCTACAATACATGTAAAGAATGATCAAATTTCTTGTTTGGAGACCTAGATGCATTACTATGGTTCCTTATGATGTTAAATATCACACATCTTGTGAAACATGTCACATGGCATGTTATCATTACATGGAGTCTCAACATATATCTCTGGGGGTTACATAGGCACAAAAATAGACATGTATATGACACAACTAGAGTACATAATTTGATACATTTTCTTATGCATAGCCAATTACACTGACTCAACTAGGTGTACATAGGCAAAGACATGGGACCAAGCCATGACACATTGGTAGAACTAGTGCAGAATTGACACACCATGTACTTAAATTATAAAACATGTAATCTGTCAAAGATATCATCAATTCCTTACTACCAAATTTTTCAACTATTCTATTTAAGGATCTATTCCTTTGATTCATCCTTATGAGTGTATAATATGACATTATGTATGAAATTGAAGTTTGTGACCCTCACTTTGTGATTAATGTCAGATAGATGTGTAACAATCTCTATTAGAGGGTAAGATGTGATCCTCCATCAAATTTTTACACTTTTTAGAGTCATCAAAATAGAAATAACAACTATACTTGCACATCAATCCCATACATAGAGAGTAAATCTGTAATGGGTTAGTTAGTGTATCCCAATGGACTTGGGTATGATCCTTATATGGTTATGAATCTCTTAGAGAATGATCTATGTAATTCCTTATTCAATTTCCCAATTAGTACAACATCTCAAAATGGCACCACTAGTTTTGCCAGACCCACATAGTGATTTCTCATCGACCAGTGTGGTTATAGAATCTTCAGGACAATCATAAGATAGAAATATGATTGTGAACATACCTTGATACATAATGTTGACTATGATCATATCATGATTTTTTATTTTATTCTATATATTAGGATTTACATATTATGATATGATATAAACACACATGATGATTTATTCTTTTTGATTTCAAGGTGTCCTACTAGATATTATTTTAATTTCTAAAGAATGTGTTATTCTCACATATCTCTTGTCTTTTGAAAATGAATAGTTGTTTTATGGGGTTCAAAATTTACATGGATTAGATGATGAATTGAGATCATTTATATAGAAAATGGTTCATTATAGGAGTCACATTTGACTATAGACCCTATACTATCAGACTCTACTAGTTTACATTTTTCGGGGGTCATGTATTTGGAACATTATAAATAGAATTTTTTTTGTTACACTTATTTTGTGGTTTATATTTATATATGAAGTGGTTGTTTTTTTCATTTGATCATTTTATGTGTTTGATATGTTTTTATAGATATAGTTACCATTTTTGTTATCCAATTTAGGTGTTTTCTTATATATATGAATGTGACATCCCTTAAATATTTAGAGGTGGATTAGGGTGGTCACGATAAGCTTGTCACCAGCCATGTGGGAACTTGTGTGTTATCATAGGATTGGGTGGTATTAGAGGAGTGTTTGATCTTAGGATATGAATTTTGGGGTTCTTATAGGATGGATATTTTATTTGGTTTTATGGAAACAATGAAAAGTTTATTTAGTTAGGATTTCTTTCCCTGAACTCCATTGTTCTAGAGGCTTAAAATGTTTCCATACCCCATGTACTTAATATATTGGTACATGCATCATATAATAGGGGTCTTTTGATAAATTCCATTCTTGAGTTAGCTCACCATATATACTGATTTCCCATGGGACATCATCTCTATTTTTTGATGAATCCAAAATGATTTGCATCTAGTATTCAGTATAAGAAATTTTACGATGAATCCTTAGTAATGATTCTTCAATATAGGGACATGTTCAGGAGGTAGTTCATCAAGGTGGTTTTCTATTTATACATACACATATTGATCAATAAAGGGTTCCTTCAATACTAGTGGATGAGGTGCACAAGATGATCCCACATCATGAGTTTCGGAATAAATGTCCCACGAGGAATATGGTAGAGATGGAACAATGAGAAGAAGATGATTGGTGCAAGGTGATGAAAAAAATAATTTTGTCTCATTAGGACACCGACTGACAAGATGGTTGTCATGGTGAGAGCCTTATCCATGTATTTTTAGTATATTGGTTGATCATTGTGGCTCAAACATATTAAGAGGCATGTGGTTTATGTAAAAATTTGATAATCTCTTTAGGGGGTTTTCTCTATTGCTACAATGGGAGAAATGTTAATTCAAGAGCTTTTAAAACTACATGAAGGAAAAATTAATGAGCATGATTACTCATTGAAGTTTACTAACCTGTCATAAAACTAGTTGAATATAATTTAAAATACATTTATTTAATCTAATTCCATTGATTGAGGTAGGTGTTGATACATCTTGGCATGATTATTACCTATAATGATTCCTACTTATGATGGGGTTCTAGAGATTTATTTTGTGATATTGATATTATGGCCCTCTTAGACACTGAAAGTTGATTACAACAATAAAAAAATAGGGGATGGGACCATGTAATAATTTAGGTGTTGATAGATATAGTGATCTATATGTGATAGAAAATTAAATAGGTAATCAAATTACTTATGGTATGTGGTCCCTAGATTTTAGGATTTGTCATGTAATCCTTTTGGGTGGTGGTGATAATCATCTAAAGTATGGGTACATCTCGTGTGGGTTGTACGACCCACCATACAGATGATAAATAGAAAGTGAATATGCCTCTTAGGAAAACAAAATAGTAGGAGTAGAGAGGACCACAAAATAGAAAATGTTGAAAATGAGTTGTGAGTGTAGCAGGAGTTGAAATAAGCTTTGACATATTTCCAGCACCACCTCGTAGGTGTTTACCTCTAGGATTAGGGTGATAGTGGATATGGGAAAGGTCACATATAGACCATACAAGCCTAATATATAGAGGGTATAGAGAAGATTAAAGGTATGATCTACATCATTTATATATTGTAAATTGTTTTTAAAGGAATAATCATGAGTCACTATTTACTTTCAATATACCAATTTCATGACATAGTTGTTCAGAATGACCCTTTGGGTCAATCATTCACATAGGGAATCCTATCGATAAAGAATCAACCACCACAAAACTTTACCAGTAGTGTTATCTAACACTTGGTGGAGAGATTTTCTTGTGGGATATATTTATGGAAATGATGATTTCTTATGACTTCAAATTAGGAATGAACTGGTTATGCACCATTCATGCATATATTAATTATTTTAGGTTGGGGAAATGGGGTTTATATGATTTTGAAACAAATTTATTCATAAAACATGAATATTTTTCCTTGTAAAAACATGATTTAACAATATAAAAGTGGTTTCAAATGATTACTCACCATTTGGGGGGAATGAATATTTAAGAAGTGGGTGATATGGGCTTGCAATTTCCCGTTGTTGTGGATATGTATGTATATGCATTTCTTAAGGGTGTTCCACAAATAATTACCTACCAAGAGATGGAAATATTCATTAGCATAAAAATAGGGATGTTTATGTTATCATTTCCATAATATTAGAGATATCCCATATATCATCACAACATTAGGGTTCAGTTGTAAGATTTGAAGAGGAAAGGTTTCATGAGACCCATTGTTTTTCCTAGGAAACCCTAGTGTTGTTCATGAAGAATGTAGACGGGATCCTTTGTTAATATTTGGATTATTTGTTCCAAAAAAAGGTGAGCATAATAAATATGTATTCATAATATATTATTGAGGTCCTCTTTAATCAGTTGAGAGGGGTGTTATTATTCTCAACGATTAACCTCAGATTAGTTTGCCATATGTTATGAATATAAATTTAGGATATAACAAAGATGTAATTGAGATGTCCCTATGGTCACTATGAGTACCTATTGACTCATTTATGTTTGAAAAAAATTCCCTGATAGGTTTCATGGGACTCATTAACATGATCATTTTATGTTTATTAAACTAATGTTGGGTGGTATTCACCAATGATATTCTAATGCATGTAGTGTCTGAGGAAGATCATGCATGACACATGTTGATAGTTATAGAAAACCCAGAGAGAGAAAATTTATGGGAGTCCCACAAAGTGTTATTTCATCATTTGGGAGATATAATTTATGGAAAATTTATCTCATCTAATGGCGTAGTAGTGGGACAAAAATCCTCAATCCCATGTTATCTTGGGATCCAATGAAGAGTGTGATGGTTGTGCAATGATTCCTTAGGATTTTAGGATGCATAAATAATTTATTACAAATTTATTCCAAACATTGTAACTATTGACAACTTTTTCAATGAAGGGGATTGTTTTAATGGTGACGGAAGGGTTTTATAATTCATTTTCGGAATTGTTGAAGATGTAGAAAATCATCCAATATTTCTATTTATATTAGTGGGTATGAAGTAAGTAGTGTTCTGTGATGCATCATTGACTAGACATTATTGTGTACTGATGTAATTGAAGTTTGTGATTTACATCGAGTCATGTTAGTTTTTCTCATATTAGCCAAATTGTGTGACATATAATCGCATGATTACAAAAGTAGTATTTTCCCCAAAGATGTAGGAAACTACCTTATGGGTGAGTGTTTTATCATTAAATATGAAAATATAAGTCTCATGTACATATTCTCATAGAACATTAATAAATTGACATAAATTTAAAATCAATAGTTCATCTAGGACTATGAAATTATAATTTCCTATACACCAGGGAAGAGGGAAAATTGTTGTAGTTTCTCTCAAAATGAGATTGTTCTCTAAGTTGTTGGCTAAGGAATCAGAGTAATCAGCCTCCTTGTAGTTTCCCTTTGTGGAACAATTATATTATTTATATCATTAGTTTATGGTAGTTACCCACATAATTTAATGTTTTTTATTGAATCTACCCATAGAGATATCAACTTTGAGACCAACCGACTCATATATCTAATATACATGAACATTATTTATTTTCTAAAGGTGTGATGTATGTTTTCATTTTTAGAGGATGTATGATGGTATAAGTAAAATTTCAAGAGTAAATGATGACCGAGTTTAATAAAACAACTATGCAGGTATATCCTAGTGCCTTAAATGCACATCAATTACTTCAACATCAGTTTTGGAGGATATGAAAGAACAATGTTATAATTTTTTATGTCTCTTAATTACTCACATCTTAGTAGGTGAAGGTTTTGAACCATAGTCCAATGGCTTTAGCTCCACCCTATGAGGTTATAGAGTGTATTTGAGATGGAATATATAAATAGACATCATGATGGGTTACCATGTGTATCCAGATGACATGATGGAATCTTAGTTATCCTAGGCCAACTGACCAAGTCGACCCATAACACGGCCCTACTTGTATTACATAGTTTTTACAAAATTTTTAAAATAAAGAACATAATAGAGATACTAATCATCAATGAAAGGGATTCATGTGATGGAAAAACTAGGTCCAAATAAAACATGAGCATAAGAAAACATATACATTAATTTAAATCTTCTATCGTTATCCTTAAAATATGTTATTCTCCATTGTACTTGTGATCACCAGAGGATATACATAAATGTAAGGTGTAATCTAAAATCCTAGTTAGAGGATGAATAAGGTATATGAATAAAAATATCAAGGGTGAGAATCATCATCAAAACATAATGGTAGGATCAGAATCATAATCATGAAAAGAATCATTGATAATGGATTGGAATGTGGAAATTCGTAAAAATGACAAATCATGTCTTAGTGGTCAAATACCTCACATAGTTTTGAATAATTCTAGAATCATGTTCACACATAACGAATTTTCATAATAATAAATTATTAGTTGTGAATAAATCTAGATTAGTATTCATAAATATTACACTTTATATCATTAGATCCATCACATTACCCTTTTCTTTAGAGGGATATATAATTTCAGGACCACCTGTGACATCATAACATTTACATAGTCATGCATGCCCCATATCATGTATATAAATTGTAATAATTAAATAACCCATGGATTGGGATGTGTTTTTAAGGATTTATTAAAAATAAAAATTCATTAATAATATTCGGGGTCCCCAATATGGAATGAAATATCATATTTTCTTTAGAAATCATCTCTTTTGAGTGAATATTAAATAACTAAATAATAATCCAGATGTGTTTCAGAATGATGATTTCTTTTGGGAAATAATTATATTTGTTCTAAATAAATTTTCATAAACTATTAAATACTCATACAGAAAATTTAATAATAAGAAAATTATATTTAAGTTAAATTAAATAAATATCCATACTAAAATTTTTCTAAGAGAGGGAAAACCCAAAGAATTAGAGATTGGTTCGGGAATCACCTTATCTTATGTAGAACCTTGATATGAATGTGAATTTAATATCCTATGTGATAAAATTTTATTCACTAATTACTAAATCCAAATCCTATTCTACAAGTATTTTATTTTCAATAAATTTATTAGGTTTTATGGGTCATTTGGATATGTTATAGAGTTTGATTTTGTCATTACATGAGTGCTCGTTTCATGGTTTATTGTTGGTTCCCTTGATTATAACAATGGGAGTTCTTGTAAAAGGGAATTTAAATTTTATAAGTGGAATGAAATGGTATTAATAATATTCCATAATATTAAATGATACCATATATCATTTTGTTGTCATATAAGTGAATTATTCAATAGATACATCGTTAATTAAAATTATTAATTTATTTTGGAATTTTAATGACCTACATGAACTAGAGTCATTTTATTTAATAGTATGTTTACATGTTGGTTAAAAAATATACCAGTTATTATTTTATATTAAAATAATTTTAAACCATAATAATTGTTTGTGAATGGTCATTAATGTGTTAATGGAAAAAGATATCTTATTGTCCATTATGGTGGTAAATCGACACAACCCAGATGATGTATTCATTTATAGAATAAAAGGAAGAGAGAATAGATTTGTTGATGTATAAATAATTAATATAATAAAATTATATTATATATATATATATATTTGGTTATATATATATACTATTGGAATTTATGAGAGGATACGAAATGAAAACAATGTAAAAGAGAAAAAGAGGATTATTCCTCTTCAATGTTTTCTCCTTTAAAACCACATTAAGGAACATGTATTTGGTATATTGTTGATAAAAATGGAATTTGTTTTTAATTGCTCTCAATTTAGATAAAATAAATTGCATTGAATGATTGATGAGAAGAGGTGATTACTGGAAGTAATTATAGGGAGAGAGGGGTGTTTCTGATTTATTTATTCATTAGATTATTATTTTTGCTGAAAAAGATAAATATTGTTGATTACTATTAATAAATATATTAAAATTTTCATCATATACAAAACCAATGGGTGCTTTATCACCCATGGCATAATGATTCAAGTATTTTTCTATAAATTTTAAATACTGTAAATTACCGTATATAACAATTTTCAAAAATTTCAAGGATTTAAAGAAAATCAAAAAAATTCACACTAAATATTTTATAATTCATGGATTTAAAATAAATACCCCATTTTTGAAAATAATATTCTATATATGGGAAATTTTACATTTAAATAAATGCATCATTTATTAGAAAAATAATAGTTTTAATCTTAAATTTTATTTTATGACCCTTTTAAAAATTAATTAATGACTAGTAAAACTATGTTATAATTTTAAAAAAAATATTAATTGATTATTATATATTAAAAATATACATTATATAATTATTTTTTTTAATATTTTAAATAAATATTTATATTTAACAAAAACATCAACTCCTAATTTAACATTTTTATACAATTTATTTACATATACCATGATAAAAAATACATTATTTTTCGATTTAAAAGTTACTAAAATTATATTTACACTATCATAGGTGAGGTAACTAATATAACATCTTGATAACCATTCCTAATGTTTACATTATGATTCCGAAGGCCTGGTTTCTATTAAAATTGTATCAGTTCCTCAATTCTTATCAAGAACGCTTATTTAATTAATTGTTAATTCACATCTATATTATCTCAACGTTATATATACACATTCATCTTTAAAATTAATATGTTATCATTATATTTTATTTATATATTTTTGTTTGTGAGTGCAGTCAATTTTGAGGATCTAGTAGATCCAAATTTTCCTACTATTATTATTTTATATTACTTTTGGCATTCTTAAGGGGACGTTTACACGAATAATGATTCATTTATGAGAATAATATTTGGTTGATTTAAATATTTCATGTATGTGTTTAATGACATAATAATAAGAAGGTTAATTCAATTTTATAATAACTAGAACATATTTACTTTTACTAACATAAATATAGTGAAAAAAATATATTAGTTTGTATAAATGAGTAATTCCAACATATATTATGTTTTATTGGTATAAAATTCAAGTATAATCATTTAATCTTTGTAAAAAATATATCTGTTATTATTAATTGTTTAATACAATCATATACATTACTAAAAATTAAATTTGATAGTTTTTTATATTAATATCAAAATTATTTTACTACCCAATGAATAAATTATTATTAATTAATATTTCCAACAAATTATTTTCAATATATAATTTTTTACTAGTATTTATTCACTATTAAAAAACCATTTAACAAACAAATTGTATTATTTTAATAAGATACTATATTACTCTTAAAACGATATTTTATATTTTTTCTCTCATCTGTAGTTGTAGAACCCCACCTACGTGATGACCTCTAATATTTTTCACTCGTTGTACAATTCGTAGTGATCTCCACCTAAGCTCACACACCAAGATGATTTCGTAGTACCAACACCATAGTTATGCACACATTCTATCACCAACAATCTTCATCACCCACCATCAATTCATATAGATCCCCATGCAATCCCCACCTGTACACACACTCATGGTTAGTCACTCATGACCCACACTATAGTGATCCACATCTACGCTCATCGCCGATCTTCATCATTTGACATCATTCCATAGTTATCCCTACATATGCTCACAATCCCAATTTGTCATTCTCAACCCACACAGTAGTGATCCCCACTTGTGCTGACCAAATACCTTCTTCGCTCACCATCAAGTCATATCAATCCACACTGATTCTCACACATCTGGTTTATCGCTCGCCACACACGTCATAGTGATCCCCACCTGTTCTCACACATAATAATGGAAATCCTATCTTAATGCTTTTGGAATCTAAAATCATTGGTATATATTGTTTTAATTTAATTTAATTTATGTTACGATTTTAGTGAAATTAAAATTAAATGATATTTCAAGTTACTGTTCTTTTATTTTGAGTGAAATTGGAATGATAAATACATACATCCCTAGAGCCACTCCATAATAAATTATCACATATCATGAAATATTGGATGATAAAAATATTTAAATAGGTATTCATAGATAGTAATATAAATGTTCCTAGACCCCTAATAAAATTATGCACCCCATAAAATCTATTAATTATGAATCTTGAATGATTTTTTTTATTAGTTCCAGGTATCATGGTAGGGAAGGAACGTTTATCTCTATTATTTTAACGGAAGGGGACATTTTTTTGTGGCTTGATTATGGAAAAATGAAGCTAATCTAAAGGAAAAACTTGGAACTCTTCATGATTGATCATAGAAGATGTAGTATAGGTACACCTTCTCTTGAATTTTTGAGTTCTCTTAATAAAAAATTTCTATTTTTGGATGAAAATAAATATCTCATGAATTTGGTAGCATATAATATCAAACTCATTAAAATTGTTCTATTAATATAATAAATCATGTAAAAAATTGAATTTTGAGTGATAAATAGATGGATTATCATACATGAAACACATTGGAGGTGACAAATGTGATTGTTTTGACATGATTAACCAATTTTAGGATAAATTTGTCATCGAATTCCTCTATTTTACATTTCTACACTCACAGATAAGAACATAATTATAGTCAACATAAATCTAATGAACCCCTTCTATATAGAATCATTATTACTAATATATTAGTCCCAATGAAAAGAAACTTTTCAGACATTAAAATTACTTGTTGCACAATATCATTGATATTGAATAGACATAAGGTTACCATGAAGATGAAATGGATATTTATTTAAATATTAATGGACCAATATACTTTGTATGTCTCATGCTACGTATGAATTAAATTTTAAATGAACTAAAATATACAAATTCTCTACGTTTTAGTAAAAAATATAATTTAAATTGAAATTTCACACCTTTATTTTGTATTGATTGAATCATTAACATACAAGTGCATCATATATCATCTAATTATTAGGGGATTCACTCTTACATTTGTAAATAATGTTTTCTATTTTTAATATGTATACAATTATTTGTTTAATTTGGTATGTGGAATGATAAATTATTATGAATTGTACTTATTAGTTTATGATTTCAATTCCATGGATGTGAAAAGGAATTATATTCAATTTTTATATTAATTATTTATTGTACTATTGAATATGATATTGAGTGTTTATACTTCAAAAAGATTTTGTAGTGCATACCTAGTGTTCAAAATTAATTTGTTGGACTATGTATAATAGTTTATATCTATATCGAATTTAATTTATATTTTGAACATCGTAATGATATATTAATGTGTTCATAAAATAATTTTTTTTATTTTTAATTAAATATATTTTTGAGTATTTAAAATTAATTACTATATGATATTTTAAATTTAGTTTCTTTGTTAATATATGGTTTTGAAATTTTAGTAATTGAGGTGAAATATTATGTTATTAACATTTTATTTTCGATTAATTTTAGCTCTTTTAGGTATTTCACGTCAAATATAGAATAAATGTCAGAAATCTCATAGTTCTCCGTACGAAGTATTTTTTCAGCCTACCCTCAAGGACCTACACAATGAAAACCAATTTAGGGAGTAGAATCTATCTTTAAATAGTTTAATATTTAGTATCCTCTATTTCTAAATGAACAAATACTTTTCTAGAGATCATGAATTCATGATTTACAAGGGATTCAATTGATGGAACACTATTTTATATTATTTACATTATCAACTTGTTCATACTTCTACTTTATATTGATAACCAGAAAACATTATTAGAAAGTTGTTACATTATAGAGGTATGTTATGAATTCAGTATGATCTCATATAATAATGACACCTGTATTAATTTATATTAGTAAAGATCTATGTTCTAATTTTATAACATTCCACTCAGTTGGATTCTAATCTGATTTGATTTGTGTCATTTTTCCTTTTCCAGCATAACATTGATTTTTGAACATGTGTCCTATATTGTAGTGTCATGGAATTTTGTTCATATTCTTTTATACTGATGTATCCTAGATCAATTTCATGAAGTATATAACAGAATTTTGTGAAGATTAACATGTGTTTTAGGCCGAAACTATAATATATTTCATTTGGGTGAGTTTTTTTGATCATGATGTTTGAATTTTGGCTACATTATGGATGTTTCTTTCTGGTGCACTGAAGAAGCATTTCATTTTCTATTATTTATACCTATCTAAAGAGTTTTTTTTAATTCTCACTAATATTTTTTGTTCTAATAACTTTCTCATTTAGATTTGAGGAATGAAAATTGTTCTTCATTTTGGATACATGTTCCAAGAGTTTAATGATATTGTGTAGTGAAGTAAATGTTGGAGGTTTTGGTATTGGGTTTATGGTTTTGTTTCCTTTGATTTTTACTCGCTGGATTATTGGTTGTAATGTAACCCCCATGAAATTTCATAGATTTTAATGTCTGGATATGTTTTTAATGGTTTTCATGTTTTGGTGGAACATAATTGATTCCTCATATTCTACTAATAATTATTTTATTCTGAATAATGCTTTGTAGTTTAATATAAGAGTTGCAAAAAATAGGATCAAGCTAATGTTTTTTTTAAATTTTATTGAATTTTCAGTTCAATAAATGTTACATAGTATTATATGTGGATTATAATGGGTGAGATCTAGGCATGAAGTGTATGTTCACTAGAGGATATTGGAACCAAAAAATAGAATATAGTTCAACAATCATTAGTTTCTTCCAATTATCAAGAAATTCATAAAAAGAAAAATATATGATTGAATGATCTATGACCCACACATATGAAATATTTAAAATTAATCTTCTGTGGATATAAATAACTATAATGAACTATCAATGAATCCCTTATGTCATCTTATCCATTAAAAAAGATTTTTTACTATTGGTATACTTTTTTCTAATGTAAAATAAGAAGAATATATTGACATAACTATTTTTATCCAAGTTCTTATTATATTGAACATAAAAATGACTTGTCTACTAATAATATATATTAAATTATCACTTGGTTATCATGATTATATCTTCATTATTCAAATTGTAGAAAAATGATTTCATTTCAAATCTAATAACACTCTGGATACACAAATTAGACTGATGACGATTACCCTAAGCCTCTAAAACATCTATACTAACATAAATTGTTATTATGAATACATTAACTACCTGAGACCATCTGATCCAATATATAATAATGGTATAAATTATTTTCTAATTAAATTTTACCCTTCATTTTTTTAATATATGTTTTTATGTGTTGATTATTTTCAACTATCAACTACAAACCTGAATTTATATTTCATAAAACTCTTGGAATCATATATGCATGTAAATGTAATTCATTAAAATCAGATGATGTTGGTTTTTTAATTTCTTTGTTTTTTTTGGAAGAATAAATTACAATTTGGTTGGCACTTTGGATTGTTTCATTTTGTATTCTTTTTTGTACTCTAAAATCGTTTTACTTTTACTTTTCCTAGGAAGATGATGATAGTATTAATTTGTACTTTTATGAAACTGTTTTAGTTATTCTAGTTGTATCTCAAAATGTATATTGTGTAGTATTTTTGTTTTCTATGAAAATACATCCATTTTCAATTAAAAAAATGTTGTTTTTTTTGTTCTAGACTGTTGTATTTTTAGAATTGGTGATCTTAATAAATAATAATGTTATTTTGAGGTAATTCAATGGATTTGTGCTTAAATTCTATTTTGACCATATGAAATAATCTCATGGATTCAGAATATTTATCCCTAATGAAACATATATGGTATTCATTGTTGAGATGTAAATAGAGATGATGAATAAATACTGATCATTATAAAAGGACCAATTTTTTATATTTTTAGTTATTTATATATTGGTTTCAATTCATGTATATGGTTTCCACTAATTTTTACAGATGCTATTTGGTTTCTTGTTGTGTATATCATGGAGTTGATGGGTGAGGAATAATAATGGATTGAGGTTCCACAATAGTAATAGAGATGTATGGTTCTACTGAGATGTCAATAGGTCTTATGAACGAAAAATTATGTTTATATGAAGATCGTTTTTTATATTTTAATTTTTGGTTTCAACTCACTTAAATATTTTTCACTAATTTGGTGGTATGGTTTACGGTTGTCTGTGGTTTAGATATTGGAGTTGAAGGGTAGCATAACAATTACTTGATGTTCCTCACTGGTACTGTAGTTTACCTTGTTTGTTTCTTATTATGAAGTAGTTGGGGTTTATTAAATATCTTTTGTGGATCAATTCTTCTATCATGATGTGTTTTGGAGGATTACAGTCAAGATAAGATATTCACTTTTATCGTTGGGGGTTGTTTCATGGAGGAGCCCTATGTTTTTGTGATTTTTATGATATTTTTAGATATCAATCAACATTATATATTTATTGAATCATTTATTATTTATTTCAATTCTTAATATAATTAAAAAGTTTCTAATCTTGAACATGCGTGAAAATCATATTCGGTATGATAATTAAAATAAGTATATTTTAAATTTTAAATTAATAAATATTATATGAAACATTACAAGAAATACAAATTTATAATTTTTATTTAAATGATATTTATATAAATATAATATATGATTTTAATATTATTACCAATAGAAATATTGTTTATATGAATCCATTACCAAACAATTTGATTAAAATTTATATTATCTTTTGGAATTGTTATAATTGTAACCGAACTATTTTTTCTAGAGAAATAAATTTTAGGGATAGAGTTTTTATCAACAATTCAGTGAAAAGAAATTTTTTTGGGTAAAACATTTTACCAATATAAAATGAACTTTTACCAACAGAGATGCCATCTACAGAAATAGATAGTTATTTTTTAGTGAATGTTCATTCTTTAAAATTCTTCCCTCAATAAGAAAATATATCCTAGAAATTTAATTTTACATAATCTGGTGAAAGTGGATACGGTATTTATATATTATTGAATCCATTGGTTCCCATGTTTCTTCTTTATAGTTATGGTTCCACAAACATACATTGAAAAGGGTAGATGTCTGTGTGCATTGAACATTTTCTCTAATGTCTATGTAAATCACTGGTTTTATTCAAATGAGAGATACATAGAACACATCATAAACATGATCCATATGTTGTGGAAGTGAACGATGATAGACCATTACCCCAAATTGATCATGAATCAAAAGGGGGACAATGTAACTTGAACATATATTTCCATTATCTCAAAACTACATACCTCTCTTCAAAGGTTATATTTTAAGGAAAAAATTCATTCCAACATCATTTCCATGTCCCATAGATGGTTGCCAAAAGAGATAATTTTCATAGTCTTAGATGATTTTATATGTATTTGGATGGATTAATCCTTAACTATTATCAATTGAACATGTTCATGTCCAATAATAATTTATTCACCAACTTCATCCAAACATGTTAGTGTTATACATCCCTTCTCGTGGGGAGAATCATCTAGAGACAATTTAATTATTGAGAATTATAATTTATCATATGATAAATCTACCAATGGGAGGTGATGATAACATCCTCATTTTTGTACTATTGAGGAATATTTTTGAATTTACTCTAATGAATGAATACATTGTATTGATTATAAATCTATTTTTAGGTCATAATGAATGTTTAAATTTGTTTAAGAATTCAAAACATGTTAAATACTTCTCCAGAATATAGACGTGAACCATAGATTCCATTATCTGGCGATTGAAAGATGAACCACATGCATAATCACAAATTATTTCACATATATCATGAAAGGGGGCCCAAATGAGAATAATTCTAAAATAATAGTGAATTTTTATGTCTTGGTTTTTCGATCATCCTCAACCCATATTTCAATTTCACTTGGAATTTACCCAATAGATCAGTGAAAAAGTCCACATTGATGTTCTACCATTTTCACATGGGTATAAAAAATGGATTCATCATCCATATGAACTTATGTATTTCCTAATTTGTTTTCTATCATATGAAACACCTTTAGATATACTCTTCAATATCTATATTCATGATATCCTACAATAATTACTCCCTACATTCACTATAAATATTATTAAATTTTTGATTGATAATGATGTATGAACAATGTGAATCATATAGTAGATACTTCTTTATCATATGTGATGATAGAACACAAATCACAGTTCCAAATCAGATGACACCATCCTTATATAGGTGGAACTCATATAAATTCCATTCATTTAGTATTTTAACCTTATTTCCATAATGATAGGATATTTCTCAATTTTCATTATGGATAAAATTAAATGTTCTATTAGGAAATGATCATCAACAACACTATTCAATATTACTTGATCATAATTAATAATAAATCATAGTCCATGGATAGATCAAAACATTTTATTTCATACATGTACATCTCTTTCACTGTTAATATATACTTTAGTATCTTGCGATCAATATATATGGAACACTTCTCACCATAGAGTTAGTGATGTGATTCCATCAATGAAAAAATCAAAACCTTTATGTACATATCATGCATTAGGTGGTTCATCTCATGGATGTTTGACAACTGTGAGGAATAGGCCATCACATTATCAATCTATATGAGTTAAAACCCCAATCTGTTCTTTAATTCATCACTATATTTCCAAAAAAAATAATCCACTTGTTGGTAGTCTGAGTATAAGATCATTAATTATCCTCTTCTTGAGTTCCATGATGATCTCCCCACATTCGTTGGACTAGATATACTTTACCCATTTCCATGTTTAATATTGATATCGTTCTAGATAATTGTGATAAATTTTTCATTAGACTTCAATATTAGCATTTAAATCTATGAAAACTACTAATTATTGTGACACTAGGGGTTTTGGCCCATTCTTCAATCACATATTGTTGAAGGGTCCATAGAAATTCAATCACTTGTGACCACATTCAACAAGAATACGACCATTCACATCCAAAAAAACACATTCTAAAATTAGAATACAATTTATACTTATTTAATGTCAACACTAATTTTTTTTTATGTTCTCAATGTTCCTCCAATATCATATTGTATATGAGAAGATCCTCAATAAAAATAACAACAAATTTATCAAGGTAGTTTCTAGAGACACTATTCATCATGTCAATGAAGATAGCGTGGGGCATTATTAAGATTTAAATACATAACATGGAACTCATAATGACCATATATTGTATATAAATTATCCTTTTTATTATATTCCTTCTTCACCATCAGTTAAAATATATCTAGAATGAAGATCCTTCTTTGAGAAATACTAATCTCCATATAGTTTACCGAATAATTCACCAATCCTTGGAAGTGGATACTTATTTTTATGGTTGTATTATTGACCTCATTGTATTCAATAACCAACTACATTGGTCCATATATATTGTTTATAAAGATAATTGGGTGACTCCATAGTGATGTACAAGGAAATATGAACCCATTATCCATGTTCTCTTGAAGGTGGTTCTTTATCTCAACCAATTTGTTAGGATCATCCTATTGGAGAATTTTGATATATGAGTAACTCTAGGTATAATCTCAATTAATAAATATAACTAAATATTTTGGTGTAGTTCATGTAACTATTCCGGAAAAAATTAGTTCATTATTTAACAAGGATAATTTCCCCTAGGTTGATACCTATTATTATTCTATAATTTTAGTGAGGCGTGCTTCTATAAAGAAAATCAAAATGTAAAACATTAATTATTTTTTAAAATAGGATACATGGTATTCAATGAATTTTTAGAGGAGAATGGGATTTTTTGAATAAGAAAATTTATTTTAATTTAATTACATTTTTTGTGTGCAATATATAATATTTTCTAATCCATCTCTATTATAGATTAAAATTCCACAAATGAATGTATAATGAGAATCACTAGATGAATATTCCTACATAAGGCAACATGAGTATAGTCTAACACTTGGATTTCAATGATCTTACCACAATGTGATTTTACACATATATATACTTAAAAATAGCATGGATTCAATTAAATTGTTCTAGAAAACAAGAAGAATATAATTGCATGTGTTGAATTAGAATAAAATAATATTTTTTCCATTCGCGATTGTATTGAAATTTTTTCATCTATGACATTATTTGCATACTCGTATTTAATAGTACTAATGGAATAATCATTCCATATCTCATTTGGAATTGGTTGCTTATGAAGATAATTATCATCAAGGAGTCGATGTTTAGTTATCCTTATTATAATATTCCTTTTCTCTCTTTTTTTAGAATCATTGTACTATGGGTGGTTCTCTCACTTCTAGCATCACATTGTATATATTCATTACATCTCTTAGCTATTGATGAGCATTGTGGCATTCTCTAACACTTCTATTGCATTTATATATCCTCTCATTATAGTTCCCATGATCTTTTGGCCCACTTTTCTAATATATGGGTGGATTAGCATATATTCCATACTTTTCATTAGATTATCAATCCTGAAACAACACAATTTGAAGCTAATATATGTATCTATAGGTATATGCCCAAAATTCTAACATTATATGATAATTTTGAGGAAATTATTTGTTAAGAATCTTTTTCATAATGTATTCCAACTCCATATATCCTAGTTCATTCTTTGGAATGGTTTTTTTAATCAAATACCACCATTGATCGAACTCATCATCAAAAAAGATGAACTATTCGAGTAACATTCTCGATATCAAAATATAGAATCATAGAAATTATCAAATACATTGTTTTGAAAACTATTATATGTCTAATGGAAAAAAATTTCCACTAAACATTCTATTTTGTAACCATGTAATGAAAAAATGGCTATTTTCTTTTTTTTTTCTGAAATGGGGGATGATCTGGTTGGATTAAGATTTTATTCATTGACTAATATAACTATGTATTAATTTAAATGTTGTTTTGAACTCATAATAGTAATGAATTAAATATTTCATTTCGGAAATTCCTACATTGTACATCACATAGTTTGTTTGTCTAGTTTCTCTTGTTTCCCAGTATTTTCCCAAATACAAAATGATAAAACGAAAAATAGGTGAACATTTCATGTGTAAATAATTTATTAATTTGTAGAATAAACTATAATGGCATGTTATTTTTAGTTTCTATGTTTATATTTATTCTAAAACAATATTCTTTTATGATGAAATTTATATGGACATATCCAATGGATTTTCACTATCAATTTATAATCCTAATTCAAAATTTAATGAAACCATTATATGTTTGTAACTATAGAGACCCTTATTTTCTTAAATATCAATTCAATCAATTTTATAATATGAAACATAATAATGATACATATCGTAGGTCAAATTGTGTAGTGTCTTAGGGATATTTATCGCAAACATGACATAAATATTGTAAAACATAAAAAATTATTTAAAGACATAATATTTGTCCTCAATTGTTCATGTTCTCATTCTAAAATATAATCATATGAGGATATACATCAGAGAAAAGGGTTGATATAAATTGATAGTAAGATGATATGTAAGAAACATGAATAAATATATCATATGTGAGTATAATTACCTTAAAATAAGTTTAAGATTATAATAATAATTATAGGAGACATATATTGAGGAAAGTAATGTGGAAATGATAAATATATAAACACCATCTCTTAGTTTTCAAATACAACATATTTTTTTGAACAGAACATGCATCATGTTCAAACATAACAAATTTGAATAATCATGACATCCTCAGAGTGAAATAATATCATTATGTTTACACATATTACACATTATCTCATTATATTAATCACATTTCTCGATCCATTCGATGTAAATATAATTTAGGGCCCACTTGTCCTATCACAACATATACATAATCATTCATGCCTCATAGATTTTATAAAAATATTAAATCATTAAATAAGCCATGGAAATGAGTGGTATTAATTAAAAATTGATAATTAGTTAATTATTGAATAAAAATTTGGGATATTAGATTAAAATGGGTGATAATATTTGGTTTACAAATCATTACTATTGAGAGAATAAGAAATAACTCAAGAAGAATGAAGACAATTTTTTGATTGAAGAGTTATTTTGAAATTACATTATATTTTCCCTAAATTAAAATAATGAAAATTTTATATTACCAAAAATAAAATATAATAATAATGAAATGACATATAAGGATCACTAAAGGAACATCAATACTATTATTTATGTGAATGTGGGAATATCCTAAGAAATAGAGGTGGGTTTGAGAATCCTCTAATATTCTGCCTGAATGCATTTTGTACATGTTCATAATATTATTAATAATAAATTAATATTCATTAATAAAAAAAATTATGAACCCCTTATACATGTATTTGATATATTATGAATTTATTATGTTCATTTATGGATTATTAAATAATATATATAGTTCTATTTTTTCGTTCATTGAGTGTTTGTTTCATTGTTTATTTTCAATTCCCTTTAGAATAATTATGGGACTTATTGTAAAATGAATGTAAAACTATATAAGAAGAATGAAATAATGTGAATATAATTTTATAATTATAAATGTTTCCATATATTATTTTGTTTCTAGATATAATAATCAATTATTAGATAAAAAATTAATGGGAATGTTTAATTTATTTTTCCCATTTTTACGAATTTAATGTACTAGTATCATATTATTAACTTATATGTATATATATTAGTTCCAGAACATGATAGAAGTTATTATTTTAATATTAAATTAAAATTAAAACATAATAATTTTTTTATAACCAGCCTTGAAGGTGGTACTAGAATAGAAAAACATGTTTTCCATGATGGTTGTGAATTGAAAAATAACTGGCCATGTTTACATTTTTATAATATATATAGGATCGAAGGGATTTGTTAATGTATGATCCATTAACAGAATAAATTTTATTTATATATATATATATTAATTGATTTATCATGTCACTTTTGATAGGGGAGTTTAGAATAAGATAAAAAATGAAATAAAACTAAAATATAAAGAATAGGGATTTTACCTCATGACATTTTTCTCCTTGAGAACCTCCTTAACACACATGGATTTGGTCTTTTATTGAGACTAAAAAGTCTCATAAATAGTATAGAGGGTTGGTAAGGGAATTTTGTAGAATTTTGGTATTACAAAAGGCATAAAATGTGTGATGTGAATAGTAGGTGAGTGGTGGAATTTCTATGGGGAGAGGAGTGTTTTGATTTTTTAATTCATTCGTATATTCTTTTGGATCAAGACAGAAAACAATTTCAATCCTATGACAACTTAAAATAAATGGTTAGGATAATTAGAAATAATAATTTATTACATCATGCATGACATAGATATTCCCATATATGGATTAAATGTCTAATACTTCAAATTATTTCATTTCACTATACACATAAATATCAACTATTTTAGTAAAATCCAAGAAATAAACCACAAGAATTTTTATACGTTATGATTTCAAAATTTGAATCCATTTTATGGAAGAATATTCTAAATATGAGAAATTTAATTTTTAAATAAAATCATCTTTAATTAGAAAAAAATCGACACCAATATTATAATTGATTTTATGACCCGTTAAAAAACTTAAACAAGATCTCATAAAATATGATTATAATTTTCTTAAACCAAAATATTTAATTATGAATCAATTTTATGAAAAACAATTCTTATTTAAATAATTATATTAATTATAAAATTGTTAATAAACATTTACATATGAAAAACGTACCAACACATTAATTATCAATTATAAAATACTTATTTACTTATCCCATAATATATACATATAAAATTTTCATTTATAAGATAAATAATTTTTATTTATAATCTCATTCGTGAATCTATTATTATATTTCCAAGATTACTATTCATAATTGTTAGATTATTATTCCAATTTTTTGGATACACATCGAACAATAGATGTTACTAAATTCATATTAAGAATTATTATTTCATTAATATATCTTTATCATATTTTTTATCTCAAATACGTGTATATAATTTAATTATTGAAATGAATATTCTATTATGATGTTTTATTTTGGCAACTGTGTTTGATGGTGTGGTCATTCTAGTGGATCTAGAAGAAAGAAATTTTAATATTGATATTATCCTCATTTATTTTTGGAATTAATATGGTTTTGTTTTGATGAATAATGAACCATTTATGAGAACAATTTTTCATTGGATTTTCTAATTTATTTATGTGATTTATGAAATAATTTTATGAAGTGAAATTCCATTGATAAAATATTGGTTCGGTACATTCTCCCTCTTAGAGAATTATATTCTCTAAATTTCATTTATCATACTAAGGTGATAAGTAGTGAGGTTATTTATGGATAATTGATTTATCTAGTTACCATGTCACCACATCATATATATGTTTCCACCAAAATACATTTACTTGGTGATTTCTCTAATTTCATAGAACTTTTTCTCTATTATCCATGACCATTACTGGTAGTTCATCTTATGAGATGTAATTATAGTAGTACCATATCAAGTTTTACTACATGAGAGTGGGAATTTATGTAATTCCATGTTATAGATACATGAAATAAATCAATATATTTATCCATATGTAGTGGATGTGAAAGATGATTGGACATTATTCCAATGAAATCAAGGATTACAATGGGGGAAATTCACTATATGAGAAGATTCCCATGCATTCCAGACCTCATGAATCTATACCACGTTTATAATCATATTAAAACAAATTCTCTAACGTCAAAAATTAGTTACCTTCAACTGTTTTAAACATAGTTCTTTTTAGGGCTCTGATAATATATTATATATTTTTTTATGTACTGAATCATCTATATCATCTCTTGAATAAGTTCAGGTCCATATATCAATCGACCCCCAACATTATGATAACATTTTCATGTTCTACATCACCTACGATAAAAATAGTCATATAAATCCAGTCGAATATATAATTATATGATATTATTATATTAGAACTCAACTAAAGGATATTTTTATCCAATTATACTTTGATGTATATTAATAATTCTATTAAAATATCCTAGATTATGAGAATAATCCTTCTAGATTATACATATTTGTGGGGGTTATAATCCATGTTTATATTCAATTCAGTACTCAAATCATGTTTATTTTTCCTTTAATAATTTCCTCAACACAAAAATTATATATTCTGCATGTTCCTGAATTGTCTATGATTAGCTGAACATATCATCAATACACACTTCTATATATTTATCTAGGTAGTCCTTAAAGACCCTAATATTTAAATCCATGATGATTTTTGGGGAATTAATAATTCTGAAGGAAATCTCTAAGAACTAATAATTACCATTCTGTTTAATAAAATATTCTAAATATCATCCTTTTTCACCTTCACTTGATGATATCAAAATGAAGATCACCCATATACAAGTACTGGTCACCCTATAGATGATTGAAATAATTATCAATATTGGAATAAGATATCATTCGTTATAGAGATCTTATGGATGTCCAAATACTTGATAAAACACCACATTTTTCTATCATTCTCAATACTATTATAACTAGAACACACCATGTTTATTTACTAAAGAATTTGAATTTTTTCCATGTTCTAAAACATCTACTTCAATAACTTCAAAATTCAATTGGAATTATCTGCTTAGGGATTTTTCAGATTAGACTGGCTCATGGAATAATACCTTTTGAGAATTGTACCTCATGATATATTGAAATTCATGGTAACTAATCCTGAATTACATTTATGTGTTCCCTAATAATGAGAATATCAAATAGTATGATACCTTCCTTTGAATCAATCAATCGTGTGAGGAAGCATCTCCATAGTGCATCAACACACACATAATTGATAAATTTCACAATGGAGATTCAGGGGCTTCCTTCCATAGGTAGAGGATAAAGGTATGAGATATTTTATGAAATTCTATTTTTATTTCCCAACATTTGATATATTCTATTAATAATGACATCAATTCATTTCCCAATATAGTATTGACTTATAGAATTGTATGTATTATATGATTTGATATAAGAATCTTCCCACATACAACAATGGTGAAAAAGTCCAACACTTGTGTTAAAATGATATCACCACAAGGTGTTTTAGGTATATCACTACTTCAAGGTATCATGGATTCAATTAAATATTTCATGAAAACATGTATGATATAATGTACTGTGCAGAACCAGAATAAAATAAGATATTATTTAATCATTAGATATTGGGGTGTGTCTATTGTATAACATTATTTTAATGATCCATATATACAATAGTTATGTCCCAAAAATTACCTTTCTTCTTTGGTTTTGGTGGATTTTTGGTGATTACCCTGAAGAAATCGAGGTTTAGTGGACTATCATTCTTAGATCACATACTCCCAATAGTCGAAGCATTGAACCATGTGTGTTCTCTACCTTCCACCATCCCATAGACATAGTTCGTTTTATCTCATTAATAATCTTGAGAATGGTGTCCTCTCCCACACATGAATAGTTTCCTTGTCCCATTGAGGTAGTTCTCGCAATGATTCTTCCAACATTTCTAAAATTTGGGTGGTTGAGATTTCATTCAATAATTGTAATTAGATTAAACATTTTAAAGATCTATATTTAATTTATAATCACTATAGGCATAGTTTGATTCTCTAAAAAATATCTCCTTTTTATGATCACATCAAACCATTTCTTCATCACCCCTGATATCTCAAATAGCTATGTATATTTGAAGTTTTGGTATTAAATAAATAAATTATCTATAAATTATTATATCAATATTGATTATAAAACCTAAGGTGTATCATAGATGAATTTTTATGCTTTATTCATAAATTTTTATATCATCACATTCAATTTTCCACATCTTTGTAAATTCTATCTCCATCATTCTAAGAAGTGTTTTAGGAATATACTTTCTATGAAATTTATTGTTAAAATTATTCCCACTCCGTCTCTTATATTTCATCCTTTGACGTGGGGAATTTTCACATTTCCCAACACTAATAGGCCTTTATATCAAGATAAAAAAATCTATATTCTCCTACAACCTCTCATAATATTGATGCATAAAAAATGATCATCTCTTTTTATTGGACCCACTATTCTATGGCAAGTATATCACAATATCCACTAAACATTGGTAATATTTTCCATATAAAGGACTAAATGGATAATTGAATATTATTGGGTGATAGTATAGGTTTATAATGTGTTAGGATATTATTCATCGCCCCATAAAACATGGTATGAATTTCCATGATGTATTCAACTCCACCTTCTAAAGAATTGTGGATATCATTTCGGTAATCACTGCATTTTCATTCAAATATTGTTTTATCCTATTTTATTCTAGATCCCACCATTTACTAAAACAGAAATGTTATGGGAAAATTATAAATCAATTATCCATCAATAGATAATTAATTGTTTTGGGTAATTAACAATAATCGAATATCATATTGGATCCATATATTTTTCATTTTTATACAATAAGGAATCATGGATGCTTATATATACTAGGCCTTATCATAAGTAATTTAAAGAATGTTATCTATTATTAATTCCATAATTAACTAAAACATGTTATGATGTGAACAATAATTACCAGATATTTCTTATATAACTATTACATCATTTTTATGATAAGAAACACATTAGGTATATAAATAAAAGACAAAAATGTTTATTGTCTTTTGAAAATAAGGGAAAAATATATCCTGGATAAAATTTGAAATAAACCTTAATTTATATCATTCACTTTTTAACTTATGATTTCACATTTACATTAATAAAGGTAATCAACTAAGGATATACATCAATGAAGGGTGTGACATACAATCCTTTTAAAAGGATGAATAAGAAAATAGATTCAGTATAACTAGATTGTGAATAATCATCATAACATTAGAATAGGATCACCATTATAATCATGTTGGGAATCAATGATAAATTCAAGGAATGTCAAAATTCAAAATCAATGAATCATCATGTCTTAGTTTGTCAAATACAACACACAGTTATGAACAAGTCTAACATCATGTCCACACAAATAATATCTTAATAGTGACAATGTAATCATTGTGAACATATGTAGCATCATGTTCACACATATTACACATTATCATATGAGATTTATAAAATTACCCAATTCATTTGTGGTATATATAATTTTGAGACTACACATCACATCATAACATTTATATAATCATGAAAGTATCATAGATTTTATAACAATCCCAGTCAATAAATAACACATGAAAAGGATCGGATTTGTTAAAGATTTCATAAATACTTTATTCACAAATTAAATTGGTGTTACCCTGAAAAAATATCACATTTGTTTTAGAAATCATTAAACTTGGTCAAATAAGAATGAACTCAAGTGGAATGAATCTGTTTTTTTTTTGGAAAGATGAGTTTATTAGAATATATATATATATATGTAATAAAATAAATTTGGAATCATTTATATCCAATAAAAACGTATTAATAATTAAATTTTTTATAAGGAACCTTAAAGGAATAAACAGATTGTAATTTTTGTGAAATAAGTGAATCCTAAAGAAATAGAGTTCGGTTTGAGAGTCCCTATAAATTATCTCCAAATGCATTATGCACATACAATTAATATCAAAAATAATAAAATTATATTCAGTAATTACTAAATCCAGAATTAATTATAAATATATTTTATAATTTTATTTAGTATTTAATTTCATTTATCTTAATTTTGATAAGTTATTCATTTTAATTTTTTCATTTTGTGATATTTTGTTTCATGTATTACGGTCGGTTCCCTTGAGTATAAATATTAGATTTCTTGTCAAAAAGTAGAAAAACAGTAGATGTATAATGAAATGGTGTTAATATACTTCCATTATTTTAAAGTGCCCCATTTATTTTTTTTTCTAATGAATCATTAGTTAAAATGTTATTGGAAATTTGTATTGTATTTTGGTCATTTTTTTGTTCTTAACAGGATAGAATCAATTTATTTAATATTATGTCTATATATTGGATCCATCATATTATATAAGCTGTAATATGTATATAAAAATATTATTTAATAATAAAAATGTTTTTATATGTAACCAAGAAGGCAATAATATAACATGAGAAATCATCATCTTGTTGATATTGAATCAGCATATCATGGACAATGTTTTCATTTATAGAATAAAAGGATGAGGGATGAGATTTGTTGGTGGAAATTACATTAACTAAATAAAATTAATATATATATCAATATATATTCAATTATGATGTTATAATATCACTTTGGATAGGGTATTCTAGGAGTGCATAAATAGAATATAAACTAAAATAGAATGAATGTCGATTTTATATCATGAATGTTGTCTCCATGAAAATATAAAAATAGAAAATTGATTTTTTTGAGACATGATCTTCGTAGATATGGGGAAGAATCGTTGGACGATAATGCATTATAATTTAGGCATGATACAACTCATAAAAGATTTGAGGATTAGTGGTGTTGAGCGACGGTGTTTTTTGAGGGAGGAGGGGGTATTTTAGATTACATTATTCATTAGATTATTATTTAGGCTCTAGAAAATCAATATTTTTGTTTTCTAAAAATAAAATTTTTAATTGTTTAGGGAAAATTTATCTAATGTGTTTTCATGCTGGTGGATCAATTTTGTCTTCAGTGACCTTTAGTTGATGAATTCAATTTTTTTTTCAACTCTTGGGATCTTCAGGAGCGGGCAGTAGTCAGATCAATTGATAGACAACATTGGATGATTAAGTTTCACACAGAGGCTGATCTGATTACTTCCTAGTCCCTAGCCCCTCGATGATGCAATGTAGACTTGTTTATCCTCTTTTTATGGAGTCTTTATTACCACATGTGGTGTGATCCATTGATGATGGATATGTGGGTGAGTTTTCCTGGCCTTCCTTTTTCATTCAAAAATCCATCCATTCTGTGTTCTATTGGGAAAATGATAGGTAGATACATCTGATATGATCATCGAACAGAGGTGGAATGTCATACCATCTATCCAAAGATGGGTTTGGAGATCGATGTCGCACGACCTCCAATGAAGTGGGGTTGGATCACCAATGGAAATGAATTTCAGTGGAAACATTAGGAATGAAATGAATCAAGGATGATTTATTGTGTTACTTGTGTTCGTTTTGGACGTGTGGAAATATTATTTCATAGAAATGGCTTGGTTGTGGTTTCAAATAGGGAAATGATGATGGGAAATAGTGGTAGTGGTGTGCCTGATTTGGTTGTGCCAATGTTTATTGTTCCAATGAGTATCATGCCTCGAAGACAATATTTTGTAGATGGTTCTTTGAAGCATAGAATTTATGTGGAATTGAAATCAGGTAGACATCAGTTGAGGTGCATCTCATAGTGATGGTTATTAAGGTAATGGTGTAGCACGGTCCTATGGAGACCAATGGTGCTAATGTTTGGAAGGATATGTAGTGGATGCCACAATATCTGATGGTTATGAAGGTTTTCAATACTCTTTAGTGTCATCAGGATATTGAGAAGGTAATCTATGTGGAAGTCTTTGGTATTTCTTCACGGCCAGAACCTATTAATAAGGTATATTTGGATGCATTTTCTTCTCGGTACGATGCAATTCTTGGATTTTGGGATGCCTATGTTGAGGATTTGAAACAAGAGGAAGATGATGCCTTAGGTATGGTTTTCAATGTTCACACTGGTAATTACTATCAAGAATTGGAGTATTAGAAGACCTATAATGTCGAGGGAAGTACTTCACTAACTAAAAATTGCATCAAGAATAAAATTACTTGTAAAAATAAATTGGAGGAGGGGACTCATGATGATTATAAATTTTCATAATGACAACATTTTTTTGATATGATTGATTCTAATAGTCTTTCTCAGCTGGAGATGGTAGCGAATGAGGGGTACCACATGTTGAACATCGTTGGAAAATGGGGGGACCTCACTTATAGTGGCATGGAGAGTGTTGGTATCTTATTATAACCCTTCTCTAGTGAAATTGTTCAAGGTGGGAAGAAGAAGATATCTGGGAGTGAGATTCCATGTCTATCCCAACAAGAAAAAGGTCGTTGAAATATTATTCCCATCTACCAAATATGGTGTCTACCAGGTCTACTGTTGTAAATGAAAGTAGGGAAACCTATGGTTTCAAAAAGGGTATGTAATCTACTAAGGAGTTTATTAATTTGATAATTTTAATCATAAAATGATATATGACAAGGTTATAATCATTATGAAGGATTGGAGTGGGAGTCAACTACTACGAATGAAAAAATCTATCATGGATGTGGTGAGGAGTAGGATTTTTGTGATATGTATTTGTTTTTTCTGCATTGAAATGTTTTCTGGTTTACTTATCCGTTATTTTAATAAATGGTTTGTTTCATATCCTCTGAATGAGCTTCCATAGTATAATATTATTTTATGAGTCTTTTTTTAGAAAATAATTTTCATTTAAATCATTACATAAATTATAAAAATTTTCATAAAAAAATTTGTTGCACAAAAATACCAACAAATAATTTATTATTTTTCAAAAGAATTATTTACTTATATAATGATATAAAGATTTAATATTCTAATTTATAATATACATAAATTTTATTTATTATATCATCTTTCGGGGTTACTATTCAGATTTATATATTTCTATTCTTAATGGCCATATTACTATTTTATTGGTAAATTCAATGGTGGTTAAAACAAAATTCCTACCGATTCTAGAGTAGAGTCCATTAGATAGGTTGAGACACATTTACATACATGTGATAGTCAATATACTTGGAGTTCCCTCAAAATTTATTTTATATCATGATGCTCACATTATTTCTCAATTATGGAAGTGAATAAAAGATTCTGCTGGGACTGAGTCTTGTTTGAGAATGATTTTTCACCCCCAAACTGAAGGCTAGACTGAGGGGAAAAATAAAGTTATAGTCTTACAAGTTTTATGTCATCCTTATTTGAGAGTTTCAAACACACATAATAGAGTTTGGGTTTAATAATAGCTTCTTCACACTATTGGTATGGCACCATTCATTTCAATGTATTGGGAACCCTATAGGTCACTACTTTTTTGGACTAATCCATGTGAGTAAGAACTTAGGGGACCTGAGTTGGTTGGAGATATAACAATCACGGTTCATATCATATAAGAGTTGATGAGGAATAAATAGTTCTTTCTAATAACCTATGTAGACTGATGATGGAGGTCCTTTTAGTTTTCAATGATAGTCCACGTTTTAATGAAGATATCACCTTGATTTTGTTTCTAATTATTTAGACAAGGCGAAATCATATCTTTTAAATTCATTATACCTTCCCAAAAATGACTTAGTGTCGTGTGGTTCTATACTACTCAAAACTATCACTGTATTTAGACTGGATACATAACATCATCCATGTGTCATATCTAAGGCGATGTGTTCATGAACCATCGCATCTAATAAACAAGGGTGGGATCAACATCGAGGATGAAGATACCTTTACAAAGTACACTATGTATAATGTGAATCAATAGGATAAAATCTTTTATGGGACATAGATTCATTTGGTAGTGGAAATATTAGAATAATCAACAGAGAACATTAGAGTGAGAGACCCAGATGCAAGCTCAGTACCCACATAATTCTACATAGTCCATTTTATACTTTGGAAGAGAGGCCCTACAATAGAGAGATTGTAATATAATTTTTTATTGCAATGTATACAGTTGAAATATATCAATCATTAATTTTGTAGGTTTTCATTCAGAAAATATAAGATTCAATGGCCCAATGATCCTAAAGTAAATATTTTTGAAATATTAAATATATTTATATCACACATGAGTTATTTTTATGAGAATGTTGAAGATCACCAAAATAGAGTACTGAAAAAAAATCTATGATCTCCCTTGAGTTATAAATGTAGTCTTTACCATAGAAATGAAAAAAAAATTTGTTTCTAATGTTTTCGTAAAATTAATCATGTACATATATAATAAATTAGTTTATTTAATTTAATGTGATACAAAAAAATAATCATCCCCTATTTAAGCACACATATTGAAAATTATTTGGGATAGCCACATAATCATGTGAATTAAGAGATAGAATTGGAAGATGCCTGGGAGAATAATGAATAGACATCACAGATCATTTGTGTTAATGGATATCAAGGATATTTCAAATGATAATGATGTGGATTCATTATTCAACACTGACTGATCCATCACATGGTAAGTCTATTTTATGTTTATTGATCCATATTTTTATATAATATGATGATATAGAATCAATCAACTAACTAAATGATTGTCAGATCCATCATATTGTAGGTATGGCATTATTATGATAGGAATAACGGGATTTAATTTGTTCTTTTAATCTGAATATCGCATTCACCATTGATCATTATTTCACCACCAATGTTCATTTTAGTAAGTGGTTCAATAAATACCTAAGGATTAGTCATTTCACACTAATTTCATAGAACAAAGGGTTGATATTGTGCTTCTAGGATTGAATTAATGATGTGATGGAGCTATTATGGTGATGATAGTGGATACTGTTTGAATATTGGTATCCCATGATACATTTTTTTAGTGAGTTTGTTGAAAACATATACATCCATGTTTTGTAGATCGATTCAGTAAGACATAATTTTGAACTTGGGAAGAGATTGAGTTCAGTTGATATA
The DNA here is from genome assembly GCA_963277665.1 of Viscum album. Lineage (NCBI taxonomy): Eukaryota > Viridiplantae > Streptophyta > Magnoliopsida > Santalales > Viscaceae > Viscum > Viscum album. Next base: position 407,453,973 of record OY728128.1, on the reverse strand, counting down.
GATCTATGGCATGATGAATGATTCATGGAGGAAATAATGGTGGTAGTAGAGGAGGAATTTACAAGAAAATATATAGAATCTTGAATTTTCCATACTATATTGTTTGTAATGGGAGAACACATTCCATGTTTTGGGCCATGGTTGCAATATTATGGTTCCATGAGGAGTTAAATATCCCACACAATGTGGCACATTTCACACGTCGTGTGACCCATAAATTATGTTTCATTGTGTATATCAGGTGATACTCGAACATGTTCATGGATAGGTATATGAAATATCTAGAGTAAAAAGGGAGAGTGATGTAGTCTTACATGTCCATGTTCATAGACATGAACATCTATAAACATGAATGAGCATAGGTAGGTTTCATGATACATAGGTAGACCTACTTCTGAAAGGGTATGATGTGTAGTTACAATACCCACTTTTTTCTCCTTTAAGGATTACATGGATACCTTATTTCCTATAGAGTGCACTAATTTCGTTAAGAGTGTGCTCCCAAAATCCATTCCTTAGAGAGTATAGTACATCATTTCATCCAGAATAATGTATTTTAATCCTCTCTAAGGGAAGGGATTCAATTACAGTTTTGGGATTCTCTCTAAGATGTTGTGATGATATCCTCTATTATATGATTACCAAGGAGGGGTCCTTATAATTTTTGTTACCAATTGTACATGACCGTCAATCCCCTACATAGTAGGTTAATCATGATTAGGTTAGTGGATATTACCCATTGTCCTTGTGTGTGATATCCATCTATGGGTCGATCTATTCAGACTTCCAACATGTCATTACTCATGGGGAGAACAAATGGGAACAACATCTTGGTTGGAAACCATCAGTAATATCAGACTCTTGGAGTTAGTTCTCTTGTGAGAGTGTCATTATAGACTGTTGATCATACTATATTTCTGAATATAAGGTTTTGACCTTAACATGAGACTTAGTGTCGAACATAAATATTTCTATATGTTTTATTATATTCCTCATATTATGATTGACATATATTGTGATGCGCTAACCAATCATAATGATTTATAAATTTTATTTTAGGGTGACCTACTCGGTATTGGTATAATCATCCATTAATGGGATCTACCCACACATGTTGTCTTATATATAGTCAACCAAGAGTTTAATGGAATACTCGGTGAAGTAGTAGTAGAAGAATATTAGAAATGGGGTTGATAGACTATTGATTGTTCCATGAATAGTGTTTTTGTATTCATACTAGTCTTATCATTATACAAGTGGGTGCTAGTGGGTTGGGACATGACATGGACTCTTACACCATTTTCTGATTTTTCCTGTTTAACGTTGGAACTATGTAGAATTTTGTTCTCTATAATGATGTTATGATCCATGAAACCCATTCTGAATCTTCAGTAGGACCAATTTCCAATAACTGTGTCTTTGAAATTGTTTTCAATATTCCCTTTGAGAACAATTTTCTTTTAAAATTAATTATAAATTATTAAAAAATGGTGGATTGGCATGTTCAATAAAGAAGTTATAAAAAAATTATCTCATGGTATGCATTTTAAAAAGAGAAAAAAATGGTTCCTTTCATCATATATTATTAAATTATGATTATATAAATTATTTCCATACTATTTTATAGACAATGTGACATTATACTCATGATGAATGTATAATTAAATGATAATAGTTAAATTATTTTAATTAATACATATTATTAATGTGTTTCTATTTCATTTATATAATAATAAAAACCTATTTTTGATATAATATATTTATATATTTATTGAAACTGGATATTGATTAATGGTTTCACATTTATAAAAGCAGGTAGGGTCATAACATGAATTTTTAGGCTAACACCTATATTATCTTTTTATATTTAGGGTCGTTTTTTATCTTTTGACCACTCCTGGAGGATTCAATATTTTTGGGATTTGAGGGAATAATTTTTATTTTCCATATTCAGAATGTAAATGATATTATATTATATTTTAGGACATACCATTAAGTTTTTATAATTTATGGGGTGTGGAAAATTAATTTATTTCATTATAATATACAATTAGGGTTATTTATAGGTTATATTACTTATTTTGAGATAGGTTGATTCTATAGCTACAATATGGTGAGAGATCTTGGAGGTGATAGGAGAACTGCTGACTAGATGAAGGAGTATAGAAGGTGAAATGATGCATTAGTTTATATTATCTTTGGTTTATATCTTCTATTTTCGTATATTTTTTGAATCTTCAATTATGTTTCATGTTTTAATTTAAAACCCATGTAAGGGTAATTCCATGTTTCCTGTAGAATTGATACATTTCATAACACTTATTTGGGGAAAAATCATACCTACTATTTATATGTTTTGTGCTTTCACAAATAATCATCTAATGGGGATTAGGAAACCCCTTTAGGATGTTGGTTTATTTTTTTGAGTTCCAATTATAGTGGTCCCCGGGAGTGGTTTTGTACATTGACATCATTAAAGATCATTGATTTTAGTATTTAATATTCACATTATAAATGAAATCCCAAAGAAATTGATATTCAACCAATTATTAAAATTCAATTTTTAATCTAGAAAGTAGTTTTATTGTTTTATTAATAATTCATAGTAGAAATAGTTGGGATATATGAATACTGATTTTTTAAGATTCATATACAACCCAAATTTAACTTTTTGAGGTGTATTATATCGTGGAATCTCATTTTTATCATTTATAACATTAAAGAATGATTTTATTTTCCCAATAATGAAAATGGATAAATATATATTATTCACATAATCCATTCCATGTTTATATGCAATGGAAAACAAAATGATGAAATAGTGGTGGAAGAGGAATCTCAAATTTACATCATGTTTGAAAACATAAGATATATAAATAATAGAAAAAATTAACATTAATCATTTAGGGACTATTAAGAATTATATTTAATATAATTTCATAAAAGATAAAGTGAATCAAAAAGTGTTAATACTATGGTATGTTTCATCTAAAGAACATGTGGATTATATTATGACCTTTGAATTTCTCAATGTGGAATTCAAATGTCAGAAATTATATCTTCATGTAAAATTGATTCCATTATACTATAAAATTTGAGGACTAAACCCAAAATCCCATCTAGGATAATTTAAATATATAAATAAATTTTCTCTCATCAATTTATCCACTGGGTTTTAACCATCATTCTAACATTCAATGAATTTCCATTTTTTCATCGATAAAGTTGGAGGAGGTTTTCATGTTTTATAATGGGGGAGGATATGATGCCACGGAATGATCCCACTTATTGAACCATGGGGGGGGGGGGGCGTTCAATTTCATGATTTTTTGAAAGTCTCTTAATTATAGTATCATTTGTAAAATAGTTTCTAGAGAGTCTATTTATGTAATATGATGTTTTTTGTATTATATTTTAGGAAAAACTTATTCTCAAACTATTATTTACATAAGTGTGATATATAATGAAGCATAGTGAATCATTTTTCAACTCATTGGTGGTTATTAGAATAGTTTTTTATATGTTCATATATGGTATTTCATAAATTTTTTAATAGATTATTAAATAAAAAATTATTTGTGTTTTAAAAAATTTAATAAAAAAGAAAGGGGGATATTGTTTGAAAAAAATCCCATTGGAGTGGAATCATTGATGTGATCAAGGAATCATATTTGGATTTAATCTATAGAATATACTTAAATAATTATTTTTATTTCATTTCATTGTGTTTATAAAAGGACTCAAAGTGTCTCAAATGATTTATAATTGATGCAGTTTTAATTAGTATATAGGTTAAATTTTCTTAGTCAAATATTAGAAATATCATAATTAGGGTGAAATGATGCCAATTTAATGATAATGGAATGTGTAGGGTTTAGTCATGGAATATGTATGCCTCAATGTAATTTTTATAAAACTAAATGTCGGTTGGATAAGGTTGGTACAATTCTATGTAAACATTAATTTTTATATCCAAATTAATGAATTATACATTTAAGAGTCATTTTATGATGTGCTGACATCATTAACATAAGATTAAGGCAGATTTCCTTTGTAAAATACTACAAAATTAAGGAATGTCTTGTGTAATTCATATGAATGGTTTTCAATTTGAATTGGGATCATTCGATTTTAAATTTTCTAGGGAAGTGTGATATTTTAAAATTTCTTTATAAAGTTTATCCAATAAATAAATATTATTAAAAAAAATTCATCCAATAAAGGGAATATAAAACCATTATTGAGGGTAAGACCAATAAAATATATTTTAATATTTTATTAATATGTAAGGCTAGTTTTGATGAGATAATTGTATCGGTGACCCCATTGTTGTGCAACATGTATGTACCAATGTGGTGACTATAATAAATTTTGTTTTTGTTTTTTTTCATTTAATCATATTGATTAATATTTAATAGGGGTATATTTTTATTTTTCCAACTAATAATTATAATAGTTAATTGGATGACATACTCTATTATAGGTAAGCAGTGTTTTTTTGGATATATTGTTTCCTATCAGGCTTGGAATATAAATTTTAAATAGAGACTCAAATATAACATTATATATTTTATGATTAAAGAAGTATATTTTTAAAATGAAATTATAAATGTTTAATTGGTGTTTCATTAATATTCTATAAAAAATGTTAGGAATGAAAAAGTATTTGGGGGTTATAGTTCTACACATCTAAAAAATATTATTAGATATCAAGATCATGAATTAGAGAGGATATAAGTTGTGAAGAGTTTATTATTTTAGGTATTCCCTCATGATCATTTTCTATATTTTGTTGATGTGATGTAGTAACATGTTTTATTTTTATCCTCTAATGTACATGAGGAATTAGGTATTTCACGTTCGTGTAGTGTGTTTGGATGTATATAAGATTATATCATTGTTATTTATAATAAGTGTTCACAAAAATAGTGGGTTACTATAACTACACCATTATATAATCAAATCAATAGAAGTGTTATACAACCTCTTAGGATCATTGGAAAATTTTCATAAAATATTCATTAATTATCCAAATGGGTGAACCATGTAAAACAATATTTAATACTAATTTGTTAACTATTATAGGGTCATAATGATAATGATAATAGAGTTCCTATAATGGATAATCAAATCTAATTTACCAAGAATAATTATGATTTAAAATATATTAATTAAACCTATCTAATTCAATTCTCGTCACTGGGAATAAATTAATCTCTCATTTCATTTAGCATATTTTAGAAGACTAAACCTATTATGATATCATTTATTTATTTTCATAGTAGTAGTTCAAAATTAATTTTATTCCGAATCTGGACCAATTTATCATTCTATCTGAGAATCCAGTATTGATTTTTTCAGTCTTCATTAGAACTCACTTTTTAATAATTTCTAAAAAAATTCAATAGGTTGTAAAATGTTTTCCCTTTCAAATTAATCAAATTATCATTCCTTTATATTATGGGAATATATATTATTTTCCTTAATTTTAAAAATACTTTCCCTTTATATATATATAGGCTTATTCTTAATAAAATTTAAATTTTATATGCTAGATAATTTCTTTAATGACTCATCCTCTTATTTAATTTACACTTACTTTTTTTGATGAATTTTTTATAAAAATGGATGATGCCTCTACAATTAAAAATCTAAATTATATAATTAATCATGACAAATATTTTTTTTCAATTTCATTTACATATTTACTAATATGAAATTATATTATCAATAAAAAATAATCATCAACATCGAAATCTAAATTTTCATCATCATATTTGAATTCCATAGATTTTTTATAATTCATCACAAATTTAAATGAAATTAACTTCTAGCATATTAATTTCTTATTGAATGAATCAACATTACAATTATGATATGAATATCGAAAGCTATTCATTTTACCAAACAAAAATGAATAAAAAACCATGTACATTAACAATTGAATATTATTCATATAAACATCATTGTATTATAAAAATTAATTATAAAAAATATATAAATTATGTTTATTATACATTATCCCTTTTGAATATATCATAATTTTATTCAACATTATATATAATTATACAGATATTTTCTCTTTTATAAATACATGTCACACCCTGACCACAAATACTCCATCATTTTATTTATTTCCCGATGATGAATATTTTGGTTGAGGTTCGTCTTGGATGTCCAAAAATAGTCCTTCTGTTTTTGTTGTATTTGTTTTCTTATAGACTTATTCTCAATTATTGTGAATGTAATCAGATGAAAGTGGAATGTTGGAGAGTTTTTGATGTCTTCATTGTCTCCATATTGTGTTTGAAACATTCAAGGATTAATTGGTGGACATCTCTAGTGTATAAAATGTAATTTGGCGGTTTTGGAAAATTTTGGGTGTCACATGGTTTGAGCACGACCTACAAAAACTGTGTAACCTAACCATGTGAAGTTGCAGAAATTTTCCAGTTGTCCTCACAGGGTTTGTGCATAGTTAGAAAAATCATGTAGAAAAATCATGTAAAAACTCACATGCATTATAACATTTCATGTACAGCTATAAATTATGTGATTCCTCTTACAAAATGAACCCATACCCATTGGGAATTTCCAAGGGACCCTCCCCATACTTCCTTCTTCAACATGGAAAGATGTTTTGGAGATTTCTCATGAAAATTTGGTGATTCATCATGTTTCCTTCACCAAATCTTATCTACTTCTCTTTTCCTCTTTGTTCAAGTTTTTCATTAGGAATTTTCATCCATGGACGAATAATAATGTCTATGGTTTATGTCTTGTTCATTTTTATTTGATATAGGATGTGAAAATGGCCTATGGGGAATATATCTCTCCTCCATTGATGATTCATCGCATCCACTCATGGTTGAGGTAGGTTTTTCAATCCTTTTCCATTCCGTAACACTCCAAACGTACTTTTGTGTTTTCATTTAATCATTAAATGTCTTTATCACCTCTAATATATTTATGTATTGATGATAATGTTTCTTTTGTGTTCGTAGAATTTACTTAAAATAGGATTTCAAAGGGATTTTGAGAAATTCTTAGGTTTATAAAACCTACAGTCATTGATTAAAATGACCTTGTTAATTTAATGTTATATTGGGTTTGTTTTATGATATTTTTATCCATTACATTCATGTGATGGTTATTTATTATTTGGGAACATGTCTTGGAGTAAATGTTTTGGTAATGTATTAGCAAGTTAAATGAGTAAAAATGTTATAAAAGGGTTTGATTTTTGTAAAGGGATTGTTATAGGTTCCATAATTAGTGTGAAAATTTGGATGTGGTTTTAAAAAAAATTATGGGGTTTGAGGACAAGGATTTTGGGTTTCTTATAGGATGTTTGGTGTACCATATGATGTTGGCACATCAATGGGTCCACAAGGTGCGCACATAGTGGTTCCCTCAACAAAAGATTGTGCATTAAACTGGCGTTCCTTAAAATATTATTTCCATAAATGGTTCTTCTTTTATAAAAAATGTTGTATCCTTTGTTTTGTTTCTAAATATAGTTTAAAATGTATTCTCATGGGGTTATGGACATTAGTATTATGTTGTGTGTGTTTTAGAAAATGTTTGGCTTGATGGGTTGTATGTATTTTCACCCTTGAATATGGTTTTCAAAATGATTTGGTAAATTAATTAGGGTGTGTAAACATAAAGGCATATTTGGAATATTTTTAGAGTTTCATTTTTTACCTAAAATGTGGAAAGGTAAGAATAGAATATTATCAAGGAGGTTCTGTTACTCATGGTTTTTGTAGTGATTAGTAAATGTTCTGGTGTGCATATGTTTTCAATAATGAGTTTGTGATGTGATAGTAGTGTCTTAAGAAATTATAATCTTGGTTTGGCTATTAAATGGTGTATATGGTAACATGTGATATGTGATTGAGCACAAAAAAAGGAATCCCATGAATCTATATGGGTGGACATGTAATAGTATGCTTGGGATCATGTGTGGTTTGTCCCATGTTTGATGTAAAAATTTGGACAATTAAAACACTAACTAAACTATGATGATAAAGAAGATAATGATGGGGACCACTAGGTTTATGTTTTGTTCCCTACTATTGGCTCATGTAGGGAAATAGATATTGTAATGGTTACTCTTACACAATGATATGAGGTAACTGGGGCCCACAAATAGCAAGTTCCTAGGGGTGTTCCCCTGAATAGTGGTCAATGATTATATTGAACCTCCTTTTTTCATATGGTTGTTTGTGGTGGTAATTTTAAAAGTAATTTCTTTTTATATAATGAGTAATTATTTTAAATTTTTTTTCATTTAATGTTATTCCAAAGAAAATTGTTAGTACTATTGTTTGTGATATTTTTTTGTTATAAAATGTTCGTTTTCATGAATAATGAATGGTGGCAAGCGTTTTCCTTGGAAACATCAATGTTTTAGTTGTTTAATAATATTTGAAAAATCTAGTTTTATAATTGTATTTCAATCTAGGGATAATAGACAATTTTGGGAACAGTTGGAATATGTCATGATTCCCTACTAAGCTATTAGCACACACCCTAACTATACCACTTGGGGTCGGTATACCCAAGTTGTTTTGAAGGTTCATGTTTTGATTATGTTTTTCTTGTTTAAAATAACTCTTAGTGAAGGGTGGTCTTGTGGTTGGAGCTGATCAGGAGGTAACATGGAGATCCTATTAGTAGATGGTTGTTTTTTTGTAGCTTCTTGTTCATTCATTGATGGTTTATTTAGTTGTAATTGAATTAGACTATATTGTTCATTTATTGAGATGTGGTTATGGTTATATTTGGTATATTTTCAATGTTGTATATTTTGTTCTTATTTATTATTTTTCCAAATCGTTCCATCAGGTTTTATTTTGATGTTCGACAAATTTTTCCATCTAAAGGGGGATCAGGAACGCTCCTCGAGACATGTTACAGACTGTATTGAGTGACCAGTTTAGGGTTAGGTTGGGCTGGTTTGTGAAAAAATGGTATCAAAACAAGGTTGTTTATATTTGGGTTGTTCGAAATATGGAGACTAGGGTTGTCAAAACTAGGGTGGTAGGTGAAGGATGGGCATCATGAACACTTTGTCATTATAAACCTCGAGTCACCAGGGGTAGTTTGAGATTGAGTCTTGTGACTTGGGTTGTTTTGGAACTGGGGATGACAATAGTGGGGAGTCAGGTTATGATGTGGCCTTACTTGGTGTGGTGACCCATGTGAAGTCTATGTGCCTTGTTCAAGGCCCTCCTAGTGTTTTGCATTACATGGGTAATAACTCACCACCATGTTACAGGTCTCAAAATAGGCAATAGTCCCTGATTTTTGTGGTTCATTGTTTTTTTGGGTTTCATTTTGGGTTCAGTTGCTGTAAGAGTATGTTGAAAACGAAAGTGGATTTTGAAACGAAAATGGATTTAAAATTGAATGTGTTTTTCATGATTTTTTTTAAATTGTTAAAGATTGATTTCAAACTTTTTTGGTGTTTTGGGTTTTATAATGTTAATGGAATGTGGACATTGTTATTTTTTATGGTTAGTGACATGTGTGTGGGAATGTTTGATATGTGAAAGTTGGCACGTGAGTAAGGGAATGGATGGATGAACATGTAATTGTTCATGGGATACCATTGGATGGGTTTTGGAATGAAATACATAGCATTGTTTTAATAATGTTTATTTGAATGAGAAAATGAATTTTGGAATTTCATATTTTTTTTAAAAAAATGGGTTATTGGTACTTGGTATTTTTCTTTGGAAGAAGGGAGTTATGAGTTTTAAATGTAAAATGACATTTTTTTAAAAAATAATTTATGGTGGTGTTTGTTTTAACATGGATTCTGAGAAAGTTGGTTTTTTTTGAGGAGTTCCTATTTTTTTGTTCTTCAGTTTGATGTTAGATTTTGTCTATGATTTTCATGTTTTATCAGAAAATTCCACCCAGAATGGTCCACAATGTTTCTAATGAGACATTCCCAGTTCCTTTTTCGTGACAAGTTTATCTGGTTTTCTATGGTGATCAAGGTTCACATGAGGCTATGAAGTGGATTGAAGAATTTGAGAGTGTATTTATGTCATTGAAAACTCCATATGTTGTTAGAGTCCATGTAGTTTAAAATTTGATTGATGTTAAAACCAAGAAAATGGGGTTGGTTTTACATCGTCGACGGAAGGTGAGTTGTCTTGGGAGGTTATTATGGCCACTTTCATCCAAAATTTCATACTGGAGGATGTGAATTAGAGTATGGGGGATGAGATATAGGTTGTTTAGTATGTTTAGTGATATGTAAAGTTTTATGTTGAGAATTTTAGAGATCAGGTGCAATTCTCTTTGGATGTAGCTTTGGAGGATCAGATGAAGGCCCCTCTCTTTTTTTGGGGTGTTTTTCCTAAAATTATTGGTAATGCACACTCATATAGTGAAAACTATTTTGAGTGGTTGGTAGATGACTCATTCATGGATGAACTGGTTTTTGGGGTGAATCCAGTGGTTGTGAGTTCCCATGAAGGTTCCAAATCTGGTGATTAGAGTGTTCCATGGGAACATGTTTCAAAAAAATATCATTTTTTGACTCTCGCTTCTAGTTCATCAGACCGTTTTCTTGTATGATTCTAGTGTGGCCGGTTTGGAAACTCAAATCCATATTTTAATATTCCACTTGCAACATTCCACTATTGTGGCCATTTTTGTCATTTGGAGAGGTTCTATTAGAGGTGCTATCTGAAAATGAAGTATTTACCCAATGATGTATTTCATAACTACGAGTTAGGGGATTATTCAGCAATATGAGCCCCAACAGTAGGTATTGGGGTGAATCTCAGGCATAGTCAGGAGTTAAATGGGTTGTGATATGCAACCATGATTTGTTTTATGAGTTTTGATGTAAATGATTGATATATACATGTTATTCTTTCCTTGATTTTTTATGTTAACATTTGTGGTAATGGTGCGATGAACTTGATCTCTTGTAACCCAAACAGTTGACTCTATCTAAATGTGGGCCTTTAAAATTTTCATTATCCTTGGAGTGTGTCTTGACTTTTAGTAAGATGGTCGCAGTTTTCACATTCCACAGTGCTTGTTTGGAGATTCGTGAGTTTTTTAGAATTGGTTTATTGTGGTGTTGGTTTGTTTGGGAGGATCCATATTTTAGTGGTGGTAGTGTCCAACTTGAAATTGGATTTTTAGGTTTGACCTCAATCGAAATTTTTTTTGTAAGTTTTCAGGATATTTTTACATGTGAAAAACGATTACAGTATGGCTAGTCAAAACCATGCGGCCCCATCAAAGAAGATAAAACCAACTGTACGACCATTGTACTACTGTGAAGATTTGTGTCATTTTTGGATAGAGGCATTTGGCTGGTTGGTTCACAATTTTGAAACTATGCAGCCAAGCTATGCTGGTTTCCCCTTCCTTCTAGTAGTTCACACGGTGTTAGTGAACGTTTTCATAAACTGTGTGGCCATAACATGTGAGTTGTATTTAAATATTTAATTTTGAAATCCCTTATTCCTAGATATAGTGTTGGTGTTGTTGGGGGATTAATTGTTTTTTGTATTAGATGAGTTCTTGTGGTGGGGAGAACACTCTTGTGATCATCCCTCATCATCATTCGTGAGTTGTGGTTTCTTGATGATCAGTTAAATGTGACTTTTGGGGTGGATAGTCACTCCAATGTTTATGTTTTCACCTTGGTTACATTGGGGAATGGTCTTGATCTTTGGTTAACATTCATATGGGTGACTTCTAGAGGAAGAAACTGTCCAGGGTGGGGGTAATTGTCACACCCTGACCTCAAATACAACTTTTATTTATTTCTTTCTCAATCATGGATCTTTTGGTAGAGGATCGGCTAGGGTGTCGAAAAAAATTCCCCTGTGAATTTGTGGTATTTTTTTCTTATCGACCTATATGTGGATATTGTTAATGTTGAGGGATGAATGTAGAAAGTTGGAGAGTTTCTAATGTCATCAGTTTATCCATATTGTGTAATATAATTAAATGTTCAATGCGTGGAATTACATAGTGTTGGGGATGTAATTTGGGGGGCTTTGGACAATTTTTGGGGTCTATGTGTATGGGTAAGACCTACCAAACTATTCAACCTAACCATATTAAGGTGCATGAGTTTTCCAGTAGCCCTTGTATGGTTTGCACAAGGTTTAAAAAACGGGGAAACAAAACCGTTCATCCACTTGAGAGAATTATAACATTTGATTTGGAACTCTACTATTTGTGATCCCACCTCCAAAATGAAGTCCTATATGTTGGGAATCAACTAGAGGTGACTCACCATCCATCCTACATTGATTTACAGTCATTTTGGGGAGATTTACCTATAATGGATGATGATTATTCTTGTTCCCTTCTCAAAATATTATATCCTTCTATATCTCTCATTGTTTTAGGTTATTCATTGTGGGTTTCCTTCCATGAGTAAACCATAATTTCTATTTATTATGTTTGGTACGTTTTTATTTAGATATAGGGTGCACAAAAGGTATGTGGGGCTTCGATCTCTCCTCCCTTGAAGTTTCATCAAATCTGTACATGGTTGAGGAAGGCGGTTCAATATTTTTCTTTTCCGGAACACTACACGGGCATTTTTGTGTTTTAATTTAATTTTTAATTGTATTTATCACTTTTAATATATTTATGGATTGATGTTAATGTTGATTTTTTGTTCGTAGTATTTACTAAAAATAGGTTTTCATTGTGATTTTGGTAAAATTCATAGGTTTAAGGAACCTAGGGTCATTGCTTAAAATGCCATTATTCGTTTAAAGTTAAATTGGGTGGTTTTATGAAATTTTTAGCCCTGATTATGATTGGATGGTCATTTATTGTTTGGGAACATGACTTGGTGTGTATGTTCTGTTAATGTTTTATCTTGTTAAATGTGTTAAAATGTTTAAAAACGTGTTCATGGTTATACGGGGATTTTTTTATGTTCCCTATCTAGTGTGGATGGTTGGATGTGGTTTTAAAGAATATCGAGAGTTTTGTGGTAAAGGATTTTTGGTTTCCTCAAGTATTTTTGGTGTAACATCTGTTGTTTGCACATCCATGGGTGCACTAGGTGCACACATGGTTGTGACCTCTAATGAATATGATTCTTTAAAATAGTATTCCATAAAATATTTTTTCCTAAATGGTTATTATTTTCTAAATAATGTTTTATCCATTGTGTAGTTTCTAAATATGTTTTAAATTAGAATATCATGGGTTTTGGCCCAGTTGGATTATTGAGTGTGTGTTTTGAAATGTTTTGGATTGAGGGTTTGTTTTGAATTTCACAATTAATGATGGTTTTTTATATTATTTGGTAAATGAATTTGGGTGTGTAAACCTAAAGGACCATTTGGTATGACTTTAGAGTTGCATGTTTTTCCTAAAATTTAGAAATGATTGTTTCGCAAATTCTTGAGCAGGGGGTGTTCCTCATGGTTTTTGAAGTGATTTGTAATAGTTCTATTGTGCATAAGTTCTCTTAAATGGGTTCATGATGTTCTATTGGTGGATTATGAAATGAGATGCTCTGTTTGGTTGTCAAATGGTGTATATGGTAACATGTGATGTATAAAATTTGATTGAGCACAAAAAGGGAAGCCCGTGTATCATGGTGGGAATACATGTACTAGTATGCTAGTGATCTGGTGGGTTTTGAACCCTATTTTACATATAATTTTTGATGATTACAACACTAACTAAACTATGATGGTGATTATGATGATGTTTGGGACCACTAGGTTAGTGGTATGTTCCCTAATATTGTCTTGTGAACGAGAAAATATATTGTTATTTTTACTATTACACTGAGATACATGGTACCTTGGGCCCACAACTAGGTAGTGCTGAAGAGTGTTCACATGACTACTGATCAATGATTATATTTTACATCTCATTCGCATACAATATGTTTGGTCAGTATTTTTAAAATTATGTTCAACTTATTTAATGTTTAACTCATTGAAATTGATTTCCATTTGATGTTTTTCCATTTAAATTTTTTACAAGAATTTTTCGGGATGGTTTTTTTAAAAAAAACGATAGTTTTCTTGAAAATTGGACAGTGTGTTTGTTGGCCTTTGAATCGGTAAAGTTGTGGTTGTTTAATAAAAATTGAAAAAACTGTTTCTAAAATATTATTTAAAACTACTGTTAATGGACTATTTTTGGAAAGGAAAAAAAATTGAATCTGTAGTGATTGCCTACTCAGCTATTAGCTCACAAAATACCTATACCACTCAACATCAGTGAACCTGATCTATTTAGTCGGATAATTTTTTGATCAGGTTTATCTTGTTTGAGATATCTCTTTGAGTAGGGTGATATTGTGGTTGGAGATAACAATGAGGTCACATGGAGATCATGTTAGTCACTGGTTGTTTTATTTTGTTGTCGGTTTTGCTTCTTTTGGTGTATTTGTTATTTATATATATGTTTATTGTACTATATTGTTCATTATTGATATTAATTTGTGGTTAGCTCTTCTATATATTAAATGTTTTATATTTTCATCGTATTTATTATTGGGACAAATCGTTCCCTCTAGTTTTATATTAATGCTCGACACTTGTTTCCATCCTAGGGGGATCGAGAATGGTCCTTAGTACTTGTTGCAGACTGGCTTGGGTGACTAGTTCAGGGTCAACTGGATTTGGTTCGTGATCATACAAATATCATTAAAGTAGTTATTCAACTTTGTTTATTTTTTTATCCTTGATATTAAATTCAATAATTATTTTTTTCTTTTCTGAATATATTTTATTTTTTTTATCTAAAATATTTTATAAATTCCATTTATAATTTTATGGATGAGAAAATGTTCCTCAAATGACCATTTTTCTGTGTATTCATTATCATGATTGAATTTATCACCAAATATTCCAAAATATTGTTTAAACTCTTAGTAAAATTATTTAAAAAATCTAAATCAAAATATATTATTTATGACAACATTTTAACTTATGAAATATATTAATTTATCCCTTTATATTTCAGAATTATTTTTCTATTCACATTTTTAATTTGATTTATAATGGTTCAAACATAAATAAAATAATTACAATGTTAGTAACTCAGATACCAAATCACCCCAAACATCAAACAGAATTACTATCTTAAAAAAAAATCTACTGTTATTATAAAAGTTATAGAAACAAATGGAATTCCAATAATAATTCAATGAAATATGATTAAATTAATGGATTTATATATTTTACGTCTCCCACGTCAACTAATAATTGTAAAATGTTTAGAAAAATTAATATCTATCTCACCAATTTTATTTCATAAACATTGGATTTGATGAGTTTAGTATATTCAATTAAAAATCCTCATATCAAAATTCACATAACAATAATGAATACAACAGTTTTCAAGATTAATCATATGATAATTTTATTTTTATAAAATTTATTGATTGAAATCATCCATTGTTTAATGATTAACAAGTATTAACCAATAAATAAAAAAATTAAGGACTATTATTATACAGATAAGAAAAAATTTATACTATCAAGGGTTGTATTCTATAATTAAGTGAATGAAAGATATCGAATGGATCGAAAAAAAATTTATCCTTCTTCAGGAACAAAAACTATTATTGTATTATTAACATAGTAAAATATATACTATTCCTCTTATATCACTAGAACTATAAAATTTTGTTCCCAAACACATCACATTGAACATAAAACATATTCCAGCAATATTTACTCTATTATTTTTATGTAAAAAGGAATCATTGATCTTCATCAAATATGTTTAAACTCATTAGAGTAAAAAAGAAGTTAATGAATACTTTGACATATTCAATTAAAGTCTTCAACATTTTCATTATATGTAAAACAATATTAATATTTTTATAGAATGAAAAATATTAAATATCTTATTCTTCATATGTCGTTCTCCTATTCAATATTTTATTCTTCTCTTTATCCAATTATAATACCATAAATCATATTCCCATAGCCACTAACATATTTTATCTCATTGAAAAAAAAATTAAAATTTTATAAAGTTATCTTTCATCTATAATTACCATTAGCTCTCAAATCAGATTTCACCTTCTGACCTCATTAGAAAATAAAAAACATTATATGTTGTTATGATATAATGATGGATGATTTATTATTTTACTATATGTGAATTAATCAAGACTCTTATGCTCCATTTCTTCTATAACATAAAACAAATTTCATTAAAAACACAATATAGGTGGGTATACCATCACATGATATCACATAGTCATATTAGATTAATTGAAAATATATTTATGCATAAAAAATGACTATATTTGCAGGGTAACATATAATTTTTATCATTATCATTCTCTATATTAACAATGATATTCTATATTAATTTATTTAATAAATCATTACCACCATAAATATAAAAAAATATTTATAGTTCATATGTGGAATGGTAATCTCACTATTTTTCAATCATCATCTTTCCCTAGGTCACTTTTCATTAACAATTTATATGTTATATAATCAAAACATTTTCTCTTATAAGCATTATATAATTCCTTATTAATAATGAAAAAAATTATCAAACTATGTCATGCATTGATTTTAATTTTTTTATAAAGATGTTCATGATTACTTATAAACCATGTAAATCACTATAAAATATATATCAATAAATTAATATGTTTTATTTCCATGAAACACTCCACAATGTGGTCATCTTAACAACTATATATTTTTCTAATGATGTTTAAAATCATCATCAAAAAAAATTCAATGTCAATGTTCTACTAGTACATCTCACATCGCATATGAATAAATAAAAAATTCATTAAATGATATAGAAATGTATATTCTTATGAAGATGAGTATTAATTATATTACAGAAATAGAGTATACTACCATTTTTAGTAATATCCACATCTACACCATTAATTAAAATCAACATTTTTACATCAAACAATTTATTCATTGTAACAATAATACCAGTTTCAGTTAAATAAGTGAACGAAATAGTGGTATTAGTTAATTTAGTAGAGGTATAAATTTCTATTTATAGATACTGATTTTCTTTTCTATGAAATTTCATTAGATGCGTTATATGTGTGATATTTCACTCAATCAAACCAGAAAACCTAGTGATGGTTCTTGCAATTTGTCACAATCCTACAAAAATACAGCAATCGACTACAATGTTATTGGAGTTCTTAAATAATTAGATATATGGTATAATAAGAATTCTATGTGAATAATATCATGGTGATAAAAATACATATTAGAATTTATTCGTGTAATTGGGGATTTGTTAGATAAAAAATAAAAAAATTTATATTTCATCTAAACTCCATTTAATCTTTTCTATTAACAATCAAAGTATTTTTTGACCAAATTCATGTTTTAGAATGGTTTATTTCTCATGATATAGTTGTTAAATATGTGTTAATTGATACAAATAGTTATGTGGATATGATTTATGAGAACATTATAACCATAGTTGTCAAGTTATTGTTATGTATATAAACCATATTCAGAATCAATTAGATCATTGTTTTTCAGTTGATGTGAAATTCATATATATATATATAATATTGAATGTGATTTCCTGTTAATTAGTTACGATTTGAAAGATATTTAGCATTGAATAATAAAATAATGTTTTAATGTATGTTTATACAACATTAAAATCATGTGTTAGATAAAATTGTTGTTAGATAGAAGTTATCAGGTACCAAGGTTGATTATCATTCCATAAACATACGCTTTCTTATTAATTTTAATGAATTATTCTATCATAAATCCAGAATTATGCCATAAATATAGAGATGATGATTTATTTTTTTCAAATATTTTGGGGAGGAAAATAGATTGAATCGTGATGAAGGAAATTATGCCTTTGACATCATAATAATGTCATAATAATGTAATCTATAATAATTTAAATCTACTCTATTTTTGATGTATTTCATATATCACTCTGTAGTATTTATAAACACTATATAAACTTCATTAATAGTTAAATGGTTGGAAATATTAATATTTGAATAAAAAAAATTTCAATAATGATAAATAAAATTTCATTTTATTTATATTAAAATACATTGTGAGTGTTTTTTCTGTTGATTTATTGAATATTGTGGATTACATAAACTACAAAAACATTCCTCAAACATAAAAATGTTTAATAGATAGTTTTTATTTAAATAAAATCTTATACTAAATAGGAAGAATTTAGTGGAGTTATAGGTAATAATTAATATTGAAAATTCCAATTCCATTAAATAGTAAATTGTTTCTATTGTATAGGTATAAAATACAGTAGTATGTCATGATATGAATACCGATAAAATAGAAAAAAATAATAGACACCGAATAAGATATATTGTTAAAAACTATCATTTATTTTCAAAGAGGAAAATATAATATATTAAAATAAAATTATAAATTTGAATAATTTATTTACATTTTTACTAGGGAATATGGCCTTGAGAATATTCTTGTTCATTGATTGTCATGGTTTCATAAATAATTCATACCATGATAGTTTAAGAAGGATGAAACTATTAATAACATATGAAATATAAATAATAAATCAATTTAATTCATTATTAGTTATCATAGATTATATTTTATATATTGATAATAATCATAAGAATATATAGTGCTTTTCAAATTAAAAACGAAATTTTATTATTCTTATTAAATTCGATTTCATATATTTTAATGTTTTTTATAAAATATTAATTTATAACTCTTAGAATTTTAATTTCAATAAAAGAACATAACTTTTTTGAATATTAATTTTAAAATAAACATTATGTGAAATAATGATGTTTTTATTAAATAATTTATTTTTCATTGATTATTAAAAAATACATTTGTATTGAAAATATAATTTTTTTCAATAAATAATTAACATAAGGAAAATATTTTATCTTAAATTAAATAAATAAAATTTAATTATACTTTTAATTAGATATGAATCTTCATTATCCATGAGTTTTGTATATGATTTCTTTCAAGAATAAAACACAATTTTCTTAAAATTGTTTTGTTGTTCTATTTTGATCATTAATATTAAATTTAAATTATTCCACATCTATAAATTTAATTTTAATATATTGATTCCATATATTGAATCATGGATTCAATATTTTTTAAATTGGTCCCTTTTATATTTGGATAATTTGTGTAGTAACAATTATAAATATGTATCACCTTGGTATGGCTAAATAAATAAATTAAGTATAAAAATAGAATGTTCAGTACTAAAAATCAACAAGAAACATGAATTTATTTTATTTTATTTTATTCTATCAATAATTACCCTCAATTAATATAAAATTAGGAAATTTATTGCATATTTCCACTAATAATGTACTTAATAAGATTTGAACTGTTTAATATAATAAAAATGTCATGCTAATTATTTTAATATGATTAATAATTTTCCATGAGGATAAATATATTTTATTTTTAGAAGTAAATATAAATTTTAAATGTGAATTAATTTCCACCATGGTAATTTTTTTTTATTTTTTTGATATAAAATTATCTTGATTTTCTATGCAATGATGACACATTGTATTTACAATAAGTAGGAAAAAAATTAAATGATTTAAACAAACATAAAATGTAACAAAATATTTTATAATTTTATAAATCTAAAAATATTGTAGATATATATTTCATAATAGTGAAGATTTAAATGATTAAATTATACTTCCATTATTATAATAATGACATTAATGTCATGGGATGTCATTTGTCCAAAAAATATATTTAATGATATATTATGTTAAATAATAATTTATTTTATTATTTAAAAATTAAAAAAATATTATCATATACAAAGTTAATAGAAAATGATATAGAATATCTATCATGGTAAATTTATGATTTAGTTATCCTATTGTAGTAATTCATTTTGACAATAATGTTTAAAAACATTGATATCATAATTATCATCAAATTAGAAAAAAAGGGATTAAATCTAACAAATTAGTGTTGAAACATCCCTAAATATATCATAATTATTTTTGGACGATATTATTTGGAATCATACTCATCTTATATTTGATATATTTCTATTTGGTACCAAATTTTCAAAAATATTATTTTATATTTATTTAATTTATTTAATTATTTTTAAGTGTTATCATTTCCAGACATATAATGTTGACCCTCCTATAAAATTTTTCCAACACTATAGATCTTTTATATATTTCCAAATAACTATTTATTATTCTCCCAATCATCCCTCACCACTTTCATGATGCTTAGGTATCCCAATAATTCCAAACCTAGATGGCTTATGGTGTAATCCATATTAGTTATCTGAGAAGAAGGAATAAGGTATAACCAACCCATTTAATGATTATTTATTATTTTAGTTTATTAAAATATTAGGTTTCATTGATTAAATGATATAATTTTTATATTAAATATATATATAAATTTTATTATGTTAATGTTACATCAATTGTTTCCATACTTTTTCATTATATGGGAAATTAGAATATCACTTGTTGTTATATGTGAATTACCCCCTGAAAGACATTTTTTGTTTAGTTTCACATTTCAACAAAAAGTGGATATTAATTATAATGTATTTAATTAATTTATATTATAATAATTAAATATTTATCAATCTCTTAATATAATATATCATCTATTTTATTGAATTTACATCAATTGAATAATAATAAGGTCATTTGTGTGAACATGTTGACTACCACCTTCATAAAGCGGTATGATTATATTTTATCATACATATGTAGTTCATGTTTTTATAAGTATATTCACTATCTTTCAAGGATAATAACTTATATATTATGACTCAATATATTATAAAAAATTCCCTATTTTGAAAACGATCAAGGAATCAAAACTATTTTGGGATTTTGAACCAAACATCCCCAAAACATCTCTTGTAAACATAACTATTTATGTACCTCAATAAAAATTTTATAAAAATTATACAAAATATATTATCAAATTGGAATGTATATGAAAGTTTTTATTAAAAAACTAAATAACTAATATAACATTATTATCATCTGTGATATGGAGGATTACTGACAAGTCACACATAAGGTAAGGAACAGATTACCTTAAAAACATCATTTATATTTTTCAAATTTTCATTCACTAAATAATTTTAATACAAGAGACTATTAATAATATTATATAATAGATTTATTTTTATGTACCTAAATCAATTATAAAGAAATTTGTGTATCTTTCTACATTCATATAAAGGGGATCAAAAGTAACCCATTTTTATAATTTATTTGGAATGTGTTAAATTTAAATAATAAATCCAAAATTACTGTTCAATATTAACATATACTATGTGAATAAATTTTCATTTCATCATAAATATTAATTAAATATTGAATTCCTTTATATGATCTATTTATTTAATTTATGAAAAGACATCCTTCCATTAGCATTATGTATTTTTGTTTTTAAAACATTGTTTTTAAGAGAATCAATTTATCAATATCAAAAATTCATTAATGATGGGTTGAAAGTAATTTTTATGACTATAGTGATGAAAATGAAACATCTTCATGTTTTATATACACTTAGTTGTTTGTAGGAATTGTTTAAAATGAAATTTTAGCTCAATATAAGACATAAAAATGTGTGAGACTGATATTAATATTGATAGTGGGTGTGCTATTTATTTCTATTCAATCATTGGGTAAAATGATTGAGTATGATATTTGTTATTTTAACTAAGATATTATATGAATTCACTAAGTAGGTTTTATGTTTTCTTAGATATACTATATGCGAGATTTGAAAATTACTTCATATGTTACCTACATGATTTATCTTATTCATTCAAATGGGTTTTATAGAAGTCATATTTTTTCACAAGTTCATCTAATGAAATTAATCCTAAATGAATTTTTATGAAAACTCATAAGGGTTAAATGTATGACATTTTGCTGAGAATTTTATGTAACAACCTGAACCTGGAGCCACATAACTGGTTCCCCATACCCAGTTCGCCACTTGACCTCAAGCGCGCTTCCCCAAACACAACATGCTGTCGAATAGCCGTGAGGGACTTGTGAGTACTCGACGTGTACTTTTAGAGTACACAACGTGTACTTTGTTTTTCCATACTCCACTTTAAGCAGCCTCCACCTCACTCATACATGGTTGTGTGTGTGGAAATGAAACGACCATCGCACACCCTCGAGCAGCATAGGACTACACGGCGTGTACTCATAATATACACGGAGTGTACTCTAAAAATTTCCAGATTCTCCATTTTCCTAAAAAAGCCAATAAAAGAGATTCGTACCTAAAACTGAAGATCCAAGTACTTACATTTTAGTTATTTTATGTTGGTATAATTAATCCTTTATGAGTTTTATTTTTTTCCTTTATCATTGAATATGAAATTTTAAAAATATTTTGGTTTTGAAATTAATTTTATTTGGTATGAATGTGATTATTTTGAGTTAAATATTTATTATAAAAAAAGAAATATTTTTGAAAATATATTATTAAATGAAATTGTTTCAATATTTCATTTTATATTTCCAAAACAAAGATTGGGTTCTGATAACATGTCTTTAAATACTATACACATGATTATAAGTTTGAGTATAGAAAAGGATGATGTTAACATTATTATAGTAAAGATATTTCAAGAAAAAATAATTATTTTATATTAGATGATATTAATTGTAGAAGAAATAGACACCTAGTTAATGTGTATATTGATTAATGTTTGGGTTGCTTGATTAATTTTAATTTCCTAATTCATTAAAACTCTAATTTACTATTTTATTTAGGTTTTCCATAATGCATATAAGAAATATAATCATCTATTATTTTATGGTTGTTCTTTATTATTTGTATTAGTATAGTGTTCTTATATCTGTAGTGATTTTGATTATGTTGGAATGTACCATTAAAAAATTACTATTAAGGGATATAATGATATATAAATTTAATATTTTCATGTTTATTCATATAAAATATAACTTTTCAAAGTGTATTTCCATAGAGAAAACATAGAAACTGATGTTTAAGGGAATAAATATAATAATATACTTTGAAATCAGCTACACGGAATAAATATAATTATAATTGGATATTTGTTTATTTTTTGGATTAGTTTAAATTCATTATAAATGGTATTTTAATCAATTATTGGGAGAAACCTACTCTATAATAGAGGATATTTTCAATAGTGGATCAAATTATGGGACCCCACACTCAATAATTCAGTAGATGTTATAACCTATTTGTAACTATGTTACATATTATTTTTTGAGAAATGAAATTCAATTTCATATGTTAGTTGGATCATTAATAGGTAATTAATATTATTTATATTTTTAAGTTGATGATAATAAAATAAATGGACAATTGTTATGTGTACTTGTGGAAGAGAAGATATTTATTTCATGGTAACTGAAATATTTAACAATATTATCCTTGAGAAAATTTTCCTATGTATATTGAACTTATAATAGAAATAAATTTATGGATTTGAGGTTGAATCTAGAGGAATCACTGACCATGTAAAACAAATATCACACATTTGGATAGATATATATTGTTATTTATCAAAGAACATGAAAATAAATTGAATCAATTTTACATATTATTAATGAAAATATATCTATTATAATTGGATTATTTTGAATATATATGTCTATAGTAACATGATCAATGTGATGAGATGTTAGAAATAATATTTTCCAATGGATATATATTCCATGAAAACATAGTTAAAAAGTAGAACATTTTTAAGTAAAGGTGGATCAATCCATTGAATAAATATTGAGGTAAGAAACTAATGATTATTGATTGCGAACGGTGTAGTAAAAAATAATCATTGTAAAGTCTTGTGAAATATGGGAAATGAAACTGATGTGGTCTCTGTTGGAATATGGATCATGATTGCAAAGAAAATAATCTTGTTAGTGCTATGAATAATTGTGATAATAAATAATTATGGTGTTATAAAGTTGAGCATATTGGAAATTATATAGATACAAGCATTTAAAAGTGTGTAAATTAATGGAATATTCAGTACAATAAGTAGAATGGTGGTGTTAAATCCTTTAAATCTTGTTGGAGAGAGGTTGGTCTATAGAATGAGGTAATTAAATATACATTAATTATCTATTTAGAAAATTATGATTCCTTGACAGATTTATTGTCTAAATAATCTTTTATTTCATATAATTTCTCATGTAATCTACAAATTTTACCTAAATAAATAATGTGTATACATTTGTTAAAAATAAATGGGGTAATTATTTTTGAAAAAATAGTTTACAAAGAGCTTCTAGTTTTTATCTTATGGGATCTTCTCAATGAAAATTGTTGACATATCTATTACAGATTCTGGTGTTATTCAAAGTATGTCATACAATAAAATTTATAATGATATGATAGTTTACAGGGAAAATTGATTTATTTTCACAAAAAAAATTTCTTTTTTTTTTTAATATTGATTTCAAAATTTGATTACATAAAAATAAGAGGATATATTATTAAAGGATTGAAATTAATGTATCCTTTGTCATATTGTTGAAAATAAGGATTCAATTTATATTAATGTTGTGCTAGTAGTAATTTTCCATAGGGTTGTTTTTTATAATATTTTTTCTATTGATAATCTTTATAATGATGTTAAAATAAAAATTAAAAAACATCATTAAGATAATAAAATATGATAAGACCTTATCAAATGGGTATAGAAAAACCTATGTAATTTAGAATATTGTTACAATAATTTCTTGAAAATGGTTTCATTTATCATAGTACATCACCATTTTGTGCTTACTAAAAATATATATGTTTTAATAACGATTTTCATAACAAAAATGGAATTAAATGACATCGTTATTAATAACAATTACATGTTTCCTCACATATACATATATATATATATATATATTACTCGACAGATTAGAAATGTGGAGCTAATTGTTTTTTGAATTATGAAATATGGTCCGGGTATCACCCACTAATGGTGAATTATGACAATATCCATACTATAACATTTAATACTAGGTATGGTCTATATGAGTTTGTGGTCATGATCTTCCTGATGAAATATTTTCTATCTATATTCATTAATCATATGAATGTATTAATTAATCAAAATTTGGATAATTTTATTTATTGATGATATTTTTGAATATTATTAATTTTAATAGAATCATGAAGAATTATACGTACTGTTTTGAAAGCCATTGAAGAAAGTAATTAGTAATGAAAATTTATCAAATTATATTTTTGTTAGAAGAGCATATTATAATGACATGTAATAAAATAATATGTAATAATAGTTTATCCTATTAAAAATTAATGGTTAATTTATGGAAGAGATTTAAATATTTAAATAATATTCATTTTATTTTTAGATATGTATGATCTTACCAAATATTAGTTCTAAACAGGGAATGGATATATAACCCATAGAACAAGATAACATGATATTCAAAAATATAGATAGACAAAGGGATGTTATTAATGTACCCTTGAATTGAAAAGACTATTAGAGAATGTTATAATTTTGGCTTATCCTTTCTCAAATTAAGTTTTTTTATCTATGGAAATTAGATACATAATATACATTTTTGTGTTTTAATACAGAATGATTGGGTAATTTAAAAAAATATAATTACTAAAATCACATGACAAAAATTATCCTATACATTTCTTGGAATATGATACTTTAGTTTTTATTGTAAAATTGGATACATCATTTATATGGTTTGATGTGTGAAATATATAAGTACTAAAAATATTAATTGTACATATTCACTACAAATAAATTGAATATTATATTGAGGAGATAGATGTATCTTATATATGATTATGACTATAATATTCATTACTGTCCTAGTAAACCCAAAAGTGTAGCATATGAATTAATTTGAAATATATTTCTTTTTTTAACCATGTTTCATTAGTAACATGAAAATAAGGAAAACTTTTATATTAATATATTCTTAGATACTATATATGTATGAAAGTCACCAATTTTTTTAGGGTTTCTTGGAAAACCACATTTTCATTAAAATTAAGGTTACACAAAAAGAAAAATAATGTTTTCCAAGGAATAATGGTATATATATAGAAATATAAGTTATAATAATTTATCATTGAATGGGTTTGTTGTTAAGTGATTCGGAAAAATGTTCTTTGTGCTAGATATATATTATTTTTAAAAGGAATTATTCAATAAATCTCAAAAGGATATCATTTATATTAAACATTGCAGTACTAAAATGTGTATATACAATCTAGAGTAATACAAAAATAATGAATTGATGAAAGAACATAAATAGTATTTCAACAAATTTTTGACATTTCAATATGCACTTTGGTTTAATTCTAATTTTTTGAAAAGTTTAATGAAATTATTATCCTTTGAAATAAATTTTATGAAATATTTTCATTCACAATATTATATATAACAAGAGAGGATGATTCAAAATTTTAGCAAAATGAACATTCCTTATTAAAGGATTTATCAGGGATTCATGAATCATAATATTTTATTTTATGAATATTCTTAAAATAATTTTTTTCATTTGAGTTTATAGATAAAACATTATAAGAACCCGGATATTCATTTTAAGTATAATTATTGATTTATGGTGTTTTTGAGAAAATATGGATAATTTGGAAAAATTAAGGAGTGCACGCCGTGTACATAGTTGTACACACAGTGTATCCAGTTGTCGTAGGTAACATATACTTGTAGTGTAATGATCGAGTACATGTCTATGTTAGGTGACCTAGAGACAACCGAATGTGAGGCACAAAAATGGCATATACACATCATGTATCTTTAAAGAGAACACCATGTATATTTATTTTTAATTGATATATCGGACAAGGATTGCATAGCATATACCGAACTGTCTTCTTCTAGCACATTCTCATCATGGATCAACTGAAATCTATGTTTCTTCTTAAAGCTATTGATCAACCGTTTTTTCTTCGAATCAAACACGGTTGATTGCGTTGGAATTCCAATAGTGATTTCTTCCATCATTTAGAACCTCTCCTCATGATTTCTCTTCATTCATGAGAAATCGATGGTTGAGAATTTTTTAAATTTTTGTAGATCTATGGATTCTAGTTTGATTCAAAGACTAAGGTTCACGTATATCTATTGTACAACATCGAGGTAGGTGGTTTGTGCCTTTCCGTAGTTTTCATTGGATTATATGTGAAAAAGTGCCCAATACCCTTGATTATGGTTTTGAATGATTAGGAAATTTACCCATGATGATGCATGTTTTTCCTAGTTTTCATGATGAAGGGGTTTTAATTATGAATAGGTTTTATTACCACGCTAGGGATGTGTTTGATCATGTTTGTTTGACATTGGCCATTGGGTCCAGATCTTCTTGTTACGATATTTTTTTCCATGACATGTACTGTTTGGATGGAGTTGTTATTATATAACTTGCTTGTGATATGCATTATAGCTACTTATCCAAGTAGTATTTGAGATTTCATTTTTTTATCATATATCTTTTTTGCATGATTTCATTACACATGCCTGTGGGAACCTGGTGTAGTTAGACCATAAGTGGAATTGATGTTGAGGGCATCCCCATAGTGTCTATTCTACATTCATGTTGCGAGACCATTAGGGTATTTATATGACTGCTCCCTCAAATTTTATATAGTTTCATGTTGTGAGACCATAGTGGAAATTGGACGTCCAATGAATCTTTAGAGAGTCTATAGTTATTGTTAAAAGGCTATATGAGGAATTGACGGTGTGTGCTTCCTCAGAGAGTCTTTTTCTATGTTGAACTGGAGGTGTTAGACTGTGATTTATTACTAGAGGTATTCTTGTGAATTTTTTGTTTAGTTATTACTAAATTTTAATGACTTTAGTTTGAAAATAATTTATTATTTACTTTGAGCACCTCCTTTCATATTAATTCAAATTGAATATTTCCTGGTATATATATTCACTGAGAGTTAGGAACATCTATTTGGGTGGTTTCATACTATGATTCAACTCACACCCTATTTGGGTCATTATTTTGGTATCAAATATATATTATTTATGAATGTATATATAAGGGAAAGTGTCATTCTACTTCAGGTATAAGACTTTTGTGGATCTGGAGAGCATGAGACAAAGATGAGGCTTGCGATGCTGTTGGAGTTTTTTTCATTGTACATTGTTTTAATAATGTATTTACAACATTGTGACTTTTTGGATCCTTTCCTAGACATATGTGACCTACATCCTTTATAAATGTGCTCTAATTGATTATTTACTCTGAGTCTTCTACATTATACTTTTTATATTGTATTACTTCTTTTGATAATATTATCTCTATGTTTCCATAATGTTACATTACCAATGATGGCGCAATTTCCCCACTATCACATCCATTGCCCTTGTTTCTAGTCAACTACCTTGTGAATTTTGAGAAATACGCTTTAGGACCTATTACCAATGGGGTTTAGGGAACCTTTTTGCAGCACTCTGAACCGGGAAGTTAAAAAGTGGTATTAAAAGAATTATTTTCTTCTTGAAATATAGTTTGGAGCCTATGGAATTGGATTGGAATGTATAGGTAGTTAATAATAAGCAATGACTATGAGTAGCTGACCCACATACATGGAAAAGTTAATTTACCTTGATCTTTTTAATTTTTCTAGTATTTCAATTATTACATTTGATTCTATTTCACTAAAGGATGAAACACATGTTTTGTGATGTTATCGTTGATTTTATTGAAGTTTTATTTCTATTGCAACGCAATGAGATGAGGGTATACTATCACATGAATTATATAGTAACTTTCTAGAGATCACATGCCATTTATTCTTGTCATGACATTTAGAGTTCATTAGTGATTTCATGTTGTTGGAATAGATGTTTTCCTAGATATGAATGTTGTTTTGATAGATGACATGATATTATACCTTCTATTTTATATGTTATTTCAATTGTTTAATGTTTCTTTTTAATGGGTTGAAAACATTGGTTCTTGAGGTGTTATGGGCCCTCTTGGATTATAATTTTGTGGCTCATATTGATGTTTAACTGATATAATATGTGATATGACATGAATAAGATGCCAGGATTTGATTCACATGGATTATAGCCCCCATGGATCAAAAATTGACTCTTTAATTTTTTTTTCAGTGTTTTTATGTGATTTAAAATTAGATTTTTAGGCATACTGTCTGAAAAACCCATAATACACGGTGTGTAATTATGAATACACACCATGAATCCTTATATTCTTGAAGGAAAAATTTTTATTAAGTAAATAAAATGTACTATATGTACACACTGTGCAGTATTCAACCATGTGACTGTATGTGTTGGAAGATACCTGAGGTTGATAGATTTTTTTGAACACGTCTGCACTAGACGTAGACAACATGTTTTAGAGACCATGTGTCCTACCTTGTGATAAACAACACATGTGGATGAAACATAGTTTTTACATTCTGTGTCCATATTGAACATGATATGTAGAATATACCATGTTTTTAGTTGTGTAACCAATGACATTGGTTGGTGAAATCATTCTAGTACATGTCGAGTATCGCACATGCACTCTGTGTAGTTTTGTCCTAAGATAACCGTATTGTTCAGAACTGTAGAGGAACTCGGGCATGGGGAAATGATTCAAGTAGATGTAATGTCAATGGAGAACACACTGTGTGTATATGTTATTACACGACATGTTTTGGAAGATGTACACTCCCATTTAAAGGCATAAGGGAACATGCAATATAGGTGTTATACACATCGTGTAACCATGTTATGAAGAACATGAATTTTTCTTTGTCATATTCCATTCTTTCACTTATAAATTTTAATCCTTGATAATCTTAAACTAATGTAAGTTCTTGACCTGTCATATTCATGCCACCGAGAAGACCACAATTTGTATTCCAGATTTAGGGCAATGATCATATAGGAGACATGGTCGATCATGGACTGCCATTAGATACTCTTATTGTGATCGTCTTGACAAAAACCATCATTATGGATATAGGTGTCGATGCACAGTTCTGATAAGACTTCATTATGATTATATATACCTTTCGCGGAGCACCACATCCTACCATGTCTATGACATAGTGTGTGTAGGTTTTGTTGTAGTAACATCCTCCCACTCAGGGGATGGAGGACCTCAGGCTGTAGAATCTGGTTAGAAACCTTGTTCGATATCATCGAGAATGTATAAAATCTTCTAGAGAGGAGGGTGAACTCGATACGTATATTTATTTAGATTCCACGTGGAGATAGAGGGATATGATATCACAATTGGAACTCCATAGGGTGATGGCTTGGGATGAGGTCCAACAGGCCTCCTAAGATTACTTCTACCCAGAGACATTGAGGGTCGACCAAGACCAAGTGTTCATGAGTTTGGATCAGTGTAGTCTCTTAGTCATGTAGTATTCCTCTATCATCACAGATTTTTAGTGCTCCTCACACATTCTAGGGTGTGACGAGTTATTGTGTGCATGAATTTTGAGGATGATCTCAAGAATGGCATATGATCTTAGGTGAACATCTTCAGGTAGACTTCCATCACTTCTATAGTCAACTAGGCACTGATCACAGAGAGAAACTTGAGGGTTTCTGGGGCTGTGATCTTTTGATACTCGACAACCTATGTTGGTACCCCTCTGACTGATAGTAGGAGGCACCACATGGAGACAACGTATAGGGATCCAAGGAGGTAGAATACATCTTCTATGTAGCAAAGTGGTGTGCCACCAGTGCGGGAAGAGTGGGAAAAGAAGGAAACATTGCCCAAGAGACCCAGTTGAGTGAAGATGTTGTAGCAAGATAGGCCATCGTCATATTTTTGTCTTTTTTCTCACCAGTTGCAACTGATATGGGTTCTACTATGATTCCACATTTAGTAGAATGACTGCAAGTTTTGCATAAATCTAGGAACTGGTGTTTGTGAGACCATTTAGGTCGAGGTGGAAGTTATGGCCATGGTATCCAGTCAGTAGGCTTTTAGAAATAACAGTGTGGATCAGCTCAGGGTGGTCAGGCAGGGTCACAGGGGAGCGATACAAGTCAGACATCTGCAGTGGAGAAGACCCAGCTGAAGTAGGATCCCAAACCTTCTATGGATAGGGGTACAATTAATGTTGACTCGGTTTTAGAATCAACTCTTTTTTTAAATTTGATTCTCGTGGTTTCTTTAATTTTCTTTTTTGGAGAGCCATCGGCTCTGTTTCATTACTTCTATTGATATCTTGACACTGTGAACGCATTTGGGGATAAGAATAGATAGTGTATGTTAGTGAAGGAGTGGCATCATGAGGTTTGTGTGTGTCACTTCTTATAAAACCAATATGTATTTGAGATGACGAGATATGAAGTTATTATTGGAATGGACTGGTTAGTTACCTTCCAAATTGATGTTGATTTCTATTACTTTAGGATGATTTTTACATCACCATAGGGAGCTTTCTTTCTACGTAAGGTGAATGGGATGTCCAGGAAAGTAGAGACAGACCCATAAATCATTGGTATGGAGGATTTACCACCCATATTATTAGTTTACATCTGGATGACGAGTTGAATTCACAGATAGACTTCCTTCTAGTGTTGGATCATTTTACAGATGAATTTCTAGAGGGATTTTTACGGTTTCCTCCAGAGCGAGATGTATATGTTTCTATTGAGTTTGTGCATGGAGTGGAAATGTTGTCCATTCCTCCTTATAGGATGGATACAATAGATATATAGGATCTCAAGAAACAGTTAGAGTAATTACAAGAAATGGGATTCATCTGCCCTAATACTTCTCCTTGGGGTTTTCATTTAATGTTTACAAAGAAGGTGGATGGTACCCTTAGACTTTGTGTGGATTTTTGGAATCTGAACTAGTTAAATGTAAAGAACTGATATGACTTGCTGAGGTTTGATGATCTCTATGATCCGATTGGAGAATCCCAGGAGGTATCAAATTTTTAAATTTAAAATGATTATCATCAGTTTCATGTTAGACCATCAGATATACCTCTTATAGTGTTTCAGAGTAGGTATGGTCTATAAGATTATGTGGTTATATAGTTCAGTCTCATGAACATGCCTACATGTTTTATGGTACTGATGAACCATGTGTTAAATACATACATGGATTCATTCATTAATGATATCGTTTTGTACTCTCCCATTCAAAATGACCATGCTACCCCTCTAGAAATCCATTTGAGTACACTAAGAGAGCATCAATTATATTCCAATATCTAAAAATGACACTATTTGATGGACATGATTCACTTCTAGGGTCGTGTAATCTTAGAGATAGGAGTATTAGTGCACCCATAGAAAGAAAGAGCAGCAGTTTCTTGAGTATCATCTGAAGAACATTTTTGAGGTATTATTTTTTATAGCTATCGTTGATTAATATAAAAAATTTAATACATGAGTTTTTTGCTTTGCAGCACCACTAACGAGACTGAATAAGAAGGGTGTGATGTAATTGTGTAAAAATTATTGTGAGTCAGCCATTCAAGAGCTAAATGGGAGGTTGAATTTAGCTCTGATACAATATTTTACAGACTCGGGAAATATTTATATAGTTTAATATGTTAAATCAGGTATTGGGCTCGGAGTAGTGCATATGTAGGGGGATGGAGTCGTTGTGTATTTTTATCGGATGTGGAGGCCAGATGAGAGGAATTACCCGACACAGAATCTTGAGTTTGCAGTAGTTGTGCATGGCATGTGTTATTGGAGACGATATCTTCTAGGAGAGAATTTTGTAGTTCTCAAAAAATACACACGTCTCATGTATATCTTCACTCAACAAGATTTTATTCTGATATAGTGAAGGTGGGTTGAGTAGAATCAGTACATTGACTTTGTGCATGCCTACACACCATGGAAAGGTAAAGTAGTGGATGATGTGTTTAGTAGGAGGAATTAGATACATGCAGTTCAAGAGGATTGTAGTGAGTGTCAACTTGTGGTTCTCTTCACTAAGATGTATTTTGAGGTTCACGATATACAGTGGAAAACATTTCATTCTTCTATAGGTATTACATCTACTCTATATGATTGAGAGAAAATGATGCAGCTATCAGATTCTGATGGCCTAGTTCTCTGGGATAATGTTTCAGGAGAGGACCCTATTCCTTGATGGTCCGTAGGAGAGGATGACATCATGCAATTTTATGGGTGTTTTTGTGTGTCAGCAGATATATGTGAGGAGCTAATGTGGGATTTTCCTTCCTCAGTTTGGGAAGTTCGTCTAGGTTTCACAAAGATGTATCGAGATCTACACCATTACTATTGGTGTCTAGAGATGAATAGAGATGTTGTTGGTTTTGTTATGATGTGTTCAACATGTCATCGGGTGAAGGCCATGCATTAGAAACCAGTATAGATTTTGCAGTAGTTGCCCATTCCCGAGTAGAATTGGAATGATGTCACAATAGAATTCGTGACATGTTTACAGTGGTCACCCAGAGGGAGTGATGAGGATTGGGTTGTTTATGACATACTCATGATGGTTTCACACTTCTTACCGATTAAGAGGACCTATAGTGCTGATGAGCTAGGATTCTTGCACATCCTGGAGATTTTACATTTTTATGGGGTTCTCTACTCCATTGTTTCAGATAAGTACGTCCTTTTTACATATCAGATATGGTAGGGACTATATATGGATTTGGGTATAACATACCATCCATAGATAGATGTCCCATCAATGCATACAATTAAGTTGATGGATGACATGATTTGGGAATTCGTCCTATATTTTTGGAGGATCTTTGAAGAAGAACATACCTCTAGTGGAGTTTTCCTACAATAATAGTTTTTCGGAAACTATTCAAACGACACCTTATGTGGCTCTGAACGGTGGATCATGTTGATCACCCCTATGTTGGCTGGAAGCAGGAGAGGTAGCTATGATGGGATCTCATCCTGTCTAAGAGACCACGAAGTTGGTGTAGTTGATTCAGAAGAGGATGGATACTACACAGTCCGGATAGACGTCTTATTCTGATCGACAGAGATGAACTATAGAGTTTGAGGTTGGGGATCAGGTTTTTCTACACGTGTTAATAATGTTGGGAAATATGATGATTAAAATATAAGTAAATATTTCACTGAGATATGTTGGGATATTAAGGTACTGGAGATAGTCGGTCTGGTTTCCAATTAGTTGTAGTTACCTCAGAGGTACCAGTATATGCACGACATCTTCCACATTTTTCAATTGTAAGATTACCTCTCAGACCATTCTATGTTTTTTCATCCTGATGAGGTTGAGTTAGAGGTAAACACATCATTGGATGAGCATCCACTCCGGATTTTTGGTCATTGCATGAAGGTTAGCTTTGGCCAGTCTCTTCCTCTAGTATGGGTGTTTTTGCAACACCAGCGAGTATAGGACGAGACATGCTAGAGAGAGGCTGATGTGCAATCACAGTGGATGGATCTATTTGAGGATTCATCTTCGGTAACTTGTTATGGATATTTGGGGATGAATTTCATTAGGTGGGGATGTTTGTAAGAGACCATATCTTCATATCATGTATGGATTTCGATTTCTTGTGTTTTTTATAATAAGAAGATAATTTAGCAAAATTAAGGATTACATGCCATGTATGTAGGAGTATATTCCATGTATCCAGTTTCCATGGGTATCCAGGTAATGTGCACATAAAGGTGGAGTACATGGGTATGTGGGGTGATCTGGAGACCACCTAAAGTCAGGCCTAGTAAAGGCATACGGAAGTCATGTATCATTAATGAAAAGAAGATGTATTTTTATTTTTAATTGATATATTGGATTGGGAAAAAGTCATGTTTTGAGAACTATCTTCTTCAGGATCATTCTCCTCTATGAGAGATCGAGATGGATGTTTCGTCTCTGATCTACTGATATGTCATATGTACTACAAATCAAACACTCTCGATTGCATTGGAATGTCCACTATGAGTTATTCTTTCATCGAGAGCCTCACTTATTTATTTATCCTCTTTCATGATATATCCATTTTTTAACTATTTTGATGTTTTTATAGATCTATGATGTTCTAGTTGGATTCAAAGGATGATGTTCAAGTATATCAATCTTAAAATGTCGAGGTATGTGGTTTGTGCCTTTAGAAAGTTGTATTTGTAGTATTTGTTCAAAAGGATCCTAATAACATTGTTTAGGGTATTGCATCATTAGTAAATTTACCCCTATTGATATCAGCTATTCCTTGTTTTCATGAGGAAGGGATATTGATTATGAATAGGGTTTATTACCATTCTATGGCTGTGTTTTCCCATGTCTTATTATTGGTTGTTGGGTCTAAAAATTCCTATTAGGCTATTTTGATTTCCATGAATGGTATTGTTAGGATGTAGTTGTTATTATATGACATTCTTATGATATGTTTTGTTTCTACTTAGCCATGTAGTATTAGATATTTTCATTGGCTGTTGGATGTTGTTTGTGCAAGATTGTGTTACACAAGGCAGTGGGAACCTGGTCTAGCTAGACCATAGGGGGAATAGAGGATGAGGGCTAACTGATAGTGCCTATTATTCTTTAACGTTAAAATACCATAGGAGGGATGAATGTGAGTACTCCATTAGAGTGTATACAGTTTCATGTTACGTGACCACATGGGGAATTGGATGTTTAGTACTTCCTCAGAGAGTAAATAATTTCATTTAAAAGTCTATTAAAGGAATTGACAGTGATTGGTTACATATAGAGTATTTTTCTATGATTAACCAAAGGGGTTAGACTGTGAGTACATCATATAGGGTTTCTTGTGAATATTTGGTGGAATTAGAGAAAATTTAAATGATTATAGTTTGATACTGTTAGATTGTTTAGTTTGAGTACAATTGTGTTTATTACATCATATTGTGTATTGACTGCTATATATATTAACTAACAATAAGACACAGATCATTGGGTGGGTGCACAATAGGATTCATCTAACAACCTATTTTGGTCATGATTTTGGTCTCAAATAGATTATATATTTGCAGGTATAGATAAGGGAAAACACACTTCTACTTCAGCTACTATATTTCTATGGAGATAGAGAGAATGTGACCAAGCTAATTCTTGAGATGATACTGGAGTTTATTGTTTTCTTTTTTACATTGGTTTAGTACTCTATTAAAAGAATTGTTACTTGTGTTGCTTATTTTCTAGACATGTGTGACATGAATCATTTATATATGTGCACCAATTTTTTATTTACTTTCTGTCTTTCGATTTTTACTTTTTCTATTGTATTACTACTTCCAGTACTGTTATTTATTTTTTCAATGTTCAACTCTATAAATGTGGACATAGTTTATCTAATGTCACAACCAAGTCCCTTGATACTAGTTAGTAGCCTCCGGCATTCAGGGAAATGTACTTGAGGCCATGTGACCAACTGGTTATGGGGCACCTTTGGCCAGCACACAAAACTGGGATGTTACAAAAAGTTTGATGTAGTATATAGATATCATGGATGAACATCATATTTTTTTCATAAAATATGTTAAACAATGTTATTTAGAACATAAATGGTATATGAGATTGTTGGTTAGGTGGATATTATTCAACAATATATGAGTATTTCTCAGTGAAGTAGAAATGCTATACAGATAATCGGAGGAAATATATTTCTATTGAGATTTGAAATCATTTTATTATTAAAGTATATCCATTGAAAATAATTGTACAATATTTCAAAAAATGAAATTTGATTACCTAGTTAACAAGATTATATGAATGTAACTATAATATTATAGCAGTTTCCTACCATGTTTTTGTGCCAACATGTTTATCCAACGTGCACATACTAGTTAATGATTCATTAATATGAAAATATATAAAGATTCATCTCATATTTTGGAGCCCGATGTAGTATTGTTGGAATGGAATATTCCATATGTGGAATAACTCATTCATATTCATCACCATATAGAGTTTTTTTAAATAATTTGAGTCACTAGGTTATGCAATTTTAGAAAACCGTATTATTTATGAGGTAAAATTATAATCTGAAAATGATACAAAGGAAAAAATTTAACCAAATATTTATGTGATGATTAGAATAGAAAGTTATATATTTCCAAATGTATATGGAATGTAAAAATAAAGATAATTTATACAGTTAATGGGATTCATTTCATATTAATTTTCATTTACTTTATTATATATGGATATATTTATTTTAATATTGATATGTAATTTTTTAGTTAAAAATTAAATATTCTTATTCTTATTAAATTCATTTTTTTAGATTATATTGATTTATTTTAAATAATTATAATTACTTTTTTGAATAAGAATTAGGAAAATTAATCTAAAATATTATTTTTAATTATCTTATCAAAATTATCTTTTAGCAAATTGTTGTGATTAATCTGAAAAGATTGATTTTCTGTGAATAATAACATTACAATTTTTTATAAGACTATAAAATGATTATATTAAGTGTACTTAAATAGAATAGATTTTTTCATAAATTAACATAGTTATTAATTTGTAATAAGTAATATAACCAATTATACTGTAAACATTGTTATATAAGAATTTGGTATATGGTCATTTTTTTTGATAAAAAACACATTTTCCTAAAAACGACTTTTAAATGAATTTTTTTTTGAATTAATATATAAAATTGATTTCATCCAATTGTAGAAATTTAATTTAAAAAAATTTATTTCATATTTTAAAATAGTAGGATGAAATTTTCTAAATAGTTCCCATTTATTTTTTATCATTATTGTTGGCGCCAATATATGGCTCGAAAGAAGAGCAACAAAGAAGGCTGGTGTGCTGCCTCGCGGAGCACCGACGGGAAGCACCGACATGAAGCGCCCTGACGTTCGTGAGCCGCCGCGATGCTCCAGAGGCGGTGATGCTCCGTGAACGCATTTGAAGTTCGCGAGCCGTCGCGAAGCTCCAGAGGCGGTGATGCTCCGCGAACGCATTTGACGTTCGCGAGCCGCCGCGAAGCCCTTGAGGCGGCACGCAGGTGCTGCTTCGCGGCGCCCCTTCCCTATAAATACTGGGCTCCCCCTGAGTCTCGAGGATGGACGACCCGACCTTTCGGCTTCTCCTCTCCCGAATCGCGAAGCGCACTTTGCCCCCGGGAATCAGGAGCTCTGTGAGGTACTTCTCCTTCGCGACACGCCTCTGCTTTGAATCGTTTTGAGCCCCTCGTCTAAGAGGGTTGCCCTTCGCGAAGCCCAAGGGCATTCGCGAAGGAAGGGGATTCGCAAGGGAACCCGAGCAGCCGCGGAGCACTTGTGCTTCGCGAAACACCCAAACCCACATGAGTGATCCTTATGCTAATGCAGGATCGCTCCACATCGCGAAGCCCACCGCTTTGTAGGACCCTCCTTCGCAAGGCACCCCTCCTTCGCGAGGCAGTGCTCTGTACCACTTCGTGAAGCACCTCCCATTCGCACCCGGGGTCCATGCTAAGGCAGGATCGCTCCACATCGCGAAGCACACTGCTTTGTAGGACTCTTCTTCGCGAGACACCACTGCTTCGCGAGGCAGTGCTCCGCGAACACTATTCCATTTTGCGAAGCACCTTCCATTCCCACCTGCGCCCTATGCTAAGGCCAAGGCGCCCCACTTCGCAAAGCTCACTCCTTTGCATAGTGACTCCTTTTCCCATGCAACCCTCCAAGTTTGCGCGATGTGATTTCAAAGTCCCATGGACAACACCACCCGTAGCGTTGCTTCGCCTAATGCTTCTTCGCATAGGCATGCTAACGTCTATTGCCTCTTCGCATAGCCATGCTAACGTGGACCCGTTGATGGTTCGTTCCACAACCCCCCTTGACCATGGCCTTTCTGGTACCTTCCATTCCACAAGAACCAGAGGGTACCGGTTATGTAAGCCCTAGGGGTGTGGAGTGAACCCACCTCGTCCGAGGTGTAGGACGTTAAGCTTCCAAATACCACGTCCTCAACACATGACGTTAAACTGTGACCCAACCTCGTCTCCCTCACGAAGGGTCCCTCCAGCTCGAACATTCGTTACACCACTCGTCTCCACGGGAATGGAATCAACCATCCACAAGGGGTGATATCCTCCTTTTCGGAGTGGCGTATGTTCTTAGGAGAAGGGCGACCCTAATTCCCCAACGGATGGCTGCAGCCCTCCATCTCCGTACTTCCCCACTATCAAAGTCGGTGGAGGGCGTGATATGGGATGAGGTACCTCCCATCATTGGACCAAGGTCCATCTTTCTCGCGCTTTGTCGCACCCTGGGCCTCCATCCTGGAGTAAGTCCCAACACCATGGGCCGCCTAACGCATGAGCCCATCTTCGCTTCTCACGGACGCATACTTCGCGACGTGATCGTCAGGTCCTTGCAACCTATTGTTTCTCACACCGAGCACGACTCACGTGGGCTTAGAGTGAGCACCGACCCTGGACACCCCTTTGAACTACGAGGACTTTGATCTGTGTCAAGGCATGGTACGTAGGAATCCTCCACGAGGTTCAAGCCCACCACCCGTCGCTCATTCACGTCATGTCCCATTCCGGTCCAGTGGTAAGCCATTGCGACCCATCAACCACTTCGAACTTCGGGGACGTTGATCCATGTCAAGGCATGGTATGTAGGAAGCCTCCATGAGGTTCAAGCCCACCTGTCGATTATTCACGTCGGGTTCCATCCTCGTCCAACACGACATTAAACTGCATTCTGGTCCAATGGCAGGCCGTTGTGACTAATCCCATATGAACTACGAGGGCTTTGATCCATATCATGGCATGGTACTTAGGAAGCCTTCATGAGGTTAAATCCCACCACTAGTGGACTCACGGGAGTTCTTTCACGTCGGGTCACACCCGCATCCCGCATGACGTTAAACTGCTCACTCTCGTCTAGCACAACATTAAACTACATTCCGGTCCAATGGAAAGCCATTGTGACCCACCCCTTTGAACTACAAAGAATTTGATCCATGTCAAGGCATGGTACGTAGGAAGCCTCCACGAGGTTCAAGCCTATCCATCACCCGATTAACGTCGAGTTCTATCCACGTACAGCACGACGTTAAACTGCCATTACGGATATGAACTACGAGGACTTTGATTCCCTACCATGGGGATATGTAGGAAACCTTCCTAAGGTTCAAGAACACCATTAGCGGATCTACGGGTCTGCTTTCACGTCGGTACACTGACAATTCCTGTCGGACCAGGGCCCACCCTCATGTTGGTTCGCTGCTGGCATTCATCGGACCATGGTCCACCTCCGTCGTCGCCCTTGCGATGGTACCCTTTCATTCCCTCCACTTCATTTATCCACTTAGCACCCATCCCAAAACTCTCCCGGACCATAGTATCTCGGTGAGACTGTGTCGGTATGACCCCCTTCACAGCCACCTATGGGCTGACCCGTCTCTGCTGGACGTTAAACTCGCGGCGTGCCCTGTGTTAAACGCGGGATGCTAAGGAAAACCTCAGATATGTGTCTATGACATAATTCCCTGCGCTCGATGTGGGATTCCTCGGTCCTCCACACCCTCGAGAAGCCCTGTAATCAGGGATAATAGACAAACACGATAGATTCCCCAGCATTCAGACACGCTACTAGTGACTCAACGTGACTACTCCCCCGACCGAAGGATTCTGCCCAGACCGGCCCCTTTGGAATGTCCCGAAAGAAGCAGTGTAATTAACCGGCATCCATGGAAACATGGCACTGGGAAGAGTTTCATGAACTACGTATTAAATCTATGAGGGAGACCCGGACTAGGTGACAAGTTCTGAGGAGGAATCCACGGAAGGAAGAACCGACATCCCATCATCTCGTTTCGATCAAGGAGAAGACGTACTTGAACAACGAACGAATGCCGCCCGCATTTGGAAAGCGGGAATGCGGGGCGACAGGCAATGCGTCCTCCACGGACAGATGTGCGCCCGCCCCGGCGAAAGCGTCGGAAACAGAAATGGTGAACCCAACATGAAATTCTTCTCCTCAGTATAGAGATTAGAAGCGCTCGAGTCACCAGTGGATTGACGTGTCACCGGATCCAGATATCTGGTGCCCGGTCCCTCCAGGCAAATAGCGGGCCTGTCGTGAAAATGACCAGAAGTCAGGGCAGTAGAACGTGGGGCATTCCGCCCTGCAGCGTGTTGGCGTGGATCCTTCTTACAAACGTGGAGAATGGAAGGACGATGGGGAAATGGTTGTCAGTCCTCTTCCCTCTCGGTGTTGATGACTTGATCCCTTTGTTTCTCAGGAACAGGTTGTAGTTACAGAGATGCGATCACCACCCGCGAACCTACGCAGGGGCATGGGCAGCATTGCCATAGCTACCCCACATGGCGCCACTACCGCCACGACGGCTGCCACATCACGGAATACGGGACGCCCACGTCCCCTTTCCCCATCAAAGGTCATCAAACAAAGGGTGATCAACAACCTCATGCGCATGTACGAGGAGGAAGGGGTCATCCCGACTAGGGATATGGCCCGCTTGGACCTGGAGGCCTCCAGGCCCCGCCGTCAACACCGCCCTAACAGGCCGCGCAGGGAGCCCCTGCTCCCCACCCTGACATTAAACCGTTTCGAGAGCCTATCCCCGGAACGCCTTGACGACTCCTCACCTTACGCTGATGAGGTGGGTGCCGTTCGGCTTAGCCCGCTCAGGGTCCCGACCCAGGGGCCCCAGGCGAGAGCCCCTGTCCGGCAATGCCAGCGCCGCCACCCGACTCCGCAGGGAGAGCAGGCAGCCCATGCCCCTGCACCACCAGCACCGACCCGCTTTACCCGACGTCAGCGCCGGGCCCAGGCTGAGGACGCTCGCTCAGGCGCGTCCACGTCGACAGCTACAGTGGCTCGAGCCACCGCCGACGTGCATCTTGGATCCCCCACGTGCACTGAGCAGGGGCACCCCTTCGCCAAATCAAGATTGAGACCCCAACCGCCCCATGGGGCAGGCTGGGTTGACTCTCCAGGTTGCATGGCCAAGTAGTGATCGCCGTGAGCCAACCCGCGGCGGCATCACCCCATACGGAGGTCCTCCCCGTAATTTTGCTCCACAGAGCGTGGGACTTCCCCGCTCCGAAGTTCGTCATGGAGGTACGCCTCGTGCTACCCCCATCCTGAAGGAAGACCTGCGCCACGGCAGCGACGGTCTGTGCGGAAACTTCTCTCGCGCCCACTATATAGGGTACGAAGCCCATTCTCCTGCCCCCGACGGCCAATCTGAAGGCATCGTGCATCCGACCCTTCTTCAACTTGGGGGTCCCCCCTATGTCCTCTCTAAAACTAGAGAAGGTACTCGTCACCCCAGCAACTCAAGGAGTGAAGGTCAGCCTCCCTCCACCCGCATTGATCATGGAGGTCCTCCCCATGCTCCTGCTAATCCCAACAAAGGTTCCGCCTACATGGGTGTTCGTAGAGGCCCTCCCCGCGTACCCTTCGATATTTTCCCTGGTTCCCCTCTCACCTCGGGCATCTCGGTTGGGGGCCCTCCCCGCCACGGCGCCAGTGTCGCCCCGAGACTCCATGATAGGGATCAACCCTGTCCCGAAGAGCCACCCCGGGGCAGGATAGCGGGTCGCTGCCGCCACAAGAAGAATCCTGGGAAATCCCGGGTGGAGATCAAACATGCTCGTTTCTCTGACTCTGAAGTGGATTACGACTCAGCCATGTAGCCTTCTCCCAGTTCCTCCGTATCAAGGACCGGGGTAGGAACCACACGCGTCATCCTCGTTCTCCCAGAACATGAGGTCCACCGGATCCCCATCTCCCTCCGCAGGTACATCCAGGAGGAAGAGATTCTTGGAATTTCGCAGGTCTTGACCGCGCAGTCACCACCATCGTCACCCGAAGCGCCCTCTACCTCTACTAGAGATCACGGAGAGCTATTTTGGGGGCTGACAGTGGTAGAGCAACGACATGAACAGGCACTGGTAACGGCGATTCATGTGCCTGAAGCAGTGGCTATTAGCCCGTCCTATTGTGACATTGTGGTCAGGTCACCTCGCTCTTTAGAGGAAGGCCCAAAATTCGGTGTCTAGTCCGCTCGCTCACCGTATTCTCCACCGCCGAGTTTTCTATCCCAGAGGTCCGCCTCGGTACTGCTACCGGTCCCTCATCCACCCCCGGTTGATGAGTGGGGCAATACAGGGCCAGACCCCGAGGCCAAACCCATGAGCTTCTGGAGTATTCTTGCATCGGACTACTTCCTAGAGAAGTTTTGGCCCACGGTGGTGCTGAATTTCCACGTACCCGAGTCTATTACCCCTAAAGAAGTGGGATGCTTTTGTCGAACCCTCTGGGCGACGCACTTCCGCCTCCGTTGCCAATGGGTGGTATACCCCAGGAGTCGAGAGCACTTTGAGGAGATTGGCGAGCAGTGTCGCCTGATCGATGCAGCCGCGCTCCTTGTGGCCCAGCACCCCGAGTCGCCAGGTCACCAGAGTTCCCTCGAACGAAAATTCGTTCAGAGTTTTAAAGCACTCCGCAAGATCGTCAGGGAAGCCACCCCCCAAGTGCAAGTCCGTGGTTGGGGACACTATGTTGCCCTTCTTTTGGATCCTATCCGACGGCAACCCGATTCGCAGTGCGACATCGAGGACATGCCCTCGAAAGGAGTCGCGGTCCACATGGCCGACATTGTGGACAAGGAAGACGAACTTGAACTCCTTGATGGAGACTTCCCCCCAGAGGGCGTACCGCCACTACTGGACCCGTCAGGGAGAGTTACCTGTCAGCAGAGGAACCTGCTAGGCCTGCCCGTACCCACCGAGTCGCTGTTACTCAGTCAAAACACCAGAAAGGGTAAAGAGCAAGTCGGAGCTGTCAAGAACTCCGACCCGTCCGCCTCTGTGCAGAAAACGGACGAAGATCCCGAAAAAGCCGCGTTACGCCAGTAGCTTTCCGAGCAGAAGAGACTGGTTGATGAACTTCTGGCTGAGCGCACCACAGAGCAGCGACCCGACTATGGTGATCCCAGGCTGGGGCAGCAGGGGCAGGAACAGTTCCCCCCAGTGAGATGCCTTCGGGCAACCCTGATCATGCTACTGCTGCAGACAGGGCAGAAGCTGGGACGTATGGCAAGAGGGCGCAAAACGTTTCGCCAACCCCTCCTGAGCGACGGGGCAACCCGAAGAATCCCGTCCGGGTTCTCCCGGTCGCCCCGCAGGTCGTCCGGCCAGTTGACCCACGAGCAGCTGATGCAGTCTACCGTGTTGAAGAACCCGGTAATGCACTGGTGGTTAGGGATCCCCGTCAAGACAAGGACCCCCATTGAGATGACCTTATTGCGGCACTCACAGCCCGTCTCGAAGCGTTGGAGATGCGGGAGGTGACGGTTCCGACAGATGGCAAGCCTTATCCCGCATGGGTGGATGATATGCCCACGCCTCCGGGTTTTGGGAATACCACTTTCTCACCCTTCAACGGGATAGGGGACCTGCCACAGCACTTGGCACATTTTTCTTCCAGGTGTGGCCCCATGCTGGGTACCCCGGCTCAGCAAGAAGCCGCCAAGCTCCGATGCTTTGTAAAGACATTGGAATGTCCGACATTCGTCTGGAACAGCCAGCTCCCTACCAGATCGGTGACCGGATGGGAGGATCTCCGCCGGAAGTTCCTGTTCTTGTTCAGCTCCACCACGCGGAAGACCAGCATCGCGGACCTCTTCATGTGCAAGCAGAGGCCTGATGAGCGGGTTGTAGATTTCATCGCCAGGTGGAAGGTACATACGTATTCTCTCGACATGCCACTGACTCAGGAGCAATTACTGACGATGTGTGTGGGGAACGTCAAAACGGAGCTGGTACCCTCCTTGATTACCCAGAACTACCCTCGAGGGTTCAGTGATTTTTCAGATAAGGCTCAGTGCCTCGGGGAAGCCCTGTAACA
This sequence comes from Viscum album, assembly GCA_963277665.1. Taxonomy (NCBI): domain Eukaryota; kingdom Viridiplantae; phylum Streptophyta; class Magnoliopsida; order Santalales; family Viscaceae; genus Viscum; species Viscum album. Next base: position 407,409,120 of record OY728128.1, on the reverse strand, counting down.
GGCTAGCCAAGAACGTTGGTTGCCCCCTATGATCCCGGCCAGGAGGGCCGCCAGGGCTGAACCTGCCGTGGTGGCTCAAATAGAATCCCCGAGACAGATGGCGTTGCTGCCGGCGGCACCGCCCCCGCGACCCCGCAGAGGTCCTCCACCTCAAACACAGGCTCCCTCCCAGCAGCGACCGCCTCAGAACCGATAGGTTCCCCCGTGCAATGCGCCACCGCCACCAAGGCAAGGCAATCAGGCACCGCCTCCTCGGCAGGCCCCTTCGGCACCTCGTCAGGGCCAGGCCCCCAGGGCCCCCTATCCGGAAAGAAGACACCTGACTTATTCGTTTAACGAAAATCAGGTCCCTGGTTATTTCCGAAGTGCTCTAGAGCAAGGGATAGTACGCTTGCCCGAGTGCAAAAGGCTGGAAGAGGAAAATATCACTGATCACCCCAACTACTGCCCTTATCATAGGATCCTAGGGCACACCCTTAAGCAATGCAATGTGTTCAAAGACTGGCTTCAAGACCTGGTCAATAACAACGTAGTCAAGTTGGGCCTGGCTCCAGCCCAAGTGGCGGGTGTCTTTGCAGGATCTGAGATCAGCAGCGACAACAAGGGCGAATGGCAACATGTCCCCAACTGCGGATCCCGGAAATACGATGACTGCATAGCTCGAAAAACTGTCACTCATGCACATGGTATCATCCGAGCGTGCCTGAAGCAGTCGAATCCTTCAGAAGAAATGGCTGGCACCTCCGTATCGTCTTCGCAGTCGACCTCTTCCCAAAAGGGCAAGCAGCTGCGATGCATGAAAAAGCAACGTGCACCACCGGGGCCGTCGTCATCCCGCACATTCAGGGACTTTTTGCCCCCTGAAATGGGGATTCCTCCCAGAATCCGCCTAGTGGCGGAAGACTCCTCGAGCGACAGTCAGGGTTACGCTTCGGTCAACACCGTGGGGCTGGTAAAGCCCTATATGACCCCCGATGAGGGGGAACTCCAAGAGAACCTCCCCAATGTTTCCAGCCGAAGTCAACGTCAGTGGAATCACAACCGCGCTGGCCATCGAGGTACGTCTGCGGGCACCTTCAGTCAGGCTGTGCACGCCACTGAGACTAGACAGTAGGCTCAGCGCAGAGCTCAGCATGTGCAGCCCCATCTATCGCCCTCGGCTTGCCTCCACTACCGTTTGTTCTACTAGATCGGGGAGAGCTTCCTCGTTCGTATGACAGTCAGTCTTCCCCGGCTACAGGCCAGCCTCTGCTACCCAATCCTACTCCGGTGACTATCCTCCAAGCTTCTACTAGCAGGCAGCAGGATGTACCCAGTTCTAGTCGACCGCCAGTTCAACCGGCAGGACCCATTATGCCTCCAAATGCCGAAATACCCCATGTAAGCAGAGGTTCGCGTTTGGCACGCAAATATGATGTCCTAAAGCACCTGGCTGACATTATGGCGAGTCTCTCCATCCGTGAGGCCCTGCGCCTGTCATCCAAGATGCACGAGGCACTTGCTGAGGCCCTAAGGAGCCCCCTCCAGTTCGAGACGGAGGTCGCAGCTGTAGAGGCCTTCCATACCGAGACGATTGAAAACACCAAGTGTCAGGCGGTTATCTCGTTTTCTGGTAAGGATGAGGACCCTCCCATACAGGGGCACATTCTCCCACTGTACATCACTGGCCATTATAATGGCATGGAAATCCGCCGCTGTCTCGTTGACAAGGGTTCTGGAATCAATCTAATTCTGACCCGGACGTTGCGAAAGCTGGGTCTGTCTGAAGGTGATTTGACTCCCTCTAACCTCAGGATCCAGAGGTACGACAGGACTGAGCAAACTCCAGTTAGCAAGATCCGCCTGAAGACTCAGTTCAGTGGCTTACATGCCAGCACCGAGTTCATGGTCGTCTCTCAGGATACCGCTTACAACGCATTGACAGGTAGGCCATGGCTCCATCTGCATGCAGGGATCCCCTCGTCGTATCACCAATTCCTCAAATACTCCCTCAACGGTCGAGTAGGCGTGCTCCAAGGAGATGCGTCCCCTTTCGCTTCATGTGAGGCCAGCTATCTGGATGCGGGTTATTACAAAATTAAGGATAAACAAATCCTGGTAAGTGAGGATGGACCCGCCCCGGTCATAGGTGATCCTTGGGCAAGCATGGATGATGCCTATGTCCTTCCGATACACCGGTTGGAGGCCATGGCCCCCGACATGGGGCAATGTTTTTTTGTTTCGGGTACGCATGGAAGGCATGTTCCCGTGTCCAAGAGACGGCGGAAAATCACCTCGTACTCCTACATCAACCAGGCTTAGGTCATCCCGGAACCTCCTACCCCTGTATGGTGCCGGGACGTCAAGCTCATGACGACGACGGCGTGGCCCCTTGGGCTGGAGGCCAGATGGGATAGGATCAAATGCATTCATTGCTATGGTCTCAACGACATGCGAGTCTCCCGATATGACAACCGCTGCTGCCCAAGCCAGCACCAGCTGCCCCTCGGGTTTTGAGAGCCCAGAAGTATCTCCCGTCGCGGGAAGTTCCCCCACGGGTGGGGAGGAAGACTTGGAGGATGCTCCCCCCGCCTTTGAAGAAGGCGTCTCTGCCATGGTTAATGAATTGGTACAGGTGAACCTTGGTAGCGAGGTGGATCCAATGCCCACATTGATCAGTGCGGCCATGACCCTCGAGGAGCGGCAGCGGTACGTAGACTTCCTCAAACAACACCGTGATGTGTTTGCTTGGAGTTACAACGAGATGCCAGGACTGGATCCCCAGGTAGTCGTTCACCGTCTGGGCCTCCCGACAAAACATCATGTGTTTAAGCAGGCTCCCAGGAAAATGCACCCTTCTCATGGTGCCATGGTTGAGGCCGAAGTTGATAAGATTATCAAATCCAACTTCATTAAGGAGGTCCAGTACCCCAAATGGCTAGCCAACGTTGTGCCGGTGAGGATGAAGAACGGGAAGATCATAGTCTGCATCGACTTCCGCGATCTTAATCGCCACTGCCCAAAGGATGACTTCCCACTCCCGGTGACGGAGTTGTTGATTGACGCCACAACCAGATTCCAAGCCCTCTCTTTCATGGATGGGTACTCCGGGTACAACCAAATATGGATGGCCCCTGAAGACGAGGATTCCACTGCCTTCAGGGCTCCCCAAGGTACCTTTTGCTACCAGGTCATGCCGTTTGGTTTGAAGAATGCAGGTGCCACTTATCAGAGGGCCATGCATCGCATATTCAAACCGATCCTCGGGACATTGGTGGAATTCTACATGGACGACCTCGTAGTCAAATCACATCAGCACCAGGACCATCTCAAATACCTCGAGAAAGTGTTCGGTTTCCTTCGTTCCCATCGCCTGAAGATGAACCCATTGAAGTGTGCCTTTGGTGTCACCTCTGGGAAGGTCCTGGGCTTTATTGTCAGATACCAAGGTATCGAGATCAACCCGGAGAAGATCAAGGCCATCAGCCAAATGCCTCCCCCGAGAAACATTCGGGAGCTTCGAGGACTGCAAGTCCACCTAGCCTATATATGCCGATTCATCGCGAATCTGGCTGGCAAGTGTAAGCCCTTTTCCCGGATCATGAAGAAGGGTGCCTCCTATGAATGGGATGAGAAGTGTCGGAACACTTTCGAGGAAATCAAGCATTATCTGCTCCAACCTTCGGTCTTGATGCCACCCGTCTCTCGAAAGCCGCTGGTCCTTTATGTGACCGCCCTGGAAAGATCCCTCGGCGCGCTGCTCGCCCAGAAGAATAACGAGGGCACTAAGAACAGTCTCTACTATCTCAGCCACATGCTTCTCGATACGGAGGTCAGATACTCCCCTATCGAAAAGAGCTGCCTTGCGCTCGTCTTCACCGTGCAGAAGTTGCGCCACTACCTGCATCACCATGAGGTGCAATTGATCTCTCGAGTAGATCCACTGAAGTACATCATGAACCGCCCCATGCTGACTGGCCGACTAGCACGGTGGGCGGTGATTCTCCAGTAGTTTGATATCAAGTTCGTGCCTCAGAAGGCCATTAAGGGACATGCATTGCTAGACTTTTTAGCTTCCCATCCAACCTCCGCGGATCAATCCCTGGACCTAGACTTCCCTGACGAGACGATCCTCTCAGTCGATCATGCTGTCCCGTGTTGGCAAATGCATTTCGACGACGCCTCCCAGAGCCCCACCGGTAGAAGGCTCAATGACCCCAAGCTCAACAGAGTGGGTCTGGGTATTGTCTTCATTACCCCGATGCAAGCCGTCCTGCCATACTCGTTCTTGTTGTCAGAAGGTTGTACGAACAATGAGGAAGAGTACCAGGCTCTCATCAATGGCCTCGAGTTTTCCCTTGAGATCCATGTCCCCCATCTACATGTGAAGGGATATTCCGAGCTGGTGATCAAATAGGTGAATGGCGACTATGTCATCAGGAATCTAGAGCCCGCACCATTGCTGGAGTACACCCTCCGCCTAATGGCCGAATTCTCTTCTCGACCAGAGGTTACCCATGTCCCACGGTCGCAAAACGGTCAAGCAAGCGCCTTGGCTGGATTGGCCGCGCCGCTCGCAGAACCCGAGAAAGATGATCTAATCATACATGTGGCACACCGGAGAGTCATTTCCCCCGTCACCCAAGAGGACGATGATGGCCTGCGGGTAAGTCATCTCACCGCGGGACCCTCTATATCAGGGATCCTGGGCTCGTCAGATACAGTGGTGGAAGCCACTCCCGACTGGAGGGCGCCTTTTGTTGAGTATCTCCAAAATGGTCGCCTCCTGGAAAATCGGGCTGAGCGCGAGCGAATCCGACGCCGCACACTTCAATTTACCCTCCAGAGCGGCCCCAGCCTTGAGCAGATCCTCTATAAAAGGAGTTTCGATGGTGTCCTCCTCCGTTGCATCCAAGGAGTAGAGATACCTCAATTCATGCAAGAGGTTCACTCCGGTTCTTGTGGCGCCCATCAAGCTGGGCCGAAGCTGTCCCATCAAATCTGGAGGTTAGGGTACTTCTGGCCCTCCATGATCCACGATTGCATTGGGTATGCCAAAAGATGCCACGCGTGCCAAGTACACGCCAAATTCTTGCATCGGCCGCCAGAACCCCTCCACCCCACCAGGTATTCTTAGCCATTTGCAGTATGGTGACTTGATGTCGTGGGACCGTATCCACCAGCAACAGCCCGCGAGTGCAGATTCATCTTGACTACTACAGATTTCTTCTCCAAGTGGGTGGAGGCAGTTCTGCTCAAAGAGGTCAAGGACCGTTCTATCGTTGACTTTGTGAGCTCCAACATCATCCACCAGTTTGGGGTCCCTCACGCCGTCCTCACTGATAACGGCACCAACTTCCGAGCGACTGACCTGAAGAAATTGTATGCCAAGTACGACATCCGGTCGAACCATACTTCCCGCTATTATGCGCAGGAAAATGGACAGATCGAGGCATTCAACAAAACCCTCTCTAACATTCTGCAGAAGATGGTTGGCCAGAACAAGAAAAGTTGGCCGGACAAGCTCCCCAACGCCCTCTGGGCATACCGGACGACGAAACGCAACTCCACCCAGGTGACCCCATATTCCCTGGTGTATGGAGCTGAGGCCGTCCTACCCATTGAGATCCAGCTGCTGTCGCTACGCACTACAGTTTATGATCACCGGACATCAGATAAGGTAGCCAAGATCCATCTAGCAGAATTGGAAGCACTAGACGAGAACCGACTTTGTGCCCTGCACAATCTGGAAAGGCATCAGGATAAGATGGTGAGGGCCTTCAACAAGAAGGTTCGTCTTCGCTCTTTTCTACAAGGTGACCTGGTACTGGCCCTTCGAGCGCCAATGATTCCCGGTAGGAAACCACCCAAATTAGAACCCAAATGGGAAGGCATTATATCATCCATAAGGTTTACCCCAATGGAGCATACTCCTTGGTGACCATTGATGGAGAGCATATAACCCCTCCCACCAATGCCAAATTCCCCAAACGATACGTTTCCTAGGGCGAGAGGGTCCTGCATGACCTTAAACTGCACATAATGGTCCTGCACGACCTTAAACGGCGTCCACATCCTGCAATACGATAAACTACAAAATAGTCCAAGCTCTACGAATTTAAACTAAGATCTCCCCCGTCTCCACCGTGGGACGTTAAACTGCAAGCCAGTTAGGCCTTCCTGTCCAAGTCTTAGCCCTAGGCCCCTTGGCCTCCTTGGTCCTACACGACCCTACACTGCGACTTGGTCCCGCACGACCTTAAACTGCATCCTCATCCACTTTTCAAGACGTTAAACTGCAAGCCAGTCAGGCCTTCCAGACTAAGGCTTAGCCCCAGTCCCCTTGGCCTCCTTGGTCCTGCACGACCCTAAACTGCGACTTGGTCCCGAACGACCTTAAAATGCATCCTTGTCCTCTTTTCAAGACGTTAAACTGCAAGCCAGTCAGGCCTTCCTGATCGAGGCCCAGCCTCGGGCCCCTTGGCCTCCTTGGGTCCCTGGCCCCCAGTCTCCACTACGTGACGTTAAACCACAAGATGGTCAGGTCTCCCTGACCACGGTCTTGCCCCAGGCCCCCTCGTTTCTCCCCGATTTACCCTCTTATGGGATCGTGTGGTGTGGTGTTGGACTACGTCCTCATTCACGAAGGATTACTTGTCGCACAATACACATTCCCGAATGAGATGCCCCTCGTCCCGCATGATGTTAAACTGCATGACAAGAACTACGTGTGGCTTGATTACCATTTTCATGGGATACGTAGGAATGCTCAGACACCTCATCTCGAGCCCAGCCCCAAGCTCTTCTCTTTCATTATTCCCCCTTGGGAATAGTTTCCTCGGAGGCTCCTTGTGTAGCGAGGGGAATACGACCCCACTAGCATAAGGATTGTAAGGGTCGCACCATGTTCCCACTCCCGTTCTTCTATCCTCTCACGTCCTTACCGCATGACGCTAAATTGCATGGCCTTAAAGAACTAAGTACAGCTTGATACCCATCCTAATGGGATACGTAGGAACGCCCAGATATTTCGTCCGTTGGCCCCACCTAAAAGTCGAGATCTTCCCCTCCGGTTAAGACACGGCAGGGTGCACACTTTTTCCCCAACTCACATCGAGCATGCATCGACCCGACTGCACATTCCCCCCTGGAGTTGTTTTCCCCTTTCGTGGATGGATAAAGCTATGCTTCACCCACTCCTTGACTGGGATTCCATCATTTTTCATACCCAGAGGGACCCCCATGAACGGCCTGGATACTACGCCCAAGGGCTCTCCTACCGATACGGGCCAACGCCCCCGAGGGTTTTCAAGCAACAAGCCGATACAAGTCCCGCGTTGTGAATTTGGTCAGCGGTCGACACACATTTTTTTCTCCCATGTCAGGTTACCATAGGAACGCTGTGTTTCGAACATGGTCAACAGTGTCCTGGACCTTCGGGTCCACCCCGAGATGTCCCAGACATCGAGTGCAGTGATTCATTCTGCCCCATCACGAGGTGACAAACTTCCCCCAGGGAGGTTCTAGCAATCGGGCACATGACTCAGTTTCCCCTAGGGGTGTATGGTGTGGTGTAGGACTATGTCCTCATCCACGTCGGGATCATGTACCATGTCGTACGACTCCCCTTACGAGGCCCAGCCTCAGGCCCCTTGGCCTCCTTGGGCCCCTGGCCCCTCGTCCTCATGTAAGACATTAAACTACACACCAGTCAGGCTTTCCTGACTGATGCCTGACCTTAGGCCCCTTTGCCTTCTCGGGTCCTCGACCTTCGTCCTCATGTAAGAAGTCAAACTGTAGACTCGTCGGGCCTTCATGATTGATGCCTGATCTTAGGCCCCTTGGCCTTCTCCCCAATCACTCTCCCGGAGTGTACGGTGTGGTATGGGACTACGTCCTCATTCACTTCGGGATCATGTACCATGCCGTACGACTCCCTTTACGAGGCCCAGCCTCAGGACCCTTGGCCTCCTTGGGCCCCTGGCCCCTTGTCCTCTTTGCAAGACATTAAACTGCAAGCCACTCAGGCCCTCCTGACCGAGGCTCAGCCCCATGCCCTTTGGCCTTTCCGGGCCACGGCCCAGAACCTATCTTATGGGATCATATGGTGTCACGTAGGAATACATCTTTATTCACGACGGCTTCTTTACCATCTCTCTTGTTTAGGGGTATACTACTCCCTTACTCGTCCAGTATGACGTTAAACTGCGTTTCAAGAACTACATGTGGCGTGATTCCCATCCTCATGGGATACGTAGGACTACCTGAACGTCTAGGCTTCGGGTCCAGCCCCATACCTCGGGAATTTTCATCCCATCTAGGCCCATTGGCCTACCCTTCCTCCATGAGGGGGATTATGTGGTGTGGTGGAGGACTACGTCCCCATTCACGTCGGTTTCGCAATGCCTACGCCATATACCTCTCCCTACTGAGCTATTTCGTTGATCCCTCTCCGGCAGTTCACCGATGTGCCTAAGAGTACTCTGGTTTATTATCTGGAATGCCAAGCTTTACTCGGACACGTCCGCAATGCCTTCCAGGCATTGTGTATCTCTGCATCAGGGCTTCCATCATCATTCACACCCGGAGGGACCCCCATGAACGGCTTGGACACTACGCCCAAGGGCACTCCTACCGTTACGGGCCAACAGCCCCGAGGGTTTTGGACAAAAAATCGATAAAATCCCGCGTTGCGAATTTGGTCAGCGGTCGATGCTCCTTTGTTGTTCCCACCTTGGGCTAGCGTGACATGAATGCTGTGTTTCCACCATGGTTAACAGTTTTCCTCTCTCGCCATGCCAACTCATTAGGCCCAAAATGTCGGGTGCACAATTCACACCCTTCATCACTTCACCGTGTCCAAGTAGAGTCTCGGAACACTCGGTACATTTCCTCTGTGCATGTCTGCGCATTGGGTGAAGAGGTCGTGTCGAAGGTGTCCTTCAGGGCTCTCTATCAACTCCTGTTTGGGCTCCTCCCAAGTATTGTTATGAGGATACCCCCCTTGTTTCCCACACCAAATTTAGCTCACGTGGGCTTAGGGATTGGGTTGACATCTGTGCTTGCTTGGGAAGTTTCCACCATTTACGGTCCGAGCTCTAAGACCCTAAACTAAGATTCTCATCTGGAACTATGTGTGATTCCCATCCTAACGGAATGCGTTGGAATGCCCAGACCACCTGTCTTTGGGTCCAGATTGAGTCCGACAAATTCGCCTCTCTAGTCCTACCTTCAGGACCTCGACTACGGGACTGCGTGGTGCAGTATGGGACTAGGTCCTCATTCATGTCGGGTTTGCAATGGCTACACCACGCACGCCCCCATTCTGAGGTTCAGTCCTCCTATTCCTTGACCTGCATGACAATAAAAGGCACCCTTCAGAACTACGTGTGGCTTGATTCCCATTCTCATGGGATACGTAGGACCACATGAATGTCTCGGCTTCGGGTCCAGCCCCACCTTTTAGAGATCTCCTGATCTCCCGGTCACCTAGGCCACTTGGCCCATCCCTCTCTATAAGGAGGATATGACGGTGTGATACAAGGCTTTGGGCACCATGCCCCCTTCTCCCGAGAATTCCCCATCTCTTGGTTACCCTCAAGTCGAGTCCTTCGACCCCTTGTAGTGGTTCACCCATGTGTTAAGAGTACTCTGGTCTAGGACCAAGAGTGTCAGATTCAACTTGATCAAGGTCCTTCCACTTGTCAAGCTTCATGTTCCCCTCCATTCGGGCTTTCATAACCTTTCACACCCGGAGGGACCCCCAATAACGGCCTGGACACTACGCCCAAGGGCTCTCCTACCATTACGGGCCAACGCCCCCGAGGGTTTTGGACATCAAATCGATAAAATACCGCATTGCGAATATGGTCAGCGGTCGATGCTCATTTGTTTGTCCCCATTTTATTCTAACGCGACAGGATGCTGTGTTGCGAACATGGTCAGCAGTAATCTTCTGTCTTCACGCCAGCCCTTTCAGTCCTCGAATATTGGTTGCACGATTCACATCATTTTCCAACCCATCATGTCCAGGTAGAATCTCGACACTTTTGGCACTATCCCTCAGTACACCTCTGCATGTCAGGGAGATAAAGCTACAATATGGCGTCCTTCAGGGATCCCATGGTTCGTGGTCCTATCATACGACCCTAAACTGTGACATTATCGTCCTGGCTGCATGACGAAAAAATGGTGCTGCATTGTGGTGACCTCGTTGTAGAGGACATCACGTTGGGTATTGGTCACGTGCCATGCCATTTCTCAACGCCCATCACGGCTTGATTATTGTGGCGACATCACGACCTACTATTCTAGGTTTGCCGCTTCACAAAAAAAACCATTCACCTTGAAGAACAAACAAGATACATCAAATTTCGCTTCGTTTAGTGCTTGGGCCACGCCCACACTCCCCTTTCCATCTGGCACTGGTATCCTACCATGTCACCTCCCAGAACTATGTATGGCATGATTCTCATCCTTATGAGATACGTAGGAGCGCCCGGGCGCTTCCCCGTGAGCCCAGCCTAACCCTTGTGTTCGGCCCCTCGACTCGAGCATTTTCTCAGAGAACGCATGGTGTGGTGTGGGACTCCATCCTCATTCACGTCGGGTTATTCACCCCACCACACACACCCCCTATTCCCATTCATTCCAGGTGTCTGAGATACTCCACCATGTATCCCATGTTCCCCTTACCCATCCATGGTTCGAATTCTATCACCCTAAACTAAGATTTCCCTATGGGAAAGGACTCTTCTCCCCCTATCTAATACGTCTCGTTGCCGTATTCGGATGTATTTCGAAAAAGAGCCCTAATTGTGAGATTTTCATGGGGAAATTCCCCTCATCCCATGACCAATCTTTGTGAGCTCGCTATTTGGATCCTCATCCTCTTCCACATCCAAAAGGACCCTCGAACGACATGAATGCTAGGCTTAAGGGCTCTCCATGAATGTTAGACCTAAGGGCCCTCCAATCGTTTTGGGCCAAAGTCCCTACAGATATTTTACAACATTTGTGACATGGTCCCGTGTTTCGAACATGGTCAACGTTTGAACCTCATTTGTCTGTCCCCATTCTAGGCTAACACAACAGGATGCTATGTTGCGAACATGGTCAGCAGTAATCCTCCATCGTCACACTGCCATCATCGTGACCCGAATCTCGAGCATCATGATTCATGCATTTCCACTCCCTCATGTTCAAGAGGAATTCCATCATACTTTTCTCTTTCTCTTCGCGCGTCTAGGTGCACTAAATGATCGTGTTAGTGTCATTGGTCCGGTATCCACCGAGCGTCCCTTTTCCCTAACCTTCCCCTTTTGTGTCGGGAAATTCCCACCACTACTGCTTGTTTCCCACACCGAGCACGACTCACGTGGGCTTAGTAGTTTTGGCAGTATGTGTACCAACACGGCCAGGCTCCTCATCGTCCTGCATGACGTTAAACTGCATTTCCATAACTACGTACGGCTTGATTCCCATCATTATGGGATACGTAGAGACACCCCAACATTTCACCTAGGGTTTAGCCCCTAGAATCACAAAATCTTGTTCCTCCCCATTTCCAGCCCTCTGGCCTGACCCCTCGGGGAGAACTATGTAATTGCGATTCTACCCTGAACAAGTTCAGGATGCCCCAAGATCCCATTGGGATGTGACAGATACACTCGCCAGAGAGGCCCTATCTGGAAGAAAGAATGATCCAGGATTAGACCGATGCGCCCATCTGGCGTACTCCCACCACGGTGGTGTAACTACCTAAGTGTTGGATTCTGTTTGAACAGTCCATCACTCCATATTCCATGCTTTGCGTGCCCCTTATTCATACCCTTGTCCTCTTTCATGTCTGAAGGAACCCCCTAACAGCCTGGTCTTATGCCGCATCGGCTCACCTACCGTACTGGGCCAACGTTCCGAAAGACGGGTCATGTCTGGAAGCACCCCCTAATAGTATGGATGTCTGACCTATAGTCCGCCTACTATCCTGGGCCAACGTCCCGAAGTATTGATCGAAAACACTTGTGACATGGTCCCGTGTTTCGAACATGGTCAACGATCGACCCTCATTTGTTGTCCCCATTTCAGGCTAATGCAGTAGGGATACCGTTTGTCTGCCACGGTTAACGGTTGTCCTTTATTGTCACGCCATCCCCACAGTGTTCCAGATTTGGGTATCGTGATTCACACTTCCCATTTTCATCTGTTTGGACCGATTTCAGTGCCCCTGGCGTTTCCCTGTTCGTGCATAAGAGCACGCTAAAGAAACGGTAATTTGGCTATCTTGGAATTTCCCTTTCCGATCAAGCCAACTACCTCCTGAATCTCACATTGGGCTCGACCCATGTGGGCTTGAAGGATTGTCGTTGAACGTCCGTTAAACATTGCAGGGATGTAACAAGGCAATTCATACAATGGAAATCGTGCATGCAACGACACTCAAAACAAAGGAGAAAGAAAGAGTTGAACCACTAAAGTACTAGTAAAAGGTTTCTTCTGGGTTTGTTACAATACCCAGGGGTTGACTTCACCCATAGATGGGTTGAACCCGTAAAAAGAGCGTTGCAGCTCCGCCACCCGCTGACTTGCGACGTCCAAGGCCTGTTGCTGCTGATTCAACTCCTGCTCCTCTTCAGCAGCAGCGGGACGTAATTCGTCAACTCTGGCTCTGGACCTTTCTTCCTCAGCATGGACGGCAGCCATCCTTCCAGAGGTCTTCCCCATAAGCTCCTCAGCCTCTGCCAGCTGGGCCTTCAACCGTGAGACCAGCTCAGACTACGTATCAAGAGTGGCTGAAAGCTCGTTGGCCCAGATCTGCATCTGTTGGACCTCGCCTTCAGCCTCCTGGAGCTTCTTAATGCTGGTCCCCTTCCTCCGCTTCCATCCCACGCTTATTCCACGATCATGCTCCCGGATCTTCTTAGCCATAAGATCTCGGATGAGCGCGTGAGGGCGTTGGGCATCCACTCCCCCGGCACACAGATCGCGCAACCGCGAGCGGAGTCTATCCATTCCGGCCAGCCATCGCGCTTGGGGAGTGTCCCTGATAAAGCGCGTGATCAGCTTCCACGACCGGCGACGGACTATGCTGTTGTCTTCCTCGTCGAAGGCCGTTTCGTCCCAGTTCGTGTGATCAGCAGGCTTGTACGCAGGATATGCCTGCAGGAACTCCTCGGCAGGATCTGCATCCAGCGTTGAATCCGGCACGACACCTAGTGCTGGAGCAGGCACATCAGGAGTAGGGCCCGCCGTCCGATCCTCGTCATCAGACTCCACCTCGATGACTTCAGGTACGGCCCCGCTGGTGGTCCCGCCAATGATGGTGTGCGTCGTAGCTTAAGGAGGTGGGGGGACTATAGCCACCATCACCGGCATGCCCCTAGGAGGGATGCCACCAGACATCCCGACCAGTCTTGCTGCAGCAGCCCACGCCAGTCGGAGAACTGTACGACAGAAAGGGATATAAACGTTAGTTGGCAGGAATAGTCTACATATGATGACAGGGGAACCAGTGGAGGAGACTTACAGAGATCGACCTCCTGGCGCTGCTCTTGAGCCGGTACCAACGGAACCCCGAGACGGGGCCCTCCATATATTGTTGGAAGGTCTGGAGATTCTGGGAGAGCCTCCACGGATACTCTAGCCCCACCAAACGCAGAACTGGACGCAGCCATGGGCGCGGGTTCTAAAGATCCCGCATCATCACCCGCCAAGGGGCGAGAACGAGGCATGCGAAGAAGTTCCTCCTGCATGACCTAAACATTGGTGAGAAGTCCATGGTGACCCGTCAATGGATCGTAAGGAGAGAAGTACGGAATGCTACATCGAGAGCCTCCGCGAAGTTGTCAGATTCTGAGCCTCGGTCTCCGACCTCTCCCTCCTCCAGCGGGCTCCCTCCTCCAGCCTCATCCCCCCGAGAAGAGTCCTCTGATTCCTCCTGCAAGGGGATGTGCTCCCTGAGATCAGTAGCCGATAACTGCGGGGGGACCGTCTGGTTCAACATTAGCCTCACCCGGTCTGTCATTGGGAGAGGGCCACCACTGGAGTGGACGTAACCCTCCAGCTCATCCAGATACTGTTCTGCCTCCGCTGGAGACACCATGAATCCAACCCGAACTGGGCCTATGCCCGACAATTACATCCTGAGGCGATTCAGGTGGGCCCACATCTCAGGTGGGCTAAGGAACTGCCGGTTGACATCCCAAATGTCCCAAACTTCCGGGAAGACAGCATCTTCTGCCATGTCGATGTGACGCAACCGCTTTCCAGGAGCCTGAGTGGATATCCGATGAAATCCCCTCGGTGGTCGCCCCTCTGAATGGCCCTGTTCTCCCAGAACCACCAGATCCACCATTGCTGTCAAACCCTCGGCCGGTGCGGGTCTCGCCGTCATCACAGCCTCACTACCGCGAGCGGCCCTAGCTGCCCTCTGACCTCGACCTCGAGATAGAGGAGACCCACTGTCACCGACCCGGATAGTTGATTGCTTCATCATCTCTACTGGGTATGCAGCCTCCCAACTGATGGCGTACTACTTCACCAATCCGAAAGCAGCGGTGGATGGAGGCAAGGCAATCCGCATCTTTCCATCTTCCTGTGTGAACATGAGCCACAACTGCCTCATCACACACGGGTGCTCCTCGTGGCTCACCTCCCAGTAGACCTGCGGGGTCAGCCGCTGGAGGCACCGGAACTGCCTCGCAAAACGATGTGGGGTGTACGGTTCGCAGATTGGCTCATGATCTATCCGAGCCACCAAAACTCCACCTTGTAAGGCTAGATGGTAAGCCCGATGTTCTTCTGTTCCTCGCCCGTCGTCAGTAAGTATTCCCGTCGGCAAAGGGAAGGGGTGGAAATTAAACTCATCCGCCCTCCACACCCGGTTCAGTACCATCGGGACAGGCAGTTTGAATGGGAAGCTCCCAACTGCGTTCAGGATGGAGGGGCGAAAGTTCGATCCCGGTGGCGAAATAGGGTTTGGATACTCGTAAATCCCCCTGATGTGCGCTGCGATCCACCAATACAGGAGGTGGAAGGGCCCACATATCCTTGGTGGCTTCTTTCCCTCACTAATGTTCTGCAGCATTCTGTACAGTTTGGTGAGCATCGGAATCCCCAGGTTGATCCGCTGCCCCATGGCCAACATCGACGCCATGATGAACGATCTGGGCCGCACCCCCATGCTCGTATCCCTCACCAGTAGGATCCACCCACAGATGAGAGCTGCGATGAACACCGCTAGCCTGACTATCGTCTGTTGTTCAGTGCTGACACTGAAACCCCAAGTATTCCATTGGCTTTCCTCCAAGACCCACCAATACGAGTGCCCCTTGACCCGTTGAGCCGCCCTCAGACATGTTAAAGGCCTCGGTGGGAACTCTCGTTCTTCTGGGAAGTTTAGGAAGCGTTTTAACCATCTCTTGAAGTGGACATCCCTCAATGCCTCCTTGTCCTCTCTAGGGACGAGCACCATCAGCGCTGAAGCCAGTCGCGGCATTTTCTCCGGATCCTCCCATGCGCTGATGACGGGGAGTAATTTGTCATACATGGCCCCCAAGATCGGGACCCTGGAAATCTGGTGGACATCCCACAAGCTGATGCCCACCTCCCCGTGATGAAGGTGAAAAGTGTTGGTCCTGGACGACCATCTACTCACCAGTTCCGGCATCAGCTGCTTCGATTGGTAAATATGGAATTGGGAGGCCCATGCCGCCTCATACAACCCCACTCTCCTTAGCTCGGCCCGGAACTCCTCGCATGAGGTGCCTACCCAGTAGGCCCAGGCCCAGTCATCGGTAAAATTGATGACCTGACGTAGGTCCCACTCATCGGACCATCCTTTCCTTGGATCCTGCAAAGCCGCCTTCAGCATGGTGCGGTAGAGAGGAGGGGACGTCTCCGGTTGCAGTGGCCTCCCATCGATATCATTCACATGGTTATAGAGACAGTCAGCATTGATGGGTGTTGAAGTCCTCCCGCACATGACCATCAGCCGCCCTGATCCATTGGTGCTAGCATGGTATGCTCCTGAAGAAGCAAGCTGGTTCGTCCCTGCTCGCCTCAGGGATGAAGACGTCATCCCTCAGCCCAAAGCCGTACAACGGCAATTTCTTGCACTGCGGATAATCCCTCTGACCTTCCGACAGCGGATCTGTCAAAGAAGTGTGGTCTGAGTGGCTCTGAACCATCTCCCCCAAGCCTGGACGGTTGGCCATCTCGTCCCGATGAGCAGCATCTGCAAGTACTCCTAGCACAGCCTCTTGATGGGCCATTTTGATGTCGACCCTCAGAAAAGTTTTTTTTTTTCAAATCGCGATGCTCAACCGCGAAGATGAATCGCGGAGTTCGACCTCGAAGTTGAATCGTGAAGATCGGTCAGGAGACCAAGCTGCGAAGTATGGCCAAGGCCGACAAGAAGTTCGCTTAGCACGGACGCGGAGCCAGAGCCCGGCGGTTCGCCGTGAAGCACGATTCACGGAGAGCTATCGCGGAGTACGTGGAGCTTTGCAAAGTCGAGAGCACAAAAGACAAGGATTCACGTGAATAAAAAAGTGGTCGACCCCCCTACTTATAGGCGGCGACCCCAGAGCATCGCGGCGCGCCACCCCCTTTGCGGAGCATCGCAGCGCGCCCAGATCCGTGATCCCATTCAGCATCGCGGGCCCCCTTCGCAGAGCGGCATTGCGAACAACCAAGAAATTTTGGCGATTTTCCCTCAGACTTCGACCCTTCGCCCTCCGCGGCTACAAGTCTGAGGGGGGGCATTTGTTGGCGCCAAAATATGGCCCGAAAGAAGAGCAACAAAGAAGGCTAGCGCGCTGCCTCGCGGAGCACCGACGCGAAGCACCGACGCGAAGAGCCCTGACGTTCGCGAGCCGTCGCGAAGCTCCAGAGGCGGTGATGCTCCGCGAATGCATCTGACGTTCGTGAGCCGCCGCGAAGCTCTAGAGGTGGTGATGCTCCACGAATGCATTTGACGTTCGCGAGCCGCCGCGAAGCTCCAGAGGCAGTGATGCTCCGCGAACGCATTTGACGTTCACGAGCCGCCGCGAAGCCCTTGAGGCGGCGCGTAGGTGCTGCTTCGCGGCACCCCTTCCCTATAAATACCGGGCTCCCCCTGAGTCCTGAGGACGGACGACCCGACCTTTCGGCTTCTCCTCTCCTGAATCGCGAAGCGCGCTTTGCCCCTAGGAATCATGAGCTCTGCGAGGAACTTCTCCTTCGCAAGATGCCTCTGCTTTGACTCATTTTGAGACCCTCTTCCGAGAGGGTTGCCCTTTGCGAAGCCCAAGGGCATTCGTGAAGGAAGGGGATTCCCAAGGAAACCCAGGCAGCCGCGGAGCACTTGTGCTTCGCGAAACACCCAAACCCACACGAGTGATCCTTATAATATGGCATAATCACTCCACATCGCGAAGCACACTGCTTTGCAGGACCCTCTTTCGAGAGGCACCCCTCCTTCACGAGGTAGTGCTCTGTACCACTTTGCGAAGCACCTCCCATTCACACCCGAGGTCCATGATAAGGCATGATCGCTCCACATCTCGAATCACACTGCTTTGCAGGACTCTGCTTCGCGAGAAACACCTACTTCGTGAGGCAGTGATCCGCGAACACTGTTCCATTTTGCGAAGCACCTTCCATTCCCACTTGTGCCCTATGCTAAGGCCAAGGTGCCCCACTTCGTGAAGCTCACTCCTTTGCTTAGTGACTCCTATTCTTGTGCAACCCTCCAGGTTTGCGCGATTTGATTTCAAAGTCCCATGGACAACACCACCCGTAGCGTTGCTTCGCCTAATGCTTCTTCGCATAGGCACGCTAACGGCTATGGCTTCTTCGCATAGCCACGCTAACATGGACCCCTCGATGGTTCTTTCCACAACCCCCCTTGACCGTTGCCTTTCTGGTACCTTCCCTTCCCCAAAAACCAGAGGGTACCGGTTATGTAATCCCTAGGGGTGCGGAGTGAACCCACCTCGTCCGAGCTGTAGAATGATAAACTGCCAAGCACCACGTCCTCAACACATGACGTTAAACTGTGACCCAACCTCGTCTCCCTCATGAATGGTCCCTCCAGCTCGAACATTCGTTACACCACTCGTCTCCACAGGAATGGAATCTCCCATCCACAAGGGGAGATATCCTCCTTTTTGGAGTGGCGTATGTTCGTAGGAGAAGGGAGACCCTAATTCCCCAATGGTGGGCTGCACCCCAGCATCTCCGTACTTCCCCACTATCAAAGTCAGTGGAGGGCGTGATATGGGACGAGGTACCTCCCATCATTGGACAAAGGTCCATCATTCTCGCTCTTTGTCGCACCCTGGGCCTCCATCCTGGAGTAAGTCCCAACACCATGGGCCGCCTAACGCATAATCCCCTCTACGCTTCTCACGGACGCATCCTTCGCGACGTGATCATCAGGTCCTTGCAACCTATAGTTTCTCACACCGAGCACGACTCACGTGGGCTTATAATGAGCACCGACCCTTGCCACCCCTTTGAACTATGAGGACTTTGATCTGTGTCAAGGCATGGTACGTAGGAAGCCTCCACGAGGTTCAAGCCCACCACCTGTTGCTCATTCACGTCGGGTCCCATTCCGGTCCAGTGGTAAGCCATTGCGACCCATCAGCCACTTAGAACTACGAGGACTTTGATCCGTGTCAAGGCATGGTACGTAGGAAGCCTCCACAAGGTTCAAGCCCACCTGTCGTTTATTCACGTCGGGTTCCATCCTCGTCCAGCACGACATTAAACTGCATTCTGGTCCGATGTCAAGCCGTTGTGACTAATCCCATATGAACTACAAGGTCTTTGATCTATTTCAAGGCATGGTACGTAGGAAGCCTTCATGAGGTTCAAGCCCACCACTAGTGGACTCACGAGTCTGCTTTCATGTCGGGTCACACCCGCGTCCCGCATGACGTTAAACTGCGCACTCTCGTCCAGCACGACATTAAACTGCATTCTGTTCCAATGGAAAGCCGTTGTGACCCACCCCTTTGAACTACGAAGACTTTGATCCATGTCAAGGCATGGTACGTAGGAATCCTCCCTGAGGTTCAAGCCTATCCATCACCCGATTCACGTCGAGTTCTATCCACGTCCAGCACGACGTTAAACTGCCATTCCGGATATGAACTACAAGGACTTTGATTCCCTGCCACGGGAATACGTAGGAAACCTTCCTAAGGTTCAAGCCCACCATTGGCGGATCTACGGGTCTGCTTTCACGTCAGTACACTGACAATGCCTGTCGGACTAGGGTCCACCCTCATGTTGGTTCACTGCTGGCATTCATCGGACCAAGGTCCACCTCCGCCGTCGCCCTTGTGATGGTCCCCTTTCATTCCCTCCACTTCATTTATCCACTTAGCACCCATACCGACTCTCTCCCAGACCATAGTATCGTGGTGAGACTGTGTTGGTATGACCCCCTTCATAGCCGCCTATGGGCTGACCCATCTCCGCTGGACATTAAACTCACGGTGTTCCCTGTGTTAAACGCGGGAAGCTGAGGAAAACCTCAGATATGTGTCTATGACATAATTCACCGTGCTCGATGTGGGATGCCTCGAGCTTCCATGCCCTCGAGAAGCCCTGTAATCAGGGATAATAGACAAACACGACAGATTCCCCAGCATTCAGACATGCTAATGGTGCCACAACGTGACTACTCCCCCAACCGAAGGTTGCTGCCCTGACCGGACCCTTTGGAATGTCCCGACAGAAGCAGTGTAATTAACCGGCGTCCATGGAAACATGGCACTGGGAAGAGTTTCACGATCTACGTATTAAATCTATGAGGGAGACTCGGACTAGGTGACATGTTCTGAGGAGGAATCCACGGAAGGAAGAACCGACATCCCATCATCCTATTTCGATCAAGGAGCAGATGTACCTGAACAAGGAACGAATGTCGCCCGCCTTTGGAACGCGGGAATACGAGGCGACAGGCAGCGCGTCCTCCACGGACGGATGTGCGTGCGCCCCGGTGAAAGCGTCAGAAACAATTATGAATAAAAATTGTATTCATCATTTTTCTCCTCGATATGGTTACATCAGATTATAAAGGTTAAAAATTATTTTATAGTGTCAAAATGTCTAACATGAATATAGAATTATTTTGTTTGATAGTAATTTTATTACAATTACCATAAAGTCTAAAAAATATTAATTTCATTCAAATTTACATTGAAAAATGACACCCATAAGAATTGAAATAATGATTAAAAAATTTATCTCCATTTTTTAAATATAGATAATATATTTTCATAATGAATAAAAGAGTATGTCTTATTTTTTTATATTGTATTTGAAATAATAATAATTTTTTTCCATCATATTAAATAATTATTAAAATTTTGTAACAAATCAATTATCTTACAAATTATTCTACACAGATATAGTTCTTGTGAAGGAAATAAGAAAATCATGTAAATTTTTTATAAAACATTAAATATAATAATATTTGGATTGGTTATTACATTAAAAAAATATTTAAACTAAATATATAATTTTAAAATAATATTATAATTAAATGTTTTATTGAAATTATTTTATTCTAATGCATAAATTCAAAAAATTGGGATAAATTGAAAACTGACATTAATGGTTTATTAAGTAAAATAATAATTTATTAAGTGATTTAAATTTTATTAAAATAATATATTCAACTATGTTGTTGGTATAAAGATTCACATAGAAATAATTGTCTATTAATAGATAACTAGGAATTTTATATTAACATTCATTACCCTTAAATAGTTAGAAAAATTTGGTATCACGATAATCACTCAAAGGGTTGATAGGGGACTAAAACTGTGAGATAATTAATAAATATTCACCTGAACTTGTCCAATATTAATTTAATGAGATTATTTAAGAAGAAACTCACACAATCTTTAAATATACCATTTTTTTCTACTAGTCCAATAAAAATAATTAAAATTAATTTAATTCCTTATATAAGTCACATACTACCCCTACCCTCACTTATGAATTAGAAAAACTTATCCTCTCTTCGTAAATTTTTTTGAAAACTATACTTCACCAAATATATTCTTAGATCTCTATAAAAGATCCCACAAAACATCTTTTAGATTATGATCTCACCAAAATAAAAATCATAGATTGGTTAATGTGTAAGGGAACATGGTTATCTAAGATAAGATATAAGTCCTAACTAATTTATTTTATGTTTATTTAATCATATGTAATATTAAATTTTTCTTTATGCATGGTGAAATAATAAAATAATTACCTTTAATCGATTTAAAATTTATTTTTATTATAGTAAACACCATTAGAATTCAATTTTATTTATAATTTGAAATGTAATCTTCACTGATGTGTAAGCGTGGACTTCCACCTTTGAGAAGCGATGTACCCATTTTTTTGTCACCATATCACAATGATTCTTGACATGATAAATATTATCAATAAATGATATTTTCACTGTATAAATATAATTCTTTAATGATAATATAAAATTTATTTTCTAATCATTCCATATATTGAAATACGATGACATCATTCATGACTATGTTTGCACGACCACCTCCAAGAAGCGATGTGATTATATTTTTATGTATGCCATTATTTGAAGGGTTAGTTATGTATTATATATATATATAATTTAATTATTAATATTATATAGATAATTTAATATGCATCACTTTTTACAATGGTTATACTACGAAAACATTTTTCGGACTATAAAATGTACTGCGTCAAAATGTATAATGTGACAATAATTGAGTATGAAAATAAAACATGGCCATAAATCAAAAAAGGGTTAATGATATTTGAATTAACACTAAATGGTCTCTTATAAATTTAAATAAGTAATAAGAAATTATAATTTAGGAATATAAATAGTGTTTCTGACAATTCCGTCTCACAGAAAGGGACACAATACATTTAAATAATTATTTTAAATGTACTAAAGATTTATTTTTGTAAATCCTTTTCATTAATTCCCATATATTTAAAATTACATTATGGATGTATTTAAATAAAAAGAAATTAATTAAAAATATCATTTTTTATTTAACATTCATTCAATGGTTTCAAATGAAATATGGTAAATATTTTAAAAATACCATTTTGACATTATTCATAAAATAAAAAAGTAATATTCTATATTAACAAATATTATTCTGAAAACTATTATAGTGTTGTTACCAAAATATTATGTTCAAGGTAATTTATAATAATATTTTTCACATTAATTAAAAACTCTCTGATAATTTGTCCTAATTATTTTAGTTTAAAAAATTCTCAGTAAGGAAAAGGGTTAAATAATCCAACAATAATGTTTTGTTTATGCTTTCAAACATATATTTTTATGAACCTAATGGTTAAAATTCAAAGATTAATTTTTTATATACATGTTATGCTTATAGTTTTATTTTTATTTTGAATGGAAAGACTGATATGGAACATGATTTTATGTGAGAAAAAAATATACTAAGATAATTGGTAAGACCGCTATTTTACTCCAAATAATTGGGTATAGGGGTTGAGTGAACCGATTATTGGTTTCACCAAATTCATTATTGGAATTTAACTTGTATCAGATTCCATTTATATGAGAGATTCAAAGAGTAATATAGAAATGATTTCCCAATACACTTATATGATTTTTGTATTAATTGTAGGGTATTTATATAAATCGTATTTTTACAAGAAAACATTTTAATCTTTTCTGTAATGAAAATATTATGTGACTTATCGTAGGCAAAATGTATATCATTATGAGAAAAATAAAATGAGTATTAATTATTATGATGAACTACTTTTGTGTTTAAAAATTTCCATTAGTATTATGTTTGATTTTATTTCATAAAAATAATTATAGAGTAAATATTATTTTTATTGGAATGAAAATGGTTATTTTATTATAAATGATTATTATGAAAATTGAGACATTTTATAATCTGTATTTATAGACTAACTAGGTTCATTCTTAATTTTTATATATCCCATAATATTATTTTGCTATCATATTACTTTTTCTAATGTTATTAATATGGTTTTAAGTATGATTATTGAAATATATGAGGTTGAGATAAAAATTATGACTATATTTCAGTGAAAAAAAATAGTTTTATCTTAATGGTTTTGTATTTTGGGAAAAATTATATAGAGTTGATGATAACATGTTGTAATATATAGGGTTTATATATATCATTTAAGATGCAATTATCATAAATATATCCTAAAAGATCATTATTATTCAATAAAAATTATTTTATTTTGAATACAAATGATTATTTAATTTTTTAATGATGGGTGAAAATAATGATAATAAATATTATTGATAATGGTTTAGATTTTTAAATTTTATAGTTTAAAATATAAATCGGAAAAATATGTCTATAAAAAATCTTCAAAGTCAATAATCTATTTCTATCTAAAATAACATTATCTGGTCAATACCTATCCTCATGAGCTCATCATCAGACACCATAGGCTACCAATTAGAAGAATGGGTCTTGACTACAACTATTAGTCAACTATATACCCATATAAAATTTGATATAATAACAGAAAGAAGACATATCGTCCAAAATGATAAATTAGATTACATAGAATAAAATAATATGAAAACAAATTATAGTTGAATATAGAAGATTAAATTCACACAATCTCATGTTCAGGACTACATACAATTTCTAATCACACACTAATACACTAAAAAATAAAATAAATTAATATAATGAATGAATGATAAAGAATAATACATAAAAAATAATTTCATAATCAATTGATTCTATCAAATAAATCCAACTAAACAAAAAATCATGATTTTCTACCCAACATGAACCTGATAGCAGTGAATATTTCTCTACTACCTAATATTCATGGCTAACTGAGCATGGTGTTTGTATAACTAATTATAGTAGAACCAACATGATCCAATACATTTATAATTATTGAAGTGTAATATAAATTAATTTCTTATAAAATTAAATTAATAAACTACTCATTTGTAAATATATAATCATTATCATTCTTTGGTTTCAAAGTATTCACACAAGATCCACCCAAAAATGATTGTACAAGTGTTAAAGAATCTTTGAGAATATACCCACAATTATATCCCATTGGTATAATCTCACCTCTAATGATATTATATCATATTTACAATCATGGGTTTATCTACACCCTTCTATGTAAGCTGGTCAACAGGAATCATAGTATATAATCTACACACTACTAGGAAAGATAGTAACTTAATTTCATAACCACACCATTATATAAAAGAAAGTCTTTTAAAATACTAGAGGAATATATACACCCTACTCTAAAATAATGTATTTAGGAAATTCATATATAAAAACAACCACTTTAATAAAATGTATTCATCGATAAACTATGTTTCATAACCTCACTATGATGAGAAAGCATGTCATCGAGATACACTGGGGCATATCATTACCCTAATAGTAATGAAATTAATATGGTTACTAAAGGGAATCTATAAACCCTGTTATGATAGAAATACACATAGTATCACATACATAGGCTATATCAGAGGAAACCATAAAATAAATTCCATATATCTACACACATCGTGGTTGTAGGTGAATCCCACTCTAATAACCTCATGGAAAACATCTCAATGCGGTTTTCCTACTGTATGATCCAATTTCACGAATCATGGTCACCCTCTAAAGTATATTTAACGCCATAGATTATTAGAGTCATATTATATCATCTTAAATTTGGGTTCTAAGTTGACACTGATAATAATCATTACCTATACCATCACACTCTCTCTCCCATGTTAATATACCATTGG
This sequence comes from Viscum album, assembly GCA_963277665.1. Taxonomy (NCBI): domain Eukaryota; kingdom Viridiplantae; phylum Streptophyta; class Magnoliopsida; order Santalales; family Viscaceae; genus Viscum; species Viscum album. The sequence continues at coordinate 407,384,333 of OY728128.1, read as the reverse complement.
GGATGTATTTGGGGTCCCCTGGGGAACACCATTATCAAAAAAAACTACATGGGTTGCCTACTAAAATTTACATCAACCAATTAAACACTCACCACTCATAAGTAACAACATCCATAAATATAATCATGATCACATCAGAGTATTATTAGAATCTCAAAAAACCTATCATGATCTTATCTCTCAAGAGATGTAACAATTACCATCTTACTTCACTCTCTATCTCTAGTTAGTACTCTAAAACAATGATTCCATAGTCCATATATCGGATACCTACCCATGTAATCAAATATCATTTTTAAAAAACATTTTACTGATACACATCTCAATTATAGTGAGGGATTTTAGTCATACTAAGTCTCTTAGATATATAATTTGTTGACTATCTATTTCAATACATCACTTAACCAAACATTGATTGGACTAAGGTAACCCTTAATGGTCCAAAATGTCACTATGTTTATTGCAATATCACCCATTCAGTTTTGTATTACAATGTATAAAACATAAAAAATGCCATTCATTTGGTGAATGATGAATCTATCCATCAAAAAAGTGTTGATGAGGGGCCTTGTATACTTTTTATGATCATTCATTGGCCATTTATTTAAATTTGACAATTCTTTTAAACATAATGGTTGATCCCCCAATGTTTTTATACAACACATATTGAATTCTATATATAAAAAATTGATAATAACAAAGGGGTCTTTCCAAGGAATAACCATCCTTAATTATGATATTATTATCTATTAATCACATATCAAATATCATGGATTTTTCTAATTGAAGTTTCACATTACCTCTATAACATTTATCTTAGACCATAACCCCAACTAAAAAATTATGACAATTTATAATTAACAATTAAATATAATGACAACAATTTATATATAATTTACATATTAAATTAATAATTCAAAATTCTATAAAAATAAGTAATATAAATTTATGTAATTAAGTGATTACACACATATTATTAGACATCTTGGGTGTAACTCTAATTCCATCCCTAAAAAAACACCCAACATGCAACATTAGTTAAATCATGTAATAAATTTTTTTTTACTACAACCTCCAAAAAATTGTATTGCAGTGTAGCTTCATCCAAACAATTATCAAATACAAGAACTTTTTATTTAGAGTTATCCTTTATCCATAATTCACAAAATAACAATGAAGAAGGATTATTTACATAATATTCAATGGTAATTTTCAATAAAACACACATAAAATCACAATCAAATCAGTGAGAATAGATATAATTAAGGTTATAAAGAGAACAAAGATGAACCACACCATAATTTCAAAACAATAAATTTAAAAATCCACTCTTCCTTATGGTGGACTAAATAAAAATATGGAAGTTATATCCTAGGATCCACCAATCAAAATAAGTAATGAAAAAGGTTCCAATTCACTTGAATAAATTTATAGTTAATGTAGATAATTTACCAATAAATAAATGCACTAGGTGAGAGAATTGACATCCACTCTATTCATCAGCACACTGTGATACACCATATTTGTCCTTGATAGATATCAACATACCCAAACCCTAGATCCTCATATCTCACAATTTTGGATATTTACATCGACCAACCAATTCGGTTAGTACCACACCATATCCCCTGTTACATATAATTTCAACTATTCCTTAATATCCCATAGACAAAATTCCCTCCATCGAACTATGTGATAAACCTGACATCACTAAAAATTGTTTATCAATGTCCATGATGAAGTCCATAATAAGGGCCAATAAAATTTTCAAGAACCATATCACTCATCCGGCTCCAACATAGTGAGGCACTACCTCACAGGAACTTCCATCAAATTTTTCCCACAAACCACACAATGTTAAATGTGAATTTTTATTCCCACCTCCCATATCACCTATTAAATTATCCCTTAATCTGTGATAGGGAAATAAATAAGGGAAATACACTCACCCATGGTTGGAGGATCTCTAGAAATGATTGGTCTAAACGATTTTTCGTTTTTTAGTTGGGATGTTTCAACCAAATGGTAGTAGTCTTTCCCAACCTCTCATTATTACCCACAAAATAGTAAAAATAATTTTTCCCTCATTACATGTCCAAAATAAATAGCTCATGATCATAAACTCTACAAATCTAAATTTCAACATCACCTAGAAAAATTAACCCTTTTCTAAAAAAATAAAATCCTTTAAATATTTTCTTAATGTTGGTATATGTTGGTATTTTAAACCTCCATTGAATAATACTACTCATACCAACTATTTCTTAATGTATTTTTAACCACATATCATTTAATATATCAGTTTTCCATTTATATTCATCTCATTGTATTGTACTCTATAATTCAAAAAGGTCTTCTGGTTTTTCACTCCAAAAATTAGGATTTATATTGATAAAAAACAATCACACTACACATTACCTTTTTCAATAATAATATGGTACTTAACCACAATCATTTTAAAAAAAATCACCACCATATCCTAAACCAATTCATATCCTACATAAAATGATACCCACACTACATTGGAACCTATATTGACTCATCATGAGATTATATTTTCCCCATCATTCAACATGAATAGAAAAATATATTTCTAATTTTATGATGTTGAGATTATTTTGTTTCAGAAATAATATCACAAAATTATAATTTGAAAACCAGAATAGTTCTCAACTTGTATACCATTCTCAAAAATTGTTTTCCACAGCAATCGATGCATAATCACATCACGAGATCCAAATGACATTACACCTGATGGAATATCAAGCTCATATTAACCCCCAAATTGACGTCTAAATTTTACACTCACTACATTTCCATAGTTTAAACCACATCTTACTAAATCACCTATCATGATCCAACTATATAAATAATTGAATCTATTATCTGAATCATGATTCGAGTACATCAAATACATGATGATCCTCATGTAGACATATGAAATACCATTAATACCTCATTAAAATTATCAAATTTGGTATTGACAAAAGAAGTAGATAAAATCAAATCCATCCACACACTACAATATAAGGACAAAATTTACCATTATACTACTATTCACTTCACACACATGACACTGTTAACAAAAGTAATATTCCATTAATATTCCATGATTTGTCCTTTACTACATTTAATTATTGAATGTTTCTATATCAGACATACCTAATATCAAACCAAAATTCTCAAATTCTACACAATTCTATTGTTTACCAAATTTAATACTAAACACTACCTCTATTTATTCATGAAAACATTTTAACATGAACTGTTGACCAATGGTGACCTTCCAATAATATGTTTTCCTATATAGTTCTAACTATGACCTATCCCCATATCCCTTTGTAGTACATTTTTTTCTGAAATTTTATTTTCCATACTATATCACTACATTACATTCCCAATGTCAATATTGAGAATATGAGATAATTTGATGCTTTATCAATACTCATAGACATCCATTCTTGATAATTATCATTAATTTCATCATTCATCATCCTCTAAATAGTCACTCAGTGGTCTATATTCAATATCATGAAATGTAACGTGCGTATAAAACACATTTCACATTAAACCCAAAAGGAGTATCATTTGATAAAATCAAATCTGATATACTAAACAGTGAATTTTTTGTATTTATTCTTTCTTAAAACATGGATTATATTCCAAATATAAAATGACCAATCATCCTTGTTATTTAATTGTAATTTATCCATGACACAAATGATGATACTCTTAAAAATATGGAATTTATGAAATTCTATGATCTACCAAATGGGCCCCATAGAACAATGCCATCTAGAAATCTAAAGGTGTATGCACATTTCCTCACCATTCCCTATAAATAACATGAAGAATCATTTCTGTAAAGCACAAGAATTTTCTTACAATCAAAAACCCTACCTTGGAATGAAATAATTATTTTCATGGTTCCCACAATTTCAGAATCATAATGTTTCTTCATGCCTACGCATACACCCAGTGGTATTTCTCATATACCTATATAAACACCCAAATAATATAATAATGATTTCATTTTCTAAGAAAATAACATACCAAATATACATCAGTCTATGTTTACCAGTATACATTGAATAATTAATGTAATATGAATCTCCCACAAAGCTCCTTAATCCAACCCACACTCTTAACAACCCACATGAAACCGATATTTTCACAAATATCTAAATATATTAATGAAAACTAATTTATTAAACACTCAATGTTTGGTTTTCACCTATAAAAAACAATATCCACATAAATAATTATTAGCTTACTAGGTAAAAGATTCACAGTGAGAATATTTTATGGAACTTCCCCCATATGATTCATGATCTAACACTAATCATCATTGGCAATCCATATATTTTAACCACCCCATTACAGGTAACTAACTCTTCTATGTACTCAAAATTAGATAAACCCATGTTTAATTTTATCAAGATGACCATTTACATAAGGGTTTGTTAAGTGTAATTTCACCAATAGTCAATATTAAAAATTCCATAAATGTTTTCCATGAATGTTTAAGTAATTAATATGACTATATTTATGGAACATTCACAATTTAACCATGTACATTTATTGTCCAAATGATGTTTTTTATGTATACATTATATAGGTGGATTTTATATCACTCAAGGATAATAATATTTTATATAACCATGATATATTATCAGATGGTAATATAGTATGGTTTGAATGATTTGAAAGTGACAAACAAGTTATCTAGGAAAAAACTGTATAAGTTATTGTTTAGAAAATAAATATTTGATAACTCACCATCAATAACATATATAAAACATTGGTATATATATCTCATGGAATGACTTAGTTAAAAGAGTAATTCATGAATATTTTCCTTCTCAAAAAGGGGGTAATAATCATAATTACCAATCCCATGTGTGTCACACTAGGGGGAATAATACAACTACAAAAAAAGATATGATGAATATAAAAAATCTTATCCATAGTAACTATGACATTTAATTGAGTTTTTTTGTGATAAATTCTAAGGAGGCCAATCAAACACACTAAAAAATTATTATATCTCATACCTACTATCTCAAAAAATATTAGTACACAACCAAAAAGAAAACAAACCATGTGATATATTTTACATTAATTATTTAATAACACATCAGAACATTCGCACACTATTTCACTCTAGTAATGCAACATTCTTATACAGGCCCTCATGCATAAATACATGTATTACAAATGATTCCATATAGTATATAGGTTCAAGGGTGTTACTCTAGGGCAATTACACTGCCATTCTAGAGTTCGAAATTATAAAAAAATACAATCATCATTTTAATTTATAAATAATTGAACATAGAAGAAATAAATTAGTATCATATATAATAAATAATGTTTGAAGAATATAATCACATAAACAAATATTAATTCCTATACATAAAGAATAATTTTACATAGGAATGATTCTGAAAAAAAATGATGATGAAATTAAATTTATCAATGATTTTGGAAAATTCATAAGTTATACCTCTTATATCTCCAAAATATTTCTAATATTTCCAAATTATTAATCAAATATGGGAAAAATTCAAAACCTAAAAAAAGAAAAATGAATTCTTCTTTATTTTTAATGTTCCATTGGGGATCAAGTGGGGTGTGGGTACATTTCTGAAGGGTTCTAGGAATATGGTCCAATAAATAGACCGTAATTTCAATGTATGTTGTTTTGAATTATTATAATAATAAAAAATAAAACATATGAATAGTGAATTTGTTTCCACTTTCAATATTCGGTTGATTATTTGACACCTAAGATTAAAAAAAAATCATTGACCAGTGTCACATAGTCTCTATGCTTACTCTCGCATATAGAACCTCACTGATGATTTACATAAAAAAGGAGAATTTATCATTTAGAAAATCATGTGACATATTGCAACCAAAAAAATAAAGAAATTCACCTATAATATATGAAACATTTACAAATCATTCAGATGAATTAATTCACTAAGATATATAGGGATGAATGTAAATGATTCATATAAATAAAATAAAATTAAAACTATTGGGTGGGGGGTTGATAATCCTTTTAGTAAATAAATTAATTATAAATTTCTTTATATAACCACAACATTCCAGGAATGGAATTTATCCAAAAACACAACAGTGTAACTACAACTTATTAGGAATTAAATTCATCTAATAATATAGGGTAAAATTGAAAAAATATTTTGGAATGTAATTCATCTTGTTATTTCGGTTTACAATCATGCCATTTTTATAATTAAAGTCATCTAGAAACAAATGGAAATATATTCACCGTGTAAGAAAATAATGTATCACAGTAGATGATATGAAGGGTGGATATATGGAGAAAAACAAAATAATCACATATGTATTCATATATTTAACTACAGAGTATTTCATAGAGTAATAATCCCATATAATTATTCTCAAGTTGGTATACCTTCTTCCCAGTCCCATCTAAAAATCTGAGGTTATCAAATGAAGAACACAAAAAATCTTTAATTAAAAGAACCATTGCAAGATCATTGTTTATTTACATTCGAAGGTAACCCATGAATCATCACCACACAGAATCACATGCACCATATATGGGGATAAAATACATTACCCCCATGTAATTAAAAAAACAAACCTATATATATTTACTAATATGAAACACCAAGTTTTTATTGAAATTTAGATATACCATAAAAAAATTAGTTTTTATTGGTGACCACTAAAACATAACTATTTAAATGGACATTATGAAAATGATTAAAAAAGTTAAGAAATATATATAAAGGAAATAATCAATAATTTTTTTGATAAATTCTTAATAAATATATACCCAATTATTATTATTGTAATTTTATTCTTCAAAAAAATGTTTGAGTCAAAATGGTTTTTTTATTATCCTGCTAAAATAATATAATAAATTTATTTTACATTTTAAAATATAATTGGTAAAAATTATATAATTTTTGAAATAAGCATGTAAAAATTATTTTATGGGAAAATAAGGAGTTTTTTCTGAAATATTTTATTTTTCTATGAATTTTGAAAAATACTGATATATAATTGAAATTTTTATTTAATATTATAGTACTTACAACGAAAATTTATTTTATGGTTTATTTTAAAACTTTATTTAGTTATTTTTTTATTAAATATAATAAAATTATTTCCATTTTAATGAATTTAATAATTGTATATAGTATAATCACATTTTACACTAAAAATGATTTTCCTGTAGAATTGTATTTGATGCATCTATTGAGTGTAATATTAATTTTAAATCATCAATTTTTTTCATGAATCTTGAATAAATGATTCAAAAGTAGTAATAAACTACTCCAAATTTAATAAATATTAAATTTTATTTTAGTTATTATAAATCGTATCTATAATATACATTTAAAACCATATAAAGTGTTAATCAAATAATTATTTTCACAAATATTTTGATTTGGAATTGAAACTCATCCTAAAAACTAAAATTATCCTATTGGGTTAGCGTAGTTTGTCCATTTAAATAAAATTGTTGAAATATTCCCAATTCAATCATTTTCCTGGTTTTTCCCTTTATAATTATAATGTAATAGATAAAGTTAGACTTGAAACATTATTACATCTAATTATGATAATATTTTTGTGACAGTGATATAAGAAAAATATGTTTAGTTATAATGGTTCATTTTATATATATTTTTTTCTTATTTTAATTTATTCCTAATTTTTATAAAATAAATATTTACAATAAAATCTTATACAACTCTAACACAGTATTTATTCAATTAATAGAAAATTAAAATAACATATTAATAAACTATAAAAATTAAAATTATTGCAATAAATATGTGTTGTTGGTGGAATTTTGAAGATTAATATAACATTTTTGGTATGTTTTAAATATTTATCTTCTAATTCCATTTCATTCACGTTTTTCTCAATGTCATTTAAATAAATAGTTCTAAAAATGAAATCAATTGTATTATATAATAAATAAGATATTATTAAAATTTTTATGATTTTTAAAAATTATATATATATAAATTTGATTGGTATTATGGTTAAAATATAAAAAAAGGTGTATTTACATTTAAATTGGCCTTTTATTATAAATTCATAATCCACAATGTTTAGAACCATCATAATGAAAGAAATTGTCAAGTAGGCTAAATACTAGTTAAAACACAGATTTAAAGGAAAAAATAATTCCATCTATTCATGTTATATAGAATTATTGTATTTATAACCATTATCATGTTATCTTATAATTTATTTTGGATATTTTTTACATCTAAATTAGTTTATATTAACTTAAATTTTTTTGAAATTTTAAAAGTGCAAAATCCCTTACATACAAAAGGGATCCTCCCCTGTTATTTTTTTCACTCATAATGAAATATTTTTTTTCATCCATGACATAATAAAATATTTTACATAACTCTATTACAATGTCAAAAATCATTGGTTTTTATTATAAAAACCATCTTGGAAGGCATTTGTTGTAAACCTAATGAGGTTGTCACAAGAATATGGACTATTAATTATCAAACATTTTTTTCATTATTATTATTCTTCCTTAATATTATATTCATCCATTAAAATATAATAATATAAGAATCTCATATATAATAATTTCTTATTATATTAACGGAATATCCTATATCTGTCATGTCTTCCTTCAAATGTGAAATCGAACTATCATACATGTGTGAATTGGACTACTTCCTCAAGGACCGATGTAATTATTTCCAATCATCGTATCTAAAAATACAGTCTATTATATATATATATATATTACAATTTGGGAAAACTACTAATTTTTAAAATTAATATATATATATATATACATATTATTACCTCTCCATTCATTGAATGATGATAATGTCATTCATATGTTTTTGTGGATTTCCACCACTATGGAGTGATGCTATTAGTTTTTCAATAAATTATATAATTTATAGTATATATAAGTGTATTTGTAAATTAATAAGTTATTTATATTTAATTTATAATTTTTTAGATATAAAAGAAAACAAACACTATTTCAATCATGCTTGTAGATAACTAGAAAAGTTACTCATGAGTATAGAAGAATTATCATCTCTATAATTGTAACATAGTGAATTTTTTCATTATAGAAACTAATGTATGGTTTTAAATTTAATATTGAGGCATAAATTTAGAATAATTCCATTATTAACATTCTATAGATTATGAAAAATTTACCAGTTTTATCATTTTCATCACATCTAATTCATTATTGACATATGCACCAAAGGTAATCAAAATATCTGAAGTTAATATAGTTAATAAGGATAATAAAAATAACACAATAATAAATAAAATAAAATTAATAATAAACAAGAAGAAAATTATTATGAATCAAAATAACTAACATCATTTTATTATTCATAATTATAATGAATAAATGTGGCTATTGTGACAAAAGGTAAGGTATTTTATATCTATTTTCTATCATTGAGGAATATTTTATTCTTTTTCCCAAAAATTGATTTTATATGTTTTATATAATTCTTATTTGGAATGATTAATATTGACTCCTTAATATATCATGGTATTTAATGTTTTAGTTTTAATTATTTCACCCATTGGTGTTTTAATAGAATGTTACCAAGTGGTAATGGGTTTCATAAGTCAGATTGCTTTAATTTGATTATACATCAACATCATTGACTATGTTATGTTTTACAACTATATAAATATATAAACTGTATATAATAACACTCTAATTATGAATTTCATTAATATGTTTATATTTATGGTTTTTAATGTTTCATATTTAGTTATCCATTTCATAAGGGGTTATGATAATAATGAGACCAATGTGGTAAGTGTTCCATTAATTACAACATTTTAATATGGGTTAATTCTAATACAATATGACTTATAGAAAATTAATATGTGTATTTAAAGGATTTTTTTATTATTCACCTCTATTTATTTATATAAATTACAATTTTCATTTTTTTCATCAATTTAGGTAATCATGATACCGAAAATTGTGATTATTTTTCACAGAATTTATTTTTCTACTCGGTTAGAAATCATTAACTTCCTTACTCATATTTTAAAAAAACATATTTTGAAAAAAAGACTATCCAATAATTTATTAATGAAAATTATCCCCATTATTTAATGTTTATAAACAATTAAAAAAATAACATTGGCCTTCTATGAATGTGTTACTTGTGAAGTTTGGTTGTATAAGTGAATAGAATAGTTATACTATCATATAAAACATGAATATAGTTTTCCACCATAATGACCTATTTATACATTGTTGATTTATCAAAAAAAATTTATTATTTATTTTCAAATAAAACATATTTACTAATAATTTTTAATGTATTTTATTCAAAAAAATCAATGTGAAAAGAGAATTTTCCTCCAGAATGTTTTTATGGTATTTTTAAGGTATTTATATTCATGAATGAAATAAACCATATACTTTACTAATAATCTTCTAATATATGTTCTAATAATACCATATTTATTTATTATCTATATGGTTAATGAGAAATTTCATTACACAATGTATTGAATTTCACGACATAGTGATTTCAATGCATGCAGTTACTTATTATAAGGAATGTATATTATAGTCTTTTATTTATTCATATAATGAATGAATTAAACTAAAAAATTGTCAGGCGTGCCATTATATAACCCCTTGATGTATTAGTAGGTATCGTGGGACAAAAAACTATTATTTTAATAAGGATTTGTATATTTATATAATTTTTATTTTCATGAGTCCAGGAAAGTAGGTTTATGATGTATATTATTATTCATTATATCATTGTGAAATCATTTATTGATGTCAATATGATTATTTTAAATTTTATGACATCCATTGGTATGATTAATGATTATGGTGTTATTTTTATTTCATTATTTTCGTTCATTTTTCATTGTATATCATTCTTAATTATCATGTAATTGAATATATGTAATTTTTTTAGTTTCTTATCATTTCATATAAACATTTCCTTTTATATTATGCGAAAGAATATGTTGTTCATAATCCATTAGTGATAATTGTATAACATCCTAAATTAGATTACTTCCCCATTATATGAGTATAAAATCAATGAATGAGTTCACAAATTCTAAATTGTTACTAAAATTATGTTGTATATTATCTTTCTTGTGTAAAATTGGGAATCATGTTTTTATCATGTTAATCAAGGGTACTTAACAATTTGATCCATTATGGTGAAATTTCTTCTATATTTGTTAAATATAATATAGTAACCATACACTTGAGTCTATATGGGTCGGGGTTAACACCATTGGTATTTTAATATGTCTAGTCAAATACTTGTGAAGTATATCTAGGAAAATATATATTAGGTAACATAATCTTATAACTGATTTTGATGGTAAATCAACACACAAGATAAAATTATAACTTTTTGGTAAGGTTGATATTATATGATATTGCTATTAAAACACCATTTTCTGATCCTACAAGAGGATATGGTTTAGGAACATACTGATCTGGGGCTAATAACCTTGAAAAATAGTTAGTGAAGTATATCTTGGCTATCATTGTAGTTCACAGTGGGTGTTATTTTACTACATACTGTTGAATAAACTCCTAGAGAATTTATATTATTACATAAAATTGTTATTATTACCCATTATAAATGATTTGAATATGCAATAATTAGGGGTGACCTATTCCAAACTGATATTTTAATAGATTTAGCATAAGGATTCATGATTTTGAAATCATATAAAATATTTTTAATTATTATGAACATTCATTCAAGAAAAAAATATTTTTTATTCAATTTATAGAAAAAGGGGAATGATTTTTGAACAAATTTTGAGGCAAAAAAATATTCTATGAAACCAAATGGGATTTTTTTCATTGTGATAAATATTATTATTATTTATAATTTGTTATGATGAAATATGATTGAAAATATATATGTTAACAAACCCTAGGACTTAACAATTAAAAGAATTATGGACTCCACATAGAGCTTAATTGGTGGATAAAATAAAGGAATAGAGGATCAATATCCTTCATGGTTTAAATGATAAAAGCAACACCTCGTAGAATATATAAATGTTATAAGAAAATGTTTTATGTTGCGAAAATAAGGCCACAACATTAAGGAAAATTATGGAAAATTAGTATTTTAATGGAGGGAAATAAATTTCAAAATTGACATCCATTATGTGTTTATTTCCCTAAATTGGAGAACATATGTATTATCATAATTCAAATACTCATTTTAAATTTTAACCACTATTCCATCAAAGGACATATGTTATACAGGTCATTGAACTAATAAGATTAAATTGTTTTTTATTAGGATTTACGAAATATGCTTTTCAATAAAAAAATTTACAATGGTATTTTGGTTTTAAGAATCCTAAAACATTTGATAATTTATTAATTTTTGAAAACATATATGTATTAATTTATTATTTATTTAATATTTAAGGATGTCATCAATATTATAGGAATTTATGATTGACCATAAATTTATAGTATTATAAATACATTTTGATGTTTTATTTGATAAGATGTTAATGTAATTAAAGACATTTTGGTGGGTTTTTATTGAGTTTATATGTATGTTACCCTAAGGTAAAAAATTATTTTTTATTGGAGGAATAATTCTAATTTTTTAAGATTAAAAATATTGATATCCTTAGGCGATTATATTATCATTGATGAATTATGTTATTTTGATAGTTCTTCAATATATTTATAATGACTATATAAGAGTTATATAATTATATTTTCTTCTATAAAAGGACAACATGTCACATCCTACAAACCTACACGGCAGAAAACAATAAACAAAAGTTGACTAGGGTTAAAAAAATACAACTAGATAATGTGATATCATTTTTATTAGTATATTTCATTCAATTTAATGTGATATATAATGATTAAGTTGATTCTAATTCATATGGAATAAAAATAATGTTGAATATTAATTATTTTGGAAAAAATGTGTGAATTTGATGAGAGTTTATTAAAGGATGAAATTATACTTAATAATAACATATATTTTCTTATTCTTATCATCTATATTTTAAATTAATTCCACATCACTAGTGAAATGATAATGATACAGAAATTTTAACATATTAAATTTATTTCCAATTAATATATGATATTTTTGGAATTCTATGAGTTTATAGTTTTTTGATCAGTAACATTCTATTGGTCAGTCACTTTATTATGATAAATGAACTATATCACTATCAATATTTTTTTAGGAATTAACTTTTTTCAACATTCATATTTTTACAATTCAAACTAATTTTCTATTTCATGTAAAATAATGTATGAGATGGAATCTATATTATCGTCTCCCTATTTTCAATATTCTTATTTATTGACCATATTTATGATGTATTAATTCAGAAAATGTGTTTTGAAATGTAAAACCCATGTTTACTAAGATCAATTTAAAATCGTGTGGAATAATTTTATTAATGGTGGGATAATTTACCACCCCTTGTTTTTAAAATAATTTTGTACTATATAAGGTTCTTATCATTCAACACAATGATTTAAGATAATTGTGCTATACAATAAATCAATTATTATTCAAATATGTCTAATTAATCAAATCCATTGAATTAAAATAATTTAATTGGAGAGGAAAATTATAAAATATATATTGGTAAGGGTTTATAAAAATTTATCAATATATAGTTATAAAATAATCACATAATTGTATTGATGTCATTTTATAATTCCCAATTATTCTTAATGAAATATAGATTTAATTATTATTCAAGATAATATAGTATAATTAATTTTGGATGTTTATAAAATTTTATTTTAATAAAGGGAAAATATATTTGTGAAATAATCATGTATCAATATTCTTTTGGTGTGTCAAGACCCGTACTTTAGGGCCAACATTGTGACATCCCCCATGAATGCCTCCCGAAGGCCATGGGTTGGCCACTAGAAACAAAGGCGTCAAAATACAAGAGTGATGCATTTTCCTAAGTACCTATATCCACACAGACACATTCATATCCCATAGTTTTAAAGGTTAACATTAATTCCAGTAAACATGAAATATGTAAAAGTAAAAACTGTATATCCAATGAGACAGAAAAAAAAATCCAACAAAATAAAACATAAAATAGAAATGTTCACAAAAACACTGAATGTCATCCACTAAGAACCACCCCTAATGGGAACGTGTAGAGAAGATCTTGGAGGTGTTTGAAGTATGCCCCACCATCCTGGTCTCACAGGGCACCATCAAGTCCTCATCCACTAAGTACTCCATCTAGGTAGTGGACGGCATTACTTGACACAACCTATTTGGGAAAATCCCGTGTATGGGTGAGTAACAAAATACTCAAGAGATACCCAAACCACAAAGGAAATACCACAAAGAAATACACAATGCCAACCATATAACCTTATCATAATGAAAGATTGATCACACATGTGTAATATATTGTATTAAAAGAACCAATATCATTCGTAACATTGAACACCTTAAACTATTGAGGTACTTCTACCAGAGGAGTATTGTGGTTATGATGGGTCATACAAAGCCACTTGTAGCTGATCTACATTGGGTGGCTAGGATATGATCAACACATGGTCACTAGGATATGATCCATAATGGGTCACTATGAGTTAATCCACACATGGATGCTTGGAGATGATCCACACATGGTCTCTAATAGATATCCCCATAGGGGTACTAACAGCTGATCCACATAGGGTCGTTAGGAGATGGTCTACATATTGTCTCTAGATGAGGATCCACATAGGGCTTCTAGTCATTGGGTCTCAAATGGCCACATGATTTCCCCATAGATCACGCTTGATTACAAGATAATATATTCCTTAGAATAATATTAATATTACAAGTTACTTGAAATTATTCATAAATAGTGAATAAGAACTACCTCGTATCTTGGGATCCATTGAAGAAAATGTATCATCAATTGGTTACTCGGTTTGAATGTTATTGGAGTTTTAGTAAAACAGGGGATGGTATCATCTCGGCTTAGTCTTACCTGATCAGTGCTACCAAAAAAACATGTCCCAGGGGCCCCACCGACCTGACCCGTGTTTGACCAGGGTCCTGATCCAACCTAATTTTTTGGGTGTCGTGTTTGGGCCGCCTCATTCTTCACCAACTAGTGTGGGAACTCTCCTTCCAATAACCTGATATGTGGTGTGTCTGAGGGGCACTGTGATGCATCTAGTCAACGTTGGCCTCCCAGAAAACCCACACACAATCCGAGGACCACATGACATCACCTCTGTAGCCTGAAGCCGCATATCACTCCACTGATATGGCCACCCGATGGTGTCCACCTTCACTAGCTTCCTTCATGGCTTGTGGCTCCAGTTTCTTCATCGTGGCCAAAGCCAACCATATCTTGCCTCTCAACGAACCACCAGTTACCCATCACTCAGTACTTTGACACCCGCTGATCCCCGTAACCACGGTCCACTACCCCCAGTGTGTTAGTGGATTTTTCCATGGACCATCGGGTATGCTTCGCTTGTTTGTTCTTTGCGACGCATGGAATATGGAATATGTGGGATTCCATATTTCCTTCTATGGCCTCAAATCCTCTTTACCGCCATTCGGAGGATGAGAACATGATGAATGTCAAAAAAAATGCACAAGGTGGAAGGGATCAGGCTTAGTTCATATTGTCTTGCGCCCTCCATATTATTGGGTTAGAAACACGGGATAAATGATTGATTTTCATTAATTATTTATACATGATAAAAACCTCAGAAAAGGGCACCCTCTTTTAAACAATAGTGATACACAAATCAAACTATTCATGGTTTGATCTGTATTCACTGTTTTAGAATGACTAATAGGAAAAAATCAAGCATAAAGAAAACCCCAACCTTGGTCTGATCGATAGTTTGCGATGAACGATGTTGCTGTGATATCCATTCTGTGATCTACTATTTATTGCCGTTGTTCGATAGTCTTCATAACCCATCAAAACATCATAGAAGAACCAGGATTGTGCCTAAAATCCATCATTATCTTCTTGGACATTAATGGAAGACACATGAATCAATCATGATGTTGTTAAAGTATTTAATTTATAGAAACATTGAATTCAGTTTCACATGGTTTCAAAACCCTTGATCTTTAATGTTTTGAAAATTCAGAAAAAAATTCAAATTAGTTGATTTTGTTTTTAACTTTTTACTTAACAAGTAGAAAAAGTAACTTTTCCCTCAACCTGTGCAAGCCGAGGTTTGTTCCATTTTCAGTGAATCCCAAAATTCTGAGATCAATGGTGCCAAAATATTTTTGATCTGGTCGATAGTATAAAAGTTAAAAAATCAACACGCACAATTATTTTAAGGAATGAAAATCATTAAAAACTATATTCCATTCTCACTATGGCTACAATTAAGGTTCCATCAAATAATCTATTCTAGAAATCATCCAATATAATTTTAAAAAAATTCATGGAATTTACAATACATTACATTACCCCCACAAGTAGGTATCTATATCCCCATGATCCAAAAAAATTATAAATGTTCAAATGGGGGTACTATGAAAAAATATGAGCCTCCCAATCTCATTTTCACTCATGGAGATTATAGTGATACAAAAAAATGTGAACTAGAGGAAGCAACCATCCACAATGTAACTTCTCCTTTCAATCCTCTATCATCCCTAAGAACCCCGCAAACGTCACCACATCAGCAATGTCCAGCTCTCCCCAGTCGATGACATGTGATGGATAATGCATGCACCAACTCAGCTATGAAATAATAAAATAATCATTTATTTGGTTTATATATGTGGGAACAGATATGTGTTATGCCACCTTTCCAAATCTTCTAAAAATCGGGAATGGTCCAATAAACCCCGAAATTTGTTTTCCATGGCTAAATCTTCACAATACCTATTGCGGTGAGACCCTAATGAATACATGGTCTGCCTCCTCAACATCCAAGGGCCTCCATCTCCAATCAAAATAAGATTTATGTATACTATATGAATTCCTCATCTACTCCTAGATGATATGCACCTTCTTAGTTGTATCTTGTACCATCTTTGTATCCATGAGTGATGACTCTCCAAGGACTATCCAACATAGAGGTGATCGGGAAGGATAATAATACATATAATCAAATAGATCTATGGAAATAGTGGTGTGATAGATGTTGTTATATAAAAACATTACTATGGTCATGTGGTCCTCCCAAGTGAGTCCAAAATCAAGGAGGAAAGCATGAAAAATATCCTCTATGGTCAATATGGTCCGCTTGGTTTGACAATTTATTTGTTGGTGAAAGGCTATGCTTAAGTGCAGTTGAGTACAGAATGCATTCGATAATCCCTTCCATGGCTAGTATGTGAAGCGAGAATCACAGTCTAAGAAGATCATTAAAGGCATCAATTGAAGTTGTACTATCTCAAGGATGTAAAGGCATCTGAATCCATCTCCTGATCACTAGTCCCATATTGGTTGGATGTGATCTGACTTAGTGAGTTGGTAAATAATCACCGAGATAGATTCGTGGCCCTTGAATGTGTGTGGTAATTTTTTCATGAAGTCAACCGATATTAAATCCCACTTCCACTCTAGTACCTCAAGTTTCTATACAAAGTATTCTAGATCCTGATGTTAAGAATTCAATTACTGAGAAGTGAGGAATCCTGAAATGAAATCATCCACTAATTTCATTATCCATTGACACCAGTACTGACTTCTGAGAACTTGGTACAACATCTACACTCCATGATGTACCACCAAGGTAGATTTATATAACTCCCTCATAATTGCTTTTCTTAAATCCATTGGTACTATTGTGTGTCCTCTAAAAATGAGGACTTTCTCCCCACCTATCAAAAATTCATCAAGAGATTGTAAAAAGCATAATTGTGAATGTCAGACCTTGAAGTCAACATCCACAAGTTGTGCCTCCCTAACTCATTGTAATAGAAGTGGAGTGATAGTTATCGAATGAGGGTATGATATTCGATCAAAATCCATGAAAGATATTTGCATTGTGCCTTGCTTCTCCATCACCTCACTCAACAGCTACAAACCTAATCTCCTGGTGAGCACGTCTACAACAAAGTTTACCTTCCGAGGACTACAGAGTATCTAGATGTCAAAATTATATAGAAACACCCACAATCACAATAGTCTCAAGTTTATATTATTCTGGGAGAAGATATACCTGAGACTCTTGTGGTTAGAGGAGACTATAAATCACTCACTAATGAAGTAGTAATACCACATATATAATAAAAAGACATCTACTACTAACTCCAGGTCGTGGTCCGTCTACTATTGATCATTGTTACTCAATTTCAGTGAAATGTAGGTGTTCGCTACTCACTCATGAATTAGGAAATAACCCAGTCTGATCCATGTTGTGTTGTATAAGACTACATACCCATTTACCTCCTCTGGTGGTCTAATGATAGGGGCTCTTATTAGACTATGGATCAACTCCAGAAAGCTTATTTAGGCACTTATCCATTCACACAAAGGGTTTTACCTTCCTTTTCAATGACGATATGGGTGATGATACTCTAGAATATTCGAGCACAAACATCCAGTAGTATCTATAAATCCCTAAGAATCTTCGTAAAATAGTTACACTCCTGGGTGGTTCCCATGAAATCATAGCCTCTACCTTTATCGGATCCAATACAACCCTATCCTATGAGATGATGTGTCCTAGATAATAGACCTCATGATTTAGAATTGGAACTTTGAGATCTTCCCCTTAAGACGGTGCTCTCAAAGAGAGTCACCAAATACACATAATGGTTATACTGTAATCTAAATTCTATCTTCGTTACATCCTCACCCAGTACCAGATGTTAGTGATAGCCTGATCAGAGGTATATCATTTAGAACAACCTCAATCCCTTCAGCAGGTAAAAGAGGTCATCAATTCTTGAATGTGGATATTTTTCTTCAGGGTCACTTAGTTTAGGCCCAGTTAGTACGTGAATATCCTAAAGAATTCTTCTCCTTCATGGAAAATAACTCTAGGTATGCCCATTGTGAAACGTTTGGCATCAAAATGTCCATCTCCTACAAGTGCACAATATGTAACCTCAACTCGTGAAGCTCTGTAAGATCCATTCGATATTCTAGTTTTCATATCGGTGTTATCCCTGGGTATTGTTTGATTCCGAAGTCAACCTCCTTGTAAGGAGTTAGTCCTAGAAAATTATCAGGAATGAAATCCTCTTACTCTTCCACCACTACTGGAAATCATGGATTCCACTCATCCAGTTCCTTGATTGTGATGCTAAACAATTGATGAGTAATATGATGCAACCTCCTCCTCCTAGAATATCATTCAAGTGCTTCAATAGTTCCCTTCTCACTGGTGAAGGAAAACTAGGTGCCATACTCATGGATACATAACACTTTATGCCTAAGACTGTCGATCTGAGCATGAACTATGGATAACCAGTCCATTCCCAAGATCACATCGTAAGGAAGAGATCCCAGACAATGATATCTCCTCCTAGAGTAATCTCACACTAAATACAACAATGTGTAATAATAAAATCTCCTCCTATATGAGTCTCTAATAATACGGAAAAATCCATCATCTCCACCAGAATATCCAATCTCTGAGTAAGGTATGTGCCAAGTTTAGAGTGACTGGAAACTGTGTCAATAAGAAAATATGTTAAGGTGATGAATACATAGATCTTACATATAATATTCTCTAGATCACCTTGTTCATAGGCCTCTATTACCTATATGTGTAATCAACCTTATCCTTTATCACCCTAATCTCAGGGTCGAACACCTGGTGGTGGTGGTGGTTCACCTCAAACCATCATACACTGCTTCCTAGTCGACATAATCCTCGGCCATATCCTTTGCCCTGAGGACTGCCTCACTCGAACCTCTTCCACTGCCTTGATGGCCCTTCGATCAAGTGATGATCATCTTTGTGGTGTGTTGTGAGTCCGGAACCATGTGTACCTACTTTTTACATGGGAACATGCCATACTCATTTGCTGACCCTCGCCATATTGGTTCCCTCGTACCACTAATCCTATTTACCGAGGTCACCTTCCAGATGGTCTATCCCACATGGACCCCTGCGTCATCTGTTGGCTGCCCACCATAGATGACTCGAACAAATTTTTCCCATTGTTAGCTCCCACCATAGGTTACTTATATGTTAGGAATATCTATACTAATAGAGCATTCTCTAGAACTCTATCGTAAGGTGGGATTATAAGTGAAATCACTGACGCCCTGATATCTTTTCGGACTCCCTTCTCAATGGTCTGGGCCTTCACGAAAGGTTCTCGTTCCATATCTGTAGAGTAACAGGAGAGGTCTATGAACATCAAAGAGTACTCACCCACTATTATGATGACCAATTCTAGGTGAAGAAACTATTGTATGCTCACTATGTGAAAGGACATGGGGAAGAACTCCTCGTAGAAAAGTATCTCAAAGTCGTCCAAGGAGAGGGTCACCTCTTCATGATTCTAAATGGACAAACTCAACCATCACTCCTCTGATACCTTCATAAGGATCTCTATTATATCAAACATTAGGTCATGTAGTATACTTATTAAACAGAAGATATGTTTCACTACCTCCAGTCAATTCTCAGTGACCTAAGGATTTTTCTCTCCCCTTACCATCTGTAGTATCTATCTCTGAAACTGAGGATCGGAACTGATCCAATGTGCATCCCCTACTTCTAATGCTAGCAGTAGATGTTGAACAAAAGGTTGTGGTAACACTGTTACACCACCAAATAGGGCCATCTCTAGAACAGGTCTCTGAACTGACGACTCATTGTTTGGTGTGCTAACATCACAACAACATATCATTATCTTGTATGGATTGCTACATGGAGCCATCCTGAAATAGATCAAGATGAACCACAATCAATAGATTATACCTGGTGATATGACTATACTCTCTGAAGAACATAATGAAATAGTCAATTCCTATATGATGCATTCAAACCATTATTTATTTATAGATTCCATAATGCCGAATTCAATGTCCTACTGTATGGATACATCATCCACCACACCAGCACTAGACTCACCAAATTTGAATGTCAAACTCAAAAATTTTAATATTGTTTCCTAAAAAACAAAACATAAGACTCCTGTAATTTGACGTAGAACCAACCACCTCTGATACAACTTTTTCATGACCCATCACCTGTGGCCCATGTATTGAAATCCCCCAATCCCACCTCCCAAAGTCTAGGTTTTTGAATCTAGCCCCAAAGGTGTCATCCAATTAGTGGTAGGTATTTTCCTGATTACATGTACGTATGCACACACAACCATGTCCCAATGATGGATTGGTAAATGTGGATGACACTAAATAGCCACTGTGTAAATTCAAAAACTATTGGTAAAATGTGATACAATAAAACCCAGGAAAATATAAAGTGAAAATAGGAATGTACAAGGAAAATCGGAAAGTTGTATGCTGAAAACCCCACCTGATGGATATGTGTATAATAACTACTGGAACACATATAAGTATGGCTCGCATGCTTAGTATCATTGGGAAACACTATGTCCAGGGCCACCAAATCCTCCTTCTATGTGGCAGTATTCTTCAACAGAAACAACACGTGTAGGAGAATCCAAACAGGGATGAGTTACAAAATACCCAGTAGGAACCACAAACCACAATGGGAAGACCATGAATTAATCCACACAGAAAACCATGATGGATGATTACTAAGAAATACGGATCACACATATATAATTAAATGGATAGAAAGAAATAATATCATTCGAATCATTGAACATATTTTACTATGGATGTACTCATCCCAGATGAGTACCATGGGTCTTCTGGGTCACACACAGCCACATATAGAAGATTAACCCCAAGTCAGTTGGAGCAGATCCACATATGGTCGCTGGGAAATGATCAACACATGGTCGTCAAGAGGTGATCCACATAGGTCCCCTCAGAGATGAACCACATAGGGTTGTTAGGAGATGATAAACATTGGTTCACAAGGAGATGATCCACATAAGTTTGTTTAGAGCTGATCCGCACAAGGTCGCTATGTGATGAATAACACAGCGTTTCTAGTATTTGGGACACAAGAAACTATATGAATTATGCATAGAGCACATGATTTCAATAGAATATAGTCCTAAATCTAATCATCTTTTTCCAACTTCTATAGAAAGTATCCTTAGGGAAATATAAAAGAACAACCTCATTGTGAGGGTTCTAATGCCACAAACGGATCATCAATTGGATGCTTGATTTAAATGTTGTTGGTGTTTTAGTAAAATAGAGGTTTGTTGTGTCTAGGCCCAGAAAGAACCGGTCATAAAGACCTGAAAATCCTGTTCTGGGGAACCCACTGACCTGACATAGGTCCAAACAGGGTTTCGAACTGACCTGATATGTTGAACCTTCGGTTTGGCTTGCTAGGCAGTGGGTCCAACCCGTCTCCTGTCCGAACTACTAGTGCGAACACACTCCTTCACCAACCTAGACGGGCATTTCATCTGTGGAACGCCACTACATGGCTGGTCAATGTTGGCTACCTGGAAAACCCACATAAGGTTACGAAAAACGTTCATGCCCTTCTGCTTCCCATATCAACATTTCTCTCCACCGACGCATCCACTAGTCGTGTCCGCCTCGACCAGCCACTATCATGGTCGTAGGCTCATGTTGCTTCTCATCTACCAGAGTCCGTCCTAGTGTGCCTCTCGAAAAGCCATAATTTCTTACCACCACCAACCCATGGATGACACAGGTGATCATAAACACTGGTATGCTGGCAGATCCTTCCACAGACCACCATGTCCACTTCAGTGGTCCGTTCTTCGTTCCACTTGTACCTACGACCTCCAAGGGATTCCATCTTAACTGAGATCAACTCAAATCCCCCTTTCTCCAATTTAGATGATGCATCCATGAATAATTGGATAAATGGTGGATGTTCTATCATAATTTAACCCCAATGAAATCTTAAATAAATAGTACCCACTCGCAAGAACAAGGGATCTATGGATCAACCTATTCATGAATTGATCTGTGGTCACTGTTTTAGAACAATGGACGAGGAAAATTCATGTACATTGAAGACCCATCTTTGAAGGGTTTTTCATTGGAAACTAATTGTTTGTTGTATTATTCATTTCATGATACTCTGTTTAGGGCCATTGGTCGATCATCGTCATCACCCAACAATGGTTCATATGAGAACCAGGATTTTTCCAATAATAACGCATTTTATGATTTCCAATTAATGGATGAAATATGAATCAATGTTTCAGTTATGTTTCTATTACAAAATTATTACACTTTTTCAATTAACGAAAGATAATATTACGTTTCTCTTTGTTGGAAAACCTTTCAGCAACACCAATTTGAAAATTCAATAATGTAAAATAAAACTGGTTTATTTATTTTAGTTTTCCATTAAAAAGTCTGAAGAATTACTTTTTCCCTCGACCCATGCCGGTTGAGGTTAGGTCCATTCTAGGAAAATTACACCATGCTATGACCAATATTTCCCTCATATTTTTAATCGGAGAAATGGTTTAAAAGTTAAAAACCCCCCATACGTGTTTATTTAAATAAAGTAAAAAAAGATAAAATCTATATTTTGGCCTCACCAAGCCTCATAATCATGTTCTGTAAAATGTTCTGGTCTCGAAATAATCCCAAATATTTTAGAAAAATATTACGTGGAATTTCCAGGAAAATACATTGTGTAATTTTGGTAATAATATAAAAATATTGATTTCTCAACATATAGTTAATAATTTTGATTTTTACTTAAAAAATTATATTATTTTCTTGTATTTACCAGGTTATGTTATCTTTTTTAATAGTTTAAAATTTAATTACATCATTTATCGTTAAAATAATCAAATTATATCCATTCTAATATATTTTATACATGAATATATTTTAAAGCAATTTTATACATAAAAAGACATTTTTATGGAAAACAATTTTTTAATACTTCGTAGTCGAGATATATTTAATTATTTACTACCAATTTTGTGAATAGAATTTTAAATAATAGATTCAATAGTAAAAACCATGATTTCATAATTTATGTAAATATGAACATTTTATTTGTTTTCATTATTAATTATTTCTATAGTATGTAATTATCACCACAATAAGGATAAATATTATGTTTTTTAAAGTAACATCATAATGACTTAAAAATGATCTGAATATTTTACATTATCATATTGGTAGATTTTATTAAACCATTTTAGACCATATATTGAATATATTGCCACATGGTTTCATAATTTGTGAAAATTTTCCGTTATAATAATAAATTAAAATATAAAAATTGAAATGTCCATTTCATGGATTTAATATCAATAATATTTTTGTGGAAGGGATAAAGGGAAATATTTTCTAATCTATAGATAATATGGAGAGATAAAATATTTATTTCTTGTTAATTTGTTTGTAATTTTAAGTATTAATATAATTACATTATATTCCTAAATAACACTAACACGATATTTAATCATTGAAAATAATTATTTAATAATATAGTTTAATCATATTTTAAGTGTAATAAATTGAATGCATTATTGTTTTCATATAATTTTTAACACATATATATAATTTTATTAATGTGTGATTTTATTGTATTATAATTCTATTTCATTCAACATTTATTCAAATTTAATAAAATGAATGGTTCAATTAATGAAAATATTGATATTTTGTATTAATAATAAATAAAAAAAGTATATTAAACTAATAAGAATTCTATATATAGCAATGTAAACATTACATGGTTTTAATTATCAACCACGGTCATTTTATTGATTAATCCGCCTTGTATAAAAACTATATTGATCCCTAAAGTGTAAAATTATTATTATAACTATTATCCTAAAAAATAATAATGGTAGTTATTTCAAAGAGATTAGGGTAAAAGATATTAAAAACTTTTAAAAATTTAATTTATTGAGATTATTTTAACCCATACTTATACTATCTTAAAATTATAACATTCTAAAGATTTTATTACATTAAAATTATTTTATTCAATCTTAATATTTTAATATTATTCATTGTTTCCCTCTCAACACTTATTAAATATTAGCAAAACTCACATTTCATCAACAATTAAGCACCCATATAATTCGTCCAATAAATTTTTAATTATATTTCTTACACATTTTCAAACATCATATTTATTTTTTTATAATTATAAAACCATTAATTAAAGGATTTTGAAGTAAAAAAAGTGGTTTCCTGAATAAGAGGTTTTATTCCTAACTGTTCATTGATGTTTTATTTATCATTCCAACTCCATTAAAATTTATTCAACCATGAAAATATTATAACATAATTATCATCCATATACTAATATATCATTTAGTAAATTTAATAAACAATAACCATCTCTACTTCCATCAAATGGTAAATTAAAACATCATTTTTTTGTATAGCAGGAAACAATCGCACTAACCTGTGTAATTTATGTTCCATGTCACCTCTCATGGATGTTTATGATAAAGGATATAATGTACATAATATATATTAATGAAAAATTTATCATTATTAAAAACATAATATTTATTATATGTTGATATCATTCAATTAATTGAAATATGTAAACATTGTTCATATATATAAGTGGATTATCACCTATATGAATCAATGTGATTATTTTTTTCATTATAACATCACAAATATATTACATATAACATTATTTATAGAATAAATTATATATTAATTGAATATTCATAATTTTATAATGATTAAATAATTCTAACATTATATATAACAAGATCACTTAATAATGGAATAGTTACTCATTCATACGTGTGGACTACTATGTCCATAATTATAACATAGATCATTTATCATGACCATCAATACAAAATGGTTTTAAAATTATAATTAATATATAAAATGAAACATACTTATTGATTATTAATCATTAGATGAATGAAAAAAATCAATTTTTACCAATGACAACCAATTGTAGTCATTTTAGTCATATGAAACAAATATCATAAAAATGATAGATGTAAACTTATTTAATATATAAATAAATATATCTTCTTAGTAAAAAATGAATATAACAATAAAGGAGTGATAAATTATAATGAAATAAAATAAATTACATAATTTTATTATTTAGGATGGTGAATAAAACATGTGACAATTCAGTCAAGATATAAAGGCCTTCATCTGAATGTTCATTAATTGAGGGGTTTTAATTTCTATGATAATAATTTTTATTTAGTACATAAAAATCACCTTTTACATATAATAATATGAATTTTTAATACTTCATGATATTTTAGTGTTCAATTTCAATTTGATGTTTCGTATGGATCATTATTTCACATAGAGAAGGGTGTATATTATTTATGACTATTTTTATTAAACATTATAGTTTCTCTACCCCTTTATACCACTATTACCTATTGGGAATACCAAATTCTGTATGAAATGAAAAATGTAAATTAAACACATAAAATATATATTGAGAAGGATCAGTACCATGACACACTCCATTACATAAATAATTATACACAATGTTATTGATTCTTCATTATATGTATATGATTACAAAAGGTGAAGAACCATCCAATCAATACTGATACCAACAATGTTCCACTATCGAGTTTGACTAACGATTACATGTTCTCACTTACAATATATACACATATGTCCCAAAAAATTATCTTTTTTCTGTATCCCATAGTTTTACCAGAATCTTCGTATCCTGATCGAGAGTCTCAATGGTGGCTTCTTCTACTTTAGAGTCCCACTATAGAATTCCACTAATATACCCAATATAAGATCCTATGATAGAATGTTGTCTATAAGTTTAAAAATTCATCAAACATCCTCATGATGATGTCATTATATGAAAATAAATTCGATCACCAAATCTATATGTATATAATTTTCAATATTGTTAGAAATTATCATAATATTATATGATCTTTTTCAATCTTCAATAATCATTAAATTATATGAACCTACTCAGTTATCTGACATCTCATGTATGTGATTTCGGGATAAATGGATAGATTTATTCATGAAATATTTCGTGCACACAATACTCAAAATTTATATCATATTTCCATTTCAGAATAATTAAGAATCTATAAAACATTATATGTTCTTATCATCATTTTTCGATATGAAAATGTTAGATCATGTTTATATAACTATTGTGTTATTCATTAACACATGAACTGCCCAAATTTCATTATTCTATTCCATGATAAATTAATATTACCTAATGAACATTTCTGTTTCATGTGAATAATGTACATAATACAAAAACTATTATTTCATTAAAATTGAATGCAATAAACATTATGATTACATTGTTAATGTACATAATGTGATAATTTCTCATAGTGAATTCATGAAACTATATCATAATATTGTGTTTAATTCTACATCTAATGAACTGAGAAAAAATATAAAGTTAAAATAATTTTCACATTATTATTCATCACTCATGAAGTTCATAGTAATTTGGAATGATCATCATAGCTTGTAGAATCATTACATCTTTATGAGATTGTGATGTTCTAGGAAGACTCAACAAGAGTACAAGGAATCTTCTTGTGAATTAAATTCACTTCATCAATTATAAATCCTTGATTATGATATATAATTGGTGATCTTCCTATCAACTAAAAATGATCACCTCAAGTGGTATTTATTGAAAAATAAACACTGATTCAGAACCTTCAACTCAATTAACAACATGATTCTTCATGGTGATTCCTATGGACATATGTTCTCTGGAAATGATCTATGATGAATATAATATCAATGATGATCATAAATCCCTGATATAATAGATTTGACGACTAGGTTTATTTTCATAACATTATAAGAAGTTGAACAGTGTTCCACTAGGCTATGTCCCACGTCGATTCCACAATGTTATCAGTGCTCATTTTTAATAAAATTCATGTTCTCCTATGTTCAATCTACAATAACTGGTTCATTACCAAATATCCAATGGAACCACCTCATGATGGAACTATCAAACATTTTTTTCCCCACATGGATGATCACCTATTCTCACATATTCATCACTTCAGAGCACAATGCATCCATGTCCCCTTCCACCCATGCTTGCTGGCAAGGCATTGACTGCACACTTGTTTAGTGGACATAGTCTCGTTTATTGGCTAGTATGTAATTACAATTTCTTAATGAATACCAATGAAAACAATTTTCAATTTAACATATAAACAAAAAATACCAAATTCATTCTCTAAATCCATTTCAGGAATTTATATTGTTATTTGATTCATTTTGGGATATATATGTCATCCAAAATAAAAATATAATGATGTATTAAAACATTAAACATGTTCTAAAACCTTCAGAATAAAATTCATTGAATTTTTATATTATAAACTAATTACAACAATTTTAACATAAATAAAGATATAAAAATAAATTTTTGTTTACCACCCCCGCATAATTTTATAAAAATTTGATTTAATTTAATATTTTAATATTATTTTCTCGCATGTTTTGGAAATAAGGTGAAATATATGGTATGGGGAGTAATTCTCATCTAAAATATTCATATTATAAAAAATCATATTATATCCTAAAACATATAGTTTTAATTATTACACATTAATAAATAACCAATACTTAAATAAAAACTAGATAAAATAAAATTTCACTAAGTCAACGTGAGATAATATCTTTATAGAAAACAAGAGTGATCAAATTTAACATCAATGATGTCAATAAATTTACCTCATGTTAAGATAATACATAAACCTTCTTCCAGGGCTTCTTCAAGATATTTTTATCTAATATCATACATTAATCTCAATATAAATATTAATAACATTTAGGTTTAAAATTGAAATTCACCTATTCATACTTACATTCCATTTATCATCATGATTATATATCCACCACATTGAATTGATTTTTTAGAATTAAAATATAAATAATGTAATCAACATTCCTCATTTTTCAAATACTTCAATATCTATATTTTTTCTATATAGAATTATTACATTCATACTTCACAAGAACATCCGATATTCATATGATATCCAATTTATTTTCTTCTAGGATTCCCCTTTAGAGATGTAGAAAACTTATTCATCACAATTATCTTTATTCAATAATTAACTCGAATAATATTTTTAGATTATTTGAAATTCTGATAGGAGACTACATATAGAGAATAGTCTACTATAATGTTCATATTTAAAGCTATATGTTGTTCATATATTTTATATAATATAGGTATTCCCTATATACATGAATAACCATAAACTAACTACCTTAAAAACAAACAAAATGGATATAGGGAATAAATTGGTTCTTGAATTCCCCTTAGTTGGAGAATCATAAAGTAGTGTTACCTCTCAAAAAAGTTTTTTTCTCA
Source organism: Viscum album (assembly GCA_963277665.1). Classification (NCBI taxonomy): domain Eukaryota; kingdom Viridiplantae; phylum Streptophyta; class Magnoliopsida; order Santalales; family Viscaceae; genus Viscum; species Viscum album. The sequence continues at coordinate 407,354,917 of OY728128.1, read as the reverse complement.
AATGAAAAAATCATTATATGATTATCTTGTAATGCAGTTTGAGTTGACTCAATATGCTCCATCATTCATGTATCTTCCAATTATTCTATAAAAATGATCACAAATTTTTTATCGACATGTTTAGTTTTCACATTATGTGTATCCTTATTTTCCAAACAATATTTTTATCATAATAATTAACATTTTATTTTATTGTATTCCTTAAGAATTATTATTTTCCAAGATACCACGTAATAGTTCATTCTAAATTTCCAGTTATATTACTCCTTTCATGTATTGTATTATGATTTATCATGTTTATCATGTTAAGAACCATTTCAAATTCTACAACAGAGACGTCTTTCACCAAAAAATAATTGTTGTTTCCATTAAAGGATGATTTTTTCATTGATTATATGTTTCATCATTTTCTAATGATATTCATGATAAATTCACAATGGTCTGTGATGTGACCTTTTTGGCCATAATGGAGGAATCATTTATTTGGTTTGACCCTCTTCAAATCATTTTTATAAATCTTCTCAGGTGTTGTTTGTTTAAAAGCCTTATTCATTGGTTTATATCCCAAGACTAAACTATAATTTTCTTTTTATAAATTATTCACATATTTTTTATTTTTATTTTCATTAAAATAAATATCATTTCATTATTTCTATATAACATCACTCTAAATAATTATTAATACTTATGTTTCAATAATAATTCAAAATATCAATGTAATCATTTGAGTTGGTGATATACTAATTCTATTTCATTGAGTACTACTTTTATTTTGAAGGTTTCACCCCTATTTATCATTATTCACTCTAAATATTTGATATTGGTGATTTTCATCCAATGTCATATTATACCTAAAATTTGTTTCCCAATTCCCTGACTTCCAACAACACCAACAATATCTATCAAATCCTGATTTCTTTTTTTTGGCACATTTTACCTATCTTTATCTATTTTTTATTCTACGTGAAACATTTCTTCCTTAATTCATTAGTTAAGGAACATGAATTCACAAAATTATTCACCTCAATAAATAAATATTTATTGTATTACTATGAATATTTCTTCACTCGTATTTGATGAAATTTTATTGTTTAAATTTTACTAGTCATCCAATAATCATTACCTGAAACAATTTTATCAATTAAATGGGTTACCTTATCAAATGTGATTTTAATATATATATCCTTGTATAATATCAAGATCTAAATTATGCTATATTGGTTGATTTTATTAATATGTCTCTTGATGGATGAATCCATGGTAGTATATCATTTATTTGTAGCTTGGGAAGTCTCAACATGAGTTTCTTCCATGTTTCTAATTTTCATTTAATATTGATGAAATTTTATATTGATTGAAATGTTCACATATTTATATTAATAACTTATTTCATAATCAAAAATCATTTTGTTGAAAATACCTTATTAATTCACATAATTGACATTAATTAAAAATCATTCAAGCTCCAGGATTCTATCTAATTAAACTTCTAGTTTATAATTATTAACATTAATTTATGTATTATCAATATTATCAAGTGAATTTACAAATTCTATAACAACAACTTCAAAATCATAATTTTCATAAACATTACATTTAAATTCTTCTGTATATCCAATATATCATTCAGTGAAAAAATATATTTTTTCTTCATTTTTTTTCAAATTATTTATGAGATTGTTGTATATACCAGTTTTTATGCAATAATTCGTCTATATAATTTTCCTATTTTTACAACTATAATTTTTCATTTTAAATTTTATTGAAATATATGATCATACATGTGACCACATATTTGGAAATAATATCCAATTTCACTATAATTTAAGAATTGAAAATATCGTTATGAAATTTAAAACCCAATTGATCACAATTATAATAATACATATTTTGCTAAATAATTTACCCTTTGTGTTCCTTAATATAACAGTTGATCTATATTTTTCATTGAGTTAATTATTAGATTATTTTCCACTGATTTATTCCTATATGATAAGTCTTCACTGAAGAAGAATCATTTACATAACCAGGAGTATAGATAAGATTTTCCATCTAATGCACATTGAATTTTCTTCAAAAATGAATCTTCAATTCATATACCTCAAATATAAACAACTAGAGAAGTAATGTAGATACAAACATAGATGTTACATATTATAATATTAATTGAAGTATCAATTGGATCGTGTAGTCATACAAAAGGATGGGGGTGAATCAGGTGTGATTTTTTTTACAGAATACATTTATTTTCTTTATCAAGTTATAAACCATTATCACCTATTTAGTTGCGTGAGTCCAATTTTCAATGAATAATGTAAATTAAAAATTATATTTCTAAAATGATTCTTACTAACACCTATACCATGATACAACAACTTATACCCCTTAGTTTTAGATTCTACACTATATATAGATTGTTACAATAAGGGAAAGTCTCAATCCCATCAACACTGAGTCCCACAGAGTTCCACTAAAGATTAAAAATATATATTAAATGTGCCTAACTATACTATAAAATCCTATTTCCAAGATGAGAAACTTTATATGTGATAAAATAGTGTATCCAACATCCCACTGGCCTTCTCTAGAGGCCCACTGGAGGCCTCTATGACTTTAGAGACCGAATGGATACATATGATAATATTCAGTCACACAAGAAATGATCCTCTTATAGAAATAACTCTATATCCTATATATTTATTATATAATTCCTTGTGATTAATATTTTCTCTATAATCAAAGCAGATAATTTTATATTTTCATGTTAAATAGTCAAAAACATATGCATCTATCTGAGAACAACATGATGTCTCTCACTATTCACTTTTCATTAAATGATCTAACCCCACTCAATTCATAGAATGTTTGATTATGTGACATCTTAAATATTTTCTATCATTAGTTTCTAATTATTTACTGTAAAAAACACATGAAATATATATTTCATATGAAATTTTCAATAATAATTAATGTATAAAAAGTTTTATGTTCATTCAGACATTTATCCTTATGAATGTATTTTCAAATACGCATATAAACATTATAGAATTCATGCACACATACACTAATTAAAATTTATTTCTTCACATCCATGATAAATGAATAAATCCTAATGAACAAAAATATTTTATGTGAAAAGTACACATAAAATGCACTGAATGATTCATAGAGAATAATATACTTAAAATATTATGATACTTCCGCACACGTGTAACACATGATAATGATAAAGGGATAAATGACTAAATGACATAACTTATGTCAAAAAAGTGAACCTTCCATTATGGTAGTCTACCGGATTAAAAACTATATAGTTATTCATTATTTTCATAGAGTAGTGATAAGGATTAGGGACATTCTGGGATGATTCATAGGTTGTTTGTGAGTGAGGAAGAATCACACCAGAAATGAAATGTGTTGTCTGGTTGGGACTCTCATTTTTCAAATGACCCATTCAAACATGTGGGTGGTCCCAATGATGGGGACTACATGTCCATGGGGCCACTGGTGGTACCTGGAGGGCCCTGAACCAAAGACCATGTTAAAGGCAGGGTGCCTGTAATGTCAATAGTGCATAGTTCTTACTACATGTGTATCAATTAACAGTGTCTCATAGTTCCATTGAATAACTATACCATGCAATAATGTTTCACACTCCGTTAAATAATCATATTTACCGTTTTATTTGAAACTCTTTTCTCATTACCATTCTTCACTCTCATGGTTCAACGTTATTTTCAATTACAATTATATATCATTATATAAACACATCTTTATGTGATAATTGTTTATTTGATGATTCAACTTCCTTAAATGGAATATTTTTGAAAAATCAGAGAAGTTGATCAGATGTGTTTCTCTCTCAATGATCTCTCATTTTCATGTCAATTAAAATTGATCTTCTATATGGTCAATATAGACAAATCCACACTAACATAGTTCTCCAATAATCATAGATACTACTCATTTAATCTTGAGATGGCATCATGTGATGATCAAAGATAAATGTTTTATTTTCACTTATTATCCTCATATTGGTCATCTTTTATGAATGAAATTAATTTTTTCACTAAATGAAATCAAATTTTAATTATCAGGAATATCAGATGGTGTAATAATCTATTGTCTCATGTTATTTGATCTCGATGCATGAAGATTATGGTGAACACATTTTCTCTGACGAATCACCATGAAGTAGAAAATGCGATGAAGATCAGGTGACCTAGATATAACAAATATGATTGTCATGATTATTTGAATATCAATTTATGAGGATGAAATTTTTATGCTAATTTGAGTCCCAAATCAATTCTACATTATTTTAACTCCTTTTTAATATATGAACTTCCATTATACATTCATATTGATAAATTTGTCATCCTCCGAATAACCATTGGCACCACCCCCTGTTGGAATTCTCCACTAGTGTGCTCTCCTGAGTAATGGGTGACCTATAATTCAAAGAACCTCCCTTGGAAGCACTATGAAACCACTTCCTCTACCTAATCTGGTAGTTGGCTAGTTTTTGACATCAAACATAAGAAATGGTTCTATTACCCTTTTTTAGAAATAATTCTCAGTGATTTTTTTAATAAATAAAAATAAAACCACATGGTCATATCTCATATAAAATCGAAAATCCAAAATTATAGCCCAATTACCTTCTTAAACCTTCTTCATGTAATTTATTTATTGATGACATCAATATCTCATTCTTAATAATCATATACACATGTGTTCAAAAATAATACCAGTTACAAAATCAATATAACATAACTCATTAATATTTAATATTATATTCTTAATAAATATAATTAAGACTTAAAAAAATCATTTCAGTACCTCATTATTATTCAATCCATGAATATTTAATATGAAATTTACTATGTTTTAAGGGGTTATTTAACTCAACATCCATTTATTATGTTATTATTATTCTTCATAGAAAATTTTCTATTTTATAAATATTTTATTTCATAACATTAATCTACAAACATGTTAAAATTATATATCATGAATATATATTTGTTTTCTTAATTTAATGTTTTTATTTAATATATCTATTCATATGTGTCATGATTTTAATGTTACCAAAGTGGTAATGATATATATCAAAATACCATTCTTATTTATATTTTTTAGTACTGAATTTCCATTAAAGGAAATGATTTAATAATTATATAATAAAAATCTTAAATTTTATTGACCTTGAGTACTTTCTATTAATAGCATGTTTTTATTTCATTTTCCTCTCTTGAAGAACTAAAGATACCAAAATTAAATTTGTTATTAAGATCCACTTTTTTTCTCTAATTATGCATGAATATTTCTCTTTTATGTCTATATTTACATTAATTTTTCTAAAATGAATTTAAAATTATCAAATAATTTTTTAATATCATTTTAAATATTTTTAATTATTAAAATATGGTATTTAAGTAAATTTAATATCATTTTCTAAATGATTTACTTTTTAAATTAAGCTTAAAATCTTAAGCAAATCTATGTTTTGTCAATTTATTTGGCAACTAAATTTCCCAACATCATGATTGATCATTTTTTGAATTATAGATTTCAATTTTACATGTAAATTTTCACTGAAAATAGATTCCTTAAAATTCAAAAAATATTTCATTTTCAAAAGTGATTTTCAAAGGGAAATTTTTCTATTACCTATGAATTATTTATTATCTTTTTATTGTATTTTAATTAATCATGGAAAAACACCCTATATTATATATATTATTATCTAGGGATATGTGTAAATAATTCCATCATTATTATTTCATAGTATGGTTTATGATCAGATTGAAATGGGAATTTATTGAATTTTTCTACTATGTTTTCAAATACTGACAATTATTTTTTATAAGTAATGTTAATTATATTTTATTTTTCACTAATATAATGAATTATTCAGAAATTCCGAATGATTGGTGGGTCCCTCTAGAGCCCTTTGATTCATCAACTGGTCTCATGATAATAAATATTTTTTTTATTAGGATATGAAATTCCCCATTTATGTAATATGTCATTGAATTTTGCCATTATTACAAGACTATGATGTCTAAAATTATGTGTTCCGTCATTATGACATTAGTTATTGATGTGCTGGTGATTATTTGAATATTTATTAAATCCATGAATAAGATTTTAGTTGATTATATTATATATATATATATATATATTTGATCTTCTTTAATTCTATCCATATTATTTTTCATGATCATTTTATTAGTTAAAATGAATATGTTTTAAGATAACTACCATCTGATATTCGTAATTCCATATTTATACAACGATAACATAAACTGTTCAGTTTACCATACTATGTATTTGAGATCATCATATTATTATTCATTTCCCCATTAATTAAATACATAATCATTGAATGTGTTTAGGGGTGTTGAATGCATAAAATTACAATAATTTATATTTTATTCCAATGTAAAAAATGTGAATCATGTATGTATTGAGTTTTTAATAAAATAAAAATATTCATTAATTTGGGATACATTCATTTGTATCTTACACTAATGTAATAAGTAATCATCTGGCTCTATGATGTTGGGGTAGGGTTTTTTAGAAAATATCAGTAGCTAACCGACATGGCCCCCCTGTGTGATATAATTTCCTAGGAAAACTATATATGTTCATTAATCAAATTCACTTATCATTAGTAAGAAAATATCTCTATGGGAGAATACTATCCCAGAATATTCTAATGATTTCATCACACTCTCACTAGAATAAATAATCATGTTTCATTAACATCTATCTAGAAATATGAAAAACTACCCATCTCATAATCCATGTGATATAATGTTAGTCCTCTCACCTCTCCAATCAATAGTATACATTGGGAATACTTATCAAGTTACACACATTTAAATTGGGGAGGAAACACTACCCACATTCATCTCCAAAAAAAATTATCTAAAGAATGTCAAGGTTCTTACATGCCCAATCCCTAGATTAATTATCTCAAATTATCACTCTAAACTGCATGGAGTACACGAATAAGTCCTGCTGAGATCCTAAATAATAAATATTTTCATTTAAATATCTGCTAGTTTGTTTTTTTATCATAAGTCACACATATTTAATTAGGACATGTCCATTGATGGCCAACAAATTGAGCCAGTTCACATGGATATTCCAATGAGAGTGGATAACATATTAGCTCAATCATATTAATTTTATTTATGTTGAAAATTTTATTTAATAAATATACTGCATCACCCATCAGGATTTTAATATACATATCACATTCCATATATATATAAATGAATATAAAATAGGGGTATAAACTAGAGGTCACCTACCTAAATTTTGTAATTAAAATATATTAATCAATAATCATGCATCCACACATAATAAAATCCAAGAATCACATTTAATCCCATGAATATTTCTCAAGATACAATGATAGATATATTATAATTAATATTTATAATTAAATATTAAATTTCATTATAAAAATTTACAATACATTTCAATATTAAATTAGTGAGACATAATTTTCTAAACCCCAATAGTCCAACTCGTCACACTAAAACATTGAAAAATCTCACAAATTCTGTATACAGAGTACCAAACCCTACCCCTAAATATTTCAAAAATACCACATAATAGGATATAATTTGAATATAAAAATAATGTAAATTTAAAAAATAACTCCTAATTATTCATATGTTGGCATTCCATTATACCAATTTGATGAAATGAGATTCTTTATTTATCACAAGTCGTAATCTGAGTACCAAAATTTAAAACCCCAATGTATAATGATGATTTTCACCATGATATAGTTGAAAATTTCAAAAAACTATGACAAAATCCAAATGAATTGAATGGTAGTAATGATATGTAATAGAAAAACGGTAAATAATATGGAATTCAATATAATCTCTCAACAATAACACCTCATATCCATAACATAACAAGGGTGGTTGAGTGGAACGATGGATAATACCACTTAGGATCAGGTAAATACAGGATGAATAGGAAAAGTAGAAAAATGACTATATAATGAAATTGGGAAATAAGAATATCACGAAAACAATTAACCACACTAGGAAATAAAAATGTAATGTTCTATAGTATAAACTTTATGATAATTCTCAAAAGGAATCCAGAAAGGATCGTTATATGACCAAACACTTGTAGAGGGATCATAAAATCTACCTATTAAAAAAGGATCTTAGACACCTAACAATGTACTAAATCATGGTGTATCCTTCTATACACCACCATTTCCACAATGCCACAATCATAAATAGAGAAAATGGCCCCTACCATGTGGTTATGGAAACCCATTAATCCACTAATTTTTTTTTACCATACCATACACAGTAGAATTGTCACATAAAAATTAAAACAACACAATCCCACATTTTTATCCTATCTCCACATAGGCTCTGAAAAACTATAAAACATCACACATCTAAAAAATTTCATCAACCATGCCCAATAAAATATAATTAACATTGCTCATTTCACCCAGATCAATTCCTATGAGACATTGCAGTCAACTAGGTGAAAATAGATAGACACCACTAGCTTTAAGGCTTGGTTCCCCTCTATTATGGTTTACTCTATAAATTGGTGCAACTTATGGTGAAACATTGAAAACCATTAAGGCTACATGTTCATCTTATCATCTCCTAGCTCTCCATCCATCCCATAAATAACACTCATCCTTCTTCCTCATTAAAAACCCTGTCACCAATGATTTTCATTTCACATAATATCAATTGAGGAAAAAATTTTAAATATTAACCCCCCACTAAAAACATAGATTCCTTTTAAATATTTAGCACATATAAATCCATATGACTCTACATTTTTTTAGTGAATCTAATGTTTCATTTCATCTATAGATGATCACAATGAAAATATCTATGAATAATTATCATGACAGGCATGGGATTACATGATTCCCACCTAGAAACACATTTAGACATAATCGTTTCTATGATAATCATTGTCAATATTATATTGGTTTTTTAAATATATAGTATTACTCTGTAATTGATGTTGGGAAATCATAAATAGAATATAGTCTCTAATTTTTATCAATGAACTTTTTATATCATTTGTTTTTGTAGATGTGTTAATTTGAAGATAAATCACTAACAATTTTTTTAAAAAAATTGTTTTAGAGAGATTGATAAATAATATTATCATATTTATGATTGTATATTATTAGTAAAATAAAAAAATATTTATATTCACCAATTCAACATCCACTCAATGAGTCACGTTGTGCGAAAGCATAAAAATTTAGATATTTTAAATAAATACAGTATTATAAAAATGTGTTACCCTTGATGTCAGAATTATTGTTTGATAATATGGTGAAATGTTCAATATATTATAGTTTTGAGTATAAATTATTCTCATTGTTTATAAATATATTATTTCAATAAAATAAAATTTCCTATATATTATAGGTAATATAAAATTTTTTTGATGGATTTTATTATACATTAAATTTTATCTAAATAAAGATTAGTTTTATAAATTTTAAACAAAGTTTTCACGCCTATCATGGAAGTTTAATTAATGAATAATGTTGATAGAAATATAACAGAAACTGATGATCATGTACATAATGATATATTATCCTCACCACATTGAAATATATCATATATGTTATGTGGTTCATGATACCAAAATGATTAATGGAAATCAATGAAAAATTCCTGAATATAATGAAAGATTGAATGATTTCATTAACACAATTTATAATGCATAGATTAAGATAATATTATTCATGATTTCTTGTAAATGGATATTCTTTTAACCAATATAAATATAAATTTCATCAGAAACTGTTCATTAAAGAAACATTATTAGATTCAATGATATTAATGAAATTAATATATATATATAACCTAACAAATTAAAATTTGTAATCTCTTACCATTATGATAATGATTTGAATAAATTTCTCATTGGTGACTTGAAAAATGTGTTTAAATAACCTCAAACCCATAATCCAGTATCAGATAATAATAATATATTCCTTATAACTATAATTTCATCCAAACAAGGTTAAACCTATAATTATATAAAAATAGTATATCAGTTTATATGAATATAAACCTCATTTAATAATAAATCAAAACCCTTAATATAATGGTTTTGAATCTTTAGAGACTACGTACATCACCCATATATTTTTAAAAAAAATTCAGTATGTACCATAAATATTCATTATATATGGTAAAATTTATTATATATCACACTTAATATTTTTCTTCACAACATGACTTATGATTTAATATTATGTTACTAATATATAGGCATAAATCCTAACCAAATAATTTTTCATGAAAAATTAGAATGAACTAATGACATGTATACTGGAATGAATATAGAATTTCATAAAAAAGGATTATTTCTTCGTCCTATACACAATATCTCTAGAATTACATAAACACCAACATAACTTTTTAGACATTGGCTCCCCCAAACATGTTCCTTTGAACATAGGTTTATGACTTATACACCCTTTTGACCTCATGATTCTTAAAATATTCACAGTAAAATTATAAGTATATAATAGGAAAAACAATAAAATAATAATGAAATATGTAATAACTTTCCCTATGAACATAATAATAATAACACGTCCATTATAACATGACTAGACAATGAGAAAATATAGTTTTTTTCAAATAGAATATGAAATTAAATTGATGAATCCTTATGAAAAATGTAGATGGGTAATTAGATCATATTCCTTATGAATTATAAAAATCATAAATTATTATCACATAGATTACAAAGAATTTTCTTAGAGAATAAAAATATTCCCAAAAAAATAAGAATAAATATAGGTTATATTATTTAAACCATTAAAGAAACCATTTTTTTAAAAAAAATTGATACAGTAATTTCATTATAAAAACATTTAATAATCGTTTTGGATAATGAAAAAAGTGAAAAGGCATGATATAGTTAATTCTTATTCAGAATTATGAATAGTGATTAAATTTACACTTTTTTATATAATTTCACTATCATTAAGAAATGATTCAGATAGTGGATGTTAAAAAGGTTGCATTCATAATATTAAAATTAATTATATTTGTTCAATAAAAATACATTAGGTAATCATTTAATTATATATATTGGGATCAAAAAGAATTTATCAATGGTTTTGTTAAGGAGTATAATTAATGAAAACCTATAATAAAAGATAATGTCTTCAACATTTATAAGCAATATTTTTGTGTAATGTTTCAAATAAAAAGGGATAAAAGGTAGTATTACATTTTAACCTCATTAATATTTATAGGTAATTATAAGTTCTATATTTTATGAGATAGAGATATAATAAAATTTCTATACATTGAAATTATGTTATAACAATATTCATTTCAAGGTGATAATGGAATGAAAATGACTATTCATTTGGAAATTTTTAAGCTAATAATTGGAACATCATATGGATTTGTCAAACCTAAAAATATATTGAATGTTATGATAAAAGAAATATATATTGTATTTTATAAACTACATAAAATAAAAGAGGAGATGAAAATGAAATACGTCTCATTTAAGGAAATTAGATACAAGAAACCATTAAAATAACTTATGATATCCACATAAGTTATTTATAATCCTTTAAAATAAATATAACTGTATTAGTTACCTAATTATGAAACTTATTTATATTTAATATCCTTTATAATATTGATTTATAATCATTATTTTCACTTATATTTGATAACTATATTTCATTTACATCATTATATACTGGAATTTATGATTGTTCTATAAATTTTACAACCCATTCATTCATATAATGTTCTTTATTCAAAAATTAATATACGTACTGAAATAATTTTAAATCAATTATTATTTATCCATTTCTTCAATTATTGTAAATATTGGGTGTGGTTAAAGAGATTGGGATCGAAGAAAACTATTTTTTCATGTAATTTAATTGTATAAACATGTTACATGATAATAACAATTTATTTTTATTTCATCGATACATATCTATATTACTAAATAATATAAATATGTTGTATCATATATCCCCAATATTAAAACCATGAACCTTATTCTTGATTACAATTTAGATATTGTAATGATGTTGGTCATAATGGAGGTTGACCCAACAAAACAAAGAAGACAATATATTATATAGTGAATAATATTTTTCATTTATATATATATCAGAATTAATTTTGAAAGAATAAAAGTGATATTAAATATTATTTTGTAAATTACTGAAAGAAATTTATATGGAGTGATGATGGGAATGTAATTGAAAAACATAAATATTTACTCAGATGTATACCTGATGATTTCACACCTACTAGACATGAATTCATATGGAATTATGGGTTTTATATTATTTAAAGGAAACAAATATTTCTTATTTCTAAATATGGATGGTCGATAAGGATAATATGCATTTTTTAAAGGGATTTTTATAGGAATATATTTTTTTTTGGAATGCGTGGACATTAACTCATTTTATATTTATTAATGAGACAAAATTCATTGGAATTATATGTTAGGTGATATGTTAGGATGGAATCACCTCGGATTTAGGTGATTAAGGTAAGGAAATATTTATGAGATAAGTGGGTGTAGCATGAAAAGAATAAAAAATTACACCTATAATGTATTAATATCAAACTAATTGAGAAAAATTTGAGCCATTATACTTTACCGCTTTTTACCCATTTTTCATGTTTATTTTTTCCTTGTTATATTTTTCCTAAACATATTATATAAAATATGATATAAAATAATAATGACATTTTTCCAAATTGGAAATATTTAAAATTAATTTATAAAATATATGATAAAAATATATTTTAAATTTTCATAACTACTAGAAATAATTTTGTTTTTGAGAATAGTATATTTTAAATTTTAAGTTTTATTAATCTTATTTCATATCAATTAATAATAAAATTATTGATCATAAAAAAAAATTTATTAAATGAAATATTATATTCAATTCATAATTTAAAAATAATTTTATTATTTTATAGAGATAAGTAATAATTAGAAAAAAATATATTTTTAGATATAAATATTTTACCCTTTTAGAAAATATTCTTCTTTGAAACTTATTATTATTTTTATATTTTGAAATTTATTTAATATAAATTTTTATATTATGATTCATAATTTGAAAACCATTTCATTCAACATAATTTTTATATTTGATAGATAATAATTTCTTTACAGGCCTAAATAATTTGTAATTTTTTTTAAAAAATGATTATTTTATGATAAAATTGAATTTATTCTTATAACATGATTATTCATAACTATTAGACATATTTTCTTGTGTGTATGTTTAGTTAAATTAAAAAATTTTAATAGATCAAATTTATTATGATGAAAATCATATACACCCAATAAAAAAATATTATTATAAAATATCTCTTTTATATTAAATTATCTTAACTAAATTCCAATAAAATTAAATATCTATATTATTACAATTTAATACTATTAATGTGTTTTAATTAATATCAGTGATAAAAAAAATTTAATTCACACTATAATTAATTAATAATAATCACCTAAATCTTCATATATATATTGTCTATAAATATTTCTTTTAATTAAAAATATTATTTTGGGATTAGTATTTATTATTTGTTACCTTAAATTTTTTTAGTAAAATAAACATGTCACACCTGGGATTCTTAAATCTCTTTTTTTTTCATGTTTGGGTTTGGTCCTCAGTTATTTCTTTAAAACCCAGGTGTGAATATTTTGATATTTTTGGGGTAATATAACCTTTTATCATTGGTGTAGTCTTCCCCCACATGTTTCCTTTGAGTGTCTAGAGAATAATATATGTTTTAGGTGGATGTAAAAAAGTGTATAGTTGGCGCACATTCAGTATTAATTGTGTACCTCGGCCTAGGAAATAATGTGGTGGGTCTGGGTCATGGATAGAAATGCTCTCATAACATTCACATGGATAGTATGACTGTATATTTATCATGTAGTAGGTGTCTACCTCAGATGATGTGTCTTCAATGTATCCACATGGTATTAAAAATAATTTTGAATTATCATGTATCATGCCAGTTCATAAAACTATTTGGGGGTTTTGTTTTCCCTATCCTAGATTTTATCCCCTTAATGTCCTTTCCCTCACCCCTCTCAGCCTCATCCAACTAAGGAGCCTCTTTCCTCTTCCACAGTTCCCTTAGATATCCCATACCTCTATGGATTTGGCTCAGATTCTTCGATAAACACTAATGTATGTCCGCATTCTCTTTTTCACCTTTATTTTAGGATTTCCTCTTTTATTTTTCGGTATTTTAGTTTTCCAACACATAAGGGGTTCTATATAGGGATATCTATCTTTTGTTATGATTTGAATTTGATTTTTTGGGTTAGATATTTCCATTTTAGGTTCTAATACTGGTGCATATGGTGTTTCACATCGTATTACTTGTGTTTCTCCTCATAAGGTAGGTTATTCTATGACAGAACATTAATATATGAATTTAATATTCTAGATTAAAATTATAAATATGTTCTATTTATTTAATATGTTGTAAAAAATGTAATATTTAAATATTTTGGAATGATATGTGATTTTAATGTATTTTTTAATGAAAATTTCTATGTTTTGTGTGAGTGATTAAGTGTGTTGTTTTACTAAAATGATTTTTGCATTGATCATTAGGGTTTTTTTTAAAATGGAATTATCTAAGATGTGTAAGTGATAAAAATTGAATTGGAAATTGTTTTATATTCTATGTAAGAAAGAAAAATGGATTAGTATTGTCAGAGAGGAACTTTTGCGCACTTTTTACTATGAGTTGTGAATTTCATAAATAATGATATTCTTGTTTTAGAGATGATCATTTTTTATGTGTGGATTTAGACATAGGGAATTATCCCATGTTTTTGAGGGAGAAATTTTTTTCCTTCTCCAATATTTTTATGTAGTGTTTTATAAATTGAAATTGTATTTGAAAAAGTAATTTGGTGTGTGTAAAATAAAGAATGGGTTATTTATGAAACTGGTTATTTCTTTGGTATACATTACATTTAATTGTGGTAGTGATGATATGCGTGACATGGAAAAATTTAATTGATCCCACTAAAATATTAGGTATCTATATGGGAAGGATAGTATGAGTATTCTAGTGATTATTAAGTGTATATGGCCTTGTTTCACTTAGTGATATTGACACTTAAAATTCTAACTAATCAATGATGATTATAGATGACTAGTTTATGAGTAGGTCTTCGTCCTGTGTTTCGTGCATGAGAATGATGATGTATATGCTTTCTAGGACACATTAAAATGGGGAATGATGTTATAGTGTCCTTATTGAGCTAGATTAACCCTAGTTGGTTTATCCATGGTGATCTACTCTAATGATGTGGTTCCATCAATCAGAACATGGAAGACCCATTATGTGTATGTTTGTGTTTGGGTTTCTTTTTATAAAAATAACCCTTTTTTAGAAAGTGATTGTTAAATTGCATAACTTGGATGTGTTTCTCTTTAAAATATTTACGTAATAAATTGTTGTCCTATATTTTTTATAATATTTTTTTAAATGATCATTTTAGAATGTTTCCACATGGAATATTTTTTATCCAGGTGGCATCCTACTTGGATTTGGATCACACTCTAAATAATCATTTCTCTTTATGTAGATATTTTTATCAATTTTTTCTAGGTAAGGGAAAGGTGTTCGATAGTAGATATTTGGTTTCATGTTTTTCCCTTATTGAACATGGTGGAGGTGGCATGTTGAAGATAATAATCTCATTACATGGGGGATTGTTATAGTATTGTTTCCTCTGCCATTATTTATTTCTTCTCTATTCTTATTTAATATTTTAATGTTCATTATGAAAGATGGTAATACAATGTTTGGTTGAATATCTCTCATTTTGGTTTATTTATACTATTAGCTATTTATTATTATGAAATCGAGTAAATTAGTACCATTTTATAATTAGGATTACTAAGCACTTGTTTTCATCCCATGGGGATCAGGAACTCCCATCAGGCCATGCCACCGACTGGGTCACGACCTAGGTCGATTAGCAACCCATCTTGGTTTGTGAAAAAATTCTATCAATAAAGGTTGTCTTTTTTTGGTCATGTTAATTGAGGAATAGTCTCGGTAGACCAAAGTTGTGTTTTTGGGACCTTATTATCTTTTTATGAGTTTGTTTCCTGGTCAGAACACCTCCTGATGGGAGTCATGTTACCAGGGGGATGTTGGGATTTATGTAGTTTTCATGGTTCATGTTGTTGTTAGATGTTTAGGAAAGAAAAAAGGAATTTTGGTATATGGTCTTATTGATCTCTTATGGTCTTTTAATCTATTAGGAGTTGAAGACATGGTCCTAAGAATGTCTAAATGATTGTGGTGGTACTTGAATATGTATGCCAACCATAGGTTCTTGTCAACTAAGAAGAATAGTTTACACTTGAATTGATTTTTGATTTCTATGGTTTTAACAGTTGTGTTATGAACCACCAATTTGGAATTGTGAAAAAATAATTTTAAAATTGTAAATGTTTCATTTTTTGGAAGGTAAAAATATATTTTCAGAATACTATTTTTTAAAATAATCCTTGAACGTAAGGATTTTTATGAATGTTTTTTCAATTAAATGGGGATTCAAACATCAATAAAGGATTTATGAATTTTATATTTTTAGAATTCATAACATGGTGGTTTGGAAAAAATTGTTGATATTGATATTTGTTTTACAAGTATATTTTTTATGAAAATTATGTGTGGATGTTTGAAATGACATTAGATTAGTTAATTAGTAGGATTTTGAAGGGTTTCAACAGATTCAAGAGACATTTTTTTAAATGTGAATAAATGAGTTTCTAATTGAATGGGTATTGATGAAATGGGGTATATTTTTATAATTTAACAGTATTAAAATTGTTATAGATTTTTGGAACTGATGTGTACAATTTAAAAAATGACCTCTAATTGGGGATGTATTTTTGATTGGTTGTTACAATTTTTATGAAAGACATACAAAATTTTGAAATGGGAGTTCAATTGAGGAGTTAAATATGTAGGAAAATGTTTTATTAGAAGGTGAAAAAAGATTTCTTTGGCCTTTGTTAATCTCATGTGTGACCACATTCATGGGATATATGTTTAAATTTGACCGTTTTCTGGTTGGGCATGGGGAAAGGCATGTATGAGACTTAATGAGGTACCATTGGTGTGTGTATAACCAATAAATATTTTTTTACTTCCAAAGAACCATATATGTAGAGATTGTGTTGTGTTTATTTATGATTTGAGAATTTTTCTTGAATTATGTTGTGAGTTTTAAAACTATCCTATCCTGAATGATGTTTCAGGTTTTTATTTTATCGGTATGTCAGTTTTGAGATGATGGTTAGTAAGTTTTTCTAAAAAATGTTTTCGGATTCCTTTGAGCAGATTCCGTATTGTGAA
Source organism: Viscum album (assembly GCA_963277665.1). Classification (NCBI taxonomy): domain Eukaryota; kingdom Viridiplantae; phylum Streptophyta; class Magnoliopsida; order Santalales; family Viscaceae; genus Viscum; species Viscum album. The sequence goes on along the minus strand of OY728128.1, from coordinate 407,337,455 downwards.
TATATCGTTTTATTGTGGTGTTTTTTTACTAATGGACCAGTTATATTGGGTCCTTGGTTACCCTTATTTACTATTCTAATCCCCTATAGAGAATCAATATATTTATCAGAGTGAAACCATATATGATTCAACATTGGAAGACCCCATACTTGATCAGTGTAAGGGATTTATTTTTGGACTATGGTTATTGAATATCCCTCTTTTCATATTATATTAAGAATCCATCTCATAGAAGGATAGTGGATGTAAAAGGAGTTGAATAAAATCATGATTTATTGAGTTTATTGAATCATAAAATGTGAATTCATGCATATTTAATCCTAAATATTATTCTTGGAATTTGTGATGGTGATTCATGTGGGGAAAGAGTAAAGTAGTCTGGGGTTGTTGGTGATGGCTGCTATCTTAGGAGGTCCTTGAACATTTTGTCTGTTTCTTCTAATCAAGTGTTCTTTCTAGGCCTATAGTGTGGCACATTTCATCGTAAGTATATATTAGAGTTTCATGTAGAAAACATGGGATTCTTGAGACTTGGTTTATGGTCCATCTCACTATAAGATTCTATCCTTTGCAAGGGTCATCTTCGATTATGTCTTGGAATGATATGTTCTATTTTAAATGAAAAGGTGGATGTGGTGGATCCTTTTAGATTATATGTTTAATAAAATTGATTTCATATATAAAAAATTTCTAAAATATTCCATTATAATTGAATGTTCATTACAATGTTCCTTTCATTATTAATTTTTATTTAATCATTAAGAGGATGATGCAAGTAATCATTTATGTTATTGAATAGGTGAAGTGTCATGTTTGAATCATGTTACTATAGGGTTCTGTGTGTTATATTGGTGATGTATGGTTGTGGTATGGTTGTATGTGGAACTGGAATTATATGTTCCATACAGCTGTATTCAATGCCTGAACACGAGGCATGAGATGCTCCAAACACCAAAGCTCCATCCAAAGGTATATGAGTGAATATAGAGAATAGTCAGGAATCAAGAGGGGTGTGAAGGATTAGGTCTATGTTCTATCTCCAATGTTGGAAAAGAATATAGTTTAAGATTCATGTGTAGGTATCCCATTTCTAATGGTTACATGTGGTTCAGAGTCTATTACATTATAACGTGTAAAGTGGGGGTTTATTCTGGCTTGGGTTGCCATGCCAGTCTATGTGGGTTTTTTATTATGGTTGGGATAACACCAATGAGTATAATTGAAATTCCATTGAAATGAATTCCTGATAGTATATCTCATATGTTAGAGATCCTTCTTAGGTCTATGTGTATCATTATTTCAGATTCATTGTAGTTTTGGATTGGAAGTATGATCTCCCATTTGGAGAGATCTAACATAAGACCTCATCCTCATTGATTAAATGTTGGGATATGTATTTGAAAAATATTTTCATGAAATTATTTTTATGGGGGGTATTCATTAGGATGTGTGTTGATTTTGTTTTCCAATTCTAGGAATGGGGCTTATGTTTTATTTGGTGTATGGTCTAGGGTGTATTGGATCATGTGGTTCAGTTTTGTGAGTTGAGAGTCTCTATTTATTTGAACAATCAACTAGATGAGTATAAGATTCTTAGGGTGGGTGGAATAGAAAGGGGATCCCATTATGGTCTCCCATGATCAGTTTGTAATCTTATTTTCATTCTTATAATGTTCCTTCAGAATTATTTTATGTATTTTTTTTGGGAATCAAATATTGGGATGGATTCCAAGGGGTAGAAAGTGTTATGCGGTGGAGAATTTTCCAAAATGGGTTTTTTAGTTAATTTTTTAATTGTTTTTGGTATCTTCCTCAGTTATTTCATTAGAAAACAAGTGTGATATGTTGGAATTTTTTAGGGTACTCACCCATTTAATCATTTCAATATATTTCCCCATTGAGATTACTTTTATTTTTTGGAATGAAATATATATTTTTGGGTGGGAAGCCCATGGTGCATGGTTGGAACATAGTAATTATTAGTTGTGCTAAACGTCCTAGGAAACCATGAGGTGGGTCTGGATCATGTCTAAAAGAAGACACACATCTTCTTTATGGTTTGTCAGAACATGCATATTTCCCATGCAGGAGGTGTGTACCTTATAATTGGGGGCCACATCATCTTCAAATTGTCTGACAAGCCATGTGGAATAACAAAATGCATTCTGAGCTCAACAAAAATTAAAGGTATTCTATTTTTCTCTTGGTGATTTTATCTATTTTATGGCATCCCTCCATTTTATAACAAAAACTTTCATTACATTACACAAATCTGAGGATCGTTAAGGTTTAGTGTCTTGGAAACAAGGATCATAATACAAAAAAAAAACATAAAACATTCTTCTTAAACACTTGCAAGGAGTCTCCTTATGTTCATTCTAGGTTCATTACTGCATCTCATAACCTGGGGACATACATCAAAAGAAAGGGTGAGCAGAAGGCCCAGTAAGGGAAACAAGAGGAACATTTTACATGTGAACATGAGATACTTCAATAAGGACATGAAAAGAACTTTAAGGCATGAGGAAGAAATCATGAGGCATTTCATAATAAAAATAACATTTTTCATAACTTGAAGATGTGGCTACATCATTTAACATAGACAATCATGAACATATCACCAAGGTCCATCCCCAAGGTGTCATTTGAAAATTACCAAGGTTATTCACCAAGGTATCGTGAAAATTGTAATCTATAGTGGTTACATCATTACCCAATGCATTGGAGCGCTATCAGGGCGCACCCTTAAATTTGCCTTTATTATCATGTGAGCCACATATATAATCATCAAACATTTCATAAATAACCCACATAGCATAAAATAAATGGGTTTCATTTCATAATCATAACGTTTTAAAAACTGCTTTAAAGACATGATCTTTACGTCACTTTAAACCCACGGAAAGGGAAAGCGGGTCTCATGTATGTAAATCCCAGAATTTAAAATGGAACATTTTGATATATATGTGAATACCCTTGTAGAAATAAGAGCTTTGAGTATTCACTTTATAACATAAAATAATTTTTGAGAAAAGAGAGAGGCATTTTGAGGGAAAAATTCTGCAGCATAACGGCTAAGTTTCAGGGTTTTAGAAAACGTTGAAATGAGAGGGGACATGGGTCACCCACTCATAAATGATCCATAAAACAGTAGGGTGAAAGAATTAGAAGGACATATGGACATGGTAACGAAATTTTAGGGACATACCATTTGAAATGAAAAACATGGAAGGAAAAAGATTAGATTTCTCTTATGAAAATTCGGCAGCCTTACGGCGTCACTTAACTTCAAAAGAAAATGATTTGACAAGATCAAAAAGGGTCCCTCATCATATGATCATAAGAGATCAGTATGATTGATATAGAGATCATACCCCAACATAATAAAAAGGAACTTGAAAGACTTGACATGAAAATTGAACTTGAAAAATGAGAAGGGTGAAATAATCCCTTAAAAATTCGGCAGCCTAACGGCGTCACTTAAACTTTCATAAAACGAAATGATGAGAGTAAGAGGGGATCCCTCATCATATAAACATGAAAGGGCAGTAAGAGGAATATAAAAGAACATCCTCTCACATAAAAACATGGAGCATAATAGGAATGAAATAAAAGAGATTTCATGAAAAGAAAGAGAGGGGTCGGATCCCTTACCTTAAAACGTGACTCTTGAAACTCAATGGATTGGACCTTGAGGGCTTGGGGGCACCTTGGGAGGACTCTTTGGAAGGTAAGAAGACCATAACTTCGTTGGGGAAGAGTTGGGAGTGAATACCAAGGGAGGAAAGGGTGGGTATTTATAGGGAAAGTGAGGGGACAAAGCATTAATGGCCAAAGGACACCTCAAATGTGCTTTTCTCAAACCCATGGGCTCTCCCTTGGCATTTATCATGGAGTTAGGCCACATGGGGCCCCCAAAACAATAATTCATCACCCTTGGCCGGCCAACCCTCAAAAGATCTCATGACATCATCATGACATCATTATGATGTCATTAAACATACCGAAACCCTAAAACGGTATTTTTACTATTCACTGAAAATTCAACTTTCTCAGAATAATCCCAAAATTTCACCTTAACCAAATATCAATGCTCTGATTTCAAAAATGAAATCCATTTTATAAAAATATTTTTCTAAATATTTTTAATTTAATTTTTAAATAAAAACACTATTCATCGAAAATTCATTTTTTTCAGAAAAATCCCCAAAAATTACCTTAACATAATATCGATGCTCTGAGTTCAAAAATAAAGTCATTTTTATAAAAATAATTTTCTAATTATTTTTACTTAAATTTTTAATTAAAAAACACTATTCATCCGAAAAAACTAATACTTGATTAATAATTTATGAAACCGTTATTTACCCATTTTATTGAATCACATTACTTAACCAAGGTGTCTAAATTATATTGAAACTTTCTTTAAGTGAAAATTACTAATCCATTTGGTCACATTACTAATCCTAAGCGTAAAATCACTATTCATAATTCACTATTCATCAAAAATTAAGTTGATCTTATTAGACTCCAAATTCCTTAATGAACACTTTTGTAGAAGACCATTTTTTCAAAATCATTACACATCATTAGTTATTTAGGGTTTACATAAATATTTCAAAATATCCCTTTTTCAAAATTCATCAATAAAATACATTCTAAAATTATCTAGACATTTGAAATTTCACAAACATCACTAAAGGAAGAAATCTCAATTTATTCATCCGAAAGGATTACACAAGGAAACTAGGGTCTCATCACATAGCCCCTTATAACACTGGTATAAGACCTAAGTGTAAGGTGTGCTATGGTGATAGAATCTGAGGGAGTCTCAGATAACATTGCCCTAGTAGCAATCTCCACTAACTTGAACTTCTCCTGCAAGCGTTTTCGTTCAAGCTTGACACGCTGGAGCTCGGATTGGGCTTGGCCCAAAGCGAAGCCCACAGATGCTACCTCCTTCCCAAGCTCTGATAAGTGGGCTTCGTAAGGGTTGAGTCTACTGGATGAAGCCATCGACTCCTCTTTCTACATTAACAATTAACATCTTATTAAATCAATAAGAGTAAGTTAATATACTACTCAAAAAGATTGGGTCGTTACATTCTTCCCCCCTTAAGAAATTTCGTCCCCGAAATTTATACTTGAGGCCTAGTTGAAAAGGTGAGGGTACTTTTGCTTCATCGTTTCCTCAGGCTCCCAAGTCGCCTCTTCATATTTATGATTCCTCCACAACACTTTCACAAGGTGGGTAGTCTTGTTTCGTAGAACCTTGTCTCTACGGTCCAAGATCTCCACTGGCTGCTCCTCATAAGAGAGGTCATGTTCAAGTTGTACCACCTCTGGGTTCAGTACATGCGAAGGGTCGGGTATGTACTTCCTCAAGAGAGATACATGGAAGACATCATGAACTTGAGCTAGGTTCGGTGGAAGTGCTAGACGATAGGCCACTGCTCCTATGCGATCAAGGATTTCATAGGGGCCAATGTACCTAGGGCTGAGCTTCCCTTTCTTCCCAAACCGCGTGACTCTCTTCCATGGAGAAATTCGAAGGAAGACTTTGTCACCAACACCAAACTCCAAGCCCCTTCGACGATTGTCAGCATAGCTCTTCTGCCGACTCTGAGCAGCATTTATGTGTTGTTGGATGGCATGAACCTGTTCTGTCATCTCTTGCACGAGATCAGGCCCAAGAAGCTTCCTCTCACCAGTTTCATCCCAACAAGTAGGAGTTCTACACCGCTTTCCATACAGAGCTTCATAGGGTGCCATCTGAATACTCGCATGGAAGCTGTTGTTATAAGAGAACTCCACTAATGGGAGGTGTTGATCCCATCCACCCTTAAATTCCATTGAGCATAATCTCAACATGTCTTCGAGTGTCTGAATAGTCCTTTCAGATTGGCCATCAGTTTGAGGATGATAGGCCGTACTAAAATTCAATTCAGTATTCAGAGCATGCTGAAGACTTCTCCAGAATTTTGATGTGAATCTTGGGTCACGATCAGATACGATGGATAGTGGTACCCCATGAAGCCTTACCACTTCCTTCACGTATATCTTGGCAAGCTGATCCAGAGAGAAATCTTCCCGAATAGAGATAAAATGGGCTGTCTTGGTGAGACGGTCCACAATAACCCATATCGCATTGTTTCCTTTGGATGTTTTCGGGAGACCAGTTACAAAGTCCATGGTGATATTATCCCACTTCCATACTGGTATGGGTAGCGGTTGTAATACCCCCTTAGGAAGTTGTCTTTCTGCCTTTACTTGCTGACACACCAGGCACCTTGTAGTGTAATCGGCAATCTCCCTCTTCATTTTATCCCACCAATAATGATCACGAAGGTCTCTATACATCTTAGTGCTTCCCGGGTGTATAGAGAAAGTAGAGCTATGAGCTTCATCCATCAGTTCTTTCTTTATCTCCGGAATAGATGGAACACATAGTCTTGTACGAAATTTCAATACACCTTCTTGATCAATATTGAAATCAGGGAACTTCCCATCCTTTACAGCCTTGAACTTCTCCTGCAGTAAAGGATCTTCTTTTTGAGCCTTCTTGATCTTCTCTAGTAATGAAGGTTGAGAAATTATTTGGGATAGGGTTGATGATGTCCCTTTCCTTATAATTCCCATGTCCAGTTTTACTAGATCTTTAATCAAGGGATCTCCCAGGATCCTAATTGTTGCCAGAACAACAGGATATTTCCTGCTTAACGCATCCGCGACTTTGTTTGCTCTACCAGGGTGATAATGAATTGAACAATCATAGTCTTTAATAAGCTCCAACCATCTCCTTTGTCTCATGTTCAATTCTTTCTGTGTGAAAATATACTTTAGACTTTGGTGGTCAGTGTATATATCACATTTCTCCCCATAAAGATAGTGCCTCCATATCTTTAGAGCAAAAACAACTTCCGCCAGCTCTAGATCATGCGTAGGATAATTCTGCTCATGAATCTTCAACTGTCGAGATGCATAAGCAATTACTTTGTCATTTTGTATGAGGACGCACCCAAGCCCTTTCAGAGATGCATCGCTAAAAATAACGAATCCTTCTCCGATAGAGGGTAGTGTTAACACCGGTGCAGTAACCAATCTCTTCTTCAGCTCTTGGAAACTTTCCTCGCATTCCTTTGTCCAGATGAACTTAACCCCTTTTCGAGTCAACTTAGTTAGTGGATTAGAAAGCCGTGAAAAGTTTTTCACAAACCTCCTATAATATCCCGCTAAACCATGGAAACTACGAATCTCAGTTACTGTTGTGGGTTGAGGCCACTCCTCCACAACCATTGTCTTTGCAGGGTCAACCGAGATACCTTCATTGGTTACGATGTGCCCCAAGAAAGCCACTTGTTGTAACCAAAACTCACACTTGCTGAACTTCCCAAAGAGCCTCTCCTTCCGTAGAGTTTTCAAAATAACCCTCAGATGATCTTCATACTCCTCCTGACTTTTTGAATATATCAAAATATCATCAATAAAAACTACCACAAAGTTATCAAGGTAGTCCTTAAAGACTCTATTCATCAAATCCATGAAAATAGCAGGAGCATTAGTCAAGCCGAAGGGCATAACAGTAAACTCATAATGCCCATATCTTGATCGGAAGGCAGTCTTTGGAATATCTTCCTTCTTCACCCTCAGTTGATGATAACCAGATCGAAGGTCAATCTTAGAGAACAATTGAGCCCCACGAAGTTGGTCAAATAAATCATCAATTCATGGAAGAGGGTATCTGTTCTTCACTGTGATCCCGTTCAGTTCTCTATAATCAATGCATAGCCGCATTGATCCCTCCTTCTTCTTCACAAAGAGAACTGGTGCTCCCCAAGGAGACACACTCGGTCGGATAAACCCCTTCTCCAAAAAGTCTTGGAGTTGTTTCTTTAGCTCCTCTATCTCCACATTTGCCATTCTATACGGAGTCTTTGATATCGGTTGAGACCCAGGTACGAGTTCAATGGAGAACTCTACCTCTCTTTCTGGGGGAGGTCCAGGTAACTCCTCAGGAAATACATCCATGTATTCCTGAACAATCGGAACATCTTCAATTTGTATGCTCCCCTTCCCTTCTTCCTCATCACCGATTAACTCCATAAAGAAAGCTATAGGAGGTGCTTCTAGATAGGGATCAGTTCGGGATATCTCTCCTCGGAAGATAACTGTAGGTCGTTCATTCAAGACTACTGAGATTTCCTTACTTCTGCATTTGATCTTAGCATTATACTTTGAGAGCCAGTCCATCCCTAGTATAACGTCGAATTCCATCATGGGGATGACTACTAGATTTGCGATAAGATTGTGCTCACCAAAGTAAACACTAGAGTCTCTAAACACTGTTGATGCATGGATAATCCCACTTGGAGTCTTGACTGACAACTCTACCTCAAGTAATTCGGGGATTGATTCTATATTCTTTGCAAACTTGGAAGAAATAAAGGAATGCGTAGAACCAGAATCAAATAAAGCACTTGCTAGTTTTGAGAGGACAACAAGAGTACCTGCTACCACATCGTTCGGAACTTCAACTTCAGTTGTTGTGATAGCGAAAGCACGGCCTTGCTCCCTTGGCCTCTGCTGAGGTTGATGGTGATTCCCCTCCACCGCCCTCGGATTTGGACATTGATTAGCAAAGTGCCCAAGCTGTCCACACTTGAAGCATGTGACTTCGGGTAGGGCTGGAACCATCTTTCCTCTGTCGTTAGTGTTGGGAAGTTGAGGCTTCACATCACCATGACAATTCCGAGAAATATGGCCTTCTTTTCCACACCTATAGCACTTTCCACTTCCGATCAAGCAGTTCCCCGGATGCTTCTTCCAACATTTATTGCATGTGGCATGTTGCATATGCATTCCACCTCTTTCCTGATCAAAACTTCTTCCCAGGCTTGGTTCTAGAGTTCTCTTCTTCTCATTAGATTTGTGAGACCACTGTGTCTCTCCAAACTCTAGTTCAACTTTCATAGCACTTCGAACTATTTCTTCATAGCTATCGTAGTCCCTGTTGGCTAGATTCTTCCGCAGATGTGGTCGTAGTCCGCCAAAGAATCTATCAACCTTCCCATTAGGGTCCATGACAAAGCTTGAGGTATAACGGGAAAGCCTTGTGAAGTTTATCTCATAGCTTCCGACAGATTCGTTCTCCTTCTGCTTCAGCTCGAGAAACTCTTTCTCCGTTTTCGTTCTCATGGAACGAGGGAAATACTTGTTAAAGAAAATTCCCCGAAATTCTTCCCACTCCATAGCTTCCATCTCTCCTCGTGGCTTCGTGTTTTTGATCAGTGACCACCACTGATCAGCTTCTCCCTCTAGGCGGTAAACAGCAAGGGTGACTTTTTCTTGTTCCGAACAATGAAGTACAGAAAAGATCTTTTCAATGGAGCTTATCCATTGTTACGCAACCAATGGGTCAGTAGATCCACTGAATGTTGGCGGTCGTTGACGCATGAAGGACTCAACAGAAAGTTGTTCCCTTCGTGGTGAGGTCGGCCTCTCAGCTTGATTCAAGTTATTACTCATAACTTGAGTCAGTTGGTTCATCATCCGCATGAATGTTTCCATTCCGGCTTCCATCGGAGGGCCGTCAGCACATGGTGCATTGCGGTCACCATCGGCACGGTTTCTCCTATTGCCCGCCATTTTCTAAAAGAATAAAACCTTAGTGAGAAACTTATTTCATTTATGAATCTTTTAACTAAGACTTCGTGCTTAGACAATTATACTTCTCTATAATTCCTTCATAATGATTCATAGAAAGCATGTGATTAACCAAACATATCCCCCGGGAGTGTCGTAACCAAGAGTGCAGCAAGGCCCGTTATCGTGCACCAGTTCCCGTTCGAGTCTAGCTCAAAGCGGTGTTTTCGGGTTTTACCCCTATGTACATCTGTGCCAGAGCCGCCTCTACCTGCTCGTATCCAGACAGGGATGTATTTGTTTGATAGACCACTTACTTAATACTTACCAAAATACCAGGAAGTTTTCCTATATTTAAACTTTTCCATAGGGTTCTTCCTAAAGTTTTTATATCCTAATTTCCACAAATAACTAAACCATCCTTTGATACCAACTATGGCATCCCGCCATTTTATAACAAAAACTTTCATTACATTACACAAATCTGAGGATCGTTAAGGTTTAGTGTCTTGGAAACAAGGATCATAATACAAAAAAAAACATAAAACATTCTTCTTAAACACTTGCAAGGCGTCTCCTTATGTTCATTCTAGGTTCATTACTGCATCTCATAACCTGGGGACATACATCAAAAGAAAGGGTGAGCAGAAGGCCCAGTAAGGGAAACAAGAGGAACATTTTACATGTGAACATGAGATACTTCAATAAGGACATGAAAAGAACTTTAAGGCATGAGGAAGAAATCATGAGGCATTTCATAATAAAAATAACATTTTTCATAACTTGAAGATGTGGCTACATCATTTAACATAGACAATCATGAACATATCACCAAGGTCCATCCCCAAGGTGTCATTTGAAAATTACCAAGGTTATTCACCAAGGTATCGTGAAAATTGTAATCTCTAGTGGTTACATCATTACCCAATGCATTGGAGCGCTATCAGGGCGCACCCTTAAATTTGCATTTATTATCATGTGAGCCACATATATAATCATCAAACATTTCATAAATAACCCACATAGCATAAAATAAATGGGTTTCATTTCATAATCATAACGTTTTAAAAACTGCTTTAAAGACATGATCTTTACGTCACTTTAAACCCACGGGAAGGGAAAGCGGGTCTCATGTATGTAAATCCCAGAATTTAAAATGGAACATTTTGATATATATGTGAATACCCTTGTAGAAATAAGAGCTTTGAGTATTCACTTTATAACATAAAATAATTTTTGAGAAAAGAGAGAGGCATTTTGAGGGAAAAATTCTGCAGCATAACGGCTAAGTTTCAGGGTTTTAGAAAACGTTGAAATGAGAGGGGACATGGGTCGCCCACTCATAAATGATCCATAAAACAGTAGGGTGAAAGAATAAGAAGGACATATGGACATGGTAACGAAATTTTAGGGACATACCATTTGAAATGAAAAACATGGAAGGAAAAAGATTAGATTTCTCTTATGAAAATTCGGCAGCCTTACGGCGTCACTTAACTTCAAAAGAAAATGATTTGACAAGATCAAAAAGGGTCCCTCATCATATGATCATAAGAGATCAGTATGATTGATATAGAGATCATACCCCAACATAATAAAAAGTAACTTGAAAGACTTGACATGAAAATTGAACTTGAAAAATGAGAAGGGTGAAAGAATCCCTTAAAAATTCGGCAGCCTAACGGCGTCACTTAAACTTTCATAAAACGAAATGATGAGAGTAAGAGGGGATCCCTCATCATATAAACATGAAAGGGAAGTAAGAGGAATATAAAAGAACATCCTATCACATAAAAACATGGAGCATAATAGGAATGACATAAAAGAGATTTCATGAAAAGAAAGAGAGGGGTCGGATCCCTTACCTTAAAACGTGACTCTTCAAACTCAAAGGATTGGACCTTGAGGGCTTGGGGGCACCTTGGGAGGACTCTTTGGAAGGTAAGAAGACCAGAACTTCGTTGGGGAAGAGTTGGGAGTGAAAACCAAGGGAGGAAAGGGTGGTTATTTATAGGGAAAGTGAGGGGACAAAGCATTAATGGCCAAAGGACACCTCACATGTGCTTTTCTCAAACCCATGGGCTCTCCCTTGGCATTTATCATGGAGTTAGGCCACATGGGGCCCCCAAAACAATAATTCATCACCCTTGGCCGGCCAACCCTCAAAAGATCTCATGACATCATCATGACATCATTATGATGTCATTAAACATACCGAAACCCTAAAACGGTATTTTTACTATTCACTGAAAATTCAACTTTCTCAGAATAATCCCAAAATTTCACCTTAACCAAATATCAATGCTCTGATTTCAAAAATGAAATCCATTTTATAAAAATATTTTTCTAAATATTTTTAATTTAATTTTTAAATAAAAACACTATTCATCGAAAATTCATTTTTTTCAGAAAAATCCCCAAAAATTACCTTAACATAATATCGATGCTCTGAGTTCAAAAATAAAGTCATTTTTATAAAAATAATTTTCTAATTATTTTTAATTAAATTTTTAATTAAAAAACACTATTCATCCGAAAAAACTAATACTTGATTAATAATTTATGAAACCGTTATTTACCCATTTTATTGAATCACATTACTTAACCAAGGTGTCTAAATTATATTAAAACTTTCTTTAAGTGAAAATTACTAATCCATTTGGTCACATTACTAATCCTAAGCGTAAAATCACTATTCATAATTTACTATTCATCAAAAATTAAGTTGATCTTATTAGACTCCAAATTCCTTAATGAACACTTTTGTAGAAGACCATTTTTTGAAAATCATTACACATCATTAGTTATTTAGGGTTTACATAAATATTTCAAAATATCACTTTTTCAAAATTCATCAATAAAATACATTCTAAAATTATCTAGACATTTGAAATTTCACAAACATCACTAAAGGAAGAAATCTCAATTTATTCATCCGAAAGGATTACACAAGGAAACTAGGGTCTCATCACATAGCCCCTTATAACACTGGCATAAGACCTAAGTGTAAGGTGTTCTATGGTGATAGAATCTGAGGGAGTCTCAGATAACATTGCCCTAGTAGCAATCTCCACTAACTTGAACTTCTCCTGCAAGCGTTTTCGTTCAAGCTTGACACGCTGGAGCTCGGATTGGGCTTGGTCCAAAGCGAAGCCCACAGATGCTACCTCCTTCCCAAGCTCTGATAAGTGGGCTTCGTAAGGGTTGAGTCTACTGGATGAAGCCATCGACTCCTCTTTCTGTATTAACCATTAACATCTTATTAAATCAATAAGAGTAAGTTAATATACTACTCAAAAAGATTGGGTCGTTACATATTTTGTTCCATTTCTATCACCTCTATCTATCTCTTAAACCCTATACACCTACTTAAACATCCATGCCTCCCTCATTTCTCCCCCCCTTGGTGGATCTAGCCCAGAAACTTGACGGATCCCCAATGAATGTCCTATATAACTTGTTTTTCACCACTATTTTAGGGTTTCCTTTTCTATTCATTGGGGTTTCCGTTTCCCAGTAGGTAGGGGTTTGATACAGGGTTCGATATATTTTTATTTGGATTTGGTGTTGATGTTGTGCGCAGGATCATGCCTTTCTAGGGTCTTATGGTTGCATTTATGGGGTTTTATATCATGTTTAAGTATATTCTCTACATGAAGTTGGTTGTTCCATGGCCAAAAATTAATAGATGAATTTAATATTATTGTCTAATATTATATATATGTTCTATAGAATTTATTTTCTGTTAGAAAGGTATCATTTAAATTGATTGGAAGATATGTGATGATAATGTGTTTTTAAGCAAATATGATATGTTTTGTGTGAGTACTTTAGTGTGTTGTTTCATGAAAATTTTTAATGGGTTAATCATTGGGGAGTATTCATGTATTTTGTAAAAAAGTAATTTTTCATGATGTCAGTGTGATAAAAAATGAATCCCAAATGAGTTATTTGTGTGAGAAAATTGTAAAATAGTTTAGGATTACCATGTAGTCCATTTTCTATAGTTTATAGTATGAGTTTTGAATTGTGTAACTAATGGGACACTCATTTTGGAGATGATCTTATATTATGTGTGGACTGAAAAATGTGTTCATAGCCAATTGTTTTGAGTGGAAAATTATTTTTCATTCATGTGTATTTTTAAAAATTGTTTTATTAATTGAATAAATATTTTGATATTGGAATTTTCATCAATAAAATAAATTTTTGTTTTTTCATAAATTGTAGATTTATTTTGTATGATTAACATTTATTTGTGGGAATGGTAATATGTGTGACATGTGAACATTTAGTTGAGCCCAAAATAATCCTACATATCTCGGGGGTCTAGGTAATTCTTATATAATAGTGATTCGAAAGTGTCTATGACGTTGTATAACTTAGTAAGATCGACACATAAAACACTCACTAAACATTAATTACTGTAGACCACTACGGTATGGCGGTGTCCTATAATAGTGGCTTATGCACCAGAATTATGATGGTCATGTTTTTCAATCCTTGTTGGACAAATGTAAATGGATCTATTATCCTACTTGAGGTATATTAACCCTAGGGGATTTACCAATAGTGGTCCACTATATTTTATGTGGTTTCATCCATCAGAATATGGAGGACCCCTTGTGTGTATGTGTGGGTGTTTCTTTTTATATAAATCCACCTTTTATTTTAAGCAATTGATTCTGAATTGGATTTCCATGGATGTGTTCATTTTCAAACTTTTAAATTAATAAATGGTTTTACTAGAAACTATATAAATTATTATACATAAATGAGACCAGTTATATTATCTCCAAAATGTTTTGTAATTGAATAAATTTTATCTGAGTGGCATTATGGGGGGATTTGGCTCACACCATACATAGATCATTGGGTTTATGTAGATATTGTTGTCCGTTTGTACCTAGTAAAGGAAAGGTGTTCAGTATTTGATGTTTTTTTTCTTGTGGTTTTCATTGTGGGTCTTGGTGGAGTTGGATTGAGGAGGATTGTCCTATTATTGAGTGGGTGTTTTGATAGTATTATTTTCCCCCCCTTTTCTTAGATTCTTTATTCCTGTTCAAAATTGTAATTTAAATTTTAAAAAATTGGTCTCTTCGTGTTTTCTTGGATTTATCACATTTTTATTTATTTTATTTGTTTTTTATTATTATGACACTGGTAAAATCATTACCATGATATAATATTTATTTATGGGAACTCTTTTCCAGCCAGTGGGGATCTGGAATTCCCTTCCGGCCATTCTATGAACTGGGACAAGTGTTGGGTCAAATGGTGACCCGATATAATTCATGAAATAACAACATATGTATATGTTTTATATAACATTATATATAATTGATAAAATTTTAATAAACATTTATCAATTTATAATGGCTATATCATCACCAATTTATACATTAAATTCATTCCAGTATAACATATTCAATCACAATTCTCACTCCTTTATTTTTAATCTATGATTTTTCACAATGTATTATACATTCAATTTAATTTCTCATTGTATGTATATTTATCCAAATTGTATTTCTCTAGGTTAAAGATGATATATGTTATTTTTAGTAGTATTAATTATTTAATATTCTATTTTTATGACATTATTAATTAAGAACTTTTAAGTCACATAATCATCCATGTTATGTATTAATACACACTCTGTAATTAATTGTTTCATGTGGATTTTTACTTGTTCCATCATTAATTATCTAATTAATGTTAGTATACTTCATATATGATATGACTTATATTGTAATCATGGTTATAAAAGTATGAAATAGTTTATGAAATTATTTTTGAATGATAGGCATATAATTTTAAGAAGGATAATGTTTCCAAAAACCCGTGGTTCTATATTCATATATATTTTATAAATATATATATATATATAATATTTAAATGTATCAATGTATACATTATAGTGAGATAATTATCCTTATAACCTGGGAAATATAAGGAAAATCATATTTTCGGAAATTAATTATCAATGTTCGGATTTTTATTTCTCTAATACAATGATGAATAAGATTATTCCATATTTTTATATCTTAATTATTTGTTTTAAGAGATATACCCAACAACACTTCACTTTTATGGTGTATTTTAGAAATAGTATTTTTATTTGATCATCGTTGTTATATATTTATTAGGTATGGTGATGTATATTATCCTTATTATCTATTATATTGGTTCATTTTATTAAAATATTTTTTCAACTCCACCAATTTAAATCATTTTGTTTCTTATGGTACATTCACAAGAACATGATATTTACGTAACATGTTTTTAATCTATTTAATATATAATGGAATTTTATTTCTCAATAAATCCATCTTCCTAACATAAAACATATTCTTTTTTCTTTAACAATGTACTTTTTTTTTATTTTCCATCATTCCTCACACATATGACATTGAATCATCATTCCTCAATGGAAGTCATAAAATAAATATCCATGAAATATATTTTTTTATTATATGTGATGTTTTGAAATTCAATTACGTTCATATTACTAATAATAATTTTTTATATGTTGTTATGAGTATATATAATATTTTTTCACTACATATACTATCTCAATTATTTATTTATTGGGAAAATTAAGACAGTGTTTATTGAAAAAATTGTAACATAATTCCTCACATTTTGAGAACATTCATAAGATGGGTGGATATTAATTATGATAATACAAAATTATTGGCAAATTTAAATGGGAAAACTACTAATGTTGAAAGAATAAATAACAAATGACATATATAAGCTATCTTATTAATTTTATAAGTGTTAATATTATTTATTCATTATATATTTCTTTTTATAATCTCTAACCATACAATAAATTCATTATCAAGTACCTCATATTGTATCCTAAATTGAATGTGAATCCACCAATGCATATCCCGTGATATAGTCAATAAATTAGTGTATTTATGTATGTGTTTTTACCATGTTATGATTTAGATAACCCCAAATCAAATATTTATAGACTTATTTCCATTAGGTATAAGGACCCGACATTATTACGTTATAAAATCTTGAATTTTAGTCAAGAAATCACTTCTATTCATACTAAGGATATTTTCAAGTTTATATTTTTAGAGAATTGTGATATAATACATATTTAACATTTTAATTTCATATATATAATATACCATAAAAATATTATCCATTTCTTCCAAAATGAATTTTTTTTTAAACTAATAAATGTTTTCATTGAAAATTATTCATAACAATTAACATGGAGTCCTTATTTGTATTTTACATCTCAATAACATGTGATGATAATTTGAAATCATTGTATGATCATAAAAATCTATGTATGGTATATAAACATTTGTAAAGTAAACATTAGTCCATTATTCATTGTAACATATGAATTTTTTTTAAAAAATATCAGACTTGTTACCCATATAAACATACATTGTGAAACATTTTTTTTCATTGATATTTAATAAAAACATATATAACATAAAAAAAACCATAAAAGGTATCATGGGGAATTATATAAATAATATTGTAACCCTCTTAGCTACCTTATAATTTGTATCCCTTGCGACTACCTTACAATTTGTGTAACCACCGCACTTACATATAGAGTAACCATATAGACATACTCCAACATACACATACCAAATGCATTGAAGGGAGATATATCTCCCAAAATTCATCATAAAAGTTTCTCAGGAACCATGACATAATCTTACAATATTAAAAATTTCATAAAAATATTGGTTTTTGATTTTGTAGAACATAATTTTTAAAGAGGATTATAAATGAAAATTTCCTTACAAATATCATATAATTGAATTGATACTTAATAGAGTGGATGTAAAATTAATATACACTGTTAATAAATATAATTCAACATAATATAAATATAAATAATCACAAAAAACAATTTTAATAACACATAAAAATTGAAGTATAATGTTAACCCAAAGAATGGAATTTTGGTTATAAATTCCATTACATCGGGTTTTTCTTACATCAAACATATTTAAACCTCAAATATAAGGATAAAAAAGTGTTATTAATATCTTAATGTGTCATATTAATGTTTATAATACTGTATATGATCATTTCATAACAAAATTTCACCCTTAATTGTTAGAATTATGGTCCATCCATTGTTTTGGGAGCGTTCTTTATAAAATTTTCATGCGAGGTTCGTATTTGATATTCTTATCGAAATGAAAAGAAATTAATGAAGTGGAATTTAATGATATTAATTTGTTTCTAAAATATATAATCATTTCTTAAATCATTTTTTAATAAAAATGATGATTGATCATTAGATAAAAACATTAATGATGTTTGTCAAGATCAGTTTTTTTTTTGTAGTTCCTCGATAATCATGAGCATATTTGGTTATGTAATTTAATGTAAACAATAGATGTTCATTATAGAACATAAAAAATATTAAATCATAAACTTTACATTACATTTCAACCATTTACATTGTTTTATGATCAAATTTTAAGTATGTGATTGATATTTCAAACACGCCATCCATGATTTTGGTAAATCGACACATCATGGACATTGTTTTTATTTTTAGAATAAGTGGAAGTGGAGTAAATGGATGATTATGAATCCTTTACCTGAAATTTATAACATACATCATATATAAGATTCTACATATTTCATATGTCCTAAATAAGTGTAGGGAAACATACAATATGCATACAAAATAATTGGTATGAAAACACAAGAAAAATGAAGAGGATACTTACCTCTTGGTCTATTCCCATTGACATCCTCCAAAAGGCCTTTTATTTTGGCATTTTCATGAGACGAGAAGATCTAGTACGTGGGGAAGATCCATTATTAGAGAGTTTTTGAGAAGATAGGAAATTATTAACGGTTGAGATGTGTGACATGAAGAGGGGAATGGGGATGGTATTTATAGTAGAAGAGAGGAGGGGTTTTTCATTATTGTTATCATTATTTTAATATTTTTTCAGAAGAATATTAGTTGCCTAGATTGAAGTGACCAAAAATAGTAAAAATTTCATGTGAGTTAAAAAAATTGTCTTACATCATTCTTGATTCTCCTACGATGTTGTAAAAGAAGTATTTAGTATTTATCATAATTTATCGAATTTTAAAATTCATAAACAATTCAAAAATTTAATAAAAATCCCAAAAATTCACACTAAACCTTTTAGAAGTCTAGGATTAAAAATTGAACTACATTTTTTGAAAATTGATTTTTATTATTATTAATTTAATTTTATAATAAAATCATAATTTATTAAAAAATAACAAATTCAAATCTATAAATCATTTTTGAACACCAAAAAAATTAATCAAGTTGTAATTGTATTAAATCCTTATGAAAACAAATATGAATAAAATTTACTGTTTAGTTTGGCCATGTTACTATTCATAATGGTATGTTACTATTCACAAAATATTATTTTTGTTCCATTAGTTTCGAAAATAACTTAATTATCACAATTATAGATAAATTTTTTTCAAAAATTAGAACATTGAATTTGAAAAATTATGTTTAACGGATAGTTATAAAAATCTACTTAAAACAATGTCTCAGGAATTTCAATTTTTTTCAAAACCTTTTGGTGTTACATTATCCCCACCTTCATGATATTGATCCCTCTCAATTTTATATAATTATTAAAAAAGCGAGGGTACCATTATATCATATCTTTTTTAGATTCCCATGCTCTTATTAAACCATGTGGTTTATCCCCAAGACCATTACCAATTGTATTACCTTATTCCCAAATATTTTTTCAATTAGATCATGAATTGGAATCAGTTTATTTTTATAATAAATTTTCTCTTTCAGCTGAATTAATTATGGGCACAAAACATGAGATGAATCTGGAAATAAATTCTCAACATAAAACATGATAAACATTATGTACCTAAGGAAAAATCGGATAAAAATGTACTATTTAGGTGATTGGACCAACATTCTACTGGATTTCATAATGTCAAATAAACCATGGATTTAACATTCCATTCTTACAGAAATGAATAACACTCTTCTATAGGGATATTCTACGAAAAAAATGATCACCAACATCAAAAGAAAAGGCTTTCCTCCTGTTTTATGCATAACTTTTCTATCCTCTCTGAGTGTTCCTCATGTGTTGCTAGATAATCTTCACTTTCTAAGTCACATCCTATAATAATTTTGGTCTCATCAACTTAATTTCCCTAACATCATCCAAACAAGCTATAGTTCTACACCACTTCCCATACAATACCTCAAAAGGTTACATTTTTATACTACAATGCAGACTATTATTATAATAAAACTAAACTAAAGAAATATGAGGATCCAAACATACCGAGTAGTACATTGAATAAGCTCTAAACATATCATCTAATTTTTGAATCAATATTTTTAATTTACCATCATATTGAGGATAAAAAGTTGTATTGAAATTTAATTTTTTTCCGAATGACTTATGAAGGCCCTTGTAAAATATTAAAATGAACATGGGATCCTGATCAGAAACAATAAAAATATGAACTCCTTGCAGCTCTTCATTAATGTGTTGACTTGTCAAAATCATTATGGTAATATATAAAATATCTCATTTCAGAAAATCCCATAAATAATACTCTCTATGGTCTCTATAGATCATTGTACAAATGGAATGAAGTAAAATTGGAGAACTATGAGATCCAAAAATAGAAACCATTCTTCAATTATGAATCACAAGTCAAACACAACCATTTTTGAAATCATAAGTCACATTCTTTATTGTGGTAAACTTATGACAACATAAATTTTATTTACCAATTTTACCTTTTTCTATAGCTCATGAATTTACTTACGTGATTTCTTAATTATGTCTTATAACGATGACTACAATAAAACCTGGAACAAAATAGTGGCATTTTCATCTTCAATTGCTTCTATTCCAAAAAATATCAAATTATTATTCAAGGGATCATGTTTTAAGCATAACATGGTAAATGATTCTTGATGTTTTTGGCTCAAGGAATATACTACATTGTTTGATTTACAAGATGGTAATCGATTGTTAAATAATATCCTTTATTTGTTCAATCCATTTTCTCTACCTCATGATCATTTACATCTGAGGGAATATATACTTTACACATTTATGGTCAGTATATATTTTACATTTGGCTCCATATAATTTATGTCTCTATATTTTCAAATTAAAAACCACAAAATAAAATTCTAAATAATCTGTTGTATAATTTGTCTCATGATTATTTAGTTTTATTGAAGCATAAGAAATTACCTAATCATTATCCATCATAAAACAACCAAATCCATTTAGTGGAGAATAACTATTATGGAAAAACTCACCATTTTGGGAAGTCAAGGCCACAATTAGAGCATTCTCCAATCTCTTCTTTAGTTCTTAAAACAAATGTCACATTCTTCTATTCAAAGAAACCTATTCCCTTATCTCATTAAGATAGCTAGTGGGGTATATAACAATGAATAATTTTTAACAAATTGTTCGTAATGATATGATAATCAAATAAAACTATGAATATATGTAGCATTTTTAGGTCATGGACATTAATCAACTACTTTTGATTTGTTAGGATCAACTATTATTCCAAACTAATTTACAATGTTCCAAATAAAATAAATATGTTGCACCATAAAATCCCAATTTCTGAATTTTTCAAACAGTTTTTTTTCAATTAATGATTACAAAAAAACCCCTTTCATGATTTTCATGATCCCCTTTACTGTTAGTAATGAATATAATGTCATCAATAATCGTAACCACAAACATATCCATGAACTCATGAAGTATTATGTTTATTAGATCCATGAATACTGTAGGTGAATTAGTTAACCCAAATATACAAATAACATACTCATAATTCCCATATCTAGTACAAAAAGAAATTTTTGAGATGTTGTCCTATTTCACCATCAGCAAATGCTATAAGGATATAAATTCAATTTGGGAAATATATTGAGCTCTGTAGATCTAATCAAACAAGTAATTGATATGAGAAAAGTATACTTGTATTTACTATTAATTTATTCAACGCTCTATAATTAATACAAAGTCTATTGTAAACATATTTTTTTTCAAACAATACAGGAGAACACCATGGTGATGTACTAGGATGAATGAATCCTTGATCAAGAAAATCCTACAACAGATTCATCAATTAAAGAAGATACATTTGAGCCATATTATATAGGGGTTTTGATATTTTCTTCCAATCAAGAACTAAGTCGATTATGAATTTTACTCCTCGATCAGGTATCACACTAGCTAAATTATTCTTCAAACATCAAGAAATTCATTTACTACTGGAACATAATTAATCTAAATAGTTAATTTTTTTAACAATATGAGAAAGATAAATTTCATTAACCTAAATCACAATATTCTTATCATCTTGATATGCTATCAATTTTATAGTTTCAATCTTGTATACAAACCGAAACTCATTCCGAAAAACAACTTCTTTACCTATACAATCAATCTTATTATATTAAATTGAAAAAAAATCCATTCCCATAATTTAATTAATCTATATTAATGGAAAAAATAAGACCTTTAGATAATTAATTACACATTCCATATTAGAAATCTTCTTATAATTCACATTTTCTAAAATATCCCCCCCCCCCGATGTTTTAATAGTAAGTTTTGGTGTCATTTGTGAAGGTGATATTTATAATTTACAATAATATTCTGCATAATTAATGGAATGTGTAGACCCCATATCTAAGAAATAATCAGATAAATTCTGAGTAAAAAAATAAGTTACCAGATACATCATCATTGGATGGCCCTTATTCTGGCGATGTAGTGGAAAAGGATCTCACTACATATTACTTATTATAGTATGGCTTCTTTTCATTATTCATATCACTTTTTGGGAATAAATTTTCAAAATGAACCACATATATACATTTAAAATACATAATTGTTTGATTATCATTATTAAATAGAGTATAATTTTCATTAAATCCATGGGTTATATTTCCAAACATACCACATCAAAAAACATTACACTTTTGGTAAGGAATTCCCCATGGTGCTTTTTTCCATAATTTTGAAAAAGTAGAAAATAGAATTTTTTACCATCAGAAATATTTGGTTTATTTGTACCCGTCGCCAGTCATATGGACCTATTATTCTCCTTGTTTTCAAAGTGCACATGTCATCAGAATACTTTATCTTTACCCTCTTAGAACATCAAAAACGACTCACATTAAATTTTAATTTATGGGAGGCCAATTCAATTCAATACCTAGGAATTAATCTTGAGTAAAAGATGATTATTTTTCTATCAACTTACAAAATAAGATGTGTTTAATACCTCATTAGTTGAGTGATGTTTTATTCATAAATATCCAATTAATATTTCTCCTTTTTCTCTATTTCCTGGAATTTCTTCTCTACCCTCTGTTTCAACACCTTATAAAAAAAATTTCACTGAAAATATTTTTTAATTCATCCCACTTTAAGGAATCAATATCCTCTCAATCTCAGATATTTTTTTTCCAGTTACCACCACTAATGAAATTAATCTTAAAAAAATACATGGAAATACATAAACTTTGATATCCAAAACATTCCATAAAATCAAATATTTATTCATGGGCCTTAATCCAACCTCCAGCTGCTAATGTGTCAAAGGACCCCTTTAAGGAATAAGGTTGTTGTCTCATAAAATGATCCATTGTCTTCAAGTTACATTGTGTTGCCTATGGTTATTATCTTACATGGAGTCCACTGCCATTTATTAACTATTTTAGATGATCCATTAGAGTCAAAAACTGCTCGGTTGCAATCCTTACCATTCTGGACTACAAATTTAGAAGGATATCTTTCTATCGGTGCCTCTTCACTTCAACTTCCATGTTTCATCTATATAAAACCAATATTAAAAAATGTATCATTATCAAAGAGACATGGTAATATTAAAATAATATATCATTTAAAAATAAAAAAATCCAAAAATCAGTTATGGTATTCAATTAACACCATCCTAGCCCCTAAAGTTATCTAAACTATACTCGAATACCAACTATAAAGAATTGGCCTTATTAAATTACATAATCATGAATTTTAGGCATGAACTCATATAATTTAGTATTGAGGATATTTAAACAGTTATAATTTTAGATAATTGGGATATAATACATACATAACATTCTAACGTCATGTAGAGTTGATACTAGAAAACAGAATCCATTTCTTCCAAAATATAATTTTTTTAACATAAAACATGTTTTCATTGAAAAATATACATAAATTTTAACTTAGAATACATATTTTTTATGTACATACTTATAAGCTGTGAAAATCATTTTATTACATTGGATGATCACAAATAGCCTAGTAGGTGATATAAATAGATGAAAAGAAAACATTATTCTATGACTAATTTTAATGTATGGAATCATTTTCAGAAAATAAATAATTTTTACCCATATAATCATACATTGTGAAATGTGAAATTCCCATTATATTTCTAAAAAACATGTTGAACATAAATATAACCATAAAGGTATATTGTTGAATTACATCCTTAATATTTAATCCCTATCAACTACATTATAATATATAACCATCAAGGTTACCTTAAAATTTGTGAAGCCATCACAGTTACACTTGGGGTAATCATAAGGGCGACCAACGATATCACATACCCTATGCATTGTATGGAGATATAGGTACCACCCATAATCATAAACTATGCCCATGAACATGAAAATAATTATTCAACATGAAAATTTGCATAAAAATATTACTTTATAATTTTTAAAACAAAATTTTAAAAGTTTATTTTAGATGAAAATCCCATTAAAATATCATATAAATGAAGTATTACTTAATATAGTAGATGGAACATGTATATACACTTTAAATACACAAAATTAAACAATATATAAACAAAATTAATCACAAATATTTTCCTAATACCAAATAAATGATATATTAGAATATTAACCCAATGAATGGAAATCGAGGTATGAATTCTCGTACCTCAGGATTGTCTTCAATAAAACATGATTAATTATCATGTATAACTGTTAAAAGATTCTTATAAATATATTAATGAATCATATTTATTATTATAATACCTTATATGATCATTTCCTAACATCATTTCACCGTTTAATTTATATAAAATTTTTCTTTCCATTTTTTTGGGTTCGTCCTTTATATGATTTCAATTGCTAGTTTATAATTTATATTTTTTTATATGGAAATGAAATTACAAAAGTGGAATGAAATTGTATTTAAATGTTTCTATAATATATAATGACACAATATATCATTATTTATCATATATGATGATGGATCAATGGATAAAACATTAATGATGCTTGTTTAGATATTTTTTTGGATGTTCCTTAATAATTCTTAAAATTTTTCATTATATAATTTAATTTCATACTTATATGTTAATTTCAAAACATAAAATAGTTACAGTAGACACTTTAAATTATTTTTCAACTGTTTAATGGGATTTATTATCATTTATGAAGTATTTAATGGATATTTCAAACACATCATCCATGAATTTTGGTAATCATCACATCCTGGACGGTGTTTCAATTTTTTGAATAAGAGAGATAGGATATGAAGGATGATAACGAATATTTTACATGAACATGATAACACAGATAATATATAATATTCTTCAGATTTCATACCCCCTGAATATGTTTAGGTAATGATATTATAATAATTAAAAGGAATTGGAATGAAAACACAAGAAAAAGGAGGAGGATTCATACCTCTTGATCACTTATCCTTGAGATCCTCTTTAAAGCCTTTGATTTTTGTCACTTGGTGATACCAGAAGCTCTAAGAAGTGGGAAAGAGACTTTGGGAAGGAATTTGGCAGAACATAGACATTGCGCAAGGCTTGGTATATGTGATAACAAGAGGGGAATGAAGATGGTATATATAGTCAAGGAGAGGAGGGATTTTAAATTATTTTAGTCATTATATTAATATTTCTTCTTAAGACTATGTATAGTATTGCTTCAGGTGACCCATAATAATAAAAATTTCATATGATTTAAAATAAAATTTTCTTAAATCAGCTTTTATTCGTCTATGATGTTGTAAAACAAGTATTTAGAAATTAGTATTGTTTATCGTATTTTACAATTAATCAAAAATTAAGGATTTCCACAAAATCTCAAAAAATCACCCGAACCAATATTCAACATGTAGAATTCAAAATTGAAATAAATTTTTTGAAAATAATATTTTAAATATTATTAATTTAATATTTAATTAAAATAAATGTTATTTCAAAAATAACATTTTTAAATCAATTTCTCATTTTTTTCATCTTGAAAAATTTAAAATGTTTTCATTATCATAAATCATTAAGAAAATAAGATAATAATAAAATTTACTATTTTTTGATGATATTAAATTTCATAAGGGTATTTAACTATTCACAAAAAATTAATTTGGTTCCATTTGACTCCAAATAACTTAATGATTACAATAATAGATGACCATTTTTCATAATTCAAAACATTGAAGTTGAAAAATTGGGTTTAAAGGCTAGTTATAAATATCTAAAAAATAATGTCTCATTAATTTCAATTTATTTTTGAATCCTTGGGGTGTAACATTAGGTAAATCTATTCTCGAGACCGAATCCACGTATTTATCTATAAATATATATTCCATTTCAATTATCCCAAAAAGAAAATTCATTACAATAATATTAGTTGGTGTTCCAAAATTCATGATTATCACTTATATTTCCATATAATATTTGTTGTACTAATCCCTAAAAAAATAATCCACACTCTGACACAAACAACTATGTTGAATCTTATAACTACACAATCAATTGATAAAAATAAATTCCATAAAAGTTAACTTTCAAAAAAAACACAAATTGATAGAAATTGAATAACAAATTTATTTCATCACCATACATGAATATGTATTCCATATCCTGATAATTCATACCAATAATCCTTATATTTTAGTTACTTTGGAGACTAGATAGATATCCAACATATTTACAAGTATTACTAATTATCTCCCACAAATATTCTATAAATACTGTAACCTTTTCTAAATATCATACATATTATTCTTATTCACAACCTGGTAAATAGAATAAAAATAGTTGGTGATAATAGTTTCTCAATAAGAGTGAATATAGATATCATGAGTGCTGGTTCAAAAGTGAGAATAAGGTTAGTATGTTGTAATGAATATGTGTTCAATGAACGTGGATGCGTAAAAATGAAATCATGCCTCATTAGACAAAAATCACACATATTTGATCGTACAACATAGAATTGGGAATAAGATAATACATCAATCATCATTTTATTTTATTTTATTCATGATATAGGAATTAAGATAAAATTAACATTATACCATCAATTTGAGAATGAAAATAATTACATGTGTCCTGGTAAACCATAAGAATATTCATCATTTAATGGTTTTATCTACACAAATATACATATTTTAATATGATTAAGAAGACCACTGGTGTACATTATTGGGATTGATCATACCAATATTGTACCCTTATGATTAGGCTAACAACCCATATTCCCTTGGTATTTTTCTAACCATCAGTGTACCCTTGGGATTGTATGGCCCAAATGTATACCCTTTTGTCTAAGGAATTATTAATCATTGTCAAATGCATTGAAGTGATATTAGGAATCCCATATTCACAGAATGATATACCATATATATTTGTTCCTCATAGACAGAAAAAACATAATTTCAAAATGAAATAGTTTACTCATGAAAAACAATCCTCAAAATATTATAGGGATTTATCATATTTTAGGAAAACAAATACGGCTGAATTATTAAACCCCAAACCATGAATACCCAACTTGGAGATAAACAATTATATTTAAATTTCAGTATATTATACATTAAAATTTATTCTAATGATGTTGATATATTGTATCACATATATTACTATGGGCTTTCTAGTATTAGTGTTTTAATGAATTAAAAGAAACTCATACATGGATTCCTGAATACTTAAATTACTAGTGCATAAAAATATACATCATATATTACTATGTAATTTACATCTGGTAACATTCCTTGGAATAATATACATAAAAAATCTTAATAACATATGGAAAAGGTCAAACAAATAGAATTATCTGAAATACATAATAAGGGTAAATATAGGCATTAAACAATTATATTCATCGATTAATATACTAATATTGTATGGGATTGATGGAATTATGAAATTAAATAAGTATATAATAAGAAAATTCATTATTATTACTTACATGATCTTTAATAACAAATAATAGAATAAAAATTCTATAAAATACATGGGACATATCATCAAAAAATTATGATTTTTTTGAAATCAATCATTAAAAATGTAGTCATAATAATCTAATGGAATGTATAGAGAAAATAGAATGGTATCTTGAAACATCATTAACATATAATACTTACAATTTGTCTTAAAAAATTTTGTTACATACTCAATAAATTCTAAAATCCCTTAACTGAAACAAAAAAATTTATTTTTATCTCTTTACCAAATTCATTGGTTGGATACAATGGTCCCACTCGTCCATATATTATATTAAAACCTTCCATTCCTGGATTATAATCTCACCACCCACCCTGGGTTTATTAAAATACCACTTATCATCATAAATAAAAAAATAAAACTATAACATGAATAATTTATATAGAGAAATAATTTCATTATAAATGGAAAAAATTTACATTTTTTTACTTTCATACTTTAATTTAAAAATTGAAAATTAATTAATTCAAATATCATCTTTTGAAAACAATTAAAATCCATCAAGAATAATAAATGGATGGAATCATTATTATGTATCCTCTTCGATGTATAAGTAAAATCAAATAAAGAAGTCTTCGATGAATTGAAATTCTATTAAAATATCATTAAAACATTAGTGAAGAAAATACACTTTTCACATTGGAAAAAAAATTTAAAATAAAAAATTAATGAAAGATTGTGAAAATATTCTTCATTAAAAATAATCTTTGAATCACATATGTGAATATTCAAATAGTATAATTATCACAAAAAATATAAAATAATTTCATTTCATAATACTTAAGAAGAATTCATCTCATAATATAATAAATTGAGTGAAAAGTATCTTTTGGGAAATAAGTCCAGATGTTTTTGATTAAAATCATTTATAAATATGGTCAAATATCATTTAAAATGACTATAAAAAATAAAATATGTATAGAAAATATCATTCTCAAAAACATTATATAAAATACGCGCGTGAAAGGGAATGATTACAAATATAAAATAAGATACAATATCGATATCACTTATAAACAAAACTATTGATGTTTATAAATTCAATAAGAGATGATATTAGAACTTACTATATAAAATGAATTAAAATCATAAAGGTAATAAATATATATTGTTCATAAAATTAAAATCATATGATTCCCACAAGGAACCACCATTGAAAATTAACTTTAAAAGAAATGATATTATAACATAAAGGATCTATCGCATTTGAAAATATATTTTAAAAAATAAGTTAAAAATTTGTATGATAAGGATTCATAAAACCCATGAATCTTAATAATTAATATTTGATAAATAATTTAAGAGGTATTAGTAAAAACTTTTAAGGGAATAATGGCCCAGAACAAGAAATATTTGTCAAGAAAATGAGATTGAGAAAAAAACCTCGAAAAGATTATAACAATCAGAGTAGTAAATCATACATGAAAATATTATTTTCAAATTTTAAATTTCACATTAAAAAAGTTCAAGTATAGAATAAAAAATTTTATAGGTCAATTCACTCACAATCATCATATACGAAATTCAATAAAAAATATTTATAATCCAAATAAATGAAATTTATTTATGAAAACCCTTGCGTAATAGAAGTATTCAAGTCAAATACGTAAATATTTCATCATTTAATATATAATAATCACCACATAATTATCATTAATATCACTAAATTAAAAATTTAAGATGAACCATGAACGAATGTTATGGAAACTCCACTACATTTTCATTTTTTTAATGCAGTAAAAGAAATGATATATTTTCTTTCAAGTGTTATATATATGTAATTAGTGTCATATATATTCATTATATCATTTATTATAGCCATATTTGAGTGCAGATGATAAAAAAGGAATTTTATCGGTTTGTGAGGCAATTGTCCTCTTTACAAAAGAATGTTTTTTTACTTTTGTATTGGATTAAATATGAAATGGTTAATGGGTATGAAATTAACATAATAACATCAATATAAATAAGATAATGAATTTATTGTTTCATCATGGTTTAATAACATTTGAACGAGGTGTACTACGAAGGGAAAATAAAACATTTGTTTAATAACAAAAACTCTCCTTCATAAAACACAATATTTAGTACACATTAATATCTATAATGATTGTAAAATGACTAATTAAATACCATTATAAGATATATTGGGATTAATTTGATTAATATTGGAATATTTTTTGAAAAAAAAATTCTCTTTATGAATGGATAGGAGGAGATATGGGGTTCTCTTTTATAATTTAGGGGAGGGGTACTCTAGGAATTATATAAAGTATTAATTAATATTAATTAATTTTCATGTTCATGGCGATAAAAATTCCATTAATTATAATATTGGATGCAGTTGGGTTAAAAAATTATTTCAAAAATATTTATAATGTTTTGGAAATGTATTCAACCATAACAGTCTGTTTTAACACCACATAAACTATTTTTAAAATTATTGTGATATCATTGGATAATAAAATTTAGGGGTAAAGATAATTACTATAAAATTAGAAGTTAAACATAAATGGACCATGTTGATATTTTAATGCATAACCAAGTAACATACATTAAGGTAGTTTTATTTATTATTAAATCTTTTATGAAAAACTATAAAATTTTTCATTAATTTTATTTTCAGACATCCCAATATGGTATTACACAAGGTAACTCATCAGGGAATCATCAAGGTGTCCATTTACCACTAGCACCTCATTAATCTGAATAATTCCATTTCTTTCAACAATACGAGCAAGATAACTTTTAATTAGATATTTAAATAGTTTATTGTCATCCTGATATGTTATCAAATATATAGATTTAATCTTGTAAACTAACTAAAACTCATTTTGAAAACAACTTCTTTATCTCTATATTCAATCGTGGCATGTTAAACAGAAAAAAATTCCATTTCCAAAATGATATTAAACTCTAATATGGGAAAACAATTATGTCTTCAGGAAAAGTCATTCCAAAGGATATATTGGAAAGTTAGTTATAATTTTTCTTGTCTATAATATTCCCCCTTTTCTTTTAACAATAAGTTATGGTCACGTTATTTAGGTGATATTTCAAATTTTCTAACAAATTCTTAATAAATAATGGAACTTTTAGACCTCGTTTCGAAAAAGACATTATAAAAATATGAGTAAGCAAAAAAGGTACGTGTTACAACATCATTATATGGACTGTTATTTCTTGATTTACTTGTAGATAATGTCAATACACATTCCTTCTTAAATTCTGGATTCTTTTCCTCATTCAGATCTCTCTTTGGTTTAGGTATTTTAATAAAGACCTAACTATCCACATCTAAAACAAATAACAGTTTTCTTATTAGGATTAGAAATAAGATCTTTTTAATTACAATATCATATACTATGTCAAAACATCAGACATCAAAAACACTTCCCAGTTTTTGTAAGGAATTACCTAGGGTGCTTTTTTCCTTACTTTTCACAAACTGGAAATTTAAATATCTTACCATCAGATTTCTTTGGTTAACTTATACCCATAATGTTCCATCAGGACCACATATTCTCCTTGCAGTCAATGTTCACATTATCATCATAATACTATATATTTACCCTCTCCAAACTTTAGAAATGTTTCTCATAACGTTTGAATTCAGAGGAGGCCAATTCCCTAAAATAACGTGGAAATAATATGATTAAAAGTGGTTAATTTTTCTATCAATATCTAGATTAATATTTGGAGCATACCTCTCCAGTAGATTGATGTTTTCATCATACAAAACCACTGAATCTTCAACATTTCTTTTCATTTCAATTAATTTATTCTCCATCCTATGTCACACAACCTTAAGAAAATATATTTCAAGTAAAACACTTTTTAGTTCTTCCGACTCTAAGAAATCAATATCCCTTCTATACATGATATTTTTTTCCACTAAATACAACTGATGAGCTTCAACTTCAAAATAATAAATTAAAATACTTACCGTTTGATTGCCTAAACATACCATAACATCAAATATCTATTTGAGGTCCTTAATCAATCCTTCAACCACTACTGGGTCAAAATATCCCTTTTAGTCATGAGGGTGTTATCTCATAAAATGATCATATAACATTATAATCCCTTCAGTACCTCTACTCTTCAGCTTCCCCTTTTCATCTACATAAAACCATTATGAAAAAACATATCTTACTTGAAAAAACATTTGAATTTGGAAATTATATATTTTAAAAAATAACCATAATTTGAAAAATAATTTATGGTATTATATTAACATCACCCTAACCCTTAATGTTATCAAAACAATATTGTGATACCAAATATTAGAACATGGCTTTATAAAATTACATAATCTTAAATTTTATTCATGAACTCACATCCATTAATATTATCATCTTTTCATGTTTATATTTTTATAGAATTTTAATATAATACATACATAACATTCCAATGTTATATAGGTTAGATACCACAAAAACAGTTTCCATTTCATCTAAAATATAATTTTTTTAAATAACACATATTTTTATTTTAAAAGTATTCATAAATGTTAAATTGAAATCCTTAAATTTCATACACATCATTATAAAATTTGAAAATAATTTTAAAATATGGGTTGATCACAAATATCTCATTAGGGTATATAAAATGATGAAAACAAAACATTAGTCTACAAATACTATTAATGTATGGAATCATTTTCAAAAAATACAAACTTTTTACCCATATAAACTTACATTGTGAAACATTATAATTCAATGAGATTAATAAAAACATATAAAACATAAATAGAACCCTAATGTTATATTGGTACATTAATTACATAATCTTTTTAACCTCTCATCTACCTTATTATTTGTATCCCTCAAGGCTATCTTACAATTTTTTGTAACCATCACAGTTACACCTAAAGTAACCACAAGGTCATTCTCCAACATACACATACCCAATTCATTGTAAGTAGATATAGGTCACATCCTTCATCATATTATATGACCATAATCTATAAAATAATAATACAACATGAAAAATTTAATAGAAGTATTGATTTTGAATTTTGTAAAACAAAATTTTGAAAGTTGATTTTAAATGAAAAGCCTCTAAAAAATATAAAATAATTGAATTGATACTTAATAGAGTGGATGGAACACACATATAGATTGTAATTAAATATAATTAAACAAAATATTATCCAAATTCATCAAAAAACAATTTTAATACCACATAAAAAATGAAGTAGAATGTTAACACAAATAATGGAAATCGAGATATGAATTCCCTTACATCAGGTTTTTCTTACATAAAACACATTTAATATTACTATATAATTGCTAAATTATTGTTATGAATATCTTTATGACATATATTCATGTTTATATTAATTAATTTGATCATTTTATAACATCATTTCACCATTTAATTGTTAGAATTTTCTTCCTTCCATTTTTTAGTGCGTTCTTTATATGTTTTCCATGGCCGGTTTCTATATGATATTCTTGTTGTATGGATATGAAATTCCCAAAGTGGAATTAAATGGTATTTATATGTTTCCGTAATATATAATGAAATCATAAATCATTTTTTCATCGTATATGACAATGGATCATTGGATAAATCATTAATGATGTTTGTTTAGATCAATTTTTTGCGGTTCCTCGATAATCATGAACATGCTTAATTATATAATTTAATTTCATTCATATAATTTCATTCTAGAAAATAAAATAAGTTACGAAACATAAATTACATTATTTTTAGACCATTTAATGTGTTTTTTATCATATTTAAGGATTATAATGGACATTTAAAACACCTTATCCATGATTTATGTAATTCGGAACATTATGGAAGATTTTTTATTTTTAGAATTAGAGGGAGAGGATATGAAAAAAGATTATGAATATTTTACATTAACATGACAAAATAAATAATATATATGATTATAGAGATTTAATACCTCCTAAATATGTTTATAGAATGATATTATATGTAAAAAAAGAATTGGAATGTAATGACCAGAAAAAGGAAGAGGATTGTCACCTCTTGATCTTTTCTCCTTGAGATCCTCCTTAAGGCCTTCGATTTTGGCCATTTGGTAAAACCAGTAGCTCTAGAATGTGGGGAAGAGACACATGGAAGAAATTTTGATGAACATAAAAAATTCCCATGTCTTGAGAGGTGTTAGAGGAAGGGGGAATGAGGGTGGTATTTATAGTGGGGGTAAATGAGGGATTTTACATTTTTTTAATCAGTATTTTAATATTTTTGTTCAAGACATTTAATTGTCTTGATTCATGTGGCCAAAAAAATAAAAAATTTCATAATAGTTCAATAAAAGTGTTCTTACATTATCCTTGAATCTTGTAGGATGCAGTAAAACAAGTATTTAACATTTATCGTAATTTATCATTTTTTACAATTCATCAAAAATTGTAGAATTTCAGAAAAATCCAAAAAATTCATCCTATTCATTTTTTAACATGTATCATTTAAAATTGAAATAATTTTTTTGAAAATAATATTCTAAATATTATTAATTATATACTTAATGAAAATCATAGTTTATTAAGAAAACATTTTAAATCTATGACTAATTTTTTCACAACATTGAAAATTAAACAAGTCGTTATCTGAAAGCCTTAAGAAAATAAAATAATAATAAAATATAATATTAATTAGGATCATATAAATATTCATATTGCTCTTCATAAGGGTGTGTTAATCTTCCAAATAAAATTAATTTGGTCCCATTAGATTCCAATAACTTACTAATCACAATTGTAGATTACCATTTTTCAAAATTCAAACCATAGAAGTGGAAAATTGTATTTAAAGGCTTGTTATGAATATCTTAATAGTACAATGTTTCTGGAATTTAATTAATTTTTAACACCTCAGGGTGTTAAATTATTTGTATCTGAGTTTTTGTATGAATCCAATTCTATATATACAAATATAGATTACATTTCTATGATCAGACAAACACAATTCATTTCTATAATATTAGTCTGTGTTCCTAAATTTCTGCATTTAATTTTTATTTCCATATATTTTTTTTATATTAATCCTTTAAAAATAATCCACAATATAATAAAATAAATTCTGTAGAAGCCTCTAACTATACTATCCTTTCATAAAATTATATTCCATACAAATTAGTGTAAAAAATAGGACATTAATAAAAACATAACAACAAATGAGATTCCATCACTATATAAGAATTTGAATTCAATGTGTCTATAATTAATACCACCAACCATTATATATTTGTTTCATTGGAGACTAGATACATATCTAATATATTTAGAAGTATTATTAAATATATCCCACAAATATTCTGAAAATACGGTAACATTTTATAAATATCATACATATTATTCTTATTAATAACCTAGTAAATGTAATAATTCAAATTGGTGATAATAGATGCTCAGTATGTTTGAACAACAATGTCATGAGTAGTGTTTCAAATTTGAAAATTATGTAATTATGTAAGAATGAATATGTGGTCAGTGAATATGGACTAATAAAAATGGAATCAATCCTCATTAAGAAAAAATCATAAATCTTGGATCATACAAAATTTAATTGGGAATTACATAAAACAACAATCAAGATTTAACGATATTTTATTCATTATATAGGATGTACGAATAAAATTACATTTTACCATGAATTTTATAATGAAACTAAATAAATTTATCATGATAAACCATAAGAAAATTCACCAGAGAAAGGTTATATCTATAGAAATATTGATACTATAATATGAATTAGATGATCACCTATATACCTTATTTTGATTCATCATACCACCATTTTACCCTTAGGAATAGGCTAACAACCTGTGTTCACTGGGGATTTTTCTAACCACCTGTGTAGCCTTCAGATTGTATTTCCAAAATGTGTACCATTTTTTCTCTGGAACTATTAGTCATTCTCCAATCCATTCATGTGATATAAGGAATCCACCTTTCACATAATGAGATAAAATATATATGTGTGGCACACAGATATAAAAAATCTTAATTTCATAATATAATAGTTTACTCATAATGAGAAACATATTTTCTGGAAACATTATTGGAAATTATCATATTTCATGCAATCATATATTGTGGATTTATTAAGTCCCCAAAACATCAATCCATAACCATGAGTTTAATAACAATATTTACATATCATTATTTTATACATATAAATTTAGCCCAATGAAGTTGAAATATTGTATAACTTATAGAAACATAGAACATGTAGGATTATAGTTTTAATGAATTAAGACTAACTCTAACATGGATTCTTAAATACATAAATTAACAGTGAATAAAAATATACATCCTATCATACTATGTAATTTGCATCTTGTAGAATTATTAGGAATAATAAATATATACCTAGTCTTCATAACATATAGAAAATGGAACATAAGGAGGAAGATCTTAAATTAATAGTAAGGGTAAATATAAGCATTAAAATTTGATATTCATCGACTAATATAAGAATATTGTAAGGGTATTATGGAATAATCAAATTAAATGAGTATATAATAAGATAATTCATAATCATTACTTAAATTAACAATAATAATAAATCATATAATAAAATTCTATAAAATTCAAGACATATATCCCTCAAAAAAGATGATCTATGTGAAATTAATCATTTACGAGGGATTCATAAGAATAAATTGGAGTGTATAGAGAAAATATAATGGAATCTTTATAACATCATTATCATATAATCTGTAAATTTTGTCTTCAAAAATGCAGTGACATACTCAGAAAACTGAAAAATCCATTAAGGGAAACATATAACATGTAATTTTTATATCATTAACAAATGAATATGTCGAATAAACAAACTCTAAAAGTATATTATATACCCTAAAACATCTAAATAATATCATTATTGATCTATAACAATGATATGATTTTAAAAGTGTCAATATATTCAATATAACCACAAATATTTTATAACATGTTCTTATTTGGGTCGGTTTGACTAACTACTTGAATGATTCATTAAATTTATATCAATGATGAATAATAATAAATAACTTATTTATTATATTAAATGTTAATTAGAAATTAATTTCTTGATTATGGTTGGAGATTTGAGATAATAATATTTAACTTCTTTACTATTAATCCAAAATTTTTATTCATTAAATACTACTAAAACAATCTCATTGGAACTACATCATCATGGATCACAACTAAAATACATCTGAAATTAAAGTAGAACATTAAAAATATTTATAAATCATATATTTTAGTACAAATATTTATCTTCTAAGGATTAAATCAGAATCTATATACATGAAACAATTGCCCCATTATGAAACCATATTAAACAGAACAATGATGGCATTAATATCTAATGTGTTGAGTCAATAAGGTTTTCCTTATGACTTTTCCATTACTTCTTGTTTTCAAAATCACAAACACCTTATCTTTAAGAAAATTGCTTTCTTATGGAAAATTTCTTTTATAAGGAAAATTGCTTTCTTAAGGAAAAACTCTTTTATAAGAAAAATTATCCTTATCATATTTTCATCCATATTTTTCTTAAGCATAAGATTCGGATTCATTTTCTCGGAATTGTTGAAACCTTGATATGAAGCATTTTGTTTTAGGATCCGAATTCTGGATAAAAACTGTGATAGAGTTTCATTCCGAACTCAGGATAAGAACTCTGACTAAGTTCTATTCCAGATTCAGGATATGAATTCTAACGAAGAATTCCCATTATGAATTCCAATGAAGAATTCCCATTATGAATTCTAATGAAGAAATATCATTCCGAATTCCCATTACGAATTCTGATGAAGAATTCTCATTACGAATTCTGATGATGAATTCTCATTACGATTTCTGATGATGAATTCCTATTCCGAATTCTCATTCCGAATTCACATATTAAACAGAATCTGATTATCTTTGTTTTATACACTCTGAATTAATTCAGACTCCGAAAAATATCTTTGTTAGACTCCGAACTTTTATATTTCTTACATCTCTATAATTTGTCTACTCTTTATTATCTCCATTACACACCGAACCTTCACTCCTAAGTTTTTATTCCGAACTTTTATGTTAGAATTAAAATGATGTTGTACATTCTGTTACACTTGTTTTGTAATAAAACGATGTCGTCCATTTTGTTATAAACTAACTGTTGTCTAAGTGACACGTGTACAGGTCCCTCGGATCATTAAGGAAAATATGACCGTTGGAGAAGGAGCTGAACATAACTATAAATAGGAGCTCATTTGAAAGAGCTCGTTGCTGATTGCTGAAAAAGTGCATACATGTTGTTGAAGAGATTTCTAGAGAGAGAGACTCTTATTAACTCTCAATGCTTCATGTGACTCCGAATGTTGGTGATTACATTCGAGGGATTCCGGGTATAGGAAGACAGAGGTGCCGACTACCTTGAAGTTTGAGGGCTTCCTTGCTGAGGAAGACAGAGGTTGCCAACTACCTTGAAGTTGAGGGCTTGCGGGGATAGCAAGATAGAGACTCCGATCATAGTATCGAGGGCTTACCCTGGTGTGGGTAAGACAGACTTTCTTGAAAGTATAAATCAAGGGACCTTTATCCAAGGTTGTTGGATACCCTTCTCTTTGGGTTAAAAGACTTATATCTTATTACTTGTAGTTTAACTACTTGTTTTATTTCTGCTGTATTTTGAATCATAAGGAAAGTATAAATTTCTTATACTTCCTTACTTGTACTCTGATTAATTTAGATTCTATACGCTTTAAGGTAGAATCTCATATAGTAAATTTTTGTTAAGTTTCATTTTCCGGAACCGTATTTCCGGAACCTACTTTCAGAATATCTTACCAAGTTTAGATTGGTGCTAGAGGTGTTGTGAATATGTTTAGTTTAATCTTTGTTAAACTTTGCCCTTTTCTTTTCTTAAGGAAACATTAGTTATTCATAACTAACTTTAAAGGATCCAAAGGAATTTTTAAAGTATACAATTCACCCCCCCTCCTGTATATTGAGCATCTCATACTATATTTCGATCCTACAATTGGTATCAGAGGTTGGAAACCTCTTACTCTATACCAATCTTACATTTGGTATCAGAGCAGGTCTCTGAAATACTTATACTTACGAATAAGTTTTTCTTGCTCACTTTATCCTTCCTAACTTTTCTCATTCCGAATTTGTCCATTCTGAACTTTTCCCATTCCGAACATTGTTATTACGATTCTTTGCTACTAACAAGTTTGTGTGCAAAGTTATTTTTAAGTATGGAAGGAATTAATGTTGGTTCAATTGATAATCTAAATCCGACAAGACCACCTATATTTGATGGTAATGACTATGAATACTGGAGAGATCGAATGAAGACTTTTGTTATCAATACTGGAGTAGATAACTTTGTTATACTTACTAGTGATTATAAAATTCTTGACAAGGAAGTCAGATCTTTTACTAACCAGGAAAAGCATGAATATCAACTCAACTATAAGGTACGCAATACTTTATTATGTTCAATGACCAGAAATATATATAGCCAAGTTTCTTCTTGTGAAGCAGCTAACTGTATATGGAAGAAGTTAGAGGTTACACACTTTGGGACTTCTAAGGTGATTGAGACTAGAAGAGCTATGCTTTGAGCTGAATATCATGGCTTTAATTTTCCTTATGGAGAACCTATCCGTAAAGTTCAACAAAGGTTTATGACTATTGTCAACAGTCTACAATCCATGGGAGAAAAAGGTTTAGATGATGAAGCTCTTGTGGACAAGATAATTGATATTATGCCCAATGAGTGGGAATCCATGAGAACAGCTATAAATGAGAACATGAAGGTCTCTCAAATTACTCTTGATGAATTATTTGGAACTCTTCTACAACATGAAACCAGAATGAAGAGAGATGCTGACAACATCAAGAAAAAGAATGGAAATGGTACTGTTGCTTTTACCACAACTTCATATCAGATGAAAGCCAAGAATCCTGAGAGAGTAACCAGATCCAAGTCTAAGAAAGTCATTTTCCAATCTGAATATAGTGAGAGTGAAGTCTCAGAAAATGAATTAGCAAATCTTGCTCGAAGGATGAATAAGATAGCTGGACAGAGAAACTTTCAATCCAAGTATAAGAAAAAGGATAGGAAAGATAAGAAATAAGGAGAAGTTACTTGTTATGAATGCAAAAGAGCTGGACATATTAGACCAGATTGCCCTATGCTCAAAAAGAAAGAAATAAAGGAAAGACATTCAGAAAGGAACATGAAGAAGTTTAATAAAGCCAAAGCTAAGAAAGTTATGAAAGCTAATGACACCTGGAGTGCTAGTTGTGGTGACTCTTCAGATTAATCTTCTGATTATGAATCCTCAGGACAGAAGAATCTTGGTCTTATAGTCAGATTACCTATTGATAATCATTGTCTTATGGCTAAGGTACAAAATGCTGAATCGTTGACCAATGTTTCTTTAAATTCTAATGGTAGTAAATATTATAACTCTTCTGATGAAGAATCATCTTCTGATGAGGAAAATACTTTACCTACTTATAAAGAAGTCTCTAGGTTTGCTGAACTTCTTGAGATTGAGAATTCCAAACTCAATAAGAAACTTGATAAGGCAAACTATAAGAATACTATTCTTACTAAAGAAATATCAGATCTTTCTAAAGATCTTGATAAGAAAAATGCTCATTTTGAAAGTATTTCAAAAAATCTTGAGGAAGTATGTTCTGAGAAGAATAAACTTTCTAAAGAATTAGAAAAAGTAATTTCTAAGAAAAATGTTTTCGAGCCTAACTCTAGTTCTAAAACTAATGATTTTGAGGATAAAAACTTGGTTGTAAAACTTAAGTCCGAAATTGTTTCCTTAAAGAAATGTTTATCAAACTTTACCCATGGTAAGAAAAATGTTGATAAGATGTATTCCCAAATACGACCTTTATGAAATAAATCTGGATTTGGTTATACCCATGCAAAACCAGTTTTTAGTAACAATTATTTTGTTCCTCAAAGTGCCCCATTTTGTACCAAGTTTCAATGTGGTGGTCACTGGGCAAAGAATTGTTCCTTAAATAAAACCCAATCTCTAGGATTTCAAAAATCCTACTTTTCTAAGAAAATGTGGATACCTAAAATTTTATTGTCTGGAAATCTCAGATCCAAACAAGTTTGGATTCCGAAAGTCTAATTCTCTTCATGATTTCAGGATAATAAATAAAGTACCAGCAACAATACATGGTACATGGATAGTGGATGTTCCCGGCACATGACTGATAACAAAAGCTTCTTTGAAAATATTATCAAAACGAAAGGAGGAAAGGTAACTTTCGGAGACAATGCTAAGGGAGAGATTGTTGGTATTGGTAATATTGTTATTTTAGGTAAAACCTTGATTTAAAATGTTCTTTTTGTTAAAGGTATTAAGCACAACCTCATTAGAATAAGTCAGTTATGTGATGAAGGTTACCTTGTGAATTTTACGAATGATAAATGTTTAGTTCACAATTCTAAGGATGAATTTATTCTCTCAGCCAACAGGCAAGAGGATGTTTACACCTTGAACTTAGAAGACCTCTGGAGCCAAGATTTACCTTGCCTAAGTGCAATGGAAGATCATTCATGGTTATGGCATAGAAGACTAGGTCACTGTAATCTTAGGAACCTATGTAAACTCTCTAAGAAGAAACTAGTTAAGGATCTACCGGAGCTTAGATTTGATTCTTCTAAAGTTTGTGATCCTTGTCAATATGGAAAGCAACATAAATCTAGTTTTAAGTCAATCGGTGATGTCTCAACAACTGATGCATTACAGTTAGTGCACATGGATATTTTTGGTCCAACACAAACTGAAGTATTGGAGGCAAATACTATGTGTTTGTTCTAGTTGATGATTACACCAGATTTACTTGGGTCTATTTTCTAGCAAAGAAATCTGAAGCTTTTTCTTATTTCAAAAGTTTTAGAGCTGAAGTTAAAAATGAGAAAAACCTTCCATTGAAAACTATTCATAGTTATCATGGAGGAGAATTTCAAAATTCTGATTTTGAATTTTTTTGTAGTAAGAAAGGTATTACTCACAATTTTTCAGAACCTGGAACTCCTCAACAGAATGGTGTTGTTGAAAGAAGAAATAGAATTCTTCAAGAGATAACAAGATCCATGTTGAGTGAATATTCTATTGCTAGACATTTCTGGGCTGAAGCTGTAAGTACTGCTTGTTATACTAGAAATAGAGTTTTGATTAGACCTTTTCTTAATAAAACTCCTTACGAGTTATTGAATGGCAGAAAACCAAGATATTCCTACTTCAAGGTTTTTGGTTGCAAAGTATTTATTTTGAATACTAATGATAACTTACATAAATTCGCACCAAAATCTGATGAAGGAATATTCTTAGGTTATTCCACAACCTCTAAGGCTTATAGAGTTTTTAATAAAAATACTTGCACTGTTGAGGAAACAGTACATGTAAAATATGATGAGTCAGATCCTTTTATTTTTAAACCCTCTCAACTTATATCTTCGGATGTGTTTTCAAAAACTGGTTATCAACCTTTGATAGAAGAACCTTCTGATAAGGAAATTGTTCAAGAAGATACTTCTGAAACATTTACCCCAGAAGACTTTCTACATTATGTTGATGAACATGTTTTCAAAACCCAAATCAGGTGTTTCTTAAGAATCATCCCAGTGATAGTATCATTGGAGATGTAAATCAACCTTTAAGGACTAGAAGATCCTTATGAAATGAAGTAGAACATCTAGCATTCCTTTCCCAATTAGAACCTAAAAGCACTGATGAAGCTTTAGGTGATGATGATTGGATCAAAGTAATGCAAGATGAACTAAATGAATTTGAAAGGAATAATGTCTTGACCTTGGTTGAAAGACCTAAGGAAACTTCTGTTATTGGAGTAAAATGGGTTTTTAGAAATAAATGTGATGAAAATGGAGTCATTGTTAGAAATAAAGCTAGACTTGTTGCTAAAGGCTATAATCAGCAAGAAGGAATAGACTATGAAGAAACCTATGCTCTAGTAGCTAGACTTGAATCTATCCGTATTCTACTTGCCTTTGCAGCATTCTAAAATTTCAAACTTTTCCAAATGGATGTAAAATGCGCTTTTCTTAAAGGTTATGTTCATGATGATGTTTTTGTTGAACAACCTCCTGGCTTTGAAGATACAAAACATCAGGATCATGTTTTTAGACTTACCAAAGCTTTGTATGGCCTTAAACAAGCCCCATGAGCATGGTATGATAGACTCACTGGATTTTTGCTTCAAAATAACTATGTTAAGGGAAATGCAGATCCAACCCTCTTTATAAAGAATGACAAGAAAAATGTTTTGATTGTTCAAATTTATGTTGATGACCTTATATTTGGTTCAACTCAGCAATCTTTGACAGACTCTTTTTCTAGTCTAATGAAATCTGAGTTTGAAATGAGTATGATGGGTGAGTTAACATTTTTCCTTGGTTTTCAAATTTTTCAAAAACCAGAAGGAACCTACATATCTCAACTTATGTATATTAAAGATCTTCTGAAAAATTATGGTTATGACAACTCTAAGAGTATAAGTACTCCCATTGGTACCTCAAACTCTTTAGATCTTGATGAAGCTGGGAAACCAGTAGATCAAACATCTTTTTGAGGTATGATAGGAAGTCTACTTTACTTAACAGCTAGTCGATCAGACTTAATGTTTTCGGTATGCTTATGTGCAAGATATCAATCCAATCTTAAGGAATCTCAATTAAAGGCAGTAAAAATAATTTTTCGCTACCTTAAGGGAACCATGGATCTAGGATTATTTTATACTTCTGGAAATGATTTTTTTCTAAAAATCTTTTCTGATGCTGACTTTGGTGGATGTAGAATGGATAGAAAAAGTACATCCGGAACTTTTCATTTCTTAGGAGATTCACTAGTTTCTTGGTCCTGCAAAAAGCAATATTCTGTATCACTTTCCACTGCTGAAGCTGAATATGTAGCAGCTGGAAGTTTTTGTGCTCACGTGTTGTGGATGCAACACACACTCAAAGACTATGGCCTGAGTTTTACTAAAACGAAAATTTTGTGCGATAACACAAGTTCCATTGCTCTCAGTAAGAACCCTGCACATCACTCTCGTGCAAAACACATAGATATTAGGCATCACTTTCTTAGGGATCACACACTTAAATGAGATATTATTCTTCAGTTTATCAGAACACAAAATCAACTTGCTGATATTTTCACAAAATCATTGCCTTCTGATAGATTTGAATATATTAAACAGAAGTTAGGAATGATAACCGTAAGATAATATT
This sequence comes from Viscum album, assembly GCA_963277665.1. Classification (NCBI taxonomy): domain Eukaryota; kingdom Viridiplantae; phylum Streptophyta; class Magnoliopsida; order Santalales; family Viscaceae; genus Viscum; species Viscum album. Next base: position 407,293,256 of record OY728128.1, on the reverse strand, counting down.
TCATAATTATCATTCTGTTGAAAAAGTCTCCTTATAGTAATAAACTCCTTTTAATAGGGGGAGTACATTTGATTGTTTAGTTAACAATGTTTTTCAAAATTTATTTTCAAATTTTTCGGAACGAAGATTTCCGGAATGGAACTTCTGGAACAAAATTTTTCCAAAATGAACATTCTCATACAGAATACTTCTGGAATGGAAGTATTCGTATTAAAAATTTCCGGAATGGAAAACATTCGTACTGGTATTTTCATAAGGGAACTTTCCTACTGAATCTTCCATAATAAGTTTTTCAATTTCAAATTTTTGTAATGTTTTTTAACTAAGTTTGCTTTTCATACTGAATTTTCTGAAATTTGTTTTTCGTAATGAGTTTTCCCTAATGAGTGTTTTCTTACTGAGATAGTTTTTTGTAGTAACTTTTTTTTCCATAAGTTTTGTTTCAAACTTTGTCTTTTAGTAATGAAGTTTTTATTTGGTCATTTTTATATTACCCATTACGAATAAATTTACTAAGCTAATCCGAATGGTATGATTTCCTTACTCATGTTTTCGTAGTCATATTTTATTTTCTGGTAGTTTCTTGCATTATGTTTTCGGATTATAGTTTTCTTAATTCTTTACTTTAATAAAAACCTCAAAAAGATCGGATTCAAGTTTTCAACCGTCAGATTTGATCTCAATTCTTTCTAAACTGTTAGATCAACTGTGGAATATGAACCGTCATCCCGTTGCCTATATAAAGGGGACCCAATTTCTAGTCCCACATCGGTTTCATGATTTCGCGTACTGAAGCTCTGCCCCTCTGTTTTAAGGCCGTTCCGAACCACAGTTTACTCCGTTCCGAACTTCTCAGAGGACTTCAGATCCGAATGTCTGCTGAGATAGCAACTCAAGAAATGTCTTCAACCAAGCCTATTTCTCAGTGGTTAGTTTACAGAGAAAGGTTACTCCATCCGGATTTCTTCAACAACTATGATTCCCTTATCTCAAATAATATTAAGTAGAATGGCTGGGAAGATGTTGCGGTATCAAAAACCGTGAATCAAGATGATGTATACTCAGATTTACTTATCGAGTTTTATGAATCAGTTTCCTTATTTAAGGAAGATGATAGGGAGAAGTTTTCTTTCAAATCCTATGGAAATACCTACAAACTTTCTTACACCAAGGCTGAAAGCGTGGTAGGGTTTTCTTATGAAGGAGAAGCCAAGTTTATTTCGCATGTTTTACCGGACTCTAAGGGTAGCTTCAAAAAAGGAAAAGCCTTAGAAACTCCCGGACTGCCTGATGACAAGGCTCCGAAAATTGCAAGTCTATCCACAAACTTCTGGATTCTTGAATTATGCGTGCAAGGACTTATCGTACTTAAGAAAGGCGATAAAGACAGTTTGAAGAAGAGTGAGATCTATATCCTAGATTTTCTGATAAATCTAAGTAAGTTCAATTTCATGAGGCATATTCTTATAACCCTTGAGAATCTTAAGTAAGTAAATCTCAGAGCATAGATCATAATGTATCCAGAAATATTGTTGAAGTTGATAGTTCGGTGCCTTGAATCCTTCAAGGAGGCTTTCAGATCTAAGCCGAGGGTATGAAAAATCTTGTTGGATAGTAATGACACCCTCAAAAGAATGGATATAGCTTTTGACAAGAAGTCTGTAAAGTTTATTGATCTACCTTCTCAAGACGAAACTGTTCCGAAAGCTGTTGATCTGGAATCCTCTTAGCCGGTAAGAAAGAGAAAGCTGAAAGAAGTGGTAGTCGAAGCCAAGGAACCTAAGTCTAAGGAAATCCATTCCGCACCTCCAAAGCCTAAGAAGAATAAAGCCTATCCTGATGAGGTTGTTACAAAGTGGAGAGCTGACAAAGAGAAGAGGAAAGACGGGGATCCGCAGTTCGGATTGGACCCTGCGGAGGCTAAGGCTTTGAGGGAGAAAACTGCTGAGGAGCATGAGAACCAAGCAAAACAAAAGAAGCTCAAGAAGAAGATGTCCAAGGCTGAGGTAGCTCAGGCCTTGTTAAAATTCAACGAAATGGTTTCAGCAACAATTCCAGTTCTGAGATCTTTCTCCCTGGAATCTCTACCTGAGACTCCAGGAAGGAATTTCGCTGCTCCGGAAGAGGCTGTTGCTACTAATACTGAGGAAGTTGAGCAAGTAGAACAAGTAGAAGAGGCTGCTGAAGGAAGCGGTGAAATCGGAGATTTGTTAAAACAAGTGGATGATTACAAGGGAACACCTTCAGAACACTTATCACTCCGAACTTCAGAAGTTGAATCATCGAAGCTAGTTACGCCAGCAATGAAAGAAGGGAAAGGAGAAGAAGAAGTTTCTTATCATGGAGAAGAAGAACATCTTTTACTAGATGCTCCTCAGAAGGAAAATATAGAAGTTGCTGATGAGGAAGATAATATTGTTCAAGTCTTTGATTGTGAGAAGAGAACTCCGGAACAGGTCTCAATTCTGAAAAATGATAAGGGGAAGCAAACTCTTGCTAAAACTCCGAGTTCAGAAGAAAAGAAGAGAAAGGAAGCTGGTACTTCTTCAAAGAGAAAGTTGGAGCTTATTGAGGAAGAAAACTCTCCAAGAAAGATTTCAGATTCGGAGTCATCCTCCTTGGGGCATGAATTTGTTGTTCAGTCTCTGAAGTAGTTGGTGGGAACCATTCCGACCTTCTCAAGTATCGACTCAAGATGCCAGATGCTCCAACATGCGCTGAATCAGAAAACAGACTCCGTATCTTTGGTTATGGATAAGTGTGTTTATATTGAAGCTCAGTTCAAAACCTTCTTTATTGGTTATGAATCTCATAAATGATCATGCAAAAGGATGAAAAGCTGGTCCAAGAAAACTGTGGAAGAGATGAGGTTGTTCGATGAGTTTCAAGAGAATGTTAAAGATGCCTTTGAAACCGAGGACAAGAAGATAAACGACCTGAGTTCCTCCTTTGAAGAAAATTTTACAGATGAAAAGAACTTTCGGATTCACGAGGTGAGAGATCTGAATGGGAAGCTCAATTCCGTTTCTCAGTATTGGAAATTTGAAAGGGATCATCAGATTGATTTTGAAGAAAGGATGAAGGTTCAGGAAGAAAAGATGAAGGATCAGGAAGAAAAGATCAAGACTCAGGAAGAAAAGCAGAAAGCCCAGGAAGAAAAGATTGAAGCTCAATCTGAAAGAATAGTTGCCTTAGATAAGCAAGCCGAAGAAGATCATAAAGACCGGAAGAAGATCAAGACTATTCTTAAGGGGCTTATGTCGAAGGATAGAGATCCGAAATAACCCAATCTGATCTTTTTGTTGTAATTTTTTTGTTGCTGAGATTACAAATGTTAATGAAAATTGTGCCTCTTGTTTCTTTTTGTTGTCATTACTAATATCTCAGGTACATTGTTATGTTTTTCCATTACCTCCAATTCTTTTTGAAAATCACAAAGGGGGAGAAGAAAAATATCCTTAAGAAAAAGAAGAACTATAATAAGAGTTTATCAATGGGGGAGAAGAAAAAGATCCTTAAGAAAAAGAAGAACTCTAATAAGATTTTATCAAAGGGGGAGAAGAAAAAGATCTTTAAGAAAAAGAAAAACTCTAATAAGAGTTTGTTTAAGGGGAAGCTTTTTCATTAAAGAAGACATTCTTATTTTTCACTCCGGAAATCTTAATACGATCCTTAGAGTTTCAAAGACTAAGGGGGAGTTAGTCATATTCATCAATGTCCTTAAAACCAAGGGAGATAAGCCTTAATGTTTTTCTTTCTTCATAGAATAGCTTTTTCGTAAGGATGTTTGTGCTTTCCTAAAAGGGGGAGATTGTCGAGTCAATAAGGTTTTCCTTATGACTTTTCCATTCCTTCTTGTTTTGAAAATCACAAACACCTTATCTTTAAGAAAATTGCTTTCTTAAGGAAAATTGCTTTCTTAAGGAAAATTGATTTTATAAGGAAAATTGCTTTCTTAAGGAAAAACTCTTTTATAAGAAAAATTATCCTTATCATATTTTCATCCATATTTTTCTTAAGCATAAGATTCAGATTCATTTTCTCGGAATCGTTGAAACCTTGATATGAAGCATTCTGTTTTAGGATCCGAATTCTGGATAAAAACTGTGATAGAGTTTCATTCCGAACTCAGGATATGAACTTTGACTAAGTTCTATTCCAGATTCAGGATACAAATTCTAATGAAGAATTTTCATTAAAAATTCCAATGAATAATTCCCATTACGAATTCTAATGAAGAAATATCATTCCGAATTCCCATTACGAATTCTGGTGAATAATTCTCATTACGAATTCTGATGATGAATTCTCATTACGATTTCTGATGATGAATTCCTATTCCGAATTCTCATTCCGAATTCACCTATTAAACAAAATCTGATTATCTTTGTTTTATACACTCTGAATTAATTCAGACTCCGAAAAATATCTTTGTTAGACTCCGAACTTTTATTTTGCTTACATCTCTATAATTTGTCTACTCTTTATTATTTCCATTACACTCCGAACCTTCACTCCGAAGTTTTCATTCCGAACTTTTATGTTAGAATTAAAACGATGTCGTATATTTTGTTACACTTGTTTTGTTATAAAACGATGTCATCCATTTTGTTATAAACTAACCGTTGTCTAAGTGACACGTGTACAGGTCCCTCCGATCTTTAAGGAAAATATGACCGTTGGAGAAGGAGCCTACATTACCTATAAATAGGAGCTCATTTGAAAGAGCTCGTTGCTGATTCCTGAAAACGTGCATACATGTTGTTGAAGTGATTTCTAGAGAGAGAGACTCTTATTAACTCTAAAAGCGTCGTGCGACTCCGAATGTTGGTGATTACATTCAAGGGCTTCCGGGGATAGGGAGACAGAGGTGTCGACTACCTTGAAGTTTGAGGGCTTCCTTGCTGAGGAAGACAGTGGTTGCCAACTACCTTGAAGTTGAGGGCTTGTGGGGATAGCAAGATATAGACTCTGATCTTAGTATCGAGGGCTTAACCTGGTGTGGGTAAGACAAACTTGCTTGAAAGTACAAATCAAGGGACCTTTATCCAAGGTTGTTGGATACCCTTCTCTTTGGGTTAAAAGACTTATATCTTGTTACTTGTAGTTTAACTACTTGTTTTATTTCCGCTGTATTTTGAATCATATGGAAAGTATAACTTTCTTATACTTCCTTACTTGTACTCGGATTAATTTAGATTCTATACGCTTTAAGGTAGAATCTCATATAGTAAATTTTTGTTAAGTTTCATTTTCCGGAACCATCATTCTGAAACCTACTTTCAGAATATCTTTCCACGTTTAGTTCGGTGCTAGAGGGGTTGTGAATCAGTTTAGTTTAATCTTTTTTAAACTTTGCCCTTTCCTTTTCTTAAGGAAACTTTAGTTATTCATAACTAACTTTAAAGGTTCCAAAGAAATTTTTAAAGTATACAATTCACCCCCCCTCTTGTATATTGAGCATCTCATACTATATTTCGATCCTACATTTGGTATAAGAGGTTGGAAACCTCTTACTCTATACCAATCTTACATAATGATGATAATAACATAAAAATAACTAATATATATGTAATAAATTACTATATAATATTTTATAAATGTTTATAGGTACGAATATGTATAAAAATATTGTATTAATATTGTTATTTTTATTATATACTTGGTCAGATCATGTTTCACACAGTTGGAATAAAGGTAATGACTTTTCATCTCATTTAATTATTTTATATAAATTAAATATCTACCAAATATTTTATATATTTGATATTTATATACTTCATATATATATATATATATATCTTGTACATTAATAAATTCAAATTAATTAAAAATCCATCCTATATAATACAATTCAACAACATATGATTTGAGGGATAAAATTACTGTATGTGTATTTATTACCTATAATTTACATCATGAGTCAAAATGGTTTCCATTTGACTACAATTTTTCATAATTTATTTTTCCCAAGTATATTGAAATTATAATTCCTTTCCACCACTTTTGTAAAGACCCGTAAAATTCAAGGGAAAATTTTTTTCTTAATTTTCTTTAGAATTTTACAAGAGCGCGGTTTCAGACGGCACCTGATTCCGAGGCCCGGAGTGCCCGGAATTATTTTCCGAAGTTTGGCTCGGGTACGTTTAGTGAACGAACGAGCGGGGTTTTCCTAACTTTTGATCCGGTGCTCGGAATTGAAACCCGAGGGCACCGATGAACTCGCAGCGCCGATATTCGCTTAAAGAGACCTTTTCGGAAGTTGAGTTGGTTGCGGGTTGAAAGTTAGTTTTTGGGTTTTAGGTTTAAGTTAAATAAAATTTTGTGAAGAACAAAATTTATTTAAACTTGTTAAATCCTACCAAAGGGGGTTGGAAGTGGGACCCACATCCACTTAACCTCCCTTTGGAGGATTAAGTGTGGTGGGGTCCACACGAACCCCTAAACCTTTCATATTCTCCCAACTTCCTTAACGCCTCATTAAATGACATGAGTTATTTTAATTTTGGAGTTAATCCTTTTGAATTTCAAACTTTTGAAATTCTAGTGTGTTATGTGATAATAAAATAAGATGTTGTCTTATTTTATTTTGGTTAATTGTTTGTCTTCTTGGGAGGTGGAGAGCTTTTCGTTCTTCTTCTTCATCTCTGACAAAGATCACGAAGAACGCTCAACTTGACGAAGAACGCTCAAGTCCCGACGAAGAACGCCGCTCCGCTCGTCTTCGTCTTCCGTGTCAACGAGAGGGAACACCGCTTCCTCCTCGGATTCCCTTCGTCGACATAAGAGGTTTCTCCAACGACGTATCACATCGGACGCATCTCTTCGTCAACGGAATTGACGAACGACGACCGCGACGCCCGATCTCCGCGACGTCGACTTCCGCGAACGTTGACAAATCTTCGAACCTTATACCAAGGTAGGGGTTGTTATTTATTGTTTAATTATTCTATTCTTGCTCATGGTTCGCATGACTAATGTGAGGAATTTGAATATTTTAAATTGAGTTATTATTTTAACGTGAGGGGGACGGACCGCACGAACATGGCCGAAACCCCCTCCATCGTTCTTGTTGAATTGCTTGCGGGTGGATGAATCAAGGTGGCGTGGTGCCGTCGCACCACGCGGATATTCGCCCAAATCCTTATTGTGCGACGCCGTCGCGCCACGCCATGGAAGAAACATCAAGAACGCGACGCCATCGTGCCGCGTTGAAAGAAATCGAGGTGCGGCGGAGGGGCGCGGTGCCGTCGCACCGCGCCGGATGACGAACACCGCGGCCGGTTCCGGGCCGCGGCGGGACGAGGAGACCGCGGCCGGTTCTGGGCCGCGGCGGGATGAGAAGACCGGCGGCCGGGCCGCCGGCGTCGAATGCCGAAGAGGGGACCGGATTTTCCGGTCCCGTTGGAAAAAACCGGCCGGCCAGCTGGCCGGCCGGATGCCATTAAACCGGGGGAATTAATCCCCCGACCATCACTTTAAACCCCCCTCTTTAAGAGGGGGGCTGTTTCCTTGTGGGTGGCAAAGCCCCCCGTTTCCTGCCAATCAAGCCCCCCACGTGGGGGGGGGGGGGGGGGGCGGTTTACAAAAAGGGGGTGCGGCATATAGCCGCGCCGACTTCCAATCAGCGGGGGAATTGAATTCCCCCCGCGCTGCCTCCGTGCGGCGACAGGCCGCCGCGGCCCCCGCGCCGTCGCGCCGGCGCGGCCCCCGCGCCGCCACGCCGTCGCGCCGACGTGCCGCCGGCCGGACCGGGTCGGACCCGGGTCGGGTCGACCCGGTTCGGGACGACCCGTCTCGGGCAGACCCAGGGGGGGGGGGGGTCGGGCCGGGTCGGCCCGGACCCGGACCCCCCGTTTCGATTCTTTTACGGTCTTTTGGCCATAACATGAGCCTCGGACCTCCGATTGAAGAACTGTCTGCGGAAACGCGATCCTTGGATCGAGACGGTCGTTTCGGTATATCGCACTCAAGGTTTCGGATTACTTATTGTTCGGCCGGGTCAGTTCGTTCACGAAACCAACCGGGCCTTCGGAGCGGAAACGCTCATATCTTGAGCTACGGACGTCCGATTGACGTGCCGTCAGCCGTGTTGTGTTCCTCTTAATGAGACGGATCTTTTGGAATACTCCGCCCGAGGTTTGGACGCAGGTGGAGTACGGTCGGGTTGGTTTTTCCTTAAAAACCAACCGGGCCCCGGAGACGAAAATGCCAATAACTCTAAGACCGGGTGTCCGATCGACGCGCCGTCTGTTGCGATGAGTTCCTGTTGGCAATACAGAACTTTTGGATACATCAACTCTGCTCTTCGTGACAGTTGATGTATCAGCCTCTCGGCTCGTGGAGCGGACCCTCCGAACGAGCTTGCTGTGTGCGAGAACCCTAGTGCTGGCTGCGACTGTTACTGTGACTGCTACTGCTACTACTGCTACTGTGACAGCGACGACGACAGTACAGAGATCCTGTGTGGATTCGACGACGACGACTTCAGTACTCAGCGATCCTACGTGGATCAGTGCTATAGGTCCTGTGTGGGCCCGATCCTGTGTGGGTCCGATCATGTGTGGGTCCTAGCGCTCAGCGGTCCTGTGTGAACCAGCGCCTACAGGTCCTGTGTGGGCCCGATCCTGTGTGGGTCTTTGCGGGGGTTAGTTACCTATCGATCCTTCGTGGGTCCGACGACTTAGATGGATCAGTGATCATCTTTATCGTCCTTTGAAGAAGTATATCTGTGTGAGGTGAATCCTTTTGCTTTCCTGTGTGGATTGTGTTGTGCAATCCTGTGTGGATTACGTTTTGCTTTCCTGTGTGGAATACGTATACTTTCCTGTGTGGACTGAGTTGTAATTGGGCTCGGAGGTTGGAGCGTATTTGAAATTGATGACTTAGGTATATGTATGGGCATATACCTAAGCAGTGTCGGTTGTTACTTCGTGATTGTACCTTTCTTTGTGGTTTATCCTTTGTGGATTTGAGAGACCTTCAGGGGTCTCGGGGTCCCTAGTGAGTAACTTATACTCACCCCTGCACGGGCTATGCACGCACTACGTTGTGTTGGTTGCAGACGACGGACAGCGTTGACCTTAGCTGAGGCTTGCAGAGCAGGACGGTACCCAGAGGTGGACCACTGGGCGGGACATGCACGGAGCAGACGACGGGACCTGTGGAGCAAAGGAGCTATCTGTACCCACCCTTCACGTGGGATTTCAAGTGGACAACTCGGTGTAGCGGCATTTACTTTTCAGTTGTTGTTTTCCCCTTTCGAGTTGTACTTTACTTTCAGTTTGGGTTTGTATTCTGGCCCATTTACTTTTCTTCACTTTCAGTTGTACTCTGCTTTTGTTTAGTGTTTACTTTCCGCTTGCTTACTATGTGGTGTTTGTTTACTTTACAAAGGCAATGCCTTCCCTTTTTACCGGGATTTACGCCTTGGTTCTAGTCGCCAGCCCCTGGCCTATGGAAGGCGGGCTTGGGGTAGTCAGGGCACGGACCCCGAGGGCGGGTCGTGACAAATTGGTATCAAAGGAGTTCGGTTCTACCGCGAACTCTGATCTTTCTATGTGAAGCAATAATGTTTAGCGTATTGAGTGTGGTTATCAGTCCAGGGAGTCCAGTGTTGGTGCGGCGGCCGACGTATCCGTACACCAGGACCCTGACTTCTGATTTCCGACTTAATGCACGAAAACATTGATTGCGTGTGTGTTTCAAAGTTTTCTTTGTGATTACTTATATCAGCTCACCAGGTATACTGTTCTGACCGTGGCGCACCTGTTTCCTTTTCAGGATGGCCCCACGACGGCAGCCAGCTAGGGTTCCGAGAGTCGAGCGAGACGACAACCCACCGAGCGACGAGGCCTCGGTGCAGGGCCCTTTTCCAGCAGTGGCACCGGCGGTAGCTCTACCCGCCGAGCCCCCGATGCTTCCAGCAGCAGCCGCTGACGATGCACGTCGCCTCAGCGCACTGCATGAGTTTCAGCGCCAGCGACCGCCCAGGTTTCGCGGGGAGACGGATCCCCAGGCAGCAGAGGACTGGCTGGAGGCAGTAGTACGAGTGTTTAGGCTAGTGAGGACACCAAAAGACCTCATGGTGATCCTCGCTGCGAGCCTACTACACGCAGCAGCAGGACGATGGTGGAACCTGATGCTCCAGGTGCACGATGAGGCATCTCTACTTTGGACGGACTTTGAGAGCCTCTTCCGCTCGGAGTTCGTCCCAGCCACCATTCGTGCGGTGCGTATCCAGGAGCTTCTACAGTTGCGGCAGGGCAGCATTACGGTCGCACAGTAGTCGGCGAGATTTACCGATATCTCGCGCTACTTGACCGACATGGTACGGGACCCATTCTTTCGGGCCCGGACCTTCGAGCAGGGTTTAAGACATGAGATCAGAGCATCACTGATTTCCCTCAGCATACCGACTCAGACAGAAGTACTGGAGCGGGCCCTTCTGATCGAGAGTTTCCTTGCTGAGTCTACACCAGCACATTGACCCACCGCAGGGCGGCACGTGACAGAGTCATCTGCAGCAGGCAGTCAACGGATGACTCAGGGGTCCAGACAGACCAGACCTTCGGGCAGACGATCTCAGCGCACTGGCTCAGCCGTGCGGGGCACACAGCGCGAAGCCAGTCTTACGAGAGGCAGACAGTGCTACTCGTGCGGCGGGCAGGGCCACATGGATCGTGACTGCCTGACCCGCCGTGCCGAGGAGCAGCAGACAGTTGAGGGACCACCGAGGCAGAGGCAGAGGGTCGACCGTGGAGGTCCGTAGGGAGGAGGCGGACGAGGCAGAGGAGCTGGACGAGCAACCGGTGGTGGCCGACGCTTTGAGGCTCTACCACCACCACCACCAGGAGGTCCATCCCGACCACAGGGAGCTGGCGGGCAGCGACATGCACAGCTCCAGGAAGTAGAGGCCTACGACCACGGCGCACCCGAGATGATTCGAGGTACTATCTGTGTCTATTCCACCCTTGCTGCAGTTCTTATAGACATAAGAGCGAGTCACTCTTTCATAGCCGCTGCCCTTGTTCGGAGCTCGGAGATTCCGACAGAGCCGTTGGCTCGATCCTTACGGCTAGAGACTCCTACGGGAGCAGACTCGACGATTACGCACTGGTGCCGGCAGTGTGAGCTTACTCTGGGAGGCGAGAGCTTCGGCTGGGATCTTTTAGTAGCAGCGTCGAGGCCTTACGACGTCATCTTGGGCATGGATTGGCTATCTACGGTCCATGCACAGATTGACTGTTTTAGGCGCAAGGTGCGATGTGTACGCACCGACGGGAGTAGGTTCACCTTCACCGGCGAGAAGGGAGCCTTTGCAGCACAGGATGGACTTCCGCGGAGGAGAGGACATCCCATCACTCATCAGTTGGCTAGCCTTATCCTTGGAGCAGTTGACGTGCAGAGTCCTGGTTTTCCTGCAGTGGTGGATCAGTTTGCGGACGTTTTTCCCGACGACGTTCCAGGGCTACCTCCTCGCAGAGAGGTAGACTTTTATATTGACTTGAACCTCGGGACAGCCCTGATATCCACTCCAGCATATCGGATGGCCCCCGCTGAGCTTCGAGAGCTACGGGTACAGTTGGAGGACTTGCAGGGCAAAGGGGTTCATCCGACCCAGTGTTTCACCCTGGGCTTCCCCGATATTGGTCGCCAAGAAGGCGGACGGGAGCTTGCGACTTTATGTTGACTATCGTCGCCTGAACCAGGTGACAGTGAGGAACAAGTATCCGCTACCGAGGATTTATGACCTCTTTGATCAGCTCAAGGGAGCACGGTGGTTCTCGTAGATAGACCTCAGGTCAGTCTATCATCAGCTCAGAGTCAGAGACGAGGATGTGCAGAAGACGGCGTTCAGATGTTGGTATGGCCACTATGAGTTCTTGGTTATGCCTTTCGGTGTAACCAATGCTCCAGCAGTGTTCATGGCTCTCATGAACAGGATCTTTCAGCCATACCTCGATCGGTTCGTCGTGGTCTTCATCGACGACATTCTGATTTACTCTGTGTCAGAGGAGGAGCATGCCTATCACTTGCGAGTTGTACTAGACACACTCCGAGAGCACCAGCTTTATGGTAAGCTCTCGAAGTGCCAGTTCTGGATACGTGAGGTCCACTTCTTGGGACACGTTATCTCTGAGGCGGGAGTGGCAGTGGATCCCACGAAGATTGAGGCTGTGTTAGCATGGGAGCCACCCAGGAGCGTGACTGAGGTTCGGAGTTTCTTGGGACTAGCTGGATACTATTGGAGATTCGTGCCAGACTTCTCTAGAGTTGCGGCACCACTTTCATCTTTGACGAAGAAGGGGAAACCCTTCGTGTGGTCAGACAGATGTCAGCAGAGCTTCCATGAGCTGAGACAGAGATTGACTAGCGCACCTATCCTGAGGTTGCCTGAGGAGGGAGTAGGGTACGTAGTCTACTGCGATGCATCAGGGACCGGACTCGGATGTGATCTGATGCAGGAGCGGGCAGTGATCGCCTATGGATCACGTCAGTTGAGGCCGCATGAGCAGAACTACGCTACCCATGACCTGGAGTTAGCAGCAGTGGTCTTCGCTCTGAAGACATGGCGACACTATCTGATGGGCGAGCGCTTTACAGTCTTTTCCGATCATCAGAGTCTCAGGTATATCTTCTCGCAGAAGGACCTGAACCTGAGACATCGACGATGGCTCGAGTTCCTCCAGGACTATGACTTTGAGATAGTCTATACTCCTGGGAAGGGGAACGTAGTAGCCGATGCCCTCAGCAGGAGGACGGGCATTCAGCTACTTGAGGAGGCGACAGAGCAGCTAGCCTCTTTGTAGATATCCTTCGTGGATAGAGATGGAGCAGCCTTTCTTCAGTCTCTCACAGTCACTCCTCCACTACTGCAGCGAGTCAGGGAGGCACAGCGTGGGGACGCTGACTGTGAGACACGGCGTGCACAGATATTCTCGGGACAGGCACCTGATGGTTTCTCCCTTGGAGAAGAGCACGACATCCTTTTCAGAGGACGTACCATGGTACTAGTAGCTTTGCGAGAGGAAGTGCTGAGAGAGTTTCACACATCTCCTTTGGCGGTACATCCTGGAGTGGCGAAGATGTACCAGGACCTCAGACGACAGCACTGGTGGCTGGGCATGAAGAAGGCTGTAGCAGGGTTCGTTTCTCGATGCCTCACCTGTCAGCAGGTGAAGGCAGAGCATTAGGTACCAGCAGGCTTGGTACAGCCCTTGGAGGTTCCGGAGGGGAAGTGGGACAGCATATCTATGGATTTCGTGATTGGACTTCCACACACTTCCAGAGGTCACGACTCCATCTGGGTGATTGTTGACGGTCTCACCAATTCGGCACACTTCTTACCCATCAGAGAGCAGGGCTCAGTGTAGAGCTTGGGACGTCTCTACGTTCAGGAGATTGTGCGGCTCCATGGCGTGCCATCATCTATCGTCTCCGATCGAGAGGCTCGCTTTACTTCCCGGCTTTGGAAGGGGTTACAGGAGGCGTTCGGGACGCAACTACGTCTGAGCACAGCCTTTCATCCTCAGACGGATGGTCAGACGGAGAGGACCATTCAGACACTCGAGGACATGCTCCGCGCATGTGTCCTCGACTTTGGTCGTAGCTGGGAGGACCACCTACCCTTGGTGGAGTTTGCGTACAACAACAGCTACCACTCCACCATCGGGATGGCACCGTACGAGGCGTTGTATGACCGACCTTGTAGATCTCCTTTGTGCTGGACAGACCCCGGAGAGTCAGCACTGGTGGGACCGGAGATGGTCCAGGCCACGATAGAGAAGGTCTAGGTCATGCAGGAGCGGATGAGGACAGCTCAGAGCCGGCAGAAGTCATATGCTGACCGGAGGCGGAGGCCACTAGAGTTCGAGGATGGCGACCACGTCTTCTTGCGGGTCTCACCACGACGTGGTATTCGGAGATTTGGACGAGGCGGCAAGTTATCTCCGCGCTTCATCGGACCCTTCCAGATTCTCAGCAGGATTGGTGAGGTGGCTTATCGCCTGGCTCTACCACCTCAGTTGCACCGGGTGCACGACGACTTCCACGTATCTCAGCTGAGGAGATACGTGCACGACCCGACACACATCATTGACCATGGGGAGCTTGACGTTGACGATGGGGCGACTTTTACGGAGGTCCCGGTGGAGATAGAGGATCAACAGGAGCGGGTCCTGCGTGGGCGATCGATTCCTCTTGTGCGCATCAGATGGCTGCACGGGAATCTCCAGGAGAGCACATGGGAGCGGGAGGCTCAGATGCGTGCTCAGTACCCTCATTTGTTTCCCTAGATTTTGATGTATCTTTACGGGGACGTAAATCCCTGAGGTGGGAGTAATGTAAAGACCCGTAAAATTCAAGGGATTTTTTTTCTTAATTTTCTTTAGAATTTTACAAGGGCACAGTTTCAGACGGCACCTGATTCCGAGGCCCGGAGTGCCCGAAATTATTTTCCGAAGTTTGGCTCGGGTACGTTCAGTGAACGAACGAGCGGGGTTTTCCTAACTTTTGATCCGGTGCTCGGAATTGAAACCCGAGGGCACCGATGAACTCGCAACGCCGATATTCGCTTAAAGAGACCTTTTCGGAAGTTTCGTTGGTTGCAGGTTGAAAGTTAGTTTTTGGGTTTTAGGTTTAAGTTAAATAAAATTTTGTGAAGAACAAAATTTATTTAAACTTGTTAAATCCTACCAAAGGGGGTTGGAAGTGGGACCCACATCCACTTAACATCCCTTGGGAGGATTAAGTGTGGTGGGGCCCACACGAACCCCTAAACCATTCATATTCTCCCAACTTCCTTAACGCCTCATTAAATGACATGAGTTATTTTAATTTTGGAGTTAATCCTTTTGAATTTCAAACTTTTGAAATTCTAGTGTGTTATGTGATAATAAAATAAGATGTTGTCTTATTTTATTTTGGTTAATTGTTTGTCTTCTTGAGAGGTGGAGAGCTTTTCGTTCTTCTTCTTCATCTCTGACGAAGATCACGAAGAACGCTCAACTTGACGAAGAACGCTCAAGTCCCGACGAAGAACGCCGCTCCGCTCTTCTTCGTCTTCCATGTCAACGAGAGGGAACACCGCTTCCTCCTCGGATTCCCTTCATCGACATAAGAGGTTTCGCCAATGACGTATCACATCGGACGCATCTCTTCGTCAACGGAATTGACGAACGATGACTGCGATGCCCGATCTCCGCGACGTCGACTTCCGCGAACGTTGACAAATCTTCGAACCTTATACCTAGGTAGGGGTTGTTATTTATTGTTTAATTATTCTATTCTTGCTCATGGTTCACATGACTAACGTGAGGAATTTGAATATTTTAAATTGAGTTATTATTTTAACGTGAGGGGGCCGGACCGCACGAACACGGCCGAAACCCCCTCCATCGTTCTTGTTGAATTGCTTGCGGGTGGATGAATCAAGGTGGCGTGGTGTCGTCGCACCACGTGGATATTCGCCCAAATGCTTATTGCGCGATGCCGTCGCGCCACGCCATGGAAGAAACATCAAGAACGCGACGCCGTCGCGCCGCGTTGAAAAAAATCGAGGTGCGGCGGAGGGGCGCGGTGCCGTCGCACCGCGCCGGATGACGAACACCGCTGCAGGTTCCGGGCCGCGGCGGGACGAGGAGACCGCGGCCGGTTCCGGGCCGCGGCGAGATGAGAAGACCGGCGGCCGGGCCGCCGGCGTCGGAAGCCGATGAGGGGACCGGATTTTCCGGTCCCGTTGAAGAAAACCGGCCGGCCAGCTGGCCGGACGGATGCCATTAAACCGGGGGAATTAATCCCCCGGCCAGCACTTTAAACCCCCCTCTTTAAGAGGGGGGCGGTTTCCTTGTGGGGGGAAAAGCCCCCCGTTTCCTGCCATTCAAGCCCCCCATGTGGGGGGGGGGGTTGCAAAAAGGGGGCGCGGCATATAGCCACGCCGACTTCCAATCAGCGGGGGAATTGAATTCCCCCCGCGCTGCCTCCGTGCGGCGACAGGCCGCCGCGGCCCCCGCGCCGCCGCGCCGGCCGGGCCTGGTCGGACCCGGGTCGGGTCGACCCAGTTCGGGTCACCCCGGTTCGGGCCGACCCAGGGGGGGTCGGTCCGGGTCGGCCCGGACCCGGACCCCCCGTTTCGAATCTTTTACGGTCTTTTGGCCATAACATGAGCCTCGGAACTCTGATTGACGAACCGTCTGCGGAAACGCGATCCTTGGATCGAGACGGTCGTTTCGGTATATCACAATCATGGTTTCGGATTACTTTGAGTTCAGCCGGGTCGGTTCGTTCACGAAACCAACCGGGCCTTCGGAGCGGAAACGCTCATATCATGAGCTACGGACGTCTGATTGACGTGCCGTCAGCCGTGTTGTGTTCCTCTTAATGAGACGGATCTTTTGGCATAATCCTCCTGAGGTTTGGACGCAGGTGGAGTACGGTCGGGTTGGTTTTTCCTTAAAAACCAATCAGGCCCCGGAGACGAAAATGCCAATAACTCTCAGACCGGGCGTCCGATCGACGCACCGTCTGTTGCGATGAGTTCCTGTTGACGATACGGAACTTTTGGATACATAAACTCTGGTCTTCGTGACAGTTGATGTATCAGCCTCTCGGCTCGTGGAGCAGACCCTCGGAACGAGCTAGCTGTGTGCGGGAACCCTAGTGCTGGCTGCGACTGTTACTGTGACTGCTACTGCTACTACTGCTACTGTGACAGCGACGACGACAGTACAGAGATCCTGTGTGGATTCGACGACGATGACTTCAGCACTCAGCGATCCTACGTGGATCAGTGCTAGAGGTCCTGTGTGGGCCCGATCCTGTCTGGTTCTTTGCGGGGGTTAGTTACCTATCGATCCTTTGTGGGTCCGACGACTTAGATGGATCAGTGATCATCTTTATCGTCCTTTGAAGAAGTATACCTGTGTGAGCTGAATCCTTTTGCTTTCCTGTGTGGATTGTGTTGTGCAATCCTGTGTGGATTACGTTTTGCTTTCCTGTGTGGAATACGTATACATTCCTGTGTGGACTGAGTTGTACTTGGGCTCGGAGGTTGGAGCGTATTTGAAATTGATGACTTAGGTATATCTATGGGAATATACCTAAGCAGTGTCGGTTGTTACTTCGTGATTGTACCTTTCTTCGTGGTTTATCCTTTGTGGATTTGAGAGACCTTCAGGGGTCTTGGGGTCCCTACTGAGTAACTTATACTCACCCCTGCACGGGCTATGCCCGCACTACGTTGTGTTGGTTGCAGACGAAGGACATCGTTGACCTTAGCTGAGGCTTGCAGAGTGGGACGGTACCCGGAGGTGGACCACTGGGCGGGACGTGCACGGAGCAGACGACGGGACCTGTGGAGCAGAGGAGCTATCTGTACCCACCCTTCAGGTGGGATTTCCAGTGGACAGCTCGGTGTACCGGCATTTACTTTTCAGTTGCTGTTTTCCCCTTTCGAGTTGTACATTACTTTCAGTTTGGGTTTGTATTCTGGCCAATTTACTTTTCCGCACTTTCAATTGTACTCTGCTTTTGTTTAGTGTTTACTTTCCGCTTGCTTACTCTGTGGTGTTTGTTTACTTTACAAAGGCAATGTCTTCCCTTTTTACCGGGATTTATGCCTTGGTGCTAGTCGCCAGCCCCTGGCCTATGGAAGGCGGGCTTGGGGTAGTCACGACACGGACCCCGAGGGCGGGTCGTGACAAATTGGTATCAAAGGAGTTCGGTTCTACCGCGAACTCTGATCTTTCTATGTGAAGCAATAATGTTTAGCGTATTGAGTGTGGTTATCATTCCAGGGAGTCCAGTGTTGGTGCGGCGACCGACGTATCCGTACACCAGGACCCTGACTTCTGATTTCCGACTTAATGCACGAAAACATTGATTGCGTGTGTGTTTCAAAGTTTTCTTTGTGATTACTTATATCAGCTCACCAGGTATAATGTTCTGATCGTGGCGCACCTGTTTCCTTTTCAGGATGGCCCCACGATGGCAGCCAGCTAGGGTTCCGAGAGTCGAGCGAGACGACAGCCCACCGAGCGACGAGGCCTCGGTGCAGGGCTCTTTGCCAGCAGTGGCACCGGCGGTAGCTCTACCCGCCGAGCCCCCGATGCTTCCAGCAGCAGCCGCTGACGATGCACGTCGCCTCAGCGCACTGCATGAGTTTCAGCGCCAGCGACCGCCCAGGTTTCGCGGGGAGACGGATCCCTAGACAGCAGAGGACTGGCTGGAGGCAGTAGTACGAGTGTTTAGGCTAGTGAGGACACCAGCAGACCTCATGGTGATCCTCGCTGCAAGCCTACTACACGCAGCAGTAGGACGATGGTGGAGCCTGATGCTCCAGGTGCACGATGAGGCATCTCTACTTTGGACAGACTTTGAGAGACTCTTCCGCTCGGAGTTCGTCCCATCCACCCTTCGTGCGGTGCGTATCCAGGAGCTTCTACAGCTGCGGCAGGGCAGCATGACGGTCGCACAGTACTCGACGAGATTTACCGATCTCTCGCGCTACTCGAACGACATGGTACGGGACCCATTCTTCCGGGCCCAGACCTTCGAGCAAGGTTTGAGACACGAGATCAGAGCATCGCTGATTTCCTTCAGCATACCGACTCAGACAGGAGTACTGTAGCGGGCCCTTCTGATCGAGAGTTTCCTTGCTGAGTCTACACCAGCACAGCGACCCACCGCAGGGCGGCACGTGGCAGAGTCATCTGCAGCAGGCAGTCGACGGATGACTCAGGGGTCCAGACAGACCAGACCTTCGGGCAGACGATCTCAGGGCACTGGCTCAGCAGTGCGGGGCACACAGCGCGAAGCCAGTCTTACGAGAGGCAGACAGTGCTACTCGTGCGGCGGGCAGGTCCACATGGCTCGTGACTGCCCGACCCGTCGTGCCGAGGAGCAGCAGACAGTTGAGGGACCACCGAGGCAGAGGCAGAGGGTCGACCGTGGCGGTCCGCAGGGAGGAGGCGGACGAGGCAGAGGAGCTGGACGAGCATCCGGTGGTGGCCGATGCTTTGAGGCTCTACCACCACCACCACCAGGAGGTCCACCCCGACCACAGGGAGCTGGCGGGCAGCGACAGGCACAGCTCCAGGCAGTAGAGGCCTAAGACCACGGCGCACCCGAGATGATTCGAGGTACTAACTGTGTCTATTCCACCCTTGCTGCATTTCTTATATACACAGGAGCGAGTCACTCATTCATAGCCGCTGCCCTTGTTCGGAGCTCGGAGATTCCGACAGAGCCGTTGGCTCGATCCTTACGGATAGAGACTCCTACGGGAGCAGACTCGACGATTACGCACTGGTGCCGGCAGTGTGAGCTTACTCTAGGAGGCGAGAGCTTCGGCTGGGATCTTTTAGTAGCAGCGTCGAGGCCTTACGACGTCATCTTGGGCATTGATTGGCTATCTACGATCCATGTATAGATTGACTGTTTTAGGCGCAAGGTGCGATGTGTACGCACAGACGGGAGAAGGTTCACCTTTACCGGCGAGAAGGGAGCCTTTGCAGCACGGGATGGACTTCCGTGGAGGAGAGGACAGCCCATCACTCATCAGTTGGCTAGCCTTATCCTTGGAGAAGTTGACGTGTGGAGTCCTGGTTTTCCTGCATTGGTAGATCAGTTTGCGGACGTTTTTCCCGATGACGTTCCAGGGATACCTCCTCGCAGAGATGTAGACTTTTATATTGACTTGTACCCCGGGACAGCCCCGATATCCACTCCAGCATATCGGATGGCCCCCGCTGAGGTTCGAGAGCTACGGGTACAGCTGGAGGACTTGCAGGGCAAGGGGTTCATCCGACCCAGTGTTTCACCCTGGGCTTCCCCGATATTGTTCGCCAAGAAGGTGGATGGGAGCTTGTGACTTTGTGTTGACTATCGTCGCCTGAACCAGGTGACAGTGAGGAACAAGTATCCGCTACCGAGGATTGATGACCTCTTTGATCAGCTCAAGGGAGCACGGTGGTTCTCGAAGATAGACCTCAGGTCAGGCTATCATCAGCTCAGAGTCAGAGACGAGGATGTGCAGAATACGGCCTTCAGATGTCGGTATGGACACTATGAGTTCTTGGTTATGCCTTTCGGTGTAACCAATGCTCCAGCAGTGTTCATGGCTCTCATGAACAGGATCTTTCAGCCATACCTTGATCGGTTCGTCGTGGTCTTCATCGACGACATTCTGATTTACTCTGCGTCAGAGGAGGAGCATGCCTATCACTTGCGAGTTGTACTAGACACACTCCGAGAGCACCAGCTTTATGGTAAGCTCTCGAAGTGCCAGTTCTGGATACGTGAGGTCCACTTCTTGGGACACGTTATCTCTGAGGAGGGAGTTGCGGTGGATCCCGCGAAGATTGAGGCTGTGTTAGCATGGGAGCCACCCAGGAGCGTGACTGAGGTTCGGAGTTTCTTGGGACTAGCTGGATACTATCGGAGATTCGTGCCAGACTTCTCTAGAGTTGCGGCACCACTCACAGCTTTGACAAAGAAGAGGAAACCCTTCGTGTGGTCAGACAGATGTCAGCAGAGCTTCCAAGAGCTGAGACAGAGATTGACTAGCGCACCTATCCTGAGGTTTCCTGAGGAGGGAGTAGGGTACGTAGTATACTGCGATGCATCAGGGACCGGACTCGGATGTGTTTTGATGTAGGATCGGGCAGTGATCGCCTATGGATCACGTCAGTTGAGGCCGCATGAGCAGAACTACGCTACCCATGACCTGGAGTTAGCAGCAGTGGTCTTCGTTCTGAAGACATGGCGACACTATCTGATGGGCGAGCGCTTTACAATCTTTTCCGATCATCAGAGTCTCAGGTATATCTTCTCGCAGAAGGACCTGAACCTGAGATAGCGACGATGGCTCGAGTTCCTCCAGGACTATGACTTTGAGATAGTCTATACTCCTGGGAAGGGGAACGTAGTAGCCGATGCCCTCAGCAGGAGGACGAGCATTCAGCTACTTGAGGAGGCGACGGAGCAGCTAGCCTCATTGCAGATATCCTTTGTGGATAGAGATGGAGCAGCCTTTCTTCAGTCTCTCACAGTCACTCCTCCACAACTGCAGTGAGTCAGGGAGGCACAGCGTGGGGACGCTGACTGTGAGACACGGCGTGCACAGATTTCCTCGGGACAGGAACCTGATGGTTTCTCCCTTAGAGTAGAGCACAACATCCTTTTCAGAGGACGTACCATGGTACCAGTAGCTTTGCGAGAGGAAGTGCTGAGAGAGTTTCACACTTCTCCTTTGGCGGTACATCCTGGAGTGGCGAAGATGTACCAGGACCTCAGACGACAGCACTGGTGGTCGGGCATGAAGAAGGTTGTAGTAGGGTTCGTTTCTCGATGCGTCACCTGTCAGCAGGTGAAGGCAGAGCATCAGGTACCAGCATGCTTGGTACAGCCCTTGGAGGTTCCGGAGTGGAAGTGGGACGGAATATCTATGGATTTCGTGACTGGACTTCCACGCACTTCCAGAGGTCACGACTCCATCTGGGTGATTGTTGACCGACTCACCAAGTCGGAACACTTCTTACCCATCAGATAGCAGGGTTCAGTGGAGAGATTGGGACGTCTCTACGTTCAGGAGATTGTGCGGCTCCACGGCGTGCCATCATCTATCATCTTCGATCGAGATGCTCGCTTTACATCCCGGCTTTGGAAGGGGTTACAGGAGGCGTTCGGGACGCAACTACGTCTGAGCACAGCCTTTCATCCTCAGACGGATGGTCAGACGGAGAGGACCATTCAGACACTCGAGGACATGCTCCGTGCATGTGTCCTCGACTTTGGTCGTAGCTGGGATGACCACCTACCCTTGGTGGAGTTTGCGTACAACAACAGCTACCACTCCACCATCGGGATGGCACCGTACGAGGCGTTGTACGGCCGACCTTGTAGATCTCCTTTGTGCTGGACAGACCCCGGAGAGTCAGCACTGGTGGGACCGGAGATGGTCCAAGCCACGACAGAGAAGGTCCAGGTCATCTAGGAGCGGATGAGGACAGCTCAGAGCCGGCAGAAGTCATATGCTGACAGGAGGCGGAGGCCACTAGAGTTCGAGGATGGCGACCACGTTTTCTTGCGGGTCTCACCTCGACGTGGTATTCGGAGATTTGGCCGAGGCGGCAAGTTATCTCCGCGCTTCATCGGACCCTTCCAGATTCTCAGCAGGATTGGTGAGGTGGCTTATCGCCTGGCTCTACCACCTCAGTTGCACCGGGTGCACCACGTCTTCCACGTATCTCAGCTGAGGAGATACGTGCACGACCCGACGCACATCATTGACCATGGGGAGCTTGACGTTGACGATGGGGCGACTTTTACGGAGGTCACGGTGGAGATAGAGGATCGACAAGAGCGGGTCCTGCGTGGGCGATCGATTCCTCTTGTGCGCATCAGATGGCAGCATGGGAATCTCCAGGAGAGAACATGGGAGCGGGAGGCTCAGATGCGTGCTCAATACCCTCATTTGTTTCCCTAGATTTTGATGTATCTTTACGAGGACGTAAAGCCCTGAGGTGGGAGTAATGTAAAGACCCGTAAAATTCAAGGGAAATTTTTTTTCTTAATTTTCATTAGAATTTTACAATAGCGCGGTTTCAGACGGCACCTGATTCCGAGGCCCGGAGTGCCCGGAATTATTTTCCGAAGTTTGGCTCGGGTACGTTCAGTGAACGAACGAGCGGGGTTTTCCTAACTTTTGATCCGGTGCTCGGAATTGAAACCCGAGGGCACCGATGAACTCGCAGCGCCGATATTCGCTTAAAGAGACCTTTTCGGAGGTTGCGTTGGTTTCGGGTTGAAAGTTAGTTTTTGGGTTTTAGGTTTAAGTTAAATAAAATTTTGTGAAGAAAAAGTTTTATTTAAACTTGTTAAATCCTACCAAAGGGGGTTGGAAGTGGGACCCACATCCACATAACCTCCCTTGGGAGGATTAAGTGTGGTGGGGCCCACACGAACCCCTAAACCATTCATATTCTCCCAACTTCCTTAACGCCTCATTAAATGACATGAGTTATTTTAATTTTGGAGTTAATCTTTTTGAATTTCAATCTTTTGAAATTCTAGTGTGTTATGTGATAATAAAATAAGATGTTGTCTTATTTTATTTTGGTTAATTGTTTTTCTTCTTGAGAGGTGGAGAGCTTTTCGTTCTTCTTCTTCATCTCTGACGAAGATCATGAAGAACGCTCAACTTGACGAAGAACGCTCAAGTCCCGACGAAGAACGCCGCTCCGCTCTTCTTCGTCTTTCGTGTCAACGTGAGGGTGCCGGACCGCACGAACACGGCTGAAACCCCCTCCATCGTTCTTGTTGAATTGCTTGAGGGTGGATGAATCAAGGTGGCGTGGTGCCGTCGCACCACGCGTATATTCGCCCAAATCCTTATTGCACGACGTCGTCGCGCCACGCCATGGAAGAAACATTAAGAACGCGACGCTGGCGCGCCGCGTTGAAAGAAATCGAGGTACGGCAGAGGGGCGCGGTGCCGTCGCACCGCGCCGGATGACGAACACCGCGGCCGGTTCCGGGCCGCGGCGGGACGAGGAGACCGCGGCCGGTTCCGGGCCGCGGCGGGATGAGAAGACCGGCGGCCGGGCCGCCGGCGTCGGAAGCCGAAGAGGGGACCGGATTTTCCGGTCCCGTTGGAGAAAACCGGTCGGCCAGCTGGCCGGCCGGATGCCATTAAACCGGGGGAATTAATCCCCCGGCCAGCACTTTAAACCCCCCTCTTTAAGAGGGGGGCGGTTTCCTTGTGGGGGGCAAAGCCCCCCGTTTCCTGCCAATCAAGCCCCCCACGTGGGGGGGGGGGGGGGGGTTTGCAAAAAGGGGGCGCGACATATAGCCGCGCCAACTTCCAATCAGCGGGGGAATTGAATTCCCCACGCACTGCCTCCGTGCGGAGACAGGCCGCCGCGGCCCCCGCGCCGCCACGCCGCCGCGCCGCCGCGCCGCCGCGCCGCCGCGCCGGCCGGCCGGCCGGGCCGGGTCGGCCCGGACCCGGACCCCCTGTTTCGAATCTTTTACGGTCTTTTGGCCATAACATGAGCCTCAGACCTCCGATTGACGAACCGTCTACGGAAACACGATCCTTGGATCGAGGCGGTCGTTTCGGTATATCGCACTCAAGGTTTCAGATTACTTTGAGTTCGGCCGGGTCGGTTCGTTCACGAAACCAACCGGGCCTTCGGAGCAGAAATGCTCATATCTTGAGCTACGGACGTCCGATTGACGTGCCGTCAGCCGTGTTGTGTTCCTCTTAATGAGACAGATCTTTTGGCATACTCCGCCCGAGGTTTGGACGCAGGTGGAGTACGGTCGGGTTGGTTTTGCCTTAAAAACCAATCGGGCCCCGGAGACGAAAATGCCAATAACTCTCAGACCGGGCGTCCGATCGACGCGTCGTCTATTGCGATGAGTTCCTGTTGACGATACGGAACTTTTGGATACATCAACTCTGGTCTTCGTGACAGTTGATGTATCAGCCTCTCGGCTCGTGGAGCGGACCCTCCGAACGAGCTTGGTGTGTGCGGGAACCCTAGTGCTGGCTGCGACTGTTACTGTGACTGCTACTGCTATTACTGGTACTGTGACAGCGACGACGACAGTACAGAGATCCTGTGTGGATTCGACGACGACGACTTCAGCACTCAGCGATCCTACGTGGATCAGTGCTACAGGTCCTGTGTGGGCCCAATCCTGTGTGGGTCCGATCCTGTGTGGGTCCTAGCGCTCAGCGGTCCTGTGTGAACCAGCGCCTACAAGTCATGTGTGGGCCCGATCCTGTGTGGGTCTTTGCGGGGATTAGTTACCTATCGATCCTTCGTGGGTCCGACGACTTAGATGGATCAGTGATCATCTTTATCGTCCTTTGAAGAAGTATACCTGTGTGAGCTGAATCCTTTTGCTTTCCAATGTGGATTGTGTTGTGCAATCCTGTGTGGATTACGTTTTGCTTTCCTGTGTGGAATACGTATACTTTCCTGTGTGGACTGAGTTGTACTTGGGCTCGGAGGTTGGAGCGTATTTGAAATTGATGACTTAGGTATATGTATGGGCATATACCTAAGCAGTGTCGGTTGTTACTTCGTGACTGTACCTTTCTTCGTGGTTTATCCTTTGTTGATTTGAGAGACTTTCAGGGGTCTCGGGGTCCCTACTGAGTAACTTATACTCACCCCTGCACGGGCTATGCCTGCACTACGTTGTGTTGGTTGCAGACGACGGACAGCGTTGACCTTAGCTGAGGCTTGCAGAGTGGGACGGTACCCGGAGGTGGACCACTGGGCGGGACGTGCACGGAGCAGACGGCGGGACCTGTAGAGCAGAGGAGCTATCTGTACCCACCCTTCAGGTGGGATTTCCAGTGGACAGCTCGGTGTAGCGGCATTTACTTTTCAGTTGTTGTTTTCCCCTTTCAAGTTGTACTTTACTTTCAGTTTGGGTTTGTATTCTGGCCCATTTACTTTTCCGCACTTTCAGTTGTACTCTTCTTTTGTTTAGTGTTTACTTTCCGCTTGCTTACTCTGTGGTGTTTGTTTACTTTACAAAGGCAATGCCTTCCCTTTTTACCGGGATTTACGCCTTGGTGCTAGTCGCCAGCCCCTGGCCTATGGAAGGCGGGCTTGGGGTAGTCACGGCACGGACCCCGAGGGCGGGTCGTGAAAACTTTTCACTGTAATTTAATTATTAGATTTCGTAACACCGTGACATTTGAGAATATATATATATATATATAATGAATACATAGGTTTGATAGATTTTTAAGAATACTAATTTAATAATATATAAATAATTATTATAAATTATAATATTTATCAAATTATATGGAATATAATAAGAGAAAAAAATTTATAATTCTTTTAGAAAATACTATTTATCAAATGAAAAATATTTATTTTCATTGTGATAATTTTTTTCATATAGGATTTATTTGAAAATAAATTTAGAGTTGTAAACATATGAAAAAGACTTGATTGACAATATGAATATGAACTAATTGGTTATAATTTTTCTATATCTGAATATAAATGAATTTGAAGAGAAAAGAGGTGTTTTTTTCAAAAAAAATATTTCATGTGCATAATATGATTTTATATTGTAAAATTTAACTAATAATATATTATATATTATTTTCATGCAATATAATGATTATATATTTTATAAAATATCATAAAATGAATTTTACATTTTCTAGTGAGCATGAAATGAGAATAAATTTACAGTTTTCCTTAAAATTAATTTTAATAAAAATGGGTTATATTGGTTTAAAAAAAGTATCTTTAAATGTATTTATCTATCAATTAAAAATATAATATGATAACCTGGAATCCAAAATATTATTTCTATTTTATTAATTTTAAAATATTTCATTTAAAATTTATGACCCGAATTAACACATATCGATTTGACCTTCATTACTATGTAAAATTATAAAAGGGTTAATGATGGTTTATAATAATGAGATAAGGGTGAAAATTTTAACACCGTAGCCGTAGAAGGAAGGGGCCAGTTAAATATTTCATTACATAGGAATGAAAATAAGGAATCAAATCCCTATGGACCAATAAATTTAAGAAGTATTTAAAATCTATGTCACATATATGATACAAATAATACATTTATAAATTTTCAAACACAAATATGATAAATAAAAATAAAATTAACAATGGCGTTAAAATATTATTTGAATATTTATTCATAATAACATGGAGAAATGTTATATAATAATGTTGATCTAAAATTACCAGTTAGGGTAACTAATGTTGTAGAAATTATGAATAAATATAAATATAAAAACATGGAATGGTAAATAAATAACACATTCAATTAAAATAAATAGAATTATAAAATTCAATATGGAAATGCAGGAAACTAAAACACATTCAATTTAATCAGTGAAATGAAAAATAAATGTAGCTATAGATACATCAATGGAAACTTACATGGATGAATAATAAAATAAATTAATTATGTAAATACTTAATTATGGATATCTATAATATACCACTGAGGCTTCATTCCAACGATCTATTATATTAAAGGATTAATGCCATGAATATAATAATTATATGGTTTCATCCCATTAATATAATATTGTCATGGATTTATGGTAAAAATCTAATAATTTAAAGTCTTAATTACATGAATTTTAAAATTTTAAGGCTTAATTATAAGTATCAAATACTTTTAAGGCTTCAGGCCATGAATCTAATACCTTCAATCTAAACACAGTAGGAATATGGTATACCATTTAGGCAATGAAAATATCCATGTATACATATATGGGTATTCAGGTAAATTTGAAACAAAAAAATTAATAAAATTAGGTGACTATTACAAAATTAAGTATAAAATCACCACAAAAGTTATATTTTAAAGACAATCATTGAGAACATTCGTGAGGGATTTAATCTATAGACATTCTAAAGAGTCTAATTCCACATTGAATGATTTAAATCATAATAACCATGTAGGAATAACATTTAAAGAAACATATAATACCTTTATAATAAATATATTAATTATATAACATGTCCAATGTGTTATATACACAATATAATATAAACTATGATAATAACAACAATTAAGTCTCAATGAAATTTTAATTGAGATGAAAACCTCATATCATAAAAACCCTTTTGTTGTGTCTTCATTATCAACCTATATAGTAGATTAATATATTTCAATAACATATACCAGAACCATTAATTATTTTATAATATCATATATTAATTCCTTATAATATTTTACTACAAGATTCATAATTCTCTCTCACAATGTAATCTATTTCAGTTGTTAAATGCCTTGTTGTCTCAATTATGTTTTGACTTTTAATTTGTTGTTTCTTTTTAACATAACATGATTTTATACAATCTAATATATACCAAATGATTTAATTATGATAGAAATTCAGTACATATGAATTCAGTATAACATATAATCCTTGTAGATATAAAATAGAATGCACCATTCATGGAGAGGGTAGGCCATACATACAATCTAATGTTACATTCATTTGATTATTTTATTAAAAGAAATAAAATAAATTGATATATTTATATTAAATTTCAATTGTCATAAATATTTTATTTATGTTAAATAGGAATATTAAAACAACCCTTTCTTCATTTTATGTATGTCATGAGCATGTTAAATCGCTTTGAGGTGGCAGTAGTCGACACTTCCTTAAATGAAATTATTATATTCCCAAATAGATGGACAAAATAATGGTATGTTTCATAAAATAAATAAATAAGTATAATGAAATAATAATTATCTTATATAACACATATATTTTTTTTTCCGTCATAACATCCCCCACGAGAGGCGGTAAAGGAAAAAAGAACATTCATCGTTTTGTGAGGTAGTAGTTCACCATATAAAGAAACAATATATTAATGACCTAGTAGATAGATGTGTGTTTAACATATTGTATAACCCTTATTGTGAAAATATCAATCTATATTTAGTATACTATTTTTTTATACAAGAAATGAATAATTTTCTATTAGGGGGTGGAGAATGAAAATAAAACTATAGAGTTTAAGGAAAGATGTTACATCATAATCACGTAACATATTTTGGTCTGTACACAAAGGATTCATATGATGGTTATATTCCCATGAGGAGTTTTATAGGACTACGGGAGGGTTTTTGGATACTATTTTGGAAGGGTTTTATGAGGAAATGTGGCTTTAACGGTGTGAGGAAGGGGTATAGTTCTTTCTGTTTTATATTTGAGGGTGAGTGGTACTCTTGAAAATATTTAAATGTATTCAATATTGGGAGGTATAACATACATAATGTTACCCCATAAATTAAAAATAATGTATTAAATTACAATAATGGTTGAGAAAAAACTCTAATGCAAATATTGCTGTATTTTAGAAATTATGTTCTTTAACTTATAATATCCTACAACATTATCATTAATGTTTTTATTAAAGAATAATGTTTTATAGCCTATGTAATTTGATGATTATTACCAAACTACACTAATATTTATTAGAAAATATAGAGTAACTATATTATTAAAATAATTTATACTTTATAAAGGAATCTAATTTTTTCTAGGAATTAATTTTAAAACATTTTCATGTGACATGCTAAATCCCCACATAAACTCGTAAACTGTTAAGAACATTTTTACAATTTATGGTACAATATGATAATTATGAAAGAAAAAAAATCTAAATTAATATACAATGGTTAACAATTATTTAAAAATATCAATCATTTATGATTATATATTTTTATATTATTTTTTAAAAATTTAGTAATTATCATTTATTGTAAGATAATGATAATATAAATTTTGACATTATTAATTTAATTATTATTTTAAAATAACATTCAAATATTGGAATTAAATTATAGTAGGTATACAAATTTGTATCCTGATATATTATTCTAAAAAAATAAATAATGGGAATAATTGGATCAATTCCCTTAACTTTTAATATTTATAATATCATTTGTTTTAGTTCATTATTAACTAAATAATCACTATTTTGGCATTTCATAAGAATTTCACGTAACTAAAACATATATGAAATATATTGATAAAATTATTATGATATAAATTTCCAATTTATATATTTACATATCATTATTGTATACATATAAATTTAAACCAATGAAGTAGAAATATTGTATAACTTATAATAACATAGAACTTGTAGGATTATAGTTTTAATGAATTAAGACTAACTCTAACATGGTTTCCTAAATACATAAATTAATAATGCATACAAATATACATCATATCATAATATGTAATTTACATCTAGTAGAATTATAGGAATAATAAACATATAACTAGTCTTCATAATATATGGAAAAAGGAACATAAGAATGATGATCTAAAATTAATAGTAATGGTAAATATAAGCATTAAAATTTGATATTCGTATAAAACATTAGAATCCTTTATAAAGTATAAATTATTTTAATAATATAGTGATTCAATATTTTCATGTAAATTTGAAACAACAAAATTAATAAAATTAAGTGAAAATTTCAATATTATGTTTAGAATCACCTCAAAAGTTATATTTTAAATACAATCATTGAGAACATTCTTGAGGAGATTAATATATAGACATTATATAGTGTTTAATACCACGTTGAATGATTTAAATCATAATAACCATGTAGGAATAAGATATATAGAAACAAATAATACCATTATAATAAATATATTAAATATATAACATATCCAATGTATTATATACACAATATAAAAAAACTATGATAATTACCACAATTATGTCTAAATGAAATAATAATTGAGATGAAAACCTCATATCATAAAAACCATTTTGTTGTGTCTTAATTATCCACCTATATAGTGGTTTAATATATGTCAATAACTTATACCAAAACCATTAATTATTTAATTATATCATATATTAATTCCATATAATATTTTACTACATGTTTCTTAATTTTCTCAATCAATGTCAACTATTTCAGGTGTTAATTTCCTTGTTGTCTCAACTATGTTTTGACTTGTACTTTTTTGCTACTTTTAAACATAACCTGATTTTATAATATCTAATATGTACCAAATGATTTAATTATGAAACAAATTCAGTACATATGAATTCAGTATAACATATAATGTTTGTAGATAAGAAATAAAATGCACCGTTCATGGAGACAGTAGGCCGTACATACAAACTAATGTTACATTCATTTCAATGTAGTATTAAAATAATTTAAATAAATTGATATATTTATAATAAAATTAAATTGTCATAAATATTTTATCTATGTTAAATATGAATATTAAAACAATCCTTTCTTCATTCTATGTATGTCATGAACATGTTAAATCGCTTTGAGGTGGCGGTAGTCGACACTTCCTCCAATGAAATTATCATATTCCCAAAAAGATAGACTGCATAATGGTATGTTTCATAAAATAAATAAATAAGTATAATTACATAATCAATATCATATATAACACATATAATTTTTTTCTATCATAACATCCCCCACGAGAGGCAGTAAAGGAAAAATGAACATTCATCATTTTGTGATGTAGTAGTTCAACATATAATGAAAAAATATATTATATACCTAGTAGACAGATGTGTGTATAACATATCATTTAACTATTATTTTGAAAAGATCAATGTATATTTGGTATACTATTTTTTATACATGAAATGAATAATTTGATATTAGGTGGTGGAGAATGAAAATAAAACGATAGAGTTTAAGTAATGATATTACATTATAATCACGTACCTTCATTTGGATTGTACAAAAAGGCTTCATATAAATGTTATATTCCCACAACGAGTTTTATAGGACTTGTGGCGGGTTTTTTGGAGACTATATTGGATGGGTTTTATGAGGAAATGTGGCTTTAGCGGTGTGAGGAAGGGGTATAGTGCTTTCTGTTTTATATTTGAGGGTAAGCTGTACTCTTGAAAATATCTAAATGTATTCATTAATGGGAGTTCTAACATACATAATGTTACCCCATAATTTAAAATTAATGTATTAAATGATAATAATGGTTGAGAAAACACTCTAATGCAAAATATAGGTGTATTTTAGAAAATATGTTCTTTAACTTATAATATCCTACAACTTTATCAGTAAAGTTTTTATTAATTAATCATGTTTTCTAGCCTATGTAATTTGATTATTATTACCAAAGTAGAATAATATTTATTAGAAAATATAGAGCCACTATATTATTAAAATAATTTAAACTTTACAAGGAAATCTAATATTTTCTAGGTATTAATTATAAAACATGTTAATGTGACATGCTAAATACCTACATAAACTAGTAATATGTTAACAAAATTTTTACAATATATGGGACAATATGATAATTATGAAAGAAAAAAAATATAAATTAATATACCATGATTGAAAATTATTAATAAATATCAATCACTTATCATTATATATTTTTATATTATTTTTTAAAAATTTAATAATTATAATTTATTATAAGATAATGATAATGTAAATTTAGACATATAAATTTAATTATTATTTTCAAATAACAGTCAAATATTGGAATTAAAATATAGTAGTTATATAAATTTATATCCTTATATATTCTTATACAAAAATAAATCATGGCAATAATTGGATCAATTCTCTTAACTTTTAATATTTATAATATCATATATTTTAGTTCATTATTAACTAAACAATCACTATTTTGGCATTTCGTAAGAATTTTACGTAACTAAAACATATCTAAAATCTATTGATAAAATTATTATGATATAAATTACCAATTTATATATATAAATATCATTATATTATACATATAAATTTATCCCAATGAAGTTGAAATATTGTATAACTTATAGTAACATAGAACTTTTAGGCTTATAGTTTTAATGAATTAATACTAACTCTAACATGGATTCTTAAATACATAAATTAATAGTGCATAAAAATATACATCATATCAGAATATGTAATTTACATCTGGTATAATTCTTAGTAATAATAAATATATAACTAGTCTTCATAACATATGGAAAAATGAACATAAGAAGGATGATCTAAAATTAATAGTAAGGGTAAATATAAGCATTAAAATTTGATATTCGTAGAAAACATTAGATTTCTTTATAAAGTATAAATTATTTTAATAATATAGTGACTCTGAATTTTCATGTAAATTTCAAACAAAAAAATTTATAAAATTAGGTGACTATTTCAATATTAAGATTAGAATCACCTAAAATGTAATATTTTAAAGACAATCATTGAGAACATTCTTGAGGGGATTAATCTATAGACGTTCTAAAGTGTCTAATACCACATTAAATGATTTAAATCATAATAACCATGTAGTAATAACATATAAGGATACTTATAATACCATTATAATAAATATATTAATTTTAAAACATGTCCAATGTATTATATACACAATATAAAATAAACTATGATAATAACCACAATTATGTCTCAATAAAATTTTAATTGAGATGAAAACCTCATATCATAAATACCCATTTTTGTGTCTTAATTATCTACCTATATATTCATTTAATATATGTCAATAACTTATATTATAACCATTTATTATTTTATAATATCATATATTAATTCCTTATAATATTTTACTACATGTTTCTTAATTCTCTATTACAATGTCAACTATTTCAGGTGTTAATTTCTTTGTTGTCTGACGTATGTTTTGACTTTAAATTTATTGATACTTTTAAACATAACCTGATATTATACTATCTAATATGTTCTAAATGATTTTATTATGATACAAATTCAGTACATATGAATTCAGTATAACATATAATGTTTGTAGATAAGAAATGGAATGAACCGTTCATGCCGACGGTTCGTCGTACATACTATCTAATGTCACATTCATTTCACTGTTGTATTAATTATTTTTAAATAAATTGATATATTTATACTAAAATTCAATTATCATAAATTTTTTGAGTTTTTTAAATAGGAATATTAAAACAAACCATTCTTCTTTCTATGTACGTCATGAACATGTTGAATCGCTTTGAGGTGGCGGTAGTCAACACTTGCTCAAATGAAATTATCATATTCCGAAAAAGATAGACTGCATAATGGTATGTTTCATAAAATAAATAAATAATTATTATGAAATAATAAATATCATATATAACACATATAATTTTTTTTCCGTCATAACATCCCCCACGAGAGGCGGTAAAGGAAAAATGAACATCCATCATTTTGTGAGGTAGTAGTTCACCATATAAAGAAACAATATGTTAATTACCTATTAGATTTACGTGTGTATAAGATATCGTATAACCCTTATTCTGAAAATATCAATGTATATTTAGTATATATTTTTTTATACAAGAAATGATTAATTTGATATTAGGGTGTGAGAATGAAAATAAAACTAAATAATTTAAGGAAATATGTTACATCCTAATCATGTAACTTCTTTTGGTTTGTACACAATGACTTCATATGATGGCTATATTCCCACGAGGAGTTTTATAGGACTAGGGGACGGATTGTTGGATACTATTATGGAAGGTTTTATGGGGTACAGTGCTATCTGTTTTATATTTGAGGGTGAGTGGTACTCTTGCAAATATCTAAATGTATTCATTAATGGGTGGTCTATCATACATAATGTTACACCATAATTTAAAATTAATTTATTAAATTCTAATAATGGTTTAGAAAACCCTCTAATGCAATGAATATGTTAATTTTATAAATTATGTTCTTTAACTTATAATATCCTACAACATTATCATTAATGTTTTTATTAATGAATCATGTTTTATAGCCTATATAATTTGATGATTATTACCAAACTAGACTAAAATTTATTAGAAAATATTGAGTCACTATATTATTAAAATAATTTATACTTTATAAAGGAATATAATGTTTTCTAGGAATTAATTTTAAAACATGTTCACGTGACATGCTAAATCCCTACATAAACTCGTACTCTGTTAACTACCTTTATACAATATATGGGACAATTTGATAATTAAGAATGATCAAAAATCTAAATTAATATAACATGATTTACAATTATTAATAAATATAAATCATTTATCATTAAATGTTTTTATTTTTTTTAATAATTTAATAATTATCATTTATTGTAAGATAACGATAATGTAAATTTTGACATTATTTATTTAATTATTATTTTAAAATAACAATCAAATATTTGAATTAAAATATAGTAGGAATATAAATTTGTATCCTGATATATTCTTCTCAAAAAATAAATAATGGAAATAATAGGATCAATTATATTAACTTTTAATATTTATAATATCAATTATTTTAGTTAATTATTAACAAAATAATTACTATTTTGGCATTTCATAAGAATTTTACTTAACTAAAACATATCTGAAATCTATTGATAAAATTATTATGATATAAATTTCCAATTAATATATCAAAATAAAATGTATAACTGAAAATATGATGTTTTTTACAAATATCAATGCTTTATAATTTTAAAATGTAATGATATATCATTATTTATATATCTGTAAATAACATTTAATATAGGTTACATCCATTTAATAATAAAAAAAATATACTATTAAATTAGAACCAAGAGCTTATATGTTCTAATTATTGGTATCCAATGGCTTTTGGACAAGTTTCTTGGTCATTTTGGCCTTTAATAATAGTGTAGTCCCTTTTTATGATTAATTTTACATATATTACTGTAAATATTTTTAATAAATTTCACAATTCATAATGGTAAAAAATTATGTTCATCTTACTAAAAAATGTTTACTAATTAAATACATGTCTATCTATTTTTAAAAATTCATATCAACGAATTGGAAAAATTAAAATTAACGCTAATCCCACACAATTGTTGAGAATGTTAGGTTTTACTGAAAAAACATTCGAAATGTCAAATTTTTTTATCAAATTTCAAATTATAATTGATTCCCATGATATAAATTTTATTAATATATTAAACTTTTATATGTTTTATATTTAAAAAATATATTAAAATATAAGTTAACCATAATAATTTTTTAATATAAAAGGCTATTTTATCTAAATTACAATATTTTTAACTATACACCATAATATAGAATTTCTCAGATAAATCACAAATAATCATCCTATGGTAATTTAAACATTTTTAATTAAAACACAATGATTATTTTGAAATATATAATATATTAAATATATAAAAAATTTCATAATTTATTTTTAATATAGATGTTCCATTAATGTCGATAATACTCAATATTGCATGTAAACCAAGCTAATTTATGGTTCTATATACCATATGTTCATCATTGTGCATTAAAAATACAATTAAAAAAATATCTATCAACAATACTGTTGTATGTTCCCTCAAATCCATATGTGTTCTTCATATCCTTGTGCACAAATGTTTTAGAACTTCTACTGCTGAACTATTCCTCTTCCTTTTGTCACTAACCACTCCCATATCCTTGATTTTATCATCCTTGCACCATCTTCCTCCCCACATATGACTTTGACTCACCAAATTTTTTTTCACATCACCCCCACTACCTTTAATTGTGTGCTACATGTGTCACAGATTCTTCTCACCAGAAATCCTCACACATTCAACCTTCATCTACTTTGCGGGTTCTCCCATTCCCCCAACCTCGATCTTACTGGTTGCTCACTGTCAAATGAACTCCCTCCCAACCTCAATCTGTATCTCCCTGCCACCTATTTATATAGTTCTATTTCTTTCTAACCCTCACTCCCTTCCAACATCACCTCTCATTTGGATATACTATCTCTAACCCTAAACCATAAATTTTATCTGGAAGGATAACTATGACCTCCATTGAATACATGATCGCTGATATGATGTTGGAGCAATCTGAAATTTCCTACAATATTATCAATGATCATTTGATCAATTTAATATAATAATTTTAACGTTTCTTATATATACATGTATTATTTTCTAGGTTTTCTACATGAAAAACATTGTCAACATATGATAATAAATAAATATACACATATTAATTAATTAATAAATTTTCTAATAAAATTAAGCAACTAAATTCATCCAATTTTATATATTTCATAAATACATAGAATTTTATTATCATTCTTGAATTGAAGTTTTCATTCATTAAGAACATAAAACAAATTCAAATTTTATTTCTATTGTAAATGTGTCTTATCAAATACACACCATATGTAAAAATAACAAAAACTAATTCATGCTTGATATGCCATATATTAGAGAGTATAAATAAATATTATAAAAATAATGAACTTCATGAATGTACAAGTATGCACACACATAATGAATAGTTGTTATTATTTAAATCATAATATAATTAGTATTCATGAAATAACAGAATAAGATAAATTTATAATTTTATAAGACCTTTCCCAAATCAGAAATCATATTTTAAATAATTACTCACTATAATAAAATTTGGTGGAATAAATGACAGATACTTATTTCATTTATGAGACATAATTAATTAATTTTAAAATAATTTTTTTGAGTTTCCATAATAAAATATTATTGAAATATGTATATGAAATTAGAATAATAAAATTAATATGAATAAAAATGAATGTAAAATATTAATAAATAATTTATTAAAAATAAATTCAAAAAATATAAACTTTTTATGAAATACCCACTTAGAATTTCATTAAAAAAAATCATTTTCAGTTATAGAATTATAATCCCGACAATATATAACTATAATTTTTTAGAATTTAATTTATAAAATATTATAATTTTGAAAAGAATAATTGTTTTTCATATGAATAATTTTATTCAAAAAAATAATAAATAATAATCCCTTATAAATAAATGAGGAACATAAAAATAAAAATAATAATAAATTTTGATAGAAAATAAAAAAAACTATCTTACTATTAAAATATAATCATAAAAATAAAATACATAATCTCCCTATTTTTTTGATAAATATTTCATCTTCTGATTATAGGTAAAAAACTCATCCGCTATCATTATTACTTGTTTCCATCATAAAATGATTTTAACATTTTTATGTAGGCAAGAAATGAGAATAAATTTACAGTTTTTCATAAAATGAATATTAATAAAAATGGGATATACTGTGTTTCACAAAATTATCTTTAAATGGATTTATCTATCTTTTAAGAATATAATATGATAACCTAGATTATACATTATTATTTCTATTTTATGTATTTTAAAAATAAAAAATTTAATTTTTTTTCCAAAATGAATAAATATTGAATTGGCATTCATGACTATGGTAAATGGTAAAAGGGTTAATGGGGGTTTATACTAATGAGATCAGGGTAACAAATTTAACACCCTGGCACTACAAGCCTTGATCTAGTGAAATATTTCATTACATAGGAATGAAAATAAGGAATCAAATCCCAATGGATCGATCTTTTTAGAGGTATTGGAAATATATATTACATATGTGATACCCATAATACATTAATAAAATATGAAACACAAATATGAAACATAAAAATAAAATAAACAACATTATTAAAGGATTATGTGAATATTTATTCATCATATCATGGGTAAATGAATCATAATATGTGTCCATTAAAATTATCAGTAAGGGTTAGTAATGTTGAAGAAATAATAAATAAATATGAACATAATAACATAGAATGGTAAATAACCGATTTCAACTGCCATTCAAATTACTAGATAAAGAAAAATGAATATGGAAATGCATGAAACTAAAAAACATTCCATTTAATCAGTGAACTAAAAATTAAATGTATCCATAGATACGTCGATGAAAAATCACATTGACAAATAATAACATAAATTAATGATGGAATTACATAATTATGGATATCTATAATATACCACTGATGCTATCTGACAACGATCTATTATATTAATGGATTAAGGAAAATAATAAAATACTTATAATGTTTCATTCAATGAATATAATACTATAAAGGATTTAAGGTATGAATATTATAATTTAAAGTCTTAATTAAATGAATTTAATTATTTTACAGCATAATTATAATAATGAAATACTTTTAAGGCTTCATGCCATGAATATTATACATTCAATGTAAACACAGTAGGAAAATGGTATAATATTTCACCAATGAATATATCCATGTATTAAAATTACAATATTCTTGTAAATTTCAAATAAAAAATGATTAAAATTTGGTGGTTGTTTCAATATTATGTATCCAATCACCACACAAGTGATATTGTAAAGACAATCACTATTAACATTCTTGGGGAGATTAATATTTAATCATTCTAAAGTGTATAATACCACTTAGAAACATTTAAATCATATTAACCATATAAGAATCACATTTAAAGAAACTTATAATATCATTATAATAAATATATTAATTATATAACATTTCAAATGTATTATATACCCCATATAAATTAATCAAAGTTAATTACAATAATTAAGTCTTAATGGAATATGAATTGAGATGAAAATAACATATCATAACCACTGTTTTGTTGTGTATTCACTAACCACCTATATAGTGGTTTATAAAATGTCACTAATTTATACCAATACAATTCATGGTTAAATAATATCTTATATTAATTCCATATAATATCTTACTACATGTTTTCTTGTAGTCTTTCACTATTTTAACTATTTCAGGTGTCAATTACCTTGTTGTCTCAAGTATGTGTTGACATATAATTTTTTGGAACCCTTTAAATAGATCCTGATTTTATAATATAAAAAATGTGGCAAAATATTTAATTATCATATATAATCATTACATATCCATTTATGATAATTTATAAGGTTTGTAGTTAAGAAATCAAATGCACCATTCATTGAGATAGTAGGCCATATGTAGAAAATAATGCTACATTGATTTCAGTGTTGTGTTAAATTAATTGAAATAAATTGATAAATTTATATTAAAATTAAATTATCAGATAATTTTTTATATGATAAATATAATAATTAAAAAATACTTTATATATTCTAGGTATGGCATGAATGAGTTAAATCACATTGAGGGGGCTGTTGTCCACACTTTTTCAAATAAAATTGTCGTATTCCCAAAAAGATGGACTTCATAATGTTATGTGTCATAAAAGAAATAAATAAGTATAATGACAAAATAAATATCATATATAGAACATATAAAAATTGTTTCAATCATAATATCTCCCACGAGAGCTGGTAAAGGAAAAATGATTAATCATAGTTACGTGAGGCAGTAGTTGACCATACACAGAAACAATATATTCATTACCCAGTGGATAGATATGTTCATAACATTACTTATAAACCTTATCATGAAAACATCAATGTAGATTTATGATACTATTATTTTATACATGATCTTAATAATATGATATTAGGGGGTGGATAATTAAAATAAAACTAAAGAGTTTAAGGAATCTTGTTATAACATAATTAAGAAATTTCTCTGGGTTTGTTACAAAAGGCATCATATGATGGATATATGTCCTTGAGGAGTGTTATAAGACTATGGTATGGATTTTTAGAGACTATTTTGGAAGAGTATTATGATACAGTGTGGCTTTAGCAGTGTCAGGAAGGGGTACAATGCTTTTGGTTTTATATATTTTGTGGAGGAGAACTATTGTAAATACAAAAATGTATTCATTTATGAGAGGTCTAACATACATAATTTAAATCTATAATTTAAATATAATAGAATAAATCGGAATAATGGTTGACAAAAACATACAACAGACAAAAATAGCTAAATTTTAATAATTTTTTTTCATTAACATATAATATCCCAAAATTTAGTCATTAATTATTATATTAAAACAACATCTTTTATAGCCTAATATATTTGAATATTAAGACTAAAATAAGCTATGATTTATTAGAAAGTATATATTCACCTTATTATTAAAAAAATTTATAATTTATAAAGGAATCTAACGTTTTTTGGGAATTAATTTAGAAAGAAGTTCATGTCAAATGATAAATCACTACATCAACAAGTACTCTATTAACAACATCTGTACTATATATAAGATAATATGATAATTATGAAAGAAAAGAATCTAAATTAATATATCATGATTAAAAATTATTAGTAAATATAAATCACTTGTCATATTAGAAGTATTTTATTATTTTCAAATAATTCAATAAATATCATTTATTGTAAAAAATTATAATGTAAATCATGACATTATTTATTTAATTATAATTTTAAAATAACAATCAAATATTTGAATAAAAATATAATTGGTATAGAATTGTTATCATGATATATTCATCTATAGAAATAAGTAATGGAAATAATTCAATCAACTCTCATAACTTTTAATATTTATAATATCATTTATTTCAGTTAATTATTAAATAAATAATAACTATGTTGGCATTTTATAATAATTTTACATAACTAAAAATTATCTAAAAATTATTGTATATTTATTATGATAAAAATTTACAATTTATATTTCAAAATAACACATATAACTTAAAATATGATGTTTTTTACATATATATATATATATGTTTTATAATTTTAAAATGTAATGAAATATCTTTTTCCTTTATCTGTAAATAACATTTAATATAGGGTAATTCAATTTAACAATATATAAATATACCCATAAATTAGATCCAATAAGGGATATGGTCTAATTATTGGTATCCAATTTATTTTTCACATGTGTCTTGGTCATTTTGGCCCTTAATAATAGGGGTTTTTCTATTTTATGATAAATTTTACATTTATTACTGTAAATAGGATTAATATATTTCACTAGTATTTATGGTAAAATATTAAGTTGATCTTACTAAAAAACAAATAGTGTACTGATTAAAACAACGTATGTCCATTTTTCAAAATTCAATTCAAAGAAGTTGTAAAATTAAAATTAATTGTAATTCAACACATGTGTTGGGAAAGCATGGTTTTAAAGTAAAAAATTTCAATATTTAAATAATTTATTTTTCTAATTTAAAATTATAAATGATTCAAATGACATAAATTTTATTAATATATTAAATATTGATATGTTGTCTGTTTAAAAAATATTTTAAAATATAATTTAACACTAATAATTATATAATGGAGAAGGCTATTTTAATTAAATTGAAATAATTTTTACTATACACCATTAAGTAATGTTTCTTAGAAAAATCCAAAAAAATTTCCATATGCTAATTTCAACATTCTGAATTAAAAAATTATGATTATTTTGAAAAATAAAATAAAAAAAATCAAAATTTACTTTTAATATAGATGTTCCATTAATGGTGATAATACTCAATATTCCATGTAAAACAAGCTAATTCAGGGTTCTATGTTGAATACGTTTCGCTATGTGTATAATGAGTACAATTAAAAAAATTATAAATATCAACTATACAAATGTATGTTCCCTCAAATACACATGTCTTATCCATATCGTAGTGAACCTACATTTTAGTACTTCTGCTTCAGAATAATTTTTCATTCTTCAAGTCACTCATCAGTCATACATCCTTCATTTTATCACTGTTTCACCATCATCCTACTCACTGATGACTTTGAATCACCACCACTTCCTCCACATCACTCCCACTAATTCTAATTGTGTAGTACATGTGTCACAACTTCTTCTCCCCCATATTCCATCTACCTTCAACCTCCATCTTCATTGCGGGTTCTCCCTTTCCCCCGACCTCTATCTTATTGGTCTCTACCCATCTAATGACCTACCTCACCACCAAAATATGTAGCTCCCTGTCACTAAACTACAAAGTTCTATTTCTCTATACCTATCACTCCCTCCGAACATCATCTCCCATATAGATATATTATCTATGAACCTAAGCGATAAGTTTTATCATTAATGATTACTATATCCACCATTGAATACCCGATGTCATTAATATTTTCATAACATTTTATATACTCCATTTACTGATTTTTTATGAAATGTGCATAATTTGGGTGAAATATTAGTGTTTAAATATTAAATATATTTTTAGAGAACTATTTGAAATCATCAATAATCATGTCTATTTATATTTTTAAAAATAACTCTCACACTATGTATCCAAAAATCATGTTTTTTGTTTTTTAGGGTTCCTTACTCACATTAAATCTTTTACTTTGAAGTGAAAATTGGAAAAATCTTTTATTTTGAGGGTCATATGGTCCACATAAGAAGACCCAAGGAATCTATTATGAAACTGGACCAGCCATGATGATTGAGTTACTGGTCTAAATCCCTAGTCCCAATTTTTATGTAACACCGCAATATGTTCTTGTTTATCCAAAAGAATCGTGGATAAAAATTTCAGGGCCAAAATCTATGAACAAGGGGCCCAAATGAACCTTTTAAGTCCATACCACCATTCTGTCCAGGAAATGAAATCTGAACACCAATATTGATTTTTTTCCTGATCTAGTAATTCAATTAATAATTACATTTGCAGTGTGAATGAGGAATAATAGACAACCATCTTTGTTGAAGAATGAATTCAGATTTCAAGTTATCTTCCTATTAAAAAATCTGTTCACATTTAGGACATTGAAAAAATATGGATATTAATGGATAACATAATATTGTTTAATCAAATGACAATAAAATTGGTTCCAAAAGTCCAAATACCACCAAACATAGATATTAGTCAGAAAAGATTATTATATACAACTTTGAAAAATGAGATATCTCTAGATTGATCTGTCTGGATGTCCAAATCCTCAATCCAAATAGTGGGGTTGTATTGGAATGCAAAGAGTCCACCATAATGGGCTATAAATATATAACCTCATCCCATTTCAAAAGTGTTGGAAAT
The DNA here is from genome assembly GCA_963277665.1 of Viscum album. NCBI lineage: Eukaryota > Viridiplantae > Streptophyta > Magnoliopsida > Santalales > Viscaceae > Viscum > Viscum album. The sequence goes on along the minus strand of OY728128.1, from coordinate 407,249,982 downwards.
TTCAGAAGATAGGAGCACATATTTTTATGACAAAATCCTTGAAAAATGATTGGGTGGACCCTGAATACTAAAGTTTTTACTTGAGAGACCTTTCCTCCACTCTTTGTTTTCATTTACTTTTGTGTCGTTTTTTGTTTGTAATCGTGTAAGTGTTTTTTTAATTCTATTTTAATGCATGTTTATTCATCAATATCTATTATTCACATCCACCTTATATATTTTAATATTAATGTTCATAATATATTTTAAATCTTGCTAAAAAATATTCCCATCCATCGATTTCCCATTCAATCTAACATTCGTTTTTAATTCTAATAACCCTTCATTTGTGTTTGTGTCCGATGCACCACTCGTTTCATATCCCTTTATTTTTCTTCTATTCTAAATTTATAATGATAATAATTATATCCACATTTTTACTCATTTCAATGGATGATAATATCTTTCATTAGGGTGACCTATAATTTTGGGCTGTTAAACAATTGAGATCTTTTACTCGATATATATTCTATCAATTAACAATGCATATGATGGACATAAAATTTCATGAATTAATTTAATATTTTGATTAACTTAAGTATTCCATGGATTATTGGAACCATAAATACAAAAATAAAATCATGTACTGATTGAGATTAGAAACCTAGCTAATATAAGTCTATGATTAAATCCTTAACACATAGGAATTCCAATCAATGTCAACTTGTGACATGTATTTTAATTTAATGCAATACAATGAAAGGCTCGAGGATATCAAAAACATAACTACCTAAAGATGAACACTCCACAATATTTATCACTTTTTTAAATCAAACATCATCATAAATTATTTCAAATGCTCTGCGAACCCCCCCCAATCAGAATACAATTAAATAAAAACAGTTGAAAATTGAAATGTATCACCGCCGAATATTCGACAAGAGTGTTGCTATACACATTAACAGAGCACCAGAATCTTGACTGGTTGATAGGAGAAAATCATCCAAGCATTTCAAATGGCACTGTCTTTGGGTATGGTGCTTTATGTAGTCTTTAGTTTCTGGTTATTGTAAAAAAACAAAAAAACACACAAAATTTTAAGAAAAATTGATGACAAAACACACAGAAAAACATGCCTTCTCATAAAAATCATAAATAGAAAATCCACAAAGAAAAAAACATATTCCTATTTCTTTGAAAATTATCTGAATGCCTCTTATCCTCCCAAACAATCCCTCAGATTTGTTTGACCCTGAAATTGAGCAAACACTACAACAAATTAGGAGGAACATAATAGATAATCAACTCATTCAAGACCCAATCCTCATCCAACCAATTGAATTAGATATTTCCAATACTAGGGAATAAACACATAAAGAACATGCTTCCCCATATATGAATTATTGACCTAATGGTATTCCATATCCTAACATAGTGGCTGATTTTGAACTCAAATCAGGTTTGATTCATCTTCTTCCTCGTTTCCATGGGCTAGCTGGTGAGGATCCACATTTCCACCATAAGGAGTTCCAAGTGGTGTGCTCTACATTGATGCCTAATGGGGTTTTGGAGGAACAAATCAAACTTCGAGCATTCTCTTTCTCCCTAGCTGACAATTCTTATTCATGGATCTAATATGTTCCTCCTAGTTCCATAACCACATTGAATGACAAGAAGCTACTCTTCATAGAGAAGTTATTCCTCACTTCTCATTATACATATATCCAAAAGTATATAAGTGGTGTCCTTCAATTACCAAATAAATAACTCAATGAGTACTGGGAGAGGTTTAAAACTCTTGTTGCAACCTATCCACACCACCAAATACCTGACCAACTCTTGATCCAATACTTCTATGAGGGTTTATTGGATATTGATATAACTATCATTGATTCTGCAAGTGGTGGTTCACTTGTTGGTAAAACTGATGCAGCAGCAAGAGATCACATAAGTAGCATGTCTACAAACACACAACAATTTGATAGACGAGCACATGCTCAAGTCAAACAATATCAAGATAAAAAATCCATAGAGACAAAAAAGAAGACTGAGTGGATGAGTGAACTTACGGGTCTTGTGTGACAACTAGATGTGACATCCAAATCCCCAACCTCGTCTTCTCTGCAATCAATGATTTAGGGACCTATCAAAAACTATGGAGAATGCAACTCTCCATCTCTTCTAACTGACACATGTCCACACCTTCAAGAGGATCAATATGATTCATCTAAACCAATGAATCTATATGCATCATATGATTAGTAGAACATCAACCATCAACTATTTGGGTGGTTTATTAGAAACTTCAACCAACCTCACTCAAAGCCATTCTCTTCTTCATATAACCAAAGATTGATGTATGATAATCCGGTCTTTCATCCCCCTAAATTCCCTCCATAAAACCCAAATCATTTTAAATATGGTCAAGGTTTTGGTAACATCCAACAACCTTATACTTTTATTCATCAACCTCATTGGAATAATCATCCCCCTGGATTCCATTATCCTAGTGAACCTCCCGAATTCCAAAACCAATACAATTGATTTCCCAAGAACAAAAATCCAGTTAATCCCAATCCTGGACAGGCCACTTCTTCCAAAAAACCATTTAAATGAAATATAGATGATATTTCCTCTTTCATCCATTCTAGCCTCACGAACATTGAAACCCAAATTGGTCTAATTGCATCCCACCTGAGCCAGCAACATTAATGAAATTATTCCCAACTTCCAGATCAACCATTATTCAACACAAATGGTAATGATAGTGAAATTGAACTTAGTCCGGAAAAGAATATTTCTATTCCTTAAGATAAGTCCTCTAATGCTCAATTAAATGATGACCTAGACACTGAAATGAAAAGGAAACATGAAAAGTAATCTGATGCCATTCCTTCTCCTCCTTCCATTCTATTTAGGAATCCAATTCCTTTTCCTCCAGCTGTTTATAATCCAAAGAATTCCATTGAACCTGATAATGAATTGCTTGACATGTTTAGATGTGTTGAATTCAACATACCCCTATTATATTCCTTAAAACAAATCCCTATGTAAGACATGTTTCATTAGGAATTGTGCACCCAAAAGAAGCAACATAGGACCATCGAAAATGTTTCCACCCAACATACTATTTCCATAAAGTAAAATGGTCAAGGGACCTTTATAGTTCCATGCCAAATTGGATGTTCTAACTTAGATGTTGCACTCATAGAACTAGGAGCCTCAATTAATGTCCTGCCCAAATCCATATTCTCCAACCTTGGGCTTAGCCTCTTACATCCAATGGGTGTTGGCATTCTGTTAGGCATTCGAAGCACTTCTAGTCCTAAGGGTATAATCATGGATGTCCTTGTTCCTGTGAATGATCTTATCTTCCCTAATGATTTCTATGTTCGTGACATGGAAGGTGAGACGAATTCTCCTCCATCACCCCTAATTCTGGGAGAAACATTCCTCACGATTTCTAGAACCAAAATTGATGTCTATTCAGGAATATAATCTATGGAATTTGGTGACCAACTGGTGATGTTCAAAATTTTACAAGCCATGCGATATCCATATGGGGATCACTCTGCATTCTCAATCCATTCTTTTGAGGACACATATGATAATCAATTAAACCCCATTCAATTATGTTCATTATGTTCAAATGATAAAGGATCTTGTGAAATCTTCACCATGATTAACCAATTCATAAATGGTGAAGTAGATGAGGTCCTCTCATTCATAGACTCAATCAATCAAGAGGAATATGAAAACTCTCTTGAATCCCACATCAACTCTGATCTCTAATGCTCCACCTTGGACAATTTTAATGAGAATGAATCTAAATCAACTGAAGTCCCTTCCTCCATTCCGGAGTTTTATAAACCATAAAATAGAAATTTGACAATATGAAACCACTTCCAACACACATGAAATATGCATTTCTTTTCAAGGATCACTATTATAGATTGTGAAGAATAATAATGTAATACTATTTCGACAATTCTTATAAATTATAAAATTTATCAAATTATATGGTATATAATAAGAGAAAATAATTTATAATTATTTTTTAAAATACTATTTATCGAATGGAATTTATTTATTTTCATTGTGATTTTTTTTCATATCTGATTTATTTGAAAATTAATTTAGAGTAGTAAAGATATGAAAAAAATAATTTTTTGAAATTTAAGAATATGAATTAATTGGTTATAATTTTTCTATATCAGAATATAAAATCATTTAAAGTGAAAAGAGGTGTTTTTTCGAAAAAAATAATTTCATGCTTATAATATGATTTTATTTTGAAAAATTAAATTAATAATAGTTTATTTATTATTTTCATTTAATATAATGAAAATATATTTTAGTAAATACCATAATATTAATTTTAAATTTTTTTAGTATGTAAGAAATGAAAATATATATTGATTTTTTCATAAAATGAATTCTTATAAAAATGGGTTATATTGTACTTAACAAAATTATCTTTAAATGGATTTATCAATCTTGTAAACATATAATATGATAACCTGGATTCCAAATTATTATTTAGATTTTTAGTATTTTGAAAATATACCATTTAAATTTTTTTCCCAGAATTAACACATATCGATTTGATATTGAATACTACGGTTAATGTTAAAAGGGTTAATGATGGTTTATAATAATGAGATAAGGGTGAAAATTTTAACACCCTAGACCTAAAAGAATGTTGCCAATGAAATATTTCATTACATAGGAATGAAAATAAGTAATCAAATCCCTTTGGACCGATCATTTTAGAAGTATTTTAAATCTATGTTACATATGTGACATAAATAATACATTTATAAATTTTCATACCCAAATATGAAACATAAAAATAAAATAAACAATTAACTTAAAAGCATATTAAAATAATTACTCTTCATAACATCGGGAAAGGTTACATAATAAGTTTTCTCTCAAATTATCAGTAAGGGTATGCGATGTTGAAGAAATTAAAAATAAATATGAATATAATAACTTTGAATGTTAAATAAATGATAAACCATGCAATTCAAATAACTATATAAAGAAAATCAATATAGAAATGCAAAAAACTAAAACACATTCCCTTTAATCAGTGAACTGAAAAATAAATTTATCCATAGATACATCGACGCAAAATTAAATCAATGAATAATAACATAAATTAATAATGTAAATACTTAATAATGGATATATAAAATATACCACATTGGCTTCATGCCAATGATATATTACATTAAAGGATTAATGCCAAGAAGATAATACTTCATAGGTTTCATCCCATCAATAGAATACTGTCAAGGATTTATGGTTTGAATCTAATAATTTAATCTCTCAATTACATGAATCTAATAAATTTAAGGCTTAATTATAAGAATCAAATACATTTAAGGATTCACACCATGAATCCAATTCATTCAATGTGAACACTATTGGAAAATTCTATACCATTTAGGAAATTAAAATATTCATGTATTCAAATATGTATATTCTTGTAAATTTGAAACAAAAATATATTTAACTTTGGTGAATACCCCATTTCATAACAACAATTTTCTTGTGTCTTAAATATCCACCTATATAATGGTTTAAAATTTGTCACTAACTTATATGAGAACCATTAATGGTTTTTTAAAATCATATATTAATTCCTTATAAAATTTCGCTACATTTTTTGTAATTCTCTTTCACTATTTTAACTATTTCATGTTTTAATTGCCTTGTCATTTCAAGTATGTTTTGACTTTTATTTTGTTGATACTTTTAATCAGATCCTAATTTTATAGTTTCTAAAATGTACAAAATTATTTAATTATAATATAAATTCAGTACATGTGAATTTAGGTTAACATATAATGTTTGTAGATAACAAATGTAATGCATCGTTCATGGAGACAGTAGGTCATACGAACAAAATAATGATACATTCGTTTTAGTGTTTTGTTAAATAATTAAGATATATTGATATATTAATATTAATATAAAATGTTCATATATATTTTATGTATGTTAAATAGGATTATTAAAACAAAACATTCTTCATTCTATGTTTGTCATGAACAAGTTAAAACTTTTTTATAGTGTGGTAGTCCACACTTTCTCAAAAGAAACTATCATATTCCCAAAAATATGGACTACATAATTTTATATTTTATAAAATAAATAAATAAGTATAACGAGATAATAAATATCATATAAAACACATATTATTTTTTTCCATCATAATAGCCACCACGAGAGGCGGTAAAGGAAAAATGAAGAATCGTCATTTCGTGAGGTGGTAGTTCACCATACAATGAAACAATATATTCATTACCTAGTAGATAGATTTGTGCATAACATTATGTATAAAAGTTATTGTGAAAATATCAATGTATATTTAGTATACTGTTTATTTATACAAGAATTCAATAATATGATATTAGGGGTTGGAGAATGAAAATAAAACTAAAGAGTTTAATGTAAGATGATACATCATAATTAAGTAACTTCTTTGGGATTTTACACAAAGACTTTATATGATTCCAATATTCCTGTGGGCAGTGTTATATGACTAGGGGAGGGATTTTTGGAGACTGTTTTTAAAGAGTTTTATGAGAAAATGTTTCTTTAGCGATGTGAGGAAGGGGTAGAGTTCTTTCTGTTTTATATTGGAGGGGTAGTGGTACTGTTGTAAATATCAAAATTTATTAATTAATGGGAGTTATAACATACTTAATGGTCTTCCATTATTTAAAAATAATGTTTTAAATGGTAATAATGGTTGAGAAAAACCTCCAATGAAAAAAATAGGTGTGTTTTAGTAATATTGTTCTTTAACATGTAATATCCCACAATTTTATCATAAATGCTTTTATTAATGAATATTGTTTTCTAGACTATGTAATTTCATGATTATTAATATATTATAGATAATATATATTCACTATATTATTTAAATAATACATAATTTATAAAGGATTATAATGTTTTCTATGAATTAATTTTAAAACATGTTCACGTGACATACTAAATCACCGCACAAACACGTACTTTGTTAACAACATCTTTACAATATATGGGAAAATATGATAATTATAAAAGAAAAAAAATCTAAATTAATATACCATGATTAAAAATTATTAATAAATAGCAATCACTTATCATAATATATTTTTATATTATTCTTAAATAATATAAATAATATCATTTATTATAAGGTAATGAAAATGTAAACATTTACATTATTTATTTAATTATAATTTTAAAATAACAATATAATATTGAAATTTAAATATAGTAGGTATATAATTCTGTATCATAATATATTTTTCTACAAAAATAAATAATGTCAATAATTAGATCAATTCACTTATCTTTTAATATTTATAATATCATTTATTTTAGATTATTATTAACTAAATAATCACAATTTTGGCATTTTATAAGAATTTTAAGTAACTAAAACATATATGAGAACTACTAATAACATTATTATTTTATAAATTTCCAATTTATATATCAAAATAAATCATATAACTGAAAATATGATTTTTTTAAAACAGTCAAAGTTTTATAAATTTAAAAGGTAATGATATATATTTTTCTCCTAATCCATACATAACATATAATTTAGGGCACATCCATTTAATAATACAAATAAATACAATTAAATTATAACCATGAGGATATATGGTATTATAATTGGCATCCAGTGGCTTTTGGACATGTGTCTTGGTCATTTCGTCCCTTAATAACAAGGTAGTCCATTTTTATGATTAATTTTACATTTATTACTGTAAATAATTTTAATAACATTAACTAATAGTAAGGGTAAAAAATTCTGTTGGTTTTACTAAAAAATATGTAGTTTACTAATTAAAACCATGTATTACAATTTTTAATAATTTGAATCAAATAAGATAGAAAATTAAAATTAATTGTAATCCCACCCAAGTGTTGAGAATGTTGGGTTTTAAAGTTAAAACATACAAAATTTCAAATTTTATTATCTAATTTGAAAATATAATTGAATCCAATGACTGAAATTTTTTTAATATATGAGAATTTGATATGTTCTATCATTAAAAAATAGTTTAAAATATAAATTAACACTAATCATTATTTAATAGAAAAAGCTATTTAATCTCAATTACAATAACATTTACTATACACCATATTATAATGTCTCTAAGAAAAATCCCCAAAACTAATCCTATGCTAATTTCAACATTATGAATTAAAAAACTATGATTATTTTAAAAAATAAAATATATAAGAAATTTCAAAATTCATTTTTAATATAGATGTTCCATTAATTGTGATAATAGTCAATATTTCATGTAAAACAATCTAATTCAGGGTTATGTGTAGCTTATTTTCATCTTTGTGTATAAATATTACAATTAATAAAATTATATCTATAAACTATAATAATGTACATTCCCTAGAATCCACATGTGTTTTCTATATCCTTGTGCACATATGTTTCACTAATTATACAGCTGAACAATTCTTCTTCATTCTAGTCACTCACCACTCCCCTATCCTCAATTCTATCATCTTTGTACCTGCTTCCTCCCCACCTAGGACTTTGACTCACCAATAGTTTCTCCCCATCACTCCCACTACCTCTAATTTTGTGGTACATGTGTCACAGATTCTTGTACCCCAAATTCCCCCTACATTCATCCTTCTTCTCCTTTTCAGGTTCTCCCCGTCCCCTAAACTCCATCTTATTGGTCGCTCACCATCTAATGACCTCCATAACAACCTCAATCAGTAGCACCCTACCACCGATATTTATATTTCTATTTCTATACACCCCTAACTCCCTCCCAACATCACCTCTCATCAGGATATACTATATCTAACCCTAAAACATAAATTTCATTTGTAAGGATTACTATAACCACCATTGAATACATGATCCCTTGATTTGATGTTGGATACTAGTTATCCAATATATATTAGTTAAGAATCCTAAAATTGGTTTTCCCTCCTATTCATGTTCTCCTATTAATGATTCCTATGGAGGGATTGGATCAATCCCAAATTCCCTAAAATATTTACGAAGTTCATGTGACAAATTTTATATAATAATTTTTAGATTTCTTAAATATAAATATATTATTTTATATGTTTTCTACTTTATAAACATTGTCAACTTATGCTAATAAATGAATAGAAACTTATTATATAATTAATACATTTTCATATAAAATTAATCAACTGATTATATCATAATTTTATATATTTTATAAATATGTAGAATTTTATTAACATTCTTGAATTTATTTTATCATTCATTAAGAACATAAAACCAATTCAAATGATATTTATAATGTTAAGGTGATTTATTCAATACACACACATATATAAAAATAATAAAAACCAATTCGTTCATGATATTCCATGTATTAGAGAGTATAAATATATATTATAAAAATAATGACCTTCATGAATTTACATGTATGGACACACATAATGAATAGTTTTTATTATTTGAAACATAATTAAAATCGTATTCATGAAATAACAATATATGATAAATTTAAATTATATAAGACATTTCCCAAATCATAAATAATATTTAAAATAATTAATCACTATAATATTATTTGGTGGACTAAATGATAGATAATTATTTCATTTGTGGGAAACAATTAATTAATAAAAAATAATATTTTCAGTTTCCATAATAAAATATTAATTAAATAAGTGTTTGAAATGAGAATAATAAAATCATTATGAATAAACATTAATGAAAAATATTAATACATAATTTATTACAAATAAATTACATAAATATAGATTTCTGAAGAAATACCCACATAGTTTTTTCTAAAAAATAATCAATTTCACTTATATAATTATAATATTGGAAATATATAACTATAAATTTTGAGAATATAATGTTTACAATAATATAATTTGGAAAACATTAATTTTTTTCATATGAATAATGTTTTTCATAAAAACTAAAAAATAACATTCCCTTATAAATAAATCATGAAAATAAAAATAAAAAAATAAAAATATTGATTGAAAATGAATAAAATCACATACTATTAAAATATAATCTTAAAAATAAAATACATAATATCCCTATTTTATTGCTGAATATTTCATTCTCTTATTATAGGTAAAAAACTCACCCGCTATCAATAATACTTGTTTCCAACATACATGAAAGATCCAAACAAGAAGTGTAGACCATAAAAGATATAATAACACAAAATCAAAGAAAAATAATTGATAAATGATGCTATTTATTTATTATTTTGATGTAATATAATGATAATATATTTTATAAAACATCATAAAATGATTTTATCATTTTTTTGGCAGGAATGAAATGAGAATAAATTTACAGTATGTCATAAAATTAATTTTATAAAAATGGGGTATATTTTTTTTAACAAAATTATCATTAATTGGATTTATAGATCATGTAGGAATATAATATGATAACATAGATTATTCATTATTATTTCTAGATTTAGTATTTTTATGATCTGGAATTTAGTTTTTTTTTCAAAATGAAAAAATATTGATTTGACATTCATGTATATAGTAAATTTTAAAAGGGTTAATGGTAGTATATACTAACGATATAAGGGTAATCATTTTAACACCCTATCCCTAGAATCTTAGAGATAGTTAAATATTTTATTACAAAGGAATGAAAAGAAGGAATCAAATACTGATGGTTCAATCCGTTTAGAAGTATAAGAAATCTATATTACATATGTGATTCCCATAAAATATTAGTAAAATATGAAACACCAATATGATACATTAAAATAAAATAAACAATGTCATTAAAAGATTATGTGAATATTTCTTCATCATAACCAGGGGAAAGGCAACAAAATAATGGTTCCCTAAAATTATTAGTAAGGGTTATAAATGTTATAGAAATAAAAAATGAAAATGAATATAATAACATGGAAAGGTAAATAACTGATAATACCTACCATTCAAATAACTAGATAACGAAAAATAAATATGGAAATGTAGGAAACTAAAATACTTTCCATTTAATCAGTGAACTAAAAATTAAATGTATACATAGATACTTCGACGCACAATCACATGGATAAATAATAACATAAATTAATTATGGATATAATTCATTATTTATATCTATATTATACCACTGAGGCTCCATGCTATTGATCTATTGCATTAAAGGTTTAATGAAAAGAATACAATACTTCTATGGTTTCATCAAATGAATATAATACTCTCAAGGATTTAAGATATGAAAATAAAAATTTCATGACTTAATAACATGATTCTAATAATTTTACAGATTAATTACAAGAATCGAATACTTTTAAGTCTTCACACGATGAATCTTATACATTCAATGTGAACACTGAAGGAAAATGGTATACCATTTGGGAAATGAATATATCCATGTATTCAAATATGGATATTCATGTAAATTTCAAACAAAAAATGATTATAATTAGGTGACTGTTTCAAGATTAATTATTCAATCACCAAAAAAGTGATATTGTAAAGACAATCACTAAGAACATTCACGAGGGGAATAATCTTTAAACAGTCTAATGTGTACAATACCACATAGAAACATTTAATTCATAATAACCATGTAAGAATAACAATTAAATAAAATTATAATACCATTATAATAAATATATTAATTATATAACATTTCAAATGTATTATATACCCTATATAAAATATAAAATGATAATTTCAATAATTAAGTCTCAATGAAATCTGATTTCAGATGAAAATAACATTCCATAACCACTATTTTGTTGTGTCTTCATTATCCACCTATATAGTTGATTATAACATGTAACTAACATATACCAAAACCATTATTTTTTTAATGATATCTTAAATTAATTCCTTATAATATTTTACAACATGTTTCCTAATAGTCATTCAATATTTTAACAATTTCAGGTGTTAATTTCCATGTTGTCTCAAGTATGTTTTCACTTTTAATTTGTTGATCCCATTAAATAGATCTTGATATTATAATATATAAAATATTACAAATGATATAATTATCATATATAATCTGTATGTATCCATTTAGGATAATTTATATGGTTTGTAGATAATAAATGAATTGCACCATTCATGGAGATGATAGGTCGTACGTACAAAATAATTCTACATTGACTTCATTGTTGTGTTAAATGAACTCAAATAAATTTATATATTTATATTAAAATTCATTTATCATATATATTTTATATCTGTTAAATAGTATTATTAATAAAATCCTATATATATTCCATGTATGGCATGAATGAGTTAAATCGCATTGTGGGGTCTGGTGTCCACACTTTTCAAATAAATTTATCGTATTCCAAAAAAGATGGACTGCATAATGGTAAGTGTCATAAATAAAATAAATAATTATAATGACATAATAAATATCATATATAGATCATATAATTTCTTTTAATCTTAACATCCCCCACAAGAGATCGTAAAGGAAAAATGAACAATCATCGTTACGTGAGGAAGTAGTTCAACATAAACAGAAACAAAATATTCATTACCCAATAGATAAATATGTGCATAACATAACGTTTAAACCATATAATGAAAACATAAATGTATATTTAGGGTACTTTTTTTGAACAACAATTGAATAGTATGAAATTAGGAGGTGGATAATGAAAATAAAACTAAAGTGTTTAAGGAAACATGTTAAAACATAATCAGGTAAATTCTATTGGATTGTACCAAAAGTATTCATATGATGTACAATTTCCATGAGGAGTGTTATAAGACAATGGAAGGGATTTTTGGAGACAATTTTTGAAGAGTTTTATGATCCATTGTGGCTTTAGCGGTGTAAGGAATCAGTAGAGTGCATTCAGTTTTATATTTGTGTAGGAGGGGTACTCTTGTAAATATAGAATTTTATTCAATAATGAGAGGTCTATAATACATAATTTTTCTCCATAATTTAATGATAATTGATTAAATTGGAATAATGGTTGAGACAAACCTCCATCAGACAAAAATAGGTGTATTTCAATAATTTTATTCATTTACTTATAATATACCACAATTCTATCATTAATGTTTTTGTTTAATCAACTTGTTCTCTAGAATAATTTAATTGATTATTATAACTAAAATATAATTTTCTATAAAATATATTATAGAGTCACTATATTATTAAAATAATTTGTAATTTATAAAGGAATCCAATGTTTCCTGGAAATTAATTTTAAAACATGTTCATGTGAGATGCTATATCACTACATCAACACGTAATCTGTTAACAACATCTTTAATATATATAGTACAATATAATAATTATGAACAATAAAAATGTAAATTAATAGATCATGATTAAAAATTATTAATAAATAACAAGTAATTTTCATAATATATATATTTTGTTATTTTTTAAATAAGTAAAAAAATATCATTTATTGTAAAAAATGATAATGTAAATTTTGATATCATTTATTTAATTCTAATTTTAAAATATCAATATAATATTGGAATTAAAATATAATAGTTATAGAAATTTGTATCATGATATATTTATCTATATAAATAAATAAAGGAAATAATTCAATGAATTCTCTTAACTTTTAATATTTATAATATCATTTATTTCAGTAAATTATTAACTAAATAATAACTGTTGTGGAATCTCATAAGAATTTTACGTAACTAAAAACTATCTAAAAATTATTGATAAAATTATTATGATACAAATTTAAAATTTATATTTCAAAATAAAACATATAATTGAAAATATGAATTTTTTACATACATCAATGTTTTATAATTTCAAATGGTAAGGACATATCTTTTTTTCCATATCCATAAATATCATTTAATGTAGGGTACTTTCATTTAACAATATATAAATGTACCAAAAAATTAAAACCAAGACGTTATATGCCCTAATTATCGGTATACAACAGATTTTGGACATGTGTCTTGGTCATTTTGGCCCTTAATAATAGGGGTTTTTCTGTTTTTATTAATAATTTTACATTTATTACTGTAATTAATTTTAATAGCATTCATAAATATTGATGATAAAAAATTATATTGATCTTACTAGAAAAAAAATAGTGTATTGATAAAAACCATGTTTTTCCATTTTTCAAAATTCAAATAAATGAATTTCTAAAATTAAAATTAATGGTAATCCTACACATGTGATTGGAAAGCAGTGTTTTAATGTAAAATAATTCAAAATTTCTTTAATTTTTTATCTAATTTCCAATTATAAATGATTCAAATGACCTAAATTATATTAATATATGAAATATTGATATTTTTTCTCTTTAAAAAATATTTTAAAATATAATTTAACACTAATCATTATTTAATGGAAAATGTTTTTTTACCTAAATTGCAATATTTTTTTACTATACACCATAAAATAATGTTTCTCAGAAAAGTCGCAAAAAATCAATCTATGATAAATTAAACATTCTGCATTAAAAAATTATTATTATTTTTAAATATAAAATATAAAAAAATTTCAAATTTACATTTAATATCGATATTCTTTTAATGCTGATAATACTCAATATTCCATGTAAAAAAAGCTAATTTAGGATTCTGTGTAGCATAAGTTTAGTTTTGTGTATAAAGAGTACAATAACAAAATTTATATCTATCAACTATATTAAAGCATGTTACACAAAATACACATGTGTTCTCCATATCCTTGTGCACCTATGTTTTCCTACTTCTTATGGCGAACAATTCGTCTTCCTTCTAGTCACTCACCACTTCCCTATCCTCATTTGTATCATTGTTGAACCCTATTCCTCTCCACCTATGACTTTGAATCCCCACCACTTCCTCCCCATCACTCCCACTACCTCTAAATGTGTAGTATATGTTTCACGACTTCTTCTCCCCCATATTCCATCTACCTTAAACCTCAATCTCCTTTGCGGGTTCTTCCCTTCCCCCAACCTATATCTTATTGGTCTCTCCTCATCCAATAACCTACCTCCCCACCTCAATCATTACCTCCATGCCACCAATCTACAATGTTCAATTTCTCTCAACCCCTCACTCCGACACAACATCATCAATCATGTAGATATACTATTTATATCCCTAAGCGATAAGTTTTATCTTTAAGGATTACTATAGTCGACATTGACTACCTGATGTTATTAATATTTTCATCTCATTTTATATTCTCCCTTTACTGATTTTATATGAAATGTTCATAATTTGTGTGAAATATTATTTTTTAAATATTTTATATAATTTTAGAGAACTATTTAAATTCATCCAGATTCAAGTATATTTAATTTTTTAATAATAACTCTCAATTTACTTATCCAAATTTCATGATTATTATTTTTTAGGGATCCTTACTCAAATTACTACATTTAATTAAAATGGAACTTTTGAAAAATCTTCCATTCGTAGGGTTATTTGGTACACAAAATAAGACCCAAGGAATCTGTGATTAATCTGGACCCGCCAGGATGAATGAGTAATTGGTCTAAATCCCAAGTCCCATATTTTGTGAAACTATCCAATATGTTATTTATTATCCAAAATAATCATGGATAAAAATTTCATGGCCAAAATCTAAGAACAAGGGGACGAAATGAACCATTTATGTCCAACCCACCATTCTGTATGGGAAATTAAATCTACACAAAAATATATGGCTGACATTGTTGAAGAAGAAATTTGGATATGAAGGCATCACCCTATTAATCAATCCGTTTACATTTTGGAAATTGAAAAAATATTGATTTAGTTGATATATTAATATTGAATAATCAAATGACCATAACATTGGCCCCAAAAGTCCAAATACCTCAAAAAAATTAGAGAGTATTCAGAAATCATTATTATATAATCTTTGAAGAATGTGATATCTCGAGATTCATCATTATGGATGTCCAAATCGTCAATTCAAGTTGAGGGGTAGTTTTGTAATGCAAATATTCCACCACCTTGGTCTATAAATATATCCCCTCCTCTCCTTTCAAAAGGGTTGGCATTTCAGAAGAGAGGAGCACATATTGGCATGGCCAAATCCTTGAAAATATTTTGGTAGGAACTTACATGCTCATTTTATGACAACACATAGTTTTTTACAAAATTAAACATGATTTATTAGATATACAATTCAAATGATAAAAAAAGGATGATAGAGAGGTATACAATATTTGGGACTTAGGATCATTACATAATAACTAAAAAAATGAACCACAATATCTTTATTGAAAACATCCTATACATGACTGATACATTCCCTCGTACTTAGCATTGCATGGGATAACCTAAGGACATGCATAAGAAAAAGGTGGTCTATAAATCCCAGTAAGGGAATAGACATGGAATAACATGAGGAGTACAATACATTTTAGACAATAGGAATATCGATAGAGCATAAGATAAACATGAACATAAAGGTATGATAAATCATGAAAATCATAACATGGAAATGTGGCAACAACACTTAACATGGCATTTGCATTAGCCAAGGATCATTGCACATAGAGCATCAGTAAACCCAAATTCAACATGAAGCACGAGTAAACCCTCATTTCACATGAATTAGAATGAGTCAACACTCATTGCACATGATGTATCATGATACTATACTTTACCCAATGCATTGGAGCGCTATAAGAGCGCACCCTTCTTAAATATTCAATTTCATGCATAAGTGTGCCACATGGACCATAAAACATGGATTCATAAAAAATAATTATTTATTCCACGATAAAGGAATGTGGAATTCATACATGAAGCATCATATTCAATAAGTAAATGTGTATAATGTTTAATAGCCTTGATGGAGAAATGGGCATGGTATTCACTACACAAAGGCATTGGTTTAGAATATCGGTGCGATTTCGGCAGCGTAGCGTCGTGACATAATAATTCATAAATAATGGTTGATGAGAGAGAAAGGGGTTCCTCATCATATTAACATGCAATAGACAGTAAGGAGGTCATATAGTTACATGTACCAATAATTATAATGGAATTTATATTCATGATACAAAATTATTTCTTGAATGTAAAAGAGGAGAGAGAAGTTACTTTCGGAATTTCGGCATAGTAACGCGTGTACATGAGAGGAATTTAATGAGAGAGAAAGGGGTCTCACATCATTAAATCATAAATACGGAAGTATTTGGGAGGTTAAAAAGCATTCTCCAACATTCATAATTGAAATTAAAAGGAAAAAACAAATAAAATAAAATTGGACAAAAATGAGAATGGATGAAAGAACCCATACATGGAAGTGTGCTTCCAAAGGCTAGAGAGAGGCTTGTGAGAAGATTCTTGGTAGATTGAGGCACATTGGGAGGATTTTAGAGAGTGTAGGGCTGAGGTTGGACGAAATCCAATAGCTTATATTGAGGAGGACTTGGGAGCATGGGTGGGTTTATATAGGAAAGGTGAGGGAATTCTCTATTATTTAGGTTTGGGTCCCCTTACATTAAATTAATCCAAACCACAAACCATAACATTGATTTTGACCATGGTTTTTGGAAAAGGGAATATGAAAAAAAATATTTTATAAGTCCAAAGTTTAATCTTTATAAAATAATGAGGGTGATTATGTGGAGGTGAGTCACACTCCCATGGAAAGTAATTTAAATATACAAGATGTTTAATAAGTCTTGAGGGGTCCATTAATAAATTGAAAAGTAGGACAAACAAACCCAAATTCACATTATTTAATTGGTAAAACATATATTGGCCGAAAATAAAGCATATAGTATTTTATTACATCACTATTGGGTCATTATGATGTCATAAAACACATTATATATTTAAACAGTATTTAATTTTTACTAAAAAATATTATTGTCTCAGAAAATTATGAAAAAATCACCGTTGGATAATCTCGATTTCCTGATACTAGAAATAACATTTTTTTAATCTAAATAATTTTCTTAATATTTTAATTTTCACATTTAAAATAAAATCCACATTTATAAAAAATTCAAGGTTTTTGACAGAAATGGCTTTCAAACATTAATAAAAATTACAATTGCATTCATAAAATTATATGATCATTTATATTTAATAAAATTCAATTTAATAATAATAATAATATATTTTTATAATATTATTTAATTCAAGAGTAACATTATTTAATAAAATATAATTCTTATGTAAAAAATAACTAAAAACATTATTTTTAATTTAAAAACTATTTATAATGTATCAATAATGACAAGAAAGTATGTTCATTATTATATACAAAAAAAATGTACATGAACATCGAACTATTTATTTGTTACATAACCACTTAAAACAGTCACATAAGACCTAAGGGTAAGGTGTGCGATGGTGAAAAACTCTTGGGGTGGCTCGGATAACATCACTCGAGTGGTAATTTGCATCAACTTCCAATTCTCCCATAGATGGTCCCGTTAGAGCTTAGCATGGTGAAGCTTAGCTTGGTCTTGGTCAAGAGCAAAGCCCAAGGATTCCACCTCTTTTCTGATCTCTGACAAATGGGCTTCGTATGGGGAATTTCTACTGGATGAGGTTGTCACTTCCTTTGTCTGAGTAAATTGGATTTGTTAAATTCCAATACTTATACTAACCAGGTGATCCCTGTTCAACGAATATAGTAGAAATGGTCAAAATTATTAACGAAAAACCAATAAAGTTGACATTTTATATAAACATAATTAGACATTTAATTATATCAAGAGGGATTTGCATTAATGAAAATTTGGCTCGTTAAAATATTCCCCCATTAAGAAATTTCACCCTCAAACTTTTCCATTTCCCAAACTGAAATATATTTTGGTAACTCAACTTCATCATTTCCTCCAATTCCCAAGTTGCTTCTTCAAACTTGTGGTTTCTTCACAGCTACTTGATGAGGGGAATTTTCTTATTTTATAGAACTTTTCTTCTACGATCTAAGATTTTCACTGGTTTCTCTTCATAATAGAGATCTTCTTCCAATTGAACCACCTCAGAAGAGAGTACATGTGAAGGGTTTGGTATGTACTTCATTAATATGGATACATGAAAGACATCATGTAATTTGTCCGTAGTAGGTGGAAGTGATAGTCGTTTGGCCACAGCCCCGACACGATAAAGAATCTAGAAGGGGCGATGTACCTTAGACTTAACATCCCTTTCATTCAATACCTCATGACCTTCTTCTATGGAGATATTCCTAGAAAAACAATATCTCCAACTTTAAACTCAACGTCTCGTCGAAGATTTTATGAATAAGTCTTCTGTCGACTCTGGGATGCCTTGATATTCTGGTGAATTATTTTCACCTTCTCCACCATTTCCTCGTCCATTTTTGGTCCAAGAAGCTTATGTTAACTGACCTCATCCCAACATGCCGATGTACTGCACCTTTTCCCATACAGGTCTTCATATGGTGCCATTTATAAGTGAACTCAACCAGAGGAAGATGGTGATCCCATCCTCCATTAAAGTCCATTGATCACACTCTCAACATATCATCAGGTGTTTGGATAGTCCGCTCGGATTGGCCATCATTTTGAGGATGATAGTTCGTACTGATGTTCGGTTTAGTATTCATAGCATGTTGAGGACTCTTCCAAAACATAAAGGTGAATCTTGGATCTCGGTCAGACACAATAGATAGTGGTACACCATGAAACCTTACCACTTCCTTGATATATATCATTGCCAGTTGATCCAATGAGAAATCCCCCCTGAATAGAAATGAAGTTAGCAGTCTTTGTATGACTATCCATAACAACGCAGATAGAATTTTTTCCATTGGATGTCCTCAGAATTCCAATGACAATGTAGATGGTGATGTTATCCCATTTACATTTTGGTATGGGAAATTATTGCATCATCCCCTTAGACTTCTACCTCTATTCCATCACTTTCTGGCATACCAAGCACTTTGATGTATATTCAGCGATCTCCTTCTTCATATTATCCCACCAAAAGTTTTCTCGGAGATCCTAATACATCTTTGTGCTCCCTGGGTGAATAGATAAATTCGAACTATGTGCATCGTCCCAAAGTTCCTTCTTCAACTCCAGATATAATGGAACACATATTCTTTTCTCAAACTGCACAGTTCCTTCATCAATAACATTAAACTCTGAGGAATTCCCTTTTTAGATAGGTTACACTTTTTCGTGAATTCCAAGATCATCCTTTTGAGCATCCATTAGCCTTTCCAAAAGGGAATGATGAGAAATCATTTGTGAAAGGATTTATGATGTTCCCTTCTCTATGATTCCCATGTCCATCTTCATCAAGCCTAAGAATATGGGATCCTTCTCAATTCTCATAATTGATAGAATCATTGGATACATTCTATTTAGAAAATCTGCCACCTTGATCGCTTTCCCAGGGTGGTAATGTATTGAACAGTCATAATCCTTAATGAGCTCTATCCATCATCTCTGGCACATAATAATCTCTTTCTGTGTGAATATATATTTAAGACTCTTGTTGTCCATATATATCTCACATTTCTCTCCATAGAGATAATTCCGCCGGATTTTCAAAGAAAAGATCACCATCGCCAACTCCAGATCATGCATTGGATAGTTTCAGTCATATATTTTCAACTGCCTTGAGGAATAGGATATAACTTTATCATTCTGCATCAGCACACAGCCTAATCCCTTCATTGAAGCATCACTGAATACCAAAAAAATTGTCCCACTTTTGGGTACAGTGAGCACAATCATAGTGATAAGACTCCTTATCAATTGCTTGAAGTTTTCATCACATTCATCAGTCCAATAAAACTTTACACCCTTTCGAGTTAGATTGGAAAGAGGGTTGGACAATAGTGAGAAATTCTCACAAATTGTCGATAATATCCAGCTAACCCCAAGAAGCTAAGAATATCCATTACCAATGATGGCCTCGGCCATCCCTCAATTGCATCTATTTTGGAGGGACCCATAGATATCCCATTGCTTGTGATGATATGTCCAAAGAATGATACTTCCTTTAACCATAACTCACACTTTCTGTACTTTTCATAGGGCTTCCCCTTGCGCAATGTCTATAGTACAGTTCATAAATGCTTCTAATGATAATCCTTGGTTTTAGAGTATATTATAATTTCATCTATAAATACTACAACAAATTTGTCTAGGTAATCTCTAAGGACTCTATTCATTAAGTCCATGATGATTGTTGGTGCATTAGTGAGTCTGAAAGGCATTACTATGAATTCACAGTGCTTGTATCTTGTGTGAAAACAGTCTTGGGGATATCTTCCTTCTTCACCATTACTTGATAACATCCCTACCGCATGTCTACCTTGGAGAAGTATTGTGCTCCATGCATCTAATCGAACAAGTAATTATGTCATGGGATATGATACTTGTTATTTATCTTGATTTTGTTAAGTTCTTGATAATCGATGCAAACCCGCATTGATCCATCCTTCTTCTTGACGAAGAGGACTGGTACACCACATGGTGAAGCACTTGGGCATATAAATCCTTTATCCAGATTCTCCAGTAGTTGTTTCTTCATCTCTTCAAGCTCAACAACAGCCATTATATATGGATTCATGGATATTTGTAAAGCCCCGGGTATAAGTTCAATTGATAATTCAACATGTCTTATAATTGGAAGACCAGACAGTTCCTCGAAAAACACATCTGTGAATTCCCTAACAATAGGAATTTCATCAAGGACAGTTTCTTCCTTGGACTCAATCATATGTGCCAAATACGCATGCTCATTGTGTAGTAATATCCATTCTTGAGATGATGTTACTAAATGAGATTCATCATCCTCTTTACACTTGTAATGAATCGGGGGTTGATTCTCAATATATAGTGTGATTTCCCACTCCCAACAATTTATATTGGCTCCATATAAGGAAAGACAATCCATGCCAAGAATTGCATCAAATTCCACCAGAGGGAGTATGACGAGGTTCACCAGGAAATTCAATCCATAGAATATAATAGGGGAGTACTTATATTCATGGGATGCACTGATTTCCCCATTTGTCTTACTCACCGACATCTTCACTACCATGATTTGTGGTGGTGTTGGGATTGTTCTACTAATCATTCGATATATAAAATAATGCGTAGAACCTGAATCAAAAATTATGTTCTCTATTATTGAATGAATAACTAGCATACTTATCACCACTTCGTTGTTGGGGTTCACTTCGGCAGAAGTGAAGGAAAAATATCTTCCTTGTTGCCTTGGAAGTTGTTGGTTGCCTCCGAAAACCCTTGGATTATGGAAATGATTTTTAAATTGACCCGGTTCATTGCTTTTGTAGCATTGAACAATGAGTTGAGATTCGAACAGAGCGTTCCTCTCCTCTTTTGCAGTTGCGGGTCATTCTTGCCGACAGTTAACATCAAGGTGCCCCTCTCTTCAACACCTGAGGCATTTTCATGTCCCCTTAAAGTAATTACCAGGGTGCTTCTTTCTGTAATTTTGCGAAGTGGGGTGCTGGATCTTTTTAGCACCATTGGATCTATCCATCAGACCACCAGCATTGAAGTCCATCATATGCATCTTATCCCCGTGATACCCCTGTGATTTTCTGATCTACATTTCGACATTGATGTCACATTGGACAATTTCCTCATAGCTGTCAATGTCACGGATCGCCAATGCTTTCCGGAGGCTAGGCTTCATACCACCCAAGAAGCGTTCACGTTTGCATTCAGGGGTAATAAAAAAGCCAGAAGCGTATTCTGCAAGCCTTGTGAAGTTCGCATCATATGCTCCAACAGATTTTTCATCGTTCTTCTTGAGGTAAAGGTAGTCCCTTTCTAACTTAAGCCGGAGGGTGCGCGTAAAATATTTATCAAAAAACATCTTCCGGAAATCCTTCCATTGCAATGCCTCGATCTCCTCCTCAGGCTTTTTATTTTTGATCAACGTCCTCCATTGATTAGATGAACCCCCCATTTGATAAGCATCCAAGAGAACCTTCTCTTGTTTATAACATTGAATGATGGAGAAGATCTTTTCAATGGAGTTGATCTATTGTTCAGCGATCGTGGGATCATATGATCCACTAAAAGTAGGAGGCCATTGCCTCATGAAGCTCTCGATGGAGACTTGTTCTTTCATAGGGTGGTTGAACATTCGTATTGAAATGTGTTTCTATTAAAATCATAATTGAGTTGATAGAAAAGCATGGAAAAGTTCGCGATTCATGCTCCCAATGGATTGGGCATCTCATTAGTACAGTCATCACACTGATATTCAAAACGGTTGTTAGCCCATGTCTTCCTATTACTGGCCATTGGCTGGAATAAAAGGAATTTTAGGGGTAGCACATAAAGGGTCAACCAAAGAAAAAAGTTGATGACTTATAAATAAACATTTATTTCCATAACTAATGAGTCTATAGGCTTCAATCTAGGATTTTCATAATCTACTTTCTAATATATATTCTTAGGGGCATTTTTTTATTCACTTAATAAGGGTTCATACTATGCTTGTGAATTTTTCAAAAAATATCCCCCAGTAGTGACGTAACCAAGAGTTCAGAAAGGCATGTTGTCATGCACCAATTCACATTTGAGTCTATCTCGAAGCGGTGTTTTTGCGTTTTACCTGTAGGATACATCTGTTCCAGAGCCGCCTCTACCTACTCGTATCCAGAATGGGATGTATTTTCATGATAAACCACTTACAATGTTCATACCAAAACATGGGGATGTTTTTATTATACATAATCTTGTCTCTAATGCTTTACATGGGTATTCTATTCCTAATCCTAAAAATAACTAAACCTATCCTCTTATACCAACTATGAAAACACATATATTATTACAAACTTAAACGTGATTTATTACATAAACTGTTAACTTCATACAACACGGAAGATCGAGAGGTCTAGTGTCTTTGGGGCATAATATCATTACATAACAACTTAAAACATGAACTAAAAAATCCTTATTGAAAAAATCCTTTACATGACCACTAATTTCCCTCGTACATAGCATTACATGGGATAACATGAGGACATGCATAAGGAAAAGGTGAGCTATAAAACCTAGTAAGGGAATACACATGGAATAACATGAGGAGTAAAATACATGATTGACAATAGGAATATCAATAGATCATAAGAGAAACATGAACATAAAGGCATGATAAATCATGTTAATCATAACATGGAAATGTGGGAACAACACTTAACATGGAATTAGCATGAGACAAGGCTCATTGCACATGGAGCTTGAGTAAACCCTCATTGCACATGAAGCACGAGTAAAACCTTGTTAAACATGAATTAAAATGAGTCAACAATCATTGAACAAGACGTATAATCATACTATACTTTACCCAATGCATTGGAGCGCTATAAGGGAGCACCCTTCTTAAATATTTCATTTCATGCATAAGTGTGCCACATGGATCATAAAACATGGATTCATAAAACATAATAAATTCCATGATAATAGAATTTAGAATTAATACATGAAACATTATAATCAATATGAAAATGTGTATAAAGATGAGTACCCTTGATGGAGAAATAGGCATGGTATTCACTATACAATTGCATTGGCTTAGAAAATCAGTGCGATTTCGGCAGCATAACGGCATGACATAATAATTTATAAAAAATGGTTGATGTGAAATAAATGGGTTAATAATCACATTTAAATTTAATGGAAAGTAGAAAGGTCATATATATACATTTACCAACAATTTTAATTGAATTTATATTCCTGATACAAAAGTATTGCTTTAATGTAAAAGAGTAAAGATAAATTCCTTTCGAAATTTCGTCATAGTAACAAGTGTACATGGGAGAAATTTAATGGGAGAGAAAGGGGCCTCCCATCATTAAAACATAAATAGGGAATTATGGGGGAGGTTCATAACCATGCCCCAACATTCATAACTGAAATTAAAAGGGAAAAAAACTTAATGAAAATTGGATGAAAATGAGAAAAGAAAAAAAACCCTTACTTGGAAGTGTGCTTCCAAAGGCTAGAGAGAGGCTTTTGAGAGGCTTCATGGGATCTTGGGGAACCTTGGGAGGATTATAGAGAGAGTAGGTCAGAGGTTGTATGAACTCAAAAGGCTTTGAGTGAGGAGGAAGTGAGAGCTTTGGTGTGCTTATATAGTAATGGTGAGGAATTCTTTATTATTTAGGTTTGGGTCCCCTTACATTAAATTAACCCAAACCACAAACCATACCATGGTTTTTGCCAATGGTTTTTATAAAAAGGAAGTGGAAGACAATATTTTATAAGGCCAAAGTACTAAAATATAAAAATAATGCGGTTGCTTATTTGGAGGTGAGTCACACTCCCATGGAAAATAATTTAAAAAAACAGGATGTTTAATAAGTCTTGAGGGGTCCATTAATGCATTGAAAAGTAGGTCAAACAAACCCAAAATCACATTATTTTCATTTTAATACATATTTTGGCCTAACATAAATCTTATAGTATTTTATTATATCACTATTGGGTCATTATGATGTCATAAAACACATTATATATTTATACGGTATTTAATTCTTACCAAAAAATTTGATTATCTTAGAAAATTGTTAAAAATTGACCATTGGATAATCTCAACGTCCTGATTCCAGAAATAACATTTTTTTTATCAAAATAATTTTATAAATATGTAAATTTTCACTTTTAAAATAAAAACTGACATTTATCAAATATTCAAGGGTTTTGATAGAAATGGCTTTCAATCCTGAATAAAAATTACAATTGCATTCATAAAATTATAAGATCATTTATATTTAATAAAAATTAATTTAATAATAATAATATTATTTTGTTAAAATATTAGCTAATTCAAAAATCCCTTAATTTAATAAAATATAATTCTTAATTAAATAATATTTAAAACATTTTTTGTACATTTAAAACTATTTACAATGTATTAATAATGACAAGAAAGTATATTAATTATTATAAAAAAATAATGTACATGAACATAGTACTATTTGTTTGTTACATAACCCCTTAAAACAGTGGCATAAGACCTAATGGTAAGGTTTGCGATGGTGACCGACTCTTGGGGTGTCTCGGATAACATCGCTCGATTGGTCATTTCTATTAGCTTCACTTCTCCCGCATACGGTCCCATTCGAGCTTGACATGATGAAACTCAGCTTGGGCTTCGTCAAGAGCGAAGCCCAAGGATGCCCCCTATTTTCTGAGATCTGAAAAATGGGCTTCATATAAGGAAATTATTCTACATTAGGCCATCACTTCCTCTATCTAAGTAAATTGGATTTGTTAATGTTCTATATTTATACTAATCTTGTGATCACTGTTCAAATGATATATTAGCAACGGTAAATATTCTTATCATAAAACCAAAGAAGTTGACAATTTATATAAACATAAAGAGACATTTAATTATATCAAGAGGAATTTCCATTAATGAAACTTTGGGTCGTTACACATGTTTTTATTTGAGAGACCTTTCATCCTCTCTTTTTTTCATTTTATTTTGTGTTGATCTTCATTATTAATCGTGTAATTTTTTGTTTTTGTAATTCAAGTATAATACAAGTTTCTTCTTCAATATCTGTTAGACTCATCCAACATCTGATGTTTAATATAAATGTTCATAAAATATTATAAATCAAGCTAAAACCCCTTCCCTTATTTCGCATTCCCATTCAATCTATTGTTAATTTTTAATTAACATCACCCTTCGTTTGTGTGTGTGTTCGACAGACCAGTCATTTATTATACCTTTATTTTTATTATCTTATTAATTATTAATGATAATAATTATAACCAGATTATTAATCATTTAAATTTATAAGTTAATCTATCATTGTGGTGAGTTATAATTTAGGTATGTTATGCTATTGAGAACATTTACACGATAGATATTCATTGAATTAACATTTTGTATGATGGACTAAAATTTTAATGGATTAACGACATATTTTGTTTATTTTATAGATACCATGGATTATTATAACCATAAATACACTTCCAAAATCATGTACTAATTGAGAATAGAATATTAGTTAATTTATGGCTTGGATTATGGCCTTAACACTTAGGAAATCCAGTCAACGTCAACTTGTGACATGGTTGTTAATTTAATGAAATTAAATGCAAGTCATGAGGATATCATGAACGTAACTACCTAAAGATGAACTCACACAAATATTTTTAAATTTGTTAAATCAAACATCATTGATAAATTATTTCATAAGAACTCTGAACAAACCCCTCGAATAAGAATACAATTATCTAAAAACAACTGACTATTAAAAAGTATCATCACCGAGGATTCGATACGAGTTTTTCTATACACATTAGCAGAGCACCAGAACCTTGAACGGTAGATATGTGATAATCATCCATGTGTTTCAAATAAAGCTATTTTCGGGGATTGTTATTTATGTAGTATTTAGTTTCAGGATATTGTAAAAAAACCCCAAAATTTTAAAAAAAATTGAAGAAAAAGTACAAAGAAAAACCTGCCTTCTTATAAAAATCATAAACAAAAAATCCATTAGGAAAACATTGTATTACTCATTCTTCCAAAAAATATATGAATTCCCATTAGCCTTCCAAATAATCCTTCAGATTTATTTGACCCTAAAATTGAGCGAGCACATCACAAACATAAGAGAAACATAAGAGTTAACCAACTCACTAAAGACCCAATCATCATCTAACCAATTGAATTAAATATATCCAATCCTAGGGAATAAAAAATTAAAGAACTTGATTCCCCTGATATGAATTAACAACCTATTGGTATTCAATATCCAAAAATAGAGGCTGATTTTAAAATCAAATAGTGTTTGATTCATCTTCTTTTTCATTTCCATGGGCTTACTGGTGAGGATCCACATCTCCACCTCAAAGAGTTCCAAGTGGTGTGCTCTAAAATGAAGCCTCAAGGGGTTTCTAAGAAACAAATAAAAAATAGAGCATTCACTTTCTAACTAGCTGAAACTTCCTGGTCATGTCACTAATACATTCATCCTGCTTCCATAACCACATGGAAGGACATGAAGTGACTCTTCATAGTGAAATTTTTTCCTGCTTCTCGTACTGCTTCTATCCAAAAGGAAATAAGTTGTAACCATCAATTAAAAATTGAATAACTCTATGTGTACTCGGAGAAGGTAAAAAAGATTGTTTGAACCTATACACATCACCAAATACATGATCAAATTTTGATTCTATACTTCAATGAGGGGTTATTGGCATCTAACGACCCGAAATTTTGAATAAATCTTGTTTCCTAATTTCATGTGTTATTTTTTATACTCAAAAAAATGTTTTATTTGATAAACATGATTATAAATAAAATGAGACCATTGGTTTTTTAGTGTTATATGACCATCGGTCAATATGACCACCGTGAACAAAATGTTTTGATTATTGTCTATAAATTTAAGTAATCTTGGTTAATTATTATAGAAAGAAGATTTGATGGCCTCACCTAGTAGCCTTGGGCCGATCGAAGCCCATCTAACAGAGATTGGGAAGGAGGTAGCACCATTGGGCTTTGCTCTGGACCGCATCCAAGCCGAACTTCATTATGTGAAGCTAGAACGGAATCGCCTTCGCGAGAAGTTCAAACTGATAGAAATTACTACTCGGGCAATGTTGACTGAGCCGCCCCAAAATTCTATCACCCTAGAACACCTTACTCTTAGGTCCTATGCTGGTATTATAAGGGGTTATGTAACGAGAACGTAATTGCCTTGTGTAATCTTTTTTTTAAATAAAAATTTGGATTTCTTCTTATGATGATGTTTATGAATTTTCAAATGACCTGATAAATATTGTATGCATATTTTTGATGAATTTTAGAAAATGGATATTTTAAAAATGGTTTTGTAAACCTTAAATAATTAAAAATGTGTAATGATTTTCGAAAAATGGTCTTCTACAATTATGTTCAGTACGAAATTTAGAGTCTAATAAGATCAACTTGATCTTTGATGAATAGTAAATTATGAATACTGATTTTATGATTAGGATTAGTAATATGACCCAATGGATTAGTAATCTCACTTAAATAAAGTTTTAAAATAATCTAGGCACCTTGATTAAGTAATGTGATTCAATAAAATAGTTAAATAACGGTTTCATTAATTATTATTCAAGTATTAGTTTTTTCGGGTGAATAGTGTTTTTTAATTAAAAATTTAATTAAAAATAATTAGAAAATTATTTTTATAAAAATGACTTTATTTTTGAACTCAGAGCATCGATATTATGTTATGGTAATTTTTCGGGTTTTTTCTGAAAAAATGAATTTTCGATGAATAGTGTTTTTATTTAAAAATTAAATTAAAAATATTTAGAAAATTATTTTTATAAAATGGAGTTCATATTTTTAATCAGAGCGTTGATATTTGGTTAAGGTTAAATTTTGGGATTATTCTGAGAAAGTTGAATTTTTGATGAATAGTGAAAATACAGTTTTAAAGTTACGGGTGTTTAATGACATCATTAAATGATGTATTAAGTTTTTAATCAATATGTTAGAATTATGAATAGTTAGATAAGGTATTAGGTGTCCCAAGTGGCCAATACCATGGGCAAATACCATGGGAAAGCCCATGGTTTTGCCAAAACCACTAATGAGGTGTCCCTTTGCCATTAATGCCTTGTCCCCTCACTTTCCCTATAAATATCAAGCCATCCTCTCATCCATTCGACTCCCCACTCTTCCCCAACGAAGTTATGGTCTCATTACCTCCCAAGGAGTCCTCCCAAGGTGCCCCCAATCCCTCAAGGTCCCAACCTTTGAGGTTTAAGAGTTACATTTTAAGGTAAGGGATCCGACCCCTCTCTTTCTTTTCAAGTGATCTCTTTTATGTCATTCCTTTTATGCTCCATGTTCTTATTTTGGAGGATGTTCTTTTATACTCCTCTTAATGCCCTTTTTATGTTCATATGATGAAAGACCCCCTCTTACTCTCATCGTTTCGTTTTAAGAAAGTTTAAGTGGCGCCGTTTGGCTGCCGAATTTTCAAGGGATTCATTCACCTCTCTCTTTTTCAAAGTTCTACTTTCATGTCAAGTCTTTCAAGTTCATTTTTATTATGTTGGGGTATGATCTCTATATTTATCATACTGGTATTTTATGATCACATGATGAGAGACCCCATTTTATCTCTTCAATTCAGTATTTTGATGTCTTAAGTGGCGTCGTTAGGCTGCCGAATTTTTAAGTGGTTCTTCACCCTTCTCGTTTTGAAGTTATACTTTCATGTCAATTCTTTCAAGTTCCTTTCTATTATGTTGGGGTATGATCTCTATATCTATCATACTGGAATCTTATGTTCATATGATGAGAGACCCTATTTGACCTTTTCAATTCAATTTTTTTGAAGTTTAAGTGGCGCCGTTAGGCTGCCGAATTTTCAAGGGATTCATTCACCTCTCTCCTTTTCAAAGTTCTACTTTCATGTCAAGTCTTTCAAGTTCATTTTTATTATGTTGGTGTATGATCTCTATATTTATCATACTGGTCTTTTATGATAACATTATGAGAGACCCCATTTTTATCTCTTCAATTCAGTATTTTGTTGTCTTATGTGGCGCCGTTAGGCTGCCGAATTTTTAAGTGGTTCTTCACCCTTCTCATTTTGAAGTTCTACTTTCATGTCAATTCTTTCAAGTTCCTTTATATTATGTTGGGGTATGATATCTATATCTACCATACTGGACTCTTATGTTCATATGATGAGAGACCCTATTTGACCTTGTCAATTCAATTTTGTTGAAGTTTAAGTGATGCCGTTAGGCTGCCGAATTTTCACAAGAGAAATCTTGTTTTGTTTTCTTCCTTTCATGTTCATCATTTCATATGGTATATTTTCAAATTTCATTACCATGTTCATAAATCCCTTATATTTTGTCCCTCTACTGTATGATTGGTCATTTATGAATGTTTGACCCATGTCCCCTCTTTTCTCAATGTTTTCTAAAACCTTCTAACATAGCCATTCTGCTGAAGAATTTTCCCCTCAAAATGCCTCTCTCTTTTCTCAAAAATTATTTTATGTTATAAAGTCAATACTCAAAACTCTTATTTCTACAAGGGTATTCACATATATATCAAAATGTTCCATTTTAAATTCTGGGATTTACATACATGAGACCCACTTCCCTTTTCGTGGGTTTAAAGTGCTGTAAAGATCATGTCATTAAAGCAGTTTTTAAAATGTTATGATTATGAAATGAAACCCATTTATTTTATGATATAAGGGTTATTTATGAAATGTTTGATGATGATATATGTGGCTCACATGATAATAAAGGCAAATTTAAGGGTGCGCCCTGATAGCGCTCCAATGCATTGGGTAAAGACTTAATCTCTAGAGATGACCATTTTAACGACGCCTTGGTGAATAACCTTGGTAATTTTTTAACGACACCTTGGGGATGGACCTTGGTGAAACGAAAAGATTGCCAATATTAAATGTTGTAGCCACATCTTCAAGTTATGAAAAAGTTTTATTTTTATTATGATATGCCTAATTATTTCATTTTCATGCCTTAAAGTTCTTTTCATGACTTTATTGATGTATCCCAAGTTCATATGTAAAATGTTTCACTTGTTTCCCTTGCTGGGCCTTCTGCTCACCCTTTCTTTTGATGTATGTCCCTAGGTTATGAGATTAAGTAATGAGCCTAGGGTGAACATGAGGAGAATCCTTTCAAGTGGTTAAGAATAATTCTTTATGTTGTTTTGATGTTTTAAGTTCCTGGTTTCCAAGACACTAAGCCTTAAAGATCCTCGGTTTTGTAAAATGTAATTAAAGTTTATGTGATAAAAAGGTGGGATGCTATAGTTGGTATCAAAGGATGGTTTAGTTATTTGTGGAAATTAGGATATGAAAACTCTAGGAGGAACCCTATAGAAAAGTTTAATATAGGAAATCTTCCTGGTATTTTGGTGAGTATTGAGTAAGGGGTTGCCAAGCAAATACATCCCTGTCTGGATACGATCAGGTAGAGGTGGCTCTGGCACAGATGTACATAGGGGTAAAACCCGAAAACACCGCTTTGAGCTAGACTCGAACGGGAACTAGTACACGACAACGGGCCTTGCTGCACTCTTGGTTACGACACTCCCGGGGGATATGCTTTGGTAAATTCATAAGCTTGGTATGAACCATTATTAACGGAACAATGATAAAATAAAATGAAGATTCACATAAGAATATATGATCATGGATAACCTAGATGGGAACCTAGGGGATCACATGTTAGGGTATACTTTTCTTCTACAAGTTATCTTTATATGATTTAAGTTCCTTTTCATGATTATTGGTTAAGTATTTAAGCCTCTAATTATACTTTATCTTCTTAGTTAATGGTGGGAAATGGAATAACCTGTCCCAACAACCAATGTGATAGGAAATGCGACAATTTCCGTATTAATATGTCAGAGATGATTAGGGGATTAAAAGATGATTATTATTTTGGAATGCGTTCACTATTTTGGGGACCCTATACGATCGAGGTAAATAGATTACTATAGTATTTTCATTGAGGAGTAAGGTTGACTTATATTTTGAGGAATTGATGAATTTAAGGTGGACTTATAGTAATTTAGGTTACTTTTGGGAATGATTAACCTATCTTGGGTAAAATATGTTTAGGTTATCTACTTTTGTTATAAGATGTTAGGAGTGGTTGATGTTGTCTGGAGATGAACAATGAAGTTGTTTTGGAAGACTATGTTATCAAATCCTTCTTGTATTTGGGTTTCAATCTTAGTTTGGTTTATTTTGAGGAATTTTAAGGACCGTTATTTATGGAGTGGTCTATGATGAACGTTGGGTAGTACCATGGAACTTTGAAGATTTAAAAGTAGGTTCTATTCCTATGGGATTCTTTCTTTTTGAAGAGTTGTTTTACCTTAACCATTTTGTTTTTGGGATAATGTTTAAAGATAGAAGAAATAGATAGTTAATCTTTTGTAGATTATGTGATTCTATAGAAGATGATCCTTTTTCTTTTATGAGACCAAGTGTTTTTGAATTCTCACCATTTGGCGAAAAGATTAGTGTTGGTAGGGACTTGTTAAAGGATGAAACTCTACTTGAAGGTAGGTATATTTTCTTATGTTTTTGTTATATGTAGTAAATGAAATCCTCAAAATTATGAAAAGAAACGTAAAACAAAAATGTTGTTGGTTTACGTTTCCTACTAGGTAATCAAAGACCGTTTACACACATCATAAGTTTGGGATTTTCTCATGGTTAACTTTTTCCTAATCATGTTCTCTATCACTCTCTCTCAGAACTGACCCTTTGTTTTTTCCTCCATGTCCATGTTTTCCTACATGGAACCCGAGTGTGGGTTAACTCGGGTGGCCTTTGTACTTCCTTTTCTTTCTTTTAAAGTAATGGTGTTACTGACTCTTTTTCCGATGTGGGACATTCAATGAAATT
This sequence comes from Viscum album, assembly GCA_963277665.1. Taxonomy (NCBI): domain Eukaryota; kingdom Viridiplantae; phylum Streptophyta; class Magnoliopsida; order Santalales; family Viscaceae; genus Viscum; species Viscum album. The sequence goes on along the minus strand of OY728128.1, from coordinate 407,216,639 downwards.
TCAAAACCCAATTTAAAAAAATTGTGAGGACGCAATTTCTTAAGGGGGGAAGATTGTAACGACCCGAAATTTTGAATAAATCTTTTTTCCTAATTTCATGTGTTATTTTTTATACTCAAAAAAATGTTTTATTTGATAAACATGATTATAAATAAAATGAGACCATTGGTTTTTGAGTGTGATATGACCATCGGTCAATATGACCACCGTGAACAAAATTTTTTGATTATTGTCTCTAAATTTAAGTAATCTTGGTTAATTATTATAGAAAGAAGATTTGATGGCCTCACCTAGTAGCCTTGGGCCGATCGAAGCCCATCTAACAGAGATTGGGAAGGAGGTAGCACCATTGGGCTTTGCTCTGGACCAAATCCAAGCCGAACTTCATCATGTGAAGCTAGAACGGAATCGCCTTCGCTAGAAGTTCAAACTGATAGAAATTACTACTCGGGCAATGTTGACTGAGCCGCCCCAAAATTCTATCACCCTAGCACACCTTACTCTTAGGTCCTATGCTGGTATTATAAGGGGTTATGTAATGAGACCGTAATTGCATTGTGTAATCTTTTTTTTAAATAAAAATTTGGACTTCTTCTTATGATGATGTTTATGAATTTTCAAATGACCGGATAAATATTGTATGTATATTTTTTATGAATTTTAAAAAAGGATATTTTAAAAATGGTTGTGTAAACCTTAAATAATTAAAAATGTGTAATGATTTTCGAAAAATGGTCTTCTACAATTATGTTCAGTAAGAAATTTAGAGTCTAATAAGATCAACTTGATTTTTGATGAATAGTAAATTATGAATAGTGATTTTATAATTAGGATTAGTAATATGACCAAATGGATTAGTAATCTCACTTAAAGAAAGTTTTAAAATAATCTAGGCACCTTGATTAAGTTATGTGATTCAATAAAATAGTTAAATAACGGTTTCATTAATTATTATTCAAGTATTAGTTTTTTCGGGTGAATAGTGTTTTTTAATTAAAAATTTAATTAAAAATAATTAGAAAATTATTTTTATAAAAATGACTTTATTTTTGAAGTCAGAGCATCGATATTATGTTATGGTAATTTTTGGGGTTTTTTCTGAAAAAATGAATTTTCGATGAATAGTGTTTTTATTTAAAAATTAAATTAAAAATATTTAGAAAATTATTTTTATAAAATGGAGTTCATATTTGTAATCAGAGCGTTGATATTTGGTTAAGGTGAAATTTTGGGATTATTCTGAGAAAGTTGAATTTTTGATGAATAGTGAAAATACAGTTTTTAAGTTACGGGTGTTTAATGACATCATTAAATGATGTATTAAGTTTGTAATCAATATGTTCGAATTATGAATAGTGAGATAAGGTATGAGGTGTCCCAAGTGGCCAATACCATGGGCAAATACCATGGGCAAGCCCATGGTTTTGCCAAAACCACTAATGAGGTGTCCCTTTGCCATTAATGCCTTGTCCCCTCACTTTCCCTATAAATACCAAGCCATCCTCTCATCCATTCGACTCCCCACTCTTCCCCAACGATGTTCTGGTCTCATTACCTCCCAAGGAGTCCTCCCAAGGTGCCCCCAAGCCCTCAAGGTCCCAACCTTTGAGGTTTAAGAGTTACATTTTAAGGTAAGGGATCCGACCCCTCTCTTTCTTTTCAAGTGATCTCTTTTATGTCATTCCTTTTATGCTCCATGTTCTAATTTTGGAGGATGTTCTTTTATACTCCTCTTACTGCCCTTTTTATGTTCATATGATAAAAGACCCCCTCTTACTCTCATCATTTCTTTTTAAGAAAATTTAAGTGGCGCCGTTAGGATGCCGAATTTTCAAGGGATTCATTCACCTCTCTCTTTTTCAAAGTTCTACTTTCATGTCAAGTCTTTCAAGTTCATTTTTATTATGTTGGGGTATGATCTTTATATTTATCATACTGGTATTTTATGATCACATGATGAGAGACCCCATTTGATCTCTTCAATTCTGTATTTTGATGTCTTAAGTGGCGCCGTTAGGCTGCCGAATTTTTAAGTGGTTCTTCACCCTTCTCGTTTTGAAGTTCTACTTTCATGTCAATTATTTCAAGTTCCTTTATATTATGTTGGGGTATGATCTCTATATCTATCATACTGGAATCTTATGTTCATATGATGAGAGACCCTATTTGACCTTGTCAATTCAATTTTGTTGAAGTTTAAGTGGCGCCGTTAGGCTGCCGAATTTTCAAGGGATTCATTCACCTCTCTCTTTTTCAAAGTTCTACTTTCATGTCAAGTCTTTCAAGTTAATTTTTATTATGTTGGGGTATGATCTCTATATTTATCATACTGGCCTTTTATGATCACATGATGAGAGACCCCATTTTTATCTCTTCAATTCTGTATTTTGATGTCTTAAGTGGCACCGTTAGGCTGCCGAATTTTTAAGTGGTTCTTCACCCTTCTCGTTTTGAAGTTCTACTTTCATGTAAATTCTTTCAAGTTCCTTTATATTATGTTGGGGTATGATCTCTATATCTATCATACTGGACTCTTATGTTCATATGATTAGAGACCCTATTTGACCTTGTCAATTCAATTTTGTTGATGTTTAAGTGATTCTGTTAGGCTGCCGAATTTTCACAAGAGAAATCTTGTTTTGTTTTCTTCCTTTCATGTTCTTCATTTCATATGGTATATTTTAAAATTTCATTACCATGTTCATAAATCCATTATATTTTGTCCCTCTACTGTATGATGGGTCATTTATGAATGTTTTACCCATGTCCCCTCTTTTCTCAATGTTTTCTAAAACCTTGTAACATAGCCGTTATGCTGCAGAATTTTCCCCTCAAAATGCCTCTCTCTTTTATCAAAAATTATTTTATGTTATAAAGTCAATACTCAAAGCTCTTATTTCTACAAGGGTATTCACATATATATCAAAATGTTCCATTTTAAATTCTGGGATTTACATACTTGAGACCCGCTTCCCTTTCCGTGGGTTTAAAGTGCCGTAATGATCATGTCATTAAAGCAGTTTTTAAAATGTTATGATTATGAAATGAAACCCATTTATTTTATGCTATATGGGTTATTTATGAAATGTTTGATGATGATATATGTGGCTCACATGATAATAAAGGCAAATTTAAGGGTGCGCCCTGATAGCGCTCCAATGCATTGGGTAAAGACTTAATCTCTAGAGATGACCATTTTAACGACGCCTTGGTGAATAACCTTGGTAATTTTTTAACGACACCTTGGGGATGAACCTTGGTGAAACGAAACGATTGCCAATATTAAATGTTGCAGCCACATCTTCAAGTTATGAAAAAGTTTTATTTTTATTATGATATGCCTCATGATTTCATTTTCATGCCTTAAAGTTCTTTTCATGACTTTATTGATGTATCCCAAGTTCATATGTAAAATGTTTCACTTGTTTCCCTTGCTGGGCCTTCTGCTCACCCTTTCTTTTGATGTATGTCCCCAGGTTATGAGATTCAGTAATGAGCCTAGGTGAACATGAGGAGAATCCTTTCAAGTGTTTAAGAAGAATTCTTTATGTTGTTTTCATGTTTTAAGTTCCTGGTTTCCAAGACACTAAACCTTAAAGATCCTCGGTTTTGTAAAATGTAATTAAAGTTTATGTGATAAAAAGGTGGGATGCTATATGGAAAGTGAGAGAACTGCAATTTATTTCGGAATTGGTGGTTCTATTGTTGATAAAACACTCGCAACTGCAAGAGATCTCATTAGTAACATGGCTCAAAAAACCCAAAAATTCTATACTCGAGAACATGATCAAGTAAAACAAGAACATGATAATCAATCCATATAGCCAATCCAGATGACCGAGTGAATGAGTGAACATAAAGGTCTTGTGCGACAACTATCTACGGCATCCAAATCCTTTAATTTGTCTTCTCCACAACAAATATTTCATGGACCTGTCAAAAACTAAAGAACCTTAAACACTACGTCTCATCCAACTAGCACATGTCCACAAATTCAAGAGGACCAATCTGATTCATCTGGACTAATTGAGATCAATGTAGTATATTCTCATCGGAACACCAACCCTCAACTATTATGTCATTTTTTTAGAAACAACAACAAACCTCACTCAGATCCCTTATCTTATTTCTATAACCAATGCCTGAGGTATGGTAATCCTATATCTCATCCTCCTCAATTCCATCCTCAAATCCCAAATCAATTTCAATATGGTCATGTTGTCGGTTACATCCAACAACCTTATCCTTTTATTCATCATCCTCAAATGATTGATCCTCTTCCTGGATTCCATTATCCTTGTGAGCCTCCCAAATTTCACAACCAATACAATCGCATTCCCAAGAACATAAATCCAAGTAATCGTAATCCGGGACAAGCCTCTTCATCCACGAAACCATGGGAATGATCTATAGAAGATCATTCCTCCTTCACACATTCTATCATCAAGAACATTTAAACCCAAAATGGTCATCCTGCATCCCACCTGATCCAGCACCACCAATCAAATTTTTCCCAACATCCATCTCAACCATTACCCAACCCCAAGGGTAATTTAAGTGCAATTGAACTTAGATCGGGAAAGAAAATTGCTATGCCTTAATACATGTCCTCAAATCATCCTTTGAATTTTGACCTATTCAATGAAAAGAAAATGAAACATTAAAAAAATATGAATCTATTCCTTCACCTCCTTTCATTCCACTTAGGAATCCAATTCCTTTTCCTCAAGAAGTTTTTAATCAAAAGAAGTCCTTTGAAACCGATCCTGAATAGTTCGACATGTTTAGAAATGTTGAATTAAACATACCCATCATAGATTTCATAAAACAAATCCCTATGTATTCTATGTTTCTTAAGTATTTCTGCACCCATAAGTGGAAACATAGGACCTTTTAAAATTTTTCCACCAAGCAGACTATTCCCATAAATTGAAAAGATCCAGGGAACTATATTTTTCATTCCATATTTGATGTTATAACATCGATGATGCACTCATATACCTAGGATCCTCAATTAATGTCATGCCCATGTCCATATTCTCCAACCCTGGTCTTGGTTTCATACATCCAATGAGTTTAGTCATTCAGTTAGACAATCAGAGCACTACTATTGCAGATTGTATAATCCAGGGTGTCCTTGTTCGTGTGAATGGTCTTATCTTCCCTCTTGATTTCTATGTCCTTGACATGGATGGTGAGATGGAATCATCTTGATAACCCATAATTCTTGGAAAAACATTCCTCATGACTGCTATAACCCAAATTGATGTCCATTCAGGCATCGTATCCATGGAATTTGGTGACAAACTAGTCATGTTCAACATTTTCCATGCCATGTGATACCCATATGAGGATCACTCTTCATTCTCAATCCCAGATTCTGAGGACACATTTGAGAATCAATTTATCCCTATTACATTGTGTTCTTCATGTTGAAATGATAAATAATCATGGTAAATCATCACCATGATTAACCAATTCATAAATGGTGAAGTTTATGTGGACATTTCATTCACAGAATCCATAAATCAAGAGGAATTTGAAAACTCTATTAAATCCCAAACCAACTCTGATCTCTACTTTTGCACCTTGGACAGTATCAAGGTGAGTTAATATGAAGCAAATGAAGTTCCTTCCTCCATTCCTATGTTTTCTAACCCACAAATTATATATGAGACTAATTTGAAACCTCTTCCTACACAACTAAAGATTGCATTACATTTCCATGATCACTCTAATACGATCATTATCTATTCTTCAGTTACTAAAACTGTGGAGTCCAAACATGTTCAGGTGTTTTCGGAAAAAAAGCTCCTTGGTTAGACCCTAGATGAGATACTAGGAATCAACCCTGCTTTATGCATGCACCACATCCATCTTGAGGAATCAACCAAACCAATTAGAAAAACACAATGAAGACTCAATCCACTGATACTTGAGCTAGTTTGGGAAAAGGTCACCAATATTATTCATGATGGAATTATCTGAGCAATTTTTGATAGTGAATGGGTTAGTTTAATTCATGTTGTACCTAAGAAGGGTGGGATAAATGTTTTCACAATTGAACATGGTGAGGTAGTCACAACTCAAGTACAAAACAAATGGTTTCTGTGCATTGACTACTGGAAATTGAATGCTGAAACAAGAAAAGATCACTACCCTCCTCCATTCCTTGATCAAATTCTGTAACGATTAACTGGAATTCACACTAATGATTTCTTGATGGATTCATCGGCTTCTTCCAAATCCCAATCGCACCATCGGACCAAGTAAATACTACTTTCACATTCTCCTTTGGATCATATGAATATAGGAGAATGCCTTTTGACGTTTTCAATGCTCTTGTAACATTCTATAGGTGTATGATGGGTAACTTTTCCAAATTCATTAAACATTTTTGTAGGTCTTCATCGATGACTTTTCGATTTAGGTTGAGTCATTTGAATCTTCCTTGAATTCACTCTCTCTAGTCCTTCATAAGTGTTTCAAGTGTAACCTTGTGTTAAATTTTAATAAATGTCACTTCATGGTTGGAAATGGGATTTTTTATGGCACAAGGTTTCAAAATATGGTATTTAAGTTGATCCTACTAAAATTGATGTGCTCCAATCACTTCCTAAACCCACTTCTCTCCGAGACATCCGTCCTTTCCTTGGTCATGCCAGTTCTTATTAGTGATTCATCGATAACATTAGTAGGATTTCCCTCCCACTCACACAGTTTCTACAAAATGATGCAACCTTCCATTTCGATGAGGGTTGCAAGAGATCCTTCCTTGAACTCAAATCTTCTCTTACATATTCACCAATAGCTCAACCCCCAGATTGTTCATTTCTTGTTGAGTTGATGTGTAATGCTTCTGATAGAGCCATTGAGGCTGTTCTTAGTCAATAAAAAGGAAATATTTATCATGTAATCTATTATCCGTAAAAAACATTATATGAAACTCAATCTCACAACATTGTCACTGAAAAGGATCTTTTATATGTGTTTATTACCTTAAATAAACTCCAGCCCTATCTCATAGGTGCTAAAATGATCATCTTCATAGACCATTCTTCTATAAATTTCATACTCAAGAAATGTGATTCCAAACCTAGGATAATAAGATGGATCCTACTACACCAATAGACTGACCTTGATATCAAAGATAGTCCTAGAAATGAAAATCATGTGGCTGATCACTTGAGTAGAATTTATAATTCTTCACATTCTGTATTAATTTATTTTGAATTTCCAATTTAGCACCTTCTATCTCTCACTCCAAAAAAAAGTGGTATTCCCCAATTGTAAATTATTTGGTTTCTAGTTTTTTTCTTGAAATGTTTTAAAAAAACACAAAATGAAGATGAAAAGTGATTAAAAATACTATTTTTGTGAAGAAAATATACTTTTGAAAACTGGGGTTTATATGGTAATTTGGAGATGTGTTGATGAAGATGAACATTCCTTCATCTTATAATTTTGACACTCGATTCCTATAGGTGGCCACATTGGACCACAATGGACCTCCCAAAAGGTACTGGACTATGGATTCATCTATCCTTCACTCTTCGAGGACTCAATGAGTTCTGACAATCATGTCCCACTTGCCAAAATTTTGGCACAATTTCAAAGTGAAATGAAATCCCTCAAAATCCTGTAATTTCTGTTAGATCATTGATGTTTGGGGAATCAATTTCATGAGACCATTTACCCATTCCAATGGATTCTCATACAACCTTCTTGCAGTTGTTTATGTTTCTAGGTGGGTTGAGGCCAAACCCACTTGAAATGATGATAAAAAACTATTTGTGAGTTCATAAATACACATATCTTCTAACAATTTGGAACACCACATGCCTTGATAAGTGACTTAAGAACCCATTTATGTAATATAAACATGGAATAATTTTTGAAAATGAATGGGGTTGTACAAAAAACATCCACTGTATATCACCCTTAAAAAATGGAATGCCTGAACTTTCCAATAGAGAAGTGAAAAGAGTGCTTGAGAGAATTGTAAAACCCACCAGAAAAGACTGTCCAAAAAGACTTGTTCGTGTACTTTGGGATTATCTAACATCCTATAACCCACCCATTGGGATGTCTCCATTTATTCTATTTTTTGGAAAGCATGTCATTTACTAGTTTAAATATGACATTAGTCATTTTGGGATGTGTTATTATGTAATTCTGATTATGGAAACATTGGTGAAGAAGGTTTGTTGATATTGGCTGATATGGAGGATCTTCGACTTGATTCTTTCGAGAATTCTTCTCTCGACAAATAATAATCCATGTCACTCCATGAAAAATACATTTGTGCAAGTTATTTCACGAAGGTGAGAATGTAATTCTCTTCAATTATCAATTTGGACTTCACCCAGGAAAGCTTAATTCTCATTGGGAAGGTCCTTGTGTTATTAATAATGATTACCCATTTGGTGTAGTGAAATTCCATGACCCCTCTACCAAAAGTTCATTTACGGTTAATGGACATAATTTAAAGAATCAATAATAGAGGACAAACAATCCTGGAACAAACATCAACTTCAACTAAATCCATAACTCCTGTTGTTGACATAACACATTATGGAGATGGATATCTACCAAATCCAAACTATGGGGAAACTCTTTCCATTTAAATTATCTATCACTCTCTCTATCTATCTCTCTTCTTTTTCTTCTTACTCCCTCGTTCTCATTTTTTACCACACCCCCATCACACTTTTATTTATTTACTCTTTCTCTTTAATGTGTCAGTGTCTTTATAAAATCTAAAAAAACCTAAACAACTATAAAAATATAATATGCAAAAAGAGTCATATATACTCACCATCTAGTATTGAAATTTTGTACAACCATTTTGGGGATTCAAAAGAAATGTGTTCATCAAAAGAATTCTATTTTCATCATGACTTTCGAAAAAGAATCTTATGCCAAAACCCACAAATTTTGAATGCCCAATCATGTATTTGGAAAATTATTTTCTCAACCCATGAGGTACCACATTTTATTTCATGTCAAATCCACCTATGCCCATCTTTTTAAAAAAAAATTACCACCCCCATTTGAGAGTCTTGAGTTTGTGGAGTATTGAGCTAAATTTCTTAATTTAGTTTGGATTATTATGATAGAGGCATTTTATAAATCCCTTGAGAATCACAATAGCCAAATAACCTCTCATTTACATTATATTAATCCTCCCATTGAAAGTCCCTTCTAGCCTATGGAACCTTTTTCATTGATATACACATTACATGTCCAATTCCTTATCCCACCCAATATTAACATTGATTTTGATTCCATAATTGTTTGAAATTTAAGAGTGGGGGAATAGATATCAATTTTGGGATCCATTTTATTGATTTTCAATGGTTTATAATATGATTGCGGGCAAGAATCACATTAATCTTGGGGGAGTGTTTTTCCTTTAGTGGAGTTTCTGAATGTATATTTACAAGTGCTCAAGAAAATTAGAAAAAAATTAATGGGTTGTGTATTAGGAGGGTCAAAAATCACTTTTTCTCAGCCTTTGATCTTGTTATAACTATTAAAATTTTTGTCTGAAGAGATCAATCATGGTTTGGGATATTAGTGTGAGAACCATTTCAAGATCTACTATTGAAAAATGAAAAAAAAAATAAAAATAAAACATAGGTCATTTACAGAAGATATGTGTTTTCTAAATATTTCATCTTCACATCCCCTTAACATTTTTTCCTCTCTTGTTTCTTTCTTCACATAATAATTCCTCTATAAATATTTGTTTTCATTTACATCCATGATTCATTTCAAAAAAAAAATATGCATTGTTTTACCCATGTTGGTGTATACCCACTTTTTCTTATGTATTGGATATAATCTTATTACCATCTCATAGCCACAGAAACCCCCTACAAAGACCTCTTGATTTTTTGGCACTTTAAGATAGGGAGTGGAAGTGGAGAGCTTTACAAAATCTATGATTTTCACTTTTGGTTATTGAATAAGTGAAGCACTATAAATTAATTTTATCATCTTGAGAAGATTATGTTTTGTGTTCCACCATTTTCTATTTCTAAATTTGAGCATGAAAAAATGAAATGTTTTTGGAAAATTTTTTCTATTTCTAATTTTATAGCACTATTTGAATTACCGAAAATAATGTATGTTTAATGTTTTAAAAATAAATATCACCCTACTTATCCAAATTGAATGATTACTATTTTTTATGGTTCCTTACTAACATTAAAACATTTCATTAGAAGGGAACATTGGACAAATCTTAAATTTTGAAGAACATATGGTCCACACAAGAAGACTCAAGGAATTTGTCAATAAACTGGACCAGCCGTGATGATTGAGTTACTGGTCTAAATATAGAGGAAATTTTATTAATAAACTCTACAATATGATCTTGATTATCCAAAAAAATTATGGAAAAAATTTTCAGGTCCCAAATCTAAGAAAAAGGGGCCTAAATGAAGCTTTAATGTTCACACCACCATTATGTTAGGGAAATGAAATAAGCACACAAATATTGACTTTTCTCATGATCTATTAATAAAATATAGCCGAACATTTGAAATGTGAAATAGGATAAATTTAAGGGTGGCTTTGTTGAAGAAATCATTCGGATTTGAAGGGATCTTCCTATTAAAAATTCCATTGACATTTAGGCCATTGAAAAAGTCAAGATTTTATTTGAAAAATTAATATTGATTAATCAAACGACCATAAAAGTTTCCCAAAAACTCCGCATACAATCAAATTTTGAGATTATCTGGCCAACATTAATATATAAATCATTAAATAATGATATATCTATATATTCACCTCTCTGGATGTCCAAATCATCATGAAAATTAGAGGGGTAGTTTTGGAATTCAAACAGTCCACCACCTCGGACAATAAATATAAACCCTCATTCCCTTTCTAAAGGTATGGAATTTTAGATGAAAGGAGCACTTATTGGCACGACCAATACCTTGAAAATTAATTGGGAGGACCTTTCATACTCATTTTTTAACTTGAGAGACCTTTACTACTCTCATTGTTTTTATTTACTTTTGTGTTGTTCTTCTTTTGTAATCGTGTAAGTTATTATTTTTGTTATTCTATTTTTATAAAATTTTGTTATTTAATACCTCATATTATCATCCGAATTATTTAGATTAATATTAATGTTCTTAAAATAGTTTAAATCATTATATATCCCCTTTCCTTCATTCTCTTTCCCATTCAATCTAAAGTTTATGTTTAATTCTCATGACCCTTTGTTTGTGTGTGTGTTCGATGCACCACTCTTTTCTTATCCCATTATTTTTCTTCTATTCTCAATATATGATCATAATAATTATAACCAGATTATTAATCATTTATATTGATGTCTAAATCTCTCATTGGGGTGAGTTACAATTTAGGGTTGTTTAGCATTTGAGAGCTTTTACTCGATGGGTATTCTTTGAATATACATTTTGTATGTTGGACCTATCATGTCATTGATTAATTATATATTTTGTTTAACATATGGATTCCATTGATTAATGGAAACATAAATACACTTCCAAAATCATCTAATGATTGTGATTAGAATCCTAGTTAATTTACTGCTTGTATTAAAACATTGACACATAGGAATTCTAATCAACATCAACTTCTGACATGGGTGTTAATTTAATGTAATACAAAGCATGAATGATGATATCACGAACTTATCTACCTAAAGATGAGATCACCCCTACCCTTATCAGTTTGTTAAATCTGAAAACATTCATAAATTATCTCATACGCTCTGTGAACAAACCCCCCAATCAGAATACAATTTACTAAAAACAACTGACTATTAAAAAGTATCATCATCGAGGAACTGAACCAAGTGCTGCTATACACATTAGTAGAGCACAGAATCCTTGATCGATCAATAGGCGACATTCGCCGCAAGTTTCAATACATAATCTCATGATTTGATGTTAGATACCAGTTCTCTAATCTATATCAGTTCAACATCATAATGTAGGTTATCCCCTCTATTCATGTTCCCCTATTGATGTTTCTTATTGTTGGATTGGTTCAATCACAAATTCCAACCAATATTTACAATATTCATGTGAAAAATTTTATATTAGAATTTTAAGATTTTATATATATATATATATATTATTTATTATATTTTTAACCATATAAACATTTTCAACATATGATAATAAATAAATATTGATTTATAATATTATTAATTAATCATCTTATAAATTTAAGCAACTGAATTTATCCACTATTCTATATTTCATGAATACATAAAATTTAATTAACATTATCTAATTGGTGTATTAATTCATTATGAACATAAACCAATTTAAAATATAGTTTCTAATGTAAACATGATTTATTCAATACACACAAATATATGAAACTAAAGAAAACCAATTAATTCATGACATTATATGTATTGGAGAGTATAAATACTTATTAAAAAATGAGGACCTTAATGAATGTACATGTATGTACACACATAATGAATAATTATTATTATTTGAATCATTATATAAATAGTATTCAAAAAAATATTAAAATATGATAATTTTATAATTTTATAAGTCTTTTCCAAAATCATAAATAATATTTTAAATAATTACTCACTATAGAATAATTTTATGGAATAAATGTCAGATAATTATTTCATTAAAGAGAAATAATTAATTAATTGAAAAATAATTTTTTTCGTTTTCCATAAAAAAATATTAATGAAACAATTATTTTAAATTAAAATAATCGTATCATTATGAATAAACATGAATGTAAAATATTTAAAAATAATTATTACACATACATTCTAAAAAATATAATTCTTATGAAATAAATACATAGAATTTGTTTTTAAAAAATTCAATTTCACTTATTGAATGATAATATCGAAGAAATACTAGTATACATTTTGAGAATATAATGTTTAAAATATTATAATTTTGAATACAATAATTATTTTTCTTATAAATAAAATTTATCATAAGTGTAATAAATTACAAACCCTTTTTAATAAATCATGAACATAAAAATAATAATAATGAAAAATATCGATAGAAAATGGACAAATCATATTTCAATTAAAATATAATCGTAAATGTAAAATAAATATTCTCCATATTTGATTACGAAATATTTATTCTTCTCATTCTAAGTAGAAAAACTCACATTCTATCACTATTATTTTTTTTGCAACATACCAGTAAGATCAAAAAATGATGTGTAGACCATAAAATCAATAATAACATGAAATTATAAGAAAAACCATTGGTAAAAACTAATATTTTTAATATTAATTCACTATATATGTATATATATGATACATTAAATGGAATTAAAAATAAATTTGTATGTCATTATACATCATCTTGAATGATACTAATAAAACAAAAAACAAGAAATTGAAATTTTCTAGAATCTAAAGAGGATGATTTGGGATTCATGAATTTTTGGAAAGAAATAATATTTTATCAAACTATTTTCCCTTTTATGTTTACAAGTGCAGTTTAATTTTTTGTTGTAGTTGATAGTTAATGGATATAATTTTTTAAAAATTTAATAAACATGAATCATATATTTATTGGATACTTCATGAATCATGAATCGTCAACTATACATAAAACAATCCAAAATAGAGTGGAAAAATTGAAAACCTTTAATTAAAATGCTATTGATACTATATTAGTGTTTCATATCAATATAAAGAGGTAGAAAAATTCAAACAATTATAAAAATGGGATTTGAAAATAGCCACATTTTGATAAATTTAATGAAAATGAAGAACCCCTGAGTTAATAACTCAAAAATTAAAATAGATAGTCATCGTTATGATTTGAAAACATATAAATTAAATTAGACCACGTACATGAAGATATAAGAAACTCATACCAAAAAGAAGATGAATAAATTTCCATCTACGGTTGGTCATTCTCATCCATGATTGATAACAAATTTACGCTTAATATTCCCCAAGAAAAGATGAAAATGGAGCACAAAATCCATTACAAGAGAATGAATCAAAGCCTTGTCTGGTGCAATTCATCATCATAAACTGTTCGTAGTCAGTTCACAAGGATAAATACATTCTATTTAGTTTAAACCCATTCATCTAGATTTATTTCCACCCTAGAGACTACTATATAGGTTCTTCAAAATATATACAAAAAAATACCAATCGAGTACCCATTATCCAGCACTTATTTTCTCATATCTGTTTTTAATTCAATTGTTTTATAATTATTATTAATTATTTTGTTTTTAATTTAAAAATGATATATTCTTATTTATTTTTTTATAAAATGTAGTTATTTTCTCTATTAATACCTATAATTTAGAAATAATTTGATTTAATATTTTTTATAATGTATATATCAATTAATAGTTAGTATATATTTATATTTTTTTGGAGTCAATTGATATTAATAATAATATTCTTATATATTATTATTGGATACTTATTAATGAATTTATAATTTCAAAAAAAAAATAAATTTTTTATTACATATTATAATTAAAACTAATTATTATAATAATTTATTAACAGTAATTTCAAAATTTATAATTCCAAATTTTATAAATTTTAATTATAATGTATTACTATTATTTATTTTTATTCATTTTCATTAATGAATAAATTTTTTTAATAAAATTACTAAAATATCATTTTATATTATTTATAAACAACATCTAACATTCATTAATAAAAATAATTTCAAAATACTTTTTTGTTAAAACATTTTTAAACCATTTTTCCATTAATAAATTTAACGAGAAAAAATTATAATTAATATAATTTTTATTTTAATATTGTCGTCATAATTCAAATAATTTATTAACATTCAGTCTATTTATTATAATTTCTAAGTATTATTATTTAATTTAGCATATTTAATATTATCATATAATCAAAATAAATTTGGATTTTTTTAAATTATCAATTAAATATTTAGTTAAATTGAAATTACTATTTATTTTTCCTGGGATGTTACTTTTTTGGTTATACCCAAACCTAGATGTAGTAGAATAGTAGGTATACCCACTATGTTTGACCAACACTAGTGGCATATTTCTTCACCACTTCACAAAATTTTCAATAGTACTATTGAATGTTATATACATGACTACCTTCTAGCAAGAGCACTAAAATTGACCCAATACCCTTCTTTATTATCAGTCAAAAATCTAATCTCTCTAGATTAATTAAAAACTAGACCATTTGAGTCAACATGCATAGGAATTTCTAAGGGTTTTTGTAGATTTTATGCTAACCATACAATGATCCTTATGAGTTCAACCTCATACTATTGCTTTAAAAAACATCACTAGTATCTGTAGATTGGGAATATAAATAATAAATCAGATCACATATCAAAAAAAATTCAATGATACATGATGGAATTATAACTGTCTTCAAGGATCTAATCATCAGAGTCTATTGAGATTACCGTGATAATTTTTTTTAATGTAATTTTAGAAGACATTTTTAAATAATCACTAAATGAGTAATTTATAATGACTATTTAAGTATTTGGTTAATGAAAATCATGATCGAGAACTAGTATAATCAAATTATTAACTAATATTTATATCTATAAAACATATCATGATTTCCTAATCCATCACACATGATGTTATATCAGTTGATCACTCAAAGATAGATGTTATTGGTAATCATCCTAGAAAAACTGTGTGACTCAAATCAATACTTTTCTTGGTCTGAAAACACAAAGTCAAAAAGTTCTGAGAAATTTATCATGTCTATCATGTCAACAAACCATGCTCATGAAAAAAATTTCAAAAGGTCCTTCAGATTATTGGATGTGAATAAATAATCAAGGAACTCAATAGATGGTTAGTAAGTTCATTTTATTCCAATACCCACTAGTGGAGATGTGATTATTATATATAGTGATTCATCAAATAAGTGTTTTTTATCTGTTTCTAAGCATACTAACATTTTCATTTTTTATATATAATTCATTTGGCAGGATCTAAAAAACAATTACATGACTTAGGATTTGGAACTAACCAATTTAATTTTCCCTATGATTTCATTTAGGTTTTATCATTATTGTGATAGGTGTTACCTATATAATCATGATCAATTCATAATTAATATATCGAAATATAATGTGATGAATATTTATATAAGAAGATGTATTCTACTACATAAATGTCAGGAAATCTCAATCCATCAACACCATAGTGTGGAGAAGACTATGGATAGTTCTATATTTCAGAGAGATCGTGGTATTTTCCAATGATAAAAATTTAAAGTGATCTATTACTTGTGTATTTTTGGAAGACATACCTTTAAATAATTACATAATGAGAAGGATTATATATTTCCTAAATAATTTTTCATCCATTTTACATGTGAAGAATAAGGAATTATATAATGATTACATGGGACTGAAAAATAAATGCATGGTTTATTTTAGAGTTCAAGAATTTGCATGTTGGAATGATCAGATTTATGGATATTTTATGTGACTCTTCAAAAACTGAAATAATTATGAATGTTTCAAATGAATCTCTAAATTTATTGTTATCTATTTATACTATAATTATGATGATTTATAGCTATCATAGTAATATTTTGGGGTCAATAAAACAAAGATTTTAATTTTAGAGTATCAATCATAGTTCATCATATTCTATTTAGTTATGATTAAAAAAAGATTAATTAGTAGTTATAATAATTAACCATATGAAATTGTATGTGGAAATGTAACCATTTATTTTCTCATGGGATTCCTCAATACATATAATAGAAATCATTCTATTTTGGTTGATGTCTATTTCTATATGAAACTAGTATATTTTTTTTTCAATTACAAATTTTTTCTCTCATGATC
The DNA here is from genome assembly GCA_963277665.1 of Viscum album. NCBI lineage: Eukaryota > Viridiplantae > Streptophyta > Magnoliopsida > Santalales > Viscaceae > Viscum > Viscum album. Next base: position 407,199,795 of record OY728128.1, on the reverse strand, counting down.
CACTAGCCATGTTATGAATTATGGATGTGTTATGGTTAATTGAGGTTAAAATATTATTCATAATATATTGATATCCATGGATTATCTTGAAATTATATATATAGAATTATTTAACATGATTTTTATACAATCTTGTTTTTTATCACTATATATCATGGTAAAACATATTCTACCTATGAGAGGACCTCTCACAAACATGATGATATGATTTGTGATTTTTATTTGGATTTCAAACCAATAAGGAAAGAAATCATCCACAATTTTAATATTATTGAAACCACATTTTTTTAATCATTTATGTTGATCTTTATGAAGAACTATTTCAAATGATGTAAAGAACCCCATCATACAAGGATAATGATGTTGAATTTTTTTTATCAGGACCTATTTAGGTTGAGGAAATGGAATATAAGTTTAGAAATATTTATCAAAACATATAGTTTTCTCATAGTTGATATAAATGTTATTGTTCGGTAGTCAATGATGTCTATATTTCATGTAACACCCTAACCAATGAATCTTGGATAAAATGAATTAATTTATTAAATTGTTATATTTATAAGGAATTGAATCGCAAATGAACATAGAGTTTAGTATTTTTTTTTAAATCCATATTACATAAATGATACCCATAATACATTAGGAAAAGAATATCAATAATAGAAGATGTCAAATAATATCATACATGAAAGTCAATTAAAGGATTTCTCTTCAAAACATTTAAAATATAAACAAACTATGTGTAGATCATATGGTTAGTGAGGGAATGTAATGATTATTTTATAATAAATCAATAATAATAAATTAACATTGAACGTTAAATAAATTAGAACATATTCCATGTAAATATTTGGATAATAAATATTCAATATGGATATTAATAATCTGAAAAACATACCCCTTAATAAAAAAAATGAGAACAAAATTCATATATATGTTTTATTGTTTGAAAATATAATGTATAGTAAAAATAGTTACATTAATATCATTTATGTAAATTATTAATTATTTGATTTCATGTTTGAGGAACATAAAAACTTATACAGTCAATCCTTTTAACAAAACATTTTAAAACTATAGGTAAATACTATTTTAATTTGGACAACTAATTTGTATTATGCGAACCTATTGATGAATCAAGAATTAATATAAATTCTTGGACCCACCCATCACATGAACTAAAAAGTATTCATCATATTGAATTAGTTATTAATATATAATATCCCTTATCAATCATTAGTATTAAATAAAGAAAATAGATTTATGAGTATTCCATAAATAAATGAATAACTATTAAAAAACGATATAGAAAAATTATATATAGTTTAGGAACTAATAAAATATATCTTCTCAGAATTTTTATATTTAAGGAAAATGAAAATGAAAATTTATTACTATAAATTGATTTTTTCAATTGAATGTTATCAATCAGAAAACGTATTGAAATTGAAAATAAAATTTTTACCACTTGGTAATTTTAAATATAAACCCCTTGGGTGATATAATACCAATTGAAACATAGAAAAAATTAATTATGGATGAATAATGATATTAAATGAAATATGGGCAGTCTATAGAACACATTATTTTGAATTGGTTCATAACATCATATAAGTCTCAATGGAATGTAAATTTAGCTGAAATCTCTTACACCTTTATTAACATATGAATTAAAATACCCAAAACTAATAAAAATAATATTGAACATTGAAATGTAATTAATATAAAATAATTCATGATATAATATATAAATATATTAGTAGGTACACCACAAAATATAAGTATGTGGTGAAAATACCCTTAATCTCACAGATGTAAAAAGTTAAATGAAAATCCCTTGTCTTTCATTTCCATTTGGTTAAACATAATTTATCATATAATATAATTGATTGAGAATGTTTTTAACTTATAGTAGGACATAATAATATTTATAATTTTATATAGTAACTTCTTATAATATCTTATTACCCATTATTCAACAATATTACATTATTTTCACTATTAAGGGTGTTATATAAGAAGTTTTTTCAGTATGTTTTGACTTGTTACTCATTGTGACTATTAATTAGATAATTATTTCATAATATTTAGAATATAATACATGATTTAAATATCATATATATTTTTTATATCGGAATATTTATTAATCCATAAAATCTAGATATAGGAAAAGAAATTCATGGTTCATGGTGATATTAAACCGTACATATGCATGTACTCTACGTCCCATTCTTTTCCGTAATAAATGAATGAAATTTAACTGATATATGTATTTATTATTATTTTAGTGTAATATTTATTTAATATATTTCACATTTATTTATTAATAACATACACTGTTTTTTCTATGTATTGCGTGAATGGATCATATCGCTTTCAAGAGGTGGTCGTACAGACATCCACAAATGATTTTAACATATTCTTAAAAATTGGAATATATAATGGAATGAGTATATATAAGTTAAGGAAGATTAAAAAAATACTAAATATCATATATATCATATATTAACTATAAATTCATCATCATCCTCACATCAAATGGTTGGAATGGAAGAACGAACTACATCAATTCACAGGGAGGTAGTCCACCATACATGCGAACTGTGATTTAGTTTACCATTTTATGGATGTTTGTGAAATTTTTTGGATAATTTTTATTTTAAATACATATAAGAGTATATAATACAATTAATTTATTATATAAGCATGATAAGAAAAAAAATATTTTTTGTAGGGAAGTAAATGAAACAAATGTGATCATTGAAGTATGTTACCTCTTATTCCGGTAACTCATTTTGGGTTATACCAAAATACATTCATGGTTTTCTATGTGCCCAAAATGTTGATTCTAGGATATTTGTATGGATTATTGGAGCTTATTTTGGATAGGTTTTGGGGATAAAAGGTATTATTAGGTGTGAATAAATGGGACGCTTGAGTACCTTTTCCTAGTGAAGGATGAGTGAATGTTTTTAAAATATAAAAAGATAACCACAATTGAGAGGTATACCTTAAATAATTTTCCACAATTAATGGAAAATATTTATATCAAAGCTGGGATATGGTATAAATACGAAATTAAAATAGGTTTTGGGCATGTTTATATGTAATTTTACCCCACATGTTTTTGGTTTACTAAATTGTTAATCTTAACCGTAGCATAATTGAAATAGTTAATGTTTACTACATTCACTAATTTTTTTCGTAAAAAATAATTTTATCTTTTTAAAAATTATAAAATTTTCATACAAAAAATACTTATTACACTTTTAAAAATTCTAATAAAATACATCGTATAAATTTAATTAAAATTAATCCTATAGACATGATACTTAAGAATGCTTTTAAAGTAAAAATAATCAAAATTTTGAGATATATTTATATCCAATTCGAATGTGAAATTGATTAAAATAAAATAAGTTTTGATTAATTAATATATAAATGATAAATTTTGATTTAAACCCATTCTAAAATATAATTTATCTATTTTAATAATTTATATGAAATGTATTTTTAAATTAATATTTAGGATTTTTCAATATTCATTATAAAATGAAACATAATAGAAAAATAACCAAAATAACTATAAGATAATTTTGTTATTACAAATTTGAATATTATGTTAATTTTTATATTTATAATTTAAATAATTTTCAAAAATTTAATATTTATATATTTTTTCTTTTAAAATACGGAAAAACTAGTTTTATAAAAAATAAGTTTTATACATAAAATTCAGATTGTTTTTATTTTATTTTATAATATTAAATATATCGTAATGGATTTGGATGTTATATTTATTTATACGATTGATTTTCCATCTCACATACTATGTTGTATATAATTTAGAAATGTTATAATATTTGTGTGTAGCATTATGTACACATTAATTAAATTATGTCCCAACAATTTAAACATGATATGGTAATCGAGTGTTTGATATAATAAAATAATATATCGGAAAAAGCCACATCATAAATAAGGAAGAAAAGATATATTATCAGATTATTAATTATATATATAGTTAAATTGTTCTTGAGGATATTTTTTACCACTAACATATGAATTAGATGTGGGAAAAATGTTGTTGATATCACAAAAATGATGAAAATCGTGAAATATCTCTCTTTCAATACCATTTTAGAGTATTTGAGGATTTTATTCAATCTATAAGAATGTAAGGAAATAAAACTATTTTTATTGTATCTATTTATTAAAAAATATATTAATCTTTGGTTGTTTATTAAATATTTCTACATCATCTGTTTTCTAAAATTGCATCATGTGGTTATTTATTACATCAATCGCTAAAATCATTTCTATATTTCTACAAAAATATATTTTAATAATTGTATTCCTTTCCAAATTATTATGATCTATCAAATTAAAATAATTTTAGAGTGTTATGTATTATCAAATTTATTATATCCTTATCATTAATCATTATCTCAGCATTAGAATGATATTGAAACCTATATTTACTACAACCATGTGTTGTCAAAAAAAAATATTGTTCTACAAAATTACTTTAATTGGTAACATCCAACATATTTTCTAAAATTTTTAATGCCAAATTTATTTAGTATATTCCATATATATTTCATATATATTATGATGATGACTTCACCAGTAAAATACTAGTAAAACATATATCACATATAAAAATATATAAGTACATTAATCATTCCACATCAGTTATTTCAATAACATATGCATCATCTTGATCCCAAATACTTCCCGGAGGTATATTTACATGAATAATTGGGATTTAATTTTCAGTTTTCTTTATATACATACACTTGTAAGACTTAATAGAAGTGTTTTACATCTTCCAATTTCATTATTTTACCTACTGGTCCATTTCTCTATAGTTATAAAAAACTCCCAATCCTTTTTATAATTTACCATGGTGATTCATTCTATTTTTTCACTTAGAGGAAATATTTATTTCCCATCATTCCTTTAACTATAATTTTATCTTACATTCTATTATTATTTTTCTTCCCATTGAACCCACATGAAATGGGGAATTGAATCTCTATCTTGATATCACATCAAACAATATTATCTTATTAAGAAATTTGGTGAGACATCATCACCCTTCAAAGATATGGCTTCAGTTTGTCAATAAAATTATCAATATTTCGTTCTATTTATCATATAAAATACATAGAATATATTTATAACCATTTAATGGCATATTCATACTTTCAAACACTTACATCCATAATTTTTATTAGTTAATGTAACTTTCTATTCCTATCATATTTTTTTTCACGAGGAAAGTATGTATTGAATAATATTTTTTTAAAATTTTATATTCCATGGGTTATATTTCATATTTTTTCTATGTATTAATGATCATCCACAACCATTGATCCATATCACTATTGATACAATACATATAAATAATAGGTATTTATTTTCACCACTTCTCAATGATTAAAATGACTTATCCACTGATTTAATCAATTTATTAGCTTCCATTAGATTATTGTTCCCACAAAATTATAGGGTCCTCTATCACATAATGTGATCCAAGATCATAGAATATCATTTTCAAACATTTTTTCCCATCCATTAATTGGTACATGTCATAATCGGATTATGATTTAATAATATATCAAGAACATTATCAATTTCAATACTCCGTATATTAGCTTTCCTTGTAGAGAAGCCTCAAAATATTCATTGTTATTGACACGATTCATAATTTTTGGAATTGTTTCAAAATAATGGAATATTTTGGATTAGATCATAACATTATGTACCATTAATTTTAATCTAAAAAGAAGTGAACATTTATCATTAATTGAAATAAAAATTCTACAAATAATATCATAGTAATAAAAATGGTTTATTTTGGTATATCAATACTATTGAATAATTTATATTATTTTGTAAATAAATTCTAAATTAACCTAATAATATCCAAAAAGAGTTAAATAAATGGATCACATTAATTACCATTCTCATGTACCATGCTATGCAAAATTCATCTACAACCCACCTTTTCAGTTTTGTTACCTCATCATTAACATGTTTCAGAACCATGTCCACTTGAAGTATATAGAAAATGATTTATTTCTAAGAAGACCCAAAAATAGAAAACATATTGAAATTAAACTATATTAATCAATACATATCCTCAAATTATATCTTAAGGATATATTATTTAATTTATATAATTTAAATCTAGTTTCCATAGTTGTTACTAAATATCCTTTGATACCAAATGTAACGTCCCATCCCCAAAAGCCGAAAGCCAGTGAACTACTATATAATATTACTATGATTATGAGGAATAAAAAATTTATGGTCCAAAAAATAGAGTATTTTTTTAAAACAATATTAATTACATGATTCTTATAATATATTTCCAAATAAAAATAATGTATATCTGATGTTAATTCTCATCATCCATGAAACACTATCATAGACTTCCTTTCCATAACCAGGATAAATAAAATATAATGAGGGTGAACATAAATTTGTAAAATTAGTATGTAATGAAAAATAAATAGTGAATTATTAAAATTAAATCAACTATAAAATGAAAAAAAAACAGATAACACATTCTACGTAAATAAATGGATGGAGAATAATCTATATGGAATGTCAAATTACTAAACGACATGAAATTTAATTAATTAAATTATAATTAAATGCATACATATATTTAATCAAAATAAAATATCATGGATTATAAATATTTTAGCTAAAACATATATTAGGTAAATGGTCTATTTTATGACATCATGTACGAGTCACATGAAAACCTATATCGACAATACCATTCAAATGATGATTTAATACTATAGGTTGAAACCGATTTAATTTAGCAAAATATTTTATCACATGATAATATGTACATTCATCAAGGGATTAAATAAGGTTGAGTAAAAACCTATCACAACCATATTACATCATTTCTCATATCATTTATTCTTTTAATAAAAAATATTCCTCGCCATGTATTTTTATTGAATAGTGAATACATATTTATCAATAATCCCTATATAATTAGAAAAAATTTAAAATTAAGAAATGTATGAATAAAATTTACATCGTTTAGGAATTAATAAAATCCATCAAACAATAATGATGATAAAAAAAATTTCCAATGAAAAAATTTATAATATTGTTATTGTTGCAATAGAAAGTAATCACTCATAAATGAATGTGAGATTTCGATGCCAAATTTTTTTACATAGTAATTTTGAAGATAATGACCTTGGGTGAGATAATTCAAATTGAAAAAAACAATGAATTATTATATAATTATTATATGAAATTTCAAAGTAGAATTATACACACCACATTATTATTTCCTAGTGTATAACAACAAATATGTCTTAATGCAATGTAAATTTGGATGAAATCACTTAAAACTATTGTAACATGTGAACTAGAAGAACCAAAAGTTATAATCATAAAATTAAACATTTAAACAACATTAATATAAATGATTTAATTATATAATATATCTATAGGTTTATTATTTATACCACACAAATGAATTACCTGTTTAATATGACATTTATCTAGTATAAATAAAAATTTAGATAAAAATCACTTAACTTCTGTTTTTATGGGTAATTGTCATATAAAAACATATATAATAATTTTAATCTTGGTATTAACTTATTAAATGATAGCAATAGTTTTTATAATACCACATATTAATTTTTTATAATATCTTATTACCCATTTCAGAACAATATTTCATTACTGTCAATATTTTGTGTGATAATTTCCTTGTTTTTCAAATACATATTGATTTTTTTTTAATTTAATAGATTATTATTTAATAATATCAATAATTTAAAACATAATTTGAATATCATATATATTTATTAAATATTTATTTATAATAAAACGTAAAATTTGGAGATCAGAAATGAAATTATTCGTTCATAGAGACTGTAGTTGGACTAATGCATGAAGACTACATCCATTTACTTATCATATAAAAATATTGACAAGTAAATGATGTATATATTTATATTATAATTAAATTATCATATTTATTTCATATATTTGACATATTTTGTAATGCCCCGACCCCAGTTACCTAGAGTCGGTGCATTATTACATATCATAGGCATGATCACAATAAAGATCAAATCTTGAAGGACCGATTGGTTTAGTAGCCTTGGAAACAATAGATATATTCATAAAGTTTTACATTACATCATAAAGTGAAAAACTACTACAACAACATAATCTCCATATCCCACACTCATATCCCCACATACTATCCCTGCAGGTCATTCATAACTTACTTCTTCACATCCTGGGAAAAATAAAACATAGAAAAGGGGGGAGCTCAAATGCCCAGTAAGGATAACAATATAGCGGAAACATTCACAAATAAGAATAAACATTTAAGGCAATGTATAACTAAAAAAAGCCTTTTAATCTTGAAATTCAACATAGTATGGGAAAAATAAAATGAAATAATGCCATTTACTTATTCACATGGATATTCTACTAATCGAATAATCACATGCAATATCAATAACCACTTTCATAATAATGGAATTCATAATGCCATAGTATCATAACCACATAGCCAAGGCCTCATGCCAAGACTACAAATAAGATTTTTCCAATGCCTTGTGCCAACACATGAGATTGTCTAATGAGACCTACCGATGCATCGAGGAGCTATAGCCTGCTCCACCCGTCACATATTAATTCCAATGCATTCCCATATAAAAAGGATTAAACATAACATAAACATTCGTATTAAAACTAGCATATGAAATGACAATAATTTAAACATAAAACATGAATGGTAAAAAATATCACATCCACAATCAAACATATCACAAAACCTTCAATACAATATAGAAGTTTTGTATCATAATAAATCAACTTCAAATAAGCGTAAAATCCATCAATGGATGTTGACATAGATGAAATCAAAACACATTTTAGAGAAATATCTCTTTCAATTTTGAAATCATTTAAGAGTCATATATTTATAAAATAAAACATTTTCATTTAAAATATTATTATAAGATTTTAAGGGAAGCTTTGATGATTTTATAACGTCGGAAAATAGCCGCACCCGCCGTATAAGTTAAAAAAACATTTTTACCTTAATTCTGTCGAAAAAGTTAAAAAGCACCTTATTTGGAAAACGACGGAAATATTCCTTTATAAAACTCTTATAAAAATTCAAACAAGGGTATAAATGACTTTGACCGATATTCTTTTAAATAGTAAAAATGTTTTGAAATACATTTTTAAGAAACATGGATGTGGATGATAAAGAGATCCCAGTAGATTATTACGTATAAACAACCTCAGATAATGAAGAGATTGTGAAATAAACCTTACCTTGTACATTTCCTTGGTTGTGGTAGGTTAACCTCCTGTATAATGGTGAAATATTTTTTATTAAATTATACAAGAATCATATACATTAATATGATATCATATATGATCTTTTAACATTGATTTGTTAATAATATCTTAGTATTATCGTTGTTTCGGGAGTTAACTTACTCGTTTTCTTTTATATGTTTTTTTACATAATCCATGTTTGTAATGTATAGGTTGAATATTATTCATGTCCATTATTATTTCAAGTCTTTAAACATCATTTTTAAAACATCAAATTGATAATTATACTTGAATGGATACGATGGAGAATGAATCTCATCGCGTTCATGGAGACGGTAGTCCTTACGTACGTACGAGCGACAATATAATTCTTATGATATTAAAATAATATATCAATGGATGTTATATCATATATAAATAGTCATTAACATGTTATATTTATTATTTACATGAGTTACCATGATTGTTTTACCCATCCAAATAAAAATATATTTAATAACAATTACACCACGACTTGGAGACGGTAAGCTGTACGTACGCACGTAGGGTGACATGTTATTCAAAGGGTGGATAGAATACTAAATATGGTGGTAAAATATTTATAACAACATCAAAATATATATATGATACTGGATTTAATATTTTAGAATGGTAATAACAAAGGAAGAAGAAGTGGAAGAAGAAAGAAACTTGGAAAAGGGTGGTGAAATCATTACCTCTTCTTCAGGTTCTTCCTTTTTATTTTACACAAAGGGATCCATAGGTTGGATTTAAAATCAAACTAAGGCCTCTAGGTTGTGTTTATGGAATTTGGGAAAGTATTTGGGCAGATTTTGGCCGAATCAAAAGGATTTTAAGGTGTGAAAATTGAGAAGGAGGAGTGCTATTTTATAAGAGGGGTGAGAGGAACCTTTGGAAAAGCTAGAAATATTAATTTTAAATAAAAGTATACTCGGTTTCTAATGGCTCAAAAGTTGATTATTAAAATGTTAAGGTGGTTATTTGTCGAAACCCATTCAACCAATAGAATTTAGATAGGTTTCGGTTACTATATTAACCTATCTTTATGTATTAACTCTAAGTTAATTAGTTTCACTTTTACAATGTCTCTTTGTATTTTTATATTATATGGTTAATAAACATACCATATACATCCAAGAGAGCCCCAAGTGGTCCATTAATGATGAACCTATCATGATATAAGTCCCTTGGCCGAACCATTGATTTTTTGGAATTTAATATCAATTAATAATATAATATTTGTTTTAAAAACTCTTTTATGTCAATTTTGACACTATTCAATAGTTGATTTTTGTGAAACTCATAACAGAATGATTACTTCGAAAATATTTAGTCAAATCATTTATAACACGACATATTAACTTATAAAATTAGTGTAATTCATTAAAAGTCTCAAATTATATTTATTTGTGTATTTATAATATCAATTATTTTAATTTTTCACTATTATGGTAATTACTGCACCATCATTGTGTCATAAATAAATTAAATTATTTAATGTCTAAAAATTATAAATAAAATATACTTATTTAGTAAATCGTTTTAATTTTCTAATTAATATTTATAGTCGAAAATCCAACATATATAACCCTATGTAAAAATTGTTTTTCTAAAAGATATATGCTTGTGTCATTTTTGTATTCAATTAAACATAATTAAAATAATGTGTCCCTATCACCTACAAGTGGCTCCATGGGGTCCCAAAATAGGCTCAAAGATGCCTATTGTCGATCATGTATCAAAGAATAAGTTTAGGACACGTTTTAGGGTAATTTAGAATTATTATAATATTAATTTGTAACCATTATTTACCAGATTTATCCATAACCATGGTAAATAAAATATATACCGCAGTAATTATTCAAAATGTCTGAAAATAAATGTAACCTATTTACACAATTTGAACATCCTGATTCCAAATAAGGAATCCATTTTTCCAAATTCAAAACACATTTGTGGTAGAAATTAATTTAAAATTAATTCCCGTTGTTAAAACAAAAAGCGTGTTTTTAAAAGATAATAACTATCAAAAGACTGACACTTGTTTATGTTCGGTTGAATTGTAAAATTATGTCCAATGACCAAAATTATATTAAATGGAAAAAAATATTCTAAATATACTTTAAAACCACTAAAATTCATAATTTATCAATATTAATAATTTTGATTAAAAAAGTTGTTTTAAATTAAAATTTAGTAATTTTCAGTATTCATAAAAATATTAAAGTTATCTGAAAAGTACCAAAATTTCACCTTAGGATAAATTCAATATTATGAATCAAAAAATGAAGTCCATTTTGAAATATAAAATATATATAATTTCAAAAATTATGTATTACTATTCATAACGGCTAGTTTGATTGGTTATGGTGTGTTAGAATCTCTAAGTTGCGTACAATGCACTCCATTGCATTATTCAAAGGGAAACTTATCGTGGTAGCTTGGGGTGTTACATTCTCCCCTCCTTCAATAAATTATGTCCTCGATTTTTTTTAAAATTGGGCTTGATAATATAATGTAAAGCCCCAAATCGGAAAAAAATTCAATAAAACTATCACTTTAAAAGAAAGAAAGAGAGGTATAAAGGTCACCCAAGATAACCCATACTTGGATTCCATGTAGAAAAACATGGATATGGCTGATAAACTAAGTGTCATGTTCTAATGGAGAGGGATAGAAATCATGATCAAGATAAAGTTAATAATAACAAAACCACAAACGTGTATTGGGGCAAACAGTCATTAGTCTCCTAGTAGGAAATTAAACGGAGAACATTTTTTGGTTTTAAGTTACATTACATAAGGATGAGGAATTCATTTATGATATTGACTAAGAATATTAATATATATACTTACTTTTTATGTATAGTTTCATTGTTATATAAATTTCCACCACTAACTCAATTTTTTTTAAACGATGAATATTCAAGAAGACTTGGTCACACTGGAAGAGCTAGAATAAGCTTCTATAGAATCACATGATCCATGCAGGATAACCAATATATTTACACTGTCTTTGGAGATTAATCAAAACCAAAATGGTTAGTGAAAGATCTAATGATCCCCCAAAAGAATATTCCTTGATATAAATAAACACTAATCTTAATTTATAAAATTAAACCAACAATACCTCAAAGTTAAATAAATATCATTCAATAATAAATTGTCCTTAAAATCCTTCAATATAATCCAAAATAATATTGAAACCCAGAACTTATAGGAATGTAGTCTTCCACGATAAATGGTATCTCCAAATGACACCATCTACTCTTAAAGTCACATACTTAACCTAATCAAATATTCATTATTATATGTTAATCATTTCCATAAATAACACAAATCACTATAAATCCACAATAAAAACATAGATAAAAATCTACCATTACTCTTATAATGAAATCCCATAGTATTCTATTTTCCTTGGTCATATAGTGTTCCCAACAAAGCTATAATCTTCCAAAATAACATTTATCACTTAATAACCTAATCATTTTCCCATACCAAGGGTATTCATTTGATAAGACATAAGAACCCAAATCAACTTATTATTGATCAATAAAATCATTTATCTTAAAAAAATTAGTCACACTATCTAGGGTCTTCATGTAGTCCAGTGGTAGGCGATAAATCCCAATCACACATTGATTGTGGGTTCTATTCCCACAACTTTGATTGACGCGATGGGTTGTCACACGGTTTACATGTTGTTCTTTTTCAAAAACTATAATTTACAATATTAACAAAATGAGATAAATTTCTCAAAATACCATAACATAATTTAACCACAAATGTTATATCAAACCATGCATTTTCATCCCAAATTATAAAAACATATAATTTTCTCAAACCCCAATGATCATATAAAACCAAATGTCTATTTATACCTATATCCACAAGAGAAGAGATAATTATTCCTCAAATATCATTCTCAAATGGCAAACTGCGGGGTTACAAATACAAGAGAAAATTATTCCAAAGTAAACCCATCATCAAGGAGCACTAATACTTTTTAAACATTTCTCCAACCATTTATTTCCACATGGCTTCTTCTTTGAACAAGAAAATATACTATAGAATAAGGCATTCACTCGGGTAATGGCCAGGTCCCCTACATTTACGGCAAATGACTATAAATGGACTCTTGGGAGCATTTTTATCTTCTTCCATAGTACACTTCATTTTTCTTCGACAATTCCTCACTTTATGTTCTTCCTTCCCACACGTAAAGCATTTCTTGGTCCCATTGAGGCACTTTCCCAGGTGTCTCCTACAACATTTCTTGCATGATGGAAATTGAGGGTTCTTTTCTCCATGGTATCCATTATTGGAGCTCTTATCATTCATCACCTTTCTCTTCCTTTTTGAGTCTGAAAGTTTGTTAATATATATGATGTTGATCATATTTTTGGAAAACTGATTTGGAATAAATACTATATCTTTTACGCCTATCAACATTCGATTTTGTTGCTCATTGCAACCACTGTTCCCACCTTGTACATAATTCTCAATGTCACTATGACTTCCATGGAATCTAGCCATTGAGTAAAACCAGAAAGCATTGTGTGAGTAAAAGTAGTCATAAAATCATTTAGAGATTAACATGTCACCATATTCTCATTTTGAAACACATTATTATTAACCAAGATCATTTACTCTCATCTTATATATATATTACTTTAAATCGGGTTGTAAAAGAAATTGTAAATTATCCTAAGCATATCCCTCGGGAGTGTCATAACCAACAGTGAAGCAAGGCCTGTTGTCGTGCACCAGTTCCCATTCGAGTCTAGATCAATGCGGTGTTTTTAGGTATTACCCCTAGTTATATATGTGGCAGAGACGCCCCTACCTGCTCGTATCCAGACAAGGATGTATTTCTCGGAAAACTCACAAAATCTCTACAATACCAAAATTATTGGAAGTTAGTCTATACTAATCCTCAAAATTCATCTTAGTTCTACATGATCTAATCCGAGTTTATCTAAATCTAGCTTCCATGTTTTGTAATAAACTTCCTATGATACCAAATGTAACGCCCCGACCCCAGTTAGCTGGAGTCGGTGCATTATTACATAACATTGGCATGATCACAAGAAAGATCAAATCTCGAAAGACCGATTGGTTTAGTAGCCTTGGAAACACTAGATATACTCATAAATTTTTACATTACAACATAAAGTGAAAAACTACTAAAAAAACATTATCTCTATATCCTACACTCATATCCCCACATACTATCCCTACAGGTCATCCATAACTTACTTCTTCACATCCTGGGAAAAATAAAACATTGAAAAGGGGTGAGCTCAACTGCCCAGTAATGATAACAATAGAGCGGAAACTTTCATAAATAAGAATAAACATTTAAGGCAATGTATAACTAAAACAAAATCCTTTTAGACTTGAACTTCAACATAGTATGGCAAAAATAAAATGAAATAATTCCATTTACATATTCACATGGAAATTCTACTAATCGAATAATCACATGCAATATCAATAACCACTTTCATAATGATGGAATGCCTAATGCCAGAATATCATAACCACATAGCCAAGGCCTCGTGCCAAGACTGAAAATACAATTTTTCCAAGGACTTGTTCCAAGACACTAGTTTGTCTCATGAGACCTACCAATGCATCGAGGATCTATAGCAGGCTCCACTCATCACATATTATGTCCAATGCATTCCCATATGAAAAGGTTTAAACATGACATAAATATTCGTATTAAAACTAGCATACGAAATGTCAATAATTTCACCATAAATCATGAATGGTATAATAATAGCACATCCACATTCAATCATATCAAAAATTCTTCAATACAATATATAAGTTTTGTATCATAATAAATCAACTTCAAATAAGTGTAAAATCCATCAAAGTATGTTGACATAGATGAAATCAAAACTCTTTTTAGAGAAATATCTCTTTCTCTTTTGAAATCATTTAAGAGTCATATATTTATAAAATAAAAAAATTTCTTTGAAAATATTAATATAATAATTTAAGGGAAGCTTCGACGATTTTATAACGGTGTAAAATAGCTACACCCTCCGTATATGTAAAAAAACATTTTTAACTTAATTATGTCGAAAAGGTTAAAAAGCACTTTGTTTGGAAAATGACAGAAATATTCCTTTATAAAACTATTATAAAAAGTCAAACAAGGGTATAAATGACTTGGAAAGATATTCTTTTAAATAGTAAAATTGTTTTGAAATACATTTTTATGAATCTTGGATATGGATGATAAAGAGATCCCAGTAGATTATTACGTATAAACAACCTCAGATAATGAAGAGATTGTGAAATAAACCTTACCTTGTACTTTTCCTTGGTTGGGGTAGGTTAACCTCCTGTATAATGGTGAAATAATTTTTATTAAATTATACAAGAATCATATTCATTAATATGATATCATATATTATCTTTTAACATTGATTTGTTAATAATATCTTTGTATTATCGTTGTTTTGGGTGTTAACATACTCGTTTTCTTCTATATGTTTTGTTACCTAATACATGTTTGTAATGGATAGTTTGTATATTATTCATTTCAATAATGATATCAAGTCCTTAAACATCATTTTTAAATCATCAAATCATAATTATACTTGAATGGATACGATGGAGAATGAATCTCATCGTGTTCGTGGAGACGGTAGTCCTTACGTATGCACGAGCGACAATATCATTCTTATGATATTAAAATAATATATAAATGAATGTTATATCATATATAAAGAATCATTAACATGTTATATTTATTATTTACATGAGTTACACATCATTATTATAACCATCCAAATAAAAATATATTGAATAACAATTACACCACGACTTGGAGACGGTAAGCTGTACGTAAGCACGTATGGTGACATGTTATTCAAAGGGTGGATAGAATACTAAATATAGTGGTACCATATTTATAATAACATCACAGTATATATATGATACTGGATTTATTATTTTAGAATAGTAATAACAAAGGAAGAAGAAGTGTAAGAAGAAAGGAACTTGGAAAAGGGTGGTGAAATCATTACCTCTTCTTCAGGTTTTTCATTTTGATTTGATAAAAAGGGATCCTTAGGTTGGATTTATAATATAACTAAGGCCTTTAGTTTGTATTGATGGAAGTTGGGAGAGTTTGTGGGCAGATTTTGGCCGAATAAAAAGGCTTTGAAGGTGTCAAAAATGAGAAGGAGGAGTGCCCTTTTATAAGAGGGGTGAGGGGCACCTTTGGAAAAGCTAGAAATATTAATTTTTAATAAATTTATATTCGGTTTATAATGGATCCAAATATGATTATTAAAATTTTAAGGTGGGTATAGGCCGAAACACATTCAACCAATAGAATTTAGATAGGTTTGGGTTACTATATTAACCTTATCTTTATGTATTAACTCTAAGTTAATTAGTTTCACTTTTACAATGTCTCTTTGTATTTTTATATTATATGGTTAATAAACATACCATATACATCCAAGAGAGCCCCAAGTGGTCCATTAATGATGACCCTATCATGATATAAGTCCCTTGGTCGAACCATTGATTTTTAGGAATTTAATATCAATTAATAATATAATATTTGTTTTAAAAACTCTTTTATGTCAATTTTGACACTATTCAATAGTTGATTTTTGTGAAACTCATAACAGAATGATTACTTAGAAAATATTTAATAAAATCATTTCTAACATGACATATTAACTTAGAAAATTAGTTTAATTCATAAAAAGTCTCAAATTATATTTATTTGTGTATTTATAATATCAATTATTTTAATTGTTCACTATTATGGTAATTACTGCACCATCATTGTGTCATAAATAAATTAAAATATTTAATGTCTAAAAATTATAAATAAAATATAATTATTTAGTAAATCATTTTATATTTTTAATTAATATTTGTAGTCGAAAATCCAACATATATAACCCTATGCAAAATTTTTTTTCTAAAAGATATATGCTTGTGTCATTTTTGTATTTAATTTAACTTAATTAAAATAAAGTGTCCCTATCACCTACAAGTGGCTCCATGGGGTCCCAAAATCGACCCAAAGATTCCTATGGTCAAACATGTATCAAAAAATAATGTTAGTACACGTTTTATGGTAATTTAGTATTATTATAATATTATTTTATAACCATTATTTACTAGATTTACCCATAACCATGGTAAATAAAATATATACCGCAGTAATTATTCAAAATGTCTAAAAATAAATTTTATCTATTTACACAATTTGAACATCCTGATTCCAAATAAGGAATCCATTTTTGCAAATTCAAAAAACATAAGTGGCAGAAATTAATTTAAAATTAATTCCCGTTGTTAAAACAAAAAGCGTGTTTTTAATAGATAATAACTATCAAAAGATTTACACTTGTTTATGTCCGGTTTAATTGTAAAATAATGTCTAATGACCAAAATTATATTAAATGGTAAAAATATATTCTAAATATACTTTAAAACCACTCAAATTCATAATTTATCACTATTAATAATTTGGATTAAAAAAGTTGTTTTTAATTAAAATTTAGTAATTTTCAGTATTCATCAAAATATTAAAGTTATCCGAAAAGTTCCAAAATTTCACCTTAGGCTAAATTAAATATTCAGAATCCAAAAATGGAGTCCATTTTGAAATATAAAATATATATAATTTTAAAAATTAGGTATTACTATTCATAACGGCTAGTTTGATTGGTTATGGTGTGTTAGAATCTCTATGTTGTGTACAATGCACGCCATTGCATTATTCAAAGGGAAACGTATCATGGAAGCTTGGGGTGTTACATTCTCCTCTCCTTCAATAAATTATGTCCTCGATTTTTTTTTTAAAATTGGGCTTGATAATATAATGCAAAGTCCCACATCGGAAAAAAAGTCAATAAAACAATCACTTTAAAAGAAAGAAAGAGAGGTATAAAGGTCACCCAAGATAAACCATACATGGATTCCATGTAGAAAAACATGGATATGGATGATAAACTAAGTGTCATGTTCTAATGGAGAGGGATAGAAATCATGATCAAGATAAATCCCAATCACACTTTGATTGTGGGATCGATTCCCACAGCTTTGTTTGACGCGATGGGTTGTCACACGGTCTATGTGTTGTCCTTTTTCAAAAACTATAATTTATAATATTAACAAAATGAGATAAATTTCTCAAAATAGCATAACATAATTTAACCACAAATGTTATATCAAACCTTGCATTTTCATCCCAAATTATAAAAACATATAATTCTCTTAAACCCCAATGATCATATAAATCCAAATGGCTATTTATACATATATCCACAAGAGAAGAGATAATTATTCCTCAAATATCATTATCATATGGAAAACTGAGGGGTTAAAAATACAAGAGAAAATTATTCCAAAGTAAACCCATCAACAAGGAGAACTAATACTTTTTAAACATTTCTCCAACCATTTATTTCCACATGGCTTCTTCTTTGAACAAGAAAATATCCTGTAGAATAGGGCATTCACTCGAGTAATGGCCAGGTCCCCTACATTTACGGAAAATGACTGTAAATGGACTCTTGGGAGCATTTTTATCTTCTTCCATAGTACTCTTCATTTTTCTTCAGCAATTCTTCACTTTATGTCCTTCCATCCCACACGTAAAGCATTTCTTGGTCCCATTGAGACACTTTCCCGGGTGTCTCCTACCACATTTCTTGCATAATGGATATTGAGGGTTCTTTTCTCCATGGTCTCCATTATTGGAGCTCTTATCATTCATCACCTTTATCTTCCTTTTTGAGTCTGAGAGTTGGTTAATATATATGATGTTGATCATATTTTTGGAAAACTAATTTGGCATAAAGACGATATCTTTTACGCCTATCAAAATTCCATTTTGTTGCTCATTGCAACCACTGTTCCCACCTTGTACATCATTCTCAAAGTCACTATGACTTCCATGGAATCTAGCCATTGACTAAAACCAGAAAGCATTGTGTGAGTAAAAGTAGTCATAAAATAATTTAGAGATTATCATGTCACCATATTCTCACTTTGAAACACATTAGGATTAACCAAGGTCATTTACTCTCATCTTATATATATATTACTATAAATCAGGTTGTAATGAAATTGTAAATTATCCTAAGCATATCCCTCGAGAGTGTCGTAACCAACAGTGATGCAAGGCCCGTTGTCGTGCACCAGTTCCCATTCGAGTCTAGCTCAATGCTGTGTTTTTAGGTATTACCCCTAGGTACATATGTGCTAGAGCCGCCCCTACCTGCTTGTATCCAGACAGGGTTGAATTTCTCAGAAAACACACAAAATCTCTACAATACCAAAATTCTAGGAAGTTATTCTATACTATTCCTCAAAATTCATCTTAGTTCTACATGCTCTAATCAGTGTTTATCTAAATCTAGCTTCCAAGGTTTGTAATAAAATTCCTATGATACCAAATGTAACGCCCTGACCCCAGTTACCTAGAGTCAGTGCATTATTACATATCATTGGCATGATCACAAGAAAGATCAAATCTCGAAAGACCGATTGGTTTAGTAGCCTTGGAAACACTAGATATATTCATAAATTTTTATATTACTTCATAAAGTAAAAAACTACTAGAAAAAAATTATCGCCATATCCCACACTCATATCCACACATACTATCCCTACAGGTCATTCATAACTTACTTCTTCACGTCCGGGGAAAAATTAAACATTGATAAGGGGTGAGCTCAAATTCCCAGTAAGGATAACAATAGTGCGGAAACATTCACAAATAAGAATAAACATTTAAGGCAATGTATAACTAAAACAAAAGCATTTCAAACTTGAACTTCAACATAGTATTGCAAAAATAAAATGAAATAATTCCATTTACATATTCACATGGATATTCTACTAATCGAATAAACACATGCAATATCAATAACCACTTTAATAATGGTGGAATGCATAATTCCATACTATCATAACCACATAGCCAAGGCCTCATGCCAAGACTACAAATAAGATGTTGCCAAGGCCTTGTGCCAAGACACTAGTTTGTCTCATGAGACCTACCGATGCATCGAGGATCTATAGCAGGCTCCACTCGTCACATATTAAGTCCAATGCATTCCCATATGAAAAGCTTTAAACATAAAATAAACATTCATATTAAAACTAGCATACGAAATGTCAATAATTTCACCATAAACCATGAATGGTATAAAAATAGCACATCCATAGTCAAACATATCAAAAATCCTTCAATAAAATATAGAAGTTTTTTATCATAATAAATTAACTTCAAATAAGTGTAAAATCCATCAATGGATGTTGACATAGATGAAATCAAAACTTTTTTTAGAGAAATATCTCTTTCTATTTTGAAATCATTTAAGAGTCATATATTTATAAAATAAAACATTTTCTTTGAAAATATTATTATAAGAATTTAAGGGAAGCTTCGACGATTTTATAATGGTGTAAAATAGCAACACCCACCGTATAAGTTAAAAAACATTCTTACCTTAATTATGTCGAAAAGGTAAAAAAGAACATTGTTTGGAAACCGACGGAAATATTCCTTTATAAAACTCTTATAAAAATTAAAACAAGGGTATAAATGACTTTGATGAATATTATTTTAAATCCTAAAAATGTTTTCAAATACATTTTTATGAAACATGGATGTGGATGATAAAGAGATCCCAGTAGATTATTACGTATAAACAATCTTGGATAATGAATAGATTGTTAAATAACCCTTACCTTGTACTTTTCATTGGTTGCGGTAGGTTAAACTCCTGTATAATGGTGAAATAATTGTTATTAAATTATACAAGAATCATATACATTAATATGATATCATATATGATATTTTAACATTGATTTGTTAATAATATCTTAGTATTATCGTTGTTTCGGGTGTTAACTTACTCATTTTCTTTTATATGTTTTGTTACATAAGCCATGTTTGTAATGGATAGGTTGAATATTATTCATATCCATAATGATATAAAGTCCTTAATCATCATTTTTAAATCATCAAATGATAATTATACTTGAATGGATATGATGGAGAATGAATCTCATCGCGTTCGTGGAGACGGAAGTCCGTACGTACGCACGAGCGACAATATCATTCTTTTGATATTAAAATAATATATAAATGAATGTTATATCATATATACAGAATCATTGAAATGTTATATTTATTATTTAAATGAGTTACACATCATTATTATACCCATCCAAATAATAATATATTGAATAACAATTACACCGTGATGTGGAGACGGTACGCCGTACGTACGCACGTATGGTGACATGTTATTCAAAAGGTGGATAGAATACTAAATATGGTTGTACCATATTTATAATAACATCACAGTATATATATGATACTGGGGTTATTATTTTATAATGGTAATAACAATGGAAAAAGAAGTGGAAGAAGAATGGAACTTGGAAAAGGGTGGTGAAATCATTACCTCTTATTCGGGTTCTTCCTTTTGATTTGATCTAAACGGATCCATATGTTGTCTTTATGATAAAACTAAGGTCTATAGGTTGTAGTTATGGCATTTGGGAGAGTGTTTGGGCAGAGTTTGGCCAAACCAAAAGGCTTTGAAGGTGTGAAGAGATGAGAAGGAGGATTTCCCTTTTATAAGAGGGGTGAGGGGGACCTTTGGAAAACCTAGAAATATTAATTTCTAATAAATTCATATTCGGTTTATAATGGCTCCAATGTTGATTATTAAAAGGTTAAGATGGGGATAGGTTGCAAACCATTCAACCAATATAATTTAGACATGTTTGGGTTACTATATTAACCTTATCTTTAAGTATTAACTCTAAGTTAATTAGTTTCACTTTTACAATGTCTCTTTGTATTTTTATATTATATGGTTAATAAACATACAATATACATACTAGAGACCCCAAAGGGGTCCATTAATGATGAACCTATCTTTATATAATCCTCTTGGACGAACATTAGATTTATAGAAATTTAATATCAATTAATAATATAATATTTGTTTTAAAAACTCTTTTATGTAAATTTTTACACTATTCAATAGTTGATTTTTTTTGAAACTCATAACAGAATTATTACTTCAATAAAAAATTAAATAAATCATTCATAACATGTCATATTAACTTATAAAATTATTTTAATTAATAAAAAGTCTCAAATTATATTTATTTGTGTATTTATAATATCAATTATTTTAATTTTTCACTATTATTGTAATTACTACACCATCATTGTGTCATAAAGAAATTAAATTATTTAATTTCTAAAAATTATAATTAAAATATCATTAAGTACTAAATAGTTTTATATTTCTAATGAATATTTATAGTCGAAAATCCATCATATATAACCCTATGTAAAAATAGTTTTGGTAAAAGATATATGCTTGTGTCATTTTTGTATTCATTTTAACTTAATTAAAATAAAGTGTCACTATCACCTAAAAGTAGCACCATGGGGTGCCAAAATCGACCCAAATATGACTATTGTCGAAAATTTATCAACCAATAAGGTTATGACACGTTTTAGGGTAATTTAATATTATTATAATATTATTTTTTAACCCTTATTTACCGGATTTACCCATAACCATGGTAAATAAAATATTTACCGCAATAATTGTTCAAAATGTCTAAAAATAAATGTTACCTATTTCCACAATTTGAACATCCTGATTCAAAATATTTAATCCATTTTTCCAAATTCAAAACACAGATGTGGCAGAAATTAATTTAAAATTAATTCCCGTTGTTAAAACAAAAGCATGTTTTTAAGAGATAATAACTATCAAAAGATTGACACTTGTTTATGTTCGGTTTAATTGTAATACTATGTCCAATGACAAAAATTATATTAAATGGTAAAAATTGATTCTAAATATACTTTAAAACCACTCAAATTCATAATTTATCACTATTAATTGGTTTTATTAAAAAAGTTGTTTTTAATTAAAATTTAGTAATTTTCACTATTTATCAAAATATTAATGTTATCCGAAAAGTACCAAAATTTCACCTTGGGATAAATTAGATATTCTGAATCCAAAAATTAAGTCCATTTTGAAATATAAAATATATATAAATTCAAAAATTAGGTATTACTATTCAAAACGACTAGTATGATTGGTTATGACATGTTAGAATCTCGAAGTTGCGTACAATGCACGCCATTGCATTATTCAAAGGGAAACGTATCGTGGATGCTTGGGGTGTTACATTTTTATATTTTTACATTCCTAAATACATTCTGTGTACAACATAAATGGATCACATCGCTTTGAGGAGGCGGGCCTCAATATATCCCCAAATGTTACCATATTATCAAAAAAATGAATGATTAATGAAATGTGTTATATAGGTGTTAAATTATAATAATTAAATCATAAATATCATATATAATTTATAAATACAAAATTATTCAATCCTTATATGGTTTTAATGGAAGAAGGAAAAACATCGGTTCTTACGGAAATTGTCTAACATCACATGAATGAAGACTGTGTATCCCATTAGATGGGTGTGTGTGAAATTGTAGGTTTAACACATGTAGTAAATAAATGTCATTATATTTATGATATTTATGATCTTATATAATAATTTTATAAAAAATAATTGAATGGATGGATAAGTAAATGAACCAAAAGTGATTATTGAAGAACGTTACCTATATTTTGGGTAAATCATTTTGGTTTATACCAAATGTCATTTGAGGTGGTATATATAAAAAATTTGTCATCAATAGGGTTATTATAAAGATTTTGGTGGATTATTTGAATAATATTAGGATGATACAATGGGCTTTAGAGATGTGAATTATTGTGTTAGGGGGGGGATTACCTTTTTATAGTGGAGGAGGTGTGACAATATTCTAAACATAAAAAGGTAAGCATTATTATAATGAATCCATTATATTATGTGCATAATATATCTAAAAAATAAAAAAAATAGTTATGGTCTATATATGGATATAAAATAAGATTTTTTTTGGTTTATAGGTGGTTTTGTACCTTATGATTATGGTAAAATCCAATGTGAATTTTAATTTTACCTTAATCACTGTAATAAATTTTATCTTCTTTCAATAATGAGTTTTTAAAAAAATACTATATTGAACATAAAATAAATTATAAATTTTTTGAATTATAAATTAAATATTAATGCTTCCAAATTAAAATTAAAATTTGTGGTAGAAATTAATTAAATATTTATCATGCAGAAAATATGATAAATCAATTGTTTATTTTAAAAATGATCAAAAGTATGAGGTCTTTTTATATTGAATTTCAATGTGGAATTTATTCCAATGAAATAAATTGGATTAAAATATTTAAAATTAATCTAATTTTACATTATATACAATTTAAAATATAATCTAATTATATTAATAAACAAGAATAAAAATATGTTATCAATTAAAATTGTGTAATTTTTACTATTAACATAAAAAATGAAACGTCATATAAAAATACCAACAACTAAATCTAATTTAATTTTTTTATTTCACATTAAAAAATCAATTTTTTAAATATGTAATTTATAAAAATTTCTATGTTTTATTTTAATAGAGGAGTAGCAATAAAATCTAAGAAAACTACAATCATAAAAATATATCATTTTTCATTAAATTTATTTTATTACTATATTATATCTATCAAATATATTGGATGAATGTAAAAAATATCTCACTAAATATATAATTAGTATAAATTACTACTAGTAATTATTTTAATTTAGAATGAAAAAACGCCATTTGAATAAATAAAAATTTCAATTATAAAAACATTTAATATATTTACATTTATTTTTTCTATGTATTTATATATAATTGTAATCTCATAAATCAAAAATAATCAATAAGTTATTTAACACTATTGAAAACAACCAATTTATTTTATAATTTATATAGTATTATATTAATTAATATTTTTTTAACAATATATAATTGTTCGATACAACTCTATCTTCTATGTAATGAAAACTATCTACTAGTGTTGTTATTTAATGTAAATAAAGACGACCCATTGTTTCACGAATTAGCTAATATAATATAGATTAAATTAATAAATTAAATATATCATATTTTCTTGAGGAATTATATTTCATTATACCCATGGTGTGGCGTGTCATGCAAGCTATTAAATGCAATGATCAATTGTTAGAATATTAGGATGTTACATTCTCCCCACCTTAATTTAAATTTGTCCCCTCAATTTAAAAAAAATCTCAGTAATATATGGTTTGGTAATATAAAATAATATTAATGAAAACCCATCATTTTAAATAGGATTAATAACAAAAATTATTAACGTTATGGAAAAATAATTGTTATGGTCACAAAAAAATGGGTTTTGAAATAGGGTAAAATTAATGCAAACAATGATATTGATGAGAAATCTTACTATTATGAAATGATGGAGAGTGATTGAGAACATGATCATGAATATTTTGTAAAATATAAATACATGAACTAGTGGTGTGAAAAAGGAAATTGATATCATCAAAAATAATGATAATATGAAAACATTTTTTTCGAGACCTTCTTCTAGAGTTCATGAATTCATTCAAAATATAAGATCATAATGAAATATAACTACAAGATACCTTTATATTCCATAGGATCAATATTATCATGTTGTTTTTCCTTTAACTATTCCTACATCATCTATTATAAAATCTTGCACCATATGTTGATGTAATAAATAAATATCATAAAAAATACCAAAACATCATCATTAATAATTTTATAAATTTCTATACATTCCAAATTAATATTATCAAAAAAATTAGAATAATTTACATGGTATTTAGTATCATATAATTTAAATTTTCCATATCAGTCATGTCACGACCCGTTCTCATGACCCATGCCGTGACTACCCTAAGCCCACCTTCCATAGGCCAAGGGCTATTGACTAGCACAAAAGGCGAATCCCTTATAAAAATAGAAGGCATTTCCTTTAAACCTGTTACACACACTGTCTAAACACAAGCAGTAAATGAAACAAGTACTAAAATAGAATAGTAAGGTGTGCTGAAAGTATATGGGCTAGTATACAAACCCAACTGATCAACAAGTTCATGTAAAAGTAAAAAAGTAAAAACAACTCACGAATCCTCCACCGGGGAATCCTACCAGAAGGGTATGAACAGAACTCAAACAAATCGTCCCTACAGTAAGTCTCATCTAGTCCAGCTCAGAGAAGCCTCCTGTCTGTCACCCTCAGCCTCGATAAATGTTGTCCATTGTCTGCAGATAACAGAACAAGGTTCAGGCGAAGCCCGTGCAGGGTTGAGTATAACAAGACTCAGTTCGGGACCCCGAAACCCCTGAAGGTCTCCCAGAATCCACTAATCATAATCCATGAATAATGATTCATTCATGAAGTATCAACCAGCCCTACTTACATATATTCCCATACATATACGAATGTTACCAATCACAATCTATCTCCAACACTCGAGCCCAAGAACAACCCATTCCTCAAAGGAAGTAAATTATTCATCTCAATGATATTTATTAAAATTAAAGACTCAGATCACACATGTATTAAACTCACGAAGAGGGGTAGAGATAATCGGATTAGGTCACTAATTCATCTAAGTTATTGGACCCACACAGCATACAGGACCAGCTATGTTGTCTGGGACATACAGGATACAAAACAATATACTCTGTCAGACCCACATAGGATACTGGAATAGAATTCAAAATTGTCGGACCCGCACATGATAAAGGAATAGTAGTCACCGATGTCGAACCCATAGATGATTACGGTATTGTAGTCTTTGCTGTTGAACCCACATAGTATTCCTGTACAGTATTCATCACAGCCATCTCTAGGGTTCCCTCACACATCACACACGATTTCGGGAGGGTTTTCTCCACGATCCAAGTTTTAATAGATCATATTTCATGAAGTCTCGAGTTGATGTATCGTGTTTTTCCATTTATTCCAAAGGTACCATACGCGACAGACGGTGCGTCAATCGAATGCCCGTTCTGAGTGTTATTGGCCTTTTTTTCAGGGGACTGGTTGAATTTACACTTGATCCAAACCCAACAACTTTCCAAAGTACTCCAAAACTCACTTACTGTATCACAAAAGGAACGCCCCATTTCTAGGGTTTTAGTTCCTCAGAAGGTGCGTCGATCGGATGCGCAGTCTAAGAGATATTCCCATTAAAGCGATGTTGGCCCCGACTGGTCAAGACTAGTGGGATGGCGAAATTGCTCGACCAATCTTGACCGGTCCGACCCGGCTGGAGGGTCGTCCTAGCCCGGTGGGGTGCAGGCCACCCATGGACCCAACCAGCGCTATGGACCGGTCTGGTTTGCCCTGCGGCGCTGAGCAGCGCTACCTCTCCTCTGCCCGGCGCACCCGGCCTACTTGCAGGCCACGATTCGTCCCATGGGGCGCCTACGGGTGTCGCGGTCCACCATCCCGCTCGGCAGGAAGACAACTGGTTCTACCAGTAGAGCTGTAATGGCCCGGACCTCTCTGGCCCATTGCTTTGTCAAAAAAAAGCTACAACGTGTTCTGGAGGGTAGAATGGACTTTTCCCACGCTTTCCATAATTTTGAAACTACATGCCGCTTAGTTTGAGTACACGCTGTGTACTCCCATTCTTGGGGTACCCCATGATGAAGGTCGTGTCCTTGTTGTGTGGAATAATGGGTGCACGCTGTATGTCCAATACAACACACCAAGTAGTCCTTCCTCACGTACGCGTTACCAATCAACGGCCATGTGCCGTTTTCGAGCCGCCTACTTGCCAGGTGAAATAAATTGGTACACGTCGTGTTTCCAAACTTCATGTCGTGTAGTCTCTCCCCGCATATGCGTTTCCCTGAAACTGTGTGCTGACCAGTCAATGGCCGTGAAGCCGTGTTGGATGCCGCGTGGAGGCCGTGTGAAATAACCGAGTACAAGCCATGTACCATAAAGTATACACCAATTACATTTGCTTTTCACGCCTATAAAAAGAGGGTTCCCCTTTTTCTTTTCAACACACACCCCTCCTCCCCTCTCATCTGAGTAGATTTCTCCCAAGAGACTCGAAGGCTCATTCTTCCATAACTTCTTTGTCCGAACTCCAATTTACGATCCGTCAGCTGCCACAGGATCGTAGCGATGAGGCAGAACATCCAATCTTGGATCTGTTTACTTTCCTTTGGCCTTTTCTTTCTGACATCCTCCCAAGGAGGTTTTTCCAGGACCCGACAGAAGTGACGGACACTGACGGATGTCTTCTAAGGCTGATCCGGGGGAGCGTTGCGATCAAGACCTATTGAGGTAGGGATCTTACTTTCTTCTCTCTAATTTTTGCATCATGTTGGGTGGGTATCCTCTTGTTTTCATGAGAAACAGTTGAACCACTAAATAAAGATAATAACTGCTTAAAGAATGGGGTTGGGAAGTTTGTGATTATTGTTACTTTACTTTTTATATCTTGTGATAATGTTGTGAAATCAATATTCTTATGCCTACTGAAGATAATGGTCGTTGGGGTCCTTTTCTTGTGAAATTAAATGATTCCCCATCTTTCTAGACTGTTTATCTGAATGGACCTTTGTGGAATGTGGAAATTGGTTAATCACGTAATGTTAGCCGATTAAATGAAAATATGGAACCCTTGTGTGGTCGCCCTGGTCAAACAAAATGGAATAATGAACATGTGGGTGTTGGCTTGGTTACGTGGCTGGTGATGGTGGTGTTTTGTGGGTTGATGTGGATCGGTTGGGCAGCAGGGCTGCAATAAATGGTATTAAAGGGATAATAATGATAAACGGGCTTTGGTGTAGATGTGGTTATGGTGGTTGGCAGCAACGCAACATGGATAGGATTAAATGTGAACGGGCTATGGTTGTGAATAATAAATAAAAAGTAGAAGAGTTAATGAATGGTTGGGCGTGGTAATGGAATAAGATTAATAATCAAGGGGTTGGTTGTTTGATAAGAGGGACTTGGTTGTGTTGCTTGTTCTTTCATAAAGAGATTTGTGGGTGGCATGGATATGGTTTACGAAAGATCGATGTGGTTGGTTGTGGATTGTTGCCCAGTAGTTAAAGAAATAATGAACTAATTCTGTTCAAATTTGAAAACCTAAATGGGGTTGGGGTTGATTGTTGTATGCATTCTACATGGTTGTAGTGCCGATGCATGTGCTAAGTTTCTCTGTTTAGAAGCAATAGGTTGGTATGAGTGGTTGTTATATATATATTAATATATATATATATATATATACCTCTGTATATTTTTTGTTTTTATCGCACCCCACCCATGTTGAGTACCTAGTGACAAACACACCCATTTCATGGGAGATGATGTTTTACCCTTACTTACTAACAACTTCCTACGCCTTCTCCCCAAGTCTGTGATGGCTTAAGGCGACATTACACCCAAGACTCTTCGGTTAGGTTTTGATTGGGGTGGTTTTTGCCCAAGACTCTTCAGGAAGGCTTATAGGCTATTATGTCTTGAGGCGACCTTACACCCAAAACTCCTTATGTAGGTTTCGATTGAGGCCCAGGTGTGTGCGGGTGGGATACGTGGTGGAGAGGATCAGGTGTGTGCGGGCGAGATACGTGGTTGTGAGGCCCAGGTGTGTGCGGGCAAGATATGTGGTTGTGAGGCCCAGGTCTGTGCGGGCAGGATACGTGGTTGTGAGGCCCAGATGTGTGTGGGTGGGGAGACTGTGGCAGCGTCCGGACGTTCACTGTTAGGAAGAGAAGCTAACTAATGGGGAATGGTGTGGGGTACCCAATAATCTTAATATTATATAATACTACATGTTGTGTTGTGGTTTTTGTGAGTGTGGCTGGTGGGGTTGGGTGGATAAAATTCCTTACTTGGTTCCTTCTGTTGTTCTCACGAGACATTAGGATGTCTGCCCACTTGTGCACGAGAGATTTCGGTTTTCCTTACTAGTATTCATGTATGCTAACCGTACATTTACTTTCAAGTTTCCATGAGGACTACCAGGGTTGTGAGTTACCCTACTAGTCAGACAGTTGGAGTTGTTTCAGTTGTTGCACTCTTGTTTTCTTTTGGTATTGTACTTTTGATCTGTCGTATACTTGTACCTTATTATAAAATTGTTTAAACATGAATGTGGGCTTGGTTTGGGTTTATTTCTATACACTTGTTCTTTTATTTTTTGGTGGTTGACTTATCCTATTTATAAGTCATAAAATAATAAAAATGGTAATGCATCCCATATTTGTGAAAACTCCTACCTTTAGTGCTAGTGGCCAACCCCGTGCCGACTGGAGGCAGGACTCTGGGGTCATTATCTCCCTTTCACCATTGCCATCTCAAGAGGGGAATCTTTGGTTGGAGGTGTTCATGACAGAATTGTATCAGAGGGAGGTTGAGAGATAGGATGGAGTCTGGAGTTAGGAACTGTGAGGATTTCATGGGATGGTAGGGAAACATTGTTAATTAATCATGGTGTGTGACATAGGCTAGGGAAGACCGGCTAGGACACGAGATTTTAGGGGCCCGCGTGATCTGATTCATGGACTCTGAGCCTACCGAATGACCAAGTGAGACCACATGATTGCAAGGTAGAGACCCTAGGGATGGTACATGCATCATCATTGTGGTTTAATTGATTTGGGTGCTTTGGGAAAGAAATTGAAATAATGTGATAAAATAAAACCCTGAGAATTCCTTGCTACTTGGGCTTAGGTGATCCTTGTTTACCGTACAGCTATGGCACCTGGACATCATCCCCAGGTGACTCCGACGGACGAGGCCCAGTAGATCCAGGTGGTGAATCAGTTGAGGATTGACCGAGAGGAGGAAGATAGCCAGTGGCAAGAGACTCTACTTTATTTCTAGCTGTAGAACCTCATGACGTACGAGGGTAGTACATCAGATGCAGAGACATAGGGGTGGCTTGAGGATCTAGGGATCACTTTTACCTTGATTTGTGCTCCGAGGGAGTACTGGGTTCCCCTAGCAATCAGTTAGCTGAGAGGTGCGGTGTGATAGTGGTGGACAGTCTACCTCAGAGAGAGGATAGAGGCAGAGGTTTCTGTGGGCTGACATTGAGAAGGAATTCCGAGGTGAATTCCTTTATTCTATTATCAAGTCGGAGAAGTGGTAGGAGTTACTCTCCCTTCAGTAGGGGCATATGTCTGTACAAGAGTTGGTTAATTTCAAGGATCTCTTCTGCTTTTCTCTAGAACTCTTTCTGGATGAGGAGTCTAAGGCGAGACGTTTGGAGGAGTCGCTTCGTCCTTTTCTCTAGTATGTTGTCACCCCCTTCACCCTTCCGACGTACATGGTGGTAGAGAAGAAGCCAGAGGTTGTAGAGAGGATGCACTTGCTGGGAGGTGCACCACGTGAGGGGTTCCAGCTAGGTTCGATGAAGGGGAAGGTAGTCAGCAGCAGGTCTCCTGTGATAGGACCTTCTAGGTTCAGGCTAGTGGGGAGTAGGCCCCAGCAGTTCCAGTTTAGATCTTCAGGTCCTCATCCCTTTTTTACAAGACTAGGACTGAAGTTCTTTTCTTGTGGAGGTTTCGGGCATGTTCAGAGTCGGTGCCTGACCTGAGCTCTGTACGGTGGAGGTGGGAAGGTTCAACGCCCACCTTAGCAGCACCAGTTGCTGGCGAGGCCCATCCAGCAGCAGCAAGACCATGCTCCTCCAAGGGTAGACTTGGCGGGAGGAGGCTGACCTCAGTGCACTCCTCAGGGACCTCGAACATGGCATGGTCGGGGAGGTGGAAGACCTCAGAGAGGCAGGGGAGCTAGGCGTGGACAGTTGCACGTAGCAGTGTTGATAGCTCCAGCCGGACCAGAGGTGGTACGAGGTATGATTTTTTTGTTCAGCCCTATTGTTTCTGCTTTGTTAGATTCGGGAGCATCACACTCCTTTGTTGTTCCTGGACTAACCCATGTTTTGGGACTAGACGTAGAGAGACTTTCCATACCATTGGTGCTGAGTACACTAGTTGGAGGCCAGAACAGTGTATCTTGTGTTTTCTGGGGATGTGGTCTGATGTTAAGACCACATCGATCTAGTGGGGACCTTCTTCTATTAGAGATGCAGCTATATGATGTCATCGTAGGAATTGACTCATTGTTTTCTGTTAGTGCCATTATCGACTGCTTCTGGAGAAGAGTCATGTTCATCGACGTAGACGGGAAGCGTATATCATTTGTTGGTGAGAGGAGCTATTAGGTGGGAATCCGGTGTGTGGAGCCTCTCCTTTCCTTGTTATGTGGTTTATTAGTGGTTCCAGCTGATACAAAGATGATGGATGTCCCAAAGGATGTTGGGGAGTTCCTCAACGTTTTTCCCGAGGAGGTTGTGATTCTACCCCCCCCCCCCCCCCGACCTGACATTGAGTTCGGGGTAGACTTACACCCTGGTGCCCATCCGATTTCGATGGCCACTTATCAGATGGCACCTTTGGAGTTGTGGGAGTTGCGGATTCAAATTGACGATCTGATGGAGAAGGGTTTTGTTCAACCCAGAGTGTCGCCATGGGGTGCTCTAGATTTGTTCATGAAGAAGGCGGAATGTGGTCTTAGTCTATGCATAGACTACCTAAGGTTGAAAGAGGTAACAGTTAAGAACCGCTACCCCCTCCCAAGGATAGATGATCTCTTCGACCATGTGAGGGAGAAGGGTGGTTCTCTAAGATTGATCTATGATCGGGGTACCATCAGCTGAGGGTAAAGAACAATGACATCTCATAGACGAATTTCAGGAGAGGATATGGGCACTTAGAGTTTGTATCGATGCTGTTTAGAGTAACAAATGCACTGGCTGTGTTCATGAGACTTATGAACATTGTCTTCCGAGAGTTTCTGGACCAGTTCGTCATTGTGTTTATCGATGACATCCAGATCTACTCAAGATCAATGGAGGAGAACATTGAGCATCTCAGGGCAGTCTTGGATGTCCTTCGACACCACCAGCTTAATGGGAAATTGTCAAAGTGTAAGTACTTGACGCAAGAAGTACACTTCCTCAGGCACGTACTATCTCAGCTTGGAGTGTCAGTGGACCCGTCGAAGGTGGAGGAAGTTGTTTCTTGGGAAGCACCCAATAGCATGGCATATTTTCGTAGTTTCATGGGGTTAGCAGGTTACTATCGGAGGTTCATTTCAGCTTTCCCTTGAGTTGCTGCTCCATTGACAGCTTTGACTATAAAGAACCTGGTCTTCCTATGAAACGAGCTGTGGCAGAGTTTGTGGAAAAATTCCTTGTGTGCCAGCATGTGATGGCTTAAAACTATGTTCCTAGTGGTTTGTTTCATCCTTTAGATGTCCCCAAGTGGATGTGGGATGAAATCTCAATGAACTTTTTCACAGGACTACCTAGAGCTCAGGGTGGTTGTGATGCTATATGGGTAGTGGTGGATCGACTGACGAAATCAGCTCACTTCTTTGCAGTCATGGAGTTGGGCCTGGTGAGTAACTTAGCACAAAGGTATGTAAAAGATGTGGTGCGTTTTCATGGAGTTCCGAATACTATCTTCTTAGACCGGAATACTCGGTTTACCTCACGATTCTAGAGGGGGTAACATCATGCTTTTGGCACACAACTATGCCTTAGAACTACTTTCCACCCCCAGACTATCGGGCAGACAGAGTGGACTATCCAGACGTTGGAGGACATGCTGCGAGCATGCGTTCTGGATTTCGGAGGATCATGGGTACGACACTTGCCTTTAGTAGTGTTCACCTACAACAATAGATTCCACTCTAATATTGGCATGGCACCGTTTGAGGATTTGTATGGAAGACCATGTCATTCACCCATTTGTTGGGCATAGGTTGGAGAGACAGGTGCTTTTGGGCCAGAAGTAGGGTAGAGAACCATGAAGAAATTTCCGCTTGTACGTGAGAGGTTGAAAGCAGCTTAGGACCGGCATAAGTCTTATATTGATCAACGATGGAGGCCCTTGGAGTTCGAGGTGGGAGATCATGTGTTCTTGATGGTTTCCCCTCGACGAGAGTAGTAGAGGTTGGGGAAGGGAAAGAAGTTCTCACTTAGGTTCATCGGACGTTTTGAGGTGCTGAGGCGAGTCAGCGAGGTGGTATATCAGCTAGCCCTGCCACCTCAGTTGGAGAATGTTCATGACATCTTCCACATCACCCAGATTTATCGGTACTTACACAATGAATCTCATGTTATCGACAGGGGAGAGTTAGATACGGGATCGGAGGCGACCTTCGAGGAATGACCAGTCAGAATCGAGGAACCTAAAGAGAAGTTGCTCCATGGATGAACCATTACCTTGGATCGTGTGGAGTCATGGCATCCTCAAGAAGAGAACTTGGGAGCGGGAGACACAGATGCACTCTCAGTACCCGGAGTTGTTTTGAATTGTGTTTTACCTTATTATTTTGAACTTGTTTTTGTACGTTGTACCTTTGTTATATGGAATTCTTTGCTTGTCAGTTGTGAGACCTTCTGTTTCCTTGTTCCCTGGTACTGTGAAACATGTCTGGATGTGTGGGTAAAGGGAAAAACCTGACCCTTAATCGAGACGCATTAATGAAGAAGCTATTAAACCCGTGCAGGCGAGTCAGTGGTGCCTAAAGTGAATAATTTCTAGACAAGGGAAAAGGAATTTTTCCCCAAACTGCGTGTTCGGGAAGTGTGTGGGTTGTGCGGTGTTGGGGGCAATGTCAGCTGAAAAATCCTAATGGATGGAAGTGGGAAGACCCAATTCTTAATTAAGATGCATTAATGAGGATGCGAATAAACCCGTGCAGGCGAGTAAGTGTTTCCTAAAGCAGATAATATCTCAACATAGGAGAGGGAATTCCTAACACCTATGATTAGGGTTGGTGGTTGGTTCTTGTAATAACATGATCCCTATGAGGTATCTTTTTGGGTTCCCCTAGTTTGGTTTTTTAATTCACGAGGATGAGAATGTTTTATGAAGTATCTGATGTAATGGCTCGGACCTCTCCGGCCCATTCCTTTGTCAAAAAGAAGGCTAAAAAGTGTTCTGGAGAGTAGAATGGAATTTTCCCATGCTTTCCAGAATTTTGAAACTACATGCTGTGTAGTTTGAGTACAAGTAGTGTACTCCCATTCCAGGTATACCCTGTGTTGAAGGTCGTGTCCTTATTGTTTGGAATAATTGGTGCACACCGTGTGTCCAATACTACACTTCGTGTAGTTCTTCCTCACGTATGTGTTACCGGTCAACGGCAATGTGCCGTGTTGGAGCCATGTCCTTGTCATGTGCAATAAATGGTTACACACCGTCTGTCCAAACTACATGCCATGAAGTCCCTCCCAGCGTATGTGTTTTCCTCAACCCATGTGTTCACCAGTCAACGGCCGCAGAGCCGTGTTGGACGACGCGAGGAGACCGTGTGAAATAACTGAGTACACACCATGTACCATAAAGTACACTCTATGTACTTTAGCCTTTAATGCCTATAAAAGGAGGTGTACACTCCTCCTCTACAACACACACCCTTCCACCCCTCTCCTCTAAGTAGAGTTCTCCCAGGAGACTTGAAGGCTCTTTCTTCCATATCATCTTCGTCCGAGCTCAGATTACGATCCGTCAGCTGCCACGGGATCGTAGGGACAAGGCGGAACTTCCGTGCATGGATCCATTGACTTTACATCAGCCTTTTCATTCCGACATCCACCCGAGGAGGTTTTTTCGGGACCCGACAAAAGTAACTGACACTGACGGAAGTCTTCTATAGTTGATCCGGGGGAGCGTTGCGATCAAAACATGTTGAGGTAGGGATCATACCTTCTTCTATCTAATTTGTGCATCATGTAGGGTGGGTATCCTCTTGTTTTCATGAGAAACAGTGGAACCTCTAAATAAAGATAATAACTGGTTAATGAACGAGGTTGGGAAGTTTGTGATTGCTGTTAATTTAATTTTTATATCCTGTGATTATGTTGTGAAATGAATAGTCTTATGCCTTCTGAAGATAACAGTCGTTGGGGGCCTTTGCTTGAGCAATTAAATGTTTCCCTTTCTTTATAGACTGTTTATGTGAATGGATCTTTGTGGAATGTGGAAATTTGTTAATCATGTAATGTTCTCTAATTAAATGAAAATAATGAACCATTGTGTGATCACCCTTGTTAAACAAAATGGAATAATGAACATGTGGTTTTTGGCATGGTTATGTGGCTTGTGATGGGGGTGTTTTGTGGGTTGATGTGGATTAGGTGGGTAGAGGGGCTACAATAAATGGTTTTAAAGGTAAAATAATGATAAAGCTGCTTTGGTGTAGTTGTTGTTTTGGTGGTTGGCAGCGGGGCTGCAGGGATAGGTTTAAATGTGAACGTGCTATGGTTGTGAATAATAAATAAAAAGAGGAAGAGTTAATGAATGGTGGGGAGTGGTAATGGAATAGGTTTAATAATCAAGGGGTTGGTTGGTTTATAAGAGGGACTTGGTTGTGTTGCTTGTGTTTTCCAGACATGATTTGTTGATGGGAGGGATATGCTTTAAAAACGATCGATGTGGTTGGTTGTTGATAGTTGCCCAGTAGTTAAGGAACTAATAAACTAATTCTATTGAAATGTGAAAACATAAATTGGGTAGGAGTTGTTTGTTGTATGCATGCTTCGTGGTAGCAGTGCCAAGGCACGTTCTCAGTTTCTCTATTTAGAAGCCATAGGTTGGGCTGAGTGGTTTATATATATATATATATATATCAGTATCTTTTGTGAATTTATTGCACCCCACCCATGTTGAACACTTAGTGCCAAACACTCCCATTTCATGGGAGATGGTGTTTTCCCCATAGTTACTAGCTCCTTCTTGCTACTTCTCCCCTCGGCTGTGATGGGTTTAGGAGACCTTTCACCCAAGACTCTTTTGGTAGGTTTTTATTGGGTTGGTTTTAGCCCAAGACTCATTGGGAAGGTTTATAGGCTATGATGGCTTGAGGCGACCTTACACCAAAGACTCCTCGGGTAGGTTTCGATTTAGTCCTAAGTGTGTGCGGGCGGGGTACGTGGTGGAGAGGCCTAGGTGTGCATAGGCGGGATACGTGTTTTTGAGGGCCAGGTGTGCGTGGGAAGGATACGTGTTAGTGAGGCCCAGGTGTGTTCGGGTGGGATACGTGGTTGTGAGGCCCAAGTGTGTGTGGGCGGGAAGAGTGTGGCAGCGTCAGGACGTTCATCATTTGGAAGAGTAGCTAACTAATGGGGAATGGTGCAGGGTACCAAATACTCTTGTTCTAATATACTAATACCTATTGTGTTGTGGTTTTGGTGAGTGTGGATAATGATGTTGGGTGGATAGAATTCCATGCTAGGTTACTTCTGTTGTTCTCACGGGACATTAGGATGTCTCCCCACTTGTGCACGAGAGATTTAGGTTTTCCCTACTGAGTATACTTGTATTCTCACCCTACGTTCACTTTCAGGTTTCCAGGAGGACTACCAGGGCCGTGCGGGACCCTACTAGTCAGATAGTTGGAGTTCATGTAGTTGTTGTACTCTTTTTTTCTTTTGGTATTGTACTTTTGAGCTTTCTTATACATGTACCTTGTTATAAAATTGTTCAAACATGCATGTGGGCTTGGTTTGGGTTTATTTATATACAGTTTATCTTTTCCTTTTTGGTGTTTTACTTGTCCTATTTCTCGATCGTAAAATAATAAAAAGGGTAATGCCTCCCATATTTGTGAGAACTCATACCCTTGATGCTAGTCACCTTCCAAGGGCCTACTAGAGGCAGGAATCAGGGGTCATAACCTATCTTTCACCATTTCCAGCTCAGGAGGGGCATCTTTGGTGGGAGGGGTCATGACAAGAGAGGCCCGTGGACGCGGGCCTCAGTTTCCTCCATGAGGCGCCTGCAGTCGCCGCGGATCTCCAGCCCAACCGGCAGTAGCCAACCGGTTCCACCAATCGAGCGGCCTGCACATCTGGCCACGGCTCGGCCAGGACACCCACTTCAGTTGCAACACGCGACGCGAGGACATAACTCCTCTTTCGCGTGGCATGACAATGCCACACATTTTTCCGGTGGCCATCCCATCACCAGTCGACATTGCTTCGCCGTTGTCTCTTCCTCCAGTGGCGTCGTCGTACCGCCACCATTGTCAGATAACAATTATGACAAATAGGGATGGTTGGGCTGTGTTCATGCTGTCCGAGACCACCTATTTACGGTGATATAAATCAAAAATTCACCTATCGTAATTTTAATAACGAAGATCGGGTATGAAAACAATTCAAACCCCTACCTTAATTTCGGTGCTCAATGACGGAGTCGCGGAAGACGGTCGTCGAGGAATAGCGACGTTCACCCATCAATTTTAGAAGAGGAAGAGAGGTACTCCTTGTTGGTGACGTTCTTCGCAGGTGATGTCTTCTCCTTTGACACTGATGAAGGTCGTTAGAGATGTTGTGGGTTTGGCTTCCCTTTTTATTCCTCAGTTGAAGAAGGAGAATAAGTTTCTTCATGTTCATCGGTGATGTGGAGTATTCATCGTCGAGAGGACGGTGTTCTTCCAAGAGTTCTCCTCCTCCTCTTAGTTCTCCCAACATGTTTATTCCAACCAAAATAAAAGAATACAATCCCCCATTTTAATGTTGGCATAATGAATTAAAACGAATTCAAAAACATAAATAATTTATTATGTTGTTTCACTTAATTAATTTCATGGTGTTGACAATAATTCGAAGGGATTCAAGAAATTAAAAACAAGGGTGTGTTAGCCCATTAATGGTAAGTCAAATATTTAAGTTGGTTCAAGGGGAGTTGATGAGTTCAAGCTTCTGTGGGCCCCACCCCATAATATCATTCCATGGGAGGTTATGTGGAGGTGGGACACACTTCCAACAACGCTTTGGAGGATTAATATTCCATCCAAATAACAATTATGTAACACATACTTTTTATTTATTTATTAAGAATCCCCAAAATAAAAATCTTCTCTCGATAAAACGCAACTACGGTAATGGTATCCTTATGCGAATATCGGCGCTGCATGTTCATCGGTGTCCTCATATATCAATTCCAATCACTGGTTAAAAATATAAAAATCCCACACATATGTTTACTGAACGTGCATCAACAAAACATCAGAAATTGATTTCGGGCACACTGTGCCTCAGAATCTAGCATCGTCAGAAATTGAAGACTCGGAAAATTAACATGTATTTAAGAAAAAAATTTCCCTGAAATTTCTAAGTCTTTAAATTATCTGCAACATAGGGCTTTACATCCCCAAAATCTAAAACACACGCTAGGGAAATAAATTGGGATATTGAGCACGCATCTGAGAGTTCTGCTCCCGTGTCCTCTTCCAGAGGTTCTCATGCTTCCAGCGAATGCACACTAGAGGAATCGACCATCCACATAGGGTCATATCCTATCTCCACTGTAACCTCTATGAAATTCACATTATCTTCGATTTCCATCTCCCAATGTTGGATGATATGTGACAGGTCGTACACGTATCTCCTCAGCTGGGAAACATGGAAGTTATCGTGCACCGGGTGCAACTGAGGTGGAATGTCCAGGTGGTAAGACACCTTTCCTACTATGATGAGAACCAAGAATGATCCAATGAATCACAGAGATAACTTTACGCCTCGACCAAATCTCCTAGACCTCATCGAGGTGAGACCCATAGGAAGGAACGGTAGCCATCCTCGAACTCCAGTGGTCTCCATATCCTATCATCATAGGACTTCTACCTGCTCTGTGCAGTCTTCATCCTCTCCTGGATGATTGTCACCTTCTTCGGTGTTGCCTATACCATCTCTGGTCCTACAAGTGCTGACTCCCCTAGGTCTGTCCAGTAGAGAGGCGATCTGTAGGGTCGACCGTAAAGTCCCTCTTAAGGTGTCATCCCGATGGTGGAGTAGTAGCTGTTGTTATACGCACACTCTACCAACGGTAATTGATCATCCCAGTTGTGACTGAAGTCGAGGAAGGAGCATATATTCTAGAGTCTGAATGGTACTCTTAGTATGACCATTTATCTGAGGATGGAAGCCGGTGCTCAGGAGAAGATGGGTCCCAAAAGACTCCTATAACCCCATCCAAAACCGGATAGATAAATGAAAATCCTAATCGGAGACAATCATCAATTGAATACCATGAATCCATATGATATCTTGTACTTAGAGGCGTCAGAGGATCACTTCTGAGCACTTCTATATAATAGGTAGGAAGTGGGACGACATGATGAGTTGGTCGACAATCACCCATATAGAGCCCTTCCCATGGATGTACGTGGATTCCCCATCTCTAAATCCATGTATATCCCATCCCACTTCAACTCTAGTACCTATAAGATCTGAACCAAGCATGCTGTTATCTGGTGCTCCACCTTCACTTGCTGACAAGTGAGGCATCATGAAATAAACTATGCTACATCCTTCTTCATACCTGGCCATCAGTGCTGTCATCAAAGTTCCTGGTACATCTTCCCCACTTCTGTATGTACCTCTAGAGTGGATGTGTGATACTCCCTCAACACATACTCTTTATTTGAAACTGGTACCATAATATGTCCTTTGAAGAGAATGATGTGCTCCCCACCTTTAGAAAATCCTTCTGGTGCCAGCCCAGAGGATATATGAGCATGTCATGTATCGCAGTCACATTCTTCATTATGTGCCTCTATGACTCACTGAAGAAGTTGGGGGGTGACTGTGAGAGACTGTAGAAAGGCTACTCCATCTCTACCAACAAAAGATATTTGCAATGCGGCTTGCTGCTTCGTCGCCTCTCATAGCAGCCGAATGCCTTATCTTCTGCTAAGAGCATCATCACAATGGTCCCCTTCCTTGGTGTATAGACTATATCAATGTCATATTCCTATAGGAACTCAAGCCATCACCGTTGTCTCTGGTTCAGGTCGTTATGAGAGATGATATACATTAGACTATGGTGGTCATATTAGACTCCAGAGTGCTTCCCAATAAGATAGAACTGCCACATCTTCAAGGAGAAGTCCACTACTGTTAACACCATGTCATGGATAGAGTAGTTATGATCCTGTTGTATCTTCTGACAAGAACCATATGCTATCACTACTCGCTCTTTCATTAGGAAAAACCGGAGTATGGTTCTCTGATGCATAAAAACAAACTATATACCTAATGCCTTCCTCTGGAAGCCTCAGAATAGGGGCACTGTTCATCCTCCTCCTCAGCTCCTGAATGCTATGCTGGCATCTTCATGACCACACGAAGGGTTTCCACCTCATTGTCAATGAAAAATATATTCTTCACCTCTATAGATGTATGGAAAAAATATCTGATAGTACCTTTCCAGTCACAAAAAATTACTCCCCTACGTCACACTCCTAGGTGGCTCACAAGCATGTACGGCTTCGATCATCGCTAGATCCACTAAAACTATTGAACCAGAGATGATGTGTCCCACAAAGTGAACCTCTTGAATCCAGAACATGCACTTTGAGAGCCTACCGTAATGATGGTGCTCTCAGAGTGTGTCCAGTACTACCTATAAATGGAAGGCGTGCTCCTCCTTAGTAGTTGAGTAAATTATTATGTCTTCATGGAAGAATACGACAAAATGATCGAGGTAAGGATGGATGATCTTATTGATGTGACTCATGAACACTGATGGTTATTCGGTTACACCGAAGGGCATAACCATGAACTCGTAGTGGCCATACCAACACCTAAAGGACTTCTTCTACACATCCTTATCTCGAAATCTGAGCTGGTTCAAGCTTGACCTGAGGTCTATCTTTGAGAACCATCATTCTCCCTTGAGCTGATCAAAGAGGTCGTCAATCCTTGAGAGTGGGTACTTGTTCTTGACGATCACTTGATTCAGGCGACGATAGTCGACACAAAGTCACATGCTCATGTCCGCCTTCTTGGAGAACAAAATCGTAGAAGCCCAGGGTGAAACACTAGGTCAGATAAATCCCATCCCCTGTAAGTCCTCCAGCTGTACCTGCATCCCATGAATTTCGGCAGGAGCTATCCAATATGCTGGAGTAGATATTGGTGTCATCATAGGGCACATTTCCATGTAGATTTATACCTCTCTGCAAGGATTTAGTCATGGAACATCATCAGGAAAAACATCATCATAATGATCCACCACAACAGAAAAAATCGGACTCCGCACGTCAACCGATCTGAGGATGAGACTAGACAACTGATTTTTGATCGGCTAACACCTCCTCTGCGTAAG
The DNA here is from genome assembly GCA_963277665.1 of Viscum album. NCBI lineage: Eukaryota > Viridiplantae > Streptophyta > Magnoliopsida > Santalales > Viscaceae > Viscum > Viscum album. Next base: position 407,157,249 of record OY728128.1, on the reverse strand, counting down.
ACCATCTTGCACTGCAAAGGCTCCCATATAACCGGTGAAGGTGTACATGGTCCCATCCGTGTGGATACTCACACTTTTCACCTAATACAGTTAATCTGAGCATGAGTTGTGGATAACTAGTCTATAACCAAGATGACTTCATAAGGCCTCGACGCCGCTACATGAAGATCCCAACTGAAGCTCTCGTCTCATAGAGTAATCTCACACTTCGGGAACCATTGTGTAATCATCGAGTCATCTCATGCAAGAGTCTCCAGCTGTAAGGATGAAGCCAATGACCCAATCAAAATCTCTTAGCTCCGAACAAGGGAAGTGACAATATAAAAATGACTCACACCTGTTTCTATAAGTACAACAGCATGGGTGGATTATACATATATAGTACCTAAAATCTTCTCAGGTGAGTTGTGGTTGTAGGCCTCGACTACCTGGAGCTGATCCCACCCCTATTTACCAACTCCTTGTGGTCGCGGTAGACCTCCTAGTGGTGGTGGTGGTGGTAGGGCCTCAAATCGCCATCCACCACCTGCTGCTCGGCTAGATCCTCTGCCACGTCCGCCTGCTCCCAGTGGACCACCACGATCGAAACATTACCTCTTTCTATTAGTTTTCTATACTTTCTGCTTCTCCTCAACATGGTGGTTCTGGCAGTCACGATCCATGAGGCCCTACCCACTGCATGAAAAGCACTCCCTACCCCTCGTATAGTTGGCTCTGTCTCATGTTCCCCGCACAACTGAACATGTACCCTGGGATCGCCCACCTTTTGTTCTGGTCCGCATGGACCTATGCAATGCCTTTTTATGTAACAATGGAGAGTTTTATGAGAAATATTTTCTTTTAATGTTACATAAATCATCAAAGAAATCTTTCACTACACAGAACACTAGCTTGGATTACTTCACACGCAATCACTACCTTCATTGATATCTTGCGTTGTACGCAATACCGAGTTTCAAAAAACAACGACATGCTATTAAAATATTATTAAAACTAGCCTTTATGAATTGTAATATCCACTTTTTGAAATTTTGTTATTTTTATTTTTCAAAACAGACTTCATTTTTGGATTCAGAATATCAAAATTAGCCTAGGGTGAAATTTTTGTATTTTTCTGAAAACATTCAATTATTTATTAATTGTGAAAACACTGGGTTACTATTTAAAAACCAACTTTTTATTTAAATAATTATTTATTTTTATTTAATTTTTTTTAGGTCAAAATTTATACATAATACCTATATAAGTTCAATGCAATTCATGGGAGTCATTTTATAATAATTTTAGATATATATAAATTTTATTGAACTTTTCACCGTCTTTTACCCACCTCCTTGGAAAATATACAAATTCACAGAAAACATAATTTTACCTCTTCTGTGAGTGGAATTTCAAATTTCCGAGAGAAACAATTGATGTCAGTATGTAAAATGTGGTTCAATGAGATGAAAATAATTTTTCATGAATAGTACATTTTTTACTTTATTTACCATGGTTAAGAGTAAATAGGGTAAATAAGGGTAATAATGATATTATTATTACCCTAACACATGTCCTAATTCTATTGGATAATTGTAATTCAACCAAAAAAACCTGAGAAATAAAATATGACCATTTAGGCCCACTTGGATTAGATTAGGACTTTTAATATTAATTTATTTAAAGAAGGGTTTAAATAGATGAAATCAAAGTTTAATAAGTAAATCATTTTTAATATAGGGTTATAGATAAGTAAAATTCGACTATAAATATTCATTAGAAAGTTAAAATTATTTCCTACATAATTGTATTTTATTTGTAATTTTTAGGCATTAAATAATTTAATTTATTTATGATACAAAAATGATGCAGTAATTATCTTATTAATGAAATATTGACATAATTGATGTTATAAATACCTAAATAAATGTAATTTGAGAATTTTTATGAATTTCAATAAGATAGTCTTGTCAATGAGTCTTAACTACTTTGAAATGATTTTCTATGATAATGTATGTATGCCACAATGCTTCATCTTTTAAGTTATGATTATTGTAATTACATTTCAATACCATGATTTATCCAATGTTATGAAATAATGATCTCTTTTGCAGGGTATGATTTCCAAAATGTTATGTTCTTATGAATTTTTTGTGATTGATATTTTCTTTGTTTACCATTAATGATCATTTGAGCTCACCCTTTTGTATGTTATTATTTCCCAGGTCAGGAAAAACGTTTTTAAGTATGATATGCCAAAACGGACTATAGATATGATAAAATAAATGGGATAGAGTGTAGATGCTTTATGAACCAGTTGTTTATGTTTCCCAGTTTCTAAAGACACTATACCTATACAGTCCTTTCCTGGTTTTGTTATATATTGTAATAAGTGTGCTTCAATTATGAAGTAATAACAATGTATGTAATGTATGGGTTGTTATATTCTACTTCCAGCTGTAGAGGAATCTGCTATGTGTCACCATGTGGTGGATCTCGCTGTTGGTGTTTGATCTGCAAAAAATAATTCCTCAAGAAGAGCTCGCTCCAGCACCCCTGCCTGTGTCGGGATGCTGAGGGAGATCATTGAAGCCCTGATCTCATGCCGTAATCTCTGCTTGATGATCCAGGCCATGAAAAATGGTTCCCTCATCATATCTGTGGAGTACCTCAAAGGGTCGGTGAACCTCATTGACTTCTTAGCTATTGTCATGTAGCCCTGCTACAGATGAAGTATCTCTTGAATATGCACCACATAAAGGGTGGCTGGAAAAAACTCGGAGCGGAAGAGACTCTCAAAGTCCACCCGAAGTAATGATGCCTCGTCATGCACCTGGAGCATCAGGCTCCACTATCTTACTGTTGCTGCATGCAAGATACTCACTGCAAGGATCACTATAAGGTCGCCAGGTGTCCATACCAATATGAAAACTCTCATGATAGCGTCCATCCAATCCTCAGCTGCTTGTTGGTTCATATCTCCTCGGAACCTGTGTGGCCTCTAGCACTGGTACTCATGCAACACTCTCAGGAAGAGTTCTCTTTGTGTTGCTGGATTTTGTCGTATCGGTGGTCCAGCGGGTAGTGGTACTGCTAGTACCTCCACTATGATGGGGCCCTGCACTAAGCCCTCGTCGCTCAGTGGGATACCATCTTGTACATAACTCAGATCCCAAGCTAGGTGCCATCGTGGGGACATCCTGAAAAGAAAGAATTTGTTTCATGGTCAAAACAACATACCTGGTTAGAAGACACAATGTAATCATGAATAAATATTTTCAAAGAAAACACACATGCAATCAGTGTTTTCGTACACTTAGTCGAAAATCAGAAGTCAGGGTCATAGTGTAGGGATATGTCGGCCGCCAAACCAACACCTGTTTCCCTAAACTGATAACCACACCCAAAACACTAAATACTATTACTATTAAATGAATCCAAGACCATGTTATATGGTAGAACCGACACCTCTGATTCCAATTTGTCACAACCTGTCCTCGAGGCCCATGCCGTTACTACCCCATGCCCACCTTCCATAGTCCAGGGGCGGGGACTAGCACCAAACATGAATCCTTGATAAAAAGGGAAGGCATTTCCTTTAATCCTAATACACACACAGTCAGAACAAAACCAGTAGAGGCTACAAGTACTAAAATAGGAAACTAAGGTGTGATGAAATTAAATGGGCCTGTATACAAACTCAACTGAACAACAAGAACAAGTACATGTAAAACGGGAAAAAAATACCCTCGATCATCTACTAGGGAATCCTACCTGAAGGTTAGGTACAAAAAAAAACTCGTTTCTACACTACGTCCCATTTAGTCCAGCTCCGAGCGGCCTCTTGTGTGTCACCCTCATCCTCAATCACTATTGTCATTCATCTGTATAGAACACAACACGGTGCGGGTGATGTATATACAAGGATGAGTATAACAATACTCAGTATGGGACCCCGAGACACATGAAGTTCTCCAAGATTTTACTACGAATAATCCATGAAGAAAGATACGATCATGATGTATCATCCATACCTATTCAGGTAAATTTCCATACATATTCATAAGTTACCAATCACAGTCTGGATACAACACATGAGCCCAAGAAAAACCCATTCCATAATCAAAGAAAATTAATCATCTCAATGATTTGATTGAAATTAAAGACTCAGCTCACAGAGGTATAAAACTCAAAAAGATAGGTAGTGGTGATCAGATGCCGTCACTGATTAATCTAAGCTATCGGACCAACATAGGATATATGACCAGCTATGTTGTTGAATCCACATAGGATACAGAACCATCTATTCTATCAGACCCATAAAACATATAGGAACAAAAGTCAGAACAATCTGTCCCACATAGGATAATATAACAGTAGTCATCGATGTCGAACCCTCGGAGGTTTCAGGTACATTAGTCTTCACAGTTGAACCAACATAGGATTCTGGTACTGTAGTCATCGTAGCCAGCTCTATTGTTATTGCATACAACATGCTGGATTCCGGAAGGGTCTAATAAATGATCCAAGTGTTGATACATCAAAAATCATAAAGTCTTAGTTTGATGTATCCCATATTTCAATCTCATCAATGAAAAACTAACGTGATAGACGATGCATCAAGTAGATGCCCAGTCTGAGAGTTATTGGCCTTTCCTTTCCAGGGGCCCTGTTGGATTTATGCTTGATCCAAACTCGGCCGATTAAAAAAAAATTTGAAAAAAATTTACAGTATCACAAAATAACTGCATAATTGTGAGGGTCCCAGTGTCGCAGATGATGCATCTATCAGATACACGGTCTATGAGATATTCACATTAAGCGAAGTCGGGACTAGCCGATCAAGCCCAGTGGGCTATCGGGTTGGCCCGAACTGGCTCAATGGGTCTGACATAGCGGGAAGGTCGGCCCTAGACAGTGGGGCGCGGCCCACCTACGGACCTGGCCCTTACTGCAGGATGGTCAGGTTCACCCAGCAGTGCAGACCGGCACCACCAATCCTCTGCTCGACCGACCTTTGCCACCCGATTCTTATCAGGGAACACGACCTGCTTGTGTGTCACGGTTCATCCCCCGAGGAGCATGCAGGTGCCATGCTCCTCCGACACAGTCGGCCGGTTCACATAGAAGAGTGGATACAGACGCAGGATGCAGTTTCTCTAGCTCAGTGACTACGAGCACCAAAGTTCTCATGCCCAGCCGGTAGTAGCCGACAAGTTCTGCCAGCCGAGCAACCTATACAGCAGGCCGCGTCCTTTTCTACACAGCCAGCGGGTCAGTTTCGGCTTCCTCCGTTGCGGCCCAGCCTGGCTGCATCCTTGGGTTCCAACACGCAGCGCGACGACTTCTCACAGCCTTTTCGTGGCATGATGGTGCCACCCCTCTTTTCAGCAGCCTTGAGCTGCCATTTTTCTCGTGGCCTGCACGTCACCAGCTATCGTTGCTTCGCCGTGGTCCATTCCTCTGACAGTGTCGCTGCACCACCATCATAGTCAACATTAAAGAATGACAAAGACATAGGGTCGGGCTGATTTCGTGCGTTCCGAGGCCACCTCGTTTCAGTGATATAAATCGGCAATTCGCATACCATAATTTGAATGATGAAGAACGAGTATAAAAACAATTTAAACCACTACATTAATTTCGTTTCTCAACGACAGATTCACCAAAGATGGACATCACATAATGGAGGCATTCTCCTGGAAAAGTCGTAAGAGGAAGAGAGGTACTATTCGTTGGCGACGTTCTTCATGGGTGTCGTCTTCTCCTTTGATGGATATGATGGTCGTTGGAGATGTCATGGGCGTTTCTTCCCTATCCATGCCTTGGTTGAAGAAGTAGAATAAGTTGCTTCACATTCATCGGTGACATTGAACATTCTACATCAAGAGGATGGTGTTTTTCCAAGAGTTATCCTCCTCTATTTAGTTCTCCCTACAAGTTTATGGAAACCAAAATAAAAGAATAAAATCCCCCATTTCAAAGTTGGCATAATGAATTCAAAAAATTCAAACACACAAAAAATTAATTAAGTTGGTTCACTAAATTAATAGCATGGAGTTGGAATGGATTCGAAGGGATTCATGAAATTAAAAACAAGGGTGTGTTGGCACATTAATGTGAAGTCCAACACTTATAAGGGTTCTGCGGAGTTGAGGGGTTTGAGCTCGTGTGGGCCCCACCACATAATATCCTCCCATGGGAGGTTATATGGGAGTGGCCCCCACCTCCAACATCCCTTTAGAGGATTAAACATCCAACCAAATAAAAATTATGTCACACATAATATTTATTTAATTTATTAATAATCAAAAAAAAAACATCTGCTCTCGATAAAACGAAACTGCGGTATAGGTATCCTTATGCGAATACCATCACTGCGAGTTCATCGATGTCCTCAGATTTCAATTTTGAGCACCTAATTAAATGATAAAAAATCTTGCTCATATTTTTAAAGAACGTACCTGAACAGAACATCAAAAATTGATTCCAGGCACAAAGTTCCTCAGAATCAGGCGCTGTCAGAAACCGCGGACTTGGAAAAATCTCAAGTATTTATGAAAAATATTTCTATGGAATTTTTGGGTTTTAACATTCTCTCCACTTCATGGTTTTACATCCTAGTAAGATACAAAACACACTAGAGAAAACAAATGGGGATATTGAGCACGTATTTGAGCCTTCCGCTTCCATGTGCTCTCCTGGAGGTTCTCGTGCTGGTAGTGAATGCAGACAATGGGAATCGACTGTTCAAGTAGGACATGATCCAATAAATCCTCAATCTCCCCTAGATACTCTGTGAATTTTTCCCCGTCATTGATTTTCATCTCCCAGTGGTCGATGATATGGGACGGGAAGTGCACATATATCCTCATCTAAGATACATTTTAGACGTCATGCACTCTATGCAACTGAGGTGGAAGGGCCAAGTGGTAGGACACCTTGGCTACTCAAATGAGAACCAAGAATGGTCCAATGAATCGTAGAGATAACTTGTCACCTTCACAAAATATTTGTAGACCTTGTTGAGGTGATACCCAGAGGAAGATGTTGTCTCCATCCTCAAACACTAGTGGTCTCTGTCTCCTATCAGCATAGGACTTCTGACAACTATGTACAGTCTTCAAACACTTCTGGATGATTTGAACCTTATTTGTCATAGCATGTACCATCTATGGTCCTACAAGTGCTGACTCTCCTGGGTCTGTCTAACATAGAGGCGATCTGCAGGTTCAGCCATAATGTTCCTCGTAAGGTGCCATCCCGATGGTGGAGTAGTAGCTGTTGTTATAAGAAAACTCTAATAGGTGTATTTGATCCTCCCAACTGCAACCCAAGTAGAGTATTCATGCATAGAGCATGTCCTTGAGAGTCCAAATGATCCTCTCAGTCAGCCCATCCTTCTGAGGTTGGATGGAGGTTCTCAAGCAAAGCAACGTCCCGAAAGCCTCCTGTAACACCTTGAAAAGATGGGAAGTGAAATGAGCATCTCGATCAAAGATTATCATCAATGGAAAACCATGAATCTCTATGATCTCATCTTCATAGAGGATTCTCATGCTCTCTACTGAGGCCAGCTCTATGAATAGTAGAATGTGGGCCGACATGGTGATTCTGTCAACAATCACCCGAATAGTGTCATGACTCCTGGATGTACTTGGATGTTCCATCCAGAAATAAACGGATATCCTATCCCACTTCCACTTCTTGGACCTCTAAGGGATGAACCATGATTGCTTGTACCGGGTTCTCTAACTTCACTTGCAGATACATGAGGCATCGTGAAACGAACTCTGCTACATCCTTCTTCATACCAGGCCACCGATGTTGTCGTCGAAGGTCCTGGTACATCGTCGCCACTCATGGATGTACTGCTAGAGGGAAAGTGTGAAAATCCATCAACACATCCTCCTGAAGTGCAACTGGTACCATAGTACATATTCTGTAGATAATCACATGCCCCCCACCTTCAGAAAATCATTAGGGTTCCAGCCCTGAGGATATCTGATCACGTCGTGTCTCATAGTTAGTCTCCTCATGTTGCACCTCTCTCACTCGCTGATGAATTGGAGGAGTGACTGTGAGAGACTATAGAAAGGAAACTCCATCCCTATCAATAAAGGATATCTGTAATGCGGCTAACTGCTATGTCACCTCTCCTAGTAGATGAATGTCTGATCTCCTTCTAAGAGTATCAGCTACAACTTTCCCCTTCCCAGGAGTATAGACTATCTCAAAGTCATATTCCTGGAGGAAATTGAGCCATCATCACTCTTCGGTTCAGTTCATTCTGGGAGAAGATATACATGAGACTCCGGTGGTCAGAGTATCCTATAAAGCACTCACCCACAAGATAGTGCTTCAACATCTTCAAGGAAAAGACCACTGCTACTAACACTAGGTCATGGGTAGTGTAGTTCTGCTCGTGCTATCTCAGCTGACAAGAACCATATGATATCTCTGCTCGCTCCTGTATCAGGACACACCCATGTTTGGTCCCTGATGCATCATAGTAAACTACGTACCCAACACCTTCCTCTGGATGCCGCAGAATGGGGGAACTGCTCAACCTCTGCGTCAGCTCTTAAAAGATCTGCTGGCATCTCTCTGACCACACGATGGGTTTCCCATTCATTTTCAATGATAAAAGTGGTATTGAATCTCTGGAGAAGTCTGGAACAAATCTCTGATAGTACCCGTACTATCCCAATAAACATTGCACCTCCGTCACACTCCTAGGTGGCTCTCAAACAAGTACTGCCTATGCCTTTGCTGGATCCACTGCAACTCCATCCTCTAAGACGACTTTTCCCATGAAGTGAACCTCTTGAATCAATAACTGGCACATTGAGAGCTTACCATAATAATGGAGCACTCTGAGTGTGTCCAGTACTACCCACAAATGGTAGGAATTCTCCTCCTCAATAGTTGAGTAAATCAGTATATCTTCAATGAAGACTATGAAAAAACGATCAATGTTAGGCTGTATGTTCCTGTTCACGAGACTCATGAACACTTCTAGTGAGTCCGTTACACGAAAGGGCATATCCAAGAACTGGTAGTGGCCATTCCACACCTGATGGTCATCTTCTACAGATCATTGCCTTAATCTCTGAGATGGTGATGGCTTGACTGGATGTCTATCTTCGGGAACAATCTTGCTCCCTTCAGATGATCAAAGAGGCCGTTAATCCTCGGGAGTGGGTACATGTTCTTCACGGTCACCTTATTCAGGCGACGGTAATCGACACATAGTCACAAGCTCCCATCCGCCTTATTTTCAAACAAAATCAAAGAATACCGGGGTGAAACATAGGGTCAGATAAATCTCTTCCCCTATAAGTCCTCCATCTATAACTGTAGATCACGAAGCTCGGTGGGAGCCATCTGATATGCTGGTGTAGATATTGGTGTCATCCCGGGGTACAGTTCAATGTAGATTTCTACCTCTCTACCAAGATGTAGTCATGGAACATCGTTAGGAAATACATCATTGTACTGATCCACCACAACATTAAAACTCAGTCTCTTTACATCAACCACTCTAAGGATGAGACTAGACAACTTATGTGTGATTAGCTTCCCCATTCCATGGGTAAGTCCATCTGAAGCTGTAAGGGCTCCCTTCTTACCGGTGAAGGTGAACCTGGTCCCATCTGTGTGGATACATCGCACTTGGTGCCTAATACAGGCAATCTGAGCCTTAATTGTGGTTAAGCAGTCTATACCCAAGATTACATCATAAGGCCTCAACACCGCTACAAAAAGATCACTTCTAAAACTGTCACCTCCTATTGTAAGCACTAGGTTTCCAGACCAGTGCATAATCAACGAGTCTGCTCCCATAGGAGTCTCTAGATGTTAGTATCGAGCCAACGAATCTGTCAGAATATTCGAGCTCTGAACAAATGCAGTGGAAATAAAATAATGACTTGCACCTGTATCTATAAGTATAGCCGAAGGTTGGAGTAGACAAAAATAGTACATTGAAAAATCTCAGGTGCACTATGGTCATAGGCCTTGACTGCACAGAGCTAAGCTTGCCCTTGTCTACCAGCTCCCTATGGTTTGGGTGTACCACATGGTGGTGGTGGTGGTAGGGCCACAAATCTTCATCCACCACCTGCATCTCGGCCATCTCCTCGGCCATTTCCACCTTCTCCCGCTGAACCACCATGGTTGAAACTTAGCCGCTTCCTGGGATGTCCCTCTACTATCTGATGCTCATCTGCATGGAAGGTCCAGTAGTCACAAGCCATGTGGCCCTGCCCGCTGCATGCAAATCACTGCCTGCTCCACGTATAGTTGGCTCTGTCTCATGTGCCACGCACAACCAAACATGTATCATGGGGTTGCCCACCTGACGGCCTAGTCCACTTGGACCTATGTGACATATGCCTACTGCCATCTGCAGAATACTTCTCTATGTGTTTCCCTGTGGTGGGTCTCACTATTGGTGTTTGCTCAGCTAGAAATCTCTTGACAAGAAGAGCTCTCTCCAGCACCCCTTCCAGCATCGGGATGCTGATGGAGATCATCGAATCCCTGATCTCATGACTGAGTGCTTTCTTGACAGTCCGAGCCCTGATTAATGGGTCCATCACCATATTCATGGGGTACTACAAATGTTCAGTGAACCTAGATGACTACTGAGCTACTATCATGATGCCCTGCTGGAGATGAATTAAATTCTGAATCCGCACTGCATGAAGGGTGACTAGAACAAACTATGAGTGGAAGAGACACTCAATGTTCGTGCAGAGTAGTGATGCCTCTTCATGCACATAGAGAATCTGGCTTCTCCATCTTCCTACTGCTGGATGCCGGAGAATCGTGGAATGGATCCCCATAAGGTCAGCTAGTGTCCCAACTAATCTGAAAACTGTCACGACAACCTCCAGCCCATCCTCAACTATCAGTGGGTGCGTATCTCCTCGGACCTTGAGCGGCCTCAAGAGCTGTAACTCATACAAAATTGTCAGTCGGCATGCACTCTCTATCGCTAGAGCAGGTGGTATCGATGGCCCAGCGGGTAGTGGTACCGCTGGTACCTCCGTTGTGATGGGGCCCTGCACCGAGGCCTCGTCGCTCGGTGGGGTACCATCTCGTACGCAACTAAGAACCCTAGATGGCTGCCTTCATGGTTCCATCTTTAAATGAAAAAACTACGCCACGGTATAAAAATTATACCTGTTGAGCAGACACAAATTAATCATGAAGAAAACATTTCAAATTAAACACACATGCAATCAGAGTATTTGTGCACTAAGTCGGATATCAGAAGTCAGAGTCCTAGTGTATGAATATGCAAGCCCCCACACCAATACCAGTTTCGCTAAACTGATAACCACACCCAAAACACTTATCACTATTGTTGTTTAAGGAATCAATGTCCATGATCAAGGTATAACAGACTCCTCTGATACCAATTTGTCATGACCTGTCCTCGGAGCTCGTGCCGTGACTACCCCAATCTCACCTTCAATATTTCCAGGGATGGCGACTAGCACTAAATGTGAATCCCTAATAAAAAAGGAAGGCATTAAATTTAAACATATAACACACAAAGTGTGAAAAAATGTAGTAGAGACAACGAGTAATATAATAGAAAAGTAAGGTGTACTTAAAGTAAATGGTCCAGTATACAAACCCAACTGAACAACAAGTATAAGTACATGTAAAAAGGGAAAAAAGCTCCTGGGTCATCCACCGGGGTATCCTACCTGAAGTGTAGGTAGAGAACTCAAACAAATAATCCCTGTGGTACGTCCCATCTAGTCTAGCTCTGAGCAGCCTCCAATCCATCACCCTCGGCCTCGATCACTACTGTCTGTCGTCTGCACAAAACACAACAAGGTGTGGGGAAGCCCATGTAGGGGTCATTATAACAATACTCAGTACGGGACCTTGATACCCCCAAAGGTCTGCAAGAATCCACTAAGGATAAACCACGAATAAAGATACAATCACAAGGTATCACCCAACCCTACATAGGTATATGACCATACATATACTTAAGTTACCAATCACAATCCGACTTGTAACACTCGATCCCAAGCTGAACCCATTCCACAAATGATGTAAATCAATCATATCAATGATATTGATTGAAATTTAAGACTCATCTCACAAAAGAATACAATTCACAAAGAGGGGTAGATATAATCAGATGTAGTCACTGATTAATCTAAGCTGTTGAACCCACACATGATATAGGACCAGCTAAGCTGCCGGACGGACACAGGATACATGACCAGCTTTTCTATTAGACCCACACAGGATACATGAAAAAAAGTATGAACTGTCTGACACACACAGGATACATGAATAGTAGTCATCGTTCTCGAACCCACGGAAAATTCTGGTACAATAGTCTTCACTGTCGAACCCACATTGGATTCCAGTACAGTAATCGTCGCAATAAGATCTAGGGTTCCCGCCCACAGTATGATCGATTCCTAGAGGGTCCTCTTCTTGAGCCAAGTGTCAATACATCAACTATTATGAAGTCTCAAGTTGATGTATGCCATAGTTCCATCTCATTGAATGCATCCCATCACGATAAACAGGGTGTCAATCAGATGCCTGATCTGAGAGTTATTAGTCTTTCCGTTACAGGGGCCCAATTAGATTTACAGTTGATCCAAACTTGTCTCTTTTCCGAAGAAGTTCAATGGTTACTTAGAGTACCACAAAGGACCATCTCGTCTCGAGGGTCCCAGTGCCGTAGATGGCCCGTCAATCGGACACGTGTTCTAAGAGATATTTTCATTTTAGCAATGTTGGGTCCGTCCCGTCATGCCCAATGGGCTGGCGGGTCGGCCCGACCCGGCTCGGCGGGTACGACCCGGCTGGGGAGTCACCCCGGTGTAACACCACAATCTTCTATTGTACGCTTCTCTTTGAATAATACAGTAGCGTGTGTTTTACGCAATTCGAGTTCTAACACACACCACAACCAATCAAACTTGCTCTTATGAATAGTAATACCCACATTTTGAATTTTTATAAATTTTATTTTTCAAAATGGACTTCATGTTTCGATTCGGAATATCGAACTTAGCCTATGATGAATTTTTGGTTTTTTTCTTACAACATTCAAATTTTGATGAATAGAGAAAACATGAGTTATAATTTAACAACGAATTGTTATTTAAATAATAATTTATTTTATTTAAATTTAATTAAGGTTAAAATATATACATAATACCTATATATGTTCAATGAAATTCAATGGTTTTAGTTTAGAATAATTTTAGATATATGAAAATTAATTTGAACATTACACCATCTTTTACCCACCTCCTAAGAGAATTTGAGAATTCACATAAAACTTAATTTTTCCGCTTTTGTGAGTGGAATTTCGAAAATACAAGAGCCACGGTTAATATCAAGGATTAAAATGTTGTTCAATAAGATAAAAATAATTTTTGTGAATAGTAACTTTTTACATTTATTTACCACGGTTAAAAATAAATTGGGTAAATAAGGGTAAAATTGATATTAATATTAGACCAACACATGTAATAAATCTATTGTCTAAGTATAATTCGACTAAAAAAACCTTTGGAATAAAATATGATCCTCTTTGGTCCACTTGGATTAGATTAGCACATTTATTATTATTCAATTCAATGAAGAGTTAAAAGAGTTAAAATCAATGTTTAATAACTAAAACCTTTTTAATATAGGGTTATATATAAGAAAAATTCAGATATAAATATTAATTAGAAAGATAAAATATTTCCTATATGATGGTATATTATTTATAGTTTTTAGACATTAAATAATTTAATATATTTATTACACAATGGTGATGGAGTAATTACCATATTAATGAAATATTAAAATAATTGATATTATAAATATCCAAAAAAACGTAATTTGAGACTTTTTATGAATTAATATAATTTTATAGGTTAATATGAAAAATTATTATTAGTTATATGATTTTTATTCAATGTAATAATGCTGTTATAAATTTATCAAAAACAAAATACCCAATAGTTCAAAATTGACATAAAAGAGTTATTAAAAAAATATTATATTATTAATTGATATTATATTCCTAAAAATCTACGGTTTGTTAAAAGGACTTATATAATGATAGGCTTATCATTAATGGGTCACTTTGGGGTCTCATGGATGTATATAGTATGTTTATTAACTATATAATATAGAAATACATGTGACATGGTAAATGTCAAACTAATTAATTAAGAGTTAATATTATACGATAAGGTTAATATAATTACCCAAACCTGTATACAATCTATTGTATGATAGGATTTCAACCCATGCCCAACTAAGACTTTGAATAATCCACTTTGGAGATAATAGAAAGCAAATATGAATTTATTATAAAATAATACTTTATGTTTTTCCTAAAGAGCCCATCCTTCCCATTATAAAAGGACCCCACATCTAACAAATTCATCACACATTCAATGTAACAACACAAGAAAAACCATGTTTTGTTTTGATTTGGACATGTTTTATTTTCAATGTCACTCGTTAAGTGAACCAACAAACAACTAATAAGGTATTAATAATAAAATGCATCAAATGGATGCAAAATTCATTTTATTCAAATAAGGAACCTTTCGGCTACAACATCAACTGACCAAACAAGAACGTAAAATAACCGAAAATCCCAACTATGAACCCGATTACAATGATGGGGAGACCGGTTAAAACTACTAAGAGCTTGAGAATGCATTAGGGTTTTTGAGCATCCATCATAAGAAACATGAGGATGGCTGAAGCCACCGCGACCGTGCTCAGCACCAGGGGGATCACACGAACCATCCTTCCTTTTCTCCTTCGGTCACTTAGAGTAAGGGACACCTCGAGACAAGACCCTTTTTATAAGCACACTAATCTGACCGTTGAACCCCAAATGGCTATTAATTCGACTGTTGGTTTCCCAAAGAATCTTATGTTTTATTTTGACTATTGGAAATAAAATGATTTACCCCAAAATAATCGGACTGATAATTGTGTATTTTTCATTAATATTGTAAAGTGTCATCAATGTAAATTTAGTTTTTCCAAAATGATAATTCTATTTTATTTTTCTAAACTACGAAAATTAACATTATTGTTTTCTTTAATTATTCATTTTAATTTGAACAGTTGAACTTTTATTTTCTTTTTATATCAAACATGATGTATTTTTATGAGTTATATATATATTTCATCAAATTAGATATATTATTTCTCTTATAATTCAAAATTTATTAACTATTTTGGAAACTTTGTCAAATTATGGTATTATTTACAAATTTCACATCATTAAGCTTACACAAATACTTTTAAGCAACCTATTTCTTTTTTTATTTTCATAAAGGAGTGTATCCAAATGTTTGCATGAAATTATAAATTAAGATATTTATTATGTAATTCAGAAAAGGAAAAATATATATATATATATTATGATGAATAAATAGATGCTTTCTTTAATTGATTAAATGAACCTTTAATTTAACAAAATATAATAATTATGGTTTAAAAATAATATACTTAATATAATAAGGCCAATAAAAATTATTGGTATTTTAATATAGAATATATATATATATATATATGTTTATATAATAACATGTTTTGATGAAATCAATTTAAAATTTTTATTAACCAATGATTTTTTTGTAATAAAGGTGGTTTAATAATTGAATTCATTAATAATAATAAGAAAATCAATGAATTAATAAATTAATAAGAATATTAACAATGTTTTTTTAAACCTGTTGAATACCCACGTTTCTTCCTCTTTTTTTACACTGCGTCGCACCCCAGCCGTCCGATCCTCTCCCCTTGATTTCAGCCATTGAGTTCTTTAAGTGCCCCGCCAATTCTGGGCCACCTGATCCAGCTTCCTCTAATCCCGGCCATCCACTGTTTTCACATTTTCCTCCTCCGTAGCTTATTCTTCCCTGCGCCCTCCACTTCTTCTTCATTTCGTCGATGTACCAGTAGACGAGGGGGTCATGTTTTTCTCCTATAGGCCGGTGAGTGGCCTGGCTGTCTCATCCTTTCTTCAAGTCGACACCGACCCCGGATGCCACGGCCGACGACTCCCCCCCCCTCCCTGAAGTCCATCTCCTTCTTTTTTTTTATAAAATCCTTGTTGCACCGAAGGGCTTTCATCCAGATCCTTTGATCTCTCCGACCTCCAGATGATGTCGCTGCTCCGTTCTCCTCTCCTCCTCTCTGTACTGGTAAGGGTCGGACCTTTTTTTTAGTTTATGCAGGCTTTGGTTTTGACTTATATAAATATATAAGTTTAATGTTTATAAGTGTATAACTTCTGTATTCTATGCCGTCAGTTTCTTTTGCTTCGACTACATCTCCTCTCCAAGCAAGGTAAGGGTTGCGTTCTGTTTCTCTTAAGTTTTCTTGAGTTTTGGGTTATGTATATATATAAATATATATATACATGTTATATGCATATGTGTAACTTCTACATTTGTTCTTTCGGATCCCCTTGACTCATCCAATTCTCCTCTCCGAGCAAGGTAAGAAGCATGTTTTTATTTTGGTACGGTTTGGTCATGTTTCAGTTTGTATAAATGTGTAAATATATATGTAAATGTTATAAATGTTTATGGTGTATGTGTGAAACCTGTGCAAACCTAGACTGTGAAATCTCCCTCTCGTCTTAAAGAACCAATTAAGAGTAAGAGTGGAAATCCTCTTATTTGTTACCTAACATTTATGTAAGTTTTATATAGTTATACACTTGTTGTATAATTGTATAAAAAAATATACAGGACCATATAAACCGGTTTTAACTATTCCTATATCCAATCTTGTCAGCCCCTTTGTGAAAACCAAAAATTGGGGGTAAGGGTTCGAAGGTTCTGTTTTTTTTGTGCGGGTTCTTACTTTTCACACCTTATGTTTATATATGTGTATATATATATAAATATATTTACACATATGTATAAGATGATAAATGCAAGTATACAACCTTTCCTCAATGTTTATACCCATGATTTTTCCTTTCACCTATGAAAAAAAAGAGATTTTGAGTAATTGAATGAATGGGTAAAACTATGCAAGAGAATGAAGTATATTGTTGTATATATATACATGTGGTTATGTCAATGTGTATATAAAATAATATGAACTTGGTTCCCTTGTTTTTTACTTTATTACATTATAGCATGATGAAGTTTATGGGTTGGTTGGATTTCAAAATCATTCTTGAAACTGAGAATTTTCATTTCTCACTGCTCTGGATAAATCAGGATTTTTGTCTTGTGAAAATGGTTAGTATGGACTCCTTGAACTTTTAAAAATGCATATATGTATTCATAGGAATGTACTCATGTTTATTTAAACTGCTAATAAAATAGTTTACACAATTATATACCAATGTTCCACAAGATGGACTTGATTATTCACATTGTAACCTCAACTGCCTATTTTAAACACCTATGATATCCATTTATCGTCATATGTGTATGTTATGAATGACCACACATTAATTGGGTATTATGATGTGTGGAATGTTAAGTGTTATGTTTAATTTCTTAAAATACATGTTTTAAAATGATAAGATAACTTTTTATGAGCACGAAGCCTTAGCATGCATGTCATAATGTTTTTTTATGATTAAACTGTTTTCATGTTAAGAACACGTATGTGAAAATGGGGTTTAATTAAGAATATATGAAACCCCATGATTGAATGACCATGTCAAGATATGTGAGGGATGTGTAGGACTTACATGTGATGGGTGCGCCCAGAATTATATATCGCAACAAGAATGATGTGACGGGTGCACCCAAAATTATACAGCACTCCAATGCATTGGGTAAAGCATGAGTCTCATGAGACGATTATGTGCGACAGTCTTGGCAGTTAGCCTTGACTTGAGCTAAGGAAACAGGGTGGGCAGTGAGCCTTGACCTATTAAGTATGTTTTATGGTCTTGACGATAGGACTTGATAAAGTCCAGTATTATACATTCCCTCTGAATATAATGATAAAGGTTAACCAGGGGTTAGTTCAACTAATAGGACAACACCTAGTTGAAAGCTCCCAAGATCATGAAAATGTACTTTATGTAACAAGAACTGTTTTTCATATGGTAAACTATTAGATGATCTGCATTTTACTCATGAACCATGATATGCATGTTTTCCCTGCTTAGCTATAGAATTATTTTTGAATTAATGTAACTTTGTTTTAACATTATGCATTTTTTATTATTCTTATTTTGCGCACTCTGGTCATGTTTACATTAAAGCTCATTTCAAGTACGTGCTTCTTTGTGCAAGTGGTTTTCAAAGAATGATGGATTTAATGTTAGCAAAGTGTTTTATTCTCTTCAAAAGAACATCTTTGAGAAAGGATTTTCTAAAAATATTTTAAAACCCCTTACTGGGCATTTTTGCTCACCCTACCTTTGGTTAAATTTTTTCAGGCATGGTTGATATCTATGAAGTTAATCGGAAGCAGCTAGTTTCCCAGAATCCTGAGCCTCGCGATCTTCTGTAGTAATGAGAAATGTTATTTAATTTGTAATGATGTAATGTTAAATATATCATGTCTCATTAAGCACCCTGGGTTTGGGGGTCACTACAGTTGGTATTTGAGGATGGGTTCAGGAAACTCTGGAAAACCAGGTGATATAAATATATTGCTAAGACTAACTAAAAATGTTATAACTTTCAGATGGATGATGTACCTACCGACCTTTTTTCACTTCCCACTGAGGCTCTGGAGAACATTATATCTCTAGCAAGCTGTGAGAACTTTCCGAATTATGCCCAAAATCGCATGACGTGTAATCTCTTATACGATGTGTCAAACTCAACTAGGGTGCTTAGTCTCTACATGGGATTGGGGATGGATTATCTCCTAATGATGATGACCCAATTTCTCTCTTCTGCATGTCGGGGAAGGTATCATGAAGGACTCTTCCGAGTGTTTACAACTAGAGTGGAATTTGGCACAATGCTTGATAACCCCTTTAAAGAAGCTGATGCTGCTGGAGACCTCCGAGCGGCTTACCTGTGCCAAATTTTGCACTATGGCTTCTGGGGCTAGTTGATGGACTTTGGAGCATTGGAAAATGAGTCCACTCGTGTGTCTCTTAGGAAAGAAGTGTACACAGATGTTTCCCAAATCTACACCCCTCACGCTAAACTCAAGAGGTGTTATAAATGTTCCCATGAGTTTAGTCATGTCTATTCATCCTATGTTTGGTTTGAAGAGTTAGGAAGTTTTTCTACTCTCTGTGGCGTAGGTCTTGTAAACTCAGACTTTGCCGTGTAAAATTTTTCATAAATGGAAGTTCCTTGTTTCCATTCATGTCTTCACCTTATCTATGCTGATAAGAGTTTCCCTTCGATGTTTTTTTTCATATGGCTGGTCAAACAAAGTTATCCTCCCTACCCGATGAGCTAGTAGAAGTCATCATGATCAAGGCATGCATGGTGGATTACCCATCATTTCTCCACCTACAAGAGTCCTACCATCACATTCTCGATTTAGAAAATGGTCCATAGATTCTTTGGTTATGTCAAGAGAATGATCGCGTCTTTCAACTCATCGCTGCTGCTCAACTCCCCTGCTATAGGCGAAGGGGAATGTACATTGAGGGCGTGTTCTAGTGTTTCACTCTGGCACAAAATTTTCCTTCCAGAGCGTGCTTCCTCGTGGCCGCCCAGGATGGCCAGCTCAG
Organism: Viscum album; assembly: GCA_963277665.1. Taxonomy (NCBI): domain Eukaryota; kingdom Viridiplantae; phylum Streptophyta; class Magnoliopsida; order Santalales; family Viscaceae; genus Viscum; species Viscum album. The sequence goes on along the minus strand of OY728128.1, from coordinate 407,137,574 downwards.
TGCAGCCTACATGTTCTAAGTCTTGAACCTCAGTCTCGTCAACCACATCATCACTCTTGAATAACTCGAGCATGAAGTGGTCAGAAGAGTCATCAAATAGTTTATCTACTCGTACGTTTCCGAGCTTTGCATCGCACGAGCCTCCCTTTCGAAGCTCGTGTGCAGTACACACAAACAGGAGTTCAAGGAGCACTGTTCGAGGTGCATCTGGCCTAGGGAAATGGAAGAGCTGTGTGCCAACATTGGTGTCCCGTTAACCGATCCAGATCCACTATTTCGGTATAGTTGTACATATGGGGTTTTCAGTTTTTCTTTTTTTTATGATAGAATTGCGAGGGCGTAATTCTTTGTAGGGGGAAGTAATGTAACAACCCGAGAAAAACCATGTTTTGTTTTGACTTTGACAAGTTTTCTTTTCAATGTAACTCGTTAAGTGAACCAACAAACAACTAATAAGGTATTAATAATAAAATTCATCAAATGGATGAAAAATTCCTTTTATTCAAATAAAAAACCTTTCGGCTACAACATCGACTGACCAAATAAGAAGGCAAACTAACCGAAAATCCCAACTAAGAACCCGATTACAATGATGGGGAGACCGCTTAAAACTACTAAGAGCCCGAGAATGTGGTAGGGGTTTCGAGCGTCCATCATAAGGAACATTAGGATGGCTGAATCCACCGCGACCGTGCTCAGCACCAAGGGGATCACACAAACCATCCTTCCTTTTCTCCTTCGGTCACTTGAAGTAAGGGACACCCTGAGACTAGACCCATTTTATAATCACCATAATCTTACCGTTGAACCCCAAACGGATATTAATTAGACCGTTGGTTTCCAAAAGAATCTTTTGTTTTATTTTGACCATTGGAAATAAAATGATTTACCCCAAAAATATCGGCATGATAATTGTGTATTTTGCTTTAATATTTTGAAGTGTCATCAATGTTAATTTAGTTTTGCCAAAATGATAATTCTATTTTATGTTTATAAATGGAGAAAATTAACATTATTGTTTTCATCCATTATACATATTAATTTGAACAATTGAACTCTTATTTTCTATTTATATCAAACTTGATGGATTTTTATGAGTTATATATATATTGCATCAAATTAGATATATTATTTCTCTTATAATTCGACCTTTATTAACTATTTTGGAAACTTTGTCAAATTATGGTTTAATTTTCAAATTTCGCATCTTTAAGCTTACAAAAATACTTTTAAGCAACCTATTTCCTTTTTTCTTTTCTTAAAAGAGTGTATCCAAATGTTTTCATGAAATTATAAATTAAGATATTTATTATGTAATTCAGTAAAGGAAAAATAAATAAATAAATATATATATATATATAGTATGATGAATAAATCGATGCTTTCTTTAATTGATTAAATGAACCATTAATTTTCCAAAATATAATTAATATGGTTTAAAAATAATATAATTAATATAATAAGGCCAATAAAAATTATTGGTATTTTATAATAGAATATATTTATATATATATATATACATATGTTTATATAATAACATGTTTTGATGAAATCAATTTATAATTTTTATTAACCAATGATTTTATTTGTAATAAAGGTGGTTTAATAGTTGAATTCATTAATAATAATAAGAAAATCAATGAATTAATAAATTAATAAGAATATTAACAATGTTTTATTAAAACCTGTTGAAGAACCGCATTTCTTCCACATTTTTTTGGCACCGCGTCGCACCCCAGCCGTCCAATCCTCTCCCCTTGATCACAGCTGTTGAGTTCTTTAAGTGCCCTGCCAATTCTGGGCCGCCCGATCCAGCTTCCTCTAATCCCATCCATCCACTGTTTTCGCATTTTTCCTCCTCGACAGCTTCTTCTTCCCCACGTCCTCCTCCTCTTCTTCATTTTGTCGTTGTACCAGTAGACAAGGTGGTCCCGTTTTACTCCTCTAGGCTGGTGAGTATCTCGGCTGTCTCCTCCTTTCTTCAAGTTGACACCGACCTCGGATTCCATGGCAGATGACTGCCCCCCCCCGAAGTCCATCTCCATCTTTTTTTTAAAACCCATCTTGCACCGAAGGGCTTGCATCTGGCTCCTTTGATCTCTCTGACCTCCAGACGTCATCGCTGATCCGTTTTACTCTCCTCATCTCAGTAATGGTAAGGGTCAAACCTTTTTTTAGTATATGCAAGCTTCGGTTTTCACATATATAAATATATACGTTTTATATTTATAAGTTTATACGTTCTATATTCTATGCCTTGAGTTTCTTTTTCCTCGACTACATCTCCTCTATAAGCAAGGTAAGGGTCGCGTTCTGTTTCTCTTAAGTTTTCTTAAGTTTCAGGTTATGTATATATATAAATATGTATATACATGTTATATGTATATGTATAACTTCTGTGTTTGTTCTTTCGGATCCCCTTGACTCGTCCAATTCTACTCTCCAAGAATGGTAAGAAGTAGGTCTTTATTTTGGTACGGTTTGGTCAAGTTTCGGTTTGTATAAATGTGTAAATATATATGTACATGTTATATATGTTTATGGTGTATGTGTGAAACCGGTTCAAACCTGGACCGTGAAATCTCCCTCTCGGCATAAAGAACCAATTAGGTGTATGGGGGGAAATCATCTTATTTGTTTCCAACCATTTATGTAAGTTTTATATAGTTATACACTTGTTGTATAATTGTGTACAAAAAAATATACAAGACCATATTAACCGTTTTTAACTATTCCTAGAACCAATCTTGTCAGCCCCTTTGTGAAAACCTAAAATTGGGGGTAAAGGTTCGAAGGTTCTGTATTTATTTTGGTGCGGGTTCTTACTTTTCACACCTTAGGTTTATATATGTGTGTATATATATACATATATATAAACATATGTATAAAATGATAAATGCAAGTATACAACATTTTCTCAATGTTTATACCCCTGATTTTTTCTTTCTCCTATGAAAAAAGTGATTTTGAGAAATTGAATGAATGGGTAAAATTATGCAAGCGAATGAAGTATATTGTTGTATATATATACATGTGGTTATGTCAATGTGTATATAAAATAATATGAACTTGGTTCCATTGTTTTGTACTTTATTACATTATAGCATGATGTAGTTTACTGGTTGGTTGGATTTCAAAATCATTCTTGAAACTGTGAATTTTCATTTCTCACTGCTCTGGATAAATCATGATTTTTGTCTTGTGAAAATGGTTAGTATGGACTCTGTGAACTTTTAAAAATGCTTACATTTATTCATAGGTATGTACTCATTTTTATTTAATGTGCTAATAAAAGAGTTTATATAATTATATACAAATTTTCCCCAAGATGGACTTGATTATGCACATTGTAACCTCAATTGCCTGTTTTAAATGCCTATGATATCCATTTATCATCATATGTGTATGTTATGAACGACCACACATTAATTGGGTATTATGATGTATGTAATGTTAAGTGTTATGTTTAATTTCATAAAATTAATGTTTTAAAATGATAAGATAACTTTTTATGAGCACGAAGCTTTATCATGCATGTCATAATGTTTTTTTATGATTAAATTATTTTCATGTTATGAATACGTATGTGAAAATGGGGTTTAATTAAGAATGTATGAAACCCCATGAATGAATTACCATGTCATGATATGTGAGGGATGCATAAGACTTACATGTGACAGGTGCGCCTAGAATTATATAGTGCAACAAGAATGATGTGACGGGTGCACCCAAAATTATACAACGCTCCAATGCATTGGGTAAAGCAGGAGTCTCATGAGATGATTATGTACGACGGTCTTGGCAGTTATCCTTGATTTGAGTTAAGGAAACAGTGTGGGCAGTGAGCCTTGACCTGTTAAGTATGTTTTACGGTCTTGACGAAAGGTCTTGACAAAGTCCAGTATTATACATTCCCTCTGAATGTAATGATAAAGGTTAACAAGGGGTTAGTTCAACTAACAGGACAACCCCTAGTTGAAAGCTCCCATGATCATGAAAATGTAATTTATGTAACAAGAACTGTTTTTTATATGGTAAACTGTTAGATGATCTGTATTTTACTCATGAACCATGATATGCATGTTTTCCCTGCTTAGCCATAGAATTCATTTAGAATTAATGTAACCTTGTGTTAACATTATGCATTGTTTATTCTTCTTATTTTCCAAACTATGATACTGTTTAAATTAAAGCTCATTTCAAGTATGTGCTTCTTTGTGTAAGTGGTTTTCAATGAAAGATGGATTTCATGTTAGCAAAGTGTTTTATTCTCTTCAAAAGATCTTCTTTGAGAAAGGATTTTCTAAAAATGTTTTAAAACCCCTTACTGGGCATTTTTTATCACCTTACGTTTTGTTAAAAATTTTCAGGCATGGTTGATACATTTGAAGTTAATCGGAAGCATTTGGTTTCCACGAATCCTGATCCTCGCGATGTTCTGTAGTAATGAGACATGTTATTTAATTTTTAATGATTTAATGTTAAGTATATCATGTCTCATTAAGCACCCTGGGTTTGGGGGTCTCTACATTCAAAGCCCTATTCCTCGGCCAACCCCTACCCAAATATTCTCTCAACTTCCCTCACTTCAACATAGAGGACATAGTCTGACCAGAAAGCCAACCTACGGAGCCCTTTTGTTCAAATCAAAATGAAGAACCCGAAGAAGAAGTAATGTTTTTGCCACCCTCATTCATGTTCCTTTCTTATTCAACTTCTTATTTCATTATTATTTACATTCTAAAATATTAACTCCAGTATCGCCTATATAATGTGATGTTATTTTAAATATGTTACAACCGTATTCATTATTCTATCAATCCCTTGAATGACATGTCCCTATACATGCGTATGTATGGATTACCATCTCCACGTTGTGATGTAATTGATCTTCAATACATTATTATTTGGATGGACATAATAATTTTGGTTAATTCGTGTAAATAATAAATATAAAATGATAATGATTCTGTATATATGAAATACCTTCCAATTATAAATTATTTTAATTTCAAAAGAATGATATTGTTGCTCATGCGTACATATGGACATCCATCTCCACGAACGCGATGAGATTCATTCCCTATCATATCCATGAAATTATAATTCTCATTTGAAGATTAAATTTTTTGTTTAAATACTTAATAACATTCTGGACATGAATAAGATACAACCTATCCATTACAAGAATGGCTTAAGTAACAAAACATTTAAAAGAAAACGAGTAAGTTAATACCCAAAACGATGATAATACTAAGATATTATTAACAAGGAAATGTTAAAAGATCATATATGATATCATATTAATTTATATGATTCTTGTAGAATTAAATAACAAATATTTCGCCATTATACAGGAGGTTAACCTACCCTCATCCATGAAAAAGTACAAGGTAGAGATTTATTTCACAATCTCATCATTATCTGAAGTTGTTTATATGTAATTATCTACTAGGACCACATTATCATGCTCATCCATGTTTCTTAAAAATGTGTTTCCAAAAATTATTACTATTTTACAGAATATGGGTTTATTTAATTTATACCCTTGTTTGACTTTTTATAAGATGATTATAATGTAATCATTCTGTCGTTTTCCAATGAAGGTCCTTTTTATCCTTTTAAACAAAATTAATGTCTGAATGTTTTTTTAACATATACAGTGGGTGTGGATATTTTTCGCCATTATAAAATCTTCAATGCTTCCCTTAGAAGATTATAATGATATTTTCAATGTAAAATTATTGTTTTATTATTATGTGACTTTTAAATGATTTTAGAAAAGAGATATTTCTCTCAGATAGTTTTGATTTCATCTATGTCAATATCCATTGATGGATTTTAATCTTATTTGAAGTTGAGTTATTATGATACAAAACATCAAAATTGGATTGAAGGTTTTGTGATATGTTTGACTGGGGTTGTGTTATTTTTATAACATTCATGGATAATAGAGAAAGTATTTACATTTCGTATGCTATTTATTATACAAATGATTATGTTATGATTAAACATGTTCATATGAGGAATTAATTGTACTTAATAAGTGACGGGTGGATTCTTCTATAGCCTCTTGATGCTTCGGTAGGTCTCATGAGACAAACTAGTGTCTTGGAACAAGGCCTTGACAAAATCTTATTTGTAGTCTTGGCACAAGGCCTTGGATACGTTGTTAAGATAGTCTGTAATTATGCATTCTATCATTATGAAAGTTGTTATTGATATTTCATGTGATTATAAGATTAGTAGAATATCCATGTGAATAAGTTAATGGCATTATTTCATTTTATTTCTGCAATATTATACTAAAGTAATAGTTTAAAAAGATATTGTTTTATTTATACATTTCCTTAAATGTTTATGCTTATCTACGAATGTTTTCACTATATTTTCATCCTTACTTTGCATCTGAGCTCACCCCACTAAATGTTTTATTTTTCATAGGATGTGAAGAATTAATTTATGAATGACCTGCAGGGATAGTATAAAGGGATTTGAAGACAAGATGTTGTTGTAGTTTTTATTTTATGATGTGATTGTAAGACTTATGAATATATCAAATGTTTCCAAGACTACTAAACTAATCAGTATTTAGATATTTGATCCTTTGTGATCATGATAATGTTATGTAATAATGCACCGACTCTGGGTATCTAGTGTCGGGGAATTACATTTGTTATCAGAGGAGGTTTAGTACAAACAGTGCAGGATAGATTTAGATAAACTCTTATTAGAGCACATAGACCTAAGATGAACATTGAGTATTAATATAGAATAACATCCTCGAATTATGGTATTGTAGAGATTTTGTGATTTTTCTGAGCAATAGATCCATTTTTTGATACGATTAGGTAGAGGCGGCTCTGGAAAAGATGTACCAAGGTTTAAAATTCGAAAACACACCTTTATGCTAGACTTGAATGGGAACCAGGGCTCGACAACGTGCCTTGTTGCACTCCTGGTTAGGACACTCCAGAGGGATATGCTTAGGATAATTCTCATTTTTATTATGAACCATTATGAAGGGTTTATGTGTATATAATTACTCAAGGAATTTTTTTATGATTTTGGATTATATCCATAAAATGTTTAATTTATGTTAAGTGTTTTACAAGGATGGAATTATGTATTTTGATTCATAAAATGATATTGTTTATTCAATTGTTTAGAAATGGCGCATAGTGGAATGAATGGAAACTGTATAAATTACGCACTCCATATAGGTATTTCCCTGCTATCAAGAAAAATATAGTGGATCTGGTGATGCAACTAGTTCCGATCAACTACTCACCATACTGGGACAACACACTCAGGTTATGAATAATAACCTTACCTATAGAGCACCATGATCCACAGTGTGGAGGATCAATGTTAGATCGCTTCATGAGGCAACAACCACCAACATTCAATAAGATTACAACTCCATTGGTAGCTGATAAATGGATAAGTTCTTTAGAGAAAATATTCCATGCCTTGGGGAGTAGCGTAAAGGGAAAAGGTTTTCATGTTAGTTTACCGCCTCACTGGAGATACTGATCAATAGTGGCCATTGATTCAAAACATGAAGGAAGATGATGAAGTATCAAACATGTAATGGAGGGAGTTAAAATAACTTTTCCTAGAAAAATACTTTCCTCATGACCATCGGGCAGATATAGAAAAGCAATTTCTGTGTCTGAGACAAAAGGAGGATGAGAATGTCAAAATGTATGAGGATAACTTAACAAGGTTAGCGAGGCATGCTGCTGATTATATATGTAACCCAGGAAGTAAGATTGATCATTTATTTTATGGGTTAAAACCATTTCTTCATAGAGAATTAGTCTCTCAATCCTTCTCGTAGTACGAAGATATTGTCTCATTTGCCATCACGACAGAAAAGGAATTCTCTAAGTCTTAAAACGTTAAATCAAAGAAATAGAAGAAGAGATCTGTTGATCAATCTGGAAATTAAAAAAAGTGTATGAAGGGAAATGTTGAACATCCATCCTGTAGTAAATGTTGGAAGAAACACTTTGGGACATGCTTAAAAAGAATGTGAGTCTGTTACAAGTGTGGTGAAAAAGGCCACCAAGCTCATAATTACAAGAGAAAGATAGTTGATGTCAACATGGAATGCTATAATTGCAGGGAGATGGGAAATTATGAAAATTAATGATTATGATTGCACGATATGGTTCAACCTGGGGAAAGAAATTAAGGTGGAAGATGCTTTGATCAAAAAGGATCATTGATTTTTGAACAATATTAGAATTTAAAGGAATCCTATTTTCATGGATCTAGTGAAGATGGACATGGGAATAACTATGGAAGGGGAAATATCAATTCTTTTTCAAATGGTTGCCAAACCATTTTTACTATAAAGGATAAAGAGTTCTCAGGACTATGATAACGAGTTTAAAAAGAATATTAAAGCTGTGAATGAAGGTAGATTGAGTGACTTTGTGTATGAAGATGAAATTTTGAAATTTGGGAGGATAATTTGTGTTCCTGATATACCTGATCAAAAAATGGAATTGTTCGACGATGCTCATAGTTCTAATTTCTCTATACATCCTGGGAGCACCAAAATTTATCGAGATTTTAAGGAACATTTTTCGTGGGACAACATGGAGAGGGATATTGCTGATTTTGTGTTAAAATTAATGACTTTTCAACAAGTGAAAGATAGAAGGCAACACACTGGAGGAGTCATGCAACCACTTCTCATTCGTGTGTGGAAATGGGATAATATCATGATAGACTTTTTTCATGGGACTACCATAGACTCGTAGAAGGAATGATGTAATATGGGCCATTGTTGATCATCTTACCATGTCAGCACATTTTCATCCTATAAGGGAAGATTTTATACTTGAACGTCAAGGAAGACTATATATTAATGAAAGTGTGAGACTTCATGGAGTACCCCTATCAATTGTTTATGATTCTGATCCCCGTTTTACTTCATGATTTTGGAAGAGACTTTAGAAGGCCTTGGATACTGAACATTGTTTGAGCATATCCCACCACCCTTAAAAAGATGGACAATCAGAATGGACTATTCAAAGCATAAGAGACATTATGAGATCATGCTCACTTGACATTCCAGTATGTGGGATCAATAAACACGTCTGGTGGAATTTTCCTATAATAATATCTTCCATTAAAGTATTCAGATGGAACCATATGAAGAGTTATATGGAAAGAGATGTCGCAAACCAACATTTTGGGATGAAGTTGGTGAAAAAAAACTCATATGCCCAGAACTGGTGGAGGAAACAATGGAAAAGGTGAAGGTAATCCAAAACCACATCAAAGCAGCTCAAAGTAGGAAGAAGAGCTATGCCGATAACCAAAGAAGGATTTGGAATTTTAGGAAGGATATCATGTTTTCTTGAAGATATACCCATTGAAGGGATTTATATGTTTTGACAAGAAAGCTAAATTGAGTCCCAGGTATATAGGACCTTTCGAAATTCTAGAATGAATTGGGCCTGTAGCTTACCGTTTGGCAATGCCGTCAAATCTCTCGAAAGTTCATGATGTGTTCCACGTTTCACAATTGAGAAAGTACATGACTGACCCAACGCTTGTACTCACTTATGAGGAATTAGAATTGGAACAAGATCTGTGTTATTGCAAGGATCCTATCAGGATTCTTGATACGAGAGAACATGTGATGAGAAACCGGATGACTGGTCTGGTAAATGTTCTATAGAGGAACCATAAGATGGAAGAGGCAATGTGGGAACCTGAGGAACTTATGATAAATAACCACCCGTGACTTTTTTTGAAATAATATTCTAGAAATTTCGAGGATGAAATTATTTTAAGGAGGGGAAAATTTAACACCCCATGCTCTTAAGGTATGCTTCTCTTTGAATAATATAGTAGCACATTTTATACTCATCTTCGAGTTCTAACAAACAACAAAACCAATCAAACTATCCGTTATGAATAGTAATATCTACTTTATAAAATATTATAAATTTTTTCTTTCAAAATGGACTTCATATTTGCATTTTAAATATCGAAATTAGCCTAGGGTGAATTTTTTGTTTCTTTTTTCTAAAAACATTCAATTTTTTATGAATATTGAAAAAACACTAAGTTATAGTCTAAAAACATATTTTTATTTAAATAATTATTTATTTTATTTAAATATAAATAAGGTCAAAATAGATAAATAATACCTATATAAGTTCGATGTAATTCATTGGATTTAGTTTAGAATAATTTTAGATATATAATAATTTTATTGAACTTTTCACCATCTTTTAGTCACCTGCTAGTAGAATTTATAAATATACATTAAACATAATTTTACTGCTTATGTGAGTGGAATTTCAAAAATCTGAGAGACACGTTTAATATGAATGAGTAAATTGTGGTTCAATAAATTTTTTTTGGTAAATAGTAACTTTTTAGTTTTATTTACCATGGTTAAAATTAAACAGGGTAATTAAGGGTAAAAATGATATTAATATTACCCTATCACAGGTTCTAATTCTATTGGATAAGTATAATTTGACCAAAACAACCATAGGAATAAAATATGAACCTCTTTGGCCAACTTGGATTAGATTAGGACATTAATTATTATTTAATTCAAAGAGAAGTTAAAAGAGTAAAAATAAATGTTTACTTAGTAAAAGATTTTAATATAGGGTTATACATAAGATAATATCGATTTTAATATTCATTAGAAAAATATAATTATTTCCCACATGATAGTATTTTATTTATAATTTTTAGACATTAAATAATTTAATTTATTTATGACACAATGGTGATGCAGTAATTACCTAATTAATGATATATTATAGTAATTGATATTATAAATAAAAAATGTAATTTGAGACTTTTAATGTATTAAAATTATTTTATAGGTTAATATGACATATTATTATTTGCTATATGAATTTTGTTCTAAGTAATAATTCTCGTATAAATTTATCAAAAACAAAATACCCAATTGTGTCAAAATTGACATAAAAGTGTTATTAAATCAAATATTATAACATTAACTGATATTATATTCCAAAAATATCTATGGTTCTGCCAAAGGACTTATATAATTATAGTTGCATCATTACAAGACCATTTGGGGGTCGCATGGATGCATATAGTATGTTTATTAACTATATAATATAAAAATTCAAGTGGAATGGTCAATGTCAAACTAATTAATTAAGAGTTAATACTATAAGATAATGTTAATATAATCACCCAAACCTGTTTAAAATCTATTGGATGAAAGTATTTTTACCCATACCCACATTAGACTTTGAAAAATCCACTTTGGAGCCATTAAAAACTGAATATGTATTTATTATAAAATAATACTTTTAGTTTTTCCTACATATCCCCTCCTCCCCCTTATAAAAGGAAACTACTTCTAACCAATTCATTATACCATCAAAGACTTTGGCTCGGCCAAACCCTGCCCAAATATTTTCTGAACTTCCATCACTTAAACATAGATGCCTTAGTTTGATCATAAATCCATCTTAAGGATCCCTTTTGATCAAATCAAAAGAAAGAACCCAAAGAAGAGGTAATGTTTTCACCACCCTCTTTCAAGTTCCTTTCTTCTTCAACATCATCTTTATTTATTATTTCCATTATAAAATAATAACTTCAGTATCTCCTATATACTATGATGTTATTATAAATACGGTACAACCATATTCAGTATTCTATCCATCCCTTGAATGACATGTCACCATATGTGCATACGTACAGCTTACCATCTCCACGTCGTTGTGTAATTGTTATTCAATACATTATTATTTGTATGGATATAATAATGATGTGTAATTCATGTAAATAATAAATATAATATGATAATGATTCTTTATATATGAAATACCATCAAATTATAAATTATTTTAATATAAAAAAATGATATTGTCGCTCGTTCGTATGTTTGAAATACTGTCTCCACGAACGAGATGAGATTCATTCCCCATCATATCCATGAAATTATAATTCACATTTGAGGATTAAAAATAATTTTTAAATACCTAATATCATTATTTACATGTATAAGATAAAACCTATCCATAACAAGAATGACTTATGTAACAAAACATATAAAAGAAAATGAGTAAGTTAACACCCGAAATGATGATAATACTAAGATATTATTAACAAAGAAATGTTAAAAGATCATATATGATTTCATATTAATATATATGAATCTTGTATATTTTAACAAAAATTATTTGTCCATTATATAGGAGGTTGACCTACCCTAAACCAATGAGATGTACAAGGTAAGGGGTTATTTCACAATCTCTTCATTATTTGAGGTTTTTTATACGTAATTATCTATTGGGACCTCTTCGTCATCCATATCCGTGTTTATTAAAAATAATTTTCAAAACATTCTTCCTTTTTTTACAAAACATGGGTTAAAGTCATTTATACCCTTGTTTTACTTTTTATAAGATGTTTATAAATGAATCTTTCTATCGTTTTCCAAACAAGGTCCTTTTTAACATTTTCGAAAAAATTAAGGTAAGAATGTTTTTTAACTTATACAGAGGGTGCAGCTATTTCCCACCGTTATAAAATCGTCAATGCTTCTCTTACAAGCATATAAAGATATTTTCAATGTAAATGTTTCATTTTATAATTATATGACCTATAAATTATTTCAAAAAAATATATATTTCTCTCATATAGTTTTGATTTCATCTATTTAAACATCCTTTGATGGATTTTAAGCTTATTTGAAGTGGAGTTATTATGATACAAAACATCCATATTTTATTGAGGTTTTTTTTGATATGTTTGACTGTGGATGCGTTATTTTTATAACATTCATGGTTTATGGAGAAAGTATTGACATTTCATATTCATGTTATAATATGAATGTTTATGTTATGTTTAGACATGTTTATATGAGGAATGCATTGGACTTAATAAGTGACAGGTGGAGCCAGATATATCATCTCAATTCATCTGTAGGTCTCATGAGACAAACTAGTGTCTTGGCACGAGGTCTTGGAAAAATCTTATTTGTAGTCTTCACATGAGTTCTTGGCTACAAGGTTATGATAGTTTTTCATTATGCATTCAATCATTATAAAAGTTGTAATTGATATTCCATGTGATTATTCGATTAGTAGAATATACATGTGAATATGTAAATGAAATTATTTCATTTTATTTCTGCAATATTATGCTGATTTATAAGTTTAAAAGGCTTTTGTTTTAATTATACATTGCCTTAAATGTTTATACTTATTTATGAAAGTATTGGATATATTGTCATCCTTACTGAGCATCTAAGGTCAATACTTTCAATGTTTTATTTTTCGTAGGATGTGAAGAAGTAATTTATGAATCACCTTCAGGGATAGTATGAGGGGATTTGAAGACAAGATGATGTTGAAGTTTTTATTTTATGATGTAATTTTAAGGCTTATGAATATATCTCATTTTTCCAAAACTACTAAACTAATCGGTATTTCTAGATTTTATCTTTTGTGATCATGACAATGTTAGGTAATAATGCACCGAGTCTGGGTAACTAGGTTCGGGGCGTTACAATTGGTATCAGTGGAAGTTTAGTACAAACCGTGGAAGCTAGATTTAGATAAACTCTCATTAAAACACATAGAATTAAAATGATCTTTGAGGATTAGTATAAAAGAACTTCATAGAAATTTGGTATTGTAGAGATTTTGTGAGTTTTCCGAGCAATACATCCCTGTCTAGATACGATCAGGTAGAGGCGGCCCAGGCAAAGATGTACCATGGGGTAAAAACTGAAAATACCGCTTTGAGCTAGACTCAAACGGGAACTGGTGCACGACAACGGGCCTTGCTACACTCTGGGTTACGACACATCCAGGGGATTTGCTTAGAATAATTATCATTTTCATTACGAACCATTAGGAAGGGTTTATGAGTATATACTTCTCAAAGAAAATATTTTTTAATATTATGGATTATATCCATAAATTGTTCAATTTATGTTAAGTGTTTTACATGTATGGAATTATATATTTTGATTCATAAACTAATCTAGTTTATGCCATTGTTTATAAAAAGTGCCTAGTGAAAGGAATGGAAACTGTATCAATACACTCACTCCATGTAGGGATTGCCCTCTTACTCAAGATAATTATAGTGTAGCTTGTGATTCAACTAGTGCCGATCAGCTAATCACCATACTGGGACAACCCACTCTGGATATGAATAATAACCTTACCCATATGGAGCACCCTGATCCGTAGTGTGGAGAATCAATGTTAGATATCTTCATGAGGCAACAACAACCAATATTCAATAGGAGTACAAATCCATTGGTTGCTGAGCAATGTATAAGCTTTTTAGAGAAAATATTCCATGCCTTGGGGAGTAGTGAAAGGGAATAAGTTGTCATGGCAGTTTACTGCCTCATGGGAGATGCTAATAAATGGTGGTCATTGATTCAAAACACGAAAGAAGATGATGAAGTATCATATATGGAATGAAAGGATTTCAAAGAGCTTTTCTTAGAAAATTACATTCCACATGACCATCAAGTATATATGGAAAGGCAATTTCGGAGTCTGAGACAAAGGGAAGTTGAGAATTTCACAATGTATGAGGAAAACATTTCAAGGTTAGCGAGGCATTCTATAGATTATATACATAACCCAAGAAATAATATTGATCGTTTCATTGATGGGATAAAACCATTCCTTCATCTAGAAATAGTGTCTCAATCCTTCTCGTCGTATGATGATATTTTCTCATGTTCCATCAAGACAGAAAAGGAATTCTAAAAGTCTTGTAACTTCAAATCAGAGCAAGTGAAGAAGAGATCTGATGATCAATATTGAAATGGAAATAAGGGGAAGAAGGGAAAAGTTGAACATCCATCCTACAGTAAATGTGGGTAGAAACACCCCAGTACTTGATTAAAAGGAATGGGAGTCTATTACAACTGTGGTGAAAAAGGACACAAAGCTTATAATTTCAAGGGAAATAGAGTTACTGTCAACATGGAATGCTATAATTGCAGAGAGATGGGACATTATGCAAATGATTGTCCTAAGCGTTAGGGGAACATACCTTAGAAAAGGACAAGAGATCAAGGCCAAGCTTATGCTATCACTACTACTGAGGTAGAAGCTCCAAAAGATGTGGTTGTAGTTAATTTAATGGTTTCCTCAAGTTTAGAAAATGAATTATTTGATTCTATATCATTGAATTGTTTCATATCTTCCTAGTTTTCTAAGAAAATTAGATATTTCCAATTTTATTTAACAATGGATTTGTCAGTTAAAACTCATAAGGGATGTATGATTGCCACAATTTTTTGTGAATCATTTCTCGTTAGAACACATAAATGTTCTTTATCTCTTGATCTCAACGTCATAACTATGATTTATTTTGATATAATACTTGTTATGGATTGGATTTCACACTATGATGCGATGAATTATTGTAAGAATATGGAGGTTACGGTTTTTGATGTTTATGATAAAGAACACATTATCTTTAGAGAAGAATCATCACCACCTAATTCTTATCTAGATCCACACCCAGTATCTCATCTAAATTAAATTATTGAGGAAGATAATGATATGACTATGGGTAATGAATGGAATGTTCAAATATATGATGTACCTATTGTCAAAGAATATGTAGATGTGTTTTCGGATTATTTAGCTGGACATCCTCTAGAATGAGAAATTGATTTCTCCATTGATTTAATTCTGGGTTCAAGGCCCATATCGAAGACCCCTTATAGAATGGACACTATGGAATTAGTGGAACTAAAGAAACCAATAGATGAATTGAGTAAAATGGGATTTATTCTCCCTAGTGTTTCTTCATGGGGAGACCTTGTACTTTTTGTTATAAATAAAGATGGATCTATGAGGTTGTGCATTGACTACAGGGAGATCAATTATATAACAATAAAGAACAAGTATCCCCTACCTCACATTGATGATTTATTTGACCAACTGCATGGAGCTCAATACTTTTCAAAGATTGACCTTCGATCTGGATACCATAAGTTGTGTGTAATGAAGGAAGAAATTCCAAATACAGTATTTCGAACCAGGTACAATAATTTCAATTTTATAGTAATTCCTTTTGGGATGACTAATGCACCCTCTGTTTTCATGGATCTAATGAACAAAGTTTTCTAGGAATATCTTGATTATTTTTTTTGGTATTTATTGATGATATCGTGGTATAATCCAATAGCTATGAAGATCATGAAAATCACTTGCGCATTATTCTAAAAACTCATAGAATACATGAATTATATAGGCTGTTTAGCAAGTGCGAATTCTGGCTTCAGGAGATTTGTTTTCTTGTCCATATTTTCTCCAAATATGGAATCTCTAATTATCCTTCTATGACAAGAGCAATCCACGAATGGTAAGCGCCTATGAGTATAACTGAGGTACACAGTTTTATTGGTTTGATAGGTTATTATCAACATTTCGCCCCAAATTTTTCCTGATTATCTAACCCATTAACGAAGCTCACACGTAAAGGGGTTAATTTTTTTCGACAAAATAGTGTGAAGAATCTATTGAATAAATTAACGGTATATTATTCAATGATCCTATATTGACCCTACCATCGGGAATGATGGGTTTGTTATTTATATTGAATCATCGATGAACAGACTTGGTTGTGTCCTTTTGAAGAATGAAAGAGATATTACCTATGCATCACGACAACTGAAAATTCATGAGAAAAACTATCCTACTCATGATATTTAGTTAGCTGCTGTAATATTTGCTTTGAAGATATAGAGACATTATATCTATGGTCAGAAATGTGATATTTATACTGATCACAAGAGTTTGAAGTATATTTTCTCAAAGAAAGAACTCAACATGAGGCAATGGCGATGGATTGAACTACTCAAGGATTATTATTGCACGATACACTTCCATCTGAGGAAGGAAAATAAGGTGGCATATGATTTGATCAGAATGGATCTTGGAGTTTTGAAAAATATGAGAATGGAAAAGGATTCTATTTTCATGGATCTAGTGAATATGAACATGGAAATAACTATTGAAGGTGAAACATCAATGCTTTTTCAAATGGTTGACAATCCATCTTTACTAGAAATGATAAATAGTTTTCAGGCCTATGATAAAGAGTTTAAAAAATAAGATTAAAGCTGTGAATGATGGGAGATTGAGTGAATTTGTGTATGTAGAAGGAATTTTGATATTTTGGAGAGGAATTTGTGTTCCTGATATTCCTGATCTAAAAAGGTAATCATCGGATGATGCTCATAGATCCAATTTTTCTATACACCAGGGAACCACCAAAATGTATAGTGATTTTAAGGATAATTTTTGGTCGGACTGCATAAAGACGGAGATTGCTGATTTTGTGTCATGATGTATCATTTTTCAACAAGTGAAAGATGAAAGGCTACCGCCTGGAGGAGTCATGAAACCACATCCCATACCTGAGTGTAAATGGGATAATATCATGATGGACTTTTTCATTGGACTACCAAAGACTCCTAGAAGGAACGATGCAATATGGGTAATTTTTTGTCGTCTTACCTTGTCAGCACATTTTATTGCTATAAGGGAAGATTTAATACATGAACGTTTAGCAATACTATATATTAATTATGTTATGAGACTTCATGGAGTAACCCTATCGATTGTTTCTGATCGTGATCCCCATTTTACTTCAAGATTTTGGAAGAGTCTTTAGAAGGCCTGGGATACTGAACTTCATTTGAGCACTGCCCACCACCCTCAAATAGATGGACAATCAGAATGGACTATTCAACCTTAGAAGACATGTTGAGATCATGCTCACTCGGCTTTCAGGTATGTGGGATAAATATTTACCTCCGGTGGAATTTTCCTATAACAATAGCATCCATTCAAGTATTCATATTGCACTATATGAAGAGTTATATGGAATGATATGTCGCACACCAACCTGTTGGGATGACGTTGGTGAAACGAAACTCTTAGGCCTAGAACTGGTGGAGGAAAGGATGGAAAAGGTGAAGGAAATCCAAAACCACATCAAAGTAGCTCAAAGTAGGAAGAAGATATATACTGATAACTGAATGATGTATTTGGAATTTCAGGTAGGAGATCATGTTTTCTTGAAGGTATCTCCATGGAAGGGAGTTATACGTTTTAGCAAGAAAGAAAAACTGATTCCCAGGTACATAGGTCATTTCAAAATTCTAGAACGAATTGGGGTTGTAGATTACCGTTTCCCGATGTTGTCAAATCTCTCCAAAGATCAAAATGTTTTCCACATTTCACTATTGGGAAAATACATGCCTGACCCAACGCATGTACTCACTTACAAGGAAATAGAACTGGAACCTGGTATTTCTTATTGCAAAGATCCCATCAGGATTCTTGATATGAGAGAACAAGTGATGAGAAATAAAATGACTCGTTTGGTAAATATTCTATGGAGGAACCATTAGATGGAAGATGCAACGTGGGAACCCAAGGAACATACGATGAAGAACCACCCTAGTCTATTTAAGCAATAATATTCTAGAAATTTTGATGAAAAATGTATTTGAAGGTGAGGAGAATGTAACATCCCATGCTTCTACGGTACGCTTCTCTTTGAATAATATAGTAGTGTGTGTTGTTCGCAACTTCGAGTTCTAACACAAACCACAACCAATCAAACTAGCCATTATGAATTGTAATACCCACTTTTTGAAATTTTATAAATTTTATCTTTCAAAATGGAATTCATATTTGGTTTGGAATATCAAAATTATCCTAGGGTTAATTTTTTGTTTTTTCTGAAAACATTCAATTTTTTATGAATATTGAAAAACACTGAGTTATAGTATAAAAACGAATTTTATTTAAATAATTATTTTTTTTAAAATAATTAATGTAAAAATAGATACATAATACCTACATAAGATAAATGTAACTCATTGGAGTTAGTTTTGAATAATTTTAGATATAAATTTTTTTTTGAACTTTTCCCCTTCTTTTACCTACCTCCTATGAGAATTAGGAAATTCACATAAAACATAATTTTACCACTTCTGTGAGTGGAACTTTTAAAATCCGAGAGACAAGGTTAATATCAAAGTGTAAAATGTGGTTCAATAAGGAGAAAATAATTTTTGGTGAATAGTTACTTTTTACTTTTATTTACCACGGTTAAAATTAAATATGATAACTAAGTGTAAATATGAAACTAATATTACCCTAAAACATGTAAAAATTCTATTGTATAACTAAAATTCAACCAAAAAAACCTTAGGAATAATATATTAACCTCTTTGTTCCCCTGTTATTATATTAAGAAAATTATTATTATTTAATTGAAAGACGAGTTAAAAGAGTGAAAATCAATGTTTTATAACAAAATTATTTTTAATATACTGTTATACATAAGATAAATTTTATTATAAATATTTTTATAAATATAAAATGATTTCTTACATGATGGGATTTTATTTATAATTTTTAGAGATTAAATAATTTAATTTATTTATGTCACAATGGTGATGCAGTAATTAAATAATTAATGAAATTTTAAAATAATTGATATTATAAATTACCAAATAAATGTTATTTGAGACTTTTTGTGAATAAAATATTTTTATAGGTTAATATGACATATTATTATTGGTTTTATGAATTTTATTCGAAGTAATAATTTTGTTATGAATTTATCAAAAACAAAATACCTAGTAGTATCAAAATTGACAAAAAAGAGTTTTTAAAACAAATATTATATTATTAATTGATATTCTTTTCCAAAAAAATCTAAGGATCGTCCAAAAGACTTTTATAATGATATATGATTCATTAATTGACCACTTGCGGGTCTTCCATATGTATTTAGTATTTTTATTATTTATATAATATAAAATTAAAAGTGACATGGTAAATATCAAACTAATTAACTAAGAGTTAATACTAAAAGATAAGGATAATATAATTACCAAAACCTATCCAAAATCTATTGTATGAAAGTATTTCGACTCATACCCACCTTATAATTTGAATATTACACTTTGGATCTATTAATAACTGAATATGAATTTTTTATTAAATAATACTTTTAGTTTTTCCTAATGAGCCCCTCCTCCCACTTATAAAAGGACACCACTTCTAACCAATATATCACACCTTAAAAGCCATTTTTCACGGCCAGACCCTACCAAAATATTCTCTCAACTTCTGTCACTTCAACCTAGAGTCCGCATTTTGATCAGAAATCCATCCTATGGAGCCCTTTTGATCAAATCAAAAGGAAGAACCTGAAGAAGAGGTAATGTTTTCACCACCCTCTTTCAAGATCCTTTCTTATTCAACTTATTATTTCATTATTATTTACAATATAAAATAATAACTTCAGTGTCTCCTATTTGTTGTGATGTAATTATAAATATGGTACAATCATCTTCAATATTCTATCTATCCCATTAATGACATGTCACCATATGAGCGTACGTATGACTTACCGTCTCCACGTCTTGGTGTAATTGTTATTAAAAAATTATTATTTAGATGGTTATAATAATGATGTATAATTCATGTAAATAATAAATATAACTTGATAATGATTATGTATATATGAAATACCATCCAATTATATATTATTTTTATATCAAAATAATGATATTGTTGCTCGTACATATGTACGGACTACCGTCTCCACGAATGTGATGAGATTCATTCCACATCATATCCATGAAATTATAATTCTCATTTGATGATTAAAAATAATATTTAAAGACATAATATCATTTTGGACAAGAATAAGATACAACCTATCCATAAGAAGAACAACTTATTTTACAAAACATATTAAAGAAAATGAGTATGTTAACACCCGAAACTACAATAATACTAAAATATTATTAACAAAGCAATGTTAAAAATTCATATATGATGTCATATTAATGTATATGATTATTGTATAATTTTATAATAATTATTTCACCATTATACAGGACTTTAACCTACCCTCATCCATGTTAATGTACAAGGTAAAGTTTTATTTCAAAATCTCTTCATTATCTGAGGTTGTTAATAAGTAATTACATAATGGGGCATCTTTATAATCCACATCCATGTTTCGTAAAAATGTATTTCAAACCATTGTTACTATTATACAGAATATGGGTTAATGACATTTATACCCTTGTTTTTCTTTTTATAAGATGTTTATAAAGGAATCATTATGTCTTTTTCCATACAAGGTCCTTTTTAACATTTTCCCCAAAATTAAGGTACACATTTTTTCTTTAACATATACGGTTTGTGCAGATATTTTCTGCTGTTATAAAATCATCAAAGCTTCCTTTAAAAGCATATAAGAATATTTTCAAATTAAATGTACTATTTTATAATTATGTGACTTTTTAATTATTTTAAACAAATTATTTTTCTCTCAGATAGTTTTTATTTCTTCTAGGTCAACATCTTTCACTACAAAATATTTCACTTCTTCCAACATGATCATATATGTTGGTAAAATTGAATTTTCTGTTTGTAAAATATTTTACCAACATGTATGTCCTTGTCAATAAATTGTCGGTAAAAAATCTGTCGCTAAATGTTTTTTTTCTACAGATAAAATAGTTCTGTTTCAATATCAACATTACCAACAGATAATATATATGTTGGTTAATGTTTTTAGAAACAGATTCTGGTGACAGATTTTTCTGTTGGTAATAATACTACCAAAATATAATATTTGTTTATAAATTACATTTGAATAAAAATTATAAATTTGTATTGCTAGTAAAATTTCATATTATAATTATTGATTTATCATATATAATACATTTGTTTTATTTATTAAACTGATAGATGATTCTAAAACATGTTCAAACTTAGAAAAAATAACATCTTATTAATAATGAAATTCATTACAAAATGAATCATTACAAAAAAAGTGAACAACCCCCCCCCCCCCCATCCCTTGTGTCAGCTCCAGCACCAGCACCTTCAGCCCATCATCACCAGTGAAACGACTCCATCACCAACAACTCTGACCTATCCATGCCAGTGAGCAAGCTCCAACAACCCATCCATGCCTGTAAGCCAGCTCCAGCACCAGCCCATCCATACCACCAAGTCCAAGCCAATGTTTCCCCATTAATGATGTTCAATAAATTCATGAATAATATTTTATTAAAACAATTTTTTTAGTGAAGTAATATCCATAAATGTAAAATGTATCCATAGAGACATTGAAAGATTAGGTGTACCTGTGTTTCATTCTTTGAACCAAACTTATCACTTCTTCTATTATTCCTTGAACCCGAATTTTGAAGTAATAGTTTGAAACATATCTTATCAAACATATGTGTTTCCACATCATTTATCCCAAAAAGAACAAATAAATAAACAATTCCGACAACACACAACATTACCATAAGAAACAAATAAACCACTAAACATATATATAATTCATAACCAATACTAAATAAAACCATGATGGGAAAATTAGAAAATAAAACAAAACCAACACTAAACAAACCATCACTAGGAACGTTTTCCATGTGACCCCTTGGTATTCACCATCCACAAAAACCATTCTTCACTATATAAAAACTTGGACATAACTAAATCTAAAAAACTATTTGGTCTACAAAAGTATTACAATTATGGTGTGAGTTTAAATAGTTTAGTAGGTATGCATTGAAGGATTCATAAATGAATTTTCCTAAAAACATCCCAAATAATCTAGTTTTAAATACATTTAAAAATATTGGTTTTTATCTTTAAAATAATCAGTATTGCTTTCCAGAAATCTACATTGAAAAAAATCATGTTTTTCTATTTCAAATCAATTTTTAATTTTTAATCTTAGCCTAAAGTCCAAAAACCTAATAGTAGACATATATATCAAATAATGATTTAATGAATAGGAAATCCAAAATAAAAATTTTTTTAGGGAATATCCAAAAAATAATAATGCAACATATAAATCCCAATGTATATGCTGGGTTGTTTTTAAAATACACTGTCCAAACACAGACAATATACATGCAGCATTTCATTTTAAAAATGATACACTATTAATGTAGAAAATAAAAGATTTTGTGACCTAATTAATCTAATCTCATGGCATGAAAATAATAAATAATACATGGTTTATGAAATAGGAAAATTCCAATGTATATGCATGGTTTTATGTAAAATAAACACATAATCAATATACAGACAATATATATGAATAATTGTATTTTAAAAATGATACACAATATATTTTTTGAAAACACATAAAAGAACAAGATATTTAAATGGTTCACCACCAAGATGGAAGACTATGCCCACCAATAAGAAAACAAGAACGAGAATAAAGTCCCCTATAGTCGCAAACCAAATTAGAATAAAATCATTTCAGATACCTAACCATTTCTTGTATGGATGATCCTTTAATGCAGGAGGAAATGTTGAATCACCCATCAACTTCTGTACTTGATATCTCTTCTGTAACTAATGTAATAAATAAATTTAGAAACAAACCTGAATGACAAGAATAAGATTCATTTCTAAAAATGTTTTCATTCAAGAAATGAACCACATCTATATTGCATCCCTCCCTCTCCACCCACATCCCTTCTGTAATGATGGATATGAATAAAAATTATGAAAAATTTAATATTAAAACTGAGACTGATATACCATCTAATTTGAAACAACTAAAACAACGTCACTACAAAACAATCCATATGGCACAAAGTAAAATTATCAGTGATGTTCATAATAAAAGAGAATTGTTGGAATTTAAATGATAGAAAATGATACATAATTTCAGTGCATTAATGCATAATCTATCATAGAAAAAAATAAAACTAATAATGAGTAAAATCAATAATTATCCATTTGACAGTAGTTAAAAAAACAAGCATTATCTTTACATTGACGAGGAATAAAATACATCGTCTTTTTAGTGATTTCTTACAAATATTTAATACACACGGACTGAACCAGTGACACAATCATGTTCAAAATGTTTTCAATGTACACTGTGAGAGTAAATTTAATAAAAAAAAGCATTGCACTAAACAAATCCATATTCCCAAATATCTCCATTACTCACTTGATTCAAGCTGCATGAGCTTTTTCTATCACAAATGTATACATAATAACGTAGACATGAATTGCTGAAATAATTATGAATATGAAATAAGGTGAAAAGATTTTAAAAAGATATAGCGAATCTAACAAATCGTGACTTCCAGGACCAGAGACAGCAGGCATGTATTAGTTAGCTAAAAAATTAGTAAATTTATATATAAAAATATTCATCATTAAATTCATCTATAAAGTAAAATTAGACCCAATATCCACATATTTATGGGGAATAAAAACATCAATCATATTTAATCAATCCACATGAAAAAAATTATAAGTAGGATGCAAAAAATTCAATGACCATTCAACTGGTTTTCATATCAGACATTGGAAATAAGCCCACACTGGTAGCCCCATGGGGCATCGAGAACCGAATAAACTTTTTCAGATTAGAAAGGATGCTAGCGGAGGACAATAAGAAGAGAAACACCAAGGAGATATCAGTGTAATCCTCTCCTTGGATAACACAATGACTCATTTTTCTCACAATTGAGGTGGAAACAAAGGGGAACATAGCAACGTGCTTGCACTAAAAGTGAGAGTTGAGTTATCCAAAAATGATGAAGAGCACCAGGGCTACCACATTGCCAGACTTGAACTTGAAGAGGGAGAGGTCATGGTTGGATTCCATGAGGGTGGTCTCAACGCGGTCGATCTTCTTTATCTTGGAGGAATTCTTAATGGAGGGTCTATGATCTGAATGAGTCTTAATATTATCATGTTTATTAGAGGCTTTGTTGATAGAGGATCGCATGGATTCATAGGAGGATGTACAGTAGATGAGGTTCCATGAGATGGCATCACAAATCAAGGCGACACAGAAGGAGATTGCCACCATTGTAGGGCCATCGACGTACTTCAATCCAGAAAATTGTGTCTCTTCCATGGCATGAAGGCGGCCAATGATCCAAAATGATACATTATAATATACAATATAATACATATACAACGTCTGCTTAGTAGAAAGGTTTATTACATCTATGTGGGAGGGGGAGAAACAACCAAAAACACCCTAAACCCCAAAGTATGTGATGTGTAGAAAATAATTTTTTCAATAATTTGACAAATATAATGTAGTTTCATAATAATAGGGAAATAAGTATTTACATGAATCAATATGCATGCAGATTATAGGGAATTAAATGTTACCTCAGATGGAAAGAACATCATACATTATACAGTGAAACACATTATATATAAAATCATAAATATAAATATAAATCCAAAATATTGTAATGCATCAAATAAATGACATAATCAATATAGATCCAGATTTTGGTATCAATGAATTGAATACAAATAGACACTTTATAATGTCAATACATAGGAAAAGATGTAATCATTATATGCATGTGAAATTTTATATAATTAGTACACATAGCCATAACATGTATTCAAAATAATATACTTTATTTAATGTTCATATACCAGAGTCAAGAAATTGATGAATTGAATCTATCACTAAAACAAAAATATGTAGTGAACAAATAATGTTCTACACAGTGTTAAAAAATAGGAAATTAGTTCATTGAGACAGGGTAGTTGGACATCATAAATCAGAAGTCGGTGAATAAATTATATAAAACAAATATTACAACATCATAAATGAATTACTAACTGTAAATATAAATTTTCACATTATAGAAACAAAAAATCATAACCATAACATCTAGTATATGCCTAGATAGTTCTGAAAAGACATCCACAATAAGATTATCAGAGATCAAAAAATTGATTGAATTTTAGGATAAATTTGGGGAATTCCATTGCATTATACCATGAAGAATGCTTGCAACTGTAAACCATTATTTGGATCCTTTATTGATGAAGCTTCCATGCCTGTGTGGGATTTCTACCACAAAAAAGATATTTATTATGACTGGAAGAATTCAAAATAAGCTAACTGTATGAGGATGATGAATCAATTGATTGTAGGGAATCCAACCTACCAAAGACTCCACTGAAGAGGTGCCCAATTGTTTTTTATGTTATTATAGGTTGATGCTGACTGAATATGGTTTCCAAAACACCATGCTGAATCCTATCCGAGTGGAGTAATAGATAAACCTGATGAAAAGAGAGAATTAGAACTGGTATGAGGGGTCGTGAGAATTCGAGGATGTTTATCTACAGATAATGTGAAAACCAAATAGAAAAACGCTGACTGAATCATGACAAATGAACCAGTGGTATTAGGGTTGAGTGAAAAGAACATGAATGAAGAAGGATTGAGAAAGTGTGTGGTTGTGAATAAGTGTCGTCGGTAGTGGATGAGAAAAGGGTGCCTGATTGGTGTTTTGGGAAACTGGAGATATTCGAACCCCTGGTAGAATGGAATGATATGAGATCAGAAATGGAAAACTCAGTTGAACGGAAGGAGAGTGAATCATAGAGGATGAAAACAGAGGACAAGAGAGAAATGGTTGTGGACGCGGGTAGCCGGGAAGATGGGTTGGTGGAAGTTGTGGTAGCATTAGAAGTAGGTAGTCGAGGAAACAAGGGCCTAGGAGGTGGAGGTGAAGGCAGAGGCAGAGGCGGTGAGGTGAAGGTGGAGGTAGAGGTTGAGATGAGGAGAGAGGAGGCAGGTGTTACTAGAAAAACAATTTTTGAAAAGAAGGAGATGTATATATATGAAATTTTGTATTTATTTATGTTATTTTTTATAAAAAGATAATTAAATGATTATTAAATGAATAACATTTATAAATAAATATAGTGTTTATATTCAAAGAATATTTAAAATTAAATCAATTATTTATATATTTTTAATAATACCCCATGAAATCGACAATGAATTTGGACGTAAAAATAATAATATATATATAAACCTGGTTTATCTTAATTTTTTTTTTAAAAAGTTGATGTTATTAAATTTTTTATTTTAATAAATTGTTATTAATAGAAAAATAATAGTTAGTAATTATTATTATTAATAATAGATTCATGGGTTAGTAAAATAAATTTTGGTATTAGTATGATAATGAAATCGATTTAACTGTTTCTAAAAGAATTGTTGGTGTTGAATGATCAATATCATCCAAAAAAACTGTTGGTAAAAATAAGTGTTGGTTCATGAAATTAATAATAACAAAAAATAATATCTGTTAACATTTCTCACTTTTACCAACTGATATGTTATCTGTCAATAAATTTCTGTTGGTATAAGTCATTTTTTGTAGTGTTTGGATGGATTTTAAACTTATATAAAGTTGAGTTATTATTATACAAGACATCCATACTATATTGAATGTTTTGTGATATGTTTTACTGTGGATGTGTTATATTTATACCATTAATTGTTTATGGAGAATGTATTGAAATTTTGTATGATAGTTATAATAAGAATGTTTATGTTATGTTTAAACATGTTCATATGAGGAATGCATTGAACTTAATAAGTGACTGGTGGAGATCATTATAGCTCCTCGATGCATCGGTAGGTCTCATGATACAAACTACTATCTTGGAACGATTCCTTGACAAAATATTAATTTTGTCTTCGCACGAGGCCTTAGCTAAGTGCTTATGATAGTCTTGCATTATGCATTAAATAATTATTAATGTGGTTATTGATATCGCATGTGATTATTTGATAAGTAGAATATTCATGTGAATAAGTAAATGATATTATTTCATATTATTTATTCCATATTATGCTGAAATACAAGTTTAAAAGGCTTTTTTGAGTTATACATTTCCTTAATCGTTTCTTCTTATTGAAAAACGTTTCTGCTATATTTTCATCCATGCTGAGCATCTGAGCTCATACATTTCAATTTTTTTTTCCAGGATGTGAAAAAGTAATTTATGAATGACCTACAGGAATATTATGAGGGTATTTGAAGAAAAGATGTTGTTGTAGTTTTTATTTTATTACGTAATTGTAAGACTTATGAATACATCTAACTCTTCCAATACTAATAAACTAATAAGTCTTTCAATACTTGATATTTTCTGATCATGCCAATGTTATGTAATAATTAACTGACTCTGGGTAACTAGGGTTGGTGCATTACAACCGGCCTGGGGGGACGTGACCCACCCATGGACCCAGCCCGTGTAGTGGGCTTGTCTGGTTTGGCCAATGGCGCCAGGCAGCGCCGCCTCTCATCTACCAGGCTAGACATAGCCGGCCAGATATGGCGGGTGCAATCAGCGACTATGAGCGCCACAATCCTCATACCCGGCCAGCAGGCGGCTAGCCGGTTCACCCAGCAGAGCGGCCCGAGTACGGGGGCCGCAGTTTCATCCAATTGGTGCCTGTGGGCGCTGTGGATCACCAGCCCGGCCGGTAGTAGCTGGCCGGATCCTCTAGCTGAGCTGCCCACACAGCGGGCCTCATCCTCCTCCACACAACCGGCACGATGGCTCCATCCATCTCCATTGTAGCCCGGCCTGGCCGCGGCCTTCGGTTATAACATGTGGTGTGATAGCGTCGCGACTCCTCCATGTGGAACAATGTTTTCATGCCTTTTTCTGGAGGCCTTGAGCTTCCGGTTTTCTCGTAGATGGCTCGTCGCATGCCGTCATTTTTTCGATGTGGTCCATTCCTATGGTGGCGTCGTTGCACCGCCACCATCGTCAACCAAAAATAATGATAAAGAGAGAGTCTTGGGCCATGTTCGTTGGGTCCAACCCCAAATTGTTATGGTGATATAATTATTCATTTCACATACTGTAATTTGAATGATGAAGAACGTGTATAAAAAAAAATTCAAACACATACCATAATTTTGATTCTCAACGATAGAGTCAGGGAAGATGGAGGTCGTGGAATGGAGGCGTTCTCTAATCATCATCAGAAGTGGAAGATGGTACTCCATGTTGGCAAAGTTCTTCATAGTTGACGTCTTCTCCTTTGACGTGAATGAAGGTTGTTAGAGATTTCCTCGGCATCGCCTCAATTTCCTTGCCACGGTTGACGAATGAGAAGATGTTTCTTCACGTCCATCGGTGATGTGGAGCATTCTTCTTCGAGAGTATTTGTTCTTCCAACATTTCTCCTCCTCTATTTAGTTCCCCCAATATGTTTATGCCATCCAAAATTAAAAAAAATCCCCCATTTTAATGTTTTCATAATTAATTCAAAAGAATTAAAAAAAACTATTAATTAATTTTGTTGGTTCACTTAATTAATTTCATGGAGTTGGAAATAATTGCAAGGGATTCAAGCTATTAAACACAAGGGTGTGTAGGAACATTAATGTGAAGTCCAAGAGTTAAGGGGGTTCTAGGGGAGTTGCGGTGATTGAGCACGTTTGGGCCACACCACATAATATCCTCCCATTGGAGGTTATGTGGGGGTGAGCCCCACCTCCAATTTCACTTTGAAGGATTAAAAATTCATCCAAATAAAAATTATGTAAGAAATAATTTTTATTTAATTTATTAATAATCCATAAAAAACATCCACTCTCGATAAAATAAAACGTGATAAAGGTCTCCTGAAGCAAATATCAGTGCTTTGAGTTCATCGGTTTCCTCATATTTAAATTACGACCACCGGATATAATGATATAAAATCCAACATGTACGTTTATTGAGTGTACTCGAAGAAATCGTCATAAATTTATTCCGGGAACACTGGGCCTCGGAATCAGGCGCCATTAGAAATTGCGGACTAAAAAATTCCTAAGTATTTAGTAAAAAAAATTAAATGGATTTTCTGAGTCTTTAAAAGTCATCATTATCTCAACATCTTGAAAATATTGGGGATTATATTTCCCTTAACCGTGCATTTTCCAAAAGAATTAATATCTTACTGAATCAGTATACTTTTTAACATTCATCATATGTTCTCACATAATTAAGGAACAATTATTCTTGAAAATTAATTATATATTTCAGAAATCAAATAATGATATCATTATAATTAAAATATGTTTACATCATATTTCATATATCCAAATACAAAATAGCATTAATCATTTGAATTTTCATATGTAAATAACATATGAATGCATGTTATCTATTACCTTATATTGAGATATATTTTTATAAACACTTTTTAGTGTGCTATAAAATGAATTTAGATTTTTAGGTACATATGTGATTTAGAGTGGCTGACCAAAGTCATCTGTCAAATGAGAAAGTAATTTAAAAAATTATTGAAAATATTATGAAAATAAAATAAAAGGGAAGAAACACAATACATAATATGATAGTCTATTGATTATCATTTATAAATAAGAATAATAATGTTAGAAGAAAATTACATATTTTTGTTTTTTGATATTATATTAGATTAATAAGACATAATGAGATGATTTTTTGAGAAATTTTTTTAGAACATGTAATAAATTTACCACTACCTCTAAAATTACAAATTTATCATTATAATTTAAATCAATATCCTCTTTATTATGACTCATAAATATTTTAGCCTTTAAAAACTATGATAAAAAACTTATCAACCATGATGGATTTAATTAAACCCTAGGCTAGCATCAAAACATGAAATCACATCACCATAATTTGATTATTGTTATACAGATATTATATGATCAGTGTTATGTAAGGTCACATATATACTATAGAAATTATGATTAATTGATTTAATGGATAATTGTATAACTCTAAACTTTTATCCAGTGTGGTATTGTTTTACCTTTTAAGATAACAATCCCACAATTATCAAAATTCCCAACCACATGATTGTTGTGTTAATTTTTCAATTTAATTATTTGTTTAATATAAATTATAAATTAAATAAATTGATAATTTTTGTGACATATATATTCACAATGATTCAATATATATGAATTAAGAAGTTAATATTGATATCTATTACTAAAAAGAACTATTTTTTTATGACTGGTGTAGTCAACATAGAAACACTTTTCATGTGAAACGGTTTAGAAATGTTATAACGTAATATCATTTATAGTCATGATTTCAAAAAAACTGATCAGTCAGGAATGTGAGTATTTAGTAAAAGAAAATATTTAAAACATAATCAACGATGTTTATTACAAGAATAGAATCATTACCATGAAGAAGAGAAAAATGATATCATTTTTATGGAGATTAAAAATTATAGCTTCCCATATCAAATTATTAATTAAAATGATATGGAAAAACGTTGAATAAACTATAAATCTCTTAATTCACATCCCAACTCCAAAAATCATGAAAATAGATTTTATAATGTGGAGCTTATTGGGTCTGAAGTGTAAATGGGGAAATTCATTTGAAATATTAAATCCATAATTCACGACATATTTGACCACCAAAACACATGAACCTAAAATCATTCAAGAGTTTTGATTAGAGATAATGTTTACCTAGATCTTATCTATAAATGTGGTCTTTATAAAATAATGGATTAACAATCTGTAAATTAATGGTGATTTGATGTCAAATCAAGAGATTATAGTGTGTCGAATAATTTAGGGACCATTTACTCTGCACAAATACATGATCCATAACATATTTCAAAAATTAATGTTATACCCAATTTAGTTAGAATATTTAAAAAAATTTATTTTCATATAAAAAAATAAGATTTTTTATGGCTAAAATTTTAATGTTCACGTAAAAGGGTTAAATTAGAATTTTCATTTAATTGTCAATTGAATTAGAAAATCCTAAAAATATTTTATAAATATACATATTTAACAACATTTAACGAACATAAATCATATATTATTAATAAAATATTCAACTAAATTGTTTTTTATCAACTCCCCCATAGTTAACCTTTCCCACTCATGGGAAAAACCACGTGTTATGTATTCTTAATAATGAAGCATGTTGAACATTCTCAATCAAGGATGTTAATATTTTCATAGAATGATTCACAAAAAATAATGCAATGTGAAATAAGTAGTAATTAAATTTCAAAAAAAAAATATATCAAACAAAATTCGATGAAATATCTGACACTAATAAGGTGAAGACATCTTTTGAGTCAACAATGTTAAAAATTTCCTATGTGTGTGTGCCAATAATTTGATGCTTGTTGGACCACACTATATATAGAATATTCAGGTCATGAAAAGTATTTTTTCTTATATAATTTTATTCCCCTAAACCTCTTCAACATAATTTAAAATCAAATTCCTAAACCCACTCATTTAAGAATTCATAGAAATTTACATAGTGATCCTGAACAATATATCCCCACATGTCGTACATTTCTTCATTCACCACTTTTTGATTTATTATTATTATTAAATTTTTTATTTTTTTGAGGGTGTGAAATAGTCATATAATTGGTACAAAAACATAGATAAATATGGTACAATAAAAGTAATTAATTAAAGAACAAAGATATGGAAATACAATTTTATATGTTGAAAAGAATTACTTAACCTAAATATTCCATCAATTGGGTAAGAAAAAATTACAATTCAAGACATTGTGATGTGTGAATAGATAAATTAAATGACATAATTTTCCCACAAATTTTCAATAATGAATCATTTCATAAATATAGATGGATTTATAAAGACACAATCAAACATATCATGGACCAACTACCATTTTGACAAAAATGGTCATCCGAAGATGAAAATATT
The DNA here is from genome assembly GCA_963277665.1 of Viscum album. Taxonomy (NCBI): domain Eukaryota; kingdom Viridiplantae; phylum Streptophyta; class Magnoliopsida; order Santalales; family Viscaceae; genus Viscum; species Viscum album. The sequence continues at coordinate 407,104,972 of OY728128.1, read as the reverse complement.
CCCTTATGAAATATTCTTCCCATGATGTTTGAAAAGATAAATGATGAAATCTAAATCATCTCCATTGATTTAATGGAAATGTGAATATAAATATATATATATATATATATACTCTTTGTTTTTTAAATCAATAAGGATTAATGAATAAAACACATAAAAATAAAAAATCATATGGGATCTTTCCAAATTGAAATCCCCTCCCCCACACATTAATAATTTACAAAATTTTCAAGGTGAATCAATGTATTTTTAAAATTATCATTAAATTCCAAATTCAAATTAAGAAAAAATTTATAAAAGTGATATGTGAAGGGATAATCAGATGATTTCAAGTGATAAGGGAATTATGAAATTTGATGATATCAAATGCACATGTTTGGAATTCTCAAATGTATTGCTTCAACCACTTCCCATTGAAAGTAATAATTCTTCCAATTTTATATTGTGTGGTCTTCAAAAAACCATATGGAAATATATTATATGATAATTAAGGTCCCCACCATCTAGAAGACAACATACCAGGCATCATCATCATTCATGAATTGTCGATACTCACATTGCCTCCTATAATGAAATCCATTTTTGGATCAACATATCAAGAGATATATTTTATATTTCCTTATAAATCCACAATTTCTAAAACAATGAAAATCGAATCTCCTCATGTAATAAAATATGATGTTTACTTTGATCACTAACATTGGATAAATCAATGATAATTTCTTTATAGACCAATATTCTTGATGCTCGACCTCGATTTGGAGATGAAATGATTTCACAAAAACAATTTTAAATGGGGACATACTTAGGGTTTCTTGTATATTGTTTTATAAACCCAATGTGAATCATACATGAACATTCACCAATGCTTTTTATTCAGTTGCATGATTATTTCTAACAAAAATTTCAACTCCCGGTTTGCATCCTTGGCCCTGACATTTGTTTGGGGGTGGAATGGTGTTGATTTTTTGTGTTTTACCCAAAACATATGAATAAGGGAAGCTAAATATTGATAGAAATTGTTTTTCCATTTGTCACTAATGATGAGTGTTGTTTGTGATGACCCCCTCCCCACAAAGTTTACCCCTCCTGAGTCGTCAATGTGAGATGGGAGATAATGAATCCCAAGTCCAACCTCCAGTAGGCCCCGGGTTGGCGACTTGCACCGAGGGTATAGTAAACACACAAATGGGAGGAATTACCCTCTAAAAGAACACATGCGGACAAGAGAGATAAGATAGACACCAATAAACTCCAAACTAGAACTTGAATATAAATAAAACCCATGTATATATATAAAATTTAATGAAAATTACTACAACTGGAAGGGAAAAACTATATGTACCCAAAAGAAAGTAAAATCAACAGTAAACACAATCCTGAAGAGCTCCTGCAACCCCATGCTAGTAGAAACTAGCTTGATCTGCAACCTACTCTAAGTGACCTAAAAAATATTTTATATATACATAGGGTGAGTATAATAGTATATTAAGTAAGATCATCCCTGAAGCCTATCATGAAAAGGTAAAGAATTCATTCTAAAGCACATTGAACGACAATTGAATCTAACTCATCAAATAAACGGGTATACTATGTTCCCAACGTCACCATGGCTACTCTCCCAAAGTAACACATACGTGAATATATCATATAATAAAAATATATAATGGGTACCCCACTAATACTTCCCCACTGCTTTGGTGCTTTTCCCCAACATGACTCATACTGAGCATCTTTATACAAAATTGCTTGCATGCATACATCGGGTCGGAGAACCACAATATGCATCTCGTGCACAAAAACCTCCATGACCACACACCAAAGTAACTAGGAATTTTCTGGGAGACACCACTACACGCATAAAGTGCATCATAACTCGGGTATTATACGTCAATCCATTACAACCCATACACTGAGTATGTTTCCTCAAGACTTCACAACCTATACAAGTTACACATATAGTAGTCCATATAAAACGATATCCAAAATATATGTGTGAGAAGAACCACAAAGAATTACACCCCTATACACTCATATATTGTGAAAACTAACCAATGTGCCTACCAGCACAAGTAACTACCAAGAGAAGAGAAAAGGGACAATAGAGGTAGTCACCTATCCATCGTCCAACCGGAATATTGGGGAATACACCCACCAGGGCTCAGAATCCTCGGGGTGTCGGTTGCCCTTAATGACAGGGTGGAGTAGCATATAAGAACAATAAAATTATATAATATACTATAACTCACAATAACACCGTGGGCATAACCTAGTGTTAGACACACTAAAACTATCATCTCTCAGAACCTAGGATGCTACTTCTAGGAATAAGTATCCAATATGCACACAACCAATTAAAAAGATTTATTAGATTACATCATTCCTTTTTTATCAGTTCCACTTTACTTTAATTAATTCTATAAACATTAATTAACTATGAAAAATTCCACAATATGGTTCCCTAGCATAAAACCCAAAGTCTTTGTAAAAATACAACCTCATCATTATGTTCCAGAAACTCCATCCCCATGGGTTAGCACCATTTATTCAATTATTAATTATATAATTAATTTCCATCATTCCAAGGCATTCTAGAAAAACATTAAATGCTGGTAACACAAGGGTGCTCAACATAGTGTGTAAATGTACTACCTGTCGAGTCTTTACCGCTTACAAAAATAGTATAAACCCATCATTCCTTGAGATGCTAAACATGGAAATCATGTGGCATAACCCGTGTGTATTCACCTGTTTAAAGAGAAGGGTATGTAAGACTACCTACCTTGAGCAATGGGGATAAGTAAAGCATATAAACATCCAAAAGAAACAGCAAGAATACAACAATCACATCCATCCCATTCCATCATCTCTAGTGTCCCCCATGACAATCACATTCATAAACTGATGCATCTATCCACTCTAGGATTCATCTGCTTCCATAACCAAAAGCCTCCATGCACCCCACATATCGCAACAGCCATCCTAGATCACATCAAATCACAAGTAGTAGGAAATAAATCATCACATTAATTGGGATCATGGCCCTTTAACAAAAAAATGGGTAAATCAGAACCCCTTAAATAATTATGAAACAATCTATTCATTAATCCAAAATGAATTAACAGATTTTTTATTTGTCGGATCCAAATTTCGGAACCCAAATCAGTACGATATCACAAATAATTAAAATAGATTACTGCACAAATTTTATTAACATCAAATTACAACTAGTACCATATTTGTTTACATTCCTCTTTATCTTTAGAAAAACAATAATCAATTAATCCCAATTTACATTCTTTACCGATCTCCATCATGAATGATCAACAAATCAAAGAAAGCATTGGTATCACACTATCTTGAATAACATGAGGCAATAACATACAATAGATACCAATTTATTTATCCAGTTAAAATATTTAATTTGTTAATTCCATTTTCATCTAGTGGGATTAAACATTCTAACCATATAGTTGCCTATAAATGAAAAGAGAAGCAATGAATCCCCTACTTAAATCATTTTGTTTACGTTCATTAAGCACACAATGGGTCATGATCCTCCTCTTACGCCAACAACATCCACCTAATTATTCCACGGTACTACCGCACCAAGAAAAACACATGAAAACTCAATTATTAGCATAGTGATTACATGAAATAACATGGAAATGAGAAACAAGAGAAGATAATCCCCAATGGAATGATGATAAAACATACCTTATATCAAATGTTGATCGATACAGCATAATTGCATCAAAACACATCGGAACCTATCCGAGGAGTAAATTTTGATTGTAAAACTCCTACGGGATGGATTGAATGGTTCTAGCATATCATAGACATGAAAAAAGATGAATAACAAGGGAGGAAGATATCTTGTCCCTTTTAATGTTTTAATAGGGGTGATGGTTTAATATATCCTTAATTACCCATTAAAAGTGGATCACATTAACCCTCATGGTCTGACCAGGTAAAAATATATTGAGCCATAAGAATAATTAATGTAGGAGTTATGGCATTTGAATCAGCCTTAGAATCCTTATAATAAGGCGCTAAATGTATTTTACATCAATGGAATATAAATGGGGTGAAACTGTAGGAAGCTGGAAACACTTTTCACATTCTCAAAATTTGGAAAAGTAAATAAATGTCACGATTAGACATCACTGTTAGAGGTTTCCGATAGACCTCACCATTAGAGGTTAACGATAGACCTCATTATTAGATGTTACCATAGACCTCACCGTTAGAGGTTACCGATAGTCATCTGTGATATAGGTTACCAATAGACCTCACAGTTTAGGAAACACTACACACATACTGTTCTAAAAACATTGTAAACGTACCTTTCTAGAATCACTGTACACCTAACATTAATGTACATCTTCCGATTGAGATAACCAGTAGACCTCACCGATATAATACAATTCACCTACCATTATAGGTTACTGATAGATATGTTCACCAACACCATAGCAATAGAACTGTTCACAAAACCTCACCGATAGAAATGTTCACAAAAACTCACCGACAGAACACTATTTACAATACAACAATGATATAACACTATTCACTAAACAACATTGATAGAAAACTATTCACTGAACCTCACTCATAGAACATTATTCACATAAAACATCACTGATAGAAAATTGTTCAATGAAAATCAATGATTGAAAACTATTTACTAAACCACACTAATAGAACATTGTTCACTGAACCTCACTGATAGACACTAATCACTGAACCTCATCGATAGAGCACTATTAACCTACCCTTATAGGTTACCGATAGATTTTTCCAATAGAGGTTACTGATAGAAATGTTCATCAATGGAACTATTCATAGAACTGAAAGTTTGGCAAAGGAAAGTGTGGTTACCATTAGAGGTTACCGATAGAACTGTTCACTAATGGAACTGTTCATAGAATTAGAGATTTGGAAACTTATTGGGGATAAGTCGCCTTCACCTCCCAGAACACCCCAAACACCACATTTTCACAAATGAATAGACCAGGGTGGTCCGGGCCATTACATTATTACTATGAACCAACAAAAAATTTTACCCAAGACTAAGTCCACAACAATATGAGAATCATTAGTCCTTGTTGCCTTGGACTTCACAAATTTTTAACACAATAAATATCCAAAATAAAAAATAATAAACCCCCAAAATAACTATAAAGGGGAACCATAAAATAAATTCCCCATTCATTAAAAATGTCAAAAAATAATATGGTATGTTGAGATATATCATGTCTGCTAAAAATATTGTTAATGTGTTGGAATCATAATCATGACTTAAAGAACACATGTGTAATGTGAAATAACTTTGGCCAATATAATATAGAGTCTAATACATACCTATCCATACATTTGGTTTCAATGTTTCCTCCACATGAAAGTGTATTGAGGAAATAAAAAATATTCTCAAACTCATGATCATGAATACACATCCTAAAAACATGATCAGTAAACATACACCAATGAAAGGGATCAGCCAACCACATAATCCTAGACCCATTCATTATATTAAAGACATGATGTTATGTTAAATTTATATTAATTTAAGATAAAAATAAGTAGTTAGACAAATTATTATACCTAGGTTGTGTAAATGAGATGAAATAAATATTCTCATTGGGGAAAGTGTCATGAAGTTGTACCTCGTCCATAATGTCATCCTATAGAATGTGAGTAAACATACTAATGTGGTTTGTCACCAATTTCTCTAACGCCTTCTACTACATTATCTAAATATTGAATTCCATAAGAAGGATAATCCATTAGAAATGATGGGATTTGAATCTAGCTTCTCCAAGAGGTATATTGGTGATGCATGGTAAAAAAATGAATTACATTAGAGTGAAATAAATATGAACAAATTTTATATAAAAAAATATGATGGTAAGAAACCCATTTTCCGTGTTTATGTAGTTTTATTGGGATAAAACCAATATCCTTAATATATATTCAATCACATGTGAATGTCCCTCTAACATATGTGATAAGATATATCCAACTACCATGATTGAATAATCACACATAAGATCAAATATTATTTACCATCTTGGAGGCTGTAATGTTGGTGGATTGGTAAGACGCTACATTAGATCATAAGAAGATGTACAAGAATAACAATCAGACAAAAAATTAAAATCCTTTTGATGTAATTGTTTTATAGGATAAGAAATCTCACTGAAATAACTTATGAAGATCCAATAAAATCATGCATTCTCTATGAATGATATAACATCACAGAAAAATTAATGATATGGTAAGGATGATATAATATCTACCTATTATATATCATCCTCTCTCGCATTATTTGACACTCCAACCCCAATTAAAATTATATCCTCAATAATGAAATTACAATTCTTAATGTTCAAGTCTATATTCTTTACAATACAATGATTCAACACTATTAACAAAATAAACATACATTCATAAAATGAGGATCCATACATTATAAATTCATCCATAAATACCTCTATTCAGGTCTCAATGAAATCTGAAAATATACTCACTATACATCTATGAAGGGTACTGGGGGAATTAAAATGATCAAATGTTTTCTATTAGTGTGAAAAGGTACTGAATGGAAATGTAAATATTCCCTTCTCCTGATCATCCAAATTTATCGAAACTATAAAATATCACTAAAATCCATCCATGAAAAACTAATGTGTCTTCCCAAATATTCTCTCATGAATTGTAAAATACATGGGAGGGTATGTGTTCCATGCAAGTGGATTTATTTTGTTCCATATAATAAACACACACAATCTATTTTGTACCCTCATTGGAACTATAACCCCTCTCTCATTTCTAACAATTGTAACACTGCATTCATAAGAAAAAACTAAAAATGACTCAACAATTGTGAATATGAAATGGGACATACTATACCTTCCACAAGTAAAATTATAATATCATTTTTAACAAAATCTAGTAGTACTAGCTTGAGTCTCCATTCTTGTTAATAAAAAGTTTATCCCCATCCACCAAAACAATAATATTCATGGAAATTTTACGGGAAAATACAAAATATTTCATCCGTGTTCCACTCAATTTCCCTAATATTCTCCCTCAAAAGAATCAAAAAATTTCTTCATATTCAAAATGGAGATTGTTCACAATGATAATAGACCATATATCATCACATAATAGGTATGAGTATTTGGGATTTAGTTGAAATGTATGATGTATATCTATTGGTGTTGATGTATGTATGGATACATTTATGGAACTAAAATATGTGAAAAATGAACATTCGTACTAGAATACACATCATCAAAATTAGGGAATAATTACTCAAATCGAACGAAATACTAAATATCCAAGTCATAATTTGAGTGAACATGATCATAATATGAATCTGTTTCAAAATATATTAATAGTGATTTTTATGTAGTATAAACATGTGTGGAAGTTTACTTAGAAATTATTCAAGGACTAATACCCATAATCCCTCTATGCATGGGATAAAAAAAATCAATGGGGTTTTTATTTAGTGGTTCAAAATGGGAGATAAAAAAAAGAAAAATATTTCTATGAGGGGTAACTCATGGAATCCATAATATTAAATATCAAAACTTCATCACCAAAATCCATTGACTATTTACCCCCATGGACATTTATGCTGGTTTTTGTAGTTTTGATGAAGGAACTACCTAATATAATGGTATGATGGTAACATACCTGATCATCCTTCATTATAATTAGGTAGAAATATGATGAAATTTTTATGAATTTTACCTAATAAACTAAATCATCAAGGACTCTCACTTGATATGTTATTGCGCTTATTGCCAACTTCAACCATACTCTCATCAGATTCAACTCACCAACCTACAAATAACGGAATATATATTGAGGATTCACATTTTTCAAAGTTCTTTAATCACACAATGCATCATAAAAGTGTGTCTACCCTATAGTCTATTGGATGGTGAATATCCTAGGATCCTTCCACTTTGTTGGAATTTCTTAAGTCATTGTAATGACTGATGACACATTCCTTCAAAGATTGATCCTTTAATTACCCTTGAGCATTATTCAATAGGTATAAATTTCATTTATGATTTATAAATACCATTAGCCATGATTAATTTAGTATAGTATATGGATGTTGAACTCTACATGAATGAATTTATAATAAAACATTTTATGCATCACCTCTCTAGCCATATTCATGGTTTTCACAACACTCATTTGTGTATTCAACTCCTTCAACTCTCTGCCTTGACTATTTATATTATTCTATTGATTAGGAACAATTTGTTTCAAAATATAAAAAGTTTTAGAATATTTCATTGATTGAGATTTCCATTTTTAATGGTTGGATAATGATTGAGATTAAAATATTTATTGGATTTGTAGGATACTCTATTGATAAGGAAGAGGATTCTGGAAATTGGGTATAAATTGGGGCCTTTTTTCCAAATCCATACTTCATGACTAATTTATCCATACACCATTGATTGTATTTTGGAAGTAATTAATCATTCTTATTCTATGTATGTTAATATAGTTTATTATAATTTTTCCTCACATGGAACACTTCTTCGTAATCCTATTTCTCTCTTATTTGTGGACAACATTTATTTGGTGGGATTGTTTCAGTTGAAATTACACAAGGCCACATACGAGTCAGTTTATATATATTTTGAGGAATATCTATATTCCACACCATAGTGGTCAATTCTTCTAATATGGTATCAGTTTAATGAATTTCAAGATATGATGAAAATACATGAATTACTCTTATAACATGTGGCATATCTCTATCTCCAAATTTTTGGGATTTTTCTGGCATATTGTTGATAAATTCACATGCATCATCATATGTCTTGTCAACCATTTCCCCACCAATTTAGGCATCCACCACGCTTCTATCCATCAGTGTGAGACCTTTAGAGAAGTACTAGATGAAGAATTCCTCTCTAATTCGGAGATGTGGATGACCTTAACAGAACATCATGAATTACAAACAATTCTCATATAGTGACTACCCTTGTTCTTGTTAAATACTTGATATATCAATTTTAACAGAAGTGGTCCTCGATACTGAAAATAAATCATTGTGAGAAAAGACATTTCAACTAATTAAAAAATTTACTTATTCTATTCTTAATTAATACATTGAATCTTTTGCAGTTTCATTAAGTGATTATTGTAATACTGTTAATTTTATTTGATATTCATATATATTTAATGGTTTTAGGGTTGATAAATTCACATTTAATTCATTAAAAATTTTGTTTTTATCATTACTATATAAGCCATTAGATGTTGGAAGAAGGTAAATTAAAACATATCTTAATACAATGTCTAACTAGAGATTTGGTAATTAAATACAAATTTATAAAATTATACTTTTGAGTTTAGTAAATTATCTAATGGTTTGATTATGATCATTTTTATTTCATTCAACCAATGTTTCTTGTTTAAATTTGATTCAAAAGTCTCTCTAATTACAGTGTTCCCATAATAGAGGAATAATCTAATTGGAATAACGTTAAAAATTTTGGTTGATTAATACTATTTGATTTGAGCCACATGGTTGAATTCAATAATATGGTCAATATATAATAGTTCTTCAAGAGTAGTTCATCTATAAATAAATTACAAATAAAATGATGATAATTGAAACATAATAAAAATATTATATGTTGTAGTTAATGGTCTGATATAAAAAAATAGGAGAAAAAAATAAAAATATGAGAAGGGGAAATGAAGAAAGAAAGAGGATGAAAAAATTAAACTGGAAAACTAAAATTAAGTAACACTAATTGGTTGAATGAACTAATTTCCTCCCTCGAAACGAAACCAATTTGATAGGAACATTCATGTGTACTCTCAAAGGATGTGTGGTTTTTGGGTACTTTGTTGTAGTAGAGTGGACGAACAAGTTCATCATACAAATGATAATGTAATTTGAAAACATATTAAAGGTATTTTTAAAATAAAATAAAATGAAAAACACAACACATTAATTGATGGTGGGTGGATTGATATCATTTATAAAAGACGATTAAGTATTTTTAATGAATACTGATTTTTCTGTTTATAATTTTTAAACTAAATTTTATTAATTAGAAACAACCGAATATTTTTCTAGAAATTTTTTTTGAATGTGTAATTGAAATAGATTTACAACATAAATTGATTATTTTTCATTGTAATTTAAATCAATATCTACTTAATTTTTACCCATTAATTTATTAACCCCCGAAACCTATGATATTTAACATAATTGTCATGATGGTATTTATTAAAACCTAGGATAGAATTGGAACATAAAATCATGGCACCATACATTTATTAATGTGATGATAAAATCTTATGTTCTATTTTAAATTATGGAAAATAACCACTAAGAGAATAAGGATTAGTTGAGGTTAGGGATTATATTTTTACTATAAAAATTGAACCAGTATGGGGTTTTTTATAGATTATGTTCACTCCCTCACAATTGACACAATTCCAGACCTCATGTGTTTTGTTTTAATTTTTCAATTACATTATTATATTAGTTTATATAAGAAACTCAATTGATTGATAATATTAATTGAATTAAATTATATCACATAAAAAAATAAATGAATACAGAAGGTAACAGGTAGATCTATTCCCAGAAAACTATAGTTCCATGGGCAGTGTAGTCATCATAGAAATGTTTCTTATTTACAATGGTTTAGAAAGGGTATATGTCAATACCATTAATAATTTTTATTTATATATTGAGAAGGATGATTAATGATGATTGTAATTTAATAAAACAAAAAAAATGAAATGGAAACAAATAAGATTAATTCAATAGAATGAAAATTATAATAAAAGAAGATAAAAATACATTCATTTTGGAGGAGAACCAAGGCTGAAAGCTTGACTCCTATTATTCTGAATTTAATTTGTATGGAAGCACTTATCATTTACTCCTAATATCATAATTCATGTTCTAACCACTCAAAATGAAAAAAAACCAATTTATAAAGTAGATGGGAGGCTAGGATTTATTTAGTTCCTACTGAGAGTTTTGAAATTCGGCTAAATGATTTAATCCAAATTTCACCACTTATTTGACCCACAAAATACGTGGACCATATGTCCCTCCAAAAGGTTGATTTTTTTAAAATTGGTTCATAGAGATCATTTATGAATTGGGACCCAATCTAGAAAAATGATGTAGAAGATAAATACCAAGCAATGATGTGGTTTCCTATCTGATGAGTCCGGTTTATCGTTAACAACATGGACCATATGATTTGCACAATTTCATGTCATAGATAGGATTTATTAAATTAGTTTTGTATCCCAATGAGGTAGGATTATTGTTTCAAAATTTAATGTTCCAATAATCAATTGAAATATATTTATTGATGAAATACTATAGTGTAGTACAAAGTGTAATATTGGAATATTTATCAATTTTTAAAATGTATGATTTCTTCCATGATATTTTAAAAATATATAAAATTAAAACAATTTATGGATATTGTATCATTTATTATCAATAAAATATTAAATAAAATTTTGTTGTATCATATTCCCTTGACTCTGGGGAAATTTGTTTTCATATTACCCCATATCCATATAGCTTGAACCCTAAATTATAATGGTTTCCTTGATTCAATTTGATTCTGTTTCATGGTGACCATTTTCTCCACACAAATATGAAACCCACTAACCCATCAAAAAATTGAAATAGTTGTTGTTTCAATAGTTATCATAATTGGGGAAATCATAATTTATATTCATCAATTTATCTGTTAGTTTCTATTTTCTTCTCTTATTCTCTTTATTCCCTTTGATGTCATAATAATTATATAAATATCTCTCTATATTGATTGAAAATAAAAGTATTTCATAGTGTGATGAAATTTTTTGAGACACCATTTCCCCTCAAAGACATGGAATTAGTACATAATATAAATTATCAATCTCGCATTATGTGTTGCATTTGAATCCCATATCATAACATTCCATCCTAGTAAAGGTAACTACAGACTCAACACAACCTTCTTCATCATTTATCATTATAATAAAGAACATTATCTTTATCGGATTTTTTTGATCATGAGGGAATTATATATTGATGATTTAATATTTAAAATCCATACATTCCATGAGTTTTATTTTTTATTCTTTTGTTATATTTAAGATCGATGACCACCATTGATCCACATCACAATTGAGAGAATACACTATAAGTGTAACCATATCTTTTTTACCACATGAAAATGACATAAATATCTAATCTAATGAAATAATACTTTACACATCTTTAATTTGATGATTATTCACACAAAATGATGGGGGCCTCTGTCTCATAAAGTGATCCAACATCGAATGATCTCTCTCTGGGACATGTTTCTCCATCAGAGATGTGTTATGTGTCATGACATGGCTAATCTTCCTTATTATATAAATAACATTCATACTTCTAATGAAATAAATATTGGATTTAGAAAGAAAACCTCCACATTTTCAATGAGTATCGATTCCTTTATCACTTTCAGGATCCATTTCTAAAAAGATAAATATATTGGATCAGATCACAAAATTATGTTACATAATTTAGAATTAAAAAACTGGTGAAACCGTTATAAAAATCGAAAACAATTACACAATCTATATAGTGATAAATATCATGGTTTATATAGGAATATAATTAATTTTTAATCATTTATAAATATTTATAATGAATGTGTCAAATAACCTATGAATATCCCCATACACTGTAAAACTCGATGCCCATTAATTAATGTTGTTATATTCAAGGTTATGCCTGAGTAAGTACCAACTCACCTTTTTGGAGTTGTTGCATCTAAGTGAATCTGTGTCACAACTACATACAACTGTAGTATCTATATATGGATATATTTCTAGGAAGAACCACATAGTTGATACCTTATCAATATCATAGGATGTTCATATATAATTATCTTCAAAGACTATTATACGATTCTATTATATAATATATTTTATCTAAATTTGTATTCAAAGGATGCTACTAAATTTCCTCTGATACCAAATGTGACACCCCAACTCCAGATGGATGAAGTTATTGAATTAAAAAATTATATTCGAATGATTATATGGAATCAAATACTAAAAGACCAAATAGTTATGATGTTTATAAAAAACAATATTACATATAAGATAACAATAATTTATTTATAAAAGAATATAAATCATAAAAAAAGAAAACTATTACCATATTTAAAACAATTTCAAAGCATTAATTTTCCTAAATGTAGAAAACAAAACATAATAAAGAGAGATCAAATAATATGTAAGGGTATACAAGTAGTAAGAATAATTTATTAATAATAAAAAAATCATGTCAATTTGAATAACTGAGAACACATGATATTAAAATAATTAATTATTGAATAATCAATTTGGAAAGTATATAACTGAAACACAATGCCTTTTAATAAATAAAACAAATGTATAGATTTTATCTTTTTAAAATTCTGTGGATAATAAAAGTAATAACTACTATATTGATAATGAAAATTCATAATTATTGGACATTAGTTTATAGGAACATGAATTCCTAAACAATTAAGAACATCCACAATATTGTTTAAAACAATAGGTAGAACCCCATTTCATATGGATAACAAAAAAATTTCACGTGAATATTTCATTGCATAGATGGAAAATATATTTTCTAGGCCCCACATGTCACTATCAGTCTAAATCATTTCATAAATTGAGATATTGATTAGTAAACATTATTCCTTATCAAATATCTATATTGAATGAATAATATATATTTATCAATATTCCAAATAAAATAAAATAACTGTCAATGTGAACACCATATTTTAAAATGGAATATAGTTTAGTAAATAATAATATACTTCACCTATGAATGTATATATTTTGAGAAATTTTATGTGAACAGTTATTACAATAATTCATTTTTTAAATAAAATGATAACGATTAAAATAGAATGTGATATTGCAAAGTTAACTTGTACCACATGTAATTTTCTAGATATAACCCTTTGGTATGATATTTAAAATTGAGTCTTAAAATACAAATTATTATGTGTTAGTGATGACATTAAATTACATGTTGGATGAATATACACCTTATAAAAGTGAATTGGTGCATAATAAAAAATTTGTTTCATTGGAATGTACATTGAGATGATATCCCTTTCTAATGTTGTAACATATTAATCAGAAGACCTAAAAGTAATAAAAAAAAATAAAAAAATTATATAAAATGAAGATAAAAAATATTAATTATATAATTTATAAAAAAATTTACTATGTACACCAAAAATAATATTTAAGTGGTAAATATGACATTTATATCTCATATATAAAAAGTGAGATGAAAATTCCTTAACTTTAATTTCAATTTAGTTGAACACTCGTTAACCAAATTTATAATGGTTTTAAGCATGTTATTAAATTTTACCGTAACAATTATCATATTTGAAATATCATATTTTGGAATATTATAATATCTTATTTCCTGTTTTTCGAGAAACATTCTTTATTTTCATTATTTCATGCGTGAATTGCCTAGCTTTTCGAGTATGTTTTCTCTTATCGGTTGTTTTTCCAATATTCGATAATTATTAAATCATATCAATAATTGAAATAATTTTGTAAATAAAATATAATATATATACATATATATGTATTTATAGTAGTCTATAAAATTTGTAGCTAGCAAATAGAAAACATCATCCATGGAGACAGTTGGTCGTATATACACACGAATGATGCATCATTATATATGTCACATTTTAATGATAAAAAGTAAATTATATGTAAATATAATAATTAAATTATCATATTTCTGTTATATTTCTAATATTTTTATATTAAAACCAAAGTAAATACCTACCATGTATATCATGAATGAGTCAAATAACTTTGAGGAGGTGGTAGTTCACACACCCAGACATGTATCCATAAAATGTAAAAAACTTAAATCCATAAAATGATATCGGGTACCAAAATGGGGGCCTAAATAGGATGCGAGAAAAACATAGTTTGTCAAAACCACCATTTCTAATCATAAAAATTTGTATAAATTTTATAGTTAATAATTAAATAAAAAACATTATTAATTAATTAATCAATTAATGTGAGACCATATAAAACTACGTCAAAATAAAGCAGGAATGTATCTAAACATGTCTCGCATCCATGAAAAAAATATAATCATGGAATAATATATCCCATGTTGGTGCTAAAATGGAATTTCTCTAAACATGACTTATAACAATGAAAACCACAACATTATAACAATGATATAAATCATTCCAATCTGGGTGAAACCTGCTATATAAGGATTTAAAATTTTAATTAGGGTGAAGCCAAAAATATATGGATTTCATCATGTTAAATGTTCTAATCCCTCTATATAAACATTTCGTCCTATGAGTTGGACTAATAATGAAAAATTAACATTTCAGATTACCAATTGGGGAAAGCCCAAAATATTTTTAATTTATCATTTCAAATAGTACAAAACCACTATCTCATCTTTTCAATATATCATCATTGCATATCATAATACATAATAATTATATTATTTAGTGAATAAAAATATACTAACATAAGGACATAGAAATATCACATCATATTGATCAATGGATAAATATGAAAATTAACATTTATTTTTAATTTAAGAATTTAATATATCAATTGGTTATTATAAATCACGTTCCAAATTTATCAATAAATATGATAACCCAAGGTGAATCTATATTAATAAATCAACCACAATCTATTTCATGATAAATAATATTTAATAAATTTTAAAAATTCAATTATATTAAGGGGTTTACTCAATGGAATTATAACCACATACCACAATAATAACCAAATTGTATGAAAAGGTAATCCAATGAATAATTAAATTCATTTGTTGAATTTATTTGGAACATTATATATTAGTACCCCATTAATATGTCACAAAATGTTTATTATGAAAACATATGTTTATGGTTTAAACACATACCCTTAACTTCTAATGAAAAAATGATTACAATGGAAAATGACCAAGAGGTATAATCTGATGATGATAAAAAAATGATCCAATATCAAAACAAATCGTGATAAAAAAGCCCATGAAAATGGTTAATAGATTACACCGTGGTGTATATAGATAAATGGTATAGAATGGAATACTAGAAAAATACCACATATTAGGGAGCAGATTCATGATGGAGATACCACTAATTAAGATATTCAGTCATAAATTGATTAGAACATTCCCCAATGTAGATAAGAAGACATTTAGGAGAGATGAAAAAATTAAACTACATAATAAACATTAAAATATATGTTAGTATAATTACACAGTGTTTAATATATTAATTCATCATGAAATTCTTTTAAATGTGGTATGCTAAAAACCCCATAACCTGAGATAATTATTTGAAATATCATTAATATTATGCAATTTATAATCAATTTAGATGATGTGTAAATGTTATGAAGATATTTTTTTCACATGATTTCCCAATTAAAATACATAATACCAATTTTTGTCTTCTAATAATACCATGAAAATGTGGTATCACTTTACACATTTATCTCATAATCCATTAAATAAAAAAACATAAATCAATTTACTTCAAGTCATATTCACTATGAAAGTCTTTTCTTGAAGATAATCTCTAATTGTTTATGGTATCCTTAGAATTTGAGACTTGATTTATTCATCCATCCAGTAATATTTAATAATATAAATCCACCATGGTTTATATAAAAAGAAAAATTATTTTGAGAGGTGTTTAGCAACAAAACACAGTGTGGGGTGTACTTGGAAAAAAATGGGAACTTCCAAAACATGAAATAATTTCAATTATAACGCATTATTGATAATTAAAAGTAAAATTTAAAAAATAATATATCTAATAAGATCATGGAAATCCTGAATTCAATTACAAAGACATTTTAAAATGAACATCTAGGTTAAAGGATACTACAAACACTTACAATGAATGTAAATTAATAGAAGGTCGTTTTTATAGAATTTAATGAAACCAATTATATTATTTCCTCATCGCTTTATTATGATTTTGAATTGATAAAAAAATTTTAATGATAATAACGATAAAATTAAGAGTATTACATTCAAATCCATTCCTACATAATTTAGTTATTCAGATAAAAATGTTCATTATTAGTTAATAATTATTAATTTACTCAAATTTTAAGAAAATTGAGTAGTAATATATTTAAAATGAATTGATGTGAAAAGGAAGTCTAAAATTTTACACCCCAATCCCTAGTATCCTAGAGTAAATAATTACTTTATTACCATGGAAATTGAAACAAATGATTATTTTCCAATGGATATAATATTCTATTTTTATTGAAAAACTAGAAACATTATTAAATCTGACATTAAATTTGAAAACGTAAAATACTAGTCAATATTTTCATTAAGATAATCATTATTCCTTCTATAATATCCTTAATTTTAAATCATAATACACTTATATTCATCATTTAGAAAGGATGAAAAAGTAATTTTGTGTGATCAGATGCTCGGTAGGGGAATCTATACAATGGAAGATGTACTAAATTAATGAAAAATTGAATAATATTGTAGAATAAATGATGATAAAAAATGAAATATAAATATTAAAATTATCTTGATAATTAACTATTGATAACATATCATTTATATTATTAACAATTATAAAAATAATTGATTTTATAAAATTTTATTCATAATTCAAAATTTATTAAACTTACTCTTCATGCCTCATTACCAAAAACCCATCTTAAATGGGTAAAGATAATGATAAATACCCATAATTTGTTACCCCACGTAACATACCAATGGTAGGAGGGGCTATGTAATTTTCAAACTCACTTGTTACTTAGTATATCAATTACATTCATTGTATGAATAAACAATATAACATAATCAACATTAATTACTAATCAACTACTATCAACATCATTAGAACTTATAATTTGAATGTCAACACTACCACTAGTCAAAATAATAATAATAACTACATATAAATATAGTTGGTGGTGGCAAAATTTCTTATAAAAAGAATTTTATGTGATTTATGAAATAATTTTGACATATATACAAATAATTTAAAATTATCCATAAAGTATTTAATATGGAAAATAACCTTTTAATTTTGACAATATGTAGTTAATGTCAAAAAATTTCAAGAATATTATTTAAATATTTAATATTAAAAATAACCATTTAAAAATTCAATAGAGGATAGTATGTAATCATTGTCTTTGATGATGGGAGAATGCATTCATGTGTTGTATATATAAATAACAATATTATTCACAACCTCATAAAAATATTCCATTTTTGGAAAATGATAAAAGGATTCATTTTTTAATATATTTATAGATATTAAAAAAGTGAAAAAATTATTTCAATCAATTATTAGATATTTATAATAGAATTATTGAACATATATCAATCAAAATATTCATTATTAAGAAAAAAAATCAAGGCCAAATAAAAAAATGTGGTTTTTCATAAAAAATTTATGTAGACTTTTGAGTACATAGTTACTATAAAATTGATCGTGAAATTTAATTTATATAAATAAATATTGTAGAAAAAGATATTTTTTTCAAAAAAATAATAAATTTTACACTAAAAAAGGAACTTAATTAGAAACCTTCTTAAATAAGGATGAGATTGTGAAAAACCATTATCTCATATCTCATTTACTTAGTAGGTGATATTATCATCATGTATAATATATATAATTTTATCATAATTATATACCAAAACCGTATATATAATTATTATATAATATATGGTTTAGATATAATATTTTAGAAAATCAATAATTGAAAATTCATTATTAATGTTATTATTTTGGAGTTGTAAATATCCTTTATAATATAATATTCCCATTTGTAGTGATTCCATAGAATGTTTCTCATGGTTCCCACATTTGCATAATGCAGATAATGACATAAATATAATATTATTTAATTATTATCATATTTGTAATCAGTTATGTCACGACCCATCCTCGGGGCTCATGCCATGACTACCCCAAGCCCGCCTTCCATAGGCCAGGGGCTAGTGACTAGCACCAATGGCGTAAATACCGATAACTGGGAAGGCATTGCCTTTATAAAAGTAAACAAGCACCACAGAGTACAAGCAGAAGCATAACACTAGGTACAAAAGAATGCTGAAAAGTGAATGTGCCAGAATACAAACCCAAAAGAAAGTACAACTACAAACGAACAAGGTACAACAGCAAAAAGATAAACAGTTGAATGAAGGAAGCAGCTCCTGGATCGTCCTCCTCGGATCCTACCTGAAGGGTAGGTACAAATAGCGCAGCTCCTAGTCGTCCACCACGAATCCTACCTGAAGGGTAGGAACAGATACCCTCCTCCATGCTCTCATCCATCAACCTCCTCTATGAGTCATCAGGTCGTGTAGTCTACCTCAGCGTACTGACTCGTCGTGTAGTTCACCTTCGGTTACCATCCAGTCCTCGAACACTCGGCCTTCGTCAGCAATACCTGTCATCTGCAACCAACACAAAGAGGTGCGGGCATAGCCCGTGCCGGGGTGAGTATAACGATACTATGTAGGGACCCCGAGACCCTCAAGGTCTCACTAAACCAACAAGGATAACCACACAGAAGATATCAATAGATAACCTCTACGTAGGTATATACCTATACATATACCTATGTTATCATGTAACCTATCTCAATCATGAGGAAACACATGGATTGTGAAATCAACGGATAACCACTACCCAGGTATATGCCCATACATATACCTAAGTTAGCAAGTGACCCATCTCAATCATGAGGTAAACACAAGGTCAAAAGACTCAGCTCAAACCAGGATTTTCAATATCGAAACCGTAACTACTGAAGAGCTCCGTCTCTGGAGTTTACAGTGGTCCTGTCACAACTTCAAGGAACTACTCACTAACCTAAGACTGCTGAGTTACTCCTCTTGTTGAGTACCGCGGGTCTGTGGCCAACTACCGGGTGCTCCGTCTACTGTGGGTCTGTCGCCAAATACCGGGTGCTCCCCCCAATAGCCAACAGAGGTAATCCTCCTGTCGAGTACCGCGGGTTTGCGGCCAACTACCAGGTGCTCCGTCCGCCGTGGGTCTGTCGCCAAATACTGGGCTCTCCGTCCACGAGGCTAGTCTACTGACTCCAAGTATATGGATCATAATACTAAGATCCTAGGGGAAAACATCATATGATCGATTATTGATTTATCTAAATCAATAGCTGGTGGGAAAGTCACACTTCAACGAATCACACTTGAACTAGGATTGGTGGGGGCGATAACCTATCTCAATTTAAATATCGAGAATTGGGGTCAAGATATCCACCTCAACATCAGTATCAAAATTTACCTACTGGCACATCGACTTGAAGTAGCATGCAGAAATTTTGACGATTCAAGGATTTAATAATAATAATATATTGATATTATTTGGAAATTATGGGGAAAAATTCAACAATATTGAAGAAGGAATCCATCATTGGTCTTTAAATGATCGTATTTAAAACTAGTTCACACTACCACAGACGACATGTCAATCAGACATCACATGAAAGAGTTGTGGAAGTTTAAAAAGTAATTAATTTTATTAAATCTAAATTTCTGTAGCATTTCATGGGACCAAGTCATGACATGGAGAGAATTATCTTTAATGTTATTAAAAATATTGTGTCATATATGGGCACATGTCTCTACTAGTGGTGCATCAATTGAGCACCACACAAGGGGAGTTATCTTAGTTTAAATAATAATAATAATAATTGTTATTATTAATTTTATAATTTCTTTATCTCTTTGGGATTCCTTCACCTCTGGATGACCAATGGGACACCACCCCAAAACACCTGGGCTATACCCACAACATATTCTACACCCAGAGATTCAACATCTTGCCTCTTGCTCATGTCGTTTCCCAACCAGAGACTTATCGCCATTGGGACTCCCTACTCATACTATTACACGTGCGCTGCCGCTCTCGCCTAGAGCCACCTCCATGAGCCACCAAACTGACAATCACAATCCATTATACCTAATACCACAACTGCAATGCCTCCTACCTACTACCTTAATGGAATCAAATGGAGGCACTTTGGACCACGTTCACCTACTCACACATCCGCCCTACTCATCATCAGACCATCGTATAAGCCACCCTACTCACGACGACACCACTCCATTGAAATGTAAAAATCTACAATACCTTCATCGAGGCGACACATCTTCATTTTTCATGATCAGGATTTCTAAACAGTAGATGATTTTACATTTTCTCACATGGTTTTGAAATATATGCTCAAATAAACAATTTTTCCATGTTTCATCAATTCACCATTAATCCAGGATACCTAAGGGGTTGAGTTATTCAAAAAAAAATTGAATTTTTAGCAATAATGATTCTGTGATAATGAATTCAATGAAGTGTGAGATAATGAAATTAAAAATAGAATTCTTGAACATCAATAGCCAGTCCATCTTGGGATATGATCTATGAAGTGACACCAAGGATAGAACATGGATTAAATAGTATAAAATTTTGTACATGGGCTCATGAATGTTTTGAAGTTATGGTCGTAGATTGTAGAAAAAAATTGGATCCACTCAAACATTTAATCAAAGATATAAAATTATGAAATATGATTTCAACCAATATTGGATCAGTTTTCATTTGATGAAGAACGTATTTTCCATTATTACCTTCATTTTTCATCATTTGATCCACTATGATCTTGAGTTTTTTCATTCATCATATTTTATCATTCGCCAATAAAATAGAGAGGAGATATAATATTGGAAATTCCTAGAGTAATGAGGAAAACCCTCAGAAATCCCAAATAGAAATATATTTATAGATATAACATTACGTTAAATAGAATTTAATTAATTAACTAAATAAATTCATTTGATTACTTATGGTCACTGCCAACGGTCTATGGGTCTGAACGTCCCATGCCAACTTATTTTATGTCATTCCTAGAGTAAAAAATGAGTTCTATACCCAATTGTGTCATCCTATGTCTCATCAGATCAACCATTTCAGATATATTCCATTATCTCTGAAATATCATGAACACACATTACAATCATATTTAATAATTTTTATAATACTAATGCCAGGAAAACTATTCCTCAGAATCACGAACTTTCTCATCACCTATAACTGAAATTATTCCTTAGAATAATCCCAATTGATACCCGAAAAAACCATGGATTCTTCATATTTCCATTCATCAATGATTTACTTCATTGAAAAGCACCAAATATGAAATTTAATTGGGATACTATGACTTCACCTATCTCTTCCCTATATCACGATGTATATCTAAAAGATAAGTGTGAAAATTCTCTATCTCCACTCCTTATAATGTGACCTAAATCACTATCCTTACATAAATGACATGATTCACTTCTTCATAATAATTAATGAGGTGGAAATCCTACTTATATATGGTCATGAAATACTTTATAGTTGATGTATTCAAGATGAGACTCTCCCACATTCACAAGAAGGAAGGGATTCAACACCATCAGGTGAAGAAAATATACACCCATATACTCTAGCAAACTATCAACGTTGATTCCATACACTCATGATTACTAACAAAAAATGAAGGAGACTAAAATCATCCAACCAAGAGATGTTAGTAATAGAAATCTTATGGAATACCCCTCATGTCTTCAAAAATCATGGGAGGAGAGTATCCCTAAACCATACCCTCGACCACACTTAATAGCTGAATCCAAATAATAAATGGGATAAGATGAAAAAATTCATTGGAAATTAAATCACATCCTTTGAAACTCCATCACACAACACCAACACATGTTCACACCAACAACCCAGGTCATCCGAGTTAAAACACAACAAATTAATTGAAGTATATGGTAACCACACAACAATGTCTATAAATTTATACTGTTAAAGGTAGAAAGTGCATAGAGTGTACATCTTTTCATTTTTTTCATTGTGGGATCATAGACATAAAATGAATGCATCTGTCTATGGCCTTGAATTCCATCTCCCTAAAAAAATATTAGATTCGTTTTGGTGGTTGTGGAATAACCTCATAGAACCATTCCCCACCGACAGCTCATCATGATACTCTACCAGCTCCACCTCTCTAGGGATAATTCTGTAATTTACTAGGAGATCCCCAATCATGACATTATATATACTTTGGTGGTTCATTTGTAGACCACCAAGGATGATTAGCATGCCTAGTCAGGCAATATTGTTCCATGTGACCACTCCCATAATATTATTATCATTTTCCCTATCCCGATTACCTGGTGCTATGCGCTATCCCTGAAAATGTGCATGAGTCTGAAAATTAGAAGATATCCTACATCATGATCATATTGATTGACTTCTCTTTATTTTTGCAAATGCCTCAAATCTATTGAACCCATTTATAGCATGATCTATTTTTCATCCCTCTTATTGTCATATATATGTCACATGTTCTCACTCTAACCCCCCCCCCCATATAGGTAGGGATGAAAAATGGTACTACATTGGCTAGGATCTCACTATGGAGTCCCTACACAAAATACATTTCTCCAAAGTACCCATCTCTGATAATGTCAACAGAGTGTCGTGTAATGTTTGTGAACCTTGAAACATACTATTCTACAGTCATCCATCAGTATTGATGATACAAAAGATACAAATTCTTAATAGATACTAATAATGTGTTGTAGTACTCCTCAACACATAATTTTTAGAAGTCATCCCATGTGAGTTGTTAATCTCCATGCATATGTGTTACTAAGCTCCACCAATTACCATCTACACTGTGGAAACACAGTATTCTAAAGCCACCATCAAAAATTTTGGTCTCCTCAAATGCCTAATGATATGAACAACTAAATCATGCCAATCCAATACTACCGATAGATGTCGATCATTGTAGAACCTTAGCGGTCTCTAATGCTTGAACTCAGGGAGTGTGCTCAACATTTTTCGGATTTCCTCCTACCCTGTTATGACTATATACATTGAAATACGTTGATGTGGTACTAAATCTATACATGGGGTAAGTGGATCTAATGTAGGAGGTTTAAATATGGCCTTGTCACTCATTGGGTCTTCATCACTAACTGGAGAAGGAAATAGGGTTGATCTTCATCAAAATGGACATTGAGCCCCAATATTCAACGATATGATCATTATACTTCATCCATCAGTAGATGAGTTTACATAAAAGTTGGTATCAAGAAAAATCTAGTTTCATTACATCCTTCAATAATGGAATAAATAAATCATCGAGAGTAGAACCACACATTAGATGGCTTGGAAGATACATTTTTCATATGGATGAGATAATCTCTCTTGGGTTCAATAGTTATATTATCAATGAATGTTGTTATAACATTATGATATGTATGTGGATTATCATATCTTAATCTAAATGATAGTCAATAATCTATATCATCATCCGAAAATCAATTATCTCTTCGATTATCTGGAAGGTTATACCATATTCTCCAAGAAATTTTTATGATAAGGATACCAGACGATTATGGTGAGGCCATCTTACATAGAATATAAATCATTTAAGAGGTGTTATATCTTGTATATTTATATTGTGATTCTTTTTTGTTTGACCAATGTATAGGCAGTGTTCATGTGCTTGATAAATATGATCATTTATTCTTTTCTGTACCAATTTATGTTTGTTTTTTCGATGATTTTTTAGTGTACTCCCAGTCTGAAGATCACCATGCCAAGAAAAACATGAAATCATACTATGTACATTGATAGAGGATATGATTTATGTTGTCATAACCAAATAAATTTTTAGGATTGATAATGTGATCATCTTGGGCTATCTAATTCCAGAAATACGATTGTCAATGGATCCAAAAAAACAATAGCCATGGTATCAGAGGTATATTCCAAAAATTTCATAGATAATAATAGCCTTATGAGTTTACAAAGTTATTACTAGTGCTTTATCAAAAATATATTCCATATAGAAGAACCAATGTTGTGGATGAAAAGAAATAGAGTTAAGTTTATTTGGAATAAATATTGTGAGGGAGGATTTCAGTAGATGAAATTGTGGATAAATATTCAAACTATCATAACATTACCTTTTAAGAGTAAATAACTTTCCATGTATAGTGATTCATCCGGAGTTGGACTCATATAAGTTCTAATGTAGGATGACCAAGTGAAATCTTATGGATCCAATATGATGAATCTCGATGATATTAATTATCCTACATAGGACCTGTAGATTATAGCAGTTGTATATACCATGAGATGTTTGAGTAATTATATCATGAGTGAGATGATTATGGTATAAAACATCCACAGGAGAAATGATTACATTTTTTATTAGTGGGAATTGAACATTTCATGAAGGAGGTGGGTCAAGTAACTGCAATCTTTCAAAATCATGTTATCCAATTACCCTATCTTAGGAAACATTGTTGTATATGCATTGATCTATATTCCACATGAAGAGGAATTATGGGAATCTTTTGATGACTGTAAGATGATGATCTTTTTTAAAACATGCATATATTTGTTTATTAGTCTCAATGATGGATATATATGTATTATAAAACTATTATTCCCATTATTCTATGCCAGATTAAGATTCAGATCTTTTCTGACCTAGAGGGAATAATTATGAGAGAAGGATTATATGGTGTGTAGATATCATCATTATGGTCAATTGGATGTGGAAATTTTATTATTTTCTATGGATGAGTATGGGTTCCTACAAGCATGTGTGAGTAGTTGATGAATGTGTTTGTTGATTCTAGATGAGAGATACATCCAGGTTTTACAATGATGTATTGTGACCACCATAAAAAGTATAGTTGGCCAGGAATGATAAAGTATGTGGCAGTCTATATAGTGTTATGCTTAACATGTTAGTAGTTGGATGGGGAGAACTAAAATGTAGAATGGATTTTCAAGAATTTTCCCATTCTTTATTATAATTGGGATGATGTAATTATTGATTTTTTGATAGGTTTACCTTGAAGATCATGTATTTCTGATGATTTAGGGAGGATTGTGGATAAAATGATGAAAGTATACATCTTTTTTCTATTTGGGATACCTTCATAGTTGATGATCAAGGTAGATTATATTGTAAGAGGACGTTCTAGAAAACAATGTACCAAGGATTATCATTTTTGATATAGATCATTGTTTCACATTTCAATTCTTGATGGGTATTTATATGGTTTTGGGATCACTTGTTCTAATTATAGTTTATCATCATTAGACTGATTCTAAGTCTGGGAGTACTATTCATTTTCTAAATGATAATTTATGATAATTTGTTCTAAATATTTTGGTTAGTAGAAGCATCATATGACACTCATTGAGTTTTAATATATTTTTTCTATATATCTACTTAGATGTGTCCTTTTGAGGCTTTGTTTGAAAGGCTATTTTTTCACCTCTTTTCTTGTAGGAGGTGGGTGATTCAACACTTTTTGAGCCTATAGACATGCATAAAGACTTTGAGTATGTTCGGGTTATTAGATAACGATGGGTAACCATGATGATGTAATGAATTATTATGATATCCATTAGAGATTAACTATGTAGTTTGACGTTTTTCATCGTATTATGCATTGAGTGTTTCCTAGAATGAAGAGATGTAATATTAATAAAATAGGAAATGTTATCCCTTTATTCATTGGGATGTTTGAGGCAGTTTTTATTTATTTTACAAGGGCATACCATTTATCCTTTCTATAGTTATATAGTTCTATATATGATTTGTTACACATGTTGTATCTTCAGATATATTATCAAGAAACATCTTCTTTGATTAAAATAATAGACATAGTTCTTAGTGATGATGTGTAATTTTGGATAATTTGATAGATATTTTGGTCCATAGTGGAATGTAACTACAGGGTAGGACTATAATGTTTGTTTAGGTGTAGTGGAAGCATGTGTGAGTTCAGGAGGAGGCATGGGAGAGTGATCATAAAATAAAAACATAGTGTCAATACTTATTCACTGATCCCCATAGTGATTCTTGGTGTAGATCAGGGATGATATATTATGTGGTTTTTAATTTATTAAATCCCATATTTTTTATTTATGTAATTATTTCTATTTCTTATATGAGACAAATTGGATGAGTCTTATTTAGATACATAGATCCTTTGTCAGAAAAATTGATTTAATGTTAATTAATGTATTCTTT
The DNA here is from genome assembly GCA_963277665.1 of Viscum album. NCBI lineage: Eukaryota > Viridiplantae > Streptophyta > Magnoliopsida > Santalales > Viscaceae > Viscum > Viscum album. The sequence continues at coordinate 407,077,744 of OY728128.1, read as the reverse complement.
TTTGAATTAATAGACTCAATGTTTAAATAGGTTGACTATCACCATGGATTAATGATATCTTGATAATACATAATTTGGATGAGGGTTCTTATAAGGATAATGGGACAATGAACTGTTTTCAAAATAGTTGCATGTCATGCAACTGTCATACATGCCTTGTAATTTTTTCCAAACACATATTGGGAAAGGTCACAAGTTCTGATCTAATCCACAATAGAAAGATGTTACAAGCTGTGATATTATATTAAATTTAATTTTATATTAAATTGTAATAAATATTTATATGAGGCGATGTGTTTTTGGGCGTATCCCATTAAAAATAATTATAATATCGATAACTCTATTACACGATTTGTAATTCCCCAAACAATTTTTTTAATGAATTTTGTATAGATAATTGATTAATTCCTAAATGTTTGATTATTATTTTCTCGATTTAGGATGACCCTCCATCTAATTTTGGAGTGCAAAAACTCCACTCCAGATGTCCCGAACACAGAAATTATACATTGTAATTTAATTTTTTTAGTTTTTCCTTGTCTTCATTGAATGTTAAACCATTATCATATAAAATATTTACTATGTGAATTCATGTTTTTGATCTAGATCAATTTTAATCGAGGATCTATCATGTGAGCATTCTCACCATCTTCCATATGGTTGATTTCCATTGGATGTGTTGCATGAATATTAGTTAATTGTAGGGGTATAATCCATAAACTGATTGTTTGATAAATTGTTTTAGAGTGAAATATTGAAATTCAATCCAACATATCATGTTCCAAATAAATTATAATTATGAATGAAAATATTATATGGATTACCTTTGGGTCTAATGGGGTTTCCTCCTAGATTCTGGAAACCAATCGGGTGGCTGAACAATTTAATATGAATGAATTGTGAATGGTTTAAATATTTTATATCCTAAAATTGATTGTGTACTATTTATTGATATATATTCAACATGGAATGTCTTGAATAATTAGGAGGCTATCTGTACCTACCCTTCCGGTAGGATTCGTGGTGGACGACCAGGAGCTGCGCTATTTGTACCTACCCTTCAGGTAGGATCCGAGGAGGACGACCCAGGAGCTGCTTCCTTCTTTCAGTTGTTTATCTTTTTGCGGTTGTACCTTGTTCATTTGTAGTTGTACTTTCTTTTGGGTTTGTATTCTGGCCCATTCACTTTTCAGCATTTCTTTTATACTTGGTGTTATGCTTCTGCTTTTACTTTGTGGTGTTTGTTTACTTTTATAAAGGCAATGCCTTCCTAGTTATCAGGATTTACGCCTTTGGTGCTAGTCGCAAGCCCCTGGCCTATGGAAGGTGGGCTTGGGGTAGTTACGGCACGGGCCCCGAGGACGGGTCGTGACATAAATGATTACAAATATGATAATAATTAAATAATATTATATTTTTGTCATTATTGACATTATGAAAATGTGGGAACCATGAGAAACATTCTATGGAATCACTACAAATGGGAATCTTATATTATAAAGGATATTTAGAACTCCAAAATAATGACAATAATATTGAATTTTCAATTATTGTTTTTCTAAAATACTATATCCGGATCATATATTATATAATAATTATATATACGGTTTTGGTATATAATTATGATAAAATTATATATATTATACATGATGATAATATCACCTACTAATTAAATGAGATATGAGATAATGGGTTTTCACAATCTCATCCTTATTTAAGAAGGTTTCTAATTATAATTTGTATTTTAACAGTTATGACCAATTATTATATACATTCCTTGTTGAATATATATCAATAAATACTACCAAATCAATTTTAGGATAAAAAATATTTAAACCATTCACAATTCATTCATATTAAATTGTTCAGACACCCGATTGGTATCCAAAATCTAGGAGGAAACCCCATTAGACCCAAAGGTAATCCATATAATATATTCATTCATAATTATAATTTATTTGGAACATGATATGTTGGTTTGAATTTCAATATTTCACTCTAAAACAATTTATCAAACAATCAGTTTAAGGATTATACCCCTACAATTAACTAATATTCATGCAACACATCCAATGGAAATCAACCATATGGAAGATGGTGAGAATGCTCACATGATGGATCCTCGATTAAAATTGATCTAGATCCAAAAAATGAATTGACATAGTAAATATTTTATACGATAATGGTTTAACAATCAATGAAGAGAAGGAAAAACTAAAAAAATTAAATTACAATATATAATTTCTGTGTTCGGGACATCCGGAGTGGAGTATGGCACTCCAAAATTAGATGGAGTGTCATCCTAAATCGAGAAAATAATAATCAAACATTTATGAATTAATCAATTATCTATACAAAATTCATTAAAAAATTGTTTGGGGAATTACAAATCGTGTAATAGAGTTATCGATAGTGTAATTATTTTTAATGGGATACGCCCAAAAACACATCGCCTCATATAAATATTTATTACAATTTAATATAAAATGAAATTTAATATAATATCACGTCTTGTAACATATTCCTATTGTGGATTAGATCACAACTTGTGACCTTTCCCAATATGTGATTGGAAACAATTACAAGGCGTGTATGACAGTTGCATGACATGTAACTATTTTGAAAAAAGTTCATTGGCCCATTATCCTTATAAGAACCCTCATCCAAATTATGTATTATCATGATATCATGAATCCATGGTGATAGTCAACCCATTTAAACATAGAGTCTATTAAATCAAAAAAGAATACATTAATTAACATTAAATCAATTTTTCTGACAAAGGATCTATGTATCTAAATAAGACTCAATAAATTTGTCTCATATAAGAAATAGAAATAAGTACATAAATAAAAAATATGGGATATAATAAATTAAAAACCATATAATATTTCATCCCCAATCTACACCAAGAATCACTATGGGGATCAGTGAATAAGTATTGACACTATTTTTTTATTTTATGATCACTCTCCCATGCCTCCTCCTGAACTCACACATGCTTCCACTACACCAAAACCAACATTATAGTCCTACCCTGTAGTTACATTCCACTATGGACCAAAATATCTATCAAATTTTCCAAAATTACCCATCATCACTAAGATCTATGTCTATTATTTTAATCAAAGAAGAAGGTTCATGATAATATCTCTGAAGATACAACATGTGTAAAAAATCATATATAGAACTATATTACTATAGAAAGGATAAATGGTATGCCCTTGTACAATACATAAAAACTGCCTCAAACATCCCAATGAATAAAGGGATAACATTTCTTATTTTTTTAATTTTACATCTCTTCATTCAAGGAAACACTCAATGCATAATACGATGAAAAACGTCAAACTACATATTTAATCTCTAATGGATATCATAATAATTAATTACATCATCATTGTTACCCATCGTTATCTAATCACCCGAACATACTCAAAGGCTTCATGCATGTCTATAGGCACAAAAAGTGCTGAATCACCCACCTCCTACCAGAAAAGAGGTGAAAAAATAGCCTTTCAAACAAAGCCTCAAAAGGAAAAATCTAAGTAGATATATAGAAAATTTTTATTAAAACTCAATGAGTGTCATATGATGCTTATACTAACCAAAAAATATAGAACAAATTATCATAAATTATCATTTAGAAAATGAATAGTACTCCTAGACATAAAATCAGTCTAATGATGATAAACTATAATCAGAACATGTGATCCCAAATCCATATAAATACCCATCAAGAAATGAGATGTGAAACATTGATCTATATCTAAAATGATAATCTTTGGTACATTGTTTTCTAGAACATCCTCTTACAATATAATCTACCTTGATCATCAACTATGAAGGTTTCCCAGATAGAAAAAAGATGTATACCTTTATCATTTTATCCACAATCCTCCCAAAATCATCAGAAATTCATGATCTTGAAGGTAAACCTATCACAAAATCAATAATTACATCATCCCAATTATAATAAAGAATGGAAAAATGCTTGAAAATCCATTCTACATTTTAGTTCTCCCCATCCAACTACTAACATGTTAAGCATAACACTATATAGACTGTCACATAGTTTATCATTCCTGGCCAACTATAATTTTTATGGTGGTCACAATACATCATTGTAAAACCTGGATGTATCTCTCATCTAGAATCAATAAACACATTAATCAACTACTCACACATGCTTGTAGGAACCCATAGTCATCCATAGAAAATAATAAAATTTCCACATCCAATCGACCATAATGATGATGTCTACACACCGTATAATCCTTCTCTCATAATTATTCCCTCTAGATCAGAAAAGATCTGAATCTTAATCTGGCATAGAATAATTGGAATAATAGTTTTCTAATACATATATATCCATCATTGAGACTAATAAACAAATATATGCATGTTTTAAAAAAGATCATCATCTTACAGTCATAAAAAGATTCCCATAATTCCTCTTCATGTGGAATATAGAACAATGCATATACAACAATGTTTCCCAAGATAGGGTAATTGGATAACATGATTTTGAAAGATTGCAGTTACTTGACCCACCTCCTTCACTAAATGTTCAATTCCCACTAATAAAAAATGTAATCATTTCTCCTCTGGATGTTTTATACCATAATCACCTCACTCATGATATAATTACTCCAACATCTCATGGTATATAAAACTTCTATAATCTACAGGTCCTATGTAGGATATTTAATATCATCGAGATTCATAATATTGGATCCATAAGCTTTCACTTGATCATCCTACATCAGAACATATTTGAGTCCAACTCCGGATGAATCACTATACATGGAATGTTATTTACTCTTAAAAGGTAATGCTATCATAGTTTGAATATTTATCCTCAATTTCATCTACTAAAATCCTCTCTCACAATAATCATTCCAAATAAACTTCACTCCATTTCTTGTCATCCACAACATTGGTTCTTCTATATGGAATATATTTTTGATAAAGCACTAGTAATAACATTGTAAACTCATAAGGCTATTATTATCTATGATATTTTTGGAATATACATCTGATACCATGTCTATTGTTTTTTTGGATCCATTGACAATCATATTTCTGGAATTAGATAGCCCAAGATGATCACATTATCAATCCTAAAAAAATTTTGGTGACCACAACATAAATCATATCCTCTATCAATGTACATAGTATGATTTCATGTTTTTCTTGGTATGGTGATATTCTTACTGGTAGTACACTAAAAAATCATCTAAAAAACAAACAAAAATTGGTCCAGAAAAGAATTAATGATCATATTTATCAAGAATAGTAACACTACCTATACATTGGTCAAACCAAAAAGAATCACAATATAAATATAAAAGATATAACACCTCTTAAATGATGTATTTTCTATGTAAGATGGCCTCACCATAATCTTCTGGTATCCTTATCATAAAAATATCTAGGGGAATATGGTATAACCTTCCAGATAATCGAAGAGATAATTGATTTGTTGATGATGATATAGATTATTGACTATCATTTAGTTTAAGATATGATAATCCACATACATATAATAATGTTATAACAACATTCAATTATAATATAACTATTGAAACCAAGGGAGATTATCTCATCCATATGAAAAATATATCTTCCAAGCTATCTAATACGTGGTTATACTCTCGAAGATTTATTTATTCCATTATTGAAGGATGGAATGAAACTAGATTTTTGCTTGATGCCAACTCTGATGTAAACTCATCTACTGATGGATGAAGTATAATGATCATATCGTGGAATATTGGGGCTCAATATCAATTTTGATGAAGATCAACCCTATTTCCTTCTCCAGTTAGTGAGGAAGACCCAATGAGTGACAAGGCCATAGTTAAACCTCCTTCATTAGAACCCCTTACCCAATGTATAGATTTAGTAGCACATCAATGTATTTCAATTTATATAGTCATAAAAGGGAAGGAGGAATTCCAGAAAATGTTGAGCACACTCCCTGAGTTCAAGCATTAGAGACCACTAACGTTCAACAATGATTGACATCTATTGGTAGTATAGGATTGGCATGATTTAGTTGTTCATATCATTAGGCCTTTGTGGAGACCAAAAGTGTGGATGGTGGCTTTAGAATACTTTGCTTCCACATTGTAGATGGTAATTATAAGGCCCCAGCCTTAAACCGTACTTAATCTTGAGTTATTACAAGATTACACATTGAGGATCTTTTCAGTTTTATAGTTTTAGAGAATTAGATCATGAAACTTTCATTACATTCCACATTTAAACAAAGTGGTTACATAAAAGATATTACTCATTATTCCCATCAACGGAAACATATTGAAAATAAAACATGTATTCTTTCTTAACACATCCTTGACTCTATCATCTTATCATGTACCCTTCCCTTGACCTGAAAAACATTTCAAAAACTTGGGATGAGCATAAAAAGCTCAGTAAGGGATATAAAAATATGGAAAGGAAACATGAGTTCATATATACATAAGAATGAAATCATAATTTACCCATAAAACATAGGCACTTTAACCTACCTCATCAAATCATGAATAAATCATAGAAATCATAAGACATAAAGGTAACTTGAGGCATTCATATCATTCTTACGTAGGGAGTAACCCTCTTGGTTACGTTTGGAATACCCATCATAGTATATTCCCTAAAATCTCTTCGTAGAAACCTTAACGTTTCACTTCTTCGCGTTACCCAATGCATTGGAGAGCTATATCGGGCTCACCCGCCCTTAGTTTATCACGGAACCACCCGTTTTTATAACAATGCCCAAGAACCCTAACATAAACGTATCACATAAAACATTCATAAAGGAAACAAAACATTTCTACATTTCAATCACAATATAACATTTTAATATTATGAAATAATGAATCCATACAAAAAGAAACCATTTCCAAAACAATTTAAAACATTTAATAAAGATATTTTTGAATAAAAGTGTCCCATACCACCTTGAAGCTTTTAACATTTTAAACCATTAATATCCATATAAATAAATCCTTAAAACCATTTTGAAAACATGGATATTAATAAGAACAAATAATTAAAACATTTAAAACGATATTTTGGTTAAAGGGTTTTTACCAAAATTAGAGACACATGAATACAATAATCGTGGAATAACATTTAGTCAGAACTTTATAATATCATGAGAATAAAAGGATTCATGATATAATACTAAAAAGGACAGTATATACACCATATAAGAGTGAATTGGTGCATAACAACAATGAACCCTCAATAAAAATGTCAAATGTGATGAAATCCCTTATAAAGAAGGTATCCTTAAATTAAGGACAAATAAATCTCAAAAATATGTGTGACAAATATATATACACCCAATATAAGTTGATATTAAGTGTAAAACAATGAAAGGTCATTCACACATATTCAATGGATGACATATTCAATGACTACAAGTTGAACCCCAAGAAATCGAAATTGGGTTAAAAAGTTCCCTTGACAGCCTAACGGCATCACATCAAAATGAGATGATGAGAGATAAAAAGTGTATCTCATCACATGGAAATAAAATTTACATCAATCAGGATATAGGAGAACGTATCCCAACATAATAGTATGTGAATTAAAAGACATAACAAACAAAGTCTTTTAAAATGAGGAGGGTGAAAGGTTCCCTTACCGACATGGGTATCTTTCAAACCATACACCTCGTGAAAGAAGGACAATACAACATTGATGTAAATACTCATAATAGAAAGTATTTTACACAATGAGTAAAATAATGGGCAGCATATACACCAATCAAAGGAAATTGTGGCAAATGTAGCATAAATCTCATGGGAATAAAAGTGAGATGAGAAATACCTTACGAAAACTCGGCAGCCTAACATCGCCACAAAAAACTTCCAAAAAGGATTGATGAGATAGAATAGGGTCTCTCATCAAATGAACATAAAAATTACAGTATGAGTAATATAAAATAACATCCCAATCATAAGAAAGATGATCTTAAAAGAAATTACATAAAAGAGTGTACTTAAAAAGAAAGAGAGTTGTAGGATCCCTTACCTCGGGTCCGACTTGACTCGATCGTTCTTTAATCTCCTGAATAAAAAAGTTGAGTTAATTTCTAATTCATTAAGAACATTTTTCATGTTAATTATTCCTTTTATATCACTTATTACCATGTCATAAACAATATGTAATCATTTAAGTTAATAATATTTGTTTTCCGATATTTGGTTCTTAAGTCGAAAGTGGACTTCTTACAATTACATGTTGTTCGTGTGGTCAAATGTTTATTATATCCAGAATTGTATTCATGATTTAGATATAATATATTTAATATATATCCATTACATTCATGCATTTATAACATTACATAATCATTTAGAGGTAAGAAATGAAATGCACCGTTCATGGAGACGGTAAGCCGTACGTACGCATGAACGCTACTTTCATTTCTATTTCGTATTTTATAGAATGGAATAATAATGATATAAAGGTATATTATAATTCCAGTATAATTTCATTTATAATATCATATTTTCATCCTTTATACATCCCACATATGGTATTTAACGAATCAAATCACTTTCAGGGGGCGGTAGTCCGCACTTCCTAAAATGAAGATATCACGTATACCCATAATGGAAGCCATAAAGGTAAGACACAAATGAAAAATACAGAAGCATAAGTAAATCATAAACATATTATATATCATATATAAAAATAGTGACATCATAATGGCCATCATTGAAGGTGTTAAATGAGTATTGAACAATCATCGTTTCGGGAGGCAGAATTTCGCCATCCATAGAAACCGTATGTTCTTTAACCATTTGATGTAGTTTTGTGAGAGTGTAGCTAGAATAAATCTTATAAAAACATACTAGTATATTGAATATACTGGTTTTGTTACAAAAGAAATAAATAAAAAGAGGTTAGGGGGTTGGAGAAGCAAAATAAAACAAATGAACATAAGAGAATGAATTACCTTTAAAAGTTTAACTCCTTTTGATTTGAGCCTAAAGGATTCCTTTGACAGGGTTCTGCCCAAAGGGAATACTCTAGGATTAGGAGAGGGGTGTGGAGAGTGTAAATGGGCAGGGTTTGGCCGAGACAAAGGCTTGAGGAGTGTGTGAAATGAGGTAGAGGTGGGGGCCTTTTATAAGAGGAGAGGAGGGGCACTTTTGGAAAGTAAAGAAATATTATTTTATTTGAAAATGTGTTTCGGTTTTAAAAGGTCCCACATTGATATAATTATTTTATAAGGTTATAAAGGTTCTAAATCCACCCATCCAATAAGTTTTGGACATGTGTAGTTAATTGATTTTACATTATCTTTCCATTCTATTTTAATCGTTAAATAATGATGTCATCACTACATCATTATGATGTCATAAAATATTTAATTTATTTAAAGTCTAAAAAATATAAAAAAATTACTATGATGTAGGAAATCTTTTTAGCTTTCCAATGACTATTTAGAATCAAAATTTGGAGTTGTATAACCCCACTTAAAAAGTATTTTAGTAAAACATTTTATGTTAGTTTCATTTTCACTTTAACATTAAATAAAAATATATCAATGTCATTTTCCAACTAAAGTGGCTCCATGGGGTCCTCAAGTTGTCCCATGGATTGTTTTGGTCGGCCATGACTCACCCAATAGGTGTAGGACAAGTGTCATGGTGTTTTCACATTTTTATAATATCATTTTTACCTTAAACTACACTAATTACCACTAACCACGATTAAAAACTTAATAAGTTACTATTCACCAAAAAATTATTTTAATCTCATTGAACCAAATTTTACTTCTTAATGACAGCCATGTATGTCGGATTTTTGAATATCAAAACACAATTATGGAAAAATTTCATTTAAATGAAAAATCAGTTTTTATAAGTACCACTTACTGGTTTCACTATTCATAAAAAATTGAAGTTTTTCAGAAAATTACCAAAAATTCACCTTAAGCTATATTTGATATTCCGAATTCAAAAATGAAGTCTATTGTAAAAAATTCAAAACATATTAGTCACATTAATTAATTTAATAATTAATTCCCACTGTCAGAGAAAATAGCGTGTTTTTATAAAACAATAAGTATCAAAAGATTGACACTAGTTTAAGTCTGATTTCAAAGTGAAATTAATTCCAATGACTACTATTGGATTTAATGGTAAAAATATTTTCTAATTTCACTTTAAATCCAATTCAAAATATTATCTAATCATATAAATAAATTATATTAAAAAGAGGTTTTGAATTAAAACACATCATTCTACACTATTCATTAAAAAAATGAACATTATCGGAAAGATACCAAAAATTTACACAAAGTAAATTTTGATGTCCCGATTCTTAATAATAGTTTTATTTGGTCCAAAATAATGTTTAATAGTGAACAAAACTATATTTAATGACGGTTCTCCATCAAAAGGTGATAAGTGAACCTTTAGTGAAAAACTAGGGCATATACGCCTAAAATTGAATTCTTTCCGTATTTTAAGCCTTTATCTTTTATTGGATAAATGTAAAAACATTTGAAAACATATATAATCATATTTTAGTTATTTATATCCATTCCCTCCAATACAAAGGCTACATGTTAACTACCATTTAAAATAATATTATTTTATTATTATAGTGCAACGTAAGATTCCCAAGAAACTCGTTGTTGCGTGTTGGGTACGCCATCGAGCATAGCGTCCCCTATAAAGTCAAATTAATATTTTATTCACAAATATGGATAAATATGAAAATGTATATTCTTTATTTACCTGGGGTGTTACATCATTCCCCCCTTTTGGGAATTGCGTCCCCGCAATTTTTAAAATTGCGCTTGGAAACATCCTTGAAATTCCCACATCGGAACAAGAGTTGGTAAAACAATCACTTTAAAATAAAGAAAGATAAGCACAGAGGTCACCCGAGTTATCCCATACTAGGAATCCATGTAGGAAAACATGGACATAGAGGAGGAAACATAGGGTCATGTTCTGATGGAGAGTTATAGAAAACATGTTTAGGAGAAAGTTAACCACGAGAAAATCACAAACTTGTGATGGGTTAAACGGTATTCGATTCCCCAGTAGGAAAAGTTAATAGACAACATTTTTGTTTTAAGTTACTTTTTATTGAGGAATTTATTCAAAAGGAAACATAATCACTTATCATGTTGACTTTCATATTTTACTAGATTCCTTAATCAAACTCATATTTTTTTCCAAAAGATGAGTATTTAGGGAGACTTGTTCGCATTAAGATTACTATAATCAACTTCTAGAGAACCACATAATCCACAAAAGATAACTATATACATCCCATGTCTTTAGGCTTTAACCAAAACCAAAACCAAAAAGGTTAGTACAAGGTCAGATAATCCAGAAAAGGATAACCCATTAAAAAGAAAATCTATTTTTAATCTCCAAAATTTGTCCAACAAAACCCAAAGTTCAACGAGGACCATTCTATAATCAATTTGTCCATAAAATTCTTCAAAGTAAACCTATATAAGATTGAAACCCAAATATTTGAAGGATTTATTCGCATAGTCTTCCAAGTTAAATCGTAACATTTATCTCCAAACAACATCAGTTGCTCCTAAAGTCTCATATTGAAAAGTAATTAACCTAATCACATATCCTCCATGATAGGTTAATAATTTTCATAAATAACCCAAAATCAACTTACTCTTAATTCATAAAATCATATAACTAGAAAGAATCGGTCAAACTAACCAGGGACTTCACGTAGTCCAGTGGTAGGTGATAAATACTAGTCGCACATTGGTTGTGGGTTCGATTCCCGCAGCTTTGTCCGACGCGACGGGTTGTCACACGGTCTGCGTGTTGTCCTTTTTTCAAAACTATATAATTCTCAAAACATTTTCCAAAACGAGATAAAATCTTCATAAATATTCATAACATATTTTAACCTCAATTTTTTCTCATGCCTTCCACTTCAATCATAACATTTAGTAACCAATAATTTCCTCAAAAGTAAGGATCATATAAACCCAAATGGTTCTTTATAACTATGTCCACAAAAAAAAAAGATAACTATTCCTTGTATAAAATTTGCCTATATTAATCATCAGGGTTACACATAATATAAAAAGTCTTCTAATGTAACCCCATCATCAAAAGAGACTTGATACTCTTAAGAATTTCACCATAACTCTTGAAACCCTTATATGTTGACATCTTACTCATTCAACATTCTTCATTATCCATTATCCATTCCTTTCCAACCTATTCCGAAATACCTCTTTCCTACAAACAAAATCATGAATCATATCCTAAGATTCCAAAATAGGAAAACAATTGTCATGAAATAGTACATACCATTGATTGGTCGTTGTCAGTTTCTTCATCCTCAATAGGAATGGCATTAGGTATTGGTAAACGAACATTTGTACGCTCTTGGTGACCCCATTCACGAAACTTCTTCATAGAACATGTGTTTGCATAATGACCATGCACACCACATTTAAAACATTCAATTGATCCCTCAGAAATAACTTCTTTCCCTTTCCTCGAGTCAACTAGATGCTTCCTTTTTCCATGGCAGGTTATCGCTTTATGACCTTCATTTCCACATCTATAGCATATTTCTGTCCCTTTGAAACATTTTCCTAGGTGTTTCTTTCAACATCTCTGACACATAGGTTTTTGAACACACATACCTTTATGATTATTACCTGTACTTCCGTAGGGATTTGTTTCTTGCATATATGATGTCTTAGAGAAATCTCCAAGGTTTAGGTGGTCAATAATGACTCCAGATAGTTGGTTGAGGATAATCACAAGAGTTCTCATTGCAGCTCCCATATTATTCAGTTGCTTGCTCAAAACACTGTCACAGTTTCCTTCACATCCACTGTTACTTTGGTGCCTGCTAGATCCAGCCATTTACTAAAACCAAAAAGGTCAGTGTGAGTATATCAACAAAACCATCATGTACTAATGAGTAAGATAAACAATAAGATATACTTACTCATTAACTTTATCTAAATCTAGGACTCTTTCTGAAATCCTAACCATTATGGTATTGTCACTTATGCTTAAAGAATACCCTAACCTCTAAAGTTATCTAAACCGACCTTTGATACCAACTATAAGGACCCATCCTTAAACCTTACTTAATCTTGATTTATTACAATATTACACATTGAGGATATTTTCAGGTTTAGAGTTTTAGAGAATTAGATCATGAAACTTGCATTACATTCCACATTTAAACAAAGTGGTTACATAAAAGATAGTACTCATTCTTCCCATCAACGGAAACATATTGAATATAAAACATGGATTCATTCTTAACACATCCTTGACTCTATCATCTTATCATGTACCTTTCCCCTGACCTGAAAAACATTTCAAAAACTTGGGATGAGCATAAAAATCTCAGTAAGGGATATAAAAATATGGAAAGGAAACATGAGTTCATATATATATAAGAATGAAATCATAATTTACCCATAAAACATAGGCACTTTAACCAACCTCATCAAATCATGAATAAATCATAGAAATCATAAGACATAAAGGTAACTTGAGGCATTCAAAACATTCTTACGTAGGGAGTAACCCTCTTGGTTACGTTTGGAATACCCATCACAGTATATTCCCTAAAATCTCTTCGGAGAAACCTTAATGTTTCACTCCTTCGCGTTACCCAATGCATTGGAGAGCTATATCGGGCTCACCCGCCCTTAGTTTATCATGAAACCACCCGTTTTCATAACAATTCCCAAGAACCATAACATAAACGTATCACATAAAACATGCATAAAGGAAACAAAACATTTCCACATTTCAATCACAATATAACATTTTAATATTTTGAAATAATGAATCCAGACAAAAAGAAACCATTTCCAAAACCATTTAAAACATTTAATAAAGAGATTTTTGAATCAAAGTGTCTCATACCACCTTGAAGCTTTTAACATTTTAAACCAATAATATCCATATAAATAAATCCTTAAAACCAATTTGAAAACATGGATATTAATCAGAACAAATAATTAAAACATTTAAAACGATATTTTGGTTAAAGGGGTTTTACCAAAATTAGAGACACTTGAATACAATAATCGAGGAATAACATTTAGTCAGAACTTTATAATATCATGAGAATAATAGGATTCATGATATAATACTCCAAAGGACAGTATATACACCATATAAGAGTGAATTGGTGCATAACAACAATGAACCCTCAATAAAAATGTCAAATGTGATGAAATCCCTTATAAAGAAGGTATCCTTAAATTAAGGACAAATAAATCTCAAAAATATGTGTGAAAAATATATATACACCCAATATAAGTGGATATTAAGTGTAAAACAATAAAAGGTCATTCACACATATTTAATGGATGACATATTCAATGACTACAAGTTGAACCCAAAGAAATCGAAATTGGGTTAAAAAGTTCCCTTGACATCCTAACGGCATCACATCAAAATGAGATGATGAGAGATAAAAAGTGTATCTCATCACTTGGACATAAAATTTACATCAATCAGGATATATGATAACATATCCCAACATAATAGTATGTGAATTAAAAGACATAACAAATGAAGTCTTTTAAAATGAGGAGGGTGAAAGGTTCCCTTACCGACATGGGTATCTTTCAAAACATAATCCTCGTGAAAGAAGGACAATACAACATTGATGTAAATACTCATAAAAGAAAGTATTTTACACAATGAGTAAAATAATGGGCAGTATATACACCACTCAAAGGAAATTGTGGCAAATGTAGCATAAATCTCACGAGAATAAAAGTGAGATGAGAAATCCCTTACGAAAACTCGGCAGCCTAACGACGCCACATAAAACTTCCAAAAAGGATTGATGAGATAGAATAGGGTCTCTCATCACATGAACATAAAAATTATAGTAGGAGTAATATAAAATAACATCCCAATCATAAGAAAGATGAGCTTAAAAGAAATTACATAAAAGAGTGTACTTAAAAAGAAAGAGAGTTGTAGGATCCCTTACCTCGGGTCCGACTTGACTCGATCGTTCTTTAATCTCCTGAATAATAAACATGAGTTAATTTCTACTTCCTTAAGAACATTTTTCAATTTCATTATTCCTTTTATATTACTTATTAGCATGTCATAAACATTATGTAATCATTTAAGTTAATAATATTTGTTTTGCCATTATTTGGTTCTTAAGTCGAAAGTGGACTTCTTACAATTACATGTTGTTCGTGTGGTCAAATGTTTATTATATCCAGAATTGTATTCATGATTTAGATATAATATATTTCATATATTTCCAGTACATTCATGCATTTATAACATTACATAATCATTTAGAGGTAAGAAATGAAATGCACCATTCATAGAGACGGTAAGCCGTACGTACGCATGAACGCTACTTTCATTTCTATTTCGTATTTTATAGAATGTAATAATAATGATATAAAGGTATATTATAATTCCAGTATAATGTCATTTATAATATAATATTTCCATCCTTTATACATCCCACATATGGTATTTAACGAATCAAATCACTTTGAGGGGGCGGTAGTCCGCACTTCCTAAAATGAAGATATCGTGTATACCCATAATGGAAGCCATAAAGGTAAGACACAAATGAAAAATACAGAATCATAAGTAAATCATAAACATATTATATATCATATATAAAAATAGTGACATCATAATGGCCACCTTTGAAGCTGTTAAATGAGTATTGAACAATCATCATTTCGGGAGGCAAAATTTCGCCATCCACAGAAACCGTATGTTCTTTAACCATTTGATGTAGTTGTGTGAGAGTGTAGCTCGAATAAATCTTATAACAACATCCTAGTATATTTAACATACTGGTTTTGTTACAAAAGAAAAAAATAAAAAGATTTTAGGGGGTTGGAGAAGCAAAATAAAACAAATGAACATAAGAGAATGAATTACCTTTAAAAGTTTAACTCCTTTTGATTTGAGCCTAAAGGATTCCTTTGACAGGCTTCTGCCCAAAGTGAATACTCTAGGATGAGGATAGGGGTGTGGAGATAGTAAATGGTCAGGGTTTGTCCAATCCAAAGGCTTGAGGAGTGTGTGAAATGAGGTAAGGTGGGGGCCTTTTATAAGAGGAGAGGAGGGGCACTTTTGGAAAGTAAAGAAATATTACATTATTTGAAAATGTGTTTCGGTTTTAAAAGGTCCCACATTGATATAATTCGTGGATATGATTATAAAGGTTCTAAATCCACCCATCCAATTAGTTTTGGACATGTTTAGTTCATAGATTTTACATTATCTTTCCATTTTATTTTAATCGTTAAATAATGATGTCATCACTGCATCATTATGATGACATAAATAATTTAATTTATTTAATGTCTAAAAAATATAAAAAAATTACTATGATGTAGGAAATCTTTTTATCTTTCCAATGACTATTTTGAATCAAAATTTTCACTAGTATAACCCCACATAAAAATTATTTTATTAAAACAATTTATGTTAGTTTCATTTTCACTTTAACATTAAATAAAAATATATTAATGTCATTTTCCAACTAAAGTGGCTCCATGGGGTCCTCAAGTTGGCCCATGGCTTGTATTGGTCGGCCATGACTCACCCAATAGGTGTAGGACAAGTGTCATGGTGTTTTCACATTTTTAAAATATCATTTTTACCTTAAACTACACTAATTACCACTAATCGCGATTAAAAACTTAATAAGTTACTATTCACCAAAAAATTATTTTAATCTCATTGATCCACATTTTACATCTTAATGAAAACCATGTATGTCGGATTTTTGAAAATCAAAACACAATTGTGGCAAAATTTCATTTAAATGAATAATCAGTTTTTATAAGTACCACTTAGTGGTTTCTCTATTCATCAAAAATTGAAGTTTTTCAGAAAATTACCAAAAATTCACCATAAGCTATATTTGATACTCCGAATTAAAAAATGAAGTCTATTTTACAAAATTCAAAACATATTAGTAACATTAATTAATTTAATAATTAATTCCCGCTGTCAGAGCAAATAGCGTGTTTTTATAAAACAATAAGTATCAAAAGATTGACACTAGTTTAAGTCTGATTTCAAAGTGAAATTAATTCCAATGACCACTATTGGATTTAATGGTAAAAATATTTTCTAATTTAACTTTAAATCCAATTCAAAATATTATCTAATCATATAAATAAATTATATTAAAAAGAGGTTTTGAATTAAAACACAACATTCTACACTATTCATTAAAAAAATGAACTTTATCGGAAAGATACCAAAAATTTACACAAAGTAAATTTTGATGTCCTGATTCTTAATAAGAGTTTTATTTGGTCCAAAAGAATGTTTAATAGTGAACAAAACTATATTTAATGATGGTTCTCCATCAAAAGGTGATAAGTGAACCTTTAGTGAAAACTAGGGCATATACGCCTAAAATTGAATTCTTTCCGTATTTTAAGCCTTTATCTTTTATTGGATAAATGTAAAAACATTTGAAAACATATATAATCATATTTTAGTTATTTATTTCCATTCCCTCCAATACAACGACTACATGTTAACTACCATTTAAAATAATATTATTTTATTATTAGAGTGCAACGTAAGATTCCCAAGAAACTCGTTGTTGCGTGTTGGGTACGCCATCGAGCATAGCGTCCCCGTTAAAGTCATATTAATATTTTATTCACAAATATGGATAAATATGAAAATGTCTATTCTTTATTTACCTAGGGTGTTACAGTAATTGGTGGAGCTTAGTAACACATATGCATGGATATTAACAACTCATATGGGATGACTTCTAACAATTATGTTTTGAGGAGTACTACAACACATTATTAGTATCTATTAAGAATTCGTATATTTTGTATCATCAATACTGATGGATGACTGTAGAATAGTATGTTGCAAGGTTCACAAACATTACACGACACTTTGTTGACATTATCAGAGATGGGTACATTTGAGAAAAGTATTTTGTGTAGGGACTCCATAGTGAGATCCTAGACAATGTAGTACCATTTTTCATCCCTACCTATATGGGGGGGGGGGTTAGAGTGAGAACAAGTAACATATATATGACAATAAGATGGATGCCAAATAGATCAAGCTATAAATGGGTTCAATAGATTTGAGGCATTTGCAATAATAAAGAGAAGTCAATCAATATGATCATGATGCAGGATATCTTCTAATTATCAGACTCATGCAGATGTTCAGGGATAGCGCATAGCACCAGGGAATCGGGAGAGGGAAAATGATAATAATTTTATGGGAGAGGTCACATGGAACAATACTTCCTGACTAGGCATTCTAATCATCCTTGGTGGTCTACAAATGAACCAGCAAAGTATATATAATGTCTTGATTGGGGATCTCCTAGTAAATTACAGAATTATCCCTAGAGAGGTGGAGCTGGTAGAGTATCAGGATGAGCTGTCGGTGGGGAATGGTTCTATGAGGTTATTCCACAACCACCAAAACGAATCTAATATTTTTTTTAGGGAGATGGAATTCAAGGCCATAGACAGATGCATTCATTTTATGTCTATGATCCCACAATGAAAAACATGAAAAGATGTACACTCTATGCACTTTCTACCTTTTATAGTATAAATTTTTAGACATTGTTGTGTGGTTACCATTTACTTCAACTAATTTATTGTGTTTTAACTCGTATGACCTGGGTTGTTGGTGTAAACATGTGTTGGTGTTGTGTGATGGAGTTTCAAAGGATGTGATTTAATTTCCAATGGATTTTTTCAACTTATTCCATTTATTATTTGGATTCAACTATTATGTGTGGTCGAGGGCATGGTTTAGGGATACTCTCCTCCCATTATTTTTGAAGACATGAGGGGTATTCCATAATATTTCTATTACTAACATCTCTTGGTTGGATGATTTTAGTCTCCTTCATTTTTTGTTAGTAATCATGCGTGTATGGAATCAACGTTGATAGTTTGATGGAGTATATGGGTGTATATTTTCTTCACCTGATGGTGTTGAATCCCTTCCTTCTTGTGAATGTGAGAGAGTCTCATCTTGGAGACATCAACTATAAAGTCTTTCAAGACCATATATAAGTAGGAGTTCCACCTCATTAATTATTATGAAGAATTGAATCATGTCATTTATGTAAGGATAATGACTCATGTCACATTATAAGGAGTGGAGATAGAGAATTTTCACACTTCTCTTTTAGACATACATCGTGGTGTAGGGAAGAGATAGGTGAAGTCATATTATCCCGATTAAATTTTATATTTTGTGCTTTTCAATGAAGTAAATCATTGAAGAATGAAAAAATGAAGAATCCATAGTTTTTTCGGGTATGAATTGGGATTATTCCAAGGAATAATTTCAGTTATAGGTGATGAGACAGTTCGTGATTCCGAGGAATAGTCTTCCTGGCATTAGTATTATAAAAAATATTAAATATATTTGTAATGTGTGTTCATGATATTTCTGAGATAATGGAATATATCTTAAACGGTTGATCCAATGAGACATATGATGACACAATTGGGTATAGAACTCATTTTTTACTCTAGGAATGACATAAAATAAGTTGGCATGGGACGTTCAGACCCATAGACCATTGGTAGTGACCATAAGTAATCAAATGAATTTATTTAGTTAATTAATTAAATTCTATTTAACCTAATGTTATATCTATAAATATATTTCTATTTGGGATTTCTGAGGGTTTTACTCATTACCCTAGGATTTTCCAATATTAGATCTCCTCTCTATTTTATTGGCGAATGATAAAAGAAGATGAATGAATAAACTCAAGATCATAGTTGATCAAATGATGAAAAATGAAGGTAATCATGGAAAATACGTTCTTCATCAAATGAAAACTGATCCAATATAGGATGAAATAATATTTCATAATTTTATATCTTTGATTAAATGTTTTAGTGGATACAATTTTTTTCTTCAATCTACGACCTTCACTTAAAAACATTCATGAGCCCATGTACAAAATTTCATACTATCTAATCCATGTTCTAACCTTGGTGTCACTTCATAGATCATATCCCAAGATGGACTGGCTATTGATGTTCAAGAATTCTATTTTTAATTTCATTATCTCACATTTCATTGAATTCATTATCACAGAATCATTATTGATCAAAATTCAATTTTTCATTGAATAACTGAACCCCTTAGGTATCCTGGATTAATGGTGAATTGATGAAACATGGAAAAATTGTTTATTTGAGAATATATTTCGAAACCATGTGAGAAAATGAAAAATGTTCTACTGTTTAGAAATACTGATCATGAAAAATGAAGATGTGTCGCCTCGACGAAGGTATTGTAGATTTGTACATTTCAATGGACAGGGGTCGTCGTGAGTAGGGTGGCTTAGACGATGGTCTGATGATGAGTAGGGCGGAAGTGTGAGTAGGTGATAGTGGTCCAAAGTGCCTCCATTTGATGCCATTAAGGTAGTAGGTATGAGGCATTGCAGTTGTGGTATTAGGTATAATGGATTGTGATTGTCAGTTTGGTGGCTCATGGAGGTGGCTCTAGGCGAGCGGGGGAGCGCACGTGTAACAGTATGAGTCGGGTGTCCCAGTGGTGATAAGTCTCTTGTTGGGAAACGACATGAGCAAGAGGCAAGATGTGATATCTCTGGGTGTAGAATATGTTGTGGGTTCAGCCAAGGTGTTTTGGGGTGGTGTCCCATTGGACATCCAGAGGGGAAGGAAACCCAAAGAGATAAGGAAATTATAAAATTAATAATAACAATTATTATTATTATTTAAACTAAGGTAACTCCCCTTGTGTGGTGCTCAATTTATGCACCACTAGTAGAGACATGTACCCATATATGACACAATATTTTTAAGAACATTAAAGATAATTCTCCACATGTCATGATTTGGTCCCATGAAATGCTATAGAAAATTCGATTTAATAAAATTAATAACTTTTTAAACTTCCACAACTCTTTCATGTGATGTCAGATTGACATTTCATCTGCGGTAGTGTGAACTAGTTTTAATGATGATCATTTAAAGACCAATGATGGATGACTTCTTCAATATTGTGGAATTTTTCCCCATAATTTTCAAATAATATCAATATATTATTATTATTAAATCCATGAATCGCCAAAATTTATGCATGCTACTTCAAGTCGATGTTCCAGTAGGTAAATTTTGATACTGATGTTGAGGTGGATATCTTGACCCCAATTCTCGATATTAAAAATGAGATAGGATATCGCACCCACCAATCCTAGTTCTAGTGTGATTCAGTGAAGTGTGACTTTCCCACCATCTATTGATTTAGATAAATCAATAATCGATCATATGATGTTTTCCCCTAGGATCACAGTAGTATGATCCATATACTTGGAGTCAGTCGACTAGCCCAGTGGACGGAGCACCCGGTATTTGGCGACAGACCCACGGCGGACGGAGCGCCCGATAGTTGGCCGCAGACCCGCGGTACTCGACAGGAGGAGTACCTCAGCAGTCTTTGGTTAGTGAGCAGTACCTCAAAGTTGTGACAGGACCACTGTACACTCCAGAGACGGAGTTATTCAGCAGTTACAGTTTCGATATTGAAAATCATGGTTTGAGATGAGACTTTTGACCTTGTGTTTACCTCATGATTGAGATGGGTCACTTGCTAACTTAGGTATATGTATGGGCATATACCTAGGTAGAGGTTATCCGTTGATTTCACAATCCATGTGTTTCCTCATGATTGATATAGGTTACTTGATAACATTGGTATATGTATGGGCATATAACTAAGTAGAGGTTATCTATTGAGATCTTCTTTGTGGTTATCCGTGTTGGTTTAGTGAGACCTTGAGGGTCTTGGGGTCCCTACTGAGTATCGTTATACTCACCCGTGCACGGGATATGCCCGCACCTCGTTGTGTTGGTTGCAGATGACAGGTAGTGCTGACGGAGGTCGAGTTTTCGAGGACTGGTTGGTAACCGATGTTGAACTACATGACGAGTCAGTACCCGGAGTTAGACTACACGACGTGACGACTCATAGAGGAGGTTGATGGATGAAAGCATGGAGGAGGCTATCTGTACCTACCCTTCAGGTAGGATTCGTGGTGGACGACCATGAGCTGCGCTATTTGTACCTACCCTTCATGTAGGATCCGAGGAGGACGACCCAGGAGCTGCTTCCTTCTTTCAGATGTTTATCTTTTTGCTATTGTACCTTGTTCAGTTGTAGTTGTACTTTCTTTTGGGTTTGTATTATGGCCCATTCACTTTTCAGCATTTCTTTTGTACTTAGTGTTATTATTCCGCTTGTACTCTGTGGTGCTTGTTTACTTTTATAAAGGCAATGCCTTCCCAGTTATCGGGATTTACGCCTTTGGTGCTAGTCGCCAGCCCCTGGCCTATGGAAGGCGGGCTTGGGGTAGTCACGACACGGGCCCCGAGGACGGGTCGTGACATAAATGATTACAAATATGATAATAATTAAATAATATTATATTTATGTCATTATTGACGTTATGAAAATGTGGGAACCATGAGAAACATTTAATGGAATCACTACAAAAGGGAATCTTATATTATAAAGGATATTTAGAAATCCAAAATAATGACATTAATAATGAATTTTAAATTATTTATTTTCTAAAATATTATATCCGGATCATATAATATATAATAATTATATATACGGTTTTGGTATTTAATTATGATAAAATTATATATTTTATACATGATGATAGTATCACCTAATAAGTAAATGAGATATGAGATAATGTTTTTTCACAATCTCATCCTTATTTAAGAAGGTTTCTGATTATGTTCCTTTTTTAGTGTAATAATTATTTTTTTTTGAAAAAACTATCTTATTCTACAATATTTATTTATATAAAATAAATTTCACGATCAATTTTACAGTAACTATGTACTCAAAAGTCTACATGAATTTTTTATGAAAAAACACATTTTTTTATTTGGCCTTGATTTTTTTTCTTAATAATTAATATTTTTATTGATATATGATCAATAATTATATTATAAATATCTAATAATTGATTGAAATAATTTTTTCAATTTTTTAATATCTATAAATATATAAAAAAATGAATCCTTTTATCATTTTCCAAAAAAGGAATATTTTACTGAGGTTGTGAATAATATTGTTATTTAAATATATAACACATGAATGCATTATCCCATCATCAAAGACAATGATTATATACCATCCTCTATTGAATTTTTAAATGGTTATTTTTAATATTAAATATTTAAATAATATTCTTGAAATTTTTTGACATTAACTACATATTGTCAAAATTAAAAGGTTATTTTCCATATTAAATCCCTTATGGACCATTTTAAATTATTTGTATATATATCAAAATTATTTCACAAATCACATAAAATTATTTTTATAAGAAATTTTTCCACCCCCAACTATATTTATATGTAGATATTATTATTATTTTGACTAGTGGTAGTGTTGACATTAAAATTATAAGTTCTAATGATGTTGATAGTAGTTGATTAGTAATTAATGTAGATTATGTTATATTGTTTATTCATTCAATGAATGTAATTGATTTACTAAGTAAAAAAGTGAGTTTGAAAATTACATAGCCCCTCCTTCCATTGGTATGATACGTGGGGTAAAAAATTATGGGTATTTTTCATTATCCATACCCATTTAAGATGTGTTTTTGGTAATGAGGCATGAAGAGTAAGTTTAATAAATTTTGAATTATGAATAAAATTTTATAAAATCAATTATTTTTATCATTGTTAATAATATAAATGATATGTTATAAATAGTTAATTATCAAGATAATTTTACTATGTATATTTCATTTTTTTCATCATTTATTCTACAATATTATCCCTTTTTTAATTAATTTAGTACATCTTCCATTGTATAGATTCCCATACTGAGCATCTGATCACACACAATTACTTTTTCATCCTTTATAAATGATAAATATAAGTGTATTATGATTTATAATTAAGGATATTATAGAATTAATAATGATTATATTAATGAAAATATGGACTAGTATTTTACGTTTTCAAATTTAATATCAGATTTAATAATGTTTCTAGTTTTAAATAAAAATAGAATATTATATCCATTGGAAAATAATCATTTGTATCAATTTGCAGGGTAATAAAGTAATTATTTACTCTAAGATACTAGGGATTGGGTGTAAAATTTTAGACTTCCTTTTCACATCAATTCATTTTAAATATATTACTACTCAATTTTCTTAAAATCTGAGTAAATTAATAATTATTAACTAATAATCAACATTTTTATCTGAATAACTAAATTATGTAACAATGGATTTGAATGTAATACTCTTAATTTTATCGTTATTATCATTATAAATTTTTTATCAATTCAAAATCATAATAAAGCGATGAGGAAATAATATAGTTGGTTTCATTAAATTCTCTTAAAACGACCTTCTATTAATTTACATTCATTGTATGTGTTTGTAGTATCCTTTAACCTAGATGTTAATTTTAAAATGCCTTTGTAATTTAATTCATGATTTCCATGATCTTATTAGATATATTATATTTTAAATTTTACTTTTAATGATCAATAATGTGTTATAATTGAAATTATTTCATGTTTTGGAAGTTCCCATTTTTTTCCAAGTACACCCCACACTGTATTTTGTTGCTAAACACCTCTCAAAATAATTTTTCTTTTTATATAAACCATGGTGGGTTTATATTAATAAATATTACTGGATGGATGAATAAATCAAGTCTTATTTCCTAAGGAAACCATAAACAATTAGAGAGTATCTTCAAGAAAAGACTTCCATAGTGAATATGACTTGAAGTAAATAGATTTATGTTTTTTTATTTAATGGATTATGAGATAAATGTGTAAAGTGATACCATAGTTTCAGGGTATTATTAGAATCCAAAAATTGGTATTATGTATTTGAATTACGAAATCATGTGAAAAAAATATCTTCATAACATTTACACATCATCTAAATTGATTATAAATTGCATAATATTAATGATATTTCAAATAATTATCTCAGGTTATGGGGTTTTTATCAAACCACATTTAAAAGAATTTCATGATGCATTAATATATTAAACACTATGTAATTATACTAACATATATTTTAATGTTTATTGTGTAGTTTAATTTTTTCATCTCTCCTAAATGTCTTCTTATCGACATTAGGGAATGTTCTAATCAATTTATGACTGAATATCATAATTAGTGGTATCTCCAACATGAATCTGCTCCCTAATATGTGGTATTTTTCTAGTATTCCATTCTATACCATTTATCTATATACACCACGGTGTAATCTATTAACCATTTTCATGGGATTTTTTATCTTGATTTGTTTTCATATTGGATATTTTTTTATCATCATCAGATTATACCTCTTGGTCATTTTCCATTGTAAGCATTTTTCCATTAGAAGTTAAGGGTATGGGTTTAAACCATAAAATTATGTTTTCATAATAATCATTTTGTGAAATATTTATGGTGTACTAATATATAATGTTCCAAATAAATTCAACAAATGAATTTAATTATTCATTGGATTCCCTTTTCATTCAATTTGGTTATTATTGTGGTATGTGGTTATAATTCCATTGAGTAAACCCCTTAATATAATTGAATTTTTAAAATTTATTAAATATTTTTTATCATGAAATAGATTGTGGTTGATTTATTAATATAGATTCACCTTCGGTTATCATATTTATTGATAAATTTGGAACGTGATTTATAATAACCAATTGATATATTATTTTCTTAAATTAAAAATAAATGTTAATTTTCATATTTATACATTGATCAATATGATGTGATATTTCTATGTCCTTATGTTAGTATATTTTTATTCACTAAATAATATAATTATTATGTATTAGGATATGCAATGTTGATATATTGAAAAGATGAGATAGTGGTTTTGTATAATTTGAAATGATTAAGTAAAAATATTTTTGGCTTTCCCCAATTGGTAATCTGAAACGTTAATTTTTAATTATTATTCCAACTCATAAGATGAAATGTTTATATAGAGGGATTGGAACATTTAACATGATGAAATCCATATATTGTTTGCTTCACCCTAATTAAGAATTTAAATCCTTATATAGCAGGTTTCACCCAGATTGGAATGATTTATATCATTGTTATAATGTTGTGGTTTTCATTGTTATAAGTCATGTTCAGAGATATTCCATTTTAGCACCAACATGGGATATATTATTCCTTGATTATATTTTTTTTATGGAGGTGAGACATGTTTAGATACATTCCTGCTTTATTTTGAAGTAGTTTTATATGGTCTCACGTTAATTAATTAATTAATTAATAATGTTTTTTTTACTTATTAACTATACAATTTATACAAATTGTTATGATTAGAAATGGTGGTTTTGACCGACTAAGTTTTTCTCACATCCTATTTAGGCCCCCATTTTGGGACCCGATATCATTTTATGGATTTATGTTTTTTACATTTTATGGATACATGTGTGGGTGTGTGAACTACCACCTCCTCAAAGTTATTTGACTCATTCATGATATAAATGGTAGGTATTTACTTTGGTTTTAATAGAAAATATTACAAATATTACAGAAATATGATAATTTAGTTATTATATTTACATATAATTTACTTTTTATCATTAAAATGTGACAAATATAATGATGCATCATTCATGTGTATATACGACCAACTGTCTCCATGGATGATGTTTTTCATTTGCTGGCTTCAAATTTTATGGATTACTATAAATACATATATATGTATATATATTAAATTTTATTTACAAAATTATTTCAATTATTGATATGATATAATAATTATCTAAAATTGGAAAAACAACCGATAAGAGATAACATACTCGAAAATCTAGGCAATTCACGCATGAAATAATGAAAATAAAGAATGTTTGTCGAAAAACAGGAAATAAGATATTATAATAATTCAAAATATGATATTTTAAATATGATAATTGTTACGGTAAAAGTTAAAAACATGCTTAAAACCATTATAAATTTGATTAATGACTGTTCAACCAAATGTAAATTAAAGTTAAGGAATTTTCAACTCACTTTTTATATATGAGTTATAAATGTCATATTCACCACATAAAAAATATTTTTGGTGTACATACTAATTTTTTTTATAAATTATATAATTAATATTTTTTATCTTCATTTTATATAATTTTTTTATTTTATTATTATTACTTTTAGGCCTTCTGATTAATATGTTACAACATTAGAAAGGGATTTCATCTTAATGTACATTCCAATGAAACATATTTTTTATTATGCACCAATTCACTTTTATAAGGTGTATATTCACCCAACATTTAATTTAATGTCATCACTAACACATAATAATTTGTATTTTAAGACTCAATTTTAAATATCCTACCAAACGGTTATATCTAGATAATTACATGTGGTACGAGTTAACTTTGCAACGTCACATTATATTCTAATCGTTATCATTTTATTTAAAAAATAAATTATTGTAATAACTGTTCACATGAAATTTCTCAAAATATATACATTGATAGGTGAAATATATTATTATTTACTAAACTATATTCCATTTTAAAATATGGTGGTCACATTGATAGTTATTTTATTTTATTTGGAATATTGATAAATATTTATTATTCATTCAATATGGATATTTTATAAGGAATAATGTTTACTAATCAATATCTCAATTTATGAAATGATTTAGACTAATAGTGACATGTGGGGCCTAGAAAATATATTTTCCCTCGATGCAATGAAATATTCACATGAGAAAATTTTGTTATCCATATTAAATGGGTTTCTACCTATTGGTTTAAACAATATTGTGAATGTTCTTAATTGTTTAGGAATTCATGTGCCTATAAACAAATTTCCAATAATTATGAATTTTCATTATCAATATTGTAGTTATTACTTTTATTATCCACAGAATTTTAAAAAGATAAAATCTATACATTGGTTTTATTTATTAAAAGGAATTGTGTTTCAGTTATATAAATTCCAAATTTATTATTCCATAAGTAGTTATTTTAATATCATGTGTTCTCAGTTATTCAAATTGACATGATTGTTTATTATTATTAATAAATTATTCTTATTACTTGTATACCCTTACATATTATTTTATCACTCCTTATTATGTTTTTTTTTCTACATTTATGAAAATTAATCCTTTGAAATTGTTTTAAATATGGTAATAATTTTCTTTTTTTATGATTCATATTCATTTATCAATAAATTATGGTTATCTTATATGTAATCTTGTTTTTTATAAACCACATAACTATTCGGTCATTTAGTATTTGATTCCATATAATCATTCGAATATAATTATTTAATTCAATAACATCAAACATCTGGAGTTGGGGTGTCATATTTGGTATCAGAGGAAATTTAGTAGACCTCACAGTTTAGGAAACACTACACACATACTGTTCTAAAAAAATTGTAAACGTACCTTTTTGGAAACTCTGTAAACCTAACGTTACTGTACATCTTCCGATTGAGAATACCAGTAGACCTCACCGATATAATACAATTCACCTACCATTATAGGTTACTGATAAATATGTTCACCAACACCATAGCAATAGAACTGTTCAAAAAACCTCACCGATAGAAATGCTCACAAAAAATCACCGACAGAACAATATTTACAATACCACAATGATATAACACTATTCACTAAACGACACTGATAGAAAACTATTCACTGAACCTCACTCATAGAACATTATTCACATAAAACATCACTGATAGAAAATTTTTCAATGAACATCAATGATTGAAAACAATTTACTAAACCACATTAATAGAACATTGTTCACTGAACCTCACTGATAGACACTAATCACTGAACCTCACTGATAGAGAACTATTAACCTACCCTTATAGGTTATTGATAGAGTTTTACAATAGAGGTTACTGATATAAATGTTCATCAATGGAACTATTCATAGAACTGAAAGTTTGGCAAAGGAAAGAGTGGTTACCATTAGAGGTTACCGATAGAACTGTTCACTAATAGAACTGTTCATAGAATTAGAAATTTGGAAACTTATTGGGGATAAGTCACCTTCACCTCCCAGAACACCCCAAACGCCACATTTTCATAAATGAATAGACCGGGGTGGTCCGGGCCATTATATTGTTACTATGAACCAACAGAAAAATTTACCAATGACTAAGTCCACAACAATATGAGAATCATTAGTCCTTGTTGCCTTGGTCTTCACAAATTTTTAACACAATAAATATCCAAAATAAAAAATAATAATCCCCTAAAATAACTAGAAAGGGGAACCATAAAATAAATTCCCCCTTCATTAAAAATCTCAAAAATTAATATGGTTTGATGAGATATATCATGTCTCCTAAAAATATTGTTAATGTGTTGGAATCATAATCATGACTTAAATAACACATGTGTAATGTTATATAATTTTGGCCAATATAATATAGAGTCTAATACATACCTATCCATACATTTGGTTTCAATGTTTCCTCCACCTGAAAGTGTATTGAGGAAATAAAAAATATACTCAAACTCATGATCATGAATACACCTCCTAAAAACATGATCAGTAAACATACACCAATGAAAGGGATCAGCCAACCACAAAATCCTAGACCCATTCATTATATTAAAGAATTGATGTTATGTTAAATTAATATTAATTTAAGATAAAAATAAGTAGTTAGAAAAATTATCATACCTAGGTTGTGTAAATGAGATAAAATAAATATTCTCATCGGGGAAAGTGTCATGAAGTTGTACCTCATCCATAATGTCATCCTATAGCATGTGAGTAAACATACTAATGTGGTTTGTCACCAATTTCTCTAACGCCTTCTTCTACATTATCTAAATATTGAATTCCATAAGAAGGATAATCCATTAGAAATGATGGGACTTGAATCTGGCTTCTCCAAGAGGTATATTGGTGATGCATGGTAAAAAAATGAATTACATTAGAGTGAAATAAATATGAACAAATTTTATATAAAAAAATATGATGGTAAGAAACCCATTTTCCGTGTTTATGTAGTTTTATTGGGATAAAACCAATATCCTTAATATATATACAATCACATGTGAATGTCCCTCTAACATATGTGATAAGATATATCCAACTACCATGTTTGAATAATCACACATAAGATCAAATATAATTTACCATCTTGGAGGCTGTAATGTTGGTGGATTGGTAAGATGCTACATTAGATCATAAGAAGATGTACATGAATAATAATCAGACAAAAAAATTAAAATCCTTTTGGTGTAATTGTTTTATTGGATAAGAAATCTCACTGAAATAACTTATGAAGATCCAATAAAATCATGCATTCTCTATGAATGATATAACGTCACACACAAATTAATGATATGGTAAGGATGATATAATATCTACCTATTATATATCATCCTCTCTCGCATGATTTGACACTACAAACCCTATTAAAATTATATCCTCAATAATGAAATTAAATTTTTTAATGTTCAAGTCCATATTCTTCACAATACAATGATTCAACACTATTACAAAAATAAACATACATTCAAAAAATGAGGATCCATACATTATAAAATCATCCATAAATACCTCCATTCAGGTCTCAATGAAATCTGAAAATATACTCACCATACATCTATAAAGGTTACTGGGGGAATTAAAATGTTCAAATGTTTTCTATTAGTGTAAAAATGTACTGAATGGAAATGTAAATATTGCCTTCTCCTGATCATCCACATTTATAGAAACTATAAAATATCACTAAAATCCATCCAAGAAAAACTAATGTGTCTTCCCAAATAGTGTCTCATGAATTGGAAAATACATGGGTGGGTATGTGTTTCATGCAAGTAGATTTATTTTGTTCCATATAATAAACACACACAATCTATTTTGTACCCTCATTGGAACTATATCCCCTCTCTCATTTCTAACAATTGTAACACTGCATTCATAGGCAAAAACTAAAAATGACTCAACAATTGTGAATATGAAATGGGATATACTATACCTTCCTCAAGTAAAATTATAATTTCATTTTTAACAACATCCAGTAGTACTGGATTGAGTCTCCATTATGGTTAATAAAAAGATTATCCCCATCCACCAAAAGAGTAATATTCATGGAAATTTAAGGGAAATACAAATTATTGCATCCATGTTCCACTCAATTTCCCTAATATTCTCCCTCAAAAGATTGAAACAAATTTCTTCATATTCAAAATGGAGATTGTTCACAATGGGAATAGGCAATATATCATCACTTAATAGGTATGAGTATTTGGGATTTAGTGGAAATGTATGATGTATATCTATTGGTGTTGATGTATGTATGGAGACATTTATTGAACTGAAATATGTGAAAAATTGTCACGACCCCCTCCCACCAGAGATGCCCCTCCTGAGCTGGCAATGGTGAAAGGGAGATAATGACCCCCGAGTCCCGCCTCCAGTAGGCCCCGGGTTGGCGACTAGCACCAAGGGTATGAGTTTCACAAATATGGGAGGCATTACCCTTTTTATTATTTTGGATCAGGAAATAGGACAAGCCAACCACCAAAAAGGGAAAAGAACAAGTGTATATAAATAAACCCAAACCAATCCCACATGCATGTTTAAACAGTTCACAACAAGGTGCAAGTACAAAAGCGACTCAAGGTACAATACCAAAAGGAACAAAGGTACAACAAAAGCAGCAACTCCAACTGTCTAACTAGTAGGGTCCCGCACAGCCCTGGTAGTCCTCCTAGAAACCTGAAAGTAAATGTAGGGTGAGTATACAAGTACACTATGTAGGGAAAACCAAGACTCTCGTGCACAAGTGGGGGAAACGTACTATGTCTCGTGAGAAAAGAGTAAACCAAACAACTAACAAGGCAAACTATCCATCCCATGCCTCACCAAGGCTCGCTCCCCAAATAACGCAAGTCAAGTAATATATATAATAAGAGAACATCGATGTTTGGGTACCCCGTGCCACTTTCCCACTGGTTATTGAGACATCCTACGCATCGTACCAATCCCGCCATTCTCACCGCAGTCCCACTGCCACACCCGCCCGCACACACCTCGGCCACAACCACACGCAGTCCCACTGCTGAAACCCGCCCGCACACACCTGGGCCACAACCACACGCAGTCCCACTGCTGAAACCCGCCCACACACACTTGGGCCACAACCACACACAGTCCCACTGCTGAAACCCGCCCACACACACCTGGGCCACAACAACCGCCGCCACGCCCGAAGACACCTGGGCTAAAGGATCCACTGCCATGCCCGAAGACACCTGGGCCTCATCCTGAAGACACTTGGGAATCCACCTGCCGCACACACCTGGCCAACCACCACAACACCCCGCCCGAGGGTTCTTGGGCTAATAATGGACTTCAGGCCATCACAGCCTGCCCGAAGATACTTGGGCTATCCGGGAAAGGGAGCAGAAAAGGAGCTAATAACCAGCCACTAAGAATAGTGTTGGGAAAAACACCCTTCCCCCATAAATGGGGGTGTTTGGCACTGAGTGCTCAACTTGGGTGGGGCACGAATAAGAAACACAAAGCTACAAGTATAGATATAGGTAACAGACACTCACCCAGAATCTTAGGTTCTTCCTAGCCAATCTACAGGACACAACACCACTGTGTCCGAGTCACAGTTCATGACCATTTCCCACAAAACCATTTGTCCCATTCTTGTTTCACGTTCAGTCAAATGTTCAAATTAATTTTTAAGCACTAATGGGAAACTACCATAAGCATAACCAAGGAAACGTCAAAAGCAAGGATCAACCAAAACACTGACACTCAGTTCTGTTAACAGAGGATCTCTCCCCAATTCGTGATATCAAAAAAGTAACCACTCGGGTTTAGAACTCACAACCACCGAATCCATACCAACAGGAGATCCCATTCCCTCCCACGTTTCCAACAATCGACCCAAAAGGAAAACAACCAACCACTGCTACCAGAACAAGTCAGGAACATTCATATTTAAACGACTTAACACACTCCATGATTTCAAAATTCCGTGTGTTCTAACCGGGAGTTATCACAGAAGGGTTGATCCTGGGGCTTTTAATTATTCGGCCGGATGTACGTGATTAACCTGTTTCACTGCATGAGTTCACAATTTCAGAAACCCATTTAAACCATCACGAAGAGATTCATCAGTGCACATACAACGACCACCAACGGTCTCAATTTTCAGAAAACATAAACCAACACAACCACAAAAAGATGATCACAAGATAAAGCATAACCGCGATCACAACCCCTTCCCCTTATTTCTTTAGTACTTCGTTTATTATCTTCATTAAGGTTTGGTTCAACCAATTCCATAGGGACAAAAATAACGCCCACCCCGCATGATACACAAAGGTGAGAGATGAGAGAAATTCCCTACTTGTTGATAGATAAACGACGTCTAGGCCGGGGGCGCGGAACTTTACGGATAACGACGCGGCGGTCCCGATGCACCCGAAGAGTCACGATCGAAGAAGGGGGAAAGCCACGGCCTAACCCTTAATTTTAAAGAGTCGGGGACGGTTATGGTGAAAATGGGGAAACCGCGTAAGACGTGGAAGTCATGGGTTGACCACGCGGCTTGACTCATCACTAAAGGGGCGGGGTGGTTTAAACCGACTCACGAATTAATGAAGCATTTAATTAAAAACTTTTGTGTGCGTTTCGGGTCTTTAAGACATTTTTTAACGAGGAAGAATAGGGTTTAAAACCCAATTTGCGAAAAAGGAGCGTTACTTGAACTACTTGGAAAGGTCGGGAGACGTCGGTAGGTTCCGCCGATCGGTCGCACCGATCGGTCTCACCGATCCGTACACCTTAAGGATTCGGATTTTGGCAAAGGAAGGGACCAAGGGGGGTCTGGGTCATCACATCAGATACCTCTTAAACGATTCTTGTCCTCGAGAATCAAAACAAACAAGAAGGAAAGAGAGGGTTCGAACAACTATCTTCGAAGGTACCTCTTAGGAGTGAACCCCTGCTAACTAAAAACACTCCCCTGCCAAGAACCAAGAAACATACCACGCCCAAACCGCCCGGTCATGTGGGTATTGGGAGTTCCCCTCCCCCATGTCAAGATATTATCCGCTTTGGGCGGCACTGACTCGCCCGCACGGGTTTAATCACATCCACCTTAATGCGTCTTGATTAGGGGTCGGGTTCCCTCTTCCCTTTAGCCGAGGCTTTTCACACATAACAGAGGAAAGAGACTAGTACATTTTATAGCCAAAAGTCAAACGTTCTATCACCACAGGCACAAAAGGTACAAGGCTCAAAACAACTCGGGGTATTGGGCACGCATTTTTGCTTCCCTCTCCAACGTACTCTCTTCGAGGCCGCCATTTCTCCACAACACACGAACCGAGCCGATGGTTCGTCCACGGAGCACTTTCTCCTTGCGATCCTCGATCCTGACTGGCCGTTCCTCGAAGGTCGCGTCTTCTCCCACATCTATCTCTCCCCAGTTGATGACATGAGAGTCATCATGTAAATACTGACGAAGCTGGGAGACATGGAAGACGTCATGGACCCTCTCCAACTGAGGTGGTAGGGCCAGCTGATATGCCAACTCGCCAACTTGCCTTAGCACCTCGAAAGGTCCGATGAACCTAGGGGAGAGCTTACTCCCCTTTACGAACCTCTGCTGCCCCCGTCGAGGGGAAACCTTCAAGAACACATGATCTCCCACCTCAAACTCCAAGGGCCTCCTCCGACGACCAGCATAAGATTTTTTCCGATCCTGAGCTGCTTTCATCCTCTTCCGCACTAGCTGGACTTTCTCCATGGTGCCCTGCACTACTTCTGGTCCAAGAGTACCAGTCTCACCAACCTCTGCCCAGCATAAGGGTGAACGACATGGTCTTCCATACAAAGCCTCAAAAGGAGCCATGCCGATAGTAGAGTGGAAGCTGTTGTTGTAGGCAAACTCTACTAAACACAAGTGTCATACCCATGATCCTCCGAAATCCAGAACACATGCTCGCAGCATGTCCTCCAATGTCTGGATAGTCCGCTCCATCTGCCCATCAGTCTGAGGGTGAAAAGCAGCGCTAAGGCGTAGCTGGGTGCCAAAAGCATGCTGTAACCCCTTCCAGACTCGTGAGGTGAACAGAGTGTCCCGATCTGAGACGATAGTCTTCAGAACTCCATGAAAACGCACCACCTCTTCCACGTACCTCTGTGCTAAGGTACGCACAGGTCCTGACTCCATGATATCCAAGAAGTGAGCAGACATTGTCAGTCGATCCACCACTACCTAGATAGCATCATGCCCGCCCTGAGCTCTGGGTAGTCCTGTGACTAAGTCCATTGAGACGTCGTCCCACTTCCACTCAGGAACATCTAAAGGATGCAACAAACCACCAGGAACACGGTGTTCAGCCTTCTCCTGCTGACACACCAGGCATTTAGCCACAAATTCTGCCACTGCCCGTTTCACCCCGGGCCACCAAAACTGTCCCCTCAGGCCTTGGTACATTTTCGAAACACCAGGATGTACTGCCAAGGCTGAGCTATGGAACTCACGAAGGACTTCATCACGCATCACCTCTGGAAAAAACAACCTTCCATGAAAGAGCATCTGATGTCGGCTGTCCTCCAACCATCCTTCCGGAGCGTTCCCCTGATCGACACGATCCCGCAACACTTCCACCTCAGGGTATCCCCATTGAGACCCTTCCACTTGCTGTAACAAAGAGGACTGTACCGTCATCTGAAACAAGCAGCCTCTAGCACCTTCCACCCTTGCATCCAAGTGCAAGGCAGCCAACTCCCACATCGCCTTCCAAGCATCAGCAGATTCCCGAACCACTTCCTGATGCGGCTTCCTGCTCAGGGCATCAGCCACAACGTTTCCCTTACCTTCGGTGTACGAGATCTCAAAGTCGTAGTCTTGGAGAAACTCGACCCATCTCCGCTGTCGCAAGTTCAAGTCACGCTGGGAGAAGATAGAGCGCAAGCTCTTGTGATCGGTGAAGACCACAAAGTGCTCCCCAAAGTGGTAATGTCACCACAGCTTCAATGCGAACACTACTACTGCAAGCTCCAAGTCATGGGTGGCATAGTTCCGCTCATGGGGGCGTAGCTGCCTGGACCCGAAAGAGATCACCCCTTGTTGCTGCATCAATACGCATCTCAGGCCCTATCCTGAAGCATCACAGAATACCTCATAGGTCATCCCTTCATCTGGTAATCTCAACACTGGGGCACTAACCAGCTTTTCTTTTAGGTAGCTGAAGGATGACTCGCACTGCTCGCCCAACACGAAAACCTGGTCATTCTTGGTCAAAGCCGTCAAAGGGGCTGCTACCCGAGAGAATTTGGGTACGAACCTCCGGTAGTAACCTGCCAGTCCGAGGAAACTCCGAACTTCCGCCACATTCTTGGGTGCTGCCCAAGAAACAATTGCCTCAACCTTTGATGGGTCGACTGCTACTCCCTGCTCGGACACTACGTGCCCGAGGAAGTGCACTTCTCGTGCCCAGAACTTGCACTTTGACAACATACCATAGAGCTGGTGCTGTCGGAGGACCTCCAAAACTGTCCTCAGGTGCTCTGCATGGTCCTCTTCTGACCTTGAATAGATCAGGATATCATCGATGAATACCACCACAAACTGATCTAGGTACTCCCGGAAGATGGAGTTCATA
Source organism: Viscum album (assembly GCA_963277665.1). NCBI lineage: Eukaryota > Viridiplantae > Streptophyta > Magnoliopsida > Santalales > Viscaceae > Viscum > Viscum album. The sequence goes on along the minus strand of OY728128.1, from coordinate 407,041,018 downwards.
AGCCCCATGAACACGGCTGGGGCGTTCGTAACACCAAAGGGCATGACCACGAACTCGAAGTGCCCATACCTGCACTTAAACGCCGCCTTCGGGACGTCGCTATCCTTCACCCTCAGCTGGTGGTACCCGGATCGCAGGTCGATCTTCGAGAACCATCCTGCCCCCTTCAGTTGGTCGAAAATATCATCTATCCTCGGAAGAGGGTAGCGATTCTTGATCGTTACCTGATTCAGCCTCCTGTAATCGATGCAAAACCCGAGGCCACCATCCGCCTTCCTTGCAAACAAGACTGGAGCTCCCCATGGTGACGCACTCGGACGAATATAACCCCTCTTCAGTAGATTTTCAATCTGTATCCGCAACTCTCGTAGCTCCAAAGGTGCCATCCGATAAGGAGCCATCGAGATCGGACGAGCGTCTGGTTGTAGGTCTATCCCGAACTCGATATCGTGTCGGGGGGTAGAGTCTTTACTTCCTCAGGAAAGACGTCTATAAACTCGCGGACGATCTCTGGCACTTCCACCATCTCAGCATCTACTGATTACACTGTCATCTCGGTCAACAAGGAGAGGAGAGGTTCCCCCCTACTGTTTCCCTTCGGACTACTCCGCTCGCCGGTGAAGGTAACACGCTGGCCATCCAATCCTGAGAACTCCACCCTCCTTCGGAAACTGTCGATGACGGTGCACACAGAGAATAGCCAGTCGATGCCTAGGATGACATCGTACGGCTGAATCTATAGCAGAAGGAGATCCCTAACTGACTGATGTGGCCCTAACATCAGTCTACATCCTCGACAAATGAATAGCAAGTCGTTCTGACCTCCAACCGGTGTGCTCAACACCAGGGGCACTGGAAGTCTCTCGGCATCTAGACCCAAGGCACGGGTTAGACTGGGTTCAACAATGGAGTGCGAAGCTCCGGTATCGAACAAAGCATAAGCAAGAGTGCTAAACACATTGATCGTACCTCGAACAACCTCTGACCCTGCTGGAGTCGTTGCCTCTGCGGCGTGTAGCTGTCCACGCCCAGCTCCCCTGCCCCTCGGCTGTCGGCCACCACCCCGACCACGCCCTGGTCGAGGTCCCTAGGGAGCGCCCTGAGGTCGGCCTCCTCCTCCTATGTCCGCTTGCGGAGGAACGGGAGCTCACTGTCCCTGCTGATGCTGCCAGAAGGGTCTGGCTGGATACTGCTGCTGCGGCGGATGCTGGGGATAACTACCACTGCTGTACTGCACCCGATCGGGGCACTAACTCTAGAGATGTCCAGGGCTCCCGCAGATGAAGCACCGTGGTCCCGAGCCTGAAGGGAAAGAACGTGGGCCAGAGGATCGAAACTGAAACTGCTGTGGACTGCTCCCTGCGGGTCGGAACCTGGAGGGTCCCGATGCTGGAGGCCTGGTGCTGACGGAATTCCCCTTCGATGGTCCCAGCTGGATCCCTTCTCGTGACACTCCGCCCATAGCATGCATCCTTTCCACCACTTCGGCCTTCTTCTGGACTTCTAAGTATGTCGGAAGGGTAAAGGGTGTAACAGCATATTAGAGGGAGGTTCAGAGCGCCTCCTCCAAACGTCTTGCCTGAGACTCCTCATCGGGAAAGAGGTCTGCAGAAAAACGTAGGAGGTCCTTGAACTTGATCCCAAGTTCCCTCACGGACATGCTCCCCTGCTGGAGGGAGAGTAGCTCCTGCCTCTTCTCCGCCTTCATCGTCGAGGAGAGGAACTCCGCCTGGAACTCCTTCTCGAAATCCGCCCAAGAAACCTCAGACTCCTTCCTATTCCCCAGGTGAAGCATCCACCACTGACGTGCCGCTCCTCGCATCTGGCTAACAGCCAGAGGAACACAGTATCCGGTCGGGGCCCGAATCAGGCCGAAGGCTATAACTAACTCCTCTAGCCAGCCCTCCGTCTTCATATCGGACGTGTTTCCCTCATACGTCTCGAGGGCCTGTCGTTGGAAGGCTCGAAGAGTCTTCTGCCACTGGTCGTCCTCTTCCTCTCGATTAGCTCTCTGCCGATTGGCCAAAGTAGTCTCAGGGGCTTCGATCGCCTGTACCACACGTGGTCGCCATCCAGGTGCCATAGCTGCAAGGTAAACAAGGAATGCCTAATCCCAAGTAGTGCAGAATATCGTTCTTAAAACTTATTAAGATTTAATTTATTCTTAATTCCCAAGACATCCCAGAAACACAAGAACACAAGTCATTATGATGCATGTACCTTTCCTAGGGTCTCTACCCTGCAATCAGTGTGGCCTCATTTGGTCGTTCGGTAGGTCCAGAGTCCTTGCATCAGATCATGGGGGGGCCCTAAAATCCCGTGTCCTAGCCGGTCTTCCCTGGCCTAATTCATGCTCCAAGGTCACCCAACACCGTTGCCTTACCGCCCCATGCAATCCTCACTGTGCCTAACTCCAGACTCCGTCCTATCTCTCAACCTTCCCTCTGATACCATTCTGTCACGACCCCCTCCCACCAGAGATGCCCCTCCTGAGCTGGCAATGGTGAAAGGGAGATAATGACCCCCCGAGTCCCGCCTCCAGTAGGCCCCAGGTTGGAGACTAGCATCAAGGGTATGAGTTTTCACAAATATGGGAGGCATTACCCTTTTTATTATTTTGGATCGGGAAATAGGACAAGCCAACCACCAAAAAGGGAAAAGAACAAGTGTATATAAATAAACCCAAACCAATCTCACATGCATGTTTAAACAGTTCACAACAAGGTGAAGTACAAAAGCGACTAAAGGTACAATACCAAAAGGAACAAAGGTACGACAAAAGCAGCAACTCCAACTGTCTGACTAGTAGGGTCCCGCACAGCCCTGGTAGTCCTCCTGGAAACCTTAAAGTAAACGTAGGGTGAGTATACAAGTACACTTAGTAGGTAAAACCAAGACTCTCGTGCACAAGTGGGGGAAACGTACTAAGTCCCGTGAGAAAAGAGTAAACCAAACAACTAACAAGGCAAACTATCCATCCCAGGCCTCACCAAGGCTCGCTCCCCAAATAACGTAAGTCAAGTGATATATATAATAAGAGAACATCGATTTTTGGGTACCTCGTGCCAATTTCCCACTGGTTATTGAGACATCCTACGCATCAGACCAATCCCGCCATTCTCACCGCAGTCCCACTTCCACACCCGCCCACACACACCTGGGCCATAACCACACTCAGTCCCACTGCTGAAACCCGCCCGCACACACCTGGGCCACAACCACACGAAGTTCCACTGCTGAAACCCGCCCGCACTGTCACGACCCCCTCCCACCAGAGATGCCCCTCCTGAGCTGGCAATGGTGAAAGGGAGATAATGACCCCCGAGTCCCACCTCCAGTAGGCCCCGGGTTGGCGACTAGCACAAAGGGTATGAGTTTTCACAAATATGGGAGGCATTACCCTTTTTATTATTTTGGATCGGGAAATAGGACAAGCCAACCACCAAAAAGGGAAAAGAACAAGTGTATATAAATAAACCCAAACCAATCCCACATGCATGTTTAAACAGTTCACAACAAGGTGCAAGTACAAAAGCGACTCAAGGTACAATACCAAAAGGAACAAAGGTACGACAAAAGCAGCAACTCCAACTGTCTGACTAGTAGGGTCCCGCACAGCCCTGGTAGTCCTCCTGGAAACCTGAAAGTAAACGTAGGGTGAGTATACAAGTACACTCAGTAGGGAAAACCAAGACTCTCGTGCACAAGTGGGGGAAACGTACTAAGTCCCGTGAGAAAAGAGTAAACCAAACAACTAATAAGGCAAACTATCCATCACAGGCCTCACCAAGGCTCGATCCCCAAATAACGCAAGTCAAGTAATATATATAATAAGAGAACATCGATATTTGGGTACCCCGTGCCACTTTCCCACTGGTTATTGAGACATCCTACGCATCAGACCAATCCCGCCATTCTCACCGCAGTCCCACTGCCACACCCGCCCGCACACACCTGGGCCACAACCACACGCAGTCCCACTGCTGAAACCCGCCCGCACACACCTGGGCCACAACCACACGCAGTCCCACTGCTGAAACCCACCCGCACACACCTGGGCCACAACAACCGCCGCCACGCCCGAAGACACCTAGGCTAAAGGATCCACTGCCACGCCCGAAGACACCTGGGCCTCATCCCGAAGACACTTGGAAATCCACCTGCCGCACACACCTGGCCAACCACCACAACGCCCCGCCTGATGGTTCTTGGGCTAATAATGGACATCAGGCCATCACAGCCTTCCCGAAGATACTTGGGCTATCCGGGAAAGGGAGCAGAAAAGGAGCTAATAACCAGCCACTAAGAATAGTGTTGGGAAAAACACCCTTCCCCCATAAATGGGGGTGTTCGGCACTGAGTGATCAACTTGGGTGGGGAACGAATAAGAAACACAAAGCTACAAGTACAGATATAGGTAACAAACACTCACCCAGAATCTTAGGTTCTTCCTAGCCAATCTACAGGACACAACACCACTGCGTCCGAGTAACAGTTCACGACCATTGCCCACAAAACCATTTGTCCCATTCATGTTTCTCGTTCAGTCAAATGTTCAAATTAATTTTTAATCACTACTGGGCAACTACCATATGCATAACCAAGGAAACTTCAAAAGCAAGGATCAACCAAAACACTCACACCCGGTTCTGTTAACAGAGGATCTCTCCCTAATTCGTGATATCAACAAGTAATCACTCGTGTTTAAAACTCACAACCACCGAATCCATACCAACTGGAGATCCCATCCCCTCCCACGTTTCCAGCAATCGGCCCAAAAGGAAAACAACCAACCACTGCTACCAGCACAAGTCAGGAACTTTCAGATTTAAACGACTTAACACACTCCATGATTTCAAAATTCAGTGTGTTCTAACTGGGAGTTATCACAGAAGGGTTGATCCTGGTGCTTTTAATTATTCAGCCGGATGTACGTGATTAACCAGTTTCACAGCAGGAGTTCACAATTTCAGCAACCCATTTAAACCATCACGAAGGGATTCATCAGTGCACATACAACGACCACCAACGGCCTCAATTTTCAGAAAACATAATCCAGCACAACAACAAAAATATGATCACAAGTTAAAGCATAACCACAATCACAACCCCTACCCCTTCTTTCTTTAGTAATTCCTTTATTATCTTCATTAAGGTTTGGTTCAACCAATTCCATAGGGACAAAAATAATGCCCACCCCGCATGATACACAAAGGTGAGAGATGAGAGAAATTCCCTACTTGTGATAGACAATCGACGTTTAAGCCGGGGGCGCGGAACTTTACGGATAACGACGCGGCGGTCCCGATGCACCAGAAGAGTCACGATCGAAGATGGGGGAAAGCCACGGCCTAACCCTTAATTTATAAGAGTCGGGGACAGTTAAGGTGAAAACGGGGAAACCACGTAAGATGTGGAAGTCGTGGGTTGACCACGAGGCTTGACTCATCACTAAAGGTGTTGGGTGGTTTAAACCGACTCACGAATTAATGAAGCATTTAATTAAAAACTTTTTTGTGCGTTTTGGGTCTTTAAGACATTTTTTAACGAGGCCGAATAGGGTTTAAAACCCTATATGCGAAAAAGGAGCGTTACTGGAACAACTTGGCAAGGTCGGGTGACGTAGGCAGGTTCCGCCGATTGGTCGCACCGATCGGTCGCACCGATCGCTCTCACCGATCGGTCACACCGATCCGTCTCACCGATCGGTCTCACCGATCGGTCTCACCGATCGGTCGCACCGATCCGTACACCTTAACGATTCGGATTTTGGCAAAGGAAGGGACCAAGGGGGGTCTGGGTCATCACATCAGATACCTCTTAAACGATTCTCGTCCTCGAGAATCAAAATAAACCAGAAGGAAAGAGAGGGTTCGAACAACTATCTTCGAAGGTACCTCTTAGGAGTGAACCCCTACTAACTAAAAACACTCCCCTGCCAAGAACCAAGCAACATACCACGCCCAAACTGCCCGGTCATGTGGGTTTGGGGAGTTCCCCTCCCCCATGACAATATATTATCCTCTTTGGGCGGCACTGACTCGGCCACACGGGTTTAATCACATCCACCTTAATGCGTCTTGATTAGGGGTCGGGTTCCCTCTTCCCTTTAGCCGGGGCTTTTCACACATAACAGAGGAAAGAGACTAGTACATTTTATAGCCAAAAGTCAAATGTTCTATCACCAAAGGCACCGAAGGTACAAGGCTCAAAACAACTCGGGGTATTGGGCATGCATCTGTGCTTCCCTCTCTCACGTACTCTCTTCGAGGCCGCCATGTCTCCACAACACACGAACCAAGCCGATGGTTCGTCCACGGAGCACTTTCTCCTTGCGATCCTCGATCCTGACTGGCCGTTCCTCGAAGGTCGCGTCTTCTCCCACATTTAGCTCTCCCCAGTTGATGACATGAGAGTCATCATGTAAATACTGACGAAGCTGGGAGACATGGAAGACGTCATGGACCCTCTCCAACTGAGGTGGTAGGGCCAGCTGATATGCCACCTCGCCAACTTCCCTCAGCACCTCGAAAGGTCCGATGAACCTAGGGGAGAGCTTACTCCCCTTTCCGAACCTCCGCTACCCCCGTCGAGGGGAAACCTTCAAGAACACATGATCTCCCACCTCGAACTCCAAGGGCCTCCTCTGACGATCAACATAAGATTTTTGCCGATCCTGAGCTGCTTTCATCCTCTCCTGCACTAGCTGGACATTCTCTGTGGTGCTCTGCACTACTTCTGGTCCAAGAGTACCAGTCTCACCAACCTCTGCCCAACACAAGGGTGAATGACACGGCCTTCCATACAAAGCCTCAAATGGAGCCATGCCGATAGTAGAGTGGAAGCTGTTGTTGTAGGCAAACTCTACTAAAGGCAAGTGTCGTACCCATGATCCTCCGAAATCCAGAACACATGCTCGCAGCATTTCCTCCAATGTCTGGATAGTCCTCTCCGTCTGCCCATCAGTCTGAGGGTGAAAAGCAGTGCTACGACGTAGCTGGGTGCCAAAAGCATGTTGTAACCCCTTCCAGACTCGCGAGGTGAACCGAGTGTCCCGATCTGAGACGATAGTCTTCGGAACTCCATGCAAACGCACCACCTCATCCACGTACCTCTGTGCTAAGGTACTCACAGGTCCCGACTCCTTGATAGCCAAGAAGTGAGCAGAATTTGTCAGTCGATCCACCACTACCCAGATAGAATCATGCCCGCCCTGAGCTCAGGGTAGTCCTATGACGAAGTCCATTGAGACGTCGTCCCACTTCCACTCGGGAACATCTAAAGGATGCAACAAACCACCAGGAACACTGTGTTCAGCCTTCACCTGCTGACACACCAGGCATTTAGCCACAAATTCTGCCACTGCCCGTTTCACCCCGGGCCACCAAAACTGTCCCCTCAGGCCTTGGTACATTTTTGAATCACCAGGATGTACTGCCAAGGCTGAGCTATGGAACTCACGAAGGACTTCATCACACATCACCTCTGGAACAAACAACCTTCCATGAAAGAGCATCCGATGCCGGCTGTCCTCCGACCATCCTTCCGGAGCGTTCCCCTAATCGACACGATCCCGCAACACTTCCACCACAGGGTCTCCCCACTGAGACCCTTCCACTTGCTGTAACAAAGAGGACTGTACCGTCATCTGAGACAAGAAGCCTCTAGCACCTTCCACCCTTGCATCCAAGTGCAAGGCAGCCAACTCCCCCATCGCCTTCCAAGCATCAGCAGATTCTCGAACCACTTCCTGATGCGGCTTCTTGCTCAGGGCATCAGCCACAACGTTTCCCTTACCTTCGGTGTACGAGATCTCAAAGTCGTAGTCTTGGAGAAACTCGACCCATCTCCGCTGTCGCAAGTTCATTTCACGCTGGGAGAAGATATAGAGCAAGATCTTGTGATCGGTGAAGACCACAAAGCGCTCCCCAAAGAGGTAATGTCGCCACAGCTTCAATGCGAACACTACTGCTGCAAGCTTCAAGTCATGGGTGGCATAGTTCCGCTCATGGGGGCGTAGCTGCCTGGACCCGTAAGAGATCACCCCCTTGTTGCTGCATCAATACGCATCCCAGGCCCTGTCCTGAAGCATCACAGAATACCTCATAGGTCATCCCTTCTTCTGGTAATCTCAACACTGGGGCACTAACCATCTTTTCTTTTAGGTAGCTGAAGGATGACTCGCATTGCTCGCCCCACACAAAAACCTTGTCTTTCTTGGTCAAATCCGTCAAAGGGGATGCTACCCGGGAGAAGTTGGGTACGAACCTCCGGTAGTAACCTGCCAGTCCAAGGAAACTCCGAAATTCCGCCACATTCTTGGGTGCTGCCCAAGAAACAATTGCATCAACCTTTGATGGGTCGACTGCTACTCCCTGCTCGGACACTACGTGCCCGAGGAAGTGCACTTCTCGTGCCCAGAACTTGCACTTTGACAACTTCCCATAGAGCTGGTGCTGTCGGAGAACCTCCAAAACTGTCCTCAGGTGCTCTACATGGTCCTCTTCTGACCTTGAATAGATCAGGATATCGTCGATGAATACCACCACAAACTGATCTAGGTACTCCCGGAAGATGGAGTTCATAAGCCCCATGAACACGGCCGAGGCGTTCGTAACACCAAAGGGCATGACCACGAACTCGAAGTGCCCATAGCTACACCTAAACGCCGCCTTTGGGACGTCGCTATCCTTCACCCTCAGCTGGTGGTACCCGGATCGCAGGTCGATCTTCGAGAACCATCCTGCCCCCTTCAGTTGGTCGAAAAGATCATCTATCCTCGGAAGAGGGTAGCGATTCTTGATCGTTACCTGATTTTGCCTCCTGTAATCGATGCACAACCTGAGGCCACCATCCGCCTTCCTTGCAAACAAGACTGGAGTGCCCCATGGTGACGCACTCAGACGGATATAACCCCTCTTCAGCAGATCGTCAATCTGTATCCGCAACCCTCGTAGCTCCAAAGGCACCATCCGATAAGGAGACATCGAGATCGGACGAGCGTCTGGTTGTAGGTCTATCCCGAACTCGATATCGCGTTGGGGGGTACAGTCGTCACTTCCTCAGGAAAGACGTCCATAAACTCACAGAAGATCTCTGGCACTTCCACCATCTCAACATCTACTAATTCCACTGTCAGCCCGGTCAACAAGGAGAGGAGAGGTTCCCCCCTACTGTTTCCCGTCGGACTGCTCCGCTCGCCGGTGAAGGTAACACGCTGGCCGTCCAAACCTGAGAACTCCACCCTCCTTTGGAAACAGTCGATAACGGCGCACATAGAGAATAGCCAGTCGATGCCTAGGATGACATCGTACGACTGAATCTGTAGCAGAAGGAGATCCCTAACTGACTGATGTGGCCCTAACATCAGTCTACATCCCCGACAAATGAATAGAAAGTCGGTCTGAGCTCCAACCGGTGTGCTCAACACCAGGGGCACTGGATGTCTCTCGGCATCTAGACCCAAGGCACGAGCTAGACTGGGTGCACCAAAGGAGTGCGATGCTCCGGTATCGAACAAAGCATAAGCAAGAGTGCTAAACACATTGATCGTACCTCGAACAACCTATGACCCCGCTGGAGCCGTTGCCTCTGCGGAGTGTAGCTGTCCACGCCCAGCTCCCCTGCCCCTCGGCTGTCGGCCACCTTCCCGACCACGCCCTGGTCGAGGTCCCTAGGGAGCGCCCTGAGGTCGGCCTCCTCCTCCTATGTCCGCCTGCGGAGGAACGGGAGCTCGCTGTCCCTGCTGCTGCTGCCGGAAGGGTCTAGCTGGATACTACTGCTGCGGCGAATTCTAGGGATAACTGCCACTGCTGTACTGCACCCGATCGGGGAACTGACTCCGGAGATGTCCAGGGCTCCCGCAGATGAAGCACCGTGGTCCCGAGCCTGAAGGGAAAGAACGTGCGCCAGGGGATCGAAACTGAAACTGCTGTGGTCTGCTCCCTGCGGGTCGGAACCTGGAGGGTCCCGATGCTATAGGCCTGGTGCTGACGGCCTTCCCCTTCGATGGTCTCAGCTGGATCCCTTCTCGTGACACTCCGCCCAGAGCATGCATCCTTTCCACCACTTCGGCCTTCTTCTGGACTTCTAAGTATGTCGGAAGGTTAAAGTGGTAACAGCATATTGGAGGGAGGGTCGGAGCGCCTCCTCCAAACGTCTTGCCCGAGACTCCTCATCAGGAAAGAGGTCCGGAGCAAAACGTAGGAGGTCCTTGAACTTGATTCCAAGTTCCCTCACAGAAATGCTCCCCTGCTGGAGGGAGAGTAGCTCCTGCCTCTTCTACGCCTTCATCGTCGAGGAGAGGAACTCCGCCCGGAACTCCTTCTCGAAATCTGCCCAAGCAACCTCAGACTCTTTCCTATTCCCCAGGAGAAGCATCCACCACTGACGTGCCGCTCCTCGCATCTGGCTAATAGCCAGAGGAACCCAGTATCCGGTCGGGGCACGAATCAGGCCGAAGGCTATAACTAACTCCTCTAGCCAGCCCTCCGTCTTCATATCGGTGTTGCTGCCCTCATACTTCTCGAGGGCCTGTCGTTGGAAGGCTCGAAGAGTCTTCTTCCCCTGGTTGTCCTCTTCCTCTCGATTAGCTCTCTGCCGATTGGCCAAAGTAGTATCAGGGGCCTCGATCGCCTGTACCACACGTGGTCGCCTTCAGGTGCCATAGCTGCAAGGTAAACAAGGAATGCCTAAGCCCAAGTAGTGCAGAATATCGTTCTTAAAACTTATTAAGATTTAATTTATTCTTAATTCTCAAGACATCCCCGAAACACAAGAACACAAGTCATTATGATGCATGTACCTTTCCTAGGGTCTCTACCCTGCAATCAGTGTGGCCTCACTTGGTCGTTCGGTAGGTCCAGAGTCCTTGCATCGGATCACGGGGGCCCTAAAATCCCGTGTCCTAGCCAGTCTTCCCTGGCCTAATTCACACCCCAAGGTCACCCAACACCGTTGCCTTACCGCCCCATGCAATCCTCACTGTGCCTAACTCCAGACTCCGTCCTATCTCTCAACCTAGCTCTGATACCATTCTGTCACGACCCCCTCCCACCAGAGATGACCCTCCTGAGCTGGCAATGGTGAAAGGGAGATAATGACCCCCGAGTCCCGCCTCCAGTAGGCCCCGGGTTGGCGACTAGCACCAAGGGTATGAGTTTTCACAAATATGGGAGGCATTACCCTTTTTATTATTTTGGATCGGGAAATAGGACAAGCCAACCACCAAAAAGGGAAAAGAACAAGTGTATATAAATAAACCCAAACCAAGCCCACTTGCATGTTTAAACAGTTCACAACAAGGTGCAAGTACAAAAGCGACTCAAGGTACAATACCAAAAGGAAAAAAGGTACGACAAAAGCAAAAACTCCAACTGTCTGACTAGTAGGGTCCCGCACAGCCCTGGTAGTCCTCCTGGAAACCTGAAAGTAAATGTAGGGTGAGTATACAAGTACACTCAGTAGGGAAAACCAAGACTCTCGTGCACAAGTGGGGGAAACGTACTAAGTCCCGTGAGAAAAGAGTAAACCAAACAACTAACAAGGCAAACTATCCATCCCAGGCATCACCAAGGCTCTCTCCCCAAATAACGCAAGTCAAGTAATATATATAATAAGAGACAATCGATGTTTGGGTACCCCGTGCCACTTTCCCACTGGTTATTGATACATCCTACGCATCGGGCCAATCCAGCCATTCTCACCGTAGTCCCACTGCCACACCCGCCCGCACACACCTGGGCCACAACCACACGCAGTCCCACTGCTGAAACCCGCCCGCACACACCTGGGACACAACCACACGTAGTCCCACTGCTGAAACCCGCCCGCACACACCTGGGCCACAACAACCGCCGCCACGCCCGATGACACCTAGGCTAAAGGATCCACTGCCACGCCCGAAGACACCTGGGCCTCATCCCGAAGACACTTGGGAATCCACCTGCCGCACACACCTGGCCAACCACCACAACGCCCCGCCCGATGGTTCTTGGGATAATAATGGACTTCAGGCCATCACAGCCTGCCCGAAGATACTTGGGCTATCCGGGAAAGGGAGCAGAAAAAGAAGCTAATAACCAGCCACTAAGAATAGTGTTGGGAAAAACACCCTTCCCCCATAAATGGGGGTTTTCGGCACTGAGTGCTCAACTTGGGTGGGGCACGAATAAGAAACACAAAGCTACAAGTATAGATATAGGTTACAAACACTCACCCAAAATCTTAGGTTCTTCCCAGCCAATCTACAGGACACAACACCACTGCGTCTGAGTCACAGTTCACGACCATTGACCACAAAACCATTTGTCCCATTCTTGTTTCACGTTCAGTCAAATGTTCAAATTAATTTTTAAGCACTACTGGGCAACTACCATAAGCATAACCAAGGAAACTTCAAAAGAAAGGATCAACCAAAACACTCGCACCCGGTTCTGTTAACAGAGGATCTCTCCCAAATTCGTGATATCAACAAGTAATCACTCGGGTTTAAAACTCACAACCACCGAATCCATACCAACAGGAGATCCCATCCCCTCCCACGTTTCCAGAAATCAGCCCGGAAGGAAAACAACCAACCACTGCTACCAGCACAAGTCAGGAACTTTCAGATTTAAACGACTTAACACACTCCATGATTTCAAAATTCCGTGTGTTCTAACCGGGAGTTATCACAGAAGGGTTGATCCTGGTGCTTTTAATTATTCAGCCGGATGTACGTGATTAACCAGTTTCACAGTAGGAGTTCACAATTTCAGCAACCCATTTAAACCATCATGATGGGATTCATCAGTGCACATACAACGACCACCAACGGCCTCAATTTTCAGGAATCATAAACCAGCACAACAACAAATAGATGATCACAAGATAAAGCATAACCACGATCACAACCCCTTCCCCTTATTTCTTTAGTACTTCGTTTATTATCTTCATTAAGGTTTGGTTCAACCAATTCCATAGGGACAAAAATAATGCCCACCCCGCATGATACACAAAGGTGAGAGACGAGAGAAATTCCCTACATGTGATAGATAATCGACGTTTAAGCCGGGGGCGCGGAACTTTAAGGATAACGACGCGACGGTCCCGATGCACCAGAAGAGTCACGATCGAAGATGGGGGAAAGCCACGGCCTAACCCTTAATTTATAAGAGCCGGGGACGGTTAAGGTGAAAACGGGGAAACCGCGTAAGACGTGGAAGTCGTGGGTTGACCACGCGGCTTGACTCATCACTAAAGGTGCTGGGTGGTTTAAACCGACTCATGAATTAATGAAGCATTTAAATAAAAACTTTTGTGTGCATTTCGGGTCTTTAAGAAATTTTTTAATGAGGCAGAATAGGGGTTAAAACCCTATTTGTGAAAAAGAAGCGTTACTGGAACAACTTGGCAAGGTCGGGTGACGTCGGCAGGTTCCGCCGAATGGTCGCACCGATCGGTCTCACCGATCGGTTGCACCGGTCGGTCGCACCGGTCGGTCGCACCGATCGGTCTCACCGATCGGTCGCACCGAACGGTCGCACCGATCGGCCTCACCGATCGGTCTCACCGATCGGCCTCACCTATCGGTCGCACCGATCCGTACACCTTAAGGATTCAGATTTTGGAAAAGGAAGGGACCAAGGGGGGTCTGGGTCATCACACGCACACACCTGGGCCACAACAACCGCCGCCACGCCCGAAGACACCTGGGCTAAAGGATCCACTGCCACGCCCGAAGACACCTGGGCCTCATCCTGAAGACACTTGGGAATCCACCTGCCGCACACACCTGGCCAACCACCACAACGCCCCGCCCGATGGTTCTTGGGCTAGTAATGGACTTCAGGCCATCACAGCCTGCCCGAAGATACTTGGGCTATCCAGGAAAGGGAGCAGAAAAGGAGCTAATAACCAGCCACTAAGAATAGTGTTGGGAAAAACACGCTTCCCCCATAAATGGGGGTGTTCGGAACTGAGTGATCAACTTGGGTGGGGCACGAATAATAAACACAAAGCTATAAGTATAGATATAGGTAACAAACACTCACCCAAAATCTTAGGTTCTTCCTAGCCAATCTACAGGACACAACACCACTGCGTCTGAGTCACATTTCATGACCATTGCCCACAAAACCATTTGTCCCATTCTTGTTTCACGTTCAGTCAAATGTTCAAATTTATTTTTAAGCACTACTGGGCAACTACCATAAGCATAACCAAGGAAACGTCAAAAGCAAGGATCAACCAATACACTCACACCCGGTTCTGTTAATAGAGGATCTCTCCCCAGTTCGTGATATCAACAAGTAACCACTCGGGTTTAGAACTCACAACCGCCGAATCCATACCAACAGGAGATCCCATCCCCTCCCACGTTTCCAGCAATCGGCCCGAAATGAAAACAACCAACCACTCCTACCAGCACAAGTCAGGAACTTTCAGATTTAAACGACTTAACACACTCCATGATTTCAAAATTCTGTGTGTTCTAACCTGGAGTTATCACAGAAGGGTTGATCCTGGGGCTTTTAATTATTCAGCCGGATGTACGTGATTAACCAGTTTCACAACAGGAGTTCACAATTTCAGCACCCCATTTAAACCATCACGAAGGGATTCATCAGTGCACATACAACGACCACCAACGACCTCAATTTTCAGAAAACATAAACCATCACAACCACAAAAAGATGATCACAAGATAAAGCATAACCACGATCACAACCCATTCCCCTTATTTCTTTAGTAATTCGTTTATTATCTTCATTAAGGTTTGGTTCAACCAATTCCATAGGGACAAAAATAACGCCCACCCCGCATGATACACAAAGGTGAGAGACGAGAGAAATTCCCTACTTGTTGATAGATAAATGACGTCTAGGCCGGGGGCGCGGAACTTTACGGATAACGACGCGGCGGCCCGATGCACCAGAAGAGTCACGATCGAAGAAGGGGGAAAGCCACGACCTAACCCTTAATTTATAAGATCCGGGGACGGTTAAGGTGAAAACGGGGAAACCGCGTAAGACGTGGAAGTCGTGGGTTGACCACGCGGCTTGACTCATCACTAAAGGTGTTGGGTGATTTAAACCGACTCACGAATTAATGAAGCATTTAATTAAAAACTTTTGTGTGCGTTTCGGGTCTTTAAGACATTTTTTAACGAGGCATAATAGGGTTTAAAACCCTATTTGCGAAAAAGGAGCGTTACTGGAACAACTTGGCAAGGTCAGGTGACGTCGGCAGGTTCCGCCGATCGGTCGCACCGATCGGTCTCACCGATCCGTACACCTTAAGGATTCGGATTTTGGCAAAGGAAGGGACCCATGGGGGTCTGGGTCATCACAAAAATGAACATTCGTACTAGAATACACATCATCATAATTAGGGAATAATTACTCAAATCGAACGAAATACTAAATATCCAAGTCATAATTTGAGTGAACATGATCATAATATGAATCTGTTTCAAAATATATTAATAGTGATTTTTATGTACTGTAAAGATGTGTGGAAGTTATCTTAGAAATTATTCAAGGACTAATACCCATAATCCCTCTAAGCATGGGATAAAAACAATCAATGGGGTTTTTATTTAGTGGTTAAAAATGGGAGATAAAAAAAAGAAAAATATTTCTATGAGGGGTAACTCATGGAGTCCATAACATTAAATATCAAAACTTCATCACCAAAATCCATTGACTATTTACCCCCATGGACATTTATGCTGGTTTTTGTAGTTTTGATAAAGGAACTACCTAATATAATGGTATCATGGGAACATACCTGATCAGCCTTCATGATAATTAGGTATAAATATGATGAAATTGTTATGAATATTACCTAATAAATTAAATCATCAAGGACTCTCAGTTGATATGTTATTTGCCTTATTTCTAACTTCAACCATACTCTCATCGGATTCAACTCACCAACCTACAAATAACATAATATATATTAAGGATTCACATTTTTCAAAGTTCTTTAATCACATAATGCATCATAAAAGTGTGTCTACCCTATATTCTATTGGATGGTGAATATCCTAGGATCCTTCCACTATGTTGGAATTTCTTAAGTCATTGTAATTACTGATAACAAATTCCTTCAAAAATTGATCATTGAATTACCCTTGTGCATTATTCAATAGGTATAAATTTCTTTTATGATTTATCCATACCATTAGCCATGATTAATTTCGTAGATTATATGGATGTTGAACTCTACATGCATGAATTTATAATAAAACATTTTATGCATCACCTCTCTAGCCATATTCATGGTTTTCACAACACTCATTTGTGTATTCAACTCCATCAACTCTCTGCCTTGACTATTTATATTATTCTATTGATTATGAAAAATTTGTTTCAAAATATAATAAGTTTTAGAATATTTCATTGATTGAGATTTCCATTTTTAATGGTTGGATAATGATTGAGATTAAAATATTCCTTGGAGTTGTAGGATACTCTATTGATAAGGAAGAGGCTTCTGGAAATTGGGTACAAATTGGGGCCTTTTTTCCAAATCCATACTTCATGACTAATTTATCCATACACCATTGGTTGTATTTTGGAAGAAATGAATCGTACTTATTCTATGGATGTTTCTATAGTTTATTCTAATTTTTCCTCACATGGAACACTTCTTCGTAATCCTATTTCTCTCTTATTTGTGGACAACATTAATTTGGTGGGATTGTTTCAGTTGAAATTACACAAGGCCACATACGAGTCAGTTTATATATATTTTGAGCAAAATCCATATTCCACACCATAGTGGTAAATTCTTCTAATATGGTATCAGTTTAATGAATTTCAAGATAAGATGAAATTACATGATTTACTCTTATAACATCTGGCATATCTCTATCTCCAAATTATTGGGATTTTTCTGGCATATTGTTGATAAATTCACATGCATCATCATATGTCTTGTCAACCATTTCCCCACCAATTTAGGCTTCCACCACGCTTCTCTCCATCAGTGTGAGACCTTTAGAGAAGTACTAGATGAAGAATTTCTCTCTAATTTGGAGATGTGGAAGACCTTAACAGAACTTCATGAATTACACACCATTCTCATATAGTGACTACCCTTGTTCTTGTTAAATACTTGATATATCAATTTTAACAGAAGTGGTCCTCGATACTAAAAATAAATCATTTTGAGAAAAGACATTTCAACTCATTAAAAAATGTTACTTCTTCTATTCTTAATTAATACATTGAATATTTTGCAGTTTCATCAAGTGATAATTGTAATGCTCTTAATTTTATTTGACATTCATATATATTTCATGGTACTAGGGTTGATAAATTCACATTAAATTCATTTAAAATTTTGTTTTTATCATTACTATATAAGCCATTAGACATTGGAAGAAGGTAAATTAAAACATATCTTAATAGAATGTCTAATTAGAGATTTTCTTATTAAATACAAATATATTAAATTATACATTTGGGTTCAGTAAATTATCTAATGGTTTGATTATGATCATTTTTATTTCATTCAACCAATGGTTCTTGTTTTAATTTGATTCAAAAGTCTCTCTAATTAAAGTGTTCCCATAGTAGAGGAATAATCTAATTGGATTAACGTTAAAACTTTTGGTTGATTAATACTATTTGATTTGAGCCACATGGTTGAATTCAATAATATGGTCAATATATAATAGATCTTCAAGAGTAGTTCATCTATAAAAAAATACAAATAAAATGATGATAATTGAAACATAATAAAAATATTATATGTTGTAGTTAATGGTATGATATAAAAAAATAGGAGAAAAAAATAAAAATATGAGAAGGGGAAATGAAGACAGAAAGAGGATGAAAAATATTAAACTAGAAAACTAAAATTATGTAACACTAATTGGTTGAATGAACTAATTTCCTCCCTCGAAACGATACCAATTTGATAGGAGCATTCATGTGTACTCTCAAAGGATGTGTGGTTTTTGGGTACTTTGTTGTAGTAGAGTGGACGAACAAGTTCATCAAACAAATTAGAAAGTAATTTGAAAACATATTAAATGTATTTTTAAAATAAAATAAAAGGAAAAACACAACACATTAATTGAAGGTGGGGGGATTGATATCATTTATAAAAGAAGATTAAGTATGTTTAAATAATACTGATTTTTCTGTTTATAAATTATAAACTAAATTTTATTAATTAGAAACAACCGAATATTTTTCTAGAAATTTTTTTGAATGTGTAATTGAAATAGATTTACTACATTAATTGATTATTTTTCATTATAATTTAAATAAATATATACATAATTTTTACCCATTAATTTATTAACCCCTGAAACCTATGATATTTAACATAACTGTCATGATGGTATTTATTAAAACCTATGATAGAATTGGAACATAAAATCATGGCACCATACTTTTATTAAAGTGATGAGAAAATCTTATGTTCTATTTTAAATTATGGAAAATAACCACTAAGAGAATAAGGATTAGTTTATGTTAGTGATTATATTTTTACTCTAAAAATTGATCCAGTATGGGTTTTTTATATATTATGTTCACTCCCTCACAATTGACACAATTCCAGACCTCAAGTGTTTTGTTTTAATTTTTCTATTATATTATTATATTAGTTTATATAAGAAACTCAATTGATTGATAATATTAATTGAATTAAATTATATCACATAAAAAAATAAATGAATACAGAAGGTAACCGGTAGATCCATTACCAGAAAAATACACTTCCATGGGCAGTGTAGTCATCATAGAAATGTTTCTTATTTACAATGGTTTAGAAAGGGTATATGTAAATCCCTTTAATAATTTTTATTTATATATTGAGAAGGATGATTAATGATGATTGTAATTTAATAAAACAAAAAAAATTGAAATGGAAACAAATAAGATTAATTCAATAGAAATAAAAATATAATAAAAGAAGATAGAAATACATTCATTTTGGAGGAGAACCAAGGCTGAAAGCTTGACTCCTATTATTCTGAATTTAATTGGTGTGGAAGCACTTCTCATCTAATCCTAATATCATAATTCATGTTCTAACCACTCAATATGAAAAAAAACCAATTTATTAAGTAGATGGGAGGCTATGATTTATTTAGTTCCTACTAAGAGTTTTGAAATTCGGCAAAATTATTTAATCCAAATTTCACCACCTATTTGACCCACAAAATACGTGGACCAGATGTCCCTCCAAAAGGATGATTTTTGAAAAAATGGTTCATAGAGATCATTTCTGAATTGGGATCCAATCATGAAAAATGATGTAGAAGATAAATCCCAAACATTGATGTGATTTCCTATCTGATGAGTCCAGTTTATCTTTAACAACATGGACCATATGATTTGCACAATTCCATGACATAGAAAGGATTTATTAAATTAGTTTTGTATCCCAATGAGGTAGGATTATTGTTTCAAAATTTAATGTTGCAAAAATCAATTGAAATATATTTATGGATGAAATACTCTAGTGTATTACAAAGTGTAATATTGGAATATTTATCAATTTTTAAAATGTAAGATTCCATGATATTTTATAAATATATAAAATTAAAACAATTTTTGGATATTTTATCATTTATTATCAATAAAATATTAAATAAAATTGTGTTCTATCATATTCCCTTGACTCTGGTGAAATTGGTTTTCATATTACCCCATATCCATATAGCTTGAACACTAAATTATAATGGTTTCGTTGATTCAATTTGATTCTGTTTCATGGTGACCATTTTCTCCACACAAATATGAAACCCACTAAACCTTCATAAAATTTAAATGGTTGTTATTTCAATAGTTATCATAATTGGGGAAACCATAATTTATATTCATCCATTTATCTGTTAGTTTCTATTTTCTTCACTTATTCTCTTTATTCCCTTTGATGTCATAATAATTATAAAATATCTCTCTATATTGATTGAAAATAAAAGTATTTCATAGTATGATGAAATTTATTTAGACACCATTTCCCCTCTAAGACTTGGAATACGTAATTAATATAAATTATCAATCTAGCATTATGTGTTGCATTTGAAACCCATATCATAACTTTCCATCCTGGTAAAGGTAACTACAGACTCAACACAACCTTCTTCATCATTTATCATTATAATAAGGGACATTATCTTTATCGGATTTTTTTGATCATGAGGGAATTATATATTGATGATTTAATATTTATAATCCATACATTCCATGAGTTTTATTTTTTAATTTTTTGTTGTATTTTTGATCGATGACCACCATTGATCCACATCATAATTGAGAGAATACACTATAAGTGTTACCCTATCTTTTTTAACACATGAAAATGACATAAATATCTAATCCAATGAAATAATAATTTACACATCTTTAATTTGATGATTATTCACACAAAATGATGGGGGCCTCTATCACATAAAGTGATCCAACATCGAATGATCTCTCTCTGGGACATGTTTCTCCATCAGAGATTTGTTATGTGTCATGACATGGATAATCTTCCTTCTTATATAAATAAAATTCATAGTTCTAATGAAATATATATTGGATTTAGAAAGAAAACCTCCACATTTTCATTGAGTATCGATTCCATTATCTCTTTTAGGATCCATTTCTAACAATGAAATATATTAGATCAGATCACAACATTATGTTACATAATTTAGAATTAAAAAACTGGTGAAACC
The DNA here is from genome assembly GCA_963277665.1 of Viscum album. NCBI lineage: Eukaryota > Viridiplantae > Streptophyta > Magnoliopsida > Santalales > Viscaceae > Viscum > Viscum album. Next base: position 407,020,347 of record OY728128.1, on the reverse strand, counting down.
GTTATAAAAATCGAAAACAATTACACAATCTATATAGTGATAAATATCATGGTTTATATAGGAATATAAATAATTTTTAATTATTAATAAATATTTATAATGAATGTGTTAAATAACCTATGAATATCCCAATACACTGTAAAACCCGATGCCCATTAATTAACGTTGTTATATTCAAGGTTATGGCTGAGCATGTACCAACTCACCTTTTTGGAGTTGTTGCATCTATGTGAATCTGTGTCACAACTACAAACAACTTTAGTATCTATATATGGATATATTTCTAGGAAGAACCACATAGTCGATACCTTATCAATATCATAGGATGTTCATATATAATTATCTTCAAAGACTATTATAGGATTATTTTATATAATCTATTTTATCTAAATTTGTATTCAAAGGATGCTACTAAATTTCCTCTGATACCAAATGTGACGCCCCAACTCCAGATGGTTGAAGTTATTGAATAAAATAATTATATTCGAATGATTATATGGAATCAAATACTAAAAGACCGAATAGTTATGTGGATTATAAAAAACAAGATTACATATAATATAACAATAATGTATTTATAAAATAATATAAATCATAAAAAAGAAAATTATTACGATATTTAAAACACTTTCAAAGGATTAATTTTCATAAATGTAGAAAAAAAAACATAATAAGGAGAGATCAAATAATATGTAAGGGTATACAAGTAATAAGAATAATTTATTAATAATAATAAACAATCATGTCAATTTGAATAACTGAGAACACATGATATTAAAATAACTACTTTTGGAATAATCAATTTGGAATGTATATAACTGAAACACAATGACTTTTAATAAATAAAACGAATGTATAGATTTTATCTTTTTAAAATTCTGTGGATAATAAAAGTAATAACTACAATATTGATAATGAAAATTCATAATTATTGGACATTAGTTTATAGGCACATTAATTCATAAACAATTAAGAACATTCACAATATTGGTTAAAACAATAGTTAGAAACCCATTTAATATGGATAACAAAATTTTCTCACGTGAATATTACATTTCATCGAGGGAAAATATATTTTCTAGGCCCCACATGTCATTATTATTCTAAATCATTTCTTAAATTGAGATATTGATTAGTAAAGATTATTCCTTATCAAATATCCATATTGAATGAATAATATATATTTATCAATATTCCAAATAAAATAAAATATCTATCAATGTGAACACCATATTTTAAAATGGAGTATAGTTTAGTAAATAATAATATACTTCACCTATGAATGTATATATTTTGAGAAATTTCATGTGAACAGTTATTACAATAATTTATTTTTTAAATAAAATGATAACGATTAGAATAGAATGTGATATTGCAAAGTTAACTCGTACCACATGTAATTTTGTAGATATAACCCTTTGGTAAGATATTTAAAATTGAGTCTTAAAATACAAATTAATATGTGTTAGTGATGACATTAAATTACAAGTTGGATGAATATACACCTTATAAAAGTGAATTGGTTCATAATAAAAAATATGTTTCATTGGAATGTACATTGAGATGAAATCCCTTTCTAATGTTGTAACATATTAATCAGAAGCCCTAAAAGTAATAATAATAATATAAAAAAAAATATATAAAATGAAGATAAAAAATATTAATTATATAATTTATAAAAAAATTTACTATGTACACCAAAAATAATATTTAAGTTGTGAATATGACATTTATATCTCATATATAAAAAGTGAGATGAAAATTCCTTAACTTTAATTTCAATTTGGTTGAACACACATTAACCAAATTTATAATGGTTTTAAGAACGTTATTAACTTTTACCGTACCAATTATCATATTTAAAATATCATATTTTGAATTATTATAATATCTTATTTCATGTTTTTCGACAAACATTCTTTATTTTCATTATTTCATGCGTGAATTGCCTAGATTTTCGAGTATGATTTCTCTTATCGGTTGTTTTTCCAATATTAGATCATTATTATATCATATCAATAATTGAAATAATTTTGTAAATAAAATAAAATATATATACATATATATGTATTTATAGTAATCCATAAAATTTCTAGCCAGGAAATGAAAAACATCATCCATGGAGACAATTGGTCGTATATACACACAAATGATGCATCATTATATTTGTCACAATTTAATGATAAAAAGTAAATTATATGTAAATATAATAATTTAATTATCATATTTCTGTTATATATGTAATATTTTTCTATTAAAACCAAAGTAAATACCTACCATGTATATCATGAATGAGTCAAATAACTTTGAGTAGGTGGTAGTTCACACACCCACACATGTATCCATAAAATGTAAAAAACCTAAATCCATAAAATGATATCGGGTACCAAAATGGGGGCCTAAATAGGATGTGATAAAAACTTAGTCAGTCAAAACCACCATTTCTAATCATAACAATTTGTATAAATTGTATAGTTAATAAGTAAATAAAAAACATTATTAATTAATTAATCAATTAATGTGAGACCATATAAACTACTTCAAAATAAAGCAGGAATGTATCTAAACATGTCTCACATCCATGAAAAAAATATAATCAAGGAATAATAAATCCCATGTTGGTGCTAAAATGGAATATCTCTGAACATGACTTATAACAATGGAAACCACAACATTATAACAAGGATATAAATCATTCCAATCTGGGTGAAACCTACTATATAAGGATTTAAAATTTTAATTAGGGTGAAGCCAACAATATATGGATTTAATCATGTTAAATGTTCCAATCCCTCTATGTAAACATTTCATCTTATGAGTTGGACTAATAATGAAAAATTAACGTTTCAGATTTCCAATTGGAGAAATCCCAAAATATTTTTAATTTATCATTTCAAATTGTACAAAACCACTATCTCATATTTTCAATATATCAACATTGCATATCCTAATACATAATAATTATATTCTTTAGTGAATAAAAATATACTAACATAAGGACATAGAAATATCACATCATATTGATCAATGGATAAATATGAAAATTAACATTTATTTTTAATTTAAGAATTTAATATATCAATTGGTTATTATGAATCACGTTCCAAATTTATCAATAAATATGATAACCCAAGGTGAATCTATATTAATAAATCAACCACAATCTATTTCATGATAAAAAAAATTTAATAAATTTTAAAAATTCAATTATATTAAGGGGTTTACTCAATGGAATTATAACCACATACCACAATAATAACCAAATTGTATGAAAAGGGAATCCAATGAATAATTAAATTCATTTGTTGAATTTATTTGGAACATTATATATTAGTACACCATAACTATTTCTCAAAATGATTATTATGAAAACATAAGTTTAGTGTTTAAACCCATACCCTTAACTTCAAATGAAAAAATGCTTACAATGGAAAATGACCAAGAGGTATAATCTGATGATGATAAAAAAAAGATCCAATATCAAAACAAATCGAGATAAAAAAACCCATGAAAATGGATAATAGATTACATCGTGGTGTATATAGATAAATTGTATAGAATGGAATACTAGTAAAATACCACATATTAGGGAGCAGATTCATGATGAAGATACCACTAATTAAGAGATTCAGTCATAAATTGATTAGAACATTCCCCAATGTCTATAAGAAGACATTTAGGAGTGATAAAAAAATTAAACTACACAATAAACATTAAAATATATGTTAGTATAATTACACAGTGTTTTATATATTAATGCATCATGAAATTATATTAAATTTGGTATACTAAAAACCCCATCACCTGAGATACTTATTTGAAATATCATTAATATTATGCAATTTATAATCAATTTAGATGATGTGTAAATGTTATAAAGATATTTTTTTTCACATGATTTCCCAATTATAATACATAATACCAAATTTTGGATTCTAATAATACCATGAATCTATGGTATCACTTTACACATTTATCTCATAATCCATTAAATAAAAAAACATAAATCTATTTACTTCAAGTCATATTCACTATGGAAGTCTTTTCTTGTAGATACACTCTAATTGTTTATGGCTTCCTTAGGAAATAAGACTTGATTTATTCATCCATCCAGTAATATTTAATAATATAAACCCACCATGGTTTATATAAATAGAAAAACTATTTTGAGAGGTGTTTAGAAACAAAACACAGTGTGGGGTGTACTTGGTAAAAAAATGGGAACTTCCAAAACATGAAATAATTTCAATTATAACGCATTATTGATCATTAAAAGTAAAATTTAAAATATAATATATCTAATAAGATCATGGAAATCATGAATTCAATTACAAAGACATTTTAAAATGAACATCTAGGTTAAAGGATACTACAAACACTTACAATGAATGTAAATTAATAGAAGGTCGTTTTTAGAGAATTTAATGAAACCAATTATATTATTTCCTCATCGCTTTATTATGATTTTGAATTGATAAAAAATTTATAATTATAATAACGATAAAATTAAGAGTATTACATTCAAATCCATTGTTACATAATTTAGTTATTCAGATAATAATTTTGATTATTAGTTAATTATTATTAATTTACTCAGATTTTAAGAAAATTGAGTAGTAATATATTTGAAATGAATTGATGTGAAAAGGAAGTATAAAATTTTACACCCCAAGCCCTAATATCCTAGAGTAAATAATTACTTTATTACCATGGAAATTGAAACAAATGATTATTTTCCAATGGATATAATATTGTATTTTTATTGAAAAACTAGAAACATTATTAAATCTGACATTAAATTTGAAAACGTAAAATACTAGTCCATATTTTAATTAAGAATATCATTTTTCCTTCTATAATATCCTTAATTATAAATCATAATACACTTATATTCATCATTTAGAAAGTATGAAAAAGTAATTGTGTGTGATCAGATGCTCAGTAGGGGAATCTATACAACGGAAGATGTACTAAATTAATGAAAAAAGAATAATATTGTAGAATAAATGATGATAAAAAATGAAATATACATAGTAAAATTATCTTGATAATTAACTATTGATAACATATCATTTATATTATTAACAATGATAAAAATAATTGATTTTATAAAATTTTATTCATAATTCAAAATTTATTAAACTTACTCTTCATGACTCATTACCAAAAACCCATCTTAAATGGGTAAGGATAATGATAAATATCCATAATTTGTTACCCCACATAACATACCAATGGAAGGAGGGGCTATGTAATTTTCAAACTCACTTGTTACTTAGTAAATCAATTACATTCATTGTATGAATAAACAATATAACATAATCATCAATAATTACTAATCAACTACTATCAACATCATTAGAACTTATAATTTAAATTTCAACACTACCACTAGTCAAAATAATAATAATAACTACATATAAATATAATTGGTGGTGGAAAAATTTCATATAAAAAAATTTTTACGTGATTTATGAAATAATTTTGACATATATACAAATAATTTAAAATGGTCCATAAAGGATTTAATATGGAAAATTACCTTTTAATTTTGACAATATGTAGTTAATGTCAAAAAATTTCAATAATATTATTTAAATATTTATTTGTAAAAATAACAATTTAAAAATTCAATAGAGGATAGTATGCAATCATTGTCTTTGATTATGGTAGAATGCATTCATGTGTTGTATATTTAAATAAAAATATTATTCACAACCTCAGTAAAATCTTCCTTTTTTGGAAAATGATAAAAGGATTCATTTTTTAATATATTTATAGATATTAAAAAATAGAAAAAATTATTTCAATCAATTATTAGAAATTTATAATAGAATTATTGAACATATATCAATCAAAATATTCATTATTAAGAAAAAAAATCAAGGCCAAATAAAAAAAATGTGGTTTTTCATAAAAAATTCATGTAGACTTTTGAGTACATAGTTACTATAAAATTGATCGTGAAATTTAATTTATATAAATAAATATTGTAGAATAAGATATTTTTTCAAAAAAAATCATAAATATTACACTAAAAAAAGAAACTTAATAAGAAACCTTCTTAAATAAGGATGAGATTGTGAAAAACCATTATCTCATATCTCATTTACATAGTAGGTGATATTATCATCATGTATAATATATATAATTTTATCATAATTATATACCAAAACCGTATATATAATTATTATATAATATATGATCCAGATATAATATTTTAGAAAATCAATAATTTAAAATTCATTATTAATGTCATTATTTTAGAGTTTTAAATATCCTTTATAATATAAGATTCCCATTTGTAGTGATTCCATTGAATGTTTCTCATGGTTCCCACATTTTCATAATGTCAATAATGACCTAAATATAATATTATTTAATTATTATCATATTTGTAATCATTTATGTCACGACCCATCCTCAGGGCCCGTGCCGTGACTACCCCAAAACCGCCTTCCATAGGCCAGGGGCTGGCGACTAGCACCAAAGGTGTAAATCCAGATAACTGGGAAGGCATTTCCTTTATAAAAGTAAACATGCACCACAAAGTACAAGCGGAAGAATAACACTAAGTACAAAAGAAATGCTGAAAAGTGAATGGGCCAGAATACAATCACAAAAGAAAGTACAACTACAACCGAACAAGGTACAACATCAAAAAGATAAACAGCTGAAAGAAGGAAGCAGCTCCTGGGTCGTCCTCCTCGGATCCTATCTAAAGCGTAAGTACAAATAGTGCAGCTCCTGGTCGTCCACCATGAATCCTACCTAAAGGGTAGGTACAGATAGCCTCCTCCATGCTCTCATCCATAAACCTCCTCTGTGAGTCGTCATGTCGTGTAGTCTACCTCCGGGTATTGATTCATCGTGTAGTTCACCTTCATTTACCATCCAGTCCTTGAACACTCGGCCTCCGTCAGCACTACCTGTCATCTGCAACCAACACAACGAGGTGCAGGCATAGCCCGTGCAGGGGTGAGTATAACGATACTCAGTAGGGACCCTGATACCCTCAAGGTATCGCTAAACCAACAAGGATAACCACAAAGAAGATCTCAATAGAAAACCTCTACTTATGTATATGCCCATACATATAACTATGTTATCAAGTAACCTATCTCAATCATGAGGAAACACATGGATTGTGAAATCAACGGATAACCACTACCCAGGTATATTTCCATACATATACCTAAGTTAGCAATGACCCATCTCAATCATGAGGTAAACACAAGGTCAAAAGTCTCAGCTCAAACCATGATTTTCAATATCGAAACCGTAACTGCTGAAGAGCTCCGTCTCTGAATTGTACAGTGGTCCTGTCACAACTTCGAGGTACTGCCCACTAACCTAAGACTGCTAAGGTACTCCTCCTTTCGATTACCACGGGTCTGCGGCCAACTACCGGGCACTCCGTCCGTTGTGGGTCTGTCGCCAAATATCGGGCACTCCCCCCAATAGCCAACATAGGTACTCCTCCTGTCGAGTACCGTGGGTTTGCGGCCAACTACCAGGCGCTCCGTCCGCTGTGGGTCTGTCACCAAATACCGGGCGCTCCGTCCACTGGGCTAGTCGACTGAATCCAAGTATATGGATCATACTACTGTGATCCTAGGGGAAAACATCATATGATCGATTATTGATTTATCTAAATCAATAGCTGGTGGGAAAGTCACACTTCACCGAATCACACTTGAACTAGGATTGGTGGGGGCGATAACCTATCTCAATTTTAATATCGAGAATTGGGGTCAAGATATCAACCTCAACATCAGTATCAAAATTTACCTACTGGCACAATGGCTTGAAGTAGCATGCAAAAATTTTGGCGATTCAAGGATTTAATAATAATAATATATTGATATTATTTGGAAATTATGGGGACAAATTCCACAATATTGAAGAAGGGATACATTATTGGTCTTTAAATGATCATCTTTAAAACTAGTTCACACTACCGCAGACGACATATCAATCGAACATCACAAGAAATAGTTGTGGAAGTTTAAAAAGATATTAATTTTATTAAATCTAATTTTCTGTATCATTTCATGGGACCAAGTCATGACATGGGGAGAATTATCTTTAATGTTCTTAAAAATATTGTGTCATATATGGGTACATGTCTCTACTAGTGGTGCATCAATTGATCACCACATAAGGGGAGTTACCTTAGTTTAAATAATAATAATAATAATTGTTATTATTAATTTTATAATTTCCTTATCTCTTAGGGTTTCCTTCCCCTCTGGATGTCCAATGGGACACCACCCCAAAACACCTTGGCTGAACCCACAACATATTCTACACCCAGAGATGCCACATCTTGCCTCTTGCTCATGTCGTTTCCCAACCAGAGACTTATTGCCACTGGGACGCCCTACTCATACTGTTACACGTGCGCTGCCCCGCTCGCCTAGAGCCACCTCCATGAGCCACCAAACTGACAATCACAATCCATTATACCTAATACCACAACTGCAATGCCTCCTACCTACTACCTTAATGGCATCAAATGGAGGCACTTTGGACTACTGTCACCTACTCACACTTCCACCCTATTCATCATCAGACCATCATCTAAGCCACCCTACTCACGACGACCCCACTCCATTGAAATGTACAATTCTACAATACCTTCGTCGAGGCGTCACATCTTCATTTTTTCATGATCAGGATTTATAAACAGTAGAAAATTTTTAATTTTCTAACATGATATCGAAATATATGCTCAAATAATTTTTTTTTCCATGTTTCATCAATTCACCATTAATCCTAGATACCTAAGGGGTTCAGTTATTCAAAAAAATTGAATTTTGAGCAATAACGATTCTGTGATAATGAATTCAATGAAATGTGAGATAATGAAATTAAAAATAGAAATCTTGAACATCAATAGCCAGTCCATCTTGGGATATGATCTATGAAGTGACACCAAGGTTAGAACATGGATTATATAGTATGAAATTTTGTACATGGGCTCATGAATGTTTTGAAGTGAAGGTCGTAGATTGAAGAAAAAAATTGGATCCACTCAAACATTTAATCAAAGATATAAAATAATGAAATATGATTTCAACCTATATTGGATCAGTTTTCATTTGATGAAGAACGTATTTTCAATGATTACCTTCATTTTTCATCATTTGATCCACTATGATCTTGAGTTTATTCATTCATCATCTTTTATCAATCTCCAATAAAATAGAGAGGAGATCTAATATTTGAAAAATCCTAGGGTAATGAGGAAAACCCTCAGAAATCCCAAATAGACATATATTTATAGATATAACATTAGGTTAAATAGAATTTAATTAATTAACTAAATAAATTCATTTGATTACTTATGGTCACTGGCAACAGTCTATGTGTCTAAACGTCCCATGCCAACTTATTTAATGACATTCCTAGAGTAAAAAATGAGTTCTATACCCAATTGTGTCATCATATGTCTCATCGGATCAACCATTTAAGATATATTCCATTATCTCTGATATATCATGAACACACATTACAAATATATTTAATATTTTTTATAATACTAGTGCCAGGAAAACTATTCATTGGAATCACGAACTGTCTCATCACCTATAACTGATATTATTCCTTGGAATAATCCCAATTCATACCCGAAAAAAACCCCAGATTCATCATTTTTCCATTCTTCAATGATTTACTTCATTGAAAATAACAAAATATGAAATTTTATGGGGATACTATGACTTCACCTATCTCTTCCCTATATCACGATGTATGTCTAAAAGAGAAGTTTGAAAATTCTCTATCTACACTCCTTATAATGTGACCTGAATCACTATCCTTACATAAATGACATGATTCAATTCTTCATAATAATTAATAAGGTGGAACTCCTACTTATATATGGTCATGAAAGACTTTATAGTTGATTTCTCCAAGATGAGAATCTCCCACATTCACAAGAAGGAAGGGATTCAACACCATCAGGTGACGAAAATATACACCCATATACTCCAGCAAACTATCAACGTTGATTCCATACACGCATGATTACTAAAAAAATGAAGGAGACTAAAATCATCCAACTAAGAGATGTTAGTAATAGAAATTTTATGGCATACCCCTCATGTCTTAAAAAATCATGGGAGGAGAGTATCCCTAAACCATACCCTCGACCACACATAATAGTTGAATCCAAATAATAAAAGGGATAAGTTGAAAAAATCCATTGGAAATTAAATCACATCCTTTGAAACTCCATCACAAAACACCAACACATGTTTACACCAACAAATCAGGTCATCCGAGTTAAAACAAAATAAATTAGTTGAAGTAAATGGTAACCACACAACATTGTCTAAAAATGTATACTGTAAAAGGTAGAAAGTGCATAGAGTGTATATCTTTTCATGTTTTTCATTGTGGGATCATAGACATAAAATGAATGCATCTGTCTATGGCATTGAATTCCATCTCCATAAAAAAATATTAGATTCGTTTTGGTGGTTGTGGAATAACCTCATAGAACCATTCCCCACCGACAGCTCATCCTGATACTCTACCAGCTCCACCTCTCTAGGGATAATTCTGTAATTTACTAGGAGATCCCCAATCATGACATTATATATACTTTGGTGGTTCATTTGTAGACCACCAAGGATGATTAGCATGCCTAGTCAGGCAGTATTGTTCCATGTGACCTCTCCCATAAAATTATTATCATTTTCCCTCTCCTGATTCCCTGGTGCTATGCGCTATCCCTAACCATGTGCATGAGTATGATAATTAGAAGATATCCTGCATCATGATCATATTGACTGACTTCTCTTTATTATTGCAAATTCCTCAAATCTATTGAACCCATTTATACCTTGATCTATTTGGCATCCCTCTTATTGGCATATATATGTTACATGTTCTCACTCTACCCCCCCCCCCCCCCCCCCATATAGGTAGGGATGAAAAATGGTACTACATTGTCTAGGATCTCACTATGGAGTCCCTACACAAAATACTTTTCTCAAAAGTACCCATCTCTGATAATGTCAACAGAGTGTCGTGTAATGTTTGTGAACCTTGAATCATACTATTCTACAGTCATCCCTCAGTATTGATGATGCAATAGATACAAATTCTTAATAGATACTAATAATGTGTTGTAGTACTCCTGAAAACATAATTGTTAGAAGTCATCCCATGTGAGTTGTTAATCTCCATGAATATGTGTTACTAAGCTCCACCAATTACAATCTACACTGTGGAAACATAGTATTCTAAAGCTACCATCCAAACTTTTGGTCTCCTCAAAGGCCTAATGATATGAACAACTAAATCATGAAAATCCTATACTACCGATAGATGTCGATCATTGTAGAACCTTAGTGGTCTCTAATGCTTGAACTCAGAGAGTGTGATCAAAATTTTCCGAAATTCCTCTTACGCTGTGATGACTATATACATTGAAATACGTTGATGTGCTACTAAATCTGTACATGGGGTGAGGGGATCTCATGAAGGAGGTTTAACTATGGCCTTGTCACTCATTGGGTCTTCATCACTAACTGGAGAAGGAAACAAGGTTAATCTTCATCAAAATGGACATAGAGCCCCAATATTCCACGATATGATCATTATACTTCATCCATCAGTAGATGAGTTTACATCAGAGTTGGTATCATGAAAAAGTCTAGTTTCATTCCATCCTTCAATAATGGAATAAATAAATCATCGAGAGTAGAACCACGTATTAGAGGGCTTGGAAGATACATTTTTCATATGGATGAGATAATCTCCCTTGGGTTCAATAGTTATATTATCAATGAATGTTGTTATAACATTATGATATGTATATGGATTATCATATCTTAAACTAAATGATAGTTAATAATCTTTATCATCATCAACAAATCAATTATCTCTTCGATTAACTGGAAGGTTATACCATATTCTCCTAGAAATTTTTATGATAAGGATACAAGACGATTATGGTGAGGCCATCTTACATAGAAAATACATCATTTAAGAGGTGTTATATCTTGTATATTTATATTGTGATTCTTTTTGGTTTGACCAATGTATAGGCAGTGTTTATGTACTTGATAAATATGATCATTCATTCCTTTCTGGACCAATTTATGTTTGTTTTTTCGATGATTTTTTAGTGTACTCCCAGTCAAAAGATCAACATGCCAAGAAAAAAATGAAATCATACTATGTACATTGATAGAGGATATGATTTATGCTGTGGTCACCAAATAAATTTTTAGGATTGATAATGTGATCATATTGGGCTATCTAATACAAAAAATTTGATTGTCAATGGATCCAAAAAAACAATAGCCATGGTATCAGAGGTATATTCCAAAAATTTCATATATAATAATAGCCTTATGAGTATACAAAGTTATTACTTGAGCTTCATCAGAAATATATTCCATATAGAAGAACCAATGTTGTGGATGACAAGAAATGGAGTGATGTTTATTTGGAATGATTATTGTGAGAGAGGATTTCAGTAGATGAAATTGAGGATAAATATTCAAACGATCATAACATTACCTTTTAAGAGTAAATAAAATTCCTTGTATAGTGATTCATCCAGAGTTGGACTCGGATAAGTTCTTATGTAGGATGATCAAGTGAAATCTTATGGATCCAATATGATGAATCTCGATGATATTAAATATCCTACATAGGACCTGTAGATTATAGCAGTTGTATATACCATGAGATGTTGGAGTAATTATATCATGAGTGAGATGATTATGGTATAAAACATCCATAGGAGAAATGATTGCATTTTTTATTAGTGGGAATTGAACATTTAGAAAATGTGTTGGGTCAAGTAACTGCAATCTTTCAAAATCATGGTATCCAATTACCCTATCTTGGGAAACTTTATTGTATATGCATTGATCTATATTCCACGTGAAGAGGAATTATGGGAATCTTTTGATGACTGTAAGATGATGATCTTTTTTAAAAACATGCATATATTTGTTTATTAGTCTCAATGATGGATATATATGTATTAGAAAACTATTATTCCCATTATTCGATGCCAGATTAAGATTCAGATCTTTTCTGATCTAGAGGGAATAATTATGAGATAAGGATTATATGGTGTGTAGACATCATCATTATGTTCGATTATATGTGGAAATTTTATTATTTTCTATGGATGATTATGGGTTCCTACAAGCATGTGTGGGTAGTTGATGAATGTGTTTGTTGATTATAGATGAGAGATACATCCAGGTTTTACAATGATGTATTATGACCACCATAAAAAGTATAGTTGGCCAGGAATGATAAAGTATGTGGCAGTCTATATAGTGTCATGCTTAACATGTTATTAGTTGGATGGGGAGAACTAAAATGTAGAATGGATTTTCAAGCATTTTACCATTCTTTATTATAATTGGGATGATGTAATTATTGATTTTGTGATAGGTTTACCTTGAATATCATGTATTTCTGATGATTTAGGGAGGATTGTGGATAAAATGATGAAGGTATACATCTTTTTTCTATCTGGGAAACCTTTATAATGGATGATCAAGGTAGATTATATTGTAAGAGGACGTTATAGAAAACAATGTACTAAAGATTATCATTTTAGATATAGATCATTGTTTCACATCTCATTTCTTGATGGGTATTTATATGGATTTGGGATCACATGTTCTGATTATAGTTTATCATTATTAGACTGATTCTAAGTCTGGGAGTACTATTCATTTTCTAAATGATAATTTATGATAATTTGTTCTATATTTTTTGGTTAGTAGAAGCATCATATGACACTCATGGAGTTTTAATATATTTTTCCCATATATCTACATAGATGTGTCCTTTTGAGGCTTTGTTTGAAAGGACATTTTTTTCACCTCTTTTCTGGTAGGAGGTGGGTGATTCAACACTTTTTGAGTCTATAGACATGCATGAAGCCTTTGAGTAAGTTCGGGTGATTTGATAACGATGGGTAACCATGATGATGTAATGAATTATTATGATATCCATTAGAGATTAACTAGGTAGTTTGACGTTTTTCATCATATTATGCATTTAGTGTTTCCTAGAATGAAGAGATGTAATATTAATAAAATATTAAATGTTATCCCTTTATTTATTGGGATGTTTGAGGCAGTTTTTATGTATTGTACAAGGGAATACCATTTATCCTTTCTATAGTTATATAGTTCTATATATGATTTGTTACACATGTTGTATATTCAGAGATATTATCAAGAACCTTCTTCTGTGATTAAAATAATAGACATAGTTCTTAGTGATGATGTGTAATTTTGGATAATTTGATAGATATTTTGGTCCATAGAGGAAAGTAATTACAGGGTAGGACTATAATGTTGGTTTATGTGTAGTGGAAGCATGTGTGAGTTCAAGAGGAGGCATGGGAGAGTGATCATAAAATAAAAAAATAGTGTCAATACTTATTCACTGATCCACATAGTGATTCTTGGTATAGATCAGGGATGAAATATTATATGGTTTTTAATTTACTATATCCCATATTTTTTATATATGTACTTATTTCAATTTCTTATATGAGACAAATTGGTTGAGTCTTATTTAGATACATAGATCCTTTGTTAGAAAAATTGATTTAATGTTAATTAAAGTATTCTTTTTTGAATTAATATAATCTATGTTTAAATTGGTTGACTATCACCATGGATTCATGATATCTTGATAATACATAATTTGGATGAGGGTTCTTATAAGGATAATGGGCCAATGAACTTTTTTCCAAATAGTTACGTGTCATGCAACTGTCATACAAGCCTTGTAATTGTTTCCAAACACATGTTGGGAAAGGTCACAAGTTGTGATCTAATCCACAATAGGAAGATGTTACAAGCCGTGATATCATATTAAATATCATTTTATATTAAATTTTAATAAATATTTATATGAGGCGATGTGTTTTTGGGCGTATCCCATTAAAAATAATTACACTACCGATAACTCTATTACACGATTTTTAATTCCCCAAACAATTTTTTTAAAGAATTTTGTATAGATAATTGATTAATTAGTAAATGTTTTATTATTATTTTCTCGATTTAGGATGACCCTACATCTAATTTTGGAGTGTCAAACTCCACTCCGGATGTCCCGAACACAGAAATTATACATTGTAATTTAATTTTTTTAGTTTTTCCTTGTCTTCATTGATTGTTAAACCATTATCGTATAAAATATTTACTATGGGAATTCATGTTTTTGATCTAGATCAATTTTAATCGAGGATAAATCATGTGAGAATTCTCACCATCTTCCATATGGTTGATTTCCATTGGATGTGTTGCATGAATATTAGTTAATTGTAGGGGTATAATCCTTAAACTGATTGTTTGATAAATTGTTTTAGAGTGAAATACTGAAATTCAAACCAACATATCATGTTCCAAATAAATTATAATTATGAATGAAAATATTATATGGATTACCTTTGGGTCTAATGGGGTTTCCTCCTAGATACTGGATACCAATCGGGTGGCTGAACAATTTAATATGAATGAATTGTGAATGGTTTAAATATTTTTTATCCTAAAATTGATTGTGTACTATTTATTGATATATATTCAACATGGAATGTCTTGAATAATTATAATGTGTATTTTAATAGTTATGACCAATTATTATATGAAATTTATAAATTAGTGTCAAATGCTAGTTTGTATAATTATCGATAGATATTGTGGATGTTATAATATAATATCTTTGTTTCTATGACATGTGATATGATTAAATCTAAAATTATTATATATGGTGTTGGACTAGTGATACATGTTGAAATTCATATATTGAGGGATAGAACTAGCGACACATGCTAAGATATTGATATAGATGGATTAAAAAAAATTCCATGATGAAATTTCTAATATCTTGCTAGGCCTAGTGACACTTGTTGAAATGATTTTATAACATGATAATCCTATATTAAATGTCAAAATTCATATATAGAGAAATTTTATTGGATTATTGTGATTTATAGTTTGTTCATATGGTTATTTTGTTCCAATGTAATATAAAACTGGTTGGAAGTGATATGTGAAATGATTAGGAATATTCTAGAATGGCATATAGAGAGGTTGTAACACCCACTGTTTTTTCAACCAATGTTTCAAATAAATTAATATATTAGTTTATATCGTCGAATGAACTAAATAAAACATTATATTCAAATGAAACTAACTTGTCAAATGTTGCAAAAAAACCGATTTGTTGTATAATACATGAAACACTAAGTATAGAATATGTTTCATGCAACACCAATGGAATCTTTCAATATATGCAAAACTAAATTGTCTTGCATTACATGCCAGAGTGACCTTACTTGAGTATCACTAAACAATGATATACTATTAAATATTATTCCTTAATGGGGTATAAACTAGCTGTTATGAATATTATTAAACACATTTTTAATTTTATATAAAATTATAATCCATATTAATTATTTTTTTGTCATGATATAATAAAAAATTCAATTATTCAAATAATAGAAGTATATTTATAGATGTGCATATTTTTCACCTTTTGATTGTGCACCAATTTAGATATATTTTTTAACACATATTGATATTCAGTTTTCACATGTAAACTTATTATTTGGTATTGGGACATCAAAATTAATATTGGACGATTTTTTGATATTCCTCTCATAAAAATAATTTTCTAAAGAATAGTGAAAATAAATGAATTTTAATTCAAAAATTCCTTTTATTAAAATTTATTTATATATTTATATTTTCTTGTTAATTAGTATAAAGTGTTAATGGATTATTTTTAAATTCATTAAACACAATTTTTTAAAATGAAAATTATTTCACATTTTAAAGGGTACAGAAACACGTGTCAATTTTTTGATAGTTTTAATTTCATAAAAAACCACATTATAGTTTTGACAAAAATAATATATGTTAAATTAAAATTTTCCAATTCTGTATATTGAATTCATATAATTATATTCCATATTTGGAGTCATAAGGTCCAAATTTTGTAAATATTTTTCTTATATTTTTGGATACTATAATTAATAACATCAATAATTTTATTTATTTACAATGTTTAATGGGTAAATCGGGTAAATAAGGTTAATGATATATATTATAATATTATTAACTACATTAACGCGTGTGCTAATCCAAATGGATGTGTAATGGGAGACCAATTCAATCATTAGGCTGAAATTTGGATATTTGAGATCCATTTTATGTGTGCAAATGACATGTTATAATAAGTAATTTAAATTAATGGAAAATATGACATAAACAACTATATTTATACAAAAACATTTTTATTTTGGTTCCTATAAAGGATATCATCAATTATAAATAGTCATTACAAAACTGAAATAATTTCCATCTGCATAGATTTTTTTTTAATTTATATACATTATATATTAAAAATTTATTTATGACACACTAATGATGCAATGATTTCCTTAATAATAAAATATTCAAATAAATGATATTAGGAATATTTAAATAAATGTTATTCAACATTTTGATTCCATCCATTATTTTTACAAATTATATTTTATTGAGAGGGATTCATTATTGTATTTTTATTAAGGGAATAAAGTTTTTATGAATTTAAAAAACAATTACAATATAGTGTAAAAAATGACCAAAATCTGTTTTTATAACAAATACTATTTTATTATTTGATATTATTATCCTAAAAATCTAATGTTCGACCAAATAACATATATAAGGTTTCAAATGTCATTAATTGTAAACTTTTCTTTCTCTTAGAAGTTTATATTGACTATTGTAACAATATATTACGAAAATACGTGAATACATGTTAAGAGTTAATGTCGTAAACTATGGGTTTTAGATAATAGATAATGTAAATTCTGTGACCTTAACATTTAATGAACCTATTGGATTTGTTGAATTATACATATACTAATCTTATATTATTAATAAATGATTTTGTTAGAATTATTAACCGAAACTAAATTTCTAATATATTAGTATTTAAATACATTCCTAAAGTTCCCCTCACCTCCAATATAAACGAGAACATCTCTTTATCATTTAATAAAAAATCATAATCATATTTTATCAGCCAAAACCTACATATTTACTCACTAAACACCCCTAAATTAATCATCTTGGACATAATATGAGCCTAAATTCATCCTAGTGAGACCAATTGTGAAAATCAAATTGTGATACTTGTAAAAGAGGAAATTGTTTTTATACCTCTATAAAAATTCTTTTCTTCAACTAATTCCATTTATTATGTTCTTTCCATAAAAAATAATTAAATCTAGTATCTTCTAAATTATATGATTTTATTGTTATTATAGGAAAAACCAAATCCCACTTTTATCCATCCTTCAAGTAACAATATCCTCGTGTGTGCATACAAAACTCTTACTATCTCCACAATGTTGTGTAATTTTTTATTCAACGATACATAATTTTGATGGGAATGTTGCTGATTTAATGGAATTAAATAATTAATATATCATGATTATAATGATATATTATTAATATACCATCCAATATCATACAATTTAACAATTAAGTGAATGATATCTATCCTCATTCGTACATACGGTCTACCATCTCCATGATGTGATGAGATGCATTATCCACATTGAACAATCAAGAAATATTATGAAGTATAAATAATAAAAAATAATGAAATAGAAGAATAAATAATTATACTTGATTATTGTTTTTATATATGTGATTTACTTGTATCAATTAAATTCAATTATGAAAAAGAAACAACATTCATTAATACGTACGGCCCACCATCTTCATGAACGATATATTCCATTTCATTTATCAATCTATTATATATATTTATATACTTATTAATTACGATATATAAATTATATTTTAAATGTTGATTTAATTAAATCATGATAAATTTATTAAGATCAAGACTGAAATATCAAAACATGCACGAAAAATAAAATGATTATTACCCAAAATTTTGTTGTAACATGGAATTGATAAATAAACATGTAATATATTGTCATATGTGAGTCATATAAAATATCATAATTGTTATTACAGTTTTTACAAGTTAATAATATGTTTAAAACCATTATAAATGAGTGTTATACACCTATATAAGAAATTGTTCCTAGTATAATGGAGAATTTTTTAATGTCATTATTATCTTAGAATGTTTATTTTTAAATATTTTTGGGGTATATTTGTCATTTAATTACATGTTTCCTAAATATTTAATATTATTTATATTCATATACAATTGTTTAAAGTCACTTTTAACTTTGTAAAATTTTTATTAAACAGTATGGAAGGAATCCTACTTTCATTTTCTAGATGACATACTTGTTTATTTTTCTAGAAAGATTACGAGAAGAATCTTTTTTTAACATATATGAAATGAATTGTTATTTATGTCTTCATAATGTATCTCTTACATGAATATTACTACATAAAATTTGAATTTTATTTATAAATAAATACTTTTCTTTTAAAATTTGGTGAAATTTTTAAAAAATAATATGTTTTTTAATAAGAATAGATATTTTCCTCAAGAATTATGTTCAAGGGTATTATAAAAATTATTTTCCATATAAGAAGATGCTATATAAATAGTTTTATGTATCTATCACTTTTATTACAAGGATATGATTATATTAATGTTGGAATATTATTTTTGATGTATTATATTATGATGGAATGATGCTTAAGAAGCACATTTTATTTCTTGTGTAAGGCTATATTAAACAATTTATGTTTTTGTGGAACATTTAATAATGATTTAATTATGATATGGGTGGGACCTATATCTCTGTCTAATAAATTGGGTAATAATTTATATCTCATGAGATAGAAATGATTGTAACTAAAATAAATATATGTTTTAGTAATACATGGTTGGAATGACAACTAAATATAGTTCAGTAATACTGGGTTGTAATAATATTTAAATCTAGTTTAGTAACACATGGCTAGAACATCATGTACACCATGTTCAGTAATGGAATTTTTCCATTATGATGGTCTTGGTAGTAGAGAATTTTCCTCTCTTGAAATCATATTATGTACTTATTTACTCAACAAAATTCCCTATTTTATACCAATTCTATTTTATCATTGTCAACTTTCCACTATGATATATATTGTATACAATGAAAACATTTATTTAATGACTCAAGATTTTGATATTGAAAAATTGTGTTCATGTTTTTACATTCTTATATATATGGTATGTTATTTGATCTAAATTTTTACCCTTAATAAGAAATTGAGCTCACCTATTTTATGTTTTCATTTCCCCAAGATATAATGACAAGTTATAGGTAGGAAAACAAGTTGGTAAGATCATAATGGGAGATGTTTAAGATCTTCCACCATGATTGATGATTACATTCCATGTTTCCAAATACACTAACATAATATTATATGTGTGCATATATTTATTTAATATATTATGTATTTGTAAAAAGAAATTTAATTTCAATATATTTCAGTGTCGGATTATTAGAGAGGTTATGATTTAATAAATTTTTATGTTTATTCATAGAATGGTTGTGATAAATGTTCATAAACATTAATGAAAAGATTAAAAGTAGTTTAATGATGAATTTCATTAATTTTTTTTGTAAATTATATTATTTCTTAGTTCATTATTTCATATACTTGTTAAAAATGTAGTCATTATTTATAAATAATGGTTTTGAACTACTTGGTTATACTTTCATCTTATTTATTCCTACATATATAAACCAAGAAAATTATATGTATTAATGTTTGTATATGGGGAAATGACATTTTTTTATTGTTTTCCTATTGGATGGGCTAGATATTGTTGATGGAACTGATATGGCGTTCAATACAGGGGAATTTTGAGTCCTTTTAGTGGTTTATTCGTATATTTTGTATTTATTTTAGAATAAGTTTTCTTCCATTTTTTCACATCATTACACTATTTCTATATTATTAATTATATTATTCAGTTTTATTAATTTTTAAAATTCCATGGTATTATATTATTCTAATGTTTTAGAACTATGTTGTGTATTTATTAATATGGTTTTGGGATTATTCACTTCTATTTTAACTCTGTAACTATATGGTATAGTCTCCCCATTATACATATCACACCCCCATTGACAGTTAATAACCTCTAGTGGATGGGGATGGGCACTTGATGTCTCGTAATCAATTACTTCAGCCGACATGATAGAGTTTCTTATTAGGGGAAATTATTAAATGTCTATATATTTCATATAAACTGACAGTTTTACTTATCAATAATTTCATTTAATTATTTTTTCATAGGATAAAAATTCTAGTATTGTTATATTTTCATAGTATTGTCTATATTAGTAAAAAATTCAGACACATTTGACGAATCCTATATGAATAATCAAATGATCAATGTAAAGTCATATCTGAGATTGGATTGGAATAATAGTGAATATTAAAATAATTATCTTTATAATAATATTACATTGTTAGGGAAATATATTCTCTATGAAACATATCCAATGTTATTCAATTAATCAATTTTTAGTACCATTAAATTATTGAAGTTTTCTTCAGAAATATATGTATATCATTATTCCTCCACATTGTTTTTTATGGTGCTCCAAATGGGTAAGGTTATTGCTAATAACCTCAGTCATCATTCCCATTATAGTTATATGTTTTTTTATCACTAGTCATATATCTAGAAAAATAATTATTTAATTTAATTGGGAGAAATACCAATATTGTATACGCCCATTCTTGTAGTTTCCATTACTTACAATAGGCATTATTTCTAAATGATTGCATAAACTAGATATGGTTATGAATCTGATTTCCAATTAACTACTCTTAGAGTACTGACCGTAAATTTAAATCATATACATATCTAATCCCAAAACAATTAAAAAAATTTTCTTTAGGAAGACATTAACTTCAAAAACTTAAAAATCGATTGTAATGAATATGTGAATTATCTTAAGAATATCCCCCAAACATGACAAACCAAGTGTCCAATATGGACTATTTTCGTATAACAGGTTACCCCATGTGAAGCATGATACACCTTATCATAGTTGTTAGTCTGAGGTACATCTGGCCCAGACCCTACTCAACTTGTCGTATCCATATGTGGATTCATTTTATAGAAAGATAATAAAATATTTCATAGAAAAATTCTAGTATTTTCCCGAATGATTATCCTCAATGTCTATTTTAGATTTTTTCTTTTAATATACAATTTCTAAAGATATTTCATATGTTTTATTCTAAAGATCTAATGATATAAATTTTATAGACCCAATCCTAGTTACCAAAATAAAATTCCTTATATTATTACATTAACATATAATCATGGAAATCATATCATGAATGAATGAATAGATTTTGAACATTTAAAAACAAGAAATATATACAAGTTCAACATATAATCATGATATAAAATACAACATATCATATTATTTTTAATCAGACATATTCTCCTAGATTATCCATGTAGGTCATTCATAATATACCTCTCCAAAACCTGGGGAAAATAAAACCTTTGAATGGGGTGATATTAAATGCCCTTTAAAGGTAAATAATATACCGAAAGTAATTACAAACCTAAACAACATGCATGTTGAATAACTAAAAATAAAATCCCTCAAAAATAAATATTATCATAACATGGAACAAATAAATCTAATTAAATAATTACATAAAACATAACCATGTATATTATAATAGTGAAACAATCACATGGAATATCAATATCGAGTTTCAAAATGAGGGAATTCATAATTCCAGGCACTATAATCATACAGTGGAGGCCTCATTCCAATATCATACATAAATGGGTAAACAAAATTAGTTTTCACATGATACCTACTGATGCATCAAGGGCATATTGTAGGCTCCACCCGTAACATAATAAGTCTAATTACTTCTTCATATGAATGGGGAGAAACATAAACAACAGTTACTTTCATATTGAAACTAACATATAAAAAATAAATAACTTTTCCTAATCATTAAATATGAACACCAACCATTTTGAGTAATATGGTTAACGATATCAAGATTTCACATAAAAAACAAAATAATAATATATCATTCAATAAAATAATGTATATATTATAATAAATCATTAATTTTAATTTAATCGATGAATAATCATGTTTGATAAAATAGATGAAAACTAATCGAATAAATTCATCATGTAATTTTTAACATAAATACTATTTTACATGTAAAAGAAGTGTTCTTTTGGAAATAAAATTATATAAAACCATAATTTAAATAAAATAGTTTGTTCATAATAAAATTAGTGATTTTAGAAATATAAATTTTTAATAAAATATATTATATTTTTCCCTTTAATATTGGTATTAATTCAATAAATTCATTTGAATCAGGCATATATTTTGGGAAGAATTATGATCCATTAAAAACATGTAAATTCTTATAATAGAATAAAGTTTTTAGTTGGTACACATATATAGAACATTCACAAAAAAATTAGGAAGAGTATAGAAGAATAAATTATAATTTCATTGAGGTAATAATAGAATAAGAGTAACCTGAATTAAAATGGATCTTCGCCTAAAAAAGCATAAATTATGTGTGAACATGTTCTGCACTTGAACATTAATTCATTAATAATAGAAGAGTATTTACTTCATGAAATATCCTCTTGAGAACTCCTTATGGTAAGGGTTTTTTGTCTATAGGAATAAAAAGGGGTCTTGGACCATGTGAGGGACTACAATAGAGTATTTGTGATGAAATTTGAGAGGCTTCAAAAAATATAGGAGTAAATAGAAGAAGGAGTGTTGTGTATTTTCTATAGTTGATAAGTGGAGTGATTTTTGAATATTTTATTCATTTTTTATAATTTTTTTAAGGAAATTAAATATGTTTTATAATTGTGACCAAAAACATTTATAGGTTCATCCGAGTTCGAACTAATGGAAATTTAATTCTTCAAAGACTCATGTATGATTCATAAATTCATTTACTTAACTTATTTTTTTCAATTATTGAATTTCAATATTCACAAAATATTCATGTATTTTATAAAAATACCAATAAAAAATCCTAACCATTATAAAATGTATATAATTCAAAAATTACCTCCATTTTTTAAATTTATTTACTATTTGATTAATGTTTCTGTAAAAAATTGATTACTTTCTGGAAAATTCCATATATTAAAATTAAATCTAATTTTATAATACACTCAAAAATTATATTAGGTCTCATGAAATTATCCATAAATAATAGGACTATAGTGTTAATAGGTATATAAAATTATGTGATTCATGATATTAATTTTTATATATTTAAATTCAAGGAACTAATATAGTTTTTATTTTAATGAAAAATCCAATAACATGTATATAATATTGAATTTTTATTAACATTGTTTTGTTAATTACCTCCCCACTTATTTATTACCATGTACTATCTTTATATGAAGATGTCTCAATGACTTATAAGAATTATTTACCTGAAAATAAAATATTATCTTTGTCTGTAATATAAATTTCCAAGTAGGCGACAATAAATATGATTAATTTTTTTCGTAGTATGCCTATGATACCATTATAATGTCAAAATAATATAACAATATTATATGAAAAATATTTTATTGATATTATCTAATTAATGTTATGAATGATAATAATCATCCCATGAATATTAATTATTTAACATTTTGTTAGACTAAAGTATAATGCAATTTTTAATAGAAAATTAACTAAAATATACTCCATCCTGAACTATATAATGCTAAAAAAGCACATCTTCTTGTCTCTAACATGTTAAATTTTATTCTAATAATGTATAAAAATATCAAAAATAATTATCACATTATCATGTGCATATTTTTCTTCCAGAGACTTATCTCCATTGAGAAAATATAAAAAAATTTATTTCATCAACTAGTACAAATATTATTCTTATACCATGAACCTCAAGTAATGTAAAATACTAAAATCACATTTTTATTAGTATATAAATTATGAAAATACATATATCATAGAAAAATTAAAAAAGTAGAAATATGATATTGTTATAAATCATCATAAATTGCATCAAAAAATGAAATAAAATCACTCTGTAATAATGTGAATACAACAATATTGAATATGATTAAAATTAATATTTACTAAATAATATCTATGTTTATAGATCATAATGAATTAAAATAAAAAGAATTTTGTATAACCTTGAAAACTAGAATTCCAATTACTCCAACTACATAGAACTCGTCCATTGTTAATTCTTATGTATTAATAGATAGTTATTATAGAATCCATATAAAATTTTCTAGGATTTATTTAATATTTATATTTATGAATAATTAAAAATAAACATGAAATACTAGTCCATATCATGGAATATATTATATTTCCATAAATTATAAAATATTATATTTTATAAAAAATAATATAATCCATTGATTTAACACATTATTTTGAGATATTTTATTCCATGAAAATAGTGAATAAATATATTATATAACTATTTCATCTTTAAATTTTCAATACATTGTAAACATATGTATTATTTCATTATCTTTGAATCTCCACCACACTATATTTGTTGATATGGTTCGGCAATTCAAGGATTGATACATTAATTAATCCTTATAAAATATATTTTATTTTATTCTTAATGAAATGTAAGATTAATCATTTCCTTCCATAACGTTTCAATATATTATTAATTTAAAAATAATTTTATCAAACTAAATTCTTGAAAAACATCTATTTTTTCGTTCTTAATAAGATAAATCACCAAAATATAATTATCATAAATACATTCCATGATCATGATGATTTATTGAGTATAAAAGTGCATTTATATAACATTTTGATCCTTATAGAATTTGAATTTTTCACTAAAACATATAGATGAATCATATAGACATTATATACATGGTCCCCATTAATGATGTTGGTATTTATATATGTTTTATGACTGTTATGATCTTGGATGATTGTAGGATAATTATAATTATAATATATTTTAGTATGGTAACAAGTGAAATAGTTTCATCGAATAACATATCTTGAAATATCATAAATCATTTAAAATAATTCATGATTTATTCATTCCATCCTTAATATAAATATTTGGCAAATCATCGAATAAAAATTAATGGATTCATATCAAATAGTGTTAAAATAAAAATATTGAAATAATTCTCTATATTTGGAATCAATTAGTGAATCCCAAATGTATTATTAATAATATCATGTATCTATATATCTACATCCTAATAAGAATCATTATTTTTATCCAAATGTATATTTCATGACATGATCATTAATAAAAAAATAGTTTTTTAAATATTTTAATTGAAATACTTGTTTCTCGAATAAATTCTCAAACTACAAATTTTAGTGCTTCAGGTTCATGTAACAACTGATATGAAACTATATAATTGACTTCATTGATTTCCAAAATTCCCTATTTATATCAAAAGGGATGTTAAAATATTTTATATAAAAACATTTAATGTCTTAACTAATACATTTCTTTCTTGGAAAATTTTATATAATTATTACATTTTAGTACAGTTATCTATGACTCTTTTAGTATTTACTAGATGCATGTTTGTAGATAAAATAATATTGAATAAAATAATATAACAAAAACACATAATTATGTGATATTATTTAGTTATTTTATGTGATAATATATATGATAAACATTATTCAACATAATTTGTATATTCATTAGTTTTAGTAGGAATATAATCCCTCTATATGACATCGTAATAATGTTTGGTCTATTTTTTTCTGTTAATTACAGTTGAAAGGGAAATATATGAAGGTAAAATGTGATTATTGGAAATATATATTGATAAGAATAAAAAAATAAATTGATTAAATTAATTTGTATCATAATTTCTCACATACATGATTTCAACGTTTCATAGTGTTTTCAAAATTTTGGGGTCCAAAATTTTGAGGATGGTAAGTTTTTGTGATAGATGGATATTCATATTTATGTATGAAAATAAAAAAATTTCAGGAAATTCAGGAAGTATTTAATATTCATTGATTTAATTGTAATTTTTGAATAAATGTTTATTATGGAATAATATTTCATGGTTAAAAAGTGTTTTGCAATGATTATATGACTTTTAGAGGAATAAATGAGCGGAAGACATCATTTCAAGATTCATGAATAAAGGGTGTTTCATAATAAGATGAAATAGTTACATTAAAATGCAGATGGTGATTAGGTATTCTACATTAATTTGTGTATAAGTCAACAAATAGGTTTCAACCAACCTCATTTGGAGTGCGGAATCCTTAATGAAGATATAATGATTTTAGTTTAAGAAATGAATATCATGAAGGTTACTAATTTTTGAATAATTTATTAAAAATACCATTAAATAAACAAAATCTTTCTATATATAAAATGTTTTTTGATGAATTTTAATAGTTATTTGTAAAAGGTTAATTGATTCACTAGATGAGAATATTTTAAGAAGACTTGTGCTGTCTTTCAAAATATTAACACGAGTTAAGTGAAATTACATCTAATGTGAACAAGAATGAATTGTCAAAAAATATATGGAATAATATTATTCATCTATTGGGAAATCATTATCTTATGTATTACCACAAATATTTATTAACAATTTTTAATCATGTATTCAAAATAATAATATTATTATAGAGTAGGGAGAGAAATTTATTCAGTGAGTTGGGGATTATTAAATTATAATTGTTGGTTAATTATTATAGACACTAGAACCACTAAATCATAAAAAATATTTATTATATAATAAGTATCAGTATAAATATTGTATGCGCCTTGGATATAACCTTTTTTGTGTGAACCATGTAATTTTTCAGGACACATGCAATTTTTAATATCCTCACGTAAATTTCTTTATGAATGATAGAAAAGAGAGTTTTCTTAAATGAAGATAATGGAAAAAATGAGGGTGTGTTTTAATATGTAATTTACATATTCACCAAAGTTATGTTTATTTTTATTGGATTATAAATAATTTTTATCAATGGAAAGGGTTGAATTCATCTAATAAAACCCAATAGAAGCAATATAGTTTATTATTTAGAATAATATTATTATAATCAATTTTAATAAATTTAAATCACAGGAAAAGTATATGCAAAACTACTTATTATCATTATGAATCAATGTTTATATAGTTATAAAACATGGAATTATTGATAGTATATATATTTAAGGTTTCATAGATATAGTCTTTTTTTTTATTCAATGACTATTTGAATGAATTTTATAGGATTAATATAGTCCTTCAGAAATCATCAATGATGTAATGATCTTTATGTTCATCCTATGATTTCGTCCACATTGGTTTAGTCTTAATGTATGTATATATATAAGGAAAATGATCCAATGGATCTGACATAATTACATAAAAAGCCACATATATATTATATGAGAAATAATGTCTCTAAGATGTTGTAAAAAGGAAATCTATTGATGTAGCATTAATGTCACTGTTGGTTATCACTATAGTGTGTAATAAATAGAATTTTGAGTTTGATGATTTTATGTCATTTGATTACTCAAATATTGAAAGGGTAAAAAGAATTTCAAATAAAAAATTTCCACTAGAATGACTTTGTGTTGGATAATTTTAAAATCAGGTTGAAATATATTCATTTATATTTCAGTATGATGATGGTATGATGATGAAATTTTCACTAGATTTTCTTCAACAAATATGAATAGAGAAAAATAATTAATGATAAATTTCATAAATAATAAGAAACAAATTATTAATTATGGTGAAAACTATAAATAATTTGATGGAGTTGAAAATCAAATATCTAAATAAACATAACAACATGATATGTTGGTGAATGTAAGAAATTCAAAGAAAACTAACATTATTGATAATGAATATGGGTAAATGTAATGAATTGTTGATATCCATGATTGGTTCAAATTGTCTTTTTAGGGTTGAAATGTCTAGAGAAAAAAATGAAATTTATTAGATTATACCATGAGGAACACCTGTATTTGTAGAATTATGTTGAGGAAAATAATGAAATAAAGAATGAAATTTAAATTATAAAATTATGAGAGCTTACAAACTGTGAGATTGAAATTGAGTATGATATTAATGATTAAGTATATATTTTAGATATTTGTGGTTTCACTAACAAGGTAAAAGACATGTTAAAACATATCAATGGTGTAGAAGAAAAAAATATCAACCTATGATTAAAATATTAATAACAAGAGAGACTCATTGCTCTCGGTATTACATCATTAATGAACTATAAAATAAAAATAAAAATATGAAATTTTGATTGAAATGGTTTAAGAAAATTGTTAGATAATTTCTTGATAATAAATAGACCCATCAAAACGACATAGGTGTTATAATGATTTATCAAAAAAATTCATTATTAATTCTATTACATAAGGAGCGAATATACTGTTGAAAATTGATTTTCAACAATTAAAATTGATATGGTTGATCGAACCTAATTAACAAACAATCATATAACAATTCCATATGGGAATACATCTCATAATAACTGTAGCAATGGTATATAAA
Organism: Viscum album; assembly: GCA_963277665.1. Lineage (NCBI taxonomy): Eukaryota > Viridiplantae > Streptophyta > Magnoliopsida > Santalales > Viscaceae > Viscum > Viscum album. The sequence continues at coordinate 406,990,800 of OY728128.1, read as the reverse complement.
TGGTGTATTCCAAATAAACATCAATGCACAAGTGGTAAAAAAGAGAATATGGGAAAGGATGAATTTAACATAAAAAATATATATACGGAGTAATTTTGATGGTCACTATTTCATGTATATATGATTTGGAATCATGGATGAATATTTTTCATCAACAATATAAATGAATGTGTTGATGTATATCCAAATAATTCTTATTTAGTTTTTAATGAAATCATCTAATCTGGTAAAATATCAAAATATTTCAAATATTTTGGGATAATATTATTCCTTTTTTCTCTAAAGATGATGTTGTACATAATTCACAACCATATATGAATCTATTGTTTTGGATAAAAAATAATGACAAGATCTGGAATTCGTTGTGGGTATTTTTTTCAATGAACCTAAACAGATTTAGAAATGTATTATATAAACCAAATATTTCAATACATATATATTTAATAATTTTTTATGAATATTTTATACATTAAGAAAACAAAAACATTAGTGTTATAACAGTTTTTAGTCTTTAGAAACATGGAAAAATATACATATTGTCTATAAGTAAAATACATTATATCCCTCTAGAATTATCATGAATATAATTCTACATTGATATACCATACGTAATAAATTTCACCATAAATAGGGGAATGGAAAAAAAATAAACGATTAGCTAAGATGCTCCGTATGGTTAAAATATATAGATACATAATAATAAAAAGAACATAAGGGTAGAAAACATGAAAACAAAATTGAAAAACCATACCATGCATATAATAGAATATAGAATTGAGTTACGGATTAAACATTAGAAGTTAATAAGACATGAATTATAATGGATTCAAGTAATAGTAACGATGAGAGGATAATATTAACATAATACATAGAGTCATGGAAGACACATAAGCATCAAAACTCATTTTTGTATTAATCAAGGATCATTTCGAAAGACATAATAGTGTAATTAGTACATTATCCATTATATCATTTTAGTCTTGTTTCACTCACATTGCTTTCATTGTAGACAATTCCCTATACTGAATCGGGATCACTCCATATTCCATTACGATCATTCTCATGATATAAAAATCTTTCACTAATGCATTAGAGGGAAACATTGGTCCAACATATCTGCAATTGGAACATTATTTATTTGATCCAAAATACCATGAATAATTTAAAAAAACATAGAACATGAAAAAATGGGTTTTATAAACATTTCCTCATATCATAACTTGTGGAAACGAGACATGTTTCATAATCATTTCATCATTTCATCATCAAATTTCTTCTAGAAAATTTGAAGGATTCATTTTTCATTTTATCATGGAATTAACCATTGAATAGAACCCGGTTTTATAAATATCATTTAATCATAAACAATTAAGACAATAATTAATAAATGATCCCTTAGATCAAATTCTTGGTAAATCACGATTCACATCAAAGGATTTCATTTTAGATGGATGATGTTGTTGAAAGATAAATCAATTGTATTATTTCTCGAGGAATATGATTTTTTTAAAATAACTTTTTAAACATAAAATATGTGTAAAAATTATTATTTTTTAAAATAAAATTGAAATATAAAAATGCAGAATAAAATATCATTTAAAATATATATTTAGGGAAGTATTATTTTGACATAGAAATGTAGATTTTAATAGTTTGTCATAATTTATTTTTTCATTGAAATAGTGTATATAAAATCTAAAAAAATTATTAGTATTATGAAAAAAATATTTCATTAAAAATAGAATTGTAATATTGTAAGGGGTTGATTGATATCATTTAGTTAACATAACACTATTAATTAAAAATTATTCCATGAGAGTTAGAAAAATATTCTGTTAACATTCTATATAAAATTTCAATGGGGTTTTTTAGAAATTAACATGGAGATCCAATTAAAATTATTTTCTAAAAACTAAAAATATTTAAAAAAAACATTAAGAAAAAAATATAAAAATATTTCAACACCATTTTTGATAATATACTTAGAAATGATTTTTTCAGAAGAAAAAATGATTTTGAATAAAATGATAATTAAATATAATATTATTAAATAATTTATTTAGTAATCATCAGTATCTATAATGAGGAAAATGTATGGAAACCATATATTCTCATAGAATACTTAGAAAAATATTAATCAAACGTTTTTCCTAAGATATGGATCATATGATTATATTCTTAGTAACATAATAATTATCAATCATGATAAAAGATGATATTGTAATATTAAATCATGACATCATTAGAAAAATAGAAACATAATACCAATGAAGTAATATCATTCAGTTATTCATCAAATGTAATTAATGTAAAAATAGTAAATATATTACATTTCATAAGATATATATATATATATATATAACTAAAAAATAATATAGATGCCTAACATAACATATGTTTCAAAGAAGGAAAATTGAGACAAAAATCCAATTCTGATTTAGAATTTTATAAATAGTAAAACACATGAAATTGGGATCCTAATATGAATATTTTGAACATCAATATATTTTAGGGGTAGAATCCTCAAATACATTTATGTGTATTATAGGATCCACTTAAACGATATATCTTATGAATATAGACGGTGTTTCCTAAAAGTAAAATTTGTATGAAGATCACATATTATAAATCTAATTGACCAGAACTCAGTCAACCATCATATATAATAAATATATATTTATTATAACTATATTAAAGTTACATATATACATAAATTATACCATATGTGATTTACTTGTTTTATTTTATTCCACTTTTCATAAAAATTACATGTTTATGTAATGTTTTGGGTAATAACTGTTTTGTTTTTAATATATTTTATGATTTTTATATTTAGCCACTTAATATCACAATGTTTACAAATTAACCATAATTTTAACCATGATATAAATATCATATAAAATCATTATATATGTATATGCAGTTTTCATGAAAATTAATATATATAAAATAAAATACAACAATCATGGAGATGATAGTTCATATGTATAATTGAATGGTATTTCATTTTTTATAGAATCAAATGAGCTAAAAGTAAAATATATATTATCATCCCAAAATATTTTTTTCATAAATAATAGATATTTAATTAAACCAAACAACAATACCATCTATGTATGAGGTTTATCATTCACATAACAATCATAGTGGGTAGTCTTTAGTACAGACAGGAGATATTACAGTATTCTAAAAATTAGATTATTAGATGTTATGTTAGAATAAATAAATGAGAAAGAATATTAATGTCATATATATATTATATAAAAAATAATACCTTCATGATTCCCATCCATTTTAGGTGATAGTGACTAATCAAATGAAATTTATTCACGAGGCATTAATTTATCAGAGAAGAACAATGACTTCGTAACAACTTTGATGGAAGTGGAAATTGTTTTATGTAATTACTATAAAAATATAAATATAAATAATATATTTTGGTTATTATATCCTCATTTTATAATAAAAATTTTAGTAGTAAGATGAATATATAAAATAAAAAAACTACTTAATTAATGCTACATGTTCTTCAGATATTCCTGTTTGGTTTTCTCAAAAATACTTCCTAGGTAAGAATTATATGAAAACTATGTATTATAGTATGAGAGGAAGGATGTTGAGAATTATTTTTCCATTAATATAATAAAAAAATGGGGTTGAATATGTGCATAAGAGACTATGTCTGTGTCCTTTTATAAGTGGTGGAGAGGAAATGCATTAAATTTTGATATATAAATATGTTTTCTAACATCTTCCTTATGTAAAAGGTTCCCATGTAGTCCTTTATATATCATTATAGGTTTAATGGTATAAATATTTCCATCCAATAGGTTATGGACTATTGTATTTGTAAGAACCCATTTTTTCACTCAGGTATAGATCATTAAATATTCTTATAAATTTTGGCTTTGGACCAAATATGAATACATAATTAATTTTTAAAAATTCCAATGGTATTCAGGGACTTTTTGGATAAAAAAAACATCATTTTGGAGAAAAAATATCTGTACTTGGTTTAGAGTATACAATGTGGATGATTTCTTTTTTCTAAAAGAGCCACCTTGCACTTTTGGAACACGGTCATGTGTCTTAACAGTGTTAACCCCTATTTTTCCCCAGTACCCATGAATGGCTTGTACATGTTTTGATAAATTGTTCATCCAATCCTATTGGGAAGAGTTTTCTTTCATGATTTGCACACAGTTTGTCAAACCATGAGTAAAAACCATGTGCATGCTCATTTTATAGAAAAAAATCTACTTTTCAGTTACTGAACTATTAATCCAACCCTTCCACCATAATGTGATAAAAAACAATATTAACCCATTTCCCTCTCAATTTGGATATTTTTGAAAAACTGCTCTAGGGATCAAGTGATCTCCATTTTCTGACATCTAATTGAGCTTCCATTTATCACGTTGGATGTGAAATAGTAAGTAGTCATGTCATATTTTTACACTACTCTTTTCTCATGCTCTCGACCTAGATATATACCCATGTGAACATTTTTCACATTTTCTTATATCTTCTCCAATTTTAGGAAAATCAATAGATGACACCGGTGGAAATGGATAAAACAACCAAATTGTGGGTGATATATAACTTTTCTCTTATGTTATTTGTTTTTTGAATGTTTGTGTGGCACCCACCGATTTCATCGGAAGCCATTTATTAAATTTTAATGTCATGATTATACATGTTATAATTTTATGGTTATAAAATTTCTAAATATTTGATTATATAATAGTGGTTACACCCAAAACTGAATCTCCCTCATGTAGAAGGTTATTCCAAATTTTGGTTCTTACGGTTTCATCATTTTTGAGACAATGTTTGAGTGTGCCTTATCTTGACCTTTCTAACGGTGAGATTATCGATAATAAATGACTTAGTATTAATGAGAATTTCATAATGTAATTTACAATGTATAATAAATAATTGACCCAAATATGGTATGTGTTTTCAATTGATAATTATGTGAATTGTTGAATGGAATGTATATTAAGTATACAACTTGGACATTTTAAAATAGTTTTAATAAAGGATACATGTCTGTATCACCCCAATCCATATTTATTGAAGGTAGAGTAGTGAACCTCTTAAATTTAATATTCCATAATTGTTATGGATGACTTGATTAATAGGTTACAATGCTACATGGAATATCCAAACTAATGGAAGACAAGGCTTGAACCAAATGAATGATTAAATGATTACAATATCAAAAAGTAATGGGCAAAATCTATCTCACATTAGATTCTGATAGGATAATACATTGGGACTCGATAAACCCATTCAGATTCAAGGATGTGCTTTGCTTAGGTTGATACCCACCAAAACTATGCTTCTTATCTGTTAATCGAATGCCCAGAATACTTCTATACGGTCCTTTTTGTTATTACAGTATAACTCGGATACACTCCTTTGATCTAGCTTTGACTTGTAGTTCCTTGATGAAATCCCATAGCGACCTATATTTTACGAGTCTCGTTTTACATTGATTGATCACCTTGGACTCAGTACGGGTCATATTTTTCAATTCCTTGGAATGCACTTCGTGGAATACACTAAACCCCATTGATATACTCATATACTACATTGATAGTTTTCCATGAGATCTATATTACATTGTTAGTTACCCTATAACTCCCTCAGTAGGTTTAATTTTCAGGTTTCCATATTATTTCTTGTGACCGTTAATGCATATACTATTAGGAGGGGATGTCAGTGATTTCAATGACTAACATGACCTATTAACATTAAATGTTAATTTCATAATTACTATACTGATTACATATTAAGATACCAGAAGTGGTGTCACGATCCACCATTAACAAGATGAGGTAATAGACAACAAACTGCCAAACCCTTCCTTCTTCAAGTTGAAGGAGATATAATGACCCCAAATCCCCACCTACAATAGACCCCAAAGTTGCGACTAGAAACAAGGGTATAAAATCACACATAAAAAGGAATGAATTTTCCATTTTATAGAAAATTATCGGTAGATAAGATGGTAAATCATAAAAAAGTCCAAAATATGATAAAAAATTATTCTCAACAATCCATTTCCATATGCATGTTCAAAGTGAAGTCATTAAAAAAGTACCACAAAACTCTATAGGAAGTTACAAAATAAATATAAAAGAAGCAACAACAATCGTCCTGATATCCAATAGAGTAAATCTTGGAAGAGTCATTTATGTCATTACTAAAACCTAATAGTAGTTTTATATTACTTGGTTGAATATAAATGTATAATCACTAGGGAAAACTATAATCCCTTGTCTATATGTCAGGATGCATCCTAACTCCCTATGAGAAAGGTATATATAACAAATGTCCTACCTAGAAAACAATCCACCCAGCCTCATCATGGAAAACTCCCCAAATAAATCTATTCATGTAAAGTAATATTAACAACACATAAATTTTTTTGTACCCAGACCACTTTACCACTAATTTTTATGACATGCTACAAGTCAGACCTCCCCCATAAGTTCCATTATTGTCCCGCTACCTCAAAAACAACAACCTTGTGGGCTATCCCATCCATGTATCCTGCTCAAAAACACCAGGGACACCACAATCACATGTATCCCCTCCCACAGACATCTGTGCAACAATATCCACTACGACGCCAAACAATGCATGGCCCAAAACAACCACTGCCACACCCAAGTCTCATGGGTCTCATCTCAAAGATGATTGGGATATAATCTTACCCGCGTACACCGTGGACAACTAAAAATACACAACCTTCCCAAAGATTCATGGTCCATAATGAACCATAGGTTGTTACAGTCTGCACAAAGATCCTTAGGATATAAGGGATAGGTATCAGAAAGGAGATAATAACCTTCCACTCATATGAATGTTGAAAAAAACACCATCCCCCGTGAAATGGGGGGGGTTGTACAATGTTCTCAACATGGGTGGGGTGCGAATAAGAAACAATAGAACTAAATTTATTTGTATATCTATACAAACATACATCAAAACCTAATGGTTTCAAAACAATCCCATGCACAAACACCCTCATTACTATTCATTCATTCAAAAACACAATAGCCACTACCAGAGCCAAACTAATTCTAGAAAACAAATCAAAATTGTACATGTTCTTGTAAACACATTAATGTGATCAATTTAAATTATCTTTCACTACCTTGAATATAAGAGGAATAGACATAAGCCAAGGAAGGAAAAAAATAGCCAACCAGCAATTTAGGCATTCATACCTGGTTCTCATATAATGTCACAACAATAAAAGGTATTTGTGAGAGCCCTCAATGTACAGTAACAAAACAAATCCATAAAATATCCCCCCATACTACATCAGATACAAAATCCAACAATCGAACAATTGGGGATCCCATCCTCATCCACATTACCCCACATGCATCATTCATAATAACAGTTTTTATTTCCAGAATAGAGCCAGTGTGTTTTCATATTTTACCACACCATTTCTCATGTTCCTTCTTCTGATTGTTTAACCTAGGTGATAATAAAAGTAATATTATTCAATGGGAATTCAGTTAATCAACCATGTTTTTGCGATAAATCTATTTCCATGTTACAGCCATTCAGTCACAAGATTATCAAGAAAAAAGAGGTTCATTATTGGGCATGGAAGGACCACCAACGACCAGATTTTGCAGTGTTCATAATCCTATATAACACTAAAAATAATGAAAAATATAAAAGAAATATAGAATAAACATCATCAAAAACACCCATTCATTCTTTAGATTCTGCATATTATCTTTGTTAAGGGTTGGTTTTGTCCATGTCTTGAGGGAATCATTATCACACATGCCCTGTATGATACACAGTAAAGAGAGATGAAGGAAAGACCCTACATTTTTGATCAAGTATTGACGTTTCCTCCTAACGCAAAGAACTTTGGTCATGCAATCAGTAGGAAAAACACCACAAGGGATGAGTAAGAAGGGCTCTCAAACAGGTGCATGACTCATATTGGGATGAAGGAATCCAAACGCACCATGGAAAGGAAAAAAGAAAATTTGGAATAAGAAGATACTCAGTTACAAAAGGACAAATCCTAGTGTTATGGGATATGAAATCTTGAAACACATTAAATTTGGATCATGGTTTCTCCACATGGTTGGGGGGTTAGACAAAATGGAATTAATTTTCATTAAATAATTCTCCTCAGAGATGTGTTTGTAATGGATATGAGTTAATGGATATCCATTTAATGGAGAAAACACGTAATTGGGGTGATGGTGGGAAACACAAAAATGGTTTGATAGGCTTGAAATTTTGGTAACTCCTAGGTTTCCCCTATCTTGGGAGTTTAAGTTATCTTTTACTATCATTAAAATTGTGTTGGAACACATTACAAGGATTAGAAAACTAAAATAAGAAGAACATTATAGGATAATAGTGGATGGAAACCCTGACACTGCCCACCTATGGAACTCATAGGTGGCCCATGGTGAAACCCATAAAATTACATTTTAGCCTTCATGGATCACTGATGAGTTCTATGATGCACCAAATACAAGATTATAGAAAAGTAATGGATGAGTAGGGTGAAGTCTGTTATATCATATACCACTCAAACTATTCTAATCCTCAATAATCCATGATTAATCCCGATGAAAAGAGAGGGGTCTAAACAAAAACCTCATGAGATACCTCTCATGGTCAAAACACCCATGTTTTGTTAAAACCTAGAATGCCCCATGACATATAATAACACCTCTCACTCATCTATCTCCTTAACAACTACAGATAGTCTACTGCTTCACACAGATACCTCATTAACAAGTATGAACACATATCCCTCATAATAATAATCTATAGAAGCACTACTCCTCCTCTCCATTAACAAACCACAGAAAGATATAAATGTTATACCATCGAGAAATATGTTTCAGGGAGTCAATTTATCCATGTCCAGATACTATCCACTTTTGGTGGCACTGACTCCCCCACACAGGATTAATCACATCAACCATATTGCATCTTGATTGGGGATCATTTCTTCCACTCCCTAGAATCTAGACTCATCACACACATTTAGAGATCAAGGGAAATGACCCATATCAATGTTATAAAGGTCAATAATTACATCACAATAGAGAATAAAAAAACATTGAACAAACAAAAAATAGCTCTAGGTAGTGGGCGTGCATATGTGCCAACCTTTTCTAGGTAACCTTTTTGAGGAAATCATGTGTCCATAACACATTAACCATGGGAATGGTTTGTCCACGAATAACATTCTCTGCACTGACCTCAATCCTCACTGCTCTCTCCGTGATCATAGTCTCATCCCCTATATCCAACTCTCTACAGTCAAGGACATATGATTCATGGTGTAGATATCAGGAAAGCTTGGAGATATGGAAAACGTTGGGAATCCTCAGTAGCTGCAGTGGTAGCTAAATCTCAGAAGACACTTCACCGATTTACCACAAAACCTTGAATGGTATAACGAACTGGGGATAAATCCTACTTTGTTAGATGAACCTCTGTTTCCAACGCCGAGGGGAGACATTCAAAAAAACATGGTCACCGACCTCAAACCCCATGGGTGTCCTTCTATAATCGGCCTACAACTTCTTTCAGTCATATGTCGCCTTCATCCTCACTCGTATAAGCTGAACGTTCTTTTTCATGCTCTATACTACCTATGGATATGGAAAACATTCATTCGCAACCTCTATTCAGCACACGGTTGTGCGACATGGTCTTCTGTACAATATTTTGAAATGAGGCACGCCAATGGTAGAGTGAAAACTATTGTTATAGGAAAACACTACCAGAGGAAACTATCATACCCACAATCAACCAAATTCCAAAAAACATTCCCATATAATATCCTCTGATTTATGGATGGAATACTCTGTCTTCCCATATGAATGGCGGTGGAAAGAGGTGCTAAGGAGTAGGTGGTTTCCAAAAGCGTGTTGTAGTTCCTTCTAGCCATGTGAGGTAATCCCTGTCTTCAGATCCTAGAATATAAAACATATAACTCCATGCAACCACACCACCTCATCCATGTACCATTGTGCTAATGCATCCCCCACACTCGACCCCTTCATCTCTAGGAAGTGTGCTGATTTTTTCATCTGGACAAAACTATCGAAATGGTATCCCACCCTCCTTGAACCCTTGGTAGTCCCAAGATGAAATCCACTGAGATGTCATCCCACATCCACTTGGGGACATCTAAAGGCTTAAAAAACCTCATGGGACGTGGTTTTCATCCTTCACCTAGTGAAAAACTAGAAACCATTCCTCAAACATATCCACTGCCCGTTTACCCCAAGCCACCTAAACTGACCCTTCAAGCCCTGGCACATCTTGGAAACTCATGGGTGTACTACTAGGGGTGAGATGTGGAACACACAAAGTACACTATTGCAAATATTCCCTGGGATTATGAACATTTCATGGAATAACATCTGATTCGGACAATAATATGACTATTCTTCTAGATAATTCCCCTAGCTAACACGAGTGTGCATCACTTCAACCTCTATGTCCCCCCTAATACTCATCCACCTGATGCAATGAAGGTAACTATATTTAATTCTTGAATAGGATGCATATACCATTCTCTACCCTTTCATCTAGGTGTATGGTAGCCAACTGCTACATCACCTTCCATGAATCTACTTGTTATCAAACTGCATCCTTCTATGTATTCCTACTCAAAACATTGGCCACTATATTCCCCTTAACATCTGTGTAAGAGGTCTCAAATTCTTAGTCTTGAATAAACTCCATTGACTTCCACTTCCGCATGTTCAAGACTTTTTGGATAATGATATACCTCAAAATCATCTAATTCTTGAAGACCACATTGCACTCCCCAATGTGTTAATGTCTCAACAACCTCAACATGAAAACTACAGATGAAAGCTCTAGGCCATTTATTGAATTGTTTATTTCATGGTGATGTAACTAACTATACTCATAAGTGGTCACTCCCCACCACAACATAATCACACACCCCAAGCCTAAGCCTAAAGCATCACATACCACTTCAAATGTTACCTCTTATTCTGGAAACCTTAACATTGCGGAACTCAACAATTTCCTTTTTAGACAACTAATGGATGTCCAACACAACTCACTCCCAACAATGTCCTAGTCATTCTTATTCAAGGATGCCAAAATTGTTGCAACTGAAGTGAATTTAAGAAAAAAACATCAAAATTAACTTGCGCGACCTAGGAAAATATGATGCTACACCAAATTATTGGTTTCTTACATGTAAACAACAATTTTGTCCTTCGACCAATCCACTTTTATTCCCTACTCTGACACCACATGTCCAATGATGTGCACCTATCGTTTCTAGACCATTAACATGGACAACTTCTCATAGAGGTGGTACTATCAGAGGACCTATAAACCATTCTTAGATTCTCTTCATAATCATCCTTTGATCTAGAGAATATTAGGATTTCATCAAATAACTAGACTACAAATTGGTCAAGATATTCACCGAAGACATATTTCTTGAACCCCATGAACACAGATGTAGAATTCGTAATGTCGAATGACATGACCATGAACTCAAAGATCCTATATCTACACATGAAAATAGTCTTCAAGATTTAACTATCCTTCACTCTCAACATGGGATCTCTTGACCTAATGTTGATCTTAGAAAATCGACCTACTACCTTCAACTATTAAAAATGTATTTGATCCTTTGGAGTTGGTAGCAGTTTTTGATTTTCCCCTGATTCAGCCTTCGGTAGTCTATAAACACCCTAATACCACCATATTCCTTATTTGAGAAGAATATTGGAGCACCAAAGGTGAAATTCATGGTCGGATAAAACCCATATTCATCAGGTCACCAACCTTGATCTGTAACTCATGAAACTCAGAAGGTGCCATCCAATAGGGATCCATTGAATTCAGATGGTCACTGGGATGCATGTTTATCATGAACTCTACATCAGGTCGAGGTTGTACAGTCACAACCTCTATCGAAAATCATCCAATTACTCTTTAATAACTCCCAGATCATCCACCATATCTATTTTTACTAACTCAACTGACAGCTTAGATAAAAAAGAATGAAGGGGACCTACTGACTGGCTGTCGTCCTGGAAACCCCGCTCACCAATGAAATCTACACACTAGCCACCCATATCTGAGAACACAACTCTTCTCTAGAAGAAGTCGATAATAGATTTTACTGAGAATATCTAGTCAATTACTATGAGGACATCGTATGGATGCATTTGTAGAAGGAAGAGATCCCCACAAGAATAATGTGTCCCTAACATCAGTCTGCATACTTGATCAACATCAAACATGCCTATATAGCACCCAACTTGCATACTCATCACCAGGGGAATGGAGAGTATCTAAATTAATAGTAAAAATAAATAGGATAGAATAATTTTATCAAAGTATTTCTAATATCTTTAATCCAACAAGGCACAAGAAAATTACTCAACAAGGTGATTGTACCTAGAACGACATGCTATCCTACTAGAACTGCTACCTCTACGACATGAAACTACCCCTGCCCAGCACATCTACCCTTCAATTGTCGGCCACCTCCTTGAACACTCCCTGGTAGAGGTCCATAAGAAGTTCCATATGGTTGTCCTCCTCATGAAATGTTGGATATTGGAGGAGTGGGAGATCATTTTTCTTGCAATTGCTACTGAAAATGCCTAGCTGGAAAATACTTCTAGTGAGGTGGGCACTGAACCTTCCCGCCTTCAATAAAAGCAAATTGTCATGGTAACCGATTCCTAAGGTTCCCATAACATCAAAAAATAAGGCATCTTAGTATAAGGTATGTAGGTAATGGGAAATGGATCAGGTGATTTAAACTGGAACAACTGGGTCCTTCTCCCCATTAACCAAATCCTGGTAGGACATGATGCTGGAGGCATGCTACTAACAACCTTCCATTTTGACAAACCTAAATGGTTCCACTGTCATAGAACAACTCCCATTGTGTTCATACTCTCCACCACTTCAACATTCATCTGGGCCTCCATGTACGTCGATAGAGTGACTGGAGTAATAAAATACTGAAGAGAATGTTAAAGTGCCTCCTCTAAACATATCGCTCGAGACTCATCATCTAGAAAGAGGTCAAGAGAGTAACTAAGGAGATCCATTAACCTGATCCCCAACTATATTACTGACATTATCCCTTTTTTGAAGGAGAGTATATCTTTCCCCAACTCAGCCTTCATTGTAGAAAAATAGAATTCCACCCAAAACTCTTTCTCAATGTCAGTCCACAAAAACAAATTCTCCATCCACTCTTTGAGGTAGAGGATCTACCATGGACATGATGCACCCCTCATCTTATTGACTTCCAATGAAACCCAGTACTCTCTCAGTGAATGAATCAAATTAAATGTGATCCCCAGCTCCTCAATCTAGCCATCTGTCTCCATGTCAGATATAGTTTCTTCGTACCATCCAAGGGGTTGTCTTTTTCAGGAAGGTAGAGTCTTCTACACAATTAATCATCTTCCACATGGCTAATACTTATTTGATCAACCAGATCAGCGTGCTGGGTCACAATTTCCCATACTAGTCATGGACATCATTTAGGTGCCATTACTACAAGGTAAACACAAAATTATTATGCCTGAGTTGTGTATATGATTCAATTTTAATTTTAATTATTCATTTTATTTATATTAAAATCCTAAAACACACATGAAAAATATGAATAAATTTCATTATGATTTAGGTTCCTTTCATGGGATCCCAACCCTAAAATCACTATACTATCACATGGTCATTATTTCATCCCAGAGTCCTCATATCGGATCACTGGCGGCCCAAAAATCTCATATTTTAGCTGGTCTTCCTAGGCCGAATTCACAAACCAAATATTTCATAACACTTTTTCCCTACGATCCCATGCAATCATCACTGTTCATAACCCCGAACTACATACTATCTCTCAATCATCAACTATGATAACATTATGGCACTACCCTCATTCACTATGATGATGGAAGAGACAAAAAATAGCCAGACCCTTCCTTCGTGAATTTGTATGAGAGATAATGACCCCCCGAGTTCCACCTTCAATATGACCAGTAGTTTTGACTAGCACCAAGGGTATTGAATCAATATTAATATGGAAGGAATTAACAATTTTATAAATCATGATTGGTAGGTAAAATGGTAAATCCCATACAACCCATAAATCTAAAAAAAGTAATCACTTCAATCCATTCCCATATGCATGTTCAAAGTAAATTGATAGAACAAAAAGTACAAGAAAACAACATAGGAAGGTACAAAAATAAAATAAAAGAAGAAACCACAACTATCTCAATGTAAAATCTAGTAACGTATGGCATGGTCCTTAATATCCTCCTAGAAACCTGAATGTAATTTTATATACATAGGTAGAGTATATAGGTATACTGATAAAGGATGAAATAATATATTCTGTACAAGTATGGAGGCATTCTGATTCCTCAGGAGAAAAGTAGACATAACCGAACCATCTAGGAAAGAAAATATCCCCCCAGCCTCACCAAGGAACACTCCCCAAATAACAGAAGTCATGAAAAATTATAGTAATAACACATCAATGTTTGGAAACCCTGCCCCACTTTCACACTGGTTATTTAGGACATCTGACACATCATACCTCCCTCATAAGTTCAACTGTAGTGTTGCTACTTCTCTAACAACCACCTTGTGGGATATCACAACAAAAAATCTCTCCTGTAGTCACCTAGTCCACCACAATGACAAAAATCCATTCTCATGAACACCTGATACACAACAACAACATCCACTCCTGAAGACACCTAGGACAGAATAATAGCTACCTTTCTTGAAGACACCTGGGTTCATTCTGAATATTCTTGGGAAATAATCATACCCACACACACTAGGGCCAAAAACCACAACATATATTATTCTAATAGTATTGGGAAATAATTAACCTTAGGACATCACGACCTTCCCGAAAATACTTGGGATACATGGGAGATGGAATGAAAGGATCTAATAAACATCCACTCATAAAAATGTTGGAAAAAACACCCTCCCCCTTAAATGTGGGTGTTCGGCATGAAGTTCTCCACTTGGGTTGGGAAAAAATAAAAAACACAAGAACTATATTTATACGTATAGGTATAAAAACAGTTATACCATCCTAAGGGTTCAAAAAACCACCCATACAAAAACACCATCATTAATATTCCTTCATAAAAAAACACAATAGCCACATCCAGAGAACATCTCATTCTTGAATAAAAATCCCCATTCAACCCGTTCTTGTTATCATGTTCATGTGTTACATTTAAATAATCCTTCACTATTGGGAAACTAACTGGCATAACCACAAGCCATGGAAGGAATAAAATAAACATGTATCCATTTTAGCATTCAAACCCAGTACTCTTGTAATGTAAAAACAAGAAAAGGGATCTGTTAGATCCCACAATGTTTTAAGACCAAATGAAGCCCCAAAATTTGGCCTCACACATCTTTAGATCCACATGGAAAAAATTGTACAACATGGGATCGCATCCCCATACATGTCTCCCTACAAGAATCAAGAAGTATAACAGTGATTATTAGCTGAATAGATCCAATGTTTTTTCAGATTTAACCACACAATTTTTCCTTTTCCTTCATTCCGTTTGTTTATCTAGGGAGATCACATATAGATTCATATTCACTGGGAATCAATTTAATCAACCATATTTCCATGATTAACATATTTCAATGTCGCATAAATTTAATCACTAGACTATCAAGAAAACATAGGTTGATTGTGCTCATGTAAGGACCACCAATGACCACTATTATTAGTTTTTATAAGATAGTAAAACTCACAACATAAAAACTTATATAAAATAAATATAGAAGCAACATCAACAAACACATCCCTTCATTATTTATATTCTGTTTATTTTATTCGATAAGGTTTGGTTTCATCCACGTCCTAAGGGAAGCATTGTCATACCCACACCGCATGATACACATTAAAGGGAGATGAATGGAAACCCCCTAGTTATATGATCATTGATAATTGTTTCCCCCTCTCTCTAAGAACTGTGGTTGTGCATAGAGTAGGAAAAACACCACAACGGTTGAGTGGGAAGCATTTATGCATAGGCATGTTGATCATCTCATTAAGAAGGTCTTGAAATGCATTATGGAAATGAATATATACAAGGGAAGTAGACGATCCCCAGTGATAAAATGCATTATCCTAGAGTTACGAGATATGAAACAATGAACAATTTTAATGGTAGATCATGGTTTCTCCACACAGTTGGGATGTTACACAAATTTGAATTTATTATTATTTAATAATTTTACACAGAATTGTGGCGATAATGGTTTTGATATAATTTAAATCCTTTAAATGGTGAAAACATGTAACACGAGTGAGGGTGAGAAACCTGGAAAAGTTGTGAAAATCAACATGTTTTGTTAACACAAAGGTCTCCCTAATCTTGGGAATTGATGAAATATTTTATGATCTTTAAATTTTTTTTGAACAACATTAAAAGGATTAGAAGACAACAAAAAATAAAAACATTACAAGGCAATTATGTAATGAATCCTTGGCCCCTCCTTTGGCACTGATAGGTGGCACCATAGTGACACCATTCCACTGACTCTACCGCTTTCCGGGCTCACGGTTGAGGTCCAGGATGTCCCAAACACTAGAATATAGAAATGTAATGGACAATAAGGTTCCAAGACTTCACACAAGTTATAATGAATATACATTTATATTCAGTTATAGTGTACTGCATCTTTTAGATTATATTCATGTTAATACACATTGCTATATTCCATTAAATGGTCTGGATGTCATAAACCACATTTGTGGTGGACCACTTTTATATATCTAACACACTCTATAGGAGCCATTTGGTACCTAGTGTATATTATATGGTTGAAGGAGTTGAATAATGGAAGCATATAGCTTCAAACACATGATTCCGTATTGTTTAGGATGAATCTTGATAGCAGATGACAGAGTTGGGAATCGAGATGCTTAAAATAGTCATTTTTTGTTTTATATTATGGAACATATCATATAAATTTTATTGTATCCATTATTAAATGATTTATAGAACCATTTTATTACATCATCACTGTTTCAGTTGATACATGTATGGTAATTATCGTTTACCTACTGCATCAGTTTGATTCCATTGTTTATTTATATTATTTATATTGATTCAACTAGTTACTTTTCATATATATTCCTTCAACTATTATACACTCTACTATTGATGGAATTGTCTTCCAACATAACCACCATAGGCCCTCGGTACTAGTCAGTTGCCTCTAGTGTTCAGAGAGATGCACTTGAGGCCATGTGGCCCACAGGTCTCAGGGAACCTGTTAAGTGGAATCTGGGTCCAAGACATCACAATGTGTTGTAAAAGATGTTTTATATTCTTTCATTACTATTTTCATTCAATATATTAGATAATAGGAATTCATGAGACATAGTATGAAGACATTCTTAGGTATTGGGAACCCATGTTCAGGGAAAAAACAATGATTCCTAAATTATAATTGTTTTTCTCATTTTTCCTATTACATTTGATATTATATATACATTGGGTGACAAACATGTTGTGGGGTGTTGTTGAAATTAATGTTTTGATATTTATTTCATCTTTATATTAATGATATTATGGCATTGGGAATTGTTACATGCATCATTAAGGTCACCAGGAGTTCACATGTCGTGTAAATTTCAAATCCATATAGGTTCATTTAACTGCTTTTCATTGTCTGATATGCTTGTAATAGTTTAGTGATGATGTGATATTTACATGAACACATACTACAATTAGTTATGATTCCATGATTATTTTTCTATATTCATGAGGTGTGTTGTCCCTCACGGGTTGTGATGAGTTATTTACTGAGTTGATCCACTGTGCTATAAAAATGTGGTTGTCATTTCTAGTGATAGATCTTTGTGAACTGATTCCATAAATTGGATATCCATTATAATGTAAATATTTAAATTTAAAATGAATTTTTTTCAAATATTTATCTTTTAATTTAATTTATATGAATTTTTTAGTAGTGATATAGGAAAATAACTGAAAAATGACATGAAACTTATAATGATAACTTACATATACTTGGCCATCTAACATGGTAGTTTGGGTTGTATACCTTTGGTAGTGTGTATTCGTACGTTTAGTTCCTACTGGTGGAGCTGTCCATTCTTCTATTCTTGTTCTGAGGAATGTTCATAGATTTTTTAGATCAATTCCACTGCGACGCCCTCCTATTTTTTTCCAGGAAGGTAGTGATGATCATGTTCTAGACATAGTAGGCAATGAGATTCCAATCTTACCTCTACGAGTGCCACATGAGGAACCAACTATTATACCTGATCCAAAAACTGATTCAAATGGTTGTTATTATTTTCTATGTCTTATAAAATATATTAGTGGTGCTCCATTGGAGGCACATATGATGGTTGATCTGACCCATGAGCTCTAGTATCACCATCCACCTACTTTTTCAAGGGATGATGGTTCTCAGGATTTTGATTCATGGATAGAGGCTATGCTACCTATCATTGATCATCTAGAAATGCCTCTACATAGTATAATCATGAATTATACATACACACATTATGATTTGACCCATATTTTGTGGGATTTGGTTACCCTGGCTGGTCGTCATCAGGGCATGTTATGGGATTATTTATAGCGTTCCTTTTATGATCACTTCATTCCTGAGGATTTAAGAGCTAATAGAGAAAAATAGTTCATGAATCTCCAGGAGGTTTCTATATTAGTAATGGAATATTCAGAATGTTTCACTGATTTACAATGATTTTCACTACTTCTAGCATGTTATGAGCTTTCATGTACTAGATGTTTTGAGGATGGACTCATGTATGCCATCCGAACTCATATGAATTTCTTTCACCTTCCTAATTTTTCTGAAATAGTTAATCAGACCCATATCACATATCATATACTTAGGGAAAACAAGAGTACAAGGTTTAAAGGATTAGTGCCACGTCCGGCCCGTAGTTATTCCGGAGGTAGGAAACATTCTTTTGAGGGTTCTCTCAGGGATGTGGAAGCCATATTATCCAATTTTATATCTCGGTAGTGTTTCATTAGTGTGTAGGAAAAAGGAATAATAATCCTCAATGTGATAGAGACCCTATAGAGTGTTCCGCTTGAATCCATGTGGGTCATCTTCAGTGTTTCTGCAAGACCTATCCACCGGCTTTACGTGGAAAAGGATCAGCATCTGTTCCACCTACAATAGTGAGTTTTTTTGCACCCCATTAGTCAGGGAGTTGGAATAGCATTGGCATGTCTATCCATAGGGGAGGCCATGGCCATGGTTGTCCGATCCCTGATCACCAGCAGCACCAGCAGAGCATTAATGATCATAGTAATCCATCTACTGCACTTAGTTGTGGATCTGGTCAGTTGCATGCTTTACAGCTGAATCCAAAGGATCAGGATGTAGGATTGTCTTCTATACGAGGTACTATTCTAATATCCATCACTATTTTCTCCACTTTGGTTGATATATGTGCTTCATACAATTTTATTTATGCATATTTCCTCGAAATTCTTGGACTAGATATATTGTTTTACTATGGTGTTAATACACTCAATACACCATTGGGAATACAAATAGAGGGAATACTCCAGTGCACGGACTATCCCCATAAGGAAGGCTGTTACTATTTATTTTGGAATCTCCATGTCCTCGAGATGATGTGTTATAATGATATCATCGAGATGGTCATGTTAGTCCTCTATCACGCCTTGTAAGAATAAAAATGCCTTAGGGTCTCCATTACATCGATTGAATCTATATGGTACCTTTAAATGGTGAGTTTTATGTCTAGGCTATGAGAGTTGGACATAAGGACCATGATCTAGGTGAGGTGACCACCCATATTGCTAATCCTTTCATGGAGGATAAACAATTTCCTAAAACTATTTTCCCTCTAGAAGTTGATCATTTCAAGGATGTATATTTTGATGACTTTTATAGCTATCATCCTAAGAGATAGGTAGTGTATACAATTGATCTTGTTCCAGGAGTAGCAATAATGCCCATTCCTTTATATATAATGGTACCTACTGAGACTCAGGATCATAATCAGTAGATAATGGATATATATGGAAATGATTTATACATCCTAGTATATCCTATTGGGGTTTCACTTGTGCATTTCTCCAAGAAGGAAAAAAGAACCTTACATCAATGCATGGATTAATGAAGGATGAACTGGGTTAAGGACAGTAATTGGTATCCACTTCATAGAATAGATGATCACTTTAACCATCTCTATGGAGCAAATGTGTTATCAATGATGGACCTGATATTGGGTTATCATCATTTTTGAGTCAGTCCATTAGACATATATCTTAAAACATTATATAGAAGGTATGATATGTATAATTATATGGTAATTACATTCTATCTTATGAATCTACATTCCATATTAATGACTTTGATGAATAGGGGTTTACACCCCTATATGGACTCTTTTCTTGCGGTCTTTTTGGACACAATTTTGATGTATTATCACACTTGTAAAGTACATGAAAAACATCTTGAGATCATTCTGAATACACTATGAAAGCTTAGGATTTAACCCATGATTTATATATCCGACATCTGGATCGAAAAGTTCCAATTATTAGGTTATATTATCTCATAATCAGGAGTTTTTTTTGACCCTAAAATGGTTAGTTATGTTGTTTCCTAGAAGATGTCCAATAATGTGTTTGATGTAATGAGATAAATAGGGCTTCCTTGTATTTAAGGTGCTTTATAAAAGACATTCCACATATATATTCACCAATAACTGGACATACAATGATTTTTGTTAATTTCCTTATGTCAGAATCCTGAGAGAATGTCTTTCATGAACTGAAAGCGAGGATTTTATCGACACTCATTCTATTTATTCTAGATCCTTTTAAAGGTTATATCAACTATTATAATGAATTATGAATTGGCCTATGATAAATTTTTAAGTAGGAAGAAAAATATTATTTTGTACGATTCTCTGTAATTGAGGCCTCACGAGAGAAGTTACCCAACACACAACCTTGATCTAGAAGATGTTCACATTGTCTTACATTGATGGAGACGTTATCTTTTTGGAGACCGCTTTGTGGTGTATATAGATCAAAAACTCCCCAATTATTTCATTTCATTTCAAGACCTAAAACTTAGACAATATAAATTTGTTGAATTTCTTTAATCATTTGATTTTGAACATGCTTATATGCCTGGAATGGGAAATGTGGTCTACGATGTACTAAGGGAGAAAACTCAAATGCATGCAGTACATGAAGTCAGTGATGAAAGGAAGTTAATGGCCCTCTTTTTATAACATCATACAAAGTTTCATGATAGTCACATGTTGTATTACTTATCTTCCTTAACAGTTACATCTTCACTTCTTGAGAAGGTGAAGACTAGGAAATTTAAAAATCATAATGGATTTGTTCTTTCGGAGTGAATATAAGGAGACAAACCAAATCCAAATAGGTCTGTGGATAAAGGCAACTTCATATGTATGCAATGAAATATCTGTGTTCCTATATATTTGAGAGTCTATTTGATGAAATATTCTCATACTTCTCATTGGACAGTTCATCCATGAGTCTCGTAGATGTATCGAGTTATGAGACACCAGTATTGGTGTCCTGGAATGAATGGCCAGATTGTATGCTTCATCACTTGGTGTTCAACCTACCAGAAGGTAAAGGAATAGCACCAGATACCTGAATGATATTTACATCCACATATATATCTAGATGGGAAATGTGAAGATGTTGCTATGTATTTGGTAGTCAAATTACCTTGGTTTTCGAGGGGTGGTAATGCTATCTAGGTAGTCATTGATCGAAAAAAGAATTTATTCAACTTAATTCTTGTATGGGATACAATCTCATAAGATGATTTGGGAAGATTATATGTCTATGAGATCATATAAAAACATAAGGATCCATGTACTATCATTTTAGAATGGGATGCTCTTTTCAATTCATGGTTCTAGAATTGTTTGAAAAATGATTTGGGAACCCAAGTGCTTCTAAGAACATATTTTCACCATCATAAAGATGGAATGACAGAGTGGATAATACATGTTGTAGAGGATATTCCATGAGTATGTGACCTCAATTTCAGTGGTTCATAGTAGAATAATACGCCTCTCATTAAGTTCTCTTATAATTACAGTTCTCAAGAGACGATTCAGATAGATCCTTTTGAGGAATTATATAGAAGGCCATGTCGTTCACCCATGTGCTAGATAGATGAAGGTGAGTAAGCCTTACAATGTCATCATCATCTTCTGGAGCCTTCAAAATAGGTTCTGAGTATTAGGAGGCCTATGACTACTTCTTAGTCTAGATATAAATATTATACTGATAATCATCAATGACCACTTCTGCTCGAGGTTGGGGACTATGTTTTTCATCAGATATCATATATAATGGGAGATAGATGGTTAAGGAAGTAGGGAAATTAATCATATTTTTAGTTCAGGATGATTGAAATTCTAGAGAGTGTCATGTTTGTATCATATCGGCTGATATTACCTTAGTGGTACCATTCCATGAATGATGTCTTTCATGTATCTAAACTTCAGAGAAATCATACTGACCCATCTCGTAGCATTGATACCAATGAATTTTTGTCAGATGTCGATGCTACCTTCAAGGAATATCCAGTACTCATCCTTGACTGTAGCACGAAGTCTCTTTGAAACATGTTTTTCCTTCTTGTGTGGGGGCTATGGCGGTATGGTCACGTACATAATGAGGCGTGAGAGATAGATGTCGTTGTACATTTCCAGTGTCCAAATATGTTCTCATACATTGATTCCTTACAATTTAAAGGAGAACTCATGGGGGGGTTCTATTAATGGGGGAAGACTGTATGTACCCAGTATTTCACTCATGTATGGATCCTTTACTATTCCGTCCAAGTATTTAAATTTTATCTAATATTGACGCATAATGGATTAGTAAAAGTTTCATGTATGTTCGCTGATTTATGGGAGAACAAATCCCATATTTTTTGAGAAAACAGTATCTAGACATTGTTTAGAGTATGTTCTGTAGGATTTTCGCATGGATTCCCTAACAATGCGAATAATGTTTTTTCAGATAGAGCCACCTCACACAATTGTTGCACATCTTTGCGAGCTAACCATACGTAGGACCATTTTACTAGTAACATGTTCATGGCTTACACACAGTTTTATCAAACTGTTCATCCAAACCATTTGAGAAAATCCATCTCACCTGGTTTTCAACCAGTTTAAAAAACATTGTGGACAAACCATGTGGTGGCCAATTTTCTGGGAAAATTTCTAGTTTTTTCCTTAATGATCTATTAATCCATCCATTACACTATAAAATGATAACCAGTGGTATTAACAAATTTTCATCTCTCTTTGGAGATTTTTAAGGAACAATATAGGGATCAAGATATCTCCTTCATTTAACATCTGATTCAGCATCCATTCATCATGTTGGATGTACAATGGTAACTAATCGATTCATCTTTAGCCATTCCTTTTGCCTCTTGGTATCTACCTATATATCGGTTTGTGATTTTTATTCAACTTTTCATAGATATACTCTAATATGACCCAAATGTGTGGTCGATACTAGAGGAGAAGGATTGTACAACCCTTAGGTTGTGGGTATATAACTTATCCCTAAAGATCATTATTTTTTTAATGTTTGGGTGAGACCAGCAAATTTTTTAGAAATTCATTTAATAAATTTACATTAATATTTTTATACTTGTTAGAATATTATTTTTATGATATTTCTAAATATGTGATTATTTTTTAAATGTTAAACCCATAACTCAATCAACATCATGTCGAAGGTTATGCCATATTTTCTATTTTATTGTTTCGGAAAATATTATTCATTGTTCAAGTGTGCCTTTTCTTGACCATTCTAAAGGTGAGTATTTCAATAATAGATGACTTTTTATTGATGATAATTTTATAATGGAATTAACCATCTATGATTAACACTCAAACCTCCTATGGTTAGTTATTTAAAATTGTTATTATATTTGAATTATATATTGGAAAGTATACTAAGTACATAACATGGCCTTTTCAAAAGAAATTTAATAATTGTTACTTATCTGTTGAAACCCTTTCTATATTGATGTAATGTAGTGGAGAGAACCACAATATTTTAATATTATATAATGGTTAATAATGTCATGAGTAAATTGTTTTAATGAAACATTAATGATACAAACTAATGGAAGTCAAGTCTTTATCCTAATGAATGATTATATGATTGAAATTTTCAAAAGAATGGACTTACTCGATCTCCCATTTGATTCTAAGAAGAGAATACCATAGGAATCAAGAACCCTGTTACAATTAAAGGATGTAGTTTTCATAGGTTGATACCCACATAGACTCTAGTTCATCTATATTCCCCATATACCAGATATACTATAATAGTGTCCTTTTCAATATTACAGGATATCTCAGATACACTCCTTGGATCCAACTTCGACTAGTAGGTGCCATGGTGAAATCACACATATCCATGTCTTTACATAGACCAATTTTACCTCAGTAGATCAAATTAGTCTCACTAGGTGACTTATTGTGAACATCCATGGATTACACTCCTTGGATTACACTCTGACCACTTATCTAGAATCAGATACTATGAACTTCGCGTTCTGTGAGATCTACATTACCATGGTTATTACCATAGAACTCCCTTACTGGATATCATTTTTAGTGTTTCTTGTAATGTATTGTGATCTTCACTACATATAATATCATGAGAAGATGTATGTTCTAGATATGCCTCATGTGGAATATTAACATTAAATGGTAATTGCTTTATTATTGAATTGGTCACATTTTCAGACATCATCTAATCTATGAAGATGGTAATTGGGTATTTAGTTACATTTAATTGCTTTCATCACATTTTATATACATTCTTGCACACTGATATATTCTTTTACATGGGCCTAATGTTATAGATATCGTCGGTGGTGGCCCACTGAGATTTTTCTCACACACTAGCAGGGGGATGTTTTGTACTAGGATTAGATTACAAGGTTTCAGGTGTTGAGAAAGGGAAGAATACAACTTCAAACATTTAATTTCTTGATATATAGGATGGATATTGATAATAGATGACTGAGTTGCATCTCATGGTGCACGAAGATGTACTTGTTTTCTTTTTTACATTGTGGAACATGTTAGACCTATTCTAATATATCCATTTTTCTAATTTTTTAGTGAAAGGTCATACATCATCATTGTTTCTGTTGATATATAGATGGTTATTCTCATTTACCTATTGCATATTTTTTCTTCTACTATTTATTTATATTATTTACTTTTCTTATATTGTTTACTATTATACTATATTTCTTTAGTTTTGTTACACTTTTCTAATGAGTGGATAGTCATCCCACAGACACACCCTAGGCCCTCGTGGCTAGTGGGCAACCTCTGGAATTTGGAAAGATTTGATTGAAGCTATACAACCCATTGTGCTCGGGGGACCTGTTATGTTTCATCTAGGTCCGAGAATTCATATTATAGTCCATTTTAACCCTTATCATTTCAGATTAACCCTCTATATTACCATTTAGACTGTAACCACTATAATTATTTCTTAAAATTTCAACAATGCTTTTTGTCAAAAATTATGTTGAAAGTAATATGAATTATAAATTAATCTGAATAAAAATATTTATTCCATTTTTCAATATTACAATCATATGTGAGAGAAATTTTATTTTAAAATTAATCTTACATATGTGACAAAGAAGCAGGTTTTTAATGAAAAAATTTCATATTGTTTACAATGTTTTTGTAAAACATGTCTATATGAAATTGAATATAATAACCAAATATTATTAATTTATTTATGATTAATTCAATGTTATTCTCAAACAAATTAAATTTTTTATCATTGTAAATTATATTTTGGAAAATGTATTTTTTAATAAAAACATACAGATAACTATTCATTAAAAAATGAAACTTCTCAGAAAAATACAAAAAATTCAAAATATATAAATTATGATAATATGATTTAATAGAGAAATATTTTTTTAAAAATTTATTTTTTCAATGTATTAATAATTTTTTTAATAAAAGTTAACAAATCCAATAAAACCATTTTTTTTAAATTACAATTTTAACTGTAAAATTTGATTTATTAATATCTATTATTTATAAAACTAATAAAATTAATATTAAAAAGTATACTAAATATAAAATCTGTAAATATAATTGGTATTACTACCATGAAGTTATTTTTTAACGTACTAATGTAAAAAAAATGTTCCCATACAAATAGTTACTAATAGAATTATTTCCTCTTACTTTAAAATGATGTCTATTTTTATATCTAATAAATTGTTCTATAAATATTTTTTAATGCATGTGTAAAACATATATTCAATTTTTTTCTAATTTTTATTAACCTTACATTCCAAAATCTAGTTGATAACTCAGTTATTAATATTTAAATAATATGAAGTGTTCCATTTAAAATTACTATTTCATTTTTCAGGAGATAAAATATATATTTCATTTAATGAAAAATATATAAAATATTTAATTCATTATAAATATATACACATTACAATATATATGGGTGTTTCAAAAAACACTATTAAATTTAATTTCGCCCTATAATTTTATTTCATTCATCAATGGTTTTATATTTTTGTATAAAATCCAACATTATAAAAATTGATAGTAAATATTTATGTTTAAAAAGTGAAATGGATGCAAAAAAATCAACAAGAATAACACAAACTAGTTTCCAAAAGAGATTTCCAATGGTTGGAATTGAAAACATGCAAATTGAAGAGAAGACTTACATGAAAATACTTATAAATAGTGATATATAACATGGATCATTAGAATATGGGTGATCCATAGAATGTTAATGACCATAATGACATAAAGAAACGATGAGTGGAAAAGGTGGATGATATCTTGAAAATTTTTGGTAATAGTAAAAAGAATACATTTTAAGATTCATTTTAAAATTATTTGGGAAAATCACTTCCATCTACACTCAAAAAATACGATAATGTACATAATTGATATATTTTCTCATTATACATACAATTTCATCCATTTGGTTTTCCATAATGAATATTTACCTCATCTTACACTCTAATAGGGGAGGTTCTTTTTTTCTAGAGAACTAAATAACATCCAAATATTATGATAAACAATTACTTATATGTCTTGTTAAAAAATTTGAACAATACTTATAAATAATTAATAAATAATCATTTGGTGTTTTAATATCTTAATCTCTAAAACCAAATCCAATTTTAATCAAAAACCATTCAATAAATGTTAAACCATTTAGAATTTCATAAAATACTAAAATCCAAATGCATAGAAATAAGGTTTCTATATTTTACAAAATAATCTTTTAATAAATCCCCAAAACAAAAAAAAAGAACAAATTGATTGTCACATTCCAAACATGTGAATATATTCATCGTGTATTATCTTAAATCTTGGTAAGAAAAAAAAATTTCACAAAACCATAATGAAAACATTACAATATAGTCATTACACAAATAAAAACATATTTGTGGATTTTGTTCATAAATATTAAACTGAGCTAAACCAAATAATTTATTTCATTAACTATATTTTCCAGAAATCATTACTCTTTTTCATGGAAATAAATAATATCCAATTTATTATTCATATCCAACAACTTTTTTCCAAAAAAATTATCAATATCCAAAACATATTTTGGGTTATAATACCTTCAACAGAATATCACCCTCCATTAAATCATTTCACCAGTCCATCAGTATCATTTAATATAATCATGAAAATTAATAATGAAATACTTTTACAAACATTCCTTATATATATTCATATAACATAAATCTATAATTCCAATACATAAATAATTCATTCAACCAATTTATATTTCGATCCATTATGTATACATCATCACACTATTCATCAGAACCTCTTACCATTCATATTTCATTTAAATTATCCTAATAATCATAGATATTAGCATTACTCATAAATCCATGCTGATTTTTCATCATGGGTATTCCCATTATGTCATTAAATTGCATATTTCTAATATATTTCTACATTAATGGCATTAAAAAGTTATGATATCTTATAGAAAAATTTATTCTCATTCATTGTATTAATTAAAAATCTCATTTTCATTTTGTAGTTAATTTTATTCTATCTTTTATTTCCAAAGTGAACCAGATTGATGTTAATCAAGGAAACCACCATGAGAATTTCTTCCCAAATTCTCAATATTAAGGATACTAAATAATATTTCATCCATGGTCTCTCTACATAAATTCTAAGTGAACTAATTCATCATCTTCGTTGGAGAGTTTTTGAGTTGGTTAACATACATGTTTTTAAAAATGTTCCATAAAAACTGATTAGGCATAATCAAACCATCATTTTAAGCTATCATAATATTATTTTTATTATAATAAAAAATTCTTCATGAACATTCAATGACAACTAGGTACCATCTAATTACTACAATTGACAAAAACTAGAATTCATTTTTTTGGGATACTCTAATCCTAATGGAAAATCACATAGAAAAAAAATCATTTATGATGTCTAAATCATGAAATAATATTTGTGATTTATCAAACATTAGAATTATAAAAATACATTTACAATCATATTATATTTAATTTTAACATGATGGTTCATAATGATTTTGTGAACTAGAATCCAACAAAATTATTTTCACTAAATAATCATTTAAATAAAAATACATATAGAAATCCTCATGATTTGATGTTATAAAATTAATTATACATATAGTATTTAGAATAGATAAGAATCATATGAGAATATGATAAATGAAAAATAAAACAAAACCAAATAACAAATAAATATTTGAATAATGTAATTAAATTTTAGTTTATTCAATTTTTCATGATCCTTTACAGGTGAACCATTTATGATGAAATTATTATTATATTCTTCACATATATCAATTCATTCTTCAAGTTCATGTTCTAATAGAATCTATAGAGAATATATTATGTAATTTTTCTGTAAAAGTTCACAAGACTGAATGGAGAAAAAATAGAAAATGAATGAAATGATTAATTCATATCCATTAATTAGTTGAACAATTTAATGTCATGTTTTATTTGAAAGTATTTTACTTAAGAATAAAATAAATCATCATACTAAAATAATATAATTATACATAATTAGTTATGTAATTATTTTCGCACAATCTTTGTAAAACAATTTTCTATAAACAAATAGTTTCAACCATGTTTAAAAATGATTTAATAACATACTAGGTGAACAAAATTCATTAAATATGATTGTTTTAAAAAATGTGGGTACATTCTATTTGGAAGGCCAAATAACTATGAATCAAATTTTGAGTAAATCTCCTTACATTAGTTTTTTTCAATATATATATATTATGCATATATGGAATTCACATATAGTGACCACAAGTAACAATATAATGGTGTTACCATGCATATGAAAATTAATGATTGTATTCAAATATACCGTCATAATATAGATGATCATGCATGTATTAGGGATTTAAATTGTGATGAATGTAATACTCAACCTGAATTTAATAATTCTTTTGATATTTTTATTACTCCATGTGATGTTTCCAAACCACTTACTACGAAAAATGACCATAGTTATGACATCATAGATGTGAATGGGATTTCTAAAAACTCCGACGATATCAAAGGTAGTAGTGACGACGTATGATCCTATAATAGTTCACAAATAGAAATATTTGGATTCATTTTATCACCCATGAGGTTTGTTCAGTGACTATTATGGGTCAGGATTACAATGTGAATGATAGTGAAGGGTAGGTGCATGTTGTCTCACTATCTTTTGAATGTAAAACTTTTTTAGATCCTATTAAATGATATGTTTTATAACTCAACATCCTACAAAACTAAGGGAACATGAGAAATAAATTAAATGTAAAAATTTGGAGTCAAAAAATTCAGCGAAAAATAAATAAAAATAGAAACAAGTAACATGAACCCACCACTGATTTCAGAATATTACAATTAATAATGAATAATTCAGACTACCATTATCCTTGGTTCACTAGACAAGACAATTATTTTTAGTTTCCATAAGGCATAAATGAATATGTTGCTGAAAGACCCATTATATTTCAGAATTCTGTGAAGACAAATCCTTTATCTAAAAAAAATCAATAGACACCTATATTAAAAAATAGAATCCAATAGACATTATATAGTTGTTATCATTTAATTAACATTGGGAAATTATAAATGGAGAACCATGTGAATGATCATATAATACATAGCCCTATAATCTTATGTTCAAATTTATGTATGGCATGTTAAATTCCAGGAATGGAAACTTTGAAAATATAAACACATGACTATAATTTGATGATGAAATTGTTGGGGTCCTATTATTATTTGGAAGGTATGCATAAAATAACACTTCACTAGTTGGGTAATATATGAAATGATAATATATTTATATAATATTATTACTAGTATTTGTGATCATTAAACCTGTTGTATTATTAATAGAGAGAAAAAATAATATAGGAATTATGGTGTGATATTTTTTTCACATTGTGACATATACCACCAATATTATTGAAATAGAATTTTGTCACAATGTGGAGTAAGTTTTAATTGGTTGTGAAAAAGTAAATTATTTGATACGTTATGTAATGAACCAAACTTGGTTTCCATCAAACTCATATCCTAACCTGATTTGTCACATAATCAATGGGAATTCTCTATACCCATGGGTTGGTGACAAGCCCTCATGCATCAAATAAATACCGAGAGGGAACGATTTCACACAACCTCAACAATCCCATTCTATATATGTAATAAATAAAAAGTAAAAGCAGAAGACTAATAAGATATATATATGGCACAATTTTAATAAAACAACCAAATTAGAAAAAAAATAAAGTGCTAAAAACCCCAAAGGGAATGTCCGATTATAAAGGACCCAAAACAAAGATCTATATTAGAATATGGAATGAATGAAATTCTATAATCTCACATTTAGCTACAGAAATGGCTAACAAAATTGTAATTGCTTTACTGTAGCACCTTTCCATTCCATGTAGAATAAGACAAAAATTGTCTACACACCACGAAAGAGATGCATAAGGTGTGAGTTAACAAGATCAATAGGTTCACACCCCTATGTTACATATCAAATGCCATTCTAAATATCATATTATGCTCATTTTTAATTAAACATCGCATGATAATCAGCAATGTATTTTTATATAATATATGGTAAACCCATCCATTTCTAACAATTCTAAAATAAAATTATGTATATCATTATCAATGTACATTTTACATATCATTTTCTAAAATCATAAACATCCATATAATGGATAACATAGAAGGAAAAGAAATATAAAACAAAAGAAATGGTATAAAAATACAAAAGAATACTACAGGACCAGGTCATGAATACTCATACCACAATAATCACGTATACAAATTCAAATCATAGAACAATGGGATTTGGACATAGAAGAATACCCTCTGAGAACCCCCCACCAAATACCATTATAAGTATCCAAGTACAATGGACCTAGGAAATAGAATAATGCTCGAGGATAATACTACCTGATAATCACAAAAATGAAGGCATGATGGACACAAAATAAACCTTCTACCTATGTACCCAACGTAAACCACATGCTCTTTTCCACAATTATTTATGATTCCTTAAAAACTATTTCTATATGATTTCACAACTTCCATTTTAATCCCTCAAAAATACCAATTTTTTCTTCATTTATCAATAATTATTGAAAAAGATTTTTTTTATTGAAAACCCTTTTCAATCATAAATAGAAAATCTCATTCCCATTTATTATATGAATCAAATTGCAAACAAAAACAACTAGATCCATTATCATATTCTATGGATAGAAACTAAAAAGCTACAAAAATGGGTTCCTCATGCCTACAAAAAAATCCACAATCAATGATACCCAAAAAATACAATGAATACCCTATAGGAAAGTTCAAATCAATATTGATTCAATTTAGACTTCATTGGGTCTTTGTAATAGTGGAATCCTACAAACCTCCCAGATGAATTCCCACCTTACTACAACCAAATGATGAGAAGGCCTCAGGAAAAATATCACACAAAAGATCATGTAATTAACCATGAAAAATCACCAGGAAAACAAAATTAGATAAAAAAACCACCCAATGAAAATATCATGATCAAAAGATATGAAGGAACACTGATCTTAATTACCTGTGGAGGTGTACTGCAACCAAAATAGAGGACATGTTTCAGAAAGATCGATCTAGGTGGTGTTGTGTATCCAAAAATCTCACGGGATGATATAAAATTAATGATCTAAGAGGATTAGTGAAGGATTACAAAAATAATCTCTCATAAATTTATAAAATTGGATGCAGGCCGTTTCTCAATATGTAATAGAGTTACCCGCTCTGAAATCCTCAGTGTACAGATAGGCCAAAAAATTCCATCAAATCATATTTAAAATTTGTTTATGTAGAATGAACAATGTAAAACCACCATTCATGGAATGTAATATTTAATATAATGAATCATCATTCATAGATTGTACTAAACAACAATTACAGGCCGTATAACCCAGTTACAGAATATTTAATCTTCTAGTATCATGCAAAAAAATCTATTTAATTAGAAATTTTTAAAATATCTCTGACTTCACAATTATAGTTATTCTCTCAATATCAAAGTAGGTGAAAACCACATTTATGTTAATCGATTACCTAATAAAACAGAATATATATTTTATAAACACCCCCATTGTAATGACAATCCATCCACATAATGTCATGTGGGAGATGTAATCCCTATAAAGAAATCAATCCATTGCTCCCTCAAAAATTATTTTCTTTCCCAGGTCTCTTGAGAATATAATCCTTATTTACATAGATTTATGACAAATTAAATCAACGTCTCATTAAAAAATGTCACTTGAGATTAAACAATGTCATCTAATATCACATGAATAGAAGCATAAGGCTATAACCCCATTTCATCACAAATCAGAACAAGAGAGGGATTTGGATGATGTGTCTAGTGATGATATATATTGAAATCATCATGAATACCTATAATCTAAATCAGAAATTATCATCGATAATGAACTTATATGGGATGCTCAGTGACCTCTAATGGTCAAACATATCCAAGATCCGAATTTCCCATCCTTCCAATTTGATGTTGACCAAACAGATTAGAATCATTCAAGAAAACCATGTCACCTACAAAAATGTCCAAAGGTATGAAACTCCAATATTAATATGTATTTTATTATATCAAGGATATAACTAGTAATCAATATACATCCTAAATCATTATAGATGTTTCCTGAACAAATGTTGGTCCAAATTAAGACACTTAACCCACCTAATACCAATAAATATATAATCTGCACATGCGACAATACAATACCACTATTGGATCCATTCTAATTAATGAATAATAAATAATCTATTAAATAATATAATACTATCACAAATTATTATCACATGATCCTATTAAATTAATGACACAGAAATATAGAATATCCTTTAGAATCTGAATTAATTGCTCTGGTTGGAAATCTTTTAATGTATGGTAAGATGTTCTTAATTTAACATGAGTTCCCATTTACTATTGGAGACTCCATGATAACCTAGAGTTAAACGTCGGATCAATATCTAAAATAATTGAATATGTAATCCCATGAATCCTCAAAATATCATGCACATACATCTTACATGGATCATCAACATTATTAGATTATTTGATTGGTATTAAATTAAAGTCTTTTTTAACTTATCTACAACTACTCAGATATAAATCATCCCCATGGAATTTTCGAAATCCAACAACGATATACATAGATAAATCATCACATTTCTAAACTAGAATTGAAATACAATGACAGAAACCATAAGGTTTCAAGTTATCTTCTTTTATCCATTGGCATGTGTAATACTGAGACAGAAACTCTAGGATGTCACACATCATGCCCAACCCCCAAAATCACTACCTAATAACATAATACACCTTTATAGTTTCTAGATGAATGGATCATGAAGATCTATTACAATTAAACAAGACTAAACTCATCATATATTTCGGGAGAAGAATAATTTTCCCAAATTGAATCATACAACATGAAGAGGGAGACCAACACAAAAAGGCCTCCCCATAATAAACTATTTCTCAAGTATTCATGAACTCAATGTCATACTAATAAATCTTCAAAACTAACTCTACGATATATTATGAGAAATGAAATTTTTAAAAACCACACCACAAAAATTCCCCTTCAGTATCAAGATGATTGTGAGAAAAATCCCCACAAGGTTCCACTCATCTATCGATTTAAGAATATCATTGACGGTATATTCATTCTAAATGAATCTACAACAAAATTTATGTTACCTAGGATGTAATAGATATCAAATTAAATCATCTATTAGTATTCTACCCAATCATCTCAATATGATAATCATTTATTTCTCAAAAATGATATAACCCAGAATCTTGTGATCAGAAATGATTGTAGTCCTTTCCCCAAAAAGATAGTGCCATCAACATTTATGTGAATGGATGACTATATCATTCTATAAATAATTAGTGGTTTATTATTCTCATGTGGTTAATGATGAAGAGATACATTAAATACCATGTGGTAATCCGATATAATCACAAAAACCATACCAGCACCAGAAGTATTATAAAACACCACATATTCATTAAAAAACTCAACTAAGACCATAATTGGATCCAACATTAGAAAAAAATTTAGTTCATTGACAGAAGTATGAAACATCACATCCTAGGTGAAATTATCAACATTCCTAGTAATAGCAGTCAAACGTGACCCCAGTTTAGAAATATACTTGAAATCGTCAGTAGTATCTATCATGTCCATGGAATCTTTGTATCTGAATGAAATAACAAGGTTCCTTCACTAACAAAACAACACTTAACGTATCTGGATCAACTGATAATCCATGATAAAAAAATATATTTCCCAAGAACATGACATCTAATTAGATAATCTACATTTCCATGGAATTCCTTACAAATATCCACTTCTAAAAATTTCTAAAACCAAACTCAATTGGTGATGACCCTCACAATCAGATTTCGAGTAAAGTAATATATAATCCACAAACCCTACCATTAATGTGTTATATTATTTATTGAGTATCTGATTCATCATGGCCATAAATTTTGTAGGATAATTAGTCTGAAAAACTGAATTACAATATATTATTGATGGCAAAAACAACTACTCAATTTTGACATCAGTATATTAGACACCTAAAATTTAAGTCGATGATAACCTCACTGATGACCTATGATTTAAAACCACTATTCCCACTTAATCTTATCGAACAAATAATTTCACAAGGAAAAGTATATTTTTTCATAATTGTTACACAGTTCAACATCTAATTGTTCACACATAAAGGAAGTGATCTATCACCATTCTTGTCAAATAGAATTGATGTTGCCCAAGGTTAAACACTAGTGAGAACAAAACCATATTCTAAGAGGTCTTCCTACTAAATATTGTGCTCGTTCAGATCAATTAGATCCATATTATAATAATTTATTGATATTGTCTCTGTAATTTTCACCAGATCAATCATTAACTATACCCCTCACTTCGTAGGAAGACTAATGAAATCATCTCGAAAAATGACACAAAACACTTCAACAACAATGGTACGATTAGGAATAGATGCGACGTCATTAGGATCTAACACAATAGAATAAAAAATATATTTGGAGGGTAGGTTCTCAACAACATAAAATAAGGTCCCACTACCTCTAAATCTCACGAGAGCTCCCATTGGAATAATTAAAAGAATCATATTAATGATAACAATTAACCTCAACTCGTTGAGTGACAAGACAATCCATACAAATGATGATTCCAAATGGATATGGATCAAGAACGAGAAAATCAAAAATCAACACTATATCATATATCATTAATGAACTATAGTGAAAACTAAAATCCTTATCATCCATAAAAAAAATAAGATTATTTACTACATCTTGAAGGATATAAGTTTTTTTGGATAATTAATAACACCGAAAAAACATGTATATTTAATGATTGGGATTCCCCAGTATCAAATCTATAAGGCTAGTACCTCCTAGTTTTTCCAAACATGCATTAGCATCTGCCGGGCACTCATCTATTTCTTTAAATGCATCACTCACGAGGCCTATTGCTGGTGCATTGTAAAATTATAATATTCGGAATTCCCTTCGTAACATTTGGAGCTAATGAAACCTGGCCATAATGAGATATATTCATAGGTAGAATGAATTTCTTATGTGACCAACAAGTAAAAGTTTATCCACTTATTCCTGAGAATATGCGAAGTATATTTTTTTCATATCATTCTAGACTAATAGAATGTCATAAAAAATTACATGCTATAACAAATTATGGAGAGGAGGCTCACTGCTAAGACCGACCTCTACTACTTTTATGGTGATATTTCAACATCATCTTCATCCTATGCTCACCACTGAAGCTACCACTAGATGAAGGAGAATAGGTTGGAAATCCAACCTTGCTTGCCATATTCATTTCTTCAATGATATATATATATATCGTTGTCCAAATAGTTATAATGTTTCAACATGAACACATGTTTTCTAATATCTAGTCGCAAACACTATAGTTAATTCTCTAACTTCACCTAGTCATTCATCAACATATACCAGGAAAAATGGACTAGATTTGAAAAATAATTGGTTTATATTAACACTGAACACTCCATATATTTTATAGACAAAAAATCCTGATACCTTTAATGCATTAGTGAATCTAGAAAAAAACTAATGAAAGAACATGGTTTTAAAACACTTATAATCCAAGTCTACATGCCTATCCTCCATGAACATAGAGTCCCACCATCACTCTTCAGACCCATCGAGTCTGAATGTTGTGAACATTACCCTAGTGTTCTCTCTTGTATCTATACAGTAGAATATTTGATTGATACTATCTAGACAATCCTCCGACACTTGATGTTCAGACATCTATATAAAGGGTAGTGGTTTATCATGTATGAACTATTGTGATCAATCTCTCTCTCCTCCATCTCATGGTTGTACCCCTACAATAGTGTTCTAAAATCATGGTTTGTCCTGATCAACAACATGGACTCCTGGTATGATCATTATGATCGGATTAATATCTATAGGCGGGCTCCCTTATTGTGAATTTGTTTCACCTTCTTGAGGACCTCATGGATGATGTCTCAGAGCCATACTCCTGCATGCCAAAAACTAATAATTATCAGAGAAAAGAAAAAAAACACTTGTAAAAAACACATAAGAAAAAAAAATTATAAATAAAAATTCAATACTAGAGACACACATTCCAATGTCACATGGCATCTTGTGTCTTATTATGATAAGAGCTGGCTAGTCTATTTTCACAACATACCTCTCAAATCCCAAAAATTCAATCTCTAGTCTAAAATATTTCCCATGATATGGTCCCTTGATGTGATACCTCCATTGAAACAAATTTTTAAATAATTTACCAAGGTTTCCCACAAACCCCAAACATGGCCAAATAATTCACATTCCAGAAGGTCTCTCTCGATCCCCATGAGCTAGCAACAAGAAACCAAACATAAAACAATAAACTATATGGAACAATTTAACCCAACCCTAAAAAACAGATTGAATATATGTATTAAAAAATTGATGATTATAATATGAAATATATATTCCTTAACATTATGAAAACTAGGGAATAACAAAATAATTATAGTAGATAAAAACATTTATGTTCAAGTACATATATAAAAAAGCCGCACCAAATAAACTACACTCGATGATGAATAGATGATATCCCACCATATCACCACCAGCTAAACAACCAGCTAACATTACCCTCGCTACTTCACTATGTCGCCTTGCCATTCCCAACACTGGATGAATTAAAGAGGCCTACACAACAATGAATAGGTGTGTAGGTTATGATCTAATATGCTACATAGGATCCCACTCAGTTGTTCCATATCTAGTATCCTTACAAAAATCCATTTATTCCAATGTTAAGAAAATCTTGGATTAATAAGACGTAATATAGTTTAATAGAAAACATAGTGAACAATTCTGTTTTTCATAGTTATAATGAAAAAAATGTATATCTATTTCAATGAACAATTTCCATTTCCTTTTCCACAGTCATAAACATGATGATCAAGGCAAAATTACAAAGCCATGAAATACAAAATAGATGTACAAATATCATAATACTAAAGAATTCTCTGTTTCCACGTGAAAAATTACTCATACTAGTATAATAAATATCAAAAATTATGATCTTAGATAAAAGTGAAAAAAATAGATAGGAATAACCCATGAGTAAACCCCAAAAATGTCATTATTGGTCTCCTATTACAACAGGCATATGAAACAGGTGAAATCCCCACAACAAACTTCATTCATAATCTCAAAACATTGGACAATAGCCCCATGCTAAATAATCCTCCTATATACCTAAGGTAGACCATGTGTTTTTTTTCTAAATATAATCAAATTATACGATAATACACATTTCCTCATCATTTATCAACAACTAAGGATACCACATTTTTTTGTTAAAAACCATTTTTAGAATAAAGAAGGCAGTCATGAAAATGTCAACATTTATTAGTTTTTGAATAAAAAATCATTGTTCATTATCCTATTATAACACCCCATTATTTTATAAGATATATATTATTTTAATTCAATTTATGTGTTGTGTTTTATGCTACACCATGATTGGTTTTCACTATAAATAACATAATTTTATCTTGCGATATATGAAACACTATTCATGTCATGTGTTACACACAATTTAATGTTCTTTTGATATAATTAAATTCACGCAAGATTGAATATAAGTGATAACTACATAATATAACATAGTCATTATAATGGAAGGTATGTATATTATTAATACTTATAAACAAAATTTTAAATGGAAATAAGTGTGTTACTATAATAATAAAATCACACTTTATGGTTTTTATTAGTGAAATATATATTTAATCTATAAAATTAAATGTTTAAATTAATTATATATTATTTATATATGATATAAGTCCAAATTGATTATTTTGGATAAAAGAATGTTTTTAAAAAAATTAATGTGTCACCACCATTTTGGTGAAGATTGTTTTTTAAATAAGTTTATTTAATAATTTTATAGGATATATATTACATAATAAACATTTTATTTGAATTCATGACATCCAAATTTTCCATGGATGAAATTTTGGTAATTTTTTATGAAATTCATATTTTAAAAAATAGCGAAAATTTCTGAATATTCAATAAAAAGCAGAATTTCGTCTAATTTATTTATATATTTAGATTATCATTTTAATTTGCCTCTAGAGTAATTGCAATATATTTTTATCATTTTATCCAATTTTTTTAATTGGATGTAATTTCACATTTAAATTGGATATAAATACATGTCAATCTTTCGATAGTTTTTTCTTCTTAAAAACTCGATTTCTAGATTTGATAATGGGAAATAATATTAAATTAATGTATGCGATTTTTTTTTAATTTATAAATATATATTCTATATTTTGGAACATAATGTAAAAATTATATTAATAGGTCTGATATATTATATTACATTAAGAATAGTAACATCAATAATAATTATTATTAGCCACAGTTAAATGTTAAATTAGGTAAATAGGGGTCAAAATAATATTATAATAATATATAATAACCCTAACATGTGTCCAAATATTATTTTATGATTCATAAGAGACCATAAACACCCTTATTCCTAATTTTTGGGATTTGAGAACAATTGGGTGTTAAAATGAAATGTTATAGTACTTAATTTAAAGTAAATGGAAATATAACATAAACATCTATCTTTTTACAAAACAAATTAATGTGGATTAATATAATTGATCACATTAACATAAAATTTTAATTATAAATAAAAAATATTTACTACATAATGGTATTTTATTTATTATTTTTAGACATTATAAAAATAGATTTATTTTTTACACAATGATGATGCAATTATTACATTACTAATGAAATATTCAAATTAATGATATTATAAATATTAAAATAAATTTTAATTGATCATTTTGATGACATAAATGATTTTTTTTGGATAAAATTAACATATTAGGGATGTGTTAATTCCTTTAGTTCTACTCAATCATTTATTTGTTACTTTATAAAAAATATATTACTAACTAGTATCAAAATTTAAAAATAAGAGTTTATATAAAAAAATCTATTTTATTAAATGATATAATAGTCCTAAAATCCTATAATCCAGAAAAATGAGTTATATAATGTGAAAATTTTCATTAATGATCCACTTTTGGTTATCATGGAATTTTATTGTAAATAAATTAACCATATATTCTGAAAATACAAGAAGACATGGTAAGAGTAATCGTTTTTAACTAGCGGTTAATACTAAAGGATAATGAACATTTTTGTACGTAAACTTGAATAAAACCTATTGGTTGATATGATTTTGGAATTACCTCATTGTATCCTTGGATGGAATTATATTGGAGCAATTATACACCAAAAATAATTTTATATTAAATTAATAATTCAATACATTCTTAAAGTGACCACATCTCTCATATGAAAGGTAACATATATGTCTCCTTTATTAACATATACAAATACCTTTTAGTTTGAAGAAAATTTCAATAATATCCTACAAACATTCCTAAAATTATTCTATAGTCTAACCATTCGGTATAAAATCTATATAGGGTGTTCTTTTGTGCAAATACAAAAGAGACACTCGAAGAAAAGTTAATCATTTTATACCTTCTTTCATATATAATTTCTACTTCTTCTTCCTCATCCTATGTTGTTGCAATAAAAAAATAATAAATATAGAAACACATATATTCTGATATGTTTTTATGATTTTATGACATC
Organism: Viscum album; assembly: GCA_963277665.1. Lineage (NCBI taxonomy): Eukaryota > Viridiplantae > Streptophyta > Magnoliopsida > Santalales > Viscaceae > Viscum > Viscum album. Next base: position 406,949,741 of record OY728128.1, on the reverse strand, counting down.
CATTTTTTTCCTTTTACACATACTATGAAAAAAACACAACCATGTGTGCGTACGTACGAGTATCTGTTTCTGCGGAATGATTAGATTTATTCGCAATGTTAACAATTAAATAATGATTATAAAGTATCTATAATATATAATAATTATATATATGACGTAATAATTTTAATTGGATTTATGTATATATTTATATATTTAATTTACACTCTTTCATTTAATTCAATAAGCAAACATTAATAATATTCATGCGTTTGTACAGCCTACCGTCTTCGTGAGCGGTGTATTCTATTTAATTTATCTATATATTATATATATTTAAATAATAAATATTTATGTCATATAAATAATTTTTTACATACTAGATGTATTTAAATTACAATCTATAAAATACAATCAATAATAAAAACAGAAAACATGTACGCTATATAATGTTATTATTAAACAAAATGTTTCTTTAACATCGAATCGAAAAAAATGTGTAATATAACATTATAAGTGAATAATATTTGATATAATAAATGTTATTATGATTATTTTACAAGGTAATAATAGGTCACAAACCAATATACATGATTTTCAAACACATACAGAAGAAATAAAAACCATGGAAAGGGAATATTTTGCAATCTAATTATTATTTGAGATTATTTATGCGTATTTATTTACTATGGTATATTTGTCATCCACATACATGATTCTTAATTACATATTCTATAATGTTATTTCTATTATTCTAAAATTTTTGACAGTCAATTTTAGTTATTGTTATTTTTTTATATGTTGTACAAAGAGAATCATTCATCACTTTCAAATATGAGGACCTTTTTGACTTTTCCAGCAATTGTACGAGAAGAATGTTTTTTATACCAAACCAATGGATTCAAAAAATTTCATAACTCCTTATTTATATGAATATTGCTATAAATTATTATATTTATAGTTTCAATTAAATTATTTGCTTTATAAATTGCATGGAATTTTGAGAAAAATGTTTTTTTGAATAAGAAGTCATATTATTCTCAAGAATTATGTTCATGTGTTTTATCAAAAGAAATTACAAATATGTTGTTTTTATCCCTATTATTAATATTATTTAACTTTTTTAATGATTTAATTCTATATTATATGGAATATTTTATGATAGAATAATATTTAGTAAATCCAATTTATTTCATGGGTTATGCTATGATGAATTATTTATGTTTTTACGGGACATGTAAAAATGATTTCCTTTAGAAATGGGTGGGACCTATATCTCCCTCAAATGCATTTGGTAACAATTTATATCTAATAATGTCCACATGAATGAAATTAAAAGCAATTCCAGTTAGGTAATATAGGGATGGATGGAATGTAAATATGGTTCAGTAATAAATGGCTGGAAAATATATAAACCCGGTTCAGTAATGAAATTTGTCCACTATGATGGTTTTTACCGTAATTCCTTGGATACTATGGAAATCGTATTATGTGCTTGTTTTTTCCAGTGATTCCATGTTTTATGTCAATGTTATTTTGTTCGGGTGTATGTTCATTTATGATTTATGCCTTCCAAATTTCCATGACTTATTTCATGACTCTCTATTATAGTATTCATAATATATGCTCATGTTTTTACATATTTATATTTATGATTACTTTTATGTTTGACACGTTTAACCTTTATGATCATTTGAGATCACCCTTTTTATGTTTTATTTTCTCCCAGATATAGAAAATAAAGATACAGACAAAATCTAATGGGGAAGATACATATGGGGGATGGGGAAGATCTTTCACTAAGCTACATGAAAATGTTCAGTGTTTCCAAATTCACTAAAATAATACAGTATTGGGAAATTAATTTGTGTAATGTATTATTTATTCTGAAAAAGAATATTAATTTCCATGTACATCATGCTTGGGTTCTTAATTATGGTATCGTAGTGAAGTTTTAGATTACAATTTTAAACTAGGAGGGAAAAAATTTTGTGACATCAATAGAAATATTTCAATGATTTGTCTAGGGAAGTCACTAAGGGTATGTATAATTATATGATATATACATATAATTATGGTAACAATCATGAATATCCTAGTATTAAACATATGAAGATAGATATTGAATGTAATCCCCATATATTATGTTGGCTTCCTAGTATGATTTTTTCCTCTGACACTATTCTTCTTGGGTTTTAGAAAATGGCTAGAACCTGATAGACTCACGCTAATGATCAATGAAATAGGAAAGGAAATTTCTATCCTCGGAATAATCAAATGTTATTGGTTATGAAATAAAAATGTTTTTTTCTATACATATACATGATATGAATAATTTTTAACTTCCAAATGAGAAGATAAAGAAATAATATTCTGATGAGTTCTTGATGTGGAAACATCCACCTTGTTTTAGCGGGTCGTCTGATCGACTATTTTCTAAACATTTGATTTGTACCATTTAAATGATATTTTACATCTATTTCTATTTGAAAAATAGAAAATAATTTTTGGATCTTCTTTATTTAGTAGGAATAGAACACCAGTATTGGAATTTAATCAAGAATACAAGTCATGATGATGAAATTGAATCGATGGAATGGGATGATATCAAGATATTATATTTCAATAATTAATTTCCTCATATTCATAGAAAAATATAGAAAATGACTTTCATGATCATATATAAGAGGATGATGAATATGTTGGTACATACAAGGATTATTTTGTAAGGCATGTAGGGTATGCTTCGGGTTTAATCATCAAACCTGAAATAAAGTTGGCCAATTCATCAATGGTTATAACAAAGTATTCTATGTGAATTAACTCTAATAGCCATTAGCTTCTATGAATATATATTGCATTGTGCTATATATGATTAAATTGAAACTGGTGTTACATATCAATATCATGGTTTTGACAACAAACAAATGATGAAGTTCTAGGAATCATCTTAATACAATGTTGAAAATACGAAGAATGATTCCTTATGCTCAATGTGTGGATATGAGAATGGTAATATTATATTAAAATAGCCATGCAAATGTTTTATGTATGTAAAAAATGTTCTTCGAGATGTTGAGTGACAAAGTAATCGAAAATGGTTTCTACTAATGTGAATAGTGAAAATACTACAAAGAACACACCACCCAGACTTCAATCCTACTTGTACAATTAAATTATGAATTGAGGTATCCAATTCCCTAAACTTAGGGTTACAGATGATTATCGATGTCAACAACCCTCTTAAGTCCACTGATGATATAAAATCACATTTGATCACTATAGGCGATGTTAGGTATGAAAAACAAGTAGTGGAATGAGTAAGTCTTTATGTAATGGGATTCCAAAATAGTGTTGTATGATATATTTTATTTTATTATGAAATATTAGAATATCAATGTATTGGATCATTATAGTTTTACATATGTATAAAGTACAAGTAACCATGGAGAGTGATTGAATTTTTTTTTGAACGCAAATGATATGCGCATAATGAAGGGATAATGAGATAATTAGATGTTCGATCGTATTAATGAAATCATGAATGATAGAAGGATAATGTGATATCATGGTTTGAGTATACAGAATTTTTTGGTATCATTTGTTTGCTGATAGAATACATTTTGAGAAAATTGATTATTTCACAACGGTTCTATGGTAATTCATGGTATTTTCTTACTTCTAGTGAACACATGATTATGAAAGTCAAATGTTTATATTGTTACATCCATGAGATAAATTATGAGATATGAGAGATAAATGTTAATTTTATTTAGTTAACCTCTTTATAAGGTTTTAAATTTTTATTTTCGGGAAGGATTGTAATGTAAGGCATTTATGGATAGTATATATTGCATTATGTTTGAGGTTTGTTAGATTACTATATTATATCACTATAGGTGGACATATGCATATTTTATTACCTATTATAACCTTTTTGTTAAGATAAATGGATTGAAAAATCATTATTTCACATAATCTGGTATAACTTCATTAATTGATAATTCAACAACATTTCATTAAATAAGGGATGATGTTGAAATTAATTGTACCAAAATCAATTAAGTATTTATTTCTATGAACAATTATTCACCATTAGGGAATGGATCTTGAAAAAATGTAATCTTAGTTCCTTCTTATCCAATGAATCAGTCGGTCCCTTAAATCATCGCAGATTTATAGATTTATGTTTTTTAGAATTATTTATATCTTGTTATCTATTACTATCCTTCAAGACACGATTGATATATTTTCATTCATTATCCATCTTGTCACATACCATATGTTTTGTACTATGTGGAATCCCACTGATGAGTTACTTTGGGTATCATAATATTTTTAAAATTCCTTTTTAACGTAATGATTTGGAATTTATTATTATGATGTTGGTGTCTATGAAGGAATCATTCATGTAGTAAAACTTTTATTACCCCAATATATTATGAGGGATAAATTCATTTTATAGGGGTCATAATGGAACACCAAAATATTTTATGAGATCGATAATTTTAAATTTAATTAAATTCTTGTTTTGTAAGCTACATCAGGATTAGTTCGCACTATACGCACCAACCTATTAGCATGTACTATACAAAACCCTATTCATGAATTTTATAACACATAATATCATTTTATTATTATAGAATCCAATTCACATACTACATAGTGTAAGTGATAACCGAATATAATAAACTATTCATTATAATGGTGGGTATGAATAATAGAAACCTCCTTCTAAAAAATCTATTTTAATGAAAATAAGTGAATCTAAAAAATAATAAAATCACTCTTTATGGATTTTATTAGTGAAATATATATGTAATATATTCAATGATATGTTTTATTTCAATATTATATTTTATAGATATGATATATTATCAAAATTATTTTTTTGGATTTGAAAAGTATTTTATTCGAAAAAATTATAGTTTTACAAGTTTTTGATGGAGATCACAATTTAGTTCCAGTTTTTTTATAAATTTATATGTTATATTTGACATTATAAACATATTCTTTGGATTCGGGAATTAAAAATTTAACATTGATGATATTTTGGTTTTTTTCTTGATGGAATTCAATTTTTAATAAATAGTAATAAATACTACATTTTAATTCAAAAATCCTTTTTTATATAACTTATTTATATATTGAGATTAATTTTTTATTTGGTTTTAAAATAAAATTTGATTAATTTATATCATTTAATACCTTTTTTATTATAACTAACTTCATGTTTGAATTGGAAATTAACACATGTCAATATTTTTTATAGTTTTTACTTCTTAAAAACATGCTTTATAGTTTTCAAAACAGTGATTAATTTTAATTAATTATCTTCCAATTATTATTTTTGAATTGAAAAAAATGGATTCCATATTTCAAATCAGAATTTCAAATTTTTTTAAATTGGATATTTTTGTTTTTGGATATTATTAATAGTAATTTTAGTAATCATTTTCATATACCAAAGTTAAAGTGTAGATTAGGTAAAGAAGGGAAAAATAATATTATAATAATATAAAACTACCCAAACATGAGCCATAATATTATTCTATGACTCAAAGAAAACCAAAAATAAACTTTGGCGGAATTTTTATAATTTTATATCCACTTTGGTGTGAAAATGACATGCTATAACAATTAACTTAATGTAAAAGTAAATATAACATAAACATGTATCATTTTACTAAAATAGTTTGAATGTGGGGGTATATAATTTATCCCTCTAACTATAAATGTTTATTAGACTTATAAATATATTTATTTTGACATGTTATTATATTTATAATATTCAGACACTATATAAAATATTTTATTAATGACACAATGATGATGTAGTGATTGACTTATTAGCAAAATATTCAAATAAATATGATTATAAATATTAAAATAAATGTAAGTTGAACATTTTTATTCCACCCATGAATGTACATTATATAATGTTAACAAATTAATTATTTATCCAATTGTGGTTTGTGAAGAATTTTATAGTATATATATTAACCATATACTATGAAAATACAAGAAGACATAGTAATAGTAAATGTTTTTAATTAATGGTTAAAACAGAATGACAAGGTTAATTTTATGACATATACATGTATGAAACCAATTTTTTTAGATTATTTCGACCAATAATCATCTCATATTTTAAATTTATATCAATGTATCAATTATACACCGTGAACAAATTATAAATAATTTTATATTTCAAGACATTCTTAATTTGATCCTCACCTCTCCACTAAAAGTTAAATTCACCTTTACTTATAATCACACATCCAAAGCCTATTGACATAGTAAACACCAGACCGAAGCTCCTCCCGACGTACCTCAATTGATTGCAGATGCAATCCTTACGGAGGAAAACCACCTTAAGGAGTCCTTTAGTGGAAATCAAAACAAGACACACGAAGAAAAGGTAATCATTTTATCCCTTCTTTCAAACTTCATTTCTTATTATAATTCCTCTTAATAAGATTCTAACATAATAAACTAATAAATACAAAATCTAATATTGTTTGATATATAGTTATTATTATGGGAAAGCCATATTCCTATTATTAATCATCATATGAAAAGCAATATCATCATGTGTGCATACATATAACTAATCATCTCTGTGATGAGATGAGATTCATTCTCCCGGTTAACAATTCAATAATGATTATAATGTACATATTATAAAATGTAATTTAATATATTACCTCATAATTAAATTGTATTTATTTATGTATATACATATATAATTTATTTAATTTCTCTTATTATATTTAATGATGAATAGAAACAACGTTCATGCGTACGTACGACTAAACATCTCTACGAATGGTGTATTATATTTCATTAGTCTATGCATTATATATATTTCCATATTGAATATTAAGTATATATAAATCGTATTTTAAATTATATAATTATTTAAATAGTTATATATTTAATAATATTAATAATATCAACTCAAAATGTGTATGCTAAATAAATTAATTATTACCCTTAAACTCTTGTTTACAATGGAATTGATAAATAAAATAGTAATATAAATTCTTATGTGAATTGTATATGAATAATAAATTTTTCTATGGATCTGTTACATGTTATTTATTTGTTTAACCCAAATATACATTTGATTCAGAAACATATTGATGAAAACAGACCTAAGATAAGGGATAATTTTTGAATCTCATTATTATTCTAGATTTTTTAAATATATGTATTTACTAGGGTATATTAATCATCAACATCCATTTTTCCTAATTATGTATTCTACAACATTATTTAAAATATCATAAATTTTTCAATTTCAATTTTAACCATTTTTAAAGTTTTATTTATCGGTATGAAGTAAATCTTTTGTCGTTATTAATTCTAAGGTACATTTGGACATTTCCCTCAAATGTACAAATAGAATGTTTTTAATACATCATGAATGGATTCATGAAACCTCATAATATCTTATACCCATGAATCATCCTTCAAACTATTTCATGTGTATTTTCAAATAAATTATTTTCTTTTAAAATTGTATAAAATTATGAGAATGGAAAAAAATTTATGATGAAATTATATTATCCTCAAGAGTTAGTTCAAGTGTTTTATAAAAATTGTTATCCATCTGTGATGATGATATCCATACTTCTAATTTGATTTTATTATGTTAATGATGTTATGATCTTTTATATAGATTATTTTATGATGGAATTATGTATAATAAAAGAATTTTATTTCTTGGGTAGATGTGATAAATGATTTATGTTTTTGTGGAACATGTAAGAATGATTTTTCATTTTTAGATTTGCAGGACCTATATCTCTCTCCAATTCATTGGGTAAAAATTTATATCACATTATGTATACATTACTGGAATGTAAATATGATCTAGTTAGTAATACATGGTTGGTGCAATAAGTAAATCATATTCCGTAATACCTGGATAGAATAATAAGTAAACTCAGTCTAGTAATGGACTTTGTTCACAAAAATGATCTTTGATGTAATGCCTATTCTACTATGTAAATCATATTTTATTATTTCTTGGATTACTAAAATTCAATAATTTATTTCAATGCTATTTTATCACGGTTCAAATTCATCTATGATTTATTCCTTATGAATTATATAAACATATTCCATAACTCGCGATTTTTATATTCCAAATGTTTGTTCATGTTGTTTACAATATTATATTTATGTACTGTTTGATGTTATTCATGTTTACCATAACTGAGAATTTTATCACACACTTTTTATGTTTTATTTTCCCCATGATATAAATAAATGTTTTATGAGGGAAATCAAAATGGAAAGATCTTTATAGGAGATGTTGAAGATCAGTCAATAATATTTAAGAATATGTTCCAAGATTCCAAAGACACATAACTAATATAGTCTATGGCAGTATAGTTATTTAATGTATTATGTATTATGGAAATGAAATGTAATGTCCATATACATCTTGCATGGGTTGGTATATTTGGTATTACATTGAAGTTTTAGTTAACAATTGAAACTATGATGTGAATACAGAAGTGAGATCCTTAGATATATTTTGAAGCTATGTATAGTAATATCCCTAAGGGTATGTCTAAACATGAGATAGAATTTTTGAATTATGGTAATGATCATGAATAACCTGAGATTAAACCAAAAAATATTGATAATGAATGTACGCCCCTTGAATTTTTTTCCTAGTATGATTTTTCCCTCACACAATTCTATTTACATTTTATAAATGTCTAGAACCCAAAGGAACCGTGTTAATGATCAATTCGCTAGGAAATGAAATTTTTTTACTCATAAAAAATCAAATGTTATTATAATTTAAATGAAAAAACTTATTTATATATATATAAAAGTTATAAATCATTTGTGATTTCTAAATTTGTAGAGAAGGGATCAATATTATATTGAGTCCTTAATGAGACAACGTCCACCATAATTCAGTGGGACTTATGATGCAATTTTTTTTCTGAATAATGGATCAGTACCATTGAAAACATATTTTCCATATTTCACTATTTAGAACATGAAAAATTCATTATGTAAATTTATAATTTTGATAGTGAAGAAGTCCAGCAGTGTACTCTAATTAAGAATACAACGTAACAAGATGAAATAGAATCCTTGGAATTGGACGAGTTCATGAAAATATTTTTCCATAAAAACATTCATCATTTTCTGAAAACAAATATTATAAATGAGTTTATTGATCTTAAGAAAAATGATGATAAATCTGTTGGAACTTACAAGGTGAATTTTACAAGACATTAATGGTATGATTATAGTTTTATCATCCTTCTTGAATGGAAAGTAGATCGATTCATCTGTGGCTTAAAACCAAGTCTTCTATGAGAAATAACTATAAGAGACATTAGTATATATTAATAGATTGTGTGTTTTGCTATCGAGGAATAAATGTATATTGGTGTTACAAATATATAACACTGTTTTGACAAATAATGAAAGATGGTGTTCAAGGGATAATATAAATACAATAGTGAAAATATGATGATAGTTTCCTTATGAACACAGTGTGGAAATATGCTTGGTGAATATTTCATTAATTGGACTAGAAAATGTTTTATATATGGAAAAGAAATTCATTGGGTAATTGAGTGCCAATGTAAAGGGAAAATGTTCTCTAATGATGTGAATAGATAAAAAACTACATTGAACGCATCACCCACACATCAATGCTACATGTGAAAGGAAATAATGAATTATGCTAAACAATTCCCTAATCAAATGGTTATAGATTTTTTTCAATTTCAACAACCTTTTAAGGCCCTATAAAATGGAAAATAATATGTGATCACTATTGGAGATGTTGCCTATGACAATGAAGTGTTGGAATGATTTTGTTTTTATGTAATGGGATACCAAAATATTATTGTAGATTATCTTATATTGTATTATGGAATATTTTAATATATATGTAGTGGTCCACTGTGGTTTTCCATAAGTATACGGTTCTAATAACTATTAAAAGTGATAGAAATGCTTTTGGAATGAACATGATTTGCACCTAAGGAAGAGATAATGATATGTTTGATAATATTATTGACCTCATGACTGATATATGTACAAAGTGATATCATTGTTTGAGTATATATAATTTACGGTATTTTTGGATTTTTGGAAACTGTTAATTCTTAGAGAATTATTTTATTCATTAAGGTTCTATGTTAATTAATGTTATTATCATGTTTAAATGGAATAAATTAATAATGTATTCACAGGTTTGGAAATTGAAAACCATGAACTACCATTTGAGATAAGAGTGATAAATCTTATGACGATTGAGTTCAACTTCTTAGAATGTTTTATATTTTATTTTTTGGAAGGAAGAGAATGTTATAAATTTATAGAACGTATAAATTATATTATTGTTGATGTTTTTTAGATTATTTTATTATATAAGTATAGGTGGATTTATGTATATTTGTATACCTATGGAATCCTTTTTTTTGGAGATAGATTGAAGGACGTATCATTCTATCACATGATCTGCTAAGACGTCAATAATTACAAATTAAACATCATTTCTATAAGTAAGAAATGATGTGGAAATTTTTCCAAGAATGAACAATGGTGAGATTATACCAAAAATAAATTATGTATTTACTCTCATGATACATTCATCAACTTTAGGGAATCGATATTGAAACAAAAAAAAGTTATCTTAGTACCTTATTATCTAACAAATATGATGGTCCATTAAATCATCACATTGTTATGGATTTCTGGTAGTTAACTGTATTACAATAATTATTCTATATTACAATCCATCGAGACACTATGGTTAGATTTTTCTTCCATGTCAATGTTTTCACTTCTCACTTATGTTCTCTTATTTGGAAACCCAATGGTTGGTTATTTTGGGTAACCATTATGTTTCTAACATCCCTTGTTAAAAATATTTTTATATTCCTTTTTTATGATGTGGGAATATATAAATAAAACAATCAAGTAATAATCCTTTTATATGACTATGGAATTTTTAGGTTTAAATCCATTTTAATATCGGTATAATGTATCACCCTAAGATTTATTGAGATATATTCTTTTAATTTCATTGATCAATTGTGTTATACGCTACACAAATATTATTCGACACTATAAACAACATTGTATTAGCATTCTGTGTACACAATACTATTATTGGAATCTATTAAAAAAATTCAAGTTATTTTGATAGATTATGTTTCACATAAGACTATGTATATGTGATAAATAAATATTATAACCTAGTCATTATAATGGCAGGTACAAATAGGATAAACTTCCTTCTAAAAATAGGTTAAAAGAAATAAGTTAGTATATAAAATAATAACATGACTCTTTAAGGATATTATTAGTGAAATATATATATATTATATTAAATTAATTGTTTTTAATTTATCTTATATGTTTTAGACATGATATAAGAACAAATTCCATTTTTAGATAAATGAAATATTTTTAAAAAAACTGTCTTACCACTTTTTGATGAAAGAACTCTTTTTAAATCATGTTTTCGTTAGTTTTATAAATTTTGTTTGATATAATAAATATTTTATTTGGAATCATGACATAAAAAATTACCTTGGTTTATATTTTGTGTTTTTCTGATTAAATTCAATTTTTAATGAATAGTGAAAAATACTACGTTTTAATTCAAAACTACCTTTTCGTCTAAATTATTTATATAGATAGATTATCATGTTTAAAGAGAATAAATGATTAATGTATTCAATGGTTTGGAAATTGAAAACTATGAAATAACTTATGAGATAAGATTGATAAATATTATGATGATTTAGTTCAACTTCTTAGAATGTTTTATATTTTATTTTTTGGAAGGATGGTAATGTTATAAATTTATTGAACATATATACTATATTATGGTTTATGATTGTTAGATTATTGTATTATATTATTACAGGTGGATTTATGTATATTTTAATACCTATGAAATCATTTTTTGGAGATAGAGTGAATGACGTATCATTTTATCGCATGATCTGCTAACACGTCAAGAAATAAAAATTCATCATCATTTCTATATGTAAGAGATGAAGTGGAAATTCATCAAAGAATGAAAAATGGTGAGATTTTACCAAAATAAATTATGTATTTACTCTTATTAAACATTCATCCACTTTAGGAAATCTATATTGAAACAAAAACATCTTATCTAAGTACCTTATTATCCAACGAATATGATGGTCCCTTAAATCATCACATTCTTATGGATTTCTGGTAGTTAACTTTATTACAATAATTATTATCTATTACAATCCATCAGGACGTGATGGATAGATTATTATTCCAAATCAATGTTTTCACTTATCACTTAAGTTATCTTATTTGGAAACCCAATGGTTGGTTATTTTGGGTAACCATTATGTTTCTAACATTCCTTTTTAAAAATAATTTTTATATTCCTTTTTTCTGATGTGGGAATCTAAAAATGAAACATTCAAGTAGTAATCCATTTATAAGACTATGTAATTTTAAGGAAGAATTCCATTTTAATGTGGGTCTAATGTATCACCCTGATATTTTATGAGATATATTCATTTAATTTCATTTATCTATTGTGTTATACACTACACAAAGATTAGTCGGCACTATACAAAACTTTGTATTAGCATTCTGTGTACACAATACTATTATTGGATTCTATCACAAACAATTTCAAGTTATTTTGATAGATTATATTTCACATAAGACTATGTATATGTGATAAATAAATATTATAACCTAGTCATTATAATGGAAGGTATCAATATGATAAACTTCCTTCTAAAAATAGTTTAAATGAAAATATATTAGTATATAAAATAATAAAATGAATCTGTAAGGATGTAATTAGTGAAATATATTTATAATATATTAAATGAATTGTTTTAAATTTATCTTATGTGTTTTAGATATTATATAAGAAAAAATTCCATTTTCAGATAAATGAAATATTTATTAAAAAAAATGTATTGCTTCTTTTTGATGGAGAACTCTTTTTAAATCATGTTTTTGATAGTTTTATAAATTTTATTTGATATAATAATCATTTTATTTAGAATCTTGACAAAAAAAATTACCTTGGTTTATATTTTGTTATTTTCTGATTAAATTCAAATTTTAATGAATATTGAAAAATACTATGTTTTAATTCAAAACTACCTTTTGTTCAAAATTATTTATATAGTTAGATTATATTTTAAAAATATTTAAAAGTGTAATTGGATTATTTTTTTATAATTAGGAAAATATTATCATAAAACCCATATGAAAAACACATAACATATAAAGGTAACACAGGACTTAATCATATTTAAATGGAATAACTATACGGATTACTTCCACATATATCACTAAATGGAAAAGCCATACAGCCGACTTCCATACCCAATGCATTGGAGGTTATAACGTAACCACCCATCATAGTTTATCATGGCACCACCCATCATTTGGTTAATCACGTAACCACTCCTTAAATGTTCAAGTACCATTATAAAATCATAACACATAAAAGTAATATTAATGAATGATAACATTTCCACATTTCAATAAATATATTGACATAAATGAATCCTTTATCAAAACCAGTATCAATACCAAAATACATAAAATAGTATATGGTATTTTTTTCTTTTGAAACATTACGTCTTCCCAAGGAATCCAAAGATCAAATAATACTCGCGGCGGCTGAACTGTCATTGTCACCTTGTACATTAAAATGACATACTTTTTGTCATTCGGTAAAATGATTCGTAGTGAAAAGATTCCTTTTGAATAAAAGTAAAAGTCAAAGGGGTTTATTTAATGTATAAAATAATGTTGTGTATAAAACAAAATATGCATCAATGAACAGATATTTAGACGAAGTCCCTTACAAAGTCGGCATCCTTAGATTAACGATAAATCAATTACCTAATTATCTATGAAACAAATACACCCAATATAAGAGGATATTAACTTTAAAAAAATCAGAGGTCATATAAACATATTCAAAGTACGATATAACCAAGAAGTAGAGGTTTATCCCAATGAATTCAAATTGGGTTAAGATGTTCCCTTGTAGAAATTTGACAACCGAACAACGTCACTTAAAAATTCTGAAAATGATTCGACGAGAGCTAAAACGGTATCTCATTACATGGAAATATCATTTATATAAATAAGGATATATAATAACATATACAATCATAATAAGATGTAAATTAATGGAGCTAACAAAAAATGGCATTTAAAAAAATAGGATGAATGGTTCCCTTACAGATTTGGGTAACATTCGAAACGTACACACCATGATAGAATGACCATGATATGTTGATGTAAATACCCATAAATGAAATTATATTACTCAAAGCATACAATAATTGGCATTAAATACACCACTCAATGGATATAGTGATAAATATAGCATGAATCTGACGGGAATAAAAAGTTAGATAAAAATCTCTTAACACATTGTAATTAATCAACTCGTTTGACCAAAAGATAATAAGAAACAAATGAATCACAGAATATAATGAATATATATAGAATCATGGTAATATATATCAAATTTCAGTACACAATACACCAAAATAAATAAATCAGTGGCAAATAATATAAATCCCATGGAATTAAAAGTGATATAAGAAATCCATTACGAAAATTCGGCAGCCTAATAACGCCACTTAAAACATCAAAAAATGGATTGATGAGATAAAATAGGGTCTCCTATCATATTAACATAAAAATTATAGTAATGGTTATATAAAATAATATCCCCAAACATATGAATGAGGATCTTAAATGAAGTGGCATAAAATAGAGTACATAAAAAGTAAAAGAGTGGTAGGATCCCTTGTCTTAAGACTGACTTGTTCTCATTGTTTATTTATATACCTCAATAATAAACATATATCAATTTATAATTTATTATGTAAATACATTAATGGTTATTATTCAATTCATATCACATATTATCATGTTATAATAATTAGTTAATTATGTGAGTTCATATAATATGTTTGTCGATGTTCGGTACAGGAGTCCAAAATAAACATCCTATAATTACATGTTGTTCATGTGGTAAAATATCAATTATTTATAGAATTATATTCATTATATAGATATTATATATATCAAATATATCCATTATATACATGCATTTATAATATCACATAACATTCACAGGTATGAAATGAAATGCACCGTTCATGGAGATGGTTAGTCGTACGTACGCATGAACTCTACTTTCACTTATTTTTTGCATTTACTGGAACGAAATAATAATGATATAACGGTATTTATTATTCCAGTGTAATATAATATATAATATCATCAAATACATACTTTAGACATCCCACATATGGAATTAATTATGCAAATCACTTTTAGAGGTCGGTAGTACGCGTTTCCTAAAATGAAATTGTTGTGTTTAACTATAATGAGAACCATAAAGGTATGAATTAAATGAAAAACATAGAAGAATAAAGAAAAAATTAAAATAATATATATAATATATAAATATAGTGACATCTTAATGGCCACCATTAATGGTGTTTAATTAATATTGAACAATCATCGTTTTGTGAGGATGTAATTCACCGCCCAGAGAAACAGTATGTTCTTTAACCATTAGACGAAAGTGTGTGTAAGCATAAATTTTTTTTTATCATAATGAAATCCTATTATATTTATTATACTGGATGATTCCCTCAGAACTTGGGGATGACCTCCTGGATGGGAGATTCAAAGGTTCCGATCGGTTTCTATCAGGTTTGTTTGTAGAACCGGAAACATCCAATGATTCCACATCCATTTGGACCTACTTTCCAAAGGTAGGCGCTCATTAGTTTGTGGACTAATGAGGCTTAGAAATTTTCATTGGTTGAGAGGATGGGAGGTCGGACTCATCACACCTTTTTTAGGGGAATTATTGTTTACTCCGGGACTCAATTTATTGATTTAAGTTATGTTCGTGAATCCTTATTACATTACCAAGTATAAAATGAGCTTTCCTTTAGTTTTAACAATCAATGATTAAATATGTAAGAAATTTTGAGAATATTTTATATGTATTCGAGGTTCTTCATCAATAGATAATCATCTGTATCTATTTAGATATTCTTGGTCCATGGTATCCTTCAAAAGATTTATATAAAAGTATTTTGGTCATTATGATGACCAGGCTGTTTTTAAAGCCACTCAGGGGGGCACTTGAAGTTTATAGTCATTCAGAAGGACATGGATTATTTCAAAGTTGGGATCGAACCCGCAGATGGGCTACCTACGTATCCTTTGTTTTGGGAAAGGAATCAGAACCCATGTAGTTCGAGAAATAGAGTGTGGCGCTTATGGTAAATGGATCAAAGATGGATGTCATAATTACTTTTACCCTCTAAGATCATGTGAGTCATGCATGGTGTTAGAAACAAGAGGTATTGGTAATAAAATAGAAAATTGGGCCATGAAATATGTAATCATAAGAAATGGTTTGGGGCTTAAGTATGTATTACTGCCCAGATAAATGATGTTTAAGATTTACTTTAGGGAGAAAATCTAGGAACAAGGTCCATAAAGGTATATGTGCTTCATGGAGATTTGAATAATCTAACTTGGGACTTATTACTGAAAAGTAAACCCAAATTAGGAGAGGATTGATAATTAGGTTTTACTCATGAGAAGGAATCCCCATATCAAACGTAATTTAGGACTGGATAAAGAGAATTTAAGGGACTTGGGACTTACTCCTGAAAAGGAGGCCCAAGATTATGACTGGGGTTTATTCCTAACAAGGAAGCCCATGTTAGGGGACTTGGGACTTACTCCTGAAAAGGAGGCCTAAATTAGAGGACTTGGGACTTACTCCTGAAAAGGAGGCCCAAGATTTATAACTGGGTCTTATTCCTGCTAAGGAAGCCCAGGTTAGGGGAATTATGGTTTGGGGCTTACTACTGAGGAGGATGCCCAAGTTTGGAGGAATTAAAAATGGGGATTATTCCTGAAAGGGATACCCAGGTTAAGGATTATCTCATCATAAAGGATGAGGTAGAATGAATGAACTCTCGATCATTTAGTGACATAAAGATGTATAAATCACTATGTTTTGAGAGATATTCCACAGAATTCCTTTCAGATAAGGAAGTCAAATCAAGAAATCATGCCATAAATGGCTTTGAAGAGTGTCTTGAAGAATAAATCTTGAATAGGAAAGGTGAAATGGCTTAATAGGGGTAAAATGGGAAAGATGGGAAACCAAAAAAGTTAGGGGCGCGCAAGTCTTGAAAGGTGCGCAAGTCTTATGTGGGCGCGCAAGTATTGGTCGTGCAGGTATACCTGCATGACATGTGGCGTACTTGCGCGATTTTGAACCAGCATTTAAGTACTTGAGCGACTCTTGATTAAGGCCTTTAGAATCTTTTTGAGTATCTTCTAGAAAAGGGATGCGCAAGTTCTATCGAAGGAATAAGGAGTTGCGCATGTGTGGCCACTTCCCTTAAGGGCTGGCCACTCAGGCGCGCAAATGTTGATGGATTTCAACACTTAGGCCTTCCTCCCTCTCTTTAAATCTTTCGTTATAGGTATGAAATTAACTTATAAGTGTTCCTGAAGATTTGAGAAGAGACTTGGACGACGGGAGCTTCAATTCAAGTTTCTGGAAAAAATACTTTTTCAATGTGGGGCCCACAGGGTCTATTTATATACAGGAGAAGACCCTGGGTGGTTACCGGGTGGTTATCACATAGGTCGCGCAAGTGACTTGCGCACTAAGTGAGTCGCACAAGTCCACTTGCATGACCATGATGAAACTATCGCAACACACTGGAAAAAATATCCTTTTGCATTCCTTTGTCGATTTTTTGATGTTTTCTTCAATGGTCGAACCATTTTAACCTCAGATCTTTCCGTTTTCCAATCTTGAGGTTTGTGACGAAAGAAGCGTCAACAAAAGTCCCCCCTCAGAGTTGGATCTGGAGAGATAATAGAGGATTTGACTCTGAGGAAATCGAATACATTCAAACGAGTAGTGGCGCGCAAGTCTTCAGGGCGTAGAGTGTAGCGCACATGTGTGCGTCGCGCATGCCTTGAGCGTACTATTTACGGCGCGCAAATAGGCCTCCTGGCCTATAAATACATGGACTCTCCTCCCTACAAAGCATCTGGATTTCCAAACATTAAACCTCTCGAGCTCTCGTCATGCAGGTCATATTAGCCACGTATGTTTCTCTGTTTTCCTGTGTTTCCTTGATGGTGCACTACTGTCAAGGTATTCTGACTTGAGCGATGTTACCTGGCTAGCAAGCGGATTGATGACATGATGAACATCATTGGCCATGATTACTACAATATCTATGACAGAACTCTCCTAGATTTGGCGATGTACTTGAAGAAATATCATCCTAATTTTCATAAAGCATCTATCTGCCTCTATGTTTTCATAGTCATCTGCAAGGAGTCAATGTTCCAAATGCAAAGAATTATACACCTGAGATGCAACTACACTGCTACTCCTCTATTTTGGTTATGATGTGCATTAAGAGCAACAAAAATGGTGTGAACTTTCAAGTTCACCTTCCATGCCATTTCTTTGTAGATCTGAAAATGGAAAACCCATGGGCTAAAATGTTTCCCACTGTTAGTTGGTGGAGAGAAGACAAACATGGCATTAGAGAAATATCTGAAAAGAGTACTCTCTCCAAATGGATCGTAACTTCCAATGCTCCAGTCTCAAATCCATGTATCCATCTTCCAAATCTCTTGGACAGAAATAGATTCACTGTTTGATCAGCCGAAAAGTTTCTCAAACCGCACTCAAGAACATTCATTTTCAATTGTTCCAAGAAGAGCTGGTATCACTGCAACTCTTATTGTATCCAGATGAAGGAATGAATTCTAGGTGGTTGATGATGAAGCTCGGGGTGCCGTAAATAAAATGAAGAGTTATGTTGAAAGCCTTTTGTAATTCTTGAAAAAGAGAAGTGATTGTAGTCTATGGATGTCATTCTATCTCTTGTGTATCAATGAAAAACCCTTTCATCTTCAAACATTTGTACATGCATTTTCTTGCTACCTTCTTCAAATTTACTTAATCAATTGGGCCTAGTAATCATATTATGATTTTTACTAGGATTATTAATAATAATCCTACAAACTTTGAATCTTTTAATTGCTCAATATTACCTAAATCATACAAAATGTATATTTAGTGAGCTGGAACTTGACTTTTATTCAGAGTTCCTTTGTCTTCTGTGGGAAGTTTAAAGTCATGCACGACGTACATAAAGGGGCTAGTGTTTAAGGTCGACATATCTTTGACCATAATGGATTAAAATTGATTCAATTCCTTGAAAATTTATCTGAAAAATTATTACTATACTCATGTATGAGGGCGAAAAATGTAAACTATGGATTAAGAATATTTGAAAATGAGGAATGATATGAAAAAAGAGCTAAAGGCAACAGAAGAAGTAGTTTCCAAGAATGAAGTAACTATTATATAACAAAACTTGTTAGGGGGTTGAATTATGCAGGGCCACCTAAGGGCATTGGCTGCATAGTCAAATAAAGAACATCTTTTGGCTGACAAGTCTGTTATGTGGACTGTTTATGCAAGGCCACCTATGGGAACGTGCTGCATAGTCAGGCTAAAAGAACTCTCAGAAATTTACATTCCTATTGCTAAAAGCCCGTGAAAGATTATTGTGATTAAAATTTTCAAAGTATAGAGTTTGCTGAAAGGAAAGTGGTACTTGAATATGGAGAAGATACTTCTAGAAATGATTATTGAAGAACTAGATGAATATCACTCCTATGAAGGTATGACCCAAACGTAGGGATGAAGAATAAACCATATAATTGAATACTTTCAGATCATGAAAATGGATATGGGACAAATATGTTAAGGATGGCTATTTTTTTGCAGATCCCTACATATTGTCGTTTAAGACAAATAATGACAAAAGAGGCATTCTTCCCAAGAATGAAGTTACCATCATTTAACAAACCCGTTAGGGGGTTGAATTATGCAGGGCCACCTAAGGGCATTGGCTGCATAGTCAAATAAATAGTATCTTTTGGCAAACAAGTCTGTTATGTGGACTGTTTATGCAAGGCCACCTATGGGCACGTGCTGCATAGTCAGACAAAAAGAATTCTCAGAAGATTGACCTTTTTGTGACAAAAAAGTCATGAAAAGGGTTATGAAGATCTGAAAATATTTAAGGTTTGGATTATAACACATAAAGATGGGTATTTTTCAGTGTATATAGAGATACACAGGTCAATGATAACCATAATCATGTTGTGGCTGGGTCCTGAATTGAAATTTTGGACTTCACTACGTATCTCATAAGAATGAGAATCAAGCCATACGTAGTTCTTGAAATGCAGTTTAACGTCATGCAGGACGAAAGAATGAGAGATTTTAGTTTAGGTTCATAGAGTTCAGACCATAATAATGAATACTCAGTGTGTGTTTTCATGAGGAATTTTCATCCAAGGGACTGAAAGTGCAATTTGGGGTTAGGCCCAAAACACTTGGGGCTGGATTCGAGGGATACTCGAACGTTCCTACGTATCCCATAAGGATGGGAATCAAACCCACGTAGTTCTAGAAATACCCTTTGTACAAATTTGGTTCGTACATGTGAAGGGTGAAAGGGGACTTTAGTACAATGATGGTTTAACCTGAGATAAAAAGTTTAGGCATTACCATGTATGCACGTGGTCTTTTTAAAATGAAACATGATTGAAAAATCACATAAATAATGGTTCACTCTCAAATGAGGAAATAAAAGAGTTTTGTAGTTTATTGTCATACCGGACAAAAGTGTTGTATAGTTTAACGTCATAAACAAGGAAGAAAGTGAACCAATGTAAAGTGGTTGATTTTGGGAATGAACCTTGGGAGGTTTCCCATGTACCCAACATGGAAGGCAAGGATAAAAGTCCACATAGTTCAATTAATGAATTAATTAATAATCAAGTTTTTATTGGGTAAAATGACCTAAAAAATGATGTTGGGACTTACACATGGATAGTATCCCAGGGAGGGTGTTATGGTTGAGGTTTTCTCTAAGATCACGTGAGTCATACTCATTGTGAGAAACACGAGGTAGCAACAACCTTAACGATACATAGTTTAATGTCATGTAAGATGTATGAAGGGACTATGAAGTTTAAAGTCTTGCATTTTTGACTATTAGTGCTGCACAGTTTTAATGTCATGTAACAGGGACAATGTACAGTTTAGCGTCATGTAAGACGTATCAAGAATTTTCTGTACAGTTTAGCGTCAGGTAGTAAGGATGATGGAGACAATACAGTTTAATGTCATGCTGGACATAAGTATTGTTTAAGGTCATATAGGACCTTTGATGATTATGTAGTTTAACGTCTTTCCGGACGTAAGGGACTTTCAAATAGTTTAGGGTCTTATTCATGGACCATTGTTGTATAGTTTAACGTCATATAGCGAGGAAAAACTGGTGTTTCACAGTTTGATGTCATGTTGCGGGGACAATACAGTTTAACGTCATATTGGACGAAAGGGGGACTGTACAGTTTAATGTCATGGAGTGAGGACAAACTTTTCTACAGTTTAACGTCATGTTGGACAAAAAAGGGCCATTGCGGTTTAATGTCATGCAGTGAGGACAAATTTTTCTACAATTTAATGTCATGTTGGACAAAAATGGGACTTTGCAGTTTAATGTCATGCAGTGAGGAAAAACATTTCTACAGTTTAACATCATGTTGGAAAAAAAAGGGACTTTGCAGTTTAATGTCATGCAGTGAGGACAAACTAGATGAACCAATTGTAAGAATCTTGGTTCTGGGGACCATATTTTGTGTTTATACAAAATATTTCATCAGAAAACTAGCATTGGTTGGAGTCGTGATGAGTTCTCCATCCATTGAGATTAATGAATAAGCTTCATTGTAGTAGACCTTATGTATTGAATAAGGTCCTTCCCATTTTTTTTCAAGCTTGGGAGGCTTCTTTCCTGGTATCATTGGTGTTCTGAGAACCAATACAAATTCTCCCTGAATGAATAAATGAAGATGAACTTTTTTGTTAAAAGCTTGTGCTATTCGATTCTGATAGATTTCCAAGTGGTGCAAAGAGCACAATATTTTCTCATCTAACCGTTCCAATTCATTCAATCGATTTTGGGATTGTTCATTTGTAGATAACTGATCACAAATGGCTACTCTGAGTGAGGGCAATTGAACTACAATTGGCAAGAATGTTTTGTTCCATATACCAACGAATATGGAGTTGACCGCATTGCATTGCGGGTGGTAGTTCGATAATCCCATAAAGAATGAAACAGTTTATCAAGACATGACCTCTTATCTTTATCCACCGTATTTTGCAGTATATTTTAATGAGTCTTGTTAAAGGCTTCTATTTGGCCATTGGCCGCCGCATGATACCGAGATGAACGGTTGGATTTAATGTTGTGTTCTTGATACAATTTCTTCACCTCAGAAGAACAGAAGTTGGTGTCGTTGTCCGTCAATATGGTATGAGGGACAACAAATATAGTAATAATGTTAGTCTTGATGAAGATAACAATGAATTTAGAACTAACATCTTTGAGAGGTATTACCTCTGCCCGTTTGGAAAAGAAATCAGTAGCAGAAAGAATTTACTTAAACTGCTTGGTCGTAGCTGAAGGGTAAGGTCCTACCACAACCATTCCCCATGTGGAAAATGGCCAAGAGTATTTATCTATATGAAGCAACTCTGGAGGTTGATGAATGAAGTTGGCATATACTTGGCATGAACGACACTTCATTGTGAAATTAACACAATCATGTATCACTGAAGGCTAAAAGTATCCAAGCCTTCGAATTTGATCAGATAATCTATGTCCAGACTGGTGGGCACCACAGAATCCTGCATGCACTTCATTCATGATATCCATTGTCTCTTTACCATCAATGCATCTGAAGAGAACTCCATCAAAACCACGTTTATAGAGAATTTTATCTAGGTGGTTTGGTCTATCACAAAGAGTAAAATTCACCACACATCACCAGATTTGTTCTTTCTCGGATCTATCAGGTGGAAGTGTTCCATTTTGAAGGTATTCCCTGATAGGTGACATCCATCATGTAGTATGACCATAGAGTTCAGGAATGGGACTAATTTCATTAATTTCCACTGTTCTGACTTGAACATAAGGAGAAATTGCACGACGGTGGGCAATACTGATGGTTTTCTCGTCCCAGTTTGGAACTGCTAGAGATGTGGCTATATTGTCTAGCGCATCAGCTTGAGCATTTTGTGATCTTGGGACATAAGAAAATGTCGGATCTGAAGGAAATTCTTCCATTAACTCTCTGACGTTATCATACAAAGGGATTAATTCTTCTTTTCTGATGGCATAATCCCCATTGACTTGTTTGATTACCAGGTCTGAATCACCTTTTACCTTTAAGGGATTCACATGTGATTGAAGTGCTAACTCCAAGCCTGTGATATGATCTTGGTATTAATCTTCATTATTGGTACCACCTTCCCACAATAAAAAGGAATAAGGAAACACTGCCTTATATGGAGAAATGAGCACAATTCCTAAACCAACTTTGTTGAATTTAGGATTTTCCATTTTCTTCCATGATGGACTTCTGGAAGCACCATCAAAATACATTTCCCATGTTTGAGGATTATCTTGAATAGAGAAAATTTCCTCATCAGGGAGTTCAATATCTGAAGACATGTCTTCCACTGAAGGATGTTCATCCAGGAAATCAGCCAGAGTTTGGCCCTTTATCGCCTGTTGAGACACATACTGAATGTCGAACTGCTACAAAATAACTGCACACCTTGCTAGACGTCTTGTAAGCTTTGGACGACTAAGGATGAATTTGAGCGGATTATTAGGAGATACCAATTGGACCTCGTGATGTTGCAGGTAATGTCTCAGTTTCTGAACTGAAAAGATTAATGCTAGGCAGCACTTCTCAATACATGAATACTGGGTTTCTGCTCCAAGCATAGTTCTACTGAGATAGTAGAGGCTGTTTTCATTCCCAGCATCATTCTTTAGAGCAAGAAAGGAACCCAATGATCACTCTAGAGATGTCACATAGAGGATACGTGGTCTTCCTTCAATTGGTGGCATGAGTACCGGTGGACTCAAGAGGTATTTCTTGAGAACATCAAATGCTTCTTGACATTCTTCATTCCACTGGTAAGTGACTCCTTTTTTCATTAATATGGTAAAAGTTAAAAATTTTCCTGCCTAATTGGCGATGAAACGCCGAATATAGGCTAAGTGTCCTTGAATTCCTCTTAATTCTTTCAAATTATGAGGAGGTTACATACCAAGTATTGATTTGGTCTTCTCAGGATCGACTTCAATACCACGATGGCATACAACAAAGCCGAGGAATTTTCCTGAGGTTACCCGAAAAGCACATTTTAGGGGGTTCATCTTCAAATTATGTTG
This sequence comes from Viscum album, assembly GCA_963277665.1. Classification (NCBI taxonomy): domain Eukaryota; kingdom Viridiplantae; phylum Streptophyta; class Magnoliopsida; order Santalales; family Viscaceae; genus Viscum; species Viscum album. The sequence goes on along the minus strand of OY728128.1, from coordinate 406,925,322 downwards.
TCGAAGCTTCTGGAATGTGACTTCTAAATCAGCCAAGTGATTAGAACGTTGTTTAGATTTAAACACCAAATCGTTCACATAGTACTCAACAAACTCCCCTAATAAAGGTTTGAAGATACGATGCATGGCTCCTTGATATGTTGCACCTGCATTCTTTAAACCAAATGGCATCACCCGGTAACAAAACAAACCTTGAGGTGCTCTGAAGGCTGTAGATTCCTCATCTTCGAGGGCCATTTGGATCTGATTATATCCGGAATATCCATCCATGAAGGAAAGTACTTCATATCCATCTGTCGCATCAATTAAGAGTTCTGTAATCAGAACTGGGATATCATATTTAGGACAATATCGATTAAGATCTCGGAAATCGATGCGAACCCTAATTTTTCCGTTCTTTTTCTTTACAGGGAAAATATTATCCAACCACTTGGGATACTGAACTTCTCTGACGAAGTTAGCTTTGATCAGCTTACCAATTCAGCTTCAATTTTGGAAGCATAAGTTGGGTGTGTTCTTCTCGCGACTTTCTTAAATCCTCAATGTTATTTTGGTAAACCCAAATGATGAGTAACAACATCAGGATCAATCCCAGGCATTTTTGTATACTTCCAAGAAAAAATATCTTTATTTTTCTTTAGAAATGAAATATACATCTCTTGCTCTTCAAGAGTCATGGCCGCACTAATTAAAGTGGGGCGTGGATTTTTCTTTGTACCTAGATTTGCTTCTCTGAGTTCACCCACAGTGGTAGAGATACCCTCTTCAAATGCCGGAGCAGCATCTCTAAGATCTCCCCCTTCATCACGTGCTATTTCTTCCATTTCTACTTGCATAGTAGATAAAAAAACAAAATTTTCATGATCATAAGAGATGTCAAAATTTACACATTTGGAAGAAGAAGCTTCCATTTCCGACCCTATTGATTATAAAGGGTCTTCTTTGGGAAATAAAGAGGAGATGATGGACTGAGAATTGACATCATTATTCATCTCCGATGTTGCTATAACTTCTTCTAGCCTAATTAGAGAAGTATAGACTTGTTAGACTTCAGCAGATGAAATGAAAATGTCACCACTTATTCTTTCATCAGTGTTTGGTAGGTTACCAATTTCTCCCATGTTGTCTGGCTCGATTTCCGTAATTGACATTATGGATCTTTCCATAAGAGTATTTTGATTTGGGCCTATTTTGTCAATTTGATTGAAAGGTAACACATAATCTATACTCACATGTGTAAATGGATTTATTGGAATCTTTTCCAAACAATATGGAGCATTAACTTTGGTAATTTCATTTATTGTTGATTTCCCTCTTCCCTTCATGTGATAAAATTCTGCCTCAATGTATTTAGACTCTCATGTCTTGAACGGGGCCTTATCACCATACAATGTTCCAACTTGACCATTGAAATAGTATTTGAGACATTGATGGTATGATGAAGGGATAGCTGCATGCTGATGTAGCCAGGGTCTTCTAAGCAAGACATTGAAAGCTGAGTCTTGATCAACAATCATGAAATCCGAATTGGATACAAGATCTCCAAACTGAGTTTTGAGTGTAACTTCACCCAGTGGTTCTTGTTCATTTTTATCATATCCTTGTATCATCATGGTAGAAGGAGATAAATCAGATTCTGTGAGGCCCAATCGATGAAGTGTACGAATGGGCATGAGGTTGACTCCGGAACAATTGTCAATGAATGATCTTCAGATATCTACACAATTGAATTTTCCAGATAAGTATAGAGTTTTTATGTGCCCATGCACAACATCAACTTCATCTTTATCAGTAAAAGATATCACTACAGGGCATTCTGCAGGATTATTCTCTATGTGATAGAATTCAGCTGCAGTAATTTCAGCTTCAAACTCATGAGGACTTGACAAAGCTTCGATGAATGCTTCTCGAAGATCTTTTGATAGATTCAAAGCATCCAAAATTGATAAATTTGCTGGTTCATGGGACACATGTTTCAATATATCATACTTTTGATCTAGAGGTCTGCGTTTCCCAATAAGAATATGTGGTTTAGATACTACCTTGGAAGCAGATGGTTTGGAAGCTGATGCATCTTGTATTGGGATAGATGTTGGAAACATCCTTGGTTTTGGAAGATTAGACCGATTAGATCCATTTACTTGCTGAGATAAAGTAGATGGAACCTTCAAACGGACTTCCAAAATAATTGTGCCATGACTGAGTTGGCCATTGGCAGAAGAACTTGCTTGTTCTTTTTCAGCTCGCTGAAGGGCTCTACCATGAGTTTTTGCTGCATACACAGTGCTAGGAGGGGTAGAATTGGAGTAGTGGCTTCGGAAAGATCCACGTCTTCCCCTGTATCCTGAACCTCTAGAACTTATATGGATTCCCTTATTTGATACAGGGAATTCAGGCTTATCAAAATTCAAATTATGACTAGAATATAGATATGTTAATTGAATCAAATTAACAGAACCGAAGATTAAAACTTCGTATGATAAAGACTCTGCCTGATTATCCTGTTTAGGTTGTTCTGTTTGATGGGGTGGTGCCCATGGCATTGAATTAGATGGAATAAGGTTTTCCAGAGTCAAAGATAATTTAGGCTTTGACACATACTCATCTTCTTAATATTCTTTTTTCTTCTTTGAATCAAGTCGTTTCATTGAGGACTTTCCCTCTGACGAAGAGGGTTTTACCGCAATATTCATGGTAGAAGACACAATTGGTTTCTTCAATTGTGTTCGCAAAATGGGATGAGTCTGATTGATTGTCATTATGACCATCCAATCATCATACTTCTGTGCAATTATGTTTTTGACTTTTTTCCATTCACCTTCCTCCTCTGGAACTATAGCAGTAACACATGCTACCTGAGTCGAAGAACCTTTCAACTTGACTTGTCCCAATTCGACCATCATTTTCAGGAGTTCTTTAAAGACAAAACACTCCTCGATGGGATGCCCTAACATTTGTTGAAAGGGACAATAATTGGGACGGTCTTCATCTCCTTCCTTGTTTGGCCTCTTGGGCACTGGTAATTGAAGCAAATTATTTTCCAGAGCTGAAATGAAGTAACCATGAACCTACTCATTTCAGAAAGAGTATGTTTTACTCTTCAAATCATCAATTTGTTTTCGTCGTTGATCTTTTCGATCAATTGGACGAAAGGGCCATTGTTGTTGGCGTTCAGGAGGTGGAGCTCTTCGAGAATATGAAGGTTTTGAAGTATAAATAGATACAGGCGCTTGTTTAAGAACAACTGTAGCAGTTTCCGCTTTACCCATTATCCTTCCTAGAGCTGATGGAATTACACAAGATTTAGCCTTGGCCTGTATAAAGGAATCATAAAGCTGCTGAGCGATTGAAATATAATCTCGAAACCCTCCTTTGTATTTCACAGGGATCAATGGCGTGGGTAATTCGTCACGCAAATTTGCCACACAGATTGGCAACAGCTCCTCCTGAGGAAGTGCTAAACTAAGGAAATATGTTAATCCCTTCCAGCGAGAAATGAAATCAGAGACTCTTTCATTCTCCCTTTTCTTTCAATTTGTAAGATTGAAAACTGTCGTTTTTGGCAAAGTTTATCTGAACTAAAGAAGGAATTTTTGGCGAAGATCCTCCCATCCGATGATTGACCGGGATTGCAAGCTTGTATACAAGACAAAATCTGGTCCTTGCAAGGTTCGTACGAATCATCTGAGATTCCCTACTTCTTGCTATTCTAGAGTTCCCATCATAGGATCACAACAAGACACGTAATGTGCCAAATGTTGTTCAGGGTCACCAAATCCATTGAAAGTAGGGAAAACAGGGTTTCCAAAACTGGATGGAGGAGAAATTGAATCTACCCATTTAGGGTAAAATTTCATTTCAGGTTGAACTTGCACCCATTTCCCATCCATAGTTTCTAATCGAACTGTTAATGACTCAATAGTAGTTATCAACTTCTGGGAAACATCCAGTTGAACATGTTCTTGGGTAGGTGCAATGAATGGAGCTTGGACAGACGTGGTAGTTGGTGTTGCAACTTATGGTAGCACTGCCAACCGTTGTTGCACTTGACCCGTAGGATTAGACTATTGAGGGTGTACTGATAAAGGAGGGTATTCCTGATCCCTCTCAGTAACTGCAACAAATCCTTTCGGCTGTCGGGCTCCAGCATTCTTAAGAAGAAGACTACTCTGAAGTAGTTCTACATTCAACCTTCTTAATTCTTTCATTTCTTCCTCCTGTTGTGCAATCCTTTTCTCTAATGAGAGCAATTGACCTTCTCCAGAGGAAGGATATGTAACCTGATTCTTTCCCTTCCCTTTGTTGGATACTTTTTGGATAGAGGGAAGTGGATTAACTAGGTTCTGAGTAATCCTTTCTCTTCGTGTACGCACACCTTCTTCATTTGTAACGGTGCGTACATTTTCTTGACCAGGACACTCTTCATCTGAGTCCCCTGAGTGAACCTCCTCTGGTAAATTAGCAACAATGGCATTGATGACATTGATTTATGCACAATGCATCGCATCACTTCTATCAACATTTCTGTGATATTTCCTTCTTTCATGTCTTTGATGATACATTTCTTTTTGATGATTCAAACATTTATGAATTTCTTGACGAGCTATAACTTTGAGGGAATATCTTGATAATTTGGCTCATCGTTCCTCTTGTGAATTCTTCCCCAATCGAGAAAAGACCGACATTCTCTGAGGAGGGGATTGATGATTTGAAAGAGTCCCCAGTCTTGTGAACTGTGGATGTTCCTGCTGTTTCCGCTCAACTCCTCAAATCCCATTTGTTGAACCTGAGGGTTGGGTTAAATAAGTCCCCAATCTGACAAGTTGGGGTGGATATTGACATGCTATGTCTGAGACCTTCTTAAAATCTCTGTTGATCTTGCAAACTTTAGTTCAGAAATTAGCTGTATGCATTAACTTGTATCCACTTTTATCACCTGGTTCAACAGACTGTTGGATGATTTCCGAAATTTCTGTCATTTGATGATGTGTTTGCTCCATACGATAGGCTTGTGCAATATTCTCTCCTGCTTGATGTAGGATAAATTCAAAACCTTGTTCCCTATATTCTTGCTTTTGAGAGGAACTAGTTAAAGCCTGTTCTTGAGAAAGATTTTGATTACAATCAATTCCCATTGACTGTGGCCGACAATGGGCAATAACATTGCATGAGACCATTTTCGGCGGGCTTTGCTAACTGGAATGAATTGTGAAATGTAGTGCTCCGTGAATACCCCATCCTCTGATATGAACACCATATGGGGAATTGACAATTAACTGACGCAATTTTCTTAGTGCGCCAAGGCATGAACGTTGAATGGTTCTCTGTTGCTTTTCAGCCTTCAGATACCGAGAGACTGATAGAGATGCCAAATCAATCTGACGTTGTAGCCCTTCTATTATCTTAATATGATTTTAATATTCATCATAATATAATACCTACTTCTTCAATTGAAAAAGATTTTTCCATATGTTGAAATGAATATCATGGATTCCATCATCCGTCATCATCTTTGGAATGTCATACTGGGAGTCAGCCAAAGGCCAAAACATGACTGGTACTTCACCTTTCGCCAATTTTTTTTCTCATGTTCAGCATTTCATCTTCATCATTAAATGAATGTTCTTCTACCTGTTTCGACTAGAGTTGGTGTTTCCTTGTTGCTTCATCAGATTCAACAAGATTGGTAGAGATATCTTTGATCAAACTAGAAGATGCATGACTTAGGGGTGGTTTGGAGAATGACCTACACCCTGGGCTATCTTCTGATTGAGAAAGTATTTCACTTTTTAGAGATAAAGAATCAGACATGACTAGTTTCACATTTGCAAGTGCCTCAAGATAAGAGGGCTTTCTCGACACTACATTGTCCATTGGAGTATTTTCCAGGTAATGTGAATCACTACTGCGGAGAGGACATTCGCAGCGATATTCATCATCATGGGGAGGACCAGCATAATGGGTTACAACAAAAGATGAGATCACTTGCTTCTTGGTCTTCTGACCACATAGAGGGTTCTTGTGGCTCTCATCTGAAGATTAAACATCAAGATTGACTGAATTGTCACGAAGCAAGCCTTCATGAGAAAGTGTATGTTGACAACCTTCGGAATTAATGTTCTCGTTCATGGTAACTGAGGGAGTATAATCTTGAATTCCAACAGATTAATGTCTAAGGGCTTCAAGAACTCCAGCATCAAGAAAGGCCTTGTTACAGATTGTCCTTTGATCTCTTGACTGTGCTGGGTGGATCTTTTTCAAAGATTCCTTCTTACTCACATTAGAAACCACTTTTTGATGAAAGTTGTTGCTCTGAGCAGGTGTATGTGCCTGATCAGGAATGATGGTTAGGTTAGGCTGACGAGCTTTACGCAAATCAGGTGTATGTTCCTGACTTGGTTGTCCGTATGATATGGGGGAGTATTCCCCATAACCCTCTTGGACTGGAACATAAGTGTGTGTCTGTTCTGGAGTGAATTGTTGATGTGTCACTCCACAGCTAGGGATAGATTTATGTGTCTTTCCCTGAGATGATGCTGAAGTTATTATGATATCCAGGAAAGAATCCGGAATATGAGCAGGAATTTTCTTCTTCTCTTTCACCATTGACAAAATATGCTTGGTGACTTCAGCTGCCAGAATGAGGATATACGTCCATTCCGGGTTAGGAGTAGGTGTTTTTGCCTGCTCCTGTCCTCCTTTTCCTATCAGTGAATCCTGACAGTACTCATGTTTTGGGGAAGAGAGTTGAGTCTGCCTCCTATCTATCATCGGGGCTTTCCAACTGACTTCTCTGTGCGCTACCAAGCGAGACTGTTGGTAGGCTTGATTAGTATTAGTAGGTGTATGTGCCTGCTGATTACACTTCGCCAGAAACGGTTGACGAGATCCATCATATGTAGACAGGCGAGCCTTATGACTAACTGATGATGTATAAGCAGATGTATGTTCCTGCCTATAGCACTCCACCGGAATTTCCTGGCGGGATTGGGTGATGCTTCCAGACGAGTCTGCTGGACAGTAGAATTAAAATGGGCAGGTGTGTGTTCCTGCTCGTTGTTTGCCACCAAGTTAGGTTGGTTGACTTCTCCGGAGATGGAAGGGATGAGAACCTACCCATTGATAACTGGATTCTGCCTCTGGTGGTTCGTCTTGCCTACTCATGTTCGAAGAACTTGAGCCGAATGCCTGGAGTCGGTACCCTCATCATGTTGAGGGCGAACTACCGCACGAGTCTGGCAGCGATTGTTGATGGGATCCCTCGGGAAGGACTCATGTCTTTTTGAATTTAGGTCCTGAGGGACCTGCTCATTCACTTCCTCAGAGTAAGGGAGTTAATGGATATTACATTCTGGGGATAACGACCCGAAACGGTTTGAGACGGTAGTCAGCACTGCCTGCCTATTGATCACTGGTCTTCGTTGTCCGGACGACCTGTGTGAGTTGTTCACTTGGAGGGCCTGTCGGGTAGCCTCCAGAGTTGGGATGGTACCATGTTTACGGTACTCCTTAACCAGCGCATTTGATACCCATCGTTGAAGATGCTGAGTAGGTGATGTCATCCTCAGACCAGATGACAATCCAGTAAGAATAACAGCATTGGTATTTGCAGCAGTAGTATTCACAAGCGTGAATTTGAGAGCAGCCATTATGGAAATACATAATATCTTGAAAAAAGAGTGCATGTTTGATATAACAGATGTAATCAAGATAAATTCAGCCATTTCATCTTTTGGATGAGCACACATGTCAATGATTGTTTTTGATCGCCCTCTCATTTTAAATAGGAGCTTTAACAAATAGGTAAACCATCACTTTATCTTGGTTAAGGATTCACGTCGGGTTCACCATTTTTTGTTTCCCTCATAATTCGGGGATGACCTCCTGGATGGGAGATTCAAACGTTCTGATCGGTTTCTATTGGGTTTTTTCGTAGAACCAGAAACATCCAATGATTCCACATTCATTTGGACCTACTTCCCAAAGGTAGGCACTCATTAGTTTGTGGACTAATGAGGCTTAGGAATTTTCATTGGTCGAGAGGATGGGAGGTCGAACTCATCATACCTTTTTGAGGGGAATTATTGTCTACTCCGGGACTCTCTTTATATATTTATGTTATGTTCGTGAATCCTTATTTCATTACCAAGTATAAAATGAGCTTTCCTTTATTTTTAACAATCAATGATTAAATATGTAAGAAACTTAGAGAATCTTTTATATGTATTCGAGGTTCTTCATCAATAGAGAATCATCTGTATCTATTAAGAGATTCTTGGTCAATGGTATCTTTCAAAACATTTATATAAAAGTCCCTTGGTCATTATGATGACCAGGCTGTTTTTAAAGCCACTCAGTGGGGCACTGGAAGTTTATCATCATTCATAAGGACATGGATTATTTCAAAGTTTGGATCGAACCCGCAGATGGGCTACCTACGTATCCTTTTTTTGGGAAAGGAATCAGAACCCATGTAGTTTGAGAAATAGAGTGTGATGCTTATGATTAATGGCTCAAAGTAGGGTGTCATAATTACTTTTACCCTCTAAGATCATGTGAGTCATGCTCGGTGTGAGAAACAAGAGGTATTGGTAATAAAATAGACAATTGGGCCATGAAAGATGTAATCATAAGAAATGGTTTGGGGATTATGTATTTATGACTGCCCAGATAAATGAAGGTTAGGATTTACTTTTGGGAGAAAATTCAGGAACAGGGTCCATAAAGGTATATGTGCTTCATGGAGATTTGAATACTCTAACATGGGGCTTATTCCTGAAAAGGAAACCCAAATTAGGAGAGGATTGATAATTAGCTTTTACTCCTGAGAAGGAATCCCCATATCAAACGTAATATAGGACTGGTTAAAGATAATTTAAGGGACTTGGGACTTACTCCTGAAAAGGAGGCCCAAGATTATGACTGGGGATTATTCCTAACAAGGAAGCCTGGGTTAGGGGACTTGGGACTTACTCCTGAAAAGGAGGCCCAATAGTTAAAACTGGCTCTTATTCCTGATAAGGAAGCCCAGGTTAGGAGAATTATGGTTTGGGGCTTACTCCTGGGGAGGATACCCAAGTTTGGAGGACTTAGAACTGGGGATTATTCCTGAAAGGGATACCCAGGTTAAGGATTCTCTCATCATAAAGGATGAGGTAGAATGATTGAACTCTCGATCTTTTAGTGACATAAATATGTATAAATCACTATGTTTTGAGAGATATTCCACAGAATTCCTTTCAGATAAGGAAGTAAAATCAAGAAATCATGCCATAAATGGCTTTGAAGAGTGTCTTGAAGACTAAATCGTGAATAGGAAAGGTGAAATGGCTTAAGAGGGGTAAAATGGGAAAGATGGGAACCCAAAAAAGGTAGGGGGCGCAAGTCTTGAAAGGCACGCATGTCTTACGTGGGCGCGCAAGTCTTGGTCGCGCATGTATACCTGCGCGACATGTGGGGTACTTGTGTGATTTTCAACCAACATTGAAGTACTTGAGCGACTCTTGATTAAGGCCTTTATAATCCTTTTGAGGTTCTTCCAGAAAAGGGATGTGCAATTTCTATCGAAGGAATAAGGCGGCACACAAGTGTGGCCACTTCCCTTAAGGGCTGACCACTCAGGCGCGCAAATGTTGATGAATTTCAACACTTAGGCCTTCCTCCCTCTCTTTAAATCTTCTGTTCTAGGTATGAAATTACCTTAGAAGTGTTCCAGAAGCTTTGAGAAGAGACTTGGGCGTCAGGAGCTTCAATTCGAGTTTCTGGAAAAAAATCCTTTTTCAATGGGGGGCCCACAGGGTCCATTTATAGGTAGGAGAAGACCTCAGGCGGTTACCGGGCGGTTATGACTTAGGTCGCGCAAGTGACTTGCACGCCATGTGAGTCGTGCAAGTCCACTTGCGCGACCATGATGAAACTTGCACGACAAATCGGAAAAAATCTCCTTGTGCATTCCTTTGTCGATTTTTTGATGTTTTCTTCAAAGGTCGAACCTTTTTAACCTCAGATCTTTCCATTTTCTAATCTTGATATTTGTGACGAAAGGAGCATCAACACTGGTGTTGTTATGTAATCATATAATAATAATGTTAGGGGTGTGAAGAAGGAAAATAAAATAAAGAATCTTGAGAGAATATATTACCTCTAAATCATGTAACTCTTTTTTATTTGAGATAAACGCCTCCTTGAGAAGGATTCTGACAAAATTGAGCCTTCTATGAGTAATAGAGGAATTTTGATAGATAATATGAGTAGAGGATTATTGATACAATGTCTTGAGGGGTGTGGGTAATGTGGTAGAGTTGGGGTCCTTTTATATGAGGGAGGTTGGTTGCTTTTGGAAAGTCTTGAAATGTTACATTATTATAAAATTATTTTCTGATTTTAAAATTCCCACAATGATATATTTCGAGGATTATGTGGTAAGGGTTCTAAATCCACACATCCAATATGTTTTTTATTAATTTATGTCTTATATTTTACCATATCATTTCATTTTCATTATATCATTCATTTTTGAGGTAATCAATGTATCATCTTGGTGTGATAAATAAATTTAATTATTTAATGTTTAAAAATTATAAAAAAAATTAAAATGATCTAATAAATATTTTTATCTTTCTAATGAATATTTATAGTCAAATATATATCTTACATAATCCTGTGTAAAAATTGTTTTAGTAAAATAATATATGTTTGTGACTTTTTTATTTTTAATTTAAAAAATGTTATTAATGTCTGTATTTTTCCCATGTGGCTCCATGGGGTCCCAATAATTTACCCATTGATTTTAATGGACGGCCATGACTCACTAAATAAGTATAGAACAAGTGTGAAGGTAATTTTGTATTTTTATATCATTATAATTTCCTTAAATTACAATAATTACCTTTAATCATGATTAATAAATCATAAATGTTACTCTTCACCAAAAATTATTTTCATCCCATTGAAAATCATTTCACATACTAATGAAAACCATGTATGTCGGATTTTTGAAATTAAATTAATATAACCGGTAAAATTTCATTTAAATGAAAAATTATTTTTTAACTACCACTTAGTGGTTTCACTATTCATCAAAAATTGAAGTTTTTCAGGAAAACACCAAAAATTCACCCAAATATATATTTGATATTCTGAATTAAGAAATGATTTCTATTTTACAAAATTCAAATCATATATGTTGAATTAATTAATTTATTAATTAATTCCAGTTTGTCAAAACAAATGGGACGTTTTTAATAAACAATATCTATAAAAATATTAACACTTGTTTATTTCCAATTTCAAAGTGAAATTAATTAAAATGACCACCATTGGATTAAATGATACAAATATATTTTAACTAAACGTTAAACCCAATTAAAAAGATAATCTTACCATATAAACAAATTAGATTAAAATGAGGTTTTGAATTAAAATACATCATTTTTCACTATTCATTAAAAATGATCTTTATCAGAAAAATAAAAACAATTACACAAATTCAATTTTGATGCCTTGATTATAAAGAGGGATTTTATTTTCTGAAATATAACATATAAAATTTTAAAAAATTATATTTTAAATGTGTTCTCCATCAACAGGATGTTTGTCATCTTTTTAAAAAATATTAAAAATTTTAAGCTTAATATTGGATTCATTCAAATTTTAATACTCTTTCATTTATTGGGTAATTGTTAAAATATTTATCAAACATATATAATAATTTTTTAGTTAGTTATACTCATTCCATACATTCTAACGTCTAGGCTTTAACTACCATATTATTATATTATTAGTGTGCAATGTAAGATTTCAAAAAAATTCGTTGTTGCGTATTTGGTACGTCATCAATCATAGCATCCCCTTTAAAGTAATATTAAAATTTTATTAAAAAATATTAATAAATATTGAAATGTAATATTCTTTATTTACCTGTGATGTTGCAAATATATACTTACTATTTCATGGGGGATTAATGATAAATTAATTTTGGATATTTTTTTACATTCATTCATATGTTTTGTATTTTAATCATTTGGAAGGTTCATAATTATAACAATTTGTGATATGGTTGTGTTGAACATTGTATGAGGCTTTGGTGACTAATGTACTACTTCACCAAATGATGATTTATGCATAAGGTATACCCTATGCTAATATTTTTTTTTTATAATAACTTGAAATAAAAATAATTACTTATCATTCAATTGTAGATATTATGGTCTATTAGTGCTTCAAGAATAAAAAATTTACCACCATTTATTGGAATATTTGATGGAGAGGAAATTGATAAAGGAACATACAAATAGAGATATTATGCTTTTGAAAGGGAATGAAATCCCCTATGTATATCTTCCCTTCAAAATTGTATAACATTAGGAAAAGGATCATTAAATTATATTTTATCCTATTATTATCCTTTCTGATGATATCAATAAACCTTTTCATTCATATTTGGCTTACAATTTATTATCATTATTGTTCATATCATTATTAAATTTATTATGATAAATTTACTCTAACACTACACATTATTATTGGGACATTATTTTTTCTTCATTTTCAACTCTATACTTCACACCAATATTATCCTATGTGGACACGCAATTAAAAGCTAATTTTGGAAACCTTTTTGTTCCTATCATTCTATTTTTAATGAGTTTTATTCCATTATATGGTGTGGGATTCTATGAATGAATATTAAAATGATACTTATTATATGAATAGTTATAATTCTGTGGATGAAAATATTTTAAAGGGTTTAGAATATCACACCTTGATGTATTTTGAAAAAAATATTTTGAAAAAAATTTAATCTCTTTTATAATTTTCATTAAACATAACATAAAGATTTTATTTTATAACATTAAATAGTATGTTTAAATTAAGTTATATAAAATAATGAATTTAATTTTCAATAAATTTATCAATGATTTTACCTTGTGTTACAAGCAATAGTTATTTTATCTTGTGATACAAGAAAAATAGAGTTTATAAAATATTAAATAATTTTAATAAATGATTTTTTTAATATTTTAGTTTTCACATTGTAGTTTTAATGAAGGCTATGAATTGGATTAGGTAAATTATTAAAATTTATAAATTAAACATTCCTATAAATCTATTTTCTTGGTGACCAAATAATTAGAAATGAAAATAAAAACTATTTGAAAATAATAGAAATATTTTTTAAACTATTATTTACCAATAGTTTTTTTACATTAATATTTTAATAAATAACTTTGGGTGAAGAATATTTAAGAAATATATATACTAAATACTCAATAAAACGCTTAAAATTCATCTTCTGTGATTTATAGACATGAGATAAGAATAAATCAAATTCTATCCTTAAGATATTATTTTTCTATGAATAATAATTTTTTATTTTACGCACTTATTATAAAACTAATTATTGAGACTATTATATTTTTTTTTTTAAACATAAAATTTTGAAATATTATTGTAAAAGTTTTATTAGGATGATTTTTTTATAATTTTATAAGAATTAAAATTTTTCTATGAATTTTTATTATGAATTTTTGTTTCATTTTATGACTCTAAAAAACCTAAAAGGGTTTTCGTATGGTTTTTAATAAATTGAGTTTTTGTATATATAAATTAATTAACATTATGTAATTTTAATCATTTTCATATTTATTTTTTATTTTAAAACTTTTTCAACTTTGGAACATTTTCTCTTTGAAAACTAGCTTTATCATTGCATCTTTGCGATTATTTTTAAATAAAATTTTATTACTTTTTTTAATGGAATTTGGTAAAATGGATTTCATATTTGTAATCATCATCAATTTTATTATCTACTAAAATAGACATAAATTTTTACCTTCATTAATAGTATCAACTATAATGAATATTTTCTTTGAGTTAAGGTAATAATGGGATTACCAGGGGTTAAAACTCAAATTTTAAGGGATAAAATTGAACCAAAACATGTCAAAAACACACACTATATAAATATATTTAAAAAATACGTGTCATAGTTATTATAATTGTTTATTTTATATCTTTTTATATTGTGAAAAACATTTCAATTCCTTTAAAAAAAATGAAAGTGTTCTACTCACAGCACTAATAAAATCCCACCCCCTATCCTATGCTATTCACAATTTGATAATCAATTTTTTTGAAATACTTTATCAAATAAATTATTTAATTACATAAAATCATCCTATAATCATTTGTTGTTCATAAATCATACCAAGGAAGGATTTTGGATCAAACCAATCAAGGTTACTCGAAGAAGTGGTAACACTCTTCAACGTGCAATTTTATCTTATTTCTTCATAAAAATCCTTAAATTTTTAAAAAAAATTCATAAAATAATAAAATCACTCTATTAATTATAAATAATGTTTTTATGTATAGTTAATTATTTATAACCATCTCCTATTCCATAAAAGGTGTTACGAAATCATCATTTATGTGTACAACGTACCACCACCTCACGAATTGATGTCATTGCGTTTTCCATTGCCACCACTCAATGATGGATATAATGGTTTTACTATAATTTATATATTATATATATAATATATAATATATATAAAATAATAATATTATTATTTAATAATTATAATACATATTCCATCTTACATTCCATTTCAAGAGAATATGATAAAATCCTTCATGTATACAGAGGACTCCCACATTGCGATGTGATGTCATTAATTCATGCATTACATAGAAGGTAATTATGCTTTTTATAAATGAAAATATGTTATATATATGAAAATATTTACTTTTTAATTTCTATATATTGTTTTCCTATATTTTTTTCTTTCTGTTGGGTAAATGAAATCAACGTTCATGTGTGTGTCTGACTGACCATCTCTATTAATAATGTATTTCCTTTTCTATATCTACCATTCATGGATAAATAATAATAAATTTCAAAAAATTATATATATTTTTATGTCCTGTTTTAAATTATATATATTATGTACCAATGCTCAATGTATGAGGACAAAACATAATAGAACAATAGATACATAAAAAACAATGCACTTATTATCTGAAACAAGGCTTTAACATGGAATTGATAATAAAATGTAATATTAAGTAATAATTAAATCATATATGGTAATATGTATATATATATATAT
The DNA here is from genome assembly GCA_963277665.1 of Viscum album. Lineage (NCBI taxonomy): Eukaryota > Viridiplantae > Streptophyta > Magnoliopsida > Santalales > Viscaceae > Viscum > Viscum album. The sequence goes on along the minus strand of OY728128.1, from coordinate 406,910,209 downwards.
ATATATTATTCACTAATATATTTATAATAAACTAATATTTATTATATTGGAGGATCAAATTTGTATGATGGAATATGATACTTATGGTACGGGATTTCTGTCACACTTGTATTATCTATGAGAAACATGTCATATTCCCCACATGTTTCCTTTATGTGGAGTATATATTACCCATGAATTTATTTTATGATTCTTATCCGTAAATTCATTAGTATTTAAATATCCATTTTAGTATATTTCTTTCATGGGGTTTACGGTTTTAATTATTCTAATGTGGTAAGGTATTTATTTCTCAGTTTTTCTTCTTCTTGATATTAGTTATGTTATGAACCTAACTTATTTTATGAGATGGATATACTACCCCATTGAAATATATATTAATAAATTTACTTAAATTAAATATATTTCAATTTTTAATTTGATGTTATATTTTCATTCATATTATGATAAATATTTTACAATTGGGGTAAATATTTTATGTTACAAACTCATTGCTTGTTGAGATTGTTTGAAATTATAGAGAAATTGTTAAAATATTATGACATATATCCCAATAAATTCATATATTTTCCTATAATTTTTTTATTATAAAATTTTTCAAGTAATATTACAATTTTTACACTCTTTATAACATAAATAGTATGTTAATTTGTTTTAGTAAAATATGACATCATTTATTTCGTCAGTTAAAATTTTTTTTTCACCCAAAATCATGTTTTTTGAAAATGATCTCAATAATGTTTTTGAAAATTATTAAATTTATATATTAAATATATATTTACCTAGTATTTAATTTTTCTAAAATTGTTTTCAATTAATATTCATGCCTTTTTCAAAACAATTCCCATTTGGATTTTTCGAAAAATATTAGTGGAATATTTGTTTTACCATACTCAGTATGTATGAAATTTCTTTCCTTAATGATCAATTAATATTTTAAAATATCTTTTATATGATTAAAATGTTATTTAAATTTATTTCCAAATATTTGTGTTTCAAAAGATTATTTTTCATAATTGAAATGGTATTTTCCATAATAATTATTTTATATGATTTTTAAAGAATAATTTACAATTGTCAATGGTTAGTTTAAAATAAAATAATTTCCAAAATGATTTTTTAATATTCATTTTTTAAAATATGTTATTAAAATATTTTTATTTTCCTAAGGAAATTATTTTAAATTATTGTAATGAATCCATGTATATTTTTATTGGTTTATTTTCCAAAATAGGTAATTCCAAAATATTTTATAAATTGTCAGTTTTAAAAACAAATTCTCAATGAAAATTATTTCCCTCAATATATGATTTAAATGATATTTCAAAATAATATAAAATTCTTTGATGTTACAAATTCATTACAAAGAATATGATCAGATAGTAACATTCTTTTTCATCATTTTAATGGTTTTTATTTAAAATGACATGATGGTTATGGAACATGTTTATCTCCCATGGTTATAACCTGAACAAATGATTACCAAAAAAAATGTATTTTTCAAAATTTTCTGATTTGAGGAAATGATCAAATCATTATGAAACCCATTTGAAATCATGTCATTAGATATGAAAAATGTTTCATGATATTGGGGAAAACTTATTTATGATTTTTATCATGTGATGGGTGGGGCCTATATATTTAAAAAATGGATTGGGTAAGGATTAATATTTTATAACATAAAAGTGTAGACAATAGTTTATACGAAACTCAAAAAAGGTTACAGAAACGGTTTTCCCAACCCAAAAAGTGGGTACATGTGAGGTTATCCCAATCATGGAAGAGGGACATGGTGGTTATCCCAAGACTGAAGAAGGTACATGTGTTCTTATCCCAAGACTAATAAGCGATGAATGTATCTTTGGGTAGCCTTGACATATTATATTTAATGATTATGTGTATGCCAAAAATTTATATCATATGTAAAATTATATACTTTCATGTCTCGTGTTCATCGATTATATTATGATTTATGCCTTACTAAATTCAATGATTTAATCTATGAAGCATGTTGGTGATCTATGATATAAAATGTATGGTATCATATGTCATTCTATTGTTATCATACCCATATTATCAAATTATATTAACATAAACATTTTTAACACTAGGGATAACATGATCTATCCCTTTTTAGGTATTATTTCCCTTGTATATGAAGATTTGTATTATATATGTAATTTTTATGAAGGGTTCAAGTTGTGAATAACATAGTGGGAGATGATGTAGATCACATATGGACCAGTCTATTATGTGTCCATGTTTCCATAAGGAAAAAACCTATATGATTCTTAGGGATGTCTTTGATTAATTTTATGATTACTCATCTAAAAAGATGTATTATCTCTATATGGATTTCATGGGTCACTAAGACATTCCACCTGTCAATCTGAATAATTATGGGAGTTGTAACATCCAACCTGTAAAACAATCTTCGTAAAAGGTATCCTGTACATGATACATAATGAACACATTTTTATGCATCATATCCAACACAAATCATGTTCATATTGGTTGGTTTCTTGTTTGAACAACATCATAATCATATTGGGAGGAATCATGTCCAATATTTATTACATTCATCTAGAGAGTCATAAAGTTGAACAATTATATTTTTAATTCTTTCACCAATGGACATAAAATGGGTTACATGAGTGACAGTCTGTGCTTTAACATCCTGATTTCCATATACTACATGTTGGGTTCTTTATTTTAATAAAAAATGGGATAATATCAGTGTTGATCCCTATATGTTTTAGGTAATGTGGTTTCACATACTTCATTCCATCACAAATAGTCGATAGTCATTTAAGGAAGCACATTCATGTTGTGTTTCGCGCATAAACATTCTTTACGCCATAAATAGGGTAGAACACATTGGGACAATATTGAGTGGACCTACATTCTTTAGTATGTTGGGACTTCATTATTTTGTGATCATATTAGTCCCCGTGAATCATTTAATATACCAAACATTTATGGTGTTGTATCTGGCATGATTACAGGTACTATTTTTATAAAATTTGAGTATTATTAATTAGGATTTATTGTTGGGATATGTTTGGGTGAAGAATGAGAAAATTTGAAAGAACGAGGGCTAAGAACAATTGGTACATGATTAGAGATGACTGTGAACCCCATCCCATCACAACATGAAACCCCAGACAATGGTGATTTTTATGGTTGTTTCATGGGTTGTCAAAACATGTGCCTTATTAAGAGAAACCATTGAACCTTAGATTAATAGACGTATAATTTTGGGATATATTTAAGGAAAATCATGTGTCCCTTCATTGAAACCCTTGATATAAATATAATGTCACCAATAAATTAATTTTCTAGTATCTCAAACACTAAAAACTAACCCTATCTAATCCAAAATGGGATCAACTCAATTTCTCTAGATTTTAGATCCTCTTGAATGGGTTCCATGATTGAATGACATTCATTATTCTTGATTTAAATCATAGATCGAAGATCCTCACCCCTCTTGGTATGAGATTAATATCTGTATTGGTTTCCCATTATTCATCCTTCCTTCTCAAATTCTTTTTTTGGTTGTTATTATTATTTTGGGTCGGATATATATATATAATATTTGAAGTCTAGATATAGGATTATAGATGAATATCTATATTAAAGTGATCATTATTTATTCTATCTTAATTTAATTTTTTAGATCTGTATCGCATTATAAGTTTTTGGGCAGCTCAAATTTTGGTAAATTCCATTCAGAATTTGTTCATTAATGAATCGAGGTAGGTGGTCAAATATTAAAATACCATAGTAACGTTATTGGTTTCTTATATGTATGTTGTATAATTTTTGAGTTTTTTAGAAATTGGAATTCCTAAATTGGGTTAATTAATGTATTCTAATAATGAATTGAGGTAATTGGAAAATTTTGAGATTTAGGGATTGTTGACTTAGATAATTAATTGGGGAATTAGTTATGAGATATTGGGTTTATTAATTATATAATTAATATTAGAATTAAATTTGGATAATGAGATTGATTGTGATTTAAATAATTATTTTTTGGAATTAAATATAGTATAATGATATTGATGGTGTCATTAATAATTATTTTTTTGAATTAATTATATGATAATGAGATTTTGAATTGCATAATTAAATGGTGAACTAATTAGGGGATTTTCAGGATGTGGATATTAATTATTTAATTTGAAATTTATTTATGTGAACTGATGTGATAAATTAATTGTTGAATTATTAATGAATCAAGGTGATTAAATAATTGTTTACTTAATTAATAGTATTAGGATGAATAATTGTGTTTTTAATTAATTAATATAAATGAGATGATTGGTTAATTATTTTTCTAATTAAATATACATAATGATTAACTAATTATTGAGTAAATTATTAATATTAGAAGAATAATTAACTGTCAAGTAAATAAATAATAAGAGATGATAAATTAATTATTGTTTTAATTAATGAGAATAATAAGACTAATTTTTTTAGTTAATTAATGAGAAATATATAATTAATTATTCATTTAGTTAATAAATGAAATGATGAATGGTCAGAATGAAACTCATATGACAATTAAAATCTAGAATGGTTATAATTAGATTATTAGATTTAGATGAGATATAATGGAAATAGTGGAATTCTAGAACATGACATCCCGTTTGGAATTTCCAAATTCCAGCATGGCATGAATTAGGTATTGAGGTTTTAGTGTCCTCTGAAACTTGGGGATTTATGTAGTTAAATAATGAATATATTGATAATGTGATAAATACTTATTTATGAATTGTTCTTATTTCCTTATAGAGATTCATACACTGTTTTTGACTAGATATTATTTTAGAAACAATTGGTGGTGACCTACTGAATTGTACTCATACCAAACTCGGCATGCATGATCGATACCTAAATATATTTTAATAGTTTTATGACATATTAAGGGAAATGTACATGTGTTATATTTATGATATGAGGACGGAAAATGGAAGAGGGAATTAGACATGGTTTGGTACCTTCTCAGGAGTAGTAAGTGTATTTATTTTTTATTTTTCATTTATCACTGGTCACACACCTTTGTGTGGTAAGTTTTCTTCTTTGGTATTGATAATATATTCCCAAATTTGGCTATCATGAGGTATTGGTTTTGTTGCAATGATATTTTATTCATCTACAATTTATTTATTTCATCTAGTGTAATACAATAAGTAAATAAGGTATTATCTCCCCATGATTGATTTATTATAACCTCATTACTAATCATAAGCCTCTGGTGTATGGGGAGGTGTGCATGGGGTTATGAGGCAGGCTAGATCATATCATTGATGCATGAAACCATGACTGGGATGTTAAAAAGTGGTATCAAAGACCAGTTCTCTTTAGTTTTATTTTATTTATCTATTTGGTAAAGGTATACATGATTATATAATGAATAATGGATTGGTATTGATCACTTCCATGGGAGTTGAAAACCCATGTATGGGGGAAAACTGACGTTCTCCTGGTTGTATTATCGATATTATTGTTTTCTGTTATAGTTTAATATTATTTAACCTTGGGTGACACACTTGTTCTGTGATGTGATTTTTTTTTTGAATTTATGATAATTTAATTATGGCTTATTATGGAATGATAATTGAGTATGCATGAATCATTCTAGGAACTCAGGACTATTTTGTTAAATTCTTAATTTTAGGAATTCAGGGAAAATGGGTTTTGGGAATGTTGTTTAACATGTATTTGTTTCCTTACTTGTATAATTAAATTTAAAATAGTGCCTAATATGAAAATAAAATTGTTAAGTAATTTTGATAGATGAAAATAATTTGGTTTCTAAAAGGGATATTTTAATAATAAAAATGAGTTATTGTTGTTAACATTGACCTAGATGTCTGATGTATAAGGGTGGTGTTGGATCCTCTATAATAACCATGTGGTGGGGTTTAAGGGAATAGGCTAGTTGTTCCTTATCATGTGTTAATGTTGTGAAAATTATCATCTCGTGCATGCATGGATGGTAGAGTTGTCGCTCCACAATGATGCTTGTTTAGATTGCGAAATGAGACATGGTTAGATATGTATCTCATGTAGGGGAACAAGTAGAACCAATAATGCGTGGTGATAATGACAGAGAGAATTTCATGGATAAATAGTCCTGATTAATGGTATTCCTAGAAAGAGACCCAAGGAAAATTGAAATGATCTTGTCTAAATTGACTATATTGTTTTAGTTGTATAATCCTCTAACTTTTTCTAGAGAGGGTGTTTCCGGGAGAGATAATATTTATATTGAGTCTATCCAGAATATACTTGACCACATGGAGACTCCCGCTGTAAAGAGGGTCATGCTAGATTCATATATGCTATGTGGATCAGTGAAGCATTGGTGAGATATTAATGATCCTAATGGATAGGTCAATTGTATGTTGTGGCCTGAATCCATTGATAGGTTCTTTGACAAATTATATCCAGATAAACTAAGTTATGATAGAGTATATGAGTTCATAAGGATGACTTAGGAGAATATTAAAGAGGTAGACTACAATAAAGGCTTTACAAATGTGTAGTGTTTTTCTCAAGCATTGGAAGAAGATGAGGTTCCATATACAAAACAATTCTAGGAATGTCTTAAGTGTGAAATTAATTCCTATGTGGAAATATTCTGGATGGAGAAGTTTATTTATACAGTAAATCTGGCTTTCATAGCTTAGGAGAACCTAATGGAGGATTCCAATACAGAAAACTTGTTTACTTATCGATGATCAGGATGTATGTATTCCAATATAATGAAGACTCATTATGATAACATTATATTGAACAGTAGAAAATAGATTGTCCAACGGGGATTTGTTACATAGGACCCCACTCTATTGATTTTCGACTACGGTGGTTTTCCAGAGGACTATTATAGGCACTATCCTTCACCAATCATGGAGTGACAATATTTTAGAATGAGGGGATATATGTTGAAGTTCTTGTAGGAACATTATGTAGATGGGTAATGATGGAGAATCATGAAAATATTATAGTGTTTTAAGTGGATATTCTAAATCATATGAAGATGAATATTGGAGTTCTACATGTTATGGAGATAGAGTCAGTAGAAATTGTACTTTGAGAAATGATAACCCATATCAAAATAGTGTTTTACCTCTTGAGATTCATATGAAATCAAATGGAAGAGGACTAGGATAGTCGCATGTGGTGAATCCCACACGTGTTGATAAATAGGGTGGAAAATGAATAGTAATCGATATTATCCTTCAAACGTATACATTATATAGTTAATTATTTGGTTCTGTTGCCTCTCAATTCTTAATTTCTATGCAACATGTGAATGGTTTGAGACTAGAGGTGAGTTTCATGAATGAGGTGTTACTGATACATACACCGTTTGGATTACAGTCTACAGAAATATTTTTATACAAGATAAATACACATGATGATAGAGAGTATCATTTAACATGGTATCTCCATATCCTAGACATATCAATGTTTAAATTAATTCTACGAATTTATTTATTAGTATCATACCGAGACCATATCGATTGTTTTCAGATGAGTGTGACATTTATTTCTCCTATGGGTGATAACATATTTCACCTTGGAGAGTTTCATATTATGGAAGGTTGTGAAAGTCCAATCACTCTAAAACTGGGAGAGATCACAACCTTGGTTTCTAGTGTTTTTATGGATGATGGAGATATAAGACATGATGTATTTCCAAAATAAGTGGAATAGTTTCATGACGTTCTTCTTGAATGTTTTTTTGGGAATACACTGAAAATATTTGTGGAATTTACTATTGAAATAATTATAATAGCATAAATACTTGATATTAAACCATACATAATGGATCTGATAAAGATTCAACAGATCAAGACTCAACTAAAGGATTTTATGTATAAGGTGTTTTTCAATATGAATATGTCGACTTGGGGGTCACTATTGTTGTTTGGAAAGAACGATGATATGAGTTTGCATTTATATGTCGATTACTGGATGTTGAACCATAATATTGTGAAGAAACAATATCAACTTCCATATATTGATGGTTATTTTGTCCAATTCAGTGGATCATCTATATTTCCCATGATTGACTTTAGTTTACGGTATCATCAATTGAGAGTTCAGACGTATGATGTAAAACATGGATGTTTTTATGAAATATTTTAAATAAACAATTATTTATTCTTCTCTATCATGCATTTCATGCAACAGTGATGTTAAAATAACTAAGAGAAACCCTTATTATAAAATTACCCTAATATCCTTTGTTGTTAGTTTACCTAGAATAATAATAACTATCTTATGAAAATGCATTCTGAATTCTTTAGATATCAATTATTTATGAAAAATAAACATCAATTAGATATTTTTATTTTTGAGTGAATAAATTTTGGTAATGAAATAAAATCTTTTTTTTATATTCATCCAATGGATATTTTATTCGTAGGGTGTGAATAAAACCTTATTTGATGTATAAAAAAATATTTTTTATAATGTATAATTTTAAACCATAGAATGGAGAACCCATTTTAAATTAATAATTTGACACATTAAAATTTTTTATATGAATGCCTAGACATTTTATTTTGAAGTTAGATATTAAAATTTACTTTGGATTAATTTATGATATTTTATTAGTAACATTTATTTGTTGATGAAAAGTAAAAATACTCTAAATTTTAATTAAAAATCTTGTTTTTCATCAAGATAATTTATATTTCCAAATTATAATATTTAATATCATTATTGTACAAATATAATATATTTTTATCATTCAATATAAATTATTTAATTTCCATTAATTTTACAATGAATTCATATCTAAAAACATTCCAATCATTTGCAATGTTTTACCTTTTAAGACTTGTTTCCACATTTCAACAACAACTCTAATTTTAAATTAATTACTGCAACTTCATAGTATCCAAATTTTGATTAAATATTCAATATTTGGAATCTTTATGTCCAAATTATGTTAATAGGGATCTTTTTTTGGAAATTATGAATAGTAAGTTTCATAATTATTTTTATTACCATTGTTAATGGTAAATCGTGTAATTAAGGGTAACAATAATATTATAAAATTAACTTAACACCAATAAAAATCATATTTGATTATTTAATACAATCCTTTTCATCTATTTTTATAGATTTAATCAGTCAAAATCCACTTAAATATGAATATGACATGAATGTAATAAAAACAAATGAATGTGAAAAAATGTAACAATCTCATTTTATATAAGTCTATTAATTATAATATATGGATATATAGATGATAATATCAACTATATATAGTATATATGATGAGAAAATAATTAATAAAATCATATAAATTTATTTATAATTTTTAGGGATTAAATGATTACCATTAATGATGACACAATATTTATGAAAAAATTATGTTATTATTAGAATTATCAAATAAATCGTTATAAAAATATTAAGATAAATATCACATGATCTAATTAATATTCTCCAATAATTTTATAGGTTAAAATTTAATGTTAGTAACATATTAAATATTTTTTTTGAATTTATCTTCTATGTGGATTTTATTTATTGTAAAATAAATGAATAGTGTGAAAATTGACCCTATTGATATTTTATAAAAAAAATTTGTTAAATTTGTTACAAATCACAATATCATTAGAAAATTAAAACGTCATAATTATATGGTACAATATATCATTAAATATTCATTTATGGTCATTTAACATCATAAAAGTAAATATTAATACCAATTAAATATTATGAATATTATTAGCATAATTAACATTTAATAGAATAATTATGTGTCAATTAAATTGATATGATTTAAATTTACAAAATAAGTTTTTCAAAATATATCGGTTTATGAAATTAAAACAACATATAATATCATATTATAATTTGGACACTTTGGAGGTTTTTTGGTTGGGTATTATTTTATTGTAATTTATTATTTTTGGAGTTTCTAAATGTGCCCCTCACCCAAATTATAAAAGGAAACCCATCCCTCAATTATCCAAATAGTTTTTAGCCTTCATTCTCAAAAAACCCCATTACAGTATTCCTTAAAAACATACATATTTTCATTCTAGAGGTTATGGACATCATCATAGACCAACTCTAGTGCTCTAATAATATATTTATAGGAATCACATTTAGGTAGAGGTAATCTCTTATACTGATTATTTCAAAAATTTGTATTCTTCTACTTCCTATTCATTTGTTATTTCATTATAATGTAATAACATGTGAATCAATAAAATACTAATATGTTATTATAAATATGAAAAACCCACATTTCATCTTTTATATGACCTAGTAAAAATGAAATCATCGCTCTTACGTACGTACAACTTACCGTCTCTACACTGTGCTGTAATCTGTTTTTCACCAAAACCTTATTGGAATGGTATAACGATGTAATATATATATATATATATATATATATATATATGTTTATCATAAAAAGATACTTATTCTAAAATATTATACAACATCTTCAATGATTCCATTCAATGATTTTGGAATGATATCATCACTCGTGCGTACGTATGACCTACCATCTCCATGATGTGATGTGATTCATTCTACATGATCTATATTTAAACATGATTATATAAATGAATTTAATTAATAAATATGAAAAATATTATAACAATATAATGTTATTAATGATATATCTATAACATACAATAGGAATTATAACTTATTTGATGAAACATGTATAAGAACATAAAGCAGTTAATTGTCAAATAACAAGTCACAATGAAATCACAGTAACAAACAGATGAAAATATTCTCATAAATATTATAAAATATTATTATGATTCTAGAATATATCTGTATGATTATTTAAATCATTATATATGTCTTTTGGATATATACGAAACATATCATACCTAATTTAAGGGATAACTTTATCAATCTCATCATTATCTGAGATTGTGTATTCATAAGTATTTAATATGGTATATTTATCATTCACATGCATGTTTCCTAAATATGTATTTCAAAATATACTTTATATCATTTTATAATTTTTAAAATCCAATTTTACCCATTTAAAATGTTTTAGTAAATGGAATGAATATAATATTTTTTCATTTTCTTTACAAGGTAATTTTTGACTTTTCCAACAAATATATGATAAGAATGTTTTTTTAAATTTTATAGTATGAATGGGTTTTTATGCTTCATAATACCTTATATCCATGAATATTCCTCTACTTTCATATAAGTCTATTATTCACATAAAAATATTTACTCCAAAATTTTGTGCATTTTTAGATAGAAAATGTTTTCGAAGAACAATGGATATTCTCCTCAAAAATTAATATCATGTGTTTACTGCAAATTATTTTCCCTCTAGAATTACACAGTTTAAGTAGGTTTATATTTCAATAACTATTGTTACTATGGTTTGAATTTTTTTATGATGTAATGTTCTTTAATAAATCTTTTATTTTTATATTAATTGTGATGGAATGATGTTTAAGAAACCCAATTTATTTCATGGGATATGCTATGGTAAATAATTTTAATTTTTTGTAGAACATGTATGAATTTTTTCATTATCAGAAGGGTCTGACATATATCTCCCTCCAATGAATTGGGTAATTAGTTATATCCTATCAGATATACATTACAGAATGACAAGTAAATATAGTTGAGTAATGCATGTCTAGAACGAGGAGAGAACTCTATTCAGAAATGGATGTTGTCTGCTATGATGGTCTCGACAATGAGAGTTGACTAATATGAAATGATTTTCTATGTTTATGTGTGTATTCCATGAAATTTATATTCTTATGTTATGACTATTGGGATTATGATTTATATTATGACATTATATTTTGATCTTTTATTTGTAGGATAATATTTTCAAATGTAATGTTCTTATGATAATGATAAGGCCAATATTTCCCATGTTTACACATAATAATATCTTGAGCTATCCATTTCATATGTTTCTTTTCCACGGGTCATGAAGTTGTTTAATATGTACCATATGTATAAAATGAGTCATGTAATGAAGAAATAAGCGAAAGACAGTGGGGTTGTTTTATGAACAATTTGTTTAGTTTTCCTAGTTTCTTAAGACACCAATACTATACAGTCCTCGAGTGGTTTTGTTATGATACGTAATAAATATTCATCAATGATGAAGTAATATATATTTTTAAATAATTGGACATTATATTTGGTATTGGAGAAAATTTATATTTAACCTTTGGAACCCATGATGAGAGAAAGTTAGAAAGAACCCGAATGATATGTTTAAGTATAAGTTACAATCATATCCTAGTGTTTTAGAGATGTTCATGAATATCCTTGTATAAAACCTAATGTGTACTAAATTTTTATTTTATTCATGGTTATTTTCATTTCATGTTATGATTATTGTTTCTCACACTATGCATCTCAGTTTTAGTCAATGGATGGATCAAAAATGAATCAAATTAATGATGAATGTGACAGGAAATGAAAAGATTATCTACCTGAGAAACCAAATGTTATGGGAGATAGAATGAAAAATCATATATCTATTCTCACACAACATTCTAAAACTATGAATCATGCATGAATTTTAACGAGAAAAGGAGGGAGCAACATTCTGTTTATTATGTCATGAGACAACATCCACCTTCATTCAATGGGTCTTTAAATTCATTAGTGGAGGGAAAATGGATCAGTAACACTGAAAATATATTTTCATTTCTACATTTTTCTGAACAAGATAATGTCATCTTATCAGTTTATCATTTTGAAGTCGAAGATGATCAATTATGAAATCTTATCAACAATACGATGAAAAGATATCAAATTGTGTCCAAAGAATTGGATGTGTTCACTAACTTATTTTTCAATAATTACATTCTTCGTATTCATCGAACATATATGGATAAGGAGTTCCTTGAACATATGAAAATGGATAATTCATATGTTAGTAACTATGATGAAAATTTTATATGTCATGAAAGGTATGGTTCTGGAATTATTATCGAACATTAGTGTAAATTTGATCGATTATTTTGTAGATTACAACCATGTATTTGACGGGAATAATCAATAACAAACTGCAATTACAATAAAGAAATTGTTCAATGTACTATCAGTGTTGATATGGATATTAGAGTAACTCATAAGTCATAAGGGGTTGATTAGAAGTTATCAATTGAATTCAAAGGAAAATATAAAGACTACACTGAAAAGAATATAATTTTCCCTTATGATCAATGTGTTGAAAAAACATGGAGGGAATTGTCTTAAAGGGGCTGGTAAATGTTTTAAGAATGGAAAAGAAGGTCATTGGGAAGCTGAATTGTGGATTGATGGGAAAAAATGTCTAATAATTGAAACAAAGAAAATTAATTACAGAACTCACCTCCTAAAAATCAATGTTATAAGTCAATGAAAATGGTGCATTATTCTAATAAATTCATTAATACACGTGTTATAGATGATTATTGACGTCAAAAAACTATTAAAGAAAAAAATATGGAAAGTCAGTTGTAATCACTTTTGGCGATTTTGTGTTTCATAATAATGTTTTTAAAGGTACACTTACCCTCTAATCTAAAGTTGAAAATGTTGTATATGATTCTAGATCCACCCACTCTTTTATTTCAAAATAACCTTTTAAAGGTATCGCCATATTAGCTCAATAATTTGATGTTGAGTAAGCAGTCACAATATCTAATAGAACAATAGTCACAAAAAAAGTTTATAATTCTTCTCTGGTTTAAGTTCATGTGAAATTACATCCTACAAATCTTATGTTCCTTAAAATATTTTAATTTAATTTGATTATTGGCATGGATTGGCTATCTCTATATGGCGGTCATATCCATATCCAAGAAATAAAAGTAAAACATCATATTCTAGATCAATATATGAACATCTATCAATGCATGGATGAATATGACCATTTAGTAGAAATTTCATCCTTCGTATGGGTATCGATTCAAATAAATGAATGTTATTTATGTCAAATGATTGGGGATAAACTCATGATTATGAATACTCTCATTTTACAGGACTTTGATGATGTCGTTCAGGAGGAATTATTAGGTCTTCTACAAAATCCATAAGTTTAGTTTTCAACAGAACTCATATCTGGTGTTATACATATTTCAAACTAACCATTTAAAATGACCCTAATCAAGTTGCAGGAATAGAAGAAGCACCTCCAATAAAATATAGACAACATATTAATTTTTCCTAGTTCATCACCTTAGGGAGAAGATGTTATATTTGTTAAGAAGAAAGAGGGATCAATGATACAATTTATTTATTATTGATAGGTTTAAAAGATCACAACCATGAAAAAATATCATCTTCCCCACATTGATGAATTATTTTACCAACTAAACAAATCTAAATTCATTTCTAGGATTGATCTTTTTTTTTCGGTTATCATCAATTAATTGTTAAAAAATAGAATATACCAATGACAATATTCTTTACAAGGTATGGACACTATGAATTTATAGTGATGCATTTTCTTCTTACTAATTCCAATGATATCTCTATGGATCTGAGGAATAGAGTTTATAAAGATTATCTTGATCACATTCTGGTAATCTTTATAGATGATAATCTGGTATATTCAAGGAGAATGTAATATCATCAAGATCACTGAATAATTTTATTGAATACCCTAATAAAGGATAGTCTTTATTCCAAATTTTGCATGTGTGAATTTTGTTTTCAAAATGTTTCATTTTTAGTCACATAATATCAAAAGATGGGATATCTATGGATCTGTCAAAAATGGAGGTTATTTAAATCTTGTTGAGACCACAATGTTGACTGAGATCCAATGTTTTATTTGTTTTTCTTGATATTTTCAACATTATTTGAATTATTTTGAATGATTTTGTAATCCACTAACCATGTTGACTTGTAAAGGAGTTATGTTCATTTAGACGGAGGAATTTGAAGATAATTTCAAAGAAATAAAAATAATGTTATCTAGTTTACCTTTTCTCAGACATCCTGGTAGTGGATAAAGGCATCTGATATACTGTTATTCATCAAAAATGGGACTGTGATGTCTTCTAATGCAAAATAATATGGTGATAAGTTATGTCCTATGGAAGATGAAAATGTAGGAGAAAAATTTCTCAATACATGATTTAGACTTAGCTACAATACACATTACATTAATGATATGGGGGATTATCATTATGATGAATAGTCTGATATTTATACTTATGATAAATTTTTAATGCATTTGTTCACTCAAAAACAGATGAATATGCATCAAAGAAGATGTTTGGAGTTAATTAATTATTTTGATATCTCAATACATTATCACCCTAGGAAAGCAAACAAGATGGATGATTCATTAATTTTAAAAGAACATTCTAGCATATCCATGATGGGGATCACAAAAGAACCAATTTTTTTGGATTTACAATTTGTGGATGGTGAAATTTTAATGTTAGGGGATAAATCTTATCTTTCTCAAATGAATGTTCCTCTTTATATACATATGAAGATAATGGAGGCATAGAAGGAATACTTATAGCTACAAAGATGGTGAAAATGTTCTTAAATTCAACCATGATTGTGATGAAATAATATGTTTAAGGAACTGGATGTGTAATCCTCTCATAATAGAGTATAGAAGGAGGTATTGGACGAGGCTCATAGTTATTTATTGTTTATTCACCTCATATTACCAAATATGTATAGGGACCTAAAAGTGTACTTATTGTGGGATGGAATGAAAAGATATGTCGTTGAATATGTATCTTGATGTATGATTTTTCAGCATGTTAAGGATGAGTGATATATGACTAATTGGATCTTACAACTATTACACATACCAAAATTTAATAAAGAAAACATCACTATGGAATTTTCCATCGGACATCCCAAAACTTTTAAAGGCAATAATACTATCGGAGTTATAGTTGATCACCTTATGATGTCGGCACACTTCATTACTATTACAGATAAATTCTCTCTTGATCAGCTTTCGAGGATATATGTAATTGATGTGGTAAGATTTCATGGGGTAACACTTTTTATTATATGTAATAAGGATTTGAGGTTTACATCGATGTTCTAGTGAAGTCTTCAACATGATTTGGATACAATGTTAAGTTTTAGCAGTTCTTATCATCCTCATATAGACAGTCAGTCTGAGAGGACAATTCAAACTCTAAAAGACATGATGAGAGATTACTATTTAGATTTCAAAGGTTATTGGGATCAACACATATATTTAGTATAATTTTATACAACAATAGTTTTAACTCCAATATTCAGATGGCTACTTATGAATACATATATATAATGAATAGTATAAATCCATCTTGCTGGGATGATGTTGGGGAAAGATATCTATTAAGACCTGATCTAGTTGAAGAAATGGAATAAAAGGTCAGATCTACTTATCCACACAAAAGAGAATCTCGTAGTCGACAAAATTTTTATACATACAATAGAAGAAAAGACCTAGATTGTGAAGTAGGTGATAAGGTATTCTTATTTATATCTATATAGAAGAGAGTAATTATATTTGAACGAAAGGGAATGTTGAGACCTGGGTATATCAGTCATTTTGAAGTTATGGATCATTTTGGGAATGTAGATTACATATTGGCGCTTACACCAAATATATCTCATCTTTATTATCCGTTCCATGTATCTCTCTTGAGAAATTACATACCAAATCCTTCACATGTATTAATCTTAGAATTCATACTGTTGGAGCACAATCATTATTATGAAGAACAATTGATATAGATTCTGAATTGTAGTGACAAATATTTATGAAACAAGACCACTCTATTGATTAATGTTTAATAGGGGAAGAACCATTTTTTTGATGATACATGGGAACATTAGGATATTATTATATAGAGGTATGCTAATATTTTTGTTTCCATGTGATAAATTTCAAGGGCCAAATTAAATTTATGTAATATAGAATGTAACACCTGAATGTTTTATGAAATATTTTTTAAAACAATTTTTTATTCATATATACATTTCTTTTAACACAATAAATAATTTAGATGAACCAAAATTTGAACTTATTATAAAATTATCTTTATAGCCTAGTCGTTAGGTTAGTGGGAATAATGACAACTAACTTATGAAAATGCATTGTGAATTCCTTGACAATCATTTATTTTTTGAAAATAAAATATTACTTTCAAATTTTTATTTTATATTTTATTATATTTCATAATGATATAAAATATTTTTATATTAATCTAATTGATATTTTAGTCATCGAGTATGACAAAAACCCAAATTTATGAATAAAAACCATTTTTTTAAAAGAATCATTTTAAACCATTGAATGGTTAACCCCTTTAAAACTATGAAATGATTACATTAATAATTTTTATATATCAATACAAACATCTTATTTTGATGAATCATTTAAAAATTTACATTGTATGAATTTATGTTATTTTAAATACGACATTCATGTTTTAATGAATTGTAAAAATATAGTAAATTTTATTTAAAATCAACTTTTTCTGCATTGATATCATTTATATGGATAAAATATAATATTTAATGTTTTTAATGTATAAATATAATATATTTTTATAATTAAATATAATTTATTTCATTATCATTAATTTACATTGAATTCATAGGTAAAATTATTTCAATCTTTTGCAATATTTTAACTTTGAAAACAAATTTTCTCATTTTAATAAAACTTTTAATTATAAATTAAATAATGAAACTTAAGTTTTTAAATGGTTTAAAATGTACTAAATATTTGGAATCTGTAGGTCCAAATTGTGTTAATAGGCTCCTTTTATTTTTGGGAATTATGAATAGTAACTTTAATAATTATTTTTATTAGTCTGGTTAATGGTAAATTATGTAATTAATGGGACACATAATATTATAAAATTTCTTTAATATATGTAAAAATCCTATTATATAGATAAATTTTACCCTTATCATCTATTTTCTAAATTTAATAACATAATGGCCAATTACCTAGGAATATGACATTAATGTAATATAAACTAATTAATGTGACAAAATTTCACAATCTCATTATGTATATGTATAATAATTTTAATATATTTATAAATAGGAGATAATATCAGCTTTATATTTTCCCTACAAATATAATAGAATTAACTACATCATAGAAATTTATATATAAATTTTAGAGATAAAATAAATATCATGTATGATGACACAATAGTGATGTAAAAATTAATTTTTTAATATAAAAATCAAATAAATGGTTTTCTAAATATTAAAATAAATATCATATAAAATAATTAATGTTATTTATGAATTTTATTGATTAATATTTCATGTAATGAATTTATTACATATTTTTTCAAAAATTATCTTCTATGTCTATTTTATTTAATGTCGAATAAATGAATAGTTTCAAAATTGAAAGTTCATATTTTATAAAAATAACATATTATTAAACTATTTAAAAATAAAAAAAAAATTTCCAAATAATAAATTAATAATTATAATTTCCAAATTACCATAAAATATCCATTTATTTTAAATTAACACCATATATTTAAATATTTATAACAATTAAATATTTAGATTGTTATTTCCATAATTAATATTTAATAGAATAACTATGTGTAAATTAAAAATATATGGATAAAATTGAAAAAAGAAGATTTCCAAAAAAAATTGGTTATTCGATTACAATCCTATATAATCTCACCTTCTAATTTGGGACACTTTGGTGGTTTTCATAAAGGTTGATTTTATTATAATGTATTGTATTTTGAGTTTCTAAAAGTTCCCATAACCTCAAATTTATCGGGTAACATTATCCTTAAAATATTCACATAATTTTGAGCCTTCAATCTCGGCCTCCCCTAATCTTTTCCATTATAATCTTCAATATTTTCATTCCAGAGGTTCTTGTTATCTTCAGAAACCAACTATAGTTATCCAAGAAGAGATTTAGAAGAAGCACGTCGAGTAAGAGGTAATCCCTCCTACTAATCCATTCAAACATATTTCTTCATCTATTAGTTGTTTCATTACAAAGTAATAACTTCACGATCACTCATATAATTATAGGTTATTATAAATATGATAGAACCCTATTTCACCTTCTATCCACCCTATGAAAAACAATTTCACCATGCGTGAGTAAGTACGACTTACCTTCTCCAAGTTGTAGTGTAATCTATTTTTCACCATAACCATACTTGGATGGGTATAATGATAAAAATAATATATATATATGATTATTATTACAAGTTACTAATTCTAAAATATTGTACTCCATCAATATAAAAATCATTCAACAATTTTGGAATGATATAATCGCTCATGAATACGTTAAACCTACCGTCTCCACGATGAGATGTGATTAATTCTACTTGTTGTGCATTAAAACAAGATTATATACAAGAATTAAATGTATAAATAATTTATATATTAAACTAACATCCTTATTTAAATGAAATAACTATATCCTAAAAATAGGAATAATAACTTATTCGAAAAAACATGCATAATAACATAAAGTAGTTAATACCGAAATAACAAATAAGAATGATATGTTACTGAAAAAAAGATAAAAATATTTAATAAAAATTTATAATAAAAATTATTATGATTGTAGTAAAAATGAATAAAATTATTTAAATAATTATACATGAGCTTCTGATAGATATAAAGAATTTTGGACATATGGTAAGGGAAAATGTTGAAAATATCGTTTTTATCCATGATTGTTTATTCCTACGTATTTACTGGGGTACATATGTCATCCACGTTTATGTTTCCTAAATATGTATTTAAAAATATTATTTATATCATTATTTAATTTTTAAAAAGTCAATTTTACAGACTGGTAAATTGTTACTAAATGGTATGAATGAAATCTTTTGTTTTTTTGGTACGATGTACTTTTTATCATTTTCAACAAAAGTAAAAGAGGCCTATTTTTTAACATGTACAGCTTAAACAGATTTTTATGATTTCATAAGGCCTTATTTACTTTAAGGTTCTATTACAGGCTTATAGTATTCTTTTGACATAAAATGATGACTGATAAAATTGTGTGGCATTTTGAAGAAGGAAATGTTTTTTGAAAAAGAAAGGATATTTTCCTCAAGAATTAATATCATGTGTTTTTTAAAATTATTTTCCATATAAGATGACACTTTTTAAATATGTTTATATTTTTATCATTATTATTACTAGGATTTTTTTTAGGATATAATATTATTTAGTAAATCAATTTTTTATATCAATTATTATTGAATAATGATTAAGAAACTCATTTTATTTCATGTGCTATGTTATGGTAAATATTTTTATGTTATTGTGTAACACTTAAAAATGATTCATTATTAGTTGTTTGAGACCTATATCTCCATCTAATGAATTGGGTAAATAATTATATCTCATGAGATAGATTAATGTCTAGAATGGCAAGTAAATCTTGTTTAGTAATACAGGGCTAGACCAAGAAGTGAACTCAATTTAGTAATGGATTGTGGTCGCTATAATGGTCTCAACCATGAGACTTAACAAATATCAAATTATGTTCTATAATTATTTTTATATGTCACATATTGATGTCTTATGAACCATTTGTTTATGTTTCCATGTATTTAAAGACAATAAACCTATATGGTCCGGTTGTGGGTTTTTTATGATATGTAATAAATATTCTTCAATGTTGAAGTAATATCTATATGTAATGAATGGGCCATTATATACGATATAACAAGGATTACTTTTAGGATAAGGTAAGTAATATATGATTTTTTCATAATTCCATTATTATTGATGAAAGAACCTTGATTTTTTTTAAATTGATCAACAGAATCTCCCATCAATACATTTATTAGTTTATTGGTAGTTTATTTGGATGAAATATTAGTGTACTCCAAGACTCATGATGATAATGCCCAACTTCTTTACATTATCATGAGTACATTGATAGTGAATCTTCATTATTCCATGCTACTAAGTGTCAGTTTTGGAATGACCAGGTACACATATTGGGTTACATCATCTCAAAGAAGGTGTGTTAGTGGACCCAATGAAGGTTTAGGTAGTGGTTTCATCGGAGAATCCCAAGAATGTTTACAAAATTGGTAGCTATATGTGATTAACAGGATATTATCATAGATTTATACATGACTTTCCCTAATTTGACATGCCACTTAAGGGAATACCCACTGAGGGGATAAAGTTTGAATGTTAGTAATCATGTGATAATTCCTTCCAAAAGTTTAAGAAGTGATTGAAATCACCACCCATCTTTATCAAACCTAATATAGGAGGGGATTACACATTGTTTTGTGATGCTTCTGGTGTAGGGACGTTGCATTGTTAATGAATGTTGATCGATTTGTGGTGTATGGGACTTAGAATTTGAGGCCACATGAATCTAATTACCCAACACACGACCTTGCGATGGATATAATGTTTTATTATATGAAGTGTTTGATGAATTATCTATTGGGTGATAAATTTAGTGTGTTTACCGATTACAAGTTATTAAGGTATATCTTCTTATAGTGATAATCAATTATTCAGTACTGAATATGGGTTGACTATATTAAATAATTTGATTTTAATGTAGAATATAATTTTGGGAAAGGAAATAGTTTTGTTGATTCCTGAATCTTTAAAACTCAGACTAAGATAGTTCAAGAGTCTAGTGTTGAATGGAAGATGATGAGTCTAATAACAGACATTCATGTGGTGGTTCTGAAGAATCAAGAGAAGATAAATATAGTGTTAGTTATAGTTGATTAAAACATTTTGCGATGGATTAGGTGATTTCTGTATAAGTATCCAAAATTTTTATCTTTGAGGGATACCATTTTTGGTTGTGAGACACCTTTAGAAATTTTGATAGATGTGGACGAGATCATCAACATCAATAATCTAGTTGTTGTGTCTTCATGTATGCAGGAGGAGTTTTTGCTGGTATTTCATTATTCAAATTGGAAGACTATCAATGAGTGACCATAATTACTAGGATGTTCGATTATTTTTTTGATGTCTGAATATAAAAGAAGAGATAGAAGGGTATGGGATGTGATGCCAATCCTGTCAGTAGGTAAAGTCTGAGCATTAATTTGTAGGTTGTTTTCTGAAACTGTTATCCTTTACCAAATGGAATTGGGTTGACATAGTTGTGTTCCAAATGGTTGTTCTCTCGAGGAAACATCAAAATAATTACTTTATTTTCTTGATCATTTACCATTTAAAAAATGTAGTGCATTTCTTACCTATACTACAGACATTTTTAGTGGTGTAGTTGGGAGACTTGTATATTTTGGAGATATTTTATCAGCATGGGGTACTACAGACTATAGTTTTATATTGTATCTCGAGGATTAATTCACTCTAATTATATGTCTTATAGATGGAATTATGAATTTAGGTATTAATGAGTATGATATTCCACCAACAAATAGATTAGAAATCAGAGTGTACTATACATGTGATTGAGTACATATTGGGGATTTGAGTTCATCACTTCAGTGGATTTTAGGAGAATCCCATTTTGTTACTGGCTTTTTTCTATAATAATATTTTTCAGTTTACAAAATTGTTGTTTCCATATGAATCTGTTTATGGTAGTATATTAAGATCAAATCTATGAAGGATGAAGGTACATGGGTCGTAGTAGATCGGACTGATTCTCGTGCATGAGACATCATAGAAGGCGAAAATTATTAAGAAACATATGGATAAGGCTCAGAGTAGATAGTATTCATATGCTAGTAGATTTAAATAAACCGTAATGATTACATAAGGTGATAATGTATTTCGTTGGGTGTCACCTTGGTTGGCCCAATATATTATTTATATGTAGGGAAATATAGAACCCAATTTTATTGGACAATTTGATATAGATTAGAAAATTGACCAGGTGGCATACCGATTGGGCCTTCCAAAGGACCCCAGAACACCCTAAGAGGGGAGGGGTGGATCATGGTTTCAACTTGTTTTTTAATGTGATGGGCCATATTCCCATGATGGTAAGAACCTATTAAACATATCTATTATTAATGTGCAAAAATATAAAAATTCACACTTATAAGGACCACACAAATCATTTACATAGTTCTTCATTGAGGGTTATTCCACTGAGAAAACATTGATAGGTTTTCGGTTGTATCTAGATCAAATAATATTTAGTAGTTTTGGAATAAAGACGTTTTGACACACTCACTCTTTTCCAGCAAACCTGCCATTACAAGGTTTTAGATATATCACACAATCTCCCTCAGATCACAGCTATCGATTTCCAATAGATCACTACTTTGAGATATCTTTTACTCAATTTATCAACTTGAAGGTCACTTCAATTGATTGGAATTATATTTGGTGTCCTATTACTAGAAAGAGACATTTATGGGACTGTAGAACTAATTTGATTCACTCTAAAATCAATGTTTACTTAAAAATTTCGTTTAATAATACCTTTCACAAAGAACATTTCCAAATCTCACTCCTTCATGAGGCACCATACCTTCGCGGAACAAATTCCATATCAATGATCAATGACTCACCATGTAAGACCCCATAATCAAGATGAAACCATTCATTTGAAGAATTGGATTATTCAATACTTTTTTTTGATGCTCAATCTATAATATAAAACTAGTTTTACATAGATCTAGTAGCTTCAAGAAATCATAGATATTCTGTATTTTCACTAAATACTTGTTGTAAATTATGAGGGGGTAGCTTCATATTTATCGGCATGGCTATTCGTGATGCTCCACCACCTCTTTCAAGATTTTCCAGATCATTCAAAAAAATTTTACAACACTCCTCCTATCATGATGAACCATAAAGACTCACCATTCATGATTGTTGTTATAACGGTTGAGGTTTCTATCAAACACCATTGTGTCATTGCAGAGCTTTAACTATCAAAATCACAGAGATCACTATCACAATTCACCATTATCCACACCATCACTAATTGCAATGATCCACATCACCACAGTCAATACTACTGTGAGATGGAACTGTAATATCCTTTTCCTTTAAAAAATCCTTGACTATTAATGTGAGGATTTACAGCAAAGACAAACCCTACTCTATTTGCAGCAAAGAACATCCTACATCCAAAAATATCCACCTTTGGGTTTTTTGTTAATATGCAGATAAATTTATTAAATCTATTAACTTTATCAAAACCAAAATTGAGAGAAACAAATCATACAACACTCTAAGTCTGTGTGAAAAGCATTCATTGATTACAAAAAGGGAAGAATCGTGATTTTGGTTACCATGTTTTGTAAATATAAAAAATTTCAATGCTAAGCGCTGCTCATGTCACAAATGAATTGTAATGATTTTTAGAAACCTAAAACCAGCATGCCATCAGTTTCTCATTATAATTCTCCCCCTTTATACCACCATTGTAATTCTCCATTTAAAATGTCCCCATGAATTATCATTGAATTGAATTTTTATATTCTCCCCTTTTGTAAATAGTCTGAAATACCCTATAATTGGACAAGTAGAGCAGAACACAGACTCCCCATGGATCATATCTCCCCTATAAACCCGCATCACATTCATAAATGGATTAAAATAGTTAATACAACTAGGGTGAAGGGATTTTGATAACCTCTTCACACACTAAAAGGTGGTTGAACACTAATGTTCACCTGATGTCTATCAAAAAAATGTGATACCAGTGGATAGGTCAAAATATTATCCACATTCCCATGTGTTCCAAAATGATCCGTTATAAAAATACCGTGTTCACATTCTTTTTTGATGAATTGATACCATATTTAAATATGATTAATATTTTAATGAATAAAATGATTCCTTGTAAGATTTAATGCACTATTGTAATCATAGTTAATCACTATTGGATGCTTCACCCCATCAAAAATATTAGTTTGTTTTTGCTTCATCCACAGTTTCTAGTTACAACACTTCTTAGATGATATATACTCTCCTTCAACGGTACATAGTGTGCTACTCCTTAATTTTTACTCAAACATACAACACATTTCTTTCCAATAACGAATGATCCACCACTGGTGGACTTTCTATCGACTACATATCAGGCCAATTCAACATCAAAAGACGTTGCTAGTTCATTATCTCTTCCGGAAGAAAGGTATATTCCCTAATTTAGAGTACCTTGTAACGACCCAAGAATATTTTAATGGAAATTCTTATGGATCTAATTAAATGTTTATTATGTAAAATTTTTATATAAAATGTAAACTTCATTGGTTTTATGTTTTTTAGATTTAAAATACCATTAAGAATTGTAACCATTGCTAATATAGTTGTTGAACAGTGATCACAAGATTAGTATAAATATTGGACTTTAAAAAATTAAATTTACTCTGAAAAAGGAATTAATCACCTCATCAAAGTGAACTTAACCATATTACTCTCATTTATCAGATATCAGAAAGGAGGTGGAATCATTGGGATTCTCTCTTGACGAATCCCATACCAATCTTAAATACTTTAAGCTTGAGCGGAACTGCCTATGGGAGAAGTGGATGTAGACAGAAATTACCACTTGAGCGATGTTATCTGAGCCACCCCAAGACTCTGTCACCATCACAAACCATACCCTAAGGTCATATGTAGGTTTTTATGATGTTATATAACAAGACCCTTGAACTATGAATATCTCCAATTATTGTACATTCATTTTATTATTGTTAATTCTTAAATAGTTTTTAAATCACAAAAGGTATTTTTAGTTAATATTCAATTAAGAAATTTATTTTAAAGAATAAATATATTTTCAAATTAAATAATATTGTATTTAAAATTTATTATTATTATTAAATAACATTTTATTAAATATAAATTATCATATAATTTTATGAATTCAGTTTTAATTTTTTGTTTGGTTAGAAAGTAAATTTTTTCCAAACCCATGAATTTTCATTAAATTGTTGTTTTTATTTTAAATGTAAAAAATCATATATTTTGAAAATTATTAGATAAAATTAATATTATTTTTCGAATCAGGATGTCTAAATTATCCAACGGTTAATTTTTCATAATTTTCTGAGATAGTTAAATTTTGGGTAAAAATTAAATATCGTTTAAGTATATAATATTTTTTATTAAATCATAATGACCCAATATTGAGGATATATTCAGCCAATATATTTTTTACCATTAAATATATAATCTAGGTCACCAAGAGCAGGTTTCCCTCTTTCATGACGGTATTGATCCACCTTTTCAATTTAACCCAAAAAATAGATTGTATTTCTTCGAGGAGACGGACTGTCCTTTGAAAAAAAGAATTCTGATTCCAAGGAAGTGGTCTTCTATTGAAGAAGCCTCTAGGTTGTTCACTCATTATATGGACATAGTGGGATGCGATAATCATATTTTTTCTTCGTTATCCAGGTCCAGTGTTCTCAAGGGTAAACCTCTATCACTCTCATGTTTTCGCTCATAATTTGGAATGCTCGTGTTTTGGGCGGTCACGCTAAGTGTGCTTTCATTTCCAATGAAGTACGTAAGTGGCGTTCTTCCATGGTGACCATTTTGGAACCTAAAAAAAAATCATAGAACGCTTCCCATCCTCCCTAGGAAGATGGGTTTTATCTCTCATTTACATGATTAGCCGACAAATAAAAATATTTTTATTTTCTAAAAATGGGGCTTCAGGTGGAGCTGTTCAAATATTCTGATCAATAAAACTTGGTTAAATTCAGGTCTATTGTATGGTATTACTTTTCTCATTTATTTATGCTAGTATAGTTGTTTAGGTTAAAAGGTCCTTATTGGATGATCTTGATTTTTTGATTCGGGTGGTCTCCCATGGTTTTTTGGGGGATACTTCAATTACATCATCGATATGTCGGAGAAGAAAGGCAAAACCATGTGATCAACTAATGGTATGTTGGAATTTTCTTATTTTGTGTTGAATAAGGTTCTTTCTTGATTTTGTTTTCAAAGAGTGTAAGTTTAATTGGTGTAATAATAGACGCGATGGTAGTAGAATTTGGAGTCGTCTGGATCAATGTTTTACTAATATCAAAGGGATTGATTCTTTTTCTAGTGCTTCAGTAACTCATTTCTCCATCTTGGTTTTAGATCAATCTCATCTTTTGATTTATTTAAAATAGGGTATGAATAAGTTTAAATGATTCATGTATTCTTCCATCTGGAATTAGTTAGAGGGCTTTTTGTAGATGATGAAGTGCTCATTGGAGAAAGAGTTGACAGAGTCTGCTTGGGTTGGAATAACTGTTCATCTTAAATGATTTAAATCTTCTATTTTCAGGTGGTTTTTTGAGAATCCTATGAGGGATATTTCTGTGGATGTTCTTCAGAAAGAAATAGATGATTTGGAAGCTGTGTCTGTTAAGGGTTGGAATGATAATGTCTTCGTGTTCATATGTGACAAACGTACCCTCTTATAAGATAGGTTGTTGGAGGTGGAAAAATCCTATAAGATAAGACCCATGATCATGTGGTTAAGGAGGGAGACTGAAATAGTTCATTTTTTCATGAATGTGTGAAAGAATGGCAGTCTAAGTAGATTAACATTAAACTCGATGATGGATCATTTTCCACTAATATTGAAGTGGTAGGTAAATTATCCTTGGATCATTTTAGGAATATTCTTGCTAGTAATGCCCTGAATGACTCTTATTTGGAGGTGGAACAGGAGGCACAAAATGTTTTCATGGATAAAATTCCTAGTAGAATTTAGGAGGGGGAGAATAATTTTCATAGGGCTATTCCAAAGAAGGAGGAGTTTTGTGGTATTGTTAGAAATTTTCCTTTTGATAGTGCCCCGGGTCCGTACGGTTTTCTGGCTGGCTTTCATGTGGCATCTTGGGATTTTGTGTGTAATCAGTTGTGTGATGTGATACATGATTTAATTCTAGGGGTGCTATTGAATAAGAGTCTGTGCTCAATGAGAGTGGTTTTGATTCCAAAAGTCAAGGACCCATATTCAGTGGAACACTATAGATCCAATAGTCTCTGTAATGTTTCCTATAAAATTCTGACTACCCTTATTGCGAGGAGGCGTGACAAATTAATTCCAAAAGTCATTTCCCCAAAGAAACATAGCTTTTTTAAATAAGAGGTATTAGAAACTCAAGTTATATTTCCAAGGAACTCTTTGAAGATGATAATAGATGGGTGATTGGGTCTAATTTCATCATTGAGATTGATATGAACACGAATTTTGACAAGTTTGATTGGAGATTTATTATTAAAGTCATTAGGAAGCAGGGTTTCCATGCATGGTTCTATGACTTATGTACCTACTGCTTCTCTTCTCTGTGGATCACTATTTTCTTATTAGGGAAAACCTTTGGCTTCTTCATGTGTATAATGGGAGTATGGAAAGGGGATCAATTTTCTCCCTTAATTTTCATCTTTGCACAGGAGGCCTCATCTCAAAATTTTATAAAAAGTTTTACTGAAAGGAATATTTTTCCATATTATTCATAGGCTTCAGAAGGAAATTTTTCGCATATCATGTTCACTGATGACATTCATTTTTTCATGAGTGGAAGGATCCAATCCCTTCAATGGTTTAAGATGCTTATGCCGGTTTATGGTTGTCTCAGTGGCCAGCGCATGAACAGTGCTAAAAGCAGTGTTTTTATTTCTTCTAAATTCCCAAGGAACATGGATTGGTACATTCAAGTTATTATAGGGATTCAGAAGAAATAGATTTGAATGAAATATCTAGGGGATTCCATTTCTAATGTCCTTGTTAAAAAGGATTATTTTGAGAATCTGGTGAACAAAATTCTCGGATGAATTCTTAGTTAGAAGAATATATTTTTATCATTCGGTGGTCGGGTTGCTTTAGTCAATAGTGTGCTTGTTTATATTCCAATCCATGTTATGGCTATTATCACTCATCCTTAAGGGGACATTGGTTTCATGGATCATATGTTGAATGTTTCTATATGTGATACTAATGAAGCAGGTAGGTGTCACTAGGTGTCATGGAGCCACTTGGTGAAACCGATCAATGTGGTTGGAGTGGGACTTAGGGATGTTGTTTCTATAATGAAATCCATGTAGGGTCGTCTGGAATGGTAGATCATTATCGGGGGCATTCTTTGGGATTAAATGATGATGTTTAAATATAGGGAAAACTGTGAATATTTGAATGTCTTCAAGCTATCTAGGATAGCTATGGATATTCTCTCTCATCTAGAGTTGAATCAGGGATCTTCGCATTGGGTTATTGGGAGAGGATTAGTGAAGAAGTCCCCCTTAAGATGTACTTTTTGATTTGTAGGATAATTATTTCTAAACTTCTTACAGAGGATAATATTCAAAGAAGAGTGGTGTCATTGGCCTCAAGGTTCAACTGATGTTCTCATCCCATAGTGGAATTTGTCACCCATTTATTTGTCAAGAGTTAATTGGAAGCCTCTCTCTGGACGGCCATGAGGTCTTGGGGTTTTTATAATCCTTCTTTCTCCTCCTAACTTGAGTTCTGGACACATTGGTTTGTGAATACATCATTCTCGGAGATGGAAAGGAAGGAACAATCTATTATTTTGATTTTAATCTGCTGGATGTTGTTGACGGCCCACAACATGGACATGTTAGTGAATCACCCCCTGTTTTTTTCTCATCATTTAAAAATGAAACTATTAATGCATGATTTGGGATCTCTTGTCATCGGGGTAGATCAATCCATAGATCTGTGTAATCTTCTCACCAGATCATAAGGTCATTCTGGTTTGCATGGTCTGTGGGTTATTTGGAAGCCTCCGGTGAATGGTCTCAAACTCAATGTTGATGGGTCCTTAATTAATGGAAAAATTCGGGGTGGGGGAATTATGCGGAATGGTAATGGGTCGGTCATGGTGGCCATTAGTTCCTTTTATGATCTGGGTAGCCCTTTGGAAACCGATATGAGAGCTCTCCACTTCAGGGTTCTTGTTTGCAAAAACCGCTCCTTGAAGGTGGAAGAGATTAAATCTAACTCTAAACTTCTGGTTCATATTCTGCACAGAAATATAGTTGCTCCTCTGAATATAATTTATTTGGCCAAGTTATTCTTGTTAGAGATTATCCAGGGTTGTGAGGTTCGACACGTCAAGAAGTAGGCCCACATTGAGGTAGTTGCTTTATCGCAAGAAGGTAATGAGCACGATCGACTGATTTTTTACTCTAGATTGGGTTTGTTGCCTGTATCTTGTAATAATTTTGTTATGGGGGAATCGTTGGGTCTTCATTACTTCCAACCCCCGTAGTTTGGTTTGGGTAATAAGTTGTATCATTTATGAATTAATAATATTAAGTCATCTATCAGTCATAATTGTTTAATGTGTGGTGACCCAATCATAAAAAATAAAGAATCCCCTCACTTTTCCTATATAAACCCACCCATTCTCCCACTTCCTATTCACTAAAATCCTTTAATGTTGGTCCATCCTCTAACCTCCTCTCTCTATAATCCCCCCAATGTGTCCAATCCCCCATGAATCCTATCTAAAGCCTCTCCCAATTGTTTGGGATCACACTTCTGAGTAAGGAATTGTCACTTTCCTTATTTATATACAATTTTCCTTATATTGTTATGTCCTTTTATTTCCAATTATAAATGTTGGGGTATAAATTTTAACCACAACCAAACATCCCACTATATTTTCTAATGAAGGGAGACCCCTTTATCTCTAATTAATTCCTTCCATGTACTCCATTTACTATTCTAAAATTCCGTAAGGAAATTCTCCTTCATCCTATACATTCATGAAATTATTTTGTATTACTTATCGAAATTACATTAATTTTTTTGGGACATGTATCTATATGAACCCCCTATTTTCCATTTCATGTAAATATTACGAGACACCACATTCTCTTTAATCAAAAATTTTTATGAATTCATAGTCACGCCCTTATGCTATCGAAATTGCACGGATTTTCCAAGACAATGTCATTGTGTAGTGAATACCATGCCCATTTCCCTAATCAAGGGTATCCACCTTTATACACATTAACATATTTATTAAAAATATTCATGTATTTATTCCACATCCCTTTATCATTGTATAAATTATTAGGATTGATTCCATGCTGTAAGATCCATGTGGCGTACATATGCATGAAATAAAATGATTATAAAGGGTGTGCCCTAATAGTGCTCTAATGCATTGGCTACATATTTGTATCATGATACATATAGTGAAAGTAGGGTTTAATCATGCTAATTCAAGTGAAATTAGGTTTTACTCATGCTCCATGAGCAATGATACTTGGCTCATGCAAAAATCAGGTTAAATTTTGATTCCACATTTCCACGTTATGTTAATCATATTATATCATGACTTTATGTTCATTTTACTCTTATGCTGTATTGATATGCCTATTGCCTAAATTGTATTGTATATTTAATGTTATTCATTTTTAACTCTCTTAATGGGCTTTATAGCTCACCCTTTTCTTATGCATGTCTTCAGGTTATCCCATGCAATGCTAAGTACGTGGGAACATAGTTTTCATGTAAAGGATGTTTTCAATAAGATGTTGAATTCTATGTTTTCTGTTGTTATGTAATGTTATAAATCCCCAAGGACACTTGACCTCTTGATCTTATTTATTGTATAATGTGATTTTTTTTATTAAAAAAATCTTGTTTAATGGTGTAATATAGAGCAGGGTTGTCATAAATGGTATCATTGTATAGGATTAGTTATTTTTGATTAGGATTAGAAAACCCGATTAAATCCTCATATTCAAGAATATGTATATTAAAAATATCCTTATGTTCTGGTGAGAATTGACTAATTGTTTTATCATGAATATACATCTCTATCTAGATATGAGTGGGTAGAGGCTGCTCTTGCACAGATATACCTTGGGGTGAAAACACTGACAAGGAGTTTTTGGCTTTACTCGGGGTATCCTGGTACATGACAACTGGCCTTGCTACACTCATTCTTATGAAAATATGGGGGGATATTCTTTGGTAAATTAAAAATCATAGTATGAACCCTTATTAAGGGTTTAAAAAATTCCCTTAAGAATATATGTTATAAATTAAATCATGAATAGCATAGATTGAAGCCTATTGATTCATCATTTAAGGAAATAAAAGTTATTTATAAGTCATCAATTTTTTCCATGGAATACCCTTAATGTGTTACCCCTAACGTTCCACTTATTCTAGAATATGGCCGATAATAGGAGGACTCAGGTAAAAACTAATGTCAAGATCAATGTGATAATAATGCTAAATAGATTTCCAATCCAATGGGAGCAAGAATCGTGAACGTTTTCACGCTTCTCTCTTAGTTAACTCATGATTGGAGTAGAAACATGGGTCAATATGAGCATTCAACCCCCCTATGAAGGAATGAGTCACTATTGAGAGCCTAATGAGACAAAAGTATCCTACTTTTAATGGATCATCTGATCCCTCAATCGTCGAAAAATTGATCAACTCCATTAAAGAGATCATCTCGATCCTTAAATGTTCCGAACAAGAGAAGGTTATCTTAGATTCTTATCATATGAGTTTGATGCTAATCAGCAGTGGATGATGATAAAATATATGAAGCCTTAGGTGTAGATCAAGGCGGTGGAATGGAAGGATTTCTTGAATATGTTTTTCAATAAATATTTTTCGCAGAACCCATGACTTATGATGGCATGGGATTTCCATTCCCTTAAAAAAGATGTCGAATTTGTCAGAACGTATGAGGAAAACATGAAAAGCCTTGCACAATAAGCCTCCAGCATTGTTTTTACACCTGAATGAATGGTTGACCGCATATTTGGTGGGCTGAATCCTAGCATACGGAACACACTGTCTATCCGTGACTTCGATAGCTATGAATAAATTTTCTGATGTGCCATCATGGTCCAAATAAAAATAGGAGAATCACTGGGTAATCAGGCGGATATTAATTGTAAGGTGGAATTCAATGTTGGTGCTTCGATGGATAAATCCAATGGTTCGATGAATATCCAACACCCCACTTTCCAAAAGTTCGAAAAGAAGCACCCTGTAAATTGCCATAAGGGGATGAAGAAATGCTTTAGTTGTGGTAGAGAAGTGCACATGGCTATTAACTATCGTCAAAGAAAAACCCATGGGAGTCATATAATATATGAGCTCTCCACTCAACCCTAAATGTGGTACTCATTGCATCAAATTCAATGAATCGGGGCACATTGCAAATCAGTTCCCTAAGCCAAGGGTTTTCAGAGGCAACTAATAACCTCCAAGGAACCAAAGGTGGGATTTTTCCATCACTACTGTTGAAGTGAAACCCATAAACGAAGTGGTGACATGTACACTATTTATTCATTAAAGAATAGTGAACATACTATTTTATTCTATTTCTACATATTCCTTTATATCCCAAAAGTTTATTAGTAAAATCTTAGCCCCACTACAAATCTTGGAATTAAATATGTTGGTGAGTACGAAAAATGGAGAAATCATTTAATCTCATGAATATAACACCCCGCTATCATAATTTGTCAAATAATATTCCCAGAGAACTATGTCATACTCCCTATATTAGAATTTGATGTAATTCTCTTCATGGATTGGCTTTCCTTATATAGAGCCAACATTAATTTCTATGAGAGGGAAATCACTCTCCTTGTTGATAATCGACCCAGATTCTATACACGTGCATGGAGGAAGATGGATTTTCTTTCACCCCATCATCTGAAGTGTGGATATTAATGTCTTATGAGCACACATATCTAACTCAGATGATTGAGTCTAAGGAGGCAACAACCCTTGAAGACATTCCTATTTCTGAGGGAATTTTCGGAAGTGTTTCTCGAGAAATTTCCTAGTCTTCCTCCTAGAAGAGATGTTAAATTCTCAATTGATCTTATTCCTGGGGAATTTACAATATCCAATACTATATATAGAATGGTTTTTTAGATGATTGAGGAGCTGAAGAAACAACTATATGAGAATATGGATAATGGGATTATATGCCCAAATGCTTCACCAGATGGTGAACTAGTCCTCTTCATAATGAATAAGGATGAGTCAATGTTCATTTGCATCGGTTATCATGAACATGAAAAAATCATGACAAAGAATAAGTATCATATCCCATGAATTAATTAATTGTTCGACAAGCTATGTGGAACACAATAGTTCTCCAAGGTATATCTGTGGTCGGGATATTATCAAGTATGGGTAATGAAGGATGATATCTCCAAGACTACTTTTCAAACATGATTTGGGCACTATGAATTCATATTAATTCCTTTTGGACTCACTAATGCTCCAGAATTCATCATGGTCATGATGAATGGTGTATTTAGAGATTACAATGACAAATTATTGGATGTATTTATAGATGATATTATTATATACTCCAAAACCAAAGAGGATCATTAAGGGAATCTATGAACTGTATAGAGACCCTGAAAAAGGAGAAGCTCAATGAAATGTAAAGAAAGTGTGATTTCTGGTTTAATTAAGTGTCATTCATGAGATATATCTTCACATGAAATGGTATATGTATGGATCCCTCCATGATAGACGCAATAGAAGGATGTTCAAGGCCAACATCAGTAACAGATATTCGAAGATTTTTGGGGTTAGCTGGATATTATCGACGATTTTTTAGAACATTCTCACGATTACCCAACCATTTTACTAAGATAACTCATAAGGGATTATATTTTTCTTAGAGTGGTGAATGAAAAGAAGGAAATATGGGCTTCGAAATTGGGATTATCACTATGCCCGATATCACATTACCCACATGTGGAGAAATTTTATTGGTATTCAATGATGCTTCGAACAAATAATGTGTTGTTTGTTGATGGAAAATGAATAAGTCATTGCATATGCATTAAGGAAAATGAAATTTCATGAGAAGAATTATCCATCACATGATCTGGAGTTGGATTCGGTGATCTTGACTTTAAAAATTTGGAGCCATTATATATTTGGAGAAAATTGTGAAATATATACATACCACAAAATCCTCAAGTAAATATTTACATAGAAATAGTTGAACATGTGACAATGGAGATGGTTAAAGCTGATCAATGAGTTTGACTGCACAATCGATTACCACCCTTAAAAAGAGAACAATGTGGTGGATGAAATAAGTATAAAGGATGCAACAATTATATCATTGATGTGAATTTGAGAAGGATCCAATCATCATATATTTGATAAACATGGACATGGGAATCATATATATGGGATCATAATCGATCCTTTCACAAATGATTTCTCAACTGTCTATTTTGGAATGGTTAAAGGATGCTCAAAAGGATGATGTGGGAACTCAGAAGAAAGTGGAAGATATAAAAAGATAGAAATTCTTGTAGAAAAGTGTAAATGAAGAAGGAATTATGAGATTTAGGAAAAGACTATGTGTTCCATCACATTCAGAGTTGAAGAAGGAACTTTTTGATGATACACATAGTTAAAAATTCTATATTCATCTAGGAAACTCAATGATGTATCAAGATATATGAGGGAATTATTGGTGGTATAATATGAAGAAGTAGATTGTAGAATTTTCTTCATTGTGTTGGGTGTGTCCACAAGTGAAGGATGAGAGATATAAATCTAATGGGATGATGAAACCATTACACATACTAGCATGGAAATGGGAGAACATCACCATGTAATTTGTCACCGGACATCGGAATATATCCATTTCAAATAATGAAATCCGGCTTGTAGTGGATCATATTATAAAGTCTAAACACTTCATTGATATTCAGGAGGATCTCTCATTGGATCATCTCTCAAGTATGTATATCAAAGATGTGGTAAGGATGGAGAGAGTACCACTATTTATTATATCTGATCTTGATTTATGATTCACCAATATGTTTTGGATGCGTCTTCCACATGCTCTGTATACTGATATATGCTTTTTTGCAGCATATCATCCTCAAACTGATGTCCAATATGAGTGGACTATCTAGACACTTGACGAAATTTTTAGAGCATGCTCAATGGACATTAAAAAAAGGATGGGGTAAAAAACATCCTCTGGTTGAATTCTCCTACAATAATAGTTTCCACTCGAGCAACAAAACGACACCATACGAATCCATTTAAGGGAAAACGTGTTGAACACTAGATTGTTGGGATTATGTTGGTGAGAGTAATATGGTAGTACTATAAATGGTCAAATAAATGGTGGAGAAGGTGAAAACCACTCAGTTGCATATCAATGAAACACAGAGTCGACAGAAGAGTTTTGCAGATAACCTTTCATTAGACATTGAGTTTAAAGATGGAGACATGTTATTTCTACTCATATCCCCAAGGAAAATGTTCATGAGGATTGGAAGGAAAGGGATGTTAAGTCCTAGGTACATCAACCCCTTTGAGATTCCATATTTTGTCGAGTCTATGGCCTATCAATTAGAAATTACACCTACCAAGGACAATGTACATGATTTCTATCATGTATCCCTCAAAAATAATTACATACTAGACCCTTCACATGTACTCTCTTCAGAGGAGGTTTAGGTAGAGAATGATATTTCAAATGAGGAAAAACAACTGATGATCTTAGATCATAGAGAAAATGTTCTGTAAAATAAAAAAATCACCCTCATAAAGTTCTTATAGAGGTATTACAAGTTTGAAGAAGTGATGTGAGGATCATTGGAAATGATGAAGCAGAGTTACTTACATCTATTTTTGTGTGGGAAAATAAAATCTCAAGGATGAAATTTCATAAGGGAGAAAGATTGTAATGACCCAAACTTTAATTAATGGAAATTATTCATGATCTAAATAAATTTATCATTATGAAAAATATTTATATAAAATTTGAACTTCATTGGTATTATGGATTTTTGGATTTTAAAATACGGTTATGAATTATGACAGTTGCTAATATAGCCATTGAACCATGATCACATGATAAGTGTAAATCTATGGATTTAACAAATTCAATTTACTTAGAGAAAGAAACAAATGGCCTACTCTAATATAAATTCTACATATGAATCCCATTTATCAGAGAATATAATGGAGGTGGTGTCATTAGACTTTTCTCTTGACCAAGCCCAATATGTGATTGAATATGTTATGCTTTAGTGGAAACATCTATGGGAGATGTGGAAGTTCCAAGAAATTTCCACTCGGGTGATGTTATTTGAGGAACCCCATGAGTCTATCACAAACGGGCACCTTACCCTAAGGTCTTATGTAGGAGTTTTAAGGGTTTATGTAAAAAACAATAGAACTATGAGTATGTAAAAATATTATACATTCAATTTATTATTGTTACTTCATAAATAGTTTTTAATGCATAAATTTTATTTTTAGTTCATATTCAATTAAGAAAACTATTTTGACGAATTAATGGATTTTTGAATTAAATAAAATATTAATGAAATATTAATTTCAAAATTAAATTAATATTTATTTATTAAAAATTATTTTATAATATTTTGAATAAAATTGTAATTTTTATTAATGTTCGAAACTTGTTTTTGTCAAAACCCACTATAAATGGTGGTTTCTAGTTTAAATGTAAAAAATCACATATTTAGAAACTTATTTAGATAAAATGAATATTATTTTCTGAATTAGGATGTCTAAATTATCCAATGGTGAATTTTTCATAATTTTCTGAGACAGTCATGTTTTCAGGTAAAAATTAAATATCGTTTTAATATATAATGTTATTTATGACACCATAATGACCTAATAAGGATGATATGTTCCGAAAATATATGTTTTCCATTTAAATAGTTTTCTTTTTTTTATTTATTTCCAAAAACGTTAGTGGACCCTTTAAAAGTTATAATGCATTTTTTATTTTTAAATGAATTTTCTTAAGAGTGTGACTCAACACCACTTAAGAGTACCCATTATTTTAAGATTTTCGGCTATTAGACTTATAAATTTTTTTATTCCACACCCCTTTGGAAGAAACCATGTGAAAAAACAGTGGTCTAGTTTGTGGTATTGAATAGTTTAATGTGTGGTGACCCAAACATAAATACTATAGAATTCCCACCCCTTTCCTATATAAACCCACAAAAGATCCCACTTCCTCTTCACTCAAAGCCTTTGGAGTTCATCATAACTTTTATATCCTCTCTATATAACCCTACCATGGTTCCCCATTCCCCCAAGAATCCTCTCAAATGCTTCTACCATGCCTTTGGGATCACACTACCTTGTAAGAGATTCACACATTCCTCATTTATGTCCATGTTTCATTATATTGTTATACCCTTTGATTTTCAATTATAAATAATTGGGTATGATTTCACACCTACCCCATACTACCCTATTTATGATTTAATGATGGGAGACCCCTTTATCTCTAATTAATTCCTTCAATGTACACATGTATCTATGAAAAAATTCCGTAATGAATTTCTCTCTCCTCATTTACATTCAAGCTATTCTTTTGTATTACATATATAAATTCCATTAAATCTATTCAGACATGTTTGTATATTACACTATTACGTTTCATTTCTTGTAAATATTATGATATTCCCATTTCTCTCTCATGAACCATTTTTATTAATACTTACGTCACGCCCTTACGCTGCCAAAATTTCACTGATTTTCAAAGAAAATATCATTGTGTAGTGAATACCATGCATGTTTCTATATTAAGGGCATTATCCTTTATGCACATTTACATATTGATTATAAATATTCATGTATGAATTTTATGTCCTATTATCCTTTAATAAATAATTATGAGTGATTCCATGTTGTATGATCCATGTGGCACAGTTATGCATGAAATGAAATGATTATGACGAGTGCACCCTAATATAGCTCCAATGCATTAGGTAAAGATTAGTATTAGGATACATCATGTTAAATGAGTTTTACTCATTCTTATTCTATTTAAATGAGGGTTTAATCATTTTACATGTTCAATGAGCCTCGGATCATGCTAAAATAATGTTAAATGTTATTGCAACAATTCCATGTTATGTTAATCATGGTATATCATGCCTTTATGATAATGTTCCTCTTATGATCCATTGATATGAATATTGTGTAACAGGAGTTGTATCATTCATGTTATTCTTTTTTAACTCCCTTACTAGGATTTATATCACACCCTTTTATTATGCATGTCCACAGGTTATCCCATGTAATGCTATGTATGAGAGAATATTGTTGTCATGTAAAGGATGTTTTCAATAAGATGTTGCATCGTATGTTTTATGTAGTTATGTAATGTTCCTAATCCCCAAAGACACTATACCTCCCTATCATATTTGTAGAATCAAGGTAATTTTTCTACTAAATAAATCACGTTTACGTGTGTAATAAAGAGATGGGTTTTCATATACCATTATGGTGACTCATGAGTCTTTTCACCTCCACAATATGTTCATCCATTTGATTACACTGAATGTGGGACTCCACAAAAATTATAAATAGAATAAATGGACATGTTCCTATAAATTATATTAAGATGAAAATGATTCTCATATGCATTTTAGGATCTATATATCTCATATCCTTAATCATTTCCTGTTTTGTTTGAACCGTAATTATAGTCAAAAATGGTTTTGAGTCCTGAATATTGAATTTATCTGGAAAATATCTTGAATAATTTTATATAAAAAATGTAGTCATTCCTCTGAGTCACGTAAAGAACAAAAAGTATGTGATATCCCAATTAAATAATTTTAAATTTTTGGCTTCATGTGATTGGAATGTTCATCAATTGATCCATGCATATTTCCTCCAAATATAATATCATATATGTACACCAGTTCTATATACTGGTATTTCTGAGAATTATCCACATAGAGATCGTGATCCAATCGACCTATTTTAAATTCATGATTCTTCAGATAAAAATCCAGCTAATAGTTCCAAAATCCTAGTTCTTGCTTCAAACCATAGAGTTCCTTCTTCATAATTCACATATTTAATTCATCATTAAAAAGAAGAAAACATGCCATTTTTTCTATATGGACTCCTTCATCATTGACATCATTTAAGAAGGCTGTTTTGACATCCATTTGATACTCTTTGTATACAATAACATTTTCCACATCTAGAAAGATCTTGATTTAATATATTCTAGATATCATATAAAATGACTAATTTATACCAATGGATTCAATCTGGGAATTTCTTTTACAAAACATACACACCATATTTCTAATCACATTTCCCTGATAATCAATATTGTTCTTAAATATCAACATTGTTCCAATCAAATTGTGATTTTATGGACTCTTAACACGATCACATTCTTGGTTATCATCAATTCCATATAAATCATCATTCATTGTTAACACCTATGACTCACCATATGAAGCTTCTTCAAATGAGTATGGTTCCATAACTGATAGAAAGGTAGAATGTGCCTCTGTCCTCATTTATCATTGTTTGGGTGGGTGTTGCCCAATCCCCAATGATATTAGATTGATCAATTTCTACTCTTTTTTTCCTCCTTCAAGGTTTATATTAGGATTCTATAGGCACCATATCTTATTATTATTATTATTTTGAATCATCATCATTTTGTCACCTCTGAATGTTTTTCACTATTTCCTCTACTTCAGAAATTGAATCTATATCATGTCTATTATATTCTACATCCTCTATGACATCAACATACAATCCTCTTGGAGAATTTTTGGTCTTGTATTCAACAATTATAACCTCATATATTTCCTCAATCTTTCGTATATATTTATTAAAACATGTGTAGGATATTATATGCATTTAATATCCACGGAATATTCTTTTTTTCTAGAGTGTCACCATACATACCTTGATTTTTTTCATTATTAGGATGAATATTTTTTTCCAAAAACATGGATATATTTCAAACATGGCTTAATTTCATGAGAAGACTCATATAATGTCTTCAATTATCCCATATAGGGCCCCATGTAATTTTGAATGTACACTACATCATGAATAACCCCTTACCAATAATGGGGAGAGATACAACTCTCAATCATAATTGTTCAAGAAATATTTTCCTCCTATTAGTTCATGTTCTCAAGAAATCATTTTTTTATGGATTTCTCACAAAAAAAAACCATATGTTGTATTTAATGTTTCTATAGATAATTTTCAAAAATAATTGGATGTGTATTTCACTCCATTGATAGATATAATAACACTGATTGTCTGTCCAGTATTATTCTTAGATATTCGGTTATATATTATCATGCTATTGAGAAATATACCATTATTATATATAAACATCAAACAAGGCATTCATCTATTATAATCAAGGAAAATAATTAATTACTTGAATCAAATTTTCATGAAACAATTATCATACATCATATCTATATATGGATGAGATCAATAATATTTTATTCCCTTTTATACTTTGTCCAATATGAATTTATAAATACCCTCCCTCATACGTAAGCATCAAAAATCTTTTACCATTCATTCATAATAATGGGAACATAAATGACTATGATTTTCTTAGATAATGTTTCATTTTTATTTGTTAATGTTACCTATCCTTTGATGCCAACTTTTTTTTTCTTCTTCAATTTTCAGATAGAAAATGCTCACTTCAATGTCAAGATGATATAAGTTGCCATTTGTTTTTCAAGCTTTCAAGATAGAATTACTTATCATTTTCTTTATAGTTAATACACTTTGATTGAATGTTACTATAAGTCCTGATTCATATATTTTATTCACACTAAGGAGATTGTGAAAAAAACCATCCACATAGTTAACTTTAGTTTTCATCAGCTCCACATTAGCCAGCTCATTAGTTCCACTGCCTTAGATATATAATGCACCATATTTACCAATCCTTAAAAATACATCAACAATTTTCTTAGATTTTTTATTAGGTATGCATTTCCCATTAAATGGGATGGGCATCCATTATTGAGAATCCAAGTTCTTATATTTTTTGTACCTTTGATAGAAACATCAGCACGATTGGATTTCTCAATATTCTTCTTTTCCATCCATGAAATATTATATTGAGTGAAGGATAAAAATTGTATCTAAAATATATTTTCCATATTCAAGGGTTAATCATAATGATACACTTATTCCATTGAGGAACAACAATTTGTAATATAAATGTCATCTATTTGACATCTATTCTCTTCTCTTTGTGTTATTAATGTGACATTCTTGTCTTTCCTCTACATGGAATACATGACTTTATCATCAATTTCAGAGTATCTAAAAAATTTCCATAGAATCATTTTATCTATTAGAAGTATGATATTAATTTTATCTCTATTTTTGCCTTCAAATTTCATTTCCATTTAGATAGCTCCTCTCCCAATCACAGTATGAGAGGGTATGACCTATATAGCCACATTATGGAAATTTCAGAAGAAGAAATGTCTTTTGAATTCTATTGTAGCTTATGTCCTCTTAAGTAGGATTATATTTTGACTATTGATAATTTTCGGAAATAGGAGAATTGTTTTTAGTTCCCCGACTACATTGATTTGATAATTTCATTTTTCGGACTTTATGCAACATTAAGACATGTCCTTATTTCATCTTGACATTAAATTGAATAATTTTATTTCCATTGTTATATTATTCATCCTCATAACTAATCCCAATGTTTCCATTTTATGTGGGGATTTGGTAATTAAAACCCATTTAAACTCCATCTGAACCATGCTTGGATCTCTCCTGCAGCTCATCCTCTGAGAATTTTCCTAACTTAATTTTCATCATTGTTTCTATTAAATTTGATCCACTTTCATGTTTTCTCATAATAGTAACAAATTCTATTTCATGACCCTCTACCATCTTGTAATTCTACACTAGTATGGATTAATGACCATTAATGATATTTTCCTATTATATAACTATCAGTTTTAGTTCTACCACATCTATTGTTATTTCAATGGTCATTTATAGTTCTTTCACCACATCTTCTACTCATTAAATTTCAGCTTAAATTTCATCAACATATTTTGATGATTCTTTAAAAAATTCAATCCAATTATTCATCTATTACTTTAATTCTCAAGCATTCCA
Source organism: Viscum album (assembly GCA_963277665.1). NCBI lineage: Eukaryota > Viridiplantae > Streptophyta > Magnoliopsida > Santalales > Viscaceae > Viscum > Viscum album. The sequence continues at coordinate 406,867,296 of OY728128.1, read as the reverse complement.
AGAGAATTCTTATGTTGAAAACTGTGATCAATATCAGAGGTCAGCTGATTATCATTATCTTTTTCCATCGATGGTTTTGACATTTTAATGGTAGAAATCATTGATGCGTGGATTCTAGAAATGAATTCTGTTTATTATTCCTCAAATAATTCATTATCGTCATCATATTATTCACAAATGAAATCCTTATCTACAGTTTAATTCTATATATGAAGTCTACATTATTTGAAAAAAAATTATAAATCTTATTCATGTTTCAAGCTTCACTTTATTCATTATTTAAAATTAATGAGCACTGAGAGAAAATCCTCCCAATAATTCCATAATAAAAACATTAAAAAGGTAACATGACTTCAAATATTCCTTTCTAGTTCTTGAATTTATTTAAAATAAGTGATATAATTTAACTTAATTCATTATCTTTATCAAATCAATCCCCTGAAATATCCATTTTTTCTAGTCATTTACTTCCATTTACTAGAATATTCTATTCGTTGTATCTTCTAGTTTAAATATCAATTTATAAGCCACTAGAATACTCAATAATTCATCCAAATAATTATTATATAGTACACTTCCTTGAGTGTGGATACATTTGGATTGTAGAGAGGTCGAATCCAAGTCAATATTTTCATGACAATTTTATGGTCTTTTATTTCTTCACCAATAACGCATATTACACCATCAACATCAGTAATTTGATTGAAAATTGAATCTGCATTCTCATTTGGATGAATTTTAAATCATAAAACCTATTTTTTAAAACATATATTTTATCCTCCTTCACATTGTGGTAGCCTTTTTAAATATTTTCAAGATTTTACCTCATTGAATTTTTTGAAGTACAACTAATCGCATTTAGATATATTAGATTAGAAATTTATATTGTAGGGTAATTCTATGCTTTGGAATATAAATAAATTATTTTACTATCTACATCAGTAAATGAAATCCTTTTTGTATTAGAGACTTGTATTCTTTATGCAGTGGAATGAAGGAATTCCATTCCAAGAGATCATTGATGAGATCTCGTCATTTTCTTAATGATCTAAATGTTTCTTCAATCAAAGAGGGGAAATCCATTGACATTGAATGTATTAAACATGATATAAAAGTATATATTTAACACCAATAACATGTTTGATATGATACCACATGAAGAACCCCAGTAATCCGGAATAAGGGAGGGGCAGATTATGGAATAAATTTCTATTTTATTGTGATAGATCTTGTTACCACATTGGTTGGAACCCTGTAAAAGTGTATGATAGTAATGTGCAGTAATTTAAAAATTCACATGTAGAAGGTCCACACATCAATTTAACATTTATCGACACTATGTACTACTCCATATAGCATAAACAAACATTTTTTTTATTTTACCTAAATCCACTAATCTTCAGTAGTTGTGGAATAAATATTTTTTAAAATATTCACTCTAAGTCACGCACTCTTCATTTAAAAGTATTTCAGAATAGCACAAAACACCACTCAGATCACTTCTATCAACTACCTAAGATCACTATTTTGATATTTGTATAACTCATTTTATCGACTTGAAGGTCCCTTCAATGGATTAACATTACTGTTTTGGTCAATGTCTTGGAACAAGACACAACTAGCACCATCGACTTGATTTTATGCACTATGAAATAATTGTTAAATTAAAAATGATTTTTAATACTTCCTTTCATCGTGAACCTACATGAAGATTAATCCTTCATGAAGCAACCAATATTCATAGAACAAAATCCCTTAAAAAGATCACTTAGTCAATATGGAATACCCCATGATCACAATGCACCCATTTTATAGAGTCACTGTAATCATCCAAGACTTGGGTAATTTTTTCTGGTTGCTCAAGATCACAAAGAAATCTAGTTTCATGGAACTCCCTGGTTTCATGAATGCAGATCGATTCCAGATTTTCTCTGACAAAAATCATTACAAATGATGTTGGGTATGCCTCGTATTTGTATGCTTAGCTACTCATGTTGCTCCTCCTTCTCATGTCATTTTTTTGGATCTTTCAAAAACAAATTTGAAATTATTATCCTCTCACAAAACTACATGTCGATTCCATATTTGGGATGCTTGTTGTAACCATGAATATTTCTATAAATCCTTTTTGTGACATCATGATGATTTAATTATCATAATCGTGGAGATCACCATAACTATTCAAGATGCTCTTCATATTAGTGAACATCATAATAGTATTCACAAAACCCATGAATTTACAACTATTTTTTATGGATGATTCCAAAAAAATATTTACAATGCTAGCTCCTTCCTCTATATTTTTTACCTCTTGTAAAACACTATGAAACGTCACCACCTTCAATACTATTGTGATATTTAATTATAAGATTCCTTTCATTGAAAAATCCAATATATTCCATGTAATTATTGTCAAAAAACACATACCATACTCTATTTAAAAGAATTATAAACTAGGATGCAACAAATATAGTACTATGAATGATGTTTTTCATGTATCACAACTATAGAGGTATCACCTCGACCATTATCATGCGATAAATGAGGATTTTATAGTGCTTAAGGAAGATAAATCCATTGAGTAGAATCTAATAAGTGTGTTGTATTACAATGAGATTTTGTTTCGAGGATAGACTGTGTTTATTGTTTGTATATTTTAGAAACAATGAAGTGTGCTGGTGGAGAAATGTGAAATGGAATCATACATGCATGCACCATTTCCTTTTCTTTTTTAATAATAATCTTAGAGAATCTTGTTACTGTAGCTCGGAAATGTTATTTTATAAATTTGGGAAATTTTATGATATCAAAAATTTTTAGAGTTCTATCAAGATTTATTATATGTCATATTTTTAATAATGTTAAGTATGTTTCATTTGGTGTTTTCATTGGTGTGAATATGGGTGAATAATGAGGAAAAATTAAATAAATCATGTTATGCATAGTTGGCACTCTGATAGAGAGAATAGTGAACCCCCACCTAGTAAACCAAGAAACCATGAATAGTGGGGATTTTCAAATATAGACAATGGTTTGTGAAACAATGAAACCACTTAGGATTAATAATACCCCCTAAATTAATAAGTGAGTTTTTTTGGAACATGTTTATGGAAAACATTCCCTACCTAGAAAATTGGTATTGAATTTTAAAGGAATTTGAAAATTAATTTCTTCATCACCTGAACCCCCAAACTCACTTCTATAACCCAAAATCCAAATAAATAAATTTATATTGATTTAAAATAAATCTATATAGATACAAATTCATCCTAACATTCTTTCATCATGATTTGATGCTTGGATAAAAGTTCCACAACCTCCCAATGAGAGAATCATATCCCTCATGGTTTCATGTCCATCCTTCAATTTTCTATCCTATTATTTTGGTGGTTGTTCAACCTATTTTGGGTCAGATCAAGAACTTATATTGTGGATATTGATAGTATTATAGATATAAATCTAGATAGTAGAGTTATTGGTTTATATAATAATGAATTGGGGTTTTAGATTTGGATCTCATTCTATACCATTATGCTGCTCAAATGTTGGGAATTTCTATTCGGGGTTTTTATCCTCAACGAATTGAGGTAGGTGGTCTCATATTAAAATCCCATAGTCATGATATTGATTCTGTATATGAATGTTGTATAATTTCTAATGTATTTTTAACAATAATAATTCATAACTTGGATTAATTCATGTGCTAAAATAATTAGTTGATGTAATTAAGAAATTATGAGATTTAGTGACTATTGAATTTGATAATTAATTGCTGAATTAATTATGAGATATTGGTATTATCAATTAGGTAATAAATTGTTGAATTAATTGTGTGATATTTAATTATAAACTATGATTAATTAATTGTGGAATTAATTAGGTCTAACTACATTGAATATGATTTCCATAATTAATTGTTGGAATTAACTAAAGTATTGTTATATTTATTATGGTTCGAATTGTAATCATATGGAATTAATTATATTATAATGATATTGTGAAATTATTAATTAATTGATTAATTAATAATGTGTTTATTGGGATTTATTTTTTTATTAATTAATTTTGATATTAATTATTTGAATTGATGTGAAAATCAAATTTTTGAATTAGTAGTGAATTTAGATGATTAATTAATTGTTGATTTAATTAATATAGTTTATATTATTAATTAATTTATGATTTAAATAAATAGAATGAGATGATTAATTAATTGTTTAGATAATTACTAAGAGGAGAAAAATAATGAACTGTTTATTTAATTAATAATATGACAGGATTAATTAATTACTGTGTTAATTAATAAGAAGAGAATATTTATTAATTTGTGAGTTAATTAATGAGAGGGGAAGATTTATTAATTGTTTTGTTAATTAATAAAAAAGAGAATATTAATTAAGTGTTGAATTGATTAATGAAAAGATGAATGGAAAAAATAGAAATCATATGAGAATTGAGATCTATAATGATAACAATGATATTCTGAAATGGAGATGAGATAGAATGGATATACAGGCATTGTAGAACATGATATCCCATTGTTATAGTATATAATATTGAATGGGATAAAGAATTTATTGAGGTTCAGGTGTCCTTAGAAACCGAGGTATTTATATTTTAAAAAATGAATAAATTGATATTGTGATATCTATTTATTTATGCATTGTTTTTATTTATTTATACAAATGCATACACTGTTATTGACTGGATATTATTTTATAATCCTTTTGTGGTGGATACTAGTTAATAGTCACACCCTACATGGGATTCCTGAGAGGCAACAGGATTACTCTCACTATTGTAGTAAGAGTTAAGAAAAAATGCCTTGTGTTAGTTGTGTTATTTTTGGATTGAGCATTGATGAGGGAACTAGATGTGGTTTGAGACATACTCACGAGTAATCAGTGGACTAATTCATTAGTTTTTATTTGACTTTGTAAAAGTAGTTTTTCATGGAATGTTTATTTATTTAGTTTCTATATTTTATTTCATGATTTTTTTATCATAAGGTATTGGTTTTTTTATAGTGATAGGTTATTCTGAAACTATTTATTATTATTTTATTACTCTGATGAAAGAGACTATAGTCTCTCCATTACTGATTTATTAATCCCTATATACTAATCTTATGCCTATGGAATATGGAGAGGAGCTCTTGTTGTGACATTGTTTTCTAGCTCAAGGAACCAGTGTGTGGTACCTATGTTGGGATGTTAAACATCCTCATTCATTAAAAAAATTCACGAATAAATCAAATTATAGTTGAACTCGATGCTTTACCCATGGAATGGTATCAAGGGGGAGTTTGTGTATTTTTTTTGGAGATACCACAAATTTTATTGGTAAATGAATGTTTTCAAAGCCTTCAAATTCCCCCTTCTAAATTAGAGATGATAGGGAACTAGAAGGATTATTTCTGAAGATAGTTTCAATGGGTATGATATGTTTCCATCATTTTCATTGAACTATCACTTCTGGTCACACAATATAGTTGTGTGAACATGAATGTGGGAGTGTGTGTGGTATGGGTGGGTGGTCATAGGCCTATAAATAGGGTTAGGGTTCCCTCTTTGGTCACCAAAAATTTATTTATGAAAATCTTCCTCTCCTAAAAAGAACTATAGTCATTTTCACTAACTCATGATTTATATGAAGTGATATATGAGTAAGTCCATTTTATAGAAGATGTATTTCATGATGTAGCCAAATATTGTATGATATTGTAGGAATTTTTCTAAAAAAAATTCATTTATAGAAAAAGAACAGATTTCATTATCTAGTCTCTACACTCAATTGAAACAACATAGAAATGGCAACCTAGATGACCACATTATTAAAACAACTGTAGATTACACTATAGCCACTTCCTAGAATAGATAGATAGCCAACATTATTAACATTATTCAAGCCATGATGTTCAAATATGATAATTTAAAGCTATTGAGTGTACTGAAACAATCCAAGAGGGGTAATTTTTTTTTTGAGAAACAGACTTTATCATTATAATTGTGTGTTGTTTGGTGATGTGTCAATCTCATCCACTAAATTTAACATGCATCGTTTTTGGATCACTCGTCATGACATACTCAACACGTGGAATGATACTACTACTATCCACCCAATCAAAGAATGAAAAGATTTATCCATATACACATTGATTGAATTTATAAGAATAGTGATAGGGAAATAACTAGTGGATAAATAATTCCACACCTACTATACGAGAAATATTCATGATATAATCTAAAATGAACATATTGGATTGTGTGATGATTGAGGTCTGCAAGACTGAGGAAATAATATTGTTGAGTGGGTTTGGTCATACTGGGAACACATTAATTGCAATGATTATAGGGATGACCTATGGCATGTCTATTTATATGAAGTAGTGTGGATGTACCAGTTCTATGTCTATCTCCAACAATATCTATTATATGAGCTTCATTGAAGGTGGTTCCCATACATGAACACCTTACACCCTTATCATAGGCAGGTGTGGATCAACATTTTGGATCTGTATCATATTGGGAGGATTATCATTATTGAATATAAATATCATAAGATCCTGTTATGATATTTTTTTATTTAATAGAGAGTAAAAACAAATATTCTTCTGGAAAAGTTGATCGAGGTATTGGGTATCGACACCATTTCAACAAGGACATCAATTTCAAGACATGGTTGAGAATTTTCATGATTGTGCTATCGAGATGATACTAGGGCACCCAATGTTTAATATGGGATAATAGTGCATGGAGATATAAGGGTCCTACTATCTATTTTTTATGAGGGATTTTATATGGAGTGGGTGTATGACATTAACGACTCACTTCTAGATTTTTTATACATTATCTTCCTAGAAACATTACTCAGTGGATGGATGGTACTGATTTACGATGAATGTATGGGCCAATTACCAATAGTGTTGGGGATGTAGGACAACATGTAGAAATAAAAGTGATTTATCTTGGGTGTCCCTATTATTTTTATTCTGTACATACAATTTTGGAATATTACAAGTGGGGAAATGCCTTCGTATATTTTTAGTATATTCCAATTTCTACAATGATGGATCATGGAACCCATTGGGTGGTATATGATTGAAACCAAATTAATGCTCTATATGCTTGTCTAAAAAATTATATTTTTATAATTTCTTAGGTGAAACCAGTGATTCTCAATGAATCTATGGTGATGGTGAACATCAGTAATGATAGGAACATCAACATCAGACCTTTACCAACCATAACCAGTGAGATGGTCGACAACCTAGAGGGGATTCTGAAGGAGAGGAAATATGTTCTTCTATTCCATAGAAGATTGATGGATATAGGGATTGAAAACCATACCTACTACGAATGACACACTCCAATGTAGTTAACTTATTAGTTTGGATGAATCCAATAGTTTTTGGATCATGTGTTCATGGGGTACATGAATAATGGCCCCCCATTAACCATCACTAGCTATTGTGTATGTTCTAGGGTGAAGGAACCGCGAATAATATTATGTTGTTTCTATCCAATTGTGGTGCCAATGTATCCTATAATTATATAGTTAACTAGATCCTACGACAACCATGCATGATCTTACACCAATGGGGGAGGAATGTGGAAATGTCAAGTGAGCCACATGGGTAACAGGGATGTGTATAAGTTTCCATTCAAAGTGAACACCTGGAGAAGTGGGACCAGGATAGGTTGATGGTGGGAGATCATGGTCCTTCTTGGTAAAATCATTTTGGTGGGGTTGGATATCCATAAAAAGTAGCTACAAGAGTAGTCAGAGAGTTCTGACAGAGGTAAGAGATGGTCTAAGGGGGTCCCTAGAAAGTAGATGTGATATATATAGTTTTGTTGACTGATGAAACCTTCATTATTTTTCTCTAATTGTAATAATATTTTTTTGAATATCACTGATTAATTGGATGTTATTTTACATAACTAAGAAGGGATAGATTTTTTAGATGTCGGGATACAAAATATACAACCTAAGTGAACTTATATATTGGTTTAAAAATATAGTTGAAATATATTTCTTCTTGTACTGGAATAGGGAGGGTGAACCTACCACTACATGAGTGACAGTGATGTTTTGTGTGTGTACTAAATAAATAATCTCCATGAAGATTAATTCTTATGATTCACTATATCCCAATTTTAACTCATATGTTTTAAGTTGTGAGGATTCATAGGGTTTTGATACTAACCATGAAATATCATAGGAGAGTGGTGAAGTCACTCCCAAGGAGGATGACATTATGGAGATCCTTTTATGAGAGGTAAATCACTTCAACCAATCATGTCATCATTATATCCATTAGAACTTATAAACCATGTTCTTGAACCGTGCATGTATCTACTAAGTATATCTAGAGGGACTCTATCAAGGGTAATGTGATCTACTCACAAGTACAATGGACCCCACCTATGTTTATGTTACAAAGGCCTGATTGGAAGAGGATTCAATAGAAGTGGTGAGAGGGGTTGTTACAGACCCTCCAGTACTCCCGATCATCTATGGGGGGTTCCTACAAGGAATTAAAAAAGTGAATCACACTATTAGGGGGGCACGACTTTTGGTGTAGATCATCATTGAGATCCCCATGACACCTCCAAGTAGGTCTCTAATCCCCATTTCTAATTATTATCATGATGACTTGGTTACTTTCCTAACTATTCTACAGTTAAAAATTTTGTTATATTGTAACTTCCCTCCACAGAATATAGAGGGTTATTGTGGTGGGCGTCGATGTTATAACTATTTGAAAAGCGTATCCAGTGGTTTTTCTCTTGTTCAAGGACCAGGAAATTGATATTATTTAATTAATTTATTCATTTATGTCCATCATTTTTTAAAAATGTTTTCTCTACCCAATTTTTTACTTTTGTTTGAAATAATTTCCCTTACTTTATGTGGAAGAATTCTGAAGGAAGGGTTTTCTTTAGAAATTGGGTCTAGATGAGGGAGAAATGATGATTTGTCCTATTGTTGACCTATAACATAGGAATTTTATTTTCCATTGTCAGCTAACCTTTTTCGTAATCAAACCCTAAAACTAGTTTCAGAACTTATTGTAAATGAGTATATGGTTGTGGGGGGAGGCAGAAACAAAGTGTAGTAGACATTCATCCATCAGATAATAGTCAAACCATTACATCCCACCTCTAAACATAAAGTGAAACCCACCAAATTGGATCTAAGAGGAGGACCCTATCAACAATTTCCTTAAAAATTTGTGGAATATAAGTCTCTTCAATCTTAAGGCTTAAAATATTATTGTTGTGAAATCACTAAAGTGAATCCCATATTTTTGAATAGGGATTGGAAAATACTGATAACTTTATCACATTAACCACATAAGAATACATAGTGAGCCAAATGGGATCCTTCCCCCATTGGATGGTAAACCTAGAGAATGGAGGAATGGATTAATGAGCCCTCTATTCATTGACGCATGTCTACCTTATAGAGAGAGTGTATGTAGATGTGCGACAAATGAATGTTTCCATGTAGAAGGAGAAATATGAGGGTACCAAGGTGGTCTAGTTGGCTGGACATGATCCTGGTAAGATGTGGAAGAATGAACAAAAGTAAAAATCCATCATTCTTTCCAAAGAGTATATAATCTTCTAAATAATGCTGAAGTTGGTGATACTAGAGGATGAGGTAGTGGGGGAAGCATATCTGGTGGTTTATTTCCATATTTAGTAGGGTTGGGAAAGAATCCAATTCAATGAGGTCCGAAATGTTCCACATTTATATATAATAGCGCTCACATGGTGGTAATAAGCCTTAATTACTCCCTAAAAGAGGCAATATGCGATGGAGTTCTAAATTGGAGAGACCAATCCCTAGAGAGTTCATTCCACCGATTTTTTGTACTTAATAAGCCGATCCAGTCTATTAATAACCCTTCAGGCTGTAACTCATTTTATTCATGTTATAAAAGTATCATTTCCCACACATATAATATTATAATTATTCATATTAATAAAATAATATACTATAATCCCCTATGACAACGTGATTCATGCATGATGCGAGAAACAAGAGGAAAACATAAGAATATTAATTTATTTGAGAGTTTCATCTAGGGAATATATATTAGGAGGTAGAGTGATCCATCGACTACTGGCAGTTTCTGGATGAGGAAATCCTTAGTTGGGGAGTGAAACTCTACACAACCGAATTTCTTTCACATCATTTGTAGGATGATTATTGGGGTAAAACCATGGGTTTTGGATTTTACCTTAATAAAAAGGAGGACAAAGAATGTGGATTGAGTTTTCTAGGATGTGGAAAACAATGGGGGTGTGAGAAATTACGATAAAAGAAGATTTATATTCTTATTTTAAACACTAGTTTCACTATCATACTACCATGAGTAGTGACATTCAAATTATGGTCAAATTTTGACCCTATTCGAAACAAATGAACATATAAATTTCATAATTTTTCCTTCAATATTTGTTCCTAGGACAGTGGGTGAGCTAGTGTGGTTAAGCACAATTTCTCTTAGGAAGTCCGTATAGACAAGGAATATGATGGAAGGTGTGAATCACAAGTGTGAATTGAGTGTCAGTTTGGATGGAGTTAAACACTCAATATTTTTCCACCATAGTTTTGAGTAAATCGGATGGGTGTATCAGTTTAAGAATATGACAGACTCGCCTTAACAGGAAAAATTAATGAGTTTCCAAGTGACGATGAAAAATGTCTATTGGTGTAGTGGGAGACTGATAATGAAGAGGGGGCATAGTCTTCTATAGAAAATATATTAGACATTGATCTATTTCACACCATGGAATATTTAATGAGGGAATAAAATTTAACATATTGTGGAATGGTTGTCAAAACCACACATTAAAATCATACAATGAGGAAATAGTTCATATAGATTATTGTAAAATTGAATTGACAATTGTTCTATATAATCTAGAATCATTTAGTTATACATTAGTTTTTTAAGGTTATGATAAGGTATTATATATAGTTTAGTTTAATATGGTCAAGATATTTAAACCAATGTGCATGAAACTTCAACCTATAAAGCAGTTAATATTCAAAAAAAATTAATACATAGGTTGAGACATCCGATAAGATTTCGTAATGTAAAGGGATTTTAGATTTTGATCATACATTCTCCTAAAATAGAGGGTCCAATGAGTGGAGAATGTATTTTCTCAGGACATGGTGATAGGTCCCACTATCTCTAGGCCACCTACAATTTCTCAATCATTTTTCTTAAGTCACAAGGTTGGCCCGATTGGATAGAGTATGATTTTTTTCTTGTTTACCCTATTTGTTTTTTGCATCAATATATGTATGCACTTCATTCCTAGTGTAGTTTAAGGTAATAAATTTAATATCATCATGTACATGATTTTCAAACTATCTAAGTCAAACTGTAGGGAGTTTGAACCATTAATAAGGAATGGGTGAAGATGTGGCACCTCATGCATGATGAATAAGGCCCATTGTAGAATAGTGTATTTAAAGGTTCCATTTTTTTATTTTTTAACATCAATTTTAACTAAGTTTAATGAAATAGAAATTATAAATAATATTTTTGATAGTTATTTTCATCAATATATCATCTTAAAATTGACAAAAATGAAACTTAGGGGGACTTTAAGGAATAGTTTATATAAGAAATAAATGGTAAATCTATTGATTCTAAATTTAATTATCTTCATTACAAAATTAAGAAAATGAATGCTATATTAATTTGAAAATGGGAAAACAGATTCATATATTCAATGTTTGTTTTCGTAGAAAATCAACATTCAATGTACAACTAGAAAAAAATTTAGGCTTTCGAAGTTGGTTCTTATTATAAAAAAAATTGAAATACCATTTTAACATCGGTTTTTAAGAATAATCGACATTGAAAACCTTTTTTAGATTAACATTCTATATATATATTTATAAAATAAATACATTGATTTGATTCCATGTCAGTTTATAAAAAACTAATATTGATAGTTGTAATTTTTTAAGTAAATAGATTTATTTTTATTCCCCCAAATCTGAAAACATGTTATCAAAATATAAGTCAACAAAAAAACTAACTACCATTTATATAAATCATTTTCATATTATCGAGGTTAAATTTCTCTTATACCTCTATGAAGACTCATACACTCTTTCTTAATTCTATCCCAAGAGATCCATAAGATAAAAAGTACATACTAAAATATATAATATTTGGAAAGGTAGAAAAAAATCCATCCAAACATGTTGGTATTTAAATATGGAATATCTCTAAATGACATATAAAGAATAAATAGCTATTATTAGAAAAGAATCTATTTTTGAACACTTTTTATTTGTAAAATGTAATATAAAACATAAAAAATATATAAAAAAACACCCATCAAGAAAATTATTAACTTTTAAAATTAAACTAAATAACATGATATTGACACAATTAATACACTGAAAATGGGTTTTAGAATAAATAAATAGAAAAACTATTTAGATACGACAAAAAGTCATAATAACTAAAAAATATGACAACATATTATGAAAATATTTCATGAAATCTTTCAAAAGATATCAATTTTTTAAATTAGTGTTATCAGTATTTTTGATGTTATTTAAAAAAATTTATACCTGAGAAATTTTATATTTTTCAAATTGAAAATCATAAATTTTACCAAGAAAAATACAATCGAATTTTAAATTTTTTGTCCTTGAAATGAAAAATTATAACATGAAACCTCTGATATAAAACAATAACATGATAATATAAACCAATAAATATGTATTTCATGGAACACATATATTACCAAAATGATTCAAATCTCTTCGGGGAGGTGACTATTCACACCTACACATGAACAACATTATCGTTTTTATGTAAATTGAATGTAATAATAGAATTCAAATATTATTATTTCAAAATGTAAAATATTTTTTTATATATTATATAATAATTGATCCCATATTTAGAATGAGTCATGAGGGAAAATTGTAGAAAATGTATTAGATCAGTTCGTGGAGGTGATAGTTTACACGTACCAATGGATGATTAATAACATTCCCATTTAATGGATGTGGAGATGGATTTAGTTGATGATATTATCATAACTACATCTCAATATATTTTGAATGTTATAGATATTATTTCATCTAAGAAAAAGATGATTTTATTGAAGTGGAAGAAGAAATAAAATAGTAATACATAATGAAAATGATACCTCTTCTTCGGTTGATCACCATTGAAAAGCACCTTAACACCTCTAAGGAGGGTGATATGCCAAAAGTAAGGTCTCATGAATTTAGATAGGGAGTATAAGAAGGGTGTTTGGTATAAATTTTACAATAAAAAAGGCTTTGGATATGTGAGTAATAGATGGGATTTGGTTTTTTTTATTGGAGGTGGGAGGGGGACCATGGAAATAAAAAAATCATTAAATTAATATAAATTCAATTTCGATTCCAAATAGTCCCAAAATAATTTACTTATAATATAAGATGATTATAATTCTAAATCATATAATCCATTAATTTTAGTAATGTATGTATTTTATTTTGGACATTATCATTATGGATTACCCATAATTATTCTCTATTAATTTTAAATATTGTAATAACATTTTAAATATTAAGAGGATAGAAATATAAAAAATATGGATTTAATTTCCCATTAATAGATACATTATGAATATTTATACCATATCATAGTAAATTTGTAATTTTAATTATTTTAATTTTTTTTAATAATTTAATGACTTATTATTTTTATAAAATATCAATTATGTCAATTTTGATACTATTCATTTCATTGAATTAAAATGAAATCAAAATAGATATATAACACCAAAAAAGGCATTTAATGGAATTATAATATGTCATATTAATATATTAAATACGTTAATGGAATATAATACTTCATATTATATTTATTTTAACAATATTTATATCATTTATTTGATTCTTCTATCAATATATCTATTATTGCATAATCATTATTTCGTAATGAAATTTGATTACTTATTTTTATAAAATAATAAATAAATAAAAAATATCTAGAAAATATTTTTATCTTTATAGATATTATTTATAGTGTAATATATCAATTATATAACTTCATATTTTAATTGTTAGAGTAATAAGAGGAATATTAATGAATTTTTTTTTCATTTAAATAAAATGTTATTAATGTCATAATCACACCCACGTGGCTTTTAAAGGCCTCAATTTCAGATCTTGTATTGTATTTGTCTACAAAAAATATTTCAATATGATTAATACATGTTATATTGTAGTTTTATATTAATATAATGTTATTCTTTTCATTAATCAGCCTATTTACCTTTCATCATCTTAAATAAAATATTAAAGTAATTATTCACCAAAAACTAATTTAATCCCATCTGACCAAATATTTCATACTTATTACAAATTTTTTTTGTCTTAGAAAATTAAATTCACATAACTAGAAAAAATAAATTTAAAATGAATGTCATTGTCAAAATGAAAAAACTGGTTTTTTACGTAAAATGACCAAATGTTCACATAGTTTTTCTAATCAATTTCTATATTAAATTTCATCCAATGAACTAAATTGGATAAAATGATTAAAATTTAATCAAATTAAACATAAAAAAAATTAAAATAACAATCAATATAAATTAATATCTTTGATGAAGAATCAGTTTTAAATTATAATACAATGTTTTTCACTATTCTTTAAAAATTGAATATTATCATAAAAATACCAAAAATTCTACGAAATTATATTTTCCCCTCACTTCCAAATAATTTTATTTAATTTTCAAAATTGAAAATATAAATTAGGAAGAATATATATTTAAAAATTGTTCACCATTAGAATGTGAAAAAAATACCGTTTTTGAAAAATACTCATTTTATTCATAACGTTGAATTTCTTATTATATCATGTATAGAAAATATAAAAGATTAAATTAAATATGTAACATATATATTTAATTAATAAATTATATTAAGTGTGATTTAATTATTTTATAAACAATCTTATTAACATTTAAATCATTTTTTAGGACAACACATCTTTTATAATCGATTGGTAAATATTTTTTCCCTATTTATTTTGGAATCCAATGAATTATTATATAATCATGTGTAATCGCTATTTTCAAAATTTAATTGATATCGTTCATTTCCACCATTATAAACGTTTTGAAATAATTACAATATACAATAATTATATTAATAATATATTATTTTTCAGTATAAATTTGTTTTGTGTGGGATGTAATATTTTGGAGAAACCCATTATTTCATGTCAGGTACAATATCATATATATCATCCCTTTTAACGAAAAATTATTATATTATTCATTAATGTTAAAAAATATGAAAACTGATTATTCAATGATTACATGGGATGTTAAATCATTCATCCTTTTGTCCATTGCATCCACACAACTTTAGTCTTGGGTTCAGAAACAAAGGTTTTAAAATTCAGAATTACTTCATTGAAATCCCATATCTGAAAAATAATCAATAAATCATACACATTAAAATTAATAACATGAATTAAAAAAGGATAGTTGATATAACACATACTATTATTCCTTTTAGAAAAACATGGATTTCAGTGAATCACTAACAATCATGTTATGATAGAGAGTGATAGAAAACATGATCATGAGAAAGTTAACAATCAAAATACAAGTAACATGAGATGGGTTAAAAAGTATTTGATTTCATAGTACGAATGTAAACAGATAGTGATTTTGATTGAATATCCATTTCATCGAGTTATGTAATTCTTTCATACATAGAATAATAACCTAAGGAAATATACCTTTTGGAATAATAGAGTTACATCATCGAATTGAATTTCACCACAAAATCATCTTTTTATTTAAACAATGGGTATTCAAGTTTAATTATTCACTCATAAATCACTTGAACAAACATCTATAGAATATCATAATACCCAAAATATTTACTGACTATTTCTCGAATATTTAATCACTAATCAAAACCAATACGGTTAGGATTATATAAATAAATTATGAAAAAATTATAAGCCCTTGGATCAAGAAAATTACTTTTAATCACCAAAATAAAACAATAAAATCCAAATTTCAACATAGACCATTTGAAAAATAATTATCCCTGGAATTAGAAAATATAATTCAAAATAATATTAAAACAAAAATATTAGGAAGGATTTGATCACATAGTTTACCAGGACATGTTTTAACATTTATCTCCAGATACAAAATTACAATTAATGTCTAATTCCGAAGACTAATAAACATAATCAAGTATTCAACAGGATAGATTAATCAGTTCCTTAAATAACCTGAAACACCATTATTTATAAAAAAACCAAATATTATTGCAAAATAAAATACAATAATTACTCCTCAAGTAATATCTCATTGTATCCTATTTTCATTTGGCAGATAGGGTTCCAAAAATAGTGAACGTCTTCCAAAATAACAATTATCACATCATCCCCGAAGCATATTCCTATAGTAAAGATATACATTTTATAAAATATAATTTCTAATAATTAGCTTATTATTATTACCAAAACTCATTTAACTAAAAATTAAAATTCATACTTACTATGGGAATCACATAGGCTAGTGCTAAGTGATTCACCCTTGTCGCCCTTCAGTTGTGGGTTCAATTCCCAGGGCCTTGTTCGATGTGACGTGTTGTCACCCTTCCAACATGTTTTCCATTTTACTAAAATGATATAATTTTTTATAACATCCTAAAATGAGATAAAATCCTCAAAAATAAACCAAAACATACTTTAACCTCAAAGTATATCTTATATCATTCATTTTAAAACCCAAAATGTAATGACCCATAATTATCTATAAATCAAATATCATGTAACTCTTAAAGGTTATTAATTCCTCTATAATTATTTATACTCAAGAAAAGATAATTCTTACTCAAATAATATTTTCAGATAAAAATCATAAGAGTTACACATACTTTGAAAATTCATCCAAAGTAATCCTATAATGAAAACAGAATTAATACATTTAATCATTTCATCATCCTACAAACTATCAGAACTCTTGAATCGTTTATATGTTGACTTTTTCATTATTCAAAATTATTCATGATGTTTTAACCATTATTTTCAATATTCATCCACAATACTTATTTCATATAAATAAAAACATGAATCACGTTATAAGATTCAATAATGTAAAAACATGAGAGAAGAAATATTCCATAACTTTCATAGTTCATTTTCAGATTTCATATCATTAATTAGAATGAAATTAGGTATTTGTAAACATATATTTTTATAGTATTTATGATCCCATTTTAGAACCCTCTTCATAGGGTATTTATTTCAATAATGTCCATCCTCACCACATTTAAAACATTCAATTAATAACTACGAATGAAATTAATTCCCTTTCCGAGATTCACCTATGTGCTTCCATTTCCCATCACATGTTATTGATTTAATACCTTTATTATAACATATATATCTCCTTCACATCCCATTAAAATATTTTCCTAGGTGATTCATTCCACATCATTGAAACAAATGATGATGAATATGATAGTCTTTATTATTGTTTCCTCAACATCCATAGGGATTCATTTCTCTCAAATATGATGCATTAGAAAACATACCAAGGTTCTTGTGGATAATAATGACTCCTGAAATTTGGGTTATAATATGTATGTGAGTATTAATTATGGATAATAATACCTTTGGTCTCATTCATTGAACTGCCATTTTTTTCTTCATATACATTATTATGTTGGTTCCTATTGGATCCATCCATTTACAGAAAATAAAATTGTTAGTGTGAGTATATCAATAAAACCATCACTTATTATATTATGATGAAGAAGAAAACTATGATATGATTATTAATGTTATATAAATCTCATTACATTTATCTAAATAAACAATGACTTGTTCTTTTATGATAACCAATGTGGTTAATATAACTTGTAACTTTTTCTTAAATATTATCTTAACCTCTAATGTTCTCTAAAACATCCTATGATACAAACTCTAAGGCCCCATCTTTAAATATTACATAATGTTGAGTGATGATGAATTTTTAATTTATTTCTCATCAGGGATCTTTTTAAATTTAATGCTTTATATAATTATTCCATAACACATACATAACAAATTAAATATTACAATGTAGACACTTTTACTCACTTTAATTTTTTTAATAAAATAAAATCATTTATAATTAAACATGTTTTCATTTCATGTTTAAACATTGTAACTTTCCCATGATCCAATCCTTGATTATATTCTTCTTTAAATCCTTTAAAAAACATTATAAAACTTTCTATGAACATAAAAATCTTATTAAGGTATATAAATAGAAGGAAAACTATTAGTATTGAAAAAAAATTTAATCCATGAATAATTTATCATAAATAAATACTTTTCACCATATAGAAGTATTAAATACACTTCAATGAATAAAAGAAAATTACATAAAATTTTTGTTGTCATAATATTACCTTTAAACTCGCAGAAACCCCTTAAAAAATATAAGTAACTGGATACACAATCAAAGACAATTTTAATATTCATATAATCAATATACACACATATCAATAAATTTAAAATCCATATGACCGACATCCATACCCAATGTATTTGTGTTTATAACATAACTACCCATCCTGTGTTATCATGGAAGAAACCATATTTTCATTATCACAAAAAAAACAATTTTTTTTGTTAAATAGAATATATAAAAGTGAAAAAATATGATTTAAAAAGGGTTCTCCTAAAAATTAAGGTAAAAATTCGTTTTTTGGAAAATAAACATTTTATTCATAAAATTGAACTTCTACTTATATAATTTCCAAAATAATATTAAATGATATTTAATATTTACATTGAATATAAAATATATATATTTAATTAATATAATACATCAAGAGTGATTTTATTATTCTTTAAAAACACTTATTTCCATTTAAGTGTTTTTAAAAAACAACATCTATAATGAATAGGGTTTTATCTAATTTCATAATTAATTTTTTAAATTACTGAATAGTTATATAAACATTTCTAATGTCTATTTTCATAATATTGTTAATATAATTATTTCCCATCATTATAACGGTTATTAAATAACTAAAAATGATAAAAATAATATTAATAATATATTAAATTTTGTTATAACTGAGTCTTGTGTGTGACTTATGATTTTAGAGAAACCCATTTTTGCAGGTAGAGTTTGATATTAGACATAGAATATCTTTTAATTTGAAATTTAAATATAATTCAAAAATATTCATAAATATGAAAATGTTTAATTCTATAATTAACATTGATGTTACAGGATCCTCATTGTGTAATGGTCTTATGTTGTTCAGTTTTCAAATGATGTAATATTAATTTTGGAAAAAGAAGCGTCTCTATAGTTGGTATCATAGGATGGTTTAGTTAATTTTTTAATTAGTATTAGATAACCTTAGTGAAACCCATAGTATGAGACTATGTGTTTCAAATAACACATGAATATTTTCTAAACACAGGGATCCCATAATTTTTTCCTTTAGACTTAATTGCACATAATAATAAATTATACATTCATCACTTTTTTGAAATATGTTTTCTTATAACATTTTAACTTTTAGAAAATATTGAGTTACATTAGAAAATAGAAAAACAACTCATGTGTGGGTTAATGATGCATTTTCCCCAATAACACAACCAATTCATTGGGAGGTGGAGTTCAAAATATCATGGATATGCTTACACAACCGTCTAAGGATATGAGTATAATCCTAAATAATATGAAATTTATTCCGTAATTTAAGAGGGGGGAAATTGATATCTAATGTTTTAGGGGAAACCCCTAATAATTTTTAGTAGAGCTTCTAATCCACTAGTCATAGAATAGTCTGTCATCTCATTGGCGAAGATTTTTTCTCTGCATCACTGTTCTGAGATGGAAAAGGTCACCCTGAAAATTTATCAACTCGATGAAGAGGCCGACCAATTATGGGAGTTTATTAAGAACACCAATCCAAGGGAGTAAAGAGAATATGTGTAGTGGGATGCTATAAATATAATGTTTCTTAACAATTATTTCCCATGAAAACTTCTTATAATGATGGACAGTGAATTCATAGAGCTGAATAAAAAGGATGGAAAATCATCCATGACCAACAAAGAGAATCTCCCAAGGCGTTTATGGTACACATCATGTTTTGTTATTAAATATGATTGAAAAATTTATTGAATCATTAGTGGAATAAAACCACACCTTTTAATGGTTATATCAATTAGAATCCTTGGGATTATTAAATATGTGGTTCTATGTTCACATAAAGTAGAGATGGAGTTCATATAATGGTCCCATGGCTTTATTGATAAGAAACTAAAGATATTGATTAATTCTAGAGGATATAATGATAAAGGTGTAAGGAAAATTCAACCACCCACATGTAAAAAAATATGTGAAAGGCATTTTGGGGAATTCCTCAAAGGGGTGTGTCAAAGCATCAAGTGTGGGAGAGGAGGAAACCATGGTCATGAATATCAAAAAGACACGAGGAGGCATGATGATGTCATGGAGGAAAGGAAAGAACCACCCATGGTCCAACAACAAAATTGTTTGGAGAAATTTAACTGTGCAAGATAGTTCACTAAACCTATATTCCTTGAGGGAAAACATCATTACCAGCCAAAAAATCAATATAAGTAAGGGAATAATTTTTTCATCCCTATTGAAAAACTGGAGAAAGAAAATGAAGTTGTACAATGTACATTTCCTATTGACTCAATAATGAAAAAATTCATATTTGATTATAGTTATATGGATTCATTTATATATTTCATGATTTTTGGATCTATAGAATTAAAGCCCAGCAACAATTGTGTAGAGATATCTCAAAAACCACTAATTGGTGTAATCATTGCAATCCATGTGTTGGACCGTTCTCCTATAAGAATAGGTTAAAATATTCTTCCATCAAATATTTTGATACTTCACTTGGTGGTATTTTAATCTATAGTGGTAATGGATTGGCACTCATTATATAGACCATATATAATCTATTGGGGAATGGAATTATATTTTCATATTCAGAACCATCACATTCCCTCCAACACATGCAAGGAAAATCATTAATCTCATATGAAAAACCCGAGAACAGTGTGGGTGATGATTCCCAATGAAGAATCAGACCTTGACCAAATGGTTGAATCAGTGAAGGGTATCAGAATAGTGTAAATTCTTATATTGAGGGAATAAAGTGATGTATTTACCAAAGAGCTACACAAAATTACATAGGATCCTATGTTGGAGTTCTCAATAGAACTCAAACCTGGAGCTACTCCTATCTCAATATGTCTTTATAGGATAGCTCCTATAAAACTTGAGGAGTTAAAGAAGAAACTGCATGATCATTTGGAAAAAGGGTTCGTAATCCCTACTGCATCACCTTGGGGTGTGCCAGTGCTCTTTATCAAGAATAAGGATGGAACAATGTAGTTGTGTATTGATTATTTGGTTATCAAGAAGATCACAATAAATATAATGTATTTTCGTAGATGGATTGATGACATGTTATGTTAGTTATGAAGATATCAGTAGTTATCAAATAGGAGTATCTATTCTATATATCATTATTAAAAGGTGAAGGAGTATGATATTCATAAGGCTAACATCCATACAAGGTATGGGAACTATGTGTTTTTGGTGATTCCCATCAGACATACGAATTCCACTAAAATCATAATGGATATGATGAATAGTATTTAGAAATTTCCTTAACAAATTTTTGGTACTGTTTTCTGATGATATTATCATCTACTCCAAGACCAAGGAGGAAGATGTAGAACATGTATGTCTTGTTTTGGAGACATTGTGGAAGTAGAAGCTAAATTCCATGTTCAGAAAGAGTGACTATTGGATGTAGCGAGTCACATTTTTAAGAATTGTAAATTCATGTGAGGGAATATTTATGGACACTTCAAAAGAAATGGTAATTGAGGATTGGCCCAGACACAATAGTGTAATAGAAAACTATAGTTTTCATTTATTAGCTTGTTACTACAAAAATTTTGTGAGAATTTTATTATGAATATCAAGACATCTAACTATATTAAAAGGGAAGGGGTAAATTATGTATTAATGGAAGAATGTGAGAAAGGATTCATGGAGCTAACGAAAATTATGATCACTACAAATGTACTCACGTTACTAAAATGTGGAGGGAGTTTTGTTATATAAAGTGATTCTTCAAAGAATATATTTTGTTGTGTACTCATGGAATATTATAATGTGGTATCATATGCACCGTGAATGTTGAATATCGATATGAAGAATTTCCTTATGAATGATCTAGATCTAGTATATGTGTTTTTTTCATTGAAAATATGGATACCCTACCTCTATGGTGAAAAGTGTGACATATATAATAATCGCAAGATCATAATGTATATATCCACACAAAAGAAGCTCAAAATGTGTCAAGGGATATTGTTATAGCTAATCAATGACTATAATTTCTCCATTCACTATAATCCTATCAAGGAAAATAAGGTAGATGATGACCATAGCATAAAATAACCTGCTACTCTATCAATGTGGTGGATAAAGAAAGACCTTAACATCATGGAAATGAAAAGGATGGATTTGTAAAACATTAGAGAATGGTATAAATCCTACATTTAACAAATGGTTTCCCTAAAATCTATCTATGAGAATATTAAGCTGGCCAAATGGGATCATACAGAGTTTCAAAAAAGATGAATGTAGTATAAGAAGACGGTCTTTGAGATTTCTATATCGATGATGGTGGTGTGATTTGGATTGGAACATGAATTTATGTTCCTTTATCACTCAATATAAAGAAAATATATTGGAAAATTCACATAGATAAACATTTTATATCTATATTTGGAGGACCAATTTGAACTTTGATCATAGACAGAACTTCTGGTGGGACAACAAGAAGAAGGGGATTAATGATTTTATATCATGGTGTTTGATTTGTCAACATGTTAATGAAGAGAGATGGAAGAAAACAGGAATGATGAAACCATTTCCTATACAAATGTAGAAATGTGATAATGTTGCTATGGAATTTGTATACCTTCATTGAAGAGATTCATGTAGATTGGATTGAAATGGATAAAAATCCCAAGGTAAATTTTCCCCCATTGAGATCCTTGATCACATAAGAGTTTTGGCTAATCAGCTTGCACATCCAATGAATTTGGCTAATGTTAGTCATGTGTTTTACATATCACACTTAATGAAGTTAAAACTATATCACTCATATATACTAAACTCAGAGGTGGTACAACTGGAGGATGATCTCTCATAAGGTGAGAAGCTAGTATTGCTTTTGGACTAAAGAGATAAGGTTCTACGCATCAAGACAACCGACATTTTAAATGTATTATGGAGGAACAATAATTACGAAGAAGACAATTTGGAACCATAGGAGGTAATGAAAAAGATGTACCATAAACTATTTATATAAAAAGAAATTTTGAAGGAGATATTTCGAAAGGGGGTAATAATTTAACAACCCATTATTTTATTAATAAAAATTTCCACATTCTTATAGAATATTAATATAGCATAAATCACATAAAATCGCTTATAGACTATTTTAAAAGGTCTAATCATTTTGAATTAATGAAATAATAAGTATTTATATATTTTTAGTAACCTGTAACTATGAAATAATAACAAGACCTTTGGAATAGTACTATGACCCTAATGAATATAAAATTTTCAAATAGAATATTAACATAAACGATTGTACATAAAATTAAAATTTATTAATCTGGTATGTGAAAATATTATATAATTATATCATAGTATATGTAAGTATTGTATAAATTATTAATTATGTGTGGGTAAATTTTTAAGTCATAAATTTTAAATAAAAATATTATTATTAATATAAGAATTTAAAAGAATATTTCTTTTCATAAAATGTATTCAATAATTGATATTATTATGTCTTATGATTTTTAAATAATTTTATGACTCCTTAAGTAATTTTTTGAAGTGTTATAAAATCATTTATAATTTTAAAATCTATATTTTCAATGTAAAGGTAAAATTTATTTAAAAATTAAATGAGATATTTTTAGAAAATCATATTCATCAAATTTAGTTTATTTTTTGATTCTACATATCAATCATTTGTAGGGGAGTGTTTTTGATTTTTTTTCTAAAGTACATGATTTTTTGTGAATAGTAAAATACAGTAATTTATGATATACATACATTATAAACTATATAACTATTAATTGATTTATATATGATGAAAGAAACAAAATATAGAACTATAATTCATTATTTTTGTAGATTTGATGATAATTTTCTTCTATTTATATTCACAAGCCAAAATAATATACAAATGACTAAATTATTGAGAAAACTCCCCTCTCCACCACTACAAATACCACCCCTCACTCATCTTATCCTCACAACTAAAAATATTATATCATTAACTATATTATTCCAAATAATATTCCCCACTCCCTCCCTGACGTCCAAGATCTCTTGGTATCATCAAATCCCTAAAACCTCTTCCCTATGGAGGTTCTTGATTAGGAGATATTAAATATGTAAATTCTTCTTCCATTTTATTTTAATTTATTTTATTTGTCTTTTCTATTTCTTATACTTCCATCAAATATATTCATCCAAATGTATTTATATCTCCAGAACATTATATATATTTTAATTCTATCATGCTATTATAATATCCAACAATTAATCCTTTAATAACACTGTTTTAATCTAAAAATTAAATGGTCTCATGTGATGTCTCAATTTACCGACAGCATGGGCGATGCACATCGATTTTCCATAAAAACATTAAAATATGTTAATAAATCTATAAATATGATTAAAACAGATTTTAATTTTTTTGTAACCATTGTTAAGTTATTGAAATAACATTTACAACTAATAATAAATGATAAATTAAATTGATATATTGGGTTAAAAAAACCCTCAAAAATTATCCTAAAATAATCATCATTAAATTTTACCTAATGGATAACCATCATGGTATATAACCAAATACTTTGTAAGATAATTAAGTCTTATATATGATAACTAATAATATATAATAACAATTATGTATCTTCATCTTCTGTTTAATCAAACCTTCATTCATTTATATAACTGAACTGATCATGAAAACTAAAAAATGAACAGTCTTGAATGATGGGATTAAACTATAAAACTCATCAAAAGGCCCATGTGAGAACTAAAAATTATATAATGAGTCATATTAACATCTAAAAGTTTTCGTAATTTTTAATTAATTAATCTAATGTGGATATACATGATATCAACATGAAGGAATCTTTAAGACACAAAATAAGGGGAATTCTCATACACAACACTCTTTATTTGGGGGTTTCCCACATTCAACAAATTTTCAGTATATATATTCCATAAAAATAATTTCATTAACAATATATTACCTTTTATAGTATACTCATGATATCTAAATGAGTTTATGATCCAAAAACAATGTTTTCCAAAATATCTCTGGTTTAAAAAAACACACTTCTCGATATTGTTTCTTCTTCACTCATTGATGAGGATTCTTATATAAATAATTTTATCCCTTAAATCATTTGGGAACCTAATTTTTATGAATTTGTGATTTATTTAATTAACCCTATTCATTAAAATTGTATATTTTATGTGTAATATAGATATACGTTATATGTGGCATACATGATTATGTAAATGTTATGATGTCACGAGTACACCCAGAATTACATATCACAAATTAAATGTTATGATGTGATTTATACACTTGAAATTATATACAGATCCAATTTATTTGTTAATGGGATTTATTTCATGAGTAAATGTGAAATATTTTTGGGTATTGTGCAATATTTGTGGAGAACTATGTGTGGTAGTTGACCACTAAGACATGATTTTTCATTTTTATATATTACCATATTCTATGAATTTATATTATTATTCCTATCATGATGATGATTATTATATTATTACTATTATGAAACCATGTTTTATTGTTTCATGTTCTTATCTATCCTCTTACATGGATTTTAGGTCTCTAATTGTTTTATGTATATCCTCAAGTGATTATATTTAATATGTAATTTTCAATGGCCAAATAGAAGCTATAGAATAATGAAATAACTAAATTTTTATATTTTAAATAAAAAATTTATGTATATTCCTACTTTTACCAAGACACTAAAACATTATATTCTCAATGTGTAATGGTTTTCTGTTGTTTGTTTTTGAAATGATGTTATATCAATTTAAGAAAAAGTAGTGTCGCTATATCCACCAAATTGTTGTTACTTGTAAACCTATTTTTGTGTTATCCTATATGTCTTATATACATCCCTATATATCTTATTAAATTTATGATTCATTAACCTTTTTTATGAGGTGGGTTTTCAACAAATTAATTTTGAAATATAAAACCACTGATTACCAAGATGATCTGTAAATTTTGAGGATGTGATATTATTAATGTCGATAGAATTTAGAACACCATGTTTTTATAATAATATCCATGTCTTTAAAATCAAATACAACACATAAAAATAATCCTATGAAAACAATGAAATATATTTCTTCAAATTATATTTCTTTGAAATAATAAAAACACACAATCCTTTGTCTAAATGAACCATAAGAAATTTTTAAATTCTAACATAGACATTAAATTGAATTTAATGAATAGTAAAAAATAATTTATTAAAATAATCGTTATTTATGGATTATAAATAAAATAATGATAATTTATTTGAAAAAAAGAAATTTTTTATTTAAAAATTTATTTTTTATATAAGAAGGTATAGACACACTTTATGAAAAAAAGTGAAATAAAGTTTTATCAATTTTAAAGAATTTAGCTAATAAAATTAAATTCATTTGTAAAATTATAATATAAATTTTATATTAGAGTTAATTGATTATATTTTTCTCTAATGTTTCATTTTTATGAAGAATAATGAAAAATATTGAATTTAAATATAAAACTTTTTTTATTTGAACAATAAAAAAAGGAAAAATTTAATTTTCAGTTGGTATTAAAGTTGATATCTCCAATTATACACCAATTAATTTAATTTAGTTAATTTGAATAATTTTCAAATTTAATATTTATAAATAAACGCTGTAAACATTTCAACATTTTCTCTTTAAAAACTCACTTTCTTGTCAAATATAGGTGATTAATTTTACAATAATGTTGTCTATTTATGTGAAAGGAATTGGAAAAAATGAATTTCATGTTTGGAATCATAATATTTTATATTACCTAATATGGTGAAAATAATTTTCATCCCAAATTAAAAGTGTAAGAACTAGATAATCTTTACCACGGTAAAGGTAAAAATGGGCATATTTGGGGTTAAATTAATAATATAAGGCTTAAAATGATCTAAATATTTATATAAAACATATTTTGTGGACATATTTCTACCTCCTAATGTATAGTACTTGATAAAAATAAATTTTGGAATGATAATTTTTAAATAACACATGGATAATAGTTTTTCTATTAATAATTTACAACTATGCCGCTCACCTCACTTATAAAAGGCCACAGCTCTCTTGTCTTAGTCACACGATAAAACACTTTTTTGGAATATTACTACTAAAATTACATCCCAACTTTTATAACAAAATTCTATAATCATAGTTTTTTCCATAAATACAATCTTGTAATACATTAGATATATTCCTAATATGGGGAACTATGAAGAGGTAAAATTCATAACTGTGCATTTTGGTTTTTTATTCTTCCACACCTGCTAAATTTTATTAATTTGTTATTATATAAATAAATTATCTACCATAAATGGAGAAGTATTTATTTTTCTTTAATGACCAATATCAATGTACTCTTCCCTCAAATTATAAACGATAACATTGCTCTTCTATAGGCCGAAATACCTCCTCACAGAGTCTTGTGATAGTTTTACATAAATAGATATCATGATTGGTTATAATTATAGATATAAATTATATATTTTTTTTATTAATGATATAATTATACCTTTTTATTCATTATATAATATAGAAAACGTTTAATTAACATTCTGTTGATGACATAGTAACATATCTCATAAATATGGTGGACTACAGCCCCACAACCTGATGTGACTATTTTTTCACCTACTCTTTACATTAATGGTAATGAAGATAATGTTAATGAATATATGAGATATAAGTTACATAATTATTTTATAATTATGAAATTATAATATATTTCATTTTCTTTCATACAATGAAAAATAACAGTGTAGTTCATGTATATTTGGACTACAGCCTTCATGAAGTGGTATGATTCTATTATCATCATCAATATACATGGATTATATTTATTATTATATTTACAGAATTTATAATTTCTGAATGATATTATAAAAAATTTGGAAATATAAAATATTGCATACCTTCCGTCTTTGATGATCATTGGAAAATGGAAATTTTACTCATCGGTACTACCTATTTACCATCTCCATTATAATATAACCCATTATTCATTACCATATTTTATGATTTCTTTTAAAATTTTAATTGATTTTTAACTATGATAATTATTTCATGATCATTATTCTGTATATATTAATAAAAGTATGTCCTTGACAATAGTAATACTTCCAATGTAATGTTTATAAACATTATCAAATTATCATTAAAACATTTGATGTAATATAAATGTATTATGTAATAATATTTAACATTTAAATATGTAAAATAAAAGGAATAATAAACATGAAAAAATATCTTATATAAGTAAATTAGTGGCATAATATCATTATCATGGAATATAAATAATATGGTTGATGTGTCAAACTCAGAATATGGTTTTCTCATCTTATTTTTACTATTGTGAGACATATTCAATAATCACCATTTATTTATTTTTGAATTTAGTATGTAATAAACATTTTTTAAGTTATATAATAAACTAATTTCTCTAAATTTTATTTATTGATTCAGTTTATGTTACATTATTCATTGGTTCTTTGATTTAAGAGTAACTAAATTTGTAAGTGTTTATTTCAAAATCTATTCATTATTTTTGATTGTTTGTATTTAAGTTTACCATGGTGTAATTATATGATATCTATTTTGAAATCTAAATATTTTTTATTTTAGAATTGTTATTAAATATCTTTTAATGTAATAAGTTCCATTTTATAAGAGTTTAGTAATTAAAATAGTTGACAAAATGATTTTATGAAAATCCAACTTTTTCCACCCATCTTTCAGAAATCCCATTTCATAGAAACAATTTTTTTATAAATTTTTATGTAAATTTTTATTATACTTTTAAAAATTGTATTTAGGTAAATTATTTACTCATTTTAAATTTTTATAAATGTTATGATGGAATCTCCAGTATTCTCAAAACAATTACAATTTAGATTTTATAATTTTTTTAAGGAATCATTGTTTTAATGTTTATGGAATGAATATAATTTCCTTCCATGATGACCACACAATGTATTAATGGTTATTATACGTGTTTTTAAGGTTATTTTCATATAATTTTATACTTAAAATGTAATGTGAAATTTTTTTAAAAGGAAATTTTCAAAGTGAAATGGACAGTTTCCTCCAAATTATTAATAATGAACTTTTTATGGTGATTTTAGTCACCAATGACATCAATAAAATTTTATAAAAATGATCCACTGAGGATATGATATATTTATATCATATGGATTATTTATTAGGATTCCTTTTTATCAATTTCAATAAGGATGTATAGTTTTCTTACGATTCACGGTATTACACTAGATGGTTTCTGAATATGCTTATTTTATTTGTGTATGTATTTACATTTTGTATATTGGGTTTTTAATATTAAATATTATGTTGATTTTGTTTCACCCCTTTCATAATAATTAATCATCATACATAGTATGTATTGTGTGGGTCCCAATTATATATATCCTCACAATGTATTAGTTGGTCTCATGAGACAAACTAGATTGGGTTTTGGATGAGGCATTACAACTTTATTAATATGTCTTATAAGATGGACCAGAACTTATATTTAAGCTATCTAGAATTATAAATTTAATCATTACGTATACTTTTATTAATATTTAATGTTATTATTCTATTATTCATTATATCCATGGATATGTTATCAAGCAAATGTGATTATTTATATGGAATTATTTGATCATTTTTTATTTATTCTATAATAATAACATGAGATTGATTAAATGAACTGTGTTTATGTTTTTTTACCTTTATATATTGATTACGCCTTATTTATTCATATTATCCCCTATAATATTACCATTACTTAGAATCTGAGTCCACCCCATTATTATGACTTATTTTCCAAAGGATACGATGATGTGTTTTACAAATTATATATAAGAGCATGCTAAAAGGAAAATTTTAATTCTCTAGACAATTCAATGGGTATTTTATGTTTTAAATAGTAACTAAAATTTCATATATGCATCCATTTTACAAATTCAAATAAAATATTTTTTCTTTTCGTATTTTATTCATTTTATAACATTCCAATGTAATAATGTACACAATAACACTATGATACTTGGGTCGGGTTCTCTACATTCACTCAGTTATTTTTGAAGTCGATAAAATTTGATGTTTAGTGGTTATCATCACTCTATAGATGTGATTATGCAATTACAGAAAGAAATAATCCTATGATTTGGATTATGATATTGAAATATATGTAAATTGAAGGAATATATGTGTTTCAATAATTCAGTAAATATTCATCCTACTCAATTTCATCAAAATGTAGTTAATATTGGGAACTATTTTTTCTTATTTTTGTTCCTAGCCATGAATCAATGTAGATGATATTATAAAAGATATGGTGACCTATGAAATATTATTTCATACTCATCCATGGTGTAATAAAATAAAATTATAATGTTTGATTCAACAAGATTTAATAAGAACCATCTTTTTAATAAACCAATGATCACCGAAAGATTTGGATCCATTCCTTGATATCTATATACCTCCTCATTTTTAATTGGTTGTTTTACTCCCTTAAATATGAAGTTCTTCTAAATCATTAAATAATGAACATGACCATGATATAGTACTATGTAAATTCATAAGTGATGAAATTTTATCCTTTGGGAGTTTCACCTTAATAGAGGAATACGTGAATATTTCATATTACTATGATATGACCCACATAGTATTTAGTCATAGCTCCAAATGTCGGAAATTTCGTTCCACTATTTTACATTCAAATCTATGAACAGTGTAAAAAGGTGTTTTTAACATTAACCAAGAAATAAAATAGACCCATAACATCTTTACGATTCTTCTATATTTTCATTCAATGGGATCTAAATAAACCATTACTTCCCATCCACAACTACATTGGGTTCTATTAATTGGTTATTTTAACCAAATTCCATATGATGTGTTTTTTGACATCATATTGTTGTTTGAGTCATTAGTGAATATTTTTATTCCATTTATCCTATTCAACATAATAAATCCTTATAATCACCGTCAATAACATTTCTAATAAAGATATAACATAGTCTTCATTATTACTTTTTAATGAGTCATATCCGGAATCCATTCATAAAATCATCCGTATGTGGAATTTATCTAAATACCATACTATAGGAAACTAATGGTTTTTATAATTCCCAACCCCTATGTGAAAATATAAATAGTATATTATCCTAAAAAAATATATCTTTCTACATCCCCATTTTCCAAATCAATTCATAAGGGCCTAAAATTCTTCATAATCATAGAGGTATATTTAATTTCCCCTATTTATTTGTGAGAAATATATTAAAAATATTTGAAATATTACTTAATATTGAACTAACAACTCTTTTATTATTGTCATAATAATAAAACCTTATCTTCTCCCAGATTGTTATACTTATAAAAAAAGTCAAATTCTCTCCCCCTTGTATTGAATATGTCTTATTTTATTCCTCTTATATAATTAAATGATAAGGAGTAAAAATGTAAAAATAAATATGTATCTTCATTGTGATTTCTGTGGATAATGCATTCTCAATAGTACTTTTAAGTGTTGTAATTGATTATTTTTCATGGGATTTGTCCATATATCCAAAAATATCTACAACAACATGATATATTCCGAGATACTACCTCTATGTTCTACGTTGTACATGACTGTGAGGTACTTAATATAAATTTATATAAAAACAAAATGATTCATTGAATTATTTAAAATGTCTATTTCCCTAATATTAAAACCCTTGATCTCTAATGGAAATAAATCCTCCATCCTTATATCTTTATGTTATTACTTCATCCACATAATTTGAGTTGTTTATTATGTTGACACAATCAACAAAATACCCATTATGATTACATTGAATAATTTTTTTTCTTATAGTGATATTAAAAAATGTTTCCTTTAATACATAATGCACCTCCATAATTTGACAAATAATCTCCAATATAATTTTCATAACCCACATTAGAAAAACTATAATACATAAATGATGTTTCATTACCGTTATTCAATACATAATCAAGAGTATATATACAAATCTCATGATATATTTATAAAATATAATATTTGATTCATTTTGTTTTATTTGGATTCATTCAAAAAGTGTAACGACAAACACAATAACCATATGTAATGATAGTTAATAATATATGATTTTGATAATATTGTAAAAGTCCTTTTTAAATACTCTCAATCTATTTTCATAATAATATTTAATTTTTTCAATGTTTTATAAAAGAATGTACATCTCTTTATTATTCTATTGTAAAAAAAATTCAATAACTGAGGATCATATTTCTCCTCTATATCATTGATAATACAAGTTTTAATTATTAATTTCATTCCTAAAAGAATGTTTTCTTACCTATTATTGAAATTTTAAAATGATTTATAATTTTGAATAAATTTCATCACAAGCCATTACTTTGTTTCGAGTACAATAATGTAATTATCATAAAAAAATTAAATATTTATTATCTATCACGTCCCCTAACATAGATATTTTTTTCCAAATTTACTTTATCAAATATCAAACACTTAAAAAATATTTTCTAAATTTGAATATAATATTGTATGTTTGTTTCTAAGAATATTTATCCCTATAATTAGCCTAAAATCTAATAAAACAATAATATTTAGTACATAACCTTAAATTTGTTCAATATAATAGTATTCTTCATGTTCTCTATTGAAGAAACAAAATATTTCTTATAGTTAGAAAAATTTATAACTCAATATAGAACACATTTTGTTAAGAATTCAGATTGATTAATGCCCTTTGAATAGGTAAATAGTATCAATAGAGTTTTTACCATCAATTAAATATTATCCCTTTTTAAAAAAATGAACACGTTTTTGTACAATAAATCCATTATTATTAAACTATTTTGAAAACCCACATTATCAGAATATAATTATTATAATTGGAATGTGATAACAATTCCTATGTGTAATTATTCTACATTGGATTTAGATTTTAATTTATCTCTTCAATCCAATATTTATGATAGAAAAAATATTAAATAAATTAGGATCAACCATTGGATGTAATAATGTTTGATTTTAATTTCTTAAAAAATAATTGGTTTGAATTAAACTTCAATTGAATCATAGGATTATTTTAGAATTGAAAGTATTACTATTTTTTAAAACATATATCCACCTTTGTTGATCCTTCTGCCCCTGTCAAAAAATTAGAATCATCTTGTACTATATTTTCTTCCAATATAAAATAAATAAATGAACCTTGTTAAACATTTTCATCTTAAATATATTCATCAATTTTATTATCAATATTAATTTTTTTTATAAATTGTTATTTAATTACAAAAATATTACATCGTAATTTTCATAAATATCCATCAATTTCATATTATGACACTAGTAAATCATTGTACTATGTTTATATTCAATAAATATCCCATCATTAGCTCTGTAAAAATTTTTTCCAAACTTATTACATTTAGTTTGGGAAAATTAAATATTACAAATATAGTCAAGATAAAAATATTAGACTATTTCGAACAACAACGCAAAATAAAAATTAATTAAATTTGGTTAGAGTGAAAAATGAATCAAGTTATAGAAAGCAACTATCATGTCCTATAATTAAAATAATTTTAATATTCCATGGTTTTAAAATATATTTTTCTATATTTTTAAATTATTTTACTATTATTATTAATTAAACTATTTTTAGGGTATTAATAGTGGACTATATTCATGATTTATTTTATACTTATCAATATCTACCACCAATGTATTCATTATTTTATAATTCCCATTTTATGTAATTTTTTATAAATCTCATACCAAATGATATTTATATAATGTCAAAAATTTATTAAATAATTATATTTTATACTTTTTATTCAACAAAAAATATCCATTATTAATACATGTTAAATCACTCATCAAAATAATAATTTACTAAATTTGATTAGATTATTTCATGTTAATTGGACGAAAATTATTTTAGAGTATCTATACTAAATCTTTTTTCATTTTCATCTCTACTATATTATAACTCATAAACACAATTTTTTATTACACACCACATATACATTGATTGTTTCATTTTTCAACTTCATTAGTTTTCTGATTTAGTTTTACTTAATAATAATAACCATGTTGTTTTACCCCAAATGAACATTTATATTTTCCATATCTATTTATCCTCATTCATACTCATGAATCAAGTGTTTTTATCCCTATAAATTTTAATTACTTTATAACTTCATTATTTTACCTTCACAATTGTTATTCCCTACTATATCCATCAAGTAATTCAACTATAAATATATAAAATAAAATTATTACCATAATAAAATGGATTAAAACTCTCATGATATAATTCATTAACTCATAAAAAAGATACAATCATTGGATATGGAGTACTTCTCATAAATATTATATATATTAACTCATTTAATATTAGGATACAAATTATTTTTAATTGTAAAAATACACTATAATTATAGTTCATAACATGAAGAGATTTATGATTTCTATCATAGTAAATGAAAATTAATTGGACAAGATCCAGGGGTTTCCTCTTTTTATATGCTTTTTATTTAACCATAAAAAATATTACATATTATTTATCACTCTTAAAATTGATATATTTTAATATATTTCATTATTTTAGATACTTTTGTAGTATTTTTATGTTAATCGTATTTCTATGTTTGGGTTAGTAATGTATCCTATACGTTTCCTCATGAGATTAAAAAGTGTTATACTAAAATGAAATGTCCTTTATATTGTTCTTTATTTTTTATTTTAATGATATCATATTCTCTAAAAAATAATTCATTTACAGTCTTTGATTGAGAGGAATAGAAATATTTTAATGACACAAATATTATTATTTATTTCAATGCACTTAATGAAATCAACATATTACATTATAATAGAATCTCTACAGTTCTAAACATTCATTTTATATTTTTCATTAATGATTTACCATTTTATTGGATCATAGATAAATTATATTAATTTTCACAAAATTTAAAAAATCCATTTTACCTTTGATTAACCTTAGGGACTATAAAGAGTTTATATAGTCTTCTTTACTACAATACATTTGAAATTTCTTTCTCCCCACTAGATGTAACATTGGTACATTTCAAAACCCCTAGTGCAATTATCACCATTTTTCTTTTAAATTCACTAAGACCACTATTTTTGAATAATATTTAGTATCTATAAAGATAGTTCATGTTATCATGGGTCAATATCAATTTTTTTAATGGAATGAACAAGTTCCTTTTCTTCTTAATAATAGTAACTAACTTCCATGATAGAGTATCAATACTCTATTCACTAGAATTCTTGTCAGTGATTTATATTTTTTATAAATTTCTGCTCAATACATATCACATCCTCATTCTTTGTTATCGCTTTTATAATAACAAAATCAATAGTATTTTCTCTTACAAAAATATTTTCCCTAAGGTCAACTATTTTAAGAGATAACAAAATCTAAATCAAATTAACATCTATAACATGCGATATGTCAAAAGACTAATTCTGATTCATAAAATATTTTTTATCCCTATTATATTTAATGTTTTATTTTATAAGAACTACTATATATATCCTTAAATTGAATTAATTTTGAATTTTGTTATCTTTTCATTCATATAAATTAAATTCCACATCATAACAACATTATTATGGGGTAAGTGGTTTCACGGACTATTTTTATTTAGAATAAACACCTTAAGTCCTTAATTCATTTAGTCAACTTCCTCAATTATCACCATACTTAATATAATTAATCACATCATTATTTGAAAAAAAATTATACTCTTTATTGTATTGTATATTCTATTTCTTATAAATTTATAGTTTACATTATTAATGTTTCACATTATTTATCCATAGTGAAAAATGATATTGATTTTCATCATGACATTCTCGTTTTATCATATGGAAACCTATAAAAATAACTAATTTTTTAAATACTCCTAAAATATATTTGAATGATTAAAATTGATGTTAAAATTAACATGTTTTATTCAATTAGATAAATGTTGTATAATTTCTAAAAAATTACTACATCCATCAACATTTTTATTTTCATTCACAAGATACATTTTATGTTCATTGCTTTTTGAGTCATTAGACACATTTCATTTATACAAGACATTCATTTTTAAGGTATCCCCAATCCTAATCTCAAATTATATCACGATATTTTTTAAATTATCATTATAAAAATATATTTGCAATTGGATTTTAATTATGATATATTATTTTTTCTTATATTTATTGTGTAAAAGACCATGTGTAAGTTTAAGAAGTGGATGTTGATTATGGGTGTCTAGAGGAATCTATAAAATAAATTACATGGAAGGAGAAGCCATAAGTTTTAAAAAGGTATTTTTATAAAAGCAGAGATAGAATAGAAATATTTTTATGGTAGAAACATATTAAATTACATATAAATTACATAATTCTAATAGAGATGTAGATTGAAATGTCTATATCTATTATAATATATTTACGTTGAATTATTACAGAACTGATCATTAATTATTTTCTGACAAGTGATTAAGGATAAAGATGTACTAAAAACATCATTCGGATTTGAAGAAGTATCTTCCAATAAATAATTAGGACTATATATACCCGAATATCATAATGAAAAATCATGAGGTGATTGTTGATATGTTAGATACTGTATCCCACAAGGTTAAACCACCATAAGGTAATCAGTTAGTATTAAGAAACAAGGATGATTAAAAGGATGATCCGATATAAAGTATTAATATATTCCATATGATTTTGGAATAAGAGTCCAAAACCACTAAAGGATTTTGAAGGATGAATTTAGATAATATTATATTATTCGATCATTAGAATAATATCATCTTGTTAGATGACAAAAATCAATCTTATCTGATTTAAAATTAAAATTAAATTCTCACTATAGTTTTATGATACACATATAGAATCATTATCTTTCGGTAAAATTTCTCAATCAATATTCAACCAATAATTTCATATTTAAAAAATAATTAATTTTCATTAATTCTTGAAATATTTTAATGTTTTTTGTATTAAGGAATTAGGTGTAACATCACAGTTAAATAAAGAATATGACTTTTTCATATTTTTTAATTTTTTAATTAAATATTAATTTTACATTAAATGGGTTCTTATGTTTGATAGTGTACTAGATATGCAACAACGGGTTTATTTTAAATATTACGTTGCAAACAAATAATATATTATTATTTTAAAATGTAGTTAACTCATTGTCATTTTATTGATGGGAATCAAAGAAACTAACTACAATATTATTATACATGTTTTTTAAATGTATTTACATTTATCTAATAAATGTTATAGGCTTAAAATGTGAATGAATCAAATATTAAGCATAATTTACATTGAAAGGCTGATTTATCGCATTTTAATGGAGAAACCAATTTAAATATATTTTTGGTCACTTTAATATATTTTATATGACCAAATATAATCCTTCTTTAGAATGGGGACATCAAAATTAACATTGTGTAAATTTCTAGAATTTTTCCAATAAATTACATTTTTTAATGAATAGTGAAAAATAATGTATTTTAATTCAAAAGTCCCTTTTATTATAATTTATTTAAATGGATATATTTTATTTTTAATTGGTTATAAAGTGAAATTAAAATATATTTTTACCATTTAATCCAATTTTAGTCGTTGGAATTAATTTCACATTGAAATTGGACATAAACAAGTATCAATCTTTTGATAGTTATTATTTCTAAAAGACACGCTTTTTGTTTTGACAATGGGAATTAATTATATAATAAATTAATGCAACTTATATGTTTTGAATTTTTTAAATTTTACATCATTTTTTAATTTGTAATATCAAAAATATCTTAGGATGAATTTTTGTTATTTTTCTGAAAAACATCAATTTTTGATCA
Source organism: Viscum album (assembly GCA_963277665.1). Classification (NCBI taxonomy): domain Eukaryota; kingdom Viridiplantae; phylum Streptophyta; class Magnoliopsida; order Santalales; family Viscaceae; genus Viscum; species Viscum album. Next base: position 406,828,873 of record OY728128.1, on the reverse strand, counting down.
ATAGTGAAACCAAAAAGTGGTAGTTAAAAAAACAGATATTTCATTAAAATGAAAATTTTCCACTTTTGTGATTTGAGTTTTTAAAATCCTACATACATGGTTGTTATAAAAATTAAAATTTGGTTCAATATGATGAATATTATTTTTCATGAATAGTAACTTTTGACTTTTATTTACCGCAGTTAAATGTAAATAGGGTAATTCAAGGGTAAAATAATATTATAATAATTCAAAATTACCTTAAAACATGTCATAACCGAATTGGATAAGTCATGACCGACCATGGGAATCTTTGGGTCGATTTTGGGACCCATTTTAGCCACATGGGAGTGATAATGACAATTTATATTAAATAACTTAAAGTAAATGCAAAAATGACAAAAGAAAACATCGTTTAGTAAATTAATTTTTAACGGGGTTATAGAAAATATTTTTTTGACCATAATTATTAATTCTAATGCTAAAATAATTTCCTACATCATGGTAATTGTTTTATAATATTTAAACATAACATAAATTAAATTATTGATGACACAATAATGATGCAGTATTTACATCATTAATAAATGATTTAAATAAATAAGATTATAACGAATAAAATATTATAAAAAACATGTCCAATTATTATTGGATAACGTTTTTCCAATATGAGTCATATTATCTTTTACATTAATGATTTTTGGACCTTATTAAACCGAATATGTGTTTATAATAAAATAATGTTTTCACACTTTTCTAAAGAGCCCCTCCTCCACCTTATAAAAGGAGACCATTTCTAACCAATTACTCACACCATTAAAGCAATTTTTCTCATCCAAAACATGACCAATTATTCTCCCTACATCCCTCTCCTCTACCTAGAATCCTTACCTTAGGCAGAAGGCACTTCAAGAAGTCCTTTGGTTCAAACCAAAGGGAGTTACCCAAATTAAAGGTAGCAGTTTCTCTTAAATTGTTTTCTTTTATTTTACATATCCAAACACTAAAATCTATTTATTTACGTTATTTTGTAACAATATAAGTATCCCCTATATACTATGATTTTTTATGAGAATGATTTGAGCTACACATACACACACCTCCATCTAATGGATGAAGAACATAATGTTTCTTGTGGATGACAAACTAACACCTCACGAAATGATGATTGTTCAAATATCTCCTACCACCTCTCATGGTGTCCATTATGATGGAACTGTATTTATATATGATATATATTATGTTTATGTTTTATTTATGCTCCTGTATTTTTTATTTATAGTATTCCTTCATGGTTATGATAGTCGGTAAATACGATAATCTCATTTGAGGAAGCGCAGACTACCGCCCCCTCAAAATGATGTGACTCGTTAATGCTTTAAGTGGAATTTATAAATTATATAGTAATGATATTATATATTATATTATACTCGAATTATAATATACCTATGTATCAATATGTTTTAATTTCATTAAAATAATAAATTGAAATGAAAGTAGTGTTCATGCGTACGTACGACTTACCGTCTCCATGAACGGTGCATTTCACTTATTACATGTAAATGTTATGTACTATTATAAATAAATTTATATACTGGGTATATATGATATATATGATATCTAAATAATTAATATAATTTTGGATATAATAAACCTTTGACAACATGAAGAACATGTAATTATAAGAAGACCATTTTTAACTCAAGTACCAAATATCCGCAAAATGATCATTATTAACTTTAATAATTACATAATGTTTAGAACATGGTAATAAGTGATATAAAAGAAATAATAAACTAGAAAAATGTTATTAATAATGTATAAATTATCTATAGATTCTTATTTAGGAGATTAAAGAACGACCGAGTCAAGTCTGACACGAGGTAAGGGATTTTCTTATCTCACTTTTAATTCCGGGAGATTTCCAGTGTTCGCCACTAATTTATTGAATGTGGTGTATTCTGTACTGAAAATTGATATATAGTATAATTATTCTATTTATATTAATGTTATTATATGAATAATTTGGTGGTTATTAACTTTTGGTTATACGACTCGATTGATTACAATGTAGTAACATGTTTCATCTCACATTCAATTTTATTGATATTCATGCCATATTGCCACTATTTATTTTTATGTGGTGTATGTAATACCCATTATTTTACTATTTTTGTAATATAATTTCATTTATGGGTATTTAAATCTTCATTTTATGATCCTTCTTTCATGTTTCATGTGATTTGTATGTTTCCAAATCGTTAAGGGAACCTTTTACCCTCCTCTTTTTAAAATACTTCTTTTCGTTATGTCTTTTAACATACATTTTATTATGTTGGGATATGTTTTTAGATATCCTTATTGATGTAAAATTTATTTCCAAGTTATGAGATACCCTTTTTTTCTCATGAACACATTTTCTTAATTTTAAAGTGACGTCGTTAGTCTGTTGAATTTTTACAAGGGAACTTCTTAACCCAATTTCTATTTCGTTGGGTTCAACTTGTTGTTATTGAATATGTCATCCAATGAATATATGTGAATGACCTCTGATTGTTTTACACTTGATATACACTTATATTGGGTGTATTTATATTTTCCACATATAATTATGAGATTAATTTATCCTTAATTTAAGGATACCATCTTCATAGAGGATTTCATCTCAATTTACATTCCCATTGAGACTTAATTATTGTTATGCACCAATTAACTCTTATAAGGTGTATATACTATACTTTGAAATATTATATCATGAATCCCTTTACTCTCATGATATTAAAAAGTTATGATTAAATGTTATTCCAAAATTATTTGTATTCATGAGTCTCTCATTTTGTTAAAAACTCTTTAACAAAAATATCATTTTTAAATGATTGAATATTTATTATTCTAAATATTTATCATCAATTTCCATGTTTAAAAAATGGTTTTGAGTTCTTATTTATATGGAAATTATTGTTTTAAAATTTTATTTCCTTTAAAATTATCAAAGTGGTATGGGATAATTTGATTCAAAAAAATCTCTTTATGATATGGTTTTGAAAATGGTTTGATAAAGAATTGATTTTATCATTATCTTGAAATGATATTTTGTGATTTAAAATGAAATTTTAATAGTGAAATGTTTATATTTGAAATATTTTATGTGTTATGATTTTATAATGTTACTTGGACATTTTAAGGGTGGTTATGTGATTAAAAAAATGATGGGTGGTGTCTTCAATAAAAGGATGGGTGGTTAAGTTATATCCTCCAATGCAGTGGGTCTGGAATTCAGCCGTATAGATATTAAATTTAGTGATATGTGTGGATGACATCCGTATGGTTATTCCATTTATGTATGATTATGTCCCAAGTTACCTTTATATGTTATGTGTTGTATATATGGGTTTTATAGTAATCTTTTTTGTAAAAAAGGGTAATTAATGATCATTTATTCAGTAAAGAGTATTCACTACATTATAAAGGTGAAAAGTATTTCTATAGTTAAAGTATTCATGGTTTACATGTTGTTTGGAAAAACTGATAGTTTTCCTTCATTGTGTATCCCATAACGATCTTTTTATGCTCATCCCAAGTTTTTGAAATGTTTTTCGGAGGACATAATATGAAATGGGGTCAAGGATGGGATCATGGAAAAGGCAGGTTTTCATAAACATGGAACTATACATGACCCTTTTTTTTTCAAGAGTTCATGTTTTGTAAAAAAGGTAATTGTTTAGAAGTGTCTAATTTGTAAATCTATTGTGATTTAATAGTTATGATATAATTCTCTAAAAATATAAACCTGAAATATCCTCAATGTGAATTATTCATTTAATTCAATATTAAGTTAGGTTTAAGTCTGGGTCATTATAGTTGGTATCAGAGGTCGGTTTAGATAACTTTAGAGGTTAGGGTATTCTTTATGCACAGGTGACATTAACATAATGGTTAGAATTTTGGAAAGAGTCGTAGTTAATTTTCTAAAGTGAATGAGTTTAAGATAACATGAATAATTATATCGTAGTGTTAAACCTCTTCATAAGATATTATATGATGTATTTAATGATATAATCACACTGACCTTTTTTAATTTAGTAAATGGATGGATCTTTCAGGCACCAAACTAACAGTGGGTGTAAAGAAAACTGTGATGGTTTTCTGAATTAGAAACTGATTGATATGGGAGCTGCAATGAGAACACTTGTGGTTATTCTCAACCAACTATCTGGAGTCCTGATTTACCACCTGAAGCTTAGTGATCTCTATAAGGAATCTTATATGTGAGAAATAAATATCTATGGATGTTAAGGTAATAATCATAAAGGTATCTGTGTTTAAAAACCTATGTGTCAATGATGTGTAAAGAAACATCAAAGAAAATTATTCAAAAGGATAGAAAGATGCTATAGATGTAGAAATGAAGGTCATAAAGCAAGAACCTACCATGGAAAAAGGAAGCATCTAGTTGACTATAGGAATGTGTAAGAAGCCCTTTCTGAGGGATCAATTTAACGTTTTAAATGTGGTGTGAATGGTCGTTATGGAAACAAATGACCTACAAAAACGTTTTGGGAATGGTATCACCAGGTTAATACAAATATTTTTTATCAATACCTAATACCATTACAATTGAGGATGAAGAAACAGACAATGACCCATGATATGTATGGATTATTTCTTTACATATTTTTTCCTATTATTGAAATCTTAGGATATGAATCATATATTTGTTTTTAGGAAAGAATTATTTCATAATAAGTTGGAAATGAATGGTTAATTGATCATGAAGAATGTTGAATGAGTAATAATTCATCATATAAGGTATTCAAGAGTTATGGTATATTTTAGGATGGTGATATTCTTAAAATTATTAAGGCTCATTTGATGATGAGATTAAATTAGATGACTTTTTATAGTATGTGCAACCCTGATGTTTCATATATGAAGATTTTATTCAAGGAATAATTATCTTTTCTTTTGTGGAAATAGTTATAAAGAACCATTTTGGTTTGTATGATCGTTGAATTTGATGTAATTACCGATTAATACATTTTGGGATGAAAAATAAAAGTTCATAGAAAACATTTGTGGTTAAAATATGTTATGGTAATTTTTGATGGAATTATCTCCTTTTAGGAAAGGTTATAAAATTATAAAATTTTTGAAAAATTACAACACAAAGACCATGTGACAACCCATCATGTCGGACGAAGTTGTGGGAATCGAACCCACAACCAAAGTACAACAAGTATTTATCACTTACCACTGGACTACGTGAAGTCCCTAGTTAGTATGATAGATTCTTTTTAGTTAGATTATTTTATGAATCAAGAATAAGTTTATTTTGGGTTATCTAGGAAATTATTGACCTATCATGGTGGATATGTGATTAGTTTAATTACTTTTCAATATGATAATTTAAGATCAACTGATGTTAATTTGATATAAATGTTAAGATTCACCTTGGAAGACTATCTGATTAAATCCTTTAGAGATTTGGGATTCAATATTAGTATTGATTTCCTTGATTAACTTTATGGATAACTATGTATTTAAGGTTCTTTCTTGATCCATTGGTTCTTTTTGTTGAATTTTGGAGATTTAGAGTAGCCTTTATTTTTATAAAGGATTATACTTTGTGTGATTGTCTGATATTGTACAAACCATTATTTTATGTTGATGTCTAAATACAATAGAAATAGATAGTTATACTTTTGGGGATTATGTGATTCTATAGAATATGATTCTTGTGCTTTTGATATGACCAAGTATTTTTGAATTCTAATCATTTAGTGAAATGATAAGTTTTGGTGGAGACTTATTAAAAGATGAAATTCTACTTGAAGGAAAGTATATTTCCTTTTGTTTTAATTCAATGTAGAAGATGAATTCCTCAAAATTATGAAAATAAACATAAAAAAAACTTTATTGGTTTATGTTTCCTACTGGGCAATGAATGACCATTTACACAAATCATATGATTTTTATTTTCATGTGGTTAAATTTCTCCTAATCATGTTTCCTATCACTCTCCATCAGAACATGACTTTTTTTCTCCTCCATATCCATGATTTCATGGAATCATAGTATGGGTTAACTCGGGTGACCATTTTTCATCACTTTCTTTCTTTAAAGGTGATAGACTACTCACTCTTTTTCCGATATAGGACTTTTAATAAATTTTCTGAGCCCAAATTGTAAAATTGTGAGGATACAATTCCCAAAAGGTGGGAAGGATGTAACATCCCAGGTAAATAAAGAATATGAATTTTTCATATTTATTAATTTTTGAATTAAATATTAATTTTAAATTAAAAGGGTTGCTATGTTCGATAGCATACCCAATATGCAACAACGAGTTTCTTTGAAATCATATGTTGCATACATATAATATATTATTATTTTAAATGGTAGTAAACTTCAGGACATTGTATTTATGGGAAAGAACGAAACTATCTACAATATTATTATACATGTTTGTTAAATAGATTTACATTTATCCAATATATGTTAGAGGATTAAAATGTGAATGAATCTAATTTTAATCAAAATTTACATTAAAAGACCGATTTATCGACTTTTAATAACAAACCCATTTTAAATCATGTTTTGGTCACATTAATACATTATATTTGACAAAATATAATCCTCTTTTATAATGGGGACACCAAAATTTACTTTGTGTAAATTTTTGGAATTATTCGGATAAGGTTCATTTTTTAATGAATAGTGAAAAATACTGTATTTTAATTCAAAAGTGCATTTTAATATAATCTATTTATATGGTTAGATTATATTTTTAACAGGATTTAAAGTGAAATTAAAATATATTTTTACAATATAATCAAATTTTGTTCATTGTAAATAATTTCACTTTGAAATTGGATATAAACACGTATCAATCTTTTAATAGATTCTGTTTCATAAAAACATGCTATTTGTTTTGACAACGAGAATTAATTATAAAATTTAATAATTAAACTTCTATGTTTTGAATTTGTTATAATGGAAATCATTTTTAAATTTAGAATATCAAATATAGCTTAGGATTATTTTTTGATATTTTTCTTAAAAACATCAATTTTTAATGAATAGTGAAACCACTAAAAGGTAGTAAAAAAATAGATATTTTTATTAAATGAAATATTACCAATTCTTTTATTTGAATTTCAAAAATCTGACATACATGTTTGTTATCAAGAAGTAAAATTTTGTTCAATAAGATGAATTTTTTTTTGGTGAATAGTATCTTTTGACTTTTATTTACCGCTTTTAACGGTAAATAGAGTAATTCAGGGTTAAAAGAATATTATAATAATTAATAATTACCTTAACACATGTCCTAACCTTATTGTATAAGTCATGACCGACCATGGGCATATTGGGGTCGATTTTGGGACCGATTTGAGCCACTTGGGAGTGATAATGACAATTTAGATTAATTAACATAAAGTAAATGCAAAAATGTCAACAGAAAATATCTTTTACTAAATTAATTTTTATAAGGGGTTATATAAATAATTTATTAGACTATAATTATTTACTGGAAGGATAAAAATATTTACTACATCATGGTATTTTTTTTATAATTTTTAGACATCATATAAATTAAATTATTGATGACAGAACAATGTTGCATTATTTACCTCATTAATAAATCATTTAAATAAATAATATTATAATGAATAAAATATTATCCAAAAAATGTCCAAATATAACTGGATGAATTTATTTTTAGTATGAGTCATACTATATCTTACCTTTGTGATTTTGTACTTTTTGAAACCGAATATGTGTTTATAATAAAATAATGTTTTCACACTTTCCTAAAGAGACCCTCCTCTCCCTTATGAAAGTAGACATTTCTAACCAATTCCATGCATCTTTCAAGCCATTTGTCTGGTCTAAAATATTCAAAATTAAGGTCTATAAATCACTATCCTCCCCCCTAAAATCCTTACCTATGGAAGAAGGCACTTCAATAAGTCCTTTGGTTCAAACCAAAGGGAGTTACCCAAATTAAATGTAACGGTTTCTCTTAAATTGTTTTCTTTTATTTTACATATCCAACCCCAAAACTCAATTTTTTTCTTCCTTTTGTAACAAAATCAGTATTCTCAATATACTAGTAATTTATTAAGAGAAAGATTCGAGATACACTTACAAACACCTCCATCTAATGGGTAATGAACATAATGTTTCTGTGGATGGCAAACTAACGCCTCACGAAACGATGATTGTTCAAATATCTCCTACCGCTTTTCATGGTGGAAATTATGATAGAAAAATATTTATATATTATATATATTATGATTATGTTTTCATTATGCTTTTCTATTTTCTATTTATAGTATTCCTTTATGGTTTCCATAGTGGGAAAATATGATAATCTAAATTTAGGAAGGGCAGACTACCACCCCCTCAAAGTAATGTGACTCGTTAAGGCCTTATGTGGGATTTATAAAATACAGAATTAATGATATTATATATGATATTATACTATAATTATAATATATCTATGTATCATTATGTTTTTCTTCCATTAAAATAAGTAATATAAATGAAAGTATCGTTCATTCGTACGTACAACTTACCATCTCTAGGAACAATGCATTTCACTTCTTACCTCTAAATGTTATTTACTTTTGTAAATAAATATATATATGGGATATATATGATATATAATATATCTAAATCATGTATATAATTATGGATATAATGAACCTTTGACCACATGAACAACATGTAATTATAAGATGTCCATTTTTGACTCAAGTACCTAATATCGACAAAACGAATATTATTAACATAAATAATTACATAATGTCTATAACATGGTAATAAGTGATATAAAAGTAATAATAAACATTAAAAATGTTCTTAATTGAGTATAAATTAACTTTATCTCATTATTCTGGAGATTAAAGAACGATTGAATCATGTTGGACATGAGATAATGGATTTACTTATCTCACTATCAATTCTGTGTGATTTCCATTGTTTGCCACTAATTTATTGAATGTGGTTGATTATGTACTAACAATTGATATATATTATTATTATTATTATATTCATGTTATTATTTGAATAATTTGGTGGTTATTAAATTTTGGGGATACGACTCGATTGGTTACAATGAAGTAAGGGTTTTTATCTCACTTTATATTATCTTGAGATTCATTCCATATTGCCATTGTTCTTTTATGTGTTGTATGTAATGCCCATGATTTTACTATTTTGGTTATATACATTCATTTATGAGTATTTATATATTTATTTTATTATCCTTATTTCATGTGGCATGTGATTTGTACGTTACCAAATTGGTAAGGGAACATTTTACCCTCCTCTTTTAAAAAGAGTTTTTTATGTCTTTTAATTTTCATCTTATTATGTTGGGATATGTTCTTATATATCCGTATTGATGTAAAATTTATTTCCAAGTGATGAGATACCCTTTTTGTCTCATTAACTCATTTTTTAAATTTTTATGTGACTTCGTCATTCTCTTGAATTTTTACAAGGGATGTTCTTAACCCAATTTGGATTTCTTTGGGTTCAACATGTAGTTATTGAATACGTCATCCTATGAATATGTTTGAATGACATCTGATTGTTTTACACTTAATATCCACTTATATTGGGTGTATTTAAATATTTCACATATAATTATGAGATTGATTTATCCTTAATTTAAGGATACCATTTTAATAATGGATTTTATCCCAATTTACATTTACATTGAGACTTCATTGTTGTTAAGCACCAATTCACTCTTATATAGTGTATATATTGTCCTTTGAATTATTATATACTAAATACCTTTATTCTTATGATATTATAAAGTTATAATTAAATTTTATTCTATAATTATTTGTATTCATGAGTCTCTCAGTTTGTTAAAAACACTTTAACAAAAATATCATTTCTAAAATGTTTTAAGATTTATTATTCTAAATATTTATATTTAATGTCCACGTATTAAATATGGTTTTGAGTGTTTATTTTTATGGAAATTATTATTTCAAAATGTTAATTCCTTTAAAAGCTTAAATGTGGTATGAGACACATTGATTCCAAAAAATCTCTTTATTAAATTTTTTTAAAATGGATTGATAAAGCATTGATTTTGCCAATATTGTGAAATGATATTTTGTGATTGTAAATGAAATGTTAATAGTGAAATGTTAATATGTGAAATATTTTATGTGCTATGATTTTATAATGGGACATGGACAATTGATGGGTGGTTACGTGATTAACCAAATTATGGGTGGTGCCTTGAATACCGGGACGAGTGGTTACATTTTACCCTCCAATGCATCAGGTATGGAAGTCAACTGTATGGCTATTCCATATAGTGATATGTGTGGAAATAGACCGTATGATTATTCAATTTTAATATGTTTATGTCCCAAGTTACCTTTATATGTTATGTGTTCTTTATATGGGTTTATGGTAATCTTTTGGTTACAAAAGGGTAAGTAATGTTCCTTTATTCCGTGAATAGTTTTTACTACGACATAAGGGAAAAAATAATTAATTATGTTTAAGTATTCATGGTTTACTTGTTGTTTTAAAAAACTAACAATTTTCCTTTTTGTGTATCCCTTACTGCGCTTTTTATACTAATACGAAGTTTTTGAAATGTTTTTCACATTACAAAATTTTGAATAGGGTCAAGGATGGGATGAAGGAAAAGTCTGGTTGTCTTAAACATGGAACTAGACATGACTCTTTTTTTTCAACAGTTCATGTTTTGTAAAAATAATGTAAATTGTATAGAACTGTCTACTTTGTAAATCTTTTCAGATATAATAGTTATGTCTTAATTCTCTGAAACTCTAAACCTGAAAAGATCCTCAATTTGAATTCTTCATTTAATTAAATATTAAGTATGTTTTAAGGTCGAGTCCTTATATTTGGTATCAGAGGTCAGTTTGGATAACTTTAGAGGATATTTTATTCTTTAAGCACACGTGAAATTACCATAATGGTTAGGATTTTTGAAAGAGTCATAGTTATTTTTATAAAGTGAATGATTTTACAATAACATGAATAATTATATCTTAGTGTTTAACCTCCTCATAAGATATTATATAATGATTTTAATTATATAATCACACTGATCTTTTTTGTTTTACAAAATGGCTGGATCTAGCAGGCACCAAATTAATTGTGGATGTGACGAAAACTGTGATGGTTTTTTGAATGAGCAACTGAATGATATGGGAGCTGCAATGAAAACACTTGTGATTATTCTCAACCAACTATCTGGATTCATGATTGTCCACCTGAACCATAGGGATCTTTATAAGTCATCATATATGCAGGAAACAAATCCCTATAGAAGATTAGGTAATAATCATAATGTAATGTGTGTTCAAAAACCTATGTGTCAATGATGTGGAGAGAAACACCTTGTAAAATGTTTCAAAGGGACAAAAAGATGATATATATGTGGAAATTAAGGCCCTAAATCAAGAACCAGCCATGGAAAAAGGAAGCATCTAGTTGACTCTAGGAAAGAGGATGAAGTCTGTTCTGAGGGATCAATTGAATGTTTTACATGTGGTGTGCATGGTCATTATGTAATCACATGTCTAACAAAAATGTTTTTGTAATGGGATCACCAGGGTCATACAAATATGTGTTTACCAATACCTATTGCCATTCCAATTAAGGATGAAGAAACTGACAATGACCAATGAATGGTATGGATTTTTTCGTTACATATTTTTTATTATTATTGAAATATTAGGATATGAATCATGATTTTGTTATTAGAAAATAATTATTTCAGAATAAGTTGGAATGGATTGGTTAATAGATCATGAAGAGTGTTGAATTAGTAAGAAGTAAACATATAAGGGATTCAAGAGTTATGGTAGATTGTGGTATGGTTAAATTCTTAAATATATTAAGGATCCTTTCATGATAAGATTACATTAGAAGAATTTTAATAGCATGTGTAACCCTGATGTTTGATATATGAAAATTTTAATTATGGAATAATTATATTTTCTATTGTGGATATAGTTATAAAGAACTATTTTGATTTTTATGATCCTTTAATTTTAAGTAATTACCGGTTAAAACATTTTGGAATGAAAAAAAGTTATTAGATAAAATTTGTGGTTAAAATATTTTATGGTTATTTTTTATGTATTTAACTATTTTTGGGAATGTTATAAAATTATAAAGTTTTTGAAAAATTACAACACACAGACCGTGTGACAACCCGTCACGTCGGACGAAACTATGTTAATCGAACCCACGACCAAATTGCAACTTCTATTTATCGCCAACCACTGGACAGTGTGATGTACCTGGTTATTATGACAAATTATTTTTAGTTAGATGATTTTATGAATCAAGAATAAGTTTATTTTGGGTTATATATGAAATTATTGGCCAATCATGGAGGATGTATGATTAGGTTAATTAATTTTCAATATTAGACTTTATGAGAAATTGATGTTATTTGGAGATAAATATAAAGATTAAGGTTGGAAGACCATTTGATTAAATCCTTTTGAGATTTCGGTTTCAATCATAGTTTGGATTACGATGAATAATTTTAAAGATATCTTTTTATTTAATGGTCTGTCTTGAACCTTGGGTTCTTTTTGTTGAATTTTGGAGATTTACAGTAGTATTTATTTTTATAAAGGATTATCCTTTGGTTTATTATATGATCTTGTACTAACAATTTTGGTTTTATATAATGTCTAAATACAAGGTAAATAGTTATTTTACCTTTTGTGTATTATTTTATTCTCTAGAAGAATATTATTCTTCTTTTGGTATGACCAAGTCTTTTTGAATGCTCATCATTTACAGAAATGAGTAGTTTTTGTAGAGACTTATTAAAAGATGAAACTCTACTAGAAAGAAATTATATTTACATGAGTTTTTATTCTATGTAGAAGATTAATTCTTCCAAATTATGAATAGGATCATAAAACAAAAATATTTTTGGTTTAACATTCCTAATGGGTAATCAAAGACCGTTTACACACATCATATGTTTGTGATTTTCTTCTTGTTAACTTTCTGCTAATCATATTTCCTATCACTCTCCATCAGAGCGTGACCCTTTGTATTCACCTCCATATCCATGTTTTCATGTAATCTTCATATGGGTTTAGTCGGGTGACCATTTTACTTCTCTTTAATTCTTTTAATGTGATAGTTTTACTGACTCTTTTTCGGATATAAGAGTTTTAATAAAGATTCTGAGCCTAAATTTTAAATTTTCGAAGATGAAATTCCTAAATTGGTGGAAGGATGTGACATCCCAATTAAATAAAGAATATAAATTTTTCATATTTATTAATTTTTTAATTAAATATTAATTTTACATTAAAAGGGTATCTATGTTCAATAGTGTACATGATACGTAACCACGGGTTTCGTTGAAATCATACATTGCACACATATAATAAATTATTATTTTTAATGGTAGTTAACTCCTAGACGTTGTATTGATGGGATTGAACGAAACTAACTACATTGTTATTATACATGTTTGTTAAAGGTATGTACATTTAGCCAATAAAATTTAGAGTCCTAAAATGTGAATGAATCTAATTTTAAGCATAATTTACATTAAAAGGCCAATTTATCGCCTTTTAATAGAGAACCATTTTTAAATCTAGTTTTGGTCACTTTAATACATTATATATGACCTAATATAATCCTTCTTTAGAATTGGGACATCAAAATTTACTTTGTGTAAATTTTTGGAATTTTTCCGATAAGGTTCATTTTTTAATGTATACTGAAAAATATTGTATTTTAATTCAACAGTGCCTTTTAATCTAATTTATATATCTGGATAGATTATATTTTTAATTGTTTTTAAAGTTAAATTAAAATATATTTTTACCATTTAATCAAATTTGGGACATTAGAATCAATTTCACATTGAAATTGGACAAAAATAAGTATCTATCTTTTGATAGTTATTATTTCTTAAAAACACGATATTTTTTGACAATGGAAATTATTTATAAAATTAATTAATGAAAAATATAAGTTTTTAATTTGGTAAAATTGACATCCTTTTTTAATTTGTAATATCAAATATAGCTTAGGATTAATTTTTGATATTTTTTCTGAAAAACTTCAATTTTTGATGAATAGTGAAACCACTAAGTGGTGGTTAAAAATACTGATTTTTCATTGAAATGAAATTTTAACACTTCTGTGATTTGAATTTAGAAAATATAACATACATGGTTGTTATAAAAAATCAAAATGTTGTCCAATAAGATGAAAATAATTTTTGGTGATTAGTAACTTTTGACTTTTATATACGCAGTTAAAGGTAAATAGAGTAAATCAGGGGTAAAAGAATATTATAATAATTTGTAATTACCTTAACACTTGTCCTAACCTTATTGGATAAGTAATTACCGACCATGGGAATCTTTGGGTCGATTTTCAGACCCTTTTGAGCCACATGGGAGTGATAATGGCAATTTAGATTAATTAACTTAAAGTAAAGTTAAAAATGACAAAAGCAGATATATTTTAGTAAATTAATTTTTAGAAGGGGTATATAAATTATTTTTTAGATTAAAAATATTTACCGTAAAAATAAAAATATTTCTTACATCATGGTATTTTTTTAATAATTTTTAGACATCAAATAAATTAAATTATCGATGACAATATAATGATTCAATATTTACATCATTAATAAATGATTTAAATAAATAAGATTATAATGAATAAAATATTATTCAAAACATTTCCAATTCGGCTTCGATGAATTTGTTTTGAATATGAGTCATATTAACTTTGACCTTCATGATTTTTGGTCCTTTTGAAACAGAATATTTGTTTATAATAAAATAATTTTTTTCACCCTTTCCTAAAGAACCCCTCCTCTCCCATATAAAAGAATACCACTTCTAACCAATTAATCAAACCTATGAAACAATTTATCTCGTCCATAATATTCCCAATTAATCTCCATACATCCCTTTCTTCCACCTAGAAGCCTTAGCTTAGGAATAAGACACTTCATGAATTCCTTCAGTTCAAACCAAAGGGAGTTAGAAAAATTAAAGGTAACAATTTCTCTTTTATTTTATTTTACATCTACAACCCCAACAATATTTTAATTTAATTCCTTTTGCAACAGAATAAGAATCCTAAAAAAACTATGATTTTGTTATAAGAAGTATTCGAGCTACAATTACACACACCTCCATATAATTGGTGACGAACATAATGTTTCTGTGGATGGAAAGCTAATGCCTCATGAAACGATGATTGTTCAAATATCTCCAACCACCTCTCATGGTGGCCATTATGATGGCACTATATTTATATATGATATATTTTTATGTTTATTGATTCTTTATGCTTATTTATTTTCCATTTGTAGTAAGCCTTTATGGTTTCCATTGTGGGAAAATATGGTAATCTCATTTGAAGAAGTGCAGACTACTGCCCCCTCAAAGTTATGTGACTTGTAACTGCCTAATGTCAGATGTATAAAGGATATAGTTAAAGATATTATATATGATATTATACTGTAATTATAATATACATATGTATCATTATGTTTCATTTCCATTAAAATAAGAAATAGAAATGAAATTAGCGTTCATGTGTACGTGCGACTTACCATCTCCATGAACAGTGCATTTCACTTCATACCTCTAAATCTTATGTACTATTATAAGTACATGTATATACTGGATATATATTATATATATGATATATAAATCATAAATATAATTCTTTATATAATGAACTTTTGACCACATGATCGACATGTAATTATAAGAAGTCCATTTTTGACGTAGGTGCCAAATATCAACAAAACAAAAATTATTAAAATAAATAATTAAATAATGTTTATAACATTGTAATAAGTGATATAAAATGAATAAAAAACATGAAAAATGTTTTTAATCCCATATAAATTATGTTTAGTTTATTATTCAGGAGATTAAAGAACGATCGAGTCATGTCGGACTAGAGGTAAGGGATTTTCTTATCACACATTCAATTCCTTGATATTTGTATTGTTTGCCAATAATTTATTGAATGTGGTGTATTGTGTACTTAAAATTTATATATATTATCATGATTCTATTTATATTCATTTTATTCTATTAATAATTAGTTGGTTATTATCTTATGATCATACGACTCGATTGATTACAATGATGTAAGTGTTTTCATCTCACTTTAAATTTTCTTGAGATTCATGCCATATTTCCACTATTTCCTTTTTTGTGGGGTATGTAATGCCCTTGATTTTACCATTTTTTTAATATACTATCATTTATGAGTATTTACATATTCATTTTATGATCCTTCATTCATTTGGCATGTGATTTGTAATTTACCAAATCGATAAAGGAACCTTTTACCCTCCTCTTTTTAAAAGACATTTTTTGTTATGTCTTTTAATTTACATCTTATTATGTTGGGATATGTTCTTCTATATTATTATTGATGTAAAATTTATTTCCAAGTGATGATATTCCCTTTTTTCTCATAAAATCATTTTTTTAATTTTAATGTGACATCGTTAGTCTGACGAGTTTTTACAAGGGAACTTCTTACCGAAATTTCTATTTATTTGGGTTCAACATGTAGTTATTGAATAATTCATACGATGAATATGATTGAATGAACTATGATTGTTTTACACATAATATCAAATTATATTGGGTGTACTTATATATTTCACACATAATTATGAGATTGATTTATCCTTAATTTAAGGATACCCTCTTTATAATGGATTTCATCTCAATTTAAATTTCCATTGAGACATCATTGTTTTCATGCACCAATTCACTCTTATATGGTGTATATACTGTCCTTTGACATATTATATCTTGAATCCCTTTATTCTCATTATATTATAATGTTATGATAAATTGTTTTTCCACAATTATATGTATTCAAGAGTCTCTCATTTTGTCAAAAACTCTTTAAGAAAAATTTCATTTTTTATATGTTTAATGAATTATTATTTTAAATATTTATCTTTAATGTCCATGTTTTAAATATGGTTTTGAGAATTTATTAATATGGACATTATTGTATTGAAATTTTATTTTCTTTTATAAGATTCAATGTCGTATGGGACAATTTGATTCCAAAAAAATCTCTTTATTATATAGTTTTCAAAATGTTTTGATAATGCTTTGATTTTTCCAACATCTTGAAATGATATTTTGTGATTGAAAATGAAATTTTAATAGTGAAATGTTTATATTTGAATTATTTTTTGTGCTATGATTTTATAATGGTGCTTGTACATTTGACAGGTGGTTACGTGATTAATCAAATGACGGGTGGTTCCGTGAATACAAGGACTAGTGGTAACGTTATAACCTCCAATGCATTGGGTATGGAAGTTGGTCGTATGGTAATTTCAGTTAGTGATATGTGTGGAAGTCGACCGTATGGTTATTCCATTTATGTATGTTTATGTCCAATGATAACATTATATGTTATAAGTTATTTTTATTGGTTTTATGGTAATATTTTGGTTACAAATGGGTAAGTAGTGATATTTTATTTACTGCAGAGTATTTACAAATTCATAAAGGTGAAAAGTATTACTTATGTTAAAGTATTCATGGCTCACATGTTGTTTTGAAAAAATAACAATTTTCCTTCTTTGTGTATCCATTACTGAGCCTTTTATGCTCATCCCAGGTTTTTGAAATTTTTTACACAGGACATAATGTGGAATAGGGTATAGGATAAGATAAAGGAAAATTCATGTTGTCGTAAACATGGAACTATACATGACTTTTTTTTTTCAAGATTTCATGTTTTGTAAAAAAATGGAAACTGTGTTGAATTGCATACTTTGTAAATATTTTGACATGTTATAGTTATGTCCTAATTCTATAAAACTCTAAACCTGAAAAGATCCTCATTGTGAATTATTCATTTAATTCAATGTTAAGTAATGTTTATTGTAATACCCCAGGTAAATAAAGAATATGACATTTTAATATTTATCCCTATTTGTGTAAAAAATTTCAATATTAATTTAAATGGAACGCTATGCTCTATGGCTTACCCAATACGCAACAACGAGTTCCATTGAAATCTTACGTTGCACTCTAATAAACCAAAAATATTATTTTAAATAGTAGTTAACACATAGCCGTTGTATTGGCGGGAATGAATATAAATAACTAAATTACGAATATATATTTGTGTTAAATGTTTTTACTTTTATGCAATAAATTTTAGAGGCTTAAAATACAAATGAATCCAATCTTAAACATTGAATACACTAGTATTTTTAAAATATTGTTTTACTACCTTTTGATGGGAAACCATTTTTAAATCAATCTTTTGACAATTTTATAAGCTCTGTATTTCAAAATAAACATATTACTTATGATTGGAAAATATAAACTGACCTTGGGTTAATTTTTGATACTTTTCTGACAATGTTCATTTTTCAATGAATAGTGAAAAATAGTGCATTTTACATCAAAACTGCTTTTTCATATAATTTAATTATATGGTTATATTATTTTTTTAATTTGTTTTAAAGTTTAATTGGAATATATTTTTACCATTTAATCCAATTATGTTCATTGGGATTGATTTTACATTGGAATTGGGAATCAACAAGTGCCAATCTTTTCATAAATATTGTTTCTAAAAAACCAGCTATTTGTTTTGATAACATGAATTTTTTTTAAATTAATTATTAAAATTTATGTGTTTGGAATTTGGTAAAATAGATTACATATTTGGAATCACAAGGTCCAAATTATGCAATTAAGACTCTTTTGTTTTTGGACATTATGAATAGTAACGACAGTAATTATCTTTAATTATCTTGATTAAAGAGTAATCGGGTAGTTAATGATAATAAGATAATATCATAATAATAAAAAATGAAAACAAAATGTGTTCAAAGGAAACTGTTTGTCTCATGGACGACCATGGGATGCCTTGTGCAAATCATGGGGGCCCCATGGATTCACTTTTGTGAGAAAGTGACTTTTTATCTTTTTATTTTTAAAGAATGTTAAATGTAACAAAGAATGCATCACCTAAATAAAATATTTTTAATTTTGTCTACATAAATGATATTTAGGACTATAAATAGACATCGGAAATCTAAAAAAAATTTCTACATCATTGTATTTTTATTATAATTTTCATACATTAAATAAATTAAATTATTTAAGACATCATAATGATGCAATGATGACCTCATTATTTAACGACTTAAATAAAATGGAAAGATAATGTAAAATCTAAGACCTAAACATGTCCAAAACCTATTGTATGGGTTTACTTAGAACCATTATCACCTTATCCTCGAATCAAATCAATGTGGGACCATTAAAATCCGAAACTCATTCTATAATAAAGTAACATTTCCTTACTTTCCAAGAGTGCCCCTCCTCTCCTCTTATAAAAGGCCCCCACCTCTACCACCTTACCCACACTTACAAAGCCTTTGGTGCAGTCAACCCCTTCCAATTTTGTCTCTACACATACCTCTATAACTCCTTTAAGCCTCACTTTGGGCATATGTCTTCCCAAGGAAGCCTTTGAGCTCAAACCAATGAGAGTTACCCGATTTTAAGGTAATGTCTTCACTTGTGTCCTTTTGTTTTATTTTGCTTCTCCAACCCCCTAAAATCATTTTATTCATTTATTTTGTAACAAATCCAGTAACTTCAATATACTAGGATGTTTTTATAAGAACTATTCGACCTAAAAATACACACACCTACATCTAATGGTTAATGAACATGCTGTTTCTGTGGATGGCGAATTAATGCCTCACGAAACGATTATTGTTCAATCTTCTCTTAACAACTTTCACAGTGGCCATTAAGATGTCACTATATTTATATATGATATATAATATGTTTATTTTTTCCTCAAGATTCAGTATTTTTAATTTATGGCATAACTTTATGGATTCCATTATGGGTATACGCGATATCTTCATTTAAGGAAGTGCGGACTACCGCCCCCTCAAAGTGATTTGATTCGTTAATACCATATGTGGTATGTATAAAGGATATATTTAATGATATTATATATGATACCATAATGGAATTAAAATAATATTATGTATCATTATATTCTAATTTCATTAAATATGAAATAGAAATGCAAGTAGTGTTCATGCGTACGTACGGCTTACCGTCTCCATGAACGGTACATTTCATTTCTTATCTAAAAATGTTATGTAATGTAATAAGTACATATATGTAATGGATATATATGTAATATATTACATAAAAACGATGGATATCATTCTGGAATTATAACATATATATATATCTATCATTTTCTTTTAATTTCATTAATATGACAAAAAATGAATGTAATGTTCATGTGTACGTACGTCCTACCGTCTCCACGAACGGTGCTTTTAATTTTTATCTCCAAATGATATGGAATAGTATAAAATGAATATATACTGGATATATGTGATATTTAAAACATCATTACTATTCTGGATATGATTTACCTATAACTACATGGAAAACTATTTTCCAACATGTTCAATTTTTGACTCAAGTACCAATGAACGTTTAAACGACCCTTATTAACTAAAATAATTACATAGTGTTCATGAAATGGTAATAAGTGATATAAAATTAATAATTAACTTGAAAAATGTTCATAAAGAAGTATAAATTAACTCATGTTTGTTATTCAGGATATTAAAGAACGATCAAGTCAAGTCGGACCTGAGGTAAGGGATCCTACCCCTCTCTTTCTTTTTAAGTACACTCTTTTATGTAAATCCTTTTAAAATTCATATTTATTGTTATTGAGATATTATTTTATATTACTCATACGGTAATTTTTATGTTCAAATGATGAGAGAACCTATTCTCTCTCATAAATCCATTTGGGATGTTTTGAGTGGCACCGTTAGGCTGCCGAATTTTTCGTAAGAGATCCAACCTCTCTCTTTCTTTTTAAGTATTCTCGTTTATGACACTTCATTTAAGCTCCACATTGTAATGTTGGGGGATGTTATTTTATATTCCCCTTTCTGTAAACTTTATGTTAATATGATTGGAGACCCTATTTCCTCTCATCAATCCATTTTGGAAGTCTTAAGTGATGTCGTTAGGCTGCCGAGTTTTCGAAAGGGATTTTTCATCTCACTATTATTCCCATGAGATTTATGCTACATTTTCCACAATTTCTTTTGAGTGGTGTATGTACTACCCATTATTTTACTCATTGTGTAATATAGTTTCATTTATGAGTATTTACATCAATGTTGTATTGTCCTTCTTTCACAGGGTGCATGTCTCGAAAGATACCCATGTCGGTAAGGGAACCTTTCACCCTCCTCTTTTTAAAAGGCTTCTTTTGTTATGTATTTTAATTCACATACTATTATGTTTGGATATGTTCTTATATATCCTTGTTGAATTAATGTTATGTCCATGTGATAAGATACCCTTTTTATCACACATCAACTCTTTTCCTGAATTTTGAAGTGACGTCGTTAGGCTGTCGAATTTTACCAAGGGAACTTTTTAACCAAATTTAGATTTCTTTGGGTTCAACATGTAGTTAATGAATATTTCATCCTTTGAACAAGTGTGAATGAAATTTATTTGTTTTAAACTTTATATCCACTTATATTGGGTGTATTTATATTTTTCACACATAATTTTGAGATTGATTTATCCTTAATTCAAGGATACCTTCTTTATAAGGGATTTCGTCACATTTTACATTTCTATTGGGACTTCATTGTTGTCATGCACCAATTCACTCTTATATGGTGTATATACTATCCTTTGGAATATTATATCATGAATTCATTTATTCTCATGATATTATAATGTTCTGATTAAGTGTTAATCCTCAGTTATTGTATTCAAGTGTCTCAAATTTTGGTAAAAACCCTTTTACCAAAATAACGCTTTAAATGTTTTAATGATTTTTTTTATTAATATCCATATTTTCAGAAGGGTTTTAAGGATTTATTTATATGTATATTAATGGTTTAAAATGTTAAAACCTTCAAGGTGGTATGGGACACTTTTATTCAAAAATCTCTTTATTAAATGTTTTAAATGGTTTTGAAAATGGTTTTTTTGAATGGATTCATTATATCAAAATCATAAAATGTTATATTGTTTTTGCAATGTGGGAATGTTATAATTACTCTATGATTATGTTATGTGCTATGATTATGTTATGGTTCTTGGGCATTATTATGATGATGGGTGGTTCTGTGATAAACTAAGGGTCGGTGAGCCCGATATAGCTCTCCAATTCATTGGGGAACACGAAGGAGTGGAATGTTAAGGTTTCTATGAAGAGATTTAGGGAATATACTGTGGTGGGTATTCCAAACGTAACCAAGAGGGTTACTCCCGACATAAGAATGTAATGAATTCCTCAAGTTACCATATATGTCTTATGATGTCTATGATTTATTCAGGATTAGATGAGGTATGTTAAAGTGCCTATGATTTATGGGTAAAGTATGATTTCATTCTTATGTATATATGAACTTGTGTTTCTTTTCCATATTTTTATAACCCTTAATGAGCTTTTTATGCTCATCCCAATTTTTTTTGAAATGTTTATCATAGGTCAAGGGAAAGGTACATGATACGATGATAGTGTCAAGGAAGTGTCAAGAAAGAATCGATGTTTTATTTTAAATATGTTTCTGTTGATAGGAAAAATGAATACTATCTTTATGTAACCACGATGTTTTAATGTATAATACAATGAATGTTTTATTATCTAATTCTCTAAAAATATAAACCTGATAATATCCTCATTGTGTAATCTTTTAAAACATCAATATTAAGTAATGTTTAAGGCTGGGTCCTTATAGTTGGTATCAAAGGTCGGTTTAGATAACCTTAGAGGTTAGGGTATTCTATAAGCATAAGTTACATTACCATAATGGTTAAGATTTTAGAAAGAGTCCTAGTTTTAGATAACGTGAATTACTAAGAATATCTTAGTGTTTATCTTCCTCATTAGTACATGATGGTTTTGTTGATATACTCACACTGACCTTTTTGGTTTTAGTAAATGGCTGGATCTAGCAGACACCAAAGTAACAGTGAATGTGAAGGAAACTGTGACAGTTTTTTGAGCAAGATAGTGAATGATATGGGAGATACAATGAGAACTCTTGTGATTATCCTCAACCAACTATATGGAGTCATGATTGACCATCTAAACCTTGGTTATTTCTCTAAGGAATCATATATGTGAGAAACAAATACCTACGGAAGTACAGGTAATAATCATAAAGGTAAGTGTGTTCAAAAACCTATGTGTCAAAGATGTGGAATGAAACACCTATGAAAATGTTTCAAAGGGACAGAAATATGCTATAGATGTGGAAATTAAGGTCCTAATGCAAGAACCTTCCATGGAAAAATGAAGCATCCAGTTTACTTGAGGAAAGGGAAAGAAGTTCTTTATGAGGGATCAATTGAATTTTTTAAATGTGGTGTGCATGGTCATTATGCAAACACGTGCCCTATGATGAAATTTCATGAATTGGATCACCACGATCGTACCAATGTTTGTTTACCAATACCTAATTTCATTCTGATTGAGGATGAATAAAGTGACAATGACCAATCAAATGTATGGATTATTTCATAACTATTGTTTTCCTATTTTGGAATCTTAGGATAAGATTCATGATTTTGTTTGTAGGAAATACATATTTCAGAATATGTTTGAAAGGAATGGTTAATGGATCATGAAGAATGTTTAATGAGTAAGAAGTCATAATATATGGGCTTCAAGAGTTATGGTGAAATTCTTATGAGTGTTAAGTATCATTTGATGATGGGGTTACATTAGAAGACTTTTTATAGTATGTGTAACCCTGATGTTTAATTTATGAAAATATTATACAAGGAATAGTTATAATTTATTTTTTCGACATAGTTAATAAGAACCATTTGGGTTAATATGATCCTTACTTTTGGGGAAATTATGGGTTACTATATGTTATGATGGAAGTGAAAGGCATGAGATAAAATTGATGTTAAATTATGTTATGGTTATTTTTGACGATTTTATATCTTTTTGGGGAATGATTTGAGAATTATATACTTTTGGAAAAAGGACAACACGGAGTCCATGTGGCAACTCGTCGCGTCAGACAATGCTGCGGGAATCGAACCCACAACCAAAGTGAAACTGGTATTTATCACCTACCACTGGACTATGTGATGTCCCTGGTTAGTTTGACTGATTATTTTTAGTTTGATAATTTTATGAATTAAGAGTAATTTGATTTTGGGTTATCTAGGGAAATATATTAACCTATCATGGAGGATATTTGATTAGGTCAATTACTTTTCAATACGAGACTTTAAGAGAAACTGATGTTGTTTGGAGATAAATGTTACGATTTAACTTGGAAGACTATGTGACTAAAACCTTCAAATATTTGGGATTCAATCTTATTTTGATTTAATTTGAAGGATTTTATGGAAAAATTGTTTATCGAATGGTCCTCGTTGAACTTTGGGTTTTGTTGGACAAATTTTGGAGAATAAGAATTGATTTTCTTTTTATAAAGGTTTTCCTTTTCTAGATTATATAATCTTGTACTAACCTTTTTGGTTTTGGTATTAGTTAATGTCAAAAGACATGGGAGGTATATAGTTCTATTTTGTGGATTAAGTGATTCTCTAAAATTTGATTATAGTACTCTTAATGTGAACAATTATTCCTTAATACTCGTCTTTTTGGGAAAGTATGAGTTCGTGTAATAAATCAAATAAATGTTGAAATTAAACATGATATGTAATTATGTTTCCTTATGAATAAATTCCTCAATAAAAAGTAACTTAAAAAATTATTTCTATTATCTTTTCCTACTGGGGAATTGAATACCGTTTAACCCATCACAAGTTTGTATTTTTCTTGTGGTTAACTTTGTCCTAAACATGTTTTCTATCACTCTCCATCAGAACATGACCCTATGTTTTCTACTCCATGTCCATGTTTTCCTACATGGAATCCTATTATGGGTTAACTCGGGTGACCTCTATACTTCACATTCTTTATTTTAAAGTGATTTTTTTACCAACTCTTGTTCTGATGTGGGATTTTCAATGATGTTTCCAAGCCCAGTTTTATAATTGTGAGGATGCAATTTCCAAAAGGGTGGAAGGATGTAACACCCCAGGTAAATAATGAATATGAAATTTTTATATTTATCTCTATTTGTGGAAAAAATGTCAATATTAATTTAAATGGAACGCTATGCTCGATGGCTTACCAAATACGCAACAACGAGTTCCTTTGAAATCTTACATTGCACTCTAATAATAAAATAATATTATTTTAAATAGTAGTTAACACATAGTCGTTGTATTAGAGGGAATGAATATAAATAACTAAATTAAAATTATATATGTGTGTTAAATGTTTTTAATTTTATCCAATAAATTTTACAGGCTTAAAATACAAATTAATCAAATCTTAAGCATTGAATACACTAGTATTTTTAAAAGATTGTTTTACTACCTTTTGATTGGAAACCATTTTTTAAATCAATCATTTTACAATTTTATAAGATCTATTTTTCAAAATAAACATATTATTTTTGATTTGGACATAGATATTTAACTTGGGTTAATTATTGGTACTTTTCTGACAATGTTCATTTTTCAATGAATAGTAAAAAATACTACATTTTACATCAAAACTGCTTTTTCATATAATCTAATTATATTATTATATTATATTTTTAATTTGTTTTAAAGTGTAATTGGAATATATTTTTACCATTTAATACAATTATGGTCATTGGGATTAATTTCACTTCGGAATTGGGAATAAACAAGTGC
The DNA here is from genome assembly GCA_963277665.1 of Viscum album. Lineage (NCBI taxonomy): Eukaryota > Viridiplantae > Streptophyta > Magnoliopsida > Santalales > Viscaceae > Viscum > Viscum album. Next base: position 406,803,050 of record OY728128.1, on the reverse strand, counting down.
CATACTTTTCATAAATATTGTTTCTAAAAAAGCCGCTATTTGTTTTGACAACGAGAAGTTTTTTTTAAATTAATTATTGAAATTTATGTGTTTGGAATTTGGTAAAATGGATTACATATTTGGAATCAGATGTTACAAATTAGGAAATTAAGACTCTTTTGTTTTTGGACATTATGAATAGTAACGACATTAATTATCTTTAATTATCTTGATTAATGAGTAATCGGGTAGTTAAAGATAATAAGATAATATCATAATAATAAAAAATGACCACAACATGTGTTATAAGGCTACTGTTTGTCACATTTCCGACCATGTATGCCTTTTACAACAGTTGGGGGCCCCATGGAATCACTTTTTGAGAAAGTTACATTTTATCTTTTTATTTTTAATGAATGTTAAATGTAACAAAGAATGTATCACCTAAGTAAAATATTTTTAATTTTGTCTACATAAATTATCATTTGGACTATAAATAGTCACTGGAAAGATAAAAATATTTTCTACATCATATTATTTTTTTTATAATTTTTAGACATTATATAAATTAAATTATTTATGACATCATAATGATTCAGCGATGACCTCATTATTTAAAGATGTAAATAAAATGGAATGATAATGTAAATTCTAATACCTACATATGTCCAAAACCTATTGTATGGGTGTATTTTGAACCCTTATCACCTTATCCTCGAAAAAAGCAATGTGGGACCATTAAAAACCGAGACTCATTCTAAAATAATGTAACATTTCCTTACTTTCCAAGAGTGCCCCTCCTCTCCTCTTATAAAAGGACCCCACCTCTACTACCTTACCCACACATCCAAAGCCTTTGGCTCAGCCAAACCCTGCCCATTTTGTCTCTCCAAATCCCTCTATAACTCTTTTAAGCCTCACTTTGGGCAGATTTTTTCACAAGGAATCCTTTGATCTCAAACCAAAGGGAGTTACCTGATTTTAAGGTAATGTCTTCACTTGTGTCCTTTTGTTTTATTTTGCTTCTCCAACCCCATAAACTCTTTTTATTCATTTATTTTTTAACAAATCCAGTATCTTCAATATACTAGGATGTTTTTATAAGATTTATTAAATCTAAAATTACACACACCTACATCTAATGTTTAATGAACATATTGTTTCTGTGGATGGCGAATTACTGCCTCACGAAACGATGATTGTTCAATATTCCCTTAACACCTTTCATGGGGGCCATTAAGATGTCACTATATTTATATATGATATATAATATTTTTATGTTTTCCTCATGTTTCTGTATTTTTCATTTATGGAATACCTTTATGGCTTCCTTTATGGGTATACGCGATATCTTCATTTAAGGAAGTGCGGACTACCGCCCCCTCAAAGTGATTTGATTCATTAATACCATATGTGGTACGTATAAAGGATATATTTAATGATATTATATATGATACCATACTGAAATTAAAATACCATTATGTATAATTATGTTTTAATTCCATTAAATATGAAATATAAATGGAAGTAGCATTCATGCGTATGTACGGCTTACCGTCTCCATGAACGGTGCATTTCATTTTTATCTCAAAATGTTATGTACTATTATAAGTACATAAATATAAGGGATATATATGTAATATATTAAATCTAAATGATGTATATCATTCTAGAATTATATCATATATATATATATATATATCTTTCAATCATTTTTTTAATTCCATTAATATGGCAAAAAATGAAAGTAGCGTTCATGCATACGTACGGCCTATCGTCTCCCTGAACGGTGCTTTTAATTTTTATCTCCAAATGATATGGAACAGTATAAAATGAATATATACTCGATATATATGATATTAAAAGCATAAATACTGTTATGGATATGATGTACCTATAACTACATGGAAAATTATTTTTCAACAAGTTCAATTTTTGACTCAAGTACCAATGATCATTTAAACGACCCTTATTAACTAAAATAATTACATAGTGTTCATGACATGGTAATAAGTGATATAAAAGGAATAATTAACTTGAAAAATGTTCTTAAGGATTTATAAATTAACTCATGTTTATTATTCAGGAGATTAAAGAACGGTCGACTCATGTCGGACCCGAGGTAAGGGATCCTACCCCTCTCTTTCTTTTTAAGTACACTCTATTATTTCATTCATTTTAAAGCTCATCTTTCTTGTTATTGGGATATTATTTTATATTAGTATTACATTAATTTTTATGTTCATATGACGAGAGACCCTATTCTCTCTCATCAATCCATTTTGGATGTTTTGAGTGGCGCCGTTAGGCAGCCGAATTTTTCGTAAGAGATCCAATCTATCTCTTTCTTTTTATGTATTCTCTTTTATGTCACTTATTTTAAGCTCCCCTTTGTTATGTTAGGGGATGTTCTTTTATATTACTATTTCTGTAAACATTATGTTAATATGATGATAGACCCTATTTCCTCTCATCAATCCATTTTGGAAGTCTCAAGTGGCGCTGTTAGGTTGTCGAGTTTTCGTAAGTGATTTTTTATGTCACTTTTATTCCCGTGAGATTTATGCTACATTTGCCACAATTTCCTTTGAGTGGTGTATTTACTACCCATTATTCTACTCATTGTGTAATATACATTAATTTATGATTATTCACATCAATGTTTTATTGTCCTTCTTTCATGGGGTGCATGTATCAAAAAATACCCATGTCGGTAAGGGAACCTTTCACCCTCTTCTTTTTAAAAGGCTTCTTTTGTTATGTCTTTTAATTCACATACTATTATGTTGGGATATGTTCTTATATATCCTTATTGATTTAAATTTTATGTCCATGTGATGAGATACCCTTTTTATCTCTCATCAACTCTTTTCCTGAATTTTGAAGTGATGTTGTTAGGCTGTCGAATTTTACCATGGGAACTTTTTAAACCAATTTCGATTTCTTTGGGTTCAACATGTAGTTATTGAATATGTATTCCTTTGAAGATGTGTGAATTTCCTTTTTTTGTTTTAAAATTAATATCCACTTATATTTGGTGTATTTATATTTGTGACACATAATTTTGAGATTGATTTATCTTTAATTCAATGATACCTTCTTTATAAGGGATTTCATCACATTTTACATTTCTATTGAGACTTCATTGTTTTTATGCACCAATTCAATCTTATATGGTGTATATACTGTCCTTTGGAATATTATATCACGAATCCATTTATTCTCATGATATTATATAGTTCTGATTAAATATTAATCCTCAAATATTGTATTCATGAGTCTCAAATTTTGGTAAAAACCCTTTTACCAAAATATCACTTTAAATGTTTCAATGATTTTTAGTTATTAATATCCATGTTTTCAAAATGGTTTTAAGGATTTATTTATATGGATATTAATGGTTTAAAATGTTAAAATCTTCAAGGTTGTATGATACACTTTGATTCAAAAATCTATTTATTAAATGTTTTAAATGGTTTTGAAAATGGTTTTTTTAATGGATTCATTATATCAAAATCCTAAAATGTTATTTTTTTTAAATGTGGGAATGTTATCATTCCTTTATTATTAAGTTATGTGCTATGATTATGTTATAGTTCTTGGGCATTGTTATGAATACGGGTGGTTTCGTGATTAACTAATGGCGGGTGAGCCCGATATAGCTCTCTAATGCATTGGGTATCGCAAAGGAGTGAAACGTTAAGGTTTCTCTGAATATATTTAGGGAATATACTGTGGTGGGAATTCCAAACATAACCAAGAGGGTTACTTCCCATTTAATATTGTTATGAATGCCTCAATTTACCTTATATGTCTTATGATTTCTATGATTTATTCATGATTTGATGAGGTATGTTAAAGTGCCTATGTTTTATTGGTAAAGTATGATTTCATTCTTATGTATATATGAACTGATGTTTCTATTCCATATTTTTATAACACTTAATGATCTATTTATGCTCATCCCAAGTATTTTTTTGAATTTTTTTTGACAGTTCAAGGGAAAGGTAAATGATACGATGATAGTGCCAAGGAACTATCAAGAAATAATCCATGTTTTATTTTAAATATGTTTTCGTCGATAGGAATAATGAATACTCTCTTTATGTAACCACTTTGTTTAAATGTAGAATATAATGAAAGTTTTATAATCAAATTCTCTAAAACTATAAACATGAAAAGATCCTCAATGTGTAATATGTAAAAACCCAATATTACGTAATGTTTAAGGCTGGGGCCTTATATTTATGGTCGGGTCCTTATATTAGATCATAACTCTTATGTAACAAACCTATATATTACATTGTCTACACATACTCGTAGTATGCATTATTCAAATAATAGAAAATTTTTGTGAAAAATCACCATGACTATAAAATTGATGTCATCATTTTTACTAATCATCCTTGAACCGTAGAAATATATTTAAATACGTGGATTGAGTATAAAAAATCTCATCAAGGAATATATTTAATGAATAAAGAAACTCTTTAGTCCATTTCAATACAATGAAACAAAATATGATCTTTTTCTTTAAAAAAATAAACATTGAGATCAAATACTTGTTTTCTAGAGATGAATCAGCTTGAAAACTCAATTTATTTCTTAAAAAACTATATATGGAAACATCAATTAAAATTAATAATCATGATAGTTTTTTTCAAATACATGAGAATCCATTAATAGTTTTTCTTAAAAAAACCACTATACCCTTAATGGGAATACATTTTCCCTTAAACATTAGATAAATATATTACCTTATGAAATAAAACAAAATCATGAAAATTAATTAGAAACTATATAATATACATGATGTTTACTTGATACTTCATCCTTATAGATCCATTACAAGAACAAGAATAAATTGAATAACATGCAATGTCATCTTAATATATAATTTTCCAATATCATAATAATTAACCAATGTATTAGAGAAACATATTGATCTCCCTAATTATAATTAACAATTTATATGAACTAAAAAAACATAAATTGTACATAATCTTGTATTTTCATCATCAAACTAAAAAAACTATTCATTTTACAACATAAGAAAAACTTTTCCGACACTAATAAATAAAAATCTATTAAATTACCATTTCTAATAATAAATCACAGAAAAATGAAAGGAATGTTTTTCATTTTAGAAAACATATAATCTTGTGACAAAATACAAATATAATTTTTGTTTCATTTTTACGAAAGCCATTTCCATTTTATACATTAAAATACAACATTCCTTTTTTTATTTTTTTAAATAGAGTCAAAATGCTCTATATATATTTCGTTAAAATATTACTATTGATAAAATTTAAAATAATTTAAAAATAGAAAAAAATTGATCATAATAATTAATTTAAATACATATAAATAAATTCATAAATTGTATTTATAGTAATATTATTGGGGAAAAATATTTATAAAATAAATCATTAAAACATTTAAAATGTTCTTTAAATGAAACATATCTCTTACATTGAGTCTGATTTGTCATTTAGATTATTTATCATCAATAATATTAAATTTATGTTAATTTTATAATGTATCAATAAAATATACATGTTTAATGTTCCATTTATTTCAGTTATATCCCTGTTATAATTAATTAAAAAATTTATTATTTTTTACATCAGTTGTTTTGAGGATGTTTTGTTGATAACACCAAAATTACTACATTAGGTTTACATTGTTGACATGGATAATGATTATAAAATTTCATGAATATTAGTCATATTATGATAATCATATTAATATATTAATTACTCTTTTAGAACCAACTATGTAACATGACTGTAAAAAATTAATTGCATTATAATCCTAGAGTCGGTAGGCCATTGGAATGCATTAGCAGTCAATCTATTTGTCAACTCACCTAAGGGAAAAACATTAATATAATTTTATATTACCAAGATTATTTTTTATCATTAATATAATATTATTTATTTAAATAAAAATATATTTACAATTCATGTGATGTGAAGATGAAAGAAATACATGAGTTTTATGAGGTTGTTATTCGCAGATACACATGAGTAACATTTTAATTTTAATTTTAATGGTATTGAATGGAGTAAAATATTTTGTTACCATTAAAAATTAAATTTATATAATTAATATATATAATTATTTAATTTTTATCCATCATTTTTTCCATACATAAGAGTCTTTGATGTAAAATGAAATATAATTTTCCATGAGGCGGTAGATCACACATACTCACATGTGATGGTTAAATTTTCATTGAATATTTATGTAGATTAAAAGTGGTTATAAAATAAAATCACAATCAATTTTTAGTATATTCAATATTTTTGTTATTATTCTATAATGTTTTAAGAAGATGTTATTGTGGTAGAAGATCAAAAAAAAATTAAAATTCTCAATTAAGAACTATACCTTTTCTTTAGAAAACATCCATTACCTTACATGTTATTATTTGAAATATAAATACATGTAATAAAATAAAATGCATATAACATGGTTTGGGCTGTTAGTAATGGATTTTGGAATTTATTTTCCTAAATAAATGGCTCTTTATGTGTGGATAGGAGAGGATAGGTGTGTCGTTTTAAAGGTAATGGAAATGACATAGTAGGTATTTCAGAAAATATATAAATATTTTTGTGTGATATTGATCATAAAGTGTAACATAAATGATTAAATTTGTATCATAAGGTTTTTATGATATAAATAGATCTATATAGTATGATATATAAATGTTTTAATCTCATTTTAACCCCTATCACTTTATAATAAACATTAGTAATATTATTTTATCCATAAAAATGGTGATTTTGTTAACTTCATTGAATATTCATTATGAAGTAATTAGTTTGAACATTTTAAAATATATTTACTATTCCCATTCTAAAAATTTAATTCATATTATATATGGTGACAAAATAAATTTTAAAATAAACATGGAAAACACGATAAAAATATGATTTCAAGAAAAAAAGTCCTCATAAGTCTATAATGTAATTATAACAACATTAAGTATAAAATTTATTCTAATGACCAAAATTTTCATATGCATAATATAAATAACCAAATTTTATATTGAAAAAGTAGAGACCAAATTTTTTCATATATATATATTTCACCTCATTTGATGAATATTCAATACTAGACATTATGTCCCACACAAGAATCGTAATGATTTTATTGTGTTTATTAACAATATACATACAATTTTTTATTTTTTTACAATTTTCTACATTATTCATAAATAAATTCTAATGTTTTTATCCTTATTAAAATAACATACTAACAACCATTCTTCATTTCCCGGGGAACATATACAAATGAATTTTTTAGGTCATATTCTAAATAAGGGTAAACAAAGGATATTTCGATTAATGATCAGATGAAAAAATAAGATATAAATAATGGAAGGATTTCATGATCAAGACATAAATATTACATACCCAACCTGTAATGGATCGAAAACATGATTCAGGGCATAAACATTATCATTACAAAAATAAATGTATCATAAGACAAAGAAATTATCATAATCCAATCGTAAACCATAATTAGACGTAATAAAAGCATGGAAGAAAAATATTTATAGAAATCATTTTATATATCAACATTAAATACTAATACCATTAAATAATAGTGGATATGGAATCAACCGGTAAATACCATTGTGGATCAATCACATCAACATGTTTCCTAGAATTATCTCATGAGATGAAAAATTTACCCAATGCAGTAGAATGATATATAACTTCAAACCCCAATATCATAATGAAAACAATAAAAATATTTACCCCAAAATCATAAGACATTCATTCAATCATCATATCATAACTATTATAAGGAAAATGTGTTCCATATCCATTTTATAAAATTATCATCTCATAACCATGGATGTAAATTGGTCATGTAGACATTTCATCATCATCACCATAAACCATCCAGATAACGAATAAGGATGATATAATTGAATATCATTCCATTAAATAAAAATTAACATAAATATAATATACATAAATATAAAAATTCCTTTAAAATATTGCTACAACATTTCACGATGAAAAAACACATTTAAATTTTAAATTTCTTATTTAAAATCAAAATATTTATAAAATATTAATGAACACCATTTATTTAGAAATAACCATGGAACAATATAACCAAATTTTCATTAATTTGTATTATTTGTTAAATTATTCAATTCTACTAACCAAAGCACCCATTTATTTTATAATTTTTCTTTTAAAATCATTAAAAAAATTTCTCTAATTTACAAACACCGAACAATATATTTAGTTCATTAATTAGAATAGTGTATAATTTTATCAAATATAATTGATTCCAATTCTGTTTTGTAATTTTTTTTAAAATAAAATAATATTAGTAACATGAAAAATAATTACCTCAAATGATATGACATAGATATCATTGTTTAATGATATATATTAACCCTGTCCAATTTTAATGATTTTTTAATAATTTTCTCTAATAAATAGGGTTTGGAGTCATATCGATTAATATGAGTAGTTGAGCCATATTTGATTGACCAAAAATTTATTAAATCACAAAAAATAAAAAATTTTCTATAGTTTAATTAGCATAAAATAATGTTTCTTACATTTTGATATATATATTATTTATTTTCACAGTTCTAGTGTGAATTATGTGAACCAATATAATGGTTAGTGGTAATTTAATTACATTAAAACCTGAAATTGAAAGATTTATTCATTAAATTAATAAGATAAATAGCAAGGATATAAAACAATATTATCAAAATCGGATTCTATATGATATTGACATTCTAGTCACTAAATGATATATTGGATACATAGAATGTTTCCCCAAGGATATGATATTTTAATGTGACAAGAATCACTGGGAATCCATGTCATATCAAGTTGACTAATAATGGATGTAATTTAAAATTAAAAAAAACACAATTTCCAATACCTAATAATATTCAAAAAATATATTAGTGGTTACACTCAATTTTATACAATAGAACTTAATATCTATTTATAGTGTGATTCTATATGGAGTTTGAAATTACGGATTTATATTGAGGTGTTTGTATTACTATATGATGGTTAATATAAGAAATTGTATTCTATATTTGAATATAACTCAATTATTTCCTGATAGAATTCTTAGAATGAATTATTTGGGATATTATTTCTATGTTTTCATACCCCAAATGTCACTTATTGGTTCCCCAAGACGATGTGCCACAAAACATCAAGTGCACCTCCATAAATGTAGAAGGCTTTTGACTATCTATGAGGTCCATGGGTTTGTACATTGGGATACTATTCAATCAAATATTAGAGTGAGTATTACAGAAACAAAAGATAATAAATTGTTGTATTAGAAATAAGAAAGAATTTGCAACAACAATAATTGAAATAATCCAAGAAAGATATGTAGAGAAATGAAAATTGATCAAATATATAGATACCAAGATGATGATGATCATGATGATATATAAAATGAGAGTACATGGAGAAAAAGGGATACAAGAGCATACCACATGCTATAAAAATATACTAAAGGACATAACTGGTATGGCTAGTATATCGGCCATAGACAAAGTCTAATTCTACCAAATTCTATCCTAGAAAAATTAATTATGAATTAGAAGTTGGATACATAATTTTATAAACACTTATAATCATAATGTATACTTACATATCAATGGAAACCTGAATAGGATGTAAGGTAAAATCACTATAGGCCACCACCAACTTGGTCAATCTCAATCCATTTACGAATTATAAAATAATTAATGTGCCATATTTAATAAATTCAAAATGTAACTAAAAAAATAAATTGGATGGGGTCTCACATGGGCATCCAACCAATTTAACATAATTTTTTTTAACTGTTGGGTTTGAAACAAATATCATGCATTGGTAATGTGGGTGTGGTAACATGAGATTGTGGAGTGTACCAATCTTCTGATTTGGATTTTAGGACATGTTCCATCATTTTGACAAGAATTAATTGTTTCTCATTTGAAATTATTTATGTATTTATTTTAATTTAATTAAATTTTATATATAGCATTATAAGTCACCCTAATCCCACCAATGGAATATCTGAGAGGATTTCTATGTATCACTCGAGGGGTTCATTATATGTGACAATCCATGAGATTTAGCCAATGATACCCAAGAATGAAGTCTCAAGTCTCACTCCACGAATGGTGTGGCAATTTTAAGAACCAACCTATGAGTAAAAGGTAGGTATGACATATAAGTTCCAATGTCTCTCTCGTGGCATGGTACAACCATAGTTTCATCGAGCTCATTCGTAATTCCTCCCCCAAGGAACTATTTTCCAATGTATAGAGGTAAAACAGAAAAATAATGGTCATCCCATCCAATAAATAGCTATTTTTTTATTGGTGTGTTTATAATGAAATATTAAATCCTATCAAAGAGGAACATAGAGTCTATAAAATTGTTTCTTAAGTCTGAACCCACTGTCTCACACTTTTAACCATGGTGAAAGAATTAAATCAATTATTTCATATGTAAAATGTCTTAAAAAGGTCAATTTCATTTAGTTTAGTAATTAATATAATAATAATAAACATAGTAAACTAATAAAATTAAATAATATAATAATGGGACCGCGGAAATTTATATGTACTTGACCATTTCCACTTATTAAGGAATTCAATAAAGGAAAGGCGTGTAAGGTCTTAACACAAGGTTCATCACCTTAATAAATTCAATTTATAACTCATGGTATTTATCATGAGGCATTACAACTTAAGGGGTATTAAATAATTTGTAACAAATGGAACTTTTTTCATTTATGATTTAAAATAACAGCCGGTTTGCGTAAATTTAAGGTTTTCATCATAAGGGGTTGATTCGTTGTTAGTTATGGACTAAAAATGGAAAGGTGTGGTCACCCATTAAATTTAATTAGAAAATAAGTGGAATAAATGGAATGGGTAGGCTCACTGAATAAAAACACATATTATATAATACATCAAAACTAGGGGAACGAATCTAACCCACCCCTACTTTAGGCTTGTAGGGCTTCCCTCATCCTACATCGTCCATTATTTTGATCTAGAAATTATCAAATCAGAGAAGTCATCAAATTCCCATAAAATAGTGAATATGAGATTTCACTATGATAGTGGAATAGATTGTAAAAACATAAAATAGATATGAATGTTTTTAATATATCACCTATATATTCCAAAGGTATTTTACAGTGATGGAAATAGATTAGTAAGGGAGTATATCTATTGATCCCATTCTCCTAAAGGAGGATAGTTCATAATTGAGGAGGACAATTTAGATGCTGAATAAAAGTGGGGTTGAGATAATTAAAAGGATAAAAGATTAATTATGGGAAGGATGATAAATTCAGACAAAAAAGGGGATCAGAGGTTGGGATCATAGTTATCCAAACTATGCATGAATCGTGTGCCATTCCATTGGCCTAAGAGGCATCCATGCTGACTAGGTCTACAGTTTGACTATCCATGAAAGTATTATGAAAACTTTTAATCACATAACCAATGGTTAGCCAAATGGGCATACTCTTTAGGTCATATGATTATAGAAAACATTTTTGGCCCCATCACCCTAATGTTTTTAACTGTACATTTTAGGTAAAATATGTGGGATGGGCAGCAAAATTTAACTAATTGTGTTGCCTACTATACCTCTTTACATATTTGGGCTCTAGGCTCTGAATAATTCACAGACCCCCCCAAAACCATCATGAGTACCGTAACAAATGTTATAATGTCCAAAAAAAAATAATCTTAACTGAACACATACATTTTGTACCTTGATGAAAATCCAAGACATTATAACCTCCTATCTTTATGAATACGCATCCGCAATTATCCCTTCCTAGGGTGGTAAAATGTAATCAGAGAAGATTTACAACCACGATAAACATACTTTGGCTTCCACACCCTGGTCTCATTGTAGAAGTGTCTATACTGCCACCACACCAAGACTATAATAAATTGCCATCCTCAAAGCGTATTATTTCTTAGATTAATGATATGTATCAGATACTCCTCATAATAGGTATCTACTTTTAACTTAATATCCTCACAGCCAAAAGAATTAGATGGGTAAGGTTGATAATATTGATGTTGTGATATATGGAAACTATATTTCTATGCTAAAAAAACTCATATTATACCAACCCAACTCACCCTACTATATAAAGAGGCCTCACATATAAAATTTGTAACATTCCCTATCACCAAATTTCTTGGTGACTCAATCTAGGTGAGACCCTCTGAAAGACCCAATTTACAAATCAAAATTTAGAGTTCTGCGATGAGGATCAATATTTTAATGATTCCAAATTTATTTATATCCATATTCTTCTAAATCATCAGGACTTACGCTAAAGTCCCCTAAATGAGATGATGCCCTAATAAAGTTGACTCACCTCTATTTAGCTAGCATAAAGGTGAATAGGATGAACAACCATAAATGGAATCATAAGGATACATTTGAATTGATTCCTGAAAAATTGTGCTTCATAAAAATCAACCATTGTAATATTCTTTTAAAACGAACATCCAAAATCAAGGGTGTAGGCCCAATGAAAATACTCAAACACATGTATCATAAATTCAGAAGGCCCATTGGATTGAGGGTGATAAGACCAAGTCAAGAGATCCTATGAAATCCATTCCTTCTACAACCCCTTCTAAAACTATAACGTAAAGGTGGTGTGTCATTATTAATTTATTTAATGGGTAACATTACGTAGTCATACTATATTCTTGATATATATCCTTCCTTTCTCATCAAAAGAGTTGTTTCCCAAATCAGTAGGATGTGTATGAATTTGTTTATCCTTTTGATGACCACCCATAATTTATCTGTAGGTCAAGGTGATTTTTAAACCTTATCATGAAATCCATTTTGATGTAATTCCATTTAATATTTGGAATGAAAATAGGCTATGGAAATCTAGTAGAACAATAGGGTTGTGCCTTCACCTACTGATAGGTAGAGAACCAAGTGATATTTCCTAAAATATATCTCTTCATACCTATCCACAAATACTAATGACTAATACATCAAATAAATCATTGAGATATCAAAATGAACTTCATAAACATAGGCATGATATTTTTTCATTAGCTTATCCTTATATCAAAAGACACCCATAAATTTATATGAATGATAAGGGGTTCACATTCGTTAACAACCCATCCATGAGGTGGGTTCCCAATTGGGATTATCTTCCAAAAAGTGACAACCTTATTATTAGTTAACTGCATCATCTAGACATTCTCTAGAATTTAGGACGCCGATGATAGATCTGGTATATCGTGTTTCCCATGTTTCTTCTGAATCCCATGATGAAACCCAGAAAACATAGTCATTATCTTCCACTCAATACTGGCCTCCTTAAAGGCTTGTGGCTATGTCTTCTAGCTCAAGTATTAACCACCACATTTCCCTTACCAAGTGTGAAATAAAGATCAATATTGAATGATTTTAGGTATTCCACCAACATATCCTACCTTATAATCATATCTCACTATATGGAGATGTATATGAGATATTTATGCTCTTTTTAGACAAAAAACTTCTCCTCAAATAGATAGTGACTCTAAAAACATAGAAAATCAACAAATACTACTTGATTAAGGCTATGTGTAGGGTAATTTCTCTCATGTGGGATCATCTGGAAATACACATACTCGATATCTCAGTCACCATATAAGGCTCCGGCCTTAAACCATACTTAATATTGAATTAAATGAATTATTCACATTGAGGATATTTTTAGGTTTAGAGTTTTAGAGAATTAGGATATAACTATTACATTCCAAAATATTAAAAAGTAGACACTTCTATTATGTTTCCATAAAATAAAAACTCTTAAATAGAAACATGTATATTTCCATTTTTTAGACAGCCTGACATTTCCTTGATCCCATCCTTGACCCTATTCCACTATAATTCTTGTGAAAAACATTTCATAAACTTGGGGTGAGCATAAAAATCTCAGTAAGGGATACACAATGATGAAAAACTCTTAGTTTTTCAAAAAAAAAAAGTAAACCATGAATACTTTATCAAAGTAATACTTTTAAACTTTATGAAGTAGTATAAACTCTTCACTAAATAAAATACCATTACTTACCCTTTTGTATCCAAAATATTACCATAAAAACCAATATAAAGAACACATAACAAATAAAGGAAACATGGGACATAAACCTACTTAAGTGGATTAACCCTATGATCGACTTCCACACGTATCACTTAATGGAATAGCCATACGGCTGACTTACATACCCAATTCATTGGAGGTTATAACGTAACCACATGTCCTGGTATTTACAGCACCACACGACATATGGTTTATCACGTAACCACTCGTAAAATGTCCAAGTAACATTATAAAATCCTAAGACATAAAACAGATATAATGGAAAGAAAACTGTTCCAAACATTGATCAAAATATATCACTTAAATATATTGACATAAAAAATCCATTATAAAAACCATTTTCAATATCAATGTAAATGAAAAGAAAAACATTCTATTTATTTTTCATTAAAAAATTTATGGCATGTAGAGGAAGCCGAAGATCAAATAATGGTTACGGCGGCGGAGAAGTCATTGTCGCCATATACGTACGACAAAAACATTCCATTTTTTCGTTTAGTAAAATGATTTGTATAAAAGGATTCCCTTTGAATAAATGTAAAAATCAAAGGGGATTATAAACTGTATAAAAGAATGTGGTGTATAAAACAAAATATGCCTCAATGAAAGGAGATTAAGATGAAGTCCCATACAAAGACGATATCTTTGGATTAAGGATAAATCAATTACATAATTATCTTTGAAAAACGAATACACCAAATATAAGTGGATATTAAGTGTAAAACAATCAGAGGTAATTCACACAATTTCATAGAACGACATAATAATGGAGTACATGTTTATCCCAAAGAATCTAAATTGGGTTAACCAGTTCCCTTGCAAAAATTTGACAGCTTAAGAAATGTCACATCAAAATTCATAAATAGATTTGATGAGATAGAAAATGATATCTCATCACTTGGACATTAAATTTACATCAATAATGATATAGAAGATAATATCCCAACATAAAAATATGTAAATTAAAAGACCCAACAAAAAGAATTATTTTAAAAAGAGGAGGGTGAAAGGTTCCCTTACCAACTTGGGTATCTTTTGAAAAGTACACCCGATGGAAGAAGGGTCATAAAATGAAGATTTATATACCCATAATGAAAATATATTACACAAAGAGTAAAATAATGGGCAGTACATACACCATTTAAATGAAATGTTGGAAAATGTAGCATAAATCTCACGGAAATAAAAGTGAGATGAAAAATTCCTTACAAAAACTCGGTAGCCTAATGACGCCACATAGAACATCCCAAAATGGATTGATGAGATCAAATAGGGTCTGTCATATTATTAAAATATAATGTACAGCAAGAGAAATATAAAATAACATCCACCAATATAACAAAGAGGAGCTTAAAAGAAGTGACATAAATGAGTGTACTTAAAAATATAGAGAGAGGTTGGATCTCTTACGAAAATTCAGCAGCCTCACGGCGCCACTCAAAACATCCAAAATGGGTTGATGATAGAAAATAGGGTCTCTAATAATGTTAAAATAAACAGTATAGTAATATTAATATAAAATAACATCCCCATAATAAGATATATGATCTTAAAAATAATGACATAAAATAGGGTACTTAAAAAGAAAGAGAGGGGTTGGTTCCCTTACCTCGGGTCCGACCTGACTCGATCATTCTTTAATGTCCTGAATAATAAAATTGAGTTAATTTTTACAATAATAAGAACCCTTTTCAAGGTAATTATTTCTTTTTATATCACTTATTACCATGTTATGAAAACTATGTACTTATTTAAGTTAATAATGGTCGTTTTGTTGATCCTTGGTACTTGAGTCAAAAATGATCTCTTTATAATTAAAAGTTGTTCATGTGGTAAAATATCCATTATATCAAAAATTATATTCATGATGTAGATATCAAATATATCATATATATATCCAGTATATACATTCATTTATAATATTACATAATCATTTAGAGATAAGAAATGAAATGCACAGTTCATGGAGACGGTAAGTCGTACGTACGCATGAACTCTACTTTCATTTCTATGTCATAATAATGGAATTAAAACTAAATGAGTGGTATGTGTATTTTTATTCCAGAATTATATTCATCACATAGATATAACATACATCATAAATATCCATTATATATATGTACTTATAATTGTACATTACATTTGGGGGTAAGAAATGAAATGCACCGTTAATGGAGACGGTAAGCCGTACGTACGCATGAACGCTACTTTCATTTCAATCTCATACATTAATGGAGTGAAATCATAATTATATTAAGTAATATTATATTTTCTGTATAATTTCATATATAATATCATTAAATACATCCTTTTATATGTCCCATGTATGGCATTACTAATCAAATCACTTTGAGGCGGCTATTGTCCGCACTTCCTAAAATGAAATTATCGTGTTTACCCACAATGTAAACAATAAAGGTATGCCACAAATGAAAAATACAGAATCTTAAGTAAAACATAATCATATTATATATCATATATAAATATATTGTCATCTTAATGGAAACCTTTGAAGGTATTACATGAGTGTTTAACAATCATCGTTTCGTGAGGCAGAAATTTTCCATCCACAGAAACAGTATGTTCTTTAACCATTAGATGAAGTTGTGTATAAGTGTAGCTCGAATACTTCCTATAAAAACATACTAGTATATTGAGTATTCTATTGTTGTTTCAAAAAAATTGAATAAATAGAGTTTAGGGGGTTGGAGAAGCAATATAACACCTAAGAACACAAGAGAAGACACTACCTTTAAAACGGGTAACTCTTTTTGATTTAAGCTCAAATGCTTCCTTGGGAAGACTTTTGCAAAAATTTAGGCTTCAAGGAGTAATAAAGGTAACTGGAGAGACAAAATGGGCCGGGTTTGGCCGAGCCAATGGCTTGAGAGGTGTGGGTAAGGAGGTAGAGGTGGGGGCATTTTATAAGAGGAGAGGAGGGACACTCTTGGAAAGTTAATAAAATATACTTTATTACAAAATGATTTTCGAAAAAATGGGTCCCACATTTATATATTTCGAGGATAAGTTGAAAATAGTTTTAAATCCACCCATACAATTGGATTTTGACTTTTGTAGGTCTTATATTTTACATTGTCTTTTTATTTTATTTAAATCATTAAATAACGAGGTAATCACTGCATCATCATAATGTCATTAATAATTTAATTTATTTAATGTCTCAAATTTATAAAAAAACTAAAATGATGTATGAAATAATTTTATCTTTATAATGACTATTTATTTTCAAAAATATTACTTTCATAACCCCATGTAAAATTTGTTTTAGTAAACCAAATCTTGTTTGTGTCATTTTTATTTTAACTTTAAATAAAAAATTATTTATGTCATTTTCCTACCAATGTGGCTCCATGGGGTCCCCAAGTTGACCCATGGAATTTCTTGGTCGGCTATGACACATCAAATAAGGTTAGGACATGTGTGAGGTTCATTTCATATTATTAAAACATTATTTTTACCTTAAAATACACTAATTACCTCTAATCGCGATTAAGAACATAAAAGTTACTATTCACAAAAAAAATTATTTTGATCCCATTGATCCACGTTTTACTTCCTAATGAAAACAATGATTGTAGTATTTTTGAAATTCAAAACACAGAGGTTGTAAAATTATATTTAAACGAAAAATCAGTTTTCCTTAAGTACCACTTAGTGGTTTCACTATTCATCAAAAATTGATTTTTTTTAGAAAATACCAAAACTTTACCTTAAGATATATTTCATATTCTGAATTCAAAAATTATTTCTATTTTAAAAAATTCAAAACATATAAGTTGCATTAATTAATTTAATAATTAATTTCTGTTGTCAAAACAAATAGCGTGTTATTATGAAATAATATATATCAAAATATTGACAGTAGTTTAAGTACAATTTCAAAGTGAAATTAATTCCAAAAACCACTACTGGATTAAATGGTAATAATATATTCTAATTGAACATTAAAACCAATTGAAAATATAATCTAATCATATAAGTAAATTATATTAAAAAGAGGTTTTGAATTAAAATACAACATTTTCACTATTTATTAAAAAATAAACTTCATCGGAAAAATACGAAAATATTACAGAATGTAAATATTGATGTCCCAATTATAAAGAATAGTTTAATTTGGTCCAATAGAATGTATAATAGTGACCAAAACTATATTAAAATAGGGTTCGCCATCAAAAGACGATAGTTCGACCTTTTAATAAAAATTATGGTATATTGCCTAAAATTGAATTCTTTTCTTATTTTAAGCCATTATCATTTATTGGATAAATATAAAGTCATTTAAAAAAATATATATTTATTTATTAGTTAATAATAATCATTCCCGCCAATACAACGACTATGTGCTAACTATCATTTAAAATAATATTATTTTATTATTAGAGTGTAATGAAATATTTCAATGGAAATCGTTGTCACGTACTGGGTACGCCATCGAGCATAGTGTTCCATTTAAAGTAATGTTAATATTTTATTCACAAATATGGATAAATATAAAAATTTAATATTAATTATTTACCTGGGGGTTACACACCATACATCTAGACTTCAAATTTCTCAGTCCCTATACCACCACAATAGATTGTATAACTTCTCCCTAGATCTGTAATGAATAGAATTATAAAAAAATGTATTTATGTTCTTTAAATTCTAAAATATGTCTGAAAATATAATGTGCAATCAAATTTCACTCCAATCATTTTCAATCACTTAAGCTATGATTCCTAGCTCGAGAAGACATAGATGAATCCCCCATAATAACTAAAAATCCCTATGAATCTACATTTATTGAATAAATTGTTGAGGTGCACATAGGAAACCATATATATCACCTTATCTAGGTAAACTGATATTATTTATTCAAATATTATTTGACCTAATAATTAAAGTTTCATGATACAAATGTGTAATTTACGAAGGATGACATATAGTTGGGGATTTTGTAGTGTATTCCTCATGAACACAATATTATTTGAACAATAGTGTCTCATGTGATAATAAACTAATATGTATTCTATTAAGACTACCCCAAAGGAATTATCATCATATTTATTCAAAGAGGTAGTATTTTAGAGTAATTTGACAATGGTTCCTTATCATGTGCAAGTTCAGACAACAATAACCCATACACACTCTAAGGATACCATCTTACGTATTGGTAAAAAGTATTATTAAACCATATGGTTATGTTATAGTATAGATAAAACCATATTACTCATGGTATTTATAGTATTTCATGAGTTCATGGAGGCCTATAAGTTCTATAATATATAGAGGAATGGACTAAATATCCACACCTATCATAAGCATGATGGTGAACTCAACCTCTCTTCTGAGAGGTAATCTAAAGAAATTATCAATGTTGAAATCCATAAAATAATCCAAATCATGACGGAAATACATAATTTTGATTCCCTAATATCTCATGAAGAGATAGGAAATATGGATTTTCACTCGACCAATCCCAATACAAATAGGTCTAGATCATGTTTCATAGTGATCCCATTTTCCCTGACAATCATTTTTGAGATTTGAATGACACCTGATGGAGATAGTAACCGACATGAACTCGATAATGAATGAACCAATCCATATAGAGAATGACATGGATGTCAGTCATATAGAGGATGAGGTGACTCCATAGAAAAGGTACACAAATATCACAAGGGGGACTCCTTGGATTATGGTATACCTTATTCTCAAAATAGTAATAGAGTGTTAATGGTCATAACACATCTGGAGTACTCTATCACCATGCTCGAACATCCCAATCTTAATAAAGATAGAAAAGAGTGTGATGCACCTACATAAAATAATGAAAATACAAGAGTGGATACTATAATGAGAGTAACTATAACTATTGATGGCCATGGAATTAGGTCGTTAGGAATAAGATAAAAAACACATACATGGATAGAAACATGACACTAATATGATGAATGAGTAGCCCGAGTAGATCCAATTTGCTAACACTGAAACTATATGGTCATACTACCTTGACCATGACCACCTTCTTGACATGAATGGCCTGTCGAATATGTAATTTCATCCAAATAAGTGTTTTACGATCCACCACATGATTGAGGTGATATCATAGAACCATAATCACATAGAAAAAGAGGAAAGGGTCAAGAATTGTGAAGTTTACCCATCATTTCGCAATCCCGACACTAAATTGGGTTCCTTGTAAAACTTGTATTTTTATTTCATGGCCTGTTCTACTAGTGACCCACCCCAAGGATAACATTGAATTCCAAATAGAGAGTACTACCCCCATGTGTAACATTGAAACAACTCTTCCTGTTTTTGGAGAAACCATTGATCTTCCTAGAAGATGAAATGAAATGATTCACATCACCCGATTCCCTCATGTTATGATTAGTTATGGGGGACTGGTTCACTATTTCAGAAATGTCTGTAAAAAAAACATTCAAGAATGAGAAGATCGTAAAAAAATCCAATATTTTTAGTTCCTTATAGAAGCTGGTTTATCTATAGATGTGTATGGTAAAAAAATCTACAATTTAGTTAAGTGAGTTCATTATTCCATCATTAAAATTCCACCTTGATCAATGTTCATGAATTCTCAAGAATGATTTATTACTAATGTATATATAAAGAATTTGTCTAATAAGGCTAGCACGATGTTGTCTCATACTTTTCCCTTGAATTGAACATCATGAGTTAGAACGTCCCACTAATGCATAGCAGAGTTTCATATAATATAGGTCAGAGATTGACTATATACTCTTGAAACATCTACATCTTATAAAATATTGACATCATGAACTCTATCCATGACTCATTAGGATGAGGTTTTCCATCCCCTAAAAATTTTGGGTATTGTACTACTAGAATTCATAGGTAATCTCTTCTATTGTAGGGGAAGGTAATTGATCTCCTTGAACAGTCGACCTAATCCAAAAGAAGATATCGTGAAACATCGAAAAAACACCTAGTGGGAGACCTATAAAATGTATAACAGGTGACACTACTGGCAGTACTACAGGTGGATCATGGACCTCCATCTCTGGAGAATGATCATCACCCATCTCCTGGTGTAAAAAATGAGTAATTACATGTGAACTATCTCTACAATTTCCATTCATAGGCCTCAGATAGTATTTATAATAGATATAGGAATGAGGAAAGAAGGATCAGTATAACACCTACCTTTAACATGGATTATCAGCCAGATTTCACTAGAATCTAGGTTTTTGTGATCCTAAAATGCCATATACGGTGAAAATGAGACATGACATACTTTCCACTACCAAGGCTGGGTCCGAATTAAAGTCAAATAAGACCCATTAAAGGGGATTATTTCAATTTAAATATCATATTCATTTTGGTACATTTATGTCTTTAAATCCCCTTTAAAGGGTTAAATATCATTGATATTAATTACAATATATAAGGGCCCATGCAACATAAAAATTGAAATATGAAATCCACTTAATCCTAACCATTACAATTTCCAACCAATGCGACTTGTATTCCATGAATCAATGTTCCATAACTTGCTGTTTAAGGTGTCTTCATTAAATAATGAAGTAGAACACTATTATTAGAAGGTATGAACATTTGGTTTTAGTTATGTTTTTCAATCTCAAAAGAAAATATCATCACATTCCCATTAATAATATTAAAATAACACAATATAATAAAAATAATGGCACAAACAATAATAACATGAAAAATTATCAATACACAGAGAAATGAAAGTATGGCAGGGAATAGTGAATGAATTTTTAAATTATATGGTTCCTAGTATGATTCATGATTCTAGTATTCCAACATATCATCATGAAAAGTCTATAAAACTCCAATTAATAACATAAAAATTTATAACACCACAAATAATGTGAGTCACCAATTGGTGAATTCCATAAAATGGTAAAAATTCAATAAAAATAACATTTACACATCCTAGGAAATTTGGGTTCACAGTGTATTTGGGTTATCTTGTCATAGACATATTCTTAAGATTAAATTACAATATTATATGCTCTTATGTAGAAAAAAATAGTAAGATAAAAAAAGGGCTCTAATACCACTTTATCACATCATTCCTCAAATGCCACAGAAAGGTACCCAAAGACGGTGGGCCACAAAAACTCAACTGTGCCTCTCTAAATTTCCAAATCTTTTGACTAGTAGAAATGGACATGGAAGTGACTTTTGGTAGACTATCCCCTCATACATAAGATTCATCACAATATTAGACAATACATTCTTGTAACAAAAATAATAAAAAAAATTCAATGGATATATTGAACAAAAACCAAGAAGTAAATGAAGTCGAATGGAATCTAGGCAAATATATTGTTAACAATTTTATGATGATCGATATGATACAAAAAATGGGAGTATAGTGGGAAAATAGGATAATAGAATATACCACATTCTAAAAAATATACAAAAATGTAAAAAATTTTAATTACTATCTTCTAAAGCATAGGCTCAGTCCTCTGTTCCCAAACTCTAACCTATAACGTTCAATCAATCCTTGGATGTCAGATACTTACCTTTCTCAGTACCTCAATCATAATGTCTACTCAGCTACCAATGGTGGCCCGAGTAGTGTGTTAGATACAATATTACATGGCCACCACCATGTGTGTCTATGTAAATCCATTCCTGAAATTTATAATGATTAGTTTTCCATAGTTATTAATTTCAAAACAAACCTAAATGAATAAATAAATTGGATAGGTTCCCACATGGGCACCTAAAAAAATACATTCTTCATCCAAATAAAGTGTGTCTTCATTAATGATCCATCAAAGGTATTGTGAGTGTGGTATAATGGGAGGGTGGGCTATCCCCATCATTATTATTGTTCATGGAGGAAACATTCCTATATTACCAAAATAAACCGATCATATCTCATTATAAATAATTCATTTACACTTTCTTAATTTAATTATCCTTTTTTGTAAATCATTACAAGTCACCCTAAGGACATCCATTGAAATTATAAGGGAGTTTCAAAGTATCAGTTGATGGACTTAGTATATATCAAATGCATAAGGAGTAATTCCAAGGTTTCCAATAAATGAAGGACCATGTGTCAATATTGGTATTGTGTGATAATGTGATGAACTAACATCCATGTCCATACTAAGTATCCCATTATTGTGATTTGGCCTCTCTTATGGTTTGGTATAACACTCCTTCCATCAAGCCCATCCATGGGGTCTCTACTAGAAAACCAGTGGAACTCATCTGGAAGTTAAACAAGAAATTAATCTTGAGACCAACCCTGAAATTTGTACTGTTAGGCCCAAAATATATACTGTTAATTAATAAATTCTAAGAAGGTTGAACATAGAGTCTGTCTAAGGGGTGCTTACGTCGGAAACAATTGTCTTACCCTCAACACTAAGGTTAAAATATTTGATAAACCATTTCTTATACAACATTTATTGGAAGATTTCCCATTTCAATTATTTCATAATAGGAAACATATTCAATTAAACCCAAAATAACAATATATTTATGGAACATGGTTACTGTTTGAGAACATTATAAATTGCGTTAATTGAAAAATTCATTTAAGGAAATGGGTTTTAAATCTTATAACAATTTTTATTATCTAAATTATATCAATTACTAACTCAAGTCATTTATAATGAGGCACTACCCTAAAGGAGAATTATGAAATTTATAAAAAAAGAAAATTTTCAACTAAGGTGGAGGACACATTTTGGTTGTAATCAATTCAAGGAGATCAACTAAAAGGGTTTATTAACCAATATATAGAGTAGAAAATGGATTGGTGATTCAATAAATTAAATTTAAGAAGAAAATAACAGGCGAATCCAGAATGGGTCAGCTCACGACACAATGAATTATATAATATAAAAATAAAATTAAGGGAAATAACTTAAACCAACTACATTTTCCTTGTAGATATTCCCTCATCTAGCATCAACCTTTGAGATGAGATTGAATGAATGAAATCTATGAAATCATCCAATGCTATGAAAATGAGGAAAAATGAGGCTACACAAAGATAACACAACAAATTTTTTTAATAACAATAAAATGATGATATAGACTATAATAGATCGCCTCAAGATTTCCATATGATCTGATGAAGATTGAAATATAAAATCAATAAAGGAAATATCTTGATCCCAAGCTCATGAGGTAGGAGGGTTCTAATATGAGGATAATTGTTTATCCTCTAGATAAAAGTGGGTGATTGAGAAGAAATATGTTAAATGTTTAATGATGTTATCAACATTAAATTATCCATAAAAATAGGGGTTCATGGTTTGACCACACAGTTGGACAAACCATGCGCCAAGCGTTCATGAAGACACTACTTCAAGAGGGACCGCCAAATGGTTAGTCGCTCTGTTTTTCTAACCACGATCTGGTTGTGTGAAAAGATGCAATAAAAAACTATAGTCATCCAAACAGGTGTGATCATGGGGTTTCATTGTAATAGAAATATTGTGTGGACCACACCAACAAATTATCTATAACCACATAGTTTAGGGAAACCATATAGTATGGGTGGCACGATTTCTTTTAATAATGATTCCCAGTTTTCCTCTTTCAATTTCGGTCCTCTAGGCTCTAAATGAGCTTTGAACACCCCCATAAATCATTGAGTCCCATATAAAACGTCCTTAGGGACAAAAATATTATAAACCAAAAATTAGTTCATACCATGATGAAAATCGAGGATTTTACAATATCCACCTAAAAGAACAATGGACATGCAGACCTGAACAGTAAAAATTGATCTGAAAGATGATTATTCACTCCAAGAAGAATTGAAGTTGAATATGGAATATTCCCAATATATTCATTGATATAATTTCCCTTCCCCTATAATTATCCTAATATTTTTGGATGTAGTTATTTTACTCATATTGTCTCTCATAAATGTATCATCTATGGTCTATTATGATGATAAGATATCTGAGGTGTAAAAATATGTTCCAAATATTGTATCCATGAATTTTCTATAAAATGATGTCATTTTATGAAATTTTTTTAAAATTACATCATTATCATTAATAATGTGATTATTTATATTACAACCTAAAATATCAATATAAAAACCTACAGTGAAAAATAAATAGAAAAAAGAAGAATATTGTTATTGTTGAATATTTGGGCATAGGGAAATTAAATGAATGCATTTGGACATGAATAAATTATCTACAGTAAACAAAATTAACAAAATTTTGAGTTATTGATTAATATAAACCAAGAAAAATATTCTATTTTTTAATAAATGCAATCCATATTATAGGTTTATTAAAATAAATCATGCAAAGAAAAATTTATATTTTGGTTGGATAAACGATAATATTTTCAAGGGAAACATTGATATGAATATCCCAAGAGAAACTTACAAGAATTTTTTTTGAATTAATATTCTTCTTCAATATAACATGATAATGTAACTTAAAATATTTTGGGGAATTTATTGAATGTTGATAGAAACTAGTTAAGGGTGAATGATTTTTTCTAAAATACTTAATAACAACCTCATAGAATTGATTCACATCACAATTATTGTTCTCCTATTAATGAAGAAATTATAATCAATTTCAGTGTTCTTATTTAACAATTATCAGGAAAAAATATATAAGGTGTAGTGGAAGGTTTCCATAAACCTCATAATTTAACCCCATGGAATGAGTAATTGTTATAACAGCATGAAGTCATAATAAATTAAGTTTATAAATTATTTACAAAAAATATAATGATATTGAATCATTGATATGTGACAAAACACAATGTCAATAACATAGACATGAATATCAATAATACTTGTCCAAAAAACTGAAAAATATGTTAAAACAATGTAAAATTAGAAGGATAAGTAACATGTATGGATAGTGATTATATTACTAAATAAGGTACTAAACATTTTCAATCCTCCAAAACTAATTATAGGTTGAGATAAAAAGTTGGATAATCATAGATATAAATACATATATATATATATGTTTAGAATAATGTTTTATAAGATCGGATTCATCATTCCATTTATAGATGAATAAATAATGATTTACTCATGTACAATATTTCTGAATAACATCATTTCAAATAAGAATAGTTTTGAATTGTTCTCCTTCATAGGATTGATTATAAAATATATGTTTGTGATATAGAGAAATATACATCAAAATATTATGGAACATATGAGATTTATAATTTTATATTAATTAAATAGAAATAAAACCTTATCTTTTATAGTTTATTTTGATTCTTGCATCAACCAAATTTCTCTAATTTCGTATAATGATATTGAAATGTGTTAACTAAATCTAATATTATAGTATTATTAGGATTAAAATATATCCTTAATGTTCCAATAATGTTGGGGGAAAAATATTATTAATGATATTGGGAAATATAATATTTCCTATTTAATATTTAGTTCATTTAATAACGTTATAAAAAATGTTTATTTAAATACATGAAAAAATATTTATATATCTTCAAGAGCTCTCACTAATTTCCCTCAATTAAATTATCAATATTTTTATGGGATAGTATAAATACATTGTTAATGTTTTTATGTTCTTGAGATATCCATTCCTTTATGTGTATTAATTTTCTATTGACAGTGTTGATAAGGATGTTAATAGTCAAATTCATGTTCAAATGGGCATGTATATAGTAAAAAATGATGAATTAATCCAATTCATGTATGCTCAATATAATTTGATTAATGATCATTATTTTTAGAATCAAGGATTTTTGAAATAAACATTATATACTAATCTAGTAAAATAATTGTCTCATGTATAGGAAGCATTGATGTCATTTATACAAGATCCAACCTTGTCGAAATATGAGAATATGGAAATTCCATTGATATTTGACTATCATGGGGATACATATACATTATTAGAAATTATTAATGTTGAATTATAAGAATAAAATGTAGTAACATTATTTACTATGTTGAAAAATCAACATATATCAATTACATAGAAAATAGTTTACATATATTTTCAATGTAGTAATATATTTGTTCATACAATAATGATGTATATTTCTAACAATGATATTTTCAAATATTAAAAATTTTATATTAAAACAAGAAATAAGTTTTTATAGGTGACATTATCAATCTTTTTGACACTTCGATCATATATACAATGTCATATTATTAATGGGATAGTAACATTCATGTTGTCCCAATGAAAGTTGGAATTAAATTATTACAAATGAAATGATGTTGAATATTTACATATGTACCATTATATGTTAGAGGATTTGTATTTATTTTAGTAAACATAAAACATCTAAAAGAAAATTAGTTTTCCATTTATCGTTTATTGATTATGTACATGAAAATATGTTGAGCATTCATAATAGTGTTTTTTATGACGGTTACTCTATAAATAATCATTAGGGAATTGATTTATTATAAAAAGGTAATATTTTCCTATTAATGGAGGATTTTTTCAAAAATTACATTTCTTTGGGGTTGTGTGGTGATCTATCCATATTCTAATGGTATATAATGTTAATATTTTTTATTTGGTTGAAAATAAAAATGATATATTCATGGATGATTTCACTATTATAAAAATTTCATTTGAGTAATTACTATATATCCTACCGATAATTATCAATATATATGAAGAGAAAAATATTATGTTAAATTGGGAAAAATAAATTTCATAGTGGAGGAAGGAATTGTTTTTGGGCACACAATTTTTTTATATGCAATTGATGTGGTAAAATAAAAAATAAAAATGAATATTTCATTATTTACTCTAATTATAGGTAAGGAAGTTGTTGGTATGTTAGGTTATTGATGAATTTTCATAGTCCACACTCTCAAAAATATTTTTAACAAAATAAAGCATATGGGATGACATAGGTCATTCTCTTAAAGAGGTTTTTTGATCAATCAATCACTACTTATAATACATTTTTTTATATTCATATTTTTAAATATTTCTAAAAGAAATTAATTTTTTTTGAAATTATGATTCATGTTAATGAAATGTAAATATGAAATGCATAATGCAGACTGAATAAATGCAGACAAAATGATGCTAGATAGAAAGGAGATCCTCCCAGGATATTATATAGAATGAACCTTCATTACCTATTTGATATCATCAAATATTATTAACAATAATTCTCAATCATTTTAATAAATATCTTCTTCTAGATATTTTTTTGGATATAAAATCCACTCAAAAATAATTGATAGACCGCACATCCACCTCCTTGATAGAAGTAGAATTGCTTAGAAGAGAAAGCTAGTCCTCGGGTGGAATGTAGAGACACAAATGAACCATTCAAATTAAAGAATGACTATCCAATTTAAGGAAAAAGCTTTCACATCAACAATCATTTAAAATCAATTCGTTCAAATTTAATTTCAACTTTTTCTAAATCAATTGATTTGTGAAATATGATATCAATATTTATTAAATCTAAAAAATACTAAAAATTTGAAAAAAATGAGAATAAGTCATGAAGAAATTAGTAGGTTGACATCCCCCCCATAAATTAATTTTACCACCCCTCATTCAAACTCAACAAAATATAAATATAAATGTATAAATTCCAAGGTAGGGAATGATACAACCAGGTATTATTTTTGAACTTTATTCCTTGAGTTGGGCTATTAGCTACCAAAAATAGACCTAGAAATAATTAATTTAAATAAATCATAATTAATATAAATAAAAAATAAAGAGGTGGTGAAAATATGATAAATGAAATTTTACACCCCTATGATGGTTCTAGGATTTCACTAACCCTAGTCAGGTTATTATAGTGGATTATCCCCAATCAGATGGTGGGTGTGGTTTCCTTGATATGAAACACCACATGTGACTTTTACCAATGTCCATGTGTAAAAAATAAAAGTAGAGAACCCCATAGAAGTTAAGAATGTTCCCAATCCCCAAGAAAGTGGAAATATAGAATTTGAGTTCAAGAGTGGGAGGGAATGGAATATGTGAGTGCTTCCTATGAACTTCCTTGGTGTCCTCCCCTATATGGTACGAAATTTTATTATAAAGAAGTAGTCGCACCACCGCATGTTTTCCCAAATCATCTTCTTCAATAATCATTACTTGGGTAGACTCTTTTATTAAACACACGGTCTTCTCTATTTATTATATATCAAAAGTTTCAATTTAATAGAAGTCTGAAACCAACATTGATTAATAATATTAAAACATGAATAATTAACAACGAAATATGCATTTTCAAGTAATTCTTCATGGAAATTGATCACATAAGGTATCATCATTATCAACTCAATCTTAGAATGTAAATCTTCATCATTATTTTATAATGAAATAGTGTGGTAGAATATTTATGATGGTTCATTATCAATTATGTGAGTATCGTGTTTCAAGTTATCACAAATAAATCTATTCTAGGATTCTACTAAAAAATATTGATATTCCATTAGCACATCAGCTAGAATTTGTACTTCCGAGACCTCTTCATGTAATGGTTTAGTGCGAGATGATGTGATTACATCCTTTAAACGTTCTTTCTCATCTTACTTAGGTAATTAAACAGAAAATATTATTTGGGAAATCACATCCACCACTCATTCTGGTTCATGTTTCAGATTATGTTTGATTTTCATTGGGATGTAGATAGATATTTAGAAATTAATTATATTTGGCTCTCTATGATTTTTATATTTGCACTAATCCTTGAATCATAGAAACAATATCATTGCAATCATTTTCAGGAACCTAAGATTGTTAAGTCGATGAAAAATAATTGTATTTAAATGACATCATGTAAAGTGATAGTTTTTATGTTTTTTTTGAAATTTATAATTTTATAAAATAAAATATAAGTTATTTAAATTTTTTTAATAAAACAATGAATTAAGACCACTTGTATCACGAGTAGTGGTTCTAATTTGACGATCATTATTTTGTGCTCTCTCAAAAATATTTATAACTACATGCAACATATGGGCTGGTAATTAAATTACAACATCTAATTCACATTTTTTTATATTGTTCATTTATGAAATAAAAAAAACTAATTGATTTTTTTGAAATGAGGGTGAATGATAATGGAAAAATAATTTTGAAATTCATAATGCAGAAGGAATGAATGAAGAAAAAATGATGTTATAATGAACGATGATCCTACCATGTGATTATCCAAAATGAACCTTCATCACCTCCTTATTAGATTAAAAAATAATAAATTATAAGGCTCCATTATATGAATAAACATCCACTTCTACCTATGGTTGTGGATATATTATTCACTCAATGATCGTTGAGAGACCGCACATCCACCTCCTCAATCGAGGGAGACTTTTGTTGAAGAGAAAACTATGTATCGAGTGGAGTGTAGATACAGAAAGGAAACATTCCCAATAATACCCCCGTGGCTTAACTGTATGTACATAAGGGACATGATATTTTAATGTATAATTAATTGGGTTTGACACCGGATTGATCTCCCAAGATATTCCATGGGTCGTTTACTCATGATCACGAGAACAAGAGATCGTAGTGCTGAAGAATAGGGTGGAAAATTGAAAAAAAAAATAGAACAATACAATTAAGAAGAGAATAATATATTAAAAATAAATAATACAATTAAATTGGAATTAAAGTAAAATGAAATATAAAATGTCCATATAATGGTACCAATATTTTGAGAAAAGTTGTGTATACTTATTTATATGGAGAGAAGGTGAATGAATTCTACCAAAATTTTCCACCAAATGATTGCATGTGTATTACCAATTATATTGCTGAAATTATAATAGTTTTGGTATGAAAGTTGATAATTTATATATCCTACATTTACCATAAAATTTCCATCACCATTTAGAATTGTATTATGGAGTTATGACTATTCCACTCTAAGACATTTAATGTTTCCTTGTCTGATTCCACATATTCACATTCCCATATCATTAGTACCCTTCAAACAATCGTAAAACATATGGGATATTTAAAAAAATTTGTACCTAACATGGTTTCACATCTATAAAAATATATGATAGATTTTTGACATGTTCCTCATATAGTATGAATTATATACTCAATGGAACTGTTTCTTCTCAAGAAGACCCTTCATACTTTAATTGTTTGGAGCATTCAAAGAATGTGTTAGTGATAGTATTATGACTTAAAACATATCAAGGATGCATATTATTGATTATTAATTCATATACAGTTAGAATGACCTCGACTAGGGGTTTGTAGATCAGAGTATGCTTTAGTTACAAAGGTGGGGTCCACAATGTCTGCTAAAAAAAGGTCCCAACACAAGTGATTTTTTTGAACCAAAAGTAGCTCCAATCAGTCCCTGATTCAAAAGAAAATGATTTATAAAATAAATCAAAAAAATTAAAAAAATATTCAAAAAATTGGGAATAATATTATATATTTTAAGCCCAAACTACCCCTACATTAAAACTCTAGAAAAAATCCAGATTTAATAATTTTTTCATTTAAGCTCAAATTAACACTAAAACATAAAAACTTAGAAATTTACCTCACAATAACACTATAGTGGGATGATAAACAATTATTTATAGCATAAAATATAAGAAATTATTGTCTTCATTAGTTAGTCATATTTATAATGTGGACGCGTCCTATATTTTCTAATGATATCGTTATGATTATGTTAACTCTTGGTATAAGATACAAAATAAAAAAAATATAAAATACATTATTAGATATTTATATATAAAATGTAATCATTAAATCTCAATTCCAATAATTATAGAAATATAATATGAAATTACTTGAGGAATAATGTATGATGATTTTAAATTTTCAGTGTTGCTATTTTTTATCATGATAAAATATAAGAGAAATCATGTTATATATTTTTCAAGTAATATTATCAAGGGATCCAAATTGAATTAGGAAGCCATAAGGGAAAAATGTTTACTATAGTGTATACAGTAGGGAAAATTCATAGAATATTTTATTTTGATAATGATAATATTTCAAGTAGTCCTTTTTTGAAAAACCTTTAATCAGTGAAAGAATCCAATTAAATGTTGATAATGTTGTATGTAGAGAACTATCAAACATTTCCTATAAAAATATATACACTCATAAATAACCTTCGGCACGTTACCCTTAATCATTAGAGTCTTTTTAAAAATGATGACTGATTACATTAAACCATGGGTGATTAAATTATTCAAATGACCAATATATATATTGGATTTGCATTGAAAAATGAAATAAAACTTTACTAAAATAAATGTATACAATAATATCAAATCCATTCAAAAATAATATTTTTATCCAATACAATTCTATACAATGAAATAATGAAAAAAATCCCGATAGACTAAACGCCCAATTTACACCATGAATAACTATTAATAGGTATGAAATCACCATGTGGAAATACTTTTCATAAATAATTATTACAAAGGAATCTCATATTTGTTTTCCTAAAATAAGAAAATTAAGAAAAAATTATATGCGAATAAAAATGGATATACACAGTGTGAGTATACAAATAACTAGTCGTAATTTTCTCAATGTGTTCTACAATAAAAAAATATAATGATATATCAATTATTATAATTAGATATATATATATATATATAAGTATATATTACAAACTTTATGAAAAATTAAACATGGTAAAAAAAATTTAAATCATTCTTTAAATAATTCAAAACTAAATAAAGTATATACAAAATACCTTGGTGATTAAAAAATATAATTTTTTTATTTAAAATATTATCAAGAAAAATTAACAATTTTTCAAGGAAATGTGAAATTGGATCCTCATATGAGAACTAATAAAACATATAATCATATAATTTACCACATATATATCTATATCCATATTGGATAACATATTGGTTCCAATCTAGAGTATCATTATACTCTAGATTATAAGCAGTAATGGAAGTTTCAATAATTACACTATACATAGATAACCCTTGAAATATTACCATCATTACTATAAGGGTAAAATCTATGGAAAGTGTCTTTCTATCATAACATGGATAATTACTAAGAGACCCTCTTAGATCCTAATGATTTCCCATGGGGTTTTATAATCAAAAATATGAATCGAGTCAACAAAACATACTACCTAAAACCACCCCTTCACCCCTGCACCACATTCCACAATCCCGAAATAAAATGAATTTATACAAGTGAAATTAAATATACCCAATTAATAACAATTTTAATGTTCTGATTACTGTAAAGAGAATAATAAGAAAATGATTCAGAATATTGTTAATGGAAATGTTTTATAAAAACACATCAATAAATATTCCAAAACCATGTTAAAATATCCCATGACAATTTAAATTTATTTCATTATAGAACCTCATTATATTTTTTACAACTTAATTTGATTCATTTTATATAATGTTGGTTTTATTATTTTAAAATAATAACATAAAAAAGATAAATATCTTTTTTTGATAATTTTAAATTATTTCATCACATATATCACATAAAAAATATATTTTAGATAAAAATACCATTTTAACTCTAATTCCTAAAATATAATCAATTTATAGAATTCTAATAGGACCCAATACATCATGATATTGTTAGAACCAATTTAACAATGACCTGTGATTCCATGATAACTAAAATTGACAAATTGGGGACAATATAATATAAATATAACAATTTCTAAAATAAAAAATATAGTTTTCATCAACCTGAAAGTATAATGAGGCTCATATGGAAATGAGGATTCACTAAAATCACTAACTATATATTGTTATGTATACTATGTATATCCTCTAACAACCAAACACAAATTCACTAATTTACTTTTTATAAACAATACCCACATAATTCACAGGATGGAGAAATAGTGAATAATTTTTATTGTTGAGTGGAATGATATAAAACCGCTAAAAATGGTGTGAAATCATATCATATAACCATTTTAATTATTTATTGAGTGAAACCCCAATAAAAAGATTTTCCATAACTATACCATGGAGAATCCCTTGATAAAAAATCCCTATATGAGTACAAATCATCAGAATTAAGAAATATTTATATATGATTATAAATAAAATGAGATATATAATGGATTATGAAAAATTAAAAATGATACTATATGAATATAATAGGATAAAAAAGGGGAAGTATATTTATGAAGATACAATTCACGAGGACTCATCTTCTAAGATTCCTATGATGGGGAATCAAAGGGGGGGAGGTCGACATCCTACTGATCGGGGTGGATCCAGGGGTCGTGGTCGGCCTCGAAAAAGGTAACTTCTGGATGTGCACTTGTGTATTGTTTTAGATGTGGGTTACTGCATGTTAACATCTCCTAAACTCTTATGTACTGTTTCATCTTTCTTTTCAATAAAGTTTGGAGCCATGGGTCCTTCACCCATGGCTAAACCTTCTGGTAATAATAACCAAATTAGTCATCGTTAGTGTGTTATGAAAACACATCCAAAAAATATTAAAATAAAATAATATAGAATATGTATAGAGTTTACAAAGTGTTATTACATATGTATATATATTGCATATATGTAACATTAGAAAGATACCAAGAAAGAAGTCATGATATAGATTAAATATCTAACTGTACTCCAATTTTTCATTTTCAATATTTTGTAATGAATCAAAAAATAGATTTAACTCGTGATATATATATATATATATATATGATTCCATTATTGTAATGTTTCCCAAAAAATTAATACATTTCATTCATTAGAAATAACTTTTCTATGGGACTTAATTTGACATCAAATTGATCATATAAACTATAAAAATATGTGAACATTCAACCAAAATTTGATCCCCAAAATTTTTTTACATTCTTAACGGAATTGATAAGAAAGAACATTCCAACATACATTGGTTATATGAATCATAGAGTTTGGTATAAGGAACCAATAATGAAACATCTATAATTGTAAGAGATATATCCACAACCGACATTGTTTATAGAAATTCATTCCACTACATCAACATTTACAATGATACATGTTAGTATTAGAGGAACCCAATGAACACATATGAAATAACATATCCTTATTAATGTGCATTGAATTCCATGTGAAAAAAATATCTAAATTTTGTCCATATTTTTTTATGAAACAATTTTTAATTATATCATAAAAATGAATATCCTTCAGCATGAAAGTTAATATTAATTGAAGATAAAAGAACATACCATAAAATTTTATAACATTACTTGATTCCCCAATATAGTATCAAATTATTGTGATATTATTAATTAAAATATTTCTAATCCAATCACATAGATAGTTCATAGAAATAATCATCAAAAGACCATTATTCCCATCACTATCCAACATATAACAATGAAAATGGGAAGTAATAAATTAATATATTTATTTAGAAAATTTGAGTTAAAAACACTTAAATAAGAACTAAATAAATTCTTCAAGATTAATAAAAAAATGGAAATATGTTATAATTACTGGATATATTATCAAATATGTGTAATTTATGGAACTAAAACATCAAAATCAATATAAATTTAGTTGCAGGATTTTTTAAGATAAATATTTATCATCATAGTATCATCTCAATAATTTCACAAAATAATCTATTAATAATAATCATTGTGGGATTAACTAAATTAAAATGATGTAAATATAAAATCTCATAATCTGAAAATGTTTCATTTCCGATTTCATCAAAAAAAATAACTAGAAAAAGTGAAAGATGATTAATATAATTTAATTCAGAAAAACCTACCTTATAATATAGGTATTTATAATTCATAAATTTTCATTATAATGAATCTAAAATTATTTTAATTCCCATGATTTCAACTTGTATTTCCCTGAATTAAACTATATAGGGATTGACATCAAAGCATAGAAAGATTATCTAATATAGGGGAAATAGAAATATTCCAATAGAAAATATTAACCCTCTACAATGTGTCAATAAATTTTCTAATAGGTAATGAATTTAAATCACTATTATTGTAGATAAATTTTTATACATATGTTTAATGGATTTTAAAATAGAATAAACAATTATTTGTTACTTTGGATATAAGACATATCATGTTTCACAATGAATTTGTTCTGGAAAATTTTTATATGTTTTATGTTATGAATACATACAGTATAATGAAAATTCATTATTTTTTATTTTAATAAATTAAAAATATATATATTAAATTTTTTTTATTGAAAAACAATATCCAACATGGGATGTTATAATTGTGTTTATTAAAAAACATTCCATTGTTTAGTTATGATTTACCCTTCCATCTATATAGTTTGTTGGTAATATCAATAAAAAGTCAATGCCTTCGTGCCATTGGAAGAGGAATGATTACTAAATTTAATAACATGACCAAAAATAGTTTCAAAATGATTATGGTATTCATAATTCATAAAATTGTATAATCATTATCCTCAATAAAAAATATAATATAATCATAAAACATTATAAGATGTTAAAAATAAAAGACCTATGTAACATTCCTCCAATCTTCATTATTATGAAAAATAATTGGAGTGATACTAGGACATAAGGGACATCCCAAAGACACCATATTCTATCAAAAAAGTACATGTTCCTAAAAAACATTTAGTGTATGGTTTATCATATTAATGATAAAAACCCCAGAAATTAAATAAATAACATAAAATCCTATATATGATGAATTATTACGAAATAAAACTCAAACATAACGACAACAAATGAAAATAGTACTTTATAAGTATAAACCAAAGGACATGAAGAAAAATAATAAGTAGACCAGAAAACAAAAAACCACCCAAGAAAAATCCAAATGGTGAACACCCAAAAAAATACAAAATTCCATATCCACAAACCATTACCAGGAATCAACAAGTAACACTAAATAGGTAAGATACCCTTTGTTTACACATGTTTTGATAGATGAAATCTTCAAAGGAAAAATCGTTTCTTAATAATGGTTGAGTCTAAAATCAATTGAATATCCTCAAATACAATAATAATTACACCATGAATAAAAATCATGTTAACTCAATTTATATTAGATAGTTTGAAATCATTTTAAATTAGATTACTGAAACAAAAAACAAGAACCAATGAATAAAATTTACAAAATAAAAGACAAAATTATGAATTATTTGGATTACTAATAGCCATTTATCCACACAAACACCCAATAAAAAATTAGGTTATAGTTTCAGACTCATAAGAGGACTCTCATAAATCCAGCATGTCCATATAGCGTGTCTAATGCCATCTTATCTAATGTGGAACACCCATTCAATAGGTAATCCCATGCTTCCCAAATCCCATGAAATATTACCCTTCACATAAAATAATTTTTTAAAATATAATTTAAAAAGTTAATTTTAATTGTGATAAAAATAAAATAAAAAATTTTAAATCAAAATTTTAAAATCAGCACCATTGATAAATTTCCAATAAACATTACTATCCCACAACTTCTGTGATATAACACAACAAGAGATTCCATAAACAATTACACATGGATATCTAAACAATTTCCATAAATTCATTTAATGAAACATAATATTTCATTTTCCAGTAATAATGGAGATGTTAGAAAAGCCACCTAACTCTCAATGGTTAGAGACACCAAATAATGACACTTCCAAACTCAATTTCAGTCATTAAATATTATTCACATACATTATATCCACTCATAAAACATAAATATCGCCATGATATAATGAATATATAACATATTTATAGTAGATATATAGGTTTGGGATATAGAAAAGTAATATATCAATGACATTTGCTGAATTAAGATGAATTACTAAAAAATATAGATATAATAATCAGTTCGATTCAGCTAACAATAACTTCTGGATAGAATGAGTTAATCTCTCAATCATATAGATAAAAATTAATTCAATATCTTTAGAGTCTAATGTATCATAGAGGGTAATATGACTTAAATTGGATTAAATCCTCTAAAATTATCATTTCCAACTACAATCCCTCTGGTTAGGATGAATGGTTTGGAAAATCATGTGCCAATCATTCGATGAAATTATCTCAAGGCCACACATCATAGAATTGTTTTTACACGGTTAGAAAAAGAGTACACAAATTGTTATTTTCCATTTTTCAATTAACAATGTTTCCCATATGAACTCATTATATTTTTTCTAAATCATGTCCCAACCAAGTTCCCACCCAATAAATCCCAAAAAATGTTTTATGTTTTTTTAGTTCATAGTTTCTTCTAACTATGTTAAAATAGTGTACTTTAATAATTTCATCCAAATCATGTATAAACCTCTAAAAACATCACAAAAAATAATCCAATAATCATTTATGCTCATAATACATAAATAATGTGTGATTTACCTCAAAACGTGGTGTTATATTATCACTACTATTGGTATTTTCATCCTTAATAAGTAGAAAACTAGTTTTTTCATGGAAGTGTTCTGGTAATTCCACAAACGCTTCCTTCTCACAGTCCCATGATTATTTCTTAATCTAACCCTACTTCAATACAATGCATATTAGATTGGTTATTTAACCACAAAATGTCTTCTCCTTCTAATCCATTATCAACACAGTATCACGAATCAAAATACCATCTGACACTAGGTTAATATGATTCCATTAAATCCCATGGTCATGATCACAACAGTACTTCATTAATTGATATACATTATGTACATTGTGTAATGAAATGAACCAATATGGAAATTAAAAAAATATCCCACCTACGCACCACCTACATATATATCTAAATGACCTATATACTAAAAATAATACTTCCCATGCTTACCAAAATGATGATTCAAAAGCCTTATAGTGATTACAAAAAATACATGATCAGCTGCCTCAAAATATAATTGTTATTGATGATGATTTTAATATGATTTATTAGTACTTTTATTCATCACTATACATATTCTGGTCATTTAGATCATCTTTGTTATCTCCTGTATGATGATGGGAGTAATCAGTGATTTCTCAAAAATGTACACCCAACAAAATATAGGTTTATAAAGGTTACCATAAATTTCTTTTAAAGGATCTTTATGTATCATGTACAGATATATTTTATAGTATTTGATCTCAATTAAAGGTATATTATAATCCATTAATCCACCTAAATCAGTTAAAACATCTCTAAGAATATCCGATAATGTTCAGATGATCATTTTATATTGTCCATCCATTTGAGTATAATATTCCATGGTCAAATTCAATAGTGTTTCAACACATTTCCTCAAAGGAACCATAAAATGAGATGTAAATGTGGGTAATGGGTAAAATACATTTTAGACTATAATAATTTACATCATTTTCATTTCTTTAATATTGAATTTGATCAATTATTAAAACATATTTGTCTCGGAAAATGGGATGATGTGATCTAATATTGTGAGATGATCCACTATAACCCAAATGGAATTTTGTTTTCTATCAATACTAGTAGAACTTTCACAAGATAAATATTTATTTCCTCCCATTTATACATGGGAATCAGTGCAGACTATAACAAACTACCTATCATTGATACTCTTTTTAAGCCTTTGATAGATGGGGTATCTCAAGGCATACTCTAATACAAATATTTTCCTGTAACCCCACAAATTTAATAATTTAAACCTAGTTTACATTTTTTTATTTATGTATTGATAAAATATATCAAAATATAGTATCGAATATGAATCTATTCCATAAAAGAAAAATGATAAAACATACAATCTCTAAACCGTAAAACTGAAACC
The DNA here is from genome assembly GCA_963277665.1 of Viscum album. Lineage (NCBI taxonomy): Eukaryota > Viridiplantae > Streptophyta > Magnoliopsida > Santalales > Viscaceae > Viscum > Viscum album. Next base: position 406,763,197 of record OY728128.1, on the reverse strand, counting down.
CCATACAACATTCTTCCATCACTAGTCTCCCCAAAATTTAGTTTTAACCTCATGGTGAATCATATAGTATAATTATATTTTATAATTTCTAACATGGTCAACCAAATATGTAAAAAATCAATCTTGAATGAAAACTACAACAATAACTTCTTTTGAAAAAACTGGACGCATTTCAGCAATGAATAACATAATCTACAACTAATCTAATGCCTATTTATAATGCATAATATTTTACCTTATTCTTTATGTAAATTCTATGAAATTTATCGTCCATGTTGTGTAAACAAATACAATTTCATTCATTGGATGATATTACTCCCAACTTCTTTTCATTATATTCATATCACTTTTAAAGAAAAATTTCTTCAATGTTTTATAATCCCTATAAAACAAAAATTGTGCAATAATCATATAGTGATGCTAAGTCTACAGAACATACACTATTGTAGGGAAATAAAATCCAATCATTGGTTTTTTCTTCTAATTAATATATAACATCTATGAGCCCTTTAAAATAACATAATCATCCCAAATTGGAACACATCTCTATACAGACCCTGATGCATCATAGTAGACTACATTTTGATATAGAGATTATGGAAATGTTTTGAAAGGGGTTGGTTTATGTATATACTTATGTTCATGAATGGATTTCAGAAATTCATTACTCCAATTTTTGGGAATTCATTTCTTAATCAAAGATATAACTAGTAAGGAAAAACATAAAAAATTACACACAAAACATCTATATTATTTTATCCATGGAAGCTATATTTCTCAAAGATAATACATGGTGGTTTACAAGAGATAATTGATTCTATCATCACCAGATATAATGATAATTATTTTTTCGAAATATAATGGACAAGGAATCAGACCTCTTGGTTCAATAAATTACACATTTATAACATAGAATAAATGTGATTCTCCCACATGATACCATAAAATTTATCCAACAATCTCTGATGATCATATTTTGTACTAGATTAAACCAAAAATTTCATCAGAATATAACACCACAATGAAATATAGATATCTCTGATAGAATTTAATCAACAATTTTATAGAGATAGGGGTGTACACATAAGACCAAGAGGCATAAAAATATTCACAATGTCCATATTTTATTCTAGAATCCACATTTAAAGTATCATCATTAAAAATTCACATTAGGTGATATCCCAAACATATGAAATTCTTGAAAAACACTTGTATATCATTCATTTAACAAAAATATCATCAATTCATGTAATAGGATACTATTTCTATATTTTATCATTGTTAAGATTATGAGAATTGATAATTAGTATGAGTTTAATCTACAATCTTAAAAATGGATCGCCTTCTATCTAAAAACCAATTCTCGGTTGAATGAATGCATTAAATTAAAACTATTATAATTGAAACATCAAATACCTAAAATATAATGGTTTCATATAATAGTAATGATGTGAAATATGACTATTCTTTGGTAGTATATCATTCATGAACTCCACTTCCCTTTTTGCTGGAATTGTCATGAAATTTTAATAAAAAAACCTTAAAATTTATCAGTGTTTTTTAGAATATATTTATAACTATTATTATCCCTAGATTCTAATTTTACCACTACCAAATGATAAGATATGGTTCCAATCATCAATTCCAAATTTCTGAATCTACTTTCCCTTCCATCCAAATCTCCTCAAAATAGAGGATTCATCCCATCATGATATATGAAACAAATAATGTATTATTTCTATTTAATGTGTTTATTGAACGATTACAAATAATATATTTAAAAAATCAACTCATAGTCATCCTAATAACGTATAATGAAATACCAATATAAGTCAGCATGTTTGATATTTATAGAACAGTAATAACAGAAAAAACCCCAAAAATAAATTTTTAGAAGATTATTTTAATGTTTCAAAATAGAAGACATAATATCAACATGAACTAATATATTATCAACAAAATTATAGTAATAAAAAATGTGTGGTGAAACCATATAAAACATATATATAATAATGATACAATTTATAAGAATCAAACCTCTTACTATTGACTGGCATGTTTGGTCATCTTTAATCATTTACTCACCTCCATAAAATTTCATACTCTCTATGAAATTATATTGGATACTTTTTTGGGATTTCATAGGATTACGATTCATGGTGTTCTTATAAACACATTGGATTTCATGATTCAGATGATGAATATTATTCTAATGACAATTCCCTATCAATGAATATTATGTTTTAGAATCATGAGATGTTTCTCTATCACTAGAACATAGTGTACCTCGAAAAAAACTCTGAATATGTACCATATGATTAAATTTTTGTGAAACTAAAGTTGTGTCATAGAATTTCACTTCACATGTTCAAAATAAAAACAATGAAAAAATTCTGACAAGCATTTCAGTTGAAAATTAATGTTTTCTGACCCCACAGTTTTATTTTTATGTGTCCCACCACTTTAGAAGTCAATGTTCATCTTATTTTTATTACTAGAATTGGAGTTCCCACCTATTCCCATAGGAATGACCACACTACCTCTAAATTTATTTCATGTGATATCTATTTCATCCACCATCAATCTATTGAGAATATATATACATTCCATAAACAAATATTGAAAAAAAATTATGGGAATATTTGGAAGTAACCAAAAATGATAATTGTGTTCCTTAAATTATGCACTTGAAGTAAATTATGGTAAAATTAAACTAAATTGATACAATTATCCACATACTCTATCGCTGATATATTATATTATAAAAAATTGAATAATTGCATTGTTCTATAAATTTTAAAGGTTTGAGGATATAATTGAATGAAAAAATAAGTCAAAATCCTCTAACATCATTCAATAGTTGTGTTGTTTCTGGAAAGATAAATACTACCATTGTTATTTTAGATCATGTATAATGTACATTTCAAACATTACGTTATCCTTTTCTTGCTTTCCATAGAAATTTATGATTCGATTTATCCTCTGGATTTGGACATCAACTTTTTCTGTTTCAGAATACCCATGAATGGTGGGCTGGTTCTGATTTTTGAACAAGTATAACTATTACACATGTTAACTATCATGATACATATTACTCTTTTAGAGGTTCTAAAATTCCTAAATAATGTTTTCGATCTGTATCAGTTCAATTTTGGCTTAGGATCAATCACATTTTTAGTAGACACTTTTGGTTGATTTTTATGATGACAACAAACTTCCAATTTATATAATAGTATAAAAATACATTTAGTCTCATTATGTAATAAATACGGTATTAGTAATTGAAATTATACATTTCAACAAATATAAAAATCATATACTTTTAAAATTCACCCATATAATCATTTTAATCATTTTGTAAAATACTACATCTATTCTTTTCAAAATCATCCCATTTCAATATTTTACAAAATATACACTTTTCTTGCAGTGAATACAACATTTAACTCATTATTATCAATGATATACTAGTGGTAATTATAAATATAAAATCATGGAATGAGATTATCATTGGCTAGACCCATGTTTATGCTATGACAACTCACCTTGAATGTTCTGAAAAATTGTGTACCAGAATACCTTGATAACATGAATTGCAACATAAAATCATTCGCTATGTATTTTTAATCCATATGTTACCATTTTGTAAAATACTATCTCTTTTCTATCATCTCAAGGATGGACTGATACCATTTCCAACTAAACGACCAATCAAGATGATACCATTTGAAATATACTTCCAATCCTCATGAGATTGATAATTTACTAGAGTTTTACTATGACATTGGTAAAATCCCTAAGACAGAAATGGCTGGAAATAAATTCCAAGGACCACAAGAGAATTGGAGAGGGGTTATTTTTACTTATATTTGTAAAAATCTCAAACAATATAATCTATAAATATTTTATCCCCTATGTGATTCATTATTTAAATGAAAACACAAATATAACTAAAATACCAAAAAATATTAAAGTACAAGATAGACCATAAACTCATACACTAAAAGTATCAAAATACAATAAAACTCAAAAACATCAAAACAATATCCAAATATTGAACAATAAAACTACTTAAATATCATACTTAATATTTCATAACCATGGTTTCATGAAGAATCACTAAAGAACCAGGATACCATGCCATTACATATGTGTTGATAGATAAAATATGTAAACTCTTAGTAGTATCCAATAAGTGGGAGGGAATAAACATAATAGTATTTACCAAATGACCTAAAACTCTTACTTGAATGGGAAATCATTTTTTCCACATTTTATATTAAATATTTTTTATGATTATTAAAATAGTTCATATCAAAAATGTATTCATGTTCCAATGAAAAAATTACAATGCGTAAAACTGTTATAAAATTTTTATGATTACAAAAAACATGTTTAAACATGCACATACAAAAAATTCAGACAATGCTGAGGTTTCCATACTCATGAGAGTCCTCTAGTTGATCCACCATGTCATCACATGGTTTCTAATAAAATAGACTCTAATGGGACATTCATGTTCTATAGGGTAACATTTATAAATGAGCTCACACCAACCATGTATTCCAAATATCATTCCAAATTACATTTCATATAAAATAATTATTTCATTAAATCATTTTCATACTAAAAAATTTATATGATTAAATAAAACTATAATTGTAATGTCACATATTAAAAAATATAATGAAATAAAAGTATCCAAAAAACCATACATTCCATCAATTCGCATAATATAACCCAAATGATGTTTCTATCAAGAATCACATATTGATATCACATTTATAAGAATAAAATTAATTAAATAGGACAATTCCATTAATATATATGAAAAGTTTGTATGGGAGTGAATCCACCTACCTATCAATTTTTGGTGATAGTGAATAATGAATGAAAAAAACACTAGATTGAGTATTAGATTTTATTCCCTTAAATATATGAAAACATTGACCATAAATATTACAATAATAGAAATTAGATAAATCCTATAAAAACTATATATGTGTGTATATATGAGATAAAAAGAATATTTCTAAGAATAATAGGGAATAAATATGACTTACTAATGAATTTTATTCTCCAACGCAATTTTATTCTCTTTAGAATTTATTCTAGATCAAAGGGGATCTTCTATCAAGGCAAGGGGAGGATGGATTTTGAGATATTGAATGAATATGGGATTATGAGTGTTATAATACTATATTTATTTCCGATTTATAAAATTCTATGTGTTTATATTATGCAATATGTTTAGGCCACACGGTTTGGAAAACTATGTGCCAACCATGTAGTGATACTATCGTAAGGCCACTATTCACATGATTGGATCAAATGACTAGAAAACTCTTCTGTGAACCTTTTAGTTCCAACTATTTCATGTTACAAAGTCTCCCATAGTCACTCTCATGGATTCTCCAAACCATGGATGATTTTTGTTCCTTTCCAGTAACTCCCAAAACATATTTCATTATTTCTTGTTTGTGATACACCATTTCGACAAATGATTCACAAATAACGAACCAGAATAAATGCCTCCAAAAAATTTATAAACCTCTCCCAATGCCTTGAACCATAACTCAATCCTTATGTAATCCCAAAAAACACTAATAAAGGGTCATGTTCTATAAACAGTGGATGATAAACTCCTGGAATCTATGATATGATAAATAAAACCTCGAGTCATTAACATTAAAAAACATCTACTAAGGTAATCCCCTCAACCACAGATATTATTGCAGAAAGAGGGTAATCTTTTAAGGCCTTATTGGTGAAACGAAAATGATATCTATAACATTCATTCATATGGGTAAAATAATATTGTATTTCATAATGTAAAAGAGAAAAAATATATAGACCATGTAGAAAATTTATACTTCTTAAGAATTGTGAAGATATCCCCCCCCCCACACAGGAATTAGGGTATCAAATAACTTTCTACATTGATGATTATATTTTATGTTATATTCTTTGGTTTTCATGTAGAGAATATTAATACCCACAGAGGAAGAATAGAAAAATATTCTATCATTTATCCTAATATAAATATAATTTTGTCATATAAAATAGTGCTAATGGAAACAAAATATATAATAATGTTTAACACTTTACACATAATATTAGTTATATGAACACCCCTAAGAATTTTTCTATAGTCTATAATATTTCAGAATACTCTGTATATAGAATATGGAGATAAACTAAGAATTAACAACCCAATGGAGAAAATATGGTAAAGGGATCCTTGACAGAAGTAAAATTGTTTTTATGAAAAGTATCATAATAATTAATATAAATTTATATTTTATAACATTTGGGATTTCTATACAGTCCGTAATGAGGTAAGTTAAAGTATATATTACCTTATTTTATGTAGATATACCACAAAGAATATTTTTTTGGGGAAAAAAAATTAGTCAGTATTATCATAAAATAGTATCATGTTTTACTAATCATTATTAATTTCATTTAAAATTCATTCAAAATTGTCATGCATAGCAATACCAATATATTAATCACCAGATTAAAGTGATCAACTATTAATAATATATGAAATCTTATTTTCATACTTTCTAAATTTAAACCAAATATTGGATCTATTAAATTTTAATTCCATAAATTTATATATATTTGACAACACTACTACATAATAAAAAAGGTATTTTATTTATACATTCATCTAAGAAACATTTTTTCTTGAACTATTATTAATTATGAACCTCTTAATCTAGGATTTTGTTTTCTTATTCTCCAATAAAAGGATTATATCTCTTGAATATTCAGATTTTGATTGCTAAACCATTGTCTGATCCATGTCACATGGGATAATTTGATCCACTTAAACATCATGTAATACTTTGAATGGATTTTACAACATTATACGCATTCCACATTTTATTGACAACATGGGATGTTTAATAATATTTTATCTATGAATTATTGAATCTAATGGTAAATGAAATAAGTCATTCAAAATTCAAAAAAGGTATAATGATCGGGTAATTATTGAAAATCATCATTGGGAGAGAAATTAATCAATGAAGAAAAGTCCTCGCTACTTATACATAATTTTTAAAGCACCATTTGGAACCATATAATGTCCTACAATAATGGATATACCACTCCTAAATGTTTTTGGATACAAAATTAAAAAAGTGGATCTCATTAGGATTTCATGGTTGCCACTCATGGTCCTCAGGACTTTGCACCAAGCTATGTACTACATAATAGATCATGAAATTGTCTTATATAGTCACAATGTATGGTCCCCATTCTAGTTTTATGTGGCCATTAACTTTTTATATTAAATAATATTTAACCAATTATTATAAAAAATTAATATTATTAATATATTATAAATAAAAAATCAATATTACATGGTCCATTATAATCAGAATACAGTATTGAAATTAAGAATAAGAAATAATTTGAAAATCAATTGGAAAATCATTTTTCTCTTATATAGGACTCAAAAAACATCATTTTGAACAATATAAATGTAGATTAATTGGGTATCTATTTATAGTAAATACAAGGTTATATCCATGGTATGTAATAATTTTTAATTGATGTTCATTGTATTGTGGTGATTTATCTTTATTTCTACGAGTTGATGAATCAATACTAATCCTTTAATGATTTAATATTTTAAATTATCCCTTATGGATGAATAATGTATTGGTCATGACTATTTTAAATATCACTCCCACCCTTTGGTTACTAAAATAAAGTAACATACAACACACATTAATTTTTATAAGGTTTAACCCCAATGTGTATGAATACTCTTTATAAGGTTCATGTGGAACTAGATTAAAAAATTTAATCACTTATAAAAATACATATTATAATATATATATCCCAAAATATTAGCCTCTCAATATTTTATTGTAAAAGATCCCTCTTGTTTCTCAAATAATCATACCACAACTATAATGATATCTAGAATCCTATAGGAATCTTCCACCTTAATAGAAGCTGACCTTTAAGACATCCTATTATTTTAAAATGTTAATGATTCTTCTATATAAAGCTATTGATTCTTATATTGTTGACCATGATACAATAGATCACAAGTCATGAACTCAATCTAAATCTATTCTTCCTATGATAATTATATCATATCATTTGATACAATATTCTACCAAAAAATTCATTTATTATTTCCCATTTTATATTTCAATATCTCACTCCAACTAATTAATAATATATATTTATAGAAATTTCATTAAATAGAGTGATCAATGAGTTCCAAAAAATATTCAAAATTATTTATATTGAAAATGTAACTCAGGATCAACTCACATAAATAGATCACATGAGATATCTCCCCTTGATCCTTTAATAAATAGACATTAATTTATCTTCATTCTCATTTATCACGGACAATACAATAATCTGGTAATCATTAAAAATTTGATCTCAAAAAATGATTACAAAATCATTATACATGAAAATACATGAATAAATGTAATGTTTTCTTCTTAATTTATTATCATTCATCCCTTATAATATATCATCCAAAATCATGGAAAAATCACCAGAATGTCATTTTTATGAATTTATGATCAAAAAATCAGCATCTATATTTAGTATATAGAATTCTCATATTTATCCAAACAGATAAATCTTATATAAGAAATTAAATATCTTATATATCACTTATGTGAGATAATTTTTTTTTATTCATGTTCTATAATATCATTCATGTGTTTATGATAATCATAAAAATTTTCCATATAATCTTTTTCATGAATTCTCATATATACTTTATTAAAAATTATATCTTATTTATCATAATGATTCTGATGCTCAGCTAAATTTTCATTCAGATATCATACATTATCTCTTAAATTACTATACATCATTTGGATTATATTACCTATTTACATGAAAATCATTAGAATGATAAAAATTCTTAGGTTTGACTATAATATCAATACATTATGGATTTTAAATTATAAGAATAACATAAATATTCTCTATTCTTAAATATTATCAAGATGGAATGGAATATATTAATAATTTGAAGAGGAAAAATATTAACTATTTATAATCGTTTAAATATCTTAATATGTTCAGTTACTTCTTTAAATTATCCATATTCTATAATGCCAAGACTCATCTCTATGATATTTAATTAAACTCGAAACATCTTCACTCAATAAAATTCTACACCAAATATAACAATAACATCACCAAAATCATGAAATAATATTAATAACATCTAAATATCTACATTAATGTTTGAAAAAAATAAACCCCTTATTTTACAATCAATGGGTTCTTCAATCTCAACCACTCTTTCATTTCTGAGAAGTTTTCTAGTAAATTGGAAATTCCATCTCAATATATGAACCCTGAACTTATGGTAAAAACACCCAGAGGGAACGTTGAGACAAAAAGGAATTATAAGAACCTTCATATCCATGTGTGTGGAAAGAATCTACTATCAAACCTGATTGTTTTGTCTCTAGTAGAGTTTGATGATATTTTGGGCATGGATTGGCTTTCTGTTTATCATGCTAAGATTGACTGCAGAGCAAAAATGGTTTCTTATCATAAATATTTTCAGTTTGTGTACAAGAATGAACCCTTGATTTTGATAACATATCAGGAAGTTGAGAAACTAGTAAAAGATGGAAATAAATGTTACCTTGCCCATATTGTTGAAAATAAAGGAACTGTTCAGATTAATGATGTGCCAGTGGTAAATGAGTATCTTGATGTTTTTCCTGATGAGTTTACTGGTATAATTCATGATCGGGAAGTTTAATTTACTGTTGACTAAGTTCCTGATTATAATCAATTTCAAAACCCCCTTATCGAATGGCTCGTGTTGATCTTTTAGAGTTAAAGAAACAATTGCAGGAGTTATTAGATAAAGGTTTCATTCAACCTAGCACATCACCATGGGGTGCTCCTGTCTTGTTTTTTAAAAAGAAATATGGATCAATGAGACTTTGCATTTATTATAGAGCCTTGAATAATATTTCTATTAAGTACAAGTATCCTTTACCTCATATCGATGCTTTGTTTGTTCAGATCCAGGGAGCACATTATTTTTCGAAGATTGACTTGAGGTCGGGGTACCTTCAGTTGAAAGTAAATGAAGCAGATGTTCCAAAGACTAAGTTATGTACTTGATATGGCCATTATGAATTTGTAGTTATGCCTTTTGTGTTAACCAATGCACTTGCTATATTCGTGGACCTTATGAATAGAATTTTCCATGAGTTCTTGGATATGTTTGTGGTTGTTTTCATCGAAGATATTTTGGTGTTTTCTAAAAGTAAAGAGGAGCATGAAAGTCATTTAAGGGTTATCCTAAAAACCATAAAAGAAAATAAACAATATGGAAAATTCAGAAAGTGTGTGTTTTGGTTACAAAAAATTTCTTTCCTGGGTCACATTGTTTCAAAAGATGGCAAAAATTTTGATCCTACTAAAACAAAAGTTGTTAAAGATTGGGCATGACCCACAAATGTAACTGAGATTTGTAGTTTTCTTGGTTTGGCAGGTTACTACCAAAGGTTTGTTGAAACTTTTTCACGGTTATATATTCCAATGACTAAGCTAACTCGTAAGGGTTTTAAGTTCATCTAGACAAAAGAATGTGATGATTGTTTTCAGGAGTTGAAATGAAGATTGGTGAAATCTCTAGTTTTGGCACTTCCTTCCAGGAATGGGGAGTTTGTTATATACATTGATGCTTCATTGAAGGGACTTCGTTGTGTCCATATGCATAATGATCAGGTAATTGCTTATGCATCACGTAAGTTGAAATCTCAAGAGGTAAATTTCCCTACACAAGATTTGGAATTTGCTGGTGTTGTTTTCGCATTAAAAATTTGGAGGCATCATTTGTATGGAGTAATGTGTGAAATATATACTGATCACAAAAGTTTAAAGTATATATTAACTCAGAAAAAATTTAACATGAGACAAAGGTGATGGCTAGAATTAATCAAGGATTATGACTGTACAATTCACTACCATCCAGGAAAAGAAAATAAAGTGGTCGATGTTTTGTGTCGAAAAAGTAATACTTCATTAACCATGTTACGTTTGGAACGAGATCCTTTGGTTTTTGATTTTATGAACATTGGAATAGAAGTTGTTGGTGCAGTAAGTCCTTCTATTTTGTTTCAGGTATCACTAAAATCTTCTCTATCAGAAAGAATCAAGCAAGCACATAAGCAAGACAGCGAGTTGCAGAAAAAGGTAGAGGTGGTTCAGAAAGGAAAGTTTCCGGAATTCAACATTGATAATGATTGTGTTTTGAAGTTTTGGAAGAGATTATGTGTGCCTTGTGATTCCCAGTGGAAGAATGAGTTGTTATGTGAGGCTCATAGTTCGCCGTTTTCAGTTCATCCTGGCAGTACTAAAATGTACAGAGATCTGCGGGAGTATTACTGGTGGGATGGAATGAAATGAGATATTGCTGATTTTACTGTGAAGTGTTTGACTTGTCAGCAGGTGAAAGCAGAGCGGTAGTCACCTAAAGGGATGCTTCAGCATTTACCAGTTCCAGAGTGGAAATGAGAAAACATATCAATGGACTATGTTGTGGGATTACCGAGGACATCTCGAGGTAATAATACAATCTGGGTTATTATTGGTCGCTTGACCAAATCTGCTCATTTCTTTTATATACGAGATACTTCTTCCCTATATCAACTTTCTCGTTTGTATCTTAAAGAGATAGTCAGGTTACATGGAGTTCTTCTCTCCATTGTATCTGACCGTGATCCCAGGTTTACTTCTAACATTTGGAAAGGCCTTCAGAAGTCGTTGGGTACTGAATTAAATTTTAGTACAGCTTTTCATCCTCAATCAGATGGGAAGTCAGAACAAAAAATTCAGACCTTGGAGGATATGCTACGAGCTTGTTCGATGGATTATCAGGGATGTTGGGACCAACATCTTTATTTGGTTGAGTTTTCATATAATAACAGTTTTTAGTCCAGTATACAGATGGCACCATTTGAGGCATTATATGGGAAACGGTGTCGAACTCTAGCATTTTGGGATGAAGTGGGTGAAAGGAAGATGATGGGAACCGAATTGATAGAAGAGATGGCAGAAAAGGTTCAGTTGATTCAGAAAAACATGAGAACAGCTCAGAGCAGGCAGAATAGTTATGCAGATAACCGGAGGAAGGATCTATCTTTTGAGGTAGGTGATCATGTTTTTCTCAAGGTTTCTCCATGGAAAAGTGTGATGATATTTGGTAAGAAATGAAAGCTGAGTCCAAGGTTCATTGGACCATATGAAATTCTGGAGAAAGTTGGATCAGTTGCGTACCGAGTGGCTTTACCTCTGAGTTTATCTCAGGTACACAATGTTTTTCATGTTTCAATTTTGAGGAAGTATATGCCAGATCAATCTCATGTTTTGAGTCCAGAGGTAGTTCAGTTGGAAGAGAACATATCTTATGAAGAACAACCAGTCCAGATTCTTGACCGCATGGAGCAGGTTTTACGGAATAAGGTGATTCATCAGGTAAAGGTTTTGTGGGAAAACCATGTGATTGAAGAGGCAACGTGGAAATCTGAAAATTCTATGAGGGATAAATACCCCCACATATTTTGATAAATGAATAAAATTACGAAGACGCAATTCCCAAAAGTGGGGAAGGATGTAACATTCCAGGTAAATAAGGAATAAATGATTTTCATATTTATTAATATTTACGAATTAAATATTAATTTTAATTAAAAGGGGTTTCTACATTCGATATCGTACTCGATACGCAATGATGAGTTTCTTTGAAAACATACGTTGCACACTAGTAATAAAATAATATTATTTTAAATGTTAGTTTACATGTAGCTGTTGTATTGGCGGGAATCGATAGAAATAACTAAAATATGATTATATATGTTTTTAAATGTTTTTACATTTATCCAATTAATGATAAAGCCTTAAAATACGGAATGAATAAAATTTTAGGCGTATATGCCCTAGTTTTCACTAAAGGTTCACTTGTCACCGTTTGATGGTGAACCATCATTAAATATAGTTTTTTTCACTCTTATACATTCTATTGGACCAAATAAAACTCTTCTTAAGAATCAGGACATCAAAATTTACTTTGTGTAAATTTTTGGTATCTTTCCGATAAAGTTCATTTTTTTAATAAATAGTCTAAAAAGCTGTATTTTAATTCAAAACCTCTTTTTAATCTAATTTATTTATATGATTAGATTATATTTTTAATTGGTTTTAATGTGAAATTAGAATATATTTTTACCATTATATCAAATAGTGGTCATTGGAATTAATTTCACTTTGAAATCAGACTTAAACTAGTGTCAATCTTTTTATATTTATTGTTTCATAAAAACACGTTATTTTCTCTGACAGCGGGAATTAATTATTAAATTAATTAATGTGACTTATATGTTTTGAATTTTGTAAAATAGAATTAATTTTTGAATTCGGAATATCAAATATATCTTAGGGTGAATTTTTGGGATTTTTCTGAAAAACATCAATTTTTGATGACTAGTGAAACCACTAAGTGGTACTTATAAAAACAGATTTTTTCCGTTTAAATGAAATTTTTCCATCTTTGTGTTTTGAATTTCAAAAATCCGACATGCATGGTTGACATTAAGATGTAAAATGTTGTTCAATGGGATAAAAATAATTTTTTGGTGAATAGTAACTTATTAAGTTTTTAATCGTGATTAGTGGTAATTAGTGTAGTTTAAGATAAAAAAATGTTTTAATAATATGAGATGACCTAGACACATGTCATACCCTCATATTTTTGACTATAAATAGTCATTGTAAATATCAAAATATTTCCTACATCATAGTATTTTTTTTATAATTTTGAGAAATTAAATAAATTAAATTATTTTTAACATCATGATGATGCAGCGATGACCTCATTATTTAACGATTTAAATAAAATGGAAAGATAATGTAATATATATGATCTAGACATGTCCAAAACCTATTGGATGAGTGTATTTCGAACCCTTATCACCTTATACTCGAAATACATCAATGTGGAACCTCTTAAATCCGAATACCATTTTAAAATAAAGTACCTTATCTTTACATTCCAAAAGTGCCCCTCCTATCCTCTTATAAAAGGCCCCCACCTCTACCCCTTACCCACACTCCCAAAGCCTTTGGCTCAGCCAACCCCTGCCCATTTTGTCTCTACACTTCCTTTTATTACTCCTTGAAGCCTCACTTTGGGCAGAAATCTTCCCATGGAAGCCTTTGAGATAAAACCAAAGGGAGTTACCCGATTTTGATGTAGTGTCTTCACTTGAGTCCTTTTGTTTTATTTTGCTTCTCCAACCCAATAAACTATTTTTATTTATTTCTTTTGTAACAACTCCAGTATCTTAAATATACTAGGATGTTGTTATAAGAATTATTGTAGCTAAACTTACACACAGCTACATCTAATTGTGAAAGGACATACTGTTTTCGTGGATGGTGAATTTATGCCTCCCGAAATGATGATTGTTCAACATTCTTTTAACACCTCCAAAGGTGGCCATTAAGATGTCACTATATTTATATATGATATATAATATGTTTATATTTTCCTTAAGATTATGTATTTTTCATTTTGGGCATACCTTTATGGATTTCATTATGGGTAAACACGATATCTTCAGTTAAGGATGTGTGGACTACCGCCCCCTCAAAGTGAGGTGATTCGTTAATGCCATATGTGGGACGTGTAAAGGATGGATTTAAAGATATTATATATGATGTTATACTGGAATTATAATATACCTCTATATCATTATTATTTCTTTCCATTAAAGTATGAGATAGAAATGAAAGTAGCGTTCATGCGTACGTACGACTTACCGTCTCCATGAACAGTGCATTTCATTTCTTATCTCCAAATGTAATGTACTATTAAAAGTACATTTGTATAATGGATATATATAATGAATGATATATTTAAATTATTAATATAATTCTGGAATTAAAATATACATACCTCTCATTTAGTTTTAATTCTAAAGAAATGAAAGTAGCGTTCATGCGTACGTACGGCTTACCGTCTCCATGAACGGTGCATTTAATTTCTTACCCCTAAATGATTATGTAATATTATAAATGAATGTTTAAAACAGATATATATGATATATAAATCATGATTATAATTTTGAATATATTGGATACATGAACAACATTTAATTATAAAGGGTTTATTTTTGACTCAAGTACCAATGATCGTTAAAATGACCGTTATTAACTTAAATAATTACATAGTGTTCATGACATGGAAATAAGTGATATAAAAGGAAAAATGAACTTGAAAATGGTTCATAAACAAGTAGAAATTAACTCATGTTTATTATTCAGAAGATTAAAGAACGATCGAGTCAAGTCGGACCCGAGTTATGGGACTTCGTCTCAATCTCCTTTCATTGAGGGATATTTCGTTTTATACACTAATTTCTTTTATACGGTGTATAAACCCCTTTGACTTTTACTTTTATACAAATGGAATATTTTTCTATGAAGCATTTCACTAAACAACAAAAAGGAATGTTTTTTTACGTACGTGGTGACAATGAGATTTTCCGCCGCCGTGAGTATTATTTGATCTTTGGCTTCCTCAACAAGCCTTAATGTTTTAAAAATAAAATAAATACCATATACTCTTTTATGTATTTTGGTATTGAAAATGGTTTTGATAAAGTATTATATTATGATATATTGTGATTGAAATGTGGAAATGTTATCATTCCAATATATTGGTTTTATGTTTTATGATTTTATATAGGTACTTGGACATTTGAGGGGTGGTTACGTGATAAAACATATGATGGGTGGTGCCATGAATAACATGACGGGTGGTTATGTTATAACCTCCAATGCATTGGGTATGGAAGTCGGTCGTATGGCTATTCCATTAAGTATGTATGTAAATTGGTAGTATGTCTATTCCATTAAGTGATATGTGTGGAAGTCGACCGTATGGTTATTCCACTTAAGTATGTTTATGTCCCAAGTTACCTTTATATATGCTATGTGTTATTTATATGGGTTTTATGGTAATCCTTTGGATACAAAAAGGTATGTAATGATACATTAATTAGTG
Source organism: Viscum album (assembly GCA_963277665.1). Lineage (NCBI taxonomy): Eukaryota > Viridiplantae > Streptophyta > Magnoliopsida > Santalales > Viscaceae > Viscum > Viscum album. The sequence goes on along the minus strand of OY728128.1, from coordinate 406,747,107 downwards.
TGGAGTTTTAACTACTTAATGAAGGTGAAGGTATTACTTTGATAGAGTATACATGGTTTACTAAATGTTTGAAAAAGTAACAGTTTTCATTCATTGTGTATCTCTTACTGAGCTTTTTATACTCACCCCAAGTGTTTTCGAAATGTTTTTCACAGGACTTAAAGTTGAATAAGGTCAAGGATGGGATCAAGGGAATGTCATGCTATATAAGACATGTAACTAGACATGTTTCTTTTTAAGATTTTTTTTATTAATTTGGAAACTTAGTAGAAGTGTCTACTTTGTAATCTTTTGAGATGTAATAGTTATGTCCTAATTCTCTAAAACTATAAACCTGAAAAGATCCTCAATGTGAATTATTCATTTAATTCAATATTAAGTAAGTTTTAAGGTTGGGTCCTTATAAGTACAACTATTCTCTACCAATATAGTGTAATAAAAATTCCCCATATAAATGTATATCATTATAATGAGACATGATATATATATATTAAAATATTATCATTTATAGTTTAGTATATACATATCATGTAGGAAAACATGAAAACTCAAATGAAGAATAAAAATATACATATCTCAAAAACGAAAGGCTATCGGTCAGGAATAAAAAATTAAAAAAATGCAAGAAATTGTATTAAGGATAAAAATTAGAGGTAAAATGAGAGAATCACTCTCTATAGAACTCAACCAATGGAGATCTAGTATATTTCTTTATGAATCCAATCATCCGAAATACAGAAAACTTGTTCAATGTATTTTCTATTGTAGTGGGGTACTCGAGCCTCACAATAGTATAAAAATTAGTCTAGTGGTAGATGACCCTAAAGGAGGTCCCATACACATTCTAAGATCTTAAAAAATGTGGTATCAACTATTCATATAGTTTATCCTTGCCCCTTATAATGTGTGTATGGTGGTGTATTGACCCAATTTATTATATGGGGGATCCAAACATAGATATAAGTCCATTCCATAATGGATACTAAACCTAAATATTCTTTTATCATTATTACAGAACACCATCATTGACCCTTCAAATCTAAGAAGTCTAATATGTATAAATCACATCAAATATTTCCTCTCATACAAAATTGTATTAAACTATAAAATTCCCAATTAAAAGGAGTAATTTTCATCTTGACGTCCTAGTAAAGATTCATTTTACCTTGGAAGCTCACTATTATATTGTGACCATATTGGTTACTCTATGGTGGGATAGTTTGATGGGGTATAATAGTGAGAACCCTTCCCCCACTGCTTGTGAACTTCCATGTCCCCAAGTTAGCATTTTTTGGAAAATTAGTCCATGTAGATGCCTCTAGTTCTTTACACATACATTACTCCATAAAATTATTTTCAATTATATATCCTTACATAAGGGTGAATCGTTATGCCTACGAACTTTACATATGAGGTACACATATTTTGGTTACTCAAATAATTATTTCACGGCATCCTCTACCACAATATATCCTCTATTCCTCATTCAAAATATATAACATGATATACCTAGAACAATTAATCATCGCATAGGTTTAGTATTCTCATCCCAATGTCACTCCAATAATCATGGTATAAAAATCTATCTACATTAATCCTCTCAAAATAATGTTTACATTGTAATTGTAGCCACTAATTAAGGATTGAAATCCATTTAATGCCTCATCAACAGATTCCATTTATAAAAAATAACTCCATTAAACCATATCTTGTGTTTACATTATTACATTGTTAATAGATACAATGAATCACACTATGAAAGATCGACTACTTTATCAGTCTTGAAAAAATAAATATATACATGATTCCCATATTACATTGTAAATAAAAAAAATGGAAAGAGTAAAAATTTATGAATCATTGATATTAAAATCAATATTCATCACTGAAATCAAGTGAATAGAAAAACTAAATGGTTAGCTCAGATGATCATTGAGGAATATATATAGTGGAATCTACCATGTGTAAAAATGGTATAAACAATATAGAAGCATGGATAATAAAAGCACATAACGTTCAATCTGAGCATTAATTAAATTAATATAAATGGATAATATTTGAATATAAAATAAAAAAATAATTAAAAAATGAAATATAATTAAAATAAATTCTTTATTTTAAAAATTTTTTATCATTCCATCTCATCCAAGAAATCATGAATTTTACCATCATGGTCTGCAAACAACTAAATCAACCTTAATAAATGTGTAAATGTGAAATAAATACGCATATAATTTCAAAATATTTTTATTTTATGTCATTATTCCTAATTATCCATAAATGGGCCATCTATACCTAGACGCAACCCATTACACTTACATACAATTAATTACTAATATTTTAAATGACCATCCCAAGTCATTCTAATAATTTCAAATATGTCCGGTATGGAATAATAATATGAAATGCCAAGAATTCAAAATTATATACCATCATGATAAATAAGATAGTGGTATCAATTTATTATATTCCCATTAAAATAAATTGATATTTTTTAGTATAATATACTTTTAAAATGGCACAAAAATATTTCATTAAAAAAATCAGCTTCCATTATGAAAATATTTTTTTAAGTTATAAAATATTGAAAATTATTAATGAAAGGTTTTATTTAAGGATCCTTGAAAAAATTTAACTGAATATACAAATCATTTAAGGGACATGATGATAATTTATTTAGTTAATGTCATGTAAGTTAAAACATATATTTCTTTTACATTTTCAGAAAAATCCTAAAGTCCCATATTCAGAAAATGAAAATCACATTCATTTTAAAATAATTGGTAATAACATATTCATGGGAAAAATGACTTCATAATTCATAAGATAATATTAAAAAATTTCTTATGAAATTTTTAATAATATATGAAAATTTAAGAAAAATATTGTCGACCAAAGAAGAAATAATGTATGTTTTTGATAAAAACATTACTTTTCATCATTTTAAGTATAAAAGATTAGAAAGCAGTTCAATTACATGAAAATATAAAGATTAAATTTAATAGACTAAAATTATATATATATTTTTCATGTAAATTACCTATAGTTCTCCTTATCATAAATTAAATAATAAACAACCCTGAAATAAGAAAATATTTTAAATGAAATCCATGACAACATTATTGACTTCAAACCAATAACAATTTGATGAAAATTTTCATGTTATAATTAAAACACCATGAATTGTGATGGTTATATGATATAAAATTTTAAATTTGTAACATATACATCCCATAACATTAACAAGGTGTATAACATCAAATATTCCCCAATGATATAATATTGAGACCAAGAGCCTTTACCTCAGGTTGGACTTCCTTCATATGTGTTTGAATATCATGTATAAAAAAATTTATTCATTAAAAATAAATACCACAACCATTCAAAAATATATAATGATAAATTTATATGATTTAATTATATTATTTTATCACCAATATTTTAACAAATATTTATTGAAATCACTAATATAGGTTATAATTAAGTTGTTTAAAGGTATATTTTGTTAGATAGTTTCAGTCCATATACATTGATCATGGTTCCATCAACACCATAATTTTAATCTTTATATAAATATCATATAGATTAATTTTTCATATATATATTTATAATTATCCATAAATGGCATAGATTTCAAAAATAAATTACATTGTCTATAGAGATTGTAGGTCATATGTATGCATGAACATTTCTCTTCACATTACGATGGATTAAAGTAAACATAGATAAATAATAATTCATATTTGTAGAATAATTTTTATAACAAATATATAATATATACTCATTTAATCGATCCTTATTATCATCGACATAATATATACAAGGAAATCTAATCACATCGATTCATGGAGGTGGTAGTCTAGAGAAATGCACGAATGACATTATCATTTATAAATTGATTTCAATGAAAGAATATATATAATATTATAAATCAAAAATAATAAATATAAAATATTAAAATTATTTCCATATTTATAAATATCCAATTAAAATGGTTACTAAAAATTCATTACACTGGAAATGTGAAATAATAAGTCATACATACAAACAAGGCATGTTTGAAAATTATGTATGATGGAAAATATATGGAAAATTATTTATCCTTAATATTAATAAAATATAAATATATTTTTTATATTTATTAATTATTATATAATGCATAAAATAAATTTATATTAGTTATATGATGTAATAAAATTCAAAGTACTCAATTAAGAGTTTTTTTCTCTTTTTTGAGAAGCCTCATTTGTTTTATAACTTATGCCTTGAATATAATGACCCAGGTATTTGTAGAATAACAATATTTTTTTATTTATATTGATATTTATAAATAATAAATTATTTTTACATTAGTGTTTATTTTTTTTTAATATCAGAATCAGCATGCATCTATGTGTTTCATTCAAATCTTACTTTGCAAAAAACATTGAGTTTTACCACAAAATAATATAAAAATATTATAATTTTAAATGGTAGTTCACACCTATATGTTGTTTTGGAAATAATAAACAAAATTAAATATAATATTATTATACATAAATATTAAATGTATTTAAATTCATCCAATAAATTTTAGAGGCATTAATTAAGAGTGAATTTGATTTTATCCATGAAATACTCTAATATTTTTTAAGGGTCTTTTTACCATATTTTGATGGATTTTATTTAAATATAGTATTTTAAACTTTTATATGTTCTATTTTACATAATAAACAATTTTTTTAGAATTATAACATCAAACTTTTATTTGGATAAATTTTTGGTAATTTTTTGATAATGTTAATTTTTTAATGAATATTGAAAAATACCGCATTTTAGGTCAACACTAACTGTTCATCTTATTATTTAATATAGTTATATTATACATTATATATGTTATAAAGTTTAATTGGATTATATTTTTATAACTTAGTCAATTTTGGTAATTGGATGTAATTTCACATTTAAATTCGACATAAGCACATGTTTATCTTTTGATAGTCCTTAATTCTTAAAAACTCGTTTTTGGTTTTGATAATTGAAAACATTATTAAATTAATTACAGAAACATATGTGTTTAGAATTTGGGAAAATGAATTCCATATTTGTAATCATGATGTTTAAATTGTTTAAATAGGTAACTTTTATTTTTAGACATTATGAATAGAAATATCATTAATTATTTTATTTACCATAGTTAAAAGGTAACTCTAGTAAATAAATATAAAAAAATAATATTATAATAATATTAAACTACCCTAAAACATTTATTATTCCTATATAATGAGATATGTCCGATAATGGGAATACTTGGGTCGATTTTGGGACCCCATGGAGACACTTGGATGTGAGAATGACATTTTATATGAATTAATTTATGGTAATGAAAAATTTAACATAAACATGTATCTTTTGTTAAAACAATTGTTATATGGGGTTATATATGTGATATATTCTACTTTAAATAGTAATTAGAATTCTAAAAATATTTTCTACATCATTATATTTTATTTATTATTTTTATAAATCAGATTAATAAATATATTTTTTATTCAATGATAATGTAGAAATTATATTATTAATGAATGGTTTAAATTAATGAGATTATAAATATTAAAATAAATATATCTTCAAACTTTTTACTCCATAAATAAAATTTGGATGGTTATCTCTTGTTAATTTTGAATCAAGGGTGTTTTTTTAATGAATGAAGTTCTTATAAATTTTTAAAAATTCATGATATGAATAGTATAATGATTTACAAAAATGAGTTCTCAAAATAAATACTATTTTATAAAATGATATAAATGTCTTAAAAATATAATATTCGACCAAATGACTTATATAATATTTAATATGTCATTCATGAACCACTTTAGGTTTGATTGAAATTTTATAGTCACTATTTTAACTTATAGTATGAATATATAAGAATATATCATAAGAGTTAAGTTAGTTAACTATGGGTTTAAGCTAAAAATTCATGTTACATTTGTGACCAATAATTTTCTAAAACATATTGGTTGAGAGAATCACAACTCAAAAATATATTATATTGGGAATAAATGGCTTTGGGATATTTTAAAACCAAATTTAATTTTATAATAAAACAATACTTCAAAACATTAAAAATGTGCCCCTACTCCCTCTTAATAATGGGTATCACATCTTCCCATTTAATCACACCGATAAATCCCCATGGATAGTTAAAAATCTTCCCAAATAAGCTCCAAACATCCCTAACGTCCTCCTAGAATCCCTAACATGGCAATAAGTAAATTCAATAAATCCTTTTCGATAAAATGAAAAGAAGTTACACGATTTAGAGGTAAAACATTCACTCAATTTATTTTCTTTTATTTTCCTTCTCCACTCAATATACTGTTCTTATTATTTGATTATATAACAATGCGATATTTTTATTTGAGGAAGTGTAGATTTTCATCCCATCAAAGGGATATGAATCATTCATGACATACATGGAACGTATAATCTTTGGAGTTTAGGATCTTTTTAAACATAAATAAAATATGATATTATGTTGTAATTATAATATATGTATATATAATATAAAAATTAAATGATAGTATCATGCAGGTGTATGTGTGACTTTCCATCTTTAGGAATGGTGCATTTTATTTCATATCTCTAAATATTACAGACAATTCTAAGTAAATATATAATTGATCTAAATACATTTATATTGGTTATATATGATATTTAAATCCATAATATGAATATGGTGATAATGGACTTTTCACCAGATGGACAATTTGTAATTATAATAAATTTATTTTTTACTCAACTTCCAAAAATCAACAAAATGAGTGATATGAACTGAAATAATTATATAATTATTATAGAAAGGTAATAAGTTATATAAAAGCAATAATAAAATTGAAAAAGGTAATGCAGTATGTCTAAATTAAGTTAAGTAAAATATTAAAGAAGAATAAGGAACATACATGACGATTCAGAATCAATGTAAGGGTACTTATTAACCAATTTCCATTCTTTGGGTTAATCATAGATTTCCTTATTATGTTGTACTACAACTTTGTGAGAAATATATTTTCATCACTTATCTTTTATATATACTTGGATTATGTGTAATTATAGTCAATACACACAATCGATCTATTTTAATAAAAAAATTATATTTGTAAGGGAATTTCTAAAATCATTTTCCACTCATTTGGTTTTACACATACATTCATGATTATATTACTCCAAAATTGTTTGTGGAATAACTATTTATTTATTCATTACTTAATTCAGACATCCCTTTGTTTGGATATACTATTTTTACACATAATCACCCCATTGATAATTTCTTACATCAATGAACTTTTTATGATAAATCTTAACTCAATATCCATTCATTGAGTTATAAATCTATGTCATTGGTTTTATGTTTCCATGAATATGGGTGAATGTACTCTGATTGTTTTACATATAATATCCACTTATTTTTGGTGTATTTATGTTTTTAGCAAATAATGTTATCATTTATTTACCATTGATCTTAGGATATGATCTTTTGTAAGGGACATCATCTCAATATCCTTTTATTGATGAATATCTTGATATTGTGCCCCTTTATTATCCATTTTGTTGTATATATTACAATTTAGACATTTTATATCATTAATTATTGTATTCTCATCATATGTACAGTTTTTAAGGTTATACCGTAATGATTTTTATTCCTGTTTTTCAACTGGTAAAGGGAACTTTAACTAAAACATAGATTAAAATGTATTAATTATTTATTGTTTTAAAAACTTAAATATCATGTACGTGTTTCCAAAAATGATTGTTATTAATCTATTCACTTGGATATTAATTTTCTAAAATGTCACTTTATTTCAAATGTTTCAAAGTGGAATTGGACAATTTGGTTCAAAAGAATTTTTATTAAATGTTTTAAATGATTTATGAAATGGAATAAGTATTTTTATATCTTGAAATGGTCTCTTGTGATTGCAAATGAATTGTTATTATTGAAATGTTGATATTTGATAAATTTTATGGTTAATAATTATATAATGCTTCTTGGAAGTTTTAATTGTGGTTATGTGATAAACCAATGACAATTGGTTATGTGATAATCCAAATGACAGGGTGTTTCGTGACAAACTAGGTGAGTGGTTATTTTATAACCTCAAATGGATTTGGTATGGATGTCAGATGTATAGATATCCCAATTAGTGATATGTGTTAAAGTAGACCATATTTTTATTCCATTTATGTTTTTTATGTCCCATGTTGCCTTTATATGATATATATCTCTTTCTATGGGATATATGGTAATGTTATAGTTATAAAAAGGGTACGAAATGATATTATATCTAGTGAAGTGTTTTCCTTTCTACTTAGAGGTGAAAATTAATACTTTATGATAATATATTCATTGTTTTCATGATATCCCAATAATAATTGTTTTCTTTCTTTATTTATCCATTACTGATATTTTTATTCTCATCCCATGTTTTGAAATTTTTTACACTGGACATAAATGAGAATAGAGTCACATATTGTATAAAGGAAATGTTTTTAGATTCAATCATGAAATGATGCTATGTTTTGTTTTTAAGAGTTTTTGTTTGAAAAAAAATTGGTAGTGAGTAGAAGTGTCTACTTTTAATATTCAATGTGTTATGTATAATTTATGACCTATTTCTTTAATGATATAAACTCAAAAAGATCCTAGATTTGAAATAAATTCAAATTATTGAATAATCTTGAGAATAAGTAAATTTTAATGCTGCAACCTTATAGTTTATATCAGTGGTCAATTTAGATAATGCTGGCAGTTAAGTTATTATTTATGCATAAGTGACATGTTTTTTATAACCATAGTGTTTAAATTATTAAAAATAGTCATAGTTATTTTAGATAAATTGAAAGAGATTAATATGACATGAATAAGTTAATATTAATGATTACCCTCCTCATAAGATAGAATATAATGATTCAACTGATATACTCCCACTATCCATTTTTGTTTTTGTAAATGGAAGGATATAATATTCACAAATGTAACAATGGATGTGAAAGAAACTATAGTTGTTTTCTGAATAAGAAATCGAATGAAATTGGAACTCTAATGAGAACTCTTCTGGTTATTATTAACTAACTACCTGGAGTAATGATTGGCCACTTGAACCTTTGTGATTTTTATAAGCGGTCATATATGTGAGAATCAAATACCCATGCAAGATCAACTATTGATCATAAAGGTATGTAAATTCAAAAACCTAGGTATCAAGGATGTGGAAAGAAACACCTATGAAAATGACTAAATGTGAAGAGAAGATGTTATAGATTAGGTAATGATGGTTATAAAGAAATAACATGCCATGGAAAAAGGAAGTGTTCAGTTGAATCCATTAATGGGAAATGAGTTCATTACAAGCTATCAATTGAATGTTTTAAATGTGGTATGCATAGTCATTACATATTACGATGTCCAAAAAATATGGTTCTAGAATGGGATCAGTGGTACTATAAAAATATATGTTTTCCATTTCCTAATTCCATTATAATTGAGGATGAGGAAACAAAATATTTCCTATGAAAGATATGGATTATTTCTTAGATAATGTATTTTCATTATTGGAATAATAGAACATTATGCTTCATTGTTTTTGTACAAAATAAGTATTACAGAATAACTTGGTAAAAAATTGTTAAGTTATCATCAAGAATGCTAGAATATTACAATGTCTATATTTAATAAATTCAAAATATCTATTAGATATATTGTTGATGAAATGTTTAATAAAATTAATTATATTTTGTTTATGGGATTACTTTGGATAACTTTTATATTTTATGTGTAACCCAAAATATTGTTATGTTAAATGGTATTTTATGAAGAATTATATTTTATTTTGTGGATATAGATATAATGAACCATTTGGATTTATATGATCCATGAATTTGAGGTAATTACAGGTTATTACTTTTTGCAATGAAAATGTGAGGTTTGTGATAACATTTGAAGTTCGAAACTTTTATGGTTATTTTTGAGGAATTTATATCATTTATTGTAATGTTATAAAATAATATAGTTTCTGAAAAAGTACAACACAAATACCTTGTTAAAACCCATAGAATCTGATAGGGATACCAGAATCCCACCCACAACTGAAGGGTGGCAAAGGTGGGTCGCCTACCACTAGATAATGTGAATTCGTTGGTTAGTATGAATTATTATATTTAGATAAATTATTTTATATTTCAAGAATAAGTTTGTTTTTGAACATATGTTGTATAAAATTGTTATCTGTATTATAGGAAAATGATTATCGATTAAGTGATAATGGTTATTTTGAAATACATTATCTTTTTTTGGAATAGTTTATCCCTTGGGAAAATAGAATACTCTAGGATTTCATTTGTGGAGTAGTGGTTGAAATTTTATTTTGGGAAAATCTATATTTTTATTATGGAAATATGGAAATTTCATTTATATATGGAAATGATTAACCTGACATAGATAATATTTAATTAGGTTTACTACATTCAAGTATGAGACTTTAAGAGTAATCATTGTTATTTAAAGATTAATGTTATGATTTATGTGGATGTCTATGTGATCAAATCAATTTTTATATTTTTGTTTCAATGTTAGTTTGGATTATTTTGAAGATTATTAAGGAAAATGTTATATTGAATTTTCATTTTTGACCTCTGGGTATTATTTGTTGAATTATGGAGATTACTATTAGTATTTATTTTTATAAAGGTTTATACTTTTTTGGGATTATCTGATCTTGAAATAGATATATTGGTTTTGGTTAATGTATAATGATACGGTATATAAATAGTTCATCATTTGTTGATTATGTGATTCTTAAAGTGTTTTTTATATCTATTTTGATGTGAAAAAGTCATCTTGTATACTCATCATCTGTAGAAAAGATGAGTTTGTGGTGGAAATTTAGTAAAGGATGAAAGTCTACATGACATGTTAGTATGTTTCCTTATTTTCATAGTCAGGATAATAAATAAATTCATCAAATTTATTAAAATTATATTAAATCAAATAGGTTTTTATTTTACTTTTCCTAATAGGGAATCAATATACGTTTAATATATCACATGTTTATGGTCTTCTGGTAGTTAAAATTATCCTAACCATGTTTCCTATCATTCTCAATTAGAACATTACACTTAGTTTCTATTCCATATCATGGTTTTCCAATATGGAATCCTTGTATGTGTTAATTTTGGGAGATATTTTTACTTCTCTTTATTTTATTAAAAGTGATAGTTTTGTTGAATATTTTCTGATGTAGAATTTTCAATGAAGTTTCCGAGCCTAATTTTGAAATTGCGAGGACACAATTTCCCAAAGGGTGGAATGATTTAACGAACCATGTGTTTGAAGAATAACAATTTTTCATACTATTAATATTTATACATAATATATTATTTTCAAATTAAATGGGAATCTTTTTTTGATAGCGTACTCAACATTCAATAATTAATTTCTTTGAAATCATACATTTCAAAAAACTTTGAGTTATACCGAAAAATAATATAATAATATTAATATTTTAAATGGTAGGTAGTGCCAAGCAATTATATTAGAAAATATGAATATAACAAAATAAAATATGATTATAAATTTTTTTAGGTTTATTTATATTTATCCATTAAATTTTAGAGTCTTAAAATAAGAGTGAATCTGATTTTATGCATGAAATACTATAATATTTTTAAAAGGTTGTTTTATAACCTTTTAATATAGAATCCTTTTTAAATATAGTTTTTGACACCAAGGAATATTTTATTTGAAAAAATAAACTTCTTCTTTAGAAGTGGATTATAAAAACTTACATTGTATAAATTTATTGTAATTATATGATAACGTTCATTTTTAATGAATAGGGAAAAATACCGCATTTTATATCAAAACTGCGTTTTCATATAATTTATTTATATAGTTAGATTTTAATTTTAAATAGGTTTTAATGTTTAATTGGATTTTATTTTTGACATTTAATACATTTTTTGTCATTGGGTGAAATTTTACTTTTAAATAGGACATAAACACATATCCATAATTCGATATTTATTACCTCTTAAAAACCTTATTTTTGGTATTAAAAATGGGAATGAATTTTAATTTATTTATTACAAATTATATTCTTGAATTTGTAAAAAATTATTTCATATTTGGAATAATGTGGTTCATATTTTGTAAACATGTACATTTTATTTTTGGACATTATGAATAATAAAATCATTAATTTAAAGTTAAGAAAAAACCTAACAGAAACATGTATATTTTATTAAATAAATATTTATATAGGGTTAAAGTGATATCTTCAAATATTCATTATAAAGATAAAAATAATTATTACATCCTGTTATTTTATTTATAATTTTAATACATCAAAAATATATATTTATGACATAATGATGATGTTGTGATTACATTATTAATGAATTATTTAAATAAATTATATTATAAATATTAAATTAAATTAATTTTAAACCATTTAATGCTATAAAATAAATTAATGTATTAATATGACTTTTAATATTTGAATTAATGAACTTTTTTCTATAAATAAATTTTCAATGGATTTTTAAAAAGTCTTATTATGCATAGTATATAAATTTTAATAAATGAGTTTTTAAAACAAATACTATTTTATTTAATCATATAGAAGTACTAAAAATAAAAGATTCATAAAAATGACATAGAAAATATTTAAAGTTTCATTAATGAACCACTTTAGGATCTATTGGAATGTTATAAAAAATATATTAACCATTTATTATGAATATACAAGAGGGAACTATAAGTGTTAATTTTGTTAACTAAGGGTTGATGCTAAAAGATAAGGTAAAATATGTGACTGAGACTTCTCTAAAACCTACTGGTTGAATGGTTTTCAATCCAACAATATATTATTTTTGAAATAAATTAATTTGGGTCTTTTTTAAACTGAAAATAATTTTATAATAAAATAATACTTCAAAACATTCATAAAGTGCCCATCTACCTTCTCATAAAAGAGAATCACCTATACCCATTTCAGCACATATCTCAAGCCCGTTGTCTCGTTTAGAACCTCTCCATATAAGCTCCCAAATCCCTCTCATCATCTTATAATGATTTCGATGGAATGAAGATAATTCAAAAACAATTTTGGCTCTTATTAAATCTAGTTATCATAATTAGAGGTAACACCTTCTATCAAGTTCTTCTCTATTATTTTCCTTATCTACTACCTATAATATTCTTATTCTATAATCATATGACAAAAAAATTCCCAATATAATTGGATGTTTTTAGAATAAGGATTATAACTACACTTACATGCACCTCTATCCAACGTATACAATCATTTTGTTTCTGTGTACGGAGAACTATTGTCTCACGAAAGGATGAATGATTGATTTTCCCCAACCCCCTATCCTGGTGCAAATTATGATGAAACTATATTTATATGATATATTATATACTATTATTGTCTAAATTATTCTTTATTATTATTTCAAAACATATATTTATTATTTTAATGATGTGTAAACATGATAATTTCATTTGAGGATGTGCGGAATACTGCCCCTCAAAGTGATATGACTAATTTATTCCATACATCGAAGTTATAAAAAATGTAGTTAATGAGAATATTAATCAAAAATAAAATATTATATTATAATGGAATTAAAATATACTTATGTATCATTAATTTTTAAATCCAATAAATATGAGAAAAATGAAATTAGGGTTCGTGCATATGTACAACTTAGCGTCTCCATTAAAAGTGCATTTCATTTCTTATCTCAAAATCCTATGGACTATTATAAATTAATATTTACTAGATATATATTATATGTAAATCCTGTATTGGATTCTAATGATATTGGACTATTGAACACAAGGACAATTTTTAATTATAATAAGTTCATTTTTTTCTCATGTAACGAACATTGACAAAAATGACTGATATGAACTTGAATAATTATATGATTGTTATAGAAAGGTAAAAAAGTCATATATAATTAAAAATAAACCTTAAAAATGTCTTAAGAAATTATAAATAATATTATGTATGATTGTTCATGATGAATAAGGATCATATGTGACGATTCATACTCATAGTAAGGGAACTTTTTATCCCAATTTCAATTCATTGGGTTAATCTTCTATTTCTTGATTATATCGTGCTACTATTATGGGAGAAAATAATTTTTGATGACATATCTTGTATTTATATGTTATTTATTTGAAATAATATTGAATAAAAAAAATTCACCTATTTTATTTACAAAATGAACTTTTAAGGGAATTTCTAAACTGAATTTCTACTTATTGGGTTTTATGAATACATCATTAATTATATTATGCCAAACATATGTGTGGAATACATGTTCATTTATTTTTTTAGTAATTTAAAATTTACATTGTTTTGATATAATATTTCTACACATAAGAATCCCAATGATAAATTCTTACATCATTTATAAAAACATTGTATGGGAAATTTTAACTCAATTTTAATTCATTGAGTTAAATATTCATGTCATTGGTTATGTTTTTTCAAAAATATGTGTGAATGTCCTATGATTTCTTTTCACTGAATATCAACTTATAATTTTTGTATTTATATTTTTCACAGATAATTATCTCATTGATTAATCCTTAATCTAATGATATTATTTTTCTATGGGCCATAGTCTCAATCTCCTTTAATTGAATAATATCTTCATATTGTGCGACTTTAGTATCCATTATGGTGTATATATGACCGATTTGACATGTTATATCATGAATTACTATATTATCAAAATATTTAATGTTTTTAATTGTATTTATTAATGATTTTTATTCATTTGATTCCCAAGTGTTAGGGGATCCTTTAATTAAAACATCATTTTAAATGAATTAATTATTTATTCTTTTAAGACCTTTTATTTAATGTGAATGCTTTAATAATGGTTTTGATGAATTTATTCAGATGGACATCAATTTTTTAAAATGTAAATATATTTCAATTTTTCAAAGTGTTATGGAATAATTTTACTCAAAATAGTTCTTATTAAATGTTTTAAATTATTTTTGAAATTTATTGAGTATTTCAATTTCTTAAAATGGTTTCTTGTGATTGAAAATGAAATTTTATTAGAGAAATTATGATATTTGAATTATTTTTTATGTTACGATTATATAATCGTACTTTGAAATTTGATGGGTTTTTCAATGAAAAACCAGTGATGTGTGGTCATGTGATATACAAAATTACATGTGGACCCATGATAAACCAAGGATGAGTGGTTACTATATATCCTCCAATGGATTGGTTATGGATGTTGGCCGTATGGATATTCTATTTTGTGTTATGTGTGGAAGATGACTATATGGATATTATATATAAGAATATTTATGTCCTAAGATACCTTTATGATATATATGTTACATTCAATAGTATTTATAGTAGTGTTTTGGTTAAAAAAAGGGATATCCATTTTCTTATATTTAGTGAAGTGTTTTGGCTACAACTTATATATTAAAAGTATTACATTATAATAAATTAATCATGGTTTTCATTTTATCCAAAGAATAATAGTTTTTTTCATTATTTATCTATTACTGAGATTTTAATTCTCATCAAATGTTTTGAAATTTTTTTCATAGGACATAAAGGAGAATAGGGTCAAGGATTGGATCAAGGAAAATATATGCTTTTAAATCATGAAATGATGTCATGTTTTGTTTTAAAGAGTTTTTGTTTTATAAAAAATGGATACCGAGTAGAATTGTATTCCGTTAATATTCATGATGTTATGTATAAGTTATGGTCTAATTATCTAACTATCTACACCTTAAAATACCCTCATTGTGAATTATAGTCATATTATTGACTTATCTCAAGAATAAGAAATGATTATGGTTTGGGCCTTATATTGAAAGGATGGAATTTAGGAATGATTAGAATCTCTATGACATGGTACGTTATGATAAGAAAGTATTATGGAATGGATTGAATTATTTTTTAGGATAAAAACTTGTATGGAATAGGGGAGTTGATTTTCCTTTTTATATATTTGGGGATGCTCACTCTTGAAAATACATAATTTATAAATTATTATAAATTATCTTTTAAACAATCAATCTCTAAATTGATATATTTATAATATAGGTTGATTATAAGTCAAACAATTATCATAAAATATTGTTTATACATATCTTATTTTTTTACCCATTATTTATTTGTTTTAACTCTCTATTATCCTTTTTGACAAATACAACAATATCATGGTTTTTTACTTTATAAAGGTTGAGAATGTTTCTAGAAATGGAAAATTTTCCAATAAAAGGACTATGGTTGAAATTTTAAACCATATCCCTTTCACATGGAAGATTGTTATCTCTTTTATAATTTTAATTCGTTTAATAATATTATTTGTTATTATAAAATATCATTACTATCTATTTTGGATTTATTAATTTATATTGAATTTAATGTCATCATGATAGTTAATAAATTCTAATATAAAAATATTAAAATTTCTTAATATGATATATTAATATATAATTTTTTTGGAACAATGTAATTTCCCTAAATTTTATTATAACTATTATCATTAAAAAAATTATCTTATAATTATTTTATCCTAAAAATTAATGTGTTATTATTGCTTATAAATTTTATCTAATTAATAATGAACTATGGATTAATAATAAATTACCACAATAAGAAATTAATCTTCAAAATAAACATTTAAAACTATGAAAGACTCTTTTTATTGTCAAGAAAAAATTGTAAATATAATAATGTTTATAGTGTGACATTGGGTATTTATCACCGTATTAAATTAATATAAAGGCCACTATCAAAGATAAATATAAAAAAAATTAGAAAATGATTGAAATTTGATAAACCAGCCTCATCTAAAAGGATAAATTAAACTATTAATGAAATATTAAATCCTTACCCTAATGTTTTAATAATATTTTAGCCATTTTTTTCTTTCTGGGAAAACAAATATTTACCATGATAACAAATTTAATAGAAAAAATAAAAGGAAAATTATTTATAAATTTATTCATAATTATTCCAAATATCGAATTCAATTTTCACGATTCAGTTATTATATGTGGAGGAAATAATTTTTAATACAAAAGTGTAAAGTGTATCAAAAAAAAGATTATAGAAATATTAATTAATAATAAAAAAATAATAAATAATAAATAATGATATTAAGATAATAATCATTTATATTATATAAATAAATAATATTTTTCATTATTTTAGATAAAATATGAAAAAGAATGGGAATTATTAATGAAAATAAACTATAATTTTACCAAAATTGATATTTCCATTATTTACTATTAAATCTATATTTAAAGAAAAATACGAAAATTTCACCCATTGTTGATTTTGTTATGTTTGATTTAAGAAAATTATACATTTTATTAAATATAATATCTTAATTTGGAATAAACTAATTATAATTGTTGCACAAAAAAGTAAACAAAAATTTTTTTATGCAAAATATATTTTTGAATTATAAAATTATTTTACTTAATTATGATATATTATTTATAATTAATAATTTAATTTTTCAAAACCATAATATTTTTTCATAATGTTGTTAACATATTCATACACATGAATCAAATATATAGCAGGTAATAATTATATTAATTAATAATATATGAAAATAATTTCATGGTTCTGTAAGATTTTGATGTTGTGAATTATGAATGTTATCAAGAATAGTATTCTAAATTATTAAGTTTTTACTTTTGACCCCCTTAAAAAAATTCACCAACAAAATTTCATACTACCAATCAATGTTTCAATATTTCAAAATTTTATTGTTGAAAATTGCATCTAACATGGTTATAATGAAACATACATTAAAAAGGGGATGTGGGAAATATAATGGCTAATGAAATAAAAAATAATCATGTTCCCAGATCAGGAGAACATTGGGTAGAAGTTTATTATTATATAGGGAGTAATTGTAGCAGTACTGTATAAGCAAGAATTATTCACCTGATTTGGGCCTTCAGGCCACTGGTTTGGGCGTACAGGTATCAAGGACCTTCAGGTCATCAGAGGCCTTCGGTCCACATGGCCTTCGGGCCAATAAGACCATGGAGTGCCCAGTTCACACAGAGCAGGCCCCAGAAGAAGATCAGAGCAATATTAGCAGTCACCAAAAGCAGAGATAACTGGATTGGAAGATTGAGAGGGTATGGAAACCGCCATCGAGACCAGGAACTCTGCAGCTTTGTATAGGGAAATTCTATCCTATACCCAATGCATGGTGGGCATATAAAGGAGATTAATGATGTAAATGTTATGGAAATGTAGTTCTAGTGGGCTAGGTCTACGGGTCATGTAATGGGCAGGGTATGCCTCAAGGCCTTCATGTCATTTATTGCGAGTCATGTCCTGCCTTATGCCATTGGCCTACAGGTCATCTACAGTTCCCCTTCAACCCTTAAAATGCGGATTATCCTTAAATAAAATACAAAAGAAGGTCTTCGGGCCAATCAGGCCTAACAAAAATTTAATATATTGGTTAAGAATTTATCAATTCCCACTTTATCACTTACATTATTGAATGAGTTTTCCTGAAGAATTTCCCATGCATTATGAACTGATATTATAAATAAATGGATCCCCAGATCCAATAAAAATTTTCAATTAATTCCATAAATATATAAAAATTTACCCAAAACAAAATATTTCAATCAATATAACCAATATGGAGATATATAGTTCTGTAAATTCTATACCCACAATAATGAATCCAAAAGATCAAATAAAATCATTTCATAAATTGTTAACGATATGAATACTCCAAAATATGCATATGAAAATTCAAAATACAAATAAATATAAGTAGGGACACAAAAAATAAAAAATCTAGATAACTTTTATTTCAAAATTGATTAAAAATAATATATTACTTAATGTAACACATCAAAAATGTGAATACCTTGATCATATATTATCATAAAACTAGAATATAACATAAAACTATAAAACTGTAATGAAAAAAACATTCATAGAAAAATTAACTATCTCTTTGTTTTAAAATAATAATGAAAAATATTCTAATATGTTCCATTAATCAAAAAAATATGTATAATCCATCAAGTATAACATATACAACTTTTTCATAAAATCATTAATTTTTTCCATGTTCATCAATACTATCCCATTTACATTATCAAATATTAGTTATCTCTTTATCATAACTAAACATTATTATATCAATATCAAGAACATATAGTTTGTTATATATGCTTCAATCATGTGTTTTCAAAAAATATCCTCTTACAATGAAATAACAATATTTGTTTATCAGTACCATTCAACACATTCTAATAATAACGTATGGAAAAAAATATGAAATGATATTTATATGTTTTATGATTCTTATAACCATTATATAATTATATATCACCTCTATAATATAGTTATAAAATCCCACACATAAAAAAATTTATCCATCCACATCAATGATTAAAATGGAACGTGTACTTCTTTAGTCTAGAAGTTTACCCGTTAATAACAGAATCTTCTTAATTATCCACATATTCCCCACAAATAATATATTAATCTATAAATGGTATATTATAATTAAATTTATCTCATTCATTCATACTCTTCTTTTTTACGCAAATTTTTTTGATCAATTATATTATTTTCTCTATAGAAATCATTTTCCCATTCATATGAGAAATAATTCATGGAATCTCTATCCAAATTTTTTGACATGAAGGAAATTGACCCTTCATTACCCCATGGTCTATAATATATATAATATTATAGAAATAAATCCACATCTTTTTTAGGTAGTTAATTGATTAAGGGGCATTTATTAATCATATATTATTGAAACTGTTCTAGAATAACCAAAATATCTTTCACTCCAGTAGTCATCCCATTTGGTTACACATGGTAATAAAATTTTCCATCACATTCTATATTTACATGTTTCTTTATGGTTAAATGATTTGTTTTAATGAAAAAATATACTATGTCAAACACTTATCATATTAGTAAATATTGAAATATCATTCAATGTATAACTAAATAATAGAGCCAAATTTTCACTCTATGAAACAATTTGTTTATCAAAGTCTATCCCTGGTTATTATATATTAAAATACATCAAATGTTTCCATAAATAAAATGTGGTTCGACCAAATTATATCCCCTAGGAGAGTCAATCTCGGTGCATAGTAAGGTAATCCTCACCGTACACCAAAAATATTGTCGAGATATACTCGATCAACTATATTAAATTTTATTACCCCTGGATTCATATTATCCAAAACCAATTCCACTTAAAGTGCCTATAAAATTATTAATTTCTTTGAAATATATATAAACTAAACAATACTGAAATATTTATATATTTTCTTATACTTAAACTTATCCCCTTATTATATCATTGTGTTATGTTTCCTACTATATTTTTTCATATATCTAGTTATCGTTTTATTTATAAAAATTTCTATATTACCATCAATAAAAACACTAACTCAATTAACCCATAGATATTGGTTATTACATTGGTACAAGATAATAGGAATCTCACAACATATGATTTATTAGATTATCATTATTGAAAAAATAGTTAGATACATGATTCCTATGTTACATTATAAATATAATAAATAGAATGTGATACATAAATGAATCCTTGATATTAATCATAATACCATTCCTCAAATCACAGGTAATGAATAATAAATAAAGGGTGATCTCATATTCTAATTAAGGGAAACAAACAATGGAATCTATCATGATTAAATAAAGATTAATCAATATAGGTCAGTGGATAATATATACACATTCAATTCAAGAATCATTTCAGTTTAATGAGTTTCAATGGATAATATGATCATAAAAAACACATGTATGATGAAAAAAATTATATTAATAAATGAAATTCATAATTTTGAACATTAATTATGAAGTCATATCTAATATAGTATCTTGAATATTATCATTATGACCTCTCAACCAATAGATGATTCTTAATAAATTGTAATGCTTAATCAAAATACTAATATAATATTAAATTTCTACTATTATATCTGATGTGTCCTGTTAATGCATTTTGGGGATATCTATTACTAGGATACACCCAACACATTAACATCTAATTGAATCCTTATTTTTTGTATTATTAATATAATTGAATTTAGAAATTTCTATTATGTCTGAAAAATATTGTATTGAATCAAAATAATGAACGTTAATATTTCATCCTAATAAATAATATTGAAAATGATTACGGGTTAATTCATTATATATTATCCTTAGAAATATTTATCTGTGTTATTGTAAAAAAATTATAATTTTAAAATATAATTGGATGATTTCTTATTGAAAATTTCCTTTTAAATTTTTTAACACATATTTAAAATATAAAAAATTCCAAAATATTGATGAGTTTTTTGAAAAGAACCATCAAAACTGGTAAAGGATTCCTCAGTGCATTGTGTGGTCCTTATTATAAGAAATTTTTTTATTCTCCTTATGTTAAAAAAATTATTCCTTGTAGAGTTATAATAAAAAGTCCAATGTGTCTCATTTGTAAAATGACAAGATTATTACATTCAAACCATTTTGTAAAAATTTAACAATGGGTAACTATGACATTAAAAAATAAAAAGAATATAATAAAAAGGTTTTTTGTAATTTTTTTAGAAAATAAGGACATCGAATAACAATATTGTTTAATATAGAAAAAATATTTTTTTCTTAAAAACATTTCTCTAGATCATTCAATGTAACAAATTTTAAAAAATTGTACTATTTCATAAAATTTAAATGAATAAAAATATGTGAATGAAATGAAATTCTTTTTATATTTGTTTAGTATATAATTTCCCACAATGGAAATTCAAGCATAATCAATCCTGAAATAAAATGAGATTGTAAAACAAATAATCTACCACATTGGTGACATTCAAATTATAACCCTTTATATGAAATAATTTTAGTTATAACATAAAATAACATTAATTGTAAAATATTGATTATAGAAAAAGTTAAAGGGGTACAATATACACCTCGTAAACATAAATAAATTCGTGACATCAGACATCTCTTAATAAATTATTTTTGAGACGGAATACTCTTACCTCAGGTATAAATTTATTTTTAAATGTTCAAAACTATTATATAATTAAATTATAATTAAAATTTAATAACCATAATTATTAATAACATACCATATATGACATACTTATGATACTTTATCACACAATTATTAATTTTTTTAATAAAAATCACTTTGTTTATGATAACAAAATCATTTTTCAAGTATGTTTTGGTTTGGTGGTTTTGTACCTTGTCTATTGATAATGATTCCATCAAATAAGGAATTTTAATAATCATAAACACGTACTTTATATTAATTATATATATATTTTTATATTCTAATATAAAATTTAGATATGGAAAATTTAATTACACCATTCAAGGAGATGGTATACTATATATAGACATGATAATTATTGTGAAATTTTGATGGATTGAAAGAATGAATGGTAAATAATATTTCACCTAAAAATAAATTTTCTGTAATTTATATCATTTATATTTATCTAATAATTTCTTATTACAATCTATGTAAAATGGAAATTTAAAACTAATCGCATCACTACATAGAGGCTGTAGTATACTCATATGAAAGAGAGACATTATCATTTTCCAATGGATTGGAAGGTAAGAGAGAAGATATAATATTATAATTTCAAGATCATATCAATTTTATAAATACATATATAAAAACTATTTACATATTTAAAACCATCCCTTTAGAATGTTTATGTAAAATGAATTACACCACTCCTTGGAGAGGGTAAGACATCCGTACACACAAGTGATGTTTTCCCTTTTCAAAGGATGGAAAAGTGTTTGAAATTGGTTTTACGGTAATCAAAATAATATATTAATATTAATATGGTACTATATTAATAATTATATATGGATAATATATATCTATAGGATGTATTATAAGAAATATAGAAAATTCACTTGGTTTACTATTGTACCATGTCAATGAGAAGCCTCATTTTTCGTATAATTTAATAATTCAAATGATGGTATTATGGAAAGAAATAAATCTCTAATACATGGATAATGAGGATCAAATGGTATTTTGTTAGGAATTTTCAATGATATAGTCCTCAAAATGGGTGAGTTAGAGTGGAGAAGGGGTTCCCTTTTATAAGTGATTGGTAGGAAACTCTTAGAATTGCCTAATGTATGTAAATATTATTAATTAATTGGATCAATATTTAAATATTTTGATGATATAATTATTATATATTAAAAAAATCATATAAAATAATATTTTTACATATTTATGTAAATTGGTAATCTTTATATCTTAGTTTTACCCCAGTTAACCTTTTTGATATTTACAATGATATTAATGTTTATTATTATTTTAGGGTAATGAATGTTACCATAAAAATTAATTTTAACCATAAACGAACAATGCTTGATATTTTCAACCATATAAACTTCAAATTCCAATTGATATTATTTTTTAATATTTTTAATGATTTATTTATATTATCTTTTTTATAAAATATCACTAATGTTAATTTTTGAACTATTAATTTATTTGACATTAACGTCACCGAGATAGTTATGGATATCAAATATAAAGATGTCATGAATCCCAAATATGTATTCTTATTTACAATTCATGTATAATAATAAATGATCCATATTATATTACTATAAATATTTTTAATATCAATTATTTTAATTATTTAATAATTGAATAAATACTGTGTTGGTGTTTCCTAATAATTTAGGCTAATTGTTAAGTAAATAATTAATAAATAAATTTACAGGATAAAAAATATTTAATACTTTAAATAAGTAATTATATTTGAAATGTTCATGTGTTTATCATTATTAATAACATTAATGATATAAAATCAAGAGTCTAACATTTTTTAATTATCCATTTATTAATATAATATAAATACCACAATCAATGAAAATTGGAAAATGTTGAAATATTTTTGAAAAAAAACATTTTACTGGATGAAATACACTCAAACAATATAAATTGATTTTTCAGTCAATGATTAAATATTTCTCCCATTTATAAAAATGTTCTACCCATTTGGCACTTACCTTGCCTGAATTAGTGAATGGCCATATGTTTTATGTATAATATCTTAGTTGACTAGGCTGAGAGGGAAAATTACATGAAATATAAGATAAGAGACACAGGGCCTAGTAAATGACCCAAAGGCACCATAACCCAACTATACTTGGAAGTACCCCTTTTTATCATCTTCTTTATTGATTAATCATATCTCTTTATATCATGTGGATTATCAGCTAGCATTTCCCATTGAAGAGCTACGTGGTTCATGGTAATGATGGAGACATTCATACCCACTCTTCATTCCCAATTTGGTTATATCATCTTTCATTTATGTTACAAGCACTGAATCTTCTTCTAGGTCCTACACCTCTGTGGTCTGACATGATTACAGCTTGGCAAAGAGTCCCTACACCCCAAAGGTATGAGGTGGTTAGGGTTCCTGATGGGATAATGGCCTATAGTTGATCGAAGGTCCCGTGGATAATCTATCTAATACCATGGCCTGAATACCCAAATATGATGAATATTTTCGGATTATATAGTACTTATATAGTACATACTCTAGTACCTTAAAAAAATCCTCCACTATAATTTGATCAAGGTTTTTATGAAATATCATTTTACCCTTACCATGGTGTAAATTGTTTAGCATGTACCCAATTCAAAATGACCAAATAATGTACCATTTAGTAAATTACAACATCTTGATTCCATGTATGGAATACATTTTTCAATATACAAAATCTAAAATATTAATAAATCAATTTTAATATAAATACAAATGACATAAAAAAAATTATAATTGGAAATATGCATTTTTATTTCAAAAAATGGAATTTTAAGAAAATAAGGTAGGATGATCAGTCAATGGAAATTAATTATAATATATTTTATTAATAATTACATAATTTATATTTATATAAAATTAAAATAATGATTGTAATTTTTAATGAATAGAAATTTCAATTTCTTAGATATCGATATTTTTCACTATTCAATGAAATAAAATTCCTTCTAAAAAAAAATATTTTACCACAAGTTAATTATGATATAAAAATTTACAATTTATATACATTTTATAAAATATGATTATTAATATTGGAAAAAATATTATATCTTCCAAAGACAAAGTAAAATAGAAATCATTTTTATGGAAAACATATTTTTTATGTATAAAATGATCTTACTAAAAAAATTACTTATTTATTATTATCCAGTACAATAAATAAAAAATTTATACATATTTTCATAATATATTTATCCTTAAAAATATTGTCTACTCCAATAAGAAAAATAATTGCTACATTAAATAATAATATTTTAATAGTATATCATGGTTCTCTTAAATCTCAGTGGTGGATGTTAATAAAGCTATTAATCATAGAACTCTAAATTTTATGTTGTAACAAGATCTACCTCTAATTGTTAATTTATTGGTGTGTATTAAACATAACATGGATGAGAAGGTGAGGTTGAATAAAACCCCTATAATGACCCACTAATGTCCATTGGCTTGAAAGTACAATGATTCATTACATGGCCCTAGGAGACATCCCCAATATTCCAAAGGATGGAAAAAAATTACAAATAGATTCAAAGAATTAGGGGGAATTTTTAAACATTAATATATAGAAACAAAAAACCCGAAAAAATATCAACAATCGTCCCACTATATGTTGCATTAAATAAATTAAGACATTAAAAGTCATTCACTTTATAAAAACCAATCTACGTATGCTACAATTGAAGACATGAGAACATCAAACAAAACACCTGAAAAGAAAATAAATATACTCCAAAACTATAACAAGACTCCATGATCTAAAATCTATATTATCCAATATCACCATGTAGTGAAATGTATAGTGACATAGTGCTAATGTGGTGTGATATTTTAAATTTTCCCATGTCCCAAAATGTTGCATCAGCAAAATCACCAATGTCCCAAAGTAGTGGTGAGTATATAACTTAGTAGGATTCAACAATGACTTCCCTAATGATTCCAATATAATATAATGGTTAGAACATTATATATAAAAGTTTATATAAACCAATTTACCAAATACATTTTAACCAAATATAAACAAGTCTGAAAAAAAATTAGAACCAATAGAAACCAATCATAAATGAAACCAATTGTAAGTATGTTATTTTTCCAGAAAATATCTAATCAAGTATTAAAAATAATTTATATAGTAATTTTGGCATACCCATTCAATAGATCACAACACATCCACACAGACATGTTTAGTTTGATAGTTCATACTCATAATCGATCTCTTATCCAATTATGTTGTTTCCCAATTAACCATTTCCCTGATCTAGGGTCATTGACTTTATACCCCATTTGTACACATCCCTTATTCCGGGAACATCAATTATGAACACAAAAAAATCCAAATGTATTCCAAAACCATTCCAAATATTCATGTCAATCTATTTCAATAAAACTCTACATTTATTCAAATACAATGAATAAATCAATTTCCAAACAACCATTTAATTTCCATAAAAATCCCTTTTTTATTGAAAACATCAAATCAAATTCATTTGCCACAATACCAAAAAAATCAAATTTTTAAATATATATTGAAAAACCAAGAAAAAAATAACTTTATTCAAAACTATAAATTTTTCCGATTTCTAAAAATTACCAATCCATCACAAAAGAATGTTTCAATCAATTCATAACCATCCAATTCATAATCCTTTTATCAAATGTAAATCCATTTTATTTAATTTCAGTCAATTTTAATTATTGGAGTCAGGAAAAGAAGAAATCTACCTCCATGGTTTTGATGAATTTTGACACCGACGAAGAATGCTTAAGAAACAAGGGTGGATTCATCATGAATCCACCTTATATCTCTTCTCTTAGAAATATAAAGAACAATACTCAAATTATATGGAATCAAAAAACATAGTTCTACCCATAATGAGTGTAGATGTGAGAATCAAATATGATAAGAGATGTTGATCTGTTTAGATCTATGAAATCGATCAAGATGGCCCAACTCCAATGGAACCTACTGTTCATGAAACATCTCTAGAACACTCTCAGAACAGTTCTACCCAAACTGTGTCTCTTACTATTTCAGATTTGGCTTCTACTGCTGAGACTACCTATGTTAACACCTCAACCTCCAATGTTAATTAAATTGATAACAAATAGGAATCTACTTCCCCCCCTAATGCTAGAAGATCTAAGAGGAATAAGGATTTTGGGATATCCAAAAAAGGGGTTCTAACCCAAAACATATGTAATAAAAATCTCATATTTTGGAACAATCAAGGCATTGCCTACAATGACACCTCCACACCTCTTTGGAGGCTTTTAAACACTCATAAACCTCAGTTGTTTTCCATCACTGAAGCCAAAGTCAACTTCAATTCTAATTTCATGAGACTTGGCTCTATTCATTAAAATTTCCTAGGATCCTGCAAAAATGTTCCTCTGAAGTACTCTATGTGGATCTTTTATCACAATTCCCAAAAAAACATCAATGTTTTTAAAACCTCTGAACAACATTTCACCTATGATTTTATATGGAATGATCATCACATATTTTTCACGATGGTTTATGCCAATAATAGTTATTATCAAAGAAGAAATTTTTGGCATGATCTTCTTGACATGGCTAACTCTATTCACGTTCCATAGGTGATTAGTGGAGACTTCAATTCTATTCTTAGTCCCAATGAAAAAATTGGACCCTCACCACTTTTTATATCAACAAGAGAATTTAGATCTTCCATTGAAGATTGTAATCTCTTTGATGGTAACGTTACTAGACCGAAAGATACTTGCTATAGAAGAAATTATAATAAAACAATTGCCAGTAAGCTAGATGGGCCCTTTGTTAACATGAAGGCCCTGGACATTTGGGATAATGTCTCTAGTATAATGTTACCTAGACTCAATTATGACCATCATGAAATATTACTCAGCTCCCATTCTAATGAATGCAGAAATCCCCTTTTAAATTTATCAATGCTTGGCCTCTAGAACCTGATTGTGTCACTTTTATTAATAAAACTTGGAATTCCATGAATCATAATCATGACTCTATTGCCTATATTTTCAAACTAAAAATTTTAAAATAGGCCATCAAAGGCTGGTGTAAAACCAAGAGCTTTAAAATGGATTCTGACGTCACCTCTCTTGAAGATGAGCTTAATAATATCCAAACTTGTAGCACCAACTCTGATTTTAGCCTCGACCCTCAACTGGAGGTCAATACATCTCTTAAGCTAAAAACATTACTCACCTTTAAGGATAACATTTGGAATCAAATATTTCAGACTAAATGGCAGGCTGATTGGGATAGAAATACTATGCATTATAACTCTCTTCAAAGAACCAGAAAATCCAATTGACATCTTACCAAACTCAACCACAATGACTTGATCATTGACTCCAAAGAGGCCATCCTGAATCATGTTGTCTCTTACTTTAATGAAATCTTCAACGGACCTGAGATCAATATTGATCTCAATCCTAATATTATTCCCTTTATGGTGGATGAGAAAGACAAGGACTCTCTCTAATATATTCCATTGGAACATGAAATTAAAGACACTATGTTTAGTTTAAATCCAAATAGTGCCCCTAGACCAGATGGTTTTAACAATGGTTTCTTTCAAAAACACTGGGACATCCTTCGTTTAGATGTTTTTAAACTGGTAAGGTCCTTTTTCACTCACGGATATTTCCCTCAGTGTATCAATGCTCAATTCATCATCTTCATACCTAAGGTTGAAAATGCTTCTGAAATTCAACAATTTAGACCGATTTCTCTTATCAATACCCTCTACAAGATCATTACCAAAGTCATTGTCAACAGAGTGGTCCCGATTGACATCAAAATTTTTTCATGGAAATAGTTTGGTTTCATCAAAAGCAGATCCATCCAAGACTATATTTGTCTCTCCTTAGAATGTACCAAAAACCTTAATTAAAAAATAGATGGGGTTGTGTTGCTATTAAACTTTATATTAGAAATGATTTTGATAATATTGATTGGGGAATTATATTTAGATTCTTGTAAAAAATTGCTATTCATGAGATTTTTATCAAGAGAATCAAGACTTTATTCCAATCTGCTATCATTTCAATATTGATAAATGGAACCCCTCGCGGTTTTTTAAAAATTTCTAATAGTGGTAGATAGGGAGACCCCCTTTCAACCATTCTGTTTTTTATTGCGGAAGATTACTTCTGCAGACTCATTCATATTCTGTTCGATCAAAATCAATTGAAACCCATTCATGATTTTAGAAACCTCAATGTCCCCACTCACCTCCTCTATGCTGATGATATTATCTTGTTTTTAAAAAGAGATCAAAGGAACCTTCAATGTCTTAAGAATGATATCTCTCATTATGAGAACATTTCTAGAAAAACTATTTCCTGGAAAAAATATCATATTATTTTTGGAAAAAACATCCCTACTAGAAGGAAAACTACTATCACCTGTAACATTGGAATTAAAGAATGTTTCATTCCCTTCGCGTACTTAGGCGTACCGATTTTCTGGGGACGACCTAAATCCGGCTATTTCACTAATATCACTAATCAAATCATCAATCAACTCTCTACATGGAAGGGGAAATCCTTTTCCATGGTTGGTACAATCTATCTTGTCAAATAAACCATTGTCTCAAAGTTGGTTTACTCCCTCATGATTTATAAATGGCCCACATGCACGTTAATGAAATTTAATACCTACATAAAATTTTTTATTTGGATGGGAAGTATCATTGAAATGAAAATTATCACCATCCCTTGGATGACCTATTATGAACCTCTTGATAACGGAGGCATTGGCATTAAAAACATAAAATTGTTTAACGATGTCGTGCATGTGAGATTCACTTGGTGTCTCATTAATGATAACTCCAAAGACTCTAAATTTTTAAAATAGAGATTCCTAAATTAACTATTAAAATGAAATTTTAATTTCATTAACTCCTCTATCTGGACCTCCATTAGAAAATCGTATCAGATGATTATGGATAATTCTAGATGGATGGTCAGTACTGACTCCAACATTAATTTATGGCGTGACAACTGGATGGGTAATCCTTTGATATCGTTGATGCCTCCTAATAACACTCTTGAAGACACCAACCATACAATTAAATATGATATGCAACTTCATAGGCACGATCTCCCTAACAATATTGCCCATATAATTGAGAATTACAATTTCTCTAACTCTGGGGACTTTCTTGTTTGGGAACCTACTCCTAATGGCATCCTTGACTCGAAAAACATATATATGCACAATTTCTCTGGCAAGGATCCTAATTATAAATGGGTGAGCACATTCAATAAGACTTGGATGAGACCCTCTAGGTTCACCCTTATTTGGCGCATTGCTCACAATAGATTGCCCACAGAAACTTGTCTTCAAGCCTTTGGCATTCAACTATGCTCTAAATGTCATTTTTGTAATCAGCACAGGAAGGATTCTGATCAACATTTTTTGTCTTACGCTCTGGCCTCTGCTTTTTGGAACTACATTTTTGAGTTATTTAATTGCTCAAGGTCCTTATCTGACCCGATTTGTTTTATTTTGAAGAAATGTACTAAACATGAATCCTCTTAGCAAGTTAAAAACATTTTTCTTGCGGTAGTGGGGGAACTCTTACAGGAAATCTAGTATGTAAGAAACGACCTCATTCATAATAAGAACTCATTTAGTCTCAATGCAGGAATAGTTCGAATTCACATTGAGATTTATGAAGCCGCCTCAATTCAAAATTCTGCTGCAGTAATTATATTGGTGACTTTGAGGTCCTCCGACGTATCTATGCCCCGGGTATTTTCCTGAAGACCATGAACCACTTTGAAGTTTTCTAGCAACCTCCAATTCTGGGTTGAATTAAAGTGATTATAGACAGTGCCTTAAAAGGAAATCATGGACCTGCCAGTTGTGGGTCCATTTTTAGAGATTCTGCTGACCAGTACCAGGGTTGCTTATACATAGGGTGTGGGATTTCCTCATCCCTAGAAGCAGAGATGCTAGGAGTCATACATGCTGTAGATTTTTCTCTTCAAAGAATATGGTGAAAACATTTGATTGAGAGTGATTCTACCACCATTATTCAAGCCATTTGGAATGGAGTCATTCATCTCGCCTGGCCTCTCACTACGCTTTGGATGAATTACCTGAATTCGCTACAGGAAATTGACTACATTGCCACACATACCTTCAGTGAAGCGAATGTTATTACTGATGCCCTTGCCAAAAAAGGTGTTCACCAGAGCATTACATGGGGGGATGTGCTGCCAGCTGATTTATTTCACCTCTTTGAAAGAGATTGTAATAGGATCCCATCCTTTCATCTCATGTAAGCTTTTTCTACTTTAATTAATAAATGGTGTTTTTGTACTTGACAGAGGCATTACAAAAAAATGATGTCACTTAAAGCAACTTCACAGTTAGTCTGCACAGTTAGAAAAATTGTGCCCTAACCATCTGTTATATACTACCTAGATACACCCTTTCATGACATCCTCACATAGTCTCTCAAAACATTTGCACACTTTGGAAATTATCTCTTACTCAAACTTTCCATTTCATACAGTTTCTACTAGAATGGCCACACAGATTAGATAAACCATGCACAGGTTATAATCCTCTCCTTTAGCCACCAAAACATACTTAAATATAATCAAACTCACCCAACATTCCCTCTTTTACATTATATCAATAAAACACAAATAAATAGTTGCGTAACACAAACCGGGTGTATGACATTCTCCCCACCATTAGTATTTCCGTCCCAAAAAGTATAACCCCATTAATTATATTAATGATTTTGGGCCACTACTCTTTCATTTCTTTCTCACATTCCCATATCTCTTCCCAAATGTGACCATGATTCCATAAAACAAACACTAGGCTGATGATTTTTTATATGAAATACTTTATATTAACTGTCTATAAATTTATATTGAGATATTTTATAATGAAGAATCCAACTCTAGCTCAACGTTATCCCATCTAATCACATGGTCAGGATCAGGCTGATACATTTCCAACTCAGATACATGGAACACATTATGCACTGAACTAATCCATGGTGGTAATTACAACTGATATGACAACTCTCTGATCTATTACAGAATCTCGGAAGGGCCTACAGATAGAGGAGATAACCTACACTTCATCCAAAAATGATGATATCCAAGTCTTGGAGATATCCTCAAGAACACATTATCAACCACGTCAAATGATAATTACCATCAATGATGATATAAAAAATATTTCTAGTGAATTCGAGCCATCTCCATCCTCTTTTTGATTTGCTAGATCTTTTCCATTATTTCATGGACAAGGGTTGTGGATGACTAGTGAAGTCTCACACATTTCTACCCAAAATAGTAGATAACAACAATAATGCTGGTATACTTCATCAAATAGAGCCATATATATATAGTACAAAAAGCATTTATATGAGAACTGCACTATAGATAAGTGATCCTCCCATGAGACACCAAAATCCATTACATAAACCCACAGAATTGTCTTCCAACTTTTGCATCATCTTTTCAGGTTTCCCATTCTTCTGAGGATGATATGCCATGCCCATAGTCATCTGACTCCCAAGGGATTTTTGTATGGATTTCAAAAAACTAGATGTAAATATTGAATCACTATCGAACATGATTAAGAATACTATTCCATGTCTCTTTACAACATCGTGAATATAAATATTGGATAGATCTTCCAATGTATGATTTTAATAAATTAGAATAAAATGGGTCAACTGGGTAAGACGATCCACCATCACCCACATGATATCATGACTACAGACCATTATTGAACACCTATAACAAAATACATCACTACCTTCTTCCAATTCTACAATAGGATAGGTAAATACTACAACACACCTGATGGTCTTTGAGGCACTTTTTTCACATACTGACAAGTTAAATACTGTGAGATGAACTCAACCTCCTTCAATTCCCTTAATATCCAGCAAAATCATGCCTTCAACACCTTATACATCTTTTATGTTCCTTGAATTAAATCCCATATCGAAAGGTGGTAATAATGAAGGAGTTGTTCTAATAAATCCATAGGTAAATCTATTCAATCTCTAAAGCACAAAACATATCTCCCATCAAGTTTCCAACCCTCAAATGTCTCCCCACTATTGATTTTTGAACTCATAAATAGAAATTTTTATCAGTTTTTTTCCTACTTTACCATATTTACCGAATAAGGAACAAGCATATCCTAAAAGAACACTACAACATCACCTCAGTCTTGAGATTCCACATACATGTCGGTTAGGACTAACATCAACTGCCATTCATGTGTAGCTTCTTTCACCATCTGAGCAGATGAATATATACTTAATGCATCTTCCAATGAATTCCCTTTTCATTTTGTCTACATCAAGTCAAAGGAAAAAATTTGGAGATACTACATCCATCCCATTTTCCTTAAATTCAAATCATGCAGATAGATAATTTCTTTCAAGATTTTGTGGTCTATGAACATAGTAAATTTTTCAGTAAGGAGATAATGAAACATTGTTTTTTAGGAATCGACAACTACAGATAACCCTAAATCATGTGTTGGCTAATTCTTCTCATGAGCCCTCATCTACCTTCAACCATAAGCTACAACATGGTCTTCTCGCAAGAGAACATAACACAACCCTTATCCCAAAGCATCAAATTACACTACATACCTCAATCTTGATATTAGAAATATCAAAATTTGTGCTGATGATAGAAAAAGCTTCGGTACATAGAAAAACATATGCAATTACTTTGTCCAATTTAATGGTGAATTCTTCCTTGACATAGCTATCATTGTCCAAACTAGTCACAAGAAATTACTCACAATGTGTAAGTAGTAGTTATCTAGACAAATAATACTTCATATCTCGAAGACATTCATTGGTGGTTTCCATGAGGTAATAGCTTCTATATTTTCAATATCAATAGAAACACATTTATATGATATGAAATGTCCATGAAAACGTACTTACTATATCCAAAAATCAAACATTTGTAATTTTCCATACACATGATGATCTCTCAAGAATTTTAACACTGTTTTAAGGTGATCTTAATGGTCAGACCATGCCATTGAATAAACTAAGATGTCATACAAAAACACCAAAATTAATGACTACAAATATCGTTGAAATATTTTATTCATCAAATCCATGAATATTATTAGCCCCTTCATTAGACTGAAAGGCATGACTATATATTCATAGTGGCCATATTTTCTTCTGAAATATATCTTTGAAGTATCTTCCTTTTGAACTCACAATTGGTGATATCTTAATCACATGTCAATCATGGAGACCCAATGAGATCCCATCAATTGATCAAATAGGTCGTCGATGCATAGAAGTGGGTTCCTTTTGTTTATCGTAATTTTGTTAAGCTTATGATAATAAACCCAAAGCTGGATAATTCCATTTTTATTTCTTCATGAACATGTCTGGTGCTTCCCAAAGATATGTACTTTTCCAATTTAACCCCTTTCATTCCAGATCCTCTAACTACACATTCAATTACATTAACTCAAATGGTGACATCCAATAAGATGGAAGGGAAATAGGAATGGTCCTCAGAAGGAGATCAATTGTAATCTTTACTTACCATCAAGGTGGTATACATAATAAGTTTTGGGAAAAACATATGGAAAATGATCCACAAATATTCAAAACATATTTCCTATTATCTCTTACATTAATGCCGAAGTCAATGCTTCTAACTGCTAAAATATCATTCCCACTGTTGGTGCTAACAAACTTTTTTCACCTTTATTTACAATATTATCTACTCTAAAGAGATGCTCTATGTCGTCCTCAGTTATGAAACATAATATTACCCAATAATTGTTGATCTAAGCACTGAACATTGTTAACCAATCCATAACTAGGATTACGTCATAGACAACCATTTCCATCACCGAGAAGTCCAATTCTCTATTAGCACCATTAATTATTTTAACATATACTATACACACAAAAGTTTGACATCCTCTATCCCTGATAAGAGTTTAGAGTTTTAAAACATTAGTTATAAATTTGGACATTCAACATAGAAAATACACAACACGAGAAGCAGTGAAAGAATGTGATTCACTAGTATTGAAGGAAACATGCACAAGGTTATAATTCAATAGAATTGTTCCTCTCACTATAGATGATACAACCTAATCATCGACAACCATTTGGTCATATCCATACAATTTATTGTCACTTCAGTAATCTCCTTGTTTCCATGTTTATATTTCCATGGTTGATGAGTCGTTGCATCTCTAGAATCTTCATGTATATATCTGCTTTCCTAGTGGGACTTGTTCTGTTTTCCTCAACATGTAAAATAATATGATGCATGTGATAGCTGAGAAGTGTCTCGAGCAACCATCCATGGATCACATTTATAATAGTGCTGAATATTACTCATTTGATTATAGTTATAGCATGTTCAAGGTGGTTCCATACACTCCCCCATTATGTGGTCAAATGAACCACATTGAAAACAACCCGATCTGCTCATAGGTCATCAAGAAAGGTTCACTGATGCAACTTTCTGATTCTGATTTCCACTTAAACCTGGAAAATATGATTCCCTTTTCCATAAGCTCTTAGTATTTGAGTTCACACCATTTCCTGTAGGTATAATCATACCTCCTAACATAGATCCTAGGATGTCATGTTCAGCAATAATATCCCTTTTCAGCATATCTATATAATATGTAATACAGAGCAATGATATATTTAATAGAATCTCATACCATAGCCACGATTCAAAGATGTGTTCCTTT
The DNA here is from genome assembly GCA_963277665.1 of Viscum album. NCBI lineage: Eukaryota > Viridiplantae > Streptophyta > Magnoliopsida > Santalales > Viscaceae > Viscum > Viscum album. The sequence goes on along the minus strand of OY728128.1, from coordinate 406,711,165 downwards.
AAGGATTCCCGTGGCACTAACTCTGGTGAAAAGTTCACTAAATTCATGAATTTAGCCACATATTCTATGACATAGAGATTATACAACGTCAGGATAATTATGTCCATATTTTTCTATATTGTGAACATATGAGGGTAGAATTGTTTGTTGAACAATTTATCAAAATCCTTCCATGTGAGGCCTTCATCAAATTAATCCAAAATAGCTTAATCCCACCACTGGAATGCAAGATCCCTGAGATGATAAGACTATAACTTGACATTTATCTACGATAGTGTGATAATGAAATCTGAGATATGATTTATCCTACATAAACACACATCCTCATTTTTAGGTTCAACATCACCCCAGAAGTTATGTTAAATATTATTCATGAACTGTGTGGAATGATCCACATGCCTTGGATAATTCCTCTATTTCCCTATATCCACATCATGAAAAAGCAGGTAAAATATGCAGAAATGGATCTTGGTTAACCCATGGTTCATGTGAAACCAAATTCTATGCTACTTCTTCGGGTCGTTTTCTATGAAACCTACCAAGTTCCATTTTCTAAACCAACATCAAACTCTGTCATTTTCACTCTCTAGAAATTAATGGCTTAGCATTTCAAATTCTATCACATTAAATTTGACCACATTTTTTCAAAATAAAACTTTTTCTATTTTCAAAATATTTTTTAAAAACCTATTCTTGTTTATGAAAATCAATCCAATTCCCAAATATATCCCCATGATTTTTCAAAGTCATTATTTTGAATAAAAAATACAATATTTTAAAAAAAAACCACACTTTATAACCAACATAAATCATTCCTAGGAATAATGTATGCACTCGTATTAGGAATTCATTCATCTATAATTCATGTTATGCTCGTCTCATTGGTTGAACCCATGAAGATGAGATTTTCATGTCCAGGATGTGTCTCCAAACACTTATGTATGCAAATACTTAGTAACATGAGATTTATAATGAAAGGGTTATATATATCATTTTATGCTATACATTTCATGTTAGGATAATCCTACTATTTTATAATATTCCAACTAAAGGAATAGATAAGGAGGAATTTCAACTCCATGTCCAAGAACCCTAATGACTACTTTTTTGCAAGGACCGAACATGCTGATACCATTTGTAATGACCTTATAATTCCAATTGTCTTGAGAGTACAATGACTCATTATTTGTCCTTTTGTGACATCCCCATGATTCAAAATGCTAGAAAAAAGTGCCGCATGGTTTAAATGAATGTGGGAAATTATATTCCCATTAATGTATAAAAATAAACATGAAAGACCTTCCACAATAGCTCACTATATGATGCATGAAATAAAGTAAGACATTTCAAATAATTCTATTTTTAACAACAACAATAAGTATTCTATAGTGGAAGATATACCAACATCAATACTAGATGTAGAATAAAAATGAATAAACTACATGATGACAATAAGACTTCATGCTCTAATATTCCCAAGTTTTCTAAAGTGTCACGACATGGTGCTAAAGCAATGTGATACTTTACCTTTTCCCAAGTCTCGAAAGGTAGAATTTGAAAAAGCACCATCGTTTCAATGTATGGGAGAGTATATAACACAGTAGGGTGTCTCAATGATTTACCTACTCACGCTAATATTATATAATGGTTTACACATTATAAAAAATAGTTTATATAAAACAATTCACCAAATCAGTTCATAACAAAATATTATATAATTGAAAACCATTTAGAAAAACTTTCACACCAGATTAAATGAAACCAATTTACAATAAGTTATTTTTAGAAAAATTAACTAATCAAGGCTTAAAAAAATTCTTAATGTAATTTTGGAATACCCATTCCATATTACACAACAAACCCACACATGCATGCTTTTTTGAATGTTATATATGAATGAATGGACTATCATCCAATTACCTTGTTTCACAATGACACATGCCAATGATTTAGGGTCACAAACCTTGTACCCCAATGTTACACATTACTTATTTAGTTTCATGTCAATCATGATGTCACACAAAACCGCATGTATGCGAAAACCATTCAAACTAATCATATCAAACTATTTCAATAAAACATTACTTTTATTAAAAAAAATTAATTTACAAACAACCATTTAATTTCAATTTAAAATACATTTTTTATTGAAAACATATAATCAAATCCATTTTCCATATTTATATAAATCCCCATTTTAAAATCAATATTTTATGACTATGAACAAAAGCACTTTATTCAAAACATGAAATTTTCCATATTTCCACAACATACCAAACCATCGAAATGGAATGTTTATAACAATTTATACCCATTCAATACATTATTAATTGATCAAAAAGAAGATCAATTAAAAATCGTGCCCATCTATTCTACAATGTGGAGTCGAGAAATAAGACACATACCTCATAGTTTTTTATGATACATGAAACAGACAAAGAAATCTTAAAAAACAAGGTCAATCAGAGGAACCAAGAAGATATGAGAATTATATATAAGTAGATATAAGAAACCGATCATTATAGATGATGAAAGATAAGATACGTCAAGAATATGAGATAGAAACACAATGGGAAACCTTTGGATTGACTCCAAATATCTTGGGAGAGGTTCATGTACCTTCATGGAATATAAATCCTGAGTTATTGATGGTTTGGAGAAAAACAATTAGCCACATAGTGGTAAAAATGTGTAAGATACACTTTTTTAGATCTCATTTAAACCATCCGAACAGTTAGGTCACACGGTTAGACAAATCGTTCGCTAATCGTGTGATAGCTACTATCTAGGTAGACCATCTCACGACCTCCTCGCACAGTCTCCATAATTTTGTGATAGGTAATAATGTTATTATTATATTAGTACAGATTCACAACTTTTTTATAAATACACCTAATTTTATTATACATTTTTATCCAATTATACAATTTAATACTAGAATGAAAAACAGATTATTCTCTAATTTACATAGGTTTTTACAGAAGGAGGTCCATTAGTACACATAAAACAATCAATACACACTCTGGGGAGTTCATCCATGCACCTGGAGGTATCACTATACGTTCTAGGGTTCTAGATAAATTACACCAGCACATCCCTTGGGTTCTTGGGTAGTAAAAATCCCACTAACCCATCACCGGAGGTTCTATAGATTCTTATCAATAACATCGATCCATCCCAAAATTTATTGGGAGGCTTAATAAATCACACTGCCCCACATCATAAGTTATTTGGAGGTTTAAATGTTATATATCCCCACCCTACCTACAAACCTAGGGTGATTACATCAAACAAGAGGTTATCCCTTGTTATAGAAATAAAATATGGCACAAAACCAAGCTTATAACTCAACATCTATCTATAAAGAATGTAGTATATCCTGACCTGGTTTGATATATTTTCACCCAACTAGGTCATATGGACCCATCTCAACACATTATGGGTCCATAAATTCGACACAAATCAATCCAATACTTTTATTACATGGGAAAACAAAATTAGTTAACACACAAAACATATGAAACATACTAGAAATTAATATTAATAAGGTACACAAAAATAAAGAAAAAATTATCCATGACACTCAAATATGTTCAAGACCCCCTACATCAAACGAATTTTTGAAACTCTTCTCATGCCCATTATTGATTCTTTAGAATCCAATAGAATCTATCTTAATATATATCACTGTTAATTTAATTAATTTAATTAATTTAAAATAAAAGATCAATTATCATAATTGTCACCTAACTCACTTGGTATCCCAATAGAAAAAAATATCTGAGAAACTGGGTGAGTTACAAACCCAAATCACCCATGATCCAACACCATGAAAAATTCCAAATTTTTAAACCTGATTAACCAATCAATTTTACCACAAAAAATTACTCTTGCAAAATGATAAATAATAAATAATATATTTTTATGACATCATGATCTCTCTATGAAATGCCCACAAAATCCTCTTATTGGAAAATGCTTTCACCATGATCTAATAAAAATAATTTATTCGCAAAACACAACAGTTGAACTAACATCATCCAATAATGGAGTTAAGAATATATGGAAGGTGGAGCGGAGATATAAATGAAAATTTTCATTGAAAATGACAATAACATCATCTCCACCTCATGTGTGAAGAATGGGGTTCATTATTTTTCTCATATTCCCATCCTAGGAGGATAGTATGGGATTCCACTTAAAATTTTGTGGGGAAGAAGTAGGTAATTCACCTTAAATGGTAGGACTATATATCTATTGGAACACACTAGATTACAATTGGATGTAGTATCTTCAATATACAGACACAAATGGAATGCCTACAGTGCTTACCAACATATCGGTGGTGCCTATCAGCAACTTTGTGGATCTCTTGCTTCGTCAGAAACATAATCCACCAAACATCCCCAAAAGCTTCTTTTATCCCCTTAGACACCTACAAGACTCATAATAAGTATAAAATTAGTCATTAAATAGGTAAAAAATATTAGAAATCAATCCTAAATTCTAGTTATAAAAATGAACTTTCTTCAAAAAATTAATTTTGAAATTCCATTAGGATTTTTTCTAAACCACAATGACATGGGTCACTACATAAAATTTGTGATTCCTTAGTTGCATAGTTTCTCAATACAATTGAGTGTTAGAAGGTTCAGTAATCACAATATGAAGTTTGGTTTATTTTTTCTTAAAACCATTGTGTGTGAGGGATTGATGATCAAAACAATTAAAAGAGTGGGAGATTCAAATTTTAGACACAAATACTAAAATAATAGCACAATAAATGGGTTTCCTGCTTTAAATTATAAAAATGACGAGTCTTACATATTATTAATGGGTTTATTTGATAAATGTGAATCCAAGGGGAAATAAGAACTCTCATGAAGTTAATGAATGTATATTTTGGGATCCCTTTTTGAATTATTTCTTAACTCTATTAACAATGTATTGTGTATTACCTATAAAATTTATTTTTTCACTATAATTAAATTATTAAATTTTAGTATATTCCTTTTATTTTTATTATTTTAAGTAATATAAAAATAATTTCTTTATAAATTTAATGTAAATTCACCAATCATCTTTCAGTCATTACATAAGGTAATTAGTTTTTTTAGATCCTACCACAATTACAAAACCATAACTATATTCAAGGAAAATATTTTAAGGATTTTAATTAACTATTATTCTGAATGTTCTCTGGAAGGAACATCAAAGGGAGGATCCCTTGGAATTTATGGAACTGATTATGGTTACTGAAAAACTATAATTTCTAGATTTTATAAAAATATAATATATATTACTTGTAAAATTAAAATGAATTAATATACCCCACTAAGGAAACATATGAAAACCAGTATCTTGATGACAAATAAGATATTGAAATGAATGGAATGTACAAGATTTCCCATTATTGAAGGTTATAATAGAGTTAATTTTACCATGTTTCCAATTTTAAAACTACCCAACTCATTTTAATATCATAAGATTTTACCCTTGAAGATAATAATAATGTAAAATAAAATTAGATTAATATATACCTACATTGTTGTAAATGATTTAGAATGAATTTTCAAATGTCCATTATTTGAATTATTTCTCAATTCAATGGTATTTTTATGTGATGTATGTAATTAAAATTGAGACACTTTTGAAGATAACCCATGGGTATTCCTAAAATCTTTGGAACCGAATTTGGTTAAAATGTAAGAAGTTAAATACAAGATGAATATGTTAGTTGATGATATCATTTGATCTCTTATGACCTATCCAATTACACGGAAGTGATAAAAAGTAATGGAAACCAATAATGTGAATAATTAAAATAAAACATATTTGAAATAAAATACTGATCATTTATTTTTATGTGATGTCAATATTTTATATCATGACAAAAATATAAATATGTTCTTCAATAAGAAAAAGTCCGTAGGCTATGAAAAAGAAGTAGAAGTAACAATTTCAACTAGATGTATGATTCTATGAGTGGAAAAAATGGTTCACATCAAACCATATTTTCCCTCTCCTAAATGAAAAAAATAAATATATTTATTATAATAATAATTTCATGGTATAAAAATGGAGTTAATGTGACGAGTCCATATCTTTTTTAGAACCCAGTGATGGAATAGAAAAGTGTCTCATTACCAATAATGAGCTGATTCAAGGGTAAATTATTGAAAATCTAATTTCTATTCTAGAAATGTAAATTATAACAGTCATATTAATTTAATATATCAAATAATGGATACATTTTGTGAGAATAAAACAAATAAAAGATATTAAAATTGAATAAAATAATTTTGTTTTTTAATTTTATGTACTTACCAATGAAAATGACAAACTATGGGAAGTTAATTGAAAATAAAATTAATTTCCTTAAAAAATGTTGATGATCATGAAAGAAGAATATATTTTTCCTTGGGGGAAAATAAATTCTTCAAAATAAAATAAATAATGTTTAAAATAAAATGGGTTTTAAATGTGTCACCCCTTGTATAAATATAGGAATATTAATTTAATGCCCTTATGGAATATATTTCTTAATTCAATAAATTTATGAACAAACTAATTTTTTAAACAATGTATTAGGAAATGTACTTATGATCTTTAATGCTCTAATAAAGAATTAGATTCTAGAAATTACCCACATATAATGATTGATAGTGGTAAAACTCAATAAAGAATTTTCAATTAATATTTAAAAATAGGGTTCATTATTTATGAATTAAATTATATAATTTGTCTATATATAATGATATAATATAATGGTCTCTCTCAAAATGTATATTTCATAAAAAAATTAAATCCCTTATGGGTTCCAAATTTTGTTACTTCAGACATTTAAGGAAATAATTTTTTTGGTACAAAAAATCTATTGTACTTAATTGTTTCATAGGTATAATGTCTCAATACAACATCTCGATGAGCTATATGGTACAATGATAAAGAATTATTGAGGCATATGTGTGGTGAATATACTATGTAAAACCACCCACGATAATCATTATGTAAGGAATTTAACCTTTAGATAAAAATCAAAGAGTTTGGTAATCTATATTGGTACCATTGGCATATCAAACACCACTCATATTAATGTTCTTTAATATGAAAATATTTTTAATCATAATTTTTTTATAATTATTTCATTATGTGAGATTATTTCTAATTGTTCATTAAAAAATCATATATTCAATGTTTATGATTCCCATAGAAATATTTTATTTACCACTTCATTTTTAATTTTTTATGTTATTTATTTAAAATATATTGCAAGTGAATAAGTTAAATTCATGGATGTATAAGTCTATAAGTCACAGTTATATAATATTAACCGTGTTCACTATAGTACCACCAACTAGCTAACAATTCTCAAAACCATCAAATATAATCATTTCAAAATATTCAATTTAAAAAACATATTTTTTGTCTATTTTAAATTATTAGTAAAAATAAAAATACTTTAAATCTAAAAAATGTGTTTTGGACACTGAGGCACTTGAACATGTAAATATTAATGTTTTTTAGATAGAACCAAGTTTAAGTTATGGGATATAAGTCATACATATTTTTAATTGTAGATGATTTTACATGTTTTAAATGGGATAGTTTATTGAAACATAAAAATTACTCTTGTAATTTCTACATCGTATTTATCAAGAATGTTGGAAATCAAAGTGGGTATAGTATTTTTTCTTTCTATAATGTTGATGAGGGAGATAATTAAAATATTTATTATTATAATTATTATTTTCAAAAGGATATGTTAATAATTTCCCATAAATAACACCTGAATAAAATTGTTTTGTGAAATTATGGAATAAAACATTTAATTAGATTTCATAAACTAGCATTATTGAATTAAAAGTAGTTCAATATTTTTAGACTGAGGCAAGAAATATGAAACATATTCCATTATGAATGTAATAATTATATACAATCTTAAAAATATTCCTTATGATATTTGTAAAGTTAAATTACCTATGTTTGGTTATTTTAAGTTTTTTTGTTTTATATTTTTTTATTCATAACCATGTTATTTTTTTCTAAATTTGACCTCAAACCGATTGTTGGTATCTTTATTTAGTATTACCACTCAGTTAAAGCTTAACATGTTTTCGATAAATGAAAAAAAAATAATTTATGCATTAATCCAAATCAAATTTGATGAGATGTTTCAAAAAAATAATTTCGAAATTGATGATATTGAGGTCATCCATAATAATTTGACATTATTATAAAATTTGAACTCGTAATTAAATTGTATTATAAAAATAACCTTTCACTATACCCAAGGAAATGTACACATCTAAAGAACATCACCTAGAAAATTTCATTAAGGATTTTCATGTCAATAATCATACTATGTGTTAAGTCATAAATGAAATAAAACATCACACTATAAAACCTTATTCCACAATGTTCGTATGATTCCATTGTTAAAAAAAATTATGTGTTTCTCAACAAGATATTTTTTAAAAATTACATTATAAAATTAATGGTTTCTTATATAAATGAATGATGTTCGTCATATTATGATCACTAAATTGAACTATAGAAATAAATTAGATGATAAAGGTAATATAACTGATAAAGATGCCTTTTTTGAAGTTAATTTCTACAATTATGAAGGTGGAAATGATTATTGTGATTCATTTTCTCCATTATCTAGGATGAAATCTATTTAGATCTTATATAAATTCACCTATAAATTAAATAGTATTTGTTCTATAATGGATATGAATAATGAATTTATATATTTTTTAATTACTAAAAATTATTTTGTAGAATAACAACATGGTTTTGAAGAAACAATATTTGAATCACATTTTAGTCATTATTAATGAATTTGGTTGTTCAAAATAAACCACTAGGTCATTGAATGATGGGTCTGCCATATTTCATTTAGAAAACATTTTTTAAATATAAAATAAGTTTCAATAATATTAATAAAATAATTTTTTCATAATAAATTAATAATTCATATTTATGTTGAAGATCACATTTTTGGATTAACTAACAAAAATATTTGTAATAATTTATTAAATATATTATTCGATTAATTTGATAGGAGTTTTATGAGAAAAACTCAAAAATTTCCCTAATTTTTTTATTTTAAAAAATTTAGATAGAAAATTTCTATGCCAAATAAAATAAACTAATAATATTATATATTTTATTAAATGTATCAATTTAATGAGACTTGAACCCAAATGAGTAATATTTATAATATTACATTCCAATAACTTGGTAATATGGTGGAAAATAAGATTTATAGAGTAATGATTGGGAATCTAATGTATTTTACTCTAACATGGATGGAAATCGTGATTAGTCTATGGAATTATAGAAATTTTAAATCAATTACTAATGAATATATTAAAAAACCACTCAATTAGTTTTTATATATTTATAATTAAAATTGAATTCATGGGTTGTTATATAAAAAAGACACTACTTTTGAACATTCGAGTTATTCAGATGCAGATTTTTTGGTCTATAACTAGATAAGAAAAGTAAATGGGGGACTTCCCACCTACATGGAAAACCCCTTTTCTCATGGATATGTGAGTGGAAAATTTTGAATGATATTTATATTCATGAAGTGTAATATATTTTAGTGGGATATTTTTTATCCCAATAATATTGATTAAGTTATACCATGTTCCAATTAAGTGTGACAATACATGTGAGATTAAAATTTCAAAAAATCTAATTTAATACCCTTAGACGAATTAAATTGAATTTAGTACCCATTCTAAAAAACACCATTTATTAAATGGTGACATCATGCAAGGTTTTCATTACACTGACATTCAAATCGCCAATATTTTCACAAAACCCCATATAGTTGAACATATTTATTATATTACAGGAGTGTTAGGAATTACATACTTTTGAGTATTTTATTTTATTTTTGAAATCGTAATTATTTAGATTTAATTTTATTTTTAAAAATTATTAAATTGTATTAATTTCTTTAATAAATTCATTTTATTGATTCATATTGAAATCATTTTTCCATTTATTTCATTTTTTGGACATTAATCTATTCATCTACATTATTTAAATCGTTAAATGATTTAATAAGTGATTTAAATATATAATGTGATATTATTGTTTTTTTGTTTAACTCTTATATTATATATTCTGGTTTACCGTTTTACTTATAATAATATTCATTAATTTTGGGTGTGGGGAATCTATTTCAAAATGTGAAATTTTTTAAGAGAATGACTTGTTGTAAAATTTTATTTATGATTTTTATCATCAAAAAAGCAATTTAAATGGAAAATAGCTTGGAGTGTGCAATTTTTGGGTTTCAAAAGCCTTTTTTGACATGCTTAAATATATTCTTTTTTGATTTTTTTTAAAAATAATGTCTTATAAAAATATTGGTTTTATATTTATAATGAAATTATTTTTTTATCACTCTTAAATTAACACTCCTGATGGTATTAATTTTTTTCAAAATATATTTCTTTTCTCAGGCATGTAGTACCTTAAAAATAATTTTCAATTTTCATCTAGCACTTATGTTGATGTAAATGATAATATCAAATTGGAAGTGTAATTTGATGAAATTAATGGTATGGTAATTACTGGGAGAGGATAATTATATGAACGATGTGTTTAATTAACAACAGGGAAAAATATTTTTTCTTCAACTTTACAAAGGTTCCATCATTGTTTTATGATGTTAAATATTATAAAATGTTTTACAATAAATGTGATTTCAATGATAGATCTCATTTATGTTCTTAATTATTTTTAATTATCACGATGGGGATAACATATTGTAATGACATTAAAGGGACATTTATTTTTATTATATGTAAAATGGGGGGAAGATAATTTAATCGGAAGTATGTTTTTATTAAGTGTTGAAAATATTCATTAAATGAATTCTATATTTAATTGAAAAATATTGGCATTATTTTTTTTCATATCAATGTGAAATTTAGATTTACTATATTTTTGATAATTAATTTATCAACTATCTATGATCAGAAAAAGGGTACACTATTGAACACATAACACTCATAGGTGGTTTTAATGATAATAAAACACAATTCTGTTTTTGAAATTTTTATTACATATATATTTATTTATTTATATATTATAAATTTTACTATGATGTTTGAATATCTGAAATTATATTGAATCAAAATTTTCAAACATTGATATTTCATCATTTATTATGAGAATGTTTTCACATTACACAAGAGCATTCATTTTCAATGGAATGCTATATTTAATTTTGAAATTATAAATCATAAAAACGGGTTCATAGGTGAATAAAAATAATCTAGAAAAAATCCAAATATACCTAACACCCTTCTTATACATGTCATATATAATCCATTTATTCATGACAATGGGAAAGTAAAATATGAAAGGGTGTGATCAGATGAAAAGTATGGATAAAAAAGTGATATACATAAGCATAACATTAATATATGGGTATCAGATCTTGAGAATATAATTTGAATACCATACACAACATATAAGATATCATAATATAGAGTCATGAAATATGGATTATAAATTCACATGACATGAATCCTAAGTTAATAATAGAACAGTATCCATGATAGAATAATGGTAGAATAAATCATTGGTATGTGTTGTACTTATAAGTATATTAAATCATTTCTATAGCAGTTAGGGAACACTTCCAATTCTATCATAGTGGAATGTGACACCTCCCTATCGATCATAGTATTCAAGGATCACTTCTATGACAATAATAGTTGAAACTGTTGCCTACTAAACTGCGATCAGTCCCCGTTCAATTCATTTCTATCTCTGGAGATATAAATCATTACCAATTCATTGAGAGATATATGGGTCCACCTCATATCATAATAACATCAATATTTTTTTGTTACAAAAGATTATAAATCATTCATCATATAGTATTCAATGATATTTAATGGGTTTCATAAAAATTTCATCAAATCATAACATGTAGAAAATAGATAGGTTTCGAAATCATAGCATCATTTCGTCACAGAATAGCCAAGAAATAGATACAGGTTTTATAATAGTTTTATCATGTTATAACTCATGGAGGATAAAAGGTATTAAAAAAATTCACTAAGAATTCAAATAATGAATATTAATGGTATCTTTTGTTCATATACAGATTAAATTATTAGTTACATCAATAGATGTCATCTATGAGGGAAAATGATTTTTAATGATTACATGTGAAATATAATAAGTAAAATAACATTCCAATAAAAATTTATTTTTGAAACTAAAATCTTATTAAATATATTTTATATCCTTTTTATTTAAAATAACATTTATAACATATAATGAAATATTTAAAAATTCAATAAAACAATTTATAGAGATAAATATTTTTTCTACATTGAAAAACTCCATTAAAAACATATTATTTTAAAATTAATTTCATTGGAAAAAATCTTAATGACATATAATTTAAGGTTAAAATATGATTTAAGATATTATTTTAGAAAATATACTTTCTAATTTGAAATATTGTTTTAAAAAACATAAAATATTTTTGAAATATATTTCTTTTTTAATCATCTTTTTAAAATATATAAATATCCAAAATAATTAGGAAAAAATATCCCATGAAATTAAATTAGATAATATGTTTTGTAAACATGAAATAATTGAGTTTTCATGAAATATATAAATATGGTTTATGCCATGCATGTAAAAAACAATTATTTAATAAATAATTTTATTGAAAAAACATGAATTGTTTTAAAAATGAAACTAATATTCCATTTAATTTGATAATATAATCATAAATCTGTAAAAATGTCTTTCAAAATATTAGGGTAATAATAAAACTTTTTCAAAACATTTTTAGTAAAAAATGTTTTATAAGAATATGATTTTTCGTCCAAAGTGAGAAATAAATTAGAATTTTATTAAAAAAGATGAATGATTTTTTAATTACAATGAGTTGATAAATGGTACTATTAATATCATGAATAAAAATATGATAATAAAATTAAAGAGTTTCATGAAATATTAATAATATGATTTTATCATCATAAACATAATCATGAACAGTCCTGATAAATGATGCAATTGTAACATAAAATATTTTACAATTTCGAATCTCTAAAAAAAATTACGATGAATTAGAATGATTAAATGAAAAATAACATTTCATGAGGATAAATAAATTCAGGATATTACATGTATGTAGATCTGTTAATATACCTCATAAGGAAATATAAGTTTATAACATAACATATTTATCAAATAATGATATTTTAAAAAAACATTCTTTAAAAAAAAGACTCAAAATCAATATTACATGTTATAACCATCTATATAAAAAAATATATTATAATACTATTTATTTAAGAAATTTTATTACCCTCTTATTAACAATTCCATGGTAAAGTCATGTTTCGTGTAAAAAACGATTTGTTTTTTTATATGTTTTGACTTTTATTTTTTGGTTCTCATTCATTGATTTTGGTTCTATAATATCTATAATGATAACCATGATATAAATATCTTATATATTCACTATGAATGTATTTTTAGTGATCCATAAAATTTAGTGATAGATAATGAAATACACCGTTCACGGAGACGGTAGGACGTATATACAGATGAACGTTATATCCACTTTCCAGAAGAAAATATAAAAATTAATGTAAATAATATATTAATATATAAAACTAATTTTTATTCCATATTTATCTCAAATTTACACTAAAAAAATCCTTATTATCTTCCATGTAAATAGTTAATTTGACAGTTTTTTTGCATGTATTCAATCGTACACATGAGGGAAATCATTATATTCCCTTGAAATGAAAAGTTAAAAAGGAAAATATTATGTTATTATTTTAGAAGAATAATAATATCGAAAATATCCTATATAATCATTTAATATGTCAATATATATATATATATATTATAGTTTTTTAATGGTAATACGAATGACATCGGTTCTTGTGGTGGTAAGTCTTCCGTACTCACTAATGACTATTTCTTAGACCATTTTATTGAAGAGGAGCTGGTTGCATATCATGGAAATTAGATAAAGACGTTGTTATATGGAAAATTATTAGAATATTATATAATAATTTTTCAAAAATAATTTATGGATTTGGAGCAACAAATAATATAAAAACACTCATTAATGAATGTTAAATCTTCCCCAGGCAACCACTTTATGGATACATAAGTATATGTCTAATGGTTTATTTCTAACCAAAATAAGGAATATAGGTAGATAATAGGGAATTTGGGAAGTTATATTTTCAATGAATTTAGAAACCAGTTGGGTTTGATGTTCTGAATTAGAGATGATTGAGGTGGCCTTTTATATGTTGAGTGAGTGTCAAATAGCTTGAAAATATAACATGTCAAGTATATTAAAATATATGGTCCTAATATGTCCATATAATATAATTTATTCATTATTTTATGTCATTTTAACTCTTCTCTTTTTATTTTATCCACTAGTATTTCCATTTTTACCTTACCAGTGGTAATTATTTTTTTTCAGATTTTCAATATTAATTTTGGTAAAAAATTATTTTCAACTAATTCGATAATAAAAATTATTATGATTCAAAAAATGGAAACCATTTTTCTAAATACCACACATATAAATGGAAAAATATTATTGTTAAATTTATACCATAGATGGGATGAGAATGCAGGTTTTCAAAGAAAAAATCATTAATAGCATTAAATGTTTTTATATCAAAACTCAATATGAAAATTATTCCAATGGACAAATATATACTAATAGATATTTATTTTAATTACTTTTACTTTTAAACCAATTTTACTATAATCTATATTTATAAATAGTATAAAATTAAATGTAGTTTTGTGTTAAAATTCAGTATTTTTCACTATACCTCAAATATTGATTCAATTTAAAAAAATTAAAACAAATATCACAAAGATAATATGGGTATGATAATTTCAAAATTTATCTATTTTTATCATATTCATTTTCTAATTTTTTTAAAAAATAATTTTACTTCTATTTAAAAAACACTTAAAACATTTTTTGATAAAGTATTATTTTTGAAACATATAATGATATATCTCATATCCTATAATTTTCTTTGCTGTAATGTGTTTTCAGATAATTATTTATCCCATGGGTTTTCAGAGAGACATTGGTGAAAATAGTGTTTTAGGGCACGACATCAGGTCACACATGGTTGGAACAAGGTTAGGAGAAACCATGCGCTCTTTCCTAGTAAACTGTAAATAAATTTTATTTTTAATAATTGTGAACACATAGTTTGATAAAGCATGGGGGCTAATAGTCTATAGTGTTCCACTTATATAGTGAGGTTTAATAGTTTAGAAAACCATGCGGTATAACCATGTCAATTTCTAGGATTTTAAAAAGAAGAAAATTATCATATTTCTATCATTGATTTTATCATTAAATTTCCACCTATCTACCCCATATGATATTTTTATACATGGGAGCCTCCAAAAAGAAGTCATATAACTCTTTTGAATCAATGATTTGGTGGTATTATCTTTAAAACATCAAGGAATAATAAATTAATTCATTAACCCTTTATTTCTCCCTCTTTTTGGGTTAATTATTCACTCCTTGATTACGTATATTCCACTAGGTTAATTGAAATAATGGGGCCCAAACATGATATTTGGGGTAATGTAATTATGGTTTTTTTCTATAATTACTATATAGTGTCTTATAGTGGTATTATTGTGGGTATTTAGTAATTTTCAAGATTTTCCGACTATGAGGTAGGTGGTTCTAGGATTTTACATTATTATCAGATTTCAATAAACTTTTTATCTTCCTGAATGTGTAATATGGATTATTAGTGTGGTTATAATCATGTTTTTAAATTGTTTTTAGATTCGTATGTCATGAATGTTGGCTTCAAAAAAATCATATTCCTTTTGGGAATCATTCTAGTGCTTCATGAATATATTTTATACCTTGTGTGGTTGGATCAAATGGTTTTTTGAAATAGGTTTAAAAGTGGAAATGTGCTGACAGTGGGGTTTCTAAGAGAAATGGGTTTTTTTCATGTAGTATTCTTTACTGTGAACCATAAATTTTCATTTCAATGGATAATATGATTTAAATAATTCTATATAATGGTTTTGATTTTAGTATAAAATTGAAATGATCATTTCCAATGGAAATAGTTAAATTTTTAAGTGATCTTCTTTTTATACATCAATATTGGTTTCATAAATTTTTGAAAGTGGTGGAAAATATATTTACATATGGGTTTGGTGTGCCTGTGATATGGAAAATGGGGTTTTCCATGTGAACTTTAATAGTTGGATCAGTGTGAATTGTGAATGTAGTGAATTCCATATGTGATTTTGACGCTTGGAAAGTCTTTGTGATAGTGTATATTTTTGTTATATGTGAAATAGAATTTGAGCACAAATGGGAGCCTGTTTATCTAGGTGGGTGAACTAGAACTAGTAAAATTGCTTACATACTATTGGGGAACCTGGATTCATCTAGTAGGATTGACACCACAACACTAACTGAATATGTGATATGATTGGAGACCACTAGAATATTGGGATAGTATCCCATAAACTAGCTCGTGTTTTGGATTACTGTTGGTGTTGCCTTATTACATGCTGAACTATGATCCTTGGGATTCAATCCCCTATAATGATTTATGGAAGAGTTTTTTATGTAGTTTAGTTGGATTATTTTGAGCACTAAGGGATGAGGTTCATGGGGTTTCACTTGTGCTAATTAATAAATAGAATTTCGAATAGTTCTCTCTTTTAAAATGATTATTATGTTATGTGGTGATATCCATCAGTATACTGTAAACCTTTTGTGTGTTTTAGTTTCAATAAATCTTCTTTGTGAACTATTTTTTCCTTAAAATATGTTTCTTGATAATGTTTTCTTAATTCTTTCCTTCTGATTGTTTCAAAAATTATTATGCTGATTTGAATATTGATTTGTCTTATAATTTTATAGCAAGACTTCAATCTTTCTGTTAGCACCCTATTGCGATATAGATCACACCCAAAATAAACCTTTGGATGCATGAATAATTTTTATGTATAACCCAGGATAATGTAAGAGGTATCATGGTGGTGATATTGGATCTGGTTCCTAATGTCCCATGTCAGGCAATTGCTAGAGGTGGTTTCCTGAGGGTGGTGTCCTTTTTTTTCATGGTGATTTTTTGCTTGTTTTTTATTGCCTTTATTCTATTATTTTATTTATTGTTTTGGTTAAACTATTTGAACATTGAATCTAAAAAATTAGTGAACATTATTTGGTTATTGTAATCAGCAATTGTGATATTTATTATTGTTGGTTATTTATGATTATATAAATAGGTGAAATAATTCCCATAAGTAATTTTTCATACCAATAATCTATTTCTTAGTCCTTTGCTATTGGGAAAGCCCATCAGACCATGTCCCATATTGGATTATGTGTCATGTTGGATGTTACTCTGCTAGGGTTCATGAAAAAAATATATCAATTGAGGTGATGCTTTTTTGGTCATGTTTTTTTTGGGATGAGTCTAGAGAGACTAAATATTGTATTTTCATGCCATGATTTTCTAGGTTTGATTGTAGTGTATATCCAACACACTTTTTTGGAGGATTGGAGGTACCATTTGATGTTTGAATATGATTTAGCTTTTCCTCTATGTGAGACATACATGCTGCAGACTGTGTGTAGACACTAGGTAAGGGTGGGGTGGTTTGGAAGTTATTTTTATTATGATTGATTTCGTTATATTTTTTATTTATGGACGTTTATAGGATTTTTGGTTTTTGATGAAGACATTCATAATGGTTTTATTTTTGGTATTTCCATTTGGTTTTTTCTTATTGTAGTAATATGAATCATCATAGAATTCATGTAAAACCTGAGGAATTGGGAGAATAGAGTTCTCACTCAATTGTAAATAAGAGAATAGTGGATTTAAATGTTCAGGTAGTCCATAATTTGGTATAGGGAGTAGGTTATGGTATATCCCAGGATAGATAAACTGATACTGGTTCTAAAAAGTGCAAGATCATATGTTCCTCCGAAACATTCCTCCTTCTTTTTATTCTAACGTATATGCACATGAAGAATAGTAGGGGATTGAAACGATAGAGATGATATTTGGGTTTCTAAAAACTCCCATGTTTTTTAGAGTAAAATTTACTTCATTCATATTTGAAGGTCCCTATCAGACGTGGTCGGACTCGGTGGTAAAAGCTAGAAAGCATGAGCAGTTGGGTTGGAAAGAAAATACTGTATTTTTCAATGAGTAGTATTGTCCTATGATTTTGGTCTTATCTAGATCCCATGAGTTTTTTTTGAGATTGTAATAGGAGAATGGACCATGATGGATTTTTACATCCATTTATCACATCATGTTTGGTACACACCCAAGATCGTTTCCAATGACCAGATGAATGGTCAGAAGTTAGATATGGGGTTATAGTAGGAAATCCGTTCTCATGTCATATTTTTCAAAATGTAAACTTATTCTGAGGTGGAAGATCATGATATAATTTTGAAAATTGTTCATCAAATAAATATTGATTTTTATAGGGAATTTTTAGTTTTGGGATGTGGTTGTTTATCTATTAAAAAAAAGGAAGTATGATGAGTAGGGTAGAAGTAAGGTCGTAGTTAAGGTCATCCTTCTTGGAAATCTTCATCTGTGGCTTCTGATGGTGGGATGGTTGTGTGACATCAGTTGGGAAATAAACATAACAAACAATCTGTATATTCCCCTCCACCAATTCCTTATAACATATATAGAAATATAAGAAACTTTTAGTGATTTTTTCATGTTTCATACTGATATCAGAGTGTTGAAAGATCTTTAAATTCAATGGGTATTCCGTCCAAGGTACAATCATCAAAGAATGATGGCTCCTGGTTAGGAGGTTATAATGGTAGGGATGGATTATCTTCTAGGCCGAGTTAGATAAGAGAAGACATATAAGAAAGTGGTCTTCCATTGGTTAGTTTGTGAGGAGTAAACTTCATGTGGTTTTTTGAGCACTATTAGAATTAGATGTAGGACCTACGATAGTTTGAGGTAACATCATTGTTGAATATATATTAATTTTTTCTTTTTTTGTTATGTGTTACTCCATTTCATTAATTTTATACCATATTTGTAATGTGTTAAAAATTCCAAATTATCATATTACATATGTTATGGATTTGGTGATATATCTTCAAAAGAAGAGTGATCAAGGTTTCTGGTGTTCGTCTTGTGCATTCATCATATCAGGGGTCGAGTTAGAGTGGTATTTTCTTATTTTAAAGATAGAACTCTTTGATGATATCATTATAATTGATTGATTTATGAATTTTAATGTGCATGTAGATTTTTAAAGTTATTGAGTGTGTTTTATAGAATTTGATGGTAGTACCCAAGACATTCAAGGTTAGTCAGATCATTAGTTTGGATGTGTAGGACCTCCACTTCGAGAATTGTGAAATATTTTCTATCAGGTCTCATTGCTCGCATTGGGGGATGATGATGGTTCTCCTTTTGGCGGATTTCCTACATTGGTGGATATTTTACAAGATGTTTTTATATATGATTTCTCTAGATTTCCTCCATAATAGGATTTGATGTTCTATACTGATTTGGCACCCATAACATAACTGAATTCTATTCCCTCACACCATATGGACCCCACCTAGTTGAGTTAAATAAAGGTACAATTAGATGATTTGGAGTCCAAAACATTCAGTAACCCGAGTGTCTCATATATGGATGATATAGTTATATTTATGTAGATATAAAATGGATATCTCTGGTTGTGTATTGATTTCTGAAAGAAGAATATGTAAACGATTGATAAAATGTATCCCTAGTCCCGAATTGATGACTACTTTTATTAGCATAAGAAAGAAAGGCAATTTTACAAGATTCAAATGTGTTATGGGTATCACGACGTTAGATTTAGAGAGGCGGATGTTCTTAAATATCCTTCTGACAATGGTATGTTCATTTTTATTAATTGTTCATCCCTTTTATCTTGAAAATTCTATAGTAGTATTTCAGGTTATAATGAATAGGGTGTTCATCAACTATCTCAATTCATTATTCTTGTATTCATGGATGAATTACTGGTATGTTCAGGGACCGTGGAAAGGAAAGAGAGGCATTTGAGGATTTGTCTAGGCACCCATCAAGATCATAATCTATATGCGATGTTTTCTAAGTGCACCATTTGGATTAGGGATATGATGATTTCGAGCCGTGTGAACTAGAATAAAGGGGATTTAGTGGCCCCTATGATGTTCTGTGTAGTGATTTATTGTGAACCATATTATAATGTATGTTGATATGAGAAGTTTTTTGGGACTGGTGTGTAATACAGGATATTGTTTTGATAATTTTCTTGACATTATTCATCCATGATAGCACTCGCTCAGAAAGGGGTGAAGTTTGAATTGTTCCATGTCTGTAAAGATTGTGTTAAGGAGATAATGGTGTGGTTGTAAACAACCCATTTTTTTTCTTTCCATAACCTGGAAAATGATATGTGGTCTATTTTGATGCAACATGTATGGGACATGGTTGTGTGATAATGCAGGTGACCATGTGGTGGTTTATGGTTTACCCAAACTCTGACCACATGAAATGTGTTATCCAACCCATGACCTGGAGATAGTAGGAGTGACACTATTATTGAAGGATGTGGTTCATTATATTTTTTTTGATAAGTTTATAATTTTTCTAGATCATTATATTTGATCCTACATTTTCTCATAGAAATAATTCAATATGATGCAGGGCGTTGGGTAGAGTATCTTCAAGTGTTTAATTTTGATATAGTATTCACCCTATGAAAAGGTAATGTGGTGGAAGATTCATTGAGAGAAAAAATGAAAAATGAATGAATTGAATGAGTGTTGTGATATGTTTAAATTGATTGGGATCTTATATTATATGAAAAAGTAGACAAAGTAGGATTTTGTATGTGTGTTCTTGACTACTGTTCATCAGATACCTTCATTTCTATAGTTTATTCACCCAAAGAATCCAAATTATGAGGAGTGAAACCATTTTATTTAGATTCTAAATTGATGGAGACACCATGAGAGTGGTCATCATCTCTTAAGGGATAATTTTTCTTCCAAGGTTGTGTCGTGGTACTGTTTTCTATGAGGAAGGTTACGATACATGATATCCTCTAGTCACAGAAGTCCGTTCATCCTGGTGACACCAAGATGTTATATAATTTTCATAGTTAGTTTTAGTGTCCAATATTGAGGAAATATATATTTTATTTTTTATTTCATTGTTATACATGTAATTATGTTAGTGTGGAGCACCAACGACATTCCGGTTTTCTTCACCCTCCACCTTTTCCTACAAATACGTTTCATGAAAACACCATAGATTTTAGTATGGTAATACCTTTTCAAATTGAGGATGGAATTCTATTTTGGTATTGATTGAACATCTGGTAAAATAAAACCATTTTTCTTGGGATCAGGGGCTCGGTAAATGGGGATGTTTTGGGTCGATTGTGTGTTCTTATGGTAATAAGGATTATAGTGTCCTATCTGTAATTAGATTTGATAGGGTCCCATGTTTTTCCTCTAGGTTTTTGGAATTAGTTTATAGGCAATGGGGTCTAGGTCGATTTGAGTATTCATACCATGCTCAATTTGGTTGTTTGATGGATCGAGAAAATCATACACTAGAAGAAAAGATCTGGACATTGTTTTTGTATTTCATATGTTTTTGGGATATCCATTTGGGTTTGGTTGAGTTTTCATATATGAATAGTTACAAATTCTCAACGGGAATGCCTCCTTTTATGTTCATTTTGGGCAAACATGTTTTTCTCCTTTTTGTTGGGATGATGTGGGTGAGACCTCGTTATTGGGACCAAAGCATATGAAGGATACATCTGATAAAGTTATTTGAATTAGGATTTTTCTTTTAATGATAATGATTTTTTATAAATATTATGTCGATATGAGGCTCTAATATTTTGAGTTTTTTATGTGGATGAATGGGTGTTCCAAAATGGATAACCTCTCATAGGTCAAAATCATCTTGGTAGGATGGAGAATCTCACACTGAGGAATGTCATAACTTTTTAGATTATAAAGCGGATTGGTAATGTACAATATATGTTAGCTTCACCTTCTAAGTTGACATTAATTCAAGATTTTTCCCATGATTCTGAGTTGAAAATATATAATATGGATCTGTCCCATGTGTTGAATTTGGAAGAGTTGGTCTGAGAACCTGATTTTTTTTATGTTTGAGCAGCTGGTATGGATTGTAGATTCTCATGAGAAATTTTATATTGGGAAGTATATTCCATTTTTATGGGTTATATGGATGAATGGTTTTGATGGTAATGATACATGGGGGTATAATTCTTTGAAGTAGGAGGAGTATCTATTTCTTCAATTAGATCAAGCTTTTAGTTGACATTATAGGGTTCAATGATTTTAATGGTGGGGATAATTTTTATATCTGTGTGTTTTATTTGAGCAAATTTTTTTTTATATTCAGTAGCTTATTTCTCAATTATGGGTTTTAAAAATTTGTGTGAAAATGGATTTTCTTGGGGCTTGAATGAAAGTGGAAAATAGTTGGATCACGATTATGGGGAACAATATGCCCTTTCTTCAAAAGTAGAAAATGTTAATTGTGGACATTGGTGACCACACTATTATCACACTATTTTGAAAGATGTATAGTATAGGTGTCTAGAAATTTTCTCGATACTAGTGACGGATCACAGTTTACACATAGTGTGGTAAACTATCTTGCCTAACCATGAGACTATTCCATGTAATTAAAAAGTCAAAATTACCCTATTTCCATCTTCAATTTAAACTTTAAATATCCTCCCATCAACCCCATTCATGTTTTGTAGCCATGGAATCCTATTATAAAAATTATTTTACTTCATAAGAAACAATATTTTGTTGGATTTAGACTTCTAACATCAAAGAATCGTCATGTAAGTCATTCCTCATTTAATTTCATCATGTTTATAGTGTTATTATTCCCCCCTTCTTATGTTCTTATTTTTCACAGGATTACCTGTCCTAATGAAGTTCTGATCATGGTAGGTGGGGTGAAATCATGATGGTTGCTCTTTGATCAACACCTTATAGGGTCTTTTGGATGAACAATTTTGGTTTTCCAACTCTTTTTAGAAGATTACATGTTTTATTTTTGTGGTTCCATTATTTTATATTATTATATTATTTTGAGTTTCTTGATTACTTATAAAGGTGATCTACGGATTATTTTTTGGTGATATTCATATTTTGGAAATTTTTTGTGGTTTATATGTGAAGAATGGTTTTTGGAGAAAATAAATTGGTTATAGTTCTCATGTGAATCGTTTTAGTGCTTCTTTAATAATTTTTATTCCATCTGTGGAAGTTTTTTTCAAATAGATTTATAGGTGATAATTTTTTGAATAATATTTTTTCATTATAAATGTGTGGTTTCATCTTGTTAGATTCATTATTAAGAAACATAAATATGTGTTTGAATTGTGAAACTGATGTGAAGCATGCTATAAAATGGGTTTTATGAGAGTAAAAATTTTAATGGGGCATCACCAATGGAAATTGTTGCATTTATTATGTTCTATTGTTTTTATATTTTACAATGGGATTCATAAATTGTTATATTTGTGTTAAATTTTTCTCCAAATTGTTTTTGTGTGTGTGTAAAATGGGATGTGTTTTTTTATTGAAAATAATTGTTTCCATGTTTTCTCTGATCGTTGGATCCATGTGAATATTGAACAATTTTATTTCCTTGTGATGTTTTGTTTCTTAGAATGTGTATTTTAATTTTTTGATTTATGTGATATATTAAATGAATTATGAGATCAAATGGAATCCTAGGATTCCAGGTGGGTGAACTAGAACTAGTGTTATAATTTACATGCTATTGGTGAGGACCATATTTATCAAGAATGATTGAAATTACTACAATAGATAAACATGTGATATGATTAGAGAACACTAGACCATTAGGATGGGATTCCCTCTAGTTTATCATTCTTGAGAAAGGTGCTGGTATTGTATTATGATTGGGAGACTTCTAGAAATTAGGATGTATTCCCTTATAGTACCACAAGCATGGGAACATTGTTGGTAGTTTAGTTTAAGGATTATGATCATCAAGGTATGGGGTTCATAGGATCCCACTAATTATAGTTACCTATAAGTAATTTCTAAGGATATCTCTTGTAACATGATTCTATTGTGGTGTGGTTCTAGTTGTAAATTTATGCTAGACATTATGTAATTTTTTATAAAAATAATTCTTGTTTTTGTCAAAGGATTTCTGTAAAAATATTTTATTAAGAGAAGTATAAGAAATTTTTTTCCCTAACCAAGTATAAAATATTCATATGTAAATGTACATGTTTATTTTTCTTCTAATGATATATAATGGAATATTTATTTTGGGTGGCATCTAACTAGGTTTATTCTAATACCCTATATACATCTTCAAGTTTATGTAGAATTTTTTATGTATGGACTATGTAAAGGAATGATTTATCATAGTGGTGATTGTGGATCTGATTTCTAGTGTTCTAATTCATACTTCTGTTGGAGGTAGTGGATTGAGGGTGATTTCCATCTTGTTGTACTAAGGTTTTTGGGATGGTTTTGTTTTCTCAATTCAATTATTTTACTATAGTTTTGGTTTAACTTGCATATCATTGAATTTAAATATTTCTGGTACCTCGTTTGTTTATAGTTATAATTAAATTTGATGTTTATTATTATTTTTTTGTTTTTGAGTATCTAAATGGGTGAAATCATTCACAAAGTTTATCTTTGATACCCATGATCTAGTTTCCATCCCATGGATATTTGCAATTCACATTGGTCCATGCCAAAAATCATGTTGGGTATCAGGATTAATGGAACTCCATCTGGGTTCGTGATACATTACCAAAAATGATGTATTTTACTATTAATATGATTTCATTATATTAAAAAATCATACATAATATTTAATAATTAGTTATTACTATTGATAAATTTATGTTTATAAACATATTAATAATGGATATATGTAAATCATAATATTAATGACATGACACTATTTGTTAATGCTTAGTGTATCATTGGACAGAAGTTATCTACTAAATTTATTATATTCAAAAAATATTAAGTTAGAAAAACATGGGTTGTTACATTCTACCACTGATACATAGAATTTCTCCCTTGAAACTAATCAATATGATACAGTTAAATGAGGATACTTACACCATGTCATATCCTCAGGTTTCCACGTAGATTCATTAAGCTGGTGGTTTCTCCAAAATCTGATGACCATGTTAATTGTCTCATTTTGTCAAAATTTATTAGTACATTCAAAAATATCCATCAGTTATTCTTCATAAAAATGACATTCTATATTGATATTAAATTTTAGTTTATTACATGTAAATTTTTAGGTATTAAATTCCACATTTTATGTGTATGTAATATATCATGGACTTTAGAGAGTTTTGGCTGAAGTACCAACTGATAGGATACCATCTTGAAACAATCAACAATTTAAAAGGGAGAAATATACATATGGATTAGTTTATATTAATAATATAATCTCATAACATTCTTCTATGAAGAGATTTTTTAAAACACCTTATCATAATATTTATATCTAGATCACATTGATGATTGTCAACATAATGTTTTGGTCAACTCTAAGCTGCTTTTATGTGTTTATGAATGGCTCTATCCTTCCCTTCCATGTATTTATCTATATTAGGTCCCAATTTATTTATTCAAAAACTTCATTTGAATTTTTTTGTCTTCAAAACATATTTCTTATATATGGATTTATAACGATCCATCTGAATTCATGAGTGACAACTATTATTGAATGAATAAATAACTACAGGAAGGTGATGATCTCAACCATCTATAAAATCTATAGAATAATATCTCAATATTCCTATAGGGTTTTACTTGTTCTCTTGTATAGACCATATATATGATGATGATATATTATACAGACACAAAACAACATATCAAGAGTTTTTTGATGATTTTAACCGAAATCTGAGGTAATCCTAAGAACATGATTAGACATAATGTATTATGCTACTCCATACAAAATTACCAATCCATAATGTATATCATTAAAAGAGAATTGAAGGAAATGTATTCTTTGATAGTGGTTGGGAATGCACTATTATTTAGGTGATCAACTAAAACCTATATATAATTATTCCATTTAGATGATTCGGGGAGTCCAATGAAAAAAATAAACATTGATGTTTTCCCATTCCCATTACCACATGGGTAGTGGATGTAATTGACCCTTATATTTTTTATCTCATCCAAAATTTCTGACATAACATGAACTGAGATACAATATCTATGATATCTCCCTTCATTCCATCCCACTATAAGATATCATTCAAATTTTTATACATCATAGTAGTTCCAATATTACTAGGGAATGAAAAAATACGAAATTATTATAAAAATACACTCTTCAAATCATATTTGGAGGAAACACATACATGGTTCTCAAACCATATCATTCTATCAATATCATGGTTTATCTCAGGCAAATTTCTAACATTTTTTTTGAATATCTAACCCTTAAATTTACAGCATAGTAATCATTAATTAGATATATTGGTGGACATTCAATAGAGGAATATATTATTTATACCCATATTTCGGGATTTCTACCTCAATCATTTTAAATTCAAAGAATATGGGATCTAATTTGATACTCATTACAGATAAGCTAGAATGATCCTTTAGAAGAGCTTAAAATTTATTTTATTAAACCTTGAGAGCCAAAATATATAGTCAAATAGATACCTAAAGGAAAGTGGAAGTGTTGTAAACTAATGAAATATCCTATTATTTCTACCTTACACTCTAAAGGAAATGAACCCAAGTTGTTGTAAATGATAAGTTCCTCATCTGGACTTCCCAAGAGAGAAATTGAGTCTTCCACGAAGTTCACCTCCCTCCCAAAATAATGGACATTATGCCCTGGGTTAGTCTACACACTACATCTTTGAATCAGAAAATTCATCTCCCAAGAGACCTCTTGATGGCCCGGTAAAGCCTCCCCATCACATTAGAAACTATCTCTATATCTACCAGCAGAAGTACGTGTCTTCTACAAATTGTCATACCAGAAAGAAGAGACTAAATCTCTGCACCTACAAAATTTCCCAGACCATAGAAGGTACTGATCCTAATGTGAACTGAACCTCAGGAATCACAAAGCACCCCACAACCTATCATCAAACCCTTCATGTGAGAGACATCCACATTCAACTTTAACATTCAAAGGGGAGGTATATTGAATGATCCTTTTGAATTATATAATCTTCATCTTCTTTTCCTTCTTATGGTAGTATATTATTGAGTAGTTCCAATAATCTATCCTCTCTAAATGTCGTCAATGGAACATATTCAACTCCTTCTATGGGAATTCATACATCAAACATTAAAGACCAGTATTTATGTCACACTTTTCTCTATAAATATTATATCTCTAAATATTTAAAGATAAAATTACCAAGAAGGACTCCATATTATTTGTTGGGTAATTTTTCTTGTTAATATTTCATTGTCCAGTGAATGAGGAATAACCATGAAATTCATCATAATAACACATAAAAATTTCTTTATGGACAAATCACTATATAATGAAAACCCTTCTCTACTACAAGTTATGGTTATATTAGGTGAAAAGTAAAATAATACTATAAATTCATTAAAATTTTCCTCAAATTCATCTTTCTAGTGGAACATGTTCAGATTTGAGTAAAATTGGTCAGTTGATTAAAGAGTCATGATAAATTCTCTAAAAACCATCAACAGTACTCGACTAAACCATGAAAAATATAGATCCCATTCATCATAGTTTGTATGTTCCAATAATCAATATCATTTTCTGGTTATGGATCTACTTATATACCCACTAATGAGTTTATATGGATGAAAAATGGATAATTTTTCATCCAAAATTAACACTTTATAAAATTTGAATATAGTTACTCCTCGAAAAGGGTCTCTAGTGAAATTTTCATGTTATATTAAATATCTTATTTCTCTATGAATAGAAAAAAATATCATTTATAATGACTACTGAAAACTAATCAAGGTAATTTCTGAAGACTCTATTTATTAAATCAATAATGATAAAAGGAGAATTAGAAAGACCTAATTGCATAACTATATATTCATTGTGTATATACAATGTTAGGAATTCCATATTGGGTATATACTCATACATAACCATAATTGATGATATCCAGAATGGAGGTCCATATAAGAAAATTATTGAGATCTGTCTAGTTGATAAATAAATGCACAAAATGGGTTAGAGGATATGCGTTCTTGAAAATATTGGTGTTCATCTTTACATATTCAATGCAGAGTAATTTTGGACAATATTTTTTTTAAAAATGACAAGTCCACTCTAAGATGACTAACTTCAATGGATAAATCCCATTTTAAGGTTATGTGGGAGTTGATTATTCAATTTGTTCTGCTCAATTAGGAACAATCTATATATTTTATTTTACATTTTTGTGTCACTTGGTACGAGTTCTATTGAAAAGTAAATTTCATGATTCAGTGTAATAATATGTAACTCTTCCGAAAATACATCAACAAAATCAATTACAATAGTTTTACAAACAATATCATGTTTCAACCAGACTAGTTGAGAAAACAACCCTTATGAATTAGAATTAAGACAAACATAATAGATGTGACCTCCATCAGATATTCATACATATTATTACATTAATGGATGACAATATATTGGTTTAGAATATCAATCATGATAATCCTTCTCCAAAAAAATTTGTCAGATTTATATTGATAAATCTAATCCATGCAATATATGGAATCAAATTTAACCACATAAATAATGAAAATATATTTAGTAAGCACATTCAAACCAATATTGACCATAGAGTCATCATCCACGTGAGATACACACATCATACAATTAAGGGTTTTCACTATTAATTTAATATTAATTTTTTTGGATGGAAAATTGATATTGTTAGAAAAAATATTAAGATATGAAAAAATGGGTATATCCAGATTCAAATTAGACATTTTATGTTCTAGAGTGGATGGTAGGTGTACCTTTCACCATGTCAGTACCTCGCCACTCTTCAGAACCAAGGATGAAATTATATTTCTCTATGTCTATAAAATTAAGATGACACTACAATTAATCATGGTTTTTAACCTTTGGAATTATGAAATTGTTAGCCATGTTACCATTCTCCTTGTATTATTAACATATGAGTATAGTTCGATTATTTTTTCTATCCTTCTCTCTATTCTCATTGTTATGAAATTTCCTCCCAACTATTTAGTATCCATATTCATGAAAACTTTCCCTTCAACAGTTAAAACATTTTCTCATACCCTTAAATTTACCAAAATTCTGTTTACCCGACATTGTGCATAAATGAAATATCATATTCTTGCCAATAAGGTTCATATATTCTTCATTGACGTAACATTCCAGTTAAGTAATGAATATGACATTTTAATATTCATTAATATTTGAGAATTATATATTAATTTTTCATTTAAGTGGACTCTATGTTTGATAGCATACCTGATACACAACAATAGGTTTTTTTTGAAATCATATGTTCCACACTAACAATATAATATTATTACTAGTAGTTAACACATAACCATTGTAATGGAAGGAATGAGAAAATTTTAATAAAAAATGATTATATATTTGTTTGATATATATTTTTATCTTTATCTAATAAACATTTCAGGCTTAAAATGCTAATGAATACAATTTAATGCATAAATATTCTAATATTCATTAAAATGTTGATTTACCGCCTTTTGATGGTGAACACTTTTTAAATCTACACTTTTATAATTTCATATTTTATATATGAAAAAATAAAATCCTTCCTTATAATCAAGACATCGAAATTTACATTCTGTAATGTTTTTTTATTTTTCTGATAAAGCTCATTTTGTAATGAATCAGTGAAAAATTTTGTATTTTAATTCAAAACAACTTTTTAATATAAATTATTTATATGGTTTTCTTATAAATTTATTTGGAATGTAATTTTAATTAGAATTTATTTTTACAATTTAATTCAATGGTGGGAATTGGAATTAATTTCACTTTGAAAATTGACATAAACAAGTGTCAGTCTTTTGATATATAATTTTTCTTTAAAACACACTTTTTGTTTTGACAATAAGAAGTATTTTAAAACAAATTACTGAAAGTTATGTGTTTGAAATGTGGAACAATTGATTCCATATTTGGAATCATAAGGTCCAAAATATGTAATTAAGACTCTTTTGTTTTTGGATATTATGAATAGTAACGATGACAATTATCATTAATTATCCGGATTAATTAGTAATCGGGTAGTTAAGCATAATTAAATAATATCATATTAATATAAGATGACCCCACCATGTGTCTAAATCCTATATTTTGAGTCATTTCTGACCATGGGATGATTGATACCAAACTTGAGTTCCCTTGGAGTCACATGTGTGTGATAGTGACATTTATGACATTATTTTTAAAAAAGAAGAAAAATTTAACAAAGTTTTGTATATACTAAGTTAAACCATTTTAATTTTGTTTACATAAATGATATACTAAACTATTAATAGTCATTGGAAAGCTAAAATGGTTTCCTATATAATGGTATTCTTTTATAATTTTTCAACATTAAATAAATAAATTTAGTTATCACACCATGATGATGCAGTGATTACCTCATTAATGAACGATTTAAATAAAATGAAACGATAAGGTAAAATCTAAGAAATTAACTTTTAAAAAACCTATTTTATCAGTGTATTTCGAACCCTTATCACCTTATCCTCAAAATCTATCATTTTGGGACCATTAAAATCCGAAAATAATTTTTTAATAAGGTAACATTTGAAGTCATTCCAAAAGTGACCCTCATCCCTCTTATAAAAGGCCCGCACCTCTACCCCCTTACACACACCTCTCGAGCACTTGGATCATCCAATATCTTCTCCATTTATCTCTCAACATCCTTATATTTCTTTTAGTAGCACCACATTGGTCAGAATACATTCCATGGAAGCCTTTGTTACAAAGCAAATAATAGCTACCCGATATAGAGGTAATGTCTTCTCTCTAGTTTCATTCATTTATTTTCTTTCTTAACTCACCACTATCTTATTATTATTTGATCGCATAGAAAAAACAGTATATTAAATATACCAGGATGCTTTTATGATATGTATTCTACCTACACTTACACACCCCTCTATCAAATGGGTAAAGAACATACTGTTTCTGTGGGTGGCGATTTACTGCCTCATGAAACGATGATTGTTCAATATTTTTTTAACAACTTTAATGTTGTCCATTATTATGTAACTGTATTTATATATTATATATATGGTATTTATGTTTTTATAAGATTATGAATTTTATGTTTAAATCACATTGTTATGCATTTCATGTTGTGGTACTGCGATAATTTAACTTGAAGAAGTGTGGACTACTGCCCCTTAAAATGATGTGACTTGTTCATGCCAGACAGGGAACGTATAAAAATGGAATATATAAACATATGTAACATATATAACATATATAATATATTGTAATTATAATATACCTATTAATCATAATGTTTTTATTCCATTAATGAATGAAATAGAAATAAAGCACCATTCATGCATACGTATGGCGTAATGTCTCAATGAATCATGAATTTCATTTATTATCTCTAAATGTTATATAATATTATAAATAAATATATATACTAGATTTATATGAAATATATTAAATCTAAATGATGAATATAATTCTATAGATAATGGACTCTTGACCACATGGAGAATTTATAATTATAACAAATTCATTTTTGACTGAAGTTCTCAAAATCATCAAAATGTCCAACATAAACTCAAACAATTAAATAATTGTTATAGAAAGGTAATAAGTGATATAAAAGGAATAATAGAAAAAAAAAATATTCTTATGAAAATAGTTATAAATTTAATTTTATAATTCAGGAAGAACAAGGAACATATGAGAGAGTCAAGTCGGACACGTGGTAAGGGATTTCTTATCTCACTTTTAATTACATGATATATCCATTGTTATCTACTTATTAATTGCATGTGGTGTATTTTGTACTAACATTTGATATATATTATCATTATTCTATTTATATTCATTGTATTTTATGATTCATTTGGTGTTTATTATCTATTGGTCATAAGAGTCGATTGATTTTAACGATGTAAGGGTTTTTCATCTCACATTTATTCTCGTGAGATTAATCAAACATATTCAACTATTAACGTTTGTGTGGTGTATGATCGTCCCATTGTTTTATTATTTGTGTAATATAATTTAAATTATGGGTATTTAAAACTTCATTGTATGATCCTTCATTCATGGGGTGTACGTTTCGAATGTTACCCAAATCGGTAAGAGAACCTTTCACCCTCCTATTTTTAAAAGACATATTTTTTTATGTATTTTAATGTTCATATTATTAGGTTGGGATATGTTTTTATATATCCTTATTTATGTAAATTTTATGTCCATGTTATCAGATACCCTTTTTATCTCTCATCAACTCAATTTATGAATTTTAAAGTGATGTCGTTAGGCTGTAAAATTTCTATAAGGGAACTTCATTACCCATTTTCAATTCCTTGGGTTAAACCTATACTTCTTGATTATGTCGTGCTATGAATATGTTTGAATTTTTTATGATTTTTTTACACTTAATATCCAATTATACTGGGTGTATTTATATTTTTCATACATATTTACATAATTATTTAATCCTTAATATAAGGATATATTATTTGTAAGGGACTTCGTCTCAATCTCCTTTTATTGTGGCATCCGTTGATTTATACACTACTTTTAGTTATACGGTGTATAAAACCCTTTTGAATTTTCATTTCATTCAAATTGAATCTTTTCTATATGAATAGTTTTACTAAATGACAAAAAGGAATGTTTTATTTTTACGTAAGCGGTGACAAAGACCTTTTCAACCGCTGGGAGTATTATTTTACCATTGGATTCCTTAACAATCCATATTTTTTTAAAAGGAAAATGAATACCATATACTCATTTTATGTATTTTGGTATCGAAAATGGTTTTTATAATGGATTTGTTATTTCAATATCTTAAAATGTAATATTGTTATTGCAATATGGGAATGTTATCTTTCCTTAATGCTTCAGTGATGTGTTACGATTATGTTATGGTTCTTGGACATTGTTATGTATATGGGTGGTTATATGTTAACACTAGGGTTTTTGAGCCCCTGATATCTCTCTAATTCATTTGGTAACTTGAAGGAGGTAAACATCAATGTTTCTCCCAAGATATTTAAGTAATATACTGTGATGGGTATTTCCAATGTGACTACCTATGTAGATGTGATATGTACAATGTAAGTATGTTATGAATTACTTATGTTACCTTTATGAAATGTGATTACTATTTGTTATTCATAATTATAATGATCATAGAAGGTATGTTATGATTAAAAATTATGGTTTCATTGATAATTATTTTTGATGTGTTAATGGTTCCTTACATTATCTTATAACAGTTACTGATCTTTTTATGCTCATCCCATGTTTTTGAAATGTTTTTCACAGGTATTTAGGATGGGTAAGAGAAAGTATGTATTCAAGAATATTTACATCATGAAAAGAACTGTTGTTTTATTTAAGGATTTGAAAATTCATTTATAGTAGATGTTTCTACTATTTAATATTCAAGTTGTTATGTAATAGTTATGTCCTAATTCTCTAAAAATCTAAACCTAAAAACATATATAAATTGAATTATTAATTTATTTTATTATTATGTAATGTCTTAAGGTTGAGTCCTTATAGTTGGTATTAGAGATCGGTTTAGATAACTTTAGAGGTTAGGGTATTCTTTAAGAATAAGTGGCATTACCATAATGGTTAGTATTTCAGAAAGAGTCATAGATTTTT
The DNA here is from genome assembly GCA_963277665.1 of Viscum album. Taxonomy (NCBI): domain Eukaryota; kingdom Viridiplantae; phylum Streptophyta; class Magnoliopsida; order Santalales; family Viscaceae; genus Viscum; species Viscum album. The sequence goes on along the minus strand of OY728128.1, from coordinate 406,677,152 downwards.
TTAGATAAAGTGAATGAGATTATGATAATATGAATAATTATATATTTTTATTTACCCTCCTCATAATATATTATATGATGATTTTTCTTATATACTCACGGTGTCCTTTTTGGTTTTACTAAATGGCTGGATCTTGCAGGAACCAAAGTAATAGAGTATGTGAAGAAAACTATTATGGTTTTAGGAAAGAACAAATGAATGATATGGGAGATGCAATGAGAAATCTTGTGGTTATTCTCAAACAAATATTTGGATTCAAGAATGACTACATGATCCTTGGTTATTTTTATCAGGAATATTATATGTGAGAAACAAATCCCTACAGAAGTTCAGGTAATAATCATAAAGGTAAGCGTGTTCAAAAACCTATGTGTCAATGATGTGGAATGAAACACCTAGGAAAATCATTCAAAGGGATATAAATATTATATAGATATGTAAATAAAGGTCATAAAAAAGGATCCTTCCATGGAAAAAGGAAGCATTCAGTTGACTCAAGGAAAGGGTATGATGTTCTTTCAGAGGGATCAATTAAATGTTTTAAATGTTTTGTGCATGGTCATTATAAAAACACAAGTCCGATGAAAAAGTTTCAAGAATGGGATCACCAAGATCATACAAATATTTTTTACCAATACATAATGCAATTCTGATTGAGAATGAAAAAATTGACAATGACCAATGGAAGGTATGGATTATTTCATAAAATATGTTTTCCTATTAATTAATCTTAGGATATGATTCCTGATTTTGTTTGTAGGAATGAAGTATTTCAGAATAAGATGTAAAGGAATGGATAATGGATCATGATGGATTTTAAATGAGTAAAAAGTCAATATATATGGGATTCAAGAGTTATGGTAGATTTTAGGATGGTGAAATTCTTAAAATTTATAAGGCTCATTTGATGATGGGATTACATTAGAAATCTTTTTGTAGTATATGTAACCCAAAATTTTGATATATAAAAATTTTAATAATGGAATAATTATCTTTTCTTTTGTGGATATAGTTATAAAAAACCATTTGGGTTTATATAATCCTTGAATTTGAGGAAATTAAAGGTAATCACATTTTGGTATGCAAAATGAATGTTATTAGAAAACCTTCATAGCTAAAAAATGTTATGGTTATTTTTGATGAATTTATCTCTTTTTGGATAATGTTATAAATTTATATAGTTTTTGAAAATGTACAACACGTATACCATGTCACAACCAATCATGCCGGACTGAGCTACGGGAATCGAACCCGCAACCAAAGTGTAGGTGGTATTTATCACCTAAAACTTGACTAAATGAAGTCACAGGTTAGTATGGCTAATTATTTTTAGTTTGATGATCATATTAATTAATAATAAGTTTATGTTGGGTTATATATCTATATGGTTAACCTATCAGGGAGGATATGTGATTGGGCTAGTTACTTTTCAGTATGAGAATTTAAGAGTAACTAATGTTATATGGAAATAAATGTTAAGATTTATCTTGTAATACTATGTGATTTAATCCTTCAATGATTTGGGATTCAATATTAGTTTGGATTACTTTGAAAAATTTTATGGATATTTGTTTATTGAATTGTCTTTGATGAACTTTGTATTTTGTTGGTTAAATTTTAGAGATTAAGAGTAGTTTTTCTTTTTGTAAAAGGTTATCCTTTTTGGGGATTATCTGATCTTGTACTAACCATTTTGGTTTTGGTTATGGTCTAAAAACAGGTGAAATATAATGTTCATCTTGTGCAGATTATGTGATTCTATCCATGTTTATTTTAGCGCTCTTAATGCGAACAAGTCATCCTAAATACTCATTGTTTAGAGAAAATATTTGTTTGTGTTATAAATCTAGTAAATTTTGAAAGTCTACATTTAAAGTACGTATGATTCCTTATGATTTAGTTAAGCTTATAAATAAATTCCTCAATGAAATGTAACTTAAAAAATACTTTTTCTGTTAAAATTTCTTATTGGGGAATCAAATACCATTTAACCCACGACAGGTTTGTGATTTATTGGTGGTTAAAATTATCCTAGACATGTTTTCTATCACTCTCCATTAGAACATGATGGATTTTTTCATCCAAATCCATGTTTTCATGGAATCATAGTATTTTTTGTCGTAGGTGTCCTTTTTACTTTTCTTTCATTTTATTAAATTGATAACTTTATTGACTATATTTTTGATGTGGGGATTTCAATGATGTTTCTAATCCCAATTTTAAAACTGAGAGGACATAATTTTCAATAGGGGGTAAGGATGTAACATCCCAAGTAATTAAATAATATGGAATTTTCATATTTAATAATATTTGAGAATGAAATATTAATTTTTCTTTAAAGGGGACTCTATGTTTGATAGCGTACTTGATACGCAGCAACATGTTTCTTTAAAATCTTATGTTCCACACTAATAATATAATATTATTATTAGTAGTTAACACTTATCCATTGTAATGGAAGAAATGAACAGTATTTACTAAAAAATTATTATATATGTTTGTAAAATATTTTTACATTTATCTAATAAATGTTAGAGGCTTAAAATTCGAATGAATCCAATTATATGTATAAATATTCTAATATCATTAAAAGGTCAATTAACCTCCTTTTGATGGTGAACCCTTTTTAAAAATACTTTTTTAGAATTTTATATTTTATATATGAAAAAATAAAATCCTTCTTTATAATAAAGACACCAAAATTAAATTTCTGTAAATTTATGTTATTTTTTCGATAAAGTTAATTTTTTACTGAATAGTGAAAAATGCGGTATTTTAATTCAAAAACTCAATTTAATATAATTTATTTATATGGAAGGATTATCTTTTTAATTTTTTTTAATTTTAATTATAATATATTTTTACCATTTCATTCCACAGTGGTAATTGGAATTAATTTTAATTTGAAATTGGACATAAACAAGTTCAATCTTTTGATAGATATTGTTTCTAAAAAACATGCTATTTGTTTTGACAACAAGAATTATTTTAAAATTAATTACTACAATTTCAATGTTTTAAATTTAGTAAAATTGATTCCATAGTTGGAATAAAAAGATCCAAATTATGTAATTAAGAGCCTTTGGTTTTTGGACATTACGAATGGTAACGACAACAATTATCTTTAATTATCATGATTAATTTTTAATCAGGTAGTTAAGGGTAATAAAAAAATATCATAATAATATAAAATCACCCCAAAAAGTGTCCAAATAATCTTTTTTGAGTCATGTACGACCATGGGAATCATTATAACTAATTTGAGAGCCCATGGAGTCACATGGGTGTGATAGTGACATTTATGACATTATTTTTAAAAAATAAGAGAAATATAACAATGTTTTGAATAACCTAAGTAAAAACATTTTATTTTTATTTACATAAATGATATACTAGATTATAAATATTAATTAGAAATATAATAATATTTCCTAAATCATTGTATTTTATTTAAATTTTTAGACATTTAATAAATAAACATATTTATGACACCATGATGATGTTGTGATTTCCTCATTAATGAACGATTTAAATAAAATGAAAAGATAAGGTAAAATCAGAGACATAAACTTGTAGAAACCCAATTTATTGGGTGGATTTTGAACCCCTATCAACCTATCCTCAAAATGTATCATTTTCAGTCCTTTAAAATCTGATAATAGGTTTTTAATAAAGTAACATTTCAAGACATTCCAAAAGTTACCCTCCTATCTCTTTTTAAAGGCCTCCACCTCTACCCCTTACTATGAAAACATTGTTTTTAATACATTCGTAAACATGATTTATTACATAAACCATTCACTTGATAAAACATGGATAATAGAGAGGAATAGTGTCTTTGGGACTTTGGATCATTACATAACAAATTAATACATGAAATACAACATCTTTATTGAAAACATCCTTTACATGACAACTACATTCCATCATACCTAGCATTTCATGGGATAACCTGAGGACAAGAAAAAGAAAAGGGGTGAGCTATAAAGCCCATAATGGGATAAAAATGGAATAAATGAGGAGTAAAACACATGTTTGACAATATGAATATCAATTTGGCCCAAGAGAAACATGGACATAAATTCATGCTAAAGCATGATAATCATAACATTGAAGTGTGGAAACAATACTTAACATGGAATTAGCATGAGCCAAGGCTCATTTCACAAAGAGAATGATTAAATCCTCATTTCACATGAATCACGAGTAAACCCTCATTCCACATGAATTAGAATGATTCAACACTCATTCCACATGAAGTATCATGATACTATACTTTACGAATTTCATTGGAGCGCTATAAGGGCGCACCCTTCTTAAATATTTCATTTCATGCATAAGTGTGCCACATGGATCATAAAACATGGATTCAATAAAAATAATCATTTATTCCACTATAATGTAATGTGAAATTCATACATGAAACTTTATAATAAATAATTAAATGTGAACAAATTTTAATACCATTGATGGAGAAATGGGTATATTATTCACTACACAACGGCATGGGCTTAGAAAATCGGTGCAATTTCGGCAGCGTAACAGCGTGACATAAGAATTTATAAAAATGGTTGATGAGATATAAAGGGGTGTATCATAATATTTACATGAAATAGATAGTAAGGTGGTAATTTAAATACATGTGCAAACAATTTTAATGTAATTTTGATTCATGATACAAAAGTATTGCTTCAATTTAAACGAAGAGAGATAAGTACTTTCGGAATTTCGACATAGTAATGGGTGTACATGGGAGGCATTTAATGAGCAAGAAATGTGTCTCCAATCATTCAAAAAATAAGAGGACAGTATCAGGGAGGTGCGAAACCAAACCCCAAATTTTATATTTGAAATTAAAAAGTCATACCAATATTATGAAAATTGGACAAAAAAGTGAATGGAAGAAAAACACTTACATAAAGTGTGCGCCCAAGGCTAGAGAGAGGCTAGAGGGAGGATTATTAGGAGCTTGGGGAACCATGGGAGGATTATAGAGAGGGTAGGGCAGAGGTAGGAGGAACTTAAAAGGCTTTGACTGAGGAGTAAGTGGGAGCATGGGTGGTTTTATATTGGAAAGCTGAGATAATTTTTTTTAAGTTTGGGACACCTTACACTAAACTAATCCAAACCACAAACCAGCCCATTAATTTTTCCAATGGTTTTTTGCAAAGGGAATAGAAAAAAATCTTTTATAAGGAAAAAATCAGATCATCTTAAAATAATGGGATTGCTTATGTAGACGTGAGTCACACTCCCATGGAAAACAATTTAAAAAGACAAGGTGTTTAATAAGTCTTCAGGGGTCCATTAATGCTTTTAAAAATACCTCAAACAAACCCAAAATAACATTATATAAATGGTGAAACATATATTTTAAGAACATAATGCTCATAATATTTTATTACATCACTATTGGGTCATTATGATTTCATAAAACACATTATATATTTAAACGGTATTTAATTTTTACCCAAAAATTTTACTATCCCAGAAAATTATGAAAAATTCACCGTTGCAGAATTTCGACATCCTGATTATAGAAATAATAATTATTTTATCTAAATAATTTTATAAATATTTTAATTTTCACTTTTAAAATACAAACCAATATTTATTTAAAATTCACTGATTTGGGAAAAAATGGCATTCAAACGTTAATAAAAATTAAAATTGCATTCATAAAATTGTAAGATAATTTATATTTAATAAAAATTAATTTAATAAAAATATTATTTTATTAAAATATTATTTAATATAAATATGACTTAATTTAATAAGATAGAATTATTAATTAAATAATAACTAAAAACACTATTTCTACTTTATAAACTATTTATAATGTATCAAAGATGACAAGAATGTATATTCATTATTATATACAAATATAATGTACATTTACATAGTACTATAGATTTTTTACATAACCCCATAAAACAGCCGCATAAGTCCTAAGGGTAAGGTACGCGATGGTGTCAAACTCTTGGGGTGACTCAGATAACATCGCTCGAGTTGTAATCTCTATAAACTTCAACTTTTCCATTCGACGGTCCCGTTCAAGCATGACATGATGATGCTCATGATGGGATTGGTCAAGAGAAAAGCCCAAGGATTCCACCTCTTTTATGAGCTCCGATAAATGGACATTGTATGGAGAAATTCTACTAGATGAGGCTATCTCTTCCTGTTTCTGAGTAAATTGTGTTTGTTAAATCCTTATATTTATACTAATAGTGTGATTACCGTTCAACGACTATAAATCCAATGGTCAAAATTCATAACATAAAACCAAAGAAGTTGATTTTTTACATAAAAAAATTACATAAAGAGAAATTTAATTCGATAAAGATGGATTTCTAGTAATGAATCTTTGTGTCGTTACAATATTCCCCCTTTAAGAAATTTATCCCTCGAAATTTTCTTTTCCCACACTAAAATAGATTTGGATAACTCAGCTTAATCATTTCCTCCGATTCCCAAGTAGCTTCTTCAAACTTGTGGTTTCGACACAACACCTTGATGAGGGGCATTCTCTTATTTCATAGAACTTTTTCACTACAATATAATATCTTCACTGGTTGCTCCTCATAAGAAAAATCATCTTCCAACTGTACCAATTCAGAAAAGAGTACATTTGAAGGCTCCGGTATGTATGTCCTTAAGAGAGATACATGAACGACATCATGTACATTAACCATGGTAGGTGTAAGTGCAAGTCGATAGGCCACATCCCCAACATGATCAATAATCTCGAAAGGGCCAATGTACCTTGGACATATCTTCCCATTATTTCCAATCCTCATTACCTTATTCCACGAAGATATGCATAGAAAAACCATGTATCCAACTTTAAACTGATGGTCTCGTCGAATATTATCTGCATAACACTTCTGTCAACTCTGGGATACCTTGATATACTATTGAATGGTTTTCTCCATCTCCCATAATTCCTCAACCATTTCTGGTCCAAGAATCATACGTTCACTCACCTCATCCTAACATGTCAGTGTTCTGCACCTTTTCCCATATAGGGATTCATATAGAGCCATTTGGATGCTCGAGTTTAAATTGTTATTATATGAGAACTCAACCACATGAAGATGTTGATTCCATCATCTTTTAAGGTTCAATGAGAATGCTCTGAACATATCCTCAAGTGTTTCGATTGTCCACTCGGATTGCCAATCAGTTTGAGGATGATAGGCCGTACTGAAGTTCAGTTGAGTATTTAGATCATGTTGAAGACTATTCCAAAACATAGAGGCGAATCTTGGATCTCGGTCAGACACAATAAGTAGTGGTACACCATGAAACCTTACCACACCCCTGATATATATCCATGCCAGTTGATCCAAAGAGAAATCATCCCAAATAATAATGAAGTGTGCTATCTTTGTAAGACGATCCACAACAACCAAGAGTGTATTGCTTCCTTTGGATGTCCTTGCCTGTTCGGTGACAATGTCCATGGTGATGTTCTCCCATTTCCATTTCGGTATGGGCAATAATTGCCTCATCCCCTTAGACTTATGCCTCTCTGCCTTCACATGCTGGCAGACCAGGTACTTTGATGTATATTGAGCGATCTCCTTTTTCATATTATCCCACCAAATGCTTTCCTGGATAATCTCTATACATATTTGTGATCCATGGTTGAATAGAGAAATTTGAACTATGTGCATCATCCAAATTTTCCTTCGTCAGCTTTAGACATGATGGAACACATTTGCTTTTCCCAAATCACACAATTCCTTCTTCATTAAATTTAAACAAAGAGGATTTCCCTCTTTTGATAGCTTCCACTTTTTCCTGAATTCCCACATCATACTTTTAAGCATTCTTTAACCATTCCAAAAGAGATGGTTGAGAAATCATTTGTGATAGTATTGATGATTTATCCCTTCTTTATGATTCCCATGTCCATCTTCATAATGTCTATTAATATTGGATCCTTACCAATTCTAATCATTGATAGAATCGCTGGGTCCTTTCTACTTAGGGCATCTGCCTGCTTGTTCACTTTCCAAGGGTGGAAATGTATTTAATAGTCATAATCCTTGATGAGCTATATCAGTCTTATTTGGTGCATATTAATCACTTTCTGTGTGAATATATATATATGACTCTTGTGGTAAGTATATATTTCACATTTTTCCCTATAGTGATAATGTTTCCAGATTTTCAAGGCAAAGATCACAGCCACCATCTCTGGATCATGCGTTGGATAGTTTCGCTCATTAATTTTCAACTGCCTTGTGGTATAGGATATCACTTTATCATTCTGCATCATCACACAGCCTAATCCCTTATTCGAAGCATCACTGAATACCACAAAAATTTCTCCACTTGTGGAAAAAGTGAGCACTGGCGCAGTGATAAGCCTCCTTTTCAACTCCTTGACGTTTTCTTCGCATTCATCACTCTAACTAAATATTACTCCCTTTCGAGTTAGATTCGTAAGAGGGTTGAAAAATCGTGAGAAATTTCTCACAAATCGTCGATAATATCCAGCTAACCCCTAGAAGCTACGGATATCTGTTACCGATGTTGGCCTCGAAAATCCCTCATTTGGATATGTATTAGAGGTATCCATAGATATCCCATTGCTTGTGATTATATGGCCCATGAATGAGACTTACTCCAACCAGAAATCATACTTTCTATACTTTCCATAGAGCTTCTTTTTGCAGAAACTGTCCAGTACAGTTCTTAAATTCTCCTCATGATCCTCCTTGGTTTTGGAGTATATTAGAATACCATCTATAAAGACTACAACAAATTTGTCTAGGTAATATCTAAAGACATTATTCATCATGTCCATGATGATCTATGGACCATTGGTGAGTCTGAAAGTCATTAATACGAATTTATAGTGCCCGTATCTTGTACAAAATGCAGTCTTGGTGACATCTTCCTTCATCACCCTTACATGATAATATCTCGGCTACAAATTTACCTTGGAAAAGTATTGTGCTCCACGTAGCATATCGAAATAGTAATTGATCCGTGGTGGAGGATACTTGTTCTTTATCGTGAAATTTTTAGGATCATGATAATCGATGTAAAACCTAATTTACCCATCCTTTTTCTTGACAAAGAGGACTGGTGCACACCATTGTGATACACTTGGGTGTTTAAACCCTCTATACAGATTATCCTATAGTTGTTTCTTTAACTCATCAAGCACATCGATAGCCATTCTATATAGAGTTTTGGATATTGGTAGTTCCACAGTTATAAGTTAAATTGAGAATTAAAAATCCCTTCTAGGAGGAAGGCCCATCAGTTCCTCGGGAAACACTTCATCGAATTCCCTCGCAATAGGCTTTCCTTCAAGGATGGTTTCTACCTTGGACTCAATCATATGAGCCAGATACACGTGATCATTGGGTGGTAATATACATGCTTTGAGATGATGGATCTAAAAGAGATTCATCTTCTTCCTTACACTTGTAATGAATCAGGGGTCGATTCTCCAAATGGAGTGTGATTTCCCTGTCCCGACAATTTATGATAGCCCTATATATGTAATGCCAATCCATGCAAGAATTGTATCAAATTCCACCAAAGAGAGTATGAAGAGGTTCATCAATACATTCAATCCATAGAATATAATAGGGGATGACTTATATTCATGGGATGCAATGATTTCCCCAATTGTCGTACTAACCGAAATCTTCACATCCATGATTTGTGGTGGTGCTGGGAATTTTTTAATAAGCATTTCAGATAAAAAAATGTGTAGAACCTGAATCAAAAATTACATTAACTATTCATTAATGTATAACTAGAATACCTATCACCACATCATTTTTGGGGTTCACTTCGGAAGAAGTGATGGGAAAAGCTCTTCCTTGCTGCCTTAGAGGTTATTGGTTGCCTCCTAAAACCTTTGGATTAGGGCACTGATTTGCAAGATTCCCCAGTTCTTTTCAATTGTAGGAATGAACAATGTGTTGAGGCTAGAAATGAGTGTTCCTATCCTCTATCACAACCGTAGGTCTTTATTGCTGACAGTTAACAGCTAGGTGCCCTTCTCTCCAACACCCAAAGCATTTCCTCGTCCCCTTGAGGCAATTTCCATGGTGCTTCTTTCCACACTATTGGCAAGTGGGGTGCTGGATCTTCTGAGCACCATTGGATTTATCCATCATACCACCAACATAGAAGTCCACCTTACACTTTTTTTCCCCATGATACCCCTATGATTCCCCTATATATATTTCGACCTTGAGGGAACATCAGACAATTTCCTTATAGTTGTCGTAGTCATGGATCACTACTGCTTTCTACAGGCTAGGCTCCAGCCCACCATAGAAGTGTTCGACATTGCATTCGGGGGTAACGACAAAGACGGAAGCGTATCATGCAATCCTTGTGATGTTTTCCTCGTATGCTCCAATAGATTCATCTTCATTTTCCTTGAGGGAAAGGAATTCCCTTTCCATCTTAAGCCAGATGGTGCGTGGAAAATATTTATAGAAAAACGTATTCCAAAAATCCTTCCATTCCAATGCCGCAATCTCCTCATCAGGCTTCGTATTTTTTATCAATGTCCACCATTTATCTACTTCATCCACCATATTATAGTCCACCAGGAGAACCTTATCTTATTCAGAACATTGGAGGATGGAGAAGATCTTTTCAAAGGAGTAGATCCTTTGTTAAGCAATCATGGCATCAGATGATCCACTAAACGTTGGAGGCCTTTGTCTCATGAAGCTCTCGATAGTGACTTGTTCCTTATTATGGGGGTTTGGACTTTCCTCTTGACTTGTTATTATATTCAAAGCCTGAGTAAGCTGAGAGGAAAGTTTGACAAAGTTCACGATTCCTGCTCCCATTGGATTGGGCATCTCATTAGTACAGTCATCACACTGATCATTACATCGGTTGTTAGCCCAAGTCCTCATATTACCGGCCATTGGATGTAATAAAAGGAATTTTAGGGGGTAACAGATAATGGTTAATCCAAAGACAAATTATGATAACTTATAAATAAATATTCATTTCATTAACTCATGCGTCTAAAGGATTCAATCCAGGATTTTCATGATCTTCTTTCTATCATATATTCTTAGGGGCATTTTTTTAATTCCCTTAATAAGGTTTCACACTAAGCTAGTGAATTTATCCAAACATATCCCATGGGAGTGTCATAACCAAGACTGTAACAAGGCCCATTATTGTGCACCAGTTCCCATTTGAGTCTAGTTCAAAGCGTTGTTTTCGGGTTTTACCAATAAGATACATCTATGCCAGAGCTGCATCTACCTGATCGTATCCAAATAGGGATGTATTTGATTGATAAACCACTTACTCAGTACTTATCAAAACATAGGGATGTTTTTATTATCCATAGTCTTGTCTATAAGGCATTACTAGGGTTTTCTAGACCTAATCCCAAAAATTAATAAAACTATCCTCTGATACCAACTCTGAAAACTCGGATTTTAATACAAAATTAAACGTGATGTATTAAATAAACCATTCACATGATACAACATGGATGATCGAGAGGTCTGGTGTCATTGCGGCTTAAGAACATTAGATAACAACTTAAAAAATGAAATAAAATATCTTTATTGAAAACATCCTTTACATGACCACTACATTCCCTCGTACCTAGAATTGCAAGTGATAACCTAAGGACATGCAGAAGAAATGGTGTGAGCTATAAATCCATGTATGGGAATAAACATGTAATACATGAGGAGTAAAATTCATGTTAGAAAATAGGCATATCAATATAGAACAATAGAAACATGGACATAAATGAATGATAAATCACGATAATCATAACATTGAAATGTGGCAACAACACTTAACATGGAATTACCATGAACCAGGCTCATTGCACAGGGAGCAAGAGTAAATCCTCATTGAACATGAAGTACAAGTAGACACTCATTGCAAATGAATTTTCATGAGCCAACATTCATTGCACATGACATATCGTGGTACTATAATTTACCCATTTCATTGGAGCACTATAAGGGCACACCCTTTTTACAAATTTCATTTCATGTGTAAGTGTGCCACATCGATCATAAAACATGGATTCAATAAACAGAATAATTTATTCCATGATAATGGAATGTGTAATTCATACATGAAACATTATAATAAATAAGTAATTGTTCATAAAGGTGAATTCAATTGATTGAGAAATGGGCATGCTATTCACTACACAAAGTCATTGGCTTAGAAAATCGGTGCAATTTCGGCAGCATAACGACGCGACATAAGAATTCATAAAAATGGATGATGAGAGTGAAAGGGATGTCTCATCATATTTACATGAAATTAAATTTAATGTGGTTATATAGATACATGTCCAAACATTTATAATGAAATTTAGATTCATGATACAAAAGTATTGCTTGAATGTAAAAGAAGAGAGAGAAGTTAATTTCAAAATTTCAGCATAGTAATGGGTGAACATGGGAGGCATTTAATGAGAGAGAAAGGTGTCTCCCATAATTCAAACAATAAGAGGGAAGTATGGGGGAGGTGTGAAACCATACCACATAATTTATAATTGAAATTAATAGGGCATAACAATATTATTAATATTGTACAAAAGTAAAAGGATGAAAAACACTTACATGGAAGTGTGCTTCCAACGTCTAGAGTGAGGCTTGAGGTAGGATTCTTGGGAGTTTGGGGAACCTTGGGACGATTATAGAGATAGTAGGGAAGAGGTTGGGCGAACTACAAAGGCTTTTAGTGAGGGGAATTGGGTTATTGGGCGTGTTTATATAGGAAAGGTGAGAGAATTTATTATTATTTAGTTTTGGGACCCCTTACATTAAACTAATACAATCCACAAACAATACCTTGGTTTTTGCCCATGATTTTTTGAAAAAGAAAGAGAAAAACAATATTTTAAATGTCCAAAGTCCGAAATTCATAAAATAATGGGTTTTCTTATGTGGAGTTGAGTCACACTACCATGGAAAACAATTTAAAAATAAAAAGTGTTTAATAAGTCTTCAGAGGTCCATTAAATCTTCATAAAAAAATTCAAACAAAACCAAAATCATATTATTTTAAAGGTAAAACATATATTGTCCAAAAAAAGATTATTGTATTTTATTACATCACTATTGCGCCATTATGATGTCATAAATCAGATTATATATTGAAACGATATTTATTTTTTACCCAAAAATTTAACTCTCTCAGAAAATTATGTAAAATTCACCATTAGATAATTCTGACATCCTGATTCTAGAAATAACATTTATTTTATCTAAATAAATTTTTAAATATGTTAATTTTCACTTTAAAAATACAAACTGACATTTATCGAAAATTCACGGGTTTTGAAAAAAATGGCATTCAAACCTTAATAAAAATTTCAATTGCATTCAAAATATTATAAGATCATTTATATATAAAAAATAAATTTAATAATAATCATATTTTATTAAAATATTATTTAATAAAAAAATCCCTTAATTTAATAACATAGAATACTTAATTATATAAAAACTAAAAACACTATTTTCACTTTAAAAACTATTTACAATGTATCAAAGATGACATGAAAGTAAATAAATTATTATATACAAAAATAATATAAATGAACATAGTAGTAGCAATTTTTTACATAACCCCTTAAAACAGCTGCATAAGACCTAATGGTAAGGTCTGTGATGTTGACAGACACTTGGGGTGGCTCAGATAACATCGCCCGAGTGGTAATATCTATCAACATCCACTATTCCCATAGACTGCCTCGTTTGATCTTGACATGATGAATCTTAGCTTGGGATTATTCAAGAGCAAAGCCCAAGGATGCCACCTCTTTTTCGAGCTATGATAAATTGGCATCGTATAAAGCAATTCTACTGGATGAGGCCATCTCTTCCTTTGTTTGTGTAATTTGGGTTTGTTAAATCTCTATATTTATACTAAACATGTGATTATTATTCAATAACTACAAAATAAATGGTCACAATTCTTAACATAAAACAAAAGAAGTTGAAATTTTATATAAACATTTTATATAAAGAGTCATTAAATTAGATCAAGAGGGATTTCCATTAATGAACCTGTAGGTTGTTACACTTACCCGCTCCTCTCAAGCCCATGTCTCATCCAACCATTGCACATATTATCTCTCAAAATACTTCTATTACTCATAGAATCCTCACATTGTGCATAAGTATTTTCTAGGAATTATTTTCCTCAAGTCAAAAAGATTTACCCGATTGAGAGTTAATTTCTTCTCTCGAGTTTCTTTATTTTATTTTGCTTCTTCACTCACCACAATATTATTATTATTTGATACCATAATAACATCAGTATCCTCAATATATTATGATTTTATTATAATAAGTATTCTACCTACAATTACACACTCCTCTTTCTAATGGTTAAAGAACATATTGTTTCTATGGGTGGCGAATTATTGCCTCACGAAACGATGATTGTTCTAATAACAACGTTATACATTTCATGTTGTGGAACTGCAATAATTTCATCAGAGAAAGTGTGGGCTACCGCCCTCTCAAGTGATATGACTCATTCATGCCATACATGGAACGTATAAATAATGGAATAAAAGAATTTATGTAACATATATAACATATATATTATACTTTAACAATAACATACCTATGTATCATTATTTTTTCATTCCACTAAAGTATGAAATAGAAATGAATGTAGTGTTCATTCATACGTACGACTTACTGTCTCAATGAATGGTGCATTTAATTTATTATCTCCAAATGTTAGGTACTATTATAAATAAATATATATACTAGATATATATAATATATATTACATCTAAATGATTAATATCATTCTAGAGATAATGGACTCTTGACCATATTTACAATTTATAATTATAACAAATTCATTTTTGACTCAAGTTCCGAACATCAAAAAAATGTCCAATATGAACTCAAACAATTAAATAATTGTTATAGAAAGGTAATAAGTGATATAAAATGAATAGTAAACATTAAAAATATTCTTAAGATAATAGAAATTAATTTAAGTTTATCATTCATGAAGATCAAAGAATATACGAGTGTGTCATGTAGGACATGTGGTACATGATTTCTTATCTCACTTTTAATTCCATGAGATTTCAATTGTTCTCCACTTATTTATTTAATGTGGTGTATTGTGTACTAACTATTGATATATATTATCATGTTTATATTTATATTAATTGTATTCTATGATTCATTTGCTGTTTATTATCTTTCGATCATTCGACTCTATTGACTACAATGAGGTATGGGGTTTTCATCTCTCTTTTATTCCCGTGAGATTCATGCTACATTTTCCACTATTTATATTTTTGTGGTGTATGTACTACCCATGATTGTACTATTTGTGTAATATACATTAATTTTTGGTATTTATTTTTTCAATGTATGATCCTTCATTCATGGGCTGTATGTTTCAAATGTTACCCAAATCGGTAAGGGAACCTTTCAACCTCCTCTTT
Organism: Viscum album; assembly: GCA_963277665.1. Taxonomy (NCBI): domain Eukaryota; kingdom Viridiplantae; phylum Streptophyta; class Magnoliopsida; order Santalales; family Viscaceae; genus Viscum; species Viscum album. The sequence continues at coordinate 406,661,683 of OY728128.1, read as the reverse complement.
TTAAAAGAAATCTTTTTGTTATGTCATTTAAATTACATATTATTATTTTTGGAAATGTTATTATATATCATTATTTCTGTACATTTTATAGACAAGTGATGAGATACCCTTTTTATCTCTCATCAACAAATTTTCTGAATTTTAATGTGATGATGTTAGGATGTCAAATTTCTATAAGGGATCTTCTTTACCAAATTTTAATTCATTGGGTTAAACCTTTAATTATTTATTATGTCGTGCTATGAATATGTAGGAATTATTTATGATTGTTTTAAACATAATATCCACTTATAATGGGGTTATTTATATTTTTCACACTTAATTAAATAAATGATTTATTCTTAATCTAAGGATATCCTCTTTGTAAGCGACTTCTTCTCAATCTCCTTTTATTGAGGAATCCTTTGATTTATAAAAAAAATTCTATTATACAGTGTATAAAACCCTTTTGACTTTTCATTTCATTCAAAGGGATTATTTTCTCAATGAAACGTTTTACTAAACGACAAAAAGTAATGTTTCTTTTTTACGTAAGCGGTGACAACGACCTTTTCCGCCGCCATGGTTATTATTTGACCATTGGATTCCTTAATGACCCGTAATGTTTTTAAAGAAAATGAATACCATATACTCATTTTATGTATTTTTGTATTGAAAATGGTTTTTATAATGGATTCATTTTTACAATATGTTAAAATGTTATATTGTTATTGCAATATGGTAATGTTATCTTTCTTTAATGCTTAAGTTATGTGTTACTTGGCCATTATTATGTATACGGTTGGTTCTCTAATAATCCTAGGGTTGGGGATCCCTAGATAGCTCTCCAATTTACTGGGTGATGTGAAGGAGGTAAACATGAATGTTTCTCCAATGATATTTAGGGAATATACATGGATGTGTTTTTCAAACGTGACTCCATATGTAGCTGTGATAGCTACAATGTAAGTATGTTATGTATGCCTTATGTTACATTTATGAATTTTGATTAATATTTTTTATTCATAAATATTATGATTTTAGAAGGTATGTTATGATTAAAAATTGTGGTTTCATTGATTTTTTTTTGATGGGTTAATTTTTCCATTCATTATTTTATATCCCTTATTGATCTTTTTTGCTCATCCCATGTTTTTGAAATGTTTTTCATAGGTTATAAGGATGGGTAAGAGAAAGGAAGTATTCAAGAAGATTTACATCAAGAAAATAACTCTTTTTTTATTTATGTATTTGAAAAATCTGTTATAGTAGATGTTTCTACTTTTTAATATTCAAGTTTTTATGTAATATATATGTATTAATTATCTAAATCTCTAAACCTGAAAAGATCTATAAAGTAAATTATTGATTTAATTATTGATTATGTAATTTCGTAAGGCCAGGTCCTTATAGTTGGTATCATAGGTCGTATTAGATAACTTTAGAGGATAGGGTATTATTTAAGCATAAGAAACAATACCATAATGGTTATGATTTCAGAAAGAGTGAATGATTTTTTAGATAAAGTGAATGAGCTTAATATAATATGAATAATTATATATTAGTATTTACCCTCCTCATAACATATTATATAATTATTTTTCTGATATTCTCACAATGAACTATTTCGTTTTACTAAATGGATGGATCTAGCAGGCTGAAGTGCACTGTGTTGCATTTGTTTTCAATGAGGCATGAAGTTGTCTTGGAATAAATGGAAGTCATGGAATGTCAAGATGTGAATGACAAAGGTTGTGATGGTGTTGGTGATGAAGAGAGAATGGCCATAGTACTAAGATGCATGTCACTTAGGAGATTCACTAAGTGACATAAGAGATGATGGTTTGAAACATTCTCTAAGGAAATCAGACGATTGTTGAGCTGCTCTTTAAGTTCAAAGAACTTATATCCTGATGATACAAAGTCACAACAATAATTGAAGACCATGCATTGTATTGACGATGCATGAGGAGCTGAAGTGATCCATCCACAATCACTGAGTGGATGAAGTGGATTAATGAAGTTCATGCACTATCACTAAGTGCATGTGAACATGAAGATGATCCAACTTGATCTCTGACTAGATCAATGAATTTCATTGAAGAATTTATGTGTTCAAGATCTCGGTTGATGAAGAACCTTCGGGAATTCCCTCCTAAGTGAAGATTATTTGTTTAAGAAGAATGGAGGAATTCTAATGAAGAAGAAGAATAGAAATGTGGGAGAAGAGAATAAATGGAGAAGAAGAGTTGTGGCACATGGCATTTTACACTTAGTCCTTATACAAAGTACTTAGTGTTTAAGTAGGCAAAAAATATGCTACCAAGGGCCAGCCTTAAGGGTTCAACCCCCAAGGCACATGTGGGCCTAAGGCACCACGCCCAAGGGGGGATCCCATGTGGCCAGCCCGAGAGGCAGGGGGGTCGTGTGTAAGCCCCGGGCCGCGCAGGGGATCAGTTCCTGCGTAGCATGGGCGCCTGAGCGCGCGCCCGAGGTGCATAGTGGGCGATAGAGCACGCCCGCGGAGGCAAGAGTGGGCGCAGAGCGCGCCCGCAGGGAGAACACGGTGCGGGGCGGCACCATGGGGGGTGAGGATTCAACTGAGACGGTTGGGGGAGCGCTTAGTTGATAATGCGCGGCAATTCCTCTCGCCGAATCGATGTGGGACGCGGAAATTTCCCCGGGAGCAAATCTCGGTCGTCCGATCCATCGCGCGCTTTATCCACGCTGCATGATTCATCTCTGCGGCGATGATATAATCCTGGCCGTCGCGCATCACGATCCGACGGCCGTGGCTCGTCTTCCACCTCGAGCTCGAGCCGAAGCCACCCGCGAGCCGCCGCATGAACCAGAGCCTCCCGAACGTTGATTTCGAGTTCCCGGCCACCATTGCCGAAGATGAAGTGTCCGTTGAGTTCGTCTCCTCAAACTGAATCCATACATGCTTTAAAATGAGCTTGCATGCTACCAGTGGAGGAATTTGAAGTTCGGCCGAAGCAACCGAAGGTGCCGAGGCCACGTGGAGAGCATGATTTGCATGCATAAGCCTAAACGAAGGTCGTGCATGAGTTCTAAGTCGCATGCACGAAGAGAAAAATAAAAAGAGAATACCCGCGTGAAACAGAGAGTAAATTCAAGATTTGGAAAGTTTTTAAAGAACCGAAACTTTCGGGGATTTGAGATTTATCTCACGCGGAAGTTTTGAGGATTCTCTGCCTATAAAAGGAGAGCCCATGCTCTCAGTATTGCTTGCTGATCCTTGGTTGAAAATCCGATGTCCCGTGAGAAGCCTCTGCCTCGCGAAGAAGAAGCCCCGTGCAAGTTTACTTGCACGGCTGGAGTCCCTTGCGCGCAACTTCTTTGCGCGACAAGAAGGAGGAGGAGGAGATCCATGTGCGCACCTCTTGCGCGACAGGAAGGAGCCGAGCCGCATATTTGCGCGCTCGAGACTCTTGCCCTCTCTGCCCACGGACTTGCGCGGCAGGAGGTGTTTGCGCGGCCCTTGCACCCTTGCACCCCTTGTGCGCCTTCACTAAGGCAGGGGCTCGTGTTGAGAAGACCACACCTACAGGTTGTGTACAAGAAAGAGTGGAAGGCCACCACATTTGTGTGTGTGCAAAACAAGAGGAAGGCTGAGGCCTTAGTGCCTTTGTGTGCCAAGAAAAGTGGAAGACCGCCTACGGACAGTGGGTGTGTGCCAAGTGGAGAAGAGGACCCGAGGCATTCATGCCTTGTGTGTGCACCAAGTGATGAAAGTAAGACGAGGCCAAGTGTGTGCAAAAATAACAAGAGGAGGCCGTAGCCGTTGGTGGTTGTGAAAAGAAGTGAAGGGCCGTAGCCTTGTGGGTGTACACATTAAAGAATAAATAAAAGAACACCTTTTGTATTTGTGCAAAACAAGAAGAAGAATAGGCCAAGATCAAGTGTGTGAAAAAGTGAAGAATTTGTGTGTGCTTAACAAGTGACAAGTGAAGGCCGAACCTAGTGTGTGCACTAAGAAGTGTGTATACACATAGAAGAAGAAAAGGGAGGACTCACACTAGAGTATAACACACTTCTAAGTGTGTAACCAAATTGAATAAAGTGTGTGAAGTTCAAGGAGTTGGTGTGTGCTTAAACTGTTACATCCTTCAAGGGTTTATTGCACCAAGAGGAGAAAGAGGAGAGTGCATGCATGCATGCATGCACGTGCACACGTGAACAGAGCCAAATCAGTGGTGTGCATTTTAGTTGACCAAGACCAGGAGGTTCATGAAGAATTTGAGGAGCCATGCTATCAGTGCATGAAGAAGCAGAGTTGTCATGCACTCAGTGCATGAAGATGATTTGAAGTGAGACTGGACCAGACTGAAGTTAAATATATCAGTTGTCTGAGTATTCAGTAGTTGGAGAGAAGCCAGGTCATCCTTAGAAGAAGGAGATAAAGCCTGAGCAAGACGAGAAGACCTGATCATCACAAGTGATCAGAGGTACAGAGCAAGGCCAGCAGTCTTTATCCCAGACTGCTGAGGATACTTGAAGAAGCTTAAAGTGAAGAAGAGCTACTCGTGTGACTCGAGGAGCCAGGAGAAGACCGTGTGGGACTCAGGGAGAAGAAGTCTTCAGTGGGATTCTGGAGCAGGCCAGTGGGACTCTAGTAACACTGTGGGACGCAGTATAAAGACCCTCCTGTGGGACTCAGGAGAGATACAATGGGACTCTGTATCGACCATTGTAATACTAACAGATTATAATGGGAGAATCCATGCTGGGAGAGCATGGCAAGGATGTAGGCCTTTGGTGCCGAACCTTGTAAATCCTTGTGTCCTGTGCCTTTTCATTACTGCATTATCCGGGAAAGGTTGAGAGATACAAGAAGAGTGGATCGAGGCTTTAACCAGCCATAGAGGTTTAATTGATTAAGAATCAATTAGTAAAAAGTTTTAAAGGATCACTGATTCACCCCCTCCCCCTCTCAGTGATTCACACTGATCTGGGCACTTCAATTGGTATCAGAGGGAGGTTACCTCTAAAATATCCAAGGGAGTCTTTATGAAGTGCAGATTTGAGGAAACGAGCGACCAGCCTCAAATGGAGATATCTGCCAAGACTCAGAAAAATAGAAAGAAGAAACAGGCCAAGAAGATGAAGAAAGCCTGTCCTAGCTGTGATGAAGTTGAAACAATGAATGATCTTCAGAGTGCACTCAAATATCTTCAGAAGACAGTTCCCATGGAAGTGGCAAAGTGTATAGCTACAGGCATCCATGATCTTCATGAAGAAAAATCACAGTTAGAAGAAGAAGCCAATGCAATGGATGATCAATTGGCTAAAAGGGTTGGCATAACCAACACTCTCAGAAAGCTGGTAAATTCCAAAGATGAAACAGTATCTCTTTGCAATGAAAGATATGAAGACACTGCTGAAGAATTGCAGAGAAGCCTTTCTGAGAAATAATTCTTTAACATAATGGTCAAAGATTTTTTCCATGCACTGGAAAAGAGGCATAAAGTGTCAATGAATGTCAGAGATGCTCAACTCGAAGACAAAGTCAAAATGGTGAAGGAGATTGACAACTCATTACATGAAATAAAGAAGGTGCATGAAGACCAGTTAGAACAGCTGAAAGAAAATTGGGAAGGAAGGCTATGAACTGTTGAGGATGAGAAGAACTCCCTCAACATGAAATACTTAGAACTGGAGGTGATATTGAAACATCTGCAATCACCTAAAGCTGAATCCTCCCAGTCAGCTGGAAGAAGAAATGTTGCTACTCAAGTGAGCTTTGAGAAGGATGATTCTAAAAGAAAGACATCCTCTAATAAAAGGGAAACAACATCAAAAAGGAAGGTACCATCCATACCATATTGTACTGATGCTTCTAATTGTGTTTCCACAAAAAGTGCAGGATGGAAGAATAATTCCAAACAAATATGGATGAAGACAGTGAATAAAGAATGCTCTCCTGAAACAACACAGCAAGTCAAGAAAAGTACCCAACAATCAGAAGGACTGAAGAGGTCAAGATTTGTGGGTCAGTGTTGGTGTTGTAATAAGTATGGGCACTGTGCAAAGGATTGTTGGTACAATCCACTGAATGTCAAAGCACAAAGGAAGCCCATGCCAAGGGGGAGCAAGCCAGAGGAAAAGAAGCAGCATCCACAGGTCCATAGACATATGTTTACTGCAAATAGATTTGTATTACTTGACAACATCTGGGATGATTGCAAAAGTGGTCAAATAGATACATGTCAATCTCCAACTGTATTCAGAGCTCAAAAGAAGAAAAGATCACAGAACCTGGCTCAGAAAGAATCCTTGGGAAGCAAGAAGAAAGTTGACAATGCTCCCAAGAAGATTATGAAAAAGGAAGAGAAGTCCTTGGAATTCACATCCAAGAAGGGTGATGCATCCAGAAGGACCACCAAGAAATGCTTCTACTGTGGAAAGAAAGGACATATCATGGATCTTTGTAAAGAAGCCATGAAATTCAATAGAGGCAGACTGAACTCCAAAAGACAATCAATCCAGAAGAAGAAGGGATTGATTGAAAATAAGTTGCCTAAGAGAGGTAGCTTAGCAGCATCCAAAGAACCATGTGGAACTTCCAGAACTGAGGCCACACTTCCAAATGATTTACTAGTCATATGGCCAAATCAGTTGCAACTTGCCAGAGAACTGCAAAGAGCAGAAGATGAAGCACTGGTAATTGCTAAGGAAAAAAGGAAACAAAAGATTTCACATGAAGATGTATTGAGATCCACACCAGCACAATCATCAATGAAGATCAAATGTGCAAGTGTGAAGACTGGTGAAAATGGGACATCTCGGTTGAGAGAATCTTCTCAACCTTGTTGTTCACATTGATGAACCAAGGAGGTTCCATCTTATTCCCTTATACTCATGGTATATACATGTGCTGACATTGCAGGGAATTGAAGATGATGATCATTCTCAGCTGGAGGATGGTTTGGACAGAATGGAGTGCACCCCTTGAGGGGGAGCCAATCTGAAGAAGATGGCATTCTTAGATTAATACCATCTTGAGAAAAGTGATGGTATTCCAATCATACTTTCATCCCTTGTTTCTTAATTGAGTCTATCTTGTCAATTAAGGGGGAGTATTGATTGAAGACAAATGAATGAAAGGGGGATCTTTATCATTGCACTGAACTTTCTAATGAGTTTTGTGAAGTATGTGCAGGATTCAGCAATTCATTGAATATCTGAAAAATTTCAAACCCCTAAGCATGATCTCACATGTTTATAGTGAATGTGGACAGCATTGAGTTCCTTGGTTATATCACTCTTGTTTTCTACACCGGGTTATCCCAAGTAGACTTAGAGTTGATTTACTAAAGGTTCTTTGCTAAGAAGAACATGTGGCATCATCCCTCTCTTAGTAATTTTCAAGAAGATTCTATTCAAAGGGAGGAAGATATTTTCGAAAGTGAACCACACCACACCTTTGCATTTGATTGCCAATAAGGGGGAGAAATATTGGCACACATATTGACCCATTCATATGTGGTGATGAAGTGTATTGACAACAAATACAAAGGGGGAGATTGAAGTGCACTGTGTTGCATTTGTTGTCAATGAGGCATGAAGTTGTCTTGGAATAAATGGAAGTCAAGGAATGTCAAGATGTGAATGAAAAAGGTTGTGATGGTGTTGGTGATGAAGAGAGAATGGCCATAGTACTAAGATGCATGTCACTTAGGAGATTCACTAAGTGACATAAGAGATGATGGTTTGAAACATTCTCTAAGGAAATCAGACTATTGTTGAGCTGCTCTTTATGTTCAAAGAACTTGTATCCTGATGATACAAAGTCACAACAATAATTGAAGACCATGCATTGTATTGACAATGCATGAGGAGCTGAAGTGATCCATCCACAATCACTGAGTGGATGAAGTGGATTAATGAAGTTCATGCACTATCACTAAGTGCATGTGAACATGAAGATGATCCAACTTGATCTCTCACTAGATCAATGAAGTTCATTGAAGAATTTATGTGTTCAAGAGCTCGGTTGATGAAGAACCTTCGGTAATTCCCTCCTAAGTGAAGATTATTTGTTTAAGAAGAATGGAGGAATTCTAATGATGAAGAAGAATAGAAATGTGGGAGAAGAGAAGAAATGGAGAAGAAGAGTTGTGGCACATGGCATTTTACACTTAGTCCTTATACAAAGTACATAGTGTTTAAGTAGGCAAAAAATATGCCACCAAGGGCCAGCCTTAAGGGTTCAACCCCCAAGGCACATGTGGGCCTAAGGCACCACGCCCAAGGGGGGATCCCATGTGGCCAGCCCGAGAGGCAGGGGGGCTGTGTGTAAGCCCCGGGCCACGCAGGGGATCAGTTCCTGCGCAGCATGGGCGCCTGAGCGTGCGCCCGAGGTGCATAGTGGGCGCTAGAGCGCGCCCGCGGAGGCAAGAGTGGGCGCAGAGCGCGCCCGCAGGGAGAACACGGTGCGGGGCGGCACCGTGGGGGGAGAGGATTCAACTGAGCCGGTTGGGGGAGCGCTTAGTTGATAAGGCGCGGCAATTCCTCTCGCTGATTCGATGTGGGACGCGGAAATTTCCCCGGGAGCAAATCTCGGCCGTCCGAGCCATCGCGCGCTTTATCCACGCCGCACGATTCATCTCCGCGGCGATGATCTAATCCTGGCCGTCGCGCATCACGATCCGACGGTCGTGGCTCATCTTCCACCTCGAGCTCGAGCCGAAGCCACCAGCGATCCGCCGCATGAACCAGAGCCTCCCGAACGTTGATTTCGAGTTCCCGGCCACCATTGCCGAAGATGACGTGTCCGTTGAGTTCGTCTCCTCAAACCGAATCCATACATGCTTTAAAATGAGCTTTCATGCTACCAGTGGAGGAATTTGAAGTTCGGCTGAAGCAACCGAAGGTGCCGAGGCCACGTGGAGAGCATGCATTGCATGCATAAGCCTAAACAAAGGTCGTGCATGCGTTCTAAGTCGCATGCACGAAGAGAAAAATAAAAATAGAATACCCGCGTGAAACAGAGAGTAAATTCAATATATGGAAAGTTTTTAAAGAACCGAAACTTTCGGGGATTTGAGATTTATCTCACGCGGAAGTTTTGAGGATTCTCTGCCTATAAAAGGAGAGCACATGCTCTCAGTATTGCTTGCTGATCCTTGGTTGAAAATTTGAAGTCCCGTGAGAAGCCTCTGCCTCGCGAAGAAGAAGCCCCGTGCAAGTTTACTTGCACGGCTGGAGTCCCTTGCGCGCAACTTCTTTGCACGACAAGAAGAAGGAGGAGGAGGAGATCCATGTGCGCACCTCTTGCGCGACAGGAAGGAGCCGAGCCGCATATTTGCGCGCTCGAGACTCTTGCCCTCTCTGCCCGCGGACTTGCGCGGCAGGAGGTGTTTGCGCGGCCCTTGCACCCTTGCACCCCTTGCGCGCCTTCACTAAGGCAGGGGCTCGTGTCGAGAAGACCACACCTACGGGTTTGTACAAGAAGGAGTGTAAGGCCACCACATTTGTGTGTGTGCAAAACAAGAGGAAGGCCGAGGCCTTAGTGCCTTTGTGTGCCAAGAGAAGTGGAAGACCACCTACGGACAGTGGGTGTGTGCCAAGTGGAGAAGAGGACCCGAGGCTTTCATGCCTTGTGTGTGCACCAAGTGAAGAAAGTAAGCCGAGGCCAAGTGTGTGCAAAAAGAACAAGAGGAGGCCGTAGCCGTTGGTGGTTGCGCAAAGAAGTGAAGGGCCGTAGCGTTGTGGGTGCACACATTAAGGAATAAATAAAAGAACACCTTTTGTATGTGTGCAAAACAAGAAGAAGAATAGGCCAAGATCAAGTGTGTGAAAAAGTGAAGAATTTGTGTGTGCTTAACAAGTGACAAGTGAAGGTCGAACCTAGTGTGTGCACTAAGAATTGTGTATACACATAGAAGAAGAAAAGGGAGGACTCACACTAGAGTATAACACACTTCTAAGTGTGTAACCAAATTGAATAAAGTGTGTGAAGTTCAAGGAGTTGGTGTGTGCTTAAAGTGTTACACCCTTCAAGGGTTTATTGCACCAAGAGGAGAAATAGGAGAGTGCATGCATGCATGCATGCACGTGCACACGTGAACAGAGCCAACTCAGTGGTGTGCATTTTAGTTGACCAAGACCAGGAGGTTCTTGAAGAATTTGAGGAGCCATGCTATCAGTGCATGAAGAAGCAGAGTTGACATGCACTCAGTGCATGAAGATGATTTGAAGTGAGACTGGACCAGACTGAAGTTAAAGATATCAGTTGTCTGAGTATTCAGTAGTTGGAGAGAAGCCAGGTCATCCTTAGAAGAAGGAGATAAAGCCTGAGCAAGACGAGAAGACCTGATCATCACAAGTGATCAGAGGTACAGAGAAAGGCCAGCAGTCTTTATCCCAGACTGCTGAGGATACTTGAAGAATCTTAAAGTGAAGAAGAGATACTCGTGTGACTCGAGGAGCCAGGAGAAGACCCTGTGGGACTCAGGGAGAAGAAGTCTTCAGTGGGATTCTGGAGCAGGCCAGTGGGACTCTAGTAACACTGTGGGACGCAGTATAAAGACCCTCATGTGGGACTCAGGAGAGATACAGTGGGACTATGTATCGACCATTGTAATACTAACAGATTATAATGGGAGAATCCATGCTGGGAGAGCATGGCAAGGATGTAGGCCTTTGGTGTCGAACCTTGTAAATCCTTGTGTCCTGTGCCTTTTCATTACTGCATTATCCGGGAAAGGTTTAGAGATACAAGAAGAGTGGATCGAGGCATTAACCAGCCATAGAGGTTTAATTGATTAAGAATCAATTAGTAAAAAGTTTTAAAGGATCACTGATTCACCCCCTCCCCCTCTCTGTGATTCACACTGATCTGGGCACTTCACAGGAACCAAAGTAATAGTGGATGTGAAGAAAACATTGACGGTTTTCAGAAAGAACAAATGAATGATATGGTAGCTGCAATGAGAACTCTTCTGGTTATTCTCAACCAACTGTCAGGAGTCATGATTGACCTCTTGAAAATTGGTGATTTTTATAAGGCATCATATATGTGAGAAACAAATCCCTACATTAGTTAATGTAATAATCATAATGGTAACTCTATTCAAAAACCTATGTGTCAATGATGTGGGAAGAAACACCTTGGAAAATGTTTCAAAGGGATATAAAGGTGCTATATATTTGGAAATAAAGGTCATAAATAAAGAAACTTCCATAAAAAAAGGAAGCATTTAGTTGACTCTACGAAAGGGAATGTAGTTATTTATGAGGGATCAATTAAATGTTTTAAATGTTGTATGCATGGTAATTACACAAACACATGTCCTTTGAAGAAGTTTTAGGAATGGGAAAAATATGATCGTACAAATGTTTTTTTACCAATACCTAAAGCAATTCTGATTGGGGATGAAGAAACTGACAATGACCAATGAAATGTATGGATTATTTCATGAAATTTGTTTTCCTATTTTTGAATCATAGGATATGATTCATGTTTTTGTTTGTAGGAAATAAGTATTTCAGAATATGTTTAAAAGGAATAGTTAATGGATCATGAAGAATTTTGAATGAGTACGAAGTCAACATATAAGGGATTCAAGAGTATTGGTAGATTTTGGGATGGTGAAATTCGTTAAAGTATTAATGCACATTTGATGGTGGGATTACATTAGAAAACTTTTCATATTATATGTAACCATAAAATTTGATATATGGAAATTTTATTCAAGGAAAAATTATCTTTTCTTTTGTGGTTACAGTTATAAAAAAAACCATTTTAGTTTATTTAATCCTTTAATTTGAGGTAATTACTTGTTAATATATTTTGTGATGAAAAATGAGTGTTATTAGAAATAGTTCGTGGTTAAAAAATTTCAGGTTTATTTTTTATTAATTTATCTATTTTTAGAGAATGTTATAAATTTTTATAGTTTTTGAGAAGGTACAACATGCAGACTGTGTGGCAACTAATCACGTTAGAACAAGCTGTGGGAATCAAACCCACAACCAATGTGCGGCTGGTATTTATCACCTACCACTAGACTAAATTAAGTCACTGGTAAGTATGAATAATTATTTTTAGTTAGATGATATTATAAATCAATAACAGGTTGAATTGGGTTATCTATGGAAATGAATAACCTATCAGGGAGGATATGTGATTAGGCTAGTTAATTTTGAAAATGATACTTTATGAGCAACTGATGTTATGTGAAGATAAATGTTAAGATTGATCTTGTAAGGCTATTTTATATAATTCTTTGAAGATTTGGGTTTCAATATTAGTTTAGATTAATTTGAATAATTTTATTGATATCTATTTATTTAATTGTATTTGATGAAATTTGGATTTTACTGGTAAAATTTTAGAGATTAATAGTAGTTTTTCTTTTTGTGAAAGATTATACTATTGGAGATTATTTAATCTTTTACTAACTATTTTGGTTTTGGTTATGGTCTAAAAACATGGGAAATATATTATTCATCTTGTGTGGATTATGTGATTCTCTCAATGTTGATTTTAGCACTCTTAATGCGAACAAGTCCTATTAAATACTCATTTTTTAGAGAAAATATGAGTTTGTGTTAGAAATCCAGTAAAAGATAAAAGACTACATGACAAGTAAGTATGTTTTCTTATGTTTTAGTTAAGCTCATAAATAGATTCCTCAATGAAATGTATCTTAAAACAAAAACATTGTCTATTAACATTTCATACTTTGGAATTAAATAATGTTTAACCCAACACATGTTTGTGATTTTTTTCTGGCTAAAATTCTCCTAGACATGATTTCTATCACTCTCCATCAGAACTTGTTGGTTTGTTTATTCCATAATATTCATGTTTTCATGGAATCCTAGTATTTTTTGTATCATATGACCTTCATACATCTCTTTCATTATTTTAAATTGATAGCTTTATTGTCTACTTTTCCGATGTAGGGCTTCCAATGATGTTTTTGAGCCCACATTAAAAATTACAAGAACACAATTATCAAAAGGGGGTAAGGATTTAACATCCCAGGTAAATAAAGAATATGAAATTTTCATATTTAATAATATTTGAGAATTAAATATTAACTTTTCATGAAAGGGGACGCTATGTTTGATAGAATAATTGATAAGTAGCAACAGAATTCATTGAAATATTATGTTGCACACTAATAGTATAATAATATTATTCGTATTTAATTCTTATCCATTGTAAGGGAATCAATGAACATGATTTACTAAAATATTATTATATATGTTTGTTAAATATTTTTACATTTATCCAATAAATGTTAGAGGCTTAAAATGAGAATGATTCCAATTTTAAGCATAAATATTCTAATATTCTTTAAAAGGTAGATTAAACTCCTTTTGATGGTGAACCATTTTTAAATATACTTTTTTACAATTTTATATTTTATATTTGATAAAAAAAATTCTTCTTTATAATCATGACATTAAAATTTACATTGTGTAAATTTATGTTATTTTTCCAATAAAGCTCATTTTTAAATGAATAGTGAAAAATGTTGTATTATAATTCAAATCCTCAGTTTAATATAATAAATTTATATGTATAGATTACCTTTTTAATTTGTTTTAAAGTTTAATTATAAAATATTTTTAACATTTAATTCATTGGTGTTCATTGGAATTAATTTCACTTCGAATTATACATAAAGAAGTTCAATCTTTTGATAGATATTGTTTCTAAAAAACACACTACTTGTTTTGAAAACATGAATTATTTTCAAATTATTTTATACAATTTATATGTTTTTAATTTGTAAAAATTTATTCCATATTTGGAATCATAAGGTCTAAATTATATAATTAAGAACCTTCTTTTTACATTATGAATAGTAACGACGACAATTATCTTTAATTATCATGATTAATTAGTAATCTTGTAGCTAAGGGTAATAAAATAATATCATAATAATATAAAATAACCCCAAAAAGTGTCCAAATTTTCTTTTTTGAGTCATGACAGACAGTTGGATGTTTTTTACCAAACTTTAGGGCCCCTGGATTCACATGGTTGTGATAGTGACATTTATGACATTATTTTTAAAAAATAATTGAAATATATCAATGTCTTGAATATCCTAAGTAAACCCATTTTAATTATTTTTAAATAAATGATATACTAGAGTATAAATATTAATTGGAAGCCTGAAAATATTTTTTACATTATGGTATTTTTTATAAATTCTATACATTAAATAAATAATCTTATTTATGACACCATGATGATGTAGTGATTTCGTCATTAATGAACAATTTAAATAAAATGAAATGATAAGGTTAAATATAAGACTTAAACAATTACAAAACCCATTGGATGGGTTGGTTTCTAACCAATATCACCATATCCTCAAAATATATCTTTGTGGGACCTTTAAAATCCAAAAATAATTTTTTAATAATGTAACATTTCAAGACTTTCCAAAAGTGACCATCCTCCCTCTTATAAAAGACCCCCACCTCTACCCCCTTACCCACACCTCTCAAGCCTTTTTCACATTCAATCATTGCTCATATTATCTGTCCAAATAATTTTCTTACTCTTAGAAGCCTCACATTTTGCAGAATTTGTTTCTAGGATGCCTTTGCCTCAAATCAAAAAGAGTTACCCGATTTAGAGGTGATGTCTTCTCTTGAGTTTCTTTCTTTTATTTTCCTTCTTCATTCACCACAATATTCTTATTATTTGATACCATAATAACACTAGTATTCTCAATAAAATTGTATTTCATTATAATATGGATTCTACATACACTTACACACACCTCGTTCTAGTGGTTAAAGAACATATTTTTTCTGTGGGTAGCGAATTACTGCCTCACGAAATGATCACTGTTCAATCTATGTTTAACACCATTCATGGTCGAAATTTTGATGACCCTGTGTTTATGTATGATATATATGGTATTTATTTTTTTATATTATTCTAAATTTAATTTTTAAATAACATCATTATACTTTTTATTTTGTGGAACTACAATAATTTAATTACAAGAATTGTGGACTACCGCCCACTCAAGGGATATGACTCGTTCATGACATAAATGGAACGTATAAAGAATGGAATAAATGAATTTATGTAACATATATAACATTTATATTATACTATATTTATTATATATGTATGTATCATTAATTTTTCATTCCATTTATGTTTGAAATAGAAATGAATGTAGCGTTCATGCATACGTACAGCTGACCATCTCCAGGAACGGTGCATTTAATTTATTATCTCAAAATGTTATGTACTGTTATAAAGAAATATATATTATGGATATATATTAATATTTTACATTAAATTGATTAATATAATTCTAGATATAATTGAATCTTGACCACATGGAAAATTTATAATTATAACAAATTCATTTTTACCTCATGATCCGAACTACCACAAAATGTCCAATATGAACTCAAACAATTAAATAATTGTTATATAAAGGTAATAATTGATATAAAAGTAATAATAAAAGTAAAAATATTAATAAGAAAATATAAATTAATTTAATTTTATCATTCATGAAGAACATGAAACATAAAAGTGAGTCAAGTCGGACACGTGGTAAGGGATTTTTTATCTCACTTTTAATTCCATGAGATTTCCATTGTTCCCCAATTATTTATTTCATGTGGTGTATTTTGTAATACCATTTGATATATATTATCATGATTTGATTTATATTCATTGTATTCTATGACTCATTTTCTGTTTATTATCTTTTGGTCATACGACTCGATTGATTACAATGAGGTAAGGGTTTTTCATCTCACTTTTATTCTCATGAGATTCATACTACATTTTCAGATATTTAATTTTGTGCTGTGTATTTAATGACAATTATTGTATTATTTTTGTAATAAACATTAATTTATTGGTATTTATATCTTAATTGTATTATCCATCATGCAGGGGGTGTACGTTTCCAAAGATACCCAAATCGATAAGGGAACCTTTAAAATCCTCTTCATTTTTTATGCCTTTTAAATTACATATTTTTATTTTGGGATATGTTTTTATATATCCTTATTGTTGTACATTTTATGTACAAGTGATGAGATACCTTTTTATCTTTCCTCAACTAATTTTATTATTTTTAAATTGATGTTGTTAGGCTTTCAACTTTCTATAAGGGAACTTCTTTACCCAATTTCAATTCTATGTTTTAAACCTCTACATCTTGATTATGTCATCACATGAATATGTGTGAATGACCTATGATTTTTTTACAATGAATATCCAATTATATTGGGTGTATTTATATTTTTCACACATAATTACATAATTGATTAATCCTTAATCTAAGGATACTGTCTTTGTAAGGGACATCATAACAATCACCTTTTATTGAGGAATACTTTGATTTATACAAGACATTCTTTTATACGTTGTATAAAATGCTATTGATTTTTTATTTTATTTAAAGGGAATTTATTCTCTATGAAGATTTTTACTAAACATCAAAAAATGAATTTTTATTTTTTATGTAAGTGGTGACAATGATCTTTTCTTCCACCGTGAGTATTATGTGACCTTTTGATTCCATAACAAGCCATAATTTTTTTAAAAAGAAATGAATACCATATACTCTATTTACATATTTTGGTATTGAAAATTGTTTTTAGAATGAATTCATTATTTCAATATCTTAAAATGTTATATTGGTATTTCAAAATGAGAATGTTAACATTCCTTTATACGTATGTTATGTGTTATATTTATGTTATGGTTCTCGGCCATTGGAATGTATACGGGTGGTTCTGGGATAAACCAAGGGAGGGTGAGCCGGAGATTTCTCTCCAATGCATTAGGTATTATGAAAAAGGTAAAAGAGACTATTTCTCCGAAGATATTTAGGGTATATACGGTGATGCGTATTCCAAACGTGACTCCATATATAGCTGTGATAGCTACAATGTATGTATGTTATGTATGAATTAAGTTACCTTTATTAATTGTGATTACTCTGTGTTATTCATAAATATTATGATTTCATAAGGTATGTTATGATTTAGAAATATGTTTTCATTTTTTTTTTATTTTTTTGGGTTAATGTTTCCTTGAAATATGTTATAACCCTTACTGAGATTTTAATGCTCATCCCAGGTTTTTGGAATGTTTTTCAGAAGTTATAAGGAAGGGTGAGAGAAATGAAGTATTCAAAAAGATTAATATCATGAAAAAAAATCGTGTTTTATTTAAGGATTTTAAAATCTGTTATAGTAGTAGTGTATACATTGCAATATTCAAGTTGATATGTAATAATTTTGTCCTAATTATCTAAAATTATAAACATGAAAATATCCTCAATGTGAATAAATCATTTAATTCAAGATTATGTAATGTCTTCAGGTCGGGTCCTTATAATGGAACTCAATATTTTTCTTCTTATCAAAATGATGAAATTTTTATGTAACATCATCCTTCATTTCCACCTTGATATTACATAGACCATTGTATTCGTTATAGAGAATAGGTTTAACACATATACATATTACCTCAATTTTTATCAATATTCACTAAAATATAAAATATACACTTGAGGATAGTAATATTTTAGTGTCTTTGGAATCTTGTAAAACAAAAAAGCATTATGAAAGTTAAACACCATCATCTCCAACATTTTTCTTCATAACTAGAACCCTTAATATTCATATCATATGTATTAAATTTATTCATAACAAAGGGAATGTAAAAATGGGAAAAAGTGATCTCAAAAGCCTAATAGTAGTAAACAATGCAGATATGTAAGCATAACACGAACATAACAATATGAGAATAGTAACAAAAAAATTGAAATCCATACCCTCAATATAAATGATCAAAATAATTTGAGATGGAATGACGACTGAAATTATAAAATATGAATAATAATGAAATCAATTAAATTGATCCATAGGAGAATAACATTGGTATTATATATATATTTTTTTCATACATGTATGATGAAATAATCTTATGTTAAGGTTATCCTAAAATACATTCATAACATGTTTGTTTTGGTCTAACCACCTATATTCCCTCTTCGTTCTAGGGTTAAAATCCCATGTAACATTTTTTGGGGCTTCAGATAACATCTTGTGTACATTTGAGCTCATATAAAATAAAAAATTACCTAATTAATTTGAGAGAGATATAGGTACATCCTATAATATAAATAAAATAATTAGTATATGTTCCGAATTATAATAATACATTCATTATATCATAACCAATAAAATGAAATGGGTTTCATTAAAATTTCATCATTTTATAACCTATGTAAAATAGATTATTCTTATCATAGAAGAGTATTCAATAGTTAAAAGAAGTCAGATATCGCAGAGATCCAAGAGGACTAGACCTACGGGTGAACGACCTCATGATTCAGAGTCGGTTAAGTAGGGCACCCAAGGTAGAGCCAGTCAAGCTAAGAGTGGGTATTATTACGAATGCAACGGGCAGGGTCACATGGCTCTTGACTGTCCAACCCACCACATAGATGATCAGAAGACAGTCAAAGGACAGCCCAGGTAGAGAGAGAGAGGTTCGATCGAGGTGGTCGGTAGAGAGTAGGAGGACATGGCAGAGGAGCAGGTCATGCAGCTGGAGGTGGGAGACGATTCGAGATGTTACCACCACCACAACTAGGTGGTCCACCCCAAACATAGGTAGCAGGTGGAATGGGGAGAGCTCATCTCCAGGAAGCTTAGGCCTATGACCATTGCGCTCTGGAGATGATACTAGGTACGATCTGTGTTTATTCCACCTTATCTACAGTTCTTATAGACCTAGGTTCCAGTCATTCTTCTATTTCCACTACACTCATTCGGAGCTCAGAGATTCTGATGGTCTTTTTGGAAAGATCCTTACTACTGTAGACTCCTACTGGAGAAGATTTGACAATTATTCACTAGTTTCGAAAGTGTTAGATTACTGTAGGAGGTGAGAGCATTGGTTGTGATCTCCTTGTAGCAGCATAGAGGCCTTACGATGTCATCTTGGGTATGGTCAAATTATCTACAATATGTGCATAGATAGACTATATTAGGTACAATGTGTGGTTTATCTGCATGGATGGGACCAGTTTTACCTTCATCGGTGTGAAGGGATCCTCTGTAGCATAGGATGGACTTACCCTGAGTAGAGTGAAGCTAATCAATCATCTGTTGGCAGGCCTCACCCTCAGAAAAGTTGATTTGGAGAGTCCGAG
Organism: Viscum album; assembly: GCA_963277665.1. Taxonomy (NCBI): domain Eukaryota; kingdom Viridiplantae; phylum Streptophyta; class Magnoliopsida; order Santalales; family Viscaceae; genus Viscum; species Viscum album. Next base: position 406,642,502 of record OY728128.1, on the reverse strand, counting down.
ATATCCTATAGTGGGGGACTAGTATGCGGATGTCTTCCCTGATGATGTTCTGGAACTACCTCCTTGCAGTGATGAGGAATTTTAAATTTTCGTGTACCATAGGATGACACCAATATCTACACCATCATATCAGATGGCTATCACGGAGGTTTGTGAGATATGGGTACAACTACAGGACTTACAGGGGACGAGATTCATTTGGGCCTGTGTTTCTCCTTGGGCAGCCCTTAGTTTGGTTGCCAATAAGGTGGATAGGAGCTTGAGACTTTGTGACTAATATCGGCACACGAATCAGGTGATCGTGAAGAAAAAGTACCCCCTTTCAAGGTTTGATGAACTCTCTGATCAGTTGAAGGGAGCAAAAATGTTCTAAAAGATTGATCCCATATCAGACTATCACTGGCTGAGAGTAAAAGACAAGGATGTGCAGAAGATGGATTTTAGATGTTGGTATGGCCATTATGAGTTATTTTTATTGCCACTTCGCATGACCAGAACTCATGTAGTGTTTATGGGACTCATGAATAGTATCATTTAGCCATACCATGATCGTTTTGTCATAGTATTTATCGACGACATCCTAATCAACTCAACTGCTGAGGAGTATCATACTTATCAATTGTGGGTAATACTAGAAACACTCTGAGAGTAAAATCTTTATGGTAATATCTCGAAGTGCTAGTTCTGGATCAATGAGGTTCATATGTTGGGACATGTCATCTTAGAGGCTGGAGTTGAAGTGGTTCCAATGAAGATTGAGGCAGTACATGATTGGGAGCCACCATGGAGTGTGACAGTGGTACAAATATCCATAGGATTGTCCGGTTACTATCAGAGATTTGTGCCAAATTTCTCTAGGGTTGCTGGACCACATTCAGTGTTGACGAAGAAGGGGTAACCCTTCGTGTGGTCGGAGGGATGCCATCAGTGTTTTTAGGAGCAAAGGCAGAGGCAGACTAGTGCCCCCATCATGAGGCATCCAAAGGATGGCATAGGGTACATAGTCTAATGTGATTCATCAGTGACTAGACTTGGATTTTTACTAATGCAGGAGAAAGTAGTGATCGTATATGGTTCTCAAAATCTAAGACAACATGAGCAGAACTACGATACCCATGACCTAGAATTAGCAGAAGTGGTTTTCACCATGAAGATGTGGCAACACAATCTGTGGGGCAGATGTTTTATAGTCTACTCATATCAAATGATTCTCAGGTATATCTTATCTCATAAGGTCCTAAACCTAATAGAGTGACTTTGGATTGAGTTCCACCTAGACTATGACTTTGAGATAGTATATACTCCTAAGAAGGGGAATGTTATCGCAGATTCACTCAATAGGAGATCTGGTATATAGCTTCTAGACAGTGCGACGAAGCAGCTGACCACTTTGCAGATATCTTTTGTGGATTGAGATGAATAATATTTTCTACAGTCTCTTGCAGTCACTCCCCCACATCCTATGCATATCAGGGAAGCATAGTGTGGGGACACTGACTGCGAGACTCGACATGCTCAGATATCCATAGGACATGCACCTGATGTATTTTATGACGGTGGGGATCATGTCATCCTCTTCAAAAGTTGTACCATGGTACCAGTGTCAGATCATGAGTAAGTGTTGAGGGAGTTCAAAACCTCCCCTCAAGCGGTACATCCAAGAGTGTCGAAGATGTACCAAGATTTCCGATGATATCACTGGTGGCCAAGAATGAAGAAAATAGTAGCCTAGTTTATCTCATGGTGTCTCACTTGTCATCAAGTAATGGTGGAGCATCTGGTACCAGCTGGCATCATTTAGCCTATAGAGGTCCCAGAGTTGAAGTAGGATGGGATATTCATGGACTTCATGATGGGTCTTCCACGTACATCTGAGGATCACAATTCTATGTGGGTGATCATCGAATGGCTCACCATGTCGACCCATTTACTACCGATCAGAGAGATTGGTTCAGTACAGTGCATGTGAGGCCTCTATGTATAGAATATTGTATGGCTACATGGAGTACCCTTGATGATTGTCTCTAATCGGGATTCCCAATTTACTTCCCATCTATGGAAGCTGTTGCTGGAGGCTTTTGAGACTCATCTTCATTTTAGAACCTCCTTCCATCCTCAGATGGATGGCTAGACTGAGCGGACCATAGAGTCCCCCAAGGACATGATGTGTGCTTCTGTGCTTGACTTGGATCGTATCTGGGAGGGTCACTTTACTTTGGTGGAGTTTTCATACAACAACATCTATCACAACAAAATTGGGATGGGACCTTTTGTTGCGTTGTATGGGAGACCTTGCAGATCACCCTTGTACTGGATTGACATAGGGGAGTTAGCACTAGTGGGACCAGAGATGGAATGGTCTATCACAGATAATGTGCAAGATCATCTAGGAGTGGATGAATAAAGTGTAGAGCAGGCATAAGTCTTATGTCGACAAGAGACAGAGACCTCTATAGATCGAAGATATAGACCACATCTTTTTATGGGTCTCACCTTGATGAGGTTTGTTGAGATTTGGCAGTAGTGGAAAGTTATCTCTGAGGTTCATTGGACCCTTCTAGGTCCCCAACAATGTTGTCATGGTGTCTTACCGCATAGCTCTTGCACCTCCTTTACACCGGGTGCTCTACATCTTCCATGTATCCCATCTAAGGAGATTTTTGAATGATCCTTCCCACATCATCGACCATAGAGAGCTGTGTGTCAACTGTTACGAAAATTCTATGGAGGTTCCATTTGATATTAAGGTTTGACAGGAGCGGGTCCTTTGTGAGCCATTGATACCTTTAGTGCACATTCATTGTCATCAAGAGATCCTCTAGGAGAGTAAATGGGGGCGGGAGGCTCAGATTTGTGCTCAGTTCCCTCACTTGTTTTCCTAGATTTTTGTTGTGGATTATGGGGATGTAAAGCCCTAATGTGGGGAGAATGTAAAGACCCGGAATTTCCTTGTAATTATTTTAAATATAATGGAATTTTATCAGTCTAGGAAAATTGACAGCACATGATTCTAAGGCTCGGTGTGCCCGTAATGAATTTATAAACATTAAATCGGGTACGTTTGGGAAATGTATGAGGAGGTTTTTATAACATTTGAACTAGTGTTCAGAATTGAATTTTGAGGGAACTGTTGAACTCGTAGTTGCAGTATTCGCTTTATGATACATACACCTCGACCACAGTAGGTTGAGGGTGGAAGTTAGCATTTTAGTTATTCATGAAAGTGTAAAATTAAATAAAATGGTGTAAAAATGTTTTTATATTATTTTGAAACTCCCATGTAGATCTTCCACAGGTGGTGACCACATGAACAAAAATCTCCCATCAGAGGTTATGAAGGTGGGTACCAATGAGCCTAAACCTCTCATTAGAGGTTATGGTGGTGGGTACCACCTGAGGCTAAAACCCCCTTGAGATCCCTCATTAGAGTGGGGGGTCCTCTTAAAAATCCTCCACTTAAATGGATCAACACCACTTGATTTATTATACCAACCCCAATGTAATTAATTAATCCAATTTGAATTTTGGTCAAATAATTAAATTAGGGGAATCAAAATAGTTGGATACTTGGCATTTTTGGTGGAATTGGGAGAGAAGAGAACATGGAGAAACTTATTCTATCCAATGAAGAATGGTCCACCCAACAAAGAATGGCCACAGGAGATCATAGAATGAGGAAGCCGACATCAAACCAGATCGGAAGCACCTTGCAAAGGCAACCAACATTGGACGTCTTCAATGACTGTCAATCCCTCCACATCGACATCAACAAATGAATGAGTTAGGGAAGATGTTTTAATTATTTCCCTTACATGTTCTTGATATTCTTGTGATTTAGGTATTATTGTCGCTTGATACTTCTCTAAGGTGTAGAATGTGGTCCAAAATACATGGTCCAACCTCCCCACAAATCTTGTGAATATTTGGTGTGTTCTTTGCGTTCTTTGATGGGTGATGGAAAACGGATTGTTACGGATTTTATTTGCGACGTAGTGAACCCAAATAGAAGACCCAATATGTCGGAGACCAACCGGAGGTGTGATGACAATGGTGGATGACAGATCAAAATCGGTCATGAAAGACCATTCTTCAAACGTTCATTGTACGAGTGGATCAAAATGTGTGTTCGGGGGAGATCGGAGGCCCGAAAACAATGGAGAAGACATCGAGACATATGGAAGACCTACAACCTGGAGTTTCATTGAGATTAGACCATCTTAACAAATATAGGGTCATCATAGGAGACTCTCCATCGAGGAGGGTCATTTTTGAAAAATTCACGAATACACGGTGTGTAGTTCCGAAGAACAGGTCCTGTTCTACCTGCGGCGGCTAGGGTTTTGGTGGCAGATGTGTATCACATTGAGTGTGACCTCAGTCACATGATGTGTTGGACCTACCCTGATGCTCAGATAGAAATTTAAAAAATTCATAGGCACCTGAAAAATTACATGGCTTCGAGACACGACGTGTACTCTCTACGCAACATAGCAAAGGCGGCTAGGCGGGACTCGGCATGTAACCCAGGGATACACAGAAACGAGCTGGAGTACACAACCATGTACTCCACCAAAGGGCTAGGCAAGGCCAGTTACATGGGTTACCTCATGTACTAGTTACATGAGTTGGCATATATGGGTTGAGGCCATGTACGGGAACAAAGCCAGCGAACATGGAGACAACCCCAGTTACTCAGACATGACCTATACTCAATACCACACGATGTGTACTTACGTTTTCTATACAACCATAATTATGACATGAGCCATTATACATGAGTATTACCCAGGGTCTGTTGACACGGCGTGCGACTTTTCTACACACCAGGTAATTTTTGGAAAAGGCTTGGTCCTCATGTCCATCGTATCTTAGACATGTTTCATTTCTGTTGGGCGGGTTGGATAGAGCATGAATCCAATCAGTACCTCTAGACTAAAAGGATAATAACTCACAAACCAAGCTTCTGATTGATGTGTCGTTTGTTGCGTTCAGACACCTATGGCATAGCGGTCCTTTGGTATAATTATATGTGAGTCTTCATGGAAGTTTGTTTATCAACCAGTGGCTTGTGGAGTGGACCCTCTCATAGAAAATCGAGAATAGTTCAAGAACCCCAGTAGCAGGATGTGACATGAAGAATGAAATGATATCTTGGGTGGGTCAGCACAGAGTGATCCTGTGTGGGTTACCACCGAGTGATCCTGTGTGGGTCAGCAACTAGCGATCCTGTGTGGGTCAGCACCGAGTAATACTGTGTGGGTCAGCACTGAGTGATCCTATGTGGTTTCACGCCTAGAGATCCTGTGTAGGTCTGATTAGGAGTTAGGATCCTTAGTGGGTCTACCTCTTAACAGAGTATGATGATTCTGAATTTACATCTAATCACATCTGCTACTATACCTAAAAATACCTGGAGTGAGCTATGTTTTTACCTATGTGGTACTTTTCTTCATGTTAATACCTTGGTGGTATTATTCTGTATGGTGTACATGTTGTTTACATTCCTTTGTGGTATTCTTTCCATTATGTAACAGTTCAACTTTGGGATTTTGAGTTGGACACTGTTTTTTCCTCATGATTGAGATGGGTTTACATGATTATGTAGGTATATGCATGGTCATATATCTATGTAGGCTTGATAGTTGTTTTCATGGCTTGTGGTTTATCCTTTGTTGATTTTGTGAGACCCTGAGGGTATTGGGGTCCCTACTATGTGTCTATATACTCACCCATGCAAGGTTTATGCCCACACCTAATTGTGATTGGTGTAGACGATGAAAAATAGTGACTTTGGGCGAGAGTACTAGGACTTGAGTTAGCTCGATGGTGGAAAAAGGCGAGGCATACCACAGTGAAGACTGTTTGATATCTTTAACTACCCTTTAGGTTGGACCCTGGGAAGGTGATCACAGGAGCTGATCTAGTATACTTGTACTTCCTGTTTCTTGTTCATTCCAGTTGGGCCTGTTTTTTGGCGCCTTTTTCTTACATTACTCGCAATATTTACAATACAGTTTTCATGAGTTATTATCTTGTTGTGTTCTTGTTTGTGTGTGTTTAAAGGTTATAAAGGCAATATCATCCAAGATTTAGGGAATTACGCCTTCGGTGGTAGTCGCTAGCCCCTTGACTATGGAAGGTGGGCTTGGGGTAGTCCCAGCATAAGCCCAGGGGGGTGGGTCATGACATAGTTACTCATTGGATTCAATACAGAATATTTATTGTTATATATAGATGACCTTGATGCATTTAATAGCCTCCCAATGACTATATAAGACCATAAATGACCCAAAATCGACGTAATGAATCAGAAGGATGTATAATAACCTCCATGGAAGCTTTTAAGTCTATATTTACAAAAATAACCAGACATAATGAAACTAAACCATTTCTCTTTGATGGTATGCTATGAGGCCTCAATTATTCCTTTCATACACCAGTGGTTGTTGAATGGAAACAAGGGCCTCATTTGTGTGCATGGAAATACTATGACCTCATATAAGAGTAAAGAAAAGTGAAACTAACAACATATCAACCGAGAAGTTATAAACTAGTTGTAGAAGAAATAAATTAATTAAATATAACATGGAGTAATAATAAATGTAATATCATAAAAGACCGATCATCCATCACATACAAAACTTTTCACCCACAAGTCCGACAATACATACAAGTTTTCATTATTTAAATTAATATTAAATTACTAGAATATACTGCTAACTTCAAACTGTACCACAAACCCTATATCTAGGAAAATATCGAAATGCATCAAAACAATCATAATAATTCTCACATGTGTCTAAGATCTATCATCCAAATTGGGGCCTCAGACCTATCTGCCATTGATTTGTTATCAATATGAAAGTAATACATATGGTCCACATGTACAATGAGATTCACCTTACATGAGTGAAAATGTAATCTCAATAGGCCACCCCAATGATGAACCTATGCATCTTCTTTCACAAGTAAATCCTCATGTAATATGCATAGCCTTCCCGAGACAAAATTGGAGAGATAAATAAATCAATTAAAAATGTCAAACCATAGTCGACACATGGTTCTCAGATTTGGTAAAATAGGAAACAAACTGTCATGTATATCCATATTTGTATTCATATATATATCCTCTTACACACACACACACACACACACATATATAACTGAATATGAATATTCTTACATACAGATGAATAAATAACCTAAAACAACAATAGTTAATCATGTTCTTTATAATCTTTATTGAATAGACATCATGTGTATTGGGATGTGTGATGGTTGTTATTCCACTCAACTATAAAAAATTAATTTGGATTATTTTTCTGTAATACTATTAGAATATAAATTCCTATCCACACACCTGAATTTCATTGAGGATGATATTCCATTAAATTGGGACACTCATCCTAACCTGGGTTCACCCATTCTCACCTATAATCAATATAATAATGAAATCAAAGGATATATATATTGGAATCCAATATATGGCCTTGATATGGGAGACATGACACTCATGCTATGTAAATGAGTCCAAATGTATGATCCCTAGGTCCCATTCATTAGGCAGTCAGGACATTACGACTCAGATAATGCATAAGGGTGTGACCCTTAGGAGAACTATAAGAAGATATCGTCGGTGAGATATTCTTCACACCAATTCATGTCCCTAATTATGGAGAGAACAATAACCTATATCACACTATAGATCGTAATCATACATGTGTACCAAATGATTTGAAATGATACACCATACACCATGGATTATTATGACAACGTGGATAGCATAATCATTCTAATTTATCAGGAGTGATTAATAGTTAGCTAGTATAATCTTATTGAGGAGAGAATATTTATCCTCATAACATGTAAATAATAGGAGAGAGAAATCATTTACGAGATATAACAATTATAAGATAGTGGAATCATCCTATTCAGTCGATAGAGCATAATAATCCATTAGTATCTTTACTATGGAGGCAATTTCCGTATATCATAATCATAATTTCAATTGTTGGATCCCATGAAGAACCTTGAGAAATACAAATAATTTATTAGTACTATATATTTGGTCAACATCTAGGTATTAGGTAGTACCCATAGGTAGGATAGTAAATATACTAAATAACATTGATCAGATATCTAATCCTAGGTAACACATTTGGTATTTACAATAATGACTAAGTTAGATCCCAGGAATGATATCTTGGAATTCCAAAGAAAAATAAATATTCATTGTTTTATGATTATTAGAAACTATTCAAGTAGAACCACTAGTAATCATAACTACATCATCAATAAAAAAGTTAAATTATATATGAATGATCAAGAGAGGTCGAGCACCTAAACATTGAACTACTATAACAACATCAAGGTATTACATGTTGGTCGAGTTTTATATGGTTACACCCACTACCATATCTACCCAAACCTATTGTACTAAATTTGTGTCTATAAAACATTATGGAACCCACATGGTCTCTCATGTAAAAATACTGGTATGGAATCATACTTTGGATCCTTGGGTCTACGTAGAAGAGAATACATCCCACATAGGATTCTCATCAGTCAACAAAAAATTAGGAATCTCACATGGGATCATACACAGTAAGAATGTAGAGGATTCCCATACAGGATCCTTAGAATGGTACATAGGAAAATGAATCCTACAATTGATGTGGAAAATAAATATAAGAAATAGTGGAATCCAACATGGGATCCCCAGAATAATATAAATGTTACAAGATCCATAATGGGATTATCAAAGTCATCATTAAGTCAACACATCCATCTGGGGACCCTTGGTAAAAGGAATAAGATAGAGGAATCCTACATGGGATCATGTATGTAAATAAAAAAACAATGTAATCCTACATGGGGTCCTTAGAAGTAAATGACATCCTATAATCATAGGATAAAGGGTACATCTTTAAATTTAGATGTCATCTAGGGGAAATCTTCCAAATCATTGGTCACGGAATATGGATCATGGTCCATATTTGATCCAAGTCTCACTCGTTGGACATAGTTTGATTTGTTTACTTAAAGAAGAACCTATCTATTATATAAAAACCCAAAACACCACATAGCAATCCCTAAATTACTATACGGGATTCAACATTGTGATCGACATGAACATATACAAAAAATAGTCTACTCATGGGACTAATTCTGACTACTATGTCTGAAGATATAATAAATCCTAAAAGGGTAGAAAATGGGAAAATAAATGGAATGTATAACAAGTACACAACATGTTCACTCAAATTCAAACCTCTTTGTTTGTCATTTAAATATCAATAATATATACTTTTACACATAATATGACATTATTTATGCATAATACAAATAATAGATATAATATTAATGTATCATCAGAAGACTAGGTATAGGATTAGAAAACATGAAAAAAAACATGAAAACATATTTAATATAATATATGTTATGAGATCATAACACTTGATGATATCCTTTAACTACATATGATATCATAATGAATACAAAAAAATTGTATGAGCTAAAAACCACTGTCAGTTAATTACCATGGGAATAATGCATAACACATAAGTTAAAAGGAGTAAAATGATAAAATAAAAGGAATAGATCAGGAATAAACATTATAAATCCTAAAATATAGAACATGGGTTAATATAATTGTAAAAATACAAGAATAAGGATGAAACATCAAACATGACATAGACATGAGTCAAGGATAACTACTGAGAGAGTGTCACATGGTGGGAAAAGTCCTATAATGGATTTGGTTTCCTCACCAATATCATACATATTGTCCCATGAGTCCAAAAATTATCCAATGGTTTAAATAAAATATTTTGTTTCATCCATCAAATAATGTTCATTCATATATGTGAGACATAAATAACAAAACATAATGAATTAACATAAGTATTACCTATGGAATGATTTATGTTTCATAATAGTGTCATATGGAATAACCAAAGGTTGTATCAAAATCATATCCATAAAATAAGTTATTATGTAGTTTTAAAAAAATAATAAAGAAGAAATTAAAATTTATCATAAATATCTATGTTTAATTGACATGAATACATGAAATTTAGAATTTAGGAATCATTACAAATGACCCACATTAGTGTGGTTTAATAGGAGACAAAAATGTGTCTTTAAAGCAGAAAAATGGAATACATTTTTTACAAAACCATAAATTAACTTAATTGTTTTCCATGATGAAATTATAGATTAAAAAAAATATTAAAATCATAAAATAGTTTTTGTATTGTACTTGAAAATATGTGTGAAATAGAGATGTTCCCCATAATTAGGATTTAATATAATCTGGAATGGAGAAGAAGGCCTTTTTGAGAAAGCATTTTCCACAAAACAATAAAGATAAATTGACATATATAATCATGTGTATAAAATTAAAAATAAATTTAATAGGAGTATATAATAATAATTAAGAAATTAATTGTTGTAATGTTAGAGAAAGCATTGCATAAATGAAAGAAAAAGGTTCTGGGAGATCCCATACCTTATGTATGAATGTGTAATACACATGAACTTAATTTCCTAGATAATAAAATTATATTAATTAATTACATAATTAATAACCTACTATATATTTATTATAGTCTTATTAAGTTATTTACGACTATTTCAATGAGTAATAATGCTCAGTTTCATCATTCTGGGAGTGTGCGTTTCATGGTTTCACGGTCTATTCACTTTTGTAAATTTATAAAAGTTAATGTTAAATGGGAATAATTAGCTTGATGTGAAACTATATTATTTTAATTCACTTACATAATTTTAAATGGTCTAATAAATCATTTTTTAGAGTATGCCTATGATTCATTTGATAAAAGTTCAATAATAATTGTTAATTTTTTTTCTGTGTTTTCCAGCCATTATGAACGAGTTTAATTATATTGAATATTAAGTCAATATATTAGTTTTAGAATATAAAAATGTTATAATATATAAATATTAAAATATTATTTAACAATAATAATAGTTTTAGGTATATCCTTCAATGTGTTAATGGAAATAAAAAAATCAGTACCTATGGTGATGTTAAACCTCAATAATCTACACAACAATGATGTTTGTTTGAATAATACAATATGATAAATGAGGATGATATACGAAATTACCTAATAAATATAATATTATTATATAAACATGATTATGGAGTTATTTTTCATTGATGGATGAATGTGTTTAGAATAAGAGAAGAAAACAAATTAAATAAAAAGATATTGTTTGAGAACATTACCTCTTCAATATCACCTCCATGACAAAACTCTTAAGTAAATTGGAATTATTCTATTATTTATCATCAAATATGCTTTTGGGGGAGAGTCTTGGGAAGCAAATTGATAATAATGATGATAATCTAAAATTATTAGAAGTTAAATGGAGAAGGTTTGGTATTTATAGGGGGAGTGGGGTGTTTTTTATAAATATATTAATTAGTTTATTATTATTTATCAAGACATTAAATACTGTTTATTCATAATTATAAATATATTAAATATCCTAGGATAGTTTGAAAATATTGGTTCTTATTTAAATCTTACTTCCATGATTATAAAATTTTTGTATATAACTTCTAATATTAAATATAAAAAATTATCGAACTTCATTATAAAAAAAATAAACTAATTTAGAAAAATAAGAAAAAGAAACCCTCACCATTTTTCAATATTTAGATAACACAATGAAATGAATTTTTTGAATTTAAATTTATGAATATGAAAAATATATTTTTTTAATAAAATAATCATTAATTTATAAAAATAACGATTTTAACGTTATAATTGATTTTATGACCCATTGAAAAATTAATAAAGTCTCGTAAAATAATATTATAATTATAATAAAACATAATATTAATTTAATAATATATTTTAGGAAAATAAATTTTATTTTTAATGATTATATTAATTAAAAAAATTAAATAAACCATTAAATGTTAATTAAATAACAAAACATAATTTATCATATCTATAAGATTCATAATTTTTATTCATATTTTCATAGGTGATCTTAATAATCTAATGGCCGGATTTATATTCCAAACTGCCATGTTATTATTTTAATGTTAATGTTATGGATCCAATGGTATAGGTTCACAAATTTCATTAAATACATAATATGTCATTCATTAATCATTCCATTATATGTTCTCTTAAGATTATATGTACCAACATCATCAAAAAAATATTTTATAAATTAAATTTAGTTTTATTTATACATATTTTAGCATTAGTGTGGTCATTATAATTGATTCAATAGATGTAATTAGTGTCACTTTTATTATCTTATATTTGATTTACTATCGTGCTGTAATATTTTTCATTCTTAGGGGATTATTTGTGGACCAATGTATCATTCTTCATATATGAAAATATTGTTTTTCAATGTGATGTCAATGTTTTGTAATGTAATTAGAAGAATTAAATTCTGTTGATAAATTTACTGGTCACTTCATTCTCTGACCTAATGAAATTTCACCCTTCAAGTTTCTTTTTTTCATACTATGATGAAAATGGGTGATGGCATTTATCCTTCATCAATTCCTCTACTTCCAAGACATCATCATCGTAATCATTTTTTCTCCATTGTACATTGAACAAGTGTGTTACTTGTTGCATAGTACCATGTCTCTATGATAAAAAATATTAACTGGATACCCCTCAAAAGAGAGATAATTTTCTAGCTTTATCACTTCTGTGTTTAGTAAACGTGAGAGATATGGTATATACTTTCCTGGGAGGGAAACATGGGATACATCATATACCTAGGACATGCTTTGTGGAAGATCTATCTGAGAGTCCACATCACTTAACTAAAAAATAATATTGAAGTGGCTGATGAACCTAGGACTTATCTTTCCTTTATTCCCAAATATCATGTCCCTATTACAAGTAGATATTTGGAGGAATACATTGGAACTATCCAAAAACACTAAGTACCATAATTGATGATCTACAAAGCTCTTTTATTGAATTTTGGAATCCCTAATGTGATGTTGAATTTTCTTATCATTTTCATCCACTTCATTAACCTTTTTAAGTTCTAGTATCTTACATTAATAAATGTCATGCCTACATGAATGTGTTCAAACAAATTTAAAATAAATTATTTATATGGACAAATTTGGATACAGTAATAGAAACTATTTTTACATGAAAACAAAACTAGGAGAAGATGTTGATCACATCCTCAATTGAAGTCTACAGATCATGTTATAAACATGTATTCTAGTGTCTATATAAGATGATTGGATTGGAAAAAAAATTTGGGTTATTATCCATACTGAAGATCAACACCCTTTTTAGATCATGTTGGAGATGTTTTAAGAATAGAGATTTAAATCATAAATCATAAATTGTTATAGTCAATAATGATAATCCATAATACCTCACCACTTTTTTTATGTATATTATTGCTACATGGTTGAGTGAGAAATCATCTCGAATATGAATATATTGAGTATTCATTGTAAGATGGTCAACACTTACTCGTATTGCATTATTTCAATTGGATTTATTCAAAATTACAGTGAAATTTTCTAGAGTGATTTTAACCATTTCCATGTAGGTAGGGGTAATTGTTTCATAATTACATTATAAATCATCCTTTTATCCTTCAATTGTTGACATAATAATCTCTTTTATATATATTCAGTGATTATATTTTTCATATTTTCACTCAAAGAGTATTCTGAGTGATATTGACACAACTTTATTCTCCCAAGGTGAATGGATAAGGTTGAGCTATGTGAATAATTTATAATTTCATTCATAATCTCAATAATGGATGGAAAACATAGTCGTTGCCCAAATATTATATAACATTTATAATATATTTTTAATTTTGAGTATTTCCCCTTAATTATTGCTTCCACCAATTTCTGAATTTCCACATCATCTATTTGAATTTTTTTTATCTAATCTATAAGTGATGGTTTAAGAATGCTCTGAGAAAATACTGATGATATTCATTCCCTTATGATTATAATTTCCATCTTTTGTATGTATAATAAGTTTGGATCCTTCTCAATTATCTTCATTGATAAAGTCCAAAGATCATTTATGTATAAAGAATTTACCACTTTATTCAATTTACCAGGATGGTAGTGGATTGAGAAGTCGTAATCCTTAATGAGATCTAGCCATAGTTTTTGTCACATATTAATCTCATTCATTGTGAATTTATATTTTAGGATCTTGTTATCAGTATATATCTAAAACATCACCACATAGAAATAATGCTTCCAGATTTCCAATGAAAAGGTCACAGTTGCTAACTCAAGATAATGCATGGGATAGTTTTTCACAATAAATTTCATAAACAGTATTTTATAGGATATTATGTTATCATTTTTCATATGTACATAGACTAATACCTTATTTAAATAATAAATGTGTGCAACAGAGAGTTCACGACTTGTTGATAGTTTATGTATAGTTGCATTGATAAGCCACTTTTTACCTCTTTGAGGCATTTTTCACGTTCACCATTCCATAAAGTCAATATTCCAATCTGATTCACCATGGTTAGTGGGTTTGGAAATCATTACTACTATCTCACAAATATTCATTAATAACCAGCTGAAAAAAAAAGACACTATGGATATCCGTTATAAATGATTGCCTTTTCCACTCATCAATATCATTGGGTATTATAAGCGTTCAAATATATTTCATTTATGATGATAACATCACACATTAATGAAACTTACTCCTTTAAAAACACACATTTAGTGTACCTTTCATATAGTTTCTCATTATTTTTGTTTTTAGAAAAATATTTAAATTTTTCTGGGGTTCCTCTTTTCCCTTGTATTATATTACAATTTCATATATAAATACTACCACAAATTTACCAAGTTAAAATCTAAAGCCTCAATTAATTATTTCCTTGAATGATGTATGTGTATTAGTGAGTTTAATGTTTATATCAATGACACCATAATTCCCATACCTTGTTCAAAAGGTATTTTTGTGAGTATCATCCTTCCTTACCAACAATTGGTGACATCCTGACAGAAGGTCCACCTTAGAGAATTAATTTTCCCGACATAGTTGATCAAAAAATTTATATATCTATTATAGCAGTACTTGTTATTTATCCATATTTTTTGAGCTAAATACAATCAATGCAGACGAACATTAATCCATAATTCTTCATGATTAAGAGGACCGCACTACCCAATGATGAAGCACTCTACAGTTTAAAACCCTTGTCCATACTCTCATGTAATAGTTTATTTAGATCGTAAAATCATTGGTGGTCATCGTTTAATAACTCTTTATTTTCAATTGAGATACTTGTATATGATCAGTTAATAACACAACCTCTATGTTAAGACAAAGGCCATATATTTATTCTTGGAACATATCAATGCAGTCCCTTCCAATGGAAATGTCTTCATGAATGGTTCTATCATTTGTCTCAATCAGTTGACCGAAATATGCTTTTTCATAAAGAATTAATATCCATAATTGAGATGATGATTATTATTGATAATCATCCTCCTCCTTACACTTAAAAAGAATTGGGTTTTCCTCAAGAATTGAAGAGTAATATCCTTTTCCCCATAGTGGATTTTTGATTTGTATATAAATTTCCAATTCATGATAAATATAGCATAAAAATCCACCAAAACAAGTAAAAATATTTTTCTATAACTTTTCAGTCCACAAATAATAACGGATTACGAGTTATATACTTAAATTATATAATTTAACATTTCTATATTCTCACATATATCTCAACCTTTATTTTTTGAGGTGTTGTTTCAATATTTTTAACAAAATTACAATATATAAAAGAATGTGTAGAAAAATAATCCAATAGTACATTTTTATTATTGAATGAATAACTTTTATACTTTCCAACACATCATTTTTGGTATCCACCTTAATTGTAGTGATATCATATTCCGTTCCTTGTGGCCTTGGATGTTGTTGTTATAGATTGACTCTAACAACACTTGTCCTAGGGCATTGCCTTACATAATATCCACGATATCATCATTTGAAACTATACACTATATGATTTGTTTTGACCTGAACCATCCTTTATTCTTCCGCATTTGTTTTTATCGTCATTTCCCTTTGGAAAAAATTATCCTCATCCCCACTCTTCCTTATTTGGTCGTTTACTAGTTCCCTTTAGATAGTTCCCATGATGGGTTTTCCGATATTTCCGAAATGATGGATGTTGGGTTTACTTTAAATCATGGTATTTATCAATTGATAATTACATATTAAACACTAAATTACTCTTTTTATCTCTAATCCCACTAGAAAATTGAGTGTCACAAATATTCATTTCATGATTTAGGGAATAGTAGAAAATTTCCCCATATCCATCAAAGGCATGATTCTCCAAGGAATTTTGTAGACTCGGATTTAATCCAAATACAAGTTATCCAAATTACTTTCTATATTATGAATAATCCAATGTTTTATCATGAAATCCTTGAAATGTTTTCCTTATATACCTTAATATATTCAACTTCCTTTTTCTTTAGCCTAGGGAACTACCTATTCATCACAAGATAAAGAGTTCCGGGTAAATATTAATTGAAAATATTTTCTGAAATATGTTACAATCCATGGATTTAATTTTTTTTACATTGTGTGTTTGAAGATCTTCAACACTGATCAAATTCCCCAAAAAAAGGATAAACTTCCAGTATTACTTTCACTTCATTTGATTAAATATTGATAGGGAACATCTTCTCAATTGAGTTAATCTATTTTTTTTCTCAAAGAGAGGATCATATGATAAAGTAAATATATGAGACCAATTCACATAAATTATTCGACTAAAATATTCTCTTTATTATGATAAAGAGGTAATTATAAAAGAATATTCTTATTATTCATAACTTGATCTAGTTGAACCCATACAGTCATAATGTTTTGGGATCCCATTCCCATCATGTTTGGAATCTAAATATGGAAATCATCAAATTTCATATCCCATTGATTATTTTCACTATTTCTCTTATTTATTAACATTAAATAAGAAAAATAAATAAAATTAAATTATGTAGATTGATTTCATAGATAATGAAGACACAAAAAGTTAACCATAAACAAGAACATAATAACCTATAAATGAAAATTATATCAAAACTTATGATTCCCTAGGTTCCAACATTGTTTATTCATTATGATAGAACTGTACTGTGCATTATTACTAAACTTGTCTAGTATTAATCCGCAATAATTATCAAGACTATACTATGATTCTAACTATAGAAGCATATAATTTTGTCTAATGGAATATAATTGATACCTATTAGGGCATTCCATGGGTGGATATAACTCCTATGTGGTAAACACCACAATACATAGTGGTCGCCCATTCCTCATAAATCCCATGGGCAGAGAAACATGATTCATCCAATGCTCTCACATTAGAGTTCCTAAGGATCTAATTCATTATTTTTATCTGATACCTTCTACAATGACCCTATCCTTTTACAAATAATATTACATGATATTAAGTGTAATACAAACCAAGGATTTAAAAGTATAGTGTCTTTGTAAAGCTAGGTACATGATTAGAAAATCATGATCTTAGTCATGAAAAAAAATTTTATACAATATTTATAAAGATATATTAACTCCCTCTGAGCTCATATAGGTATATAGCATAACATGAGGAATAAATAAACTATGGTACGATCTAAAAATATTAGTAAATGAAGAAATATTGTAATAAATCATAAAATGTGAGATAAAAGGAAATACATGATAACACAAAAGGAATGGTTCATGGTGAACCATGTTTTTTCATAACATATATAACATAGAATAATATGATCATGGGAATATTGGAATTTTAAAACAACACATCACATGACAGAAACATGAGTCATGGATAACTGCCAATTAAATGGTGATTTTATTAGTGTGATATTTAAATTGTGGAAATGATTGATTATTTTAAATTTTGATTGTGTAAATTAATGCGGTTTTCAATTTCAACAATTAATGTGTTATTATTTAATTTAAAAGTGGGATTATGAGATTTTTACATTAAAAAATGGTTTAATTTGTTATATGACAAAATGATGATAATTGGTTTAAAGCTTACAATCATATTATTCATTATGAATTAAAGTGTTAAACCTTTTTTGATTTAATTTTTAATTGAAATTTTTCCCTTTAATGAGAATATAGGATAATAGTTTTAATGATACTTAAAATTTATATTTATGAAATTTATATATGTGTGGTATTGATATATCTATGATTTTGTGATGTACAAGTGTGGGACATTGACTGCTACATCAAAAGAACATAGTGATAAAATATTTTTGGGACATTGATAGCTACTTGAAATGGCCATAGTGACAATTGATTGTGGGACATATAATTTTTCATTAATGTACCACTAGATTGATTGATTAATAAAGGAGTTGGGCTATATAGAATACATCTTAACAAACCCATGGGGTTCCTGGCATGGGGATATATGTCCGAAATATTTTCATTGTATTGTGATTCCAATTAGACATAATATTAATTTAAATTAAGTAATAATTGATAATCTTGGTATTATGATATTTGATATGCCATGGGGATGTTTCAGACAACAAAATAGGCTGATTTTTTTATTGAGCATCTGGGTGCCCTTGGGAACCTAGGAGTTTATGAGAAAAAAGAAGTAATAATGATTATTTCATAACATTTTACATTGTGGATTTTATTTTAGTCATTATACAACTATATATGTTTTTATCGACTAGAGATTGTTTTATATGCCATTAGGGGTAGCATACTAAGTTTTACTCAGACCCTACTTGGGATACATTATTTATACCTGAATAGTGATCAGATTTGTGGGATAGGATAAGGGAATGTTCCCCATGTATGATGGCTGAGTCTGGATGGATCATGGATGAGAGAACTAAAATTTGTTTCAATATCCTATTTAGAGTTGTCAATGACTTTATTTTTTTTATATTGACACTTGACACATATTTTTTAGGACATATATACTATTTATATTTGGATATTGTATTTATTTTTTTGGTCATCATGTGACACATGTATTATTCAAGATCAGTTATATAATATGACTATTCTTTATTTATTTCCAAAATTATTATACTTTGATAAAGACGTTATATTATCCCTATGATCTATATTAGACCCTCACTATTAGATGGTAGCCTCTATAATATGAGGAGGTACACATGAGATCATGTAACTGATGGGATCTAGCACAGGTATGTGGCACCTAGGATAGGATGTTACATTGTAGTATAAAAAGGTGGGTTATTTTACTTTAATTTTTCATTCTATTTTTGAAATGTGTTCATTATAACAAAATGAGTTAGTTTTATGTTAATTTATTGATCATGGTAGTATCTCACAAATTTATGAGGGTAAAATCCATTTACCAATGGTGGGATTTTTGTTATTTGTTTTTATTGTTTCTATTGGATGTTATTTTACCTCGATTGATGAACATGTTGTGTGATGTGACTATTAATTCTAAAAATTGTCTGATATTTTACACGTGGAATTGTAAGAAAATAGATTTGAGTCTGATTTCACCATTCTATGAAAATTGTATTATATTGTGACATATATCATTCATAGGCTCGTACCTGAAATATAGGCTTTGGGATGAATTTATTAGGTTATAGTGCTTATCTTGGTCGTTAAAATTTTAATATAAAGGCTACCCAAGTTATAATGGAATGTTGTAAAATGGTGAAAATTTGTAATAAATTGTAATATAATGAGAAAATTGAACAGTGAAATTTAGTTTAACATTTTATAACCATGAACGAGATGTAGGATGGCTATTAGTAGTGGTAGTTTCTTAGTATTGACAATTTTGTTGAAAATGGGGAATGAATTGTTATGTAATTTTGTGAATCATTCTAGTTAATTTTGTTAATGATGGTTTATTTGTCCTAAGACATTGTTTTGGAATTATAGAGATATGAATCCAATAGGGATATAGTTGATAGGACAGGTAGAGTTTGTGGATTTAAATGTACCACCAAAAATGGAACCTGAGGAACCAATTTTAACTATGATGTAGATATAGGGAAATTACATGAGAACATTTCTCGGTTCATGCATGTCCTAAAACAGATACCATTGAGGGTTTTGAAAATCATGTCAGATTTGACACCTTAGATTTATATGTTGCACCATCTAAAATTTACCAATTATGGTTGACCTATGGTTATAGTGTTATAGTTTGATTTTACCTGGATGACACTAGACCACATAGTGACTCCTACTACTAAAGGATTTATGTTGAATATATAAATGTAACATGGCCAATCAAAGAGTTTTCAGGACATGGAGACTCATGCAAGACAGATGAATAATATGGACTGGATGGACTTTCATAATAAGTTAATGGGGAACTATTATCTCAAGACTTAGGAAGGAGATAGAAAGGGAGATTATGAGGTTTATTTAGTGGATTATGTCTGCGATGGGTTATGCTATATGATTTATATATTTCCATTAATATGAAAAACATGCTGGGAGTAGATGAGACTACAACAAAAAAATAGTTTTAGGATGATCTTAAATGTGTAGTTAAGTCTCAGGTAAATATCATTAGGATGAAGAAGATTTCAGAAGTGAGAAAATGGGCTCTGATATCTGAGGGGAACATGAAAGAGGATTGCATTATATTAAAGGTGTTTTCGTCTTGATGATCAAGTGTGATTATATTGGATATCATGAATCATCACTATGATAATTTCATTAATTGGTTTAATAGGAATAGTGGGTAGGGGAAAGGGTTAGTCACATAGGACATTACTTAGTTGATCTATCCCCAGTGAAGTAGCGCAAGTCAGATTCATAGATATTACAACCAATCACATATAGAGGGTCGATCTTATTGTTCAATGGGACATCTACAGATGATCAGTAGGAATCCAAAAATAACGTGTAATGATGGGGTAACTATGTAGAATCATAGAGTGGGATGTGTGTATTTAGACCCATATTGCACTGTAATTTGTATTTCTACTAGATGTGGTGGTAGAAGCAGTGGATGTGGTGGTTTTAGTAATGAACCTCAATATCAACAGAGTGGTGTAGCTCAGGGGACATAGAATTAATCAAGGGGAAGAGAGGTATGATAGTTACATGAATTTCAGTCTAAACTAGTTGACATAGAGGTTGTTCCATCTCCAGTTAGAGGTACTATCCCTACATCTTGTACATTTTCTAGTTTCATATTTAATGTTATTTATTCTAAATAATTTATTACCATAATACAATTTAATGGTTCGTGCCTAGGTAATGTGTTTTTTAAAGGCATTATGTCAATACATACACCTTTGGGAGTACAGTTGAAGGAAATTTATTTACACCATGGGTGTTCTCTTAAGGTTGGATTGTGTGATTTTCAAAAAGATATTTATATCATCATCATGTCAGAATTTAACAAAATATTGGATTTCGACTATTTAGTAGAAAACATATCCATCATATATTGTAGTCGATGGAAAGTGTCCTTTTTTTCTTGTGAATGTTACAATTATATAAAACATAGAGAATATCATATCAAGGCGACAAGTTCATGGACAATTCATCAGTAACTGTAGGAATATACGGCACATGTTGAATGTATATTTCTAGATGACATGGGTGTGATAAATGATGATTTTCACCCATAATGAACCAATTTCATGTTGTGTTTTCTATAGACTTCATAGGGATTCCACCTGAGATAAATGTATATTTTATGATTGATCACATGCTGGAGGAAGAGCTAGTTTCTATTTCACCCTATATAATGGAACCAAATTAGATTCGTGAGTTAATTACTCAACTAGAAGCATTGATGGATAAGAGGTGTATCAGTCCAAATATGTCTTCATTAGTTATCTAATTTTTTTCAAAGAAGGATGAAATAATTATGTTATTATGTGTTTCTACATGAAGATGAACTAGATGAATTTGAAGAATTGGTAACATATTCCATGAATTGATGATCTATTTGAAAAATTTTTGTCACCATGTATCTTCTATAAGATTTCCATGAGATTAGTGTACCATCAGTTTAGTGTGTATCATTCCGATAAATTGAGGAATTCCATGAGATGTAGATAATTCCTATATGAGTATTTCATGATGTCCTTATGCCTAAAAATGCACAAATAGTTTTCATGTCCTTGATGAACCAAATATTCTTACAATAAATGGATTAATTTGTGGTAGTTTTTGTATTTGACATGTTTTTGTACATAAAATATTGTAAAGATCATGATCAACAAAAATAAATAATCTATTGTATACTGAGAGTGAATTAAATATATTCCAATTTATATACGTTTTAGTTTTGATTTACTCAGGTACACTTCTTTGGTCAGATCATCTATATGGAAGGTATGTTAGTAGTCACGAAGAATGTTCAGGTAGTGGTTAATTTTGAGAATAACAATAATGTTTCTGATATCTATATCTTTCTAGGGTTATTTTTATATTATCATAGTTTAATCCATAACTATTCCTGATTTGATTTACAACTTTCAAATTTGACCAAGATGGGGATAATGTTTGGATGGTCTGGAGCATGTGAAAATGATTTGTAGAAGATGAAGATTCATTATTATATGACACCAAACATTTTTCTACACAAGCTAGGTGAGAAGAATTCTGATATTTTTTATTCATCTTGTATAAAGCTTTGAGAAATATTAATGCAAGGATATTTAGTTTTAGTGTATAGGTCATGACATTTGTGGTCATGTGAATGGGATTATAATAAGCATGCCCCCAAGTCAGATGATGTTATTTATAATTTGAAGAGTCGTTGGATGAATCTATTGGGTGAAAATTTCATATTATATACCAATAACAAGAGAATAATGTATATAATTTTTCAATAATACATTAATATCCTATAAAGGAGGTCAGTTGGTTATATACAGTTTTCTAATTTTGATCTAGAACATATGCCGGGTAAGGGGATACTATTGCTAACTCTTAATGTACAAAAACTATGATTTATGTAGTTGAGGAGTCCCATGATGCTTGGAGGATGATAACTTTACTAATTTATATTCGTGTGGTTGTTTAGATGGGAGAATAGTAGATGACACTAATATCAGTTTTAGTGGATTCTACACTTTTGAGATGGATTCAAGGATAGCTAGTATGAGAATTCATAATATTTATCGTTGTGTGAATGTATTAGTCGTGTGGAGTCACCTTTAGATTGAACTATAGATGAGGATTAGATCGTTTATGTCATTAATTGTGTTTTTTACCTACGAGTATTATAGAGGAGCTCCTGAATTTCATGCTTCAAAATGTGCAGTGCATCCAGGTGTAACAAATATTTATAGTGACCTATGATGATAATTTGGGTGGTAAGGAATGTGAAATGAGATTGCAGAGTTTATAACACGATGCTACACGTATCAACAGGTGAAGTCCAAGAATCAAAGATCTTTTGGTTTATTATTGACATGACCCATACAGAAATGGAAGTGACACAATGTTACAATGGCTTTTGGGTGGGTCTCCGTTCGATTCCTTTGAAAACTGAGACTATTTGTGTGATTTTAGACCCATTCAAAATTTTAGTGCATTTCATTCCCATAGAGGATACCTTCTGATGGGAATAGTTCAGAGACATGTATGTTCAGGAGATAGTTTATTTCCATGAGGCGACTTTCAGTATATTTTCAGTCCATTATGCATTATTTAATTCACAGATATAATGGGGATTTAAATAATGCTTATGATACATGTGAATTTTTTATATTGGAATTCCACCCACAAAAAGATTGGTATTCAATATATACTATACATGTGGTTGAGAATATTCATTGGGATGTGTCATGGACATTTATGGATATACGGAGATGCACATAGTTTTGGGGGAATTTTACTATAAATACTATTATTAGGATTCAATACATATGGTTTCATATGAGGAACATTTTGATAGGACATAAAAATCCCCCCTATGGTAAATAGAGGTTGGGAAGTCAGAGTATTAGGATCGATTCTTGTGCATAAACCATTAGAGAAGGTTTATTTGATTCATAAGTGTACGAATATAAATCATAGTAGATTAAAGTTCTATGCTAATTGTATCCAACTACACCTATATTATACATAGTTTTATCATGAATTCATTTATGAATGGACAAGATTTTTTCATTGTACGATATAGAGATATAGAATATTGGCCCCCAAGATTGTTGTAAAGTTCGAGTTTGTGGATAGAATTATCCTGGAGGCCTGCCGATTGGATCTTACAAAGGTTTATAGTGATAAGAATGATATTTTCATGTGTCATAACTTCAGTGGTATCACCCTGACCCTTATCATGAGATCGATGCATCATTTGAGTTGCATATGATATGTTTTCCTCGATCATGTTGAGAATGTGTTTTGGGGAAAGACTGTGACGATAGTTCATTTATTATGGAAACATGGACATTTATAGGAGGAAACATGGGAGATATAAATAGATACATCGTCTCAGTGGCATAACATTTTTAAGTCATACTCTTATAGATTATTTGTATAACATCTGGAGGATGATCTATTATAAGGTGGGAGACAATAAGAGCCAAACCATTTCTTGAAATGTCACAAGCACCATTATAAGTATAATTTTTCCGTTTGATTATTAAATTTTTATGGATTTATATTTGTTGATTTTAGAGAAATATTTGATGTTTGTGGAGGGATCTTGGCTAGTGCACTATTTTCAAATATTTATCCCAAGCTGTGTACCCTACTGAAAAAACCCATGAAATCCCATAAACAGAGTGATTTCATTTATAGTACACTATTTTTCAACCCATTTTCCCTCTTAGGAGTAATTGTGTTCCACCATAGAATAAGTACATGGTTAAGGCACACGATTGGTAAAACCATGAACCCCTTCCCTATAAACGGTCTGTGTAAAATTTATTTATTTTGAAAATTGGTTTAAAAATCATGACCACCTATTGAATATCCCTAAACAAAATATCTCAACCCTAAATAATATTATATAATTTTTTATGGTCTATGATAGATTCCACGGTTTTACAATCTCTTTTCAAGATGAATCAAATCCCAGATTGAATATTTTCACCTCTATAAGTAAGAGAATCTCATACAAATTGGATTACTCTCTTTCTTCCAGATTTCTCTCTTTCTTTGAAGGTACATTTACACTATTTTTGTGGATCTAGATATCGGTTTGGTGGATCTTGATTCATTTGATACTAGATCTAGTTTTTTTAATATAGTTTTCATTCTATGTTATTTTATTTGTCATTTTACTTGAAAATGGAATATTGTTGAAATGATTACACCCACAATTTTGAGGATGGTGGCCTAAACTTAGATCCAATAGTATTTTTTTAATTATTTGTTTATATTTTTGGAATTCGAATTTCCATGATTGGGGAATTGAATTAATAATTGAAATGGATAAAAATAAATTATAAATTAAAATTTATGGGATTAAATTTGGGAAATTGTAATTGTGGAATTGTATTAATTAATTGTTTAATTAATTAATTGGATATTCAGATTGTTGAATTGGATTATTTAATTTTTTATGTTGTTAATGACATATTATAATTACTGAGATGATTAATTAATTCGATGTTATTTTTTTAGTTCATGTGTTTGTGGATTTTATTATTTAATTTGTAATAAATTAATTTAAAATGGGATTGTGAGATTTTTAGCTTAACTTGAATATGTAAAATGGGTTATATGATAAATCTATTATAAATGTATTAATTTTTATTATCATATTATTCAATATGAATTACTGTGTTGATCCCTGGTAGATTTAATTTTTAATTGAAATGGAATACTTTAATGAGATTGTATAAAAATAGTGGTAATGATGGTTAATGATGATGTTTATGAAATTGAGAAGTATGTGATATTGATATATATACGATTTTGTTATATATATGTGTGTGATATAGATAACATCAAAATCTGAAAGTAATAAATGTCTGAGGGGCATGGACGACTTCTTCAAAATAAAATAGTTATAAATTAGTGTTGGAATAGACTACTTATTCAAAATCCCACTTATGTGACTGATTGATAAATGATTTGTGGGTTTAAAACTACCTGTTCAAATACCCATGGTGTCCTAGGAATAATAATCTAGGCTCCAAACGTTGTCATTGGACTATGGTTTCAATAGGTCATAATATTAATATAATTGAAGTGATAATTGATAACCATGGTATTTTGATATGTGGTATCCCTTTGGGACGGTTGTGACTCTGAAATGGGATGAAGAAGCTATTAAGAGTTTGGAAGTCCTCAGGAACATGAGATTTTATGTGTTTAAATAAAGAAAAATTTAATATTTCTAAAAATTTTATATTATTGCCCTGATTTTATTATTTATTAAATTTCATACTCTATTATTGACTTGATATTATTTTATGTTAAATTTGTGGTGGCTTACTAATATGTACTCACACACTAATAAAGATTCTTAATTGGTACCCAAATAGACTTCTTTTTTAAATGAGAAGTCTAGGTAGAAGGCCTTAGGTTATATGGTTGATTTGGGAATGATCATGGATGAGGGATCCAAACATGGTTTCATACCATCATAGGAGTTGTTAGTGTATTTATTTATTTTGGGATTTTCATATTGACACTTGAAATGTATTTGAAAGGACATATCTACTATTTAGTTTTAGATTTTACATTTCCTTTTTTGGTCATCATGTAATACATGTATTATTCTATTTTTGGTATATCATTTTGATATTTATTATTTATTTACAGTATTGAAATTATTTAATAAAGATGGTATATTCTCCCCATTATCAAGATTAGTCTCTTGCAATTTATTGAGACCCTCTAGCATACAGTGAGGTGCTCCGGAGGTCATGTAATTGAACGTCACGGGGCACTGGTGTGTGGTACTCGGGATTGGATGTTACAAATATCAATAGTATTGATTCCAATAAATAAATACAGTACATTGATTTGGATATTTCTAACAATTGGGTTCTTATATCATGATTACATCATCCGTGACTCAGATATTCAGGTATTTAATTTATAATTTTAAATACAGAAAATTACTATTTTTCACTATTCACCAAATAAATCATCTCTTTTAGAAAATTAAATAAAATTCAGGGTAACTATTTATCAACTTGTGAATTTTAAATATATAATCCATTTTATGAAAATAATTTTCTACATATGAGAAATTTAATATTTCAAAATAATCATCATTTATTGGAAAAATTATAAATTTTTTAATAATTAATTAAGGGCTCATGAAATTAAATTAAATTCATAATAAACTATATTATCAATTTATTAATTTATTTTCTAAAAAATTCCATTTAAACTATAATATCAATTAATTTTTTTTAATAATATCTATGTTTTACACAAATACAAACTCAAAATTGATTGTTTTTAAAACATTTATTAATTATATGATGATATAAATATATTATTTTTTATTTATAAGATACCTATATTTTATCTATATTTTTATAGGTGAGGTTGCTATAATAATAACCATATTACTATTTATAATTTTCAAATTAAATTTCCATTGATATTGTTTCTATTCCAATGGTATTGGTTCCTTATTTTCTATAATACCTATTATTTCATTCAATATTCATTCCCTTCAATTTTATAATAAGGTTATATATATAATAATCTTCAAAATTATTATTTTATAATTAACATCATTTTTTATTTCTACATATTTTTTTTCAGAATGATGTTATTATATTGTATCTACCATATCGAAATTATCGAATTCTTATTATCTTATTTTATAATTAAATTCTCCCTATATATTTCAAATTCTAACTAGTATATTTTTTAAAAAATTTAACATTATTAAATTATGAAAAACATATTTTTTGTTTTATATATATGATGTGTGTGATTTATGATATTATTATAAGAAGTGAATTTTTTTATGAAATTCCTAGTCATAATGGTAAAATCCCACATACACAACATGTACATCATGTACAAGGTGTCTTCCATATATCGGGTACCTACCCATGTACATCACATATATTGGACTTCTATATAGCTTGGTCGTGTAACATTACATGGAATTCCATCAACATAGGGTTTTTACATGTAATCTACATGGTCATGTTTCCCTATACAGGATGTATGGTCGGTCACTCGGCTATGCCGTCAAAACCTATCCAAATTGGTCACATTCAGTGACTCCATAAACCAACCTCCAATTAGAAACATAATGATACTATCACCGCGTAGGTTATCACTATCATGGGAGGCCTTTGGACGAAATTATTGTACACACACACCTCTCTACGAATATACAGTTATGAAATATAAAAAAAATGCTAAAATATGCATGCATACATCTAAACCCCACACCCAGAGTATGATAAAAAAAGGAAGTAAATGGGGAAAATAGAGGCCCAACCTAAAGGTTCTAAAATTTTTTCCAACATTAAAGTAAATATGGGGTATAATATCAATATAATGTAGGAACGCACCTCGGACTGTAAGGCTCACAAAGCACCTCCTGATCCTGATCCCTCCTGGATATCATCAAAAGTCCAATCTTCCACACAAGACACGATTTATGTGGGAAAATCCCATACAAGGGTGCATATTACAATACCCAATAGAATACCTTGAAACCACAAATCATATTTAAAATAATTGGATTCATCTCTATACATATATATGTCTATAACACAATTATAAATAATATCCATGTATAGTAAAAAGAGATACACAGTCTCATGGTAAATTCACAACTGTAATGCTATCGTAGGATTCTCGCTCAAAAACTCCTTGTAGAACCATTATAGAAGAACACACTTTACATGTCTTATATCACTGATGAATTATATTCTAGTGGTGCTTTTCATTGGGGCTCACTACTAGAAGTATGCATTAGAGGTATGAAGAGACACAATACATATATGAGTATCACTCCCAATGCCATGTGGTACACAAAACACTAAATCATTAATAACATAGAATTTATAATATAGATACCCATATAGTTCCAAGAATGATGTTTCCAAGAAAAAATACTAGAGAAATATGATGATAGAAAATATCACATTGGGCTTCATGGAAGCGTTCTGGCAACTCGGTCCAAGAAGTACTCCAAGAGGGTTAACAATTATATGTGTAGGATCTGATTCCATAATAACCCTTGAAGAAATGGTATTGGGAACACAACTTAATGAAACATGTTACAATATACAATTGAAAATGGATAAAAACCATCTTTGATAGAGTATATGGTTTCTAATAGGAGTAGTCGACTTTTCACATCAACACTAGGTCGTACCCATGTAAAATGCCCATTTCATTCTTTGTGTTCAAGTACAATGCATGATCATGATTGTGTACCACTTCTCATGTCCATGTACCATAATATTTCCCATGAACACGTGGCATAGACATATGTGTGCGAGATTACATTGAATACTCATTTTTATTTACTCAAATCCATGTGTGTGAACCATCTATGGTATATGTTGATCCAACTGGGAGGGGTCACACATCGTGTGATAGGGCCACACGTTGTATGATACCTAACATCATTCTAAAACCCTTGATCCCACTATGATGTTACCACAATGCATGTAGATTTGTTGTAAATGATGTGTTTTTTGAGATTTTATTGAAATAAAGATATTGATTCCATGTCTTCTCTCACAGCTCCATTTATTGATCAAGAAACTTGTATTACTAAAAAATAAGAATTTGGAGTCGTCCTACCTCGTTGTAATTTAAAAAAAGTATTCATACCATCAATAATCTATGAAAATGTTCTCATATGTCCAACATTCACCACACATCAATAAACACAAATTTAGTATCCCAAATCAATATGATCCACTACCACCTATATCATCTCACAGTCCTCATTTTGCGCTAAGCCCGATTTTAAAAAAAAAAATCTTTGTCCCATGATATAGGTGCACAAATGTTCGATTTGCCTATATATGTAGAACCATATTAAAAACAAAATTGCCCACAATAAAAGAATAAATGGGGAAGAAAACTTCAAGAAAAACATGATTAAAGGATTTCAGAAAATGTTCATGTTGTCCCTTATACTTTTCCATTAGTAAGAATAATGAATAGATAAACATTTAATGAAAAAGCAATTTCCCAAATCATGTATTATTCTTACCCATACTTGCATTACATACAGTCAAAGTATCAATTCTTTAGTTTATTTATTGATTTTTTTATAAGGAATAAAAATACAAGATGAAATAAAAATAAATAAAAACCATACCTCGATTTGGATTGATTTTTGATTAAGTGAAAAGTTTCATCATTATAGTTTGTGAAATCCAATAAATCAGTCTCACTTTGGTCGGCATTCATTGATTTGAATTTCATTCATATAAGAGAGATCCTGCAACACTATGTCCAATTGTTCTCTAGTAGCTCTACAGTTATGTGGATAACATTGTTATTTTATCATAACCATATGAATATATGAAATTAGGCCACTACATCAATTGATGATTTAAAATAATCTATTTAATTATTTTATTCATTTTATGCATGCAATGTCTATTAAAAAACACCCAATCATGCCAAAGGTTATACCTTTCCATGGTTAATACCCATGATCTAGACTAAATGGTTCCATCATATATCCGATCTGGTCCCCCATTTATAATTTATTCCATTTTTTTGGAAAATTTTACATTGTTATTATTTAATATATTTCAAACATTTATTTGTGGAACATTGGGCATCATAATTGCACAATGTATCAGCAGCTGGAATGAATAATAATTCATACAATACCAAAAAATAATACAAGGAAAATATGATTCATTTCATTTTCAACACATTGGGGCTTTACATCCAAATAATCCTAAACAACTGGATATTACAATTCATATGGGTACTATCGTGCATTTGATCCCCCCGATCTCAGGTTCTCTTTTAATGATTCCTATGATCCCACCAGACACGGAATAATGTAATTTATCACCCATGAATGAACTATTCCATCTTATCCATGATATCTAATAGGTTCTCATCATAGGTATCTCCATCTCAATGTCCTTATCTCTCTAGTTGATTACATCTGATGGGTCATGAACACACCTCTACAGCTGAGACACATGGAAGATGTCATGTACCCAATATAACTATGGTGGTATATCTATGTAGTTTGCCACCAAGACAACACTAAATCATACCTAAAATTTTATATGAATATCAGTGATGTCATACCTCCCCAGAAAAATCTCAATAATCCACATCAAGGTGAAACAAATATAAAAATATTTTATCTATCCTCGATCTTCAAATGCCTATTTTTTGGTCATCATAAAAATTCAGATGGGTCAGTGTAGTCGTAATATTCTATTGGATGATATTCACCATCTATATAGTGGTAGAATACAACTATGGGACCATGAGTTCTAACTCCGTTGGTTCATTCTTGAAAAGTGGTGACCTGTATGTTATTTTTTATAAGGCCTCTAATTTTTTCGTACTAATGGTTTATTTGTATGTTTTTTGTATTAAAAATCCACTAGGTGTAGGTGAACCTCCTCCCTATGAAAGAATTCAAACAAGAAAGGCTATATAAATTCCTCCAAAACCAGAATGGTATGCTTAGTTTGATCATAAATATGGGGGAAAAAATCCATGTTCAAATAAATGTGCGCCCCAAAATACTCCTTCTATCTTTTCCATAAAAGATATTTCAAGCGAGCATCACAATTACAAATAATAATTGATGGATTCTATGGAAATGGAATATCTCATGCACATAGTGGTGTCTGATGCTCTATATTGAATTCTTCTCTAGAATTTCTAAGAAGACTTCTGACCTATAATGTTGGTCTATGATCACATTGATAGAATCATTCCCACAAGATGTACATTTTAATCCGAAAACATTGTCTTTTATATCCCATCACACATCCACTCTGGAACCTCAACTGGTTAAATAAAACCCAATGGAACATGGTGCTCAACCTTCTCATGAAATAATGAAATAAATCAAGAGAGAAACTCTAAAAATACCCTATTTATAAATGGCCACCATATTTTATTTCTAATGTCCTAGTACAACTTTTCAACACATAGATGAACTACCAATGATATGTATAGAACTCTCTCCGAATCTACTCCAACAATATCATGTGTACCATCATGAATCCTTAGAAATGAATGAAATTATTTTCAAAATTCGAAAATCCATCAGGAACATGTCTAAAAAACAACATAGTTTTTTTGGGTCTCAAAGTATGTACACCCATGTTGCGGTTCCCTAACTCGCTGTAGAAGTGAATGGGTAATAACCATTGAATGTGTGTAAGATTATCCATCTCTATTCAGAAAAGACAACTTCATCATGGTCAACTACTCTAATGTATATCTCCACAACTACGAACAAGATCAAATATTGAGAGAATCTACCCTGACATTCCCCATCATAGAAGTATAAAAAAGAATGTATTCATAATCTTGAAGGAACTATATCCATCATCCCTCTATCACATTGATATCATTTTGGGGGAAGATAAATTTGATTCTATTTTAGTCCAAATATATGATAAATAACTTTACCATCTGGTAGTGTGGAAAAATCGTTAGTGGACTACCACTTCTTACTAAATATTATGGGTTTTGTACTTTTAATATTATGGTTTTAACTGAATTGAACCATAGGAAATCACCTCATTCCTTTCCATGAGAACAAAAAAATTTCAATTCCATGATTCATCATTGAAAAATACATACTTGACACACTCCTCTGTAAATATCTTTATAGGAGTTCTCTTCAATCACATCCTTACCTCATAAAAAGCCTATTAGAACCTATCTATCCACATTAAAGGCTACCCATTTCAAGTCAATGTTATCATATTGTAGGATATCATAGAGAAATTATTTATCAATCATTGATAATAGCTATCCAACCCATGGATGGTTTGTAATTATGTCACGCTTTTGGGTGCACCGTTATTTTACACTTCATTGATCGTCAACGTTTCTACTACCACTCCATCTACTGAGATAAAATATCATATAAATTATTCCCCTTTAATATAGTACTAAATTTTATAGGGACTCCTATAAATTTTTTTATCTCTGCATATGTTTGGAACCATCTCTAAGTTTCACATGTTCTCATACTCGAAGACATAGTACAGAAGGATATCATCGATGAATACTACAATAAACCAATTTGAGAGTGGACTAAAGACCTGGTTCATGATTACCATGATCACTTATATGGTGTTATTCATTACAACTAGATTCACCGAGTAATCATTGGGACCATACTGACATATGAATTCCATCTTAGGTTTATCATCTTTCTCTACACGCAATTGGTGATAGCCAGACCTAATGTAAACCTTTGAAAACCATCATTCCCATATCAACAGATCAATGAGGTCATTGATCCATAGTAGATGATACATTTTATTCAAGGTCAATTGATTGACTATTTATTAGAGTACATATACCCTTATGATCTCATCAAACTGCTTGGCACAAAAATTGAGGATTCCTAGGGTGAAACACTAGGGCTATCAATTCCATATCAATACAAACCATCTAAATTCAACCATAACTAACAAATCCATGTGGAAGATATAAGATGTGATGGGGTAGATATCAGTGTTGTCCCATGGTATAGATAATTTGAGAGGTCTATCACTCGATTGGTAGGTAAGCCTAGAACATCCTCAGTTAATACAACCTTATACTTCTCCACCACTTCTAGGAAAACGAAACTCATAAAATCTGATGCACAAAGAGTCATGACGTGCAACTGTTGAGTAATTAGCTCCAACCTCATATGAATGATTACATAATAGACTAACTACGTTTTATTTTTATCCACAAATGAATACCAAGTCCCATCACAATGTAAACATCATATATTATTCCTAAAACTATCAATATTGGATGAAATAGTATATTACTATATCATACATAATATTACTAGTTAAGGCCTCATCACTTATACAAAGAGATCCCAATAGAAACTATAACCTCCCAGAGCTTGGTTTCATTATTATCATAAATCTGTAATCATTGATTCATCTACAAAATAAGTCCCTAACTACAAGGGTTTAGAAAAATGCTTAATTTCAATCTCTACATCTCAAACCAGATATGTAAAAATATTTAAATTACTATAATCTATATCAACTCTTACTACATATATCGTATAAAAAATATATAGCATTCCTCCAATGAAACCTCGAACAAATGGGTTGTAATCCTTGACTATCTACATTTGTACATTCCCCTTTCATCTTGCACCATGAGCATGGTGTGGACACTCTATGTGAGGTGGTGGTAGTATGCCAAAACTTCATCCACCTTGAGGTTCTCTCGAGCTTTTCAACCATGTTTGACACACTCAATCCCATTTTACTGCTTCTATAGTCTCTACCTCAATGACCCATCCACTATTTCCTTGACAGTCATATGATGGGTCCGAAAATCTCGTGCATGATGTCCCATGTTGTCACAAGAGTAGAAAAACCGTTCCTTTGAATTTCTGGACACATTACTTGGACACTAAAAAATTTAGTATAATAGTACATCTTCATAAATATAATTTCATGTGTTTGTCCGTAATATTGATTGAGGCTCTAGACTAACAATGTCTTTGGTCTTCTGTGCCAACAATCGACACCCACTCACAATGTCTTCACAACATGAAAACTATATACCATCATATCAAAGACTATCACCAAATCATAAATATTAATTAAAATAGGTATAAAAATGACTTAAATTTCTCTATGTAGTCTTCTATCTGTGGTTTGTGCCTAAAATAAATTATCTCAACCCATATTCTTTGAGTATTTAGAGATGTTGATGAACCTCGATGAATACTTATCTATTATCATGATTGCCTAATGAATCTGTAGAATTTCATGGATACATTTATCTCTTTGCATAGATAGATATTAATCCTATATCAAATAGTTTTGGAGGTCTGACAATTATAGAGTTGTTTTTTCATGCAACTTGCTCACTAAACCCTTACATAATACCACTAAAACAAGGAGAAAGCTAATCAGACCAAAATATCATTTATCAGTGTCCCGAAAAGATGGAAATCTCAAATCACCACCTCAAGATTGTCCTCCATCACCTGTGGGTTATTATTTCCACCGAACCTAAGGGGTGGTTGTTGTTTAAACTCATAGGGTGGACTCATCATTTTCACCCAATCGAATGGTATTTTGAATAATATTTTCTTCTTAACATGTGGTGGCATAGCTGGTGCACATCCTGAAGGTAAAAACTGTGGAACAAGTCCCTATATTTACTACTCATCACTGAGAGAAACATCCTCATGATCATGATGTTTATTCATAGCATGCATATTATATAGAGGTAATATAAAATAAACCAAATGTTCCATGGTCAATGATTATATTTAGCAAGATAGATCAAGAGAAAAATGGAAACTAGCAACCATTCATATATGATTCATGAAACAATGTTTCCCATATATCATTTTTTCTTATCTATAGAGTCGAATGGTTGGTGATTAGTGTCCTTTTATATGGATACATCAGTAGATGCACCAACACTACTATCCTGAACAAGAAAAATCAACTCGATACTATCAAAAATGTTTCCCCAAACTAATTTCATACACTCTGGTAATAATGTAGAACAAACAACATTCATACCACTCTCTCTTGAACTATCGCAATGGGTCATGTGCCACGACTCCACAATCCCACCAGCAATAGGCTAGGGAAAGGATACTAGTACTAAGTAGTCATATCTGGAGGACATATCCTAATTTACATATTCAAATACACACATCTCAAATAGGATATAATGATTAAATGTAAAACAGCTGATAATAATTTTTTTCATACATCTAAATCCCAAAACAAGAGTATGAAAATAAGAAATAGAATGTAAAAAATGATAAATACAGGACTACTACAAAGAGTCTGAAAATAATTCCAACCTGAATGAATATATGGGGTATATTGTCATGATACTAAAAGAACACACCTCAGTCTATCTGGATCACTATGAATTTCCTGGTATTGATCCCTTGAGGACTCCATTGAATGGCCAATCATCTGCACTATACATGAATCCTATAAGCAATGCCTGGGGAGGGTGAGTATAAAAATAACTAGTAGGACCCCAAAAAACAAAAATCATATTAAAAAATAATAACAGTCACCTCTATAAATGTATATTTCTACAACATACATAACATTAATACATTGATATATTCATGAATTACACACATTCTTAAGGTAATGTATTATTTGTAACTCCATCCTATAATTCCTACTCAATGTTTCCATGTGGAACTTATCATGTATAATAAAATTTATCAATTGAACACAATTGATGACGTTTATCAGATAGGTAGTGCTTGTTGGGTCTCTTCATTAAAAGAGTTCACTATAAGTCTTAATTGATATAATACACTAATGATGATCACTATACCAATAAATATATCTCAATTAACCCTCTATTTAGAGGATTAGCTCCAACATATGTTTGGTCACCATGATAATAAGAACTCCAGATAGGTTAATAAGATGAAAGAGGATCTAACTCAGAGACTCATGAGAGGATTCCAAAAAATCTATCCAAGATTTCATGTTAATGGGATCTCCATGCTATGTGTAGGATGTGATCCCATTATAACCATTGGGAAATTGATATAGGTAACTCACCCTAATTATTTCCATGATATTGAGGACATGGTCTTTAATCATTATTTGAAGGAGTACACTATGTTCACAGGAGTACACATAGTGTACCTTTAAAAATAGGTCATGTCCATGTAAACAGACCATATCTATGTTAATTAGGAAGTACAAGGTGTAATCATTCTTGTTTATTTCACCCCATGTGAAATAACTAGAATATTCTGTTGAATTTCTAGCATGGTTGTGTTTGTGTGGGTGTACATGGTGTGACATACCTGTTTACCCTTGGCAATATCAGTGTATCCTCTGAGGTACACACCGAGATAATAAGGAATTTTCACATGACATGTGATAGGGTTAAATACTATATGATAGGGTCACACACCATGTGATACTTATCTTTATCCCGAAACTGTAGCTGCTATTGAGAAAGAAAAACATGGTGTGTAGCTCCGCATTACACCATGTTGTATGGGTTTTTTTTGAGAAATATATATCTTGATTAAGAATCTCATCCAACGCCTCTAACGGCCAATCTGGCCACCCAATCTACTAGAAAACAAGAATCTGGAGTCTCTAGGTCATTCCATAATTGATCATTGGGATCTAGCCCTTGAATTTTATTGATAAATAGAATCATACAACGTACGATCACCCAATATCAATGAAGAAAAATAAGGTATCCCAAATATGTCAAATATGCTACTACATCAATGGATTCATGATACTCATGTATCTTCGAGCCTATATCTATGATAAAAAAACTTTTCTCCAATAAACAGGTGCACAATGATTGATTTTATACTATATATTGAACCACATGCCAAAGGAAACCGTCCACAATGATCATCAAAATGGAGACGAAAAGAAAAATAAAAAAAACACTGAACAAACCCCCAAATAATTTTTATGTTTTGCTCAATTAATTTCCATTTGATTTAAAAATTAAGATTAAAACAATTATCCACAATGTAAATACCCAAATCCCCGATAATTATATTCCATGCTCACAAAACAGATGATTATAGAATCAATACATTAGTTGATTGATTCATATTCATTATAGGAATTATAAAATGGGAAGATATAAAATTAGAAAAACTGTGTACATTGATTTGGATCTATCAAGGAAAAAGAACGACGTTTCAGTATTGGTGTTGGTGAGATCCTCTTATTATATTGTACAATATTTATCGATTTTTTATATGGGATTCATTCATTTCAGAAAGATACTCAAATTATCATTCTACAATATAGCATACTCTCCATCTTTATAAATATAACCTTGTAACATCCTCATAAATATATAATTACATAAAAAATTATTCGGTTGTGTCAACAGATGAAATAAAATAATTTATTTAATTAATTTATTCATTTTACATCCCCGGATACTTTTTCATAAACCATCCCATTCTGAAAAATGTTATGTCATACCTAGGGTAAAATCCTCAAATTTCTATTAATACCCTCAGTTTAGAAGTAAGTCCATTTTTTCAATAAACCTATACACAAATTCTATTTATTATATTTCATATATTTCAAAACCAATTTCCGGAATATGGGGCCTTTGAATCGAATTCCTTCAAAGAAAATGGTCTCCAAAATAATCTATAAAATATACAATACATAATACATCAAAATTAAAATTTATTGAAAATAAGGCCACGTACTCGTACATGGAATGTATACCCAATAAATAACACATACTTCTAAATGTTCATTTTCCCTATATTGGATGAACACATAGAGTGTCTTCTTGAACTACACACTCTGTCATCGTGATTATCTACCAGGAAATCCCTATAATTAACCAAACCCCTATTATCCCAAAAAACACAAGATAAACCAATAATGGTTCCTATGAAAAAATTATATGGGTTTTAAATCAAGGAAATAATAAAATCTATTGGGATCTAGGAAAAATAAGAAAAATTGTCTTACATTTGAGTGGAATCTGATAAAGCATCACACATTTTCATGCTCCAGGCCTACCAAACAATGATCTGATACATTCTAAACTCTGAGAAGTTACCTCTATTTCTCCATATCTCTTTCTCTCTCACCCTCTCCCTTTTTCTCTCTTTCATTTGATAAAGGGGGATCTCATAGGGAATGCATGATAAGATAGTTATGAACTAGAAGAAAGATAAAAATACAAATAAATGAAAAAGAATAATTAGTGAAAAAGTAACGGGGGAACCACCCTACCCAGAAACACATAGTTTGATTATGCCCAAACTAGGAATAAGTTATTGTTATATACTCAATAGAGGAGAAGTAATCTTAATTATACTATCAATTCAAATTTTATGGCCAATAATAACCTATGAAAATATATTAATATTTTATTTATTAAATATTAAATATTAAATTTTCTTCTTGAAGTCGAATGGCCTTGAATTCCATCAATCTCATGTAGTAGGGTAAAATCCATATTCCATGAATAGTTGATTTGTTAGAAAAATTATCTGAAGTCATCTACATGGAAAAAATTATTGTTATACATATAATGAGAATAAAAAAAATAATTTGATACTCCAAATTAAATTCAATAAAAACATGGTTCCATAAAATCCACCCACCATAAACCTTTTCATCCTTAAGAATCCCTAGATGAAAACCTAACAATCATGCTCTAAACATTATATTTTGTACAACTACACAATATTTACTATACAATGACTAGTCTCATGAAATCAACAACTATCTCTTATATGATAGGCACATAAATGAGACCGATTTAGGACTCCCCTCTATAAGAATACCCTTATCGTCATCCAAAAACCAATCATCATGATGAATTGTGCACAAAAATATTTTACATTCAATTGAAATGAGTGTAACAAACTCAAACAACCAATGGTGAAATCCCCAACTTATTGAATACATTATAGGTCTCCTAGAACATAAACTCAATAGATTTTATCATCATTTAGGAAAGAAATTTTACAAAAATAAATCATCGCATAGAGATGACACTCTCTCAACACACCCAGGATGATGTCAATATAGTGCATGATCTTCTCTAATTATGAGTACACTGTGATTTCATAAAAAATAATATATATCACTCTCGACGCCATGATCAGAGAATTATATGATACAATTTCCATTAAACTATAACTATGACAATGTGCTTCGAAAATGTGTGTCTGGGTGTACCCACGAGTCAATTATCACCAGAAATACAATCCATTTCTGTTATCTCTTCAACCATAGAGGGAAATTAGAAATTCAATAGAAAATACTAGGTAACCATTCCATAAAACATCTTTGAAACCATTCATCAATAGATCACATGACTAATATCTAAATTTTTATTTAAAATGTACAACGTGTAACTAGAGTAAACCTTTTCCAACCAACTGATACTCTAGTGAATCATCATTCACATGACTGAGATGACCATGCATTATAGAATATCAATATCATTATTTAGGAACCTCTATTGGATCTAATCGTAAAAAGGCACCTGAATGGTTTTATGGTTTATTCGTTGACCTCCTTTGACTCATAATCAATAAAGAAATTATTG
This sequence comes from Viscum album, assembly GCA_963277665.1. Taxonomy (NCBI): domain Eukaryota; kingdom Viridiplantae; phylum Streptophyta; class Magnoliopsida; order Santalales; family Viscaceae; genus Viscum; species Viscum album. Next base: position 406,602,285 of record OY728128.1, on the reverse strand, counting down.
TCTACATGTATTATGACTACATTAGAAACAATGAAAACCTTGGTCAAATAGGCCATGTAATTGAATAACAATCACCATAAAATCCATTATTGATACCAAATAAACCTAAGTTCTTGTAAATATTATAATTCATGAACATTTTGATATAATAAAACCTAAGAACTGATTATTGATTGGTTACAAAAGTGATTATAACCTATCACACTACCTGAAATGGAATGCATAATCCTTATACCAACCACTGAAATAAGGTTCCGTAGAATATAATAAATCATTGACCTATAATTTTTTCATTAAAAAGGGCCTCTATGTCTCTTACATAGAAGTTTTGATCAGTTATCACCACTAGGATATAAAATCTAACCACCTAGACCAAAAGATCAAACCAATTACTGAGCATCCGTATAAGGAAATTCTCCCTAGAGGTCACGATACTAACATATTTGAAATACTAAACTGAAATTCCTAGAAAATCATTATATGATAATACCCCCATGAGGTCTAGTACACGGGAAATTTCCTTATACAGATTGGAATTGGTCTCTTAAATATTACCAGTTGATAAAAAACATAGTCTGTTATGTATAAAGTCATATGAATAAATGTATAGAAATACTATATTTATTATTAATAACAATTTTAAAAAATGATCCCGAGAAATTCCACCCATAATGGGGTATAAAAATGGGATTCATGTAAGCTGTTGACCTAATAGGTTCACTTACACCTCCCATGCTTGAGGATTGAGTCATCATCCTCACCATCAAGCATCTTAATGTGGATCCAAATAATCCACTATCATAGGGACATATATATATATATATATATATATATATATATATATATATATATATGTAGGCACAATTTAGAATAATTCCCCTAAAACCAATATGAAAAAAACACCATTTAATTTTTGTTGACATTTTTTTACAATTATCATATTTCATCAATAAAATCGGACATGACTTTTCCTAAAACATGTGAATTCTTTGTGCCAAACATGAGTATGATAAACCTGTTTCCGTTATTTTCTTAGAGTCAAAATAAATTAATAACCTCTTTCTAAAAGGTTATGATCTAGAAATCCATAATATATCATAGCATCCATAGAACATGTGAATCAATCAAAGAGAAAGAAATTTAGAACAATAACATCAAAGATTATAATAAAAGATTTGATAAAATTAGAATCTATAACATCATACAAGAACAAGTGATATCAACACACAAGGTTGATATAGATCATAGGTTTGGAAAAATTCCTAATATAGTTGTATACTATTTACCAAATAATAATACATGAATAAATGAAAAATATGATACCACATTGTGGAATCATTATAAATATTCCACTAAACATGTACTCAAGTTTGATTCATTAAAAGGACTCAAGAGTTCCTCTCTATATTCCAGAGGTTGTTGACCATTAGCGAGGGCCTAGGGTGTGTCTGTTGAATTACTACGCACACATATTAGGGTAAAAAAACATCATAAATAACTAGATATCGTCAAATTTTTAATAAACCTAGTGAATAATAAATAAATAATTGAAATGGAACATGATGTAATAACAAATGATGTGATATAAAATTCAAAAAAAAATAATGAAATACGAAACTGGTCATCCACTAGGTTACCCATACCCACATTAGTACATAAAGGAAAATGAAAAAAAAGTAGAAGACTCTACTACTAACTCTATTTCAAACCACATACCTAATATTGATAACACTATCAAACTACATTATCCTAATCATAAGAATAGGCATTAGATATCCCACTCAATCATGAATCATTGGGCCTGATCCATATCTAACTTGTATCTATGCTCAACATGAAAAGAATACCTATGGTATGAATGGACATTGATATTCACATATAGGCGTGAAAATATAATCCCATTTGGTAACCCCATTACTGAATTTAAAAATCTTCTACCATAAGTGAATTCCCATGAAATATTGTTAGCCTAGCAATGACACAACTATAGATATTGAACAATTATGTGAATCCACAGTTGATCTCTAGTTCTATGATCTTATTCTACTGGTGAAGGTTTTCATATATATATATATATATTTATCTATATTTATTTTAATATAAATATATATATATATTACCATACATATATATAAATAAATATTAATTTTCATGCGTAAGGAAGAAGAAATATCACAAAACAAATGAACTTGATCCTTTGGTTTGTTCCCCTAATCACCTAGACATCATGAAGAATCAAAAGTGAGATAGATGTTGTACCTCTAAACTACATTATAATTTGTCATTATTTGAGTTCAAATTCCCAATCGGAAATAACTACATCGACCATCATCAGAATGTATCTGAGAAAGCGTTTTGACCATAGCGGGTTACTCATCATAACCCTGGCTTAATCGATACTCTCTTCTAAAAACTGTAATAATGGATTTCATGGAATTAAATATGGACATCCTATAAATATACTAGAGTTTTATTCCATGATTCATATTCCATGTAATTCCAATCCACTGTGTTAGTCATAAGTCACGTTCTGTAGGATGTCCCAACATTCAGACTCTAATGATCCCCAAAGGTCCCACCCATTGGAGAACTGTAAGGAGATCCCATCAATGAGACTCTATGAACACACTAAATGAATCTAATTAGGGGGATCTAAATCATCTCAATAACTTGGGAGATAATAATCATCCATGAGTATCTAATATTGGAAACAACATATCTAACATTGTGTTCTTGTAATTGGTCAGGGAAATCTTAATCATCCCTACCACCCATGAATGGGTAATCATCCATTAGTATAATCAGATCAATGAGAGAGCATTCATAATCAGCAAATGTCAATCATTAGACAAAAGGATATTTTTTAAATATAAAAATTTGAGGAGAGTTGAATCATCCTCATCACCCGATATAGTATAATCATCCACTTGTATCATTACTAGTGATGTGATTCCCATATATGAAAATTTTAAACACAAAATTTTGATCCAGGAAGCACCTATAGAAATCCTAATACAAAAATAATCAAATATACATGCTCTAATTATAGGTCCCAAGTAGTGCCTATGATTATTTCAGTACATATAATAAATAACATGATTCAAATTCCTAATCCCAGGAAATATGAATGGGAACACCTATAATGAATAAGATAAAATTTTGGAAGAATATATGTGATTCCCAAATAGAGAAATGATGTATTTCATCAGGCTCATTTACCAAAAAATGGAAGCATATCTAGTAATAATCACTATACTAGTAATAAACAAGTTAATGTATAAATAAAAGAGTGTAGTGGCCAAATGCCTAAACCCATCACTTCTACCATATCTTAAAAATATTTCATGTTTGACGTGGGGTCTACGATGAAATACACTACCATACCCTCCCAAAATCGATGTAATAGTAGAGGGTCAGTATAAAATTTCCAAGAAAACTAGGTCATTTATTATAAAAAAGTAGATAGGAAACCTACTTTGTATCCTCAGGTCTTCTCATAAGTGAAAAAATATTACTCAGGATCCTCTACTATGGAACGAAATGTTGAAATATCATATGGGATTCTTGGTCGTATGAAAGAAGAAGAATCAGGATCCACAGAATGGTATATAGTAAATGGCATCCTATATGGTACACCTAAATTAATCATAATAAACAATGCCATCATATATGGGATCCTTAGAACAATATAAAGAAGAAGGGATATTATAATTGATTCTCTATTACATCATTATGAGAAGGAATCCCTCCCAACACCCTACGTAATAAAAAGATAAAATAGAAACCCTACATGGGATCATATAGTTCAAAAAGTATTTCATTTAATCCTAAAAGGTATCTTTAGAAGAAACTAACCTCACAACCTCATTATCTAGAAGGAAACATCTCACAAGTGATAATTCCTTAATTGGTAATATACAAATGTAGTGGAATAAGTATACAGATCATGCCCCATCACATATCAACGACTAATATTCAGGAGAAAATGGATTTAATTATTTTGGGGATAACCTATCGATTCTAGAAAATCTTAAAATATAATCATGGAATCTATAAATAACAATAATGCTTTCAACATTGTGATGTATGATAATAGATAATCATAATGGAATACTCATGGGTCAAATTCTATCTCCTAGGTATGAAGATATGATAAAACCTTAAAGGATATAAAAGGTGTTATTAAATGACATGAATTCCATGTACACAATGGTTTATCCAAAATTCCTACATGGGTGTGTACCATATCCAATCGTGGGTTGAAAAATACCTTGTACATAAAATGATCATAATATACACTATGTGTACCATACACAGGGTGACTTCCAATGTACAAAAAATGGACCAACCATGTATAGAGCCTAAACATGTTCCTTTACACAATGAGACACCCACATGGGGTCTTATTATGTAATATACATATCCATGTTCCCCTAAACAGGTGGTTTGGCCAGATACATAGCCATATAGATGAGTACTTTTACAAGGCATGTATACAACATATATGGTGTGAACTTGTAAATGATCATCTTCCTCAAACAAGAATTTCCCATGATATGTGTTCATGAACTACATTTCATGTGATCATGATTTCATAATGAAAAATCCATGAAATCACCCAACCCTCACCCATTTTCTCCACAAATAGAATAAATCAACCTACAATGGGTCATTTTCATACATGATAGTTTTTTAAAAGTATGAAACAAAAAACTATATAGGGATATACAATAATGGCATAAATAAGTCCCATCATAATGTAGAATATTCTATAGAATGGATCATTTCCATTATCCATAACTAACACTTGACGAACCGTCGTGTCTCGAGCTCCACGTTAATACATCTCTTTCTCTATATAACTTTATATATGTCACTATACCTTTCTATATCAATTTCATGATGCAGGAGGATCCCCTCGGGAGTATGTATAAATCTAGGGAAGGAAAAGAAGAAATATATAAAATGATGAAAATGAAATATGGAAATTCAATGATAACTAAAAAGGATATATAGTTAAGCTATATTTTTGTTACTATCATTTACATTATTTTTGAAGAATATTTAATAGATTACAAAAACACACAATAGAAGACCATATAATTTCAGTGGAATTGGAATCGTAGAAACATAAAACATTGGTATATAATTTAGATAGATCATCTCCCACTACATTGATCATAATTAAAAAATTTCTTTGAAAATAATACATAATACATTTTTTCATAAACCGGGGAAGTAAAACATAATATAGGGTGATCTTAGAAGCATAGTAAGGAAATTCAAGAGGATACTTTACTATAATAATGAGCATGATGGTATGAGAGAATAATAATAACATTTCAAAACCATACCCTTTATGTTAAATATCATAATAATGATTCATGGACTAATGATCAGAAGTTCATAAGACATGAATACTTTTTGAAACAGTGAATATGAACCATGAGAGCATAACATTGGAAAATTGAAGTGAATTTTTGAAAACACATAAATATATAAAATTATTTTCAAATTAGTCTAGGGTCACTAACAATGTCATGATAGTGGAGTGTTTTTACTCTCAAAACTACTATAGTATTCAAGGTTCGATCTCTAGACAAACATAATAGAAAAATTAATTTACTAATTAGTGTTTAATACCCATTACAATAATTCCATTCTCAAGAGATATAAATCATTACACAGTTCCTTGTATCTTGATAAAATCACCACCCATATCATAATCAAATCCCACATATTTTTTCAATAGTATAATATAAATTCACGATATCATAACCCATGAAATGAAATGGGTATCATAATCATTTCATCATTTCATTACCTATGGAAAATAGAAATGTTTCATAATCATTTCATCATTACTTTACCAATGAAATGAAGTGGTTTTCATAAGAATCTAACTCATGTTTGATAAATAGGTTTCTTAAACATCCTATCATAAAAAAATAAACCATTCATAGAAATAAAATGATGATTTCTTTGGATAAGATACCAAATAAGGCATGACTAACACCATCATATGTCATGATAGATGATTTTTTTGAATGTTGGTTGATATATCTTATTTTGAATACTAAACATTCCTCTTTGGAAAGCAGTATTTATAAATTAAATGTTTTGGAATAAAATTTATTTCAAATTATATTCTAAAAAATAAACATTAATCTAATAATAAATTATTTCTAACGACGTTATAAAATTCTATTCATGCAGTATGCACAAAAATAATGTTTTATTTCTCATTTCTTATAAAATCTAAACAAGAATTATTATATAATAATAATTGGTTATTTATTTCCGTTTTTTAATGTAAAACATGGGTAATTGTATTTAAAAAAACAACTAGAGTAATAAAAAAATTTGAAACATTTTTAGAAAACATGGTCTTTAAAGAAAATAAATTTCCGATAGAAAATAGATATAAATTAATATTTTAATAAAACCATTTTCATTATTTTCTAAAGTTCTAAATAGTGTAAAAATTGATCTATTACATGAATATATCTGAATTAGTTGGAGTAGAATAAAATGCATGATAATTATAGAATTGTCGAAAATAATATTCTATTAATCGAATAAAAATCATAAAAAATCCGGTTAAATGATGAGATTATATTAATTAACTAAATCCACAGTAGTAACATTGACTAAAAATCCCCATGAAATAATAAATTTACATGATGAATAAAGTATCAAAAAATAAGGATATTAATGATATAAAATAGAAATGTTGTATTATATACACCTCTTAAAATAATATAGTTGCATAACGTAACATGAGTCTTGGAGAATGAAAATTTATGAAAATTATCTAATAGATTTTTTATCATTGAAACCATATCCCCATGATAGATATATCCTAGAATATATGTTTTAATAAAAAAATTTAATTATAAGAAGATTAATGTACATTTATGGGTGTCGTATACTCCACATATAAGAAAGAGGTGTTGAATAGAGGATGGGTCTTAGAAATGTAAAATGTGAAACGTAAATCCCTTACAATATGTCTTGAATTCCATTGTACTAATCCAATACTCTTTTATAACAAATATAGCATAATTGTACATCTATTATATAACCAAATTAATTTATATCCTACAATATATTAATTTATTATACCCTTTTATTACCTATTAATTATCAATTTGATGTTAATGTTACGTTTTAGGTAATCAACGCTTTATTTTTCATATATGTTTCAATTAGTCGAAATTTTCATTCTATTAATATAATACTGATTTTTTTGGTCTGAGTGGATACTCTAGAGGGGGTGAATTGAATTCTAATTAACATTTCTGTTAAAAAGTTTTTCAATATAATCTCCCCAAATTAAATAAAAATTACACTGTGGTGATTTTATAAAGATTGAATGGTTTCAATTAGACTCTCAAAGATTGATTATTTATTAGTGAACCTAATCTAAAGATGAAGTTTGTTTTTGAAACATACTTACTAACTAACAAAAATTACAAACACCTTCTAGTTTAACTATTAGAGTTACTCTAAAAAATATTTGAATTTCAAAGTAATTAGCAGAAGAATATAAGATAAATTTTAAAATAAAATAGGATGCACATTAGGTTTATCCAAGAGGTTAAGTACCAAGCTAAGAATTACTCCTCTCAAACATTTTATATAAACTTTTACCACACCCTTGATCGGGGAAAACAACAGTACTTAGACTATCGTGGTCCTATTACCTCTACCATAGTTCTATGCGGGAAAAACCAAAACAATAGCACACATGTTATACAGGTCACACATAACCTCTACCACAATTCAAATTGGGAATAAAAAATATTTATAAAGATTGAGTGAGGATATTAGATATCCTCTAGTTATGCTTAGGAGATAGTGTATGTCTATGAAAAACAGAAGCACACACACTACTCGAAATGTAAATAAAAAATCCACAATAGAGCTAATAAAATTGGGATGAGAATAGAAGGATCAATGTGATGGAAATGTAGCTCTAGAATACTTTTGTGTTGAGTAGATGTTTTTTGAGTCCTTCTCTAAAATTTGTTTGAGAAATAGAGTATCACAGTTTTGTTGCTGGACTTCCTCGTATTGGGGTTTTTTCTCGATATTTCAGTAATAATTGTAGCAAAGCAATTCCCCTCGATTTCTTATGAAAATTTCTTCTTTGTTTTCGCTCTCGTGCATATCACATTTCGGCCAGCAATATGTCACCATGTTTGAACACACTCTTTATGCACCTCTTTTGCCTTCCCTTTTATAGCTCATGTGGTCTGAAAAAAAGTATGATTGCTTCTACAGGTATGAGTTAAGGTTTCATGAAATTCAAAAGACATTAATTAATTAATAGAAATTGCATTAAAAGAACCAATTATGACCGTTGTTAATAAAAAACATAAGTAGGTTTTAGAGATATAGTGGCTGGTTTCCATCGGTAGCTCTTAGTATCAGTGAGCTTGTACCGGTGGACATGAGTAAGTAGATCTCTATCGGTAGTTGATACTCTTTATTATGGTAGACTATGTATCAGTGACTGTGACTCTGTATTGGTAACTCTTCTTATCAGTAGCTCTTTTATATAGGTAGCATTCTTGTATCGATGGATCTCTCTATCTGCAACTCACTTATATCGTTAGTTACTTGTATCGATTGATCTCTATGTATATCAGTGGATCATCTTATATTGGTAGACATCATATCAGTAGCTATCTGTTTGTATCGGCAGACTTGTATCAGTAGGTCTATTTTTCTATATCTGTAGCTCTTGATATAACATTAGACTTTGTCTATAGATGATCTTTTCTTATCATTATACTATGTATTTATTAGTGACTATGTATCGTTTGGTCTATATCAATGACTCAAGATCTTAATACTATTTTGTTCTATGCAAATCATATCCATATTGAGATAGTATTATTTCAAAACATGTATAAACATACATCAACATTGATGAAAAAATTCAAATGATTTATTTTTTATATTTTTTGTCAACTCAATAATAGGATGAAAGAATTTAATTTATAGATAGGATTATCAAAAAATATAAATTAATAATTGAGATTATCAAAACAGGTGAATTCATCAATCTCCAACTTTTTTATGATAAAATATTATGGTATTTTAATTCAAAATAATCATTAATATATCAGTATAATATACATTGGGTCTCACTTCTCAGTGTGAGTAATGAAATTTTCAAATGTAGCAGATAATAGAGTATTACATCAAAATCTTTCAGAGGTATGAAACAACTGAATCATAGGTAGAATTATAAAACAAATTGACCATAGGTAGAAAATATTATGCTCATATTTCTCCCTCGTTGTGATTAGAAAAAAATAGTAAACAAAAGATGATATATGTAACATAAGGTAAAAGAGAATTTGATAATATATATTTAATGGGGGAATAATACAGGGAAATACAAAATTGTGTCAAAAAGAGTACAAGTGATTCCTATCAAATGTCCAAGCCACTATTCAATCCTGCTACTCAGCATATGATTTTGATTTTCCCTTAGAATCCGATGTGGATTCAGGTTGTGTAAATGAAGGTGGAGGCTTTGGAACACCAGTGTTAATCAGAGGAGGTTGAGCTACTAATACAATGACCGACCTATAATGTGGAGCTCTTTGGGTGATCATAATAGAAAGACTTGTAATTTCATTTGCTGGTGTCATATGAGGAAAGGAGGTAGACTAAGCAGAGGTAGATAGAGCTAGAGGTACAATGATAGGGGTATTGTCAACATGCAAAAATGTTATCAATAGATTCCTAAAGTCCATAATGATTACTCCCCCTTTCCATAGTAGAGATAAAGTCATCATTGTTTTCCATGAACTTGTCTAGAGATGGAGTGAACTCCTTGAGATTGCGTACTTTCTATTTGAAGGCTTCAGTCACCGGAGGTAACTTCAAAATTTTTAACAAAATATTGAAGTGATTGTTAAACTGACATTTAGTGTAGAACCTTTGAAAGTAGTAATCCTCCTTGTCCATTGCATCATTCTGAGTAGAAATAGCCTATCTCATAAAATATTGAACAATTTTAGTTATATCTATAGTGGTAGTCTCCAATCGGGTCATGGAAGTATAGTCTATAGATCCAATGGTGGAATACTATCTAAGATCTTCTCTCATCATAGCATGAATCTGATCAAAATTTACAGAAGGACTGGAAGAACATAGAGGTTCAATAGTAAAATCTACTATTTTCTTAAAAGAATTAGTCATCCCTCTAATTAGATTTCTCAAAAAAATTGTCTTGGGTGCTGAGATGCTGCTTTATGGAATTCTTAAATTCCTCAAAAACGGATACCATTTGACCAACTGTACGTTTCTCAAAAGACAAATCTTTGTCTGCTTGAGATTTAGAACTCAATTAAGACGTCATACAGACAACTGATTTAATCAGGTATTCAACATCCTCTCCCAAGACTAAAACTTTATTTGGAAAGACTTGAAATCATCCAAAACACCAGATACATATTCATTCATCACATATTGAATAGATGATACTTAGGGGGTTTCCATTATTATCATTTCTTCAACAAAACAGGTCTTGAGATTAGATTTCAACTTGTCTAGATAAGGTTTTCTAACTAAATCCCCATGTAAAGATTCATAAAGGAGATTATAACAGATAGGTGGTCTACGGATGGGTGTATCATCTTCATATTCAGGATAGTTCAACCCAAAAAAATGAAAAACATGGGTCTTCTACCCAGTTTTCAATCTCATGAGCTACTAAAATAGTACCATGTCTGGTGGGATGCTCCCCCTGAATCTATGCATTCTCTTGTACATGTTCATCAATTGCAGCTTGAGCAGGATGGTCTTCCTCAAAGGAATCTCCCACATCCATATACAATTCAACAATAGGAGGCTCGTCAAGAAAACATGTAGGTTCTTCCTTCTCAAGTATAACATCCTTTACATGCACACCAGAACTCCCGATTAGTGGACTTAAGCTCAAAATACATTCATCTTAGCTATCAGAAACATGTTCTCCAATTTCATGAACTTCTTTCTCATCATCATCACTAATACTATATTCTAGAGTAGTCTTTTCATGGTCTATTTTTGGAATTTTTTCCTCATATGCAATAGTTTCATCTATTTCACTATCTCTTAACAGTACTTCTATTATTGGCAAAGAAGCTGGTGGGTAAACTTCCCCATATGATATGGCATGAGCATTAGGGCTGGGTGGCAAGTCAGGATCACCTTTGTCATCCACATAAATGTCCTAATGATCATCATTGTCATTTAAATATGAAGTTTCATATTCATTAAGTCCAAGACCTAGATCCATCACATCGTTAGGCCAAGAAGGATGGTCCACATTATTAAACTTATCATACAGCTTATCTTCATCAATACCCCATTGCCTTCTCCATGGGTTTCATCCAATCTTCATATACATATATATTTTTCTTATGATGAAAAAATTGTTCCTCACAACTATTATCTCATCCTGAGGCTTAGGTAATCTTTTTAACATGATCATTACCGAAATCAACTTTGCAAATAATAAATCATTGGATTTTGAGTAGGCCTGTTCATATCTTAAATTTGGGTCACCAAAAGCCTCCAAATAATATACATTGAAACCATGCCTCACCGAATGCAACAAATAAATATCATGGTATCTCATATTTTCAATGTCCCCTCTTCATGGACTTAGCACATGTTGGATGAATTTTAATGACATCCAGTTATCTCCATCCATCTAAGCAGCCACTACCTTTCCTTGTTTTCCACTACTAGTGAGCTCTTCCAATACAACCTCATAGTAAACAATGTCACTGGTAGGAGGTATTTTCTTCAAGGTGTACCCAAATACACCCCCATGAGGGACTATTAAACATTAAACGCACTCAACAGAAGAAAAAGAAATTTTCTTGCCATTAACTAATGAAACCATTCTATTTTCTTCTTAAGACTTCTTAAAACGAACAAAACAATAAAACTCTTTAACCAACTTCAGATAATGAGGTCCATTGCTGTTTGAAAAAACATTGAGCCATCCTCAATCCTCTAATACTCATAGAACCAACGACTTTCTTGGAAAGATCCATTCGTCATTGAGTCACTTTTTGATTATTGTTTCTCTATTCTGAAAACGTTGGTTCATTGAACGCTTCTCCGACATTGTTCTACTTTCATTGATACTACCTTCAGGTCCTATTTTTTTGCTTCTTCCCACTTGGAGCATCACTATCATCCCTGAATATCGGGATTTTTTATCTTGGCATCTCCAATTGACGAACTTAGGGTTATGCATAATGCGGTAGTTCAAGAATTTATGATTTTTGTGAGGAGAGTTTATAGTGGATTGAAATGTGACTAGGGATTAGTTTTTTTCATTTAGGAATCAAAATGTAATAAAAATAATTATAATGAAAACAATATGAGTTTCATCTAATGAAAATGAAAATCATACATCACATGACATATCGATGACATTTACCCTTGAGAACCTTGACGATGTGGTTTATCAATCGATGAGGTCTCTAGAGATGAGGTGTCTATAGTGGTGAGGTGTCTCTAGAAGTGAGGTGTTCTAGCAGTGAGGCTTTCAAGCGGTGTGGTTTTATAATGATGAGGTGTCTCTAGCAGTGTGGTTTTCTAGTAGTGAGGTTTTCTAGCAGTGAGGTTTTCCTGACCATGAGGATTTGGCTAAAGATGAGGATTTGGCTAATGGTTACGATTTGGCTAATGGTGAGTATTTGTCTAACGGTGAGGATTTTTCAAACTATGAGGATTTGTATAACAGTGTGTATTTGTCTAACCTTGAGGATTTTGTTCAAAAAATTCTATCATTCCTAACTCATGTCTAATGTAACTTAACCAATCATAACTTAATATCTTGGTGAATATGTCAGCTAATTGATGTTCAGTCCCTATAAATTCAATAGTAATGTCATCCTTTTGGTAATGATCTCTCAAAAAGTGGTTCCTCGCATCAATTTGTTTGGTCCTTCAGTGAGATATAGGATTAATAGAGATATTGATCACACTAGTGTTATCATTGTTTATAGATACATGTATAAACTCATATTCGTAGTCCAATAATGTAGGTTTCATTCAAATAATTTGTGGAAATAAACTACCAGTAGAAATATATTTTTTTTCAGCAGAAGAAAATGCTACATAATTCTAGTTTTTACTAGACCATGATTTCAGGGACTTACCTAGAATATGATATGTTCCAGAAATTCACTTTCTATCTAAATTAAAACCCACAATGTCAACATCTGAATAACTTATTAAATCGAATGACTATCCTATTGGATAAAATAATCCAAAGGTAGTAGTTTGTTTATGTTATTTGAAAATTATTTTAACAGTAAACACGTGTGACTCTTTTGGACTAGCATTAAATCATGCATAGATACACACACTAAACATAATATCTAGTCAACTAGCAGTAAGATAGAGAAGACTCCCAATCATACCTCTGTAGTTGGTTTGCCCCCTTGGTTTTCCTATTTCATCAGCATCAAACTTAGAAGTGATACTCATGGGTGTGTCATTACACTTACTACTATCCAATCAAAAAAAATTTAACATATCCTTTGTATATTTACTTTAATTTAAGATAATACCATTGTAATTTTGAAAAACATGAAATCCAAGAAAATATTTGAGTTCTCCCATTAGACACCATTCAAATTCACTTTGCATTCTCTTTGAAAAATCAATACACAAATCATTTTTAGAAGATCCAAAAATAATATTACCTACATAGATATTAATATAAATACATATTTGGAAATTATTTTAATAAAAAAAGTTTGATCAAAAATCCATTTAGAAAAATGTTTTCAAATAAAAAAACTACTAAGTCTATCATATCCTGCTCGTGGGGTTTGTTTTCAAGCATATAAATCTTCATAAAGCATAGAAAATGATTTGGAAAATTAGGATTAGTAAATATAGGTGGTTGGTCAACAAAAACATCATCAATTATAAAACAATTTAGAAAGGCACTTTTAACATCCATTTGATATAACTTGAAATTCAAATGAGCCGCATAGGCAAATAAAATCGTAATCGCTTTTAATCTATCTACTGGTGTAAAGGTTTCTGCATAGTCTATTCCTTCCTCTTGACTATATCCTTGTGCAACTTGTCTTTCCTTGTTTCTAATGATATTTCCTGATTCATCAACTTTATATCCAAAAACCCATTTAGTGCCTATTGTCAAAGTGTCCTTAGGTTTGTCAAAAAATTCACATTCTTAGTTTCTTTCAAATTGATATAATTCTTCTTACATAGACACTACCCAAAATTCATCGTTGATTGCATCATTGATGTTTTTAGGTTCTAACTGTGAAGGAAAGGCTTCATGTTCAACCTGATTCCTTAGAAATGCTCTAGTGCGTGTTCCTCTATCTAAATATCCTACGATAGTATCTAAAGGACGGTTCTTTAGAATCATAGTTGGCCCAGTCAAGGTAAGACTAAATAATTCAGGATCTTCTGTAGGTTTTGTTCCAACAGAATCAGGTTCTGGAAAAATTTCAGAATTACTTGTTTTTATAGCAGGTTCACCACATTTATCATTATGTTCTGGAATAGAGAAATCTTCTTAATGATTTTCAAGACAAGACATAGGTTCATGCGGATCAGTTTCATCATATTTGACAAATACTGATTCTTCCACAAATTTGTTTCTTTTATTAAAGACTCAATAATATTTACAGGTTATGGAGTAACCTAGAAAGATTCCCTCATCACTTTTAGAATCAAACTTGTCAAGATTATTCTTAGTATTCATAATAAATACTTAACAACCCGATATTTTATGATAATTATCCTTTTTAATTTCATTGATGTCTTGTGTTATACGCTACACCAAAATTATCTTGTGATATATGCAACACCTTATTAGCTTGTAGTATACACAACACAATTCACGGCTCATGTTGCACACATTTTCATGTTCGTTTTGAAAAAATTATTCTACGCAACCTTAAGTGTTTCTTTTGTTTAATGTATAAATGAAAAAAGTGTTGAATTATTTTATACGCAACACCAAAGGGATCTTGTAGTAAACGCATCCCGAAATTGGCTTGCATTACATGCAATCGTGACCTTCCTCTCTAGCATGTTTGGTACGCAATACCGAGTTTCACTAAAAGAGATATTATTATAATATTATTATGAACTAGATGTTTTGAATAGTAATACAAACTTTTTGAAATTTAAAAATATTTATCATTCAAAATGGACTACATTTTTTGATTCAGATTATGAAAATTAGCCTAGGGTGAATTTTTGGTATTTTTCTGAAAACATTCAATTTTTTTGAATAGTGAAAACCCTCTGTTACTATTTAAAAACAGACTTCTGATTTAAAATTTTTTTATTTTATTTAAATTTATTTTTGTTAAAAATTGATACATAATACATATATAAGGTCTATATAATTTTCTGGAGTCATTTTATAATAATATATAAATAATTTATTGAACTTTTCACCGTCTTTTACCCCCCTCCTAGGAGAATTGGAAAATTCACATAAAACATAATGTCACCACTTCTGTGAATAGAATTTCAAAAATATGAGAGACATAGTTAATATCAAGGAGTAAAATTTGGTTCAATAAGATATAAATAAATTTTGGTGAATAGTAACTTTTTACATTTATTTACCATGGTTAAAATTAAATATGGTAATTATGGGTAAAAATTATATTATTATTACCATATCACATGTAATAATTCTATTTTATAAGTGTAATGAGAAAAAAACAACCTTAGAAATAAAATATTACCCTTTAGGTACACTTGGATTAGAATAGGACATTTATTATTATTTTATTTAAAGATTATTTAAAATAGTTAAAATCAATGTTTAATAACTAAAACATTTTAAATATATGGTAATACATAATATAAATTCGACTTTAAATATTTATTAGAAAGATAAAATTACTTCCTACATAATGGAATTTTATTTATAATTTTTAGACCTTAAATTATTTAAATTATAAATGACACAATGATGATGCCATAATTACCTTATTGATGAAATATTAACATAATAGATGTTATAAATACGCAAATAAATGTAATTTGAGACCTATTATATATTCCACTAATTTCTGGGTTAATATGACATGTTAGTATTGATTCAATTTACTTTTTTTGAACTAATCATGCTGTTATGATTTCCACAAAAAATCAATTACAAATAGTGTCAAAATTGACATAAAATAATTTTTTAAAAAAATATTATATTTTTCTTTGTTATTTTTTTCATAAAAATATAAAGTTTCGACAAATGACTTAGATAAGGTTATATATGTTAATAATGAACCACTTGGGGTTTTTTTGTGTTATTACAATAAGATTATTAACCATATAGTGTAAGAAAACAAGAAGACACAGTAAAAGTTAAATTATTTGACATTGAGTTAAATTTAAATGATAAAATTAAAATAGTAACATAAACTTGTATAAAATCTATTGGTTGAGATTATTTATACCCATACCAACATTAGATTCTAAATAAATCAATTTTGAGATATTATTAACCAAATATGATTTTATAATAAAATAATATTTTATGTTTTTCGTAAAGTGCCCCTCTCCTCCCTTATAAAAGGGAACCACCTCCCTCTCCTCATCACACCATTTTGAGCCTTGATGATTGGAAAAAATCTGTCCGTTTCACTTCCCCACTTCCCTAGAAAATTTATGTAGGTACTGGTATTCTCAAATACCAACTCTAGTGTCCTATGTGAAAGTTCAAAAGAGGCCCTTCAACGAAGAGTTTATACCTTCTACCGATTCTGTCAAGTTTCATTCTTCTTATACTTCCTCTTGATTAGTGTTTTCATTTTTAAGTAATAATATAATTATCCCTCATATACTGATATGTTATTATAAATATGAAACAAACTCATTCACTTTCTATCCATCCTACATAATATGAAATCACCACGCGCACGTACGTACGGAATACCATCTCCATGCTGTGGTGTAATATATTTTTCCACCACCACCTTACTTTGATATGTATAATGGTATAAAGAATTACTATATATGGTTTTTAAAACATCATACTGATTCTGTGATATTATATCATCCCATCCAAATCTATTCATTAATAATGGTAATGATATAATCGCGTGTGCGTACGTACAGATTACCGTCTAAACAATGAGATGAGATTAATTCTCCATGTTAACCATTCAAGAATGATTATAAAGTATATAATGAATAATAATGAAATATATGACATAATGAAGCTATTTTATTTATGTATATATATATATATGTCATCTACTTCTATTCAAGTCAATAAGGAAAGGAAAACAGCGTTCATGTATACGTATGGCCTACCCTCTCTATGAACAGTGTATTTCATTTCATTCATCTATCTATTGTATATATATATAATAAATATATATATGATATATAAATAATTATTTACATTCTGGAAGTAAGTAAGTCATGATATTAGTAATAATAATATCAATAACAACAAATAAAATCACGTACAATAAATAAAATGATTTTACCCAAAATGCTGCTTTAACATGGAATTTATAAAAGAACGGGTAATATAATGTCCTAAGTGAACAATAAATGTTATCATGACATTGAATATGATTATTTAATAAGTCAATTATATTATTTAAATCATTATACACGTGGTTTGGATATGTACAAAGAATATCATACATAAGGTAAGGGATAATGTTGCACTCTCATTTTTTTATCCGAGATTGCTTATACGTAAGTATTTACTGGGGTTATATTTTTCTGCCAATACAAGATTTATAAAAATGTTTTCATAAAGTATGTACTATTATTCCATGTATGTATAAAGATATTTTTACCCCTTTTTGACTTTTAGTATGTGGTCTGAAAGGAATCTTTCTTCTATTTACCCTATGAGGTACTTTTATTGTCTTTTTTGGCAAAAGTATGAGGAGACTGTTTTTTTAACTAATACCGCATGAACAGTTTTTTACGGTTTCTTAACGCCTTATTTTAAATATGATTATTATACAATATTTCATGATTATTTTCAAAAAAATAATTTTATTTTAAAATTGCATGACATTTTGAAAAAAGAAAATGATTTTAATTAACAAAGAATATTTTCCAAAAAAATGCATTTCAAGTGTTTTATGAAAACTATTTTCCATCTAAGATGAAATTATATAGTATGTGATTGTTTCATGTATAATTTCTCTTTGATTTACATGGTTTAAATTTTCATATGAAGAAATTATATCCATTTGTTTTAAATGGATTATGTTATGATGGGATGGTTTTTATGAAACCTATTTTAATCATTGGGTTATGATGAATGATTTATGTTTATGTTTTGGGGCACGTAAAAATGATTACATTATGAGGTGGGTGCGACAAATAAATCCCACTAATGCATTGGGTAATGAATTATATATCATGTGATAGACACATCTGGAATGGCAAGTAAATCCATTTCAGTAATATGAGGCCGGAATGGCATGTAAACCCGGTTCCGTAAGGGACTTTGTCTACAAAGATGGTCTTGGAAAGAAAATTTTGGTTACTATGTAAATCATATCATGTGCATAATGGTTTTCCATAATTACATGTTTTATTCCCATGCTCTTATATCATGATTGATGTTCCATTATGATCTAAGCCTTATGAACTGCCATATTTTATGCCATTGCTCAAGATTTTGATGTTTAAACATTATGTTCATGTTTTTAAATTCAAATGTATATGGTTTGTTTTATATTCTCCATGCATACCCTTAATGAGCATTTGAGCTCACCCTTTATATGTTTTCATTTCCACTTGATATAAAGAAAGGTTTTAGGTACGATTAAAAGGGGAAGATCATTATGGGAGATGTTGAAGATCTTTCACCATGATTAGAAGATTATGTTACAAGTTTCCAAATACACAAAACTATTATGATCCTTGAGTGTTGGTTTTTTTATGTATTAATTATTCTACAAATGTAATGTAATGTCCATGTACGTCATGCTTTAGGTCGTTAGAGTTGGTATTAGAGTAAATGTTTTGTCAGCCATTGGAAACTAGGATGAGAGAACATTAGTGAGATCCCTATAGATATTTCTAAGGTAGTTCTAGGGATGTGCCAAAGGTTAAGTATATGTATAGGTTATGTTTCTATAATTATGGTAATGATCATAGAATTAAACCTAAGATGTTATATATTGAAGGTACTCCCCCTTTATTATATTGTTTTCCTAAAATGATGTTTTTTTCTCACACTATTCTTTTTGGGTTTTAGACTATGGATGGAACCTGAAGGATCCATGTTGATCAATGTAATGGAAAATTCCATGATTGTCCTCCTGAACAAACCAATGTTATGGTAGATGGATTGAAAAGTATTATTGCTACACATACAGATGATATGAATAATTCTGGACATCCGAATGAGAAGAAATGGGAACAATATTCTATTGAGTACTTAATGAGGCAACATCCACTTTATATCACTGGGTCTTATGATCCACATGTTGCCGAATAATGGATCGGTACAATTGAAAATATATTTTCCATACATCGATGTTCCGAACAAGAAAAATTCTTTCTGGTTGTCTACTGTTTAGAAGGTGAAGCAGACCAGTGGTGGACACTAATTAAGAATAAAAGGCCCCAAGGTGAAATTGACTCCATATAATGGGACAAGATTAAGAAATTATTTTTCAATATGTACTTCCATTATATTCTTCGAACTAAAATAGAAAAATAGTTTTTTGACCATAAACAAATGGATCAGGTATATGTTTGTATATACGACGATGATTTTACAAGGCATTCAAGGTATGCATCTGGATTTATCTTCCAACCTTAAAGTAAAGCTGGTAGATTCATTAGTGGCTTATAACCATGTATTTGATGGGTTTTAGCCATAAGGGAATTCAATAGCTATGAAGAAATTGTTCGACATGCTCTCAAGATTGAGATGGATATTTGAGTAAGCCATCAGTCATATGGGTTTGATAAGAAGAGGAAAATGGAAGTCAATGGAAAATATAAAGACCACAATGAAAATACGGTGAGTTTTCCTTTATGGTCAAATTGTAGGATTAATAATGGAGGTAATTTTCATTAAGGGACAAGAAATTGTCTTAAGTGTGGAAGGGAAGGTAATCACGAAATTCAATGTCGAAATAATGGGAAGAAGATGTCTAATGATGCGACCAAATAAAGGGATGTACAGAATACACCTCCTACACTTCAATGTTTCAAGTGCAAGGAAATGGGGAATTATGCTAATAAATTCCATAATCCAAGGGTTAATGATGATTTACATTAACAACCTCTTATGGAAAAGCACCAAGGGAAGTCACATGCAATCACTATTGGTGATGTTGAATACGAAAAATATGTGCTGGAATTATTAAGTTTTTATGTAATGGGTTTCCAAAATAATGTTTAATATAGTATCTTGGAATTTGGGAATATTAATGTATTGGTCTATTGTGGTTTTCAATAATTTAATGGTACCGGTAACAATTAAAAGTGATTGAAATAATTTTGGAACGTAGATGATATGCACATAATGATGGGATAAGGAAAAAATTAAATTTTTTATAGTATTGATGAGCTCCTGACTGATATAAGGACAACATTATATCATGGATTGAGTATATAGAAATTTTGGTATTTTGGTACGTGGAATGAGTTAACTTTTGATAGCAGTCATGTTTTTAATAAGGTTCAATGGGTATTAATTTTTTTCATGAAAATACAAGATTAAGGTATTCACATGATTGGAATGTTATCAACAAGATAAATCTAGGATAAATGATGTTATTCATGTGCTTGTTATGAACCCTTTCCAGTAATTTTTTTCTATATACTGTGAGATTAGACAGAGGTATTTTGGATAAGTCTTATGGTTTTACTAGATTATATTGGGAATCAGATAGTATTTTTTAAGGATATAAATTTTTTTGATTTTTTCTGTAATGTTATAATAGTGTAGTTTTACAAAAAGGGACAATCTGCGGGACGGGCGACAACCTATCACCTCGGACAATGTTGCAGGAATCAAACCCACAACTGAATTGTGACATGCCTTTATCACCTACCATTGGACTACATGAAGTCCCTGGTTAGTAGAAACTAGTTTTATTATATTAAGTGGTATGATATATAAAGTATAAGTCAATTTTTGGAATCATATACGATTAACATCGCCCTAGATGGACATATGTATATTTGATAACATTTCTAACCCTTATGTTTGAGACATATGGAATCACCCATCATTCTATCACATGATCTGATAACACTTCAAAAATGAAAAGTTCAACTTAATTTCCTTAAGAGATGAAGTGGAAATTTTTCAAGGCATGAACAATAGTGTGATTGTACCGAAATAAAGTAATTATTTCTTCTAATTCAAATTCTTCAACTTTAGGGAAATGATCTTGAAAACCAAAAATGTTTTCCTAGAGTCCTCATTTAAAAGGAATCATATTTTACCTTGTATCATCAAAAATTTATGGCTTTGTGATTGTTTGCTATTTCATAGCCATGTTCTCTACCACACTCCATATACATATTTTCACCTATGTTCTCCTATTTGGAAACCTAGTGATGAGTTAATTTGTGTAACCATTATGTTTAATACTTCAATTTTTGAAATTAAGGTTTAGTATTCCTTGTTACGATGTGGGTTTCTATGAAAGAAACTTTCAAGTACAAACCCATTTATAACCTCGACGAATTTCAAGTGCGAAATTCATTTTAAGGGAGGTAGAATGTAGCAACTTGATATTTTATGAGAATTATTCTTTTTAATTTCATTTATGTCTTGTGTTGTACACTACACCAAAATTATCATGTCTTATACACCACTGTATTAGCTTGCAGTATACGCAACACTATTCTTGGCTCGAGTTACACAAAATTTCATGTTCATTTTATAGAATTTATTCTACACAACATTAAGAATATATTTTGTTTAATGTATAAATGAAATAAGTGTTGAATTAATTTATACGCAACACCTAAGAGAGATTCCACTACACGCTTCCCTGACTTGGCTTTCATTACATGAAATCGCAACCGTCCTCGATAGCGTGTGTGGTACGCTATACCGAGTTTCACTGAACGAGATATTTTTATAATATTATTATGAAATATCCATTACGAATAGTAATACCCTATTTTTGAAATTGTATAAATTTTATATTTCAAAATGGACTTCATTTTTGGATTCATTATATCGAAATTAGCCTAGGGTGAATTTTTAGGTATTTTTCTGAAAACATTCAATTTTTGATGAATAGTGAAAAAATTAGGTTACTATTTCAAACCCGAATTTTTATTTAAATAATTTTTTATTTTATTTTAATTTATTTTAGGTAAAAATTGATACATAGTACCTATATAAGTTATATATAATTCATTGGAGTAATTTTATAATAATATCTATAAAGTTTATTGAACTTTTCACCATCTTTTACCCTCCTCGTAAGAGAATTTGAAAATTCACATAAAACATAATTTTACTGCTTCTATGAGTGGAATTGTGAAACTCCGAATGAAACAGTTAATATCAAAGAGTATAACGTGGTTCAATAATATAAAAATAATTTTAGTTGAATAGTAACTATTTACTTTTATTTAGCACGGTTAAAAGTAAATAGTATAATTAAGGGTAAAAATGATATTATTATTACCCTAACAGATGTCCTAATTCAATTGGATAAGTGTAATTCTACCAAAAACAACTATAGGAATAAAATATAATCATTTAGGTCCACTTGGATTATATTAGGACATTTATTATTATTTTATATAAAGAAGAGTTAAAATAGTTAAAATCAAATTTTAATAACTAAAACATTTTTAATATAGAGTTATTCATAAGATAAATATGACTATAAATATTTATTGGAAATATAAAATAATTTCATACATAATGTTATTTTATTTAAAAAGTTTAGACATTAAATTATTTAATTTATTTATGACACAATGATGGTGGATTAATTACCTTATTAATGAAATATTAACATAATTGATGTTATAAATACAAAAATAAATGTAATTTGAGGCTTTTTATGAATTACAATATTTTTTAAGGTTAATATGACATGTTAGTATTGATTCATTTAATTTTGTTGGAACTAATCATGTTGTAATTATTTCCACAAAAATCAATTACAAAATAGTTCCAAAATTAACATAAAATAATTTTTAAAACAAATATTATATTATTAATTGTAATTTTATTTCTAAAAATCTAAAGATTGGAAAAATGACTTATATAAGGTTATATATATTATTAATGAACCACTTGGGGTTAATTTGGCTTATTATACTATGTTTATTAACCTTATATTGTTAGAAAACAAGAAGACACAGTAAAAGATAAATTATTTAACTTAGAGGTAAATCTAAATGATAAAGATAAAATAGTAACCTAAACATTGCCTAAAATATATTGGCTGAGAGTATTTCATCCCATCCCAACTTTAGCTTCAATATAAATCAATTTGGAGCTATTTTAAATGGAATATGACTTTATTATAAAATAATATTTATAGGTTTATTCTAAAGTGACCCTCTCCTCCTTTATAAAAGGTAACCTCCTCTCTCTCCTACTCACACCATTTTGAGTCTTGAAGCTCGGCCAAAATTTTCCCATTTCACTTCCCCACTTCCCAATAAACCTTATAGAGGTACTGGTGTTCTCAAAAGACCAACTCTAGTGCCCTAAGAGGAAGTTCAAAGGAGGCACTTCAATGAAGAGAATATTTCTTCTACCGATTCTTTCATGTTTCATTCTTCTTTTACATCCTCTTATTTAGTGGTTTCATTATGAAGTAATGACATAAGTATCCTTCATATGTGTATATATTATTATAAATATGGAACAACCCCATTTCACCTTCTATCCATCCTATGGAAAATGAAATCACAGCGCGTGCGTACGTACGGAATATCATCTCCACGCCGTGGTGTAATCTGTTTTCCACCACCACCATACATGGAAGGATATAATGGTGTAAAGAATAACTATATATGGTTATTATAACATTATACTGATTTTGATATATTATATCATCCACTCCAATTCCATTCAATAATCATGGGAACTATATCATTGCTCGTTCGTACGTACGGATTACCGTCTGCACTGCGTGGTGAGATTCATTCTCTATGATAACCATTGAAGAATGATTATAATGTATATATAATTAATAATAATTAAATATATGAAATAATTAAGTTACTGGATTTATATATATATATATATATATCATATACTTACTTCCATTCAAGTCAAAAAGAAAAGGAAATCATCGTTCATGCGTACGTACGACGTACCGTATCCATGAATGATGTATTTCATTTCATTCATCTATAAATTATATATATATATACTGAATATATATATGATATATAAATCATGATTTTTATTCTGTAAGTATGTAAATAATGATATAAGTAATAATAATATCATGATCAAAAAATCGAAACACGTACGATAAATAAAACGATTTTACCAAAAATGCATCTTTAACATTGAATTTACAAAAGAACGGGTAATATAAAGTCCTAAGTGAACCATATATGATATCATAACAATTAATATGATTCATTAATAAGTCAATGAAAATATTTTAATTATTATAAAATATTTTAGGATATGTATGAAGAATATCAGAACTAGGTTAAGGGATAATGTTGCAATCTCATTTTTTCTATCCGAGATTTCTTATATGTAAGTATTTACTGGGGTTATATTTATCATCCATTCCATGTTTTATAAAAATGTTTTCATAAATTATTTAATATTATTATAGGTATTTATAAAGTCATTTTTACCCCATTTTGACTTTTAGTATGTGGTTTGAAAGGAATCATTTTTATGTTTACCCTAGGAGGTACTTTTTTGACTTTTCCAGCAAAATTACGTGGAGAATGTTTTTTTAACTTATACCGCATTAATGGATTTTTTGGGTTTCAGAACACCTGATTTTCAATAATCATATTCTACAATATTTCATAATTATTTTCAACAAAATACTTTTCTTTTAAAATTGCATGTCATTTTGAGAAAATACAATGATTTTTAAGAAGAAAGGATATTTTCCTCAAAAATTTGTTTAATGTTTTTTATCAAAACTATTTTCCACATAATATGACATTAGTTAGTATGTGTATGTTTCAAGTATAATATCTATACGATTTATGTGGTTTCAATTTTCATATAATGAAATGATATGCATTTGTTTTATATCGATTATGTTATGATGGGATTATTTTTATAAAACCCATTTTATTCATTGGGATATGATGAATGATTTATGTTTATGTTTAGGAACACGTAATAATAATTTCATTATGAGATTTGTTGGACCTCTATCTACCTTTAATGCATTTGGTAATGAATCATATCTCATGAGATAGTCATGGCTGGAACGATAAGTAAATCTGGTTCATTAATAAAAGGCAGAATGGAAAGTAAATGTGGTTTATTAAGGGACTTTGTCCACTAAGATGGTCTTGGAAGCAATGCCTTGGATACTTTGGAAATAATATCAAGTGATTAATGGTTTTCCATAGTTACATGTTTTATTCTCATGCTCATTTATTAGAATTTATGTTCCATTATTATATATGCCTTATGTACTGCCATGTTTTATGTCATTGCTCAAGATTTTGATGTTTAAACATTATGTTCACGTTTTTATGATCAAATATATATGGTTTGTTTTATTTTATCCATTCATACCCTTACTGATCATTTGAGCTCACCCATTATATGTTTTATTTTCCCTAGGAAATAAAGAAATGTTTTGGGTATGAAAACAAAAGGGGAAGTTCTTTATTGGAGATGTTGAATATTTTTCACCATGATTAGAAGATTATGTTCTATGTTTCCAAATACAATAAACTATTACAATCCTTGATTGTTGGTTTTTTTATGTATTAAGTATTCCACAAAAGTAATGTAATGTACATGTACGTCATGAAATGGGTCATTAAAAAGACTATGAAACCAAACAATTAGTAGTAAAAAACATTAGGATTCCTATTATTCCACATTTCATAAGGGTTATTTTTTAATAACATGCCTATACAAGACTCTATTTATAATATAAGAAGCTATATTTACAGATTCATCCCAAATGTAGATAGGTAGGTCATACTCATTAAGAATATTTCTTGCAACTTGTTGAAGGGTCATATTCCTTCTTTCAACTACACTATTCTGTTGAGGTGTCCTAGGGGAAGAGATCTTTTTAATGTAGACATTATGTGAGAAATAGGGTTCAAAATCATAATTTTCAAACTCACGACCATGATCACTTCTTATGTAATTAATCTTTAGTCCACCAAGGTTTTATATAGACCTGGAGTATTTATGAAATAAGAAACAAGATTCACTTTTGTGAGATAAACAATTACCTAGTATATCTAGAAAAGTCCTCAACTAAGACATAATCATAGTGCTTCCCATTCATACTAGAAATTATAGAAGGTCCAAAATGAACCATGTGAACCAACTCGAGAGGTTGAGAAGTTGAAAGTTCTTTTTTATTTGAATGATACATTTTGTTTCATTCTCTTTTGACAGGGACTACAATCTTTGTTTGATGGGAATTTTAGTTGATATAGGTCTCTAACTTAATTTTTCATAGTCAGTTTCTAAAATGACTTAACATTGAAGGGTCTAAATATTCTCTGTCATATCCAGGACTCTTTATGAAAAGCATTTAAAAAAGTAACCATTTGTTTGTCTAATGAATTTAAACCTATATACTATACATTTTCATTTCTCAAGGAAGTAAATGCCAATGAATTTTTAGAATCGAATACATGGCAAGCATAATTTTCAAATTTAACATTGAAAAAATCATCACACAACTGATAAATGCTTAAAATATTGTATTTTAATCCTTAATTTAAAAAACATTAGAAATTAATATTTAATCTGAGTTACCAATCTAGCCTAAGAAAATGATTTCTTGTTTTGAATATTCTCCAAAGGTGACATGACCTCCATCAAACTTGATTATGATTTTGAAACCTGAGTAATACCCAGTCATATGACTTGAACATCCACTGTCCAAGTAACATATCTTAATATAGGTACTCTTCAAGAAAGTATCCTACAAAACATGTTTAAAAAATGAATGATTTCAGTACCATGATTTTCATGGGTCCAGATATGTTAGAAAGAAAAACCATAGGCATCCATATTTGCCTAATATGTTTCCCATTACTATCAGGTTCAAAATATTTTGAATATTGTATTCTGTTTGGTATAGTAGAATATGAAAATCAAGATAATGTAATAGAATTTGTAGAACTAGAACTAGCAACAGAATATCTAGTTTTTGGTATGATTTTATTCTTAACAAGTTGTCTCTGTCTAGGTTAGTACCAAAACCAGTAGTGTACTTTGGTGAAACATGTTTTACAAGCATTTGAGTTAGAGTATTCTTTCCATTTATGAACATCTATAAGTATATTATATGTTTCTCATTGGACATTTTATGTTGAGTATTCTTCTTTAACAGATGAGGATTCTATTCTTTTTCTATATTATGATTATATTTAATAGTACAAGTAAAGGAATATTATTTCATTAATGACTTGTAATTATCTTTCTTCTCATTAAATGTCTCTTCTAACATATTACAGTATTCAAATAATTCAGATTTTTACATATTGTTATCACTATTTGAATCACTTTCATTCCTATAATAATAATCATGCAGCATCGGGGAGACAGGTACCTCAGCTGTTTTAGTCATAAAAAAAATATTGTCATGATTCATTTTAGAATCGGAAGCCTCAGACTCACTTGAGTTGTCATATGAAGCACTCTATGTCACCTTCATAGATTTCTTATATTTTGATTCATTGTAGACAGATTTCTTCTTGAACATCAATTTTTAACAGTCATCCGTCATATGTCATTTCCTTTTATATTCATAACAGTCTACCTCATCATCCCAATTAGCATTCTTCCAATCATTCTTTGAATAACCTTGTTGGACATAGTTACCCTTATAGTTTGGGTTTCTAAAAAATTTCTTTTTTCTATAGAATTTCATGAATTTCATGGCTATTTGAGCCATCTCTTCATCATTATATTAATTTGATCCTCAATTTTTTAGCTTTCCATAGGAATGTTAACTTTCTACTTGTCCTTTATCATTGAGTTAGTAGACTTAAATTCCACTGATCTCTTCTTAGGATCACCAACTTCCTATTTGTTTACCTTTATCTCTTCTTCATACATAATTAACTTACCAATTTACTCATTAACATGCAATGACCATATATCAGACGAAACACTTTTGGGAACGGATGTGCCTCTCCATCTTTCTTGTAGACATCTGAGTATTCTCATGATATTCTCCTTTTCTGGAACATCTTTTCCCAATGAGCTCATAATATTAAAATTCTCATTGAACTTGAGATACATCTCATAAATAGGTTTTATAAGGCCCCAGCATTAAACATTACTTAATCTTGAGTTATTACAAGATTACACATTGAGGATCTTTTCAGGATTAGAGTTTTAGAGAATTAGATCATGAAACATGCATTACATTCCACATTTAAACAAAGTGGTTACATAAAAGATAGTATTCATTCTTCCCATCAACAGAAACATATTTAAAATATAACATGGATTCTTTTTTGACACATCCTTGAAACTATCATCACATCATTGACCTTTCCCTCGACCTGTGAAAAACATTTCAAAAAAACATGGGATGAGCATAAAAAGCTCAGTATGAGTTATAAAAATATGGAAAGGAAACATGAGTTCATATATACATTAGAATGAAATCACACTATACACATAAAACATAGGCATATCAAATCATGAATAAATCATAGAAAACATAAGACATAAAGGTAACTTGAGGCATTCATAACATTCTTACGTAGGGAGTAACCCTCTTGGTTACGTTTGGAATACCCATCACAACATATTCCCTAAATCTCTTCAGAGAAACCTTAACGTTTCACTCCTTCGCGTTACCCAATGCATTGGAGAGCTATATCGGGCTCACCCGCCCTTAGATTACCACGGAACCACCCGTCTTTATAATAATGCCCAAGAACCATAATGTATCACATAAAACATGCATAAAGGAAACACAACATTTCCACATCACAATATAACATTTTAGTATATTGAAATAATGAATCCATTCAAAAAGAAACTATTTCCAAAACCATTTAAAACATTTAATAATGAGATTTTTGAATCAAAGTGTCCCATACCACCTTGAAGCTTTTAAAACTTTAAACCATTAATATCCATATAAATAAATCCTTCAAACCATTTTGAAAACATGGATATTAATAAGAACAAATATTTAAAACTTTTAAAACGATATTTTGGTTAAAGGGGTTTTACCAAAATTAGAGGCACTTGAATACAATAATTGAGGAATAACATTTAGTCAGAACTTTATAATATCATGAGAATAAATGTATTCTTGATATAATACTCCAAAGGTTAGTATATACACCATATAAGAGTGAATTGGTGCATAACAACAATGAACCCTCAATAGAAATGTCAAATGTAATGAAATCCATTATAAAGAAGGTATCCTTAAATTAAGGACAAAACAATCTCAAAAATATGTGTGACAAATATAAATACATCCAATATAAGTGGATATTATGTGTAAAACAATAAAAGTTCATTCACACATATTCAATGGATGACATATTCAATGACTACATGTTGAACCCAAAGAAATCGAAATTTGGTTAAAAAGTTCCCTTGACAGCCTAACGACATCACATCAAAATGAGTTAATGAGAGATAAAAAGTGTATCTCATCACTTGGACATAAAATTTAAATCAACAAGGATATATGAAAACATATCCCAACAAAACAATATGTAAATTAAAAGACCCAACAAAAGAAGTCTTTTAAAAAATAGGAGGGTGAAAGGTTCCCTTACCGACTTGGGTATCTTTCAAAACATACACCCCATGAAAGAAGGAAAATAGATCATTGATGTAAATACTCATAAATGAATGTATATTACACAAAGAGTAGAATAATGGGAAGTACATACACCACTCAATGGAATTTGTGGAAAATGTAGCATAAATCTCACGGGAATAAAAGTGAGATGAAAAATCCCTTACGAAAACTCGTCAGCCTAACGACACCACATAAAACATCCAAATATGGATTGATGAGATCAAATAGGGTATCTCATTACATTAAAATAAAATGTACAGCAAGAGGAATATAAAATAACATCCCCCAACATCACAAATAGGATCTTAAAATAAGTGACATAAAGGAGAGTACTTAAAAAGAAAGAGAGAGGTTAGATCTCTTACAAAAGTTCGGCAGCCTAACAGCGCAACTTAAAACATCCAAAATGGATTGATGAGAGAGAATAGGGTCTCTCATCACATGAACATAAAAATTACAGTAATTTTAATATAAAATATCATCCCAATAACAAGAAATATGAGCTTTAAAAGGAATGACATAAAAGTGTGTACTTAAAAAGAAAGAGAGGAGTAGGATCCCTTACCTAGGGTCCGACTTTACTCGATCGTTCTTTAATCTCCTGAATAATAAACTTGAGTTAATTTAAACTTCCTTAAGAACCTTTTTCAAGTTCATTATTCCTTTTATATAAATTACTGACATGTTATAAACATTATGTAATCATTGACGTTAATAATGTTCATTTTGTCGGTATTTGGTTCTTAAGTCGAAAGTGGACATCTTACAATTACATGTTGTTCGTGTGTTCAAAGGTAATTTATATCCAGAATGACATTACTTATTTGGATATCATATATATTATATATATCCATCATATACATGTATTTATAATATTACATAATCATTTAGAGGTAAGAAATGTAATGCACCGTTCATGGAGACGGTAAGCCGTACATTCGCATGCATGCTACTTTCATTTCTTTGTCATATTAATGGAATAAAAACTATATGAGGGGTATGTATATTTTAATTCCAGAATTATATTCATCATTTATATATATCATTCATTATATATTTCAATTGTATACAAGTACTTTTAATAGTACAATACATTTGGGGATAAGAAATGAAATGCACCGTTCATGGAGACGGTAAGCCGTACGTACGCATGAACGCTACTTTCATTTCTATCTCATACATTAATGGAAATAAATAATAATGATATAGAGGTATATAATAATTCCATTATAACATAATATATAATAAAATTAAATCCATCCTTTATTCATCCCATGTATGGCATTAACGAATCACATCACTTTGAGGGGGCGGTAGTCCGCACTTCCTAAAATGAAGATATCGCGTATACCCATAATGGAAGCCATAAAGGTAAGACACAAATGAAAAATACAGAAGAATAAGTAAAACATAAACATATAATCTATCATATATGAATATAGTGACATCTTAATGGCCACCTTTGAAGGTGTTAAGAGAATGTTGAACAATCATCGTTTCGGGAGGCAGAAATTCCCCATCCACGGAAACCGTATGTTCTTTAACCATTTGATGTAGTTTTGTGAGAGTTTAGCTCGAATAAATCTTATAAAAACATCCTAGTATATTGAAGATACTGGTTTTATTACAAATTAAATAAATAAAAAGAGGCTAGGGGGTTGGAGAAGCAAAATAAAACAAATGAACATGAGAGAATGAATTACCTTTAAAATTGTAACTCTTTTTGATTTGAGCCTAAAAGCTTCCTTTGAAAGGATTCTGCCCAAAGGGTAGCCTCTATGATGAGTATAGGGATTTGGAGAGAGTAAATGGGCAGGGTTCGGCCGAGACAAAGGCTTGAGGAGTGTGTGAAATGAGGTAGAGGTGGGGGACTTTTATAAGAGGAGAGGAGGGGCACTTTTGTAAAGTAAGAAATATTACTTTATTTGAAAAAAAATTTCGGTTTTAAAAGTTCCCACATTGATATAATTCGTGGATAAGGTGATAAGGCTTCGAAATACACTCATCCAATATGTTTTGGACATGTGTAGTTCATATATGTTTCATTAACTTTCCATTTTATTTTAATAGTTAAATAATGATGTCATCGCTGCATCATAAATATGTCATAAATAATTTAATTTATATAATGTCTAAAAATTATAAAAATATTACTATGATGTAGGACATATTTATAGCTTTCGAATGACTATTTATAACAAAAAATATTACTTGTATAACCCCACTTAAAATTTGTTTTAGTAAAACATATCATGTTTGTGTCATTTTTACTTTTACATTAAATGAAAAGTTATTTATGTCATTTCCCAACCAAAGTGGATCCATGGGGTCCAAAAGTTGACCCATGGCTTTTCTTGGTCATCCATGACACAACCAATGAAGGTAAGACATGTTTCAAGCTCATCTCATTTTATTAAAGCATTATTTTTACCTTAAACTACACTAATTACCACCAATCGCGATTAAAAACTTAATAAGTTACTATTCACCAAAAAATTATTTTAATCTCATTGAACCACATATTACTTCTTAATGACAACCATGTATTTAGGATTTTTGAAAATCAAAACACAATGATGGCAAAATTTCATTTAAACGGAAACTCATTTTTTATTAGTACCACTTAGTGGTTTCACTATTCATCAAAAATTGAAGTTTTTTCAGAAAAATCCCAAAAATTCACCCTAAGCTATATTTGATATTCTAAATTCAAAAATGAAGTCTGTTTTACAAAATTCAAAACATATAAGTCACATTAATTAATTTAATAATTAATTCCCGCTGTCATGACAAATAGCGTGTTTTTATGAAACAATAAGTATCAAAAGATTGACAATAGTTTAAGTCCGATTTCAAAGTGAAATTAATTCCAACGACCACTATTGGATTTAATGGTTAAAATATTTTCTTATTTCACTTTAAAACCAATTCAAAATATAATCTAATCATATAAATAAATTATATTAAAAAGTGGTTTTTAATTGAAATACAACATTTTACACTATTCATTAAAAAAATGAACTTTATCGGAAAGATACCAAAAATATACACAAAGTAAATTTTGATGTCCCGATTCTTAATAAGAGTTTTATTTGGTCCAAAAGAATGTTTAAGAGTGAACACAAATATATTTAATGATGGTTCAACATCAAAAGGTGATAAGTGAACCTTTAGTGAAAACTAGGGCATATACGCCTAAAATTGAATTCTTTCCTTATTTTAATCCTCTATCCTTTATTG
The DNA here is from genome assembly GCA_963277665.1 of Viscum album. Lineage (NCBI taxonomy): Eukaryota > Viridiplantae > Streptophyta > Magnoliopsida > Santalales > Viscaceae > Viscum > Viscum album. The sequence goes on along the minus strand of OY728128.1, from coordinate 406,569,061 downwards.
TATAAATGTAAAAACATTTAAAAACATATATAATCATATTTTAGTTATTTTTATACATTCCCGCCATTAAAAAGGCTACATATTAAATACCATTTAAAATAATATTATTTTATTATTAGAGTGCAACGTAAGATTTCCAAGAAACTCGTTGTTGCGTGTTGGGTACGCCATTGAGCATAGCGTCCCCTTTAAAGTCATATCTATGTTTTATTCACAAATATGGATAAATATGAAAATTTCATATTCTTTATTTACCTGGTGTGTTACATCCTTCCCCCCTTTTGGGAATTGCGTCCTCGCAATTTTTAAAATTGAGCTTGGAAACATCCTTGAAAGTCCCATATCGGAACAAGAGTCGGTAAAACAATCTCTTTAAAATAAAGAAAGATAAGTACAGAGGTCACCCGAGTTAACCCATACTAGGACTCCATGTAGGAAAACATGGACATGAAGGAGGAAATATAGGGTCATGTTCAGATGGACAATGATAGAAAACATGTTTAGGAGAAAGTAACAATAAGAAAATCACAAACTTGTGATGGGTTAAATGGTATTCGATTCCCCAGTAGGAAAATTTAATAGACAAAATTTTTGTTTTATGTTACTTTTTGTTGAGGAATTTATTCATAAGAAAAAATAATCACTTATCATGTTGACTTTAATATTTTACTAGATTCCTTAGTCAAACTCATTATTTTTTTTAAAAAGGAGGGTTTTTAGGGAGACGTGTTCTCATTAAGAGTACTATAATCAACTTCTAGAGAATCAACTAATCCATAAAAGATAACTATATAAATCCCATGTCATAGGCTTTAACCAAAACCAAAACCAAAAAGGTTAGTACAAGGTCAGATAATCCGGAAAAGGATAACCCATTAAAAAGAAAATCTATGCTTAATCTCCAAATTTTTTCCAACAAAACCCAAAGTTCAACGAGGACCATTTGATAAACAATTTGTCCATAAAATTCTTCAATGTAAACCAATCTAAGATTGAAACCCAAATGTTTGAAGGATTTAGTCACATAGTATTCCAAGTTAAATCATAACACTTATCTCCAAACAACATCAATTGCTTCTAATGTCTCGTATTGAAAAGTAATTAACCTAATCACATATCCTCCATGATAGGTTAATCATTTTCATAAATAACCCAAAATCAACTTATTCTTAATTCATAAAATCATATAACTAAAAAGAATCAGTCAAACTAACCAGGGACTTCACGTAGTCCAGTGGTAGGCGATAAATACCAGTCGCACTTTGGTTGTGGGTTCGATTCCCGCAGCTTTGTCCTACGCGACGGGTAGTCACACGGTCTACGTGTTGTCCTTTTTCCAAAACTATATAATCTCAAATCATTTCCCAAAATGAGATAAAAACTTCTAAAATGATCATAACATATTTTAACCTCAAGTTTATCTCATTCCTTTCATTTTCCATCATATCATAGAGTAACCCATAATTACCTAAAAAGTAAGGATCATATAAACCCAAATGGGTTTTTATAACTATGTCCACAAAAGAAAAGATAAATATTACTTGGATAAAATTTTCCTATATTAAGCATCAGGGTTACACATAATATAAAAAGTCTTCTAATGTAACCCCATCATCAAAAGAGACTTAATACTCTTAAGAATTTCACCATAACTATTGAAGCCCTTATGTGTTGACATCTTACTCATTCAACATTATTTATGATCCATTATCCATTCCGTTCCAATTTATTCCGAAATACCTCTTTCCTACAAACAAAATCATGAATCATATCCTAAGATTCCAAAATAGGAAAACAATATTCATGAAATAGTACATACCTTTGATTGGTCATTGTAAGTTTCTTCATCCTCAATCGGAATGGCATTAGGTATTGGTAAACGAATATTGGTATGCTCTTGGTGACCCCATTCACGAAACTTCTTCATAGGACATGTGTTTGCATAATGACCATGCACACCACATTTAAAACATTCAATTGATCCCTCAGAAAGAACTTCTTTACCATTCCTCGAGTCAACTTGATGCATCCTTTTTCCATGGAAGGTTCTTGCTTTATGACCATCATTTACACATCTATAGCATATTTCTGTCCCTTTGAAACACTTTCCTAGGTGTTTCTTTCCACATTTTTGACACATAGGTTTTTTAACACACTTACCTTTATGATTATTACCTGTACTTCCGTAGGGATTTGTTTCTTGCATATATGATGCCTTAGAGAAATCTCCAAGGTTTAGGTGGTCAATCATGACTCCAGATAGTTGGTTGAGGATAATCACAAGAGTTATCATTGCAGTTCCCATATCATTCAGTTGCTTGCTCAAAAAACTGTCACAGTTTCCTTCACATCCACTGTTACTTTGGTGCCTGCAATATCCAGCCATTTACTAAAACCAAAAAGGTCAGTGTGAGTATATCAACAAAACCATCATGTACTAATGAGTAAGATAAACAATAAGATATACTTACTCATTCAATTTATCTAAAACTAGGACTCTTTCCGAAATCCTAACCATTATGGTAATGTCACTTATGCTTAGAGAATACCATAACCTCTAAAGTTATCTAAACCTCCCTTTGATACCAACTATAAGGCCCCAGCCTTAAACCTTACTTAATCTTGAGTTATTACAATATTACACATTGAGGATCTTTTCAGGTTTAGGGTTTTAGAAAATTTGATCATGAAACTTGCATTACATTCCACATTTAAACAAAGTGGTTAGATAAAAGACAGTATTCATTCTTCCCACCAACAGAAACATATTTAAAATATAACATGGATTCATTCTTGACACATCATTGACACTATCATCACATCATGTACCTTTCCCTTGACCTTTGAAAAACATTTCAAAAAAACTTGGGATGAGCATAAAAAGCTCAGTAAGAGTTATAAAAATATGGAAAGGAAACATGAGTTCATATATACATTAGAATGAAATCACACTTTACCCAAAAAACATAGGCATATAAAATCATGAATAAATCATAGAAAACATAAGACATAAAGGTAACCTGAGGAATTCATAACAATCTTACATAGGGATTAACCCTCTTGGTTACATTTGGAATACCCATCACAGCATATTCCCTAAATCTCTTCGGATAAACCTTAATGTTTCACTCCTTCGCGTTACCCAATGCATTGAAGAGCTATATCAGGATCACCCGCCCTTAGTTTACCACGGAACCACCCGTCTTCATAATAATGCCCATGAACCATAAAGTATCACATAAAAACTTCATAAAGGAAACATAACATTTCCACATCACAATATAACATTTTAGTATATTGAAATAATGAATCCATTTCAAAAGAAACTATTTCCAAAACCATTTAAAACATTTAATAATGTGATTTTTGAATCAAAGTGTCCCATACCACCTTGAAGCTTTTAAAATTTTAAACCATTAATATCCATATAAATAAATACTTAAAACCATTTTGAAAACATGGATATTAATAAGAACAAATAATTAAAACATTTAAAATGATATTTTGGTTAAAGGGGTTTTACCAAAATTAGAGGCACTTGAATACAATAATTGAGGAATAACATTTAGTCAGAACTTTATAATATCCTGAGAATAAATGGATTCATGATATAATATTCCAAAGGATAGTATATACACCATATAAGAGTGAATTGGTTCATAACAACAATGAACCCTCAATAGAAATGTCAAATGTATTGAAATCCCTTATAAAGAAGGTATCCTTAAATTAAGGACAAATAAATCTCAAAAATATGTGTGACAAATATAAATACACCCAATATAAATGAATATTAAGTGTAAAACAATAAAAGGTCATTCACACATTTTCAATGGATGACATATTCAATGACTACATGTTGAATCCAAAGAAATCGAAATTCGGTTAAAAAGTTCCCTTGACAGCCTAACGACATCACATCAAAATGAGTTGATGAGAGATAAAAAGTGTATCTCATCACTTGGAAATAAAATTTACATAAAAAAGGATATATGAGAACATATCCCAACATAAAAATATGTAAATTAAAAGACCCAACAAAATAAGTCTTTTAAAAAAGAGGAGGGTGAAAGGTTCCCTTACCGACTTGGGTATCTTTCAAAACATACACCCCATGAAAGAAGGACAATAGATCATTGATGTAAATACTCATAAATGAAATTATATTACACAAAGAGTAGAATAATGGGCAGTACATACACCACTCAATGGAATTTGTGGCAAATGTAGCATAAATCTCACGGAAATAAAAGTGAGATGAAAAATCCCTTACGAAAACTCGGCAGCCTAACGGCACCACATAAAACTTCCGAATATGGATTGATGAGATAAAATAGGGTATATCATCACATTACAATAAAATGTACAGAAAGAGTAATATAAAAGAACATCCCCCAACATCACAATTATGATCTTAAAATAAGTGACATAAAGGAGAGTACTTAAAAAGAAAGAGAGAGGTTAGATCTCTTACAAAAGTTCGGCAGCCTAATGGCGCCACTCAAAACTTCCAAAATGGATTGATGGGAGAGAATAGGGTCTCTCATCACATGAACATAAAAATTATAGTAATTTTAATATAAAATATCATCCCAATAACAAGAAATATGAGCTTTAAAAGGAATGACATAAAAGTGTGTACTTAAAAAGAAAGAGAGGATTAGGACCCCTTACCTCGGGTCCGACTTGAGTCAATCGTTCTTTAATCTCCTGAATAATAAACTTGAGTTAATTTATACTTCCTTAAGAACCTTTTTCAATTTAATTATTCATTTTATATCAATTATTGACATGTTATAAACATTATGTAATCATTTAAGTTAATAATGTTCATTTTGTCGGTATTTGGTTCTTAAGTCGAAAGTGGACATCTTACAATTACATGTTGTTCGTGTGTTCAAAGGTAATTTATATCCAGAATGACATTACTTATTTGGATATCATATATATTATATATATCCATCATATACATGTATTTATAATATTACATAATCATTTAGAGGTAAGAAATGTAATGCACCGTTCATGGAGACGGTAAGCCGTACATTCGCATGCATGCTACTTTCATTTCTTTGTCCTATTAATGGAATAAAAACTATATGAGGGGTATGTATATTTTAATTCCAGAATTATATTAATCATTTATATATATCATTCATTATATATTTCAATTATATACAAGTACTTTTAATAGTACAATACATTTGGGGATAAGAAATGAAATGCACCGTTCATGGAGACGGTAAGCCGTACGTACCCATGAACGCTACTTTCATTTCTATCTCATACATTAATGGAAATAAATAATAATGATATAGAGGTATATAATAATTCCATTATAACATAATATATAATAAAATTAAATCCATCCTTTATTCATCCCATGTATGGCATTAACGAATCACATCACTTTGAGGGGGCGGTAGTCCGCACTTCCTAAAATGAAGATATCGCGTATACCCATAATGGAAGCCATAAAGGTAAGACACAAATGAAAAATACAGAAGAATAAGTAAAACATAAACATATAATCTATCATATATGAATATAGTGACATCTTAATGGCCACCTTTGAAGGTGTTAAGAGAATGTTGAACAATCATCGTTTCGGGAGGCAGAAATTCGCCATCCACGGAAACCGTATGTTCTTTAACCATTTGATGTAGTTTTGTGAGAGTTTAGCTCGAATAAATCTTATAAAAACATCCTAGTATATTGAAGATACTGGTTTTATTACAAATGAAATAAATAAAAAGAGGCTAGGGGGTTGGAGAAGCAAAATAAAACAAATGAACATGAGAGAATGAATTACCTTTAAAATTGTAACTCTTTTTGATTTGAGCCTAAAAGATTCCTTTGAAAGGATTCTGCCAAAAGGGTAGCCTCTATGATGAGTATAGGGATGTGGAGAGAGTAAATGGGCAGGGTTCGGCCGAGACAAAGGCTTGAGGAGTGTGTGAAATGAGGTAGAGGTGGGGGACATTTATAAGAGGAGAGGAGGGGCACTTTTGTAATGTAAGAAATATTACTTTATTTGAAAATTTTTTCGGTTTTAAAAGTTCCCACATTGATATAATTCGTGGATAAGGTGATAGGCTTTGATATACACTCATACAATATGTTTTGGACATGTGTAGTTCATATATGTTTCATTAACTTTCCATTTTATTTTAATAGTTAAATAATTATGTCATCGCTGCATCATAAATATGTCATAAATAATTTAATTTATATAATGTCTAAAAATTATAAAAATATTACTATGATGTAGGAAATATTTATAGCTTTCGAATGACTATTTATAACAAAAAATATGACTTGTATAACCCCACTTAAAAATTGTTTTAGTAAAACATATCATGTTTGTGTCATTTTTACTTTTACATTAAATGAAAAGTTATTTATGTCATTTCCCAACCAAAGTGGATCCATGGGGTCCAAAAGTTGACCCATGGCTTGTCTTGGTCATCCATGACACAACCAATGAGGGTAAGACATGTGTCATGCTCATCTCATTTTATTAAAGCATTATTTTTACCTTAAACTACACTAATTACCACCAATCGCGATTAAAAACTTAAAAAGTTACTATTCACCAAAAAATTATTTTAATCTCATTGAACCTCATTTTACTTCTTAATGACAACCATGTATTTAGGATTTTTGAAAATCAAAACACAATGATGGCAAAATTTCATTTAAACGGAAAATCAGTTTTTATTAGTACCACTTAGTGGTTTCACTATTCATCAAAAATTGAAGTTTTTTCAGAAAAATCCCAAAAATTCACCCTAAGCTATATTTGATATTCTAAATTCAAAAATGAAGTCTGTTTTACAAAATTCAAAACATATAAGTCACATTAATTAATTTAATAATTAATTCCCTCTGTCATGAAAAATAGCGTGTTTTTATGAAACAATAAGTATCAAAAGATTGACAATAGTTTAAGTCCGATTTCAAAGTGAAATTAATTCCAACGACCACTATTGGATTTAATGGTTAAAATATTTTCTTATTTCACTTTAAAACCAATTCAAAATATAATCTAATCATATAAATAAATTAGATTAAAAAGTGGTTTTGAATTGAAATACAACATTTTACACTATTCATTAAAAAAATGAACTTTATCGGAAAGATACCAAAAATTTACACAAAGTAAATTTTGATGTCCCGATTCTTAATAAGAGTTTTATTTGGTCCAAAAGAATGTTTAAGAGTGAACACAAATATATTTAATGATGGTTCAACATCAAAAGGTGATAAGTGAACCTTTAGTGAAAACTAGGGCATATACGCCTAAAATTGAATTCTTTCCTTATTTTAATCCTCTATCCTTTATTGTATAAATGTAAAAACATTTAAAAACATATATAATCATATTTTAGTTATTTTTATCCATTCCCTCCATTAAAAAGGCCACATATTAAATACCATTTAAAATAATATTATTTTATTATTAGAGTGCAACGTAAGATTTCCAAGAAACTCGTTGTTGCGTGTTGGGTACGCCATCGAGCAAAGCGTCCCCTTTAAAGTCATATCTACGTTTTATTCACAAATATGGATAAATATGAAAATGTCATATTCTTTATTTACCTGGTGTGTTACATCCTTCCCCCCTTTTGGGAATTGCGTCCTCGCAATTTTTAAAATTGAGCTTGGAAACATCCTTGAAAGTCCCATATCGGAACAAGAGTCGGTAAAACAATCACTTTAAAATAAAGAAAGATAAGTACAGAGGTCACCCGAGTTAACCCATACTAGGACTCCATGTAGGAAAACATGGACATGAAGGAGGAAATATAGGGTCATGTTCAGATGGACAGTGATAGAAAACATGTTTAGGAGAAAGTAACAATAAGAAAATCACAAACTTGTGATGGGTTAAATGGTATTCGATTCCCCAGTAGGAAAATTTAATAGACAAAATTTTTGTTTTATGTTACTTTTTGTTGAGGAATTTATTCATAAGAAAAAATAATCACTTATCATGTTGACTTTAATATTTTACTAGATTCCTTAGTCAAACTCATATTTTTTTTAAAAAGGCGGGTTTTTAGGGAGACGTGTTCTCATTAAGAGTAATATAATCAACTTCTAGAGAATCAACTAATCCATAAAAGATAACTATATAAATCCCATGTCATAGGCTTTAACCAAAACCAAAACCAAAAAGGTTAGTACAAGGTCAGATAATCCGGAAAAGGATAACCCATTAAAAAGAAAATCTATGCTTAATCTCCAAATTTTTTCCAACAAAACACAAAGTTCAACGAGGACCATTTGATAAACAATTTGTCCATAAAATTCTTCAATGTAAACCAATCTAAGATTTAAACCCAAATGTTTGAAGGATTTAGTCACATAGTATTCCAAGTTAAATCATAACACTTATCTCCAAACAACATTAATTGCTTCTAATGTCTCGTATTGAAAAGTAATTAACCTAATCACATATCCTCCATGATAGGTTAATCATTTTCATAAATAACCCAAAATCAACTTATTCTTAATTCATAAAATCATATAACTAAAAAGAATCAGTCAAACTAACCAGGGACTTCACGTAGTCCAGTGGTAGGCGATAAATACCAGTCGCACTTTGGTTGTGGGTTCGATTCCCGCAGCTTTGTCCTACGCGACAGGTAGTCACACGGTCTACGTGTTGTCCTTTTTCCAAAACTATATAATCTCAAATCATTCCCCAAAATGAGATAAAAACTTCTAAAATGATCATAACATATTTTAACCTCAAGTTTATCTCATTCCTTTCATTTTCCATCATATCATAGAGTAACCCATAATTACCTAAAAAGTAAGGATCATATAAACCCAAATGGGTTTTTATAACTATGTCCACAAAAGAAAAGATAACTATTACTTGGATAAAATTTTCCTATATTAAGCATCAGGGTTACACATAATATAAAAAGTCTTCTAATGTAACCCCATCATCAAAAGAGACTTAATACTCTTAAGAATTTCACCATAACTATTGAAGCCCTTATGTGTTGACATCTTACTCATTCAACATTATTTATGATCCATTATCCATTCCTTTCCAACTTATTCCGAAATACCTCTTTCCTACAAACAAAATCATGAATCATATCCTAAGATTCCAAAATAGGAAAACAATATTCATGAAATAGTACATAACTTTGATTGGTCATTGTCAGTTTCTTCATCCTCAATCGGAATGGCATTAGGTATTGGTAAACGAATATTGGTATGCTCTTGGTGACCCCATTCACGAAACTTCTTCATAGGACATGTGTTTGCATAATGACCATGCACACCACATTTAAAACATTCAATTGATCCCTCAGAAAGAACTTCTTTACCATTCCTCGAGTCAACTTGATGCATCCTTTTTCCATGGAAGGTTCTTGCTTTATGACCATCATTTACACATCTATAGCATATTTCTGTCCATTTGAAACATTTTCCTAGGTGTTTCTTTCCACATTTTTGACACATAGGTTTTTTAACACACTTACCTTTATGATTATTACCTGTACTTCCGTAGGGATTTGTTTCTTGCATATATGATGCCTTAGAGAAATCTCCAAGGTTTAGGTGGTCAATCATGACTCCAGATAGTTGGTTGAGGATAATCACAAGAGTTCTCATTGCAGTTCCCATATCATTCAGTTGCTTGCTCAAAAAACTGTCACAGTTTCCTTCACATCCACTGTTACTTTGGTGCCTGCAATATCCAGCCATTTACTAAAACCAAAAAGGTCAGTGTGAGTATATCAACAAAACCATCATGTACTAATGAGTAAGATAAACAATAAGATATACTTACTCATTCAATTTATCTAAAACTAGGACTCTTTCCGAAATCCTAACCATTATGGTAATGTCACTTATGCTTAGAGAATACCATAACCTCTAAAGTTATCTAAACCTCCCTTTGATACCAACTATAAGGCCCCAGCCTTAAACCTTACTTAATCTTGAGTTATTACAATATTACACATTGAGGATCTTTTCAGGTTTAGGGTTTTAGAAAATTTGATCATGAAACTTGCATTACATTCCACATTTAAACAAAGTGGTTAGATAAAAGACAGTATTCATTCTTCCCATCAACAGAAACATATTTAAAATATAACATGGATTCTTTCTTGACACATCATTGACACTATCATCACATCATGTACCTTTCCCTTGACCTGTGAAAAACATTTCAAAAAAACTTGGGATGAGCATAAAAAGCTCAGTAAGAGTTATAAAAATATGGAAAGGAAACATGAGTTCATATATACATTAGAATGAAATCACACTTTACCCATAAAACATAGGCATATCAAATCATGAATAAATCATAGAAAACATAAGACATAAAGGTAACTTGAGGAATTCATAACAATCTTACATAGGGATTAACCCTCTTGGTTACGTTTGGAATACCCATCACAGCATATTCCCTAAATCTCTTCGGATAAACCTTAATGTTTCACTCCTTCGCGTTACCCAATGCATTGGAGAGCTATATCGGGATCACCCGCCCTTAGTTTACCACGGAACCACCCGTCTTCATAATAATGCCCATGAACCATAAAGTATCACATAAAAAATTCATAAAGGAAACATAACATTTCCACATCACAATATAACATTTTAGTATATTGAAATAATGAATCCATTCAAAAAGAAACTATTTCCAAAACCATTTAAAACATTTAATAATGTGATTTTTGAATCAAAGTGTCCCATACCACCTTGAAGCTTTTAAAATTTTAAACCATTAATATCTATATAAATAAATACTTAAAACCATTTTGAAAACATGGATATTAATAAGAACAAATAATTAAAACATTTAAAACGATATTTTGGTTAAAGGGGTTTTGCCAAAATTAGAGGCACTTGAATACAATAATTGAGGAATAACATTTAGTCAGAACTTTATAATATCCTGAGAATAAATGGATTCATGATATAATATTCCAAAGGATAGTATATACACCATATAAGAGTGAATTGGTGCATAACAACAATGAACCCTCAATAGAAATGTCAAATGTATTGAAATCCCTTATAAAGAAGGTATCCTTAAATTAAGGACAAATAAATCTCAAAAATATGTGTGACAAATATAAATACACCCAATATAAGTGGATATTAAGTTTAAAACAATAATAGGTCATTCACACATTTTCAATGGATGACATATTCAATGACTACATGTTGAATCCAAAGAAATCGAAATTCGGTTAAAAAGTTCCCTTGACAGCCTAACGACATCACATCAAAATGAGTTGATGAGAGATAAAAAGTGTATCTCATCACTTGGAAATAAAATTTACATAAAAAAGGATATATGAGAACATATCCCAACATAAAAATATGTAAATTAAAAGACCCAACAAAATAAGTCTTTTAAAAAAGAGGAGGGTGAATGGTTCCCTTACCGACTTGGGTATCTTTCAAAACATACACCCCATGAAAGAAGGACAATAGATAATTGATGTAAATACTCTTAAATGAAATTATATTACACAAATAGTAGAATAATGGGCAGTACATACACCACTCAATGGAATTTGTGGCAAATGTAGCATAAATCTCACGGAAATAAAAGTGAGATGAAAAATCCCTTACGAAAACTCGGCAGCCTAACAGCGCCACATAAAACTTCCGAATATGGATTGATGAGATAAAATAGGGTATATCATCACATTACAATAAAATGTACAGAAAGAGTAATATAAAAGAACATCCCCCCAACATCACAATGATGATCTTAAAATAAGTGACATAAAGGAGAGTACTTAAAAAGAAAGAGAGAGGTTAGATCTCTTACAAAAGTTCGGCAGCCTAACGGCGCCACTCAAAACTTCCAAAATGGATTGATGTGAGAGAATAGGGTCTCTCATCACATGAACATAAAAATTATAGTAATTTTAATATAAAATATCATCCCAATAAGAAGAAATATGAGCTTTAAAAGGAATGACATAAAAGTGTGTACTTAAAAAGAAAGAGAGGAGTAGGACCCCTTACCTCGGGTCCGACTTGACTCAATCGTTCTTTAATCTCCTGAATAATAAACTTGAGTTAATTTATACTTCCTTAAGAACCTTTTTCAATTTAATTATTCATTTTATATCAATTATTGACATGTTATAAACATTATGTAATCATTTAAGTTAATAATGTTTATTTTGTCGGTATTTGGTTCTTAAGTCGAAAGTGGACTTCTTACAATTACATGTGTTCGTGTGTTCAAAGGTTATTTATATCCAGAATGACATTCCTGATTTTTATATCATATATATTATATATATCCAGCATATAAATGTATTTATAATATTACATAATCATTTAGAGGTAAGAAATGAAATGCACTGTTCATGGGGACAGTAAGCCGTACGTAGGCATGGACGCTACTTTCATTTCTTTGTCATATTAATGGAATTAAAACTTAATGAGAGGTATTTATATTTTAATTCCAGAATTATATTCATCATTTAGATATATCATTCATTATATATATCAATTATATACAAGTACTTTTAATAGTACAATACATTTGGGGATAAGAAATGAAATGCACCGTTCATTGAGACGGTAAGCCGTACGTACGCATGAACGCTACTTTCATTTCTATCTCATACATTAATGGAAAGAAATAATAATGATATAGAGGTATATAATAATTCCAGTATAACATCATATATAATAACATTAAATCCATCCTTTATATGTCCCATGTATGGCATTAACGAATCACATCACTTTGAGGGGACGGTAGTCCGCACTTCCTAAACTGAAGATATCGTGTATACCCATAATGGAAGCCATAAAGGTAAGACACAAATAAAAAATACAGAAGCATAAGTAAAACATAAACATATATTATATCATATATGAATATAGTGACATCTTAATGGCCACCTTTGAAGGTGTTAAGAGAATGTTGAACAATCATCGTTTCGGGAGGCAGAAATTCGCCATCCATGGAAACCGTATATTCTTTAACCATTTGATGTAGTTGTGTGAGAGTTTAGCTCGAATAAATCTTATAACAACACCCTAGTATATTGAAGATACGGGTTTTATTACAAAATAAATAAATAAAAAGAGGTTAGGGGGTTGGAGAAGCAAAATAATACAAATGAACATGAGAGAATGAATTACCTTTAAAATTGTAACTCCTTTTGATTTGAGCCTAAAGGCTTCCTTTGAAAGGATTCTGCCCAAAGGGAATCCTCTAGGACGAGGAGAGGGATGTGGAGAGAGTAAATGGGCAGGTTTTGGCCGAGCCAAAGGCTTGAGGAGTGTGTGAAATGAGGTAGAGGTGGGGGCCTTTTATAAGAGGAGAGGAGGGGCACTTTTGTAAAGTAAGAAATATTACTTTATTTGAAAATGTTTTTCGGTTTTAGAAGGTCCCACATTGATATAATTCGTGGATAAGGTGATAAGGCTTCGAAATACACTCATCCAATAAGTTTTGGACATGTGTAGTTCATAGATTTTACATTATCTTTCCATTTTATTTTAATAGTTAAATAATGATGTCATCGCTGCATCATTATTATGTCATAAATAATTTAATTTATATAATGTCTAAAAATTATAAACATATTACTATGATGTAGGACATATTTATAGCTTTCCAATGACTATTTATAACAAAAAATATGACTTGTATAACCCCACTTAAAAATTGTTTTAGTAAAACATATCATGTTTCTGTCAATTTTACTTTTACATTAAATAAAAAGTTATTTATGTCATTTCCCAACCAATGTGGATCCATGGGGTCCCCAAGTTGACCCATGGCTTTTAATGGTCAGCCATGACACAACCAATGATGGTAAGACATGTGTCAAGCTCATCTCATTTTATTAAAGCATTATTTTTACCTTAAACTACACTAATTACAACTAATCGCGATTAAAAACTTAATAAGTTACTATTCACCAAAAAATTATTTTAATCTTATTGACCCACATTTTACTTCTTAATGACAACCATTTATGTCGGATTTTTGAAAATAAAAACACAATGATGGCAAAATTTCATTTAAACGGAAAATCAGTTTTTTTATGTACCACTTAGTGGTTTCACTATTCATAAAAAATTGAAGTTTTTCAGCAAAATCCCAAAAATGCACCCTATGCTATATTTGATATTCTGAATTAAAAAATGAATTCCATTTTAAAAAATTCAAAACATATAAGTCACATTAATTATTTTAATAATTAATTCCTGCTGTCATGAAAAATAGCGTGTTTTTATGAAACAATAAGTATCAAAAGATTGACACTAGTTTAAGTCCGATTTCAAAGTGAAATTAATTCCAACGACCACTATTGGATTAAATGGTAAAAATATTTTCTAATTTCACTTTAAAACCAATTCAAAATATAATCTAATCATATAAATAAATTAGATTAAATAGTGGTTTTGAATTAAAATACAACATTTTACACTATTCATTAAAAAAATGAACTTTATCGGAAAGATACCAAAAATTTACACAAAGTAAATTTTGATGTCCCGATTCTTAATAAGAGTTTTATTTGGTCCAAAAGAATGTTCAAGAGTTAACAAAACTATATTTAATGATGGTTCAACATCAAAAGGTGATAAGTGAACCTATAGTGAAAACTAGGGCATATACTTCTAAAATTGAATTCTTTCCGTATTTTAATCCTCTATCATTTATTGGATAAATGTAAAAACATTTAAAAACATATATAATCATATTTTAGTTATTTTTATCCATTCCTGCCATTACAACGGCTTCCTGTTAAATACCATTTAAAATAATATTATTTTATTATTAGAGTGCACCGTAAGATTTCCAAGAAACTCGTTGTTGCGTGTTGGGTACGCCATCGAGCATAGCATCCCCTTTAAAGTCATATCAATGTTTTATTCACAAATATGGATAAATATGAAAATGTAATATTCTTTACTTACCTGGGGTGATACAGGTTTATCAGGCCCCATTTCAAAATTTTCATATTTAATAATGTATGTGTTCAGTCTCATTTATATTACATTAGATGTTCCTTCACGAGATACTCCAAAAGTATCCAAGATTTCTTGTGCATTTTTACAAGATGAAATTATGCTAAAATATTCATCACATAGAGATAAATAAAGGGCATATGTGGATTTAAAATTATTATTGTAATCAGATTTTTCAGCATCATCCTAAGTAGATCTAGCAGTCATTAGAATCTCATACTC
Source organism: Viscum album (assembly GCA_963277665.1). Taxonomy (NCBI): domain Eukaryota; kingdom Viridiplantae; phylum Streptophyta; class Magnoliopsida; order Santalales; family Viscaceae; genus Viscum; species Viscum album. Next base: position 406,553,839 of record OY728128.1, on the reverse strand, counting down.
ATTTTCTATAGCTATCCAATTATCAAATCCTATAATTTCTAAATGAATTTTCATTTTGATTTTCCATTGGGCATAATTAACACCATTAATGAAAGGTGTCATGTTGGTAGAAACACCTTCAAATCTATTATCCATATTTATATTTTAGCAAAAAAAATTAATGGGATAAAATTTAGAATGAACAGAAATTTAATATCATTAAGATACAACTATAATTACATTTTAAAAACAGATTGATTAGAAATCGTTTATTAATAACAATCATCTGATTCCAAATGTTGGTCGGAGTGGATACTCATTAAGGGAAGAATTTATTTCCAATTAAAATTTATATTAAAATGGTTTTCAATAAAATCTCACAAAAATTAATAAAAATTAAACTGTCGTGAATTTATAAACCTTGAAAGGTTTCAATTAGTTTCTAAAATAATGATTATTTATCAGTTAACATAATCTGATGATTACGATATCTTATGAAACTAACTTACTGGCTAACAAAAATTAACAACACTTTCAAGTTTAACTATAAGAGTTAACATAAAACAAATTTTAATTTAAAAGTAATTAGTAGTAGTAGAATATAAGATATATTTTAAAATGAAATAGGATGCACAACAGTGTTAACCAAGATGTTCAGTCTCAATCTGATACTTTGTCCTCTCAAATAGTTTATATAAACATTGATCCACACCCTAGATTGGGGAAAAATAGTACTCAGACTGTCTAGGTCCTATGACCTCTAACACAGTTCTACATGGGAAAAACGAAATCAATAGCACAAAAGCTATCCAGGTCACACATGACCCCTACAACAATTCACAGTTGGAATCTAAAAGATATAGAATGATTGAGTAAGGGTATTTTATATCCATTAGTTATTCTCAGGATTTACTGTCTGTCTAAGAAAAAAATCACACACACTACTCATAATGTAAATAAACAATCCAAAATAGAGCTAAAATAATTTCGATGAGATTAGTATTCTCTATGAGATAGAAATGCAGCTCTGGACTCATTTTGGATTGAGTAGATTTTGTTTGAGTCCTTCTATGAAATTTGTCTTAGAAATAGAGACTCGCAGTTCTTTTCCTTGACTTCTTCGTATTGGGGTTTTTTCTCAATATTACAGTTATATTTGTAGCACATCAATGTCCCTCGGCTTTGTAGAAAAACTTATTCCATGTTTTATCTCTTGTGCATATCTGCTTTCTTCCAGCACAATGTCACTACCTTTTCACACAATCTTTATACGCTTCTTTTGTCTTCCAATTTATGGCTGATGTGGCCCGACAAAAAGTATGATTAATTCTTCAGGTAGGAGGTACAATTTCCAGGCATTCAATAGACATTAATTAATTAAAGAAGTTGCATTAAAAGAACCAAATATGACCATTTTTAATAAAAAACATAAGTAGGGTTTGGAGATATATTGATTGGTTTCCATCGGTATCTCTTTGTATCAGTGAGATTGTATCAGTGGACTTGAGTCAGTAGGTTTGTATCAGTAGCTGTTACTCTTTATAACTGTAGACTATGTATCAGTGACAGTGACCCTATATCGATAGCTCCACTTATCGGTAGATCTTCTGTATAGGTAGAATTCGTGTATCGGTGTCTCTCTACATTGGTAACTCTCCAATATAGGCATCTTCTTTTATTAGTGGATTTCTCTGTATATTGGTGGCAATGTCTGTATTGGTATTATTAATATCGGTAGTTGTCTATTTGTATCAGTAGACTGTAATTAGTAGGTCTGTCTAAATATATCGGTAGCTCATGATATAACAGTAGACTCTGTAAATCAGTGGTCTTTGCTTATCGGTAGACTATGTTTGTATCTGTGACTATGTATCAGTAGGTCAGTATCAGTGACTCAAAAACATAATACTTATCTAGTCTATGAAAATCATATACCTAATGAGTTAATATTATTTCAAAAGAAGTATAAACCTAGATAAACATTCATTAACAAATTACAATGATTATTTTGATATTTTTTACAACTCAATAGTAGGATGACATAATTTAACTTATAGGTAGCATTATTAACACATATTTAAACATAATTGATATTATCAAAACAGGTGAGGTCAACAGATTTAATTAACCAAATAATGATAAATATTTTATTCATATCATATATATTCGGTATATATATTTTTATTTATAATAATCTATAAAATATTGATATAAATAATAAAATACACCATTTAGGGAGACAGTATGTCGTACGTACGCATGAACCTTGTATCCATTTTCTTGTCAGATTGAAATAAAGAGAAGTATATGAAATACTATCAGTAGATAATATTTTTAATGTTATATATATGATTTTTTTATTAAATACACACATTAAACATTCTTTATAAATCATGAATGAATCAAATCACTTTGTGATGCGGTAGTCTTACATACACATTAATGACATTATCATATTCCCCAAAATTGGAAACCACACAAAGATGTGTGATATATAGATATAATAATAATAATATCATAAAAATAAAAATTATACAATTTTAACAAAATTTCAATCATTATTCCCATCCTTGATATATGGTATTGGAAAGATGAATGGCATTGGTTCGTAAGGAGGTACTCTACCATAAACATGAAATTTGATTTCAAAAACCATTTGATGTAATTTTGTATCATTGTAGGTTGTGACATTAACATAAAAATATATATGTGTATATAATATACTTAGTTTATTATATAATTCTGATAGGCAATTAATTTAAGGTGTTTGAGGAAAAAGTTTCACAAAGCCATTAAACGATTAATGTTACCAGTTCTTTGAGTAGCTCATTCTGGATTGTAACAAACAACTCCCTTGGATGGTGTTCATAATATAGTGAGGATTCCAAGATGAGGTTATATAAATTTAATGATTTGTAAATGGTATTTTTTAACCATATATCATGAGAGTTGTTATGAGAGGGAGATAGGGGTTATCCTTTTATAAGGGTGGTGAGTGGGAAACATTAATATTTTTAAAAGAGATAAATACACCAAATTTTTCTCATTTTCATGTGGATATATTAATGAACCAAATTCAAACCTTGAAGGGGTAATTTGGAAATATTGAATTAAAATTTGTGTTTTACAAGTTTCTATGTCATTTTACCCTTATGTTCAATGTTTTTTCCCTGGATAAACATATTTTTCACTTAATCTCCATGATTAATTTTAACTGGTTTCACAAATCTCATTTGTAAAAAATTATATTGGAATTATTAAGAAATTAAAAATGTTTATGATTCCAAATATGGAATACATTTTAAAAAATTAGATTCACTTAATTGACCATAATTAATGAAAAATTAATCCCATAGATGGGATGAAACAATTGGTGTCTTAAGTAAGAATGTTAAGAAGATAGATATATTTTTATATCCAATTGCACTATGAAATTGATTTAAAATAAATAGATTATATTTATAGATATAGTATATATCAATGTATAATTTAAAACTAATTATAAGTAAAATATAACTATATTAATAAATTATATGAAACAATTTTTTCATTAAAATGTAGTATTTTTCTAGCATTCCTAAAAAAATGAAATATTTTAGAAAAATACCAAAATTTCACTCTATGATATTTCTGAAATTAAGAATTATGAACTGAAATTTATTTTATGAAATTAAATATTTATTTTTTGTAAAATTTAATTTTATTAATGTTGATAGAATAAAAAGAAGTTGTTTTTTTGAGAAATAAATATTTTGTCAACATATAAAGACTTTACGAAATATTATACATTTCATTATCAATTTTTTTATAAAAAAACTATTAATAATATTTTAAAATTATGTATTAATATTAATATTAATAAATTTAATGTCTATGGTATAAATACATTGTGGAAATACTTATAATAGTAAAAAAATTCTTAGATACTCATTGTTCTACGTTACACAACTTAAGCTAGTGTTGTGTGTAGTAAACAATTAACATGGTGATCCATTTTACTCAATATTAAATTTATGTATCTTAAAAAAAATCCATCGATTAAATTAAATTTATTATAAAAATATTAAAAAAACGCGGTTTGTTTCAGGGACCCGACCCAACACTAGTGAAAAAAATGAGTTTATGCCCCACAAATTAGACAATCCTCATTTCAGATGCAATAGTGTGGATGGAATCATAGTCCATTGACACCTTCAAAATTTAGGGTGGAAAAAACCTATATTAATATATATATAAATAATTTATTAAATATTAAATATTAAAAATTAATTACTCTACTAGAATTCAACCAGCTCAAAATTCCACCAAACTACTTTTATAGTGTATGTTCCCTTTTCCGAGACCAACATAGTGGTTGGAAAATCTATTTGATGTCATATACTAAGTAAAAATTAATATTTTACTCCATAACATACTATTAATTAATAAATAAAAATTTTAAATAAAAATTCCTCTTTGAAAAAGAACTTGTCCTTACATTCTACCATTAATATTTATTCTAGAACTCATTTGTGAAAAAAGTAAATATTTATCTTACTCCCTTACAATTGTATCTCTTCCTCAAATATATTCTTCTTAAAATATATCCATAGAGTCCAAAATTTTATTCATAGATATATAATATAAAAAATTTCTCTTTTTCTTCTCACTAACATTTAGTATATGTTGGCTAAGAGCTCACAATAGTATGTGAGTGATATTGGGTTCTCACTACCATTTAGTGTGAGGGTGTTGGTGAAAACTATAATTAATAGTGTTGTGTATTGGTATTCTAGAAAAATCACAATAAAGATATCATTGTAAATGTTCTTTATTAAATATCCTTTAAAAATACAGGGTCTTACTTATCAGAAATTGTTGTATTGGGTACTGTTAAAGCCAAGAGGCAGTAGGAAATATCCATAAATTGTTGGAAGGATGCATATGGAATTATTTGTGGATTATGTTTTATCTCCTTTATCATTGTCTATTGGGTCAAAATTATATTTTTGACTTCTCTATTCCTTTTTCTTCCAAAATAATAAACTACATCTCTTATATACAAAATTAGTAATTCTTTTATGTCTATGTATTATATGAATGTATTGATATGATTCCATATTTCATCATTCATATTATAATTACATTGTTTTTGAAATTGTTTTGGTCCTTACAATTATTATAGTATCCCATCCATTATGTTCTTTGTTGTACTCAATGTAATCCTAGTACCCATAAAAGAATGAAAATATTAATTCCATTATTCTTATAATGAGACTAAATAATATTTATATCTTACAAAATGATTAAAATTTCCATTATATTAAATATTTAATTTTTTTATAGATAATATATTCATATTTATATAAATCATAGCAACCCTCAAAAACAAAATCATATGTTTTGGTTCAATTAATTTCATAAGAGTACTCAAAAAAATTAATCTTATTGATAGATATTATTTTAATTAAAAAGAATTTCATTATTAATTTTTTATAAAAAATGATGTTAGTTATTCTCTTTCAATATTACCATTAGAGTTCTAGGTGTCCATGTCCCTCTGAATTTATAGGAGAAAATCTATCTATTCAAGAAAAATATGAATGTTGGAGTCAACACCAATAAATACCAGTTAATTTGGGAGAGCTCCAAACTATTGGAGAAATTAATAGTCTACAAGAGCTCTTCCAAGATGTCTTTATTCAAAATATTTAATGTTCTTAAGGTGTGAATAGTCTTTTATACACACATTTAGTTCACAATATATTTTTTTATTTATCCAACTCTGATAGTTACAGTATACAATTGAGGGTTGTAGAGTTTAGGAAGATAGAAGCATCGATCACCACAATGATCGAGGGAATGTAGGGATAGAAAAACAAAAGCTGATCATTGTATTGATGGCTTACCGTCGTGCATGTAAGACAAAATTTTGTGAATGTATAAATCAATGGAAATTTATCTATGGTTATTAGATACCATTCCTTTTGGGTTAAAATATTTGTATTCTTTCACATATATTTTTATTTATATAATTTTTAATAGAAGGTAATTTTTTTACATATTATTTTTATATTGTATACTCTCTTCTTTATAATCATTCTAATATAAATAATTTTTATTATTATTGTGTTTTTAATTTGTATTATACTATTAATAAAATATTTAATTATTCTCAATATATTTCTACAAGATGTGTGATAGAATATCACTATTCGTTTTACTCTGATAATTTTATCCATTAAAACTACGATTTTACAACACATTTGGGAATATTATAAATAGTGACTTGTTGAATACTTATCATAAACAAATAAATATTATAACCATCAGACTTGGGGCTTTATCCAATTAATTGTTATATTATAAATATGATTGTGAATGTGATTAGTTTACTTCCATTAATTTCAATTAATTCTATATATAATTTTTTTTAATATAGAATTCACCCCTCATGTATTTTTCATCTTCAGATATATTTGATTTTATATATTGATCACCTTGTTGGTATTAGGGCCATGTATTTATATTAACGATAATAAATATTGGTATAAAAATAAAAATCACACTATTTTACATTCTTACTTTGATCATATAGGTTAGTTTTTTTATAAGCATTCTGTTGATAACCTTTTTCTACACTAATATGTGTTGTGAAAAAAACATCCTTGTACTTTTTTTAATATGTAAGGATAAATTTTGGTTTTTTTGACAATCTAAATTCAATAATATCACTTATATTTGATAAGAATTATTAGGAGTTTTAGAGAGATAGATTAAAGATGTCTTTATCCATACTATTGTTGAAAATTGTTTATCATTATTGGATATTAAAAATTTCCTGACAAAAGAGAAAAAAAATTATTAAATCAGGATAATAAAGAATATAAACTAAAATATAAGGTAATAAATACATTTTTATATTCTATGTAAAATAATATATACAGCCACATATCATTTTGAGTAGTAGCCAACAATATCAAGAAGAATCTGGAAATCACTCCTTTTGGTACATCTAATGTTATTGAGACTATAATATCCATTATAAGAGAATACTATCATGATTTTATTTTTATATATGGAGAACATGTAGGTAATATTTAATATAGATTCATTATTATTGTGAATATCTTTCAATAAATTGGAAAAAATGTTTAAAATATGATGTTATTGTCGAAAAGATTATTGACATCATGACAAATGAATAAGAGTCAAAGAGTGTCGCATACATGACTTATTTTGAAGGTAAATTTCATTTATTTTCCTTTAATTCTTTGTTTTGGATGGTTTCCAAAGGTTTTATGGAGAAATAGATGAGTTATCATGAATTGGGCCAAACCGTGAGCCCAATTCCAGATTTAAAAATAAATTTTGTTTCCTTTATAACTTTTTCATTTTATAATATTTTTCCCTCATTACAATTCCTAAATTGTATCCTCTGACCTATTAACACCAAAATATAAATTTGGAGCATTTATAAATCCATAAACATGGTGGATATGGGTTTTTATTTAAGATATTGGGCCTGCCCGAAGGCCCATTTCCTGCATTAAAAATAATTTTTAATTTTTTCATAGCTCCTTTATTATTTTGCGTTTTTTCGGTGATTCCACCTCCCCCTCGACCCTAAGAAACCCAGGCACCCTCCCATTGCCTTTACCCCCTCATTGTAGCTTTTTGAAATCGCGAATTACGGCTAATCATAATAGGGTGTCTCAAATCGTCTAGAATTAAAGAGGTAACTTCATCCCTTTTTAACTCTCTCAATTCTTACTATTTTCCTTCCATTCCAGTTCCTAAATTACCTCCCAAATATTGTTAGAACATTCCCTGAATTTTGGTTGTTTTCAATTTCAGAAACTATTGTTTTTGTAGTGATTAATTCAGGATACTTCAAGTAGGTGAGTCTATTTCATTCCTCTTTCAAATTGCGTAGTGTTTCTCCCCCAATTCTTGAATAATAAAAATTCCAGAAGTTAGGGTTTGTTCATAGGTTCTAATATACTGTATTGTGGTTTAAATATTGAGGTTTTAGGTTTCTTTAACTTACTTGAGGTGCGGCGGTCGTGCGGTTGATGTTTCGCCCCAATATTTGAGGGTTTCGACACATTTGGTAGGTGATTCCGTGATTAACCATTTAATGATAAGTTAGTTTTCTTGATTAAATAATTTTACATGTTCCTTATGTGCTGTACATTATGAGAAAACCATTTTTTGTAGCAATAGTAAAGCATTTGTTTTTAAAGATACATTTTTTCTTGAAGTGTGTATTTTTAAAATGTATATCATGTGTTATCTCTTGTGGTAGTTTTGTAAAATGTAGAAGTTGTTTATTAGTTGTTGAAAGGGGCTTACAATTATGGTTAGGAAATTATATAGTTCCATGTGGGCCTAAAAATGGGGTGTATTTGAATGGTTTTGTTTGTATAACCTTATTATACTACTTGAAAGTGTTTTATGGATTTCTGTGTTCTCATGGGTATCTTTTGTGATATTATTCAAGGTGATTATATAACATTTGAAAGTGGATTATTAAATGTTGATTGGGCTGCCAATTCTTTTCTGGTAGGGTCTTGGTGTGCTTTTGGCTTAAAAAGAGGTTTTTGGAATGGATTTTATGTGAAATGTTTGGGTATACTCTTTATAATTGTATTATGAAAGTTTTGAATGGTTTATTGGTTTGTGTAATAGGTGAAACTATATCAGAAAACTGTTCTGGTACGAGTATATTTTTAAAATTTCCATTTCATTTGGGAAAATGTTGTTATGTGATGTGTATCATCTTGGAAATATTTTATTAAATTGTTTGAAGGAGATGTTGAGGAGTGAAAGTGATGTGAAAGTGATGTGGAGTGTTTTGTGTTAGTGTGATGTGAAAAAAAAATTGCATTATTTATTATGAAAGAAGTGTTATTTTCCATGTGTGTGGGATGTTATATAAGTTTAAATATCTTATAATTGCTTTATAAAATTGTTTAATTGTTTTTTGGAAGTGTTGAAGAAATTTTAAATGTGTTGTGGGCTATTTTGGTGTGATTCGGATTTCAAAATCAGTTTGAATGAAAAAAGGATTTTTTTTTACTTTTGTGGTATACATATGGGCTGTTTGGTGAATTTTTTATGTGGAGATGATATTTTCATGTTCAATGTGTATTTCTTGACTTGTTTAACTTGTTTGAGCAAAAGGGGAAAACCTGGGTATCTAGGTGGGTGGACGTGTACTCGTATGCTAGTGAATCCGTGGGGTTTGGCCACAGCTTCACTTAGCAAGATTGACACATACAACTCTAAATAAACTATGATGATGATGATTGGGGACCACTAGGTTATGGGTATGTTCCCTACTAGTGGCGCGTTCACGAGAATGGATATTTGTGATGGTTACTCTCACCAAGATACGAGGTAAATAGGACCCACAACTAGCTAGTGCCTAGGGGTTATTTCCAATTTCTTGTGCTCATTATTTACTTTGTACTTACCGTCGGCATACGATATAGTTGTCTGGAAAATTCAGTAGTGTTGTCATTATTTTTAAAAGTGTTGATTCTTAATGATAGCCCACTTGAAAAATGTTTTTATTCAAAGTTGCATCTTTTAGAAACTGTAACTAGCTTTTCATGTTTTTGAAAACATGCATGCTTTTCAGCTTTAAATGTTTATCCCATGGAATCTATTAGTGGTGGTATCCTCCTGGGCATTGGATCACACCCTACTTACACCATTGGGTGTAAGTAGACTTGGTTATTTTTGTTGTCGCAGGTTGGGTACAGTTTTTTTGTTCCAGTGGTTCGGGTTTCTAGCAGGTCCTTGGTGGTGTAGTCTTGTGGAGGTGGATTTCGTGTGGTTCCCCTTCCCATAAGGGTTCTTGGGCTATCCTTATTTGGGTTTGTACCTTTGGTATAGACCTTTTGAGTTGTTTTAATCTATGTAATTCAGTTCTGAATTATTTTAAAAGATTTTGGTTTGAAAAATCCAGATTTCATTCATTGGATTCTATTGTTGTTTTATGTTTATAAACTCAGGTAAATCATTCACAATTTTCATTTTATGATACCCGGGCACTTGTGCCAGCCCGTGTGGATCGGGAATACCCTTCGGGACTTGTCACGGGTTGGGTTTGGGGCCATTTTTGGTGACGATCGATTCAGTTCGTGACAAAATGGTATCAGAGGAGGTTCAGGTTAACTCTTTGGGTCATGTTATTTGGGGAAGAGTCAGGATAGTCTGGGGTTATTATCGTTGGGACATGGAATTCTAGTTATGGGTAGTGTGCCTGATCACCACACCTCATAAAAGGTTTCATGTTTCCAATATAAGTCGGGATATATCTAAGACCTTTGGTTTTCTTGGTTTGATGATGATTAGGGGAAATGAAAAGAGAGTTGGGTTAATGGTCCAAGTGAGCTCGCATGGCCTGGCAAGCCATGTGGAGCCAAGGATATTCCCTAGAACACTCTCTGTGATAGTGATGTGATTGGAATATGTCCGCCAACCTTATTTTCAAGTCACCCACTGAAACTAGTTTCCTCTTGCACTGTTTTGTGCATAGGTTTGGAAACCTTAGAACTTTTGTTTTAAGAAGTGTATAGTTTTTGTGAAATGATATTAAAATAAAGAGGGAATGGTTTGGTTTATGAAATGGAAGAACATAATTTTCCGAATTGTTTTGAAATGTAAAATGGAGCTCTTAAACCTCTTTGAAAGCAGGAAGTATATTAAAGTTGGTTTTGAGAAGTGTTTCCAATAGAGTTTTCTAAAAAATCAGAGTGTGTTTTAATGGGATGAGATGTTTTGAAATTGATGTGAATATCTTGAAAGTGATTTATTTTCTAAATGGTTGTGACTTACTGAAAATTTTTGTAAGATGTGAGTTGGTATTTTGATCTCTTTGTTTGCAGTTATGAGAAAAAAGGATGTGTTGGTTGACCGTTTTAGTTTTGAAAAGTGGAAAGATTTTTTTTTAACCTGTGGTACTTCCATTAGCGACCACATGCATGGGGTTATATGGGATGATGGATGGTTGATGGCATGACTGGATGAGTGCCGGGACGGATATGAGGAGGGTGTCTGGTGTGGCACAAAAACATGCATGTGTGAGGCGCATGGGGTACCATTGGTGGATACTCTTACTGCTAAACTGTTTGTTCTCAAAGAATTACATTTAAAGAAAAACATTATGTCTTGATGAATATTTTTGAATTTTTTTTATTATGGGTTTTTGAAAATGTCGATGTTGTGGGATGTTTTGATTCTAAGAACCCCTTCTATTTGAACTGTTTTTTGGGTTTTTGTTTTGTAGGTAGGTTGTGTTGTAGGGACAGTTACTGATCTCTTTTGAAATAATGTTTTGGGATGTCTTTACGATGGTTCCCTTCATGTGTTTGGAGGTGGTTTGTGGCTTGTTTTGACCAATGGACCAGATTGGTTGGGTCCTTGGGTTCTATCATTGGATAAGGTATGCCCCCCTTAAAGGTTAATTCCTAACTAAAGAGTAACCCAGATTGTTTCTCCATTTGAAAATCCTCCAGTTGATCAATATAAGGAATCTATTTCTTGAGCTTTTTAGATTGAGCATACACCCTTTTTTATAGGTTTTGTCTATCCTATTGTAGTGGGTGTTTGATTATGGATGGTTGAAAGTGACCTTAGCCTCTTATGTTTCCTACCTTTTCTAAGGTGGAAGTGTTCGGTGGTTGTTAGCATGGATGAGTATTTGTATCATGTCTAAGAGGAACTCTCGGTCCTTTATAGTCTCTTCGAAGAAGGAGTTCATGTTAAACTACTATTGTGGGAAATCTGGTCATGAGATCATATTATGGCCACTTTCTGGAATTGTGTGTTGTTTTAGGGTGTTGTACAAGTTCCCTCTCTATTCATTGTTTATATCAGTCGCAATGGTCATGTTCAGTGATTCCTTGTGATGGCATGTGCTCGATTGACCGTAAAGGTTAAAGCTGGGAAATCATCTGAGAGTCTCTATTATGTTGGGAGAATGTCTCCCTTGAAAAAAAAAACATAAAAAAATATTCCATTTTAGATGAAGGTGAGTATAAGTGTTCTTTACTTCTATTGTTTCTCACCCGAACAGACAAGGTGTGATGTGTGTACATCTTCTAATCCCTTGTTTCAGTGAAATATCGAGTAAGGGAAATGTGAGTTTGGAATGTGTTATGTATTGGAAAAAAACTTATCGGAGGGATTGTGGTGTAGTTGTTCTTTGCAACGAAAGAAGAATTATCATTCAGGTGGTTTCCAAAGACTAACTGCAAGGCCGAAGATGCTTCAATATTTTGAGCTCCATCCATAGGTCTTGGAGAGAAGCTAGCACGTCGTCATGGGAAACCCCAGTGTCATTTAAACCCTTGTGCAAAGTCCAATCCTCAATATGAAAGATAGTAATAGTTTAAACCTATGGTGTCATCATATGTCTTCTACTGTTCATGTTCGGTGGAAATAGGTGGAGGTCCTTGTACCCATGTCATTGCCCAATGTTATTCCCTCCCCCTCTGGTTTCCACTGAGTCATTAGAGAAAGTATGGAGATTAGCTAGACAGGTTGACCACACGGTTTGCACTTGGTTAGTAGTGACAATGCCCAAAAAAACCATGTAGATAGAAGAATCACCACTTTTACGTCATGGTTTCACAAACCGTAAAGACTAACCATGTGGTCGTCCCAACACTTTATATTTTGGGGTCTTTCTGTACCGGCCCATGCTGGTCGATTATGATTGTTGGTTCTTATGGTGGGAGCCTATTTTTTCCCCCGTACCAATAACTTAGACTTATTAATGGTCAAGTATTGGTGGTAGGTAGTATCATTCGGATCTATCAATCTACCTAAATCTTCCTCGGGTAACCATTGAGATTGGAGAGTGCCCAATTGTTTAGTTATATCAAGGTATGTGTAACCTTGTTCGATGTTGTTGTTCGTTTGAGTGAATTTCTTAAGTCTTGTTCGGGTAATGTTTGAGGAGTTTTCCTTTGGGATAAATCCTGAATGTGATTTATTGTTTCATGAAAGTGTTTTATAATTTTTTTTTGAAGTAATCCTTTTTTAATTGATCAATGGAGGTGTTTTGGCCTTTGGGGGCGAAACCTGGAAAGGGAGTACATCTTGGTTTATCAGTTCGGTTTGGCATTCGTATCTGGCCTTTCTGTAGCTTTCCGGGGAAAAAAGTTTTCATGGAGGAGATAATTGACACATACATGACGTATTTTGAAGGTAAATTTCATTTACTTTCCTTTCATTCATTGTTTTGGATGGTTTCCAAAGGTTTTATGGAAAAATAAATGAGTTTTCATGAATTGGGCCAAACCGTGAGCCCAATTCCAGATTTAAAAATAAATTTTTTTTCCTTTATAACTTTTTCATTTTTTTATATTTTTCCTGCATTCCAATTCCTAAATGGTCTCCTCTTACCTATTAACACCAAAATATAAATTTGGAGCCTTTAAAATTCTATATTAATGGTGGATATGGGTTTTTATTTAAGATATTGGGCCTGCCCGAAGGCCAATTTCCTGAATTAAAAATAATATTTAATTTTTGTATATATCCTTTATTATTTGCGTTCCTTTGGTGATTCCACCTCCCCATCGACCCTAAGAAACACAGGCGCGCTACCATGGCCTTTACCCCCTCCATGGAGCTCTTTGAAGTCGCGATTTAGTTCTGATCTTAATAGGGTGTCTCAAATCGTCCAGAATTAAAGAGGTAACTTCATCCCTTCGTAACTATCTCAATTATTACTCTTTTCCATCCATTACAGTTCCTAAATTACCTACTAAATCTTGTTCAAACAATCCCTGAGTTTTGGCTGTTTTCAATTTCATAAACTATTGTTTTTGGAGTGATTAATTCATGATACTTCAAGTAGGTGAGTCTATTTATTTCCTCTTTCAAATTGCTTAGGATTTCATCCCAAATTCTTGAATTATAAAAATTCCAGAAGTTAGGGTTCATTCATAGGTTCTTATATAGTGTATATGGGGTGAAGATTTGAGGTTTTAGGTTTCTTTTAAGTTACTTGAGGTGCGGTGGTCATGCGGTTGAAGTTTCACCGCAATATTTGAGGGTTTCGACACATTCGGTAGGCGATTCCGTGGATAACCATTTAATGATGAGTTAGTTTTCTTGATTAAATAATTTTACATGTTCCTTATATGCTTTTCATAATGAGAAAACCATTTTTGGTAGAAATAGTAAAGCATTTGTTTTTAAAGTTACATTTTTGCTTGAAGTGTGTATTTTTCAAATGTATTTCATGTGTTATCTCTTGTGGTAGTTTTGTAAAATGTAGAAGCTGTTTATTAGTTGTTGAAAGGGGATGCCAATTAGGGTTGGGAAATGATATAGTTCCATGTGGGCCTAAAAAGGGGGTGTATTTGAATGGTTTTATTTGTATAACCTTGTTATACTACTTGAAAGTTTTTTATGGATTTGTGTGTTCTCATGGGTATCTTTTGTGATATTATTCAAGGTGATTATATAACATTTGAATGTGGATTATTACATGTTGATTGGGCTGCAAATTCTTTTTTGGTAGGGTCTTGGTGTGCTTTTGGATTAAAAAGCGGTTATTGAAATGGATTTTATGTGCAATGTTTGGGTATACTCTTTAAAATTGTTTTATGAAAGTTTTGAATGGTTTATTGGGTTGTGTAATAGGTGAAACTCTATCAGCAAAATGTTTTGGTAAGATTATATTTTAAAAGGTCAATTTCATTTGTGAAAAGGTTTTTATGTGATGTGTATCATCTTGGAAATATTTTATTAAATTGTTTGAAGGAGATATTGAGGGGTGAAAGTGATGTGAAAGTGATGTAGAGTGTTTTGTGTGAGTGTGATGTGGAAAAAAATTGAATTTTTTATTAGGAACGAAGATTTATTTGCCATGTGTGTGGGCTGTTATATGAGTTTAAATATCTTATAATTGCTTTATAAAAATGTTTAATGGTTTTTTGGAAGTGTTGAAGAAATTTGAAATGTGTTGTGGGCTATTTTTGTGTGATTCGGATTTCAAAATCAGTTTGAATGAAAAAAGGATTTTTTTTGACTTGTGTGGTATACATATGGGCTTTTTGGTGAATTTTTTATGTGGAGATGATATTTTCGTCTTCAATGTGTATTTCTTGACTTGTTTAACTTGTTTGAGCAAAAGGGGAAAACCTGGGTATCTAGGTGGGTGGACGTGTACTCGTATGCTAGTGAATCCATGGGGTTTGGCCACAGCTTCACTTAGCAAGATTGACACATACAACTCTAAATAAACGATGATGATGATGATTGGGGACCACTAGGTTATGGATATGTTCCCTAGTAGTGGCTCGTGCACGAGAATGGATATTTGTGATGGTTACTCTCACCGAGATACGAGGTACATAGGACCCACAACAAGCTAGTGCCTAGGGGTTATTTCCTATTTCATGTGCTCATTATTTACTTTGTACATACCGTCGGCATACGGTATAGTTGTCTGGAAAATTCAGTAGTGTTGTCATTATTTTTAAAAGTGTTGATTCTTAACGATATCCCACATGAAAAATGTTTTTATTCAAAGTTGAATCTTTTAGAAATTGTAACTACCATTTCATGTTTTTGAAAACATGCATGCTTTTCGGCTTTAAATGTTTATCCCATGGAATCTATTAGTTGTGGTATCCTACTGGGCATTGGATCACACCCTACTTACACCTTTGGGTGTAAGTAGACTTGGTTATTTTTGTTGTCGCAGGTTGGGTACAGTTTTTTTGTTCCAGTGGTTCGGGTTTTTAGCAGGTCCTTGGTGGTGAAGTCTTGTGGAGGTGGCTTGAGGTTGGTTCCCCTTGCTATGAGGGTTCTTGGGCTATCCTTATTTGGTTTTGTATCTTTGGTATATACCTTTTGAGTTGTTTTAATCTATGTAATTCAGTTCTGAATTATTTTAAAAGAGTTTGTTTTGAAAAATCCAGATTTGTTTCATTGGATTCTATTGTTGTTTTATGTTTATAAACTTGGGTAAATCATTCCCAATTTTCGTTTTATGATACCCGAACACTTGTTCCAGCCCGTGGGGATCGGTAATGCCCTTCGGGCCTTGTCACGGGTTGGCTTTGGTGCCTTTTTTGGTGGTGATCGATTCGGTTCGTGAAAAAATGGTATCAGAGAAGGTTTAGGTTAACTCTTTGGGTCATGTTATTTGGGGAAGAGTCAGGATAGTCTGTTGTTATGATTGTTGGGACATGGAATTCCAGTTATGGGTAGTGTTCTTGATCACCACACCTCATAATAGGTTTCATGTTTCCAATAGAAGTCGGGATATACCTAAGTCCTTTGGTTTTCTTGGATTGATGATGATTAGGGGAAATGAAAAGAGAGTTGGGTTAATGGTCCTAGTGAGCTCGCATGGCCTGGAAAGCCATGTGGAGCCATGGATATTCCCTAGAACACTCTCTGTGATAGTGAAGTGATTGGAATATGGCCGCCAGCCATATTTTCAAGTCACCCACTGAAACTAGTTTTCTCTTGCACTATTTTGTGCTTAGGTTTTGAAACATTAGCACTTTGGTTTTAAGAAGTGTATAGTTTTTGTGAAATGATATTCAAATAAAGATGGAATGGTTTGGTTTATGAAATGGCAGAACTTAATTTTCAGAATTGTTTTGAAATGTAAAATAGAACTTTTACACCTCTTTGAAACTAGGAATTATATTAAAGTTGGTTTTGAGAAGTGTTTCCAATAGAGTTTTCTAAACAATCAGAGTGTGTTTTAATGGGATGAGATGTTTTGAAATTGATGTGAATATCTTTAAAGTGATTTATTTTCTAAATGGTTGTGACTTTCTGAAAATTTTTCTAAGATGTGAGTTGGGATTTTGATCTCATGGTTAGCAGTTATGAGAGAAAAGGATGTGTTGGTTGACCGTTTTTGTTTTCATAAGTGGAATGAATTTTTTTTAACCTGTTGTATTTCCACTAGCGACCACATGCATGGGGTTATATGGGATGATGGATGGTTGATGGCACGACTGGATGAGTGCCGGGACGGATATGAGGAGGGTGTCTGGTGTGGCACAAAAACATGCATGTGTGAGGCGCATGGGGTACCATTGGTGGATACGCTTACTGCTACACTGTTTGTTCTCAAAGAATTACATTTAAATAAAAACATGATGTCTTGATGAATATTTTTGAATGGTTTGTATTATTGGTTTTTGAAAATGTTGATGTTGTGGGATGTTTTGATTCTAAGAACCCCTTCTATTTGAACTGTGTTTTGGGATTGTGTTTTGTAGGTAAGTTGTGTTGTAGGGACAATTAGTGGTCTCTTTTGAAAAAATGTTTTGGGATGTCTTTACGATGGTTCCCTTCATGTGTATGGAGCTGGTTTATGGCTTGTTTTGACCAATGTACCATATTGGTTGGGTCCTTGGGTTCTATCATTGGATAAGGTACGCCCCCCTTAAAGGTTAATTCATAACTAAAGAGTAACCCAGATTGTTTCTCCATTTGAAAATCCTCTAGATGATCAATATAAGGAATCTATTTCTTGAGCTTTTTAGATTGAGTATACACCATTTCCTTTATAGGTTTTGTCTATCCTCTTGTAGTGGGTGTTTGATTATGGATGGTTGAAAGTGACCTTAGCCTCTTATGTTTCCAAATTTTTCGAATGTGGAAGTGTTCTGGGGTTGTTAGCATGGATGAGTATTTGGATCGTGTCTAAGAGGAACTCTCGGTCCTTTATAGTCTCTTCGAAGACAGAGTTCATGTTAAACTACTATTGTGGGAAATATGGTCATGAGAGGATATTATGGCCACTTTCTAGAATTGTGTGTTGTTTTGGGGTGGTGTACAAGTTACCTCTCTATTCATTGTTTATATCAGTCGCAATGGTCATGTTCGGTGATTCCTTGTGATGGCATGAGCTCGATTGACTGTAAAGGTTAATGATGGGCAATCATCTGAGAGTCTCTATTATGTTGGGAGAATGTCTCTATTGAAAAAATAAAATAAAAAAAATATTCCATTTTAGATGAAGGTGAGTATAAGTGTTCTTTACTTCTATTGTTTCTCACCCGAACAAACAAGGTGTGATGTGTGTACATTTTCTAATCCCTTGTTTCAGTGAAATATCGAGTAAGGGTAATGTGAGATTGGAATGTGTTATGTATTGCAAAAAAACTTATTGGAGGGATTGTGGTGTATTTGTTCTTTGAAACGAAAGAAGAATTATCATTCAGGTGTTTTCCAGAGCATAACTACGAGGCCGAAGATACTTCAATATTTTGAGCTCCATCCATAGGTCCCGGAGAGAAGCTAGCGCGTAGTCATTGGAAACCCCATTGTCATTTAAACCCGTGTGCAATGTCCAATCCTCAAGATGAAAGATAATAATAGTTTAAACCTATGGTGTCATCATATGTCTTATAATATTCATGTTCGGTGGAAATAGGTGGAGGGCCTTGAACCCATGTCATCGCCCAATGTTATTCCCTCCCCCTTTGGTTTCCACTGAGTCTTTAGAGAAAGGTATAGAGATTAGCTAGACAGGTTGACCACACGGTTTGCACTTGGTTAGTAGTGACCATGCCCCAAAAAAACCATGTAGATAGAATAATCACCACTTTTAGTTCATTGTTTCCGAAACCGTGAAAACTAACCATGTGGTCGTCCCAACACTTTATATTTTGGGGTCTTTCTGTACCGGCCCATGCTGGTCGATTATGATTGTTGGTTCTTATGGTGGGGAGCCTATTTTTTCCCCCGTACCAATAACTTAGACTTATTAATGGTCAAGTATTGGTGGTAGGTAGTATCATTCGGATCTATCAAACTACCTAAATCTTCCTCAGGTAACCATTTAGATTGGAGAGTTCCCAATGGTTTAGATATATCAAGTATGTGTAACCTTGTTTGATGTTGTTGTTCGTTTGAGTGAATTTCATAAGTCTTGTTCGGATAGTGTTTGAGGAGTTTTCCTTTGGGATAAAGCCTGAATGGGATTTATTGTTTCAGGAAAGTGTTTTATATTTTTTTTGTGAAGTATTCCTTCCTTAATTGATCAATGGAGGTGTTTTGGCCTTTGGGGGCGAAACCTGGAAAGAGAGTACATCTTGGTTTATCAGTTCGGTTTGGCATTCGTATCTGGCCTTTCTGTAGCTTTCCGGGGACAGAATGTTATCATAGAGGAGAGAATTGACACATAAATGACGTATTTTGAAGGTAAATTTCATTTATTTTCCTTTCATTCTTTGTTTGGGATGGTTTCCAAAGGTTTTATGAAGAAATAGATGAGTTTTCATGAATTGGGCCAAACCGTGAGCCCAATTCCAGATTTAAAAATAAATTTTGTTTCCTTTATATCTTTTTCATTTTTTACCTTTTTTCCTGAATTCCAATTCCTAAATGGTCTCCTGTGACCTATTAACACCAAAATATAAATTTTGATCCTTTATAAATCCATAATCATGGTGGATATGGGTTTTTATTTAAGATATTGGGCATGCCCGAAGGCCCATTTCCTGAATTAAAAATAATATTTAATTTTTGTATATATCCTTTATTATTTGCGTTCCTTCGGTGATTACACCTCCCCATAGACCCTAAGAAACACAGGCGCGCTACCATGGCCTTTACCCCCTCCATGGAGCTCTTTGAAATCACGAATTAGGGATGATCTTAATAGGGTGTCTCAAATCGTCCAGAATTAAAGAGGTAATTTCATCCCTTCTTAACTCTCTCAATTATTTCTATTTTCCTTCCATTACTGTTCCTAAATTACATCCTAAATCTTGTTCGAACAATACCTGAATTTTGGGTGTTTTCAATTTCATCAACTATTGTTTTTGGAGTGATTAATTCCTGATACTTCAAGTAGTTGAGTCTATTTCATTCCTCTTTCAAATTGGTTAGGGTTTCTTCCCTAATTCTTGAATTAAAAAAATTCAAGAAGTTAGGGTTCATTCCTAGGTTCTTATATACTGTATTTGGGGTGAAAATTTGAAGTTTTAGGTTTCTTTTAACTTACTTGAGGTGCGGTGGTCATGCGGTTGATGTTTCGCCCCAATATTTGAGGGTTTCGACACATTCGGTAGGCGATTCCATGGATAACCATTTAATGATGAGTTAGTTTGCTTGATTAAATAATTTTACATGTTCCTTATGTGCTGTGCATTATGAGATAACCATTTTTGGTAGCAATAGTAAAGCATTTGTTTTTAAAGTTACATTTTTGCTTGAAGTGTGTAATTTTCAAATGTATTTCATGTGTTATCTCTTGTGGTAGTTTTGTAAAATGTAGAAGTGGTTTATTAGTTGTTGAAATGGGCTGCCAATTAGGGTTGCGCAATGATATAATTCCATTTGGGCCTAAAAAGGCGGTGTATTTGAATGGTTTTATTTGTATAACCTTGTTATACTTCTTGAAAGTGTTTTATGGATTTGTGTGTTCTCATGGGTATATTTTGTGATATTATTCAAGGTGATTATATAAAATTTGAATGTGAATTATTACATGTTTATTGGGCTACCAATTCTGTTTTGGTAGGGTCTTGGTGTGCTTTTGGATTAAAAGAGGTTTTTGAAACGGATTTTATGTGCAAAGTTTGGGTATACTCTTTATAATTGTTTTATGAAAATTTTGAATGGTTTATTGGGTTGTGTAATAGGTGAAACTATATCAGAAAAATGTTTTGGTAAGAGTATATTTTAAAAGGTCCATTTAATTTGTGAAAAGGTTTTTATGTGATGTGTATCATCTTGGAAATATTTTATTAAATTGTTTGAAGGAGATATTGAGGAGTGAAAGTGATGTGAAAGTGATGTAGAGTGTTTTGTGTGAGTGTGATGTGAAAAAAAATTGATTTTTTGATTATGAAAGAAGACTTATCTTCCATGTGTGTAGGCTGTTATATGAGTTTAAATATCTTGTAATTGTTTTATAAAATTGTTTAATGGTTTTTTGGAAGTGTAGAATAAATTTAAAATGTGTCGTGGGCTATTTTGGTGTGATTCGGATTTCAAAATCAGTTTGAATGCAAAATGGATTTTTTTTTACTTGTGTTGTATACATATGGGCTGTTTGGGGAATTTTTGATGTGGAGATGATATTTTCATGTTCAATTTTTATTTATTGACTTGTTAAACTTGTTTGATCACAAGGGTAAAACCTGGGTATCTAGGTGGGTGGATGTGTACTAGTATGCTAGTGAAACCGGGGGGTTTGGCCTCATTTTCACTTAGCATGATTGACGCTTACAAATCTAAATAAACTATGATAATGATGATTGGGGACCACTAGGTTATGGGTATGTTCATTACTAGTGGATCATGCACTAGAATGGATATTTGTGATGGTTACTCTCACCGAGATACGAGGTACCGGGACCCACTACTAGCTAGTGCCTATGGGTTATTTCTTATTTCTTGTGCTCATTATTTACTTTGTACATACCGTCGACATATGGTATAGCTGGCTGGAAAATTTAGTAGTGTTGTCATTATTTTTAAAAGTGTTTATTCTTAATGATATCCCACTTGAAAAATGTTTTTATTCAAAGTTGCATCTTTTAGAAATTGTAACTAGATTTTCATGTTTTTGAAAACATGCATGCTTTTCGTCATTAAATGTTTATCACATGGAATCTCTTAGTGGGGATATCCTACTGGGCATTGGGTCACACCCTACTTACACCCTTTGGTGTAAGTAGACTTGGTTATTTTTGTTGTCGCAGGTTGGGTACAGTTTTTTTGATCCAGTTGTTCGGGTTCCTAGCAGGTCCTTGGTGGTGAAGTCTTGTGGAGGTGGCTTGAGGGTGGTGCCCCTTGCCATGAGTGTTCTTGGGCAATCCTTATTTGGTTTTGTACCTTTGGTATAGACATTTTGAGTTGTTTTAAGCTATGTAATTCAGTTCTTAATTTTTTTCAAAGAGTTTGGTTTGAAAAATCCAGATTTGTTTCATTGGAATCGTTTCTTGTTTTATGTTTATAAACTCGGGTAAATCATTCCCAATTTTCATTTTATGATACCCGGGCACTTGTGCCAGCCCATGGGGATCGGGAACGCCCTTCGGGCCTTGTCACAGGTTGGGTTTGGTGCCATTTTTGGTGGCAATCGATTCGGTTCGTGACAAAGAGAATAATATTTTATGAATCAAAAAAAATTTGAAATGATACTCTTGATGAATTTTGGGGAAATATTATTCAATATGAGAATATCTTGATGGTAAAATCTGGAAAAGGAAAAAAATGCATTAGTTTCCATTACTACTAAATCACAACAGATAAAGGCCAAGTCTCCTAAGATTATTTTAAAGAAAACTAATAAGAAAGTGGTTATTTAATCAGATTCAAGTGATTCATAACAATAATAGAATGAGTTAGAAAATATATCGCGAAGTATAAACAATATTTTCAGGAAGAATAAATTTCAGTTTATATATAATAAAATAAATAGGTATAAGAATGATAAGAAATATTCCGATGTCAATTGTAATGAATGAAAAAAAAAATTTCATAATAGTCCTCATTGTCCTATGTTGGAAAGATAAGACAGAAAATAAAGCGAACAATATAAGAATAAAAAAAGCATTACAAGTTAAAATGTAAAAATTTTTTAAAGGAAAATTATTCTCAGAGTGCTAATGTAGGAGACTCTTACAATGAATCTCAAGATAATGAGAATAAAACATAATAATATATTGGTCATCTTTGTAAGATATCTATGAAAATCATTACATCATAGAAAAGTCAGAAACAATGGGTTCCATGAAAAATATGTCTTGACATTCAAATTATACTAATGATAATAATTCTACATCCTCAAATGAAGAATAATAATTATTTAGTGATAAGAATACATTAACATATTATGATGTAGTTTCTACAATTTATAAGTAACTTGAAATGTAGAATTTGTAAATGGATAAGAAATTTTAAAAAAAACTAGAATATATAATTTAATGAAAAATGTATATGATATTTATATATATATATATATTGATATAAAATCATTTAAATATATTCCTATTTCTAGAACCCTAGAAGAAACTAATTATGAAAAGGATAAGTATTCAAAGGATATTGAAATCTATTAACTATAGATAAATATTGAAACAAACCTCAGTCAATATTAAATATATTAGTGAATTATCATCTACTGATGATTTCTAGTTAGTATACATATACTTATTTTCTCATACACAAACTAGATGTATTGGAGTAGTGTATTATGTATTTTTTAGTTGGTAATTACACTATTCACACATGGTTCTATTTTTTGGTAAATAAATATGAAGCCTATTTTTTTTAAAACATTTGTATCCAAAGTTAAAAAATTAGAAAAAACATGAAATGATAAATATTAATAGTGATCATGGTGGAGAATTTGGAAAATGGTATTTTTAATCTTTTTTAGTAGGAATGGAAATACAAAAAACATTTTATCTACTATAACTTTTAAATGAAATGGTCTTGCTGAAAGAATAAATTTATCTTTTAAGGAAATAACAAGAATCATGTTGGTTGAATATTATATTGAAATAAAACTATCGTAAAGCTGTGATTACATATTTTTATATTACAAATCAAGTTTTAATATAGGCATATCTTAACAAAATACCTTGTGAGATATGTACTAGAAGAAATAACAAAAGTATCATACTTTAACGTATTTTGATGTAATATTTTCATTTTGAATACAAAAGATAATTTACAAAAATTGACATCAAAATATAATAATGTATAATTTCATACTATTTCTCTACCTCTATGACATATAGATTTTTCAATAAAAATTTGTGTACTGTTAATGAAATAGTACATGTTAAAATTTAAGAAACAGATGTTTTTGTTTTTAAATAAGCCCAACCAATATCTTGTGATTTATTGTAAAACATAATTATCACCCTATGATAAATGATAATTATAATAAATATAATACTCATGAAAATTTTTCTGAAGTATTTTTACAATTAGACATTGTTTTTATGTTGGTGAACAAGCTTTAAAAAACCGATGTTATTTTTTTCTTAGAAATCATCCATGTGGTAGTATCATTTGTGATGTAAATCAATTTATAAAGACTAGAGGTTCCATGGGAAATGAAATTGAGCATTTTTATTCTCTATCACACTTCAAATATAAAAATCCTGATGACTCTATAGGTGATGAAAAATGGATAATGTTAGTGTAAGATGAACTAAATAAATATGAAAGGAATAAATTTTGGACTTTTGTAGAAAGACACAGATAAACATATGTAACTTCAAGAAATGGGGTTTTAGAAATAAATGATATGAAAATGGAATCATTATTTTAAATAAATAATCATTATTTTTTAATGGTACTAATCAGCAAGTGGAAATACATTATGATGAAACATATGCTTTGGTATATATAATTGAATCTATTAAAATTCTATTATCCTTTATGAAATTAATTAATTTAAAAATATTTTATATGAAAATGAAGTGGGATTTACTTAATATATATTTTCATGATGTTTTTTTAACCAAATCGTTGTTTTGAAGATCCAAAACATCCTGAATAAGTTTTCTATCATACCAAAGTGTTATATGGAATTAAACAAGCCCCCAGATCCCGGTATGATAAAAATAGAAGATTTTTGTTTCAAAAAAATTTTGTTAGGGGAAAAATTAATGAATTTTTTTTTAAACATAATGTAAAAAATAAAATATTATGATTTTTCAAATTTATAATGGTGAGATTATATTCAGATCAACTCAAAAATCTATAATAGATTATTTTGAAAATCGTTTTAAATCCGAGTTTGAAATAAATATGTTGGGTGAGCTAACATTATTTCATTGTTTTAAAATATCTCAAAACCTATAAGTCACTTTTATATCTCAATATATCTAAATTAATTATCTTCTTAAAAATAATGGATATCAGAATACATACAGTTTTAGTATCCCAATTGGTACTTTAAAGACACTTGATCTTGATGAAGCTGGATAACCAGTTAGTAAAAAAATATTTAGGTGTATGATATGATGGTTAATATACATAATAGATATTCATCCACTCTTACTGTTTTTAGAATTCATATTTGAAATGTATCACACAAATCCAAATGAATCCCATTTAAAATAATAAAAATTATTTTTTAACTATTTATTGAGAATTGTAGATTTATGCCTATATTGTTCAACTAGAAAAAATATCTAATTTAGAATTATTTTGGATGGTAACATTAGTTTTTGTTGAATTGATAAAAAATTTATATATAGAATATGTATGTTTAAAGTGATTCATTTGTTTTTCAGTCTTCTAATAAATATCATTCAGTATCACATTCCACTGCTGAAGTAGGATATGTGGTAGCTGGAAGTTGTTGTGATCAACTATTGTAGATGTAACACACACTAACTAATTATGTAAGGAGTTTACTAAAAATAAAATACTATATCATAATAATAGTTTCATTGAATTAATTAAAATCCATTTATATCAATCTCATGCAAAAAAAATAGATATTAGGCATCAATTTCTTAGGGATCACACACTTTAAGGATATATCATTTTATAATTCATTGGAACATAAGAACAACATGGTGATATTTTCACAAAAACATTACCTGAATAACGTAAAGTTATCATTAATATCTAATTATTTCTAAAACCATTTTATTTAATTTATGTTACTACTTTTAAAAGGGTGAGTGTATTTGATTATTTTTATATTTTATCTTTTATTTCAATTGTTTTAATTTTTTTGTACACAACATTTTTTTGTACTAATATGATCGTACTCGTATTTTCATACTCATATGATAATAATCATATTTTCATACTCATACGATAATAATCCTCTTTTCGTACTCATATGATCATACTCATATTCCTATAATCATATTATCGTTCTCATATTATCATTCACCTACGATAGTACTTATATATTCATACTAAAATATTTTTGTATTGTTTTACCATATTCAAAATATTCAATGAATTTTGTTTTTGAAAAAAATTCAAAAACCAACATATCTGAATTAATATCTCCAAATGGTATAATATGTTACTTTTCCTTTTCAATTATATTTTAATTTTTGGAATTTTTCTCATATAATTTATCATTTTCACTAAAATATGATAGTTGTTTTTTGTTTTTTAAAAAAATGCCTCAAGAGATGAAAATTATTTTTACCATGGGAACATTATAGATCTAATTCAGCTATAGAATCATAGAAGTCATATTTTTGCCTAAATATTGGGACCCCTCCAATTCTGACATTTAACACTCATAAATTTGAACTTAATCATTGCTTCTCTATCATTTTCTGAATCTAATGTTTTATGTAATTAGAAACCCTCCATCGTACTCATGTATCAAACATAATAATCTGCTATCAAGATGTCCCATAAAAAAATAATGATCCACATTCCAAATACTTGTCAGATATTATTTTGTTCATGGAATGAATTGTATTTTATTATTTATATACTATGTATGATTCATCATTGAAAATAATTATTCTATTCAAAGTATGGGAATCAATTGATATATAGATTGAAAAGTCATATCAGGACTTGATAATTAGCGAATAGGTAAGACAATTTTACAATATTGTGAATGTAGACGATGAGAATTATAATGTCACTTTTAAAACGAAAGATAGATAAAATAGTATTTAAACAAAGAATGAATCCCATTTTATTGATTTTCTATCATAAGTAGATGTATATTTTCCATCTCATAACCCACTGAATTAGAGAGGAATTTTTTTTATTGATAGAGATGAGAAATGTATTTTTGAAGTCAATGAGGATAAGATAAAGGTTTCACACTTATCATCATACAATATTTTTATATCTTTATTGATGTAGTGTTTTCTAATTCATAGAATAGGTGATATGGATACTTTGAAGGTATCATATGTATTAATTTTGGATTACATGGTCATTATGAGGAAATTAAATCTGATGGGTTATAGTCTTTGTAACCATCACATGTTCGGTGCTATAAAACCTCATCTTACAAATGTTCTAGTGATTCAAAGTCAGTTTATTTGACATAGTATAATTTTTTTCAATCTTAAAGTAAATTCAACAGTAAGTAATATTAGTGTTCCATTGATATGTGATGATACAATTAAAATATTGATGTTTATTTTGTACCCAAAATCCAATAATTTTATCAACGATCCTAATGTCAAGACTTCAAAAAATTTCTCTATAGTTATTAAATATGACATAAAACATTTGGAGATGATTGTTTTCCAACACAAAATTAAAGATAAATATATTTCTTCGAAAAATAATAATAAAAAAAGCTTGATCCCACATCATGGAATAAAAAAAAGTGTAGAGTGCTGATGTTTCTTCTAGGTGGGGAAGGGATCAAGATGAAATAAATAAAGGTGATCCTCAATTCACCCTCAGTCCAGCTGATGCTCTAGATGAAAAGATTTAAAATGATCAAACCCTCAAATAAGAATAAAATATGGAGATAATAAAAAAGTATAAATTCAATTTTTTTATGTTGATATGCTGTTGAAAAATGTGTAGAAATCTATTTTCTCTATTATGATATGATAAACAGTTCATGAAGTGGTTGTTACTCCATCTATCCCAGATAAAGATAAAAAAAATTAGATGTTTTTTGAATCAGTATCACAAATAGATTATCTAAATATATAAGATATGGTGATATGATAAATTTATCAATACTGTGTAGAATATTATAGGAGTGATAATGAATAAGGTAAGGATATTGAGGAAGATAGGAAAGAAAAATATCTATTAGATAAGTTACCAATAAGACCATTTTAATCCATATATGAGAGAATTATTTCTCATTATGTCGAATTGTCAAAGCATGTCTCATTAAGAACCAAATATGATAAAGATATTAAGATTTTTTAATGGAAAAGTTGATCGTGTCAGATGATGTTCATAACTATAGTTGAGAAGATGATGTTGATGACTCTCAATCTGGTCAGCTTCTTAATTATAAAGAAGAAACTAATTGATATAAAATAATTTCATTATAGATGGATACGTATGTTGTTCATGCATTGAGGTGAATATAGAAATCAATTCTTTAATTTCCAATGATTGATTAAAATATTGATTTAGTTATTGAAAAAAAATAAGAAGTCGAATTGAATAATGTTTCTATGGAAAAGGCTTATTAGTCTCGAGGATGATTTCAATGTTTTCAAAAAAAGTCCCTTAGAACATAGAAAGTATTATAATATGGTTGGGAAGTGATATTATAACACTGATGAAATTCTAAAGTTGGATAAAGAGATTATTTATGATATTAGAAATCATTTGAATGAACAAAGTACATCCCTTAACAATTTAAATAGTGAT
Source organism: Viscum album (assembly GCA_963277665.1). NCBI lineage: Eukaryota > Viridiplantae > Streptophyta > Magnoliopsida > Santalales > Viscaceae > Viscum > Viscum album. The sequence goes on along the minus strand of OY728128.1, from coordinate 406,525,558 downwards.
AATACTCAAAAATTTAAAGGTTATAAAAGTCCAGTGGTAGAACAGTTATATGTTATTTATGTAATTAAAGGAAAGTTTAATGAAATATAAGTTATTATTTTGAAGATTATGTTTTAGAAAGATGAAAATATTTAGTTAAAAAATCTGATGGTGCTAATAAATGAAAAGTTTGAGATGTAGTAAAAAAACAAGGACCAAGAAAGAAGTAAAAATGAAAGATTAGGAAGATAAGTTCATTTCATTTGAAGAAAAAATGAAGTCAATAGAGGAGATGAATCATAACATGGATTTGTTTTTCTCTGAACAAGATGCCCAAATTAGGCCCCAATAAAAGTCAATTTAAAATCATTTTAATGGAAAAAAATTAATGCAATAAAATGAAGCATGTTTTCTAGGATCATATAAAGAATGAAAATGAAAATAAATGACTGTATTTTTGACCTATTGTTGTGTTTTTTTTTGAAATTTCATTGGAAAAGAGATTTACTTCTATATAATTTGGATTTAATGTCTTCAATTATTTTCTGGTTGATTATTCATTCACTTATTCGAGATGATCAAAATTTATGTCTATTTGTATATTATATTATCCTAACCACTTTTACAGGTATTATAAGAGATTCCCTAATACGTTGTTTAAATCATAATGTGGTAGAATGATTTAAATATGGAGAGAATGTTTTAAAATGGAATTTTATATAAACACGGAGTGAAATTCCTAAATGAAAGTCGATACAATCCAGTGGGAATTTTTTATCCTAAGGGGGACTTAGACATATTCCATACCATTAAACCATTTTTAAAACACAAAAGGAGATAAGTATAAGTGCTAGTAGTAAACAAAAAAATTACTTCATAACACATTTAGACTTAAACATTACTATGTTTTTTCAATCTATGTGGTTTGGGCTTTCCAAAAAGGGGGACATTGTTGAGTCAAAATTATCATTTTTACACTCTATTAATTTTATTTTCAAAATCAAAAAATCTATCTCTTAGATACGTAATTTATATATATTTTATGTCTATATTTTTTAAGAATGTCCTGTGAAGATTTCTTATTTCATCACTCATATTTAGTGTACATTATTTTAAATAATGATTTAGTCGTTATTATTGTTAGGTTATCTAGGTTATTACATTTTTCATCTTACTCACTATAAAAAAATACACTAATAATATAATTATAGAAATTTTTCTAGAATTATCATAATTATCCTAAATACCATTTATATAGAACACATTGATTACTATATACATTGCACTTAAAAATCCGTTTTCATAGTGACAATATTTTCATATCGTTATAAATCATATTAACCATTATAATTAAAATCATCAGTTTTGTTTCAATTCATTTCATTAGCATACTAAAAAAATATAATTTTAATGAAATATATAATTACTAATCAAAATTTTGTTATGTATTATTTTATAACTAAAATTATGTAGTGTATTCTATATCAATATTATTATTAGAGTGAAAGGATTATAGGTCCCTATGAATATTCTGGATAAAATATGATTGTTGGAGCAAACATCGATAAATACCATGTCACTTGGACAAGCTCATTAAATTTGGAGAAATTTTTACATTATTTGAACTATACCAATATTTATTTAGATGAAATCCATGAAGTGATCATGTTGTAAACAAATTTTTCTATATACTTGTAATATTTAAAAGCATTATTTTGCATTGTGTGATATCGATTGTTTTTTAATACAATAAGGGGATTATAATTCTATGATGACAGAGGAGTTGATCAGCATATTGATCGAGGTCATGTGACAATAGCATGAAATAATTCAATCATCATATGAATGTATTACACTAGTGTGGGTAAGAAAGACTCTCTTGAAAGTATATTTCAAGGGAACTTTATCAAATGTTATTTTATACCGTTCTCTTTGGGTTATAAGAATAGTATTATTTCACGTGTATTTCCATTTCCACTACTTTTTAATAGAAAATGAGTTGTTTTTTACTTATACATTTTCTATTTCATACTATGTGTATCATAATTACTCTAATTATAATAATTGTGAATGAAAATGATTTTGTGATTATGATTATACTATGATTGTAGACTTTTATATTTTCTTAGTATGAGTCTATATTTAGTATGACAGAATATCTCAATTTGTTTTAATTTGATAATATTGTCCATTATGATAATGATATTCACTGTCCATTTATGAATACAATATATAGTGACATGTGTAATTGGTATCGTGCCCATCTTATTAAAACATCTATATGACCTGCGGCCCGGTTCGATTAATTGTTTAATAGAAAATTTACCTGTGAATACAATTAATTTAATTCTATTAAGCTAAATATCATCTAATTTTAAAAACAAATATTATTAAATATACAATTAACCCCCCTCTTATATTTTTTTCATATTCATATACATTGAATTCTTTATATAGATTGTAAAAAGTCATGTGTGTTGTCTTTTAAATTAATATTTCTATTATTCATTAATTATTATATTTTAGTTTATTATCTTAATTTTATTAATTTCATCTTTCCAAGTTTTAATATATAAAAATTTCTAAAAGGAAATCTATACCAATATTCACATCATTATATGGAAAATATGATTACCTATGTGAAATGGGTTATATCATCATATAATACTAAGAAGATTGTTATTGTTTTGATACAATAGCATTATACTGTATTAATTAATTATTGGAACACATGAGGTTGCATTATTTATTTTGAAATTTCCTGACCAATTTCATGGAAAGATAAATAATTTATAATTTTTTTTAATTTGTAAAAATATTGATTAAAATTATTTAAGAACACTCTAGAAGGTAATGGGTGAATAATCTTGATGTTGGTTTTATTGATCGAACAAGGAGAGACAATAATTTATTATAAAGACACGTGAAAAGTACGTAAAACAGAATCATTTATTATATATTGTAAATCTAATTAAAAAACACTCACACAATGTGTAAAATTTTACAATATCAAAAATAAAGGTAGAATTGAAGAGTGATATTGTGTATTAGAGATTTTAATTGAAGGAAGTATAAGGAAATAGAGATTGGTATACATAAGTTAACACATAGAAGGATATAATAGTAAATTACTACATGGATACATAGATAAAATAAATATTAAAAATTGGGGTTTTAATTAACATAAATGGTATCATAGGATTCATATGTGATATTCTTTCCCATGGAAACTAATAATATAAATTTATTTATAGGATAATAACATTATAATCCATTAATATTTTATAATACATTTTATCATCATTTTATAATTTTTTTATTTTGTGTATTATAGGATTAGTATTTAGTATAGAAAAAGTTATGATGAGTAGATGATTTTAGTGACAAATTAATTTCACAAATAAATGTTAAATGTATGACCCATTATTTATGATTCTATAACATCATCACCTAATAATTAATCATGTGGTGTTTGTGATGGAGTGGATGTGGAAGCCTTTAATTAGAAATAAAATTAAATACAAGAATCTAAATGAAATATAATCATCAATGGAATATTGGAAAATATGTATTACAGAATGTTAAAACTAAATTTCATTCATTGAACATAAAATGAATCCACATTGGAATATAAAATTATTATATCATTACTAAGAATGTTTCGAAAATCCCCTCAAAGAATATGATAAATTATATGTAATTTTATAATATTTTTAATATGGAATAGTGTGATTCAATAAGAATAACCCTATCTCTACACTTTCTCATCGTTGACTTATTAATCCCGTATATTCATTTATCTCCATTACACACATCATATATTTCATTCCATTCCTTTTTTAGAAAAATAATTATTTTGAAGAAAAAAACATATACCAATTCTATTATATAATTTTTTACAGTAACTAGAAATTGGATTTGTGGGAAATATCCTCGGGGATATCACAATCAATTCCTAGAAAATTTTAATATATTGACATTTCACTTTTATTGGTGTTGTTGACACAACACCACTAATTATGAAATTTTATATCTACATAAATTTATTTTCCCTAAATTTTCTTACTGTGGTGATATATCGGGAGCCCAAATTTATATAAGATAGTTACCTATTTATTATATAATACAATTTAATACTTAGTAATATATTTCTTGTAATATATAAATAAATAAGTATAATATTGTCATGAAAATTTTAGTTATGTTATCTACCATTATTTACATTCAATGTACATGTAAAATGGATATTTATTTATTACATAGAGGTGAAAATTTAAAGAAATAACTATAATAAACATTAAAACAATAAAATAAAAATATACATAAAATCATATTGAAAAAGAGAAGATGAATATAATAACAATTTAACAAAATGACTATGAATTTGAAGAATGATTCCTCATGATTTCTCAAGAATTATATCACATCAAGTATAACTTTTTAAATTATGAAAATCATTCAAAATAAGAAAAATTATATATTATTAGACAATAAAAATTTTATATTAATTAAATAATATGAAAATAATTCATTAGTGAAAATATAGTTTATTCTAATAAATGTGTATATTTATATGTTAATCATTCATAATATAAATCAAATTAATTAATTATATTTTTAATATTAATTTAGTAAAAATTATATCTTATAAATATAAAAATTTATTTTATGAATGTATTGAAATTAATAATAAATATTAATAAAATTATTTAATATATAAAATTTTTTTCTTTTAAAATTTTATATATTTTATCTTTTAATTTTAAAATTATTTTTCTACTTTTAGTGAATAATTTTAATAAAATATGCTTATAATATGGAATCAAGCTATAATAATTACATTTTAGGGTTAATTGAATTTTTAGTAAAATATATCTTCTCAATGTAAAAAATTAATTACTATATTAAAAGGATAAAATGTGACAAATAGTTAAAATAATAACAAATGATACAATACACCCCTAGTATTTATCAAATACATATTTTTATAAGGGAATTAATTTCATGTATTCATTCATTTTTTTAGTCAAATCAATTATAAAATTGAATTCCATATATATTAGTGGATCTTTATTTACAAACATTACACCATGTCACATTCATAAAAGATACCTCCCCCTAATCCATAAAAACCACGCCTAATATTTAGTTTTATCATGATAATATATCCATAATATTTATCCTTATTATATTTAAAAAAATTCACATTTCTAGTCTCAACTGAGGTCTAATTTATTTACAAACTAATAATTCATCAATATTAAGATTCAATTTCTTATTTTTATGTTATGAATTGTTATCTTTTTCTTTATTTTCATTAGACATCAAATTTGTTCAGGTATTATATTTAAAACTTATATAAATTTAAATAACATTATTTACTTAATATCTTAATAACAATAAATTTAGTTTATATTCTCACTCATTCATTGATCATACCTTGTTCATGTTTTGGTCAATTATATATAGATATGGATAGGTTATAAAATTATCATCCAAGATAATTATAAAAATATAAAAATTTCCATCATATGAAATTTAAAAGAAAATAATTTCTTATTTATGTGTTAGAATTTGTTATATTAAAATTGAAGTCATTATTAAAATAAAATCTATTATTTCCTAAAATTACCAAAATAAGATCAATATATATTTCTTCCATTGGATCAAGAAACAAAAATTTTATTGACTAAATATAATAGACTGTAATCCTTTGAAATACTACTACTCTAAAATATTTAATATTCATGATATGAAATTATAACTCATAAAGAACTATGATCATTACTACTATACCAAAACCAACACATAAAAGTAAGGTCAAACACCATTTTTTGACAAAAAACACCCATGACTACATAATATATAAAAAATAAATAAATAAAATTTATTACTATAAAATGTATATAATAATATTTTTTTAGATTGATTATTGATCAGAATATTATTGTTATACCTGGGATCAATTCTTATCGAAGGGATCTAAGTGTTTATGTAGTGTGTTTTTTACTCAAATTACATCCATCTAGTTATAATATTTATTTGTAACTATATTAACAAATTATTTAGTATGATATACAATTTCATTATATTGTATTTTAATTGTAATTTTTTAGGAAAAATCACTCAAGGCACCATCAAGATATATTTAGGGGGATTGTGTTTGTTAACAAAGATATATGCCCACATTTTATTTCGGTTGGTCTTACCGAAACTGATTTTTATGATGTCTTAGTTACACTATGTTAACAACAAAGGAGATAGATGAAATTGAAAAAATGTTTTGGAATAATAGTGTAATGTGAATTGCATTCTTTTCTACATGAAATATAATACAGTTTCTATTTATATTGATGTTTTACTGCTAATTAAAATGATTTAAAGCCATCAAGACGTCAGCTCATGGGAGGAATTTTTTATTCAAGATGAGGTACAGACTATGCCTACCATAAAGGGGTTTCATTTGCAGATTTCATTGGCTATCGTAATGGAGAAAGTCAACAACGAGACCACATGACAATTTAAAATGAATGATGTACCACATTGATACATTATATAATTTTTATTAGTGTGTTTTATAGATTTATAATACTATATAATGATCCCTAACCATATCATTAAATTTGGTGAATTTAATTTGAGAATATCACCACTAGATGAATTCGGTGAAATCAAAATTAGTTGGTGAGGGAGAATTCAAAGAAAGACGAAGGAGTTCAGGATGGATTAATTTTGTGAAGGAGACTGTTCACAAAGATAGTTTTTGAAACACGGTTTACGAGTTTGGTAGCCTGGAATGGGAAAGTGACCTTGTTGAAGAGGTTATCCAAATTACATCAAACATTCCTAAGGAATCAACCTTCAATGATGTACCAGAATTCCATGAAGTAAATATTAATTTTAAAGCACTCATGGGACTTGGGGGAGTGAATTTTTTGGACGATTTAGGGTAGTTTGTGGATGATGAAAGAATGTTTATAGATGTTTAATGTACGTTCTTAGTGGTATGAAAAATACTTCCAATTAAAATTTCTAAAACTAAGAAAATGTTTAAAATAGGATTTATTATACAGGGTTAAAATATGACATCAAAGTGAATCTACCCATTGTTCAGGATGAATTCATTATTCATAATGAATGGAAATAAATTTCCATAAGCTATTTCTTGATCTATTATAGAGAAATGAGAAAAGGAAGTGGGAGAAGGAGATCATTTCCACTAGCATTGATCCAACAAAAGATTTTTTGGGAGTGACCCTTGAGAAAGTAGTGAGGTTGACCAAAACATTCTATGGATATTGAGCCTATGAATAGAAGTGATCTTGACCAATCCTTGATTTAAGAAGTGAGCCTTATAATTTTTTTACATAGGCACATTTCAATTTTCTTCTCCTTGGATGTATCCCAGTGAGGTTGAACATGTAAAATTGACATATCTCATTCATGACTTATTTTCATACAATGATACTATAAATGCAGATAATATCACTTTTTTAAAAAAAGGAAACATGATACAAAAGGGGTAGTTGTTTTAATTTTTCATACCCTGATTCATCCCCTAACCCCTCATGGTATTTATCCTAGATTGTCTATCATTATTATATTTTTTATATATTTCCTTTTATTTTTTTTCAATTTTGATTTATTCATATCAAATAAAATAAAATGTTGAAATGATAAACCCATATGATTGTCTCTCTTTTGGATTTAAAATTATTTATTATTATCCATTTTATCATTTAATTTTATGGTTTGACAGCATTGGTGAATATCCTTCAAATTATAATTAAATTTTGATGAGTATTGGTTCCCCATGACATTTAATTTATCTATCATAGATACATTATAATTATTGATGAACATAATGATTTCATTCATGATATATATTCATTATTTAGATTCGATATGAAAAATTTTCACTAAAGAATATGTACTCACTGTTCTATTGAAATTCCCAAAATCCTCCTATTCAGTTAATTTTGTTTTAAATGTCTATTACTATTACTATCTGATTGATCAATTACTCATCCAATTTGTCCCTTTTAATTGGATATTTTTATGATCAATCACATAAAATCATTTCTCTCATCGCTATATAGGTTATTTACCTTTTATATGTGTGTGTGTGTGATTTCAGAATATATAAATGTCTATATATTTGATTTCTCTCCCCTATTTATTATATTTACATTCCTTTTTAATTGAAATCTAATTTATGCACTTTTATTATTATAAATGAATTTCTTATTAAATTTCATATAATTTTTTATATCTGATATCAATTTTTTTCAATGCAATTTTATTGTCTTTATAATCATTTTAATTAATTAAAAATAATTTCTAATGTAAATATTCATTCTTTTATGTCTTAGGTTTAAATTATTCATTTAGATATTCTAAATTATTTCAGCATATCCCATTTTGTTAAGGATTTTTTTTAATCATTTCATGTTTCTTATTTGACTTGGAAATCTTTTTAATATAGGCCAATAATATTAAATATTTAATTACTTGAAAATTCCTTATGCCATAATTCTTCCCATTATACCCTTTTCATATTATTTTTCTATACTAAAAAAATTTATTTACTTATTACCATAATTATTATATAACATGGGGGTCATTGGGATGAAATAGGTATGAGATAATTGATCAATAAGTAAATTTATCCTGCATTATCAGTTCATATAAATTATTACATGTTTAATAAAAATATGTATCAATTTAAAATAATCTATAATACATTCTTGTAAATAATGGTTAATCAATTATAATTTCATTCAACTCATTTAATGGGGTAATTTTTTGAAATGACCTTATATTATAATATTATATATGGAAAAAACATGTAAATAAAATCATTTAATATTAGGTAATATATTTACATATTGAATACATTATTATATATATCCCCAATATCTCATTTTATCATTTTTATATAAATTAATAAAATTATTCTATGATCCATATTGTTGATGAAGAAATTTTTTTTTCAATTTTGATTATCATATTCTTCATTTGATAATAGAAGACATCCTAGATTTTTGGAAGTTAATAGTAGAATCATGGAGGTTTAAGACATGAAAATTATGGAAATAGTAGCATATAGTGCAGGTTGAATGTCAGTGAAAAAAATATACCATGATTCTGTGCCTTGAAATAAGGGTGGAGCATGTTTTGTAAAACATATAAGGTTTACAGGAATACCTATAGGGGTTTTCTAAGGATATTTCAATTACTTATATATGTTTATTAAAACACTATTGTTTTCCCATATAACCATGAGTATTTTTCCCACTTGAAAAATTTCGTCACATGGTTGGAAAATGGCTGGGAAAACCGTGTTACCAAACTGTGCTGATCATTAAAAGTAGAAATTATATGATTTCCCCTTCTCTATATTATATCTATCTCCCATTATTATCAGCCTAATTTCACTCCAATAATTCTATGGTTAAAAAACCCTTATCTTTGAAAAATGGTTCTACTTTGATTCTAGGGTTTTTGATGTTTCATTTCATTTATTTAAATGTATAATATATTTCAATGAGTCTATTTCATTCAATTTTATAATTGATTTGTAGATTAGTTGTTCCTTTCCTTATATGTCTCATGTGCCCAATTTTTAGGTAGTTCATCAAATTTATGATTTCATCTATTTTAGTATGAATATAATGTGTTGTTTTGATGAGTAGTTTTCTATGAGAATAAGGTAGTTGACCTATAAATATTTTACCATAGTCATAATGTTGTACATATTAACGTGGTTCATATTATTGAGATACCTTTATTAAAAATTTGACATTAAAGTAGAAAATAGACTTGGAACATAAATTATGTGTCAGACCGTTCGTAAATTTTCACAATTTGGTTTTTAGGTATTACATATTTTTGATCGGGTCTGGTTCATGGTTGTTTTCTCGGGATTCGGGTGTGATAGTTTTGAGATTATTTGGAATTATTTATCTTATATTTTTTGCCTTTAATTCCCTTTATGATCCACCTTGTCCCACTTTAATTTTGGATGAAAATATTCAATTTTTGGGTGCACAGAACTGGGCACACAACTTTCTAAACCTAGAAACCAAACTGTGAACAATGTCCAAATCATTAAAATTATTTTTTTAATTCCATGTTTTCAAATCTAGGCATAACCATAATTTTCCCTTTAATCCCCCATTTGATCCTTACATCCATGTATGTCTTCTATGATCCCCCCATCCCTGTAGAAACCCATTTTTGAAGGCATTTGTGATGGGGAAACATCAAGGTTCTTTATATATGAGATTCTTAATATGATATCATCCATTTACGTAGGAGTTCATCCCTCCTCGTTGATGTTTCAAATCTCCAGAATCTACGGTTTAATACATAGGGTTTAATTTTGTGTTTCTTGGATAAATATTGTTGATTTGGGTTCTTTTTCATCCCTTTGTGGTGCAACGGTGGTGCTGTTGAAGTTTCACACATGGATTTCAAGTTTTAACATCATTGTTGGGTGATTACCTATATAAGCATTCTGGTATGAGATATCTTATTTTTCTCAAATTCATATAATGTTTCTTACATATTAACTTAGGTGAAAAAAATCCCTTTTGATGGAAATGGTTAAGAGTTTGATTTTTTATGTCGCATTTTTTTGAAAATTGTGTGTTTTTTCTTGATTAACTCATGTGGACTATTTGAGAATGTTTTATAATATATTATGGTGTTTTATTAAATGTTTATAGGGATTCCAATTATATTTTTATGTGGTATTCGGTTTAATTTGTCCTTGAAATATTGGTTTTGAATGGGTTTTGTGTCAAAACCCATATTTTAAATCTTGGAATTGTTTTATGAAAATTTTCAATTGTTTATTGAGTTATATAAAGGGTAAAAAATAAGTTTGGGTACTTATTTTGGTCAGTGTATGTTCTAAAAATGGTGTTTTGAAAGAAAAATTAATTATTTGCAATTTCAAACGTTTTCATAATGTTTTATAAATTGGTCAAAAAATTTAATAAATGGTAAGAATGGTGTGAGACATGTTTGTGGGTTATTTTTTAGTGTGATTAACGTTAAAATGAATTTGAATGTGAAAATGGTATTATGAGACATGTTTTTGGGATGTTAGGTGTGTGAATTATTTTGAAATGAAATATTCAGGTGAAAATGGAATTTTATGTCATGCAATACTTGATTGATCACAATGAGGGAATCCCATGTATCTTGGTGGGCGGAATAAGACTAGTATGCTAGTGATCCAATAGTGGTATCATTCATGTTTGACATATAAATCATGATGATGAAAATAATGACTAAATTGTGATTATTTTTTGGGAACTCTATTCACTTAGGGTTTCTCCTCCACGTGTCTCGTGAAATGAAGGTCTTTGGTTACTATTACATTTACATCGAGATACAATGTACCTAGGGCCCCATAACTAAGTAGTGCTTAGGGGTGTTCCTGTGACTAGTAATAATTGGTATTATTATACATACCATTAGGATACAGTTTTTTTTATTAGAAAAATCAATAGAATATTCATTTTATCAAAAATATATCATTATTAAAAATTTCCCAATTGAAAACTATTTTCATATAAAGATCCATCTTTTAAAAAAAAAATCTAGAACATATGGTTTTTAAAAACAAGATATATTTTTTTTCTTAAATTTTTTCTCACATGGAATATTTTTGGATGGAATACTATTGGGATTAGGATCACACACTACATAAACCTTTGGGTGTAAGTGGAATTGATAATGTTTGATATAGGTAATGGAAAGGTCCTTGGTGATGGAGGTTCAGGTTGTTACCTTATTTCCATGGTGTAGTGTTATGGAGAAGGGTTGGGGTTATGTCCCTTTGCCATGATGTGGTTCTATACTATTATTTTGGGATTTATTCAAATTTTTTAGTCTTTTGAATGTCTATAAACTTATGTAATTAAATTCTGATTTTTTTAAAGGATTGTTTGGATTAGACAATTTATATTCATTTTATTAGAATTTATTTTCTGTTTTATGTTTATAAATTTAGGTAAGTTGTTCTCGACAATTATTCATCAAACCCAGTCACTTTTCCCAACACGTGTGGATCTAGATTGACTTTCGGGCCTTACCAAAGTCCAGGCCAGGAAATGGTTTAGAGGGTTACAAGGTCTTATTCGTTGAAATTTAGTATCAAAGGAGGTTCCCCCTTTTGGGTCATTTCCTTTTGGGAAAGTGTCTAGGTCGACCAGAGCTGGGATTGTCAGGAATTGACATTCCATTTATGAGTAGTGTGCCTATATTGCACAACCCCTAATAGGATTTCTTTCAAAAGGGTAATTTGGGATTTATCTATCTGAGTCTTTGGTTATAATGGTTCATCGATGATTAGGGGAATTAAAAGAGAGTTTTTTCAACAGTCTTAGTGAGATCACTGGGTCTGGGAAGCATTGTGGTGTTGGTGATCTTTCCTAAGACACTCTATGTGATTGTGAATAGATTGTAATATGGTCTCTAACCATATTTAAAATCCACCCACCGACAATGAATTCCTTTCACATTGTATGGTGTGTTTTGTTTTGAAATGGTAAATGGTGTGTTTTCACCTCCTTTAAAAATATAAATTCTGTTAAATTGGGTTTTAGAAATCTATTTCAAATATAATTTTCAAAATTATTAAAAGTTTTTTTGAATTGAATGGAATTTCTTGGAATTTATGTGTGTATTTTGGAAATGGATTTTGTTATGGTAACTACTGAACATTTTAAATGATGTATGAATTACTAGAACCATTCATTAAATAATAAGAGATCGGTTTTAATTAAATGGATGTTGATGTAATGGTGTATGTCATAAAACAAGAAGTGTTTTCATATTGGTAGACATGTTTTGAAATTGATGTGTATGACATGAAAGTGAGTATTTATTTGAATGGTTAGTACTTTTCTAAAGAATTTTGTAATATTTAAATTGGGTTTTTATGTTGTGGCTAGTGGTATTGAGAAAAAGGAAGAGTCAGTTGAATGTCTTTGTTTGGAAAAGTGGAAATAATTTTTGATTCAACATTTTTTATGTCAATGAGTGAACACATGTATCAGTTTACATAAGAATATTGGAAGTTAATGGAATGGCTAGATTTGTCCCCATTTGGATATGAGGAGGGTGCCCAGTGTGGCACAGAAACACATATGTGTGAGTCCTGTGGTGTATCAATGGTGAATGTTCTATCCACCACCCCAATTTACATTCAATGAAATTAAATGTAATGAAAATTTTCTATTTTGAAAATTGGTGAGTGGTTGTTGTATTTTATGTGATTTTTGGACTTTTTTGTGGGTCATTTTCAGTTTGAGAACCCCTATTGTTTGAACTATGATATGGGTTTTTTGTTTCGTTAGTATATTGGGTTATGGTGTTGGTTAGTGGTCCCTTTTATGAAATGTCTCAAGAATACCATTTTGTGGTTCCCCTCATTTTTTTGGATTTGGTTGTGGTATGTTTTGACCAATAGACCATCTTGGTTGGGACCTTGGGTTTTTATGTTTATGGTACGCACCAATAAAGATTTAATTCATAATTTAAGTTCTTCCACATGTGATTTAGGGTTGGAAGGTGCTCTCGTTGATCAATGTACAGAATATATTACCATGTTTTAGGGTGGAGTTTTTCTGTCTTCTTTTTCAGATAACATTGATCCTATCGTAGTAGAAAAGTTGAGGTATTAGCATTTTAAGGGAGTTCTGGTTTCATGAGTTGATTTAATTTTCTAAGGTGATGTTTGGCATAGTTGGGTCTATACGCTTTATTTTTAAATAGTAAAGGGGTATTCTAGTGAGGTGGGTGGAATTGGACCAGGGTTGTTGGTTTAGGATTAAGTTCTAAAGTCCTTTGGGTCTTCCACATATCTCTTTGATGACATGTTTTATTTCAGGACACAATTGTAGAGAAATCTAGTCATTCAAGGTTGTTATTACTACATGTGGAAATCTCCTGCTACTTGGGAATTGATTCATGTCCCACTCATTGTAATGGATGTATGGGTTTCTAGGTATATGTTTGGTGGTTTATTGTTTTGTTCTGTATTTTTATGGTCAATTAGGGATTTTATCGATCTTTTTTCGGGATTCCACATAAATGTAAGAGTGTATTCTTTTGATAATTATAAAAAATCTATTTTCTGAATGATGGTGTCTTCCGTATGTTCCTTCTTTTGTTTTTTCTTGTTCAGGGTGAGAGGTAAAATGCACATGCATCATCGAGGACCCTATCATGTTGATTGTTCCATGAACATGTAAATGGTTTTGGGATGTTTTGCGTTCTTTTGATGTTGTTGGATCATGGTGTAGTTGCTTATGGAACAAGGGGAAGAAGATATATTCAGGGGTTTTTATTACTTTACTATGAAGAAAGAGATGTTTCAATTATATAAGATCTAGCTTTAGGTCCCTGAGTGATGTTGTACCATAGTTAGGAAGCCACATAGGTAGCAAGGGATCTTTTTTTAACTCATGTCTCATGTATGGGTGGTGGAGATAGTTTGAGGTTTCGATGTGCTAGTTTTGTTTCATGTTTCCTGGTGTGGTGGAAAGGGACAGGAGGACCCTACCTGTAATGGTTTTAATCTCGGTAGGGGGGAATATTCCCTTCGTGGTCATAAAGAGGTGGGGTGTTTTTGTCCACTCCAAAACCCCATTGCTTGAGTGCTTTCGTGTGAAACTCTCATTATGGGTTTTCATGCATGAATAACCTTGTAGGTCTACTTCAATATTGGTTTTGTTTGGACTCATGTGGAGATGGTCATGTCCATGGGTGTGGTGAACAACATATAGTCTTTTATAGTTTGAAATTTCATTGATCAACCTCCTTATATTCAGGAATGGGTCTTATGATATTTTGTTTCGCGATGGGCCAGGATAATTGGATAAGAAGGTATGTTCTTATGGTGTAGATTCTTGCCAGGGGACTCATGTAGGAGTGATTTCAGAATAATTATTAAGTTACTTTATCAGTTCTATTGGAGAGTCTATTCGGTCCTCCCCTTGTCAGTGTCCCGGTTCTATATTAGGCAATTAATTTTACTCTTATGGTGGAGAGTCCATCTGCAACTCCCTGTGTTGGTGTTCTGGATCTGTCTCGGGTGTTAGTTTGATACATTAGTGGGGAGTCCATTCAGGTCTCCCCATATTAGTAAATCGATTATCTCATTGTTTTTGGCATGGTGGTTGGAATTCTCAGTCATAAATATCTACAACCAACATCGTTCTTGTGTAGACATTGTCATTTGAGAATACCCAATGGATTTGTGGATGTAAGGTTGTGGTATCCTCATTTGAATTCATTATTTTTTTCAGGTAAATTGGTTGATATTCTTCTTTTAGTATTTAAGGCGTTTCATTTTGGGATGTGTTTTGATTATATTTTCCCACATCTGGAATGTGGTGTAAATTTTGATTAGTGAGTGTTTTAGTTCCTTTGTTTCATAAATTTTAGGTGTTTTGGGATTTCGGTACATGAGACACATAATAGGGGAGTTCGTATTGACCACTCAAGTTATCACATAGTAATCATTTCCTATTGTTAGTTTACTTATTGTATTTTCATTCTAAACCACCATTGAACAATTAATTTGTAATTGGTATTATTTTTTATTCTGGATTTGAAGTGGCTTTTCAAGGGCAGAAAGCATTACGGTGGGGAGAATTACCAGACTAGAGTTTTCATGTTTTACTTGTTCCACCTCAGGTCGGGTTCTTGGTGGTTTTATTGGGAGTCAGGTGTGAATGTTTTGATATATGGGGGTACTATTTCGATTATATTAATTTCCTATATTTTCCCTACATTCAGTCTAGGCTCCCTGAAAATTTGGATAAAAACATCAATTTTTGAGTGGACAGAACTATGCGCATGATTTGGCCAAATGGTATTCTAAACAGTGCAGCCAAACCATACATAGTGTCCATCACATTGAAAGTGTTTTTTTAATTCCCATGTTTTCCCTTTTGGGATTAAATCTAGTGTGCCGTTTTCTTCCCTACTCTTTCTTTATAGCCATGGAAGGCTCCCCAAGCAACCTCATGCTCCTTAGGAATCCATTTATTATGGGTTTTGTTTTGGGGGGGGACTACAAGGTACTTCAAGTATGTGATTATCTATTTTATTATTCTATTTAGATATGGTTTATTCAACCTATTTGAAGTACCAAATGTCTATAAACTGGGGCTTCATACCTAGTGTTTAATTTTGAGTTTCATTGATCATTATTCTGGATTAGTGTTCATTTTTATCCCATTATCGTACCACGATGGTGTGGTTCAAATTTTTTACAATGATTTAGGGTTTTTGACAACTTTTTTCAGAGATTCCATGTGTAGGAATTATTTTATTTGATAGATTTTATTCTTAACCTTCCAACTATGTTTCATACTTATTGTGGGTGATGAGGAAATCATTTTTGAGGGAATTGGTTACGCACCTAATTTTGAACTTGCATTTTTTTCAAGAAATTTTTTGTTTTTAATGCGTAAATCTATTGTTATTATTCAATGGAATATTATAATATATGAATTTGGTTTATTAGATGTTTATATGGCTAAAAATTTACTTTTCATGTGGTATTGGGGAAAATTTGGCCTTAAAAGAGGGGTTTTGATATGATTTTGGTTTCAAAGACTTGTTTTAGTTCAAAAAATTATTTTATAAACATTGTATTTGGTTTATTGAGTTAAAAAAATGGTGTAAAAAATGTTTTCATACGGATATGGTGGTTGTATTTTCTTAAAAATAGTTAAAATAGAAATTGATTATTTGTAATCCAAAACATTTAGAGAATTTTTTATAAATTGTTAAAGTGATTTATTAAATTTTGATAAAGGTTAATGGTATGTTTTTGTCCTTTTTGTGTGTGTATATGATGTTAAAATAAATTTGAATTTGAAAAGATTATTATGTGACATCTGTGTGGGCTGGTTTTGTGTTCATGATTTTGAAATGGCATTTTCATGTGAAAATGGTATTTTATGACTTGTGGAACTTTATTGAGATGAATGAGGGAAACCCGAATATCTAGGTGAAAGGACTAGGACTATTATGCTAGTGATATAGTAGTGTTATCACCCCTATTTCAGAAAAAAATGTTTAATGATGACAACACTATCTAAATTATGATGACGATTTGGGACCACAGGAACAATAGGTTTTCCCCTCCGTGTGGAACATGAAAAAGAATGTTATTGGTTATAGTTACTTTTACACAAAGATACGAGGTACCTAGGGTCACATAACAAAATCTTTCTAAGGGGTATTCCCCTGACAAGTGATAATTGGATATATTGTACGTATTGTCGGCATAAGGTGTGTTTTCTTGGAGAATTCAGTAGCATGTGTGTGTTTATTTAAATGTGTATATTCTTCACGGTTTCCATCATGAAAATTATTATCATTTGATGATGCATCATTTAGAAATTTTTAGTATTATTTATTGTTTAAAAAACATGAATTATTTTTGTCTTAAAATTTTTATCAAAAGTATTCTCTTGTGTGGAAGACTATTGGGAATAGGCTCACACCCTAAATACACCATTGGGTATAAAAAGTGTTAAAAATGTATTTTACAGACACAAGAATGGTCCATGGTGACAGAGTTTCAGGTTGTTGACCTCTTTCCTTGGTGTGATTTTTTGGATAAGTCTTGATGGGGACTTCCCCCATCCATGGGGTGGTTCTTGGGATGTTATTTTACGATTTCACTCCCTTTTGAAGTCATAGTAATTTCATAAATTTACATAATTAAATTAATAATTTTTTAAAGGATGGTTTGGTTTAGAAAATTCAGATTCATTTTATTAAAATTTGTTTATTTTTTAATATATATAAATTATGGTTAATCATTTTTAACCTTTATTAATGATACCTGGTCACTTGTGCCAGACCGAGGGGATCAGAAATTCCCTTTCGGCCTTGCCACAGTCTGGGTCGGGTGCGAGTTAAGATGGAGACCAGATCTTGTTTGTGACATGAATCATGTTTAGTTTGATTATTACTTTGATACTGAGGTTATAGATACCCCTATGATTTTAATTTCCCTTCAATAAATTTAAATAATGTGTTTTTAATTATAGATTCGGGGCTATATGAGATTAAATAGGTTTTTTCGGTTGTTTAGAATTTTATCATGGAATTGGGGGGAATTTTACAAAACATTAAATTAAATGTGTTATTATATGATAATGCGATGAGATTGATAAAGGTTTATGGTGACTGTGTGAATTTTTTAGAAACAAATTATAATCTCTTGTGAAATATGAATGAATAGTCAGTATTACTAAATGTGGGATTTGGAAAAAGGTTTGAAATGTAATACAACACGTGAATAATGAATATTGGGAAATGACTGAATCATTTTTGTTTTATGATTTTGAAAGGTCCATGTATGTTGGAACATAATAATCGGTAGTCAATGGACTGTTTGAAATAGATTAAAAGGCTCTTTTCATAATTTATGAGAATGTTTTGACCTGATTTGACACACCTCTTAGTTAGGTTGTATGAAATAGATCTCTATATCATTTATTTGGATTATAAGACACTGAATTCCAAATAAATGGCTTGGATATTATGCTGATTTCTCTTGTAAAAAATGTTTGACCCTTATAGTAAATGGTTTGGAAACATTACAAGGGTGTTAGACGGAATTATCGGATTAGCAGTAACATGGAACCCAAAATCCAATGAGATTAATCGATTACTATTTATTGATGAAATATGTTCTCATTATTTTGTAGTTTATTATCCACTTATACATATTCATATATTTTTTTAGTCAATATATAGATTTAGACACAATTGGTGGTGGCCTATTGTGTTGTACTCACTCCATGCATAGGCCTTCATATTCACTCAAGTAGATATCATGGCTGTGTGACTAGACTAGGGTTGCGACCCTCTTATTAATACATGGTTTGGGACTTGGTATTGAACATGGAGGAGGGGAACATACTTGTTGTTTGTTCTTAAATTGGGTATTTTTAGCATGTTATTATTATATGGGTTTCCTCTGACACATGATACTACTATTAAATAACATTTTTACCAAATTTCTTTGATGAAATGTACCCAATTTTGGATTATGGTTATGCGGTGTGTGATAACCCACTACACAATGTTTATTATTGATTCTGTTTATTTCATTTTATCTTTATTATATCCTTACCCAATAAAAGTGATTATTTTTCTTCACATGTCTCTTATTAGTTCATCACTAGTATTTTTCATCCTCTACCATATGGTAAGGTTCACCTTATGTCATGTAGAGAGGATGCTAGAAAAGGATTTTCACAAGTGGTTACCTAAAAATTTTATCATATTTAGAATTTGTATAAAAATGATATGTTGTGTTAGGCCTTCATAATTATAATATTCATGGGAGTAGAAAACCAATTTTTTAGGGGGGGAACTGATGTTCCCGGGTTTTTATTGTTTTGAATGATGCTCTCTTTATACAATTGAAATGGAATTTCAACTAAGGGGATACACATATTATATAAAAATATTATTTTATGGGGTTTAACATTCCATCTCTTATTGCATGAGATTGTGTATACTTTCTTCATTTTAGGTGTAAATTTACTATTTTATCATGTATCATATTGTGAACACATGGAAAATCATATTGGTGAACATTTATTTGAAAAAAATATTGTAATGAGAAAAAAAGGATTTTCAATTTTATGTTGTTTTAAAAAAGAAGTTTCTAATAATGAGTTGAGGACTATTTTAAATTTAAATATTTTAATTAAATGGTTAAGGTTGTGTCAACCATAAAACATGTAACGTGGATTTGTGTTCCACCCATAGATAGCTGGTGGTCCAAAATAGTGAAGATTCATTGTAGTGACATAATTATTGTAATGACTGTGGGGATAATCTATATTGAGTAGATATTTTATTTCTTATTTGAACCCTATTTTATGTAATGTTGTAATCATATGTGGAGTTCCCTTAATCACGAGTTTATAAATCTATAGAGATACTTCCATGGGGATTTTCACTCTAAGGGTGATAAGGGGGACATTACAGAGAATGAGTCTTTAGTAGTGGATGAAATACCCTCATTAGTTATGAGTAATAGGGTTAAAGAGTATATAACAAATAATTTTGACCACTTTATGTACTTTATGGGTCGAGATGTTGTATGTGTGTCGATATGTATATTTTACATGACTAGTGATTTTTAGAGGGCACAACCTCTAACATTTGATTGAGAGGGTGTTCCGAAGCACCAAAGATCTAGATTGATTATCACTAGAAGATGCTAGATCACATGTAATCACCATTTGAGAAAAGTGTTAATTTGGAAACATATATGTTATGAGGACTAGGGAAGCATCAGTGGGATATTTTGGTTCAATATTAATGTTTATGCGGTTTTTCTTGGAAGGATTTTTACATGATACTATTGGAACACTATAAAACAATGACCCCGAGATATGAAACTATCTTAGAGTTTATGCATTTGACTCAAGGGAATATTTTATTAATAGATTATGTTCATCAATTTAATGATTTATAATTTTTTATCAAAGAAATACTGGGATTATTTTTCCATGATAATTTTTTTTTCGGGATTTGACGATATGTGAAATCAAGTCTTAAGTAATTATTTTCCACTTAAAGAACGTTGTTGGGGGGTGAATCATGGTCTCATATTAGAGGGGAAAAAGAATTAGGCCCCTACTGGTGGATATATTTTTCAAAATGGTCTACTATGTGACATTTCCTACTATGTAATAAAGAATCATTATGAGAACACTTACATAGGTGGTAGTGAGAAGAGTATCCACAGGAGAGGATTTTCCTCCTATGTTAGTGGTCAAGAGTTCCTATATCAATATGGAAAGCCAAGTCACATGTGAGTTACGTGCCTTAGAATAAAATAGGGGTCCCTAAATTATGATAGGATCAGACACATATAATGGTGATGTAGTAATCCTCAGTAGATGTGTATTTTGAGGTGATCTAGGATGATTCAAAGCCATGATAGGGGATCTTATACCCCATATCTCTCAGGTAGTTAGATTTAAACTAGCCAAAAAAATCGAGGTAGAGGATGTGGTATATATGGAAAAGGGTGAATCTATCATAAGATATGTCCATCACATGAGACTCATAAAAGAGCATTTTGTAGATAGACATGTTAGACTCATACATTTTATATTACTCTGAAATTTAGTGTGGAAGGATTGTTGATTTTATGATGTATTAATTTTCTATTCTATGATTGTTATTGTTTTAATTAAGATTTTTTATTATCATTATTATATATATTCTTTTTTTATTTATAGTTTGGTTCTGGAATGGAATAATTGTTTGTTTTTGTATTTTTTTACAAACTCTTCATGATGGGATTAGAGGGTATTGATATTTATAAGGAGTGGGCCCCTGAGATTTGGGGGCACCACCTTCATTGGGATGTGATCATGGTTCATTTTTTAGGTTTGAATTCATATTATGAATGGAATGGTTTGTTTCATACCAGAAGACATTTATTGTTACCATATATTGGTACATTCATATCTCATGATGGAAAAATCTACATTCATCAATGATAATTTGATATTCAGGTATGCCATACAAGACCAGTCCTTTAGTAGAAGGATGATATTCTATACCATGTTGTGATTCTTATTCAATATGATGGTGTAGAATTACCTGATGGTTTCCAACCTTTAGAATAATTGTTTCTAAATGTGTTACATGATTAGTATTTATGTTTTTCACTAGTGATAGAATTTGAGTTCATGATTGAGTTAATTCATGGATATGATCCCATTTTAATTCCACCAAACCTAATGGAACCATTTGAGCTTCATAATTTTCAGACTCAGCTACAAGTATTTTAATTTCATGGGGGTCATCCATTTGAGTTCACAAACATTGGGTTCTATGAATTTATTTTCCATGAAGGATGATAAAATTTTGTACTTTTTTGTTTATTGCTGAATTTTGAACCTATTCATGATTAATAATTACTATCATTTTATATATATTGATGATCTTATTGTTAAATTTTGAGATGTATTTTTATGCACATTGATTTATTTGATATTAGGGTATAAACAGTAGATGATGAGGCCCCCAAATATATAATAGTAGTCTTTCTTAATAATCATTATATTTTATAATGACTTTTTCATTCTATTTCGGAAAACAATCAAGCATTCTATGATTATAAAATTGATTTACCAATTCATTCACATATACATGCATCCATTTTCAGTTTTCATTTTTAATGACATGTTATTGTACTCCAACATTTTATATGATCATGTAAAACATCTAAAATTCATCCATATTACACTAAGAAAGAATATATTATACATCATGATATCGTTGTTGATTTATGTATTGTAATGTTATATTTCAAGGTAATAAAATCTCCAAATAATGTTTTCCAATAGACCCAAGAAGGTTTGTGAGGTTATATCTATGGAGTAGGCCATTAATATATATGATATTGGATGAATTTTTGGGTTATTGAGTTATAGAAGTAGGTTCATAAAAGGATTTTCTTAATTGAAAGCACCACTCTGAGGACAAACAATGAATGGAAAAATGTTTTAGTTTTAGTCATGTGAGAATAATTCCCAAGAAGTAAACATAATTTTACAACCACTATAATTTTTATCTTACTAGATCCATATAAATATTATATTTTGTATTTTTGAGGAATATGATATCAAACATGGGAAATTTTGATATAGAGAGATTGATTCACGGCATATGAATCACAAAATATGAGTACAAATGAATGAAAGTATCCCACATATGATTATGAATAATCCAAATTAGTTCACACCTTAATATTTTAGGGGAATCATGTCATAGGTGAGAGGATTATTTTTAATGATGACTATAAGAGCATTAAGTATATCTTTTCATTTCATGATCTAAATAATTATCAAGAAATTTTTTTGATTAAAAGAAATATTTTTACCCTAATATAGAACAAAAATTTATAAAGGAAATAGTGTTGTTGATGATTAGATCAATACGACATTGACTAAACCTCATTAAGAATCTTGTTTTGAGAAATATATAGTGGACTTGTTTACTTAGATATATATATATGTTAAAGAGGAGTGAGAAAAAGATGATCCTCATGTATTTGTCAATTTTTTCCAATTATCTTTTCTAGATCATGTTTTAGAAATATGAGGATCCATAATTCCTTGTGATGAGGGACACATTTGATTGTGTTGGGAGTCCCTCTAGAATTACATTCGATAAAAATGAGATTATCAATGTTCATGGTCACATATGTGTGCTAACATGTATTTGAGAAGAGCTTATGCCTAATTTTTATTCAATTAACTTTGTTCCATAGCCTATTTTAATGAAAAATATCCATGATAATCATAGATAGTATTGGTCTCTAAGAATTAAGAATGTTATTACAAGTACTAAAACATGATGATTCACCTGTTAGTAGGTGAAGGCTAATTATCAATAGATGAATAGTATTTTATAATAGTTTCCCATTCATAAATGGAAGTTGGAAAATAATACCACAGATTTCCAGGGGGTTTTAAATATTAATCCTCCTATGATTTATGTGATATGTATAATTTTTGGAATGGTTGACAATGATATCCCATATATTGATGATTCTTTAGACTTTATCTTTCAATTAGTTTGGTGACTTTTATGTCTAACAAATACTGAATTTACATGTGCTAACTGGGGTATAATTTCTAATAGATATCCCTATTTTACATATCTATATTTTTAACCTAGTATTTTATACTCATGTTCTTTGGAGGAATTTACCCACAAATAAGAATATATATAATAAGATAATTATATTCAATAGTTAGAGGAAATGTTGAGAGAAAACACCATTTATTTTTATAGAACATGGGATAAGAAGGTAGCTCTTTTTAAGTTAACCTATATTAAATTTTATCAGTATACAATTTTAATATAACCATAAAAGGAACTCTTTGGATGGTCATGTTTTTCATCATTATTCTAGATTGAAGTTGTTGAGTTAGAGTTTTTTGGGATGAGTCACTTGTAGGTGTTGTCAGAGACAAATTAATTGATTAGGAAGTGTATGTATAGAGCCTATATTAGTCAAAATTCATATTGTAATTGAAATTTTAAACCCCTTTATTTTAGAGTGGTGGATTGTGTCTTCATTAATGGATTACTGATATTGAGTCGCTAAATGATTCCAAAGTAGATTATTTTGGTGCACAAGTATGTCTGGTCCATCTAGTTTGTGGAGAGTATCAATTTTGAAGCATATTGATTGACTCTTACACTATGGTGTGAAACAATTCATGATGTTTTTAAAAATCTAGGATTCATAAGTGTATGATCGAAATAATGATGTAGATTCTCTATATACAAGATGGGGGGAGGGGTGAATTGTACTCTTTAAAAAATCCATTGGAACCTTTAATGTTGGTTACAAATAACTATGTTTTCCTTAGACAAATAAAGATCTAGGGTTAACAAGGTTAAACTAAGCAGATTCATAACAACTCTAACACAAATTGTAGAATTGGAACTAGGATTTACAATATGAGATTCTACCTTAAAGCATATAGAATCTAAACTACTCAGAGTACATGTGTAAGGAAAGATAAGAAGGTTATACTTTCCTTATAATACAAATGTGCAGTGGAAAAACAAGAAGTAAAACTACTAGTAAGAAGACATAAGTCTTTTAAGCCAATGAGAAGGGTATCCAACAAACATGGATAAAGGTCCCTTGATTTATACTTTCATGCAAATCTGTCTTATCCACACCAGGGTAATCCCTCAATACAAAGATCAAAATATCTGTCTTGATGTCCCCGCAAACCCTCAACATCAAGGTAGTTGGAACCTCTGTCTTCCTCACCAAGGAAGCCCTCGAACATCAAGGTAGTCAGCACCTATGTCTTCATATCCCCAGAAGTCCACGAAGGTAATCACCAACATTCGGAGTCGCACAAAGCAATCTGAATGAGTAGTTCATTACTCACAAGGCATGAAAATGATTCTCTCTCTAGAAATCAACTTAGCAGCATGTGGTCTCTAGATCGATTAACCTCTTTCATCTATCACTCTTATGTTATGAGATTTTTCTAATGAGCTCATATTTATAGGAAAATTTCCAACAGTCGGCTCCCTCCTCCAACAGTCATATTTTCCATGAAATTCGGAGAGACCTGTACCTGTGTAACTCAGCCAACTGTTAATTAGAAACAGAATAGACAACATCATTTTATAATAAACCATGTATAAATGAATGCATGACATCGTTTTGAAATGAAGAAAATGTATGAAAAATCTTATCAATATTTCGGAGTGTAAGAAAATTAAAGGTTCGGAATCTAATAAAAATTAAATTCAGAGTCTATGTTAAGAAATGTTCGGAATCTGTTTTATAGGGATTCAGAGTCTGGTTTTACCAGATATTGGAATCTAAACATGTTGAGTTCAGATTCAAACCAGTAAGTAGTTCGGAATTGAGTTACTTAAAAGTTCAGAGTCGAACTACTTAAGAGTTCGAAGTCGAACTATTTAAGAGTTCAGAGTCAAACTACATTAGAGTTCGGAGTCGAACTACTTATGAGTTCATAGTCAAACTACTTAAGAGTTCGGAATCAAACTACATATCATTTCGGAGTTGAACTACTTAATAGTTCAGAGTCAAACTAATTAAGAGTTTGGAGTTGAACTACTTAAGAGTTCGTAGTCTAGAACTCAGATCCTTAAAACAGAATACTCCAAAACTAATCCTTATATGATTCCTGGATTTTTGTTAACAATCTGGTTTTTACAATTAAGAAAAATATTTCTATGTAAGAAACTCAAGGTTAGGATAAATTTCATTATGGAGGAACACCATATATTTTCTTAAGTATATGGTGTTTGTGATTTTCAAAACATGAAGGAATGGAAAAGTCATAAGGAAAATCTTATTCACTCAACAATCTCCCCCTTTTTGGAAAGCACAAACATCATTGCGAAAAAGAATATAAGGACTCTGAAAAAAATTTCCTTAGACTTTGAAATTAAAACTTATCTATCATTGTTCTTGAATGAATGTGAATAAAACTATCACCCCCTTAGGCATTGAAAATCTAAGGATTATATTCTGAATTTTTAGAGTGGTGTTTTCATTATTATGGGAATGAAAAAGTTCGAAAAGAAGATCCTAAGATAAACTCCCCCTTAGTTTGGGATGGATCCTTGGATTAGAATTTTTCATTCTCACTCTTTTGAGTAGTTATTATCCTTCGCCCACTTTGTGATTTTCAAAATGAATTAAATACAATTGAAAGAATTAAATTACCTACAAAATTTGATCAAAAAATCACAAGATACAAACAACTAAACATTCATTAGAATTGAACACATTTTTACAAGGAAAGACAAATCAAACAAAAGATTTGAGTGGAGTCATTTGTCTTCCTTTTCTATTGGGATCTGCTTTTTCAACAATACATTGAAATTATATAGATATCTTTGATCTTCCTATGATTTCTTCTCCACGGTTGAGATCATTTACCCTTGATCTTTTAATGCTTCTGCCTGAGCTCTCAAAGATTCTTCTTGCATCTTGACCAACTCATCTTGCTGACCGACTCTCTTCTCAAGCTCGATCCGAAGATTTCTATCATTTATAAGATTTTGAGCCAGATAATTTTCCTTGTAATTTAGTTCCTTCACTTCTTGATTCTGGGAAGAATGCTCAATAATCAATTCATCTTGAATATTTTAATCTTTTTATCCTCTATGTCAAAAGCTTCTTTCACATAATTCTCAAAGTTATCCAACACAGCCAAGTCTTCTTCAACTCTCATAGACGACTAAGTTACCTTAATTAAGGACTTCCTATACACATCATAATCGATAAGAAAACTTTTCTATTCAGATTCCAACTTTACAAACTTGTCCATGACCATGGATAAAGAATCTGATTTCTGATTCATAAATTGATGCAGCATCTGGCATCTGAAATCTATTGTTTGAAAAATCGGAATGGGGTCCACCAACATCCTTAGATATTGTACCACAAAATAATGCCCATTAGAAGATGATTTTGAATCCGAAACTTTTCTTGTAGAGTGGTCTTCTTCACCTTGCACCAACATCTTTCTAGAGGTACCACCAACCTCTTTCTTTATGATGACATCTTTTATAGGTGTTTCCAAGAGAGATTTCTTCCCCTTATCAGCTATCAGACCAGGTTCCTTATTAAGGAATTCTTCCTCGGATTCAGATACTTGAACAATCTAGACTTCATCTAGTTTTTGTTTTTCTTTTCCTTACTCAAGAAAATTCCTTTCATAAGATTCTTCCTCGTCATACAAAACATTATGTTCTTCTTCTTCTTTTTGTTTCTTGCTAGTTTCCTCATCTCCCATTCCTGGAGTAACTAACATTACGGAATAATACTTATCATTATATTATTCTACTTTCTTTATCAAGTCATTAAAATATTCACTTTCTTCTTCTTCTTCTTCCTCAACATCTTCCTCAACTTCTTCATCAACTTCTTCTTCAACTTCTTCCTAAACTTATACTTCTTCAGCAACTTCTTTTTCGGCCTCTTTAAATACTTCTTTCCACATGGCCTTTTCTTGAGTGACATAATTCTTTGTTGGAGTTACTATTAAAGATGGTTCAACACCAAAAGTATCCAGAATGGGCAGAATTCCGGAAGCCAACTCTGTATCGTTCAACAATAATCACACCACTTCAGCTTCAGATATCTTCTTTTTCATTTTCTTCTACTTTTCATATTTCTCTAGTTCATCCGCAACTTTTTCTCTTAAGGCTTTACCCTCTGCAGGGTCCAATCTGAAATTTGGATCCCCTTCCTTCCTCTTTTCTTTATCTTCCCTCCACTTGGCTGCCACTTCATCCGTATATGTTTTCTGCTTCTTCAGCTTGGGAGGCACATATTGAGTTCCCTTAGCATGGGGATTTTTATCATCAGCAACAACTTCCTTATCCTTTCTCTTCCTCCTTTTCTTTTTGGAAGGTTCCAGATTCTATGATTCCTTCTGATTTGCTTCATCCTCTTCCACAGAAAGAGGGTAAAATTCACGAGATTCATTGGAAAACCCCATCTTCATCCTCTGGAGGGTATCATCACTGACTAGCATGAGCTTTCAATTCTGGATCATCGATTTGCATGCAACCGTGAAGGATTCTAAGAACCAAACTATCATCGTATAATGGAAGGCAGGAAACATGATAATCTGAGCTCTTAAATTTCCTTCTTTGATATTCTTGATCGTAACCAATACATGCCTTATCAGATCTATCCTTCTTATATTTACCAAAAAATCTAGGACTTATATATCACTTTTATTCAGATTGTCTTTATCACCTATTCTCAGAACTAAAAATCCTTGCACCCAAAGCTGAAAATTCTATTGTTCTGAGTGAGATGAAAAATCATGATAGTTGAATCATCTTTAAGACCAAGACACATCAGTGATTTCTCCTTGTTGAAACTTACATTCACATCGGGATGTTTGTGAGAACAAAATTCATCTTCTCCTTCATATAACAAACAATCCAAGCTTGAGGAAATGGTGTAGGAATGCTTATAATTCATCCAATAAGACTTGAAAGAAAACCACTCTCTGCCATCTTCCATCAGTAAGGAAACATACTCATAGAACTCGATCAGTAAATCAGTGAAAACTGGATCTTGTTTATCTGAATTTTCTACACATACATCATCCCATCCATATAGCTCTATATTATTTGAAATAAGTGAATCAAGCTTAGAGAAATATAGATGACCTAAACTTTCTCTAAAGACTAACCACTTAGATATTGGTTTCACAGTCAACATATCTTTATATGTTGCTTCAACAGACATTCAGAGTGAATGAAACTGAATGATTCAGATCAGATTTGCATAGTTCGGATCTGACCTTAATAAGAGCAGCAGAGTTTCGAGACGCAAAAACGTGAAAACCGATGTTGGACTAGTCTCAGGGTCCCCTTTATATAGGCAATGGATGTGACATTTGGTCTTCCAAAAGCCATCTAATAGTTGAAATAGCATTAATCTGATCTAACGGTTGAGAACAATCCTGCAAGAAAAACATGACTCCTATATTTTGATGTTTTTAAAGAAAACATTCAGATTTGATGAAAAAACTAGAATCCGATCATTTAAAGGATTTCGAAAACACCAGAAAGAAAAATTTGATTACAAAACAATAATTAAGGAAATCATATCTTTTGGATTGGCTAGAAACATAGTTCGTAATTTGTAAAATTAATCTTGTAGAAAAATAAATTCAAAAACAGCTTCATTACAAAGGTTTCAGTACGAAAATCTCATTATGAAATCTCTAGCCCGAAACTCACCATTTCAGATGATCCATTACGAAAATCTCATTACGAAAACACCAGTCCAAAAATCTCCATTCTGGAAGTTCTTGTTCTGATAATTTCAATCCTAAAAATTCCAGTTCCGGAAAATCCAATTCCGGAAATTTTAGGTTCAGAAATATCTATTCCTAAAACTTTTGTTCCTAAAGGTATGAAAAACTAGTTACGAAAAAAATGGTTAGACAAATTTTAAAAAACAGATTCCAAAAAAAATCATACTAACATTCAAATGTACTCCCCTTATGGGAAAGAGTTTATTATTGTTTAGATAATTGTTCAAAAAGAAGTTAATGAAGAATGATTAACTTACGGTTATCATTCCAAACATTTGTTTAATATATTCAAATCTATCGAAGGGTAATGCTTTTGTGAAAATATGAGCAAGTTGATCTTGCGTTCCAATAAATTGAAGAATGATATCTCCTTTAAGTGTGTGATCCCTATGAAAGTGATGCCAAATATCTATGTGTTTTTCATGAGAGTGATGTGCATGGTTCTTACTAAGGGCAATGGCACTTGTGTTATCACACAAAATTTGATTCTTGGTAAAACACAGGCCATAGTCTGTGAGTGTGTGTTGCATCCAAAACACTTGAGCACAACAACTTCCAGCTGATACATATTCAGCTTCAGTAGTGGAAGGTGCTACAGAATGTTTCTTCTTTCACGACCAAGAAACTAATGAATCTCCTATGAAATGAATAGTTCTGTATGTACTCTTTCTATCTCTTCTACATCAACCAAATTCAGCATCAGTAATGTTTTTTAGAACATAATAATTTATAGAAGTATAAAATAATCCTAGTTCCATGGTTCCTTTAATGTAGTGAAAAATTCTTTTTACTACCTTTAAGTGAGATTCCATAGGATAAGATTGATATCTTGCACATAAGCATACTGAGAACATTATGTCTGGTGGACTAGCTGTTAGGTAATGTAAACTTCCTATCATAATTCTAAAGGATGTTTGATCTACTGGTTTCCCAGCTTCATCAAGATCTATAGAGTTTGATGTACTAATAGGAGTACTTATTCTTTAAGTATTTTCATAACCATGCGTTTTGAGAAGATCTTTATTATAATTATATTTAGAATTGTAGGTTCCTTCTGGTTTTTGGGAAATTTGAAAACCATGAAAAAATGTTAACTCACCCATCATACTCATTTCAAACTCAGATTTCATTAGATTTGTAAAAGAATCAGTTAAATATTGCTAAGTTGAACCAAATATTGTGTCATGAACATAAATTTTAACAATCAAAACATTTTTCTTATTTTATTTATAAAAAGGGTTGGATATTCATTTCTCATAACATAGTTATTTTGAAACAAAAATCCAGTGAGTCTATCATACCAGGCTTGTGGGGTTTTCTTAAGACCATACATAGCTTTGGTATGTCTAAAAACATGATCTGGAAGTTTTGTATCTTCAAAGCCAGGAGGTTGTACAACAAAAACATCCTCTTGAACATAACCGTTAAGAAAATCACATTTCACATCCATTTGAAAAAGTTTAAAATTAATTAATGCTGCAAAGGCATGTAGAATATGGATAGATTCAAGTCTAGCTACTAGAGAATAGGTTTTTTCATAACCTATTCCCTCTTGATGATTACAGCCTTTAGGAACAAGTCTAGCTTTATTTCTTACTATGACTCCATTTTTATCACACTTTATGAAGACCCACTTTACTCCAATAACAGAAGTTTCCTTAGGTCATTCAACCAAAGTCCATACTTTGTTCCTTTCAAATTCATTTAGTTCATCTTGCATAGCTTTGATCCAACCATCATCACCTAAAGATTCATCAGTGATTTTTGATTCTAACTGGGAAAGAAATGCTAATTGTTCTATTTCATTTCATAAGGAACTTCTAGTCCTTATAGGTTGATTTACATCAACAATGATACTATCACTGGGATGATTCTTAAGAAACGCCTGATTTGGGTTTTATAAAGCCTGTTCGTCAACATAGGGTAGAATATCTTCTGGGGTAAACGTTTCAGACGTATCTTCTTGAAAATTTAACTTATCAGAATGTTATTCTATCAAAGGTTGATAATCAGTTTTTTAAAACACATCCAATGATGTAGATTTGGATGGTTTTAAAAAAAAGGATCAGACTCATAAATTTTTATGTGCATTGTTTCTTCAATAGTACGAGTATTTTTATTGAAAACTCTATATGCCATAGAAGTTGTGGAGTAGCCTAAGAAAATTTCTTCATCAGATTTTGGTGTAAATTTATGTATATTTTCTATAGTATTAATAATGAATACTTTGAAACCCAAAACCTTGAAGTAGGAAAGTCTTGGTTTTCTATCGTTCTATAGCTCATATAGAGTTTTATTAAGAAAAGGTCTAATCAAAACTCAATTTATAGTATTTCAAGCAGTACTTACAGCTTCAACCCGGAAATGTCTAGCTATAGAATATTTACTCAACATGGTTCTTGTTATCTCTTGAAGAATTCTATTTCTTCATTCAACTACACCATTCTGTTGAGGAGTTCTAGGTGCTGAAAATTTTTGAGTAATACCTTTTCTACTACAAAAAGGTTCAAAATCAGAATTATAAAATTTTCATCCATGGTCACTATGAATAGTTTTCAATGGAATATTTTTCCAATTTTTAAATTGTTCACTAAAACTTTTGAAATAGGAAAAAGATTTAGACTTCTTTGTAAGAATATAGACCCATGTAAATCTATTATAATCATCAACTAGAACAAACACATAGTATTTGCCTCCAATACTTCCAGTTTGTGTTGGACCAAAAATATCCATGTGCACTAACTATAATGCATCAATTATTGAGACTTCACCAATTGATTTAAAACTAGATTTCTGTTGGTTTCCATATTGACAAGGATCAAAAACTATATAATAAACAAAGCTAAGCTCTGGTAGATCCTTAACTAGTTGCTTCTTAGAGAGTTTATATAAGTTCATAAGGTTATAGTGACCTAGTCTTCTATTACATCACTAAGAATGGTCTTCCATTGCATATAGGCAAGTTAAATCTTGGTTCTTGAGGTCTTCTAAGTTTAATGTGCAAACATTCTCTTACCTATTGGTAGAGAGAATAAATTCTTCCTTGTAATTGTGTACTAATCATTTATCATTCCTAAAATTCACAAGATACCCTTCATCACATAACTGACTTATTCTAATAATGTTGTGCTTAAGACCCAAAACAAATAAAACATATGAAATCCAGTTTTTACCAAGAAAAACAATATTATAAATACCAACATTTTCTCCCTCTTCATTGTATCCAAATGTTACCTTTCCTCCATTCGTTTTAATAATCTTTTCAAAATAGCTTTTGTTACCAGTCATATTCCAGGAACATCCACTATCCATGTACCATGTATTGTTGTAGGTACTTACTTTTTTTCCCTTAATATAAGATAAGAATTAGACTTTCGGAATCCAAAATTCCTTGGATTTGAGATTTCCAGACTACAAAATTTCAGGAACCCACATCTTCTTTGAAAAATATGCTTTAAGAAAACCTATAGATTGGGTTTTATTTAAAGAGCATTTCTTTTCCCAGTGGCCACCATATTGACACTTTGTAAAAAATGGGCCACTTTTTGGAACAAAATAGTTGTCAATAAAAATTGTTTTTTCATGGGTATAACCAAATCCGGATTTGTTTCATAAAGGTTGTATTGGAGAATACAATTTATCAATGTTTTCTTTACCATGGTTAATTTTTGATAAACACTTCGTTAAAGAAAAAATTTCAGACTTGAGTTTTATAACAATGTTTTTATCTTAAAATCATTGGATTTAGAACTATATATAAGCTCAAATATAATTTCCTTAGAAATTATGTTTTATAGTTATTTATAATATTTTTTCTTCTCAGAAGATACTTCTTCATGATTTTTTGAAATATTTACAAAAGAAGCATTTTTTCTATCAAGATCTTTAGAAAGGTCTGATATGTATTTTGTAAGAATACAATTCCTAGAGTTTTAATTATCATGTTTTTATTGAGTTTATAATTATCAATCTATAGATGTTCAGAAAACCTAGAAACTTCATCATAGGTAGGTAAAGTATTTTCTTCATAAGAAGAGGATTCTTCCTAAGAAGAGTTATAATAATTTTTATCATTGGAATATAATGAAACATTGGTCAATGATTCAGAATTTTGTACATTAGCCATAAAAAATGATTGTTAATGGGTAATCTGGCTATAATACCAAGATTCTTATGTCTTAAAGATTCATAATCAGATGATTCATCTAAAAAGTCACCACCACTGGCACTCTATGTGTCATTTTCTTTCAAGACTTTCATATCTTCGGCTTTATAATACTTCTTTCTATTCTTCTCAGGATTCCTTTCATTCTTTTCTTCTTTTTGAGCAATGGACAATCTGGTCTGATATGTCCAGCTCTATTGCATTAATAGCAAGTGGCGTCTCCATCTTTCTTGTCTTTCCTTTCCTTTTTCTTATATTTGTATTGAAAATTTATCTGGCCAGCTATCATGTTCATCCTTCAAGCAAGATTTTCGTACTCATTTTCTGAGATTTCACATTCACTAGAATCTGATTGAATAACCATCTTCTTAGACTTGGATATGGTTACTATCTCTGGAGTCTTAGCTTTCATATGAATTGATGTTGTTGTAAAACCAACAGTACCATTCCCATTCTTCTTCTTGACGTTGCCAGCATCTCTCTTCATTCTTGTTTCATGTTGGAGAAGATTTCCAAATAGCTCATCAAGAGAAATTCGAGTGTCTTTCCTATTCTCATCTATATATATTCTCTTTGATTCTCACTCATTGGGAATAATATCAATTATCTTATCCACAAGGGCTTCATCATCTAAACCTTTTTCTCCTATAGACTATAAGCTGTTGACTATAGTCATAAATCTTTATTGAATATTACAGATTTGTTCACCATCTGGAAAATTGAATTCATGGTATTCAGCTCTAAGCATAGCACTCCTAGTCTCAATCACCTTATAAGTACCAAGGTGTGTAACCTCTAACTTCTTTCAGATACAATTAAATGCTTCACAAGAAGAAATTTGGCTATATATATGCATCTAGTCATTGAACATATTAGAGTATTTCTTACCTTATAATTGAGTTGATACTCTTGCTTTTCCTGGTTAGTGAAAGTTCTAACTGCCTTATTAGGAATTTTATAATCTCCAGTAATCATAACAGAGTTTTCTACTCAAGTATTTATAACAAAAGTCTTTATTCGATCTCTCCATTACTCATAGTCATTACCATCAAATATTTTTTGTCTTGTAGGATTTAGATTGTCAATAAAACCAACATTTACTCCTTCCATTTTAATAAAAACTTGACAACCAAACTATTTAGTAGACACAGTTCGTAACCAAAAAGTTTGGATTGAAAAAGTTCTGAATGAAAATGTTTGGAATGAAAAGTTTGGAATGAAAAAATCCGTAATGACAAAATTCATAATGAAAAACTTCGGAATGAAAATGTTTGGAATGAAAAAATTTGGAATGAAATAGTTCGGAATGAAAAACATATACATGAGTATAAGTATTTCAGAAACCTCTATGATACCAATTGCAGGATCGAAATAATGATGTAGATGCTCAATATACAAGAGAGGGGGTGAATTGTACACTTTAAAAAAATCCTTTTGAAACATTAAAGTTGGTTACAGATAACAATGTCTTCCGTAGACAAGGAAATATCTATGTTTAACAAGGTGAAACTAAGAAGATTCACAACACCTCTAACAAAAATTGTAGAATTGGAACTAAGGTTTACCATATGATATTTCTACCTTAATGCGTATAGAATCTAAACTAATCAGAGTAAAAGTGTAAGGAAATATATGAAGGTTATACTTTCCTTACAATACAAAAGTGCAGTGGAAAAACAAGTAGTAAAACTACTAGTAACAAGATATAAGTCTTTTAACCAAAAGAGAAGTGTATCCAACAACCTTGGATAAAGGTACCTTGATTTATACATTCTTTCAAGTCTGTCTTACCCACACTAGGGTAAGCCCTCGATAGGAAGATCATAATCTCTATCTTGCTATCCCTGCAAGCCCTCAACTTCAAGGTAGTTGGAACCTCTATCTTCCTCAGCAAGGAAGCCCTCGAACATCAAGGTAGTCGGGTCCTCTGTCTTCCTATCCTCGGAAGTCCACATATGTAATAACCAACATTCATGGCCACACAAAGCAATCTGAATGAGCAGTTTAGTACGCACAAATCATTAAAAATATTCTCTCTCTAGAAATCACCTTAGCAGCGTGTGGTCTCTAGATCGATTAACCTCTTTTATCTATCACACATATGTTATGAGCTCATTCGAATGAGATCCTATATATAGGAAAATTTCCAACAGTCGGCTCCCTCCTCCAACGGTCATATTTTCAATGAAATTCGGAGGGACATGTACATGTGTAACATAGCCAATGGTTAATTAGAAACATAATAGATGACATCGTTTTATAACAAAACCATGTATAACTGAATGCATGACATCATTTTGAAATGAAGCAATTGTAATAAAAAGATTATAAATATTTCGGACTGTAAGAAAATTAAATGTTCATAGTCTAATCAAAATGAAATTTGGAGTCTATGTTATGAAATGTTTGGAATCTGTTTTATAGGGATTCAGAGTCTGGTTTTACCAGATATTGGAATCTGAACTTAATGAGTTTAGATTCGAACCCGTAAGTAGTTCGGAGTCGAACTACTTAACAGTTCGGATTCGAACTACATAAGTGTTCGGAGTTGAACTATTTAAGAGTTCGGAGTCAAACTACTTAAGATTTCATAGTCGAACTACTTAAGTGTTCGTAGTCGAACTAATTAAGAGTTCGGAGTCGAACTACATATGAGTTCAGATTCAAACTACTTAAGAGTTTGGAGTCGAACTACATAACAGTTTGGAGTTGATCTACTTCAGAGTTCAGAGTCGAACTACTTAAGAGTTTGGAGTCTAGAATTTGGATCCTTAAAACAGAATACTCCAAAACTTATCATTATATGATTCCCAGATTTCGGTTAATAATCCGGTATTTAAAATGAATTAAAATATTGCAATACATAAGAAACTCTTGGTTAGGATAAATTTTCTTATGGAGGTAAAACATATATTTTCTTATGTATAAGGTGTTTCTGATTTTAAAAACAAGAAGGAATGGAAAATTTATAAGTAAAATCTTATTGACTCAATAATAAATATTATTTAAACTCTTCTCTTGTTATTGAAATTTATTTGGTTCATCTTGGGGTCGATGCATCCATTTATGCGCATCTTGTTCATATTATGGAACATAGTGGGAAAACACTTTAGGGTAAGACCATATTTCTGGTCACATTGTTGTGGTTGCATGATTGTGATTTGGTGAATACATGGGATAGGTTATAAGATATTCCGAGTCATTTTACAAAACATTTTACCTTGGTGGATTAGTGATGATGATGACTACAACATGCTGATGATAGGTTATGTGGGGATGGTCGTATCATCCATATATTTTATGTGGAATGTTTTTTTTATAATTATTTTAAATATTATTATAGAATGATTCCTAGAAATATTGAGTAATTGGGAGTTTCTCAAGGGTTCATATCAAGGAAAATAGGGAGTAAAGAGCATACAATTCATGGTTCATGGTTAGCACACAATTACTGTTATCTGTTCTGGTCAACCATTTTATGAGTATTAGGGGTGGTTCATGGTTTAAAATGAGGTGGCCTGAAAAATATTCATGGTTTTCCTAAAGCCCTTAAAATGACTCCCATATGGTTTTTATAAAATTCTCAGTGAAATAAATAATTGTTCGACGTTTATCCCCATTAAATAAAGGATTTATCATGCTTTACTATATGTTTTAAAAACTGTGTGACTAAACCATGTGCCTCCATGAAAGCATAATTTTATGATTTTCACTCATTATATTAAATCAAACTCCAATTATTTTAAACATAATTTCACTAATAAAATCTAAAGGTGAAAAATATCAATGTTCTCTTCCAAGTTTGATTGTCTATCAGTTCTTGGGATTTCGAACTATCATTTCAGGTGATTTGGATCCTCAGATAAGTTTACAAGTCTATTCTTCTAAATTTCAGGAAATATTAATAGATTCATTTTTCATCTTATTCTAATTCTCACATGACCTATTTCTAATAAAATCATTACATTTGTGATTGAATACATTCGATCTTTCATCAAAGGCTAGTTTTGGATAATTGGTTCTCTACAATCATACGGTATGTGGTATATAATATTTTTATCATAATTTATATGTTTTTATGTTTATGCGTTATGTACTATTTCCACTCAATCCTTAAAATTAATTTTTGGACTAAAAAAATATATTAGCAACA
Organism: Viscum album; assembly: GCA_963277665.1. Classification (NCBI taxonomy): domain Eukaryota; kingdom Viridiplantae; phylum Streptophyta; class Magnoliopsida; order Santalales; family Viscaceae; genus Viscum; species Viscum album. The sequence continues at coordinate 406,487,820 of OY728128.1, read as the reverse complement.
TAAATCATCATTGATACCCTCCCTAAATCTCGTATGTTCATAGGATGAATATGATATTAGGCCTATGGATATTGTTGGAGTGTAAAAATATCATAAAAAATGGTAAAAATGGATATAGATGATATAGTAAAGGGATAAAGAGGATAAAATATTTATACAGGTTTTTGGGTATGTTACAATCGCATTTGGGATTGTTGAACAATACATGAAATTAAATGTGTTATGCAACGATGAAAGGAATTTATGAAAAAAAATTAAAGGAGATTTTTTTATTTTTAAACACACTAAAAAAATGATTAGTTGTTGTTGAATATTAATGAATAATATAATGGTTTAATATCTAATTTATGAAAAATGGTTTAAATATGGAAGACAATTTGGGTAATGAATAATGGAAATGGAGGTGCACTCTTGTTGTTTTAAGGTGATAAAATGTTTTAGTACGATGGACCACATAAATTGGTTTCTAAGGAATTGGATGATGATATTAGGCATGGGGAACCACATCATTGATTATAATTTCCATAAATAATGAATCATGCCCCTTGGTTAACAAGCTGAATATAGATCTCCTTATCCCTTATTGGTATTATTGGACCTGGTGCTCTATATATCAGTCACGGATATTTGGACAAATTCCCTTTGTGTATATTTTTTTACCACTATAATAAATGTATCAGATAAAATTTACTTGATAATTTTGGTTTAATTATATCATGAATCACATGGATCATTAAGTCTATTGTGGTTAATTGATTACTATTTATTTTAGAGGCATGTTCTCATTATTTAACTATTAATTATCCCATTATATGTTGATATAAAATATTTTTTAGACTAGATATATATTTAGACACCTTAGGAATTGGCCCACTGAGTTTTACCATGTCCCTTCTAATTACACCATTTGCGACGAAATAGATTTCATGGTTTAATTCATATACAATTAAATGTTCTTTTTAATAAATGGATGATTTGGGACATGGGAAGGAGCATGGATGAGGTGAATGGACATGAAGTTGGGACTGGTTTTTTGGATTTTTACTATAATTTTATATTTTGTGTTTCCATTAAAATATGTCCCCTAAATGATATGTCTTGTTTACTATATTGGTTTGGGAGAATGTACAAAATTTTGGGTTCTGGTTATGAGATATGATATTACGCATTGGTCATTGTTTATTATTGCCTCTCATTATTTCTTATTATTTATATTGTTTCATTACTATGGTAAAGATGGTGTAGTCCCCTATTATCTTAGTAGGCCCTCTCTGATAATTGAAAATCTCTAGGGTATATAGTGGTGTCCTTAGGGAAATATTTTGAACATGTTAACTATATGTTTGAGTGAGGTGGGTCAGGAAGTTAGAATTATTTTATAACTAGTTTTTTGTCAATAGGTTAATTATTCTATGTATTTTAATAGATGTATGATGGTCATAATGTTCTTTTATAATTCATATATATGGATAGATTTATGTGATCAGGGAGTCAATAATTAGATAACCCTCTAATTGATTATTTTATCTTTTATATCACATGATATAATTATGTTTTAAAAAATGGTTAGTTAAATCAATCTTCTAGATTATTTGAAATAGGTGGTTAACCATGTATATTATGATATGAATTTCTCATTAGTTATCCTTAACATAGGATTATTATATCCAATAATTAAGTATATCCATCAATTTGATATCATGTTATATTCTTATGTCATTCCAAATTCCTATTTAGTATCACCATAGTATATGATTATTGTTTTGTGAAAATATATTTATATATAATTATAAGTGATTTGTATTCTTGATAATCCTTATATAGTTTTAGACAATGATATATGTTTATGTTATCTTATCACATTTTCACATCATATAATTTCATTATTTTAATTGATTAATTATTATATAACTCAAATAACTAGGTTAATTATTCATTTGCGATGTAATGATACATTTCATATGACTCATTGATATTATTTTACCCATTATGTAGTAATTTATATCCGTCTTGTTCTTATGTTTCCCCAATTTACCAAAAATAACATAGGTAATAGTATTTCTATATGATTACAATATGAGAATAATTTAATGGAATAAATGTATATTATTCATAGATATAATATTGAAATTTAACTTATATACAAGGATAGAAAATGATCAGGACATGGTATTGTTTCTTAATATTGTTTTAATATATATAATGATCATAAATAATGCATGTTATATCGATATATTAGTTGCAATCAATAAATCAGTGCCAATTTTTTTTTTGCTGAAGATTATAATGTGAGTGAATGGTGGAACTTCACTTATAATAATTCAACGTTGATGTTAGCTAGGATTTGTTGACACCTTATAAATCTTTTTATATACATATCAATGGTGTGCATCCATTTAAAATCTATAAAGCCATAATGAATGATATTTTTCTCAATGTGATCAATAACACTAGTTATAATGTAAAAATTTATAATTGGAATAATAACTCAAGTTCACTATAAAGAAAAGTATTTTTCTTTTCAATTTTGGAAAACTATTTCATGTAAATAAAATTTCTAGATATTTTTTTTGGAAAAAATTTAAGGTTATTTTTTATCTGTCATTTATGAAAATATATTACATATATTCATTTGAATTTAATTTTATATAATAATTGGTTATTCATATTATTTTAATCCAAATATTGTTATTCTATTCTCTAATACAAAATTCATGAAATTTTATGAAAACCCATCTTGAACCATTTCAATATATTTGAAGCTGAAAAAAATCTATATTTCATGTAAAGTTATTTAGTAAATTGAGGAAGTGTCTTTTGACTACACTTATTTATTATGAACATATTTTACCCATTTCACATGTAAAGCATATTTAAACATGTATTTTTTCATCATCTATTATGTACTAAATTTTCTCCATCAAAATAATATCACCCATTCTTGTACATTACCTAATATATTTCTATTTAGTTTAATTCATTAATTGATATAATTATTATTTATATTTTACTATGGTATAATAATGTACTTTAACAATTTTTGAATGATATTTTGAACATTTCATTATTTTCATGAACATGTTACCATAGTGAACAAATTAATGTATATAAAATTTTGGAATTAAAATTAATATTTCTCCATGACTTATTACACAATGACCGGGCTTTATTTTGAGGAATATTTATATTAATTTTTTCTATTCCTATGAATATAAATTGTTTTCCCTATAAATAACATATTAGGAAAATTTACATTGATTAACATATTGATCAATGAAAATTCATTTAGTTGACTTTGGATTGAATATACCATTAAAATGGATGTAGGATTTATATTCCATCTATAAATTATTTTATAATACCTATGTTCATTTATATAATTATTTCATTATGTTATCATTATATTTTATTGTATTTTTAAATTATAAATTATTAAAAATTCATTGCTATCAGTTGTTTAATATATAATAAACAAATATTACCCCTTCAAATAGTACATGCACAACCACTTTGGGCCACATTGCTAAACAATTACATCACCAACATGTATTTTGCATCTATGTGAACTCCACATAGACAACATTATCCCTCATAGTGGAAATATGAAACACAAAATAAGGAATTTTTTCTATCAAAGTTCCATAACATTGGATCACTCCAAATATGTTGATTCATCACTTAATGTACTCATATTTAGGGGTTTCAAGATAAATTTAAGAAGAAACATGTTTAAAAAACATTTAGATTGGTTGGTAATGAATATGAAATTAGATGGTAGATCCCACGGTATAGGTTATGTGTTACTATTTAAACTAGTGTTTTGGGGGTAGTCTATGGGATATTTTTGATGTCTGAATGTAATAAAATAATAAAGCATTATGTGTGTCTCTGTGAGTGATTCAATGATGAAATGACATTCCCAAAATATATTTTCAATAAAGGATGTGTTTATGATCTAAAATATTACATAAAAATAATGTTTATGGGATATAGATATAATTAATGAACTTCATGTGGAACAATATTTATATAATGTTAACAAATATTTTAATCAAGTTAAGATACACTGGAATATTATAAGTTTTGATCTCACATCCCATGTATTTTATTTGATATCAATAATGAAAATATAATAGGAGAAATAATGTAGTCATGAAACTCTCATCACTATATTGTTTCAATGCAAGTCGTAAAATCAAAAATAAGTTCCAATGAAAACTATTTATCTTCTTAAATCCATTGTATATTATTTGTAGTATCGATCAAGTTTAAACCATTTTTATTATCCTAAAACATGTCCCTCATGTCTCAATAATTATTTATATAATGTGTGGATTTCAATATTATTTTTATTTCATGCTACTCTATGGAAAAAGTATTATTACATAGTGAACATCATAAATCATGGTGAATTTATGTGTTTTACGTTAAAACGCAATGTCAATATCATGTCACAGAACCATCTATCAAATCTATCAGTGGAATATTAAAAATATTCAATTGGATCTAAAAGATCCACTCATATTTTGATCTCATTTTTGAATGAATATTTTCATTAATATTTAATTATTTAAATATTATAATCATTATAATTCATTAAATTTCAATTTGGGTTTCATAGATTATAACAAATAGATGATCTTGTTCGAATTCAATTACAATAATTCATATTGTTTGAGATGACCTATTATATTGTGGTTAAATATAATATGTCATATGACGTTAAAATCATATATGAATACTAATCTATAACCCCCATATATGCAACCATTTCAATATATCAAATCATAGAATTGGTTTTTAGAGTTATATACGTTTCTGATATATGCTATAATTCCTACATTTTAAAAAATAAACATACTTGGGAAAATATCATTAATCACATAATGTGTATTGAATAGTAATTTTCATATATGTGATAAATAATTCACCATGCTGGCCATTATAAGATATTGTATCCTCGATTATTAAGTAATTTTCAAAAACATGAAATATTCAATCTATTACCACTAATATATATCAAATATAACTATTATTCATCTATAAGATTATTGATAAAATATAAAATGTAAAAACCACTTAATATGTCATTAATTACTATATCACAAAATGTATAATATTATGCTATTAAATTGGGAGTTATCTAAACACAAAATTACTAGATAAGGTAATTATCATTATATTACCTGACATCTCCTTGTAATGATCAAGGAAATATCTCAAAATACCTAGATGAGGGATTATAAAGGAAAAAAATGTGTAATATATTCATGAAATCTCTTCAATATACTCTATTTATAATAATTCTACCATAGTTTAATTTTTTGAAAAACGATTTTATATTTAAATAAAGAAATATTTATTAAATAATCCTCACACCTCTCAAAAAATAGAAACTCCCCATCAACTATTTCCCCCATTATTTTAACACTCTAATATATCGTAAAATTCTCCCATTTTCTGTAAGATATTTTACATTTTTCACCACTTTTCAATAAATTCATTGTAATGATAAGGGAAAATAAATAAAAATGAACCCATATTGTGTTTTTTGAGAGAATTAACTCCCAAAATTATCTCTAGTGCTAGAAGTAACCCTTTATTAAGGGTTTGTTCAAGATATTTTCTACATACCCTTTCATTTAAAAACAATATAATTTATTCAAATAAAAATATAAATTCATCACGATGAATTTATGCATGAATTACAATTTTTTTACCATGATTATTTCATTGAATTATATAACTTATTTCATTCACCATGGTTTCCAAATTTTATCATGAATGGAGATTGGAATTATTCTCTAATATAATAGTGTTTTAAATTCATTTAAATAATTTATGTTATGTACTCAGATGAAGAAACATATTGATATTCCATTTTCATAAAAGTGTTAAATTGATGCTTCTTGGAGTGCAAAGTAACAGATGATCCTTATGTAAAGAATGATCTACTGAATGTAGATTTATGATATCCAATATCACTTATCCAATCATTTTAATAAACGCATACATTATAAATTAATTATATTTTCAAAAACTCAATAAATAATCAATATTTCATTTCCTATAACAATAAATATGCTTTATAACCATAACATGTGACTCTTTTTTTGTATATTTTCAATCATGTAGATAGTACATTAGTGAAAAATTTTCAAACGAGAAGTAATCATTAATGTATGATTCCTTTAATCTTTCAGAACCTTTATTATTACATGATCCTGCCATATTCATCCTTTTGAAATCAATTACAGATGGAAATATATGTACATTCCTCTCTCAAACATTATTTCCCAATACATTTCATTAACATTAAAGATTATTTTTTATGAATCAAATTTATAAAAAGTTTTTTTTCATGATTTAAAAGGAAAAAATATATAAACATAATAATATTATAAATACTAAAATTTCACATCATTAAGGAATTAAAAACATCATATATTAACACATAATTTAAAGAATACTTTTTTCATCGTGGTACTTTATCATTATATGTGAGTTAGTGTTTCAATAATTAAAATAGAAAAAAATTTCCTCCATTCATGTATAGAATTTAATGGTCTTTAATATAGGGAAAAATGAATATAATCATAATGGAATACATTATACTTCATGAAAAACCCTTAATCAGGTTTCACTCATAATAAACATAATAATTTTGAAATAATCATTGCAATTATTCAATATATACCTCATCTTTAGGATCTCAATTCAATCATTATAACATGTTTTCTATTTTAATATATATATATTTTATTCCAATAATTATCACAATTATAGTTATTTCTAAATTCACACCATTAAACGAAATATTATATACCATCAATTTCATGACCCTCAAGTTAAGTGTATACCTTATAAATTTCCATTTGAAAATAATGAAAAATGTAGTAAAAAACAATCATTCTCAAACATTTACATAACAATAAAAACTACAATAATTTTCTTTGAATAATGTGTGCATCAAATAATATACTATAAATATTTTAAAAATTAAAGAAGTTAATTTTGTATAAAAAATTGGATAAGGTCTAAATAAAATTTATCATACAAATTTACACAATGAAATTATAACATAGATAGTCCTGAAAAGAAATTGGATTGGAATATATACCCTTATGTATTTGGGAACATATAAATCATATAACATTCGAATGAAATAACAAAAAAAATAAGGTATCATTAATATAAATTCATTCATGATATAAATAACAATGTATAATTATATAAACCATATATATATATATATATATATATAATAGATGCATAATATGAAACAAGTCACAATGAAACAATTTTTACATTATGAACCATTAATGTTTTAATATTTTGTAAATAAAAATAAATTTTTAGATATATAATAATACAGAGTCCAAAATACCATTATTTGCTTCTAAAAATATACATAATATATATTAAAGAGAATCTCATAAACAATAAGAAAATAATGAAATGGTGAATATAACATACAACTCATAGAAATAAAACTGAGATGGGAATCTTATACCTTATGTCCCATAATATCTTTTACTCATTAAAAACACATTTATAAAAAAATATGGATTTATTATAAATCTATTTCAAGGACATATCAACACATATCTGACAATATATAATTTCCATATTATTTATAATCACCCTTTTATTAAAAATACTATGTTAAATTGAACATTTGGGTAAAAATAGGTTCATTATTAATTCTTGTTTATGTTCGATGATTGTCCTTTTGAAACTTGGTCATGTTTTCAACATCTATATAATAATAATAATTTAATAATTATAAAATTTATTTATTATAAACACATTTATAACCATCAATATAAAGTGGCGATGAATACTAAATTACATCCCTTTATAGAGATGATATTTTATATTTACACTTGGATGATATTTTAACTTCTCAATGTATGAAAAGAATGTAAGGTAAACGAAAATTCACTTATAAAGAATAATAACTCTATGATAAATTTAATATATATTCATTACATATATTTTTATGAATAACCATTTAATTTAGAAATGGAAAACAAATAATATCCCCTCTTGGAAGTTAAAGTCCCCGCAAATGTATGAGTGACACTATCATTTTATAATTTATAGGAGTGAGAAAGAATGATTATAAAATAATTATAAAAAAACATCTTAGTATATTAATTATTCTAATTCAATCATGTTAATTTTTAATAAAAATTTGGGTCTCATTTAGGAAAAATGAATCTCGAAAAAGATTGGTATGAACATAAACATCCTATTTGGGAAACCCACATTGGATAACACCTTAAGCCTGCATGAAGTTATATTTTATGTAGATATATTCCTATAGGATTAGGGGATGGATTATGGAAGAGTTTCTGAGTGGATAATGGTTTATCTAAAGTGATCATATAATGTGAAGAATAGAGGAGAGGAGGTACCCATTATATGTGAGGGGAGTGGAATTGTTGTTATTTTGAGGAATATAAATTTATATTAAATTATAAATAATGGGAATGCGACTCAAAATAAGATAATTCTAGAATATGTGATGATTTTGGATCGATATATATTTTTCCATCTTGTTTCAGAAATTCATTTTTGTTATTTTATCAGTGATATTTTCTTTTTGACTTCTTATTAATCATTTAATCCATTACAATTGTAATGAAAATTTACAACAGTTTGTATTCATAATCATCAGATGTGAAGCTTTCCTCAATATTAAATTTTTATGAAATATTTCAAATATGAAATTACTTTTATGATATTATATTCATATATCTTACATATACATGTTTATTAATAAATACATAAATATATTGAATATAATTTTAGAGAAATAAATTTCCTTTTACAAGTTAGGTGCGTGGAAAAAATTTAAACACTGAGAACACTAAAATATAATAACGTCCCTATCAAGTAAAATTGGATTGAATTTGGATTAATTTTTAGAATTTTGTGATATAGGGTTGAAATAATTAAACCAATAAGGCTTAGACATGTTTTTATGTTTTTTCATCACTTTTCTATTTTGTTTATCCCCCATATTAATCTATTTTAACCCTTACCATATTGATATTTTTTACAATAATTAATCTTCATTTTGAAAAATATTACATAATTAACTAATATTAATTAGATTTTTTTCAAAATATGGGACCAATTTTACCATTTTCAATTCATACAGGTGGAATAAATGTTTTTAAATATATGGTCAAAAAAGAGAACCAAAAATAATTTATATAAAAATGTTTTTTTTGTAATTAAAATGCGTTTATACTAAAATAATGTAGAATTTTTATTACCATGGAATTAATTTGATAATTTTTTATATAATTTTAATTATTTTACCCAGAGATAAAAAAAAATTGAAATTATCCTTATTAAAACATGATTAAAATACAATTAGAAAAAATTATTTTTAGTTTAATTAAAAATACACATAGAATTTCAAAATGTAAAACACCAATTTTGAAGAATAAGAATATATATTTAAATCTAATATATAACTACAATACATATTATTTAGTATTTTTGAATTTTTCATAACACTTATAGTCATTATTATTTTGTTTTAATTTTATAAAATTGACATTATTATAAAATCAATAATTTTCACTATTATCCCAAAAAATACAATATTTATGAAGAAAACCCAAAATTCAACCTATGATAATTTTAACATATTTTTTCATTAATTAAATTTATTTCATAAGAATATATTTATAAGATTTTGGTATTAATATTTTAATCACATTCAGAAATAATGAAATGTGAATTATGCTATTGTTTCTTTAAAATGAATCACCTACGTATTAATATTGGAGGACATGAGTTACGTTCTTACCCTCTTTATAAATTTCACCAAAAAAATTCCAAAAAAATTCCTTAGAAAAATTGTGGGAATTTATTCATGGAAACTTTTTTATGTTACCATGTATCATATTATATCTTATGATTCCTTGAAATCACCTTTACTAGTCGAGTCATCTGATTCTACTACACATATTCTCTAGTGTCATGGTATCAGATATTCCCTTCACAATAAAATGGTTCATTATTTATTTATATTTATTTAGATATTTTTAATTTTTATGGAATATACTTCTTATATAATGAGATATGAAACACATCACACCCAACAAGGATGTTGGGAAAATGCCTGATATACCTGGGTAAAAGTTTCCTTTCTTAAAAATACTTATATCACCCATCTATTCATATACATTTTTGAGAACATCATAACATACATTGAATTATGGATAATAACATTAGTTATATATAGAGTTATTTAGTATTATATGAGCTTCCTTAATATGACTTTAAATAGTTCCTACACCCACCACTGCCTCCTCAACATGTTCTAGTCCAAAAATATTGTTTTAAAATCGTCATCCCAATATGTTTCTATATAAAACTGTTTCTCATAAAACCCTTCATACAGTTACCTTTTATTTCTCTAATTGATGATAATATTAAATGATAATTAATCCAAATGAATATAAAAATTAGGTATACCATTAATGTAATGATAGAATGAACTAATCATTACATATAATGTTTTAATTATCCTTTTACAGTATCCATCTATCTGAGGATGATAACAAGATCATAAACCCATTTTAGTGTTGAGATTCTTCAGAAGAATATTATGGAATTTTCATGTAGATTATGGATCATGGATAGATAAAATCAAAATAAGTACACATTGATACCTCTTAACATCTTTTATATATATGTGTGTGAGGATATTAAGATGATTATCCTCATTAAATTTGAGTAAATTTGAATAAATGGTAAGGAAATTAAAATTAACCCATAGAGGATAATCACATTTTGGATCCTTATTTTATATAGTGAAAATTTTTATAGTTATATCATACGTCTTCCTAAATGGAAAAAGGATATGATTCTCCACTCTATTATGATATTGTCTCCTAGCCTTTACAGATTGAAAAACTATGTATCTTGACAAATAGGTAAATATTTCTAGCATAAAATTATAAAAACGATAATCCATAAAATACCTACACATCTTGGTGATACCATGGTGAATAGGGAAGTTTTATCTATAATACTAATCAATTAATTCCCTCTTTAAATATTATATTGATGATTGAAATAGCATGTTTTCAAATTTTAGATCTCTATCTTCAAAAAAAAATCTTCCAAATTATAATCATTCACAACATTAATTATCTTATAAAAAATATTATCATCAAACTAGTAGATTTTAATGTTTTTTAGTAAATGAAGTTTGTAATTTATATGTAAAATGTCTTTTGTTTCTCCTTAACTAATGATTACAATATCCAACTATAATAAATAATTTAATTAATGATATTTTTTAATCATTTTATTTTTAAAAACTAGATGATCATTCATACTCAATGTATCAATAACATTTATTTTATTGCTATATAAGAAGTGTATTATGGAATACTAATCCTTTAGTCTCTCTAGTCATCACCATTGTATCATTTTTATCCCGATGTTTTTTTAAAAAATATTTAGTATTTTTGTGATTCTTATATGACTATCACCATTCATCATAGAGATAATGCCTCCATATCATTTGTAAAAGGATTACAAAATAAAAACAAAGATACGGGGTTATAAAATCATATTCCTTAGTAGTTAACAACCTTGATACATTTTAAAAACCCATATCATTGTCTATAATGTTCAAACTATTTACATTCATCAATGTTTCACTTGAAATAAAAAAACCAACCCACCCAGATTTTAATTTCAAAATCAGTTCATTATCGAATTGATAATTTTATTCATGAAAACATTAATTATATTATATTTTATATATTAACTTGCACTCTTTAGAAGTAACCATTTTTAATAGGTTATCTTACTAGTAAAATATTTTAACAAATAATTGATAATACCATGTTACTCAATAGAAACTACGTATCTCAGAAATGTTTTTAGAGATAGAAATTCACAATATACCTATTTCATTGAAGGATTAGGTAATATTTTATCCCTAGAAAAAAGATATCCCACGAAAGGAAACATAATTAATATAGAATTTATACATATTAAATTTCCCATAAAACACATTTTAGATGAGATTTTTCGGAATGACTCTCAAATATATATTATGTTCTTCATCGATTATATAGTATACCATGATATCATCAAAAAATATCATAAAAATATTTTACAATAATCATTGAATTATATATTAATCAAATACATAAAATGAAAGGGAGTAATTATCAATCCAATGGGAATTATTGTAAAACATAAGGTCCATACATCATATAAAATATAATATTTACAATAAAATCATTCCTTACTCACAATGGATGATACAAAAAACATATATCTATCATTTGATATTATATAACTCAAAGAGTCAATAAAAAATGTTCTTAAATATGAGGTATTGGATATGTTTTTAGATTAATTCAATTTATTTCCCAATAATCATTTCCAAACCCCATAGATCTATATTTCTTCTCAAAAAATGAACACGGGATCCTTAATGTGTAACACTATGTAAAATTATTCCATTTTTAGAAATATCTTGTAGTTTTATCACTTCTGCTAATTCATCTATGGCCATTCAGTGTATAGTCATATATATATATATATATTTATTTATTTATCATGGATGAGTTTTATTAAAAACATCAACTCCATAGTTGGGTGGATTTCTAGGAATCTCGTTAGGAGAATTATCATTGTACACTCATTCAATAATTTTGTACTAGATTTTAGGGTTTCATTTTGTAGCCATATATTGTGGTTATCTTATTATCCCGAAATTTAAATAAGATTACATAAGGGAGTTGAATTAAAAATTGATTCATATGAATTAGTCATTATTATGAACATAATGATTTTCAATTCTGCACTAAAAAAATAAAAATCATCTTCTATGGGAATTTTTTTAATTATAAAATGAATTCTATTCAATGACAAGGATTATATCAATGTAAACCATATGTATAATAACAATGTTTTAAAATAGAATATGTCTATAAATTATAATGTGGACTGAATGAAATATCATTGTTGTGATAATGTTCCATAATATTATTTATTGAAAAATATATTCTCAAGGTTGTATGAAATGATTTAATATTATTATAAAAATTAAATTATATAAATTATTTTCATGATACATAGTCCAATTAAAATAGAAAAATTTTATTTTACAATCAATTTGACACCCATCCCCTCATTATGAGTTTTACATCAGTTATAGTAATAACCTAATCAATGAATTCCACCTTTGTCCATTTCTAGGGTAGGTTCCCTTTATGGTTTGGGAATTAGTATGAAAAATACCTCATGTCCGTATAGATGAAGAACTGAATATTTTTTCTGTTTTTTCTCTGTATTATATTTATGGTCCATATTATCCTTATCTCTACACTTTTGACAATCTCTCATTCCCATTAGGCATTTACCAGGATATTTCCTTCCACAATTTTCAACATTTTCAGTTTCCATATTTCCTTTATTTTTCATCAAGAGATTTATTATCCAATTTTATCCAATCGAAAAAAATAGTTCCTTGATTTCCCATTATAATATGATAAAAATAAAGTTATTTTAGAGTGTTGATGGAATGTTTATGATATCACATTATCATGTTAATGTATTAGAGGTCAGTTCCTTTTTGATGTTCAACTAAATCCCATCAAATAATTGGTCACTCTTTACATATAGATTATTTATGTTTTATATTTAGTTACATTATAACCATGGGGGAAATTTTTCCACATTAAGTAACACTTTACCAATTATTTCTACTTTTGGTTAATGAACATACACTCTATTAAGATTTTTTCTCTGAATGAAAATATATATCTATAATTATCATTATAAAATACTCTACGTAATACTTTTTATTTCATCATTTATGAAAGTATTATTTAAAAATAGTCATTATTGATCATATATCATTTTCAACAATACACTGCCACAACAACCTACTCTAAATAATTACCTCCTAAAACCAAGAATATCTTCTCATGAGACATGATCCATTTTAATACTACTAGTGGATTAGTCATTCCATTAAATGATAAAGGATAATTTAAAATAATTGTATCCCAAATAGGTTTCCAACATTATGTAAAAATTGGTTTATCAATTTGGGAAATGTTACTTTTCCAAATACAATTCAGTTTCTACATTATTTATAGGAATTGTATAACATAAAAACATGATAAATTGTTGTTATCATATGAGTATTCCATACATTTATTATGGGTGTTCATATGAATTATAATTAATCATATAGGTTCTATATAAAAATTATTTAACACACATAAATATCTCATAACATCTGGAATATTAATCCATACCCTAATATTCCATAAAAGATGTTTGAAAATTCTAGTTGTTTACATTAAACCAAGTAAAATATAAGTTCTTATAAAACTAGTTCACTTTGGACATACTAAATTTAATTTTTACAAACTATAAGAACCCAAACTATAGTAACCTAGAACTGGTATCTACATTATTACATCGCTTCATACTATAGGGGATCGTAACATAGTGTATAGATATGTTTAGTATTCTTGGGATAATATATACACACATGATTTCAATATTAAATGGGATAAATAAAACATGTCATGGAAAAAATAACATCCTTAGAGATAATTCAATGATTTTTTAATTATTAAATTCATATTTTTTCTATAGACCATGAATGATTATTTTTTATCCTTCAACCACATAATGAAAAAAACCTTCTGATAAAAATTTACCTCATTAATTGATATTTTCATTCCATAATTTGGGAGAGTCCAATGACATTAAAATTTAATTAAAAATTATTATAATAATTAAAAAACACCACTATTATTATTGAAAATATTCATTAATTATTTTATAGGTATATGATATGAGAAACTTCTTTCTAATATATAAATAATTTGACCTTTTTAGAATAGTAATCCACCTCAACCATAATTTCTTTCTACTGATAACTCTTATCCTAATGAAATTTTCATTTTTAATTATCCTTTATTTGTTATAGTGGTTTGTTAAGAAACGTATTGGTGTTATTTTATTCCTGATTATACACTATATAATTTTACTTAAAACCATTAAATTTATCTTCTACATCCAATTTCACTTTAGTTTTCTACATCATATTTCTTTTTATATTTTTAGTTAATCCCCCACCCCAAAAAATCAAGGTTTTTCATTAGTTAATAAAAATACAAGTTTTATGAAAAAATTATTCATTATGACCATTGAAGCTAGAATAAAATCATCTACATTAATATATAAATTTCTGCATCGGTGAATTTTTTATTCTCTAAATATGTATATTTATTTTTCCACATTTGAGGACCCGCTAATTTTCATAAACATTATTACACAACGTTCAAACAAATTTATAGAGGATTCCCATTATTCCAAAACTCTTCCACATTTTTCATTCAAAAGTGCTATTGTTATAATTTTAAACACCATAAATTGAAGTTATAATTACTGTATAAAATTTATTTGAAGAAAAAAAAATACTTTCCACTATTTGGTTATGTATTACAGAGATTTCATACATCCTTCTTTGTTTCAAGTGATTTTTCATTTCTTCACAGACCAATTATCATGTTTATTAATGTTATTTTAATTTTATTTGAAGATTTTAATAATTTTCTAATTTATTTTTAATAAATTTAGGACTCAAATGGAAATATATTCCATGAATTAATATTTTTTTAAATTTTTATTTAAGGATTTTATATAAAATTTGATAATAATAATAATTATTTACTATAGTTAATTATAGAAGTGTGGTTATATTCTAATCAAATAATTTATAAACAAAATTAAATATAAAGGATATATTTTTGACATAAATCACATATAATAGGATTATTATATAATTCATCACCTTGTTAGAGTATTATAGAACATATCTGAAACAATATTTTAAGCTAAAACTTTTTCTAATGAAAATAAAGATCCCTACCCTTATTTCTTCTTCAACCATTTATATATCCTCATATTTTAAATTAAATGTTCATAGTCAAGATTTTATTAAAACATTTCTTTAGTAAGATTATATTTTAAATTATTATATTTATTATTAAGTATTTTGCAACCCATTACTCATATAATTTGTTTCACAATGAGTGATGAGTCTAAAACATTATGTTCCCTCTATTAAACATCCATATCATTCCAATTATATTGAGATAAAATTGTTAAATATTCATGAAGATGAACACCATTTTGATTATATCAATAATATAAAACTATAATAATAGATTACATGAAACCATTCAATTTTTTTATCAATGAAACCCGTTTTCATCATTCATGGTAACAATAATGTTTTTTAAATAATTTATTCTCTATATAAACATTATTTAATTCAAAATATATTGAATAAAATGATCATTCATGATAAATTAAAACTACAACATTGGAACCAATTTAATGATATCAATTAATTATATAAAAATCCATAATAATGGTTGATTATTTTTCAAATTCATGTTCCTTGAAACCAAAAATATTCCCATAATATATTTTAATATTTATTAGTGTATAGGATATATATGTAATCAATAATATCATATTTTTGAGAGACATAGAAAGGTATTTATGCGATAAAACATAGGTGGTTTTCAAAATTCAATGAATCCTCTTATTGAGTGTTTATATAATTTATCCCTACCCACTGTGATCTTGATTAAAAAATATTTTATTCATTAATAATAAATAATAGAAAATATGTGTAAGAATACATACAAAAATAATAATAATTATAAAGTTGTTATACATGGATGAATGATCAAATATGAGTTCCAATTATTATTTTCAAAATTCATTAATCACCTTAATGTGCCTCTACGTATAAAAAAAGTGTGTACCTAAATTTTTTAACTATAACTCTTCCCACTTGTCTGTGGATGTGTCCCATTAATGATTGGATAAATATCCCAATGTATTGTTATTATAAACTATGAAAAACAAAATTTGGAAACATACAACCATAAATCATGGTTCAATGATTATTCTTAGAGAGTAAATCATGTTTCTTCTCAGAGCAAAAAATAAAAAAAACGTTAAAAAATATATAAAATGATAAACAATATCAAAAAATATTACTCTTATAGTGAACATGTTGAAACAAATTTATTTTTCTTCTTGTTATATTTATTTAAACTTTTCCATCCTTAAAATGATTTTTTATTTTATTTCATTGATATATTATAAATATGTGTTGATCCCTTGGACATTAATTTAATTTTTCATTAAAAATTTCATTACACTACATATTGTAGCATAGTATTTTGAACAGAATTTCAAAAAGAGAAAATATGGAATTAATTATTCTCAATAACACCCTTTTATAATACAATTTAATATTTTATGCTCTATGAATCAGTTTGTATAATCATATCTACATGTGATTGAATATCTAATTCCTATGACTGATTTCATACAATAAATTGTGAATATAAAATTATATAATTTTTTATCAGATTTTGATTTTCAAGTTTGTGAAAATATTTTCATCCTAATGAATATTAATTTCTAATAATGTCTCAATTAAGATAAATGTTTCAGAAAATAAAAAAATATTAATTCATCTCTCTATTCTAATACTCAAAAAAACGACTAATACAATATGATCCCATTGAAAATAAATATAACATAATAATAAATTCCACGATTTTCAGTTAACTTATCTTAACAAATATTCATAGAAACAAACCAGTGTCATAATTATCAAAACACCATATTACATGGTCATGTAACATTTCTAGTAGAACCCCAACTCTAAATATGTAGATAAATTATGTATTAAATAAGTTACAATTGATGTATTTTACTATAACCCCTATCAACTAACATTGTTTTAGATATTCCAACTCCCTTAAGAACTTATAATGTTTTATAGTTCATCTGATCATCCTTGTGGTAATTTATCTATTCATTATATGGAAAGATGTTTTACATGGATGTTATTATATCGTTTAATTACTATATTAGACTTGATAAAAAAGTATAAATACATATATATAGATTTTAGAAACTATATCAATCCCTAGTTATGATCGATTGGAATCACTGATTTTATGTTATATTATATCGGAAAAATAGGTTTTGTATATTGCAGATGTTACTCCCCAACATCTATAGTATGATCAATTCATATGAGACCATGAATGACATAAAACACCAATTGAGTAAAGATAATATAATATCTTGATAATTTATAATATATTTTATATTTTAAATAAATTAATTAGGTTTTACAACTCAAAATGCACAATACATGGTGTTTTATTATGTAACATTGAACAACTACTTTCTTCAAAATAGTACATTACAGGGAACACATAGTATTATCAAAAAAAATTATAAAAAAATTATAATTTAATATAATAGGATGTATCATAGCCATTAAATTAATTTTTCTGAATACTATTAAAAAATATGAAAAAATTTGGTTTATAAATATATAAAATAAATTCATCGGTAACCAATGAATTGGAAATAAATATATGAACCAATTGAATATTACAAGAATGTTTTAATACAAAACTATTTTTTCCACATAAAGATGTTTAATCCTAGTAAATTAAATTAATTTAAATTAGTGTGTGATATTAATATAAAATATATAAAATATATTTGATCAAATATTTTTTATATTCAACTAATATATTTGATAATCATAAGATATGAACAAACCAAATATTATTTTTAAAATTCATTATTTTTATAATAGTTGTTTTACCAATATTTCATGGGAAAAACATTTAAATAAAATATTTATAACTTTAATTAATGTTAAATTTAATAATAATAAAAAAATTTAAATAAAAAAAATTATTATGATATTAATGTGAATTATTTGTATTTTTCTGTAATGATACATTTTCTATTGAGTAGCGAGTAACTCTAAATTTAAATTCAGAACTAAATTTTCAAATAATTTATTTATATTTTTAAATTGTATTTTAATTTGGTTTTAAAGTCACGTTATAATAATTATTTATCAATTAATAAAATTGAGGGGATTGGAATCAATTTCACTTTGAAAATTTTCATTACAACTTATCAATATTTTGGACATTTTTACATTAATAACCCACGTTGTTTTCCCATCTATGATATTACATTTATATTAATTTCGTCCACATATGTGACTTAAATTAGTAAAAATGGATTATATATTTTGAATAATTATAATTTATAATGTCGAATAATTTCAACATAGTATTCTACACAAAATAATAGTGAATGTAATTAAAATTAATTACAATGATTTGCAAAAAGAAAGCTTATCAAGGGACTAAACCTTAAACATAAGGCTTAAAATGACAGAGGAAATTTAAAAAAATACATTTTATGGAAATATTTAGACAATATAATCCCTTTTATATAATTTTTATAATTATATAGGCCACTTGATGTCAAAAAATCATGGTTGGAATTCCCTTTTCCATGATTTTCAAGAGAGCCACTCCTCTTCCACTATAAAAGGTATCCCACCTACTCCATGGAACATCTCAAGACACATTATATTTACCTAGATACACCCATATTGATCATTTTAATACCTCCCATAAACCAAGAAGCCTCAACTTTGTCACAAATACATCCATGGAAGACCATTGGTTAAACCAAAAAGTGTTACAAGAAACGAGATAACATCATTCCTCAAGAACATTATATTTATTTCCTTTATCCACCCACAAAAATATAATTATTCTATGATTATATGAAAAACAATATCCAAATTATACTATGATGATTTTATGTTATTTTTCTCACCAAAAAATTATATTCACTTCCATCTAATTGGTGAAAAACATTTCGTTTATGTGTACGAAGAATTGTTGCCTCAGGAAATGAAGTGGTTCATTTTTTTGTTACCACCATTGGTTGTTGGGAATTATGTTGGAAGATATGTTCATAAATTTTTTATACTATATTCTTAATTTCTTTATTCTTTTGTATTTATTTTATAACACATACATTTATATGTTCCTTTTTGTTTAAGCATTATAACATCATTTGTAGAAGTATTGACTACTGCCTCCTAAAAGCTATGTGTTTTGATCACATGATACATGAAATGTATAAATCATGATTCTAAATTAGAAAAAAATGACATAATAATATATATATTATGTTCACTATATAATTAAATTTGTTTAAATCTAATACAAATTATTTTCATTATTACCTTTTCACACACTTAAAATGTTATAACGTCGTTCGTGGACGTGTGGACTAACACCACCTTTACATGATATAATTATTTTTACATAACAAGAATTATATATATGAGTATAAATGATTATATACTATAGTCTTTATAATATAATGATCAATTTAATATATTATTGTTACATACCTTCAATCCATAATGATCACTAAAATGTGGGAAATATACTCTTGTATACGTTTGGCCTACTGTGTCCATAATTCTAACATTAGTTCATTGTACCAATCTATTATTAGTGACATGATTTAAAAGTATAATCGAAGCACAAATATTATAATTATAAAATTATAATTATTCTATAGATGTTATATAATGTTATATTTGACAATAGTAGTCATACCATTGTTTTTTACCCATAAATTGAAATTAGTCAAAACACCCAATGTAAAAAAATTGATTATGTAGTCTTATACGATATGGTAATTAGTAAAATAAATGTATTGATAAAATTGAAAACATATATTAATAAATTAAATACTTATCTTAGTTTGATTATTCTTGAATATAAATGTGCATGACACAAGTCCGACTCAAGAGAAGTGTTTTTCATCTCACTTTTTTCATCTATGAGATAAATATCATATTCACCACATATTTATTTTTTGCATTGAATCTACTAACACTTTGATATATTATATAATTAACCCATTTATTTTCATGAAATTTAACTCTTTAATTTATATATTATTCATTCATGATGATTGTGATTTAAATTGGTTAAAATTTTTATGAGATACTTTGTAATGTTCATAGATTATTTTCCTCCGGAAAATTTTTAATTATCATTAAATGGTGTTTAAATTCGAAGAAATTATATGACCATTGTAACATGATACATTTAAACTTCCATTTTATTGTTAGTCATGTACTTTTTCATTTATTATTACCATTTTCCCACTCTTTTTTACTCAAAATGTTTTAGAATGTTTTTATGAAAACCCATCATCATTTCTCCCTTTTATCGGAGAACCTATTTTTTTCAAAAATATATGTTTTCTTAAAAATATTTCAAAAATGATTTTATCATTTTCAAAATCATTTAGTAAATTATGTATTAAAATTTTTTTATTTGATATATGTTTTCCTAATTATCTTTTCATCTCTTTCTGAACAATGCAATTTTCTAACCTTTTACCATGAAAAAGGAATGCAATTTTCACCTCAAATGAAATGTATGGATTTTCCCACAATCATTTCATTGAATATTTCTTGTGATTCATAAAAGGATAATTATCAAATAAAATGATTTCAAAATTGATTTTAATGGAAAATATTTTTCAATGGTTTTTTAAAAATGAAATGATATTTTTCAAATATAATATTTTTAATGGATATTATTATAATAATTTCATTCAACTAGGTTACCAACAATTTATTTCACACAACATGATATATGTTTTATTGAAATTATCATCAATATTCTTCTAGTTGGTATTAGATTAATTTGGTCATGTATAATATTCAAATTCACATTCTTGATTCTTTTTAGTTCCCTTGAAATATTAAATTTCATATGCTAATTTTAGATTCTATTCCCCCTAAATATCATTATCATTTATCATGGATATGTTAATTACATACCATATTTTATATTTTTACAGTTATTTGTTTTATTGTTATTTGACTATTTATAGAAATATTTTAAAATCATCATCTTTTTAAAATATTGTTATTTGATAAGTCATATTGTTTCCTTGATATGAGGACTGGTTGAGACATAAAAGTCATGCGTTTGGGGCCATTTATGGTTTTTCCTATGGTTTGAGGATTGGTTATGAAATCCCCAAAATTTATTACATGTCTCTTGAGACATAATTAGTAGGAATAAATTGTTGATATTTTTTTCCATTTATATTTTTTGGGTTTCTACCAATAAACATACCCCTTCTTGTGAAAGATCTTGAAGGTTTCAGTTCAATTTCCAGATACATGATGTCTAATAATCAATCATTTCCCTCATTTAGTTTCATCTTTTATTCATCCAAGATATTTACATCAACATGTCATTGAATTTGCATTAGTTTTGTTTCTTTTATTAAGTGACACGTTGTTTATTTTCTTACCCTAACATATTGATTTTTTCCTTATCATGATATTTGAATGGAATATGATTCCATTTATTACCCTTCCATTTTTTATTCGACTCCCTTTATGTTCTTTGATTTAATGTCATGTGTCTTCAGTAATTTACAAGGAAATAATTATAATTCCAATTGATTTATATTTATGTATCATGTTCTTTACCCTCAGTTATCATTTGATCTCATCTTTTGTTTATTTCCTTTTTCCCAAAAATCCAAGAAGTGTACTATGAATGTTATTCATGGAAATAGTTGTTTGATTAATGATATCCTCGAATGAAAACAACATTTATGATCTAATTAGTGCATTATATTTTATTATAGGGATCATGTATTTATCTAGTTTACCAATTGTAATAATCATTTTGGTCGTTCCATATATGATTCACTATTATCCTGCCAATGCAATGGTTATAGATGCAAGATATATGATATTTGGGGTTTGGGTTATATATTTGATATCAATGTATGTTTAGCAGCAACATTTGGAATTATATTTAAGAAAACATATATTAGAGAACAAAACAATGAGGTAAAATTTGAGGAAATGTATTTAAGAACATCCTATAATTTTGCTAAGGAAAGGATTGTGTTTTATTTCTATAAATAAATCTATGTCTGGATACTACAAGTGGATGTGGTTTTGGCATAGATCTACCTCAAGGTGACTACATTGATGTGGTGTGTTGAGCCTTACATATCACAACCCTATACATGATAATGGGCCTTAATGCATACTTGGTTTGACCCTCTTGGGGTATATATATTAGAGAATTATTATTTTCATTATGAGTTATTATGATTGATTTTAATAGATAATAAGAATGAGTTTCCTAGTATAATCCTCAGACCAATAATGTAAAAATGATAAAATAAAATGGATGTATTACTTATATATTGAGGTTATTATTGAAAACATTAGTTAAAAGGCTATTTATGGAATAAACTAATTTCAAAGATGTAAATCATATTTATTTTTGGAATTTATATCAATATGGTTTTAGAGACCAAAAACTTGTATGCCATGTGACAACCTATCGATATCAAGAAGGTTATAGGAACTGAAATGCTGACCAAAGGGTTATACGGGATTAACACCAATCACTGACTTACATAATGTCTTGAATAATATGTCAATGATTTTAGCTGAAAATTTTAAATAATAAATATTAATAATGAACTGTAAGTGTAAATTTTTTTATTAGGGATTAATGTGTTAACTATATTGGTTTTTTAAAATATTTAGAGACAAATAGTTATACATGACACTATTATTTAAGGCCATATGGTTCAATAATTGTTTATTGTAGTACTTTATGGATCAACTTTACTTTTTTGATGAATTATAATTTGATCGATGAAAAACCAAAAGATGAAAATTTTATGATGAAATTGTAACCTATAAATTATGTATATTTCCCTGTATTATTAGGAAGAAAATGAATTTCTCAACATGAAGAAGATGATCTTAAAAATTGTTGACCTAATAACTGAAATTATATTTGAACTGATGGTCTTCTTAAATCTTTGACAGATTTATTGATCCTATGCCCTCAAATTTCTATGGATCATTAAATTTTTTGTGTGATTGATGTTCTTAATCACTCCCTAAAAACGTTATCATTTTACTTCCTTGTATGTATCTATAATTTCCACTAATTTTCATCTACTTATATGCCTTGTGATATGTTTTTTTATGTAACCACTTTACTTCCCATTATCTCTTTTCTGGAGAATATTTTATGAACCCTTCTCATGATGAGGAATTTCAATATACGAAATATCAAAAAAAAATCACCATGATTGAGTTTATATTTCGATGATATAATTTATTTAAAGTGGATAGAATGTAACACCTCAAATATATAGTGTAAGAACATTTCATTTCATAACGTAAATAACACATAACACCAATCACATAAGGGAATTTAATATCCCAAAAATTTAATATATATATAGTATTTTAAATGAATTCTATATAGTTTATATCTAGTAATGAACATGAAATTGAGTAATCTTCTATCAAAAATAGTAATTACATTCCCTAAAAGCATACATTACAAATAAGATTGTGTTTTACCGAACAATAATATATTATCAAAATATTATTATTTAAAAAAATGGGATATAACCTAGCCATTAAATCAATGTTAATGAATTTTATAAACATAATTATCAAAATATATAGGTTTATAAAAATATTAATTCATTAGTTACCAATTAATTTGAAAATAATTTAAGAAACATATTAATATAAAGAGAATCTTTTTATAGAAAAATATTATTATGCTCAAAATTCAATATTAAGCTAATAAATTAAATTAATTATAATTCATGAGTGAATTTTAATGATATATATATTATATATTCAATAGAAAAATTATTTTCATACAATATATTTTAGAGGAATAAGATAAGATCAAACCTTATATTATTCATAATAACATATACTTTTATAAAGGTAGTTTTACATAATTTTAATAGAGAACCTATTTAAAATCAAATTTATTGAATATTTATTTATTTTATATGTTAATATATGCATTATATTTGAAATATAATCATGTAAATTATCTAAAAGTAATTTTTTTGGTATTTTTATGTAATGCATCATTTTATAATCAATAGTGAATAATATTGAATTTTAGTTCAAAAATTTTGTTTGAATAATTTTTTTTAGTCATAAATTATTATTTATTATTCTTTTAAAGTCAAAATATATCAATTAATTTCTAAAAAATCCAATTTATTCCATTTTAGTTAATATCATTGTGATATTGTGTATAAAAACATAGAAAAATTTTGCACATTTTTCCATAAAAACCAGCATTATTGTCCAATTTTCAAGATTAAATATAAATTAATTTCATCCACTTTTGTTATTAGAATTTGGTAAAATGGCATCCATTTTTTTAATAATCATAATTTATAAAGTATAATGAGAAAAAATGGTTTTTTTGAAGATAATATTAGTTAATCTTGTGAGAATATCTGATCATCTTCCCCCCTTGGTGCCACCAGTGTCATCTCCTTCGTCATAGCATGTATCGTCAGCATTGCTAACCTTACCAGGCTCACCTTCTGCATATTCAGCCAAGAGTAAGGAAGATGTTAATATATTTGTTTCCTCATAATATTCAAATATGTTTTGGAAAAGTGGGGCCACACTCTGTCTTCTAATAAGGTCAGAATGAATAGAATGTGCTCCTATTCAATGTCTAAGATGGTTGTTTCTAGTGCCCAGTAGTTTTATCTTCATGTAAAGGGCCAAATTCCTAGGGAAAAATCCATATTCCCACATTTAAATGATTAGTGTTATTATATGGAATTCTCCTGTGCTAGGGGAAAGGGACAAATCTGATATCATGCTAATGAATTAATTAACCACTTAGTATCCTTAGTGACTATCCTAGAACCCAAACAAGCATCAGGTAGAATTACGAAATTCGTGCATATGCTCCAAGTTCATGGTTTTCAACATGGAAACCCTCCTAACTCCCAAATATGGTTGTTTTGGAAGGATAATATATCAATGAAATTCCCCCATGCAAAGGACCAATTCATTTCCACAAAAAATATAGGTAGGCTGTCAGTATTTAATTTTATCTTTTGTTTATGGTATGTTTAATATCATAGAGATAGATGTTCTTTAGAGTGACCTTGATGTCCTTCTTGATGACAAAACTCCTTGGATTGTCGGGGGATATTTCAATACAGTAGCATGTCTATAGGAGAATCATAGTATAGGGTCCTTTCAAAGGAGTTCTAGCCAGGCCTTTTGGTCTTTCGTGGCTAGATCTGGTATGATTGATGTTGTCTTAGAGGGGGACCACTAAACCTGGTGTAACAACCAATGAGTGGGAAGACGAACTTGGTGTCTGCTCGATTGGTGTTTTTTTAATGATCCATCTCTTTCTCTCTTCCCAGATGCTAAACATTCTCATTTAGTTCGTTACCTATCTGACCACTCTCTATTGTGGCACTCTCTCAGTTATTGTGCCCAAATAGAAGGCCACACCAAGCTCTCAAATTCATGGATGGAAGAGATGAGTTCAAATGATGTGGTCAGGGTTTCATTGGATGATACTCATTTAGGGAATCCATGGATTTTGTTCCACAACAAGATAAGGATGCTCAAAAATCTATTACAATGGGGGAGGACGAACGTTCCTACTCATGATCAGGACCTACTCATGATATGTCAGGAAGTGGAATCCCTAGAGACCCATCTATAACAATAATGGTATGATTCCATATTTAGTGATCTCATGGATAATAAGGGACTTCTAAATGAACTTATTCTAATGTAGGAGAGGCTTGTGAGAGATGGAGCAAGGGTTATGTGGCATCGTGAGGGGGATACGATAGAATGAAAAAGAGTTTCATATTAAATGATTTGAATTTCAAGGGACTCTCAAAGTGGACTTGAGACCTCCTCTTCCGCTACTTTATCTTGATGTGGATATCCAATTCGTTCAAGGGTAAATGTTTAGGTTTTTTCATGACACGGAGAGACTTAATGTAAGGGGACCCCACTCTCCCACTATATTAAATTTATCTCAACATGCACTCAACTGGTTTATTAAGAGGGTCCTGCAGTTGGGGAGAATTTGTCCCTACTAGGATAGACATGCTCAAAAGGGAAATCTCACATGATGGTTGTAGATGATACTATCGTTTTTATTAATCGAAGTATGAGATTAGTGAATGGGATGATTGAGATGATAGGGGAACACATCAAATTGAGTGGAGAGGTAGTGAATAGGTAAAATCTTGTTTTTTACTATTAATAACAGTTCATCTAAGAATTTTGGGTCTTTATAACACGGTTTGAATATAAAGAGAGTCTATTTTCCCTCATAGTAACTTGTATCTACAATTAGTCCAAACTCCCTTCACATTCACCACATTGACAATATTGTGGGGAACATTTTGGGGCACATCCTCAATTGGAAAACATGTTCCTGTAATTTGGAGGGAATATCACATTGTTTTATAGTGTTTGGGTATCTATCCATAAGCATCTCATGTACACATTGAAGGTTCATAAATGTGTGATTGCCTATATAGAGAAGAAAATGGTTCTTTTATATGGGATATTCAGCTGGGAAGAAGACTTGACTAGGCCTCTAGGATGTGTCTAGTGAGATCTGTAGATGATGTAGGTATAAATTTAAGGAGTTCTAGGGTGACCATACAAGGGATGCATGCCAATATCGAATGGGAACCGATGGAGGGCTGAACACTATGGGGAAAGCTCATGCATGATATTTATGGGATGGATTTGGAGGTGTAGAGGAATCATCCATAAAAAATGTGGCTATTAATTCTCCCATACATAGAGGGACTTCTTCCTCATGCGCGTTGTCCTATTGGTATAGGTGAGGTGAATTTCGGGCATCATGATTTGGGGGGGGGACTATGGTTTATGGGATGTACAGTTATGAATTTTTCATTCAAATAGGCAAGTGAGTACCCTAGTTTTATCCATGCTATTCTCAATGTTAATCAACACTATGTGTTCAAGGATATCATTGCGAATGAGGACCCTATCTATCTCATCATCACGAGTTCTATATTGGGGATTTATTCTCTAAAGGCCTATGTTAGTGTGAGGAGGGAACCAAACTCAGCCGAACATTGGGGGGACACGTTGTGGTTCATGGGACTCCCTCCCAAACTCAACATTGTGTTGTGGAGATTCTGGAATAATATCATTCCCACTGACCAAAAATATTCAACATATCATTGTTAACATGGCATTGAGATGTTGAAATTGTGTCAATCATCAATAAGAAACAGTGGAGCATCTCTTCATCAACAACGATTTGGATCAGTGGAGTTGGTAGGATCTTGGTCATGTGTCAGGGTGGCAACGTATTGGTGGGATGTTGTAGGATTCATTGAGGTGGTGAATTTCTTATACAGGTGAGCATGGTCTATAGAGGAAAGGCAGTGCTGTCATTCTAGTGGAAAGGCACTTGATTATTTAGAATGGTCAGAATGACATGTGTCACAAGAACTCCTCACGAACTCATGTTAGTATCAGTGTCAAAATGTAGAATATATTGTTGGACTTTGTTAGCATATGTGAAGATTATCATTGTGCCCCATTCCGTAGATTTCTTATCCTAAGCATGGCCTCTCAGGAGTGGAGGTCGGGTCATGGTCATTGGGTACATTGTAACCCCCTATAGGGTGGGCTCAAACTCAACAAGGATGAATCTATTTAGGGGAGAGATAAGAGGTGGTGGCTATCACGACCTATCCTCAGGAACCGTGCCGTGACTACCCCAAGACCACCTTCCATAGGCCAGGGGATGGTGACTAGAAGCAAAGGCGTAAATACTGATAAAAATGGAAGGCATTGACTTTATATAAGTAAACAACACAATAGAGTACACTAGTGATGTAAGCACTAAGTAAAAATGTGTACAAAAGTAAGTGCTGAAAAGTAAATGGGCCAGTATACAAACCCAACTGAAAGTACAGTACAACTGGAAAGGAAAGTGCAACAGTAGTAAAGTGATGCACCAACCACTGAGTCATCCTCTAAGAATCCCACCTGAAGGCTGGGTACAAATGGTCTCCATGGCACCTCAGGTCCGCCCGTCCGCTCCTTGCACGTCACACTAGGTGGTCAACCTCTGGGTACCATCCATCGGCACAAGACTCCTCCACAATCATTGTTGTCCGTCGTCTGCATCCAACACAAGGTTTTGGAGGCAATGCCCATGAAGGGGTGAGTATACAATACTCAGTAGGGACCCTGAGACCCCCGAAGGTCTCCCAGATTCCACAAATGATAAACCACAAAGCAAAGTGGAAAACACAATGAATCAACCAACCCAACATAGATATATTCCCATACATATACCTATGTCATCAATCTCAGTACGGCTCCAACGTCCGAGCCTAAGCACAATCTAGTCAACACATGAAAAAGTCAATGAAACCAAATATAATGATTAAAAGTCAAGACTCAGTTCACACAGGTATACATAATTCGTATAGCGATAGATATGATCATATGTAGTCACTGATTCAACTAAGTTGTCAGACCCACATAGGATACAAGACCAGCTAAGTGATCGGACACACATAGGATACAAGACCAGCTACTATGTCGGACCCACTAAGGATACAAGTACTGAGGTCAATACTGTCGGACCCACATAGGATACATGAACAGTAGTCATCGATATCGAACCCACAGAGAATCCCAGTATAGACTTTACCACTGTCAAACCCACGGAGGACCCAAGTACAGTTGTCCTCGCTGCTGAACCCATGAAGGATCCAAGTACAGTCGTCGTCATCGTCGCAGTCGCAACCAACTCTAGGTTTCCCACACATTGTGTTCTCGATTGCAGGAGGGTTCACTCCATGTGTAAAATGAGGTTGATACATCAACTTTCATGAAGTCCATAGTTGATGTATCCCGAAACTACATCTCATCAAAAGGAACTCAACGCGACAGATGGCGCATCAAACAAATGTCTGGTCAGAGAGATATTTTCATTTTCGTTCCAGGGGCCTAGTTTGAAATATGCTCATTCCAAACATGGATATTTACCAAATTTTTTCAAATCTCACTTAGTGTATCATGAAATAATTTCCTCATCGAAGGGACCCAGTGTTGCAGACGACGCGTCGATCAGACATGCGGTCTTTATGTTTTTCATGTTTAAGTTAATAATGAGCCTAACCAGTTTATCACAATGGGCCGACAGTTCAGGGTAACCCAATTTGGGGGGTCCGACCCGGCCGTGGTGTTGGACTAGTCTAAAGGAAAGCGCATCTCGGCCCGACAGAGTGCGGACCTGCCCGACCTGGTGTGGCCCGACTTGTCCCGGCCCGGCTGGCTCGACCACCTGGCCGAGAGGCTTAGCCCAAAAGTCGAGCAGTCTGAGGGGGAACCACCCAACCCCCCCCCCCATCGTATGTTCAAACTGATGGCGACAATCGGCGCCACACTTCCCAAACCGGCAGGATATGCCTTCCAGCCTTCTGTCACAACCGACTCACACGGCGTGCTGAGAATCTTCAAGCACGACGCCCTCCTAGAGCTGTGGAACAGCTCCGCCTGGCTGGTCCACAGGACGACCGGTTCTCTGGAGAGTCACCATATTGTCGTCTCCGATCCCCTTCGCTCGGCTGGCCGACGGGCCAGTCGGTTCTTCAACCCATGCCGCCCATGATGCGGGCCACGATTCCTCCCGCATATCTGGCACGACGGTGCCGACATCCTTTTCCTCTTTCCCGGCATGGCACGACGGTTTCATTTTTCCTCCAACTTCTATTTCTGATTCTAATAATAATAAACAAGATCAACAGAGGGTCATCGGGTCGTGTTCATTCGGTCTGCTCCATCCGTGTAAAGAGATAGCAATTGGTCGTATATAGACAAAAATTCCCAATGAATAATGGTGTAATAAAACATTCACATTCAAGAATAAACACCTTCCTCAATAATTTATGTCACTTGTCGGGCGTCGCGGAAGACGACATCATGGGGAAAGGATTTGTAGGCGTTGTCGGAGTGCATCAATAAGGAAGTGGTGTCTCCTCTCTTGTTGTGGAGAAGATAATTGGAGGGACATAATCATTCTTCATGGAACCTGAATTCTTCGTTGAAGAAACCAGCAATCATTGTTGGAGGGAGGTGTATTTCAAAAACTCAAGAGCTCTCCCAATACCCCTTAGCACAACGAAAGCCCTCCCCTACTAAAATAATAAGCTAACCATATTATTTTATGACACGTGCAATTTGAATTTCTAAATTAAAATCATCTCAACAAATAAATGCGTTGGAAATTAATTAAATAGAGGGAGAGAAAATATCCTCGTTAATTAAATGCATTGGCAATTAATTAATTAGAGGGAGAGGAAAGATCCTCATAAATTTGAGGGGTTATCATGAATTAATGGAGTGATGGAGATGGAGAGATTAAATATTAAAGGGGGCGTTGCTAATTTAATGAGGGGGTTTAAATATTTTAGAGAAAAATTGAATGGTTGGGGCTCATGTGGGCCCCACATCTCTAACATCTACACTTGAGAGGAAATAACCACCACCCTAAAAATAAAATTTTTCTCTGCCAATTTTATTTATTTTAAACTAATTCCTCCAAAAAATAATTCTCAACCCGATTAAAACGCAACCGTGGTAAGGTTCCCATTAAGTAATTACCAACGCTGTGAGTTCATCGGTGCCCTTAGATTTCAATTTTGAGCACCGGTTCAAAATATAGATAAATCAGCTCATTCAGTTACTGAACATACCCATGCTAAACTTCAGATCTTGATTTCGGGCACACCGGGTCTTGGAATCAAGTGTCGTCAGAAGTCACAGACTTTTAAACATCCAAAGTATTATGAAAAAAAATATTCCCTTGAAATTTACGAGTCTTTACATTACTCCCTCTTCATAGATTTATGTCCCCGTAAAGCTACAACATAAACTAGGGAAACAAATGAGGGTACTGAGAACGCATCAGAGCCTCCCGCTCCTATGTGCTCTCCTAGAGGCTCCCGTACTGCCAACGAATTCACACGAGAAGAATTAAACATCCACGTAGGACTGGATACTATCAATCCTCGATCTCTACTAGGACATCCATGAATGTAGCCCCGTCATCGATGTCCATCTCCCAGTGGTCGATGATGTGGGTCGAGTCATGCACGTATCGTATCAGCTGAGATACAAGGAAGACTTCATGCACCTGGTGCAACCGAGTTGGAAGTGTTATGCAATAAGCCACCTAGCCTACTATACTGATTACCTGGAAAGTCCCGATGAAGCGTGGAGATAACTTACTACCTCAGCCAAATCTCAGTAATCCATGTCAAGGTGATACTCAAAAGAAAACATGGTCGTCATCCTCGAACTCCAGTGGTCTTCCTCTCCTATCAACATAGGAATTTTATCTACCCTATGCAGTCCTCATCTGCTCCTGGAAGATATGCACCTTCTCCATCATAGCCTTGACCATATCTGGTCATACAAATAATGACTCCCTAGGGTCAGTCCAGCATAGAGTTGATCTACATGGTCAGCCGTATAGTGCCTCGTACGGTGCCATCCCGATGGTGGTGTGGTATCTGTTCATGTATGCAAACTCTTACAAGGGCATATGATCCTCCCAGATGCTACCAAAGTTGAGGACACATGCCCTGAGCATTTCCTCGAGAGTCTAAATGGTCCTCTCCATCTGGACATCCATCTGAGGATGAAAGGCAGTGCTCAGGCGTAGCTCTGTCCCAAATTCCACATTCACCGCCTTCCAATGATGGTATGTAAAGAGAGAATCATAGGTAGACACTATAAATGATGGCACACCATTAAACTGCATGATATCTTAAAGGTGTAGGTGTTCCAATCTCTCTACTGAGCCATGATCCTTTATCGATAGGAAGTGGGCCGACATGCTGAGTCAGTCTACGGTCACCCATATAGATTTGTGACCCGTGGATGTATGTGGAATCCCCGTCAATAAATCCATGGATATCCCATTCCAAATAAACTCAATAAACTCTATGGTTTTTACAAATCCTTCTGGTATATGGTTCTCCTCTTTCACTTGTTGACCATTGAGGATTGGAGAAAAGAACTCTACTATATCCTTCTTCATATCCAGCCAGTAGTGCTATCGTTTGAGGTCCTAATACATCTTCACCACTCATGGATGTACTACTAGAGGGGATGTGTGGAACTCCCTCAACACCTCCTCATACAGGGCAAGAGGTATAATGGTAAATCCCATGAAGAGGATGATGTGCTTATCTCCATCATAAAATCCATCGGGTGCCAGCCCTGAGGATATCTGAGCACGTCTCGCTTCACAGTCAACATCACCACACTATGCCTCTATGACCCACTAAAGTAGTGGAGTGACTGTTGAGGGACTGTAGAATGGTTTCCCTATATCTATCCACAAATTATATCTGCAAATCAGCTAACTACTTTGTCACCACTCCATGTTGTTGAATGCCCGATCTCCTACTGAGAGCATCAGCCACAATCTTCCCCTTCACAGGAGTATACTCTATTTCAAAGTCATAGTTCTAGATGAACTCGAAACTTCTCTGCTATCTCAGGTTCAGTTCCATATCTGAGAATATGTACCTGAGACTCCGGTTGTCTGAGTAGACTGTAAAGCATTCAACCATCAGATGGTGCTGCCACATCTTCAGGGCGAAGACCACTGTGGCTAACTCCAGGTCATGGGTAGCGTAGTTCTTCTCATGCTGCCTCAACTGACATGAACCATAAGTGATCACAGCTCACTAATGCATCAGGACTTACCCACATCCTGTCCCTAATTCATTGTAGTAAATTTTGTACCCAATTCCCTCCTATGGTAGCCTCAAGATGGGCACACTAGTCAATCTCTGCCTCAGCTTCTGAATACTCTGCTGGCATCTGTCAGACCACACGAAGGGATTCCCCTTCTTCTTCAAAGCTGTAAGCGCTGTTGAAACTCTAGAGACGTCTGGCACAAATCTCCAAGAGTACCTAGACATACCTAGGAAACTCTGCACATCTGTCACGCTCTTGGGTGGCTCCCAAGCAAACACTGCCTCGATCTTCACAGGATCCACTGCAACTCCCACCTCTGAGAGGAGATTCCCCAAGAAGTGAACCTCTCGATTTTCGAACTGGCACTTCGAGAGCTTACCATAAATATTCTGCTCTCTAAGTGTATCCCGTACAATCTGCATGTGGTAGGCATGCTCCTCCTCAATAGGCAAGTAAATCAGTATGTCGTTAATGACGACTACGACAAATAGTTCGAGGAGAGGCTATAAGATCCGGTTTACGAGACTCATGAACACTACCAGAGAATTGGTCAGGATAAAGGGCATATCAAATATATCATAATGGCCATACTGACACCTGAAGGTCGTATTCTGCACATCCTCATCTCGAACTCTAAGCTGGTAATAGCCTGAAATGAGGTCAATCTTTGAGAACCATCGTGCTCCCTTGAGCAGATCAAAGATATTGTCAATCCTTGGAAGTGTGTACATGTTATTTACGGTCACCTGATTCAGGAAACGATAGTCGACACACAGTCGCAAGCTCCCA
The DNA here is from genome assembly GCA_963277665.1 of Viscum album. NCBI lineage: Eukaryota > Viridiplantae > Streptophyta > Magnoliopsida > Santalales > Viscaceae > Viscum > Viscum album. The sequence continues at coordinate 406,453,421 of OY728128.1, read as the reverse complement.
TTCACATTCTTTGCGAACAAAATCGGAGAAGCCCAGAGTGAAACACTGGGTCGGATGAATCCCTGTCCCAGTAAGTGCTCCAGGTCTAGCCATAGATCACGAAGCTCGGTGAGAGCCATCCGATATTCATGAGAAGATATCGGTGTTGTATCTGGGTACATGTCTATGTATAAGTCTACCACTCTTTGGGGATGTAGTCCTGGAATGTCGTCAGAGAAAACATCTGCATACTGATCCACCACAACAGGAAAACTAGGACTCTGCATATCCACTAATATGAGGATGAGACTATCTAACTGATGTGTGATTTGATGCCCCCTCCACTTCGTAATCCATCCTGTGCTGCAAAGGTTCCCTTCTCGCCTGTGAAGGTGAACTGGGTCCCATATATGCAAACACACTAAACTTTGTTCCAAATACAGTCGATCTGGACATGGACTGCAGATAACTAGTCCATACCCAAGCTGACGCCGTAAGGCCTCGACACCGCTACCAAAAGATCACATCTAAAGATCTCACCTCCAAGAGTAATCTCACACTTCCGGCACTAGTGTGTAATCGTCGAGTCTTCTCCAATAGGAGTCTATAGCTATAAGGATTGAGCCAACGGATCCGTTGGAATTTCCGAGCTCCAAACCATGGATGCGGTAATAAAAGAATGACTCATACCTGGGTCTATAAGAACTATTTCAAGGGTGGAGTAGACATAGATAGTACCTTGAATCATCTAAGGTGCACTATGGTCATAAGCCTATGCTAACTAGAGCAAAGCCTGCCTCTGTCCGCCAGCTCCCTGTGGTCGGGGTGGACCTCTTGGGGGTGTTGGTGGTAGAGCCTTGAAGTATCTTCCACCACCCACATCTTTCTCAGCTCCTCTGCCTCATCTGCCTGCTCCCTGCGGACTTCAATGGTTGAACCTCTGCCTCTACATGGGAGGTACATCTATTGTCTAATGCTCATCTTCATGCCGTGTCAGGATGTCTTGAGCCATGTGGCACTGCCCCCCGTATGCGTAGCATTGTCTGCTCCTCGTAAGGCTGGCAATGTTTCGGGTTCCCCACACAACTGATCCTATATCCTGAGGTGGCCCACATGATTGCCTGGTCTGCATGGACTCATGCGACATCTGTTGATTGATGGCAGTAAAAGACTCTTCTCCATGTCGTCCTGCGGTGGGTCTCGCTGCTGGTGGCTATTCAGCAAGAAATCTCTCCACTAAATTGGCCACCTCCAGTACCCATGCCTGCATAGTAATGTTGAGTGGAATTGTTGAAGCTCTGAACTCATGCCTCAGTCCCTACTTGAAGTTCTGAGCTCTAAATAATGGGTCCAACACCATGTCCGTGGAGCAACATTAGAGGTTAGTAAACCTCACCGAGTACTGAGAAACTATCATACAACCCTACTAAAATTTTAGTAACTCTTGGATGTGCATTGTACAAATGGTGGCTGGAACAACCTCCGAGCAGAAGAGTCTCTCGAATTCCATCCAATGTAATGATGCCATGAAGTGAACCTAGAGCATCATGTTCCACCATATACCTGATGCTGCATGCAGTAGAATCGCGACAAGGATCACCATATGGTCATATGGTGTCCCTTCCTACCTGAAGACTCTGATGATAGACACCAGCCAATCCTCGGCTGCCTGAGGGTTCGCCTCTCCGCGGAACCTCGGTGACCTCTATTGCTAAAATTTGTGCAACGTTCTCAGGCAGCATGCAATCTCCGCTACGGGGGCTGGTAGCATCGGTGGCCCAATTGGAAGTGGTACCGGTGGTCCCTCTATTGTGATGGGGCACAACATCGAGGCCTCATCACTTGGTGGGATTCCATCTCGTAGGTAACTAGGAACCCTGGATGGCTACCTTTATGGGGCCATCCTGAAAATAAAAAAATTGTGCCACGGTCAAACAGTATACATGGTGAGCTGACAAAAAGTAATCACAAAGTAAACTTTTGATACACGCACATGCAATCAGTGTTTTCCTATACTGAGTCGTAAATCAGTGTTTCGAGTCCTGGTGTATGGATTCTTCGGCCACTACACCAACAATGGACTCCCTGGACTGAAAAAACAATCAATACTCCTAATACTATTGATTCAAAGAAGGGAATGATCAGAGTCATGAGTTCTATGGTAGAACCAACTCCTCTGATACCAATTGGTTATGATCTGTTCTCGGGTCTCATGTCGTGACAACCCCAAGCCCACCTTCCATTGGCCAGGGGATGGAGACTAGTACCAAAGTCATAAATCTTGATAAAAAAGGAAGATATTTCCTTTATATAAGTAAACAACATAACAGAGTGCACAAATTAAGTAATCACTATGTAAAACAAAGTACAAAATTATGTGCTGAAATTTAAATGTGATAGTATACAATCAAAACTGAAAGTAAAATACACTTGGAATGGAAATTACAACAGTAGTAACATTATGCAACAACGACCGAGTCGTCCTTCGGGAATCCCACCTGATGGGTGGGTACAGATGGTCTCTTCGACACCTCAGGTCCACTCGTCCACTTCATGCATGCCTCACTAGGTGGTCCACCTCCGGGTACCGTCCAGCTCCACCAGACTCCTCCACGATCAGTGTTGTCTATCTTTTGCATCCAACACAACGTTGTGCGGGCAATGCCCATGCAGGGGTGAGAATACAATACTCAGTAGGGACCCCGAGACTCTTGATGGTCTCCTAGAATCCACGAAGGATAATCCATAATGTAAAGTAACAAACACGAAGAATCAACCAACCCTACTAAGTTATATGCCCATACATATACCTAAGTCATCAATCTCAGTACGACTACAACCTCCAAGCACAAGAACAATATAGTCCACACAGGAAAGAAAGTAATTATACCAAAGATAATGACTGAATGTCATGACTCAGCTCACACAGGTATACATAATTCTTATAGTGATAGAGATGATCAGATGTAGTCACTGGTTCATCTAATGTATCGTACCCACATAGGATACAAAACTAGGTATGTTGTCAGACCCACATAGGATACAAGACCATCTACTCTACCGGACCCACTCAGGATACATGTACAGAGGTCAATACTGTTGGCCCCACGTAGGATACATGAAAAATAGTCATCATTGTCGAACCCACAGAGGATCCCAGTACAAACGTCATCACTACCGAACCCACGTAGGATCCATGTATAGTCGTCCTTGCTGCCGAGCCCATGTAGGACCCATGTACAGTCGTCATCTTCGTTGCTGGCGCAGCCAGCTCTAGGTTTCCCGTACACAACGTACTTGATTCGGGGAGGGTCTGCTCCACGAGTAAAAAGGGGTCGATACATCAACTATAATGAGATCCATTTTTGATGTATCCTGAAGTTTCATCTTGTCAAAAAAACTCAACGTTACAGACGACACATCAATGGGACATCCGGTATGAGAGATATTTCATTTTCCATTCTAGGGTCCGGTTGGAAATACTCCCATTCCAAACCCATCCATTTACCAAAGTTTTCCAAAACTCACTTATAGTGTCGCAACAGGACCCACTCATCTAAATCTTCCCAGTGCCATAGACGGTGCATCGATCAGATTCACGGTCTTTATGTTATTCACATTTAAGTGAATAACAGGCCCGACCCGTTTACCCCAATGGGCCGACAGGTCAGGTTAAACCTGGTTGATGAGTCTAACCCAGCAGGGTAGTCAGACCGGTCCAAAGGAAAGCGCAGCTCAGCCCGAAGGATGTGGCCCAACCCGATGTGGTGCGGCTCAGCCCAGCATGGCGTGGCGCGGCACAGCGGGGCGCGGCCCAGCTCGTATCGGCCCGGCGCTGTCCGGCTGGCTCAGCCGGTGGGCCGAGCAGCTCCACATGATGGAAGAGAGTTCAAAGGTGCCCCATCGCCCTCCGGCTATCCGAACCAGTGACGACAAGAGTCACCACCCTTCCCAAATAGGATGGCTAGGAGGTAAAGCCATCTAGCGCAAGCCGCCCGCACGGTGGACCGCAGCTCTTCCGGTGGGGCTCCCTCCTGGCATCGCGACACCCATTCACCCAGCTAGATCACAGTCAAGCCGTTTATTATGCCGAAGTGGCCCGCGTTGTGGGCCGCGGGTCCTTTCGCATAGCTGGCGTGACAACGTCGACTTCCTCCACCTCGTTCCCGGCATAGCGCGAGGCCGTGTTCATTTGGCCCGCGACCTCCACGTAATGATATAACAATTGCCCATAAATAAACAACGATACCCAATGAAGAACTAGGTATGAAAATATTCACTTTCATGAAGAAATCCCTAACTCAATTATTTATATCACATGCCGGGGGTCGCGGAAGACGGTGTCATGGGGAAAGGATTCGTAGGTGACGTCAGAGGGAACCGAGGAGGTATTGCATCTCCTCTCTTGTCACAGAGAAGAGAATGTGTGGCACATCGTCGTTATTCGTCGAAAAGGTGTTCTTCTTCTAAGAAATAACCATTCATTGTTAGACGACTGTGTTCTTCAAAAACTCAAGAGCTCTCCCAATCCTCCATAGCACAAAAAAAGCCCTTCCCTAGTAAAATAATAAGAAAATCCTATTATTTTATTACACATGAAATTTAAATTTCAAAATTCAAATCACCTCATTAATTTAATGCGTTGGAGATTAATTAAAGATAAGAAGAGGAAAATCCTCATTATTTATATGCATTGGAAATTAATTAATGAGAGGGACTGGAAAGATCCTCATAAAATTTAGGGGTCGTCATGAATTAATGGATTGAGAGAGGTGGAGAGATTTGAAATTAAAGGGGGGAATCCAATTTAATGAGGGTTTTAAGGAGTTTAGAGGAAAAATGAATGGTTGGGGCTCATGTGGGCCCCACCTCTCTAACATCCACACTTTGGAGGAAATGACCACCACCCTCAAAATAAAATTGTGCTCTACCAATTTTATTTATTTTAATCTAATTCCCCAAAAATTTAATTTTCATCTCGTTTAAAACACAACTGCGATAAAGGTACCCTTATGTAATTACCGAAGCTGTGAGTACATCGGTGCCCTCAAATTTCAATTCCATGAACCGGTTCAAAATATAGAAAAACCAGTTCGTTCCTTTACTGAACGTACCTGAAATAATCTTTTGAAATTGATTCTGGGCACACCGTGTCTCAGAATCAAGTGATGTCAGAAGCCACAGACTCATAAAATTCTAAATTATTAAGAAACAAAATTCCTTTAAATTTCTTGCTCTTTACAGTGGAATTATGAGAGACAAGAGGGGGTCCATTTTGATTGATTTTTCGTAATTTTATGACAATGGAGATGCCCTGCAGGCTGATGCTAAGGAGATGGTCAAAGGTCTTGAGATATGTGCACAAAGGAATATAGCTTTGAAGCGGGTGGAGGCTACTTATTTTATTCTCTATAATGATCTATCTAGAAGTGGATGTATCCATTGGATCATAGTTTATCGTATCTGTATGTGAATGCAGATCTTGGGAACCCATATAGGGATCTCCCAAAAATGGTGTGATGGTGTAAATTTGGGGACATCCTAGCTTCCTAGGCTTCACCAAGCCATTCTATTTCCCTCTACCTTAATTTAGGATCCTTCCCTCCTAATGGAATCAGATTTTTTATTAACGATGCTTTAGATCTTCAGTAGTAATGTATTTCATGTTGGTTCATGCTTTGTATTGTGTCTCCTTAAGCAATAAAAATGATAATTTTCATTAAGGAAGGTAACTAAAATTAATTTCATTGATTAAAGTGCAGTTATGCATAACAATGGACTATACATAATCCATAAGGCATAAAATGTTATAGAAACATTTCAAATATCAGTTTTATTGAAATATTTGCTTCCAGTCATAACTTAAACCTAGTTTGGTCCATTATTGGAGTAACTTTCAATGTGAAAAACTTGGGGGAACTCTATTTTCTGAAATTTACAAGAGTGCCACTCCTCTTTCACAATAAAAGGTATCCTCTCCTCCTTGCTTGTCACACTTAGCATGCCAATTTTTCAAGGCCAATCAATACCCAAATAACAAATAAAAATACCACCATAAACCAAAAACCCTCTCCTTGGTCATAAATCCATTAATGGATTCCCTTTGCTGTAAACCAAAACGAGTTACCTGAAAAAATCGGTAACATCTTTCCTCGAACTCTATCATTTTATTTCCATTATTGGAACATAAACTATTTTTATTCTATTATTATATTATAAAAACAATATCCTAAATATACTATGTTATTTCATGTTATGTTTTACACATTCACTTACATAAACATCCATCTAATGGGTAATGAACATTCTATTTTTTTGAAGGGCGAACTGCTTCCTCATTGAATGAATTTGTTCATTTTTTCTTTACAACATTTCAGGGTTTTGAATTATGACAGAAACACTATTTATATATGATCTATATTATAATTATTATTCCTTTTTCATATTTAATAATTTTATAACACAACCCATTATACTTTTAAATTTTTTTAAATATAATAACATCATTTCTGGAAGTGTGGGATACCACAACCTAAAAAAGATGTGATTCGATTACAAAATATATAATAGGAATAAAGGATGATCATAATTAAAAAAATTGTCCAAAAATCAATATATATTATAGTCATTACATAATTAAATTTATAGGAATATAATATATTTAATTTTTTTATTACCCTTTCACACACATAAAAAGTGATAACGTCGTTTGTGGATTTCTTGACTACCACTTCCTCAACATGTTGTGATTTCATCCACAACACAAGAATTCGATATATAAGTATATATGATTAAATAATATTTATTTATGATATATTTATGATTCTAGAAATATTATTTTTACTTATCTTCTTTCCATAATGTTCAATGAAAAATGGGAATGTTAGTCATGAATACGTACAACCTACTATCTCTATGATTGTAACATTAGTTCAATTTTTGTGACCATATTTAGTGATTGGTTTCAAAAGTATAATTTATATATTTATATGATAATTATTGCATGATTATAATTTTATAAATGTTACATAATGTCCAATTTGATCATAGTTTAACTATTAATGTTGTTTTTGACAAATAAACCATTTTATTTTAAACACTCGACCTAAAAACAATTGTTTATGTTTATCAGATCAATGTAGTAGTAAGTGAAAAAAAAGTAAAGATAAGTTTGAAAACGTTATAAATATATTAAATAATACATATATTTTTATTATTCACGAATATAAATACTCACAAGACATGTCAGACTCATGGTATGGGATTTTTATCACACTATTTACATATATGATTGAAATTTCACATTCCCCACTCATTTCATGAGGTGTATACACATCCCATTTTGATATATTATATCTTCAATTCTTTTATCTTTATGTTATTTAAAACATTAATTTATTTGTATTAATTTACTAGTCTTATGATTTAAAATTATTCAATGTCGAATGGGGAACTTTCGAATGATTGAATTTTATTTTACTCAAGATTAATATAAATGATCATTCAATGGAGATTCCATTCAAGAAAATTATAATATTTTTATTCTATAATTTCTTCTATTTTTGACTCCTTTGGTTATTCATTACCTCATTCATGAATTATTACCATTTTACACTCTTTGGTATTAAAAATTATTTTTTAGAAACCTGACTTCATTTATTCCATAATCACAGAACATGTTTTCTTCAAAAAATGATGTTTAATTGAAATGTTTTAAAAAATGTAAAAAAATTCAAATTTATTTTTAAATCGACTTTTTCCTTTTTTATTTTACCAATTCATTCACCATATTATTCTCTTTTGTTTCCAAATAAGGCAATTTTCTAACAATTTACTGTGCAGAAGGAATGTACTTTTTACCTCATATAACATTAATGGGTTTAACTACTATCATTTCATTGAATCTTCCTTCGCACATTTAAAAGGTTAATTTTGACTGAAAATTTTTTCAAGTGATTTTCATAGACAACATTTTTATCACGTTTTTCTAAATAAGATGATATTTTCCTCAAATAATTTTTCTAATGTATATTTTAATAATATATCCATTCATCAAGGACAATAACACATTATTCTTCACCAATTGGGATATGTTGTATTGATACCATCCCAAATCATCCTTTGGATGGTTTATATTTATATTTAAAAGTATAGTATTCACATCAAATCCCATAATTCCATTTAGTCATGTTGAAACATTCGATTTCCTATGACCGCTTTATGTAGAATTTACCCTAAATATCCATATCATTTATCATGGATATGTTCATTTCCAAAATTGTATACCAATTTATTACTATGTTTACATTGGATGATATTTTATTATTTATGGATATATTGATAATTTTATATAGTTTACTCAATATGTATATTTGATAAGGCATATTATTCCATTGATATGTGTAATTCTTGGGACATGAAATTCATGTGTTGGGGACTATTTAACAAAGTCCTACGCATTGTGGACTACATAATGATAGCCCCTTGATGAATCTGTAATCTCATGAGATGAAATTATTTAGACCAAAACCCTTTGATTTTGATTCCATGTAGAGTGGATGAGTTTTTACACATATAATTATACCATCTTGAGAATGGTATTTTTGGTAGTTGTTCATGCACTAGATACATGATGTCAAATAATTATGAATTTCCCACGTATATTTATAGTTTTTATTCATCCATGAGATTTTTCACTGACAAATATATCTATACAGTTCATTTTTAGTACAATTATTAAACGGAATGTGTTTTAGTTTCTTCCATTTTCATATTGAATTTTCCATATCTTATTCTTTTAATGACACGTGTTTCCATTTATCACCTTTCCATATTTTTTTATGTACTTACTGAAATGTTCATTTATTATATAGTATGTGGGTTCCTTGATTTAACATGCCATAATTATTATTATTATCATTGATTCATTATTTCTTCTAATATTTTTTACCCTTACTCAGCATTTGAGGTCACACTATTTTTCATTTTTTTCACAACAAACAAATAAATATTATATGAATGATATTAATGCACATAATTCCTCGAATAATGCATTCATTGGACGAAATAAATTATGTTTTAATTAGTGTATTATATTGTAATGAAACAGTCATTTATTTATATTGTTTACCAGTACTACTAAACACATTGATCCTCTATTATTTTATTTCTTATAATCATTCCAATTTAAGGGACGTAGACATCAGATCTGATATTTCATGGGCCGAGGTGCTACAGTAGAGCTAAGCCCTCATATACATGCCTTAGGATTATGTGTAAGACACAAATGTGACCCATATAAATGATGCATGTAACATTTTTATGGACCAATGTGGAAATCAATGATTTCCACAACATGACCAAAATATTTCAAAATAATAATTTTGAAAAAAAATCAGCTCGATGTCCAATTACGGAAACTAAATAGTATATTTCACTCAAATATTTCAAGTAAATTATAAATAAAATAATTGAAATTATATTAGATATTTTTTAAGTAAAATTTATAGTAATTTAAATACATTGAAATTGTATTTTTCTGGTTTGGATAGAAAAAATTCTATATGGATTTGTGTGTTCATTTCCTTCTGTAGATAAAAATTTCAACAATATTCTATCATTTGAACATCCTGAATTGGTATTTGTATTCAAAAATATGATTTTGGATTTCAATTCTTGTCATTTAACTCAATTTAATTTTATTGCATGATTTACACATGGGAATCTCTTAGTGGGTAATAATAAATATTAAAAATCCATCATCACACCATATATTAATTAAAATAAATATGTAATGTGTTTCTAATATGTATTTATAAGTGATGATAGAGTTTTTTGTTATTATTTCCTGGCCACAATTTTGACAAATGATGTGATATATTGTTATATAATCCACCTATTTCACTTATACATTACTATAGAATTTTATTGTGCATATAGTCTAGGCTAATGATAGGTGGGGATTATACACTAGTCCTTCATGCAACCAGAGTGGATGAAAAGCATCAATGCATGACTACATAATCAAATCAAAATATAGAATGTTTTTACTTACTATATAAGATGATTTTTGTTCTGCTAAAACCCATGAAAATGATAAAAAATCTAGGATATCCTCTCAATCATTTTGATTATTGTATGGTGTGTTTCTTATTGTATTGATATATAGAGAATTGATATGGATAAGAAAAATGAATATAATTGATTATTGTGATGTTGAAGAGGTTAATAATTCATTTATATTGGATATATCAATGAGAATCTTATTATTTTATAATCTTTTGGATTTTAATTATATTTAATTAACGATATTTTTAGACAACTATCTAGAGGACTCTTTTGAGAATATACATAAAACTCCGATGAGGGTCACAATGGACATGAATGGGTATTTGGGTAGAATAATATGGTTCTGAATCCACGGATCTATCATTTCCTTTACTGGGCCTGAGACTATGCTATTGAGAAAGAGATTACTAATCATCCTATTTGATGATATCATTTTAATATATTGGGTGACCAATATATAATATAGGGTAAAATAACATTCACAATCATCACTATCATTGATAGATAATGTGTCCCTGATCATTTGGTCCCAGAAAACACCATGATTAATCCATTACCTTAGAGGGGATTTGTCCTTCACCTTTCAATATTACTATAAATAATTGTAATTCATTTTCACTGTGACATATAATTTTAAATTTATAAGGGAGTGGTAAATATTTAGAGACCAATTTAATTATGTGTTAGCACTAGGGACTTAATATATGGAGACTAATTGTTATGTTATGGTTTGATATAGTATTTTAGTATTGTACCACTTTGAGTATATAAGTCATATATGATATGAAATTGGGTATGATTTATGTGGAGACGTAATAAAATTATCGTAAATAATAATTGATTTATTATTTTTCATATCAAAGATTGTGTCGTGACATTATCTAGAAATTATGGTGTACTATATGATATTTTAAAACAAATTATACTGATATATGTCTGGATTTAATTTTTTTATTTTTATTTTTTGGTTTTAATTTAGGGAATTAATAGTGAAAATATCAGAATGATTGATTTTAATGATTTATATAAAGAGAGAAATATTTTTATTGTATATTATGATGTTTTAAAAGTATGTTTCGGGATGGATAAAAAGATAAAAAAGATAGAATGTATAATTTAATTGTGTTTGAGGATTATAATTGTATAGAGGTTGTTGAATATAACCATTATTTACCCCATATCCTATAACTGAGTATCCACAGATTAACATAATGGGGTTATCCCAAGGGAATATCACCATGTGGACAATGAAACTACAAAAGGTTCATCGAGGAGTCAACCTAGATTTTTCTAAAATTGGGATATGATGTTATTTTATAATATTTTTAATAAACCATAAATTTATTATATAGGGTTAAAATTTATATATTAAATAATATTTAGGAAAAATATAAATTTTTACTCAATTTCATCCCTCATTAAATCCAACATTATCCTTAATTCTCATTAATGATTTTACACACTCAAATAATAAGGTCTCTTTACCCTCTCCCCCTATAATTTTTAGGACATCAATATTGTTGTTTTCTCGATTGTTAAAGGATTTTGAATTGTGATTTTCCGAGGATGTAGTGAAATCACATTGAGGTTTAGGTATTTCAATATGTATCCTTAATATATTCTTTGTATATTTTGACATATTTTGTTACATACTAATTCTATATCAAAATGGTCATTGATTAATTATTTTATCGATTTCATGATTTCTTGTTTAAATTTAGAGAAGTATTTAACAATTTAAATTTTTTAGTTTTTATTTTAAAGTGTTTGAATTCATTTATTATTTCAATATAATGAGTTATTTTATTCATAGCTATTTTTATTTATGAAATTTTATTATGTTATTTTTTCATTGTTATCAACAAAGAAATTTTGTGTATCTTTGTTATGATTATCATAATAAAACGAGATCAAAATTATTATCTAATTTTAATTGATTTCAAACCTGCATGTATCATGAATAAGGTTATTCACAAAATTTACCATTCAATGAACTTCTACAAAATCAATGATGTTTTAATGATTGTTTTGTGAAATATAAAGGTTGAATTTTTGGATCATTTAATAATTTTATTTAAATAATTTTATATGGGATTATTAAATGGATCATATGATTTGTTTTTGTTAATATATTCATTATTTTACAAGATGATACATTTTTTTATTATTTTTGGTAATTTCATTATACATAGATACCATTAGATAAAGTATTTATTATAAATTTTCATTCCAGATTTATATGACATTTCCTTAACATATAGAATTGCATAAATTCCATCCTTTAACAAACAATAACTCATTAAATAATAATTGGTTTAATAATAAACATGTATTAACATGATAAATTATTTTATTCATTAACTGAATGTTTATTTAACTATAAAATATAAATCATAACGTCTTTTGCCTCATTTCCTTTTATATCCCGTTATTTCTTATATAATGTGTTCACCACATCATCTAGACTACAATTTTATTTTAAGGATGAAATTTATTTGTTTATATTTATGTTATTTTGTCATATAAATTTATATTTTGTAATGAAACCTGATTCAATAGTTATTTTTAAACTATGTCATATTTTTCTGTTCACATTTTTTTTCACCAACATTTCATGATTCTTATTTGGAAAGGTATATAATATAATAATGATTTTTTTGGAATTGGTGTCCTCAAACCTGCTATTCCTACTATAGATTACATGGATAATTAAAGAATATAATTTTAATTAAAATCTATTATTAAATTTCCTTAACATCTCTACATGACATTAATATAATAATGTAATAGAATATCTATCACATTGATAATGATCATATCAGCTCCACACTGTGATGATAACATTGAAATTATATGATGATATTCATAATACTAGTTTAATTATTTGATAACATTCTATAATGGGGAACAAAGTACACTAAATTTTAGGTTTGAGTTATCAATAGAAAAAGATACTTAATCTCATTATTATAACACTTGGTAAAATCCATGATGATAGACTATGAGAAAAGATCCACCTATAGGTATTCATGATGTTTATGTGTCATCAGTTATACTGATATGAGAATGCATTATATTACCCTTATAAATTATAATAATTATTAATGCTTTTAATGAGTTGCGTATGATTATGTACTAAACAAATCAATTATTACATGTGTTCAATGGATATAGGGAGTGGTGGGTGTGTAAGGAAGGACATGTTTTAAATAAATATTTTTAGGAAGTATTTTTTTCTTTTACATTTTTGGATGTCAATATCACAATACTTTTCTAGAAATGTAATCGTCGCATAATATATCAAATCCAGCGTGTAATTAACTTTAATCTGAATGTTATACAAATTTGTATCATCTGTTCGAGAACATGATCTTTTCTTGAATCCTAAATAATAAAATATCGAGATGAATGGATTAGTTTTCAAAAATAGATCTCTTATATGGTTATCGTTGTTCTGATATTTTATCTTTCTATCATTCTTTGACCTATTTCAATACCCTGATCTTTGACATTAAGGTAGACCACCAAATTCCAATGAGAAAGTATCTTAGAGTGTCACACACTAAGTTTTTCACATGCTATCAACTAAATACTAATTCAAATTAATTACAGGAAAAAATATTATTTTCAACACTGAGGAATGATTTTATTTGTAATTTAGTGATCACATAAATTATATATATATATTAATTCAGAAGTAAATAATTAAGTTTTATAAATATATAAAATTTAATTATTGAATGTCTAAATTTATAATTTTTCTAGTATTCAATAAATTCCTAAGAAGACAAGAGGACTATGTCTTTTGGTAAAATATAATTTGAATGTAAATAAAAATAATATTTTTCATTGCACGCATTATCCTATTCCATGAAATAATAATAATAATAATAATAATAATTTTAATATGGTCATACAAAATATAATATAATATTTAGTGGGTTTTGTGTAATTATATAATAAATTAAACCAAAAAATCTTAATAAAATGATGGTTATATGTATTATGTAGTTGTTGATTGAAACTGAGAATTGTTGTCCTGAATTAAATCTAGACCTCTTTCTTAACACTGAATTACACTACAAATATTCTACCTTTAAACCCATAAAATAAATATTTATTTTATAAGAATGATTCATTAAACATTATGGATCTCTCAATGAGTTCATGAGTAAGATCGTATGATGATTGATCTTCCAAGCTAGAACCTATAAATAAATCTATATTTTTTGGAGAACAAATGATCACATTTAGATAACATCTAAAGGTATTTGATACATGGAACTTCAAACATAAATGATGGGAAAATAAACCTGTTTTTATATGATTGAAAACATCATAAAATAATTATCTATTTAGTAATGTAATATTTCAAAGAATTCTATTTAAATTAATTTTATTTTTAATGTGAAATAGATATTCTATTCATTTTATTTAATTTTAATGTCAATTTTCATTGGAAAATGTTCATCCTTTCAAACATTTATGACATGTTCAATATGTGAATAATCAATTATATCAATCATTTTTGTATTATGGTCATCCCTGATAAGTTCTTCCACTACACCCAGAACCATCATGTTCTATCTAGGAAGTCTAATTCAATATAATAATTATTTATTGAATTTTTGATCATTACACATTTAATAGTTGAAATTATTTTCATGTTTTAATTTAAATATATTACCAGACCGAAATAGATTCTTCCACATTCTTATTTATTGAAATTATTAATAGTATAAATAAAGAATAAACGAATAGCTCATCGGAATACCTCATATAGAATATCCATCAATTATGGATTTATAATAATGGTTTCATGGCATGTACACTATTGTTATATTTTGTGTATCCTTATTCATTACACATGGATTCCTTCATAGACTTTGAGTCATCATGTAATTAATATATATTTTGTGCCTAAAACGAAACATGTGTAGACCATGATGGGTGACACATTACTTTTATGAACTATGGACAATGTATATTTTCATAGTTCCATATATCCAATGTGTTTTAAGGTGGAAAATATGGGGTCAAACCATTTCATATAATTAATACCCCATGAGAATTAATACATGAATCATACTTGTTGCAGACCATGTAACTTGAAGTACATGTTTTATAGCCTTTATATATATAGTGTACTTCATTAGCATCCAAAAAATCACATTCACACACCCAAGGTGTGTAATCTATATATCTATTAATGAAAAGTACATGATGTGGAACTAGGTTTAACACAAAATTTAGTTTACCTATTTAAATGGTATTGTTATATTTATTTAATTTCCCTATTTTACATCAGTATAATGTGTTTTGGGTGGAAATAAATTTTCATTACATGTCGATCATTAGTTTTTATATTGTGTGATGTGCTTAATTAATTATTCACAATATTAAAAAATATGAATTTTGTATTTTCCTTGAGTAATAAAGACTCAAAGAATTAAATTATACATGTGACATAAAATTCATATTTTCTATTTATTATTTAATTGGAAGTACATTATATGAAATTATGAAACATTCCTTGTTTAAAATATGTTTTATGAATGATTTTTTAACAATTAAAAACATACAAATTATTTTATATAAGTAATCCTGGATATTTTCCATGTACATAGATGTGTACAATTTTAATATTTAAAATAAAATTAGTTCCTTTTTTTAAATAACAATAAATGGGAATTCAAGGATGATTGTATAAAATAATATTAAATGAATTATTTGAATAATAAGAGATTAAATTGGATTAATTAGTGTGTTTTTTATATTTTTTTTGAATGAATTGAAAAATATGTTAACTAGTTGTTTAAAATTCATAATCATTACATATGTATCAATGATCAAGATATATGACCTGATATATGTATGTTTTGCATTAATGTTTTTGAAAGGATTTGAAATTATTATTCATTATGTATTAGATGATCTCTTATGTGTCATCTATCCTTCATTTATTATGTACAACTTCTGTATACAAGGTTGTTTTATTAAATTATACTTAAAATATCATTTTGATACGCACCCATAGATTCCAATTGTAAAATATATAAATTAAAAGGACTATTTGAAATCTTATAGATTTTGTTCTAGAATTTTTTAAGGGCGACGATTGTTGATGGGACAAGATGAAACAACCATGGGAGATACAATTTGGAATTGGAGGGTTGAAACTTCTCAATCCAAGATTGGCATAAAAATTTTCTTTCTAGGTTTGTAGGTTGACTTGTTATCCTCTCAATAAAAAACCATTAGATTATCCTCATCATCATTTTATTCATTTTTGTACATTATTTTATTCTAATATATGAAATGTCATATTGATTAATGTTAGTAATCAAATACATAGATGTACTAATAAGAAAATATGGAATTAAAATAAATGGTTTATAAATAATTATTTTATCATAACATGGTTAATACATTAAAAGACAAATTTATATTAATAATAAAGCCAATGGATATAATTACAAAAAATGCTAAATAAAATAAATAAATTCCCCCTATATAAAATTTATTAAGACTAAGTCTTACATTACTTGATTTTTAATGAAACCCTAGAACTAGGTATTTTTTCCAAAACATTAGGAAACTTACATTTATCATAGAGTTATTATAATAGTTTTCAGTTGAAATAACCAAATTATATAAAGATAATTTTTCCTCTCTAGAATTCATGTATCATAGATGAAAAGGCTGATAAAATATATGTATGAAATTATTAGATTGATGATTCCACAAAAAGAAACAAGGATCTACAATTCCTCCAATGGAAAATACCTTCCCTAGTTATAGTTATTGAGCCCAAATAATTCCCCTATAAGATAGAAGATTTTGATAATAGACTAACATTGTGTGTGATTATTCACACTATCCCTAAAATCCAAAATATATAGATATTCTAATATCCTATCATTTCATTGGTACTGATAGATGCTTCTGACCACTTTTTTAAAATGAAGGTTATAATATATGTTCATATTTCATTCATCTCCTTTGATTCCATCAAAGGGTTTGCTCAGAAAATAGAATACTTATGGCATGATCATTGATAATTCCACCTAATAGAGTCATCATGGACAATGTGATGATATTATCAATCCACTACTGATTTAAAGGAAAGTAATGGGGGATGGAATTTCCCTCTAAAGGCAAGTCAATAGATATCCAAATTCATGGATAACAATAGACTCCTAGATATAGGATACTCGAGAGAATGATTATCATGGTTATATAACCTAAAAGGGAATTGTCTCAATTATT
This sequence comes from Viscum album, assembly GCA_963277665.1. Lineage (NCBI taxonomy): Eukaryota > Viridiplantae > Streptophyta > Magnoliopsida > Santalales > Viscaceae > Viscum > Viscum album. The sequence goes on along the minus strand of OY728128.1, from coordinate 406,436,105 downwards.
GTGGCTTCGAATGATGTCTTACTAATTTTTATACTATCTATAATAACAAATAATCCATTGTAAAAAATCCTATTTTAATCATTTTTAATAAATTCTTAATTATTGGTGTCATGACCCCTAGAAAATATGGAGGAGAGCATTTATATTTATCCCATATATTGTTCACTTCTATGAGCTATCATCAAGTTTTGAGACTGATGTAGAATAATTCATCTGACGGGTGCTCTTGGATTGGGGTTCGAAAAAAGTTAATGTTCCCTAACATAGATCATAAATTATGGATTATCAAGTACCCCCCTTGTTTCATGTACATGGATATGACTAATATTGAGATTAATAATTAGGATTCATATCTATAAAATGAATGTAATGAAACTACATTAAGTGATATTTATAAAAAAATGAATATTTTTTCGGAACCAATCTATTAGAATGAGAATCTATACCAAATCAATATAGTATAAAATGGCATGGGAAAGGTGGTAAGAAAACCTAATTTTAAATGCATCGATTATTGAAAATAAACATATCAATAGACCCAATATTTGACTGTAAAATGACACCAAATATTTTGATTTTGTTGTGGTTAATGGTATATATGACATATATTTCAAAACTCTTCATGAATATTACAATCCAAATATGAAATGAGGATGTCTATGCGGCCATGGAGATATTTTATATTCCATTCCGTATATTGTTTCTAATATCAAAAAAATATTGTTTAATCCTAATCTTAAATACAATGTTATTAATGAGGGAGTGTGTTTCCTAATCCAAGTGAGTGCATAATTCTTGGTTGTCTTCTCTAAATCCTTATACATGGTATCAGATGATCCAATTAAGTGTGATCTAGTGTATATTTCAAATTCCATATTTTGTGGATGAATTATTAAAAATTTATAAATTTCCAATGCTATGGTTCTTAATCATATTATTAAATACCCATATTACATCCTCCACAATATACTTATTTGCATGTGAAATTTTTTATGGTGTTGTTCAGCGTTATCAACAAAAGGATATCCGTGAACCACCCTTGTTTGATATTTGAAGAACAATATAGGTTCATCCAAGGGATGAATATCTGAGTTAATATAGGATTTTCCAAATAAGTGATTAGAGATATCCATAATAATTCCCTTTGAAATAATATGGAAATAATATTAGTATTAAAAAAACCTATGATTGACAGGATTGGAGCATTATTGTAATTTTGTTAGCATAAATGGGTTTTCCTCAAGGACCACTAATACCAAGTATATGTTTTTCAGTTCCTAATGAAAATTTATTTCCTTGAAGGATAATATTTTGATTATTACAAGGTATATTATTGGTAAATGGAAAGAGTTCTATTATCCATAAGCCCATTAAATCTCAAATTGGATGTTGTCATGCAGTTCATAAATAAATCATCCTTATAGGTTGTTTCATCTCTTACCATTGTAGTCCTGAACCCTATTATATCCCTCCTATCAATTAATTTAAGAGATACATTCATTTTATCAACAATACCTTGGATGAATCCTACAAATGGAGTGTTTAACTTGTTATTCAACAGAAGAAAAACATTTATATTTTGAAACTTTTACCAAAATGGTTTGTCAATTCCCAAGAAAATATTTTAGATATGCAGAGAAGATATGTCTCTATATATTATCATGCACCCTGATCCCGCATATTAGGATATGTATAAACAACATCAACAATTTTTTTTAGGATCTGTGGTCGCCTCCTGAAAAAGAAAACACATTTCCTATTATTCAGTATTATAATTACCCTTTTTAATATATATATATAATACATTCATATATATGTTGTTTCATCCCTTGAGGTACCAAAATGAGTAATATATGTTATTGAAAAATTACTCACATATTTAATTTTTTATTTACATTTTAATGGAAAACAACACATGGAATCAAGGGAAAGGATGTCTATGTCTTCGAAGGATATAATCATTTATTCTAAAAAAATTAGACATGCTGAAATTCATGAAAGTGAAGTTATCTTGGGAAGTTCTCAAGGAATAGACACATTTAGGAAGATTAATGTTCGAAAGGTATGGGGAAGTTATGTAAACAATAATTATGTGGGAGTTCATATTCTTTGATTGCAATGACTAATCATTAAATGTGGATTATTTAATTCCATATTTGTAGAATTCAGGGTTGGAGCTATATTAATTTGTGTCACTAAAATTGGGAATTCTCTAATCATGTCTTTCCTAGTTTCCCAACACAGTACATAAAATTCAGACAATAATTTATGAAACTGCATTTCATCCATGTATTTCTAGAAAAGAACCAGCATGAAATCTTTCACCTCAATGTTAGGAAATAAAACTCATATTATTGCATCTTTATAGGATATTCCATAGGTTCCTTCATTATGAATGTATCCAAAATAGTGAAAATGCAACAAAACTATGTCGATAACTTGAGGTAGATTATTTTTTGTAAGGATATCATAATAAAATCCATTTTCTTCATGTTGTTAGTAATGAACCATGATTTACCCACACATTATAGTATCATGCATAAATGATTCAACCTAGTGTTATGTTGATACTACTATAGCTTGTGTTAGAAGGATACCTTGACCCTCATGTTAATCATATGTGAACAGGTGTGTATGGTGTTGAACTCATTTTGGAATTATACTCTACCTTATTCCCATGTTCCATTGGGTCCCTCATTCCATGATCATTGTTTCTTAGGGGCAGGAACCATTATCCTTAAGAATATGTTTGGATACAATATCTTTTAAGGATGATATTGTTGTATGTAAATTGTGGGGAACAAATATCCCCATTAATGTATCATAATAAAAATTAAATATCTTGGTAATATGACCATGAACCATTTAGTCGACCTGATCAGACCCTTAAAGGACTGGGAATTTTTTTCCTCCCTTCTATCACTCTTGGATAGATGAACATCCCACCTCTCAATCCTTAATGTCACCTAATTTTTATGGGTTCATTTGTATTTACATATTATTTTTATTAATATTGACATATATGTCTCATGTATTATGTGTTCCGTGTGGGGTAGTTTCATTTTTTATCCTATGGCTCTTTAATAAATGATTTCACCATAAACATTGGTAGTGTTGACTCTCTATAAGAAAAAAGGGAGTGATATGTTAATGAGAACCCTCTTATGTAGTGATAATAATATTGGCCTTTTAATGGTTGCAACATTATCTATAATAATTCATAATTCCCTATGTGGATTAAGTCTCATCCCATGGTCAATCACTTATATCATATGTATGTGTGGGAGCCTAATCAAAAATATGATTGCCATTCATAACACTGTAAAAAATTGAAAAAATACCTACATTTAATTGCATCAATGGGTTCCCAATAACATTGAATTACACTATTCACTTTCATGATATATTTGACCCTTGAGGTGGAAAACATCATGATAAGGGATTCCGTAAGGCTTCATCATTTCAGACCTCTATAATTTTATATTATTCCCTCTTGTATTTTTTCTTATCCAGTCACCTTATTTTAAAATAAATAAAAATAAATATATTTTCATTATACACATATAAAGTAAGGGAGGGATGAGAAGTTCTATATCTATGATAAAAACCTGTGATATGTAGTCGACGCTCAGTGTTTAATGCTTTAATCTATGTAAAATGAACTCAAAAAGTCACATAGAGACACAAAATCTTATATAATTCACAAGAATCATTGTGTTGATAATAAATATATATAAAGATAATAATAACCTGAGATATACATGGAGATAGTTTGGATTAAAGATATATATGCTATTCTAAATAGGCATCAAGTAGGAAAACTCATAGGAAACACTAATCATCTAGGTGTTCTAGCGTTTAATATGCCAGTTGAACTTCAACCCAATCTCATTATGTAATCACTCCCTATGTTATTATAAACCATTTTTTTCAATCTAACAATGAAAAACATATATAGGTCTCTCAAATATCTTTTCATCCTAATTATATATGTTGAAAATTATATAATGAAATTAGGTATTTTATTCTTATTTTTTATAAAATAAAAAATAAGGAATGATCTCTAAATCTAAATCTTATGCAAGAAACCATTACAATAAGAGAGATATCAACTCGAATAAAATAGAAAATTTTTATATCTATTTCATTTGTGGGTAGAAGTGATATTAGTAGAAAAGAATATCCCATAGAATGAATAAATATGCAAAATTTGGCGTATTCATCATCATGTGAAATTTATTCATTTAAACAACTTTTTTATTTGATACAACATTTGGTGCTCAAATATATATTAAAATAAAGTCACAATGTACATTATAAATTATTTCCTAATGGGTGGTAGAATAATTTAATTCTAATAGATACAAACATGCTATTATTTCTATTGGGGACTCTAACATCATGTTCTCCACAAGAATGATATTCGGTTTTAAATATATTTATTACTCTCTTAATTACAAAAACAATAATTTTTTTATCTATACATAATCAGGAATATATATTTTTTCTTTATAACAAATGATCATATTATATTAAAGAATATTTAAATAGTGGTCTTTATGTGGTGGATTGATTGAACCACATAACATAAAAAGATAGTGAAAGTAGATCAAATGACTCATACCACACCCAACTATGGAATCACTATCCAGGCCATGTACACAAAATGAATTTGAAAAAATTCAAAAAAAAGATAAATATTTTTATGAATTTAAACTATAACAATGTAGTGTATTTAATATATGTTTACAATGGAAAAAACATGATCCCTATTTAGTAAATTTGGTAAAAGTGAAAAATATATATTTAAATTGGTTTAAATAGACATGTGTAGGCCATATTTCATTAAATTAAGTTTTGGGTAAGCCTACCTAATTAATTTTTATGATGATTTTTATATATATGGTTATGTCCATATGATTATATGAATGTCAGATTATCTCAATATATTTATTTAATTACCTAATTTATTTGATCATCATCATGGTAATATGTTAAAGAATCTCCTCTGTGGCCACATTGGATAATGTCATAATCATATATTAATAGACTATTTATGGATTTGGGGATTCTATATAAAGTCTGATTTCATTATACAAATAAATAAAATTGTGTATGTGTAAAGTGGAACAATACATTGGTTGAACTGTGATATGAGTGATGAGTCATATGAATCATCCATTATCCTTTTGTGAATATATATTACAGGAAGAAGAATAAATATTATTCCATGTTCCAACTACTGTGAGTGATTATATTTCATTCCAAATGTGGAGTTTAAAGAAACAATGTATGTGGGTGTTATTATTTCATTCCATTTATCAGAGTGGCCCACTAAGATTTGAAGTTCACGGTTTCGGTTTGGAATTGTCAAGATCTCTTTTTGATGGGATCTGCTGGTCTGGATCTTGCTGTCGATTTATGATTGATGATTTCGGCTCAGACTCATTATAGTGAGTTTTTCCAGCTTTGGGGTCTATTCTAGGCTTCGACACGCATCGACATGGCTTAGCGATGGCTTTCAGACTCTGGATCTGGTCTTAGATGACCTTCAAATTCATGAGTGTTCATGTGCGACATGTCATCTACTATGATGCATCTCTGAGGGGAAGGTTTCGTTTCAATTTGTCTGTTTTTATTTTGGTGATCATTTGGTGTTCTTCATATTATGTCATTGCTAGAGTCGATATAAGGACCCATCCTTAAACATTGAATAATCTTGAATTAAATTAATAATTTACATTGATTATCTTTTTAGTATTATAGATTTAGATAATTAGGCTATAACATATACATGAAAACGTGAATATTAAATTTAGTCACATCTACTTAGTTTCCATTTTTTTCACAAAATATAAACTCTTGAAAAAAATAGCCATATATACATCCATGTTTTAGACAACATGAATTTTACATGATCCCGTACATGACCATATTCAACTTTATGTCCTATGAAAAACATTTCAAAAACATGAGATGAGCATAAAAAGATCAGAACGGGATACACAAATAAGGAAAACTGTTAGCTTTTCATAACAAAAAATTAACCATGAATAAATTATCATAAGTAATACTTTTCACCTTTATGAAGTAGTAAATACACTTAAATGAATAAAATATCATTTATTACCCTTCTGTAACCAAAATATTACCATAATCCCATATAAAGAACACATAACTTATAAAGGTAACTTGAGACAAAATCATTCTTTAATGGAATAACCATACGGTCGACTTCCATACATTTCACGAAATGGAATAGCCATACAACCAAATTCCATACCCAATTAATTGGATGTTATAACGTAACCAACCATCTTTTTCTATCACAGAACCAGCCGTCATTTGGTTTATCATGTAACCACCCGTCAAATGTCCAAGTACCATTATAAAATCATAACACATAAAATATTGAAAATATAAACATTTCACTAAAAACATTTAATTTTCTATAAAAAGAGATAATTTCATGATATTGAAATAATCATACCATTTTAATACACATTTTCGATAAAAAACACACAAAAATTGAAGAACGGATTTCATTTTCATTTCAAAAAACATTAAGGATTATAAAGGAAGCCGAATAAAGATTACAGTGGTGGTGAGTTCATTGTCGCCACAAATGTTAAAAACATTCCTTTTCGTATTAGGTAAACATTTTCATAGAAAAATAATTCCATTTGACTGAAATGAAAATTCAATGGGTTTATACACCACATAAAAGAATGTCATGTATAAAAAATATGCCTCAATGAAAGAAGATTAAGACAATGTCCCTTACCTCATGTCTGATTTCACCCGTTCGTTCTTTAATTTACTTCATAATAAATTAATGTAAATTTATATATTCTTATGAAACATTTTCAGGTTTATTATTCATTTTATATAAATTATATCCATTTTATAAACATTATGTAATCATTTAAGTTAATAATTTTCATTTTGTAGATATTTGGTACTTGAGTTTAAAATAAACACCATATAATTTCATGTTGTCCATGTTTTCGAGATTCCATTATCTCTATAATGTTATTATTAATGATTTAGATACCATATATACCTTATATATCAGGTATATATATGTATTTATAATAGTACATAAATTTTGGAGTTAAGAAATGAAATGCATCGCTAATGAAGATGGTAAGTTGTACGTACACATAAAAGCTAAATTCATTTCTATTTCAGATTTAATAGAATGAAAACATATTGATACATAGGTATATTTTTAAGAACCTATTTCTTAGTTTGGAGGTACATGATCCTTATTTTCTCTTTTCCTTAAGTGTTTTTCAGAAAATAAGGAAAATGGGGGAAAATCCTAAAATTTAGAAGTACACATCATGTACCTTTTCACATGACACGTACTTTTTTCTGTGTGGGATGTGTACACGGGGCGTATGGCCATGTCGGTGATGAAGGGTGTAGAAACCGACTACACGCAGTGTAGTGGTCCTTTACATGTCGTGTAGTCAATCAGCAGGCGAATAGTAAGGCGGTGTCCAGCTGTGCGATAGAACATGACGTGTACTCAAGTAGACACGTCGTGTAGTCATGTCGGTAGATTAATAGTGCCACTCTGGCGGGAATCGCCAGAGAAACAGGTTATAAAATGGGATGTAAATGCCATGTACTTGGAAATACATGTCGTGTACTTTTTTTGCATAAAATGGGATGTAGCCAACCCTATTCACAGGATTGGCTTAGAACTGGATGGGATCTCGGGAGAGGATCACTGAACCTTCATGGATCAACTGATCGAACACTGGGAATCTGATACCACTTTCGTCAATCACGTTGGAACCGCACGGGTAAGCCCTTCCTTCCCCTTGAATAGTTATGGCCATTTATTCCTCTAAGGGATGTTATTTAAGGTTGAACGAGATTTCATCTATGTCAGATCTACGTCATTCTCGGGTGTTTCTGTAATCGAAATTTGAGTATATCGTTCATTGTTGTTAATGGTAGGTGTCTTGGGGTTTATTTTACAATTATTGTACGTTTGTGTGAATCTTTGTGGCACTAACCCATGTTGGGGTGTCGTGTGGCTGAGGCCATTACTATTTTAAATACCTAGAATTGTATAATTGATTAAATAAAGATGTAAAACCATTGTTTGGGATCAGTGCGTAGATCCAGGACAACCCAGGGGGTGCGTTCCTATGTTTAGCCATTGGCCAGGATACACGAGGGTATGCCATTATAGTAATGATTATATAATTTACTTGAGAGGAATTGCATGATTATGCTTGTTTACATGTTCAGAATTGGATTGGTAAATTTATCCTGAGGGCAATATTTTACTTTTCCCGAGGGAAGTTGTTATCATAGAATGAGGGAAACTTCTTCCATTCCTGTGGGCAATAGACATTGTGCATGAGGGTGACACTATGTACACTTGAGGGAAAAATCTGTTATGCTTGTGGGAAGTTACCTACGGGTTACGTTCCTCAGTACCAGAGGGTAAGGGTTGAGTGTCTGTGGTCACTGACTGTTTACATAAAAATTTATTGTGGTGTTTTTATTAGATTAAATTGATAAATTCAATATTAAAATGTAAATTTGACTGTTAAGTTAGTTACTTTTGAGTACTTCTTAGTTTATTGCATTCACTACTGCACACTATTGTTGCATTTCTAAACCCAGTTGGGCGCAGGCCTTTGGTGGGTTCCTTCTTAGATATATTTCTCACACACTGTTTGGGTCATGATTTTCATCCCAAATTGATTACGTTTCTACATGTTTTGATTGGGGAAAAACTCCCTATAAAGGTACTTGATTGCTGCTAGGGTGTAGGAGAGAATGGGATCGAGCATTGGATCATGATGCTGTGATCTGTTCTATTTTTCTTTTTTTACATGTAATTCAGTTGTATTGTATCGATTTATTCACATGTTCTGGCTATTATAATATAATTGAGGCATGTTTCATCATTATTTATACACTGGTTGGTCATATCTACTATAGTGTTTCATTTCAGTTATGTGTGGTTATTTACTTCCACTATTTTATATGTTTTTTTCTTTCTATTGTGCTACACATTGAAAAATGTGGGAATATTTCCCCACTATCAGAACTAGTCCCTCACTGCTATTTGGTATCCTCTGGCATTTGGGGAAATGCGCTTGATGTCATATGACCAACCGGGTTCGAGGCACACATGGTGTGGTTTCTGGACCTGGGACATTACAAAGCGTTATCAGAGGGGATTATTTTCGTTGACATACTATTTTGAGCCTTATTCAGGGATAAGATGGAAACAATAGTTGGTAATAAGCTGTGTCTATGCATAGCTAACTCTTTTGCAGGGAAAATCAATTCTACCACATATTTTTTCAATTCATTTGATTTTGAAAATTTTACAGTTTACTTGTTTTCACCATTGGTTGACACACTTTTGATTGTGCTGTTATAATTTATCCACGGGTTCTATTTATTTGAAATCTGATTAGATGAGGCTATGCCATTTCATGCATCATTTTGGAAAATGCTAGAAATAACATGTCATGCATATTTCCATGCCATGTAGGTGCATTAGACATTGCATGTTGTTGTGATAGTTGTTGTGCTAGAAAAGCATGTTGTTGTGATAACTGCTTTGATAAATACCTGCTGTGTGATAGGGTATTTCCTTGTGTGATATGGTTGATAGAATGAATTCCAAACATCGGTTTTTGTGGAGTATGTTCCCCCATTTACCAGAATTTTGGAAGATTATTGATTGGTTGTTTTATTATAACACAAATAAGATTCCAAAATTTGGTTTGCGGGGGTGTATGGGCCCCCACGGATCGGAATTTGGCACATAGGTGTTTTTTTTGGTATTTTCTGGGTTCCAGAGAAGTTTATGAGACATACTATCTTGAGAATCCGTTATACATGCCATGTGTGTTCTTCAGTTCAGAATGAAAAAGGAAAATTTTTAAGTACACGCCGTTTACGCTCTCGACACACCGTGTAGTGGCTTCCCATGACACAGACCGTGTGGGAAGGGACACGGGTAAGGGAGATGCTAGGGGATAACACATTGTGTACCATATGTACACATTGTGTAGTGTTGACTAGGAGTCCGCCCATGAAACTAACAAACACAGACGAAGAAGAACATAAGACATACATGTTGTGTCCATCGTGGAACACACCGTGTAGTCTAACTTTGGGGTCCTGGTTGTGTAACTAAAAACAGGGGTCGGGGTAAGCCTTTAATGTACACGCTGTGTGTATATAGAACACTCTGTTTAGTTTGAACTCTGTATTCAATTGTGTGATTAACAACACGGTTCGACAGAGCTTGTCTAGTACATGCCATGTACCTGTGGGACATGCTGTGTAGTCTTGTCCGAGGAAAGACCATGTGGTGTTAGTCGTGTGGATAGGGAAGCGGGTTGATGTACACGTCGTGTAAGGGTGTAACATGCCATTTAATTTCAAGCCGAGTATTCAGCCGTGTCACAAATGACACATGTAGTTGAAAAATTACACCATACACGCTGTGAAGTTTTAATCTAGGGTTTCTTTTTGACCTTGTAGTGTCATGCCTCCTAGACAACCACACATTGTTCTCCAGGAGAACAGAAACGATTTTACTCCAAAGATAGTAGGCCATGGGCTACTAGTGGATCGTCCAGCAGAGCCAGACACGGTGCCAGCCGTTATACCAGACAAAGGCACAAAGGCTTGGTTCTGTGAAGGCTTTATGTAGTTTATGTAGACCGTTCAGGGAGCAGGACTAGCTGCCACATCTATGACTGAGCTACCTCATATATTCCAACAACAACATACTCCTACATTTTCAAGGGATGGAGGACCAGAGGATGCAGAGATTTGGCTGGGGTCTATGCAGATTATTTTCGATCATCTTGAGACGCATCCAGGGTGCATGGTCAAGCTCGTGACTTGTATACTGCGTGATTCCACCAAGAGGGGGTGGGATGTTACCACCCAGTCAGAGCATCACATAGACATGGAATAGGATGATTTTTAGGAAGTTTTCTATGACTATTTCTTCCCATAGATTCTAATGGAAGATAGAGAACACGAGTTAATTAATCTACAGTAGGGATCTATGTCGGTGATGGACTATTCTGCTCATTTCGCTGAGCTTCAGTGTTTTTCACCCATGATGGTGGTTGATGAGATATTTCGAGCCAGAAGTTTTTTGGATGGTCTTCATTATGACATCCGAGTAGGGGTGAATGTTTTTAGGTTGCCTTCAGTACACACTATTGTGAACCAGGTGCAGATTACAGAGAGTAACCTGTTGGAATATAGTGGTGTAGGCCAGGGCGGTTCAGCACCAGTAACTGGTACTATTTCTACTAGAAAGAGAAAGAGACAGATGGACTTCTCTCGGGGTGGCAGTACCAGTCAAGAAGAATGCTTTTGGTGGCCAGGTCATGTGTTACCAGTGTGGTAAAGAGGAAAAAAAGAGACCGTAGAGTCCAAGAGAACTAGTGGAGTGATGATTTTGCGGCACGATGGGTCATCTGCAGTGCTTTTGAAGGGGGTTTTCACCAGTGGCTAGTGAGAGGGGCTCTGAGTAGTCTCTAAGTACAGGAGAATGACCAGTGTCTTCTTGCCAGTAGGGGAACTAGAATACGTCAGGGCGTGCAGGAAGAGATGGTGGTCATGATTGTGGTATCCAGACACCAGGATCATGGAGGCAACATGTCGTGACAGCTCAGGGTAGCCAGGCTGTGTTGCACGTCCACGACACTAGGCAGGCATATGCAGTGCAACAGACCAAGCAGGAGCATATTCCTAGATCTTCTACTGTCATAGGTATTATTCTAGTAGATTCTATATTATCCTCAGAATTTTTCAATATAAGTGCTACACATCGTTTCGTATATGTACCCTTTGTAGAGATCCTCGGGCTCTGTGTTTCTTTTGCTCCTTCTATCGTGATTCTAGAAACTCTGTTGGGGACTAGAACGGATGGTGTGCATCAGTGTAGATAGTGTCACATTCAGATTGGTGGGTGAAACTCCCTTTGGGACCTCTATGTCTTAGAGATGACGAGTTATGATGTCATTCTTAGGATGGACTGGTTTGTTCCCTTTTCAGCCTTTGTAGACTGCTATCGTCGTAGGGTGTGGTTCATGTCACTAGAGGGTGGAGAGTTTCAATAAAAAGATGAATGGGATGTTTAGGCGAGTTGAGTTGGTCCAGAGCATCATGGACGAGGTGGAGTCAAAACCCAGACTATTAGTTTATATCCAGATGATCATGGGACTTGTCAGACAGATTTCCCTCTAGTGGTTGATCGTTTTAGGGATGTCTTCCTGGACAAATTTTCAGGTATACCTCTGGAGAGAGAGGTGGATTTATCTATTCATCTATTTCCAAGAGCATCACTGGTGTCCATTCCTCCTTATAAGATGGATACACCAGAGTTTCAGGAGCTCAAGAGGTTGTCGGAGGAGTTATAGGAAAAATGCTTTATCCGACCCAGTACTTCTCCGTGGGGTTCTCCGGTTCTTTTTGCAGAGAAGGCCGATGGTACCCTCAGACCATGCATGAATTATCGGAAGCTGAACTAGTTAACTTTCAAGAACCAATATCCTTTGACAAGAATTGATTATCTTTTTGATCAACTTTGTGGTGCACGAGTGTTCACGAAGATTGACTTGAGATTCGGATATCACCAGCTGCACGTGAGACCATTGGACGTACCGCTTATGTAACATCCCAAGGTTTTCTAAAAATAAATTGAAAATGCTTGAAATTTTGTTTGAATTATATATTTATAAGTATCCTTTAAACATAATTTTATTTATTCTATGATTTGAATTTCATGAAACTGTCATCTACAATTGGGTTCAGTATGTTATTTAGAGTTTGATGAAACAAACTTGTTTTTTTGGTTAATAATAACATGCCCTTATGAATAGTAATATGAATAGTAATATGACCTCATGAATATTAAATAATAATATTATTTTATTTTCCCATGGCAATAGGATAATGGGATCTTAATTAATTTTCCAATGTCACATAAAACTAATTGCACTTCAATATTGTTGTTTTTTCGAATTAACTGTGACCTTATTTAAAAATTAAATTAATAATATTTAGAAAATTATTTTTGAAAAATGGAGTTCATTTTTGAATTCTACACATCGAAAAATGTTTGGGGTAAATTTTTGGTATTTTTCTGAAACTCTTGAATTTTCGGTGAATAGTGAAATACGGTAAAATACCGTATAATCAATTTATAAGTAAAAATGCACTATTTATGACATCATAAGTGATGAAAGGCCACTTTCTTCGAACTCACTTGATATTTTCACTAATTAAGGCCACTTGATTTGAGATTATTGATAGTCTTGATAAAAATATTATAATAATGATTAAAATAATCTAAAATACCTCCCCTCCTCTACTATAAATACCACCCTCACTCCACTCTTCCTCCCACACCTCTCAAGCCTTGAGTATTGTCCAATTTCTGCCAAATTCCCTCCTAAATCTTCTACCCCACGTCCTAGAGCTGCTGTTCTCACCAAAAGACCGAAATCAAAGCCCTTAAGAAGGATCTCAAGGAGAAGAGACCAAGAGGTAAACATCCTCTTTCATTTTCATTCTTTCCTTCCATTTTATGTTATTCTCTTCCTTTCCCTTTTTCTTTTGTTGGGATATTTCATTAAATATTTCCCCTTACTATCCAAATTTTGTATTATTGATGATATATTCAATTCCTCTCATCAATCTTGTTTTTATGAAATTTTAAGAGGTGTCGTTAGGCTGCCGATTTTTTTGTAAGAAATTTATCATGTTTTCTTTATTTCATGATTCCTTCCTCTTCGTTCTTCACCCCCTCTTATCCAAGAGGCATGAAATCTCCAGAATCATGTATATTCTGGATGTTTTCATGTTTATGGAAAATTACAAATCATTATTACTCTCCTCTCGCACTTATTTAAAGAATCAAAAAACATTGTCCATTTGTGTCGAATTACCGATATCGTGGACGATGTATTTTCAATTTCCATTAATTATTTCAAGTCTGGTCATGAAACCATTTATATGGTTGAACCAGGTTATAATATATGTTTTATGACTCATATAAGGTTCTGGAATTCTTTTGTACTCATGATTCACATTTTTTAGACTAAATGAGGTTGTAATTATCAAGGAACCACTTAAATGATCTAAACGAACATAATTAATGTTTTAACTTATAAATAATCATCATATAAAGAATCAAAGTGATAAATGGTATCAATTATGGTACTGTAAATATGTAAATACTACTCCATTCCAATTCTGGATTTTCACTTCCAATCAACAAGAAAGATTCATCATGAACCGATTGTGAAAATCACAAAAGAACTCACCAAAAATAATGCAAGGAACAAAATACTAACAAATAAGGGGTGAAATGAGGTTATGAAATGACCATATAAGATGTTCTAAACATGAACATGTTTCTGTAGAATACTAATAACACCCTTTTGACCATTATACAGGAGGTTTAAACAATTTTGAAGTAAGACAAGCCCAAGGTAACAGAATTCTTAACCCGATTTCCATTCATTGGGTTAACATTCTACTTTATAATTTATGTGCTATTTAAATTGTTTGTGTGATGGGTTTTGTTTATATTATGTTTCAATATGTGTATTTACAGAGTATATACATATTACATCCACTCTGTTAAGCCACACATCAAGTATATGATGTTTATAAGGGACTTTTCTTCTAAAATCCTCTTTTAAAATTCTATTTTATAAGATTCAAAGGCAATGTTTTTATGCTATTGTTTATGTTGTATGATTATGTTTTTGTTATTGGGCATTGTATATGATGAAGGGTTGGACCTATATTTCCCTCCAATTCATTGGGTATGAGTAATTTGGAGGTTGGCCGTATGGTTACTCCAAGTGTAACTGTGATGGTTACACAAAGTAAGGTAGCCATGAGGGTTACAAATTTTAAGGTAGACCAGATGGTTACAAGATTATGTAAGTAATGCCCCAATATACCTCTATGATTATAATTATGTTTGTGTGGATCTTGTGTAAATCTCATGTTACACAAAGTAAGATTTTATGGGTGTAAAGCATGTATTTTGAAAATGATTTCATACGTCATGAGTATTCATGGACTAATGTGATTTTTCCTTCTTTTTCATACCTTACTGAGCTTTTGTGCTCATCCCATGTTTTTAAATGGTTTTTCATAGGTTAATGGATGAGTAATACAAGGAAGGAAGTCATTTTAAATGTTGAAGAATTGTCAAGGAATATTGTTTTATGTTTTAATGTTTTATATTCTGAGGAAAATGGAAACTGGTTTTATAGTATCCACTATGTAACAATGTGTACTGTTATGAATGTTTTGTCTTAATTCTCTAAAGCTCTAAACTTGAAAAGGTCCTCAATGTAAAATGAAGTGTTTTCTCGATTAAATTCATGATTATGTATGAAATAAGTTCGTGTCCTTATATTTGGTATCATAGGATGGTTTAGATAACTTTAGGGGTTAAGGTGATGCTAATAGAATACCATAAATAATTCTCACCCTATGTTTAATTTTTTATAGCATTTAATGATTACCATGTTGCTTCATCTAAGAAATGCTTGTTTAGAATGGTTGTCTGCAGAAGGAACATGGATGCTGAAGAGGATAGGCACCGACAGAATGACATCCTTCCTGATCAACAGCCTGGAATGGTAGGGATTGGAACCGAGCAGTTTGTGATAGTAATGGCTCAGCTAATGCAGGCAATAAATGGTGGTGGCATCCATTCAAGAGGACAAATAGAGGTCCCCCAATGGAACATGACAGTGGTGGAACATTTTATGAGACAACATCCTCCTGCATTCAATGGATATTCTGACCCAGTGGCAGCAGAAGGATGGATTAAATTCCTTGAAAAGATATTTGATGTTATGGGATGTTCGGACAATCAAAAGGTAAGTCTTTCCATTTATCATTTTGAAGGGGAAGTTGATCAGTGGTGGTCAATGGTAAGGAATATCAGGGGTAGAGAGGATTTTGATTCCTTAGTGTGGGATGAATTTAAAAGTCTTTTTCTTGAAAAATATTTTCCTAAGGTGGTGCGACATAGAATGGAGAAACAATTCCTTGAATTGAAACAAAAGGAGGAAGATTCAGTGGCTATGTATGAGGCGAACTTCACCCGACTGGCGAGGTATGCCCCAAATCTTATTCTGGATCTCGATAGCAAAATCAACCTCTTTTACTCAGAATTGATGCCAAGGTATCGAAGGGTGTTGGCCTCCCGTGAATTCAAAAGTTACGAGAAACTTGTCCGATGTGCTGAGAGGGTAGAGATGGAGTTTGCTGACGATCACATGCAATTTGGAAACAAAGAGAAGAAGAGGTACAATTGGAAAGCAATGGGTAAGAATCAACCAATGAAATCTGATGGTAAGAAAATACAGTTTCCAGTTGGTGAAAAGTGTGGCAAGAAGCACACTGGGGAATGTCTTATCAAAACTGGGAAGTGTTTTAAATGTGGTAAGTTTGGACATATGTCCCGAGATTGCAATGAAAATGATCCAAAGACTGATCTTGATAAGCAAATTGTAAAGTGTTTTAAATGTGGTGAGATGGGTCACTATGAAAATGCCTGTCCAAAGAGGGATCCAAATGATGCAAAGAAGCCAGACTACAAGCAGAAAGGTGTAGTGAGATCCTTTGCGACTACGTCAGCAGATGTTGGACCATCCAATGAAGTTGTATCAGGTACTTTGTTTGTTCACTCAGATTTTGCTAAAGTTTTGTTTGATATGGGGTCTACACATTCCTTCATCTCTGAGGAATTTTCTAGTAAATTGGAAATACCACCTCAACAAATGATACCCTAACTTGTTGTTAAAACACCAGGGGGAAATGTTATAGCAAAGAGGAATTATAAGAATATTTCTATTGTGGTATGTGGAACGACTTTACCTGCAAACCTTGTTGTTTTACCCTTAGTCGAGTTTGAAGTTATTCTGGGGATGGACTGGATTTCTGATTATCATGCTAAGATTGACTGTAGAGCTAAATAAGTTGTTTTTCAGAAAGAGTTTCAGTTTGGATACAAGAATGAACCCATACAATTGATAACATATCAAGAAGCTGAGAAACTACTGAAATATGGAAATGAATGTTATCTGGCTCATATTGTTGAAAACAAGGGATCTATTCAAATTAATGATGTGCCAGTGGTAAATGAATACCTTGATGTTTTTCCTGAGGAGTTACCCAGTGTCATACCTAAACGAGAAGTCGAATTCACAATTGACTTAGTTCCTGATGCTAAGCCAATTTCAAAACCCCCATATCGTATGGCTCCAATAGAACTTCTTGAATTGAAAAATCAGTTGCAGGATTTGCTTGTCAAAGGCTTCATTCGTCCTTGTACATCACCATGGGGAGCCCCTGTTTTGTTTGTTAAAATGAAAGATGGTTCCATGAGACTTTACATTGATTATAGAGCTCTGAATAACATCACTGTTAAAAACAAGTATCCTTTGCCTCATATTGATTACTTGTTTGATCAGCTCTAGGGAGCTCAGTACTTTTCCAAGATTGACTTGAGATCCAGATACCATCAGCTGAAGGTGAAGGAGGATGACATCCCGAAAACAGCCTTTCGTACTAGATATGGGCATTATGAATTTGTTGTTATGCCATTTGGGTTAACTAATGCACCTGCTGTATTCATGAATATTATGAAAATAGTATTTCATGAGTTCTTGGATAAGTTTGTGGTTGTATTTATTGATGACATTCTGGTTTTTTCTAAAAATAAAGAGGAGGATGAAAAACATCTAAGGGTTGTTTTACAAACTTTAAAAGAAAAGAAACTATTTGGAAATTTCATCAAGTGTGATTTTTGGTTGCAACAGATTTCATTTCTTGGGCACATTGTAAATAAGGATGGAATAACAGTTGATCCTGCCAAAACAAAAGTAGTTGATGAATGGACAAGACCCACAAATGTTACAGAGATTCATAGTTTTCTGGGCTTAGAAAGTTATTACCGACGCTTTCTTAAGAACTTTGCACGGTTACCTAACCCAATAACTAATTTAACACGGAAA
Source organism: Viscum album (assembly GCA_963277665.1). NCBI lineage: Eukaryota > Viridiplantae > Streptophyta > Magnoliopsida > Santalales > Viscaceae > Viscum > Viscum album. The sequence goes on along the minus strand of OY728128.1, from coordinate 406,418,040 downwards.
GGGGTTAAATTTGTTTGGACAGAGGAATGTGATGTTTGTTTTCAGGAACTAAAGAAGAGATTGGTGAATGCTCCAGTTTTGGCCTTACCTTCCCGGAATGGTGAGTTTGTCATCTACAGTGATTCTTCTTTGAAGGGACTTGGTTGTGTTTTGATGCAGAATGATCAGTTAATTGCCTATGCTTCGAGACAAATTAAACCTCATGAGCTGAATTATCCCACACATGATTTGGAATTGGCAGTTGTGGTTTTTGCTTTGAAAATATGGAGGCATCATCTATACGGAACCAAATACCAAATATATACTGACCATAAAAGTCTTAAGTATATATTCACTCAGAAGGAATTAAACATGAGGCAGAGAAGTTGGCTAGAACTGATAAAGGATTATGACTGCACGATTAATTACCATCCTGGAAAAGAAAACAAAGTAGCGGAAGCCTTAAGTCGGAAAAATCATGCATCATTAACCATGCTACGTTTGGAACGTGATCCCTTGATTAATGATTTGATAAATTTTGGCATAGAAGTTGTTGGTGCAGGGAATATATCTGTTTTGTTTCAGGTTTCAGTGCATTCTTCGTTGTCAGACAGAATTATGAAAGCGCAGAGGGAAGACCGTGAGCTACAGGAAAAGGTTGAATTGGTTAAAATGGGTAAGTTTCCAGAATTTAATCTTGATAAAGATTGTGTTTTAAGGTTTGGAAAAAGGTTGTGTGTGCCTTGTGATTCCCAGCTAAAGAAATAATTGTTGTGTGAAGCTCATAGTTCTCCATTTTCTGTTCATCCTGGAAGTACTAAGATGTACAGAGACCTTCGGGAGTATTACTGGTGGAATGAGATGAAAAGAGATATTGCTGATTTTACAATGAAATGTTTGACATGTTAGCAGGTTAAAGCCGAGCGACAGTTACCGAAGGGGATGCTTCAGCCTTTGCCAGTGCCAGAATGGAAATGGAAGAATATATCCATGGATTTTGTGGTGGGACTACCAAAGACTTCTCGAGGTAACAATGCGATATGGGTTATTGTTGATCGGCTAACAAAGTCTGCTCATTTTCTTTCTATTCGAGATACAATGACATTAGATCAGCATTCTCGATTGTACCTCAAAGAGATTGTTAGGTTACATGGAGTTCCTATTTCCATTGTGTCTGACCGAGATCCCAGGTTCACTTCTAAATTATGGAAGGGACTTCAGAAGTCTTTGGGCACAGAGTTGAATTTCAGTATAGCTTTTCATCCTCAATCAGATGGGCAGTCAGAACGAACGATTCAAACTTTGGAGGATATGCTTCGAGCTTGTTCAATGTACTATCAGGGAAGTTGGGATCAACATCTTTCATTAGTTGAGTTTTCTTATAATAACAGTTTCCATTCCAGTATTCAGATGGCACCTTTTGAGGCCTTGAATGGAAAGCGGTGTCGGACTCCTGCGTTTTGGGATGAAGTCGGTGAATGAAAGTTGATGGGGCCAGAATTAGTAGAAGAAGTGGCTGAGAATGTGAGGATGATCCAGCAACACATGAGGACAGCTCAGAGCAGGCAGAAAAGTTATGCAGATAACAGAAGGAAAGACTTCTATTTCAAGGTAGGTGACCATGTTTTCCTTAAAATATCTCCTTGGAAAAGTGTTATGCGTTTCGGTAAGAAAGGGAAACTAAGTCCACGGTTCATCGGTCCTTTTGAAATCTTGGATAAAGTTGGAACAGTTGCATACTGCGTAGCTTTGCCTCCGAGCTTATTTCAGGTACACAATGTTTTTCATGATTCGATGTTGAGAAAGAATGTTCCAGATTCATCACATATCTTGAGGCCGGAAGCAGTTCAGCTGGCAGAGAACCTTTCTTTTGATGAAAAACCGGTTCAGATTCTTGATCGAAGAGAACATGTATTGTGGAATAGGGTAATCCACCAGGTAAAGGTTTTGTGGAGAAACCACATGGTTGAAAAAGCAACATGGGAGTCTGAAAATGCTATGAGGGAAAAATACCCTCAGTTGTTTAATAAGTAAATAAAATTGTGAGGACGCAATTTCAAGTAGGTGGGGATAATGTAACATCCCAAGGTTTTCTAAAAATAAATTGAAAATGATTGAAATTTTGTTTAAGGTATATATTTATAAGTATCCTTTAAACATAATTTTATTTATTCTATGATTTGAATTTCAAGAAACTGTCATCTACAATTGGGTTCAGTATGTTATTTAGAGTCTGATGAAACAAACTTGTTTTTTTGGTGAATAGTAACATGACCTTATGAATAGTAATATGAATAGTAATATGACCTCATGAATAGTAAATAATAATATTATTTTATTTTCCCATGGCAATAGGATAATGGGATCTTAATTAATTTTCCAATTTCACATAATACTAATTGCACTTCAATATTGTTATTTTTTCGAATTAACTGTGACCTTATTTAAAAATTAAATTAATAATATTTAGAAAATTATTTTTGAAAAATGGAGTTCATTTTTGAATTCTACACAACGAAAAATGGTTGGGGTAAATTCTTGGTATTTTTTTGAAACTCTTGAATTTTCGGTGAATAGTGAAATACGGTAAAATACCGTATAATCAATTTATCAGTAAAAATGCACTATTTATGACATCATAAGTGATGCAAGGACACTTTCTTCGAACTCACTTGATATTTTCACTAATTAAGGCCACTTTATTTGAGATTATTCATAGTCTTGATAAAAATATTATAATAATGATTAAAATAACCTAAATTACCTCCCCTCCTCCACTATAAATACCACCCTCACTCCCCTCTTCCTCCCACACCTCTCAAGCCTTCAGAATTGTCTAATTTATGCCAAATTCCCTCCTCAATCTTCTTCCCCACGTCCTAGAGCTGCTGGTCTCACCAAAAGACCAAAATCAAAGCCCTTAAGAAGGATCTCAAGGAGAAGAGATCAAGAGGTAAACATCCTCTTTCATTTTCATTCTTTCCTTCCATTTTATGTTATTCTCTTCCATTCCCTTTGTCTTTTTTTGGGATATCTCATTAAATATTTCCCCTTACTGTCCAAATTTGGTATTATTGATGAGATATTCCATTCCCCTCATCAATCTTGTTTTTATGAAATTTTAAGAGGCGTCGTTAGGCTGCCGATTTTTTTGTAATAAATTTATCATGTTTTCTTTATTTCATGATTCCTTCCACTTCTTTCTTCACCCCCTCTTATCCAAGAGGCATGAAATCTCCAGAATCATGTATTTCTGGATGTTTTCATGTTTATGGAAAATTACAAATCATTATTCCTCTCCTCTCTCACTTATTTGAAGAATCAAAAAACATTGTCCATTTGTGTCGAATTACCGATATCGTGGACGATCTATTTTCAATTTCCATTAATTATTTCAAGTCTGTTCATGAAACCATTTATATGGTTGAACCAGGTTATAATATATGTATTATGACTCATATAAGGTTCTGTAATTCTTTTGTACTCATGATTCAAATTTATTGGACTAAATGAGGTTGTAATTAGCAAGGAACTACTTAAATGATCTAAACGTACATAATTAATGTTTTAACTTATAAATCATCATCATATAAAGCATAAAAGTGATAAATGGTATCATTTATGGTACTGTAAATATGTAAATACTACTCCATTCCAATTCTGGATTTTCACTTCCAATCAACAAGAACGATTCATCGGGAACCGATTGTGAAAATCACAAAAGAACTCACCCAAAATAATGCAAGGAACAAAATACTAACAAATAAGGGGTGAAATGAGGTTATGAAATGACCATATAAGATGTTATAAACATGAACATGTTTCTGTAAAATACTTATAACACCCTTTTGACCATTATACAGGAGGTTTAAACAATTTTGAAGAAAGACAAGCCGAAGGTAAGGGAATTCTTAACCCGATTTCCATTCTTTGGGTTAACATTCTACTTTATAATTTATGTGCTATTTAAATTGTTTGTGTGATGGGTTTTGTTTATATTATGTTTCAATATGTGTATTTATAGAGTATATACATATTACATCCACTCTATTAATCCACCCTTCAAGTATATGATGTTTATAAGGGACTTTTCTTCTAAAATCCTCTTTTAAAATTCTATTTTATATGATTCGAAGGCAATGTTTTTATGCTATTGTTTATGTTGTATGATTATGTTTTGGTTATTGGGCATTGTTTATGATGAAGGGTGGGACCTACATTTCCCTCCAATGCATTGGGTATGAGTAAGTTGGAGGTCGGCCGTATGGTTACTCCACATGTAACTGTGATGGTTACACAAAGTAAGGTAGCCGTGAGGGTTACAAATTTTAAGGTAGCCCAGATGGTTACAAGATTATGTAAGTAATTCCCCAATATACCTCTATGATTATAATTATGTTTGTGTGGATCTTGTGTAAATATCATGTTACACAAATTAAGATTTTATGGGTGTAAAGCATGTATTTTGAAAATGTTTTCATACGTCATGCGTATTCGTGGACTAATGTGATTTTTCATTCTTTTGCATTCCTTACTGAGCTTTTGTGCTCATCCCATGTTTTTAAATGATTTTTCACAGGTTAATGGATGAGTAATACAAGGAAGGAAGACATTTTAAATGTTGAAGAATTGTCAAGGAGTCTTGTTTTATGTTTTAATGTTTAATATTATGAGGAAAATGGAAACTGATTTTATGGTATCCACTATGTAACAATGTGTAATGTTATGAATGTTTTGTCTTAATTCTCTAAAGATCTAATCTTGAAAAGGTCCTCAATGTAAAATGAAGTGTTTTCTTGATTAAATTCAAGATTATGTATGAAATAAGTTCGGGTCCTTATAGCTTACAACCTTTCAGAGTATGTATGGTCTATATGAGTACTTGGTTATGCCATTCACACTCATGAATGAGCCAACAGTTTTCATGGCTCTGATGAATCGTGTGTTCCATCCTTATCTGGATTCTTTTGTTGCAGTATTCATGGATGAAATCATTGTGTACTCGCACACTCGACACAACCATGGCACCCATCTAGGGATAGTATTGAGTCCACTGAGAGAGCATCAAGTATATTATATTATCTCAAAGTGCCACTATTGGATGAACCAAATTCACTTCATGGGTCACATTATCTCAGAGGCAGGAGTTGCTGTAGACCAAGAGAAGGTGAGAGCATTAGTTTCCTGGGAGCGGCCTAAGAACGTGTTTGAGATACAGAGTTTAATAGGGTAGGCTGGTTACTAAAGATGCATCATCCAGGACTTCCCACGCTTAGTAGCGCCATTTATGGGTTTGACTAATATGGGTGTGAGGTTAGTTTGGTCAGATGCATGCAAGACAGACTTTCAGGAGATGAAAGTGAAGTTGACATCAACACCACTCCTAATTCTCCCCAATAAGGGGAAGGGATATACAGTTTATAGTGATGCTTCAAGTATTGGCCTAGGAGCATTGTTGATGTAGAGAGATCGAGTTGTTTCATATGGTTCTCGGCAGTTGAGGCGACATGAGAGGAATTACATGACACATGATCTCGAGTTTCTTGCAGTTGTGCATGTGTTGCGCTTCTGGAGACATTATCTCGTGTGAGAACATTTTTTGAATTTCACCGACCACAAAAGTATCAACTGTATTGTTACTCATCATGACATAAATCTGACACAATAATGATCGGTCGAATACCTTCAGTCCGTTGATTTTTACCTTGCCTATACACCTGGTAAAGGTAATGTAGTAGCAGATGAACTGAGCAGGAGGACTCAGATACATGCATTGAGGGAGTCCAGTGGTGAGTGACAGCTCATTGCTTTGTTCACTGAGATGCATTTGGAGGTGCATGACAGTCAGGGGAAGACCTATATTTCTTCTTTAGCATTGACTTATACACTCCTTAACAGAGTGAGGATGATAAATATATCTGATTCATAAGGCCTAGTTCTACTATAGTCGGTGGAAAGTGAGGACCCTCCTGCTGGTTGGATGATAGGCGATGATGAAATTCTACATTTCCATGGATGAGTATTGGTTTTTGGAGATATAGGTGAGGAGTTGATGCGAGAGTTTCATGCTTCATCATGGGCAGTTCATCCTGGGGTTACCAAGATGTATCGTGACTTGATACGTCAGTACAGGTGGTCGAGTATGAAGAGAGAGATAGTTGGGTTCATTATAAAGTGTTCCACATGTCAGCAGGTGAAGTCGGAGCAGCAGGGGCCATCTGGACTGTTATAGCAGTTACCCATCTCTAGGTGGAAGTGGGATGATGTCGTGACAGATTTGTGACTGGGTTGTCTTGGTCACCTAGAGGAAATGATTACTTGTGGGTTTTTGTGGAGAGACTCCCGAAGGTAGCTCACTTTTTGCCGATCAAGGAGACTTTTGGTGATGACGAGCTCATGAAGTTGTATATTAGAGCGATCGTATGTCTTCATGGCGTCCTTTGTTATATCGTTTCAGATAGGGACCCTCGTTTTACATCTAGTTTCTAGCAGAGATTTTAGAGAGCACTGGGTATACAGGTGCTTCTAAGCATATCTTACCACCCATGGACTGATGGCCAGTCACAACGTACGATACTGGTGCTTGAGGATAGGCTTCTAGCATGCATCCTATACATTGGAGGCTCTTGAGAGAAGCACATACCCCTAGTAATGTTTTACTACAATAACATTTTTCAAGCGACTATTGAGATGGAACCTTACTAGGCATTATATTTTAGGCCATGCCTATCACCCTTGTGCTCATTGTAGGACTGTGGGGCAGCTATAATAGGACCATAGCTCATGCAGGAGACTTCTGAGTAGGCCCAGTTGATTCGGAAGCGGATGGCTACCGCATAGTCTTGTCAGAAGACTTATGTTGATCGCCACAGATGACCCTTGGAGTTCGTGGTCAGGGATCAATTTTTCTTGGATGTTTCACCGAGGCTGTGACACATACGGATCAAGAGACAAGGTCAACTTTCATCGAGGTATGTGGGTCCATATGAGATTCTGGAGAGAGATGGGCTCGTTTCTTATCGGTTTTAGTCACCGTAGGGGTACCGAGCCATGCACGACGCCCTTCCTGTATCTCAGTTGCACTGCTATAATTCAGACCCGTCTCACATTTTTCAGCCTGAGGAGGTTGGGCTTAAGTTAGATGCATATTTTAAACAACATCTGATTCATATTTTTTATAGGATCACGAAGGTTCTCTGAGGTCGGTCAGTTCCTCTTGTGTGGGTGCTATCGCAGCATAGATGAGTGCTTGACAAAACCTAGGAGAGGGAGACCAACGGACGTGATCAGTGGCCAGATCTATCACGATCTCTATCTTCACACCCTTGGAAGGGCAATTTTGTGATGAAGTTATTTAAGGGGGGAAGTTTTTAAGAACCTGGTTCTTAGTTTGGAGGTACATGCTTCTTCATTTCTCTTTTCCTTATGTGTTTTTCAGAAAATAAGGAAAATAGGGAAAAATCATATATTTCATAAGTATAAGCCGTGTACTTTTACACATGTTGTGTACTTTTGGCCGTGTGGGATGAGTACTCTGGTAGTATGGCCATGTCAGCGATGAAGGGTGTAGAACTCGACTTCACTCCGTGTAGTGGTCCTTTACACGCCGTGTAGTCATTTTCTAGGTAAATAGTAAGGAAGTGACCAGATGTACGATAGAACACGCCGTATAATCATGAATACACACCGTGTAGTTATGTTGGTAGATGAGTAGTTCCATGATGGTAGGAACCGCCCGAGGAACAGTTAAAAAATGGATAGTACACATCATGTAATTGGAAATACACATCGTGTACTTTGTTTTATTCACTTAAAATGGGCAGTAGCCAACCCTATTCACTATATTGGCATAGAACTAGATTGGATCATGGGAGAGGATGGCCGAACCTTCGTGGATCAACCGATCAAACACTGGGAAACTGATCCTGCTTCTGTCGATCACGTTGGAACCGCACGGGTAAGCCCTTACTTCTATTTCCGTAGTTATTTCCAATTATTCGTCTAAGGTATGTAATTTGAGGTTGAACAAGGTTTCTTCTACGTCATATCTACGTCGTTCTTGGGTATTTATGGAATCTTCATCTACATATATCGTTTGTTGGTGTTAAAGGTAGGTGGCTTGGTGTTTATTTTCCAACTGTTGTACGTTTTTTTGAATCATTGTGCGGCGAACCCATGTTGGGGTGTCGTGTGGCAGAGGTCGTGGCTATTTTGAATACCTAAAATTGCATTAGTGAGAAATAAGTTGTAAAACTGTTTATTGGGATCAGTTCTTGGATCCAGGAACACCCATGGGGTGCGTTCCTCTGTTTAGTCATTGTCCAAGATACCCGAGTGTATGCCTTTATAGTAATGATTATAGAATTGCATTGACAGGAATTGCATGTATATGCATGTTTACATGTTGGGTAATGGCCCAGTTACATTATCCCAAGGGCGTTATTTTACTTTTCCCAAGGGCAGATGTTATCTTAGCCTGAGGGAAACTTCTTATATGCCTATGGGAAACAGACTTTGTGCCTAAGGGTGACATTGCATACGCCTGAGGAAAAACATTGTTATTCATGTGGGAATTTACCTGAAGGATACATTCTGGATTACCTGAGGGTAAGGGTTGAGTGTCTGTGGACACTTACTGTTTACATAGAAAATCACTGTGGTGTTTTCTTCCGATTAAATGGATAAATTGAATATTAAAATGGCAATATAACTATTATGTTAGTTACTTTTGAGTACTGATTATTTTATTTCATTCACTACTACACACAATTGTTGCATTACTACACCCAGTTGGGCATGGGCCTTTGGTGGGTGCCTACTGAGATATATTTTTCTCACACCCTGTTTGGGTCATGATTTTCAGCCAAAACAGATTATGTTTCTGTAGGTGTTGATAGGGGAAAAAGTTGCTATACAGGTACTTGATTCCTCCTGGGGTGTAGGAGAGCATGGGACCAAGCATTGTCTTGCGATGATACCGATTGTTCTATTTTTCTTTTATGTACTTGTACTTCAGTTGTATTGTATCGATTGTGTCACATGTTCTGGCTGATTTCATATAATTGAGGCATGTTGCATCATTATTTATATACTAGTTGGTTATATATATTGTAGTTGTTTATTTCAGTTATGTATGGTTATTTACTTCCGCTATTGTTGTATGTTTTATTATATCCACTATGCTACACTTTGAAAAATGTGGGCATAGTATCGCCACTATCAGACCAAGGACCTCACTGCTAGTCGGTAGCCTCTGGCGTTTGGCAGAATGCGCTTGAGGTCATGTGACCAACTGGGTTCGAGGCACCCATGTTGTGGCTTCCAGACCTGAGATGTTACAATATTATAATTCCAATTTATTATAATATATAATATCATTAAATACATCATTTATACTTCCCATGTATGGCATTAGTGAGTCATATCAAATAGAGGGGGTGATAGTATACATTCCCTCAAATGAGATTATTGTATTTACCCACTATGGAAACCATAAAGGTATTATAAAAATGAAAAATATAGAAGCATAAAGAAAACATAAACATAATATATATCATATATTAATATAGTGCCACCATAATGGACACCATGATAGGTGGTTGGAGAAATTTGAGCAATCATCGTTGTGGGAGGCGTTAGTTTGTCATCTACAGAAACAATATGTTCTTCACCCATTAGATGGAGGTTTGATTATGTGTAGTTCAAATACATCTCATAACATCATCCTATTATATTTAATATACTGGTGTTGTTATAGAAGAAATGAATAAAAATCGTTTAGCGGATAGAGAAGTAAAATTAAAAAGAAATGAATTTAAGGGATATTATTACATTTAAATCGGTTATCTCCCTTTAGGTTGAACGAAAAGGTTTACTTACAGTTCCTCTTGCTGATAATAAAGCTTCTTGGTGGAGGAGAGGGATGTATGGAGATTAATTAAGCAGATTTTTCATCAGGAAAGAGGCCTGAGAGGTGTGACTAATGGGTTAGATGTGATGTCATTTTAAAAGTGAGAGGAGGATCTCTTTAGGAAAGTTTGAAAATGTTATTTTATGATAAACTTATGATTGGTTTCAAAAGGTCCAAAACTCATTAAACATGAAGATAAGGTGATTCAAGGTTGAAATAAAATCATCAAATAATAATTGGACACGTTCTTGATTTTTTTAATATTTATAATCTTATTTATTTAAATCATATATTAATGAGGTAAATACTGCATCATTTTTGTGTCATTAATAATTTTATATATTTGATGTCTAGAAATTATAAAAAAAATACCCTGATGTAGGGATACTTTTTATATTTGCAATGAATATTTATAGTCGAAATGATGACATATATATGCCCATGAAAAAATACATTACTAAAAGGTATATGTTTGTGACATTTTTGTCTTTACATTAAATTAATTAATCTAATGTGTAATTATTACACCCAATTGGATCCATGGGGACCCAAAATAGAGCCCAGGATGACCATGGTGGTCCATGACTCATCCAATAAATTCAGTAGAAGTGTTAAGGTAATTTTTTAATATTATAATATTATTTTTACATTGAATTACCCAATATACCTTTTAACTGTTGTAAATAAAAGTCAAAAGATGCAATTCAGAAAAAATTATTTTCATCTCATTAAACTACAATTAACTTACTAATAAAAACCAATTATGTAAATTTTTGAAATTGAATTCACAAAAGTGGTAAGATATCATTTAAATGAAAATGTCATTTTTTAACTACTACTTAGTGGTTTCACGATTCATCAAAAATTGATGTTTTTCAGAAAAATTAAAAAAAAATAAGCCTAAGCTATATTTGATATTCCAAATTAAAAAAGGATTTTTTTTACAAAAATAATAAAATATAAGTTTCATTAATTAAATTTAATGTTGATTCCAGTTGCCAAAAAAATAGCTTGTTTTGAAGAAATAATAACTATCGAAAGATTGATAGTTGTTTATGTCCAATTTTTAATTGAAATTACATCCAATAACCAAAATTGGATTAAATGGAAACATATATATTCTAATTAAATTTTAAAACCAATAAAATATATAATTTAACCATATAATTAAATTAGAATAAAAGGTGGTTTTGAATTAAAATACATTATTTTTTACTATTCATCAAAAAATGAATTTTTCAGAAAAATAACAAAATTTTACCCAAAGTAAATTTTTCTGTGCTGATTCTAAAGAATAAATTTATTTGGTCAAATAAAAAGTATAAAAGTTACCAAATCTAGAATTAAAGAGCGTTCTTCATAAAAATGGGGTAAATCAACCTTTTAGTGAATATTATAGTATTTGTGCTTAAAATCTATTTATTTTCTTATTTTAAGCCTCTAACATTTATTTTATAATGTTAAAAGATTTTAAAAAAATGTATAATCATATTTTAGTTAGTTTTATTCATCCACATCCATACAACGGTTGGGCGTTAACTACCATTTAATATAATAATATTATATTATTAGTGTTTAGTGTAAGATTTTAATGAAACTCGTTGTTCTGTATTGGGTACGCCAATGAACATAGAGTAACTTTTAAAATAAAATTTATATTTAATTAACAAATATTAATAAATATGAAAATATTATGTTTCATTATTTACCTGGGATGTTAAATCCTTCCCCCCTTTTGGAAATTGCGTCATTGAAATTTTTATTCACTTGTCAGATAAGTGGGGTATTTATCCCTCATAGCAGTTTCAAATTCCCACGTTGCCTATTCATCCACATGGGATTTCCAAAAAACCATTACCTGATGAATTACATTATTCCACAACACATGCTATCTTCAGTCATGAATCTGAATTTTTTGATCCTCATAAGAGAGATTCTCTTCCAACTGAACTACCATTGGGCTCAAAACATGTGATGGATCTGGCTTATACATTCTCATCATTGAAACCTGAAAAACAATGTATTCATGAGGTAAAATAGTAGGAAAGACACTCTGTAGTCACATGATCTAAATTTATCAAGGATTTCATATGATCCAATGAACCTTAGACTAAAATTTCCTTTATTACCAAAAAAAATTCACTTTTCCAAGAAAAAACATTGAGAAAGACATGATCACCTACCTCAAAAAAAGTTCTTTCCTCTGGTTATCTATATATCTTTTTTCCTTCTCGAAGATATTCTAATGTTCTTCTTAATCAACTAAACTTTTTCTAACATCTCTTGAACTGGTTCTTGTCCCATCAGTTTCCTTTCATCTACGTCATCCTAAAATTTTGGAGTTCGATACCCCTTCCAATAAAATCCATAAAATGGATCCATATATATACTGTAATGAGAACTGTTATTATAATAAAATTAAACCAAAGAAATATGTTTGTACCAACTTCCCTGGTAATTCAGTGAACATGAACGTAGCATATCCTCCATGATCTGATTTATTTTTTCTGACTTCCTATCGGATTGAGGATGAAAAGTTGTAATAATATTTAATTCAGTACCCAATAACTTCTAAAGGTCATTCTCATAATTAAAATAATATCTGGTATCATGATCAGATAAAATGGATAGGGGAACTCCATGAATCCTGACTATATCATTAACATAAAATAGAGAAATTTGATATGTAGACAATATATCTCGAATAGGAAGTAAATGAGAAAATTTAGTCAATCGATCAACAATAACCCAGACTGCAATATTACCCTGATATGTCTTTAGTAATCACACAACGAAGTCTAAGGATATATTTTTCCATTTCCAATTTGATGCAAGTAAAGACTGAAGCATTCCTTTTGGGAACATATTTTCTACATTTACTTGATTAAAAGTCAAACACTTCATAGAAAAATTAGCAATATCACATTTCATTCCATCCAACTAGTAATACTCCCAAAGATATCTGTACATCATATTACTTCCAGGATGAACTAAAAATGGGTAACTATGAGGATCACATAACTCAGTCCTCAACTGGGAATCATAAGGAACACATAATAACATTCCAAATCTCAAAAATACAATCATTATCAATGTTAAAATCATGAAACATACCATTCTGAACAAACTCTATCGTTTATCAACTCATAGTATTCCTTCTGCGCTCACATAATTCTGTAGGAGAGAGATTATTTCACTGACACCTGAAAAAAAATAGAGGAATTTCATTCACCAACATCTTCTATGACAACCTTCATCAAATAAAACACCAAAGGATCTTGTTCCAAACATATAATAGTTAATGATGCATTTCTTTTCCTACTCAAATCATCATCAACATTATTTTTTTTCTCTGATGGTAATGGATGAAGCATTCATTAACCTTGATTAATTCTAGACATCTCCTCTGTCTCAAGCTCAATTCATTTTTGAGTGAATATATAGTACAACCTTTTTTGATTAGTATATATTTCAAACTTTACTCCATATAAGTTATGCATCCATGTTTTTAAAGAAAAAACAACATCAGCTAATTCGAAATCACATATAGGGTAATTTAACTAATGAGGATTCAACTGATGTGAAACATAATCAATTACCTGATAATTCTACATAAGTACACAACCAAGCACTTTCAATGAAGCATCACTGTAGATAATAAATTCACCATCTATGGAAGGCAGTGCAAAAACTAGAGTATTCACAAAACATTTTTTCAATTACTGAAAACAATTATCACATTCTATTGACCAAATAAATTTAACAACTTTTAATGTTAACATAGTCATTAGACAATATAACCGTGAAAATCTATCAATAAACCTTCAGTAATAACCATCCAAACTAGGAAAACTATGATTATATGTTATATTAGTGGGTCTTTTCAATTCTTCCGAAAATTCTGTTTTAGTGAGATAAACTGTTATGCCATTTTTTTTGAATCAATGTGATTATGGAAAGATATTTTTTGTAACCAAAACTCACTCTTTCTAAACATCCTAAACAGTTTCTTTTGATTCATGGTCTATATGAAAAATCTAAAATGACTTTCATCCTCTTCTTTAATTTTATAAAAATCCAAATTATCACCAATTACCACATACAAGATTTATCAACTGACTGAACATACACATTACTAGAGTAAATTGTTCAATTATGATTATGACCATATCAGGTTGCTGTTTTTGAAAGGTATTTCCCTCTGTATTCCTTCCTATCTCAACTACCAAATTTCCTCATTAGAAAACCATTCTTAACATAGAAATATATCCGGAGAACCAACATGGTAATCTGAAAATGCTATATCATTTCAATCTTACCAAGAAATAATTTAGGGATATTAATTTAACAATATTCTAACTCATTATGTCTTCTAAACCAACATATCATACCAACTATAAGGACCTTGCCTTAAACATTGCATAATATTGAATTAAATAAATAATTAACATTGAGTATCTTTTCTGGTTTAGACATTTTAGGAATTAGGTCGTAATATTTACATGAAAAAATGATTATTAAATGTAAAATCATATACTATGTTTTCATTTTTTCACAAAATAGAAACTCTTGAAAAAAAGTGTCATGTACAGTTCCATGTTTTAGACAACATTACTTTTTCTTGATTCCATACATGACCATGTTCCACTTTATGTCATGTGAAAAAACATTTTAAAAACTTTGGATGAGCATAAAAAGTTCATTATGGGATTCAAAAAGAATGAAAAATGTTAGTTTTTCAAAACAACAAGTATACCATGAATACTTTATCATAAGTAATAATTTTCACCTTTATGAAGTAGTAAATACTCTTCACTGAATAAAAGATCATTACGTAACATTTTTAACCAAAATATCACAATTAAACCATATAAATAAAACATAATATTTAAAGGTAACATGGGACATAATCATTATTAAATGGAATAACCATACGGTCGACTTCCACACATATCACGAAATGGAATATCCATAGAGCAGACTTCCATAAAAAATTCATTGGAGGTTATAACAAAACCACTAATCCTAGTTTATCATTGAACCACCCATTATTTGGTTTATCACGTAACCACCCGTGAAATGCTCAAGTACCATTATAAAATCACAACACCTAAAATATTGGAAATATAAACATTTCACTAATAAAAATTAATTTTCATTCACAAGAAATCATTTCAAGATATTAAAATAATCAATTCATTTCCAAAAACCATTTTCAATACCAAAACACCCAAAAATAGAATAAGGGGTTTCATTTTAATTTTAGAAAACCATAAGGCATATAGATGAAACCAAATAATGATTACCGCAGTATAGAGGTCATTTTCACTGAAATAGTTAAAAACATTCATGTTGACATTAAGTAAAACACTTTACCCAAAAAATATTCTCTTTGAATGAAATAAAAATTAAAATGGGTTTTTACACCATATAAATGAAATTCAAGTATGAAAAATATTACTCAATGAATGGAGATTGAGACAATGTCCCTTACCTCATTTCCGTCTTGACTCGTTCATTCTTTAATTTCTTGAATAATAAATTTAAGATTATTATTAATTTCATATGAACCCTTTTCAAGATTATTATTCATTTTATATCACTTATTACCATGATATAAACATTATGTAATAATTTATGTTAACAACGGTTGTTTTGTCGATATTTGGTACTTGAGTAAAAAATGATCACCTTATAATTACAAGTTATCATTGTGTTTGAGAGTCCATTAACTCCATAATGTTATTATTAATGATTTAGATACCATGTTTAGATTATTTATCCAGTATATATAGGTATTTATAACTGTACATGACTAATGGAGGTAATAAATGAAATGCACCATTCATGGAGACAGTAAGACATACATACGCATGAACGATGCTTTCATTTATATTTCATATTAAATGGAATTTAAAAATAATTATACATAGTTATGTTATAATGCTACTATAATATCACATTAAATATCATTAACTCCATCCTTTATATATCTCACTTATGGAATTAATGAGTCATATCACTTTGAGGGAGCGGTAGTCCGCACTTTCTGAAATGAGATTATCGTATTTACCAACTATGGAAACCATAATGGTATTCTATAAATTGAAAATACACAAGAATAAAGAAAGCATAAACATAATATATATCAAATATAAATTCATTTCCATCAAAATGGCCACAATGAGAGGCAATTAGAGATATTTGAACAATCATCACTTCGTGAGGCGTTAGTTTTTCATCCATAGAAATAGAATGTTCTTCATCCATTAGATGGAGGTGTGTATACGTGTAGTACAAATACATAGCATTAAAACATCCTAATATAATGAGTATACTTTTGTTGTTATAAAATAATGGAATAAAAATATTTTAGGGGTTGGATATGTCAAATAAAAAAAATTAAGAAAAACCATTACCTTTAAATCAGGCAACTCCCTTTGTTGTAAAGCAAAAATTTGACATTAAGTTCTTTCTTCCTAATGTAATGCTTATTGACGTAGTAGATGGATTTCTAGAGATTAATTGGGTAGCGGTGGGAAGATCCATGAGGCTTGAGATGTGTGAGTAATGGGTTAGAAGTGGTGTCCTTTTATAAGGGATAAGAGGGGCTCTTTAGGAATGTTTGAAAATTTTATTTTATTATAAACATATCGACAGTTTCAAAATGAAAAATACTAATTTAAGTTGATTATAAGGTCACTAATGGTCGAAATAAAATCATCCCATGAGAATCAGAAAGGTTTTGTATATTTTTTTCATCACATTGAACCACATTTTACATAATATTTACAACAATATATATCATATATTCAAAATTCAATTCACAGAATCGGTGATATTTTTTTAACTACTACTTAGTGGTTTCACTATTCAAAAAAATTGAAGATTTTTAGAAAAATACAAAAAATATGACTAAGCAATATTTGATATTCCAAATTAAGAAATGATGAATATTTAAAAAATTTAAAAAACTAGAAATTTCATTTATAATTTAAAATTAATTCTCTTTGTCAAAACAAATAGCGTGTTAATAAGAAAAAATAACTATCGAACGATTGATAGTTGTTTATGTCCAAAATCTAATTGAAATTACTTCGAATGACAAAAATTGGATTAAATGGTAAAAATATATTCTAATTAAATTTTAAAACCAATTAAAAAGATAATATAACTATATAAAATAAATTATATTAAAAGCTAGTTTTGAATTAAAATACAGTATTTTTCATTAATCATCCAAAAGTGAATTTTTTAGAAAAATACCAAAATTTGACCCAAAGTGAATTTTGGCGTCCTGATTCTAAATATTAAATTTATTTGGTTGAATAGAACTTTTAAAATTGACCATAACTAGAATTATATAGGGTTCTCCTAGTAAATCAACCATTTAGTGGATATTATATTGTTTATGTTTAAAATCGAATTCTTTTCTTATTTTAAGCCTAATTCGTTTATTGGATAAATGTAAAGTCATTTAACAAAAATGTATAATCATATAGTATTAATTCCTATTCATTCCCACCAATACAATGGCTAGGCTTTAACTACCACTTAAAATAATAATATTATATTATTACTGTGCAATTTAAGATTTCAAATATACCCATTGTTTTATATAGGGTATGACATCAAACATAGAGTTAATTATAAAATAAAATAAAAATTTAATTCACAAATATTAATAAATATGAAAATATCATATTTCTTTGTTAACCTGGTATGTTACAGGGGTCATTGTCTTCCCCATTAGTACCTTATGCCACCTACGGTTCAACTAATTTGGAAGTTGTAGTTGGTTCTTCCATAACATCAATCTATTTGGATCCATCCCAGAGTGGAGTTGTTGGATAATACCTTCTTGTCTCCCCTCAACGGTGATGCTCCATCGATGTGGGGTTGGATCCTCTAGCACTGGGTGATGAATATTTGGATTCATCTGCTTGGTGTGTCCTCTTTTTTCGGTTGCTACGAGTGTGTTAGAAGTGAGCCTTGTGGTCGAGATGAGAATCTTCTTGTTTTGGTTCCAATGTTGATTTCTGAGGAAGATTTTGACTAGGATATACCTATTAGTTTGTCTTCTTTGATACTACTAGTTATTTTTTCTTCTTTCGCTTGAAATTTTTAGTTGAATGGGTGAATTATAGATCTCATCCTTGATGGTTTCTAGTTTGATGGAAGCTGTTTTGTTTGATATTGGACATGGGAAGTCATTGCAGCTAGACTCAATCACCTGGAAATGGCCGAGAGGATGCATTAGAGAAAGAATTTCATCCTTTCAGTGCTTTTTAGATTTGGTTTTTTGAGATAGTATGGTTTTAAACATCGAATCAGTACTATGCCTGGATATTGTACACTTGATTGACAATTTACCTTGCATCTTCAGAGTGCTTCATATTTTTTCTATGTTGGGAAGGAGATTATTTGGTGTTCAGTTTGGTTTTAAATATTTCATCCTTCAGGTGTGATTGACTAAATTCCATGAATTCCATTGTGTTTTCCCCCTTCTTCCCTTAAAAGTGGGATTTGTCAATAATAAAAATATTTGAAGGCCATCGGGCCGTTTGAGGAGGATAGTGGTAGTAAGATAGAAAATGATGTAATATATGATCAAGGTATACATGTGATGACAAAACAACATAATTGATAAATCCAAATTGAAGAGGAATTTATGAAGACACGTTTATTTTATAAGAGAATAGGAGAACATATAGAACCTGGAAGAAATATATTTATAGACACCAATGATAAGGAAAATTATTATTTAATAATAATTATCATGTTATCCATAAGGAATTAGTAGTTGAAATGGATGTTAATATATGGCTTTAAGATGTGATTTTTGAAATGGATTATTTTTATCATAAATGGTTTGAATGTTTTTTAACCATTTAGATTATGTTAATCATACATTATTGAAATGGATATTCCTGAAAAAACTAGAAATTAATATGTAAGTCAATACATATAAGGAAAAACTAGTGGGAATTAGTTTAAAAAATCTAAAGTCATATGGTACTATAAATCATTTTCACGAATTGAAATATTGAAATCCAAAAAATTTCTAAATTATATATTCTATTACAATGACTATGGGAATAAGAAAATGGTTTCCAAAATATCCCACCTTAATGAATATTCTCTAATAGCATTATATACAACACAACCCAATAGGATATTGATGCCAAAGGATGGATACAATTTATTCTAATTTCAAAAATCCATCATGGGATTAATGAAAACATGACGGTTATTGATCATTCGTTTTGATAAATCCATAAATGAATTTGAAATCATAAAGAAATAATCTGGCCATTGGATCGATATGTTTTTTATTTGTAGTTGATCATTTACATAATTTCATATGTTTATGACATAATAAATAATGAAATGAAATTTCTAATCTTATACTATGTTAATGTATCTTAGAATACACTCCATAATGTTTTTTGGTGAGGTATTAATTTCCTTCCAATGTGAATTAAAATTGGACAACATGTGTGAGGAATTTTTTTATAGATTCAAGTTTCTTTTCATGTTCACCATTTTTTATTATTTTGTATTTGTGATCGATGCCCATTTTTGGGAATTATGATTCCTATCAATTATGGTGACTCAGTTATTATATAAGAATATACATTTACATTATCTTTTTTGTTTTTGTTTCCCAAAATATTTAATGTGTTTAACTCTTGAATTATTATTTTGGTTGATTGTTTTTGGTTTCATCATTATTTTAATAAGGAACATCACTTCATTCTTTTAATAGAAACTCCCAATGGATCCCATCATTTAAAAATTTTATGGGAATACATTACATGTTTTAATGATAATTTTGGCCTTCAAAACAATTGGTTATTATGAACCCACATTAGTCGTGAAGATAAGATTTTATGAACATCACACCCTTTCTGGGAGATCTATTTCCTCGTTTAAGGCTCTCTTATAAATTTTTGATATGTTTCTGAATCATTCCAAAATTTTGATTTGGGACTGGTTAACCTAATAAAATAATTCGATGTTGAATACATTTGAATTCAAAATGGGTTTCTATTTATGAGACAATATTTATGCATTATAGGTACTCCCTTTTTTCTATCATTACCTATCATTGTGTGACTACTTGTTTTTATAAATTGATTTAATAATTCACAGTGGGGTTTACTTACAATTAAGAAGGATATTGTTGTTTCAAAAATTGGATTTATCATCCACGAGTCATCCTATATATCCTATGAGAAAGAGCATAAAATCGCACTTCGATTATTTGATGTATCTTATGGTCTATTGATAAGAATACACAATGAAATTTACATCATTTTGGAAGGATGTATTTGAGAGAATTTTTTCTTTTGGAATAAATATCAGGCCTTAGTAAGGCATCCAATGTATCTTGTATATAAAAGGAATTACTGTATTCATATTTTAGACTGTCCTCAACCCACTGAATGGTGGGGAATGATAATTAATACTCATGAGGGTTAGTTTCCTAGAGTTTACCAATATGGGAATTTCATTGGGAATAAAATCAAGGTGGATTCTCATATAGGTAGACATTTCATCATGTTATTGAATGTGGCTTATATAATGAAGATTCCTTCATAGGGAGAATTTTAGAATTATAGTGATATGATCGTTGAATATGCCTAAGATCTCATGATTCATGCTTGGTGTGAGAAATAACACTATGTAGGTGGTTGAGAACACTCTTTAGGGATATGGATAATAGGAATTGAACCATCCCGGAAAGAGTGCATGATATGGATCTCAGTACAAGGGAATGTGTCCCATCTATCATACATATACTCTTAATTATATCCATTATTGTTTAGTTATGTTTCATAATCCTTTAATGAATGTAAAAGAATGATATAGACATAAGGGTTGTTCTCTATTAATTGGAGTAAATGAAATATTGAGAGACATACATCATGGTATATTCACATGAGATATATATATACCTTATCCTATAGAAAATAAAGAGTACGGACCATGAATGTTCATTAAGCATGCTTAGAAAGAATGAATATCCCATTATAAAAATAAGGTTTCATGTGTTCATAAATCAATACCATTATCGAAACATCCTATATGAATAGGGAATGATAGACAAAAGACTCATGGTTGGAGGTTCACATGGATTGAGGGTACATGTTCATGTATTCATGAAAGGAAATGATGAGATGTTTTGTGGTATCGGAACTGCCTAACCAGGGTGTCTTCCTGACATGTCCACGGTGTCTCTTGGACATGATTGACCCATCATATGGTGTATTCCTAACTTGGTCGGCATGTTTGAGGGTTTCTTTCTGACAAGGATGACATATATATGGGTGTTCACATGATCAAATCATGAATGCTCGAGGACAATTATTTAACCAACACATACTTTTTAGGGGGACTTCACAAGACTAGGATGACATGTACAAGGTGATTTGTATGACCTAGATTACACGCCCAAGGAATTTTGATTAACCAAATAACATGTTCACTGTATTTTTAATTATTCAATCATAAATATATGAGGGATATCATGTGATCCAGATATCATTCCTATTTATTTCAGATGAACATACTAAAATATTTGATGGATTTTCATGAACCTAATTGAAATTTATATGGTGTGTCACATGATTTTACTGACACGTTTGAGGAGTGATGTTTGATACAACTAACATGACTAAGGGAACTGCATGAATATTGATGATATGATTGTTCTCTTTCATGTAACATAGATAATATATCTACGAGATTCCATTTTATGAATGAATACCAATCCATACACTTCATATTATATTAGATGAAATTTCTAAGGGATTCACATTTTCCAAGATAGCAAGAATATTGATTCCTCACATGATCAAGGAAATGATAATACATAGCAGAAAATAAATTTTGATGAATAAATCCTAATGTCATATAATTTAAGATTCCATCCTTTTCATCTTTATCAGTATAAAATAACATATATTTTTTCAGATATTTTTCTACTGAGGTAGAAAATGATTAAGATGACATGTTGAAGTCCATTCACATGATCATGCTAACCTACCATAGAATCATCCCATGATCTGTAAACATACAAGATATCCATTTCATGATAAATGAAATGGTATCATTAAGATAATACAAATATCCTTCAATTAATTCAGTTACTCACTAATATTCTTCATGTGGAAGAATCTTTACATCACATGATACTTTTATCTTAGATGTTCTCTCTCACCTTCATGTGTCTTTTTCGATTATGTTGAGGTGGATTTATAGGAATTGTATTCTAGAATCTATGAGACATTCAACAGTGCTTAAACATCATATCACAACATGTGTTAGATGTGAAATAATTATCATAATGTAAAAAATGCTTCACATTATCACACCATGAGTCATCAAAGATTTCATAGTTGTGTGGGGTTATAAATAGATGTTTCATGATCACTTCATAATTATTATCATTATTGTGCACATGTATTCTGAATTGGATTTCACATTATCAATATAGTATTCTAAAATTTCATTCATTTAATAAAATCCATATTTTTTTAAATCATTCACATTATTTAGTTGACATTCCAATGGGATATCACAAGGTCAATTCAACATACCTATAAATCATTGTGAGATATTTCCACATGTCCAACAATTTTTTATGTTATAGGGTCAAATCACATTGGGCCCTTCCAGAGAAAAATATTTCATATCAAATGACATTCTGATTATCAATTAAATGACCATGCAAAGCACATAGACCATTCATCGGAAAAATAGTGTAATACCATTCATATATGGAAGATCTCATTTTCAAATTTTCATCGTATAATTTAATATCTCGATTATCATCAATCTATCAATTAACATGTTGAATGATTGGAATAAATTTTCTGTAATCATTCATATGGTTGTATGTTCATGAGATGGATCATTTTCAATATCTAACAAACTAGGATGGGGCCCTTTGTCAGATCAAATAGTCATGTCTTATGCCCTTCTAGAGATCATGATGTTATGTTAAAGGGACTTATTGTTATTGGTAAAATAATAACATGATTCGCATAAACCAATCATATTAAAAATAATAGAACAATAATCCTATAAGTATCCATTCTTTTTAATTTTTTTCAAATGACCCCTTTGGGCTATTTTTAGGAGTCTAATGATCAATATATCACAAGATTTTAAAGACTCGTCTATAATCATTTGTATTATTACCTATTATCATCTGAAAGCATTTATAAAATTAATTTGGAATGTCAATGTTCCTTATCATTGTCAATAAAATGACCATGTGAAGTGAATATCACATTGACAAGAAATAAAATGCAACTCCCTTTGCAAAGGATCCCATCATTTTCATATTTTTAACGCATAATCCAATTTAGATATTATTAGATGATTGTTTATTGACATGTACCACAATTAAAAGGTATCATTTGGAATCCATCACACAAGCATCATTATGTTTATAATGCGTTCTAATTATTCAACAAATTGATCACATGAAGCATGTGACCACTTCCCATGATGCTCCTTGGGCCATGAAATCATGAGTCATATTATAAGATACATGGTTTTTTTTATTCATATTATTCATCTTTATATATCTATGTTGAAACTATCCATCAATTTTAGAAAAAAAATTTACTATTCTTCAAGTATCTCTATAATCCAAAAACGTTTTATTCTCATTTGGGAAGAATCAACAAATACCCCTAGATTTGATGTTTAAATGAACAAGTAATCGATTACGAGGAAGTAAATTCTCCACTAAGTCCCTTAATATTATACTTGTTAGTATTTTAAGAATCTATTGGACTTCAATGATATAATTTTTATTCAATGATGAAGCGTAAAAATAGTGGAGTGAGATTCCATTGATTTCACTTATGAGAAAAACCTCAATAGGTCTTACAGATTTCTCTCTTATATTGTAATACTTATTCATGTCACTATGTCATGAGAACCATAAAAAAGACATGAACATGTTACCTCATAAATTGACCACGTCATATGATTACCTTTTCCTAAAAATATGTGAAAAATAATATTCTTACTAATCAATAGAAATTCTCTTGATCTAAGTTTCATGATGTTATCTACATGGAAGGTTTCTAAAATGTTTGTTTCCCTTTGGGGATTTCATGTGACCACCTAACATTTTTTATATTCACTTGATCTTCACATGTTCATGTGATTAAATGTATATAAATGGATTACATGATCTAATGATTTTATATGGATCACATGATTTGAAATACCCATAATGGATAAAATAGTTCTTTTAATGCTCCCCTAGTTGTTAATATATTTTATTTTAATAACTCAAAAGAGTCTTTATTGAGGTTTATATTTTTTTTTCATGTATTCTTCGTACTCTATGAAGATGGATTTTGGTGCAAAAATTTCTTCTCATGTAGACGAATAATGATCAATGATTTTTGAAAACTACAATGTTGATCCTTGTATCCTTGTATTTTATGACAAGGATCTTTCAAATTGGATTCATTAAAATATGCATAGAAATTATACAATATAACAAAGACTCCCTTTGTTCAAATTTTCAGCATTGAATGACAATAAAATTACTTCTCCCAACATCAATCCTTTATCTCAGTTGATTTATAGTCTCCTGATTTCATTTAAATTACCATTTTTAGGATATTTATTTGATTAGAAACCACATTATTGTCAATCCTATATGTTTGATGACACCCCTGTGGATATATATGGTATTGATATCACTAGTAAACAAATTTCCATGTTTAAATATATTATAATTGTCAAAACATTGAAAATTTAAAATTTTGGATGGAGTAAAAAATGGTATCTTTTGCTTGGTGGAAACTCTTCTAGATAATGGGTAGATCAATTCTGTGTAAGATAGAGTTGTATTGAGTTTTCTAACCAAATTTAAAATATTCACCTATATAAGTTTACATGTATTTCTGAATTTATAATATTGTATTAATCAAAATATCTCATAGAATTGATTATCCATTAGTGCAATGACAATAACTCTTTTAACCATATTCATGTTGATGTATGGATCGACCTATGAGATATTTATAATCTAGGGTAACACCACCTATTAGAGAGATGTTCTATGAATTCCCTATTCTCATAGATTTTTTGGATGATCTAGAACAAACTCAATTCATTAGGTGATATATGCTAATTATACTGAATGATGAATTAAAAGAGGATATGAAAATAAAATCAATCATTTCATTCATGTATTGGATCAATTTCATCCTTTTTGAATGTGGGACTCAAAAACAACCACACTCCCTCATCAACTACCTTATAAATATATTTGGTAGAGTGATGGATCCTATTTAGAATTCTGAAAACTAGAGAATACACATCAATGGGGTTTATAGTGATACTGGAGGTATAGATAGGCCTTCTGTCGTAGAGATTTATTTTATTTTTTAATGGATTGATTTTCCATGATGAGGAATCAATGTTTGTAATTTTTGTGGGATAATTAGTGGTTGTAGCATGATTTGATAGAGGGACACCTCTCAAACTTATATTGTCAACTATTTCTCTACATTATCAATTCCTCATCCAACTTCCACATTGTAATACACCTTACAAAATCAAAATGATTTTATAATTATTATTTTCATTCATAAGATAGAATTATACATGTTATAAATAACATATTTCTATTGATATTATTAATTCTAGGTTCCATCTCTGGTTTCAAAATGTCTTCAGGGTTGAGGGAATGTTATTATAGGTTGATGATATAATATCGAATAACCAACACTCATGGATCATGCATTAAATAATAAACATTACATTCCATTCTTTGATACCGATGAGGGTGACCTAATTTCTTCCATAAAAAATGAAACACAAAGAGGAAATATCAGATCATATATATAAAAAATGATCATTGATGTTTATATTTTTATAGATTTAGGAAACAGTAATACTTAAAAAATACACATGAGTTCCTTGGAATATTTTCCCATTATACCACGCTTTTCATATTCCATGTTATTTCATAAACATGTCACACAAACATAATAACATTAGATATATTTATTAATAGAAATATTTTAATAATCATTCCTTATAACTAGTGGAATATAAAACATAATAAGGGTTCACTCAAATGATTAGTAAGGGTAAAATTAATAATTTACTATTTAGT
The DNA here is from genome assembly GCA_963277665.1 of Viscum album. NCBI lineage: Eukaryota > Viridiplantae > Streptophyta > Magnoliopsida > Santalales > Viscaceae > Viscum > Viscum album. The sequence continues at coordinate 406,391,989 of OY728128.1, read as the reverse complement.
GTCACCAATGAGCATAATAATAGTATAAGGGTATGATGACATTTTCAATGTCAAAAACCATAACATAAAAATATTCATAGCCATCTGTACATAGATCATAAATCCTGAAACATGTAATGTAAATTTATCAATGCAATGTGACATATGAATCAAAATTAATTATCCTTGTGAATTCAATATTAATCAAATGATTCATTAAAAACCCATCAAAATAATAATGAAAAATATTGGTTTTTTGGAACATCATCTTCATAGAACTGTTACAAAACCCTTACAAAAGGCCAAACAATATGGTCACCATCCATGCCTAATTTATTTTATCTCTATATTGGCACACCAATCATATACGATATATTGGCTTTGTAGTGAGAAATAATACAGATAAAATCATCATAAAAATGATGTCAAAAATAAAAACAATATTAAAATATATAGAGATTTTATTTCATCAAAAAACATAAAAAATTATTATTATTCATCGCATAGCATTGTTTTCCCATTTTAGAAAGCATGTTCCGTTGAAATAACTTAACCCAATCATAATCAATCCAGAGAAATAATAAGTATGCTATAAATTCAACATATCACTGTAGCTCATAAGTAAAAACAATTTTTTTTGACATTTATGACTGGTCATACAATTAAAATATCAGTAAATTATTTTTTAGATTGTATCTATTTCACATTTATTAATATAAAAGGATTTCATCCAAGAAGGAGTATTATTTTGAAAGATCACATAGAGAATTTCTTGTAGATAATATTCATTAAATGTAGAGAATATTAATTTAAAATATAATTATTTCTCAAATATTAAATAAATAAGTTTCATTGATAGTAATTGTGGAAAAATAAAAATGGATGCTTTAAAAAATTATGTCGTCATGATGATAGAAAATTTTTTCCACACTAAATATGTTAAAACAATTATTTCTTTCACATTTTCTATATATATTAAAAAAAAGATGATTAATAATATCAAAAGAAGATTACCTTTATTTTTTGAAAAAATACAATAATAAGGAAAAAATAATATAAAAAATCATAATATAATATTAAATACATTTTTTCTAAAAACAAAATTTGGATGAAAAATTGGTTTCTACTGAAGAGGGAAATAATGTGGGTTATGGTAATAAAATGTTTACAACCATTTTATGTACCATATAGAAAAAAATATTAATAATACCTGAAAATTCCCTGAATATCTAATTGTGAAGAAAGTGAAATGGTTTTATCAAACACATATCAAAAATTATCCTTGAAGGAAAATTCAAGCATAAACAATTTAGAATAAAAATGAGATTGTAAGATATATCTTTTTCTAATTCAGTAACATTTAAATTAGAATCCCCTTTAATGAATAACATCATATAAAAATTAAATATAATTAATATAATTAGATTCATGGCATTATATTTGAAATGGATAGTATATACACAATATAAAATAAGACAGTTGTGTAGAATAACATATTTACCATAGAAGATTGGATGGGACATTAAGTCATGACAATGATTATAACATTGACGTGATAAATTATTAATTAATAGATAATGTATATGAAATTTAAAAAAATAAACTATAAATATAATATAATACAATCAAATTCGATTATACATATTATCTTTTGAAAACAAAGATAATGAATAAGTAATATAACTCAATGAAATGAAATTGAGTAATGAAACACTTACAACATGTTATATTTCTGGTAAATTACCCTTGGATAGAATTAATACAAATTGAAACATAAAATGACATTTTTTATGATGTATAAATGATACTAATATGGGTATAATATTTACTATTTAAAAATTTTAAATTAATAACATTAATATATTACAGAAATAACAAAAAATGAGATGACGTCCCTTACCTCGAGTATAGAAATTCCATTTATTTATTTTAACTCCTATAAATCAAGGTTAAATGAATTATTTTTATTATTAAGAATAGTTTAAATTTTTCATACCTTATAATAATATTATTTTATATATTTATATTAATTATATTGATAATGAATTATTTATATAATTCCATGACGTATGTTATGATGATGCTTGGTTAATTATTTCAAAACATCTTAAGTGTGTTGATTGTCATCAAAGAAGTCATTATATCATCATATTCTTAATAATAACCATTATATTATTTAAAATTTTATTGAATATTTATACATCTAAATCAATCCATAATTAATTTTTTTTGGAAAATAATATATGTTACGATTGTGGATATGGTAAGATGAAATTACACATGTGTAACGTTTCCATTTTTCAACGATAATTATAGAAACAAGGTAAGTATTTTTTGACACCATAAAATTTAAAAAATATCAAAAATATATTATTATTTATTTAAATATACTTATATATCATCCATCGGATGTGTTCTTGAAAAAATAATCGCATCGCTCCTTGGAGGCGGTTGATATCGGTAATATTATACCTAAGATCATAAACAAGACACTTGCCATGAGGTTGGGCAATGTGGTCAAGGGGCTTATCACTCAAAATTAATTTGGTTTTGTTCTGAGAAGAAGTATTGAAACGTGTATTTTCACTGCCTCGGAATTCATTAATTCTCTATGAAGGAAGGAGTAACAAGGAAGTCTTGTGGTAAAAATTGATATCTCTAAAGCCTTTGACATATTGAAATGGGGCATTCTTCTTTCTATTCATAGAATGCATGGATTTTCTACAATGTTTGTCAATATAATTCACTCCATTCTTAAGAGTTCCAGGTTATTTATTCGGGTCAATGGTTCACCCAGGGGTTTCATTCACTACTTTAGGGATTTTAGACTAGGGGACCCTCTCTTAGCTCTTTTGTATGTGCTTGTTGAGGAATACTTGAGTTTATTCTTTAATTTCCTCATTCATGCAGGGTTGTATAATCCGATTAAAGTTGGTAGAGATATTTTTTCCCCAACCCACCTGTTTTATCCTGATGAAATTCTTTTATTTTATAATGTTGACACATGGACTGTGTCTTCAATCATGAACATTTTCAATGATTATAAGGATGTGGTTGGGAAATCCATATGTTTTCAGAAATCTTCTGTGGTTTTTGGGGAGGGAATTCCAATCATAAAGTAAAAAAAATCACAACATCTCTTGGGGTTTAAAGGGATATTTTCCTTTCAATTATCTTTGAGTCCTTATTTTTTGGGGAAGTGTGAAAGGGTGACATCTTGAGTCTATCTTCTCTTGTATTATTGCTTAGATGGCAACTTGGAAGGTGAAAACTATATCTCATGCTTGAAGAATCTACCTTGTCAAATCGGTGATTACATCATTGTTTGTCTCTGTGTTTTCCATTTATAGGTGGATAAATAATATTTTCAAGGAACTACAAAGACTCATTAGAAATTTCATATGTACTGGTTCCATATATGAATGGAATTTGGTTTTTCTGGCATGGAAAGACTGCATTAAATCAGTTGAGATGGGGGGTCTCAGCATTAAGGACATGAGCCTAATTAATGAGGCACTACTTAGTAAATTCACCTAGTGTCATATAACTTCTCAAAATAGTTCTATGGAATTTATTTCAGCCTAGATCACCACAAGGATTTGGCATGGTTTTTCCCATTTTCTTTCTTCTTCTATATGGCATGTGTTTTGATATTCTTTCAATTGTATAATGTCCTGCTCGAAGTTGTTTGTTTGTAGGGAGTCTACTATGAATGCTTGGAGCACTCTTTGGTTGTCCAGATCGATTGAATAGGATGTTGTCATTCCACCAGAGAGGTTGCAGTAATCGATTTCTTCCTCGCAGGATGACCGTTCAAGCATCTGTGAGTTCACTCCTCCTTAGATCTTAACTGAAATTCACATATACATCTTCATTGGCAAGGAAACTGTTTTCTAGAAAGCATGTTGAAATTGTACCCTTACCACTCGGGCAGTTTGTCAGCTGATGTACATTGGGAAGTGTCCATCTCATCAGTGGCTTCCCTCATTCTGGACATTCCTCATACACCCTTATGAGTACTTTCATTTATGGAGGATATGGAATTGAAGGCTTTTGTTTCAATGCCTTCTTCAGCTGATTATCATCCTACTTGCATTAGCATGTCCAATTTGTTTTGCTGCTGTGGAATATATTGATCATATTTTCCAGCATTGCACTCTTATATGAATGCTCTGGAAATACATTCAAGATATGGTGTGGTGTTGATTAGAGAGGAGCTCACTGGAGGGACTTTTCTTCTCTATGGCTGCTTCATGCTCACTGACCAGGTCCGTAATATTCTTATGGGGGTTGTTGCAGTAACCAATAGTTTTATTTGGAAGGCACAGAATTCCCAGGCCATTGAGGGTATAAAGTCCACTTTTCAGTCAAGAGTTAGGCAAATTCAAAGGGAAGTTTATATAGCCTCCATAGTGCAGGTTGGCTGTATGAATATTGAGTTGAGTGATCTTGTTATTTTGAGGAAATTTGGTATTGCTGGCAGGATGAGAAAAATGTTGGTGATGAAGTCAATTAGATGGATTCCCCTGATTCCCTCTTGCGTTATGGTTAATGTTGATGGGGAAACTTTAGGTGGACCCAGACTTTCTAGATGTGGTGGTGTATTCCGTGCCTATCTGGGCTTTGTTAAGGGCTTCTTTTATTATTACATCGGGTAGGGCACTGCCATTGAGGCTGAGTTGTGGGCAATCATTAAAGCTACCAGATATGCAGTTTTTTTATGGTTGGCGTTTTCTCGGGATCGAGCCCGACTCAATGGTGGATCTTGATATCCTTCGGATATGGTCATGAAATGTCCCATGGAGGATGTTACCCACATGGATTAGTGTCTCTGTCTTCTTGATGGTTATATTTATGATGTGATGCATGCTTATAGGGAGGCTAATCAGGTTGCTCATGCTTTATAAAATATGGCCATTATAGTGTATAGTTCAGAATGGTCCTTTTAAAACTATTGATTGTTGTGTGCCTTTTTTGAGGTTGATTCATGTGGAAAGTCTTTTACTAGGCTTTGTAAACCTCCCTATTGATTTTTTGTCCTTGTATTTACTTTTTTAATAGAATTTTGTAGGAGCGAGTCTGACGCGCTCCTGGGCCTTTTGAGTAATATTTTCCCAAATATACAAAATAATAACCCTAAGTTAATTTGAAGAAGATGATTTAAATAATTAAATTCATTTTATAATATAAATTTATTTAAATATCGTTAAATTAATTACCATATTTTTTCACAAAAAAAAGAAATTAAATTCATTTCAGAATTTTTTTTATGAATAAAATTACATTATTAACTAATATTTAATTATGTTATGTGGTTCATGTAGTATATGTTACAATCATAATGTTCTTATATTAAAATATAATGGTATTACTGATTAGGTAATTTACATCTGGGAAAATAATTCAACATTCATGATTTAACCAACACCAAATAGTATGGTTTTTGAAAATGGACGTGGATCGCCTAATAATTGGTTATATACAGTCATCAGGTTGGCGTTCTTATAGCTTGTGTAAGCAAGATAACCATTAATGATTCGTACACCCCTTATCAGATTTATCACCAATTTTAATAAACTAATAGGGGTTATTATATTCCCCTAGATAATGTAAATGGAGAGTAAAATCATAGATACATTCTCTTATTTTTACTCACACTAGGTCACAATGATACAAATGATCAAATTCTCCATCCACCTACTGATGCCCATATCTTCCTGTCTCAAGACTATGCCCAATACTGAATGGAATCTTACCCTAGTGTCATACTAATTTTATTAATTCATCAACTATGAAAGTCATTTTCATTCCCAATAATCCCAAACATTATCATGATGGAGATAATTTAGGACTTGGGATAGTCTCTTAGGAAGCTATATCATTATAGTTATGAATCTTCCATCATTAGATAGGGTTTGTAGAGGTATATGGTCCATTGGTACTAATGGAACATGATCCACTGGTTAGAGGGAGAATACAAAGGACTCTTTTCTCTTTCAATTCTCCTTATATGATCCACACTATATTTGGCATGATACCTTAATATATGGAATCAATAATTCTTCCATCCAATGTACTCCCTCAAAATATCATTGAGAGTTTCATAATATGAATGATAAATGAAAAAAAAATTCCCTTGTAACTGAGAGTCCCTTAGAAGAGATTCATAACCAATGCTAATTCCCCCCACTAACTCTTTTTGACTTGGGAGCATGTGGCTTCAACAATATGTTGATAGATTAAATCATTCTGTTGGTTTTACTATATTTTAATTAACTGTACAATAATGCATGGAACATGCAAAAATTTTATGATGATATTTACACAGATAAATCAATATTGGAAACATCATAGGTTCTAGAACAAAACCTAAGAAATTGTCTTGGTTTCATATTTATATGGATGATATAAACACATAGATCGAACAAAAATATATCTTCTAAAGATTCACAATATCTGCTCATTTAAAAGAACCATATTTATTTGAGACAACTCAAAATAGGGGTGAAGAGTTGTTTGATTTGAATGAAACTCTTCATCTTATGGTGAGGGAAGATACATTGGAGTAGATAGAACATCACCATTAAATTTATGTGTCATTTCATACATTAGAAAATTTAAGAAACTTATCTAACCAGATATTATTATTATCCAGTTTCCTATTTCTACCTTTGTTTTCAAATTTTTTTATACACAAGAGATACCCTTTAATATAGTGATTCCCCTTTACAATGTACATCATCAATGAAACAAATTTTCATGTTTTTACCAATATTTCATTTATACATCATTTGACTGTAATTTCTTCATCCAAATATCATATAGAGAATCAAATATTCCTATTGTATTTATAATTATAGGTGAACACAAATTTGGAACATAAATGATGAAATATTAATTGAAAAAATATGATAATATAACATAAATGATTAAATAAATTATAATCATCATTAACTTATCTACTATTGTAACAATGAGAAAATATGGTTCTATAGAATAACATGAGTATATATGACCCAGATGGAATTTTCTATACATTTACGATGTTAATAAATTTAGCAAAGTATAACATTATTTTCTCCAAGGATTGATAATGAACCCTAGAAGATTTTTATCATTTTTACCTAATACTAAATTATTCATTAGTTTTATCTAGGTAATTATTCTAAATTTTGAGTAAGATTTTTATCAGGATACCCATTGTAGGTTTTTATCCTCATATGTTTTGTTCTTTTTCAACTTCATAAATTCTAAATGTTTCTTGAATCAGACTATGTGTGTGTCCATTAGGTAGATACATGACATTTTCATATGGTTCCATTTTTTGATTTTCCACCTATAAACCATTTGTTCTCTTTCAAATTCTTGGGGTTTTAGTTTTTTATATACATATGGGATAATATAATTTCTTTTCAATTGGGTTGGACCATTTAACTCTATAGTCTAGGGTTATATAGCGAATATAATAAATTGTTGTAGTTTGGGGTCTTCTTACTCAGAAATACTTTTTCTTTTTTGTTTGCGGTCTTTTATCTCATTAATCTTATTTATTTATAATCTTAATTGATAAAGTGGGATATATAGGGCTATTAATGAAAGCTTTGAGTTCATTTAATCCAAGATTCCTTTATGAAGGATGTATAGTCATGATGTTTACAGATACCCCAAAATTCTTAATATGATGATGACATATGGGTATTGATGAAGGGTTTGGACACCATGCATCCCTACAGAGATGATGAATTATGGATTTTCATGAAGGGTTCAGACACCCTTCATCCTCATCCAATGGCCTGAAGGCCTTTATTATTTATTGATTTTTGATAATCCACCATTCAAGGGGTGATGTGGAACCGTTACAAGGGGCGTAGTTGTAAGTACTACATAGCCTATAGGATATAGAAAAATTCATTTCCCATAGGCTTCAAACATTACATACAACACAGACTAAATACATGGAAATGATCATGTCTATTATCTTCATCGTGAAATCAACCCTCTACATTTGTAGGGCTGTTCGGCTAGGCTTTCCCAAGCATGCACATGGTTTTTTTCATTGAAGGTGTCATAACCTCTAATTATTGCAATCATATTAGCTTAGGCAATGGAGGAAGATACTTTCTCACCTTCCATATAAAAATTTTTCCTTGTACATTTTATTATTTGCATCTGTACATAAGGCGGAATGAAGGACTTGGGGTGTCATGAAGTCCATAATGACCTGCAGGCATGGGTGGCTTGAAAGCATTAAAGGACTCAGGGACCAAATCAGTGGTATGGAGGCCCAAACGGGGGAATATTCTTGGATTCTATAGTTCCAAATACTGCCAGAAATTGTTCCCTCGACATTAACTGCTATAGCAGTGCACATTTCCTACTGTAGTACTACTATAGTAACTACTACAGTATAGTTACAATACCTGTTATAGTCTTCTACAGTAATTAGGAAATTAGGCTCCGCCTGGATTTGATCTCGAGTTTCCATGTTTCACTTACGGAGTCCTCACCGACTAAGCTGAGGCTCATGTGTAGTTCATACACCCTTCATTATTTCTCATATGAGAAATGTTTTGTACCCATGATGGGTTTGGACACCATACATCCCTTCTGAGTTGACGCTATATGGGTATTCATGAAGGGTTTTTACTCCCCACATCCTTTATATAATCAAGATATAGAAATGGTGGTTTAATTTTATGAATTAAAAATACACATTGTTATATGGAATGTGGGTTGGATAAATCATGTTTCAAGGATTTTGAACTGAGAGTAATGGAGTGTGGAAGACACTCAAGGGAAAATCTCAATGAAATTCGAGGTAACTAGTTCCGTAGGGTATTTTTGGGACTCACAAGGTTTACAGGTAAAGTACTATAAGTAGTACATGCCTCCAGTTGAAGGCTATAAGCCACTTATTAAAATCCTCCACATACATGGTCCAACATAAGGAAACCATTTCCTTTCAAGGGATGTGAAATATTTGTGAAGATTCAACCACACATATAGTGAAGTAGAGTATATAATAAAGACATTACAAGGAGGATTATAAAACCCAAGGTGTAGTTCTCTTTGTGGTTTAAAATCATGGACACAACATAATATAGATTTGATTCATGAAATGAAGGCCAAAATGTTTTAAAAATTGAATATCACATTAAAAAATTATAAATTTTTACAATACATGGTGACTTAATGTCAGTAATGTTGAATATACATTAATAATATAGTTATGGGCATTGAAAATCATCATCTAGGAATATCTAAAAGAAATTACAATTAGGGCTAGTGGTTGAATGTCCAATTTTATTAATTTTTTAAACCACTATCACATTTTTCCTCAATAAGATCATGGATTTAAGGGGGAACAATCCTTTGGGAATAAAATTTTAATGGAGATAATCTTCAATAAATAGAGATATGCACCATTGATTAATAGTCTAGTACCATTAGAGAAGACATCACCTATTACATTTATACTATTAGTAAAATCCTATATAAAAATAATAATTTCTATGGTATTCTATGTGAATTAAATGAAATCTATAAATTTGAGAGTGATAGCTAAAACTTCATAGACAAGGCAATTGTTTTTGGAAAATTTAATATTCAAGAAAGGATTAAAGACAACAAATTTTATTTTTTATATTACTGAACAAATTATCACTGTGAGATGATATAAAAAAATTCATTTCTCAAAACTTTTCCTACATTAGGGGATCCATAAATAAGGTATTGACCTTTAATAGGCCTACATATAGTCCCCATGAGGTTTAGGCCTTTTTTATTTATTTTATAACTTTTTCCTATATATCGTGATTAATATTTTAATATGTTGTGTATTAAGAAATGCTAAGAACATCCTGGGCATTGTTCATCTAGAAAAGAATCATGCCTATTTATCTGTATGTTTATGTTATTTCAATTTGGAACAAAGAAGGATTATATATTAAGGTCATACAACATTGGCCAAAGTACATACAGTTACGATCATGATTCACATGGACCTGGTATTAGGGGACTATTACCCAACAACATAATTATGATTACTATGGTCAATATTTATCCAAAATCCTTTTGATTCAGATCTAATATTTTTTTAAATGATGAAAAATGTTACAATTTCATGAGTTATAGTTTCGGACATTCATGGAATGGAGGATCATAAATCACTTTTTTTAGATAAGATTCAATATGATGATGTCATGTGTCACAAGGATCTAAAGGAAGATCCGAAAGGGAAATGATGCCTCTAGTCCAAGCATCAAAGGTCCTTAAGAGTATCCCAATCCTATACAATCTAACATATAGAACATTTCTTATTACTAAGAAAAAATAATTATTTTTGTAAATCTGGTAATTTTATGACATGATGTGGTTTTTATGGAATGAGGTTTTTGGAGAGATTATGGAAGAAACATGAATGTTTTTTACCATGTTTATCCTCGTATGGTCCTCTGTTACAGAGTGGCGATGGATTGTGGGCATCACAATTTACTATCATTTAGTTGGGTAACTTATAACATGTAGTTTAATGACATTCAATGATGATATATTCCTTGTAGTCAGTAATCGTGCGGTAAGGATGTATGAAATGATAGAAAATTGTGAAAAATATCATTTAGAATAATTTTCACTGGTTGGGGGTATTATGATACTGGGTTAATATTTTTCCCATGAAGAAGAGTATTGTTGGGTGGAAATGTTCTACATCCCATCCTACATAGATCTATATCATAAACAATAAAATCATATATAGAATTTATTGATATGTTGGAAAATCAAGACTATATTAATTTACGACCCTATGACATTTTAGGGTGTACCAGACATTAGTGGCATACAAAATGCACATGGATAGGCTTCCCTAGGTTGCTTATAAATTTTGTAAGGACAATAATTATTCCATAGTCCTCATCCACATATTGTTCCCTAATAGAATCAAACTCACATGTGGGGATGGTTCATTTTTTTCATTCCGTATGCAATATTAGTTATTTGTCCTCTATATAGATTTATTTTCTATATAGAAAATGAGATTATGTCTTACCTTAGTGAGCCTCAGGTAGGGAAGTGATATATCAAGATAAAAGGTGAAGCACTAGGTTATATGGGAATTAACTTTTTATAAAATTCATGGATGGACTTAGAAATAGGTGGTTTTAGTGTAACTATGTCACATATAGGGATGGAAATAACGAAAAACCTAGATATAAAGAATTTAATGGTCCCCTAATTTGATATTTGATTCTTATGTAGGGGATACCGTCATGTTTCCCATGGAATTTAGGTCATCCACTACAGTCCAGGTTCATTATTTATTAATATGGATGGTAGAATTGTGTTGAAGATATCTTATACTAAGTGAGGATATCTATGGATCAGGAATTTCTCGTATCTCATAGCCAACCAATGATGAAATTTTTCAATATTTACAACACACTCAGGATGTTCGTGATTGTGGTAAACCTTTGTCTAGTCCTAGGATAATATACATGGGAGTTACTATATACTTGGATATCATAGAAACAAGGACACATATTCTTCATAATAATGGGAATCCATGTACATATCTCGTTCATATATAGGATGGGTGTATTATTTTATTCTACTAGTGAGCTTCGATCTAATAGTCAGTAAAGGTATCCTCTATGTAGATCGAGACATAGGTAGTGAAATTGTATTTCTACTATTGATTCTACTATGGAGATGAAACATTCAGATCTATAATATATTGATATATATTAAAACCAAATTTAAGTAATTTTATGTCTCATAGGATTGACCATATTCCATGTAATTTAACTTCACTTGACAATGATGTTTTCATGTAGTACAACTTCATGTGACTATGCAATTTTCAACCTGTTTAACACCAATAGGCTATTAAATTAGCATTCAATTTAATGTATTTCATATAGGCATTTTCCATGGAGGGAATGAATAAATTGGGTGATTTTGGTCTTCAATGGATTGGTATACCCTGGAATAGTCTAGTACAAGAATATGACATTATAATTATTCTTTAAAAATGGGTATGATGCAAAGAAGAGTAACATTGGTTCTAGGTTAATCAGTTTGAATAGTTGGACTATGGGATGTACAAAACATAACCATATAATATCGGAGTAAAAAATTGTTAAAAACATGTTGGTATATGTTAACCATTATTAGTTATTGAGAGAATTTATCCCATGCATTTCGGACCACAAATCATGGATTTATGAGGGTCCTCTACTATAGGACTAGGACATCCAATAGTAATAAGAACTATGGAAATGTTTTACCCAGAAATGAATCCTAGTTGGGTCACATTCAATTAACTGGTCCATGTCTCTGATTTTTTATAGGGGATCTATGATCAGTGTAACTCAAGGTTCATGGTGTTCCATGGAAAGGATATAATCTCATGGAATCAGTTGGTAACATTATTGATATCAAAGATATGATGATTTTTCATAGAGAATTTAACTATCAAACGGGTTTTTTGAATAGTAATTCCTATTCAAAAGTATATTGAACACATTTATCCAGAAAAATATATAACTTTTGGTTCACAAGTACACAATCATCGAAGGGGATTAACTGTTAAACAAAGAAACATATTTATCAATAATTTATTTGCACAAAAGAAGTATATGATTCCATACATTTAAATAGAATTCACATTTCCCACACTATTTATAGAAACATTCCAAGTATCCTAAGATCACAAGAGTCAATATGTGTTTCAGAAACATGAGAGAACTGGGTATTTGATTTCACCACACAAGAGTGCTTGATTGGGAATATGTGCATGTATTCAAACTTTGGTATAATAAAAAATATCAATAAAATTTTTTGATTCAATAATGAAAAATGTTGTAAGTTAAGAAAAATCATGGAATGTCCTAAAATTGAGTATATTGGTCTTACTATGTATCCCATAGTATGGGAATCAAGGAACATATAGTTCTTATTATACATTATTCTATGGAAGTATTACCCATGCACAAGATAATGATCATTGATTCATTATATCATAACTAGACCAATAATTTGAGACCTAGGATTCATTATGTATCATGTCATCATATAAATCAATCCTCACACAGCCCTTTATGTGAAATTTCCATATATATATCCAGCTCATGTGTAGTGAAGTGGTGGTACTTTTACTCTTAGGCATGTGCCAATCAAGTCGAAATGTATCTACATGAATCTAGTTCTCATGAATGGAATAATTTATGGTTGATCATGAACATGAAATCTACGAATCACTATGTGTCTGAAGGGGATACAAATCAACCCATTTATAGTAATTATATGTAAAAGACCCTATGATGTTCATAGCCATACATAGGGAGGGGTGTTATCTCTTTATATTTTTTTGAGCTTGATACTGGAAAGATAGGTGTCACTATGTTACCTGTGGTGTCAAGAATGATACCACAAGTAGTATTTTCAATGGATCTCTACATTAATTGAACTCATACATGGGAAGGATGATTTTATCATTGTTTCATGGTTAGAAAAATAATTTTAATCTCATGAATTCCTATGTTTCATATGGTAACACGAATCAAGACACAAGTAGTTCTGATATCTATTTTATGTAGTTCAGTTTATTTTCATTAGGTCAGGGAATATGAAGTCAAAAAACACTGTGATATTATTTGAATCATTTTGTAAATGAAGAATGTGAATGAAAGAGGTCATTTAATTAAATTTCTCTATCATGAATGATCATTTGATGATTTTTGGGTCCACCACCACACCATTATTGAAATAGACCAGGTGATTAAAGGGGGACCATTCCTATTAGACCAGAAAATCAAATGGGCAAGGGTTATTTTGCATTGTTTTATTCATCTATGAATCCACGAGGGGTCCCATACTGAACCAAAATATCCCTTATATAAATATTCATGGTGCTATGTTATTTACCAACAAACCCTAGCATGATTCACTCATGATTGGTCTTTGTCTGTTACTAATATTTAGTGTAATTACTAGAGAATATGTGCACATGGTACTTATTAATTTAGACATGAAATGGGGGTATGTTGATTTTATAGTATAAAAACGGTGTCGCCAAGTGATATTGAAGCTCATGAATGTTTCTTCTTTGTCGATGATAGATAGTCCGAAATGAAAGGTGACATGAATGTGATGTCAAAATCATTATTTGAAAATTGGTATGATGTTTACATATACAACTTCAAGGATATCTATATCCACATGAATGGTCTGTTTATGGGAAGTGTAAATCATAACCTGAGAATATCTGTGTTGACAGGAGGTTGATATCGGTGGGTACCTGTCAACTATAAAAATGGGGGAAACCCATAATCTATGATGTTATGATAATAAATTGTAGATATAATGGGGAATCTTCAATGGGTTTATAGCATCAACATAGTGAAATCTATATGTTGTTTCATTATTTAATCATAATTCCCTGTGGTGTCCCACTAGATTAACCATTCAATATTACATGTTTTCTATTTGGGATCCAAAATGAGGGAATCATTAGGTCCCTGGGTTTCCAAGAGAAGGATGTAAATTTTATCAATCGCATGGTCTTAATGAATTAATCAATGATATATTGTATATTCATGATGGAATAATGATACAATATGAGATCAATAACCCTAAAGTATACAGTAGTGTGTATTAAACACATTTTGATGTTAAGGGATAAAACATTTAACTCATTAATAAAAATTAATTAGGATGATAATATATTAAATATGAATACCCATTCCCATGCATTAAAAATTCATACTAATAGGAATTTATTATTCTATTTTTGTAATGTGACTAGGAAATATCACTGAGAATAATGAATTACTTAGGGTAAATCGGTCCGCATAGGAGGTTCAAATCCTTGAATGGATGGGTACAAAAATATGATATTATTATAATGAAATGAAAATCGGTATTGTGAACAGATTTTTAACACTAAATGTATCTGAATCCAATTGAATTGTTTTTTTATATCATCTCTAAATCATATCCAAAGAATATTTGAGTCATGCTATTTCTAGAGAGATGGGTATAGTTCATCAATTATTAATAGTGGAGATCTTGAATCCCAACAAAATTGGTAAAATATTTCTTATTGTTATGTGGATCCATTCATTTAGGAAAATAATGTCCACTATGTAAAATTTTTATGGGTTTATTTAATTATGTAGTGAATCATAGTTGGGTACCGATCGACTAACAATTCAATGTAACCAATTTGATAGAGGGGAGAACCATGATAAGGGGTCTCAATATCAATGGGGTTCATTGAGAAGGATTGAAACTTGAGGAATCAGTTGGTATCAACTAAAATATCAATGAAATGATTTTGGATCATATTGAACATAAGATTCCAGAAGGGTTTGATCACCATAAAGGCTACACTAATGAGTATATAACACATTATAATGAAAGTGGGTAAATCATGGGATTCTCAAGTACAAAATCATCAGTGCGACAATATATATTGTATGATGACCTCCCATCATGTGATTTAAATAAATTAGACTAATATTTTTTCATGAAATTTAACATCATTTTATTAATATATAATTTTCTGTCTACAACATGTCAAAACTATGGTGGTCATAATTTCCTTCTAGTATCCATAAACAAAAACGTGAAACACTCATCATGAGAAACAAGTGATAACATGGTAGTATATTGAGCAACATGAAAGTGAATGATATAGAATATATGGGGTTGTTCACAGTTTAATGTAGACCAAATCCTCTAACTGGATCTGAATCACATCGATGGAATGATTGAGAGTGATGGGAATTCATGTCTATGATTTGACTAAAAGATATAAACATCACTCTATATCTTATGATGTTATTAATCATGCCACATATAGTTAACATATAGTCTCCCTACATTGGTTAGACCCATATTCCAAAAAGTATAGTTTTTTTGTATATTAGCTAGACCCATTTTTGAGATCTTGTAATCACTCTATATATTCTGTTTATAGTAATAAAGTCATAGGTATAATATGATAATGATTCTTGTATAGTTCTATACCATAATCATAGAGTAGTTTTTTTTATTTTTCCTATTTCTTTTATAGTTTGGATAGAGTTAGGATTGGAAATATAGGAATCACTATGCATCTTTTGGTGATAAGAATCAGGACACATGTAGTTTAACCCATGTAATTTCCATGAAATTTTCTAGTTATTATATGTGGAGATGGAATTTTTATCATATTGTGGATGGACCCAAGATTTGGGATCTGGGTGGAACTATATATTCTATTCTAATAGGAATCAATTCACACATAGTTATTAGAAGGAAAATTCCCTATACATGTCTGAGCCATATGAAGAGATGAGGTATGTTCCATTAATATTACAATTGGACCCAATTTTTCTGATTCAGACATCACTACATATCCTATAAAAATAAAAATTAATCCAAACATTGTAATTTGGAATGATAATTTCATTTGTTCGACCCATAGGCAGGGAGGTATGTAGTCTTATAAATATTACATCTAGGGAAACGAATTATGATATTTTCCTCAATGTGTGTCATATGATAATAGGATTTAATCCATTCTTATTTTATATGTGAAACATTCTATATAATGGTCTAACACAAATGAAGGGTGCATGAATTTTTCAATTTATATTGTAATTAGTCCAAGTATATGAGATCTACGAATCACTATGTATCCTGCTGGAATAGATATAGATGATACACATAGCTTTTAGGAATGTCCCTTACGATGGTATGACTCATACATAGGGACATAAGTTCTTTTGTTCTTAGTCCAAAAAAATCTAGCCCATGTGTAGGGATTTTCTCATGATGTAATATCCCAAAATAGTGAATAAGGAATCATTTCATGAATGAGGTTTTGGTTATTAAAATAGATAGGGACAATTTTTCATCTTTTTAATGTTGTTGAGAGAAACATAGAGTGATGTGGTGGACCCCTACACTAAAAAACATTTACACATATATGGATCATGTATATGAAGTTGAGTTATGTCCTACACGGTGACGCCATGTCAGGCTCAATTTAGGTCTTGTGATTTGATCCCAGTTCTATGAGTTTCACACCATGTTTTGAGGACATACCCCATGAAATAAAATTTAATACATCTGTGAAATAAATTGATATATAATTTAGAGCATTTTCATAGGGGAATTTTATTGATGATGTTATTTATACACTATACTTCATTAGAAACATTGAAATAGTGGGGTTTGTAATGTTTTAACCATATATCATGGAAAATGAGTAACTTCCAATGGAATATAACTTTTTTATATTTTATGGATCTTCCAAATAGGGATTTCATATTGGAGGATTCTTCCCTAGTATCATGATTGTTCTAAGAAAAAATACCAATTCTCCATGGAGGATGAGTAGAGGTGAACCATTTTATCAATGGCTAGTGTGATTAAATTATAATAAATATATATGTTATGAATCACATTGAAAAACTTCAAGTTATGTTGTTTTAATTTATCTTTTAACTTTTTTGGTTATTCTTCATTTGGCAGTTTTCCACGTATAGCTATACATTGTGAGGGAAACTAGAATTTCAAGGGAAACAATACATGTTCCCCCAAAACCATTGAATATGTGGTCACATGTGGTTTAGTTTTTTTTTGTATGTTCGACCCAATAATCATAAAATCTATTATCTAGAAAATAAAACATTTCCATGTCCAAAATATTATGTTTTATATGTGATAGATTATTATTAACTTACCCTATCTATAAATATTCCATAGTACTATAGAGAGATAAATTGTGGGACTCGAAGTTATATTCCCAATATAGTATTTTCCTGTTTGATCAATAGAATTTAATTATATTGTCTATAAATAAGATGTGAGGGACACTAAATCAGGTGATAACATTATACACTATGTTGTTAATGATATTATTTATCCTGAATTCCTTTAGCAGTATAGTATCATCCTATTTGCAAAAAAATTTGGTAGTATCAGTTATTTATGTAAATTTATAACCAACATATGGTGGATGTTTACCCACAATGTACCTTCCCTATATAGATAAAACTAAAAATAAGTAGATATATATATATATATATATATAAACTCTGGGGGATCGTTGATGAAGATTTCATGAACCTGACATGTGTGAAACATGATGTTGATTTCCATGTAGTCATTCATAATTATAATCCCCTAGATACCAATAATCATAATTTGGTGAGAAATTATGTTTCAAAACCGATGAGTACCATAGGATACTTCATAATAATTTTTCATTATGTTTATAATTTATCCTTATGCAATGAATCTAAGATAGAATACAGAAAAAAAATTTATATTTTGAATTATTCTCATTTATCACATATCAAAGGTAAATTTTCATGGATCAACATTAAATTTATTCACTTTTGGCTAAATTTAATGGGAGCCCCAAATTTTATAGGTAATATGTTTTGGGATCCATCCACCCATGGGTGGTTTTAAGCTCATCATGTTATAAGGAATCATTGACCAAACTGATTTCTTCTATGTCACATAAGATAACTTGTGAGTCCAATCGTCAGTGCATGATTTTAAAAAAATTATCCTAATCAGGATTGTCCAGAACTATGGATATGTTGGATAGTTTGTTGGCATGTTCACTTTATGATCGAGGGACATGATGCGGTGTTGTATTAAATGTGAATTCCATCATCAATACTCTAATGTTACTTATTAGGGGGGTTCTTTCATCAGGATAGTACTATCACCATTTTCCTATTTGATTACTAGATTTAATTACACATTGATAACAAGGTATGTTATCATCATTGATAGGGATACCACTATGTCAGCAAAAATGGATTGGTATTCTTCCTGATTTATAGTGAAGCCTTCATAAATTGAGAAAGAATAGGGAAAAGTTTCATTTTTGGGAAAAAAATCATTCCATAGGCTATTCCAGTTAAGATTCAAGTTTTATATTCTCTTTACAACATGTCTTCAGGAGGAACCAACTAAATACATCTCCCATATTCTAAAAGTATCATGGTAATTAAATCTTCTTAATCTAGATGTTCTCTGTCCTCTGTAATGTTTTCCAGGTTGGGATGTGCTGCAAGAGAATTATTGAAGTCCTTCCTTTTAACGACCTTCAGTGATATGAATAGGATTTCATACTATTGTAGGATAACTTCACATCATAGTAAACATACATTTTACAAAGTACATCTAATAATTTACTTGATCGGGTTAATATTCATACCTAGTTGGACTTTATGATCATGTAAATAGTGCCTCAAATTTTCAACAATGAATATTTCATTGAGAAAGTACATTTTGATCTCTTTATATAATTTTTTAGTATCATTAATCATTTAACTATTGTAATAGAGGTTATCTTCATTCCCCGTTTCATTTTTTTATGTGTAGGGAGCAACAAGAAATCGTTACATGAATTCCTTATAGAGTGTAACACCTGAAGATTTTATGAAAAATGTTTCAAAAAATAGCTTAATTGTTTCAAAATCATTATTTATACACAACACCTTGTTCAAATTTCTTTAAATGAAACTCCAAGTTGATCTTTCATTTCACATGACCCTGAGTTTTAACAAAAAATTTTGTATCGTTAATATTAATATTAAAATGAAACCATTATAAAATATCCATTAAACATGGTGATAAGATCAGTGATATCTAATTTTTAAATATATACTATATAATTTATATATAAATAAATTATATTTTTAAAAAAGAACATGATTTTAAAAAATTTCTTTAAATGTTTTAAAATCATGCATTTTTTAAGAAAAAATTGTTTTTATTGAATTTTATGAAGAAATTACAAAATTTTACAAATATTTTAAAATTTATTTGAAAAAAATATATTCATTACTTAAATATAAATTTCAAAATTATCTTATAGTTAATTTTTTATAATTTTATGAAAAAATAAATTTTTCAATGTATAGTGAAAAATACTAGTTTTTATTAATAAATGTAATTTCATATAAGTATTTAAATAAAATGTTCTTATATTGTTTTAAAATAAAAACTATTTAAATTATATATATCTAATAATCCCTTTTATATAATAGGAATCAATTTCATATTTAATATTTATAAAAAAACATTGTAATGATTAGAATATTTTCACTTTGAAAACACGCATTCTCATTGTGTCTGCATGATTAATCTTAAATTATAGTTTTCCACTTATATGAATATAAATTTAAAAAATGGATTTATTATTTGGAATAATAATAAATTATATTATATAATCATTTCATCATAATCTTTTAACATAATTAATAGTAAAAGAAAACCATTTACATTGATTAAGGTGAAAATGGGTTTACCTAGGGTTAAATAGAAAAGATAAGTGTTAAAATGACCCAAAATAATTCCAACACCCATTGTATTGAAATATTTTCATCATTCAACATATAATTTCAATAATTTCACAATTTTATCATTTTTCATTTGATAAAAATTTCTACACATCTGTTTTAAAAAATTATAACTGAGGAACTCACTACACTTATAAAACACAACCCCTCTGCCCTCCTCTTCATGCATCCAATACTTTTGGGTTCGACAAATAAATGCAAAAAAAAACTTCTTTAATTCCATCATATAATATTATAATATTTATTTTGGCTATATATCCAACATATGAAGGAGTTTTTGTAAACAATTACGATGTCTATGAAATATGTAACGTCCCTAATAGATCATTTGTTTATTTCATCCCCCACATAATCAAATTTTATTAAATAATGATAATATATTATAATAATTATAATAATTATAATTATATGTTTTTATCTGAGATTCATGATATATATATATATCTTATTCCAAAAAATGGGCAATGAAATCATCATTTGTGTGTACATCAGACTACGCCCTCAGAAACTGATGTAATTGAATTTCCCTAACTAGTTATAATGGATTGATATAATGATTTATTTTTCATTTATATATAATGTTTATGTTATTAATGTTCTTAATAAATAATTGAATCGCACATTCCTTCCTACATTTTATTCTTTGGGAAAATGATAACAACGTTCATGTGTACGGAGAACTACTACCTCACGAAGCGATGTGATTCATTTATCACATACATATTACATGGAAGGTAATAAATAAAAGTTTGAATAATAATATTTCATATAATGAATGAAAATTATCATTTTTATTTATAAGACCACAATACACAAAAGAACGTCATGGTGGTCTGAAGTACTGCAAACCCAGAGCATCATTAACCACGAACTTCATCCCCTCACCTGGAAACGACCCCAATTTAGAGAAATAAAACATACTGCATTCAGTGGTTGCCAGAGAGGCCAAGAAATCAGCGACCATATTTCCCTCCCGCCATGTGTGAGAGACCTCCATGTCAGGCCCAATAATCATTTTTCATCTCCTAACAGTGTAAGCAATACTCCAAGGAATTTTACCTTTGTCCAGCAGCGCATTACACAAAAGCAAAGAATCAGTCTCCACAGCTGTCAGACAGATATTCCTCCGATAGCACATTTCCAGACCTGCAGCCAAGGCTTGAGCCTCCGCCTGAAGAGAATCACCTCTGCCAAGCTCACCGGCAAACGCAGCAGACACAGGACCCGCTGGATCTCTCACGACGCCCCCCCCCCCCCCCCCCGCGCATCACCCCCGTGATCATCGAGCCGTCTGTGTTCAATTTAAGTCCCTGGCTTGGAGGTCTCCACCGAACCCACTGTCCCTGCCCAGTGGAGACGGCCTGTTGATCGGAGACAACGCTGGAGGCAATGGAGCACACCGATGGCGCTGAACGGCAATCAGGGCACAACCTGACCAGGTCCAAAAAGATATTCTTCATTCTGAAAATAATACCCACCTGAGTTACAGAGAAATTATTATGACGGCTGTCGTTCCTTGCCTTCCAAATAGTCCAACATCCTGCTATTAGAATGACAGTCCGAGCTTTTCTTTCAGCCCCCCGATTCCTAGCACCTCTAAACCATGAATCGAGGAAGCTCTCTTGCGCACCGTCATACCCGTCCCAACCGAAGAAGGCTCCAAAAGTCCGCCATATATTTCTGGCCCATTCACTGTCATAGAAGAGATGCCCCACTGTTTCCTGGTTAAAAGACCTGCAGCACCAACATCGAGAAGCCATACTAACTCCCATACGTTGTAACCTATCGTCTGTCGGAAGTGCCCTATTCCGTATACGCCACAACAGAAAATTAAATTTGGAAGGAATCACTTTGCACCACAAGGCCTCCCCCCACAGATCATTATTTGGAATATTCGTCGTCCCCCGAGCATAATCCTTGATGGAAAAGGCACCCGATGTAGAACCTGTGAAAATAACCCTATCCTCCTCATCACTAACTACAATGTTGTTGAAAAATTCCATTTGAATTTCATCAAGGAAGGCCTAGAGAAAGCGAGGGTGACTACTTGCCTCTTTAAAGGATAAATCTGGGACGGGGCAGCCCGGGAACCATAGCCTGCCCACCCCCCAATCAAGATGCCAGAAGTTGATATTACCTCTTCCCACTATCCATCGAGAATGATGATGTAAGACCTCCAAGTATGGATTAATCAGATTCCATATCCTGGAGGAACGCGTCCTCTGAACATTTTCATTCAAGCCATATAAGTCCTGAATAGTTCTACCCCAAATTGACCGGCCTTCCAAGGCCTCCCAGGCAAGCCTTGCATGAAGACCTTGCATGGTAGTAGACACACTTCTCAGATTGATGCCCCCTTCGGATATGGGTTTTGCTAACCGTTTCCCCGAATCCCAATGATGTCTGCATTCCATCTGTCCATCCCATATGAATGATACCATTATTCTTTACAGATTGAAAATCACTCTCTTAGGAACCTGGAGAGTGGAAAGGATGTGCATGGTAATGGATACAAGGACACTGTTCACCAGAGTAATGCGACCTCCAAAGGAGAGAAATCTGTTCTTCCAATTGTAGATGCGTCCCGTGATTTTACTTACAAGTTTATCAAAATGATGCACCCGAAGAGAAGAGGGACTAACCGGTGCCCCAAGATATTCCATGGGAAAAGAACCCTTACCCATATTCAGACTGGCCCCCAAGACCCTCTCCTTCCTCGCTGAAGTCTTCTTGGAAATAAAGAAGAGGCTTTTCTCTTTGTTCACCACCTGCCCACTCCACTTGCAATATTCCCCTAGAATTCCATTAAGCCCCTGCACTGACCTTCTACTACCATTGATAAAAAGGATTGTGTCATCAGCAAACATCAAGTGAGTAATACCCCTTGTGGCTCTCCTGTTATGATAAGGCAAGAATTTACCCGTGTTTAAGCCTTGATTAATATAACAGCTCAGAGCATTTTGAGCAAGAATGAAAAGAGTAGGGGACAAAGGATCCCCTTGCCTGAGACCACGACAAGCCTTGAAAAAACCAAATTGTTTACCCATGAACGAAGTAGAGATCCACGCCGAGCTGAAGCAGCGGAAAATTAAGTCACTGGACCAATTGGAGAACCCCATACAAGCCATGACTTTGAGGACAAACCCCCATTCCGACCTATCATAGGCCTTGCTCATATCTAATTTAACCACCAAATTTCCCCCAAAAGATTTACTATTGATGCCACTTACCATTTCTTGGACCACTCCGATCGCACCCGGGATAGATCTCCCTTTAATGAATCCGTGCTGCTCAGGGTTCATCCAAGAATCCAAGTGAACAGCCAGCCTCTTGTTGAGTATGCTAGCCAAGACCTTATACGGAAAGTTGCACATGCTGATGGGTTGGTATTGCTCAATGGACTGAGGATTGCTCACCTTTGGGACTAGAACCAGTTTGGTTGCACATGCAATTCGAGGCAGATCCCCTCCCTGAAAGAAATCCTGAACAGCATGTACAAGATCCCCTTTGATAATTTCCCAAGTCGCCCTGTAAAAAGAACCAGGGAACCCATCAGGCCCTGGTGCACTATCCGGGTTCAGAGACCACACCGCCTCATGCACCTCTTCCTCTTCTGGGGGTCTCCTGACGCCCTCATCAATGCTCTCTTAAACAGTGTTGGAAATACTGTCAAAAATTTCAGCCCCACCCCTCAGGTATCCCCCTGACCAACCCGGATTGGGAGCAGCCACTAAAGATTGTAAAGCTCCATTGGCCATAAGCCCGACCTCCTCTCGGTCATTGGAAAAGGATCCATCTTCCCTACGAATGTTGGGCATCTGAACTCGCCGACGTTCTTTAATGCAAGAGTGAATGTATCTCGAATTCCAGTCCCCCTGAAGAAGCCACTTAACCCGTGCTCCTTCTCTGGCAATCCTCTCCTGCCTCATAAGGCTGTCAGATAATAAATCCTTTTTAGACCTCAATTCAGATAACATATCATCATCCCAAACTTGTTCCAAAAAATTCTCCAGTCGTTCAACCTCCGCACTGATCTCAGACAAATCCTGATCACGAGCCGGGATCGACCTTCTCCAGACACGAAGAAGAGATTTTAACCGCCTTAACTTATTGTGAAAAGAAATCCATGGGTTCCCCTGGTGTTGCAGGTTCCAAGCATCCTTGCCCACCAAGAGGAAACCAGATTCCTCCAGCCATGATTTTGAGAAATGAGCATGTTCCTCCCTCATCGACCCTGCACCAAGAGAAATGAAGAGCGGAGAGTGATCAGACAAACATCTTGGCAAATGAACAACTTTGGAATCCGGGAACATGGAAAGGGAAGCATTATTCATGAGGCACCGGTCAAGTCGGCTATACGAACGTCTCCCCCCACGCTGATTGTTGCACCAGGTAAAGGAACTGCCCTCATAACCCGCATCCAAAAGGCCATTCCTTGCCATGAAAGAAACAAAAGTTTGGCTAGCATTCCTGGGAAAATCCCCACCCCCTTTCTTCTCCTCAGGACTGGAAACAATGTTGAAATCACCACCAACAAGCCACAAATCTTTTTCAGGATTAAAGCCCTCCAAATCACTCCACAAAGACTCCCTGCCCTGAGCAGTGCACTTCGCGTAAATGAAGGAGAAAAAGAACAAATGGATCCCAACTGTAATCTTGGTATTCAGAACTTGATCTGACGCACTCAAAAGATCAACACAAACATGATCCTTCCAAAAGAGCCATATATGTGAATTGAGGGGATCCCCATGCATGAAACAATGGACCTTAAGACTTTGAGCATAATCCTTTATTCTGTTAAAAGATTTCTTAGGTTCCAAGATAGCCACCAAAGAGACTTGCCTGTTATTTATTTCGTTAGAAATGAAATCAGACTTAACCCTGGAACCCAGGCCCCGACCATTCCAGATTAGGACACTAAAAATTAATATGATCTCGCCTGGTTTTGGCCCCAGACTCCTGGCCCTTATCAAAATGAACTGAGAGTGCATTAACAGAAGCGTCTAGTTTGGATTTTGAGCGAGTGCGGACACCAGAATGCACCTGCGAGGATAAGACCACTAGAGAAGTCACGTTGCTAGCCCGCGCCCTGCAAGAAACTTCTGGGGACTTAAACAACTGCCCCCCTCTCTGTTCTAATCCGACTTCAGGAGCACTGGGGGGGAACTCGGAGGAGAAATGGACGAATCTGGCAAGGACGGAGGCGAGGACACCGCTGGACTAAAGTCCCCAGACAGAAGAGGGGGCCCCCTAGGCAAGGAAGGCTCAGAGACCACGATACCATTCGAGTCTGAATCCAGCAAGGAGATGTCTGTGAAGCATACTTGTGAAGGAGCCCAAGACAAAAAAACCTACTTCCGCAGACTTAGCAAACTGCTGAAGAAAACCCCTCTGAGAGGAAGGCCTTCCTCTGAAAACTGTACCAAAGAATCCCAACTCAATCCTCGTTTAACAGGAACCAAGTCGCGGCAAGGAGGCTCATTCCCAGCACTACCAGAAAAGGACGAGGACGCCTCCGAACCCTGCACGGGGAGAAAAGAAGAACCACCTTCACCTTGGACATTACCTTCTGGAACCCGGCGAAGCGCGCGGGGGAGAGGATCAAGGGACCTCGGAACAGCCTGGTGAAAGACTCCCTTCATACGAACTTTACGACAAACCTGCAAGGTATGCCATGAAATATGGCAATGGGAACAGAACCTTGGATAGGCGGGATAAAACAGGGGTTGAAGCCGATCCTTCATCCCTTCAATTCTGATCAAAAGATTTTGCTGAAGCGGCCGAGAGAGATCCATCTCAACACAAATCCTTGCCACCGAAGCCTCGGCCAAACGGACAGAACGATCATCCGCGCACAGGAAACTCCCCAACAAATCCCCAATAACATTGAGAAACGATACCTTCATGAGGGGAAGGGGCAACCCTGGAAGCGAAATCCAAACCGCCGCGCTAGAGCATTCTCTGCCATAATGAGCATCCATCGACCACCGGGAGAGGGAGAACCTCCACCGCCCGACAGAGCGCGCCCTCTTGCACCAAGCTGTAACGAAATCTGCCCTAGAGGCCAAGACGATGCAGAAGGATTTACGATCCAAAATAGACACCGAAGCCAGCAGATCTAGACCCCAACGACTGACGAAATCTTGAAAAAGCGCGAGAGGAGGCTTGTCCGATCCAAATCTCGCAACAAGAGTCCACTGAAGATCCAAGGACGCTGCCGCAAAGGATGCCGCTGAAACCTCGAGCACCGGGGAACCATTCTCCACAAAAGAAGAAGCAACCGCAGGGCCCGCCGACGAGCCGATCTGAACCCCATCGAAACCGGGAGGATGCCGCAGAAGAGCTTCCTTGAACGAGGGCCCTGGAGGGCGAGCCAAGACGACTCCGGTCACCGGAGAACCAACCACTGCAGAAGAGAGACCCCCCGGAGGCACCTGGGCAGCGGGCGGGAGAGCATTTGAATCCATTCCTAAAACCCTGAAAAAAAATCATAATATTTCATATAAATTACTTAAAAATTAATATATAATGGTATCAATTCATTTTGGTTTATTTCATTAAATCCTTCGAGAGTATAGAAACATCATTCATGCAAACAGAAAACCTACCATCTCATTGTCCGATGTATTTCACTTTCCATCTCTAAATATTACGGATTTATGGGGACACATATATAATGAATATATATGGTATTTATATAATGGATAAAATTATTTAAATTATGTAACCATTATCATATTATGATGAAAAATATTAAAAAAATTTAAAATTTTCATGAAATATAAAGCAGTTATTTCTAGATTTTTAACTTTAATAGGGAAAATTTTATAAATAGGTAAAAAAGGTCATAAGTGTAAAAAAAATAGCTTGAGTAACCTGGTAGCCTAATAAATTATCTGGTACATACATAGACCAAATGGGTTACCCAATCCCCATGTTTTGGTGACTAGAACCTAGAAGAGTACAAAATGATTGTGGTAATGACTTTCCCCCATACTTTGTGAATGAAAGTTACAGAAGATAGTATTAATTTAAAAAATACCATTGAGAGAATTTCACTAGAATAAAAACATGTAAACAACAAA
The DNA here is from genome assembly GCA_963277665.1 of Viscum album. Lineage (NCBI taxonomy): Eukaryota > Viridiplantae > Streptophyta > Magnoliopsida > Santalales > Viscaceae > Viscum > Viscum album. Next base: position 406,364,553 of record OY728128.1, on the reverse strand, counting down.
AATTATTACAAAACTGTACTAGAAACATAGTATGGCTAACACAAGTACAAATAGATGAAACTCTCCAATTACATTTACCAACAACTAGAAACACCTACATGTTGTGCTTTACCCCTACTCTAACCTGGAAGGAGTTAATCTACAAACTAATGAATTCAATTGTAGGGTGTTAGATAAAACACTAGTATGGTCTCACCAATGACTCTATTATAAGATTTCAATCAATAATAACATTCCAACTTTTAATTCACCAAATAAAGAGATTTTAATTTTAAATATACAAGTTTTTCATTTAATTATAATATTTAACAAAATCATTGTTTTCATTTCAAAGGATGGAAGTAAATTAATCAAATCGATATTCTTCACATTTAAAATGATGAAAATATTAAAAAAAATTATCAATTAAATATTTTATATAAAACATGTTATATAAATACATAAGTCATGTAAATATCCAATAAACTCTTTAATTTTATTCTCCTCTAGTTGTGTCACTAGAGTAAATATTTTCCATTCATTCTCCATTATTTATTCACTAAATATTCAAAATGAATACTTTTTAATTAAATATAATTTTTTTTCTCAAATTGGTCAAGAACCATTTTCATGCAATACCATATTATCTTAAAGTAATAAAAAAATATTATCATTACAAAAATGATTTATTAATTCAATTTTTACCAATTTTTATCTTTTAAAAAATTAAAAATCAATCATCATTTCCTTTTCAAGAACAATTCATGTTTTTATTTTTGAATGATTTCAGAAGGAAATCATATCTTTTTTGTTTGTGAAATGATTGGAATTACCCATGATCATGACAAATCAATTTTTTAAAAATTTATTTTTAGTTTGAAAAGTTAAATTTTGAAGAAAAATATTCCAATTATTTGGTTCTTTTAGTTCAAAAAATGATTTTTTCAATGTGGAATGGGAAGTATCCTCAAGGAATGATCCATGATATTCAAAAAATATGTTTAAATATAAGATGAAAATTTATAATATGAATTATGATTTAATGGGGAAATTATTGGCTAATAACATCCTTATGATCTATCTAAATGGTTTATGTTTATATTGAAGAAATTATTATGAAATCCATTTTTTCATGAGTTATTATATGTTGAAATGATGAAATGTTTATGAAATTCAAGGTTGAAATGTGTTGTAAACTGATTGTATGTTGACTATTTTATGATATTATGGAATATAAAAGTATGGCGTTAATTATGATAAATGTGGGACATACATCTCCCTCTAATGAATTGGTTAAAGCTTTATATATCATATTATATCGAATGAAAAATGTAAATCAAATTTATCCACTATGTGAAACCTTTTTATTATGATCCATAATAGGAAAAAGTTGTATCCTAATTCCACATTAGGAAATATGTGAATCTTAGTTCACAATGGAAATAGGTGATCAGTCCTGATCCTCGAGATTTATGGTCATAGTATTCAACATTAATATATTGAATATTTTTCAATATTTATGATGATGCGTCACTTTTATGAGATGAGATTATGGATCATGATTGATTTATGATGATTTATCACTCTTATTGTCCATGTTTTTGGTAATGATAATGTTTTATTCCACGATCCATGTTTATGATCTATTAGAGTATGGGTACAAACTTCATAAGGTATGTTCATGATCAAACATACTTTTTTATGTTATGATTTCATATGATCATATATTGATATAGATGATGTTTACCGTTACTATTAATCTGAGCTCACCCTTTCATATGTTTCCATCTTCTAGATAATTATTATGTTATACTTACATGATTTATAACAGGATAACTATATGAGAATATATATGTGGGAGATGTTGATGATATATTATGAAATATGAGTATTGTGTTTCTAAAATCCAGAGACATTGAACTATTATAGTCCTCATGAATTTTTTAGAAAATTTATTTGATATTCATCTAAAAAGTTATGATATTTATCTTTGAAAATCTGGGGTAATTATATTATGTATTATAAGAAAACTCTTTTCCAATATTTGGATATTAGGATTAGAAATACATTAGTTGAATCCTTTGTTTTAATTTTAAGTACATGCTAATTTATTAATGTTTTGAAATTAATAAATAATGTGTATTTTTACAAGAAATACATCCATATCTTGATACTAAAAGTGAATTTGGATATCTTATCGAGGTACAAAGCTATAATTTATCTGAAAATGGCATATTGAGATAGACTCAATCATCACCTGGTGCACAAAAAATGATCCTCACTTCACACCTGGTTTGACTCTCCTAGAAGAGATTATTTGATCAACCCAAATATTAATTACAAATGATTATAATGGATTGGAATATATGATAAAGATATATTACCTATGTTTAACATATGGTTTCATAATTTGAAAATAAGGTGACATGATATAAATATTCTATATATTGGTTTGTTGACACTATTTTCCATCATAGATTCCAAAGATTGACTATGGGTAGTAATTGAAGAAAAAAATGGATGATTAATCAAGAAAATCAAAAAGACATTAATGCACGCATGTATACCCGTGCACCAGCCTTTTGGCACACATGTTTCTTGGACGCCAAACATGAGGTGTGCAGGTACCATGCGCAGCAAAAGTGGTTTTTCAAAAAAACTAATGTGGCATATAAATAGCCTCTATGGGCCCCCATTTGATGATGGATTTTCCAGAATTTAGAAACAGAGCTCTGGTCGCCCAAGACTTTTCATCGGGTCTTTTAAAAACTTATAAGGTAATTCTTTACCTACAATGGATGCTCTATGGAAGAATAATATGGACTAAGTGTTTGAATTCATCAACACTTGTGCACCTATGTGTCCAAAACATAAGGGAAGTGAAGACACTTTCACGCCACATTATCCTTTCAACAGAACATGTGTGCCACCATACTGGATGCCTCTAGGGATGATACAAAGTGCTTGAGTCCAAAGTCGCCCAATTATTACCCTACAGGTTAATTGTCTCCCATGTGCACCTATGTCATGCATGTATACATGCACGACAAGGACATGCGTGCCCAACCAAGACTTGTGCGCCTGCCTTTTTTTGGGTGCCCCTCCTGCCTATTCACCTCCTATAATCAAATTCAACTTTCCTCTTCAAAATTTAGCCTTTAAAACATTCTTTAAAGACATTTATTTGCATGGTTCCATTGTTTTCTTCATTATCTGAGAGGAATTCATGGGGCCTCCTTTTTAATGGTATGTCCCAATCATAATTTCCATTAAATTTGGGCCTCCTCAGGATTAAGCATACATGATAAGTTCCATTTAATTCTAGGAATCCTCATCAGGAGTAATCTCCAACCTTAATTTATTTTAATTTGGGTATCCTCCATTGGAGTAGTCCCCAAGTCCTATCTTCTTTGATATGGGAATACTCTTTAAGAGTAAGCCCCAATCATAAGTTCAAATCTCTTTTAATTAATGGCATTCTCCTCAAAATTAAGCCCCATGTCCCTTTAATCTCCATAATACACATATTCAGTTATGGACCATGTTAATTGGCATCCTACTTATTAATAATGCCCATGTTTCTCCTAATCTAGGCATCCTCTATATGAGTATTCCCCAATTTAGAGTATCCAAATCTCCATAAAAGTACAAATACCGATATGGACATTGTTTCTAGTCTTCTTTCATGATGTATTTCCTTGTCTTCATCTTCATGGGCTGTCATGCTACATAATCCCCATTTCATTCCTTATGACCACATATTTTGTGGCCCAATCATCTGGTTTATTAATACCTCTTTTTTCTCACACCGAGCATGACTCACGTTAGATTAGAGTGTAAAAGTAACCACAACATAGTTTATGGGCCACTAATAATACATAACCCTACAATTCATCAACCGAACTACATGGACATTGATTTCTACATTAAATGTAGAGCACATAGGAATCCTTTATAAGGTTCAAGCCCATAATCCATTAATTCTCATCCATCGCATATAACGTTAAACTATAACATAATTCCTGAACTATGTGGGTTCTGATTCTTCCCTAATAAGGTTACGTAGGTAGCCCATCTGTGGGTATGATCCCATCTCTGAATTAATTCTTGTCTTTTGGATGACAATAAACTACAAGTGCTTCAATGAGTAGCTTTAAAAATAGTATGGTCTTTACAATTACCAAGAGATCATTATATTATGTATTGATGGATACCATTGATTAAGAATCTCCAATACACACAGATAAATACCCATCGATGAATAACCACAAATACATATAAAAGATTCGATAAATCTCACACACATTAATCATTGATTGAAAAATCTAAAGGAAAACTCATTTTTATACATGGTGAATTAATAAGGATTCATGAACATAACATAAATCTATAAGAGAGTCCCCAAGTAGGCAATAATTCCCCTCAAAATGGTGTTAGGAGCCTGACCTCCCATCCTCTCGACCAATGAAAATTCTTAAGCCTCATCGATCCACAACTAATGAGAAACTACCATTAGAAAGTGGGTCCAAATGGATATAGAATCATTGGATGTTTCTAGTTCTACAAATAAACCAGTTTGAAACCGATTGAAATTTTTGAACCTTAAACGAACAAGGTCGTCCTCATTTACAGAGAGAAACCAAAAAATGGTGAACCCAATGTGAATCCTCATCCAAGTTAAATAATGTTTTACTTATTTGTTAGGCCCCTATTTTAACTCAACGTGAGGGCCAACAAGGTAATTTATAATACATGTGCTCATCCAAAAGATATAGTCTGGCTAGGATTATCTTTATTATGTCTTCTATATCAAACAAGCACCATTTTTCAAGATCTCTCTTCAATTCAAATGGCTTATTTAAAATTCATCCATGTGAATGCCTATGATGATACTTTTGTTGGATCCTCATACTCTCCAAGGACGACGTCACCAACTCAGTGTCTTCAACACATGGTTTCAAACGCACTGATCATGGATTACCACCAACACGGTACCATCCAAACTCTGGAGGCTTCTCGATAAGACCACCAAGTGAATAACTCAAATTGGGCATACGGACAACGATGACCGGTGATCAAGGAACAGGTGATGCAAACCACCACCTTCAACCATTTAGGGACGCTATCCCTAGAACACAACGATCAGTTCCTCCCATAATATAGGGAGGTTGATTAAGAGGTAACTCAGGGCCTCCATTCAATGATACATGAGTCTTTCCTGGGGACTCCCACAAAACATTTCCACCAGACTCGTGTGGTAGTGCACCATCAACATGACGAGGGTGTCAACTCCAAGCATTCGACACATGTTTTTCGAACCAGAGTAGGCCAAACGAACCACCAGGAGCAATGACCGGGAAATAGGGAGCAGGTTTTTACCTATTCCGCCCCAGAAAAGTCCACCAACCTAACATGGTGGAAAGCGACAAGAGGGAACACACACTCGTCCCTTTTAATCCCATTGTCCAGTTGACTCATCTGGATGAAACCATCCATTACCACTAGGAAATTCTGCCAGAGTACTTTGGACAAAAACATAAACATGTTTACAAATTATTGGTTGGTCAGCAGTCTCATATGCAAGTATTGAATGAAGTTCTTCAACCACGTTCGGCTGAGAACAATCACCAGGCACGTAAACCGACTAGTATTTAACAAGCTAACAAACATTCTCATTTGGTAGATTCTGGATAAGTCAATTGGAAAGCCCCAATGACAAACAGGAGGCAGACACAACATTCTTCCCCCACCCATGAGTACTATCAGAATCCGCTGACATGAAAAAGAAGGACAGGAGCAGGCACATACACCTACTCCAAACTCAAGAATGGACATATATTCTCATTCCGGCAGCTGAAGGCACCATGCACATTCTGTCAATGGTGAAAGAACAGAAGCAAATACCTACTCATATCCTGGATGCTTGTAAGTATATTATAATACATTAAGAAGCATCATATGGAAAGAATCATAAATCTATCCTTATTAATGGACTGACTCATCAAAATGTCACTTAATGGAAAATACGCACCTATGTTCCTATCCAAGAGGGTCATGGGCCATACATCCCCATGTCATACGGACAATCAAGTCGGGCTCGTACCCCCGATTCAAATGAGGATCATCAGCCTAACCTAACCATTTCTCCGGAGAAGGTACATACACCTTCCCATAATAATAACCTTCAAAAACAAGTCCTTTTTAAAGTGAGTAAGAAGGCATCTATGAGGCAGACTCGTCCAGCATAGTCGAGATCTCAAGATCCAGTCTACAATAATGCCTTGATCAATGCTAGAGTTCTGGAATCCCTCATACAATTATCTATTGAATCTCAAGATTATACCCTCACATTTCTTAATTGTGGGAAAAATAATTCCTAATTTCTTCATCAGACACCTCATCATGAAGGCTGAACTCATGAAAATTCGATCAATCTTGAGGTCTCATCCTCAGATGGGAGATAAAATAACCCTCTATGTGTCCGGAAGACCAAGGAAAAAGATGTTTTATCTTTTGCTCTAACCCAACATGGTGGTCCTCCCCATGATGATGAATTTAGCTATAAAAGTCCTCTACACATTAGTAATTTGCATTGCCTATAAATTTCTTCAATTGACAATACAGTGAAGAGAAAATACCTCTTATCTTGTGGCACTTGCAAATGTGAATCTAATTATGTCTGATGCATTACCATTGGTAGGTGAAATACTTTCTCAATTAGAATATAGAACTGGATGTAGATCATTATTCGAACCACCACTAAATCATTCATCTTCTAATTTTACAAATGAATTCTCTATCAATATTGTTGAATCTGATGAAGCAAGAAAGAAGTGCAAGATTTTTTCCAATCAGGTAGAATAATAATCATCATATGACAAAACAGAAGTACTGAATATGAGAAAACAACTAGCGAAGAGTGAAGTACCAGTCATTTTTGACATTTGGCTGACTCTCTGTTTGATATTCCAGAAATTTTGATTGAAGATTTTATTCACGATATTTTTCTCAACAAGTGGAAACTCTTTTAAATTTAAAAGATAAAATATTACATTATGATGAATATGAAAATCATTTCAATATAATAAAAGGGTTATAACATCAAATTGAATTTGAATCTCTCTCAGTTTCCCGACATCCAATGGTTGAAAAGTAGTAGAGAGCCCTTCAACATTCATGCCTTTGCATGTTAAAAAGGTTGTTCTAGTTAATTTCAATTGCCCCATCTAGTATTCAAATCCAGTATGGGGTGTTCATAGCTAACTGCATTTCACTATTCTCTCTAGTCAACAACGCCTATCAAAAGTGGTCTCATGCAATGTTATTTCCCACAGTCAGCCATGTCCAACCGGTTTTGTGTGTATTCAAATGATTTCTCAATAGTAGTCCTCAACTAGTTCCTCCCAAAGTCATACATATAATGAACAAGTTGTCGAATTAATCTTGCATCAAGAAAATGAGAATATCGAACAGGTGTCTCATTTAGAGCAGGCACTTCATCAGGTGATAGAAGTGTCCGAAATAATCCAATGGTCATATGGGCCAGGACATTTGAGTGGATGTCGTTTGATGCATCAGGCTAATTTCCTGACTATAGTCAGCAAAAATCAGGAGAGCTTTTAAGAATGTTTCAGATGTAGTAGCTCAAGAGCCACCTCATCTTTCCAGAATGGGAACTCTTTTAATCTAACCCTCGATATAAACAGATAGGAATCGAGGATTATAGAAGGAATAGCCCCAGTCCACCAAACTATGGACTTTTTCAAATTCTCAATCTCTTCCTCAGTGAATGTCAGTCTTCTCTCAATTAAGGATGAAGCCACAAGAAGAACGCAGAGAAAAATTATTAGGAGATTCCCTCCAAATTATGGTTCATCAAGATGATCCTGAGGGATCAACCAAACAAAAGAAAATATCTCATCAAGGACATGGAAGAAGACGATATCATAGAAGTACTAACAAAAGGGATTCAATGCATTATGAATCGATAAATATCATCAATGTTTTTATCAATGATACCCCATTACATGAGGCTCACTCAAAGGGATCAGTTGAAGATGTTTATGTTCAACAAGATGTGCATACATAAATGAATGAAGAAGGTGTGTGTACCCGAAATCGAAGGCTTACCCATAATTTATGTATTCATTAAAATAACCAAATTCTCTCTCTCTGAAAGGAATCCAACAAGGGGGAAGGTAAGAGTCCAGTTACCCAACAACCTACCTCTAGAGAAGGTCATTCACTCTCATTAGAGGATAGGGTTGCACACCAGGAAAAATAAATGAAGGAATTAAGGAGGTTAAATACAGAACTACTTCAAGGTGGTCTTTCTCATAAGTATTCTAGAGTTAATCAATAAAGGGAATTTTTTTTAACTGCTGGGATGGATCAATAATATCATACATTACAGTTTCACCCTCATAGGTCTAATATTATGGGTCATATACGACTAAAACTCATAATACTACCATCAGTGGCAGTACCAGTCGCCACGCCCGTCCAAACTCCAGTCATTGAACTTGATCAGGACTATACTCGACCAAATGTTTCTAAAAATTTTAAAACTACCATTGAGTCATTAACAACTCAGTTGGAAGCTAGGGAAGGTAAACATGCAACAGATCAACAAAAAAACATGAATGGGTTGATGCAATTTCTTCCCCATCAAATTTTTCAAATACCACATTCCCAATTTTTAATGGTTTGGGAGATCCAGAGAAACACTAAACACATTATTTTTCACGTTGTCATCCTATGATGGGAACTCCTCAACAACAAGAAGTATTTAAGCTCTGGTGTATTGTGTAGTCATTACAAGGGAATGATTTTGTCTGTTATAAAATTTTACAATCTCAGTCAATTACATGGTGGGAATATCTATGTCAAAGATTTCTTCTTCAATTTAGATCAACATTTCCAAAGGAAAAAATTTTTGATCTTAACAACTGTATGAAAAGGGAAAATGAAAGAGTTTCAGATTTTGTTGTTCACTGGAAGGGATTAACATATTCCTCAAACATGGAACTCCCTCAAGAAGAATTGTTTCCAATCTGTGTGGGAAATCTGCATGATGAATTACGCACACCGTTGATCCATATGAAATACACAAGAGGGTTTCGAGACCTTACATCAATCGCTCAGTAGATCAAATACACTCTTACATTGACTAAGGCTAAAACTCATGTAATTCCATCAGTTATTGGAATGTGAATGGGGAAAGCAGATACTGCTATAGTTACACTTAAACAAGCACATATACCTACTTCCACCATAAAACCTTCATCATATCCAAGGACTTCACATCCTGATCAACAACAACAACAACTACCTCATCATGAAGATAAAATAGATCAAAGGTTGAAATAGTTTGAATATTTGAAGAAAAAAGTTTATTATTTCAGGAGTGAAAAAGTACAAGGATACTTCATCTTGGCTCTGGAAAACAATCTGGTTCAGTTGCCAAGGACCAAAAGGCCGAACAAAGAAAGAGATGAAGACCTCACCAACTATTTCCAATTTCATCAGATGTTGAGGAATCCCATTCAAGAGTTTTTTTTCATCAAATACCTCTTGCAAAAAATGGTGGACATTGGACTGGTAAAATTGAAAGGTTCTTCATCCCATGCAGCATGTGTTGCTGCTACTAATCCAGAAGAAGAAGGAGAGTGGCACAATGTCCAAAGTAAAAATTCCCATAAATATGATGATTGTATGGTCAAGAAAATGATCAACCGATCTCATTAAATTTTACAAACACATTGGAATCAACCAATTGTACCTTCTACTATAAATTCCACAGCAAAACCCCCTTCATCAGAAGAGAAATCAATAAGAAGTGTCATAATTCAATTAAACAAGACTAGTCAGAAGAAAACAACTTTTTTTCAAAACCTAAATAATCTTTGACTCATGAAGATTTTATGACATCTTCTTCAAAAACATGGGAACCGCCCAGCCAAATGGCCTATCCTGAATTGGATAATTAGGTAGAATCATCATGAGATGAAGAGTTGATCTTTGGTTTTGTTAACATGATTCATTTAATAGATCCTCATTCCAATGAAAGTTTCGATTTTGATGATCCTGAGTTCCCTGTATCAAATAGAGGAATTAGAGGATGAGACAGAGGTCTAGGATACAGAGGAATAGGTGGATATTCCTGAAGCCACTATTTCAATCCTACCCCTGCTAGAACTGTATATGCGGCAGAAACTCATGGCCAAGCCCTTCAGTGTGCTCAACAGGAACATGAAAGTTCATCCACAGATGGTAGATTCAGTCATGTCATAGTTTTTTTGAGGATCAGTTAGAGGTGACCCATTCGTCTTCTCAGAAAATAAATTGACCTAGTCAGTATAATCTATCATAGCCCGAAGTATTTTCAACTCTTACCCTGATACGAGAAGCATCTAGTTCCAAAGCATCAACTTGGAAGGCACCTGAAAAATCACAATTTCCTATTGGGAAATGCCGATGGTATTATGAAAAGTATGATTTCTTGAAACATTTGGCCAAAATACTGGCCATGTTATCAATTATGAATTCCTTGAATCTATCAAAAGATCTTCGGGAGGAACTTATTGTTGCTTTGTCAAGACCTCTAGAATTCGAACCAGAAATTTTTTGCGGCTGCGGTCTACCAAATAGAGAATGATCTGGCAGAATGCCATGTAGTGATATCTTTTACAGATGAATATGAAGACAATGTTGAAAATGGACATATTAGACATTTGTATTTGTCTGGCATGGTCAGTGATGTAGACATCCTACGAGCTTTCATTGGTAATGACTAAGGAGTCAACCTCATCCTTATTCGTACAATTCATTGATTGGGCCTCAATGAATCTGATTTATCTCCTTATTCATTGATGTTGCACAGATATGATATAAATGAACAAGATCATATGTGTGAGATTAAACTCAGAAATCAGTTTGGAGACGTTGTTTCTATATCATATTTCATGGTTTTTCGTCATGAAACAGCCTTCAACATTTTTTGTAGATGTCCTTTTCGATATCAACATGGAGTTGTACCCTCGTCAAACTATAAATGTCTCAAATATTGTTTTAACGTCAAATTGGTACATTGTATAGTGATAAATCATCGTTAAAAATATGTGAATCTCAATACATTGAAGAATAATTATATCACATGGAGGGAAATAAGAAATCCATGATGAAGGAGGTTAACAAAATTAATGCTCTATATGGTTTGGAAAAGATTTCTGTAAACCCATTTATACATGTGAGTACAGATTATGAGTTTCCTATCATTCAAATTGAAATGATAGAACCAAATCCAAATACTCTTATGGAAACATCCATAATGTCAATTATGGCAATTGATCCAAACAGCATGGGAGAAATTTTTGAATCACTAAGAAATGATGAATGTTTACATGGAGATTTCTTCATTTCATCTGCTGAAATCCATCAACTGTATACTTCATCAAACATGCCAGATGTAGTCAAAGAAATGTTATATGTGAACAATGATGTCTATTCTCAATCCATCTTGTCCTCTTTATTACCCAAGGAAGACCCTTCATCATCAATAGGTTTAGAAATGGTAGTCTCTTCTTCAAGATGTTCATGTTTTAACTTCTCCCATGGTCATGAAAATTTTTCTTCATCATTTACTATGCATGTAGAAATAATGTAAATAACACATATTGAAGAAGAAGACAAATATCTCAGAGATGCTCCTCTAGCATTTGAAGAGGGTATCATTATCCCTGTGGATGAACTCAGAGAAATAAATCAGGGTGCAATAGAAGATCCACTCCCCACTTTAATTAGTGTGGCCATGAATCTTGATGAGAAATAATGTTTAATTCATATCTAAAGCAAAATAGAGATGTATTTTCTTGGAATTATAATGAAATTCTAGGTCTAGATGCCAATGTTTCTACTCATCATTTGGGTTTTCCAGAAGAACATCAAAGATTCAAGCAAGCCTCATGAACAACACACCCATCTTATGCCTCCAAAATTAAAGTTGAATTTGATAAGCTTATCAAGGATAACATCATTAGATAAGTACAATATCCCAAATTGCTGGCTAATATTGTGCCCATGAAAAATAAGAATGGACAAATTAGATTTTTCACTGACTTCAGTGATCTGAATCGGTATTGTACCAAGGATGATTTTCCAGTTCTGATCACAGAACTATTAATTGATGAAACAGTTGGAAACGACGCTCTTTCCTTCTTGGATGGATACTTTTGGTACAAAGAAATATGAATGGCCCTAGTAGATGAAGAGTCTACAGCCATCAGAGAACCTCAAGGTGTGTTTTGCTATCGAGTGATGCCCTTTGGCCTGAAAAATGTAGGTTCAACATATCAATGTTCCATGAACCATATCATCATACACCTTTTGGGGAAATTTGTTTAATGTTATGTGGATCATTTGGTGGTTAAATCCAGACAATGTTCTGATCACCTGGATGATCTAGAAATCATATTCCACAAACATCGATAGCACAATTTGAAAATGAACCCCTTGAAATCTGATTTCAGGGTATCCTCAGGAAAATTTCTCGTTATTTTTGTACTCAATAATGGTATCAAAGATGAGCCTGAGAAGAAAAAATCAATCCATGGTATGTCACCTCTATTAAATTTGAATGAATTAAGAGGTCTTCAAGGAAAGTTTTCCTATATTCGGCATTTCATCGCCAATCTGGCAGGAAAGTGTTTACCCTTCACTAGGTTAATGAAGAAGGGATTCACCTACCAATTGACCAAATATTACCAAGAGACATTTGATATTCTCAAGAAATATCTCTTTAGTCCACCGATATTAATGCAACCTATTTTAAGAAGACCACTTATACTCTATGTGACAGCTTTAGAATGATCATTGGATGCCTTCTTTGCACAAAAGAATGAGTTTGGGCATGAATAAAACTTTTACTATCTCAGTCGGACTAAGCATCTGGTAGAAAATCGATATTAAAGTATTGAAAAGTGTTGTTTGGCATTAATATATGCAGTTCCGAAATTGAGACACTACCTAAACCATCATTAGGTCCAACTGGTATCTAGCAATAACCCGCTAAAATTTATCCTTAGTCTTCCAATGCTAATAAGAAATCTGGCACGGTGGGTAGTTATTTTGCAGTAGTTTGATATCCAGTATGTGTCTGAAAAGGCAATAACATGCCATGCTCTATATTATTTCCTTGTTGAACAGCCTTCAATATAAGATACATCATTAGATATTGAACTTCCTAATGAGGATGTCTTCTCTATTCAAGATAATAATCAAACATGGGAAATGTACATTGATGGTGCCTCCAAAATTCCAACCGGGAAGAAAATGGATGATTTTAAATTCAACAATGTTAGGTTAGGAATCATGCTTATTATCCCCAGAAAAGGCAGAGATACACTATTCATCATATTTTTGGAAGGCGGTACAAATTATGATACAGAATATCAAGCTCTCATCACAGGCATGGAATTAGCACATCAGGCACAAGTGAATCACATAAGGGTAAAATTTGATTCAGATTTTGTAATCAAACAAATCAACGAGGATTATTCCATCTGAAAATAAGATTTAATCCGTTTGTTTGATTACCTCATAGAGTTAATGGAGGAATTTCCCTCTGAACTGACATTTTCTTATGTCCCGCGATCATAAAATGCCCCAGCTGATGCACTGGAAAATTTTTCCACAACACTGGAAGATTCAAATAGGGATGAAACAATCATCTGTATTTCCTACCATCGTACAATTTCACCTTATGTTCAAATCAGAACAGAGGAAATCGGGGAAATCAGTACCATTTCTAAACCATATGGTCATACTACCGGATGGATGACACCTATTAAGGAATACATTCAAACGTGTGGTCAATTTTACTCTTTATGATAGCCCATATAACCCAAAAATTCTCTACAAGGGAGGTTTTGATGGAATTATATTTAGATGTATCGATGTTAAAGACACAATGGCTGTCATGAATGATGTACATGCAGGATTTTGTGGTTCACCCCAGTCTGGACAAAGACTATCTGATCAAATTCGAAGGCTTTCATACTTTAGCCTTTAATGATACAAGATTTTGTTTATTTCACTATGAAGTGTCATTATTTCCAATTATATGCCAATTTCATTCATCAAACCCCAGAGTTTCTTCATACAACTAAATACTCAAGTCCATTTTCAAGATGGGGAGTGGATGTAGTAGGGCATTATCATCTGGCTACATCCAAGAAGTTTAAGTATATTCTTACTACTACTAATTTCTTTTTGAAATGGGTAGAGGCAATACCTCTCAAAGAAGTTAGGTCTAAAGTCATTTTTTAGTTTTTGAAGTCTAACATCATTACAATATTTGGTGTCCCTCATACCATATTGACGGAAAATGGCACAAACTTTTCTTCATCCGAGATGAGAAAGTTGTATCAAGAATATATCATCATATCCAACTATTTATCTCAGTACCATGCATCGACCAATGGAAAAATAGAATACTTCAATAAGGATCATTAAATAATACTAAAAATATGGTGGATACCTATATGAATTCATAGCCTGATAATCATATTCATGCTTTATGGGCTTATCGGACCACCACCCACACTGCTACGTGGTCAACTCCATACTCATCGGTATATGGAACATAAGGAGTCTTGCCCATTGAGGTTCAATTAACTTCACTAAAAGTATCCATTTGTGATCAGTCATCTATAGATGAATAATCTCCAAAGAGATTGAATGAATTGGAATGATTAAACAAATATCGTGATATTATATTCTTTGAATATCACGATATTTCAATAAAAAAATTTACCTTCGTTCATTCAATCAAGGAGAATTGGTATTGGTCCTCAGAACTCCAATGATACCATGAATGAATCCTCCAAATCATGAGTCAAAGTGGGATGGACCTTATTAAATACACTAGGTCTACAGCAATGGAGATTATTTTTTTAATTTCAATGGATGGAGAACTCATCCTGACTCCAACCAATTCCATGTATCTTGAAGAAGTATTTTTTTAACACAAATATGCATCTATCGTCTTACTTGACATTAAACTATATACTCGTCCAACATTATGTTATACTGTTAGTCCTCACTATAAGTCATTAAACTGCATAGTCCCCTTATTTTCCTTGATGAAATACATTAAGATGTATAGCCCATATATCATGCAACAAGGTGTTATACTGTGTCCCCTTCATTTGTCCCACATGATGTTAATCAGTGAAAAATTCCCTTAATACATCCAACATGAAATTAAACTGTACATCGTTAGGGTTGTTCCCACCTCGTGTTTCTCACACTGAGCATGAATCACGTGAGCTTTGAGTAAGATTCAACCATAACATCCTCTCTAGGCCACTAAACACAAGTAAGTCCCAACACCATCTTCGGGTAGTCCTCATGTACAACTCGATCATCTAATCTTTTTCAATAGAACTACACAGACTTTGATCCTATCCATCCACTATGGGAATGTAGGAAACCTCCCAAGGATCATTCACAAAACAAATCTCATAACGTCGGTTCACTTCTATCTCATATGAGGTTGATCCGTGAAAATCTCAAAAACAATCTCTTTAAGTCAGTCCACTTCTCTCTCATACGAGGTTGATCCGTGAAATGCCCAAAAACCCAATATCATCACATTGGATCACTGTCATCCTTGCTCAATGACATTAGACTATATAGTCCCCCATTTTCCTTTCTGCAATAAATTAAACTACATATCCAATGATCATAGCTACACGATTCTAAAATGTGCAGTACTGGTCTATACATATGAATTTAAACTATTCTCACCTTTTTCCAGTACGAAAACAAACTACAACATTTTATGACACCATCACCTAAGAGCGAATCATTATTGACATTGATCATTAATCATTTAATATTCCAAAGACTACGCGCATACATGGAAATTCCCAAATTTTTAATCCTGGATCCAACCATCATTGCAAAAAATTCCCCTTTCACCTTTCACATGTACGAACCAAATCTGTACAGAGGGTATTTCACGAAATATGTGTGCCTTGATTCCCATACTTATATTATATGTAGGAATATTCGAGCATCTTTCGAATCCAACCCGCAATTCATTGGGCCTAACCCCAAATTCCACTTTCAGTCCCTTCCCTGAAAAGTCCCCTTGTGATCACACAAATGCGTTATGAAAATCTGGGTCTTTATTTACATCAGGTTTATAAAAAACACACAGTGTGTCTCCCTCATTATGTTCTGAGCTCTACGACCCTAAACTAAAATATTCTATGCTTTCATCATGCATGAAGTTAAACAATGTATCAAAAAATATGTATGGCTTGATACTCATCCTAATAAGATACATAGTAAAGTCTATAATCTCAATTCAGAACCCAGCCACAACATTTTCATGGTCAGCATTGTTCTATTTTTTTCTTTCATGCATTGGAAAATTCCTATCTTCATGTTCCATACTCCTAACATTAAATACTTTCAGTTCTCCATACCCCTTTTTCTTGACTTCTGGTGATAAAATGTCTGATACCCAGAAATTATTATTCTTGATTATGTAGCACTTTCCCATAGGCGTCATTGCATAAACATGTCTACATAACTGACCTTTCATCCAAAAGATTTTGTTAATTGACTATCTAGGCAATGTCCTTAAACGAACCTGCAAAATTCAAACCCCCTAACGTGTTTTTCAAATAGTGGTAGCTTCATCCGTAGGGGGGGGGAAACATATTTTGTCATTATTGGTCTTAAAGACGATATGTATGGATCCGCAAAAAAATCCATCCCCTATATATTTGTCCCATATTCTTTTTCATGATCTGAAATTATTCAAGTCTATGGTTTAAATTTCCCTTCCCTGCATTAGGGTCAGACCTTCGTAGGAGTGAAATTAATCCAATTATTTATCAATCTTGATTGGGAATATCATGTCCATATTCAAGTACCTCTCTCCATAGAGCAGACTCTGTTCATTGGAAAATTTGAATCTCTATATACTTCCACTGGCTTTTAGCAATAGAAAATTAAAATTTCACAGAGTTCTTTTTCTTGACTATGCAGCATGTGCCCTTAGGCAGCCTTGCATAAACAAGTCTAGAAAATAGACCAATCTGTTAAAAGATTCTACCATTTTATTATGCAGCCAATGTCCTAAAACAGACCTACATAAATAAACTCGCTAACGGGTTTGTCAACTAGTGTTAACTTCACTCATAGAAAATACTTTATCTAATTCCTTATAGTCTTTTTCCCATGTTATTCCATAGATTTAATATTTCTTATCTCATAGATTACAATTTTCCCCTCGATAATTGAATGTGGTAGTATGTTTTCAAACAAATTACAAGGAATTGAGTCAATTTTAATCCATTCATTCATAGCTATTAGACCATTAAAATTAGCCTTTTTATGTTTGATGTGCATGACCTTAAACATCCCACAAAAGACAAGGGATCTCTAAACAAAATTCATGTCCCAGCTCACTAAACATACACTTTGCATGATTTAGGTAATATAGAGAAATTAAAATATTAAAAGTTCTTAGTGTTGTTTGTATAATCCTAGAAAAATCAAACTATGCTAACTAGGCCCATTGACATAGGTAATAATTAAATTAGGTAGAAAAAGAATATACGGATGAATAATTGAAGATGAAAGTGTTTTTCATTGATGCACGAGAGTTAGAAGGATGTCCACAGATTAGAGTCTCTTATAATTTTCAAGAATTCCAAAATGCTTTCAACATATCTTTTCATTTTCTTTACGACATCCCGAGCTTCATCATCCTTCACTTGATGTTCATTCAGTCGACCATATTAACTCCTTTCAACACGATGGAGTGCATTCTTGTCATCCTTGATGGCATTCATACCATTAATTTGGACTCCTTCCAATTAAATTTGGAGCTGATCAATTTCCCCAGTTTTAGAATCTAACTGTTGCTGAAGGTGAATTTTTTGGAAAACATTATCCATGATTTTATGCTTCATCTCCTTTAGCTTTGCAGCATTATCAGCCTCAACTCAGGACACCATAGAATAAAATTCGTAAATATTGGTCAGCAGCCTCGCTCTGATCTGATCTAGATGAAACTCTTGCTCCTTCTCTCTCCATAGGATATCTTGTTTCACTAAAGTATAGTTCTCTTGATATCCAAAACCGAAAATTACTAGCATGACATACAAGGATGAAAACTACGAGATCTTCGAATACATATCTTCAAGATGCACTTCAGATATAATCTTCAATATATTCTACCATGCCTTGCGATGTGAGAATTGGAGCACATTTTTCACCTCGTGGTCTGATTCAGCATCACTATCACATGGAGAAATATATTTTGGGATTATTGCACTTAAAGAAGTTCAATGTTCCTCTCCTTCCTCAACCATGGTTGCCTCACCTTCTACTACTATTTGGACAGAGGCTGAGGTTTCTCCTCTAGATCTGGCCATTGATGTTGAAAACCATGATTGATCAATTAAAAGTATTGTTAGTTGAAAATAGAAGAAAATTTTATTGGTTTTCTTTCAGATTCAATACAGCCAAAAATATTATCATCTTTTACATAACAGTAGATCAACATCTTTCATAGACACCTCCACATCATTCGTAGATTCAATAGGATTTTCATGATGGGTCAAAGGAGGGTCTTCTATGTGATGTTCCACTTGGTATAATGTTTCTTCAATGACAAGGTTGACATCAATTTCCATACCCTCTTCAAGCATCATTGGAGCAGTAGGTTCTTTTGATGGAAGTTCACATTTTTTCAACCATGATTAGATGTGTAAATCATGAGAATTTTAACAGAACATATGACAAAACTCATGTCCAGTTGATTGTATAAATTGGTCTCCAAAATCTTCTAAATCAATTGGTAAATTAACTTGTTCTAAAATTTCTTCAAAGTACATTCGAAGATTCATCATTTCAACCATGGATGTCCCATATCCAAGGTTAGTCTCACCAGTGGGAGAACTCTGCATGTCTTCTTGGTGAATTTCATCTAGAAACCGTCGTCCCTATATATCTTTTTCAAAAATAGTTGCGGAATCAGTCGTAGTAGTCACCAAATGTTATGGTGTTGGTGTTGAACCTAAAAAATCACAGAATAGAAGTCAATTAATGTATTCATTCAAATTTATATGATGTTTTGTTAATATACTAGAATGAGGATCTTATCTCCTTGTAGTTTCAACATGAGAAGTACTGGAAAAAAATGCTGGCTCTTCTTCTCTCCTCGTTTCTTCAGGAGCAGCCAGGTTAGCATTAATTTGCAATTGTTCACTAGAACCTTCTGTCGTCCTCATAGGACGGTCATTCCGCTCCCTCAAAGGGTAAATTGATTAAGCCCCTTCAATCCAATGATGTATGAACTATATTTTCATGAGTTAGGATTCATAAACATCTAATGGACATACCACTACTAATGAAGTGTTTAGCTATTGAATTTTTCATTCGATGCCTTTGGTTATTTGACCTTTTGGGTGTGTTGACATCGTCACCTCCAAATATAGGTATGAGAGAGTTAAAAGAACATTCTCATTCCTGGTCCATGTCTTGTCGGCCTGGAGATACCTCTCCTGACCCACAAGGGGATTTAGCGGCCCCATGGGTGGTGCCACCAGGGCTACACTATGGTGAAGGGACCTCAGTAGTTCATTTCTAAATAAGCTGCAGGATGAAACAAGAAATTTCCTCGAGTAAAAAAACATTGACGACAATTATGTTTCAAAGAAAATATGAAAAAAAATTACATCTTTAGGAGCCACCTAATCATGCTAATCCTCATCTACTAATGAACCAATCCCCTTAGTGGTTATGTGATTCATCATTTCCTTCACACACTTGGTAATAGAAATGTAATCATTAGTGGCATATATTAGCATTTCCAGATCTATGATGTAATCCCGCACTTCATCGAGGGTATCCTTGAAGAGGATATAAGCAGAAATCAAGAGATTCCCCAATCCTAGGATATGATGCCCTTTGCATAAGTCCAACCAGGAAGTTTCAGCATCGTAGTATAAACTCTACCAGGTATGGATAGCCTCCGGTGATAGATATTCATAACGTGCACCAGAAGGCTATGAGGAGGGTCCTACAACTTGGGACTTCATCCTTTTCCCAGCTCCTGCAATCAAAAATGAAATATTAGAAGATGAGACATGTTTCTATTCAGAATAATTTTGACTAAATTACCTCAATGATGTAATGTTGCAGGAGTCGATGGAGTGGCCCTCTTAACTCTGGCTGGCAGACTATATCATGCACGAGGTTGCCTTGATGCATCTCTAGCCTCATCATCCCCATACTGGGAATCCGGTGAATCAGCTCTGGATGACGAACAATCAGCTACCAAATGAAGAGTTTCTATCTTGGTAGATATCTTCTTTATCCCTACCTAGGGAATAGGTTGATTAAATACCACTTCATGGTATGATGATATCCAACTCTTAGCATACCAAATAGTCAATCGACTTCGTGCCTCAATAACTGGAAAAATAAAATGCCACCCCGGTCTTCTCCATGGATGTTCGCATACATAGTTGTCAGGAAGCCATCAGATGATTCTCTAACCAGATATTAACAGGAGGGGATACGGTAATTTTTTGTAGAAATTTGAATTGGGGTGAAAATCTGTATAGAGCATAGGCCTCGCATATAATTTCCTCATCAGTTTTGTTAGCCAATGCACCATCTCTGCATGCAAGCATATATGCACTTAACTCTAGGATGGTCATTCCATCATCAATGAATTGGCCTATTGGAATATTTTTATAAGGATAGAAATGAAATTCATTAAACATTATCATCCTCATCTTGATATCATAGGCATTAAGTGATAAAGGAGAAACTCTAGAAAATTCCTGAACAGATGGCCTGATGGACCTCCAGGAATCTGCACACCGCTTTGTACAGAATATTTCCTGATGTGAGTGGAGATCCATCCCCATAACACTTGGAATGGTCACACTATTCTCAGAGGAGATTTACCCATATAAACATGTAGTAAAATCGATTAAATCTTTTCCAGAATTGGGGTGGCCAACCCAACCATCTTCCTTTCAGCAATCTTGGCTACAATAACAAAGGCCCCTAGCCTCACACATCCATTTGAATTCCAAAATAGCTACAGATAAACACCAATCCACAAGTCCAAGAAGTCCATTAGACAGGTATTCTCTGGAATTCTCAGATTCACTTTATACCATCACTGATCAAACTCTCCTGCTTCCAGAGTTGGACAAAATATGCCCGAATCACCCATCTTTTCTACTCTAGGACAACTACTATGTCGAGTAAATGATGTCCCATTCTACCCCTTATTGATCAAAAATATGTCCATCCAATCCCCCGGATGGATATCATTCCTTGAATGGGTTTTGGTGGAGGTGGTATTCTTAACATTGTGAAAACTTTTCAAAAACTCATGAGCTATAGCCGAAGTCTTTTCTGAATTGTTCCAAGATACCATAGGAGGAATGAACTCATCATACATGTCCCCCAGAATCAGAGCCCCCAAAATCTTGTAGACATCTCACAAACTAATTCTGAAAACTCCTTGATTAAAATGGAATGAATTAGTTTCTTGGGTCCAATGGATGATCAATTCTGGCACGAACTCATCATTCCTGTAGACGTATGTCTGCCCAGCCCAGACGACTTCATATATTGCAGATACTTTCAAATCATCAACAAACTCTTCACAAGTATTTCACACCCAATATTCCCACATTCATGTTTGTTTCACACCTCCTCCAGGATGGAAGTCTCAATTCATCCTCCAGCCTTTGGATTGATCCATTTGTGAATTTTGGAATATTGAGGGATAACAATGTGGTTGTAGCTTGGGTGTATGGGGCTTCAGATCTAGGGAACAAGGGCTACAAATCATTTTTTATGCCTTATCTATTGTTCCAGTATTGGAAAATGATCTTGCAACTAAAACATTTGATGAATAAAAATTAGTTTAAGTATGAAACCTAGAATGCAGGAGATATTTCTTTGGATATGGGATATTGAATCCTTGTAAATTTCCATGGCCATATAAAGGGAAAGTAGGTTCTTTGTGGGAAATTGACATGATATTTATTCATGTAATGAGCCAAATATGGGAGATTGATGTCATTAATATCATAAAATTAATGGTCGATGATGTTCATCATAATATATAATCTCTTGTTGGCCAACTCATCAGCTAATCCAATTCTTCTGGGAGCCATTGAATCTGCAGAAAGATCCAATAATTAGATTTTATTTAAGTTTGTTTACCATAAAATTTGGGATGAAATTTAAAAAATTGCTAAGGCATTAAGGCGCACAAGTATAATTTTGGCGTGCAAGTCTTGGTCGGTCGTGCATTATTTACCGCGCTAGTACTGGCATGTATGTCAGAAATAGGCTGAGGAAGCACGATGCAATGAATAGAAGCGAGAACAGGGAAAAACAAAGACACTTGTGGGACGAGATCTTAAAGTGTTCAGAATTTGAGTGCTTTGGGTGAGAGTGGCACCGATATTTATAGGCGATCCAGAAACCTATGGGCCGAACCCTACGCAATGGTACCTGCACGCCTCATTCCTGCGTGCCACTGGACCCTGGTATCTCTTTTCACCTCATAGTTAAACCCTCTTTCATTTTTTCAGATCGAACTCTGTGGGGGGAATTTTTTGACTCTTCATTCCGTCACAGAGTTCAAATATTAACTTAGGGAAGTACTTCAAGAAAAAAATGGAGGATTAATTAAGAAAATGGAAAATGAATTAAGGTGCATAAGTATACCTACGTGCTAGCCTTTCGGCGTGAATGTTTCATATGTGCCAGAGATGAGGCACACAGGTCACTTGCGGGCACAAAGTGGATTTTCTCCCATACTAAGGTGGCCTATAAATAGCCCCTGTGGGCTTACCATTTGAGGATGGATTTTCCTGATTTCAGATACCAAGCACTGGTCACCCATGTCTTTTCCTCAGGTATTCCGAACACTACAAAGGTAATACATTACCTAGAATGGAAGATATAAGGAAGAAGAATAAGGACCAAGTTTTTGAATCCACCAAAACTTGTGGGCCTAAGTGTCCATACCTTATGGGAAGTGAAGACAATTGTGCGCCACCTTATCCTTTCAACATAACTTACACACCACCCTTCTGGATGCCTCTAGAGATGATACTAAGGTATTGAGTCCAAAGTCACCCAATTATTTCCCTACAGGTTTACTGTCACACAAGTTCACCTATGTCACACAAGTATACTTGCGTGACCAGGACATGGGAGCCTAAATAAGACTTGCACGCCAAAAAAAATTTCGGTGCCACTTCTTCCTATTAACCTACTTTATTCAAATTCACCTTTCCTCTTCAAGATTTAGCCTTTGAAACCTTCATTAAATCCATTTATGGCATGGTTCCATTGTTGTCTTCCTTATCTGAGAGGAATTCATTTGGCCTCCTTTTCAGGAGTAAGTCCCAATCATAATTTTCTTTAACGTTGGGCCTCCTTTTTATGATTAAGCCTAGCTGATATGTTCCCTTTAATTATGGGCATCCTCTTCAAGAGTAATCCCCAACCATAATTTCTTTTGATATGGGCATCCTCTTTAATAGTATGCCCCAAGTCCTCTCTTCTTTGATCTGGGCATCCTCCTTAGGATTATGCCCTAATAATAAGTTCAAATCTCTTTTAATTCATATCATTCTCCTCAGGAGTAATCCCAATGTCCCTTTAATCTTCATAAGGCACATTTACCTTTATGGACCTTGTTAATGGGAATCCTCCTTGGGAATAAACCCCATGTTTCCCCTAATCTGGGTATCCCCTCCAGGATTAGGCCCCAAGTTAGAGTATCCAAGTCTCCATAAAAGCACAAATACCTTTATAGTCCATGTTCCTAGGCTTCTTTCCTGAAGTAATTCATAGTCATCATCTTAATGTTACATCATACTACAGAAGCCCCATATCATTCCTTGTGACCACATATTTCATGGCATAATCGTTAGGTTTAATAATACCTATTATTTCTCACACCGAGCATGACTCATGTGATCTTAGAGTGTAATAGTAACCATGACACATCATATGGGGACATTAATCATATATAATCCCCAGAATTATTTAATGGAACTATGTGGACTTAGTTATCTAACTTAAATATGGAGTACGTAGAAATCCTTTCTAATGTTCATTCCCATAATCCCTTAATTCTCATCTGTCACATATGACACTGAACTATATCTTAATTACTGAAAAACGTGGGTTCTGATTCCTTACTAATAAGGTTATGTAGGTAGCCCATATTTGGGTATGATCTCAACTATGAATTGATTCCTATCTTCTGGATGACAATAAACAACAAGTCCTACACTAAGTAGATTTAAAACCAGTATGGTCTTCACAATGACTAAGAGAGATTTATATATTGTATTGAAGGATACCATTAACTAAGAGTCGAAAATACTGATGGATGATTCTCCATCAATGAATAACCTCAAATACATATAAAATATTCTTTAAACCTCATACACATCAATCATTGATTGAAAAATCTAAAGGAAAACTCATTTTTATACTCGGTGAATTGATAAGGATTTCTGAACATAACATAAATCTATAAGATAGTCCCAGAGTAGTCATAATTCTACTATAAAAGGTTTGATGAGCCTGACCTCCCATCCTCCTGACCATTGCAAATTCATAATCCTCATTAGTCCACAACTAATGAGAACCTACCTTTGGAAAGTAGTTATAAATGGATATAGAATCATTGGATGTTTTTGGTTCTATGAATAAACATGTTATAAACTGATTGGAAAGTTTGAACCTTAAACAAATGAGGTCATCCCCATTTCTAGAGAAAAACATGGTTTTTTTAGTTTTTATATTTCTACTATGATTAATCTTTCTCACCCTACTTTACAGGTTTTAGTCAATGGATACAACCATGAGGAGCCATGATAATACAATGTGTGATAGAAAATGAAATGATTTTCCCCAATGGAAAACAAGAATTGTAGGATAGGGAATTAAAAATAATATTGTTATGTTCCATAAACATTCATAATAGATGAATCATGATGAATATTAAAACAAGAAAATGAGGGGATGATTTTTTATTGAGTCATTCACAAGGCAGCACCCAACTTTGTATATTTTTTCCACTTTTCAACTTTTTTCTAATAAATATATAATTACCACTGATAGGAAAATTTCTATTCGCCATTGTTCTAAGCATGAAAAATTCAATTTGGATGTCTATCATTTGGAATATGAATCAAATAAGTTGTTGAATCCTATTATGATCATAAACGAACAAGAATAAATTGAATCTATTGAATGAGGTGAGGGTATGTGAACATTTCATAGTAATTATTTAACTCTTATTCTATGAAAAATGATGTGGAGGTAATTCCTTGAGCTTAAAAAATTATGATGAATCTATTACTACATATGAATATAATTTTACAACACTTTAAATGTGTTCTTCTGTTTTAATAATTGGACCTGAATGAAAAATATATTGATTCTTTCTTGTCGAAAATTTGATTCTCTGAAAGTTCATCACTATAAGAGACGTTTGTATCAACGATGAAGTCATTTGATGTGAACAAAACATAGAAATTTATATTGAAAATTTCCACCATTACTATGGTTTTTATAAAAAGAAGATGAATGAGTCTTTTGATTATTAAAATAAATATCATGTTGGAAAAAACATAAATTATCATGAAATAAATGTGGGAATATTCTTCAAGGGAATTAATTGAATCGAACTATGAAGTTAATTAAATGTTGAATGTTAAGTCAAAAAGCATGTGAATATTAAAATGAAACAAATGGACTAGTTAGTGTAAATAAGGTGAAGAGGATTCCAACAAATTCTCCTCGCACACTATAGTTTTTCATGTTCTAGGGCTTTTGACATTATTTTAATGGTTTCCCAAATTGAGGGACTAATGTAAATGATAATACATAAAATCCTATAATGATAAAGGGATGAACCAAAATCTTATTCTATTACAATTGATAAGGTGAATCATGATAACTATGGAACACTTATCCACCCATCCATTGATGGTAATTTCATGTTTGATTTTATTTAAATAATCCCAATTAAAATATCACTATTAGTAATGTGCTAAAATTTCATGTGATTATCTCCCTGTACAGGGATTCTAGAATAATAATATTAATTTTTTTATTCATTCAGTATAAGGATTATGAAATGATTCCAATTAATTTTTTTGTATAATATATGTGATATATACGGAATAAATGGTTAATTTACATATTGAATATTATATTCTACTATGTATGATTAACTTATTAAAAATAGATACCCCCATGGTTTTATTAGTTTAATGTCTTTTAATAATTTGAAAGTCATTATAAACCAGTTTGATGTATTATGTGTTTACATTTTATCATTATTATGGGGTTTAAGTTACATTTATCAAATAAACCATTGGTTTTGTATATTTTTTAGTGAAAATGTTATTTTAGGTGGGATTCTTTTACAATATTTAGACATGTGATTAATTTTAATTTTAAAATTTATTGGATATCTGATATTTGATATTGATGTAATTAAGGGGTGTAGTTGATCAAATTAAATACTAGCACACTTCCTCACTATCACAAAAAAATCACTTTATATCATAATGACAAAATATTCATAAAGAATGTCTTAAGGATTCATGGATTACAACAATCAATTATATCTGATCAGGATCTGAATATTACCTCAATGTTTTTCTGATTTTTATAACAAGATCTTGATATAGACATAATTTATGCACATCATATCACACATATATAGACTTCTGGTCTCAGATAACAATTCAATTCCGTGGAGGATTCTAATAGATTTTTTTCTAAGGATATAAAATGTGGTTGGGATAAAACATTTTTTTTGTGTTTTCTTACAATTATAGCTTCACTCAATAATTTATATGGACCATATAAAGTCATTTAGGGATTAAATTTTTGGGCCCCAATGTACGAGAATTATGATTCTTAAAAGAAAATATTGTTTTCTGAGAAAGTTGATGATTTGGAAATTATGGTTATATCCATTTAGACATACATAAGGGCAAAAGAAATGTTTATATAAATGTTCTTCTAAAAATACGTCATATCATGATAAATTCTAAGTTGGTGAGAAGGTGTTTCTATGATTTATTCTATTGACGAAACAAGGGAAAAAAATTCATGCGTATAATAGTCCCATTGAAATTATTGATCATATATAGACCATATAATATCACTTATCACTTCCATTATACCTTAATTTGGATTAAGATATATTGTAAGTATCTCTCATGAGAAAGTACATACTGAATCCATATCATGTACTAAACTCTATGATCATACCACAGGAGTATGATCATTGTTATTTTGAATATCAACTGGTGATTTTGATCCATACATACAATGTTCTTTGAAAAATGACAACTCACCTAGCCAAATATTTTTCTCAAAACCACTATCTTGAGGAAGAAACATGGTACCTGGAAAATGTAATGAGAATAAAGTATCCTTCATTGATTATACCAAGGTAAATATTTTTTTGGGTGAAATTCATTTTAAGGTCGTACAATGTATCATCGTGAGATTTTACGATTCTTATAAGGAAATTAATTTATTCGATATATTTATTTATAGGAAACATAATTTTTTATCTTATATTACATGAAACATAATGTTGATATTACATTAAATCGGACACTGAGTTTTAACTGTCCTTGATATATAGTAAATATTTATATTTAAACATATCCATTATAACATATCTATGTTACATGGTGATATGAATAGTAATGTCTATTTTTGAAATAGTATGTACGGTGGATTATATAAACAAAACATAATGACAAAAAGTCCTAAATTTTCCCAAACACATTCTTTGTTTCTAGAAAACTATTTTCTCAAATAAATCATTATATTTCATTTAGTGAAGAGAAAATAAATGTAATATTAAGGTATTTTAGAAAAATTATTAAACATAAAATAATTAATTTATGAAATCTATTTATTGAAATTATCTTGGTGTGAATTTTTTAAAATTTTCATAAAAGTGAAATTATCTTGTGAATAGTTAAATATACATTAAAAAATAATAATTTTATTGAAGGATTGTAAAATATTATATTGTATTAACATAGTTTTAAAGTAAAATAATATATGTTATATGTATATATATATATATATAACTATGTTTATTTCAATCATTTTTATATTGAATATCATCATAAAAACATTGTAAACATTTGATCAGTTTCCCTTTGAAATCTCCTTTTGTAGTCGCATCTATAGGTTTAATTTTTAGAAGATAATTCCATTATATTAATAAAATTTTGGTAAATTGATTCAATATTTCTTATCAAGAAATATAATATTATCTAATATCTTCAATTTAATTTTTAACTATGGAAATTTTTTAAAAAAAAGCATAAAATAATTACAGTGGTTAAGTTAAAAATGGGTTTACATGGGGATAAAATTAAAAGATAAGGGTTTAAACAAACAAAAAATATTCAAAAATAATTTTTATAACATAGTTAAATGACATATATTTATGGTTATAAAATTTAGAAAATTTATTCATTTTTTAATGTGAAAAATAAAGGTAAACATTTAAAAAAAATCATGTCTGCCACTCACCTCACTTAAAATAATCACCTCTTATCTTCTCAAATTTTGACTTCATAAACACTTTTCTTATAAACAATTATTAAATCATGTCAGTAATTCCATAATCTCATCCTATAATAGTAATTTTGTTATAAAATCCATCCAATAAAGTATTTTGGTTCGAACTAAAAGATGTTCTCTAGAGAAGATGCAACATCCTAAACTAAATGTTTTATTTTATTTCTTCCTCCACATCCGTAAATTCTTATTAAAACATGATGATAAAATAAATTCATTGTGTTAAATGTAATTAGATGTTTTTTGTTAGTGGTGTAACCTATATCCATCCAATCTTCTATCAAATGAGTCATTTAATCATCAATAATGTGTTTGTCTGACTACTGCCAAGCGAATTGATGTTTTTTTCCATCACCGCATAACATACCTGGATATAATGGTTTAGTTTTTGTTTGATATTCATAATAAAAATATGAAATTTTTAAATATTATATCACATATTACATATTCTATTCTATTTTTTGGAATAAAATAAAGATGTTTCTTTGTACGACGGACTACCACCTCATGAACTGATGTTATTCGTTCATCATATATGCCTATCATAAAAGGTAATATTGATTTGATTAAATAATAATACATGATATATAGGATATAAAAAGGTTTATATAATGGTAATATATTATTTACCTTTTTTCATTCAACCCATTGAGTAAATTGAAGAATATTCATGTATACGTACACCCTATCGTCTCCTTGAATGGTGTTTTTAACATTCTATATCATAAATTAAGGGATTAATAAAATATATATATATATATATATATTTACTGAATTTATATGGTATAAAAATCATTTTTAATGTTATGTAAATTATGGAAACATGATAAATGTTGTATGGATAAAAATAACAGATCAAAACAAACAGAAAAAACTAGGTATTGTCCAAAATGTTACAATAACATAGATTTGTTACTAAATAGGTAATAGAATATCATAATTAAATTATATATGGTAAGGTGTATTTATATGTTCATGGATTTAAATATATATTTAGAAAAATTATATTTACTATAAATGAGTTTTTAATGTGTATGAAGGGTTTTGAAACATAAGGTATGTGATTTTACATCTCACTATTTACTTTTGTGAGACACAAGCCATATTCACAACCTGTTTCTTTTATGTGATGTATAAAATTTCCATTAATTTATTTAAATATGATTCTCCCTGAGAAATATTGGTATTTAAATATCTATTTTAATATCTCTCATTTATTTGTATTATGGTTCAAAAGGTACTAAAGCGGTAATGGATTGTTTTCCCAATTTTCCTTCATTAAGAAAAATATTGTGTTATGAACATATATTGCTTCATTAGGTGTATATAATTTACTATTGAAATGTTATATCATAAAAATTTTTTTTATAAGGTCATATTATGTTTCATTTAATTTTATTATTTCATGGTGATTATAATTTCTTTCAACCATTATGGTAATGGTTTTTTGAGACAATATAATATTTTATAATGATTGACTATGGTTACTCTTCCAATGAAAAATTAATATTATCTATATCACAATAAACTCGTGTATTTTATTATCCTATATATATTTCATGAGAATTCTTGTTTCCCATCATTTTTCTCTCATTATGTAACCAATATTCAAATATATTTTTTTATAAAATCTAATTTTATTTCTCACTCTAGTTGATAACCTATTTATTCAAAAAAAAAGTCATCTTAAATTTCAATATAATTTTTTTTAACAAATAGATAATTATTTATAAAATACAATTTTATCTATTTTTATCTTCATTTTCAATTTTTATTAAAATGGAATATCCATGTCATTTTAAAAAAATGATTCTTTAACGTTTAATAAAAAATGATAATGAAATATTTGTTTTAATGTATATGATGTTTATGGAAGGTTCTACATTCACGACGACTCTATTTGTTAAAAAATTCTTTGTAAATTTAAAAATTTATTTAAAAAGAAAATTTTCTACCAAATTTTAGTTGAACTTTTA
Source organism: Viscum album (assembly GCA_963277665.1). Classification (NCBI taxonomy): domain Eukaryota; kingdom Viridiplantae; phylum Streptophyta; class Magnoliopsida; order Santalales; family Viscaceae; genus Viscum; species Viscum album. Next base: position 406,333,885 of record OY728128.1, on the reverse strand, counting down.
TTCTATAAAAAGTGTTTCACAAAGTGAAAAGTTAATTTTACTTTGGAAATGATCAATGTGATATTTCAAAATTCTTTTTTGTCGGTGATAAATTATATAGAAGATACATTATACTTATATGAGATAATATTGAATGATACCGTCCATACAACTTCTAGAGATGGTTAATGTATATTTTTAAAAATTGTTTATTGAAACCATTTATTTTTCATGGGTTATGCTACGGTGAATTAACTAACTATTTTTGAAAATAATTTTCATTTATTGAATTATGACGTAATGATCTGATGAATGTTTTATGATATTATGGAAGAAAATATTATAGTATTAATTATGAGTTGAGTGGTTCCTATATCCCCCTCAAATGGATTGGGGAAATATTTATAAGTCATGATATAAAAATGGGAAGTTGGTGTGCTTGATCCACTATGGGAAATTGGTGTATCATTATCCATAGTGGGAAAAAGGTGTGCCATGACCCACCTTGGTAAACTAGATCATCCTAATCCAAAATGGGAAACACATGATTCGTTTACATCCACTATTCTTAAGGTTGTGGTAGTTAACCATGACATATGAACTGGGGTTTTATATTTAATATGGTGCCCCATTTTTTTGACATGAGACTATGGTTCATGATTGATTTATGAGGATTTATCTATCTTATGAACCTTTTACTCCTTCATGATGAGGATTTATAAAATGAGCCATGTTTATGAACTATGAATGTATGGGTATTACCTTTATATTTATTTTTATTATCAAACACTGAACAATTACAATCATTGAGCATGTGTTTATGAAATATATTGAATATTCATCTAAAAAGATGTTATATTTCTGTAAGATAAGACAGAATTGTTTATATTGGATAAGTGGTTTTTTTACAATTATCATCAAGATAAATAGATGTAAAATTTAATTATTGAGGTTATTGAATTATTCTTTGAAGATATTATCCCACTGGTAGGAGAATTCATTCTACATTATCATTGTTAAGGGAAGAAATTTTCTTTGTAGGCTGCTAATGAAAAACTCAATATACGAATGGTTCAATTGGATCCCCCTTAGTTCATTTTAATATTATGGGTTGAATTTATTGGATTTTAAAATTAATATCAAGATCTACTTCAATGTTATATTGGAATGCCAAAAATACATGTAATTTCCTACACATTACTCGGAAATCACACATCATAGGAATCCTCGTCAAACTGTGAACCTGTATATTTATTGAATATTTCATGAAGATAAATGAGAGGGTCAAAATATATCATGATATAATTACATAGAAATACATTTTAAATTACAGTATATATCTAAAATTATGTTTTAATGACTTCATTCATGGCACGTTAATAAGTACCTCAAGCCTTCTTTATTCCAAAGGGCATGACGTTGTTGAAAAAGACCCCCTGTGGCACTCTAATGTCTCTAGCGTTCTCTTCTTCAAGGTACTTATTTATCTTATTACACACATAATTCTTATCCATAATATAACAGGCTGAGAAGCTAAAATATTCATCACCAAATAGTTTTTTGATTATTAAGAGGAAATTATACCTTGGAAAGTATTTATTAAGGTCTAAAAAATAAATGATGCCCATAATATGGATGTTCTTTTTCTTCATGGTAGTGATATTGGAAATACATTTTGAGTAATTCACCTCTTGGATAATACAATCTTTGATCAATTTATAAACATCTAATTCTACATTAATATAAAGACAGTGTTGAATTTTCCTTGAAGATTAATTATATCTTTCACGGTAATTTGGCTTACCTAGGTGGTGAAATTCCACATAGAGGAACATACTAACAATAATTAAATAATTCCAGGAGAACATGAAACAATTTCACATTAGAAATTAAATAAACATATCCTTCTCCTCAAGAGGCATGTAAGAACTAATAAAAGTAGGTAGTGGTTCATCTTATATTCCTATATTCTAATGCTTTATCACATTGATGGTGGTGGAGATGCCTCCCAAAACTGTGGGAGTAGTGTTCCAAAGGTAAACCGTAAAAACTCTTATTTAATTGTACATGTGATAATTTTCATTCATAGTTGTTAATTTAGTAGACTATCTATCGCTGGTGAGATAAGAAAGTCCATTAGAAAAAATAATGACATATGGAATTTACAATGACATCGAAGTGTAATTAGGGGGATGATTTTACTTTTTTATTTTGCTATAGGGGTTTGCTTGGTATGGATATATTAAATTTCAATGAATTTATATCGGGTAATTTTTTGAAATGGGGTAAGAGAATTATCAGATCCCAATATAGCATTATTATGCATTCTATTTTATGAAACCTATTTACCTAGAATGATTTATACCATATGAGTTTGTGTTACTAATGTTTTATCTTCCATACATTCTATGTGGTCTAAGTCTATTACCTCGATCTAGTTAATGGGAAATAATTATTATTTTTTACCATGCTCTAGGGATTCTCATGGGATGATATGAAGACATTGACAGATAAAACCTACATATCACCATCCACCATTGATTTTTTCCTTACTTATAGATAAAGAAACATCATGGTATATATATTTGGAAAAATAAAATGGGTAACATTCAACATTTATTTTGTTGACCCCTCCTTTGATAGGATCATTCAGAAAAAGATTAATTGACGATGACACAACCACAAGGATATGATTCCAATAACATCTAAGTAGGACATTTTATGTTGTGTCTTGATGTATAACCATGAACGTGGTATTATATTTGAGATCCCCAACTGATCTTTATTCTTGATATTTCTAAGATTATTTTTCTTACTCTTATCATACAGTTTAATGGTTAGTTTTGTTGTACTAAATTACACCTCACTATATCCAAAACATGAGTGGATCCAAACCAAAAAAATATTGATCCTAGAAAAATTGTCAAATATATCCATTGGGACGATGAATTTATCATGTTTTATTGAATCGTGAAGGGTTATAATATATCTTTGCATAACTTCTTCATATTCCTCCTCCATGAATGGGTTGGGTGTATGAAATTATTCTAATGTAGTCTCCAATTCGTAAACTTATTACATAGAGAATTGAATAACAAATACATGTGGATCTGTGAGGGAGAGAATGATTACATCTATTGTTTATTTTTAATGAAATAGATAATATATAATTGATATTTTGGTTGGGACAACTGCTACCTATTTATGATGATCAAATTTTTTTTCCAGAGATAAACACTTCCCATTGTGGGTTTTTTTTGTATCACGTGGATTAGGAGGTGAGGTTTTATGGTATATGGTATTGGTACATAGGAATGGTTCATGGTATTATCTATTTTAAATAGAAAAATCTATAATTTTATACCCCTTTGTTTGCATTTATTAGTCAGTCACGCCCCTAAAAATAATTCATTTAAAATTATTTTGTTTGAGAAACCGCTAAATGGATATGAGATATAACCATCCATCATGATATCTTATTGATGTTATCTCCTACATTTATAGACCATTTATTTGTATTCCATAGGCATGTGAAATGAATATTGTGTTTTTACACACCCATATCATCCCCTGTATCCTCAACTTCTACGTCCTCGACCTATGGCTCCCCTGTCAGCTATGTGAAACTCATTTAGGGGAAATATTCATAATTTAAGAAGGTATCAATAAATTAAAATATGTTATGAAAAAAAGACAACTTATTTTGATTAGGATTCTAATTTCTTGGGAGATACTACTTTCCCAACTTCCAAACAATATAATTATGAAAGAGTCATAGGTTATTTGGGATAAGGGTTTGACTCTTTATCTTATGAATGTTACTTTATCTTATGATAACAGCCACCTCCGGGAGGCATATTCAATGTAATATATATATATATATATATATATATTCTAGGATCATTCCATGATTGGGATGATTTTCTCTCCGGATGGCATGAGATTAATTCACTTTTTTTTGATTCAGCAAGTTGTCAAACATTTGTTCATGGCTAGAGGGAACTTATTTCCAATCACACTATCTGAGGTGGTTGATGGTAACAAAGTTCACCCATTCCAATGAATTCCCTAATATCATGTTTCTATAATCATCCATTTTTTAACTATTTAAATGATAAAAAATAATTCTTAGATGGTGTGATTCAATATCCTATAGAAAGGGTAGTAGTTAGGGTAGTAAACAAGGATAACCTCGTTGGGTTTATCTAGATCTTGTGGCTTTAGGAAGTTATTTTCCATAACTCTGAAGAATTAATCCTTAACTGGATCATTTTGGAAGGAATACACATCATTCATTTTTCACTCAAATCATGGTTCACCCTAATCTCTCCTCCCCATCGTTCAAGGGTGAGTTCTCTATTACTATTACTCAGTGGGAGGTACTAGGTGACTCGAGTCCTTTATGGGTTCCTTGATGGGTTGCACTACTAGTTTCTGTGTAACAAAATTCATCTCTACCATAATAGTTTTTTCCAATGTCATTCTATGTGTTTATCCATTTCTGAGAACTCATGTAATCAAAGTGGCTATTTCATTGAGATCATAGATTTTTTATCTCATCTCAAAGATTCTCCTCAAAACATTCTTGCAATTTAAATTGTAATATAGGGAAACTTGGTGAATACAATAAACCATTCAATCATGTAATATTTTCAAAACCCATCTCATTTTCACCTTTTGTTTATTATTTTTCTCATAAAACATTTTATCCCTTAAAAATGAGCTAAAAAGATAAAAAAAAATTTGGATGAAGGTATTCCCATTAGAAAATTGATCTTTCCAAAAGGATGTTGGGCCAAATGAAGGAAGATCCTACAAGATTTTTTTCAATGCGACTCAATTTTTTTATCTTCCATATATCAAGGGCCTATCATATTGTCACATTAGTAAAAATACTATGTGACATGATGTTCTTTAATTCCCACATTGTCTAAGGTTGAGAAAATATGATTGATGAAATTGGAATGGGGGGAAAATTTATCCTCCCATTTCAGATGCACCTTTTTCAGTTTTCATAGCGGTGTGATACCCCTCCAAGTATACAATTTGATTTATTAAGGATTCTATATTGATTAGATATGGATCCATCACCTTCTATGACACCTATCTTATATAGGTAGTATGTGAGGATTTATGAGGTTTCCCTAATATTATTTTTAGTTGATTCATGATCTACACTATGAAAGGATTATCACCTATATAGGGGAGAAACTATCATTGTAATTGAGTAAATTCATGTTCATCATTAATTACCCATTTGTTTTAGAACATGTTTCAGGATCTAGAGAAATCTAAATGGTCTATTTCAACTATTCTGGGTATATTTTCAATCTCCCTACGTGTGCCCTGAGGGAAATGTGATTTTATATGAGGGTGATACCCAATTGGATCATTACCTCACATTATTTCCTTATTAACATGTGTAAGGCATTGTATCTAATTATCGATTTTTCATATTAATTACACTGCAGAGTGGAGTTATACACTTTTATGAGTTGAGAGGTATGTAGAAACACATTTCCCATTATCCTTATTAGAGTTTCAACAAGGATGTGGAAACTCATTGTTTGGAGGTTATAGGTTCATCATCCTTCATTGATTCCATGTATTTGAGACCATTGTTTTTTCTTCTAGATATCCAACATCATGAAGTATGGATACTTATTTGTGTTCATATGAGTTTGGTTATTATGTTGTGTTGTATTCTAGATTGATGGTGGCAATGTTCACTTTGTTATTCCAAGATTCAATAATTACCCCATCAATTTCGACACAATTGTGATGTTTTGTACTGGTTCCTCCCCTTTTGAGTGTTTCATCATGGATATTTTTCATACATGAGGTCTTGTTGGATCATATGAGGTTATGAACTTGCAAGGAATTGATTCTATTTTCAAGATGAACATCATACCTCCATCTGTGAATAGTGACATTAATTGAGTTTAAGATCATAATTTCTTAGTAATAGCTAAATTAACGATTTCTAACTCATGGAAGATGGAATTATTGTAATAATGACTATCATTATTTACCTAAATCCTTGAAATTATTTATTCCTTATGAAGAAAAGATAGTAATAATACTTTTCTCATCTTGGTGGGATGGGGTAGATTTTGGACCACTATTAGAACTTTTCAATTCTATCATCAAGGATCTGATTACATTGTGTACTAAAATTGAGATAAACATTCACCATCCACAATGACTATGGTTGATATGGAATGACCACTGATTTATTTAGGACCATGTTGAGGTATGATGACCAATGTATTAGTGATGGACATAAAATTTAACCCAACCCAGTGTCATGGTGTTTATCATGGATTTATTTTATAGAATCATATATTAAGATATATATAATATGGCGTAACCTAATTCAGGCATGAGCTAGGATCAACAACCATATGTGATATAATTCAATTCCTTCTAGAAGATTTGGTGTATTTCGCATCATTAGTTTTCATGTTTGATGTGTGTTCCAATTTTATTGAAAGGATCATCTTATGAGTCTATTAGAATTATTTTATGTTTGTTAATGTAATTTTTTATCCTCATAAAGGATGATCTTTGTTTTATTGTCTAACAACCTCATGCATTACCCTATCCCATGATCTCTCACGTGGCTATGACATTATAGGAGGCCGTATAAATTATTATTTTTTCCTAGTGATGGAGTGGTGTATAAATCTATACATTCCGCATCCCCTAAAAGGATGTTCTAATGGGGATTTCAAAATCTGTGATCATATAGTTTTCATGATTTGGCGGAAAATATACTACTCGTGATTTTATATTATTTTTATGTTGTATCCCATTCCATGGAAAGCGTTCCCATGAAATGATGACAACAGAGTGTATATATGATATGTAGGTGACCATCCAATACTTTATAATTGTGGTGTATATAATTCAATCCATGATGGTTTTCTAAAATATTATATCATAACTAGATCATCAACTCCTCCATTGGATCAACTAGGAACTAGTAGTCAGATGTGAAAATGGGAAAAACATTTTTTGAATGTTGTTTATAGGCATGTCCATTCACATGTATATGTTGGATTTCTCCCCATCAAATCAATATCCATCAACTTTGTTAGATCATAGTGGTTGTTTCTCTTAGTGTCATGCTAACTCAGGTTAGGTGTTTGTGATAGTTGATAGGGAGGTACATTAGGTTAACCATTATGTATTGAGAATCTCTATATATGAAGGTCTCGAGACAATGGGTGTTCTTTATTTTTCGAGTATGATATAAAAATGGGTGGCAGTTCCATAGACGATATCATTGGTAGAGTCTCTATAATCCATCTCGATACTATAACGAGGAGGACTATCGAGGTTATTATCACCCTATTCTTTAGATAAATAGTTCTAGGACCCTTAAGGTGTTACAAATATGCACCATTGATCCTTATGGGAACTATAAATGAGAAGATAAAGAATATTAGACTCAATTAACGTCTTTTTTATGAATATTAAAACATTCCATTGGGGGTTGAGTTTGTATATTAGCCTGCTTAATGACATTAGATTAAATATAATGATGAGATTTTATTGTTTCAGGAATATGAGCCCACCATAAGAAGCATTTGGGGTGTGATTAAGAGATTATATATCGTTAGTGGGCATATGTGCCTCTCTTTGGGTGGTTAAACTATATTACACACAATATTGGCCAATGTTTCACCATGGGGATGATTCTTATTTAGATTCCCCATTTAATTATAATTAAAGTCTTATGGAATGGGAGATAGGGTATGAGACTCGTCTTTTATAGACATTGAATGATACTGGTGTAGTATTTCCATGGAAGATGTAGGGATATGATATGTTCTCTTGTATTGTATTGGGATATGCTGATTATCATCATTTTCATGTATTTGAGCCCTCATAGAAAATATTTCTATATTTTTCAGCTGAACCACATTTGTGGTGAGTATATAATCCCCACCCTATGCCTTAAGAGTTTTTTTCTTTCATGGTGGAATGTGAACCTATCCTGAGGTGATTGAAAAATTTCATTGAAGGAGACCAATTGGATAGGTAATATAAATCTAAACTAGTGCCTTTGGAGTATACCAATCAGTTTCATTAACATGAATGTACTTCTGTCTTGAGGTGATGGGACAATTGGATTGGTAGATCCTAGTAAGAACCAGAATATGAACCCAGTATTGTGCCTCCTATGATACAGAAATATAATGATAATCCTCCTATAATAGAGAAATAATTTTTGTATTCTCCATATTACTCAATTATTAATGTTGATAATGGAGTTATGATTATTCGGATATTGGGTTGGGAATGTGAACTTATCCTTGTTTATGTATTACTATAAAAAATTGTTGGTAGTTTTATTTTTGTCATTACTAAAATATAGTTATACATTAGTAGAGAATGTGTCGGAATATAGGTCTACATTGTTTAAGGCTCTATGATATATTATCAGATTAATTATATTTAATTAGATTATAGTTCTAGTATTGTCCCCAATGTGCCACCGAGATATGGTGATAGACTTTATGTGAGGGGTTGGTGATACCATCCCCCCATCTTTACAGCCATTATATACAGATAGACATGTTTTAGGGGATAAGATATACGGTATTTCTCATTAAAATACATTGAAATATGGTGATGTCATCATTATTGGAATTGTGAATATTTGACCACTCCCTTTGATCAGGAACCATTTATATGGCAATATATCCTTAGAGGCTGAGAATGGGTTTCTAGGGTAGTGACCTTACAGGTAGTTACCTTAGCTAGTGACTAAGGGACATTGGTGTGATGGTACTAGTGATGGATGTGGATATGATCCCTCAACTAAAGCTCTTAAAATGTGATGGGTTTATGGTTATCTCCTTGATCCTCCTTTCTATGGTAAGTATTTTGATATTTTTCATGTTTGAGGAAAGGCTTCCCAAGTGATTGGTAGTGGAAGATGGTAAAACATGTTTTATTATTTCCTTCCAAGAATGATGTCCACACCTAGGATTCATCGTTTCGATACATCTACATGATTCTATGACATTAATGATAATACAACAAGAGTAGTTTTATAGACTATCGTGTTCTCCACATGAAGCAGAATGTGTCGGGTGGGTGATTTTTGTGTGTAATATGCATAGGATTTTATTATATTCGATGTTCCAAAACATTCGGTGGACAATGAAATAATATTGTGTTATTTTGATGTTTTGATAATAGTTTCATCAATAAAAAAATTTAACAAGTAACATGTTCTTTAATATATTCATTATTCAATGTATAATACATTCATAGTTATCTATTAATAGATAACAGAATTGTTTCTTCTTATTTATGGTTCCACCATTTTTATTATGTGGAATGGGAACATAAAAATTACATATTTCATGGGACCCTTGCCTAAAATTTATTAACGAAATATTGATATTGGTTTCAATAATTTTCGGACTAAAAGATGGGTTATAATGGCCTATCATGTGTAAATCCTTTTATTATTTTATTTTTTCATGGTTCATGTTGGGATCATAAATATTGTTTTCCCCCATATTCATGTTGTCTATTACGGTTTGGGAAATATGAGTTTAGATGATTATATTGACTCTATTATCCTTTTATCAGATGATTTCACATCATCACTTCCATCATGGATTCATGAAAAAACGTATGTTGTTTAGTGAATGAAATATGATTTTCGCTGATTGAGTTAGTTTTCATAACCATTTGAATTAGGTTCACCATTTATTATCATTCATGGAAACTCTCAAAGGCTACCACATGAATAATAATTTGTGAGCCTTCTTTCGAATGATATGAAAACATTTTGGGTTTCAAAGCCAACGACTCATAGGAACTCACATTGGTTGAGAGGATATGAGGTTTGTCTCATCACACCCTTTTAGGGGGAAGTATTTACGAAGTTGGTACTCCCTTATAAATTTAATATATATTCATGAATCATTTCCCAATTCTAATATAGTACTGGTTTTTATAATAAAACAATCATGTTTTCAATCTCAATACATGAAAAGGGTCGTTCTAATAATGAAACAATCTATATATATTCTGTTTTCACCATTTTGTTCCTGTTATTTCTTAACAATGGGTGAATACATGTGTTTTAGGTCATATAACTAGGAACTATAGAGTTTACAAACATCATGGATGATTATTAGTGTTTTAATAAGGGTATTAAACCTCCATCATAAAACCTATGCATCCTGTGAGAATAGGAATCAAATCCCACATATGTTATTTTACATAGTTTTAGGTTTTATGATAAGACAACACCATATAGTTTGTTGTCATTGGACATTGACGTATATGAGAGAAGATTGTAATTGGGTATGTATATTAGTCCTATTTTTTCATCCTATGTATCCTTATTACAATAGGGAATAGATTACTCATATTTATATTTTTCCTTAACCTACTGATGGGTGGGGATAGATAATTAATACTCTTGAGGGTTACTTCCCCATAGTTTATCATTATGGTAATGCATTACAAACCCATACCTAGTGGATTCCCATGTACAGAGGCTTTTGAAACATATTTTTGAATAAGGATTTTGCACTAAGGTTTCGCTTATTGGGTGAATTTTATGATACTAGTGATACTACCATTTCAAATAGAATATATCATTTGGGTCATGTGTGATATGAGAAAGAATAAAAAGTATGTGATCAGGAACATATCATAGGGATACATGAATTTCCAACTAAATAAAGCTATATAGTGTGTTTCATATGGAGCATGGGCCTCAGGAAGGTGTCCCATGTATTATTCTTATTGAAAGAAACATAAGCATCTTAGTTCAATAATGTTTCATAATCCACTAATGGATGTAGAATAATGGTAGACCCATAAGGGATGGTTTCTATAAACTAGAGAAAATGGAATATAAAGGGACGCATAGTGAGGTGGGTTAAAATTATAGATATCTATCCCTTATCCTTTAATTTAAAAAGAGTGGTAACCGTGAATGTTCATTTATAATTCTTTGATGAGATTATAATAACACAATACAAGTAAGGTTTCATTAGTTCATAATACAAGTTCATTATAGAATCATTATATATAAAAGTGTAATAATCAATAATTGACTCATTGATGGGAGATCACATAGTTCTAGGGTACATGTATAAGTATTCCCACAGGGCAAGGATGACATGTATGTGGGTTTCATCCCACTATGTATGAGGTGCCCGCCTAATATGAACATGGTGTGTTCCTGACATGGATGAAACATCATAGGGTGTATTCCTGATATTGTTGAAACATCACAGTGTTTATGACTTCTGTGTTTGACATGTCTACGATTCTTTGTGTGATCAAATTTGACACATCCAAGGGATTTTTTATGATCAAATATGACAAGTCAGGGGAACTTCACATGAAAAGGATTACATGTATATGATGATTTTACTAAACTAGATAAAAATAGATGTTACATTTCAGGAACCATATGACATCTCAAGGGAGTGTCTTGTGATCAAGTATGATGAGCCTATGGATTCCTCATGAACCTACTAATAGTTGTGAGGATTTCGCATTATATTATTACATGTTTGAGGGGATCATGTGTTCCTAGATGAAATGTCCATGATGTTTTGCATGATTGAGCTGACAAGTTTATGGTGTGCTGCATGATCATACAAATATGATCGAGGAAATCACAAAAACTCATAAAAATGACTGAGGACTGTCACATGATCTAGTTAAATTACCTGAATTATGTCTCATGATCATAACTAATATTTCTTGAGACATCACATGACCCTAGATAACATATTTACGGTCATATAATAGTAGATGCTTATATTTTCATGGTGTCTTCACATGATCAAGTAACTAATAATGTGAATAGAATAAGTACATTGCATAAAAAACACAATAAATTCATTTACATGAAGCTTCTACCATTTTCATAAATCATCGCATAAACATACAAATAATATTTAGGTAATCTTATACACAGGTATCATGTGATAGAGATAATGGGTTGAAGTCCGTTCACAAGATCCAGCTTAATTTCATCAAATTATTTGTGTGATATCACTGGCATACAAGAGATCCATCATGTGATAAATAAAATATTCCAAAAACGAAAATAATCATATCTCATAAATCCTTCTGTTACTCATCAGAAATTAATTGTTGGAATGTTCTTATGTTCACATGATCATTCACTCTGGTATGATCTATCTCTCCTAAGTGTGCATTCATTCTTTTTGTCGAAGGGTGATATTATAGGCATCACCATTCGGAATCTATTCCTCAATATATGGTGCATGGATATCATATATTGGATTGATTTTGTTGAGGGATAATTCACATTAGTTATTAAATTATTCACATGACCGCTCCCCTATATATCAAAATTGATGTAGTCTTTGAGTCAAGTAATTTACAATGATTGCTTTATCACACTTTCATTACCAGATTTTATCATCCCATTGATTTTTGAAGGGATTCATGTGATCAATAATGGATTAAAAATTATATTTCTTGTAATTTAGTCCATATATATTATATAAAATACATTATTGAGTTGAAATGAAAAAGGAACATCACATAATCAGGCCGACATGTCTACCGGTCATTGTGAGACAAGGATTCATATCAATTGGTCTTTAAAAAGATTAGGTCAACTAATCTAGGAACCCTTGGGAGATTAAAATATCCTGTAAAATGGCTTACACATGATTAATGAACTAATCATGTTATGTTTATAACCCATTATCATTTAATATTATGTAAATCACATCGTTTAGGGATCTAATAATTTGAATTTTTTCATCGCATGATCGTCTTGTTTGTTTTTTAGATGTCTTTTGATTAACATGCCAAATAATCAGAAGTAATATTCTAGAATTCAACACAATTTTAGTTTTAAATACTAATGATACATCATAATATCATTCATAAATGAAATGGTTTCTTCATGAGATCATACTACTATGTCTCAGTCCCTTCATGAGATCAAATCTAGAATATCAGAGGGATTTTATGTGATTTATAAATTGATTATATGAAGATCATGTCCCATTCTCATGAAAAATAGGGTAACTCCCTTCATATATGGATATATACATTTAGTGTATTCCATCAAATGATTACTTGGTATATTGTTTGGAGTCTTGAGATAAACATGTTGCATGCTCAGAACGACTCTTCTAGAATCCATTTTATGACCATTTGGGCGTGTATAGATTCCATATAAGGATCAATATGAATTGTAAAATTTTCTTCTCATGATTAATAGATATTTTATATTATGAGAACAACACCATATCATGAAAAATAGTGAATCTCTATTCACATAAGGATCATATCATTATATTCTATTCACCTCATTATCCCCTAGGGTGATTGTTAGGAATTTATCAATCGATGTATAACATGATTAGAAGGTCTCATCTGGAGGCCTTCTCATTGCCATAAGATCTTTATATAATTATTTCACATGAACAATTTATAGATAACGTGAATTTCATGACACCATTTCATGGTTCTGGTATGTTCATTTGATCACAAGTCCTATTGAGGGTTATATGATATGCATTAATCAGACGATTAATCAACATGGGCCCATGCTGATCCATTATTTACATTGCAAGGAACATAATAAATATTCATCAAGTATCTATGAAATCCTAATATTTTGAATCATATTTTGTTGGTAATAAATCACTGTAAATATTATTTAAAGATATTCCTATCATGACTGATCCAAGATACATCATTACATAAGTCAAACTACAAATAATGATAGGATAATAAAGACAATATTGAGTAATCCAAGAGGGGATTTTTTTTTCAGTGTCTCGTGGGATTCATCTTCCTGGAAAAAATATTCAATTGGAACTTGAGGAAGTAAAATGGACAGTATGAATATGATATAAATCAGTGATTGTTTCAGTCATGTACGTTATTTTATATACCAGGATATATGTTGCATACTCCTTAAATTTGGTTTGAATAAATCATTCTAACCTAGTTCATCATTAATGGATGGATGTTAATAATATAATTATGTATTTGAGTCATAATAAGGACATGTTCGAATAATATTGAGGAGAGGAGGAAATAATCATTAGACTATATGTAAATACTAGCATCCAAATATACTAGGATGATTTGAAATCAATGGTGAGGTACAACATTACTCCCAATAGATGTCCAATGAGATGGATTCTCTGAAAGAATGTTATGGTTTCTATTTATACATAAGTATCTTAGTATATTATGGATTTTGGGGTACCTGTTGAAAAATTTTAGATATGTATAATTTTCAAACATCTTGATGTGGTACACAGATGTAATGACCATGTCAAAATCAATTGTGGAAAAAGTTAAGTGATGGATATTATTAAGGATATAAGGTTAAAATCGTGGATAAAGAAAATAAATTATAATAATTATCTATTGGGTTATTTTGTATTGAGTGGTGATGTTTTAGTGAGCTAAGAAACCCTGTAAGACCACATGGAAGAACACTAAACAAAATCCTTTACTTTTTTTAGGAAATATCCTCATCTGAGATGTAGAAAACTAAAATTACTTATGTGTTCTCTCTACTCCAGGGGAGATTCAACAAGATTTAGTTTCATATAACAAACTATAGGTACTCTAGATTACATGTATATTCATATAAGTGAATATTAATTAAAATATCATATTACATATCATTTTTAGTTCAACGTGAATTTAATTTATTAATTTTGTAGAGTATATAACATATTGATAAAGGTAATAATACTTCCCCTCCATGATGATAATGTTAAATTCCATAATTATATTTTTTTGAGCTATTTATATGGTTATATAACATTATATTATGGTTAATATAGTTTGTATAATGCAAAGTAAGAGTAATCATTAGTATATGAGACTCTATGTGATTATTCTTACATTTGATAGTCGTTATGTTGATCGATTATGAGAGTCAGCCATCCTATATGTATTCTTCATGTTTATTATTCATCAGGTGTTCTTATCTGCAATGGTTTGTAATGGTCCTTATCAAGTAAGATTATTATTATGGATTTTCATCACTCACCTACACATTATGAACCCATAAAAATATTTGATTTTTTCTTATGAACTAGGGTGTGTTTGGTGTATCCCTAATTGTATGTCATAAATAAATATATTGAGGACTAATTTTCACTTCATTATATATGAAATCTAACATTTAATTCATTTTTTTAAATCGAACCATCACAGTAGATTCCCTTAATATATTTTAAATGAAATTTTACATGATATTGTCAATGAAATAATTATAGAGTATATAGGTTGATGACAGAGTTGTGTAGCCTGGTTGATGAGATATTGAGAAAAATGCTCCATATTATACCATGATAACATTTATGTTCTTGTTGATGGGATGACATAAACTTATTTTAATCAGATTTATTTCACTCATTTATAGATTGTAATCATGTATTTTATGTAATAAATCATAATTACAATGAGAAGGAATATTATAGTTTCACATAGAAAGTGTTAAAATAATTTCAATTAAATTATATTTCAATTTTATTATTGGAATAAATATTATTCTTAAGAAAATGGAATAAATTTATTTAGGAATTATGAAAGAATAAATTAAAAAATATATATCTATATTAAATAAGTATGTTATATTTAATTATTAATTTTTTTAATAAATATAATTTTAATTTATTTGTGTATTTAAAATATTTCATGGATGTTTAGTGGACTATATTTTTGGTTTAAAATAAATATTAATTATCAATATGATTAAAATAATATTTAGCACAATTCATTTTAGAACACACTATGTGAAAATTATAATTTTATTTTTATTATATAGAATGGGGACATATAGTATTTACTATATATTTTTTGAACATTTTTTAAATTAAATAATATTTTAATACTAACAATATCTTTATAAAACGATACTAATGGACATTGTGTAGTTATAGATCAAAATGGAGAATCTTTTTGGAAAAACATCTCTAGGACACTCTTTGAAGACTGAAAAATGTTGCAGAGTTTTCCTCTATCCTCTACCCTCTCCAAAATGATAGCCAATGGAAAATTCTTTAAGACCAAAGGGGATAGTGCGGTGATCCAAATGAACAATGTAAGATGATAGAACTACCAAACTATCACCATATAATCCATCAATTTTCATTGATGAGAAAACATGCATGCATGTATCATCTCTAGTGGTATTCTATTCATGGATAATAAAAGACAAATGATGATAAATAAAAAGAATTTTACATTATGAAAAATCTCGTACATGAATGATCTCAAGACAATTTTATTTTTCTTCTGCTCAATTTAAATTTATTATAAATATAATTTGCAAATTATCTTCCCATGGTCATGATGTATTTATCTGTTTATATTATTTGGTAAAGTTAATTTTCCATGATGTTATTTTCATGTATTGTATGTGAATTATCAATGAAATCTCACATTATTTTTATCTATATTGTTCCCAATGATAACTTCCGGAATAGCCAAGACTATCACCATTACCATCATTAACAATAAAAAATAATAAGTCTAAATATATAAGGTTACATGGGATATTATAGAGTTTTTTCTAGGAAGAATAGAAAACATATACAAAAAATACAAGAAGACATTGATTTGAAAACATCTGTGTTTTTAAATAATTAATGTTTTGTACTTCACAGTAATGAGATTCCACATCTGCCTTCACTCATAAATGATTCATTAAGATAAAAAAGATATATCCCAACAAAATATATCATATATGGTATATCTATGGATTAAAATAATCATCAATCACTTGTTCATGACTCTCTCCTCTCACATAAATATACTAGTTTCAAACTAGGAAAATTGATATGGGGGAAGATATATTATTTATAGGAGGAGAATTTATAGGAAGAAATAACACAAGAAAACCCATTTTAGTCAACATCAGAAGGGTTAGGGCCTTTAAAAATAGTCCTCAAGAAATTACTAGGTAACTATTCATGTAATCATGTGTGACTTAACTCATGAGTAAACAATATAAGGTTTTAATGGATTTTAATCAATCATATATACACATAACACATCATTACATCAATTCTCAATTTGATAATGAATGAGTATGCATATGACTAATCTTAATATTAAAATGATAATATTTGATTGGATGTACCAGGATACAAATGTATCCATGAATTATGATATTCATTTATCAAGGAATAAAATATGGCATAAAATAAATCATGTTGTACTATATCAAATGTTTATATCATTCAATGCAATATGTGTAATTTATTGAATATCATCGTTAGTATCCCTCTTTCACTAAACCCATATATAATTATTAAAAATTCAAATTATATTATATTATATTAAACAAAATCGGTAACCAAATACTAAATCTTATTCTTTTAATTTATTAAAAACTAATTGATATAAATATTTAACATCATGGTGTAAAATATCTTATGAAATTCCTTTTCAATACTAATAAAAAATTCATTTTGAATAAAATCTAAATAAATTCATACTTTCTTGTTATGTAAAACTCATTCTCAAATATATCAATTAAAATATGAAACTCCATTGTCCTTTGTAACATTTTCCATAAAATTGAATTCAAAAATATAAGAAAATAAAATATTTTAGAAAATAATTATGGTTATTCAACCTATAAAATGTGTCATTCATGATCTTCATCAACCACATGCACCTCTACACATATTTTCAACTATTTTATAATATGAAATCATGTTGTTTCTTATGATCCATTTTTAATGAAAATGAGTTTGAATGAGACATGGAGTATTTCAATCCCATATAATATCTACATATGTTCTGAATTATTCCATTTATATAATGATTGGGATAGTGACTATATCACATATATTTGATCATTTTGGGTGATAAGTTCATATTTCCCACCCGGAGAAAAAATCATATCATTACTACTATATTGGAATGGGTGTACACATCCTTATTTTATATATATTGATGGCTTGTATATTATATCCATTATACAAGATTAAAAATATCGTCCTAATTAATCTCTAATGGACAACATAACAAAATTCATACCCAACCACCCAAAATTATATATTCATTAATGATTATGTATCATTTTTTTAATATATTAATTATCTCATGATAGGAATCCCTATAATCTGATGTATGGAAAATATCAAATAAGAAATATTTCCCAATAATATCACTATTTCATTGTGTACGACACTCTAGAGGTATATAATTAGTGGGTAATATTGTATAGAAAACTAAATTAATGGAATAAATGTTTATTTCATAACTATATTAAATAATCCTACCCATAATAACCTTAACATTTCATCAAAACATTTAAAATCCTATGATAAAAATAAGATAGACATAACTAAAAGTCATATTATGATATGCCAATTATTATATAAATTTATCATACATATCATTATTTATATATACTAATTTCCTATTAATGTATGATAATGTTGGGATTTTATTTCATATAACATGACTCATTTTATATTATTTCTTTATTTGAATGTTTTTATGAAAAGCATACTTACGCAGTAGGTTTGTGATATCATATTTCATAAACATATAGTCCATCATTATGTTTTTATCACATTCAAGACATTGTTATGCTCATTATTTATTTAGGAAATTCCAATCACATATCCATGTGCATATATAAATACTCCCCCAAAAAATCATTTGAGAAATCCATCGAAAAACAATAAAATTTTGAATAATAAAAATAAATTGGAAATTTAATCCAAATGTTCAACTCTTTGAACAAATTATTCAAATTTCGTAACTACAAACATCAAATGTTTCAATTTAAATAAATTTTACAATCTTTATAAATTTATTTTTATGTTTATAATCATTATCAGTTGTGAGAAATATTCCAAATAGATTTTTTCCCTAGAAATAATTGTTTATAATTATGTAACTAGTTAACATTTTTGTACCCCAACACATCTTAATACACTTTTGGACATTATATTTCAATAAAAATGAATTATTACTAGAATAATTTTTTATTTTTTACCTTTACACTACTCATATTTGAATTCATACTCGTAAAAGTCTCTTAGAGACTATATTATTTCAACAAAATATTTCTATGAAACACAAGTTCTTTCTTGTTTATGAAATACATATTATATTCTTAATGGTTGTATTTAACAAAAAACAATTATTACTATATCACATATGGTATGGTATTCTATGAATGACAATAGTTTGAGGGGAGAATATTATTATTAAAAATATTACATTTGTGTCTGGTGGAATAAAAACTCTGAATATATTAACAGACAAGTGTATTAAAACATGTATATTATATGGACTTTTTTATCAATTATTTTGATTTAAACAAGATTTAGAACATGATGAAGAAAAAAAATTATCTAAACCATCATATCTTATTTCTATTGATAGATAATCATTAATGAGAAAATTAATATATAATATAAGTGAAAATAGAATATTATACATAATAATTTAATTTTTTTATTGTAAGAATGATATATATTATTTTAAATTGTAATTTATGATGAATTTATTCCTAGGTTATTCACATTAATGAAAAATATATTATTTTTAAATTATATCATTGATCGTGAACTCATGTATACTTACATAATTTTTAAAATATACAAAAGGTATCAAATACCAATAAAAACCAAAGCATTGGTCCTCACTATAATGATACATGACCTGGATATTCCATAGTATTTTCAAAATATCTATATATATTCAATGAAATCCCATATTATAAAATCATAACCCACCTTTATTTATTTCACCTTTTGGAATTGTTATCATTGAATAAAAACTAAAAGGAATAGTGTTGAACAATTAAATTGACTTTTGTAATTCTTATTTTAACATTTACCCTTTTGTAATATCTATGTCACCTCAAAACATAACCATCACATACCAAAATAATATTTTATCAAAAAACTAATAAAACTAGGTAAATGTTTATTTGATATATTCATATTAATTGATCAGATCCAATAATAAAACAAGAATAAATTCCATAACCATAATGTTACATAATTAATCCAATGGAGAATTATTTGTAGAAACATAAAAATTTATAGTTTTAACTGTAAATGTTTGTTACTCACTGGGGGTATATTAAATAATATAAAATCACCTTTTTTATTTAAGATCTTTTTTGAATTCTTTATATGAGTCTAATAATTTAGTTACAGAAAGAAACTTCTATTCCATAATATATCACAATTTTTGGTTTGATTATATTAATTTCATTTATATATATAATATGATTCAATCTAATGATTATCATGTTTTATATGGTTTTAATAAGGATTTTTATTACATGGTATCCCACTAATATTATAACTATATTGAAAATCTCCTAATCATTTAACAAAAAATGACCCATATATTATAAATATTAGGGTCGCATAAGAATATCTCCCTTAAGTTATCCATGGAGGTAATCTCTTATCCCTATCATATAATATTTGAAACAGGGATAGTTGAGCGGATAACAATTTATCAAATCTGACAATATGGACAAACAAAACTCTACTCCATCATTAAAAAAATCATATTACCGTATCTGGGATAAGTGTTAAATAATTAAACTATCAATTATGGGAACCCAATACTGTTATGGTAACATATTTCATAATTTACAAACACAACATAGTCTAGTAGCACCCAAATCTATCATGAACACACCTTTTGGATGTACAACATCTTTAAAAGTGTCCAGTTTGGTATGAATTTATAACTTAATATTTTTATGTGTCATTTAAGAAAACTACATTATCTCATGTAATTTCCTTTATGTATGCATTATTTCAATAATTTAATTTATTATAATATTACATCATATCAATATAAAAAACAATATTAATGTGTAATACATTTTAAAACTCTGAAACAAGTCAAATAAGAATTTTAACACATTATAATGAGTTTCTATATAAAATATGTTATATATTTCATTTTATGGAAGTAACATTGAATATATTATATTTAATGAAATATTAAAATTGTATGTTCCAGGTCATTTATGTAATTAATTTAAATAATTTAAATATAAATTATTTATTATTGTATAATCCTTAATAATATCAATTATAAACAATCCAATCCATACTTTTTAAATAATTTCTTCAAATAAGTAAATTTATTTCAAAAAATGAAATTTAAATTATGTAAAATCCATATTTTAAAAACCATATTTTGAAATATTTTTCCTTATATTTTAATTTATGAACCATTAATAAATTAGTATTCATATTACTCTATAAAATAATATATATATTATAATTCATTCTATATAACCGCAAAAAAATAATATTTTGTATCATGAAGTAATACTATGGGTAATTATTTAATAAAATTTTCACATTAATTTAATTATATAAATATAAAAAATTTACAAATCCATATTTTGTAATGTCATAAATAAATAAATAAATATTTCACTATATATTTTCTCACTAAATATAAACATTCTATAATTTATATAGATAAATGTTATTAAAATGGAAATTTTATTCTAGGTAAAGTTTATAGATTTTTCCCATTGTTATTAATCATCCATAATTAGTGATAAACCATAATTGTTTGAGATAAAATTGGTGCATGTGGATTGAATTGGATTTAAAAATTTTGATACTATACCATGACAAAAAAAACATATGGTTTTATATTAACTTAATGCCGCAATATCCTAGATAAGATTAAAACCATATGCATATGATCATAGGATATAAAATATATCACTGTATAAAAAATGGGACATACATTGTGTTTTGTGATTCCAAATTAGTGGTTGAGGAATGTGTAAGAATAATTCATCACATAATTTAATGTATCTATTCCAACTCCTATACCCTATAGTAATATATAATGAAACCCACCCTCTATGTTGATATGATTCTATATTTTTCAATAGCAAGATAAATTATGTTATTATCAATATTATTATTAAAAAAAATTGGTGTAAAACAATATTGATACCATTATTAGGATATCAGGGTTAAATAAAATCAATCAAGGTTGAGAAAATATAGTCCTATAAAACAAGAACACCATACATTAAACTAAAACTGAGTGAGATGTAAATTAATAATATTTATTTCCATACATCAATGAGATACCATATTTATCTTCATTAATATTATTTTTATGAAAATAAGTTACAGACATCAAAATGATATCCCCCATCCATGAAACATCCATTGAACTAATGAATTACCAATGTAAGGGTAATGACTCACTCATTTTACCCAATAATGTATAATATGACTGGGAAAATTGAGAATAAGGAAGATAGGTTTGGATAATGAGGATATAAATTTAGAGTAACTCAAATGAGAAGGAAACTCATTTTAGTGACCCATCAAAATGTGATTATCCTCGTTATGTAGACCTTGTGGCATTCACGGTCTAGCAATAAATTTACACATATGTTACATTACCCATTACTAAATCTAATATGGTTACAATGCGTTATAACCCATCGGCCTTGTACTGAGTTCTTATATGAATTATTTCGTAAAATCTTAATGAGATATTATAAGGAAGAACGAATTGAATATTAAAATTATAATATTAAAATAGTAATGATATTATATTAATTAATACATTATTAATGATATGCATTTATCATAGAATATACTATAACATAAAAAAACATGTCCTACTTCATAATATGCACATTTCAGACAATATTATATGATTACATTAGAGTATATCTATGATTCTTACCTTGAAAATATTTCTTCACTACCTATATAGTGATAAGTGTGACATATATACTGATTACGAAAGCCTAAATTATATATTCATAGAAAATGAGATCAATATGCACCAATGAAGATGGTTATTTATTATTACAGGATACAATATCTCTATTCACTATCATCCTAGAAATACAAACATGGTAGATGATGCTCTCAATAGAAAAGAACATGGTTCTTTATCCATGTTGGGGATTGAGAATTATTTTTTTATAATGGATATGAAAAGGATGGATTTGGAAACAATAAGGACAGGGAAAACTTTGTATCTTTCCCAAATGGTTTTCCAACCATCTATCCAAGAGAATATTTGGGAGGTAAAAAGGTATGATAAGGAGTTTGAAAATATAGTGAATGAATCATAAAAATATAAGATGTCCTAATTCCATATCTATTATGATGGTGTGATTCTATTTGGAAAATAGACTTTGTTTTCATTAATCACCCGAGATAAAGAATTAGCAATTTTAGAAATCACATAGCTCAAAATTCTCTATCCATCTTTGGAGTACCAAGATGTGCCATGATCTCAAAGAACACTTCTATTGGGACATCATGAAGAAGGAAATTATTGAGTATATAACATGGTTTGTGAATTGTCATCAAGTTAATGAAATGAAAAATAAGTGTAAAGGGATGATGAAACCCTCACATATATTGATGCGGAAATGGGAGAATGTCACTATGGAATTTTTCAACTATCTATTGAAGACATCAAATGGAAACAATGTCCTATTTGTTGTGGTGGGATGAATCACCTAGACTACCCACTATATCTCAATCCATAATTATTTATCACTTGAACAACATTCAATGATATATGGAGAGGAATTGGTGGGACTACAAGGGGTACCACTCTCAAGGGGCTCTAATCATGATCATAGGTTCACATATAAATTCAGGAGGGGTCTATAATATGATTTAAGTACAGAATTAAATTTCTAAATGACCTATCACCACCAAAACTACTGCCCTATATGAAATGAATATTCACATGCTTAGAGATATGTTATGATCCTGTTAATATGAATTACAAGGTGTATAAGATTAACCTATAGCATTTTTTTAGTTCATGTAAATAAATATCTTCCACTCATGTATTAACCTGTCTCCATATTAGTATTTTTATTGAATGAGATGTAAAACTCCAACCAGTTGGGATGCTGTTGGAGAAACAAAGCTACTTGGACCTGATCTGGTGAAAGGGATGGTATAGAAGGTCCAAGACATCTTCAATATCTATATTGACAAACATTATAGATACATGGAGTTATACATTTGAGATAAATTCATTCTTAGAATATCACAATGAAATAGATTAATGTGTTATGGAAATAAGGAGATTTTGTGAACAAGGTAAATTTTCCCATTTGATACCCTTGATCATATAGGAGAAGTGACTATCGAAATTCAAAGTCAATGAATATGGATCCTACTCATCATTTTTTAAACATATCACTCATGATGATGTAATTCATTTTTCCCTCAAGTGTACTAAACCCAAAGGTGGAACAACTATATGATGATCTATACGATAAAGAGAAACCAGTAATGATTCTCGACTAAAGAGACAAGGTTATACCAATAAGATAACCCACAATTTCAAAGTGTTCTGGAGGAATAATGAGTATGATGAAGTATATTAGGATCCATAGGAAGAAATTAAGGAGAAATACCCACACCAGTTTTTGTAAAACGAAATATAAAGGGTATAATATAAAATGGGGAATAATGTATTACCCAAAATTTTATTAATATAAATTTATCCACTATTATAACAATTTCATATAGTACATATCACCTAAAATATAATATATTCCATAATAAAAGGAATATAAATTATTAATTAGTTAAATAAGAATTCTTTCTAGATTATAAGCAACCAATACCGATGAAATAGTAACCTAACCATAGAAATAACATTCTAACCCTTATGAATAGTAATAAGTCCAATAGAAGAGTAAAATAACCATTAAATGTAATAATAATATTTGTTACTATTATTTGAAAAAAATTTATATAATTATATCAAATTATAAGCAAGTAAATATTTTAAAAATTATTAATTAAGGGTTGGTATTTTTTGGTAGTCATAAATATTTAATTGAAATTTTATGAATAATTTAATAATTATAAATATTTTTTTCAAAAAATGTAATTAATAATTAGTAATAGGTTGTATTATGAATTTAATAATATTTTATGAGACCTTAAGTAATTTTTAAAAGTTTTATAAAATCAGATATAATTTTAAAATTTTGTATTCTACAAGAAAATGTTGATTTCAATTAAAAAATAAATTAATCATATTTAGAAAATTATTTTCAAAAAATTTTGTTCATCTTCATATTCTACATTTTAGGAAATGGTTAGGGATAATATATGAATATTTTGTGAAGTACATGAATTTTTTGTGAATAGTGAAATGAAATAATTTACGATATATACACATTATAAAAAATAACAATTCACTGAGACATCATTGATGTGAGAACCAAAATCATGAACTATACTTCATTATTTTAATATATGATGATAATTCTAAAAGTATTCATTATTTTAATAAAAATAACAAAATAATGATTAAAATAGTGACAAAACAGACCTGTCCTACAATATAAATACCAACCTCACCCCCTCTTCTCCTCACACCTCGACATCATTAACCCTACACTAAATTCTACCCAATAGTCTTCCTTAGTACCCCCCAACATCGTGGAGCTCTTTTTCTCAGAATAAATCTATAACTTCTTCCATTAGGAGGTTCTTAAGGAGGATATATTTAAAAGGTAAAATCTTCTTCCATTTTCTTTTAATTTCATTTAATTTCGTTTTGTTTTATTATTCTATACTCAAGACCATTAATCCAAATTGAATGATATCTGAAACACCTTACATATAATAAAATCATATCATTCTAATGTAAGATCCATCAATAATACACTCCCACTCTATCTTTTATTCTAAAAATGAAATCGTGGCTCGTGATGTGCGAATTAATCGACATCGTGTGCAATGCACATTGGTTTTACATAAAAACAAACAGTGATTTTAATAACCACATTAAATGGATTAAAATAGATTTTAAATGTTATTTAATAACCCTTTTTATGTTTTGGAAATAATTTATAGAAATTACAAAAAATGATAAAAAAACAAGTTCATTATGATGGAAAAAACTCACCAAAATTAATTCAAAATGATCATCATTAACTTTTATCTATTGAATCATCCTCCTGAGATATAACCTGCCAGGACCCGTCCCCCGAGCCTGTGTTGTAACTACACAAAGCTCGCCTTCCATAAGCTAGGGGCTGGTGACTACAAACAAAGGCGGAATTCCCTAAAACTAGGAAGGCATTACCTTTATAACCATAAACAAACACAAAATAGTACAAGATGGAAGAAAAACAATAAGTAAAACTATATACAAATAGGGGTGCTAAAAATTAAAGGGGCTAGAAATATAAGCCCAAGTGTAAATTACAAGTAAAAATAAAGAAAACAAGTATAAATGATGAAAATTAAAATAGCTAATGGGTTGTTCTAAAGGGTTCCTACTTGAAGGTAGGTATAGATAGTCTCCTCAAAACGCCACGTTGATCAGTCTCCTCCGTGTACTGACTCATCGTATGGTCCTCCTCCGGGTACCATCCAGTACTGGTACTCTGATCCTCATTCAGTGATATCTGTCATCTGCAACCACCACAAAATGGTGCCGACATGGCCCGTGCAGGGGAGAGTATAATGATACTCGGTGGGGACCGTAAGACCCTCATGCTCACACATAAAACCAACAAGGATAAACAACAATAACTGAATCAACATATAACCAATTCTTAGGTATACGCCCATACATATACCTAAGTTATGAAGTAACCCATCTCAATAATAAGGTATTATCAATAGTTACACACTCAAATCAAATAGGTATACAACTTATGTAGAGAGATAGAGATGATCAGAAGTAGAAACTAAATCATCTAGGATGTCAAAACAACACAGGATCCAGGACTAGCATATAGAACTGTTGGACCAACACATGATCCCGGAATAGTAGTCGAAGTTGTCGAAACCAGACAGGATCTAGGACCAGCAGATAAGACTATCTGACCAACACATGATCTAGTAACAGTAGTCGAAGTTGTCGGACCCACACAAGTTCCAGAACCAACAGATAGAATTGTAATACCAACACATGATCTAGGAACAGTAGTCGAAGAAAATCTAGCCACATGGTTTACACAATTAATGCTTAGTTCCGGGAGGTTCTTCACTTCAATCCAAGAATCGATACTTCAACTACCACAATTTTCCATGAAAATGTATCCCCATGGTCTTCCACGTCATAGGGGTATCAACGTAACAGACGGCCCATAAATCAGACACCTGGTCTGTGAGTTATTAACCTTTTAGTCTCTGAAGCCAAGTTGGATTTGTGTACGCTCCAACCTGGACATATCTCAAATATAACACGAAATCCAGTGGGGTATGCTCAAAGGGACCATTTCTTTTGAAATAATACAAGTGACGCTGATGGTTCATCAAATAGACATATGCTGCCAATGTTATGGCCAGAGGAAGTAAAGTGTTGGTAATGGGCATGTGCCCTGTCTGACCCGGTCGGACCGACTCGGCCCAAAACATAATGAATCATCTTGGTCTGGGTTAACCTGGACCAACCCGGTGGGTCTGATCCAGCCCTTTGTGTGGGTCCATCCATTAGGTTCAACCCGGTCTGCTAGGCTCGACCCACTGGATTGGGAATGCGGTTCAGCCCGGAGGCCAACGTGTAGGCGGCTCGGCCTGATGTCAAATTCTATTTTGGAAAGGGCCTCATGGGTTGAAGCTCGGATACTCATCCATGGAGGGCTTGGATCAGCGACTCGGCCTGGTAGGGTGTGCCTCGATTCAGTAGGTTGAAGGCCAGGCCACGCAGGGTGCGTGCAGGACGCGAGCAGGGTGTGCGGGGTGCAGGCAGCCTGGCTGGACACCGGGCAGGGTGTGCGGGTGCTGGGCAGGGCGTGGGCAGGCCAACTGCGAGCTAGGCAGGGTGAGTGGGGTGTCGAGTAGTGTGTGGGGCGCGCGGGAGGCCGCGGGCAGGGCCCCGATGGGCCGTGGGCAGGCCGCATGAGGTCATGTCATGGTCAGGCGGCGTGGGGCGCAGCGGTGCACGGGTAGGGTGCCTAGAGGGCACTAGGCTGGCCATGGGGCAGGGCACAGGTAAGCCTCTGGAAGTCTGGTTTGGCCCAGCTCGGGTCGGTGGTGTTCGGATGGGAGCATCGATGCACCGCATGGGTGGTACGATTCATGAAGGCCATGGGTAGAATGGCCATCGCTGATGCCTCCTTCATTGTCATCGCCTCATCACCATGTTGAATAAACATCACGAATGATCGGTGAAGGGAGCCGGGCCATGTTAGTTTCCCTTACACCCTCCATTTTTAGAGGTGATAGAAAAATTCTCATCAAGAGAAGAGATGGTCAACAATTCACCTGCAACAATTCCTTTACAACCGTTGAAGGAGATATGTTAAAGGAATATCAACATGTAATAAACCCCCTACATTTTGATTATCGGTCGTTCGTCATTTTTTGATAGTATTGCGGAATTAGATGAAGAAGTTCTTCATTCATCGCATACGCAAATCACACTTCCACTCTCGAATTCACATGATGGTTGTGGAAGTGGTTCCACGTCGGTAGATGTTCGGGAAATAAGTCGAATAGAATCAGCGTTCTTCGTTGGCGGAGCATTCTTCAATCATTATTGGGAGCATTTCTCCCTAGATTTCCTCCTCCCAAGATCCACCAGATGCCAAATGGGAATAATAGAAGAATGGATTTTCTATTATTTTGTTGGCACAACAATTCAAATCGGAATTAATTATTCAATATGTCTCCCCATAATTAATTCACGAGAGTTATCATGTATTAATTAGGCGATATATGAAAAAATTAAAAGATAGGGGAGGTGACGTGGCACTACCTCATTAATGAGGGAGAGTTGAGAGTTTTTCTCCACATTAATCTGGAGTTTAAGGTGTTAAGAGCTTAGGTGGTCCCCACCACATTAATCCTCTCATTATAGGTTGAGTTCGGGTGGCCCCCACCACTATAACCTCTCATGTGAGGTTAAGGTGCGGTGCCCCCACCTCTAACTCCCTTGAGGATGTTTAAACCATCCATCCTCCACATGGAGGCTAAAATAAAATAAACTGTTAGATCACTTTATTTTATTAATTTTTTTATGAAAACCCAAAATCTGACATTTACTATCGACCAACTTCCATTGAGGTGAAAGACTCTTTAATAGAATATCGGCGCTACGAGTTCAATGGTGCCCTTGGATTTACGTTCTGAGCAACAGTTCAAAAGTTATAAAATCTCACTCGTACATTTACTGAGCATACCCAAACAAAACATTAGAAATTGATTCTGGGAACAACGGGCCTCAGAATCATGTTCCGTAAACTTCGGTGGACTCATAAAATTCTCATGTATTTAAGAAAACAATTTCCATGGACTTTCTATGTCATTACATTCTCCCCACCTCAAGGATATACATCCCCATATGCTACAACTCAAACTGAGGGATCATATTGGGATAATGAGCATGCATGTGTGACCCCCGCTCCCAGGTGCTCTTTTGGAGGATCACATACTGCCAGTGAACGCGCACTAGAGGTATCAATCATCCACGTAGGACCCGCTTTTATTGATCCTCAATCTCCACTAGAACCCCTGTGAATGTCTCCCCATCATCGTCGTCCAGCTCATTATGGTTGATGTTGTGGGATTGGTCGTGCACATATCTACTCAGCTGGGATACGTGGAAGACGTCGTGCATCTGATACAACTGAGATGGAAGAGCTAGCGGTAATCCACCTTGTTCACATTATTGAGGACCTGAAGATGTTCGATGAATCTCGAAGATAGCTTGTCGCCTCGGCAAAATCTCTATATACCTCATCGAGGTGAGACTTATAGAAAGATGTGGTCCCCATCCTCTAACTCCTGAGGTCTTTGTGTCATGTCTGCATACGACTACTGTCTGCTCTGTGAAGTCTTCATCCATTCCTATATGATCTGCACCTTCTCTGTGGTATCCCGTACTATCGCAGGTCCCACTAGTGCTGACTCACCTAGGTCATTCTAGCATAAGGGTGATCTATATGGTTGTCCGTAAAACGCTTCGAAAGGTTTGATACGTATTGTGTATTAATAGCTTTTGTTGTAGGAAAATTACACCAAATGTATAAGATCCTCCTAGATATGAATGAAATCAAGGACACAAGAACGCAGCATGTCCTCGAGGGTCTTTATGATCCTCTCAGTCTGGCCATCCATCTAAGGATGGAAGGTGGAGCTCAGGCAAAGCTGCGTCCCGAAAGCTTCCTGCAACCACTTCCATAGATTGTATGTAAACCATTCATCATGATTGGAGACAATAGAAGAAGGTACACCACGTAGAAACATAATCTGATGCACATAGTGGTGTCACAAGCTCTCTACTGAGCCCTACTCCCTGATCGGTAGAACGTGGGATGACTTGGTGGGATGGTCGACAATCACCCAAATAGAGTCATGACCCCTGAATGTACGTGGATGCCCCATCCCAAAATCCATGGATATCAAATCCCACATCCACTCTGGGACCTCAAAGGAATGAACCATGTGTGTTGGTACCTGGTGATCCACCTTCACTTGCTGACAAGTGAGGAATTGTGAGACAAACTACGCTACTGACTTCTTCATACCTGACCACCAGTATTGTCATCAAAATTCCTGGTACATCTTCACGACTCCTGGATTTACCGCTAGAGGATATGTGTGGAACTCCTTCAACACATCCTCATGGTGTGACACTGATAACATGGAACATACTCTGAAGAGGATAAAGTGCTCCCCACCTTCAAAAAATTCTATCAGGTGACTAGCCTGTGGATATCTGAGCACGTCTTGTCTCATAGTTAGCGTCTACATGCTGTGCTTCCCTGAATATCCGAACGAGTAGGGGGTGACCATAAGATACTATAGGAATTAAACTCCATATCTATACACAAAAAATATATATAAATCATCCATCTACTCTATCGCATCTCCTCACAGCTGTATACTAGTGATCCTTTTGGGGGCATTCGCAATAATTTTCCCCTTCCCAGGAGTATAGAATATCTCAAAGTAATAGTCCTGGCGGAACTCAAGCGATCGTCGTTGTCTTAGGTTTAGTTCCTTATGAGAGAATATATACCTGATACTCTTGTTATTAGATCAAACTATGAAATGCTCACCCATCAGATAGTGTTGCCACATCTTCAAGGCGAAGACCATTACTGCTAACTCCATGTCATGGGTAGCATAGTTCATCACATGTTGTCTTAGCTAGTGAGAACCATAAGTGATCACCACTCACTCCTACATCAAGAGACACCCTATTCATGTCCCTGATGTGTCGCAGTAATCTACGTACCCTACACCTTCCTCTGGAAGCCACAATATGGGGGAACTTCTCAGTCATTTCCTCAGCTCGTAAAAGCCCTACTAGCATATATCCGACCTTACAAAGGGTTTCCCCTTCTTCTTAAAGGTTGATAGTGGCGGTGCAACTCTGGAGAAGTCTGTAACGAACACCTGATAGTAACTAGAAACACCTAAGAAACTCCATACCCCTATCACTCTCCCAGGTGTCTCCCAAGAAAGTGCCACCTCAATATTCACTAGATCCATTGCAATTCTAGCCTCCAAGATGACATGACCTAGAATGTGATCCTCTCAGATCAAGAACCGGAACATCAAGAGCTTACCATAAAGCTAGTGCTCTCAAAGTGTGTCCAGTTCTACCCGCATGTGGTAGGAATCCACCTCCTCGATAGTCGAGTGGATCAGTATGTCATCAATGAAGACTACGACAAAGTCATCGAGGTAAGGTAGGAAGATCATGTTCATGAGTCCCATGAACAATGCTGGAGCATTGGTTACACTGAAATGCATAACCAAGAAGTCATAGTGTCTATACCAACATCGAAAGGTTGTCTTCTGCACATCCTCAACTTGAACATTGATATGGTGATAGCCTGATCTAAGGTCTATTTTCGAGATCCATCTTGCTCCATTTAGCTGCTCAAAGTAGTCGTCAATCCTCGGGAGTGGTTACATGTTCTTCACGGTCAACTGGTTCAGGCGATGGTGGTCAAAACTAAGACTCAAGCTTACATACACCTTCTTGTAGAACAGAATCAGGGCTACCCATGAAGAAACACTGGGCCGGATAAAACTTCCCCTGGAAGACCTCCAAATATACCCACAGCTCACGATGCTCAGCGGGAGCAATCCGATATGCTGGAGTAGATATTGATGTCATCCTAGGGTAAAATTCAATGCGGAAATCCACCTCTATACGAGGAGGTAGACCTGGGAAATCATAAGGGAAATCATCCATGTACTGGTCATACACTACAGGACTGGTCAGTCTCTCCACATCAACTCTTCCGAGGATAAGGCAAGCCATCTAATGAGTGATCGGCTATAACCTCCTCCGAGTAAGTCTGTCATATGCTGCAAAGGGTCCCTTATTGCCAGTGAAGGTGAACCTGGTCCCATCCGTGCGAACACACCACACATTTCACCTAATACAGTCTATCTATGCGTGGACTAAAGATAACAATTCCATACCAAAAATGACGTCGTACGGCCTCGACGCTGCTACTAGGATATCCTAGATGAAGCACTCGCCTCATAGAGTAATCTCGCACTACAGTCACCTGTGTGTAATTGTCTAATCAGCAATTATAGGAGTCCCAAGATGTAAGGATCGAACTAACTGCTCCTTTGGAATATCTGAGCTCTGATCAACCGAAGTGTAAATGAATGAGTGATTGGAACTTGTGTCTATAAAAACTATAGCTACGGTGGAATAGACATATATCATGCCTCGTATCATCTCCAGAGTACCGTGATCATAGGCCTTAGTTTCCTGAATCTGAGCTCTCCCCTATCCACCTGTTCCCCATGGTTAGGGTGGACCTCCTGGTGGTGGTGGTGGAAACACCTCTAAACGTCATCCATCACCAGCTACACGGCCGTCTCCTCTGCCACATCTTCAGGCTACCTGCGGACCGCCTTGATCAAATTTATGTCATTTCATGGGCGGTCCTTCAACCGTCTGCTAATTGTATGCACGAATTGTCAGATAGTCACGATCCATATGAATATGCATGCCACATAAGTTACACTGTCGCTCTAGGCATGACTGAATATGTCCTGTGTTCCCCACACAACTGAACCTGTATCCTAAGGGCATCCACCAGATGGTCTGGTCCACTTGGACCTCTGTTACATCTGTTTTCTGTCAGCTGCATAATAGTCTGATGCATGTCGAATATGAATGGGTCTTGCTAGTGGTGACTTCTCAGCAAGGAAACTCTCCATTGGGAGGGATCTCCATTACACCCCAATTTGCGTCAGGATATTGAGGGAGATCATTGAAGCCCGGATCTCCTGCATGAGTCCCTGCTAGAACATCATGTCCCTGATGAAAATGTCTCGTAATATATATGTGGAGTAGCGCAAGAGGTCTGTGAACCGTGATGAGTACTACCCAACCTCCATTCTACCCTATTGTAGAGGAATTAGCTCCTGTATCCGCATTACGCGAATAGTCTCTAGAAGAAACTCCACCCAAAACAGGATCTCGACGTCTAACCAGAGATGTGTCACCTCATCATTCACCTGGAGAATCAGGTTCCAATGTCTTCCTTTACTGTTTGTATAATTCCAATATCATGAATCACCATGAAGTCTTCTGGTGTCCCTACCAGTATGAAGACCCTAACCACAGCCTCAAACCAATCCTCAAATTCTTGCGGGTCCGTCTCACCCCTGAACCTAGGCATCCTCTGCCCCTTGTACTCATGTAATGCACTCAAGCGGCATCCGTTGTCTGCTGATAGTGTTGGTGGCATCAGTGGCCCTAATGGGAAGTGGTACCGCTGATGCCTTCGCAGTGTTGGGGCCATACACTGAGGCCTCCTCGCTTGGTGGGTTTCCATCTCTTACAACTCTCAAAACCCTAGTTGGATGTCTTTGTGGGGCCATCCTGAAATGATACAGTTGCTCCATGGTCAATAAGTTATGCCTAGAGAGATGACTCAAGATATCACAAATAAAACTCTTAAAAACACACATGTAATCAATGTTTTCATGTGGTGAGTTGGAAATTAGAAGTTGGGTTCCTAGTGTATCGATACGTCGGTCGCCCCACCAACAATGGATTCCCTGAACTAAAACCCACACTTAGTACAATTAAAACTATTGCTTCACACGAAATTTAAGTTCAGAGTACTGAGTTCTTCTGTACAATCGACTCCTCTGATATCAATTTGTCATGACATCTCCCCCAGAGCCCATACCGTAACTACCGCAATCATACCTTCCATAGTCCAGGGGCTAGAGACTATCAAAAAAGGCATAATTCCCTAAAACATTGATGGAATTACCATTATAATAGTAAAAAAACACAACAGAGTACATGTTGGAAGAAAAACACTATGTAAAATTGTATACAAAAAGGAGTGCTAAAAAGTATAGGGGCTAGAAATACAAGCCCAACAGTAAAGAACAAGTACAATTGAAGAAAACAAGTATAACTGAAGAAAAGTAAAATAGCTATTGGGTTGTCCTCTGGGGTTCCTACCTGCAGGGTCGGTATAGATAGTCTCCTCAACACTCTACAACCGTCAGTCTCTTCCGTGTACCGACTCGTTGTATGGTCCACCTCCAGGTACCATCCAGTACTGCTACTCTAATACTCAGTCATGAATGTCCGTCGTCTGCAACCAACACAATGAGTTGCGGGAATATCCTATGTAGGGGGGCTTGTAATGATACTTAGTAGGTACCCCAAGACCCTCAAGGTCATGCAAAAACCAACATGGATAATCTGTAAGTATGAAATCAACGGTTAACTAATACATAGGTATATGCCCATACATATACCTATATTATTAAGTAACCCATCAAAATCATGAGGTAAAGTCAAATGTTATTGACTCAGCACAATAGGTGGAAATCTTATGAGAGAGATAGATATGATTTTATGTAACCATAGAGTCATCTATGTTGTTGCATGCACCCAAGATCCAGGACCAGCTGATAGAACTATCGGACCAACACATGATCCAGGCACAGTAGTCAGAGCTGTCAGACCCACACATGATTCATGACTAGCAGATAGAACTCTCAAACCAACACATTATCCTAGAACAATATTCGAAGCTATCAAATCCACATAGGATCTAGGACTATCAGATAGAACTGCCAAACCAACAGATGCTCCAGGAATAGTAGTTGATGTGTAGCCTACCACATGGTTTCCACAATGCGAGCTTGATTCTAGGAAGGTCTGCTACTCATGCAAAGATCTCATACTCCTACTTCCACAATGTACTATGAAGAAGCATCCCAAAGGTCCTCCATGTCATAGGGGTCTCAATGAAAAAGAGGGCAGGATGATCAGATGCACAGTGTGTGAGTTATTAACCTTTTATATCTAGGGGCCTTGTTGGATTAGTTTATGTTCAAACCTGACCGCATCTCAAATATACCCCAAACTCTAGTGGGGTATCCTCAAAAGGACCGTCTCTTTTCAAGAATACATGCACCACTGATGTTTCGTCAAATGGGTATTCGATGCCAATGTTATGGCCAATGGAAGTAAAGGGTCGGAAATGGGCCTGGGCCCGGCTGGACCCGGTCAGACCGACTCGACCCAACCAAGACTGGGTCATCCAGTTCTGGGTCAACCCGAATAGACCTGGTTGGTCTGACCCAGCCTGTTGGGCCGGACAGTCTGTTAGGTTCAAATCAGTCTGCTGGGCCCAACCAAGCGGATTGCGAAGGCAGTTCGTCCTAGGGGACACCGTGTAGGCGGCTCGGAACAAAGGCCAGTGCTGGTTCAACCATCTCTGAGAGGGGTGCGGATTGGAGACTCGGATTGGGACAGAATGACTCAGTTCAAGAGGTCTATGGGTAGGTCGCGTAGGGCAAGGGCAGGGCACAGGCAGGGTGCACGGGGTACAGGCTGGCTGGCAAGGCCCCAGACGGGTCGGCTGGATGTCGGGCAGGGCATACGGGTGCCAGCCAGGTCGCGTGCAGGCCGGTGGGGCGATGGTAAGGGCAAATGGGTGCCAATAAGGGAACGTGGGGAGTCGGGCAGCACGTGGGGCGCGTAGGAGGCCACAGGTAGGGCGTCGACGAACTGTGGGTAGGCGGCACGAGGCACAGCGGTGCGCGGGAAGGCAGCGGGAAGGCGTTGCGGGACAAGATGACGCACGGGCAGGCCACAGGTAGGTGGCACTGGACACGGTGGCATGTAGGAAGGGATCCGGGAGGTCGCTGGGTTGGCTGCGGGTAGGATGGTTTGGTGAGGCTCTAGCTAGTAGTATTTGGCCGGGAGCATCGCTACGGCGCGGGGGCAATGCTATTCATGGACGTCATTGGTAGCACAACCTTCATCGTTTCCACCATCATCATCATCGCCTCATCGCCATATCGAAGATACATCACAAAATATCAGTAGAGGGAGTTGGGACATGTTGGTTTGGCCCACACCCTCTGCGTTTAGAGGTGATAGCAAAAGGTTCATCAAGGGAGAAGATGGTCAACAATTCACCAGGAACAATTCCTCTCCAATCATTGAAGGAGATAAGAAAAAATAATTTCATTATGTAATAAACCCCCTACCTTGTGATTATCGGTCCTTCATCATTTGTTGATAGTGTTGTGGAATAAGATGAGGAAGGTCTTCGTTCGTCACGTATGCCAAGCACTCTTTTACTCCCACATTCGCATGACGGTTGTGGAAGTGGTTGCAAGTCAGTAGATGTCCCGAGAAGATGTCGAAGAGAATCGGCTTTCTTCATCGGAGGAGCATTAATTGTTCTTCATTGGGATATTTTCTTCCAAGCATTCCTTCACCCATGCACCACCAAATTCCAAATTAAAATAATAGAGGAATGGTTTGTCTATTATTTTAACGGCACAACAATTCAAATTGGAATTAATGAATCAATACAACTCCCCCTAATTAATTTTCAAGAGTTGTAATGAATTAATTAGCAGATATTGGCACAATTAAAATCCAGGGGATGTGAAGAGGATCTTCTTTATTAGTGAGGGAGAGTTGAGAGGTTTTCTCTACTTTAATGTGGTGTTTAAGGGGTTAAGAACTCGGGTGGTCCCCCCCCCCCCCCCCCCCCGCATTAATCCTCTCATGAGAAGTTTTGTTTGGGTGGGCCCCACAACCATAACCTCTCATGGGAGGTTAAGGTGTGGTGGCCCCACCTCTAACTCCTTTGAGGGGGTTTTAACCACTCATCCTCCACATGCAGGATAAAATAAAATAAAGTGTAATCTCGCTTTATTTTAATAATTTTTTTATAAAAACCCAAAATCTAACTTTTACTCTCAACAAACTACCGTTGAGGTGAAAATCTCCTTAGGAGAATACTGGCACTGCGACTTCAACGGTGCCCTCAGATTTCAGTTCTAAGAACCAGTTCAAAAGTTCTAAAATCCTGCTCGATCTTTTTCTGAACATAACCAAAAAAACATTTGAAATTCATTCTGGGCACACCAGTACTTGGAATCATGCGCTGTAAATTTGCATGGACCTATAAAATTCCCATGTATTTAAGAAAATAATTTCCACGTAATTTCCAAGTATTAACATAACCAAATCCATTGTATGATCTTTTAAGATTCTGAAGGAACATTAATAACATATAATGAAATTTCTATATATTTATTCACTTTTTAAACAAACCTCCATTAATTTATAAATAGTTAATTGGTCATGAAAACTAAGATTAAGAACATACCTTAATGATTGGATTATACTCTATAACTCATAAAAAGTACCATAAAAGAACTTAATAAAACCATAAAGAATCATATTCATTTATAAAGTGTTTTATAATTGTTATTAAAAGAATCTAATATGGTTATAGATGATATTAATGTGAACGAATCTTTCAGACACAAGGTATGGGGAATTCTAAAACCCAACACTCTTTTATTGGGTTTTCCTTATTAAAATCCATTTTTAGTATGTATATTCCATATAAATAATTTCTCCATCACTATCATACCTTTTCTAGGATATAAATGTGTTTACAAGAGTTTATAACAAAAACAATGTCATCTAAAAGAACTCTTCCTTAAAAAATGCACTTCATGAGATTGTTTCTTCTTCACTCAATGTTGGTAATTTTTATATCTAGAATGTTATTCCCTATTTTTTTGGGAACCCAGATATTATGTCCATATTCTTTATAAATTGAAACTCATTCAATTCTATGGGATAATTTATATCCATGATTGATATATTTTCTATTAGGAATGCATGATTATCAAAATGATATGATGTGACAGGTGTGTCTAGAAATATATAGCACTTCAATTCATTGGGTAAGGTGAAGTATCTCATGAGGAAATGTAATATATGCATGGAAATGATCAAATATTTTTTAATAAATATGTTAGGTAGTTGGCCACTAAGACTTGATGTTTTATACTTATGCATTTTGACATTCCATGCTTTTATCTAATGCTTCCTCTCAGGAATATGACGACGATTTTATGATTACGCTCCTCCCATATTATATTGTTTCTTTCCCTAATATATCCACTTATAGGTATTTTCACTAAAACCAAATTGATGTATATTCTCTAGTGATTACATATAATATATAGAATTTGGGGTCCAATAAGAAGAAAGAGAAAAACAAAATAAATAAATGTTTTCATTTTATTTGTAAATGTAAAGTATGGTCCTAATTTTCCCAAGACACAAAAAATTTGGTTACTCACTGTGTTATGTTGTTATGTTTCTTCTATTTAAAATGATGTAATAGTAATGTAAGGGAATTTGGAGAAACTATAATATTTTATTGACCCATGATTTCAACTTGAGCATACCCATTTATATTTTCCAAGAAGACATATGAGAGCATGTGGTTGTGTATGGACTATCAGATCTTGAAATAGGTGATTGTGAATAACATGTATCCACTACTGAGCATTAATGACCAATTTGATTATCTAATTGGGGATTGATTGCTCTTGATGGTAGACCTTAGTTCAAGTGATCACTTGTTACTAATATGGGATGTGGATACAGCAAATGTGGCATTTGGATGTTTCTATAGTCATTATGAGTACTTGGCGATACTCTCAGAAGTAAAGAACACCCCCAAAAAAATTCATGTGAATAATGAACTATATCTTATATTCTTATATAGACCAGTTTGGGGTATTATTAATTAATAATATCCTTATGTACTTGAATCTGATGAGGAGAATCTGAAACACTTGTGGATAGTTCTAGATATACTCTATGAGCACCAGCTTTGTAGAAATCTCTCTTTGTGATAGTTCATGATTTTGGCCATACACTTTCTGGGACATGTAATCTCAACAAATGAAGTGATATTGGATCCATCCAAGGATGATGTTTTGTTAGAATGGGGTCTACCAAAGAGTGTGACATATGTGAAAATATTCCATGGTTTAGTAGGCTATTATCAGAGATTCATCACTTATTTTTTCAGGATATCCCATCCCTAACATCTTTCACTCAGAAGGGGAATCCTTTTATGTCGATGATGAGGATCCAGCGAGCTTGTTACTAGTTGAAGCAATTTTATACGTGTTCTCCCATCATGAGACATCCATAGGAGGGTGTCGATTATATAGTGTTTGGAGGTGAATTAGTAATGTGAAATGGTTGCGTTATGATGCATAGTCATGAAATGATTTGCAATGTTTAATTCTATTTTAAACCACATGATAATTACTAGATGACTGATGATCTTGAGATAGTAGTGGATGTATTCACATTGATAAGGTGGGGACACTACCTAATGGACGGGAGGTATATCCTCTACTCTGAATACAGGATTCTAAATTACATCATCTCTTATAAGTATCATAAGATGAGGTAGAGGTGATTACTAGTTTTCCACTAGGATTCTGATTTTCAATGTATCTATAGTTTGGGGAAGCAGAATGTGTTAGGAGATGATCTCAGCATGAGATCTTGCACATATTTATTGAATGAGGCATTAGAGCAGTTGGCATCATTGCAATTATCCTTTGTGTATGGAGATGGCTAATCTCCTCTTGAGTATATGGTATTCACCCATATTCTCTTTCATTGAGTCAGGGAGGCACACATGGGGATACTAACACCATGACCCCACATACTCTGATATCTAAAATGAATTATCATTAGTATTTTCAAAATGTGGGTAGTATTTCATTCATATTAGAGCACACATGATGGTACCAGTGATTTTATGGGATGTGGTTCTAATAAGGATCCATACATTCCATTTGGAGGTACATCAATGTGTGGTAAAAATGTAACAGGTCCTCTAACATCAGTGTTTTTTGGTAAGGGATTAAGAATGAAGTTGAAATTTTTTACTCTCAATGACTTACTTTTTAGTAAGTGAATGATTGGTACTAAGTTCCAATATGTTATTCTTAACCCCTTATGGTTCTAGAGAATACCATTAAGGTTTTGGAGGACATACTACATTCATTAATGTTGGTATTTACTTGTAGAATGGATAATTACCTACCACTAATGGATTTTTCTAAATTAATATATATTTTTCCATCATTGGTATGGCTCTATTCGTGGATTTGTTCAAGAAACCATGTAGGGTGCCCCATTGTTGAACTAACCTAGGATAGTTAGATCTAATGGGAATTGGGTTTATGTGAGTTATAATAGGGAATGTGTAGATCATCTAGGAGAATATGGAGACTCTATAGATCCCACCTAATTCTTATGTTGATAGACAAAAAAGGCCTTTGGAGTTTGTGTATGGAGACCATGTGTTCCAATGGGTTTCCTCATGTCATGGATTACAGAGACTTGGTGAGACTTAGCTCTACCTAGGTTGTTAGACTGAGTACAAGAAGTCGTCATCATGTCATAGATAAGGAGGTATGTGCATCACCTATCACATGTTATCTATTGGGGTGATTTGGACATCAAATATGGAGAGAACATTATTGAGTACCTGGTAGAGATTGAGGGTAATCAGGAGAGGATCCTAGGTGGGAAATTGATTCCATTAAAAATTCTATGTTGTCGGCACATGAGTCATCAAAATAGAACATGGGATCAAAAGATTCATATCATCCTAATTACCATCATCTTTTTCTGTAGCCATTAGTTTGGATTTTTAGGGACATGAATCCCCATGGTGAATATAATTTAATGTATCAAATATTCACGGCAATATTTTTTTGATTTTATATGTATTATTTTTGAGATCAAGATTCGAGATGGCGTGTGATTAAAATGCCTAATTTTCAATGAATGAATGAGTAATATATATAAAATTTATTTAATAGAACATCAACATCGTTTTTTGATAATGTGGAATAACATCTAAAAAAATTCATGTATCAAAAATCTAAGGGAATCGTGGAATTCAAAAATATTCGGATTACCCTTGGATTGAGTTAAAATTAGTCAGAATATGTCATTTGGAAAAATACATCGCAAGCACATAGATGAATAAAATAATCAAAAAACATATTTTATTTCAATTTATATTTAAGAATGAAATAATGAATTTTCAAATATTTAGTCATGATAGAATTATAAGGTTTTCTGCATAACCAAAGACACATTGGAGAGATATTCATGGAATTATCTCATACGAATGATGATAAGATCATGGATCGATGATCGAGGTACCTCAAATTTGATGGGATCTCACCATTGAATGCATTAAAACATCATTATTAATCAATGATTAGTCTGATTCAAGTTAGGTTGTGTGTTCGGATATTATTCTTCTTTGATCTTGATTTATACGATGAACGTGAATCAATCAATGAACATATTCATCTATGGTTTGATTATTTTATAGGAAGGGAATATTTATGGGGTTTTAGAAAGAGAAATTTTATGTATGAAAATTGATTATTATTAT
The DNA here is from genome assembly GCA_963277665.1 of Viscum album. Taxonomy (NCBI): domain Eukaryota; kingdom Viridiplantae; phylum Streptophyta; class Magnoliopsida; order Santalales; family Viscaceae; genus Viscum; species Viscum album. The sequence continues at coordinate 406,292,118 of OY728128.1, read as the reverse complement.
TATTTCTAACATAAATGTACTGATATTTACAAAAAGATTTATCTCTGTCTATTTATCTTAATTGGTTTTTTCTTTTCTCTCGTTTTCAATATACAATGCGTGCATTCTTTGTTTGGCCCGCAGCTTCACGCACCTTGAACGATAGATCATTATGCACCCATTTCAGGGAGAAATAATCTGATATCATAGATCTAGGTTCGTCATGACATGTTGGAGGTTATACAAAATAGATATAGTGATTCAAAAAATGTTGGATAGCATATTTTTTTCACCAGCATTCAATAATGAACTATAGGATTTTAGATATTTATATAATAATAATTTTTCATTTCCATTAAAATTTATGAATAAGATATTATTTTTTCATTAATGGAGATTAATTTTTAGATAGTATAATCAGCACACAACAACATGTTTCTTAGAAATCTTACGTAGTATACAACATTGAGTTATACCAAAAAATAATATATTATTATTATTATGCTAAATAGTACTAAACGCATAGCCATTGTATTAGTGGGAAAGAACAGAACTAACTAAAATACTATTATACATTTTGGTTAAATGTATTTATATTTATCAAATCAATTTTAGAAGCTTAGAATAATATTGAATATGATTTTAAGCATGAAATGCTCCAATATTCTAAAATATTTGTATTACCAACATTTGAAGGAAAAACATTTTTAAATATAGTTTTTTTCACCTTTATATGTTCAATTTGATAGAATAAAATATTTCTATATAATATGGACATCAAAATTTTCTTTGGATGATATTTTTGTGTTTTTTTGATTAATTTCATTTTTAAATTAATACTAAAAAATAATTCCTTTTAATCTAATTTATTTATATATTTAGATTGTATGTTTAATTTGTCTTAATGTGTAATTAGATTATATATTTATAATATAATACAATTTTTATCATTGGAAGTTATTTCACTATTAAATTTGACATAAACACATGTCAATATTTTGATAGATATTACTTTTTAAAAACCCATTTTTTCTGATTTTGACAACAAGAAATAATAATAAAATAATTATCTCAAATTCTGTGTTGTGAATTTTTTAAATTGGATTCCATATTCTAAATGAGGTGGAACAAATTATGTAAATAGGTATATTTAATTTTTTTACTTTATGAATATTAACATCAGTTATTATTTTATTTACCATGGTTAAAGGGTAAATCTTGTAAAGAAGGATAAAAAATAATATTATAATAACATAAAAATACCCTAAGACATTTCCAAATACTATTGGATGAGTTATATAATACCAATGGAATCCTTGAGTTGATTTTGGGACCTGATGAATCCACTGGGGAGTGATAATGATATTTTATAATAATTAATTTAAAATAAAGTGAAAAATAACATAAACATGTATTTTTTACAAAAAAAAATTTTCTATGGGGTAATATAAGTGGTATATTCAACTTTAAATATTCATTAGAAATATAAATTTTTTTTAAATCATGATATTTTATTTTTAATTTGTATACATTGAATAAAAAATATAATTATGACAATAAGATGATGTAGTGCTTGCTTAATTAATAATTGATTCAAATAAGTTATATTATAAATATAAATATAAATGTAATTTCATTATTTTAATTCCATACATTATTTTTATGATGTATATTTAAATATTATATTTGATTTAATTTTTTTTGTTGTAATAAATCATGTTTTTATGAATTTAAAAGAAAATTAAATACATTATAGTGTCAAAATTGACATAAATATGTTTTAAATCAAATACAATTTTATTAAATGATATAATAGTCATAAAAATAAAAAAACTCCCAAATAACTTATATAATTTTAAAATTTTCATTCATGTTCCAATTTTGGTTCTCTTGGAATTTTATAGTAACTATAGTAACCATATATTTTGAAAATGCAAGAATACATAGTATGGGTTATTGGTTTTAACTAATGGTTAAAGATAAAATATAAGGTTAATTTTCTGATGTAAACTTTTCAAAAACATAGTTTTTGAGATTTCATCATCCCGAATGTATCTTATAATTAAAAAAATTAGTTTGGGACCATTTGTAACTGAATATAATTTTATAATAAAATAATACTTCTAAACATTCCTAAATTACCCCTCCTCCCTCTTATAAATTGGAATCGCCTCTATCCATTTACTCACAACTCTCAAGAACTTTGGCTCATCCATTTTATTTTAAAATAATCTCCCAACAAACCTTATTTACTCTTTGAAGCATTATATTTTGCCGAAGGTAATTCAAGAAATCCTTTTGTCCCAAATCAAAAGATGTTACCCGATTTAGAGTTAACGTCTTCTATCAAGTTATAGTCCTTTATTTTACTTATACACTCCCTATTATAGTCTTATTCTATGATTACATAAAAAACCATAATCCTAAATATTATAATATTTTTTTATGATATGGATTTAATCTACTCTTACACACACCTCCATATAATCGATACAGACATATTGTTTCTCTATACGACGAACTACTACCTCATGAAATGATGATTGTTCAATTTTCTACAACCACTTCTCATGGTGTAAATTATGATGGAAATATATATATATATATAAAAGAGATGTTATATTTATATTTTCTCTATTCTTCGTTTATTTAATTTAATTCATACACTTATGCTTTCCACAATGTGTAAATATGATAATTTCATTTGAGGAATTGCGGACTACCACCCCCTAAAACTGATATGACTCATTCATACCATAAATGGAATGTATAATGGATTAAGATAATGAAATAGTGTAATGTATATGAAATATGATATTATAATGAATTATAATATACACATGTATCATATATTTTTCATTCCAATAAATATGGAAAAGAAATGAAAGTAGCATTAATGCATACGTACGGCTTACCATCTCCATTAAGGGTGCATTCCATGTATTATATCCAAATGTTAAGGAATATTCCAAATACATATATAATGGATATATTTATATATATACTTGATATATATGATACTTAAATCATGAATAATATTCTACTGATGATGGACATTTGACAATATGGACAATTTACATCAAAACCAGTTCATTTTCAACTCATGTACCGAATATCGACCAAATGACCTATGTGAACATAAATAGTTATATAATTTTCATATCATGATAATAAGTATTATAAAATTAATAATAAACATGAAAAATTTTCTTATTCAAGTATAAATTAACCTATGTTTGTTATTCAGGAATATAAATAATGAACGAGACAAGTCGGACTTAAGTAAAGGGCATCACATCTACCGATTTACTCACACCTCTCAAGCCCTTTATCTCGTCCAATTTCTTATCATATAATATTAAAAACCAATTATTTACTCCTAGAATCCATAACTTGGTTATAGGTAATTTCATGAAAGTCTTTTGGCTCCGAACAAAAAAAGTTACCTGATTTAGAGGTAAGGTCTTATCCCAAGTTTCTTTCATTTATTTTTCTTCTCTACTACCTATTATTTTATTGTTAATTGATTGCATAACAACACCATAAACAATATACTAGGAATTTATTTTGAGATGAAGTCAAACTATTCTTACACACACCTCAATCTAATAGATACGAACATATAGTTATTGTGTATGTCGAACTACTGCCTCACAAAATGATGATTGTTAAATTTTATCATAGCATCTATCATAGTGGAAATTATGATGGAAACATATTTACATATAATATAACTTATATTTATATTTTCTCTATGCTTATGTGTTTTTATTTAAATCATAGCATTATTCATTCCATAATGTGTAAACATCATAATTTCATTTGAGGAAGTGTAGACTACCGCACCCCCAAAGTGAAATTACTCGTGCCTGGCATACATGGAGCATATAAATGATGAAATTAACGAACATATGTAATGTATATTAATAATGAAATTATATTGGAATTAAAATATACATATGTTTCATTTAGTTTTAATTCTTTTAAATATGAAAAAGAAATGAATATAGAGTTCATGCAAACGTACAGTTTATCGTATCCATGAACGGTGCATTGCATTTCTAATCTCCAAATGTTATTGAATACTCTAAATACATATATAATGGAACAATATAAATTTATTATGAATATATATGTCACTTAAATCATGAATAAAATTCTACTGATGAAGTAATTTTGACTACATGTACAATTTACATCAAAAAATGTTAATTTTTGACTCACGTAACGAAAATCGAAAAAAGAACCGACATGAACATAAATAAATAATTATTTTTTTATTAAATGATAATAAGTTATATAAAATAAATTATAAACTCAAAAAAGTTTCTGAATAAATTATAAATTATCTTATGTTTTTTATTCAATAATATAATGAAGGAATGAGGCTTATCAGACACAAGGTAAGGGACATCGTCTCAATATCCTTTCGTTGAGGCATAATTTGGTTTATACATGATATTATCTTATATGTTGTATATTTATAAATTTTTTTTTAAATTTAATTCAATGGTTTTCAAAAGTAATTTTTTGTTTTACAATGAATTTTATAAGACAATAAAGGGAATATTTCTTCTTAACCTACGTGGTAACAATGACCATTCCACCGCCCTGAGTATTATTACATATTTGTATTCAATAACAATTCATAATTTTTTTAAAAAGAAAATAAATGACATATACACTTTTACATATATTGTTATTGAAAATGGTTTTGAAAAATCATTCATTATTTGAATATCTTGAAATGATATATTGTGATTGCAATGTGGAAATTTTATCATTCCATTATGATTATTTTTTCTGTTATGATTATGATATGGTTCTTAGGAATTATATATGTATATGGGTGGTTCCATGATAAAATTAGGGCATGTGTGCCCGAGATATATCTCCAATGCATTGGGTAATGTGATAGATGTAAACATAAATGTTTCTCCTAAGATATTTTTGGAATATATTATGATGGGTAATCCAAATGTAACTTCCTATATAGCTATAATGTACATAATGTAAGTAAGTTATGGATGAAACAATTTACCTTTATGATTTATTATTTCTATGTTTCATTCAAAACTATTATTACGTCCTGAGATAAGTTAAAGATATTATGTTTTATGAGTGAAACGTATGATATCGTTGTTTTTATGTATTGATGGACTGATGTTTTATTTATTTATTTTATAACCCTTAATGAGATTTTTATGCCTATACTATGTTTTTGAAATGTTTTTCATAGGGTATAAGGAAGGGTAATAGAAAGAAATAATTCAATAATATTTTTATGAAAACATGAATTGTTGTTTTATTTAATGAGTTTTATTATTTTGGATAAAAGTATTCACTTTGTAATTTTTTAGATGTAATGCAATAGTTATGGCCTAATTTTTTAAAACTCTAAACCTGACAAAGATCCTCAATGTGAAATTATTGATTTAACTCAATACTATGTAATGTTTAAGGCTGGGGCCTTATAGTTGGTTTTATAGGTCGGTTTGGAAAACATTAAGAGTTTGGATATTATTAAATTAAAATCAATAAATTATTTTTACTTCATGGAACAGTTGAAATGACATAGAATTTGAAGATTATTGTATTTCATCATCAAGGATACATTTGACAAAAATGATTTTTCATAGAGGAAACAAGGTATTTGATGTAGGATGGTATATATAGGGAAATAATCTTCCAAATCAACATCCTAATATGGTCAGAATCAGAATTGAATAGTTTTTGTAGGGATAACTCAGCTGACTCTAGTGATAAATGGTGTTTCTATTAATATATAATATATTCTTATATTCTAAAACTAAAGAGGATAATTAATTTCATTTAAGGATTGTATTTAAAACATTAAAATAAAATTAACTGTATTGTAAATTCAGTATGTGGGAGATTTGGTTACAAAAAAAAATTCATTCCTTGGTCATATTGTATATAAATATTGCATCAATGTTTATCCTACTAAAACAAAAGTTGGTAAATAATGGAAAAGACCCACAAATATAATTGAGATTCATAGTTTTCCCTGTTTAGAAGGTTATATACAGTGATGCTTCATTGAATAGAATTTGTTGTGTCCTAATAAATAATGATCAGGTAATTTCTTATGCTTCCCATCTGTTGATAAGTCACGAGTTAAATTACCCTCCACATAATTTGGAATTTGCTACTGTTTTTTATTTAAAAATTTGGTGGAATAATTTGTTTGATGTAAAGTGTGAAACATATAATGATCACAAAACATTTCAGTATATATTCACTCTAAATGAATTGAACATGAGGTATATAAGATGGATGAAATTTATTATGTATTATGATTTCACAATACATTACCATCCAGGAAACACAAATAAACTGGGTGATTCTTTGAGTAAAAAAAGTATTTCTACATTAACCGTGAATCATTTGGAATGACATCCTTTGGTTTTTTTGATTTTATTAATTATGTCATGTTATTTTTTGTTGAAGGGAATTACGATTATTTATTAGGTTGAAATGAAATCATCTTTATTAGAATGAATTAATAAATCAGAGAAAAAATACAGTGAGTTGTAGAAAAAGGAATAATTGGTTCATAAGGGTATGTTACCCGAATTATACAATGAGAAAGATTTTATTTTATGGTTTTGAAGGATATTATGTGTGTCTTTTAATTCATAGTTGAGGAAAGTGTTTTTAATTGAAACTCATAGTTCTCTGATTTTAGTTTATCCTGGAAGTAATAAAATGTTTAGAGTTGTTTCGATGTATTAATGGTGGGATTAAGTGAAAAGGGGTATTTTTGAATTTACTATGAAATTTTTTACTTATAAATATGTTAATATAGAATAGTAGATTCCAAAATGTTTGTTTCAGAATTATCCAATGCCAGAGTGTATGTGGTAATATGTTTCAATGGAGTCCGTAGTGGGACTACCGAAGACTTATTGATGTAACAATGAAATTTGGGTTATTGTCGACTTACTGACTAAATCTTCTCATTTTATTCCTATTATAGATACACATTATCTACATCAAATTTCTCGATTGTATATTAAAGATAATGGTAGGTTACATGGATTTCCACTATAAATTTTAACATATCATTATCCCATGTTCACTTATAACTTTTGGTAGGCTCCTCAGAAGTTATTGGGAAGTGAATTAAATTTTAGTAATTTTTTTTATCCTTAATCAGATGGCCAGTTAGAACAAACAATTTAGATCTTGGAATATATGCTACGTTCTTTTTCAATAGATTATAATGGATGTTTGGACCAAAATATTTATTTGGATGAGTTTTCTTATAATAATAGTTTTCATTCCATCTAAAAAATGGAACTATTTTAGTCATTATATATAAAGTGGTGTCGATCTCTAACATTTTATATAATGTGGGTGATAGGAAGTTGATGGTACTAGAATTTGTAAAATAGATGGAAGAAAAAGTTCAGATGATTCATAAGAACATAAGAATAGATCAGTGTATGCATTAAATTTATGCAGATAACCAAAGTAAGGATCATTATTTCTAGGTAGGTAATAATTTCGTTTTCAATGTTTCTCTTCGGAAAAGTGTGATGTGTTTTGGTAAAAAGTCAAAATTGAGTCTGAGGTTCATGGGACCCTATGAAATCCAAGAGAATGTTGGATCAGTTGCCTACATAGTGTCTTTAACTCAAAGTTTATCCTTGGTACACAATGTTTTTCTTGCATCATTGTTGAGAATGTATATGCTTGATCTATCTCATGTTTTGAGGCCTTAGGTAGTTCAGCAGGAAAATAATCTTTCAAACGAGGAACAACAAGTCCTTATTTTTTACGGTAGATAGAATACTTTGGAGAGTATATTAATTCATTAGGAAAAGGGTTGGTGAAAAATCCCTATGGTAGAAGACGAAATATTGGAATCTTAAAATGCTATGATGGATAATTTCCCCCACTTATATGATAAGTGAATATAATTGTGAAGACATAATTCCCTAAAGGGGGGAATGATGTAAGATCCTACTTATTTATGTAATAACACCATTTCATTTCTATTATTATATATGACTGGGATATTATTTTTAAATTAATGGGGATTATTTTTCTGATAGCATACTCGACACACAATATGGGGCCTCTTTGATATCCTACGTATCAAACAACATTTTGTTATACCGATAAATAATATAATAATATAGTTATTTGAAATGGCAGTTAATGCATAGTATTTGTATTGTTAAGAAAAAATATAAATAACTAAAATATGATAATATATGTTTGTTAAATGTCATTACATTTATCCAATAAATTTTAAAGGCTTAATGAAATAATGAATCTGATTTTAAGCATGAAATACTCTAATATTTTTAAAAGGTTATTTTACTGCCTTTTGAAGGAAAACCATTTTTAAATATATTTTTTTAACCTTTATATGTTAAATTTTACAAAATAAAATTATTATTTAGAAGCCGGACATCAAAATTTACTATGGATAAATGTTTTCTATTTCCTAATAAAGTTCATTTTTTATGGAATAGTTAAAAATACTATATTTTAATTCAAAACATCCATTCAATATAATTTAATTTTATAGATTGATTGTAATTTCTATTGTTTTTATTGTTTAAATGTATTATATTTTTATCATTTAATCCAATTATGGTCATTGGATTAAAGTTCACTTTAAAATTTGACATAAACATATGCTAATTTTTTGATATTTATTATTTCTTAGAAACCCGCTTTTTTATTTTGGCATTAGAAATTAATTTTAAATTAATTACTCGAAATTCTTTGATTTGAATTTGGAAAATTCGATTCCATATTTAGAATCAGGAGGCCAAATTTATATAAATAGGTACCATTTAATATTGTACATTATGATTAGTAACTTTAGTAATTATTTTATTTACTATGTTTAAAGGGTTAATCTAGAAAATATGGGTAAAAAATAATATTATAATAATATAATACTACTATAAAACAATTCCTAATTCTATTTTGCGAGATATTTATGTCCTAGGGCATCATTGGGTAAATTTTTGTACCCCATGGATCTACTGGGGAGTGATAATGATATTTTATAATAATTAATTTAAAATAAAGCGAAATATAACATAAACATGTATTATTTACTAATAAAAGTTTTATATAGGGTTATATAAGTGATATATTAAACGAAAAATATACATATAAAATATAAAACTATTTACTAAATCCTGATATTTTATTTATAATTTTTAGACATTAAAAAAATAAATTTAATTTTGTCATAATGATGACGTAGTGATTACATAATTAATAATGGATTTAAATAAATGGTATTATCAATATTAAAGAAATTTATATTTCAATATTTTGATCCCATAAAATAATTTTTTGAAATAAATGGGTTTGGTAACATTTTAAACATAAAACCATTTTATAAAAAATGAATACTTCAAAACATTCCTAACGTGCCCCTCCTCCCTCTAATTAGAGGTAATCACCTCTACTGATATACTCACACCTCTCAAGCCACATAGATCATCCAATTTTTACTAAAATTAGCTCACAAAATCTCTGCTTTACTCTTATAAGCCTTACATTTGGCATAAGTAAATTAAATAAATCCTTTAGGAATAGATAAATAAATTTACCCAATTTAGAGGTAACATCTTCTCAAAAATTACTTTATGTTATCTTCCTTCTACACTGCCTATTATATTATTATTCTATGATTATGTGATAGAAATAATATCCTAATTAATCAATGATTTTTCTAAGATATTGGTTCACACTACACATACACACCTCCATTTCATAGATATGAACATACAATTTCTATGTACGGCAAACCAATGTCTCACGAAACATTGATTGTTCAATTTTCTCCTACCACCTCTCATAGTGTACATTATGATGAAACTATATTTATATATGATATAAATTATATTTATATCATCTATATCCTTTTATTTTTATTTAAATCATAACGTTATACATTTTATAATGTGTAAATATTATAATTTCATTTGAGCGTGTGAGGACTACCGCCCTCTCAAAGGGATATGAATTGTTCATGCCATTAATTGAATGTATAAAACATGGTTTTAATAAACTTATTTAAAATATTTACAATATCGTATTTTATTGAAATTATAATATACCTATGAATCATTTAATTTTCATTATTTTAAATATGAAAAAGAAATGAAAGTAGCATTCATGCGTAAATACACCTTACCATCTCTATGGAAGGTAAATTTCATTTATTATCTCCAAATGTTGTAGAATATTCTTAATACATATATACTGGATGTCAATATGTATATACTAGATATATATTATACTCAAATCATGAATAATATTCTACTGATGATTGACTTTTTTCTATATGGACTATTTACAACCAAACAAGCTCATTTTTTAATTATGTACATAATATCGAAAAAATTACAAATATAAACATAAATAATTATATTATTTTAATAACATGATAATAAATATTTTAAAATGAATAATAATCATCAAAAATTATTTTAATCAATTATAAATTAACCTATGTTTGTTATTCAGGAATATAAAGAATAAACGAGAAAAGTCAGACTCAATGCAAGGGCATCACCTCTATCTATTTACTAACAACACTAAAGCCACTTATATCATCCAATTCCTATTTAAAAATGATACTAAAATCCCTCATTTATTCATATAATCCTTACCATGGGTATATGGATATTCAATAATGAATTTTGGCTCAAAATAGTAGAAGTTACCTGATATAGAGGTAACGTCTTCTCTCAAGTTCATTTGTGTTATTTTCCTTATCCACTACATATTATATTGTAATTATTTGATAACATAACAACACCAACACCCTTAATATACTATGATGTTGTAATGAAATTATTATAACTACACTTACACTCACCTTCATCTAATGTATATGAACATATTGTTTCTTTGTACAACGAAATACTTCCCTACAAAAATAGGATTGTTCAGTTTTCTCCTACCACCTCTTAGGGTGGACATTATGATGGAACTATATTTATATATGATATATATATATTATATTTATATTTTCTCTATTCTTATTTATATATATATATATAACCTTTATGATTTCCATAATTTGTAAATACGATAATATTATTTGAGGATGTGCGGACTACCGCCCCCTCAAAGTGATATGACTCATTAATACCATACATGGAACATATAAAGGATTGAGTTAATGAACATATATAATGGATATAAAATATGATATTATACTTTATTAATAATGTTCCAGTAATGATACAATTTTTACTTTATGAACAATTTACATCAAAACAAGTTCAATTTCGACTCACATACCAAATATCGACAAAATAACCGATATAAACTTAGATGATTATGTAATTATAATAACATGATAATAAGTCATTTGAAATTAATAATAAACTTGAAAATGGTTCTGAATAATTTATATATTAATATACCTTTTTTATTTAAGAATATAAATAATGAACAAGACAAGTTAGAATCAAAATAAGGGATAACATCTCAATATCCTTTCATTGAGGCATATTTGGGTGTATACATGACCTTGTTTTATACAATGTATAACAATACCATTTTTCTTTTAATTTCATTCAGAATCTTTGTTTTATGAATAATTTTACTATAAGAGAAATGGAATGGATGTTTTTATCATAAACAGTGCCAATTACATTTCATCACCGCGAGTGTTATTTGATATTTGGATTCATTAACAAGTCGTAGCATTTTTAAAAGTAAAATTAATACCATATTCCATTTTTTATGTTTTTTCTTATTGAAAATTGATTTTAGAGAGCATTTTTTATTTCAGTATCTTGAAATCATATATTTTTTTTACAATGTAGAAATTTTATCTTTCCATTATGCTTGTTTTATGTGTCATTATTGTGTTATGGTTCCAGGTAATTATTTACGTACATGGGTTATAATGTGAGAAACCAAGGAATGGTGAGCCTAATATAGCTCTCCAATGTAGTGGGTAATGTTATAGAGGATACATTAATGTTTCTCCTATGAGATTTAGGGAATATACTATGATGGGTATTCTAAAGGTAACTCCCTACGTAATTATGAAAGCTACAACGTAAGTATGTTATGGATTCCATAAGATAACTCTATGATTTATTATTTCTAGGTGTTATTCATAATATTCTGATTTAATGAGATATGTTAAAGATATTATGTTTTATGAGTGAAAATAATGATTTTATTGATTCTTATGTAATGATGGACTAATGTTTCATTCCCTTATTTTATAATCATTACTGAGTTTTTTATTCACATCCCATGTCTTCTGAAACATTATTCATAGATTATAAGGAAGGGAAATAGAAAGGAATAATTCAAGAATATTTTTAACAAGAAAATAATATTTTTTTAATGTGTTTTATTATTTTGAAAAAACTAGATAGAGTAAAGTGTCTACATTGTAATTTTTGAGATGTCATGTAATAGTTATGGCCAAATTTTCTAAAATTATAATCCCATAGAGATCTTCATTGATGAATTATTAACTTAATAGAAGATTATGTATTGTTTATGTGTGGGGCCTTACATCTGGAATCAAAGTTCAGTATATAAAAATTTTGGAGTTAGGAAACTGTTGAATTAATATACAAATTTGTTTTACTTTATCGTAAAATTTAAATGATTTAGAATTGGATGATTTCCATTTTGATTTAATATATTATTTTTTTCATAATTTTTTTTTGTATATGAAATAGGGAAACAATTCTAAGAAGCCATACAGAGGGAAATAACCATCCATATTTGTATCCTAATATTGTCAAAATCGTAATTTTTATAGTTGTTGTAGTGATATCATAGTTGACTCAGGTGATAAATGGGTAATGTGTTTATAGATTGTATTTTGGTATATTATAAAAGTAAATAGGAACATAAAATTCATTAAAGGGTTGTCTTGTAACCATTAAAAGGTATTAAATAGTATGGGAATATTAGCAAGTGTGAGTTTTGGTTACAAATAATTTCATTCCTTTGTAATATTGTTTCTAATGATGGAATAATTGTTGATCATAATAATAGAATATTTGTTGATGCATGAACAAGACACACAAATATAACCATGATTTGTAGTTCTCTTGGTTTAGAATGTTATTACTGGAGGTTTGTAGAAAATTCTGCAAAATTATCTATTCCACTGACTATTTTAACTAAAAAATGTGTTAAGTTCATCGATAAAAGAATAAGTGATGAACGTTTTTTGGAATTTATATAATTATTGGTGAATGATCTAGATATGTAACTGACTTCTAGAAATGGTATAATATTTATCTATATTGATTCTTCATTGAATAGACATGGTTGTTCCCTAATGCAGATTGATTAGGTAATTTCTTATTGTTGACGTCAATTCAATAATCATGAATTAAATTACCCTACACATGATTTGGAATTAGCTGTTGTTATATTTTATTCATAAATTTTGAGGCAAAAGTTTTATGGTGTAAAGTGTGTAACATATACTGCCCCAAAAAGATTGAAGTATATATTCAATCAAAAATAATTTAACATGAGATTGAGAAGATGGATGGAATTAATCAACGATTATTATTGCAAAATTCATTACCATACTAGAATGGAAAATAAAGTGGATTATTATTTGAGTCAAAAAATTAATTTTACATTAATTATGATACGTTTGTAATGAAATCCTTTTGTTATTGATTTGATTATTTTTTATTGGATGTTTTAGGGCAGGGATTTTGTCTGTTTTGTTTTAGGTGGCAATGAAATATTCTCTATCAAAAAAAATTATGAAATCTTATAAAGAAGAATTTTTTTTCAATAAAATGGTAGAAATGGTTCATAATATTATGTTTCATGAATTTAAAATTGATAATGATTGTATTTTTAGGTTTGGACAGAGGTTATTTGTGTCTTGTCATTCATAGTTGAAGAGAGAGATGTTATGTGAAGCTCATAGTTCTCTATTTTCAGTTTATTTTGGAAGTACAAAAATGTACATAGATCATCAGCAGTATTAATAGTGCGATTGAATGAAAAAAATTAGTGATGACCTTACTATGAAGTGTATTACTCAACAATATGTTAAAGTTGAATAATAGTTATCAAAAGGGATTCTTCATCCTTTTTCAATGCAAGAGATAAAATGAAAAAAAAATTCATGGCTATTGTAGTGGGATTACAAATGACATCTCAATGTAATAATGGATTCTAGGTTATTGTTGATCGATTGACTAGATATGCTCATTTTCATTGTATTCATGATACTCAATCTCTATATTAAATTTCTATATTGTATTTTAAAGAGATATGCAGGATTCTTGGAGTTACCCTCTCCATTGTATCTAATCATGATCACATGATAACATATAAATATTGGAAGGGAGTTCATAAGTCATTTGGAAGTAAATTTAATATCAGTACAAATTTTCATCCTCAATCATATGGGTAGTTAGAACGAATAATTCAGACCATGGAAGATATGTTACGTGCTTGTTCAATGGATTACTAGGGAATTTTGGACCAATATCTTTATTTGGTTGAGTTTTCTTATAGTAACAATTTTTATTCCAGTATACAGACGACACCATTTAGAGCATTATATGGATGTCGGTGTCGAAAACTAGCTTTTTTTGATGAAGTGGTTGAAATGAAGTCGATCGGAGAAGAATTCATAGAATAGAGGGTATAAAATGATCATTTGATTTAGAATCACATGAAAATATCTCATAGAAGGAAGAAATGTATTGCGGATAACAAGAGGTATGATATTTCATGTTAGATAGATGATCATGTCTTTCTCAAATTTTCTCTATATAAAAGTGTGATGGGTTTTGGTATGAATGGAAATCTTAGTCCTGGGTTCATTTTACCCCATGATATCCTAGAAAAAGTTTGATCAATTTCAAATAGTTTGGACATACCTCCATGTTTATTGTAGGTAGAAAAGGTTTTTCATGTTTCAATTTATAGAAAGTATATGTCGGATCCATCTCATGTTTCGAGTCAAGAGGTAGTTCAATTATAAGAGAATATATATTACAAGGACGAACAAGTCTAGATTCTTGACTGTAGAGAAATATTTTTATAAAATAAGGTGTTTAATCAGGTAAGGGTTTTGTGTAAAACCATATGGTTGAAGAGGTAACATGGGAATATAACAATTCTATTAAATATAAATACCCCAACTTATTTGATATGTTAATATAATTACATAGACACAATTCCCAAAAGGGGGAATGATGTAAGATCCCAGGTATTTATGGAATATTAATTCATCATTTCTATTAACAGTTATTAATAAGATATTTTTTTTACAATAAAGGGGATACTTTTTCTAACAGTGTACTAAACAGGAAACGATGGGAATCTTTGAAATCTTATGTTGTGCACAACATTCAGTTATACTGAAATATAATACAACAATATTCTTATTTTAACTGGTAGTAAATGCCTAGCCATTGTATTGGAGGGAAGAGTATAACTAAAAAAATATTATTATACATGTTTTTTAAAAGTCTTTACACTTATCCAATAAATTTTAGAGGCTTAAAATAATAATGAATTCAATTTTAAGCATAAAATAATCTTATATTTTTAAAAATTTGTTTTATTATCTTTTGAAGATGAACCCCTATTAAATATTTTTTTTACACATTTAAATGTTGTAATTGACAAAATAAAATTCTTCTTTAATAATATCATCAAAATTTACATTGGATGAATTTTTGGTATTTTTCTAATAATGTTTTTTTAATGAACAGTGAAAACACAGTATTTTAATTCAAAACTCCATTTTAATCTAATTTATTTATATAGTTATATTGTTATTTTAATTTTTTTTTATGATTAATTATATATTATTTTTACCATTCAATCCAATTATGGTAATTTTTAGTAATTTCACTTTTATATTGGATATAAACAGTTGAGAATATTTTGATAGTTATTACTTCTTAAAAACCCGCTTTTTGGTTTTGACATTGGGAATTAATTTTAAATTAATTACTGCAACGTCTTATATTTTTAATTTTGAAAATTTTGTGACTTATTCTGAATCAAGGGGTCCATATTTTATAAATAGATACTTTTTTTTGAACATTATGATTAGTAACTTCAGAAATTATTTTATTTTTCATTGTTATAGGGTAAATCCGTTAAATTAGGGTAAAAATAATATTATAATAAATTAAAAATAAAATAACACCTGTCATAATCCTATTGAGTGAGATATTTCTGACCAATATAGTCCTTGGGTCGACTTGGGGAACCCATGGTTCCACTTGGGATTAATAATGACATTTTATAATAATTAATTTAAAATAAAGAGAACAATAAAATAAACATGTAATTTTTTAATAAAAAAACATTTATATTGGGTTAAATAAGTGATATATTAAACTATAAATATTAATTATAATGATAAAACTATTTCCTACATCATTATATTTTATTTATAATTTTTAAAAATTATATATATAAACTGTATTATGACACAATGTTGATGAGGTGATTGCTTCATTAATAAAAGATTTAAATAAATGATATTATAAATATTATAATAAATTTTATTTAATTATTATGATTCTGTTCACGAATTTATTAGATTATATTTACATATTATATTTGATTTAATCCTTTTTTAAGGAATCATATTTTTATGAATTTAACTAAAATCAATTACTTTATAGTGTCAAAATTCACATTAATATGTATTTAAAATAATTACTATTTTATTAAATGATATAATAGACCTAAAAACTAATATTTACAAAAAATAACTTATGTAATGTTAAAAATTTTATTCATAATTTAATTATGGTTCTATTGGAATTTTATTGAATCAATAGTAACCATATCTTTTCAAAATTTAAGAAGACATGGTAATAATTAATGTTTTTAACTAAAGGTTAATGCTAAATTATAAGGTTAATTTTGGTAAATAAAATTTTCTAAAACCTATTGGTTTAGTTTTTTCTGACCCAAATAAACTTATCTTTGAAATATATTTGTTTGGGACCTTTTGGAACTGAAAATCATTTTATTATAAAATAATACTTCAGACCATTCCTAAAGTGCCCCTCCTCCCTCTTATAAAAGGGAATCACTTATAACAATATACTCAAACCAATGTTTCCACTTTCAAAGAAAATTTATAATAATATAATATTGCATTACCCCTCATTTACACCTATAATCATTACTTTGTTAATAAGGAAATTCATGAATGTCTTTTACCTCAATACAAAAGAATGTACTCGATTTAGAGGTAACATATTCTCACAAGTTCCTTTCATTTATCTTTATTATCCACTCATTATTATATTATTATTATTTTATTATATAACAAAACCAGTATAAAAAATATAGTAGGATGTTTTTTGAGAATTATTCTAACTACACTTACACACACCTCCTTCTAATTGATACAAACATATTGTTTCAATGTACGGTGAACTATTGCCACACGAAATGATGATTGTTGAATTTTATCCTACCACATATCATTCAGTCCATTACAATGGAAGATTAATTATATGTTAAATTTATTATATTTATATTGTCTCTATGCTTATGTTTATTCTTTAAATCATACCTTCATTCATTCTACAATGTTTAAATATGATAATTTCATTTGAGCATGTGTGGACTACTACCCCCTCAAAGTAATATGACTCGGTCATTCCTAACATGGAACATATAAAGGATGGAATTAATGATCATAAGTATTGTATATAAAATATTCTATTATAATTTAATTATAATATACCATTGTATCATTTAGTTTTCATTCTTTTAACTATGAAAATGAAATGAAATTAGTGTTTATGCGTACTTACGACTTACCGTCTATATGAACGGTGAATTTCATTTCATATCTCCAAATGTTATGGAATATTCCAAATAAATATATATTGGATTAAAATACATATATAATTTATAAATATGATACTTAATTTATTAATAATATTCTACTGATGATGGATGTTTGAATACATGGATAATTTACATGAAAACAAGATCATTTTCGACTCAAGTACTGAATATCGATAAAATGATTATTATGAACATAAATAGTTATGTAATTTTCATAAAATTATAATGATTATTATAAAATGAATAATAAATTTGAAAACTGTTCTGATGAAAGTATAAATTAACCATGGTTTTTTATTCTGGAATATAAAGAATGAACGAGACAAGCCAGACTGAAGGAAATGGCATAAACTCTACCCATTTACTCACACATCTAAAGACCCATGTCTCATATAATTTATACTCAAATAAGATACCAAAATCCATTACATCCTCCTATATTCTTTAACTTTGGAATAGTGTAATTAATGAAAGCCTTTCAGCTCAAATCGAAAAAAGTTACCTTATTTAGAGGTAACATCTTTTGTCAAGTTCCTTTCCATTATTTTCCTTCTCCAATACCTATTATATTATTATTCATTGTTTACATACAAACAATATAATACTAAATATACTAGGATTTTGTTATGATATTTATTATGACTACACTTACACACACCTACATCTAATGGATACGAACACACAATTTCTGTTAACAGAAAACTATTGCCTCCCGAAAGGATGATTGTTCAATTTTCTCTTACCACCTCTCATGGTGGACATTATGAAAGTACAATATTTATATATGATATATATTATATTTAAATTTTCTCTATGTTTCTTTTTATATTTAAATCACACCTTTATTCTTTCCATAATGTGTCAATATTATAATTTCATTTGAGGAAGTGCAGACTACCACCCACTCAATGTGAAATGCCTTGTTCATGCCATACACGGAACGTATAAAGGATGGTGTTGATAATTTTTTTTAACATATATAAAATATAATATTATACTAGAATTATAATATACCTATGTGTCATTTAGTATTCATTCCTTTAAATATGAAAAATAACTGAAAGTAGCATTCACGCGTACGTACAAGTTATCGTATCCATGAACGGTGCATTTCATTTCTTGTCTCTAAATGTTATGGAATATTTTAAATAATTATATACCAGATATTAATACATATATACTGGATATATATGATATTTAAATTCGGAATGATATATTAGTGATGATGGACTTTTGACTACATGGACAATTTACATCAACACATGTTCATTTTCAACTAAAGTACAAAATATCAACAAAAAGACCGATATGTACATAAATAATTATGTAATTTTCAAAAAATGATAATAAGTAATATAAAATGAATAATAAACATGAAAATTTTCCGAAGAAAGTAGAAATTGACCTGTTTTTTCAGGAATATAAAGAAAAAACAGGAAAATTCGACTCAAGGTAAGGGACTTCATCTCAACCTCCAATCATTGAGGATTTTTTTGGATTATAAATGACCTTATTTTATATAGTGTATAATTATTCCATTTTTTTTTCAATTTCATTCAATGGTTTTAAATGGTAATATATTGTTGTATATTTTTTTTACTATATTACAAATTGAATTTTTTTTTAACGCACAAAGTGGTAGTGACCTTTCCACTACTGTGAGTATTATTTGATATTTGAGTAAATAACAAGACGTATTGTTTTTAAAAGGAAAAAATTACCATATAACCTTTTATGTATTTTGGTTTTGAAAATTATTTTTAAAAAAAGAATTATTTATTTTAATATCTTGAAATGATATATTTTTATTTCAATGTGTAAATTTTATCTTTCCTTTATGTTTGTTTTATGTGTTATGATTATCCCATTGTCATGGGAATTGATTACGTATACAGGTGGTTTTGTGATAATACAAGGGTTGTTGAGCCCGAGATAGCTCTCCAATATATTATTTTATTTAATGGAGGTAAACATTAATGTTTATCCTAAGTGATTAATGGAATATATTGTGATTCTAATTCCAAACGTAACTCCCTAGATAGTTGTGAAAGATACAATGTATGTTTGATATGGATAACAAAAGTTACCAATACATTTATTTATTTCTATGTGTTATTCATAAAAATTATTATTTCATGAAAAGGTTAAGGATCTAATTTTTTATGAGTGATAAGTATGATTTCATGGATTTATATGTATTGATGGACTAATGATTTCATTTCTTATCTTATATCACTTATTGAGATTTTTATGCTCATCCCATTTTTTCAAAAAAAAATACACATCTTAGAAGGATGTGTAAGAGAATAGATGAATTCAACAATATTTTTATTGAGAAAAGAATTATTTTTTTATTTAATGAGTTTTATTATTGTGAAAAAATTGGATAGAGTATAAGTGTCTACTTTGTAGTTTTTGAGATTTAATTAAATAGTCATGGAATAATTTGTTAAAACTAGAAAACTAAAAATATCATCAAAGTGTAATTATTGAATTAACTCAAGAATATGTAATGTGAAAGTTTGAGGCATTATAGTTAGTATCAATGGTCAATTTATACATCATTAAGCGTTAGAATATTGTTAAATTAAAATCCATAATATATTTTTATTTATGGTGCGATTGAAGTGATATAGCTTTTGAAGATTACCATGCTTCTTCATCTAAGATATGTTTGTTCATAATGGGTTGTATAATAAGAACCATGTAATATGTTCTATGAAGTCATACAGAGGGAAATAACCTTCCAAATCAGCATCCTGAGATGTTCAATTAGAAGTGAATAGTTGTTATAGTGATGCCTCAGTTGACTCAGGTAGTAAATGGTGGTTGAATTTATAAGTTATATTTTGGAATACACTAAAATTGAATAGGAGCATGAAATTAAATTATGGTTTGTTTTTAAAACCTTAAAAGAAAAGAAACTATGTGGGAAATTAAAAAAATTTGGGTTTTTGTGACATCAAATTTTATTCCTTGGGAATATTGTTTCAAAAGATGGAATATTTGTTGATCCAACTAAAAAAAAGTTGTTGAAGAATTTCCAATACCCACAAATATAATCTAGATTTGTAGTGTTCTTTTTTTAGTAGTTTATTATAATATGTTTGTTGAAAAAATTTCACACCTATATATTCCACGGACTATGTTAACTCGAAAACATTTTAAGTTCATTTGGACAAGAAAATATGATTAAATTTTCAAAGAATTGAAAAGAATATTGGTGAATAATCCAGTTATGGAACTGCCTTCTATAAATGGTAAATTTGTTATCTATAGTGATGATATGTTGAAAAGACTTGGTTATGTACTAATGCATAATTATTAGATAATTGAGTATGCTTCACCTAATTTGAAAACTCCTAAGTTAAATTGCCCTACACGTGATTTGGAATTAGTTACTGTTGTTTTTTTTAAATTTGGAGGCATCAATTGTATGGTCTAATGTATGAAATATATACTGATCACAAAATCATGAAGTATATATATTCACTAAGAAATAATTGAACATGAGAGTGAGAAAATGGTTGGAATTAATCTATGATTATGATTTTACAATTCATTACCATCTATGAAAGGAAAATAATGAGAATAATGATTTCAGTCAAAAAAAATGTCAACATTAATCATGCTCTGTTTGGAATGAGATCCTTTGGTTTTTGATTTATTTAATTTTGGATTAGAAGTTGTTGGTGTAGGGAATTACTCTATTTTGTTTCAGTTTTTTGTGAAATCATCTCTATCATACATAATTACGAATGTGCATAAAAAAGAAAGTGAGATGCAGAAAAAGTGAAAATTTATTCAGAAGGGTAAGATACATAAATTTTGACATTGATAAAGATTTTATTTTGGGATTGGAATGAGTTTATGTGTGAATTTTGATTTAAATTTGAGGAAAGAGTTTTTCTATAAAGCATATAGTTCTCCATTTTTAGTTAGTAAGATAAGTACAAAAATATACAGAGATATTCAGGAGTATTTCTAGAGATGGAATGAAAAGAGATATTACTGACTTTACTATGATGTGTTTAACTTGTCAAACGATTAAAGAATAATGGAAGTTACCGAAAATGATGCTTTATGCTTTTCCAATGCTATATTGGAAATGTTAAATTATATCCTTGGATTTTGTAGTGGGATTACCTAATACTTCTAGACTTAACAATCTAATATTGTTTATTTTTGATTGATTCACTAAATCTTATATTTTTATTCTTATTCAAGATACTCTGTCTCAAGATAAAATATCTCTATTGTATAATAAAATAGATAGGTAGGTTACATGGTGTTCCACTCTACATTATAAATGATCATTATCCTTGGTTCATTTATAACTTTTTAAGGTCCTTCAGAAATCATTGGGAACTGAATATAATTTTTGTACAATTTTTCATCCTCAATTAGATTGGCAGTAATAACAAACAATTCAGACCTTGGATGATATGAAATGTTCTTTTTCAATGGATTACCAGTGAAGTGGGGACCAAAATCATTCTTTAGTTGCGTTTTATTATAATAACATTTTTCATTATAGTATAAAGATGGCTCCATTTGAGAGATTATATATAAAGTGGTGTTGAACTCCATCTATTTGGGATGAAGTTGGTTGAAGTATGTTTATGGGACCGGAACTGGTAGAAGAGATGGTATAAAAAGTTCACATTATTCATAAGAACATGAGAAAAAATTAGAGTAGGAAGAAATGTTGTGCAGATAACCAGAGGAATGATATTTCTTTATAGATAAGTGACCATGACATTCTCAATGTTTCAACATGGAAAAGTTTGACACGTTTTGGTAAGTAGGGAAAGCTCATTCTAGGGTTCATTGGACCCTATTAAATCATAATTAGAGTTGGATCATTTTCCTATAGAGTGGATTTACCTCCATGTTTATCCCAGTTACACAATAATTTTCAGGCTTCAATGTTGTGAATGTATATGTTAGATCCATCTCATGTTTTGAGTCCAAAGTTAGTCCATTTAGAAGAGAATATTTCCTATGAGGATCAACCAATCTATGTAACGCCACGAACCTAGTTACCCAGAGTCAGTGCATTATTACATAACATTGTCATGATCACAAAAAATCATGTCTCGGAAGACCGATTTGTTTAATATTCTTGTAAACACAAGATATATTCATAAGTCTTAAATTACATCATAATGTAAATAAAACATCAACAACATCTTGTCTTTATATCCCATAATAATATCTCTGGAGGCCATTCATAAAATACTTCTTCACATTTTGGGAAAAAAACATTGAAAGGGGTGAGCTCCAGTGTACAATAAGGATAACAATATAGTGGAAACTTTCTTAAATAAGCCTAAACATTTAATGCAATGTATAACTAAAACAATAGCCATTAAAACATGAACTTCATCATAATATGGAAATGATAAAATAAAATAATTTCATTTACATATTCACATGGACATTCTACTAGTCTAATAATCACATGCAATATCAATACGCCACTTTCATAATGATGGAATGTATAATGTCAGACAATAATAACCACATAGTCACGACCTTGTGCCAATACTACAAATATGATTTTTTCAAGGCCTTATTCGAAGAAACAAGATTTTCTCATGAGACATATCGATGCATCAAGCAGCTATAGTGGGATCCACTCGTTACTTACTAAGTCCAGCGTATTCCTCATATGAAAAGGTTTAAACATAACATAAACATTCGTATTAAAACTAGCATACAAAATGTCTATACTTTATCTATATACCATGAATGGAATAAAAATAACACATACACGGTAAAACATATCACAAAACCTTTAATACAATATGGAAGTTTTGTATCATATTTAATCAACTTAAAATAATCGTAAAATCCATCAAAGTATGTTGACATGGATGAAATCAATACTATTTGAGAGAAATATTTCTCTTTTGAAATCATTTAAAAGTAAAATGAATATAAAATAAACCCATTATTATGAAAATACTTTTATAATCTTGTAATGGAAGCTTCGACGATGCTATAATGGTGGAAAATAGATGCACCGACCGTATAAGTTAATAAAACATTCTTTCCTTATATTTGTCGAAAAGATCAAAAATAACATTGTTTGGAAACCGACAGAATGATTCCTTTAAAAAAACATATATGGTAAAATAAGGGTATAAATTAATTTAAACCATTTTCTATTAAATATTAAAAATGTTTTGAATGAAATTTTTATGAAACATGGATGTGGATGATAAAGAGGTCTCAGTAGATACCTATGTAAAAATAATATCGGATAATAAAGAGATTGTGAATTAACCCTTACGTTGTACATTTACTTAGTTGATGGAATGTTAAACTCCTATATAATAATTAAAACATTGTTATTAAATTATATATAAATAATATACGTAATTATGATATAAAATATGTTCTTTTAATAATGCTTTGTTTTTAATATTTTAGTATTATCGTCGTTTCGGGTGATAACTGATTCATTATCCTTATATATTTGGTTATGTACGCCATATTTTATATGGATATGTTGTATCTTATTCATATTCATAATGATATTAATTAATTAAACATTATTTTGAGTCATCTAATGAAAATTAGTCTTGAATGGATACGATGAGAAATCAATCTCATCACGTTCACGGAGACGGTATTCCCTACGTACGCATGAGCGACAATATCATTCTTTTGATATTAAAATTGTATATCATTGAATGCTATATAATATATATAGAATCATTATCATGTTATATTTATTATTTAAATAATTTATAGTCCTTATTATTCCCATCCAAATAAAAATGTATTGAATAACAATTACACCACGGCGTGGAGACGTTAAGCCGTACGTACGCACGTATGGTGAGATGTCATTAAAATGATGGATAGAATACTTAATATAGTGGTATCATATTTATAATAACATCACAGTATATATAAGATACATGATTTATTATTTTAGAATGTAAATAAAAAATAAAGAAGAAGTGGAAGAAGAAAGGAACTTGAAAGAGGGTGGTGAAAGCATTACCTCTTCTTCGGGTTCATCCTTTTGATTTGATCAAAATGACTACATAGATTGGATTTCTGATCAGAATGAGGCCTCTAGGATGAATTGAGAACAGTGAAGAGGGTATTTGGGAATGGGTTGGCGGATCCAAATTGCTTTGAAGGTGTTAATTAATGAGAAGGTGGAGTTCCCTTTTATAAGAGGGGTGTGGGGCACCTTAGGAAAAGTTAGAAATATTATTTTATAATAAATTAATATTCTATTTATAATGCATAAAAAGTGTTTTATTTGGAGTCTATGGTGGGGATGGGTCTAAAACCACTCAACCAATAGGTTTTAGATAGTTTTGGGTCACTATATTAACCTTATAGTTTAGATTTAACTCTTCGTTAATTAGTTTGACATTTACCATGTCTCTTTGTATTATTATATTATATGTTTAATAAACTTACTATAAACTTCCAAGAGAAACCCAATTGGTCCATTAATGATACAAATATCATTATATAAGTCTTTTTTATGAACTTTAGATATTTAGTAATATAATATCAATTAATAATATAATATTTGTTTTAAGAACACTTTTATGTTAATTTTGACACTATTTTGAATATAAATTTTGTGAAAATCCTAACATCATTATTACATAAAAATAATTTAGTTAAATCAATTCAAACATTTGATATTAACCTAAAAAATTAGTGTAATTCATATAAAGTATCAAATTACATTTATTAAGGTATTTATAATAACAATTTTTCTAAAATTTCATTAATATGGTAATTACTGCATCATTATTGTGTCATAACGAAATTTATTTATATGGTGCCTAAAAATTTAAAAAAAAACTACCATAATTTAGGAAATTATTTTAGATTTCCAATTAATATTCATAGTATAAAATATAACTTATATTACCCCATGTAAAAATTAATTTTCTAAAAGATATTGGCTTATTACATTTTTTGCGTTTACTTTATTAAATTAAAATAATGTTTCATTATCCCTCTTATGTGGATCCATGGGGTCCCCAAATTGACCCAAAAATTCCCATGGTCATCCATGAATAATCCAATAAGATTAGGACACAATTTAATGTAATTTGGAATTATTATAATATCCTTTTAACCTTAAACTACCCTATTTACCTGCAACCACGATAAATAAATGTCAAAAGTTAGTATTCACCAAAAATTATTTTCATCATATTGAACCAAATTAAACATACTAATAAAAACCATTTATGTCGTATTTTTTAAATTCAATTCACAGAAGCGGTAAAATTTCATTTTAATGAAAAAGTCAGTTTTTAACTACTACTTAGTGGTTTCACTATTCATAAAAAATTTATGATTTCTAGAAAAATACCAAAAAACCAGTTTAAGCTATATTTGATATTCTGAATTAAAAAATGATTTCTATTTTACAAAATTCATTACATAGATATTTCACTAATTAATTTAAAATTAATTCATGTTGTCAAAACATATAGCGAGCTTTTAAGAGACAATATCTGTTAAAATATTGACACTTGTTTATGCCCAATTTCAAAGTGAAATTTCTTCCAATGAAAAGCATTGGTTCAAATGGTAAAAATATAATCTAATTACACATTTAAACCATTTTAAATGATATTCTAACCATATAAATAAATTAGATTAAATTGTAGTATTGAATTAAAGTACATTAATTTTCACTATTCATCAAAAAATGAATTTTTATTAGAAAAATACCAAAATTTTACCAAAACTAAAATTTAAACACCCGATTCGAAAGAAGAATTTTATTTTTTTCGAATTGAATATATAAAAGGATCAAATATTGGATTAAAAATGGGTCACCATTAAAATACGGTAAATTTGCATTTTTTGAAAAATACTTCATTTATCTGAAAAAATGAATTTGTTCTTATATTATGTCTAAGAAACAAATAATATGGATTCTAAAATTATAATTATTTTATAAAATTCAAAATTTAGTTAATACTATCCATAACCACTTTTGAATGGCTGTGTAAGTTGTGATGCACTTGAACTCGGTTTTGCGTGTAGTGGATGTTATTGAATTACTTTGGAGAAATAACGTACTATGAAATTTTGGGGTGTTACATTCTCCCCTCCATCAATAAATTTCGCCCCCGCAATTTGAAATTGTTCTTCGAATATAAAAGGTTAAAAATATAATATAGCTTTGTGGGTAACCCACATCGAAAATTGTGATAATAAAATTTATTTTTAATAAAAGTGAATGGGAAATGAAAAGTTACCACCAAATTATGATCTCACTTAAGTGAAAATTTGTGAAAATTATAGACACATTATTAGGGGAAAACATAAATATTTATACGGAGTGATTGAGGTTATCAATCATAAACTAGTGTAATATTGATGGCCTTAAAGCCATTAATCTGTGATGATTTAAAATATCACCGGTTCAACAAAACATAAGGTATTAGGATAACACATTTTTTGTATTATGTTCCCTTACCTAAAGTTTAATGATTAATTTCTTCATAGAATAATATAAATATAACTATAATTGACAAGAAGAGTTACATCCATTAACTAATTTCTACAAAAAATTCATCTTTCACTCTAGAAAATAATAGAACATAAAAATAATCTATTTATCCTAATCGTATAGGGTTTCAAAAAAATCAATTTATAATTCATCTATCAGAACTTTTAAAAACTACTTTATACAATCCAAGACATCACATAAGCTATTGGTAGTTGATACACCATTTTCACCTTTCGGTTGAGGGTTTAGGTCTCGCGGTCTTTCAAGATGTGACAAATTGTCACCTGACCTCCGAGTTGTCCTTTTTATAACAATCCAAAAATAAACTCTAGAAATTATTTAACCATAAAAATAGTATCAAAGGTCATAATTAAAAGATTACAACCTTTATACTTATCCAATATTATTCTATCCAAACTCATAGTCCAAAAAAATTATAAACAAGGTAAACAAAAGGAGATCCCTTTTGTCTTCACAAAAATCATGGGAACACATTCATCATGTATTCTTCTAAAGCACTAAAACATCTGGAATTACCAAAAAACCTTATTGATTACATTCATGATCCCTTATTTCTTATAGAATACTTGATATACTTCTTCCATCCAAAAATTTTGTAAACTCCAATAATGATGGAATATACAAATCATTAATCAGATTCAAGGTAGTAAAGAAAATCCAATATAATTTATCCGAATCAACCATCTCTTATTCCAAAATCAGTACCTCAATATTAAAACCATATTAAGGATTATCTTTTCTTCAACCATGTGATTTCCAAAATGGTTAACTCACTATAGAGTAACTTTTCTTAGTACCATAAAATCTCAAATCCTCAACGAAATAGTACTATAGTACATTCCTTATTTATTTCCATAATTCCTATAACATGTAAATCATTAATACAATACTCAAATGACATAATACTTTCATAAAATCATAAGAAATATAATGATTCATCTTTATCTTCAGTAGAATCATAACATGATTATTATCACACAATAAGATTCAAGGTATACTCTGACAATTTGGGCATTGATTCGCGTAGTGTCCCAACTCCTTGTAGATGAAGTATTGTACATTTGAAACCTTTTTCTTACCCCTGTAGTCACGTACATGGTGTCCTTTTTCTCCACACTTATAAAAAACTCTCATTCCCTTCAGGCAAGTTCCAGGTCATTTCATCCCACAGTTATCACATATGTGAAAATCCATCTTTCCCTTATTCCCTTTATACATAATTCCCTCTTCCATCCATTCCTTCTCTTGCTTCCCTTCAAATCCATATGACTCAGAGAATTCTTTACTTATCTTATTAACACAAGATACTATTTCTTCATATGATGGGAATACATGGGATACTACTTTACTTCTAAATGTTTTCTGAATACCATGAAATATATGAACCTTCTGACTCTTTGGATCATACATATTGCTCAAGTTCTCGTTCCTTCTACTGGGAGCCATTTCTAAACAATGACATACACTATGTCATTTTATGAATCACACTGAATAATTCCAAATTTCTAAAATACCAAACATACATTGAACGGTTTATTAATATAATCCATAATCATATAAATTTTTCCATTGAGAAAGTATATACTAATAAATCCTTCATAATGGTTTGTAAAGAAAATGGGAATTATCCTATTCATATCCCCAGGGAGTGTCTTAACCAAGAGTGCAGTAAGGCCCATTCTCATGCACCAGTTCCAATTCATGTTTAGATCAAAGTGATGTTTTATGGTTTTACCCATAGGTACATCTTCTCCAGAGCTACCTTTACCTTCTCGTATCCAGATAGAGATGTATTTCTTGGAAAACAACCAAAATCTATACAATACAAATATTCATGTATGTTTTCTACATTAATCCTAAAATTCAATCTTACGTCTATGTGCTATAATTAGAGTTTATGTAAATCTAGCTTCCATGTATTATTACTAAACTTCCTCTGATACCCACATTTACTCCCCGACCCCAGTTACACAGAGTCGGTGCATTATTACATAACAGTAGCATGATCACAAAAGATCATGTCTCAAAATACTAATTAGTTTATTAGCCTTGGAGACACTAGATATATTCATAAGTCTTACATTACATCATAAAGTAAAAAAAAACTACAATAACATCTTGTATTCAATTCCCTCTATAATATCCTTGCAGGTCATTCATAAAATACTTCTTCACTTCTTGGAGAAAATTAAACATTTAAAGGGGTGGGCTTAGATGCTCAGTAAGCATAACAATATAGCGAAAACATTCATAAATTAGAAAAAACATTTAA
The DNA here is from genome assembly GCA_963277665.1 of Viscum album. Taxonomy (NCBI): domain Eukaryota; kingdom Viridiplantae; phylum Streptophyta; class Magnoliopsida; order Santalales; family Viscaceae; genus Viscum; species Viscum album. The sequence goes on along the minus strand of OY728128.1, from coordinate 406,262,470 downwards.
AGAAATGTATAACTAAAACACAAGACTTTTAAACTTGAACTTCAGCATAATATGGCAAAGATAAATTGAAATAATTCCATTTACATTTTCACATGGATATTCTACTAGTCGAATAATCACATGGAATATCAATAAGCCACTTTCATAATGATGGAATGCATAATGCCAGACTATCATAACAACATAATCAAGGCCTTGTGCGAAGACTACAAATAAATTTTGTCATGGCCTTTTTCCAATAACCTAGTTTTTATCATGAGACATACTGATTCATCGAGGAGCTATAGTGGGCTCCACCCATCACTTACTAAGTCCAATGCATTCCTCATATACAATGGTTTAATCATAACATAAACATTCGTATCAAAACTAGCACATGAAATTTCAATACATTATCTATAAACCATGAATGGTATAAAAATAACACATCCACTGTAAAACATATCAAAAATACATTAATATAATATGGATGTTTCGTATCATATATAATCATCATCAAATAAGCATAAAATCCATCACAAGATGTTGACATGGATGAAATCAAAAATATTTGAGAGAAATATCACCATTCTGAAATCATTTAAAAGTCACATAATTATAAAATAAAATCATTATTTAGAAAATATGATTATAATATTTTAAATGACACTTCGACGATGTTATAACAGTGGAAAATAGCCATTCCCTCTGTATAAGTTAAAAAAATTCTAAGCATAAATTTGTCGAAAAGGTCAAAAAGTACCTTATTTTGGAAAATGGCGGAATGATTCCTTTCAAAAACGTATAATGTTAAATAATGATATAAATGAAATTAACCCATTTTCTTCTAAATATTAAAAATGTTTTGAAGCACATTTTTATGAAACATGGATGTGGATGATAAAGTGTTCTCAGTAGATACTTACATAAAAAACAATGTATAATAAAGATATTGTGAATTAACCCTTTCCGTGTACTTTTCCTCAGCAGATGGTATGTTAAAATCCTGTATAATAGTTTAAAAATTGTTATTTAATTATACAATAAACATATACATAATTATGATATCATATATGATATTTTTTTAATTCTTTTTTTATAATATTTTACTATTATCATCGTTTGGGGTGATAATTGATTCATTCTCCTTATATATTTGGTTACATAATCCATTTTTTATGTATAAGTTGTATGCTATTCATATCTAGAATTATAGTAATTGTTTAGACATTATTTTTTGTCATCTAATGAAAATTATACTTGAATGGATATGATGGGAAATGAATCTTAACACATTCGTGGAGATGGTATTCCATGCGTATGTACAAGTGACAACATCATTCTTTTGATATTAAAATCATATATTATTTGATGATATATCATATATAAAGATTAATTATCATTTTATATTTATTATTTACATTAATAATACTCATTATTATACACATCCAAATAATAATTTATTGAATAACAATTACACCACGACGTGGAGACGGTAAGCCGTAAGTAAGAACGTATAGTGACATGTCATTCAACGTATGGATAGAACACTGAATATGGTTTCACCATAATTAAAATATTATCATAGTATATATAAGATAAAAGAGTTATTATTTTATAATTGAAATAACAATGAAAGAAGAAGTGTAATAAGAAAGGAACTTGAAATAGCGTCGTGAAAACATTACCTCCTCTTCAGGTTTTTTAATTCGATTTGATCAAAAGGTATCCTTTGGTTGGAATTATAATCAAACTAATGCCTATTAGTTAAATTGAGGATAGTGGAGAGGGTATTCGGTCTGGGGTTGGCCGATCCAAATGGATTTTAAGATGTGAATTAAAGAGAGGGGGGTCCCTTTTATAATAGGCGTGAGGGGCACAATACGAAAATCTAGAAATATTATTTTATAATAAATTCATATTTGTTTTCTTTGTAGAAACATACGTTTTTGGCCCTGTCAGACTTTGGAATATTTCTAAGAAGAATTCCAGAGCTACGAACGAATACGACATGCGATTCCGAGGCCCGATGTGCCCGAAATTAATTTTATAAAAATATTAAGTATTTTTATACTATGCACCTAGAGGGGGTGTGATATCTCCTATACGGTAGCTCAGATCGGGAATCCGAGGGCACAATTGTGTCTGGAATGTGTCGTTTAACCAAGGCAAGGTGTAAACATTATTGGCGCAGGCCTGCGGTGAGAAACGCCACTAGGGGCATTTTAGTAATTAAATGGAGAAGTTAGTGTGTGAGTGTCAGCTTGAATAACTTCTGAATGGAGTATCGGATTGAATATATGAGTCCTCCGTTGGGTTCAGAACGACGTGTTTACCCTAGGGGTGACCATACCTTTGTTCGCATCGGGCGTCATGTCTGAGGCAGGTTTGGCGCCAGCGGGCGGCTGTTATAAATATCAGTACCCCCCCCCCCCTTATCGTTCCTCTTGCTGTTCTTCGCCGTTCTTCACCGCCAATCTTCCGAATCGAGCAATCAAAGCGCCCATGAGCTCGGATTTCGATGGTGGACGTTCCCGGAGCGTGCAACGGAAGCTATAGAGTGCGGATCTAAGGCAGAACGTCGGCGTTTCGACCGCGAGGTAGGCGGATTTGAGTTTTAACCCCCGATCCTGTTTATTCTGTGTTTTTTTGAAAATTCAAGCCGTATCATTGTAGATCGGGTCCCAAAGGTCTCACAGATGCCACTGGATCGCAAAACGGACCACTGCAGAGCCCCCCGCGGTCCGCGAAAGATTCGCCGACGCCGACGGATGGTGGCATGCCCGGTGAGGCGGCGGCGGCTACCCGGTGTGTGGCAGTGCACAACCCAGCATGGAGGCACAGGCCGCAATGCGGTGATGGGGCACCGCCCGGCACTGGCCGGTGGCGGCGACGGCCGGACCGGCCAGGTGGGGCCGGTCTGGTCCAAATTTGACCAGGGTTCAAAAAACCCCCGTTTTGTGTAATCCAAAGGTCTGATTCATGCGCAGTCTACAAGGATGCGACCCTGGGATTGAGACGGACCTATTGGGATTGGTTCAAATTTTTTTCATGTTGGGTCCATGACCTGGGGTCACAAAACGTCGAATAATAAAAATATTTTAATTATAATTCGACTTTGACTGGCCGTAACTTTTGCCTGGAAGGTCTATTTTACGTTCCGTCAGTGGAGTTGTGACCCTAATAGTACGATGGACATTTTGAGATTGTTTCCGGGTGTTGGGAATATGAACAGGGTGTGGGCCCCACGAGGCCGTGTTTTGGCGTTTGTGGAGAAACGCAGCTTGCGCACCAGGAGTCCGATTTTGGCGGTTGATTAGTTGATCATGTGTGTTCTTCTGAGAGGATCGAAATGGTGTGATCCGTTTGATGTGTTTTGAGATCGAGGCGTGGGCCCCACCCGATCTGGATTTGGTGAATAGTATCATTTTCACCGGGTGTCCGTTTCGGACGAGCGAGTAGTCGATTCCGCTTGTTTTGTCGAGGGGTTCGCTGTGTTTTGATCCGCTCGATGGGTTTCAAGATCGTTGTGTGGGACCCTCACGAGATAGCTACAGTAAATAGTTCATTTTTCACCGGTGCTTAGTTTCGGGCGAGTAAACAGCCTATCCTGCGTGTTTTTTCGCGTGGAACATGAAGGTGGCATTGTTTTTGGCCTTAGAGGTGCGCAGTTTGGCATTGTTATGGGTCGCTCGGGGTAGCGATGTTTTGGACCAGCAGTGGTTGAGGGTACTCCCTTGGTTCGTTCTCACGAGGGTTCTTGTGGCATCACAACCTTCGTATAGGTTTGTGATCCATTAGATATGATGTTTAAACTGTTAGATTTGTGGCATCCTTCTAGTGGGCCTGTAGTGGGATCCTCTAGCATCAGTTTCCTAGATCGGGTTCTTGGTATCACTGTGACTGCTTATTTATGGGCGGCGATCCACTATCTATAATGTTAACCCAGTAGGGTTTGTGGCATCATCAGGATTATGATCCCCTATGTGGTGGGACGTACTTAGTAGGGTTGTGCCATCATCGGGTATACGATCCCCTACTCACCATGAGGTGTATAGTAGGGTTGCAGTATCGTTGGTTATATGATCCCCTACTCAACGTGTGGTTTCTGTAGGGTTGCGTCATCGTCGATTTGATCCCCTACACAACGAGTTATACTAGATAGGGTTCCAGTATCGTCGTGACCACCTTTATATGGGCGATGATCTTCTATCTCAGTGATGTGCTTTTATCGAGCACCAGATCGGGTTGTGGTATCCCCCAGCAGATCCTGGGTTTGATCCCCAATCTGTGATAACTATGTATGCCAGATCAGGTCGTGGTATCCCCCAGCAGACCCTGGGAGTGATCCCCTATCCGTGAGTTATTCGTATACCGGAGTGGGTTTTGGTATCCCCTAGTGGACCCTAGAGGGTATCCCCTATCTGAAGAGTTTGGTGGTTATGTTGTTTCGGTGAGTTATCCTTGGTGATGCCAATTGAAGAGAGTGATCTCTCAGGTGAGCATCTGATAGGTTTGTGAGAAACCTGATGGAGTGTATCTCTCGGATGAGTGTCATCTAGGATGATAGTGATCATGGAGTGTGCTCTCCTGGTTGTGGACAGTTGCTGGCGTTGAGGTCGGTACCTCTTCTGGCATTGTGGTGTGACCTGAGTTTATCTGCATTGTTCAGGGAGTATGTATGGGAATACACCTGAGCTGAGCTGACTAGTTCTGTTTAGCCGAGGATGTTCACGAGATGGAGTTTCTCTCTCATCTGGGTTCCCTCTGTCTTGGATGAGCAGATTGTTTCCTTTCAGTTTCTCTCATTTGCTTTGGGTTTTTGGGTTGCCTACTGAGTATGTTTATATGCACCCCTACACGGGCTATTCCTGCACATTCTTGTGTCTTGTGTAGACCACATGCCTTTCGACGGAGTCCTTAGAGGACCCAGAGCAGGCGAAGCTGAGTGAGTGAGACTTACCAGGGTGTTTGTTGGTGCGGTGCCGAGGGAGCTTTCCAGCATGTGTTTATGGCAGCGTTCCCCTTCTTCAGAGCAAGTTGGACTCGCTTTTGAAGATTTATTTTGGTGGGCCCTATTTTTCTTTTTTTGTACTTCTGTGGTACTCTGGTTGTGGGATAGCGTGTGCATGCATTTTTACTTTTCAGTTTTACATATCTCTGCACTGTTGCATGGAGGTGTATGTCGGTGCATGTGTATATGTAGCTTAGGCTAATGCCTCCCTTGTGTGTGACAGCCTAATTAGCACTAGTCACCAGCCCCTAGCCTATTGGAGGTGGGCTTGGGGAGTCGTGGATCCAGACCTATTGGGTCGGGTTGTGACAGAGTGGTATCGGAAGAGGTTCCACCTTTGGGATCTCACAGCGTAGCTGGTTTAGCTGTGAGTTTGGTTTGGGTTGCATAGTGGCAGTGTTAAGATGTTTTGAGTACGGATTTTAGGCCTGGGACTCTAGTGTGGGTGCGGCGGCCGACTTATCCATACACCAGGACTCTGATAACCTATTGTTCGACTCGGGACATTTGTACACTTGTCGTAGGGACATAACGGTATATGAATCCTATAGGACTGGGTTTTTGGGTTTTACTTGTCCTTCTTGAGTCAGCTCTCCAGATATACTCATTGACAGTGGTATGTCCTGAATGTATTTCAGGATGCCTCCGTGATGATAGCCAACGAGGGTTCCACAGAAGGATTGTGGTGATGACCCGCCCTGTGTAGAGGTTGTGGAGCAGGGCGTAGGTTCTGAGGGTGCACCTCCATGTGGTCCACCAGTTGAGCCGCCACCTGTAATGAAGCTGGTTGTACCAGAAGTGTAGGATGAGGTTGCATACAGGCTAAGTGTGATGCAGTACTTCCAGAGGCAGCGACCTCTGAGGTTCTAGGTTGATCCAAACCCCCAGGTAGCTGATGACTGGCTTGTGGCAGTCACCCGAGTTTTCCGCCTAGTGAGGACACCTCTAAATCAGATGGTGGTCCTAGCGGTGAGCCTTCTGCATGGTTCTTACGGGCGATGGTGGAGCCTGGTGAGGCAGTCCCACGACGATGAGACACTAACGTTGGAAGAGTTTGAGCGGCTCTTCATGGAAGAGTTCTATCCAGTGACGCTGATGTCGGTGTGGATTCAAGAGCTACTACAGCTTCGGCAGGAGGGCCTGACTGTGTTGGAGTACTCAATGAGGTTACAGACCTGTCATTCTACTCCCTGGATATGGTTCGAGACCCATTCATTAGGGATCTGACCTTCTGGAAGGGCTTGCATAGGGAAATCCGAGCATGTGTTGTTTCCTTGTAATTTCCCACCTATGCTAGTGTGCTAGAGTGAGCGTTGGTGGTTGAGAGATTTATGGCTGAGAAGATTCCCCCTGTTATTGCTGGGATCGCGAGAGAAGAGATGTCTGCATCTGGTAGCCGACGGTAGACGTAGGGGACTGGGCATTGGTGATGTTTCAGGAGGCGACCCCAGGATGGACGATCTGAGGCCAAGGCTCGGAGGCCAATTTTGGTCAGCCGCAGGAGTGGTGGTGTGACGATTGTGATGGTCGGGGACATCTTGCTAGAGATTTTCCGACCCGACGTCCTGTTGAGAGGGTGCTGGTCGATGGAAAGCCTATGTAGAGGCAGATTCTCATACATGGAGGTTCACAGTGTAGCAGACGTGGCAGCAGAGCGGGTGCAGCGGGACGAGGTGGTGGGCGGTACCAGTTTCCACCACCCCCACCCCAAGGTAGTCCACACCACGATTTGGGAGCTGGTGGCTGAGGCTGAGGACAGTTTCATGCCCTGGAGGTTGTTGACCCAGAGGCACCTCGAATGGATAGGGGAATGCCTTATGTCTTTTCTACTTACTGCAGTAGTTTGTTAGACTGTGTTTTGCGGTACCCTTCCATTTCTTTTGCTTGATAATGTTTTTTTTTTCAGGGTGTTGGTAAGTCCCTGTGAGGGTGTTGATCAGTATGCTTCGAATGAATGAGGAAGAGGGATCATTCACCCACCGAGATGTGTTTTTTATGACACGGTTAAAACCGTGCGGCCGAGTCAGTTCCACCCAAAGAGGATTGTATCGAGGTGTGGTGGATGAGTCCCTCTGACTTATGTGTTCGGGCATGGGCGTTTGAGGTCGAACTCACTGGTGTGCGAGACTATGTTGAGAGTCCAGTCACTTCCCTTGAACTTAGGGCTTTTCAGGGACAAACATTTCTAAGGGGGGAGGATGTAGCGACTCCGGTTTTTGGCCCTGTCAGACATTGGAATATTTCTAAGAAAAATTCCAGAGCTAGGATCGAAGACGGCGTGCGATTCCGAGGCCCAGTGCACCCGAAGTTAATTTTATAAAAATATTAAGTATATTTATAGTATGCACATGGTGGGGGTGTTATATCTCCTAAATGGTACCTCATATCGGGAATCCGAGTGCACGGTTGCGTCCGGAATGTGCCGTCTACCCTAGGCAAGCTGTAAACTTTGCTGGCGCATGCCTTCGGTGAGAAACGCCACCAGGGGCATTTTCATAATTAAATGGAGAAGTTACTATGTGAGCGTCAGCTAGAATAACTTCTTAACGATGTCTCGGATTGAAAATTTTAGTCTTCCATTGCGTTCAGAACGATGCGTTTACCCTAGGAGTTACCTTACCATTGTTCGCATCGGGCGTCGGGTCTAAGGCTGGTTTGGCGCCAGCGGGCAGCTGTTATAAATATCAGCACTTGCCTTTTTCGTTCCTCTCGGCGTTATCTCCATTCTTTGCCGCCAATCTGCCTAATCAAGCAAACGAAGAGCCCACGAGCTCAGAATTCGACGGCGGATGTTCTAGGAGCATGCACTGGAAGCTCTGAAGCACTGATCTAATGCAGAACGTCGGCGTTTCGCCTGGGAAGTAGGCGGATTTGAGTTTTAAACCTTGATAACATTTATACTGAATTATATTGAAAATTTAAGTCATATCAGTGTAGATCGGGTCCCGATGGTAGCGCAGACGCCTCCGAATCGCAAAAACGGACGACCGGAGAGCTCCCGGTCGTCCGCATATGATCCGTCGGCGCGGCTCTGGTGCAGCGGCGCCGTCGCAGGCAGACAGTGGGCTGACCCAGTGAGGAGGCGGCGACCGCCCGGCGTGCGGCAGCGCGCCGCCTAGCGCAGTGGCGCAGCGGTACCGTGGCAGAGGGGGTCGGCGGCGGCGGGGGCCGGACCGGCCAAGTGGGGCATGTCCGGTCAAATTTTGACTGGGGTACTAAAAACCACCATTTTGTGTAATCCAATGTTCAGATTCGCATGCCGTTAGCGGCGACGTGACCCTGGAATTGAGACGGACCTATTGGGATTGGTTCGGGTTTTTTTTGGGCTTGATCTGTGACCCGGGGACATGAAACATCGAATAATAATAATATTTTAATTATTATTCGACTTTGACCGGCTGTAAATTTTGCCGGTAATGTCCGTTTGATGTGTCGTCAGTGAAGTTTGTGAACCTGGTGGTATGATGGACTTTTTGAGATTGTTTCCGGCTGTTGGGACTTAGAATAGGGCGTGGGCCCCACGAGGCCGGGTTTTGGCATTTGCAGAGAAACGCAGCTTTCGGACCAGGAGTCCGATTTTGGCGGTTGATTAGTCGATCCTAGGTTTTTTCCATGATGATCGCAATGGTTTGATCTGTTCAATCTGTTTCGGGATCGAGGCGTGGGCACCACCCATGATGGCTTCAGTGAATAGTACTATTTTCACCGGCTGTCTGTTTCGGACGAGCGTGTAGTCGATTCCGCTTGTTTTCCCAAGGTGATCACCATGGTATGATCCGCTCGATGGGTTTAGGGATCGGTGTGTGGGCATCGCACGAGCTAGCTACGATGAATAGTTCCATTATCACCAGTGCTAAGTTTTGGGAAAGTAAATAGCCTATCCTGCGTGTTTTTCTGCATGGAACGCGATAGTGGCTTCATTTTGGCCTTAGAGTTGCGCAATGTGGCGTTGTTTTGGGTCGCTCGGGTTAGCGACGTTTTAGACCAGCAGTGGTTGAGGGTACTCCCTTGGTTCATTTCCAGGAAGGTTCGTGTGGCATCACAACCTTCGTATAGGTTTGTGATCCTCCTAATGGGTTGTTTAAACTGTTAGAGTTGTGGAATTCCTCCGGTGGGCCTAGAGAGGGATCCTCTAGCATCTGTTTCCTATATCGGGTTCTTGGTATCGCTGTGACCTCTTATTCACAGGTGGCTATCCCTTATCTAGCAGGATAACCCCGTAGGATTTGTGGCATCATCTGGATTATGAAACCCTACACGGTGGGCCGTACTCTGTAGGGTTGTGACATCATCAGGTATACGATCCCCTACTCTGCATGAGGTGTATAGTAGGGTTGCAGTATCGTTGGTTATGTGATCCCCTACTCAGTGTGGGGTTTCTGTAGGGCTGTGGCATAGTCGGTTCCATCCCCTACAACTCGAGTTATATCAGATAGGGTTTCGGTATCATCGTGACCATCTTTCTGTGGGTGATGATCCTCTATCTGAGTTATGTGCTTCTATCAAGTGCCAAATCGGGTTGTGGTATCCCCCAGTGGATCCTGGGTGTGATCCCCTATCTGTGAGAACTGTGTATGCCAGATCGGGTCGTGGTATCCCCCAGCGGACACTAAGATTGATCCCCTATCTGTGATTTCTTCATATACTGGAGTGGGTTTTGGTATCCCTTAGAGGTCCCTAGCGGGGATCCCCTATCCGAGGAGTTTTGTGGTTATGTTGTTTCGTTGAGTTATCCTTAGCGAGGCCAACCGACGTGCGTGGTCTCTCGGGTGAGCTTCTGATAGGTTTGTGAGAAACCTGATGGAGTGTATCTCTCGGATGAGTGTTATCTGGGGTGATAGTGATCATGGAGTGTGCTCTCCTGGTTGTGGATAGTTGCTGGTAATGATTTGGGTACCTCTTGTGGCTTTGAGGTGTGAGCTGAGTTTATATGGATTGTTCAAGGTGTTTGTATGGGAATACACCAGAGCTGAGCTGACTAGTTTTGTTTATACAAGGATGGTCATGAGATGGAGTTTATCTCTCATTTGGGTTCCCTCTGGCTGGGATGAGCGGACTATTGCCTTTATGTTTCTCTCTTTTGTTTTGGGTTTTTGTGGTGCCTACTGAGTATGTTAATACTCACCCCTGCACGGGCTTTGCCCATACATGTTTGTGTCTTGTGCAGACCACATGCTTTTCGACGAAGTCCCAGGAGGACCCGGAGTAGGCCGAGCTGAGTGAGCGAGACTGACCAGGGTGTTTGCTGATGCGGTGCAGAGGAAGATTTCTAGTGGGTGTTTTTGGTAGTGTTCCCCTTCTTTAGAGCAGGTTGAACGCGCTTTTGTAGATTTTCTTTTGGTGGGCCCTGTTTTGCCATTTTTGTACTTCTGTTGTACTCTGGTTGTGGGATATTGTATGCATGCCTTTTTACTTTTCAGTTTTATAAATCTCTGCACTATTTCATGGAGGTGTATCTGGGTGTGTGTGTTCACGTACCTTAGGCAAATGCCTCCCTTGTGTGTGATAGCCAACTCGGTGCTAGTCGCCAACCCCTAGCCTATTGGAGGCGGGCATGGGGTGTCACAGCTCGATCTCTGTTGGGTTGGTTCGTGACATTTTAATTGCTCCAATGTGATTATTTTCAAGTCTAACATAGAGATGGTTCAAAAACCGCTCAATAAATAAATTTTATAATGGTTTGGGTCACTATATTAACCTTATCATCTAGATTTCACTCTTAGTTAATTAGTTTGACATTTACTATGTCTCTTTGTATTTTTATATTATATGGTTAATAAACTTATTATAAACTTCTTAGAGATCCCCAAGTGGTTCATTAATAATACACATATCATTATACAGGTCTTTTGGAAAATCCATATATTTTTAGGAATATAATATCAATTAATAATATAATATTTGTTTTAAAAACCCTTTTATGTCAATTTTTACTCTATTTGGAATTTGACTTTTTTGAAAATAATAATAGCCCAATTACTTTGAAAACGTTAATTCAATCAATACTAACATTTAATATTAACCTATAAAATTAGTTTAATTCATAAAAAGTCTCAATTTACATTTATTTGTGTATTTGAAATATCAATTATTTTAATATTTCATTAATACGGTAATTAATGCATTATTATTGTGTCATAAATAAATTGATTTATATGGTGTGTAAAAATTATAAAACAATTACCATGATGTAGGAAATATTTTTATCTTTCTAATTAATATTTATAGTTGAAATGATATCTTATATAACCCCATGTAAAAATTAATTTTCTAAAAGACATTGGCTTATTCATTTTTTTCCTTTACTTAATGTTAATTATAATGATGTGTCATTATCCATATTAAGTGGCTCCATGGGGTCCCAAAATTGACCCTGAGATGAAAATAGTTGGTCATGACTCATCCAATAAGGTTATTACATGTGATAAGGTAATTTTGAATTATTATAGTATTCTTTTAACCTTAAACTACCCTATTTACCTTTAACAGTGGTAAATAAAAGTCAAAAGATACGATTCACCAAAAATTATTTTCATCTCATTGAACAATATTTTATTTACTAATAACAGTCATGTACATTGTATTTTTGAAATTAAATTCATAGAAGCTGTAAAATTTCATTTTAATGAAAAATTCAGTTTTTTCACTACTACATAGTGGTTTCACTATTCAAAAAAATCGATGTTTTTCAAAAAAATACAAAAAAATCAGTCAATGATATATTTGATATTCTGAATTAAAAATTATCTCTATTTTAAAATATTAAAAACATAGAAGTTAAATTAATTAATTTAAAATTAATTCTCGTTGTCAAAAAAATAGTGGGTTTTTAAGAAACAATATCTATTAAAAGTTTGACATTTGTTTATGCACAATTTCAAAGTGATATTTCATATAATTACCATAATTTGTTTAAATATTAAAAATATAATCTAATTAAACTTTGAAACCATTTAAAAAGATAAATTAGCCATATAAATAAATTATATTAAAAGAGAGTTTTGAATTAAAATACTGTATTTTAACTATTCATCAAAAATTGATTTTTTATCAGAAAAATAACAAAATTTTACCCAAAGTAAATTTTAAAGTCCTGATTCTAAAGAAGAATTATATTTTGACAAATTGAATATATAAATGTTTCAAATATTGGATTTAAAAATGGTTCCCCACTAAAAGGTGGTAAATTTTCATTTTTTGAAAAATACTTCTTTTATCTGAAAAAAAGAATTTGTTCTTATATTATGTCTAAAAAACTCATAATAGAGATTCTAAAATTATAAGGATTATATATAATTCAAAATTTAGTTAATATTATTCATAAAAACTTTTGAACGACTAGGTATGTCCTGATGCGCTTGAACTCAGTATTGCGTGTAGTGGAACTTATTGAATTACTTGGATGAAAGAAAGTACTATGAAATCCTGGGGTGTTACAATCTAGGTTCCTGAAGATGGAGAGAATGTTTTATGGAATAAGTTAATCCATCATGTAATTGTTTTTTCTAAAAATCATATGGTCGAAGAGGGATCATGAAAATAAAAAAATGATATGAGATAAAAATACCCTCACTTATTTGATAAGTGAATGGAATTGCGAGGACGTAGTTCCCAAAAGGGGGAGAATGATGTAGGATGTCAGATATTTATGAAATAATACATTTTCATTTCTATTAAAATTTATGAATATGATATTATTTTTAAATTAATGTTGATTTTGTTTCGTATTGCATAATAGACACGCAACAACATGTTTCTTAGAAATCATACGTTGCACACTACTTTGAGTTATACGGAAAAAATATAATAATATTACTAATTTTAATGGTAATTAATACCAAGATGTTGTATTGGTGGGAAGGAACAGAACTTACAAAAATATTATAATACAAGTTTTTAAATGTCTTTACATTTATTCAATATATTTCATAGTCTTAAAATAAGAATGAATCCAATTTTACGCATGAAATACTCTAATATTTTTTAAAAGTCATTTTACCACATTTCGAATTACAACACTTTTTAAATATATTATTAATCATACTTATATTTTATATATGAAAAAATAAAATTCCTTTTAGAATTGGGACATAAAAATTTACATTGGACGAAATTTTGGTATTTTTCCGATAATGTAAATTTTTTAATGAATAGTGAAAAAAATTTATTTTAATTCAAAACAGCTTTTTAATATAATTTATTTATATAGTTTAATTACAATTTTAATTGGTGTTAATTTGTAATTGTATTATGTTTTATAATTTAATCCAATTATGTTAATTATTTTTAATTTCACTTTTATGTTGGATATACTACATTTCAATATTTTGGAAGTTATTACTTCACAGAAACCCATTTTTTGGTTTTATAGAGAATTAATATTATATTAAATAAAGAAAATTAATTTTTTTGAATTTGGAAAAATGGATTCAATATTTTTAATCAGGAGTTCCAAATTATTTAAATATGTACATTTTATTTTTGAAAATTATGATTAGTAACTTCAGTAATTATTTTATTTACCATGGTTATTGGGTAAATCTGGAAAATAACCGTAAAAATAATATTATAATAATATAAAATAGAAATAAAATTTTAATTATAATATTGAATAAGATATTTCTGACCAATGGAATCCTTAGATATATTTTTTGACCCTATGAATCCACTTGGGAGTGATATTAACATTTTATAATAATTAATTTAAAATAAAGATAAAAATAACATAAACATGTATTTTTTAACTATTTTTTATGGGGTTATATAAGTAATGTATTCAACGATAAATATTCTTTAAAAATCCTAAAATATTTCCTACATCCTTATATTTTATTTATAATTTGTAGACAATAAATACTGTAATTTAAATATGACACAATGATGATGTAGTGATTGAAACATTAATAACAGATTCAAATAAATAATATTATAAATATTAAAATAAATGTAATTTAATTATTTGGAGGAAATACACGAAATTTGTGGAAGATATTGATAAATTATATTTGATTTAATTCTTTTTTCCAAGTAATCATGTTTTTTTGACATTAACAAAAATCAATTACTTTATAGTGTCAAAATTTACATAAATAAGTTTTTAAAACAAATAATATTTTATTAAATTATATAATAGTCATAAAAATCAAATTTTCGTCCAAATAAATTTTATAATTATTGATATGTCATTAATTATCCAATTATGGTTCTCTTGTTATTTTATAATAACTATAATAACCATATATTTTGAAAATGCAAGAAGACATGGAAATATTTTATGTTTTTTACTAAGGGTAAATGCTAAATGATAAGGTTACTTTTGTGACCTAAACTTGTCTAAAACATATTGGTTTAGATTTTTCAAACAAAAATTCATATTATATTTGAAATAAATTTTTTTCGGACTATTCTAAACTAAAAATGATGTTAAAAATAACAGTACTTCAAAACATTCCAAAAGTGCCTCTCCTCCCTCTTATAAAAGGGAATCACCTCTACCCATTTACTCACACCTCTCAAGAGCTTGGATCAACCAATTTCTAAAAAAAACTTCCCAACATCCCTAATTTTCTCTTAAAGGCCTTACCTTTGGTGGAAGGTAATTCAAGAAAGCCTTTTGGCTCAAATTAAAAGAAGTTACGCGCTTTAGAGGTAATATCTTATCTCAAGTTCCTTTCCATAATATTCCTTCTCAACTCCCTATGATATTTTAAAAATTTTATTTCCTAACAACAAAATTATTCTCAATATAATACTATTCATTAAGATAAGGATTCAAACTAAACTTACACACACCTCCATTTAATGGATACGAACATAAGGATTCTGTGTTCGATGAAGTACTGCCTGACGAAACAATGAATGTTCAATTTTTTCCTACAACCTCTAATAGTGTCCATTATGATGGAAATATATTTATATATAATATATATATTTATATTATCTCTATGATTCAGTTTTTTTTAAAATAATATCATTATGCTTTCTATAATGTGTAAATACGATAATTTCATTTGAGGAAATGAGGACTACCGCCCCCTCAAAGTGATATGACTCGGCCATGACATACATGGAGCATATAAAGGATAGAGTGAATGAAAATATATAACGTATATAAATTATTATATTATAATATAATTATAATATACCTATATATGATTTAGTTTTCATTCCATTAAATATGAAAAATAAATGAATGTAATGTTCATGGGTATGTACGGGTTGTCATCTCAATTAACGATACATTTCATTTCATATCTGAAAATGTTATGGACTAATCTAAATATATATATATTAGATATAAATACTTATATAATTGATATATATTATACTTACATCAGTAATAACATTCTAGTGGTTATGTACATTTGAATACACATACACTTTATATCAAATGAAGTTCATTTTCAACTCATGTAGCAAATATCAAAAAACCAACTGATATGAACATAAGTAATTATTTAATTTTGATAACATGAAAATAAATAATATAAACTGAATAAGAAACATGAAAAAGGTTCTAAAAAATGAAGAATTAACCTAATTTTTTTATTCTGCAATATAAATAATGAACGAGACATGTCAGACTCATGGTTAGGAACATCGTCTCAATCTCCTTTCATTGAGGCATATTTTTTTATACATGACCTTATTTTATTAAGTTTATAATTATACCATTTTTATTTTATTTTCATTCAACTATTTTAAAAATTAATCTTTTGATTTACGAAGCATTTTACTGAACGAAAAATGGAATATTTCTTTTTTTAACATGTGTGGTGACAATGGCCATTCTTCCGCCACATGTATTATTTGATATATAGATTCCTCAATAAGTGGTAATTTTTTTAAAAGGATAATAAATACCATTTACCATTTTTATGAATATTGGTATTGAAAATGGTGTTGATAAATCATTGACTATTTCAATATCTGGAAATGGTATCTTGTAATTACAATGTAGTAATTTTATCTTTTCTTTTATACTTGTTTTATGTGTCATTATTATGTTATGGTTCATGGGAACTATTTACTTATATGGCTGATTCCATAAAAAAAGGGTGGGTGAGCCCGATATAGCTCTCCAATTCATTGGGTAATGTGATGGAGGTAAACAATATTTCTTCTCTTAAGATATATAGTTAATATATTTTGATGAGAATTCCAAACATATCTCCCAACATAGATGTGAAAGATTCAATGTAATTATGTAATGGATTCCACAAGTTTCCTTTATGATTTATAATTTCTACGTGTTACTAATAAATCTTAGGATTTAATTAAATATTGTATAGGGATTATGTTTTATGAGTTAAAAGTATGATTTCATTAATCTGTCTGTATTTATGGACTGATGTTTTCTTTCTTCTTTTTATAACCCTTATTGAGCATTTTATGCTAATCCCATGTTTTTGAAATTTTATCAGAAGGTATATGGAATGGTAATAGAATTTAATAACTAAATATTATTTTTATCATGAAAATAAATGTTGTTTTAGTTGATGAGTTTTATTATTGTGAAAAAATTTGACAGAGTATAAGTGTCTACATTTTAATTCTTAAGAAGTAATGTAATAATTATGTACTTATAATATAAAACTCTATACCTAAAGAGATCCTCAATGTATAATTCTTGACATAAATCAAGATTATTTTAGGTTTATGGATGAGTCCTTACAGGATCAATGATTTGATCTGATCAGTTTTATAGATGAATCGGATGGCTGGTATCCGATGGAAGAAGACAATGATGTCCAAATGAGGTAGATGCTAGAATCGTAGTGATATTGATGTCATATTCCATGGTGGCATCAGTGCAGAATGAAAACCAACTATTTCTAAAAAACTGATCAGTATAGTGCGAACATGGGTATTTCATGATGTGTGGTCCCCTTGAGTGGGGGCTACGATATCCGGAGGAAGTGAATATTTATATGTCATGTTACCAGGGAGCGATCTCTCCCTCATCACGTACCTATTGGTTATCTTAGCGACTCATTGTTGGGGGGAGGGCGATGCAAATTCAGCTTCATCTCCCCCCTTTACTCAATTTTTCCTTCTCTTCCCCCTATTCTTTCTTCCCCTGGTGTTTTTTTCGCACGACGATAGATTAGACACCATGAGTTTGATGGACCAAATGAGGTGAGATTCTCTGGTATCATCATGCTTGATTCAATTACTTATATGGCTTCTGGTTCGTCCATCACCCTCTTTATCGGTTGGCTACATGGATTCTTGGAGTCTTTGGGATGTGTGGGTTGTTCGTTTATCCATGTTCCAGGAGGCACGTCTAAGATGTATTTCTTCTAAGATGCAGTGGTCCTCAATTGATGCTTGTTGTGTGAAACAAATCCTGGATTCTGAGCTTCGGATCATCGATGAGTCCAACGCTATTGGATGGCCACTCCTTCCCTGGATCTGACATCGTGTTCCTTTGTGCCTCTCCTAGTTGGTGTTGGGGCCGCAGTACTAAGATGTTTTGGGATGTCTGGGATGGCAGTCGTCGAGATTCCGGGCGTGAACAGAGTCCGGACGGTTTTATTACGCGGCCTCTTCGACGATGGTGATGTTCAATGTTTTCTTTAACAATGTGAAGGGAGTTTTTTTGTTTATTTCATTCTTGATTTTTCAGATTTCTTCCTAAATTTGGTGTTATGGGTGAAGAATGATGAGTTATCTTCATTGTGTTTCTTACTAAAATTCTCAATTAAGGATTTTTATGGATTGTATGTGAATGCTAGTGTTATGGTTATGGTGATTTATCATTTGTTTTCTTCACTCTGATCATCAACTCTGGCAGTTTATGCATGTTGAGTTGACAATGGTGTACCATGTTGATGAAGACAGATGGCAGCGACATAACTCCCGCTGACGCGGTGACTCTTGGATCAAAGCCTCATCAGGATTGAAAATTGTTTTGAATTTAAAATTTAATTTAAGCATCTTGTATTTGGATTCCCGCGTTATAGATGTGGTTACCTATTTCCCTTAATATGGATATCATGAAAATTAAAAAAAATTCATTATATGGCATGTGACCCTTGTCACATGCAATGTGGTTACTCCAAGGGGATCTTATCATGTAATTTTGAAGCTAAAAATATATCGAGTATAGTACACATGTTTTATATCAAATTTTTACTCCCCTGCATAGACACGACTTGCTGTAATTCTTCAATTACGTTAGCAGATCATGTGTCACAGTGACACGAGATATAACCCCTACTACATGGCGTGTACTATTGAATACATTCCTTGGATAAATTTTCCTCCATATATTGGAATGCTATCATTTGGGTTTGTGAACCTGATCCTTTACCTAAGTCAAATTATGGAATCATTTCATACTCCTGTGACTATGGTCCATTCAGTATGACATACTCAATAGACTCATTGGAATCCCTATGAGAGGTCTGGAGTGATATACTATATTCAAATTTATTCCCTGTGTGGAGTTCTTGGTATCTCCATGACCAACAATATATCAGTGTTGATCCTCTACATAGAGGGTTCATCAAGATTTAATTTTTTTTATCACCCTATCTCCTTGGTAGTTATAATAATTTGTGTAATGTATTCTCTTCAATATATTAGCATGTTGTTCTCCAGACAAGACATGATGATTATTACATCTCACAAGGACATTATCAGTTATATCATACACAAGAGTGTGTTCTCCTATATGAGTTCTTCATGGAATAATTTAGTAGGAATCCTATGTTGGTACAATATTGTTGTGACATACCTCTAGATTTTGTGTCTTTGATGAGAATATCTTGATATTCATATCATATTTGTTGTATTCATATACATTTTCTGATATAACTATATTCTACTTTGATGTATGATTTATGGTTTTGGGGTATTCTACTGAGTATTGTCGTACTCTCCACTACATCAGATTTTCCTACGTGTTGTGTCTTGTGTAGATGATTGACATTTTGACAGATTTCTCATTGAACTAATACTAAAATATGCTTAGTGTGAACGTATAGACCTAGGTTTGTCACCACAACTTTCTGAAATTTGTAACAGTTTTTATTATAAGGTTGGTCTTTCATTTAAATATCTTTGTGGTGTGATTGTATTTGTATTTGTTTACTTTTTATTACTTATTTTCATACTCATGCAACATGATGTAGATGTATTTATGCATTGTAGATTATTTGGTTTTAAATTTAAACATTTTATAGGCATGTACATGTACGCCTTTTTATATTTACTTATTCTATGTCCTATAATGTCTGTTATATGAATACTATATGGTTGTCACCAGGCCTTATCCTATTTAAGGTAGACATGTGGTATCGTGACATGGGACCCACTGGGACGAGTCCTAACACAAGCACCAACCTCTCAGAATAAATAATTTTGAATAAATAAAATATTATAATTCCAATATCCCTAGTAAACATCACATGACACCATAAAATAGTTAAATAACCATGAATATCATGACATTTTGAGTATTGGGTAATGAAATAATGGTAAACAAAAATCATAACATCTAGTATCTGAGAACATTCTCAAGAATTTATCTCACTTCAAACACAATAATGGGAATGACCAGTTTCATCACATTCTATTAAATCTATTTGCAGCACTGAGAACACCATCAATATCACTATCTCAAGTGGAAACTAATTCTGTGAACATGGGACTCCCCATTCATATCAAAAAAATCCACCAACCCCCATAGGGTTATATCATGTCAAATTGAAAGGATCTCATCTAGAGAAAACACAAAGATATGTAAACAAAAACATTTAATCAATTTTTAATCTTGAGCCTAAAAAATATCATCTAATCATCACCTGAAACCTGCCTCACTTTGCAAAAAATATTTATCTTTTTCAAATATCTAGTTACTTTAATTAAATAACTGATTAATTGATAACATTTCATAACCATAGTCAATTTATTACATCAAATATAAAAAAAATTAATAATTTTCCTAATTTAAATCATAACATCCATTCTAAACACCATTAATGATGAATAATTCAATTATCATTTCTCTCCATTATTATTAACAATATGAATATCCAACATCAACATCATTTTCCAATATTTCTGTCATGTAGATGATAATTTTAAATTTTACATGAAATAATAATCTTTATATTTCTATTATATATGTAAAATGGGTTAGAGACAAGAACTGTGGATATATTATATACACAAATGTGTTGAATTATGCTCTATGTCAAGAGAAATGGTAGATAAGAGAGAAACACTGAACAACTCATGCCCATATAATATGTATGTAGACATCCAAATACATGAATGTAAATTTATTAAATATGACAATAGTAAGACAACTACAAGAACCACAAAATAATATTAGTAGTGACGGTGGAACAAAACAAATCATGATCAGAAATGATCTAATAATGTCCATACCATTCTTTAAGAATATCATTGTAACCTAAAAACATTTTATATAGACCTTGGGTGATGGTAAAATGATTACTCTATAGTATCTTCCCTAGAGCCACTTGTGAAAATGATAAAGACTGAATGTTAAATCCCATTTAAACAAAGTGAAAATCTAAATCATCACATAAACATGTATTCTATGTTCATATCCTCCTAGTGGATACCTTAAACCAAGTATAATATAAAAAGGAACATCTAATGTAATATAAAAATAAACTACCACACTACCACTTCCGCACAAGTTTTTAACTCTACACCAATGTTGCATGCCTTAATCATTATCACTAAAATGGTAAGAATATAAGAAGAAACATGGGATAATGCATAATATAATTAATATGGTGAAAAAATAATCTCCTCATCACATACCATGAACTACATGAAATAAATCCTCTCATAATACCATTCCATAATTGTATATTGTTCGTGTGTAGTTTTTTAGAGCCACCACAGCACGTATGTCATGTATTATACCACAATCCATCCATGTCACTAATATCATATCTATAATAATCCACATAATGCTATATTTGTTGATAAAAATGTGTGAAAAAACAAAAAGACATTACATATCTATACATGTATATATGGGGAAATATAACGACCATGAATACCCACATATAATACACCTATTAGAAGACAATGGGCTACAGGAGTTAGTCACCTTTTTTCCCTCACCAACATGGGTGATTGGGAAACAACCTTGATAGAATCTACTATGTGTTAGTTTCTTTATCAAAATGGTTTGGGTTTCATATTAAATTTTAAAACATTCTATATAAAATATATCTCCAAAACACAATATGGGTGTCAACAAAGTCTTAGGCTAAACTATAACTTTCATCATTTTGACACCAAACTACCACCATGAATAATTTGATATACTATAAGTATGAATGAATTCATGTATCATCATTTAAATAGTTATTTCATTTTATGATTTCATTTTTTGTTAATTAAGACATTTACAATTTATTAGCACTTTTTTTACATTACAAAAACATCCATTTGATGTACATGCCCTCCAATTCTAATCGTACTGATTCTAGAATTCCACAATATTACCAACATTTTTATTTTATTAATGAAATAACATCATCTGATAAAAAAATATTATTCTTTCTAATAACTAATTCCTTTTACTCTATGAAACATTTTAATATACCATAAAATAAATGCATTAACCTAGCACGACCAGCAACCTAATTAAATAGGGAAATGAATGAAATTACAAGAAAATAGTACATGAAACCTTTAAAAATATTTATTAACAATAATACATCCCATAGTTTACTAAATCAATTTTAATTATTAATTTCTTCCCATTATATCAATCATGGTTCCATTACCAACATGACCTTGAATACCATAATGCATCTATTCGACACATGAATTTGATATTACCCACACCTAGTCCCCTCCATCCCATATCTAAAAATTCCATTTTCAATCCCATGATCACATCACATCATATAGTAAAGATCATATATATAGAAAACATAAAAGGAAATATATAATAATGTAATTATATAGAGAATGTATTCTCTAAAATCCATGGTATCTGGATTTCACAATTATATATCCTCTCATAGATCCAAAAAAATTTCTTTATCAAAAAATATATTTCATTACCAATATTGGTTAACCAATTAAATTATCCTATGATACAAATATTATAATTGTACGTCATAAAATATTAAATGAAATAAATTATTTGTCATGATCAACATCATAGTATTTGGTTTTAGAAAACATTAAGAGATATAAAATCCACTAACATGACTATTTATTATCTTAAACAACAAGAATTTTTATATTCATTGTCATCATCTAATTAAAATAACATATAGTGGAAAACATTCAATTAAACAACCATTCAAGAGAAGGTTTTTTTCTAAAAACAATATTAATCAAACAATTCAATAAATATTACTCTTTAATTCATTACACCATTAATAATATTGAAAATATTTTCATTAACCACTTTCATAAAATTAAATATTCTAAATAAAATCATAAAAAACATGACAACTAAAGAAATATCACAGATTTCACAGTATCTAAAAATTAAATTGAAAAACTATTAATACATTGTAAAAAAATGTGATTGTTAAATCTATAAAGCATTACATTAAAAAATAAAAGTTATTCTTTGTTAATGTTAATTTAATCATCACCCAAAGGAACCAAGAATGAATACTTTATGATATAACATAAATAATAGAAGTGGAAAATAATCCTCAACTAGAGACTTTCAACATTATTTGATCATAATGTATAATAAATTAAAACTATAACAACATCTATTGATAGGAAAATTCAACCCTAAAAGAATTCCACACCACAACCACACAAAAAATCATAAATGAACTCCATTCGAAAAAAGAGAACATATTTCAAAAAATTACAAGAAACAATACGAGGAAGAATTGCTAGAGAAAAAAAATCATTAGAAGCAGTGAAACTATCAGTAGATCACCACATATAGATTAATGGAAGTCATGGATCAATCCATTTCTAATGTGTTTCATAAAATAATAAAAAGAACTTATTAATACATAGGTTTGGGATAGAAATTGGGGTATTTTGTTTAAACGTATGGATTGATTTGATTTATAGGTACAAATCTAGTTGGCAATTCATTACGTGATTGGGTAATACACTTCATGAATGTTTCATGTAAAACAATCATCAACATTTTTAATCACATAAATCCAATCACCCTGTATCATGTCCTGTGATGAAATTTATGATCTCATAATGAGTTGTTATGGACATATTCATCAAATATGGTCCTCCACACCATCAATTATTGAACAAACTGTTCTTGTCCTTATTCACACTATATGAATTTCCCTTATTAGTGAATGGATTCTTATACATGTCATGAATAAGACTCTTGTATTTTGAAAAATTGATCAAATTGTGAACCTTTCCTAATTCAAGATTTCGGCTCCCAAACTCCAGCGACCCAATGATAGGGTTCCTCCATAAACCAAGTACATCCGAACATGTGAAGGGACAAGATAAACAGATCATTTCACATACATCAGATACCTCCCAAAATGTTATCATCCTTGAGAATTTAATATAAATATCATGACAATGAAAATAAAAGTGATATTTTAGGAAAACACACAAGAAGATACCTCTCAAGAATCTCCCCATCAAAAGAGGTCAAACATGTTACTTCACGGAACAAAAATAATAATGAAACACTAACTTCAAACTCATAATCACTACCCGGGTGCGATATATCTCTCAAATAAGACCAAGGCCACAAAAAAGTAATCATGATAGATAAAACCTTCTAAAAACATGAAAAGTATTAACAACCACAAAATTATAAAAAATACAATAGATGATATAAAAATAAATCATCCTAAAACACTATGAATCCATTCGAGAGACTCATTACTATGAGATCTTCTATATAAAACTATGATACCAAATGGTATGAACCAAAGGTTCTACTCCAATTGAAATACAAAATATCTTACACCAAATCCAACAATCCAGGTATATAAATATCTCATTTGGATTTAGTTTTGAAAATATGAAGTATCCAATATAGGTTTGGTTCACCAGTATTACATCAAATACTTTAAAAATTATACAGATAAGCTCAACCTCAAAATATTGTAGCCAATTTCTTTGTAATTGGATGCTTCCCCACCATTATTTCAATTTTTTGGACAAGGGTATGTGATATGAAGTAGTGTGAATTACCTGAATAACAAATTCGGTTCCCTAATGTAGAAAATATGAAAATGGCAACCAAAATGATTTTAATCATTCCTAATGATGGAAACTCTAGAGAATGAATCTTACTATATAATCTATCAATCAGATAGGGACCACTACCATTGTTGTTCATTACTCTATGAGAATGGGATGCATCGTAGAGTTTTCACTATCTACCGTGTCTCCTCTCTACAAATACAAATCATGAGAACTCTATTATTGAATCCATAGCTAAAATAACCGAAATAATGTAACATTATGTTGAAAACTTATTGGTTAAATAATTCTCACCACTAATGACCTCAGCCACCACATGACATATATGTAGATTAATCCTTAGAAGGGGTCTGATATTTTTAATACCTTTATAATCAAGACGATAAGTTTTGTGGCCACCAATGGTCTTCCAGACGATATTATGTCTAGGTGACTAAGAACCTTGGACCATAACTATAATATATAAAGAATACTGGTGAGCCCCTATAATGGTGATCTAGTCCTGTCCATTAAACACAACACTCACCTCTTAAACTATAGATCACATCATGAATTTATCCTACATACAGATTCCTATTCACAAAGGCATCCCATTATTCTCTCAGGTTCTTACAAACACCACAAAAATGGGGAACTCATGGTGGAAAATGTTAAAAAAATATCATACTTGAATCATTTATAATCAACATGAAACCATACTAGTAAATATATGACTCTTGATGTTTAATAATTGTGTTACCACATTTATGGTTAAGAATGTTTAACGGGGGGATAAACCAAAGGATAATGTTAAAATTTAAACTAAACATGCATACATTTTATTGGACAAAAGGATTTCAATATAATAATATCCAAACATGAAAATAATTAATTTTTTTGTTTACATTATATTATTATGAAGAATATTATATTTTAATCATTTATGTAAATCAAAGTAGTTCGGTTCAATCACTTATAAAAGGGGACTCATCTTATAATTTACTAACAGTGTTTCAGCATTCTATCTCATAAAATAAATACATTAACACCTTTTTAGTTTTAATACCTCTATCCTAGAAAATATTTTATTCCTATAATACAATCCTATAAATACATAAGCTGTAAGCCAATGGTTTTTCCCCAATGAAGAGGTAATTACCTTACAATTCCATTTTAAAGATTATTATTTATTTTACAAACTATAAAACTATTGTATATAGAATGAAAATTTGATTCTAGTATCATAAATATAAAAATAGTCTATTTTAAAAATCCTAGAATCATTTTTTTCTTTTATTAATCAAATGGTAAATTGAATGTATCTCTCCTGCATATGTTTGGGCTCCCACCTCTGCGTAGATATATGATTCATTTTTAATCACCATCATTATTGGTAGGATATTATAGTGGATTAAATGATTATAAATAAAATTTATAGTGTAATTATTATCCACTAATTATAATATTATATCTACCTTCTTACCTTCCCATTCATTGAAAATAATAATGTCGCTCATGTGTACGTTTGGACTACCCACCTCCAAAATCGATGTAATTTTTTTATTTCATCAATAAGTTTATTTTTATAAGGTTATATATATTGAATACATATAATATTTATGTTATCATATTTTTTATTTATATTTTAATATATTATTTAAATTTCATTCTTTACATCCACGAAAAACTGGAAGTGTCACATTTTTATAATTGATTATCATCTCCATGATGTGATGTAATTTATTTTCCATCTCCAATTTATTAGAATAAATATAATAATGTATATTATAATTAAATATTATAATTATTATAAAATTGAAATTAAAATGATGATGAACCTATGATAAAAGTTCAATGAATGGAACTGCCAAATAAAAAATGTTCGGAAAATGAAAAAAACAATACAAGGAAAGGAGATTTAAATAACGATTTGTTTTCAAAAAATTTAAAAGGTATTATAATTAAATAATATATTGTATTATTTATATAAATATGGTGTTTTAATATATTTATAATAAATCCATATTTATTATATATGATGTATTAACTTGTATGCAACATGATATTACTTGAGATAAGGGTTTCAAATCACAAATTGGTTTTTATGATATATATGGAATATTCACAACTTGATTCATTATTGTGGCGCATATAATACCCACCTAATAAGAAATTTCGTGAATGTTTTTTTCTTATTGTTCTTTAATGATCCTCTAAATTTTATTTCTCTCATAGGAATTTTGATTCAATTATTACCACACTTTAAGTGTTTTTGTTTCCATATCATTTCTTTTCGTTGTTGCCTATGATAATATTATATTTAGGTAAATAATATGGATCATATTATTAAAACCCTATATATTTTTTTATACTATTTTAATTCAAATAATACTTCTTCATTTTATAATTTTCCACTTTTCTATTTTTAAATGTATCAGGGTATAATTTAAGAAAAAAAACGTATTTCTACTTGGGTTGTAGAATGATTTATTCCATGTCCATATTTTAATTAATATTTCATCAATAATGTTTTATAAATTTTATAATGAATTATTAATTTCATTTTTTCCCATATATTACTTTCTTAAATTAGGTGTCAAAATAATATTCTTATAATTTTCTAAATTAGTTACTTTTATCAAAGGTGTGAACAAAATGTTCATTTTAACGTATATTATATGAATAAATTTTCCCACCATTAGGACTATTCTTTTCATGGAAGACTACTTTTCATGTTTCCATAGTGTAATTCAAAGAAATAGAATTCCTAATATTCTGTATATTTTCGTAAATTAAATATTTTATTTCAAAAGAAAAGTATATTTTTACTCAATAGATTTTCCATTAATATTTTAATAATAATTATGTTTATGAGAACAACCATTGATGATACTTATTGTTCACAAGGGAAACGATCCAATTTTATTGTCCTTATTCATTTTGTAGAAGGTTATTTATTATAATTATAAAACCCTAATGAAAACAAGTTTATCATGTCGTATGTTATGATGAAATTTTTAATTTTTCCATTATGTCGTGACATATTTGTGAATAGATTATTATTATATAATTGGTGGGTATATTATATACCTTCAATGCCTTCAGTAAAGTGACATAAATAACTCAAAGGATGTTGATTATAATCATGGATATGACTATAAAATTCATGGGTCACATTTTGTTGTATGAGTATGATTTATAAGTTCTATTTGTAGTGAAATATGTGTTAGTGTGATAATGAATGGCTATGTTAAAATTTTAAATTTTCATTATGATATCTTATATCTTTTCTTATAATATAATAGGTTTATATTGATTAAAATAGATGTGTTAAAAGTATTATTATTTCATATTATTTGGATTCCAGAAGAATATGTTAGGAAACTTGAATAATGACTTCCACTTTTACATTATTATTAATTAGGATTATATATAGGAAATGATTTTGGAGTTCAGTGTCTATTATATTCAAGGAATGAATCATTTAAATTGAGAATATGAAATTAATCTTGTTTTCATACCACTAAGATCATATTAAACTATCATATTATTTATATCTCCATTTTTACCATTTCTAAGCATATGAGCTCATTGTTTCTTATGATTCAAATATCAATGATATGATGAAAGGTTTTATCTAGGGTATGTCTAAGAATGGAACTATGTGAGATGTAAATTGTGTGTTGTAATGAATAATTTTCATTATTCTAATGTTTATGTATCTAGTATATAAATACAATAATCCTTTATGGTATTTGGGAAGTTGTTGTTATGATATGAAATGAATATTCATATAAAACAGTATAAAATTGATATATTTTGTGGTTGTATTATTGTATTTTGTATTTGAGTATTGACTAGTTATTTTGTTGATTAGTATTAGTGTTTTTGGGATAAATAACTACATATAAGTATGTATATATCCTAAATTATTAATTATTTTGTAAAGAATTTATTTTTTTGGTTTCTGTAGAAATAAAATCACTTTCTAATACATTTAATTAGATATGATAGAGGAATAGATTCACCTTGGTAAAAAAACTAAAAATGGATTGATGAGTATCATTTGGATATTTACTCAGTGCACAATGATTAGTCCTATGAATGTAAAAATAGATAAAGTCACCTAGGCTATATGATTGAGTTAACTGAAATTTTCATTATAAACCATTAGAGATGATTTGAATATACAATAACTATAGATGAAATAGGATTAACTGAAGGTGTAATAGATTAAAAATAATATTTCATGATTTAAATACTCTATGAATGATTTTTTTCTAATAAAATTATTTCTCGTATTTATTATAATTTCTCACACTATTTTATTTATTTTACTCAATGGTTTAAATTAGGAGAAATTTTTGTAACTCTAGATGTGATGCATGATAAAGGGATTATATTATTAAGAATCAAAATGAAATTAGAGTTATAATGTTAATGATTTTGAATATATTTAAGCTTGTATCATTAAATATTATTAACAACCTAGAGATAAGAATGTTTTAAAAGGAACAAAATTAGAGAAAATGGTAGTTTCATGAATACAATAGATGGAAAAGGATTATTCTTTCTACATATATTTAATGTAGGTTGAAACACTAAGGGAAATGGATCAAACAAGTGGGAAGATGTTTTATGTGTTGAAAATAAGGATATAAAAATATAATTTATAATGAAAAATGTATATTTTAATTTGTGGAATAATTATATATCAATGTAAACATTTATTGTTCAATGAGTTATGGTTAGGGAACATAGGAATTATCTTATTAAATGCCCTAATCCATGGGATATCTCTTAGACGAAGGAAAGGAAAATTCTATATATATCATTCAAGTGGAATTATTGAATTTATTATTTATTTTAATTTGAGATTTATGTGGTGTAATTGTTTTATTAATGATAATTTGGAAATAATAATCATGAATCAACATTGTACTTGTTTTTACTACATTTTCTATGGATTTTCATGAATTTGTTGAATATTACTTATAAACCAAAAAATTTATTTAGTGGTATGTTTATATTATTCGAATACACATGTATGATGGATAGATGAACGTTTATACATCATGATAATGAGATAATAATGTTTATTTGTGATAAATAATGCAATAATATAGATATTGTAAATTTAATAGTTTAGGTGAAATTGAAATAGATTAGTGATTTACTGAAAAATTGATTTATGATATATTTGATTGTGTTTATTGTGTTTTTGGATTTATGTTATATGTTTTAGAACATCCCACCCCACACATACAGGCATGGGAAGAGGTGCTTGTTCAACTGACATAATCTAAAATCTGAAACACACTAATGGACATTAATAAATGCTAAGGGATTAGCAAGATATTGGTGATATATCTTCCATGGGGAACCAAAATAACCAAATGAGATGAAAAAAACAAAATCAACTACATGATTTATGTATAATATACATAAAATTCCAAATGAAGTAAATATACAAAATATATGATTAGTATTGGAAATTTAATAAAATATTATAAATGAAACCAAGGGACAACCAAACATAGAAACACCATGGTGGAAAGGCTCTAATTACACAAAAATGATCTCCTTTTCACAGAAAATTGAACTAATGATGAAGAATATTGATCTGGCACTAGATAAATGTCATACATTTCTCTTAAATGCATATCAGTATACAATCTCTACAAATTAAGCATTTTTTAAATGATGGTATTGATTATAATTAATTAAATAAAATGAAATGTATTCTCAATACATTCCACTGGGAAAATAACATTATAGCACATTTTATATGAAATAGAATTTAATTAAATAAATAGATAATTAAAAATTCATAACAAGTACCACGTACAAAAAATGTTAAAAAAATTAATAACCATTTCGTTCCAACTTTTATAACCATTCTCACATTCAACAACATGAATAACCAAAAACACACTCATTTTTTGTGTCTCACATTGAATTCAGAACCACATGTCCTTACATCGCCCAAATTTGATTGTCGTACTTCATGGTGTTTCTATATCCTTTTAAAAAATGAAAACCAGATATTCCACATTTCATAACAATTAATTCAATATAAAAAAATTACTCAAATTTAAAATATCCAATCAAGAAAATTTCATTCATAAAAAAATTACATATGTTTTAAATCATTATTTAAAATATAAAATAAATTATGTATTCAAAAAACAATCCAAATTACACTAATCCCCAAAAAACCGAATATTTTTCCTTAAATAAATCACACAACTGTTTCATAGAAAATTAAATACATACATTTTAAAAAAATAATTCTTAATTTTTTAAAACAATTATAATGATAGAGAACCAACCTACTACTCAATGGGTTTTTTAAATTGGTAAAGACATAAAAATAACCCAATATCCTACCTCAAAATACCTTCCATTAAATATATCCTATAAGATATCATCATGAAACAATGAAATTCAAATTTACTGACAAATGATAGAATATATCTATCGTTCAAAGATAGAGAAGAAGAGTATATTTAAAGAGAAATTGAAATAATTAGGACTTACTATGAATTCCAGAGAATCTATAGAATTTGATTTTCCAAAATTTGCATAAAATGAAAAAATCACTAGGATATCCTTGGTAATGAGTGGAGGTTGAAAGTTAATAATGGAGAATAAAATGATATTTCAGGTGCATTAATATGAGTTAAAGACTAATTTACAATGAATTCAATGCATGTTGTAAAATTAATTGAGATGTTTTTTCAAACTGTGTACCAACTATGTACATGATACTAGAAATAACCCAAGAATCCTAATAGTTTGTGCCTAATGGATTTTAAAACCCTATTCCAACTATGTGGAGAAACTATCTCAAGTCCATCCCACTCACATGGTTAGAGCACATGGTTTTACAAACCATGTGAAAACTGTCTTTCTCCAACTATCTCATGTCACATTATATTTCCTTACATTCACATATTCTGGAAAAACCATGACCCAAAATATGTTCCTATACTGTCACACATTGAATCACTATTCACAATTTTCTATAGACTGTTCATTGTTTCAACAAACCATTGGTAAACTATTTTCAACTTAAATGACATCTAAAACACTTAAAAATCAATCATAAAATACTAATACATAATCCAAGTTTTATATAACATCAAAATAAAAAATAAAATACTAATTTTACTAAAATAGGGGTGTTACATATTTGATTGTCTGTTAATTTTTGTGGAAAACGGGTAGAGGAAAATATCAAAATCATATATTTTTTAATTGAGGTTTTATGGTGATTCAAGTAATTTGAATGGTTTAAGAGAATAAGTGATCAATCTATTCACATGATAGGAAGGTGACATTTTGTTGTAGTTTAGGTTATTTGGGGAATACATAGAATTTTATTTTGTTTATTTTGTGGTGTTGTTTCTAATTTTTTTGGTTATTAATACTAGTTAAACAAAATTTGAAGAGTTTTTGAATTTAGATATTTGTTGAAATAATAAAGTCAATCAATATCAAGTATTATTGACATCATTATGATTATTATTTCAAATTAATTATTATTCAATTAATTTACCTTATCCTATTTTATCCCAATTATATTAAATAAATTGTGGTAAGTGTAATTTCTTCTCAACTTTTTATAAATAATATGATATATTGAATGTTAATATTTATTCATAAGTCATGAAAAATTATCATTATTCATTAATCATTGGATTATTAGATGAAAATAGGTAGAAAATAATTCAACCAAAAAACCAATGGTTGAAATTATTATTTATTTTCCTATATTACATTGTAATTTTCACTCTTTCTTATTTAATAAAATTGAGTCAATGGATAGTATTTTTGGGGTCTGGGCATTTCTGGAATGATGAATTGATTAATGTTTTCAGCCCACTAACTTTTTTTTGTTTTGTTGTCATTGTATTTCAGATTAACATGTCCTCTATCACTATATATTACTACATGGAAATTATTTTTCTCCTCTATGCCTATACTACCACTTTCTACTAATTTAAAGATTATCAAGGAACCATAAAATGTATTATTTCATGTAACCACTATATTCCCTATATCACAGATTCAAATGGTGTTTTATTATAGATTTATATTATGCAGATTTCCAAAAAAGGTATTTAATAATATGGAACCATTGATTATTCAGATAAAATGTGTGGGGAATGAATTTATTTGATTTTTTTATAATGTTAAAAAAAAAGGATTTTCAAGAACACAATGACTGGTATATTTCTTGACTTGCAACACCCATAATTATAAAAATTATGATATAATATACAAATATTATTATTTAAATGAAACTATTATAACATAACCATTAAATTTAATGGTATGAATTCTAGTAAAAAAGTTATAAAAATATAGAATTTTTATATCACTAAAATTTATTGATTACAAATTAATAAATATATAATTAATTGACAGTAAATTCATTTTATATTTCAAAATAATACTTTCTACAAAAATAGTTTATAATTAATTTGGTGAACATATATTTTAATTATATCGAACCACTTTTTAAAATTATATTTTAATCAACTAATATAATTTTTTAATCATCTTTTCAATATTATATTTATTTTATTTTTTATATTTTTCATAAAAAATTTATTTTTAAATGAATATTGAGAAATAATGTTTTTCATAAAACCATCATTTATATTGCATAAATTATGTAAATTAAGAGTAAAATTAATTTTTAAATTTTATATTAAGGTAAAATAATTATCTTATAATAAGATGTAATATAATTATTTATATATTAATCATCCCTATAATCTCTTTTTCTATAGGATCATTTTTAAACTTTTATTTATAAAAACATTTTTCATTGCATTTTATCAATTTATATAAAAATTTATTTGTGTAACAAAAAAATAATTAATCATGAAAAATGGATTCCAAATTTGGAATAATGAATTTAAAATTTTACAAATTAGACCCTTTTATTTTTTTCATTATTCATAGATACCGTGGAAAATATTTTCCACCTTAGATTGTTTAAAAGGCGTAAAACTTGGTCAAATTATAAGAAAAGGCCTTCAAACACCTTAAAACATATATTTTTCTTATAGGATGAGCTTTTTAGACTAAATAAATCATATAATTAATAATATTGAAATTTATTTCTATATCCCATTGATTATAATATTCATATTATTATAATGCATATATAAATATAAAATTTCCTTTTTTATTAAAATTTATCATATATATTTTAATGGGTATAAATAGAAGATATGAATAAATATATAAGTTTTGATTCAATATATATATATATAATATTATTATGATATTAATTTTTTATCAAATAATTATCTTAAACTCTAATATAACACTGGTACAAAACATATGGAATTCATTGAAAAGTCATTGTAATTGATTTTAAAAACAATTATATTATTATGTTTTCCATCAATTTTCATATGAAACTTGTTTCATAGGTAATTATAATTTTAATATTAACTGAATTTTATTTATATCCAAATTAAATAACAATATTGTTTTCCTCGAAGTCAAATTTAATGATTAGTATCAAAATTGACATTAATAATATTTTTTGTTTACTAGTATTTTATTAAATGATTTCATGTCACATGAATATTTCAAAATGGAAAATGTGAATGGAAATGATATAATATTTCATAAATGTAACTCTTGTTAACCACATGTATAAAAGAGAGTAAATTTATTTCACATAAAGTCTAATACAATTTGATACCACATTTAAGGATAAAACGTGTCAACGATAGGGTTCAACCAAAAGATAAGGTTTGAAATGAGGCTAAAAAATGTCCAAAATTTACAGGTTTAAGTGATTTATACTACATAATTTAATACCTTATACATTATGGTTATTTTATTCCAGTTTATTTGATTATGAAACATATTGTATTTAATTATATTATTTAATTCAACGTGTATCCTTTTTTGTCACTTATAATTGGGAACTTAAAATTCCCCTCTATTAATAATGTTTTAACTCTCTAGATAAATGAATTTATTCCATAATTTATTCCACTATTCTATAAAGTATCAATATTTATTCTATTCATCTCCACATAAAATACTTTAACATCTCTAGGTGTATGTTAAAGAAGGACTCTCAATGATCAAGTATTCATATTACCCAACTCTTTCAAAATTTATTTCACAATATAATTACTATAAATAATTGAATCCATTCTAAGAATATTTATATGGTATCATAATTATAATGATATGTTATTATGATTATTGGATAACCAATTTCATATCATTTTGATAAAATGGGAAATGTAACTATTTGTCAAGAATACATGTGGATTACTACCTCTGTTTTGATATATGATTCATTTTCAATAACCATCTATCCTTTTTTTATTACGAGGCATTAAATGTTTATAAATTTAATTTATTAAATAATTATTATTCCAAATTTATATTATCATGTCTAACTTTTATCCTTCCCATCCATTGGAGAACCAAAACATTCCTCATGTGTATATGCGTAAAACCACCTCAATGAAGAGATGTGTTTTGTTCTACATTTACATTATTCATGGATTCTAATAATTATATATTTAATTAATATATTTGATATAATGATATAATAATAATTATAGGAATTCAATTAATTATTAACAATTCTTTTGTTCTATTAACAATAAAGTTAAAACATCACTCATGTCTACATACTGATTTTTATCGCTATTATGTGATGGAATTTATTGTTCATCTACAATTTATATTAATAGATATAAAATTATATTTAATGATTATTTATTATTATTAATACATGATTAAAATTATAGATAATATGGATCCACAGACAATGTTGATGTACTATACCTTTCAATCTAAAACATGGATGGAAAACGAAATAATTATCCCCTAAAATAGAGATTCTAGTACATTGTTATTATTAATCGTTGAAAATATGTTATAATAAAATTTTATATTTTCTGATATATATGAACATGATTCTATGATATATTTATAATGTATATATATTTATTATGATAGAGTTTGGAACCCATACGAATAATTACAAGACATGTGGTAATGATTTTTCATTTCAGTTATGTTTATGTGAGACATATACAATATCAACCAATTTCTTCAGTCATTTTGTTTATATAGTTCCCATATTATATGATATATAAAAAATATATATAAATTTATTGTATTTAATATTTGATTAAGTTTTATTTCTTTCATGGTATTTTTATAGAATAGTTAACAACACGGTAATGGATTGTGTTATAAAATTATTTCTTATTGAGATTATCAATACTAAATTTACATTAAGGGGAATTATACAGATAATATATAATAAAACCTACATATATTCCTATACACTAGTTATTCCTAGTAATTTCATGTAATATTTCAATTTTCCTATCATTGGTATCAAAATGATCAAGAAAATATTATAAATCACTGACCATATTTCATCTATGCTTGTATAAATATATCTTCTACGGCCATATATTATATAAAATATTTTCATTAAATTTTTCAATATTCTCTAATGATTTATTAAATTCTTTTTTACCCATGATTTAATTTAATCTAAAATATTAATAAATATTATTATTTTATTTTCTGAATGATGTACTTTTTACCATATGTGCAAAAAAATTATATTTTTCAATGTATAATGTGTGAAAAAAATTTCCCACAATAAATAATAATCTTCGAATTGAATTTTTTATTACAATTTTTTATATTCCATTTCATGGATAATAAATTTCCTAACATATTAAATTTTATTAGATTTCAAAAAAAATCAAAATAGAATGGGTATTTTCACTCAATAAATGCTCTTATGATCATTAATGAAATTGTTATCTATGAAAACATCCATTGATATACCATTTTCATCCATGTTTATATGAATAAATGATACAATCCATAATATTTTTACATATGGTTGTTAATTATCATGATGAAATCTTAACGAAATATATTTTTCTTTCCCCTTAATAAGCTGTGATTAAATGAAAAAAATATGATCATGTGGAATATATATTAATGGATTATAATTATCTAATGGATGTTTTTTTATATACATATAATTTATTAGATAATTTGTTATAGATATCTCATGATATGATGATGATCGGCTTTTAAATGATTGTAAAAATATATTTTTAGTTTTTGATATGTCAATATGATTTATATCTGTTACGCTTAGAATAATATTTATTGACAGGATTGTGAAAAACAATGTTAAAATTATGAAGTGTGAGAATGATTAATTATACCTATGATAACAATATTATATGTTTCATTGGTTTTACATTTTTTTTATTAATTTGATTATGATTTTCATTAATTGTGATTACAAATTCCTGTGTTATGACTACAGAATGATGATTTCTTATTTCAAACCCTTATTGATCATGCATCTATATTTCAAGTGATTTATAATTTTAAGATATATTCTTTTCTAGGTATGAATATTTTACCTAAAGTACATGGAAATTATTATGTTCTTGTAGCTAATTTTATAACTTATTTTTTCTAATGATTTTTATCTACCATGATTATCCTTCATGAGAATTTGATCAAAACCATTCATATG
Organism: Viscum album; assembly: GCA_963277665.1. NCBI lineage: Eukaryota > Viridiplantae > Streptophyta > Magnoliopsida > Santalales > Viscaceae > Viscum > Viscum album. The sequence goes on along the minus strand of OY728128.1, from coordinate 406,225,745 downwards.
TTTCATTTTCAAAAGTTATGAATAATTTTTTTAATTATTAATTTTATTAATAATTATTGTTTATTAGGAGGACATTTTAGGGGATGTTTAAGATATTTCAAAAAATATGTTTTTTATGTTTTATTATCCAAAGACACAAATCCTTTTAGGTTTAATGTAATGTGTTGTTATGATACATATTGAAATAATTTATAAATTGATTTAATATTAATATATATTACACTTGAGATTCCTTTTTTGCTGTTAGAGAAGTGTTTAATTATTTATAGAGAATAATATTATAGAATGTTAGAGAATACCCTATGGAATAGTCTATGTATAGGATTACATAATGATGTTTTGGTGAAGTAGATATTGTATGGTTTTCCTAGTAGTGAAATACCTATATGGATACTGGAAAGACGATATGTATGTGGGAGAGATTCCCCTAGGGGAAATCAACCTGAAAAATTTTAGTCGTGTAACAACTTGATATACATTATGTGAAAAATGAGTAAGCATAAAGCTTCACACCATTTAAAAAATCTTGGAGGTATTCCCGGTATAATTAATATTTTCTTTATAAAATATTATGAATTATTATAATAGTGAACATAAATTGATGACTTTTGTTAAAACTATTTTTTTTGTTTTTTAAAATTAGGTGTCATTATTTAGACATCCAATGATTGATTATTCATGATTATATCATTTCTGACTATGATTATTATTTCTCAATATATTATATTTGGTTTTAGAAAATGGTGATATCCATAAAGAATCATGTAAATTTTGAATGTGATGGATGATGAAGTCATTTTTCTCATGATAATCCATAACAAGTATGAGATAAAATGTGAATGCTTATGACTAAATCTATCTTTATTTATAAATATAGAATAAAACTCAAAAATATAGTTGAGTATCCAGATGAAAAAATATGTGAAAAATATATTTTCATGTAGACCATTTTTGAAAGAAGATTCATAATACTAGAAGTCATTAATGATGGAAAAATCACCTATGAAAATACCTCAATGTGATGAGAATCTGTTTTTTTTGTGGAAAAGAAGGGAAAATTAAACAATTAATAAAGAAAAAGGACGAGTTCAATGGAGGAAAATAAATTACATAATAAGGTACCATTTATAGTTAAATGTATTATAGATGGGGAACATGAGAATTATTTGAGTCAATTCCCAAATCCAATGGATAACTGATAGTCCAAGGTAGGTAATACTATATGCCAATAATTAAAGATGTACCAATGAAGTGTTTACTTATTATGATTCAATAACAATGTTGTATAAGTTTTTTATCAATGATATTATAGTCATAAGAATCATGAAACATATATATATTATTATGAAATAGATTTTATAAGTATTTAAAATAATATATTCAATAGTATGCATAACACATAAATTTAATTTCTTTATAAGTTGATAATTTTGGAGGACAGATGATTTTTGGATATATATAGACGCTAAGATCTTCCTAATGTTGTGAAAATATGTTTTATTTGGGATAATTAAATTATTGATATCAATAATGTAAATTGGATAGTATTTGTGATAATTAAATTTTTAAGTAATTTGATTAAATGTGATTTATGGTTTCATTGATGAAGATTATTTAATTTTATAATTTATGTAATATATTTATTTAATTATGATTTTATTATTTGAATATGTATAGATTTAACTGGTTTGATAAATTATTTTATAAAATTTATGTTATATAGTGATAAAGATTATAATTTTATTTTAGGAGAATATATGATCAATTTATTTGTGTAATTGGTATTTCCCCATAATTAGGACATTATACAGTGTGGGGATTAATGTTATGTTTATTTTTGAAATTGTGTGACATTATATCTCTAAATTTGTGTTTCGATATATGATTTATGAATGAATTGAGGTGTTGTGAAGTTTTTCTATTTTTATAAAGAATTATGTAGTTATTTTGGTAATATTATTGAAATCATTTAGATTTATCATTCAAATGATAGTTATTCATTTTAGTCATCATAATGTGTAATATAAAATTTTTATTTCATTATGAAAATTCTGATATGATGTCTATATTTTAACTTTTTTATATATATTATGATCTATTGGATGTATATTCTAGTGCTGCATGGATGAAAAATTAATACTATTTATCCATTATCATAATATGGAACTAAAAGAGGATAACAGAAATGAAAAATGTAACCAAAGGCTGAAATTATGTTTATTATCTTATATTAGATGGTAGAAAATCTAAAATATTAGTAAAAGGCCATGGGAATTACAATGATTTTCTTTTTATAGTTATTTCTATATAATTGATAGTAATTTTCACCCCACATTAAATGTTGGTTTGGTGGTCATTAACATTATCATGAACATATTATCATTCACTCTATATAATTCATTGGTAATTATCTTTCTCCTCTATGTCCATGTTTTCACCTCCCAAAAGTTTATCCTTATATGTTAATCCAATTATGTTTCTATCTTGGGAGTCCATTATGTTTCTGAATCCCCCATTTCAAAATAACTTTTATTATCCCTTTATTATATCTGGGGTTTCACTGAAGGTATTACCAAATATTAAAGCCATTATTAGTGAAATAAAAATTATGAGCATGAAATTTATTTCTAGTGAGAATGAAACAAGCCAATTTTCCTTTAAAAATACCATTGTACTAGATATATTTATTAAAGCACATAAATAAAATAAGTGGGTTATGACAAATTATAAAAATATTATTATTTAAATTTGACTCTCATAACATAATCACTATATTGGAAAATAGGAATACTGATTACCAAATTACAAAAATAATATATATAATGTTTTCAATTAATTTAATTTTTTTGACTAATACCTAATAAATAATTATTCATTTTTAATAGTCATTTTACACATAGAAATTATATTTTCATTAATAATGGATTTTATTGTATTCTATGTGATGAAATTATAATTAATTTCTTACAATTTTATATATTTTAATTTAATAAATTATTTACAAGTTTGAAATAATTAATTTAATATTATATTATGGTTATTTGTTTGTTAAACATTTATTTTTCGATGAATAGTAAAAAATATTTATTTTTCAATAGTTTTTGTTAAATAAATAATATAATTTAAATTTCAAATTATGTTTTTACATTAATTATAAAATAATATTATTCTTATTTAATTAGTATAACAGTATTAAATTTATTGGAATCATAATTATACATGATTTCGGCTTACGTTAATTTTTAGTCATCAAAATAATTTTTTAAACTCTTTTTTTAAATGTATTCATTTATGTTAAAGTTAATTTTAACCTATTATATAAATTTATTCATTAGAAATATATTCTATATTTTCAATTACGATGTTATATTTTAAGATATAGGTCCATTTTTATTCATTAATAATCGTATCCTTCAAAAATATTTTCCACCTCGATGAAGGGAAAATAGTGTTAAAAATATGAGTTAAGGCATAAAAAACTAACTAACACATTAATTCGTCATATTTTTCAGTGATTTTGAAATAAAATCATCCTATATTTTATTATATAATAATAAATTTTCACTGTCCCTTGATTATAACAGTATATGATGTTAATAAAAAGTATAAATAAAAAAAGCCACTTTATTTATTTAAAATATAAATATTGGTTGTCACATGGATAATTATTTTGATAAATATAACATCATACAATAAACAATAATAATATATATTTTTTGATATTTATTTATTATAAATTTTAGTAATGATTTAATTACCATAAACTCTTATACAGTATCGATATAATGATATTGTATACCATGGAAACATAAAGGTAAATGATTTTGAAAATAATAAAATTAACATGTTCTAGATTCAATGGGTTTTGGTAATAATAAAATATTTTAAAATAACATTTATGTTTTATATAATATATAATATGAAACACCGAGTGTAATCGAACTGTATCATATTATTATTTAAATATAAATGACATAACCTATATGTTGTTAAATTGGAGGGAATGAATAAGATTTGTTACATTTTTAAATATATTTAAATGTATAATGGTATAAATAAAATAATTATTTATTAATACTTATGAAATAAGAAGTCACATTTTAGAAAACCCATAAAACTCATCAAATACACATTTTCCTTAAGACTGAATTTTATTACTTTTGTGAGTGAATTATATATTAAATTTCTAGAAAATTAATAAATTTTAACTAATAAAATAATTATCCTCATTTAAATCATCATATCAATATTATCCTATGGTGTGAGTTTGAGATTTTTTTAAATGATTTATTCTTCAATGAATAATGAAAATACTAATTTTTATTCAAAATAATACATTAATATAAAGTACAAAGAATGTCAAATTATATTTTCGATTTGTTCTAAAATCTCATTATTTCATTTTTATTTAAAATAATACTATTATGGTTTTTGAAATTAATTTTCGAATTGAAATTAGTATAAAAACATTATTGGTTTAAAAATTGAATTTTTCAAAACACCCATTTTTCATCGCATTTTTCTTGAATGATTATAAATTATATTCTATCACATTAGTTATTAAAAGTACAAAAAAATGGAAATCAAGTTTGGAATCAATGGGTGCATATTTATTAAAAATTTCTCCTTTATTTTTGTACAATATTTATAGTAAAATTTTTAATTTGTGTTTCCATTATAAGCATAAATCAAGTAATTAAGAGTTAAAATATTTGTAATAAGTTATTAAAAATGACACTAAAACATTCCTTTATTTCATTTTATGACCAAATTTCATCCATACTCATCCATTATTCATGTATATGTCTTCTAGTTTCCATTTTTGTTGGATTATAAACTATATAATATTTTCTGTATGGAAAAGTAAGAAATGCGACACACTCGTTTTTAATAATAATATTTTTTTTACTTTGAAATAACCAATGAATATTTTTTGTTATAAGTAGTATCTTCAAATATAAATGTTTTATTATAATCATGGTAATATAGCAATAATTTTCTGTAGAATAAATATTTAATTTAAATACATACATATTCTAATATAGTAATTATTGAATTTTTTTAAAAAGAAAATAAATGATATGAAAAAAATTACAAGTACTGTAAATTAATAGAATTCATGTTACCCAACAATTTATAGGAAAAAAATATAATTTTATTGGTGGATTACATTTTTCTGATTTGAATTACATTTTTTCCTTGATGTTATAAAATTCATTGTAAATGGTTTTTTCAAAAAAATGAATTATTGGTATTTTATGAAAATAATATTTTCTAAAATTATATAAAATTGATATTTAGATAATCGATTTTTATGTGGTTTAAAATTTCATCCATGTTCGATGTATAATATTTTTTCATTTATTGTAACTATATAACTGTCAAATAGTAAATAAAACATTGTTATTATGGTAAGTATGGAAAGGATTAATATGGCACAAAAAAACAACATTGGGTATAAATGTTGTCCAGGTATACACGAATTTTATTATATGATTTTATTTAGAAACATCATCATATTATCATTGAATATTATCAATTTTATATCATCATTTTAAAAACAAATATATTAAATTAATATTTTAAAAAAATACCAATAGTGCCCCACACCTCTATTATAAAAGAGAGTCACTTCTTCTCGTTTCATCACAAGTAACAAGTCATTTTTATTAGAAATTAAATTCCAAAATACATTAATAATATCATTAAACATTCTCATGAATAAATAGTTTTTAATAAGATCATTCATAGAGGACTTAGTTTGTTTAGAAATTTATATCTTACAAGGAGGAGATATATTTTTAACTGCATATTTTATTCATCCACCTCATTAAAATATTATTCATCTATGAAGAATTGTGTATGAAACATTAATCATTAGGATTATATAATTTTATTTTAATATAATAACCAATATCCATATCCACTTCTATCAAAATAGAAACGAAACCAACATTCTTGTGTACGGAAAAATACCACCTCCTGAACCAATGAAATTAATTTTCAATCACCTTATATCATAGATATATTACAATAATGTAAATAATGATCAGATAATATATTAACTAAATATTTACATTATAAAAATATAATATATCATTTAACTTCTTAACTTCCAATTCCTTGAAAATTGATGACATCATGTTTGTGTGTGTCTGTACGTGTGGACTACAACGTTCACAAAAACATGAGATTCATTTTTCATGACCACACCATATGCATGAAATTTATGAGTATATTTATTGAATTAAACATAGAGTTATGATTTTATTATAATTATATAAATATAAAATAATACATACCTTATTTCAATTATTATCATTGACAAATGGAAATGTTACTCATCCGTATGTATGACCTATGATCTCAATGATTGTAATGTAGTTCATTTTATATAAACTTATTTAATGATTAGATTTAAATTTATAGTTTATTAAAAAATATTATAATTATTTCCTTATTATTATTCTATAGATGATTTTAGAATTGCCTCACTTACCATTTTATTCCTACCAAATTCATTTTGGTCTTATAAACCGAATATCGTCAAAACATATGATGTGAACATATATGATTTATTAATTATTTTATCATATATATAGGTATTATAAAAGGAATAATAAAAGTAAAAATAATAATATTTAATGTAAATAATTAACCTAATTATAATATTAATGAGTATAAATTATATATACGATGATTTGGACTCAAGGTAAGGGATTTTATTTTATGAACACACTATTAAAGATTCATATAAAACTCTTTTGTATACCTGTAGTTTTTAAACATGATCATATAGATGTATTTATATGGAAATAAATTTTTATAAATTACATTTAATATCACTTTAAATGGTTTTTCAAAATGAATCATTTTATGTTACATTTAGACCTTCCTTATGTGATGCAAAAAATAATGTTCTATTTTAATGAATATGAAGAAAATAAAATTTCCAACTTCCACAACAATTAATTAAAATTTTTAGTCTTTTATATCAATCCATGTTTTAAAAAAAACCCCTTTTCTTTTTATTATATAAATTTTATATTTGAAAATAGTGTTTTAAAAATAGGATATAAAATAATATATGAAAATGTTCTCTATGGGTGAAAATATTGTTTAAATGATGATTGTTTTTGTGTTTTTATGATTTTAATATTATTTTTCGTTGTTTATAATGACTATGGGTTATATTATAAAACATGTATTGTGTGATAGGTTATAAAACAAGGATATCATGTCACTTTATTAACCAATGGAGGGTTGTCTTGTGATAAACTAGGGTAAGGTGAGACTGGTATAGCTCTTAAATGCATTTAGTAAAGAGAAGGAGTCAACAAAAGAGGGTTATAGAATGAAATAATGGTAATATATTTACATGGTTACTCCAAGTATAACCATGATGGTTATTTCAATTGTATCTGTGATGGTTAATCAATATATAACCATGATGGATATTTTGTGTATAAAAATATGGGTTAATAAATATTGAATGGTGATATGAAAAGGATGTTACTATTTTAATAGAAAGAATACATTTTTGTATTTTAAAATTTTTATACTATTGTTTAAAAATACTAGTCAGATTTGTCAACATTGTGAAATATGGATTTTTTATTTGTGGGTTTTGATCTAAATATAGGAAAATATCATCCTAAAATATAATTTGATTGTAAAAAAGTGAGATCTAGTTTAAAGTCACTAAATTGTGTAATATTTATAGTTTTCACCTTACAGTTGGTGTAAGAGAATTTTTAAAATGACTTCATTTTTTAGTAATTTATATGATCATAATTTAAAATTCTTCTATACCGACAAATGATTGTTTGATATAGAGATTTATTGTCAGTTTAGATAATTAAAAAGAGTTAAATATATAATTATTAACAATATATTATTTTTTATCATCTACATAATATAGTTTATTGTGATTTTATTTATATTATTACAATAACATTTTTGGTTTATTAGATTTATGGATAGAATAGGATCCAAATTAATAATTTATATTAAAGAAAATAAGGTGGTTTTCTAAATGAGATTCTTAATAAAATGGGATATGTGGTGAAAAAGGTTGTGGTTATTTTTAAAAAACTACAAAAAGTTATGATAAACAACATGAATCTATGTTTGTTTCCCAACTCATTATATTATATAAAAATGTTTATCCATGGATTGTAATATGATAAAGACCCCAAAGGTAAATTTATTTAAAACAAAATTGGGTCAATAATTTTTTATGAATCACATAGAAAATTTTCTTAAAATAACAAGAATATATTTTTTAAAAATTCCTCTGTCAATTATTATTGAATATGAAGAAAATGATATAACATTAAAAATGTATTTATTATATATTTTCCTATGTTTTCAAATTTTTGAATGTTGTGGTATGGTACATATTTTTTTGAAATGGAATTACTGCGGTTATTTTAGAAAATAATGGTTAATAAATTATTTTCAATGATTCTAGTATATACATTTTGGGTTTCTAGAGTTATATTTTACTAGTATATTTATTTTTGATAATATGTTCAAAGGTATAGACTTCCCTTTTTTAGGATATATGCGATGGTAATTCATTAGGAAACATTTATTATTTTTTTATATATGGTTTTGGTATATATAACACTAAATTTTAAAAGTATAAAAAATTAGTTAAGGATGAACGAACTTTTCATTATTTGAACATATGTTTAAATGTATTGATAAACATTAGGGTTTATATTTTACATTATGATTATCAATATTTTTGAGTATGTCGTTAATTTTATTTTGGAAACATTATATGAATAATTTTGGTATACTATTAGTAAAGGACTACCCGTAAGACATGATTCAACCCCTCAAACCTCGAATGGTTGTAGGTCTTGAAACCAGAACCAAAGGGAGATAAGTGTATTCTCTTACTACTCTTCAATGTGATGTCTTATATAATATGAAATCATTATTTTTTAACATAATTAGTGTGAAACATAAATATTATTATAAAATTGGGAACATGTGTTCTATCATATAGATACATATCTGGTAGAAAAGTGTTTTGGTGATTGGGTGACTAATCACATTTTTGGGGAAGATTGTTATTTCATAATATTTTTTGATTGTGGTAAATATAAAATTATGGGATTTTATTAGAGAATTACCGGTTTAATATTACTTTGGGGGAAGATATGTTTTTACTGTGGAGTTATAGTGATTCAGTTCATTTATGTAAACATTTTCATTTCATTGTGATTATATGACTATGTAAAATAACATCTTGGTATGAGAATTTAGAAGTGATTGTTTTTATTTAGAGAAATTTTTTTAAATATCATATAATAATATGTGATCCAATAATTAAAATTTTTGGGTTTCATGATTGGGTAGGAATATTATGAATATTTTTTCCGATAGTTATATAATGAATGATTAGATTTCAACATTCTGTATTACTGTTGAATTTTGATGATTAATGTTGTATTTATTTATTTTAATGTTTATTAATTTATGGAGTTAAATTATCTTGTTAATTTTTTTTTTTCAAGCCTAATATGTAATGATATGATGAATGAAATTTTATCCTTATGTACTTAGTCTGGATGGAAAAGGAATTTCCCACAACCGAGAAATGGATATTTAAACCAAAAATTTATATTATAACTTTTCTTTTTAAGAAATCAATGGTTATTTAACCCATCATATATTTTTATTTTTACAAAGGCTACCATTATAATGACCTTTTACTTTATCACTCTTTATTAATACTTGGGAATTATCTTCCCTTACATGCCTATATTTTCACTTTACACTTATTTTTTTCGAATTTTTAAACCTGGTACGTGTTATCTCAAATGACAATTGAACTTCTATTTCCCATATTTCTATAGTATTTTTAATAGAAATTCATACTATGTGGGATTTATTTAAAGGTTATTTAAAATATCAACAATTATTGATGTGATAAATTTATAAATTATGAGGACATAATTTCATAAATTTGGGATAATGCAATATCCCAAGAATTTATCATATCGAATATCTTTGATATCATACAAAATACACAATATTAAGTGTAATCAAGAAGTCAAATACTATAATTACAATTTCTCCATTATAACCTATACATTAAATTGGAGGGTTTTAATAAGATTAATAATATATATATATATATTTCTTATAATCAAAATGAATTTATTGATAATTTTATAATAAATAAAAACTAAATTTTTAGTAAATAAATTTATTCTTCAAAAATATGTTTTCCTAAAAAATGGGTTTTATTTATTTTTTGAGAAAAAATATATTCAATTATAGGAGGGGAAATGCGGGAGACATCTCATGCGATGAATCTCAGGCGATCTTTGAGCTGATGATCAATAGAAAATCCACAAGAATGTTACTTTGATTCTAATGATGTCTTTATTCCCCCATCAATGGAGGTGGATATGGGTAGTGGGATTTCATTGAATCATGTGGATGCGGTGGATAAAGAATCGATGAACCCTAAGAGGAAGTCTGAGGGTTCTGAATCCCAGAATAGGTTTTCTTCTAAATCTCTGGATTAATCTACTTCTTTACATAAAAGTATTACCTAGAATATCCCTATTGAATTTGTTGATACGAGTAAGACAATTTTGGAAGCCCGCCTTGATGAATGCCGATTCTCCCTCCACGCAAGTTTATCGGGAACTTGGAGTGATACCCCTTTGTGGGTTGATTAAGTGTGGGATCCTTTATCTAAGATAAGGGGCTTCACTGACTGGATGTTGATCCCAATTGTTAGAGTTACTTTAAAAATTGTTTTCCATCGATGGAACTTCAAAATGTTTCATGGATTTTTTAACCAGTTTCATTGATAAATATTTATATCATGGTTGAAAAGTGGGATCCTTTAGAAAGTACTCTTGCAATTAAGAATTCCTCCACTAATACTTAGATTCAAATTAGTTGTTTAAATTGGTTTTTCTGGGATCCATTAGTTTTGTGGGAAGTCACCTATTATATTGGTTTTCCAATTAAGGTTGAAAAAAAAACAGAGAATCCTATGTATGGTCAGTCTTCTCTTGTATTGGTAGAAATTGATTTAGCTCAAGATCTAAATGACACAATTTTACTTGTTTCGGGTGAGATTAATTTAGAACTAGCTATAAAATATGAGAGATTACCTATTTTCTGTAAGTCTTGACATTGCATTGTCCATGCTCTTGTGCAATATCGTAAGAATATAAAATGTTCACTATTTAAATCCATGGGTCCTGACCTAGATCATTGTAAGAAGAAATAAATTGACATTAATGGTAGTAAGCATGTTTTTAGGAGTAAGGATCCTTATAATGTTTGTATTTGCTCATGTGTTGAATCTTTCAAACAAGGTCTGTCAGAGCATGATGAATTTCAACAACTTCACAATGTTGTCGTTGTGCCGATGAATGGTGGATCATTAGATTATGCTACAATTCGAGTCACTAGGGGTCTAGATAATAGTTCCTGGGCTGATGTGGCTGGGGAGGAGAAAGGGAATCAGTCTGAGAATGAGGCTACTATCCAAAATGGAGTAAATCAAGAGTTAGATCATGATGCACTAGCCTCTATATGTATGAAGGGTAAGATAATGATTTTGGATTATGATGGATTCCAGTTGGTGATTCCTAAGAAGCCGAGGGCATGTCTAATTATTCATGATGATGTGTAGGTGGACAATGTGGACACTCAGAAGGAAGAGGGTCTGTTTGTGGACATTGCTGTTGTAGGAGATGTTTCTGTACAAAAGGGGATTTAGGAGGGCATACCTGTGGATAGAAATGCTTCTATTGAGAAGCGTAGTGGTCTGCAAGTTATTCCAAGGGGGGGGGTCTGCTTCGATCATCTGCATCTAAGCATGGTGATATTCTGGTAGGATATCCCCATAATAATTTGGATGATGTTACTGCAATAGTCATGTGTGGGGCCATGTATGATCTCCTCCAATAGTTAGTGATCAGATGGGGCCTAATCGGGATGTTGTTTCAATGGTTGCATCATGTAATGTGACGTTGAAAGGACCTCTAAATACATCTTTCATTTTCTTTTAAATGTTATAGTCTATTTATACTCTTGAGTTTGATTTTATTTATCATGAAGGACTCAAGAATTCCGGATTTAGTAACTGAATGTGATCTTCCTCGACACCTACTATTTTTGATGGTTTAGAGGCCCCAAATAAGATGGAACAACCTATTTGGAATGCTTCATGTTCTTGTGTGGTTGTGCATGATTCCATGGATATATAGGAGGATCCTTAAGACCTGCATGAGGAGTCTCCTCAAGGTAATGCCCACCAAGATCGTCTCTCCTCAATTGAGGTTCTGCATTCAATAATTCCTGGGGATGCTTCACATGAAGAATATGGATTTCCCACTATTGAGGTTCTGGCGATGGAGAATGAATCAGTGATGTAGAGGGGAAGAGGTCACCATCCAGCTAATTGGGGAGGAACTTGGGGTCGAGGAAGGCCTAGAAAAAGGTAATAATTAGGTATCATATGTGTTTGTTTAGTTTTCTATCTTGGTGTGGTACTTCACATTTAAGTATTTCTTCAAGTATTTTGTACCTTGACATTTTTTTAATAAGTTTTTGGGGTTATGGGTTTGGGCTCCTGAATGCATGGATGATCCAATTATAGTATATATTCAATTAATTTTATATAAATAAAATTTTCATTGAAAAATAAGTTGAATTTTTAAATAATCATTTCATAAATGGCCTATGGAGATATTTTGAATTTTTTTTAAAATATCGGTCTTTCAATGAATAGTATAAATAATGATTATTATTGAAACCCATATTTTCTTTTAATGTATTTCAAATGTAAAATTATATATCAAATTATTTTGATATTTTAATTAGTAAGGTTTTTTAATAATCCAATTATGGTTTTTGAAAATTATTTTATACTTGAATTTAGTATAAAAATATTTATATTTAAAAAGGATATTTTTATTAGAAACCAATTTCCATCACCTTTTTCAAATTTGATTTTAAATTAAATTGATGAAATTTATTGTTATGAATTAAAAAAATTAAATATTTTTTATCATTGGTTCAGAATTTTATTAATATTTTCCTTTTATATTTGGACTTTGGGAATGGTAAAATTTTCAATTTTTGTTATGTTTTTTATGGTAAATCGAGTAATTACGGGTAAAAATAATATGGTAAGAACTAAATATTAACCCTACAAAATCCATTAATTTTATTAGATCATTCTATTTCATAAATGAAATCATAAATTAGTTATATGACATTTTTTGTCCATTTGTATGTGGTTATAACATTTATTATCCTTTATGTAATGAAAACTCAAAATATTTCCACTTTCATGATTTTAATGATGATAATATTTTTAACATGGGGATAGCCGGAGTATATTTTTTGTTATAAATATTATTTTTATATATAAATTTTTAATATTCATTATGGAAATTTATTTCAAAATTTTTATAGAATAAATAATTACATTAAATGATAACACAATGCTGACACAGTAATTTTTCAATTAATGGAAGAATATAATAAATGAAATTAAAAATAATAAATGTATTATAATTTTCAATAATTAATGTCAACATTAATATGATATATAAATATAATAATTTATTAATGTATTAAAATATTTTATTAAAAATATATTTATTTAATTGATGTTATAAATGTCAATCTAAATGAATTTTCATAAAATTGACATTATTGATGTATTATGAAAAATAATATTTTATTAAATGGAATAAAAATAATATATTTGGAAAATTGGTTAGGATATTGTTAGAAATATCAACCACTGTACATTTATGGGTTGTTGTGTATTTATAGTAAATATAATCCCTATATATGAGTAAAATATCTTGTTGTCCTAGAAAGCATGAACACGATTAATGGGGGTTAAAAAAATAAAGGGCTATATTTTGGTCCAAACATGTCAAAAACTTATTGGATTTTCTTATTTACACTAATTTTCATCTACTCATAAAATATATTCAATTTTTAGTGATTTTTTCATCAAAATTAACTTACATTAAATTAATATTTAATAAAAATTTAAGAGTGTCTATCCACTCACTAATAAAAGGGAACAACTTATTCGAATTTGGACATAATAAAAACAACATTTTTTCATCAAAAAACTAAAAAATTCCAAAACTATAATCACTTACCATATTATATAGACCATTTTTTATGTAGAATAAAAATATTGGTGGTCGTATGAGTTTATTTAATGAGTATTTTTCAAAGAAGATGTGTACTTTTAAAGAAAATTTTTTGTTTTATTTCATCATACAACTCCTTAAAATAAAATCCATCCATTGTAAAATAATAATAAATTAATCTTATATATACATGAATTAAATTATTTAAATTTCATAACATATATCCATATCAAATTCCATGAAATGGGAAAAGAATCCACCATTCTTCTGTAAGACAGACTACATCTTCATGAATGGATATAATTAGTTATTCATCATTATATATCTTGGAGTGATAATAATAATGGAGTTAATTTTAATATATTATATTCATGAAACATTTTTTCATGTTAAATCGGAATATATCTTTGACCATCTTACATTTTAATTCATTGAATTTTGATAACGTCATTCATCTGTATGTGTGGACTACCACCAACATGAAGCATTATGACTCATTTTTCATCAAAACATATCATGGAAGATATATATAAGAATATTTAAAGAGGTAATATTATGGAAATTATATAAAGATAAAATAATGCGTACCTTTTTTCAAAAATAATCATCGAATAATGGAAACATTACTCACACATACGTACAACCTACCATCTCCCTGCTTATAACATAGTTAATTTTTCAAGACTATATTTAGTGCTTATATTTAAATGTTTAATTGGGGTATAAAATGATAATTATTTCATTATTATTACTCATGATATTATGGAATAATGGGACTATGAAAATAGTCAACCTATCGATGTCATTTTCAACTTATAAACGGAATATCTTCAAACATCCAATATGAAAAAAATGAATATGTAATTGTTTTACCATAGTAAATAGTTATATAAAAGGAATAATAAAGGTGATAATGGTTCTAAAAAGGTAAATATTTTATATAAGTTTATTATTTAGAATGATAATGGTTGTATGTGGTGACTCAAACTAAAGGGAAGTAACTTTCAATTAAAAATACCCTTTCAATGTTTTTCTTAACCCCTTTTTTCTTCCATATCCATATATTCATAAAAAACTAATGTATCTATTTATTAATATATAATTTAATTATAAAATAAATTTCAAGTCATTTTAAAAAGTTATTTTAAAGGTAATATTTTTATGGAATGTTTTCAAATTCATTATAAATGTCAAAAGCACTACTATATTTTAAGGAATACAGTGACAAAAAAATTTCCATACACTATTATAGTTATTTTATATCTTTATTTTATTATAAGATTCTATGTTTTATTCAAATAGAAACCCGTATTTTACTTTATTATAGGAATTTTATTTTTCAAAATTGAATTCTATAGAGAAGGGATATATCATTATCTATAAAATTTTTCTTATAAGTGATTATATTATCATTAGGATGAATGATTTCATGTGAAATTATTATGATATGGTTCTTAATTGATTGTGATTATTTTTTCTTCTTTTATAAATATATTATGTATTCTTCTGTTAGAAAAAAATAACATTCCATGATGTTATTAACCAATAAAGGGTGGATCTATGGTAATCCAATATCGGTTGATCCCTTTATATCTCTCTATTACATTAGGTAATAGGACATAGTTAACTGATTAGGACTTTCCTAAGGGATTAAGATATTATTATATCATGGTTTTTACATGTATTATTGGGGAGAATTATTCAAGGGTAACTAATATGGTTAATCAGTGTAAAACCATTATAGTTATTCCATGTGTAACCATTCGAGATACTCTATAAGTAAGAGTGACATGGTAATGACGTTTCAAGTTACCTATATAATTTTTCTATAATTTATATTCATTTTTATGGATATAAAATGATTTAAAAAATTACGGAAATTACTTGCTACATTGGATGTTCGAATAGTACAATATTGTCAATGTGTCATTATGGGTTTTTCATGATTTTAATGAAACCATTATGAGCTTTTTCTCTAATGATTTATTATGAGAATTTTACACAAAATTTTTTGATCATAGAAGTTGATTTAATAGGTAAGAAACTATCATTTATAAAACCACTGTTAATTTTGAAAAAGGGAAATTTTTATTTTTTATAATGTTCTAATGGTTTCATTGTTTATATTTATTTATTTTACTGAAATTTTTATACTCATCCCATTTTATAAAATGTTTTTCATATCGTTTAAGGATATTTAATGGAAAATAAGATGTTAATTTCAGATTCATCATGATTTTTCATGAAAATAAAACATTATTCAATTTGAATGTATTATATTATGGTAAAAATTGATATTGATTAGAAGCTTCCACAAAGAAATATATGGTTTTTATATGTATGATTACTTATCTAACTCTAAATAAATATAAACATAAATGATCTTTGGAATGTAATATGGTGTATTTTAGTTTCATGTCACTAGAATATGTAATGCTTATATTCATGTTATTATAGTTTTGCATGGAATTTAAGATGAAATTGTAAATTATAAATTATCTTATATGTTTTTATATAGAAATTACATTTTTTTACTTGATGAACTTGAAGTAAAATTAGATTAATTTTCCGAAACATGTCATTAATGATATTTGATTATAACTAATATTTTATTAAATTATTTAAATATCAATAAAAAATTTGAATATGATAATTTCTAAGTAAAATGGTAAAAAATTTCATCCATGGACCATATTTGAAAAACTTGTAAATGTGAATAAAAATTTATCAGCCGTAATGGATAATGAAATTCATGGATAAAGAAATAAATTGATAATGACAAATTTAGTCCATAAGGTCAGGTTTTAAATTCCACCTAAACATGTCTATGTTTTATTTTTTAAGTCATTCAGTCCTTATCACATCAGACCATATATATTTTTTCCATTTTGTTACACTTAACATGTTATTGATACATATTATATTTAAGTATTTTATGTAATTCCAAGTGTGTAATTTACCTAATTTATAAAATAGAATATATACTTATCCTATATTCATAATGTTTTATAACTCTATCTCATACCTGACCTACCATCATAACATACCATATTAATTCCAATACACCTAAATATATTTGTCTTCCCATGATACAATCCTAAAAATGATTAAGGTCTAATAAAATGGTGGTCTCTCCATACGGATTTAACCATATTATCCAACTCCATTAAATAATATTAATTCATCTACATCCTCTAAAACTAATATATTTATACAAAAATGATTATTTATGTATAATAAAAATACTAATATTCAATTACGATTATGGGACAACCATTTATCACCATTATATTCATCAAATGATATATGAATGTATCACTCATGCATTTGTGTGGACGACCGCCTCCACATTTTGAGGTAACAGATTTTTTATCACCATATTTAACGGTTGGGTTTAATTGTGGATACAGTGTATATAGAAGAAATTTACAACATATTTATTCATCTATAACATTAATTTCGTATGTACCTTCAAACCCTCCTATACATTGAAAATAATAATGTCGCTCATCCATATGTGTGGACTAAAACCTCATGAAGTGATGTGATTCATTATTTATCTATGCTATTAATTGATTAAAATAAGGATAAATTTAATTAATATATAAATATATAATATTTTTTATTTTATAATTTGTTATTAATAATGAATTATTATTTAAAATTATTTGGTTTCATCCGCATAAACAAGAAACATCACTCGTGTGTACTTATGGATTTCCCTCTCCATGTGGTTATGTAATTTATTTATCATCACCACATTTTATGAATAGTAATATAGTGTATTATATTATTACAAGTAAGATTAATTTTTTACTAATTATTTTCAATATTATCATAGTGTGTGTATTTCATATATTTTTTGATATGATTTATTTTTATGTGAATATTTTAAGGTTCTAAATAATTAAATCTATCATTTATTTTCATCAAATTGAGTAATTAAAATAGCAGATGATATTTCAAGTTTGATATTAAAGTAAATAAAAACATTAAATTATTTATAATATAATATATTTATAGGAATCATAATTATACCTTCATTTGTTATAGTATTACTATTATACTAGAAAAGTCATTTCTTAGAAATAGTTTTCCATTTAGTGTTACGATATTATATTAACATTTATTTCCCTCAAATATAGAAATTTATTCATTAAAAAGGGATTAAATATTTTTAATTGTATAATTTGAATTTGGTATCTATGAACCTTTAATTTATTTTCATTAAAAAAATTTAACATGATAAATTTTGACACCATGCTATGTGTAAAGATGCAAAATGTGTTAAAAACTAAGAGTTAAGTCATAAAACATCCATAACACATTCTTCTTTACTATTTTATGAGTACTCTTAGACAAATTTCCTGAAGAAATGTGAAGATGTTGAAATTTTGTACAACATTCCTTTCTTGAAAGTATTTTTATTCTTTTAAGGAAAGGATAAATAGTAAAATTCATTTTATTTATTTTAATTGAAATTCTATGTTTTAATAGGCATAAAAAGTAGTTATGAATGAATGAAATTGATATTTTGAATATAAAAACTACATTTTTTTATATTAATTATTTTTTATTTTTAGTGATGACATAACAAACAAAAACTCATACACATCATTGATACACTGATTTCCCATGTAGTAGAAAAATCAAGGTAAATGATTTCAAAAATAATATACAAAATTTTAAG
The DNA here is from genome assembly GCA_963277665.1 of Viscum album. Taxonomy (NCBI): domain Eukaryota; kingdom Viridiplantae; phylum Streptophyta; class Magnoliopsida; order Santalales; family Viscaceae; genus Viscum; species Viscum album. The sequence goes on along the minus strand of OY728128.1, from coordinate 406,206,887 downwards.
ATAACTAATATTTTTTTGAATGAATTAAAATAAATAATAGTTTTAAAAGGGAAAATAATCATGGAATATGATATAAAATATCATCCATGGCACATTTTATCAGTGAATTTATGTTTTGAAAAAAATTATGTTCTATAAAATATCATAAAATATGTTTCCAATATTATGGTTATAAATGGTAAATGAGGGGGTTAAACATAAACATAATGTTTAAAATGAAACTAAAATGCCTCCAAATATTATTTTTTATGTTAACTGAACCATATAATTTCCTATGACAAGCATTATATATTTTTGGTTCCACTTTAGAAGATTATGATATATATTATATATAACTCATTTATTTCATTCCAAGTGTGACCTTTCCCTCACTTTTAAATGTAACCTCCTATTATCTATTATTTAAATTTACCAGACACTATTTATAAACATGTACCTACCTTAATTACATCCATTCATCTTTAAAATATTCCTAGATATTTTTTTCATCCACTAAGACCATCCTAAAATAGTTTCTAGTGTAATACAAATGATTTCTCCAAACGAAGAGGTCCTACCCAAATCATTGATAGTTTATTTATTATTTTATATCCAATAAAAATAGTTTTTTCATCCATAAATTATAATTAAATATAATTAGTATACATATGTGATATTACAGATATGTTGTAGCTATATGTCATATCCATTCCCTCAAATTAGAAATGAAGGTATCACTCGTGTGTATGTATGGATTATCGCCTCCATCTAGTGAAATGATTCATTTGACGTAACCATTATTCATGGTTGATTACAATGATTTATTAAATAATTATATATAAAGTATATTAAATTATTTTTATTCTAGGATTATATGATCTTATAAACGTATTTTCCTTCCAATCTATTGGAAAATAATATAATTTTTCTTTTATACGTGTTGATAACCACATTCATGTAGCGATGTGATTAATTTTACATTTATTAGTTATATGGTATCTGATAAGGATATAATAAATAAATATATATCATATTTATTATGTAATAATTATTCTTTATTATTTATTTATTTTTTACCTTTCCTTAGTTCTATCTTTAGATAAGAGGAAACATCACTACTGTATACGTTCAATTTAATATCTCCATGATGTGATGTTATTTATTTTTTATCACATGATTATATAAATAGATATAATTTTTTTTAAAAAAAATAAACATAATATAGATATGATGTAACACCCCAAGCTTCCACGGTATGATTCTATTTGAATAATACAATAGTGTGTGTTGTATGAAACTTCGAGTTCTAACACACCACAACAAATCAAACTAGCCGTTATGAATAGTAATACCCACTTTTTGAAATTTTATAAATTTTATTTTTCAAAATGGACGTCATTTTTTTATTTTTATTTTAAATTAGACTATGGTGAATTTATGGTCTTTTATTAATAATTTTTAGACACTGAATAATTAAATTTATTTATCTCACATTAATGATGTATTATTTTTCTGATTAAAGAAAGAATCAAATAAAAGGTATTATAAATGTTAAAATAAATATTATTTGAAAGTTTTTATGTCATCCACTACTATTCTAGGTTAATATGACATTTTAGGATTGATTATATTAATTTATGTCGAATTAATAAAGTTGTTAAGACTTTAACAGAAATTAATTATTAAATAGGGTCAAAATTGATATAAAATAGTTTTCAAATAAAATATAATATTATTAATTGATATAATGGTCCTAAAAATATATGGTTTGGCCAAAAGACTTATATAATATTATATATGACATTAATGAACCAATTGGGGTTCTATTGGCATTATATAGTAAATTTATTAACCATATAGTGTAAGAATACAAGAAGACATGGTTAAAGTTAAACTCTTTAACTAAGAGTTAAATCTAAAAGATAACGTTAAAATGGTAACATAAATTTGTCTAAAACCTATTGTTTGAGAGTCATAGACCCATAAACACTTTAGCCTCGAAATAAATCAGTTTGGAGCCATTATTAAATGAAAATGACTTTTATTATAAAATAATATTTCACCCTTTTCCTAAGGTACCCCTCACCCCTCTTATAAAAGGGAACTCCCACTTCTCTCAATTTGACACCTTAAAAACCATTTTTCTCATCCAACCCCTACCAAAATACAATATTTAATATACTCCCTTCATCCAAGATGCCCTCATTCAGTAATAAATCCAACATAAGGATCCCTTTTTAGGAAATCAAAAGGAAGAACCTGAAAAGGAGGTAATGATTTCACCACCCTCTTTCAAAGTCCTTTCTTCTGCCACTTCTTCTTTATTTTTTATTTCAATTATTAAATAATAACCCCAGTATCTTCAATAAAATTTTATGTAATTATAAATATGGTAAAACCATATTCAGTATTTTATCCATCATTAGAATAACATGTCACCATACATGCGTATGTACAACTTACTTTTTCCACATCGTGGTGTAATTGTTATTCAAAACATTATTATTTGGATGGGTATGATAATGATGTGTAATTTATGTAAATAATAAATATAACATGATAATGATTATGTATATATGCTATAACATCCAATTATATATTATTTTAATATTAAAATAATGATATTTTGGCACGTGTGTACGTACGGACTACCGTCTCCACAAACACGATAATATTCATACCCCATCGTTTCCATTCATGAATAATTTTCATTTGATGGTTAAAATTAATTTGTAATGACATAATATCATTCTGTGTAAGAATAATATACAACCTATACATAACAAATATGTCTAATGTAATAATGTATATACAGGAAAATGAATCAGTAAACAACGGAAACGACGAAAATACTAAGATATTATTAACAAATCTATGTTAAAGGACCATATATGATATCATATTAATTTTTATGATTCCAGTATAAATTAAAAAAAATTATTTCACTATTATACTAGAGGATAACCTACCTTCGACCTAGTAAAAGTACACGGTAAGGGATTATTTTACTATCTCTTCATTATCTGAGGTAGTTTATAGGTAATTATCTATAGGGACCTCGTTATCATCCACATCCATGTTTCTTAAAAAAAGTATTTCACAACATTTTTAACATTAAATATAAAATGGGTTAAAGTTATTTAAAACATTATTTTTCCTTATATGTTTTTGAAAATAATTATTCCATCGATTTAGAAACAAGGCCTTTTTTAACCTTTTCGAAAAAATTAATGTAAGAATTTTTTTTAACATATACGGCAGGTGCATCTATATTCCACTTTTATAACATTGTTGAAACTTCAGTTACAAGATTATAAGAATATATTCAACGTAAAAGTTTCCTTTTATAATTATGTGACTTTTAAATGATTTCAAAAAAAGAGATATTTCTCTCAAATAGTTTTGATTTCATCTATGTCAACTTCCTCTAACAGACATTGATCTTATTTGAAGTTGATTTATTATAATACAAAACTTTCATATTGTATTGATGTTTGTGTGAAATGTTTGACTATGGATGTGTTTTTTTATACCATTAATGGTTTATGGATAATGGATTGGAATTTCGTATTTTAGTATTTATACAAATGTTTATGTTATGATTAATCATTTTCATATGAGGAATGCATTGGACTTATTAAGTGACGGGTTGAGCCCGCTATAGCTACTTGATGCATTAGTAGGTGTCATGAGAAAAACTAGTGTCTTGGAACAAAGCCTTTAAAAAAAATTATTCTTAGTATTTGCACAAGGCCATGACTAAGTGGTTATGATAGTCTTGGATTATGAAATCTATTATAATGAATGTGGTTATTGATATTGAATGTGATTATTCGATTAGTAGAATATCCATATGAATAATTAAATGAAATTATTTGATTTTATCTTTTCCATATATTTCTGAATTTAATGTTTAAAATTCTTTGGATTTACTTATAAATTACCTTAAATTTTTATGATTATTTTTAAAAGTTTATGTTATATTGTTATATTTACTGAGAATCTGAGCTCACCCCTTTCAATGTTTTATTTTTTCCAAGATGTGAAAAAGTATTTTATGACTGACCTACAGGGATAGTCTAAGGGGATATGAGTGTGTTATATGGAGACAAGATGTTTTCGTAGTTTTCACAATATGATGTAATGTAATACTTATGAATATGTATAGTGTTTCCAAGGCTACTAAATCGATCGGTCATTCGAGATTTGATCCCTTGTAATCTTGCCAATGTTATATATTAATGCACCGACTCTGGGTTACTGGGGTCGGGGAATTATAGTTGGTATCAGAGGGAGGTTTTGTACAAACCTTGGAAGCTACATTTTTATAAACTCTGATCAGATCCCAAAGCCCTATGATATACATTGAATATTAGTATAGAAGAACATCCTAGAATTTTGGAATTATAGATATTTTGTTAATTTTCTGAGCAATACATCCCTTTCTGGATAGGAGAATGTAAAGGCGGAGCTGGAACAAATGTACCTAGGCGTAAAACCCAAAAACAACGCATTGAACTAGACTCGATCAGGAATGGGTGCAGGTCAACGGGCCTTGTTGCACTCTTGGTTACGACACTCCCAGGAGATATGCATAGGATAATTCTCATTTTCTTTACAAACCATTATGAAGGGATTCTAATTATATACTTCCTCAATGATTTTTTTTTATGATTATGGATTATATCCATAAACTGTTCAATTTATGTTAAGTTTTTTACAATTATGGAATTATGTATTTCCATTCATAAACTTATTTTGTTTATTCCATTTTTTATAAATGGAATCTAGTAGATGGAATGGAAACTGTATCGATTCACACACTCCACGTAGGGATTTCCCTCCTGCTCAAGATAATTATAGTGGAGCTGGTGATACAACTGGTGCTGATCAGCTTATCACTATTCCGAGACAACTCACTAAGGTTATGAATAATTACCTTACTTGTATGGACCACCCTGATCTGCAGTATGGAGGATCAATGTTTGATCACTTCATGTGGCCACAACCACAAACATTCAATGGTAGTATAAATCCATTTGTAGCTGAGTAATGTATAAGTTCACCAGATAAAAAAATTTAGGCTTTAGGGAGTAGTGAATGAGAAAAAGTTTTCATGGAAGTTCACTACCTCACTGGAGATGATGATCAATGGTTGTCATTGATTCAAAATACAAAGTAAGTTGATGAAGTATCAAGTATGGAATCGAGGGAGTTTAAAGAAATTTTCCTAGAAAAATTATTTCCTAATGACCATCGAGCAGATATGGATAGGCAATTTCTCAGTCTGAGGTAAATGGATAATGAGAATGTTTCAAAGTATGAGGCTAACATTACAAGGTTCTCAAGCCATGCTGCAGATTATATACTTATCCCAAGAAGTATGATTGAACGTTTCTTTGATGGGTTAAAACAATTTCAACGTCAAGCATCGGTCTCACAATCCTTCTCATCATACAAAGATATTGTCTCATGTGCTATCAATACATAGAAGGAATTATCTATGCAATATGACTTTAAAGCAAAGCAAGAGAAGAAGAGATCTGTTGATCACTCTGGAAACGGAAATAAGGGGAAGAGGAGAAAAGATTAATATCCATCCTGCTATAAATGTGGAAAGAAACACCCTGTTACTTTCATGAATGGAATGAGAGTATGTTACCAGTGTTATGAAAAAGCAAACCAAACTCGTGATTGAAAGGGTATGAAAGAAGCTAATGATGTTCAATGCTTCAATTACAGGGAGATGTGACATTATGCAAATGAATGTCCAAAGCCTCAGGGAAACATACCTCATAGGAAGCCACAGGATCAAGTCCAACTTTATTTTATCACTACTGTTGAGGTGGAATCTCCAAAACTCATAGTGACAGGTAATTTAATGGTTTCATTAAGTTTAGCCAATGCGTTATTTGATTCGGGATTATCACATTGTTTCATATCTTCCCAGTTTTCTAGAAAAATTAGATATTTCCAATTTGTTTTAAGAAGAGAGTTGTCAATAATACTCCTAAGGAAATTATCATTTCCACAATGTTTTGTGAATTAGTTCCCATTAGGGAATACAAATGTTATTTATTTGTGGATCTCATCATCATGCCCCATATTTAATTTGATATAATCCATAGTATGGATTGGCTTTCAGACCATGATGCAAAAATTAATTGTAAGATAAAGAATGTTACAATTTTTTATGATGATAATGAGTACCTTATCTTTAGAGCAGAAACATCACCACCTAATTCTCATCAACATCCACCCCTAATAGCTCAACTAAATTTAATTATTAGGGAGAAAGTGAAAGAAATTATTATGGGTAAGTAATGGAATGTTCGAATAGAGGATGTACCTATTGTGAAATAATAAGTTGATGTTTTTCAAGAGGATTTACCTAGACATCTTCCAGAACGCGAAATTGAGTTTTCCATTGATTTAATTCATAGTACAATGCCCAAATCAATGACCCCTTATAGAATGTCCATTGCGGAATTAGTTAAACTAAGGAAATAACTAGAGGAATTGAGTAATAAGGGAATTATTCACCCGAGTGTTTTTCCATGGGGAGACCCTATTCTTTTTGTTAAGATGAAAGATGGATCTATGAGGTTGTGCATTGACTACAGGGAGATCAATGTATGACAATAATGACAAAGTATCCCCTACCACACATTGGTGTCTTATTTGACCCACTTCATAGATATCAATACTTTTCAAAGATTATCCTTCGATCAGGATATCATTAGTTGTGTGTAAAGAAGGAAGACATTCCAAAAAATTCTTTTCAAACCAGGTACATGCATTACGAGTTTACAGTAATGCATTTTAGATTGACTAATTCACCTTTTGTCTTCATGGATCTATTGAATAGAGTTTTCAAGGAATATCTTGATGAATTTGAAGTGGTATTTATTTATGATATCTTGGTATACTCCAAAAGCTACGAAGATCATGAAAATAACTTACGCAGTATCCTGAATACACTTAGAAGACATGAATTATATCTGAAGTTTAGAAAATGTGAATTCTAGATTCATGAGATTTCTTTTCTTGGACTTATTATCTCTAAGGATGGAATCTCTATTGATCCTTCTAAGACAAGAGCAATCCATGAATGGCCATCACTGAAGAGTATAACTGAGGTACGCAGTTTTACTGGTTTAGCAGGTTATTATCGGCATTTCTCGCATAATTTTTCCCGATTGGCTAACTCATTAACCGAGATCACATGTAAAGGGGTTAAATTTGTTTGGACAAAAGAGTGTAAAGAATGTTTTGAATAACTGATGAAAATATTAGTCAATGATCTTATCTTGACTCTATCATTGAGGAATGATGGGTTTGTTTTTTATAGTGATGCCTCAAAGAAATGACATGGTTGTGTCCTCATGAAAAATGATAGGGTTATTGCCTATGTATCATGACAGTTAAGAATTAATGATCAAAAATATACCATTCATGATCTTCAGTTATCAGTTGTAATCTTTGCTTTGAAAATATGGAGGCACTATCTCTATGGTGAAAAATTTGAGATATATACTGATCACAAGAGATTGATGTATATTTTCTCACATAAGGAACTCAACATGAGGCAATGGCTATGGATTGAGATACTTAAGGATTATTATTGCACTATACACTACCACCCGAGGAAGGCAAATAGAGTTGAAGATGCTGTGAGAAGAAAGGATCATGGATTTTTGAACAAGATGATAGTTTTAAAGGATCCTATATACAGGGATCTAGTAACGTTGGATATGGGAATAACCATAGAAGGTGAAACATCAAAACTTTTTCAAATGGATGCCAAATCATCTTTACTAGAAAGGATAAAGAGTTCTCAGACTGATGATGAATAGTTTCAAAATAAAATTAAAGCGGTAAATGATGGGAGATTTCGTGACTATGTGTATGAAGATGGAATTTTGAAATTTGGGAAGAGAATTTCTGTTCTCGATATACCTGATCTAAATGCGGAATTGTTGGATGATGCTAATAGTTACAATTTCTTTATACACCCGGGTAGCACTAAGATGTATAAATATTTGAAGAATCATTTTTGGTTGGAAAACATGAAGAGGGAGATTGCGGATTTTGTGTCAAGATGTATGGATTGTCAAAAAGTGAAAGCTCAAAGGAAATAGCATGGAGGAGTCATGCAACCTCTTTCCATACTTGGGTGGAAATGGGATAATATTACGATGTAATTTGTCATGGGACTACCAAAGACTCTTAGAAGGAACGATGCAATTTGGGTCATTGTTGATCTTCATACCAAGTCAAGACATTTTCATGCTATAAGAGAAGATATATCACTTGAACGTATAGCAAGAATATATATTAATGATTTTGTGAGACTTCATTGAGTACCCCTATCGATTTTTTTTGATCATGATCCCCATTTCAAATCAAGATTCAGGAAAAGTCTTCAGAAGCCCTTTGATACTAAACTTCATTTGAGCACTGCCTACCACCCTCAAACAGATGGACAATCATAATGAACAATTCAAACCATAAAAGATATGTTGAGATCCTACTCACATGAGATTCAGTGTATGAGGGATCAATATTTACCTCTTGTAGAATTTTCCTATAACAATAGATTCCATTCAAGTATTCAGACGGAACCTTATGAGGCATTATACGGAAAGAGATTTCACACACCAACCTGGTGGGATGATGTTGGTGAACGAAAACTCGTAGGCCTAGAACATGTGTAGGAAACGATGGAAAAGGGGAAGGTAATCCAAACCTACATCAATGCAGATCAAAGTAGGAAGAAGAGATATGGTGATAATCGAAGGAAGGATTTGGAATTTCAAGTTGGTGATCATGTTTTCTTGAAGGTATCTCAATGGAAGAGAGTTATACATTTCAGTAAGAAAGGTAAATTGAGTCCAATGTACACCAGACCTTTCAAAATTCTAGAACAAATAGGGGTTGTAGCTTACTATTTGCAATGCCTCCAAGCCTTTCTAAAGTTCACAATAATTCCACATATCACTGTTGAGAAAATACATACCTGACCCAACGCATGTAATCCCCTATGAAGAATTAGAAATGGGACCCAATCTATCTTATTGCCAATAGCCCATCAGGATTCTTAATACCAGAGAACAAGTGCTGAGAAACCGGATGACTTGTCTAGTAAATGTTCTAAGGAAAAACCATAATATGGAAGAGGCGACGTGGGAACCCGAGGAACTTATGATGAAGAACCACCCGAGTATTTTTATATAGAAATATTATAGAAGTTTTGAAGATGAAATTATTTGATGGAGAGGAGAATTTAATACCCCAAGCTTCCTCAGTATGCTTCACATTGAATAATACAATAGCGTGTGTTGTATGCAACTTTGTATTCTAACACACCACAACCAATCAAACTAGTCGTAATGAATAGTAATACCCACTTTTCGAAATTTTATAAATTTAATTTTTCGAAATGGACTTCATTTTTGGATTTGGGATAAAAAAATTAGCTTAGGGTGAATTTTTGGTATTTTATTTATAATTTTTATACATTGAATAATTAAATTTATTTATGACACAATAATGATGCAATATTTTCCTTATTAATGAAATAATCAAATAAATGGTATTATAAATTTTAAAATAAATATAATTTGAATGTTTTGGTGCTATAAAATCATATTATAGGTTAATATGACATTTTAGGATTGATTAAATGAATTTAGTTCCAATTAATAATTTTGTTATTACTTTAACAAAAATCCATTATTAAATGGTGTAAAAATTGACATAAAAGAGTTTTTAAAACAAATATTATATTATTAATTGATATAATGGTCCTAAAAATCGAAGGACCATCCAAAAGACTTATATATTATTATATATGACATTAATGTACCAATTGGGGTTTGATTGGAATTTTATAGTTAATTTATTAAACATATATTGTATGAATTCAAGAAGACACTGTAAAAGCTAAACTAGTTAACTAAGAGTTAAATCTAAAAGATAAGGTTAAAATGGTAACCTAAAATAGTCTAAAACCTATTTGTTGAGAGGATTCGACCCCTAACCACCTTATTCTCAAAATTAATCAGTTTGGATCAATTGTAATGCGAAAATTATTTTATTATAAAATAATATTTCACTCTTTGAAATAGGTACCCCTCACCCCTCTCATAAAAGGGCACTCAACATTCTCTTAATTTCACACCTTCAAAGCCATTTGGCTCTGAAAAACCCACCCAAATAACCTCTCAAATATCATACCTTCATCCTAGAGGTCCTCCATTATTTATAAATCCAACCTAAGGATCCCTTCTGATAAAATCAAAATGAAGAACCCGAAGAAGTGGTAATGATTTCACCACCCTCTTTCAAGTTTTTTTCTTCTAACACATCTTCGTTCCTTGTTATTTAAATTATAAAATAACAAATCTAGTATATAATATATACTGGGATGTTATTATAAATATGGTACAACCATAATCAGTATTCTATACATCCATTGAATAACATGTCACCATACGTGCGTTTGTAAGGCTTACAATCTCCACATCGTGGTGTAATTGTTATGAAATACATTATTATTTGGATGGGTATGATAATGATGTTTAATTTATGTAAATAATAAAAATAACATGATAATGATGTTGTATATATATGATATACCATCCAATTATATATTATTTTAATATCTAAATAATGATATTGTTGCTCGTGCGTACGTACAGACTACCGTCTCCATGAATGTGATTAGATTCATTCCCCATCGTATCCATTCAAGACTAATTTTCATTTATGGTTAAAAATAATGTTTAATGACATAATATAATTTTGGATAATGATAAGATACAACCTATCCTTAACAAATACGACTTACGTAACAAAGCATATAAAGTAAAAAGAATCAGTTAACACCTGAAACAACAATAATACTAATATATTATTAACAAAACAATGTTAAAAGATAATATATGATATCATATTAATGTATATGATTATTGTATAATTAAAAAAATTATTTCACAATTACACAGGATGATAAACTACCTTTGACCTAGTAAAAGTACACGGTACGAGTTTATTTCACTATAACTTCATTATCTGAGGTTGTTTATACGTAATTATCTGCAGGCACCTCTTTGTCATCCACATCCATGTTACTTAAAAATGTATTTCAAAACATTTTTTTAATATACAATTGTTTAAATAAATTTACAAAATTATTTTTCCTTATATGTTTTTGAAAAGAAACATTCCATCGTTTTCCAAACAGGGTCATTTTTAACCTTTTCGACAAAATTATGTTAAGAATGTTTTTTAACATATACGATAGGTGCATCTATTTTCCACTATTATTACATTGTTGAAACTTCCCTTACAAGATTATAAGAATATTTTCAATGTAAAGGTTTCAATTATATAATTATGTGACTTTTAAATGATTTCAAAAAAGTGATATTTCTCTCAAATAGTTTTGATTTCATCTATGTCAACATCATCTATCGAACTTTGAGATTATTTGAAGTTGATTTATTATGATACAAAAATTTTATATTGTATTGAAGGTTTTGTAAAATGTTTGACTGTGAATGTGTTATTTTTCTACCATTCATGGTTTATGGATAATGTATTGGCATTTCGTATTTTAGTTTTAATACGAATGTTTATGTTATGATTAAACCTTTTCATTTGAGGAATGCATTGGACTTAGTAAGTGACGGGTTGAGCCTGCTATTTCTACTCGATGCATCGGTAGGTCTCATGAGATGAACTTTTTTTTTCACACAAGGACTTGACAAAAACTTATTTTTAGTCATGGAACAAGGCCTTGACTAAGTGGTTATGATAGTCTAGCATTATGCAATCCATTATTATGAAAGTGGTTATTGATATTGCATGTGATTATTTGATTAGTAGAATATCCATGTGAAAAATCCAATGAAATTATATTATTTTATCATTTCCATATATTATTGATGTTCATGTTTAGAAGGCTTTTGTTTTAGTTATACATTTCCTTAAATGTTTATTCTTATTTATGAATGTTTCTTTTATTTTTTTATCCCTACTATGTATTTGATCTCACACCTTTCTATGTTTTATTTTTCCCAGAATGTGAAGAATTATTTTATGACTGACCTGTAGGGATAGTCTCGGGGGATATGAGTGTCAGTACTGGAAAATAGTCTTATACCCACGGTTTTGGAAAAAATTGTGGGTATAGGGGTCCCCTATACCCACGATTTTTGTAAACCGTGGGTATATATACAGTGTGGGAACCTATACCCATGGTTCTGGAAAACTGAGGGTATTGGTCACCTATACCAACAATTTTAGAAAAACCATGGGTATAGAGTTATTTTCGAAGGCCTATACCCATGGTTTTGTAAAACCGTCGGTATAGGTAATTATATGATGTCATATCCCCACGGTATTTGAAAACCCGTGGGGATATATATTTTTTTCAAAGGCCTATGCCCACATTTTTTTAGAACCATGGGGATATCTCACCCACTTTATGGAAGCAAACAAGTATGTGGGAAAACAAAAACAATTTGGTGAGAAAAATTTTACCAACGATTTCAACTAATATATTTATGTTGATAGAAATTTATTAACTAATGAATTCTATGGCTTGGTTGGTCAGGTGTTACACTGCTATTATAGCGGTTGTGGTATCGAATCTCAATGGCTACATTTTTTTATGCAGACATGATTAATAGTATTTTATTATAAATACAGATTTGAATTGTCAAAGTTGAGTCAGCTTAGTTTGTTAGGCGCTGTATGATTTCTGCTGCAGACGCGGGTTCAAAACCCGCTGGCTACTATCTTTCACAATACGGTCAATTATATCATATATATTTAGGAATATAGATATATATTCATATAAATATGTTGGATGAAGTGGTGAAGCCAGATGGAAGAAATTGTTAGGTCATGGTTGGAAGGTGATCATGTCCTTGCAGCCTAGTATTTTGAATTTTTGTACCAACGGTTTTTAAACCATGGAGAGAAGAGTTTTGACACCGTGGAGAATGTTGTGACACCATGGAAGAAAATACCCACAGTTTGTCAAACTGTGGGGATAGATTAATCCACCTATACAGACGCCACTCAGCCCCACGGTTTTAGGGTCTATACCCACGGTTTTGAACCGTTTGTATAGGTTGGTTTTCTAGTAGTGTGTGGTCTATGGAGACCAGATGTTTTTTTAGTTTTCACATTATGATGTAGTGTAAGACATATAAATATATCTAGTGTTTCCAAAGATACTAAACTGATCGGTCACTTCAGATTGGATCCCTTGTGATCATGCCAACGTTATGTAATAATTCACCTACTCTAGGTAACTGGGGTCAGGGCATTATAGTTGATTTAAAATAGGGATATGGTGGAACCATATCCAATGTACAAGTAATGTGACTACTAATCTGAAACATTCTTGGAAAAGAAAACAGTTATCAACTAAAAGCGTGGTTTTAATAAATAATTAATTATATACCGGTGGTAAGATGTTATAATAATATAATATAGGTTATTAAATGTGTGAATACTATTCTATAATATATTTATAGTAAACATGTAATTATTATATATGATTTTTACACACGTAAGTAGAAAAATAAGACTCTCTCTAAGAGTTTATCATCTCACTTTTGTTTTTTGTGATCAAGATGCCACATTAACCTCTTGATTTTTTATTATAGAGGTATGTAATAACAATTTAATATGATATATAATGAATATTTATAAATATATATTGTTTATAATTTTATTTATTGTTAATTGTTTCAAGGTGATTTTGTTTACAATGCTACTAATGTTGTAAGGTTTTTTTTTGAAATCTCATTTCAATTAATATCTTTATATGATAAATTACTATGGATGGAAATTATATTGACCTCTTCATTAAACACCAATATATTTTATTATAATCTAGTTGTTCCATGAATTTTTTCATAATAATTAAACATTATTTTCTTCAGTAAAAAAATGATTGAGAAATGTTTTGATGAAATCTAGAACATACATCCACTTTGGTTATCAATCATTTCCGTAAATGCCTATATTTTAATTATATTATATTCAATATTTTTTTTACTATTTTCTTTCTATTTATTTTATTAAATTTCCATAAATATTTTAATATCAATAAAAATATTACAGACAATATTTTTGTTATTTTATGAATTTAATACTTAATAACAAACTAGTGAACTTAATATTGGTTTTAACGTATATTGCATGAATGAAATTTCCTCATTCATGAACACTCCATTTATTAAAAATTAAACTAAATATTTCAATGGTAATTTTAATTGAAATTATTTTCACTATTATTACACAATATTTTTATTTTAATTAAGTGATTTCAAAATAAAAATAAATTTCCCCAAGAAATAATATATTGATATTTTAAGGGTATTTTCATTGATGAAAATAACAATTGATGTTATATATACTTCAATAGGGATATGATCCAATTATATCATCCTTATTATTTCATTTTATGGTTATTCATTATGATTATGAAATATTAATGATCCCAATTTTCTTTTCCATGGGTTATGTTGTGATGAAATGATACACATGTTAATTATCATATAGAAGACATATGAATAAATTATGATTATTTAATGGGTGGCCCTACTATATAGATCTATGTAATTGTGTATTGTTTTATAGATATCTCATTAGTTGATGATGAAAACTCATGACATGAATGTCAATATATACATTCACATTTTCATGTACAATTTTGATGGATCCTAGATATGCATAAAATAAAATGCATGTATATGATTGCAGATAGAAATGTTAACATTTTTATGTGTGAGTATGATTTATTATAGATATTCTCACATTATTATACATGGACATGATTTAAAATTGACTAATTCAGAATATTATGACTTCCTATTCATATAGTAACTCCCTAGAATGATTAAGGGTTAAATCCTTAAATGAGATAACTCATGTCAACAAAGTTGACATTCCATTTTGGGAGACAAATTGATTATAAATCCAGATATACACATACATTCCTTGAGGTAGTGATCAGAATGAGTAATCTTCTAGGATGTTTCTCATGGTGTGTGTATGAGGAAAAAGAACACTAGATAGGATATGTGTTGGACTATGGGTATTTTCATTAGTCAGATGACCTGTTCGGGAAAATGGGTGGGCCTTAAGGAGGGAACATGTGTCTATGACACAATCGGGGGCACCAGGTGGGAATTGACCCAATGTCCTTGTTAATGTGGGGTTTTTGTGCTATTAGCATGACCCAGTTGTCAAATTTGGTATTATAGGTGGTAACCAACCATTAGTTTGGTGCAATGCATGGTTTTAGATGTAGGGCCCACAATGAGGACATTGTGCTCTAATGGGGGGGGGGTATGTTACACCCCAAAAAGGAAAAGGGATAAAAGAGTAAATTATATTACTTATGTAAACAACATGAACATTCATTTTTTGATGCCAACCTGATTATAACATTAGAGTTAATCATTCTTGGCTTGGAGTAATGATTATCATGGGTGAACTTTTAGGATGTTTACCATGGTGTGTGTGATTGGGGATAAAGGAAAATGGAAAGGAAATGTATTATCCTATGGGGACAATCATTAGTTAGATGACATGTTTGGCCATATAGTTGGGCCCCAAGGTCGGGAGCGTATTTCAGAAGGGAAACATGTGTTACTTGGTGGTCTAGGACCCGACGAACATGTTAAACCAAGGTGCCCCTGTAGTTATAATGGCTCAGTTGTCAAACTTATAATTACATAGTCCTATTCTACAACTCTTGATTGATAATTTATATTTTAACATTCATATTAATCATTATTTTGGATATTACATGATTTTTTAATTTATGTTATATTCTTATCTAATTATGACGCTTTTAAATTGAGATAATTCATTTTATTATGTTATAATAAATTTATGAACATTGTATTCTCTATTAGTATTGATATCTTCGATGTTTACCCTTATTGATAATCAGAGTGCACACTTTTTACGTATCATTTCCCCTATATATAATGAATGGTTTTAGGTAGTTTGTTAATTTGAATTGTAGTTTTTGAGGGCGAATCATTGGGATATGATTGAATATCATTCGCTTAATATTTTTTTTAATATCTTAATTACAAATACATTAAAAAATTTCAGTTATATGTAATTTATTATTATGATATGTATTGAATTGTCATCTGAAATTATTTATTAATTATTTATTTTATGTATGGATTTCCTGAAACAATGTTATTGAATTGTTTAGTTTTATTTAGATATTTGAATTTGGTAAATTTGGTGATAACCTTATGGATTAATCTATATATAGGATATCATTATGAAGGTCTTGTGATATAGATATAATGTGGTTTCCATTAATGAATCCCATACAATATGCTCTGGATAGTGGTTGTTGATGTGGAATAGATGAAACAATGGTAAGACATCATAACAATTGATTTTATGTGTTAACATCGTATTTTATTGTTGAACATTGATTAGTCTTAAGACTACACACCTAGCTAGTCAATCAGGTTTGATATGAATGAGATAATTTTAATTTTCATGAAGAATAATTATGAAGTATTTGAGGTGCTAATGAGCCATGATGTACAAGGTTAAACACAATGCGTATGTAATTGAAAAAAATATGTCATTATTTAGACATCTTATGAATAATTTTTTATAGCTACAAGATTTCTCATTATGATTATAATTTCTCACACTATAATATTTTGTTTTAGATAATGATTGTAACTTTGATGAATCATGTTAAAATTGAATGTGATGGATCATGTAGTGATTTATCTCATTAGTAAACAAATATAATGGGATATGGAATGAGAATTCATGTGATTTTCCTAACATTATATTGTTATATATTATTAAAAACTTAAACAATCTCAGTTTCAGATGGATTTATATAAGTGAAAATGGAATTTAATTGACACCATAGTGGAAAGAAGATTGAGATTAATATATATCATGAATGTCGGAAAAATATTAAGTGAAATGTCAAAATTGAATAGGAGTATTTTTTATGTGTTGAAATGAAGGGAATAAGGCAAGAAAAATGAATATTTTAGTGTTGATAAACAATGTACATCATATGGAGACATTTATATGTCAATATAATACTATTGGGGATTGGGGGAATTATCCAATTTAAGGATTAAATCATAATACCAATAAGTGACTATGAAATTAAAATCATTAAAGTGGAAGGATTGAAGTCCTTATTTATTAATATTTTAGAATCATTTTCTAGTAGTGTTTTATCGATAAGATTTTAGTTATATGAATCATGATTCATATAGGGATTTATTTACATTAGTTTTTGTTTCATTATTTTCAAGAATATATTAAATGGTACTGATAACCTAAAATACAAATATTCGGGTAATGTGACATTTTTGGAAAAACATGATTGAAAAACCGATATCCATTAATATATTTATGATAATTACTAAAAATTACATGGGATTAATATAGGGTTTCTATTGATAAATTAAATTGGATAATATTTTTTACCTCAAATATGACTAGTTATCTGATAAAAATTGATTTATTTTTTCATTGATGGTTTTTATTTCATTTTTTTATTTATAGATTATATTTCATAGTCGATGATTATATTTTATAAATATGAAGATATTTAATTTACAGAAGCATATAAGATTTCATTATGTATTTATAGTAATTAGCTTATTAGATTATATTATGAGAGTATATGATCAAGGTATTTAGGGGTTCAGTATGGGACATTAAGAGTTATTTTTTTGATATTGTTGTTAATTTGATTTTGGAAATCATGCGAAAATTATTCAATATTATTTTGTTTCTAATTGTAGTTATTTCATGATTTGATATATTTTTAAATTTATTTATTTGTTAAAATAATTAATTATATCATTGGTTAATTTTATTAAAATCATTGACATTAATATTTCAAGAAGTAGTTTATTCATATTAGTTATGTTAGAATGTACTAGCAATTTTTGTTTCGATAACTGAATAGTGAAAAGGGTAATAAATTTTCACCATTTTATAGACAATATGATATCTGAATATTTTATTTTATTTTATTAATCATGAAAAATTAATTATATTCATTAATCATTTGAATATGGAATGAATGTAGGTGGAAACTAAATGAAACAAATAACCATATGAATAAATTAGGTTTAGTTTCTCATATTCCAAGGTAAAATAAATTTTCAATCCCTAGATAAAATTACTTGAAAATAAATTTCTATTCATTTTTATTGTTACTTCTAATGAATTGATAGATGGTTTCACCACTTAATGAATTATTGTTTTGTGGTAATTATCATTCTCATGGGTATGTTCTCTATCATGTTTTTTTGTTAATTATGTTACACCTCGAGCATCCATGGTACGTTTCCATTTGAATAATGCACGCTTTCATTGTACGCAACTTTGAGATTCTAACACACTAAGACCAATCAAACTAGACATTATGAATAGTAATACCAACTTTTTGAAATTTTATAAATTTTATTTTTTAAAATGGACGTCATTTCTGGATTCGGAATTTCGAAATTTTCCTAGGGTGAATTTTTGTTATTTTTCTAAGAAATTCCAATTTTTGATGAATAGTGAAAAATCTTAAACATTAATAAAAAACAACCTTTTTAATATAAATAATTTATAGTGATAAATGATACTATTTTGTGTTTTTAAACTATTATTGGAATATATTTTTACCATTTAATCCAATTTTATTCATTAGACATAATTTTACATTTAAACAGTACATAAACAAGTGTCAATCTTTTGATGGTGACTATTTCTTAAAAACACAAGTTTTTTTTTGACAACGAGAATAAATTTTAAATTAATTTCTGCCACTTCTGTGTTTTGAATTTGAAAAATTGGATTCCATAATTATAGTCAGTATGTCGAAATTTTTTAAATAGATTACTTTTATTGTTAGACATTTTGAATAATTACTTCGGTAAATATTTTTTTTTTCAAGTTTAAAGGGTAAATCTGTTAACGAAGGGTAATAAAATAATAATATATTAATAATAATTACCCTAAAACATGTCCTAACCCTATTTAATGATACATGTCTGACCATGGAAATCCATGGGTCGATTTTGGGACCCCATGGAGCCACTTGTAAGTGAAAATGACACTTTATATTAATTATGTTAAAGTAAATGCAAAATTGACATAAGCATATATCTTTTAGTAAAACAATTTTTAAATAGTGTTATATATATTATCACTTCAACTAAAAATATTAATAATAAATAAAAATATATTTCCTTAATAATTTCAATTTATTTATAATATTTAGACCTTGAATAATTAAATTTATTTATGGCACAATAATAATGCATTATTTTCCTTATTAATGAAATAATCAAATAAATGTTATCATAAATTATAAAATAAATAAACATTGAAAGTTTTGATGCCATAAAATAATTTTATATGTTAATATGACATGTTAGGATTGAAAAAATGAATTTAGTTAGAATTAATAAAATTGTTAATACTTTAACAAAAATCAATTATCAAATAGTGTAAAAAGTTGATATAAAAGATTTCTTAAAAAAAATATTATATTTTTAATTGATATAATGGTCCTAAAAATCTACAGAATGGCCAAAAGACTTATATAATAATATATATGACATTAATAAAACAATATGGGTTCTATTTACCTTTTATTGTAAATTTATTAGCTATATAGTGTAAGAATACAAAAAGACGCAATAAAAGTTAAACTATTTAACTAAGAGTTAAATCTAAAAGATAAGGTTAAAATGATAACCTAAATTTGTCTAAAACCAATTTTATTAGAGGATTCTATCCATAACCACCTAATCCTAGAAATAAATCAGTTTGGAGCCATTATAAACAGAAAATTATTTTTATTATAAAATAATATTTCACTCTTTTCCTAAGGTACTCCTCACCCCTCTTGTAAAAGGGCACCCTCCCTTCTCTCAATTTCACACCATAAAAACAATTTCACTCAGCCAACCCCTACCCAAATACCCTCTTAATTGTACTCCCTTAATCTTAGATTCCCACCTTTATTCATAAAGCCAACCTATGGATCCCTTTTTATGAAATCAAAAGGACGAACCTGAAAAGGAGGTAATGATTTCACCACCCTCTTCCAAAGTCCTTTCTTCTTCCACTTCATCTTTCCTTGTTATTTCCATTATTAAATAATAACCCTTGTATCTTCTATAAACTGTGATGTTATTATAAATATGGTACAACCATATTCATTATTCTATCCATCCTTTGAATAATATGTCACCATACGTGCTTACGTCCGACTTACCATCTCCACATAGTGGTGTAATGGTTATTCAATACATTATTATATGGATGGGTATGATAATGATGACTGATTGATGTAAATAATAAATATAACATGATAATGATTCTTTATATTTTATATACCATCCAATTATATATTATTTTATTTTTAAAATATTGATATTGTTGCTCATACGTACGGACGGACTACCGTCTCCATGAACGCGATGAGATTCATTCCCCATCATATCCATTCAAGAATAATTTTCATTGGATGGTTAAAAATAATTTATAAAGAATTAATATCATTCTAGATATGAATATGATACAATATATCCATAAAAGAATTTCTTATGTAACAAATCATATTAAGGAAAATGAATCAGTTAACACACGAAACAACGATAATACTATGATATTATTAACAAAACTATGTTAAAAGATCATATATGATATCATATTAATGTATATGATTTTTTTATATTTTAAAAAAATTATTTCACTATTATACTGGAGTATAACCGACCTTCGACCAAGTAAAAGTACACGGTAAGGGTTTATTTAATAATCTCTTCATTATCTGAGGTTGTTTATACGTAATTTTCTGCATGGACCTCTTTATCATCCACATCCATGTTTCTTAATAAGGTTTTTGAATACATTTTTACCTTTAAATATACAATGGGTTAAATTCATTTACCCCCTTATTTGAACTTATATTTTTTTAAGAATTTTTCCTTCGTTTTCCAAATAAGGTCCTTTTTAACATTTTCGACAAAATTAAGGTAATAATGTTTTTTTAACATATATAGCAGGTGAGGCTATTTTTGGATGTTATAACATTGTTGAAACTTACCAAACAATCTTATAAAAATATTTTCAAAGTAAAGGGTTACTTTTATAATTATGCGACTTTTAATTGATTTCAAAAAAGAGATATTTCTCTCAAATAGTTATTGATTTCATCTATGTCAACATCCTCTAACGAACATTGAGCTTATTTGAAGTTGATTTATTATGAAACAAAACTTCCATATTGTATTGATGGTTTTGTGATATGTTTGACTGTGGATGTGTTATTTTTATACCTTTCATGGTTTATAGATAATGTATTGACATTTTATATTTTAGATTTAATATGAATGTTTATGTTATGATTAAACCTTTTCATATGTGGAATGCATAGGACATAGTTAGTGACGGGTTGAGCCCGCTATATCTCCTCGATGCATCAGTAGGTATCATGAGACAAACTAGTGTATTGGAAAAAGGCTTTATCAAAAAATTCTTTTTAGTATTTCCACATGGCCTTGACTAAGTGGTTATGATAGTCGATGATAATGTAATCCATTATTATGAAAGTGGTTATTGATATTTCATGTGATTATTTGATTAGTAGAATATCCATGTGAATAAGTAAATGGAATTATTTGATTTTATCTTTTCCATATATTACTGAATTTAAATATTAAAATTATTTTTTTTACATATACATTTCCATAAATGTTTATGCTTATTTATGGAATTTTCTGTTATATTGTTATATTTACTGAGAATCTGAGCTCACCCCTATCTATGTTTTATTTTTCCCAAGATGTTATGAAGTATTTTATGACTAACTGTAGGGATGGCCTGAGGGGATATGAGTGTGTCATATGGATACAAGATGTTTTTGTGGTTTTTACTTTATAATCTAATGTAATACTTCTGTATATATATAGTGTTTCCAAGGCTACTAAACTGATTGGTCTTTCGAGATTTGATACCTTGTGATCATGCCAATGTTATGTAACAATGCCTTGACTCTGGGTAACTGGGGTTGAGGCATTATAGTTGGTATCAGAGGGAGGATTATTAAAAACCTTGGATGCTAGATTTAGATAAAATTGGATTAGATCACATAGCCCTATGATAGACATTGAAGATTAGTATATAAGAAATCCTAGAATTTTGGTATTGTAGAGATTTTGTGAATTTTCCGAGAAATGCATCGCTGTCTATATACGAGAATGTAGAGGTGGCACTGGCATAGATATACCTAGGGGTAAAACACGAAAACACCAATATAACCTAGACTCTTCCGTGAACAGGTGCACGTCAATGGGGAGTGTTGCACTCTTGGTTATGACACTCCCAGGGGATATGCTTAGGATAATTCTCATTTTCATTACAAACTATTATGAAGGGTTTGTAAGTATATAAATCCTCAATGAAAACATCTTTATGATTATGGATTATATCAATAAAATGTTCAATTTATGTTTAGTGTTTTAAAATTATGGAATTATGTATTTCAATTCCTAAAATAATTTAGTTTGTGACATTGTTTAGATATGGTGCCTAGTGGAAGGAATTGAAACTGCATCAATGCACACACTCCATGTAGGGATTTCCATCCTGCTCAAGATAATTATAGTGGAGCTAGTTATACAACTGGTGTTGGTCATCTTATCACTATACTGGGACAACTCACCAAAGTTATGAATAATAACCTTACTTGTATTGAGAGCCTGATCCACAGCGTGGATGATCAATGTTAGATCACTTCATGAGGAAAAAACCACCAACATTCAATGGTAGTACAAATCAACTGGTAGCTGAGAAATGGATAAGTTCCCTAGAGAAAATATTTTAGGCTGTAGGGAGTTGTTAATGAGAAAACGTTTTCATGGATGTTTACCGCCTAACTGGAGATACTGATTAATGGTGGTAATTGATTCAAAATACAAAGGAAGATGAAGAAGTATCAAGTATGGAATGAAGGGAGTTTAATGACATTTTATTAGAAAAATAATTTCCTCATGACCATCGAGCAGATATGGATAGATAATTTCAAAGTCTGAGGTAAAAGAATGATGAGAATGTTGCAAAGTATGAGGTTAACATTACAAGGTTCTCAAGGCATGCTGAAAATTATATACGTAACCCGATAAGTAATACTGATTTCTTCATTGATGGGTTAAAACCATTTATACGTCAAGCATTGGCCTCACAATCCTTCTCATCGTACGAGGATATTGTCTCGTGTGCTATAAATACATAGAAGGAATTCTCTATGTCTTATGACTTTAAAGAAAAGTAGGATAAGAAAAGATCTTTTGATCACTCTAGAAACAAAAATAAGGCGAACAAGGGAAAAGTTGAATATCCATTCTACAGTAAATGTGGAAAGAAACACCATGGTACATTATTTAAGGGAATGATAGTATTTTATATGTGTGTTAAATAAGGCAACCAAGCTCGTGATTGAATGGGGATGATAGAAGCTAGTGAAGTTCAATGCTTCAATTAGAGAGAGATGGGAAATTATTCAAATGAATGTCATAAGCGTCAAGGAAACATACTTCAGATGAGGCCATGGGATCAAGTGTAAGCTTATTCTATCACTATTGTATAGGTGGATGCTCTAAAAGACATAGTGGAAGGTAATTTAATGGTTTCATCAAGTTATTCCAATGCTTAATTTGATTTGGGATCATCGCATTATTTCTTATATTCCTAGTTTTCTAGGAAAATTAGATATTTCCAATTTGATATAATAAGGGAATTGTCAGTCAAACTCCTAAGGGAATTATCATTTTAACAATGTTTTGGGAATTAGTTCCCATTAGGGCATATAAATGTTCTTTATCTGGTGATATCATCATCATAAAAATGATTGAATTTGATATAATTCTCGTCATGGATTGGCTTTCGGACCATGATGCGAAAATTTATTATATGAAGAAGAAGGTTACAATTTTTGATAATGATAAGGAGTACCTTATCTTTAGAGAAGTTATGTCGCCACATAATTCTTATCTAGATCCACCCCCATTAGCTAAACTAAATTCAATTATTTGGGGGGAAGAGAAAGAAATTATTGTTGGTATGGAATGGAATGTTCGAATAGAGGATGTACCTATTGTGAAATAATATGTGGATATTTTTACAGTTGATTTACCTGGACATCCTCTAGAATGAGAAATTGAGTTTTCTATTGATTTAATTCCTAGTTCAAGCCCCATATCGAAGACCCCTTATAGAATGGCCACTCTGGAATTAGTGGATCTAAAGAAACAACTTGAGGAATTGAGTAATAACGGAATTATTCTCCCTAATGTTTCTCCATGGGGAGCCCCTATTCTTTTTGTTAAGAAGAAAGATTTATATATGAGGTTGTGTATTAACTATAGGGAGATCAATGCTATAACAATAATGAACAAGTATACCTTACCTCACATTGATGATTTATTCGACCAACTTCATGGATATCAATACTTTTGAAAGACTAACCTTAGATCTAGATATCATTAGTTGTGTGTAAAGAAGGAAGAAATTCCAAAAATTGCAGTTCAAACCAGGTACTGGCATTATGAGTTTATAGTAATGCCTTTTGGATTGACTATTCACCCTATGTCTTCATGGATCTAATGAATAGTGTTTTCAATGAATATCTTGATGACTTTAAAGTGGTATTTATTAATGATATCTTCGTATACTCCAAAAGCTACGAAGATCATGAAAACCACATGCGCATTATCTTGAATACTCTTAGAAGACATGAATTATATGGGAAGTTTAGAAAATATGAATTCTGGTTTCAAGAGATTTCTTTTCTTGGCCATATTCTTTCTAAGGATGGAATCTCTATTGTTCCTTCTGAGACAAGATCAATCCATGAATGGCAAGCACTGATGATTATAACTATGGTACATAGATTTATTGGTTTAGTAGGTTATTATTGGAATTTCAACCATAATTTTTCCCAATTGTCTAACCCATTAACCAACATAAAGAGCCCTTTTGATCAAATCAAAACAAAGAACACAGAGAAGAGATAAATATTTCACCACCTCTTTCAAGTTCCTTTCTACTTGCGATTCTTCTTTCTTTTCTATTTCCATTATAAAATAATAATTCTAGTATATTCTATATAATGTGATGTTATTATAAATATGGTACAACCATATTCTGTATTCTATCCTTTCTTTGAATATCATGTCACCATACATGTGTACGTATGACTTACCATCTCCACGTCGTGGTGTAATTGTTATTCAATACATTATTATTTTTATGGATATGATAATGATGTGTAATTGATATAAATAATAAATATAACACGATAATGATTATTTTTATATGGTATAACATCCAATTATATAATATTTTAATATCAAAATAATGATATTGTCACTCGTGCGTACGTACGGACTATCGTCTCCACGAACGCGATGAGATTCATTCCCCATCGTATCCATTTAAAAATAATTTTCATTGTATGTTTAAAAATAATGATTACAGAATTAATATTACTCTGTATATGAATAAGATAAAACCTATCCATAAAAAACACGTCTTATGTAACAAAAAATAAAAACGATAATGACTATGTTATCACCTGAAACAATGATAATACAAAAACATTATTAAAAAAGCATTATTAGAAAATTATATTTGATATAATAATTATGTATATGGTTATTTTATAATTTAATAACAATATTTTATCTATTATAAAGGAGGTTACTTATTATCGACTAATGAAAAGTACAAGGTAAGGATTTATTTCACAATCTCTTCCTTATCCGAGGTTGTTTTTATGTAATTATCTGTTGGGACCTCTTTATCATCCACATCCATGTTTCTTAAAAATTTATTTCAAAACATTTTTACCATTTAATAGACATTGGGTTAAATTCATTTATACACTTATTTGAACTAATATTTTTTGAAAGGAATCTTTCCCTCATATACCAAATAGGGTCCTTTTTAACCTTTTTGAAAAAATTATGGTAAGTATGTTTTTTTAACATATACAGTGGGTGCAGTTAATTTAAGCTGTTATAACATCGTAAAAGCTTCCCTTACAATATTATAAGAATATTTTCAATGTAATGGTTTCCATTTATAATTATGTGACTTTTAAATGAATTCAAATAAGATATATTTCTCTCAAATAGTTTTGATTTCATCTATGTGCACATCCATTTATGGACTTTTAGTTTATTTGAAGTTGATTTATTATGATACAAAACTTCCATATTGTATTAAAGGTTTTGTGATATGTTTGAAAGTGGATGCGTTATTTTTTACCATTCATGGTTTATGGATAATGTATTGACATTTTGTATGCTTGTTTTAATACGAATGATTATGTTATGTTTAAACATTTTCATATGAGGAATGAATTGGACATAGTAAGTGATGGGCGGATCCCTCTATAGCTCCTTGATGCATTGGTGGGTCTAATGATACAAACTATTGTCTTAGAACAAGGCCTTGACAAAAACATATTTTTAGTCCTAGCACAAGGCCTTGACTATGTGGTTATGATATTCTGGCATTATACATTCCATTATTGTGATAGTGGTTATTTATATTGAATTTGATTATTCTATTAGTAGAATTTCCATGTGAATAATTAAATAGAATTATTTGCTTTTATATTTTCCATATATTACTGATGTTCAAGTTTAAAAGGCTATTATTTTAGTTATACATTGCCTATAATATTCATTCTTATTTATGAATGTTTTCTTTTTATTATTATCTTTACTGAGCATCTGAGATCGCCCCTTTCTATGTTTTATTTTTCCCAAGATGTGAAGAAGTATTTTATGACTGACCTACAGGGATAGTCTGAGGGGATATGAGAGCGGTCTATGGAGACAAGATGATGTTCTATATTTCAATTTATGATATAATGTAAGACATAGGAATATATATATTGTTTCCAAGGATACTAAACTGACCGGTCATTCACGATTTGATCCCTTGTTATCATGCCAATGTTATGTAATAATGCACCGACTCTTAGTAACTGGAGTCATGGAATTATATTTGGTATCAGAGGATGTTTATTAAAATCCTTGGAAGCTATATTTAGATAAAATCTAATTAGATCACATATTCCTAAGATAGACTTTGAGTATTAGTATACAATAACATCGTCTAATTTTGTTATTTTAGAGATTTTTTGAGTTTTCTGAGAAATACATCCCTGTCTGGAGACGATCAGGTAGAGGCAGATCTGACACAGATGAACCTATGGGTAAAACCCAAAAAAACCACTTTGAGATAGACTCGAACGTGAACTGGTGCATGACAATGGGCCATGATGCACTCTTGATTACGATAATCACGAGGGATATGTTTAGGATAATTCTCATTTTATTTACAAACCATTATAAAGGGATTATACGTATAAACTTCTTCAAAGAATTTTTTTTATGATTATGGATTATATCCATAAACAATTCAATTTATGTTAAGTGTTTTTCATGTTTGGATTTATGTATTGCGATTGATAAAATAATTTAGGTTATTCCATTGTTTAGAAATGGAACCTACGAGAAGAAATAGAAACCGTATCAATGCATGCACTCCATGTAGGGATTTCCCTCCTTCCCAGGATAAATATTGTGGAGCTAGTGATACAACTGTTGTTGATTAGCTTATCACTATACTAGGATAACTTACTCAGGATATGAATAATAACCATACCCATATGGATCACCCTGATCCGCAATATAGAAGATCAATGATACATCACTTCATGTGGCAACAACCTTGAGGATTCATGTAACCTCTTCCTACACCTGAGTGGAAATGGAATAATATTATGATGGAATTAGTCATGGGACTATCAAGGACCCATTGAAGGAATGGTGAAATATGGGTCATTTTTTATCATCTTACCAAGTGAGAACATTTTTTTTATAAGAGAAGATCTGCCACTTGAACGTCTAGCAAAACTATATATTATTAAAGATGTGAGATTTCATGGAGTGCTCATATCGATTGTTTCTGATCATGATCCCCATTTCACATCCAGTTTCTGGAAAAGTCTTCAGAAGGCCTTGGATACTGATCTTCGTTTGAGCACTACCAACTACCCTCAAACAGATGGACAATCAGAATGAACAATTCAAACCTTATAAGATATGTTGAGATCCAGCTGACTTGACTTTCAAAGTATGTGGGATCAATATATACCTCTTTTATAATTTTCCTATTATAATATCTTCCAATCAAGTATTCAGATGGCACGATATGAAGCATTATATGGAAAGAGATGTTTCACACCAACCTATTTAGATGATTTTGGTGAAAGAAAAATCATATGGCTAGAAATTGTGGAGGAAATGATGGAAAAGGTGATGGTAATCCAAACCCACATCAAAGCAGCACAAATTAGGCAGAAGAGCTATACCGATAATTTAAGGACGGATTTGGAATTACAAGTAGGTGATCATGTTTTATTGAAGATATATACATGGAATGGAGTTATAAATTTAGGTACAAAAGGTAAATTGTGTCACAGGTACATCGTACCTTTCAAAATTATAGAACAAATTGGGGTTATGGCCTACCATTTGGAAATGCCGCCATGTCTCTCCAAAATTCACGATGTCTTCCACGTATCACTTTTGAGAAAATACCAGCCTAACCCAATGCATGTACTCACCTATGTAGAATTATAACTGGAACCTGATTTGTCTTATTGCGAAGATACCATTAGGATTCTTGATACCAGGGAACATGTTCTGAGAATCCGGATGACTCGTCTAGTAATTGTTATATAGAGATATCATTAGATGGAAGAGGCAATGTGGGATCCTGAGGAACTTCTGATAATGAACCACCAGAGTCATTTAATGCAGTTATAATATATAAATTTAGAAGATTAAATTATTTGAAGAATGATATAATGTAACACCTCAAACATCCACGGTACGTTTCCCTTTGAATAATGCAATATCATGCATTGAATGCAACTTCGAGATTCTAACACACTACGACCAATCAAACTAGCCATTATGAATAGTAATACCTACATATTGATATTTTATAAATTTTATTTTACAAAATGGATGTCATTTTTTGATTCGTAATATCTAAATTAGACTAGGGTGAATTTTTGATATTTTTCGGAGAACTTCCAATTTTTGATGAATAGTGAAAAATACTAAACATTAATAAAAAACAACTTTTTTAATAAATATATTTTATAGAGATAAATTATACTATTGAGTGGTTTTAAATTATAAATAGAATATATTTTTACCATTTAATCCAATATTTTTCATCATAAGTAATTTCACATTTAAACAGGACATAAACAAGTGTCAATCTTTCAATAGTTATTATTTCGTAAAAACAAGATTTTTGTTTTGACAACGGTAATTAATTTTAAATTAATTTCTGCAACTTCTGTGTTTAGAATTTGGAAAAATGGATACATATTTGGAATCGGTATGTCTAGATTTTGTAAAGGTAACTTTTATTTTTAGACATTTTTTATAATTACTTTGGTAAATATTTTATTTACCATGGTTAAAGGGTATATTCGGTAAAGAAGGGTAACCAAATAATAATATATTAATATTAAATTACACTAACACATGTCCTAACCCAACTGGATGATACATTTCTGACCATGGGAATCCTTGGGTCGATTTTGGGACCCCATGGAGCCACTTGTAAGTTAAAATGACACTTTATATTAATTAAGTTATTGCAAATACAAAAAATGGCATAAGCATATATCTTTTAGTAAAACAATTTTTACATAAGGTTATTTTTGTTATATATTCAACTATAATTATTCAATAGAAAGAAAAAACTATTTTCTATATAATGGTATTTTATTTATCATTTTTAGACAATGAATAATTAAATTTATTTATGACACAATAATGATGCAGTATTTTTCTTATTAATGAAAGAACCAAATAATTGGTATTATAAATGTTAAATAAATATATTTCGAATGTTTTGATGACATACACTAATTTTCTAGCATAATTTGACTTTTTAGGATTGATTTAATGAATTTATGTCGAATTAATAAATTTTTTAGGACTTTTATAAAAATCAATTATTAAATAGTGTCAAAATTTACAAATGAGTTTTCAAAACATTTATTATATTATTAATTGATATAATGGTCCAAAAAATATAAGGATCGTCAAAAAGACTAATATAAAAATATATATGAAATTAATGAACCAATTGCGGTTCAATTGGCAGTTTATAGTAAATTTATTAACCATATAGTGTAAGAATACAAGAAGACATAGTAAAAGTTAAACTATTTAACTAAGAGTTAAATTTATAAGATAAGGTTAAAATGATATCATAAACATGTCTAAATCTTATTGGTTGAGTTTTTTTCAACATATCCCTACCTTATACCCGATCTAAATCAGTTTGGAGATATTATTAACCTAAAAAGATTTGGTTATAATATAATATTTCACTCTTTTCCTTAGGTGCCCATCACCCCACTTATAAAAGGGCACTCCCCCTTATACCAATTTTACACCTTCAAAGCCATTTGTCATGAAAAAAAACCTATAAAAAACATTCTCAACTGTCATTACTTAATCCTAGAGGACAACCTTTAGTCAGAAATCCAACCTAAGGATCCCATTTGATCAAATAAAAATGAATAACCTGAAGAAGAGGTAAATATTTAATCACCTCTTTCACGCTCATTTCTTATTACAATTCTTCTTTGTTGTTATTTACATTCTAAAATAAATAATCCAGTATATTCTATATAATGTGATGTTATTATAAATATGGTATAACCATATTCACTATTCTATCTATCCTTTTTATAACATGTCACCATATGTGTTCACGTACGGCTTACCCTCTCCAGGTCGGGGTGTAATTGTTATTCAATACATTATTACCTTGATAGGTATGATAATGATGTTTAATTTCTGTATATAATAAATATAACATTAAAATGATTCTGTATATATGATATACCATCAAATTATATATTATTTTAATATCAAAATAATGATATTGTCGCTCATGCTTACGTACGGACTATCTTCTCCACAAACATGTTGAGATTCATTCCCCATCATATCCTTTTAAGATTAATTTTTATTTAAAGGATAAAAATAATTTTTAAATACTTAATATCATTATTTATATAATAATATACAACCTATCCATAACAAACATGGCTTATGTAACAAAACATATAAAAGAAAATGAGTAAGTTAACACCTGAAACAACGAAAATACTAAAATATTATTAATAATGAATTATTAGAAGATTATATATGATATAATAATTATGTATATGGTTCTTGTATAATTTTATTACAATGTTTTAACTATTATATAGGGGGTTAAAATACCATCGACTAAGGAAATGTACAAGGTAAGGGTTTATTTCACAATCTCTACCTTATCCTAGATTGTTTTTATGTAATTATCTACTGGGACCTCATTATCATCCACATATCTGTTTCTTAAAAATGTACTTCAAAAAAATTAACTTTTAATAGATAGTAGGTTAAATTCATTTATACCCTTATTTGAAGTGAAATGTTTTTGAAAGGAATCTTTCTGTCGTTTTCCAAGCAAGGTACTTTTTACCCTCTTTGACAAAATTAATGTAAGAATGTTTTTTTAACATATATGGTGGGTGTGGATATTTATTGACATTATATCATCATAGAAGAATCCATTACAAGATTATAAAAATATTTTAAAAGTAAATGTTTTCTTTTATAATTATGTGACTTTTAAATAATTTCAAAAAAAAATATTTCTCTAAAATAGTTTTTATTTCATCTATTTCAACTTCCTTTAATGGACATTGAGCTTATTTGAAGTTGGATTATTATGATACAAAACATCCAAATTGTATTGATGTTTTTTTGATATGTTTGAATGTGGATGTTTTATTTTTATACCATTCATTGTTTATGGATAAATTATTGACATTTCTTATGCTAGTTTTAATACGAATGTTTATGTTATGTTTAAACCTTTTAATATGAGAAATGCATTGGACTTAGTAAGTGATGGGTGGAGCCCACTATAACTCCTCGAGGCATTGGAGGGTCTCATGAGACAATGTACTGTCTTGGAACAAATCCTTGGAAAAAACTTATTTTTATTCTTGACACAATTCCTTGACTAAGTGGTTATGATAGTTTGGCATTATGCCTTCCATTATTATGAAAGTGGTTATTGATATAGCATGTGATTAATCGATTAATATAAAATACATCTGAATAAGTAAATGGAATTATTTGATTTTATCTTGTCCATAAATTTTTGAAGTTCAAGTTTAAAAGGATTTTATTTTAGTTATACATTGCCTTAAATTTTTATAGTTATTTATGAAATTTTCTGTTATATTGTTATCCTTACTGAGAATCTGAGCTCAATCCTTTCAATGATTTAATTTTCCCAGGATGAGAAGAAGTATTTTATGACTGACCTGCAGGGATAGTCGGACGGGATATGAGTGTGCTCTATGGAGACAATATATTTTTGTAGTTTTTATGTTATGATGTAATGTATGAATTATGAATATATCTATTGTTTATAGGGCTACTAAACTGATAATTCTTTCATGGTTTGATCTCTTGTGATCATGCCAATGTTATGTAATAATGAACGGACTATGGGTAACTTGCATCGGGGCGTTAAAAATTAGACATTATATTTGTCCTTATTTCCCATGCTTTAACTTCTGAATAATGTCCTAATTATTTTTGGAATCAGATAAATGTTATTTCAATCAACCATTATGTTTCCCAGTTCCATATTTCAATGGAAACATTATTATCAATTTATATGATGACGACATTCAAGAATGGTGTTTTTAATTATTAAACACTTTATTATCAAGATATAAATAGTGAGGATACATCTTATTTAAGGGGGGATAATATAAAGAATAATTTTTTTATGTTAATATTTTTTCAAATAACATACCTAAGGCGCAACACTGATTTTTATGAAATGCATGATACAGAAAAAAAAATATGTTACTACTATAACCTAACCATTAAGTTATAACGAATGAAAAGTAAATTTTTTAACTGATATAAATGTTTTAATAATACCAATTAGATGACTAATCTAAAAAATTAAGTTCATTATTTTTATAAAGGCATTTATTTCCTCAAAATTTCATTTTCCTCAAAAATGGGATTTATCAAATTTTTTATAGAGAAGTTGTAATTAATGTATTAGAATTTTATAAATATTATAATATTAAATAAAAAAAAATTAATAATAATTTCAATATTATATTAATGATATTTTTTTATAAAATAAATATTTATAAGTTAATAGTAAAAAATATGGATTTTAGCAAAATTTCTATTTATTATCATTAAATGAAGAACGTTAAAGTTCCTAATTTTTTAATTTGTTTTTAAATTAAACACAGTCACTTTTAATTATATATAATATAATAAATTTTCAATAAAAAATCAGTATACCAAATTTTAGTATTAGTTCATTTTTAATCTCAAAACTACATTTTTCTATAAAAAAAATTCATTGACTTGTATTAATTTAAAATTAAGATGAATTACCCTACTTACAAAAAGTTAAACACAAAAAAAAAATGAAAACATATTTTTAATCAGGAGGTTAAATTTTTTTAAAATAATTTCCACATTTTTTTCTCTATTTGAAATGTGACATTGTCAAATATTTTTTCACCTCGGTAAGGGTAATATAGTTTTAACAAGGATAAATCAATTATATAAGACCTAAAAATTAACAAAACACATTCCTTTATATAATTGGATGATTAAAGTTAGACTTAATCAATCCTATATATAAAAATATGGAAAACAATTTCTACTTATCTATTATTATAACATTTTTAATATTTTAATCAATGATAAATACGAAATGCCACATACATGATGTTAATTTCTATTATATTTTTTCCATGAATAAAAAATTATATATATATATATATATATATTAATTTTCATCATAAATAATATAATTTCATTTTATTAACTGTTTTTAATTTTAGTAACAATGTAGTTCTCTAAAGCTCTTACGCAACACTGACATTGTGATTGCCAAAGAAATAGAAAAATCGAGGTAAATGATTATAAAAACAACAAAATTATAATGTTTTTTATGCATTGTTTCATTCCATACATTGAATAAAAATTTATAAGTTTTAAAATAATGAATTTTTTTATAATCTAGTTATATATTTTCTGGATGTATTTAATAAAAAATTAATTAAATATTCAAGAAAAATAATTTATTTCTATTTCATTTTAAGTAATATTTAATTAAATGTTTTAAAAATATCAAATATATTTAAAGAATAACATTTTTATTTTAAATGGTTAGAAATTTTATTCATGGTCCACTTGGGAACCACTTGTAATATTAGAAGTTAATTTAATACCCATAACAGGTAAAAAATGTATAACCACTTTTATGGTTAAAAAGGGTTAAAGAAGTGTCAAAATAAAAAGATATTGTTTTTAATGAAGAATAAACATAAATAAATTTTAATTTTTTAAATTTATTTTTAACATATAATGTTCTACCTTATATATTATGTCCATTTTGTTCCACATGACATGATTTTGAGATTTAATATATTTTAATATTTTATATACTTCCTTGTGTGCTCTTTCCAAAACAAATAAAGGGGAACCTCATCTTCCATTTACTTTCAATGTTTGGGAACTATATATTTGGAAATACATATGCCAAAATTTTCTCATATTAGTTCCCTTTTTTCATGGATATTATTTTCTTCCCCTAATATAGTGTTATTAATTAAATAGGTGTAATCTAATAGACGTCTTACAAATAAGAGGTAATCATCTTACCAACCTATTTAAAAGTTTATTTTTTCTTCTATTTCCTATAAAACTATTTTACCCATTAAAACATGTTTAATACATTATCATAAATATAACATTATTCTATTATGATTAAGGTATAACCATATTTCACATCATTTCCATCAACTAAAAAATCAATATATCCCTAGTGTGTACATGTGGACTTCCGCCACCATGTAGTAATGTGATTCAAATTAAATCACAATCTTAATGGTTTTTTATTATAATATATTTAATATTTAGATATTAAATTTATTATATATTAATTATTTATTATTTATTATTCCTTATTAAACTTCATACCTTCCCATAAAGAGATGTGATTCGTTTTTCTTTTTGAATTTAATTATATTTTAATAAGGGTAAAATTAATTATTATATAATAAATTTGTGAAATAATATCTATTTTGAATGGTTAGTTATTATTTAAAATTTTATGGTTTCATCCATTGATTAGTAGAAATGTCACAAGTGGGTATGTACATATTATTTTCTACATGAAGTGATGTAATTCATTTTCATCCCCAAATTATATGAATAGATATATAAATGTATATAATTATTATATATGATAATTATGACATGAATACTATTATTGATAATATTTAACTATGATCAATGTACAAAGAATATAACTTCTAATAGAAACATGAATTAAAAGTAAAAAATGTATCACCTTGAACAATGAATTGAATAGAGAAATAGTAATACTTTTTTTCAAGATGTGCTAAGAAAAAAATATTTGGTATGATGTGTTTTAATATAGATGTTTTAAGATTATTATAATAAATCTATATTAATTATACATTATTTTTTAGCCTGTACCATGTAAGGAATTAAATTAGGTAAGGTTCCCTCATAACACTTTTTTTATGTGAGACATATTCCAAATTAACCAATTTTTTAATTCATGAGTTATATAAAAAACCACTTTAATATGATATATAACGAATATATTTATGTTAATGGTATTTAATATATAATTTGGTGTTAATTATATCATGGGTGTCTGATTCAAAAACTATTAAGGTTGAAGGGGTTTATATTACAATATCATTTATTTTTTAAATTGCCTATATTAAATTCAAGTAGTGGTAAATTATATGGATATTATCATTTAAAACCCACTTATTTTTTCACCTCTTTTTATTCCTGGTAATTTCATGTAACATGTACAATTTCCTCTCTCTTGTTCCAAAAATAATTGTGAGAATGTTTTTATGAATAACCCTACTTATTTTTCTCTTTGGTAAAAAACATTTCCTCCATGTATATAATGGTTTTAAAATAGACTAAAAACATTATAAATAATATAAAATGATTTATTAGTTTCATTTTTACTCATATTTCAGTTTCTATAAATAATATTATAAATAATATTCTTCTTACTTGCTGAACGAGTTCTTTTTTTAAAAAATTTGTAACTAAAATCATTGTTTTAATTTATTCCACAACAATTTATTTTCACTAATGATGTATATTATTTCAATTAATGAATCTTTTAAAATTATAAAATTTTATTTTCAAATAAAATTATTTTATTAATAATCAAGAAATTTTTATAATTTAAAGAAGTGATTTCAAAATTAACATGTTATTTTTCTATAAAAAAGTATCATTATTATTATAATGGTATTTTTATATATGATAACTACAAAAAATAACTACTGATTCATTTGGGATGTGAGACACTGGTATCATCCTTATTCAATTTTGGGGTTTTTATTGATTATGATGATAAAATCATGAGAAAAAATATTCTCTTTCCCATGGGTTATTCTTTGAAAAGATGAAAAAAATTCATTATCTAGTGGAAAAAATATGATTTCATTTTTATTATGTGAGTAGTGGGTCTGTTAAAGCCCTATAATACATTGGTTTATGTGATATGGATGTCTGAAATTTGGTTATTTTAAATAACTTATTTCAAAATAAAAATGATATTTTAATTTGATAAATGTTATTGTGATATTTTAATGTCATTTAATCCATGATAACAACCATGTATTTAACTTATAAATCACTATGTATATGATCCTATATAAACTTCTTAATTTTTAATTTGGATGGTTATTTATTATAATGAAGAAATATTTTTAAAACCTATATTATTTTCCATCAGTTATACATATATGAAATGAAGTTTTTTTTAATTATTATGTGTCTAATTTAAGAATGTATTATTATTATATGAGGTTTTTCTCTATTATATTCCTTAAATTAATTGGTTAATGTGA
Source organism: Viscum album (assembly GCA_963277665.1). Classification (NCBI taxonomy): domain Eukaryota; kingdom Viridiplantae; phylum Streptophyta; class Magnoliopsida; order Santalales; family Viscaceae; genus Viscum; species Viscum album. The sequence continues at coordinate 406,169,725 of OY728128.1, read as the reverse complement.
TATATATATCAGTTGATATAATTATGATAAACATACGCATTATTATAGTTATTTTGATTCTCATTTTGGTTGATTAGTTTTTAATTATACTCGAAATTTGGAAACAAATATGCATGCACGTGGTTATTAATAGATATGTTGACATTTCTATGTGGGATTATTATTTCATTTACCTATTACCAAAGTATTATTTTTTCTTATGATTCAAAATAACTATATTCATATGATTATAATTTTATATTCATATAATTCCATATTCTTAAGATTTCATTCAAGAATGATGATTTATTCATTGGGAACGTTATTAATCATTATTTTTGATATGAAATGGTATCATAATTTATAATATATGGTTTTAAATGGATAAATATTTTAAATTTAGAATATGAAATTTATTAGGTTATCTTGTCCTTGTGATCATCTTATACTCAATTATAATTCATATATTCCATTATTTCCATTATTGAGCATATGATCTCACACTTTCTTACGTTTCCAACCACCATGTTATGAAGAAAGGTTATAAGTAGGGAATGTCTATGACATGAACTATATAAGAAGAAATTCAGTGGATATGTTGACGATAATTCTGAAAAAAAATTTATGTATTCAGTCTCTAATGATTCTAAATCAATATGATTATAGGGAAAGTATTACTATGAGATGTATTTAATATTCTTCTTAAATTTTGTAATATTTATGTATCTTATCCTTAGGTATCCTTAGTTGGTATCAAAGAAGGTTTAAATATTTTGGAGATTTTGATGATTATAATTTTGTGAAAACCATTTGTACTTGTATAAGAATATTATAAAATTATAAAGCTTTGTTAAATTAAATTTTTGTGGTTTTACATGCATTGTAATACCTATCATAATATTGTTAAGTGGACACAATTGTCTAACATATTCTCATTTGGTAAAACACCTTGAAAAGGATAGTTATGTACCAAATCAATCGTCACTTATTTCTCAATGAGTGGGCTTAAGACATCACATTTGAATAGAAGTCCATGGAGGATATTTTTCTATTAATTCAGATTTTTCATTATGAATAATTTTTATTGATTTGAGTTGATAATTATCATGGATTACATGTTTTAATCTTAATATTTTATATATTCTAATGAAGGTGTCATTATTTTGATCACCTATGAATGATTTTTAACTATTATATAACATCACACTCTGATTATTGTCTCAAACACTATGATATTTCGTTTTAGCAATGGTCGGAACTAAGAGAAATCATTCTAGGACTGAATGTGATTGATGATGTAATTATTTTACTGATGATTAGAAAATAAAATGGGAGATAAAATTTTAAATTATTTCATTATCCCCAAAAAGTTTTATTTATATATGATTAATAATTGGACAATATAAGAGTTTAATATTCAATCAAATAAGAGAAAATTGGATTTTCATGAAGACCATGGGGGATAGAATATTAAAATTTCTATATTTTGTGAATTTAGATTACTAAAAATAGATGAGATTTATAAAAATGATTCTATTAAATATGATTAGGATGAGACAATTCAGCTTTTAGATGATTAATTAATGAGTTGAAGTCTCTTGTAGTTATAATTATTTCAGAAATTTATTTTATTACTTTTAACAATATGTCAAATTTAAAATAAAATTATGTTTATATTTATTTAAAGTACATTTTTCAAAAAAATGAAAACATAACCGTCTATAAAATAACCATCCAAAAAAGTTTAAAAAAATCCATCCAAAATGTTTTATAAAACATAACTTTTGAAAATGTTTATAAAACATACCATCTAAAAGATAATCTTCTTCTCATGAGGAAAAACGTATTTCACCCTAGAAGCTCATCCCAAAAATATATTTTAGATGTTCTAAGAAATCCAATAGTTATTTTTTAGTTTAAAAAATTACAATTTAATTGATATAAATTTGAACATCAAGGGTATCATTAAAATATTTTTTCAAAAATACGTTTTCTATATTCTCCTTCAAAAAATTTTATTAAAGAAAAAAACTAGTAAGTCTATCAGATGAGGAACTTGGAGATTCTTTATTTCCATAAACATCCATGGAATATTTAAATATTTGTCAAAGAATTTTTCTTTCGAACCATGTGTTTGTTCTATAAAAAATAAAATACATGTCCATTATGAAAATCAAACATCATACCAATTTCATAATGAGTAAAATTTACATAAGTTGTTAGGGAAATGTGTATTCAGATAGATTCATGTTTTACTATGGCTATAAAGGTTTCTTCATAATGTATTCCTTATTTTTTATTTTAACTGCTAGAAACAGACACTTATTTATTTTATAAAATAATTAATTTTTCATAAAAATTTCTATAAAACCCATTTGAGTCCAATTACATGATCTTTGTTAGGCATTCAACTAAATTAAAAAATTCATTTCATTAAAATTGGTTCTGTTTACCTCGAATTTCCATTATCAAATAATTATAAGAAGACTCCATATCATGCTTATTAGTTTTAAATTGAAATAAGAATGAGAAATTATAACATTCCTTTCTTATGAAACTATGAGAATTTTCTAGTTGATCAACACCTATAATGAAAATATCAATCACATGATTCCTTATTATTGACTAATTTCATTGATATTTAAAACTATGTTCTTAAATGATTTGTAAAACATCTTATGAATGTTAAAAATATAAAAATATTTCTTCCACTTATTTTCTACGAAAAATGTTTGAAAAATTGGTCATAAATATGTTTCAAATATATCATGTGAAGGCAGAGTATTTTGAAATTTGAAAAGAAATGATCATTTTTATCAAACATAACATTAATAATTTACTCATTAGAATTTTATTTAAATTTTTTTAAAACATTTTACACCATACTAGTTGCATAATAGCTATGAAATATTATATCACCATATATTGGAAACAATTTATGTAAATTTAATTTTTTATTATAAATGCACAATTTATATCCCAAATATCTGAATTCCTAAATTTTAACCTTCCTCCCTATCCAATTCATAAAAAGAGTATTATTATGAAATGGTCAAAGTGAAAACTAATTTATAGTATACAAATAATAACTAACATATTCCCCCAAAAATTATAGTAATTAAGTATTCACTAAACGTGATACTAGTAATTTCATAAAGAATTATATTTCTTCGTTCAACTAAAAAAAAAATTTCGAATAGTTTTAAGAGTTATTAAATATATTCTAATTTATTTTTATCATTAATTTTTTTGAAAAAAAAATTAAATTCACCCCAATGATCACATAAAATATTAACCAATGGTGCAATTTTCTCATTTTAAAACAAGTTTAAAAAACATAAAATATAATAAAATTTCATAATTCTTTTATATATAATATACTCATTTATATCTAGTGTTGTCATCAACCAAGATATATATAGTGTTTTCCAATAATACATCCATTTTTCATTTGTCCAAATAAATCCATGCACACTATTATTAAATGTTCAAAAGTTTATATTTCACTAATAGATTTTATTCTTTATATATGTTTCATACCATTATGATTATTGAAACATTGTTTTTATGAATTAAAACAGTAATCTAGTAAATATAAAAAAAATCCTTTCATATAAATTTTAGAAAAATTTAAAACATTTTAATATCCTAACCTTCAATGACACAACAATGACTAATCATCTATTTCACATAAATAAGGTTGATCTTGGTTTCAAAGGGCATCTAGGTTTAGGGTGAATAAATTATGATTATAATTAGTATAAATAATTAAATTACATTCATAACATTGAATAATACGTTTATTATTCTATACGTACACATGGTCACCCTCATCACATTACTGACATGTGTTGATGATAGTTTTCTTATGTCCTCAAACATAAAAAAATTAGAAATTAATGCCTTACCTTGAAATTACACATCCCCCTTACAATGATTTATAATTAATAATTATAACATAATGTTTCCTGTAAAAAATTTATATTTTGAATTATCTAGAAAAAGTTCTTATTTCCCATCACATTTCATAATCATACAATTCTAGGTACTATATGTTCCAGTTTCTGTTACTCATCCTTTATCCGTAAAGTAATCTATTTAGGATTTTAGTATACATAATTTGATAGATTTTGAAGAATTAGAAAATAAAAAATTTACTATCAACATATATCGAACTCTTTTATGAAGAATAAAAACTAATTATTTATAAATAAATACTTTATGAAAACCTAAATATTGAAAAAAAATTAAAAAATTATTATTCATCAAACTTCCTCCCCTATGAAATTTAATTAAAAAGGTGATTTTTTTAATATAATTTTTTTTAAATGAGGGGATTTTTAGGTAAATCTTATTTCATAATTTGTTTTATGTGGTCTCAAATTAAATTCATGATTTCAAATTTTTTACTTCCAATCGGTAAAATTTGATATTTGTTTTTCAGATTAATACTTTCATAATTAATGTTTACAACTAAATTATTTTCCTCAAACGTTCATCTGAAATTATATTTCTTGTCTAATTGTGATGTATGTTTAGAAATCTCATAATATAGTTATAAACTAATATTATTTTATTTATAAATATATACCTTTTTGAAAATAATAGTCTTTTGACACTTCTGAATTATATTTTTTAATTAAATTTACATATCCAGTAAATAAATCAGAATTAGCTAAATTGTCTACAACATTAAATGTAATGATATTATCTTTTTCAAAAGAACGTAACCTAAATTCATAATTAGAAACTTTTCGGTAATTTTCACATTAAATTAAATTTATAAGGGATTCTGAAGATACCTTATCAATGTAGAATTTATTGGACTTTTGAATATCATTACAAAATCAAACAACCTTTTGACTATCACAAGTTTAATTCAATGAAAATTATGGATATGTGTCTCCACCACATGCACTCTAAGTTCCAAAATCATTCTCAATTTTCATTACTGTGACATTATAATATTTCATTGAACTTATTTCCTTTATTTTCAACCTTTTACAATATTGTCTAAAATTTCATGGTTTCTATTATTCATTAAAAATCACCCTATATTTTTTATCACATATTTCTTACTGATTCTGTTAAATTTGGTATCCTGAGAACCAAATTTTTATACTTTTATTACATGAATGTACAATTATTATATATTGTTCATTATTCTATATGACTATAATATAATAATATCCAAGAATATTTGTTGCATTAATGAGGTTATGGAAGATCCCGCTATGATTATAAACTTGATGTGATATAATAATATTATTAAATAAAGTTCTATGGTTGGATGACTTACTATTATAGGACACATGTTTTATATACTGTCATGTGTGAGTACTCGTAAGAAGACAAGACTATCTTTAATGAGGTTTGCACTTGGTAATCTCTATGATGGGAGATTATGATAACATACCCGTGAGTAGGAATTCCTCATGTCTTGGTGTCATCAGACTTTACTATCTATGAGCGTGTGTAATGGCCCTTAGATTGGAAGATTATCATTAACTCATATCATGACTCGCTCATATAGATTTGCTGATGAAAACCATCATGAAGAATGTTGGCCGGACGTAGGGTACATTGGGTGCGTCACGAATGACATATTGTTAATGGATAAGTCGAGGAAGGATTTGTAACTTTCATATTTATAGAAGTAGATATCTCCATCTCATTGATTGAAATAGAACTATTTCCAAAATTCTATGTCCATGGATTCACGATGAGTTTATTTTTGGAAGTCAAAGAATGAAGGATCAAGCATATAGGGTTATGACACTGCCATGAAACCTTCATGATGAGATATTGAGACAAAGTGATTCAATTACATTGTATGTGTTCATATGATGTGACACGTCAATAATGAGTTAACTTATTTCTCTTGGGTGCCTTGACCCGTTTCTAAACAGTAGTCTTGGAATTTAGGCAAACCCACCTAATGCAAACGAGAATGAGACATAGATGGTTAGACACTACGTGTATCCATGTATCTCATGTAGAATAAAGATTGTACCTTTATGTGGTTTTGATAATTATTCAAGGAAGCCAAAATTGTTTTAATGTTGGAGGAAGAATAAAATGAAAAATATATATACATGTCATCTACATTGAATGTACACATTGTGTTGTTTTCATTTTGGAATAATAAAATGAAAACAAGATATACACACCGTGTACATTGAATGTCCATTCCATGTAGATTTCATTTTTGAAAGGAAAAGAAAAAAAAGTACACATCATGTATTAATAATTATGTGCCTTATAGTTTTTCTAGTCTGGATTTTGGTGAAATAATTTTTTGTAATGATATTTTTTATAATCAGTGTTGGCGCATGTCCTGAAATTAATGATTCGACATGGGTGATTTTCAATAAGAGTTAATTAAAAAAATAAAATACTTAACACATTTATTTGTTGTCATAATTCTATAACCTCATACTAGATTATAAATATCCTCACAACCCCAAAACTTTTCCCTATTCGTTGTGCACAAATATTCTGGAGAATTCGCTTAAGGCCAAAAGAACTCCTTCCTCCTGGAACGCTCTCAAGACTGAGAGAGATCCTCCTCCATCAGATAAAAGCGATCTAAGGAAAACAACAAAAAAAAATTTCTTCTCAATGCTAGCACTCAGAGTTTCATTTCGCGATGTCTAGAGATATGTGGGGCACATGTGGATCACTGCTTGAGGATGTCTACACATGTATTCGGCGACACAATGATGAATCACATCAGAACATGATCAGAAATATCAACGAAGAATGATCATAATAAAAGATACTTCTTATCAATTAATTAAATTTATTATAATAAAACTGTGATGATCCACTTTTGTGGTTTTGGTACTAATCTTATTCTTTGTCTATTTCTATGATTCGATCTGTGGTGTCTGGTGTTTATCGTTGTATTAATCCCAAATTGATCATTTCTAATAAAAAAATCCTACTGGGACCATCCACCCATGAGCTTCCGCTTCGCCCAGGACCTTCAATTAGTATCAGAGTGAGTCACAACATTGATTATAGTTATTTAATTTATGTTGATAATTTACAAATTTATATTTGATTCAATTTAATAAAAATCGTTTTACAAAACTGAATTAACGAGAACTATTCTTCCTCCTTATTTTCTAAATTCTCATCACAGAAATGAAATTTTAATTCTTTTTTTGATTAAAATAAAAAAAATGAACACGTAAAATTGAACCACTCATTCTATCTATTCAATAAAAGAATACATGGAGTGTAGTAAAAACTACACACCATGTACATCTGTTAAACGAACCGGCACAAGTCTGTGAAACCACACCGTGTGAATTGAGCATACCTATGTTTTTAATACACCGTGTTAACCATAACTGAATGGCACATGGATACCAGAATACACAGCGTGTATGTTGAATCAATGCTCCATGTAGTCGGATTTGGTCCAGGTGAAACAGTGTACAAGGAGAATCCATATACCGCGTACACAGGATTGACAGGCCAGTAACCACATAACAACGAAGTACAAACCATGATATTTTAATCTACATGTCATGTACTCCAAAATTTCCTATTTACAGAATACACGCCAAATTCCTCAGTATGTAATTTGGATAATGGGTTAAAAAAAGAAACGCAATGTAAAATAGCCTATACATCGTGTACTTTCCATAATTGGAATTTCACTTGGTTTCCTCCAAAGATCAAAGTCACATACAAGGAATATGGATGAGAAGAATCTCAAGGAAATTCAGAAAGGAATTTTTGATAAAGAATTGATTAATTACAAGATCATAATTAGTTTAATTCAAGTGCAATGTATCTTGAATAAAAGAACGATTAAATGAATTTGAATATTAAATATGAGTAAATGTTTTTGCATGATATTGATGATCATGAGCTAGACCAAAGACCCTTATTGTGTGTATGGTTTCCTTAAAATTTATTTAATTTAAATTCGTTGGACCGTGAGCCCTCTTCCAATAAAATGTAGGGAATGTGTTCTCATGATTTCTTTAATGTAAACCCCATGTAATTAAGAATCTCCCAAGACAAAGGAAATGGTTCAAAACATGAATCTGAGGTGAAACAAACCTTAGATGATACAAAGGTGGTTTAGTGGACATTGCAAAACATGAACCATTGGGTTCAATGTGTTTTTCCAAAGGTCAGGGTTAGCTTATCAAAACCACATGATAATCTAACCAATAGATTCTCTTGATCATGACATCTTATTTTATTTCTGTCTGATTTCATGGTTTATTTATTATGTATGTGTTGTTGCGATAAAACAGTTAATGAAATAAAGAAGCATGAAATGATGGAATAAAATAAAAAACAGAAAATTACTAAACATTATCAATACATGGTTAATCACTTAAGCAACAATCACTTAATATTAATAAGAAGATGATAATGCAAAACTATGCATAAATGATTAATATCCCTCAAATACCATATTAAGTCAGACCAAGCCTTCCATTACATGATTAAGGGAAAGACACAATAAAACTATTTGTTTGACCAACCCTTGATGGGACACTTACTTTTATAAATGTTTCTCTTATGAATGTTTCGTTTTGACTTAAACATTTTACATCAAGAGGAGTAACCCTAGCTATACTTGTTGTAAAATGGAGGCAAATGTTGAGGAAATCCAAGTCAGGATTTTAGGATTGGGGACTCCACTCAACAAATCATGGAATTGTAATCTCACAGTTGGAAAATACCTTCCTACCTAAATACATTTAAATATCATGACCAACCCTTGTTGGGGTTATGAGAAGGGGAATATGGGTCCTTAAAACTAGAATGTCATGGAAACTGTACATTCAGAGTTCAATGGTGACGGCCACTAGGACTTGATTAAATAGTTGGAGAATTAATAAATTCAATTATTATTTTTCATATAATGTAATCAAAAGGAAATGATAAGTCTACTCCTTTAAATTGTAGAATCAATATGATAAACTAATCAACAACATTTTCTCTCTGATAATTTTAGGATAAAGACAATATCCTCACCGGTAGTAACTTTCAGGAATAGTTTAGGTGACATCGTGTTATCCTACGCCATGAACGAATGTTTTACGTACTAGAGACCTCACTTCATGATTCGACATCACAAGGGGCAAGTGATAAGGATTTCATGGTCTATGATCAACATTTGATCGATGCACTCTACGTTCAATGTTTGATGATGTCATCAAAGTCTACTAAGCTCATGAAGTCTCATGAAGACATGGATGCCTATAAAATGCTCGAGCACCTATGTGGTCTATACCATGAGTGAGCAAGAAATGAATGTTTTGAGATCTTCAAAGCTCTATTTCAGAGAAATCTTGGAGAGGGTGCCTTAGGTCGGCCTCATGTAGTCATGATCATTGGCTATGTGGAGCGCTTGGAGGTTCTAGGGTTTAAACTCCTCAAAAAACTGGGTACAAATCTCATTCTTGCATCACTCCCACTGAGCTTCTCTAAATTTGTTATGAATTTCCACATGATTCACATTGCGAATTATCTATCTGATCTTCTTATCCTCATTCACCAAGTGAACAATGATATGATGGTTGAAAATCCATCTATACTTATGGTGACTTAAATGAAAGGGAATGTGATGATCATTAATCCCAAATCATCTTCACGACCTTCCATGAAAAGTAATATCAAAGTGGAGGCAAGAGAATAGGAGGCTACTTCTTTCGTATGTGGTGAGAAGGGCCACTAGATGAAAAACTGCAGCCAGCCAAGGAAGAATGAAATAGCATCAGGTTCATTTTCTATCAAATGAAATCTATATGTTTCTACTGATTGGTTATTAGATACTACATTTGATTATCACATCTATATCCAAATACAGAAACCAAGTAGATTCAGAAAGATTGACGAAGGTGAAGTGGATCTGCGAGTAGCCAACTGAGCCAGAATTGCTGTTGTAGCTATCAGAGACTACCAACTCACATTGCTCACTAGGATGGTCTTGGTATTAAAAGGATGTTATTATGTACCCTCTACATCCAAAAACATTATTTAATTATCCAGATTAGATACTGATGTATTCATCATCATGTTGATAAATGAAGGTTTCTACTTTTATAAAGATAACATTTGTTTTGTTAGGGAACATTTATATAAAGACCTTTATCTGTTAGACTACACAAACCATGTAATTGAAATCGATGACAAATTTAAATCACATGACTCATAACACACCCAACATTGGCAACAAAGGATAGGTCATGTCAATGATAATTTTTTGACAAAATTACATAAAGATGGGTAGTTAGATTCTTTCGAACTAAAACCAATTGGTGTATTTCATGCGTGTCTACAAGGAAAAATGAGAAAATCACCATTTAGTGGGAAAGGTGAAAGGGCTAATGATCTTCTATAATTAGTTCACACAGATGTGTGTGGACCATTTCCATTTGAAGCAAGGGGTGGATTCTAATACTTTATAGCTTTTACTGATGATTTTAGTAGATATGGATATATTTACTCGATGATGTATAAGTCATATTCTTTTGATCGGTAAAAAGAATACAAGAATGAAGTTGAGAACTATCTTGGTAAGAAGATTAAGAAAATCTACTTATACAGAGGAGGAGAATATCTTAATCAAGACTTCAATGATTTCTTATGGGATTATCTCAACTCATTCCTCCTTACACACCTCAATGGAATGGTGTAAGTGAAAGGAGGAACCGCACCCTGTTGGACAAAATGAGATCAATGATGAGTCATGTGAGTCTTCCATTATACTTTTGGGGATATTCATTATAAATATCATCACACATACTAAACCCAGTATGAACTAAATCGATAAATGGTATTCTATACGTGTTATGGAGTGGATGCAAAGCCTTGTTATCAAATTTACATGTGTGGGGTAGTGAAGCATTTATTAAGGCCTCTTCAAGTAACCAGCATGAACCCCAAGGAAAAATGTGTACCTTTATAGGATATCCCAATAAAAAAAGGGGATATTACCTATAAAATCCCTCAGATAAAAATAATATAGTGGCAAGACACACCATATTCCTTGTGCGGGAGAACATCTCCAAAAGAGATAGTGGGAGCGAGATAGAATCTGATGATGTATATGCTCAAGATACATAGGAGTGGGTACAAGAACAGATTCCGTGAAGCCCCGTGGAAGAAAAATCTATTCTAGAGACACAAGAACTACATAGGATCATGAGAGAAGTGAGAGAACCCAAATGATATGGTTTTCTTGTCATCGAGATGGTGAATCATTATTGGTTGAAAATGATGATCCTCTTACCTAAAAGGAACCAGTTGAAGGCACACACATTGCCAAGTGGCAAGTAGCAATGAATTCTAAAATGGATACCAGTTACCCAAACCATGTCTGGATTTTGGTTGATCCTCCAGTTGATGTAAAGCATGTTGGTATTAAATGGGGATTCAAGAAAAAAATGGACATCGAGGGACAAGTCATTTCTTATAAGGAACGATGGGTTGCAAAAGGTTTTAGACATTGTCAAGGAATTCACGATGATGAAACCTTTTCACCGGTTGTGATACTAAAATCCATCAGAATCCTATTTTCCATTACCGCATACCAAGATTATGAAATTTGAAAACTGGATGACAGAACAGCACTCCTTAATGGGAACCTCTAATAAGTTTTCTACATGACACAACCTGAAGGGTTTGTGACTTTAAAGGATGCCAACAAGGTATAAAAGTTGTAGAAATACATTTATGGATTAAAGCAAGCATCAAGGATATGGAACATTTGTTTTGACGAATATATAAAAGAATTTGGATTTCTTAAGAATCAATGTGATAGTTGTGTCTACAAAAGGTTTAGTAGAAGTGCAGTCATTTTCCAAATAGTATATGTTGATGAAATATTACTAATTGGAAACAAAGTACCTATCATACAATCAGTTAAGGAAAGGTTGGATAAATTATTCTCTATGAAAGACTTCGGTGAGGTAGCATATATTCTTGGGATCAATATCCCTTGTGATAGATCCAAGAGAATGCTAGGCCTAAGTCAAAGTACATTCATTGACTTTATAATGAAGAAATATAGTATGGAACTGTCCAAGAGGGGATTTTTGCTACTATCACATGGAATTAATCATTCCAGGAAAAAGTGTCATCAGACCCATGTGGAATGAATGAAAAGGGCATGGATCCCTTATACATCCGCAATTGGGTTTGTCAAGTATGTTTTACAATATACAAGGTGATATGTTGCTTACGCCTTAAGTGTGATAGGAAGATATCAAGTTGATCCAGGAGACTGACATTGGATGGAAATCAAGACTATACTTATGTATTTGAGGCGTACTAAGGATATGTTCCTTGTTTATGGAGGATATGAGGAACTAGTCATTAGAGAAAATGTAGATGCTAGTTTCCATACTGATCAAGATGACATGAATTCACAGACTGGATACATTCTAAAGTTGAATAAAGGTTCATTGAGATGGAAGAGCTCAAAAAAGGTATGGTCACAGATTTTATAGCATATTTTGAGTATATCACAGCTTCTAAGGAAGATAAGGAAGCAGTTTGGATGCTAAGCATTGTCTAATAGATGGAAGTAGTACCTAGCAGTAATGATCTTATCACACTTTATTATGATAATACTACATTGGTGGAACCTGCAAAAGAGCTTAGGTCACATCAGCAGAAAAAGAACATATTTCGGAAGTATCATCTCTTGAGGGTTTTTTCTTAGAGATGTGAAGTTGCATGGAGCATTATTCCCATGGAAGACAACATGGCATACCCCTTGACAAAAGCCTTGACTCTGTGGAAACAAGATCATTATGTGAGGTCTAAAAGACTAAAAGTCGTAGGCAGTTGGCTCTAGTTCAAGTGGGAGTTTGTTAGAGTTTGTGTCTTGAGAACCAAGTATTTATACATTGATTACATAAATTTACACTTATTATATATTGTCCATTGTTTTTCATGACTATAATTATAAGGCCCCGGTCTTAAACCTTACTTAATATTGAATTAAATGAATAATTCACGTTGAGGATCTTTTTGGGTTTAGAGTTTTCGAGAATTAGAACATAACTATTACATCTCAAAACATTACAAAGTAGTCACTTCTACTAAGTTTCCATAATAAAAGAAAACTCTTAAAAAGAAACGTGTCTAGTTCCATGTTTTATATAGAATGACATTCCCTTGATCCCATCCTTGACCTTAATCCACATTATGTCCTGTGAAAAACATTTCAAAAAAACTTGGGGTGAGCATAAAAAGCTCAGTAAGGGATACCCAAAGAATGAAAACTGTTATTTTTTCAAACATCAAGTAAACCATGTATACTATATCAAAGTAATACCTTCACCTTCATGAAGTAGTAAAACTCTTCACTGAATAAAGTATCATTACTTACCTTTTTGTAACCAAAGTATAACCATAAAACCTATATAAAGAACACATAACATATATAAAGGTAACTTGGGACATAAACTTATTTAAGTGGAATAACTATACGGTCGACTTCCACACATATCACTTAATGGAATAGCCATACGTCCAATTTCCATACATACTTAATGGAATAGCCATACGGCCGACTTCCATACCCAATGCATTGGAGGTTATAACGTAACCACCCATCCTGGTATTCACCACACCACCCGTCATATGGTTTATAACGTAACCACCCGTTAAAATGTCCAAGTACCAATATAAAATCATAAAACATAAAACCAATATAAAGGAATGATAACATTTCCACATTTCAATCACAATATATCATAAATATATTGACATAATATAATCCTTTTTCAAAACCATTTTCAATACCAAAATAAATATAAGAGTATATGGTATTTATTTTATTCTAAAAACATTACGGCTTGTTGAGAAATCCAAAGACCAAATAATACTCGCGGCGGTGGAAAAGGTCATTGTCACCGCATACGTTAAAAGAACATTCCTTTTTGTTGTTTAGTAAAATGCTTCATAGAAAAAGATTCCTTTTGTATAAAAGTAAAAGTCAAAGGGGTTTATACACCGTATAAAAGAAAGTTGTGTATAAAACGAAATATGCCTCAATGAATGGAGATTGAGATGAAGTCCCTTACCTTGGGTCCGACTTGATTCGATCGTTCTTTAACGTCCTGAATAATAAACATGAGTTAATTTATACTTGATTAAGAACCTTTTTAAAGTTCATTATTCTTTTTATATCACTTATTGCCATGTTATAAACATTATGTAACCATTTAAGTTAATAATGTTTATTTTGTCAATATTTGGATCTTAAGTCGAAAGTTGACTTCTTACAATTACATGTTGTTCATGTGGTCAAAAGTTCTTTATATCCAGAATGAAATTCCCGATTTGGATATAATATGTATCATATATATCCAGCATATAAATGTATTTATAATATTACATAATCATTTAGAGGTATGAAATGAAATGCACCGTTCATGGAGACGGTAAGCCGTACGTACGCATGAACGCTACTTTCATTTCTTTGTCATATTAATGGAATTAAAACTAAATGAGAGGTGTATATATTTTAATTCCAGAATTATATTCATCACTTAGATATATCATTAATTATATATATACATTATATACATGTACTTTTAATAGTACATTACATTTGGGGATAAGAAATTAAATGCACCGTTCATGGAGACGGTAAGCCGTACGTACACAAGAACGCTACTTTCATTTCTATCTCATAATTTAATGGAAAGAAATAATAATGATATAGAGGTATATTATAATTCCAGTATAACATCATATATAATAACTTTTAATCCATCCTTTACACATCCCACATATGGCATTAACGAATCACATCACTTTTAGGGGGCGTTAGTCCACACTTCCTTAAATGAAGATATCATGTTTACCCATAATGGAAACCATAAAGGTATGCCAAAAATGAAAAATACAGAAGCTTAAAGAAAACATAAACATATTATATATCATATATAAAAATAGTGACATCATAATGGCCACCCTTGAAGGTGTTAAATGAGTATTGAACAATCATCGTTTCGGGAGGCAGAATTTCGCCATCCACGGAAACCGTATGTTCTTTAACCATTTGATGTAGTTGTGTGAGAGTGTAGCCCAAATAAATCGTATAACAACATCCTAGTATATTGAAGATACTGGTGTTGTTACAAAATAAGTAAATAAAAAGAGTTTAGAGTGTTGGAGAAGCAAAATAAAACAAATGAACAAGAGAGAATGAATTACCTTTAAAAGTGTAACTCCTTTTTGATTTTAGCCTAAAGGCATCCTTTGAATGGATTCTGCCCAAAGGGAATCCTCTAGGATAAGGAGAGGGATGTGGAGAGAGTAATTGGGCAGGGGTTGGCCGATCCAAAGGCTTGAGAAGTGTGTGAAATGGGGTAGAGGTGGGGGCCTTTTATAAGAGGAGAGGAGGGGCACTCATCCAATTGGTTTTGTCCATGTCTAGGTTTTAGAGTTTTCATTATCATTCCATTTTATTTAAATTGTCAAATAAAGATGTCATCGATGCATCATTATTATGTCATAAATAATGTAATTTATTTAATGTCTAATAATGATAAAAAATTACTATGATGTAGGAAATCTTTTTAGATTTCCAATGACTATTTATAATAAAAATTTGGACTTGTATAACCCCACTCAAAAATTATTTTAGTAAAACAATTTATGTTAGTGTCATTTTCACTTTAACATTAAATAAAAATATATTAATGTCATTTTCCAACTAAAGTGGCTCCATGGGGTCCCCAAGTTGGCCCATGGCTTGCCTTGGTCGGCCATGTCTCACCCAATAGGTGTAGGACAAGTTTTATGGTGTTTCCACCTCCTTATAATACCATTTTTACCTTAAACTACACTAATTACCTCTAATCGCGATTAATGAAAAAAAGTTACTATTTAACAAAAAATTATTTTAATCTCATTGAACCACATTTTACTTCTTAATGACAACCATGTATGTCAGATTTTCAAAATTCAATACACATTTGTGGTAAACTTTCATTTATCTTAAAAATCAGTTTGCTTGATTACCACTTAGTGGTTTCACTATTCATCAAAAATTGAAGTTTTTCAGAAAATTACCAAAAATTCACCCTAAGCTATATTTGATATTATGAATTCAAAAATGAAGTCCATGTTACAAAATTCAAAACATATAAGTCACATTAATTAATTTAATAATTAATTCCCGCTGTCAGAGCAAATAGCGTGTTTTTATGAAACAATAAGTATCAAAAGATTGACACCAGTTTAAGTCCAATTTCAAAGTGAAATTGATTCCAATGACCACCATTGGATTAACTGGTAAAAATATTTTCTAATTTCACTTTAAAACCAATTAAAATAATAATATAATCATATAAATAAATTAGATTAAAAAGAGGTTTTGAATTAAAATACAACATTTTACACTATTCATAAAAAAAATGAACTTTATCAGAAAGGTACCAAAAATTTACACAAAGTAAATTTTGATTTCCCGATTCTAAAGAAGAGTTATATTTTGTCCAAAATAAAGTATAATAGTGATCAAAACTATATTTAATGACGGTTCTCCGTTAAAAGGTGATAAGTGGACCTTTCGTGAAAATTAGGGTATAAATGCCTAAAATTGAACTCTTTCCGTATTTTAAGCCTTTATCTTTTATTGGGTAAAAGTAAAAACATCTAAAAACATATATAATCATATTTTAGTTAATTATATCCATTCCTGCCAGTACAACAGCTACTCGTTAACTAACATTTAAAATAATATTATTTTATTACTAGTGTGCTACGTAAGTTTCAAAGAAACTCATCGTTGCGTATCGGGTACGCTATCGAACATAGCAACCCCTTTAAAATAAATTTAATATTTAATTCGTAAATATTAATAATTATGAAAATTCTTAATTCCTTATTTACCTGGGATGTTACATCCATCCCCCCTTTTGGGAATTGCGTCCTCGCAATTTTATTCACTTATCAAAATAAGTGGGGGTATTTATCCCTCATAGCATTTTCAGATTCCCATGTTGCCTCTTCAATCACATGGTTTTTCCACAAAACCTTTACCTGATGAATCACCTTATTCCGTAACACTTGCTCCCTGTGGTCAAGAATCTGGACTGGTTGTTCCTCATAAGATAGGTTCTCTTCCAGCTAAACTACCTCTGGACTCAAAACATGAGATGGATCTGGCATATACTTTCTGAACATTGAAACATGAAAAACATTGTGTACCTAAGATAAACTCGGAGGTAAAGCCACCCGGTATGCCACTGATCCAACTCTCTCAAGAATTTCATATGCTCCAATAATCCTTGGACTCAGCTTTCCTTTCATACCAAATCTCTTCACACTTTTCCAAGGAGAAACCTTGAGAAAAACATGATCACCTACCTCGAAAGATAGATCCTTCCTCCGGTTATCCGCATAACTCTTCTTCCTGCTCTGAGCTGTTCTCTTGTGCTTCTGAATCAACTGAACTTTTTCTGACATCTCTTCTAACAATTCTTGTCCCATCAGCTTCCTTTCACCCACTTCATCCCAGAAAGCTGGAGTTCGACACCGCTTCCCATATAATGCCTGAAATGGTGCCATCTGTATACTAGAATGAAAGCTGTTATTATTAGAAAACTCATCCAAATAAATATGTTGGTCCCAACTTCCCTGATAATCCATCGAGCAAGCTCGTAGAATATCCTCCAAGGTCTGAATTGTTCGTTCTGACTGCCCATCTGATTGAGGATGAAAAGATGTACTAAAATTTAATTCAGTACCCAACGACTTATGAAGGCCTTTCCAAAAGTTAGAAGTAAACCTGGGATCACGATCCGATATAATGGAGAGAAGAACTCCATGTAACCTGACTATCTATTTAAGATACAAACGGGAAAGTTGATCAAGAGAGAAAGTATCTCGTATACAAGGAAATGAGCAGATTTGGTCAAGCGATCAACAATAACCCAGATTGCATTATTACCTTGAGATGTCTTCGGTAATCCAACAACAAAGTCCATGGATATATTCTCCCATTTCCACTCTGGCACTGGTAAAGGCTGAAGCATCCCTTTCTGTAACTACCGCTCTACTTTAACCTGTTGACATGTCAAACACTTCACAGTAATATCAGCAATATCACTTTTCATTCCATCCCACTGGTAATACTCCCGCAGATCTCTATACATCTTAGTACTGCCCTGATGAACTGAAAACGAAGAACTATGAGATTCACATAACAACTCATTCTTCAACTGTGAATCACAAGGCACACATAACCTCTTCCCAAACCTCAAAACACAAACACAAACTTATCCAAGAACTCATGGAAAATTTTATTCATAAGGTCCATGAATATAGTAGGTGCATTGGTTAACCCAAAAGGCATAACTAAAAATTCATAATGGCGATATCTAGTACAGAACACAGTCTTCGGAACGTCTGCTTCTTTTACTTTCATCTGATGGTACCCCGACCTCAAGTCAATCTTCGAAAAATACTGAGCTCCCTGGAGCTGATACCACTTCATTTGATGGCCCAACATCTGCTGAAGTTGTTGAAAATGATTTTACCACCCCTTTCTACTTGTAGTATAGCTGCATTCCCCCAGTTGAGTTCTTCGTTGGACACTCATTTGCATAATGACCCATTTCATTACACTAAAACATCTTACCGTTGGCTTTTCATTTCCTGCTTGATCATCTTCCTTACAGTTACTAGCAATATGACCAGACTTACCACACCAAAAGCACTTACCAGACTTGGATAAACATTCTCCAGGATGCATTTTACCACACTTCTCACAGGATGGATATTTGGTTTTCTTACCTCCTTGCTTCTTTGATGAATTCTTCCCCTTTTCCTGCCAACTAGACCTCTTATTCTGTTGTTTGTCATAGAACACCTGATCATCGACAAACTCCATTTCTACCTTCTCTGCACATCGAAAAAGTTTTTCATAACTTTTGAATTCATGAGAAGCTAAAGCCCTTCGATACTTTGGCTTTATCCCTGAGTAAAAACGATTGATTTTACTATCAAGATCTCGTATGAAGTTTGGATTATACCTTGCCAATCGAGTGAACTTTTCTTCATAAGCAGCCACTGAATCATCCTCCTGCCTCAATTCTAGGAACTGTTTTTTCATCCTAAGACGAACCACCTTAGGAAAATATTTCTCAAGAAACATACCTTTGAATTCGTCCCAGTGAAGATCCTCAATCTCATCACTATCCCTTATATTTTTCACCATCGACCACCACTGATCATCTTCACCTTCAAAACGGTAAACAACAAGACTAACCTTTTTATGTTCTGAACACCCCATGACATCAAAAATCTTCTCCCGTGCTTTAATCCACCCTTCAGCTTGCACAAGGTCAGATGATCCTCTGAATGATGGGGGATGTTGCCTCATGAAATGTTCCACCACTGACATGTTCCTCTGCGGTTGATCTGGCTGATCTCGTGCATGGATACCACCACCATTTATAGCCTGATTCAACTGTGCCATCACTGCAACAAACTGTTCAGTTCCGATTCCGACCATCTCAGGTTGCTTATTTGGAAGGTTATCTTTTTCCTGATGTCTTCCCAACATAGCTTCTTTGTTTCCTCTGCGGAAAACCATTCTGAACACAGAAATATCTTAGGTGAAGGAACATGGTAATCCGTAAATGCTATATCATTTCAATCATATTATAATTTAACACTTTTCTAACTCCTAAAGTTGTCTAAACCGACCTCTGATACCAACTATAAGGCCCCAGCCTTAAACCTTACTTAATATTGAATTAAATGAATAATTCACGTTGAGGATCTTTTCGGGTTTAGAGTTTTAGAGAATTATAACATAACTATTACATCTCAAAACATTACAAAGTAGTCACTTCTACTAAGTTTCCATAATAAAAAAAAAACTCTTAAAAAGAAACGTGTCTAGTTCCATGTTTTATATAGGATGAAATTCCCTTGATCCCATCTTTGACCTTAATCCACATTAAGTCCTGTGAAAAACATTTCAAAAAAAACTTGGGGTGAGCATAAAAAGCTCAGTAAGGGATACACAAAGAATGAAAACTGTTAGTTTTTCAATAATCAAGTAAACCATGTATAGTTTATCAAAGTAATACCTTCACCTTCATGAAGTAGTAAAACTCTTCACTGAATAAAGTATCATTACTTACCTTTTTGTAACCAAAGTATAACCATAAAACCCATATAAAGAACACATAACATATATAAAGGTAACTTGGGACATAAACTTACTTAAGTGGAATAACCATACGGTTGACTTCCACACATATCACATAATGGAATAGCCATACGGCCAATTTCCATACACACTTAATGGAATAGCCATACGGCCGACTTCCATACCCAATGCATTGGAGGTTATAACGTAACCACCTGTCCTGGTATTCACGGCACCACCCGTCATATGGTTTATAACGTAACCACCCGTTAAAATGTCCACGTACCAATATAAAATCATAAAACATAAAACCAATATAATGGAATGATAACATTTCCACATTTCAATCACAATATATCATAAATATAATGACATAATAGAATCCTTTTTCAAACCCATTTTCAATACCAAAATAAATAAAAGAGTATATGGTATTTATTTTGTTCTAAAAACATTACGGCTTGTTGAGAAAGCCAAAGACCAAATAATACTCGCGGAGGCGGAAAAGGTCATTGTCACCGTGTACGTTAAAAAACATTCCTTTTTGTCGTTTAGTAAAACGCTTCATAGAAAAAGATTCCTTTTGTATAAAAGTAAAAGTCAAAGGGGTTTATACACTGTATAAAAGAAAGTTGTGTATAAAACGATATATGCCTCAATGAAAGGAGATTGAGATGAAGTCCCTTACCTTGGGTCCGACATGACTCGATCTTTCTTTAACGTCCTGAATAATAAACTTGAGTTAATTTATACTTCATTAAGAACCTTTTTAAAGGTCATTATTCTTTTTATATCACTTATTGCCATGTTATAAACATTATGTAACCATTTAAGTTAATAATGTTTGTTTTGTCAATATTTGGTTCCTAAGTCGAAAGTTGACTTCTTACAATTACATGTTGTTCATGTAGTCAAAAGTTCTTTATATCCAGAATAAAATTCCCGATTTGGATATAATATGTATCATATATATCCAGCTTATAAATGTATTTATAATATTGCATAATCATTTAGAGGTAAGAAATGAAATGCACCGTTCATGGAGACGGTAAGCCGTACGTACGCATGAATGCTACTTTCATTTCTTTGTCATATTAATGGAATCAAAACTAAACGAGAGGTATGTATATTTTAACTCCAGAATTATATTCATAACATAGATATATCATTAATTATATATATCCATTATATACATGTACTTTTAATAGTACATTACATTTGGGGATAAGAAATGAAATGCACCGTTCATGGAGACGGTAAGCTGTGTGTACGCATGAACGCTACTTTCATCATATATAATAACTTTAAATCCATCCTTTACACGTCCCACATATGGAATTAACGAATCACATCACTTTTAGGGGGCGGTAGTCCGCACTTCCTTAAATGAAGATATCGTGTTTACCCATAATGGAAACCATAAAGGTATGCCAAAAATGAAAAATACAGTAGCTTATAGAAAACATAAACATATTATATATCATATATAAAAACAGTGACATCATAATGGCCACCCTTGAAGGTGTTAAATGAGTATTGAACAATCATCGTTTCGGGAGGCAGAATTTCTCCATCCACGGAAACCGTATGTTCTTTAACCATTTGATGTAGTTGTGTGAGAGTGTAGCTCAAATAAATCTTATAACAACATCCTAGTATATTGAAGATACTGGTGTTGTTACAAAATAAGTAAATAAAAACAGTTTAGAGGTTTGGAGAAGCAAAATAAAACAAATGAACAAGAGAGAATGAATTACCTTTAAAAGTGTAACTCCTTTTTGATTTGAGCCTATAGTCTTCCATTGAAAGGATTATGCCCAAAGGGAATCCACTAGGATGAGGAGAGGGATGTGGAGAGAGTAATTGGGTAGGGGTTGGTCGAGTCAAAGGCTTGAGAAGTGTGTGAAATGGGGTAGAGGTGGGGGCCTTTTATAAGAGGAGAGGAGGGGCACTTTTGTAAAGTAAAGAAATATTACTTTATTTGAAAATGTGTTTCGGTTTTAAAAGGCCTAAAATTGATATAATTCGTGGATAAGTTGATAATGGGTCGAAATCAACTCATCCAATTGGTTTTGGCCATGTCTAGGTTTTAGAGTTTTCATTATCATTCCATTTTATTTAAATTGTCAAATAATGATGTCATCGCTGCATCATTATTATGACATAAATAATTTAATTTATTTAATGTCTAAAAATTATAAAAAAAATACTATTATGTAGTAAATATTTTTAGATTTCCAATTACTATTTATAATCAAAATTTGGACTTGTATAACCCCACTCAAAAATTATTTTAGTAAAACAATTTATGTTAGTGTCATTTTCACTTTAACATTAAATAAAAATATATTAATGTCATTTTCCAACTAAAGTGGCTCCATGGGGTCCCCAAGTTGTCCCATGGCTTTCCTTGGTCGGCCATGTCTCACCCAATAGGTTTAAGACAAGTTTCATGGTGATTCCACCTTCTTATAATACAATTTTTACCTTAAACTACACTAATTACCTCTAATCGCGGTTAATGAAAAAAAGTTACTATTTACAAAAAAAAATATTTTAATCTCATTGAACCACATTTTACATCTTAATGACAACCATGTATGTCGGATTTTCAAAATTCAATACAAATTAGTGGTAAACTGTCATTTATCTGAGAAATCAGTTTGCTTGATTACCACTTAGTGGTTTCAGTATTCATCAAAAATTGAAGTTTTTCAGAAAATTACCAAAAATTCATCCTAAGCTATATTTGATATTACGAAATCAAAAATGAAGTCCATTTTACAAAATTCAAAACATATAAGTCACATTAATTAATTTAATAATTAATTCCCGCTTTCAGAGGAAATAGCATGTTTTTATGAAACAATAAGTATCAAAAGATTGACACCAGTTTAAGTCCAATTTCAAAGTGAAATTGATTCCAATGACCACCATTGGATTAACTGGTAAAAATATTTTCTAATTTCACTTTAAAACCAATTAAAATAATAATATAATCATATAAATAAATTAGATTAAAAAGAGGTTTTGAATTAAAATACAACATTTTACACTATTCATAAAAAAATGAACTTTATCAGAAAGGTACCAAAAATTTACACAAAGTAAATTTTGATTTCCCGATTCTAAAGAAGAGTTATATTTGTTCCAATAGAAAGTATAATAGTGATCAAAACTATATTTAATGACGGTTCTCCGTCAAAAGGTGATAGGTGGACCTTTCGTGAAAATTATGGAATAAATGCCTAAAATTGAACTCTTTCCGTATTTTAAGCCTTTATCTTTTATTGGGTAAAAGTAAAAACATCTAAAAACATATATAACCATATTTTAGTAATTTCTATCCATCCTCGCCAGTACAACGGCTACTCGTTAACTAACATTTAAAATAATATTATTTTATTACTTGTGTGCTACGTAAGTTTCAAAGAAACTCATCGTTGCGTATCGGGTACGCTATCGAACATTGCAACCCCTTTAAAATAAAATTAATATTTAATTCGTGAATATTAATAATTTTGAAAATTCATTATTCTTTATTTACCTGGGATGTTACAATAATATAATAATGTATTGGAATATTGGTTCCATTATTGAGGTCATGGAAGATCCCCTCTATGATGAGAACCTTGAAATCCTATAACAATATTCTTCAATAATGTTATATTATTGGATGACATATTATGATAGGACACATAGTATACATACCATCATTTTTGAGGACTCATAAAAAGACGATACTCTCTCTCATGGAGTTCGCACTTAGTAATCTCCAAGATGGGAGATTATGATAACAGACCCACCAGTAGTAAATCTGCATGTCTTGGTGTCATTGAAAATTGCTATCTACGAGCATGTGTAATGGTCCGTAGACTAAAATATTATCATTAAATCATGTCATGACTAGTCCACTTTGATTGGTAGACAAAAACCATCATGAACACAGTTGGCGGGAAGTTGGGTACATTGGGTGCATCACGAATGACATGTTGTTAATGGATAAGTCGAGGACGTATTTTTCCCTTACATATTTATGGAATTAGATATCTCGGGAACTTTGAATGAAATAGAACAGTTGCCCAAATTTCATGGCCATGGTGTCATGATGAGTTTATTTCTGGAAGTGAAAGAATGACAGATCAAGCATATAGGTTTTTGAAACTGCCTTGAATCCTTCATGATGAGATATTGAGATAAAGGGATTAAATTACATGGTAAGCATTCATATGAGATGACTTGTCAATGCGCCAACAACTTCATTCTCTAGGGTTCCTTGACCCATTGCTATACAGTAATCTTAGACATTAGGAAAGCACACCTATTTCCAAAGAGAAAGATACCTATAGGGTCACACACTATGTGTATCCAACTATCTCAAGTAGATTAAATATTATTCATGTATGTGGTTTTATAATTATTCAATGAAGCTTATATTGTTTTAATGTTAGGGGAAGAATAAAATGAAAACAAGATATGGATGCCATCTACATTGAATGTACATGCCATGTAGTTTTCATTTTTGAAGTATAAAATGAAAAAAAGGCATACAAGTTGTGTACTTTGAATGTACAAGCTGTGTAGTTTTCATTTTTTGGAATGGAAATGAAAAACAAGTACACGTTGTGTATTAATTATTACGCACCATGTAGTTTTTCCAGTCGGGGATTTAAGAAAATAGTATTGTTTTATTAAATGATATTTATTATAATCAGTGTGGGTGCATGTCAAAGAATTAATGATTCGACATGGGGGTTTTTCAACAAGAGTTAATGAAATATACAAAATAAACAAAATGTGTAACATGTTTATTTATTGTCAAAACTCTATAAACTCAAACCCGATTAAAAATATCCTCATAACCCCAAAACTTTTCCCTCATCATTGTGAACAATAATTCTAGATAATTCTCTCAAGGCAGAAGGAACTCCTTCCTCAATGAACGCTCTCAAGACTGAGAGAGATCATCCTCCATCGGATTCAGGTGATCTATGAAGGACAACGCAAGCCAAGGCTTCTCCATGCTAGCACCCATAGATTCCTTTGGAGATATCCATAGAAACGGGGTGCACATGTGGATCACTGCTAGAGGATGTCTACACTTGGATTCTGTGACACAATGATGAATCACATCGGAACGTGATCAGAAATTACAAGGAAGAATGAGCTCCATAAAAGGTACTTCATGTCAATTAATTAAATTAATTATAATCATCCGGTGATGATCCTCCTTTGTAGTTCTGGGAAAATTATTCTTCTTTTTCAATTTTTATGATTCGATTTGTTGTGTCATGAGTTTATCATCATATTGATCCTGGATTGATCATTTATAAAGAAAAAATCCAAGTGCGCACATCCACCAACGACATTCCGCTGCCCCCAGGACCATCAGATTTATGTCTACATTTAGTGAATATCTTTTTTTCCAAACAATATGGTTCATATTCTTATTAATATTACCTAATTCAACTCCACTTTCTATTGAGGAACTATGTGCTAATTCATCTTTATTTTTACTCTTATGAAATATATGTTTTTGAAAATTTTTACTAGTAGTATCCTTTCAAACTACAACTATTCCATAACATGATGAAAATGATACCAAATTATTCTTTTTTTTTCCGAATGAAATCTCATCAAAATTCATTAACGGAGCATATGGTCGTCCAATTGGATAATATAAGCCTATATTATCTATATTGAAGTGTCATCAAAAGTTATTATCATAGATTCACACCCTTTATATTAGAAATAAATAAACATTTCATTATATTTTTCATCTAACAATTCCTTTTATCCTACAGACATCAACCTATTTATGATATTCATAAATCTCTAATGTATCTATGAAACTGATTCCCGAGGAAGGGAATCCAAATCTAGATTTCCAAAAGGATGCATATCTCTCTATGTTTTCAATAAATTATATGTTAAAAAATGAGTTAATTATTAATTTATTCAGATATTATTAGTATCCTCGCAAGAAGATATCAGACTATACATATTCCATATCATTGAACAAAATAGATATTTACAACCACTATAATTTAATTGATACATACTCATTTGTTCTCGAGTAAAAATTTTCACCCCCATGTTTGGAATGATATAACTTCCAGTCATCATAAAAACATTATAAAAATTAGTACTAATCAAAATATTTTTCATATTATTTCTCTAATACTCATACTATGTACCTTCAAGTATTTTTCACCATTAAGGATTTAGATTCTCCAAAGATCCAACTGATAATATTACTATCACAAAAAGAAATATTTTCTCTACCACAATGTTTGTGTTGTTAAAAATATATGTATAGTCCTTTACAAAATATAAAATTTTTCCCATGAATTTATCATTGATACACCAAAGGTGGGGGTTAATTTTTTTTACAAACTATAAAAAAATTATACACTTGTATAAGTAAATATGTAGATTCATAGTATTACAAGCATATCAAAATTCATTATTCCTCTATGTATAAATAGAGTATCAAAAAATACTGTTAAGAAAATAGTTAATTAAGAATAATCGAACATAAATCCGACATGATAACTTTTTTTAAACTAAATACATGCTAAAATATTAAACTATTTAATTTACTAAAAATATAAAATCTAAAAAGGAAAATAACTATATTTTTTTAAATTAACCAGTCACAAAATATAGTACCCTAACTATGTGAGTTATTCATTTTCACCAAAAATATAACGATGTTTGTAGATCTTACATTTGGGTTCCCAAACAAAAAACCTATTGGTTAGTCTACCGTAAAAACACTAGAATATATTGATTAACATAATAAAAATTAGCTTTGTATTCTTTTCTAAATCAATTGATCATACCTGAATATAACTTATTTCTATCATCCTATCCCAAGTAGCCCTCGATTAACAAGATTATAATTGTAAATAAAATGTAAAAAATTTGAGTATTTATTCTAAAATCCTATTAAACATGTAAACATAAAATTTCTATATAAATTAAAATAAATGGTAGCACTATTAGTAAACAAGATAAGGTAAAGAATAAAAATATATGAATATTTAGATCTATTCATGGTTATTTCATCCCTTGATCATTTAATCGTATCTATATAAAAATGTGTAACAAAATATAATAGTCATATTATATAAATATCAATGTAGGTTTCAACTATATTGAAATCTTCGTCTATACTTGTAATAGATCTTCTCTTGTAATACTTCTACAAATAAGGTATTTAGGGCCTCTACTGTACTTCCTCTAGAAGACAAATCATATTAAGTTATTACATCTGAAAAATTTGTGTAAATTAAAAACTATAAATAACATCACACACTATCCATACAATAAAATTACATACATAATCTTTTTTGTATACCTACATAAACTATTCATCAATTCATCTTTTTATTGTAATGTATATAAGAATTACTACTGAAGATATTGTAAAAATAAATCTTTTGGAATGACAACAAGAAAAAAATGTAAAATATGGTAAGATAAAGGTAGAAAAGAAGTAAAATATAATAAAATGGGATAGCAATGTTTACCATGAATTTTAAAAAAACTATAAAAATTAGTATTTCGGCCGAAATGTTTCTGTATCACTGGGATGATCATGTAAAGCAGAATCATGGAAAAAATATATATGAAGTTGTATATTTTATTCATTAAAGCTAAAAATACTAGATATGTGTCACATTTGATTACAAGGTAAAATGACTAAGTATAAATTCACTGGAAATGATGAATGGGAGAAATAGCTTCTTGTATTATATTACATAGATGTGTGTAGTCATTTTTATGTTGAATCTAGAGGTTTATATTCCCACTACACAAATTTTATCCACAAGGTTACTAAATTTGGATATTTATTACATCTGTATATTATATATATTGAGGTATATGATTGATTCCTTTGAGAAATTTAATGAAAACATTAATGATGTGTGGAAATATCTTTTTATGGAGAAGAAGAAACTATAATAAAACTATTATATAATGTATCTTAACTAAGAGATAAATAATTTCCTAATGGATTTTATAATTTTTCCAAAAATCACCCCTCCTTATACAACATAAGGGAATCATATTAGTGAAAGTAGATGACATGCAATGTTTTAAATGGTTATATAAAATTTCAATCATAAGATTCTTCTATTATACATTAAACAATTTAAATTACAAACTTTATAACTTATACGAATCCAGGTGAAAATAAAATTGGTAAATGGAATCCAAACTAGTAATAAAGTGGGAATTAATGGTCATATCAAATATATTTAAATGGGAATTAAAATCATTTATTGAGGTTTACAATGGAAACAAAATTGCATATGGAGGCACTAAGTATATGATTTTTAGATATCCATATGAATTTAAAGGATATTACTTATAAAAACAATTAGATAAAAAGATCATGTTCAATAGAGAGACTACCATTCGTAAGAGGGGGAATATATCTTAATGATATATTGGGATAATGTTTGAATTTTATTATTTTAGGAATCAACATACACAAGAGTTTTTGTATGATTAATTTCAATAAGGCCCCATGGAATATGTTTTTCTATAGGAACCAGTATTGTGTTGGATTACTATAGTTGATATAGAATTAGACTGATTTGGTTTTCTAATCACCAATGATGGTTACTAATTATTAGCTTATGATTATGATCCTCTACCCTATTCAAATATAGTAAATTTATTACAAGAATACATATTGATAGAATTCATGAATTCTGAAAGGTATTCCATGTATAAGTGTTACATTCCAGGTATTTATAGAGTAATACATTTTCATATATATTAATATTTTTGAATTTAATATTAATTTTAGTTTAAAGGGTATGCTATGAGTGATAGTTTACATGACAAGAAACAAATGTTTTCTTTGTAATCTTATGTCTTAGACAACATTGAGTTATACATATTAATAATACAATAATATTATTATTATTTTAAATGGTAGTTAACACCTAGTCATTGTATTGCAGCGAATGAACAAAATTAACTATATTATACTTTAACATATTTTTTAATAAATTATGCTTTTATACATTGAATTTTATATGCTTAAAATGAGAATGAATCAAAATTTAATCATTAAATAATCTAATATTTATAAAAGGTCATTTTACCACCTTTTGATGGAGAACCCTTTTTAAAAATAGTATTTTCATTTTTATATATTCTATATGAGAAAATAAATTTTTTATTAATAAGAAGGACCTCAAAATTTACTTTTTTTATTTTTCTGATAAATTTTATATCCAGTTAATAGTAAAAAATACAAGGTTTTAATTCAAAATTGACATTTCATCAAATTAATTTATTTGTTTTAATTTTCATTTTAATTGGATTTAAAATTTAATTAGATTAAGTTTTTATAATGAAATCTAATGATGGCCATTGGAAGTAATTTTAAATTTTAATTTAAAATATACCCTTGAGAATCATTTGATAGTTTTTCAATCTTAAATACCCATTTTGGGTTTTGATAATGGGAATTAATTATTATTTAATTTCTTCCAATTCATTATTTTTTTTTTAAATTTGGATTTTATATTTGGAATTATATGGTCCAAATTAAGTAAATAGTTACCCTTTATTTTTGGACATTATGAAAACTAACTATCGTAATTATTTTTATCTACCATGGAAAAAGGGTAAATTAGGTAAATGAGGGTAAAAAATAATATTATAATAATATAAAATTGCCCTAAATTGTGTTCAAATTATATTGGATGAGATATTTTCAACCATCAGCATCCTAATGATGAACCTTTGGCATTTGGGGGCCACTTGGGTGTGAAAATGACATTTTATAAAATTTAATTTAAGGAAAAGGGAAATATAAAATAATGATGTATCTTTTAATAAAACAATATTAATATAGGGTTATATAATTGATCACATTGACAATAACTATTCATTCAAATGTTAAAAATATTTCCTACATCATTTTATTTTATTCATAATTTTTAGACACTAAATGGATAATTTTAATTATGACACAATTATTATGTCGTGATTGATTCATTAATAAAGGATTTAAATAAATGATATTATAAATATAAAAAAATTATAGTTTATCATTTTGATTCTATCCAAAAAATTTATGGATTATTCTGACATATTCTATTCTTTTTTCTCAATGTAAAAAAGTTGTTATGACTTTAGAAAAATCAATTACTAACTAGTTTCAAAATTGACATAAATGTGTTTTTAAAACAAATACTATTTTATTAAATGATATATTAGTTATTAAAATATATTATTTGAATGATTGACTTATATACTTTTAATAATTTCATTAATGATCCATATCTAGTTTGATTTTCATTTTATTGTAAATATTGTATCCATGTATTGTGAAAATACAAGAAGTAATGGTAAGAGAAATTGTTTTTAACAACAGCTAAATGCTAAACGATAAGGTTAATTTTGTTGGATGAACATGTCTAAAACCTTTTTCTATGATAATACCAACTGTTACTAATATTATCATTTATATTTATCACTTTTGAACTATTATAATTTTGAAATTAATTTATTATAAAATAATATTTCAAGACTTTCTGAAAGATCCCATCCTCCCTCTTATAAAAGGCCACCAATTCTACCCACTTACTCACACCACTCATCCAAAATATATTAAAATATTCTCATAAAATCCCTCCCTTCCTCTTAGGGGCCAAAATTTTGGTAGAAACCCATATTAAGGATACCTTTTGTGGAAATGGAAAGGATATACTCTAAATAGAGGTTTTTGTTTTATCACTTATTTCAATATTATTTTCTTATTTTACATTCTATTCATATGTGTTTCACATAATTATGTAATAAATACAGTATCTTATACATTATTAGATGTTAGTGTAATTATGGTAGAACCTTATATATCCTTTTATACATCCTCTGAATAACAATATCACCATCTGTGTATATGTATAGTCTTCCATCTCCACATCAAGGTGTAATTTTTATTCAACAAGACATAATGTATATGAATATAATGATGAGAATAATGGATTTAAATAATTATTATAAAAGTATTAATATTATTTATAATTAATATACCATTCAATTTTCCAAATTTTATCCATTAAATGAAGGATATTGTTGCTCGTGCGTACGTATAGTCTACTGTCTCCATGATGTGATGAGATTCATTCTAAATGATGCCCATTAAACAGCAATGATATACATGAATGGAATTAATAAATATATGTTATATTATATTTATATTGTCTCCATTATTCTGTAATTTTTATTTTCAAATTACCTTTATGCAATCCATAATGTGTAAATAATATAATTTCATTGGAGGAAGTGTGGACTACCTCCACCTTGAAGTGATATGACTCATTCATGTCATACATGTAACATATAATGGTTGTCGATAATGAACTTATGTGACATATATAACATATATATTATAATTAAATTATAATATACTTGTGTATCATTTAATTTTAATTTCTTTAACAAGATAAATAAATGAAAGTAGAGTTAATTTTTACACACAACCTATCACCTCTATGAACGGTGAATTTCATTTATTATCTCCAAATATTATAGATTATTATAAATATATATATATATAATGTATATATGTAATATTTAAATCATGATTAATATTCTGGAGGTGATTTAGTTTTGACCACATTGACAATTTACATTAAAAAATTTCATTTTCGACTCAGGTACCAAATATAAACCAAACGTCCAATATGAACATAAATAATTTTGTAATTTTTATAATATGGTAATAAGTGATATCAAAAGAATAAAAAACCTTAAAAAATTTATCTATAAAGTATAAATAAACCGATGTTAAATTTTTAGTATAATAAAAATTGAAAGAGACTAATCAGATTCGAGGTAAGGGAACTTCTGAACACAATTTTCATTCATTGGTTTAAAGTTCTACATCATGATTGTGTAATTATATGATTATGTGAAAATAAAATTCAATTTAAAATACTTTATTTATACTTGATTTATTTTAACTTATATTTAATACACCTAATCGATCTCTTTTATTTACAAAATGATCTTTGCAAGAGAATTTATAAGCAGAATATCCACTCATTTGGTTTTATGCAAGTTTTATTGATTATATAATGCCAAGATTAAATGTGGTATCATTGTTTCTATATTTATATTTTAATTTCCACTTGCCTTTGTGTGTAAATATTATTTCTACACATAATCATCTAGTTTATTCATTATTACGTAATTTATAAAAACATTGTGAGGGAAATCTTAACTCAAACTCATTTTATTGAGTTAAATATCCATGTTATTGGTTCTTTTTCAAAAATGAGTGTGAATGGATTCTAATTGTTCTATAATGAAAATACACTTATATTCGGTGTATTTATATTTTCCACACATAATTATGTCATTTATTTATGCTTAATATAAGGATACAATCATTTTAATGGACTTCATCTCAATCTCCTTTCAATGAGACATTTCATGATGATATGCACCTTTATTTCATTATAAAGTGTATATAAATTGCCTTTTACAGTACATATCCTTATTATATTTATACTCATGAAATTTAATGTCTTGTAAAATTTTCCACTTTCATGTGGTGTATAATTGAAATTTTCAAAATTGTAATGTACTCTTTATATAAAACATCATTTTAAATGTTTTAAAGATTTAATCTTCAAAATAATTCTATCCCATATATATTTTTTCAAAATTACGTTAAGGTATTATTTATATTGTCATGAATATTTTTTAGTATAAATTATTTTCAACTTATTCAAAGTGGTATGGGACACTTTGATTCAAATATATTATTTTGAAAAGTTTTAATTACGTTTTAAAAATTGATTGATTATTTCAATAAAATTGGTTTTTTACATATAATTCATTAATATAATCTATCAATTTTATGTGTCTATTATGTATTGATGATTACGTTACAAAATTAACATTTTAGGTTAAAATAATTTTCAGTCACTAATGTGTGTCATTCTCGTAATGATAAAATTTTATTTCAAAGTGGAAATATTATATTTTCCATTATACTTGGATTATATTTTTTTATTTTGTTATGGTTCATTGGAATTTCTTGTGTTTATAGTTGGTTCTATGATAATAAAATGGTGGGTGATCCTGTAATATCACTTTATTCATTGGGTAACATGACAGAGGTAGACATTAAGGTTTCTCCTATGAAATTTAGGGAATAAACTGTGATGGGTATTCCAAACATAACCATGAAGGTTACTCCCAATGTGTCTAGGAAATCTACAATGTATGTATGTTATGTATTTCAAAAATTACCAATATTATATATGATTTCTATTATTTATTCCAAAATCTAATGATTTCATGGGGTATATTGAAGATATTATGTTTTATGAGTAAAAAGAATGATCTCATTGATTTTTATGTATTCATAGACTAATGTTTTATTTCCTTATTTTATATCCCATACATATATTTTTTTTCTCATCCCGTGTTTTTGAATATTTTTAAAGGGTATATGTAAGGGTAAGAGAAAGAAAAAACTCATGAATATTTTTGTCAAGAAATAAATTCTTTTTTAAGGAGTTTTATTGTTGAAAATAATGGATAGAGTAGAGAGACATCTACATGGCTCACCATAACGATGACATGGTATAGATTACCGAGATCGTTCGCAGATGTGACTTTTCTATGGAAAATATTGAGAAATATCCTCAATAAAGGGGGTATCATGCCACAAAAATCTAAGGTGTGTGTGTTCCCTAGAGCTTCGAAAACATCAGTAGGATGAAATGTCTCTATTTTTAGTATTCATCGAGTAGTACCGACCATTCAAGGTACACAATGAATACAGTTTATTCAGTGATTCAGGTATCGGACCTCTTACCGATGTGTGTATAGGAAATTCGATCCAACAC
The DNA here is from genome assembly GCA_963277665.1 of Viscum album. NCBI lineage: Eukaryota > Viridiplantae > Streptophyta > Magnoliopsida > Santalales > Viscaceae > Viscum > Viscum album. The sequence continues at coordinate 406,135,684 of OY728128.1, read as the reverse complement.
TATTCCTATATGCATTTATAATTATGTTAGAGTGCTAGAGTGAACCTTTTTGGTGGAATGTTCATTTCCTGAGCGGATATAGAAAGTGAATGTAAGTAGTGGGAAAGCAAGAAATTGACTATAGTCCGAGAGACTTGGTCGTGTAAAAATTTTTTGGAAGAAGAAGTTATAGGTATGGATGCATATTTTGGGAAGATGACATAATAGATGAGAAAGGAGAGTAGCATGAGGTTGTATAAATTTTGAAAATGTTACAACCACCACCCCAATGTGGTCCCCACCAGGCTTAGTGAGCTGGAGGACAGGGGAAGGGAGTAGCTGCATGCAGTAAAGAAGTGTGACCCAAGGGATCTAGGAATGATTTGAGGTATGGTCTGTGTCTACTACCAATTATCGTATTAAAAGAAATAGGTACTAATCATTCCTTCTTTCCATGAATCTTTTTCAAGACATATATTTTCTGGTTAACCCTTTAACATGACCCTTACATCTAGAGATACCATTTGGAGGAGACTCAATAATCACACTTATGTCGACGGTGTGATCTAACCCTTGAAAAAAGAGTTTTTGTTGGAACCCCTTTGTGAAAGCATCGAGGCCTTATGACGTTAGTTTTGGTATAGACTAGAAACCCACAATGCATACATAGATTGACTGTCTTAGGAAAATGGATGTAGTATATTTAAAGCATTGGAATGGGGTATCCCTTGTATAGAGAAAATGGAAACCTAGGAAACACGGAAAAAAATCTTGAATTAGAGGGTGTAGTCGATAACTATTGAGTCGGCCAGCCGTACCCCTGTAGCAGTAGGAGTTTATAATTTTTAGTTCCAAACTACTATGGCACCCTCATAATCTTTGATGAAGAAAGGGTAGCCTTACCTATGGATGTATATGTTTTAGCAGAGCTTTCAAGAGAGGAGACAGAGATTTAAGAGTGCCAGCATCATGAGGCAACCAAAAGAGGGTGTTGGGTATGTAGTTTACTACGACGCATCAGGTACCAGACTTGGTTGTTTTCTGATGCCGGATTGAACAGTGATCACCTATGCCTCATTGAAGTTGTGACTCATGACCCAGAGTTATATGTAGTGGTCTTTTCACTGATGATGTCGTGGAACTACTTGATGGTTGAATTATTCACTATTTACTCTGATCACAAGAAGTCTTAGGTTTATTCTCTAACAGAAAGATCTGAACCTGAGACATCAATGATGTATATGTTCCTCAAGGACTATGACTTTGAGATGGTATAAACTCCAATGAAGGGGAAAGTGGTCTAAGATGCACTCAGTGTGAGGTATGGTCAATAGTTGCTGAGTGTGGAGACATAGAAGCAAGTCGCACTGCGGATATCCATCATGGATAGAGATGGAGAATATTAACTCCGGTTTGTGACTGTCACTCCACTAATTCTTTAGCGAGTTCATGATGCACAGCTTGGGGACGTAGACTACAATCCCTATCGTGTTCAGGTATCCTTCAAACAGTCCCCTAAAGGGGTTTTTGATGGTGGGGAGCATGTCGTTCTCTTTAGATTACGCACTATGGTACCAGTGATGCTTCAGGAGAAGGTTTTGAGAGAGTTTCATTCATCCCCTTTAGCAGTACATCCTGGTGTGGTGAAGATTTAATAGGAAATCTGGTGTCAGTACTGGTGGTGAGGGATGAAGAAAGTAGTTTCATAATTTATATCATGATGCCTCACCTATCATCATGTGATGACTGCACTGAGACAGCAGAAGTCTTATGCTGACAGGAGACGAAGACCCTTGGAGTTCGAGCAAGGAGACCATTTCTTCCTATGGGTCTCACCCTGAAAAGTATTATAGGGGTTTTCCTGGGGCAATAATCTTTCTCTGAGGTTCATTTGACCTTTTCATATCCTCAGGAGAGATTGAGAGGTGGCTTTACTTCTATATCTTCCCCCATAGACGCATTGGGTGCATAATGTTTTCCACGTGTCATAGTTGAGGTGATACGTGCATGATCGATCACATGTTATCGACTAGAGAGAGTTGGATTTTTGGAAATGGGGTGACTTTTATGGATTTCCCAGTTGATAAAGAGGATCAATAGGAGTGAGTCATTCATGGATAGTCAATCCCTCTAGAGAGAGTTTGATGGTAACACGATAACCTCCATGAGAGCACATGAGATTGGGAGGCTCAGATTCGTACCCAGTACCCTCAATTGTTTTTTTTGCCTTTGTTTTGGCATTTGGGGACGTAAATCCCTAATGTGGGGAGAATTTAATGTGCCATAACTTCCATATTATTTTTTTAAATTATATGGAATTATTTTAAGAGCACAAAATCTGACTGCATGCGATTCTGTGGCCCGAAGTGCCCAGAATTATCCGTCAATGTTTTGTTAATCTTTAAATAGCGTGTGTGAGTGGTTTTCTTGAAATAGGTAGAATAACACAGACATGGGTTCTCGGATAGGAAATCCAAGGTCACTATTTGATTTAGTATGGTAGGTTTACCCTAAGTGCGACTTAAGGTTACTCGGCATAGGCCTCTACTGAGAAATCCAAAAAATGTCATAATGGTAAAAAAAAAAAATGAAATAAAGACACATTATTTTACAAATGCTTATAACCCACCGACAATGACTCGGATTAAAAAAAATGGGCCATCGCTGAACTTGTGATTGTATTCTTTCTTAGTTCAAATACTAAAATTGGTCGGCATGGGCCAATAATGAATGTTTGTTTTTGGCCATAAATAATATAATAAATTAAATTTTTTAATAATTTTAAAATTCATAACATCAAAATGATAACTCAAATTGAAAATCATTGAATATCATTGTGTTCATTGTGGTGTTTTCCCCATAGGAAGATCCTAACCTCGATCGACGCGGGGTGAGGGTGACTGTTATTAATTTCTAAACCTTTTTATTGTATGTTCAGTATGATTCCCAGGATCATTTTCTAACATTTGAACCAGATCTCGAATTAAAAATTGGAGAGAAACGTTGAATCTTCAGTGTTATGATTCTCTTAAGGGGTGCTTCATTTCGACACTGGAAGGTCGAGACAAAAAGATAGATTTTGGGACTTTTAAAAGAAAAATAAAATTACTTTGTTCTTTTAAATCCCTCTTTCCTTTTTAATGAAATGGACAAGCGTTAGTTGCGAGACCAGCAATGTGTCAATCCATTAAATGAGTTGACTCCAAAAAACCCTTGTAATAGTTACATTAGAATTATGATAGTTCCTATTAAATGAACCCTTGTAAATTCAACATGCATTAGTTACCCTCCCCCTCTCATATTTTTATGGAACTTTGGGAGGAGTTTTGGCACAACTTCAGTAAGAGACGATGACTTGATAAAGTGCCACAAAGCCATTCACTTGGAGGATAGAAGCAGTTCCACGGGGAATGAAAAATGCCACCGAATCATGAACTGACTAGCACCCACTTCTCCTCGAGCGCAGACATTCATTAATCAATCTTGATGTAGGGATTCTTCATGTTTTAAATTTCAAGAGTTTGTTGAATCATATTCTACCCTATTTATATCAAGAAAATGTAGAGGGATTGGGCTAAACAAACAAGGCCCAAACCATCTGCTACCTTGTTGAACTATGTGTTCTTCATGGTACTTTTTCTCGGGTTGGACGGAACTCATAACAGAGGGTCAAGAAGTAAAGGGGGTGTCTCTAGGAGGTATTTGGTACATTATTACGGAAAAACGGGACACCAAAACTCACCCGGTAATCCGTGCAATCCTGCAGGTGCAACACTGGCACTATACCACTGGCAGGTGATGAAGGCGGCTGGCAACAGCCAGTCGTAGAAGAGATGGAGGCACACCATCGCGCGACAATGGTGAAGATGCATGCAATGGGTGTAGGAAGTGGTCAGCTCAGGCCAACCGCAGAAGGTGGAGCGGCATGCCTTTAGAGGAGGTCATGGCTCGATGTTGTAGCGGTGGAAGGACCATCCCTCCTACAGGACCAATGGTGACCGGGCAGTGCAACGTCGTACCGCCACTTCACAAAATCAATGGCCACTCTTCCATTTGAGAAAAATTGGGGGACTCCCTCCCACCGTGTTAGCTAGGGAGGGCCCCTCTCCAGCGGGTCATGTCTGTCCTGTAGGCCGCGCATGCCCAGTGGGCCCTGCATGCCCACCGGGCCCCTCATGTATAGCGGGCGACACCTCTTCCGGCCAGGTTGCGCCCCCTACAACCTAGGTCAGATTGAACTGAACCAGGTCAGGGCAACCAAGAGTTGGTTGGGCCTAGTCAGACCAACCAGGTCTGCCTAGACCTAGACCCTTTCAAACCCAATTTTGCTAAAGGACCATAACATGAAATCTAGGTACCTATTTGATAAACCATCTGCAGTGATGGGATCCTTGGAGTGAGATGGTCCTTTTGGTATACTCCATGTATGTTTTAACTAATGTTGGAATATGGTTGGGTTGGATTGAACCAGAATCCAATTGGGCCCTCAGTACTAAAACACTTATAATTCACAAACTGAGCATTCGATTCACGAGTCTTCTATCACATTCGAAACCTTATGACATGTAGGTCCTTTTAAATAATTCTTATAGGAACATCATGGAAGATGATGTAAAACTGATGGATTGAGTAGCAGATCGTCTAGGAATCAAGAGTGATTTGTACATGAATCTTGTGGATGGATATGATGTAGAGAATGATGAGTGATCTTATGTAGGTTATAACCTATTGATCCTGTTTGGGTCAGTGCTCAACGATCATGTGTGGGTCAGAACATACTGGTCCTATGTGGGTTAGCACTCCGCGATATTTTGTGGGTTGGTGCATAACGATCCAGTGTGGGTAAGTAGTAGGGCCTTTTGAAAGAATAATATGATCTAGATTTACGACTAATAATCTATACTTCTGTACTTATGTTTTACCATTGTGATCTCACTCCATACTTTTGGGGTACTTTTACTATGATGTTGTTGCCTTCGTGATGTTACCTATGTGGTTTTAACATTGTGGTAATTTTACCTTCGTGGTGTTACCTATGTCTTGTTACATTTGTGGAACATTAACCATCATGGTGTTACGTTCGTGGTGTAAACGTGGTGGTACTTTTACCTCTGTGGTGTTTCTTTCAGGGTGTTACCATTTTGGTATTATTTTATCATGTACGAGACGAGTATATTTGGATAACATAGGTATAGGTATGTGCATATACCAAAGTATAATTGATGACTATTGCTTTCTGATTTTTGATTGAGGTCTTGCTTGTGGGTTTTCCTTTGTGGAATTCTGAGAGACCTCCAAGGGGTCTCAGGGTCCCTACTGAGTATTGTTATAATCACCCATGCATGGGCTTCGCCCGCACCTTGTTGTGTCATGTGAAGACGACAAGCTGCTGGGTTGAGACTTGAGGGAGTCATCACTAGGTGGCACACGGGGGAGATGGGATGACATGGACTTCTTAGGAGATGGGCTGACATAGTATATTGAGGAGACATGCTGACATGGAGTGCTGTTGAGACGAGTTGTACCCACCCTTCAGGTAGGATCCTCAATGGAGTATCCAGGAGTTGTTTTTCTTTTTTTGGTTGTACTTTTACTTTTAGTTGGTTTTGTATTATGTCCCCTTTTACATTCCTCACACTTCTACTATAGTAGATTACGTTAGGGTTTCTTCTTGTTGTGTTCTTGTATTGTGTGGTTGTACATGTTCAATGGTAATGCCTTCATGTTTAGGGATATATCTTTTCGATGCTAGTCGCCAACCGCTGGCCTATGTAAGGTGGGCTTGGGGTAGTTATGGTACGAGACCTGGTGGACAGGTCGTGACATCACATTATTATGTTATTTTGATAATATAATAAGGATTTTAGTGCATAAAATATGTTATATGAAAAAATAGAATGCATTCATTTCAACTAAAACAAATTATCATAAATTCACTACATTAAAATACATATTATGAAAGCAGAGTGTGTTATACACTTATGGACATAAGATTTTGATACAACATAGTGTGGGGTATTCAACATTAACAATATTTTACACATTAAAATATTCTGAAGTGATTATTATATTATTCAAATCCAATATTTTAGAATACCAAAAAAATTATTATTTTTGAACGTAGATAAAAAATTGTTGGTAAATTATAATGAATAATGATTGAAAATAATATATTTCCCTTCCCATATTAAATATGAATGATCTGATTTGTATCTCATATTTTTTAAAATAAATACTAATTTTATTTAATTTTTTATTCCATTATAATATTCATTCTTATAAAGATATCATAAATTTCGAATATGCAATATGGTAAATTTATGTGATAAATTTCGTATAAGATATTATCTAGCCATATATTATATGATTTGAATGGAATAATAAGATTTAGTTTTCATATAACATGAACTTTAATTATAATTTATGTTTTTATCTTGAATTTTGATATAAGACACAGGGTATGTGCATTATGTTGTAGAATTATAAGGATTTGGTCTCTCTCATTAGTAAATTATCCATGGGTTATGTGAATTTAGGTCCGAGTCTAAACTACAATGGAAGTTAATGGTTTGTTCTAGAATGGTGAGGGATTCCTCTCAATGGTTCTAGGATTACTCATGTGAGAATTTTCAGTCTCATAAGTCTCTAACAACTTAAATGATTATTTTATATTGTTTATGAATAAGATGAATTTGTATAAAAATTAATTTTTTTGGATAATATATTTTGGTGAGAAAGAGAAAACTTGGATTCTTTAAAGATTCAAACATTAATATAGTGAAATATATTAATTTGGTGGATATAATAGATATTATAAAAGTAAATTTTCAGATACATGAATATAGAAAAATAAGAAAACATTATATAATAAATATTTTATTTGATACAATATTTATTAATTTAATATGGATACAATATATATAGTATGTTGGTGAATATGAAACATGTTGGGTCACTAGTATTAATATATTGGAGGTTAACATTAATTTCTATTTATCCTTGTACTTTTTATCAAAAAAGTTTCAAAATATGAGTATTTATAAATCCTGCTAGTGCACATAGTTAGAAAAATGTTAGTTATAATGGTGGAAAAAACTATATGAGATTGGGGGGTTAAGGGACTAGCTCAATTTTCTATTACCTACTTCGAGGGAAACCCTACATCCCATTTTCTAAAGGGGAAGATACCCACAAACGTATTTCATGGTTTGAAAAACGTTGTGTCGGAACAATGTGTTCTACCAAAATTTTATAATTTAAAAATTTATATTCATCCTCCATATGTATTATATCATTATTTCCTCCCTTATTTATACATATCACATTATATATCCAATTATTTCTATTTTATCTATTATCCATTTACCCTTTAATGTTAATCCATAATTCTCTGTCGATTTCTTCACAGTGAGGTATTATTTCATAGGATTTTTTCCTCTCTTCTCCTACTCCTCCCACATTTTTCTTTTTCATTTTCATTTTTGAACCCTAGAATCCCATGAGGGGATAAAAATAGGGTTTGGTATTATGGTTCTATGGTTTTTATTATATTTCCAAATTTTGAGGAACCTTTCATTCAATTTCTAGTGGGTTTTAATAAAGGTGATGTGTTTTCTATAGATTTTTTGTAGGAGACTCTACCAAATGGGCATCTTCCATAGAAAAATTTTATTTATTCATTTCCATTATTTTAAATGATTATTTTTTGTGGAATTTATTATATTGATTATTAATATTTCTAGCATTTTTTGGATTTAAATTCTTATTCAAGGAGTTTCTTTTACAAATTTGATACATACCCAAAACATGTAAAATGAAATTTTTTATGAAACAAATTTTCAAATATATTCTTAAAGGGTGATTTATAATGGGTTTTCAAAAATAAATATTTTTTTTATTATTTATGTGATTATGGGAATGGATTATATGTATGTTTGATTTTTGGAAAAACATTAGAGAACTTGGATGTGTTGGTCACCTAAGGGGGTTTAACCCCTAATATAGATTGTCTACGGAATATGGTTAGTGGATGATTTGAGTAACTGTGTTAAAAAGGTATATTTATTCCCTCTTATGAAAATTTAGATCATATGGTTGGATGTGTAGGTTCATTTCTATTGACTATTGTTACTAGTTATAGTAATAGTTTCTTGGGATCAATTGTTTAATCCCATGGTTATTCTAATAAACTATATATTTACCATCATAGAACATGGATAACAATTTTGTGTATTCCATGGTTTCCTCTACATATTTCAATATTTCAAATTTTCTTATGTTTTAGAAAATGGAAATATTTTATAAAACATTTGTAATTTAGATACATTTTTCTAAGAAATAGTTTTATAATCAATGTTTTCATTTTTGATAAGATGCATTTAATGTCGAGAAATATTATTCATATTCAAGTTGGAATACTTATAAGAATTTCCTAATACGATATATATTCCTTTGGTAGAATGTAGACATGTTTTTGTAGGAACCATGTATTATAAAGGGTGTCAATTAGTTTTTTGTCCCTTCCTAAAGCTCATCTTACTTCCATATTTTTGTGATTGAGGTGACTATGCCTCACATTGTAAAACAAATATTCATGTGATTTCCCTTTTAAATGAATAATTTGGAAACAAATTATGAAATTAACATAGTATAAAAATATTTCCCAAAAACTAGTGTAATTAATTTCAATATTAGTGAAATTTACATTTATTCTATAATTAAACAAAAAATTTCAATTATTACTCTGGGATGATAAAAATCACAAAAACAATATCTAGAATTTTAAAATATGAGTTATCTATATTACTTAGAATTGTTACACTAGAAAAAAAAATATAAAAGTAAATATAATATATGTAATGAAATTGAAATTTTCTTAAATGAGAATATTTATACTTCATAAGAATAGAGATAAATGATTATTAAATAAATTGAGATTTATTTTTGGAGGTGATATGACTATATAAATATTATTATGATAATTTTAATGGTAATATGATCATTGAAATAGTAGTATGACCATTATACTAGTAATATACCCATTAAGAATAGTAACCTAACCATTAAAATATAAAATTAGCCAAAAAATAGTAAAATATCATATAAATAATATTTACCATGAATAATTTAGAAAAATAAATATATCATAATTCCATCAATTGTATATCTATTTAAAAATTCCATGATAGTGTAAAATTAATTTCGAAAAAATATATTTCATATAAACCATAATTTTTTAAATTAGTTATTATAATTACTTATTTTAGATAATTATTTAGATAGGATTAGTTTTATTTTTTAATAATATAAGTAAATATATCTATATTTTTTTTATAAATTTTTAGAATGTATTCAAATAATTATTGAGTAGAAAAGATACATTTATTAAATAAACATACGTTTTAATTACATTATTAATGTTGTAATAATAATATAAACAATTGTAAAATTGATAGATTTTACAAAAACATATTTAATAACATTTATTGTTCATTCAAAATATAAATAAAATTATTTTTTAACCAAAAAAGTATTTTCCAAAAGCCTAAATTATAAACTGTTCCATTAAAAAACATTTTCCCACTATCCATTTCATTAAATTAATAAATTTGGAGGTGGAATGTGTTAAAAGTATAAAACCATGTTATATTATTAATATATAAATAAAAATGTAAAAAATAAAACTATTATAATACTTACCTTGTAAAATATACTCTATTCAATATTTTAAACCTAAAATACCTCTCTCGTCATGCATAAATACACACTCTCCCTCCCCTTCTAAAAAAACATCACATCCACATACAAAATCAAAATATCTTCCCAATTACCATCTCTTATTTACCTTTTCATCCATATGAATGTTTTGGAGTAATTAAAATTCAATATTTAAAGTATTTTAAAGCATTATCAATGAAACAACATTAAGAAGGAGGTAAGGTTCCTTGATATTTCATTTCAATTTTCTCCACTCATTCTCAATACTTATTTTAACATTTATATAAAACCTCAAAAAATTAATTATAAATTGTTTAATCATTAATATCACTTTACTATCCAATTTTAATTATTTTTTATATTTTATACATCACTTAACCCACTTTTGATAATTATTTATTAATGGTCAATTAATAGTCTCTATGAGGACATCACAAATTCTCTACATATAACTTCCTTTATGGGTGATTGATATAATTATATTATGTTATATAAATGCAAAAACATAACTATTTTTAAGATTTTATAAAAAAATTTACTTATTAATAAATTTAAATGAAACAAAATCACGATGTTGGGAAATGATGATATATGTTTAAGAAAACATCATATCAAAACATTATACCTACGACCAAGAAAATTTAAACAAATAAAATTATTATAACTGATGAAAAGTTATGAAAAGTAACATTTTTTACTTTTTTTAAAATTTTTATGTGTTTTTTTGTTTATTATAGAGGATTGGACAATTTGTAGACATAAAACAGGTTTTAAGGTACTGGGACACTTAAATCTAATTCATTCTAATGGTTTTTACTCTCTCTTTTTTCCTTTTATTATAACTATTCTAAAACCATTTGTATTATTATGAAAAATAAATTTCTAATTTCTTTGGTATATGAGTACATTTATCTAATTTATATTTTATATAAGCTATACATAAGGATATTTCAAAAATATTATTTTTTTAAACATCTCATTGATTAGCCTTGAGTTGTTTCACCTTTTATCCAGGACCTAGATTTTTTATCACAATATTTAATGTAAAAAGTATTTTAACCCATATTCAATATTGAATATAATAGTTTATTCATTGATTTTTTTGATATAACATCTTTATGAATCTCTTTCCATTCCATTTGTTTATTTGATAACTATTATTCTTTTATGTTTTTTCGTATAGAATGTATGATTAGGATAATTTTATGTTGAAACATCTGTGATCGAAATTTTTTATCCCTCTAATGAATTGGGTGATGTGTTATATATCCTCATAATTTGTATATTATGTGGGGAATTCGTTTTAGCATTGATTGAATCATAATAATTGTTTTTAACCAATATGTTGTTATGATTAATTATTATTCAAATTATTTATCCCATTACTTTTTAAAATGATCCTCTTATACATTGGATTGTTATCAAATGTTTATGGTTTAATGATTATTCTCACTCATGTAATATATTTTCCAATTTCACTAATTAATTAATTAATATTCCTTATCATATTAAGAATTTATCACCCAATAATTTTTATTTATATACATAGGTTATCTAATGTAGTAATGATAACATGAGATATATTGGTTGACTAAGGAGAAGAATTTAAATATTTTTTGTTTTTCATATATATGTGTGATAAATGAATGTAATTTTTACAGTATACTTATCCTATCAATATTGGATTTTGTTATTATTTTGTTATTTGACATAATATTATTTTTATAGTATTTTATGAAAAATTCAGGTCACTATATTTACCATAAATAAAATCATAATTAATTATTTGATTATGACTATAGTAAATTTATTAAAAACCTAGGGATGAATATGAATATAAAAAACCATCTTAAATTTTTATTAATGTATTGAGTTTTTATTATCTTAATAATTACACCCCTATATGGATACTAACAAGTGGATAACAAATTATAAATATATGAACCTTGGGGTAATAAACATAAAAAGGTTTGATTTGGTATTAACTCATTCATCACACAGTGGATGACAAGTGGGCCTAACCGAACACAAATTTAGACACACCCTTATAATATTAATTGGTTGATCACATTATTCTAATACACCATTGTAATTTTTATATATTTAATGTAAATAATTAATTTTAGGTATGAAAATATTAAAAACTATGATCCAATAATCTAGTTTTCTGAATATAACCTAGTAAAACAATGGTATCCCACAAGAGATTGATTTGGAATGGATTTCCAAGTGAGAATATATTATTTATTCGTGAATTATTTAAATTTATCTTCATTAAATCCTTTCCATCAAAATTGAATTTTGGGAAAATGAATTAATAAAATGACATAGTAAAATTAAAACAAAAAATTCACTTATAATAGGAATGTTTTATTAAATTAGTTCAATATATATTAATTGATATATTTATTGTTTTTAATACGTATTTAATATCCATCCAAATTGTTGTATTAGATATATCTATAAAAAATAAAATAGTTCAGTCATTCTAACAAAAATATTGTACTCTTATATAATAGAGTGTGTGGTATGATTCTTCTACTAAATCATGTAATCAAACCCTTTGGTTAATTTGATAATATATAGGGTAATTATTATATCCCTGTATATAGATGTCAAATAAATTATTTGGAAAATTAATTGTAATTCAATATCCTATCCAATCCCGTACTCTTGAAAATATTTAAGGAAATGAATAATAAATTTTTGATAATACATCGGTTGCATGGGTATTGATACATAGTAAACAATAATATCATAATAAAATTGTTAACCAAAACAAAATAATAAGCATTGGGGACATGCCCATTGTGAGGGATTATACTGAACTTTTCCCCAAATATTTTCTTGGACATTACCCCGTATCATGAGGTAGATTTCTCAAAAGAACCTTAACCATGATCTACTTATATCCCTAAAATATCGTATAGGATGAACTTGATAGAACAATAGGAGTTAAATATGTAGTTTTAATAGAATTTGTAAAACTATTTCATGAAGCTTAGTCAATCACTTTGTGGTTTTCTTGTTTTATTTATTAAGTAATAGGATTGTTTTTTTGGATATGCATCGATTACCTAGAAAATTACAGGATCATAATAAATTAAAATTAATTACAACCAATGATTGAGGATTTTTTCAATAAAAATACATTAGATTATTACATATCATAGGTGCATATTCATTTTGTATAAAAATAATTTAAGGTAATGAGAGTACATATTCATAATATATTCATTAACACATTATATAGAAACTATGATTTTGTAGTGATAGAATTTATATTGACCAATTCTCATAAAATCATAATGGACTTGATGAATCAATCATTTAGAGTCCACCAACATAATTTTTTGGTAGAATTTAAATATTGTATTAACATTTACTCTAGGATAGATAAGGGAGAATAATAGCATCTAATGATTGTCGAAAAGTATTTAAGGTATGAGAAGATTTTTTATAGGTATAGTAAGTGTGAATTTTGGGAAAAAAAATTCATGTCCATATGGAATATGATCATAAGTGATGAAATTTATATATTCCCTGAAAAGATAAAGGAATGTGAGGAATGGATCAGTCCCTCAAGAATTATTGAGATCCATTATCTTCTATAATTAACTAGACAATACTATTGGATTGTGAGAAAAATATTTTTATTGTATATAATATATAATATGTTGTCCTAGAAAGTGGTAAATTAGATGTGGATAAAAGAATGTGAGAATATATTTAAGGATTTAAGAAAGATACTAATCACAATTCTAAAAATCAAAATATCATAAAGTGGAGTTGGATTTATAATATAAAATGACGATAAGAAAATTGTTTTGGTAGTGCCATAATTCAAAATGAATGTTATATCCTATATCATTGAAAAGATATAGATCCATGAGCCGGAGTACCCCACACAAGATCTTGAGTAAATAGTTATGATATTTCCATTAGAGATCTATATAAGCTATCTCTAGGTAGAAAAGTGTAATATATCTACTAAACAAAATATCTAAATTGATCAAATAAGATTAACATGAATCAATGATGATAGTTATAGAAAATCAATGACTACAATTTCTTATTTCACTACCATATATGAAGGAAATTTAAGGGGGATGGTTCTATTAGTTAAAACGAACCAACTACTTTATCCTTGGTGAGGTTTTATAAAGTCCCAATCATCGTAGATATGAAAAATATGGTTCTAGAAATCATAATGTAATGAAATACATAAAACCCTTTCCAACTTATTTCCTAAACCATTTATTCAGGATAAGAAAAAGAATGCATAAATAAAATATTTGATGCTCCAAATGACGGTATAAGTGATATAGGATGGAAAGACTAATGAAGATCATATTTAAAAATATAGATTCATTAATTTTGGAACTATAATATGTATTATATCATCTCTATATATAAATAAATTTCTATTAGATAATGCATTGAAGTTATAATTCTACATTATTCCTATAAGTAAAATGATTTTACTTGATCTTTAAGATCATTTCTAGTGGGACAAAATGGATAAAGGGATTTTTGAATATACCTAATAGTTCTTAGTATGTCAGTAGGTTAATATATATTGAAAAAATTCCAATGGGATGATAAAACCATTATCCATAAAGACAAAGATATGATAAAACATCACAATGGACTTTTTCATTATTTCCTTAAAGAAATCCAAAGGAAGAAACCTGATATAGATTATGGTGGATATATTCATCAATACTACCCAATTGAATAGTATTCATTAATATTTATAACATGAAAATGGGAATATATATATATAGTGAGTGGTGAGGTTACATGTGGAATCACACCTGATCTTGTATGATTATGATCCAAGGTTCACATTTCAATTCTCGAGATGTCTTTTATAGGCATGGAATACTAAATTGACTATTATTACTCCCTATCACTTCCAACCTGATAGAAAATTTCAATGGTCCTTTCAAAAACTCAAGGAAATACTGAGATCTTGGTCAATGGAATTTAAAGGAGGATGTGATCAAAATATCCCATTGTTTGAGATCTCACACAAAAAAAAATTCCGATATTCATTCAAATAGACCTATATAAGGATCAATATGGGATGTGATGTAGAACATATACATGTTGTGGTGATGTTTTTAATAACTGGTTCTTGGAGTTGATCTTGTATAAGAGATGACATATGAGGTTCAAGTGAATCCAAACACATTAAATATTCTCATATTCGATAAAATTAATATGGTGAAAATCAACTAGGGGACGTAGAGTTTTATGTTGGAGAACAAGAGTTCCTTAAACTTTTACCTTATAATAGATACAAGAGTTTTTTAAAAATTGAAATATCAACCCTAGTTGAAATATCCCCTTTTAGATCCATGTTATATAGTAGTTATGAATTATCAATTAATACTCTCCCCAAATATATCTTACATTTTTAATGTGTTCCATGTATATATCCTAATAACAAAATTCATGATCCATCACATATATTATAAAATAAGTTGTATAATTGGATGATTAATTATCCTATAAAGATTTTTATGTGAGGATCTCAGCACATACAGATAATGTTCTAGGAAACAATACAACTCACTTTTATGTGTTTTAATTGAATAAAAAGTTATAGGAAGAAACATAGGATCATAATGTCATAATAAAATAATAATACCATCATCTATTATCATAAAATGACATGATTTAAAATGATGATTATGAAATTTAATATTTGGGGACGAATGTAACTACCACTCTTTTAAATATATTATTTTTTCTTCTAAATATATATCTTCTGACATAATCACGAATAAACAATTTAATAAAACACATGTAATGAAAATGAAAACAATTAATTATATTAATACACAATTTCACATTTAATAAAAAATTTATCACAATAAAATTGATATAATTAGAATGCTACAATGAACATTTATATTTAAAATAATTATAATAGGAAAATTTATATCATCTCAATCACCAAACGTTAACACACGAACAAACAACACTATAAAATGGAAACATAACAATAGCAATGTTTTAAATATTTTTAAAATTTTGATTATATAATATTGAGTGTAATGAAGATGAAATATGATTAATGAAATTATGTGGTATTTAATGGAGGTAATATACCTATCATAATTGTAATATAACTATTATAATTTTAATATGATATTTAGAAATAGTTACATGAAAACTGGAATGGTAAATTGAATTCAACACATTAAAATTTCTTGTAAAAATTATTTAACCTGAATAATATAGGAATATATTTATAATAATGACATAAAATAAATATCATGATTAGAAAATCAATAATGGTGTAAGTGTTTTTTTAACAAACTACATATTTTTAAAACATTATTTTTAGTTAAAATTTTAAAATTACCAATGATATAAACATATTTACATAAAACTCATGTTATTTTTATAATTCAAAATTTTTAAGTTTTCAATTAGTTATTTTTATTTTTAATTTAAAAAAATGAAACAATTTTTAGTGAATAATAAGAAAACAGTAATTGAATATCTGATATGTTTTGATTAAATAATTTATGTATTAATATTGACATAAAAATTCTACAATTGTTGTCTTCCCCATAAAAATATTCAATAATTGAAATTATTCAATTAGAAACCACTATGTTATTTTGAAAACATAATTTTTTTTCCCAAATATTAATAAATAAGGTATTTTGTTAAAAACAAATTTTTTATTTTTGACACATTCCTTTTTACTAAATTAATAAATTTACATGTATAAGGAATTAAATGATCTAAAACCATGTTCCTTTATTAATAATGAATCACCATGTGAAAATATAAATATTAATAATATTACTTGCAATATGTTTTCTTATAAAATATTTTAAAACTAAAATACCCAAATCTATAAGTAAAAATACATGCTCTCCTTGTCCTTAGAAAACCAATTCACTTACACTTACTAAATACAAATCTTTTTCTAATTACCATCTCTAATACCCATGGTATCCCTTACAATGTTCTGTAATAATAGAACTCCAATCATTCCTAGAGTTAAGAGTCTTATAAAAGAAACCACACAATGAAGAAGGTAATATTAATTCTTCATTTTCACTGATTTTCCTCATCTCTTCCTAAATATATATAATAATTTCTATCCCAAACCAGATATAATTTATTAAATATAATATTAAAATTATGTTAAATTTATTACAATAATTTTTGATTTTTATCACTATTATACATCTATAGCATATTCTTTTTAAAATTACTTTTTTAGTATTATTTAGACACCAAAGATGAAATTTACATTTCTCAACATATTACCAACCTTATGGATTATAATAACAAATTATTTTTAATATATAAATTATTAAATACTTTTATCTTTTTTAATTAATTCTATTAATCTATAAATAGGATTAATACAAAATTATAAAATCAATAAAAGATGGGATATAATAAAGAAAACACAATACATAAAGATTATAACATTGAAAAATAATGTTAGTAAATAAAATTCATTGATTATTATTGAACGTGTGTAAAAATGTTAATATAATATAATTTTTGTTTTATTTTTTAATAAATATATGTTTATTATCATAGATGTTAAAATTTGATCAAAAAATTAATCATATTGTAAGGGGACGCGTGAACACAATTATTTCCTTTTATTTTCCCTTTATATTTATTTTATATTTCCATAATTTTTATAAAATAATTTATATTATCCTTTTTGTATGATATACCGTTATTTTATGTGGATATGTTTTCTTATACCTAATTGAGAAATTTTTCAAGCCACCTATAATTATAGTTCAAACAAATGTTTCTAAAAATATCTCATCTATATGTATTGAGTTATTTAATATTATAATAATGACTTATGGTCTTTATGCCAATATTTAATGTTAAATATATATTTTAACTTATTTTATTTGGAATATAAAATGTTATTCATTTTCATATTATTTATAGAAATTGTTATGAAACCCATTAGTTTCCATGGGTATATTTCATGACTACAATTGTTATATGTTTTCCTTTCTTGTGGCATGATTGATTATGAATATTTATTATTTAGTTGGTCATGTGATATATCTCATGAGATTATATCTGTTAAACAGGGACAAAATTCTAACTTTGATCACAATAATAATCATATTATTTGTGAACATATTTTAGGCATGAGAACAATTCTAGATTAGTTCATTGTTGCATTTGAACTCGATGTTATGATGTTTCTTTATTAAATATATAGTCCATTTGATTTTCTTTTCAACTGATATTGTTATATTTAGGATCATGATCTCATTATTATGATTTAATGAAAATTCACACAAATTTACAATATTTTCCCATGTCTCTAATTACTTTTATGTTACTCCTCTCTTTACATGGTTAAAACATTGGCCAGGTTTTTATTTATCTCCTCAGGTGATTACATGTACCAAGAATAATATAAATTAGTTATGTGGAAAAATTATAATGATTTAAATAATATTTATGACTAAGTATGCACAAGTGATATATAAACCAATTTTTTCATGATACAAAAATTATTGATTCAATAATTTATTATTGATATATTATTATTCAAAATTGATGTCGTAAAAATGTTTAGAAATATAGGATTGTTAGACAAGGGTTTTTTGGAACCATGTGGGGTATTTTGGGTCACCCATATTTGGGATACTTTTTATCAGTACCTCCAACTTTTCCATGTTTATAGTATTTTATATATAGATATAAATTTCCATTTGTTTGTCATAATATTTTATAAAGTAAGTCATTTGGTTATTTTCATTATTTTTCCTACCATGTTTTTCAGAATTCATATTCTAAAATTGAATTTTTGATGTAATGTCCATCTAATCATTGGATGATTCATATTTGAATTTCATGAGGAATATGTTCATTGTTCATTAAGATTGTGAGGGTGATGCTATTCCTAAATGGAAACATAGTGACACCCTAATACTTGTTGTTATCTTGTGGAGATCAATAATTGGATTTAGTCCTTAAGGCTATGTGTCAAGATAATGGGTTTGGTTGACCATGACTGGTTTATTAAAAAATGGTTTCACCGCCCTTATGTTATTGATAGAGTAAATGTAGTATGGATATTAGATTATCTGATAATGAGAGATAGGTGTAGGGGTGTTACTAACAAATATATCCATCATGATAAAACTGGAGTTACCATGGACATTATGGGGTTTTTCCTTTGATTTTTACTTGATTTTTAGTTGCTTTATTGAAAATTGAAGTTAGTTACTATTATTTATTGGTTTTCGAATGAAAAAATGAGTCATGTTGAAAAATATTGAATTTCAAGGTGAAACATTGGATTAAAATAGAGGTAAGTGGTTATTGAAAACTATATAGAAATCATGAGATGGTACCTATAATTATATTTTTTCTAATGGTGGGTGATTAGTTTAGAAAAACATGCAGCTGAATGATCCACAATGAGGATATGTTTCAATGTTAAAAAAATTTACTTTTGGATTTTAAAACCCATAGGATTGAGGTTATTATATTTTTATGAATAAATAAATGAATTTATATGGATATATTGAATTTTTAAAAATTGATTTTTGGTTATTAATTTTGTTTATAACTTATGGTTAATAGATCCTACCTCCTAGAGATTTCACTATGAACCAAATAGAAAGAGTTGGGAAAAATTTATCACAGTAAAGCCCTCTAGGAGACACAATAATTATTGATTTTAACATCTAGACTATCCAATCCTTAGAAATGAATTATGAAATAGGGTCTGTGATGATGGTGAGATTTCTATGGAATAGAAATGTACAAGTATTTTATGGTGAAAAATGACCCTAAGAGTCTGCGGAGTGGATGAAAAGGATTTAGAATATCCTCTTTTTATGTAAGATCCCTAAGAATTTTAACATCAACATCACAACTTATATATTTGAAGTAATCGAATGAAATTGATGGGATTCAATAGTTCTATCCTTGTTTCAAGACAATAACACCTAGAATATTTTCATATAATTATTAAAATAAATAAATACATTAGGGACCTCACATAAAAGGCCAATACCATTTTTTTCATTCATTTACCAAGCCGCATACATGTACTGAATGTGACATGATTTTTATTTTTATTGGATACATACTAACACCCTCACACAATAGTCGTATGCCCGACTATAGGTTTCCATTTACCATATCTCATATTTTTTCTTTTTTCCATTATAGGAAAACTCATTCATTACTATAATAGAAACATGGATGTTCCCTATGGATGTGGTCTAAGATATATGAACATAAAGTTTTTCCTCCATTGGAGTGATCTATATGAACATAACAATATATCTCAATAGAATGCATCGGTCCAACTAGACATGATTGAGTCCCACTTCATTGTATTTCATGGTATTATAACACAATCATACTAATATGTAACATTGATGCTTTAAATGAATGGTAGTGTATCCCTGGAGTGCTCAAAATAATCCTAAGCATCATATTTTTCATTATAATAACATTATGTGCCTTCAGATTTTGATTCACTATTTAGTTTACTTTTCCAAATGGACTCCAATATGTATATGGTAAGGGATTAGGATCTTATGACTCGGCTCAATCCCAATATAGGTCACATATTCCTAGGGAATTAAAAAACAACATGAATAAAACTATCATTCGAACATGGTCAACATTCATCATTATTTTTTCATCCCATATTCCTAGTAGTACAACAATGGGTCATGCCTTTAGAAATTCATTTTGTGTTTACAATCAACAGTACAACCCCTTCCTCTTGATTTAATATATCCAAGTCATGATTTTTATTTCCTAAACACACCATAATTCAGTAGAGTTGTAATAAATTTTAAATCAAGACCATGCAGACCTAAGAATGGGTAGGGAGAATTTCTCTCCATGAATCATAACTGATAGGTCTCCACCATTTGTACCGGGTCACTCTTAGTGGAATAAGTGATATTCTGAATGTGAACTACACAACCATGTTCTAAATTCTTTTAAAATATTATTTTTCTTATATGAAATATTATTTATTACACTTATCATTAATCAAATGATGTTAAGGATTTTGTTTGAGTGTTTCCAAGAACAACTGATAAAGATTATGAAAATAAAAATGGAGACACAACCAGTTCTAGCTGCATTACATTCAAATATATAAAATTTTATTTTTTTAATCATTTCATTAAACTTAAAATCCCATATAAGGCTCATAACCATGGCCTTAAAAAATGTTTTACCATCCCTATGATCAATTGTATTCGTATTGGGGTACCAATTCACATTAGGATTACATTATGTGTTTACTACATAGACTATATATCAACCTCTATATTCCTCATTACATGATAATAAACCTAATAGTACATCTTCAATTATGTATGAAAATAGAATAAGTGTTAATTTTTTTTATCATGATGATTAAGAGTGTGGTTCCTATTTAAATTGTACATTAATAAACAACACGATCAAATTCATTCATGTAAAGTGTTAAAATTCCTAGAACTATTCATATCAAATGACTCTAATATACATGATACCATGGTCCTTTCCTAATTATAAAATCCCCTTTCTAGTGTGTTCTCCTCCTAATATAATCCACTTTTGATTTTGGTCTCATGTCACACTAACTCCTAAGAACAACTAGTTCCTTGATTCTCATTTAATTGGTTATATAGTGATCTACAGATGTGTTGCACTTATGCCAAAAAACCTAATTACCATGCGTCAATTAGGTAGTGATTATTCTTCAACATACATTTATTTCACATCATAGTTCTCTGATGATTCACTCATTTTCTTATAGAATATCAAGATCGATGTTCATGAAAAATTCTATTATGAATTATCTCTGGAGTAATTTACTTTCCTTTTGATATTCTATGAAAGTTTTATGCCTTATCTCTGCCCTATCCATGGGATATAACTCAATAACCTATTCTATCATTTATGATGAGACTCTAACCAATTAATAGCATATTTTTTTCACCCCCTTCTCATCAGGATACCCAGTCATTTTCTACTCTTTCCAGTTTTTGAAATAGAACTATATAGATAGCTCAAGAATTGATTTGGATTGATTCCCATTTAATCAAATATGATATGATACATAGATATTCTATACTTGAACTACAAGTAAATATAATAACACACACCATTGTACCATTTACACCTTTTATATCTTTATATATTCCCTCTTATCATCAATATGGTGTTTCATTCTATAGAGAATGTACATATTTTTAAACTATAAACCATTATCCCAAATTTGGTCAAAGATGAATAAAATTATATTGAAGCCTCATTTTTTAAGGAATCACAACCATAAACATTCAGTACATTTCCTAGAGATCATTTATATAATTACCAGGATAGAAATTTATGAGTTGACATAGACCCATTTTCTATATTTAATTTCATAAAAAGACTATGATTTGAGTTCCATGATTATAATATAGGAATAAACCCTATGTTTAATGATTCATGGCCATAAATGGAACAATTATCGTTCTAGTTTCATAAAATTAAAGGTTGCATCCTTAATCTAATCCAAAGGACAATAAAGATGTAACTGTATAGCTCTAGGATCCTTGAACATAAACATGGAAACATGGTATCTGAATAATAACATAAAAAATATAAATTCTAACTTTTGGATTTCTATATTATAATTATGAACCTAATAAAAAATGATTTAAAATTTACCTTATTATAATATAGACAATGATATCCCTCGGTTCATCTTGTATAACCATAATTTCTAGAAACTAGTGGTCCATGTTGTATGACCCAAAACTCCTACACCCCCATGATATTTTCTTCATTTACATTCAAACTAGAAACCTATATTTAATGCATTGTATTTTTAAATATGTTTCTTATTGATGGTCTGATTTGTATTCCCCTATGCTCTAGTCTCAAGGACCGCTTCAATCCACCACAACAAAACATTTTCAAACTCCATTAACTTGTCAATAAAAATGTTTTAATTTACACATGGACTCAAAATCACATATTCTCATAATAGGTTTGCTAACAACTTTTTTTCGCATCATAGGGATACTAACATGTCCCTCGTGATAGAATTATTATCCACATCATTCAAACCAATAATTTATGTATCAATATCCCTCCAAAGGGTGAATGGGCTTTGGTTAGGATTGAATAAGGGGTAAGGAGTATGTCCCCCACTTCTGATATGTAGGAATTAAAATGTCCTACCACCATCTTTCTAAGCCCATGAAATTAAATTATAGAATTACCCCATGAAAGGTACAATGGATTTCCCATGTTCAGTCATCATTGGATGCCACCTCCTCCCATCATTCTTGGGAATCCTCAAATATAGGGTAGCATCCATACATAATTCCCAAAACAAACTTAATAGGTTTACCCATGCGTGTCACACATGGAATGAGATCTTCCTTTAATATAGTGAGATCCTCATCATGTGTAATGACTTTCTATAAGGGAATCATCCATGTTCAATACCCACAACATCTCTTGTTGGAACATAGTTCTTGTTACGACTCGCAGGTTTACTATATCCTACTATTTCTAAAACTAATCTTCACACAAAGGGTATTAGAGGCTAGCAATGAATATGATATTCATCATACAAATTCATTGGAATACCTAATTGAGTAAGGCCCAACCATCTCATGTCCTCTAAAGGGAATATTCTACAACATAATCCCCAACCAGATGGGCCTCTACTTAAGGTGTAATACCAAACACCCCTATCTAAAATATGATGGATTTGATTCAAAATTAATTGGGACACATGTGAAGCATCCCATAGGATATATCCATACATTCTATCGATTCCATTCATTCCATCCATCCCTTCCACTCCATCAACTACATCCACTCCAAACACTCCATTAATTTCCAACGAGAATTTTCATGGGTGGCCACATCCTAGTAAGATCATATCCCATGGGCCATAATCATGCATAATACCCATCCACAACATTATTACTCCTAGAAGAACCCATGAAACTCCCATACATAAGGCTCACAAAATATAACCAAGCCAAAACCTCTTTCAATTGGATGATTCCATGCATAATCACCACTAATCCCTTAATAATTCATTAGTTGTGCCATGAGAGTCCTTACTATGTGATGGTAATCTACATGGACTCGTCCTATCTCACGTGACTCCATGACTCCTGATGTGACCATACCAACTAGGCGCCCACAACTTATCTCACCCTAAAAATTCAATCAGAATATGGTAATTGATGATCTACTATTTTGGTATGAGTAGGAGGGGTAATTCATGTAAGGGACATGTCCTTCGATGACCAAGAGGAATTTTTTCCTCATAATCACCTTGACCCCCAAGGCCAACACAAGGATCCACTACTTTCTACCCCAATAGTGAATCACTTTGGGATCATCTACCTGATGAAATCCAACAACTCTCTCCCATCGACCGAGGAGGTGGGAATGCATAACACAGCTTGGTTTAAAATACTACCTAAGAGCCTCCAAGGAGGGCACCTGCAATGACCAATCAGTGCGAGTAATGAATGATCTTCTAGGCTGTGGAACATCATCACTATACTACTATTCTTCTATACTAGGTCCAAATGACCCAATGCTAACATCGAGTGCAATATCAAGATTATTCTCATCAAGATGCATCATCTTCCATAGTTATTGCGGCACCATCCACTCCAGTCATATCCTACCAATTCATGATAATCAATGACTAGGGATCCAACTTTCCGAATCGAGATTGAGACCCCAGTCACCCTATAAGAAGGTTGGGTTGAATCTCTCAATCGCAAGATCCCCTACAACCATTATGACCCAACATATGATAATGATTTACATCATATAGGTCATCCATGATCCATAACCAACCCAATTATTATCCTTCCCCACACTATTTATCAATATTAATATCTTCATCATGTCATTACCAGTCCAAGTGGAAGTCCACCCTACTTCAGCATCGAGTACGGAGGTACCCCCCATGCCATTTCCACTAGTTATCATGGAGGCCCTCTCGATGTAACAAAGGATAAATGCAAAGCGCCTCCTCATATTATCACCATATCTATAATAGGTCCTCCACACTCTGGCATCAAATAAATAGTAGACCCTCTCTACTTCGTCAGCACTAAACAATGTCGGTCCTCGCCATATTCAGCTAAATCAAAGTGATGACCCTCCCAATGTATTCGGTAGCCACTGTGGAGGTTCTACCCATATTTAATGTAATAAACAAGGAGGTCCTCCCCATGTCCATATTCAAAACTGAAAAATAAATCATGTCACATCAAGCCACCAAAGTGGAGGCCCTCCCCATTCTCACAATCAATATGGAGTTCCTTCCGGTGTTACCACCAATATAAGTAGATGTCCTCCATTTAAGGTTTTTAGTCAAAGAGAAGGACCTAAATTCTCTAAATCCAAATTATTAATAGGTCTTCAATGATCCATCATCCAACATAATGTAGGTCCTCCGTGTACTTCGAATATTCGTTTCCCTGAAAAATAATACCATGGAATAAGGTTGAACCACCTCCATTGAAGGAAAAAATCAGGGAAAGATCAATTCATTCTCAATCTAAATAACATCATAGATTATAATTTTGAATTTGATTCAATCAAAAAACCCTCAACGCATGAGTATATATCATAGTCTATGACAAGAGCCCAACAGGTAAAATTTTCCATTTTGGAAGTTGAGATCCAAAAAATCCCTAAATTACTTCACAAATAAATGAATGTGTTGGATGATTTAGGTCCCTTCCAAGGTCTTGTGGTGAAGTAATCCTCATCATCTCTAGCTTCATTCTCATCCTCTACCCGTGATCATATAGATTTGTTTTGTAGGTTAATAGACATAGAGAACCCAATAGACCTAACAGTGACTGATGATTCCCTTGTACATGAGGTTGTAGTAAACACCCAGTCATATAGGGATGTAATGATGAAGTTGGAACCACCCTCAAGAGAAAACCCTACATATAGAGAGATATCAACTCATACAATAGATAATCCACTGGACAAACCTCCACCACATTGATCCATAGCAACGTTGCCTCCCATCAACCAACAATCGTTTACCAAATCATGGTCCCATCATGATTATGGCCCTGTTCTAAAAAAGAAATCATTTTGGACACTCTTGATACTACCCAATTTTTGTGGATATTATTCCTGAATGTGAGGTCCAACATTGACATACCCAAATATCTCAATTAGTTCTATATAACATTCACCTTCTAGATTAAATGGATGTCTTCTTATCGCCTCATAGAAAATAAGTTGGTTTACCCAGAATGTTGACACATTTGGTCAACATTGATTAGCAGTACCACATTTTTTATTTATCTACACGCCCAGTGGATCATCACCCTATATCACCTAGATACCATCATACCCTTGAATAAGGATGCTTCAAGATAATCATAGTGTTCCATTGAAACATTGAAGAGGCATCTCAGAATGTGTAGATCTAGGGTTGGGGATAATATGCTTCTCTCCATTTTCTCCCTATTTTGTGGAAACATGACAGAACTAGTGATATTTAGGATATTCCTCTAGCTATTATTATTGTTGACATTTTTTCCCCTGAAATATCCATGTACGGGGACAGTGGTGTAGGTTCTGACATAGATAACCTACCCCCTAGGGTAGTATAGTATCTGGTGAACCCTCACAGAATTATTTGTACTCGACTACAAAGGTAGAAAATTTGAATTCGAGAACCCTACGAATTATTAACTATTAGATGGGACAGAAAAAAGTTAAAGGGGCATCCCAATACCTCTAATTTATCTAATGTTTCACAGATGATAGAGTTTGATCCCACAATCACTGCCTTGCTCCAATTGGTCATAGATCAAAAGTGGACCATTGGTGAGATACTTACTGAGGGATGCCTATATTATGGTGCTCCTCAACAAGATCCTATCACTCCTACTGGGGGGAAATAGGGGATTCCACAATTACATCATACCAATATGCACCCTATTTATCTTCATTATTTGTCACAACAAAAAAGAGTTGATGGGGATGTTTTGAGAAACTATCCATAATATTAATCACCAAATATAGCTGAGTAGAATGATTACATTCCTTTGGAACCAGGTAGATCCTCAAAATAAGAAACTATATAATCCTCTCAATGAACTACCTTTCCCACCTATAGGGTGGATAATCCTTTCAATGCAGTGGTGTCCAAGGATCACCACCAAGATGATACACATTCTCACCTCAAATCCCTATAGATGCATCAAGTGGACATCTATCCTAATTAAAAATATATCTACAATTGTTTGATGACATATTATGACCCCCATGCCAATGGAATCAAATCTTCACCCCTTTTAACTTGATGGGTTACCCACTACAACATCTTTCCCAATTCATCTCATGGTTTGGTCCTGTGTTGGGAATCCTAGAGCAGTAGAAGGTGGCTAAGCTTTGATATTTTTTAAATACATTATAAGGTCCTATGTTCATATCATACAACTAGTCATACATAGTGTCTATAATTGATTTAGAATACTTTAGCAGGAAGTTTCTCTCCAAGTTTAACTCCATCATGTATAATAAAAGAATTGACCACCTCTTCAATTGAATAAAAATACCTAATGAGTGTGTCGTGGACTTTGTATCCTGGTGTAAGGGACCCATGTTTTTACTCAATATTCTACTAACCCAGAAAAATATACTGATAATGTGTGTGGGGAACTTCATGGCCGAACTAGTCCCTACCCTCATCACTCATAAATTCCCGAGTGGGTTCATGGGTTTTTTTACAAGAGTCAGGGCCTAGAGGAATCCTTAAACAATCCAAGATGGAATTTATATTACCTGTTATGTATCTTGGAATAATATCCACCAAAATAGATACAATCGCCATCGTACAGGTGGAGGAACCATAGATGCAAGAGTTGTTTCCGATAGAGCCCCACCATGTGCAGCCTCACCTAGTGTAGGGGCCTTATCAAGACAATCCTGGCCTTGAATATAATCAGAAGGCACATCCTATTCAAACACCAATGCCTATGTAAGATAATGATGCTCTATCCACCATCATGATCCATCCCCACATTAGGGCCATGAACGTATAACTCCCTTCCTAGAGAGAAGATACTAAACCTATACATTTGAGGATGCAAGGGTTACCAGCTATTTTCATAGTTCCTTGGAATGTGGGATTCTCAAGATACGATATTTCAAGAATCCCCAATTGGACAAACATTCTAACCACACAGAGCACTACCACTACAAAAATATATATGTTTATAAAATCAAGAAAAGCTATGTGTTTGAGGATTATAATTAGAAATAAGTATATATGTCCATGTCAATATTAATGATGTCTTGTAACATGTGGATAACATCATTTATAATCATGATATTGATATTGAAGGTTACAGGTAATATAAATAATTTTCTAACCACGAGACACAGAAGTATGAAAATTGGTTTTCATGAACAGCTTTTTCTCATACCCTGGGAAACATCAGTACTCACTTAATCAATCCTAATCCTACTTATGTAAATGATTAATCCTTATTTTATGATACCATATCCACCTAACATACTTATAAATATCATAATAGTAGGCTTCATTTGGGAATCATGCCTAGGGAACTCCCTTTATTGGAGGACCCGTCTAATAATGATCATGAGTATACCTCCAAGAATACCCTCAAGTTGTTAGATCCATTCATGGTCCCTGATGACAAATAATATCATGAAAGCACTTCATGTACCTCAGGTTGATGTTGTCTATGTAGTGGTCAAATCCATGTCAACTAATAGAGTACTTGAATACATGCATAGAATTATGCTATAACCAAAAAATAGGTTCTACATAGAGCTCTATAAGAATAGTCCTGTCATGATATTCCAAACTCACTAACATATCTCAACATACAAAATAACCCATATGAATATCCTTGACCACACCATGATTGGTTGCATTTAGTAAAAGCAATGTCTCATCCATCCACATGTCATCCATTAGTAGTTTTGGGTGACCAATCTAATGAGTATAATGATATTTCTAGCACAATCTATAATATAGTGGTTCATCATGTAGCTCATATCATGCCTCCTACCAAAGTGTATTCCCATGTAACCAAAAACATGTGTCTGGCATGAATGAACAACATCCTTAAGAACCTAGAAAAAAAATATTTCCCCTACTCCTCATGGACATTCACTCATCATAAGATATGTGGGAGGCCCAAGATAAACCATTGAGGTTCCCCATCAAACATTAAATAGTGGTAGAAACCACAAAGACCTTCAATGCTATGGATGTTGAGCCAACAGAATATAAATAAATCACTTATTTCCCTTTAGAGGATAAAGTATCTCATGTGCATGGTATCATTCAGTAAATGTACATCGTCGTACATTTAAATGGAATTGAGATTCATAATTTTCTATTTTACATAGTTTTGTAATCAATCTGACTGCAACATAGACACTTTTCAAGATGGGGCTGACGGATGAAAACATGAGGTCCTCTAACATGAAGATATAGGGTTATGAAATCATCATGTAGATATTGTGTGGAAGGATTTGGTTGAAGACCCATTTTGGTGATATGAGAAAAATGTAGTGTTCATGGTTGTATCATAGGATGTCTCCTTCAATGTGTTGATGGGTGAACCCAAGATACTCCTACAAGTGGAAATCCAATTCTCATATCACAAATTCCTCTAGTACTACCTCATTGTAAAAGTAGGTGTGATCCAAGGTGAATAATCTCCCTTTGACTCACTTGAACCCAACAATATAGATTTCATCTATTATAAGATAAAGGACAATAATGTTTGGACAAACATGTTTGGGCACAACATTGTTATAGTCATCTCGTGGATAGAAATGGATGATGCTTTCAACATCTCGACACATCGGTTGGAAGTCACTACACAAGAATTGGGAAATTTCTTTTTAATTTCTAGATGGAAGTGGGTTCATGTCCCTTTGTATAAGAAAAAAAATATTATTTCATACTCATACATAGACCTGCATGTTCCACGGATCTGGGTTAAACTAACACATGGAGACCCACCACTAATGCTTTGATATCAATCATGGATCCCATAGTCAATTTAATATTTGAATTTCCATTAGTACTTTTATATCTATGCTTTTAGCAGAGGAGGAGTCCCCCATTGAGGATTTCATAGCCATCAAAACTAGCACTAGTGTTCCCCAAAAACCAGTCAGCCTAGATGATCCATCTCATCCCACTGATTCCCATACCATTGATGTTGAATTGAATTTTTAAGATGCTCCACAAGTATTCAAAAATATAATCATTACAACCATCAATGAGTTGGTTCTGGTCAACCTTGGTACTAAAGATCAATTGAGTCCAATTCATATCAGTTTACTCATGCCTCTAGAGGAGCATCAATAGTAAATAGATTTCCTAAAGCGACATTATGATATATATTCATTGATATTTTATGAGATTTAATGACTAGACTCTTATGTCTTAGTCCACCATCTTGGTATCCAAGTGAGTAATCCTAGTTTCAAGCAACATCTTGAGAAAATGCATCTTTCTCATGGTTCCATGGATGAATCCAAATTTTATAATCATATCAAATCCAACATTGTTAAGTAATTTCAGTGCCCCAAGTGGACAACCAAAATCATTCTAGTCATGAATATTATTATTATTATCAGATTCTATATCATCTTTTGAGACCCAAATTGCTACTATCTGAATAATTATTTTACCCTTTCAGTGAAAGATTTTTTGATCGATCCCAGATCACGGTTCTAGCCTCTCTATTTCATTGAGGTAAAAATTTGAATCAATCAGACCTATATGGCCCCCAAAGAAGCATATTTTATTCCATTTGGGGATACAAAAGGAACCATCTTCTATCAGGTAATTCCCTTCTTCTTTAATAATTGAGAATCCACTTATTTGCGGGAAATGCACAAAATCTTCAAACAGATCATCCGGGCACTTGTGGAATTCTACATAGATGATTTTTCGGTCAAATACTACTAGATTTATTACCATATTATAGAACTTAATAAAGTGTTTATCTTCATTCTCTATAATCATTTAAAAATGATCCCCCCAAATGTGCCTTCTGGGATACCTCCGGGTTGTTTGCAATTTTGTTTAGATATAGAAGCATTTAAATCGACCAATAGAAGATCAAGTCCATTTGATAGATTTTATCTATGAGAAAAATATGGGTGTTCCTAGGCCTCTAAGGACACTTTTACAATATACACTAATTCATCATGAATATATACAGAATAAGTAATCCTTTTCCTAATCTAATGAAGAAAGGTACCATCTACTTGTGGGATGATGTGTGCTAGTCTGTTTTTTAGGAAATCAAGCAGTATCTGTTATAGACTTAGGTTCTGATTCCAAGTATCTCATGGAATCCTTCATCCCTCTATGTTGCTACCATGGAATTATCTCTCTATTCCCTTCTATTCCTAATGAACTACAAATGTAAAGATAACATTTTATTCTATCTCAGTCTCATGCTCCTCTAAAATGACTCCATATACTCTCACATCAAGAAGAGATGCCTTGTACACGTTATTGATGTACATAAAAAAGGTATTATTATAAAAATCATGCGATAAATCTAGTGACTTTTTGGGATGAGATAAAGTAAATTCATGTTATATAATATTTATAGGATTACTAGTGCCCTAGGCAGTGATCCTCCAGTAGTTCAACGTCAGGAATGTTCTATAGAAATCAATCAAGGTTCAAGTGTTGGTTGACTTATTGACTACCCATATAGAATATGAAGAATCATCTTGATATTTTGATTTCACAGAAGAGGCTATCATTTTATTGTATCATGATATGTCATGATGGATAATTAATTTCGATGGGGACACCTGAATCACAACGCTTTAGAGGATCAATGATCTCAATCTCAACATAGTTGTCCTGAGGATCGTCTTAATTGTTCCCAAATAGATTTTTCTTCCCTACCTATTCCATCTGAATGAAGGATTCACTAACAATATGGAAGAGTATCAAACTCTCATTAATAGTCTTTCATTATCCTTAAATATTGATGTCGACAAATTACATGTGAAGGGCCACTCTGAATTATCCATCAAGTAAATCAATGATGATTATCTCTTCTGGAATCCAAAGCTCAAACCCTAGTTAGATAACTCTCCCCAGTTGATGGCCCAGTTCCCTTTTTAGAATTAGTTAACTCATGTTCCTCGGACATAGAATGGTTGTGATGAAACCATTCATGTAAATCCAACACTATTATAGATAATGAATATGATGATATTTTCATATATGATTCTCACCGATGATTCATTTCATTTTTTATAATAGATGATGATGACATACAGTTGGTAAACCAACTGAACACTAGTGCTTTTACATAAGGATTTTAGGAATCCCCTAGTAGTGAAACGATCCTCCGGTTAGAAAAACCATTTTTTCACGTTTCTATAGCACAAATATACCCAATCGATATAGCCAAACAAGAGATAATTTTTAGTGCACCCCAATATTCACCCTCCAGAGTGGACCAAACGTCGATAAGACTCTATAAAAAAATAGATTTTATGTAACTATCCTCTATTTCAAACAAGGTGAGGAGATCCACCAATTAATTTAGGAAGTTCAATCTAGGTCATTTGGTGATCATCATGCAGGGATGAAGCTCTCCCACCAGATTTTTAGGTTGGGCTACTTATGTCCCACTGTAGTGCATGATTTCATTGAGTTTTTCAAGATGTTCCACGTGTATCAAATTCAGGAGAATTTTCTGCATCAAACACTAGATACCCTTCATACATCAATGTAATCTTATCCCTTTATATTATTATGACTTCATGTTTCTATACTATATCAACATGTGACATCTGCATGATGCAGGTTCATTCTTACCACGATGGATTTCTTTTCTATAATGTTATAAGTGATTCCTCTTAAAGATTTTAAGACCAAATTTGTGGTCAATTAATAATCTACCACAAAATCCATAAATTCAGAGTCCATCTCCCAATTCTCACTTAAATTAGTACAAATTTATAGTTTATTGAGCTAAAGAAGTTTTTTTCTAAATTCAACACATGGTCTAACCATATATCTAACTACAATTCATAGGAAAATGGAAAGATATAGGTGTTTAAAAAAACCCAGAATTATTGTAGAATATTTTGGTACAGAACAAAAATAGCTGGTTGGACAAGATTCACAATGATCTCATATATTATTGGATGATGGCTCACAATTCCATTTGGTGACTCCATACTCCCAGGTTTATAGTACATAGGCAATCCTACCCATTTAGATACAGTTTCAATCACTCAACAATGTTTTCTATGACCATATGATGCGAGAAATAATTGTAGTAGTCTTACTAGATGAGATGAAATCACTTCAATAAAATGTGCTACATGCCTTGTACATTCTATATAGCCACTAGAATATGATATAAATAGAATTCAATATGAAATTTCATATCTTCTCCTTCCTCCAATGTCACTCAATTCTGGCTCTCAGACCACTGATGATAACTGGAATAATACCAACAAATATTGTGGCCAAAATAGAAGTACCTAACATTTTTCACAATGTTTATCCTAACATCATGTACTCTATGATCACCATGGGTACAGAGTGAATCACCGATCTGACCAATTCCAATTTACTCATTAAGTACTTATCAAAATGAATATATATCTTGAGTTATACAACATTATACATCATAGCTATATTCTAAGAATCATGAATTTCAATTGTATGAAACATTTATTATGGATGTTTTCTATGTCATGAGGCCTCAAAGGCCTTAATTCATGTTGAAATTTGTTACTATGTCACCCAATAAAAATTCCTATAAAAAAAGTACCCCCTTCAGTTCAAAATATATGACCTCAAACTAAGATTATCTGTAAAAGAATTATGACTATAAATTGTGTTCAAGACATATTGGGAATGTGTGGAATGGATTGGTCCTCATGGTCCCTTACTTCACTCCTTTTTTGTCACTCTACCATACCACCTTACCAGTTTTGGAACCCTCCCCCCATTTCCGATGGTCCAATCTCAATAAACATAAACTATGAACCTATGGTGTAGGTAACACAACCTTATAATGTTCACAGGATGTCCACAAATTATGAACTTTAATTACGTGCATCCCCTAAAGTCATAGTTGTAAGAATTTAAATGGAATATCATCATCATCATAGCTGCACAATTTTAAAATTCATAGCAATGGAAGTCCTATTTTCATGAATTTAAAAGGCACATACCAATATCCTATTTGGATGATATAAAACATTGTAAATTCCAATATCCCTGAAACATGATGTCAAACTCAGTACTGGGTCCAAACTCTATGACGGTAAAATATAATTTCATGTTTGTGAATCACAAAATTAAACAATATGTAGGTCTTCATTGAAAATGTATCCTACATTGCGGGCCTACTTGTTCCTCAATCATACCATGATATAGAAGTCATTCCATGCATATCCTTTTTGGAATACCTTGACCGTTCTCCTATGCCGCATGATGTTAAACTATGTAATATCCATCATCCTACCTGCATGATGATAAAATTCATAGTACTATCATCTTTCTCGTATGATATTTAACCACAAAAAAAACAATACATTCCTCAATAAAGAGGAAATTTCCCCTATTGTTTATCATCTACTATTTAATTTTTCAGAAATGTGAATGGCTGGATTCATATCCACACATGATTAGTAGAAATGCTTGAATATTATATCGTATTCGATCCACACCATAAATATAATAATATCTCAAAAAATTACCCCTCCATGTATGTAGTTAAATCTCTTTAATGACCTATGTGTGGATTGATTACTATCCTTATGGGATATGTAGCAATGCATAGTTATTTTTCTTTGGGCCCAACCATAAATTAATGAACCCTCTTTCACCCTCAAGGAACATTTATGGAATGTTGTGCCTCCTACGTCCTCATTTGAATTTGGTATATTTTCTATCTGGTCCATTTATGTGTTTATGGTTATCATCTCAAAGAAATACTCTAAATATATGGTGTGGTAGTTACCTCCCATAGACCTCATTCATTTAGGTTTTGTCTATCTTCCATGAAACATAGATTAATTTGTGGGTTTTGTGGTCTGAACTTTATGAACATAAACTAATAACATTATGGTCAAAATTATATGACCTTAAACTAAGAACCCTATGTTCCTGGAAGCACGACCTTAAACTATTCACCAAAATTATAGGAATCGTGACATTAAACTATATTCAAGAATACATAGGAATGAGAACATCGTCTGTAGTCCCCCATATTCTTTATTCATCTTGGGTTACACCTATCATACGCCAAATATCAATTTTGGATTAGATTCTCCCCTCAATATAGGCTGGATTATCTTCAGTATGTGTCAGACATCATTGGGCCTCCTTATTCATCATTCACATCAATGCACTACATATAACCATTTTATACACTCATCTTATTGTAGGAACTCCATTACATTAAAACTATGATCTAGGTCATTACATCATGACCTTAAACTAGGATACTACCCTAAAGAAATTCAGTATTCCTCAGAATAATTGCGGGATGCCTAAGTTCTATCATCAAAGAGGATTTCCCCCCTACTTTTGGTCTCCCTCCACACTAAATTAAAGAAGTATGTTTTTCTTGAATCCCATCCTTATTGAATATTTATTGAATTCGATACATTTTCTCTTTGGTACCATCTATAGTTCCATTATCTTTTCGGCCCATTGACCTTATTTGCTGTCTATGAATTACAATCATAAACTATATTTTGTTTATTTCAATGTATGTGTGGGGTATGTTAGCCTCATTATCCCTCACTCAAATCGGATTATGCCTCTTCTATAAAATTCATATTCCATGGGAAATTACCACCCCTAGTACATACATCATGACATTAAACTGCTCAACCCAATGGTTTGGGGAACATGAGCATAAACTAGTCACTTCAAGTCGAAGTATCATGGATTTAAATTCTATGAGATTTTTGTTAGGAATTTATTGTGTGTTTTGTGAACCTCCTTGGTCATCATTACTTTTGGTTTACATGAAATCACATTTTGATAATCCACATGATAAAATAACCCATGGTTCATACGCTAAGACCATAAACTAATATCCATGGACCGTGCAATACAACCTTAATTGGTTTGCAAATATAGGGTTTGAATCCCACTTTATAATACACTCCAATCCATACTTCGAGCCCTTATTGGTGTGGATACCAATCATATTTAAAATATAGATTTTCCCCTAACAGTTATGGCCTCATTCAATTTTCTTTTAGTATTCTTCCTATGATAATGGACTAATGGTTATCTTGAAGAATGTAATAGATCATGTAACTCGAATTGGGTACAAACTTGATTCTGCATTTTATCAGCCCATAATTGACTGCTATGGTTTTGGCCACTATGTATTGTACATGGTCAACAGTTAATCCTTACACACTAGTATCACCTTTATACAGATCTCGAAATACCCAGCATACATTCTTTCCACTACCATGTATCTTAATAGTATTCCTAACCCTTCATGGTAACTCAAATATTTGCTTCCACGTGTCAGGAGAACCCCCCAATACCCTTCCTTATTTCCCACCTTGAGCATAGATCACATGGGTTTATTATTTTTGGTAGTTTGTATACCAATATGGTCTATCTGAAAATGGATGCTCGCATTCCAATCAATATAGCCTTAAACTACGAGTCTATGACCTCGACTAACTTTAAAATAATTTTGAATCCTATAGGGTTATATGGTGTTGTGTGGTCCCCCTTGGTCCATATTCATATTGACACCCATATGTTCCCTAATACATGTGCAATACATAGTCCTCTCTTTGGTCATTCACAATGGGATTATCTCCCCTATTCAAAACAAATAAAATTTCTATAGGCATTTACGTAGTCCAAAAATAAATATAGTAAACTATTTTTTGGCTTAATGGATATACTACCTTAAATTGTGTGTAATGTCCCATTCAAATGACATTAAACTGTGGGATTCATCCTGATCATAGAACATCAAACTATACTATGGAAATTTCTTACCATACAATTTAAATAATCAGGCCTATCATTGTAAATTTCATGATGTAAAACAGGGAAAATTTTCGGGCCCTCCCATGAGAGCTCCTCTTCTCCAATTCTAATCACCAATAGTATTTTTCCTATTCTCGTTTTTCACAAAAAATATGAGATATCACTTCCCTAGAAGATGGGTTTGATCTTTTTTCAGATAAATATGAATACACCAATGTGTTCTATGACACGGTGCGGTAATTTATAGATTCAAGGATTCCATTAAAGCATTTCATCACTCCATTTCCATGATTTTACCCTTATTTAGATCCCTATCCTCTTCTATGTCTGATGGGACCCCATAATGGTTTGGTGTCATTCCATTTTTCCTCACCTACCAATTTTTTCCATCTCTAAAAATATAATACATTAAATAATGAGATTGTTTCCTTATTTGAACATGGTTAGGGGAAATCCCTCATTTTTATCCCCAATACAAACTAACAGTGGGAATTATGTGTTTGAAACATGTTCATAAGTAATCATATATAACCATGCCTCTCTCAGTATGTTGCATGTAGTAGTAATTATGGATCACCCATTCTAATCCCCTCTGTTCAGATCAAATACAACGCCTCTAGAGTTATCCCATTAGTGATATAGATCATTTTGGGAATGTATGTCGGCTATTCTAAGAACCTAATTTTCTAGGGTTAGGCACTTAGGTCATAAGTTTTCAGTGATCATCTAGAATTTTCATATCAAAAAAATCTCATGGTCAACCACTATTTCTCACACAATGTATGGACAATGTGAGATTACGATTTTGATGATGGTTACCTTAGAAATATGTTCTATGTAAGATGATTAAGATATAAAATATGATTATGAATGAAATTTATAATGAACCAAAGTCATAGGGGGTCATCCACATATCTGAGAATCCACTCTAAATGGAATACCTCTAAAGCTCTTACTCATAGATCAACCATCTATTATTAAACATCATATATTGACTAAAATTGAAGGCATGTTGTCACACTTCTAGTTCATACATATCCTCATCAGCCATAGAGAGAACATTGATGGACCTTATTCACTATATATCAGGCTCCACTAGAACCTCGGCTTCCACCTTCTTGATATAGGAATCCTTGGAATTAGATGTTTCTAGTTAAACCCTTAGACAGTTAGTGATCATAGAACAAGTGATAGTTTTCACCACCATTTTTATCATCCCATAATGATGGGAAATATCATCCTCATGTTTCTGTAGTTCCTAGGATACCTCATCGTTATTTTTTTTCTAGGTAATATTTTTCTACATTCAATCCACATGTTCCCATAAGATAAGGATTTTCTAGTCCAGTGCATGAAAATTACTATAATCCATCCCATTAATCCCTATTTGATCTATCCAATTCAAAAGAGATCCCACCTATTATGGTAGTACATATCTCTGGATATGGGTGTTAATGTTCCACACATTTATCATCAAATTTGAAATAGGACCCAGATATCCTAAATTTCTTCTGCATCAGAGTACTTTAAAACATCAAGTTGTGTAGACTTATAAGATTATAATAATTCAAATATGTTGTTGTTTGGATCCTATAGATTGAGATCTTTAAACATTAGTAGCCCAATAACAATCCCTGGGAATAGCTCCTCATCGGCCACACATCCTATGGAAGTGGACACTATTAATCTATGTGGTACCGTGGATGATTACACCATAACCCCAGGTCCTGTAGATATTTTGGATGATTTCACAATCTCATATTCTAATTCCATAACATCCACAAGTGGATTTCCCAAAGTGGGAACTCCTAATGCGACCGTCCCAACTGCTGAAATAATTTCTACTTCCCCCATCATAATATCATCCAAAACAACCACTTTTGGTAGCACCACTAAAATAGGACCTACCAAAGTATCACTTTCAGTTGTCCCTAATGTGGGCCTTTTCTCAACCCCGTCCATTGAGTGCATGGTATCAAGTTTTCCCTTTAGTGGAGCCTTGGAAGTTTGTTTGACTACCACGACTACTCTATCCCTTTCTGTTGGGAGACCAGTGTCATCCCTCACCACCTTGGCTTATGGTTCATCTAATGTATATTTTAGAAATGGTGTTTGACTTCCATTCCGGATCTTAACTTCCATTCAAATATTTTTTGGTCAATCATAGGAATACGAAACAATGATTCATCATCATAGAAGAGATAAGGAGTAGGTTAATTGTATACTCTAGTGAGGATCTCCTGAAGACTCACTAGCGACCCCACAGGAAGGGTTCATTCCTATGATGTTTCCTCCATAGTAGGCATTGATACTTGACTGCTCGTAGGTATGAAATTGGGAAAATACACTATGCAATACCCTTCATGGGTTGAGATCCTATCTGTTTTATTTTTAGGTCTTTCTCATACCTCCCCATCCTCAGTGTTTGATTCATGTACACGTGGAAGGATTATTATATACATGTTGTAAGGAGCATGTTGTTTCAAATGTATGTGAGAATTGGTTTTTTTTACATGTTCTGATTTAATGATTACCAAATAATGTAAACCTTAATGAGAATAATCTTCACAATAATCTTCTGATTTCGTGGAAAGGGTGCATGTATATGCATACCTGCTACCAAAAGATGTCCATGAGAGGCCTCATCTAGCAGAACCCTCACTCGATCATTCAATAACAATTCAGTTAACTAATAATTCACCATGTTTACCAGATTAGTCACATTCAACTTCCCCTCTTTTTGATAATCGTATAAACTAACCATGGTGTAACTGATCCTCGTGAGATCAATCCTATATCATTATAGATTCCAGCACACCCAGCGAACATCATAGAAGAGATGAAATAATTCCCAGTTGTCCTATGCCTCAGAAACGACGGCATCATTGGGAATTTCCATGTGATGTAACTGGTTTCTATAATATTAGAAAAACTCATTTGTACCACCCTTGATGGACCCCCTTCATCTGGAGTCCTCCTTCCCATGAGAATTCTTCCAGATGCTGATGCTCCCCATTCTTTGACTGTTGCCTATGTGGGCCCATGAGCTGATGGTCTTGCGGAAACTGCCCTGGCCACTAACCCCACTTTTTCTCTATAGAAGACTCCACTCACAACCCTTCCCCGAGCCCATGATGAAGGGATTATGGATTAATTAGTTTGGATATCCTACCACCACAGTATTACCTGAGGATACATGATTCAAAAAATTGCATATAGTCATGGCACAACTTGTATTTAGTAGTGGGTGCAGGAATCTTGTTCTGCATAATTATTCCATCACCATTGAACATGATACAATGCTTACTCTTCACTGATTGGTGGCCCTCATGAAGTACATCTGAGTATATCTTCATGGTCAACCTCTGCAGGCACCTGAATAGCCTTGCAAACCTATGCATGTTATATATCTCACATTCAATCCTTCCCACTAGCACCCCAACACAAAAGGCTAGTAAATTTGATCTTCTATCCTCAGTACCTGCACAATAATTAGTTACCTCCCTAGTTGGTAAGGGAAATATGTGAAAGATAAAATGATTCGCCTAGAAAACCTTGTCAGGATTGTCTGTCAGGCCCAACATTAATGGGTAACCCCCTGAAATATTCATCATAATCAGTTGAAATTTTGTTATGGAATGAGAAATATGGTTTTGATACTAATAGCCCCACATTTTTTCATAAACACTATTGTATAAAAAGTTAAAAATCATCCACACACACACATTGGTTTATTCCCATCACTAACATAGGAAGTATTGTCTACAACTTTACAAGAACTATGATTTTGTAGTTGACACACTTCCATTTCACCAAAATCATTTCCATTATAAATGTACTTGTCCACACTCCCATGTGTGCATCTGTTTCCAAAATCATCCAACCACAAATGAGCATCATGATGAATCTACCCAACCTAAATACAGGATGATTCTCATCTTGATGATGCAACCCAATAATTACCACAATCTCACATAATAAGTAAGCTAGTAAGAGCCCTCCTATCCAAGTTGGTATCTCTTAGGATATTTGATTAGCCTCATCAGAAATTTCCTTGTTAGATTCTCACCCTCAGTGGACTCCT
Organism: Viscum album; assembly: GCA_963277665.1. NCBI lineage: Eukaryota > Viridiplantae > Streptophyta > Magnoliopsida > Santalales > Viscaceae > Viscum > Viscum album. The sequence continues at coordinate 406,094,828 of OY728128.1, read as the reverse complement.
CTGTAGGTTTTTTCAAGAAAATGTTGAACCATTTGTGAAGTGGATTTCCCTCAACATCAGAATCTATTTATTTATTCCCTTCAAAAAATTCAGTATCATTTTTTCTAATGCAGAACATTTCTCTTGGTCTCCCTAAACATTCACTATGAGGATAAACTCATCATACATATCCCCAGTGATTGGGATCATAATTATTTTTCTAGGGGCCCGATGGATGATGTCGATCTCCGTAGGATGAAAATGGAATCTGTTTTTATCCAATTAACATATTCTTAACAGTTTTTGCATGATATCTTGTGCTAGTAAACATCAAATTGTGAATACCATGCCACCTATAAACTACTACATACTTTAGATCGCCCTCAAAATCTCGATGTGATGTGAATGCAAAGTAGAACAATTTCCATTCATTGGTAAAATTTATTCCATAGAGAGGATCCCAAACATCATTACAACTATTCTCTAGATATCCCAATCCCACATTGAGAATCATTTGATATTGTGGTAGTGATGAATTGATTTCATGTATCTCCCAATCAACATTGATAATGTGGTTGTAGAGACATTCTATTGGAATAGATGTTTTTTCTTTCCAAATGTGGCCAATAGTGGACCTATGCCACTATTATTTCCTTAATATGCACCTAAAATAGTAAGCCAACTCATTCCTACCTTCATATATAATGAGGAAAACATTTATCAATCCAAATCCATACAAAAAAACCTATTTCATTTAGGAATCCCCCTTTGATTTTCTGATTTTATCCCAACATGTCATTTGTGGTCTAATGTGTTTTGGGAAAATTTACCAATCCTGATATTGTTATCCATATCCTCCCACTCCGCAACATCTAAACATAATTCACACAAATCGTTGGTAGCATCCATTTAATTTGGGGAAACGATTCATGTTTAGACTGGTTGGTGAAGTCCATTCCCAAATATTCTTCACGGATCATGGTTTGTGGAGCTCTAAGTTTCCATACTAAATTTGAGAAGATGTGATTTGTGATGTGCAGTTCACTAAATAGTGTTCATGTATCTAAGGTACTATTGTTCAATTATCCAATAAGGCATTCATGGAGAGAGATCATAGTTATCCTGATATTCATTAAAAGAGAGAAAATAATATTTTCTTCTTGCAAATTAACGTTCCATTGAGGTCTCCCCATGGAATTATTTATAGACACCCGACATTAAAATCATTGTGATGGACATTGTGCCAAAGATCTATACCTATTATCCTCACGAGTGATGATAATGAATGTTTTTCATGATAGAAATAGTATTTTCAAATTTTAGTGATTCCCCCTCAAAATCCAACCCTCATTTTTTCTATTATCTCTCATTCTATGGGGGGTGGATTTGTTAGAGTCAAATTTCATTCCATGAGATTAGCTGGGGAAGTCACATATATTTTCTATAAAACCCATTCAATTTATAACCAAAAACCCTCCTAAGGGTTTTATTCATGAATCATGTACATGAATATCATGCTTCATCCATGTGAAATTCCAAAAAGAATGTTGTTTGAGTCCATTGGGGCTTTGCGACTGTGCCTAGGATAAATGATGCAGATAATGAGTCTGATATAACTGCATCCATTCATGAAGCCAAAAATTAATTTCTGAACAACTTACGAGCCTCATGAATAACTTTTCCTATAAATAGTCTACTCATTCCAAATTTTGGAAAATATTTACCTAACCCATCAACATCCCAATTGAACAAATATGTGGAGCACTAAATCATGAAAAATTATACCCAAAATGGATAAAACATGTGCTTGAAAATCATGAAACTCCATCCCATATTTTTTTTGAATATATCCTCTTATGGGGGGAATTACATTCATGAACACATACACCCTAATTTTTGGAGGAAGTCCCTCAATAGTACATGAGGATTCACAAATAATTACGCCTTCATGAAGCAATCCTTCCCAATTTCATGACTTAATCCTATGATAGGTTTGCCGCGATTCATGGATAATTACTACCCATTAAAATTCATAAGGATACTGATCCATGAGACAATTTTTTTTAATACCATTTATTTTTTGAAGGAAATATAGAACAAAACTCGATTTGAATAGCTCTTGAGGATGAAAAATCCACTACCTTTAGGGTTCTTAAAAGGCAATACTACTATAGTATAAATCATTTTTTTCTGAAAAATAGTCTTCCTACCTTCTAATGTTATATGAACCATTTTTTAATCTTTTTTATATAAAACAATAAAATGAATTAAAGATGAACGGGTTGTTAAATAACACCAGTTTTGTGACCAACTCAATCATTATAAGGTAGTGTTTAATAGAATATGAAAGAATATCCAACATATCAATATGATGAAATTTTCCTTTAGGTAACATCAAAGAAATTATCACAATAATAGAAACAAGGAATACCCCAGGAAGACCAAATAGATAATTTATATTCCCCATCATCGATATCTCATGGAATTGAGATAACTACAATGTTGACTCATGTACATTCAGGTTCCCAATATAAATATATTTTGAATGTTTCCCCATTCCCAATGTTGGTAATATAACAGCCCAGAATGTAATGGGAGGAGATCATTTACAATGTAGTTAATGATCCCAGAAAATTACTTATACAACCACTACTACTATTGCCACTTGTAGGTGAAACAAAATATGTCCTCTATGTGGTAACCCTAGAGAGTTAATTTGGTGTCGTCCATTCTATGAAAAATAATGTATAAATAGAGAATAAATTATACCACCTCATGGGTGAAAATCTAGAGTATAAGACTTGATATTATGATATCAAAAAAAACTTCCTTACATTGGCATATATGTAGCAAATTATTAAATATTATCTTCAGTAAAATGAGATAGATATATTATCCCATATCAATAAAAAAATATATATACTTAGTTTACCAATTTTAGATTGTATCCTAGTATAGTAGGTATTCTTTATGTAAAAATTTCAAATCCAAAGAAAATGCATCGAGGTGTCAATAAAACTATAAAAAATTATATAAGTTGATGCAATATGAGCATAGATATATCTATCCATTAACAATGATACATATAAATAAATGTTATAAGAATAATGGAGAATTATTGAGAAGAATCTCTGTATGCCGGGAATGAACCTACTAATGGATGTAAAAGTGGATTCTTCACAAAGAGGACAAAACTCAATCATTGTGGGAAGTATTATAAATAATTTTTTTGGAGTATGGTTATGGTGTTGAATATTTTGTTAGGATTTCATCACTATAGGGGGTATAGATTATAGAAGGGGGGAGAGTATGATTGATCTATATGACTAGAAAATCTTTCAAACTATTTATTTTCACTATCATCTATAATGGGTGGCTAAGTGCTAATTATAGGGATAAATGGTATTTATCATTATAATTTTATTCACTTATTTTAATTGAAGATTTTTTTATTAAAACACACATACTTAATGATATCATTACATGATTAATAGATTAATTAATATACCTAGAATATGGAGTAAACATAGAAACCTAAATTAAGAATTAGATTGTTATACGTTGATGAGTAAGTGTAAAATTATCCAAGGAACCCAATTGTAACATAATCACATATAATTTTATGAATCACGACATTATAGGGATATGGGGAACATTAAGAGGGAATATAATATTTTGATTGATTCTTGGATAAAACAAAGAGAATCATCATTTGAATTGGTGATATTATTAACATGTTTTTATTGATAACATTGCTAATGTTTTTTATTTAGTTTTTTTAGTGTCATGATCCCTATACTCTCTTATCTAATTTTTCAACTTTTATGCTTTTTTTGTTGTATGTGTAAACATGTTATCACTAAATTATTGAGGAAGAGAAGTATATAAATTCATTTTATGATAAACTTAGACACACATATACATCATATTTTGATTATTTATGTCTAATAAAAAATAGAATGGACAACTGATTGTCCATTTAAGCATGACCAACTATGATAATAGTTTTTATACTTTTAAAAACCTATTATGTGGAAAGAGATTCATGTTTATCACCCTACAGTATTGCTTCAAAAAAAATTTGGAACAATATTTCTGTATATGAATAGTTGAAACACTGATACACATTTATTATACTCTATAAATAAAAAATATAAAATCATACTCATTACTAATTTTTGTAAATTATTTATATTCATACACTATGTTTGTTTAGTATTGATACTGGAATTTTAAGTTTAGTTCATTAGAACAATGAAATCAGTCGGTGATGGTATTTTTTCACTGATCCATAAAAACGAGGGATATCGTCAAATTTTTTTACTTTTTTTCATATATTATATAGAAGATAATCATCATGTGAGAGTCCAACATGAGAATGGAATTCCATAGTTTCATACGTATTTAGTGAATAATGATTAATACTCATCATGGGTGAGTGATTTAAAAGTTACAGTATGTTTTGGAAATCAATCATGTATCAGATTGACACAACATTTTATGAATTATTAATTGAAAAATGTTAAGAACAACCCCCATAAAGAATGCCTCCATTGATGGTAGTGAAGGTGTGTCTGACCCCTAAATACTACCTCTAATAGGCCATGGGTTATTAATTGTAATCAATGGTATAAAAGTAACAAATGGGTTGAATGAACCTCACAAACCCAAAAAATATTGAAAAAAGTCCAATAATAATCTCCAAATAATTTCAATTAAAAAATAATCATCACAGACTAAATATCACAAAAAATATAAATACATTCAACATAAAAAATGAAAAGTTTTATAATAACATCTTATACCTACTTGTAGTATCCAATCACCACACAGGCTACCCCAAGATAATATCCATGTTACTACTAAGCTATTATAAAAAATACATAAGAAATAGTCTCAGTGAGAACTTTAGAGCTGTCATTGGGATCAAAATGATAAAAAATTTGTATCTATGTGTAATGACCTAGAAATTCAATGAATTTTTTTTAAAATTATTGTGTATTTTTAAGAGTCTCTAAAAATTAACGATGTGTTATTATGAGGCCTGGTATTCCCAGATCAAAATTTCGATCTTTTTTAAGGTACGTCCAGTAAATGTATGGGCAGCATTTTCTAACTATTGAACTGGTGCTCGAAATTGAAATATGAGGGCACCATTGAATCCGCATCACTGGGCTTCTCTTAAGGGAGACTTCAATTTGACCAGAGTATGTCATGAGAAAAAGATAGATTTTGGAATTTTTAATGTATAATAAAATAACATGAAAATGTTATTTTATTTTTGTCTACTGCTTGAGCGGTGGTGGTGGGACCCCTTTACATTGTGAAGCCATTTAATGGATTGACTCATGGTTTTTATAACCATGACGTCAAAACATTAAATGTGGTTTATAAAGGAAACAAATTAATTTTGTGTAAATTGGTTGATCCTCCCTCTATATAATTGAATCTTGGGCGTCAGCTTTTGGACTGATGTGAGGAACCACTGAGAAAGTGTTGTGGTGTATTCCACCGCTAGGGAATAGATGCCTGGACAGCAATGTCGAAAGTATCAAATGGGGAATGAAGAATGTCAGTAGCTTCATCAATAATAGATTATACATCCACCACCGTGACATCTCCAACAAATTCCGAAGAATGGGGTTATAATTTAAGTTTATCTTTGATGAATTAAATTGTTACCTCTTGTTATGATGTTATCACAGAGGGCACGGGCCAAAAAAACAAGGCCAAAACCCTACACTGCTATATTCTTGTTGAGTTCATTAGGAGATGAATTTACAATTCAACAAAACCATGAATCTGGGATCTGCATACTGATGGCGGCATCCCTGGATGCCTTTAGGTGAGAGCGGAATGGAAAATGGACCACCGGATCTCACCCAGTGGCCTGTAGACGATCAGCATGTGTGGCACCAGCGCAGTGGCACTGATGACCGGTGCCAGCGGCGAAGGAAATAGATGGAGCTCGCCGAACGTAGAAGGTAACACTGCCATGAAACACGGATGGGGAAGCCGACAACGACCGACCACGGTTATGGAGAGGTGGCACATCGTCACGTGTTGTAATGGAGGGGGACCCACTCCTTATAGGTCCAGTGGGCAATGAGGTCGCTCCACCTGGTGTTACAAATTAAGGATCCAAAATTCTAATTGAGCCATTCGAGTGGAGGAAAACCCAACCCTCATGATGGTCGTTCCATCCTGTAGGTGGAGTCAACGCGGCCCTTCCCAGCCGGGGTGGACCGAGCCCACCGCGGCCCAACCAAACCAAGGAGGTTTGGGCCAGTCCGCAGCCCTGTGGGCCGAGCCTACTGCAGGCCATCCCAATTGTCCTACCTAGGCCACTTTGGGTCGGCCATGTTTGGACACATAATAGGTTGGTTTGGACCGGATTTGGACCCCTCTTGGGCCCAGATATGATTTAAATGCCATATCTTACAAACTGGACATCCATTTGACAAACCATCTGCAGCGCCGGGATCCTTAGAGAAAATTGGTACATTTTACATACTCCACTAGGGTTTTGAAGAATTTTGGGATATTTCCAGGTTTGATCGTACTTGAATCCAACTAGGCCCTCGACCCAAAAATGCCTATAACTCACAGACATGGTGTCCGATTAATGTGTCGTCTATCGCATTGGAACCCTTATGACATGACAGATCATCGATTGGATTCTTCATGAAACTTGGTTATAGTTAAAATATGAATGAAGTCTTAAGGATTAGATCCTCCCAGAATCATGTATACCATGTCTGGAAATCTATTGGATGGCTGTGACATGAAGAAATAATACCAAGCTTTTGTGGATCATCACCTAGAAATCCGATGTGGATCAAGACCTGTCTATCATGTTTGGATCAGCACCGAGGAATTCTATATGGATCAGTAGTATTTCATGACAGAATAAGATTCTCTACATTATGGATAATCATATTTACTTCTGAACTTATGTTATCCTTGTTTTTAGCTGAGTCTATTTATTTGTGCTTTGTGATTGAGATCATTCTTATTGTTTTTCCTTTTTTTTGAATTTTGAGATCCTTTAGGGGGTCTTAGGGTCCCTACTGAATATTTTTATACTCACCCATGTAAGGGCTTCGCTCGGACCTTGTTGTGTCTTGTAAATACAACCAACAGCTTGAATAAGACAATAGGAGCCAGGACCAGGCGGTACACAGAGGTGATTGGATGGCGTAGGAGATATGGAGACGATTTGTACCTACCCATCAAGTAGGATCTTTGATGGACGATCTCGGGATTTGTTTTTTTTTTCTATGGTAGTTTTATCATTTCAATTGGGTTTGTATTCTGGCCCCTTTATTTTAGTACAAACATTTACTACTGCAGTTTTACTTTGTGGTTGCATCTTGTTGTGTTCTTGGACTGTATATTTGTATAGGTTTAAATGGAATTCCTTCCCATTTATAAGGATATTCCTTTCCAATGCTAGTAAACAACCCTAGGCCTATAGAAGGAGGGATTTGGGTAGTCATGGAATGGGCCCCTGGGGATGGGTTGGGAAAAAGTTATATCAATGGATTTGGTTCTACTGAAGAACATGGACTCTAATATTTCCAATTAATCAATAGTGATAAGTGTTTTGGGTGTGGTTTTGAAGTTAGGGGAGTCTAGTGTTGGTGCAGCGGCTGACATATCCATACAACTGGAACCTAAATTTCGATGTATGACTTGGTACACAAAAACAATGATTATGTGTGTTTTGGAAATGTATTTAATTAGACCCCTTTTGAGTCATCTACCAAGCAATAACTTATGGACTGTGGTGCACCTATTTCATTTTGGGATGTAGCTGCTTAGAAATTCATCCTGAATTCCTAAAATGGTTCAAAATGAAAGCCCACCGAGTGACGAGGCTTCAGTTTAGTTCCAAATTACTGTGTTGGCATCTTCGAGTGGTACTCCAGCATCACGACCAGTGATTGGGAAGCAGATTCCAGTAGCCCCACAATTATATGGTGCATGAGGACTATGCGCATTACACAAGTTCTAGGGGAAGAGACCTCTGAGGATTCGACAGGAGACATATCCCTTGGAAGTTGAGGACTGGTGGTGATTGTGGCTAGAGGTTTTCGCCTAGTTGGGACACCAAAAATGCAGATGGTGATCCTATCTGATATTCCATTATAGGGAACTATAGGAAGAGGGTGGATCCTAACACCCCAGAAACATGAGGTGTCAACACTCACTAGGACGGAATATGAGAACTTCTTTAGGGAGGAGTTCGTATAAGCTACACTACGCTCTATGCATATCCAAGAGCTACAATAATTATAGTAGGGCATCTTGTCAGTGGCCACATACTCACTGAGATTCACTGACATCTCGCTCTACTCCACCTACATGGTACGTGACCCATTTTTTAGGGCATGAACCTTTCAGTAGGGTCTCTGGCAGGAGAACATAGCATCGATGACATCGCACAATATACTGATGAGGGCTGTTGTTTTTAAGAGAGCATTGATAGTGGAAGGCTTCTTAGCTGAGAAAGAACCTATGGGGAGAGAATACGTTGGATGACATGTAGATGAGTCATTTACAGTAGGAAGTAAGCAGATGACGTAGAGTTCCAAGTAGGATAGAACTTCTGGTGGACAACCCCAGGATGCAAGGTCGGAGGTGTGGTGCACGTGAGGAAGTGGAAGTCTTCTAAGAACAATGGATGGTTTCCATTGTGGCATATAGGGACAAATGTCGTGTGACTATCTGTCTTTCTTCATAGATGATCAGCATGTGAACGATGGACCGCTGAGGCAGCGGTCGATGTTCGAGCGCGGAGGTCCATAGGGCAGCAGACGTTGTAGGGGAGAAAGTCTTGCAGCATGTGGTGATTGGCGGTTTGAGGCTCTACCACCAGCACCCCTAGAAGATCCACCCTAACCACAGAGAGTAGGTGGACAGGGGTGAGATTTGCTACAGGAAGCAAAGACCTATTACCACAGTGCTCCAAATATGATTAGAGGTACGAACTGTGTCTATTAAACCATAGCTGTTGTACATATAGACACATGTTCTAGTCACTCTTTCATTTCCAGGACACTCATTTAGAGCTCGGACATTCCGATGGAGTCGTTGCCTCAATATATACGATTATAGACTACTACAGGAGAAGATTCGATGATTACACATTAGTGTAGGCAGTGTGAGCTCACTCTAAGTTGTGAGAGCTTCAACTGGGATTTCCTAGTAGCAGTGTCAAGGCCTTACGACGTCATGTTGGTTATGGACTGGCTATCCATAGTATATGCACAGATCAACTATTTTAGGTGCAATGTGCGGTGTGTACACAAGGATAGAATCATGTTTTCCTTCACCGGTGAGACAAAATCCATTGGATCATAGGATAGAAATTCTCAAAGGAGGGTGCAACCCATCTATCATCAGTTGGATAGCCTCACCCTCAATGTATTTGACATGAAGAATCTGAGTTATACTGTAGTTGTAGACTAATATGATGATGTCTTTCCTAATGATGTTTCGGGAATAACTCCTTGTAGAGAGTTATACTTGTACATCGACATGTACCCTGGAACGACACCGATACATACACCAGTACATCGGATGACTCCCATGGAGCTTCATGACTTGAGGGTAGAGTTGGAGGACATGTAGAGAAAGAGGCTCATAAATCCAAGTGTTTCTCCATGGGAATCCCCAATATTGTTCACCAAGAATGTGGATGGGAGTCTGAGGCTTTTTCTGGACTGTAAGCGCATGAACCAGTTGACCATGAAGAACAAGTATCCTCTGTCGAGGATTGATTTTCTCTTCGACCAGCTGAAGAGATTTTGATGGTTTTCGAAGATAGACCTCATATTAGGTTATCATCAGCTGAGGGTACAAGATAAATATGTACTGAAGATGGCCTTCAGATGTTGGAATGGCCACTATTAGTTCTTGGTGATTACTTTCAGAGTGACCAACACTCGAGAAGTGTTCATGGGACTCATGAATATGATATTATAGAAATACCTCAATCACTTCATGGTGGTCTTCATTGACGAAATATCGATATACTCGGCATTGAAGGAGGAGCATTCCATGAACCTGTAGACAGTTCTGGATACACTCAAACAGAACCATCTTTATGGAATTATCTTGAAGTGCTTGTTTGGATATGTGAAGTCCACTTCTTGGGGGGTATTATCTCAGATGTTGGATTTGCAGTGTATTCAGCGAATATAGAGGTATTTCATTCTTGGTAGCCACCCAGGAGTGTGACTAAGGTGTGTTGTTTTCTAGGATTGGATGCATACTACAAGAGGTTCGTACATGACTTCTACAGGGTAGCGACACCATTCTCATCATTGATGAAAAAGGGGCATAATTTCATGTGGACAGAGAAGTACCATTAGGGTTTCCATGAGATGAGGTAGATATGGATTAGTTCCCCCATCTTGAGGCTACCAAAAAGGGGAGTTTGGTATGTAGTCTAATTTGAAGAATCAGGTCCAGACATGGTGGTGTCCTGATGAAGAAGATAGTGGTCATTGTCTACGCCTCATGATAGTTGAGACAACACAAGGAGAACTATGCTACCCATGACGTCAAGCTAGCATCAGTGTTGTTTGCACTGAATATGTGGTGGCACTACATGATGGGTGAATGGTTTATAGTTTTATATGATCATAAGAGTATAAAGTATATCTTCTCACAGAAGGACCTTAGAATTAGGCAGTGGCGATGGCTGGAGTTATTCAAGGACTATGTCTTCGATATATTCTATACACTTGGGAAGGGGAACGTAGTAGCAGATGCACTTAGTAGGAGGTATGTTATATAGTTGGTAAGTGAGGAGACATAGAATCTTGCTGTGTTGTAGAAATCATTCAGGGATAGAGATGGAGAAGCGTTCCACCAGTCTATGACTGTCACTCCCCCACTCCATCAGAGTGTTCGGGAGGCACATCTTGGGGATGGGGACTGTGAGGCCCGACGTGCTCAGATATCCTTAGGATAAGCTCATTAAGGATGTTATGAATGTGGGGATCATGTCTCCCCCTTTAGAGTTTGAAACATGGGGCCAATGATGCTATGAATGGAATTGACGATGGAGTTACACAAATTCCCTTTGGTGGTATATCCTACAGTGGCGAAGTTGTACTTGGACCTCTGGATTCAGTACTGGTTTCCATTGATGAAGAAAGTAGTGGTAGATTTTGTATCATGATGCCTCACATGTAATCATGTGACAGACAAGCATCATGTACTAGTGGGATTAGCACAGACACATGAGGTACCAGAGTGGAAGTGGGATGGTATCTCCATGGACTTCATGATAGGGAAACCACGTACATCTAGGGGCCATGATTCCATCTGGGTGATCGTTGACCGACTCACTAAGTCAGCCCACATCCTACCCATCTGAGAGTATGAATTAATTGGGGGACTGTGATAGCTCAACGTGCATATGATTTTCTGACTTCATGGAGTTACATTGATGATCATCTCAATCGCAATTGGAGTTTTACATCATTTTGGCGAAGGGATTAAAGAAATAATTCAGTAATCTACTATGCTTGACCACCGCCTTTCACCCTTTGATATATTTTCAGAAGGAGCGGACCATTCAGACACTCAAGGACATGATTCGTACCTATTTCCTTGATTTTGGTCACAATTGGGAGGACCACCTACACCTGGTGGTTTTCTAATTAAATAACAGTTGTCACTCATCCATTGGCATGGCTTCATTTGAGGCCTTGTATGGATGACCATGAAGATTACCTCTTTTCTGGACAGACCCAGGGGAGTCATCAATTAGGGGTTTACAGATGGTATAGGATACCACATAGAAGGTGAAGATCATCCAAGAGTGGATGAAGACTACATAGAGTCAGAAGAAGTCTTATGCCGATAGTAAATAAAAACCCTTGGAGTTTAAGGATAGAGACCATGTCTTCCAATGAGTCTCACCCCGACAAGGATTACAAATGTTTGGTCAGTGAGGAAAGCTTTCATTGAGATTGATCAGAACCTTCCAGATCCTCAATAGAGTATGCAAGGTGGTGCACCATCTAGATCATCCCTCAGAGATCTATTGGGAGCAAAATGTAATCAACGTTTCGCAGCTGAGGAGATACGTACACGACCCATCACTCATTATCGATTGGGGAAAGTTGGAAATCAATGATGGGGAAATGTTTATGGAGTTCCTGGTGGATATAGAGGATCGACAGGAGTGGTTCCTTCATGGGTGGTTGATAAACCAAGTGCTAGTTTTTTGGAAGAATGTTAATCTCTTGGGGAGAACATTACAGTTGGAGGATCATATACATACTTAATGCCAACATTTTATTTCCTAGTTTTGTTTTAGATTTTTTGGATGAAAAGCCCAATGGTGGGGATAATGTAAAGAACTAGAACTTTCATGAATTTTTTTTGAAAATTATTTGGGATTATTACGAATTTACAAATATTGATAGAGAATGATTCTAAGGCCCGGTGCGCCCAAACTAGATCTTTTGATCTTTTTTTATGGTATATTCAATAAACTTATGGGAGGAATTTTTTAACTAAATAATTGGTGCTTGGAATTTAAATATGAGGGCACTGTTGAATCTGTAGCACCGAGATTATCTAAAGGGAGGCTTCACTTTGAGTGTAGTAGGTTAGAAGAATAAGATAGATTTTTGGCTTTAGAAAAATAATATAATAACATGAAAATGTTATTTTATATTCCTCCAGCGGTTGAGCGGCGGTGGTATAACCACTGAGTTTTCAAGGAATTTAATGGATTTAATATTGGTTTTTGTAACCACAACGTTGACACATTAAATGTGGTTTATAAATGAACCACATTAATTTTGTGTAACTCAGTTGATAATATGTATATTTAATTGATTCTTAGGCATAAGATTTTGGATGAAATTGATGAACCTATACCGAATTGTTGTGGCATCTTCCACTGATGGGGAATCGAATCATGGATATTAATGTTGCAAGGATCGAACTAGGAATTGGAAAACACTGATAGCTTCTTCGGGAGTGGATTATCCTTCAAACATCACAATGTTTCCAATTAATTATGAGCTGGGGGATATTATTAATGTTTATGTTTGGTGAATAAAATTTCTTCCACTTTTTATGATGTTAATATAAAAGGAGTGGGTCAAAAAAAATTTCCAGAACCTCCAATGCATTGATCTTGTTTAATTCTTTGGGGGAAAATTTTATGATTTGAAATAACCTTGATTTTGGGATCCATGTAGGGTTGGCAGCACCCTGTGAGGCTTGTATGCATGAGAGGAAGGGGAAATGGACAACCTTAGGTCACCCGGGGGCCCGCATGAGTATCCACGGGCGCAGCACTAGTGTGAATGCATTGGCGACTAACACTGATGAGGAAGGCGGTAGACGATTCTCGTTGGTCTCTAAAGGGGGGGGGGGGCGTTGTTCAGCACCCTAGAGGATAGACGTGGAAGTCGGCAATGGCCGGCTACAGTGATGTCAAGGCAAACGTCGTCCCGTGCTGTGGTGAGGTGGTCACTATATCAAATCCGCGATTGAGGGGGACCCACCCCCTGTGGGTCCTGTAGGCAATGATGTGGTGTCACATGGAGCTTCCAATTAATGAGTCGAACTACTCTTTGAGCCCTTCAGGAGGAGGACCGTGCGACCTTCGCTCGTGTAACGCCAGCCGGCAGGCCGAGCTGCCATGTCCTGGATGAGCTGGGTCGGGCCAGGCTGGTCGGCAGCCCAGCAGTCTAAACATGTTGTAGCCCTGGCTAATAGGTCCCGCCCAGGCTGGTTCGGTTTGGGTTGGGTCAGATTAGGCACGTACACCTCTCAGGTCGATATACGCTTAAAATGTCACATCTTGCAAACCAGACGTCTGTTTGACGAACCGTCTGTGGAGCTAATATCATTTAAGTGAGACAGTAATTTTAGAATACACTAAATGGGTTTTGGAAAATATTGGAATATGGCTGGGTTGGATCGTACACAAATCTAATCAGGCCCTCTGCACAAAAATGCCTGTAACTCAATTAACGAGCGTCTGATTAACGAGTTGTATGTCATGTTATAACCCTTATGACATGATAGATCATCGAGTGAATTCTTCGTGAGACTATGTGCCAGTTGAAATCAGACTGAAGGCATGAGGAGTGGAGCCTACCAGAATCAATTGTACCATGTGAGGGAATCCAGTGTTTTGAATTGACGTGAACCAAGAATTGTGATCCTATGTGGATCAGCATCTATAAATTTGTTGTGGATCAGCACCTTGTGATCCTAAGTTGATCAGAACATTGTGATCATGTGTGGATCGACACCTATGGATCTTGTGTGGATCTGCACCTAGCGATCATCTGTGGATCAGCACCTAGTGATCCTATATGGATAAACACCTAGAAATCTTGTGTGGATTAGCATCTAGCGACAGCACCGACCGATCCTGTGTAGATCAGCAGTAGTGCCCTTGATAAAATAAGATGATCTAGCTCACATATAAATTTGTTGAGTTGAGTCTATTTCTTTGTGATTTATTATTTATATCATGATTTGTGGTTTTCTTCGTGGAATTCTATGAGACATTCAAGGGTCATGGGGTCCCTATTGAGTATTGTTATACTCACCCCCGAATTGGCTTTGGCCACATGTATTTGTGCCATGGGAAGACGATGAGCCTCTAGTATGAGAATATAGGATCCAGGACCAGGCGATACACTAAGGTGACTAGCTGATGTAGAGAGCTATGGATATGAGTTGTACCTAACCTTCAGGTGGGATCCTAGGTGGACGATCCCAGGAGTTGTTTTCTGTTTTTATGTTATAGTTGTATCTTTTGAGATGGGTTTATATTCTGGCCCCTTTACATTCAATACACACTATTACTACGGTAGTTTTACTTTGTTGTTTCATCTTCTTGTATTCTTGGACTATGTTTTTGTACATGTTTAAAGGAAATGCCTTCCCATTATTGGGATACGCATTTCCGATGCTAGTCCCCAACCCCAGGCCTATGGAAGGAGGGATTGGGCTAGTCACGGCATGGGCCTCGGGGGACGGGTTGGGAAATTGTGGGAAATTAATATGTAAGATTATACATGAGTTATTCAACAAATAAAAAAACTTCAAATGGTAAATATGATAAAATCAATAAATAGAAAAATTATCCATATGTTGTATTTTAGAATACCCCAACATCCTCTATTTCCATACGTGTCTCTAACCACTTCCGCAAGGATGAATCAAAACTAACTCCTATATCAATCAAGGATTATATATATCAAAACCAGTGAATAAACAATAAGAAATAACAAATCTAAAAACCTTCCCAAAATATGCAAAAACAAAATTCTCCAAATATTTATCGAACAATTGTATGAAAACACGTCACAAAATAATTATGAATGCGATACCAAAAATAGACTACTTAATTCCACCATACATTCAACTTGCAATGAATTTACATACCAATTTTGTAATTCTCCATGATCTGACACTCCCTCACATGGACATAAAGTATTGATTATAGAATAACAATTGTGTCTCCCAATACACTAGAGTCCACCAACAAGTAGCATGGGTGTAATCAGTATATTGGGGAGACTATAACCACTAGAATGGTGTTACATATATGTGGAAATGAAAATTATAAATAATATATTCAGAGTACTTGACATGGAGAAAAATTATCTCAAACTACTGGTAAATAAAAGGAGGAACAAATAAACCAATGGTAATGGATCATCTAAAGACATGTGGATATTTATATAGATGTATAAATGAAAAAAATACAACAATAGAATTAGCATACACAATGTAAACCGTATATGATCATATACTGAACCATATGCAGGTCCCATTTCAAGACTTCATCCTAAATATCAAGATACATTGGTATGCATGGTGTTGCATTTTTTTCAATAATATGTCAATAAAAATTAAATTGTTAATCAGGTGTCAATATGTGTATGGGATGATAGTGATAAAGTGATGATGTTCATTGAAGAAGTGAAGTTTTTTCAAAGCTTATCCCTCTTGGATAATTAGTATGTAATGTCCTTGGATGTCATGATTCGACATTCTTCGTATTAATTCAAACGATTGTTGAGCTAGTACAATGTTCCAAGGCAATTGTTAGTGAATGACACATTGTTACACCGTTTGAAAAAGGCTATGAAATACTATATTTCCTGATGAATGTGGAAGTTCAATCTAATAACTTCTAATTAGATGAAGGTTGTGATTGAAATTAGAAGATTACTTCTCCCAAACCTCAAAGTCCAAGACATGTGTTTAAAGAGAACATGTCACTCATTAAAAAATTGAAGGCCAGACATTATGTTTTAATGCATGAAGAAAGAATAAATGTTTCATGCATCGTCTATTATTTAATAAAGGAGTAATATTGAATATCTTCAATTTTTTTCTCAAAAAAAAACAGCAAGATGATGTTTGAAGATGAAGGAGAAAGGAAGCATGCATGGGATTTGAATGAGAAAGGGTGTTTTTTTCATATTAAGGATGAATTTATACATAGTTTATATTCTATGTACTTAGTATATGGCTTTACCAAAAAATAGTGCCAACCATGTCAGCCAACTAAATCCCTAACCCAATGCATATGCGGGATATGAGGGCCTACCACACCAAATGGGAAGGCCTCGAATACTACATGGTAGAGGCACACATGGTCCATGTATAAGCCCCCGAGTATGCATAGTGGGCACAAGGTGCGTTCCCGAGGAGGAAGAGTGGGTGCTAAGAGCACACACGTGGAGAATCGGTGTGGGGTAGCACTGGAGGGGTGAGATGAGTAATCTAGCACTGAGGCCACACACCTTGATTTATATACCGCTCCTCACCCACTATCCCATTTCAATATGGGATAGAAATAAAAAATCAAGAAGTGATCTTAGCCATCTGATGCATCGCAGACATGTGGTCCACCATCTAATCAATCTTGGGATCAATCGTACAAATCTTGGTCATATGTCTGATATACACAATTTGGGATTGAAGGAGGGACATCCAGTCTACTATATTGAGGTTTTCTTCAACCTCTGAACGTCCTGCGAAGCACCCACTCCACCGACAAACCATTTATGAATCCGGGAACCATTCTCATCACTTTGGCCACTAATGAACCTCTGGTCAAGCCTGCGAAGATCTAGTAGACCTGACGATACACATGAATGAAATTTCACATACATGAATACGACTAAATGAAGATTCCAAGGAAGATGAGGCGTGCGAAGCTACTGAGGATAAAATGAAATTTTCACAATAAATCTTACATGGAGAAGATGATTTCTATGAATTAAAAAATGCATGCACAAGATGATTATACAGAGAGCGAAGGAGTCTTCTGTGAAGAGAAACAAACCAAGAGATTCGGGAAATATTATCCTGCATTTGAAATATTTAAACACAATGATATAGTGTTTTCAAATATTTTGATTCCTTGGATTTTAATGAGGATATATATGTTGGTCCTAACCTATAAAATGAGAGGAACCATGACAAAAAATGATACTTCCATCTCATAAGAAGGAGATCATGTTTCTACAATGAAACAGAGATAAGGAAAACCTCTCTGGTTGGGAAAGGCAGAGTTCTGCATATCCAAGCTTAATGTAGAAGAGGTGTCACACATCTCTTATGTGAAGGATTCCAACACACCCCATGCACATAGGAGAAGCATTTACCACCCTAGTTCACGAATTAATATGAACACATGACTGGTTCCCTCAAACCCTCGTCGTTCTTCATACATGAATAAGAACCAACAAGCAAACAACCAGGGCTACACACCCTTGTGATACATTGAGAAGGAAACCGATCCATGAGCCTCTATTGTTTCACAAAGAAATTAAGAGGGATTTTTAAAGGGAAAGTGTACAAATACACTTCCCTTGGAATAGAAAAAGGGACTCGAGGAAATTTGTGATCACAGGTGGAAGAAATAATGTGCATTCATGATGTACATGCATGCATATAGAATATTTAAGATACCAAAACAAGACAAAGGGTGGATCACACCCATTCATTTTTGAACAATACATAACATTTATCACACAAATGACATATAAATTGGAATGAATTAAATAATATATTATGTGTGTGCTTCTGAATAAGAAAGATGGATATGAGAATATATATAAGGAGAAAAGGGGGAATAGTGCATACATTCATGCATGCCTATGAACACGTAAAGACACTTAAATAAGAATTTTTGTGTTTAAATGTTGAGTAATGAAAAAGAGAGATAAAATGCATGTGAATGTAACACACTCGTTGAATCCAAAATATTCTGGATACTATGTGTCTGGGTTTATAAGTAAGATAATATGCATGCATTCAATCATGCATAATCACATGCACGTGTGTCAATTCAGATGATTTCAAGTGAGTTGATCCTTACTGTAGGAATAATCACATAACTTTATGTCATTCTAGCCATGAAAACAAGGAGAAGTTTTAGTGGATTCATTAATTTCAGTAAAGAACAATAAATTGAGATATCCAAATACAAGAGGTATTGGATCCCATGAAATCCATTGATGAATTAGATTATAATTGATACTGAATCCATATAGATTTAATGAGGATATTTTATCTGAGTTTACAGTGTTTTATGACTTAAGAAGATAGAGAAAACTAACATAGTATATGATCATTATTTCCTATTATGATTCTTGAAGAAGTAGTGTTCATCAATTACACACATACAGGTGAGGTCGGGTCTTCATCAAAAGGATGAATATTTTCCCGAGAATTGTTGAGATTGAGGACTGATCAAAAAATTGATCAGATTTATTGAGCAAGGCCAACAGACCATACCAAAATCTATTGAAGATTCTTGAAGATATTCACGAGCAAGTGTGATTTAGCAAGCTCGTCAGGGAAGATCAGAATATCTATCCACATTGAATCAAGAAGCATCTCTTATGAAATCGAGAAGGAAGAAGTCTTCAGTCAGACTCTGAAGTAGGCCAGTGGGACTCTAGTAACACTATGAGAAGTAGTATAAAGGCCATCTTTTGGGACTCTGGATATATATAGTGTCAATTTGTATTATCCATTTTAATTACGCATATAATTATAGTGGATAATATATGTTGGGTAGAATAACTAACATAATAATGATTAGGTACTTAAACTCATCCTTTTAAATCATTTTGTTCAGTGCCTTTACATTTACTGCACTATTCAAATAAATGTTGAGAGACACAAGAACAGTGGATCGAAGCTTTAATCACCCATAGAGGTTTAATTGAAAATAATCAATTTGTAAAAAAATTAATGGGATCATTATTTAACCCACTCACCTTCTCAGTGATTCACACTAATCTGGGCACTTCAATTGGTATCAGAATGAAGTTCACCTCTAAAACATCCAAGGTAGTTGAATGAAGTTCATATTTGAGGAAATGAGTGAGAAACCTAAAATGGATATATCTTCCAAGACTCCAAAAAATAGTAAGAAGAAACATGCAAGGAAGATGAAGAATAATCTTAATACTAATGGGGATACACCTTCTAGTAAAGTGAATATAAAAGATATGACATGTGATAATTCTTTTTATTATTACTTTTTTTAGGAATCTTATTCATGATTCGATGAAAATAGATCAATTAGTGATATTCAAACTTCACTCAAAGATCATCTAAATAATGTACCTATAGAAGTGGCAAGACATATTGCTGCAAGCATTGGTACTCTTCAAGAAGAAAATTTACAGCTGAAATAAGAAGTTGATTCCATGGAAGGGGAATTAGATAAAATGGTTCGAATATCCAACACTCTCAAAAACATGTTAATGAAAAGGAAGAAAAAATTTCTCTTTACAATGAACAAATTGATGAAGTTACTGAAGAATTTCAATGATGTATTTGTTAGAAGTAATTCTTTGAGATTGTATTTGTAGATTCTTTCCATGCATTTGAAAATTTGAACAATGTTTATATGGTTGTAAAAGCTTCTCAACAGGAAGAAAAAGCTAATAGGGTAAATGAGGTTGACGTTTCATTCCATGAATTCAAAATAATGCATGATGAAAAAATGATAAATATGAAGGAGAATTTGGAAAGAAAGGGAGATGATTCAGGGATGAGAAAAACTCCCTCAACAAGAAGTTTCTAGAGATGGAGGTGAAATTAATGAATCAATAATCACTCCAATATGGAACATCCAAAATAGATGAAATAAGTGAGGTTTCCACTCATGTTTTCATTGAGTAATATGATTCCAAAATGAACATGAGGCCACATGTAATCAAATGGAAACATCCTCCAAGAAGAAAGTATCTCATAACCCAGTTAATTATGTTTCTACTAATACAGTTGCATCTGTAAGTAAAAGTTCAAAGCTAAAATCTGGGAATATGTGGATTGATAAAAAGGTTAATACATCCATCAAAAGTTCATGTATGGATACTGGTTTGACTAATAAGAACAACTCCAAAATGGATGCTCCATAGAATGAAAGACAATTACAAAAACAACAAATCAATGAATTTAGCCATATTGATACTACAAGATAATTGAGGAGATATATTGGAAATTGTTGGTGTTGTTGGAAGTTTGGGCATCAGGCCAATGATTTCTGGAAAAATATTTCATCATATGAAAATTTTTGAAGGCCTACATTCCTGGAAAGTATATGTGAATAAATGATGCATCCTGCAATGAAAAGGCATAAAACACTGATGAAAACGAATTTGTCTATCAAGAACATATTTGAATATCATGAAGACATCTGTGATAATTGAAACAGAAGTGGTAACAATTATGAGGGTACCGGTTTAGTCATATCATTCCACATGCATATGTTGATAAGAATCATAAACCCCAATAAAGGTAGGACAACAGAAACATATTTGAAAATACTTCTATCGGAAATATGAAAAACACGGAAGTCTTGAGAATAGTGAACGAAATTATTCCCAAGAAAGAGTTAAAGAAGGAGTCAATTTGTTTAATCTCACCCAAGAAAAGATTATTCTACATTGGAAAGAAATGACATACCATGGATCACTGCAAACAAGCCATGTAAGTAAATGGAACCAAGCTAAAAATAAAAGGATTATCAACCCATAAAAAGATGTGATGGACTGGAGACATTCTTAAAGATAATAATTATAAGTTGTCTAAGAATGGAAAATTTAAGACTATGAAGAATCCATGTAGAATCTCCGAGATAGGGATTTCTTAGAATGGGTTTTTAGTTATCTGGCCTAATCAAGTGAAAATTTCAAGAGAACTACAAATATAGAAAAATTAAGTACTAGATAATTCTAAGGGAAGGGTCAATAGGTCATTCCACATGAAGGATAATTCAAATTTCATGAGAGGATGACAGCACATGATCACCCAAGTGTCTCACAACTACAGTGTAGAAAGTTCAAGAGGGATGAAAATCATGAAAATAAATGTATAGCTATTATACTTGGACAACTAGAGATGTTGAAATTTTCAAAACATGATCCAGTGGAAGGTACTTCACTACTGGAATAAGTAAAGACAAATAATCCACACATGTTGAGGGTGAATGGAAATAAAGGGTCCATGCGGACAATGAAAGATAAAAATGTAAAATGGAGAGAATACACCATGATGAAGAGTACTAGACACATTAGATCTACAAAGAAATGAGATCTTGGGTTGAGAGGAAATTCTCATCCTAGTTGCTCCTATTAAGAATATCACATGTGTTCCATATTATTCCCTTATATTTTTGTTGTATATGTGTGATTACATTGTATGGAATTGAAGGTGAAGGTCATTCTAAATATTATAATTGGAAGATCAACGTGGACAAAAATAAGTTGGACTAATCATCCATGATTTGATAATTACATAAAGTGATCTATAGTGGAATATTATCAACATGAATAGAGTCAACATTATTTGATTATACTCTTTACCATGGTAAATAAAAGGGAGTGCACCATTGGAGGGGGATAAAACATGAAGGGGATGATATCAGGGATTATGTTATAATAGACCTTGATATTCATATAATCTCATGAAGTTGAAACTTGAGGTATTCCAATCACACTTTCATCCCTTGTTAATAATTGTATTTATCATGTCAATTATGGGGGAGTGCTTTATTGATGACTAGATAAGATGAAAGTTGGTGATTTACCTTTTCACTTACACTTCATAATATTTTTGGAGAAGTATGTGCAGGATTTAGAATTTTATTGATAAATATGATTATCTCTAATCACATGGTAAATAATTGATACACTCAGAGCATGATTTCACATGCATGGGTTTTTATGGATAGCATTGAAAGCCTTGGTAATATCTTTCTTATTGTATACACTGGGTTATCCTATGTAGATTTACAGTTTATTTAATAATGGAACATTGCTATGTAAACCATGTGACATCATCCCTCTCTCATAAATATTCAAGAAGATATTTCGTAAAAGAGAGGAGGACATGTTTTTGAACTGACCCCACTATACCTTTTCATTTGGTTTCAAATAATGGGGAGAAAAGAGTGAAACAAATATTGAACCATTCAAATAGTTACTAAGTAATATTGAGAACAAAATACAAAGGGGGTGATGTTGATAATGGTGTTGAAATTTTTGTCAATAAGATTTCAATAAGGATTAAATTGTTAATCAGGTGTCAATATGTGTATGGGTAGATTGTGATGAAGTGATGATGTTAATTGAAGTGTATAATTTGTTACAAAGATTATGTCCCTTGGAGAATTACTATGAAATGACATTGAATGTAATGCTTGAAAATTCTGCCTATTAATTCAAACTATTTTTGAACTGGTCCTAAGTTCCAAGTCATGTGTCACTAAATGAAACGTTGTTACACAATTTGAATAAGGCCATTCAATACACTATTGCGTGATGAAAGAGGAAGATCAATCCAATAACTTCCAATTAGAAAAAGGTTTTGAATTAAATCAGATGAATTCTTATACCGATCCTCAGTGTCCAAGACATGTGTTTAAGGAGAACACATCAATCATTACAAAATTGAAGACCATTCATTATGTTTTAATTAATGAGGAATGAATAAATGGTCTATGCATCATCTATTATTGGATATAAGAGGAATAATTAAGATATTCGATTTTTTATTCCAAAAAGAATATAAGGATGATGTTTAAAGATTAAGGATAATGAAATAATGCATGTGATTTGAATGAATAATGGCAATTTTGGAATATAATTGATGAATTAGTACTTAGTTTTTACACTATGTACTTAGTATATTCTTTTACCAAAAAATTGGACAAATAATGATGGCCATCTGAATCCATCATCGAAGGAATTTGAGGGACCCACGGGTCTACCACACCCAAGGGGAATTCCATGAAGCCTTCCGCAATAGGTGAACGGGGGTTGTGTATATTCCCCCAAGTATGCATAATGGTTGCTAGGTGCACACCAGAGGAGGTAGAGTGGGTTTTAAGAGCTTGACGATAGAGAACCAGTTTGGGGAAGTACTAGAGGTGGGAGAGGAGTGATCTGACACTGAGGCCACATGCCTTGATTGATATACGGCTCCTCACACGCGATAACAGTTCTATGTGCGACAGAAAAAAACATCAGAAGTGATATCAGTTGTATGATGCATCGCAAACATAAGGTTCACAATCTTATCAATCGCAGTATCTATCACGCACATCCAGGCAATCTATCTGATCTCTATGGTTTGGGATTGAAGTAGGGTCATCCGATCTCCTCAACCGAGGTTGTCTTTAACCTCCACACATCCTGCGAAGCACCCTCCCCACCCGTAAACTAGTGATGAAGCCGAACATCATTGTCATCTCTTCAGTCACCAATGATCCTCCGTACAAGACTATAGAGATAGCCTGGACATAACTATACTCATGAATGAAATTTCATTTACATTCATTCAACTAAATTAAGATTCCAAGGAAGACTAGCCTCTTGAAGCCATTGAGGCTATGAAGAATGATTCACGATTGATCTTTCAAGGAGAAGGTGATTTTCATGCATTCAAAAAACATGCATGTAAATATTGCATTGAGAAATAAGTAGTCCATGTTGAAGAGAAACAAACCAATAGATTTAGGAAATCTTATCCCACATTTGAAATAAACAAAATTGAATTTCATGGGCTTTCAAATAATTTAATTCCATAGATTTTAACGTGGATTTAAGAATTGTTCTTCACCTATAAATAGAGAGGCAGCGAGCCAAAAAAAATGTTGTTGTAATCTCATAAGAAGTATCTCCTGTTTCTTTGATGAAAAAAAGCTTGAGATAACGTCTATGGTTCGAAAAAGGAAAAGTTCTGTGTAGCCAAAATATGTGAAGAAGAGGTGCCACGTATCATTTGCATGAAGGAGTCTTGCACATCCCTTGCATGAAAGAGAATCATGAACCACCGTAGTTCGCAGAAGAATCCAAACACATGACAGGTATCACTGAATCTTCATCGTTATTCATGCGTGAGGAAGCTCCTGCAAGCACACAAATGGTGCTACGTACTTTTGTCATACTTTGTGAAGGTACCCTATCTGTGTACCTCCTTTGTTTCATGAAGAGAATAAGAGAAGTTCATAAAGGGATAGTTTACAAATACACTGCCCAAGGAGAAGAACAATGGACCCGAGGCACTTTGTGTTCACATGAGGAAGGAAGACATTGCCTACATAATGTGTATGCATGCATATGTATGATTTGAGATACCCAAACATGCCAAAGGGTGGATAACACCCATTCAGGTATGAACATGTTTTAATCTTTAACATACACATGACGTATAAAATTTAATGAAATAAATAAGATATTTTGTGTGTGCTTGAGATGGAGAAAAAGGATGTGAAAGTAATGAGAAGGAGTAAAGGGGGAAGATTTTAGGCATTCGTGCATGCCAATGCGCACGTCAAGAAACATAAAGGAATAATTTGTGTGTGTAAATTATGTAAAGAAAAATAAAAGAGATAGTGCATGTTAATTTAACACACTCATTGAATCTAAAATATTATGGATATTGTGTGTCTGGGATTAAAGGGAAGATAATAAGCATGCATTAAATCATACATAATCACATAAACATGTTTCAATTCAAATGATGCCAAGTGAGGTAATGCTAAGTGTTTGAATAATCACATATGTTTATGCGATTCATTCCAAGAAAACAAGGAGAATTTTTAGTACATTCAGTTATTACACTAATTAAGAAGAAATTTAAATATCCAAATACAAGAGGTATTGGATCCCATGCAATCCATGCACGAAGTATATGATAATTGAGACTAAATCTAGATATTGTTAAAGAAGATCATTTATCTATGTTTAAAGTGTCTGAGGACTCATGAAGATAGATAGAGCTAACATAGTTCAAGATCATTATTTCCTAACAATAATATTGAATATGTATTGTGTATTACTTTAACAGATACAAGTGAGGTTGGGTCTTCATCAGAAGAAGGAATAATTTTAAAATAATTTTTGAGACTAAGGACTGATCAGAAAAGTGATCAGATTTATTGAGCAAGGCCAACATAAATCACACAAGGTTTTTGAAGATTTCTAATAAAATTCCTGAGCATGTTTTAATCAGTAAGCTCATGAGGGAAGATCAGAAGATACATCAACAGTGAATCAAGAAGAATAACTATTGAAAACTAGGATGAAGAAGTCTTTAGTGGGACTCTAAATCAAGCCAATGGGACATTGGTAACACATTTTGAAGTAGTATAAAGAACCTATTTTGGGACATAGAAGAAATACAATGTGAAATGTATTGACCCATGTAATTAATCATGAGATTATAGGGGATAATCTGTGTTGGGGAGAAAATCCAACACATAAATGAGTAGGTTAGTGAACCGAACCATGTAAATCCTTGTGTTTAGTGCCATTACATTTATTACACAATTCGAGGTAGGGCTGAGAGACACAAGAAGAGTGGATTGAGTCTTTAACTATCTAAATAGGTTTAATTGAAATGAATAATTTAGAAAAAAATATTCAAAAGGATCATTGATTCACCCCCTCCCACTCTCAGTGATTCACAATGATTTGGGAACTTCTAAAATAATAACCAATAAGGTCTCTTCCCCTTTTCCAAAACTGTTTCCATGAAATATTCTCGAGTACCAAATTGTGTCCTGAATAGGAGGTTAATAAAACTCAGTAGGCCAACACCACCATGTCTAGACATAACCATTCTGGTAATAAGTGTTTTAAAGTAGTGATAAATAGGTTTATTAACTAAAAAATTATTACAATATAATAATAAACTATAATTAGTACCATGTTGTAATGTCTCTGTTCATGTAACACAACCATACCAAGCATATCCATATATCAAAATTACCAAATTTGGGCCATGATGGTATATCTCTGAACATGTAACACAACAATTCCATCTATAACCCTATATCCAAGGAAAAAATAACACAATTACTATCTAATGAATATATATAATCATTTCTTAATGTGTCGGGGAATATGTCAATATATAATTATTTGAACATGTCTTAGATAATTTCCCATTATCGAATCATTTCAGTATATGTCTGAGAATATCCTAGTATATAATAATTTTATCACGTATGAGGTAATGGCATGGTATAAAATAATTTTATCATGTATCAAGGCATACCTCGGTATATATTCATTTCAGCTGGATAATAAAATAGGTAATAATTGGTAGGATATAAAAATATCACATCATAAGCCACAAGGTTAGTTATAACAATTACCATTTTACCTTAAATTTCAATTTCATTTATATGCCAATTTATCAACATCCATATCAATAAACAAGAAATACCCCTTGATTCTATATCAATCAATCAACTAATGACTGATGTCATTCTAAAGACACTTTAAGCCATTAACCAATTAAATTTTAATAGAGGGTTTTCTCACCCAAGGGGTAGTCAAAATATTGGTAGCATAATAAATGGATCCAAATGGATCCAACCAATATATAAATCCATGATCCTCCATTTATAAATGAATAAATTAGTTAGAGCACATAGTAGGTTAGCATAATAAAAACATTTCATATACTTAAAATTAGGAAAACAATAGAGTTATGATCAATCTCCCTACTCTTAACCATTGATTAATGTAGTGCTCCAAAAGGGTAACATTGACAAGGAGGAAGGTATTGAAGATCCCAATAATAATCTAAAAAGGTCTATATTACAACCAAAATAATAAAACTATTCACCCACTATAACAAATATCAATGGAATATGAGGTGAAAAGCAATGACAAATTATTATTGGGGATCGATTGAATAAAAGGGGTGACCAAAAAGGAGGGATGGATTCTAAAAATAATATTGAATTCATCATAGTTCAGATGAGGAAGCTACATCAAAGGAATGAGGAAAACTAAACACATGGTTTGTTAAAACTAATGGTTTGGATATTAAATGGTGTGTATCTATTTTATTCATTATGTATTAATATTTAGAGTGTTAGGATGAAAACATCTTCACCTTAAATTAATATTTATCATAATCAAATATTACATTTAGTGAGAATTTTATACATATTATAAAAATATCATGAACTATTATAGTTCGTGAATCCTATCTGGTGGAAGTTACATGTCTTGTAATATTAACATGGTGTGTAAATTCACGGCAGGTATTTTTAAGTCTAGTTTCCAAAAAAGGACCCAAGAAACCTCCAAATATTTTAATAACATGGAAAATACTCATAAACCCATTTACAATGTTTATACCAAGAATCCATTAATTAAAAAAATATATCAGAAACATAGGTAATTTCCCCTAGCTGAATCTCTCTTTCTATGAACAAGAATAAGCAACAAAATATGAACTAGAAAACTCAACGAAATACGTACCTAAAATATGATGGGGTCTTACATCCTCCTAACCATGTAACATCTAGTCCCTGAGATGCTCCAAGCATCATTGTGTGGTCCAAATAAACAAATCTGTCCACTATTCTTGGATATCATATTGCCTCTCCATTGTTTTCTCTTGAACACACCTGTGATTCCAATACACTATAACCAAATGTATAGTACTACCACCGAGATACTTCTCACTAAATTCCAAAATCTGTATTGTATTTCCCTCAAATGGCACATTTCAACAAATCTCGACATCCTCAAAATACACCACATAAGAATGTTCATGAAAATATCTTCGAATCTATGACACGTAAAATGAATCTTACATTGTATTGTTGCTCCAAAAAATAGATAATTGTTCAACAATTGGAATGACCCTATCCACTATCTCAAATTTCTCAAAAAACCTATGCAAAATCATTCCTTGTTTATAGATACAGTGTTACCCTAACCTAGGAAAAAAGTGATGAAAAACATGAATACTGACCTAAAAAATTAGAGTTTATCTCCAATGGTTTTGATACGATTTATGCCCACTCTGTACAGTAACCAACCACCTCCTGGTCCGCTAAAACTACATTGACATATTTCGTATGAGACTAGTCCTAACATGTGATGACATATATACCTCTAACAAACAAATTGGTGAACATAACCTCAAAACAAAAAATACTCAAAATATTCCATATGGAAAGGTTCATGGGAGATTTTACTACATAAAGACTCCACTTGTTTCATATGTTTCTCCCATGAAACAATAAAATACAAAACATAGGCACGTAAAAAATCCTCCAGAACCTAAATATTCTTCTTAGATGAACTATGAGTCTAAGGAAGAATGGTTTTTCTCAAAATAACCTTCTATCCATATCCATCTAAAGTGACTAGAATATAGAGATGTGTAATGATGATCTCTCTCAGAGAAATACTTCTCACAACACGATGAATCTAAACTAACTCGCACATGTAAAGAATACCCAGATAATTTTTGTTCAATGTCTCCCTGATATATATGATGTGGGATTCCTTCATCATTAGACCCATGATCAACCATAAGACATCATTTTTGTTACTTTTACTCCGTAATAATATCATAAAATTCATAGTGACATCATATCTTTTCCACTCAGTAATAGGGAAATGTTGTAAATTCCAACCTAACCTCTAATGATTTGCTTTCACCAGTTTTCAGGTGAAACATCATAAACTAGATATTGGTATCTTATTATTCATTCCTCATCGACAGTACTGCCTATTGAGATCATTATAAATCTTTGTAAAAAAGGCTACAAAACCAATCTAGAATCATGAAACACTCCCATTAACTCTTTTCACAATCCTGCAGGAACCCATACTCAGCCACCTAAAATTGGATATTTACAACAACCAAGAGACCATGCTAATTGTGTCTCCCCTCCAAATAATATATCTATATAAACTAAGACCTAGAAATTGGATAACTTATCAAAATTAATCTGTTACAAAAGCATTGGTATAGTAGAAGTCAAATTCAATGCCACCCATCCCTACGATTCATAAATATCAAAATGCATGTCTACAAATATTTCCATTATCCTCCACTCAACACAAGACTCCCATTATACTTTTTTCTGTGTCTTTGAGATCAATTTATTGGAAATAATGATTCCCTTCCCCTGTGTATGCACCAACATAATGTCAAAATACTTTAGATACTGCACTCACCTCCTCTTTCGAAGGTTTAGGTCTCGTAAAGAAAATATATATGTGAGGATATTGTAGTCCATGTAAACTACAAACCACTCACAGATAAGATAATGTCACCAACATATCTTAGCTTTTACAGCTACATCCAAATATGGATAATGCTTATGGAAATTCCTCTCAAGCGGTATTATCATTCTAGATCAATAAGCAACCACTTGATCCCCCTACATCAATAATTCAATGAGTCCAATTTAGGAATCATTACATCACATAGTATATGATTTTCATACATAGGAAAAGTGAGGATATGTTCTAAGATATTCCTACTTTTTAGTTCTTAGAAAACACTCTCATGATATTTTGAACAAAAAACATTACTCCATTCTTGGTCAGCCTGGACATCGTTGCTATTGTAAGGGAGAATTTAGGGATAAATCACTGATAATAACCTATTTTACTAAGAGATATCTGAATATCACGAACATTATTGGGTTAGTCCCAAGATACCATGGCTATAACCTTCTATGGTTCAATTGAAACACATTTTATTGAGATTTCACAACCTAAGAAGTATGATATGTCAAGGTAGTCACTGCTTTTTGTTAGATTAACATAATGTCGATGCTATCTTAATGTGCTCAGGATGATGAAAATATGTTGGGAATGATATTTTGCTGAATGGGATTAAACTAATATATTTCAAAAAAACTGCCACAATATAATCAAGAAAAGGATGAAATATATTATTCCTCATGACCATGAATATTCTTGGTGCACTATTCAATCCAAAGGGCATCACTATGAACTCATACAGATCATACCTTCTCCTAATAGAAATATAATGTATATATGATAGTATCACCCTCTGTTTATGGTACCCAAATCTCATATTGATTATGTATAATATCTTAGAACCTCATCTATGATCAATGATACCATCGACATGTAGAAGGGGATATTTATTCATGGTCATCATCTAGTATAATCTATGATAATCTGTGTATAAGCGCAAATAACCATCATCTTGCTTGGTGAAAAGTACTGTAGAATCCCATGGAGATGTAGTAGTCCATATGAAACCCTTAGTTTCTAGATATTACAACTAAAATTTCAACTATCGTAGATATTTTGGTTCCATCCTCTATGGCAGGATAATAACTTCCTATACTCCCTCCACCAACTCAATCATGAACTTTATCCTTTTCTCGCGTGGTAATCCAAAGAACTATTCAGAAAAGATATCCATAAATAGTCTACAACTAGTGTAAATCTGTCATGTTTTATTCCCCCATCATCTAGATCTATAATTATTATTTTAGCCAGGATGAAATATGATCTTCACTTAATTGGTCATGTATAACCAGCCTAAAGATTATACTCACTACGGAGAGAATAGATACCTCAATATGGAGATATAATGGTACCTTCCCTTTGGAAATAGTCGATAAGATCCCGTTATAGATCAAGTCAATCCATACCATGAATCAAATCAATGACTATCATTATCATCACAAATGGTTCCCAAAATAAATAGTAACCACCAATATCTAAAGGAAATGCGTTGAAATGCTTGACATTCTTGGACCTTACTCCTAGCGGTCTGTCAATGCTTAAAACTCCATCTATACTATCGACAATCAATACCAAACTATTTTAGAAAATAATGGATAAATAGGAATGTGAATCTCCTATATCAGAAAAAACCAAAGATAGGGTAAATAATACCAGAATCATAAATTGAACAATATATGGTCTATCATCCACACTTGCGGGGTTAGTCTTAATAAAATGTGTTTGTCCAACCTCTCTAAATTGGGATCTAGTTTGAATCCCCTATGTTTTTACCTCTACATTGTATTATTGTTCCTCTAATAGGGTACAACATCCCCTACCTCAACCCAGATGTATTGTGGGACTCCAAATACATATTTGAAAAGTAGTAGTCGAGTCCTACCCAAAAACCGGTACCAATGAAAAAACCCTTTCGCTTATCTATTTTTACATTCCCCTAAAAACCTCTGTTGGTGGACCATTCTTATAAAAGAGCCACACTCCAAGGTGTTGAATGGACACTGAGGTCGCATGTGTCCCATATTTTATCAATTATTGCACTGTGATTGGACCGGATCTAGAGATGGTTTTCTTCTTCCACAACTACTCTTCCAGTAGTTTCCTTTGTGAAAACAATCATATAAGTTATTATTCACACTTGATGAATAAATCTCAATTTTCCCCACTCAAATAGCATATCCACTTATTAGGCCTCCCTTATATTTACTTCCATTATGAGTTCTTGATTCACCACATCCTCAAAACTACTCAAAAGGAAAATCATCACATATTTCCTAATCTCATAGAGTATACCATCATTAAAACATATGTCCCTATAGATCCCATCAATTTCTATGGATGAAAAAAATCACAGTAGGTCGGTGAAGAATCTAGTATTGTCTATCACTAACACTCCCTTTTTTTCATGGTGCATGAAGTCATGATCGTTTTCATCCCTCAAAGTCTCAGGATAGGAATGTCTTATGAACATCATCTTAAATTACATCTAACATAACACCTCTTACTTCTCATCCTGGTAGAGAATGTCCAACCATGGATTTCCTAGTTCCTATCCTATATGTTCAGTTAAACTCAACCTCCTATCTTCAGGTGTCTCTAAAAGAATATAGATTGTCTGTACCAACTACATCTAGAACTCATCATCCGAAGGGACTCCCTCCCGATGGAAAATTGAGAGATTATATAGTTGTAAAACTCTTATAAGCATATACATTGATTACATGATGTGAATAAACTCCCATTCCATGGATCACAAGTCACGTAGAATGGTTCCACAAATATTAACATATATCTGAACCTCAAGATCAATAATAATATCATGTTTTGTTATGTTAGGAACATGTTGGTTTCCACTCTCCAGAAACTCAACTCAAATAGGAAAACAATGAATTTTTTTATAGAAAACAAACATACTCCTTAAAGAAATATCAATAGCATTGGGGTCAACCTCTATGTGTGACAACAATAATGAACCATTCACTCATGGACTCTATAAACATGGTATACAAGTGCCTTAGCGTGAAATATTAATTCATTAATTTCATTTCTCAGATATAATCGGTATTTGACATAAAATTTAATATGGGAAAGTATATATCACATTAAATAAATATATCCCTATAATTAACAATATATGTCAATATATATTCCTATGTGTCCATCAAGATTCATGCATACTCATCTCTCATCATCCCATACCAAGATTATAAATCTAAAAACCCATATCATCCAAAAATAACGACCTCCCACAACATGTTAATAACTCAAGGTGAAAAAACATCTACTTTAACAAAAAGACCTCAGAAATAGTAATCTTTACAATGGAACTTGGATTTTCCCCAAACATGTGGTAGTTACTACCATGAATAAGCTCATCAACAAATCCCAAAACGTCCTAGTCTCCTTTCTACATTTCTCAAATAGTAAATAATTATAAAATAATAAAATTACACTATAATTGAACCTTGTATCTTCCCACAATCCGACACTCAGTTGGATATAAAGGTTTTGTTATAATACCTCACGTGTGACTCCCCACACACTAGAGGTTTCAAACTAGTGTTGGGGGAGTGACCATTTTAGTGGGGAGACTATACCCCCTAGTATGGAATTACATAATTGCACTAGTAGAAAATATAAATAACAAAATCATAATAATAAGAAATCATAAATAATGTCTCATACTAGAGGGAATTAAAAGAGGAATAAATAAACTAATAATAATTGATCATGTAAGGTCTTGTCGAGGTGTATATAATTATAAAAATAATAATAAAATAAATGAATTAAAATACCCAATGATAACCGAAAAGACTCATGTCCCAAACCCCATACTATTACCATCTCTATACTGAATCCTAACTAGAATGAAAAAAATCATCAACATGTTCTTTTTCCCTTTCCGAAACCCGCATCGAGGAAATATGCTCATGTAATAAATGGAGGCCTTAATAGGGTGCGACTAAAACTCGATAGGTCAAGCCCATCGTATAAAAACATAACCGGATTGATAATAAGTGTATACAATAATTGATAAATAGATTTATTAATTAATGAATAAATATAATATAATAAACAATCTATTTCGAAACTATGTCAGAATGTATATGTACTTGTATCACAACCATACCAATAGTATCCATATATCAAAATAACCTTCTTCATCACCATGTCGATATATCATTGACTATATATTACAACTATGATATCCATAACAATATATCCATTGAAGAATCAAGAAAATTATGGGCCAAGACACTATATAAGAATATTGACATGTGTCAGGGCATAGCTCGGTATATGCATTTTAGCATGTATCATGGCACATCCTGATATATAAGAATTTCACCATGTGTTATGGATAATCCTTGTATATAATCATTTCAACATGTCTCGGGTCATAACCTATTATATAATCTTTTCTTCATGTATCAAGGTATATCCTAGTATATTACCATTTTAGCATGATGGCATAATATGTCGTAACAATTATAACATCATAATATCATAGCATAATCGCATTGGACAATTATACAAATTACCATTTATCTTTTAATTTAAATTTCATTTATATAAATATTTATCAATAGTAATATCCATGTACATGAAATACCCAAGGATTCTATATCAAGTATCCACCTAAGGTCTCATGTCTTGCTAAACACACGTTAAACAATAATCTGATTCAATTTTAATCAAGGCTTATCTCACCCAATGGGTATCAAATATTCATGTTTCATCGAAAACATAATCCAAAGGGATAGAACAAATATTCAAATACTTAATTAACCCATTATCAATGACGAAATTAAAGAAAACCTATAATAGGATTGTGTAACAACAATATTTTATATAATTATAATTCAAAGTGACCATAGAATTAGGTTTAGACTCCCTATCTTTAATTATACATTAACAAGGTGCTTTTAAATGGAAACACAAATTATAAAGATGGTGTTGAAGTTAATAAGAAATACCTAAAACATCCAAGTTCAATATCAAAACCAAAAGTATTCTAAATATTCCTTGGAAATAATATAAAATAATGTAATATGTGGTTAAAACTAAATCTAAAGACTTATTGCAGACTGAATGTACAAATTGGATGTCCAAAATGGAGGAAATGATTCCAAAATCACAAGTAATTCATCCTTGGAAAAGAGGAGAATGCTATAATGATGAAGTCTGAAAAATAAAATTTATGGTACTATTTAAAACTATTGGTCATAATATTACATACCGTGTAACTCTTTTAAACATCATGTGTTTCTTTTTAAAGGGATATTTCAAAAAATTGGCATATCTGATTAATATTTATTTGGATTTACCATTATATGACATGAATAGTTTACACTATGTGTAACCATATCATTCAATGTACTAGTTCACGACTCGTGTCTGGAAGAAATAACATGTTGTGTAACATGTACACAACATGTTAATTCTATGAAAATAATTTTCAGCCTAGTTTTTACAAAAAAGACCCTAACCACTTCTAAAACATCCAAACCATGTAAAACCATTGTAGGCCCATTTAAAAAATATTATACCCAGTCTATTTTATTTATAAAAAAAATATATCCCTATAATTGAGTAATTTTCCTTAAAAAACCTCTCTTTTTCTGAATAGGACTCATCCACCAAGTCTCTAACATATAACTCAATCAAGAACATAACTAGAAAAAAATGGTATTACACAATCCATCCTAGAAAAAACAAGAAATAATCAACCACATATACACATTACAGCACTATATATCCCCCTCCCATAAAAAGAATTGATAATATAACTCAAACATGATGGAAATAAACCTTTTCCCTTGTCCTTCTATTTATGCTCTCCATCCATATATTTATATCAAACTCATTCTCATCATAGTAGGGATTCAGAATCATAGTGTACATTAACATCATTCCCTCCTCTTACCATGCTTGACCCTAACCAAGTGACCATACAAAATATACTACAAAATTTCAGATAATACATATATATATATACTATATACTATATCCACTAACCCATTACAACCTATATAAACAAATATTCTTATCATGAGCCATTAAAACATCTAATTCATAACCATAATTCATTAAATCCCACAAAACTCTACATTTATTCCCATATTACCACAAAGTAACCCCTAAATTAAAAATTTTCCATATCAAAATAACATCATAGAATCCTCAAATAAATTTTTCATAATAAATCAACATAAATAACATAAATAAAATCATATGATAAAATGGAATCCGTGGAATTAAAAACCTCACATGTTATGCATCATTTCAAATACCACAATTTACCATTTAATAGCCACAATATGTTAATAATGATATCATTATACACATATATAATTCCAAACCATTCATTAAACAACTTATTTTTTCAATACATTAATTCATAATTACTCACATTTATTCCAAAAATAATCATTTTAGATAAAACCAATATTTTTATTATTTCATTTTATTTTCCTAACTACATAAATCCATATTATAAAAAATTGGTTATATTGTTTAAATCATACAATTAAACTATTATTATTCACATCATTTCATATCATGAAAAATTAATCAATGAATCTAAAAACATTAATTCATCCTTATACTAGTCGGAACACAAGTCCAGAAACCATCCATCTTTGTAAAAATGAAAAAATAAGGAAGAATAAAATCAAAACCTAAATCCCATGGAAACAGTCATAGAATGAGGAAGAAGAAAATAACCCAAATTATCACCACCAAACTCATATTGTTGATAGAACTGCCCTAATCATTACATATTAAAACCATATCTTATAACCCCATATATTTATATGAGGACATATCCGGATCATTCAAATGAAATATGAGGTCAAAGAAAAAAATAGCAACAATTTAATATAAAAACACCACACAAAAAATGATCTCTAATATGACTTTAGTAGCACAACCCCACCATCTTTGTACAAAAACACCTAGAAAAACCTAATTACCCAATGTAGTAATTTGTATTTAACAAATCATGTTAATTAATACTAAACCCCAACGTCCACATTTCATTACAATTTTCATTATCATATTTAATTGAAAAATATTTTTATCAATGTCAATGTTGTGAAAAAAAAACAACCAACCAAATTAGTACACTTTTTTGATTCTATATTTATGTAATTATTTGAAAATGAAGGTGAAAATGTTCTTCAACGGTAGAATGCTACATGAAATTACATCATTTTATTATATTCAATGAGGATAAAAATATTGAAAATATAGTGAAGAATTTAAAATCATATGTGTTAAAATATCCATATTTTAATTTCATCAATCCATGGTCATTAACATCTATAAGTTAGTTCCCTTCTAAGGTAATTCCAATAAGTTTCAGCTTCCTTACATACTATGAACACACAATAATCCTTTAGTAAATAATATATCATAATGAATATTGGAAGATCATTTATGGAATCACATCACACCAATCAAACATATTATTCCATGAGATAAAAGTAGAGTTAATAAATCCCCAACATCATTCAATTCTTCGATGATAAAACAATTGAAATACAAAAAAATTGATCTATAATTAACCATGCATTTTTATAAATTCTTTAAGGAACAAAAATAGTTAAAAACATAGAAAGATAACATAACCAAACACGACCAATTAAAAACTGTACCCACTACTATAAAATCAAGAGAAATATAATAAGTATAAAATAATAAGTGGAAAAGATAAGGAAAGGTAGAAAAATCTTACCATATCGAGGATGAATCCATTGCATAAGTGGAGAGGTTAGGATAGAAAAATGGATGACACAAATGCATAAAATGGTACTAATTATTGGATATGGAATGAGGACAACAAATTATTTCAACCTAAGGATAAATGATGACCACTATATATAGAGTAAACTTGACTAACATCCCCTATAGTGTGGTGGAATGAAAATTGACCACTTTAGAATGTTGGTATCATAAAATACTGTATCAATGTTACGTTATATTAATTTAAAAACCAATTTAACATTAAATAAAACCCCTCATAATGGATAACATCTCAATATAATATAGTAGAACTAAATTCATCATTCCCATAGAAAATCATTGCATGAAAAATACAAAGATCAATCAAGGATAACATTTAGCACGATAAAACCCATTTATTCAAGATTTCCTATCATTATATTTTATATATTAACTTCAAAAAAATATATTCAGTATCCTCATGATTCAAAATGGAAACAAAATCTAATATGGGCTTTCAGAATAATAACTTATCCAAAACATCCAAATATCCTCCAAATTTTTATTATACACTTCAAATTTACCATTCATGATAACAAGAATGATCCATTATAAGAACCCTAAAATGATTTCCTATAAGGATTACAAAATAGGCATTTAAGACTTTACAGAACAAAAAATGGACTTATCACCTCTTAGATACCTTTGAACCCAAAATGAAACCAAAAAAACTAGATGAAAAAATATAATCGTATGGGAAACCCATTCCGATACATTACATACATCTCAAATTATTCCCATTATTAATAATAAAACCCATCCTACATAAATAAGACATTTAACCACAACACAGTCTCTACCTTGATAAGAAAAACACTGAGGAAACATAAAAAATTAATATTCATTGCTAATAATAACATGTTCTTCATGGGAAAGAAAATAAAGCACAAACCACCCCTATGAACAACTAACTCATCATTAAATTCCAATTTCCCCAAAAATCATATCCAAATTGATACCCATTGAAAATTAACCATTTCCAATATAAAATATACTTTTGACATATGAACCCAATTTATTCACAAGGAAAACACATTCAATTTATCTTTTGAATATCAATAAATGAGATTTTTGAAATCTCATTAAAAATATAACATATAGGTATTAGTAAAAAAGTATTATCAACATCATAGAACATCACTACCTATCATCGATGGTGAAATAATATAATCCATGATTAAATGGTACTGAGGATTCCCCACAGATTAAAATGGATATAGTTCTGCACTCTTACCAAATGAAACATTGATTTACTCAAGATATGGTACCAAATACATGATCTAAGCATTTAACACCACCTCACCCATTTCTTATGTGGTCATAAAGGCCCACAACAAAGATTAGTCATGTCAACCCTCCCAATTGTCGGGAGGGGACTTCATCATAATCTATCATA
The DNA here is from genome assembly GCA_963277665.1 of Viscum album. Classification (NCBI taxonomy): domain Eukaryota; kingdom Viridiplantae; phylum Streptophyta; class Magnoliopsida; order Santalales; family Viscaceae; genus Viscum; species Viscum album. Next base: position 406,056,077 of record OY728128.1, on the reverse strand, counting down.
ATGGATAAATTATTCCTTATAATGTATACTTTATCTATCAGCTCAGTATATGGATTCCACGAAAAATGGATGAATGTTTATTGAATCTCTAACATCATGATAGACACAAAATGTTATGCTCTCTCTTCCTCACACTCTAGAAAAGGAAAAAATCAACTAATAATGTCTATATTTCAACATGAAATTTATAAACACTAGAAACCAATCATAAATTTAATTAATTTAATTCATAAAATAATCTATGAAAATATTTGAATTGACATACTTCTTGAATAATACCAAAATACCACTGTTGAAATATCTTTAGAGAAGCTATCATTTATTATCAACCCCTTAAGAACAATATTTTATATTAATCCAAACACTTATGTAACTAAAAAGTGATATTTATTCTTTAATAACATAAATTCAATGAAAATATCCTCAAGCCATTCCTCTAACTCATGGACTGATATTCCACAAAGGACCTTATCTACTTTATTATGTTCACAATTCAATAGTCCTATATCTCGTGATTCTTCATTCTCCTTCCATTGACTAAGGTATTAATGATCTTTTGTTGGAATATCATCCAATTAGAATAAAATAAAAATAATCTTATCCAAAAAATAACAAATAAAATCAATATCATAGTGGGAAAAAATAATTTATAAAAATACTTAAACTCGTATACTACACTGGCTGAATAAATCATTATCCCAACACATCACATAAGTGCATAACCAATCCCCAAAAAAATAATCCACCATATAACAACCACATGAATATTTCACCAGAATACCAATCACTCTTAATTTATTGTATTCCACACAAGAAAAACATATAAAGATATCATCAGGAAACAAAACTGTCAATGCCTTCTTTAAAATAACAACCTCTTGAAAAAAATCAATAATATAACACAGAACTCATATACATAAATTTAATTTTGAAAAAACATAATATTTATTAGCATTTATATTTTAAATTTATGATTTTAGAAAATATGATATCAATAAAATATATCACCACTTTAACATAACAATCATTAAATAGAATATCACAAATTGTTGAAATTTAATAACATTACTTCAACATGATTTAAAATTATTGAATTAAAAAATACACATACATTATTCTCATTATTCATTCTTTACAAGGAAAATATAATATTTTTAAACACTTAATAAAAAATGAAACATGATTTCATATTATTTGAAGGGATAATTACTTTTAAATTATTATTTTAGTTGAACCATGAATAATAAAAGAAATCTTAGGTTAATATCTATAAATTATAAAAATTAGAGGATAATTATAATTAGCTATAGACTATGCCATAACTGGATTTCATAATAATTTGCAGAAATATTATTTCAATGTTTTATATGGTTTCTTTTTTAAGACGTTCTTATTGACTTTATATGGAATATGTCTAGTTCTTAAGTCAAACAAATAACCCTTATGCTTGTATATTTTCTTCCTACAAAATATATTTAGAATTTAATTTTGATAATGAAATTGAAAAATTCTTATCAATGACACAAAAATAATTCATTTTAAATTATCAACACTAAGTCTATTATGATGGGTATACTTGATTAATAATTCTTTCGTACTGTTGAAATCATTTGTATAAAGGGTTATCTAAAAATTATTTTACAAAATAATAATAAATTTCATGGGAGTGTAATAAAATTGCATGAATTTTAGCCATGACAATTAATGTCAATTTATAGGAACCCCTATTCCATATTTCATTGAAAATATATATTAAATAATAAATAATGGTTTATATAAACAATATTTTCCAGTTAATCACCTTTTTAATTTTATCATACATTAAAGTAATAATTTCAGAAAGGAAACTATAATTAATCAATGACTGTAGTATAGAATAAAAATAAAAAAACATGGATAATATCCAAAACATAAATTTTTTTATAGTTAATAAAAATGATTTCTGTTCATCGATATGGCTTCCACCCAATATCATTAGAAAAATCATATAATGATTTTATTTTGTTATTATGGTAGTTGAATCCGATCAAATTGGGAAATCATCCATTCCCTAGCTAGTATCCTTGATCTACATCACCTTTTATTCAAGAGTTTCCTCATAGACCTACCAGTAAAATTAAATCCTCACATGTTCCAAACTAAAAAATCCATCTTAAATCTCATCTAAAAGCTTTAATACCAATCTATCATGACCTGCACCCACTAGGAACCCCTCTAGGGGAAGAACTAAAGGCTCAAGTGACACTCAAATCCATTATATAATAGTAAATGGCTTCATGAATAGAAATTATAATATAATACTCACATACGATATGAATTTCCATTAAAACCCCTAAAAAATGAAATAACGCCCCAAATAATATCAAAATAATTTCATTTAAAATTACCACACACAATAAATATGCTTCAAATTTGTTCTTTTATATATCAAAAAAAACAATAAGTGTAATAGTTTCCTCCTTGATTTCAATATAATCCACCAAATTACTCTCAAGCTATCGGAATAAAAGCTCCATGCATCCACTTTGTCATCCAAAAAAATAACTCAATATATAGTGGGGTTCATAACTTAGGATTATTCATTAGGATCATTCTTCAATACAATCCATCTTCCTTGTGAAACCAATATGGATGAGTAGATATTTTTGATATCAACCATAAAATATATAAAATAATAATTAAAACATGTTAAAATAAATAAATAAATAAACAAAACATATATTCCATATCTTCAATACCATGGCTTCCTCCATTTCATGAAACACCTCCGGTACCCTCCAATAGAAAAAATCAACCCCAAATCCCAAACCAACCAGGGATTAGAAATATAAAAATATGTAACAAAACCACCAAAAACATCAACAAACAAGTAAAAATAAATAGGGTATAAGAATTTATCACCGTTCTACATTATTTGTTTTTAGCCAACTCAAACTCACCATTGGGTATCACACCATAGTTAGAAAACTCCGCATTTAATGATATTGAAATAAATACCGAAAGAAAACACTTCAAAACATCACCCATCTACTATACCACAAATTTTTAACCCACTAAATCATATCAAAACATGAAATCTATCACCTTGTACTCTACTACCACTTATCTACAGTGGAAAACCATGTATCCTCCCTTCCCAACCACACATCATTAGGGTTGTGTCATCACAATGGATATTAACCTTATTATTTCATCCATACATGTTGATTCCCTACACATATCGAAATATCCACATCCTCCTCATCACATACGGGTATCTTGAAAATGAATGAATTCAAACTTATGACATCCTCCAACTAATAAATACCACCACTATGTTTCCACTTTACATCCAGATTATCAAGTAATACAGAATATTTATATACTATGAACACTAGGGATTTCAACCTATTAAATAAATCATATCATCTCATTTACTGTATCATTCCCAAAATAATAAATTTCATAATATAAAAATCACGATTGAGAAACAACAAAACACTTTTCACAAAAATTATGCCTAACATCTAAAAAAATGAAAATAAAAAAAAACAATACACAGAATTTAAAACCACACGTTTTCCATATGAGTTAAGGTCTCAATATTTACCATTTACATTGTTCATTATGTTCATTATGCAATCAGTTCACCCATTTTTAATGTCACACCATCCATAAAAGAGTATCTATTTTCAATCCCACCATTAATAATTAGTCACATTTATTCTATCCATAAACCGTAAATATCAACTAACTATTTCGATTATTTGATTTTAGTTTTCTCAATCTAAAAAATATTATATTGAAAACAAATCCATATAATTTCTAGATTAATATTAACCAATTATTAATTATATAGTAACATGTCGAGCCTGAATACAAAAACACACTAAAATTCTCCGTTATCCCTAATACTAGTATCCACATAAATACCCAGAATCCAATAATCCATAATAAAAAGATATAAGATAGATATCACAACAAAAAACCCCAAGGGTAACCCTCAAGGAATAAATAAATTGAACACCACAACACTTTTTCCCTTCCAAACTCAACCCACTAATGGATACAGTCTATCTATAACATCAAGAAACAAGATTTTATAACACCCTATAATTGAATTATCACCAAAAAAATATAATCCTACTGCAATTTTAGAATAAATAAAAATTAAACAATTACAATATCAAAATTCAACACCATCAAAGATCTCTATATAAAATAAAACAACATAAAACCACCTCTCAAGTACAAAGACACCCCAACAACCTCCATCACCCAATTGTTTTATCTATTTCTGAAATTAGTATTTACTAATACCTATCCCAAACATACACATTCACCTAAAATATAAATTATCATCCTTAACTAACTAATCCATTTATTTTGAATAAAGTTGAAACAAAACAATACTAACATATAAATACACGTTTTTGTTTCCATTTTTAGGATATTATATGATCTTGATAGTGTAAAGGGTATTCAGAAATTTCTAGAAACAAGAAATCAGAACATTGAATATTTATTAGTAGGGTTTATCACCTAAAATTAGCACAAAATCATAAATAATAATTACCATTTATAACCCAAAAAAATTCCCTGGGTGATGTTCTTTATCTTAGATTAATTCATTATTATTCAAGTAAATTCCCCATACGTTTCCCCAACCTAAAAAACCATGTACACATGAGAAGTTGAAACATAATAACATAAACTATGGAATATAAGAATATCAATGATGGGAATAAGAACATGCTAATCATGCATATTTTTCTAGGAGATAAAGAATGTGTTTAGAATTACCATACCCCTTTAAAAAATTAAAAATAGAATGAAAGAAATTTAAGGAAACCATGGATCAAGAACCCATAAAGTTTAAAGGATTCTACTTGACAATTGAACACAGTATATTATCATTATGAACTTGACCAACCACCATCTAATATGGATGTAAACAATTGTTATAATTGTGGAAGAAGGGGATAATCATAAATTATAAAATGAAAAGATAAATATAGAGAAAATTTCCACATATCGAATAATAATTAATAGAAGAATTTTAGAGGTTAGAATAACCATTGGGATGACCAAAAAATATGAAAATGATCATTGGGATCAAAAAGGGTTTATAAGAGAAAAATAAAATTAAACTAAGGAGATAGTTTGACTACTATATATAATGGAATCTTGAGCGACCACCGCCACTGCATGGTGGAATCCAAAACATACTTAATGTACTTAGTCAAAGGGTGATATGAAATCAAAATTATTTGATATAATCATATCCTCCAGAACATTGTGGTCATTTAGACTATTTTAAAATAGGTACAACTAGCACCATGGTTTACTATTTCTGAAATCAATTTAATTAACCTTAAATGAAATTAAATTAAAATGAAATATAATATTAAACCAAATACCACGAAACATATCCCATCACACTATGGTGTAGGGGTACTACCCTCGCAGTTCTCGTTGAACCTCGTGACCTGACCATGAAAATAAACTATTAGGGCCATTGAAAAATACCTTCATAACCAATGAAAAGGTCATTATGTCTCACATAATTTTACATAGGGACTTCTCTAAAATCTCACCACACACTATGCTCTTCAATATATATGACCATAAATTCAAAATATTTTTTTTATCCCAATTTACCAAAATATTCCAAACTCCCTCAAAATGAATATTTTACACCCTTGATACACCATCCATAAAAATAAAAAATTACCCAGAGCTACACCCCAAAAATGGTATCTATTGTGGAACCTAGAAATGATATTTTAGAACCAAATAAACCAAATATCAATATATAACCATTTATATGAATAAAAATTTAATATCAAAACCAAAAAAGCATAAATAAACAAGATTTAAAGGAATAAGAAAACTAATTCCATTATATTTTGTAACTATTACATGATTTTAATCATTGAGAATAAAAAAAACTAGTTTAGGACAAATAAAAGACTATGTACTAATTGTAAAAACCTATAAAATTTGATGAATTATATATGGTGACTTATATTCCATGGGGGATCCATGTCACAAACTCCCCTCAGAAAAAAAACACATAGAAAACCATACAACCATTAATATACCTCTCATATAATAACATAACCATATGGGGAAACCGAATAAAGCCCAAACAACATTAACTCATGACTAACTACTCACTAACTAACACTTTCACCAAAACAATGTTTTTAAAGGGATATCTATTGAAAATGTCCCTTTTCTAATTATTAATTCTTTTGTAAATCAATCCACAAAAGATATTCATAAAAAAACTAAAATTAACATCAAAATTTTAATAATCCCTTGGTTTGTAAAAGGGTACAAAATCGACCATGAAGGTACTATTGGATGGAGTAGGATCGCTATCCCAAAATATGCCTCAATTTCTATGCCTTATTGAATAGCCTACAAAATATTGAGAAGCACATTGATCCTTGAATAAAACGTACCAATGAATCCTCACACCATGACATCAAAAATAGATGAACACAATATACATAGGATTCTTTGATCAACATAATCCATGGGCTAAAATATATGATTTTAATATATAATATTGCCTTACATTATTATTCCATGAACCTCAAGACCCACATCTTAAAGTATTTATATTCTCTGTCCCAATCCCCTAAGAGGGTTCTATATTATAATCTCTCACCACATGTAAACACTTTTTGAATGATATATACTCTATAATTGACCTCTATTCAAGACATAAACTAAAAATTATTGATATATTTTAGAATAATTTTAATTAATATTGTCCCAAAGTACCACATCCTCACTACCTCATAGTGGAAAAATTGGTGAAACCAACCAATCTAGTATATATAATGATTCTTAACGATGCACACAATCTCATCCCCTGTGGAATATACATAATATTCATCATAATATCACTAATTTTCACAAATGAAAATAAATTATTCTTGAACCATTCATGCAATTCATCATGTGACTCCCTAGAGGTTTTCCACATTTAATATTATACCATCAATGAGTTACTTCATAAAGTAATCCAACCGCTAATGAAACTCGAAATAAGTCAAGATTCTTCACTAACTAAAAGGGAATTTTTATATATTATAACAATTCATCAACCTCGTAAATATATTCTGTTATAAGTAACATTGGTACTAACTTTCATTTATAATTCAATAATACTCTATATAGGGATTTATTTTTTTCCATCCCATATTAATATCCAAATGAAATTTCAATGTAATGTCATCAATTCAATTTAAAAAAATAATGTTATCATAAACCTCATGAATCACACAAAACATCATAGTGTATAACAAATTACCATAAATAGAATCAACCCTTACTATACCCTTCCCAACATTCTCATACATGAAACACTTTACATAATGATATCACCACTCCGAACATCATTAATCCACCATCCAACCGAAACAATAAAATTCCACAACAATACCAATAGCTCTCTTTCTAATAAAATAATCACACAAAAAACAAATAAATATCTCACTAGGAACCATCATCATTAAAGAATTAAAAAATGATTAATTGACACATATTTTTATAGAACAATATAGAGATTTATGAAAAAATAATAATGGGAAACCAAAATATTTTCAATAATTTTTGATTTAAATATATAATTTAAGAAAATAGGTTTTTAAGAAAAAATATCAACTCATGGAGGAACCAATAATCAAGAATTATTTATTTAAAAAAATCAAATCTAGTTAAACTTAATTTCAATGAATTCATCATATCTTTAATACTAATAATGTTACATAAACATAATTCTGATATGTGAAATGAAAATTTATTTTATTCTCCTGATTTATCCTTGACATTACCTAACTAAACAGTTTTTAGAAACATGACCACAAATGAACCATTCATTCATATTATATAATAGGTGATTTACTTTTACTAACATATTTATTGTGGGGCATGTTCAACACAAAATATAATTGGGGAAATATGTATCAGTTTTTCAAATTAATGTAGAAATTGAATATAATGTATTATATTTCAAACTAGTTTTCCCAATAATTAAAAAATTTGTTAATTCATATTTATAAATGATATTTATAATATGTATATCATAATGTTACTTTATATCAAAATACTAATTCTTATGTTGAACAAATTACAAATAAAAAAGCATCTGAGTATTTTATCTTTCTAAAAATTACACATTAATTTCATCACAAAATTCAAAACTCATAATAAATTCCACAAAAACAATTCCTTACAATTAATTGATAGAACCTTTATTATGATGGCTACATTTAATTTATAATTCCTCTATATGTTTTCAATAATATGTATAATTGGTTTTTTAAAACATTTTTTACTAATAATTATAAAAATTATTGGAGTGTATTAAAATTATATTATTTCTAAAAATGATAATAAATGTAATTTTAAGGTTACAAAATATATTTTAAATCATGAAAATGTCATATTAAATTATAAATATTAATATATTTAAGATATACATTATAATTAATCCTCATTTCACTATTTTCCTTATCATAATTTAACCATTTTGATAGATTACCTATAATATATCAATGGATATGTTATAAAATAAATATTCATAGAAACATGGATAAGATCAAAAATAATTATTCCAACATTGTTAATGACAATTATATATATACCTCCCATTTATTTCATCACTATAATAGATATAGTTCATTTAAAAATCAATGAAAGATGTCTAGTTAATTAATTTGGATCATATCGGGCCCCATAAATCTATATAATAGCTATTATACTTGGCCGATATCACATGATAATCATGGGAACAGAAATTTTCCCTCTAACGCTAAACAATCTTCACATGTTCAAAACTCCAAACTCCACTCTATCTCCTATCCAAAATATATGATACCATTCATTCATGACCATCACCCATGGTAACCCACTACTATAATTAATGTGATGGTGTGTTTTTTCCCTAATACCACCTCTAATATGTCATTGATAAATGATTGGTATTAAGGGTAAAAAACTCATAATTAGAAGGAATTTACCATAGTTATTCATTAAATAATGATTCAAACCCACCATCCAAATCCAAATAATTTCATTTAAAAAAACATCACCAATCCATGAAAATAAATAGTAAAAAAATTAACACAATTCTAATCTTTTGGTTCATAGTCCAGTCCAACTCATAACTAGGTAGTTAACAATAGTATGAAAGCCCCCCCCCCACCAGCTAATCCTGAAATAGCTACAAAGGATAAAATCTGATAAATCAAATCTATATTTGTCCACAATACCACCAATTTCCATTCCACTTTATCCCATTTTAAATAAAAAAATTTCTATACATGTCATGTTACCAATTATCCACACGACACCACCACATATACCCCCTTCCCAAACCACACAGTGAATGGTTTTCATAAACATGAAGGGAAAATCCCACAAAATTCTCCATGAATGTATTAATCCCACCTATATTTGCATATTAAAAACACCTTCATCATTACCAGTTATGCTAAACAAAAATAATTTATATCTCATTCCCTATTCTTACAAATCATCAACCCCACTATGTAACAACCGCACATATAAAATGGAAGTTAAGACAATTTTATAAATATATTTAAAATATAACCACTTTCCATTATAGCTCCAATATATATATATAATTACTAGATGGCATCACAGCCCACATATCATAAATTTGACCAATTAAATCCTAATAATTTAACCATTTATCCTCTATTACCACATCATATCCACAATAACAACTTTTATAAGATCAAACTAAAACTATATCAAACACATACCATGTTCCACAGATATTCAACTTCAATACTATAACCAAAATAATATTAAAATAGGAGACTCAAAAAAAATCTAATTTTCAGCATCATTTTCAATCCCACCATTTATCATCTACCAACCTCATTATATTTATTATTCTATCATTTTACCCATATTTAGTATACAACCATTAATCTATCCACTTATCATTTTCTTCCATTAATTAATAATTATTAACATTTATTATAGTGATATTAATTTCACAATAACTCTCCCATTACATTAATTCTTTCTATGGTTCTCAATAAATTTTGAATTGTACTGAAAACAATATTATATGGTTTCCATGTTATTCTTAACTAATTATTTTTTTATATCGCAATATATCAGGCCAAAAAAAATCAAAATAAACCTAACCCTCCTCCCACATATTAGTATTCATAGGACATCCTATTCCAACCATCTATTATATAATAATTAAATAATGAAAAATTATATCCCAACAAATAACCCATTTACAGAACTCATAGAACGAAGATGATAAACCACACCACAAAATCAATCCAGTAAATCTAAACAACTTATGGAACCACACTTATTATAACATATTGACATAAGCTTTTATAAGCCCCCCCAATAATAACATTATACCACAACATTCCAGTCTGAATAATTTACGAGAAAGATTATAGAATTATAAATAGAAATATGTTTACTCTACCCCAACTAAGACCTTTACTAAAACCACATCATTACAACAGCACCACCAAAGTACATCGACACCCTAATGATTGGTATCAACGAATACATTAATCTATATTTAACTTATCATATTTATTAACACCCAAATTTTAATTTCACATTCTATTAAAATTATCACTAATATATTAATCTCATAAATCTATTTATTATCTTCCAATATCATTCAGGAAAATAACAACACATCAATACCAATTTGTGTTTCTGCGTTTAAATAATTATAAAATTAGGATTGTGAAAATGTTTTTATACATTAAAAATAAATAAGAAATCACAATAGTGAATGTCAGTAAACTAAAAAACATACATAAAATAGCACTGAAATTTATAAAGCACATATGACCATATATACCCCTTCTAATTTCCTCATATATTGTTTGTTATGTTTTATTTATTCAATATAATTTAGAGAATTACTATGATGTTTCTCCGTAATCAAAATTATATAATATAGAAGAAGATATAAGAAAATTATAATTCATAATGATTATGATATGGTTATTGAATGGAAATAAAAAAAACCAAAAAAAACATTGTAGGAAGAGATAAAAGACTCATTTAGAATTTCATTTCCAATTTTGATACATCGATGATGAAAAATATGAAAATTATGAAATCAAAGGCAAAAATCCACCAAATTTTAAATGATTTACAATGTAACCTAAACATAAATCCCCATATCATGAACATGATCAGACACTAGTAATGACTTTGGTATCCCACTACCATAACAAGAGAATAAAAAAGAGAACCAAAAATTCTATATGGGAAACACAAACAGAACAAGAAAAGGTACCTTGGATTAATGATTAATCAATAACATGAATTTAGTGGTTCATTTCCACAAACAGGATAATAAAATTCGTCAATAAGGGCCCTATGATTCAATATATTTTGACAAAGATAGAAATAGTGTAAAATTGAGGAGAAGGCTCAACCACTATTTTTAGAGATAACTATACTGACCTCCACAATGGTGTGGTAGATTCCCAAATATCAATTAAGTCCTCATTCAAATTTTGTGGGAAAATAATATCTCTTTTATATTTTATTATACCCTTAAACATAATTTTCATTTCAACCATTTTAAAATGGTTTTTCCCCACCATGAAATGATGAAATCTGGAATGATCATATCATCCGTACAAAAGAATAAACTAAAAACCCAATTATGATCAAATTAAACCCCTCACGACATAGACAATATAATTATGGTAAATGAGAGCCACACATTCCATTATCATTATACTCAAATACCTAAAAATACTAAAGATCAGTCAATTCCATTATTTAATTCCTCTATTCCTAGGTACATGAGTGTTACACCAGCCATATTATCCATGGAGACATCACCAAATTCTAAACAAGCATAAAACCCTTCAAAATATATTTCCCCACATCTGTAATGAAAATTTTATCTAATGATTCATCCAAAATGTAATATTACTATCAAAATGATTATTTTCCACCCCAGTTTCAGAATTTATAAAAATATTCATTTCATTATAGATAAAGTTGAAAAGTGTCTTCCCCATGACTTTTGAATTATTAGTTTTAGAACCTATTGATCCAAAAATCAACCAATAAACTACAACAACCCTATAAAATCATTCTACACAGCCAGAAAACGAGATGAAATCCAATTTAAGGATTCAAAAAATCCTAGTCCATTACCTTATTCTTCCATTTTCAGGACCATCCAATATTAGAAGTGTTTCCATTAGAGGATTAAATGGATTTTATTAAGGACTCTCTAAAAATATTTAAATATATACCATTTAATGTATTTTAATATGGTAAATTAATGATATGATGTTTATCCTATTTCTTAATTGAAATATATATAAACTGGCCCTTATAATTAGATACTAGTTCATTTGCATCCTAGTAAGAGATCTATTGTTCTTTCATGAGGTGTTTGGGTCCCGATCAAAGGATTATTGATTTGAGGAAAAGAATTTCCATATTTGTTTATAATAGAATAAACTATTTCAATAATACTATGATGATTTATGAATTACTATCATTATATTACGTATTGTGAATTTCAAATATTAATTATAGTGAAATTTATCTATAATGGATTGAATTTCATAAGACAAATATCAACTGACTTATCAATATGAGGACACTATGGTGATAAAAATTATAATGACCTACATAATTTTTTCAATGTTCATGTCATAAATATATAATAATATTTAATGATTGACAAAAGGGTTTATTGAATTAATAATATGTATAATATGATTTTAATGCTCAAATAAATTATATTTTAAATTGTAATTACTATAGAGTTTTAATGAATTTTGGAAAAATAAAATAGAATTATTATGGTTTATTTTTATATAATGTTATTAATTACAAGATCAATGATACTTAATTAGTTATATCACAATTAGAAGATGATAAAAATTATTTCCTTTGAAATTATGCGATGAAAACTATAAAATTCACCAATTCTCTAACAAAGAAAAATATAAAACCAAAGTCCACCCAATATATCAAGTAATGAGTAAGTAAGTATTAAAATAGATGATCCTCCAAAATTTCCTGGAGAACTGCATATTGGATATCTTGGGTTAGATGTCAAAAAATAAATATTGGCTAGTAAAAATCAATTTCATTTCAATTTATTAAGGTAATTGAAAATATTTAAGATGGTTTTGATAAAATTGGATTTCGTAATCTAAAAATGACAGATGTTACTAAATTCATCATTTCAAGGATTGATCAATTAGATCAATGTACATAATAATGTATTAAAAATTTTAAAACATTAGAAAGGTTTTTGCCTAAAGAAATATATCCTTATAGAGAATATGATAATAATTAGTACCATTGACATAAATCATAGGGTGTTGGTTCTGGAATAATAATTAAAGGAAGAAATTCATTATTCATTTAGGATACATCTATAAATTAAATGAAATATAATGTTTAAATAAAATACCAATTAACAAAATGAAAGAAATTTAGGGTAGAAACCATGTTTAATTGTAAGAAAATGAGTCCAATGAATAAAGGTACATTAAATATAAAATATTAAAAAATGTGTAGTGCACCTACTAGATTTCAACCAAATGACATGGAGTTGGATAAGCATGGGCATAACAATTTCAAAAAAATATTACATAATTTTTAGAATATTAACACTGTCATTAATTTTCTATATACATATAATGGATACATTTTATATTTAGTACTTTAATAAAATCATCTCATATAGGATGAGACTAGATAAGCATGATGTTTTTCTTGCACACTAAAGAATCAATTGTAACTATACAGTGGAATAGTCCATAAAATATGAATGGACATGGAAATTTAAAAATAATATTTATGTACTATGGAATGAAGACTTACACATGTTTTATTCACTTCTGATAAACTATCATACTTTATTCACTTATATTTCTCAAGGAATTTGGAATTAGATAATAAAGGGATAACTATGCCGAATTATAATTGATTTATAGATCACTAAATTATCTAATAGGATACATTTTTGATATTTTAGTTAGAATTGGTTAGATAATGCAACCTGTAATATTTTTGGTTGGGAAAATTGAGAGAGATGGAGAAGAACCAATGAGACATTCTCATCCATATTCTATAATTTGTGGAGTGTTAATTAATATTCCAAAGGGGAGAAATACCATAAGCATATGGGAATAAAATGATGAATCTATTTTGATTCATGATTTCAAAAAATAAAATTCACATAATACTATTTTATGATTGACATCTTGGTTAAGATTATTGATAAATGTAAGACAAATTTTTTGAATTCTATTCATTTTAAAATCCCATAGAATAGGGGGAGGAGATATATTGGGAATTTTAGAGTTGAATGGTCAAAGAAATATTCATATTTATTATTTTAAGAGAAATATTAAAGAGTGGATACAAATAAATCCATTAAATACATCTATGGTGAAATCACCTATTTCATAAAATGAATATTCATTCCTCTGTATTAGGGTACATATAATTGGGTTGAGAAAATACACTTATAATTATAATTTCATAAAATTCTGATGAATAATTAGATAAAAATCTATTGGATGTTCTCAAAACAAACAAAAAAACATTAGGTTAGTCTATTAAATTCATAAATTGAATTAGACCCTTATTTTTCATTATTAGGAAACATTTTAAAATGATTGTAACTCATATTACCACTCAAAATAGTACCAAACCCAATATTTTAAATACCTGAAAAGAATTATGGGTCCCCATTGGTTTCTAAATAGCAGTCAGGCATCAAAAAACAATCGTAGGGAATTATTTGTCTAAACATAATGTAATGGAATGGAATATATATATAATAGATACAATAATTGAAAAGAAGAATATATTCCATAACTGAATACAAACATTGGAAACCAAAAAACTCAACTGTAGTAAAATTCTCCATGTACAGGTCAACCAAAAAGGACTACAAAAATAGAAACCACAACTAATATATGTGATAATGTGGGTAGACTCCCACCATATCACCACTGACTACCAAACTCATCTGAAAGAAAACCACATCACCTTAGTGTGACATCTTGTAGATGCGTACATCAAAAAACTGGAAAATTCCTACACATCACTGAAGGGGTATGTAGGTTTTCAGCTAACAGGATCATTAAGATCTATCTCAGGTGTTCTATATCAGGTATATGATAAATAATAAAATAATTATCATCTTCAAATAGAACAAGTTATTATAATATTTTAACAATTCTAATATAAAAAACATGGAAAATAGTTTAATTTCCCCTTTTCCACATTTCTAAAGGAAAAAAGGTAAATCAGTTTCAAATAATTTAATATGAATATATCAAAACAAATATATCAAGTAAGACTAAATCACCCATCAAATATCATATAAAATCCATAGAAGTACAATCATAATAGTACAAACTAACATTATCTTAAATCAGCCAAAAATTCCGGAAAATATCATGATAAGGATCACACTAGGTATGCATATTTGGGACCCTCATAGATAACATTGAAAATAATGTACACACTACAGAAACAGACATATGAATTGAGTCTACAATGAAGAGGAACACACTATAAATCCAACCCCATAATAGGTATAAAAAGTTCCTAAAACAATAGGCATATGGTGAAGATGAAATCCCCATGAGAAAACACCTTGATTGTGGATGAGACCTATTACTATACCGTCCAAATTTGAACCCAATATTTTCTACATTCACTATTTTACATACTAGGTCATTTAATAAATTCAATCAACCCATTATTTGAAATAAATTTCACAAAACCAATTCAAAATTTTTGAAAAACCTTTTATATTTTTTCCAAACTATGTAAAATATATCTTTTATAAAACCCCAGTTCCATGAAAAAAATCAATCATATCATTTCAATTCATTTAAGAAAATAATTTATCAAAAACAAGACAAATATAATTCACATATATAGGCTAGAGACAGAACCTCCTACCTCAATAACCAATGCGCACACTCCTGTAATAGAATCAACCAATAAGGATAAACAAAAACCAATTATAGAGGCCCTACAACTTATCCTCATATCTCAAAAGTGATTAAGAAAATGGTTAGCAGAGTAATGGAAAAAAATACCATATGAACTCCAACCTTCCGCACCATAACCATCAAAGGAATATCCCCATAACAATATCATACAATGAATCTTGGAGAGAAACAAGGTAAATATCCCCACAAATAGAAATGTCCAATTGCACAATGCAATGATGTTACTGTGGTCAATGGAAATGAATAATAATAATGGATTAGTCAGCTAGAGAGATGCAACATAGCTAAAATTCTTATCCATCACCAAATGAATTAGTCTATATTTAATGAAGGCTCTAAAAATTACCATAGAAGATACCAATGTTGAGAGGGTAGAGATATGTGGAGGAATGAATCATCATCCAACTAATGAAGTAACCTAAAATCATCAACTCGGAAATTTAGATGGAATTTAATACATTTGCACATAATGTAATCCTTGGGACTCAGATACACTAAAACACCCATCACATTTTTATTCAAAACAAATCTTTTAACATTACATTACATGTATCCCTTACATAATGACTATTCATTTATGTTATATTTTCAACTCATGACATGATCCTAGAAACCATTACACACCATGTACTACCATTACATGATATTTAAAGATCATAGTGATAGTGGAATCTACAAATTATTACACGAAAAACACACAACACCAAGGATATCTTCCAAATTTTGTGAGAATACTTCATAGACATTAACACATTTATATCCAAATAACATTAATTCAAACAAAGATATTTTCCCAAACATTAGGTCATATTTTATAGAAAATTGTTTCCATCATTGGGAGTCCCACGACGTACCCAGTTAATGAAAAGAACATGAATAGTGGAGGAAAATACATGAATGTGGTTAAATAGTTCTCATAAACTCCCCACCTTATGAAATTACATCACTGGGAAGTCATGTAGAATAATGAATTCTGGTACATAGCTTAGGGAACTACTTTGTCCTCAATGAATCACAAACACTAGTCTCATGAGAATCTGATCCATTCCTCTATAACACTCTGACCAACAAAATTGAATTCCAATAGAAGACATTCCCTTTAGATTCAATGATTAATATAGGATGTTCAACAAAAAAATCCCTCTCTAACATAATATCTTCCCAACTCAAAATGTTAGAGTGATCATGATGATATTTATGGTGATCTAATATATAGAAATAATAATGATTGTCTATAGAACGATTCAAAAATAAAAACTGATAATCCAATTGTCCATGATGCTCAGTGATCTCAAAAGGTCCAAAAAAATCAGATCTAACATTCCAAACATTCCAAGCCAATTGTGACCCATACAAGGAATAAAAATTTAAGAAAACCCAATCTCCTTTGGGAAAATCCAAAATAAAACACAATTGTTGCATAAATAATTTCTAATAACTATGTACTATAAAAAATGCTGATATATATCCAAAATGGTCCCAATTGTCTCTAAAACCAAACTCAGCACCACCTAATACGATTCACCCACATATTCCCAATAATGATTTCATCTACATTGGTGACCATAAAAATCATCGAAATGATACATTCTGGTCGAGGACTAATAACTATTTTTATAAGAAAACTAATCTAGTCCATGATAGCTATCCTAAGATCGACTAAAATCAAAGGCACAAGCATGTTGGATATCATTCAGAGTTTGTATAGAATAATCTATATGATTGTTTTTCTTTGGATGGTAAGTTTTACTCAATATCACCAGAGTCCCCATATCCTCCTAGAGATTCCTCCCTAACCATGATGTAAACAAAGGATCCCATACTAAATCAATTGTAGAAGGAACCCCACTTGACCTCAAAATTTCCTACATGTATCGATTACATTGATCATCAATAGTAGTTACGTATTTGATCAGAATTAAATGAGCTGACATTTTCAACTAATCAATTACCACCCATAAAGCATTCCTCATTCAGGTAGTCAATGGTATTCAAATATAAATGTCCATGGATACCCTCTACCATTTCTAAACAAGTTGTAAAAGAAGCTAAAGAAAACCAGAAGGTTTAAAATTCCCAACCTTTATATATTTGTAGGTGTATGTCACGACACCTAATCGACAATGTCATGCTTTATACCCGACCACCAAAATCATCATCTCATGTCATAATAATTCCTCGCTGTTCTTATATTAATGGACAATGAATAACTATTAAAAAAATATTCTCATCATGGATGTTGGGATGAGAGACTTATCAATAAAACTAATAATATCATCTGAAGAGAGAGGACAAATTCAAACTATCTCTCTACAATATTGGGTATCTCAAATACCACTAAACTCTTCATCCAATCACTGACTTAGAAGAAGATAATCACTGATAGATGATGATGACTAAATTTTTTTCAGAACTATAAATGAAACATCCTCTTGAGAATTTATATGAATCCTATAAAAATTCCTTATAATGTTCCAATCTTCCATCGAATCCAAAATAGTTTTTCATGGAACATTCATATTAATAAAATATATGAAAAGTTCTCATTCTCCACGGTTTAGATAACATCAAATTATGTTGTATAATGGTATTCCACCCACCACCTCTGTCTAAGATTCACAACCTTCCAAAATAGATATATCTCAATCTATTGTGGTTAGAAAAGACATTAAACATTTCCCCAAAAATATAATTCCACTAACACATTAGTAGAATAATTATTATAGAAATATATAAATCTTGTGTGTGGTAATTATTCTCCTATGGTAGAAACTAATGAGAGCTGTAAGACACCACATGCTTACCATTTATGATAAAACAACCCAAACATATACCTAATGCATCTTAAAAAACCATATAACCCATACCAGACTAATTTATGATCAAAATTGGAATTAATTATTGAATTCATTCCAACTCATTGAAAGAAAATTGACACCTTTTATCCCATAAAATTTTAAAACCTTTCATGGTGAAATATTTAAAAGGTGACACCAACATAGATAAATCCTTGATGAACTGCTGATAGTATCCAATAAGACCAAAGGATTTTCTGAATATCAAGTAATTATTTCAATCTTGGCATGAATATAGAAACATCAATTTATCAGGATCAACTAATAATATATGTTCATAAGTCACATGTCCTAAGAGAATAAAATCATTTATCTATAAAGTTCATTTTCAAATAATTCCATAAAAATGTTGAGTCTTCATCATATCCATAACCAAACTCAAAGTAGTGCTTGTTATCTCCCTATAATATTGAATACACCAAAAGGTTATCCATGAAAAATACCATTAAATTGTCAAGATACTATTGGAATATCTAATTAATCAAATCCATGAAAACTGCATGAGTTATTTCAAACCAAACTGCATCACAAGCAATCATAATTCCCAGACCATCTCCAAAAATTCGTCTTATATATATTAGAATCTCATAACCTGAGCAGGTGATAACCCAACAAGTGATTAATCCTTGAAAACCACTTTTACACATTTAAAGGATCAAAAAATCATCAAAATATGAAAAAGTATACTTTTTCTCAAACATTCCCCATTTAAACTTCTAATATTCCACACACAATCGGAGTGATATATCTACCTTCTTGTAAAAGAGCACAGGGTATGCCTATGGTGAAACACTACGGTTAAAAATTCCCTCTAGAGCCTTATTTTCAAATGAAATCATGATATATGATAGCATATATGGTTCCATATGATAATAAGTTATCAATATCAGCTATGTAACTAGAACTAGTTGAATTATAAACTCTAACTCAATCTCTGGAGGAATCTGGGAGAAATCATCTGTGAAAATGTCATGAATGTCCTAAAAATAGCATGAAGACAAAAAACAGAAGATAATTCATCGGGAACAATAACATTAGAAGGCAACGAACCCCTTAGATCTGGGTGGGAAGGATTTTTGTTACTGGACATGGAATCCTCCTCTCCCAAAAACACCCATGGTGTCCCATAATATATAATACAATACCCGTAGATGATAATAATCAACCATTGTATCATTAAAAAAAAACTTAATCCAGCCTGGTGACATTATAAATCATATTTAGTTCAAAAACATGCAAGACTAACTGTGGATAAGTTATTTATTGCACACAATATTGACACTAAGACCCTGACTCTTTCAACATCCCATGTGGTGTCACTATCTCCATAAAAAATGACATAACTTCCATTATAATGTTAAATATATCTATAAAATAGTCAGATATAAACATTTGGGGAGCACCGTTATCATTAAATAAACATCTATCCCAGATGAAACAATTATTGTACCTCTCACTTTCACTAGACCAACATCTACCATCATCGGAAACTCATCTACTACGTGATGGTGCTTCACTATTAAGGACTATGGCTAGAGCCCTGTAGTTGTGGAAGAATATTACTACACCTTAGTAGTCATTTGATTTGAGGATTCCTAAGCATATTAGTGTGTATATATATATATTTGAAATATGATCTACATATAACTATATCATCCAAAACCATTAAACATCATTATAGGTGAAGTTTCACGGCCTGTCTCTCATGTCCTATTTTGTGACTAACCCAACCCACCTCCCATTGGCCAGGGGATGGTGTCTACTACCGAGTAGAAATATCCCAAAAAAATGGGAGGCAATTGCTTATATACCGGTACACATGCATAGAACTAAAATCCACGAATTATAGAATGTGAAAACATTATGTAAATAAACAAAAGAAACTATACTAGAAAACGGAAGGTAAACAGGGTTATAATACAATCCCAACAAAAATAAAATGTAAAAGTACAAGTCACTGGAACTCATCTTCATAAAACCCCACCTTAGGGGTAGCTATATAAATAGCTATCTAAATCTGCAGAAGCACACCTCATCTTCTGGGTCACTCTAAACACCCCTATCCCTGGTCTACCAATGACTCCATCAAAGTGTTGGTCTTCTACACAAGACATGACACCTGTGTTAAAGTCCCATGCATGGGTGAGTAAAACAATACTCAATATGTCACTCTGAAAAAAATGTACAAGTTCACAAAGGAAACACTACTATGAAAATAAAATCATCTCAACACAGGTTTGTGTCAACAAAACATATAACAAAAATATCCAGGTATACTCATAAAGGATTCTAAGACTCAAGGTCTTATCCACTTCCAGCCATATGGTACTGCTCATAGAAAGCTTGATCCGAGAGATCTCACTACTCATGCTATATAATAGTAATCATGTGGAAGTATTATACCAAAATTCCTAAAGACAACTCCTTGTCTCAATATGTCACAATGTTTCCTAGAGACTTCTGGTCTCGCTTAGACAATGAGTCCTAATATCACAACTAATAGAGTCACTAGAGACTGGTCACATAGGAACATGTCTATGGAGTGAATATACTTGGGAATGTCCAAGTATATTCAAATCCAATGTAACATATAGTCCCTCCAAGAGTCTCACTATGCATATTAATAAAATACATACTCTATGTCTTCACAAGATACCTACTACGCATCTTTACATTTGACAAACTACCAGCCATTGTTGGAGACCTACTCTGTGTCTTTGTAGGAGACGCACTCCAAGTCTTCACAAGATACCTACTTTGCATCTTCATAGGATACCTACTCTTTATATTCATAGGATACATACTTTGGGTCTTCTCTAGAGACTTACTACACATATTTCATAGTTCGCAGGAGACTAACTCCACGTTGTTCCCAACCACAAGATATTTCTCTTAGCGTGCTCATTATTGGATCACCTACTCCTCGAGCCAAAATGTATATATGAAAACCTCCAAGAAAATGGATGAATAATATCTCAAATGTACCTCCTCATCACGATGGTCCAAACACCACAAGGGGCTTATTAAATGGACATATATCATGAATGTTATAGGGATTTCAGTAGAAAGGGGGTCATTTGGGTCTATGTCTGGTATGTACCCATTAGCCCGAACTGACCCGACCCAACCCACCGTGTCCGACCTGACCCACCTAGTCTGACCCGACTCATTAGTTATGAACCTCTCCAATGGGCCCAACACTCACTTCTAGGACCGACCCTCTCTGCTGGTCCTGAACCTCTTCGCTGGGTTTAACCCTCTCTGTCTGGTCGACCAGACCCGTAGGGCCTGACCCAACCTATTCAAGTTGGCTGGTTATATCGACCCAAACATGGTCATACTAGCTACGCTTGACCCTACCCCACACGATCACCTAACCACATGCTATATGGTGCCCATTTAAATGTGGATGGTCTTCATTGTGTTGCTGGTCCACATGAACAACACATGACCACTACTCCACCATGGGTTTTATGACCGACGTGGCTACAATGATCCATATACCTCTACTGATGTGGCCTCCTATCACAGCCTTCCACCGCCACTAGTGTCTACTAACACCATGTGTTTCCATCATCATATTTCGATCTAGATGGATCCTGCAACCTCCACAAGTGGCCCCCAACCACAGGTCATCCCGCTGTCGTGGTCTTCTTGGACTGTGGGATACCGCTGATGAAGAATTCAAGAACAGGGAAGAGAGAGATAGATATAAGCACCAGAACTCTAGTAGAGAATACCTTGTACATGTTCATGTTAGGTTTGTTCCATTCTTGTAAACAGAATTATGAATAAAAATAATCATCATTTTATTCACTTTAATCCCATTGTTTATCCAACCCATAAGAAAGATCAAACAATAGACCAACCTATTCATGGGTTGGTATGCATTCTTCATTGGAATCAAGAGTGGGGAAAGAAAATACCAAGAATAAATAATCCAACTTTCTCAAGGTTTTGATATGTTGTTGGTGATGAACAGAGTTAGGCCACCATCATTCTTCAATCCTCAATCCTTGATTTATTATCCTCGATTTTTCGGTGTTCATCATTTGTTTTTCACCAATAGGAGAGAACATCCAACACCTTTCTCCAAAGGTTCCCTAGAATTATAGGGTAATACACTAGCCTTGAATTCCTTTTTAATTAGTGAGAAAAGAAAATGTGCCATATCATTGCAGCATTGCAGCATCACCATGTTAATTCAGTTAGGAAAAAAATATGGTGAATCATCATTTTGTTATTTTCTTACTCAAATTTTTTTTAAAGGATATAATCATCTTTAAGTTAATTTTATTATTCTATTAAAACATCCAAAAATTATCTTTCATAGTTGATTGGTAAATGATAGGCCCTTACTAATAAAAAATCCACATAGAAAACCCAACGGTGCTCTCAGATTTCCAATCTGAGTAACTATTAATGAGTAATTAATATTTTAAAATAAATTTGAATATTTAGTTAATTTATTTACGGTAGCATCTGTTTCGGGTTTTATCCCTTGAGACCCGCGCTGACTAATCTTAAGCCACACCTAGGGTACACCCACCATACTGAATGCCAAGTTTCCTTTAGTGTTTTTATCAAGGAACCTATTTAAGAGTTATTATACTTTTTTTAGGATTCCACTCATGCTCACTATTAAATCATATCATTTTTTTTCAAACCCTTCCTTGCTCACCAGGCCTCAGAATATCACGTTGTCTCAGTTGCAGGTCTCATAATTTTCACAAAAATATTTCAAAAAACATGAAAATATGATTCATTACATTCTCCCCACCATAATCCTTTACATATCTAAAATTGAATCTAAGGGATACCCAAACAAATGAGGGTATGAGAACAAACCTGGTCACCCCACTCCCATGTGCTCTTCCGAAGATTCTTGTGCTACCACCAGTCACGTACTAAAGGAATCAACTACTGACAGAGGGTCCTCTCCTACTGATCCTTTATTTCCTTTACTAGGATGCAAATAAAGCATCCAAATAAAAAAACAATCGCCTATAGGTTTCCATGGAGTCGATATATCGCCTTCATCTAGAGGGATAACAAACTCTCTATTGAATTCTTCTCCTGAAAAGATATGAATTGATCCACATAGTGAGTTAGTAATTTTTTTACCAGATGGTACCATATCCCCAAGATATACATGATAAAATATCCATGGTTTTTATCAATATCCTTTCTCACCACCTTCATTGAACCTCAAGGAAGAAATGAGAAACCCCTTCCAAAAATAGGATCCCGACACTGTGAGTTTACAAACCATGTAACTAATTCATACATGATTTTATCATTTATATAAATAAGAAATCCAAACATCAACCTGTTTTTCCATTCATGGTGTCTTCCTTGACACCCCCATGCATATCCCGATGCATCTCACAACTATAGGTGACCACTTCTACTACTTTGCATCCTCTAAAAGGGGCGATGTTCTCCCCTCCATTTGAATATCCATCAGGGAATTCCCCATGGACAACTAGGCATGTAAATTCTCATCATTAGTATCAATGGTCAATGACTCCCTTACTCACTATAAGAGTGGGTGGTAACACCACCTGGATTAAAGTAAGCTGCAATATCTCAACCCAAAAATCATACCTGTAACGGGGTGAACTGCTATGTTGCCTCATTCAGCAAACTAAGAACTGGATCTCCTACTGATATCAACTGGTGCTAGGATTCCATTATTAGTAGTATAGACTCTCTCTAATTAATAGTATAGGAGGAACTCTAGACAAATCATCTATATCTTGTTCAAAAAAGTACTGCAAGAAGGTATAGATTTGACTCTTGTGGTATAAGTAGATGACGAACCACCCACCCATTAGGTAGCGTCACCACATCCCTGATAAAAAAGATATCGTTTCCAACTCAATATCATGGGTCGCATAGTTCTTCTCATGTGGTTTTAACTGACATTAACTATAGGCAATCACTTATTTCCTCTATGTCAAGACACTACCATGTCTGTTCCCTGTTTCATCGCAGAATACTACGTACTCGACTCATTCCTCTTGAAAACTAAATATTGGGGCACTTCTTAAACTCTATCTTAACTTCTAAAATGATTTTGAGCACAATTCTACCTACATTAATGGTTTCCCCTTTAAAATTATTGAAGTGTTCATCGACCTTTTTCTAGTTCAAAATCATTTTACATAGTCACCACATTAAAGTGTCAGTATTCCACACATAACCCCGAACACTAGGTTATTCTAAACACATCCTTTGCAAGTCCTCCACATGCGACCTTAGATCATGAAGCTCAATGAAAGACATCTAAAATACTGATACTGATATCAGAATCATCTTATGGTGTATAAAAATGCATAATCCTATCTCCCTACGGGGAGGTGAACCTAGAAACATCTTGGGGAAAGACATCATTGTACTCCACCACTACTATTGGGAACTGAAAACTCATAAAATCCACTCCCCTAAGGGTAAGTCTAGAAGAATCAAGAGTGATTAGTTTCACCATCCTATTAATGACTCTATATCGTTCTTCATGGGTTTTCTTTTTCACCATCCATAGAATAACCCATGTTCATTTTAGCGGACATACATCACCCATTTTGGCCAAAAAATTCAATCTAGATATGAACTATCGATAACCAATCCATACCAATAATGGTGTCATAATCCCACAAAATTTCTACCAAGAGGATCCAACCAAAACTCTAACCTCATGGTTCCGATCACACTATCGATATAAATGTGACTATAGAGTCTCTTCCCATAGGAATCTCCAAACATAAGAGTCTACTAAATGGATTAATCGGAAACTCTATGTCTCAAACAAGATTTGTGACCAGGAATAATTATTTTCACCTATTTATATTTATATAGAAGCTAATATTAGACACATATCATACCTTGAATCATTCATGGAGCCCTTGTTTCTTATTATTTGACCACATGCAGGTGCCCCATCCCATGTCCTCCATCTCTTGGAGCCTTGTATGGACCACATGGTGTGGTGGTGGTAACATGTGGAATTGTATACCACCTCCTCCTACTCTCCCAAATCCCCTACCACATCTTACACACTGAAGAACCATTTGTTCTATGTTTTTTATCTACATTAATGGCCCATCCACCATTTACCTATCAACAGCACTACGGCCTAGAAAATCTCTAGAGAGATTTCCCTTAATGTCACATGAAAATTATTTCCTATCTCTAGGCTGACTGGACTCCCCCTATGATACCTAGGCTACAGATCCCCTATCATTGGACCTCCTCTAAGAACATCTCACCCATCATTATCTCTGAGACTGATATCAGAATCCTACTCCTGATGTCTATACTTTTTCATTCCCACTAATGACATCTACTAGATGTATATGCTCAACCAAAGTAATTTCAACCAAAAAGGTTCTCTCTAGAACACTAGAATAAGTAGGAATGCACAGAGGAATAGGTATGGCTCAGTTGTCCCCATGAAAACCTTTCTCAAATGACCAATCCCAGATGCACTAGTCATGTATCATATACAATCAGTACCTAGAAAGTTGGTATGCCTTGATGAATACTCATATACCAACATGTCATCTTTCTGAAGCTGTAGAAGTACTTGGGAAGGCATAGCCATAATATATTATGGTGAGAGACACTTATATGATAACGGTTCTCAATATCAATCCATGGAAGAGTCACCTCATCAAAATCCAATGTAATCTAAACCCTTCCATTTCCCTATTGATCCATGTATAAGGCTCACCAATAGGTCCACTATTTGATATAATGGGTCCTGGCTAGGTGGAAAACACATTCACACCCTCAAGCTAGTCCTCATCAACCTGAAAGAATTTCTTGCATTAGAACATGTGGCGTATCTATTACCAACACTCAAGATGTGTTCTTAGCATGTAAATCTCACCCACTAGTACTATGAATACCATGGTCTACTCTATGGGTGTTGGTATATATGGTACACCACCCTGACGTTTTTTCTCTCATAAAAATCCCTATACCCATATTTTATCACCCTATGGATCATCCTCATGATCACATAGTGGAATCCTGGATGACTGTCTGCGTGAAGCATAATGAAAAAAACATGATCTTCCATGATCAATTTATTATACTTGGTGATATGACTCAAGAAGGACAAGATAAACACAACCCAATACTATATCATGCATTAAAAAGTGTTTTCCCCTGAAAGGTGTGTTTTAATTTTCCAAGTCAACAAGAATAATTTAGGGTCATACTAGATGGATTTGTCGTCCACCACACTAATAATGGATTCCGTAGACTAAAACCCGTACTTGAAACATTTTAAAAAAAATTCCCAAAATCAAACTTGAAGAATATGGGTTCTTAAGGGGGAACTGTACTCCTCTAATACCACTCTCTCACAACCCTACCCTAAGGCTCATGTTGTGACTTTCCCAAGCCCACCTCACATAATCCAGGGACTTTTGACTAGCACCGAGTAGGTATATCCCAAAAAATGTGAATAATTTTCCTATTTACCTATACAGACACACAAAACTCCAAGATCCAGATGTCATAAAGTGAAAATAGTAAGTAAATAATATTAGGTATGACAGTATCAAACTAAAGGTAAATAGGTCCAGAATACAATCCCATCAAAAAGTAAAAGTAAAAGTAAAAGCCTCTAAAACTCCTATAAATAAATCCCTACATGATTTGTAGGTACAAAGAACGTTTTTTAATACCACATAAGAATGCCTCATATGTCAGGTCACTCTATGCACCACCCATGCCTAGTCTACTAAGGACCCTATCAATGCATAAATTGTCTTCACAAGACACAACACATGCATGGAAATCTCATGTAGGGGTGAGTAAAAAAATACTCCATAGGGAACACTGAAACACTAAGTGAAAGACCGTAAAAGAAAAAACACTAAAAAGATACATTCATCTTGAAATATGTATTTGTCATCAATACATATACCAAAAAACATTCATGTATAATTGTAAATGATTCGAAGACTCAAGGTCTCATCCACTACCAACCACATGGTCCCGTATATAGCATGATTGATCCTGAGATCTCAATCCTTGAGCTATCATATAGAAATAACAAAAAAATAGTCTAAAAAATCACCTGAGACCAAAGTTGGTCTCGGTATATCACAATGTTTCTCTGAGATACCTTGTCTCAATAAGATAATGAGCCTTGATATCATAGCTAATAGAGCCAGTAGAGTCTGGTCATATAGGTACATGTTTATGGAAGTAATATACTTGGGAATGTCCATGAATATTCAAATATTATAATATATACTATCTATATAAGAGACTCATACAACATCTTCATTGGATTCTTAATCCACGTCTTCGAAAGAGACCTACATTGCATCTTCATTGGAGACCTACTCCGCAACATTTTAAGAGACCTACTCTATGTCTTCGTAGGAGACCTTCTCCATGTATTCCAAGGATACCTACAACATGACTTCTTAGAATACCTAATCTTTTTTTTCTTTGGAGACATACTCCATGTATGTCATTATTCGTGGGAGACTTACTCTATGTAGTTCACAACAATAGGATTCGACTATTAGCGCTCTAATTACAAGGACACGAACAATTTAAGACAAAGAGGTTATAATCAAACCACAATAAAAACTCGTGTATGGTATCTGAAAAGTTCCACTTCCTCTTTAGGGTCTCAACACTACAAACAGAATGTCAAATAGACATACTGTTTTAATGTTACATACATTTTAGTAAAAAGAGGCTTGGTTGGGTCCAGGTTTAGTCTGACCCGGCCAGATCAACCCAACCCGACTGACATGTGGGGCTCATCACCGCTTGGCATGGACAAGCATGTTCTACAGTCCTGGCCAATAATTGGCCCAGTCCACTCGATCAGGGTGGTTCGATCCACCCGAACGTGTCCCAGCTTGCCGCACCCCTCCATGACCCATGTGGTCACATGAGCACGTTCTAGTAGGAACCCCAACCAACATGGCCATACTGCATTGTGTGGCTTGTCTATGAGATCGGAGCACACTTGTGGATCCATCATAGGTTTTCCATATGACACAACTCCGATGAGCCGTGCTCTTCCTTATGTTCCCATGGCTACTGCAACCGTGGGTTTCTATTGTTGGCCTTTGAGTTCACAGCCTCCTACCCCCTCCACCCACAGGCCCCTATTGTGGGTCGTCCCGCTAGACCACAGGATGAAACCACCATCAGCTGCTTGTCGGTGGATCATCACTCACCACCACATCTACATGCGGCCACTTACATTGGTGGTGACCAATTCTACGGGCCACTAGTTTCACTCTAGTGCTTCGATTCTGGATTCAAATAATGTTATGTGATCCTTGGGTCACCACCTTCACTACCATGTGTTCCAAATCATCTTGTCATTATTCTAAGGGTCTGACCATATTCTGAACCTCCACTAAAATCACACTACAACCACGAGGGTCCTTTGACGAAGAATGAAAGAATAGGGAAGAGATAAATATGAAGAAGAACACCCATATAATGGTATATGGACTTATTTGTGTTGGCCTTGGTCCATTCATGTTAGTAGGATTATGACAAAGAATAATCATTATTATATTCCCTTATATCCCATAGTTTATCCATCCCACAAGGATGATTTTACTGCAAATCAATTTTTTTATGGGATAGTATATGTTGGTCATTGGGATCATGAATGGATAATGAAAATACCAATAATAAATAAACCACTACCTCGAGTTTTGGATCTATCATTGGTGAAAAATGGGGTTGTGCCGTAATTTTTTGTCGATCGTTGATTGGTGATCCATGAACCACTGGCGTTAATCAATTCTCATCCTCTAACAGGAGGGAACCACCAATCTATTTCTCCATAATTTCAATGGAATTCCAGGGTTATACATTAACCATTAATAACTATTTCATTTTGGAGAAAAGAAAACATGTCGTCCCATTGTATGTTTTAATTATTTCCACACTGTTTCATTTAAGAAATGAAATGGACTGACACATCGCTGCATTGATGTGTCACTTCAAAATGTCTTTAAACAATAAACTTCTTTTTGTTTATTTTATTTTTCTTTTATAACAATCAAAAATTAACATCGGAAGTCGACCCACACGGGTCGATTTTAAGCTCCACCTATGGAAAACATCAAATTATGAACTCAATATTGGTCTCAAATTTTCCATCTGAGTAACATTAAATGATTTATTAATATATTAATATAAAATTATTTTAATTCAATAATTTATTTACAATTATGTATATTTTTGGTTTTGTCACTAGATACCCATAACGACTAATAAAATTTCGTGGCTAGGGTAAATTTTCTATCTTGAATGCTACGGTGCACTCAGATTTCTAATCCAGGCACCCATTTAAGATTTATTCCCCTATTTTAGGACACAAATCATGTGTTCTAATAAATCATAACATTTTGTGTTGAACAATTCCTATAACATCAGACCTCTGAATCGCATGATATCTCATCTTCTGTTCTCAAAATTAACCCAAAAAATTTCTACAAATAAAACTGAGAAAATTTGAGTCATTACATGAAGGAAAAGGATAATGGGCATGTCTGAATATTTATAATGATAATAAGTTAGATAAACATAACTAACTGAAACCAGCGGTTCAAAAGAGGCCCACTATAGAAAACCATGTCCACCACCACTGTGATGATCCTTCCACTTTATTTGTTTTCCTAGTGCACCACTGAAGAAGCCACTAGGTGTAAGAGAATGGGTAAAATATACAACCACTACTTCATTTATTAGTTCTTCCATCGTATCCTTTTACAATATATCTACATAGGTCAAAATTATCAACATAAATACTGATGAATAGATATATGGTTTACCACACTATAGGTAATTCTATGCTTTAAATAGGTCATTCTTTACTACCTATGCTACAAAATGAACTAAGTCAGCAAACTGATTCTTGTAGGCCAACACACATCACTCTCCCTTTTGTAAAGAGTGGAACACCATTGAATTTTCAATTATAATAGACTTTGGAAGAACTGTAGTATGAAGAGAGTCTTAAAATGATTATAGTCCCATCCTACATGCCTCTCCACCAATACAATTGAATCCCACTACTTCATGCTCGGAACCTCATGTCTGGATGTTACGCACCTAATCATTCATATTCAGAGATATATCTAGCATGTTAAAGTTCTGATAAGTATGGGGACACAAGTCCTCCACCTCTTGAGTTTAATTCATACATTAAAGGATGGTGGCTTCTTGATCATGAACTTCTTTGATTGATCACAGTCGCCTACAGCTCGTGGATCTACCTAAAAAATAGATTTCTGATCTTGTGGTATATTAGGATATATAAAGAAAATTTCCTACATGGTAGCCTTGATAAATTTATGATCCATCATAGGATTCCTTTAGGATTATCAGTAGTTCCCTCTTAAGGAACTGAAAAAACCCAAAACCAAGGCATACTACTTCACAACAGAATAAAAGAGACAATTATAAAACAAAAAAATCTCAGTTAAAACTAAATAAAATAAGAAAAAAATTGAGATTAACTTCATGGAATAAAAATAGTCAACAAACATACAAACATACCATTATAACATGAGACTCATCAGAGATATATTAGTCTAGGAACTCACCATAATATGTCTGTGATGTCCTAAAAATATTATCTCTAGTCTAACAAACATCCCAAGATAGGGACTATTGTGGATAGGTTTCCATTGATACCAATTTTTTTTTTAAAATGACTAAAATACACTATTAAACTGGTACCGAACCTGATCTTCTTCATAATAGAGGATCATTCATGGTTCACATGAAATGGTTAATAGAACCGTGGGAATCAAACCATAATCAGAGGGAAAAATTTCCCACAACATGATTCAATAACGTGGAACATATATTAAACAGAGAAAATGATGGAAATGATAAATATTTTTCATAATTAAAAACAAATAGTGGAAACCAAACCACTCAATAGTATAAACATTCTCCATGTATTTTTCCAACACAAAAAGACTGCCAAAAAATGAAAACCAACAACTCTATGTGACAACATTGTTATACTCATACCATCTCACAACTAGAAACCTAGCTCAACTGATAGAAATCCTTACTACCTCACTACAGACCCCTGCATCTATGTGCATTGAAAGGGATACAATTGTCATTGTGTCGTTGACGGGGTACAAAGGGTGTGAGCTAAAAACATAGTAGTATCCCACCAATGTGTTCCATATTTAGTCACGAAACAATAATCAATGTATTCTTAACATTAAAAAAAAGTCATGATAATAGTTTAGTATTTTTTTATATCATAATCATGGAAAAATAGTTTAATTTCACCGTTTCATCATTTTCAAATAATGTATGTAAATAAATTTCATAGAACTTTATATACATTTGTGAAAATAGATATATCAATTCAAACCATAGAATGCATTATATATCATATAAAATCCATGGATGTATAATAAAAATAGTTCTAACCAAAAGTAGCTGAAATGGGAGAAGAAGAACAGATAATGTCACACAAAGGGAAACACTAGCTCATGATTTTGAGGACAATCGAACCTAACATAGACACTAACATCACATCAAGCCACTATACATATACATCTATCTTGAGAGTAGAGGAGCACCCAAATATGTTAACACCATAGAAATTTTAACAACTCCCTTGAAAAATAGTCCTAGGAAGAAAAGGAAATCCCCATGAAAAAAACCCCAATGGTGGATTCTAAAAATTAATATACCTTCTAATGAATTAGCTAATGATTTCCATGTGATCTATTTTACAAACTAGTTCATCAAACCATTTTAATAAAACAATGATTTAAAATCCATTTCATAATTCATTGAATACCCTACTCATTTTAAAAAAATGGGGAAAACATCATTTATAAAACCCAATATCCATACTCACAATTTAATTTAGTCATATCATTATATTGTATTTAATAAAACTATTTATAAAAAACATGTAATATGAATTTCATCAACACATGTTGTAGATGGAACCACATATTTCAAAACATAGGTCACACATAACCCTAATGGAATCCACCGACAAGTAAGAACACCCAACCACAAATGTGGCCTAAGAACCAACCCTAACATCTCAAAATTGATTAAATTAAAAAAAAGGGTTGACAAAAAAGAGTAAAAAACAACATACATAATGAACGTGCATCTTTCATACCAAAAATAACAATGAAATGGTCCCTAGAACAAGATCACATTATAGATTTTCAAGGGAAACCAAGGAAACCTCACAACATTTCCACAAAACAAATAATGTAATGAAGATGTGCTACAACGATCAAAGGAAACATATAATCCGAATGGATTACTCACATGGAGACAGATAACCCAACATTAATAGTGTTAAATCATTGAAAAAATCTATCCTAATCAAACAAAGGATCTCAAAATCACTGGAGAAGATCCATTCGTCAAGAGGAGAGAGAGAAGTGTAATAATAAACAAACATTCAGCAATTTCATCACACAAAATATAAATCTATGACATGTACATGGAATGTAATCAATTTATATGATGGGTAATCCTTATGACTCAGATATGCCAAAAATATTGTCACGTTTTTTAAAAACCCAATATCTTAATATTAAATGTGGTTTAACCCTTAAACGGTGTGTAATAACTAAAATTATGTAATTATCTCAGGGAATGATCTTGGAAACAATTACACATTTTTAACTCCCACTATGTGTCTTGTAAATTTCTATTTAATAGTGAATATTGTGGATTGTTACATGAAAATTCAAAAACAACTCATGTGTCCTCCAAACTCTGGGAGAACCCCAAAAATACATTAACACATTTATACCCAGTATCCATTAATTAAAAAAAATATACATGCCTAAATTAGTTTCCTTTTATATTTAAGTGTTCTCTATATTTGGTAGTCCCAAGACATACCCAAATAAAGTGGAAAAAATAAAAGAGGTGGAAATTCCTGAAAGAAGGTAACAAAATGTTACACTATTAGAGTATTATACTATGATATGAATTTAGTGGTGAAGGGGATTGAATTGAAACATGAATAATTTCGTAAACACTATTTTAAGCATATATTTATATGTTAGAATTTTATAAATAATTTTATATTGTTGATTTATTAATCAAATCCTTATTTTACATAAGAAAGGATGAATAAAAGTGGAAAACAATGAGAGTCATAAACGCATTCCAAAAAAAGAATATGACACCCTCACGAGTGTGCATAAACTATATAAATTTGAATTTATGAAACATGTATGATCATTTACCATGAGCCATTTTTATTAAATTCTAGATACATTGAAATGAAATTAATTCTAATATTTCTTGAATTAATACATATGGTATAACCAATAGGATATAACACATAATGAAAAGGTACAAACTTAAATAACATGACCATGTAGAAAAAATTATTATAAAATAATTCAATTTTAATTGTGTGGATCCTCTATATATTTTATGTTATTTATAATGTAAATATTATCATATTTGGTTGTAAGGGTTATTGGGATTTTAAAGGATGATCGCTATAACTTTGGAGTAAACTCCCAATAGTGATTATAGAATTTATCAATTGTTTTATATAAATTATGGACATAAATTTGATATTAAATTGGGATAAATACCATTTTCTAATGTATGAAGGGATTGAGGTTATTCAGAACAATTCTATATAATGGATTTGAGTAGATATATCAATGGTATATGTGACATAAAATATACTACCACCCATAGTGACAAATGTATGAATTTTCATAATACATGATAGATCTAATAGAATTTTCATGTAGTACTTTTCAAATATTTACAATAGTATGTTATCAATGAATGAAAGTGATTCCTAATTAAATTATGATTGACAATGTGTAGAAGAATTTAAATTACTCATGGTGAATTTTATTTTATAATCATATTATAACATCACTAAACTGAATCATTACATTTAATTTTATATGTGATGCTTGTGACTTATCAACTAGAATTGAATATGTATAATTAAGTGTGTATAGTATAATGTCATCTACAAGATAATAAAACTATAAATTGGAGTCAGCTAAATTATGAAACCATACAGATAGATATGCTTGCTATTTTTCATTACATGTAAAATATTATACCATATCTAGTTAGTTGACAAAAATTTCTATTCAATTATGTTAATTTCCTTCACCAAATTCAATGAGATACGGTGGATTTTATATAATATCATAATGATACTACATTATATTATTTTCCCATGATCATGTTTCAATTTCCCTAAAGATACTAGATATATAATCGTTACATTAGAAATGATATTTTATTTAATATGAGTATAAATCATTATACTATAATGCGATGCATAGTGAAAATCATAGATATAATTCCTCTTACTTAACATGGGAAATGGAAATCACAAGATATTTTTGAGATAATATTTTTAGTAAGTGATATTGTATAGTGGAAGAATACATGGCTTAATAATGTAATAACAAATATAGAAGGAATATAAAAAACAAATGATGTTATATCAATGAACAGCCAATAAAAAAATAATAAATGGATGATAATGGAAATAAATAATAAAAAGGGAAAAATAAATGATCGGTAATGATATAAATAATGTAAATGAACATTGTTATACATATTAGACATATAGTTTAGGCCCTGTTCAATGAAATCATACATAAAGGGCTTGGAAAATCCCATTACCCTTTCATAGTTTCCCCATGAGTACTACCTACGCATTAAGGGGAAATATAGTTTTAGTAAGAACCATTCAAATTGTATTCCAATTCATTTAATAATATACTAAAAGTGTATAGGAAATCCAAGGCCTAATGATCCATAATTAATGATATTGAAATAAATAGCATAATTTCTGGATGATGATTATCTTATATCATTTCCCCATATAGAATAAAATAATATGGGGAATGAAAATATATCAACCATTTTAATGAATTAAAAATTATGTATAAATTAATTACATTAAAATATATCAAGTATAATTAGGGATATATAATGTTTAATAATCATACTATATACTTCCAATCAAACCCAAATTGGTTCATTAATGTCATATATATTATTATATAAGTCTTTTGGCTGAAACATATATTTTTAGGACCATTATATCAATTAAAAATATAATATTTGTTTTAAAAACTATTTTATGTCAATTTTGACACTATTTGGTATTTTTTTTTAAATAATAATAGCAGGATTACTCCAAAAAAAATATTTAATCAATCCTAACATGTAATATCCACCTATAAAATTCGTGGATGTCATTAAAATGTTGAAATTATAATTATTTTAATAATTATAATACCATTTATTTGATTCTTTCATTAATAAGGTAATTACTGCATCATCATTGTGTCATTAATAAATTAAATTATTTAATCTCTAAGAATTATAAGTAAAATACAATTATGTGGTAAATCTTTGTAGCTTTTTAATTAATATTTATAGTCGTATTTATCTTCTGTGTAACCCTATATTAAAAATGTTTTAGTTATTAAACTTCAATTTTAACTCTTTTAACTCTTCGTTGAATTAAATAATAATAAATGTCCTAATCTAATCCAAGTGGACCTAAATGATAATATTCTATTCCTTAGGTTGCTTTTGGTCGAGATACATTTGTCCAATAGAATTAGTACATATGTTAGGGTAATAATAATATCATTTTAACCTTAATTACCAAATTTACTTTTAACCGTGGTAAATAAAAGTAAAAAGTTACTATTCACTAAAAATTATTTTTATTTTATTGAACTGAATTTTACTCTTTTATATTAACCATGTCTCTCAGATTTTCGAAATTCCACTCACAGAAGTGGTAAAATTATGATAAATGCGCGTTTGTAAATTCTCCTAGGAGGTGGGTAAAAGACGGTGAGAAGTTCTATAAACTTATTATATACTTAAATTTATTATAAATCTAATCCAATTAATTACATTAAAATTATATAAGTATTATGTGTCTTTTTTGACCTAAAATAAATTTAAATAAAATAAATAATTATTTAAATAAAAATTTTGTTTTAAACGATTACTCAATGTTTTTTCACTATTCATAAAAAATTGAACGTTTTCCGAAAACTACAAAAAATTCACCCTAAGATAATTTTGATATTACAAATCCAAATATGAAGTATATTTTACCAAATTAAAATCATAGAAGTTTTATTTATTAATTTAAAGTTAATTCTCGTTGTCAAAATAAGGAGAGTGTTTTTTTAGAAAGAGTAATTATCAAAAGATTGACACTTGTTTATGTATAATTTCAATGTGAAATTAATTCCAATGACCAACATTGGATTAAAGGGTAAAATTATAATCCACTTATACTTCCAAAACATTAAAATGTATAATTCCACACTATAAATAATTTTGATTAAAAAAGTTTTTTTCACCTAAAATATAGTATTTTTCACTATTCACCGAAATATGAAAGTTATCAGAAAAACACCAAAAAATTATTGAAACTAAATTCTTATGTCTAGATTATAAAGAAGAAGTTTATTTTGTCAAATTAAATATAAAAAAGTTTCAAATATTGGATTTAAAAATGGTTTTCCATTAAAAGGCTGTAAAATTTCATATTTTCTAAAAAAATAATTCTTTTATCTAAAAAATGTATTTGTTCTTCCATTATGTCTAAGAAACTCATAATATTGATTCTAAAATTATAAGTATTATATAATGATCAAAATTATGTTAATTCTATTCCTAACTACTTTTGAACGGCTAGTTTGGTAAGTTGTGGTGCGCTTGAACTCGATGTTGCGTGTAGTGCATGTTATTGAATTAAATTGAAGAAATAACGTACTTTGAAATCTTGGGATGTTATAATCTGAACCGTATTGAATTGGTTGACCCTTTTGTTAACCCTTTTTATCATTAACTATTGTAACACATTTGTTAACCATTCAGGGTTTTGTTATTAATTTTAATGTGAAATGTGACTCAAAAAGGTTCCATGGATGACATTTTAGACAACTTACCATCCATATTTTAGTATTTAAATATTTATCACACTTTGAAATCATTTATTATAATATTAGTTAACAGAATATATCATTAAAGTCATTTTTTGGACTATTTTTTTAATTTGAATTTAATTTAGTCAAGATAACCATTGATTTATAAAATAAATTTAATTACAATAATTTATACTTTATTATTAACCTTAAAAATATATAAACCATATAATCAAACTAACTAATATATATATTTTTTTTAAAATCATTTACTAGATTTTTTATACTATTTTCACAAGCATAGAGTGAATGTTGCCTAAGCATTTAAAGTAATTATGCAATCATCATAAATTAAAAATAAAATACCTTCATGAAAATTATTTATTTATTTTCAAACTAAACTTTTATATGGATTCATAACATCTTTTCCTCCCTAAGAAAACATATATGTTAAATTAAATCCATGAGAGTATCATTTAGTATTTATTCATTTCTTAATATAATATAGGGGTTATAATCTAAGGAATCTTTCCCAAAACTACCATATTTTCATATATAGGTGGTTTTGGTAAACAAAACTCATAAAATTGGATAAATTTAATTTCTATAAAGATTATAATTCCTTACCCAATATTTTTAACCCATTTTACCTTTTTTCCAGTTGTATAGGTGAAAAATCCTTACCGTGGCCACTATTCATAATGAACAAAAAAAATAGGGGCCTATTTAAAAAATTTGATCCTCTTGATAAATATTATGGATGAACATTTTAAGGATTATATTTGACAAGTGGAATAAATTAATTTCAATGTCAATTCATAAAATGTAAGCAAAAATGGTTTTTAGAAAAAATCATTTTTAGCCAAAATATGAACTTATTCAAAAAAATATAGTATAATACTTAATATTAGGTAATTAATTTGATTATTTATAACATAACGATGTTTATTTTTAATTATATTAAAATTAATAACATAATGGAACTTTTAAATTACAAGATTTAATAAAAAGAAATATTTGTTCTATAAAAACCTTATTTTTGACTATTCACTTATAAAGAAATCATGTCGGAAAAAAATATAAACCAATGATAATATGTAAATGTTTATTTATAAAATAATATTCATTTAAATAAATAAAATTTATAAAAAGTGTATAAATTAATTATATTTATTTTCAAAAAAATGGATTGAATACCATTTTTGAAGAAAAATATACTTTTGAAGTATTAAATGACTTTACTAAAAATGGTGTACATAATTATTTTGAATTTATCATTACATTTTTTATTATTTAAAACCTATATAACTATTTTTTATAATGAATTTATTACCATTAATACATTAGGGGTTAGTGGTTAGGTAATAACAATTACATTTAAATATCAATATTTTTTATAAGATATTACATTCTTTTGAATCTCAGTGTTTTGTGTTAATAAAGATATTGAGTATAATATTATTTTAAACTAAGTTTTTGTGTTATTACATTTCCCCCCCCCCCCATTAAAAAATGTTTTCCCTAACAATTTTTTTCTTAGTAATGTACATATCAATATATTAAAATAACTATATTGATAATACATATTATAAAAATGGAAAATAAATCTTCTATTTAAAAGGTAAAGTGAGAAACATAAAGGTTGCCTTAAAAATCATATAATCATGTTCCCATATAAGGATAAAATTAGATAAAATTAAAAATATATACATTGTGGTTAAATATAATTCTCAATGACTAATGTAGATTAATAGATAACAATATCATGATAATATTAATTACTACAAAACCCTATATTGGTGCGGGGTGAAAATGACCATTAATTATTTATAAAGAACTATAAAAATAAAAACAATTTCATTTTAAGGTCATTTTTCCTTGATTTTGGTAATTATATTACCATGGAATATGTGAAAAAAAAAACTTGATTTCCTCAAATCCATAAACCCAATTTCATCCATTGGTTACATGATTCAATTAGTTCCCACTTCTTTTGATCCCATATTCCAATGATGAATGAACAATGTGATTTTTTTCCATGGGTAACGTAGTAAAATAAAATTATAGTAGATTATAATATCTATAAAAGTTTGGAAAGTTATTCCCCATATCTCTATTCAGTTAATAACACCAAAAATGGTTACTACTTGTTATGATAACTAATATGAATAAATTCTCATTTGAAAAATTAATCTCAATGATTTCAATAATAATACCAAAATATATTCTTAGATACTTTAAAAAATTACTTAATTATAAAAATCCTCTATGAATGCAGATCAAATATTCAAAAAAATGAAGTTTGAAAAAAAAGGAGATTATAAATTTTACAAAATAAACATAAATTGTTTCTCCAAATAATATAATATAGATCGTAATGTATTATAATAAACACATGAATACCTTGATCATATAAACTCCTAAAACCTGATAATCATTTCCGAAAATTACTTAAAAATTAATAAAACATCAATGAAAACAAATATTCTTCCAAAAAATCGCTCTATATAACATATTCCATGAATTAAAAAACTAAACGAAATTCAAAAATCACATCTCTATAAAATCAATTAACAATTTCAAGGTCACTAATACTATCCAATTTCATTTATCAATGTCCATAAAATATTTTCCCCACCCAACCACCATTATCTATTAATCAAACACATATTAACCCTAAAAATTAATTATCAGTTAATCATGTTTCCATATACTTCTAGAATATTTCCTTTCCAAAAAAAAAACTTTTTTCATGTTTATTGATATCAATTATAATATGTATTCAAATTCATAAATAATAACTAATGATGAAAAAAATCCTTGGATGATTAATATTAATCATATCTTTTATAACACACCATAATATCATTTAAAAATTTCATAATTCTCTAAAAAAAATTTATTAAAACATTAATCATTCTATTTTTTATATAAAACATTAAAAATAATTTACCATCAGGTTCCATAATTATTCCATATTAAAATGTGAAATTTGAATCATTTCATAATAATTATAATTCTAAATCTAGTAATGTTTATTTATTTTAACAAAAGTAATATTATAACAATTTATAAAATTCATATACTGTTTGTCGTTTCTTTATCATTAATAGTTAATCCTTTAACCAGACAACCTTTTTGATCCCCTTCATAAACATTCTTCCCAAGAAACAAATTTGTATAATTCCCACACATTTGTCATTAAAAACATTTTATCATAAGTGATACCTTGTGAAAACCATTATTCCCATTCATTTGATTAACTAAACATTTCATTTTCCCCCTCATCATTATAACTCTTTATTACATTGTTTTCCACTAATAAAACATTTTCGAATTACTTTAATACATTTCCCTGTATACTTATTCATGGGTTGGTATGCATTCTTCATTGGAATCAAGAGTGGGGAAAGAAAATACCATGAATAAATAATCCAACTTTCTCAAGGTTTTGATATGTTGTTGGTGATGAACAGAGTTAGGCCACCATCATTCTTCAATCCTCAATCCTTGATTTATTATCCTCGATTTTTCGGTGTTCATCATTTGTTTTTCACCAATAGGAGGGAACATCCAACACCTTTCTCCAAAGGTTCCCTAGAATTATAGGGTAATACACTAGCCTTGAATTCCTTTTTAATTAGTGAGAAAAGAAAATGTGCCATATCATTGCAGCATTGCAGCATCACCATGTTAATTCAGTTAGGAAAAAAATATGGTGAATCATCATTTTGTTATTTTCTTACTCAATTTTTTTTTAAAGGATATAATCATCTTTAAGTTAATTTTATTATTCTATTAAAACATCCAAAAATTATCATTCATAGTTGATTGGTAAATGATAGGCCCTTACCAATAAAAAATCCACATAGAAAACCCAACGGTGCTCTCAGATTTCCAATCTGAGTAACTATTAATGAGTAATTAATATTTTAAAATAAATTTAATTATTTAGTTAATTTATTTACGGTAGCATCCGTTTCGGGTTTTATCCCTTGAGACCCGCGCTGACTAATCTTAAGCCACACCTAGGGTACACCCACCATACTGAATGCCAAGTTTCCTTTAGTGTTTTTATCAAGGAACCTATTTAAGAGTTATTATACTTTTTTTAGGATTCCACTCATGCTCGCTATTAAAGCATATCATTTTTTTTCCAAACCCTTCCTTGCTCACCAGGCCTCAGAATATCACGTTGTCTCAGTTGCAGGTCTCATAATTTTCACAAAAATATTTCAAAAAACATGAAAATATGATTCATTACATTCTTCCCACCATAATCCTTTACATATCTAAAATTGAATCTAAGGGATACCCAAACAAATGAGGGTATGAGAACAAACCTGGTCACCCCACTCCCTTGTGCTCTTCCGAAGATTCTTGTGCTACCACCAGTCACGTACTAAAGGAATCAACTACTGACAGAGGGTCCTCTCCTACTGATCCTTTATTTCCTTTACTAGGATGCAAATAAAGCATCCAAATAAAAAAACAATCGCCTATAGGTTTCCATGGAGTCGATATATCGCCTTCATCTAGAGGGATAACAAACTCTCTATTGAATTCTTCTCCTGAAAAGATATGAATTGATCCACATAGTGAGTTAGTAATTTTTTTACCAGATGGTACCATATCCCCTAGATATACATGATAAAATATCCATGGTTTTTATCAATATCCTTTCTCACCACCTTCATTGAACCTCAAGGAAGAAATGAGAAACCCCTTCCAAAAATAGGATCCCGACACTGTGAGTTTACAGACCATGTAACTAATTCATACATGATTTTATCATTTATATAAATAAGAAATCCAAACATCAACCTGTTTTTCCATTCATGGTGTCTTCCTTGACACCCCCATGCATATCCCGATGCATCTCACAACTATAGGTGACCACTTCTACTACTTTGCATCCTCTAAAAGGGGAGATGTTCTCCCCTCCATTTGAATATCCATCAGGGAATTCCCCATGGACAACTAGGCATGTAAATTCTCATCATTAGTATCAACGATCAATGACTCCCTTACTCACTATAAGAGTGGGTGGTAACACCACCTGGATTAAAGTAAGCTGCATTATCTCAACCCAAAAATCATACCTGTAACGGGGTGAACTGCTATGTTGCCTCATTCAGCAAACTAAGAACTGGATCTCCTACTGATATCAACTGGTTCTAGGATTCCATTAGTAGTAGTATAGACTCTCTCTAATTAATATTATAGGAGGAACTCTAGACAAATCCTCTATATCTTGTTCAAAAAAGTACTGCAAGAAGGTATAGATTTCACTCTTGTGGTATAAGTAGATGACGAACCACCCACCCATTAGGTAGCGTCACCACATCCCTGATAAAAAAGATATCGTTTCCAACTCAATATCATGGGTCGCATAGTTCTTCTCATGTGGTTTTAACTGACATTAACTATAGGCAATCACTTATTTCCTCTTTGTCAAGACACTACCATGTCTGTTCCCTGTTTCATCGCAGAATACTACGTACTCGACTCATTCCTCTTGAAAACTAAATATTGGTGCACTTCTTAAACTATATCTTAACTTCTAAAATGATTTTGAGCACAATTATACCTACATTAATGGTTTCCCCTTTAAAATTATTGAAGTGTTCATCGACCTTTTTCTAGTTCAAAATAATTTTACATAGTCACCACATTAAAGTGTCAGTATTCCACACATAACCCCGAACATTAGGTTATTCTAAACACATCCTTTGCAAGTCCTCCACATGCGACCATAGATCATGAAGCTCAATGAAAGACATCTAAAATACTGATACTGATATCAGAATCATCTTATGGTGTATAAAAATGCATAATCCTATCTCCCTACGGGGAGGTGAACCTAGAAACATCTTGGGGAAAGACATCATTGTACTCCACCACGACTATTGGGAACTGAAAACTCATAAAATCCACTCCCCTAAGGGTAAGTCTAGAAGAATCAAGAGTGATTAGTTTCAACATCCTATTAATGACTCTATATCGTTCTTCATGGGTTTTCTTTTTCACCATCCATAGAATAACCCATGTTCATTTTAGCGGACATACATCACCCATTTTGGCCAAAAAATTCAATCTAGATATGAACTATCGATAACCAATCCATACCAATAATGGTGTCATAATCCCACAAAATTTCTACCAAGAGGATCCAACCAAAACTCTAACCTCATGGTTCCGATCACACTATCGATATAAATGTGACTATAGAGTCTCTTCCCATAGGAATCTCCAAACATAAGAGTCTACTAAATGGATTAATCGGAAACTCTATGTCTCAAACAAGATTTGTGACCAGGAATAATTATTTTCACCTATTTATATTTATATAGAAGCTAATATTAGACACATATCATACCTTGAATCATTCATGGAGACCTTGTTTCTTATTATTTGACCACATGCAGGTGCCCCATCCCATGTCCTCCATCTCTTGGAGCCTCGTATGGACCACATTGTGTAGTGGTGGTAACATGTGGAATTGTATACCACCTCCTCCTACTCTCCCAAATCCCCTACCACATCTTACACACTGAAGAACCATTTGTTCTATGTTTTTTATCTACATTAATGGCCCATCCACCATTTACCTATCAACAGCACTACGGCCTAGA
Source organism: Viscum album (assembly GCA_963277665.1). Classification (NCBI taxonomy): domain Eukaryota; kingdom Viridiplantae; phylum Streptophyta; class Magnoliopsida; order Santalales; family Viscaceae; genus Viscum; species Viscum album. The sequence goes on along the minus strand of OY728128.1, from coordinate 406,011,579 downwards.
AAATCTCTAGAGAGATGTCCCTTAATGTCACATGAAAATTATTTCCTATCTCTAGGCTGACTGGACTCCCCCTATGATACCTTGGCTACAGATCCCCTATCATTGGACCTCCTCTAAGAACATCTCACCGATCATTATCTCTGAGACTGATATCAGAATCCTACTCCTGATGTATATACTTTTTCATTCCCACTAATGACATCTACTAGATGTATATGCTCAACCAAAGTAATTTCAACCAAAAAGGTTCTCTCTAGAACACTAGAATAAGTAGGAATGCACAGAGGAATAGGTATGGCTCAATTGTCCCCATGAAAACATTTCTCAAATGACCAATCCCAGATGCACTAGTCATGTATCATATACAATCAGTACCTAGAAAGTTGGTATGCCTTGATGAATACTCATATACCAACATGTCATCTTTCTGAAGCTGTAGAAGTACTTGGGAAGGCATAGCCATAATATTTGATGGTGAGAGACACTTATATGATAACGGTTCTCAATATCAATCCATGGAAGAGTCACCTCATCAAAATCCAATGTAATCTAAACCCTTCCATTTCCTTATTGATCCATGTATAAGGCTCACCAATAGGTCCACTATTTGATCTAATGGGTCCTGGCTAGGTGGAAAACACATTCACACCCTCAAGCTAGTCCTCATCAACCTGAAAGAATTTCTTGCATTAGAACATGTGGCGTATCTATTACCAACACTCAAGAAGTGTTCTTAGCATGTACATCTCACCCACTAGTACTATGAATACCATGGTCTACTCTATGGGTGTTGGTATATATGGTACACCACCCTGACGTTTTTTCTCTCATAAAAATCCCTATACCCATATTTTATCACCCTATGGATCATCCTCATGATCACATAGTGGAATCCTGGATGACTGTCTGCGTGAAGCATAATGAAAAAAACATGATCTTCCATGATCAATTTATTATACTTGGTGATATGACTCAAGAAGGAAAAGATAAACACAACCCAATACTATATCATGCATTAAAAAGTGTTTTCCCCTGAAACTAGTGTTTTAATTTTCCAAGTCAACAAGAATAATTTAGGGTCATACTAGATGGATTTGTCGTCCACCACACTAATAATGGATTCCGTAGACTAAAACCCGTACTTGAAACATTTTAAAAAAAATTCCCAAAATCAAACTTGAAGAATATGGGTTCTTAAGGGGGAACTGTCCTCCTCTAATACCACTCTCTCACAACCCAACCCTAAGGCTCATGTTGTGACTTTCCCAAGCCCACCTCACATAATCCAGGGACTTTTGACTAGCACCGAGTAGGTATATCCCAAAAAATGTGAATAATTTTCCTATTTACCTATACAGACACACAAAACTCCAAGATCCAGATGTCATAAAGTGAAAATAGTAAGTAAATAATATTAGGTATGACAGTATCAAACTAAAGGTAAATAGGTCCAGAATACAATCCCATCAAAAAGTAAAAGTAAAAGTAAAAGCCTCTAAAACTCCTATAAATAAATCCCTACATGATTTGTAGGTACAAAAAACGTTTTTTAATACCACATAAGAATGCCTCATATGTCAGGTCACTCTATGCACCACCCATGCCTAGTCTACTAAGGACCCTATCAATGCATAAATTGTCTTCACAAGACACAACACATGCATGAAAATCTCATGTAGGGGTGAGTAAAAAAATACTCCATAGGGAACACTGAAACACTAAGTGAAAGACCGCAAAAGAAAAAACACTAAAAAGATACATTCATCTTGAAATATGTATTTTTCATCAATACATATACCAAAAAACATTCATGTATAATTGTAAATGATTCGAAGACTCAAGGTCTCATCCACTGCCAACCACATGGTCCCGTATATAGCATGATTGATCCTGAGATCTCAATCCTTGAGCTATCATATAGTAATAACAAAAAAATAGTCTAAAAAATCACCTGAGACCAAAGTTGGTCTCGGTATATCACAATGTTTCTCTGAGATACCTTTTCTCAATAAGATAATGAGCCTTGATATCATAGCTAATAGAGCCACTAGAGTCTGGTCATATAGGTACATGTTTATGGAAGTAATATACTTGGGAATGTCCATGAATATTCAAATATTATAATATATACTATCTATATAAGAGACTCATACAACATCTTCATTGGATTCTTAATCCACGTCTTCGAAAGAGACCTACATTGAATCTTCATTGGAGACCTACTCCGCAACATTTTAAGAGACATACTCTATGTCTTCGTAGGAGACCTTCTCCATGTATTCCAAGGATACCTACAACATGACTTCTTAGAATACCTAATCTATTTTTTCATTGGAGACATACTCCATGTATGTCATTATTCGTGGGAGACTTACTCTATGTAGTTCACAACAATAGGATTCGACTATTAGCGCTCTAATTACAAGGACACGAACAATTTAAGACAAAGAGGTTATAATCAAACCACAATAAAAACTCGTGTATGGTATCTGAAAAGTTCCACTTCCTCTTTAGGGTCTCAACACTACAAACAGAATGACAAATAGACATACTGTTTTAATGTTACATACATTTTAGTAAAAAGAGGGTTGGTTGGGTCCAGGTTTAGTCTGACCCGGCCAGATCAACCCAACCCGACTGACATGTGGGGCTCATCACCGCTTGGCATGGACAAGCATGTTCTACAGTCCTGGCCAATAATTGGCCCAGTCCACTCGATCAAGGTGGTTCGATCCACCCGAATGTGTCCCAGCTTGCCGCACCCCTCCATGACCCATGTGGTCACATGAGCACATTCTAGTAGGAACCCCAACCAACATGGCCATACTGCATTGTGTGGCTTGTCTGTGAGATCAGAGCACACTTGTGGATCCATCATAGGTTTTCCATATGACACAGCTCCGATGAGCCGTGCTCTTCCTTATGTTCCCATGGCTACTGCAACCGTGGGTTTCTATTGTTGGCCTTTGAGTTCACAGCCTCCTACCCCCTCCACCCACAGGACCCTATTGTGGGTCGTCCTGCTAGACCACATGATGAAACCACCATCAGCTGCTTGTCGGTGGATCATCACTCACCACCACATCTACATGCGGCCACTTACATTGGTGGTGACCAATTCTACGGGCCACTAGTTTCACTCTAGTGCTTCGATTCTGGATTCAAATAATGTTATGTGATCCTTGGGTCACCACCTTCACTACCATGTGTTCCAAATCATCTTGTCATTATTCTAAGGGTCTGACCATATTCTGAACCTCCACTAAAATCACACTACAACCACGAGGGTCCTTTGACGAAGAATGAAAGAATAGGGAAGAGATAAATACGAAGAAGAACACCCATATAATGGTATATGGACTTATTTGTGTTGGCCTTGGTCCATTCATGTTAGTAGGATTATGACAACGAATAATCATTATTATATTCCCTTATATCCCATAGTTTATCCATCCCACAAGGATGATTTTACTGCAAATCAAATTTTTTATGGGATAGTATATGTTGGTCATTGGGATCATGAATGGATAATGAAAATACCAATAATAAATAAACCACTACCTCGAGTTTTGGATCTATCATTGGTGAAAAATGGGGTTGTGCCGTAATTTTTTGTCGATCGTTGATTGGTGATCCATGAACCACTGGCGTTCATCAATTCTCATCCTCTAACAGGAGGGAACCACCAATCTATTTCTCCATAATTTCAATGGAATTCCAGGGTTGTACATTAACCATTAATAACTATTTCATTTTGGAGAAAAGAAAACATGTCGTCCCATTGTATGTTTTAATTATTTCCACACTGTTTCATTTAAGAAATGAAATGGACTGACACATCGCTGCATTGATGTGTCACTTCAAAATGTCTTTAAACAATAAACTTCTTTTTGTTTATTTTATTTTTCTTTTATAACATTAAAAAATTAACATCGGAAGTCGACCCACACGGGTCGATTTTAAGCTCCACCTATGGAAAACATCAAATTATGAACTCAATATTGGTCTCAAATTTTCCATCTGAGTAACATTAAATGATTTATTAATATATTAATATAAAATTATTTTAATTCAATAATTTATTTACAATTATATATATTTTTGGTTTTGTCACTAGATACCCATAACGACTAATAAAATTTCGTGGCTAGGGTAAATTTTCCATCTTGAATGCTACGGTGCACTCAGATTTCTAATCCAGGCACCCATTTAAGATTTATTCCCCTATTTTAGGACCCAAATCATGTGTTCTAATAAATCATAACATTTTGTGTTGAACAATTCCTAGAACATCAGACCTCTGAATCGCATGATATCTCATCTTCTGTTCTCAAAATTAACCCAAAAAATTTCTACAAATAAAACTGAGAAAATTTGAGTCATTACATGAAGGAAAAGGATAATGAGCATGTCTGAATATTTATAATGATAATAAGTTAGATAAACATAACTAACTGAAACCAGCGGTTCAAAAGAGGCCCACTATAGAAAACCATGTCCACCACCACTGTGATGATCCTTCCACTTTATTTGTTTCCTAGTGAACCACTGAAGAAGCCACTAGGTGTAAGAGAATGGGTAAAATATACAACCACTACTTCATTTATTAGTTCTTCCATCGTATCCTTTTACAATATATCTACATAGGTCAAAATTATCAACGTAAATACTGATGAATAGATATATGGTTTACCACACTATAGGTAATTCTATGCTTTAAATAGGTCATTCTTTACTACCTATGCTACAAAATGAACTAGGTCAGCAAACTGATTCTTGTAGGCCAACACACATCACTCTCCCTTTTGTAAAGAGTGGAACACCATTGAATTTTCAATTATAATAGACTTTGGAAAAACTGTAGTATGAAGAGAGTCTTAAAATGATTATAGTCCCATCCTACATGCCTCTCCACCAATACAATTGAATCCCACTACTTCATGCTCGGAACCTCATGTCTGGATGTTACGCACCTAATCATTCATATTCAGAGATATATCTAGCATGTTAAAGTTCTGATCAGTATGGGGACACAAGTCCTCCACCTCTTGAGTTTAATTCATACATTAAAGGATGGTGGCTTCTTGATCATGAACTTCTTTGATTGATCACAGTCGCCTACAGCTCGTGGATCTACCTAAAAAATAGATTTCTGATCTTGTGGTATATTAGGATATATAAAGAAAATTTCTTACATGGTAGCCTTGATAAATTTATGATCCATCATAGGATTCCATTAGGATTATCAGTAGTTCCCTCTTAAGGAACTGAAAAAACCCAAAACCAAGGCATACTACTTCACAACAGAATAAAAGAGACAATTATAAAACAAAAAAATCTCAGTTCAAACTAAATAAAATAAGAAAAAAATTGAGATTAACTTCATGGAATAAAAATAGTCAACAAACATACAAACATACCATGATAACATGAGACTCATCAGAGATATATTAGTCTAGGAACTCACCATAATATGTCTGTGATGTCCTAAAAATATTATCTCTAGTCTAACAAACATCCCAAGATAGGGACTATTGTGGATAGGTTTCCATTGATACCAATTTTTTTTGAAAATGACTAAAATACACTATTAAACTGGTACCGAACCTGATCTTCTTCATAATAGAGGATCATTCATGGTTGACATGAAATGGTTAATAGAACCGTGGGAATCAAACCATAATCAGAGGGAAAAATTTCCCACAACATGATTCAATAACGTGGAACATATATTAAATAGAGAAAATGATGGAAATGATAAATATTTTTCATAATTAAAAACAAATAGTGGAAACCAAACCACTCAATAGTATAAACATTCTCCATGTATTTTTCCAACACAAAAAGACTGCCAAAAAATGAAACCAACAACTCTATGTGACAACATGGGTATACTCATACCATCTCACAACTAGAAACCTAGCTCAACTGATAGAAATCCTTACTACCTCACTACAGACCCCTGCATCTATGTGCATTGAAAGGGATACAATTGTCATTGTGTCGTTGACGGGGTACAAAGGGTGTGAGCTAAAAACATAGTAGTATCCCACCAATGTGTTCCATATTTAGTCACGAAACAATAATCAATGTATTCTTAACATTAAAAAAAAGTCATGATAATAGTTTAGTATTTTTTTATATCATAATCATGGAAAAATAGTTTAATTTCACCGTTTCATCATTTTCAAATAATGTATGTAAATAAATTTCATAGAACTTTATATACATTTGTGAAAATAGATATATCAATTCAAACCATAGAATGCATTATATATCATATAAAATCCATGGATGTATAATAAAAATAGTTCTAACCAAATGTAGCTGAAATGGGAGAAGAAGAACAGATAATGTCACACAAAGGGAAACACTAGCTCATGATTTTGAGGACAATCGAACCTAACATAGACACTAACATCACATCAAGCCACTATACATATACATCTATCTTGAGAGTAGAGGAGCACCCAAATATGTTAACACCATAGAAATTTTAACAACTCCCTAGAAAAATAGTCCTAGGAAGAAAAGGAAATCCCCATGAAAAAAACCCCAATGGTGGATTCTAAAAATTAATATACCTTCTAATGAATTAGCTAATGATTCCCATGTGATCTATTTTACAAACTAGTTCATCAAACCATTTTAACAAAACAATGATTTAAAATCCATTTCATAATTCATTGAATACCCTACTCATTTTAAAAAAATGGGGAAAACATCATTTATAAAACCCAATATCCATACTCACAATTTAATTTAGTCATATCATTATATTGTATTTAATAAAACTATTTATAAAAAACATGTAATATGAATTTCATCAACACCTGTTGTAGATGGAACCACATATTTCAAAACATAGGTCACATATAACCCTAATGGAATCCACCGACAAGTAAGAACACCCAACCACAAATGTGGCCTAAGAACCAACCCTAACATCTCAAAATTGATTAAATTAAAAAAAAGGGTTGACAAAAAAGAGTAAAAAACAACATACATAATGAACGTGCATCTTTCATACCAAAAATAACAATGAAATGGTCCCTAGAACAAGATCACATTATAGATTTTCAAGGGAAACCAAGGAAACCTCACAACATTTCCACAAAACAAATAATGTAATGAAGATGTGCTACAACGATCAAAGGAAACATATAATCCGAATGGATTACTCGCATGGAGACAGATAACCCAACATTAATAGTGTTAAATCATTGAAAAAATCTATCCTAATCAAACAAAGGATCTCAAAATCACTGGAGAAGATCCATTGGTCAAGAGGAGAGAGAGAAGTGTAATAATAAACAAACATTCAGCAATTTCATCACCCAAAATATCAATCTATGACATGTACATGGAATGTAATCAATTTATATGATGGGTAATCCTTATGACTCAGATATGCCAAAAATCTTGTCACGTTTTTTTAAAACCCAATATCTTAATATTAAATGTGGTTTAACCCTTAAACGGTGTGTAATAACTAAAATTATGTAATTATCTCAGGGAATGATCTTGGAAACAATTACACATTTTTAACTCCCACTATGTGTCTTGTAAATTTCTATTTGATAGTGAATATTGTGGATTGTTACATGAAAATTCAAAAACAACTCATGTGTCCTCCAAACTCTGGGAGAACCCCAAAAAGACATTAACACATTTATACCCAGTATCCATTAATTAAAAAAAATATACATGCCTAAATTAGTTTCCTTTTATATTTAAGTGTTCTCTATATTTGGTAGTCCCAAGACATACCCAAATAAAGTGGAAAAAATAAAAGAGGTGGAAATTCCTGAAAGAAGGTAACAAAATGTTACACTATTAGAGTATTATACTAAGATATGAATTTAGTGGTGAAGGGTATTGAATTGAAACATGAATAATTTCGTAAACACTATTTTAAGCATATATTTATATGTTAGAATTTTATAAATAATTTTATATTGTTGATTTATTAATCAAATCCTTATTTTACATAAGAAAGGATGAATAAAAGTGGAAAACAATGAGAGTCATAAACGCATTCCAAAAAAAGAATATGACACCCTCAAGAGTGTGCATAAACTATATAAATTTGAATTTATGAAACAGGTATGATCATTTACCATGAGCCATTTTTATTAAATTCTAGATACATTGAAATGAAATTAATTCTAATATTTCTTGAATTAATACATATGGTATAACCAATAGGATATAACACATAATGAAAAGGTACAAACTTAAATAACATGACCATGTAGAAAAAATTATTATAAAATAATTCAATTTTAATTGTGTGGATCCTCTATATATTTTATGTTATTTATAATTTAAATATTATCATATTTGGTTGTAAGGGTTATTGGGATTTTAAAGGATGACCGCTATAACTTTGGAGTAAACTCCCAATAGTGATTATAGAATTTATCAATTGTTTTATATAAATTATGGACATAAATTTGATATTAAATTGGGATAAATACCATTTTCTAATGTATGAAGGGATTGAGGTTATTCAGAACAATTCTATATAATGGATTTGAGTAGATATATCAATGGTATATGTGACATAAAATATACTACCACCCATAGTGACAAATGTATGAATTTTCATAATACATGATAGATCTAATAGAATTTTCATGTAGTACTTTTCAAATATTTACAATAGTATGTTATCAATGAATGAAAGTGATTCCTAATTAAATTATGATTGACAATGTGTAGAAGAATTTAAATTACTCATGGTGAATTTTATTTTATAATCATATTATAACATCACTAAACTGAATCATTACATTTAATTTTATATGTGATGCTTGTGACTTATCAACTAGAATTGAATATGTATAATTAAGTGTGTATAGTATAATGTCATCTACAAGATAATAAAACTATAAATTGGAGTCAGCTAAATTATGAAACCATACAGATAGATATGCTTGCTATTTTTCATTACATGTAAAATATTATACCATATCTAGTTAGTTGACAAAAATTTCTATTCAATTATGTTAATTTCCTTCACCAAATTCAATGAGATACGGTGGATTTTATATAATATCATAATGATACTACATTATATTATTTTCCCATGATCATGTTTCAATTTCCCTAAAGATACTAGATATATAATCGTTACATTAGAAATGATATTTTATTTAATATGAGTATAAATCATTATACTATAATGCGATGCATAGTGAAAATCATAGATATAATTCCTCTTCCTTAACATGGGAAATGGAAATCACAAGATATTTTTGAGATAATATTTTTAGTAAGTGATATTGTATAGTGGAAGCATACATGGCTTAATAATGTAATAACAAATATAGAAGGAATATAAAAACAAATGATGTTATATCAATGAACAGCCAATAAAAAAATAATAAATGGATGATAATGGAAATAAATAATAAAAAGGGAAAAATAAATGATCGGTAATGATATAAATAATGTAAATGAACATTGTTATACATATTAGACATATAGTTTAGGCCCTGGTCAATGAAATCATACATAAAGGGCTTGGAAAATCCCATTACCCTTTCATAGTTTCCCCATGAGTACTACCTACGCATTAAGGGGAAATATAGTTTTAGTAAGAACCATTCAAATTGTATTCAAATTCATTTAATAATATACTAAAACTGTATAGGAAATCCAAGGCCTAATGATCCATAATTAATGATATTGAAATAAATAGCATAATTTCTGGATGATGATTATCTTATATCATTTCCCCATATAGAATAAAATAATATGGGGAATGAAAATATATCAACCATTTTAATGAATTAAAAATTATGTATAAATTAATTACATTAAAATATATCAAGGATAATTAGGGATATATAATGTTTAATAAACATACTATATACTTCCAATCAAACCCAAATTGGTTCATTAATGTCATATATATTATTATATAAGTCTTTTGGCTGAAACATATATTTTTAGGACCATTATATCAATTAAAAATATAATATTTGTTTTAAAAACTATTTTATGTCAATTTTGACACTATTTGGTATTTGTTTTTTTTAAATAATAATAGCAGGATTACTCCAAAAAAAATATTTAATCAATAATAACATGTAATATCCACCTATGAAATTCGTGGATGTCATTAAAATGTTGAAATTATAATTATTTTAATAATTATAATACCATTTATTTGATTCTTTCATTAATAAGGTAATTACTGCATCATCATTGTGTCATTAATAAATTTAATTATTTAATCTCTAAGAATTATAAGTAAAATACAATTATGTGGTAAATCTTTGTAGATTTTTAATTAATATTTATAGTCGTATTTATCTTCTGTGTAACCCTATATTAAAAATGTTTTAGTTATTAAACTTCAATTTTAACTCTTTTAACTCTTCGTTGAATTAAATAATAATAAATGTCCTAATCTAATCCAAGTGGACCTAAATGATAATATTCTATTCCTTAGGTTGCTTTTGGTCGAGATACATTTGTCCAATAGAATTAGTACATATGTTAGGGTAATAATAATATCATTTTAACCTTAATTACCAAATTTACTTTTAACCGTGGTAAATAAAAGTAAAAAGTTACTATTCACTAAAAATTATTTTTATTTTATTGAACTGAATTTTACTCTTTTATATTAACCATGTCTCTCAGATTTTCGAAATTCCACTCACAGAAGTGGTAAAATTATGATAAATGTGCGTTTGTAAATTCTCTTAGGAGGTGGGTAAAAGACGGTGAGAAGTTCTATAAACTTATTATATACTTAAATTTATTATAAATTTAATCCAATTAATTACATTAAAATTATATAAGTATTATGTGTCTTTTTTGACCTAAAATAAATTTAAATAAAATAAATAATTATTTAAATAAAAATTTTGTTTTAAACGATTACTCAGTGTTTTTTCACTATTCATAAAAAATTGAACGTTTTCCGAAAACTACAAAAAATTCACCCTAAGATAATTTTGATATTACAAATCCAAATATGAAGTATATTTTACCAAATTAAAATCATAGAAGTTTTATTTATTAATTTAAAGTTAATTCTCGTTGTCAAAATAAGGAGAGTGTTTTTTTAGAAAGAGTAATTATCAAAAGATTGACACTTGTTTATGTATAATTTCAATGTGAAATTAATTCCAATGACCAACATTGGATTAAAGGGTAAAATTATAATCTACTTATACTTCCAAAACATTAAAATGTATAATTCCACACTATAAATAATTTTGATTAAAAACGTTTTTTTCACCTAAAATATAGTATTTTTCACTATTCACCGAAATATGAAAGTTATCAGAAAAACACAAAAAAAATATTGAAACTAAATTCTTATGTCTAGATTATAAAGAAGAAGTTTATTTTGTCAAATTAAATATAAAAAAGTTTCAAAAATTGGATTTAAAAATGGTTTTCCATTAAAAGGCTGTAAAATTTCATATTTTCTAAAAAAATAATTCTTTTATCTAAAAAATGTATTTGTTCTTCCATTATGTCTAAGAAACTCATAATATTGATTCTAAAATTATAAGGATTATATAATGATCAAAATTATGTTAATTCTATTCCTAACTACTTTTGAACGGCTAGTTTGGTAAGTTGTGGTGCGCTTGAACTCGATGTTGCGTGTAGTGCATGTTATTGAATTACATTGAAGAAATAACGTACTTTGAAATCTTGGGATGTTATAATCTGAACCGTATTGAATTGGTTGACCCTTTTGTTAACCCTTTTTATCATTAACTATTGTAACACATTTGTTAACCATTCAGGGTTTTGTTATTAATTTTAATGTGAAATGTGACTCAAAAAGGTTCCATGGATGACATTTTAGACAACTTACCATCCATATTCTAGTATTTAAATATTTATCACACTTTGAAATCATTTATTATAATATTAGTTAACAGAATATATCATTAAAGTCATTTTTTGGACTATTTATTTAATTTGAATTTAATTTAGTCAAGATAACCATTGATTTATAAAATAAATTTAATTACAATAATTTATACTTTATTATTAAACTTAAAAATTTATAAACCATATAATCAAACTAACTAATATATATTTTTTTTTAAAATCATTTACTAGATTTTTTATACTATTATCACAAGCATAGAGTGAATGTTGCCTAAGCATTTAAAGTAATTATGCAATCATCATAAATTAAAAATAAAATACCTTCATGAAAATTATTTATTTATTTTCAAACTAAACTTTTATATGGATTCATAACATCTTTTCCTCCCTAAGAAAACATATATGTTAAATTAAATCCATGAGAGTATCATTTAGTATTTATTCATTTCTTAATATAATATAGGGGTTATAATCTAAGGAATCTTTCCCAAAACTACCATATTTTCATATATAGGTGGTTTTGGTAAACAAAACTCATAAAATAGGATAAATTTAATTTCTATAAAGATTATAATTCCTTACCCAATATTTTTAACCCATTTTACCTTTTTTCCAGTTGTATAGGTGAAAAATCCTTACCGTGGCCACTATTCATAATGAACAAAAAAATAGGGGCCTATTTAAAAAATTTGATCCTCTTGATAAATATTATGGATGAACTTTTTAAGGATTATATTTTACAAGTGGAATAAATTAATTTCAATGTCAATTCATAAAATGTAAGCAAAAATGGTTTTTATAAAAAATCATTTTTAGCCAAAATATGAACTTATTCAAAAAAATATAGTATAATACTTAATATTAGGTAATTAATTTGATTATTTATAACATAACGATGTTTATTTTTAATTATATTAAAATTAATAACATAATGGAACTTTTAAATTACAATATTTAATAAAAAGAAATATTTGTTCTATAAAAACCTTATTTTTGACTATTCACTTATAAAGAAATCATGTCGGAAAAAAATATAAACCAATGATAATATGTAAATGTTTATTTAAAAAATAATATTCATTTAAATAAATAAAATTTATAAAAAGTGTATAAATTAATTATATTTATTTTCAAAAAAATGGATTGAATACCATTTTTGAAGAAAAATATACTTTTGAAGTATTAAATGACTTTACTAAAAATGGTGTACATAATTATTTTAAATTTATCAGTACATTTTTTATTATTTAAAACCTATATAACTATTTTTTATAATGAATTTATTACCATTAATACATTAGGGGTTAGTGGTTAGGTAATAACAATTACATTTAAATATCAATATTTTTTATAAGATATTACATTCTTTTGAAGCTCAGTGTTTTGTGTTAATAAAGATATTGAGTATAATATTATTTTAAACTAAGTTTTTGTGTTATTACATTCCCCCCCCCCCCATTAAAAAATGTTTTCCCTAACAATTTTTTTCTTAGTAATGTACATATCAATATATTAAAATAACTATATTGATAATACATATTATAAAAATGGAAAATAAATCTTCTATTTAAAAGGTAAAGTGAGAAACATAAAGGTTGCCTTAAAAATCATATAATCATGTTCCCATATAAGGATAAAATTAGATAAAATTAAAAATATATACATTGTGGTTAAATATAATTCTCAATGACTAATGTAGATTAATAGATAACAATATCATGATAATATTAATTACTACAAAACCCTATATTGGTGCGGGGTGAAAATGACCATTAATTATTTATAAAGAACTATAAAAATAAAAACAATTTCATTTTAAGGTCATTTTTCCTTGATTTTGGTAATTATATTACCATGGAATATGTGAAAAAAAAACTTGATTTCCTCAAATCCATAAACCCAATTTCATCCATTGGTTACATGATTCAATTAGTTCCCACTTCTTTTGATCCCATATTCCAATGATGAATGAACAATGTGATTTTTTTCCATGGGTAACGTAGTAAAATAAAATTATAGTAGATTATAATATCTATAAAAGTTTGGAAAGTTATTCCTCATATCTCTATTCAGTTAATAACACCAAAAATGGTTACTACTTGTTATGATAACTAATATGAATAAATTCTCATTTGAAAAATTAATCTCAATGATTTCAATAATAATACCAAAATATATTCTTAGTTACTTTAAAAAATTACTTAATTATAAAAATCCTCTATGAATGCAGATCAAATATTCAAAAAAATGAAGTTTGAAAAAAAAGGAGATTATAAATATTACAAAATAAACATAAATTGTTTCTCCAAATAATATAATATAGATCGTAATGTATTATAATAAACACATGAATACCTTGATCATATAAACTCCTAAAACCTGATAATCATTTCCGAAAATTACTTAAAAATTAATAAAACATCAATGAAAACAAATATTCTTCCAAAAAATCGCTCTATATAACATATTCCATGAATTAAAAAACTAAACGAAATTCAAAAATCACATCTCCATAAAATCAATTAACAATTTCAAGGTCACTAATACTATCCAATTTCATTTATCAATGTCCATAAAATATTTTCCCCACCCAACCACCATTATCTATTAATCAAACACATATTAACCCTAAAAATTAATTATCAGTTAATCATGTTTCCATATACTTCTAGAATATTTCCTTTCCAAAAAAAACTTTTTTCATGTTTATTGATATCAATTATAATATGTATTCAAATTCATAAATAATAACTAATGATGAAAAAAATCCTTGGATGATTAATATTAATCATATCTTTTATAACACACCATAATATCATTTAAAAATTTCATAATTGTCTAAAATTTTTTTATTAAAACATTAATCATTCTATTTTTTATATAAAACATTAAAAATAATTTACCATCAGGTTCCATAATTATTCCATATTAAAATGTGAAATTTGAATCATTTCATAATAATTATCATTCTAAATCTAGTAATGTTTATTTATTTTAACAAAAGTAATATTATAACAATTTATAAAATTCATATACTGTTTGTCGTTTCTTTATCATTAATAGTTAATCCTTTAACCAGACAACCTTTTTCATCCCCTTCATAAACATTCTTCCCAAGAAACAAATTTGTATAATTCCCACACATTTGTCATTAAAAACATTTTATCATACGTGATACCTTGTGAAAACCATTATTCCCATTCATTTGATTAACTAAACATTTCATTTTCCCCCTCATCATTATAACTCTTTATTACATTGTTTTCCACTAATAAAACATTTTCGAATTACTTTAATACATTTCCCTGTATACTTATTCATGGGTTGGTATGCATTCTTCATTGGAATCAAGAGTGGGGAAAGAAAATACCATGAATAAATAATCCAACTTTCTCAAGGTTTTGATATGTTGTTGGTGATGAACAGAGTTAGGCCACCATCATTCTTTAATCCTCAATCCTTGATTTATTATCCTCGATTTTTCGGTGTTCATCATTTGTTTTTCACCAATAGGAGGGAACATCCAACACCTTTCTCCAAAGGTTCCCCAGAATTATAGGGTAATACACTAGCCTTGAATTCCTTTTTAATTAGTGAGAAAAGAAAATGTGCCATATCATTGCAGCATTGCAGCATCACCATGTTAATTCAGTTAGGAAAAAAATATGGTGAATCATCATTTTGTTATTTTCTTACTCAAATATTTTTTAAAGGATATAATCATCTTTAAGTTAATTTTTTTATTCTATTAAAACATCCAAAAATTATCATTCATAGTTGATTGGTAAATGATAGGCCCTTACCAATAAAAAATCCATATAGAAAACCCAACGGTGCTCTCAGATTTCCAATCTGAGTAACTATTAATGAGTAATTAATATTTTAAAATAAATTTAATTATTTAGTTAATTTATTTATGGTAGCATCCGTTTCGGGTTTTATCCCTTGAGACCCGCGCTGACTAATCTTAAGACACACCTAGGGTACACCCACCATACTGAATGCCAAGTTTCCTTTAGTGTTTTTATCAAGGAACCTATTTAAGAGTTATTATACTTTTTTTAGGATTCCACTCATGCTCGCTATTAAAGCATATCATTTTTTTTTCAAACCCTTCCTTGCTCACCAGGCCTCAGAATATCACGTTGTCTCAGTTACAGGTCTCATAATTTTCACAAAAATATTTCAAAAAACATGAAAATATGATTCATTACATTCTCCCCACCATAATCCTTTACATATCTAAAATTGAATCTAAGGGATACCCAAACAAATGAGGGTATGAGAACAAACCTGGTCACCCCACTCCCATGTGCTCTTCCGAAGATTCTTGTGCTACCACCAGTCACGTACTAAAGGAATCAACTACTGACAGAGGGTCCTCTCCTACTTATCCTTTATTTCCTTTACTAGGATGCAAATAAAGCATCCAAATAAAAAAAAATCGCCTATAGGTTTCCATGGAGTCGATATATCGCCTTCATCTAGAGGGATAACAAACTCTCTATTGAATTCTTCTCCTGAAAAGATATGAATTGATCCACATAGTGAGTTAGTAATTTTTTTACCAGATGGTACCATATCCCCTAGATATAAATGATAAAATATCCATGGTTTTTATCAATATCCTTTCTCACCACCTTCATTGAACTTCAAGGAAGAAATGAGAAACCCCTTCCAAAAATAGGATCCCGACACTGTGAGTTTACAAACCATGTAACTAATTCATACATGATTTTATCATTTATATAAATAAGAAATCCAAACATCAACCTGTTTTTCCATTCATGGTGTCTTCCTTGACACCCCCATGCATATCCCGATGCATCTCACAACTATAGGTGACCACTTCTACTACTTTGCATCCTCTAAAAGGGGCAATGTTCTCCCCTCCATTTGAATATCCATCAGGGAATTCCCCATGGACAACTAGGCATGTAAATTCTCATCATTAGTATCAATGATCAATGACTCCCTTACTCACTATAAGAGTGGGTGGTAACACCACCTGGATTAAAGTAAGCTGCATTATCTCAACCCAAAAATCATACCTGTAACGGGGTGAACTGCTATGTTGCCTCATTCAGCAAACTAAGAACTGGATCTCCTACTGATATCAACTGGTGCTAGGATTCCATTAGTAGTAGTATAGACTCTCTCTAATTAATAGTATAGGAGGAACTCTAGACAAATCCTCTATATCTTGTTCAAAAAAGTACTGCAAGAAGGTATAGATTTGACTCTTGTGGTATAAGTAGATGAAGAACCACCCACCCATTAGGTAGCGTCACCACATCCCTGATAAAAAAGATATCGTTTCCAACTCAATATCAGGGGTCGCATAGTTCTTCTCATGTGGTTTTAACTGACATTAACTATAGGCAATCACTTATTTCCTCTATGTCAAGACACTACCATGTCTGTTCCCTGTTTCATCGCAGAATACTACGTACTCGACTCATTCCTCTTGAAAACTAAATATTGGGGCACTTCTTAAACTATATCTTAACTTCTAAAATGATTTTGAGCACAATTATACCAACATTAATGGTTTCCCCTTTAAAATTATTGAAGATATCATCGACCTTTTTCTAGTTCAAAATAATTTTACATAGTCACCACATTAAAGTGTCAGTATTCCACACATAACCCCGAACACTAGGTTATTCTAAACACATCCTTTGCAAGTCCTCCACATGCGACCTTAGATCATGAAGCTCAATGAAAGACATCTAAAATACTGATACTGATATCATAATCATCTTATGGTGTATAAAAATGCATAATCCTATCTCCCTACGGGGAGGTGAACCTAGAAACATCTTGGGGAAAGACATCATTGTACTCCACCACGACTATTGGGAACTGAAAACTCATAAAATCCACTCCCCTAAGGGTAAGTCTAGAAGAATCAAGAGTGATTAGTTTCACCATCCTATTAATGAATCTATATCGTTCTTCATGGGTTTTCTTTTTCACCATCCATAGAATAACCCATGTTCATTTTAGCGGACATACAGCACCCATTTTGGCCAAAAAATTCAATCTAGATATGAACTATCGATAACCAATCCATACCAATAATGGTGTCATAATCCCACAAAATTTCTACCAAGAGGATCCAACCAAAACTCTAACCTCATGGTTCCGATCACACTATCGATATAAATGTGACTATAGAGTCTCTTCCCATAGGAATCTCCAAACATAAGAGTCTACTAAATGGATTAATCGGAAACTCTATGTCTCAAACAAGATTTGTGACCAGGAATAATTATTTTCACCTATTTATATTTATATAGAAGCTAATATTAGACACATATCATACCTTGAATCATTCATGGAGCCCTTGTTTCTTATTATTTGACCACATGCAGGTGCCCCATCCCATGTCCTCCATCTCTTGGAGCCTTGTATGGACCACATGGTGTGGTGGTGGTAACATGTGGAATTGTATACCACCTCCTCCTACTCTCCCAAATCCCCTACCACATCTTACACACTGAAGAACCATTTGTTCTATGTTTTTTATCTACATTAATGGCCCATCCGCCATTTACCTATCAACAGCACTACGGCCTAGAAAATCTCTAGAGAGATGTCCCTTAATGTCACATGAAAATTATTTCCTATCTCTAGGCTGACTGGACTCCCCCTATGATACCTAGGCTACAGATCCCCTATCATTGGACCTCCTCTAAGAACATCTCACCCATCATTATCTCTGAGACTGATATCAGAATCCTACTCCTGATGTCTACACTTTTTCATTCCCACTAATGACATCTACTAGATGTATATGCTCAACCAAAGTAATTTCAACCAAAAAGGTTCTCTCTAGAACACTAGAATAAGTAGGAATGCACAGAGGAATAGGTATGGCTCAGTTGTCCCCATGAAAACCTTTCTCAAATGACAATCCCAGATGCACTAGTCATGTATCATATACAATCAGTACCTAGAAAGTTGGTATGCCTTGATGAATACTCATATACCAACATGTCATCTTTCTGAAGCTGTAGAAGTACTTGGGAAGGCATAGCCATAATATTTTATGGTGAGGGACACTTATATGATAACGGTTCTCAATATCAATCCATGGAAGAGTCACCTCATCAAAATCCAATGTAATCTAAACCCTTCCATTTCCCTATTGATCCATGTATAAGGCTCACCAATACGTCCACTATTTGATCTAATGGGTCCTGGCTAGGTGGAAAACACATTCACACCCTCAAGCTAGTCCTCATCAACCTGAAAGAATTTCTTGCATTAGAACATGTGGTGTATCTACTACCAACACTCAAGAAGTGTTCTTAGCATGTACATCTCACCCAATAGTACTATGAATACCATGGTCTACTCTATGGGTGTTGGAATATATAGTACACCACCCTGACGTTTTTTCTCTCATAAAAATCCCTATACCCATATTTTATCACCCTATGGATCATCCTCATGATCACATAGTGGAATCCTGGATGACTGTCTGCGTGAAGCATAATGAAAAAAACATGATCTTCCATGATCAATTTATTATACTTGGTGATATGACTCAAGAAGGACAAGATAAACACAACCCAATACTATATCATGCATTAAAAATTGTTTTCCCCTGAAACTAGTGTTTTAATTTTCCAAGTCAACAAGAATAATTTAGGGTCATACTAGATGGATTTGTCGTCCACCACACTAATAATGGATTCCGTAGACTAAAACCCGTACTTGAAACATTTTAAAAAAAATTCCCAAAATCAAACTTGAAGAATATGGGTTCTTAAGGGGGAACTGTCCTCCTCTAATACCACTCTCTCACACCCCAACCCTAAGGCTCATGTTGTGACTTTCCCAAGCCCACCTCTCATAATCCAGGGACTTTTGACTAGCACCGAGTAGGTATATCCCAAAAAATGTGAATAATTTTCCTATTTACCTATACAGACACACAAAACTCCAAGATCCAGATGTCATAAAGTGAAAATAGTAAGTAAATAATATTAGGTATGACAGTATCAAACTAAAGGTAAATAGGTCCAGAATACAATCCCATCAAAAAGTAAAAGTAAAAGTAAAAGCCTCTAAAACTCCTATAAATAAATCCCTACATGATTTGTAGGTACAAAAAACGTTTTTTAATACCACATAAGAATGCCTCATATGTCAGGTCACTCTATGCACCACCCATGCCTAGTCTACTAAGGACCCTATCAATGCATAAATTGTCTTCACAAGACACAACACATGCATGAAAATCTCACGTAGGGGTGAGTAAAAATATACTCCATAGGGAACCCTGAAACACTAAGTTAAAGACCGCAAAAGAAAAAACACTAAAAAGATACATTCATCTTGAAATTTGTATTTGTCATCAATACATATACCAAAAAACATTCATGTATAATTGTAAATGATTCGAAGACTCAAGGTCTCATCCACTGCCAACCACATGGTCCCGTATATAGCATGATTGATCCTGAGATCTCAATCCTTGAGCTATCATATAGTAATAACAAAAAAATAGTCTAAAAAATCACCTGAGACCAAAGTTGGTCTCGGTATATCACAATGTTTCTCTGAGATACCTTGTCTCAATAAGATAATGAGCCTTGATATCATAGCTAATAGAGCCACTAGAGTCTGGTCATATAGGTACATGTTTATGGAAGTAATATACTTGGGAATGTCCATGAATATTCAAATATTATAATATATACTATCTATATAAGAGACTCATACAACATCTTCATTGGATTCTTAATCCACATCTTCGAAAGAGACCTACAGTGCATCTTCATTGGAGACCTACTCCGCAACATTTTAAGAGACCTACTCTATGTCTTCGTAGGAGACCTTCTCCATGTATTCCAAGGATACCTACAACATGACTTCTTAGAATACCTAATCTATTTTTTCTTTGGAGACATACTCCATGTATGTCATTATTCGTGGGAGACTTACTCTATGTAGTTCACAACAATAGGATTCGACTATTAGCGCTCTAATTACAAGGACACGAACAATTTAAGACAAAGAGGTTATAATCAAACCACAATAAAAACTCGTGTATGGTATCTGAAAAGTTCCACTTCCTCTTTAGTGTCTCAACACTACAAACAGAATGTCAAATAGACATACTGTTTTAATGTTACATACATTTTAGTAAAAAGAGGGTTGGTTGGGTCCAGGTTTAGTCTGACCCGGCCAGATCAACCCAACCCGACTGACATGTGGGGCTCATCACCGCTTGGCATGGACAAGCATGTTCTACAGTCCTGGCCAATAATTGGCCCAGTCCACTCGATCAGGGTGGTTCGATCCACCCGAACGTGTCCCAGCTTGCCGCACCCCTCCATGACCCATGTGGTCACATGAGCACGTTCTAGTAGGAACCCCAACCAACATGGCCATACTGCATTGTGTGGCTTGTCTGTGAGATCGGAGCACACTTGTGGATCCATCATAGGTTTTCCATATGACACAGCTCCGATGAGCCGTTCTCTTCCTTATGTTCCCATGGCTACTGCAACCGTGGGTTTCTATTGTTGGCCTTTGAGTTCACAGCCTCCTACCCCCTCCACCCACATGCCCCTATTGTGGGTCGTCCCGCTAGACCACAGGATGAAACCACCATCAGCTGCTTCTCGGTGGATCATCACTCACCACCACATCTACATGCGGCCACTTACATTGGTGGTGACCAATTCTACGGGCTACTAGTTTCACTCTAGTGCTTCGATTCTGGATTCAAATAATGTTATGTGATCCTTGGGTCACCACCTTCACTACCATGTGTTCCAAATCATCTTGTCATTATTCTAAGGGTCTGACCATATTCTGAACCTCCACTAAAATCACACTACAACCACGAGGGTCCTTTGACGAAGAATGAAAGAATAGGGAAGAGATAAATATGAAGAAGAACACCCATATAATGGTATATGGACTTATTTGTGTTGGCCTTGGTCCATTCATGTTAGTAGGATTATGACAACGAATAATCATTATTATATTCCCTTATATCCCATAGTTTATCCATCCCACAAGGATGATTTTACTGCAAATCAAATTTTTTATGGGATAGTATATGTTGGTCATTGGGATCATGAATGGATAATGAAAATACCAATAATAAATAAACCACTACCTCGAGTTTTGGATCTATCATTGGTGAAAAATGGGGTTGTGCCGTAATTTTTTGTCGATCGTTGATTGGTGATCCATGAACCACTGGCGTTCATCAATTCTCATCCTCTAACAGGAGGGAACCACCAATCTATTTCTCCATAATTTCAATGGAATTCGAGGGTTATACATTAACCATTAATAACTATTTCATTTTGGAGAAAAGAAAACATGTCGTCCCATTGTATGTTTTAATTATTTCCACACTGTTTCATTTAAGAAATGAAATGGACTGACACATCGCTGCATTGATGTGTCACTTCAAAATGTCTTTAAACAATAAACTTCTTTTTGTTTATTTTATTTTTCTTTTATAACATTCAAAAATTAACATCGGAAGTCGACCCACACGGGTCGATTTTAAGCTCCACCTATGGAAAACATCAAATTATGAACTCAATATTGGTCTCAAATTTTCCATCTGAGTAACATTAAATGATTTATTAATATATTAATATAAAATTATTTTAATTCGATAATTTATTTACAATTATGTATATTTTTGGTTTTGTCACTAGATACCCATAACGACTAATAAAATTTTGTGGCTAGGGTAAATTTTCCTACTTGAATGCTACGGTGCACTCAGATTTCTAATCGAGGCACCCATTTAATATTTATTCCCCTATTTTAGGACACAAATCATGTGTTCTAATAAATCATAACATTTTGTGTTGAACAATTCCTAGAACATCAGACCTCTGAATCGCATGATATCTCATCTTCTGTTCTCAAAATTAACCCAAAAAATTTCTACAAATAAAACTGAGAAAATTTGAGTTATTACATGAAGGAAAAGGATAATGAGCATGTCTGAATATTTATAATGATAATAAGTTAGATAAACATAACTAACTGAAACCAGCGGTTCAAAAGAGGCCCACTATAGAAAACCATGTCCACCACCACTGTGATGATCCTTCCACTTTATTTGTTTTCCTAGTGCACCACTGAAGAAGCCACTAGGTGTAAGAGAATGGGTAAAATATACAACCACTACTTCATTTATTAGTTCTTCCATCGTATCCTTTTACAATATATCTACATAGGTCAAAATTATCAACATAAATACTGATGAATAGATATATGGTTTACCACACTATAGGTAATTCTATGCTTTAAATAGGTCATTCTTTACTACCTATGCTACAAAATGAACTAGGTCAGCAAACTGATTCTTGTAGGCCAACACACATCACTCTCCCTTTTGTAAAGAGTGGAACACCATTGAATTTTCAATTATAATAGACTTTGGAAAAACTGTAGTATGAAGAGAGTCTTAAAATGATTATAGTCCCATCCTACATGCCTCTCCACCAATACAATTGAATCCCACTACTTCATGCTCGGAACCTCATGTCTGGATGTTACGCACCTAATCATTCATATTCAGAGATATATCTAGCATGTTAAAGTTCTGATCAGTATGGGGACACAAGTCCTCCACCTCTTGAGTTTAATTCATACATTAAAGGATGGTGGCTTCTTGATCATGATCTTCTTTGATTGATCACAGTCGCCTACAGCTTGTGGATCTACCTAAAAAAGAGATTTCTGATCTTGTGGTATATTAGTATATATAAAGAAAATTTCATACATGGTAGCCTTGATAAATTTATGATCCATCATAGGATTCCTTTAGGATTATCAGTAGTTCCCTCTTAAGGAACTGAAAAAACCCAAAACCAAGGCATACTACTTCACAACAGAATAAAAGAGACAATTATAAAACAAAAAAATCTCAGTTCAAACTAAATAAAATAAGAAAAAAATTGAGATTAACTTCATGGAATAAAAATAGTCAACAAACATACAAACATACCATGATAACATGAGACTCATCAGAGATATATTAGTCTAGGAACTCACCATAATATGTCTGTGATGTCCTAAAAATATTATCTCTAGTCTAACAAACATCCCAAGATAGGGACTATTGTGGATAGGTTTCCATTGATACCAATTTTTTTTGAAAATGACTAAAATACACTATTAAACTAGTACCGAACCTGATCTTCTTCATAATAGAGGATCATTCATGGTTCACATGAAATGGTTAATAGAACCGTGGGAATCAAACCATAATCAGAGGGAAAAATTTCCCACAACATGATTCAATAACGTGGAACATATATTAAACAGAGAAAATGATGGAAATGATAAATATTTTTCATAATTAAAAACAAATAGTGGAAACCAAACCACTCAATAGTATAAACATTCTCCATGTATTTTTCCAACACAAAAAGACTGCCAAAAAATGAAAACCAACAACTCTATGTGACAACATGGGTATACTCATACCATCTCACAACTAGAAACCTAGCTCAACTGATAGAAATCCTTACTACCTCACTACAGACCCCTGCATCTATGTGCATTGAAAGGGATACAATTGTCATTGTGTCGTTGACGGGGTACAAAGGGTGTGAGCTAAAAACATAGTAGTATCCCACCAATGTGTTCCATATTTAGTCACGAAACAATAATCAATGTATTCTTAACATTAAAAAAAAGTCATGATAATAGTTTAGTATTTTTTTTATATCATAATCATGGAAAAATAGTTTAATTTCACCGTTTCATCATTTTCAAATAATGTATGTAAATAAATTTCATAGAACATTATATAAATTTGTGAAAATAGATATATCAATTCAAACCATAGAATGCATTATATATCATATAAAATCCATGGATGTATAATAAAAATAGTTCTAACCAAAAGTAGCTGAAATGGGAGAAGAAGAACAGATAATGTCACACAAAGGGAAACACTAGCTCATGATTTTGAGGACAATCGAACCTAACATAGACACTAACATCACATCAAGCCACTATACATATACATCTATCTTGAGAGTAGAGGAGCACCCAAATATGTTAACACAATAGAAATTTTAACAACTCCCTAGAAAAATAGTCCTAGGAAGAAAAGGAAATCCCCATGAAAAAAACCCCAATTGTGGATTCTAAAAATTAATATACCTTCTAATGAATTAGCTAATGATTCCCATGTGATCTATTTTACAAACTAGTTCATCAAACCATTTTAATAAAACAATGATTTAAAATCCATTTCATAATTCATTGAATACCATACTCATTTTAAAAAAATGGGGAAAACATCATTTATAAAACCCAATATCCATACGCACAATTTAATTTAGTCATATCATTATATTGTATTTAATAAAACTATTTATAAAAAACATGTAATATGAATTTCATCAACACATGTTGTAGATGGAACCACATATTTCAAAACATAGGTCACACATAACCCTAATAGAATCCACCGACAAGTAAGAACACCCAACCACAAATGTGGCCTAAGAACCAACCCTAACATCTCAAAATTGATTAAATTAAAAAAAAGGGTTGACAAAAAAGAGTAAAAAACAACATACATAATGAACGTGCATCTTTCATACCAAAAATAACAATGAAATGGTCCCTAGAACAAGATCACATTATAGATTTTCAAGGGAAACCAAGGAAACCTCACAACATTTCCACAAAACAAATAATGTAATGAAGATGTGCTACAACGATCAAAGGAAACATATAATCCGAATGGATTACTCGCATGGAGACAGATAACCCAACATTAATAGTGTTAAATCATTGAAAAAATATATCCTAATCAAACAAAGGATCTCAAAATCACTGGAGAAGATCCATTGGTCAAGAGGAGAGAGAGAAGTGTAATAATAAACAAACATTCAACAATTTCATCACCCAAAATATCAATCTATGACATGTACATGGAATGTAATCAATTTATATGATGGGTAATCCTTATGACTCAGATATGCCAAAAATCTTGTCACGTTTTTTAAAAACCCAATATCTTAATATTAAATGTGGTTTAACCCTTAAACGGTGTGTAATAACTAAAATTATGTAATTATCTCAGGGAATGATCTTGGAAACAATTACACATTTTTAACTCCCACTATGTGTCTTGTAAATTTCTATTTGATAGTGAATATTGTGGATTGTTACATGAAAATTCAAAAACAACTCATGTGTCCTCCAAACTCTTGGAGAACCCCAAAAAGACATTAACACATTTATACCCAGTATCCATTAATTAAAAAAAATATACATGCCTAAATTAGTTTCCTTTTATATTTAAGTGTTCTCTATATTTGGTAGTCCCAAGACATACCCAAATAAAGTGGAAAAAATAAAATAGGTGGAAATTCCTGAAAGAAGGTAACAAAATGTTACACTATTAGAGTATTATACTAAGATATGAATTTAGTGGTGAAGGGGATTGAATTGAAACATGAATAATTTCGTAAACACTATTTTAAGCATATATTTATATGTTAGAATTTTATAAATAATTTTATATTGTTGATTTATTAATCAAATCCTTATTTTACATAAGAAAGGATGAATAAAAGTGGAAAACAATGAGAGTCATAAACGCATTCCAAAAAAAGAATATGACACCCTCAAGAGTGTGCATAAACTATATAAATTTGAATTTATGAAACAGGTATGATCATTTACCATGAGCCATTTTTATTAAATTCTAGATACATTGAAATGAAATTAATTCTAATATTTCTTGAATTAATACATATGGTATAACCAATAGGATATAACACATAATGAAAAGGTACAAACTTAAATAACATGACCATATAGAAAAAATTATTATAAAATAATTCAATTTTAATTGTGTGGATCCTCTATATATTTTATGTTATTTATAATGTAAATATTATCATATTTGGTTGTAAGGGTTATTGGGATTTTAAAGGATGACCGCTATAACTTTGGAGTAAACTCCCAATAGTGATTATAGAATTTATCAATTGTTTTATATAAATTATGGACATAAATTTGATATTAAATTGGGATAAATACCATTTTCTAATGTATGAAGGGATTGAGGTTATTCAGAACAATTCTATATAATGGATTTGAGTAGATATATCAATGGTATATGTGACATAAAATATACTACCACCCATAGTGACAAATGTATGAATTTTCATAATACATGATAGATCTAATAGAATTTTCATGTAGTACTTTTCAAATATTTACAATAGTGTGTTATCAATGAATGAAAGTGATTCCTAATTAAATTATGATTGACAATGTGTAGAAGAATTTAAATTACTCATGGTGAATTTTATTTTATAATCATATTATAGCATCACTAAACTGAATCATTACATTTAATTTTATATGTGATGCTTGTGACTTATCAACTAGAATTGAATATGTATAATTAAGTGTGTATAGTATAATGTCATCTACAAGATAATAAAACTATAAATTGGAGTCAGCTAAATTATGAAACCATACAGATAGATATGCTTGCTATTTTTCATTACATGTAAAATATTATACCATATCTAGTTAGTTGACAAAAATTTCTATTCAATTATGTTAATTTCCTTCACCAAATTCAATGAGATACGATGGATTTTATATAATATCATAATGATACTACATTATATTATTTTCCCATGATCATGTTTCAATTTCCCTAAAGATACTAGATATATAATCGTTACATTAGAAATGATATTTTATTTAATATGAGTATAAATCATTATACTATAATGTGATGCATAGTGAAAATCATAGATATAATTCCTCTTCCTTAACATGGGAAATGGAAATCACAAGATATTTTTGAGATAATATTTTTAGTAAGTGATATTGTATAGTGGAAGCATACATGGATTAATAATGTAATAACAAATATAGAAGGAATATAAAAAACAAATGATGTTATATCAATGAACAGCCAATAAAAAAATAATAAATGGATGATAATGGAAATAAATAATAAAAAGGGAAAAATAAATGATCGGTAATGATATAAATAATGTAAATGAACATTGTTATACATATTAAACATATAGTTTAGGCCCTGTTCAATGAAATCATACATAAAGGGCTTGGAAAATCCCATTACCCTTTCATAGTTTCCCCATGAGTACTACCTACGCATTAATGGGAAATATAGTTTTAGTAAGAACCATTCAAATTGTATTCCAATTCATTTAATAATATACTAAAAGTGTATAGGAAATCCAAGGCCTAATGATCCATAATTAATGATATTGAAATAAATAGCATAATTTCTGGATGATGATTATCTTATATCATTTCCCCATATAGAATAAAATAATATGGGGAATGAAAATATATCAACCATTTAAATGAATTTAAAATTATGTATAAATTAATTACATTAAAATATATCAAGGATAATTAGGGATATATAATGTTTAATAAACATACTATATACTTCCAATCAAACCCAAATTGGTTCATTAATGTCATATATATTATTATATAAGTCTTTTGGCTGAAACATATATTTTTAGGACCATTATATCAATTAAAAATATAATATTTGTTTTAAAAACTATTTTATGTCAATTTTGACACTATTTGGTATTTGTTTTTTTAAATAATAATAGCAGGATTACTCCAAAAAAAATATTTAATCTATCCTAACATGTAATATCCACCTATAAAATTCGTGGATGTCATTAAAAAGTTGAAATTATAATTATTTTAATAATTATAATACCATTTATTTGAATCTTTCATTAATAAGGTAATTACTGCATCATCATTGTGTCATAAATAAATTTAATTATTTAATCTCTAAGAATTATAAGTAAAATAAAATTATGTGGTAAATCCTTGTAGCTGTTTAATTAATATTTATAGTCGTATTTATCTTCTGTGTAACCCTATATTAAAAATGTTTTAGTTATTAAACTTCAATTTTAACTCTTTTAACTCTTCGTTGAATTAAATAATAATAAATGTCCTAATCTAATCCAAGTGGACCTAAATGATAATATTCTATTCCTTAGGTTGCTTTTGGTCGAGATACATTTGTCCAATAGAATTAGTACATATGTTAGGGTAATAATAATATCATTTTAACCTTAATTAGCAAATTTACTTTTAACCGTGGTAAATAAAAGTAAAAAGTTACTATTCACTAAAAATTATTTTTATTTTATTGAACTGAATTTTACTCTTTTATATTAACCATGTCTCTCAGATTTTCGAAATTCCACTCACAGAAGTGGTAAAATTATGATAAATGTGCGTTTGTAAATTCTCATAGGAGGTGGGTAAAAGACGGTGAGAAGTTCTATAAACTTATTATATACTTAAATTTATTATAAATTTAATCCAATTAATTACATTAAAATTATATAAGTATTATGTGTCTTTTTTGACCTAAAATAAATTTAAATAAAATAAATAATTATTTAAATAAAAATTTTGTTTTAAACGATTACTCAGTGTTTTTTCACTATTCATAAAAAATTGAACGTTTTCCGAAAACTACAAAAAATTCACCCTAAGATAATTTTGATATTACAATTCCAAATATGAAGTATATTTTACCAAATTAAAATCATAGAAGTTTTATTTATTAATTTAAAGTTAATTCTCGTTGTCAAAATAAGGAGAGTGTTTTTTTAGAAAGAGTAATTATCAAAAGATTGACACTTGTTTATGTATAATTTCAATGTGAAATTAATTCCAATGACCAAAATTGGATTAAAGGGTAAAATTATAATCCACTTATACTTCCAAAACATTAAAATGTATAATTCCACACTATAAATAATTTTGATTAAAAAAGTTTTTTTCACCTAAAATATAGTATTTTTCACTATTCACCGAAATATGAAAGTTATCAGAAAAACACCAAAAAATTATTGAAACTAAATTCTTATGTCTAGATTATAAAGAAGAAGTTTATTTTGTCAAATTAAATATAAAAAAGTTTCAAATATTGGATTTAAAAATGGTTTTCCATTAAAAGGCTGTAAAATTTCATATTTTCTAAAAAAATAATTCTTTTATCTAAAAAATGTATTTGTTCTTCCATTATGTCTAAGAAACTCATAATATTGATTCTAAAATTATAAGGATTATATAATGATCAAAATTATGTTAATTCTATTCCTAACTACTTTTGAACGGCTAGTTTGGTAAGTTGTGGTGCGCTTGAACTCGATGTTGCGTGTAGTGCATGTTATTGAATTACATTGAAGAAATAACGTACTTTGAAATCTTGGGATGTTATAATCTGAACCGTATTGAATTGGTTGACCCTTTTGTTAACCCTTTTTATC
Source organism: Viscum album (assembly GCA_963277665.1). NCBI lineage: Eukaryota > Viridiplantae > Streptophyta > Magnoliopsida > Santalales > Viscaceae > Viscum > Viscum album. Next base: position 405,981,376 of record OY728128.1, on the reverse strand, counting down.
ATTAACTATTGTAACACATTTGTTAACCATTCAGGGTTTTGTTATTAATTTTAATGTGAAATGTGACTCAAAAAGGTTCCATGGATGACATTTTAGACAACTTACCATCCATATTTTAGTATTTAAATATTTATCACACTTTGAAATCATTTATTATAATATTAGTTAACAGAATATATCATTAAAGTCATTTTTTGGACTATTTATTTAATTTGAATTTAATTTAGTCAAGATAACCATTGATTTATAAAATAAATTTAATTACAATAATTTATACTTTATTATTAACTTTAAAAATTTATAAACCATATAATCAAACTAACTAATATATATATATTTTTTAAAATCATTTACTAGATTTTTTATACTATTTTCACAAGCATAGAGTGAATGTTGCCTAAGCATTTAAAGTAATTATGCAATCATCATAAATTAAAAATAAAATACCTTCATGAAAATTATTTATTTATTTTCAAACTAAACTTTTATATGGATTCATAACATCTTTTCCTCCCTAAAAAATCATATATGTTAAATTAAATCCATGAGAGTATCATTTAGTATTTATTCATTTCTTAATATAATATAGGGGTTATAATCTAAGGAATCTTTCCCAAAACTACCATATTTACAAATATAGGTGGTTTTGGTAAACAAAACTCATAAAATTGGATAAATATAATTTATATAAAGATTATAATTCCTTACCAAATATTTTTAACCCATTTTACCTTTTTTCCAGTTGTATAGGTGAAAAATCCTTACCGTGGCCACTATTCATAATGAACAAAAAAAATAGGGGCCTATTTAAAAAATTTGATCCTCTTGATAAATATTATGGATGAACTTTTTAAGGATTATATTTTACAAGTGGAATAAATTAATTTCAATGTCAATTCATAAAATGTAAGCAAAAATGGTTTTTAGAAAAAATCATTTTTAGCCAAAATATGAACTTATTCAAAAAAATATAGTATAATAATTAATATTAGGTAATTAATTTGATTATTTATAACATAACGATGTTTATTTTTAATTATATTAAAATTAATAACATAATGGAACTTTTAAATTACAAGATTTAATAAAAAGAAATATTTGTTCTATAAAAACCTTATTTTTGACTATTCACTTATAAAGAAATCATGTCGGAAAAAAATATAAACCAATGATAATATGTAAATGTTTATTTAAAAAATAATATTCATTTAAATAAATAAAATTTATAAAAAGTGAATAAATTAATTATATTTATTTTCAAAAAAATCGATTGAATACCATTTTTGAAGAAAAATATACTTTTGAAGTATTAAATGACTTTACTAAAAATGGTGTACATAATTATTTTGAATTTATCAGTACATTTTTTATTATTTAAAACCTATATAACTATTTTTTATAATGAATTTATTACCATTAATACATTAGGGGTTAGTGGTTAGGTAATAACAATTACATTTAAATATCAATATTTTTTATAAGATATCACATTCTTTTGAAGCTCAGTGTTTTGTGTTAATAAAGATATTGAGTATAATATTATTTTAAACTATGTTTTTGTGTTATTACATTTCCCCCCCCCATTAAAAAATGTTTTCCCTAACAATTTTTTTCTTAGTAATGTACATATCAATATATTAAAATAACTATATTGATAATACATATTATAAAAATGGAAAATAAATCTTCTATTTAAAAGGTAAAGTGAGAAACATAAAGGTTGCCTTAAAAATCATATAATCATGTTCCCATATAAGGATAAAATTAGATAAAATTAAAAATATATACATTTTGGTTAAATATAATTCTCAATGACTAATGTAGATTAATAGATAACAATATCATGATAATATTAATTACTACAAAACCCTATATTGGTGCGGGGTGAAAATGACCATTAATTATTTATAAAGAACTATAAAAATAAAAACAATTTCATTTTAAGGTCATTTTTCCTTGATTTTGGTAATTATATTACCATGAAATATGTGAAAAAAAAACATGATTTCCTCAAATCCATAAACCCAATTTCATCCATTGGTTACATGATTCAATTAGTTCCCACTTCTTTTGATCCCATATTCCAATGATGAATGAACAATGTGATTTTTTTCCATGGGTAACGTAGTAAAATAAAATTATAGTAGATTATAATATCTATAAAAGTTTGGAAAGTTATTCCTCATATCTCTATTCAGTTAATAACACCAAAAATGGTTACTACTTGTTATGATAACTAATATGAATAAATTCTCATTTGAAAAATTAATCTCAATGATTTCAATAATAATACCAAAATATATTCTTAGTTACTTTAAAAAATTACTTAATTATAAAAATCCTCTATGAATGCAGATCAAGTATTCAAAAAAATGAAGTTTGAAAAAAAGGAGATTATAAATTTTACAAAATAAACATAAATTTTTTCTCCAAATAATATAATATAGATCGTAATGTATTATAATAAACACATGAATACCTTGATCATATAAACTCCTAAAACCTGATAATCATTTCCGAAAATTACTAAAAAATTAATAAAACATCAATGAAAACAAATATTCTTCCAAAAAATCACTCTATATAACATATTCCATGAATTAAAAAACTAAACGAAATTCAAAAATCACATCTCCATAAAATCAATTAACAATTTCAAGGTCACTAATACTATCCAATTTCATTTATCAATGTCCATAAAATATTTTCCCCACCCAACCACCATTATCTATTAATCAAACAGATATTAACCCTAAAAATTAATTATCAGTTAATCATGTTTCCATATACTTCTAGAATATTTCCTTTCCAAAAGAAAACTTTTTTCATGTTTATTGATATCAATTATAATATGTATTCAAATTCATAAATAATAACTAATGATGAAAAAAATCCTTGGATGATTAATATTAATCATATCTTTTATAACACACCATAATATCATTTAAAAATTTCATAATTCTCTAAAAAAAATTTATTAAAACATTAATCATTCTATTTTTTATATAAAACATTAAAAATAATTTACCATCAAGTTCCATAATTATTCCATATTAAAATGTGAAATTTGAATCATTTCATAATAATTATCATTCTAAATCTAGTAATGTTTATTTATTTTAAAAAAATTAATATTATAACAATTTATAAAATTCATATACTGTTTGTCGTTTCTTTATCATTAATAGTTAATCCTTTAACCAGACAACCTTTTTGATCCCCTTCATAAACATTCTTCCCAAGAAACAAATTTGTATAATTCCCACACATTTGTCATTAAAAACATTTTATCATAAGTGATACCTTGTGAAAACCATTATTCCCATTCATTTTATTAACTAAACATTTCATTTTCCCCCTCATCATTATAACTCTTTATTACATTGTTTTCCACTAATAAAACATTTTCGAATTACTTTAATACATTTCCCTGTATACTTATTTCTACATATTAGACAAGGACGAAATTCAATATTCTTTCTGCTTTGTTATTTATTATAATTCCCCGACACAAACCACTAGGATTGCATCAGATTACTACATGACCTCTTTCATGACTCCTCGTATACAAGAGGGTTATGATAAATATTGAGGTTCTAAGTCCATTAGTGGGGAAATTTTATCTACAATATCATATCATTTCACAAATAAAAATATATAATATAAAACTACTTTGAGTAAAAAAAAATGTGGATGAAAGATAATATTATATCGAATATATTTCAGAAAATTAATTAATAATCTCTCAATATGTCCATAAAACCCATGTCAAATTTGAAGATAGATAGATAAATAAATAATACTACACCATCCATTGGTGTATGTCCTTTTACTGCACCCATCTCAATGCTCAGTGGCTCACACATCAACACTGGACACCTTTACCTTGGATGGATCCTTATAAATGAAGTATTCTCATACATAAATACTCTTGTATAGTTTATGAGTGATAAAACCCATTAGGACACCCCTAATTCATCGTCATGATCAGTTTACACACATAATATTGAATAACATGATAATAAATAAAATCATAGAAAAGAAATTTTTTACCAATCATTCATGCAATAATAAAGCCTCCATGAACCCCAATTATACCTACTTAATATCTATTCTAGAAAATACCTATGTAGTCATTAAGTTATCTCTAATGATAGAGCCATGCTCAAATCTACTAAATATCGAAACCAAAAAATAACTAATGTTAGTACCACAATAGACCAGCATACCCTATTCTTATCTCTTAGGTCAGCTCCCACTGAATATCATGCCCTATTATCACCTCACTGGTCTGATGACATAGACTATCATGTCCCTAATTATGGTCACATATACCATTATAGAACAGTATCACCTCATGGGTCATATCACATTGACCATATTTCACCCATTTTATGTAACATAAACCTTCATTCCATGTAATCTACCATAGTACTATTATCTTATCCTACAAAACATCTAAACAAGATCCCCCTATAGGGCCACTGAGTGATGAAGGGTCCTCCTAAAACCATAGTAAAATGTTTAGAAAAAATAAAATAGATACCTAGTACAATACATTTAAATAGTGCATATCATATTTTGTAACACATAGAATATAAGGATTCAAAAAATAATATCAATAAATGCACATATTTTATCACACTCAACATGTTTAGTGAATTTCAATGCACAAAATCATATCACTATAATAATCATATACACAGATAGGGGAGTTTTCATGTTTCTAGCCACCACATGGGTAATATACATATAAGTTATTGTTAAAAAGGTTTTTAAAATTTCTATGGGATTTTTGGTTCTTTTAGGAATCATGACTAACCATATTACCAATATATACATATTACTGGTAAGGATTATACTAAATTTACTTAATTCCTTGAAGTGTGCTATCATTTTGATAAAGGATTATATTTTTGACTTAGTGATGTATATATTTTCTATGTTTTGGGATATATCTATGCTATAATTAATTAATTTAACATGATCATTATGTTATGTATTATATATATTTGACTTTGAATAACACTCATGGATATAAGATATTGTATAATAATATGCTGGATATAAATTTGGTTATGGGTAGGCTCCTAGGAGAATATTGTGTGATCCATTATAGTGATTAGGATTTTTCATAAAAACTCTTGTTTTTTCTCTATGAATCCTTTGTTATTTAGAAGATTATTCTCCAAATGAGACTTATGGGCCATCCATATGTTGTGGGTTGGTATTATACCACAAGAGATCATTCCCCAATTCTATATCTTTCTTATTGTAGGGGTTGTAGATCATGCTCCCACGCCTACTATTGTAGAAAAGTAAGTGGGTCCACCTTAGAAGAAAGGCCTTTCTCTATTTCTTACCATTGGAATAGGGGAACCAAATACCACGATCGACTACATCAGAGACATATAGGTCGATCATATACTATAATTTCGATGATCTATGGTTCCATGTGATATAGACAACTAGATAAAAAACATTGAGGTTTTATTTGACCTCATTAATACACTTAAGGACCGAATGGTGAAGTTGATAGCATTCATGCTATATGACCTACATGGATAGGGTGGTGTGTTATGAAATACTATGTAAAGTGTGTGGTTCTCACCATAGGCAATTTCAAGGACCTATTCATTAGATAATTCATTATTAATATAATTATACTATAAATAGAATAGTATTTCAAGGAACAATAGTAGGGATCCAAGATTATATCAACATACTATATTACTTCCCCTAAAATTCATATTTTTCTCCACTTTTAGTCAGAATTAATGCTTAGGAGGCTATGAAGATTATGATTGGACTTTTTCCCAACTGGAGATGGAAGGAAAAGAGATTAAATCTACCAACCAATCTGGATGTTCTATGTAAAGACTTGATTAATGAGATGGTTCTAGAGTAGTATTCAACTATTTGTTTTCCTCAACCCGTTAGTACATATGTTGGTGGACATATTATTACATTGATGAGAGTCATTTATGGCAGTATGCAGAACAATAATAGGGATGTGGAAGAGATTAGATTCATATGTGTGGACCACAGTACGTCTTGTTGATCCCATAGAAGTGGAGTTTTAAATTTTTTTAACAATGGTATGGTCAAATAAAATAAAAATTTTTGTACTAAACCTTAAAGACCATGTCAATAGTTTGAAAAAATTGGGAATCATCCACATTTTATCTATAGAGAGTCAAGGAATGTTTTTTATAGGGGACCATGAAAAAAATTATCTATAGCCTTGGGATATGATCAGGGTCCTCTACAGTATGCTTAGATGATATTGATTTATACATCTCATGAATCTCATGGATATGGTTATAAATATGACGTCCACCATGTATATTTAGTAGATTAGAATCTAGCAGATAGTGGTTAGGGACTGTAAACTTTATGTGCTAAATTATTGATCACTTATACATTTTCTACTACATTTTCTGATACTAGAACTTCTCATTTTAGTACATTTCCACAATATGTTTGTACAAATGATATACCGATCATGTTTCCTCCTGATTCACTTTCCCCCCATACACCAATGGGAATGAAAGTAGATAATCATTAATGATTCCTAGTGAATCATATAGAAATTTTTTGTTTAGGAAATGTAACACCCCGATATTTTAATAATTATTTCTATTCAAATAACTTTAATTCTGGAATTGAATGAATCACACAAAACTATGAGTTAGAAATAACCACGAGACATTGTTAGTATAATATTAGCATTATATCCTAGATGTTAAATTTTCATGAATAAATAATAATAAAAAATTTATGAAATAAAAATAAATTTCCAACTCGATATTAATGTATTGATAAGGGATTACAAAATAATCACAAAATTTTAGTAAAATAACTTTATTCTTCAAAAACTAATTCTCTACAAAAACGATTAATTCTAATTTTAATAAATTTTTATAAAATATATTTAACAAAATAAATTTAATATTTTAATTCTGTATGTCAAAATAATCTTGAAATTATTTTTTCTATGAAAAAATTTACTTTTAAATAATATTAAAAATATTTATTTTTATTGAAATTTTTATTTTCATTTAATTTCATTAAAATTTAAAATTATGTTTTTGTTTAGAAAAATTTTTAATTAGTTCAATTTTTTTTAAAAAAAATACACAGATGGTTTTTAAAAATGATTTGATACATGAATCTATTATAAAAATACATTTATTTTATAAGGTGCATTTTTCAGAAAAAACTATTTTCCTAGTGGATTAATTTGTATCTTTTGAATTATATTTTTAAGCTATGTATTTGGAATTTTGAAGAATGGATCAAAAATTCAGATTTATAAGGTCAAATTTTTGTAAATAGTTCTCTTTAAATTTTGGATCATTTGACTAGTAACCATGGAAAATTTTGTCACAACAATAAGGGTAATTTAGGTAATTTAGGTTAAAAATAAAATTATAATTACTATATAATGACCCAAACATATGCTAAAATATTTTTGGATGAATAATGTTTGATAATTAACACACAACTATAGTATATATTTCACTTCATGGTCACTTTTTCCTGAAATTGAGTTACATAATATTTAAATCAAAGAAACAACAAAAATTTCATTTCAATTATCTTTAATCTCCCTAATTTATTCACATGGGGAAAAATAAAGGAAATGAATTAATATCAATGTTAGTTTTTAATATGATAAACATATTTTCATGATATCAATTTATTTTGGTTTTGGATGCTTTGATGAAATTATGTTATTTATAATATTTTATGTAATAAAAATTTAATAATATCGTATTCATGTTTTAAATAATATATGGTAATAAAGTAGATAAATTCAACTATAAATATACTTCTAAAACATTTAATATTTATCTTCATCAAATATTTTATTTTTATTTTTAGTAAATGAATGGATATATTAAAATATTACACCAAGTTGGTGTAGTAATTATTTTATTAATGGAAATATCAAATATATGTTATTAAAATTATTAAAATAATAATTATATGTAATAATTATTATTTAAAATGAATAAAATAGTATAACTTGGCCTATTAGGTATGTAATAAAATATTTTTTTCAAACTGAACTTTTTATCTAAATATTTTTAAAAGTCCAATAAATGAATAGTGTCAAAATTGACATTACTAATATTTTATCAAAATAAAGTATTATTAAATAATTTATAACTCAAAAAACATTTTAAAAAATAAAAAATCATTATAATGTGGTCATAAATGTTTATATGTTCCCATTAATGGAATAATTTCCAAAAAATGTAAAATTTATAATCTTGTAATCGTATAAAACTAGTTACCTTAATTAAAAATAAAATTGGTTAACTATGGGTAACTTAAAATGATATGGTTTAATTGATTACCAATACAAGTCTAAAATCTAATGGTATATGAGATTAAAACCATATCTCATCTATCCATTAAATATATAACATATTGGAGTCATTAGGAATGATAGTATATTTATTATATATTAATATTTTTTGAAATTCCAAAGGTACATTCCACATCAATTAAAAAAGAACACCTACTCCCTCATTTATTCACAAATAATTAAGCCTCCAGTCTCATAAATCCCTTACACATATCCCTTTTAAACACCCATATACATCTTCTATAGGTTCTTTTCTACTAATAATACTAACTTTAGTGTCCCTAAGAGGAGATTTAGAGGGATCTCGCCGAAGAAGAGGTCATCTCCATTACCGAATCTCTCAAGATCATTTCGTATTCTACATCCTCTTACATTTTTTCCATTGTAATTTAATAACTATTTTTTCATATATATAAGAACATGTTATTATGATAATGGAAAAACCATACTCCAACCTCTATCATTCATACAAAAAATGAAATCATCACGCGTGTCTATGGACAACATACAGTCTCCATGTCGTGTTGTTATATGATTTTCATCACCACTTTATATTGGTTGGTGTAATGAAGGAAATAAAAACTATATAACATTATTATGACATTTTATTGATTATTTAATAATATATAAACCATCCACTGTAATACCATTTCACAATTAAGGGGATGATATCATAGATTGTGCGTATGTATGACCTACCATCTCCACGACTCAATGAGATTCATTCTACATTATCACCATTAAAGAATGATTATGTATATATAGAATGAATAATATGATATATATTACAATTATATCATTATTTAAATAAAAATTATATATTCTATATGAAAGAACCGAAACATATATGAAAAAACATGCATAAGAAAATGAAGTTGTTAACATATGAAAGAAGCGTAATATTAAAATATTATTAAACAGGTGATAATATCATCATAAATGATATCATAAATATACATACAGTACTATAATATGTTAATAACATTCCTTAATCCATTATAAAAAAATTTTATGATACATATGAAAGAACTCATACCTATGGTAAAGGATAATATCAATATCTCATTATTATCCATGATTGTAAATATGTAAGTATTTACTGTTGTATTTTTGTCATCCCTATACATTTTAATTAAAAATGTATTGAAAAATAATCTTACCATTATTCAGTAATTTATTAAAATCATTTTTACCCATTTATTATTTTTTTCTCATTGGTATTTATTGAATATTTTAAAAAATATATATAAGATAATTTTTGAACATTTTCAAAAAAACTTCAAGAAGAAGGATTTTTAACTTATTTGGAATGAATGGAATTTCTGGATTTCTAGATCCCTTATTGACATGAAGCCTCTCATACAAGACTACGAGGTGAGTGTCAAAGAACATTTTTTTTTTTAAAATTGTATGGCATTAAATGTAATTAATATTTTTTCAAAGACGAAAGGGTATTTTATTCAATAATTGTTTTCAAGAGTTCTATCCAAATTATTCTCTATCTAAGATAACACTTGTTATTTTAATTATGTTTTACTATAGATATACTCTAATATTTCTATTCTAATTCTGTATATTCAAGTTTTAAATTTGTGATAGAATTATATTTATGAATCCCATTTCATTTTGATGGGCTATGTTATGATTTCATGATGTTTATGAAACCCATTTCATTCCATGGGTTCTGATATGCTAAATTATTTATTTTCATGTGTCACACATATGAATGATCTCATTATGAGATGGGTGGGACCTATATCTCCATCAAATTAACTGGGTAAAAAATTTATATCTCATTAGGTAGACAAGTCTATAATGGTAAATGATATTGGTTCAACAAAACAATGATGGAATGGGAAATAATCATGGTTTAGTAAAACAAGGCTAGAAAGGGGATTGAACTCAGTTCAGTAAATGACTTCGTCATCTATGGTGGTATTAAAAATTATCATTGACTAATTTGGAAATTATTTTATATACTTATGTGTATTCCACAGTTTCATTTCTTACGTTATGATCTCATAAACTATATTCTTTATTAACTTCTATGATTTATCTCGTGACAATATATTACGATCATTTATATACAAGATAAAATTTTTACATGTTTTGATTATGCTCATATATATTGTGTTTATGATATGATTAATATCTACCGTAATAAGAATATTATCTCACTAGTTCTTATGTTTATTTTCCCAATGATATGAAGAAGTATATTAAGTATGATATGTCCAAAATGGTTCTAGATATGAAGTAATAAGAGGGAGATGACATTTATGTTTTATGAACAAGTACTTTATGTTTCTCAGTTTCCAAAAAAACTAAACCTATATAGTCATGGAATGGTTATTTATGTTATGAAATGAATGGTATTCTATTTAAAAGTAATATCCAGTTATGAAATTTATGGTTTTTCATAAGAAATTTTTGGAAAATTATGGTTTTATAGATGATGACCATTGGTGTGACTCTCAACATGGAATTTCTTACCCATTACAGATCACACATTGATTTCTATTTGAGATTGGTATCATTTACATCAACCAAGGGGGAGAGGTAACTCATGACTAGAAATTGGTTTTTGTGAGGAGGTGGAGTCATTCAAGACTTGAGACATCATGGGATGATCACATCATAGAGTATAGTCTTAGATCATTAAGTATGATTAGTGTAAGCCCACTTGTCTTTTCCTTCAATTGTAGATCTATATAAATAATTATTTTGGGTGACTTCATGAGACCTCTCCCTATTAGAAGAGATTACTTTGAGATAAACCATGTTTTAAGTTCACAACCAATTTAAATACCCCCAAATTTTATGGTTTCATTCGAGATAAGGAGATCAAGGCAATGTTCGAGGACTTTGAGGATAAAAGATTTATCTATTCCAATACTTCACCATTAGGTGTAGCTATTATATTCACCATGAAGGTAGATGGTAGTATTGGAATCTATATAGATTGTCGTACGTTCAACAATGTGATAATGAGGGTTAATAATATTTATGATTTATTATGGGGATCTTGGTTCATCTCTAGTATTTTTATTAAATAATGTTATCACCAACTATGGGTTAGATAAAATAAAATTATAAATATGTTACTTTGGAGAAGGTATGAGATATACAAGGTCTTGGTAATGTCATTTAGACTAAGGAATGAACTGTTAGTGTTAATGTTTATCATTATAATGACCATTCAACCACATAATGACTCCTTAGTTGTAGTATTTTTTGATGATATCCTTATAAACTCCTTAAATCCATAGCAGTAAGAAAAAAACCATGACATAGAACTGAGTAAACCTCAAGCACATCTGATTTCTGGAAAACTATAGAAGTTTATGTTTTGGATTCATGAGTTGATGAAATTTGGTCATGTTGTCTTTTAGAAAGGTATATCTATAGACCCAAATAAAGTGGAGGTTGTGATGTCATGGAAAAATCCCCGAAAATTGTTTTATATCCTGATATTCATAGGCTTAGCATGATAATATCAATGTTTTATCTAGGGATTCTCCAATTTTTAATCACCCATTAAATTTGTGATTAAGAAGAGAGTGAAATTTTAGTAGAAAAACTAGTCTAAAGAGGCATTTCATGACCTGAACAAGTGGTTGACCACAACTCTTATGTTTATCTAAAAAATATTAGGATCAGATACATTGTATACTATTATGAAAATAGTATATTCTTTAGAGTCGTACTGATGTAGATAAATTGGTTAATTCCTTATGGGTCATTTTTACTGTTACCCCATGAGTGAATGTATCCTACCCATGGAATTGAGCTACAATCTTTGGTCCATTAACTGAATTTTTTGTGACATGTTATTTTATATTATATGTTTTTTGAAAACACATACTAGAAGTTCTAGTATTATATCTTCAAAATGTAGGGACTTATTCTAAGGTAGAGGATCCATGTTGATTGTCTTCAAAAATTAAACTTTTAGGTAACTTATAAACTAAAAAATGGTAATATAATTCCAGATGATCTTTAATGTAAGATGATGATAACTCATAAGCTTGATGAATAGACTTTGGAAGTGAAGTAGTGATTGATGGTCTTTTAGGATGATTACAGGATGGATGCTTCTAAGTATTAAGTTTTAGTGAAATACAATGAATTTGTGATCACATCTTCTTAATTATACTAGTATAAGGCTATCCAAGAATATGATCCTGAGTGAAATGTGATAAGGGAGTAAGTAAGAGGTTGTGACTTGATGCCTGAGTGGTTGATCAATGGTGATGGTGCTATCTAGGTACTTGAGTGAGTTTTAGTCCCTACTCTATTCGGGAAGAACTGATGAGATACTTCAATATCTACATGTGGGCAGTATATCTTAGACAAAAAATGATATATCTTGTCTTAAAGTGATAATTTAGGTGGAAAATAACATAAAGGGAAAATTATTGGTTTATTTCATGATTTATTACCATCATAGGATTATGGCTGACCACCAAAATCCTCTCCATCCACATCCATTTCGAAGGTAGTAGTGGGAGGACGACCCAATGTGATTTGAGAAGGGGTTACACAAGACCCTGAGGAGTCAAGATACTATTTGAGTGATTGGAAATTAGTTGTCTAAGGTTTCTCAATTCTTCTTAATACATGATAGTCACTAATAATATTATATACGAAAGCCTTATGTATATGATATTGAACACTTATATGATGTTGTCGTGGGAATTGTTTCTAACAGATATGAACAATTTAGGTCGCCGTTTTTATGAGTATTGCAAAAGTCCTTAGGGACTCAGAAAAGATTGAGTATAGTGTACCCACACTAAAAAGATATATAGTTAGAGAAAAAATTATTATATTGGTGGATATTATTGGATATAGAATCCTAGACTATGGTAGAGAATGGGATGATCCCATATAATATGTTGTGTTTTCATTAAATAATAGTTACCAGTATTAAATTCAGACGAAACTATATGATAAACATTATAGGATGTATTTGTTCACTACTGTGTTGGAATGAGTTCAATGAGGTATGGTTTTTGGTCCCCATTATAGTACAAGACACCTCCAAGAGTGTGAATATGATTCTTAATAGTTTGATCACAGCTTATAAAATCAAGAAGTCTTATTCCAACTATAGTCACCTTTGGAGTTTACTATTGGGAACAATGTATTATTTAGTGTGACTCTTTGGTTAAGACATTGACATTATAAGATGTAAGATATGGTGAAATTTCACTATGTTGGACCCTTCTTGATGATTGATTGGTTTGATGAAGTGGTTTACCATTGAGATATTCATTATCACTACTGAGGAATGCATGATGTGTTCCATGAGTCTCACCTCTAAAGGTACATGACTGGTCATATACATATCATAAACTATGATTATGTTGATATTGTTCTTGATGAATCACACATGAATTTACCTATAATGATTGTAATGTATTGTAATAAAGTCCATCATGGTAGTATGGTACCAATATATTATATGTTATGGTTTTATGGAACAATCCATGGGAGACCTACATGTGAGAGGATAATTCTCAGGCTCAAGGGATTGAGTTGCATGAGTATAACATTTGAAGATACTTTTTGAGTATGAGAAGACATTAAGGGGTGATTTTAACATCCTCACTTGATAAATTTTACGAGATACATTGAATCAATGAATTGTATGCTATCTTTCTTTAATTCAGTTTTTTGGTTCTTCAATGTTTGGTTTCTAATATATGAGGATCTAGGGTAGAGTCTATAAAGAACAAGATCTTAAAGGAAACATAGTGTCTAAAACAAGGCCCCTGACTACTTGTGGCACTAGCAGTGGGACTAAAAAAATTCAAAACTAAACATCCATCAATTGATATACATCTATACAGCGGTGATGGTAGATCCCAGGTGCCTCTACCAAGAACATTAGATCGCTAGTTATCACAGTCTGAAGGATCATTTAATACACCCTTTTGGTTTTAATTTCAATTTTTTCTAAATTTTATAATTCCAAAATATGACCCTAGTTCCCCTATAATGAATTCTATACCTTCTTCTTTGGTAGTTATCCTATCTCACTCATCTCCAATGGATTCATCAAGATTTGACCAATCCAGTGACATTATATTAGTATGATCTTCTTCGATCTAATCTAAATCCTTCATCATTAGTAGGATATTATCAAAAATAATTGAGGGATATATGTTTTTTGTTGTGATATGGATTCTATACCATTTACCTCTTTCATGTGAAAAATTAAACACCACATCCCAAACCACTTTGTTCAATTCAAAGCTACACATGGACTTATGCATGACTCTCAAGATGAAAGAGGAATCTGACAAGTAGTGAGGGTATTTATCCTTCATTAGGGAGACTATATCCGTAGAATCATGTAATTCCACTAAAAATAAATAAATATAATATAATAAATCAATGTAACATATAGAAATAAAACTCTATTTTTCTCTAGTTAGGTGTGTTTAGAAACTCACTTAATCTTTTGTTTTAAATAATAAATTGAGATAGTTGGTTTAGAATTGTCACATCCCGCCTTCACCAAAAATGACAGAAGGGTTAGCAGATTGCCAGGCCATTCCTTCATTAAGTTGAAGGAGACTTAATGACCCCTGAAACCCGCCTACAATAGGTCCCGAAGTGGCGACTAGAACCAAGGGTATAGAATCACACACTAAATGGAAGGAATTACCCATTTTCATTTGTTATGATCCGGAGATAAGATAGTAAATCCCACAAAAAAAACTGAAAGTGAAAATAAAGATTAAAAAATAAACCATTGCAATATGAATGTTCAATGGTAAAATATACAAATCAAAAAACCCCAAGGTAAAAAGATAACAATAAAAAGGAAAACAGCAACAACAACTACCCCAAAGGTCCAAGCTTGTACGGTCACGCACGATCCCAGAAGTCCTCTTAGAAACCTGAAAGTAGTTTAAATACGTAGGGGGAGTATACAAGTATACATAGTAGGGAGAACCAAAGACTCTCGTGCACAAGTGGGGGAATGTACTAATGTCCCATGAGAAGCAGAAAACCAACACTATCAAGGAGTTCATCCATCCCACTCACCGTCCATTCTCACCAAATAACGCAAGCAGAATAATTTATAAAAAATTCACATCGGTGTTTGGGTACCCCACACCACTTTCTAGCTGGTTATTTAGACATCCTACACATCAAACCAATATCGCCATTATCACCGCAGTCCCACTGCCAATCCTCGCCCACAAACACCTGGGCCATAACCACCACCCATAACCACACCCGCAAACAGCTAGGTCAGAACAACAACTGCCACACTCGAAGACACCTGGGCCTTATCCCGAAGAAACATTGGAAACAACCTGCCCGCAACCACCTAGGCCAACCACCGAAACTACCCCACCCGTTGATTTTTGGGCTAATAATGGACTTCAGTCCATCACAGCCTGCCTCTAGTGTCTTGGGATATTTGGGAAAGGGAGTATAAAAGTAGCTAATAACCAGCCACTCATAGGAGTGTTGGGAAAAACACCCTCCCCCATGAAATGGGGGTGTTTGGCACTTAGTGCTCAACATGGGTGGGGCACGAATAAGAAACAAAAAAACTACAAATATATGTATAGGTAACAAGCACTCACCCAAATATAGGTTTTTCTTCAGCCAGCCTAAATAACACAAAATAAGCACCATTGTCCATGTCACAACTCACACCAAACCAAACCTGTTCGTCCCATCCTGGTTTTCATGTTCTGTAATAATGTTTAAATAAGTTTCTGCATCTACTTGGGAAGCTATCAAACAGAAGCACAAGCCAAGGGAAGTGTAGAGTCAAACATCAACTTAAAAGTTCACACTTGGTTCTCTTATAAAGTCATGACCACATAGTGGCACAAGTGAGATCCCTCAAAGTACTAGAAACAAGGACACCATGCTCCCAAAACCCAGGAGCTAATGGTTTCACAACCATAGAGGATTCCACCCCAATTCGCGATATAAGAAAAGTAAACACACGGCCTCAAGTTCACAACCAGTGAAACCATAACAGCAGGGGATCCCATCCCCACCCACATCACCCACAAATTGGCCCATGAATGAAAATCAACAAAACCACTACCACCAACATAAGGTACGCCCATGCCAGTATTTTCATATTTAAAAGATTTAACACACTCCATGATTCCAATTCTATTGTTCTTTAACCGAGGTTATCATAGAAAAGGATTGATCCTGGTGCTTTCAATTTGTTTGGCTGAATATACGTAATTAACCAATTTCCTTTACACGACGAAAACAAGAGGTAAGGGTTTATTAGTGCACAGAGAAAGACAACCAACAACCATGATTTTCAGTAGAAGCAAGCCCAAACAATTCAGAATCAATAATCGTGAAAGGAGAAAAACAGATAATCATCATCGGTGACACCCCTCCCTTTAATTATTTAGACATCATTTATTATCTTTATTTATGTTTGGTTCATCCAATTCTACAGAAGCAACAGCGTACCCAACCCGCATGATACGCATAAAGGAGAGACGACAGTGAAACCCTATTTGATTGATCAAGGATTGATGTTAAGTCCGCGATGGAAACTGGAAATCAAGATCAGCAGCACCACAGGACGCGATCAAGGATAAACTTTGGGGTACTCGATGGGAGGAAGGGTACTCCGAGCATCGGGTGATTGTAAAAAGTAACTTTGAGAGAAGCCTTTAGGTTATTAAGGCTGATAAGGGCAGAGATACAGCGTCCCCCAGAATGGTATAAATATCGAGAAATTCTTGAAACCACGGAACACAGGGGGTCGTGGGTTGACCACATGGCTGGGACACCCCACTCGTCATAAGAGGGTCCCATCCTTTTGGGCCGGTTAAAACTGACGCACATGCCTACTAGCGTTTCGTAAAACGTGGATAGGGTGTGACCAGAACCCATTTTTCATTTAAGGGATCTTTATTTGAGGGGTACCCACAAAACATTTAATCATTTTTCATTAATAGTCTTTAAAACACGGTTTAAAAAAAAATTTGTGAAACAAAAAGGGGTTCCACTGAATGAAAAAACCCACAGAGGTAGGCTAGAGATACCAGTAGGTGAGAGCTACCGGTAGGCATGAGCTACCGGTAGCTAAGACCTACCTGTAGGCGAGTGCTACAGGGAGGCTGTGGCTACGGGTAGGCCGAACTACCGGTAGTCCGAGCTACTGGTAGCCTGTAGCTACCACTTGACCGAGCTACTGGTAGGCCGATCCACTGGTAGGCCTGCTATCGGTAGGATAAGGATACCGTTAGGGGTCAAGCTTCTCCGGGAAGTTGGGATGGCCTCCCAAACCGCTCAGAACACTCCTACCTCTGATATTTCACCATGTAATGGACCCCAAACCCCGGGCCATTACATTAAATACCTATCAAACTATTCTTGGCCCTAAGAATACAATAACCAACCTGAAAGGATGGAAGAGGGGTCCATACAACCACCTTCTAAAGATACTTCTTAGGTGCAAACCCATGAGTTGTTAGAAAGCTGGGACAGATCCCCCCTATATCAATGAACACTCCCCCAAGATTTATCAAACTCTACATCCACAACAAGAACAAGGATCACAATATCGATAAAATGAGTCATGGAGTCCCTTATTACATGATAGGATATTATCCGCTTTGGGAGACACTGACTCGCCCGCACGGGTTTAATCGCATCCATATTAATATGTCCGGATTAGTAGTCAGGTTTTCCCCTCATCATAGATTCGAACACAAACAGAAGGACATGGAACAGATCATTTCATGGCTAATCAAAACAGGCACTTCACATTAATTAAAGAACAAGGTAAACCATCTCAACAAGGGACAGAACAAAACAACAAGGATGTCAGAACAACTCCAAGTAATGAACGCGGAACTGGGCCTCCCGCTCCCAAGATCTCTCTTCCAGGCCACCATGCCTCCACAACACACGAACCAAGGGGATGGTTCGTCCACAATGCACTTTTTCTTTATGATCCTCGATCTTGATTGGTTTCTCTAGGAAGGTCGCATCATCTTCAACATCCAACTCTCCCCAATCGATGATGTGGGAGTCGTTGTGTAGGTATCGTAGAAGCTGGGAGACGTGAAAGATGTTGTGAAATTTCTCCAACTGAGGTGGAAATTCCATATGATATTCCACCTCACCAACTCATCCCAACACCTCGAAAGGTCCAACGAACCTAGGGGAGAGCTTAATCTCCTTGCCAAACCATTGCTGTCCACGCCGAGGGGAGACCTTCAAGAACACATGGTCTCCTATCTCAAACTCCAAGTGCCTTCTCCTACTATCGGCATACGACATCTGTCAGTCCAGGGCCACGTTCTTCCTCTCGTATATAAGATGAACCTTCTCTGTCGTGCTCTGCACCACCTCCGTGCCAAGGATGCCTGCCTCTCTGACTTCAGTCCAGTACACGGGTGAGTGGCACGACCTCCCGTAAAAGGCTTTGAATGGATCCATACCAATGGTAGAGTGATAGCTATTATTTTAGGCAAACTATACCATAGGAAAATGTCGCACCCATGATCCTCTTAAGTCCAGAACACACGCCCGTAGCATATCCTCCATGGTCTGGATGGTGCGCTCTCTCGGTCCATCTATATTGGGATGGAAAGCAGTTCTAAGACGTAGCTGGGTGCCAAAATCAAGCTGCAATCCCCTCCAGACTCGTGAGGAAAACCATGCATCCCTATCCAAGACTATGGACCTCGGAACTCCATGTAACCGCACCACATCATCCACGTACCTTCATGACGAAGCATCCAGTGGTCCCAACTCCTTATTCGCCATAAAGTGAGCCAATATCGTCAATTGGTCCACTACTACCCAGACGGAATAATACCCCCTTGATACATCGGTAGTCCCATGACGAAATCCATCAAGATGTATTCCCTCTTCCACTTGGGTACACTTAGAGACTACAGCAGGCCGCCTGGAACTCAGTGTTCAGACTTCACCTGCTGACACACTAGGCACTTGGCCACAAACTCTTCCACTTCTCGCTTATCTCCGGGCCACCAGAACTGTATCTTCAAACCCCGGTACATCTTGGAAACTCCTGGGTGTACCACTAGGGGAGATTTTTGGAGCTCACTAAGAATATTGTTGCGCATCGCCTATGGAACAAACAACTTTCACTGGAAAAGCATCTGGTTCTAACCATCCTCCATCCATCTTTTCGGGGCATTGCTCTGGTCAACTCCTTCATGCATCACTTAGCACTCTGGGTCTCCCCACTGAGACTCCTCCACTTTTTGAAACTGGGAAGATTGCACTATCATCTGATATAGGAAACCACTACCGAAATTCATCCTTGCATCCAGGTGCAAGGCAGCCAACTTCTCCATTGCCTTCCAGGGGTCTGTCGATTCTTGAACTACTTCCTTCTGCAATTTCCTACTCAGTGAATTAGCTAAAACATTTTCCATTGCACTCAGTATAAGAGATCTAGAAGTTGTATTCTAGGAGGAACTCAACCCATCTCTACTGCCGCAAGTTCAAATATCGATGGGAAAGGACATAACGCAAGATCTTGTGATCTGAGAAGACCAAAAAGTGATCTCCTGTGAGATAATGCCACCACAACTTCAATGATAACACTACGGCTACAAGCTCCAGATCATTGGTGGCATAGTAAAGTTCATGAGAACATAACTACCTAGAACCATAAGAGATCACTCCTCGCTGCTGCATCATCACACATCCCAACCCAAGGCTGGATGCATCAAAGAACACTTCAGACAACACCCCTTCCTCTGGCAATCTGAGCACTGGAGCACTAACTAGGTTCTCCTTTAGGTAGCCAAAAGCTTTCTACAACTGGTCACCCCACACAATGGCCTGGTCCTTCTTGGTCAAGGCTATCAAATGGGCTTTAACTCATGAGATGTTGGGTATGAACCTTTGATAGTAACCTGCCAGCCCGTGGAAACTGCAAACCTCTATCACATTCATGGGTGCTGCCCTAGAAACAACCACCCCAACCCTTGATGGGTCGACCGCTACCCCCTGTTCAGACACTACGTTCCAAAGGAAGTGCACTTCTCGCGTCCAGAAATTGCATTTTGACAACTTCTCATAGAGCTGGTGATGTCGGAGGACCTCCAAAACCATCCTCAGGTGATCCGTGTGGTCCTCCTATGATCATGAATAGATCAGTATGTCGTCAATGAACACAACTATGAACCGATCTAGGTTCTCCCGGAAGACGGAGTTCATAAGTCCCATGAACACAATCAGGGAATTCGTAACACCAAAAGGCATGAATAAAAACTCAAAGTGTCCATATCTACACCTGAAGGCCATCTTCGGGATGTCGACCTCTTTCACCCTCAACTAGTGATACCCAGACTGCAAGTCGATCTTCAAGAACCATCATGCACCTTTCAGCTAGTCAAAAAGATCATCTACCCTCAGAACAACATAGTGATTCGTGATCGTTACCTAATTCAGCTTCCAATAGTCTATGCACAACTTGAGACCACCACCTGCCATCATTGCGAAAGATACTGGAGCACCCCACGGTGACACACTTGGTTGAACATAACCCCCTTAATTAGATTGTTTAATCTGAATCTGTGGCTCCGGTAGCTATGAAGTTTCCATCTGGAAAGGAGCCATCGAAATCGAACGAGCATCATGCTACAAGTCTATCCCAAATTCGATATCACATCGAGGTGGTAGAGTCGTCACCTCCTCCGGGAAGATGTTCAAAATCTCACTGACGATACCTAGTATATCCACCATCTCAGAATCTACTGATTCTACTGACAGCTTGGCGAACAATGATAGGAGGTGTTCCTCTCACCTGATGCCCTTCTTAAAACTTCACTAACTATTGAAAGTAACAAGCCGACCACCCATGTCTGAAAACATGACGCTCCCTTGGAAGCAGTCGATGACGGAACACACAGAGAATATCCAGTCGATGCCTATGATGACGTCGTATGGCTAAATCTACAATAGTAGGAGATCCCTGACTGACTGATGCGGCCCTACCATCAGTCTGCATCCTCGAAAAACATATAAAAAGTTGGTCTGACCTCTGACTGGCGTGCTCCACACCAGGGGCACTGGATGTATCATGGTATCTAGACCCAAATCATGGGCTAGGATGGGTTCAACAAAGGAGTGTAAAGCCCCAGTATCGAACAAATCGTAAGCAAGTGTACTAAAAAAATTGATCGTACCTCGAACGTCCTCCGGCCATGCTGGAACTGCTGCCTCTGTGGCGTGCAACTGTCCATGCCCAACTCCTCTACCTCTCGGATGTTGGCCACCTCCCCGACCATGCCCTGGTCGAGGTCCCTGAGGAGAGCCCTGAAGTTAGCCTCCTCCTGCAATGTCTTCCCTTAGAGGACTGGGAGTTCCCTACCCCTACTGATGCTGCTGGAAGGGCCTAGATGGAAGCTATTGCTCGAGCGGGTGTTGGGCGTGTCCACCACCGTCGTACAGTACTCGGTCCGGGCACTGATTCTGGAGATGTCCATGACACCTACAGATGAAGAAACTTGTTCTTGGGCTCCAAAGGAAAGGGCGAGGACCAGGGGACCGGAACTGGAACTGTTGTGGCCTTCTCCCTAATAGTCGGAACCAAGAGGGTCCGGATGCTGGAGTCCTGGTGTTGACATCATTTCCCTTCTGTGATCCTAGCTGGATCCCCTCACATGACACACTTCCTACCATGTGAATCCTCTCCACCACGTCGGCCTTCTTATGGACCTCCATGTATGTCATCAATGTGAAGTGGTTAACAGCGTACTGGAGGGAAGGTCGAAGAGCCTCCTCTAAACGTCTATCCTGAGACTCCTCATCAGGAACATGGTCCGGAGAAGAATGGATGAGGTCCTTGAACTTGACCCCCAACTCCCTTACTGACATACTCCCCTACTGGAGGGATAGTAGCTCCTGCCTCTTCTCTTACTTCATCGTAGAAGAGATGAATTTGGACTGGAAATCCTTCTCAAAATCATCCCAATCCACCTTAGCCTCTCTCCTCTCCCCTAGGTAGAGAGTCCACCAATGACTCACTACTCCCCGCATCTGGATGATAGCCAGAGGAACCCATTACTCAGTCAGAGCCCAAATAAAGCTGAAATCTATCACCAGCTCCTCTAGCCATCTCTTCGTCTTCATGTTAGAGGTTCTGCCCTCATACTTCTTGAGGGTTTGTCACTGGAAGGCTCGAAGCATCTTATTCCACTGGTCGTCCTCCTCCTCTCGATCAGCCCTCTTCCGATCGGCCAATTCTACCTCCTGGGCATCAATCTCCCTTACTGCCCATGGTCACCTCCCAGGTGCCATAGCTGCAAGGTAAACAAGGAATGCCTAAGTACAAGTAGTGTAGAATATTATTCTGAAAATTCTTAAACTTCTTATTGATTTCATTTCCCAAAACACCCATGAATCACAAGAACACAAGTCTTTATGATGAATGTATCCCTCCTAGGGTCTCTACCCTACAATCAATGTGGCCTTACTTGGTCATTAGGTAGGCCCAGAGTCCTTGCATCGGATCACAGGGGCCCTAAAATCCTGTGTCCTAGTTGGTCATCCCTGGCCTAATTCACACACCAAGGTCACCCAACACTATTTCCCTACCATCACATGTAATCCGTACTCTGCCTTAATCTAGAATCAATCCTATCTCTCATCCAACCAAAACCTTTGATATCATTCTGTCACGACCCGCCTTCACCAAAAAGCAGGGAAGTGTTAGCAGATTGCCAGGCCCCAAATTAATGCAATTAGAGTAATGTATAATAAAATCACATTGATGTTTGGGTACCCCGCGCAACTTTCCCACTAGTTATTTAGACATCCTATGCATTGAACCAATCCCTCCATTCTCACTGTAGTCCCACTGGAAAACCTCACAAGCAAACACCTCGTCCATAACCTCACCGTAGTTCCACTGCCTAACCTCGCTTGCAAACAACTAGGCCATAACCTTACTATAGTCCCACTGCCAAACCTCACCCACAAACACCTGGGCCATAACCACCACATGTAACCACACCCACAAACAACTGGGTCTGAACAACATTTGCCACGCCCGAACACACCGGGGCCTTATCCTGAAGACACTTGGGAAACAACCTGCCCACAACCAAATGGTCCAACCACCGCAACTGCCCCACCCGATGATTTTTGGGCTAATAATGGACTTCAGGCCATCACAGCCTGCCCGTAGAGTCTTCGGCTATTTGGGAAAAGGAACAGAAAAGGAGATAAAACTAGTCACTCATAGGAGTGTTGGGAAAAACACCCTCCCCCATGAAAATGGGTGTTCGGCACTATGTTCTCAACTTTGGTGGGGCACGAATGAGAAACAAAAAAACTACAAGTATATGTATAGGTAACAAGAACTCACCCATATCTATGTATTTTTTCAGCTAGCCTAAAGAACAAAAAATCAGCACCCCTATCCATGTAACAACTCAAACCTAACCAAACCTATTCGTCCCATCCTTGTTTTCATGTTCAGTAATAATGTTTAAATAGGATTCTCCATCTACATAGGAAACTAGAACACCCAAGCACAATACAAGGGAAGAGTACAATCAAACATCAACTTAAACATCCATACACGCTTCTCTTATAAAGTCACGACCACAAAGAGGAACAACTGAGATCCCTCAATGTAATAGAACGAAGGACCCCATGCTCCCAAAACCCAGTAGCCAACGGTTTCTCAACAATAGAGGATTCCACCCCAATTCATGATATAAGAAAAGTAACCACACGACCTCAAGTTCACAACCAGTGAAACCATAACAGCAGGGGATCCCATCCCCTCCCACATCACCCAACAATCGGACCATGAAATAAAAGAATCCAAACCACTACCAACAACACATGGTAATCACTTGCTTGTATTTTCAGATATAAAAGATTTAACACACTCCATGATTCCAATTACGTTGTTCTTTAACCAAGGTTATCATAGAAAAGGATTGATCCTGGTGCTTTCAATTTATTTGGCCGAATATACGTAATTAAACAATTTCATTTACACGACCAACACAATAGGTAAGGGTTTATTAGTGCACAGAGAAAGACCACCAATGACCATGAATTTCAGTAGGTTCAAGCTTGCACAATTCAGAATCAATAATCATGAAAAGAGAAAAATATAGAAACATCATCGATCACACCCCTCCCCTTCATTCTTTAGAATTCTTTTATTATTTTTATTTAAGTTCGGTTCATCCACTTATATAGAAGCAGTAGCATACCCACCCCGCATGATACACAGAAAGGAGAGATGAAGGTGAAACCATACTTGATTGATCAAGGATTGTTGTTAAGTCCTCGGTTTAAACCCAAAATCAGTATCAGCAGCACCACGAGATGCGATCAAAGAAAATACTATGGGGTACTCGTCAGGAGGAAGGGTACTCTGAGTGCAGGGTGATCGCAAAAATAAACATTTAGAGAATCCTTCAGGTTATAAAGGCTTTTTTGGGATGAGATATAGCGTCCCCCATGACGGTTAAGATATCGAGAAATTCTCGAAACCGTGGAAGACGTGGGGTCGTGGATTGACCACGCGGCTGGCACACCCAACACGTCATTAGAGGGTCCCCGCCTTTTGGGGAGGTTAAAACCGACGCACATGCCTACTGGCGTTTCGGAAAACATGTTTAGGGCATGACCAGAACCCATTTTCCATTTAAGGTTTCTTCATTTATGGGGTTCCCACCAAACATTTAATTAATTTTCATTATTGTTCATTAAAACAAGGGCTAAAACATGGTTTGAAAACCCATTTTTTGATACAAAAAGGGGCACCACTGAAAGAAAACACCCGTGGAGGTAGGATAGAGCTACCGGTAGGTGAGAGCTACTGGTACGCACGAGATACCGGTAGGATGTGGCTACCTGTAGGCTGTGCTACCGGTAGGTAGTGGCAACTGGTAGGCCGAGCTACAGGTAGGTGGCAGCTACTGGTAGACCGAGCTACCGGTAGGCCAAGACACCGGTAAGCCTGCTACTGGTAGGCTAAGGCTACTGTTAGGGGTCAATCTTCACTGGGAAGATAGGATGGCCTCCCAAAACACCCATAAAACTAATACCTCGTATGTTTCACAAAGTAATGAACCCCAAACACCAGACCCTTACAAGAATAAATAAAAAACAATTCACTCCAAAATCAACCATCATTTTTTACTCATCATAAAAATATCATACTATCCTTTGCATCCATATTTATTTTAGTTTGTCTCTATTCTATCCACTTAATAAAAATTAAATTTATAATGTTAGAAACATTAATTATAGTGAAAAATCATATAGTTATGAAAATAAATCCTAGGATGTCTAAATCCTAACACCTTCCATTCAATCTATGGAACCTTTTTTAACATAGGAGCCCCATGTCCATCGTAGTTTCAAATCCGTCATAATAGTTTATAATGAGAATATAAATTAACATAATCGTATACCCCTAGAGTGTAAATACGAGTGTATAGTCTTAGGCACACACACTGTTCCCCATTGATGATTGAGTTAATTCCTAATCCACCCCTTTCAACTTTACAAACATTATGTGTATCTATTCCACAGGGTTATCTTATTCCATATATATAGACATTGATGTATTTTTATAAAAACAATAATCATTTCTTTAGAATATGTTATTATGTTCTCATATACATATGTTGATCCTAATGGTTCTCAGTACAATATTGTAATCTTAGTTTCCTATAATAAATGAAACATACACTAATACTAGTTTGGGTGGCCTTAGAATAATAAAAATACATATCACATTATTTTATATGAATATTCTATACATCTCATAAAAAATAATTCCCCATTACCATAAAGGATTAATCACATTGGAATCATGGATATATGGACTACTTGCATTGAAAAAATGTACAACATATCCTGATAAATTCTTCGCATCTATATCCCTTCATAGTCATAACATAATTAAAAAATTTCTTCATATCATTTGGAGAATGGTAGAGGATAGGGGTTGATCTATGATGCTTAGTAAGGATAGAAAAGGGAGATAACAATCTATGATAATTTTTCATTATAACATGTGCATAAGGGTATTGTATTATGATCTTAACATTTTAAAATCATACCCATCAATTCACATATCATAATCATGGAATAAGTATTAGGTCATTCCTAAGACATGAATCATAAAACAACTAAATATCATCATCCACGAGTCAACATAGTAAGTATAATAAAATTACATATATACTTCGATAAATGGTTCTGGATAATCATATTTGAGAAATGAATTGTCAATGAACACTATTAAGATCATCAACACATATTTGACATAGTATCATAATTTAAAATCATACTAGGTCAATATAATATTTTATTAGGTGTAACTTTTACCAAGATAAATTCGTAATCATTAACAAATGAATTTTATGCCTATAATGCACCACTCATCACATAATAAAAATAATTCATATATATTCCACAAGATCATAAAAAATATCATTTCATTAAAACGTAACCCATGGATAACAAAATCTTTTTCATCAACATATCATCACCATAATCAAAAAACACATTGAGAAAAAATAAGGATGGTATCATTGGATCATATCCCAATTGAATCATAATTATCATAAATTGATTCTTTTTTAGTTGAAAATACATTAAAATAACACCAAAACATTTCCTGATAAAAATATCCATTTTATTTTTTCTAAATAATATTTTTAAAATATTTATGTTAACATATAAATATTAAAAAACATATTTTCAAATAACCATTGAATATTTTAATGAATGATTCAAATAAAATATTATTAATTATGGCATGAAAATTATTTCGTTCCATATATTTAAAAATATAACATTATATTAACAGTTTTAGTAAAATTTAAAATGTACCATGTTTATATAGTTACAAGAAGATATCATTATAATCATTCTAAAGAAATTAAAATATTTTTTGATATTAATTTAAAAAACTATTTAATTACATTCCATACATTCTTTGAAAATAGTTTAGAAAACATGAATATGGACAACAAATATTCTTATACAAAAGGATAGATACTGTTTGTTTTTCTTAAAACATTTTCATAGTCACTTTATGTGGAAAAGAGAGGAGAATTCTCGGAAATAATGAAAAACTCAAATGTGTTGGTAATGTTTCTTCCTGTTCTTCTCAATTATTTGAATAAATAACTAAATGATGATGCTGATGAAAACCTCAAAAATAAATTGAGAAGAATTGGATATATTGGTTTTAACAAATAAGAAACGTTTAATTTCCCATAATGGAAATTGAAGTGTAATCAATCTCAATTAATATTATATTTAAACATAAATCTTTTATAGCTAGGGTAAATTTTGAATCAAAATCCTTGAGATGAATCAATTTTAATTGAAACATTGAATGTAATGATTTTATATGGATAAATGGTATCACTTTTAAAAAGGGAATTATATACAAGTCATAAACATAAATTGGTGAATAATATCATCCATGTCTCAGAGAGACAATATTTAGATGAAGAACCCTTTCCTTATGTGTCATTTGATTTTTAGTAACTTTTTACCTTATGTAAAATAAATTAAAAAATATTATAATTATATAGAAGAAATATGTACACACATATAATATCATATATGATCCACTTATATCATATCAACAAAATTTTGATTAACATTCTATATGAACATTGTATTTTCATGTGTTAACTTCTTTATTTCTTATATATAATTTGATTTGGTAGTTACGGTCCCTAATGATTTCTCATTGTATAATCATAAATTTTTTTTAATAATTTCAAATGTTTCATATTTTTTATTTTATATATTTTTATAACCAATCATATAAAATTGTTTTATAAAATTAAATAGATCACTTTGTTGCAATAGTTGTGTGTACATATGCCTAAGTGATGTTTCAACATTTTGATGGATGAAAGGAATGAAAAGTAAAAAATTATTCACATTTACAGAACAATAATTATATCATAAATATTATATATGTTAAATAAATATATCATGGATACGATGAATGTTAAGTTTTAATGTATAATGAATAACCTTGTTATGTTTAAATGGTTTCCCACACGTATACATGAGCGGTAGTTTAATTTACCATTAATAAAAAGTATGTGGAAAATGGTTTTCATGTAATCATAATAACATATTAAAATATTGATGATATTGGATTAATTATATTATAATTTTTATAATACATTTATAGGAAATATATTAGGAAATAAACATTAAAACAATCATGTAAGATGATTACATCTTCTTTGAGAGAACTCGCTTGGCTTACTCCTTCGGCACTTATAGGATGGTATCAGGTCAAAACTATGATATCAATAACAAAGTTAAGGAATATAGAAATGTATTATTTCTATTATTGGATGATACATATGTTTTGAACATTGTGAATAAAGAATAAGTGGAGGTTACCTTTTGTAAGTAAAAGGAGGAAACACATGGAGTTACATAAAATATTTAAATATAATTAATGTATTTTTCATGTAAAATACATCCAAATGGATATGGATTGTAATAAAAAATTGTTTGAAATACAATCATTATATATGATTTATAATCATTATGGTTTCATTTTAATTCGTGTCTTTTTTATCCCCATCATTAAAACATTATAATCATAACCATGATAACACATTTTTTAGCCTTTAAGGGTTAAAAATTTAAATATATGGTGACAAATATCTCAAATATATTCCATTAACGATGTGTAATGCCATTTAAGATCCAATGTTTCATATTTCATTTTTTTTATATTTTTAAAATAAATTAATATGATGTTATTTTACATAACATATTATGACAGTGGTTTTTGGAACTATTCATTTAATATAACTTTAATGTCATCATGATAAAATTAAATTTATTATATATACACCACAAAAATCATTTATAAATTATCATTGACTATAAAAATCATTTTATTAAATAATTAATTAAAAAATTATTTCTTTTATTGTTTTTGAATCGATTATTAGAATATTAATATTTTTTTCACAAGAAATGTGTATGTGATACGTAAGAATTTTAGGTAATTATTACAAATCCAAATATTAATAATAATTTATTAATGTTGAAAATATCCTTTTATATTCATTCAAAACTTATTTTTACATATAATTTTCTATAAATAAATTAATTATTATAAGCAAAGCGATGTGGCAATAAAGTGACGTTTTAATCTACCCTCTATTTTTTTCAATAAAATCCTTTAATATGATTATGGAATGTTTTAGATAGATTTTAATGCCCTAAAACATTTTCTTATTCTTTTTTTACAAGTGTTACCTTTATAGAGGGGACAAAAAATTACCAAGGTTATTACTCCTAATGACCTAAAAGGAAAGGAAAGTATTTAATATATTTTAGGAATATGATTAAAAATATTGAATTAATATAAAAATATTAAATATTTATATATTTAATAATGATATTTTAAAATAAATGTGTAAAATGAAATGAAAAATAGGTTTTTGGAAAATGAATTTTAAAACCCAAAAAGAAAATTATACAAAAAAGTTATAATATTGAATCCAATGTAATTAATTAAATTATTATTATTTTTTGGATATTTATTTTTAGTATTAAATTAATAACATAATTTGGATTATAAATTAAATGATTTTTTGAAAGCAAGTGATAGTTTTATAAAAATTAATATTTTCCATTATACTCATGAATATAAATATATTCCAAAAAAAATCCAAAACATCCACCTTAAGTAATGTTGTCTTTCATATTTTAAAATTGATATTTATTTCCTAAAATAATGTTTCTAAAAAAGAAAAAAAATAAAATATTATTTTAATGAAAAAATTAATTAAAACCCATTTTTGTAGAAAAAATATTTTTTAAGTATAAAATGTCCCTACATAAAATTCATTACATATTCATTATTAATTAATAAATTCACTTAAATTATTTAGAAAATTAATTGTTTCATTATTTGGTTAATACTAATAATATATTTTAATTCAATGGTTTGGATACAAAAATCACATTGAAAGAATAATATATTTTTAATATATCGTAATTTTATTAAATCTCGATAATTCTTGTTTTAAATGCAATCAAGTATAGTATTATTTTCAACTAAATTTATACGGTGTTATAATATTATATATTAGAACCGATTCATTGATAAAAATCTGTTGAAAGGTAAAATATATCAACAAAATAAATACCTGCAATGGACCTGCTATTTCCTAGACATGAAACAACTCGATTTTTATTTCCATTGTCACAAAACCGTATTAGTGGTAAAATAGAAAATTTACCGTAACTGATTACTTTAGATATATTTCTTGATTGTTCAATAGGTTTTTGGAAATCATATTTACCCCTTGATCGAACAGGTGTGAAATTTTGAGTGTGTAATATCCCCTTAATGAATTATAATAAATATTGTTCTTCTTTTAATCCATGTTCATGTAATTTTAATGAATTTATATTATTGTAATAAAAAATATTATAATAGAACATCCATGTTCATAGCAATGTTTTTAATGGTAAATTATCCTAGTATTTTTTTAGACGTTGTTCATATTAGTGTCTTCGTTTTTGATCCATCATAGGTGAAATGATTTAATTTAATTAATTACAATAAATATTAAAGAAAATAAATATACTTTCAATTTAAATACACCCTTAACCCCTCTCTCTCGAGCTAACCACATTAAACCTAGCTTTATATTCAGGGTTATAGGAGAAGGTGTTTGTAGGTAATGGGAATCTATGATATCGAGAAACAAAAATATTCATTGAAATGAAAAAAATAATTAACACAGACCATGCCTTTCTTAATGAATGTATTAAAAACTAGGTAGGGATTCATGACTTACTATGCTCCATTCCCCGTTTTATTTTCATTGGAAATTTATTTAAACATATTGTTTCCTCTATTATTTAGGAATATATGGGATTATAAAATAGATTAAAATTATTTTCATCCCAAAACACCATTATTGACATCCCTTATAATAAAAAATTATATTAGAGGGAAATAATGTTTAGTCTTAACATTGTTATTGAATTTGGAAGATTTTTTATGACTAATTATGAAAGAGAAGACCAGATAATTATTTTCCTCTCCCATAACCTCTCTCTCATCCCTATTTATTTCCCTTCCTCTAACAAATATTCATTCATAAATTACATGGGTTCATTAACCCTTGAATTGACCATATGTGGTGGAACAATAATTGCTTTATGTAACAGGTTCTAGTTTGAGAGATCGAGGGTGGTAGAAGTACTGGAATCTTGGTAGTGAATCTTGTTTCAGATAAGCGTAAGGGTACATGATAAATAGTAATGAAAAAATGTTGTAGATCAAGGGGGGTTTTCACTTTAATGGTGTATAATAGTGTTGACAACAGAAGGTGTATGTGGTAGCCTAGGGTGGTGGCCATAAGTGAGATGAAGGTCAGAACAATATAGTCGTGTGGTACGATGGTAGTTGGTTCTCTAGTTTTCTACAATGATGCATGTTTTGTGTGAGGTGGGGTAGGTACACGATCCTTCATTGGATGTGTGATAAATCTAATATCTTATGGGCCTTTGTTCACTACATGGAGGGTGGAGACACACCCAACCCCATCAGCCAAATAGGCCGATGAATTATGACAAATTTATTATAACATAGCCAAGGATGGTGTTTGTACAAGTGGGTTCTTGGACATCATAAATGGTAAACATAAATCCCCACATTGGGACCCACATGGGATTCTGTTTTCCAGTGACACATAAACACCAACCCCAAAAGACCATATAACACACATAGGGCCTTCCACATTATTTGTTCCTACCCTCGAAGGGGGTTTGGTGAAATAGTTAGTGGGTGTATCATTTTGTCAAATGAATAGAATATATTATGTATATTTCCACAGAGATATAAACATCATGGTTCATTTGGACAACACATATTATTTTCATGGTGTTATAAACAGATCTTGAATTCATCTATGTAGACCCTATGAATGGGATTCAATGTGATGATTAAAGTGTTTTGGGGTTGGTATTCCCTGGTCTCAGGTTTCTTCCATCAAGGTGTAATACCTCCACCAACAATAGGTATGATAGAAAACCCATCGGACTAAGGTGACATCCTGTAGGGCATTTGGTCCCCTACTAGTGTATTATATAGGGTAGGTATCACCTTAACATACTCAGGGAAAAGAATATTCTATCTGCAGTTTTAGTATCCTGTATCTAAAGATCATTCATTGGGAAAATTATCCTCCATGGGAGTTGGTATCCCTACTATATACGAAGCGTACATAATACTCAACCATAGATCACGCGAGGTTACATTGGACGATTCACATTGGTAATTGAGATACTTGATCCTAATAGAGTATTGACATACCAGAGGGTGAGGTGTTGTTTTAAATAATGGGAAAAATATATTGGTGATCAAGCTACTCATCAAGGATTGGGAGGCAGGCTTGGGGCGGCACTCATGTCTAACTAAAGGATTGGGAATGGCCAGGGTTGGTCAGTAATGTCAAGTGGTATCATAGTGGGTTTGTTCTATGGATGAAGTTTTTATTATTAATGTTATAGGATAAGTGGTTTGTGGGATTAGGGAAAACATTTCAAGGGGTCCTTCATTTGGAACATTAGGCCAAGGATACTAGAATGGATTTGACGGCTAATATATAATTTGACAAGGACTCTCATTAGATATTTAGGTGACCTATATATCCCGGAAATCATTGAGCGGTATGAAAATGTTTGTAAACTAAATATATATTGGTCATTATGATCTTTCTATTCCATCCTATGTCAGATCATATAGATATACACTACTACTTCTTTGTTCACCCAATTAAATGATGTGTATTAACCACTGATATCTATATTTTGTGTGGAGTATGGGACTTGATGATCTTATGCCAATAATTAGACCTATTACATATAATTATTGAGTGTTAAGGAATTTATTCAATGATTTTATTAAGATATGATTTTCCCCCAACTATATAAGGACGATTTTACCCAATTTGGGCTTAGTGTAATGTTATCTTGTAGGGAAAATAGTAGTCTCTAATGGTTTGGACTAGACTATTGGTATGAAGATTTTTTGAGTTCATTACAATGAAAAATGTTACACCCCATTATTTAGGAAAAACAATTATTTCCTTAAACTATATATCTGTCATTAAAAATAATTTTTTTCTACTCCCTTAAAATATTTTAAATTCAGTAGACAATAATACAATAATGATTTGGATCAACCTAACTACACATTATTCACTCTTAATGGTACTTTAGCTCAAATGATCATGAAATTGAGAATTACATAACATTGATTATTTCATACACTAGAAAATTAAATCCCAAGAATGTTAATAAATTTAAAAGGAAAATAAATAGAAAAGAATAATATTTTCACCACAAAGAAATCCCAAATAATATAATCACCCTTGATATTAATCACTAGTAGAACTAGACTTACAATTGAAAAAACATCATGAATGATAAATAATGTTGTAAAATTGAAAATTAAAATACAAGAATAAAATTTATTCTTTTTAAAGTTATAGTGGGATAAATTTATTTATCGTAACTAGGGTAATATAGACATTATAAAGGGGAAGATTTCCATTGAGTATAACACTAGTAAATATCTTACCAATTTTAGGAATTTTCAGTATATTGTTTATATGCATATATATTAGTGGTATTTCAATTATATATAAATACATATATATATATATATAATTTATTTGAAATCAAATAAAATAGTTTTAATATAATTAAATGATATAAATAAATTTTCGATGATACCATTTATTTTAAATAAAATTACTTTTCTAAATATAATTTTTATAAAATTTTTTACCATTATAAAATTATATAAAATAAATTTATTTTGAATACTCGTATAATAATTAATAAAAAATATTAATAAAAACTATGAAATAATAATGTAACTATAAAAAAACGGAATATAAATATTAATGAATAAAAAAGTATATATTAATTAAAAACAATTATTTTATTATAATGGTTAAAAAGTAAAATTTTTTATATTTGGATTATAGAATAAAAAAATTAAATAAATAAATAAACTTTAATTTTTTGAAGAAATATTATTAAAATATTATTGATTATGTCTGTATTGTATATTGATCTTAATAAATAAAATTTATCACTTTTAAATGAAAAATATAATTTAATGTCATAATTTATAAAAAATATATGAGCATTCATTAAAATTAATAATATGTATGAAATATGATTAATCATAATATATGTTTAGAAAATCTATTTCTATAAAAATTTATTTTTATATATATTTAATAATTTCATTTAATAGATAATCTTTTTATATTTAGAAATTTAATTTTCTTAAGTGGAGTTTAAAATTTTAATCAAAATGAAGATTTCATTTATTTGTGTAAATTTAAATATTAGGCATAAGAAATATTGCAAGGTAAAAAATGAGTTACTAGTGTAAAAGTAAACTTAGGTAAAAATGATTAAAACTAAGTGGTAAAAACCTTATATATGATAATTCGTTATTAAAAAATTTCTTGATGAATTATTTCTTAACGAAATTATATTCGTACTATATTATTTTTTCTCTCTGTATAAAAATTCCTATTATAATTATAACTATATATATTAATTAATGGATACTTATGAAAATAACTGTCTTATAAAAAGAACCATACTAAAACCTTACCCGAACAATCAAAGCATTAGGTTCCCTATTCAATATATTCCCATTATACCCCTCATATATCCATGTTATACTTTTGGTGGATATGGTTCAATGAATGAATCCAAATTCATTCATTCTAAAGGTGTAGTGACCTCTACTTTAGAATCTCAGAGTATTTTCTTACTTTATTACATTGTCATACATAAAAAATTCAAATATCAAATGACCAAACTGTTTATCAATTTTGGAAAAACACATTATATATTTGCTACGCATTTTAATTTGGGAAAAGAAAATAAATCATAACTAATGTAAAATATCAATTTCCTTGAAACTCATTCAAATAATTCATCTTCATATCCTAGGGAAAAAATATAAAGGTGATATAAAATTAACAATAATGGTTATTTACCATGAAAAAATCAGTAATCAATAAGAATAAACGGTATGGCATTGCAAATAACTAAAAACATGTTCCATTTAATCAATAAACTATGAATGAATTGCGTCCATATATTTTATCATGTTGAAAATATCATAGATAATTAGGATTCCTAAAATATATGAAATGATTATTTATCAAAAAACATGTATTAGGAACATTAAAACAACTAAAATCTAGTTTTACCCTCCACATAGTTTAAAACAATAGGTATAATCTTGTTTAAACTGGAAAACTAATTTGTCTCATTTGAGCTATCGATGCATTGAGGGGTTATAAAATGTACATTCCCCAATTGACACTACATTCCAAAATATCTCCTTGTATATTGAATATGCAATTTAATTCCTAAACAATATTTCTTGTCATATAATATCCATATTTAGTAAAGGATACATATTTATCAATATTTTCCCAGTTAATAAAATGACATTCAAAGTCAACACTATATGTAAAAATGGAAAAACATTTAAGAAATAATAATATAAATACAAAATTAATATGTAAATTAAATATAAATATAATTTCAAATGAAAGTGATTAAAATAAATTTATTTATTCAAGAGAAAGTTAACAATCACAAAAGCATGTGATATTTCATAATAAGTATTATCACATGGTAATTTTTAAATCCATTCACTTGGATAAATAAATTCAAAATTAAAATTAAAAAACCATTAATAATGAATTATTAATGATATTAATTTTAAAAGGGGAATTATATACACCACATAGATGTCAAATAGTGCGTAATAACAAATAAGTCTCAATGGAATAAAAATTGAGATGAACATTATTACCTTGGGCTTCCTTTAAGTTAAAAGATCATTAAAATCTTGTATAATTGTTTAAATTATATTATTAACTTATAGAAGAACCATATTAGAATTTATAATATTATATAGGATCTTTTATAAAACCTTATTCATAGTTTGTTAACAATCTTCCATTATTTCCTTTGTTTTGTGTGTTAATTTCCTTTTTAAAGTATACTTTGACTGGTTTTATCTTGTGATTATTATTTTTATGATGATACCACTAAGTCCAAGATTAATTCCATGATTTAAATATCATATATATTCATTGTATTTGTATTTAGATTAATACCGGAAATGTTGTTATAGGAAATGAACTATATTTCTCATGAAGATGGTATATCGCACGTACCCAAGAACGATATTTCTATTTTCCAATCATATTGAAGATAAAAAATTTAATGTAATATATATTATCATTTTATTAACTTTTTTATGTCATATATATCACAATAGATCAGTAAACCCATCATAAAAACATTCCTAGTAAAGCATGAATGAATAACATCGCCTCGTGAGGTGGTAGTTTGTCATACACAGGAATGATGGTTTCATAAGTCATTTGATGAAAGTGTGTAATTTTTCTGGTAATACCCTTAAATATAAATTATTTTAGTTTATTTATTATATTTAGTTTATTATATAAAAATGGTATAATATGAGTTGAATGATTTAATGAATGAAATAAAAAACATTATTTTTGAAGAACATTACCTCTTCTTCGAGTATCCTTCGTAGGCTTGTACTAAAACCATAAAATTATTCATTCAAACACAAAATAAATATTATAAAATGATTATAGAGACTTTGTGGTGTTAATTGGGATGGGTTTTGATGAGTAAAATGGCATGATAGGTGTGAAATAGGGGTCATGTGAGTTTCCTTTTATATTTGAGGAGTGCCATTCTTGTAAATACTCAAAGGTATTCTTTATCAGGAGGTCTCCCATAAATAATGTGGCTCAAATATTGAAAATTATTTGTTGGAAGGATGATACAGTCTAGAAACCCCAAAACCACACAATAGAACACATGTTTCAAACATGCTGTTCCTTATCTCCTGTGTTTTATAATTTTTCCATTTTGGTTTTTTCATTATGTCAGCTAGATTTATAAACAATGTAATTTATACATTAATAATAAATTAGAGTGATAATTATTATAATATTTATATAAACTGATTATAAATATAAATATATATAATTTATAATATGAAAAACATTTTTTAAATAAATTTTAACACAAGTTCATGTAACATGAAAAAACACCGCTTTAATTGTAACTACCCTATATATTTTTTAAATATTTAATGGTCAATATGGAAATTATAAAATATAATGTATTCCATTAATTGACCATATTTTGTATTTATTAACAATGAGAAAAAATTATGGTGATGAAATTTATTATTAATTTTAAATCATTAATAAAATATAATATAGCATTAAATAAAATTAATTTTAGTTCTGACATTATTTATTTAAATTGAACTAGAATAAATATAAATACAAATATGGAGTTAAAATATTTTATAGTAAAAGTTTTTTTAATATTATTTTTCATATAATAAATAATTACATTAATTCATTCAATTTACTTCCCTTTTAAAGTTTTTAGTATGTTATTTATTTTATTATTAATTAATTAATTAATTGTTTGTGTTCAATTTTCATTTAAAGTACTTATATAATATATAATAGATTAAAATAAATTATAATGATAAAAAACTCATTTGAATTTCAAAATAATATATATAATTCATAATATGATTTTTCTATATCTTGATGCTTTATAAATATTAAAAAAAAGTAAGGATCTAATTTTATATTTTTCCTTACATAACATATTATATAGGTCACTTTCATGGTATAGTATCCCAATAAAAAAACAAATTGATACAAAGGTGTTCAGGGTATAAATATGTCCATAAAATGGGTTTTAGACAACTGTTGGGTCATTTTTAAACCTCATATCCTATGATTAACCACTAGTAAACTCGTTTTCTCCTTTATCGTTATTATTGATTATAAATTATTTCACTAGTCACTTTTTAAAAAGATTATCTTGTCCATATTAGAAAATATAAATTTCTTCATTCCAAATAAGGATTTCATTTTTACAATTTTTGCTCAAAATATTTCATAATTTAATTCAAAATTAATCATGCGGACATTGCGAGAAAGTGGGTTTTTTAAGTTAAAATGTTCTAAATATTGAAATGTTTTAAAATCTAAATTCAACAATCAAATTAATAAAATGAAAAAAAATCAAAGAAATATATATAAAATTGATCTATTGTTAATTTAAAACCAATTAAAAAATAATTTATCTTTATAAATAATTTATATTAAAAGAAGTTTTCAATTAAAATTCAGTAGTATTCATTATTCATCAAAAAATGAAACATCTTATAATAATACCAAAAAACATCCCTAAGATAATTTTTATATTAAATGTTAAAAAATTGTGATTATTATTTTCATATAATATTTATAAAATTGTCACAATTTACTTTTAAAAAACTTCTATATTTAAAGGAAGAAAAACTGCCGGTAATAAAATACATCCTTTTATGAAAAAATATTGAATTGTTCTTATATTTTTCCTAAATAATATATTTGATTAATTTTTAAAAATAATTATAGAATACATAATATATAAATTTAATTATAATCATTCAATAATAATTAATAATTAAATTTGTTAAGATAAAACAACATTGGCACATAAAAATAATGTTTTATGAAAAACATTTCATTTATATTCATTAGGTTATTATATTAATTTATAATTAATAACTAACCAATGAAGTTTATAATATATTTTAAAAATTTATTTTATCCTATCCATGATCACAAATTTATACACTATTATATTTTTTATTTTAAATAATAATATAAATTGTAGTTGGAAAAGCTCAGTCTTCTGTGTAATATGATACATTAAAGAATTCTATTGTTCCCTGTAATGAAAGATAAATTAGTAATGCATTCATTGAAATATATAGAATATTTAATTTATGTAATTTATATAAAATATTATATATAACATAATGTATCGGTATGTTACATTCCATTCCATAATTAGTTTAGTGTTTCATACATTCTATCAAATATGATATACATATTTTCATTTTAATTGGTGCTACATTTTCCCTACCTTAAATAAATTTAATCCTCAGAAATCAAACTTGATATTGGTAATCAAGTGTTTGAAATTTAGAAGTATCATTATTGAAAACCCTACATAGAAAAATTATTAATAAAATATCCTCTTAATAATAGAGAATGGGATTTATAAAAATAATCTATAATAACACATAATTGGGTTTCTAGGTAGGATAACATCAGTAGAATGTAATGATATTGACATGGGTGAAATGTGTAAAATTTTTTAGAGAATGATTGAGGTCATTGATAACAATAAATGGGGTGATCAATATAAAGTTTATGGGATCAAAACCATTAATCTTTGATGAATCAAAATTCCATTAGTTCAAAAAACATTAAGGCACTAGGATAAATGTTTTGTTTTAAGACCCTTTTTCCTAGATACGAAGATTTATTTCACTCTCTAGGAATATTAGTAAATATAATTACATGATATTTTTCTATCTTATAAAAAAATATCATCCTTTTCTTGTCCTTAGTTCAATTTTCAATTCATATATTACTCTAAAAATTGAATATCAAAAATGATTGTTTGTCCCTGAAGTACTAAAATTACCCTTTAAGAGATTATTTGGTCAATAAAAGATTAATAGGGTATTCTTCCATGTCTACTAAAACTGAAAGTATCAGAAACATTTATCCTATAAAACATAAAGATAATTTTAATCCAATATATATATATTTATCTTTAATGATCATAGATGATATTTCTGACCAAATTTAGAATCAATATTGAAAAACATTTTATTCACCACCCAAAATAAACTGTCTCTTAGCTATCACAAACAAATCATGTGAATCCCTTCATCTTGTATTATCTGAATAGATAAAAGTAACTCGAATTACCATAAAAACTTATTGAAAAATTTCATTCTTTCATAGTACTTGTGTAAAAAATAGGTTATTGTATATATTCCATAATACAAAAAATTGTTGTAGACACCATCAATGATACAATGATCAAATTTCAAATTAATCATTAATCAGTTATATTGTAGTTAGTAATATCAAATTTACTTTACAAATATCAATCATATATTTATCATAACATCATATCTCAAAATTAAGAACACGTTAAGGGTTTTCATTTATTCAATAATTTATTTTACAAGATGTTCAACTTTCTAATAAATCATTTTTCTTGGACATTTGTATGGTACAACAAATACTTGCCAATCCTTAATGAAAATATTTTTCTGTACATTCCTTACATATTTTATAATTTATATAACCAATACATCATTTAT
Organism: Viscum album; assembly: GCA_963277665.1. Taxonomy (NCBI): domain Eukaryota; kingdom Viridiplantae; phylum Streptophyta; class Magnoliopsida; order Santalales; family Viscaceae; genus Viscum; species Viscum album. Next base: position 405,940,652 of record OY728128.1, on the reverse strand, counting down.
TAAATACTCAAATAAAAAAATGATTGAATTTAAACACATAAAAATTAATCATTCCTCTTCATCTGAGCTAATATCATAATCTGTTCCATGATCCATTATCTTATTTTGAGTTTTATTCCTCTGATGATTAGAAATTTATTTACATTGTTCCCCATATCCATACACTTGAATCCCCTAACATTGTAAAATTCGTTCATTAACTTGCCCAATGGATTACATGCACTAATGTGGTTCTCATTCCTTATTCTAGGAATAATTTCAAAATAATGGAATAAAATATATTAGATTATATAATTATGAAACATAATTTATAATCCCAATGCATTTTGATGTTACTTTATATTTATCCTCAATCTCTATGATAGGTTTATGTTCCCTAATCTATGTTTACCCAAATCCAATTTCGAAGGTTTCTACTAAATGACTTTTGATTCCAACTGTGAGGACCCATACCTAGTAGCATGGAGCCAGTTCTTTAATCTATTGCATTAGAATATATAAATATTTCAAATTCAAATGTAATTAACTATTTTGATGTTTTGGAACACAATATTACCTACATGATACCCATTTTACATTGGAAAAAATAAAGCATAACTAAAGTAAAAGATCATCATCCTTGAAACTCATTCCAAGAATTCATCTTCATATATTTGGAAAACAAAAAATTTAGTGTGATCTAATATTCTCAGTAATGTTTACATAATGTGGAAGTAATCATGAATCAGTACGGATAAACAATATGTCATGAAAAATAACTAAAAATACATGTCATTTAATCAATAAACTAATCATGAAATGCAATCCTCTATTTTATGTAATAACCCATACTTTTATCAATGTAATCTTCCTTCTTATAATTATTCCCTAACGAAATTCCACATATAAGACACAATAAAAAAATTATTCTCATAAATGAAGATTAAAATAAGTGATTTTTCTAGAAGTTATGTACCTTATACCAGTGCAATAGTAACCTAACAGTTAGAATAGTAATATGACCATTAGGAATATAAATCTAGACATTAAAATAGTAACATCACCTATGAAATAATAAATAAAATTTAGGTATATTGTAAATGAAAATATGATATATTTATATAATGTTATAAATAAATAAGTTTTTAGAAATGATAAATTAAGTGTTGGTATTTTGAAATATACAATTTTTTATTCACAATTATATAATAAATATATAATTTTAATTAATGTTTTCTTTCCTAAAATATATTCATAAATAAATATTTCTTTTTATTATAATTTTAAGATAATTTTATTAGACATTAATTAGTTTTTCAAAGGGTTATAATATCGATTGATGTATTGAAACAATATTTTTTTAATTAATGAAAATATTAGAGAAAAATTGAATTTCTCATTGCTAAAAAATTATTTTCATTAAATGGATTCCATTTTTTTAATCAAAAGATTATAAAATTGTTCGGGTGAATTTTTGTGATTTTTAAAAAATTGTAGTTTTTTTTGTCAATAATGAAATATAGAAATTTATGATATAAGCTAAATAAATGAATATGTTAGTAATCAATGATGAATAGATGATGTAAGAACCATAATATTGAACACTGCTTCACTAGTTACTATATTTTGTCATTATAATTAACATTATTGATAGTCTTGAGCCAAAATAATAAACTAATGAATAAACTAATCAGAAAAAACCCAACTCCTCCCCTATAAATACAACCTCTCACCACATCTTATTATCACACCTTATAAGCTTTATATCTTGTCTAAATTATACCCACCTCCATCCCAAGAATCTTCCCCACATCCATTATCTACTATACTAAAAAAAGACCAAATCCAACTTCTATAAGGAGGTTCTCAATGAGTATATATTCAAGAGGTAAAATACTCAATCCTTCACTTTTATTTTCATTATTTTATTATCTTTTATTCACCTACCCTATTCAAATAGGTATGATAACTATGAAATCCTATATATATTAGAATTTTATTTTATTAATATAATATTTGACATAAAATTTTATCTCTTGTAATTTGATTCTAAAAATGAAAAGATTGTTCCCCATATGTTGATTCATCATATTCTTGGATGAAGAGTTTTTATTTTCAATTACCTCCTAAATGTCTGGTCATTAAAAATTATTATGGTTAATATAAATTTTAATATGATAATAATTACTTTTTTAATGTTCTTTATATAATTTATAAACATAATATTTAATAAAATGAAATTATTTCCTCATGGACATAAAATCTTCCAAAATAAACTAAATATTTATCACTATTATTTTGTAAAAGGAATAATCCTCATTTTATAAAAATCAAAACATATTTTAACAATTTAATATTTAGGAAGTTCATTAATAAATCATAATTTATCTTTAGTATTATTATCCTTCTTTTACAAGAACATTCATAATTATATAAAATTAAACTGACCATGAAACATTGAAAGTGAACCCTTTTGAAGTGATCAAATTAAACATGATAACTCATAAAAATGGATATAAATTAACATAATAAAATTATAATAAATTAAATAAATGTATAAAAGTATCTTCATTTATTAATTAATGAATCTTATTTCATTATCCAATATATTATGTTCAAATTCAGAATTCGTTTAGACATAAGGTAAGGGGATTCTCGAACCAAACTCCCCTTATTAGGGTTTTACCACTTTCATAAAAAATTTCAGTATGTAAATTACTTTAATTTTTCATAAATATGACTTAATTATTATTCTATTTTACCTTCTATGAAATACATGTTTTCGTCCTGGTTTTATGTCAAAAATAAATATTTTTCAAAATAAATCTACTTTCTAAAACACATCTTGTCTCCTCCTAAAATTGTATCTTCTTCACTCTAGAATGATGACTCTTATACCAAATGTGTTTTTTCAATTATTCATTTTGGAAGACAATATTTTTTTAATGAATTTATTATTTATTAAATTTTTATGAAACCCATTCCTTTCAATGGGATATTTTATAACTATGATTTTTATATGTTCTATGTGACATGAAAGATTATGTAAATTTTATAATGTGAAGGGTGGGCCCAAAACAATATAGCCCTCCAATTCATTGTGTAATATGATGTACCTCATGAGATAAGGTGTATTATACATAAATATTATAAAATATTTTTTCACAATTATTATTTTTTTGATTATTCACATATGTTATGTGTGAACATGATGTTATTTTTGTTCAAAAATATTTTTGGTATTTGACCACTAAAACATTATGCCTAGTTTTTATGCATTTCTACATTTCATGCCTCTCTCAAATGATTCCCTTATGATTTTGATAATGATCCCATACTAATGTTATGTTAAAAATGATTATTCTCATATATTTTATTTCATTTCATGTACCTTATTCATCCTCTTACTATGATTTTATTTCACCCCTTTCATTAATGTATATTCTTAGGTGGCTACATGTAAAAAGAATAAACTGATAGTTATAAGTATAACTATGAATGCATTAATATTTTTTGACTTCTTATGATCTATTCCTGTATGTGCTTAATTGTTTCCAAACACTAAACCTGTATATCCTAGTTTTGTAATGATAATATGTTTTTTATCTTTAAAATGATGTAATAGTCAAGTAATAAAATTGAAGGGTCACTATATTTCGTATCAGATCATAGTTTATTAAATTTATGAATTAGAATTATATAATGTTAGGGAAATCCCATAGAATAATACTATGTATATGTAAACATCCATGAAATGTTTTTTTTGAAATATGTTAAACATAGGTATCCCATAGGATATGCCTTTAGACATAATTATGTACCAGAAAAAATATCATATATTCTTTATTTTTTTACAAAAATATTGTTCAAACCTTTTATATTATATATAATGGGTGGAACCAGGACAAAACCAATCCAAAAAATCATTTTAGGGATTGTGCAAAAAATTCCCAAATGATAATCACAATAGCATGGAAAGTGGAGTTCAAAACAGCATGGTGATGCTTACACACCTATATAAGGATATATATAATAACCTAAACTATGTGGAATGTATGCCTTCAATAAATAATGAGCAACTAGCCATCAGGTCCATTATGTGGACATGACCATTAACATTATTGGATCTTCTGATCCACTAGTTGTGTAATATAGGTTTAACTAAATAGATAATATAGTTTCTTTTCTCTACTACTATGATATGTAGAAGGTGACTCTATCCTTTTCCCCTCTATATTAATAGTATATTCAATGGTTGGCATTGATAAATAACACAAGACTAAAGGATAAAATAGAATATATGGAGTGGGAATAAATTAAAAAAAAATATTTCAAAACAAATATTTCCTTCATTCTATTCATAAAAATATAGAGAGATAATTCATTGAGAGGAAGAAAATAGAAGGTGAATCTTTCATGGACTATAAAGAAAACATCACAAGGCCTTCAAGATACTACTCAGGATTCACTATCAAGAATAATAGAAAAATAGATAGATTATTTAGTGTTTAAAAATCACCCATTTGAATGTCTTTATCTATCTAAGTCTATGGGAACTATAAAGAACTCGTTCGATGTTCTATTAAATTCATGATGGAGTATTGATAATAGTATCATGGTTATGGAGATAATAATATAATAATGGAATTTCACACTCGTGGGTAAAATGACAAAGGGGGAAAGAGGATCCCACCACCCATATGACAAAAATGTGAGAAAACAATTATTGTAATTTTCTCAAGGGGATGGGAAATGGTTCTAGTGAGAGAGAGAGAGAGAAAAAATTCCATCAAGATTAGGAATATCAAAGATACATAATATATTCATCCAACAAGATGGAGTAAATTAAGTAACCTCCTAGTGTACCACCAATTGTTTAATTCTTCAACTATAGGGAAAAAGAGAAATATGAAATCCAGAGCACTGAACTTCAAGTCATTGTGGGAAATCACCATTATATTCCACCAAATACAAAGGATAAGGGGAAAGCTTATGTGATCACTACTACTTGAGTGGAGTGTTAAAATTTATTCATACATGGTACACTTCATATTAACTCAAGAATGAAAAATGTATTATTTGATTCTAGTTTTATGTATTCCTTAATATCCTCAATTTTTTCTTGAACTACTCAAATTAATCATCAATACCTTGAAGTATAGATATCTATAAAAACACTTGGTAGTGAAATCATTGCAAACCAGGTGTTAGAATCTTCTCCTATTGTGTATGTGGGATGATTCTTCTAGTGAATCTCATTATACTTTCCTTGACTTAATTCAATACTATAATGGGAATAGATTGACTCTCATTATATAGTGAACACATGAACTATCAGGAAAATGAAATATCATTTCAAATTATGAACCATCCCATTCTCCTATAAAAATGTAAGGAGGGTGAGGAAACTTCTTCAAAAAAATTTCATTGGTGTGGGTGTTGGTACCTTGTAAAGAATCATATCTAGCCCAAATAGTTACATTGAAGGAAAGTATCAAAATTGAGGAAATTATAATTTTTATAGAATACATTGATGTTTTTATATATTATATACCTAGACTTCCCCCAAATAATGAGGTGGATTTCCCAATGGAACTCATAACTAGAGCCACTCCAATCTCAAAATGTCCTTACAGGATGGAATCTAACAAACTGGAGGAGTTAAAGAAAAAACTATAAGGGAATTTGGAAAATAATTCCATACTCCTAGTGAATAACCATTATGTTCACTCATTCTCTTCATAATGAAAAATGACGGATCAATATGGCTGTGTATCGATTACCCATATCTCAATATGATCATCATAGAGAAAAAGAATCTTCTTCCATGGATTGATGACTTGTTTAATGAACTATAAGGAGTTCATTACTTCTCAAAGGTGGATCGTTATTCTGGATATCATCAAATAAAGGTGGATAATTACGATATACTAAACACTACTTTTAGTAAAAGTTATGGGCATTATGAGTTCTTAGTGATGCCCTTCAGACTTACTAATACACCGATAATATGCATGGATCTGATGAATTGATTCCTTAGATACTTCCTTGAAAAATTCGTAGTAGTATTTATTGATGATATTCTCATCTACTCTAATAGTAAGAAGGAACTTGAATAATATATAATTATTATATTTTTATCATTAAGTAAGGATAGATTGGACAATAATTTCAGAATGTGTTACTTTTGGTTGTAGTAAGTCACATTCTTGGGACACGTGATCACATGTGAGGGAATTTCTATAGACCCTTCAAAGATAAAATCAAGGTTAAAATTGGATATACCCACTAGTATCATGTCAATATATTTTTCTCATGAATTATTATGGTACTACAAAATATTTTTAATCAATTTATCAGGATTCTGTAACCCTTTAAACAAGTTACTACTAAAATGTGTAAAGTATGTCTTGATGAAAGAATGTGATGAATTCATTAGGAAGCTCAAGAAGAATCTAATAAATGAACTTGCACTCACACAACCAATAAGTGGAGAAGATTTTGTGATATATAGTGATGATTCAAAGAATGTATTGGGTTTTTTATCATGCATAATGATAATGTTATAGCCTATTCCTCATGACATTTGATGATTTTTTAGAAAAACTACCTAACACGTGATATAATCTTGTACTTGTGATATTTACCTTGAAAATTTGGCTTCAATACCTCTATGATGAGAAGTGTCAAATACATAACCATCATAGGAGTCTAAAATAAATATTAATTAATAAGGAGATAAAAATGCATTAAATTATATGGTTATAGATAAATAGGGATTGTGATTTATCGATTCATTTCCTTCTAGGTGAGTAAAATAAGGTTGATGATATTGTTAGCGGAAAAGAACCAACTACTATATGCATGATATATATTGAGAAATACCCCATATTCATGGAAATGATAAGGATGGATTTGGAAATCACAACGGTAGGAAATATATCCTACCTTTCCAAAAAATTATTTCCCAAACATATATCTAGGGGAAGACCAAGGAGGCATAAAGGGATCATCTCAAGCTAAAAATGAAGGTGAATGAGGTAAAGGAGTGGAAGCTACATGATATAAATATTCATAATTATGGTGTGACTCAGTTTCTAACAAGGATGTGTGTTCCTTCATCACCTATTATATAGAAGGACCTATTAGATAATGTTCATATCTTATCATTATCCATCCATCGTAGATTTAACAATATATATTGTGATATTCAACAAGAATTCTAGTGGGAAAACATGATGATAAATATTCAGTAGTATACCAAAAAGTGTTTGGAATGTTTGAAAGTTGAAGCAAAAAAGAAGAAATTCCAAAGGGATGATCAATCCATTTCCTATACCCATTTAGAAATGGGAGAACATCATTATGTAATTTATCAATAGTTTCCTGAATTCATCCAATAAAAGAAATGTAATATGGGTTGTAGTTGATGGACTCACCAAGACTTCCTAGTACATTTATATTTGGTATGATTTTTCACTTAAACAAGAATCCAAGATATATGTGAAAGAATTGTTTAGAGTTCATGGGGTTCCAATTTCAATCAACTCAAATCATGATCCATGTATCACATAAAAAATTTAGAGAATTATTCAATATGATTTTATAACTAAATTGAATATTAATATGACATGTCACCCCCAAACAAATGGCCAATCTAAAAAGGCTTTTTAGACGCTCATAAAAATTATAATAGCATTCTCAAAGTATTTCTAATAAGTACGAGATCATCATATCCCACTGGTTTAGTTTTCATACAACAATAACTTCCACTCGAGTATTCATATGAATATATATGAAGCTCTATGTGGGAATTGATGTAGAACCCCAAATTATTGGGATAGAGCATGTGAAAGAAAGATACATGGATATATTATTGGGAAAGATATAGATAAAAAGTTTCATTTCATCCAATAAAACAATAAATATTCACACAATTAGTAGGATAGATATGATTATAGTCATCTATTTTATTTGGAGTGTGAAGTTTGAAACACTGTTTTCTTTCAATGTTCGCCATAGAAGAGAGGAATGAGGTTTTTAAAGAAATTAATTCTCATCCTGAGGTATATTATCCCATTTGATAACCTTGATTTCATAGGATAAATGGCCAATCATCTTGTGCTCCCACCAACAGTGTCTCATGTACAAGATGTATTCCATATAACCTTCCTGAGAATGTATATACTATATCCCGCACATGTACTAAACTCAGATGTGGTATATCTAGAAGATGGTATCTCTTATGATGAGAAACTAATAATGATTTTGGTCAAAAGAGATAGGGTTATAGACATCAAGACCACCAACCTAGTCAACGTACTATGGAGAAACCATGAGTATGAGGAGGTAACATGGGAACTGGAGGAAGTGATGAAGGATAAGTACCCTCACTGGTTTTCAAAATAGTATATAAAAAATATTTCATGAAAAATTATCAAAAGGGTAGAATAATGTAATGACCCAAAATATTAGTAATAGAATTTTCCTTTTTATAATTATGTCCTGAATTTCAAGAATCACATAGATAACCCAATTAATACACTATTCTCATAAATTAATAATAAATTAAGTTGTATTAATATTAATTAAAAAACCATTATCGATGGAATATAATCCTGACCATTAGAATAAAAATATGATCATTAAGAATGGTGATCTTGAAATTAAAATAACAATCTCACCTCTAAAAGTATAAAAAAAATTAGGTATCTTAAAAATAAAGATTTTATATATTTATATCATGGTATAAGTTAATAGATGTATTAAAAATGTTCAATTTTGTATTGGTATTTTTTTAAAATATAAATGTTTATTCGTAATATTATAATTTATATAAGTATATAAATTCTAATTTATTCTCATAAAATATGTTCATAAATAAATATTATGTTTTCATATTATTATAATATAATTTGATGTGGCCATAAATAATTTATCGAATTTTCAAAAAATGATTACAATATTAAAATTGGAATTATCAAAATAAATTATAATTTTATATAAATAATAAATTTATCATATTTAAAAATTTATTTTCATAAGTTGGAGTAAATTTTTTAAATCTAAACATCGAAAAATTGTTAAGGTGAAATTTAAGGATTTTTCTAAAATGGTTGATTTTTTTGTGAATAGTATAATATAGAAATATATGATATATTCTAAATAATTGAATGTTTGAATCAGGGATGATATATTGATGATGTAACCATAATTTTATCAAACTCTCTTTACCTATTTACTATATTTAATTTGGATAATCAACAATATTGAGAGACTTGACCAAAATATAATAAACAAATGAATAAAATAGTAATAAAACACCCCTCTCTTCTCAAATAAATATCACCCCTCACTACCTATTCTATTAAAATTTTTAAGCCTTTTATATTGTCTAAAATTTTCCCAATTCCATCCCTAAGCCTCTTTTCCATTCCAAGGTGCTTCTGGTCTGAACAAAATACCAAATCACAGTTCCTTAAGGCGGTTCTCAAGGAGATGATATTCAAGAGATAAAATCCTTAATCCTTATCTTTTATTTCATATTATTCCCTTATATTCACCTAAAATACCCTATACAAAGATGAATTATAACTCTCATATCACTTATATAGTAAAATTTTAATTTTTTCTAATTGAATATCTCTCATAAAATTTCTTCTCTTATCCTTTATTCTAAAACAGAAATCATTGGTTGTGATATGTCGATTCACAACATTCATGGAAGACATGTTTCTGTTAACCATTATAGCCTACAAAAATTATAAAAAAATTTCTATGATTCCCAATCCATATTAATTTTAGTAACATATATATATATATAATATTTAATAAAATGAAATTATTTTTTAATGGAAGGAAAACATTCCAAAAAAATATATAATTTTATAATTAATGTTTTATCAAATTAATCATCCTCGTATAATAAAAAATGATATATGGGACCATTAATCAATTTATTATCTTTAATAAAATATAATTTTACTTCTGTATAATTATTCTCAATTTACAAGATCATTCATAATTATATACAAGTAAACCTACCTTGAAACCAAGAAAATGAATGCTCCAGAAACGTTGAAATTGAACAGTGTAACTCAAAAAAAGGCCATAAACGAAAGTAGTAAACATATAATAAATACAATACATGTATAAGTGGTTATGTATTTAGAAATTAATGAATATTACTTTATTATACATGATATTTAGTGAAATTTCATAACGTATTTGGATATATGGTAAGTGGATTCTTGATCCCAACTCCTTTTCTTTGTGTTATACCTCTTTCATGCCAAATTTTAGTATCGATATTACATTAATGTTACATAAATGAAATTTCTTTGATCTCTCATTTTATTTTCAAGGATATGGATGTTTCCCCGTTGGTTTTATAAAAAATATAATTATTTTCAAAAAGAAATATTCTTTACAAACACATCTTGATTTCTCTTGAGATTATTTCTTTTTCACCCAAGAATGATGATTCTTATACCAAATATGTTTTTTCCTTTTTAATTGGGATCCTAGTGTTTTATTTATTAATGCATGACTTAAGAAATTTATAATAAACCCATTGTTTTCATGGGGTTTTTAATGACTATGATTGTTATCTGTTCTTATGTGGTATGCATGTTTATATAAATGTTATGATGTGACGAGTTGGCTTGGGATTATATAGCCCTCAAATGCATTTGGTAATGTGATATATCATATTATAAATTGTGTAATATTTGTGAAAAAAGATGGTATATTTTATAGCAATGTTGATGTTATGATTATGAACATATGTTATGCAAGAACATGGTTCTATCATTTTTCATAACTATGTGTGGTATTTGGCCACTAAGACATTAGGATTCATTTTTATGCATTTCCACATTCCATGCATTTATCAAATTTTTCCCTTATGATTATTATAATCATACCATGATACTGTTATTATTAGGATGATTAATAAAACTCAGATTATATTGCTTCATGTCCTTATTCGTCCTCTTACTAGGCTTTTAGATCACCCCTTTCTTTGATGTCTACCCTTAGGTGAAAGCATGTACTAAGGAAAATGTGAAGATTAGAAAGATAAATAAGAAGATATTGAATAAATTTTCATGCTTTGTTATTCAAAATTTATTTATGTCATTAATTTTCCTAAGACACTAAACATTTGATTCCATGTTTATTATTGAAAATATGATGTTTGTCTTCGAATTGATTACATAGTCACATAAGACAAATTAGGGTCAAAACATTTTACCATAGTGAAAATATCATGGATAATTATGATAAATGAGATGAAGGTAACACTTAATTATTGGATTCCATGTCTTATTCACATAAAAACCTCTACTATCAATATCGATCTTCTAGATATTGCAAAATTACATGTATAAACTCATTAAATTTGGTCAATTTATTTGTCTCATGAGACCTATCGATGCAATGAGGGGATATATATAAAGTTTCAGGCCCACCCATAACTACATGTCCAAATCACTCCTTATATACAAAAAAAATAAATTTATTTCACGAAAAATATACCTTATTATCAAATATATATATTGATTAAACCAAACAGATTAATCAATATTTCCCCAATTGATCAAATAACTTTCAAATAAATAGATATTTCCAAATAACTTTTATCCCTCAGAAATTTATAAATCAAATCAATTTAATTGAAATAATTAAAATTAAAACAAAAATTACCATGAATAATGAAAAATTGGTTATATTACATGTAAAGGGGGAAGTATATAAACAACATATATGTTAATTGGTTCATAATAACAACTAAGTCTTAATGAAATGAAAAATGAAATGAAATCCATTACCTTATTATTATTTTTGGTTGAACAGTCTTTATCCTCATATATAATGAGTTTAAAAATGATATTAAGCCTTAAAAAAACCATATTAATATTTATAATATCATATATGATCCTTCTAAAAGATTCTTATATCTTGTTTGTTGATAATATTTCATTATTGACATTCTTTTCAGTGTTAATTACATTGGTTTTCAAGTATATTTTGACTAGTTTTTTTTGTTCCTATTACATAGATATTGATTTAATAATATTTATAATGTAAGACAAGATTTAATTATCATATATATTCATTATATATTTTTTTATAGTAATCCATATAATTTGGATATGTGAAATGAAGTACACTATTCATAATGATGGGAGGTTGTACCTACACATGAACATTATTTCAATTTTATTTTGATATTTAAATAATGAAAATAGAAATCAATTTATATATATATATATATTATCATTATAGTATCATTTTTATGTAATATATATCACATATGGTTATTAAACTCATAATTAAGACATTACATGAAAATAATGAATGAATCACACGACTTCGTAAGGCAGTAGTCCTCCATACACACGGTTGACAGTATCATATTCCCAAAAAATGGAATCCATGAAGATATCTATAATAAAATAATTATAAATGCATAAAAACAATATAAATATCATATATATCATATATATTATATTTATAGTATAAATCAATAGTTATTCCCATCATTCAAAGATCATAATAGAGAATGGACGACATCGGTTCGTGAGGTGGTATTCCAAATTACACCCGAATGATTATTTCATAACCCATTTTATTGATGTTTGTGAAGTTTTAAATTATACCATAAACATAACAACATATAAATATATGAAATATACTATGTTTATTATATAATCAATGTGTAATAATAATTTAATGAGCCAGTGTATGAAATAATATAAAAACACTTTTAAAATAAAACTTCCTCTTCTTTTGGTATCCTACTTAGATTTTAACAAAAACAATAATTGTTTTTCTCTCTACAAAAAATAAGGATTCATGTATGAGAGGATGTGTGTTGGTGAGTGACATGGACTGGATTTGGATTTGGCAAATGGCTTGATAGGTTTGTATAAAGGGATGGGGGTTGAATGAGTTCAATTTTATAGTAATGGAGGGGTGGAAGTGTTATAAATACTCAATGGTATTTCCTACTAGAAGTTATCTCTCATATTATGTTGATACATGATTTCTAATTAATGTTATTAAGGATTGTATGGTCAATAAACACCTCCACCACCCAATAGAACACATGTCTAAAAAATTATTCCCTAACTTCTAAGTATTCTTAATTTACAATTTTGGTTTTTTTCATTATGTTTACTAGATTTCTAACAAAATTAATTTATCCTTTAAGACTAAATTAGAGTGACACATATTAGAAAATTTAAACCCAATTATTCTAAATATTTGAAATATGTTATAAGATAAAAATCATATGTTTGTTGCAAATAAATTTTAACTCAAGTGAACATAACATGAAAAAGAACCACTTTAACTGTAACCATGCTAACTAATTTTTTTTAATTTAATATTAAATATAGTAATTATAAAAGATAAATTGGTCCATTAATGTAATTTATTTGATATATATTAAAATTTACAAATAACTTATCATAGGTTATAATTTTAAGTAATTTTAATGCATTTAATATATAATAATTTTTTAAAAAATAACATAAATATAAATTTTGAAATTATTAATTAAAAAATACTGAAAATAAATATAAATACAATTATGGTGTTAAAACATGTTTTTTGTCATATATTAAAAATGATATATTCATCTAAAAAATTAATGGTATATAATATTTGGTTCAATTTATTTCACATTTAATGATTTTAGTATCATTTATTTTTTTAATTGTTAACTAAATTATTACTAGGTTCGAATTACTTATGCATTTATAGTAATTATATACTATCTAAAAAATTAAAATAAATTATAATGATAAAAACTAACTTATGTTTCAAAATAAATCTTATAACAGAGAATATGATATTTTCTTCATATATTAGAGCTTTATAAATATTAAATGCAAGGAAGGTTCTTTTTTTGATTTTTTCCTTACATATCATATTTTATATGTCCCTTTACTATAATAGTATCCTATTAACTGATAATAATCGAGCCAAAGGTTTTGAGGGTCTAAATATTTCCTTCCATTGGGTTTTTGGCATTTTTTGGGTAAATTTTACACCTTATATTCTATGTTTAACAAATATGTAAACTTTTTCCCCCTTCATAGTTATAATTAATTTAATGTGTTTCCAATAATCACATTCTTGAAAAATTATGTTTTCCTTATTATCAATTATAAATTATCATTATTCCTAATTCAACTCACCGAAATTATAAAATTTAATTTAAAATTAATCGTATAGAAGATTCGGCAAGGTGGGTTCTAAATGTGAAAATGTTCAAAAGTTTGAAATATTTTTATATATAAATTTAATATAAAATTGATTCAAATTAACTAATTATTATTAATTGATATAAAATTTATCTACTATTACTTTAAAACCAATTAAAAATACTGTTTAACTGTTGGAAAAATCCCCTCAAGGAAACATTGAATCATTTTTTGGTTGTTTTTATGTGTTGAGAAAGTGGGTATCTAAGGTATGTTTTGGAAGTCCAATGATTTTGTTGAAATGGTATGTTAAAAAATATTTAAGACAAATTATTGGATTCCATAGAAGAGGTACATAAAATGTCATACAAAAGGTGATGTTGATTCCCATTATATGCCAAATTTTTGGGGTCTAAAATTTAGACTTCGGCTTGTAGTGTGAAAAGTATATTTCCATGAATTCCTTATTATAATATGTAAAATGAATGAATTTCAGGAATATGGGATCCATGAAGTGTCATTTGAGAATCTTCGAAGATTATAATGGTGACGTACGTGAGTCCGATGAGCATCGCAAATGGTGAATGTGAGGAGAATCATTAGTGGAGCATCGTAGTGGCACAAAGATATAACGAAAGGCTCCATTATTATGAAAATAATACGTGGAGCTTCATTAAAAAGGGAGTATCATGAGTGAAATGATAGAGCTTTGTGAAATGGTGATGACATGGACCAGATGGTTATTGAATCACTGAAATGCCTATAACTAAGCCTCTACCGCCTTTAAAAAAAAGAATGACCTAAATAGTATATTATGATGTTAGAATAATGAAGGTAGTTTATGAATGATTGTTTTTGAAGGGTGGTTTTTGAAGGTGATATGTGAAGAAGTTCGTGAAAGCTTTAAAAACCAACTGAATATTCTGAGCATCATTAATGTAATGTAATTCGTGAAGGCTATGTAAGCTTCATGAAAGGAAGGAGTTCATGAAGTCTAGTTTCGCTTCATAAAAGAGGTGGGATTCATGAAATCTAAGTGATAATCATGAGAAGGATTCATCTTCACAAAGGCTATTTTGGATTCACGAAAGTGGAGCTTCGTGAAGGAAGTAAACATCACGAATGTTGTTCAAAAGCCATTTCCTATTACATATGTGGTAAATTAGTATTAATCTATTGGACGAATGTGGAACTTCAATAGAACATCCATGTACATCTAAGGATGTATTCTTTAGATATAATGAATGTACAAACAATCCCATAAACTATTGGTGAATCCATTCTAATAGTAGTTATCAAAGGAAGAGGAATACAGTGATGCTTTCCACTAGAAATGAGCCAAATAAAGAGATATAGAGAGTGACCCTTGGGAATGTAGAGAAAAAACCCTAATCCTTGTAATGGCAGTGAGCATGGATATAGATGAGATCTATCTATAACAATAATTATTGGTAGTGAGCCTTAGTGAATTTTTTTTAATCGTCAAATCACTGTTGTATGCTCCTTTGATGTATCTCATTAAGGGTGAACCAAGTTAAAATTGAAGCATCCTTGTGAATTATTTCTTACTTACATTCAAAGAATCATCATCAGATAAAGAAGGTTAGAATAAGATAATATTTAACACTTACATGAAAACAAACTAAACCATATAATAAATATGTCATGATCTATTTGGGAAGGAATATTTTAGAAAATAATATTCATACCCTGATTTCCCTCCACACATTAGGGTATCTAGGACACTTTGGACCTAAAAAATGGAATCATAGGGTTGGTTTATTTTATCATATTTTATTCTATGACATGTTTTAGTTTATTTTTGAATTTAAATACTCACTAAGCTCTTATATTGGTGTTGCATGGAAAATGGAAGAAATTAAAAGATGACGAATAAGTCATGTGGTATTCCTTAGTGTGAAATTATTTTTAGAAATGGTGTTAGTCAATATTAGAAATTAAATAGTATAATGGAGAATGGTTTAGATGAATCAGATAGAGAAAATTTAGACTAATTCAATGATTATTTAGGAATGATTTAATAAGTTTACATTCTAAGTTATGTTGAAACTAATAATGATGAACAAATTCCAATAAATCCAAAAGTGGAATATTTCCATGAAACAAATGAATTGGATCAGAAATTGGATGGAGACACTAAATCTAAAGATAATTGAAACCAAGAACTAGATATTGTTTCAAAAAAACTAAGAGGTTTAAATAAAAGTATTATTGATGTGGCTACTGATCTGAGGGATAAGTATGATTCTAAAGATAAAGAATTGCAAAATATGTCTAAAATGATAAAAAAACTAAAATCTAATGATAATTAAGAGAAACAAAAGTTAGATGAAATTCAAAATCTGAAATCCAGAAATGAAGATCTTGTTACATAGTTTTCTGAACTAGTTTATAATAACCAAATACTACCATAATATAATTAAAGTTATTCTGATTTAGTTTCTCAATAAGGATTTTAAATGTAGTATAAATGTCCCATAGTGGATAAAATCACATGTGAATTGGAATATGAGATGAGTAAAGGGTAGAATCTCAAGAAATAATTTAATTATCCACACGAATCAATGGATATTGAGATTAAATAGCTGAGAGAAGATCTTGAATTAGTGAAGAAAGAGATAGAAAAATCCAATTTCAAAGGAAATACTAAAATAAAGTATTCCTTGCACAGACTATTTGATTATACTTTCGTAGGTGATGATGAAATGCGAATCAAATATTCTATTTCTGAAGAGAAATAAGAAAATATTTTCTCATATAAATATACATATAATTTGAAAAATATGGTGTTAGATATGATGATCCCCCTCATATGAATAATAGGAAGAATGTTTTGAAACGTATTAGAGATAATTAAAATCATGAAGGTGTGGGAGATAGATCTAAAAAGGAATTTACAAAAAGTATGTACTACATGTTCTATTTATGTGGGACTCATGGTCATACATCGTGTATTTTTGCAGAGGAATTGGAATAAATTTTATACAATGAAGATAGAAATATATCTAAATTTGTGATTGAGTATATGATTCTTGAAAAGTCTGAAAGAAATGTCTCACATAAGAAAGTAGTTGTAATGTGCTATTATTATGGAGGATAGGGACACACCATGAGTATGAGTCAAGAATCCCAAGGGATCAGAATTAGAAGGACTCTGGTTGTATTAACATCTCAACTGATATATTATAAAATGAGATGTGTCTTTAATGGAAGATTATTTATATGTTATGATCATGGAAATTTGTCAAGCCATTCAGTAGGAAGAAATCAAGGATGGAAAAGGAACCCATAAGGAGATCCCTGACAGAGGTAGTGTATAATAAAAAATAATATCCTAAAGGACAACATGGAAATATGAAAATAGGTTTGCAACCTCAGGTGAATTACAATGAGCTCAATGAAAGGTGTATTAATCGCCTCCTCTGTAACACTCTCAACAACTCCCTTAGAATGAATGTGACCAAACATTGACGAAAAATGGAGGATATAATCTATTTGAGAGATATAATAATGTACGTTCAAGGGAGAAATCTCTCTTAGAAAATATGAGTTATTTGATTCAGATAACTATGAAATGAAATATTAATAATAATGAATCACGAATGTAGCATATCATCATACAAGGAAAAAATTTCAAGGAAATATAAATATCCCTAAAATGTGAGAAGAATAAAAATTAGAATTCCAGTGGAGAGATTCCTACTTATTGAAAGATTCATTAAAAATGGAATTCAGGTGGAGTCTCAAAGAAGGAAATTTCTAGTAGTTGGTATAAAACTATCATTGTGGAAAATGGAAAAACCCATATAACAAAAATATTAGAAGAAGATAGAGAATTTTTGTAAATAATGTTTATTCATATGTCTATTATAGTTTAGGTTAGCGGGTATTTGCAATAAGCATAGGAATATTACAATGATTTGAATGAAAGTATCAAAATATTGTTCCATCAGGGTCAACCACAATCCTCTTCTTGACGATTCTTGATATTAACCTCTCCCTATGTGTATAAATTATATTAACATATTTTTAAATGTTTTAGGTTCAAGAGGTGATACAATTCAAGGGGAAGTGTCATCAAAGGATGAAAATGGTGATGTGATGTTCTTAATAATTTCACCTCATTCAAATCAGTCACAATATGTGAAGAATTAATCTGGAATAATTTCTTCGAAGGAGTTAATAGGTTATGGATTCTTGAAATGTATATATGTAATTGAGTTTGTTGGGCAATAATGGTGTTGTTAATTCTATATCTTGTTTCATACACCATGTTATAACTCATTAGGCCTAGTGGTTTTGCAGATGGATCATTGAAATGTGCCACATGAGAATAAGTGATGTAGGATAAGAAGATTGATTGTGGACCCAAACATTGGGCCCTACAACATGAATAATTTTACATCAAATGGGGAGAATTAAATATCATAATCAAATGTAATATATCAATGGGATATCAAAGATGAAAAATTATGTCATCTTGCATCAAGAAGACCAGTAGGGGGTGAATCATCAATACTCATGTATTTCAAGATTATCAATATTGAGCTAACCACATGGTATTAGCTAACTATATTCAAGATACCTAGAAGATACAAGATAATATTAATAATGATTAAACATTATGCTTAAAAATTATTTGAAATAATTGATTTCACTATAGTAGATAACGAAATGAATCTTTAATAGAAAACTAAATAGTTTCCTTTTGGTAGAAATTAAGAGGTAAGCATCTCAGGGTGTGTAAAAGTGTACAATGTTGATTCAGATGAATTTAATGATGATGTCACTACTAGATTTGAGAACTGGGTTCTGGCAATGAATAAAGAGTTGGAGCATATTGAGAAGAATGAAACATGAGAGATTGTATGGAGGCCAATAGATAAGAATGTCATAGGGAATAAATGGAGCTTTCGCTAGATTATGAATGAATATGGTGCAGTGATTCCAAATAAATTATAAATAGTTTGAAAAGTTTACTCCCAAATAGAGGGTATCAATGTCGATGATATATTTTCACCTTTTTCAATATTTGAGACAATCAGGTGATTCTTTACCATTGTAGTGAAACAAGAGTTAAAAGTTATTAAGATTTTTTGCAAGTATACATTTTTGAATGGGGTTCTAGAAGAATAAGTTTAAATTGAGAATCTAGATGGTTTTCTCATTTATGAAGATTAGAACATATTTTTTCTGTTGAAGAAGGAATTATATGGTTTCAGTCAAGCACCCAGAGCATGGTATTAAAGGCAACATTTGTTTCTAAAAAATCATGGTTTTTAACATGGGGGAGATTATTACAATCTATATGGCCACAATACTGGTAATCAAAGGATGATGGTTCAAGTATATGTCAATGATATTATATTTGTAGGATCAGATGAATTGTAGTGAATATGTTTTTCTAAATTCAAGAATAGTTAGTTCGAAAAGTCAATGATGGGTGAAATAACATTTTTCATTGGTTTATAGGTTACCCAAGGAAAGAATGGCACATTTATTTCACAATATAATTATTATAAGTAAGTTTTTGGATGATTTGGAATGGATAATTCCTTGTCGATGATGACTCCAGTGGCTATCTTGATAATATTGTCATGGGATTATGAAGGAAATGGTCCAAGGTCACCGAATAAAAGAAGATAACTGGATGGGTATTGTAATTTATAGTGACAAAACTAGCTATTTTTTTCCACATGTCAACTAGTGTGGTATCAATGAAATCCCAAGTAAATCCTCATTATTTATGTGAAAATAATACTTTGGTATATCAAAGGCATGGTCAATTTTGGTTTTATGTATAATGATAAATCCCATAAAGTGTTATTGGGAGGTAAAGATGTTAATTAGGTTTGATTAGTAGATGAAAGATAATCAACATTATGAGGTGATTTATATCATGGTGGATATTTTATTTCGTTGATAACTAAAAAAAATATTGCATTTAAATGAACACTGTGGAAGTTGAGAATATTTCGGCTACTCAACATGAACACAATTATTGTGGATGAAGTAGTAGCTTGATGATATAGGAGTGAAAGGGAAGTCTCTAATCAGAATACATTCTTTTAATTAATTTTCTATAAATTATAGAGAAATCTATTCCATCAATCAATGAAAAATCACAAATATATAAATTTTCATTTTATAAATGAGAAGGTGTATTAAGGTCTTGGGATGTTGGAGTATGTTCCTACATAACTATAGGTTGCAGACATTATGCTAAAGGCCTTACCCAAAGATGAGGTCTATAGGAATAAACCTGCTCTGGGAGTTCAAATGACTCTCCTCACTTGAAAAAGTGTATATGTGGGACCCCCTCTCTTATAGGTATGGTGTGTTTTTTTTTTCTAATGTTATGATATGTGTTCTTTTCCTAGTTTCAGATGTCAAATGGGAGTTATTTTGGTTCAATGAAAAAGGGGGAGAAAGTGTGGTTGTTTAATGGGATAAAATGCCTTTTTCATTGCACAAGAACAAGCTGAAAGGTGTAGTAGTGAGATAGGAGGAAAAGTTAAATAGGGTGAGTATTATATCTGATGATTCTAAAATTGATCGATCAAATATTATATATCACGATAATTAAGGTTCATGATGAATACAAATGAGTTTTTTCAAAGGTAATTAAGTGACTCAATGATGAAATTAACATATTACTCATGGTTCTCTTGTAGAGAATGGCTCAAGTGGTCTTTGAGTTGTATTGAGTAAATATTTGATCATTATCTGAATCTAATGAGAATAATGGTGGTATAATATAGATGATGTGTCAACGAGGTATAAACTTTTGACAGAGTTTTCAAAAACCCAAAAGGGGGGAATGATGTGAAAAATCCATCACGGTAACATGGAATAATTTTTAGGTTATTTTGTTTGTTGAAAAATTGGGTTTCCATGGTTTTTTGTGGAACTCTAGAGAGATTTTTAAAACATTATGTTGAATAATATCTATGAAAAATGAATGGATTCCCTTGAAGTGGTCTAAAAAAGTGCATACATAAGGTGATGTTTTTCCTACTATTTTCATAATTTTTGGGGTCCAAATATTTTCATTTTTATAGAATTGAGAAAATTGTATTTCCTTGAATGCCATATTAAAATTTTTCAAATACATGAATTTCGCAAAGATAAGATTCATGGAGTGTGTTTCACAATGGTGCAAAGATTCTGATGGTGAGCACTATGAGTCTGAAGAGCATCGTGATTGACAAAGATGAGGAGAATCTCAAGGGGATCAGCATAGCGGTGCGGTGTTGTGATGGAAGAATTTGGTATTACGATAAGAATCACAAATGGGAAATTTCTATGGAGCTTCACTGAAAAGGGATCACTGTGAAAGAAGTCAAGGAGAATTTTGAAATGGTGATGATGTGTCCCATAAGCATCTATAATCGATGGAATGTATATGAATATACCTATACCCACTTCATAGAATGATAGATACTTAATGAAAATCATAAGGCACTAGAATCTTGAAAGAGGATCATGGAGGCTGGTTCGTGAATATTATCTTTGAAGATGATTGTGATGGCTGTAAAAGCCAACTGAATTTTCTGATCATCACAAAAGTAAATGATTTTGTGAAGTCTATGTAGGATTCATGAATGTAAGGAGCTTCACGAAATCTAATTGAGCTTCATGAAATAGGAATTATTCGTGAATACAAAGTAATCTTCACAAAATGGTTAAAGCTTCATGAGGTCTATTTGAGATTTTGGAAAGAGGAGCTTATTGAAGGTAGAGAGCAATGTGAATGTTGATTAGAAAGAATTTCTTAGTACATCTATGGTAAAGTATAATTCATCTACAGGATGAAAGTATAACTTCAATATATAATCCATATAAGGCTGAGAATTTATTCATTAGATATAATGAAAGGACCTACAAGTTTGTAAACATTGGGTCAATACCTTCCAAAAGTAGCGAAGAAAGGGAGAGGAAGATGGTGATCCTTTCGATTGGCATTGGTCCAGATAAAAAGAAATAGGGAGTGACCCTTTGCAATTTATTGAGAAAACCATAAACCTTGTAAAGGTAGTGAGCCTGGGTATGGACAAGATATTTCCCAAACAATCATTATTGTTGGTGATCCTTAGAAAATATGGTACAATCGACACATCGTCATCGTATACTCCTTGGATTTATCCATGTGAGGTTAAACCAAATAAAAAATGATGTTTCCTTGATCTTTATTTTCCACAATACATTTAAAGAATCATCATCACATAAAGGAAAAAATAATATCATCATTAAAATTTATGTGCAAAAAATGTGACCCTTAAAATATGTTGTTCATGATCTATTAGTGAAGGTATAATTTAGAAAATAAAATCCATATCCGGATTCACCCCACTCTTAGGTTATCTAGGCCCCATTTATAACTAACATTAACCTTATAAATTATTTAAAAGAAAATGAATTTTTCAAATAATATTCTTTATTTTTCACTATTCATCAAAAAATGAATCTTTTCAAAAAAAATATAAAAAATTCACCCAATGAAAATATTTATCATATAATTTGAAAAACAATATTTATTTTTTAATATAAAATTTACAAAAGTACAAAATTTTTTATAAAATAAATTATCTATTAAAAGGACACAAAACTAACATTATAAAATAAAATATTATATATATATAATTGGATTTTTTGGTCTTATATTATTTAGTGAACCATCCAAAATACCCTAGTAACCTGATAAATGATTTAAAACTAACATAACCCTAAGGGCTTTTCTGATCCCCATGGGTTGGTGAATGGCATCTGGCATCATAAAAAAAGAGTGAGAATGAATTTTCCCCAAATATCACAGATGCAAGATAAAAAACTGAGTATGAAAAAAACAATATAGGGAGAGGTGTACCAGAAGTCAAACAAGTAAACAAAACCCAAATTACTATATAAAAGTACTAAAAAGGTGAACTAAAAACTCAATTCCATGTAGAATAAACTCCCAAAACCCAAGGATCAATAGATATAACCAACAACAAGTGGTGATTTTCCCTAATAAAATATAGAATAGTTACCCTATGGACGCCTGCAAGAATAGGTAGGGTTTGAGATAAAATACTACTAGGGCCAAACCAAGTATCCCATTATAAGATTCAACATTTATCTAAACAAAAAAATCATTCAATTTTAAACAAATAGGTTTGGTATTTCCAAATAATATTGAAAAAAATTAATTATTTAGATTTAAAATTCAGAAATTACTTTAAAAATTAGATTAAATAAAATTTTAGATAAAGAAGTTTATATAAATTTAGAAGTAATGAAAAACAGGTCAGACAAACTGTGGCATGTATATCAAATGAAAATGAGAAACGTGGTCATCTGGAGAAAGGTATGATAGTTCTAGTAAATGGAACTCTCTCACACTCATGATGACATGGAAATATATGTATACACATGTCACGTAAACATAGGTTAGGTGGTCTTCATCACCATCCTTTCAATGATGTGACATGTTTCTTTTAGGATTTAATGACGTTGTAAAATCGTAGACTGTTGTCCTATTTTACTCACTAACTACCGAGTCATCGATTTTCTCTAATATATGATGAGAAGTTCATTTAAAATCCATTTAAAAATATATTCATCACATCCTCCATTTCATATATTCTTATTTCCATTTAAAAATCAACTCAAGGTTCTTTAATAAATAAATCCATTTTTAAAGATAAAACACATCGGTTTCAATCAAAAACATTATAATTCATTTTTTTCTCAAATAAAACATTAAAATAAATTTCATCAAATAAATTTAACAATTTAATTTAAAAAATTTAAATTTCAAAAATTCCAACAATTTCACAATTTAAATTCCACAAAGGTCCATTAATTTCACAAATATGCCTCAATTCAATAGAATTTCGTAATTTTCTGAAATTCATTTCAAATAAAATTTGAAAACCAAAATTCATATTATTTATGGTTTCAAACTAGAAATCGAAAGAAATTACATTTATATTTAATAATTTAATTTGATTTAATATAATTGAATATAAATAATTAAATTTATGGTTAAATAAATTTTCCAATAAGAATGGAACCACCTCCAATGGAAAAACAGAATCTCAAAAAACCAAACCCTATCTGGTAAAATCCAATGAAGATCAATGGAGAAAAAGATCTAAGAATAAATTCCATGATTCAAGATAAAAAAAAGAGGTCAATAGATCTTCATAAAACATGGTGATATAAAAAACCATAGGGAGGAGAATAGAGAGAGAGATCTGGAGAAAGATAACAGGAAGAGGAAACATGTTAGGAAGAGATTGATTTCCACTCACAATGAATTGATCTATTTTTTGGAACATGTAGAGGGGAAAAATATCATCTCGGTATCTCCCCAGGAAGAAGAAATCATTGGGATCCATATTAGGTCCATCTAGAACCTTAAAAAAGGGTTTTATGTGTTTTAAAAAAAATTATATTAATTAAAACATGTATGATTGGATAGATGGGTAGATCTATATAGTCAAGACAACCCATGAACCCTATTATGTGACCCTTTTATTCTAGTGAATGGTTTCTTCTATGTGGATGCATATTTTTTCGACTTATTCACCAACATCATAAAACCAACTTCCTGTGTTTTCATTGTTTTCGATAACATGGTTCATGGTTTTGGAAAACCGTGAGCCAACCATAAACAGCCCAGAAACATTCCAAATTTCTAAAAAATTTACCTGAAACAACTCAAACATAACCCAACCATAGAATGACCAGAAGAGGGTTTAGGAATACATTAAAATAGTAACATTATGTTACAAACTCCCCAAAATAGAAACATTATGTCCCAAAACTCCTAATAATAATATTTCATGGAAAATAGATGAGGCCACTTTTCTCTCATAAGTGCATCCCTCTCTCACATCTCCTGAGAATCAGAATAATGCTACCATATCACTCAAACCAATGGTATTATCCTCCCATATAGTACCTTTGTATTTTATTCAACTATCCTAATCAGATGTTCAATCATTGATAAATCAATTTTGAACTCAACATCACTCCAACTAAAAACATGAGATGAATCATATAGATACTTTTGGAGATTATATACATGGAACACATTATCTATCAACATCCACTTTTTTGGAAGTGATAAATGATAATACAATTTTATCACCTCTTAAACAAATTCAAAATGTCCCACATAACAAGGACAAAGCTTCCATTTCATGGCAAGTCATCAATGACCAAACCAAGGTGAAACTTTCAGGAACATCAAATCACCAACTATATTATTTTATGTTTTATAGAAATGATAAGAATAAGACTTATATATGATCTATGAAATAAAAAATCTCTAGAGAATCAATTGAATATTTTTTTCATCTCGAGGACCATGCATGGTCTAACAAAGAAACATTCACCAACCTTTGACCAAAATAACAGAGATCTATAAGGCTGGCCAAACAAGGCCTCAAAGGAGATTTTATAATCAAAGATTGGTAACAATTGTTATTCGAAAACTCATCCATCCCTTAATGGTCATTCGAAGACCCATGAAAGTCAATAACACAATCATTTATCATATCCTCTTGAATTTTAATAGCTATTTCTATCTGGCCATTAAATTTTGGATGGTATGCCACACTCGTATGGACATAGGAACTCAGTGCATCATAAAGGCATCGCTAAAAATGATAAGTGATATGAGTATCCTTATTGGAGAATATATCATTAGGAAATATATGAAAATAAAAAATCTCCTTCACATATAAATTCTGAGACTTCTCAATATTACTTTTATCATTAATTGGTAAAAAGTGGTCTGACTTATTTAGCATTTCAAACACAACCCATATCTTATTGTTCTTTATCTGGGTGTATGGAAAACCAACTACAATGACCATAAAGATATCATCCCACTTCAATTTATGTATTATAAGTGTCTAAGGAAAATTCAAATGATTTTGGTGATCGGACATGTTTTGTGTGCATTTATAATAAGAAGATACAAACTCAACAACACCCTAGCCCATAACTAGCCTCCATAATTGAAACTGCATTTCATAGTACATCTTAAATATTTCTGGGTACATAACAGACGTGGAATATTGGCTATCCTCTATCACATGTTTCCTTACTGCAATCAGTGCATTGAAATTATTATGATATCATAGAATCCCTGTTGTGGAGAATGGCCAATTAGGTTAACTCAACACATCATTAAGATAGTCTCCAATTCTACATAAGTCATCATCAAGTGGTTGTTCATGAAGAATCATCTTTAAAATAAAGGATGAAAACTGAAAATTGGTGAAGGAAACCTCATCCTTTGATTCCCAAACTCATACATGTAGTTGTACAAAGAGATCCATCAAGTTCCACTATTTCGAAGATTCTTTCATGGCTTGGGTTGGAAATTTCATGTCATAGTATATGTGATGGCATTCTCTTTCCCCAGGGTATCTATGATGTCATAGTCTAAGGATATTAGGTATGGCACAAAAATATGATAAAAAATGCTCAAATATTTTTTAAGAATATATATCTCAATATTTTTTTATTAGATAATATAGAAAACCATTCTCTTAAAAGATAATGTTTCCATGTTTGAATCAATGTTCCTCATAGCTTCTCATTCAAGGTTAGGGGTTCGGTAATTCTTCTTGTGTAGCCTAAGCTTATGGGATACATAAGAAATGACATGATAAACCTATATAAGAATGTAGCCCATACTTGATCTGTATGCATCACAAAAGACCACATAGCCGTACCCAGCATCTAGAAGAGCAACATCGACAAAGTAGTCAGAATATGTTTTGGCTCAAAAAAATAATTCTAGGATTTCTCATCCCAGTAAAACATTTTATTTTTATGATTATTCCGTTCATTATAGAATCTAACATTTATAAGTCAATAAAAAATTAGAGATAATACTCATCTAATCCAAATATTCTCTTAATCTTGAAAACATTTCACGGATTCCTTCATTTTATTACAACATTCACATTCCTAGTGATAACTAAAATACCATGTTCTGACACCACGTGTCTAGTGAACATCACTTCTTGAATCTAGAAATCGCTTTTCAATAGCTTGGCATAAATTATTTATTTCCTTAGCAGTTCAAAAATTGATCTTATATGACAAACATGATCCTCCTCAGATTAATAGTAAATGAGAATGTCATCCAAAAAGACTACCACAAAGGTATCTAGATACTTATAGAAAATAATTTTCATAAAATACATGAAGACTTTAGGAGAATAATTTAAACAAAATGTCATGAAAAGGTACTGCTAATGGTCATACCTGCTCAAAATCTTGGTTTTCTTAATGCATATTATTTTTTTCTCAATTGTTGGTAATCTGATCAAAGATCAATCTTTGAGAACCACTTAGTCCCTTTCAAGTGACCAAAAAATCATTAATACATGGAAACTAAAACTTTTCCTTTATCATTACATTATTAGGATTTTGATAATCAACAGAAAGGTGTTGTTTCCTATCATATTTCTTAGAAAAGAGAACTGTCACAGCCCAAGGTGACACACTCAGGCATATAAGGAGTTTCTCTAGAAAATCTTCCAATTGGGACTTAAACTCTTTCATTTTATCTGGTTCCATGTGGTAAGAAGTAATAGACACCAGTTTAGTACCATTTACTAAATAGGTATAAAATTATACCTTCTTTATCTATGGAAACCCAGATAATTTAGATGGAAAAACATTGGTAATATCAACAAAAACTAGAGGGAGGTCACCTCACAAAGATTCTCAATCTAGATCAAAAGAAAAATATATATTACATTCCCCAACATTTGATATGAATGTCCTAATATTATCAACCTCATGTCCCATTCACCTTCAAATATATGACATACACCATCACGTGTATTAAATTAGACCCATCATAGATAATAATCAATCGAGGATTAATTGATAATTATCCAATCCATCATGAATATGACAACAAGTGGTTTCATGTTGACAACCATAAATATACATGCAATATCAACATCTAATAGAGAGAAAACGCATGTTGGGCTATGAAGATCATTCTATCTCTTCGTTCCAAGGGTTGTAGTAATATCCATCACATAAGACAAAATATTCATAAGAATATTTTTCAGATTATATATATTGGTTGAGATAAACAAATGAGATTTAGTAGTGTCAAATAAATCAGTTACTAATGATGAAGCTATAATAATGGTACCTCTCACATTCATTGGACATGTATCTGATTCCACTAGAGACTCATCCACTATGCGAAGAAGGTTTGTTCTGGATGTGTATAGAAAGAACCCCTTTGTTCTTGAATCATCTGATTTCACCACATTTTTAAAATCCACTGAAGATCTCATGCCACTGTGGGGAGCATCAAAGGAATGGTAAAACATTCGTATGTGACCCGACTGTCTAAAGGGACTGTAATTATTGGGAGCCTCCATGAAAAAAAATTGAATTCTATGGATTCCCACAGTATTAAAAACCCTAGGTCATCATCCATGCTTTGCAGGTGGTATTCAATGACCCTTATATCTAAAAATTCTTTTAAAATCATCATGCTTCCTCTTCCCCTTAGAATAATTCAGATTAACAGTAGGAGAAAACAAATCCCCCATCAAACCTCACATTCTAGCTAGTTCCATTTCAACAATCAGTGCTTTATCTAAAATATCATTATAAGTGAATATCTTCTATAAGAAAAAAAGAATGAATTTCATATCATAGTCCCAACTCAAACCCTCAGGTGTTTATCTTCTCATTTGATACTATTTTAGGTGAAAATTTCATAATCTCAGGAAAGCAATTTTCATACTCTTCCACAGTCCAATCAGTCGACTCATGTTTAAAAATATATATATCCTTTGAAAAAACCATCAACTCTAGATATAACTAGTTAGAAAAATGATCTTTTGAGTCTTTCAACTCTAATCCCTTATACTTCATTGATGTCACCATTTTTTCTCACCGTATCCCATTCGTTCTAACCAACATGAGGGTGGCACACTTCACCTTGAATTCATCATTAATTCCCATGATCCTAGACAAATGCTTGATCTTTATCAACCATTCCTCGTCATCTTGAGGATCATTAGAGCCATTTAATTCTAATGTATTTGGAGAAGAAATTATTGAGAATGATTCTAGATATCATCCCTTTGATGTTCTATAGCTATATCATAAGCGGGAATTGTTTGTGGTTCCTATCTCAAATCATGGATACTACACAAAATCACCACGACCATATTCAATTCCACAATAAGATTTTATCTCTATGGTCCAATGGAAGCTTTCTACTAAATCTGATTCACACATCTTCTCATATAAATGATTCTACACAACATAATCAAACAACCATAGATACATCAAATTTAGACTCATATAGACAAACAAGGTAAAATTAATTCCAACATATAGATAGACATGATTTGGATTTCAATATATAAAATTAAATAGTAGGGGAAAACCTTGAACTAATCCTTAAGCCATCTTTCTCAAACCACTGTAGGTTACTTAAGGCCCATTGCGGCGAGAGCTGGCTAGGCACTCAATCATTACTACCTCCAAAGTCAAGAAAAATATTACCGAAATTCATTCTAAAATTGGGACAATAAGATCATACTAGATAACTTATTCCAGTTTTTCAAGAACTATCTTTGGTACCATGGTAACCTGATAAATGATCCATCACTGGCATAGCCTGTAGGGCATTCTGGATCCTCACAAGTTTTCAACTACCACATGGAATCATATGAAAAATAATGTGGGAATTAATTTTCCAAAACAAACTGTGGAATAAAGATAAAAACTTCAGTATGAATAACATAAATACTATACTGGGGGAGTTGTACTAGAATTTAAAAGGGAAAAAACCCAAATTACAACAAGAAAGTACCAAAAACTGAATGAACAACCAAAGTCCCAATGGAATCAACTATCCAATACCAAATATCAATAGCTAGAACCACCTCCAAGTGGCGATTTTACCCTACTCAAACCTGGAATGAGATAATCTATAAACACCCAATGGAATTGGTATGATGTGAGCTCAAATCCCAATAGGGTATCGCTATGGAATCCATAATAAGATACCAAAATTAATTAACCAACTATTGATTAAATTTAAAAAAAACAGGCTGCTCATTTCAAAATCATATTTTAATAGAAAATACTTTACATTTCAAATGAGGGAAATACTTAAAAAAAGTGGATTCATAAAAATATTATATAAAATACTTTATATAAATTCCAAAGGAATGTAAAATAGTTTATAACAACATTTTCAAGTATTTAAAATAAAAACAAATAAGAAACATGGTTATCAACCAAAAGGTATGATAGTTCTAGGTTATTGAACTCACTCACAATCAAGGTGATATGGATATTTGTATATACAAATGGTCCCATTATCCTATTAAAAAGGATTCAATCAAATTCCCACTGTGGATGTAATGTGTTGTATTTATGTTTTACTGAGGTTATAAAATCATAGAGTTTTATCCTAAATAAATCACTAACTAACTAGGTTATCATGTGATCTAATAAAATAAATGATGTCTAATTCATTTAAAAATCATTTAAAAATAAATTAATCACATTATCTAATTCAAATAAGTGAATTTTTATTTAAAAACTAAAACTAGGGTTTTTAATAAAAAATATGCCTTTTCTATGAGAAAAAACCAAAGGCTTCTATTTAATACATTATTAATCCAATTTTATCAAATACAATTTTGAAATAAATTTCACCAAAACAATTTCACAATTTAAATTATACAACATAAATTCCATAAAATTCCATCAATTTCAGAATTTAATTTCATCAAATTAAATTCCACATAATTCCACCAAATGTACAAAAAAGAACCAATATTAAATGGAATTGGGGTGTTTTCCCAAATTCAATTTGAATCAAATTTCTAAACCCCAATTTAATGGATTTGGGTTTTTAATCAAAAAATCAAAATAAATTTAATTTATATATTGAAATAGAACTTAAATAAAAATAATTGAATTTAAATCATTAAATTTAGGGTTAACTAAATTGGCCAATTGGAATAGAAAGGCCATCCTTAGAAAAACAGGACCTCAAATCACCAAAACATATCAAAGTAAATCCTATAAAGAAAGGTGATATTGGATATTATAGTCTCAATTAGTAGATTCAAGATCTGATTCCAAAGTCAATAGATATGCCAAAAATATGGAGTTCCGTAAAACCCTAGGGAGGATAAGCGAGAGAGGTAGAAAGAGAATGGGAAGAGTAAACTGACTAGTTTGATATATAAACCCATATTCCAAGCATTGATCCACTTATAAGATGGTGTTGAAGGGCTAAAATTTCATCTTGGGAGATCCATTGTAAGTAGAAATCGCAAGGGGTCAAATTAGGTCTATCAAGCATGATAAATGCGGGTTTAAGGTTATTTGAAATTCATTTTTTATTAATTGAAATTCATAAACATGGTTAGATGTTAAAATACTAATATTTTAGATAACCATTTTCCCTTTTCATGTTCCCACATTATTCAGGTTCATGGTTTCTTCAAATTGGGAACGTGGTTTATCAAACCATACAACGAACATGCATAACCCCACTACTTGGGTCTGCATGGTTTCTACTAGTAGAGGGCATGGTTTGGTGAAACTATGCACAGACTATGAACACCCCCAGAAACCATCATGATTTCTGACATTTTCACCCAAAACAACCCCAAAAAAACACAAACATAGCATGATTAGAAGAGGGTTTTAGGAATTCCTGAAATTAGTAACATGATTTTACATATTATACCTATCCAATTAATTAGATGAAATTTAAAAAATATCATTTAAAATATAATATATAAATTTCATTCTGATCATCCACTAATAGTAATTAATTTAATTTTTTATGATAAAAATCATTTGGTTTATAAAAATAGTGTTTTTATAAAAACAATATTTCCATTTTATTAATTTGGTTTTTAAATTCTTTTCTAATTCATTGGAAGAAAATGAATTTGAACATATATTTTCATATGTTTATTAATCCTATTTATAACCATAAATTTAATGGATATGATTATTTTTCATTTTAAATAATAATATTAATAGTATTTAGTAAAACATAGTGTTGTGTGTAATCCAAAGCATAGAACAATGTAATTGTTGTGTAAAATAAAATATAACATATTATTATGTCAATTTCAAGAAATAGAATAAATTAAATTTATTTGAAATAGTAAAAATATAGTAAATTCTTGTGATTTTCTATTACATTCTACACTTGGTGTTCCATGTCATACACACTATCGAATATGATATTAATATTTTAAAATTATGGGGTGTAACATATAAAATATTTTTTGAGAATGATAGAATTCATCAATGTAATCATCTAGTTATTTAAAATATTTTTCAATTACCATATCATGGAAGTTGTTCGGGGAGATAGTTACAGGTAATATCAGTTTACTTTTTAATGCCCCTTGCTAACTTTGAAGGTTTTGGACCTGGGTTAGAATCTTTCAGGTTCGTTTGAAGTTTTCTTTTGGGTGAATCTTTGTGTGGCTTTAGGTGTTTTTTGGGTTCCCAACATTAATTGGATATATGTCAGATGAGGTTCAGAGCATGTGGCCGCCACTTTTTCCTGCTAGTTGAATGGATGATTGAGAGGGTATGGCTAATGCCATCGGTTCGCTGCTCGTGCATTTCACAAGGTCTACTTGTCAACTTGTAAGGCTTTGGTGACTGTTTATTGACATGATGCATTTTCTGGGGTGACACAGAGCCTGGTTATTCATGGGTTGATTTGTTTTTTTGGTTTGGTTGTAATGTTGGTTTCTCACTTTGTCATTGAAAGTGTTTTTAATATAAAAAAATGAGTTTCAGTTAGTTCATTCACTATTTGTAAACCTCATTCGCCATACTAAAATTTTTCTTATCATCATTAAAATTATAATTAAATTACATTACTATTTTGTAAAATAATAATTATACTCATTAATTAGAGTAACATGTTCTTTTTTAGGTCATTTATAAAACATACATGAATAATTTTATACCAAATTAATTGTTTTTATTAATATATTGACCTAATAGCCTCACTCCAATGTCTGATGCTAGAAAAATATACTTAACATTTTTTGCTTTGATATTAATAAGTGTGGCCCAATTTTAACCACCCAAAAACATAAAATATAAATAAGAAATATTGGATCACTTATATATCAATGTACCAATTAGGTATGATTTTTAGAGAATTATGAGAAACTATTTCATAACAACTTGGATACATAAAAAAATAGTTCAAAAAAATATACATAATATCTCTTTAATTTTGTCACATATATTAACCTTCTAAAGATTAACATACTTTAAAATAATTATTCACAACCTAGGGAAACGTAATCATAATAAGTGTGAGCTCAAACACTCATTTAGGGTAAAAAATTCATTAATTATTTAAGTTCATCGATGATAATTAAATTATAATAAGGGTATGATGAAAAAATAAAAGTGTGTGGTCATTACATAATTCGTACCCACCGAAACATGAATCATAAAACATCTGACACTGAATTTGTAATTGTAAGAGGAAATATTTATATAATTCAATAATTACAAACCCTGTGAAAATAATACCTAATCAATGGATCCATTATAACTTAATTAAAGAATAAATATATCATCATGGTGTCTTGGATCATCAAACATTCATCATGGAATTGTCAAACTAGATAATTCACATATATCATGGGAGTAACCTATAATAGGTAAACTATGTTGTCTATTTGGAGTAACATAACTATATCTTATCTTAGTATTAAAATCCATATAGATAAATCAGTCTCCTTACTGAATATATTAGGGGGATAAAACAGGACCACTGGTCCTTTTTTTAATGTAACCACCTGTACATAGTTTAAAACAGAACAACCCATACTTTGTTTGTAATAGATCCACCAATTATTTTTTTTTCTAGAACCAATCATAAATCATCCAAAAATATTTCTAGGTACCATTTAATGAGAAAATCATCTATAATCGTACACTTTTCAATATAACAATAATCATTGTTAACTCATAGCGTGATTTATCTATGGAAAAAAACAGGTTCAATGGAAATCACTTTGAAACAGTCATATATCTTAATAGCATGAATAATGATTATATCATTAAAAACATCCACAGTTTTTCATAAGTAACGAATATGGATATTTTCATTGATGAATAAAAATACCATAAAATAACATTAAAATTTTATTGAGGAAGATATTCTTTCAACATTGAAAATAATTTTTTAAAAATAAAAATTCAAAAAAATTTGAAATTATTTTTTTATTAAAAAATTCATTGGAAAATTATCATCAATGATTCAATGAAAAATTTTTTTAATCAAACACGAAAATATGTTCATGTTGTAAATGTTAAAAATAAACATTACATTAAAAACAATTGTAAATAGTTTCAAAAGTGACCCAGGCTGATAACATTATGAAATTGCATTATTAAAACCGTTTAAAAGAATGTGAATGTTCATGTAAAAAAAATTCATAAATAAGGTATATATATGTAAATAAAATTTTATAAAAATTTTGATAACATGTATCTAGAAGATAAACACTCTCTTAAAAAAATGATACAAGTTCAATATCACATACAAACAACTTTCCTGATGTTTCATTAACAAATAATGAATGAAATGGATGTTGAAATTGTAAAACAAATTCATATCTAGGGTGTAACATCCCCTACCCGGAAGCCACTAACCGGTGCTCCGAGTTGGGTGGTTACATTACCTTAATCTCACCTCCCCATAAACCAAAGGTTGCCGACTAGCAGTGGGTTCGATATAGTTAAGTTGGGAGACTATACCCCCTTTTTATCAGAGTAAGCCACAATAGAAATAAACCAAATAGCGGAAACAATATCCAACAACAATGAACATTTATAACAACCAATTCTAATAACAATAATTATTCCATGTCATACTACAAATGCATGAGTGAACAAAAGCCCAAAAATAATGACAACGACCAAAATACCAAGATGGTTCCAACTCCAATTCAGGATCCTACACCAAGTGCTACCGATGTCCACTCAGCTAACTAGAAAGGACCCTTGGCCTTATCCTAACCTGCAAACATGAAGTCTGCTCAGGTTCCCAATGGCAGCACGAGAAGGGTGTCAGTACAACTCAGTAGGCCACCACCAACTGTGTCTACAAAATATCCAGTATAAATAGGTAGTGCATGCAAAAGGAAAATCAATTATATAAGTCAAGTGATTAATTAAGGTTCCATTAACTAGTTCAAAGCCAATCCATTACCACATTCATTACCATTCAGTTCACACCAATTATCTTTACATACCATTTCATCACATTCCATGGGTTAATCACATTCATCATAATACATGGGTCTAGGGAAAAAATCCACATGAAAGAGAGTAAAAAAAATGTTATCCTATCCCACTAGGACTAACCCCCTCATTGCAACCATATCCTTGCCTCAAAGCCTCAGTCCGGGTGGATGAAAACATTAGTAGAATAGACCCTCAGTCCCCTTTGCTAACCCGTACATTTAGGGTGGAGTTTAGAGCCTCAGTCTTCACTTGACCCATGGGCGTATATCCTCAATTCATACCCCACACTACTTATAAGGCCCCAGCCTTAAACTTTACTTAATATTGAATTAAATGAATAATTCACATTGAGGATCTTTTCAGGTTTAGAGTTTTAGAGAATTAGAACATAACTATTACATCTTAAAAGATTACAAAGTAGACACTTATACTAAGTTTCCATAATAAAAAAAACTCTTGAAAGAAACATGTCTAGTTCCATGTTTTATATAGCATGACATTCCCTTGATTCCATCCTTGACCTTATTCAACATTAAGTCCTGTGAAAAACATTTAAAAAACTTGGGGTGAGCATAAAAAGCTCAGTAAGGGATACACAAAGGATGAAAATTGTTAGTTTATCAAAACAACAAGTAAACCATGTATACATTATGAAAGTAATACTTTTCACCTTTATGAAGTAATAAAAACTCTTCACTGAATAAAGTATTATTACATACCTTTTTGTAACGAAAGAATTACCATAAAACCCATATAAAGAACACATAACATATATGAAGGTAACTTGGGACATAAACATACTTAAGTGGAATAACCACACGGTCGACTTCCACACATATCACTTAATGGAATAGCCATACAGCCAATTTCCATACATACTTAATGGAATAGCCATACGGCCGACTTCCATACCCAATGCATTGGAGGTTATAACGTAACCACCCGTCCTGGTATTCACGGCACCACCCGTCATATGGTTTATAACGTAACCACCCGTTAAAATGTCCAAGTACCAATATAAAATCATAAAACATAAAACCAATATAAAGGAATGATAAAATTTCCACATTTCAATCACAATATATCATAAATATATTGACATAATAGAGTCCTTTTTCAAAACCATTTTCAATACCAAAATATATAAAAGATTATATGGTATTTATCTCATTTTAAAAACATAAAGGCTTGTTGAGGAAGCCAAAGACCAAATAATACTCGCAGCGGCGGAAAAGGTCGTTGTCACTGCGTATGTTAAAAAACATTCCTTTTTTGTCGTTTAGTAAAACGCTTCGTAGAAAAAGATTCTTTTTGTATAAAAGTAAAAGTCAAAGGGGTTATACACCGTATAAAATAAAGTTGTGTATAAAACGAAATATGCCTCAATGAAAGGAGATTGAGACGAAGTCCCTTACCTCGGGTCCGACTTGACTCGATCGTTCTTTAACGTCCTTAATAATAAACTTGAGTTAATTTATACTTGATTAAGAACCTTTTTAAAGTTCATTATTCTTTTTATATCACTTATTGCCATGTTATAAACATTATGTAACCATTTAAGTTAATAATGTTTGTTTTGTCAATATTTTGTTCTTAAGTCGAAAGTTGACTTCTTACAATTACATGTTGTTCATGTGGTCAAAAGTTCTTTATATCCAGAATGAAATTCCCGATTTGGATATAATATGTATCATATATATCCAGAATATACATGTATTTATAATTTACATAATCATTTAGAGGTAAGAAATGAAATGCACCGTTCATGGAGACGGTAAGCTGTACGTACGCATGAACACTACTTTCATTTCTTTGTCATATTAGTGGAATTAAAACTAAATGAGAGGTATGTAGATTTTAATTCCAGAATTATATTCATCATTTAGATATATCATTAAATATATATATACATTATATACATGTAATTTTAATAGTACATTACATTTGGGGATAAGAAATGAAATGCACCGTTCATGGAGACGGTAAGCCGTACGTATGCATGAACGTTACTTTCATTTCTATCTCATATTTTAATGGAAAGAAATAATAATGATATAGAGGTATATTATAATTCCAGTATAACATCATATATAATAACTTTAAATCCATACTTTACACGTCCCACATATGGCATTAACGAATCACATCACTTTTAGGGGGCGGTAGTCCGCACTTCCTTAAATGAAGATATCGTGTTTACCCATAATGGAAACCATAAAGGTATGTCAAAAATGAAAAATACAGAAGATTAAAGAAAACATAAAAATATTATATATCATATATAAAAATAGTGACATCATAATGGCCACCTTTGAAGGTGTTAAATGAGTATTGAACAATCATCGTTTCGGGAGGCAGAATTTCGCCATCCACGGAAACCGTATGTTATTTAACCATTTTATGTAGTTTTGTGAGAGTGTAGCTCCAATAAATCTTATAAAAACATCCTAGTATATTTAAGATACTGGGGTTGTTACAAAATTAGTAATTAAAAAGAGTTTAGAGGGTTGGAGAAGCAAAATAAAACAAATGAACAAGAGAGAATGAATTACCTTTAAAAGTGTAACTCCTTTTTGATTTGAGCCTAAAGGCTTCCTTTGAAAGGATTCTGCCCAAAGGGAATCCTCTAGTATGAGGAGAGGGATGTGGAGAGAGTAATTGGGCAGGGGTTGGCCGAGCCAAATGCTTGAGGAGTGTGTGAAATGAGGTAGAGGTGGGGGCCTTTTATAAGAGGAGAGGAGGGGAACTTTTGGAACGTAAAGAGATATTACATTATTTGAAAATGTGTTTCGGTTTTAAAAGGTCCCACATTGATATAATTCGTGGATAAAGTGATAAGTCTTTGAAATCCACTCATCCAATAAGTTTTGAACATGTGTAGTTCATAGATTTTACATTATCTTTCTATTTTATTTAAATCGTCAAATAATGATGTCATCGCTGCATCATTATTATGCCATATATAATTTAATTTATATAATGTCTAAAAATTATAAAAAAATACTATGATATAGGAAATCCTTTTATATTTCCAATTACTATTTATAATAAAAATTTGGACTTGTATAACCCCAATCAAAAAGTATTTTAGTTAAACAATTTATGTTAGTGCCATTTTCACTTTAACATTAAATAAAAATATATTAATGACATTTTCCAACTAAAGTGGCTCCATGGGGTCCCCAAGTTGGCCCATGGCTTGTCTTGGTCGGACATGACTCACCCAATGAGGGTAGGACATGTGTCAAGCTCATCTTATTTTATTAAAGCATTATTTTTACCTTAAACTACACTAATTACCTTTAATCGCGATTAATGAAAAAAGTTTCTATTCACCAAAAAATTATATTAATATCATTGAACCACATTTTACTTCTTAATGACAACCATGTATGTAGGATTTTCAAAATTCAATACACATTAGTTGTAAAATTTCATTTAACTAAAAAATCAGTTTGCTTGATTACCACTTAGTGGTTTCACTATTCATCAAAAATTGAAGTTTTTCAGAAAATTACCAAAAATTCACCCTAAGCTATATTTGATATTCCAAATTCAAAAATGAAGTCCATTTTACAAAATTCAAAATATATAAGTCAAATTAATTAATTTAATAATTAATTCCCGCTGTCATGACAAATAGCGTGTTTTTGTGAAACAATAAGTATCAAAAGATTGACACCAGTTTAAGTCCAATTTCAAAGTGAAATTGATTCCAATGACCACCATTGGATTAACTGGTAAAAATATTTTCTAATTTCACTTTAAAATCAATTAAAATAATAATCTAATCACATAAATAATTTAGATTAAAAATAGGTTTTGAATTAAAATACAACATTTTACACTATTCATATAAAAATGAACTTTATCAGAAAGGTACCAAAAATTTACATAAGGTAAATTTTGATGTCCCAATTCTAAAGAAGAGTTATACTTGGTCCAAAATAAAGTATAAGAGTGATCAAAACTATATTTAATGATGGTTCACCATTAAAAGGTGATAAGTGAACCTTTAGTTAAAATTATAGTATATATGCCCTAAAATTGAACTCTTTCCGTATTTTTTTATTGGGTAAATGTATAAACATTTAAAAACATATCTAATCATATATTAGTTATTTCTATCCATACCCGCCAGTACAACGGCTACTTGTTAACTAACATTTAAAATAATATTATTATATTACTAGTGTGCAACGTAAGTTTTCAAAGAAACTCATCGTTGCGTATCGAGTATGCTATTGAACATAGAAACCCCATTAAAATAAAATTAATATTTAATTCGAAAATATTAATTAATATGAAAATTTTTATTCTTTATTTACCTGGAATGTTACATCCTTCCCCCTTTTTGGGAATTGCGTCCTCCCAATTTTATTCACTTATCAAAATGAGTGGGGGTATTTATCCCTCATAACATTTTCAGATTCCCACGTTGCCTCTTCAATCACATGGTTTTTTCACAAAACCATTACCTGATGAATCACCTTATTCCGTAACTCCTGCTCCCTATGGACAAGAATCTGGACCGGTTGTTCCTCATAAGATAGGTTCTCTTCCAACTGAACTACCTCTATACTCAAAACATGAGATGGATCTGGCATATACTTCCTCAACATTGAAACATTAAAAACATTGTGTACCTAAGATAAATTCGGAGGTAAAGCCACACGGTATGCAACTGATCCAACTCATTCCAGAATTTCGTATGGTCCAATGAACCTTGGACTCAACTTTCCTTTCTTACCAAATCTCATCACACTTTTCCAAGGAGAAACCTTGAGAAAAACATGACCACCTACCTCGAAAGATAGATCCTTCCTCCGGTTATCCGCATAACTCTTCTACCTACTCTGAGCTGTTCTCATGTGCTTCTGAATCAACTGAACGTTTTCTGCCATCTCTTCTACCAATTCTAGTCCCATCAACTTCCTTTCACCCACTTCATTCCAAAATGCTGGAGTTCGACACCGCTTCCCATATAATGCCTCAAATCGTGCCATCTGTATACTGGAATGAGAACTGTTATTATAAGAAAACTCAAACAAAGAAATATGTTGGTCCCAACTTCCCTGAGAATCCATAGAACAAGCTCGTAGCATATCCTCCAATGTCTGGATTGTTCATTCTGACGGCCCATCTGATTAAGGATGAAAAGCTGTACTAAAATTTATTTCAGTACCCAACGACTTCTGAAGGCCTTTCCAAAAGTTAGAAGTAAACCTGGGATCACGATCTGATACAATGGAGAGAGTAACTCCATGTAACCTGACTATCTCTTTAAGATACAAACGGGAAAGTTGATCAAGAGAGAAAGTATCTCGTATAGCAAGAAAATGAACAGATTTGGTCAAGCGATCAACAATAACCCAGATTTCATTATTACCTCGAGATGTCTTCGGTAATCCAACAACAAAGTCCATAGATTTGTTTTCCCATTTCCACTCTGGCACTGGTAAAGGCTGAAGCATCCCTTTCGGTAACTGCTGCTCTGCTTTAACCTGTTGACATGTCAAACACTTCACAGAAAAATTAGCAATGTCTCTTTTCATTCCATCCCACCAGTAATACTCACACAGATCTCTGTACATCTTAGTACTGCCAGGATGAAAAAAACAACTCATTCTTAAACTGTGAATCACAAGGCACACATAACCTCTTCACAAACCTCAAAACACAAACACAAACTTATCCAAGAACTCATGGAAAATTTTATTTATAAGTTCCATGAATACCGTAGGTGCATTGGTTAACCCAAAAGGCATAACTACAAATTCATAATGGCCATATCTAGTACGGAACGCAGTCTTCGGAACGTCTGCTTCTTTTACTTTCAACTGATGGTACCCCGGCCTCAAGTCAATCTTCGAAAAATACTGAGCTCCCTGGAGCTGATACCACTTCATTCGATGGCCCAACATTTGCTGAAGTTGTTGCAAAGGATTTCACCACCCCTTTCTGCTTGTAGTCTGGCTTCATTCTCCCAGTTGAGTTCTTCGTTGGACACTCGTTTGCATAATGACCCATTTCATTACACTTAAAACATCTTACCATTGGCTTTTCATTGCCTGCATGATCATCTTCCTTACAGTTACGAGCAATATGACCAGACTTACAACACTGAAAGAACCTACCAGACGTGGATAAACAATCTCCAGG
This sequence comes from Viscum album, assembly GCA_963277665.1. Taxonomy (NCBI): domain Eukaryota; kingdom Viridiplantae; phylum Streptophyta; class Magnoliopsida; order Santalales; family Viscaceae; genus Viscum; species Viscum album. The sequence continues at coordinate 405,898,959 of OY728128.1, read as the reverse complement.
ATGCATTTTACCACACTTCTCACAGGATGGATATTTGGTTTTCTTACCTCGCTTCTTTGATGAATTCTTCCCCTTTGCCTGCCAACTAGACCTCTTATTCTGTTGTTTGTCATAGAACACCTGATCATCGGCAAACTCCATTTCCACCTTCTCCGCTCATCGAACAAGTTTTTCATAACTTTTGAACTCACGAGAAGCTAAAGCCCTTCGATACTTTGGTTTTAACCCTGAGTAAAAACGGTTTATTTTACTATCAAGATCTCGTATGAAGTTTGGAGCATACCTTGACAATCGAGTGAACTTTTCTTCATAAGCAGCCAATGAATCATCCTCCTGCCTCAATTCTAGGAACTGTTTTTCCATCCTAAGACGAACCACCTTAGGAAAATATTTCTCAAGAAACATACCTTTGAATTCGTCCCAGTGAAGATCCTCAATCTCATCATTATCCCTTATATTTTTCACCATCAACCACCACTGACCAGCTTCACCTTCAAAATGGTAAACGGCAAGACTAACCTTTTGATGTTCTGAACACCCCATGACATCAAAAATCTTCTCCAGTGCTTTAATCCACCCTTCATCTTGCACAGGGTCAGATGATTTTCTGAATGATGGGGGATGTTGCCTCATGAAATGTTCCACCACTGACATGTTCCTCTGCGGTTGATCTGGATGATCTCGTGCATGGATACCACCACCATTTATAGCCTGAGTCAACTGTTCCATCACTGCAACAAACTGTTCAGTTCCGATTCCGACCATCTCAGGTTGCTGATTTGGAAGGTTATCTTCCTCCTGATGTCCTCCCAACATAGTTGCTTTGTTTCCTCTGCGGAAAACCATTCTGAACACAGAAATATCTTAGGCGAAGCAACAAGGTAATCTGTAAATGCTATATCATTTCAATCATATTATAATTTAACTCTTTTCTAACTCCTAAAGTTGTTTAAACCGACCTCTGATACCAACTATAAGGCCCCAGCCTTAAACCTTAATTAATATTGAATTAAATAAATAATTCACATTGAGGATCTTTTCAGGTTTAGAGTTTTAGAGAATTAGAACATAACTATTACATCTTAAAAGATTACAAAGTAGACACTTATACAAAGTTTCTATAATAATAAAAAACTCTTGAAAGCAACATGTCTAGTTCCATGTTTTATATAGCATGACATTCCCTTGATTCCATCCTTGACCTTATTCAACATTAAGTCCTGTGAAAAACATTTCAAAAAAAACTTGGGTTGAGCATAAAAAGCTCAGTAAGGGATACACAAAGGATGAAAATTGTTAGTTTATAAAAACAACAAGTAATCCATGTATACATTATCAAACTAATACTTTTCACCTTTATGAAGTAATAAAAACTCTTCACGGAATAAAGTATCATTACTTACCTTTTTGTAACCAAATAATTACCATAAAACCCATATAAAGAACACAATACATATATAAAGGTAACTTGGGACATAAACATACTTAAGTGGAATAACCACACGGTCGACTTCCACACATATCACTTAATGGAATAGCCATACGACCAATTTCCATACATACTTAATGGAATAGCCATACGGCCGACTTCCATAACCAATGAATTGGAGGTTATAACGTAACCACCCATCCTGGTATTCACGACACCACCCGTCATATGGTTTATAACGTAACCACCCGTTAAAATGTCCAAGTACCAATATAAAATCATAAAACATAAAACCAATATAAAGGAATGATAACATTTCCACATTTCAATCACAATATATCAAAAATATATTGACATAATAGAATCCTTTTTCAAAACCATTTTCAATACCAAAATACATAAAATATTATATGGTATTTATCTCATTTTAAAAACATAAAGTCTTGTTGAGGAAGCCAAAGACCAAATAATACTCGCGGCGGCGGAAAAGGTCGTTGTCACCGCGTACGTTAAAAAAACATTCTTTTTTGTCGTTTAGTAAAAAGCTTCGTAGAAAAAGATTCTTTTTGTATAAAAGTAAAAGTCAAAGGGTTTTATACACCGTATAAAAGAAAGTTGTGTATAAAACAAAATATGCCTCAATGAAAGGAGATTGAGACGAAGTCCCTTACCTCGGGTCCGACTTGACTCGATCTTTCTTTAACGTCCTGAATAATAAACTTGAGTTAATTTATACATGATTAAGAACGTTTTTAAAGTTAATTATTCTTTTTATATCACTTATTGCCATGTTATAATCATTATGTAACCATTTAAGTAAATAATGTTTGTTTTGTCAATATTTGGTTCTTAAGTCGAAAGTTGACTTCTTATAATTACATGTTGTTCATGTGGTCAAAAGTTCTATATATCCAGAATGAAATTCCCGATTTGGATATAATATGTATCATATATATCTAGCATATACATTTATTTATAATATTACATAATCATTTAGAGGTAATAAATGAAATGCACCATTCATGTAGACGGTAAGCGGTACGTACGCATGAACGCTACTTTCATTTCTTTGTCATATTAGTGGAATTAAAACTAAATGAGAGTATGTATATTTTAATTCCAGAATTATATTAATAATTTAGATATATCATTAATTATATATATACATTATATACATGTAATTTTAATAGTACATTACATTTTGGGATAAGAAATGAAATGCACCGTTCATGGAGACGGTAAGCCGTACGTACGCATGAACGCTACTTTCATTTCTATCTCATATTTTAATGGGAAGAAATAATAATGATATAGAGGTATATTATAATTACAGTATAACATCATATATAATAACTTTAAATCCATCCTTTACATGTCCCACATATGGCATTAACGAATCACATCACTTTTAGGGGGCGGTAGTCCGCACTTCCTTAAATGAAGATATCGTGTTTACCCATAATGGAAACCATAAAGGTATGTCAAAAATGAAAAATATAGAAACTTAAAGAAAACATAAACATATTATATATCATATATAAAAATAGTGACATCATAATGGCCACCTTTGAAGGTGTTAAATGAGTATTGAACAATCATCGTTTCGGGAGGCAAAATTTCGCCATCCACGGAAACCGTATGTTCTTTAACCATTTGATGTAGTTGTGTGAGAGTGTAGCTCGAATAAATCTTATAACAACATCCTAGTATATTGAAGATACTAGTGTTGTTACAAAATAAGTAAATAAAAAGAGTTTAGAGGGTTGGAGAAGCAAAATAAATCAAATGAACAAGAGAGAATGAATTACCTTTAAAAGTGTAACTCCTTTTTGATTTGAGCCTAAAGGCTTCCTTTGAAAGGATTCTGCCCAACGGGAATCCTCTAGGATGAGGAGAGGGATGTGGAGAGAGTAATTGGGCAGGGGTTGGCCGAGCCAAAGGCTTGAAGAGTGTGTGAAATGAGGTATAGGTGGGGGCCTTTTATAAGAGGAGAGGAGGGGCACTTTTGGAAAGTAAAGAGATATTACTTTATTTGAAAATGTGTTTCGGTTTTAAAAGGTCCCACATTGATATAATTCGTGGATAAGGTGATAAGGCTTCGAAATACATCATCCAATAAGTTTTGTACAAGTGTAGTTCATAGAGTTTACATTATCTTTCTATTTTATTTAAATCGTCAAATAATGATGTCATCGCTGGATCATTATTATGTCATATATAATTTAATTTATTTAATGTCTAAAAATTATAAAAAAATACTATGATGTAGGAAATATTTTTATCTTTCCAATTACTATTTATAATCAAAATTTGGACTTGTATATCCTCACTCTAAAATTATTTCAGTAAAAAAAATTATGTTAGTGTCATTTTCACTTTAACATAAAATAAAAATATATTAATGTCATTTTCCAACTAAAGTGGCTCCATGGGGTCCCCAAGTTGGCCCATGGCTTGTCTTGGTCGGCCATGACTCACCCAATGAGGGTAGGACATGTTTCAAGCTCATATTAATTTATTAAAGCATTATTTTTACCTTAAACTACACTAATTACCTCTAATCGCGATTAATGAAAAAAGTTACTATTCACCGAAAAATTATTTTAATCTCATTGAACCACATTTTACTTCATAATAACAACCATGTATGTCGGATTTTCAAAATTCAATACACATTAGTGGTAAAATTTCATTTAACTGAAAAATCAGTTTGCTTGATTACCACTTAGTGGTTTCACTATTCATCAAAAATTGAAGTTTTTTAGAAAATTACCAAAAATTCACCCTAAGCTATATTTGATATTCCAAATTCAAAAATGAAGTCCATTTTACAAAATTCAAAACATATAAGTCAAATAAATTAATTTAATAATTAATTCCCGCTGTCATGAAAAATAGCGTGTTTTTGTGAAACAATAAGTATCAAAAGATTGACACCAGTTTAAGTCCAATTTCAAAGGGAAATTGATTCCAATGACCACCGTTGGATTAACTGGTAAAAATATTTTCTATTTTCACTTTAAAACAAATTAAAATAATAATCTAATAATATATATAATTTAGATTAAAAAGAGGTTTTGAATTAAAATACAACATTTTACACTATTCATAAAAAATGAACTTTATCAGAAAGGTACCAAAAATTTACACAAGGTTAATTTTGATGTCCCAATTCTAAAGAAGAGTTATACTTGGTCTAAAATAAAGTGTAAGAGTGATCAAAACTATATTTAATGACGGTTCACCATTAAAAGGTGATAAAGGAACCTTTAGTGAAAATTAGAGTATATATGCCCTAAAATTGAACTCTTTCCGTATTTTAAGCCTTTATCTTTTATTGTGTAAATGTATAAACATTTAAAAACATATCCAATCAGATTTTAGTTATTTATATCCATTCCCACCAGTACAATGGCTACATGTTAACTAACAATTAAAATAATATTATTATATTACTAGTGTGCAACGTATGTTTTCAAAGAAACTCATCGTTGCGTATCGAGTACGCTATCGAACATAGCAACCCCATTAAAATAAAATTAATATTTAATTTGTAAATATTAATTAATATGAAAATTATTTATTCTTTATTTACCTTGGATGTTACACTACCAAGGCATGTGCACATAATTTTATAAGTAGCCATCAACCAAACAAAAATTGCCCATCGGCAAACCCATCTCACATGGGAATTCACATTATGCCTTAACCCATTAACATATCACATTTATCAATTTAACCAATTCTCATGTGTTATTCCTAAATCACTAAGCATTTAAAACTAGACCCATAATCTACCCCATTATGGTCTTTAATCAATTTACACATTAACCCATTTAATCCTTTCATCATTTCCATGAATCAACCATTCATCCATTTCAAATAACCCTAAGTTCAGTTTCCATGACTAGGTCCATCACCTAAATTATTTCCCAAGATCAACTAATCATGCCAACATATTCACCAAGGGATCTAAATTTTATTACAACAAGGTCACATGTTTAATTAACAATCCCTAGCCCAGGAAAATTCTGCACATCCCATGGATGTCCCCAATTAGGTCAAGTCCATCCCAACACATCCCACTAGGATCGTGAGGGTTCCCATTTTCCATTTTAAACACCATTATTCTCAAACATTCCATGGATATCCAAACATAACCATGTAAAATTAAGAACACAAGTATACATGCACAAAAACCCTAAATAACCTTGGAATATAAATTGTAGACCACCTAACATGAATCTGCAGTTGAACGTACCCTCAATTGAGTCCTTAAACCTCGATTCAACCAACCATTGGATCTTCAACCAAAAATTCACCCAAAAGATGTAGTTTTAGGGAATGAGATTGAGAGGGAGAACGGATATCAACCCTAAAGAAAAAAGATAACCAATTATGGGATTAGCCTTACACGGAGCTTCTATCCTTAATCAACGGCGCTCTAAACAGCCAAGAAATGAAGGAGAACCACCCTTTGAAAGCATGGTCCAGTCAAGTTCATCGCTGGGGATGAGAGGAGAGGGAAGGAGGAAAATTCTGAGTTGGGTATATAATGCCCGGAGTGGAAATTCTGTAAATTTTTCCAACTTCACGTGGCTGCACGGTTTATTCGCACGGTTTAGCAAACCGTGCACAAAAACTGCACACACCACTGCCCGGAGGAGCGGGAGTTGCATGATTTAGCCGCATGGTTTGGAGATCCATGTGCAAACTGTGTTCTCGCTTCTATCCATAGGAGGGAGGGTCACACAGCTTATCCTGGGCTGGCCACACGGTTTTCCAAGCTATGAGCAGGACATGCGCCTTGGCCTACTTTTCCCAATCATCATTTCTTCCATTCCCCAAGCCCCCGGGACACCCTCAAGGCCTCCCATACTTTTGTAAGACATCCCTTGTATCCCAAAACAAGGGATTTAACCAAAACACTATTAATAATATCCCATCCAAAAAATCAGGATCTTACATAGGGGAATTTAATATATATGTGTTTCAAAAAAATATTATTACATGATTTCCCCCAATGGAACCTAAAATATAAACAATAGAAAAAAGGAATGGATATTATATCATAATTCCAATTCCACTTTGATTACATTTGAATAAAATGTCATTGGATGTTAGAATATGATATTACATATAAATCCCATGATTTATATGAATTAATATGTAAAAATTCATTTTTGAGGTAGTAATTACACTATACAAGTAGATCCTAGTGCATGACGTGAATCATGTCTCAAGAAAAAGTGATTGAGATAAAGAAAATCCTAAAAAAGATCATATCTTTTTAAGTGATAATAAGTCAAAGATATGGTTATGTGAACATATTTAAATACACATAAAACAATTTAAAATACACAATAAAAACAAATTAGATATGAATACACACATAATCATAGAATAAAAAAGTCAATAAAGAAGAGTCATAACCCAACAAATGGAAATTGATTTAACAAACCTCTTACCTCTTGGTAACGGACTTGTCAAATGAAAATTGATGAATGAATTTTAATTAAAACATAAAACACAATGAATTATGTATCATTCATATATAATATTTTTAAGGGTCACAATATGCACAATATAAAATAAATTTGGTGTACAACATTAAAATAAGCCTCAATGAAAGGAAGTTGAGATGAAACCTTTTACCTCGAGTCCAGGCATTCCATGTGTGTCCATTTAATACATTAAAGTAAACTTATATCAATAATTTACCTGTTTAAGACCCTTTTATAGGTTTTATTGTTTATTATTAAACCATTTTTTTATTTTATTTTAATATAATATTTAATTATTTAACAAGTTAAATCCATTTTGGGTATTTTGAGGACATTCGATTCATAAATTCCAAAACAATTCATATTGTTGAAGATGGTCAAATACATCATTTATTAATCATATAAAAAATAATTATTATTTCAAAATTATAATTTTTACACATTTATTATACATTAAAAACCATCCTTGAATTTCTTTTATGAAAAATCAACTTTTTTACAATCACTGAGACCGTAAACTGTATGTACACATGAGTAATGTTTCCATTTTTCAACAATCATGATGGAAAGATTGTATGTATTGTTTCATAATTCCATAATGATAATTATATAATAAATAAAATATTATTTCTTAAATATTTTAAACATTATATGTGCTGATAGAAAATAAATCACATCATTTCAGGGAGATGGTAGCCCACACAAACACAGGAACGATGTTATAATTTTTCATAGAATGGAAAAGAAATAAATTAGATGATATTTTAACATTATATAATGATAAATATTTCATGAATATAATATAAAATAAATAAATCCATCATTATAACCATCAAAGTGAGGTGGTCATGGAAACAAAATTGCATCAATTAGTTGGGCTGTAGTCCTCCACGCACAAGAATAAAAATTTCATTTCCCATTTGATAGAAGGCGAGATGTATAGTGGTTGTTTTATTAGAAAAAACATCACAGTATATAGAATACAATTTTTTATTATTTATTGAAATTTTTTAATATTTTATAAAGTTAGAAAAGGAAACTAATTTTCCACATTTATTTAATAGTAATACCCATTTTTTAGACAATATCCTTTACATTATACCATATTCCCTCTATGGATGTTATTTTACCAAATCTAAGACCTCTAGAATGTGATAATACAAATTATTAAGGTATTTTATTTGGTATTGGAAAAATAATTATTCTTGAATTGTGTTGAAAATAAGAGTGGAGGTTCCCTTTTATAAGTGAGGGGAGGGTTATTCATATAATTTAATTAAGTATTAAATTAAAATAAATTAATTTTAAAGATAAAATGGATCAAAATTGTTATTATTAAAATATAATAAGATGATTATTTTAAACACTCTTGTCTAATTAAAATTATAAAATTCTTGGGGTTTTTTTCAGCATTATATTTTTTAACCTGTATTAATACATTTAACAATTACAATGATAACGTATCATTTAATCTTTATGGGTAAACACAATTTTTAATAAAAACAATTGACTCATAAATGGAAACTAACTGATATTTTTAATCATATGACAATAACATATATGATTATAGAATTTATTTAATTTAAAATCATTGCATAAAACATTATTTATTATAAATATCATTATTTTCATTTTTAGAACTCCTTATTTAATTTGACTTTGAAAACAACAAGAAAACAATTTTAATTTTAATTTTATAAATTAACACATTTAAAGTATGTTATTTTTTTATTATAATTCATAATTAACAATTATTAATTCTAGGATTTTTTTTATCATTTTTAAAATAATTTATTTTATATTTATGTTAATTGAATTATAATTATGTCAGTGTTGCGTAATCATTTATAGTAATTATTTTATCCATAAAAATAAGAAATAAATTAACACATTAAAAATATAATTTATCAATAAAATAAAACTCTTATAATATAACTTATCCTCTATTTATCCTAATTTCGAAATTTTAGAGATAATAAATGAGAGAGAATAACATTTTTGTTTTTTTCTATATATAAAATAATATAAAGTTCAAAATAAAATAAATATGTCACCATGTAACCATATTTTCAAACCATTGATGGTAATTTAGGAACTATAATAATTAAATTGCATAAATTGACGTGTTAAGATACTTTTTAAGTCATAATCATACTTTTTTAAACACAATTACATGATTTAACCTTATCGAGTTGACAAATTATTACTAAGATTTCTATTCATATTGACCCAAAATCTAAGGGAAATATTTACAAAATTTGGATCTCCTAATTTAAAATATGGAATCTATTTTTAAATATTAGTTTCCCTAAATTTAATGAATTTAATTTAAAATTATAACTGTTAAATGTTTCAAGAAGAATTATTTTATGAAAAATGATTTTTATATATAATTTTTCTTATACAATAGTCAATTTTAAAATTCATCCAAATAACTATAATTTTTTTGGGATTAATACAAATTAACTAATTAAATTTTAAAAATAATCCAAAATAATATTTTACTTTGTAAATAATTTAAAAGAATAAAAAAATTACAAAAATCGGTATTTCTTCATATTCATTTCAAAACCTAAATTTCTATAACAATATCATGAAATCATTCTAAGATTATTTTGACCTGATTATTTCAAAAAATTTATGATTTATATAGAATTAAATTTCCAAATATTCTATAATTTAATTAAAATATTCTCTCACAAAAATGCTATAAAAATTGTTTTTAAATAAAACATATTTTTGAAGCTTATAATGACTTCACAAAAAATGAGCGATTTTTTACTCAATATTTATCAATAAATCTCTATGATTTATAACCTTTATATAATTATAATAAAAAAATAACCCTATTGATACCCTCTAATATATAACCTAGTTTATATCATTCTTATTTAAGTAAAAATATTTCATGGATTGTCTAGGATCAGTGTCGCATGTCATAAACTCTATTGAGAAATGTTTTATTTTTAAAAATATAATCGTCTTGCATTATCACCCCATTTAATATATTATTTCCCTAAAATTTATACTTAAAGTAAATAATCAATGGTATTAAGTTTGAAAATATTTTATTTGTAATCCCACATCATTAAAATCCTTAATAAAACATCCACATGAATTGAGCGAAAGGGGTGTACAAAGGACATAAAAAATAACATATATTATATTACTAAATATAAGAACACTAGTGGGAAGGGAAAATATTAAAATGTATGAAAATAATAATTTAAAAAAATTATGGAGAGTGAAATATATTATTTGTCTCAATATGGTTAATGATCATGAGAAAGTTAATGACCAAAGTTACATTATCCAAATAGTTGTGAAAATACCATTGACTCGTTAGAAATGATGGTAATATGAAAATAGTTTATTATTAGGATCCATTTCTTAAATTTTAGTTATTCTTTTACCATATAGAATTGTAACATAAGAAAATATAATTACATGACAAGTATAACTTCATCCATTAATTAATTTCCTCCAAAATCTAATCATTTTCACAACATAGTGAGTATTAATGTTGTTTTTTTCGTGAATTACTCCCTAAATTCAACATATAACAAATCACATAATCCAAAAAATTTTAATATGATATTCCTTCTATCTTTAAAAAACAATCCAATATTAATTTTTTGTCATAATATAATATAATTCCAAAAATAAATAAACCTTCATATCATTAAATAATATATTTTACTCTATTATTTCGACAAAAAAACCAAAGGTTTAACATAGATCATCCAATAAATAAGTAACCTTATATCACCAAAAAACCTCACTAACATCAACATGAAATAATTTTTTATACTCAGAGATTATCTCATACCTTTTTTTATTCATCCATAAAAATTCAATAATATTCATCAAAAATAATATGTCATGTTGTCCTTAAGGGTTACATATACCTCTGCCCAATAAAACATCTCAAAAAATATCATTAATTGCTTCAAAATAACATCACTTAAAACATAAAAATTAATGTTATAGTGACCCAGGATTTTTATACAATAATATCACATTATAATAGATGAATATTCAATACATTTCATAAACGCAGGCCTGAGGACGGAAATATTATAGTGTTTTATGATACTAGAAATAAAATATTATTATTTCACAAAACTTCTTTAACATATCCAAAAAATATCTAATCACATAGTACTCTTCTTAAGAATACCCTACCTAACCCTTTATTCATATCTTGGAGAAGCAAAGAAAAGAAAGTATGAGCTCAGATACTCTTTAATAGTAAACATCATTGAAATCACTCTATGATTATATAAAACTATAAGATAAGAATAAAGTTGTGTGATCAAGAACATAACATATGAAGTTCACACCCAACCATTTTTAGATCATAAAAATGATTCATGGAATAAAACATTGTCATTACTAAAAAAATATCCCATTAAAGTGAGAAATCATCATAAATTAATCATGAACCATAATATCATTTCATAAAATTGTGGTAATATCATAAATATATATAATAATATCATAGAAAATGGTCAACTATAAATTCCATAAATATAGTGGATCATGTCCCATCACCTATTTCCAATTGTGGATCATGATACACCTGTTTCCAATTTTGGACTAGGATTCACTTGTTTCCCATTATAGATCAAGATGCACCTATTTATTGTAATGAATCAATCTCATCAACTAGTTTTCCATCATTGTCTCATGGGATATGAATCATTACCTAGTGCATTGTAGAAAGATATATGTTCAACATTTCCCATAACTAAAACAAAACTTATGTGTTACACAATATCACAAAACATTAATCAAATCATTACATCATAACCCATGTAAATAAAATAAATTTCAATAATATTTCATCAATTCACCATAGCATTACCCGTGATAAATAAATTAGTTTCAGAAACATTTTTTCAATATAAATATTTTCCATATATATATATAAAATAAGGGTACTATCATTCAATATTATCCCCTGTAAAGCTTAAGTAACACCAAAAATTTAATCTTATATGGAAAATTATTTTTAAAGATCCCTTCGAACATTTCTTGAGAAAAATTACATTTCCACTTTGAATAAAACCGTTTTCAAAAAAAAAACATTCAAAAAAAATCGAAATAGTATTCTATGAAACCGACCTCTAAATCTTATAAATAATTTATTAAAACACATAGTGGCTATGATGGTGGTAAAATTCTATACATTCCATAAACATTAATATAAACATTTCTTTCACATTTTTGATAAAATCCAAATGAATTTTTTTTTAAAAAATGACATGAATATTAGTTTTAAAAATATATTTTAAAAAGTAAAAAATGCATAAAATTTTCTTTAATAAACCATTTTGAGGATATTAAAACAAATTTTTAATGAATTTTCAGAAAAAATCAATTTGGATGAAAAAATTTTATCAACCAAAGACAGAAATAACATAGAATATTCTTAAAAAACATTATTTTGTAATAATTTTTACATACAGATAGTAAAATGAATAGAAAATAGCTATTCGAGTTACATAAGTATAAGAGAAGAAAATTCATTTGTTTCCTGAGATATGTATTGTAATATTTCATCATTGTAAGAATAAACATAAATAATCCCCACAAATGATGTGATTTTATTATGATACCCTTACCAATTTGGTAACAGAAAATTCTAAGACCCTTGAAAAAATAAAATTATATTAAAATTATAATTTCATGAGAATAAATAATTTTATGAAATTAAATGTCAAAGGGGATATATATAAACCTTGTAAAATAATATGGGAGAATAAAAAATAATTTTATCAAAGAAGAAAACTTAAGGAAAAAATCCATTATCGCTTTGGTCATATCTGAACCATAAGCCAAATGAAAGAGATATCCCAAAATGGATATTTATATAGAAATAATTTATATGAATAGGAATCAAAAAATAAATCCATTTTCTTTATGTAAACTGAATTCATTAAATAGGTGGTGAATCTGTAATGTGTATAACAAAATTAAAAAGTGAGGCATAAATCCCTTAACTTAAGCCCCAAATTCTGTTATAGACATTAAAACATCCTGTATAATAAATTTATGTTTATTAAAAATATATTACAGAACCATATATATATATATAATACAATATATGATTTACATATTACATTTTATTAGCCATTTATTAATAGTTCCATATTAAAGTCACGTTCAGGTAATAACTTACTTTTCCTTAGAAGTTTTCATTTGTTATTTTTGGTCCTATTAATTTGATAATGGTTAAATTAATTAAAAAATGATAAGCATGGTATAAATAAATTATTATTCATTATGTATATTTTAATATTTATCCTTAATATTTATAGAAAGAAACAATAATACATCGTTCATGGAGATAGTAGGTCATGAGTATGCCAAAATGTTTTTTCCATTATGTTGAAATTTTTTGAAAAATAAAGGTAAATAATATATTATCATTGGATAATAATTTTATGTCATTTATATAGCATATTTTTATTTAAACATATAATTTTTACCTTCAATATAATGTTTACATGAAGAAAGAATCACATCGCTTCGTTAGGTGGTAGTACTTCGTAAACACAAATGATGTTATCGTATTCCAACATAATGGATAGTAAGAAGTAATATGTGATATCATGTTCCAGAAGAATAATAATATTATATATATCATTTATATTAAAAATAAAACAATCACTATATCTATTCATGATAGGGGGGAATATAAAATGAATAACATTGGTTCATGAGGCGGTAATTCATCGTACACATAAATGAATATTTCATAGCACATTTTAGCAGATAGAAGGTGGATATAGATCAAGACATTAACATAAAACATATTATTACATGGATGATACTTTTTTTATATCATCATGGTATATTAAAAATTTTATTTGGTGGAGGAATAAAATGAATAAAATTCTTGGTTAGGGACGTTACCTCTTCTCAAGAAAACTTCTTTTGGTTTACAACAAATTCCTTATTAGGTTGGATTTATAAAAATGGATAAAGAATATATGATGAAATAATTGAATTAAGTAATTTAATTAGTTATTTAATTTCCAAAAAATGGTTTTGGAAGTTTTATTTGAAGAGTAGAGTGGGTGGCCTTTTGTAATTGAGGTGAGTGGCACACTAGTAATTTTTGAGAATAAAAATATTCACCCATGTTTTTCACATACCAAAATGATCAAAATGGGAAACTATTTATCCAATATATAATTAGTTATAAATATTTCAAGAAAATTCGGGTTTGAAATATTTTAGGATTTTTTTAACACTTATCATTTTATATTAATCTCAGGTAAACCCACATTTAACATAACCACCGTAAATAAATATTTCTATATTTATTATTAATTACAGTAAAAAAAATATGTTTAAATTATTAAATAGTATATATTATTATTATTATTATGAAGAACTATCGAATCCATTTTTCTTAATTACATTCACATAAGTGTAACATTATATGTTAAAATGAATCTCAGAGAAGCGACGAAAAATCGGGTTTTTAAATAGAAAATGTTGAAAATTTTACCAATTTTTTATAGAAAAATTCAATATAAAATTGACTAAAATGAATACATTAGATACATATATATATATACATAATCTAATTTTACATATATATCCATATTAAATAATATTTATGTTTTTAAAATATTCAAAAAATTACAATTCGTAATAAAAATCATTATTTTTTACTATTAACTAAAATGATTTCATTTCAAAAAATTCACAAAAATTAAATCCTAGATAATTTGTACATTTATATTTATGAAATTAAGTAAATATTTAAAAATAAATTCTCTAATCTATTTAAAATTGATTTTTTTATTTTTTCCCAAAATATAATAAAAACACTTTTTTGAGAAAATAGAGTTTTTGAAACATATAAAAACATTATCCAAAATTTGTTACTTTTTTATCAATATGTTTTAATAATATAAAACCATTTTACATAACATTTATAAGTTAATTTTTAATATTTATAACACTATTTTTAATTTCTAGGTTAAAATGGTTATATTTAGATAATTACATTAATAATAAAATGAGGGTTACTAAAACTCAGTTTTTTGTGAAAAAAAAGATAGACTCGGTATTATGTTTAATGTAAGATATAGAATAAATTAACTTCATTAGGAAAAATATATTTCATCATATTTTAGGTTGTATTATTTTACATCCATTAAAATGAATTTCTACCTCAAAATTCATCACATCTGTATAAATAACTAAGTTTAATTTTATCTCATTACATCCAATAGTCTTCATGTAGCTTCCTTAAATAGTTGGTTTCAATAAAAAAACATTTCCTTGGTAAATGTTCTTGTTTCATAGAACATTATCTATATGATCTGGAATCTAATATAGTTCTTCTTAAAAATAAAGATCATTCTCCAGTGATATGACTTCTTAGTTCAGTACATGTGTTTCATCGGGCATGTAATTACTTAAGATAGATACATGGAACATATTGTGAACATTAGTGACTTTTGGTGGTATATACAAGTGATAAGGGATGTTTTAGATATGATAAATAATTTAAAATGGACCACTATACATAAAGATTTTTTCCCCATATTTTATTCACAAAAGAACTCTAGTAACAACTTCTCACAGACTTCAAATTATAGATCACATTGATGTTTATTAGAAAAACATTGTATTTAAATTTATTCTAACCTTACATGTTATTGAATGGATCTAAACTTCTCTTCAATTTCATCAATGATCTCTGGTGACAGTATCTTTCTTCTTACAAATTCATTCTAGCATGTTGAAGTTATTGTAAGAATGGTATAGAGTAAGAGGTTTCCAACCTATGATACCAATTATAGGATCGAAATACAGTATGAGATGCTCAATATACAAGAGGAGGGGGGGGGTGAATTGTATACTTTAAAAATTTCTTTTGGAACTTTTAAAGTTAGTTAAGAATAACTATAGTTTCCTTAAGAAAAGGAAAGGGCTAAGTTTAACAAAGTTAAACTTAAGAAAATTCACAACACCTCTAATCCCGAAAGTAAACTAGGAATAAGAGATTCCGAAATTAGGTTCCGGAAATATGGTTCCAGAAAATCAAACTTAACAAAAGAACACTATATGAGATTCTACCTTAAAGCGTATAGAATCAAAATTAATCAGAGTACAAATAAGGAAGTATATGAAAGTTCTACTTTCCTTATAATACAAAATGCAGCGGAATGTAAACAAGTAGTAAAACTACAAGTAACAAGATATAAGTCTTTTAACACAAAGAGAAAGGTATCCAACAACCTTGGATAAAGGTCCCTTGATTTATAATTTCAAGCAAGTCTGTCTTACCCACACCAGGGTAAGCCCTCGATACGAAGATCAAAGTCTCTGTCTTGTTATCCTCGCAAGCCCTCAACTTCAAGGTAGTTGGCAACCTCTGTCTTCCTCAGCATGGAAGCCCCCGAACTTTAATGTAGTCGGCACCTCTGTCTTCCTATCCCTGGAAGCCCTCGAATGTAATCACCAACATTCGGAGTCGCACGAAGCTTTGAGAGTTTAATAAGAGTCTCTCTCTCTAGAAATCACTTCAATCATGTAATCACATGAGTAGAAGATCTGTCAGCCTTTCAGCACTGAGCTCTTTCAAATGAGCTCCTATTTATAGGTGAGGTCGGCTCCTTCTCCAATGGTCATATTTTCCTTAATGATCGGAGGGACCTGTACACGTGTCACTTAGACAACGGTTAGTTTATAACAAAATGGACGACATCGTTTTATAACAAAACAAGTGTAACAGAATGTACGAAATCGTTTTAAATTCTAACATAAAAGTTCGGAATGAAAAATTATGAGTGAAGTTTCGGAGCGAATAAATTCAGAGTGTATAAAACAAAGATAATCAGATTCTGTTTAATAGGTGAATTCAGAATGATAATTCGGAATGAGAATTCGGAATAGGAATTCGTCATCTGAATTCGTAATGAGAATTTATCATCAAGATTCGTAATGAGATTTCATCATTAGAATTCGTAATGAGATTTCATCATTAGAATTCGTAATGGGAATTCATCATCTGAATTCGTATCCTGAATCTGGAATAAAACATAGTCAGAGTTCCTATCCGGAATTCGGAATGAAACATCCTTACAGTTCCTATCCGGAATTCAGAATGAAACTTCCTTACAGTTCCTATCCAGAATTCAGATCCTAAACAGAATGCTTTATATCAAAGCTTTAATGATTCCGAAAAAATGATTCTGAATCTTATACTTAAGAAAAATATGAATGAAAAAGTGATAAGGATAATTTTTCATATAAAAGCGATTTTCCTTAAGAAAGCAATTTTCCTTATAAAAGCAATTTTCCTTAAGATAAGGTGTTTGTGATTTTCAAAACAAGAAGGAATGGAAAAGTCATAAGGAAAACCTTATTGACTCAACAATCTCCCCCTTTTTGGAAAGCACAAACATCCTTACGAAAAAAATCTAAGAAGAAAGAAACATATTAATGCTTATCTCCCTTGCTTTAAGGATATAGGTGAATACGACTAACTCCCCCTTAGGTTTTGAAACTCTAAGGATCGTATTCATATTTCCGGAGAGATATTTCATAAGAAGGTCTTCTTTAAGAAAAACTCCCCCTTAAACAAACTCTTATTAGAGTTCTTTTTCCTTGGGTATTTTTCCTTTCTCCCCCTTTGATAAACTCTTATTAGAATTCCTATTTTTCTTAAGGATCTTTTCCTTCTCCCCCTTTGTGATTTTCAAAAAGAAATGGAGGGAAATGGAAAAACTTAACAAAGTACCTGAAAGATTAGAAATGATAACAATAGAAACAACACGCATGATTTTCATTAGATTTGAAATTTCGACAACAAGAAAGAAAATACAACAAAAAGATCGGATTAGACTATTTCGGATCTTTTTCCTTAGACATGAGCCCCTTAAGAATAGTCTTGATCTTCTTTAGGTCTTTATGATCTTCTTCAGCTTTCTTCTCTAGGGCAACTATTCTTGCGGATTGGGCTTCAATCTTTTCTTCCTGAGATTTCAGCTTTTCTTCATGAGCTTGGATCTTTTCTTCCCGAGCCTTCATTATTTTCTCAAAATCCATCCGATGATCCCTTTCAAATTTCCAATTCTGAGAAACAGAATTCAATTTCCCATTCAGATCTCTCACTTCCTTAATACGAAAGTTCCTTTCATTTGTCAACTCCTCTTCAAAGGAGGAAGTCAGCTCGTTTATCTTCCTGTCCTCAGTCTCAAAGGCGTCCTTAACATTATCTTGTAATTCATCGAATAGCCTCATCTCTTCCAGAGTTTTCATAGACCATCTTGTCATCCTCTTGCAAGATCTTTTATGGGCTTCGTATCCAACAAAGAAAGTTTTGAACTGAGCCTCAATCTCAACGCATTTATCTATAACCATGGATACAGAGTCTGTTTTCTGATTTAGCGCATGTTGGAGCATCTGGCATCGTGAATCAATACTGGAGAAGGTCGGAATGGTTCCCACCAACTTCTTCAAAGACTGAACAACAAAATCATGTCCCAACGAAGATGACTCCGAATCTGAAATCTTGCTCGGAGAGTTTTCTTCCTCAACAAGCTCCAACTTTCTCTTAGAAGTACTACCATCTTCCTTTATCATCCTCTTTTCTGAACTCAGAGTATCAGCAAGAATTTGTTTCCCCTTATCTTGTTTCAGAATTGAAACTTGTTCCGGAGTTCTCTTCTCACTCTCAGAAACTTGAACGATATTATCTTCCTCATCAGCAACTTCATGAATAGCATCCTCTACATTTTTCATCTGAGAAATATCATGTAAGAGTTGTTCTTCTTCTCCATGATAGGCAACTTCTTCTTCTCCTTTCTCTTCTTCCATTGCATGAGTAACTAACTTTGAGGATTCAGCTTCTGGAGTCCGGAGTGATAAGTGTTTCGAAGGAGTTCCCTTGTACTCATCTACTTGTTTTAGCACATCTCCTGTCTCACCACTTCCTTCAGCAGCCTCTTCAACTTGTTCCACTTGCTATACTTCCTCAGTATTAGTAGCAACAGCTTGTTCCGGAGCATCGAGATTTCTTCCTGGAGCCTTAGGTAGAGATTCCAGGGAGAAAGATCTCAGAACAGGAATTGTTGCTGAAACTATTTCATTGAATTTCAACAATGCATGGACTGCCTCGGCTTCTGACATTTTCTTCTTAAGCTTCTTTTCCTTAGCTTGCTTTTCAAGCTCATCAACCGTTTTCTCCTTCAAAGCTTTAGCCTCCGCAGGGTCCAGTCCGAACTGCGGATCCCCTTCTTTCCTCTTCTCTTTATCAGCTCTCCACTTTGTAACAACCTCATCAGGATAGGCTTTCTTCTTCTTAGCCTTTGGAGGTGCGGAATGGACTTCCTTAGACTTGGGTTCCTCGGCTTCGACAACCACTTCTTTCAGCTTTCTCTTCCTTACCGGCTTAGATGATTCCGGATCAGCAACTTTCGGAGCCACTTCTTCTTGAGCAGGTAGATCAAAGAATTCACAAGTTTGATTGTTGAAAGCCACGTCCATCCTTTTCAGAGTAGCATCACTGATCAGCATGATCTTGAAAACTCTTGTCTTAGATTTGAAAGCCTCCCGGAAAGATTGAAGACACCGAACAATCAATTTGGAAAGAATTGCTGGATACATGATAATCTGAGCTCTCAGATTCCCCTTCTTCAAATTTTCAATAGTAAGAAGAATATGCTTCAT
Organism: Viscum album; assembly: GCA_963277665.1. Classification (NCBI taxonomy): domain Eukaryota; kingdom Viridiplantae; phylum Streptophyta; class Magnoliopsida; order Santalales; family Viscaceae; genus Viscum; species Viscum album. The sequence continues at coordinate 405,879,324 of OY728128.1, read as the reverse complement.
CAAGTTGAACTTCCTTAGATTTATCAGAAAATCTAATATATAAATCTCACTTTTCTTCAAGCTGTCCTTATCTCCTTTTCTCGGTACGATAAGTCCTTGCACCCATAATTCCAGAATCCGGAAGTTTGTAGATAGAGTTGCAATCTTCGGAGCCTTGTCATCAGCCAATCCGAGAGTTTCTAAGGCCTTTTCCTTGTTGAAACTACCCATAGAGTCTGGAAATACGTGATAGATAAACTCAGCTTCACCTTCATAACTTAACCCTACCAAGCTTGCAGCCTTGGTGTAGGAAAGCTTATAAGTCTTGCCATACGATTTGAAAGAAAACTTCTCTCTATCATCTTCCTTAAAGAAAGAAACGGATTCATAAAATTCGACAAGTAAATCCGAATAAACTTCATCTTGGTTCCCGGTTTTAGATACCGCAACATCCTCCCAGCCATTCAACTTGATGTTCTTTGAGATGATAGAATCGTAGTTGTTGAAGAAAGTCGGACGAACTAACCTTTCTCTATAAACCAACCACTGAGATATAGGCTTGGTAGAAGACATTTCTTGAGATGCTAACTCTGCAGACATTCGGATTAGAAGTTCTCTGGGAAGTTCGGAACGAAGAAGACTAAAAATCGGAACTGCCTTAAAATAGAGAGGTAGAGCTTCAGCACGCGAAAGCTTGAAACCGATGTGGGATGAGAATTTGGGTCCCCTTTATATAGGCAACGGGATGACGGTTGAACTTCCGCGATTGATCTAACGGTTGGAATAATCTGAGATCAGATCTGACGGTTGAAATCTTGAATCCGATCTTTTTGAGGTTTTTATTAAAGCAAAGAATTATGAAAACTATAATCCGAAAATATACTATAAGAAACTGCCTGCAAGTAAATTATGACTACAAAAACTTGAGTAATGAAATCATACTTTTCGGATTAGCTTAGGAAAGTTATTCGTAATGGGTAATATAAAGATGACAAAAAAACATTATTATGAACAGAAAAAGTTCGCAAAAATTTACTAAGGAAAACAAACTACTATGAAAAACTCAGTACGGAAAAAAAATTAAGAAGGTTCGGTCCGAAAAACTGGTTATGAAAGTACCAGTACGAAAACTTCCATTCCGGATTTTTTCAATATGAGTACTTCCATTCCAGAAGTATTCTGTATGAAATTATCCATTCTGTAAAACTTTCATTCCGGAAGTTCCATTCCGGAAACCTTCGTTCCGAAAATTTTGAAAACAAATTTTGAAAAACTTTGTTAAATAAACAATCAAATGTACTCCCCCTATAAAAATGAGTTTATTACTGTAAGGAGAATTTTTTAACAGAAAGTTAATTAAGAATGATTACCTTACAGTTATCATTCCTAACTTCTGTTTAATATATTCAAATCTATCAGAAGGTAATGATTTTGTGAAAATGTCAGCAAGTTGATCTTGCGTTCCGATAAACTGAAGAATAATATCTCCTTTAAGTGTGTGATCCCTAAGAAAGTGATGCCTAATATCTATGTGTTTTGCACGAGAGTGATGTGAAGGGTTCTTACTGAGGGCAATGGCACTTGTGTTATCACACATAATTAGAGTTTTAGTAAAACTCATGCCATAGTCTGTGAGTGTGTGTTGCATCCACAACACTTGAGCACAACAACTTCCAGCTGCTACATATTCAGCTTCAGCAGTGGAGTGTGCTACAGAATGTTGCTTTTTGCATGACCAAGAAACTAAAGAATCTCCTATGAAATGACAAGTTCCGGATGTACTCTTTCTATCCATTCTACATCCACCAAAGTCCGCATCAAAAAATATTTTTAGAACAAAATCATTTCCAGAAGTATAAAATAATCCTAGATCCATGGTTCCCTTAAGGTAGCAAAAAATACTTTTTACTGCCTTTAAGTGAGATTCCTTGGGATTGGATTGATATCATGCACATAAGCATACTGAAAACATTAAGTCTGGTCGACTAGCTGTTAAGTAAATTAGACTTCCTATCATACCTCTAAAAGATGTTTGATCTACTGGTTTCCCAGCTTCATCGAGATCTAAATAGTTTGAGGTACCAATGGGAGTACTTATACTCTTAGCGTTGTCATAACCATAATTTTTAAGAAGATATTTAATATACTTATTTTGAGATATGTAGGTTCCTTCTGGTTTTTGAGAAATTTGAAAACCAAGGAAAAATGTTAACTCACCCATCATACTCATTTCAAACTCAGATTTCATTAGACTTGCAAAAGAGTCAGTCAAAGATTTCTGAGTTGAACCAAATATAATGTCATCAACATAAATTTGAACAATCAAAACATTTTTCTTATCTTTATTTATAAAAAGGGTTGGATCTGAATTTCCCTTAACATAGTTATTTTGAAGAAAAAATCCAGTGAGTCTATCATACCATGCTCGTGGGGCTTGTTTAAGGCCATACAAAGCTTTGGTAAATCTAAAAACATGATCAGGATGTTTTGTATCTTAAAAGCCAGGAGGTTGTTGAACAAAAACATCCTCTTGAACATAACTGTTAAGAAAATCACATTTCACGTCCATTTGAAAAAGTTTGAAATTTAAGAATGCTACAAAGGTAAGTAGAATACGGATAGATTCAAGTCTAGCTACTGGAGCATAGGTTTCTTCATAGTCTATTCCTTATTGCTGATTATAGCCTTTAGCAACAAGTCTAGCTTTATTTCTAACTATGACTCCATTTTCATCGCATTTATTTCTGAAAACCCATTTTACTCCAATAACAGAAGTTTCCTTAGGTCTTTCAACCAAGGTCCAGACTTTATTCCTTTCGAATTCATTTAGTTCATCTTGCATGGCTTTAATACAATCATCATCACCTAAAGCTTCATCAGTGCTTTTAGGTTCTAATTGGGAAAGAAATGCTAGATGTTCTACTTCATTTTTTAAGGAACTTCTAGTCCTTACAGGTTTATTTACATCACCAATGATACTATCACTAGGATGATTCTTAAGAAACATCTGATTTGGGTTTTGTAAAACCTGTTCATCAACATAGGGTAGAAAATCTTCTGGGGTAAATGTTTCAGAAGTATCTTCTTGAACAATTTCCTTATCAGAAGGCTCTTCTATCAAAGGTTGATAATCAGTTTTTGAAAACACATCCGAGGATGTTAGTTGATATGGTTTAAAAACAAAAGGATCAGATTCATCAAACTTTTCATGTACTGTTTCCTCAATAGTGCAAGTATTTTTATTAAAAACTCTATAAGCCTTAGATGTTGTGGAATAACCTAAGAAAATTCCTTCATCAGATTTTGCTGCGAATTTATGTAAGTTATCTTTAGTATTCAAAATGAATACTTTTCAACCAAAAACCTTGAAGTAGGAAAGTCTTCGTTTTCTACCATTCCATAATTCATAAGGAGTTTTATTAAGAAAAGTTCTAATCAAAACTCGATTTATAGTATAACAAGCAGTACTTACAGCTTCATCCCAGAAATGTCTAGCAATAGAATATTCACTCAACATGGTTCTAGTTATCTCTTGAAGAATTATATTTCTTCTTTCAACTACACCATTCTGTTGAGGAGTTCTAGGTGCTGAAAAATTGTGAGTAATACCTTTCTTACTAAAAAAAGTTTCAAAATCAGAATTTTGAAATTCTCCTCCATGATCACTATGAATAGTTTTCAATGGAAGGTTTTTCTCATTTTTAACTTGAGCTCTAAATTTTTGAAATAGGAAAAAGCTTCAGATTTCTTTGCTAGAAAATAGACCCAAGTAAATCTGGTGTAATCATCAACTAGAACAAACACATAGTATTTGCCTCCAATGCTTCCAGTTTGTGTTGGACCAAAAAGATCCATGTGCACCAACTGTAATGCATCAGTTGTTGAGACTTCACCGATATATTTAAAACTAGATTTATGTTTCTTTCCATATTGACAAGGATCACAAACATTAGAAGAATCAAATCTAAGCTCCAGTAGATCCTTATCTAGTTTCTTCTTAGAGAGTTTACATAGATTTTTAAGATTACAGTGTCATAATCTTCTATTCCATAACCACGAATGATCTTCTATTGCACTAAGACAAGGTAGATCTTGGCATCTTAGGTCTTCTATGTTTAAGGTGTAAACATTCTATTGCCTGTTGGCTGAGAGAATAAATTCTTCCTTGGAATTGTGAACTAAGCACTTATCATTCCTAAAATTCACAAGGTAACCTTCATCACATAATTGACTTATGCTAATGAGGTTGTGCTTAAGACCTTTAACAAAAAGAACATTTGAAATCAAGGTTTTACCTAAAAGAACAATATTACCAATACCAACAATCTCTCCCTTAGCATTGTCTCCGAAAGTTACCTTTCCTCATTTCGTTTTGATAATCTTTTCAAAAAAGCTTTTGTTACTAGTCATATGCCGAGAACATCCACTATCCATTTACCATGTATTGTTTCTGGAACTTTCTTTATTTTCCAGAAATTAATAACAAAGTTAGATTTTCGGAATCCAAACTTGTTTGGATCTGAGATTTCCAGACAATAAAATTTTTGGTACCCACATTTTCTTAGAAAAGTAAGCTTTGTGAAAACCTAGGGATTGGGTTTTGTTTAAGGAACAACTTTTTTCCCAGTGACCACCACATTGACATTTAGTGCAAAATGGGGCACTTTGAGGAACAAAATAATTGTTTCTGAAAACTGGTTTTGCATGGGTATAACCAAATCCGGATTTATTCCTTAATGGTCGTATTTGAGAATACATCTTATCAAAATTTTCCTTACCATGGGCAAAGTTTGATAAGCACTTCTTTAAGGAAAATATTTCGGACTTGAGTTTTACAACCAAGTTTTTATCTTCAAAATCATTAGTTTTAGAACTAAAGCTAGGCTCGAAAACATTTTTCTCAGAAATTACTTTTTCTAATTCTTTAGAAAGTTTATTCTTCTCAGAACTTACTTCCTCAAGATTTTTTGAAATATTTTCAAAATCAGCATTTTTCTTATCAAGATCATTAGAATGATCTGATATCTCTTTAGTAAGAATATAATTCCTAGAGTTTGTCTTATCAAGTTTCTTATTGATTTTGGAATTCTCAATCTCAAGAAGTTCAGCAAACCTAGAGACTTCTTCAAAAGTAGGTAAAGTATTTTCCTCATCAGAAGATGATTCTTCATCAGAAGAGTTATAATACTTACTATCATTAGCATTTAAAGAAACATTGGTCAAGGATTCAGCATTTCGTACCTTAGCCATAAGACAATGATTATCAATAGGTAATCTGGCTATAAGACCAAGATTCTTCTGCCCTGAAGATTCATATTCATAAGATTCATCTGAAGAGTCACCACCACTGGCACTCCAGGTGTCATTAGCTTTTATAACTTTCTTAGCTTTGTCTTTATAATACTTTTTCTTGTTCCTGTCTGAATGCCTTTCTTTTGTTTCTTTCTTTCTGAGCATAGGGAAATCTGGTCTAATATGTCCAGCTCGTTTACATTCATAGCAAGTAACTTCTCCATCTTTCTTATCTTTCCTATCCTTTTTCTTATACTTGGATTGAAAGTTTCAATGACCAGCTATCTTGTTCATCCTTCGAGCAAGATTGGCTAATTCATTTTCTGAGACTTCACTTTCACTGGATTCGGATTGGAAAATGACTTTCTTAGACTTGGATCTGGTTACTCTCTCAGGAGTCTTAGCTTTCATCTGATTTGAAGTAGTTGTAAAAGCAACAGTACCATTTCCAATCTTCTGTTTTATGTTGGCAGCATCTATCTTCATTCTAGTTTCATGTTGTAGAAGAGTTCCAAATAATTCATCAAGAGTAATTTGAGTAACCTTCCTGTTCTCATCTATAGTTGTTCTCTTGGATTCCCACTCATTGGGCATAATATCAATTATCTTGTACACAAGTGCTTCATCATCTAGACCTTTTTCCCCCATAGACTGTAGACTGTTGACAATAGTCATAAACCTTTGTTGAACTTTACAGATAGGTTCTCCATAAGGAAAATTGAAGCCATGATATTCTGCTCTAAGCATAGCTCTTCTGGTCTCAATCTCTTTAGAAGTACCAAAATGTGTAACCTCTAACTTCTTCCAGATACATTTAGCTTCTTCACAAGAAGGAATTTGGCTATATATATTTCTAGTCATTGAACATAGTAAAGTATTTTGTACCTTATAATTGAGCCGGTATTCATTCTTTTCTTGGTTAGTAAAAGATCTGACTTCCTTGTCGGGAATTTTGTAATCACCAGTTAGCATAACAAAGATGTCTACTCCAGTATTGATAACAAAAGTCTTCATACGATCTCTCCAGTACTCATAATCATTACCATCAAAGATAGGTGGCTTTGTAGGATTCATATTGTCAATCGAACCAACACTAATTCCTGCCATACTTAATATAACTTTTGTACACACAAACTTGTTAGTAGAAAAAGTTCGGAATCACAAAGTTCGGAATGGGAATTTCCGGAATGGGAAGTTCGGAAAGAAAAACTGAGCAAGAAAAACTTATTCGTGAGTATAAGTAATTCAGTAACCTGCTCTGATACCAAATGTAAGAATGGTATAGAGTAAGAGGTTTCCAACCTCTGATACCAATTGTAGGATCGAAATACAGTATGAGATGCTCAATATACAAGAGGGGGGTGAATTGTATACTTTAAAAAATTCTTTTGGAACTTTTAAAGTTAGTTAAGAATAACTATAGTTTCCTTAAGAAAAGGAAAGGTCTAAGTTTAACAATGTTAAACTAAAGAAAATTCACAACACCTCTAATCCCGAAAGTAAACTAGGAATAAGAGATTCCGAAATTAGGTTCCGGAACTATGGTTCCGGAAAATCAAACTTACCAAAAGAACACTATATGATATTCTAACTTAAAGCGTATAGAATCTAAATTAATCAGAGTACAAATAAGGAAGTATAAGAAAGTTCTACTTTCCTTATAATACAAAATGCAGCGGAATGTAAACAAGTAGTAAAACTACAAGTAACAAGATATAAGTCTTTTAAACCAAATAGAAAGGTATCCAACAAACTTGGATAAAGGTCCCTTGATTTATACTTTCAAGAAAGTCTGTCTTACCCACACAAGGGTAAGCCCTCGATATGAAGATCGGAGTCTCTGTCTTGCTATCCCCGCAAGCCCTCAACTTCAAGGTAGATGGCAACCTATGTCTTCCTCAACAAGGAAGCCCTCGAACTTTAAGGTAGTCGGCACCTCTGTCTTCCTATCCCCGGAAGCCCTCGAATGTAATCACCAACATTCGTAGTCGCACGAAGCTTTGAGAGTTTAATAAGAGTCTCTCTCTCTAGAAATCTATTCAAGCATGTAATCACATGAGTAGAAGATCTGTCAGCCTTTCAGCACTGAGCTCTTTCAAATGAGCTCCTATTTATAGGTGAGTTCGGCTCCTTCTCCAACGGTCATATTTTCCTTAAAGATCGGAGGGACCTGTACACGTGTCACTTAGACAATGGTTAGTTTATAACAAAATGGGCGACATCGTTTTATAACAAAACAAGTGTAACAGAATGTACGACATCGTTTTAAATTCTACCATAAAAGTTCGGAATGAAAACTTCGGAGTGAAGTTTCGGAGTGAATAAATTCAGAGTGTATAAAACAAAGATAATCAGATTCTGTTTAATAGGTGAATTCGGAATGAGAATTCGGAATGAGAATTCGGAATAGGAATTCCTCATCTGAATTCGTAATGAGAATTTATCATCAATATTCGTAATGAGATTTCATCATTAGAATTCGTAATGAGATTTCATCATTAGAATTCGTAATGGGAATTCATCATCTGAATTCGTATCCTGAATCTGGAATAAAACTTAGTCAGAGTTCCTATCCGGAATTCGGAATGAAACTTCCTTACAGTTCCTATCCGGAATTCGGAATGAAACTTCCTTACAGTTCCTATCCAAAATTCAGATCCTAAACAGAATTCTTTATATCAAAGCTTTAATGATTCCGAAAAAATGATTCTGAATCTTATACTTAAGAAAAATATGAATGAAAAAGTGATAAGGATAATTTTTCTTATAAAAGCGATTTTCCTTAAGAAAGCAATTTTCCTTATAAAAGCAATTTTCCTTAAGATAAGGTGTTTGTGATTTTCAAAACAAGAAGGAATGGAAAAGTCATAAGGAAAACCTTATTGACTCAACAGTTATACACTTATTTTCAATATGGGATTCATAAGGATCCATATGAATGATCCAGTGAATTATATTGTTTCTAGAAACTCAACTATAGTAAGGTTTATATCCAAATCACCTTTTATATAGATATAAAAAATCATCATATCCTCAAGGGTTTTAATTGTTCACATAGACTGACCATCTATCATTATGTGATATATAGTGATAAACTCAACCCCATATCAAGATATGGCTGAATCATTACCTAAAAAATCCAGATTTACTTCATATCATGATTAGATATAATTTAATATGTAACTCCATGAAATATTACAACTTTCTTAATGTATTTTTTAGGATGTATATCTATATAAAAATCTTCTCTAGTATCCACATAGTTTACTGACTTGATAAGGTGATCGAATAGAAACTATAATTACCTCAACATCAAAAATCTTTGTAAATTACTAATTGTTATGAGTACCTTTAATAATAATTCCAAAAAAGTGTAAAGCAATCCACAGTCAATTAAATTTTCCTATAAATTTTATAAAAAATGAAAGGGTTGTATTTTGAAAAATGCCTCTTAATATATCCATAGTATTGATAAACTCATATAACATGAAACCTAAAATGGGGTGTCAATGATATTGTACTTTTGATAAACATTATACTTATAAACCTATGATTATATACATAATACTTTAGTTGATTTTACATGGATACATATGCACGTCCAAAAGATAATTCACCATTTTTCCCTATATAAAACATATCTTATACAAAAAAAAAATCATTACAATATTGGGTTCATCCGTGTATTGATTGATTAAAAATGTTGTTTAATTAATATAGATTCCATGTTGAGTGAGATAATCACATAAAATTTTACTAAAGGATGAACAATAAGATTTTCATATGTCTCATTCACATAAAATCAAACATTAAATTACCAACTAAGGAGGGTAGGATGAGTGTGACTGAATTATCATGATTCACTTCATCCATTGTGATTAAATAAGCCTTCCCTTTTTACTTATTATTTAGAAGTTGTTGTGCCTTATCAACCACATTAGCCTTGGGATTGGGGAATTTATTTTAAAAATCCCCAAACATCTTATACTTGAAACACTAGAGTGTGGGTGGTACATTATTTAGAATCCTATTCCCCTCTATTTTATTAATTGTACCCCTAATATCATTTTGACATTTATGGGATTCATGACCAACCTTTCCAAATTTATAGCACCTCCTTTTTCCATTCACTAAATCTCCTTGATTATTCTTCCCACATTTCTGACAAACATATTATTGTAATTTCATTCCACCATATGATTTATTTAATTTTACATGAGTCTCGATCTTCCTTTTATTATAAAAACCATGGAAATGGTGGGAACCACCAATTTCCATTTATATGTTCAACTAACATCAAATAAATTATTAAAATATACTAAAGTCTCTTATATATATGGTATTAAGACATGGTATTATAAAACCAAATAATCGATCGATATTTTTTTCATGGATGATGATTAAACAATAAGTGTAACATGAATGTACTTTAAAATTATATTCATAGGAACCAATATATTCTTCATCATTTTTCATAAACTCATGTAATTAATTTTCCATAATTATTCATAGAATAATTGGTAAGTACTTACTAATAAATACCCCCTTAAACTCCTACCATTCCATAGATTAAATTAATTCTTATTCCCTATTTTTCTTAATAAGATTCCACCACTGATATGCTTCACCTTCCAAAACATAAACAACAAATATGAAATTTTCATGCTCCAAGAACTGAAGAATATAAAATATATTTTCCTTAGTAATGATCTATTTCTCATAAACCAGTTTATCACTAGATCTACTAAAATAAGGTCTGAGTTGCCTCCTAAAGGATTCAATAGAAATTTGATCCCTCCTTTACTCAATTATAAGTTTAATATGATTGATTACTTGAGATATATGTGTCATCATAGAAAAAAATTTATCCCTACTCCCATAACATTTCGTTTCTATGCTGGATAGTCATTTCATTTTCCATTGTACTCAACATTAACATTGTTATTTTGGGTTCTAACCATTGACTAAAACCAAAAATCATAGGGTCAGAAACACTAATAATAATGATAACTTAATAATAATGAAAAATAATATATAGGTGGTGAAAATATTGACACCTTCTATTCAATCTATAAAATATTAGGTTTAACCGAGGTCATCCATGCTCATCTACTATTCCAATCCCACATAATGGTTCATAAATAAAATGAGGATTAATAAAACCATATCTGGTGAGAGTGTCAAACAAAGGGTGTACCAATTCCCAATTTCATTCACTAGGTGATTATAGATTCCATAACAATGAACCCTTTCTAGTGTTATTACCCCTAGGTACTAATGTTTCAGATCTATATCCACTTATAGTATCCATACATTGATCTATTTTTATGAAAACCCTATAATATATTTAATAAAAAAAGTTATAATTTTATCCTAAACTCGGAATTATCCCCATTGTATAAATTAATGTTTTTACAATACTAATCTATAAATATTTACTGATCCTTTTAATTTGATACAAACTATAATTATCTAGTCTTTTTATACAGAAATATCACATATATTTTGATAAATAATCAATATATTTCATTAACGCACAACTGAGGACCTTAATAGTTTAGTGTCTTTTGAGACTAAAAAATTCCTATTATCACATGAAAGACCATCAACATATTCCACCAAGAACAAATCACATATTACAATTTTTAAGAATACGCTACCTAAAACTTTCATCATAAACTGAGGAAGAAAACATAATATAGGGTGAGCTTAGATGCTCAAGAAGGATAAAAATCAGAAATACCAATCTATGATCATATTAAATAATTGGATAATAATAAGTGTGTTTGATCATAAATATTAATTAAAAATTTTATATCTAGCATATCATAGATCATAAAAATGATTTATGGAATAAAACATTTTCATTACAGAAAACCTGGCCCATAATAGTTATAAATCATCACAAATCAATCATGAATCATAATCTCATGTCATAAGATGTTGGCACCATCATAAATATAGAAAAAAAACATCATATGTAAATGTTTACTACCAATACCTTCATCATTTGTAATTATGAATCATGATAGATTTCCCTTTGTGGATCAGGACACACTTATTTCCTATTGTGGATCATGATGCACATGTTTCCAATGATGGATTACGATGTATCAATTTCCCATAATGGATCATTCCCACCAACATGTTTTCTATAATCATGTCATGATATCTAAATATTTAACCAATTAATAGTAAGGATATATAGGTCACACCCATAATATAACTAAAACCATACTTACGAGTTCCAAAATTTTGTAAAGCATTCATCATATAATCACATCATAACTTGTGATGTAAAATGAGATTCATAAACAATTCATAAATTCACTATATCCTAAACCATGAAAAGAAATGTGTTTAATAAAAATTTAATCAACATAAAAATTAACAACCCATAGAAAGAATAAGGTTTTTAATCAAATAATATTATCCCTAAAAAATCATAAGTAACATAAAAATATTGCAACTTATATAGAAAACTATTTTGACAGATCACTTCTAACATTTCATGATAAAAATAGTCTTTTCACTTTGAAAAACACTTTTCCAAACTAAATGTCCACAAAAAATTATAAATCTTTTAATTTGAAAATAAACATTAATCTTAAAATATTTATTCAAATATTTAGTGGTCAATATAGTGGTAAATTTTATATATGATGAACATGTTAAAAAAATTCATTCATATTTTTTGTAAAATCCAAATGGGATTTATTTTTTGAAAATGACATGAAGATTCATTTTTTAATAAAAATTAAAAGATAAAAATTGGAAAAAATGTCTTTAATAAACAATTTTTAGGATGTTAAAAACATTTTAGAAAGAATTTTTTGAATACATGGTTTTGGAAGAAAAGGTTTTGTTGACCGAATATAGAAATAAACTCTGATTTTATTAAAAAAATAATTTTTGAATATTGGGTGAATAAGGATTGAAAACTGAAGGAAAGTAATTTATTATCAAGAAATAACCATAGTAGAATAAAATTCATGAGTTTCTTGAGATATGTATCACAATATATCATCTTAAAAATCATAACAACAAGCAATTTGGATAAACGATGAGATTGTAATTTAAAACCCTTACAACTTTGTTAAATTTGGATTATATACCCCCTAAAAAAATAAAATAAAAGTAAAATTAACATATTTTGAAAGTAAATAATATCATAACAATAAATCTCCAAGGATATTTATATAGACCTCATTAAATAATATATTTTCATAGCACAACATATCTATCAAGAAGGAAAATTGAGAGAAAATACGTTACCCCTTTAGAAACTTTTGAACCATAAGACACATACAAGAGTAATCCCCAAACAGATTTTTGAGTGCTGATAATTTTTTAGGATTATAATCATGAAATAAATTCATTAGTAGTATATACACCACATTAATTAAATATGTGGTGAATATATAATTTTTCTCACAAAAGTAAAAAGATTGAAGGAAGTCCCTTACCTTATGTTTCAAATTCCTTAATACTTGTTAAAAACTAATGTATAATAAATATATTTTTATTATAAATATATTTCAGAACCATTAGTATATATATCATAAATTATATGATTTAATTATGACCTTTTATTACCATTTTATTATAATTCCCAGTTAAAATCTTGTTTCTAACAATAACTGCTTTCTTTTTCATGTATGTTTTCATATTTTGTTTTTGTTCCCATTTCATAGATAATAGTTCCATTATTTCCATAATTTTTAATATGATATAAATACAATATATATTCTTTATATATTTATTTCCATTAATCCAAAAAATATACAGATAGAAAGTGAAATACACCATTGATGAAGATGGTAGGTCGAACATATGCACCAATGGAGATTCCATTTTTTCAGTGAGTTGAAAGAAATAATACTAAATAATATATTTCCATTATTGAATTATTTTTAGGTATAATATATCACATATGTTTTTTAAAAACTTCCCTTATTACCTATTGTGTAAATCCTACATGAAGAATGAATTACATCGCTGCGCAAGATGGTTGTCCTCCATACACACGAACGAAATTATTGTATTCCATCTAAATCAAATGTAAGAATGAATATGTAATATAATGATTCAAAAATAACTTTAACAACATGTATATAATATATAAACAATAAATAATATCATTATATCTATCTATGAATGGTGGTTTTGGAAAATAAATAACATTGGTTTTCAAGACAGTAGTCCGCCATATACACAAATAATGAATTTATAACCAATTTTTGGGAAGAGAATATGATATAGATAATGAACATAAAAAAATATCTTAACATATCTAATATAGTATTGTTATTAAATCATTACGGTTTCATAATAATTTAATGATATAGAGTATGAAATAAAATAAAATTCATGGTTAGGGACATTCCCAATTTTCTGATTAACTTTATTGGTTTTCACCAAAATAAATCCTTGGATGGATTTCATATAAACATAAGGATTATAAGATTAGTGAAGGGAATCATCAATGTTATTTGGGAATTTTTTTTCTGAAAAAAAGGGTTTTGGATGTGTGAATATGGGAGGAGATGGGGAGTCCTTTTTTAGGTGAGGTGAGTGGCACACATGTAATTTTTGAAATAAAAAAGGTGAACTCATATTTTTCACATTACACAAGAATAAAAAATGGTATATTATTTAACCTAAAAGATATATTCTGGAACTATTTAAATGAAAATGGTGTTCTACACGTTCTGGGTTATTTTAAACCAATATCATTTCAGTTTAACCCTTTGGTAAATATCTTGTATTCTTTTTTCCATTAATTTTGGTAAAAATAATAATTTTACATTATAAAAAAATTATACTGAATGAAAATATTGAATTTAGTATTTCATATTACTTTCATTGAAGTGTTAAATATTAGTTAACAATTAATCCCAGAAACGTGATTTGAAAACTGGTTTTGAAAGAGAAAATGTTTGAATGTTTACAATGTTAATATACCAAAACTCAACAAGAAATTGATTCTAGGGACATAAATTGGATTAATATATATATATATATAATTGAAATAATTTTACTTTTTAAACAATTCTAAAACAAATTTTATGTTTTTAACTTCTTTAAAAAAAATAAAAAACTTAATAAAAAATGGAATTTATCACTATTCAATTAAAATTATATCTCTTTAGAAAAATTTCAAAAATTTACTCTTAGATAATTTTTACACATTGATTTAAAAAATTATTTCTATTTTATTAAATAAAAATTCTAAAAGTGTTAAAAACTAATTTATTTGTTTTTTTTAACAAAATAAAATAATAACATTTTTTGTCAGCATATTTTTTTGAAACATATAAAGATTTTTCAAAAAATTAAGTAAATTTTTATCATAATGTTTATTTATATAAAAAATATAATAAATATTTGAAAATTATTTATTACTATTAATATCTCTAATGTTAACATCTAGGTAATAATGGTGGTGTTTTAATAATAATATTAATAATATGTTGTAATTTGATAACACTTAGTGTCGTGTCTAACACATGAAAAACTCAGTTTTGATTGTAATGCAAGTAAAAATCGATGTCTCGTGTAACACTAGATATAAAATAAATAATCATTATTCAAAAAAATATTTCATAAAATTTCATGGTGTTATAGGTGTATATGAATTTGAACAAATGATTAATAATATAATAATAAACATAATATGGTATACAAAACTCTTATGTTAACCTCATATGAAACATCATAATATCCAAAGGTGTCAAAACCCTTCCTATTATGCCAACTAAAACAACCCAATACCTGCACTCTAATATCCCATGCTGAAAATGAAATTTTTACATTTATGGATTTGTTGCTGATAAATGTGACCCAATTTCAACTATCCAAATCATACAACATTAAAAGGGAAAATTGGTTTATATACATATCCAAATAAATTTTAGATTTATAGTTTTATAGAATTATGAAAAAATATTTAATAACAACATAGATACCTAAAAAACTAGTTCATAAAAATTTACATCATCTCACACTAATGTTTTCATATCTAGTCACCATCTCAGGCATATAATAATTAAACACCTAAAGAAAATGAATCATAATAAGGGGTAGCTAAAATTATATAAAGGGTAAACATGAGAACTAACTATATAATTTCATAAGTGATTATAAAATAAAAATAAGAGTATGATGAAAAGATAAATGTGGATGAGAATAACATAAGAGAATTCATATCCACCAAAACATGGATCATAAAACAACTGATATAGAATAATGATTTATAAAAGGAAAGAGTCATATTATTAATATTACAGATCCATGTTAAAATGATCCTTGAACAAATGACCCATTAAAATATGATTAAACCAAAAAGAAAAATACTTGGTAACTTATAATATCAGACATTTATCATTTAATTATATAACCAAATAATTACCATATCTCTTAAGAGTAACCTATAACTGAGAAAAGCCATTTATTAGTAGTAAAACAATATGTAATATCTAAGTAGTAACTTCCATCCTGTTAACTCTCTCTCTCTTCACCCAATGAATTGGCAGTCTATAATAGATCCACCCCTCCTTGGTTGATAACATAACCACTCATCTATGGTTTATAATAGAATCCCCCTTGATGGGTTAATAAAAGAAATATAAATGCATAGTTTAAGGCAAAAACACAAATCAATCATCCATACAAATTTCCATGTAGCATAGAAATATAAAAGTAATTATAATCTTGCTATTTTTAATATTAAAATAAAAATTGATCATTCACAACTATAGATACCTATTAAAGAAATATTTATATGATAATATCATTGAAACAATCCTAGAACATATATAGAAAGAATAAGGATATTGTTATTAAAACATAACCTGTGTTTAGAATAAGTTAAATCAAGGGTTTTTTCTTTGATGAAGAAAAATGTCATAAAAAATATTTAAAATTTGGATGAAAATATTTGTTCCATATTGAGACTAATATTTTAAAACTAAAACATCAAAAAATATTGTGAAAATAGTTTTATTTGAAAATAACCTTGGAAACATATAAAGTATTATTCCAGGAAAATAATATTCATTATGGTTGTAAAATCCATTCACTTCATAAATTTTGAAAATAAATATTTTTTTTAAACATTATGTAAATAGTGTCAAAAGTGACCCATGTGGAAAATAATAAGATATTAAATTTTTAAAAAAATTTAAAATAAGATTAAATATCATGTCTAAAAAATTTAAATCATTTATATTTATAAAATAATGTTCATGAATTTTTTTTAGAAAACATAGATATGAAAGAGTAATATTCTCGAAAAAAAAGATATAGGATAAATATCACTTACAAATAACTTTCTTTGTGTTTATTTAATAAATAATGAAGGAAATGGAATCTAAACATTTAAATAAATTTCATAAACACCGGATAATAAAATATATTCCGTAAAATAATATTGGATAATATAAACCCCCCTATTGAACCTGGGTGATAAAAAATCATGAAATTAAAAAATATTGTAACAAAAAGCCTTTACAACATTGATAATGTTCAAATAAAATTTCATTGAAAGAAATAATATTTTATGTTGTTGGAAATTAAATGAATTACATGATGTAATATTTCAAAATACATTCATGAGGTTGTATGTAAACAATAAAATGAAATCACTATACATGACATGAAACATGTCTCGAGAAAATAAGATAGAGACAAAGAAACCCCCTTAACATTACCAAAATATTTGAAGGGATACTTAATCCTTGAAATAATTATGTGAACATATATAAATCCACATAAAAACAAAAATATAGAATACGTAAATTTATATATCAATGAACATCGAATCATTTCATAATAATGTCAATGAATGAGATTTGCAACCTAATGAAAGGAAATTGATTTAAGAAACCTCATACATCTTGATAGCCTTCAAATCAAATCCACATGTATGAAATAGTTTTAATGTTAATATAAAATACAACTAATTATGAATTAATCATGATATAATTTTACAAATGGTTACTATAGACACCATATAAATAAGATTGGGTTTCAAAAATTAAAATATGCCTTAATGAAAGGAAATTGAGAGGAAATAGCTTACCATAACTCTGGAATTTCTATATATATCCTTTAAATCCTGTATAATAAAATTATATAAATTATTTTATTTTTTATAACACTTTCCAAGATTATTAATTTATCATTTAACAATTTTATTCATTTATTTAAATGACATATTTTATAACTTAATTAGTTAATTACATGTTAGGTATTTTGAGGATGTTTGGTTAAAAATTTCAAAATGAATTTGTTATATTGAAGTGGTAAAAGTGGTTATTATTTCATCACATCGTGAATAATAATAATTTCATAATTATTATTTTAATTCATCAATTGTACTTTTAAATATACCCATGATAAATGGTTATGAAAAATAAACTATGTTACAATTATGGAGATGGTAAGTCGTGCATACATATGAGTAATGTTTACATTTTTCAATTATCATAATAGAAAGAAAGTAAGTATTATTTTATAATTATAAAATTATAATTATTCCATAAATACCATATTATTTAATATATATATATATATATATATATATATCATCCATTTTATTTGATGATTGAAAATGAATCACATCGCTTCATTGATGTGGTAGTCCATGTGTACACATGAACGATGTTAACATTTTTTAATGGATGGAAATATAGAAAAATAGGTAATATATATTATATAAATAATTATAAATATTTAATTAATATCATATATAAACATTAAATACTTGTTTATAACCATCCATGAGACACAGTCAAGGAAAAATAATTACATTGGTTTGTGAGGCAGTAGTCCACCATATGCACGAACAAACATTTTGTCTCCCATTTGATGGAAGAAGAGATGGATATAGGATGTCCCATTAATGAAAAAACATCTATGTATATGGAATAAAATACTGTTATTATTTCCAAAAAAATTATGAATATTTGCAGGATTTATAAAAAGAAATGAAACAAAAACATATGATTAAAAGTTATACATCTAAATCGGAAAAAACATCTATTTTTACAGCTTTAGCCCTTTAAGGTTGAATTATTCAAAAAATAAGATCTATATAATATGCGAAGAGATTTTGTTAATTTAATTTGGTATTTCTATTCAGATAAATTTATTTTTGTGATGAAAATAAGAGATGAGGTTCCCCTATATAAGTCAGATGAGGGATATTCTTGAAATTTCATAAAGTAAGAAATTAATATATATTACATTTATGTTTAAAATGGATCCAAATTGATATAGTTAGAATAAAATATTAAACATTTTCTATATAATAACATATAAGAAATATATTACAAGTGTTTTTTATTGTTTCAACCTGGTCATTTTTAACTAATGTCAACCCCTTTTGAAAATTACCTTGATAATGAAGGCTTTACTCTTTAAGGGTCAATATAGTTTCTCTAAAATAATATTTAAACAAAAATAGTTCCATATTTATATTTAAATGTTTATCCAAATAACATGGATGAATTTATAATTTTCATGAATTTTAAATCATTTAATAAAATATTATTTATTACAAATTATCATTAATTTCACTTTTTGAACTATTTGATTAATTTGAATTTTTAATCAATATTATTTCAATGTAATTATATTCATATACATAAAACACTATAATATGTTTTTTTGTATCTAAAAAAACTTATTACACAATAATTAATTAAATTTATGTTACTTTTAATATTTTCAAAATCATTTGTTTTATATTTCTATTAATTGAATTAGTGTTTTGTAGTCGTTAAATAATCATTTAAGGTAATTATTTCATCCATATAAATTATAAATAAGATTCCATGTATCAAAATAATTTATATTTAAAATAATAATCTTATAACCTAACATACATCTCATTTTCCCTATTCCATAAATTTTGAGATAATAAAACAAAGAGAATGACATTTTTAACTTTCCTTTATATCAAATAAATTAATGGTAAATAATAAAATAAATATAGAACCACGTTATCATATTTTAAAAACATAGATGTAAATGAATTTATTTCAATAATAAAATATGATAAATTCAAGTGTTATTTTAAGGTTTAAATCCTTACAATAAAAATTTTAACCTTGATTAATCAATTTACACTTAGCGAGGTGCCATAATTTACTAAGCTTACTATTCATAATAAAAAAATAAAAGTAAAATACTTACCAAATTTGACAAATTGAGATCCAAATATAGAATCATTTTTTTAATAATAAACTCACAAAAGTGATAGAATATGATTTCAAATAAAACTCACAATACACAACCAAATGTATTTTTTCAAAAAATCATTTTATGTATAAAAAGATTTTTCATCAAATAAATGTATAAAATTCATTAAAAATAATCTAACCAGATTTTTTTAATCATAAAAAACTATTAAAATTCTAAAAATAAGAAAAAAAAATATAATTTTAATATTCAAATACTTTAAAATAATATAATTCTTTTAAAAAAACCATTATTTTCCCTTATTAATTAAAAAATAATCTTTTGAGAATATTCTAAAAACATTATACTAAGATAATTGTTAAAATATGATATCAGAAATTATAGCCATTTTAAAAAAATTTAATTTTTAAATGTTTCATTAATTAATTATATTATTGTCTGAAAAAATTGAAATAAGAATCATTTTTAAAGAAAACCTTTTTTACGAAAAAAATTACTTTTCTAAAAATTCAGATATTATTTAATAAGAATTTATTATTAAATTTGTATTCAGTATTAAGACATACATTTATATATATTTCCTTAATTATTTAACAATATTTATACACTACAATTTAATTTACAGGTTTAAAAATTTGTATTTAAATAATGATATTTCATGGTTTGTCTAAGCTGGATGTTTATAGTCATATACACTATCGAACATAGTCTTATATTTTAAAATTTTATGTTGTCCTAATAAATTAGTAGCAATATATTAATTATATAAATATATGATATTTATTTGTAATTTATAGTATTAATTTGGTTCTTAAATTGTTAAACAAAAAATGATCAATATAATTTAGCATGTTGTTATCTTTAAATTACCCAAAATAAGCATGTTATGGATTCCATATTGGATAACCATACTTGAAACTAAAAAAAAATAAACATAGAACTTCATATATAATTTTGAAAATTATATTCATTAAATTTAATAATTTTATAATGATTAACTTGTGATCAATGAATATGGATTAACATTACCACTATGAAGGATGAATGGAATAATCAAAATCACTAACATCCATTGATGGAAATAAACAATTACTAAGTAATATATCATAATAAATTCTTTTAATTTAGTGGTATATATTGTCTAATATATGGTTAAGGTTCTAAAATAATGGATTAATATATTTATTTTTATTATACAAGATGTTAAATCACCATTATTGAGGTCAAGAGTAAATGTAACGTTTTATCATTCCAATTTCCCACAATTTATATATGTCCTACATTCATCCTAATATTTCATTATGTATTGTATATAATACCTCATGAA
This sequence comes from Viscum album, assembly GCA_963277665.1. NCBI lineage: Eukaryota > Viridiplantae > Streptophyta > Magnoliopsida > Santalales > Viscaceae > Viscum > Viscum album. Next base: position 405,858,521 of record OY728128.1, on the reverse strand, counting down.
TTTATTTTAATAGATATATCATTTTCTCTATTTTATTTTAAATTATATATGACGGTATTTATTCTAAGGGGATATTATTTGAAGTTTCATAAATCTATATTGGTTTCATATCCACTACCACTTCCATGCTGAGATTGTATATATTTGAACTTTATTATGTGGAACTGTTTACTATTTCTATCTTAAAACCCATCTATTTTCTTCTCTTGTATTTATATATTGGTTTTAAAATTATTATTTTTATTTTGATTTCTATCAGTTTAAAAATAAACAATAATGATTCTACAAGTGTAGTTGACCTTATCGGATGTTTTTGGTGTGGAAAATTTTTTGAGTTTCTATCCAAAGACTGTGAAAATAATCTATATTTTAACATTTTCTATATGAATTAATTTTTCCTCTATTATAATCATTATTCATTATGAGGATTCCATTTTCAACATTCATGGATATTCAGAAAAATCAATTACTATTGTTTTGACTTCATTTATTTTTAAAATTCTTAAAACAAAAAGGTTTTTATTCATATTTTTCTAAAATATTTTATAATGTTTTTATATATGTGTTTTTATTTTTTTTGACATAGTTTAATGTTTCTTATGAGTTAAAAGGTATATTATCTAATGATTCCATCCAATTTTATTCGATGGATAAATTAAAATTATTCATTTTCAGAGTTATCATTAAACCAATTTCTTTTCCATGGGATAATTAATATATGAGGAAATTAGGAAAGCATAAATGTTATTCTAGACACATAAGTATGGGTTATCACTATAAAATGGGTGGTTATATTATAAAACTCTGATTGAGTGGGATAATTTTTTGTCTCCTATGATCAAAATGATATACAGGTAGTATCCCAATACTATAAGAGTACACGAGTAGGATCCCATGTGTCGAAGGGAACATTACAAGTAACCTAATCCCATAAGTCTGTATAGGATATAACCTATGTCAATAAGATTACACTGGTTGTATTCCAATCCAAGAGGGGTATATAGGTATCAATTTAAACGTAAAATGGTACATCAGTTATTATCCCAATCCCAATTTGGTGCATGGGGTGTCATCCAAAACCTACTATGTTTTGGAAAGGTGGTGGGTCGAGTCAATTATGTGATGATGTGTTTTGGTTAACTTTGGAAAATGATCTTAACTCTATTTCAATCCATATTTACATGATTTTATTTTTTATTCTTATAAATCCTGATTGTTGACTCATTTCCATTCCTATGACTCATGTATTATGTTATGACAAAAAAAATTCTATGAATCATGATTTATGATATATGTATTATTGTTGATGCATCCATATATTAGAACCATAAAGATTTAATATGTATAATCCCATGTTTTCCTATGAGGTATAGATACATTGTTTTTAAATTTAAATTATTTTTTATGGCCTAATTTGAGTTCCCAATGTGATCGTCGGTGTATCGAGGGTGTCTTGGCCATGTTCAGATCCCATAGACCTGATTTTTTTTAAAATAAAGAATGTGAAAAAGTTTTAGGGAAATCATGCTAAACAGGTCACATGATTACACCAAAACGTGAAATGCTTGATAGTGTGGTGCATGAGGTCTCATTGTTTGAGGAATCTTTGAAACCTCAGACACATTCTTGTTTGATGAATCAAAAAATTTTAGAATATCCAAATTTCATGGTCTATGCATGGTTAGAAAACCAATGTGCATGAACCATTTGAAGTTCCCCTTCAAGTAGTGGAGGGATCACTGTTGGCACACAGATTCCAAGACCATGCTGTCAAACCATGTGGCCTTGTCTTTTGGGATAAATGACCAAAATGATCATAATGTGTGAAATTTTAAAACCTACCTTTCTTAATTATTTTTCCCCCGTGAAAGGATTTCCTCCAAGTGATGTTACTCAAGTGCCTAAAGATATTTTGGCCACCAATTTTCATATAGACATAGAATCAAACATTTTTTGTGTCGTTGGACTTGCACTGGTAAGATCTACAATCTACTAGTGACATTATTCTTTTTTATTCATATTTATGGAGTTATTTAGGATCAGGATATTATCATATATTATGAAATTTTTCATCCATTCTTCATTTTTGTTCTGATATGGAACAAATAATATATGGATATTGAACAACTGATCTACTATGTACCTATCATAGGTATTCTATGTCTTTTCCTCTGGGTTTTATATTTTATAATAACATTATCAATTATAACAGATTGGATATATTTTGACGGTATGCCTTGTATTAATTAAATGGTTTAATTGGATGATTTGGAACCTGTTTAGGTTTCCTGTTGGTACCTTTGAGCTTATTAGATGTTTTTTCAATGACATTGGCCACCCATGGGGTGTGCCTTTTTATTTTCCATTTTTCATATCACCCATTGGGTGTGTGTGAGCTTTAAAATTAGATAAATCTCATAAAAATTTTTGATTATTTAATTAATATATAATGATAATGTTTACCGCATTTTCAATGTGATAACATGATTTGAATTATTTTAATTGTTAAAATGGAAATGGTTATATGATTTAGAAGAACCCAGGGAATGTAAATGAATGTGAAAATATGATTGAAATGAGATGATGATTTGAAATGGTAGTGTATTCGTTTGTTGGTATACCATGGATCCCTATTCCATTAGATTGCATATACTTTTCTCCCACGGATATTTTTATGGTAGTGGATGCATTGGACCTATTTCCTCAATATGTCTTAATTTTATAGAATTCCTTAGGCCTTTTAACCCATTATATTTGGATCTCTTTGGAACATAGTGGACATGGTATGTTGGCGTGCTCCTTGTACCCCTCCCATGTATTTAACATGTTTCCCACAAAATTATTGAATTACATGACTAGGATTAATTGGTCCTATACACCGTAGATATGGCTCTTCATGGGCTGACAATTTTTATTACATAGCAAGTCCACTGTAGATGAATTTTTTTATATGACATAGACATGGTAAATGTTATATATATGATTATATGGAATGTAAGTGGTAGATTTTGTACACTTTGTTATATGGAATGGAAATGTTGGATATTTTTTATGCCTATAGATAGCCCTGGTATAGTTATCAAATAAACTGGGTAAATTGGGTTGTATGACTTGTTTATTCTTATTTTACCACTTTTATTATAATAGGGGACTGAATATTGTTCGTAGGGAGACATGGTAGGATAGAATGTACCATTTTACATTCTTACTTTTGTTTTTGTGATTTTATAACCATGATATGTTGAATAATTATTTTTTATATCACACTATCTATATTTTTAATATACACTATTGGTGGTTGGTAATAGGGTGTTATCTCACACCCTGTTTGAGTCGTCATTGGGTACCTGGATAGACTTCATAGATTCAGGTAGGGACTGGTAAAATTTCCCACAGTAAGATGCTTGATTTTCTTTTTTCATAGAAGTAGGAGGGATGGGACTAATTTAGGCTCATGACACAAGTTAGGATACTTCCTTTTAGGTCTTTCGGGTATTTTGATACTTTTATTTCATTGGATTCTTGTACATATGTTTTCACTGTTTTTAGAGACATGACATGATATTTCATTATGTATATGATATTACCTTTGTTATTGTTCTTATATTCTTATATTTGATATTTATTTGATGTCTAATTTATTTACTACTGCTATTTACTAATATGTTTACTGCTGTTGTGATACACTCTAAAATTTGGTAATAGTCTCCCCATAGACACACCTTAGTTCATCTTTGATATTCAATTTCACCTAGTGTACCTGGAGAAATTCTTTAATCCATGTGACCCACCTGATCCGGGGATCTGTTATTAGAATCCAGGTTGTGATGTAACATATTATACCCTCATACCCATATGCACATCTTATTCTCAATTTTGATCATTTATTGTTATCTATTATGTTTAACCATATTGTTAATATCATCTTATAATTTATAATATTTCCACTGTAACGGTTTTTAGGAATAGTATAACATAAGAATTTTCTAGAAGGTGGTCTAATGTGATGTAATTATAACGAAATATTCACAGTTTTGTAAAATATGTTGGTGGTGTATATAATTTCTAAAGACACAAAACCATTTTGTTTTGGGTTTTGATTTTTTGTGAGACATAATTAATCTTCTTTAAAATGATTTAATATGTAAATATCTTAATGTTGGTTCATCTCAAATGGTATCGATTATGGTGTATAAGATATGTGTCTTTAGCACCAGATAAGGGATAGTAGGTCTAGGGAATCATGGTTAGTATAATAGCATGGTCCTATTATTTATGGGGATTAGAATATAATTAATAATATGATAAAACATAAAAAATCCTATGAAGGTATAAGATTAATGTAGTATAAACCTAAAATGTAATTGGTTGAAATTAAGGTGTACTAATTTTGTACAAATATGGATTGATTCTTCTTATCATATGTCTACTTACTCAGATTATTACTTGATACTCACTATTACAGTTTTTTATTAAATTTGATAAAACAAAGAGTATTGTTATTAATGATGAATGTTATAAGATACATATCTATTTCCATATTGAGTATTAATACAAGATGTGATAATTTTAACTATCATTATGGAAATTAACTATTGAGATCTCAAATGTAATAAATGAAGAGAATCACTTAATTGAGTTTTTTATATAGAAATATAAACCAACCAATAATTTGTCTTCCTACCCACTTATTATTGAGTAATGGATTGACATAATTGAAATGATATTTTCATTCCATATTTTTATGATCATGAAATATATTTTTATAATTTTGAAGGTGAGGTTGGTTAGTGGTATAACCTTATCAATAACATGATGTTGTATAAATAAATCGACTAAAGGGAATTAGAGGAGTTTAATAAGTTATGTTTCAATAAATATTTTCCTAGAACTCTTAAACCGAATATTGATAGATTTGTTCTCTTTTATAGTATAAAGGATTATGAATCTACTTATACCTATGAAGAAAAAATCAAAAGACATGCAAGGAATTAGTTTTATTTTATCATTTATCCTGAATGAAAAATTGACCATTTTATTATTGTACTAGAAACAAGACCCTATGATCAATTATTCATATGTAAATTTGTAACTATTGATAGATTCATTGATGTTCTCTTAAGGTAGTATTTGAAATTGTAGACTACCATTATTTAATTTTTTCAATATATGAAGTGAAAATTTAAATTTTATGGAATTTCAGAAGAAAAACCCCATGGAAAAAAAGAGGTTAATATTTCCACATGTTTAAAATATAGGGAGAATTATGATGGTAATTGTCTCAAAGAAATAGGTAAATGGTCAATTTTTAAAATTAATATAATTGATCATATAAATATTGATGATATATAATGAGCCTATCTAATGAGATCAGTGGATGTAAAGGATGACCTTAAACACCATCGAAACATCAATTAATCAATTATAAGGAGATTTAGAATTAAACATAAATTTGAACTATACAAATAGTAAATGAAAAAAATAAATTTATGTAACCTAATAACCCAATAGATATAGGGAAATGATATTCCAACACAACTATTTTAGTAGGTTATGAAAAAAAGTAGAGAAAGGTTCACTCATCATCCTCTCAGGAATTCAAAATGTCTTATTTAATTCATGTTAAATATGAACTTTTATAACTAGAGAGTTTTTCAAGGGAATAAAATCACCACCCCAATAACTAGATATCTAACAATCAATGAAAATTCCTAGTTGTAAAACAACTACATCTAAGGTCTGTAACTCCTATTTGATAGAAGTTTGTGGGAATGTGATTCCTAAAAATCTTATTAATCTCTCATTAGTTGAATCTGAATTTATTTTAGGTGTATATTGGTGCACCCAATATAAAATAAATATTAATTTCTAGGATATAGAAAAATTATTTCAAATATTTTACCATCTTATGATCATCTATCAGTGAAATCAAGGATATGAAATTCATATGGAAATTAATTCTTCTATATGGGTCTTAATACAGAATAACAAAATGAGTTTATACAAAATGGTTGGGGAGATACTAAATATTTAATTTATTAATATTGTGTAGGAATATATTATTTTTATAGTCATATATACAATAGTCAGGTTGATATTTCATTATAAAATATACCTTTATTCATGTATATATTATGGATACCCTTATCTATGTTTATCATTCGATCATAAATAAAATTGATAATACTCAATTTACTTAGTTGTATAGAATGTAACCGATCAGGTTTCAATAAATGTTTTTATTCCCATAAACTATATTTCTAACATTAATAATTATTTTTTCCCTTTCTATTAATATATTTTAACATGTGTAGAAAATAATTCATAAAAGATTTGGAAAAAATAACACTTTATTCATTCATAATGTTACATGAGAAAAAATTAATAATAACTAAGATCTTTATACTATGGATAATTACATTCCATAGATGATTACATCTTGTAAAATTGAATAAATCAAAAGTGGAAAATAAATCTAAAATAATAAATTCCCCAACTAGGAAAGCCTCTGAATCTTATTCCCCCTTTAGAATCATCTTTAGTAGAGTTAACCTACAGTGGAAAAAATATCTTCAAAGGATAAATGATATTATAAAATCCAAAATTAAACCTATGTAATGAGAATTTTTCTTTTTCAAGTTATAATGGGATTTATTTATAAGAGTTTATGATGGTAATATGGACATTATATAAGTATATAGAGTCATTTGGTATAATACAAGTAAATAACTTACTTGTATAGGAATTATCGATATATACATGATGATTAAATTTTTTTATTTCAATACATATATAAATATATATATATTCTTTTAAATATAATATATTTAATTATAATAATTAATGGATATAAATTCATTTATGAAGATACCATTAATATAAAATAAATTTTATTTTAATGAAGTTTGAGTTTTGTAAAATTTATTACCTTTAAATAAAAATATCAACATCATTTCTTGATAAAATCAAAATAATTATAAATAATAATAATTTATATCAGTAATTAAATAATTATATAACTATAAGTAATAAAAATTTAATTATTCATGGATAAACAAGTATGTTTTACATAAATCTATTGTTTTTATTAAATATTTATAAAAAAATTATAATTTTTGTATTATAGAATTTGACTAAATTTATTTTTTTATAAATGTAAAAAATTGAATAATAATTCAAGAATTTATTATTAGTTGGCTACAAGTAATGATAAACTCATTGATTGTTAAGATGAAATACTCTTCAATGAAATTTATTTATTTTTGTAATGTATTTTTATCATAATAAATTTGATTGATCACCATTAAATGATTCATAAAATGAAAGGATTCAATTTATTATAAATATTTTCCCCTTATTTAAATTAATAATTTATATTATCTATTATTTAAAACAATTCATGTATTAAAATACAAATTTTGAGAAAACTATTTTTATATATTATTTAGTTTTTCTTAAATGTTCTTTTATTTATAAAATTATATAGTTTAAATGGAGTCCATGTTTTAAATTAAAACCTAGAATTTGGTTTCATATGTTAATTTTATTTTTAGGTATTAAAATATGTTACCAATGTAAAATTTGAGTTATCATTATTGAAGTAAAAAAGAGGTAAAATGGACAGAAGTAAGTGGTAAAAACATAAAATATCATAAATATTTATTACTAATTGTGTGTCTGATGAATTTATCCACAACAAGATACACAACTATTATTATTTTTCCACATTTTATTCAGTTTTCTTTTAAAATTAAACCTTTTGCATTATGGAATGAATATTTTTTCAAATGCCACTAAAAACACATCAATAAAAGGATACCATAAATACCCTTCCATAAAAACTCAACCATTTCAATTCAATCTTTAATATATTACAATTTTTTCAATCCCAATCCCTTCTAATATGTTTGTTGGCTTCTATTTTCAAGTATATGATGAACCCACTTTGAGTTTTAGTTAAATTTGTATCCAAAGAAAGTGTAAACATAAATTATTTCCATTTTGAATAATGTATAAAAATGGGAGGAAATCATGTAACCCAATAATGTTGATAAGGATAATATTGTTACTATGAAATGTATCACTTTTTGTTGAGAATTTTCAGTTTTTGAAATATTCCTTTAAGGTCATTAATGTGATATAATCATCCACCACTAATTATGTGGAGAAGAAATAAAAAGGAATGAAGTGTTTCTATAAAATTCAAGGAAACATAATTACATGATCTAATGTATTATTTTAGGTATTTGTTTCCCCTTTAATTTGATATGGTTGATGATCCACCTACTATAAAATTATTATTTTATGTTTCAAGAAACTTTTTGTTAGTATTCTATATGAATATATGATATTTAAGAGGAAAGGATTAAATATTAGGTTAATGAATCCCAAAAATTGATTGAAGAAGTTTTATAATTATTTAAAAAGTATGAAATGTGGTTGAAACACTTTATACAGTCATATTATGTGGACACTTCCTAAGTAAGTTCCAAGAGGTCACATCACATGGTCAATCTTTATGGTTAGGAGGACGTATGAGAAATCGATCTAGATGTTCTCTTCATATGGTTTGTTGTCTTTTTTACATATTCTGTTTTTACAAATTCTTTTTGACCTCATGGTTAAGCCTCGTGAACAGGAATCATGTTAAAAAATTCACACTTAAATCCGAAAGGAAAACAATTGTGATTATTTATAATTTATTTTTAATCAACTCAAATTATGATCTAATTATATTTCATTGAATATATATCATGATGATTTTTTTCTCATAGTTAAAGAAGTAATGAGTTCATTAGTGATGTCAAAGATGAATAAGAATAATTATGATTTTTGAGTTCATGGAGATCATGTGATGATGTTAAGAATATTAATATACTATGACGAAATATAAATAGAGATTAAGGAAGATATTAAATTTAGTTGAGTTTTTAAATTCAGGAATAAATCATATGGTATTCTATGATTATATGAATTTTAAATACATTTAAATATATTTAAATGAACATTATGGTGGAGAATGAATATGAGAGATATATTAGTTGGAACTGGTATAATTTCTTAAAGAGAGACGGCAACAAATGATAGGACACATCAATATAATGAACCCTATGCTCCATAAAAAATGGGAAATTTATTTAAACTATGACATATGAAAACACATATATTAATTTCTAGTTAAAAATCGATTTTTATTAAACACCACACCATATATGATCCTATAAGATGAAACATCAAAAAATGATAATGAATATGTTTCCTTCTCCAAAGTGTACATGGAATTAGTTGGATTTTATGTGTCATCTACACATATAAATAATTATAACAATGTGACAGGCCTAATTCAGATACCCTAACAAAATGGTACCAGAAGTGAACCTCTGTATACCCAAAGGATGTTCCAAATCTCCATGGGCAAGCAACTACCACCCTTGAATCAACAAAACACATAGAGATCGATTTTTCCCATCCTCAAGAAAGAAACATGACATACATATATACATTATAGGAAGAAATATTGTAATAGTAAAAACTAAATTTATTTCATATAAAAAAATGAAATAGTTTAAGTGGTACAACTAGAAATAAATTAAACAATCTTTAATGAACAAGTCCAACAAATAAATTGAAATAGATACTTCGTGTGATATTGTGGTAAAACTCCCACTATCTAACCACTAACTACACTAATATAGCTATCATAAGACTTTCTTCCTTTCTATGGGTACTTTCCTTTCCCTGTATCAAAATATATAACAAGGCATATGCACTACTGAAGGGGTGTCTATGGTGTGAGATAAACAGGCTGAGTAGGATCCCACCGAGTTATTTCATATTAAGTCATTGTACAACAATCCAACAAGATAAAATTTAAGCAAAATAGAGCATGATATTTAGATAAACAGTTTTTATATCAATATCATATTAAATAAATAACCATTTTTCACATTAACAAATAATCCTCATAAAATAGTTTCAAAAAATATCAAATATATTTATGTAGTAAAACCAAAACATGTATTTTGTATCATATCAAATAAAAATTAGTATAAATTAATGCACAGGTAACATCATATCAATGATCAGAATTGGCCAGGCTTTCTAGAACACTGATACCCATACAAATAAATTCACATTCATAAACTCTCTATATATATTCTTAGAATCTATAGAGAATATGAAATCCTAGTAAGTAGAACACCAACAAACATGTCTAATAAATCTATAGAACAATTTTCCTAGGTATTAGAGGAACACCCCATGAAAGAACCCCATCCCCACCCCAACAGTATCAATTTATATGTCATATTACTACACCTTCAACCTAAGTACCTAAGGGTTCCCATGTGAAACATTTTCATGAAGATTTCATAACAAATTATTTGAAATCCATTTCGTTTTTCTATTTTAAAATTAATTGAAAATACATTTTATTTTACCAAAATAAGTAGAAAACATATTTTATCAAAAACACATTTCCACACACAAAATATTATCATGAAAAATCATTTATAAAAAATTTATAAAACCAAAGTAAGCCAATTCATCCAACATATTCTACAGATAGAACCACCTTCCTCAAACACAAGTATCGCATTCTTAAAATGTGATTCACTATCACAAAAGACTTAAAAGATAACAAAAAAGGACCTTAAATAAATACTTATATCTCAGAATCAATTTAAAATCAAAATGGATGGAGGAGAAAATAAAAAAATACCTATATAATGAAAATTCACTTACACAACACAAATACTCAAATCTATGCCTCCGATGGAAGATGGCACAATGTATCTAAAGAGGATAAAGTGAATCAACACCATAATACCAATATATCAAAAAATATAGCATAAAAATTCTACTATGAACAATGGAATTTAATAATAAAATATATCACTTCCCTGGAGAGACACAATAAAACCACAATGAAGATCATTCACTGAACGAAATGATCTTGAAAGATTAATAATCCCCAAAAACCCTCACGAATGCTAAAAGTTTTTTATATAGGAGGTTGTGATTTAATGAAAATAAAATCATATGTGCAGTGCATAAAACCTATATATCATTCACATTACATGTATTGTATCTCGGGTTCACAACATAAAATCCACAAATGGAAAATATGTTTTAAAATGCATCGCATTAGATTAAATATAAAAATGATCAACCTTTTCAAAATATGAAAGTGTTTTATGAAGAGTAAACATTTCATGCTCTGAACCAGTTCATAAAATTATCATGGAAAAAGATTAATTTCGAGTAAACATTTTATGACATGTAATTATTCAATAATAGATTCTCCAGAATCACATAGATTATTACCTCGAGTATACCCTCACCCTAAAGAAAATCCTCTAAATCAGTTTTCACATTTTTACTCATAATCTTTTAATTCCAACATGCATACATCCCAAAACATTAGGTATTTTTCCCTATAAAATTCCATTCTTCCTTAGGTGTCCCAAAATACACACAAATATAGAGGGAAATGAAAATTAAGATGAGAAAAACCTAAAATATGGTAATATAATTTTACAAATAGTGATTTTAATTATCATTTCAGTTCAAATATCCTAATGAAAAAGGTGTTCCATGATTTAAGAAATTTAAAATTTATAAAATCGATGGATAAAATTTTTGATGAATTCACACATGAAGATGTGAAGATATTATCACATGTCAGTTTTAGGGAGATATTTTTTACCGATATATAAGGAGTTATACCAAAATTTTAAAATAAAGTTAACAAATATTTAAATAGATGTTTTTTTAGGATAAAATTTAATCTATAAATTAAGGAATAAGATTTTTATATATTATTATGAGAATAAAAAATGAACCATATCTTCGAAACTGTTTTTTTGGAAATAGAAGTGGAAAAATACATGTTATGAAATACTAAATATTCTATGAATTTACGGGAAATATTTGAGGTATTTCAAATAAGATAAACACCTGATTATTCTACGACTATTATGCACTTATATATTAAAAAGTTTAAATAAATTTATAAGAGGAGTAATCAACACTATTTTCATAAGAGGTATTTTCATATGTCATAAATAAATCAATTTTAATATATATATATATATATATATATATGTTTTGAGTAGGATAAATAAAAAGGTATAAGATTTCCCAATTTTCGTGTCCACTCATTATTCATCAAGTGAAAAATTATATATATATATATATATACTTTTAAAATTGTGTATGAAGAATTAATAACGTATTCACTAAAGAAGAATGAGAAAAAAATTGTGAAATATATATATATCTAATAATATATTTTGGGTAAGAAGATGATAAATAAATACTATAGTTTATAGGTGATTTATATGTATAAATAACCTTTATGTATCCCATTTTTTGTTCTAATATAGGTAGAATATTAATCCCTATAGTCTGTGAGGTGAACAATCCCTAATATGTGATCTTTCTTTAAGGCAGTGTAAGACTATTCACTTGTACAGTGTGATAAAAACCTCTTTAATTTGCTATTTGGATGGTTCTAGGATAATTTTTCCAAATTCATAACCATTTAGATACTTTCCTTCATTATAATAAAAAATCAATGCATGTGGGTTAATAACCATTATGAATGGTTGATGTAGTCATCCTTAAGGGGTTGTGCCTCATTAAAAATTCTGTGTATCCTATTATGTTTAATTCCTATTATATATATGAATATAGATCAAAGGAGATGCATAGATATATATAAATATATATATCCTCCCACTGAATGTGGGAAGAGGCAAATACTGATACAAGTTTGAATTGGTTAGAAGTATATGAAAATAGGTACTATCCAATATTTATGTTGGAAACATCATATGTGATCCTTATAATTAGTATCATAGATCGACACACCTCTGTTTTATTCTAATATTTGTTGTTTTTTTAAATAAATTGATTTTTCTTTATAGAGTATATATAATTTATAGTTTTAATTGATCTTGTGATTTTCCTATCAATCCAACCTTTGATGATAAATCTTCCATGTCCATAAAAACATGAATAAAAAAATATATAAAGGATTTAAAGAAGGCCTTATATAATAAATTATTGAATAATGAATCCCAACTAATTTAAGGTAATCAAAGTAGATTTCATTCATGTTTATTTGTCGATAATAATACTATTAGAGAAATTAGTGATGATAATCTATCCCTATTATTTAATGAGGACTAAAATTTGTATCCCCAAGTAGTAATCCTTTTAAGGGAAAATCATATATAGAAGATTATGATCTAGTGGTTGGATCCACAAGATAGTAATTGGAAAACATTATTTAATAATGTATTTTTTCATCTATACATAAAAGATTTTTAATAAAAATATCCTTGAGAAAACTTCTTAATGAAGAACCATGTAATAGTGGTGAAGATCATAATTCTAAGGATTCCCATGATGAATCTATTGGTGTTGTGAAAGTTTCTTATATAACTTCCCTATGTGAATTTTCTCTTATATTTATGAAATTTATAAAATTATTTGGGACAATATATCCCATCACGAAGATGATTTGTAATTATTTTTAATTAGGTGAGAGAGAAGAGTGAATTAATTTAATGATTAGATAAGGGGATAGAATAGGGGATTGAGTATACACATTGACATGTAATTTTCTATAATTTGGGTTGAAAACAAATTCAAAGGGGACATAGATGAACTATCATTGTGTTTGAGTGGTATTTACATTCAATTGAAGTGGAAACATGCATCATGTCAATATGGTATGATTTATGATAGCTCAAATGGAATGTTTATAACCTACGCATGTTTATATGGTTTATGAACATACCATGAAATGTTTCACATTTTATAGTGTCTTTTTTGAATTCAAAATATGTAATAATGAACATGTACATTATATAAGATTCCACCATTGTCTATAGGGAATGTAAATGGAATGAAATTAAGTACATCCATTATTTTCATGGAAATACAGTTATATTATCAAAATGTGATTGTATGTGGGATTACTTTTTACCATTAGATATGGTTAATGATATATAATCATTGATAAAATCCATTAATGAAAAAATATACTTATACTTCTAATTTTATTTATTGATATAATTTATAAGTGTATTTTCAATTTGATAATCATGCACAATCCCTACAATCAATTAGAAATGTTCAAGAATTATTCAAGAAACTCTAACATGCAGTAAATCCACTATATACAGCCTCTTGTCTAATTGAATTGATTAATTGTTATGTTAAGTTATTTTTATATACAACTGATCCATAAGGTCAATTTTTCCCTTATAGTTGATCCTCACATTAAAAAATATTATAAATTTTGTCTATCAAAATGTTTGATTCTTTAAATCAATTCACGTAGTTGATTTTCAGAGTTGGAAGAGATTACATGTGATTGACACCGATAATTTCTTTATAAGGTCACATATCTATTTCACATGATAAATATTCATGAATATTTTTTTACCACACAATCAACCATCACATACATGATCCATATAAAAAATTTATTCTCATGTCCAAAATGAATAAATGTGAGATCATCAGAATCTCTTTTTAGTCATTTCAAATGATTTTCTACTACTCTTTCATTAATGATATGAAATGATGTAGATAGTCATGGCTCAAGATAAAATTATTTTAATAGTGAATAAGAATATGAACTTGAGTAATGATGAATTATGTGTTTTTAGAGTTCATTAAATGAATTTTAGAATTTTAATATACTATGAAGATTGAAATTACAGATTAAGAAAGAGAGACGCTTGAGTTACGTTTGTATATTTTGGTAGTCATCATATAATTTTATAAGAACATATGAATTGAAAAGTAAAAAATATGATGAAATAAATATAATTATGCATATTTATGATTAATGAAATATTATTTATAATTTTTATAGTTTTATAAAGAGATATAATGTCGAATGAGAGGCTACCGCACTATTGAGAAGGTCGATCTTACTACCAAATTGGAACATGATTGAGACCATGACATTGCAAAAAAAGTGGTTTGATTCATAGTATAAAAATAAAATTTTCAAAAAAAAATAGGGATAATTGGATGATGAAAAAAGGATGATACTATGTATGCATTCTTATATGTATCATAAATTCCGTTCTCTAGAGCAAGTGATTCATCCACACGTATAATGAATTCTAACGATGCTTTTACTGTTTATTCATGTTCCAATGTCAATGTTACATGATTTATTTCATTATTCAGGAAACTAATAAATGTTTAAGATCCATGACTATAAATATTGATTCATACATTCTTGTAATTCGTAACATATTGTCCCATGTGAGATTCATGGATAGTATTTATCAAGATATGGAAATAGGTACACTAAATTTATCACATTCAGTTAAACAAATTAAATATATAAGGATTTTTTCAAGAAAATTTAAATAAAATGATAATAAAAGATATTTAAATATATCATAATGAGTTAAAATATATAATTGATTCATCAAACTAATTTTTTTGGATCATTAATAGGGTACACATGCATTATAAAATATTGAATATTTTTTGAATTGAAGGTTGAGATTTTTTGGGGTTTGAATATATGAAATACTTGATTTTGTTGAAATTGTTATATATAAACATATAATATGTTGGTTGAATAAATAAATGATATATAATCAAAACTATATTCATTATATAAATTTTTTGTGTTAAGAAAGAACTGATATTGCAAACTACCAAGATAATCTTTACAGATTGAATAAAAAGGGGGTAGAGATACTGACTCTATTGTGTACTAAAAATTCAAAAATACCATGAGTAAAGAGTTATAAATTGATATATATATATATATATATATAAATACTATTCCAATGGTGTATGAAGATTTAAATACTTTCACACTAAATAAGAATAAGGTAATGTGTGTGGAATACATATATCTTTTATTATATTCTGTCTAAGAGGATGAAATATCCACCCTATAGTCTCCATGTAATATAAATGTTTGATGAACCTTGTGTAAACACATATTATTATTTACCAAGATTATTAATATAAATCTATATATTCCTTGATGGCCTCGATCCATAACATTTGATCTTTCTTTAAAGAAGTACAATCCCAGTCTCTAGTATGAAGGGATAGAAATACATAAAAAAATTGTACCTGGTATGTTCAATAATAACGGCTCCATGGTTATACACTTTCTCATACTTTATTAAATAGTAGTAAAGATGTATTGAATGTGGGATAATAACCATGAAGTACTAGGGACATATTAATCCTTTTTGAGGCAGACCTCATTAACAAACCCCAACATTCTTATTATTTTATCTATATTTTATATCTTTATACCAACTAAATGATTGATACAGATAGTGAATTGAAAACTGATTAAATGTAGAGGTTTTAAGGGATATATGCTTTAATTATTTAAATATATATCTGCATTTATGCACCCCTATAGCTGGTCACATCCTTATATGATCCTAAATGAAGGAATTTTATAATCATTATTCCAACGAAACCCATTTCATGAAGAAGATAATTCATCTAAATAAGTTTCTAGATTCACACCATAATTTATAACTACCTTATAATCTATATTAATTATAAAACTCATTATCCATGATTATTATTTTATATTAACATCATTATGAATATGGTTCTCTAAGGGTGTCACAAAAATGAATGATCAATTAACATAACAAATTGTTGTTGGTAAATTACACAAAACAAGTGTCTTGTAGATTCCGTCATAGTGAAACATAATCAAAACAACCATATAATTTACCTATAAATTTTTAAATCATTAAGTAACATACATTCCACTACATTTAATATTTTTTTTAATGATTATATTTTTAACAAAGAATGAGGATCGACATCCCCTCTATGAAAATTATACAAAATAATACAAATCACTAACATCCAATGATGAATGTAAATATTAAAAAACTAAAATAAGTTTATTGAATTATTATAGTTAAAAATTATAGAGTTATTGAAATTAATTGGTTTTTAAAATAAGTGATTAATATGACAATGTTTATTATATATATGGTTAATGTACCTCCCTGTATATCATGAGTAAAGGAAAGTATTTATCATGTAATTTTATTAATTGAGATTGTTCTATATTCACTACCTTATATCATTATATAGTGTATATAATGCCTCATGAATTTATTTTAACAATTATTTTTTCCATTACATTGAATTTTTAAAATCAATAATATTTTCTTCCTTCAAATGGAATTTTAATTGAAGGTAACAAAATTATGAAGGGATTTATTTAATCATGCTTTCATGTCAAGATTGTATAATTCTAAATTCTTGTATTGTGAAATGTTTTTTCGGAATCTCGAAAACCCCATATATTTTATTCTAGTCTATTTTTTCTAGTCTTTTCAAGTATTATTATTATTTTTCTCCAATTTGGTTCATAATTCAACTTAAAATATTCTTATTGGTGAGGAAAATATTATCTTAATTTTTTTTTCATGAAACATTTTCCTTAGCATCCCTATTCAATATTTTTTTTTCATATGTCCATTTATATTCCTAAAATATTTATAAAGGTCATTTTATATTTTATGTAAACTTATTTACAAATATATAAAGGAAATATTTTCTTCATTTTCTATAATGGTTATTTTTTAAATTCCTTAGAAAATATAGAACAGAATATATTTTTAAATACTTTTTCTATGAATTCATTTTCCCATATATATGTATGTTCATATTTAAGAATAATCCATTCCATGTTTTCATTGTTTTTAAATTATTTTCTATTCTAATATTTAAAAATAATTTTCATTTTTGAAGTTATTAAAAAAAAGATATTTCTTAATTCCTTAAAATAAAATTTATAATGTCATATATAAGTGTTTTTAATCTATTAAAATATTATTTAATGTTTCTTATGATTCAATATAGATATTCTCTAATAATACCATCGACCTTATTTATCTACATAGGTTATGATAATTTCTTATGTGAGTTTTCATTAGTATTTTTAATTTCAATGTGTTAATGAATCTATAGTAAAATTATGAATGTTTTAATGTTTTGTGGAAACATATGTGTGTTCTATCACTATGATGTGGGTTTTTATATTATATCCAACTAAGAAATTTGTTACAATTCTATATCTCCTGGACTCAAGAGGGTATGTGGGTTGTTTCCCAAGAAAATAATGGAATATGGGTAGTATCCCAATCCATGAAGGGTATATAGTTATTATCCCAATTCCATAAGGGTACAAAGGTAGTATCCCATAACTATAACATTACACATGTAGTTCCCAAATCCAGTAAGGATTCATTTTTAGTATCTTGTACCCATAAGTGTATATGGGTTATTATCCCATGGATTGATGGATACATGGGTTATAGTACAAGAACACTATGTTATGAGAATGTATTTATCCTAGTCCATTATTTGATGAATTATATTGTGGTTAATCATGTAACATATTATTAGTTCTATTTCATGCAACATTTACCATTTTCATGTTATTTTCACATAGATCATGGTTATTGACTCATTTTTCACTTATATGACTCAGGCCTTATGTCATGCCTAATTTATTATGTCATGATACATTATTTATGATATACTTAATATAGGGTATGAATCATTATATAAGAATCATTAACCATAATTATTTCCACATACCTTTATGATATGTCTAGAAGGAGGTCTAGTATGGTGAGATTATGGATAAATGATCATAGTGTTCTAAAATAAAATTTTTATGTATCTAATCTTTAAAGACACTAATAATTTGGGTTTAGGGGTGAAATTTATGTAATTATTATTCAGGTAAATAGTATAGTATATAAATTTACTAAATTTTTTCATCTCACATAGTATAAAATTAGATTTGTAAGATAGTTTTTTAGTAAAAAAACAGGGAGGGAGAATCTATTGTGTCTCAATATAGGTCTTTTCAGGTTATGAGATGTGTATGGCCCCTATATGGGAAAGAGTTTGATTCATTTAGAGAATATTATCTTATATTTTTTATGGAATCTCTCTTAGTAGATGTCAATTCATTTGTTCAGACCCCTACTCATTATTGGTTTCCATTAGTGTGTGATGTTTTTCTTGGACTCCTAACAATAAAACCCAATAGTGTTTTGATTTTGAACCCTTGTTCATGAATATTATTTTATATGAGGAGTTTGTACTGAAGAAATGGTTAAACAGACATATTCTATCATAACCCTAGTCCCAATGACCAATTAGGTGTTTCCAAAACATGTTTTAGACTGGAATTGTTAATGGTCAGTAATTTGTGTGGTAATTCAATAGATATAGTTTCCATGATATAGTTGTGGATTCATATAAAACAACCAATGCTAGTGTCCTGGAGTGATCACTAATAAATCATGAATTCAAAGTAGATATGTACCCTAGAAATGGGACAACTTATTCCATATAAAAAATAGATATAAAAATAGGTACATGGATGGAAAATCATGTGGGAGTGTGAATTGGGGATATATAACTTATTTTTGTCAAATGAGTTACTTATTGGGAAGTTATTTGGGTGAAGGGATGCTTATTTAAGAGATGTAATAGATGGATGATGCAATGGTACACTCCCACGATCACCGCCCTTGGTTATTTCCTACCATGCATGGGGTTCTAGGAGTATTAGTTATATGAAGATGTGCATGATTGGGTGTCTATGTTCAGGAATCAACATATGAAGTTTGAATTATAAGTTTTGTACTATTTTTATGGATCCTCATTTCAGATGGTGTAGGAATAAACTATTCATTCAGCATCATATGTTAAGGAGATAGAGATACTTGTTGAACACCTATCCTAAACCTCAATAGTTACAGAACCTTCACAAATGGAAACTACCTTCAAGTCACCACTTCTAGTCAGGTGATATCATTATATTCATATATGGGGATATATATCAAGTTCTTAGTCATGTTTTAAATATCAAACACGATGATAATCGTGGATTCCTTCAAGATCATTTTTGATAAGTTTTTATTAATTTTTCGGTGGGAAATAAATCCATTTGTGTTTGGAGAGTGAATCCAACCCTCTTGAGGATGAATTTTTATACACATCAAATGATATAGATGGAATAATGATTTATGTACATGGATACGAAAAATCAACCCTAATGAATGTTGATGAATATAAAAATTATATTTAAGTTAGGTTTATGGTTATCCCTAAATGAGAGATCAATATATCCATTTACTTATACCTTGATATGGAATTATATTCTTATATTGTATTTTGATGACCAAAATACATCCTTGTAATTGTTTTTGTAGTATCCTATATAGAATTTAAGGTATTTCCCTATTTTTTTATGGGGTGACAATTTTTTTATAGTCTATTGTTATTTGAGTTCTAGATACAATGAATAGTATTGGCCATCATGAATTTGAGGACATGGTGGTTGATGATTTCTTATTGTTTTGGTAGGATTTTGGTGTTTGATTATCCTACTAGAAAACTATATTTCTATATGATTGATGATATTGGTGAGTATTTGGTTTTTTAGATGATTTCTATCTCATGGAGAGGGAGATGGTTCTCACCATTAATTGATGATAGGTAGCCCCAAACACATTCCTTATATCCCAAGGTCCTATAGTGTTGATGTTTTCTTAGTGGTAATTTATGATGGGTAATATCAAGAGAAATGTATCTATATGTTTTTCGTGAAGGTGTGGAGCGTGTATATCACTTCCATTGGTGGATTAAGATTTCTCATCATTTTTCATGGTGAATATCAAGATGTATATCCATATCTGAGGTTTCCCTAGTGTTTTGAATATCTAAATTTCATACAAACATTTGATATTTTCGGTGTACCCATCAAATGGAAACACTATTTATATGGTCTTCAAATATGTTCTCTTAGGAGATTGTGAGTTTAGGTTGCATGGGTAAGTGTTATACTATGTTATAAAGTATATAGATCAGGTTCATCTAAATGGTCAAGAGTGGTCGCTTTTAGTTATGGTATATTGGGACACCTGACAGGTTTTTATGTGATTCTAAATAGATGAATGTGGTCGATCTTTTACATATGCTCTTCATCTATAGCTTTGGTAAATTAGAAACAAAAACACAGATAGGATATCTTCTCCAAAGATTATAAACCCCATTAATGATCTGGATGTGGATAATAGATTCTCATTAATGTCAAGGTTTTATAATAAGTAAAATAACATATTTGTCACCAAAATTTCTAGTGGGAAATAGATGACTGAGGAACTAACATAAAACTAGGGTTCAAACTACTTTTCAACCCATCTAGTGTTAGTGAGGATTTTTTTGAATCACTATAGTATGGAATAGTTTTCCTCATGAAATGAATTTCAAGAATGACTTAAATATCTGGGGTGTGGAGTGCTTCCATTTTTTATAATCTTACCAATAGACCATTATAGTATTTGAGTCGATGTTTTTGGGTTTTACTTAAACCGAAATGGAAAAATCACCTTCAAATGAAAGAAATGTTTTAGGCGTTGTTTCATCATCAGACTCGTATAGGTCAGATTCATGATTTTGATAAATTATTTCTTCAATGTGAGATGGATCTAATGACATAAGTGATGAGAATGAATGTTTCCTTCATGGAAGGTGGTCTACCAATATCACATAGGGCTGAACACCAGATGATGAAGTTTTTATAGGGCTGTCTTTTTTTCTTCAGGATGTTTCATATGTTTTCTTGGTTATCAACTCTTGTTATATCCTTTCGCGGATTAAAAGTTTTAACTTTGAGGTTAATTTAGACACTGGGTTTTTTTACCAGTTATGAAGTAGCTCAATTTTTTGTTTTAGAGTCATGAGAACTTTTCTAGGGTAAAATGGAATATTTACCCCAGAGGAAGTATTTGAAAGTATTTTTTTAATGGTTATGATGGTTTCAGGGTGTGTGGTTTAACCATATATTGAGCTGTTGTGGAATTTTTACTCTGGTATATGCCCTATAAAAATATTATGAATATTATATTATTAGTATGCATTGTTCATGAAATTATTTTTAATATCTTATATCTTATTAATTAAATATATTACAGGAAATTAAAGTTAATTTTTACATCTATAATGGGGGAGATTCTCTAAAATAGGTGTAAAATTTCATTGAATTAGGTTCCTTGGGATTGGTCCATTATGGATGGAGTGACTTAATTAAATTTCATTATTTAATTATTTTTAAATTATTTAAAACACTAGTATATTGCTTTAAAATATGACATTAACCATTATTTATGGTTACCTATATAGACTATATTTTGAGATGAGGAGGGGGAGAAGGTGTCATAAGGAATTGAGAATCTGTTAGATTGAGGAATAAAATTAAGAAAAAAAATATCCAATAACAATCATCAAGGACATGATCTTCCTCAAAAAATGATCCAAACCTGATTTTGTGAATCATGATTTCATATAATCTATTATTCGTGGTATTACGATCATAAATATATTTAAACAATCGATTTCCTACATTATCTATAATCATATTATACGAATTAGTAGTTTAAAAATATTTTCTCAACAAAAGATAGTTCTTGATTTCTATTTTATTGAGATAGGAATGTATGGTTTGGGATCATTAATCCAAACCCTGTTCTTGAATATGGATAATCATTTATGGCTAATGAAGAATGAGATAGTCGGATTATTTTTTCTCATTATCTCTCTAATTCTATCTCTCTCTCTTCTTTTCTCATTCTCTCTAATATTATCACTTCATTTTTTGTGTTAATAGAATGAGACCAGCATACCTACGATCTTCTAATAGTTTTCATGTGATTGGGGTCTATTGTGAGTAATTCCAACCTTAGAGATCTTTCATGATCGTGAAACTAGGGTAGAGGTTGTACGAATGGTTTTAAATGAGAATGGGGTTTCATAATGGGGGGAGCCATGAATGTTGTTAGATATTGGTGGTAAATTATATTGATAATGGAAATAAATATTAGTGGAAGGTGGTTAATATGGTTTATTGGGTCATGGTGTGGAATGAGGTATTATCATAGGTCATTCCAAGGCATGTGATATAGAAATCAATGATTTTGTAGCCTATCATGGATCACATTTCTCAAGCATCATATGTTGTTCCCTAAAATTCTTTTTTTTTGCAAACCATCCAAGATTTCATATCCCTGTTCTCATGATTGGAAGGATGGTGGTAAAATAATCCTATCACAGCCTGTCCTAAACAGGCTCATATCCTGACTACCCCACAACCACCTCTGATGTGCTAGGGGATGGAGACTAGTGACAAGTAGGAATATTCCACAAATAAGAGACATTCTCCTATTTATCTATAAACACACACACACACACACACACACATATCTCCATGTCCAAATAGAAGAAATGAAAAAGCACTTAGTAAACAAGAATTCATACTACTAAGATACCAACAACAGAGTATGATACTAGAAAATTCAAAGGTAAACATGAATATAATAAAAGCCCACCAAAATAAATAGTATATTAAATGAATTCACATGTTCTAGAAACACATCTGAAAAAAATCATACTTGAAGGGTTTGTGTTGGATAGTTTTCTGAATTAGTATAAACACACCTCATCTACCTGATCACTCTAAGCACCACATGGTTTTGGTCCACCTAGAACTCTATCAATGTGTCAATCATTTTCAAAAGACACGACATGTTTGGGAAATAACCATACAAGTGTGAGAAAAACAATACACAAAAGGACACCCTGAAAACATAAAGGAATACCACTAATAAATACATGAAGTACACCACAAATGAAGCACAATAAGTATATCACAAAGGAAGCACATGATGTATGCCACAAAGGAAGAACGCGAAGTATACCACAAAGGAAACACATAAATTACTATTATAAAGAAGATAAAAACTCATCTCATGCAGGTTTAAATATATAGAATGAATAAATTATTTTCAATTTTAGTCCATAGATATCCTAGTTTCCATGAAACATGGAGTGTCTATGAAGCATGAATCATCAATGGAACACGTAGTGTCGATGATGCATAGAGCATCAATCGAAAATAGAGCATCGATGGCACATAGAGAGTCAATGACACATGGAGCCTCGATTTCACATGGATCATAGATGGTTCATAGATCATCAGTGTTGTATAGAGCATTTATAGGTAATGCAACCCCCAAGTCCCACAGTAACCATGTTATAGCCAACCGTGGGATTCTGCTAATAGCGCACTTATTCTGGGAGAACCTGATACTCAAGATATTAGTTCGTATTAAAACATCTACAAAAACACACTTATAGTGTCTAAAAAGTACCTTCTCCTCCAATGGGTCCCAACACCACAAACAGGTCATCATATGGACACACGGTTTGAATGATATGGTCGTTTTTTATAAAACGGCCCGACCCGACCTGGTTCGATCCAGTCCAAACCGGCCTCACCCATTGGGCCAGCTAGACAGAGCCCATTAGGGCACTAGGTCTTTCACACTAGGCCCCTAGAGCACCCAGCTCCTCATGAACTGGCCCACATGCATGTCGGACGACCTCCCCACTGCACATGGCCCGCCCAGGCCCCAGGACCCCTAGTCGATGTGGCGCCCCTCACCACATTGTCAAATCACCACTGCGGTCTTCTTCTATATCCTGTTCTTACTGCCATGGGTCTAATGTGGCTCATTTCATTCATGTGGTTACCACCACCATAGTGTGTTCCATCAGAAATCTTGTGGCCCCTTCCACAGGCCAACGATTCACCTCCATTGCTCTGTTATTCAAAATGAAGACATGCCTATGATCCTCATGTTGCATACTTCTCTACTCTTGGCACGTATCAGCATCATGATCCATTCTGATATTAATAATTCAAAAGCAGATATCTCTTGAATTGATTTTATCTATCTGTCATCATCTTCATCATGCCTCCATTGTGCTTTCCCTGGGTCTAATATTAGATCTTTGTTTTTACGCCTTGAATAAAAGGTGTAACAATCATGCATTCGTAGACAAAGAAGAACACAAATAATATTGGGGGTGAAAATATCAAGGAGCAACCCAGGAAGGGACATTTGTCATTTTTTTCAACCTCAAACTATTTTGTAAAAATGAAGAATAAAGGTTTATGAAATCACACATATTATATCTCCCCTTTTTAACCCCGAAAATTAACCATCTTGCAAGAAAAAATGAATCGTTGATCAACTTGTTCATTGGTTGGTCTATTTTCATCATTCAATTTATGAAAGGGTATTGAATCCAAAAGAATCAAGGCCCTACCATGTGATTGGATCAATCATTGATGAAGGGAGGAGGTATGACGTCACTCATTGATCCATCACTCTTTGATGCCAGTATTGATCTCCAATTTGTTTTCATCAATCCCCGATCTTTTAGTGTTCATTGGAGAGAGATTCTCCTTCACTTATCATTTGAATTCTAGGGTTATCAATATAACCAATGATTGGAGAAAATAGGTTATTATTTGAAGAAACTAATGAATAATCAAATAAAATATATTTTTAATAAATATTTTAATGAAGATTATATCTAAAAAATAAATTTTACCCTCGACCCACACCGGTCAATTTTAGTCTCTAAGGTAAATTCTCTATTATGAATGCAATGGTGCCCTCAAATTTCTGATCGGAGACGCCATTTAGGAGATATTATTCTTTATTAGAAAACCCTCTCATAGGTGATATTAAAAACATAACATTTTTCAACGTACTATACCAGGCACAATTAACCTAGAAATCATACTCCATCTTAGCAACTAGTCTCATAATTTTCCCAAATAGTTTATAAAAATAATACTGGAGAAAATACAAGTAATTATATTCTACCCATAATAGAAATTTACATCCCCGAAATCCAAAACAAGAGCTAGTCAACAAAAATATTAGGGTACTGAGCATGAATCTAAGCCTCCTGGTCTCAATTTCTCTCTGGGAGATTCATGAGCTACCACTGAACACGCACTAGAGGAATCAAATTCCCAAGAAGTATCTGATCATGTCGATCATTGATCAATATTGGGTACTCTGCAAACATCTCCCCATCATCAATGTCCACCTCACCCCAATTGATGATGTGAGATGGATCATGCATGTACCTCCTCAGTTGTGACATATGGAAGACATCATGCACCCAGTGCAACTACATTAGTAGATTTCGGTAGTATGTCACCTCAGAAAATTTACATAGAATATGAAAAGGGATGATATATATCAGAGATAACTTACTGCCTGATCCAAATCTCTGCAATCCCCATAGAGGTGATACCCTGAGGAATACATGATCTACCTCCTCAAAATCCAAAGGCCCCAATATCCTATCATCATATGACTTCTTCAAGATATGTGAAGATATCATCCACTCATAGATGATCTAAAACATCTCAGTGGTATCCCCCTCTAAATCTAGGCCCATGAGTGCTGACTCTTCTAGGCCAGTACAAAAAATTGGTCACTTGTAGGGTCACCCATACAAGTCCTCGAATGGATCCTTACTAATGGTGTATTGGTAGATGTTTTTGTATGAAAACTCCACCAGGGGTAGGTAATCCTACTAACTAAACCAATATATAGGATGAAAGCACGTATCATGTCCTTAAGAACCTGATTGGTCCACTCTATCTAGCTATCCGTCTAGGGATGAAATGTTGTTCTCAAGCCCAGATGAGTCACAACACCACCTGAAATCCATTAAAATATAGGAATGTAAATCGTGAATCATGATCGGAGACTATCATTTATGGGACTCTATTGAGTCAAACTATCTCCTATATGTAGAGGAATTCCCGGATCTCTACTGAACTCTGATATTGAATCTCTAGGAAGTGGGTAAACTTTGTGAACCTACCAATGGTCTCATAAATTGTTTAATGTCCCATATACATGCATGGTAAAACCATAATTAAGAACATATATAACCCATACCACTTCTAATCTGGCACCTCATGTGGTTGGGTAAATACCGTTTGAATGAGGTACTCTGCCTTCACTTGATGGCAAGTGAGGCATCGTGAAATGAACTCTGCCACTACCTTCATTATCCACAACCACCCGAACTAACTTCAAATGTCCTGATACATCCTTGAAATTATTAGATTTACCACCAAATGGAATGTATGGAACTCCCTCAATGCCTCCTATCGCAACGTCACTGGTACGAATGTGCTTCCTCAAAAGTGGACAATGTGCTTTCCACCTTTATAATATCTATTAGGGCCATGCCACATGGATTTATGAGAACATAAAGTCTCATAGTCAGTGTCTCTATGTTGTGCCTCATTCACCCATTGTAAGAGTGGATTTACTAAAATTTAATAGATTTATGATATTATATCATTATCCATGTATGATATCTACAATGTAGCCAAATACTCTAATGCATCACCCAGCAACTGCAAGATGGATCTCCTAATAAGAGCATCTACCACTATATTCCCCTTACCATGAGTATAAAAAACATCATATATATAGTCCTAGAGAAACTCTATCCATAATTTGTGTCATAGGTTCAATTCCTTCTTAGATAAGATATACTTGACACTTTTTAGGTCATAGTAGATGATCAACCATTCAATAATGTATTGTCGCCAACTCGTCAAGGTGAAGACTACCACTGGAAAATCAAGGTCATGGGTCACATAGTTCTTCTCATGTGGTCTCAAATATCATATACTATAGGAATTACCTACATCCCCTACATTAGGCCACAACCAAGCCCAGCCCATAATTAATCATAGAGCAACACATACTCAACACCCACCTCTATAAATCGCATGATAGGAGCGCTCAACAATCTCTACCTCAGATGATGGAAACTCTCTCAGAACATCTCCATCCAAATGAAAGGATTTACCTTTCATGTAAAATCTATCAAGGATGCTTCTACTCCAAAAAAGTAGGACACAACCCTCCAATAGTACCCATCCATCCTAATGAAACTCTTAAACCTGGTAACACTCTTTGGCGGCTCCCAAAAAAATCATATCCCCTAACTTTGAGGGATCCACTGCAACTCCATCCTATAAAATGACATGTCCCAAGAAGTAAACCTCTCAAATCCAAAACTAACACTTAGAGATCTTCCCATAATTTTGGTTCTTTAAGAGTGTGTCCAGAACAATCCTAAAGTGTGTCTCTTCAACCTCCTTACATGTTAAGTACCCTAGAATGTCATCAACGAAGACCACTATGAGTCTAATTAAGGCTGGAAGATCTTGTTCATGAGTCCCATGGACACTTATGGAACACCAGTCATTCCAAACAGTATCACCAAGTACATTTAGTGGCTATACTAAAATATTATTGTTTTTTTGGGATTTCCTCATCCCGTACTTGAATTTTGTGAAAACCTGATTTGAGGTCTGTCTTCGACAACTGTCTTTCTACCTTCATCTGATCAAAAAGGAAGTCAATCCTCATTAATGGATAATTATTCTTTACAGTGACCTATTTCAGGCTGTAAAATTCTACACAATGCCTCAAGCTTCCAACTACCTTCTTGGAAACAAAACTAGGGCTACCTAGGTTGAAACACAAGGTCTGACAAAGCCCTTCCTTTTCAAGTCCTCTTATTGTAAAACTAACTCACGAATATCTGTAAGAGACTTATGATATGAATGTGTTGATTTCATAATCATCCATGGGTACATATCAATATAGAAATCAACCTCCCTATAGAGAGCTAATCTAAGTACATCCTCCGGAAACATGTCCTCATACTCATGCTCTACTACAGGAAATCGAGGACTCACCTCATCCACTGCATCGAGGGTCAGGCTAGCCAACTGTTGTGTAATCGGTTACACCCTCATATAAGTAATTCCACCCTACACTGCCTCTATTTACTTTTCTCCAAAAGAGTAAAACCTGGTCCCATCACAGCGGACACACTATATTGTTCACCTCAAATAGTCAATATGTGCATGGACTATGGATTACTAGTCTACACTAAGAATGACATCCTAAAGGATCGATGACATTAATAATATATCCCAACCAAAACTCTATCCTATAATAGTAATCTCCCAATATTTTAACTACTGTGTGATCATCTAATTCAATCTCGTATGACTCTCTAAATGTAAGGTTTGGGTCAACAACTCAATCAGAATCACCAATTCTCGAACAAGGTTGATGAAAACAAAATAGTGACTAGAACCTATGACTATAATAACTACAGATAGGTTGTAAAATAAATATATTGTACCTCTAGTCATATATAGAGAACTGGGGTCATAATTTACCATTTCCTACACCTTTCCTCTCCCCTATCCACCAGCTCTCTAAGCCTCGGGTGGACCACCTAGGTGTGGTGGTGGTAGAATGTCAATCCTCTTCCCACCGCGTGTTGCATTCCCTACTCCCATGTCATGTATTCCAAATTTTGGACCACCCTGATCATGCCTCCTCTACCTTTTTGGTCCCTCTAATGCCTAATGATCATCTACATACTCATTCCGGCAATCACTAGCCAGATGTCCCCAAACACCGTATGAGTAACACAACCTATCTTTTGCTGACTCTCTCTGCCCTGTGAGCCCCACACTAGATATCCCATATCATATGGACATCCCCTGGAGTGCTTGACTCTATTGGTTACATGTGTCTACTATTGGATACCCACTACCGAAGTCCCAGAAACCTAGAACCTACTAGATGATCTCACTACGGGTGCCTTCTCCACCAAAAATCTCTCCACGAGCAATGTTTTCTACAGAACACCATCATATGTTGGGATGCTAAAAGATTCCATGGATTCCATGATCTCCAAGAGCATCCCTTGCTCTATGTTCTGAGCCCTAAAGAACAGGTCTCACACGGTATCCATGGAGTAGTGAGAAATATTAGTAAACCTCGATGAGTACTCAAACACATTCTGGTTGTCATGCTACGGATGCATGAGCTCTTATTTTCACATTGAGAATAATATCACTGATAATAACTCCTCCCTAAATATTCACTCAATTTATTCCCAAGAGAGATTCATCTCATGATTCTTCTAGAACACTATGCTCCACGACCACCCCGCTAATTCTTGGAGAAGGCTCGTAGCTAAAATTGTCATCTAGTTAGATGGAACCCTCACATGGAAAAAGATATGTGTAACTTCCTATAAGAAATATTCAAATACATGTGGGTTTTTCATACCCTAAAACCTAGGATTTATCTACCTCTAGAACTCATTACACTCACTCAACATACATGTGTTTTCTACTGGTAGAATTATTAGTAATTTTTGCTCGATGGGTGGTGGTATCAATGGTATACCACCCGGAGGTACTATCTCTGGTACTAGTTCATGTACTGAAACCTCATTTCTAGGAGGATCATATTCATGCTCATATAATGGAATCCTTTCTGGAAATCTGCATGGAGGCATCCTGAAATAGATCAAAATGTACCACTATTAATAGAGTATACTTGGTGAGCTGACTCAAGACGGACATGAGGACACACTGAAGTCCTATATGATGCATGTTCCATTAATTTCCCAACAACCAATGTTTTGATGTACCAAGTCAAAAAGTAGAATTTATAGTCATGGTGTATGGTTACATCACCTGCCACACCAACACTAGATTCTCTAGCCTGAAATTCGAAATCAAAATACTCGACACTGTTTCCCCCATCCAATATCACAGACTCTTGGTCCTCATGGAGAACCAGTCCCCTCTGATATCACTATTTCATGACCAATCCCATATGGGACCATTCCATGACTACCCCAAGATAGCCTCTAATAGGCTAGGGGCTAGATACTAGCACTGAGTAGGCATATCCCATAAATTGGAGTAATTTTCCTAAGTACCTGTACACACAGACACATCTCCAAGACCAAAATGATGAAATGTAAAAACACTAAGTAAACAAGAATGCATACAACAATGATACAAAAGATAGAGTACGAAAGTAGAAAAATGGAAGGAAAACAATGATAAAATATAGGCCCACCAAAAGAAAGAATCATTCATGTGAATTCACAAGTTCCTAAAACACATTTGTAGAAAATCCTACCTAATGTGTAGGTGTAGGATAGATATATGAAGGTGTACAAGCACACAAATTCTTTCTAATCACTCTAAGCACCACCATGTCCTGGTCCACCTAGAACTCTATCAAATAATCGATCTTCTGCACATGAAACGACATGTGTGGGAAATGCTCATGTAGGGGAGAGTAAAATAATACTCAATAAGATACCAAAAATCCAAAAAGTAATACCTCTAAGAAATACAAGAATTACACCCAAAAATAAAACACCTAACGTCTACCCCAAATGAATCATGCAAATTATATCATAAAGGGAGCACAAAATGTATACCACAAAGGAAACACATGATGAAGAGTCACTAAAAAGATACATAGTCAGCTCACATAGGTATAATTATATAGTAAAAAGAGGTTTATTTTGAGTTGTAGTCTGCAGATCTCTAAATTTCCATGACATAAGGAGTTTTGATGATGCACAGAGCATCTATGGAGCATGGAACATCGATGGAACGTGAAGATTTGATGGATTATGGAGCTTCAATGTTGCCGAGATCATCGATGGGACATTTAGCATTAATGGAGCACAAATCATTGATGGAATATGGAATATTGATTGTGAGTGGAGTATTGATGGATCACAGAGCATCAATGGTGCAAGGAACGTCGATGGCGCATGGAGTTTTAAAGTGTCATACATCCCCCAAGGTATGTAGTCACAAAATCCTAGCCATCATAGGATTCTTCTCATAGCGTGCTTGTTTTTGGAGAAGTTATCCCCATTCCATTTGGTCATATTATAAATTTCATATCAACTCTGTTAGAGTATCTAAAAAGCATAGTCACATCACAAGGGTCCCAAAACTATAAATTTCTCTTTAAACAAACACATGTTTTAAAATATATGGTTATTTTTGTTAAATAGTCTAACACCGGTCCAATCAGGGTCTGACCTGCCAGACTCAAACAGACTCTGTTTGGTCATGTCTAAACCTTCCTCGGCCAAAGGATCGGCTTGGATTAACCTAGTATTTCTCGCATGTGCATGGGAGGACCTCCTCACTACATGAAACCTATCATGTCCACCTTCCCCATTGGTCAACGTTGTGACCCTTACATTGATGCATCGTCAGAACTACTGCCTCCTTCAATAGCCCATGATTACCATGGTAGGTCTAACATGGTATGTCACATTCACACTGTTTCCGCTGCTGTAGTGTGTGTCGTTGTTGTGCCGGTTTCCCCTTCAGTGGGCCACTTGTTCACCTCTGGTGCAGCGTTTTTCGAAATCAAGGCACGCCTACGATCCTCATTTCATGTTTGACCTAAATTGTCATTGAAGTCAATAAAAGTTTAAAATTTATATTCCTACTAACTACAATATTTGTGTCATGTAAGGATGAACCCATAGGATATGAAATTCTGACCAATATTCCTCTAAAACCTTCAAAAACTCCACTATTTTCTGTGGTGGTGTGAGTACTCTATTTTTTTTACTTTTTAACCATTTCCCTCATGAGATTATTATTCAGTAACAAAACTACAATTTTTGGTGTTTTTGATCTTGACTAAGATGAAACAGAGAACAAATTGAAAACTGTGAACAATAGAAATATAGAGCGTTGATAAATGAACTATCAAAGTAAACGCCCTGGGAGAAACATCCATTATACTGGTTTTAAAAGGAATCATATTCACTTAGAGTTGTTGAGATGACCCAATAAAATAATAGATGACTCACTACCCTCTCCAGAAGTTAATTCATATAGTTAATCAATCTTGGGATTCTCCACTCCGAGATAAATCAACCGAAAAAATTGTTGAAAAGACTACAAAACATCTCGCTGTATGTTCTGAAGTTTAGTAAAATCATTTTCATTTGGAATATGTATCCACAATAAATCTCTCCAAATGATTGTGGAATTAGAAATAAATTTCTAATAGTATGATTCAGCTCAATGAATTCAGAACTGATCTCACTAATCAATTCTAGATACATTTAATTGATGAAATGAAAAGTAAGTAAGATACCGTGAGCATATTGTAATTCCTAGAACTCAAAGGATTAGAAAAGTAAATTTTTCATTATCAATACATCAAAAATAAACATGCTAGAAAAGAGAATAAAACATTCCTAAATGAGGGAAGAGAACTCCCCAATGATGTGTTCTTCTCTCAGGATCCGTCAACTCCAAGGTTGTCCACCAGATCTCTCGGCTTCGTTGAAAGATAAGCTATCATCATTGAATGAGTATATCACTGCTCAAATGAATTTCTCTCTATATATCCATGTCTCTACTACTTTACCTGCTTTTCTTAAACAACTATCATCTACTACATGTCACCCCTTTTTTCCCCAACATAAAATGTCCTTCGGTTGTACACTGTACACGTGCTTTTGTTTTGTGACAGGGACGTCGCGCTAGTTTTACCCTTGTAACTAACTTCGGATGAGTTATTTAGAAGAATTTGGACATTTTTTTGACTCTTGAATGAACCTAAATAAGAAAAACAAACAAAAAAACTTAAAGGTGAAGAAAATAAATAATTATAATTTAAGAAAATAGTTTATTAAAAATTATTCCAAAAGAATTAATAAAATTTTAAATAATGTTTTTATGTAAATTATTTTATAATTATTACTAATAACTTTTAATTATACTTTCTAAAATATAATGAGTTGAATTATTGTGATAATAATATTTAGTTATATATTTAAATATTAAATTTGTCAAATTGGTTAATGAAAACAAAATTAATCTTCATAAACAAATGAATTTAAAATTTTGAATTAATTATTAGTTATTAAATATTAGTATTAATAAATTAGTAATTAACTTATTTAATTTATTATATTAATTGAAGAAACATTTTAGTTGCAAAAAAGGTGTTTATTAGTTCATTAAATTAAGTTACTTTACTTAAATTTATATGTTTTTAAAATTTTAGTTTTAAATATTATATTAATTAGTTATGTTTATAATAAATTATTATTATTAATTTTAATTTTAATTATTATGTTTACTATTATTCTGAAAATTAAATTATTTACTATTAATTAGATATTTTTATTAAAATTTTATTTATAAATTATAATTAATAAGTATTTTATTTTTTTGACAAACTTAATTTTTAAATAATTATTTAATAAGTTGAACTAATTTAATTTAATTTAATTTAGAGGTTAATATTAATTAGTTAAGTTTAATTAAATTTAATTAAAAAAATATGTTTGATTATCTTATGTTTATTATAAATTTATAATTATAAGAGTTTAATTTTTTTGGATTAGTAATTCTTTAATTTAAGTAATTAATTTAGATTTATTTTAATTAATTTTTTTTATCTTTATTATTTTCATTTTTTATATATTACTTCTTTTCCTTCATCACGATGATGCTACATGGGAGGGTAGGGTTCAGCTTCCATCTCCTCTAATCTAGCAGCGGCATGGCCTCCGGGTTCACCCGGTCCAGCACCAGGATGTGTGAAAAAATATCCTCTAAGCATAGTGTGCACTTCAAGTGGTGGGACACATCCAACAGGTGCGGCGGATCATTTTTTCAGTGAATTCTTCCAACTTCTTCTCAATAGCATCGAAACCAAAATTCTCATAGAAACCAGTAGTGCATATCTACGGTTCTAGCAGATTCTCCTCCATGGTGACCCACTTGGCATCCAGTACTAGTATTGTGGTCCCTAATGGTGGCAGTTAATACATCGCATGTACTTCCTACAATACATATGGTTTCGCCTCTTATGTTTGGAAAACCCTCCTGCAATAGTTTATGGAACTATCTCCAGTAGGTGGTAGCTCTATTTAGATACAATGTGGTCGGCGTTCAGCAATGACCCGCTTCAGTTTCAGTGATAGAAACCTAGAATAAGAATGGTTGATAGGGTTTAGAATTTCCAGCAAAGAGTTTTAGATCTTCTATGAAATGGTTCTTGTTTGATGTAAAAATATGATTTGAGATTGGTTTTAGTTTTCAATTTCAGAAGTGTGAATGGTGAGAAAAAGGGAATGAAGAATCAATGATATGAGGAAAACAATGAGGGACTGTCGATATGAGAAAAGATGAACTATCGTTCAGAGAAAATGGAAGGAAAACCGATAGTGCAAAAGTCATTATGTGGTGGAAATAATCGGTGTTTGAAATGATGTATCAGTGTGACATCGAGAGACCGATGTGGAAAAGAAAAGAACGGTGAGTGCAGATGAAGGGTCAGGTGCATGCGAGAGACCTATTGAAGAGATAAATCGATGTCACCGATAAAAAATATGATACACCGATAGAAGTAAAACAATAAAAAAAGATAATCGGTGTGCACTGTGAAACTGATAGGAGGATTTGATCGGTGAGTCAACGACTCACCCAAAGAATAATGGAAATATATGAGGCAACTGTGAAGCTCCGATAGATAAAAAAGATCAGTGACAATAATTCAATGATAGTTTAAAATAAAAAACAATCGTTTAGTGTGTGAGACACCGATAAAAGAAGAAAAGCATCGGTGCATCACAACAAATAATAAGATACTGATATAATAAAAATAAAAAATGATTCAATGATAATTAAAATAATAATAAGTTATCGATGTGATGTGAAACCGATGATGGTTTGGGGTATCAATGATTCAGTGACTCACAAATATTTGAAAATAAAATCAAATGTCACCGATGAAATGGGAGAATGAAACTGATGCGAAGTGATTGGTGAGTCATGACTCACTAATAGTTATAAAAAACATTAGTGTGACAAGGGATCAGTGAGTCGGAACATCGGTGTGACACGACATCTGCGTGTCGACTCACCGATAAAAAAACTGAAATGTTAACAGTGAAAATTAATTTAAAAATATAATAAAAAAGAATCAAACATTAATTAATTAACACAAAATATAAATTATCTAAATTTTTTAAGATTAACTAAATAACTGTAAGTAAAATATAATGTAATTATTTAGAAAACTAAAAAAATAAAAGTGACTTAATTATTAACTAAAAATATAAATAATAAAATTAATTGTTTAAATATTTAAATAAAATCAAAAAACATACAAATAATTAACCACACACATGAAGTTAAAATATTTACTATATATTTTGAACAACTAAATTAATAAATTAAAATGTAATAATGAAAACAGAAAATTGAAAAAATATTATTTTATTAAACTTAAAATTAAATTGTTAACTAATATATTTTGCAGAATAATTAGACCAGTTAATACATAATGTTAATTAATTTTATTAAATATAAATTAAAGAGTAAATATTTAAATTAAAAACGAAATTAGATTAATGAAAATAAAAATGAACAATTTATTAATTAATAAACATTTAAAATTGTAAATATGTTAACCAGATTATAGTAATTAAACTAAAAAGTATGTTAATATAATAAGAATAATTAGAGAGACTTAATTAATAATTTAAAGGGATAAAAAACATATTTAATTATAAAAATTGATTAATTAATATTTGTTGTGATATAAATAAAAAGTGCCATTATTTATTAAAAATGACAAAATATATAATTAAATTGTTATAAAATAAATATAAGATGTTGAAAAACAATGTTAAAATAGAGCCACATCAAATCCCCCCCCCCACATAAGTACTTTTTGTCCTAAAAAATTTCCATGTTTAATGATCTTTGAAAAATATTAAAGTTCTTATTTTATAACTCAAAATGTAACATGTCCACCCATTTGAAAACAGAGGGCATAAAACTTTGTTTAGGATTAAGAAAAGAAATTTTCAAATTAGGTTTTACCTAGAACAAATACTCAAGGGTAATCAAGAAATCAATGAATCATCTATCAAGGAAGGTGTCATGCCTCAAATGTGCACCTAATTAATGATTTATTATAATCTAGATTCATGTTCTAAATCCAAAAATGACAAGAGGTAAAATATCAATTGAATTAATATCTTAACCAAGGAACTTTTCACTTTTATTTTTCACCTAGGTTCCCAGAATAAATATAATTTTGGGAATCACCTTATTGATACAACCTAAATGGTTTCCATATAAACCAATTTTCCCCTTCTTCATTTGGTGTTCATCATTCCCCTCACCATAATGAACTCATTTTTGACCCTAGACACTTTATTTAATTTTTTCCAAGACATGTATCATTGTGTTGAGAACTGTGCATAAGAACTTATTCAATGTGAAAAGAGGGTTTATAGTAAACAGAAATGCACCCAGCATCTAGGGTCTAAGAAACCCACCATGGGATCCCAGATGCCCAAAATACACCAGTTTCAGAATTTTTATATAAAAATCATTTCCATTGGCTCATTAAGATGATTTCATTTTATAATTAAAAGATGAATGAGGCCCCTAAGATCAATTCAAACTTCATGTTCCAAGGGCTATGATCATAATTCCACAAACATGTAACCCAAATCACTTTTGGAAGATGGTCCCTAACCCATGATATCAATTCAATTTATAAGTAAAAATACCTCATAAATCTTCCATTATAATAAATTTTAGAGTCATTACACAACTTAACTACCCATGAAATACTGTCCATAGGCAACTCATCTGAGTACAGTGCAATGCCTAAAATTATGCATGAAATTTGAAAAAATTAAACAATTTCTAACAAAAAAAATATTTAATTTTCAGTGGGAATTGATGGTTTCGCATTAAAGATCAATTTATCATACTCAAGAATTGACCTCATCCCCCACACTTAAAACCCAACTTTTTCACCAAAGTTGAATTGTAAATATGGAAAATAACAATTTGACATTTAATAGTTCAAAAAAGATTTTCAATTTAATACATGAAATACAAGTAAAAAGGGTATCTTTGATGTTCAAAATTATTATTTTCCACAATCTTTAATTTCCATCTAGTTCAAAAGAAAATAAATGAATTTACATTTCTGTCCAATGAATAATTTCAATATATCTCAAAAGAAACATGGGATCCATAAGTGCACTGAGTATAAGGTGTAAACATTTTAACAGATTGAGTTCAATAATATGTTCAATATAGCAGAAAAATGAATGCTAGAACACCCAAATCTAAATAAGATTTATTACAAAAAAATTCAGCAGCATGTACCCCCATCCCCCCACAATTTAGTTCAAGTAGTGAGAAGATTTTAATAACAATGATATTCAGTATTCAGTAGTGAAATACATGAATAATTTTTAAACATATGAAGAATTTTTTATTTCAATAGCAAGAAATTCAGTAGAATTTCCAACAAATGTGTAGCTGACATTCTAAAACAATAATATTTTTAAAGGTAACAGTCATTGTCTAAACAATATTAATAGTCATGAATTAGCAGTGAATTTCATTAGAGTTAACAAGGAGCATATAAATGAATGAAAACTATAGAATATAATACTTCCCTGAATATGTTTATTATTCGTCCCCAACTCGGTAGTTCCACTACCTTAATGACAAAAAAAAGCTTCTTGATAACTATGAAATATAACAAAGAGTCCATGAACAAACAGTAACAAGAATTTCACAAAAAAAGAGCACAGAAGCAGCACATTAATCAAGGTTAAAAAGAAAAAACATAAAGACAAAAATAATCATGGGTTTCCTCCC
The DNA here is from genome assembly GCA_963277665.1 of Viscum album. Classification (NCBI taxonomy): domain Eukaryota; kingdom Viridiplantae; phylum Streptophyta; class Magnoliopsida; order Santalales; family Viscaceae; genus Viscum; species Viscum album. The sequence goes on along the minus strand of OY728128.1, from coordinate 405,819,979 downwards.
AAGCAGTGTAATGTTTTAATTTCTTCATCCAGACTTTATTTAAAATCAATTTTCAAGCATAGTTAAGGAATCCAAGCCCATTTTTGGTCCCTCAAAATACAACTTCACTCTCTTCCCATTAACTAACATGGGTTTGTTTTCTTGACCTACAATTTATACAGCTCCATTATTTAGCACTATCAGTATAGTAAATGGTTTAGACAACTTGGACTTAAGTTTTTAGAGAAAAAGTATGATCCTAGAGTTAAAATGGAGGACCTTCTATCCGGGTTTGAATTATTTGGTTTTCATAATCTAATCATGAAGGATTTTAATCATTTATTTATAAATCCATAAATTATCGTACCTCCATCTTTTAATCACATCCAACTAAGTTAGTTCAAGTAATCTCCTCTAACTGACACTCTTAAAATCAAAGTTCATATCCTTAACTTCCTAATAAGAATTATGTTTCATCTCAGGAGGTAAATGACATCATTTCTCAAACAACAGCCTATAAGGAGACATACATTTTAGGGTTTTGGAATCAGTTATATATTCCTATAAAGCTTTATCCAATTTAAGATACCAGTCGTTCCTACAAGTTGACACAACTTTCTCAAGAATTTCCTTCAATTCACTATTTTAAATTTCCACTTGTCCACTAGACTATAGATGATAAGGAGTACCAGTTTTAAACACCAAGCCATATTTCTCCACCAATGCTTTAAATTTATAGTTTTTAAAATGTCTTCCATTATCAGTGATAAAGTCATTGGCTACTCCAAATCTTGTAATGATGTTATTTTTGAAAAATTTAATTACATAATTGGCTTGATTGATAGAGAGTGTCACTGCCTTAACCCATTTTGAAACATAGTCTACAACAACAAGAATATACTCATTCCAATGAGATGATGGAAATGGACACATGAAATCTAAATCCCATACATCAAAATCTCTACATCCATAATTTTTTTTTGGGGTAACTCATGCTTCCTACCCACATTTCCTAACCATTGATATCTAGCACAGCCAACTAGAAATCTTCTATCATTCTTGAAATTATTAGGCCAAAAGAAACTAGATTGTAAGATTTTTTAGAAGTTCTTTCACCACCATGGTAACCTCCCAAAGGTGAGGAGTGAAAACTCTCTAAGACAGGAAGGTACACATCTCCTAAGGATACCATCATCACATCTCCTAAACATCAATTCATCATCCCATAAATAATATTTAAGTTCATAAATGATTTTATCCCTTTGGTTATTAGATAATGTTTTGGGAAAAAAACATCCTACAAAGAAGTTGGAGAAATCTATAAACCATGTAGATTTCTCATTTGACACAGTAAGAATCATATCATTAAGAAAGAGAGAGTTTATTTCCCTATAATATTCATATTTAGATTCAGTAAGAGGAATCCAAGAAAGGTGGTCAATAATTAAATTTTCATCCCCCTTCTTATCCCTAATCTCTAAACGAAACTATTGTATCAAAATAATCCATTTAATTATCCTAGGTTTGGTTTATCAAGTACTTTAAAGCATAATGATCAGTGAAAACAATGACTTTTGAATCTAACAAATATTATCTAAACTTCTCTAGAACAAATGCAATAGCTAACAATTCTTTTTCAGTAGTGGTGCAATTATTTTGGGCATCGTCTAGCAGTCTGCAATCATAATACACCACATGTAACATCATATCTCTCCTCTATCCAAGGACACCACCTATATCCATATCACTAGCATCACACATAAGTTAAAAAGGTAGTTTCAAATCATGTTCAGCGATAATGGGTTATGTCTTGAGTTTCCCTTTAAGCATATTAAATGATTTCAAACAGTTTTCATCAAAATTGAAAGGTGCATCCTTGACCAACAAATAACATAAATGTTTGGTTATTTAAAAAAAAATTATGTATCTCCGATATGAACCAGCATTCCATATGAAACTTCTAACACATTTTAAATTTTTAGGAGGTGGGAGTTTTTGAATAGCATAAATCATAGTAGTATCAACTTTGATACCTTTTTTAGACACCTTATTCCCACGAACTAAATGTTCCCTGACCATGAATTGACACTTCTCTCAATTAATAAAAATATTGGTTTCAATGCATATTTCTAAGACTAAATCAATATTTCCAATACTTGTTTCAAAATTACTACCCAAAATGGAAAATTATTCCATAAAAACATCAATGATAATCTCAATCATATCTAAAAATATATCCATCATACACCTTTGATGTGTGGTTGGAGGCACACAAAACCCACAGGGAATCTTTCTATAATAAAATGTCCAAAAGGGCCATGCGAATGTGGTTTTTTGTGATCCTATGGAGCAACAGGAATCTGGTTGTAACCACAATACCCATCAAAGAAATAGAAAAACACATTGCTACAAGCCTCTCAAGAATTAGATCCAAGAAGGGAATTGGAAAATGGTCTTTCCTAGTCGATGAATTAAGCATCCTATAATCTATACAGACCCTCCATTTTGTGTCTTTTCTAACATGGATTTATTAATCTATTCAATTCATGACTACAGTGATACCTCCCTTATTGGGAAAAAACTGAACAGGGCTAACTCAAAAACTATCAGAAATGGGATATATCATTCCAGTTTCCAGAAACGTAATCACCTTATATCTCAAAACATCTTTCATGTTTGGATTCAATCTTCTTTGAAACTCTACCCTAGGCTAATGGTCATGCTCCATAGATATTTTATGTATGCAGAATGAGGGACTAATACCCTTGTTATTTTCTATGGTCTAGCTTAGAGAATATTAAAACATTTTCAAAAAATTCAACAATATTTCCTCTTGGTTTTAATTATTCTATAAAGAAATTATAATATGCAAAGTAGAATTATCACCCAAAAATAAATATTCAAGATGTGCATGGATTGGGTTTAGTTCAATAGTAGGTGGTTCTACACTAGAAAGAATACTCTTAGGCCAAATAGGTCAAAGATCTTAAAAATATCTTTTTTAAAGAGTATTGAAAGATGAAAGATTTTCAATTTCACAATAATATTCATAAATAATTGTGTTGTTGTCTAAAGTGGGCCGCATACTATTCAGACATTCTAGATAAGAATTCAAAAAATTTATCAAAACATAATCTTCTATTTGTTTCAAAAATTGCCTATAAACATCATCAAAGTATTCAACAAGATTTGTGTTAACAAAAACACCCTAAAATTAACTCTAAATGATCTAAAGTTCAGAAACAGAGGACCCTTCAATAGCAGAAACTAAATAGTTGTCCAGTTCATGAAAATTATCCAGATTTAGTATTCGAACAGAATTTTCAATTTCTAAAACATAATTAGAAGGATTTCAATCTTATAAATTTTTATCTGCAGTATAGAATTGATTTTTAGATTCATCAAATTTTCTAATCGATGTCTCATCCTTTATGGACTCTACCATTGAACAGTTTTCATAAAAAGTTAGTCCTTTAACATTATTAGACACATTGAACTCTTCCTGTTGTTCTATAATTTTAGAAATTAATTGACACTTTGAAACATTAATAAAAGCACCACCTATGGCCAAGAAGGGCCTAATTAAGATGATGGTAACCTTTTGATCACACTCCATGTCCAAGACAAAAAAGTCTGCAGGTAAAAATAGCTTCCCAACCCCAATTGTAAAATCATCTATCCTACCCACAGGATGAGTGAACAATCTATCAGCTAACTGTAGTTTGATTGTGGTGGGTGGAAGGTCACCCAACCTCAACAATTGAAATATTGATTAATATAGAAAATTAATACAAGAACCCAGATCACAAAAATAGTTAAGATGATCAAAATTTTATAAGGTACAAGGTATGAAAATTCTACCTGGGTCTTTTCAGTTTAGGTGGGATTTTCTTTTGGAGTAAAGCACTACACTGTTTAGTGAGGCTTTAAGTAGAAAATTATTATAGGGTCTTCTTGTTTGAAACATTTTTCTAATATATTTCATGTAATATTGGTTTTAGAATAAGACATGAATGAATGGAATGTTTACTTGTTTTTTGGAAAGAAGACCAATGAACTGAAGAAGTTTAGCCCTTATGTTACTTTGTGGTTTCATATTCATAGGGAAATGGATGGGTGAAGATAATTTTTTAAGGAGAGTGGGTATATCCCTCACCACTTAATCAAAATTTTCTTTTACTTTATTCTTTTGTTTTTTAGATGAATTTTCAGATTGATTTTTAGATGAAAAATTATGATTTTCATCATTTTTATGATTTTTTGTGAATTTCTAATATGTGTAAAAAGCAAATTATTATTACCAGATTGAAGAATATTTTTATTTTGGGATTTTTCATGGTATTTTTGAGCAACATATTGAGTATTAATCCCACTTATAGTGACAAAATCCGTTTAATTATATCTACGGTTAAGCTTAGTGGTACTAGGAAGTCTACCTTTTTTCCTAGATGAAAAATCCCTAGCAATTTGTCCATGTTGAGTATCCTTATTTTTCATTATCACATTAGTTTGAATTTTATCCCATTTATATTAATTTTGATGTTTGGTTAAGTGAGTCATGTATCTTTCCTATTGAGAGTTAATTTTATTCAAGATTATGTTATGCTTAGAAGACATTTGATTATCATTATTTCCTTGTGCATTTGAAGACTCGCCCATTTGTTGCGTTTTAAAGTTTGGTCTTGGTTGATTATGATAGTTAGGGGTAGTAGATTGTTTAATTTTCCCTTGGCCATTCTAGTATCGATTTGGATGGATACTATATCCTTGATTATAATTGTATGAAAATGGATCTTCTTTAAGAAAAATTCTATAACCATAATTAACAATTTTTTATTTCTCTTGTTGTTGGGATGGAATATCAAAATTGGGACAAAAGTTTTCAGTCTTCCCAAAAATAACACACTAGACACACTATTCCCCAAAAGATTGATTAGTGTTTCGTCATCCAAGATAGTTAATATTATTCTTTGAATTCTGGTTCATTTAGGATTGAAGTTAGTTTGTGATTTCATCCAGTCGAGCTTAAGTTTCATTCATTGACCAATGTTAAAATTAACATTTCTATTGAATCTTTTTCCTTCTTTAATTATTATGTTGATAGTTCAGTGAAAAATATTAAAAAAATTCTATGTTCTTAATCATTCTTATCATTGTAACTTCCCCCAACAGCTTGGTCAACTAGATTCTTTCCGTAGGATGGATGCCCTTCATAGAAGGTATCTATGAGAAGGTGAGATGGGATTTGATGATGGGTAAACTACCTAAGAAGATCCCTGAATCTATCCCAATCTTACTGAAAAGCTTATACATCTTCTTGATAAAAACTAGTTATCTTAGTCATCGGTTCACTTTTCCATCTTTGGGGATAAAATTACATAATGAAAAAGGTATACACATGATCCCGGTTTTCAAAAACATTCTCTTCTAGTCTCAGAAACCAGTTCCCAGCATTCCCTTTAAGGCAAAAGGGAAATACTCTCATTCTTAGCTCATTTTATATGTGTCCTAGAAGAGGTAATTTCTGCGCAGTTTTTTTATAAATCTCTAATGAAGGCGAGAGAGTCCTCATTAGACAGTCCATTAAATGTAGGTAGTAGAGAAAAGTGAGATTTTATCAATTCATTGTTTCGGGCTCTAAGAGATTATATAATAGAATATGGATTTCTTGAAACTTTAGGAAGTAGGAATTCACTTATCCTGTACCTTTAATTTTCATCTAAGAGTTATGGATTATTTTGAATGTTGTTATCAGGAACTATATTATCTATGTTTTCCATTTCAGTTTTTTCTTCTTTTTTAGAGCAGGGCGGTGTTTGTCTATTTCTATGTTCAGTGGATCTAGACTAACAGCAAAGTGTATTGTGCTCATACAAAGTGTATTAACATTTCAAGTAGCACAATAATAGAACTAAATAAGAACACAATCAATATAGAAAATAGTTGAAATTCAGTATAAAATGAAGCAGATTATTATAGTTTCCAATTTTTTCATTTTTTTTAGATTTTTATATGAACTTTTTTTGAGTTTTTTTAAATGAAATGGCTTGTAACATCCCCAGAAATGCCACCAAAATCATGACCTGAAATTTTGTTGAAGTCTATCAATGTTTAAAATTTTTAAACCTACTAACTAAAATATATGTCGAAAGTAGAGTTAAACTCACAGGGATGGAAATTCTGACCACTATTCCCTTAAAACCATCAAAAACTCCACTTTTGTTTTCAGTGTAGTGGATACTATATTTTTTTTTTACTTTTTTACTTTTTCTCTTGTGAGATTTTTATGTAATAATGGAACTACACTTTTTTGTGTTTTTGATCTAAACTAAGATGAAATAAAGAACAAATCAAAAGTTCTGAACAGCAGAAATATAGAACGATGATAAATGAGCTATCCATGTAAATGTCCACTGAAAAACATCCATTATACTGGGATTAAAAGGATTCTTATTCACTTATAGTCGCTACAATGAACCACTAAAAGAGGAAATGACTCAACACCTTCATTAGGAGTTAATTCATACAGTTAATCAATCATTAAATTTTCCACTCTGAGATAAATCAACTACAAAAAATTGTTTAAAAAGACTACAGAACTACTATCCTTAAGTTCTGAAATTTACTAAATTCATTCAATTTTGGAAGATGTATCCAAAATCAATCTATATAAATGATTGTATAATTAGAAATAATGTACTAGGGGTATGATGAAGTTGAATGAATTTATAACTTATCTCAACAATCATTTCTGGATACATTGAATTGAGGAAATGAAAACTAAGTAAGATACCAGTAAAATTTTGTAATTCCCCAAACTCGATGCTTTAGCCAACTATCATGTTCATTAACAATACAGAAAAAAGACACATTCTACATCAGAGCATAAAACATTAAAAAATGAGGGATGGAGAACTCCCTGATCAGGTGCTCTTCTCTCGGTCTCCGTCAACTCCAAGGTTGTCCATCAGATCTCTCTGCTTTGATGAAAGTGAAGTTTTTGCCAGTGAATCAGTATCTCCCTAATCAAATGAATGTCTCTCTATATATACCTATCTATTCTTCTTGCTCTGCTTTTTTTAATCAACTTTCATCTACTGCATGTCACCCCTTGTTTTTCACCGACTTAAAATTTACTTCCGTTGTACATCACAAAAGTGCACTTTTTTCATGAATGGAATATCCCCTATTAACTAGCTCCAGATAAGTTAGTTGGAAGAACTTGGACGTGTTTTTTACACTTCAATGAACCTGCATAAGAAAAAAAAACAAATCAATTTAAACACGTAGGAAATAAAGAATTATAATATAAGAATATGGTTTATTAAAAAAATTAAAATAATTAATAATCTTTTGAATAATGTTATTAAATAAATTATTTTTTAGTATTACTAATAAAGAGTATTTATATTTTTGAAAATAAAATGACATGAATTAATGTAATAATAATATTTAATTATATATTTAAATATTAAATTTATTAAATTGGTAAATGAAAAATAAATTAATCTTCATGAACAATTAAATTTCAAAATTTTAGTTAATTATTAATTATAAAATATTATTATTATTCAATAAAGTAATTCAATTATTTAATTTATTATATTAATTAAATAAATATTTTAGTTGAAAAACGATGTTTATTAGTTATTTAAATTAAATGGATTTACATAAATTTAAAAGTTGTTAAAATTTTAGTTCTAAATATTATATTAATTAGTTATGTTTATAATAAATTATTATGATTAATGTTAATTTTAATTATTATTTTTACTATTATTCTAAAAATTAAATTATTTACAATTAATTAGAATGTTTTTTTAAATTTTATTCATAAATTAATATTATTAATTGTTTTATTTTATTAACTAACTTAATTATTTAATAATTCCTTCATATGAAGAATTTATTTATTTTAATTAAATTTAGAGGTTAATATTAATTAGTTAAGTTTAATTAAAGATAATTAAAAAAATATGTTTGATTATCATTTGTTTATTATAAATTTTTAATTATAAGAGTTTATTATTTTTAGTTTAGTAATTAATTATTTTAATTAACTAATTTAGATTTTTTTTAATTAATTAATATTTTATTTATTCATTATATTTTTCTTCCTTTCCCTACACCCCCCACCCCCAATTCCTTCTTCACAGCGCTGCTACAGGGGAGGGTAGTGTTCGGCTTCCATCTCCTCTAATCTCGCAGCAGCATAGCCTCCTAGTTCACCCGGTCCAGCTCCAACATGTATGAAAAAATCTCTACCAAGCGCAGCGTGCACTTTCAGCAGTGGCGCACATCCAACAGGAGCGACAACTCTATTTTTCGGTGACTTCCTCTCGCTTCTGCTTAACAGTGTATAAACCTCCTTTCTCATATAAACCAGCAGCGCATCTCCATGGTTCTAGCGAAAGATCCTCCATGACGACCCACTCAGCATTTAGTACCAGCACTGTGGTCCCTAACGGCGGTAGTTCATGCAGTGCAGGTACTTCCTACAGCACCAACGATTTCACCTCTCTGGTTCGGTGGACCCTCCTGCAACAGTTCATGGAACTATCTCTAGTAGTTGGTAGCTTTATTTGGATCCAATGTGGCCAGCGGTTACCAATGACCCGCATCAGTTTCAATGGTGGAATCCTAGAATGAGAATGGTGGAAAGTATTCATAATTTACAGCAAAGAGTTTTAGATCGTGCATGAAATGTTTCTTGTTTGAAATATGAATCTGATTTGATATTGGTTTGAGTTTTCAATTTTAGAAGTTTGAACGTTGAGAAGCAGGGGATCTTGCAACGGTGAGATGATGAAACCGATGAGGGACCATCGATCGAAGAATAGTTGAATTATTAGTGAGAGAAAATGGAAGTAAAACTAATAGTTTAGGTGTTTGTACGCAGAGGAAATAATCAGTGTTTGAAATGATGTGTCGGTGAGACATCGAGAGACCGATGTGGAAAAGAAAAGAACGGTGAGTATGAATGAAGGGTCTAGTTCAAGCGAGAGACTGATAGAAGAGATAAATCGATCTCACGGATAAAAAAACGAGACACTAATAGAAGTAAAATAATAAAAATATGGTAATCAGTGTGTGTTGTGAAACTGATAGGAGGATTGGATCAGTGAGTCAATGACTCACCGAAAGATGAATGGAAACATATGAGGCAATGGTGAAGCACCGATAGATAAAAAAGTTTAGTGAAAATAAGTCACCGATAGTTTAAAATAAAAAAGTATCAGTGAGTGGTGAGGCACCGATAAAAGAAGAAAAGGATCGTTGCATCATGAAAAATAATAAGAAATCGATTGAAGAAAAATAAAAAATGAGTCACCGATAATTAAAATAATAATAAATAATTGGTGTGACAAGAAACCGATGGTGATTTGGGGTATCACTGAGTCTGAGACTCACTGATAGTAGAAAATAAAATCATAACTCACCGACGAAATGAGAGACCGAAACTGATATGAAGTGATCGGTGAGTCATGACTCACCAATACATATAAAAATACTTTGGTGTGACAAGGGATCATTGAGTCGCAACATCAGTGTGACATGACAACGGTGCGTCGACTCACCAAAAAAACAAATTGAAACATTAACAATAATAAATAATTAAAAACAATTAATAAAAAAAATAAAGCATTAATTAATTAACACAAAAGAGAAATTATCTAAATTGTTTATGATTAGCTAATAAACTATTACTATGATCTAACTAAATTATTTACCAATCTAAAAAATAATGGTGACTTAATTATTAACTATAAATATAAATATTAAAATTAATTGTTTAAATGTCTAAATAAAATCAAAACATATAAAAATAATTAACAGCACACATGAAGTTAAAATAATAACAAAATATTTTTAAAAACTAAAATAATTAATTAAAATGGAATAATGAAAAATTAAAATTAAAAACACATTATTTTACTGAACATAAATTTAAATTGTTAAATAATTTATTTAATAGAATAATTAGACCAGTTAATATATAATGTTAATTAATTTTAATAAATCGCAATTAAAGAGTAAATTTTAAAATTAAAAACTAAATTAGATTAATGAAAATAACAATGAAAAATTAATTAATTAACAAACATTTAAAATTGTAAATATGTTAACTAGATTATAGTTATTAAACTAAAAAGTAAGTTAATATAATTAGAATAATTAGAGTGACTAAATTTACAATTTAAAAGACTATAAACACAAATTTAATTATAAGAATGATTAATTAATATATCTAGTGATAAATACCCAAAATTTTCATTATGTATTAAAAATTGTCAAAATAAATACATAAATTGTAAAAAATTAAATAAAAGATGTGCAAAAACTATGTAAATATAGAGCCAAATTTGTGTTATTCACTTTTGTAGGCTCGGATCCGCATCAAAATCCAATCTAATGAAAATATCTAGAAAAGATATATCTCCCTAATCGATTTGATCTGTCTGTCACCATCGTCATTGCACCTCTATTGTTCTTTCATGTGGTTGGATCATCGATCTTGGATTATTGTGCTATGAATTGAAGGCGCAAAAATTTCTCCTTCATAGATGATGACGAATACAAAGAACACAGAGAAGAAATGGTGGAGAAAAAAACAATGAACACCCTATGGAATGAAACTTGGTCATTGTTTTCTCTAGCCTCGACCCATTTAATAAGAATGAAGAACAAATATTTATGAAATATCAAATATTATATGTTCGGTTTTTAAACTCAGCAAAGTAACCATCCAACAATAATGACTAAAGTGCACATCAACCTCTTCATTGGTTGGTCCAGATTCATCATTTAATTTATGAATGGGGAACAAATCAACAAGAAGAAAATTTATGCCTAGAGTTTAGAATGATTGCTGATGATGGTCATAGTTGAATCATCATTCATTGATCCATCACTCTTTGATCCATGTTATGATCTCTAATCCATCATCTCTTATCCTTAATCTATAATATTTTTTTGAGAGAGTTTCTCATTGGATTTTCATATGAATTATAGGGGACAACATGCACGTACCCAAGTGGTAAGGGTTCCTTCTTGGCATCCAAGAGACCTGGGTTCAAAACCGGGTGGAGGCAAATTTATAGGGTACTGTAGCAGTCTCTATAGAATTACTATACCAGGCACTGTAGCAGTTACTATTCAGTATTGTAGCAGCCAGAACTATTCACCTGATTTGGGCCTTCAGGTCACTGCTTTGAGCCTACGGGTCTCCAGGTCCTTTGGGTCATCAAAGGCCTTCGAGCCACTAGGCCTTCAGGTCACCTAGACCATGGAGTAGCCCAGTTCACACAGAACATGCCCAATAAGAGGATCAAGAGCAATAGGAGTAGTATCCACTAGATGTAGAGCTAACCATATGGGAAGAATGAGAGGGTATGGCAGCTGCCATCGAGACCAGGCACCGTGTAGCATTATACGGGTCAATGCTAGCGGATCATCAATGCAAGGTGGGGAGCTTGGTGATCAATGACGTAGAAATCTAGGGAGGGGTAGTTCAGGTGGACTGGGCCTATAGGTTACGTGTTAGGCATGGTATGCCCTTCGGCCATCGGGTCATGTATTTCATGTTTGTCGGGCATAGTACCTTGGGCCTACGGGTCATGTATGGGTTCCCCTTCAACCCTTAAAAGGGGGATTATACTTAATTAAATAAAAAATAAGGCCTTCAGGTCATTCGGCCTCATATGAATTATAGGGTTATGATGATAACACTATACTCATAAAAATAGGTTATAGTTAAAAGAAATCGATACATCATCAAATAAAAAAATGATCAAATATTTTAATAAAAGTTAGGTCTAAAAACTATCTTACACCCTTGATCTGAGTTTTCCAAGGTTAAACCTTTTTTAAGGAAAATTTGTTGTTCAAAAGGAAAGGGTTCCCTTGGATTTCTAATTCAAATACATGTTTAGGAGTAATTCAACTTTTTCATAAAACTCGCTCACACACACTATTAAAAACATAACATTTTTCAACGAACTATCCTAGGAACACAAGGCCTTGGAATCATATGTAGTCTCAATGCCTGGTCTCATAATTTTCCTAATTAATTTATAAAAATAAAATGAGTGAAAATTTGATTCATTACGAATCCCAAAAACATAAGTCATGTGATCCCCATGACTGAACCAATTCAATCAAAACCTGATCTTGGGTGGGGAAGGCACATGAGCGTGGTAATATAGTGTGTGTGGGAACCAATTTCCCATGCAGTACACCATAAATGGATTTCCACTGGCTTTGTGGCATGTGTCCACCAACAACAATGATATACTAAACCATTGAAATTTTGGGGTTAATATGGTGTCTTGGCATTTGTTTTTCAGATTATATATCATGACACTATATTGATGGAATAGATGGTGTAGTGTTCTCCAAATTAATGATCTTGCATTTATAGTGATTAGAATCCTCTTCTTGGATCATGGAGTCTGACTTGGGTATAACTCTTGGTAGACTTCTATCCATTGTGCATCTTTAGAGGTTCTGTCATTTCAAAACCTATCAAATAGGGAAAAAATCAATCCATCAATTAAAAACCTATCATCAAAGTAACAACCTTACAGTATAAGAAAAACCAATCAACTGTGTAAATAACTATTCAATATCGAAAAACGATGAAAAATAATATAGAACTATTTTATGTTATTTCACATCCCATATCATGTAACATATCATTATTAATGTCAAGATACCTTATTATCCATTTCAAAAGGATCCATAAAACTGATTTTATATATCCCAAAATAAACATTCAAACATTATTCAATTTTTGTAAATCTATTGGATGTTACATTCCTAGAAAATCATAATTTAATAGGTAATTATGGTTGATACCACCTACCATTATAACATATTAATGATTTCATGATATTTGTGTGACCATCCTTCAAATTCCTGCATTTTATAAACAAAATATCATAAAAAACAAATCCATATAATTAAACTCCATAATGTAAAATACTAATAAATAATCCTAGTACATTAAGGAAAACACATAAAATATTCAAAAACTCCATAACCTATAATTTTCTTAATATAATTAATCTCCAAATCTATCCTAAAATTGGGAAATCCACAATATAATTCATTGAAAAACTATTTTCAATAAATAAGAAATTAAAAAATAAATTCAACATAAATAATCCCCCTCTAATGATTAAATAATAACGCCCTATACCTCGATGTGATTTTACTATGTCTTGGTGAATAAAAATTCAAAATAACTAACATATCTAAGAGTAATTTAAGGATAATTAAGAAGAAGAATGTTGGAGGATTAGGGGGATGAGTTTACCTTTTACCAAGGAGTGAATTATTTTTGAACACCATAGATAATGTTAGATTGTAGGAAGGATAAAAGAGATTCAATGGGTAGTATTTTTCTTGTATATTATGGTATAAATATATAGAAACAAGAATGAACAGCCATAGGGGGTATAATAAAAGGGAGAAGAAAATACTATACTATACATTTGCAAAAAATATTTTTAGATATCTTTATGTACCTCATGAGGTCCTTGTGTCCACTCCATAGTATCCAAGTGGGTAATATCACATTATATTGATAACTGGTTACCCTATAAAAGTTTACTGGGCACCCAGTGGAAACTAAGGGTTTCCACCTTATAATTTTATACAACACACCTAAAACATATACTCATTCATTTTTTAACTCTCTCACCATCACAAAAAAAATTCAAACTTCCAAGGATATAAAAACTGATTAACCTCTTAGTATAATCTTAAATAAAATCTTCTCTATGTTCTCACAATCAATTTTATTGATTAATAATCTAAAATAATATTTAAATCATTAAATTTGGACAAGGGTCAATAAAACATTCATAGAATATCACCTTTCATCATTAAAAAGTAACCATCCACAAACCCAAAATTACCAACCACTCACAATCATCAATTCTACATTATATTTTAATTTCTAAATATTCATACTATTATTATAATGGAAAACTCTTCAAACAAAAACATAAAAAAGTAAATAAAATGTTTGGACGACTAAGAATACATTCAAAAAAAAACAATATCTTCCAAAATAATGATGATGATCCTTCTAATATAATTATTGTTATCATCATCATAAGAATCCCAAAGGCTCTTCTATTTTATGTTCTATCACTATATTTGTAAACATATCAAATATTTTCATTAATAAAATTATTTTTTACATAGTGTTTTGTCTTAATCCAAAAAAAAATCATTATAAATTAATTTAATAACCCTCTAATTTCTCAAACCCAACAATCAAAATTTATTATAATAAGGTTACATAAAATAGTTATATATATAAACATGAAACTAGATACATTTGATATATTAAAACCATTATAGTCTAATATGACATCTAAAACATCATCCACATTTCAATATCCTATTTTTGTAAACCAACTTCCTTAATATATTGCGAAACAAAAAAAATATACAAAAAGGAAAACATATTTAAAAAATTTCTATTCTTTAAAAGAAAACCATGAAAACCGATTTTTTTTACTTTTTAAAAATAAAAAAGGATATAAAAAACACAAGGATAAGAATTTCAAAAAATTCATAATTGTACAACACCAAATTTAAAGAAAATTATCTATAACAAATGAAAAACAATAAAATGTATTTAATTAATTATGGAATACCTAATAAGGTTTTTGAGAAGACACTAATTGATTTATTATTTCTTATAATTAATTTTTCTCCACAAAATGTAACAATAATAGTTAATTAAATGTCCATTCCCTATATAACACTAACTAGTTGGTTTATAGACAAATGAAAAAGTAACTCTGAGTTGGGCTTTATTAACCTTCCTAAGTTACACGTATATATGATACATAACCCAATAACCCATCCATAACTATTTTTCTTCATATAAAAACCAAGGAATCTTTGGAAACAGAGATTTATGAAATATCCTTGAGGTCATGACATGCAAATAGTGTACCCTAGCATCCCAAAACCCTATCTTCTATCAATAATATCCAAAAAAATGCATCATCAATACCACATTTAATAAATCAAACATGATATTTCATAGAAATAATTAATATTCCCACATATCCCAATGGTGTTACATAATTTACAAGATCGTGTGAATAGTGTATAACATCTAATATAATCATTAAGGAATGATTTAATCTCTTTTAGTGATAACATAGATCAATGATAAACCGTTAAAAAATTTATGAATGGCCTATCTGTGTATCAGATGTTCTCTACAATAATAAAATGGTATATATTGAAGAGAGTACATGTTGTACCTATATAATAATATAATTCAGAAATCTATATGTATAAAAAACAAAAATACAAGGTAAAAACCAATAAATAATTTAATAATAGACAAATTATAAATAATAATTTTATATTTATATGGTATATTTCGAACAAACATCATTCCAATTATAGAACCCATGCTTTATTTCCCCACGGAGAATTAGGCAACTAATGAAACACAAAATTCTAGTTATTATACTACGCATCTGAGGAGGTATCTATTATCCTATCTATATGTGAAATGAAATCCTTAAAGTCACATGTCTATTAAGGTTCAAATTAATGGTGTGAGTATGAAGACATGGAAGTATCCTCAAGTATATCTCAACATGTATATATAATTGTCTTATGTAAGTATTTGAATGTAAATTACCAAAAAAACTAATAATAAATTTGAATATTTTATTAAAAATTATATACTGGAAATCCAAGACACAAATTTATTAATATCGTTATAACAATGATTTGAAAATAAAAAAATAATTTACAATCTTGGTTTCTCTTAGATCGTATTCTCTAATATAAAATCATGACTATAAAAACAACAGTATAAAATATAAATAATAAAATCTAGATAATAAATATATTTAAATAAATAAACTAAGGGTAGTTATTTAGGATGTTTGTTTAAACAATTTTAGTGCAGGAAATAGTAAATGTAACGATTGCATCATTCTTTGAAATTATAACCATTGGGTATTATTAGCACTATAAATATATGCATTATAAATAATTAGATTTTATTAATGGTGATGATGATAAAAAATTAATTTATAAGGGATAACTCATTCCATATTTTAATATACGCATCCCTTGTGATGCTCATTTATTAGAGATTAAGAAGGATTTAGCATCACTAGGATTTTTTGTTGACCATCAAAAATAAAAACATAACTAATTGTTCTTTGATAGGAATCATATACAGGACAATTTCATGTTAGTGGAAATAAAAATTGGATCAATATTGTCCATGATATTCCATAAAAGTGTGACCATTTCACACCTTTACATTGTGGATTATTCTGGTGTGATTATGGATTTTGTATCATGGTGTGAAGTAGTAATAAAGAGTAAAATATTTTTTAAATGAAATGGTGTTTAATATAAATCTACATTTTTTAAATACATCACCCTTGATTAATATATATAATTTATATAATTATAGTTTCTAATTTAAAAAATCATTTTATATTTTGAATCAAGATGTAAAATTTTTCTAAGGGGTGAAATTATGTAT
Organism: Viscum album; assembly: GCA_963277665.1. Taxonomy (NCBI): domain Eukaryota; kingdom Viridiplantae; phylum Streptophyta; class Magnoliopsida; order Santalales; family Viscaceae; genus Viscum; species Viscum album. The sequence continues at coordinate 405,803,454 of OY728128.1, read as the reverse complement.
CATTTAGTAAAAATAGAATAATATTGTAGTAAATGTTGAATTATGGAATCTATGATATCATATATGTGTAATCCTAAATCAATTAAACCATGGTATTTTCCTTTGACTAATTTTAACACTTCTTATTATAGTGGAGCATTATGTGAGGTATGGAGCACCTTAGATAATAGAAAAATAAAATATTAAATATTTAATTCCTTGAAATTCCACTCACCACACCTATAAATTTACAGACCAATATATCATTTCTCCCATGTCAAATTTTCTGTTCTTACATCATTAATATCTCTAAGAGTCTCTCACATATCTCTTTCTCCAATCATGAAGGGTTAGTTTTTTATGTAGCATGACTCTAGTCTATGAATCTAAAGAGAGATAAATATCTTATTTATCTCCCTTTTCATTTCCTATTTACTTTTTCAGAATCGTATCCTTTCAAATATCCAATTTCATATTAAAATGTTGATATGGTATCATTTTATATACTACAAGTATGATATTCTATTCTATTGAGACCTTCTTTCTCTGATATTATACTACATTCATATGTTTTTATTATACATAATAATTTATGTAACCATAGAGTTCATTACAAAAAAAATCATTATGTATTCCCTGTATTTGTGGTATTATTAATGTATTATTTATAAGGGGTGGGTTTTTTATAAGAAATAATGAAAGATATATATATATTGGAGACTCTTTTGGGACCTAAGTTTATTAGACTGTATTTTGGAACAATTTCACTCTTTCTATCAACACATGTTGAACAAGAATTCTTTCCGTAATGATATTTTATATCCTTAATGGGATCAAAAAGTGTTTGTTCACTTAACCATGGTTTTTTACATAGAATTTATCAAACAAATATTTGTTTTTTTACAATTCCAAATATTGGTATACAATTTCTAATAATTCATTTATAATCTTAATCTTAACAAGTACTTGATAACTAAAATTCCATATCAACCATGTTATAAGGGTGCTTATTTGAAGATTGTGAGTTCATTTGTATTCCTTATATGCCTTAAGGTAATTGAATAATATATCCTTATAAATACATTTAATAAATAAATCAATTAACATTAATGTATAATTCTTGGTTCTATATTGCAGAATCTTACAAGATGCTCTTAATTGAGAAATTAGGATACGTGTTTATCCATTCAACATTATTCTAAATATTTCATATTCTCATTTAATATATTATTAAATGTATTATAATTTTATATGATGTGAGGGGCCTTGAAATATATATCCCCTCTATGCACTAGTAGGTCTTGTGAGAAAACTAAGACAGTGAAACAATATCATCCATACGCATTATGTATGATTTATTAGAACAAGGACGAAATGATTTGTCCATAAGGTCTGGTATTATATATCTCTATTAATATTCATTATTTAGAGATCATTTCATTTTATAAATATAATTTTTTAACACCCTTTTCATCCATGTATTATGTTATACTTATGAAATCATTTACAATGCATCATTTTTTATCTACTCCTACTATATTTCTTATGTCATTTTTATTACAAGATAGCTTATATTATACTATAACCATTATTGATCTTGTGAGATAACCCTTTATTTACAATTTTTAATTAAATATGAATCAATAATAATACTTTTTGTTATCATATATATCAATAAAATTAAACAAAAATGATTTTTACTAAAATGATGTAATATGTCATGTTGTAATTTAATGTTTTTGTATTTAACTCTTAAAGACTACATAAAAATGATCATCTGTGTTTTTTCCCATGTAATGTAATTACCATGTAGAAATTATTCCACCAGATCTCAGTTACTATATTTTCAAGTGTTATAGTTTGTATTAGAGTATGGTTTAGTAGAATCCTTCTGAACAATATTTATATGAACATTAGTAGAAAAAGTAGATTTTACCTTTATAAAAATTATATAGATTATTATAGAGTTAATTTTATAGTTATAGGATAGTTGTTTAATTTAATAAAATATATATCAGTCATGTTTTATACATTTTTAGCTTATAATATTTTTGATCATGTAATGAAATTTATTTGATAATTACACATTCTAAATGGAATGTAATCGAGAAAAAAAATTAAGTACAATGTGGAGATTCAATAAATAATCTAGATATTGGTGTAAAGTTCAGTAATGAAAAAGAAATATATTATTATTATAAAGAAATTATCATTGGTTATAAAGAAATAATCTTTCCTGTGTTGATAAATAATTTTCCTTTCGATAGTGATCAACATATTTACATCAATTTATGAGTAAAATTCTACATCATTCAGTGGAAACATGAATCCAATAGTGAAAAATTAATGTTTAAATTATCTAGATATAATCTATAAGGACTTAGAGAGTATTAGGAAGGAAAACAGTATCTCATATATGCATCATTTATGAGGTGATGTTGAAAATGGTGGTCTCATATTCAAATCATTAAAAATTTAGAGGATACATAAAACCTAAAGTTGAAGGAATTTAATGTGTTTCATGTGGAAAAATATTTTTCTTAGGAAAAATTTGTTGATATGGAAATAAAATCCATAAATTAATAATAAAAGGAATAAGATACAGTCATTGATAGTGAGGGTATTTTCACAAGTTAATAAAGGTATGTTATGGATTATATATGTATCCCAATATAGAATATTGATCACTTTATTAATTTTTTAAAACCATTTCATCTATGGTCATTAGTCTTTTAAAATTTCTAAAAATATAAATAGAAAATAGAAATTATACTAAAGAGAGAATAATATTTCATACAAAAATCATGGGAAATAATAGAATTCAAAAATGGTTGATCTCCAAGTGGAAATAACTAAAATAAATGAAAATAATCTAAGAGTGGAGTTCTCTATATATATTGATGTGGGATAAAAAACCAAAACGAATTTATCTATGAGATTTATGGTGTGAATTGAATGTGGATTGAATGTTTATCAAACTCATTAGTGAAACAAAAAGATTGAATCAATCAATGGGAAATGTTTTAACTACATCGAGAAGGTATAGTACACAAATCAATGATTTATGTGACAATGGATTTTGCCATATAATAGGCCCTTTAATTGATGTTCCTAGGAAAATAATATTCCACTATGATGGGGGTTTTGAATTAGTGGTTTTATTTTATAATTTCATTAAACCTAAATTAAACCACTATAAATTATTGTAGTTTTTATAAACTCAACATTATTTCTACCCATTACCCACATGTAGTAGTAATAAAAGTAAATAAACCACACATGGTTTTTTAAAACATTTTATTCAATTGTGGGTAATTACTCCTTTATATATTTTATTTCATACTGTGAACTTTATATTCACAATATGATACAATAAAATACAAGTTCTACACCTCTTTAAAATCAAATATTTTCTCCTTAGAAGGAATTTATTCAAGATCCCATAGTTTAAAATGGTAACACAAGAATATAAAAAAGATTAATTTAACTATAAGTTTTGTATTAATGAAATAAGAGATCATACTATGAGCCTTTATGATAATCTATATCTACACAATCTCATGAACATTATTTTAGAGGCTCAATAATTTGGAACTTCAGTATCTAGATCATCAGTTTTCAGTTACACCACATGTAATATCCATGACTTGATTCACTAATAAGTAGCTGAATCTAGTTGGCCACATGGTCTCAAGTGAACTAACTTGTATTTTGGAGGCCTCTAACTAGTAGTTAGGGTCTATGAACATATGATGGGTAGACTATACCCTCATGACCAGAGTGTTGTACAACATTATAATTAAAAATATTAGTAGAAACATAATAAAACATCAACAATGGATGTGAAACATATAGATATAATAAACAAGAAGAATCAGTAGTCAGATTCATATATATAAAATGATAAAAATTTAATGATTCTAAAAATAAATAAAATGGAATATATGGTATCAAGAATCCAATAAAATAAAAGAACAAAATCTATCTCCAAGCATTATTAATCATGTCTTTATCCTTTGCTATTATGCTCTAATGATATGAATAAATCAAGCATCCATGACTAGGCAATTTCTCTTCTCCCAATATGTATCCATGATGTCCTCCCTAGATCCATGTATTGGCCCTGACATGGGGAGAGATAAACTCAACAAACCATCTCTAGAGTTTTCTATAACTATTCTTTGTTAGGTATAAAAACTACAATTATGTTTATTTATAAAAGATAAATCTAGAAAATGAATGATAGATTAAATCAAGTCCATGAATTAAAGTGAAAACTAAGATTTTGATATAAATTGTGAGATATTAATGTAACTACTTATGTCATCATGTTGTGAATATATAAAAAAGTTTAGACATACATGGACCAGTACCCATGGAAAAGACCATGGAATCCTACTCGAGAACAAGGAACTCCTCCATGTTGAAGTAAAATTAGTATAGACCTACATGGGCATGGAACCCAAGGTCATTTTCATGGAATCCTAACATTCAAAGAAATAACTGTTGGGTTCGTAGGTTCCATACCTCAATCCCCCTCCTCGATGCCATATTGGTAATCAATGTCAGTTCCATGCAGAATTACCCATCACAAGCCCCATATAAAATGATTGTTATCAACAAGTAATATAAAAGTTAAAGATGAAATGTTATTGTCCATACCCAATTCCAACCAAACCTAATAAAGGTACATTCCTATATGTCATCTATATCATTAAAATGTCCTTATTTAAACCATTCATTTAATCATTTTGTTTATATTTTATGTACTTCTCAAGAGATAATGAACCCTTCATTATCTCATTTAATTTTTAAGGGATTCTACTAGAAGTCAGCAATCTCATCCACTCCAAATGGGTTGTTTTAGTTTCAGGGTATATGAATGAAGCAACCAAAAAGGTGATTTTTTATGAGGTTGGAAACCTCCAACCAATTCAATATTCTACAAGGGACTCAAATTCATGTTTAATAATTAATATAAGAGATTACTCAATTTTGGGTAAATGCTCAGAAGTTTTTGAATGTGGAAGGAAGGTAAATAATTATTTAATTATGCGACTTTATGTAAAAGTTATAGACCACCTAACTTATGTAATTACATGAACAGTCATATAGTATCGGCGTAAATACCCATTATTTCTTAATGTTATGGATCATATGTTATAAATTTCATTTAAAAGGACCTTATAATTTTTTACATTGGAGTCAAGGATGTCACAATGGTGTTTGAGGTCAGTTTGGAGCCTGGATCCCCAAAACTTTTGATAAAAGATTGGGTTTCATGGTTAGTAGAAATCATTACACCCACATTTTGTGGTCATTACTAACTGTGCAGGGAAAACAGAGGAGTAGTTGAAGCCTCGTGGTTTGTCTACAACTTTGACACTCTAGGCACATGACTATGCAAAAAATGTAGATATTTGACTATGGGGTTTCTCATAGTTTTCACATGGTTAGTGAAACATTGTGTCTTAATTGTTGGTTATTCCTTTAAGTAGTGGCTTCATCATAGTTTGGTTGCACCATTTTCCAAACTGTGCAGCCAAACCGTGTTCCCCCTAATTTGAGGGTGAAAATTATTTTTTCCCCTTAATGACCCTTTTTTCTAGATTTTGTTTTTCTCCTATTCATTAGAGTGGATTGGAATCCCCGCCTTATTTCATGGATCTTCTTATTATCCACCTAAATCAAGGAATTGAGCTATCATTCTCATCCATTTTCCTAATCAATATCCCTCATAAGCAATAGATTCATCTTGGAAGCATCTATAATCCTCTCCCTTCATATTTTAGTTTATCATTATATCAATTGCACTATTTTTGTGAAATCTCTTCTTTCCTATTTTAATGGATTTGTACCATTTCATCAATTTCTTCCAAGAAACATCGAATATGAGGATATAATCAAATTAGAAGACATCAGTGGACCTAAGGTGGGTGGTCTCATCATTTCCCCAAGATTTTTAGTGTTTAATAGATTTATCATTTTTTAGCATTTAATCCTTTTCCATGGATCACCATTTAATTGTGTTCATCATATTATATTTATCTATTCACCATGATATATACACGCTTATACTTATTCAATTTGTGATAATATGTCGACCTCTTTTATGGACACCACTTGTGTGTAACACATTGAATTTCCCAATATGGTTAATTCTTAAATTGCCTTTAATTCCTTCTAATCATTCATCTTTTATAATAAATGGTTTTTAATCTGTTATATAATTATTTATTGAAACCACGTAACCTAATAAGTGATTAAATCATCTTTATAAATGGTTTTTCCCATGTAGGTAATTTCCATTTTACCATGGCACCTCCTAATGTCCTCTTGAGCTTTTAAATTTTAATGCAATGTTTTAGTGAATTAATTTTTTTATTATATGGTAAGTTTTAATAATGATGGTTTTATTTTCATTAAATGAATTTAATAAATTAATTTTAATCACTTATAAAGGGTGGTAAGACCATGACATTTTATTATGATTTATTAAATGCTCATTATTAATTATAATTCCTTTATATAATTGAACTTGGCATTTGAGAAAAATGAAAAATAATGAGTCATTTATTTAATTATAAATAAAATTATTCATCTAATATAGGATTCTTTATGGTGATAATGGTCATGTTTTCCATGATGGTTTCACACTCCCTTACATCAGGTGTTGATTCCGACGTCACACACCACTAACACTATTTGGATGGTGGGCATGACACACCACGTATCTTATTTTGAGTGTCCAAATGATGTCACACTCACCATATCGAGATACGAGAATGTATTTTTTCCTGAATTATGAGATTTAGGGAATGAACCGTATTTCTTGATCTTATAGGCTCATTTAGACTGGTTTTGGAAGACTGAGTTACATCGTGATTTATCCAGCACCTAGTATTCCTTGTATATGGCCACATGCATCCACACACACTTGGTTTATATAGGTAGATGTAATAAAAAACTATACTATATATATATATATATATATTACTATATATATAATTACTCAATGGACTCTCTTTTTAGCCATGAGGTGAAGCCGGTAAAGCCGCCCAGTGTCCTAGTAGAACCTGAGTGGGCTTTGTAAATATTTCATCACTTGTTTTTTATTATATTTATAGGTTAACACTATTTAGCTATGATCACCACTTGGATTACATATAGATATCATTGGTGGTGCCCTATTGGTATGTTATCTCTTACCCTACTTGGGTTGCCATCGATACCTTGGATTATTATTTTCCTATAGGTGAGGATAAGAGTAAGTTCCCTACTACTGAGTTTTGATATTCTTTACGAATAGTTGGAGCGTAGGAACAGAGGATAGAGCTCATGCACTAGATTCAATTATAGAAGCCTTTTATCCATTTTTCCTTTTTTATATCATGATTTAATCTACATATGCCATGTTCCCATTTTTTACATTATTATATATATTTGAAACATCGCTATAGATTTTAAATGTTATTCAGTTGTTCAATTGTTTACTCCTCTGTTGTTTATTTGTTATGTATAATTATATATGCATAAATTCTTTAATATGTATTGTTTCTCCCACTATACCACTCAAATATCAGGGTATATTCTCTCAATTATACCACCCCTTACACCCTCTCTACTAGTCTCTATCCTCAGTATATAGGAAGGCATGATTGATGCCATGAAACCTATCGGCACAAGGAACTGGTTATGTAGATACTAGGTCAGGACATTATAAAGTGGTATCAGGTCTGTTTTACCTTTTTAATACAATTTGGTAAGTAGAGAGGATACTGGGAGTTAATAGAATTTTGAAATGATCTTGTTCCTTTGAATAGTTATCCCGTGTATAGGGGGATCCCAACATACCTAGGATGGGAAATTGTATTTGTCGATTATGCCATTAATGGTTGATACACTTCACCATTGGGTGATGTAATTTTTTATGGTGTTATTATTATTCGTATAATTGAAATTATATTACATTACCATGGCTATTTGGAATGAGGGATTTTAATTACATGAGTCATTATAGGCATAATAGGACTAATATTTCGTGCATTTTTTATATGTCACATCTACTTTCAGCATAAATTGTCCTATTTTATATTGTTAGGGCCTTAATTTTCTATGGAATTTTATTTCTGTTCTTTTTAATATTGTAAATAATAATATAAACATAATGTACCTTCCATAACCTAAAAGTGTTTAACTTCATAGGTTATAATGGACTTCTAATGTAGTTAATTATGGTATTTTGAGCCATAGACCATTGGTTGCATGGGATTGACCCTGTTATGGTGTGTCATATTTATATTTCATGTTTTGGTTTATAAGGAGTATGTGCCCTTATGGATCCAAAATTGCAATCCATCTAATTCAACCATTTAAAGATATTTAAATATTTTATTTATCAATAAATTAAAATTCATATGAATTTTAAAGTTAAACTATCCATATTATATATATATATATATATATATGAAACAGAGACATAGACCAGTACCCTACCTAGGTAGTGGGTAGTGGGGTATATATTACATTCATATGGACGTTATGGTCACTTCCACCTCCTAGACCTAGATTTTTAAGTAGGCAAAGAGGAATGATCATTTCAATAGAAAGGCTATGTACATATCCTATTAACTCTATGAAATATTTTCAACTGATAATGTCTATTATAAGGTGTAAATTTTTCATTATAGTTTCATGCTTTTAGGACATCCTCCAGTTGTACACCCTGATGGTGGAGAAATCCATACACCTGAGGGGGAAGGCCTTAAGCTGTTAGTGATTTCTCCTATAGTGCAACCTGTGGTACCTATTCCTATTCTTGATATGGGAACTCACACCTACTTCTGAGAGTGATTTCTGATTATATTAAAGATTATGAATGTTGTTTTTCATGATTCCTCGAGTTTACCAGAGTTGACTTGGGAGTTCCCGTAGAATCATCTAACAACCATTTTAGGGGTTGACAGTCCATATAATGCTGAGTTGATTCTTGATGTTATCTTTTATATATTCGGGAATATGGTGATGCCTCTAGAGAAGAGGGTCAATATATCATCTTATATGAAATGTGATTCTACCAAAAAGTGGTGGGATGTTATTACCTAGGTACATAAGCATAGAGATATGGTTTGGGAGGATTTACATGTGATATGCTATGATTATTAGATTCCCCAGACACTAAGGGATTATATAGCTAGTGAATTCATGAACCTATAGTAGGGAATCTTGTTTGTTATAGAATATTATGCTTGATTTTTTAAGATAAAGTTGTTCTCCCCTACTCTAGCGGGTGAAAATCTAATGAAAGCCAGATGATTTGAGGGGGGTCAGGTATATGCCATCTAATCACATATCAAGATATTTTTGTTTATGACAATATCATAGATAGTTAACCAATATCTTTTTATAGAGTCAAAATTGAGGGAGTCTTACGGTGAGAGTCAGTGAAGATCGAAAACAATATATATTAGTGTTCCTTCTTCTAGGTGAAATAGAACTTTTGAGTTTTCTTGTGGAGAATGTTGCAGTCTGGCTCCTCATGCTGAATGATTTCAGATATGTCACCAGTGTAGGAAGCTAAGGCACACAAAACCTCAGTTCTTAAGAGATCTGATGCAATGTAGAGGATGTGGAATGATGGTCCATATTTAGAGATTCTCTGGAAAATTCCCATCAGTGCCTTGCAAGCAGGGATCTCCACCTTCCCCTTGTTCTAATGAGGGTCTATTATGATCATGCTTGGAAGGTATTTGCAACACCATCAGCTAATCAGGCCATGGTTGTGATCATGGTTGAAGTAGTCAGACTCATGATTCATAACATCAGTAGAGCAGGCTTACTCAGGGCAGTCAGGTTGTGACTCAGGGAAGTGGTACAAGACAATTACATGTAGTCCAACCAATGCTAGAGCAGCAGAGCACTGGACCTTCTACTATATGACATACTATTTCATTATCCACTAATTTACTTTCTGCATAATTTAACACAATACTGTCTCAATAGTTCATATGTTTGGAAATTACGGAAATTCTAGGCCATATTATTGAACACTTCTATGGCTTTATGATGCTAGATATCCTGTTAGGTATCAAATCTATGTTTTTCTCCATTATAATGATTTTAGAATTGAAATAAGAAAAATAAATTTTCATGTGGAATCTATTCAACCTTTCCATGATGATATTTTATGAAATCAGTCAGTTGGATTGGATATTTTCTTAGCCCACATTAACTGCTATAATTAAAGGGTTACTTTTACATCACTTGAGGGAAGTAGTCACATGCTTGATGGAGAATGTTATATGCAATATATTTTATATAGACCTGAGAAGTAGTGGTTAAGTAATGTGAAAACATAGATTATCAGTCTTTTTATAGACTTCCAGGGGTTATGACCCAATGTTTTCCCTCCTATACTGGAGCGTTTCATGGATGTATTTCCTGATGACTTCTCTAGTCTACCTATAGTGCGAGTGGTATAATTTATTGTTGATCTTATTCTAGAATTATCACCAATGACCATTTCTCCTTATATAATCGCACTAATGGATCTTTCGAAGCAAAATAAATAGTTTTAGGATCTGTAGGAAAATGACCATATATTCCTCATCAGATATCCTTAGGTTTCACCTATCCCTTTCACCAATATGGGAGATGGTACCCTTAGGATTTTCCTAGATTACCATCGATTGAACCGTATCATGGTAAAGAATTTATATTCATTTCCTTGAATATATGACATGTTTAATTATCTCTAAGGATAAAGAGTATTTTCAATGACATATATAACATAGGGATATCATCAGGTTCATATCATGTCATCATACATACCTCTATATGCTTTTAATAGTAGTTATGTTCTATACAAGAACCTGGTCATGTTTTTCGATATCATAAACACACCTACCATTTTCATAGATATAATAAATCAGGTTTTATATACATCTAGATTCATTCAAGGTTATCTTTTTTGATGATATCTTGGTGTACTCATGCTCTAGTCACTACCCTATAAACCATCATTAGGTTTTGTTGAATATACTATGAGATCATTAGATCAATAATAATCTTAGTAAATTCAACTATTGTTTCCACATATTATACTTCTAGGGTCGCATTATCTAAAAGTCAAGAATTTTAGTTGACCTAGAGAATGTGAGAGTTGTAGTTTAACATGAATATCCCAATAAAGTATTTGAGATAATACGTTTTTTGGGGATATCTAGATATTATAGATTCCTCATCTAGTATTTATCATATACTAGAATACCAATTATGGTCAGGACAAATAATGGTTTGAAATTCATATTTTTATAAGCTTATGATCCATCCATTCAGGAGTTGATGGTTTCTTTAAATTTAGCACCAATTATGAGTCTTCTAAAGCTAGGAAGGATTTTTACTATATATTGTGATGAATCAGTATTAGGATGGTATATGTTATGATGTGTCATGATCTAGTCATCACAGATAGGTCTTATCACTTGAGGACTCATGAGAAAAATTAACCAACACACAACCTCGATCATGATTTTGTAGTTCATGTCCTATTTTTTGGACACATTATCTACTTAGAGAGTGTTTTTTTGTATTCACTAATCACAAAATCCTCATGTATTTATTTACACAGCATTATATGAATCTCATACATCACAGGTGGGTTGAGTACCTATAGTTTTTTGATTTCAAGATTACCTATATGCCTAGTAAAGGAAATTTTGTACCCGAATCTATGAGCTATAAGACCCAGACAATGGAATTTCTAAAGTCCGGTTGGGAATGTTATCTCATGGCCTAATTTTTCTCTATGCATGTGGAGGATTAGGAGTATCATGGTCAGACCATCCTTATAGCCTTAGCAATGACCTCTACACTTCTGAAACAGGTATGAATGAGGATACATTCTTATCCCAAAGGAATTTTCCGAATGGAAATCAACTTAGATGATGACACATCCTTAGGTTGTACCATCGATAGGGAAGATACTCTATTATTCCATGGGTGTTCATGGGTCCCAGCAAACATCAATAAGGATGTGATTTTGGAATTATACACCTCATCATTGGTGGTTCACCCTAGTGTTACCCAAATGTATTGGGATCTACATTGCTAGTATTGGAGTCCTAGTATTAAATGAGAGATTTATATATTCATCACTTGGTGTTCCTCATATCAGTAGGTGATAGTGGAACATCAGTGACCAGAATGTCTTTTACAATCATTATCCATCCCTAAGAGGAAAAGGGGTTATGATTTAATGGATTTTGTGATTAGTTTACCCAGATCACCTCATCGAAATGATACTATATGGGTTTTAATAAATTTTCCGATCAATGCCGCACATTTCATACTTCTTCATGAGACCTTATTTGAAGAATAAATAAGGAGTTTGTACATTAGGGAAGTTGTACCTCTTCATGGATATCCTCGTTATATCATTTTTGATAGATATTCTTTCTTTACATCATGGTTCTTGCATGGGTTACCAGAGGATTTGGGTACACAGGTGCTTGTGAGAATAGCCTATCACCCTCAGACTGATGAAGATATTGAGAATATGATTCAGGTTCTAGAGGGAATGCTTCCGAAAAATTTCCTAATCTTTGGGGGTTCTTGGGAGAAATACATTCCACATTTTTACTTCTATTATAGTAACATATTTTATGATAATGTCGACATAGATTCTTAGGATTCAATATATGGTATAATAGTCTATTAAACTCTATGCTAGCTAGAGTTATTAGAGGAAGTCATACTTCGACCATGTATCAAGAAGGATACTATAGAGAAGATCCAATTGATCAGAAAGTTCATGATGAAATATCAGTCTAGACAGAAGTCGTATGCCAACCGACGGTGATGGGCTCTTGAGTTTGAGGTCGGAGATCATGTTTTCTTGCATTCCTGACATAGGATAGTCCATAGTCGTATCTAGATATATTTTAACCTCTCTCTGAGGTTTATTATACCCCTTGAGGTTGTGAAATTAATCTGAACAGTGGATTAGCAGTTGGAACTTCCTCAAAGATACAATTCTATGCATTATTTCGTTCACATATCTCAACTTTTATGATATCATCTAGACTTATCACATGTATTTCATCTTGAAGATGTTGAATTGGTTGTGGGTCCTTCCTTTATAGAGTAACCTGTTCATATTGTTTTTTTAAGTGTGAAGACAATCTGAGTCATGTCAATTCCTTTCCTATGGGTGTTATAGAAGCACGACCTAGTACATGATGAGACCATGGAATAGGAAGTTGATATAAGATTTCGGGGAGTGGGATCCATTATCAAATGATACCTATTTTCCAAGAAAATGATATTTGTGGGATGATTTTGATTAAAGAAGCTAGGTTGTAATTCCCCATATTTTCATGACGGTGTGGAGCATTTTATTTTTTTAAAATGTCTTTAAACACACCTTATAATGATTCTCAATGGAGTCATGAATGTCACAAGGGTTTCTAAGGCATGATTGAAACATGGAACCCGAAGATTTTAGGGTAATGAATTGGTTGCATGGTTATTAGAAACTGTGTTATCTGAACCCCAATATATCTATTAATCGTGCGGGGAAAATGAAGGAGTAGTAGGAGCCACACTGTTTTTTTAAAAATCATTCATTTATAGGCACATGATCAAGAAAAAACTGTAAGCATTTGATAGTGGGTTTTTTACAATGTTTTTTCATTGTTAGTGAAACTGAGTGCCTTAATTGTGTGGGGTCTTCCCTTATGAAATGGATAGATCACGGTTTGTGCATGTTGTGGGCAACCCATGTGGCCTAACCACTCAACAACTATTTTGATGGTGAAAATATATATTTTTTCTTAATGTCCCTTTTATTCTTGTTTTTATTTTTCTCCTCATTATTCCATTGGATGGGTATCCCCTCTTTCTCTCATTATTATTATTTTTCTCTTCCTCAATCCAAGTATTGAGTGCTCCCACAATCCATCATTAGAATCAATATCTGTTAGAAGCCTTTGATTCATCTTGATAAGATCTACAATATCTTCCCTTCCTATTTCAATTTAACATTAGATTAACTATGTTATTTAGGTGCAACGTCTTTTTCCCTATCTTATGTATGTAGACCATTTCATCAATTTCTTCCAACCTACTTTGAATATGAGGCCTCCATAATATGAGGATTCATCAACGGACCTAAGGTAGGTGGTCTCATCTTTTTCCATAAGATTTTTTTTGTTCTGTAGATTTTTCATTGTGCCACACACTAACCTTCACCACGCATGACCTACTAATTGAGTTTTCCATATTAAATTGATCTATGATACATGATATTTTACTATTGATCCTTATTCAGTGGGTTAGAGGACATCAACCATAACTTTGGATGCCCCTTGGATGTTCCACATTGAATTTCCAATTATGGTTAATTGTTTAATTGCCTTTAACACCTTCTAATAATTACGTTTAGACTAAAAATGTTTTTACTCTATTATATAATTATTCATTGTCCCTAGGGAACCTCTTAACTACTTGGAAAGTTTTTATAAATGGATTTACCATATATGTACTTCCCCTTTTACCATGACACCTCATAAGTGCCTCCTGAGGTTTATAAATCGAAATCTCTTATATTAGTGAATTAAATGGTTTAATTATATGCAATGGATTATACAGTTTGTTTTCATTTTCATTAAATGAATTTAATGAATTAAATTGAAAAACATATAAATAGTGGTAACACCACACCTTTTTTTATGATTTATTCAATGCTCATTGGAAACTGTAATGCCTTGTTGTAGTGAACATAACCTTTGAGATACATGAGAAGTAATGGATCATGTATTTAATTATAAATACAATTATTCCTTTGATATATGCTTTTGTAAAAATGTAAGGGTTCTGTTGGTCATGAAGTTTTCATACTCCCTTACATCGAGTGTTTTACATGACATCTCACACCACTTACACTATTTGGATAGTGCGCATGATGCCCCACGTCCATTGTTTTTAGTGTTGACATAATGGAAGACTCACCATTCAAAGTGAGGAGAATGGATTCTCCCAGCCATTATGAGATGTTTGGAATGTACCCTATTTCATGATTTTATAGGCTCATTCAGGATGGTTATGGATTACTGAGATACACCCCAATCCATCCAGCACCTAGTATTCTAAGTATACAACCACTTATGTCTCCGCGTATATAGCCCATATACGTGGATGAAATATATAACTATACTATATATATTATTAATATATATATATAGTTACTCATCCGACTCTCCTTATGGCCATGAGGTGAAGAAGGTAGAGCTGCCAGGTTTTTCTATGGTACTTGAGCGGACTGGTTATTTATTCCAGCACTTGATTTTTATTTTGTATATTCATGCACACTATTTAGGTATGATATCCACATGGATAACTTCTAGAAACCATTTTTTGTGGCCAAAAAAAAATTATCAAACACTCAACTTCTGTTTCCTTTGGTTCCTAAGAAGATTATTTTTCTATAGTTACAGATAATGGCTAGATCCCTCCTACTAAGTTTTGTTATGATTTACTATTGTTAGATAATATGATCATAGGACTGCGTGCATTATCTAGATGATAGTGGATAATCCTTTTATCAACATTTTACGTTTTTATAACATGATTGTACAGTCTACCCACAATACCACCCCTTATACCCTCTCATCTATTTGATAGCCTCTAGTATATAAGGAGTCTTGGTTCTGTTAATGTGATTGACTGGCTTAGGGCACATGTTATGTGGATCTAAATGTGGTGATGATACAATCGGCTTTGGATTTTAAATTTATTGCAATAAATAGACTAAAAAGATGAATGCCTTGAAAATAAGGAAAAACTTACTTTATTACATTAGTATAATTTATGGTCAGATAAGTATAGAAAAGTAGAAAATGGATCAAAGATATTACTATGAAAAATCCATTGATAGGAATAGCAGGTGAAACAGATGTCAGACTGTGGAGAAATCTCAATGCATAGCTTAAAGATGTTGATGATCTCTCTTAGTGGATGAAGGTTGTTCTTGGATAGGAGAAGAAACAAGGATAAAAAAATATGAGGTTCTAACTGAAAATATGTTAATTTTACCATATTTAAAGAGGTTCAAAGTTTTTATACATGATTTTCCAAATATTAATTCAATCATGCGCCAACACTATTCAAGGAAGACACTCCCTCGCATGGTTAGGATCACAATTTGCCTAAACATGTACATAACATGAAATATTACTCTACAATATGTTTATAAATTTTTTCATGGGTTTTTATCATGTGGTTCATGGTTTGATAAACTATTAAACATCTTCTACAGAATGCATATTTGAGGTGGATGGTCAGCTCTAACAATGTGCTAACAGTGCATCTTAGTTTTCCTTCCCAAAAATTAGGTCTCGAGGCTCCAAAAAAACCCAAATTTTCTCTAAACCAATGTACCAACATTTAGGATTTCAATTAGGGTAATATTAATTATTAACACAAAAATTTTATGTTTTCTAACCTTGAGTGAAATCCAAGCTCTTACACCACACTTCAAAGCTTTGAAATTTATATATTATCATCAATACTATAAAATATTCTATAATGTAATATATTATTATTTGACAAAATTGACCTTTTAAAACATATATGCAATTATCTATATAATTATTCTCTCAAATTCACAACGGTAATCTATGAATGAACTCAACTATTCTATAAAATACATTTCTTTAATAAATTGGTTTTTTGACACTATAATGATTGGTCTTCGTAATCTCATTCCATTTTATTTTTTACATTTTCTTAAACCGAAATAATGATTTTTTTAGAAATTAATTATTTTTGTTACATTGAATTATAAGTGTATCCTCATATACATAAATACCAAATACATAAAATAGTTTAATCATCATAGTTCTCATTGTTATATAATCTCTTGATTATATTTTAACTCATTATTAGTGACATGTCATCTGGTAATATGACTTTTAGAATATTCAACTCATAAAATTTTCATAAATGGAATAATCATACATTTATTCCAGAGTAATTTTATATATGAAACAATTACACTTATGTATATTAGGGAATATTTAAACCTATTTTCAATTATCTATTTTCTAACTTTTTCAAAGGAATCCTAAGTGATAGATAAGTTTTCCTCCTTATCCATTTTCATAACAAACACTTCATCTTTTCTAATAGATAAACACCTTAACTTCAAATCATGAACACTTACCAGTACCCAGAAAACATGAAACACTTATTTTAAGGATTTCATCTATTAGATATATAACCTTTATTAGTAGATTATTTAATCATCTAGAAAATTATATCTCCTAGAAACATAATTATATCATCCTAGAAAATATATTAAAGATTCAGAAATTTGAATTATTTTTTTCATCTTCAATAGTAATAAAAAAACATTTGTGATCAGTGGGTTGAAATAACAGGAAAATTTATGGATAATTACATACCATGATTTTTTAAATCTCCCCCATTGGATACTAATTTCAACACAAATAACTCTCAATATTCCTTCAAACCACTATCTTTATTTCAAATTAGTTTCATTTAGATTCCCTATAACCAAACTCTAGAGTCTGGTGCTGAAAACACATTGTTTGAACATTGGAATTGAAGAAAATTGATTTTAACTTTTCATTACTTTATGGAACTACCATAATATAAACATTAAAACTCATAAATCATCTCACAATCCCAAGAATGGATGGTTTAGTGTGTTTTAGGATTATATACAAAAGAAACTTAATTTACGATACTTGGGTACATTTCTTAATAAACAAACCACACAAGACACCCTTATAGACATATAATAATTTATAATAATATTTAAAACATTGGTAAGGGTACAATAAGAAATTTATCCACAAGACATGATAAAAGGACATGTAATCTCAAATGAGGAAACATATACCATAGTAAACATTTGAAGAATAATTATAAATTAAATAATAGACAATGAGAATAATCATACTCATAAGAATATGAAATAATATTGAATTATAATCATAATCATTAAAATCATATTTCCAGAATACCCAGAAGGACATGTATCACAAATTTGGCCTGGGATAAACACTAGTGTACCTTATAAGGAAGAAGTTAATCTTCTTATATACCCTTTTGAAAGGGATAATGACCTCATGTACCCATTATCTTGAGATAATTCGTCATGTGTTCCCTTTTTCATAGAATAAATCCTCTACTTTATGCTTTTTCTTAGGATAAATCCTCCCATAACCTTTATCAGGGTATAAATCCTCCCATATACACTATAGCATGAAATAAATCCTATGATGTAAAATTATCATAAGGATAAATCCTAAATTTTGACCCTTTTAATGTAATAAATCATCTCATGTATGGAATAGCTTTATATAAATCATCTCTTATAGAACATAGATTGGGATAAATTATCTAATTTACCCTTTGTCTGGGGATAATCCAGCAATTCACCCTTTTACTTAGGATTAATCCCCCTGTGTACAATTTTTCTTTCGATAAATCATCCCATATAATGTTTTTATCTGATAACATATAAACAATATCAGTATAATTAAGATATATATTGGACATTAACCTTCATAATAATAATAATAAATATGTGTTTCATTAGAATATTAAAACTTTCATACTTCTATCATCACTTAATTATACCACATAAAAGAGACAAATTTCATGTAAATACTTTTATAGAACATTTTATAATACATTCGAATAAATAATATAGATAGTGTATTAAAAATATCTTTAGTGAAACATAAAAACAATTAAGGATGTTTTTATAGGTGAAAAAATAACTTTTTAAGATCATTTGATAAATTAAATAAACATTAAGAGGGAATAACACTTTTCTAAAAGAATTAATACTCCTTAAAATTATTTATTTAAAATGGAATACTTGATATTGAATAAAAATTAAAAATATACTTTAAAATATCTAATTATATATGAAAATATTTGAAAATTACATTAAAAACAATACTTTAAACTTGATTTAAAAATAAAATTTTCATTTTAAAAATAAAACCATCACTTTATAAAAAAATATATCTTTTTCATTTTTTTAATCATGAATAGTCAAAATAATTTTTACAATGATTTTAAAATACTTAAATGAGTATAAAGAATTATGTTGGGAAGGATAACAATTATTCTTAACAATGACATAATTTTATGGGGAATAAATTAATAGCATGGGAGGATTGGAATAAATAGTCTATTTTCCCTATATAAAAATGTAATTTTCAATGAAATAAATTATTAGTGTGGAAGAAACAAATATTACAAGGAAAAAAATCCAGAACACACATTGTAACCCAATAAAGGGAGTATAATTAACAAAAACCTAAATAACATTGGTATATTTTGAATCAAAGTCCATTTAAAGAAGGAAAAATATATGGATCTTCAAATTCAAAAATATATCATTATTTTTTAAAAATACATTCATTAATAATTAATAAAACCATTTAAAAAATTGTTGTGTGTAATATCTGACATGTCACTAGGATTTGAAAACATGACAATGATTCCCTTGTCTTGGTTCTCACATACTAAAATGCACTCTATCCTCCTGTATGACATATATAAATATCTTAATAAATTTTTACAGTAAATTATTCATATATATTTACATTTATAAATTTCATTTATACCATCTATTATAAATATAATATTCATTTATGTTTTATTTTCATCATAAGATGTCGGAAACTATGATTACTTATTCTGTAATAGTTTTTTAATGAATTTGTCAATTATTTTTTATTAAAAATAATTAACATTCCGAAATTATTCAAGATAAATGAATCATGGGGATTCAATGATTTTTCATATGCTATTTTTATTTACTGAATGATAAAAGTATTGTTTGTGAATAATATAATTATAAAGAGTGAGTTTCAACATTATTAATGATCAAAATGATATATATTAATAAATATAGTAAATATAAATTACAAGATTAAAGGATCATTAAATCATCTTAATTAAATTGTTATTAAATGATATTAACACTATATGAAAATCCTTAATCATTAATTATATAATCATTATAACATAATTCACTTAGGTGGAAAAACCAACCCAAACGAACCTGTCCGATAATGATTTTGTGGATATAGATATATTTTTATATATTATTAATTTTATTTTAATAAAATCATAAAATTTTCATATTTATCAAATATATTCATTAAATTTATTATAATAACTAACCAAGATGGATGGTGATAGAAAATGATAATCTTCAATCTTAGATGTAGAAATTTGTCATACGCATGATTAATGATCATATTTATTAAAAAAGGGATATAATTGAGTAATATGATCACTTAAAATTTGATATATATAATTCTTCAAATTATAGAATATTAATTAATCAAATTTCAACTTATTAACATCATTCAAAGGTGGTTATGACAATAGAAGATGTTGTTTGATGGAGGTGGGAGTCCATCCTACGCATGATTAACATTCTTTTCCATTTCTCAGTCGATGGGAATGAATAAATTAAGGTTATTTAATTAATATAATAACACTATAGTATAATAAAAAAATATAAGTAATTATATTACCATGTTTATATTAGTTTTTGATATGAAAGCCAAGGCTGAATAAGTTAATGATTAAGTAATACTCACGTTGGGACCATAAACATTCTCCTGAATGTTTCATTAGAAATGAAGGGATTCTGCTAACTAATTGAGGAAAGATAAATATTAACATGATATGGGTTTCTAGGAGGATAAATGTGATGGATATTCAGGATTTAATTCAATGGAATTGGTGTGTCATGATGTGGTTGATATGCTCCATATTTATAAGTTAAGAAAAGAATAATTTTTCGAATGCTCATTATTTTCAATAATGGAATTACACTATTCAAAGTAAAATTCATCTATAAGTGATTAATAATGGACATTGGTGTGATATAAGTTCTACACATCATATAATGATCAATTATCCACATGTTTTAAACATTCATCAAGCCATTTACAATTTGATTTTTATGTTTTATAATTTTAGTTTTTACCTTTGTAACTGGTTTTCACACCAAGATATTTATATTTAAATAAAATTATGTAACACTCCATATAAAATATGGATTTTATATAACTAAATTAAATTAATATATTATATAATTCATCTTATAAATAATATAAAATTAATTTTTAAATTAAAAAATTTAATATATTGAAAAAACGTTTCATATAAAATTGTTTTTTTAAAATTAATTGTTCATACTCATTTTAGAGTTGATTATAAATTTAATTATTAATAATTTATTTATATATATGATTTAAATTTATATTAGAGTAATTTTTATGAATTTATTAACTATCTTATTAATATAAAGTAGACAATATTAATAAAATAATTCATTGAATATAGCATATTTCCCAATATCATGGTCATTAAATTTAATTATATTAATAATAATTTTATGAATAAAATTGAAAATTGACTTATTATATATTATTAAAATGTTGATATAAAAATATGAAATCCATTTTTATAAATTTTATTTCTATAATTAATGAAAATAAATTCATAATATAAGTGAATAAAAATAGTTTTTTGATGAGATTATTACGTTTGTTTCTAAAACGTTACACACAGCTATAATAAACATGAAATGTTTTATTTAAATGATTTATATAAATTAATAAACGTTTATTTTTTATATTATAATGGTTTCAAGAAAATTAAAGTCATTATATTATATTGATAATGTCATAAAATTTTCTATATTAGAAAATTCGGTATATTTTTACTGTTCAAATACAAATAAATTATTTTAGAAAAAAAATAAAAAATTTAGTTTGGGAAATTTTTTCATGTGTAATTATAAAAAATCATTTTATAAATTTAAAATTATAGAATTTATAAATTTTAATTTTAATTGAGATTTAAATTTATATATATATATATATATATATATAAAGACTACTCTTACTGGAAAAATCATTTTAAAGTACTTAACTGTTAGTAAAAATATTGTTTATGCATTTTCTAAATGGTTATAATAATTTTTTTATTTACTATGAATTTTTATTAGAATTAATTTTTCATATTAATATATTTTTCATTGATTTTTTTGGTTCAATTTTTTTTGTAAACCAAGTTATCAAAAATAATATTAATTTTGAGAAAATAAATATATATTCCAAACTCATGGGGTGCTGAATTTTCCTCCCCATTAAATACAATATGTCAACAAAATTTTTACTATCATATGAGAATGAAAATAGGTAATGGTGTCAAAATGTATTCACAACTAATGGTATAATTTCTAGAGAAATATAAAACTTACAAGCATATAGAACATGTATTTTTAGTTAGAATTGGGTTATTCTTGAATTATATTTTTTTAATTCTTTTAGCTAAACATACATCAGGATTATGTATCTTAACTCTTATAATATAATTAGTTTCCCAATAAATCTCATAATCATCCTTGTATAGAAGGATTATCACCAGTTTTTTTGAAACATCAAATATTATTTACATATTTTTTTGATTAATATGGTTTATATGTCGAGATAGGTAATAAATTTCAAAAATCACATCGACCACATATAAAGGGGTATAATAGTCCTTTCATGAAGAAAATTGCATAAACCACAATTTGGGATACAATATTAATATAACTGTGTATTTAATAATATAAATTCATTAGGTTGTTTATTTTATGCTATTTTAAAACTTCATATTCATACAAGGGTGGATAGAACAAGATCCCAATCAGATAAACCAAATTCTAGAGTAGTGGTATAGTATACATTTTACCCTTCTTTTTCATGGCCTACTTTTAATAGTATGGATAACATTTGATTTCCCTTATTCTAAGAGGATATGAGGATTCTATTAATGATTATCCTTATTAGTCATCGGATTGAGGAATAATTTATCATAATGCACAAACTATTACCATTTGAGGAACTTACCATTCTTCATATTTATTTATTTTATCATACTTTTCACCCAATATTAATAATCGTTATCATGATTACCAGTCCTTCCACACTTGAAACACTCTGTTACACCTCTAATATGTTCTCTTTGGATATCATTCCACAATTTTTGACATGTCGGTAGTTTATTCCTATTTACTTGATCATTAATTTCATGAACTTCTATTAAAATCCATCATTATCTTCTTTGGTGTAATTGGAGATTTGAAAAGACACAAGTTTTTAATCATAACTCAAAATAATTATGTGATCATAACCACAATGTATTCCATGCTATATTTTTTCTCATTAGGGTTATCATTAGGAAAATTAATTCATTTTTAGTTATATCTATTAATAACATAGTTCCTCATAGATCCAAATTCATACACTTTATAGTTTCCATACAGGTATTTAATTTCCTAGGAGAACCTCATAATCTATAATTTACAAAAAAACAATGGGATGGTATCATATACATTATCTATAGGGGTTTCAGTAAATTTATCACATCCTAATCCACATAAACAACAAAAATAATCCTCTAAAATAACTAAACCATGAACTGATACCTACAGAGACTCCCTAGATCCACACTCTCTAGTATGGTGATACAAACATTATTTAAACATTGGTTTTGATAAAAATTGAGATGAACTAATATTAATTTTAATCATTAGAAAATTATAAACATTAAAACTCATAAATCATATATCAATATAAATAAAGGGTGGCTTATTATCAATATGGAACATCTATATAGGGTACTTAATTTATGATATGTTTGAATATCTCTCCATAGTTTAACAATAATAAACAAACTTATAAAATTATCAATAGTTATAAACATATTCATTACATGGGGAAGGGAAACATAATAACTGGGTAATTTAAAATGCTTAGAAATATAAAACAGATAAAAATGTCATCAAGGGTTAGATAATATGTATATGTCAAAAAATGATCCTCGTTGAAATGTATTATTAAAAAATATAGAACAATAAGAGTTTCCCATAATTCACGATTGAGGGACATGTAATCACAAATGAACTAACATATAAAATGGGAAAAGTGTTTGTAAAAATGATATATTAAACATTATTAAAGAATAATAATCATAGGAAACATATTATAAAATTAGAGTAAGGCTTAAAAATAAGCATATAAATAGTTTGGAATGGCTAACCACAAAGGCATAAATCACATAGTAGGGTGTGGATAGTCAACTATGTAACTTATTCAGCTTTGGGAAATCCTCTCATGTACCATAGGTCTTGTAATAATCTTTATGTGCACACATTGTCTTGGGATTAACCCTTATATATTGTAACACCCCATGATTTAACGGTACACTTCTCTTTGAATAATATAGTAGCGTGTGTTGTACGCAACCTGGAGTTCAAACACACCGCGGCCAATCAAAGTAGCTGTTATGAATTGTAATACCTATTTTTTAAAATTTGCTAAATTTTATTATTCAAATTGGACTTCATTTTTTAATTCTTAATATCAAAAGTATCCTAAGTTGAATTTTTGGTATTTTTCTAAGAACATCCAATTTTATATGAATAGTGAAAAATACTTAAATACAACCTTTTTAATCAAAATAATTTATTGTGATAAATTATACTATTTAGTGGTTTTAAGGTATAATTAGAATATATTTTTACGATTTTATCCAATAGTGGTCATTAAATTAATTTCACATTGAAATTGGACATAAATAATTGTCAAACTTTTGATATATATTGTTTCGTAAAAACACTCTATTCGTTGTTACAGTGGTAATTAATTATTAAATCAATTAATTAAACTTATCTGTTTTGAATTTTTTAAAATATTCATCATTTTTGAGTTCGGAATATCAAATATATCTTAGGGTGAATTTTTGGTATTTTTCTGAAAAACTTCAATTTTTTGATAAATAGTGATACCACTATGTTGTAGTTAAAAAAATGATTTTTCATTTTAATGAAACATTACCACTTCTGTGAATTGAATTTCCAAAATTTGACATACATGGTTGTCATTAGTACATAAACTTTTCTTCAATGGGGTGAAAATAATTTTTTGTGAATAGTAATTTTTTAGTTTTATTAATCGCGATTAAAGTTAATTAGTGTAATTTAAGGTAAATATAATGTTCTAATAATATGAAGTTACCTTTACACTTGTCCTACCCTTTTTGGATGAGTCATGGCAGACCATGAAAATCCATGGGTAAACTTGGCGACCCCATAGAGCCACTTTGGTAAGAACATGACATTAATAACTTTTTATTTAATGTTAAAAAAATGTCACAAACATGTACTATTTTACTAAAACAATTTTTACAAGGAGTTATACAAGTTATATTTTCTACTATATATATTCATTGAAAAGCTAAAAATATTTCCTACATTAGGGTAATTTTTTTATAATTTTTTGACATTAATTTAATAAATTTATTTCTGACACCATGATGATGTAGCGATTACCTCATTAATGAATGATTTAAATAAAATGAAACGATAAGCTAAAATATAAGGCATAAACTTGTCTAAAGCCAGTTGGATGGGTGTAATTCGAACCCTTATCACCTCATACTCCAAATATATCATTTCGGGACCTTTGAATTCCGAAATTCACTTCATAATAATGTAACATTTCATGACATTCCAAGACTGCCCCTCCTCTCCTCTTATAAAAGGCCCCCACCTCTACCACATTATTCACACCATAAAAGCCATTTTTATCGTCCAAAATCTTCCCAAATACTCTCTAAACTTCCATATGTTACTCCTAGAAGCTTCACTTTGTGGAGAAGTCTTCCCAAGGAAGCCTTTGGCTCAAAACAAAACGAGTTACCCGATTTAAGGGAAATGTCTTATCTTGTGTTATTTTGTTTCATTTTGATTCTCCAACCCCCTAAATACTTTTTATTCGTTTCTATTGTAACAACACCAGTATCAGAAATTTACTAGTATGTTTTAATGTGATGGATTCGAGCTACACATTCACACACTTCCATCTAATGTTTAATGAACATTCTATTTCTGTGGGTGGCGAATTACTGCCTCACGAAACGATGATTGTCCAATCTTCATTTAACACCTCTAATGGTGCACATTATGTTGTAAATATATTTATATGTGATATATATTATTTTTATGTTATCTTTACGGTTCTGTAATTTTATTTTATATCACACCTTTATGGTTTCCACTATGAGTAAACACGATAATCTCATTAGGAGAAGTACGGACTACCACCCCCTCAAAGTGATGTGACTCGTTAATACCATATATGGTACGTATAAAGGACGGAGTTAATGATATTATATATGATACTATACTGAAATTATAATATACCTTTATATAATTATGATTTCATTCTATTAAATATGAAATATAAATGAAAGTATTATTTATTCGTACGTACGGCTTACTGTTTCCATGAATGGTGTATTTCATTTCATACCTCTAAATGTTATGTAATATTATAAATGCATATATATACTGGATATATATGATATATATGATATCTAAATCATGAATATAATTCTGTATATAATGGATATTTTACCACATGAACAACTTGTAATTATAAGAAGATTATTTTTGACTCAAATACAAAAGATCGACAAAACGATCATTGTTAAATAAAATAATTACATAATGTTCATAACATGGAAATAAGTGGTAGAAAAGGAATATTGAACTTGAAAAAGGTTTATAAGAAAATATAAATTAACTGTATTTTATTATTCAGGAGGTTAAAGAACAACTGAGTCATGTCGGACATGAGACAAGGGACATCCTCTCAATCTCTTTCATTGAGACATATTTTATTTTATACAAAATATTATTTTATATGGCATATAAACCCATTTGAATTTTACTTTTATTCAAAAGGAATATTTTAATACGAAGAATTTTTACTAAAAGACAAAAGGAATGTTTTTTCTTATGTATCTGGAAACAACAACTTCTCCACCACTGTGAACATTATTTGAGTTTCAGCTTCCTCTACACGCCATAACTTTTTTTTAAATGAAAAATAAATACCATGATTTACTTTTCTTTTATTTTAGTACTGAAAATGGTTTTTATAATGTTATTATTATATCAATGTGTTGTATTGATATCTTCTGATTGAAATGTGGATATTTTATGTTTCCATTATGCATGTTTTATATGATATGATTATGTTATGGTTTATGATATGTTTAAACCTCTTCATATAAGGAATGCATTGGACTTAGTAGTTGATGGGGGGAGCCCGATATATATCCTTGATGCATCGGTAAGTCTCATGAGTCAAACTAGTGTCTTGGCATGAGGCCTTGACAAAATTTTATTTGTAATCTTAGCACGAGGCCTTGGCTACGTGGTTATGATAGTCTGGCATTATGCATTCCATCATTATGAAAGTGGTTATTGATATTGCATGTGATTATTCGACTAGTAGAATATCTATGTGAATATGTAAATGTCATTATTAAATTTTATTTTTTCCATATTATGCTGAAGTTCAAGTTTAAAAGGATTTTGTTTTAGTTATACATTGCCTAAAATGTTTATGTTTATTTATGAAAGTTTCTGCTATATTGTTATCCTTAATGATCATCTGAGCTCACCCCTTTCAATGTTTTATTTTTTTCCAGGATTTGATGAAGTATTTTATGAATGACCTGAAGGGATGGTATGAGAGGATATGAAGACAATATTTTGTTGTAGTTTTTTTGTACTTTATGATGTAATGTAAGACCTATGAATGTATCTATTGTTCCAAGGCTTCTAAACTAATCGGTCTTTCGAGACTTGATCATTTGTTACCATTCCTATGTTACGTAATAATGCACCGACTCTAGGTAACTGGGGTTGGGGCGTTACAGTTGGTATCAGAGGGAGTTTAGTACAAATAATGGGAGCTATATTTATATATACTCTTATTAGAGCACTTACACCTAAGATGGACGTTGAGGATTAATATAGAAGAGCTTCCTAGAATTTGGAATTGTAGAGCTTTTGTGAGTTTTCTGAGCAATACATCCCTATCTGGATATGATTAGGTAGAGGTGGCTCTGGTATAGATCTACCTATAGTTAAAACCTAAAAACACAGCTTTGAGCTAGACTCAAATGGGAACCGATGCATGACAACGGGGTTTACTGCACTATTGGTTATGACACTCTCATGGGATATTCTTATGATAATTATGATATCTTTACAAACCATTATGAAGGGTATATGAGTATATAATTCACAAAGAAAACATTTTAATGATTATGGATTATATCCATAAACTATGCAATTTAAGTTAAGAGTTTTGCAAGTTTGTTATTATGTATCTCGATTCATAAACTAATCAAGTTTTTGACATTGTTTAGAAATGGAACTTAGTGGATGGAATGGAAACCGTATCAATGAACGCAGTCCATATAGAGATTTCCCTCCTGCTCAAGATAATTATAGTGGATTTGGTGATACAACAGGTTCTGATTAACATATCACCATACTGGGACAACTCACTCAGGTTATGAATAATAACCATACTCTTATGGAGCACCTAGATCCTCAATGTGGATGATCAATGTTAGACCGCTTCATGAGGCAACAACCACCAACATTTAATGTGGGTATAAATCCATTAGTAGATGAGCAATGGATAAATTCCCTAGAAAAAATATTTCAGGATTTAGGGAGTAGTGAAAGGGAAAACATTATCATGGCAGTTTACTGCCTCACTATAGATGTTTATCGATGGTGGTCATTGATTCAGAACACAAAAGAAGATAATAAAAGTATCAAATATGGAATGGAGGGAGTTTAAATAAATTTTCATAGGAAAATAATTTGCTCATGACCATCGTTCAGAAATGGAAAGACTATTTTTGAGTCTGAACCAAAAGGAGGACGAGAATGTTGCAAAGTATGAGTCTAACTTTACATGGTTAGCGAGGCATGCTGCAAATTATATATGTAACCCAGGTAATAAGATTGATCGTTTCTTTGATGGGTTAAAACCATTTCTCCATCGAGGTATAGTATCACAATCCTTCTCATCATACAAAGATATTTTCTCGTGTGCTATCAAGACAAAAAAGGAATTCACTATGTCTTATGACAACAAAGTAAATCCAGAGAAGAAGAGAATGGTGTAACAAGAGGTGGATAAAGGGAAAATGGAAAAGAAGCATTTTCAAATATGTGATAATTGTGGGAAGAATCACCCATGTACCTGCCTAAAGGGAATGAGAGTTTGATACAAATGTGGAGAAAAGGTCACCAGGATCATAATTGAAAAGTAAAGAATGAGTTTGTCAATTTTTGTGACACCCCGAGCTTCCACGATACACTTCTCATTCAATAATGCAATAGCTTGCATTGTATGAAAGTTCGAGATTATAACACACCAGAACTAATAAAAATAGCCATTAAGAATAATAATACCTGATTTTTGAAATTATATATATTTTATATTTCAAAATGGACATCATTTTTAGATTCGGAATATCGAAATTTTCCTATGTTGATTTTTTGGTATTTTTCAGAGAACTTCCAATTTTTTATGAATAGTGAAAAATACTTAAAAACAACTTTTTTAATAAAAATAATTTATAGTGATAAATTATACTATTGAGTGGTTTTAAAGTATAATTAGAATATATATTTACCATTTTATCCAATGGTGGTCATTAGAATTAATTTCTCTTTGAAATTGGACATAAAAAATTATCAATCTTTTGATATATACTGTTTCTTAAAAACATGCTATTTGTTGTGACCGCGGGAATTAATTAAAAAATTAATTAATGAAACTTATATGTTTGGAATTTTGTAAAATATAAATCATTTTTTATTTCATAATATCAATTATAGATTAAGGTGAAATTTTGGCATTGTTCTGAAAAACATCAATTTTTGATGATTAGTGAAACCACTAAGTGGAAGTTAAAAAACTAATTTTTCATTTAAATGAAACATTACTGCTTCAATGAATTTAATTTCAATAATCCTACATACATGGTTTTCATTAGGATATAAATTTTGGTTCAATGGGATTAAAATAATTTTTTGGTGAATAGTAACTTTTATGTTTTATTAATCTCGATTAAAAGTTATTAGTGAAAGTTAAGGCCTAAATGATATTATAAAAATATGAAAATACATTTACAGTTTTCCTACCCTTATTGAATGAGTAACGTCCGACCAATACAATCCATGGGTCAACTTGGGGACCCCATGGAGCCACTTGGGCAAGAAAATGACATTAATAACTTTTTATTTAAAGTTAAAATAAATTTTTACAAACATGTGTTGTTTTACTAATACAATTATTACATGGGGTTATATAAGTTAAATTTTTCAATATAAATATTAATTGGAAATCCTAAAATATTTACTACATCATGGAATTTGTTTTATAGTTTTTAGGCATTAAATAAATTTATTTTTTTATGACACCATGATGATGATGTGATTTCCTCATTAATTAACGATTTAAATAAAATGGAAAGATAATGTAAAATCTAAGACTTACAGTTGTATAAAACCTATTGAATGGGTATATTTAGAACCCTTATCACCTTATCCTACAAATATATCATTGTGGGATATAACTACCCATAATTTACATACATTGTTATTACTTCAGAATTGAATCACACTTATTACAACATATAACAAAACCAGGAAAGGACCGTATAGGTATAGTGTCTTTAGAAACTTGGAAACATAAACAACTGGTTCATAAAGCATCTACTTTGCCTCCCATTTATTTCATCATATCTAGAGTATCTTTTTGGAATATCCTACTTAATAAAATTCTTCCTGAGCTGGGGAAATAAAACATACCAAAGGGTGATCTCAGATGATCAGTAAGGGTAAACAAAATAAATATCAATCACATCATATACATAAGAACATAACTTTTGGAAATCTTTACCTGCAAAATAAATCATAATTTTATAACATGGAATAAATCATAGAAGTGAAATTTAATCCCAATAATCATAACATAAAACATGAAACATTGTGGCATACACACATAATCATAGAGAATCATTTCTAATTAGTTGAGTCTCATTTCCAAGACTATCTTAGTGGACAAAGTCCATTTCTGAATCGAGTTCACTCCTCGTTTCAGTCCTATTTCAATGAACCAGTTTAACCTTCCGTTCTAGCCATTTATATCTCATGAGATATAAAATCTTTACCCAATGCATTGGAGGGAGATATAGGTCCCACCCATTTCATAATGATACCATTCTTATGTGTGGCACAAAATCATAAATCATACATCATTGTATAACCTATGTAATAAAAAAGGGATTCTTAAAAAACGTGACATCATAAAACAATTCATTTAAGATATAGGAATTCATAAAAATAATTCCATTACAACCTAATCAAATCAATAAAATAATAGGGATAGAAACAGAACCCTATATTATCTTAGATGTAAAATAATTTTTATAAATCACTTGAACTCCATTCTTGAGGAAAATATCCTTTCTACTTCAACATAAACACTTTTCATTTCGTAACATGTCATACAATTATAAACTAAAAGAATTTGATTAAAAATAAACTTGAAAACATGTAAAGGAAGCTTCTTGGAAACAATGTTTTAAAAATCCATTCATGTCGTTTTAGTTAAAAAAAACATTCTTCTCGTACTTTTGTCGGAAAAGTCAAAAAGTACCTCATACGAAAAACGACAAAAGATTCCTTTATATCATTTACTAAAAACTCACCAAAGGGTAAAATTAGATTTAAACAATTGTATTTGGATGGAAATAATATTACATATTGAGGAAACTTTGATGTGGATGATAAAATACAACCAGTAAATACCAAAGTATAAACAATCTTGGATAAAAATAAGATTGTGATATTTCCCTTACCTTAGGTCTGATTTGCTTCATAAGTGTCCAAACCTCCTGTATAATCATTTAAATAATGTTGTTGACTTATTCCAGAATCGTAATTATTTTTATGATACCATATATGGTCATATTCCTAGCTTCTTATTAGTAAAATTTCATTACTACTTGTTATTCGGGTGTTTATTACTTTTTGTTCTTATGCGTGTTTTGTCGAATAAATTATTATTTTCTCTTTTTAGTTTATAGATACCTCATTTACAGAATGGTATTAGTGTAATATATATCATATTAATTCATTAAATTCATTTATATAATCATTATGCAATGAAGATCATGTAGAACGAGTCGCATCACATCGTGGAGATGGTATTCTGTACGTACGCACGAGCGATGATATCGTTCCTATGATCGTGGAATTGTATTAGAGTGTATGTATACTATTTCAGAATCAATATAAATTCACAATAATCATATATATTCATTCTTTACACCATTATACCCATCCAAGTATGGTGGTGGTGGAAAATAGATTACACCACGGCGTGGAGACGATATTCCGTACATACGCACACGCGGTGATTTCATTTTCCATAGGATGGATAGATGCTTAAATAGGGTTGTTTAATACATATAATAAAATATCAGTATATTAGTTATACTTATGTTATTACTTCATAATGAAACAACTAAAGAAGAAGAAGTGGAAGAATAAATAAAGATGAAAGAATCAGTAACAGACATTACCTCTTCTTTGAAGTGCTTCTTTGAGACCACCTTTTAGGGCACTAAAATTGGTCTTTGAAGAAGACCAGAACATATAGGATGTCTATAGGGAAGTTAAGAGGATAAATTTCAGGTTTAGGCCGAGCTTGAAGGCTCAAAGTGGTGTGAGGAAGAGCGGGAGGAGGTGCCCTTTTATAGGGGAGGAGAGGGGCACCTTTGGAAAAACTAAAAATATTAATTTATTATAAAGTCAAATTCGATTTTAAATAGATCCAAATTGATTTATTTAGAAGCTAAGGTGGGGATGGGACTCAACCCTTTCATCCAATAGAATTTGGACAAGTTTAGGTTTCTATTTTAACCTTATCAATTAGATTTAACTTTAAGTTAAATAATTTTACTCTTACCTTGTCTTCTTGTTTTCTTACACTATAAGGTTAATAAACTTACTATAACAAGACAAAAGAACCCCAATATGTTTATTATTAATATATATAACCATATCTAAGTCATGTGGCCGATCCATAGATTTTTAGGAATAAAATAACAATTAATAATATAATATTTGTTTTAAAAACTATTTTATGTCAATTTTTACACTATTTAGTAATTGATTTTTGTGAAAATCATAACAGAATGATTAGTTCGAAAAAAGTTAATTAAATCAATACTAACTTATCTTATTAACCTATACATTTTTTTTTAATTCATAAAAAGTCCAAAATTACATTTATTTGGGTATTTATAACATCAATTATGTCAATATCTCATTAATAAGATAATTACTGCATCAGCTTTGTGTCATAACTAAATTAACATTTTTAAAGCCTAAAAATTAAAAATAAAATACCATTATGTAGGAAATATTTTTATCTTTCAAATGAATATTTATAGTCGAATTTAGCTTATGTATAACTGTATATTAAAAAATGGTTTACTTATTAAAATTTGATTTTAAATATTTTAACCCTTCTTTAAATAAATTAATATTAAATGTACTAATCTAATCCAAGTGGGACTAAATGGTCATATATATTCCTAAGGTTGTTTTTGGTCGAATTAAACTTATCCAATAGAATTAGGAAATGTGGTAGGGTAATAATAATATCATTTGTACCCTAAATTACCCTATTTACTTTTAACCGTGGTAATAAAGGTAAAAAGTTATTATTCACCAAACATTATTTTCATCTCATTGAACAACATTTTACTTAATTACATCAACCATGTCTCTCGTATTTTTTTAATTCCTCTCACAGAAGTGGTAAAATTAATTTTTACGAAAAATTCAGTTTTTTTAACAGCCACTTAGTGGTTTCACTATTCATCAAAAATTCAATGTTTTCAGAAAAATACCAAAATTTCACCCTAGGCTAATTTAAATATTCGGAATCCAAACATGAAGTCAATTTTGAAAAATAAAATTTAAAAAATTTCAAAAAGTGGTTATTACTATTCATAACAGCTAGTTTTAATAATATTTTAATAGCATATCGTTTTTTAGTGAAACTCGGTATTGCGTAGGACGCAAGCTATCGAGGAAGGTCGTGATTGCATGTAAAACAAGACAATCAAGTGTTATGTGTAGTGAAAGATTCCTTTGATGATTTATATAACATAAAAGTATCGGGTGTTATATTCTACCCCCCTTAAAATTAATTTCACCCTCGAAATTCATCACTGTGAAACAAATAGATTAGGATACCTCTCCCTCATCATATCCTCAATCTCCCATGTAGCTTCTTATAATTGGTGGTTCCTCCATACAACTTTCACCAATAGAGTGGTCTTGTTTTGTAGGAATTTTCCGCTACGATCCAGAATCTCTATCGTCTATTCTTCATAAGAAAGATCTTGCTCCAGCGGTACAACTTCTGAGCAGATTACATGTGAAGGATCAGGTATGTACTTTCACAGGAGAGATACATGGAACACATAGTCAACTTGAGTGATATTCGGTGGAAGCGCCGATCGGTAAGCTACCTTCCCAACACGATCCAATATTTCAAAAGGATCGATATATCTAGGGCTCAATTTCCCCTTCTTTCCAAATCTCATGACCCTCATCCAGGGAGATATTCGTAAGAACACTTTATCACCCACTTCAAACTCTAGGTCTTTTCTTCGGTTGTCAGCATAACTTTTTTGTCGAATCTAAGCAGCTCTTATGTGTTGTTGAATAGATCTGACCTTTTCTGCCATTTCATCAATGAGATCAATTCCTAATAGCTTCCTTTCCCCAACTTCATCCCAGCAAGTTGGAGTCCTGCATTTCTTTCTATAGAGAGATTCATAAGGAGCCATCTGAATACTGGAGTGAAAGCTATTACTATAAGAAAATTCCACCAAAGGTAGGTGTTGATCCCAAACACCTTATAAATCCATAGAGCAAGCTCTCAACATATCTTCTAGAGTTTTAATTGGTCTCTCAGACTTACCATCTGTCTGAGGATGATAAGTAGTGCTGAAACTCAACTCTGTTTCTAGAGTATGCTGAAGACTTCGCCAGAACATTGAGGTAAACCTCGGATCCCGATCAAATATAATAGAAAGTTGTACTCAATGCAATCTTACCACTTCCTTCACATATATCCTAGCAAGATGATCCTGAAAGAAATCCTCTCTAATAGAAATAATGTGTACAGAGATTGTAAGACGATCAAATATGACCCAGATAGCATTATTTCCTTTGTATGTTTTAGGAAGTCCTGTGACGAAGTCCATAGTGATGTTTTCTCATTTCAATTTGGGTATGGGTAATGGTTGTAACATCCCCTTAGACATCTGTCTCTTAGCTTTAACTTGCTAACAAACCAAGCATCGAGAGAAATATTCAACAACATCTCTTTTCATTCCATCCCACCATAAGTACTCTTTCAGGTCCCTATACATCTCTGTGCTTCCAGGATGAATAGAGAATGAAGAACTATGAGCCTCATCCAGCATCTCCTTCATTAATTTAGGGAAGGGAGGAAGAAAAACCGTATTCCTGAACTTTATTATCCCATAACAATCAAGGTTGAATTTAGAAACATTTCTCACCTTCTTTTGTAACTCCAAATATTCTTTCTGTGACTCTTTAATCTTCACATGTATATATGGTTGAACATTCATTTGAGAAAGACACGATTTTCCCCCTTTCATTATAATTCACAGACCCATCCTTTGAAAATACAAAAATATTGGATCTTTTGTGATCCTCATCATGGATAAATAGGCATGGTCTTGTCGACTTAATGCATCTTCCACCTTGTTTGCATTCCCAGGGTGGTAATGAATTGAGCAGTCGTAATCCTTAATCAGCTCCAACCATTTTCTTTGGCGCATATTCATATCCTTTTGTGTGAAAATATACTTTAA
This sequence comes from Viscum album, assembly GCA_963277665.1. Lineage (NCBI taxonomy): Eukaryota > Viridiplantae > Streptophyta > Magnoliopsida > Santalales > Viscaceae > Viscum > Viscum album. The sequence continues at coordinate 405,767,553 of OY728128.1, read as the reverse complement.
ACATTTATGATCAGTATAAATTTCACACCATTCTCCATAAAGATAATTCCTCCAAATATTTAATACAAATATTACTGCAGCTAAATCCAAATCATGTGTTGGGTAATTTTTCTCATGTATTTTCAACTGTCGTGAGGCATAAACTATCACCATATCATTTTGCATAATAACACACCCCAATCCCTTCTGGGATGCATCACTGTAGATCAAAAACCTTTATCCACTACAAGGAAGTGTGAGCATAGGTGCACTGGATAACCTTCTTTTCAACTCCTTGAAATTCTCTTCACATTGCTCCGTCTAAACAAACTTAACTCCTTTCTGAGTCAACTGGTGAGTGTATTAGATAACCGTGAAAAAGATTTTTCAAATCGTCGATAATATCCAGCCAAACCAAGAAAACTTCGGATCTCAGTCACTGTTGTTGGTATCAACCATCTTTCGATAACCTCTGTTTTTTCTAGATCCACAGATATCCTCTCTTTTGAGATTATGTGACCCAAAAATGAAAATTTTTTAAGCCAAAATTCACACTTGTTAAATTTGGCATAAAGCTTCTCTTTTCTCAGGGTCTTCAATATAATCCTCAAGTGATCCTCATGTTCTTCCTTGCTCTTTGAATAGAAAAGAATATCGTCTATAAAGACTACCACAAACTGATCAAGATAGTCTATAAAGACTCTATTCATCAGATCCATGAAGATAGCAAGGGCATTACTAAGACCAAATGGAATCACTATAAATTCATAGTGTCCATACCTTATACGGAAATCCCTCTTTGGTATATCCTCCCTTTTGACCCTTAATTGATGATACCCTGAATGAAGATCAATCTTGGAAAAGTATTGAGCTCCGCGTAGTTGGTCAAACTAGTCATAAATGTGTGGGAGAGGATATTGTTTCTTGATATTGATCTTGTTATGTTCTCGATAATCAATTCATAGTCTCATTGATCCATCTTTCTTCTTAGAAAACAGAACAGGTTCTCCCCCAGGTGATGCAATAGGGTGTATGAACCCCTTATCAAGATTCCCTTGGAGTTGCTTCTTAAATTCCTGCAACACAATTGGGGCCATTCTATAAGGTGTCTTTGAAATAGGTAAAGCACCCGGTATGAGTTCTATTGAAAACTCAACTTCACGATTTGGTGGAAGACCCGGCAATTCCTCCGCAAAAACATCATCAAACTCCCGTACAATGGGCATATTCGTAATCATGAGTTTCTCACCAACCATTTGAGATAAATAACCTTCATTTAGTAGAAACAAGACCCATAATATGGATGAAATTTCCACTGGAAGGTTATGTTCATCCTTGCATTGATAGACGATCATAGATTGATCTGGAATATGAAATGTGACTTCCCTTCTTTGGAAATTGATATGAGCTCCATATAAAGAAAGCCAATCCATGCCAAGAATAACATCAGATTCCACTATAGGAAGGATCACAAGATTTTTAGGAAGCACTTTCCCACAAACTTCAATCAGAGATGAAATATAAAATTTTGATACTACTATTATGCCATTACGAGTTGTCACAGCTCACTCAACATCTAATTGTTGAGGTAATACGGCGATACCCTTAGAAAATTCTTCCGAAATAAAAGAGTAGGTGGATCCAGAATCAAATAAAATATTTGCTACTTTAGAGTGGATGGTAAGAGTTCCTTTCACCACATATTTATCGTACTCCACATCGCTGATATAAATTGCATGTGACATTCCTTTTTCTTTGGCCTTAAGAGTTTGTTGACGTCGACCAACATCATCAACCCTTGGATTTGGGCATTGATTGGAATAATTCCACATCTCCTTGCACTTGAAACATTGAAGTGTAGTAGGTTCATTATATGTATCCCTTCCTTTGTTTTCATCATTAGATATCTTCTTCCCATCATTACAGCATTCAAATTCCCTATGACCTTCCTTTCCACATTTGAAACATTTACTTGTCCCTTTAATACAACTTCTTCCAAGTTTCTTTCCATACTTTGAGAATAAGGGAAAGCTCATATTCTTTTCAGTGTGCTCTTTAGATTTTCCTTTGAATTCCATTTTCCTCTTCTTATCAACCCCATATGACTGATGGGTTAATCCAATCTCCATCTCAACTTTGGGAGCACATCGAATGATTTTCTTGTAGCTATTGAAGTCCCTTATGGATAACGCCCTTCGAAGACTTGGTTTTAAGCCACTAAAGAATCGATCGATCTTACTCTCAGGTTGGATAATAATAACAAAACTGTACCTTGAAAGTCTTGTAAAATTTTCTTCATAAGTACCAATAAATTCATCATCCTTTTGCTTCAGTTAATGAAACTCTTTCTCCATCTTTGTTCGGAGAATACGAGGGAAGTACTTATTTAAAAATAAGTTCTTGAACTCGTCCCATTCCATGGACTCAATTTCATCCCTTTCCTCGTATTCTTAATAAGATTCAACCATTGATCAGCATCACCTTCCAAATGATACACTACTATGATGACTTTATCACATTCAGAACATTGAAGAACTGAAAATATCTTTTCAGTAGTACTAATCCATTGTCCAGCAACTAATGGTTCAGTAGACCCGCTAAATGAAGGTGGACGCTGCCTCATGATGGATTCAATATAATGTTTCTCCTTCCTTTGATCATTTGGAAGTCTTCCATGAATCATAGCTTGATAATGTTGTGTGAGCATGGATACAAGATTTTTCATTCCAGCTCCCATAGCATTTGGTTGCTCAGGGGGACAATCATTGTATTTCCCGTGGCATTCAGCATTAACACGGTTCCTTCAGGTTCTAGCCATTAACTAAAACGAAGAAGAATAGTGTGAGTAACACTAATTATAATAGGAAAACCACACAATCAAGAACAAAATATCACACTTATGTTCGTATCTAAGGTTATTCATGTCCATTTCTGAAACACTAATATTGTGTTCTATGCTTAGACATATCCTTAGGGTTCTTTCTAATGCTTCCACATCCTAGTTTCCAAAGGTTGACTATACCTTTCCTCTAATACCAACTATAACGACCCATACTTTACATAAATTGTTATTACATCAGAATTGAAGCACACTTATTACAACATATAACAGAACCTGGAAAGGACCATATATGTATAGTGTCTTTAGAAACTGGGAAACATAAACAACTGGTTCATAAAGCATCTAATTTGCCTCCCATTTATTTCATCATATCTAGAGTCCCTTTTAGAATATCCTACATAATAACCTTCTTCCTGACCTGGGGAAATAATACATACAAAAGGGTGAGCTCAAATGCTCAGTAAGGGTAAAAAAAGAAATATCAATCACATCATATACATAAGAACATAACTTTTGGAAATCATAACCTGCAAAATAAATCATAATTTCAAAACATGGGATAAATCATAGAAGTGAAATGTAATCCCAATAATCATAACATAAAACATGAAACTTTGTTTCATACACACATAATCATAGAGAATAATTTATTATTAGTCAAGACTCATTTCCAAGACTATCTTAGTGGACAATGTCCATTTCTGAACCAAGTTCACTCCTCGTTTCAGTCCTGTTTCACAGAACCGGTTTAACCTACCCTTCCATCTATGTCTATCTCATGAGATATAAAATATTTACCCAATGCATTGGAGGGAGATATAGGTCCCACCCATCTCAAAATGATACCATTCTTATGTGTGTCACAAAATCATAAATCATACATCATTGCATAACCCATGTAATAAAAATGGGAATCTTAAACATCGTGACATCATAAAAAAATTCATTTAAGATAAAGGAATTCATAAAAATAATTCCATCACAACATAATCAAATCAATGTAAAAATAAGGATAGAAACAGAACCCTATATTATCGTAGATGGAAAATAATTTTGATAAAACACTTGAACTCTATTCTTGAGGAAAATATCCTTTCTACTTCAACATAAACACTTGCCCTTTCTTAACATGTCATACAATTCTAAACTAAAAGAAGTTGATTAAAAATAAACATGAAAACATGTAAAGTAATATTCTTGGATATAATGTTTTAAAAATAAATTCATACCGTATAAGTTTAAAAAACATTCTGCTCGTACTTTTGTTGGAAAAGTCAAAAAGTACCTCTTACGAAAAACGACAAAAGATTCCTTTAATATATTTTACTAAAAACTCACTGAAGGGTAAAATTTGATTTAAAAAATTTTAGGGGGATGGAAATAATATTACATATTGAGGAAACATGGATTTGGATGATAAAATAACCCCAGTAAATACCAAAGTATAAACAATCTCGGATAAAAATGAGATTGTGATATTTTCCTTACCTTAAGTCCGATTTGCTTCGTAAGTGTCTGAACCTCCTGTATAATGATTTAAATATTTTTATTGACTTATTCCAGAATAATAATTATTTTTATGATATCATATATGGTCATATTCTTAGCTTCTTATTAGTAATATTTCATTACTGCTTGTTATTCGGGTGTTTATTACTTTTTGTTCTTATCCGTTTTTTGTCGAATAAATTATTATTTTTTATTTTTAGGATATAGATACCTAATTTACAGAATGTTATTAGTGTAATATATATCATATTAATTCATTAAATTCATTTATATAATCATTATGTAATGAAGATCATGTAGAACGAGTCGCATCACATCGTGGAGACGGTATTCCATACGTACGCACGAGTGATGATATCATTACTATGATCCTGGAATTGTATTAGAGTGTATGTATACTATTTTAGAATCAACATCACTTCACAATAATCATATATATTCATTATTTACACCATTATTCCAATCCAAGTAAGGTGGTTGTGGAAAATTGATTACACCATGGTGTGGAGATGGTATTCCGTACGTACGCACGTGCGGTGATTTCATTTTACATAGGATGGATATATGGTTAAATAGGGTTGTTTCATAATTACAATAACATATCCTTATATGAGTGATACTGATGTTATAACTTAATAATGAAACAACGAAAAAAGAAGAAGTGGAAGAATAAATAAAGATGAAAGAATCGGTAATGGACATTACCTCTTATTTGAAGTGCTTCTCTAAGACCTCTTTTTAGGGCACTAAAATTAGTCTTTGATGAAGACCAGGACTTATAGGATCTCTATAGGGAAGTGTATAGGATAAATTGTCAGCGTTTGGACAAGTATGAAGGCTCAATGTGGTGTGAGGAAGAGGGGGCGGAGGTGCCCTTTTATAAGGGAGGAGAGTGGCACCTTTGGAAAAACTAAAATTATTAATTTATTATAAAGTAATATTCAGTTTTAAATAGATCCAAATTGATTTATTTCGATGATAAGGTGGGGATGGGTCGAATTACCTTCATCCAACTGAATTTGGACACGTTTAGGTTTCTATATTAACATTATCAATTTGATTTAACTTTAAGTTAAATAATTTTACTCTTACCTTGTCTTCTTGATTTCTTACACTATAAGGTTAATAAACCTACTATAACAAGCCAAACGAACCCCAAGTTGTTTATTATTAATATATATAACCCTATATAAGTCATTTGGCTGAACCTTATATTTTTAGGAATAAAATAACAATTAATAATATAATATTTGTTTTAAAAACTATTTTACGTCAATTTTGACACTATTTAGTAATTTATTTTTGTGAAAATCATAACAGAATGATTAGTTCGAAACAAGTTAATTAAATAAATATTAACATATCATATTAACCTAAAAAATTAGTGGAATTCATAAAAAGTCCCAAATTACATTTATTTGGGTATTTATAAAATCAATTATGTCAATATTTCATTAATAAGATAATTACTGCATCATCATTGTGTCATAAATAAATTAAATTATTTAAAGTCTAAAAATTAAAAATAAACTACCATTATGTAGGAAATAATTTTATATTTATAATGAATATTTATAGTATAATTTATCTTATGTATAACCCTATATTAAATTTTTTTTACTTATTAAACTTTGATTTTAACTATTTTAACCCTTCTTTAAATAAATTAATATTAAATGTCCTAATCTAATGAAATTGGGCCTAAATGGTCATATTTTATTCCTAAGTTTGTTTTTGGTCTAATTACACTGATCCAATAGAATTAGGACATGTTTTAGGGTAATAATAATATCATTTTTACCCTTAATTACCCTTTTTACTTTTAACCGTGGTAAATAAAGGTAAAAACTTACTATTCACCATAAATTATTTTCATCTCATTGAACGACATTTTACTTAATGACATAAACTATGTCTCTCGGGTTTTTTAATTCCACTCACAAAAGTGGTAAGATTATGTTTTATAAAAAAATCAGTTTTTTTAAGAGCCACTTAGTGGTTTCACTATTTATCAAAAATTGAAATTTTTCAGAAAAATATAAAAATTTCACCCTAGGCTAATTTCGATATTCCAAATCCAAAAATGAAGTCAATTTTGAAAAATAAAATTTAAAAAATTTCAAAAATGTGTTATTACTATTCATAATGGCTAGTTTTAATAATATTTTAATAGCATATCGTTTTTTAGTGAAACTCGGTATTGCGTAGGACGCATGCTATCGAGGAAGGTCGCGATTGCATGTAAAATGAGCCAAGAAAGTGTTATGTGTAGTGAAATTTTCCTTTTATGATTTATATAACATAAAAGTCTCGGGTGTTACATGGGACCTTTGAAATCCGAAAAGCACTTCATTATAATGTAGTATTTCATGACCTTCCAAGAGTGCCCCTCCTCTCCTCTTATAAAAGGCCCCTACCACTACCACCATATTCATACCTTCCAAGCCATTTGGCTTGTCCAACCTCTGCCCAAATACTCTGTCAACTTCCCTCTATTACTCCTAGAAGACTCACTTAGGGAATAAGTCTTCCCAAGGAAGCCTTTGGCTCAAATCAAAAAGAGTTACCCGATTTTAAGGTAATGTCTTCTCTTCTGTTCTTTTGTTTTATTTTGCTTCTCTAACCCACTAAAATCTTTTTATTAATTTATATTGTAACAAAACCAATATCATCAATATACTAGGATGTTTTTATGAGGAGTATTTGATTTATACATACACTCACCTTCGTCTAATGGTTAAAGAACATACTGTTTATGTGGGTGGCGAATTATTGCATCACAAAACGATGATTGTTCAATCTTCTTTTAACACCTCTCATGGTATCCATTATGATGACACTATTTTTATATATGACATATATTATGTTTTTGGTTTCCTTATGATTATGTGTTTTTCATTTATGGCATACCATTATGACTTCCATAATGGGTAAACACGATAATTTCATTTTAGGAAGTACGGACTACCGCCCCCTCAAAGTGATTTGAATCGTTATTGTCATATGTGGGATGTATAAAGGAAGGAATAAATGGTATTATACATTATATTATACTAGAATTATATTATAACATTATATAATTATAATTTCATTCAATTAAATACGAAATTGAAATGAAAGTAGCGTTCATGCGTATGTACGGCTTATTGTCTCCATGAACGGTGCATTTCATTTCTTACCTCTAAATGTTACTTAATATTATGAATGAATGTATATACTGAATATATATGATATATATGATATCAACATCATGAATATAATTCTGGATAAAATGGATATTTTACCACATTCGCAACTTGTAATTATAAGATGTTTATTTTTGCCTCGAGTACCAAAGATCGACAAAACGACAGTTATTAACATTAATAATTACATAAAGTTCATAACAAGGTAATAAGTGATATAAAAGGAATAATAATCTTGAAAAAGGTTCATAAGCAATTATAAACTAACTCTATTTTATTATTCAGGAGGTTAAATAATGGTCGAGTCATGACGGACACGGGGTAAGGGAACTTCTTAACCCAATTTCAGTTCATTAGGCTAATCTCCTACTTTCAAATTATGTCATGTAATTATAATGTCCTATCTTGTATTTGTACATTCATTATGTGTACTTATAATGAATACACATAATAGATCTATTTTATTTAAAAAATGATCTTTGTAATGGACTTCATCTCAATCTACTTCAATTTAGGCATATTTTGTTTTATACACAAATTTCTTTTATATGGTGATTTTTACTTTTATTCAAAAGAAATCTTTTTATACGAAGCATTTTTATTAAATGACAAAATGAATGTTTTGCCTTACGTATGAGGAGACAATGAATTCTCGGCCATCGTGACCATTATTTGAATTTAGGATTGCTCTATAAGCCATACCTTTTTTTAAATGAAAAATAAATACAAAGTTTTAATTTTATTTTATTTTGTTATTGATAATGGTTTTGATAATTGTTTTATTATATTAATGTGTTTTATTGATATCTTGTGATTGAAATGTGGAAATTTTATGTTTCTGTTATACATGTTTTATGTGATATGATTATGTTATGGTTTTTGATATGTTTAAACTTGTTCATATGAGGAATGCATTGGTCTTATTAAGTGACTGTTGTAGCCCGCTATAGCTCCTCGATGCATCGGCAGGTCTCATGAGGCAAACTTGTGTCTTGGCATGAGACCTTGACAAAATATTATTTTTAGTATTGGCATAAGGCCTTGGATACGTCTTTATAATAGTCTGGAATTATGCATTCCATCGTTATGAAAGTTGTTATTGATATTGCATGTGATCATTCAACTAGTAGAATATCCATGTGAATAAGTAAATTGCATTATATCATTTTACTTTTTCCATATTATGTTGAAGTTCAAGTTTAAAAGGCTTTTGTTTTTGTTATACATTCCCTATAATGTATATGTTTATTTATGAAAGCATCCGCTATATTTTTATCCTTACTGAGCATTTGAGCTCACCCCTTTCAATGGTTTCATTTTTCCAGAATGTGATGAAGTATATTATGAATGACCTGTAGGGATAGTATGAGGGGATATGAAGACAAGATGTTTTTTTAGTTTTGTTTTATTTTATTATGTAATGTAAGACTTATGAATGTATCTATTGTTTCCAAGACACCTACACTAATCGGTCTTCTGAGGCTTGATCTTTTTTGATCATGCAAATGTTATGCCATAATGCACCGCCTATGGGTAACTGGGGTTGGGGCGTTACAGTCGGTATCAGAGGAAGTTTAGTACTAACCATAGAGGCTAGATTCAGATAAACTCTAATTAGAGAACATAGCCCTAAGATAGACTTTGAGGATTAGTATAAAACAATTTCCTAGAATTTTGGTATTATAAATATTTTGTGATTTTTCTGAAAAATACATCCCTGTCTGGATACGAGCAGGTAGAGGCAGCTCTGGAACAGATGTACCTAGGGGTAAAACCCAAAAACACCTCTTTGAGCTAGACTCGAATGGGAACTGGTGCACGACAATGGGCCTTGCTGCACTCTTGGTTACGACACTCCCGAGGGATATGCTTAGGATAATTCTCATTTCCATTACAAACCATTATGAAGGTTTTATGGTTATATACATTCTCAAATAAAACATTTTTATGATTATAGTTTAATTTATGTTAAGTGTTTTAAAAGTATGGAATTGTGTTTTTTGATTCATAAACCAATCTAGTTTATGCCACTATTTAGAAATGGCGCCTAGTGGGAGGAATGAAAACTATATCTATGCACGCACTCCATGTTGGGATTTCCCTCCTGCTGAAGATAATTATAATGGAGTTGGTGATATAACTGGTGCTGATCAGCTTATCACCATACTAGGACAACTCACTCAGGTTATGAATAATAACCTTACTCGTATGGACCTCCCTGATTCGCAACATGGAGGATCAATGTTAGACTGCTTCATGAGGAAACAACCACCAACATTCAATGGGAGTACAAATCCCTTAGTAGATGAGAAATGGATAAATTCCTCTGAGAAAATATTCCATTCCTTAGGGAGTAGTGAAAGGGATAAGGTTATAATGGAAGTTTACCACCTCACTGGAGATGCTGATCAACAGTGGTAATTGATTCAAAATACCACGGAAGATGAAGAAGTATTAAGTATATAATGGAGAGAGTTCAAAGATATTTTCTTAGAAAAATACTTTCCTCATGACCATCAAGCAGATATGGAAAAGCAATTTCCGAGTCTGATACAAAAGGACTATAAGAATGTCGCATAGTATGAGGCTAACATTACAAGGCTAGGGAGGCATGCAACATATTATATACGTATCCCAAGAAGTAAGATTGATCATTTCATTGATGGGTTAAAACTGTTTCTCTGTCGATCCTTAGTATCACAATCTTTATCGTCGTATGAAGATATTGTCTCATGTGCTATCATGACAGAAAAGGAATTCTCTAAATCTTATGACAATAAAGTAAAGCAAGAGAAGAAGAGAATGGTGGAACAAGAGACAGATAAAGGGAAAAAAGAAACAATTATTTTCCATTATGTGATAATTGTGGGATGAATCACCTGGGTACTTGCCTAAAAGGAATGGGAGTTTATTACAAATGTGGAAAAAAGGTCACCAGGCTCGTGATTTCAAGGAAAAGAAAGAGGCTAGCAATGTTGAATGCTACAATTTTAGGGAAATGGGAAATTAATCAAATGAATTTCCTAAGTATCAGGGAAACTTACCTCAGAAAAGGCCAAGGGATCAAGGCCAATCTTATGTTGTTACTATATTTGAAGAAGAATAATTAATGTACTGGTGCTTTTGGACTGAAGGATTATATTCTGTTTATAAGAATAATATGATTGTACTACAGTACTTGTTGTTCTCATTAATGATTTAATATTATGAAGTTAATCATATTTTTAGTATGTGACAATAAGGTAAACTTTACATTGTTTGGGGAATGTGAGGTTAGAATTGATTTAGGAATTTAGAGACCTTTTAGAGAAATTCAAGACAAAGGTATTTTCGATAACTATAATGGTTGAAATGAATTAAGTTGAACTGTGGATAGTATTGTTTAAGGTTAAAAAATTTATAAAGATTATTTTTGGAATATTAAAATACTATACTTTTAGGAAAAAGATAACCTGCAGGTCAGGGGATAACCCATCACATTGGTCAATGCTGTAGGAATCGAACCCACAACGATAGTGTGACCGGCCTTTATTACCTACCACTAGCCTACAAGAAGTCCCAGGTTCTTACAAAATAGTTTTCCTAATCTAAATGGTATGTGTTAATATTTTGAACCTTGTAAGATTGCGATAAATATAAAATTTTTGAGTACTTATATCTTTTTGAGTGAAAGATGAGTTTGTTGTAGAAATTAGTTGAAGGTTGAAACTCTACTTGTCAAGCATAATTATATATATATACCTATCTCTTATTCTATGAAAAAATTAATTTTTCAAATTTAGTAAAGGTATATTAATACAAAAAAATGTTTTATCCCAATACCTTATGTCCTATTGAACTGATAATATATTAAATCAACATAGATTGAACGCTTTGAGGCCCTCAATTTTACACTTGTTTATGGTTGATGACCTCAATCACTCCCTACAAATATTTACGTTTTTTCCTCCAATTATATGTCTCTAATTTTCACCAATTTTCTTCTTGTTGAGATCATAACTTGGTGGTGACTTTTTCATTTCCCTTTCCTTCTTATTAAGGCTAAATTTTATTAACCTTATTTCCAATGTGAGTTTTCCACAAAGGTATTTTCTATTTTCAACCTTGTATTTTCAATGAAAATTTTCAAATTGTGAGGACAAAATTTATTGATGGAGAGGAGAATGTAACACCCCGAGCTTCCACGATACGCTTCTCTTTCAATAATTCAATAGCTTGCATTGTACGCAAGTTCAAGATTCTAATACACCGCGACTAATCAAATTATCCATTATGAATAGTAATACCCATTTTATAAAATTATATATATTTTATATTTCAAAGTGGACATCATTTTTGGATTTAGAATATCGAAATTAGCCTATGTTGAATTTTTTATATTTTTCTGAGAACTTCCAATTTTTTATGAATAGTGAATAATACTTAAAAACAAATTTTTTAATCAAAATAATTTATAGTGATAAATTATACTATTGAGTGGTTTTAAATTATATTTAGAATATATTTTTACAATTTAATCCAATGGTGTTCATTAGAATTAATTTCACTTTGAAATTGGACATAAACAATTGTCAATCTTTTCATAGATGTTGTTTCTTAAAATCAGACGATTTGTTGTGACAACGGGAATTAATTATAAAATTAATTAATGAAACTTCATTGTTTGTAGTTTTGTAAAATAGGCATCATTTTTTTATTCGGAATATCAATTATTGCTTAGGGTGAAATTTTGGCATTGTTCTGAAAAACATCAAATTTTGATGAATAGTGAAACCACTATGTGGTAGTTAAAAAATTGATTTATCATTTAAATGTAACATTACCACATCAAGTAATTGAATTTAAAAAATCCTACATAAATGGTTGTCATTAGTATATAAAATTTGGTTCAATGGGATTAATATAATTTTTTGGTGAATAGTAACTTTTAAGTTTTATTAATCACGATTAAAAGTAATTAGTGAAATTTAAGGTAAAAATGATATTATAAAAATATGAAAATACCATTACACTTGTCCTAACCTTATTGGATGATTCATGGCCGACCATGAAAATCCATGGATCAACTTGGGTACCCCATGAAGCCACTTGGTTAAAAAAATGACATTAATAACTTTTTATTTAAAGAAAAAATAAAATTGTCACAAACATTTGTTGTTTTACTAAAAAAATTATTACATGGGGTTATATAAGTTAAAATTTTGACTATAAATATTCATTGGAAAGATAAAAACATTTCCTACATCATGGTATTTTTTTATAATTTTTAGACATTTTATAAATTATGTTTCTTATGACAACATGATGATGCAGTGATTTCCTCATTAATTAACGATATAAATAAAATGGAAAGATAATGTAATGATTAAGACATAAACTTGTATAAAACCTATTGTATGGGTATATTTAGAACCCTTATCACTTTATCCTCCAAAAATATCATTGTGGGACCTTTGAAATCCGAAAATCACTTCATAATAATGTAACATTTCATGACCTTCCAAGAGTGCCCCTGCTCTCCTCTTATAAAAGGCCCCTACCACTACCACATTATTCACATCTTCCAAGACATTGGGATAAGCAAACTCTTCACAAATACTCTCTCAACTTCCCTCTCGTACTCCTAGAATCCTCACTTTGGGCAAAAGTCTTCCCAAGGAATCTATTGGCTCAAATCAAAAAGAGTTACCCGGTTTTAAGGTAATGTCTTCTCTTATGTTCTTTTGTGTTATTTTGCTTCTCCAATACCCTAAAATATTTTTATTACATTATATTGTAACAACACCAGTATCTTAAATATACTAGGATTTTTTTATGAGAAGGATTTTATTTACACATAAACACACCTTCGTCTTATCGTTAAAGAACATACTGTTTATGTTGGTGGCGAATTACTGCCTCACGAAATGAAGATTGTTCAATCTTATTTTAACACCTCTCATGGTGGCCATTATGATGACACTATTTTTATAGATGATATATATTATGTTTTTGTTTTCCTTATTATTCTGTATTTTCCATTTATGACACACCTTTATGATTTCCATTATGATAAATTGCGATAATTTCATTTTAGGAAGTGTGGACTACTGCCCCCTCAATGTGATTTGAATCGTTAATGAAAAATTTGGGATGCATAAAGGATGGAGTAAATGGTATTATACATTAAATTATTCTATAATTATAGTATACCTTTATATAATTATAATTTCATTACATTAAATATGAAATAGAAGTGAAAGTAGCGTTCATGCGTACGTACGGCTTACCTTCCCCATGAATAGTGCATTTCATTTCTTACCTCTAAATGTTATGTAATATTATGAATGAACGTATATACTGGATATATATTATATATTTTACATATACATCAGTAATATAATTCTGGATGTAATGGATATTTTACCACATGGACAATTTGTAATTATAAGAAGTTTGTTTTTGACTCATGTACCAAAGATAGACAAAACGACCATTATTAACATAAATAATTACATAATGTTCATAACATGGTAATAATTGATATAAAAGGAATAATAAACATCAAAAAGGATCTTAAGAAATTATAAATTAACACTAGTTTATTATTCAGTAGGTTAAAGAACGGTCGAGTCAAGACGGAAACTAGGTAAGGGGACTTCTTAACCCAATTTCCATTCTTTGGGTTAATCTCGTACTTTCAAATTATGCCATGATATTAATATGCAATATCTTGTATTTTTACTTTCTTTATGTGAACATATAGTGAATACACATAATAGATCTATTTTATTTAAAAATGATCTTTTTAAGGGATTTCATCTCAATCTCCTTTCATTGAGGCATATTTTGTTTTATACACAACTTTCTTTTTTATGGTGTATAATCTCCTTTGAATTTTAATTTTATTCAAAAGAAATATTTTTATAAGAAGAATTTTTACTAAACGAAAAAAATAATGTTCTGTCTTATGTATGCGGCGATAAGGACTTCTCCGCCGTCGTGACCTTTATTTGAGTTTCGGCTTCTTCTACAAGACATAACGTTTTTTGAAATAAAAAATAAATACCAAGTTTTAATTTTCTTTTATTTTGGTATTGAAAATGGTTTTGATAATGTTTTTATTATATCAATTTGTTATATTGATATCTTGTGATAGAAATGTGGAAATTTAATGTTTCTTTTATGCATGTTTTATGTGATACGATTATGTTATGGTTTATGATATGTTTAAACCTGTTTATATGAGGAATGCATTGGACTTAATATGTGTCAGTTGGAGTCCACTATAGCTCCTCGATGCATCAGTAGGTCTCATGAGAGAAACTAGTGTCTTGCCACAAGGCCTTGAAAGGATATTATTTGTAGTCTTGGCACAAGGCCTTGGCTACGTGGTTATGATAGTCTGGAATTATGCATTCCATCGTTATTAAAGTGGTTATTGATATTGCATGTGATCATTTGACCAGTAGAATATCCATGTGAATAAGTAAATGGCATTATCTCATTTTACATTTTCCATATTATGTTTATGTTCATGTTTAAAATGCTTTTGTTTTAGTTATACATAGAATTTAATGTTTATGTTTATTTATGAAAGCTTCCACTATATTTTTATCCTTACTGAGCATCTGAGCTCATCCCTTTCAATGTTTTAATTTTTCCAGGATGTGATGAAGTATATTATGAATGAGCTGTAGGGATAGTATAAGAGGATATGAAGATATGATGTTTTTTTAGTTTTGTTTTACATTATGATGTAATGTAAGTCTTTTGAATGTATCTAGTGTTTCCAAGACTACTAAACTAATCGTTCTTTCGAGACATGATCTTTTGTGATCATACCAATGTTACGCAATAATGCACTGACTCTGGGTAACTAGGGTCGGGGCGTTACCATTTTGAATGATATAATTGTAGAGAAATGGGGCATTATACAAATTAATTCCCTAAGAATCAGGTACAATTACGTAAGAAAATTCCAGGGGATCATGGTCAATCTTATGCTACTACTACAGATGAATTTGAGTAATTATTTTATTTGTGTTTTTGGACTCAGTAACAATATTATGGTTATAAGAATAATGTGATATATATAAGGATTGTAATGAAGTACTTGTTGTTTTCATTAAGGTTTTAATATGATGAAGGTAATCATATTTTTAGTATGTGACAATAAGAGAAACTTTACATTTTTGGGGAATCTGATGTTACAAATTGTTAGGTCCACAAGGATGAATACCTTGAGAGGGGGGGTGAATCAGGGTATGACTAATTTAAAAATAACGCACTTTCTGATCTTTTTTCTCTATTAAGAAAAACACTCTTCTCTCTCTCCTACTGCACAAAGTAAATAGACAGTAAAATATGCACAGGACACAGCAATTTTACTTGGTTCACCGCAAAGGGCTACATCCAAAGAGAATACGCCAACAAGTTGTTGGTCCTACCAAATTCCACTAAACTTCACTACCTGTGGATTACAAGGTTCGGGCTAAATCAATTCTAAGCCCAGGCTCACTTCCTTTACAAGTGTAGGGTTCACTCACTGCTTTCCCAAGGGTCACTCCCTGTTTCTCTCTCTCTGGCTCACTACTGGTGGAGAGGATCACCTTCTTCCTCTTCCTTTGCTCACTGCTCCAGAAATGATCCACTCACAGTTTATAGACCTGTAGGTCTCTTCATTTGCTTGAGAGAATGCATCTTCCTCTATATGTAGATGCTCTGTTGAAGTACAAAATTCACCCGTATATGAATATCTCTTTGCACCGAAGGTATTGGGAAAACTTCTAGCTTCCACATAGCTCGAAAATCACTACTGAAAATAAACCGTACATGGCGCGCAAGCCAATCTCTGCGCGCAAGTATCGGCGTGCAAGACACAACGGGCATGCAAGTCCTCCTAAGACACTTTCGCGACTCAAGCTTCCTCAACTCCAAACCTGCATGACTCACTTCCTTTTATGCCCAATCCAATATTGGCGCGCAACTCCACACTGGTGCGCAGCATCAAACACTAGTGCGCAATAATCACCCTGGCGCACAAGTCCCACCTGCGCGACCACACACACCCCTTGCGCGACCACCACACCTGCACTACGAGAGCTCTGATTTATAAAAGTGTTGAAATCTAATCAAGAATGAAGAGGGGTGGTCTAGTATTTATAGGCAAATTGACCGCCCTACGCGACAGTGAGCGAGTCACCTGTGCGACCCAGTCTTAGCGTGCAAGTCTTCTTTCCTTTTAGAAACTTGCGCAACCAACTCCCTAACATGCACGAACTTGTTTCCTTAGCCATATTTTTCACTTCTAATCTAGAATAACATGTGTCTCTCAAGTTTCCTATACTCTAAGTCCTCGGTGCACAAGTCCCTTTTACAAAAACACTTTTCTTCATTTGTCGATTTTTAGGCCCAAAAATTTGGCAAACACTGGAAAAAAGTGCCACCTTGTATCTATTCTTTTGTACTGCCTCCAAATCATCCATTCCTTTTTTCTACGTTCTTGATCAAACATGGATCATTGACCTCATCTCTTGAACTCGACATTCAATCATGAAACCCCCTTTGTCATCAAATTTGTATGTCATGGTTTGGGTTTTCAACAATCACAACACAGATGTTAACTTTGTCAACAAACACAATCACCTCAAAAATGCTTCAATAATGCCTTGAGGGATTTTTTCCCAACACAAATGATTTTAGAATTTAGAGACCTTTTAGAGAGAGTCTGGATGGAGGTATTTTGGACAACTATAAAGGTTGGAATAGATTAAGTTGAAATTTAGATAGTATTATTTAAGGTTAAAAAATTTCTAAATATTATATTTTGATATTATAATAATATAGTTTTAGGAAACAGACAACCTACAGGTCGGGGGATAACCCATCGTGTCGTACAAATCTGTAAGAATCGAACCCACAACCATAGTGTGACAGGCCTTTATTACCTACCACTAGCCTACAGGAAGTCCCAGGTAATTACAAAATAGTTTTCCTAATCAAAATGGTATGTGTTAATATTTGGAACCTTATACTATTAGGATAAATATAATATTTTTGAGTTCTATTGTCTTTTTGAGTGAAAGAATAGTTTGTGGTAGGAATTAGTTGAAGGTTGAAACTCTACTTGTCATGTATATATATATATAAACCTATCTCTTATTATATGAATAAATTTTTTCTTAAACTTTAGTAAAGGGGTATTAAAACAAAAAAATGTGCTATCCTAATACCTTTTGTTTTGTTGAACTGCTAATATTTTAAATCACCATAGATTGAAGGGTTTGAGGCCCTCAATTTTACACTTGTTTGTGATTGATGAACTCAATCACTCCCTATAAATATTTATATTTTTCCTGCAATTATATGTCTCTAATTACCACCAATGTTCTCCTAATCGAGATCATAATTTGGTGGTGACTTATTCATTTCCATTTCCCTCTTATTAAGACTAAATTTTATTAACCTTATTTCCAATGTGGGTTTTCCACAAACTTATTTTATATTTTCAACCTTTTATTTTCGAAGAACAATTTAAAATTGCGAGGATGAAATTTATTGAAGTAGGGGAGAATGTAACACCCCAATCTTCAATGGTCGCTTCTCTTTGAATAACACAGTAGTGTGTGTTGTACGCAACCTCGAGTTCTAACACACCGCGACCAATCAATGTAGCTGTTATGAATAGTATTTCCTACTTTTTAAAATTTTATAAATTTTAGTATTCAAATTGGACTTCATTTTTGGATTTGTAATATCAATGTTATCCTAAGTTGAATTTTTTGTATTTTTCTGAGATCATCCAATTTTTTATGAATAGTGAAAAATAATTAAAAATAATTTTTTTAATCAAAATAATTTATAGTGATAAATTATACTATTAAGTATTTTTAAGGTATAATTAGAATATATTTTTACCATTTTATCAAATAGTAGTCATTATAATTGATTTTACTTTGAAATTGGACATAAAAAATTGTCAATCTTTTGATATATATTGTTTCATAAAAACACGCTATTTTTTGATATAGCGGGAATTAATTATTAAATAAATTAATTCATCTTATCTATTTGAATTCAGAATATCAAATATATCTTAGGGTGAATTTTTGGTATTTTTCTGAAAAACTTCAATTTTGATGAATAGTGAAACAACTTAGTGGTAGTTAAAAAACTAATTTTTCGTTTAAATGAAACATTACCAATTTTGTGAATTTAATTTAAAAAATCTAACATACATGGTTTTCATTAGTAAGTAATATGTGGTTCAATAGGATGAAAATAATTTTTGGTGAATAGTAAATTTTACGTTTTATTAATCATGATTAAAGGTAATTAGTGTCATTTAAGGTAAATATAATGTTATAAAAATATGAAATTACCTTCACAATTGACATAACCTTATTGAATGAGTCATGTATGACAAAGAAAATACATGGGTCAACATGGGGACTCCATGGAGCCACTTGGGTAAGAAAATGACATTAATAACTTTTTATTTAAAGTAAAAATAAAAATGTCACAAACATGTATTGTTTTACTAAAAGAATTTTTACCTGGAGTTATGCAAGTTATATTTTCAACTATAAATATTCATTTTAAATCTAAAAAAAATTCCTAAATCATGGTAATTTTTTTATAATTTTTAGACATTAAATGAATAAATTTATTTCTGACACTATGATGATGTTGCGATTACCTCATTAATGAACGATTTAAATAAAATAAGAAGACACGGTAGAATCTAAGTCTTACACTTTTATAAAGCCTATTGGATGTGTGGATTTCGATCCCTTATCACCTTATCCGCGATATATATATTTGTGGGACCTTTGATATCCAAAAAGAACTTTATAATAATGTAACATTTCATGACTATCCAAGAGTGCCCTCCTATCCTCTTATAAAAGGCCCCCACCTATACAACCTTATTCACACCTTCAAAGAGATTTTGCTCGGCCAACCTCTGCCCAAATACTCTCTAAACATTTATCTATTACTCCTAGAAGCCTCACTTTTGGCAGAAGTCTTCCCAACGAAGCTTTTGGATCAAATCAAAAAGAGTTACTCGATTTAAAGGTAATGTTTTTTCTTATGTTGTCTTGTTTTATTTTGCTTCTCCAACCCCCTAAACTCTTTTTATTCTGTTATTTTGTAAGAACACCTGTAAATTCAATATACTATGATGTTTTTATGAGAAGGATTATAGCTAAACATACACACACTTCCATCTAATGGTTAAGAAACATACTGTTTCTGTGGGTTGCGAATTACTTCCTCATGAAATGATGATTGTTCAATCTTCTTTTAACACATCCCATGGTGGACAATAAGATGTCACCATATTTATATATGAAATATATTATGTTTATGTTATCATTATGATTCTGTATTTTTCTTTTATATCATACCTTTATGGTTTCAATTATGGGTAAACATGATAATCACATTAGAGGAAGTGCGGACTACTGCCCCTCAAAGTGATGTGACTCATTAATACCATATGTGGTACGTATAAAGGATGGAGTTAATTATTTTATATATGATACTATACTAGAATTATAATATACCTTTATATCATTATGATTTCATTTAATAACACATACTTTACATACATTGTTATTACTTCAGAATTGAGGCACACATATTACAACATATAACAAAACCAGGAAAGGATTGTATAGGTATAGTGTCTTTAGAAACTGGGAAACATAAACAACTAGTTCATAAAGCATCGACTTTTACTCCCATTTATTTCATCATATCTAGAGTCCCTCTTTGGCATATACTACTTAATAACCTTATTCCTGACCTGGGGAAATAAAACATACAAAAGGGGGATCTCAAATGCCCAATAAGGGCAAACAAAAGAAATATCAATAACATCATATACATAAGAACATAACTTTTGAATATCTTAACCTACAAAAGAAAATCATAATTTCATAACATGGGATAAATCATAGAAGTGAAATGTTATCCCAATAATCATAACGTAAAACATGAAACTTTTTGGAATACACACATAATCATAGAGAATCATTTCTTATTAGTCAAGACTCATTTCCAAGACTATCTTAGTGGAAAAAGTCCATTTCTTAACTGAGTTCAATCCTCGTTGCAGTCCTGTTGCACTGAACCGGCTTAACATGCCTTTCCAGCCATGTCTATCTCAGGAGATATGAAATCTTTACCCAATGCATTGGAGGGAGATATAGGTCCCACCCATCTCATAATGATATCATTCTTATGTGTGCCACAAAATCATAAATCATACATCATTGCATAACCCTTGTAATAAAAATGGGATTCTTAAACATCGTGTCATCATAAAACAATTCATATAGAATAATGGAATTCATAAAAAATAATTCAATCACAACATAATCAAATAAATGTAATAATTGGGATAGAAACAAAACCCTATATTATCTTAGATGATAAATAATTTTGATAAAACACTGGAAATCCATTCTTGAGGAAAATATCTTTTCTACTTTAAAAACATTTTTACTTTATTAAAATTTCATACAATTATTAACTAAAAGAAGTTGATTAAAAATAAACTTGAAAACATTTAAAGGATGCTTCTTTGAAATAATGTTTTAAAAATCCATTCATGCCGTATAAGTTAAAAAAACATTTTTCTCGTACTTTTGTCAGAACAGTCAAAAAGTACCTCATACGAAAAACAACAAAAGATTCCTTTCATATATTTTTCTAAAAACTCACCAAAGAGTAAAATTGGATTTTAACAACTGTAAAAGGATATAAATATTACATATTGAGGCAACATGGATGTGGATGATAAATATTCCCCAGTAAATTCTGAAGTATAAACAATCTCAGATAAAAATGAGATTGCGAGATTTTCCCTTACCATATGTCTGATTTGCTTTGTAAGTGTCAGAAACACCTGTATAATGATTTAAATAATGTTATTGACTTATTCCAGAATCATAATTATTGTTATGATATCATATATGGTCATATTTTTAGCTTCTTATTTTTAATACTTCATTATTACTTGTTATTCGGGTGTTTATTATTTTTTGTTCTTATGCATGTTTTGCCGAATAAATTATTATTCTTCTCTTTAGGTTATAGATACCTCATTTACAGAATGTTATTAGTGTAATATATATCATATTAATTCATTCAATTATTTTATATAATCATTATTCAATGAAGATCATGTAGAACGGGACGCATCACATCGTGGAGACGGTATTCCGTACGTATGCACGAGTGATGATATTGTTCCCATGATCATGGAATTGTATTAGAGTGTATGTATACTATTTCAGAATCAATATCACTTCTCAATAATCATAAATATTAATTCTTTACACCATTATACCCATCCATGTAAGGTGGTGGTGGAAAATAGATTACACCACGGCGTGGAGACGGTATTCCGTACGTACGCACGCACGGTGCTTTCATTTTCCATAAGATAGATTGATGGTTAAATAGGGTTGTTTCATAGTTATAATAATATATCATTATATGAGTGATACTGATGTTATTACTTCATACTTAAACAACTAAATAAGAAGAAGTGGAAGAAGAAATAAAGATGAAAGAATCGGCAACAGACATTACCTCTTCTTTGAAGTGCTTCTTTGATACCTCCTTTTAAGGCACTAAAATTTGTCTTTGAAGAAGGCCAGGACCTCTAGGAAGTCTCTAGGGAAGTGTAGAGAAGAAAGTGGCATGGGTTGGCCGAGCATGAAGGCTCAATGTGGTGTGGGGAAGATGGGGAGGAGGTGCCCTTTTATAAGGGAGGAGAGGGGCACCTTTGGAAAAACTAGAAATATTAATTTATTATAAAGTCATATTCGGTTTTAAATAGCTCCAAATTGATTTATTTCAATTCTAAGGTGGGGATGGGTCGAAATACCTTCATCCAATATAATTTAGACAAGTTTATGTTCCTATATTAACCTTATCATTTAGATTTAACATTAAGTTTAATTATTTTACCTTTACCATGTCTTCTTGTGTTCTTATACTATAAGGTTAATAAACTTACTATAAGCATCCAAAAAAACCCCAAGTTGTTTATTATTAATACAAATAACCGTATCTAATTCATTTGGCTGGACCTTAGATTTTTAGGAATAAAATAAAAACTAATAATATAATAATTGTTTTAAAAAACTATTTTATGTCAATTTTGACACTATTTGGTAATTGTTTTTTTGAAAATCATAACAGAATGATTAGTTATAAAAAGGTTAATCAAATAAATATTAACATATAATATTAACCTAGAAAATTAGTTTCATTCATAAAATGTCTAATATTTTATTTATTTGGGAATTTATAACATCAATTATGTCAATATTTCATTAATAAGATAATTACTGCATCATCATTGTGTCGTAAATAAATTAAATTATTTAAAGTCTAAAAATTACAAGTAAAATACCATCATGTAGGAAATCTTTTTATATTTCTATTGAATATTTATAGTCGAATTTATCTGATGTATTACCCTATATTAAAAATTATTTAATTATTAAACATTGATTTTAACTATTGTAACCCTTCTTTAAATAAATTAATATTAAATGTCCTATTCTAATCCATGTGGTCCTAAATGGTCATATTTAATTCCTAAGGTTGTTTTTGGTCTAATTAAACTTATCCAACAGAATTGGGACATGTTTTAGGGTAATAATAATATCATTTTTACCCTTAATTGCCCTATTTACTTTTAATTGTGGGAAAAAAAGTAAAAAAGTTACTATTCACCAAAAATTATTTTCATCTCATTCAACCAAATTTTACTTACTGACATCAACTGTTTCTCTCGGATTTTTGAAATTACACTCACAAAAGCAGTAAAATTATGTTTTATGAAAAATTCATTTTTTTAACAGCCACTTAGTGGTTTCACTAGTCATCAAAAATTGAATGTTTTCAGAAAAATACCAAAGTTTCACACTAGGCTAATTTCGATATTTCAAATCCAAAAATGAAGTCAATTTTGAAAAATAAAATTTAAAAAATTTCAAAAAGTGGTTATTACTATTCATAACGGCTAGTTTTAATAATATTTTAATAGCATATCGTTGTTTAGTGAAACTCGGTATTGCGTAGGATGCAAGCTATCGAGGAAGGTCGTGATTGCGTGAAAAGCAAGTCATGAAAGTGTTATGTGCAGTGAAAGATTCCTTTGATGATTTATTTAACATAAAAGTCTCAGGTGTTACATTCTACCCCCTTAAAATGAATTTCACCCTCGAAATTCATCACTTTGTAACAAAAAGATGAGGATAACTCTCCCTCATCATATCCTCAAGCACCCATGTAGCTTCTTATAATTGGTGGTTCCTCCATAAAAATTTCACCAATCGAGTGGTCTTGATTCGTAGAACTTTTTCGCTATGATCCATAATCTCTATCGGCTGCTCTTCATAAGAAAGATCTTTCTCCAGTGGTACAACTTCCGAGCTGAATACATGTAAAGGATCAGGTATGTACTTTCTCAGGAGATATACATGAAACACATCGTGAACTTGAGAGAGATTCGGTGGAATCTCAAATCGGTAAGCTACCTTCCCAACACGATCCAATATTTCGAAACGACCGATATCTCTAGGGCTTAATTTCCCCTTCTTTCCAAATCTCATTACCCTCTTCCTGGGAGATATTTCTAAGAACACTTTACCACCCACATCAAACTCTATGTCTTTTCTTCAGTTTTCGACATAACTTTTTTGTCGACTCTGAGCTGCTCTTATGTGTTGTTGAATAGATGTGACCTTTTCTGCCATTTCATCAACAATATCAGGTCCTAATATCTTCCTTTCCCCAACTTCATCCCAGCTAGTTGGAGTCCTGAATTTCTTTCCATAGAGAGCTTCATAAGTAGCCATCTAAATACTGGAGTGAAAGCTATTATTATAAGAAAATTCCCCCAAAGGTAGGTGTTGATCTGAACCACCTTTGAAATCCATAGAGAAAGCTCTCAACATATCTTCTAGAGTTTGAATTGTTCTCTCAGACTGAACGTCTGTCTGAAGAGGATAAGCAGTGATGAAACTCAACTCTGTACCAGAGTATGGTGAAGACATCGCCAGAACATTGAGGTAAACTTCAGATCTGGATCAGATATAATAGAAAGTGGTACTCCATGCAACCTTACCACTTCATCACATATATCCTGGCAAGATGATCCAGAGAGAAATCATCTATAATAGCGATAAAGTGTGCAGACTTTGTAAGACGATCAACTATGACCCAGATAGCATTATTTCCTTTGGATGTTTTAGGAAGTCCCGTGACGAAGTCCATAGTGATGTTTTCCCATTTCCATTCGTGTATGGGTAATGGTTGTAATATCCCCTTAGACTTCCGTCTCTCATCTTTAACTTGCTAACAAACCAAACATCGAGAGACATAATCAGCAACATCTATTTTCATGCCATCCCACCATAAGGACTCTTTCATATCCCTATACATATTTGTGCTTCTAGGATGAATAGAGAATGGAGAACTATGAGCCTCATCCAGCAGCTCCTTCTTAAATTTGGGGATGGTAGGAACACAAACCTGATTCCTGGACTTTATTATCCAATCACAATCAAGGTTGAATTCAGGAACATTTCTCACCTTCTTTTGTAACACCACATCTTCTTTTTGTTCCTCTTTAATCATCAAATGTATAGATGGTTGATCATTCATGTGTGAAAGATACGATTTTTCCCCTTTCAATATAATTCCACGATCCATCCTTTGTAAATCCATAAATATTGGATCTTTTTTGATCCTCATCATGGATAAATGGGCATGGTATTGTCGACTTAATGCATCTGCCACCTTGTTTGCTTTCCCAGGGTGGTAATGAATTGAGAATTCGTGATCCTTAGTCAACTCCAACCATCTACATTGTTGCATATTCAGATCCTTTTTTGTGAAAATATACTTTAAACATTTATGATCAGTATAAATGTCACACCTTTCTCCATAAAGATAATGCCTCCAAATATTTAATGCAAATATTACCGCAACTAACTCCAAATCATGAGTTGGGTAATTTTTCTCATGTATTTTCAACTGTCATGTGGCATAAGCTGTCACCATATCATTTTGCATACGAACACACCCCAATCCCTTCTGAGATGCATCACTGTAGATCACAATCCTTTCTCCACTACAAGGAATTGTGAGCACAGGTGCACTGGATAACCTTATTTACAACTCCTTGATATTCTCTTCACATTCCTCCGTCCAAACAAACTTAACTCATTTCTGAGTCAAGTTGGTTAGTGGATTAGATAATTGTGAAAAATCTTTCACAAAATGTCGATAATATCCATCCAAACCAGTAAAACTTTGGATCTTAGTCACTAATGTTGGTCTCGACCATCTTTCGATAACCTCTTTTTTTTCTGTATCCACAGATATCCCCACTTTTGATATTATGTGAATCAAAATTGAAATATTTTGAAGGGAAAATTAACACTTGGTAAATTTGGCATAAAGCTTCTCTTTTCTCAGGGTCTTCAAAATAATTCTCTAGTGATCTCCATGTTCTTACTTACTCTTTGAATAGACAAGAATATCGTCTATAAAGACTACCACACACTGATCAATATAGTCTCTAAAGAATCTATTCATCAGATCCATGAAGATAGCAGGGGCATTAGTTAGACCAAATGGCATCACTATAAATTCATAGTGTCCATATATGGAAAGCCGTCTTTGGTATATCCTCCATTTTGACCCTTAATTTATGATACCCTGAACGAAGATCAATCTTGGAAAAGCATTGAGCTCCGCGTAGTTGGTCAAATAAGTCATCAATGCGTGGGAGTGGATATTTGTTCTTGATAGTGATCTTTTTAAGTTCTCGATAATCAAAGCAGAGTCTCATTGATCCATCTTTATTCTTAACAAACAGAACAGGTACTCCCTAAGGTGACACACTAGGGCATATGAACCCCTTATCAATATTCTCTTGGAGTTGCTTCTCCAATTCCTGCAACTCAATTGGGGCCATTCTATAAGGTGTCTTTGAAATTGGTAAAGCACCCGGTATGAGTTCTACTGAAAACTCTACTTCACGATTTGATGGAAGACCCGGAAATTCCTCCGGAAAAACATCATCAAACTCTCATACAATGGGCATATGGTTAATCATGAGTTCCTCACCAACCATATGAGATAAATAACATTCATTTAGTGGAAACACGACCCATAATATGGAATAACTTTCCACTCGAAGATTATGTTCATCCTTGCATCGATAGACGATCATAGATTGATCTGGAATATGAAATGTGACTTCCCTTCATTGGTAATTGATATGAGCTCCATATAAAGAAATCCAATCCATGCCATGAATCACATCAAATTCCACAATAGGAAGGATCACAAGATTTGCAGGAAGCACTTTCCCACAAACATCAATTGGAGAAGAATTATAAACTTTTAATAATACGGTTGTGCCATTAGGAGTTGTCACAGCTAACTCAACATCTAATTATTGAGGTAATACGGCGATACCCTTAGAAAATTCTTCATAAATAAAAGAGTGGGTGTGTCCATAATCAAATAAAACATTTTCTACATCAAAGTGGATGGTAGGTGTACCTTTCACCACATCGTTATCGTACTCCACATCACTGATAGAAATTTCATGTGACTTTCCTTTGTCTTTGGCCTTAAGAGTTTTTTTACGTCGACCATTATCATCAACACTTGGATTTGGGCATTGATTGGCATAATGCACCATCTCCTTGCACTTGAAACATTGTAGTGTAGTAGGCTCATTCTATGTATCATTTCCTTTGTTTTAATCATTAGACATCTTCTTCCCATAATTGTGGAATTCAAATTCCTGATGACCTTCCTTTCCACATTTGAAACATTTACTTGACCTTTAAGACAAATTCCTCCATGTTTCTTTCCACACTTTGAGCATAAGGGAAATCTCATCTTCTTTTCAGTGTGCTCTTTAGATTTTCATTTGAATTCCTTGTTCCTCTATTTATGAAACCCATATGACTGATGGGTCACTCCAATCTCCATCTCTACTTTGAGAGAACATCGAACGATTTCTTCATAGCTATTGAAGTCCCTTATGGATAACTCCCTTCTAAGACTTGTTTTTAAGTCACTAAAGAATCAATCGATCTTACTCTAAGGTTGAATAATAATACCAGAAGCGTACCTTGCAAGTCTTGTAAAATTTGCTTCATAGGTACCAACAGATTCATCATCATGTTGCTTCAGTTCATGAAACTCGTTCTCCATCATTGTTCAGAAAAAACGAAGGAAGTACTTATTGATAAATAAGTTCTTGAACTCGTCCCATTCCATGGACTCAATTTCATCCCTTTTCCTCATATTCTTAATAAGATTCCACCATTGATCAGCATCACCTTACAAACGACACACTGCTAATCTGAATTTACCATGTTCAAAGAATTTAAGAACTGAAAATATCTTTTCAGTAGTACTAATACATTGTTCAACAACTAATGGATCAGTAGACCCGATGAATGAAGGTGGTCACTGCCTCATGAAGGATTCAACAGAATGTATCTCCTTCCATTGATCGTTTGGAAGTCCTGCATGATTCATTTCTTGAGAAAGTTGTGTGAGCATGGCTACAAGTTTTTTCATTCCAGCTCCCATAACGTTTGGTTGCTCAGGGCGATAATCATTGCATTGTATGTCACATTCCGCATTAACACGGTTCTTTCGGGTTCCAGCCATTGACTAAAACCAATATGAATAGTGTGAGAAACACTAATTATAATAGGAAAAGAATAAAATTTCACACATAGGGTCTTATCATAGGTTGATCATGGACATTTCTAAAACACAAATATTGTGTTCTATGCTTAGACTTATCTTTAGGGTTCTTACTAAGGATTTCACATCCTAGTTTCTAAAGGTTGACTACACCTTTCCTCTGATACCAACTATAATGACCCATACATTACATACATTATTATTACTTCATAATTGAAGCACACTTATTACAACATATAACAAAACCAGGAAAGGACCGTATATGTATAGTGTCTTTAGAAACTGGGAAACATAAACAACTGGTTCATAAAGAATCTACTTTTCCTCCCATTTATTTCATCATATCTAGAGTCCCTTTTTGGCATATCCTACATAATAACCTTCTTCCTGACCTGGGGAAATAATACATACAAAAGGGTGAGCTCAAATTATCCGTAAGTGTAAACAAAAGAAATATCAATCACATCATATACATAAGAAAATAACTTTTGGAAATCTTAACCTACAAAAGAAAATCATAATTTCATAAAATGGGATGAATCATAGAAGTGAAGTGTAATCTTAATAATCATAACTTAAAACATGAAACATTGTCTCATACAAAAATAATCATAGAGAATCATTTTTTATTAGTCAATACTCTTTTCCAAGTCTATCTTAGTGGACAAAGTCCATTTCTGAACCGAGTTCACTCCTCGTTTCAGTCCTGTTTCACTGAACCGGTTTAACCTGTCATTCCAGCCATGTCTATCTCATGAGATATAAAATCGTTACCCAATGCATTGGAGGGAGATATAGGTCCCACCCATCTCATAATGATACCATTCTTATGTGTTCCACAAAATCATAACTCATACATCATTGCATAACCCATTTAATTAAAATGGGATTCTTAATCATCGTGTCATCATAAAACAATTCATATAGGATAATGGAATTCATAAAAAATAATTCAATCACAAAATAATCAAATCAATTTAGTAATATGGATAGAAACAGAACACTATATTATTTTAGATGGAAAATAATTTTGATAAAACATTTGAACTCCATTCCTGAGGAAAATATCCTTTCTACTTTAAAAACATTTTTCCTTTCTTATCATGTCATAAAATTCTAAACTAAAAGAAGTTTATTAAAAATAAACTTGAAAAATTGTAATGGAAGCATCTTGAAATAATGTTTTAAAAATCCATTCATGTCGTATAAGTTAAAAAACATTCTTTTCGTACTTTTGTCGGAAAAGTCAAAAAGTACCTCGTACAAAAAACGACAAAAGATTCCTTTCATATCGTTTACTAAAAACTAACAGAAAGGTAAAATTGGATTTAAAAAATTCTAGAAGGATATAAATATTATATATTGAGGAAACATGGATGTGGATGATAAATATTCCCCCGTAAATTATGAAGTATAAACAATCTCGGATAAAAATGAGATTGCCAGATTTTCCCTTACCTTAGGTCTGATTTGCTTCGTCAGTGTCCAAAACTCTTGTATAATGATTTAAATAATGTTATTTACTTTTTCCAGAATCATACATATTGTTATGATACCATATATGGTCATATTGTTATCTTCTTATTAGTAATACTACATTATTACTTGTTATTCGGGTGTTTATTACTTTTTGTTCTTTTGCATGTTTTGAAGATTAAATTCTTATTCTTCTCTTTAGGTTATAGATACCTCATTTACAGAATGGTATTAGTGTAATATATATCATATTAATTCATTCAATTCATTTATATTATCATTATGAAATGAAGATCATGTAGAACGGGTCGCATCACATCGTGGAGACGGTATTCCGTACGTATGCATGAGCGATGATATCATCCCATGATCTTGGAATTGTATTAGAGTGCATGTATACTATTTCAAAATCAATATCACTTCACAATAATCATATATATTCCTTCTTTACACCATTATACCCATCCATGTAAGGTGATGGTGGAAAATAGATTACACCACGGCGTGGAGACAGTATTCTGTACGTACGGACGCGCGGTGATTTAATTTTATGTAGGATGGATAGATGGTTAAATAGGGTTGTTTCATACTTATAATAACATATCAGTGTATGAGTGATACTTATGTTATTACTTCATAATTAAACAACTAAAGAAGAAGAAGTGGAAGAATAAATAAAGATGAAAGAATCGGTAACAGACATTACCACTTCTTTGAAGTGCTTCTTTGAGACCTCCTTTTAGGGAACTAAAATTGGTCTTTGAAGAAGACCAGGACCTCTAGGATGTCTCTAGGGAAGTGGAGAGGAGAAATTGGCAGGGTTTGGCCGGGCTTGAAGGCTCAATGTGGTGTGAGGAAGAGGGGGAGGAGGTTCCCTTTTATAAGGGAGGAGAGGGGAACCTTTGGAAAAACTAAAAATATTAATTTATTATAAAGTCATATTCAGTTTTAAATAGCTCCAAATTGATTTATTTTGAATTTAAGGTGGGAATGGGTCGATATCTCTTCATCCAATAGAATTTAGACAAGTTTAGGTTCTTATATTATCCTTATCATTTAGATATAACATTAAGTTAAATAATTTTACTTTTACTGTGTCTTCTTGTGTTCTTATACTATAATGTTAATAAACTTACTATAAGCAGCTAAAAGAACCCCAAGTTGTGTATTATTAATATATATAACCTTATCTATTTCATTTGGCCGAACCATATATTTTTAGGAATAAAATAACAATTAATAATATAATATTGTTTTAAAAACAATTTTATGTCAATTTTGACAATATTTAGTAATTGATTTTTGTGAAAATCATAACAGAATGATTGGTTCTAAAAAATTTAATAAAATAAATATTAACATATCATATTAACCTATAAAATTTTTGTAATTAATAAAAAGTCTCATATTATATTTATTTGGGCATTTATAACATCAATTATGTCAATATTTCATTAATAAGATATTTACTGCATTATCATTGTGTCATAGATAATATAAATTATTTAAAGTCTAAAAATTACAAATAAAATACCATAATGTAATAAATCTATTTATATTTCTATTTGATATTTATAGTATAATTTATCTTATGTATAACCCTTTATTAAAAATGATTTACTTATTAAACATTGATTTTTACTATTTTAACCCTTTATTAAATAAATTAATATTAAATGTTCTAATCCAATCCAAGTGGGCCTAAATGGCCATGTTTTATTCCTAGGGTTGTTTTTGGTCGCATTACACTTATCCAATAGAATTATTACATGTGTTAGGGTAATAATAATATCATTTTTACCCTTAATTAACCTATTTACTTTTAATCGTGGTAAAAAAAAAGTAAAAAAGTTACTATTAACCAAAAATTATTTTCATCTCATTGAACCACATTTTACTTACTGACATAAACCGTGTCTCTCGGATTTTTGAAATTCCACTCACAGAAGTGGTAAAATAACGACTTATGAAAAATTCAGTTTTTTAAAAGCCACTTAGTAGTTTCACTATTCATCAAAAATTGAATGTTTTCAAAAAAATACCAAAATTTCACCCTAGGCTTATTTCGATATTCCGAATCCAAAAATGAAGTCAATTTTGAAAAATAAAATTTAAATAATTTGAAAATTTTGTTCTTGCTATTCATAACGGCTAGTTTTAATAATATTTTAATAGCATATCGTTGTTTTGTGAAACCCAGTAATACGTAGGACGCAAGTTATTGAGGAAGGTCGCGATTGGGTGTAAAGAAATCCAAGAAAGTGTTATGTGTAGTGAAAGATTCCTTTGATGAATTATATAACATAAAATTCTCAGGTGTTACATTTCATTCCATTAAATATGAAATAGAAATGAAAGTAGCGTTCATGCGTACATACGGCTTACCGTCTACATGAACGGTGCATTTCATTTCTTACCTTCAAATGTTGTGTAATATTATAAATGCATATATAGCTTGATATATATGATATATATGATATCTACATCATGAGTATAATTCGGGATATAATGGATATTTTACCACATGAACAACTTTTAATTATAAGAAGATTATTTTTGACTCAAGTACCAAAGATCGCCAAAACGTCCAATGTTAACTAAAATACTTACATAATGTTCATAAAATGGTAATAAGTTGTATAAAAGGAATATTGAACTTGAAAAATGTTCTTAAGAAATTTGAAATTAAATCTCGTTTATTATTCAGGAGGTTAAAGAACGATCGAGTCAAGTCAGACACAAGGTAAGGGACTAAGGAATTTTTTGTCTTACGTACGTGGCGAAAACAACTTCTCCGCCGTCGTGACCATTATTTGAGTTTCAGCTTCCTCTACATTCTATAACGTTTTTTAAAATGAAAACTAAATACCATGTTTTACTTTTCTTTTATTTTGGTACTAAAAATGGTTTTGATAATTTTTTTTATATCAATGTGTTTTATTGATATTTTTTTATTAAAATGTTGAAATGTTATGTTTCCTTTATGCATGTTTTATGTGATACGATTATGTTATGGTTTATGATATGTTTAAACATTTTCATATAAGGAATGCATTGGACATAGTAAGTGATGGGGGAGTCCGCTATAGCTCCTTGATGCATTGGTAGGTCTCATAAGACAAACAAGTGTCTTGTCATGAGGCCTTGACAAAATCTTATTTGTATTTTTTCCCGAGGCCTTCGCTACGTGGTTATGATTGTCTTGAATTATGACTCCCATCATTATGAAAGTGGTTATTGATATTTCATGTGATTATTCGACTAGTATAATTTCCATGTGAATATGTAAATGGCATTGTTTCATTTTACTTTTTCCATATTATGCTGAAGTTCAAGTTTAAATGTCTTTTATTTTAGATATACATTGCCTTAAATGTTTATGTTTATTTATGAAAATTTCCGCTATATTCTTATCCTTACTGAGCATCTGTGCTCACCCCTTTAAATTTTTTATTTCTCCCTGGATGTGAAGAAGTATTTTATGAATGACCTGTGGGGATAGTATGATGGGATATGAAGACAAGATATTGTTGTAGTTTTTTTGTACATTATGGTGTAATGTAAGAATTATGAATGTATCTAGTGTTCCAAGCCTACTAAACTAATCTTTCATTCGAGACATGATCATTTGTGATTATTCCTATGTTACGTAATAATGCACCGACTTTGGATAACTGGGGTTGGGGAGTTACATATATACCCTTTTTCTAGGTATAAATCCTCCCATGTACCATTTATCATAGGGTAGGTACTCTTCTCTAGACTTTGTGTAGGGATAAATCATTTGTTGAACCGTTTTTCTTGGGCTAAATCCTCTCGTGTAACCTTTATCTTGGGATAAATCCCCATGTATACTATTTTGACTTGGATTAAATCCCCTTGTGTACCCTTTGAAATGGGGTAAAAATCACCTTGTGTTACCTTTGGATTGTGATAAATCCACTAGTATACCCTTTCCCTATGGATAAATCATAGCATGTACCCATGGGTTTTTCCTAAGTCATCTAGTGTTCCATATGAAATTGGATAAATCCCCATATGTACCACTTATCCTGGGATAAATCCTCATGTATAACCTTTAGATTAGGATAATTCCTCTAATGTACCTTTTGAGCTCATGATAAATAAACTTTACCAATACATTGAAAGGTGATATACGACCCCCTATTTCACGATAATAATCATACATCTGTGCATCATTACAACATTAAAACTTTCATTCTTCAAGAATCACTTAATTAACAGATCGTAAAGAGACATATTTCATGAAACTAATTTCCTATAACATTCCTTAAATCATCATGATAAAGAAGATGTCTGGTGGCTTAATAATATCCCCAATGTAAAATAAGGAACATTAATTAATTTTTATATAAGAAAAATAACTTTTTTTATATTTTAATAAATCACTTTTAATATATGTAGGTATACCGCTTTATAAAAGTTATAAAAATCCTCAAAATTTCTTTTATTAAAACGAAATACATGATCTAAATATTAAATTTAAAAATAATCATTTAAAACAAAACGTTTTTTTCTTTAAACACATTTTATATTAGAATTATATTTTCAAAATTATTCACTCAAAGCATATGAAAATACATGAAAACTGATTTCAGAAAACAAAATCCTTTAAAACTATTTTAATTAAATTAATTAATTCTAAAAATAAAAGTATTAATTTAAAAATAATATTAACATTTAATTTTATTTTACAAATCTTCAATATTGAAAATCATTTGTAAAAAATTAAATCACATAAAAAATTCAAAGACCTGCATTTGAAAGGGTGAGAATTATTCTTAATAGTGTCATATTATTTTGGGAAAATCAACTAGAGGGAATATTTGAATCAAAATTGTATTTTCCCTAGAGATAATTTTATACTACCACGAAATAAAATGTTAGTGTCGAGGAAACCAGTCTTCAAATAAATAATTTCATGAAAACTCATAATAAATAAATAAATGGAGTTGAGTATACAAAAACCCATACAACATTGGAATCTGTTGAATCAAAATCCATTTAATGAAATAAGAAAATATATCTCTTCAAACCAAATTAACTTCAGGAATATGGAAAAATACATTAATTTTAAATTAATCACCCTATATTACAGAAATGATGGTGTTAAATAACAAACATAACTCATGGATTTAAAAATGAGACAAAGAAAACCTTAAATTATTTCTTACTGACTCCAAAAAACTCTTACCTATTATGAAATATACATAAATATATTAATTACTTATTAAAAAATTAATCATATATATTTCCACTTATACACTTAATTTATAACAATTCATTACAAAAATATTTTTCTGTTATTGTTTATTTTCAGCATCAGAAGCTAGAAAATCTGATTACTTTTTTTTGTACTATTTTATTAATTTAATTATTGATTCTTATTTATTAAAAAAATTAATCATTATTATTTTAATAATATTCTAAAATCTTGGTGTGTCAATAATTCAACATATTCCATTTTCATTCAGTGAACGATAATGGTAGGGTTTGGGAAAATAAAATTGTGATGAACATATTTTTGTCTGTTTAACAATTGAAAGGTGATATATTAATAAAAAAATTTAATATCAATAAAAACATTGAAGAATCATTAAAATATCATGAATAAATTATTATTACATGATATTATCATTACATAACATTCCTTAATTATTCAAAATAGAAACATTATAACATCTTTTAGTTAGGTGGTAAAACTGACCCAAATGAGAATGTGTTGTGATGATTTTATGAGTAAGGATATTTTTTTATAATATTAATAAAAAACATTAAACTCTAAAAATATTCATAAATATTAAATTTATTTATAAACTTAATTCTTAGAACCATGAATGAAGGGTAATGGTGACTAATAAAATACATCGTTTGTAGAGGTGATATTTCACCACACACACGACTAATGATTGCATTTCTCAACAAATTGGATAAAATCAAGGAATGTGCTAAATTTTTATTTTATAATTATAATCATTAAATATTAATAATAATATTTTATCACAAAAATCCATTATACAAATCATGAATGGAAATGATTAAAAATGGAAGATGACATTTCATATTGGTTGTAGTCTATCACACACACGATTAAAGTTCATTTATTTTTATATATGGATTATAAGGGACTAATGATTTTTTTTAAATTAATATAATAAAACTTATATATACTGATTTTATATATTATTATGTTTATGATATGATTGTAAGTAAAAAATTAAGAATAAATAGTTAAGGAAATATTATTACTCACATTGGGGCCTTTAACATTCTCTTGAATGTCTCCATGAAAAGGAAGGTATTGTTATATCTTCTTCAAAAAATAGGATTAATAAATTAAGATAGGATTATAGGAGAAAAATGGAATAATTTCATAAAAATTTATATAGTATAGGTGTGTCATTATGGAGTGGGATATTTCCACTTTTATAAGTGAACAAAATCAATATTTTGTGAACACCAAATATTTTTCAACAATTTCATGACACTATTCATGGGTAAATAGTTCAAAAATTAAAAAAATAATTGGCTTTTTGGTGATATAAGATAAATAAATCATCTATAATTCATTTTAAAATATTTTTTAAACATTTTTCTTGTCTTTAACTACACGATTGTTTTTATTTTAATGTTTTCATTTTTACCAGGATAACTCATGTTTTTCTAAATTTTTTGTTAAAAATATAAGTTAACACCTCATACCAAATATGGTTTTTCTAGACATAAATTTAATACCAATGTAATTTAAATAAATTTATAAATAATATAAAATTAACTTCTTAATTAAAAAATGTAATATATAGTGAAACAATTTTGTAGAAAAATGTTATTCTCAACATTATGTGATCCTAATCTTATTTAGAATTGATTACCAATTTAAAGAATGATTATATATTTATATATAAGATTAAAAATTATATTCAATTAATTTTTTTCATGATATTAATTTATTTGAATATATATTAATTTCAAGATATTAATAAAAAAATTCATTGAAAATAAGTTTTTTACCATTATCATGGATATTGACATTAATCACAGTTAACAAAATTTTATGACCAGAAATGAAATTAAACATATTACATATTATGAAAATACTTATCTAAAATATGAATTTCATTTTTTATATTTAATTTTTATATGTGATTAATATAAATTTTTAATAAATGTGAATGAAAACTGTTTTGGAGTAAAATATTAGATAGGTTTCTAAAACATTGCACATGGGATTAAAAAATTTAAAAATTTACCATAAAAATAATTATTTGAATTTATAAATATATATTTATATAGGGTTTTAAAAACATTTAATCCATTCTTGTATTAAGATAATTTCATGAAAGTGAAGGTTATTAAAAAATCGTTTTTTTTAATTTCACCTAAAAATAAATTATTTTAGAAAAATATCAAAAACCCACCGTAGGATAATTTTTTCCTATAGAATAATAATGTGAAATTTATTTAGTAAAATTTAAATTATAAAATTTTTTAATTTTATTTTTAAATGAAAATTCAATATATACGTATATATAATGATAAAAACAACTTTTATTAACATATAACTTTTTAAAAAATTAACTTTTTCTAATCATATTTTTTATGAATTTTATAATTGAATACCATATTTTCATTATTTACTAGAGGTTTTAATATTCTTAAATTTTCATAATAATTATTTTGACATGGATCGTTTAAGTTTAGTGTTTTTTATTATGTATGGAAGTGGAAATATATAAATTTTTATAATATATATATTAGAAATTCTTCAGGCATTAGAGTCTTGAAACTATATATCTAAAGAATGTAATTTTTTTATATAATTTTTCCCCCACTGATAGTAAAAAAAAATCCATGGATTTAGTGTACTCCCCATAAATAAACACACATAACCTTTCACCACCTTTTCAATATTACAATATGTCTATATTCACAAAAGGTATTGTATAGTTTTTTCCTATTCTTCCACTTTTTCAATAGAATCTATTTTTAATTTGGTAAACCCATAACTCTCTTAAGTGAGAGGAGAAGGATGAAAATGATTTTTTGGACTAAATTCCCAAAATCCTTTCTCTTGGCATATATTTTCGGACCATATCTATAATTTGATCATTTAGTTATATTTTTTCTTACATCACATCTCTATTATAAAATTTATCCATGATATAATGATTCTTAATATCATTGTGTTTAGATATGGTGTGTTGAACTGGATTTTTTGATAGAATAATTACACTCCTATTGTCACTAGTATTTTTTATTATTTTCTAAATATTAACTCTTATATCATTTATATGATATTTTTTCTCAACATATATGTATAAAAATGTCTGGTAGAAACATATTCAACTTCAGATAAACTAAATGTCATTCAACTCTACATTTTAATTTTTAAACACACCCAACATTATCCTAAAAAAAGTTCATCTTAATGTTTATTTCCTATCATTTCAGTCCCCAACACAATCAGTGTCCATAGAATGTTTAGTTTTCCACATAAATTATACATCAAAATGTAATTTTATTATTTCATTGATATTTATTTTAATTATTTTTGTAGTAAACATGTATTATTCCTTCAAATCACTTTGATATCGAGCATACAAATTTACCACAGACACAAAATCTGACATTGATAATGTATATTAAAGATTGTTTCCAATCAATGTCCTGATATATTTCAGATGTACATTTTATCCAACATCAACATTATTTAGCATCATAGTCACTATAATGTTCATGGATACTTTATTTGATATTTCCTTCCCAAACCTCTTTGATAGTGCTTTGAAAAATTTGTCATATGATAGGAAGTAGTAACTTAATTTTTTGTATAACTAGTATCTATATATAGATATTCAACTCTCTAAAAATTTTAATCTCAAAAGGCCTTTTTATTTTTATGGAAAATTATTAATTAAAAATTTCCCCTATCACATGTGGAAACTATCTCATCAATATAGAAAATGAAAGTTAGTGTAAATGTTTTATACTATTTCAAATATAAGTTGATGCAAAAATCGCTTTCGGGAAATTTTAACTATTTCAGGAAGCCATCATGTTAAGATTAGTAGATTCGTTGGGGAAGCTAAAACCCACAAAATGATTCAATAGTTTTGATAATTCAATATCATTGATTAGAAACCTTGTTATATCCCATGTTAATATGGTCGGATGTTATGGTTATTATCACGATTCATGTAGAGTTTGTCGACATGGAAAGAGCCTCTTATTTTATGGTCATGAGAGGGATCGTGGCTATAGCTTGTGCCC
Source organism: Viscum album (assembly GCA_963277665.1). Lineage (NCBI taxonomy): Eukaryota > Viridiplantae > Streptophyta > Magnoliopsida > Santalales > Viscaceae > Viscum > Viscum album. The sequence continues at coordinate 405,728,517 of OY728128.1, read as the reverse complement.
ATAGCCTCATCAATGTAGTCTTGTATGGGGGAATCCTATATCCAATGTTTGGTGACCATTTCTCTAGGGTGTCCAATAAAATTTTTATTGTGAATTTGGAACCCAAAACCTCTTTCATTGTATTTGACTACACTAACACTTATCTAAGACTACCCATAGAAATACATATATTCCATAATTATATATATAATATTCAGTTAATAAAATTATAAATATATATTAATAATATTATGAAATTAATAATTAATAATTAATTTTAATTTTTCACTAGCCTAAGGGAAAGGTCATCCTGGACCATGCCCATATGACATCTATCCTAGATTATATCCATTATAGAGGGTCTAACTAAGGCCATATTCCTTACCTGATATATTATAGACAAATTAAATGGATTTTATATGGTCATATATCTTCCATGAAAGCCTATGGCCATTGATGATGTCCCTTTCATGATCATATTCCTTCTAGGCTATCCTATGGACATGGTTGGGGTCCAATCGTGGATATATTGCCATTCCCATTCCCTTAATTTGGGAAATAATATTCATGCACTAGTGTGGGACAACCTATTTCCAAGGTCATTCCTTGACTATGGTAGTAAGGACCTATATCCGTGGTTGTTGTCCAAACAATGTCTATAGGTAACCTATAGCCACAGCTAGGCCCCACTATAGCTATAAGTGTGTTGTCATACTTCAAATTTATACTAGTTATTTCTTCAACTTACACACTATAGTTCAATAATTATCAAGTATAAATCCTTTAATATTCTTAATAAAAATAGTGACCTCAAGATATCTATTTATAAATGAAAAATTCACGTCCATATTATAGTATGTATTATACATGTTATCTTCCACAACCAGAAACATCCTTATGGTTTTAGTTTTTTTAACCATTGAATGTTTTTCATCATATTCCATACCTTCCATCGGTGAATACCCAATACAAAATAACATGGATTTGTTCATTGAAATTTAACCTTTTTGTAATTTAACTCTTAACACCCACTTTGTTCCTATAAATGTTTTCCTTCCATCCGAGGTATAAGATTCTAGTTATCATTTTATAAATCATATATAACTCTTTATTCATGGATTTTATCTACTCTTCATAAAAAACTACCTTTTATACTTATTTAGGATCAACATATGAGATACATTCCATTTGATTGTGAAGCCTCAACTATAGTTTTCATTGTATTTATTCTTCTTGACTGTTGATAAATAATTTCAATCCAAAAAAAAATTTACTTTATAAAATTTAGACTTTTAGTTTCAATGTTACCTTCCTTATCGCAAGACTTATTGGAACATGTATGAAACACATTATGTTTTCTACACTAATACTTTTAGTGAACTATTCGGGTAGATTTTATCTTTTGTTAATTCATCCAAATATTCTCCATCAGATTCCATTATGTTATAAAAATTATCAATGAATTATAAATCATTGTAATCAATCAAATTATATAGCCATTTGTTCTAACACTTGTAACTTCTTCTATTAGATTAATATCTCATGAATACATCATCCTAATATTTTTCTTCAGTCTTCCCAATATATAGACTTTCTATCTTGATTTTGAATGGAATCTCAAATATAATATAACATTTTATTATAGGATTTATCTTATGAAACAAGTCATAGTGGGTCAGCATTTATTCAGGCCTCAACAAGCATCTATTCTTAAGATGCACTGTTGTACTTGTAGCTTATGTCTATAAGAATTTTGAGAGTTTATATTTAGTAATAATTTTTCTTTACATATTAAAAAAAATTATATTTTTTAAATTCTATATAACTATACTTATATAAAGTATAAGGATCATTATAATAATTTTTAATCAAATTATTATGAATATAGGGTTCAAATAATTAACTAGTAAAATTATTTTCGATGTCTTCAACCAACTTTTAAATGTAGACTATTAGTTCTCTCTCAACATCCCATTTTAAAATCATGAATGTCTACCTTGATTCATATTTTTATTTCATATATTTCACATTTATCATTCTTTTGAATTTAAAAAAAAATTGGTATAATTAATATAACCTTTATTTTCTTAAGATCTAGTGGTCCACATTGAATATAATGTATAGATAAAATTGGTATATAAGAGATAGTCACTATCCTTTTTTAACTTACTAATGTCATCATCTTGTTTTTAAATGATTAATAGATGAAATATTACATTCTCTTTGGTTGTGGTAAGTCTCTTACTACAGCTTCTATTAATATTCTTGACATGATCCTTTCATTAATATAGATATTTCACCTTTATAAAATCTTTTTACATCTCCAACACATATAGAAATGAAATTAAAAGAATCAAAATTTTTTAATTAATTGTAATTATTTATTTCTCCCATAGTGATAATATTTCCCATTGTTGATAGTTTAATGATACAATAATATTTCTTGAAAATGACTTCATTCCCTTAATCACAATTTTGGATAACAAATTAAAATTTGTTCTTATGTCCATTAAAAAATAATGAATCCTTGAAATATATCATTTTAGATTTAATTTTAGCTATATTGATTCTCTAATTATTAAGGAACAATCATTGCCAAATTCAAATGTTCCCTTATAATTTTTATTATCCAAAAATACCACTTGTGCCTTATTCTGTTTTGTTTTTTGATAGTAATGGTACATGATGTATATTTGAATTTCAAATGAATTAGGATTCCTTATTTGGTGAGGTAGTGCTCCACCATGTCCAGGATCACTCCCACCCCAGTGGGAGTGTTGAAAATAAATGAATTCCTAATAGGGCCATTCCTATTTATATTGGTGTGTTGGGAAGGAATCTTCTAAAAATTGTAAAATAGGAGTGACCATACCCATGATCATCCCCATGGTGGACTCTCTATTATCATATCAAAAAACTGTTATGTTGGTCACTGCACCCATTTTAAAAGTGATAGTGGTAATTAGGTTGAACAATAGTAAAAAATAGCCTACACATATGCACCAATATATATAGAGGAATCTGTGGTTGAGGTATGTAGTGAAGGGGTTGAAACGATTGAGACCATGCCATTTCACAGGGCATGGCAAGGATTTGTTCATACTTGTTGCTATAGAAATCCATGTTATGTGTATACCAGAGTTCATTGATCAAATCATACCTACCAATGAAAAACAGCTTTAATGAGATTATATACACATGGTTCTAGTCTTGTTAAAAAAACTACCAGATATTGTGAACCACTACATGTTTCAATCCATTTAGTTGTTCAAATTTCCGAATTTGAAAAATGTGTCACATTAACTATGTTTTTTGATGGATCTTATAACCACCACCGAATAGATAGTTTCAATCTAGTTTTTTAATACCTTAATCCATGTATTCTAGGGATGAATTATATACACATAAGAAAGATTTTTTTATAGAAAAGTAGGACCAAGAATAATGAAGGATGTTCTAACATGATTTTGAAGAATATAAATAGAATAAGAATGGGGTACTTTTATAGATCACATCTAGAAAATTAAATGTTTAAGATGGTTATTTTCAAGAGTTATCTTCTTACTGGAAGTTGAAATTGAATGTGTGGAAAAGAGAAATCATTGTTGGTGTATGTTTTCATCATATTTTTGTGGAGTATAAAAATGTCAACAATAAAATCAATGAATTTATCGTGAAAGGAGGTCAGTTGGTTCACAAATTATTCTTGGTAGTGAACCAATAGGGTCAGTGACACCACCACAAATTACAATTTTAAAGTAGTGATCTTGTAGAAAATTCAGGTCATAGACACATTTTCATGCATGCTCCCAGGACTATCATAGAATGGGTGAACCAAAAAAGTCCCTTCAGTCCATTACTATATTAATGACTCAAAAAGAGGAAAGATATTGGGAAATTTAAGTGTTCATCAATGTGATAGGATAATATCTTTATTCAAGAATAAATATTTGAAACATTTATAAATGTATTCATCCCCAAGGTTATAATCTTTTATAATGATCTAACTTGAGGTATCAATGATTTTTTATTCTTGTAAACTCTTAGAAGCAGGACAATGATCTTCAATCACAACGGTATACATGTCATTAAAAGTAGAAATTTTATGTTATGGAAAAGCCAGGGCAACACTATTTCATATCTTTGGGTGTGTAATTTTTCTCAAAGTCCATATATGAAATCACTATTGATATATAGAGTAAAGCCTTTATGGAGAGATATAATTGAGAGTTAGATGTTGATTCAAAAACCATAACTGCCTTGTTAAAGGGACTTTATAATGACATTGTCACAATGTTAATGTCATGAATACCATATCATGTTATGTGGGAAAACATATTAATATTTATAATGATATTATATGGTTTGATAATAAGGGTATAGATTTTATTTAAAAAATATGATCATTTGAGGATGAATTCAAATGAGATGGTTGGTGCATTTTTTGATGATCAAAATATTATTATTGATTACATGAGTGTCCTCAGTGATGATCTCATAGATGAGAAGATCATAAACACGATAATTATAATACTCCCTCAAAATTTTAAATGAAATATTTATTGTTCTTGAATACAAGTATATGAAATTGATTTCAATCAATAGTTTTCATAGTACCCTTTTGGATTATGCGATGACAAAAGAAGAAACTAAGTCACTAATGAAGGTACGTACTCAGGAGGAGGACTTTAATTCCATTAAGAACATATCAATCAAGTATAATCTAGAATATAATGATGTGTATGTGGTTATTTCATTAATTTCCTATAATATTAAAATATGAAGATGAATATTTAAGTTAATGTTTACCCTTTCTTGTTTCGAATATTGAATGGTGGGACATCTTCTTGTAAAAAGTCAAAAAAAAACTATAAAAATGATGAAGAAGAAATATATCCTGATAAGATGAAAAAATAAGCAATAATTAATTTTAAATACAGGTACCCAAAAAATAAATTTTTTAATTAAGAAGAATATATTAGAGAAATAAGATTAGAATAATTTATAAAATGTATAGATGATGGTGTGTTTATGGATACTGCAAATAAGATGAGAGATGTTGATAGTGATTCTGGAAATGAAGTAACTCTAGGAAGGACTAATCTACAGGTAGAAACTAAGGAAACCCATGAAGAACATGATGTTTAGATAGAAAATACTATGAATGATAATGTAATGGTGTATGTTTCCAATATCCATAAGAAACAAAAATAAGAATAAAACTCAGAAATGGGAACTGAAATTGAGAAACTCCAATAAAAATTTTAGTTAATTCGTAAAAGGAAGTTGAACTGAAATATAAATTTGAAGAAAAAACTAAACCATTGATGGTTTGGATAGAAAATTAAATGATAGAGTTTAAAGGATTAGAGAGTTTGAATAATAAGTTATGCATTAGCATCACTAGTGTGAAGATAACAAAAGATTATTAACAACTAGTATGATTATAGAAAATTCAAATCCATAATCATAAACTCAAGATAATGGAATTCATGAGGGATAACAAATACATATTACTCATGTTCAATAGTTCAAAGATAATGGAAAATGTCACTAACCAACCCGGGTGGACCCGGAACTGGTCACACAAGCCGACCTGTAGCAAGGCCTAAGGGGTGTTCTTGATCCTCCCGGGATGGACACAATCACCAGGGAATCAATAAAAAATTAATTGGAATGATTTCTGCCAATGAAAATAAATAATGTAGTAGAAAAAAGGAGAATAACTCAAATTAAATAAACGACATGAAAAATAAATAACAACCAACAACACACACTAACATGAACATGAAAAAAACTCCTCATGATCCCGAGAGTCACTCTCCAAACCACAACCAACATTCACACATGGTGAACAAGCTTGAGTCGAACCTATAACAGAATCCAAAAACAATATAACACATAGGTATGAGTATTAAAACTTTGTAGGAATGCACAATAATCTGTTCCCAAAGCACTACCATTAAATAAATAATTTTACTAATATTAGGTTTAAACTACCTTATATAAAATATGAATTGTCACCTACACTATCATTTATAATTTAACTAACAGTCTGTTACCCTTTTCTAATTAAAATAATGTTTATGGTTTGGAAGTTAAATATGCATTACATTTAAAAAAATCTGCAAACAATTTAAAATTCAAATTTTGGTTTCTATATAAGAGGAAAAGTATACGCACACACGACACACAATAATGGAAATGGAAAAGTGTAATACGGTGGCTAGAAAATAGACCAAGAACAACAATCATCTGCCACATATAGATAAAATATTAAGAAAACATGGGTCGAACCTAGGAGCTAAGGAACAATACAGAACATACTATATGTGTGACTCATATGGATGGCATGCCCTACTCAATGACGTCATAATTCTCAAATGCTTGGTGTTGCCCTACCAGGCCTAAAAGAGGGGCCTAATCCCCTTGCAATGAAAATTTCATACTAAGGGCATCTAGCCCTTTCATAATCTAAAATAGTGCAGTAATCATTCTTAGAAGATTCACTTACTATGCCAGGTTCTCATGATGTATACTAAATTAATAGATGGGTGAGTCAACAATGTCAAACAAGCAACCGATCATCGTTCATGAACATCACGCACCACAACTCGCACAAACAACGTATATAGCAAGGTTACCCCTAAGTCACCTAAAAAAGTGTTTTCAAAAGAATTTACTTTTTTAAAGTTCCCAACAGGCCTTAACAAACCACTCAAAACCCATCCATTTCCAGAATAACCAACACACCACTTTTAAAACCCAAAATCCACATGAAAATCCATTTAAGAAACTCAAATCACTATTTTAAATCTAATACACATTTAAAAAAATCCAATGCGGCATTTTTATAATACTTTTTATGAACATATAAAAGAACACATTTTCAGGAAGTTCAAGTTCAAGAGAAAAGTACTACCTTTCACAATGAGCATTTATTCTAAAACTATCTACTTAATATTATTTACTATTTATTTTAAATCAATGAAATGCCACGAAATTAAGAAATTATGAATATAATGGAAAGTGCAGTGGGGGACCTACCTCGAACACGACGCTATTTTTCGATAACCACTCAAACCAACCCTTGGAATATACAAGCACATACATTCAACATATATATATATAAACCCCTAGCACCATTTCACATACTCCCCATCCATGATGGAATATGCACAAAGAGGGTATATATATATATATATGCCTTACCCTATGCATGTACATGTTGAAATCCTCAACACCCATAGCCCAGAACCATCATTGTGAGGTCCAACACACTACACATATAATTTAGTAAAATAATTAAATACATAAACAATCTATAAAACATTTCAAAATAATAGTTCAAGGGTTTTAAATAATAATACACTTGATTTTAAGTAGGAAAAGTCACTTTAAAACCAAACGTACAGGAAAAAAACATTAAAACATACTTTCCATATTTTAAAATAATTTACAATACATATTGAGAAATTAACTATAAGGAACACACAAATAAATAACCCCATTTTCTTAGTAAAACGCGCTTTTGAAAACATACCCACACCAAAACAATATACAACGAGGTTTCACAAACTTTATAAGATTTAATAAATCACTTAAAAATATTTTTAAATGACTCTAAATAGTATCACAAGACTTTGAACAGAAAATCCCACCCAAAATCCCCTTTTAAGGCCAAACACACACCACTTACATGTCAAAATAGAATTCGCAATGCTTTCACAACATTATAAATCAATAGCACAGTATAGAAAAAATTACGAATGGTTTAATATAGGTTTTATTAAAATCAAAACATTCATATCACATTGTCATGTTACTAAACAATTTGAAATCATATTAAAAATCATTTAAAACTATATTATCACAAATAAAACTAATTAAATTACATACTAATTTGATTATACACAAAAATTAATTCATAAAAAAATAAATATACACGGTACCACCTACCTCAGTGTAGGAAACCTCTAACTCAAGGTGTGAAAACACCACCACACTCATATCACATCTCAAAAAATGCAATTAAACTCTGAAAACAATGTAATGAATCAATTACATCAAAATCAAATCATTCGTAGTATGAAACCCTAACCCGACAACCTACCAATGTAATAAATCAACCAAAAAAAGTGGTATGCACCTATGACGACGGTGTGGGAGGCCACCGGAGAAAGAGGAGAGCTACCAGAGGTGTTTCATGTTTGAAAACAACCAGACATGGGGATTTAGGTTCCTAAGAGGCATGTTGGGAAGGGAGTAGGGTGGATGGACGTGGAGCAGGCTAGAGTTGGGCTTGGTGTTGGTGAGAAGGAGAAGGCCGGAGGATTGGGAGTACGCAGGGTTTCAGGGAGCTGATCGGGCCACTGCGCTGGTCAGAGGAGAGGTGGAGGGGTGACACAGTAGTCCACCAAGGGTAGGTCATAGTAGTAGGTCGCCGGGAATAGGATGCCAGAGTGAGGTAGCAGCGAGGGAAGGTGCACTGCACAGCCGGTGGAGAAGGGGGATGTGGCCACTTGTTCTTGCACACAACAACATGGGAGGCGTTGTGCCTCCAGGGATAATACGAGGGGGGTTTGATTCCCCCTAGGGTTTTTTGAAAAAAAAATTAAAAAAACTGAAATGAAAAAATTAAAAATTCTACACTAATAATATTATTATTAATAGAAGTTGTAATAATAATAAAAATAATAACCGATTCTAAAAATATTCTTAATAATAATATTTGTATTTTTGATGATAATATTAATAATAATGTAATCATAACGATGTCATGAATTTTCCTTCATAATAATAATAATAAAACTAAAAGTAATAATAATAACAATCACAATTTTATTCAATTAATTTTAAATACTAACATCATTAATAAAAATTTAATCATAAAAAATATAAAAATTATTTTAACCACCATTTAATAATAATAAAAAAACATATACATATAAATATATATGACTATTCTTAATAATAAAGAGTCGGGGTGTGACAATTCTCCCCACCATGACACTTTCTGCCCCCAGAAAGTCCTAAAAGACTTGGTCAGCCAAAGGTTCTAGGCAAGACTGTAAACACACTTAAAACAAAACCTCACTCACTCGAAGACCAACTATTCAAAAAACCCATATTCTGAGACCCCATATATCTCGAAACCTGAATCAACATGAGAAATAACCAACAACAAGTACTTCACCTCCAAACACAACTACAACATGGAGCACCCTGAGATAACTAATTACCATGGTCAGGGTCGAACGGAGAAGAATCAAGGGATTCCCCTTCCAATAATACTTTGAAGGAAGAGTTTTCCATGATTTCATCCCAGGGTTGTCTCCCCATCATATTAGGTTTCTCATCAAACATTGGTTCCTCATACCAAAACAACTCAAAAACCCCAAAAAACCTCTATCACTGGATTAAGCCTCCAAGCTACCTAAATTTAACCAAACCAACATAAGAGGAGACTCCGAGGAGACCCGTAGTGGGTCTCCCCACCATTTTCGAATTTTCCTAACACCACGACACCCACGCAGGCATTCCCGGTTTACTTCGAGTGACTCAAACTGAAATATTCCCCACAAAATCACCAACATGGGCCAATTAGTACGAATGATTCCTACACTGGGAAAAATTCTTCCACAATGGAGGGATCTGATAGGAGAAAGCACTAACCAGGAAGCGAACTATACCAGTGCATTTCAATTCCACAAGACACGAGAATCTCCAAAATGAGTACAATTTTGATTCCATAATGACCCACAAGAAGGATCCCAGAGCACATCTATTGTCATTACAAGAATATAGATTATCTAAACCTATTTAGAACCCAATACAGCCTATGTTCTTCTCATGACTCCCTTTCCTCAACTTCCCTGGAGCATTGTGGCTTCGTCTCCTTAAAAGATGCTTCATGGTGGTTGAGTTCCTTCTGAAGGTGGGATGTGGGAGGCATGGCGGTGGGACTCCATAATTCCTTTTACGTACCTTTGGGATGTGGGGGGGCATTGGAGGGATTGAGACCACATCAAGGAGACAAGGGTTACATGCCCCTAACAACAAAATTGAAGCCTTCAGTGGCAGTACCTCAATATTGAAATTTTAGTTGTCCTCATCCTAACACTTTAGACTTATGTCAGACCAAACCCATCCCACATATGATGAGTATTGACTGTGGGTAGTATTCACCTTTGGACCTATGGATGGGGTCCTGATCTCTAAAGAATCAACCTCCTCACTACCATAAGTTGACCATATCTGACTGGAACTCCCTCCACTAGAAAATAAACCTACAGACTTCTCCTCATGTACCAAGAGACCACTCTATCAACATACCAACTGAGAATTGTGGAAAATTACTTAGACAACCATACTGACCACACTAAAGATAGTCGATAGAGTGGTATGTCAGATACATAACACAAAGTTATAAAAGGATCATTCAAAGAATAGGTCCCTTTGGTTCACACTCCTCATCAGATGAGTTGCCTTCACTTACCAAAATATGAGAAAGACCAACAACTATTATGAGTTTTAAACTGATTTGTCCACGCTACATCTAGGGGAAATGAAACTGGCTCATTAGAAAAGTCAACACACATATTCCACCATTTGTTGACTGATCGAGCACCTACGAGCTCCACCGCTTTCCCTCGCCTTTACATCCTTCGGTTCAACCACATGATGAAACTAGTCTTGTGGATCCCTCAATACAACCCCATTCACAATGAGAACATAACAATCACCGTTTATTGGTCCAGTCCCGCCCAACCATACATACTTATGAAAACTTACACTCACAAAACATTTAGAGTTCCTCAAAACCCAGAGACACACCCAACTTCTCAAAAGAACTCAACGACCTTCAACCGGCCTCAACGTCTACAAATAGCAGAGACAAACAAATAGAACCAAACTCCACCACTCCATTTAGAATCTGGGTTGAGCCAAGAAATGAGAGAGACCTACTAGAAAAACATGGTACCTTTATAGGGGAAATATCCCTAACAAGAAAAAAAACTACCCTTCAAAACAATAAAGAACCTCACAAAACAAACATCAACAGTTCAAATGCATGTCCGATAATTCCAACACAAGGCATCAATACATTTTCAAAGAAAAAACACCTACTTGAAAAACATAATCAAGAAATTCCCATCATAGTCAGAAATCTCTTTTGAAACCAATATTTTCACTCCAGGAACAAAACCATTATCCAATTAAAAAATAATTGAGGAAGAAATAATCATTTTAGAGAAAAACAGACTTTTCAGGAAACAAGAAGTATCCTTAGAAATTAATCACTTGCCACTGATATTCCATGATACCTTGAAAATATGCATTTTTGTGCCACTCAGGAACCCATACACACAATACACAAACTATCCATTAATCATGTCTACATGCACATGAGAGCAACCATAGGAATATCACCAGACCAAAACAAGGCTCTTCTGCTTCCAAAACAAAACATTTCAAATATTTCAAAAATAACTTTTTCCAAAACTATTTCAAAAATTCTAGAAAAATTTTCTAAATGTATTCAATATCTGAAATAACTCACATCAATTTCAATAACCCAAAACATTATTTTAGAAATTAAATTTTAAAAAATCAAACCCCAAATTCCAAAAACAAGTTCCACGAGAAACGCACCTCAAAAATCATGCCAAGCAAACACCATGATAAAATAAGAGCAACCCCAAAGACCGATTTCAATATTAAAACCCCTTCACACCAACCCAAAACTAAACCATGACATCACCAACACTAAATCACCTAGATGGAGAACTAGTGGTCATGCCAGATCTAGCTACATGGTTTAGCAGACCATGCCCTAGGCAAGGGCTAAGAACTAAGAGTTCCGAACCGTACTCTCAAGCATCACATGGGTATCTACTCAATGTGAGACCAATCACATTACCGGTTTACTCCTATTTTCATCCCCCATCCAAAAATACAAAAGGAAAAAACAAAATCCTGGACTACCCCTGGTTACTCAAGGATCGGAATGAGTAATAGTTCATGACGCTCTTCCCGCACCTACCACTCGAATCCCGATAGTTCCATCTATAATCTACCTGACACCCCAAATAACAAGAAAAAACCTACCTTTGATACCATTTTTTCACGAACCAACCCGGTTTGACCCTGAACCGATCACCCGAGCTGATCCACGATAAGGCCCGAGAGGCGTTCCTGATCCTCTTGGGCTGAAGACAAGGGCCATGGGATCAACAATGAATGAATGGGAATGATTTCTCCCAATGAAAATAAATAAAGCAGTAGAAAAAACTATAACAACACAAAGTAAATAAATGACACAAAAAATAATGAACAACCAACAACACACACTAACCTATCCATGAACAGAACTTCTTGTGACCTTGAGAGTCACTGCTCAAACCACAACCAATACTTGCCCACGGAAAATAATCTCGATTCGAACCTACAATAGAAACTAAAAACAAGAAAACAAAATAGGCGTGAGTATTAAAACAAAGTAGGTGTTCCCAAAAATATGTTCCCAAAGAACTACAATTAAATAAAGTATTTTATATATCATATGCTTAAACTACATTATATAAAATATGTGTTTTAACCCACACTATAATTTCTAAAGCAAGTAACAATCCATTTAGCTTTTCAATTTAATAGATTGTGTAAGGTTTCAAGGATAAATATTCATTAAATTTTAAAAAAAATTGAACAATTTAAAAATAAAATTTTTGTTTTTAAATAAGAGTTAAACCATTCGCACAAACAACACACAATAATACCATCACAATGAGGTCCAACACACTACCCATATAATTTAATAAAACAATTAAACAAATAAACATTCTATAAAAAATTTAAAAATAACACGACAAGGGTTTTCAACATTAATACACTCATTTTAAAGTAGGAAAAGTCACTTAAAAACCAAATGTACTGCCAAGAGAAATTAAAATACACTTTCTATCATTTAAAATAATTTACAATACATATTTATAAATTCACAAGTAAGACACACATAAATACCCCCATTTTCAAACTCAAACTCACTTTTATAAACATACCCACACCAAAACAATATGTAACCATGTTTTACACAATTTATAATATTTAATAAACCCCATAAAATATTTTTAAATGTCTCCAAATAGTATCAAAAGAATTTGAACACAAAATCCCACCAAAAATCCCTTTATAAGGCCAAACGCACACCACATACATGTCAAAATAGAATTTGAAGTGCTTGCACAACATAATAAATCAACAACACAATTTAAAAAACACTACGAATGGCTCATCATGGATTTTCATAAAATCAAAACATTCATATCACATAAACATGTTACTAAACACTTCGAAATCATATTAAAAATCATGTAAAACTACATTCACACCCAGAATAATAATTAAATAACATACTGAATTGATTAAACACACAAATTCATTCATTAAACAGTAAATATACGTTGTACCACCTACCTCGGTGTAGGAAACCTCAAAACCAAGGTACACAAAAATCATCGCACCCCTATCGCAACTCAAAAAACACGATTAAACCCAGAAAACATGGTACTAAATCAATTACATCAAAATATAATCATATTTAGTATGAAACCCTAACCCGAAAACCTAGCAATTGAAGAAACCAACCAAATGAATATGAATGCACCTTAAATGAAGGTACGGGAGGCCAACTGAGCAAGAGGGAGGGTTATCGGAGGTGTGTTGTTTCAGAAAACCACCAGACATGGGGAGTCGGGTTTTCCAGATGAACACCGAGAAGGGAGTAGGTCGGCATGATGCAAAGCTAGCCAAATTGGGGTTTGACACTGGTAAGAGGGGGAAGGCCGGAGGGTCGGGAGTGTACAGGGTTATTGGGAGATGATCAGGCCACTGGGCTGGTCGGAGGAGAGGAAGAGGGGTCACGATGTAGGCCACTAAGGGGAGGTTAGAGTAGGATTTTTCTAGGAACGGGAGTCTGGAGAGAGGTAGTGCCGAGGGGAGGTGTGCTACACACCCGAAGGAGAAGGGGGACAGGGCTGCTATTTCTTGATCACATCCTCCAAGGGTGGAGCTTCGCCTCAAGGGAGAAGAAAGGGGGGGTTCGATGCCCCCTAGTTTTTCCTCAAAAAAAATTAAATAAACTAAAATGAAATAATAAAACAAAAACTCTACAGTAATAATAATATTATTAATAGAAGTTATAATAATAATAATTGATTCTAAAAATAATCTTTATAATAATATTTGTATTATTTATATTAATATTAAAAATAATTTAATCATAACAATGTAATTAAATTTTCTTAATAATAATAACAATAATAACACTAAAAGTAATAATAATAATAATCACAATTTTATTCAATTCATTTTAAATCATAACATCATTAATAACAATTTAATTATAAAAATATTAAAATGATTTTAAAAACCATAGAATAATAATAATAAAACATATACCTATATATATATATATATGAAAATTCATAATAACAAAGAGTCAGTTATGACAAAAAATATATGGTGAAGCATGTTGAAGAGAAGAGAGATCTATGATTATTTAAAAAAAACAAGAACTGACTCCCTTAAAGAAGATACATCCTTAAGGAAGTGGGAATGAAACAAATAATTTTTCCAAGGTGAATGAAAATTTATCAAGAGTTAGATGATTTTTCATTGGAAATTTGCAGCACACTTAGTATGTAGGCCTTGTTTCCAGATGTTCCATTTAGAAGAAACAATAATCCAAACAGTAAAGTAGAATTTCTAATCATTCTTTGTTTTTTAAAAGATAGTAATTTTGTTGTGATAGATTTGAGCATAAGTAGATCAATAGTGCATCATGTATGCAATAAAACCCATAAAAAATGACTCAATGTAGAATAAAACAACAGAAGAACCTTTATCCAAATTCATTAAAACTGAAAACAAATAATTATTTTTGAAATAAATAGAATATTTCCTAGAGATTGTTACTGGGGATTCATATTCACCACCAATAGGGGTGATGAAATTGAGTTTAAAGAAGTCTAATGTTGTTGAGATTTTCTTGAGGGAAATGTTTAGGTCAATATCATGTATTTTAGACTATGGATTCACATCACACATGAACAAAAATAGATATTTCATTATGAATTTAAACCACATAAAAGATTGTTTATTTCATTTTATGATTAATTAGATTCTTAATATTTTTTTTTGGAATTAAATTAATGGAAAAAAATGATCTCATGTAGACTTATGTTCCCTTGATTGATTGGAAAACTCGTAATGTTCTCGGTGTTAGCCTATGTGTGACCATGAACATGTGGTGGATTTCAAAGGAATTTTATTTACTATAAAATATATAGATAATTAACTTATTATATTGGTAATAAAAACCATAATAAATTAATAAATTGTTATAGAGGAATAAATTTCATGGTATCAAAAGAGTGGGAGAAGAGGCTACGGAATAGTCTACTAGGAAATTTTTTACAAACATCTCAAGAGAGGCAGGAAGAGTGTGATGGTGTAAAAACCTGTAAATTTCAAGTAAATATTTTTTATTAATTCTTTTGAGATTTTACAAGTACTCTATTTCTGACGGTGCCTGTTTCCGAGGCCCCGTGTTCCCATAATCAATTTCTGAAGTTTATCTTGGGTTAGTTCAGTGAATGAACGAGTAGGTTTTTCTATCCTTTGAATCGGTGCTCGAAATCAAAATTTGAGGGCACCAATAAAATAGCACCGCTGGTAATTTCTTGTGAAGACTATTTCTAGAGTTTCTTTTTCTCAGGAGGTGTTGTTCCAAAAAAATTGGATTTATTAAAGAGTGAAATAAAATATGTGTTACAATTTTATTTCTACTCTAAGTAACTATATCCCATGTGTGGGAGTTGGGATGGGTCCAACTTGACACCTCTTGATTGTATTTTAGTGTGGTGTGGCCCACACGAGCCCCACCCCCTTCAAATTCCCTAAACCCTCTCTTGCTTTTAGTTTGTAACTCTCCCCTCTCCCCTCTTTAATTATGCCAATACACTAAATCATTTATGTGAGATAAGAGTTTGAATTTTTTAATTCATGGCATGAGTTAATAAAATAAGGATGAACCTTATTTTATTTTGGTTGGTTGTTGGGTGAAGATAATTGAGGAGAGAGCTCTTGTGTTTTTTCCTGATAAAATTCATCTTCTTTGCGAAGAACACCAAGACTTCGACGAAGAACACTCTCACCACAAGGAGAGATCGACGTGATGTCTATTCTCCTCTCTGCAACCAGTATGTGATGACTTTTCCGAAGAATGATGACAAGCCCTCTTTCGATCTTCTTCCCACGTCAAAGGAAGGGAGATGCCGGTCCTCCTCAAACTTTCTCCGTCAACATATACGGAGCATCACCTCGCGACGCCTTTTCCCGCAATGATCATTGTTCCTCAACATCTTCGAGGTAGGAGTTGTTCATCGTTCGAGTTTTATTTAACGATTTTTGTTGTTAAATAATTAGCCATTTGTTATCAAGATAATGGGAGGAGGTCAGACCACACGAACAAGGCCGAACCTCCTCCCATTATGTTGTTGAATTTCTTTTGGATTGGAACAGAGGTGGCGAGGTGCAACGAAAAAGCGTGGAAATGAAAGAACCATGGCTGGATCGGGCCGCGACATAAGAGTGCGGCACCGTTGTGCCGCACCGGTGAAGCTGATAGAAGCCGCGGTCAAGAGTGGGCCGTGGAGGAGGGGTGTGGCGCGATCGCATTGTGTTGAAGCGCCTTGGAAGGCCGCGGCTGGGGTGCGCCACGATAGAGGGGCGTTGTGCCATCGAGCTGCGCTGGACAAGAGGAAGGGACAACCTTTGGCCACGGCGGTTCTGTAAGGGGGGTGGCCGGATACCCGGCCGCCGGCATTCAAGGGAGGCGGGACCCGCGGTGGGTCCCACGGCGGCTCACCTGCCGGCCAAAACGGCCGGCCGTGTTCGGGAAGGCCGGGGGTTTGTAACCCTCGACAGCCAGCTTGGGAGGACCCTAGAGGGGTCTTCCTTTTAGGGAAAATAGGGGGGCAGTGCTCCCCCCTTCTGTGTCCGCTCAGAAAACGGTGCCTGTACAGGGCTAGACTGGCCGCACTGAGCCGGACCGCTCGTGCCGGGATGGACCGCCCGCATCGGGCTGGGCCACCTGTGCTGGGCCGGACCCCTACGATAGGCCGGGCCACACCGGCTGGGCCGGGACATGCAAGTCGGGCTGGGTCGGACGTGGTTCGGGCTGACCCCGGGGGTAATGGGCTGGGTCGGACCAGGACCTAACCCCCTATTTCCAGAGAGATCTGTTCAAATTCCCATAACAAGGGCTATGGACCTCCGATCGACGCACCGTAAGTTGGGTATTGATCCTTTGATCGAGTCGGTCGTTTCAGTTTATTACAGTCAAGTTTTCGAAGAAATTTAGGTTTGGCCGAGTTGGTTCGAACACAAAACCAACTGGGCCCTCGGATCAGAAACGCTTATAACTTGAGCTCCGGATGTACAATTGACGTTTCATCGACTTTTTTTGATTTCTCATAGTGAGATGGTTTTTTTGCTGACTTCGCTCGAGGTTTGGATGTAGCTGGAGTATGGTCGGGTTGGTTTTAGCTTAAAAATCAACCAGGCCCCTGGAACGAAAAGGCCAATAACTCTCAGACCGGGCGTCTGATTGACGCGCCGTCTGTCGCGTTGAGTTACTTTTGACGAGATAGAACATTGGGATACATAAAATCTATACCATGTGTTAGTTGATGTATCAAAACCTCTGTATCATGGAGCAGACCCTCCCGGAATCGAGTATGTTGTGTGCGGGAACCCTAGATATGGCTACGACTGCGACGATGACGATTGTACTTGGAATATATCTGGGTTCAGCAGTGATGACGACTGTACATGGATCCTACATGGGTTCGGTAGCGATGAAGACTGTACTTGTATCCTACGTGTGTTCTTCAGCGATGACGAATGTACATGGATCCTCTGTGGGTTCGGCAGGGACGACGACCGCACTGGGATCCTCTGTGTGTTCAACGACGACGATTACTGTTCTTGTATCCTATGTTGGTCTAGCGGTGTTTGACTCTGTAATTGTATCCTATGTGGGTTTTGCAGAGTAGTTGTTCATGTATACATTGTAGGTCCGACAGTATAGCTGGTCTTGTATCATATGTGGGTCCGACAGCTTAGATGAATGCATAGTAGCTGGTCTTTTATCCTTTATGGGGCCGATGGATTAGATGAATTAGTGGCTGCATCTGATCATCTCTACCGTCTTACGAAGTGTATACCTATGTGAGCTGAGTCTTGTCTTTCAATCAATATCCTTGATATGATTTCATTGCTTTCCTGGGTGGATTGGGACGTACTTTCCGGTGCGGATTCAGTTATGTTTTCCTGTGTGGACTGGTCTGTAATTGAGCTCATGAGTAGTACAGAACTGGAATTGATGACTTAGATATATGTATGGGTATATACCTAAGTAGTGTGGGTTAATACTTTTATTTGTATCTTTCCTTTGTGGTTAATCCTTTGTGGATTCTGGGAGACCTTCAGGAGTTTCGGGGTCCCTACTAAGTAGCGTATACTCACCCATGCACGGGCTATACCCGCACTATGTTGTATTGGATGTAGATGACGGACAACGCTGATCGAGGTGGGAGCTCCTGGTGCTAGACGGTACCTAGAGGTGGAACAATGGAAGGAACGTACACAGATTGGACAAACGGAGCCGAAGATCAGAGGAGACTATCTGTACCCACACTTCATGTGGGATTTCCAAAGGATGGCTCAGACTCGCTTCTTTACTTTTCAGTTGTTGTACATTTATTTTAGTTGTACTTTACATTCAGTTGGGTTTGTATTATGGCCCATTTAATTTCCAGTACTTACTTTTGTACTCAGTTTAAATAGTGTTTACTTTATCTTGCATACTCTGTGGTGTTTTTTTACTTTATAAAGGAAATTCCATCCCTTTTTTCGGTATTTTTGCCTTGGGTGCTAGTCGCCAGCCCCTGGCCTATGGAAGCCGGGCTTGGGGTAGTCACTGCACTGGCCTCGAGGATGGGTCATGTCAAATGGAGCATGTGATATTCCCCATATCACATATGAACACACTCAAATATGTGATTTATATAAAAAGGGTTGATTATAAGGATGATATAAAATCCAATAAGATAAAGGAATCAAGGTTGCTTCTTCTTGAGCAAGTGGCTGCTTGTGGGCTAAACTCACCAAGAGCGACGGATGAAAATATGTACTATGTATTTTTCCTTATGATTTAAACTTGATGGAATGGGTAATTACTATCACATACTATACCAATATGTACATATAAATCAATCTATATCATAGAATAACTGAAAAGATGCTTTGTTTAGAGATTCAAATATTCCAAACTAACAATGGGTCTGAGTTTTAAAATCAACAAGATGAAGAATATTTGGAGAAACATATAATTCAAAAAAAGGCTTCAACTATTATAACACCCATGAAAAATGGGTTAGTGTAAAGAATAAATCTTCTAATCAATAACATGGCCATGAAAATAGTGACTGAGAAGTATCTTTCATATATATATTGAAAAGAATTTGTTCTTGTCTAATTTTTCATCACAAATAGAGCTTTTCAATGTGAAAATTAAGGGGGTACTCTATTGGAAATTTGTTATGGAAATAAACCTATACAAAATTAAATCAAACAAATATGGACGAAAATTTTGTATTCTCAACATGGAAAAGTGCATAAAATTTGATGATGTGGGTGATGAAGGCATATTTCATAGATACTCATTAAAGATTAAGTCATAAAAGTGTTCACACATGATACATTACAATATAATTTTGAGAAATAATGGTATATTGGATGAATTTGGGATCATTTCAGTACCACATGAGTAGATTTTTTAGGAAAACAAAAAAAAATTTATTCTGAAAGTGATGAAGAAGCATATGGTCCGTTGGGAGTTACACTGACAGAAAATAATTTTGATGGGGACTTAAATTGTGAAGAAAAATAAAAAATAACAACATGTTTAATGATAAAAATATTGATGGATGAAATCACCCAGAGGAATGTTTTTTGAGACCATATTGTTGTAATAGTGGGTGTTTTAATCCCAAATTGAACAGTACTTTTGATTATCATATCATGTATATAGTTAGATATGCATTAGGTATATATAGAATTAATAATTATATATTTTTTTCACAATATATTGGTAGTTTCCACAGATTAATTGTCATATCAAAAGGTTTCCGCATATCCCATGACATAATGAGAAACTTGAGATACCATGACATTAATTTTAAATATATGTCATATGTTGTAGATACATCATATTGACACGACACATATGATGTCTAAAAATTAGGTGTTGGGCGATCATAATTATTGAGGATTATTCTCATAATTTTAGAACTTGGTTATGTATAGTAGTGAGATAATAGGGAATGACCTTCCAATAGTAACAGGACATGTTTTGGGTGTCATTGGTTTTTCTTATCTACGAAAAAGTGTATTGGTCTCCTGACATGATATCATTGTTAGTGTGGGTCATTTTATCTTGTACTTTAATCCAATAAAAAACCATGATTATAAAATCATGTTGAGGTAGCTTATTTTGGGTGCATGATTAGTAGTATGGCCTCAGTCAAATGTTCATGATTTGATTTGTCGCATTCGGGTTAAGGGAGTTATATCAAAGGCCTAGTTGATCAGGATGGTAGTACCTTCATAAATCTTTAGCCAAGGTTGTTGGAAGTTAAATCCTTCCATTTAGATCAAAAAATAATAAATAAAGGAAGGAAGATGACACAAGTGAGCATCCTACTTTCTGAGATATTTAAAGACAAAAGGATTGTATTACACAATAAATGTTCATAGGTCGGTTGTTATTGTTATGACTATCATTATCAATTTTGGGGCCATGATGGGTTGTTAGAATCCTCTATTGGTCTGCTAATATTATTCACTACTATTGAGATATGGGCCTATAGGATCACACAAAATAGAGTATTCAAGAATCCTTCCAATTATGGTGAATATATATATTTGACATGGTGGGCCCATTATGGAGTCTGACTGTTTTCCAAGTCATCGATCACCAATTAATCAAAAAATTAGTTATTATTCAAGTAATGAATAATTTTTTTGAATTAATATATTAAAAATATTTACATGTTATGTAAATATGATAAATAATATTAATCGAATGAATATTATTTTAATATTCAAGGTTTGTTTAATACTAAGTGAGAATTACAAGTCGATTTAATGATTCGATTTTATTAGGTAATATATTTAATATATATAACATGTATGTCATAAAATATAAATAATATTTATACTGCAGTTTAGTTCGTCTGAATTATTTATTTAGTGGATAATAAATAAATAGGGGTCGGGGAACCCTTTGGGGTATTTTGAGAATCCACTAATTAAAAGAGTATAGAGGCTATCACTAGCGACTTTTCAATATGAGATTTATAGACCCTATCTCTCCTCTATATTTCTAGAGAATTAATCTCTTGATCTAGGCTATAGAATTGATTTCATCTCCATGCATCAAAGGTACATCGATATGGTGATCATCACAGTGTCGAAGGGGGCGTCAGATCTCTGTACTAGCACCCGAAATTCGACGATCGATGTAATTGAGAAATTTAAATGTTATTGGGTATGATCTAATGAGATTCTACTTTGCATCCTTTAGGAAATGATAATCAATGAAAAATAAATTTCGAGAATGGGCTCAAATCTAAAAAGGTATTTTTTTTATTTAATTTTTTCACACTTTTTAATTTAACCTATATCCTCAGACCATACCGAGTCTCGATAATTAGAGATGGCAATTCTCATCTTCTTTGTGATAATATTTATAAAAAAACCCCCTTCCACAAGCTTATTTTTCTTCCTTGATACCATAAATTCGTATCATATTGATATGTATAAATTTTTTGATCCATGAAAAATTGTGTTTCATTAAAATTAATTAGAGGGTATCAAATTGATCCCAACAGTTCTGCCCCTGAATCGATCAAGATCAGATGGCCATGTTATGACCATTTTAATTTTTAATATGGGTCATAATTAGTTTAATTATTTGGGTATTAAAAATTATTTGAATCAAATAAAATTAAAATGAAATTAAAAATGATTAAAATTGGTATTAAATTGTTCGCTTAAAATGTCAATATAAAACAACGGCTGAATTATGGTTGTCAGAATATTGTTTACTGGACGGAGTTCTTTCTGTGGTTTTATTGTAATTATAAAATTATAATAAAATACTTATAATAATAATATAATATTATATTTGATTTATTATAAAAATATTTATAAATATTTTATTAAAATGCTACTCATAATATAACTAGTGGAAGTTTTTAATGATTTTCAAAGGGAATAACCACCATAGGTGGAGGCCATAAAGAACATGAGGCATGGTTCACATAGGCTAAGTAGCATTGGTAATCCATCTATTGGTTTCAAATAGGTCTTTGCGAGACAAATTCTCATAAGATGAAAGGGCGGAGCAATAGTCATTTGAGATGGGGTGAGACCTCTATTTATAGGCAACATAGGTCATCCAGTGTAACAAAACTCACTATAGAGAGGTGTGATACTATAGAGAGGAGGGACCCCATCAGAATGAGTCCATCTTGCATAGGGTTAATGACACTAGGGAGATGATTTCTAACACGGTCGTCATAGAGCGGGTTGTGGAGACTGATGACACCGTAGAGAGGACGTGTTCTATCAGAATTTATCAGACTCACAGTGGGTTCATGGTGTCGTGGAGATGTCCATAGATGCAGTCCTCATGAGGGCAGTCTAGACATGTGGAGGGAATCACGAAGGTTCCCTTTGGGATGGTTTTGAGGGTTTTTAGTCCCTTTTTGTGTGTTGATTAACTCTACAATGGGTATGAGTTCCCTCCTTAAGGGTGATGAATTTTGGAACTCTCAAATTCCCCCTAACAATTGGAACGAAAGGAAAATAGGATTAGATTTTTAGGGTAAGATGCTGAAGATACTAGGAGGATTGAACATACAGTATATTGTGTAGTTGAGTCATAGAGGTGGTCATGATGTTGCATCGTAGAGGTGATCGTGAAGTGAAATCTCTAAGTGGCCCTCTTAGAGAGGCACCGCTAAGTGCATGCGAGAGGCACCAAGAAGAGAATTTGTGGGTCTCCACAATGATGGCTCCAAACGTGCCTATAAATAGGGGACCATAGTTGTTTGTCTACATCTGGATCTTCGTGAATGAGTGTGTCTGTGCTCTCTCTTCCTGAATCAATCCTCTTCGTGAACTCTTTTAGCGAATCGTAGTTCATTGGTCCCGTCCTTTGCGAACACTTTTAGTGAACTGTTTCATCGTGATGTGTTTGCCTCCATTGTGACATAGGCCAAATTCAAGGCCGCTTCATGGAGGGTATGTTCATTGTAATCTTCTTCATGAAGAGTCATTACAGTGTTCATGAATGATTTTTTGGCAGTTAGCCTTTGTTCACCGACCAGAAAAACAATATATGTCTTCGGGATAATGTCAACTCGAGAGGTTGTGTGAAAATCTCATGCTAATTCTAGCAGAGGGATGCAATGGAAGACAACATCAAAATAGGATAGTACATCTAGTGCACTTCTGATCACCAATCATTGATCGAGCGGCTAACAGAGGTCCATAAGGAATACCTGCTTTGCAAGCACATGCCATTGTATGGCTTTGTATTGAGGGATGAAGTCTCAATCCCAGACACCAGCCTGGGTGAGTTAGCCTACACTTTGAGGAGCACCCCTAAGAAATTCGAAGGGTATGGGGCTACAAATATCCACATTAGAAAAGATCACACCCTGGTCACTACACATTTCATATACAATCATGTCAACAAAATCGATGGAATGTCCTTGGAAAATGAGATACATCTACCTCTATACAATATGATCATCAAGGCAAGGCTCAAAAACCCAGACAAGTGGTGTATCAAAATCTAGGATCTACACTAGGATAAAAAATTCACAGATGATTTGACAGGGGCCTACTAGTAATGTGCATCCTATGAAGTGTTTCATAATATACTAAGGTGGGTAGCCCTATATGAAGTTTTATGGGCCTCCCAATACAGTGTGTCTCAACTGATTGACTTTATACTAGAATTTATAAGATTTTGGTCACTGTATGACAACACTTTCCACCAACATCATGGAGAGGTTGGAATTAGACTCTGGGACCTTCATTAAATTTCAAGCATCGAAACCCTGGGGGGGATGTATGACGAGTTCCTTCCCACCATGAACATTTAGTAGGACATGGTGTAGATGTTTCCATTGGTGATGGAATTGCTGAGTATAGTACTAGGTACAAAAAAGGATAAAAAGAACACTCGAGATGTCCACTTTAAGTAGTGGTTAGGATATTTTATGAATTTCCACTAGATGATTAAACACTGCTGGTAAGGCCCCCCATATATCCATAATGAGCTAAATGGGTCAAAAAAGGTTCATATTGGCAGATCATGGAGGATAGACAGTGGAAACTGTGGGGGTATAGCATCAAGACTGAGCAGCGACCAATAGTCAGGTGGGCCAGAGTCATCTCGGTTCAGAT
This sequence comes from Viscum album, assembly GCA_963277665.1. Classification (NCBI taxonomy): domain Eukaryota; kingdom Viridiplantae; phylum Streptophyta; class Magnoliopsida; order Santalales; family Viscaceae; genus Viscum; species Viscum album. The sequence continues at coordinate 405,703,929 of OY728128.1, read as the reverse complement.
TTGGGGTTAGATATCACTGATCATAGATTCCCACATGGGTGGTGATACCATGTACATTAATCTTTAATGTCTTAAATGGTTGGTGGAGACTGCATAAAACTGGGCATACAAGTGCTGATGAAGTTATACCATCTACTCCAACACATTTGTGAGATAAAGAGGCCACTACAGGTGTGCAGTCCATTCCACGTTCTGTATAGTTGGATTGTGGCACATGTGGGGTTTATGAATATCTTAACCCCATCAGTCTTCCTAGGCTACATTCTCAGATGGAAATTTTGAATATTGTGAGGTGCGCACCATTGAGGAAGGAAATAGTGATCGTGTTGGGTAAGATGCAGTAGGTAGAACAATTCATCTTCAACCAATTCCCTTTTCCAACCAGAGCATATACTGGTGATGGTAACGATACTATAGAGAATCATTAATATTAGCAATCTTTCTACAGTGGTGTAATGGTGACATTAGTATACAGAGAACCTCTATGTGAATCATATACACCACACCAGTTTGCAAGACAATTCGAGTGCATGCAGAGGCTGACCCAACAGGTTTACACAAATTTGCTCCACGATAACCACATGTGCATGATTCGACAACTCCTGATACTATTTATATGCGATTGTGGGAAGATGTGTAACAAGTTTCTCCTATCCAATTCCACAATCAGTCTTGTTCACGATTATGCACAGAGTTGGTAGGTTGCCTACCCTAGTGAGATGTTGATGCGACTGACTATCTGAGCCAGCAAAGTAGTGGTCCCTGAACCACAACATCGAAGAATGATGATGGGGGGACATCAATATGTTGGATCCAATCTGCATCAAGGAAACAAAGTCATAATAGTTGGGGTAGTAGGCCACGAGTCATCAGACCATGAACCTGTGCTGGCTAGAGGTGAAGAGAAAGAGGTGATAGTTCCAGGTTCGGTGGCTCCACCAGGGGGTCCTGGGAGAGAGGTGAACCACCATGAGGCTTTTTAGCCCCCCCCACCCAATCTCTCGGGAGGTAAATATTTCTGGTAACGATTCCTTATGATACTGCCTTTTTGTAGTCATAGAAAGATTATTGATAGAGAAAATGGTATCTTAGTGTTAATGACCTGTTAGAAAACGTGAAAATGCATGGGATTTCACTATGAGAACTTTTAATTGGGAACAGTGGTTTCAACGCAACCCCTACTGACAGAAGAATGATTGTAATGAAACTAGAGTAATTAATACTCTCGTGACAACATGTGTCCAATGACACACTGAGTAAGGGTGTTGTTGAACATGACTACTCCTAAAGAATTGATTGAGGCTCAATTGGAGGAGTTTTTTCCCTTGCCCGATCATGTAGATGAATTATGGGGGGGGAGAAGTCAATTAATGAGATTTCAGTCGAATAACGGAGGGAAATTCCTAGGGATCCTCTCCTGAAGAAGGATATATAGTGGCATTGGGTGTAATTTCCTTGGTCGAGTTTGTTGTAACTCTAGAAACTACGTTCTCACATCCCTTCATTTGGTCAGTTACCTTCTTACATTATCTTTGTTTCTCACCAACACTTGTATATATAGGAAAAATATTCAATCAACCAATACCACTGATGGGGACAAAGGTGTGACAGGCATAGAGAACTGAACCCTAAGACCTGCATTTAGAGATATAATGGATACAAAATCTAGTAGTGCTATAGGATTAGTGGTATCCTCCTCAGGATCCCCAGGACCTAAAATAATATAATGAGGGATGCATACTGGCCTCTCAGAGATAATAGACCTGAGGTTAGATCATGTGTCTGGATAGGGTATGTCTCATGCATCAGAGTTGTACCTATTTCCTGATTGATAAAATTTGTCTAATGTGGCCATGCCAGCATAGTATCCAAGATGGTACACATGTTTCTGGTGTAAATGTCTAGAAGAATCGAGGATCTACTCTAAGGAGGGGTTTTGGATTCTATAGTACAGAGTGCTCGGGCTGACTAGGCCATAGTTCCTTATGATCGACTTGTGGCGACGCGCGATACCACCAGTGGGGAAACGTGTGGAGTTGACATGTGGACATCATTGAATCAGAATCAATTGATGAATACCATCCCAAATAAGATCATACTAATGACCTTGTAGAATCATTTCTTGAATATGAATCCACTGACGTTAAGAGTGGGACAAGAACGCTTCTAATGAAGAGGATAGAAAGGTTTTCTGCCATTATTCAGGGAAATTGATAAAATGTTTCATCGATAACACCCCACAATCGGAGTGGATGGGTCAGATGAAAAACTTTTCCCTCGGTAGTGAAAAATATATACTGGAGTTGTGGATGCACGACGCCCTCACATTCTCATTCGAGATTACCTTGCTGATAAGGTGTGGGAGGACGCATGCAACCTCAGTAATGGTCAGAAATAGAGGAAGGCTATCAATATCCTAAAACATCTAGAGGATGAACAAGAAGTCTGGTGTTTGAGGTTGTGGGTGAATGAATATTCATCATTCATTAGTGCCCAATAAGAATTAATATATCAATTAAAGTCATAACTGATAGAATTTGATGAGTAGATGAGATGATAATCCTAAGATATGGCTAACATCTAAGATTATGATGACAGGGTATACATCAGGGCCGATGAATTTCACCACATGGATAGCGAAGAAGAGAGGGAGCTTAATAGGTGATAGAAAATTTTGGAGGCCACACACCAATGAGTGGTAGAACTTGAACACTCTATTGAGGAGGAAAATCTAACTATTGGAGTGGCAAGTCCATGGGAGTTGTAACTTGCATGAACTCAAAAATATACATTCATACTTTCATGGAAATTTTTTTATGTGCATTAATGAAAATATTGAGGCTTTATTACTTTAATTATCGCTACTCAATCATAACTATGATGTAACTAGTGATCAATACCTAATCTCACGTGGGTCATACCCAGTGTGAAGAAAATGGATGACAACATAATTATTCAATTTTTATATGAGTGTAATGGATAAACATTTTGAATTCTCTCGGTACGAATGGCCACCAAGAGTTTCCTAGACAATGGTGGGGGTCTCAACCAGAGAATAGGGTTCGTAGAAAATCCAAAAAGTTATTCCTAATGTACTCTAGTGAACGAGAGGCAAGACTCTTGGGGCTTTAGAAATAATCCAAACAAATGGGAATGGGGAGTGTGAAACATGATACCCAATATTTGGAATATAATGATAGTGTCATGATGATGAGAGTAAAGGTTGACCATATTTTAATCACAGTCACTATACCATGTTATAGTTGAATGGGGATGAACAAACGAGGGCCATCTACTGACCTTATTCAAACAGATGGGGCATAACTCTATGTTTATGTCCAATAAATTTTATATTGTTGGCCCAAAATGTTAGGTGATCTGAAAGGCTGTGAATCCATTACATTCGGGGTCCATTAAGATGTGTAATAGTAAGAGTATTTGAATAGGAGGGTACTCAAAGCGTGGGATGGAATGATGGGTTGTTCGAATTGAATCCAACCATCTTGGAATTATTTCACCAGGGTGAAAGCACGTTGGGTGAGTGTATTGTTCTGAATCAAGATTAACCCATTTTTAGATTAGACCTCTCTGTTGAGGACCCAAGATACCTTGTAGTTTTATTTCATGAAAATGAGGATGATAGACACGTAGTTTAATGCCCTACGACATGGATGATTTATTCATAGTTTAACATTGTACTATGAAGATTATGTATGGAATAGTTTAAAGACATATTATTTGGACGTTGCATATAGATTAAGGTTATACTTCCTGGACCATAGACAACAACTTAAAGTCAAATTAAATAGACTTACTCCTATTTTATCATCATATTGTTTGGACCCTAATTATCAAAAAACAATCAGGAAGGGTAATAGTCTCAATGATGGGATTGACGCAAAATTCCTAGTCATCACTATGTATCTCATATGGATGAGAATTCATCCAAACATAGTTCTTAAGAATAGTGCTCAAACTTACCAACACTGGACGGGGATATTCTCTCTGGTGAGGATGCTAAGGCATCCCATAATTATCATGGGGCATCCAAAACATGTTTAGGGTAGGGCCTCAATTTAAACTCTTACATTGAGGACAAGGCTACCCCAAATAAGAAATGTGGAGTGCGATTCATAACCTAGTGTGTCTGAGGACAAGAGAGGTCTTCACTACACTGCATGTTCCTAAAAGGGAGTTCAAGTCCGAGAAGGAAAAGGTAGGGAGTTTACCATTTAGTTGTTAGACCTGGGGATCAGATTCTCAAATTCCTCTTTGTGTCATGCAAGGTTAGGAATCAAATTTCTTTTTATTCCAACCAATTTAAATCCATGTGGTGAGGATGATATTGTCACATTTTGTAGTCATTTGGTAGGACCTATGGGCCACACAGTCTCTTATATGGATATTACCATACCACAACACTAAGCCTGCATGATTCATTCTTGGTGTAGGAAACATTTATCATTTTATGGCCTTCTCCATCCAATGAGATTGTTCAATAGTGAAAGGAGATGTTAGGTGGGGAAAATCCTTGATGAACCAATATTCTCTACTTGATGCATGTAAATGCATGGAGTTACAACATTGGAGGTGTTGAGGATCCGTAAAACGGAATAGGGTATTAAATATAGGATTAAAATCATTCTATATTTGGGATGAAATGGGAGTGGCGTGATGATAACGCACAACTGTTGACCATGTTCAAAACACATCATCCATTTCGCATTATCCTGGAATGGGAACAAACAAATGAGGATCATCTGATGTCCATATTCGAGATATGGGATTTGCATCAAATTATAGTTCGAAATGCATCGGGGCATTGGACCATAATGGTAGGAGAGAAATGAGGCCTAGAATCCATCTTGATAGGGGGTCCCTTAAGATGTAAAAGATAATAGAAACCCAAATGAAGTAATGTGCAAATAGTGAACATTACCAATGAATTTTAAGCATCATGCATGATGAACACACGGAGTGGTAATCTCGAAGTGAGTACATGGTGATATTATTATAAACCTGAAATAAATGAGGATTGAAGAGGTATACACCACACCACATACTTCTTGGGAGATCACTGGAAAGAAGGGGATGGGGAGGAAAAATTAGTTGTGACTAGACCACATACAAGAAGTTTGGGCTTCACTATATATGCCATAAGGATGGAAATCAAGCCGAACGTAGTTCTTAAAGGTGGTGCGATAGCCATCCAATACCAAAAATGGGTGATATCTTCTTTCAAAGGGGAATATTATTGTTTCTATGTAGTTTAACTTCATGTAATCATATATGGTAATAATCTTAGTTTAATTTCATTGGGCTCAGACCATATGGTGACCAGTTTAATGTCATGTGCATGGAACATGCCTGTGTAGTTTTTGTCTTGCGGTACAGATTGAAAAACGGAGAACATTAAAAAAGGTATATGGAATAGCTACTTCCAACCAGACGTGAATGAGAACATAAGTTCACACAACACCATATACTTCCAAGGAAACTCAAGCTAATATGGAACAACATGGTTCATGGTGATGTTGTTGGACCATAGACAAGAAGTCTAGGCATCACTACGTATCCCATAATGACGGGAATCAAGCCTCACTTAGTTATTGAATGTGGTGCAGTAGAAGGCCAATACCAAAAGTAGAAATGTCTTCTAGAGTAAAGATATCGTATGGATGGATAATTTATCATTACATAGCCTAGATTTAGAATATGTAGTTTGGCACCATACGATAAAGATGTAAGGTATCTTAGTTTATGGTCAAAAAGTTCAGACCATAATGGGGAGATTCCCAAGGTGGAAAGATGGAACATGGTGCTATGAATAAATAAGGACTACATCAAAAATTTATGAGAGAAAACATGTAGTTTAGAGTCATGAGGCATGGACTTTGACCAAAGATCCATGTTTAAGGCTGTAGAGTTCGGATTTTAAGAATGTGTGACTCTTCCATGCTGAAACACGCCTTACCCAAATCCCTAATCCCACATGAGCTATGCTGGGTGTGGGAAATAATGGAGGATAAGACCTATACAATGCATAAAATCACATTGTAGGGGATAATGTGTGGATCCAAGGGTGACCCCACAACACTGGTTTGTCCTCCAACCACACAAAGGTGAACAAAGGTATCACACTAAGGGTGTTTAATTTATGCATGAGGATGATGGAGTAGAAAGAAATGAGAATCACGATGCCAATATTTAGAGTATAATTGCGATGGCATAACGATGGAGGATTAATGTTGACCATTTTCAAAACATAGTATCCTCATGGTGGGACCTGAAAAGCCAATAACAAATGAGGATTGGCCACTAACTAAATTCGATACTAGGAATCTATCTCATAATGTATTTCAAAATCCTTTGGGACATTGGCCCAAATAAGTAGGTGATCCATAAGGTTGTGCATCCATTCCATTTTGGGGTCCTTTCAGATGTGAAAGATGGTGGGAACGCAGACAAAGCGAAACGTGAAGCATGGAAATGAATGAAAGCATGTCCATGTAGAATCAAAAACACGATGTCATAAACCACATTACATCTGAGCACATTATTAAGGCATGAAAAGAGGAAAAATATATAGATAGACATAGGGTTAGACCCAATGATGAAATGTTCAGGAATTCACACATATACCACAAGGGTGAGAATCATGCCACACGTAGTTCTAGAATGTCGTTCAATTTAACATCATGTGTTGTGGACAAGAGAGAACATAGAAGGGAGATCATTGAAGGAAAGTTCATGGAATGAGTATTCTAAATCTGACATGAATGAGGACCAAAGAAGTCCACCCGACACCATATTATTACAACAGAATTTGATCCAAGGGACTAAAAAGAATATAGGATTTGAGGAACCTAGGGTTGGACCTAAAGAAGAAATTCTTGGACATTCCTACATATCCCTTAAGGATGGGAATTGAGCCGAACATAGTTCTTGAAGTACCAAGAAGTTTAACTTAATGTGATAAGGATGAGGGAAAATAGGTATCTCAAGGAGGAATGTTTATGGCATGGGAAAATAACCTAACGTGAATGAGGACATAAGTCCACATACGCCACACCATTCACAATTCTTTGAGAGAACTCAGGCCAAAGGGCCGAGGGAAAGAATTGATAAACCTGGGATGGACCCAAAGATGAAATTTTTGGGCGTTTTTACATATCTCATAAGTAAAGGAATCAATACATACATATCTCTGAAATTGGAAGGGTAGGACAACAATTCTTGGGTACATAATGTTGTGTAGGTCTGTCACATGCACTGAAACTAGTGGCATTCGATGGATCTTGTTTTTTATTTATAGTGGGTATGTGTTTTTTTAGAAACAACCCTAGGATGGAGAATATGGGTGTTTCCATATGAATCAAGACATATGTAGGCCTTGAAAAATATCATGGCGGGTGATCAAAGCCAAACATGATGTCTCCCTAAGTAAGGACACTATAATGCGGTGACATTTGTAATCTTGCGGCCAAGACGATAGGGTCACTATTTAGGGTCGTGTGATAGGACTAGACAATGCACTGTAACATCATGTGGAAAAGAGGAAATAGTATAAAGTCATGTAGGATGATATAGAATTGTTTGACAACATATGGTTCAAATGCATATGGTATAATGAGGTTCTAAAGTGAATGTGCATGGTGTGATAATGTATACCCGATGTGAATGAGGACATACGTACCCACCACAAAGCACACAATCCCATGGGGGAAGCCTTAGGCCAAGGGGCCAGAAAATATTGAAGGTCGTAGGTTTGTACCCAAAGATCAAATGTCCTAGCATTCCTACATATCCCATAAGTATGGGAATCAGGACACACATAGTTCTTCTATGGCCATGTTGTTTAATGTCATGCATTAAGGACAAAGATGGGAGGGACTAGAACATAAGGGTAATTATGTGGTGTGGATATTATAAACCCAATGTGATAGAATACATAAGACCACATATTCCACACCATGCAATCACATAATAATCAGGGAAAATGTCCGAACAGAAGAGATAATTAGTGGAGCTTGAGATGGAGCCAAGATGAAATGTCCAGAAATTATTATGTATCCCATAAGGATGGGAATCATGCCATAGGTAGTTCTTAAAATGTCATTCATTTTAACTCTGTACAGGAAATATGGTGAGATCATAGTTTAAGGTCATAGAGCTCGGAACAAAAGAAGTGATATTCTTCCAAGCAGGCATAATCAATAACCAAATCCACAATCCCATGTTATCTATGCTCGATGTGGGAAACAAGGGAAGAGATAATCTTTTCAACACATGGAATACACAGTATGTGGAAATGATGTGGAGTCAATAATGACAACATGATGTTGATTTGTACTCTTTAACATACAAATTGTCACAGAGGGATAACACCAAGGGTGTTTAAATTCTACTCAAAATTATGGAGTGGAAAGGGATGTGAATCACGTGTCCAATATTTAGGGCTCAATGGGGGTGAAAAAATGATGGAGGATAATTTTTTACCGTGTTTGAAACATAGAATTCACATTGTGTGTCATAAAATGGGAATAAAAAATGAGGATTGACCACTGGTCGTATGCGAAATGAGGAACCTGTCTCATAACATTATCAAAATACTCTTTGACATTTGCCCAAAGTGGTAGGAGATCCCTAAGGCTTAGCATCTATACCATCCAAGGGTCCTTTTGGAAGTGAAATATTATGGAAACCCAAATAAAGGGAGACATAAAGCGTGGTGGTACCATTTTAGTTTAATTACTTTTGGTATGGATGGTGATATCATAGTTTATGTTTTTAGAGATTGAACCATTTACAGTTTAACATATTTTAGGACTATGATAGGAAGTTTACTATCATCCATGATGGATATGTGCAGTTTAATGTCTTAAAGGATGGTAATACAGTTTAATGTCATGTGGGAGGACATGGCCCTCATGAAACTTACTAGTTGAGGAATTTTTCATTGATGGGAGGAGTAATACACTCACCATACATAGTGACCAGTATGTATGTACCATTGGGGTCAACATTGTGAATTAAATAAGGCCCCACCCATTTAGGCTCCAACATCGGTGGCTTCCTTTCGAGTATCGTTGGCATTCTCAGGGGCAATATTGTGTCACCTTGTAAGAAAGAGCAGAGGTGAATGTTATTATTGAATTCCCAAGCAGTATTGTTTTAATGGCTATCCAGATTGTTCAAGGCACTGATCATGTTCTCATTAAGAACATCTAGTTTAGATCGATGGTTTTGGTTGCTTTTTCTAGTGTCTACTGATCGTAGAGGGTTGTGCGTAATGAGGGTAAATTAATCTTTGTGGGTAGGACTACCTATATACCATACAACAAATATTATGGGGTCACCTAAGTGGAATTTCATGTCATTTTATAGTAAGCACATAGAGCATTGGGGAATTTGTATGGATAACACTTCTTATTATAAATAATGATTTCTATAAGATGTCAAAGTCGGTTTTGTTGAATGTATTGATCTACCCATTTTCATGCATGTGAAAGTGATAGGTATGATTAGAACAGATATTTTACATGGTGTATAATTTCTTCTGCATGGCTTCCTAGAAGTTGGTGTAGTTATCAGTGTGGATATCCATGAGGGACATCAAATCAGTGTGTGATATTAGAGCTCACGAACTCAATGATAGTATGTTCGTAGAATTCCATGAGCAGAATTTATACTTCCCATTTGGAAGAGACATCCATAGTTCTGAGAATAAACCTGCATTGGTGATCTATTACCAGTGGATATGGTCTCATGACATCAAGTCCCCATACTGTGAAGGGCCAAGTGATCTTGGTAGTATGGAGAGTATCTTGCGGATAATGAAAAGAACTAGCATGCATTTGGCATGAATGGAACCTCTTGGAAAACTCGATACAGTCATGGATCTTAGTGGATGAAAAATATCCCAATATTTGGATCTAATTAGAGACATTCCACATTGTTTGATGATCCCCATAGGAATTTCCATGAACCTCTTGCATCACCTGAGATATCTAGTCCCCTTGGATTCAATAGAAGATAATCCCATAAAACCCACATCATTAGAGTATTTTCTCAAGATAGTGACCACTCTTAATGGTGAACTACACTACACACAATTGAATTCTCTCACCTTTGTCCTGGTCTATCGGAATATTATCATGCGGGTGATACTCGATAAAGTGATTCGTCCAATCAGGGGTCTTCTCCAAATCTAAGGTAGCGAGACCTGGATGTCCCAATGTGGAGGAATTGATGGTAAGGTGGCTTACCTGTGGGCTATCAGCATCATACGAAGTAGTGAGACCGATGAATCTTCAATGCGCCACATAGATAATCAAATAATCATGTTCAGGCTCTACAAGAGATGTGGAAAGACCGGACCAGGCATCAGCTCGACCATTCTAAGATTGTGGTACATGAGTAACTTCTGGATGAGAAGTGAATTGGGCCATCAGCTAGTGACTATGCTCTAACAGAGGTACAATACCTAGCTTCCAAATGACGTAGTCGCCGTTGATCATCTTTTTGACCAAATCCATTTTCCCTTTCACATGAAATTGTGGGAGATCAATCTCAAGGGCCAGATCGGTCCTGTGATGAGATCCTGATACTCATTATCATTGTTGTTACAAAAGTCTAACAATAGTAATGAATAGAGCGGGATAGCTTGTGTATGTGTGATGAACATGATACGTAGGCCTACTCTGTTGAGTCAAGAATCATTGAGTCTCCTTCAATTAGGGCTTCATAAAGTGCCATCAAATAGAGTTTTCCAACATGGAGTGGATTGATCCACTAAGAGTATTACCTCATATGGAAAATAAAGGTCCAGAGACTATTCCGCGGGGGCTGGATGGGTGGTAATAAATTCTTCAAAAGGATATCCTTTGATATCCTTCTGGGGGAAAACATGATGTTGAACTATTTATGGATAACTACCCACTGAGCTAGATGTCCAATTATCATGGGGATGTTTAGAATGTACTTTAGCAAATCCACTCGAGACACCAAATATATATCATGGTGTTGTAAGTAACGTCGTAATTAAGGCACTACGAATACCGGCGCAAGGAAGATTCTCATGATAGAGGAATATCTGGTCTATGTATTGAGTAACATTCATCTGAGATAGTATAATCTATTCTCTATTCCCTCATTATTCTTCTAGGTGATAAGGGCATAGAGGGACTGTTCCAGAGTGGTGACATAAAGGACCAGTAGCTTTCCAAAAATGGGAGGCATCATAATCGGAGGTTATAGTAGTAATGCATGATTCTTTCCCAATAGCAAGAGACATCAGACTAATGGCCTTGATATTTTATAGATTTATCTCAATGATTCTGTATCTAACAATGAAGCCAACGATCATTTCATAGGTGACCCCAAAGGCACACTTCATGGGATCCATCTATAGATGGCAGGAATGAAGGAATCCAATCACTTTCTCATGATCTATAAGATTGTCCTAACACTGGTAATATTTAACAACCATATCATCTATGTAGAATTACACCAACTTCCTTAGGATCAGTTAGAATATGCGGTTCATGGAACGCTGATAGGTGGCACCTTCATTATTTATACTGAAGGGAATTACCTGGAAGTAGAAAATAACTTGTGGTTACCTAAAGGAGGTAGACTCTTCATCATTAGGGGCCATTTTTTTTTTATTATATCCAGAATACCCATCAATTAAAAAGGGATCGTGGAACCAACTTGTGGAATCAATCAATAGTTTTGTTATAGGAAGTGGAAAATAATCCTTCATAAAGTGACGGTTGAGATCCCAGAAGTTGCGGCAGACTCTGATCTGTCTATTCTTCTTCCTAATAAGAATAATTTTAGCTAACCATATGGGGGTAATAGGCTAATTTAATGATGTTGGATTTGATGATATTTTCAACCTCGTCCTCGATCATAGCACCGTGAGAAGGGTGCATATTTCAGAGAGGTTGTTTGTACCCTTTATGATTTACTGGGAGACCGAGATAGTGGATGGAAACCTAAGGATATAGATCTGGAATCTTTTCATAACTCTATGAAAATACATCATGATACTTCCTTAGGAAATCCATGTATTTATGTTTCTCTTCTGTAGGCATAACTTCACAGATAATGAGGTTCACCTATATGAATTCATAAAATGTAGTGGAAATTCATTCTTAATGTAATGGAGAATAATATTCGAAAACCTTATCTTCATCCACTGTGAGAGGATCATCGGTAGGAGTAAACTCTTCCAAGTTGATAGATCGTGACAAGACATTAGTGACATCATGAATGGAAATGGAAACCTCCTCGAGGAACTCGTTCTCTGCTAAAACCATGGAAATGAAAGCTATAAACCCGATCTCATCTGGACTCCGACCCAAGGGTCCCTGTTTGATAATATAAAAGAGCACATATTCTTCTATTGGTTTATCCCAACTCGGTGAAATGAGAAAGTATAACGTATTTTCATTTCCATGGGGCAGATATATTGATACCTTAGAGGAGTAGGGGGCTCTGGTATCACCCGAGACTGATATGTGTAGGAATATGAGGTGGTATCATGGAATACCATGGACATGGGAACACACTTCCTCCTCATTATAGAGACAAAAAACATTTCCCTGTATACATAGTTGTGGCCTCATATCAAGGATTCTGGAAAATGTAGGCATCATCTAGGTCTTTCAATGGGTTGGTCGCAGCCATAGAAGGCTCAAGCTTGTTGTCTTTGTAGTCGGAATCTAGGTAGTGGGATTCACAAGAGGTAAAGGGAGATGAATCTCCTTGGAGTACGCCTACTCGACCATTAATTGTGTACTTAAGGCATTGGTGATATGAGGATGATACTACCGCATACAAGTGGATCAAGGGTTTTACTATCAATGCATTTTATGTGGTGTCTTGTGAGATAACCAAAAACATGGTGCTAGCATATAGACTACCAAAATGGGTATTCAGGAAAATCGTTCTAGCTGGTGTCTAATATGTCATGTCATAAACTTGGATATTCATGTTAGAGGTACTCAGATCTATTTTCAATAGCCCCATATTATGGAGTGTCTAGGTCAGCATATGGATGATCCCAGATCCCATATCGAAAATACAGTGGTAGACCTCCACATCATTAAACTGAATTTTGATGTAATGTAGGCAGATGTGCCCCTGTATAAGAGAACCTTAATCTTCTCTAAAGAAAGAGATGATGTCCAGAAATTCTGTGTGCTCGACTATCTCTTCATGGAAGGATTATATCGATGCTACTTATGTCTCAAACTAGAAGGAGATTCTTAAAGCATCCTCAAAGTATTCACACATATATTCAGAAAAGATGAGTGCCTTATGGATAGAGAGGCTCACAGTAATGAGGGAAAGATTCTTGAGGATGTCCTATTTCTGTTCCAAGTGTACAATTCTGCTGACATGAGGTTGCTCTATGGAAGGAGGTATGATGGGTGTTTCTGGTTGAACCATCACATTCGAGATGGTGTTGGGAATTTCTATATACTCACTAGTCAAACTACATAGATTGGTTGTCGGCTGACGGCCAAATGACTGAGCCCCACCCCTAACCAAATGTGACTTATCATATCATGGTTGTGGTGTCAATAATTCATGAAGCAGTACTAATAGCGGTGGAGGTAGATCAGAAGAAACGATATGAGAAGGTTGTAAGTGGTGAGCTCTGCACTAGTTCTGATGTCTAGTCATGGTGGTGTGCAAGGATCAGTTGTAAACACTAACAAATGCATTCTACAAATTCACATACCCATGGCTTCATAAACGTTGGTGTTTACTGGGTTTTTGGGAGGGTTATCCGGGTTCTCTTCATCACCAAGAACCATGTAAGAGTTTACCAGCTCAACGGTATGGACCAAAGCATACCACAAGTCATAAATAAATTAATCATTCATTATTTGTTGAATTATATGGGTAATCCCCATCAATGGGGTATGAAATTTCTAAGTGTATGGGATGGATTCGGCACAGGTCGAGGGATTTATATTCCCCTTCACTATCAGTGCATGATCACTCCCAGATCACACCTATTGGCATTACAAGAATATAGATTATCTGAACCTACTTAGAACCCAATACAACCTATGTTCTTGTCATGACTCCCTTTCCTCAACGTCCCTGGATCATTGTGGCTTCGTCTCCTTAAAAGATGCCTCATGGCGGTTGAGTTCCTTCAGAACGTGGGATGTGGGAGGCATGGCAGTGGGACTCCATAATTCCTTTTCCTCACCGGTGGGATGTGGGGGGAATCGGAGGGATTGAGACCACATCACAGAGACACGGGTGACATGCCCCTCACAACAAAATTGAAGCCTTCAGTGGCAGTACATCAATATTGAAATTTTAGTTGTCTTCATCCTAACACTTTAGACTTAATTCAGACCAATCCCATCCCATATATGATGAGTATTGACTGTTTGCAGGTTTCACATTAGGACCTATGGATGGGGTCCTGATCTCTAAAGCATAAACCTCCTCACAGTCATAAGTTGACCATATCTGACTGGAACTCCCTCCACTAGAAAAGAAACCTACAGACTTCTCCTCATGTACCAAGATACCACTCTATCAACATACCAACTGAGAATTGTGGCGAACGACATAGACAGCCTAACTGACCACACTAAAGATAGTCGATAGAGTGGTATCTCAGATACATAACATGAACTTATGAAAGGTTCAATAAAAGAATAGGTCCCTTCAGTTCACACTCCCCATCAGATGAGTTTCCTTCACCTACCAGAATATAAGAAAGACCAAAAACTATTATGAGTTTTAAACAGATTGCTCCACACTACTTATAGGGGAAATGAAATTGGATCATCAGAAAACTCATCACACCTATTCCACCATTTGTTGACTGATCAAGCACCTACGATCTCCACCGCTTTTCCTCGCCTTTACTTCCTTTGGTACAACCACATGATGAAGCTATTCTTGAGGTTCCATCAATATATCCCCATTCACAATGAGAACAGAACAATCACCATTTATTGGTCCAGGCCCGCCCCTCCAAAAATACTTATGAAAAATTACACTCACACAAAATTTGGAGTTCCTCAAAACCCAGAGACACTCCCAACTTCTCAAAAGAACTCAACGACATTGAACCAGCCTCAACGTCTTCAAACAGCTAACACAACCAAACAAAACCCAACTCTTCCACTCCATTGAGCATCTAGGATGATCCATGAACTGAGAGAGACCTACTGGAAAAACATGGTACCTTTATAGGGTAAATATCCCAAACAAGAAAAAAAACTAGCCTTCAAAAAAATCAAGAACCTCACAAAACAAACATCCACACTTCAAATGGAAGTCTGATAATTCCCACCAAAGGCATCAATACATTTTCAATGAAAAACACCTACTTGAAAAAGAAAAACAAGAACATACCAAAAAATATAGAAATCTCTTTTGATACCATCATTTTCACTCCAATAACAAAACCATTTTCCAATTGAAAAATAATTTAAGAAGAAAAAATCATTTTAGAGAAAAACACACTTTTCAGGAAATAAGAAGTAACCTTAGAAATCAATCACTCGGTCCTGATATTCCACGATTCCTCAAAAATATGCATTTTTGTGCCACTTTGGAACCCATACACACCATCCACCAAATATCCATTAATCATGTCTACATGCACATGTGAGCACCCATAGGAATATCACCGGATCAAAACAAGGCTCTTCCGCTTCCAAAACAAAACATTTCGAATATTACAAAAATAACTTTTTCTAAAACTATTTCAAAAATACTAGAAAAATTCCCAAAATGATTTCAATATCCGTAATAACTCACTTCAATTTCAATAACCCAAAACATTATTTTAGAAATTCAATTTTAACAAATCAAACCCCAAATTCCAAAAACATGTTCCATGAGAAACGCACACCAAAAATCATGCCAAGCTAACACGAAGATAAAATAAGAGAAACCAAAAAGGCCGATTTCATTTTAAAAACCCCTTCAAACCAACCCAAAACTGAACCATGACATCACCAACACTTAATCACCTGGATGTTGAACTAGTGGTCATGCCAGATCTGGCTACATGGTTTAGCAGACCATGCCCTAGGCAAGGGATAACCACAAAGAGTTCCTAACCGTACTCTCAGGCATCACATGGGTCTCTACTCCATATGAAACTAAACACATTACCGGTTTACTCCTATTTTCATCCCCCATGCATAAATACAAAAGGAAAAAACATAAATCCTGGACTACCCCTGGTTACTCAAGGATCAGAATGAGTAAGAGTTCAGGACTCTCTTCCCACACCCACCACTCGAGTCCCGATAGTTCCATCTCTAATCTACCTGACACCCCAAATAATAGGAACAAACCTACCTTTGATACAATTTTTTCATGATCCAACCCGGTTCGACCCTGAACCGATCACCCAAGCCGATCCACGATAAGGCCCGAGAGGTGTTACTGATCCTCCCAGGCTGGAGACAAGGGCAATGGGATCAACAATGAATGAATGGGAATGATTTCTCCCTATGAAAATAAATAAAGCCATAGAAAAGGTAGAACAATGAAAATAAAATAAATGACACAAAAAATAATGAACAACCAACAACACGCACTAACCTGACCATGAGCAGAACTTCTTGTGACCTTGAGAGTCATTGCTCAAACCACAACCAACATTCGCCCACGGAAAAAAAGCCCGATTCGAACCTACAACAGAAACTAAAAACAAGAATACACTATAGGCATGAATATTAAAACTAATTAGGTGTTCCCAAAAATATGTTCCCAAATAACTACAATTAAATAAAGAATTTTACAGATTTTGTGTTTAAAATACATTATATAAAATATGTGTTTTGACCCACACTATCATTTCTAAAGCAAGTAACAGTCCATTTAGCTTTTAAATTTAATAGATTGTTTAATGTTTGAAGGATAAATATTCATCACATTTTAAAACAATGCGAACAATTTAAAAATAAATTTTTTTTGTTAAATAAGAGTAAAACCATTCGCACAAACAACACACAATAAGGGAAATGGATAATTGGTGCATGGGGGAAAACAATCAAAGTAAGAACCTTAATCATCATCCACATACTAATAAATGCAAAAGAAAGCATGGGTCGAACCTTGGAGCTCGTGAACAATCCAGAACGTACTATATGTGTGACTCATTCTGAAGGCATGCCCTACTCAATGACTTTATAACACCCAAATGCTTAGTGTTTCCCTACCTAGCCTAACAAAGGGTTACAATCCCCTAGTAGAGAAAAGTATGTACTAAGGGACACTAGCCAGTGCATAATCTAAACTATTATAGCATTCATTCTCAGAAGATTCACATACTATGTCAGGTTCCATTGTTGAATACTAAATGAACAGAGGGGTGAGCCCACAATGTCAAACAAGAAACCAATCACATTGCAAGAACATCAGACACCATAACTCACACAAACAATTTATATAGCAAGGTCAACCTTGAGTTGCCTAAAAATAGATTTTTAAAAAAATACTATATTAAAGTGCCAACTGGGCCTTAACAAGCCACTAAACACCAACCCATTTCTAGATGACCGAACACTCCAATATTAAAACCCAAAACACACATGAAAAATCATTTAAGAAACTCAAATCATCATTTTAAATCTAAAACACATTTCTAAAATCCAATGGGGCATTTTATCAACACTTTTTATGCACACATAAACAACACATTTACAGAAAATTCAAGATCAATAAAAAACTACTATCATTCACAGTGACGATTTATTCTAAAAATATCCACTTAATATTATTTACGATTTATTTAAAATTAGTGAAATGACAAGAAATTAATAAATTATGAATATAATGGAAAGTGCAGTGGGGGGCCTATCTCAAACATTAAGATATTTGTCGACGACCACTCGAACCAACCCTTGGTGTTTACATGCACATGCATTTATACATACATATATATATATATATATATATACTGCTATCTGTATTGCACATACTCCATGTTCCATGAGTGAATATGCACAATGAGGGAATATATATATATATATATGCATTACCAAAGTCATGTACATTTAGGAATCCTCGACACTCGCAGCCCAAAACCATCGCAGCAAGGTCCAACGCACTACACATATAATTTAATAAAACAATTAAACACAAAAACAATCTATCAAAAATTTCAAAATAACACGTCAAGGGTTTTCTACAATAATACACTCAATTTCATGTAGGAAACGTCACTTAAAAACTAAATGTACAGTCAAGAGACATTAAAAAACACATTCTATATTTTAAAATAATTTACAATACATATTTAGAAATTCACAACATGGATGAAACACATAAATACCCCCATTTTATTTCGCAAACTCACTTTTGAAAACATACCCACTCCAAAAAAATATACAACCATGTTTCACACACTTTATAATATTTAATAAACCACTTAAAAATATTTTGAAATTACTCCAAACAGTATCATAAGACATTGAACACAAAATTCCACCAAACATCCCATTATAAGGCCAAACGCACACCACTTACATGTCAAAATAGAATTCGAAGCGCTTTCACAACATAATAAATCAATAGCACAGTTTAAAAAACACTACGAATGGCTCAGCATTGATTTTCATAAAATCAAAACATTCATATCACATAAACACGTTACTAAATACTTCGAAATCATATTAAAAATCAAGTAATACTACATTCACTCCTTGAAAAATAATTAAATAACATACTAAATTGATTAAACACACAAATGCATTCGTCAAATAGTAAATATACATTGTAACACCTACCTCGGTGTAAGAAACCTCAAAACCAAGGTACAAAAATACCACCACACCTCTATAAAAACCCAAAAAACAAGATTAAACCTAGAAAACAAGGTACTAAATCAATTACATCAAAATATAATCATATTCAGTATGAAACACTAACCCGGCAACCAACCAATTGAAGAAATCAACCAAATGAATCGAAATGCACCTGCAATGATGGTACGTGAGGCCAACCGAGCAAGATGGAGGGATACCATATGTTTCTTGTTTTAGAAAAAAACAAGACATGGGGAGTCGGGTTTTTCAGAGGATCACCAAGAAGGGAGTAGGGTGCTCGGATGCAAAGCTGTCCAAAGCTGGTTTTGAAACAGGTAAGAGGGGGAAGGCCAGAGGTTAGGGAGTGTACAGGGTTTTTGGGAGAAGGTCAGGCCACTGGGATGGTCGGAGGAGAGGAGGAGGGGTCATGATGTAAGCCACTAATGGGAGGTTAGAGTAGCAAGTCTCTGGGAACAGGATGCTGGAGAGAGGTAGTGGAGAGGGTAGGTGTGCTACGCACCCGAAGGGGAAGGGGGACGGGGCTACTAGTTCTTATGCACATCCGCCAGGGGTGGAGTTTTTCCTCAAGGGAGAAGAAAGGGGGGGTGTGGTTCGATGCCCCCCCTAGGGTTCCCTCAAAAGAATTAGAATAAATAAAATGAAACAATAAAACAAAAACTCTACATTAATAATAATAATATTAATAGAAGTAATAATAATAATAAATGATTCTAAAAATAAACATAATAATAATAGTTGTATTCTTGATGATAATATTAAAAATAATTTAATCATAACAATGTAATTAAATTTTCTTAATAATAATAACAATAATAACACTAAAAGTAGTAATAATAATAATAATCACAATTTTATTTAATTCATTATAAATCATAACATCATTAATAACAATTTAATTAAAAAAATATTTAAAATGATTTTAAAAACCATATAATAATAATAAAATGTATACCTATATATATATATATATATGAAAATTCTTAATAACAAAGAGTCGGGTCTGAGAAAAAATATATGGTGAAGCATGATGAAAAGAAGATAGATCTATGATTATTTAAAAACAACAAGAACTGGCTCCTTGAATGAAGATACATCCTTAAGGAACTGGGAATGAAAAAAATAATTTTTTCAAGGTGAATGAATATTTATCAAGATTTAGATGATTTTTCATTGGAAATTTGTGGCACACTTAGTATGTTGGTCTTATTTCTAGATGGTCCTTTCAGATGAAACAATAATCCAAACATTAAAGTATAATTTCTAATCATTATTTGTATTTTAATAGATAATAATTTTATTGTGGTGGATTTGAGCATAATTATATCAATAGTGAATCAAGTATGCAATAAAACCCATCAATAATGCCTCAATGTAGAATAAAACAATAGACGAACCTTTATCCAAATTCATTAAAACTGAAAACAAATAATTAGTTTTGAAAGAAAAAGAATACTTCCTGGATATTGTTACTGGGGATTCATATTCACCACTAATAGGGGTGATGAAATTGAGTTTAAATAAGTCTAATTTTGTTGAGATTTTATTGAGGGAAATGGTTATGTCAATATCATGTATAATAGACTATGGATTCACGTCACACATGACTGAAAATGGATAATTCATTATGAATTTAAACCACACAAAAGATTGTTTATTTCATTTTATGATTTATTAGAGTATTAATATTTTTTCAGCAATTAAATTATAGGAATAAATGATCTCATGTAGACTTATGTTCCCTTGATTGATTAGAAAACTCGTAATGTTCTCAGTGTTAGCCTATGTTTGACCTCAAAAATGTGGTCGATTTCAAAGGAATTTTATTTACTATCACATATATAGATAATTAACTTATTATATAGGTAATAAAAACCATGATAAATTAATCAATTGTTATAGAGGAAATAAATTTCATGGTATCAAAAGAGTGGTAGAAGAGGCTATGGAATAGTCTACTGGGAAATTTTTTACAAACATCCCAGGAGAGGCAGGAAAAGTGTAATTTTGTAAAAACCCGTAAATTTAAAGTAAATATTTTTTTTAAATTCTTTTGAGATTTTACGAGTACTCAGTTTCTGAAGGCGCCTGATTCTGAGGCCCGATGTGCCCAGAATCAATTTCTGAAGTTTAGCTTGGGTACGTTCAGTGAACAAACGAGCAGGTTTTTCTAACTTTTGAACCAGGGCTTGAAGTCAAAATCTGAGGGCATCGATAAAATAGAAGCGCTGGTAATTTCTTAAGAAGACTATTTCTGCAGTTTCATTTGCTCAGGAGGTGTTGTTTAAAAAAACTAGATTTATTGAAGATTGAAATAAAATATGTGTTACTATTTTATTTCTACTCTAAGTAACTATATCCCATGTGTGGGAGTTGGGCTGGGATCCACATGACACCTCTGTATTGGATTTTAGTTAGGTGGGGCCCACATTAGCCCCACCCCCTTCAAATTCCCTACACCCCCACTTTCTTTTAGTTTTTAACTCTCCCCTCTCCCCTCATTAATTATGCCAATACACTAAATCATTTAAGTGAGATAACAGTTTGAATTTTTTAATTCATGGCATGTGTTAATAAAATAAGGATGAACCTTATTTTATTTTGGTTGGTTGTTGGGTGAGAATAATTGAGGAGAGTGCTCTTTTGTTTTTTCCTGATAAACTTCATCTTCTTCATGAAGAACGCCAAGACATCGATGAAGAACACTGTCACCGCAAGGAGAGATCGACGTGATGTCTCTTCTCCTCTCTGCAGCCGGTGTGTGATGCCTTTGCCGAAGAATGACGACACGTCCTCTTTCGATATTATTCCCACATCAACGGAAGGGAGAGGCCGCTCCTCCTCAGACGTTCTCCGTCATCATATACGGAGCTTCACCTCACGACGTTGTTTCATGCGACGATCATTGTTCGAAAACATCTTCGAGGTAGGGGTTGTTCATCTTTCGTGTTTTATTTAACGAATTTTGTTGTTAAATAATTAGCTACCTGTTATGAAGATAACGGGAGGAGGTCAAACCACACCAACACGGCCGAACCTCCTCCCCTTATGTTGTTGAATTTCTTGTGTCTTGGAACAGAGGTGGTGAGGTGCAACGACAAAGTGTGGGAATGAAGGAACCACAGTCGGAGCGGGCCGCGAAAAAGGAGCATGACGCCGTTGCACCACACTGGTGAAGCCGAATGAAGCCGCAGTCAAGAGTGGGTCACGGCGGATGGGCGCGGTGCCATCGTACTGTGCCGAAGCACCTTGGAAGGTCGTGATCGGGGTGGCCCGTGGCAGAGGGGCATGGTGCCGTCGAGCCGCGCCGGACAGGAGGAAGTCACATCATTTGGCCACGAGGGTTCTGCAAGGGGGCGGCCGGATACTCGGCCACCGACGTTCAAGGGAGGAGGGACCCGCAGGGTGTCCTACGATAGCTCACCAGCCGGCCAAAATGGCTGGTCTTGTTCGGGAAGGCTGGGGGTTTGTAACCCCCGATAGTCGGCTAGGGCAGACCCCACAGGGGTCTGCCATTTTGGGAAAACAGGGGGCAGCTCTCTCCCCTTCTATGTCCTCTCAGAACATGACGCCTGCACAGGGCCGGACTAGCCGTACTGAGCTAGATTACCCGTGCCGGGACGAACCTCCCGCATCTGGTCGGGCCACCTATTTTGGTCCTGACCCCCGCGTCGGGCCAGGACACACCGGCTAGGCCGGGACATGCCATCCGGCCTGGGTCGGACCCGGTTCGGGATAACCCCGGGGGTAATGGGCCGGGTTGGACCGGGCCCAAACCCCCTGTTTCCAGATAGATTCGTTCAAATGCCCATAACATGGGATATGGACCTCCGATCGACGCACTATCAGTTGCGTAGTGATCCTTGGATTGATTCGTTCGTTTTGGTTTATTAAATTCATGTTTTCGAAGAAATTTGTATACAACAATGTTGGTTCAAACACGAAACCAATCGGGCCCTCGGAGTGGAAAAGCTTATAACTTGAGCTCCGGACGTCTGATTGATGTGTCATCACCTTTTTTTATTTCTCTTAGTGAGACGGTTCTTTTGGCTAACTCCGCTCGAGGTTTGGATGCTGCTGGATTATTTTCGGGTTGGTTTTAGCTTAAAAACCAACCAGGCCCCTGGAACAAAAAGGCCAATAACTCTCAGACCGGGCGTCCGATTGACACGCCGTCTTTCATGTTGAGTTCCTTTTGACCAGATGGAAATTTGGGATACATCAACTCTAGAATACAAGTCAATTGATGTATCGACCCCCCTTGGCTCATGGAGCGGACCCTCCCGGAATCGATCATGCTGTATACAGGAACCATAGAGCTGGTTGCGACTATGACGACGATGATTGTACTTGGATCCTACGTGGTTTCGACAGTGATGATGACCGTACTTGGATCCTAAGTTGGTTCGGCAGTGATGACGAGTGTACATGGATCCTACGTGTGCTTTTCAGCGATGACGACTATACATGGATCATCCCTGGGTTCAGCAGGGACGATGACCGTACTAAGATCCTCCGTGGGTTCGATGGCGATGATTATTGTTCTTGTACCCTTTGTGGGTCTAGCTGTGTTTGACTCTATACTTGTATCCTATGTGGGTTTGGCAGAGTAGTTGTTCTTGTATCCTTTGTAGGTCCGACATCGTAGCTGGTCTTCTATCTTATGTGGGTACGACAGCCTAGATGAATGCAAAGTAGCTGGTCTTTTATCCTTTATGGGTCCGACAGATTAGATGAATCAGTGGCTACATCTTATCATCTCTATCGCCTTACAAAGTGTATACCTGTGTGAGCTGAGTCTTTTCTATCAATCAATATCTTCGATATGATTGTCTTTCATTCCTGTGTGGATTAGGACAAACTTTCCTATGTGGATTGATTTATGTTTTCTTGTGTGGACTGGGTTGTACTTGACCTCGTGAGTAGTACAGAACTAGAATTGATTACTTAGTTATATGTATGGGCATATACCTATGTAGTGTTGGTTAATAATTATATTCGTATCTTTCCTTTTTTGGTTAATCCTTTGTGGATTCTGGGAGACCTTCGGGAGTTTCGGGGTCCCTACTGGGAGCGTATACTCACCCATGCACGGGCTATGCCCGCACTACGTTGTGTTGGTTGCAGATGACGGAAAACATTGATCGAGGTGGGAGCTCCTGGTGCTGGACGGTACCTGGAGGTGGATCAATGGACGGGACGTACACAGAGTGGATAGCCGGAGCCATGGAGCAGAGGAGACTATCTATACCCACACTTCTGCTGGGTTTTCCAAAGGATAGCTCAGAATCACTTATTTACTATTCAGTTGTTGTACTTTCATTTTAGTTGTACTTTAATTTCAGTTGGGTTTGTATTATGGCCCATTTACTTTCCAGTACTTACTTTGGTACTCTGTTTACTTAGTGTTTACTTTATCATGCGTACTCTATGGTGTTGTTTTACATTATAAAGTCCATTCCTTCCCTTTTCTGGTATTTTCACCTTGGGTGCTAGTCGCCAGCCCCTGGCCTACGGAAGGCGAGCTTGGGGTAGTCACGGCACGGGCCCCGAGGACGGGTCATGACAAATGGAGCATGTGATATTCCCCATATCACATATGATCACACTCACATATGTGATTTATATAGAAAGGGTTGATTATAAGGAAGATATAAAATCCAATAAGATAAAGGAATCAAGGTTGATTCTTCTTGCGCATGTGGCTATTTGTGGGCTAATCTCACCAAGAGAGATGGATGAAAATATGTACTATGTATTTTTCATTATGATTTCAACATGATGTAATGGATAATAACTATCACATACAATACCAATATGTACATATATATCAATATATATCATTGAATAGCTAAAAAGTTTCTTTTTTAGAAATTCAAATATTCCAAACTGACAATGGTTCGGAGTTTAAAAATCATCAAGTTGAATAATATTTGGAGAAACATATAATTCAAAAAAAGGTTTCGACTATTATAACACCCATGAAAAATGGGTTAGTGGAAAGAATAAATCTTCTAATCAATAACATGGCCATGAAAATAGTGTCCGAGAAGTATCTTTAATATATATATTGAAACGTATTAGCTCTTGTAGAATTTTTCATCTAAAATAGAGCTTTTCAATTTGAAAATTAAGGGGGTACTCAATAGGAATTTTTTTAAGGAAATAAACCTATACTCTATTAAATAAAAAAAATATGGACGAAAATTTTCTATTCTAAACAAGGAAAAGTGTATACAATTTGATGATGTGGGTGATGAAGGCATATTTCGTAGATACTCACCAAAGATTAAATCATACAAGTGTTCAAACAAGATACATTACAATATAATTTTGGGAAATTATGGTATATTGGATGAATTTGGGATCATTTCAGTACCACATGAGTAGATTTTTCATGAAAAAAAACAATTTTTTATTCTAAAAGTGATGAAGAAGCATAAGGTCTATTGGGAGTTACACTGATAGAAGATAATTTTGATAGAGACATAAATTTTGATGAAAGATAAAAAATAACAACTTGTTTAATGATACAAATATTGATGGATGAAATCACCCAGAGTAACGTTTTTTGAGTCCATATTGTTGTAATAGTGGGTGTTCTAAACCCAAATTGAACAATACTTTTGCTTACCATATCATGTATATCGTTAGATATTCATTATGTTTACATACCATTAATAAGTATATATTTTTTCCACAATATATTGGTAGTTTCCGTAGATTAATTGTCATATCAAAAGGTTTCCTCATATCCCATGACTTAATGAGAACCTTGAGATACCATGACATTATTTTTAAATATATGTAATATGTTATAGATACATCATATTGAAATGACACAGTTGATGACTGAAAATTATGTGTTGGGTGATCATAAGTATTGAGGATTCTTCTCATAATTTTCTCACTTGGTTATGTATAGTAGTGAGATAATAGGGAATGACCAGCCAATAGTAACACCACATTTTTTGGGTGTCATTGGTTTTTCTTATCTACGGAAAAGTGTATTGGTCTCCTGACTTGATGTCATTGTTAGTGTGGGTAATTTTATCATGTACTTTTATCCAATAAAAAACAATGATTATAAAATCATGTTGAGGTAGCTTATGATGGGTGCATGATTAGTTGTATGGACTCAGTCAAATGTTCATGATTTGATTTGTCGCATTCGGGTTGAGGAACTTTTATCACAGGCCTAGTTGACCAGGATAGTAGTACCTTCATAAATCACTAGCCAAGGTAGCTGGAAGGTAAATCCATCCATTTAGATCAAAAAATAATAAATAAATAAAGGAAGATGACACAAGTGTGCATCCTACTTTCTGAGATATTTAAAGAAAAAAGGATTGTATTACACAGTAATTGTTCATAGGTCAATTGTTATTGTTATGACTATCATTATAAATTTTGGGGCCTTGATGGGTTGTTAGACTCTGCTATTGGTCTAATAATATTATTCACTACTATTGAGATATGGGCCTAGAGGATCACACAAAATAGATTATTCATGAATCCTTCCAATTATGGGGAATATATATATTTGACATGGTGGGCCCATTATGGAGTCTGACTATTGTCAATGTCATTGATCACCAATTAATCAATAAATTGATTATTATTCAAGTAAAGAATAATTTGGTTGAATTAATATATTAAAAATATTTTCATGTTATGTAAATATGATAAATAATATTAATTGAATGAATATTATTTTAATATTCAATGTTTTTTTAATACTAACTGAGAATTACAAGTCGATTTAATGACTCGGTTTTATCATGTAATATATTTAATATATATAACATATATGTAATAAAATATAAATAATATTTATGATGCAGTTTAGTTCATCTTAATTATTTTATTAGTGGATAATAAATAAATAGGGTTCGGGGAACCCTTCGGGGTATTTTGAGAATCCACTAATTAAAGGAGTATAGAGGCTATCACAAGTGACTTTTCACTATGATATTTCTAGACCCTATCTCTCCTCTATCATTATAGAGAAAGAATCTCTTGATCTAGGCTATAGAATCGATTTCATCTCCATGCATCAAAGGTACATCGATGCAGTGATCATCATAGTGTCGAAGGGGGTGTCAGATCTCTGCACTAGCACCCGAAATTCGACGATCGATGCAATAAAGAAATTTAAATTTTCTTGGGTATGATCTAACGAGATTCTAATTTGGATCCTTTAGGAAATGATCATCAATGAAAAATAAATTTCGAGAATGGACTCAAATCTAAAAAGGTAATTTTTTTAATATCTTTTCAATTTTTATTTTAAGCTATATCCTCAGACCATACTGAGTCTCGATAATCATAGATGACAATTATCATCTTCTTAGTGATAATATTTATAAAAAACCCCATTCCACCAGCTTTTTTTGCCTCCTTTGTACCATAAATTAGTATCATAGTGATATGTATAAATTTTTTGATCAATGAAAAATTGTGTTTCATTAAAATTAATTAGAGGGTATCAAATTGATCCCAACAGTTCTACCCGTGAATCGATCAAGATCAGATGGCCATGTTATGACCATTATAATTTTTAATATGGGTCATAATTAGTTTTTTTCTTTGGGTATTAAAATTTATTTACATCAAATACAATTAAAATGAAATTAAAAATGATTACATTTTGTATTAAATTGTTTGCTTAAAATTTCCATATAAAACAACGGCTGAATTATGGTTTTCAGAATATTGTTTATTGGCCGAAGTTCATTTCGTGGTTTTATTGTAATTATAAAATTATAATAAAATACTTTTAATAATATTATAATATTATAATTGATTTATTATTATAATATTTATAAATATTTTATTAAAAAGCTACTCATAATATAACTAGTGGATGTTTTTAATGATTCTCAAAGGGAATAACCACTATAGGTGGTGGCCCTGAAGAACATGAGGCATGGTTCATAGTGGCTTAGTAGCATTGGTAATCCATCTATTGGTTTAAAAAAGGACTTTGTGAAACAAATGCTCATATGTTGAAAGGGCGGAACAACAGTCATTTGAGAGGGGGTGAGACCTCTATTTATAGGCAACGTAGGTCAGCCAGTGTCACAAAACTCACTATACAGAGGAGTGATAGTATAGAGAGGAGGGACCCCATCATAATGAGTCCATCTTTCATAGGGTTAAGGTCAATATGGAGAGAATTTCTGACCCGGTTGTCGTAGAGTGGGCTATGGAGACTGATGACACCATAGAGTGGACATGATCTATCAGAATTTATCAGAATCACTGAGGGTCCATGGTGTCGTGGATATGTTCATAGATGTGGCCCTCATGAGGGTGGTCCAGAATTGTGGAGGGCATCACGAAGGTTCCCTTTGGGATGGTTTTGAGAGTTTTTTAGTCTCTTTTTGTGTGTTGATTAACTCTATAATGGTGATGTGTTCGCTCCTTAAGTGTGATGAATTTTGGCACTCACAAATTCCCCCTGAGAATTGGAACCAAAGTAAAATGGGATTAGAATTTTAGGGTAAGATGTCGAAGATACTAAGAGGATTGAACATACAGTAGATTGTGTAGTTGGGTCATAGAGGCAGTCATGATGTTGCGTCGTAGAGGCGATCGAGAAGCGAAGTCTCTAAGAGGACCTCTTAGAGAGGCACCGCTAAGCGAAAGTGAGTGGAACCATGAAGAGAATCTGTGGGTCTCCATAATGATGTTGCCAACTGCGCTTATGAATAGGGGACCATTGTTGTTTGTCTATATCTAGATCTTCGTGAATGAGTGTGTCTGTGCTCTCTCTTCTTGAATCGATCCTCTCAGTGAACTCTTTTAGAAAATCGTAGTTCATTAGTCCAGTCCTTTGTGAACACTTTTAGTGAACAGGTGCATCGTGATGTGTTTTCCTCCATTGTGACATAGGCCAAATTCAAGGATGCTTCATGGAGGGTATGTTAATTGTTGTCGTCTTCATGAATAGTATTTATGAACAGTCTTTATGAACGATTTTATTTGCAGTTATCCTTCGTTCCCCGACCAGAATAACTATATATGTCTTCGGGATAATGTCAACTCGGCAGGTTGTGTGAGAATATCATGCTAATTCCAGTAAGAGGGAGGCCATAGAAGAAAACATCATAATAGGAGAGTACATCTAGTGCACTTCTAATCACCAATCATTGATGGATCGGCTAATGGAGGTCCATAAGGAATACCTGCTTTGCAACCACCTTCCATTTTATGGCCTTGGATTGAGGGATGAAGTCTCAATCCCAGACACCAACCTGGGTGAGTTAGCCTACTATTTTAGGATCACCACTAAGCAATACTAATGGTACGAGGCTAAGAATGGCCACATTAGAAAAGATCACACCCTGGTCACTGCACATTTCATATAAAATCATGTCAAAAACATCGATGGAATGTCATTGGAAAATGAGATACCTCTAACTCTAAACAATATGATCATCAAGGCAAGGTGCTGGAACCCAGACAAGGGGTGTATCAAAATATAGGATCTAAAGCAGGATAAAAAATTCATAGATGATTTGGAATGGGCCTACTAGTCATGTGCATCCTATGAAGAGTTTCATAATATACTGAGGCGGGTAGCCCTATATGAATTGTTATGGGCATCCCAATTCAGTGTGTCTCAACTGAATGACTTTATACCAGAATTTATAAGATTGTGGTCATTGGATGACAACACTTTCCACCAACATCATGGGAAGGATGGAATTAGACACTGAGACCTTCATCAAATTTCAGGCATCCCAACCCTGATAGGGATGTATGACAAGTTCCTTCCCCCCATGAACATCTAAGAGGACAGGGAGCAGATGTTTCAATTGGTGATGGAATTTTTGAAGATAGTACTAGGTATAGAAAAGGATAAAAAGAACACTCGAGATGTCCACTTTAAGTATTGGTTAGGTTATTTTATGAATTTCCCACTAGATGATTAAACACTTCCGGTAAGGCCCCCCATATATCTTTGATGAGCTGAATGGGGCAAAGAAGGTTCATATTGGAAGATCATGGAGGATAGATAGTGGAAACTGTGGGGTATAGCATCAAGACTGAGCAGCAGTCGATAGGCAGGTGGGCCAAATTCATCTCGCGGCAGATTTGGGGTTAGATATTACTGATCATAGATGCACACATGGGTGGTGATACAATCTACATTAATCATGAAGTATTAAATGGTTGGTGGAGAGGGAATAAAACTGACTATACAAGTGCTGATGAAGTTATACCATCTACTCCAACACATTAGTGAGAGAAAGAGGCCACTGCAGGTGTGCAGTCCATTACAAATTCTGTATAGTTGGATTGTGACACATGTGGGGTTTATGAATATCTTAATTCCATCAGTCGTCCTATGCTACATTATCGGATGGATGTTTTGAATATTGTGTGGAGCACACCATTGAGGATGGACGTAGTGACCGTGATGGGTAAGATGCAGTGGTTAGAACAATTCATCTTCAACCAATTCCCTTTTCCAACTGAAGCCTATAATGGTGATGGCACCGATACTATAGAGAATCAGTCATATTAGCTATCTTTCTACATTGGTGTACTTGTAACAATAGTATACAGAGAACCTATATGTTAATCTTATACACCACACCAGTTTGCAAGACAATTTGAGTGCATGCAGAGGCTGACCCAACAGGTGTACACAAATTTGCGCCATGATAACCAAATGTGCATGATTCGACAACTTTTTATACTATTAGTAATGGATGGTGGGAATATGTGTAACAAGTTTCCCCTATCCAATTCCACATTCAGTCTTGTTCACGATTATGCACAGAGTTGGGAGGTTTCCTACCCTGGTGAGATGTTGATGCGACTGACTATCTGAGCCAGAAAATCAGTGGTCCCTGCACCACAACATCGAACAATAATGATGGGGGGACATCAATAAGGTGGATCCAACATGAATCAAGGAAACAATGCAGTAATAGTAGGGGTAGTAGGCCCCTAATCATCATACTGTGAACTAGTGTTGGCTAGAGGTGAAGAGAAAGAGGTGATAGTTCCAGGTTCGGTGGCTCCACCAGGGGGTCCTGTGAGAGAAGTGAACAACCTTGAGGCATTTTAGCCCCCCCAATATCAAGGGAGGAAAATATGTCTGGTAATGATTCCTTATGATATTGTATTTTTGTAGGTATAGAAATATTATTGAAAGAGAAAACTTTATGTTAGTGTTAATGACCTATTGGAAAACCTGAAAATGCATGGGATTTCACTATGAGATCTTTTAATTGGGAATGGTGGCTTCAACTCTACCCCTACCGATAGAAGAATGTTTGTGATGAAACTTGAGGAATTAATACTCTCGTGACAACATGTGGACAATGACACACTGAGTAAGGGTATTGTTGAACATGACTACTCCTACATAATTGATTGATGCTCAATTGGCGGAGTTTTTTCCCTTGCCTGATCATGTAGATGAATCTTGGGGGGAGAAGTCAATTAATGAGATTTCTGTCGAGTAACTAAGGGAAATTTCAAGGGATCCTCTCCTGAAGAAGGATAAATAGTGGCATTGGTTGTAATTTCCTTGGTAAAGTTTGTTGTAACTCTAGAAACTGAGTTCCCACATCCCTTCATTGGGATAGGGACCTTCTTACATTATCTTGGTTTCCCACCAACACTTGTATATATAGGAAAAATATTCAATCAACCAATACCATTGATGGGGACAAAGGTGTGACAGGCTCAGAGAACTGAACCCTAAGACCTGCATTTGGAGTGATAATGGTTAAAAAATCTAGTACTGCTATGGGAGTAGGGGTATCCTCCTCAAGATCCCCAGGACCTAAAATCATATAAGGAGGGATGCCTATTGGCCTCTCAGAGATGATAGACCTGAGGTGAGATCAAGTGTCTGGATAGGGTATGTCTCATGCATTAGAGTTGTACCTATTGCCTGATTGATAAAATTTGGCAAATGTGGCCCATGCCAGCATAGTATCCAAGATGGTACGCGTGTTTCTAGTGTAAATGGCTAGAAGAATCAAGGATTTACTCTAAAGAGGGGTTTTGGCTTCTATAGTATCGAGTGGTCGGGATGACCAGGCCATAGTTCCATATGATTTACTCATGGCGATGCGCGATACCACCGGTGGGGAAACGTTTGGAGTTGACATGTTGGGCATCATTGAATCAAAATCAAGTGATGAAGACCGTCCCAAATAAGATCATACTAATGACCTCGTAGAATCATTTCTTGAATATGAACCCGCTGACGTAATGATTGGGACAAGAACACTTCTGATGAAGAGGATAGAACAGTTTTCTTCCATTATTCATAGAAATTGATCAAATGTTTCATCGATAACACCCAAAAATCGGAGTGGATAAGTCATATGAAAAACTTTTCCCTCGGCAGTGAGAACTATGTTCTGGAGTAGTGGATGCATGATGCCCTCACATGCTCATTCGATATTACCTTGCTAAGAATGTGTGGGAGGATGCATGCGCCCTCAGTATTGGTCAGAAATAGAGGAAGGATATCAATATCGTAAAACATCAAGAGGATGAACATGCAGTCTGGTGTTTGAGGTTGTGGGTGAATGAACAGTCTTCATTAATTAGTGCCCAATAAGAATTCATAAATTGATTAAAGTCATAACAGATAGATATTGAGGAGTAGATGAGATGAGAATCCTAAGATATGGCTATCATCCAAGCTTATGAAGACAGGGCATGCATCAGGGCCGATGAATTTCCCCACATGGATAGCGAAGAAGAGAGTGAGCTTAATAGGTGATAGAAAATTTTTGTGGCCACACACCAATGAGTGGTAGAGCTTGAATGATCAATTGAATAGGACAATCGAACTATTGGAGTGGAAATTCCATGGGAGTTGTAACTTGTATGAACTCAATAATATAATTTCATACTTTCATGGTCATTTTTTAAGTGAATTAATGAAAATATTGAGGATTTATTACTTTAATTATCGCTACTCAATCATAACTATGATGTAACCAGTGATCAATACCTAATCTCACGTGGGTCATACCCAGTGTGAGAAAAATGGATGAGAACATAATTATTCAATTTTTATATGAGTGTACTAGATAAAAATTTTGAATACTCTAGGTATGAATGGCCACCTAGAGTTTCCAGGACAATGGTTGGGGTCTTAACCAGAGAATAGGGTTCTTAGAAAATCCAAAAAGATATTCCTAATGTACTATAGTGAACGAGAGGGATGACTCTAGGGGATTTAAAAATAATCCAAACAAATGGGAATGGGGAGTGAGAATCATGATACCCAATATTTGGAATATAATGATAGTTTCATGATGATGAGGGTAACTATTGACCATATTTTAATCACAGTCACTATACCATGTTATACTAGAATGGGGATGAACAAACGAGGGCCATCCACTGACCGTATTCAAACAGATGGGGCCTTACTCTAAGTTTATGTCCAATAAAATTTATAATGTTGGCCCAAAATGTTAGGTGATCATAAAGGCTGATCATCCAGTTCATTTCGGGTCCCTTAAGATGTGAAATAGGAAAATTATTTGAATAGGTTGGTACTCAAAGTGTGGGATGGAATGATGTGTTGTTAGAATGGAATCCAACACTCTTGGAATTATGCCACCAGGGTGAAAGAAAGTAGGGTGAGTGTATTGGTCTGAATCAAGATTAACCCATTTTTAGATGGGACCTCTCTGGTGAGGACCCATGATACCTTGTAATTTTATTTCATGAAAATTGAGGATGATAGAGACATAGTTTAACGCCCTACGACAAGGATGATGTATACATAGTTTAACATCGTACTATGAAGACTATGTATGGAATAGTTCAAAACAAATCATCCATTTCACGTTATCCTAGAATGGGAAATAGCAAATGAGGGTCATCTGATGTCCATATTCGAGATAAGGGATTTGCATCAAATTATAGTTTGAAATCCATTGGGGCATTGGACCAGAATGGTAGGAGAGAAATGAGTCCAAGCATCCATCTTGTTAGGGGGTCCCTTAAGATGTAAAAGATAATTGAAAACCAAATGAAGTAATGTGCAATGAGTGAACATTACCAATGAAGTTTAAGCATCCTGCATGATGAACACGCGGAGTGGTAATCTCGAAGGGAGTACATGGTGCGATTATTATAAACCCAAAATAAATGAGGATTGAAGAGGTATACACCAAACCACATACTTCTTGGGAGAGCACTGGGCGCATGGGGATGGGGAGGAAAAATTAGTTGTGACTAGTCAACATACAATAAGTTTTGTCTTCACTATATATACCATAAGGATGGGAATCAAGCCGAAGGTAGTTCTTAAAGGTGGTACAACAGGTAGCCAATACCAAAAGGGGCTGATATCCTCTTTCAAAGGGGAATATTGTGGTTTTATGTAGTTTAATTTCATGTAATCATAGATGGTAAAAATCTTAGTTTAATTTCATAGGGATCAGACCATATGGTTCCTAGTTTAATGTCATGTGGATGGAACATGCCTGTGTAGTTTTTGTCTTGCGGTACAGATTGAATAATGGAGAACATTAAAGAAAGCTATATGGCATAGCTACTTCCAACCTGACATGAATAAGAACAGAAGTTCATACAACGCCATATACTTCCAAGGAAACTCAACCTAAAATGGGACAACATGGTTGATGGTGATGTTGTTGGACCACAGAGAAAGAAGTCTGGGCATCACTATGTATCCCATAAGTACGGAAATCAAGCCTCACATAGTTATTGAATGTGGTGCAGTAGAAGGACAATACCATAAGGGGAAACGTCTTCTAGAGTAAAGGTATCGTATGGATGGTTAATTTATCATTACACAGCCTAGGATCAGAATATGTAGTTTAGAACCATATGATAAAGATGTAATGGATCTTAGTGTATGGTCAAAATGCTCAGACCATAATGGGGTGATTCCCAAGGTGGAAATATATAACACGGTGCGATGAATA
This sequence comes from Viscum album, assembly GCA_963277665.1. NCBI lineage: Eukaryota > Viridiplantae > Streptophyta > Magnoliopsida > Santalales > Viscaceae > Viscum > Viscum album. Next base: position 405,669,149 of record OY728128.1, on the reverse strand, counting down.
AATACCGACTGCATCACAAATTAATGAGAGAAAAAATTTAGTTTAGAGTCATGAGGCTTGGACTTTGACCAAAGCTCCATGTTTAAGTCCATAGAGATCGGATTTTAAGAATGTGTCACTCTTCCATGCCGAAACAAGCCTTACACACATCCCTAATCCCACATGAGCTATACTGGGTGTGGGAAATAATGGAGGATAAGATATATATAGTCCATGGAAGAACATTGTAGGGGAATAATGTGTGGATCCAAGGGTTACCCCACAACACTGGTTTATCCTCCAAGCACACAATGGTGTACAGAGGTATCACACTAAGGGTGTTGAAGTTATGCATGAGAATGATGGAGTAGAAAGAAATGAGAATCGTGATACCAATATTTAGAGCATAATGGGGGTGGCATAACGATGAATGATTAATGTTGATCATGTTCAAAACATAGTATCCTCATCGTGGGACCTGAAATGGAAACAAAAAATGAGGGTTGTCCACTATCTAAATTCGATACTAGGAATCTATCTCATAATGTATTTCAAAATACTATGGGACATTGACCCAAATTAGTAAGTGATCCATAAGTTTTTGAATCCATACCATTTTAGGGTCCTCTCAGATGTGAATGATGGTGGGAACCCAAACAAAGTGAAACGTGAAGCATGGAAATGAATGAAAGCATGTCCATGTAGAATCCAACACACGAAGTCATAAACCACAATACATCTAAGCAAATTATTGAGGCATGAAAAGAGAAAAAATGTATAGATAGACCTAGGGTTGGACCTAATGATGAAATGTTCAGGAATTCCTACATATACCACAAGGGTGACAATCATGCCACAAGTAGTTCTAGAATGTCGTTCAATTTAACTTCATGTGTTATTGAAAAGAGGGATCATAGAAGGGAGATCCTTGAAGGAAAGTGCATGGAATGGGTATTCTAAATCTAACATGAATTTGAGCCAAGGGACTAAAAAGAATGTAGGATTTGAGGTACCTTGGGTTGGACCTGAAGATGAAATTCTTGGACATTCCTACATATCCCTTAAAGATGGGAATCGAGACACACATAGTTCTTGAAGTACCAAGAAGTTTAACGCAATGTGATAAGGATGAGGGAAAATAGGTATCTCAAGGAGGAATTTTTATGGCATGGGAAAATAACCTAACATGAATGAGGACGTATGTACACATACGCCACACCATTCACAATTCAAAGAGAGAACTCGGGCCAAAGGGCCGAGGGAAAGAATTGATAAACCTGGGCTGGACCCAAATATGAAAATTTTGGGATTTTCTACATATCTCATAAGTAAAGGGATCAATCAATACATAGCACCTAAATTTTAAGGGTACGACATCAATTCTAGGGGACATAATGTTGTTTAGGTCTGTCACATGCACTGAAAGAAGTGGAATTCGATAGATGTTGTTTTTTATTTAGTGTGGGGTGTGTGTTTTTTTAGCAACAACCCCAGGATGGAGAATCTGGGTGTTTCCATATGAATCAAGACTTATGTTTCCCTTGAAAATAGCATGGTGGGGGACCAATGGAAAACATGATGTCTCCAGAAGAAAGGACACCACAATGCGGTGCCATTTTTAATCTTGCGGCCAAGACGATAGTGTCACTATTTAGGGTCGTGTGACATGACTAGCCCATGCACTGTAACATCATGTGGAAAAGAGGAAATAGTTTAATGTCATGTAGGATGATATATCATAGTTTGAAATCATATGGTTCAAATGCATATGGAAGAATGAGGTTCTAACGGGAATGTTCATGGCGTGATAAAGTATTCCCGATGTGAATGAAGACATAAGTCCCCACCACACAGCACACAATCTCTTGGGGGAAGCCTTAGGCCAAGGGGCCCAAAAATATTGAAGGGCCTAGGTTTTTACCCAAAGATCAAATTTCCTAGCATTTTTACATATCCCATAAGTATGGGAATCAAGACACACATAGTTCTTCAATGGCCGTGTTGTTTAAAGTCATGCATTAAGGACAGAGATGGGAGGGACTAGAACATAAGGGTAATTATGTGGTGTGGATATTATAAACCCAATGTGATAGAATACATAAGACCACATATTCCACACCATGCAATCACATAAGAATTAGGGAAAAATGTCCGAACAGAAGAGATAATTAGTGGAGCTTGAGATGGATCCAAGATGAAATGTCCAGAAATTCCTATGTATCCCATAAGGATGGGTATCTTTCCATAGGTAGTTTTTAATATGTCATGCAATTTAACTCTATAATGTAAATATGGTGAGATCATAGTTTAAGGTCATAGATATTGGACCAAAATAACTGATATTCTTCCAAGAAGGCATAAACAACAACCAAATCCCCAATCCCATGTGAGCAATGCTCGATGTGGGAAACAAGGGAAGAGAATATATTTGCAACACAAGGAATACACAGTAAGGGGAAATGATGTGGATTCAATAATGACAACATGATGATGATTTGTACTCTTTAACATGCAAATGTGCACATAGGGATAACACCAAGGGTGTTTAAATTCGACTCAAAATTATGGAGTGGAAAGGGATGTGAATCAGGCATCCAATATTTAGGGTTCAATGGGGGTGTCAAAATGATGGAGGATAATTTTTTACCATTTTTGAAACATATAAATCACACCATGTGACTTAAAATGGGAAAAAAATGGGGATTGACCACTGGTCATATGAGAAATGAGGAACCTGTATCATAACATTATCAAAATCCTCTGGGACATTTGCCCAAAGTGTTAGGAGATCCCAATGTCTAAGCATCTATACCGTCCAAGTGTCCTTTTGGAAGTGAAAGATTATGGAAACCCAAATAAAGGGTGACATAAAGCATGGTGGTACCATTTTAGTTTAATTACATTGGGTAAGGATGGTGAGATCATAGTTTATGGTTGTAGAGATTTAATCATTTACATTTTAACATATTTTAAAATGATTATAGGAAGTTTACCATCATCCATGATGGATATGTGCAGTTTAATGTCTTAAAGGATGGTAATACAGTTTAATGTCATGTGAGAGGACCAGGCCCTCATGATAATTACTAGTTGAGGAATTTTTCATTGGTGGGAGGATTAATACACTCACCATACATAGGGACCTAGAAGTATGTACCATTGGGGTCAACATTGTGAATTACATAAGGCCCCACCCATTTAGGCTCCAACATCGGTGGCTTCCTTTCGAGTATCGTTGGCATTCTCAGCTACAATTCTGTGTCACCTTGTAAGAAATAGAAAAGGTGAATGTTATTATTGAATTCCCTAGAAATATTGTTTTAATGGCTATCCAGATTGTTCAAGTCACTAATAATGTTCTCATTAAGAACTTCTAGTTTAGCTAGATGGATTTTGGTTGCTTTTTTCTAGTGTCTACTGATCGTAGAGGGTTCTGCATAATGAGGGTAAATTAATCGTTATGGGTAGGACTACCTCTATACCATACAACAAGGAATATCGGGTCACATAAGTGGAATTTCATGTCATTTTATAGTATAAAAAATGAGCATTGAGGACTTTGTATGGATAACACTTCTTATTCTAACAAATTATTTCTATAAGATGTCAAAGTGGGTTTTGTTGAATGTCTTGATCTAACCATTTTCATTCATGTGAAAGTGATAGGTATGATTAGAACAGATATTTTAGATGGTGTATAATTTTTTCTGCTTGGATTCCTAGAAGTTGGTGTAGTTATCAGTGAGAATATCCATGAGGGACATGGAATCGGTGTGTGATATTGGACCTCACGAACTCAATGGTAGTATGTTCCTTGAATTCCTGGAGCAAAATTTCTACTTCCCAATTGGAATAGAAATCCATAGTGTTGAGAATAAACATGCATTGGTGATCTATAACCAGTGGATATGGTCTCATGACATCAATTCCCCATACTACGATGTTCCAAGAGTGCTTGGTAGTATGGAGAGTATCTTGCGGAAAATGAAAAAAAACTAGCATGGATTTGGAATGAATGGATCCTCTTGGAAAACTTCATATAGTCACGGATCTTGGTGGATGAAAAATATCCCAATATTTGGATCTAATTAGAGACTTTCCACATTGTTTGATGGTCCCCACAGGAACAGGCATGAACCTCTTGCATCACATGAGATTTTTAGACCCCTTGGATTCAATAGAGGATAATCCCATAAAACCCACATCATTAGAGTATTTTCTCAAGACAGTGACCAATCTAAAGGGTTAACTACACTACGCGCTATTGAATTCTCTCACCTTTGGCCCGGTCTAATGGAAGATTATCGTGTGTGAGATACTCGATAAAGGGAGTCATCCAATCAGGGGTCTCATCCAAATCAATGGTAGGGAGACCTGGATGTCACAATGTGGAGGAACTGATGGTAAGGTGGCTTATCTGTGGGCTATGAGCATCATAAAGAGTAATGAGATCGGTGAATCTTCAATGTTCCACATGGATAATCAAATAATCATGTTCAGGCTCTAAAAGAGATGTGGAAAGACCGGACCGGGCATCAGCTCGACCATTCTATGATTGTGGTACATGAGTAACTTCTGGTTGAGAAGCAAATTGGGCCATCAGTTGGAGACTATGCTCTAATAGAGGTACAAGCCCTAGCTTCCAAATGACGTAGTCACCGTTGATCAACTTTGTGACCAACTCAGATTTCCCTTTTAGATGAAATTGTGGGAGATCAATATCAAGGGCTAGATCGATCCTATGATGAGAGCCTGATACTCTTCCTCATTGTTGGTACAAAATTCTGACAATAGGAATGAATAGAGCTGGATAGCTTGTGTAGGTATGATGAACATGATACGTAGGCCTACTCTGTTGAGTCTGGAATCATTGAGTCTCCTATAATTAGGGCTTCATTAAGTGCCATCAAATAGAGTTTTCCAACATAGAGTGGATTGATCCACTAAGAGTATTACCTCATATGGAAAATAGAGATCCAGATACAATTCTACGGGGGCTGGATGGGAGGTAAGAAACTCTTCAAATGGATATCTTTTGATATCCTTCTTGGGGAAAACATAAGGTTGAACTATTTATGGATCACTGCCCACAGAGCTAGATGGCCAATTAACATGGGGATGTTTAGAATGTATTTTAGCAGATCCACTTGAGACACCAAATATATCTCATGGTGTTGTTAGTAACGTCATAATTAAGGCACTACAAATACCGGCGCAAGGAAGCTCTTCATGATAGTAGAATATCTGGTCTCTGTATTGAGGAACATTCATCTGAGATAGTATAAACTATTCTCTATTCCCTCATTATTCTTCTAGATGAGAAGGGCATAGAGGGACTGTTCCAGAGTGGTGACATAAAGGACCAGCAGCTTTCCAAAAATGGGAGGCATCATAATAGGATGCTATAGTAGTAATGCATGATTTTTCCCAATAGTAGGAGATATCAGACTAATGGCCTTGATATTTTATGGATTTATCTCAATGCCTTTGTATCTAACAATGAAGCCAAGGAACTTTTCATAGGTGACCCCAAAGGCACACTTCATGGGGTCCATCTATAGATGGGAGGAATAGAGGAATCCAATAACATTCTCATGATCTCTAAGATTGTCCTGACACTACTAATATTTAACAACCAGATAATCCATGTAGAATTACACCAACATCCTTAGGATCTGTTAGAATATGTGGTGCATGGAATGCTGATAGGAGTCACCTTCATTATTTATACTGAAGGGAATTAACTAGTAGTAGAAAATAACTTTTGGTTACCTAAATGAGGTATAATATTCATCCTTAGGGGCCATTTGGATTTTATTATATCCAGAATACCCATCAATGAAGGAGAGATCATGGGACCAACTTGTGGCATCAATCAATATTTTTGTTATTGGAAGGGAAAAATCATCCTTCATAAAGTGACTGTTGAGATCCCAGATGTTGATGCAAACTCTGATCTTTCTATCCTTCTTCCTAAAAATAATAATGTTATCTAACCATAAGGGGGTACTAGACTTTTTTTATGAAGTTGGATTTGATGAGATTATCAACCTCGTCCTCGATCATGGAACCGTGAGAAGGGTGCATCTTTCAGAGAGGTTGTTTTTACCCTTTATAATTTACTTAGAGACCGATATAGTAGGTGGAAACCTAAGGATATAGCCATGGAATCTTGTCATAACTCCATGAAAATAAATAATGATACTTCCTTAGGAAATCCATGTATTGATGTTGCTCTTCTGCAGGCATAGCTTCACTGATATTGAGGTTCACCTATACCAATTCATAAAATGTAGTGGAAATTCATTCTTCATATATGGGAGAATAATATTCCAAATCCTTATCTTCATCCACTATGAGAGGATCTTCGGAAGGAGGAAACACCACCAAGTTGATAGATCCTGACAAGACACTAGTGACATCCTGAACAGTAATGGAAACCTCCTCGAGGAACTCTTGCTCAGCTAAAACCATGGAAATGAAAGATGAAAACATGATCTCATCTGGACTCTGACCCAAGGGTCCATGTTTGATAATATCAAAGAAATAGTGGCATATATTCTACTGTTGGTTTATCCCAACTCGGTGAAACAAGAAAGTATAACGTATTTTCGTTTCCATGGGGCAGATATATTGATACCTTATAGGAGTAGGGGGCTCAGGTATCACCCGAGACTGATATGTGTTGGAATATGAGGTGGTATCATGGAATTCCATGGACTTAGGAACACACTTCCTCCTCATTCTAGAGACAAAAAACATTCCCCCATATACATAGTTGTGGCCTCATATCAAGGATTCCGGAAAATGTAGGAATCATCTAGGTCTTTCAATGGGTTGGTCGCAGCCATAGAAGGCTCAAACATGTTATCTTAGTATTCAGAATCTATGTAGTGGGATTCACAAGAGGTAAAGGGAGTTGAATCTCCTTGGAGTACGCCCACTTGACCATTAATTGTGTACTTATGGAATTGGTGATATGAAGATTATACTACCACATACAAGTGGATCAAGGGTTTTACTATCAATGAATTGTATGTGGTGTCTTGTGAGATATCCATAAACATGGTGCTAGCATCTAGACTGCGAAAATGGGTCTTCAGGAAAATATTTCTAACTGGTGTCTACTATGTCATGTCATAAACATGGATATTCATGTTAGAGGGACTCAGATCTATTTTCAATAGACCCATATTATGGAGTTTCTAGGTCCGCATAAGGATGATCCTGGATCCCATGTCGAAATGATAGTGGTAGACCTCCTCACCATTAAACTGAATTGTGATGTAATGTAGGCAGATGTGCCCCTGTATAATAGAACCTTCAGCTTCTCTAAAGAAAGAGATGATGTCCAAACATTCTGTATTCTCGACAATCTCTGCATGGAAGGATTTTATGGATGCTACCTATGTCTCAAACTGGAGGTAGATTCTTAAAGCCTCCTCAATGGATTCACTCGTATCTTCAGAAAAGTGGAGATCCTTAGGGATAGAGATCCTCACAGTAATGTGGGAATGATTCTTGAGGATGTCCTATTTCTGTTCCAAGTGTACAATTCTGCTGACATGAGGTTGCTCTATGGAAGGAGGTATGATGGGTGTTTCTGGTTGAACCAGCACATTCTGGTTGGTGTTGGGAATTTCTCACTTCTCACTAGTCAAACTACATAAAGTGGTTGTCGGCTGATGTCCAAATGACTGAGCTCCACCCCTAACCGAATGTGACTGATCATATCATGGTCATGGTGGATATACCAGATGAAGCATTACTAATAGTGATGGACGTAGATCAGATGAAACGATATGAGAAGGTTGTAAGTGGTGAGCTCTGCACTTGTTCTGCTGTCTAGTCTTGGTGGTGTGCATGGTTCAGTTGTAAACACTAACCAATTCATTCTACAAATTCCCATACCCATAGCTTTATTGACACTGGTGTTTACTAGGTTTTTGGGAGGGTCATCCGGGTTCTCTTCATCATAGAGAACCATATAAGAGTTTACCAGCTCAACGGTATGGACCGAAGCATACCCCAAGTCATAACTAAATTAATCATCCATTATTGGTTGAATTATATGGAGAGTCCCCATCATTGGGTATGAAATTTCTAAGAGTATGGGATGGATTTGGTACAGGTCGAGGGATTTATATTCCCTTTCACCATCAGTTCATGATCCCTTGACTGGAAAAAGGATGATATGTGGATGCATAGGTAGCAGCTGAAGGTGGAACAATGAATTTTTAAGGCTTAGGGCAATTCAAACATGTAGGGATAATACCATGGTCATGGGTCAATTACTTGTGATCCATAGGATCATTTTATTTTTGAGACCCATGGATAGAAACCAACTTCTATTCACCCTATTTTCCATTTTCAATACTTATAAACACACATTCCTCCTATGTTGGGGCTGGACCCAACCTTAATATATTGTTTTCAACTTGTTCATGGATCCATTATTTTCTCACATAGCACTGCTTGTGGGTGTTCCCAAGGAACCAGTGATAGGGGGGAGTGATTGGGGGATTTAGTGAGATACACTTCATTGGGGCTCTTTCATGTTGGAAACTACATTATTCCCTAGTCTAATAAACATTAGAAATAACCAAGAACCTAAGCCTTGTTAAATTAGTTGGTCTGGTTCCTCTGTTCTGAGAAAGGATCTCTTGGATCTTGGTCTGAAGAGGGGTAGGCGAATCCTTTTGAGGAGGTGGAACTTGATTATCATGCCTATGTGGCGGTAGCACGTTACATGGGGGCATCTCCTGATTCTGGGGTGGGTGATACTGAGCCGGAGGCTATGCATTGGATGGTGGGACTTAGAGAAGCTATGGAGGTGGCTCTATCATTAAAAATTATAGCTACCTAGGGGCCTCCATTTTTTCTACTACAGCATTCTCAGCCTTGGTGGCTCTTCTTACGTGAGCCACGTGAGGCAATGTATGTGCTTGTTGTCTTTCTGTAAGGTTTCCTTTAAACGTTTCAATTTTTCAAAGAAATACTAGAATTCACCTAGGAAGATCTAGGAGATGAGATAAATGACCAGTTTAGTCCTCACATTCCCCATTCAATTTTTTAGCAACTGCTCTTGAGTTATTGGCATATCAATAAAATAGGTGGGGCCCTTCCACCTGGTGATGAAATCTGTGACCCACTCATCCATCCTTTGTCTGTACATGAAGAGGTCGGTGATACTAGTCTTCCAAGTGATGGAACTAAAATATTAAAGAAACAATCTAAATAGTTCTTCCGAATAATCTATAGATCAAATTGGTAACTAGTCGTACTAGAAAAATGGGGTCCCTTCCAATGTTTGAACAAAACACTATAGTTTGGTGGCCTCTTGAGGTGTTGGAGATCCCAACATGGGTCCACATTGTGAAATGAAGTGGATAGATGTTTCACTGGGTCATTTCTTCCATTAAAAGGGAAAAACATGGGATTTCAGAAACCTGATGGTGCTATCATTTCATTCACCTATGAAAAATACATCTTGAAGTTAGGTAGGACCTCCACTTGTCAGGTTTCCAAAGCCTTAATGTGGGTGATGAGAGTGTCCATTAGATCATCTTAGCCAGGATTCCGGTCTTGAAGAGGACATCTAGCCACCAGTTCATCATCAGGTTCTTCAATATGTTAAGAAGACCCAATGACTCATGGAGCAGCTGGGGGAACCTGAGTTGGTTCTTGAGGGGGGTTATCATCTATCTCGGGTGGATTTAGTGATACATATAGTTCTCCCTTTCCATAAAATCCATCCTCTACTCTATCTATATGGGATGTATTGTCAAGGTCACTAGGAGGCCACTCACTAGGGGTTGTTTTACCTGCCCCTGTTGCCCCGGTCAAGGATTATCATAATTTGGTCATCATTATCTAGCAAATTAAAAAATAATTTCATTGACCATATATTTATGTTCCATGAGTCATTGATGAAATGTATCCTTTTTAAGGTCATATTCCATACTTTACCCTAATCTATATGGGCCAAAGGGTTTGACAGTCCCAACATTCTCTTTACCCTTACTGGGGTCCCAACCGAAGGAAAATAACTCAGAAGGTGCAAGAAGGCCCAATAAATTTATTTGCTGGTGAGTAACCCTACCCAAAGGATCCAACAGGTGTGGAACCACCCCATGGGGTACGTTCTCTTCAATGAGTCCTAGCTCAGTTTATTCCTTTGATAGGTTAGCCATATTAACTATGACAATGCTAGAAGTCATGTGCTCATTATCACTTGGAAATTTGGGATATCATCGGATAGGAACGAAATAAAGGGTAGTATACTTACCCCAACCATAGATCTATATGTGGGGGAAGCCTCCTTAATGATTTTTTAGAGATCTATAAATCATTATATGCATCATGGAAGGAGGTTCCGATGATAACCGGGTGACTTTGGGCACCAATTCATTGGAACTACTGACAACTCAATCTGGTGGCATTGCTAGCTAATGTCTTTGTAGTGTTCCTAGCTCTTGGGGTTAGATAAGATCTAAAATTATAGATGAAAATCCACCATCCCCATGGTTTATTGGATTCATATAACCTTGTATTGGGTAAAGGACTCTTAACTGTTGAATTGTGTAGTTTCAAAAGTGAAAAACATCTACAGGAAATGGACCGCTATGAGAATGTCCCAAAAACTCCTTAACATAGACTCGGGTTTCTACCCTTGATTTCCCCACTCTTCGACAAGATGTACTTGTGGAAGCAGTAATAGAACTGAAGAGGAAAGTTGTGATGGTATACTGGTTGGTGGAGAGTATGTCTCACATGCTGACAAGCTGCTACATCTTGTACTACCTTTCGAAGAATGCACTAATTGAACCACCACATCTATCAAATATGTGATAATGACCACTGATTTCTGGGCTGGGGCTACAGTCGTTGGTTGTGGGTAATGCTTTTTCTCATCCTTTATTGGTCCCCAAAATAACTCTATGTGATCTATGGTTGAGGTATATAATGATCTAGTTGACGATAAGAAGGACTGCATGGCCTGGACCTATAAAGGGGGGAAATCTTTCTCCTCCTATATGTATCTTCGAAAGGATGTTGGGATATAGTAAACCTCACTTACCATAATGATTAGGTTGATAAACCTTGTTCCATCCCCATCCCCCAACATAGAGGATCAAGGTGAAGGTTACATCATCGAATTGTACAATGATTTATAATTTGAGAAACGTACGGGTTTGATTATGGTGTGAGGATTCTCAGGATTCTTCCTATGGAGGTGATGGCCTGCCCTCCATCCTTGGGATGGTTATATAGGGTAGGGTAGATTTATGAAATGGGGAGGACCTCAACTTGAGTTGGTACTGGAGTGGGTAAGACCTCCGCTTGGATAAGTTGCGGTGCAAGGAGAACCTAGGTAAATTTCAAATAGGACACGAGGAGGACCACATTGATTGAAAGCGTTGTAGTGGGGAGGGCCTCTTCTAGATCTGGAATGAACATGGGGAGGACCTCCATGGTGATAATATATAGCATGGGGATGACCATCGCATCAATCAGGTCTGGTATCCACGGTAAGATGAGGGCCTTTGTTCTGAACATACATGATATATGAAGGACCTTAATGATCCCCTTCAATGAATTGGGGAGGGCCCCTGCTGAAGATGGTGGGAACACCGGGAGGACACCCATTCTTGTAGGTGACAGGGAAAAAAGGATCCTTGTATTCAAAAACTAGTAGGATAGGAAATATTTTCATACTTGAGACCAGGAGCACAGGGAGGACCTTCCCGATGGGTTTCAATGAAGCGTGGAGGGCCTATGCTGGAGTTAATGATGGTGTCATGGGGAGAACCTCCATATAAAATGTGGGACTATGGAGTACCTCTTCTCTATCTGATGATGGTACATGGAGGACCTTTGTATTCGATATCATCATTGATCATCCCGCAATGGGTGCTGGTCACACCGGTGGCCAGGGAGGTCAACTGAACCTACTTTTGAGGTTATTGGTGAATGATTTGAAAATTGGCTTGAAAGCATCCTTCCTCTAGGATAAGGAAGTTTCCCTTCTCTAGGACAACAACATGGGTCCCATAACACACAGTAGTGGTGGGTTGAGCCAAAAGATCCACAAAAGATTATGCCCCCTAGTAGGAATATTCCTAATATTTTCCCCAACATTGGCATCAGGTCTACTAAACTTGATCCAGATATGTAGGGGTAGGGACCACCTTCTCTTCGGTCTATAGGACCAGCTGGTGATGCTGATGTGGCCGGGTCAGAGACCTCCTCGGTAGCTCTCTAGATGGAGTCCTATCCAGGTGGACTCGGACATCCCTTACATTTTCCACATAAGGGAGTGAATTGTAAGAGAGCACTGGGGTTAAGCTCCTAAAGCTACTGAAGTTCGTAGTGGGGAGTAGAGGCTCCATATGAAACCTTTTGGGTAGCGGCGATGACGAGGCATGGAGGCCTCTAGGTCGTGACAGGCCATGTCCCTTATCAGAATTACCCCCTCCTATTTGTATTAATGAAATGGAGTACTTATCACCCTCCTCTGAATAAATTCAAACGGTGAGACGGGTATGGGTGCCTGGAAGTCATGGTAGTGAATTTTTCCATAGAAGAGATAGAGTTGTGCGGGAATACCATGTTGGAGTTTCCTTTGCCCCTATGTCTACTAGCAGGAGGTTATCGGTTTCTTATAACTTGAGCTTGGGTCCTATAAAGTAGGGAAATTCACCCATCAGTACATATTATAAGATAGTGATGCACATTTACATAGTGTCGTTCAGTCTTCTATGGTTGGATAGAAAGATCCATGTTGACAATGTTACAGACTAGAATTCCCAACGATCAACTTCCCCAACTCCTGGTGAGTTTCACGCTAGATCCACTATTTTCTTGGTGGGATATGCTGCTAGATAGCTGGATCTAGGGACATTATTATCTGGTGATGTCTCAAAATCTACTAATCTGTATATTTATGAGAGGATTCACATTGAGTTGACCATTTCTATTTCTGTGTCGTTTTTCTGTCGAGGTTGTGTCAGATGGTTTAGCATTCATCGACGCTCACTAAAGGTCTAAATTTTTACCCCGCATTCCCACTTTCCAAAGGTGGATAAAATTCATCACATTTTTAGAGATGATTCCTCCTTGATCATAATGGGATGATAGGGTGTTGGTCTCTCCTTCCATGGATTACTCCTCATAATTCATCGCCTAGTCTGGGTCTCCCTTTGGATTAATACATTTTTTGTGAAACTCTTCCCAATAACATGTCTTTATAGATTTTTATTGATTACATTTCTTTTGTCAGGACTTTCCATGTGGTCAATTTCGGGATGCATCTTTTGGTTAGGGGTGTAGTCATGTTGGGCATCGCTGGCTTGTCCGGATGCTTAAACACTGGTACACCTATATTTTCCCCTTATGATAGGGATTCTAAAGGGTGCATATGTACATGGAATCCCAGGTTGATTGTAGGGAATTATATTCCATATGCATTTTTATAACGTTTTCCTCATCTTCCCATGTTTAACACTGGGTATGACATAAGTTTAACATCTGGAGGAGACGGATCAGACAGCTCGGAACATTGATGCGATTGTATCAGATGGGTAAATCCCTAGAGGGATCACTTGGAAGGTTTACTAGATGGGTGGTTCAAGACATCCAATGAGGGTATATCCAAGGTATAGTGTCCAATAGAGGGATGATATCACACTGTGAAGGCTCGTCTGGACACCTTAAAGGATAGATAAAAGGATGATTGGGTTCTGATGAGTGGGACACCAAGGCTTATCATTAGTTGGGATTGAACCTCGTGGAGGCCTCCTACGTACCTCGTATAGAAGATAGGGATCAAAACCTAGGTTGTTTGAGATGGTGAATCATGGGGTCAGGGTGTACAGAATAGACAACAACCCAAATACATTCTAGGTCTTAAGAATGGTGTGCAGCCTATTGCAAGAGGCACACTCTTTATTGAATTGTTATGAATTGTATGGGGTGAATGCATGGTTAGCTACCCAGGAAAGTGTCTGAAAAAACTAAATGGGGGACCAATGATGTGGGACCCATCAATAATAATGCAAAAGTTTACTAGTGTTTGGGGTTGAAACTCATGGATGCTTCCAATGTACAATCTCCAGGAGATATGGATCAAAAACTCACGTAGTTCGAAAGCATAATGTTTAATGTTATATGGGATGAGGTTGAACTAACAAAAAGTGGTCATGACTGATGGGTGATGGGATTGAACCTTAGGGAGGCTTCCTAAGACCATTTCCTAGATAGGTAAACGATAAAATTTCACTAATTTTGGTGATGGGTAATGGGGATTACGTGCTAAGTCGGACCAAATAGGATGTCATGGTCGATGCTTACTCTAAACCAATGTCAGTCATGCTTTGTGTTAAAAACAAGAGGCAACAAAGACCTGACGATCGCGTCGCAAAAAGTTGAGTCAACAAGAAATTGAATGGGGCTTACCCATGGTTTGTAGTCCAAGTAGATGGATATTGAGACTTACTCTAGGAGGGAGGCCTAAGTAGGGGTCCAAACGTATGAGGTAGATATGTCCAATGTACCTGAAACATCCCATCTGAGGGTGTATGAGCTTACGTGGAGACTGCCATAGGTGTGCATGGTGAAAAAGATTAGAGGTAGAGGGGTTTGAAAAGGTGTTTTTTCTCGTCCCTTTCATGGTCCTCTCTATACTTATTTCTTATGATTGGATCGCATTTTAAGGTCATGTGTTGGGGATGAAAGTGCTTGGAAGATTAACATCCAACATCTTGGATGAAGATGATTCACTCATCACCCCTAGGATATACATAACTTGTACCCTTTTACCCATGGTGAAGGGAAGGCACCAGAAATTCCATATGGACATGGGGTTGTAGAGTGATCCATTGAGGGGCTCATGTTAGCATGGCTATGCGAATAAGAAATAGTCGTTAGCATGCCTTTTTGAAGAAACATGAGGCAAAGGAACAAAACATGAAGCACCACCCAAGGTACATTGAAATCACTTCATACAGGATTGGAAAGATGAATGTAAGACAGGCATGGAAATTGAAATACCTTGGAAAGAAGTGCGATGTAAAGTGAATGGTCTTTGTGAAGAAATGGGGTTTTCCAATGGAAATGGACTTCGAGAAGGGAAGATCCTTCATGAAGGGAAGGTTCTTCCTGAAGTGTAGTGCCTTCATGAAGTAAAGTGTCTTTGTAAAAGGAAGCGTCTTTATAATGGGAAGCCTTTGATATAGGATAGCTTCACTTTAATAGATCCCTCTTCATTTGCAGAGTACTTCGCAAAGTGGATCCCTCCTTTGAGAAGGAAATATGCCTTTGGAAAGGGCATACCTACCATAGGTGTAGGCCCTGAGGAACACGAGGCATGGTGTGAAAAGGCCTATTACCTTTAGTGATCCATTTGTTAGTTTCGTGAAGGTATTTGTGAAACACAAGCACAAAAGTTGAAAGGGAGGAGTAACAATCATTTGAGAGGGGGTGATACCTCTATTTATAGGCAACGTAGGTTAGCAAGGGTCACTAAACTCTCCATGGAGAGGAGTGATTCCATAGAGAATAAGGGATCCATTGGAATGAATCAGCCTCACATTGGGTTTCAGACACCATGAAGAGGATCGCCGATGCGGTCGTCATGGAGCGGGCCATGGAGACCAATGAAACCACAGAGAGGACACAGTCCATCAGAATGTGTTAGACTTGTGGATGGTCGATGATGGTGTAGAGACGATCGCAGAGGTAGTCCTCATGAGGGAAGTCTAGCCTTATGGAGGGACCCTTTGGGGTGGTTTTGAAGTATTTAGGACCTCTTTTGTGTGCTGATTAACTCTATAGTGGCGATTAGTTTTCTCCATATGCAGGATGTATTTCAGCAGCCACAACCTCTTAGTAGTAGAATTAATTATTTCTATGATATGTTAAATAAGATATGGTATCATACTATTCTTCCATACCAAATAATTATTTCATAGAAATTAGGTATAACTCTACTATTAAATGAATTCAAATTTTATGTCTTTAACAAATTTAGGATCCAATAGTGAGAAAAATGTATCTTTTAAAAATTGATGTTTCTAGGATTATATTATACCGATGAAAAAGGTGGGTATGTTAAATTGGTGTCCTTATTTTAAAATCTCATTAAAACTAAAAATAGTCTCAAACAAATGATAGAGTTTGGATCCCTTAAACCTTATTTCTCACCATTAACCATATATAGTAGTAATAAAGTTGAATTCAAGGAATATAGGATTTCTACGTGGTTTTTTCCAAAGTCAATACATACTACATGATTTGTGTTGTTTCATTCGGATATATAGATATTTACTAGATTACCAAGTTTAATAAAATTGGATATCTACTAAAATTCACTTACTGTATCAAGAGAGGATCATTATACTGACTCCCTCAAGTTTATAATGAAAAAAAAGTGATACTCATGATATCACCTTAATTATATGTTGTTTCTACAAAAAAAAAGTCGATGTACTTATAAGAAATTTCAATATTATAAATCTATACATACTCAATAACTAAATTATTTATAGAACTCAGTGATAGAAAAAAACATCTTCCAGATCTTTATCATTTTTCCTCACCACACTAAAATCTCTTAGAATTTAGTAATTATCTTCATAGATATGAAATTCTATATAATATTATATCTTCTTCTTCAACCTCATAGATCATTTATAACATGTAAGTTAGGATCTAAACCAAAATTAAAAATAAACTTATTAGATGTAATCTCTAAATGGACTCACCCTTTATATGAAAAACCTTTCTCTAATGAAAATCATCTTTATTCTCCATATCCTTTAACCGATTCAAATCTCATTCAACCACCTTTAGTGCCTTAAATTTCATTTTTTTACTTCATCAAATATCCTAAAAAGATTGATTTCAATGATCTTATAGGATTAATCAAATCTAATATTTTATTAACACTTTAACATAAAGATAATTTTATATTTTACATTTATCTCAATATCATTATTTCTAGTTTGAAATCATGTAAATTTTATGGGAAATGATTTGAAATCTTATAGTTTCACCTCTCACTCTGAGTTCCTCAAACCATTTCGATAATGTATCCTTTGAATGTTTGATCTATGACTATAAAATATACTATTTTTGTAGTGTTATAATTCTATTTCTTACACACATTATTCAAACTATGAATAATTACATCTCAATATCTCATCTCCGAAAAAGATTTTTCTCTTATTACCTTCATAAATCTCTAGACTAATCTGCCTAGACATTGACAAGACAAGGGTCACCACATGACATCAGGCATCTATACCCATATGTCAGAGGCTTATGATGAGAAATAAGTCCCTAACATAGTCATGGGTTATCTATTCCATTTTTTAAAATAAAACACCCTATATGATGCATAAATAGAAATAGAGAAAATATAAATATAGAAATAAAACATTAATCAAATATAAATAAGTGAAACATTTTCTAACACTATAACATATCATAAAATATAGTCCTTGTCTTATAAAATCTACTGGATAGGTACTACATCTCAAAATTCAAGTAGTACCTATGTCATGAGAGAAAACATGAGGGTTTACCTATGTACATAGAAACCCATGAAGTATACACGGTTAGGGAGTGACTGAAACTACCCATTAGAAAAACCAGATGCCTCAATGGTATTGAGTTCTTCTACGATTAGGTGAATGAGCATGTAATGCTTATAAATTAGTTTGATCATGTCTGTGAAACACACCGACTATGAAACATTACATGAAATACACTTATAATCATAAAAGATTAATCCATGTGTGCTAACAAGGACACCACGACACCTGACCCTACCTTCTTCAGTGTCATGCATAATAGAAGGAGTAAACACATACCATAAAATGACCCATGCCTGAAGATTCAGGGTGGGGTACCAACTTATGTTGTCTATCCTACACCCAAATACTAAGGGTGAGGAATAATTCAAACTAAAACAAATACCAAAATGATCGTGGAATAGACATACATTTATGAGACTCGACACATCTACATCACATAAGTGAGGTCAATCACTTATGCATCAGGTCTACCCATAACCCATCCCATAGGGTAGTCCTCAGCCAAACCCTACTAATGCATTGTCTAATTCATGCACAATGACTCATCCTTGTGGACTATAGGGAGGTAATATATATCACACTAAACTATCCTTGCAAACATTAATGAGGTCACATAAATCACATCGGCCTATCCTCGTAGACTCTATGGAGGTTCATCAAGGACACCATCAAATAATCTTGGACACTAGGGTGTCCAAATGAAGAATAGTATCCCATCCTTGTAGACAATAGAGAGGTCACATCTAGTAACCTATCACATCCCAAAAGACACTAGGGAAGGAACAACAAGAACACATAATCAATAGAAAATAGTTTACGCCATCCATATCACATCACACAAACTCGCCATTATGTGACTAGTACCTCAGAATGTATTCATGAGTTTCATACAAATTTTAAAACCACATCAACCTTCCAATTGGTCAGTCAAGTCCATATGTATCAGATATTACATTGTTAAAATAACTAAAACTCTCATAGGGATGCCCACGAAACACATGCACCATCATGCAAAACAATTCATGGGCTACTCAAAAAATAAATATAGCATCATGCAAAAAATACACCAAGAAATCAAAACCAGAATTCATCACAAGAATACAAGCTTCAAAAAACAATGGAATCTAGTTCACATGGTCAAATTGACCAAAACCAACTCACAACAATGCCCTATGATGTTCCTTTAAAAACCAATTCAAAAAATCCTATAAAAACATTTCAAAATGAATCACATGGTTTTTACTCATATTAGTCTCTTCGATAAAACCACATTATAACCCACTAAAAATTCAAAAACACATTTTGAAAGTACATTTCAAAACCCATTCATGAAGTCACATAATTTTAATTAAATCCCACTTTAATAAAATCATAATTTTAAAATAATATACTAAACGAAACAATTATACATTTGAAATAAAATTCAAACAATCAAAAAACCCCATAAATAGGTCAACCATATCTCATTTGACTAGGGCGCAACCATCAAACAATTTTTCAATCCATACATCCTTATCCACTATTACATCAATGCGAGATCATCCAACCCTTATGAAAACACAAGAATAATAATAGAACATGAAGAAAGATATACTAATTAAGAAGTTACATAAAATAACTAAATAATCAAGAGGATTAAATAAATTAAAGTCCCATTACCTCAACTGATGTTTTGATAAATCCATCCAATCCTGTTTCAACCTCCATAGGGTCTACAAGAACTAGTCCCATAAATTACATCATTAAATAAATAAACTATTCAATTTACCCAATAATCCCATATTTGAATAACTAAAACCTTAATCACAATGTGGTCCAATGATGTGAAAATAGTGAACAATAGGTTTTGATCCACTCCAGATCCCCCACACATAACATAGAAACCATAAAACCCATATATTATAACGTCTAATTGATAGACAACATCACCTAAAATTGGGAAATAAATAAATAAAACAAAAAAAAAACCTAGTAATATTTAGGGTATTATATATTGTCTATGAAATATTAGGAACAACTCTTCAATAATCACAAAAAAATACCCTTTAGGAATAGTGATTTCACAATGCTTTTGTGAAATCACATATCCTGAAAGCCTAATAACTAAACCAAAATGAAATGAAAAGGTATAAGGATAAAAAGAATAAAAATGTAATATATTTTAATTTAAAATGATGAGAAAACCTACCAATAAACCATCCCTAAAAAAGGGTATAGAAAAACATATAGGGGGTTCAGCCTCCCCTTATCTTCACACATGTCTGAGAAAAAAATCTCGAGGGTTTCTAATTTTGAAACCCCCTCATCACATTTTATAAAAACCCAACCTACTTTGTTCATGGTGTGAACCATATTTCAAAGCATTAAAATTCATGGTAATAACTTTATTTTAATTTTTTGGGTGTGAATGTATTTGTAACCTTTTTATTCTTTCCAGTACTATATTCCATACTCTAATTCTATCATTACTTTTGTAGGAATACATTTTTATCAATTATTTTAATATTTAGCAACCTATGGTCTTGGATTGGTGTGCATGTGTACATGTACATTAGGATAATGCCTCCTATGTGTTTTATATACCAACATGGAGTTGGTCGCCATCCGTTTGAATATTGAAGGAGGTGTTGGGTTAGTTTTAGATCAAGACCTATTAGGTTGTGTAATTATAATATCCTCTGTTAATACATATTTCCAAAAATTTTAGAAAATAAAATAAGCATAATAACATTTTTAAATTTTTAGTACATAAAATCATAAAAAGGTTAAATTAAAAAAACTATGTCATAATGATTCAATATTTTAGAAACATGTATGGAAATATATGAACACCACTCATCTATTAGGATAAAACAAAATTTTAGTTTCATTTTTAGTCATTATCAGAATATTTTTAACATTAATTGCCCAATTTACCCTTATCATGGTAAAAATTATTTATTATGGTTACCATTACTAATGAAAAAAAAATAAAGAGTGCCATTTAAAAACAATTACCTCAAAATTTTAAAAAATACAATCCATTTTTAAAATTTAAATTTTTATAAGTGGTATAATTTAATTTAATATTAAAACACAAAATTCAATGAAAAACTGTTTGTCAGAAAAATGAATTTTTAAGTATAAAAGTGATTTTATAAAAAATTAAAACATAAAATTGATTCCAATGAACACAATTAGTTTATTAACAAAATAATAGGATCAATTTCACTTTGAAACCATTTTTAAAAAAATTAATCTTTTTAAATGTTTGAAAAAGTAAAGTTTTCAATAATAATGTGTATTTTTCACTATTCATTGGAAATTTAGAATTTTTTAAAAATATCAAAAAATCCCGCTTGGAAAATTTGGATATGATGATTTAAAAAATTATAACCTTTTTATCATATAAAATTTCTAAATATTCCAACAATTATTTATAATATTTTCTAAAAAAATTCAGTAAAAACTATTTTTGAAGATTACATATTTATGAAGAACAAAATGAATTTTTTAATAATTGAGTAGTTCTTTACTAATAATATATCATTAAATTTATATTGAGTAGTAACATTATATATATTTCTCTAAAAATTGTGGATCTTGATTTGTATGAGATCATCTATCACCATCATCAAAATTCTTCCAAATCCCACCTCTCAAGATTCATCTATCATCGTGCCTCTCCACGAGTGCATGAAATACATGAATTGAGGATATCATATCTGACTCTAATCACCCTCTATCACCATACACCATGATTCCAATACAAATGATGAATCTGAATCTATAGAAATATCACATTCCACCAATGATCAAACATGAAATTATCTATTTATGGGTATTTTTTAACCTCCATTAAAATGAAATTCAGAAAATGATCCAGCGTAGAATGGTGGAATAAAACCGAAAAACACAATATCTGGAATAAACATCATCAATTATTCATATTTTCCTTGATTAATTGTCATCCTAATGATGAATGGATATCCAAAAATGAACAGAAAAATAATTATTCTTACAATCCAAAAGAAACAATATCATACCCACAAAACGATCATACCACAATTAAATTTGTTAGTTGATTGAATCAAATTCATAGTAGGAAAACAAAATAAGGATAAAAACACAAAACAAACATCCTACATTGATTTTAATCTCTCGCAAATGAATAATGATCATAAGTCAATATTTTTGATGAGATCCACAAATTTTATTGGTTCACGATCATAAATCTTATCTCAATATGATTTTATCTCCCAATGATCCTCTAATGACCCCTCTCAAAACAATAGGTTTATGAAAATAACCCTTATGAAATCAATAGTGGAATTCAATTTCTAATCCAAGACACCTTTTAGGATTTATTCCACTTTTTTAAGAAAAGTAAAAATGTGTGATATTAGTGTATTTAATATTTTTAAAACATATATCCTAGGCTCAATGGGCCTCAGAATATAATGTGTTCACAATACCTTGATCCATAAATATTCCTATAAATATACCAAATTATTACATGGAAAAAATGGTGACATTATATTATTCCTCACTTCAATGATTTTCATCCCTGAAAATAAAAAACTAAAAAAGGGTGGGGATACTGAACTCTCAACTGGTTCTCCCACTACCATGAATTTTTCTAATGATTTCTTATGTTCTTAAAAATATGCACCAATGGAAAAAACATTCCCAAGAATGCTATTTCTCTACTAGTTATAACAACTAAAAACTCCATGAAAAAGGAAACTTCACTCTCACATCCTAAATTATGAAAGTCAATATCGTGTAATGAGTCGTACATATACCTCCTCTATTTAAACTTGTGGAAAACACCAAGAAACAAAAACTATTGTGGTTATAGGGTTTATTAGTACATTGAATCAATACCATGACATAGCATAAAGAAAAATATTGGGCCTAAGAACCTTAGAAAAATTCAAACTCCCTTGAAAGAGGGCTGTTATGGCCGCCCTCAAATGAGTAATGTGATTTTGGGGTACTTAGGTGCAGCAGAGTGGCTGACCAAGGTCGTCTCTCAAAGGAGGAAGTGAATTAAACAACTTATTAAAGGTATTCTAAAAATAAAATAAAATAGAATAAAATAAAAACACTACATTAAAGGATTGGGTTTTTTTTATAGTTTATGAATCTAGAAGAAGTTTTCTGGAAGAAGATTGTATATTTTTTTTTGTTTTTAGTTTTGAAATGATTTTCGATTAAAATGACACAATAAGAAGATGTTTTTTTAGAAATCTATTTTAAAAGGAATAATCGATCTAAATCTATCTATTCATTCTCTTATTAATCATTATCATTTAAATCAATATCCACTTAATTATGATCCAAAAATTTGTTATCCCTCGAACCCTACGAGAGTTAACTTAACCAGAAAGATGAAATTACTTAAACCCTAGGCTAGCTTCGGAACACGCAATCGCATCACCCTGTTTTGATTGTTGTTTTAAAGATAGCTTATGGTCAGTGGTTAATTAGAGGAAATATCCATTCTGAAAATTAGGATGAATTGTGTTTAGGGATTATATTTGAACTCTACAAATTTATCTCGTGTGGTCTTCTATTACTGATTATGATTATGCTCTCACAATTTACACAAAATCCCGACCTCGCGTGTTTTTGTGTTAGTTGTTCAATTTCATGCTTAGATTCATGTAATTTAAAAAAAACACAATTCATGGATCATATTATG
This sequence comes from Viscum album, assembly GCA_963277665.1. NCBI lineage: Eukaryota > Viridiplantae > Streptophyta > Magnoliopsida > Santalales > Viscaceae > Viscum > Viscum album. Next base: position 405,645,887 of record OY728128.1, on the reverse strand, counting down.
TGAATTAAAGAATCTCATTTATTAAAAATAATTAAATGAAGAAGGTGAGAGGTAGATCGATTACTAAAAGACTACTCTTCCATGGGTGGCCTAATCATCGTAGAAGCGTTTTGCATGTGCAAAGATTTATAATGGGCATAACCCAATAATGCTTCTACTCAAGAATTAAAAACCAATTAGTAATAATAATAGTAGAATAAATTTAAACAAAAATGAAGTAAATAGACGAAATAAAAGAAGAAAAAAGAAGATTATTACACAAATGAAAACATTACAAAATGAAGAAGAGAAGGAGGATTCGATGAGGGGATCCTTGCTTCAAGAGCTACCCCTCTTACAATGGTTGGAGAATTTGGGTGAAACAAATTCTACTCTGCCTCCAATATCCTAATACACGTCCCAACCCCTAAAAATAATAAAAAATCTAATTTATAGAGGGGAGGGGAGGATAGGTTACAAGTGGTTTCAAGTGTAAATGTGGAAATTCGTCCAAATATTTTATGCCAACTTGCACCTCCCTTTTGACCACCAAAACATTTGAATTGGCCTACCTTACAGAAGGATAAAATGTGAGTATATGGGTCCTCTATCTCCTCTCCAATGTTGGGCTAAATAAAGGCCATTATGAAGGAGTTATGAAGGCAATACGGAAGCTCCTGCATTGTGGCGAGCCCAGCCCAACATTGACTTCATGGCCCATTTTCAACAAAAAATGAACTCTTTAGCTCTAGTGTCCTGAATAACAATTGTATATAATTACGTTAGTAACACTGTTACAAAATTTCAAATTCAAATAGTAAATATAATATATTTTATCTTCAAAATACTACAGTGAACTATAAAGGTTAAAACTGGAATTTTCATCAAATATTCAAATGAATGATCTAATCCCAAATAATTTCTAATTAAACATATTTAACACAATGTGAGGAAATTATATCATTTTTTATCAATAATATATTCAATAAAATAGGGTTTTATCTACTCCCCCACACTTACCCTTTTGCACTCTTGGGCAAAACCTCATATCATGTAAACATTAATATCAAATCAAAACCAATTTTAAAACACTTATCCTTGAGATCAAACAATTACACCCCAAAAAAAAAGATATCATGCCTCATAAAAACAATTATTTCAAGTTATTCATTTATATCATTCAATATATTTCCACTTTCTTTATCCTCTCACGCACAAAACACATACCTCGCTTGAATTTTCTCTCATCACTCAAATATCAATTTTTTTTGCAATGTCTTTCTCATCCAAACTCATACAAAGGTCACCATAGGCTTGATAGATTCCTACATCGCTACCCGATGTGAGTCAAGGACATATGTTTATCATGAGGACTTTTAGGGTTGTTCTGTTGCTTTCGGTTGGTAGGATTTAGATGTGAAAAATTCTGAGGCTGAATAAGGAGGGATTGACTCTTTTTGAAGCAAAATTGGATTAATCTAATTTTCACTTAAATATGGTCTTCTCCTCAATCCCTGTAGTATCAATTAAGCTCCATCATCATGAACAGTCATGAAAGGTTTACACCATTCATCATTTCAGCATCAAAAATTTCAATCATGATTTTTTGAAAGCTCCAGATGGGCACAACTTTCCACCTCAATTAGAAGCTCCAGAAAAGGCACAGCTTCACTTGACAAGAAAGCTTCAGATAGGCACAACATTCAATATAATGACTTTCTTCAGCAGCAAACACATCTCTTGATAAATTAATTTTCCACCCAAAGTATCACATAATGTGGTGGCACAACACAAGATAGATTCCCCCACACTTAAGCTCAACTAGATTATGCAATTTAACTTCAAGAGTTGGTTGGATAGGGAAAATTGACTTGTAATGTGGCTAACCTAACAGGCTGTGCATGGCTTATAAGGGCTACAAGGATTATATGTTCAAGGTAGGCCATTATAAATAAAAAGGATTCTTTGAAATAGGTGCATTAATACCAAACAAATCCCTCAATAATTTAAATATAAGAACCTCAAACCCTCATGTTTTGATAGGAAGAAATCAAATTATGGTTAAATAAAGCATGGTTTGGTTCTCTCAAGAAGTGAGGTGAATGTAAAGAATATGAAAATAATGGTTCTGAAGCCTCACAGGAAAGTGATTTCAAATATAAAGACAGTGTGATGTGGCATGGGATTCAAAATTCAGTGTACTTTCCATGAAATTACTAAATATTTGAACTTGAAACAAAGTCATTTCAGCATTCATTTAAGCTTAGTTTCAAGGGGTAAATTGTTTCACCTATTGAAATGGATTTAAAAATGGTGATTAGAATCATTTCAGCTCAAAATATTCAAAAACACGGAGAAAATTGTAAAATAAACACCCAAAATTTGAAAAACACACAATTTTTTTTTTGGTTTCTTTTTAACAGGAAAGAAATTGAAATTACTAAACTAAAAGGTTCCCTCCCCCACACTTAAAATTTTGCATTGTCCTCAATGTGAACCTATGAGATGATATATGCACATGAAATGTAGAATTTTTAAATAGGACAAATAATATAAAAGTGAAAGGGTTAGGAACAGCCTGATGTGCTCAAGTGATGATGGGGTCATGCAATGTGATAAAATCCAATGAATCAGTAGCAATTCCCTTAATGTATCTCTTCAAAAGTGTCCCATTGACTGTAACGATCCTTCCAGTGTCCTCTTGTGTGATCTCCACTGCACCATAAAGAAATATATTAGACACAATATAAGGACCTAACCATCTGGAATGCAACTTACCAGGCATCAACTTCAGTCGTGAACTATAGAGAAGGACTTTCTCTCCAACATGAAACTACCTTTGTTGGATCATTTTTTAATTATAAGCTTTTGATTGTTCCTTGTAGAGCCTTGATTTCTCATATGATGACAGTTGAATTTCCTCATGCTCTTGAATTTGCAACTTCCTTTGAATTCTAGCTTGGGCCAAATCCCTGTTGCATTTCTTTATAGCCCAATATTCTTGATTCTCGACTTCCACGGGGAGATGACACACTTCACCAAAAACAATCTGAAATGGGGAAATACCAATGGGGGTCTTGTATGCTGTCCTATAAGCCTAAAATGCATCATCCAAGCAGTTGCTCCAATCCTTCCTATTTGGATGCATGGTTTTCTCCAAGATTTGTTTCAACTCACGATTTGAAATCTCAGCCTATCCATTTGTTTGGGGGTGGTATGGTGTTGATGTTTTGTTTGTCACCCCATAATTTTTAAGGAGGGAAGCAAAATTCATATTGCAAAAATGTGTCCCTTGGTCACTGATGATGGCCTTTGGTACTCCAAACCTGCAGAAAATTTGATCCTTGACAAAATCCACTACAACATGAGAATCGTCAGTCCTGGTGGCCTTGGCCTCCTCCAGTTTACTCACATAATCAACAACAACCAAAATATACAAAAATCCAAATTATCTAGGAAAAGGACCCACCAAAACCTTCCTAGCTATCTGTTGGGGACCAAAGTGTCCACCACAAGCAAGTGTATGACATAAATGCAAAACAGACTCAAACTCATGATGCGGAACACACCTCCTAATGACTTGGTCACTACACATGCGCCAGAGGTAAGGATCATCCCACACATAAAACCTAGACTCACTTTTTAATTTTTGGACTTGATGTTTCTTTAAATTTGACGGGATTTGATAGGCATAAATGTAGTTCACTAAATCAGCATACCAAGGATGCGTACCTGAGATGGAATAAAGATGCTAATCGGGAAAAGTGTCTCGAAGTGGTACCTGGTCCAAGGTGTCATCCTCTAGTGTGTGAGTAATCCTACTCATGTGGTCCGCCACCAAATTCTATGACCCCTTATTGTCCTTTATCTCGAGGTCAAACTCTTGAAGAAGGAGAATCTAACGGATAAGTCGTGGCTTTGCATCTGGCTTCTTCAGGAGGTACCTCAAAGATGCATGGTCAGAAAAAACATCTACTTTAGAGCCCAATAAATATGAACGAAATTTATCTAAAGAAAATATGACATCAAGAAACTCCTTTTCTGTAGTAGTGTAGTTTTATTTGGTTGAATCCAATGTCCTTGATTCATAGGAAATCACATGTGAACATCCTTCCACCCTCTGAGATAAGACAGCTCCAACCGTGAAGTTGGAGGTGTCACTCATAAGCTCAAATGGAAGGTCCCACCATGGGGACTGTATGATAGGTGGAGTGGTCAGACACTTCTTTAGCTCATCAAAGGAAGTCCTACAAGAATCATCAAACACAAAACCAGATCTTTTTGAAGTAATCATGACATAGGAAGAGCGATCTTACTAATTTTTTTGATGAAGCGCCGATAAAATCCTGCATGCCCTAGGAAAGATCTAACATCATGCACACATGAAGGATATGGTAAGGATGAAATAATATGTACCTTTGATCTATCAACATCTATCCCATGTTTTGACACTACATTCCCAAAGACAATGCCATGCTCTACCATGAAATGACACTTTTCAATGTTCAGGACCAGATTCTTCTCAATACAAAGATTCAACACCTTTCCCAAACTAATTAGAAATTCATCAAATGAAGACCCATACACTGTAAAATCATTCATAAATACCTCCATTCAAGTCTCAATAAAATCAGAAAAAATACTCACCATGCATCTCTGGAAGGTACCTGGGGCGTTGCAAAGTCCAAATGGCATCCTTTGGTAGGAAAATGTGCCAAAGGGACAGGAGAATGTTGTCTTCTCCTGATCCTCTGGAGCTATAGGAACCTGAAAATATCCATAAAATCCATCCAAGAAACAATAGTGTGTTTTCCCAGCTCGTCTCTCGAGCATTTGATCAATAAATAGGAGGGGGAAATGGTCCTTGCGAGTGGTCTGATTTAGTTTCCTATAATCAATACAAACGCGCCAACACTTTTCACCCTCATTGGAACTAAATCATCATTCCCATTTTTAACAATAGTAAAACCATTTTTCTTAGGCACAACCTGAATTGGACTTACCCACTGAGAATCTGAAATGGGAATGATTAGACATGCTTCGAGCAATTTCTCAACTTCTTTTTTAAAAACTTCCAAGAGGGTGGGATTGAGTATCCTTTGTGGCTTTCTCAACAGTTTAGCCCCATCCTCCATGAGAATCCTATGCATTCAAATGGAGGGGCTAATACCTGATATGTCAGCCAAGGTCCACCCAATTGCCCTGATGTTCTCCCTCATAATATTCAAAAGGTTTTCTTCATGTTCAAAAGGGATATTTTTATTAATGATAACAAATAATCTCTCACCACTCAACAAGTATGAGTATTTCAGATTTGGTGGAAATGGCTTGAGTTCTAATGAAGGAGGGTGTAGTATGGATGGAGACATTGAAGTAACCGAAATATGTGCACAAAGAGCATGGGTATCAGAATACCAATCACCAAAATCATAGAATAAAGCATCAAATCCATCAGAATACTCTATAGCCATGTCATAATCAGAGTTCACATGAACAAGATCAGAATATGAATCCATTTCAAAATCAAATCATAGAGAGTCATGTTCATTAGAAACAGGTGTGGAAGTTCTCTTAGACATTAAACCTGAACCAATACTCATAATCTCCCTAATCATAGGACAATCAAAATCCATGGAGTTTTTACTTGGTGGTTCAAAATGGGAGATAACAAAAGCCGAATAGTCCTCAGAGGGGTACTTTATGAAATCCATAACATTAAATATCACAACTTCATCCCCAAATTCCATGTAAAGAGTACCCTCATTGACATTTATGATAGTTTTTACAGTTTTATGGAAGGACCTACCTAAGATAATGGGGGAATGAGAACTTACCTAATCATCCTCCATGTTAAGAACATAGAAAACCACTGGAAAGATCATGTCTCTTACCCGGACAAGTACATCCTCAAGGACTCCAGCTGGATATTTCGTAGCTCTATTCGCCAATTGCACCACTACTCTTGTTGGCTTCAACTCATCAACCTGCACGGAAGAGAATACAGAGTGAGGCATCACATTTATTGAAGCTCCTAAATCACAAAGAGCATTAGAGAAGTGCAACTCCCCTATGGTACATGAGATGGTGAATGTCCCAGGATACTTGCACTTTGTTGGCATTGCTAGAGTTGGTGTAATGAGTGCTGAGACATTCCTTCCAAGGTTGATCCTCTCATTTCCCTTGAGCCCTCTTCAATTGGTACAAAGTTCTTTTATGAATTTAGCATACCATGGAATTTTCTTAAAGGATGCAAGTAGAGGAATATTGATCTCCACATGCTTGAATGTATCCAAAACCACCTTTTTTATTTCTTCTTCAGTCATCTTCTTTGTTTGAACAACCCTGTTGGGAAAAGGAAGGGGTTTAGGATGAACATCATCAATCTTTTTCTTACCTTTATCTTTCTCCTTGGATTGCTCATCAGTTGGTATGGAATGCGGCTTTTCAAGAGTAGAGGTGAATCTATGTGGAATGGTAGGTACATATGTATAATTAATTTTCTTCCCACTACTCAATGTAATGTTACTAACATTCCCCTTTGGATTTCGAGTGGGTTGGGAAGGTAGATTTCGGGAATTCTTACTTACATGTTCATGGACGGCGGTGGAATTCTGGCTCATTTGAGTCTTTAACTCCCTCAGCTCTGAACCTTGACTCTTTAGCTCATTCTATTGATTAAGAACAATTTGTTTCAAAATATCATCAGTGTTAGAGTCTAACTTTGGTGGAGGATTCCCTTGTTGCTGACTTGTTGATAGTTGATCTTCAAATCTCCTTTGGGGTTGTTGGAAACCCTGTTGTTAAGGTGGAGGATGCTAGAAGTTTGGTTTAAAAGGGGGCCATTGTTGTTTTCCGGAGCCATACCTCATGTCTGGTTGATCTTTCCACCCTTGGTTGTATGTTGGTGCAAATGAATCAAAATTATTTTGGGGATATGGTTGTTGTTGCTGCTGAAATGGTCTCCCTGGGAATACTACTGCGCAATCCTCTGTCTCTTATAGTTGTGGGCACCAGTCAGTTGGGTGGCTTGTCTCAGTGCAAATGCCACAAGGCCTTGAAGGAGGGGGTAGAGATGTCTTTTGTGTCAATGAAATTTTCCTCACCATAGTGTTCAATTCTTATAACTTGGTATCAATCAAATGACTCTCAACAGAAGAAGGACTTACCTGATGTACTCCCCTGACATGTGGTGTACCTCTATCGCAAAATTGTTGGGAGTTTTGGCCCATTTTTTCGATCAATGAGCGTGCTGCTGCTGGTGTATTGTCCACCAATGCTCCTCCAGCTGCAGCATCAATCATTCTACTCTCCATGGGTGTGAGTCCTTCGTAGAAGTATTGGATGAGGAGTTGCTCACTGATTTGGTGATGCGGATAGATTGTGCATAACTTCTTGAATCTATCCCAATACTTATACATTGACTCCCCTTGTGCTTTCTTGATCCCCGAGATCTCCTTATGAATGGAAGTGGTCCTTGATGCTGGATAAAATAACTGTACGAAAAGACGTTTCAATTCGTTCCAACATGTTACATCTTCGGGTTGTAAATAATACATCCAATCTTTCGCTACTCCATCAAGTGAGAATGGGAATGCTCTTAATTTGATTTGGTCTTCAAGTACATTTCCTGGTTTCAAGGTTGATCAAACCACATTAAATTATTTCAAATGTTTATTGGGATCCTCACCAGAGAGGCCATGAAACTTTGGACGTAAGTGAATTAACCCAGATTTTATTTCAAAGTCCGATTCGAGATTTGGGTATGCAATACAATTTGGTTGATAGTTAATATCAGGTGCAGCCAATTCCCGAATGGTTCTATTAAGTTCATTTCCATTGTTTTCAGCCATTGGTACCTCTTTTATGTTTGAATTTGAATAGCTTCCAATTTCAATGTTTCCAGAAGAGAGGAATTCACCAACTGGTTGAATATTGAATCTTCTCGTAGACTGAGAATTTCCGATTTGAGCCCTAAGGCTACGTTCAATCTTAGGGTCAAGATCTAAGAGATCTTCGGTATTATTTCGTGTCATAGATCAAATAAAAATGAAAAGAAAGAAACTGGACCATAGTAAAATAAAAATGAGAAGTTTGAGTTGATGGTCCAAAAAGAAGTAGAAGAAAATAAAAGAAGAAGAAGAAAAATCAGATTGGGTAAAGAAGGAAGAAAGAAGAGAGGAAAAGAATAAAATGTAAAATAAAATAAATACCTCTAATTGGTTGAAATAATTACTTGCCAACCGGGAAACTGTTCCAATTTGAAAGAGCGCTTTCGTGGGCGCCCTCAAATTATGAATGTGATTTTGGGGTACTTAGGTGCAGCAGAGTGGCTGACCAAGGTCGTCTCTCAAAGGAGGAAGTAAATTTAACAACTTATTAAAGGTATTCTAAAAATAAAATAAAAGAGAATAAAATAAAAACCCTACTTTAAATGATTGGGGTTTTTTATAGTTTATGAATCTAGAAGAAGTTTGCGGGAGGAATATTGTATATTTTTTTGTTTTTAGATTTGAAATGAATTTCGATTAAAATGACACAATAAGAAGATGTTTTTTTAGAAATGTATTTTAAAAGGCGTAATCGATCTAACTCTACCTATTCATTAAATTATTAATCATTATCATTTAAATCAATATCCACATAATTATGATCCCCTAATTGTTTATCCCTCAAACTCTACGAGAGTTATCTTAACCACAAAGATGATATTACTTAAACCCCAGGCTAGCTTCGGAACACGCAATCGCAGCACCCTGCTTTGATTGTTGTTCTAAAGATAGATTATGGTAAGTGGTTAATTAGAGCACATATTCATTCTGTAAATGAGGATGAATTGTGTTTATGGATTATATTTGATCTCTACAAATTTATCCTGTGTGGTCTTGTATTACCGATTAAGATTCTCCTCTCACTATTTACACAAAATCCCGACCTCGAATATTTTTGTGTTAATTGTTCAATTGCTTACTTAGTTTCTTGTAATTTAAATAAAACACAATTCATGGATCATATTATGTGAATTAAAGTATCTCATTGATTCAAAATAATTAAATGAAGAAGGTGAGAGGTAGATCGATTACTAAAAGACTACTCTTCTATGGGTGGCGTAAACATCGTAGAAGCGTTTTGCATGTGCAAAGGTTTATAATGGGAATAACACAATAACGCTTCTACTAAAGAATTACAAACCAATTAGGAAGATTAATAGAAGAAGAAATTTAAACAAAATAGAAGTTAAGAGAAGAAATAAAAGAAGAACAAAGAAGTTTATTACACAAATGAAAACATTACAAAATGAAGAAGAGAAGGAGGCTTTGATGAGGGGATGCTTGCTTCAAAAGCTACCCCTCTTACAATGGTTAGAGAATTTGGGTGAAACAAATTCTTATCTTCCTCCAATCTAATAATGCACGTACCAACCCCTCCAAATGATATGAAATCCAATTTATAGAGGGGAGGGGAGGAGAGGATACAAGTGGCTTCAAGTGTGAATGTGGAAATTCGGACAAATATTTTATGCCAACTTGCACCGACCATTTGACCACCACTACTCGTGAATTGGCCAGCCTTCCATAAGGATCCAATGTGGGATATGGGTCCTCTATCTACTCTCCAAATTTGGGTTCAATACAGGCCCATATTAAGATGTAATGGCCGAAATACAGAAGCTCCTCCATTCTGGCAAGCCCCGCCCAACTTTGACATTATTGCCCATTTTCAACAACCGAATGAACTCTTTAACTCTAGTGTTCTGAATAAAAGTTGTAGATACTTAAGGTAGGAACACTTTCACAAAATTTCTAATTCAAATAATAAATATAAAAATATTTATCTTTAAATTACTTCAGTGAACTATAGAGGGTAAAACTGGAATTTTCATCAAATATTCAAATGAATGATCTAATACCAAATACTTTCCAATTAAACATATTTAACACAATGTGTGGAAATTATATCACTTATTATCAATAAAATATTCAATAAAATAATGTTTTATCATCCCTTGATAATACTCTAATAATATAATACTCTAAAGTCCTACAACATTGATTTGTAAATAAATAATTCCATTTATAGGTAGTTATCATTTCATATAGATTAATTTCCCAATTAAAACTATCACTAGAATTAAAACTAGTACCCAAGTTCTTTCACCCATTGAATCTAACTAGATTACCAGTGACCTGCATGTTCACTCATATATGACCTCATAAAGGAGTTACGCCAGTGGTGGGGTGGTATCCACTATGATACATAAACTCCACCAATTGTATATGATCCTCCAGTTATGGCCCAATACTGACATGTTTTCCTGAAGGATGTTCATAGGAACCTAAATGGTCTACTTTAACGGGCTAGCTGACATGGGTAAAACATTTTTCTCAACTACAACTGAGTCCCCAAAGGCTTCCTATATCATCCCCTAATCATGTTGTTAAGTAATAATAACATTATACAATAATAATCAATGAAATTTCATGAATCTAGAATACCTAGTGAATGCATAAGTGTCCAAAACCCTCAAAAAACATAGTTGTTCATCACCCATATACATGAAAGATAACAAGAGTTTAACTTCAAAACTTATTGAAACTCCCTTGAGTGGCTATGTAATTCCAAGGGATCCTAGTACATCCTTACCTCATCCAGATCTACTAATTAGGTAAAATAACCTTGTTAAACCTCCTGTCATGGCAAGAATGGATTCACTATCCTTCCTTGAACAATGATTTTGAGTTTCCCACCATTTTAAAACCCATCAGGAACATTTTCTCTAATTATCTAGTTAGGAAAAATCTCACAATCGATATCCCTGAGTCATACCTACCTGGATCTCTTAAGAAGTCAATGTGTAAAAAATATAGACTAGAGATAAACTGCCCCATCCATAGGAATCTCATATGATATAACTCAAACAACAAGAACTTATGTATTTCATAAAATAAGATTATCACGAACTGATATACAAAGGGATAAGGACCTAACCCATAAGTCTCAAGATTTTCTTATGGTGTTAAAATTTCTAACATGTATCAAAATGAGTCCCAAACAACCATAAATGATTTGAAAATCCAATCCCTGTTTATTCTACTGAAAACCTAGAGCTGGTGATAACCTGTGCCAATGTCACTCCTTATCAAAGAATGAAAAATACATCCCAACAAATCAGAATCACTGTTACACTCATTGGTAGTAATAAACTAAGAATGGATTATCTATAACCAGTCCATATTGAAGAAATATTTTAAAGGTATAACATACATAGTTGGATCTCTATCTCTCAATATCTATCTCACACTCTCTCTCTCTCTCTCCAATATTTAGGTCACACATTCGGTAAAAGTGTGTAATCATTGATCCTCTCTATGGGAACCTAAAATACAAGGGTTAAGACAAAAGGATCCACGAATATCACTAGCTCTCAAACATGGGATATTCTTAGGGATAAGTGGAATATGAAACTTTGTGAAAACTATAATTCGTGCAATTTATGCACATGTTATACCTTAAACTAAACTCAAATCCTATGTGCTCTCTAACTACTTAGAAGTCATCATTTCCATATCCCACCTATTTACCATAACTAGGGTATTGTCCAACACCTTAGAAAGTTAAAAGTACCTCAAACAAAAAAGTCAAATAAACATATTTACCACACCATGCACTTTCGTATTTTGGCAGCACTACCTCACTCGCACTGTTTTGGATCACATCTCCAAAATGTGTCTCAGTCAGTTAATTTTCTATCTTACATTCATGTCCAACGTTACATCAAACATTACCCAAACAAAGATCTACTAATACCTTACATATCCCTAGAAAAAGCTAAATCAAAAGAGAAAAAATAGTGTCTCGTACCTATGTCTAAAAGTACTACAAAAAATTAGATGGAATACAAATCATACAACGAAACGGTTCTAGAGACTCTTGGTAAAGAACCTCCTGTTCTGGAAGCAAACCAAGATTCTAACCATCAACATCCCAAACCTAGAGTAGTCCACCAGGGGGTGGTGGTGGTATCATAAAACTAAAGTGGATGCCACTCCCCACTACTCCTCCTACTCCTCTAACACATCCCCCACCCCAGGGTCCTCCTTGATCTAGATGTGGCATCTACTATGGTGGTTTATCGACTGCCTCACTAAGAGTAGCATGATGGGTAAGAAAACAGACAGAAGATTTACTCTCCCATTAAAATTATAGAAACATCTTAGTCCCGTAGAATAGATATATGACTATGATCTCTGATGAAACCTCATGTTTTATGGCTTATATAACACACCTCCTATCGATATGTCCTACTGACATAACATCTCAGGCTATCCCTACCTCTAAAGCTCATAAACCCAATGAATCATCATCCATCAAGAGAAGATATATCCATTACCCAATATTTAATTCTTCATCCACGTGAACCAATGAATGAGGGTCTATGAACTATTTAGTAGGAGAATACAATGCATATTGTCCATCCTAAAGAAAGATGGACTTGTAACTAATCCCCTTCATGGAGTCCTCATCACTCATAGGGTTAAACCATCAACTCAATTATGGAATCTACGATGGATTTCATTTTGAATACATCCTGATATAAGACATTACATACCATTGTCAATGAGTATATTTAATAATATGAATCAACATGGACATGGAAACCACAACCCATTCCTAAATGATGCATGTACTAAATTTTTCTCCAAAACTAGTTCCTACACACACCATGTCATCAAGATGGTAATCAAAGTCTCATTGAGTGGATACATCAGTTGCCACACAAAAACTACAGTACCTTCCCTAAAATCTAAACTCAAAACACTTAACATTATTTCCATATGTACCAAACCAGTATCATTGACTCCATTACAAGTTTAAAACTCCTTTTGGACCCTATATATCAACCAAAGTAGTGCCATAAAAATTCAATCTTGGTAACCACCTTCTGATACCATTATTTCATGGCCCAACCTAATAAGTCTTGATCCGTAACAACTCCAAGACTACCTTCAATAGGCTAGGGGCTAGAGACCAATGTTGAGAACGCATATCACACACATGGGTGGCATTATCTTAATATACATGAACACATGCAAACATCTCTAATACCAAAAATACTAAAATATAATACAACTAATAATAATAAATGTATGTATCTATAATCCCACAATTATAGTATGAAATAAATTATTGTAAATCGTAAAAATGTGCCAATTATGAGACCACCCAAAACTGGAAAATAATGTCCAACCTACTTAGAAGGAGGGTACTACTATCAAATGAAACAATGATATCGAACATGGACTATCTAGCCCCAACTAAGATCCACCTACTCCTAGTCCTCCAAAGACTCCTTAAAAAGTACTTTAATTTGCAAATGACATTACATGTGAAATAAGATCCCATGAATAGGTGAGTATAACATACCCAATAGGAAACTCCAAAATCACCATGAATAAACAATCAAGAGTAATCATCTCATCAAACCCATGTATCTGAAAAATATATGATACATAATGATAACCAATGATATCCTAGATATACTCATAAAAGACTTAGAGTCACAAAAGGTCTCACTCACTTCCATACATAAGTCTACTGTGAGGCTTTAAGATAACACTCATCCAGGAGATCTCACTCCATGAGCCCTTCCATAATACATGGAACTCGATTGATATATATCAATAATTAGGTATCACTAAGATGATGCCACAACCACAACATCCCATATTTCATGCTCATATAGGAAGAACCACTCCCCATTTTATACTACCATAGATGAAACTAATCAAATAGGTTTCACTCATCAAGTATTTCTAAGAAGAAACATAAACTATACTAAGAGGTTTTATATGAGATACACACTAAATCATAAAAATACCCCCATCAGAATGAACATATGACAATACACAACTAGGGGGTCAACACCCAGGGCTCACTCGAGGGACACCAGACCCAACTGGAGACTTTTTTAATGAAAATTTTGCAAACTTTATTCAATGAAAATTTATTTATTTTAATTTAATATTTTTATATAATTCTATGAGTGCCCCTTCCCTCACATATAAATGGGTCCCTCCCCATTTCTTTTCATCACACATAAAAAGACTATTAGTTGGGAAAATAGAGGCCAAAATCACTTCCCTAAATCCATCCTCAAATCATATAGACATTGTTTCATAAATCCATCCAAGAAAATATTTAGGTATAATCCATATGTGGTTGTCCAAAGAAGAGGTACAATTCATAAACATGGGTTTTCATTGTATTTATTCATATACCTCCTTAAAATATTACACAAGAATTATGACATAATAAAATCAATATATAAAAAGTATTTATGTGTTAATTTTTTAATTTCATAACCAATATCCATCTCTTTCTTCTATCAAATGGGAAACGAATCCATCGTTCATGTGTATGGTGAAATACAACCTCACGAATTAGTGTAAAATTTTTTCTATCACTACCTCTCATGAATTGATATAATGATGGATTTAATATATATATATATATCATATTCATAAAATGTTTGTAATTATTTAAACATAAAATATCATTTATTTTTTTACATTTCTATTCATTGAAAATGATAAGTTTGTTCATGCGTATGTGTAGACTACCACCTCCATGAAGTGATGTGATTTGTTTTTAATCATATGCATGATATATATAAGTTAATTTGATGAAATAATATTATATTTAAGATATAATTATCATGATTTAATGACTAAATAATACTTACCTTCTTTCCCTTATGATCGTTGAAAAATGGAAAGGTTTCCCATGCATACATACGACATAATGTCTTTATGATTATAATATAGTTAATTTTTTTATATCCGTTAATCATGGTTGGTGATAAAAGTATAATTAAAAATTATAATTATTTCATGATTATTATTCTAGATAATATAGAACAATTTACCCTTTAACCACGGTCTACACACTGAATCCATTTTGGGATTATGAACAAAACATACTAAAAAATTTCAATGCAAACGTAACTAAATAATTACTTAAATATTTCATTTAAAATAAATAAATAAAATGTATTTAGGTTAATGGATTAAAATATGAAATTTTTATTAAGCATTTAAATAATTTATATAATTTTATTATACATTAGTTAAAGGACATACATGGAAATTTTAGACTTGAGGTGATGGATTTCTCCTCAATTCTATTTCATTAAGGCATATTTTAATGTTTCACACTTATTTTGTTTTATATGGTTTGTATAATTCCTATTTTAAATGATATATAATGAATAACTAATACATAAATATATTTTTAATTGAAATAATTTCATCCAGGTTGATTTGACATGAATGTTACCAAATGGTAACAGATTTCTTACCTCTGTTTTCATATATAGGGGTATAACACTTCTTTATTGGATTTTTGATGCAATTATTATGTGAAAATTGACCACTAAGTTTCATTATTTTTTATTCCCACTTATTTTATATTTATTTACAAATTTCCATGTAATAAATTCATAGATTTATTATCACATAAAAATTTATGATATTTGTAAGGGTTTTCATTGTCTAAATATTATTTTATTTACACAAGTTTCATGTCACACACCATAATTTCATTGGGTGGTGTATATAATTCAAAATGAATTAATTTTAACATATTAATTCATGTATGTAATTTTCAATAATGATCCATATAATAATCATATTTTTATTGATTTTTTTTGAATGTAACCAAAGTGGTAAATGATTTATGTTACAATCTTTATTATTTTTTATATTATTTATGTTCCATGATCCTTTAGGGGAAATAATATTTTCTAATTTTATTTAACCACATAAATATTCTTCTCTTATGTTTATGAGTTTTTTTAACCTGTTTAGTTTCTATTTCATTTATTCTTACTTAATGGAACATCAAGGAAGTTATTTATAAGTTATATTGATTTTGTATATTCTTTTACATTTGGAATATTTATCGTCCATGTCCATGTTTTCAAAAAAAAAGTTCCCGAATTTTATTTAATAAATATAAATTATTTCCAAAAAATCACATTTTATTCCACTTTATTTTAAATGTTTCTAAGAAGATAATTTTTTAATGTTTTCTGCATGGGTTACTTTTGACACCCTTTAAAAAAATGTTTAAAAAGAATAAAAAATTTTAACATTTACAACATTAATGTATTTTATCCCAATAATGAAAATTATTTTCTTTGAATCTTCCTTTATAATTTTTGAAACACCCATATATGTTTAATAAGCAGTTTTTCCAAAAAAATTAACTTCTTTTATAACTTATGGTACACACAATAAGATGTTTAAAGGAACCATTATATAATTGTTGTTGGATCAGAGTGTATGAATAATACCTACTAAATTATGAAAATTTATGGTTTACACATGTATAATATGAATTAATTAGTTATATATTAATTTGAAATTAAAAACATTTGCAAATAAAGGATATGTTTTTTCTCGTAAACAATTTTGTGTGCGCATTGTATTTTTATCAAAATAAAATTTCTTCATCACTATTTTTGAATTATTTAAATCAAATTTATTTATTATATATTCAATAAAACAATTTAAAATTAATCTAATATTTTTATTAGGTATAGGATAATAATAATTCTAGTTCTATGTATAAAAATTTATTATTCTAAAAAGAAGTTACCGTCTCAATTGGAACACCAAATTTAAAATTTATTTCAACCATTTATAGGCATTTAATTAGATAAAATGAATTAAATATTTATAATTATAAGGTTTAAATTTGGTCAATAGGCTCCTTTTAATTTATTTCTATATAAATGTTCACCATGGCAGAATTTATCACCTCAGTAAAAGGAAAATCTAGTTAATCTAGGTTAAAACGTAGTGGTAAGGCAACAATCTTTCATCCAATTATTATTTTATGAATTTTATTATACCCTTAGCACCATATTCATGAAATTTATTATTTTAATGGGCACTTGAACATTAGATTATTTAAATCAAATAAATTTTCAAAATCTCACTCTCTCTGTTTTTAATATCACTTATGCATCCCTATAGTGAGAATACCAAGTTATGAATGAATATAAGGACCTATTTTGAGATATATGAAAATATTTACTATTGTAAAATTATATTTAATTTTTAGTAACTATATAATGAAGTTAATTTCTTATGAAACACTGATGCAAAACTTCCCTCTTTAATAAATAATTATAAATGATTTTAAAAATATTAAACGTTATATAATTTAAATTATTTAATAAATCCCATGAATTTTAAACATATATATATGACATATTAGGTATGTTTTAAATCATTATATTTTAATTATCATTTTACTTGTTATATTTAATGATAAATTAAATGAATAGTGAAAAAATTACCTTAATGATTTTTTATAAAAATAATAATTTATTAAATGAAATAAAATAAATTAAAATATTTAATTTTTTCATTTGAATGGGAAATGGTTTTAAAAATAAACCATGATACATGTATTTGTATTTTATCATTTAATCGTAAAATTATTAACCCTAAAAGGGTATAAAAATTTAATATTATGGTAATTGTCAAAAGGGTCTGCAGGGGGGCTTAAAACTAAACGATAATGGAAACAATGTGATCCAAAATTGTAAAAGTATTATATTATGAGAATATTTAGACTCATCCTCTTGTAATATTAAAATATTATCAATTTATATCAATTTATATCAATTTTTACATCAAAATTAATTTATATTAATCTAATATTTTAATAAATTCAAAGAACACTGCCCTCCAGAATTATAAAAGGTCACCCCACCTTTTTATTATTCCGAAACATTGTACTTATAGTTTGAAAAAACACTTAAAATTCGACTTATACACTTCAATATAAACATTTTAGTGGTTTTATTGTTTCAATATGACCAACCCTAGATCCCTTTATAAGATATATAAATGAGTCTTTTCCATGAATAGGTAATCACCTTAACCAATAATTTTCATTTAATTTTTTCTTTTACCTTAGATAAATATATTGTATTATTTTCAAAAAAATAATTAAACTGCACTAAATTATATGAAATGTTTTATGATTATAAAAATTAAATTATAAAACTTATTTCCCATCAAATTGAAGGTGAAAGTGTCACCTATGCGTACGTGCAGATTACCATCTCCACATAGTGATACCATTCATTTTTCATCATTGTATTTTATCGATGAGTATTATGATATATTTAATTTTTATATATGATATTAATGAAAAAATTATAGTTCTAGAATTATTATTTCATATATACCTTCTTATAATCCAATATTTTGTGAAATAATAATGTTGTTCATGCGTATGTGTAGACAACCACCTCCACGGAGTGATGTGATTTATTTTTCAATTATATATAACATAGATGGTAATGTGGATGAATTTAATGAGTATTTATGATATAAATGAAATAAAAATTATATTTTAATGCTTAATTAATATATACAATTTTTTTGTCTATGTATTATAAAATGAGACAGGCATTAATGCATACGTACGTCTTACCATCTCCATGAATGGTATAATTTATTCTTCTATCCATAAAATTTAGGGTTGACTATAAATATATAGAATTATATATAATTAATTTATATTATATTTATTCCATGATTAAAAATCTTGAGATGGTGGAACTATGATCAGTGTACAAGGATCGAAACTACCACACTAAAACCTACATGAAAATCGAAGTAATTATCTCACAAAATAGTGATTTTAATAAACAGTTATAAATAAAAAGGTGCCAAATTATTAAAATTAAATCATATATGGTTTTATATATATGATTATTCTTGTATAATAATATTTATAATTAAACAATATTTATTATATATGATTATAAAAAATGTATGAAAGAAGTCAGACCTGAGGTAAGGGGTTTTATGATACAATCTCATTATTTATCCAGATTGATTATGATTAAGTTATGATGAATAAAACTTATGATCAAGAACTAAATAATCCTGATTTTTCTTATCCTTTTTTATTTCTTTAAAATAATTTTTTTAATTTCATTTTTCTCACCTTTATTCTCAATATACATAAAATGTGTTTCTAAATAAAATTGACTTCATATTTATATTTTTTCAGAAAAAAAACTTCCATATCTATGTTTTCTAAAAAAATATAAAAAATTATTTTACTATTATAATATTATATCTAAAATTTATTTATACCAATGTTTTCTGTTTAGAAAATAGTTTTTATGTAATCTTCGTGTAGATTTCCAAATGAGGTTCTTTTAACTTTTTTTATAAAATTATGGAAGGAATGTTTTTTTATATCATGTGACTTGAAACAAATTTATCACCACCATATCCACTCAATGTTTTGAAAGTTAATTTAAAATTTCCCATTGTTATTTTAAAAGAAAATTTTTCCCATAATATTTTGTATATTTTATATTTTAATGAATTGATTTCAAATTAGAAATGTTATTTTTCTCAAGAATGATTTAAAGGTTTTTTTATTTTACAATAATAACAACCTTAAATTTTAATTATATTTTTATTGGAATATTATCCAAGGATACAATGATTATTATTTATCTATATATTGTATTTTTATTATTCAATTATGTCTATAAAACCTATTCCTTTTACATGGGTTATTATATGATGGAATTTTTCTCAAACGCATTGATTTTCAAGGGTTTTGATATGATGAATGGTTTATGATCTTATGGCACACATATGTGTGATTTTCATTACATGATAGGTGGTACATATATCTACCTACAATATATTGGGTAATGATTCATATATCATTATAAAAATAGGTCTAGAATGGTAATTGAACCCAATTTAGTAAGGAACTTTTTCCACTTTGATAGTCTTGTAAGTGAACCTTGACTACTGTGATGGTTTGAAGAGTAAAATCATTCCACTATGATAGTCCTAGAAAATATCATTTAATAGTATGTTATTGATTTTCTATGCTTATTTGTATTCAAAAGTATCAGGTCAATATTATTCCCACATAGATCAAGTTCATTGATTCCTTTAGGATTAATGTCATATAAACTATTACGGTTTTTCCATGACTCAAGATTTTGATCATTGATGTGAATGGTACGGTTTTCATATGTTATCATCATGTTCTCATGCCCTTTTTCTCATTTTATTAATATATTATCATTGATATCTCCATTTTTTACCCATACCAAGCATCAAAGTCAACCCTTAACTACGTTTGTTTTCAAATATTATGAATAAATTTTTTATGTATGATATTTTTAAAAATGGTGATAGTTATTAATATCTAAGTGGGTGAAGATATAGAACTATTATTAACTTTTTTATGTTTTCATGTTTCTAACGATGTTGTATCTATATGTTTCTAGAATGGATCATTGTGTTATGTAATGAATATTCATATACTTAGATGAAATGTCTATGAATGAAAATTTCAGTTCACTATAATGATGAAATTTATTCCATATCTAATATTCATATGATTATAATAATTATGTTTCTTGAGGTATAGAATATAAAAAATTTATCTCTACTTATAAGAAAAAAATAATCTCTTTTTAGAGATGAACTAATTTTGACAATGAGCTTACATTCTATTTTTTATTCTAAATCACATTTTAAAAAATCAGGAAAAGATATTTCAAAAGATCAATTTGAAACAATGAAAGAAAATAATAGACCATAAAATAATCCAATAAATCTAATAATCTCTAAATAAATGAATTAAAAGACATTTTAGATAAGACCTTTGAAGAATTTATTCAACAGAAGAATGATCAAAAGGAAGGAGACCATCATTTTAGTCTTAATAACGATAAATATATTTATTATAAATGAAAAAATCATAAAATATTAAAATATAAATATTAGAAAAACAAATATTCCAAAAAATATAAAAAAATTACATAATATTTCCTAAAACTATTTATTATCATAAAATATTTAAAACATGATGATCAACCATAGAATAATCCTGAGGAAAAATAATTCATAGATAAATGGAAGTAAGTATTTATTTAGTTTTCTAATTAATATTAACCACAAAATGATTAATTACTTAATATAATGGAAAAGTTATAGAAATAATTCATTCACTGAAGTAATTTTACTTTCATTATTATTTATCTACAATATCACCCTCATCATATAAGGAATCAAAAGAAGATTCAGATAGTTATTCCAAAGAAATCACCCATAATGTTGAAACATGGAAAGAAGAAAAGGTTAATGAATTAAAATATTTTTATTTTGAAATAGAAGAAATATTCCCTTCCAAATTTTAAGGATTGGAATATTCTCATCAAATGAGAATAAAAAATACCCCACTTCCATAAGTTTTGAACTCCTCAACCAATAATCCACTTGATGCTTCTGAAAGAAAAGAGATGATGTTATATTATTTTAGTAAAGTAATCATTAGTATTGATGGAATTTTATAAAAAATAATTGTAGGTTTAATATAGTTTAAATATTTTCTTACAATAGATTATTAATATACTGAATGAAAAATGGCATTAAAAGGATATTAATTCAATGGTATAAATAAAGGATGTATTTAGAAACAGTAATGAAAAGTCCTATACCTACTCCAAGAAATTTAAAAAGAGTTAAAAATGGGTTAATTAGTAGTATAAATATTTGGTATTATTTAAATAACAAGAACCTTTAATAAGAAAGGATTGAAAAATTTTGTACCAGATGACTGCAATTGTAAGACATGAACATGGTGAAAGTTCAAGAGTTATTGATGATCATAAAGCACTTGTGATGTAGTTGAATGAATATAATATATAAAATAATATAATTTAGGAGGATCAAGATTATAGGAATAAAAAATTACAATGAAAATAATAATCTCATTCATTTAGTGAAAAAACACTCTAAAAACGATAAATTTTTCATACTGTCAGAAAAAGTAAAATTTTTACTTTTCAAAGAAAATGAATGAATGTATCTTTTTAATTATATATATATATATAAATATTAACTTTTTTTTCCTTAATAATTTACACTAAAATCACTTATAATTTTTTTTTAACTTCTCTTACTTACATTTTCTTTAACTTTTTTGTTATTTTTGAAAAAACACATAGTTGGTGAAATACTTATCAAAAATAATGTAAAGAAAAAAATATTTATTTTAAGGGGAGACTTTTTTTAATATTTTTATTTTGAATTCATTAGGTTTTAATTTTTAAATTTTTTTTAATTTCTCTTGTGGTTTGAAAAAATTGGGGAGTGGAACACCCAAAAGAAATTATAATACTATTCCTAATAGCTTGCCTAATACCCAACACCGAGAATAAAAAAAGTCATTGTATACTATTAAAATATTATTATTTAATTTAACGGTTATCAACTATGATTTTGAATGGTCGGAATTCATAGGTATAACAATGTTATTATAAATATTTATAACATTTTTATATAATCTATTAATTAATAAAAAATAAGTACTCAGTTTTTCAAAAATTCATTTCCTTAAAAAATAATGTTTTTTGAATATTTGTATACAAATTATCATTAATTTATACCACTTTTAGACATTAGATATTATAAAATTAAATGAATTTTTTAAATAATCATATAAAATTAAATTAGGCTGGAATATTGGAATTTTTCTAAAATGAATGATTTTTTAGTGAATAGTTAAAAATAACAATTTTTCAAATGGTCTCATTTATTTTCAAAAAATGCAGTTATTTAAAATTTTAATTATGTATATGATTATATCATTTATATAAATATGATATATTTTACTTGTAATAAACAAATTATTTCCTTTTGAATCAACAATTTTCATGATTTTAACATATGTTAATTTATGTTTTAAATTTTTTTTCTAAACAAACAATCTTCATTTATTTTAAGAATTTATATTAAAGTTTTATCATTCCAATTAAATTATTTTTTTAAATAAATTGAATTTTGTGATTCTTAATTTCAAATTTAACCTAGTTTTTGTTTTTTTGATATTTTTGTAATGAAATTAAATTTTTAGGGAATAAAAAAATATTATTTTTATGGAATATAGTATATTTTATCATATCTTCATAATATTAATAGGACATAAAAATTTATTAAACAAAATTAATTAATAATTTTTGATACTTTAATATAAATATCATAAAAAATAATTCAATAATTATAATTTATAATTTATTTCATTATAAATATTAAAATCATTTTCAGTTATAATGGAGTGTTTCTACAACACTGTAAAAGTAAACATTAATGTAATAAATATTGTATTTGGGAGGGAAAATTTATTTTTTTGACCTATTTATTAAATATAGGGTACCATTTATTATTTTTATTGCTAAATTTTTATTTTTTAGGTATTAAAATTCGTACACGGTGCTTGTGCAAGGAAAGAAAAGTAATAAAACATATTAAATAATAAATCAAGACATAGATGTGAGTAAATATATGATTTTAAAAAATATAAAAGTTTATTTTTTAACTAAATTTAATTATTTTTATAATGTTAATTTATTTTTAATTTCTTATGAAATTATTAAATTAAATTCTTAAGCAATGCTGACATGGTTCTCATTAAAGCAGTAGAAAAAAATAGTAAATGATTTCATAAACAAACAAATTATTTATTTTTGAGTGAGTTATGGTATTCCATGAATTTTATTGATAAATAATTAAAATTAATAGTTTTTTAAAGGTCAATATTATAATTTATTTTAAATAATGTTGATTTCGAAATAAAAATAAATAAAAATTTCAAAAATGACATTAATGATACTTTATAATAAATAAAATATAATGAAATTATTTTAAATTCATTAAAAAAAATTCATCAGATAAATTATTGTTATTAGGTTTTTTTATTAACCATATTCCATTTAATACTCTCTTTTCCATTTATAGTATCATTCTTGAACCTGAAAAGGTAGAAAACATAAATATTGTGATAATTTTATAAAGGGTTAATGGGGGTTAAAAGTAAATGATAAGTGTAAAAAAATAACCAATACTTGTAAACCAATTTATTTTATTAGAGTTTTTGAGAAATAAATCTATTATATTCTAATTATATCAATTTTTTCCATTAGGGAAAAAATTATATTAATTTAATACTTTATGAAATTCAAAGAATGACCCTCCCTTCACTTATAAATACGCACCCCTTCTATCTTTTCTCTACACCACATTGAGAATTCAATATCAACAAAGACCTATAAAATTACTTTATAAACATCTGTATTCATTAATTTAAGGTTATTCCCTTCTTAAAATGCCATTCCATGGGTCCATAAGGAGGGATATAAAGGAATTTACTGAAGAATAGATAATTATCTTTACTGACTACTATTTGTTTATTTCTTCTTATACATCAAAAAAATATGTTCTAACCATAAAAAATGATAAGTCAAACATCATAAATATATATATATATATATATAAATATGTTGTTCTAATTATGTTCAAACTATATTACTTCACTTTTTCATCTTATGAAAAAAACATTACTCACACATAAGTACGGCTTATCATCTCCATGTAGTTGTGTAATTTTTTTCATCACCACTTTACTTATATGGTTATAAATAAGGAACTAACGAATATATATATAATATATATGAAATAATTATCCATCAAAAATTATAACAACATATCTACCTTTATACCTTCTAATCCATTAGAAAATGATCTTTAGCTCAAGTGTATATGTGGTCTACCACCACCACGAACCAATGTGTTTCGATTTTCATTTCTTCTTAACATGGATGATAGTAAGGATATATTAAATAAATATATAAAAATATATGATATCAAAATTATCTTTTAATTGTGAAGTAATATGTATCTTTCTAATGTCTTATCCATCTAAAAGAGAAAAATAGTGTTCATGCGTACATACGGCCTATTGTCCCCAAGAATGGTGCAATTAATTTATGTATATTTATATTTCATGTATGACTCTAAATATCTATATATTTAATATATATATTATATTCATATGATTATGATAATTATTTAAGTTATGGAACAACAATAAAATTACAAGGACCATAACAACGGAACCAAAATTCTCATGAAACATGATGTAGTTAACATAAAAAATGTGGATAATAATAATAATAAGTTAACAAATAAGTTATGAAATGTTATAAATGGACCATATATGATATTATTTATATTTATAATATTATTTTATATAGTAAAAATAGATCTATATTTATTATAAATCCATTTAAAAACACTTATGATTAAATTTAAACATAAGGTAAGGGTTTCATAACTCAATATCCATTCATTAAGTTATACCTCAACATGATTTACTATGTTATTCCACGGTTATGTAAGAAATCACATATGATTATATTATGTTTTATTTCTACTTATTTTTTGTTTATTTAATTTTTTTGCACAAAATCACTTCATTGATTAATTCTCACTCTAATGACATAATCTTTGTAAGGTGTTTAAACTCGATTTACACTACATTGAAACATATTTGGTATTACGAAAAAATTTTTTTTTATTTTTTTTATATAATATCCCATTGATACATTTAATGCATATATATATATATATATATATTCATGATAATTAATGTTTTTTTTCATGTTTACTCTTTTAAGGGTTTAAAATTTAAAAGTTACAAAAGAGGTAAGAATTTATTTTACAATCTCATTTTTTTTGGATTTCCATGATGTTCATTGAAGGATTATTATAATATATCATAAAATCAATAAATTATATTATAATTTAAATATTTCTATTTTTCTATTTTTTTCGAACTTTTACTCTTTTTGGTTCTAGAATAAAGCATGTAAATGTTTAAAATTAAATATGATATTAATTGTCTTTTGATAATATTTAGGTTTATATATAGAAATATTATTCATAATTTTCTTAAAAATTCTATTTAATTTAATCAAATAATTTATCAAAGAAATTTTATTTTAAACATGAATTTTTACGTGGTTTTAAACGAATATTTTTTCAATTTTTTATGAAAATTTATTTTCAATTATCTTTACAAAAGGAAATGTAATTTTTTTTAACATATACGATGTTAATGGGGTTCTCCATCTCTCTAACCATTTTATGCTATTTATATTATTCTACAAATTTTCCATGGTGTATAAATGAAAACTATTTAATGAAAAAACATTATATGATATTTCTATTACATTTTCTAAAATACATAATTTTAATACAAAACCTATATTCCCAATGAATTTAATGTCATATTTCATGAATTTTTTGGTAACAAAATTTTTCTTGAAATAATAGCTTTCTTGTGAAAATATATCACTAGAAGTTAAATTTATATTAAATATTCATATTCTTTGTATCATGGATATAATTATTTAAAAAACCATATAAAATATCTATATGCATTGTTTTAATTTAAATGTTATTTTATTGTTTGGGGAAATATTTATATTTTTTATTCCCTATTCAATATAGACATTTATTGATAAGGAATATTTTTTATGAATTATTTTAATAATTCAACATATGTTTGATAAATTGGACATGTAGTGATGGTTGGGGATAAGTTATAGATAGCCCCTTGATGCATCGAAAAGACTAATGATACAACCTATTGGATAGGCATACTAAATGTAATTTTTTTGTATACCTACCTATTGGATAAACTATCTTGGTGAAAGGTATTGATGGTATATAAATCATTATATATGATATCATGATATCTAACATTACGAATATCATTCATTGATAGTTTATTAGTTATTTTCAACGATATTGTTTCATTGATATTATCCATAGATGCATTTTGGGATAAAGTTATTAATTATATGAAATGTTTTTTGGTTATTAACCTAGTTATATTGATTATCCTATATTTACACATGATAGATTTTAATGTACATTACCCTTAAAGAGCATCTGATATCACCCATCATTTTTTTATCTTTCCACAGAATACGATAAAGGAATTTTGAATGAGTTCAAGGATGCAGAATATTTACTTTCACTTTGTTTTATATTTTATTTTTAATGTAAATGGGAAAGACATTATGTATCTATTTTAGAAACACTGCTAAATTATTCAATCATTTAGGATGTGATCACTCTAATGTAGTACTAATTTTATAAATAAGACACCAACTCTAGGTTACATGATTTGGGGTTTTTGTAGTTTCAATCAAATGGTGTTTAGTACAATCCACGAGAACTAGATTAAAGAAATTATAGATTATGGAACATAACTTTATAAAAAATTTGAGGATATGCCTAACTGTAAAATAATATTTTAATGTTTTTAGTAATGTAGATATTGTGTAGTTTTTATAGTAATATATCCCTTCTTGGATACTAAAAGTTGATGTAGTTTTGGAAGAGATGCATCTAGAGGTAATATCCCTAAAAAGAATTGGTTGAGCATATCTCGACCATCATTCTGGTGCACAAAGAATGTTTCCTTATAGTGTAGATGTTTTGATACTCCGGGGGGATTTTTTTGGGATAACACGTATTTACATTATAATACATTATAAAATATTTGAATATATGATGACCATAATTAACCTAGGTTGAACCTAATGTTTCTTAGATTGAAAAGAAGACTCCATGATATACACATCCTATAAATGATTTTCATGATTTTTTTGTTTTCCTACAATGATTATAATTTCTCATACTACGATTTTAGGATTCAATCAATGGATAACACCATAAGTAAATATGTTTTCACATGAGCCTTAGCCTAGTTGGTAAGGACTCCGTAAGTGCATCCAAGAAACCAGGTATCAAATCCAGGCAGAGGCAGAATTTCTGGGGGCACTGTAGCAGTACTGTAGCGGTATTGTAGCAGAATTGTGCAGTACTGTAGCGGGAACTGTGTAGTATTATAGCATGTAATCTAGAGGGAACTGTAGCAGGCTCTGTTTGGCACTGTAGCAGTTGGGAATATGCCCATGGTTGGGCCTTCGAGATACCGATTTGGTACCTGAGTCCTTTAAGGCCTTCCGGCCACCGAGGCCTTTGGGTCAGTAAGGCCTTGAGGCCACCTCAAGGCCTTCGAGCCATCTTAAGTGAAGATGTCATCCAAAAAACCTACAAGGAATAAGCTCTACAAGGAGGCTGAGCAAGGAGCTTTCACTATAGTAGAAGCTAAATATATAGCAAGAATGGGAGGGTATAGCACCTGCCATCAATACAAGAATGTGTATGCACGAGAATTCCTAGCAGAACAGCCATGCGAAGGTGGAGATCTAATTTTAGGATGATGATGCTGGGGAGGAGTAGTTCCAAGTAGTTAGTCTGGGTTGTATGTAATGTTTGAATCCAATGGGAAATGAATTCCTCTAAGGTCTACGGTCCATGTAATACTTATGCCTACGGGCCTTGTAAGGGTTCCACCACACCCCTTGAATGGTGGATTGTCAAAAACCAATAAAAAATGATAGCCTTTGGGACATTGTAGGTGGAACTATGTTAACATTGAAAGTGATAGATAGTTTGGTGATTATTAGAAACCAAAATGGGATGATGGTCAGAGTAAAATATATTGTGATTATTCCTAACTAGTTATCAAGATATATGATTAAAAATTTCACCTTTAGTAACTCTATAACTCGCCAAAGAGGATAGGGATAGAGTGCACTAAGATCTCAGGTGGTGGAAGTCATGGAGGAATGAAACCACAACATTATTTATATAAATAATATTGATATTTAAACCCTATAAAATGTATCAAAAGAAAAAAAATGATTTTTTTGTGGAAAAGAAGGGAATAGATCATCATATTTTCACAGAAAAATAAAAAAGTGTGATGGAATTAAAAATAAATCATCTTATGGACCCATTTACAGTTCAATGTATTATTTGTGGGGAATAAACACATTATTAGAGTCAATTCCCTAATCCTAGGGTTAATTAACAGACAATGGACTGTCCCATTCCACTTAAATCATTAAATGGAACGATTTAAGCATTTATATATTGGGATTTGAGAATTATATTTTAGAGTTTTTATATCCCTGATATTATTCTCATAAAAATCATCAAACATATAAGGATTACAATGTAGTTGAATTTCCTTAAGTAGAGAGAAGAATATATTAAATGGTACTCATAACCAAGAAAATAGATTTAGTTATAAGGTGATTTTTTTATAGATAAAAAATTATTAATTTAAATATAACCCTTAGTACTTTCCTAATATTAATTTCATAATGGTTAGTTAGGATAAATAGATGATTGACACTAATAATGTAAATTGTATAGTATTAATGCCTTTGAAATTGAATAGTGATTTGATGAAAAATTAGATTACTATGTTTTTGGATTTATAAAATATATTCAATAGTTTATGAAAGTATTTTGTAAATAAGGATTGTGTCACTTTTTTAAAGCATATAAGTTTTCATTGAGGTTTTATTGTGATTTGGTTTATTAGTTTGTCTAAGAGAATACATGATCAATGTATTCACATGTTTGAAAAGTGAAATTATGAGCCAAATTATGTTTAATGGGGATAGATGTTTGATCAAATATTTCAGATTTTTGTGTTTAGAATTTTTTTCAAACTTATTTTGGAGGAGTGTTATGATTATCTCCTTGTGAAATGGATTATGTTTAATTTGGTGGGGGGGATATTGTTGATGATTTAGAGATAAATTTATTATAGTTTTCCATATTATAAAACTTTTTATAACCATTTTTTGGTATATGTTGTGATAAATATGTAATGAATTGTCTTTATTTTAAGGATCTTATAAACCATTAAAATAAAATTCTAGTGTTTTAGGCATGAACAAAAAATACTGAGTATTTATATCTTAGAATACAATATGAAATTTATATTTATAGAACCATAAAAAAATGAATATATTATTCTTATGAAATGGAAAAAATATCAGCCATGTTCATTTTCTATCATTCTACATTGTGACAACAAATTATTCAGTCAACTTTATGAAAAGGAGCTTTAAATAAAAATTTATCTATTTAACTTTATTTTAGATGAATTGATGGTATCTTCACCCTTCACAGATTTAGGGTTTTGTGGTTATTAAATTTAAAATTACCATGTTATATACCACCCTCTATTTGTCCGTGGAAATTATTTTTCTCCTCCATATCTACAATTTCACATAACACAGATTGTATACTTATCTGGGACCTGATTATTTGTTTTTTATGGTAACCATTATGTTTCCCACCTCCCCTTTTAAAAGTACGTTTTATTATACATATATTAAATGTTGTTTTTCAATAAATTTAATTTCAAATATTAATCATTTTATTACTGAGATAAAATTTTGTTGGAAAATATTATTTATTGGGGTTAGAATGTGACACCCCAAAAATATATAATACTATACTAAGAAGCATTCTTAGTACGCAACACCAATATTTATGAGAACCATGATATACTATTAATATATTATTTTTTAATGTAATATTTATCTCACATCCATTGAATTGGAAGGAATGAATTGGTTTAACCATATTATGAAAAATATGTATACTGGTTTTATATAACATATTATTTACTAATAAATATATACACAATTTTTCAGAAATTATTTTTTAAAAATTATATTTATTGCATTTTTCTATTTAAATTAAACGTGATTTATACCAATTTTATAAATTCTATTTTTGAAAATGGAAAAAAAATTAAATTATCATATCAGAATTATAATAGGGTGAAATATTGGAATTTCCCTAAAATTACTGCTTTTTCAACGTATAGTGAAAAAATATCGATTTTTCAAATACTGTCATTTATTTTCATTAAATAATGTAATCTAAAAGTTCTATTCTATATTATATTTAATATTAAAGTGATATATTTAAAATTTTACTTGTAATAATATAATTACTTCCTTTTTAATCAGTAATATTGATGATTTTCACATAAATTAATTTTTATACTTAAAAAAATTATTTTTCTAAAATGTTTATTTTTTGTTTTACACGTTAATATTAAAATTGAATTATTCCATATATATGAATTTAATTTTATGAATTAGATTTTATTTTTTATTCAACATGTAAAATTTACCCAATTTAAATTATTTATATTTTGCGGATGAAATAATTTTTTTGTTGAAAAATATTAGAAAAATAATGTTTTTATAAAATACTATATATTTTATGATATCTTCCTGATAATAATATGATATTAAAATTTATTATAATTATTTAAAGAATCATGTATTATAATATACTGCAAATATAATACAAAATAACTCAAAACATATAAATTATAGTTTATTTCATGCGAAATATAAAATTCATTTTCAGTGTTGACATAGTTCTTGCACTACAATGAAAACATAAAATATATTATATTAAATATGGTATTTGAGAGGGATAATATAGAGGTATGAATTTTTTATTACCTAAATATTACATAATTTTTAAAATAAAGAACATAAAATCAATAAAATACAGGATCAAAAGGTTTAGTATCATGGGTAAATTAGGCTCAACAAACACATTTACATAATAAAACTGAAACATTATTTAATTACTTATATGTTATATTGTTAGTATCCCTCACATTATCCTTAGTAAAAGTAATCACCTGGGGATATACATCAATGAAATGGGACAGGTAAAATCCTAGTAAGGGAATCTATAACCTGAGGTGAATAATGGATGTGTATCAAAAGTACATGGGTGAGAATAATCAAATCATAAGCATCATAGTCATGAGGGAAAGATATGATAATGGTATGGAATGTAGAATATGGATTAAATCAAGCATAATGTTCAATTAAAACCCATATTTGTGATGAAATATTACATCATTTTTATGCATAACATATGTGCATAAATCATAACAAAATCATTTGGAACAAGTATAGCATTATGTTCACACGTCTCTCACATAATCTCCTGAGATAAGTCACATTACCCAAATAATTTAAAGACTATATAATTTCAGTCGCACACACATCACATCATAAATTCTAATAATCATGAATTATACATAGATCATATAAAAAACATAGTTATGAAATCAACCTATAGAAGAGAATGGGGTTTATAATGACTTCATAAATAATAATTTCATTAATAAACCATTTTCTTCCCAAATGAATAAGGTAAATCATTATTGTACATATAAAATCATCATTATTCTTTAATGGATAATATTAATTTCAAGAGATGTAAAAATAAAACATTTTGGAAATTGATGTCTCTTTGGAAAAAGGATTTTTTGAGAAAAAAATTTGACATGGTAGGAATATGAATATCCTAAAAACAAAAATTTATTGGAAATTTTAGGGAGATAATATGAAAAATAATACTATGGAAGGGAGGATAACATAAAGAAAGGAATTTCGTTCGGTAATCCCCTTACCTTAAATACCCCTTTATTTTGTTTCTTTTCCACCTCCGGAATAATAAAAATAGGATTATGAAAAAAATAGTTCCATAAGTTAATTATGTTATTTTTATCTACTATTAATCCATTATAATAATTTTATTCTATTTTATATCACAATTTATTAATCATGAATGGTTTTAATATCATGATTATTGTAACATACCAAGTAAGTAAAGAATAATAAATTTTCTTATCTATGTATATTTATTAATTAGATAGTGTTTTAGAGGCTTAAAATGAGAATAAATCCAATCTTAAGCATAGAATACTCTAATATTTTTAAAAGATTGTTTTATAGCCTTATGATGGAAAACCATTTCTTAATCTATATTTTGAAAATTTTATAAGCTCTATTTGTAAATATAAACTTATTATTTTGATTTGGGACACTTAAATTTACTTTGGATAAATTTTAGGTATTTTTCTGACAATGTTCATTTTTAATGAATAGTGAAAAATACTGGATTTTACTTCAAAACTGCTTTTTCATCTAATTTAATAATATGGATATATTATAATATTAATTAGGTTTAAAGTTGAATTAGAATATATTTTTACCATTTAGTCTAATTTTTGTCATTGTAATTGATTTAACTTTGGAATTGGGCATAAACAAGTGCCAAACTTTTCATAGATTTTGTTTCAAGAAAACCAGCTATTTGTTTTAACAACGGGAATTATTTTTAAAATAATTATTGAAAGTTTTTTGTTTGGAATTTGGTTAAATGGATATGATATTTGTAATCATAATGTCCAAATTATTTAATTAAGAATATTTTGATTTTGGACTTTATGAATAGTAACAACGGTAATTACCTTTTATTATCGTTGTTAATTAGTAAGCAGGTAGTTAAGGGTTATAAAATAATATCATAATAATATAAAATGACCCCAAAATGTGTCATAATACAACTTTTTTTGTCATGGACGACCATGGTATGACTTGTGCCAAACTTAGGGACCCCATGGAATCCCTTTTGGGTGATTGTGACACTTTATCTTTTTATTTTTAAAGAAAGGAGAATATCACAAAAGTATGTAACACATAAGTAAAAAAATTTTAGTTTTTTCTGTGTAAATAATTAATTTGACCATAAATAATAATTGTAAAGCTAAAAATATTTCCTACATCAAAGTATATTTTTAATTTTTATACATTAAATAAATTAATTTATTTATGATACCATGATGATGGAGTGATTACCTCATTAATGAACTATTTAAATAAAATGGGAAGATAATGTAAAATCTAAATCATACACTTGTCAAAAACCTATTATATGGGTGGATTTAGAACCCTTATCACCTTATCCTCGAAATATTTCATTATGGGACCTTTAAAATCCTAAACTCATTTTATAATAAAGGAATATTTCAAGAATTTCCAAGAGTGCCCCTCCTCCCTCTTATAAAAGGCCCCTACCTCTACCTCCTTACTCACACCTCTCAAGACTTTGTCTCAGCCAAAATCTGATAATTTTATCTCTCCAAATACCTCTATTCATATTAGAAGCCTTACCTTAGGCAAAAATCTCTTAAAGAAACTTTATTGGTTCAAACAGAGGGGAGTTACCCGATTTAAAGGTAAAGTCTTCTCTAATGTTCTTTTGTTTTATTTTGCTTCTACAAACCCCTAAACTCTTTTTATTACTTTTTTTTGTAAAAAAATCATTATCTTAAATATAATAGGATTTTTTTATTAAAGTATTCGATCTACACTTACACACACCTCCATCTAATGGTTAAAGAACATACTGTTTCTGTGGATAGCGAATTACTGCCTCACGAAACGATGATTGCTCAATCTTTTTTTAACACCTTTCAAGCTGACCATTAAGATGTCACTATATTTATATATGATATATATAATTTTTATTTTTCTTTATTCTTCTGTATTTTTCATTTATGGCATACCTTTATGGTTTCCATTATGAGTAAACGCGATATTTTCATTTTTTTGGACGTGCGGACTACCGCCCCCTCAAAGAGATTTGATTCGTTAATTCCATATGTGGGACGTATAAAGGATGGAGTTAATGATTTTATATATGATATTATACTAGAATTATAATATACATTTATATCATTATGATTTCATTAAATTAAATATGAAATATAAAGGAATGTAGCGTTCATATGTACGTACGGCGTGGCATCTCCATGAAGGGTGCATTTCATTTCTTACCTCTAAATGTTATGTAATATTATAACTACATATATATACTGCATATATATGATATATATGATATCTGAATCATGAATATAATTCTGGACACAATGTATATTTTACCACATGAACAACTTGTAATTTTAAGAAGTTAATTATTGGCTCAAGTACCAAAGATCGACAAAACAACAATTATTAACTTAAGTAATTACATAATGTACATAAAATGTTAATAAGTGATATAAAATGAATAATGAACTTGAAAAAGGTTCTTAATCAAGTAGAAATTAACTATAGTTTATTATTCAAGAGATTAAAGAATGATCGAGTCCTGTTGGACACGAGGTAAGGGACTTCGTCTCAATCCCCTTTCATTGAGGTATATTTTGTTTTATACACAACATTCTTTTATACGGTGTATAAACCCCATTGACTTTTACATTTTTTCAAAAGGAATCTTTTTATACAAATCGTTTTACTAAATGACAAAAGGGGATTTTTTTTGTCTTACGTATGCGATGAAAATGACCTCTCCGCCACCGTGACCATTATTTGAGTTTCAGCTTCCTCTACAAGCCATAAATTTTTGAAAATTAAAAACATATAAATTTTTTTACTTTTATTTTATTTTGGTGTTGACATTGGTTTTGATAATGTTTTCATTATATCAATGTGTTGTATTGATATATTGTGATTGAAATGTGGAAATGTTATGTTCCCTTTATGCATGTTTTATGTGATATGATTATGTTATGGTTCTTGGGCATCGTTTATGAATACGGCTTGTTCCGTGACAAACTAAGGTCAGGTGAGCCTGATATAGCTCTCCAATGCATTGAGTAACGTGAAGGAGTTAAATTCTAATGTTTCTCCGAAGATATTTTAGGGAATATATTGTGATGGGTATTCAATACCTAACCATGAGGGTTACTCCCTACGTAAGAATGTTATGAATTTCTAAAGTTACGTTTATGTCTTAGGTTTTTTATAAGTTATTAATATATCATATGATTTCATAAGGTATGTTAAAGTACGTATGTTTTATGAGTAAATTATTATTTCATTGATTCTTAAGTATACATGGACTAATGTTTTCATTCCGTATTTTTTATATCCCTCAATGAGCTTTTTATGCTCATCCCATGTTTTTGAAATGTTTTTCACCAGTCAAGGGAAAAGTACGTGATGTGATGATAGTGTCGAGGAAGTGTCAAGAAAGAATCCATGTTTTATTTTAAAAATGTCTCCTTTGATGGGAAAAATTAATACAGTCTTTTATGTAACCACCTTTTTTAAATGTGGAATGTAATGCATGATTTATGATCTAATTCTCTAAAACTCTAAACCTGAAAAGATCCTCGATCTGTATTCTTGTAATAACTCAATATTAAGTAATGTTTAAGGATGGGGCTTTATAGTTGGTATCAAATGTTGGTTTAGATATCTTTAGGAGTGAGAATTATATTAAATGATTATCCAAAAAAATCTGTTTATGGTCAAATTGAAATGATTTATCATTTGAAGATTACCATGTTGCTTCATCTAAGACATGTTTGTTAAGAATGGTTTTATGCAGAGGAAACAGTAAAGCAGTGCTAGGAAGGTATACAGAAAAAAATGAACTTCCAAATCAGTATCATAAGATAGTCGGAATTGGAACTATATAGTTTGTTTCTATAATGGAGCAGTTGACTCAAACGTTAAATGGTGGTGGTATCCATACACAAGATCAGCCAGATCAACCGCAAAGGAACATCTCTGTGGTGGAACACTTCATGAGGAAACATCCTCAATCATTCAGAGGATCATCTATCCCTTTGTCTAAAGGGTGTATTAAAGCACTGGAGAATATTTTCGATGTCAAGGGTGTTCATACCATCAAAAGGTTATTATTTCTATTTACTGTTTGGATGGTGAAGCAGATCAGTGGTGGTCGATTGTTAAAAATATCATGGTCATTGATGAGATTGATTCTCTTGAATGAGAAGAATTCAAAGTGTATGTTTCTTGAGAAATATTTTCCTAAGTGTTTTCACCTTAGGATGGAAAAACAATTCTTGGAATTGAGGCAAGAGGAAAACTCGGTGACAGCTTATGAAGAAAAGTTCACTCGATTGGCAATGTATGCTCTAAATTTTATCTACGACCATGATAGTAAAATTAATCATATTACTCAGGATTAAAGACAAAATATCGAAGGGCATTGTCTTTTCATGAGTCAAAGAGTTATGAAAAGCTTTTTCGATGTGCTGAGATGGTGGAAATGAAGTTTTCTGATGATCAAGTGTTTTATAACAACCAACAGAAGAAGAGACCGAGGTGGCAGGAGAAAGGGAAGAATTCTTCAAAAATGTCTGATAGTAAGAAAACAAAGTTTCTAGTTTGTGATAAATGTGGTAAAAGGCATGATTGGGAATGTCTTTTGAATTCTAAAAAGTGCTACCACTGTGGTAAGATGGGACATAAGGCTCGTGAATGCACTGTAAAATATCAGGGTGATGGTAAGACCAAATTTGATTTACAGTTAGTGAAATGTTTCAAGTGCAATGAGATTGGTCATTATGCAAACGAGTGTTCAACAAAGAGCTCAAATGATGGGAACTAGTCAGACTACAAGCAGAAAGGTGTGGTGAAATCCTTTGAAACTACTTTAGTAGAAGTTGGTCCATCAAATGAGGGGGTAACTGGTACATTGTTTGTTTTTATCATATTATTCCAGTGTATTGTTTATTTAGGGTCTACACATTCTTTCCTCTTTGAAAACATTTCTAGTAAATTGGGAATACCATCTCAAGAAATGACTCCTGAAATTTTTGTAAAAACAACTAGGGGAAATGTTGGGGAAAAAATAATTTATAAGTATCTT
Source organism: Viscum album (assembly GCA_963277665.1). Taxonomy (NCBI): domain Eukaryota; kingdom Viridiplantae; phylum Streptophyta; class Magnoliopsida; order Santalales; family Viscaceae; genus Viscum; species Viscum album. Next base: position 405,608,553 of record OY728128.1, on the reverse strand, counting down.
CCTATCATTATCCATGGAAAGAACCTACTTGCAAACCTTATTTTTTTAACTCTAGTAGAGTTTGATGTTTTCCAGGGTATGGATTGGCTCTCTATTTACCATGTTAAGATTGAATATAGAGCTAAAGAAGTTTCTTTTAGGAAATAATTTTAGTTTGTGTACATTAATGAACCCTTACTATTGATAACATATCAATGGGATGAGAAACTTGTAAAAGATGGAAATGAATGTTACCTTGAAAATATTATTGAAAAAAAGCAACCATTCAGATTAATGATGTTCTAGTGGTAAATGAGTATCTTGATGTTTTTCCTGATGAGTTTTATGGAATAATATAAGATATAGAATTTGAATTTACTATTGATATAGTTCCGGATACTAATCCAATTTCAAAACCCCCTTATCGAATGGCTCACAATAGCATGATTTATTAGATAAAAGTTTCCTTAGACCTAGCACATCACCATGGCGTGCTCATGTCTTATTTGTTAAAAAGAAATATGGTTCAATGAGACTTTTCATTTATTATAGAGCCTTGAATAACATCATTGTTAAGAATAAATATCATTTTCCTCATATCGATGATTTGTTTGATCAACTCCAGGGAGCTCAGTATTTTTCAAAGATTGACCTGAGATCGGGGTACCATCAGTTGAAGGTAAAGGATGCAGATATTCTGATGACCGCATTTCGTAAGTAATATGGTCATTATGAATTTGTAGTTATGCCTTTTGGGGTATCCAATGCACCTGTTGTATTAATGGACATTATGAATATAATTTTCCATGATTTCGTGGATAATTTTGTGGTTGTTTTCATTGATGATATTTTGGTGTTTTCTAAAAGTAAATAGGGGCATGAAAGACATTTAAGGGTTATTTTTCAAACCTTAACAGAAAATAAATTTTATGGGAAATTCTACAAGTGTGATTTTTGGTTGAAAAAAATTCCTTTCTATGGTCACATTGTTTCTAATGATGGGATAACTGTTGATCCTGTAGAAAAAAGTTGTTGAATAATGTCCAAGACCCACAAATGTAACAGAGATTTGTAGTTTTCTTGGTTTTGAATGATATTACCAAAGGATTGTTAAAAAAATTCATGGTTATCTAGTCTAATGACTAAGCTAAGTCATAAGGGTGTTAGGTTTATCTTGACAAAAGAATGTGATGATTTTTTTCAAAAATTGAAAAGAAGATTAGTGAATGCTCCAGTTTTGGCACTACCTTCTAGGAATGGTTATCCTATTTTCTATAGTGATGCTTCATTAAAAGGACATGGTTTCATCCTAATGAAGAATGATCAAGTAATTGCCTATTCTTCATGTTAGTTTAAAACTCATGAGGTAAATTAACCAACACATGATTTGGAATTCCCTGCTATTGTTTTCACTTTAAAAATTTGGAGGCATCATTTGTATGGAGTAATGTGTGAAATATATACCGATAACAAAAGATTAAAATATATATTCACTCAGAAAGATGTTCTTCATTTTTGTTTCAGGTATCATTGAAATCTTCTCTATCAGATAGAATTAAGCAAGCACAGAATCAAGAAAGTGAGTTGCAGAAAAAGGTAGAGCTGGTTCAGAAGGGTAATTTGACTGAATTCATAATTGATAATTATTGTGTTTTGAGATTTGGGAAGAGATTGTGTGTTCCTTGTGATTCATAGTTGAAGAGAGAGTTGTTATGTAAAGCTCATAGTTCTCTATTTTTAGTTCATCCTGGTAGTATTAAGATATATAGAGATCTTCGGGAGTATTACTGGTGGGATGGAATGAAAAGAGACATTGTGAATTTTTCTATGATGTGTTTGAATTGTCAATAGGTTAAAGCAAAGTGGTATTTACCGAAAGGGATGCATCAGCGTTTACCAGTTCCAGAGTGGAAATAGGAGAATATATCCATGGACTTTGTTGTGGGATTGCCGTAGACACCTCGAGGTAATAATGCAATATGGGTTATTGTTGATCTCTTAACTAAATATGCTCATCTGTTTCCTATACAAGATACTTTTTCTCAAAACAACTTTTTCATTTGTATCTTAAAGAGATAGTCAGGTTACATGGAGTTCCCCTCTCCATTGTATCTGATCGTGATCCCAGCATTACTTCTAACTTTTGGAAAGGCCTTCAGAAGTCATTGGGTACTGAATTAAATTTTAATACTACTTTTCATCCTCAATCAGATGGGCAGTCAATACGAACAATTTAGACATTAGAGGATATTCTACGTGCTTTTTTGATGGATTATCAGGGAAGTTGGGACCAACATATTTCATTGGTTTAGATTTCTTATAATAACAGTTTTCATTCCAGCATACAGATGGCACCATTTTGGGCATTATTTGGGAAGCGGTGTCAAACTCCAGCTTTTTGAGATGAAGTGGGTGAAAGAAAGTTGATGGGACCAGAATTGGTAGAACAGTTGGTAGAAAAAGTTCAGATGATATAGAAACACATGAGAATAGCTCAGAGCAGGCAGAAAAGTTATGCGGACAACATGAGGAATGATATCTCTTTTAAGGTAGTTGATCATGTCTTCCTCTAAGTTTCACCATGGAAGAGTGTGATGTGATTTGGTAAGACAGGAAATCTGATTCCAAGGTTCATTGGAACATATAAAATTCTGGAGAGGGTTGGATCAGTTGCATACCGAGTGGCTTTACCTCCAAGTTTATCTTAAGTACACAATGTTTCTCATGTTTCAATATTAAGGAAGTACATTCCAGATCCATCTCATGTTTTGAGTCCAGAAGTAGTTCAGTTGCAAGAGAATATATCTTATGAGGAAAAACCGGTCCAGATTCTTGACCACAGGGAGCAATTGTTGCAGAATAAAGTGATTCATCAAGTAAAGGTTTTGTGGAAAAACCACATGACTGAAGAGGCAACATGGGAATCTAAAAATGCAATGAGGGATAAATACCCCCACTTATTCTATAAGTAAATAAATTGCGGGGACACAATTTTATAAAGGGGGAAGGTTGTAACATCCAAAGTATGTAAATTATAATATATTTTATTATATATGTATATTTATGAATTAGATAGTGTTTTAGAGGATTAAAATGTGAATAAATCCAATCTTAAGCATAGAATACTCTAATATTTTTAAAAGATAGTTTTACCGCCTTTTGATGGCAATTTTTTTTTAAATCTATCTTTTGATAATTTTATAAGCACTATTTGTCAAAATAAACTTATTCTTTAGAATTTGGACATTGAAATTTACTTTGGATAAATTTTTGGTATTTTTCTGACAATGTTCATTTATTAATGAAAAGTGAATAATACAGCATTTTACTTCAAAACTGCTTTTTCATATAATTTAATTATATGGTAATATTATCTTTTTAATTAGTTTTAAAGTTTAATTAGAATATATTTTTTCAATTTAATCCAATTTTGTTCATTTTAATTTATTTCACTTTGGAATTGGAAATAAACAAGTGCCAAAATTTTCATAGATATTGTTACAAAAAATCACGCTATTTGTTTTGACAACGAGAATTATTTTTAAATTAATAAATGAAATTTATGTGTTTAGAATTTTCGTAAATAGATTAGATATTTGGAATCAGAAGGTACAAATTATGTAATTAAGACTCTTTTGTTTTTTGGACATTACGAATAGTAACGACGATAATTATCTTTAATTATCATGATTAATTAGTAATCGGGTAGTTATGGGTAATAAAATAATATCATAATAATATAAAATGACCCCATAATGTGTCCAAATGCTACTGGTTATGTCATGGACGACCATGGGATGCCTTTTTCTACACTTAGGGCCCCATGGAATCCCTTTTGGGTGATAGTGACACTTTATCTTTTTATTTTTAAAGAAACGAGAATATCACAAAAGTATGTAACACCTAAGTAAAACAATTTTAGTTTTGTCTATGTAAATTATAACTTTGACAATAAATATTCATTGTAAATCGAAAAATATTTCCTACATCATAGTATTTTTCTTATAATTTTTAGACATTAAATAAAATAATTTATTTATGACACCATGATGAAGGGGCGATTACCACATTAATGAACGATTTTAATAAAATAAAAATATATTGTAAAATATAAGAAATACACTTGTAAAAAACCTATTTTATGGGTTTATTTTGTACCCTTATCACCTTATCCTTGAAATATATCATGTTTGGACCTTTAAAATCCGAAACTCATTTTATAATAAGGGAACATTTCAAGAATTTCCAAGAGTTCCGCTCCTCTCTCTTATAAAAGGCCCCCACCTCTACCTCCTTAACCACACCTCTCAAGACATTGACTCAGACAAACTCTACTCATTTTATCTCTCCACATCCCTCTATTCATCCTAGAATCCTTACCTTGGGCGAAAATCTCTTCAAGGAACCCTTTTGGTTCAAACAAAGGGGAGTTACCTGATTTAAAGGTAATGTCTTCTCTAATGTTCTTTTGTTTTATTTTTCTTATAGTGTAACATCCCAAGTAATTAATGAATAATAGATATTTTTATCTATGTATATTAATGATTAACATAGTGTTATAGAGGCTTAAAAAGAAAATAAATACAATCTTATGCATGTAATACACTAATATTCTTAAAAGATTGTTTTAGTGCCTTATGATGGGAAACACTTTTTGAATCTATATTTTGACAATTTTATAAACTATGTTTGTCAAAATAAACTTATTATTTATGATTGGGACAGAAAAATTTACTTTGTGTGAATTTTTGGTAGTTTTCTGACAATGTTCATTTTTTAATGAATAGTGAAAAATACTGCATTTTACATCAAAACTGCTTTTTAAGCTAATTTATTTATATGATTAGATTATCTTCTTAATTGTTTCATAATGTGTAATATGAATATATTTTTACCATTTTATCCAATGGTGGTCATTGGAATCAATTTCACTTTGAAATTAGACTTAAACTGGTGTCAATCTTTTGATACTTATTGTTTTGTAGAAACACGCTATTTGCTCTGGCAGCGGGAATTAATTATTAAATTAATTAATGTGACATATATGATTTGAATTTTGTAAAATAGACTTCATTTTTGAATCCGGAATATCAAATATAGCTTAGGGTTAATTTTTGGTAATTTTCTGAAAAACTTCAATTTTTGATGAATAGTGAAACCACTAAGTGGTAATCAAGCAAACTGATTTTTCAGTTTAATGAAAGTTTACCACTAATGTGTACTGAATTTTGAAAATCTGACATACATGGTTGTCATTAAGAAGTAAAATGTGGTTCAATGAGATTAAAATAATTTTTTTGGTGAATAATAACTTATTAAGTTCTTAATCGCGATTAGTGGTAATTAGGGTAGTTTAAGGTATAAATAATGCTTTAATAATAGGAAATGACCTAGACACATGTCCCAACCTTATTGGTTGTGTCATGGCCGACCAGGACAATCCATGGGTCAACTTGGGGACCCCATGGAGACACTTTGGTTTGGAAATGACATAAATACCTTTTTATTAAATGTTAAAGTAAAAATGACACAAACAAGAGATGTTTTACGAAAACAATTTTTACATGGGGTTATAAAGATAATATTTTTTATTATAAATAGTCATTCGAAAGCTAAAAATATTTCCTACATCATAGTATTTTTTCATAATTTTTAGACATTAAATAAATTAAATTATTTATGACATAATCATGATGCAGCGATGACATCATTATTTGACGATTTAAATAAAATGGAAAGACAATGTAAAATATATGAACTACACATGGACAAAACCAATTGGATGACTGGATTTCGAACCCTTATTACCTTATACACGAATTATATCAATGTTGGACCTTTTAGAACAGAAATTTTTTTTCAAATAAAGTAATATTGCATTACTTTCCAAAAGTGCCCCTCCTCTCCTCTTATAAAAGGCCCCCACCTCTACCTCATTTCACACACTACTCAAGCCTTTGGCTCGGCCAACCCCTGACCATTTACTCTCTCCACATACCTCTCCTCATCCTAGAGGATTCCCTTTGGGCATAATCCTTTCAAAGGAAGCCTTTAGGCTCAAATCAAAAGGAGTTACACTTTTAAAGGTAATTCATTCTCTCATGTTCATTTGTTTTATTTTGCTTCTCCAACCCCCTAAAACTATTTTTATTTAATTATTTTGTAACAACACCAGTATCTTCAATATACAAGGATGTTGTTATAATATTTATTTGATCTACACTCTCACACAACTACATCAAATTGTTAAAGAACATACGGTTTCCCTGGATGGAGAAATTCTGCCTCCCGAAACGATGATTGTTCAACACTCATTTAACACCTTCAAAGGTGGCCATTATGATGTCACTATTTTTATATATGATATATAATGTGTTTATGTTTTCCTTAAGTTTCTGTTTTTTTTCATTTTGGGCATACCTTTATGGTTTCCATTATGGGTAAACACGATATCTTCATTTTAGGAAGTGCGGACTACCGCCCCCTCAAAGTGATTTGATTCGTTAAATACCATATGTGGGACATATAAAGGATGGAAATATGATATTATATATTATATTATAATGTAATTATAAAATAACTTTATATCATTATGATTCCATTCTATAAAATACGAAATAGAAATGAAAGTATCGTTCATGCGTACGTACGGCTTACCGTCTCCATGAACGGTGCATTTCATTTCTTACCCCTAAATGATTATGTAATATTATAAATGCATGTATGTACTGGATATATATGAAATATATGATATCTACATCATGAATACCATTATGGATATAATGAACCTTTGACCAAATTAACAACATGTAAGTGTAAGAAGTCTATTTTTGACTTAAGAACCAAATACCGACAAAATGAACATTATTAACTTAAATGATTACATGATGTTCATAACATGGTATAAAAGGAATAATGAACTTGAAAAAGGTTCTTAAGCTAGTAGAGATTAAATCATGTTTATTATTCCGGAAATTAAAGAACGGTCGGGTCAAGTCGGATACGAGGTATGGGACTTCGTCTCAATCTCCTTTCGTTGAGGCATATTTTATTTTATACACAACTTTCTTTTATACGGTGTATAAACCCCTTTGAAATTTACGTTTATTCAAAAGAAATCTTTTTTATACGAAGCATTTACTAAACGACAAAAGGGAATGCTTTTGTTGTACGTATGTGGCGACAACGACTTCTCCGCCGTCGTGACCGTTAATTGAGTTTCGGATTCCTCTACAAGCCATACCTTCTTTTTAAAAGAAAAATAAATACCATGTTTTACTTTTCTTTTATTTTGGTATTGAAAATGGTTTTCATAATGTTTTTATATCAACGTGTTTTATTGATATCTCGTGATTGAAATGTGGAAATTTTATGTTTCCTTTATGCATGTTTTATGTGATATGATTATGTTGTGGTTCTTGGGCATTATTATGAAGACGGGCGGTTCTGTGATAAACTAAGGGTGGGTGAGCCCGATATAGCTCTCCAATGCATTGGGTAACGCGAAGGAGTGAAACGTTAAGGTTTCTCCGAAGAGATTTTAGGGAATATACTGTTATGGGTATTCCAAACGTAACCAAGAGGGTTACTCCCTACGTACGAATGTTATGAATGCCTCAAGTTACCTTAATGTCTTATGATTTCTATGATTTATTCATGATTTTATGAGGTATGTTATAGTGCCTATGTTTTATGGGTAAAGTATGATTTCATTCATATGTATATATGAACTCATGTTTCCTTTCCATGTTTTTTTATAACCCATACTGAGTTCTTATGCTCATCCCAAGTTTTTGAAATGTTTTTCACAGGTCAAGGGAAAGGTACATGATAAGATGATAGATTCATGGATGTGTCAAGAAATAATCCATGTTTTATTTTAAGTGTGTTTCCATTGATGTGAATGAATAATACTACCTTTATGTAACCACTTTGTTTATATGTGGAATGTAATGCATGTTTTATGATCTAATTCTCTAAAACTCTAAACCCGAAAAGATCCTCAATGTGTAATCATGTAATAACTCAAGATTAAGTAAGGTTTAAGGCTGGGGCCTTATAGTTGGTATCAGAGGTCGATTTAGATAACTTTAGGAGTTAGAATTCTATTAAATGATTATCCAAAAGTAATTTTTTTTCGAAATGATATAGCATTTAAAGATTACCATGTTGCTTCATCTAAGACATGTTTGTTCAGAATGGTTTTCCGCAGAGGAAACAGGGAAGCAGTGCTAGGAAGGCATACAGAGGGAAATAACCTTCCGAAACAGCATCCAAAAATGTTTGGAATTGGAACTGAACAGTTTGTTGCAGTAATGGTGCAATTGAATCAAGCGATAAATGGCGGTGGTATCCATGCACGAGATCAGCCAGATCAACCGCAGAGGAACATGTCAGTGGTGGAACATTTCATGAGGCAACATCCACCATCATTCAGAGGATCATCTGACCTTGTGCTATTTGAAGGGTGGATTAAAGCACTGGAGAAGATTTTTGATGTCATGGGGTGTTAAGACAATCAAAAGGTTAGTCTTGCTATTTACCGTTATGAGGGTGAAACAGATCAGTGGTGGTCTATGGTTAAGAATATCAGGGACGCCGATGAGATTGATGCTCTTGACTGGGATGAATTCAAAGGTATGTTTCTTGAGAAGTATTTTCCTAAGGCTGTTTGAATTAGGATGGAAAAGCAATTCTTGGAATTGAGGCAAGAGGAAGACTCAGTGGCTGCCTATGAGGAAAGGTTCACTCGATTGGCAAGGTATGCTCCAAATTTTATCTGAGACCTTGATAGTAAAATCAATCGTTTTTACTCAGGATTAAAGCCAAAGTATCGAAGGGAATTAGCTTCTCGTTAGTTTAAATGTTATGAAAAGCTTTTTTGATGTGCTGAGAAGGTGGAAATGGAGTTTGCTGATGACCAAGTGTTCTATAACAACCAGCAGATGAAGAGACCGAGGTGGCAGGAGGAAGGTAAGAATTCTTCAAAAAAGTCTGATGGTAAGAGAACTAAGTTTCCAGTTTGTGATAAATGTGGCAAAAGGCATGGTGGGGAATGTCTTCTGAATTCCGGGAAGTGCTACCGATGTGGTAAGATGGGACATAAGGCTCGTGATTACACTGAAAAGGATCAAGGTGATGGTAAGAACAAATTTGATTTACAGTTAGTGAAATGTTATAAGTGCAATGAGATGGGTCACTATGCAAATGAGTGTCCGACAAAGAGCTTGAGTGATGGGAAACAATTAGACTACAAGCAGAAAGGGGTGGTGAAATCCTTTGCAACTACTTCAGCAGATGTCGGGCCATCAAATGAAGTTGTATCAGGTACATTGTTTGTTGTTTCAGATTATGCCAGTGTGTTGTTTGATTTGGGGTCTACACATTCTTTCATCTCTGAAACCTTTTCTAGTAAAATGGGAATAACATCTCCAGAAATGACTCCTGAACTTTTGGTAAAAACACCTGGGGGAAATGTCGAGGCAAAAATAATTTATAGAAATCTTCCTATCCTTATCTGTGGAAAGAACCTACTTGCAAACCTTATTGTTATACCTCTAGTAGAGTTTGATGTTATCATGGGTATGGATTGGCTCTCTATTTACCATGCTAAAATTGACTGTAGAGCTAAATAAGTTTCTTTTCAGAAATACTTTAAGTTTGTTTACAAGAATGAACCCTTACTTTTGATAACATATCAAGAGGCTGAGAAACTTGTAAAAGATGGAAATGAATGTTACCTTGCACACGTCATTGAAAATAAATGAACTATTTAGATTAATGATGTGCCAGTGGTAAATGAGTATCCTGATGTTTTTCCTGATGAGTTGCCTGGAATAATACTAGATCGGGAAGTTGAGTTTACTGTTGACTTAGTTCCTGATGCTAAGCCAATTTCAAAACCCCCATATCGAATGGCACAAATTGAACTTTTAGAGTTGAAGGAGAAATTGCAAGATTTATTAGAGAATGGTTTCATTAGACCTAGCACATCAACATGGGGTGCTCCTATTTTATTGGTTAAAAAGAATGATGGTTATATGAGACTTTGTATTGATTATAGAGCCTTGAATAATATCACTGTTAAGAACAAATATCCTTTGCCTCATATCGATGATTTGTTTGATCAGCTCCAGGGAGCTCAGTTTTTTTCAAAGATTGACTTGAGATCGGGGTACCATCAGCTAAAGGTAAAGGAGGCAGATATTCCGAAGACCGCGTTCCGTACGATATATGGCCATTATGAATTTGTAGTAATGCCTTTTGGGCTAAACAATGCACCTACTGTATTCATGGACATAATGAATATAATTTTCCATGAGTTCTTGGATATGTTTGTGGTGGTTTTCATTGATGATATTTTGGTGTTTTCTAAAAGTAAATAGGAGCATGAAAAACATTTAAGAGTTATCTTGCAAAGCTTAAAAGAAAAGAAACTGTATGGGAAATTCAAAAAGTGTGAGTTTTGGTTGCAACAAATTTCCTTCCTTGGTCACATTGTTTCTAAAGATGGAATAACAGTTGATCCTGCAAAAACAAAAGTTGTGGAAGAATGGCCAAGACCCACAAATGTAACCGAGAATCGTAGCTTCCTTGGTTTGGCGGGCTATTACCGAAGGTTTGTTAGAAATTTTTCACGATTATCTAGTCCAATGACTAAGCTAACTCGGAAGGGTGTTAAGTTTATCTGGACAAAAAATGTGATGATTGTTTTCAGGAATTGAAAAGAAGATTGGCGAATGCTCCAGTTTTGGCACTACCTTCAAGGAATGGTGTGTTTGTTATATACAGTGATTCTTCATTGAAAGGACTTGGTTGCGTCCTAATGCAGAATGATCAGGTAATTTCTTATTCTTCAGGACAGTTGAAAACTCATGAGGTAAATTACCCTACACATGATTTGGTATTAGCTTCTGTTGTTTTTGCTTTAAAATTTTGGAGGCATAATTTGTATGGAGTAAAGTGTGAAATATATACCGATCACAAAAGTTTAATGTATATATTCACTCAGAAAGAGTTAAACATGAGACAAAGGAGATGGCTGGAATTAATCAAGGATTATGATTGTACAATTCATTACCATCCGGGAAAAGAAAATAAAGTGGCCGATGCTTTGAGTCGAAAAGGTAATGATTCATTAACAATGTTGCGTTTGGAACGTGATCCTTTGGTTAAGGATTTCATGAACTTTGGCATAGACGTTGTTGGTGCAGGAAGTCCTTCTGTTTTGTTTCAGGTATCATTGAGATCTTCTCTATCAGATAGAATCAAGCAAGCACAGAAGCAAGACAGTGAGTTTCCGGAAAAGGTAGAGCTGGTTAAGAAAGGTAAGTTGCCTGAATTCAACATTGATAATGATTGTGTTTTGAGATTTGGGAAGAGATTGTGTGTGCCATGTGATTCACAGTTGAAGAGAGAGTTGTTATGTGAAGCTCATAGTTCTCCGTTTTCAGTTCATCCGGGCAGTACTAAGATGTATGGAGATCTGCGGGAGTATTACTGGTGGGATGGAATGAAAAGAGATATTGCTGATTTTACTGTGAAGTGTTTGACATGTCAACAGGTCAAAGTAGAGCGGTAGTTACCGAAAGGGATGCTTCAGCATTTATTAGTGCCAGAGTGGAAATGGGAGAATATATCCATGGACTTTTTTGTTGGATTACCGAAGACATCTCGAGGTAATAATGCAATCTAGGTTATTGTTGATCGCTTGACCAAATCTGCTCATTTTCATGCTATACGAGATACTTTCTCTCTTGATCAACTTTCCCGTTTGTATCTTAAAGAGATAGTCAGGTTACATGGAGTTCCTCTCTCCATTGTATCAGATCGTGATCCCAGGTTTACTTCTAACTTTTGGAAAGGCCTTCAGAAGTCGTTGGGTACTGAATTAAATTTTAGTACAGCTTTTCATCCTCAATCAGATGGGCAGTCAGAACGAACAATTAAGACATTGGAGGATATGCTATGAGCTTGTTCTATGGATTATCAGGGAAGTTGGGACCAACATCTTTCTTTGGTTGAATTTTCATATAATAACAGTTTTCATTCCAGTATGCAGATGGAACCATTTCAGGCATTATATGGGAAGCGATGTCGAACTCCAGCTTTCTGGGATGAAGTGGGTGAAAGGAAGTTGATGGGACCAGAATTGGTAGAAGAGATGGCAGAAAAAGTTCAGCTGATTCAGAAACTCATGAGAACAGCTCAGAGTAGGCAGAAGAGTTATGCGGATAACCGGAGGAAGGATCTATCTTTTGAGGTATGTGATCATGTGTTTCTCAAGGTTTCTCCTTGGAAAAGTGTGATGAGATTTGGTAAGAAAGGAAAGTTGAGTCCAAGGTTCATTGGACCATATGAAATTCTGGAGAGAGTTGGATCAGTTTCATACCGAGTGGCTTTACCTCCAAGTTTTTCTCAGGTACACAATGTTTTTCACGTTTTGATGTTGAGAAAGTATATGCCAGATCCATCTCATGTTTTGAGTCCAGAGGTAGTTCAGCTGGAAGATAACCTATCTTATGAGGAACAACCGGTCCAGATTCTTGACCACAGGCAGCAAGTGTTACGGAATAAGGTGATTCACCATGTAAAGGTTTTGTGGAAAAACCACATGATTGAAGAGGCAACATGGGAATCTGAAAATGCAATGAGGGATAAGTACCCCCATTTATTCGATAAGTAAATACATTGCGGTGATGCAATTTTCTAAAGGGGGGAAGGATGTAACATCCCAAGTAATTAATGAATAATAGATATTTTTATCTATGTATATTAATGATTAAGATAGTGTTATAGAGGCTTAAAATGAAAATAAATACAATCTTATGCATGGAATACACTAATATTCTTAAAAGATTGTTTTAGTGCCTTATGATGGGAAACCCTTTTTGAATCTATATTTTGACAATTTTATAAACTATGTTTGTCAAAATAAACTTATTCTTTATGATTGGGACAGCAAAATTTACTTTGTGTGAACTTTTGGTATTTTTCTGACAATGTTCATTTTTTAATGAATAGTGAAAAATACTGCATTTTACATCAAAACTGCTTTTTAATCTAATTTATTTATTTGATTAGATTATCTATTGAATGGTTATTAATGTTTAATATGAATATATTTTTACCATTTTATCCAATGGTGGTCATTGGAATAAATTTCACTTTGAAATTAGACTTAAACTGGTGTCAATCTTTTGATACTTATTGTTTTGTAAAAACACGCTGTTTGCTCTGGAAGCGGGAATTAATTATTAAATTAATTAATGTGACTTATATGATTTGAATTTTGTAAAATAGACTTCATTTTTGAATCCGGAATATCAAATATATCTTAGGGAGAATTTTTGGTAATTTTCTGAAAAACATCAATTTTTGATGAATAGTGAAACCACTAAGTGGTAATCAAGCAAACTGATTTTTCAGTTAAATGAATGTTTACCACTAATGTGTACTGAATTTTGAAAATCCGACATACATGGTTGTCATTATGAAGTAAAATGTGGTTCAATGAGATTAAAATAATTTTTTTGGTGAATAGTAACTTATTAAGTTCTTAATCGCGATTAGTGGTAATTAGGGTAGTTTAAGGTATAAATAATGCTTTAATAATAGGAAATGACCTAGACACATGTCCCAACCTTATTGGTTGTGTCATGGCCGACCAAGACAAGCCATGGGTCAACTTGGGGACCCCATGGAGACACTTTGGTTTGGAAATGACATAAATAACTTTTTATTAAATGTTAAAGTAAAAATGACACAAACAAGAGATGTTTTACGAAAACAATTTTTACATGGGGTTATAAAGATCAGATTTTTTATTATAAATAGTCATCGGAAAGATAAAAAGATTTCATACATCATACTATTTTTTTATAATTTTTAGACATTAAATATATTAAATTATTTATGACATAATCATGATGCAGCGATGACATCATTATTTGAGGATTTAAATAAAATGGAAAGACAATGTAAAATATATGAACTACACATGGAAAAAACCAATTGGATGAGTGGATTTCTAACCCTTATCACCTTATACACGAATTATATCAATGTGGGACCTTTTAAAACCGAAACACAGTTTCCAATAAAGTAATATTTCTTTACTTTCCAAAAGTGCCCCTCCTCTCCTCTTATAAAAGGCCCCCCACCTCTACCTCATTTCACACACTACTCAAGCCTTTGTCTCGGCAAACCCCTGCCCATATACTCTCTCCACATCCCTCTCCTCATCCTAGAGGATTCCCATTGGGCATAATCCTTTCAAAGGAAGCCTTTAGGCTCAAATCAAAAGGAGTTACACTTTTAAATGTAATTCATTTTCTAATGTTCATTTGTTTTATTTTGCTTCTCCAACCCCCTAAAACTCTTTTTATTTAATTATTTTGTAACAACACCAGTATCATAAATATAAAAGGATGTTTTTATAATATTTATTTCAGCTACACTCTCACACAACTCTATCAAATGTTTAAAGAACATACGGTTTCCGTGGATGGCGAAATTCTGCCTCCCGAAACGATGATTGTTCAACACTCATTTAACACCTTCAAAGGTGGCCATTATGATGTCACTATTTTTATATATGATATATAATGTGTTTATGTTTTCCTTAAGCTTCTGTTTTTTTCATTTTGGGCATACCTTTATGGTTTCCATTATGGGTTAACATGATATCTTCATTTTAGGAAGTGCGGACTACCGCCCCCTCAAAGTGATTTGATTCGTTAAATACCATATGTGGGACATATAAAGGATGGAACTATGATATTATATATGATATTATACTGGAATTATAATATACCTTTATATCATTATGATTCCATTCTATAAAATACGAAATAGAAATGAAAGTAGCGTTCATGCGTACGTACGACTTACCGTCTCCATGAACGGTGCATTTCATTTCTTACATCTAAATGATTATGTAATATTATAAATGCATGTATGTACTGGATATATATGACATATATGATATCTACATCATGAATACCATTATGTATATAATGAACCTTTGACCAAATTAACAACATGTAAGTGTAAGAAGTCTATTTTTGACTTAAGAACCAAATACCGACAAAATGAACATTATTAACTTAAATGATTACATGATGTTCATAACATGGTATAAAAGGAATAATTAACTTTAAAAAGGTTCTTAAGCCAGTAGAGATTAACTCAAGTTTATTATTCAGGAAATTAAAGAACGGTCGGGTCAAGTCGGATACGAGGTATGGGACTTCGTCTCAATCTCTTTTCGTTGAGCAATATTTTATTTTATACACAACTTTCTTTTATACGGTGTATAAACCCCTTTGACTTTTACGTTTATTCAAAAGGAATCTTTTTTATACGAAGCATTTACTAAACGAAAAAAGGGAATGTTTTTGTTGTACGTATGCGGCGACAACGACTTCTCCGCCGTCGTGACCATTAATTGAGTTTCGACTTCCTCTACAAGCCATACCTTCTTTTTAAAAGAAAAATAAATACCATGTTTTACTTTTCTTTTATTTTGGCATTGAAAATGGTTTTCATAATGTTTTTATATCAATGTGTTGTATTGATATCTCGTGATTGAAATGTGGAAATTTTATATTTCCTTTATGCATGTTTTATGTGATATGATTATGTTGTGGTTCTTGGGCATTATTATGAAGACGGGTGGTTCCGTGATAAACTAAGGGCAGGTGAGCCCGATATAGCTCTCCAATGCATTGGGTAACGTGAAGGAGTGAAACTTTAAGGTTTCTCTGAAGAGATTTTAGGGAATATACTGTGATGGGTATTCCAAACTTAACCAAGAGGGTTACTCCCTACGTAAGAATGTTATGAATGCCTCAAGATACCTTTATGTCTTATGATTTCTATGATTTATTCATGATTTTATGAGGTATGTTAAAGTGCCTATGTTTTATGGGTAAAGTATGATTTCATTCTTATGTATATCTGAACTCATGTTTCCTTTCCATGTTTTTTTATAACCCATACTGAGTTTTTATGGTCATCCCAAGTTGTTGAAATGTTTTTCACAGGTCAAGGGAAAGGTACATGATAAGATGATAGAGTCAAGGATGTGTCAAGAAATAATCCATGTTTTATTTTAAATGTGTTTCCATTGATGGGAATGAAGAATACTATCTTTATGTAACCACTTTGTTTATATGTGGAATGTAATGCAAGTTTTATGATCTAATTCTCTAAAACTCTAAACCCGAAAAGATCCTCAATGTGTAATCTTGTAATAACACAAGATTAAGTAAGGTTTAAGGCTGGGGCCTTATATATAGAACCCCCTAAACTCTATTTATTATTTTTTTTGTGAAAAAACCAGTATCATAAATATACTAGGATGATTTTTTGAGAATGATTCGAGCTACACTTACACACACCTCCGTCTAATGGTTAAAGAACATACTGTTTCTGTGGATGGCGAATTACTGCCTCACGAAACGATGATTGTTCAATGTTCTTTTAACACCTTTCAAGGTGAACATTAAGATGTCACTATATTTATATATGATATTTATTAGGTTTATTTTATCCTTATTCTTCTTTATTTTTCAATTATTTCATACCTTTATGGTTTCCATTATGGGTAAACGTGATATTTTCATTTTTTGGAAGTGCGGACTACCGCCCCCTCAAAGTTATTTGATACGTTAATTCCATATGTAGGACTTATAAAGGATGGAGTTAATGATGTTATGTATTATATTATACTATAATTATAATATACCTTTCTATAATTATGATTTCAATCCATTTAAGACAAAATATAAATGAAAGTACTTTTCATGCGTACGTACGACTTACCGTCTCCATGAACGGTGCATTTCATTTATTACCACTAAATGTTTTGTAATATTATAAATGAATATATATACTTGATATATATGATATATATGATATATACATCATGAATATAATTCTGAATATAATGGATATTTTACCACATGAACAACTAGTAATTATAAGAAGTTTATTTTTGGCTCAAGTACCAAAGATCGACAAAATGACCGTTAGTAACTTAAATAATTACATAATGTTCATTACATGGTAATAATTGATGTAAAAGGAATAATGAACTTGAAAAAGGTTCTCAATCAAGTCTAAATTAACTCTATTTTTTTATTCAAGAAATTAAAGAATGATCGAGCCAAGTTGGACATGAGGTAAGGGACTTCGTCTCAATCCCCTTTCATTGAAGCATATTTTGTTTTATACACAACATTCATTTATACGGTGTATAAACCCCATTTAATTTTAATTTTATTCAAAAGGAATATTTTTATAATAAGCGTTTTACTAATAAAAAAAAGGGAATGTTTTTGTCTTATGTATGCGCCGACAACGAATTCTCCGCTGCCGTGACCATTATTTGAGTTTCGGCTTCCTCTACAAGCCATAACTTTTCTTAAATGAAAAATAAATACCATGTTTTAATTTTTTTTATTTTGGTATTGAAAATGGTTTTGATAATGTTTTTATTATATAAATGTGTTGTATTGATATATTGTTATTGGAATGTGGAAATGTTATGTTTCCATTATGCATGTTTTATGTGATATGATTATGTTATGGTTCTTGAGAATCGTTTATGAAGACTAGTGGTTACATGATAAACTAAGGGAGGGTGAGCCCGATATAGATCTTCAATGCATTGGGTAACGTGAAGGAGTTAAACTCTAATGTTTCTCTGAATAGATATTAGTGAATATACTATGATGGGTATTCCAAACGTAACCATGAGGGTTACTCCCTACGTAAGAATGTTATGAGTGCCTCAAGTTACATTTATGTATTATGTTTTCTATGAGTTATTCATAAATCATATGATTTCATGATTTATGTTAAAGTGATTATTTTTTATGAGTAAATTATTATTTCATTTATTCTTATGTATACATGGACTAATGTTTTCATTTAGAATTTTTTATATCCCATACTGAGCTTTTTATGCGCATCCAATGTTTTTGAAATTTTTTTCACAAGTCAAGGGAAATGTACGTGATGTGATGATAGTTTTGAGTAAGTGTCAAGAAAGAATTCATATTTTATTTTAAATATGTCTCCTTTGATGGGAAAAAGGAATATTGTCTTTTATGTAACAACCTTACTTAAATGTGGAATGTAATGCCTGATTTATGATCTAATTCTCTAAAACTCTAAATTTAAAAATATTCTCAATGTGTGTTCTTGTAATAACTCAAGATTAAGTAATGTTTAAGGTTATGGCCTTATATTTATATTAAAATATCCCATTTTTTATGTCACTATTTTAATTAAAAGTCATTTATACATAAGTATAATTAACTCCAAAATAATAAAATAAATGTAATTAAATATTAATATGATATATTTTATTCATAATATCCATCCATGATTGTGGTTATAATCATTGACTTGGCAATGTCTATATTGGTGGTTAATCGACCTTTAGAAGGACATTGTTGAAAGAGAAAGAAAGTGAATTTTGTGATTTATATATATATTAATTACAATCCTTACAGTAGGTTAACATAATTAATTTAATTTTAATTTACCTTCTAATTAATATTATGTGGTTTTCTTAAAGGGGTGTAAAAATAAGAAAGATAATAAAAAAAGAAGGGAGTTAATTAAAACTCACTTAATCCTCGGTGTAGCTTCTCTTGTATGACACTAAAACGTTATTGATGTTTAGAGTTAGATTACTCTAGAAAATACATAAGGATTATAAGAAACTTTAGATGAAGTATTTTGGTAGTGTTTAGGGATTATTTTATTTCCATTGGTAGGGATATATGTTATTTATACATGGCCATATTTTTATTTTTAGAATAATATATTAAATAAAATGATATATCAACGGTAAAACTTATAATAGTGAATTATTTACAATATAAATTATACATAAATTTTATATAATGGTTTCTGAAACTTAAAAATTATATATATTTTGAATTAATTATTTTATTAAAAATTAAAGTGTAATGAAATTAAAAAAGTTATTTTAAGGGATCACTTTTGAATTTCGGTTATAGAAAATACTTTTTAAGATTATTTTATATTAATGAATCATTTATGAAGGTAAATATATCATTATAAAACCTCAATTTCTAAAAAGGATTATATCCTCATTAAATCATGAATTATGAAATTTAGGATACATCGGTTTGGTGAAAAATTGTATTTTTACTATTCAACCAGAAATTGAATTATTTTATAAAATTTCCAAAAAAATACTCTTGGAAAATTTTTATGTGATGATTTAAAAAATGGGTTCAATTTTATAAAAAATAAATTGATAACATATGAAATTTTAATTTCATATATAAGAATTTTGATTTTTATGAAATACTTCAAAATACGATTTAAAAATGTGATTATATTTTTCAAAATTTTTAATAATGATATTAAATTTTTTTATTCATAATATTTAAATTTATATAAATTAATCATGATAAATATTATTTGTATCATAATTTATTATTTTGAGGTAAAATAACTATTCCAATGTTTATGTTATTATTCCCAACTGTCTGGTTATTGTTCCTAACTTTAAAGTTTTTATTCCCATGTTAAAATTATTATTCCAATGGTCACATTAGCTCCTATATATATCAATTTATTATTTTACTAAATATTCACTTAAATTAATCCCATGCTTATTTATGTGCATAAGATAATAAGTTGTTTGGTTTACTAATATTTTGATTTATTTCAATAGTATTGGCATGGGGCGATGATTCTAGAATATTGGAGTTATCCATATATTTTCATTTTAGCTTTTCTATTTTATATTTTATGTCAAATTTAAATGTTTGTAATTTTAATTAGTTTATAAAATGACTAATGTAATGATATTTATTAATTAGATAAGGTTTTTTTGTCTCTATAAATAATATTATATAATATAATACAACACACATTTATGAAGGAAACAAATATTACTAATACACATAGGAATATTACATTCTTCACCCATTTATAAATTTCATCCGAAAAATTTATACTCATATTCGTTGTAGAAAATAGATGATTTTTCTTTGTTTTCATTGTTTCTTTGCGTTCCAACATTGCCTCTTATGGTTATTCCACAACACTTTGACAAGGTGTGTTGTCTTGTTGCATAGAAATTTGTCTCGATGGTCCAAGATCTTCATTGGTTGCTCCTTAGAAGAGGGCTCATTCACCTGTTATACCACCTCCAGATTCAGAACATTTGAGGGATCTGGTCTGTACATACTCATAGGAAATAAAAGGAACACATAATGAACTTCAGCCACATTTAGGGTAAGTTCTAGCTTATATTCTACGACTCCTATGTGATCAAGGACCCCAATGGTATCAATGTACCTTTGGACAAGCATTCCATTTTGTCAAAACTGTATGACTCTCTTCCAAGTGATATTCGAAGGAAACAAATTTCTCCCACATTGAACTCCAAGTCCCTTCGACGATTGTCAGCATAGATCATTTATCATCTCTGAGAATATTTTATAAAAATTTTTATAGCTTGAACCTTATCTGCCATCTATTTCCAAAGGTTTGGTCCATGTATCTTTCGTTCCCCAACTTCATCATAATAATTATTTGATCTACATTTCATCACATAAAAAGATTCATATAGACCCAATTCCAATACTTGAGTGAACGTTTTTGTTGTATGAGAACTCATCTAGTGTGATATGTTGATCTCATCCACCATTAAACTCCATCAAGAAGACTCTTATAATTTCTTTGAATGTCTGAATAGTCCTTCCAGATTATCAATCAGTTTGGGGGTGATAGGCAATACTGAAATTAAATTTAGTATTAAAAGAATCTTGATGAATTTTCTAGAATTTATATGTGATCCTTTAATCATGGTTAGAAACGGTCAAAATAGGAACCCCATGAAACCTCACTACATCCTTTACATATATCATAGAAATTTTATCCAGTGACATTTATTCCCAAATAGTGATAGAGATGGCAGTCTTGGTGAGTCGATCCACCAAAACCCATATCACATTTTATCATTTTGATATCTTTAGGATACTAGTGACAAATTAAATGGTCATTTTCTCCCATTTCCACATGTTTATGGGAAATGGTTGCATAATCCCCATTTAATTTCATCAATCTTTTCTAACTTACTAACATTCCGATTACTTTGAGGTTTACTCAGTTATCTCATTATTCATGTTGTCCAACCTAAATTTCTCTTGAATATCAGGGTACATCTCATTTCATAGATGATGGATGGAGAAAGATGATTTATATGCATTATCCAGAAGCTACTTCTTTATTCAGGTGATGAAGGCACACAAATACTAGTTCCAAATCAAATCATACAGGATGTGGAACTTAGGTATATTCCCATCATTTATATCTTTCACCTTCTGTTGAAGATTTAAATATTCCCTTTGTGCCTCCTTGATCTTCTCTTCGATAGAAGGCTTTGTGATGATTTCGGAAAGGTGGGATTTATTCCCTACTGTTATGATTTCCAAATCCATCCTTTTCTTATCAAAGAAGACAAGGTCTTTCTTAGTCTATTTCATGGATAGTTTAGCAAGTTATTTTCTGCTAAGAACATCAGATACCTTATTTTCCATTCCAGGTTGGTAATGAATAGAGAAATTGTAGTATTGATTATCATTAATCACATTTATTGATGTGTGTTGATATCCTTATATTTCAATATAGAAATTATATTCTTGTAATTAGTGTATATATCAAACTTTTCACCATTGAGGTAGTGCCTCCATATATTTGGAGAAAATATCACAGCTTATCACTCCAGATCATGCATCATGTAGATCTTCTAATGGATATTTAGCTGTCGTTAGGGATAGGGTATCAATTTATCATTATGAATGATTATTAAAAAAATAATTTCTTTTAAAATCATTATATTTGAAAAACCCTACCCACTTGTTAGTAGTGTGAGTATTGTCACAATGATTGCCCTCTTTTTGAGACACTTTTACCATTGCTTAAATTCATATATATAGACATACATTACCCCTTTCTATGTAAACATAATTATCGTGCTACAAAATCATGATATATTCCACTCAAAATATTGGTAGTACCTAGATAATCCAAGAAAACTACATATTTTCATGATACTAGTGGGCTTGGTCCATTCCATGAGTTGCTTTTTTAAGGGTCTATTGAAGATCCCTCACTTGTGATTCTATTCCCCAAGAAAGTAACCTTCCACATCCAAAAGTCATACATACTAAACTTAGAATCAATTTTATCCTTCCTTAATGTTCCCAGCACAATCCTTATATAATCTTCATGTTCCTATTTACACTTGGAGTAGATGAGAAAATCATCAATAGAGACTACCAGAAATTTTTTAAGATGTTCTATAAAGACTATATTCATAAAATCAATGAATATTTTAGGGGTATTAGTATGTATAAAATGGATCATTATGAACTCATGGTTTTCATACCTTATATGGAAGGCTGTATTATGAATATCAACCTTCTTCACCTTCATTTAATGATATCCATAATGATGATTCACCTATGAGAAAAAATAGACTCCTCAATGTTGATCAAAAAGGTCATCAAACAATGGTATAGGATACTTTCTCTTTGTTGTGATCTTGTTGAACTCTCAATAATTGATACACACCTGCATTGATCCATTATTCTTCTTAACAAAGAGAACGGATGCACCCCAAGGTGATGCACTAGGGAATACGAACCCTTTTTCCAAATTCTCTTGCAGTTGATTCATTAACTCCTACAATTTGATCATTCAATCTTATTGGGGATTTTTGTGATATGAGTTGAACTGGGTATAATTTTTATTAATAACTATACAATACAATCTGGTAGAAGTATATTTATCTCTTAGAAAAATATATCAATATATTCCCACATAATGGGAATTCCCTTAATGTTGGTACTTTGCTTCAACTCATCCATTTGTGAACGGTTTCCTTGATCACAACGTATCATCACCTACACTAATGCGGGAATTTTGAAAGGAGGTTTTTGATCTTCCTATTATTTTAATAGGAGCATGGGATGGTTTAGAATATATAAAGATATTTATTTTTTTTCTTCAATCAATGTGTTCCCTATATAACAATATCCAATCCATGTCTAGTATTACATCAAATTAAACCAAGGTAAGGATTATGAGATTCTCTAGAAGAATATTTCCATAGACGCTAACAAGAGAAGAGTTCAATACTTAGGTTCCATTGATTCCACTATTAGGTTCTTTTATGGATAACTCTTCATCAAGGTATTGTGGTTATGATCTAAAAGTTCTAGAAAAAATATAAAATATAAACGGATGTATAAAACTAGAATCAAATATAACTCTTTCTATTCTTTAGTGAATAGTAAGTGTACCTTGCACGACTTCATTATCATACTCTACCATAGTATTGGTGATGGTATAATCTTTCCACTTCTATTTAGACAAATCCATTTCTTTCATTTTCTAAAAAGCTGATTTAAGGATTACCAGTAACTGTACAGACAAAAGTGGTACCCAACATCACCACACATTTCAAAATTCAAAATTCAAAATTTCCCAGAATTCAAATTTCGAGCGTAAACTTGACAAAACCCATTACACACGTCTGCCTCACATCACAACCGCATCGAGCCATGATCCTTTCTCACGTCTCCAATTAGAGTAGGTCACTAGTGAGAACAGAATTGACATCTTCGCCAGTCAGTCATCATCACGTCGACAACTCACCCCAATCATCATCTTCATTGCTAGAAACTGGAACACACAGATGACGTCCTCATCCTTGATGCCCACCCCCACAACACCACTAAACACCAACATCCACACCATCCCCATCCGATAGACAATCATACCACAAATTGTAGCCATCAAACTCAAGGATGAACAAGACCAACAACCATAGATGCAAACAACTCCACTAAAAACATTAAGGAATAAAAACCTCATAAAATCTGGCGAACCAAAATCAATCCCCATAATCATTGCTGAATCCAAAACAAAATTTTACAATCCACAAAGAGAACAAGTACCAAATTCATCCACAAAGGCGAAAACCGAAGGAATGATGAAACTGGATAGATCCACCACAGGACGTGCTGCTAGGCAATAAAGAACAACCATCAATTTCAACACATACCTTCCTTCAGGACCGACATTACACTGAGATGGATTGAGACAGACCCAAACGGTATCAAAACCTCATGCCTCAATGGACACCGCACATCAAAAACCAGAAACATGATTAAAGCTGAAAACCATAAACCAAACCAAAAAAGAGGCCTCCCAAACATCAGATCTTGCTGAAAGGAGACCCGTAGGGGGCTATTGAACCAAACCATGCAGTCACCTTCAGAGCCGCACTAGAGGACCAAATTTCCCAAAATTCTCACTGACGACACGGAATGTGACGACACCCCCAAGCCACCGCATCTAAAACCCGCACCCTGGACCATCATTGTCCCACTAGGAAAACCCTATCCATATCTGAGGTTAGAGCGAGAAGAAGGTCAAGCACGATGTGGATCACTGAGGATGAGACAAGCCCATTCCACTAGAAGCAGCCATACCATGAATGTGATGAGAAAAAACGCCGAGGGAAGAAGATCCGGCCGGAGGAGGCGGAGGGGAGAAGGGAGGTGGTAGGGGAGAGAACAGGAGAATTGGAGCCCCTTACGGGCTCATTCGTTTGAGTGTCCTTCCTCATAAAATGAAGAATATAGAAAAAGTCTATTTATAATTTTGTGGATTCATATACTGATAACCCTTAAAGACCGATGGTTTGGTGCACTGAATTTCATAGTTCCCATGCTCCCTAATATTGAAACACTAAACAATGGGGAGTGAATTTCTTTCCTCTATCACATCTGTCATCTTCTTCATGTCTCATTTACATTCAGGATCATGGTGGCCTTCTCTCCCACATTAGTAGATGTAACGACCCAAAGTTTCATTATTGGAAATCCATCTTGATCATGTTAAATGTCTCTTTATGAAAAAAAATTATAAGATGTCAACTTCTTTGGTTTTATGTTAAGATTTGTGACTGTTACTTTTATAGTCGTTGAACAGTGATCACATGAGTAGTATAAATATAAGGCTTTAACGAGCCCAATTTTACTCAGACAAAGGAAGCGATGGCCTCATCCGGTATAATTGCACCATAAAAAGCCCATTTGTCAGAGCTCAGAAAAGATTTGGCATCTTTGGGCTTCGCCCTTGACCAAGCCCAAGCTGAGCTTCAATATGTCAAGCTCGAACGTGACTGTCTATGGTAGAAGTGGAGGTTTATTGAAATTACCACTCGATCGATGTTATCCGAGCCACCCAAGAGTCTGTCACCATCGCACACCTTACCCTTAGGTCATATGCGGCTATTTGAAGGGGTTATGTAACAAATAAGTAGTACTATGTTCATCTACATTATTTTTGTATATAATAATGAATATAATTTCTTGTCATTTTTGATACATTGTAAATTGTTTTTAAAGTACAAATGGTGTTTTTAGTTATTATTTAATAAAGAATTATAGTTTTATTAAATTAAGGGATTTTTTGAATTAAATAATATTTTAATAAAATATTATTATTAATATTAAATTAATTTTTATTAAATATAAATGATCTAATAATTTTATGAATGCAATTAAATTTTTTAATAAGGTTTGAAATCCATTTCTTTCAAAACCCGTGAATTTTTTATAAATGTCAGTTTTTATTTTAAAAGTGAAAATTCACATATTTAGGAAATTATTTAGATAAAATAAATATTATTTTTGTAATCAGGACGTCAAAATTATCCAATGGTAAATTTCTCATAATTTTCTGAGAGTCATATTTTTGGGTAAAAATTATATACCATTTAAATATAAAATGTGTTTTATGACATCATAATTACCCAATGGTGATGTAATAAAATGCCATAATCCTTATGTTCGGCCAATATATGTTCTATCATTAAAATAATGAGGTTTTGGGTTTGTTTGACTTACTTTTCAAAGCATTAATGAACCCCTCAAGACTTATTCAACATTTTTCCTTTTTAAATTATTTTCCATGGGAGTGTGACTCACCTCCACATAAGCAACCCTAATATTTTAATTTGTTCGGACCTTGGACTTATAAATTATTGTTTTCCTCTTTCCTTTTCCAAAAACCATGGGCAAAAACCATGGGATGGTTTGTGGTTTGGATTAATTTAATGTAAGGGGACCCAAACCTAAATAATAAAGAATTCCCTCAACTTTCCTATATAAACCCACCCAAGCTCTCACGTCCTCCTCACTAAAATCCCTTGTAGTTCATCCAACCTCTGACCTACTCTCTCTAGAATCCTCCCAAGATTCCCCAACCTCCATAGAAGCCTCTCACAAGCCTCTCTCTAGCCTTTGAGAGCACACTTCCAAGTAAGGGTTTTTTCTTTCTTTCTCATTTTTGTCAATTTTCATTAAGTTGTATGTCCATTTTAATTAAAAGTATGAATGATGGGGTATGGTTTCACACCTTCTCCATACTGTCCTCTTATTGTTTGAATGATGGGAGACCCCTTTATCTCTCATTAAATGCCTCTCATGTACACCCGTTACTATGCCGAAATTCTGAAAGGAACTTCTCTCTCCTCTTCTATATTCAAGCTATACATTTGTATCATGAATTTAAATTCCATTAATATTTTTGGGACATGTATCTATATGACCTCATTAATATCAATTACATGTAAATATGATGAGGAACACCTTTCTCTCTCATCAACCTTTTTTTGAATTCTTAAGTCAGGGTGTTACACTGCCGAAATCGAACCGATTTTCTAAGCAAATGTCATTGTGTAGTGAATACCATGCCCATTTCTCCATCAAGGGTATTCACCTTTATGAACATTTACATATTTATTGTAAAGTATCATGTATGAATTCTACATTCCTTTTTCGTGGAATAAATTATTATGTTTTATGAATCCATGTTTTATGATCCATGTGGCACACTTATGCATGAAATGAAATGTTTAAGAAGGGTGGGCCCTTATAGCTCTTCAATGCATTGGGTAAAGTATAGTATCATGATACATCATGTGCAATTAGTGTTGACTCATGATAATTCAAGTGCAACGAGGGTTTACTCATGCTTCATGTGTAATGAGGGTTTACTCATGCTCCATGTGCAATGAGCCTTGGCTCATGCTAATTCAATGTTAAGTGTTGTTTCCACATTTCCATGTTATTATTATCGTGCTTTATCATGCCTTTATGTTCATGTAGCTTTTATTCTCTATTGATATGCCTTTTTTATAACATTTATTGTACTCCGCATGTTATTTTATGTGTACTCCATTACTGGGCCTTATAGCTCACCCTTTTCTTATGCATGTCCTCAGGTTATCCCATGCAATGATAAGTACGAGGGAATGTAGTGGTCATGTAAAGGAAGTTTTCAATAAAGATGTTGTATTTAATGTTTTAAGTTTTTATGTAATGATCCTAAGCCCAAATACACTAAACCTCTCGATCTTCTTTGTTATATCAAGTGATGTTTTATGTAATGAATCGTGTTTAAGTTGTAATAAAAAGCAGGGTTGTCATAGTAGAACTTCCATATCCCTTTAATTAAGTTCCCAAGATGCATTCCCTTACATTTTAGGCATGTGTGTGGTTAATCCCTCTTTTAACCTAGGTCATTTGATCCACCAACTTGAAACTCTATCTATTATTTCTTATCTCCCTAACCATGGGACCATTTTATAAACTCTATATCTACTTTGTGGGATCATTGAATAACCCCTTCATAATTCCAAAATTCTTAAATTTCAAGATCCTTTAGAAGGTATGGTTTTATGAAACTGAAGAGCCTATATATTTTTATATCATTATTGATTTTAAAACTTAAGGTGTATCATGAGATACTTGTAATATTTTCCTCGTAAGAAGTTAAAGATTATCCATCCTTTATCCTAAGCTCTTGGAACTCTCCCTCCAACTTTTTTCAAATATTTTGAGGGAAATTATTGTTAAGAAATAACTTCTTAAATTCTTTCCACATCTTTTCTTCCATTTTATCCTTCATAATATTATTCCTTATCATTTCACACCATTTATTGGCCTATCCATCTAAATTCTAGAAGGTCGGTGTATCTTTTTACTTCTCATAGTAATAGTTAATAGGAAATGTATTATTTTTTGTGTTAACCCACTACTACTTAATAAGTGGATTAGATGATCCATTAAATTTCAGAGATCATTTCCGTATAAAGGATTCAACGGCTAGTTCATCTTATTTGGTGAAAGAGAACGTTCCACATTGCTTAGGTTATTCTTCATAGCATGAGAAAACTGGGTAATCATAAACATGATTTGTTAACTCTACCTCCCATTTCATTGGAAGTGTCATTCATGAAATCATTGCATTGTACATCACATGGGTTTTTGTCCTGGTTTCTCTAGGTTCCCACAATTTGATAAAATAGAAAAGGTTTGACCAAAAGTCAACTATTAATGAATAAATAATTTATTATTTTGTGTAATTAATTTTAAATTCATATCTTAGGGGTTCCCTAGTCTTGTCCTTTTCCATAAAATATTCTTTTATTACCAAATAATTTAGTGTTTATCTATCTTTAAAAATTAATATTTACTTTATTTATATATCCATCGTAATGGTTTGTAATAGTGTTTTTGATTAACTGAAGAATATAACCCCAGATTTTAAAACCAGGTATGTATTATGGACTATCATCTTGCACCAGTTCCTAATCAAGTCTATATCAATTTGGTTTCTTTGTGGTTGTTACCCCACAATATATCTATTCCAGAACCACATCTACTTGTAGTATTCAGAAAATGGTTTCAATAATCAGAAGCCACATATTCTTATACTTTTCCAAAACAAATGACCATTAGCTATACATATACTTATCCTTAGGAATTTCCATTGATATTTTTTAATCCTAATTCCTAAATTAACCAACCAGCACTTTGATACCAACTATTGTGACCTAAATTTTTCATTACATAGCTATTACATCAGTTTTAAGATAAAAACAAAAAAGCGATACAATCCAGATACAAAGGTTTAGTATATTGGGTTAATTATTCTAAAACATAATTCTTACATAATAAAACATAAATATTATTTAATTTCATCTTATATATCCTTTTATTGGCCCTCACATTCTTTTTAGTACAACTAATCACATTAGGATATACATCATTGAAATGGGTGAGCTAAAAGCCTAGTAGTTGGAGGTATAACATTAGATGATTATAGGATATGTATAAAATTTATATGGTTGAGCATAATAATATCATAATATTGATAACCATGAGGGAAACATTTAGTAAAGGCATGGAATGTGGAAAATGGATAAATTGAAACATCATGTCATAGTTGACAAGTACCACACATAGTTATGAACAAAGCTGGCATCATGTACACAGATAACATATATACATAAATCATAAAATCATTATTCTTCACAAATCAAGAATCACGTTTAAACATATTTCACATAATCACATGAGATACATCACATTACCCAATTCATTTAATGGATATATAATTATAGGACCACCCATCACATCACAAATGATCATAATCATGCATACCATATAGATAATATAACAATCATAGTTATAAAATGACTCCAAGGATGAGAATGGGTTTCATAAGGAATTCATAAATCATAATTTCCTGAATAGAAATTTTGGTTCACCAATTAATAAGGTAAATTATAAATCTATGTAAAACATCATTATTTATCAGTAGAAATGAAGGGCTTCAAGAGAAATAAAAATGTGATTTTTTGGAAAATAATGTCTCTTTGAAAAAAAGTATTCTATTAGAAAACACTTTGACATGGAAGTGAAATTAATATTATTTAAATAAAATGGTAAAGAACATTTTAATTACATAATATGAACATTGATACTCTGGAATAGAGGATAACCTAATGAAAGTAATTAGGTTCGAGATTCCCCTTCCCTTAAATCCATCATTTTTTTTTCTGTTTTATGTCTCCCAAATAATGAACATAGGATTATTAAAAAAGTGTCCCAAAAGTTAATTGTATTCATTCGATCCAATATTCATCCATTATAATTATTTTATTCCCTTAATAAAACCTTTTGTTAAATTTGATGTTTTTTGATATCATGTTTATATTAAATTTTCCAGTTTCGTTTTGATTTCACTTTTTTCATTCAAAGTCATTTATACATAAGTATAATTAACTCTATAATATTAGAATACATGTAATTTTATATGTATATATTATATATAATTCATACTATCCCTCTGTGAAGGTGGTTATAAGAATTGACTTGGCAATGTCTCTATAGGTGGTTAACCGACCGTTGGTGGGACATTGTTGAAAGAGCGGGAAAGATAATTTTGAAATTTATATGTATTAACAATGATTCATAATGTTGGTTACCATAATTAATATAATGTGAAATTACCGCATAATAAGTACTATAAGTTTTTTAAGGGGTGTAAAAATAGAAAGAGAAGAAGAAAAAAAGAGAGGAGCTAATTGAAACTTACATAATCCTCGATGTAGCTTCTCTTGTCCAACACTAAAACTCCCTTGATGTTTGAAATTGGGTTAATCCAAGACGTACCATAGGATTATAAGTTGATTAGTATGAAGGATTTTGGAAGAGTCTTGGATTTCTAAAATTGGGGATGATTTTTTTTAGGGTAGGGAGTGGGGTATTTTATACTTGAGGAGAGGTGTATTTTTTTAATATAATATTAAATAAAATATATTTCAGATGTCAAAAATTGTAATAGTGATTTTTTGATAATATAAATCATATATAAATATAATATATTGGTTTTTTATGTCTTCAAAAATCTTTATTATTATAATTAATTAATCTTATAAATATTTAATGTGGAAAGAAAGAAAATTTGTTAATTTAAGGGAGCACTATTGACTTTAGGTTTTGTAAAATTATTTTTGGGTTTGGAATTTATGCTTATTTTATTTTAAAAAATCATTTATGAAATTAAATATGTCATGTCTTAAAATCAATTATATAAAATATTATTCCATTTTAAATCATGAATGATGTAATTTAAGATACATTGGTTATGTGAAAAGCTGTATTTTTACTATTCATCTGAAAATTTAATTATTTTAGAAAAATACCAAGAAACCCATTAAAATTTATGATATGATGATTTAAAAAATGATATGAATTTTATCAAAATACATTTATAACATATTTAATTTTATATTTAATATATAAAATATGTTATATATGAAATACTTTAAAATACAGTTTTAAAATGTGTTTATATTTTCTTTGTGCTTTTTAATAATGATATTTATTTTTTTAGAACTATAATATTTTTATTTATAGAAATTATTCATGGTAAATAATATTTATATCACAATATATTTTTTTGATGTAAAACCACTTTTCCAATGATCAGATTACCATTCCCAATGGTTAGATTACTATTCCCAGTGGTCATGTTACTATTCCGATGGTCACATTTCTATTCCAACGGTCACATTACCTCTTATATATAAAACATAATTATTTCACTAAATATTCACTAAAATTCCTAACATGGTTATATATTTTAATAATCTAATAATTTTATTGCTTTACTAATATTTTTATTCTTTTTTTGTAGTGTTGGTTGTGGGGTGATGATTCTAGCTGATTGAAGTAAAATATATTTTATAATTTTTTCTTTTATATAATATATTTTTATACAATTATAAGGATTAAAATTTTAATTGGTTTAATAGTATTCTAATGTATTGATATTTATTAATTAGATAAAGTTTTTGTTAGTTTCTCTATATTTTTTATATATATAATATTATATAATATAATACAACACATTATTATTTAAGAAAATAATATTACTAATAAACATGGGTCATTTAATATAAAGTTAATTTTTGAAATTTTTATTAAATATTATGTATTGTTTATAATTTTCCATTATAGAAGCAATTTCTTTTATTTATTTAACAAGTGACTTATCCAAATTCATGTGAGAATCTTGGGCATGTCAAGAATAGATACAAAAACATATTGAACAATTTATCATGATATAGATGTGAGTAAGCAGGTAATTTGAAAATAAACAAAGGTTAATTTTGAAATTTATTCATTTATTTTTTATGATTGTATTTTTTTTTAAATTTTAGTTATTAAATAATTACCTTAAAATAGTTCTCATGACTGACAAAGTGTGTGCGTAATAAGTAGAAAAATCATGTAAATTATGATGAAAATCTACAATTTATTTTTATTTAGTCGGTTAGAGAGTTCAAAAAAATTTATATATAAATATAACATGTTATATATTTTTTAAAGTTATATGTTATGATTCCTTTGGTTATATGTTGTTCTCAAATTCAAATTAAATACATAGTTGCCATAATAACATTAACGATATTTTATAATAAAAATATTTTATTAATTTATTTAAAATTAATTAAAAGGATAAAATTCTGTAACATGATAAATATATGGATGAAAATATCAACCATGGTAAATTTATAGGTCTTTTTTCTTTTATGGTTTCATCCATGACCCCTAAACGGTAGATACTATAATATTGAGGTTATTGTCAAAAAGGCTACAGTGAGGTTAAAACAAAAATATAAGGGTGAAAACATAACTAAAACATGTCTAATTTTTCATAGAGGATATTATTTCAGCTCATAATCATCTTATATTATAATTATATTAGTTTTTATTCTTTTTAACATGAAAACTATTTTATAGAAATTTAATACTTTAAAAAATCCAAGAATTGTCTTACTTTCACTTATAAAAGGATGTCCCTTCTCTATTTTATGTACACCACATTAAGAAACCTAGATCAAAATTACCTTGAAATATTGATTTATAAAATTCCCTATACATGAATTATATGTTATTATTCTCTTAAAATACCATTCCTATGTCCTTAATGAGGGATTTAAGGGAAGTCTACTGAAGAAGAGGTAATCGTCTTTACTAACTCTTTGGTGTTTATTAATTCATACACCTTATAAAAAAATTTCCATACTAAAATAATAATTAAATTACAATAAAATAACTTATATGATATATTTATTATATAAAAACCCTATTCCATCTATTTTTTTCCTATGAAAGGTGAAAATATCGCTTGTACATATGTAATACTTACCCTCTCCACATAGCGGTGTCATATGTTTTTCATCACCAATATATGTGGAATATTATAAAGATATAACTAATGAATATATACTATATTTATGATATAGTTATGAATTTTAAATTATTTTATCATATCTAGCTTCTTACCATATAATCTGTTGTAAAACAATAACATCGCTTGTGCATATGTGAGGACTACCACCTCCACGAAGCGATATGATCTGTTTTTTGTTTATGATTTACATGGATGGTAATAAAGATATATTTAATCATAATATATGATATATATGATATAAAAATGTTCAATTAAATGTGAATTACTATATAACAATCTTTTTTCCATCTGGTGAAAAGTGAAAACATCATTCGTGCATTCTTATGTCTCATTGTCTCTATGAACAGGGTAATACATTTATCTATATTTTTCTTCAATTGATGGCTATAAATATCTATATCTTGAATATATATTATATTAATATCACGAAAATAATTTTATATATTATTTAACCATAATAAATGTACAATGATTGTAACTAAATAATGAAAAATCTCATGAAAATTGAAGAAGTTAACAACTGAAACAATGATAATAATAAAATATTTTTAACACTCAGGTGACAAAATATTATAAATTGATCATATATTATATTATATATATTTATATTTTTTGTTATGTATGTATAAAAAACATAAATTTATTATACGGGTGGTCAATAGCACTTACAATGATGGGCTAATGTGAGGTAAGGGGTTTCTTAACACAAATTTCATTCATTGGGTTATACTTTTACGTTATTGGATATGTTTTTCCATGATTATGTGTGAAATTTCCTATTATATTATAATTTATTATTTAAAATTATTATTTTTGGTTTATATTTCTTACATTTAATGACTTAATTCTTAATTATCACTCCAATGATATGGTCTTTTTAAGGGAATTCATCTCAATTTACACTCCTTTGAAACATATTTGGTATTGTGAAGCTATTTAATTTTATGTGGAGTATATACTTTTCCTTTAATATATTTAACAAGAATAAATATTTATTCTTGATAAATTATATATCAATTTATGTTTTCTATTTCTAGAGTCCATAATTTAAAATTTACCCAAGTGGTAATAATTTTTTTATAACCTCATTTTTTGATATTTCTATAATCTTCACTAAACTAATATTATATGTTATCATAAAATTAATCTATTTTATTATCCTCTAGATATTTAATGAGTTTCCATTTTCTCATCCAACTTTTCCTCTTTTTTACACTTTAATAATGAATGGAAATTTTTAAAATAGACGTCGATCTTATTTCTCTTTTGATCAAGTATATTTTTCTTCAATGTCCGATTTTTTCAAAAAAATATTAAAAAAGTAAATTTAATTTAATGAAATGCTTTATTAAGTAAAATTTATATTATAAATGTATTTTTAAATTAATTTAATGAAATAATTATATGTTTTTAAAAAAAGATATTCTCAACCCTCTTTACAAATGACAAATGTTTTTTCAATATGTATGATTTTAGAGTATTTTTTCAGTATTATAACTGTTTTATGCTGTTTATAATCCATTAAAACATTTCTATAGTTTTGAAAATAAAACTCCTTAATGAAATATTATTTTATTATTTTTCTTCTATTTTCTAAAACAAATGATTTTTCTACAAAACAGATATTTCTAATGAATAGAAAGTCATATTTTATTAATTTTTTGTTCATTAACATTCTCTTGAAACATTCACTTTATTATGATAATTTTCGGTAGATATTAAATATCTATTAAACATCCATATTAATTTTATCATGGATATTATTATTTATTAAGCTATATATCATTTCTAAATACACTGTTCGACTTTGAATGTTATCTGACTGACTGGAGAAATAATGAAATATTGTATTCCTTATTCAACACAAAAATTTATTATTAGGGAATAATTTTCATGAATAAAATTTATAATTAAATATATGAAAAGTGAATTGGACAATCAGTGATGAGTGGGGCCTAGTAATAGATACCCCTATGGTCCATCAAAATGTCTCTTCAGACAACTACCTAGCTGGAATTACTAAATGAGTTTTTGGTGTATAAATACCCAACAATTAATATTTCGTGGAGAGTGGTATTAATAATATTGATATCATGATTTATAAGATAAGTACATATAATATTAATTATTTCCATTATTTAAATTTTAGTTATTATTATCTATGAGATTACTTTGTTAAAATTATCCATCGATACATTTTGGGATCATGTTAATGATTAAATAAAATTTTTTGTCAGTTATTTAAATTTCCATATTGATTATTCCTTATTTAGTCATGATATATTTCATTTTATGTAACCCTTAATGGGAATATAAGCTCACCCTTTATTTTTCTTCCATTCATTATGATATGAAGAAGGAATATTTGAGTGAATTCAATGATTCATTATATTTACTTTCACTATGTTTTATATGTCATAACCAATGTAATGTGGGATGAATGGATTTATATTATTTAACTATAAAATAAAAATATTTTCTCCCATTTTTGTGATCAATTCTATATAATATAAATTTATGAAAGAATAAACTGGATTTTAGATACTAGAGTTGGAGTTCTACATGGATATTCTTGGGATGATATACTTCTTCATATACTTATTTTTAAAAAATGCACATTTTTATCACCTTTTATTATCTTTTAAATCATTGTTATCTATATCTAGAAATTCGTTTTATGTTTTCTTATAGTATCCATTCCAAAAAAATTTGTGTTTTAAATATCTTAAGTAGTCATTCAATTTTACATTACCAAACCCAGAAGAGTGGATGGAAGGAATAAGTATGTTTCTAGAAGGATGTTGTAAGTGTGGTTATCAGAAGGATAGTTTAAGAAAGTCTTTATAATTTTTCTTTTACATAAATTTTTTAATAGTTTATTTATTTCTATTAATTTATATTAGAACATTTATAGAATTTATGAACAAATATTATTACTGTAAGCATCATAATTGTTGATCCATCAGAAGGACTGGGGATTATGTTTTCATAGTCACAACCGACAATGATATTTATTGAATCCAACAATTTTATTTTGTTACATATTCATCTATAAATAGGTTTCCAAGATCAAGGGAAGAAATAATTGTAAATCTACCTAAATCTATATAAAATTTAATATTATCAATAGTTTGATGGATGATATCTCTTTTGTAATTTTTTTATAAGAAAACATTTCTCAGAGTATACCTGTGAGATTTTTTTCTTATAAATACTTTGATATGTTCTTTTGAAATTGTAGTTCATATAAGGATTTTTGAGGGATACAAGGGATATGGGAATATAAATTTATTCAAATTAGTTTTGATCAAGGGATTCTAGAATAATGATAGATCGAAAAACAATCATGTTGATTAAGGGATTCTGAGGTACTTTAAGAAAAACCTTATGATTCGTTTTTAATTAGAGATGCTTAAATTTTGGTCTCCATATTTCCTTATCGATTTTTCTGAAATTTAATACCTCATATATTTGATTTATTTAATGTTCTATTATATTATTTTATAAAATTGAATAATTTTTTTCTTATTAAAAACTCTTATTTCAAAATATGAAGAAAAATACATCTATATGTAAAGTGAATATATATATAATATTTTTTGTAACACTAGAAAAATAATTAAAATTATTTAATTTTAGAATCAATCATGTGAGGAAAGTGAGGTGGAATTCTTCAGTATCAAGTGTAGCTATTGTTGCTTCATAAGTAACTAGAAAATCCACCTCACTTCTAGAAGATATTCTAAATATTTTTGCTTCTAATATTTGGATATGAATGTGAACAGCAAAAGCTATATCTATTAACAAAATTTATGAAATTTAACAAATAAATTCAATAAAAACAAACTAAAAGATTCCCCTTTATTATTAACTTATCTAAAGGTATTCTTTTAGTGGCCCTTATTACCATAGGAAAAACTCTTTCCATATTCTTTCATAGCCTACCTCATGATCTTCCGCCTTTTTTTCAAATTTTGAAAGGAATATTTAGTCTAGGAGTTAATCATAAGTATTTCCACCTTGTCCTTACTCTTCTTCGCCAAAAGGACTTGAGATTTTTCATTTATCATGTCCTTATATGAATAAGAATCAGGAGATCTGGTAGTGTCTTTATTAAATATTTCACACTAAAATTCACTATAAAACTAGAGAAGGTTTAAGGAAGTGAGGTTATATTGACGTCTAAATATAATTCATTGGTATATTGAAACCTAGAGTATCTATATAACAAAAATATATAATAATATTAACCACATGATTTCTAGTGGGTGCACCATATCTAAAATTTCTTGTAAAGAGTTTCTAGGAGATAGCATACCTCTCATGTCTTTTATTTTACTGATTAAGATCATCTAGATGAGATACCATATTATATACATCTATTTCATCAGGATTCCTCTATATCACACTAGTAATTCATGATAACATGACACATTTTACATCCAATGCATCATCTACATTTTTATAGAAGACATTATGATCCTTTTCACCAGACTCCTTACAATTATCTTTAAAAACTAAGCACTCCACTATCTAAAAACTCCTCTCTTGGAATTGGAATCCATGTACCACTTCTCACTATTAATGTCATTCAAGAGATTTTATTTCTCCAATTACAATCACATGGATAACAAAGTAGTAAAATTACATTACTTTTTTAAACAAATAATGAAATCATTTTTTATTATATTATCTTGATTGTCAAGTGTGATGAAATAAATTTTATTTTATCAATATTCTAAAAAATTATCAAATCCCAATATCCCTATCCATTGGATTTGGTATATCCAATCATGAGGATATTATAGTAGAAATGATCAATATTTCCATTATCATAACCTATACTTTGATCTTTTAATGTAATGGAGGGTATTTAGGTAGGTGGTATTTCTAGCAACACTAACTTGTAGTTCCTTAATTTGTTGATTAAACTCTCCAATCCTAAAATCCTAGACTCATATTTCTTTAAAAAAATGAATCTAAATAGCGTTAAATAGACATTGATCATTGTAATTACTACCAATTTGTATAATTCAATCTGTTATATTTATTAAGACTCCCTAAAAATTGAAAACATTCCTCGAATTTAGACAAACCAACATTTAACAATTATTGAATCTTTACTTAGAAAATCAAAGATTAATCTGACTTAATACTTCCCTAGAAATGTTTTTCATATTATAAATAAATTTGTTTTATTTTATTTATTTACATTTTTAGTATTATTATGATGATTTTATATAATTAATTAACTATGTATTATAAAACAATTTTCCTATAATCACTATATTTTGTTCAATATTGTTTTCATGTTAATTCATTTACATTATGTGATCGCATATAAACATAAAATAAACATTACAACCCATAAAAAAGTAACTAACCACGTAATAGATAAAATAAAATATACATGTTTCATGATCATGCATCTTTAACTACTTATTAGTTTATTGAGTGGACAAAAAAACAACTCATGACCCTAGGGTAATATTTCCTTGAACAAGATTTGGTTTGCATTCCACCATTCCACCTTTAACATCTCTATCACATTTGTTAGTTTCACAACAGCTCAGTCTAGAACTGTCAACTCTCAAATAGGAAATCTTTCCTTTACATGCATTTACTCACACATAGGTGAGGGTAACCTAGGCTTTGGTGTTATACAAATGAAACATTGTACATGAAATCTCATACATAATAAAGAGGAAAGTATGATACACATATCATTATTTTTAATTTAATAATAAATCAATCACAAAACCCATGAAATAAATACAAAAAATAATCACAATCCATACACATACATAGGTAGGTAAATCTCATGATCATCAACACATGCAATTCCTTCTTCTAGAATTAATTTTAATTTGTTCTATATTAAGAGAAAATTCTCAAATTAATAAATTATTTGTACAGTTAATCAATTAATTAATTTTTATTATTTCATAATAAAAATAATCCTTTAGATTCCCATAAATAGAAATTTTAAATAAATTAAATAATTAATTTAATTTAAAGTTAATTATTTACATTGTCCAGGATTGAGGCGATACTGTTTGTAAACTTTTGCTTCATTTTAAACACATTTATAAAGATTAAATATTACTTGGTGTGTATTATCACTTGACATGACATGTGACCAAAGTTATGTATGGCCCTTGTTGTTTATAGTGTACTTACATGACATGTATACCTACATGATGTTTTGTAATATACATTACATGTTGTTCTTTGAGTCAATCTATGTAGTATGTGTGATGTGTATGACTGCACAGAACGCATTAAATATACACAACATGTATTGCTAGAAATTCATGTGAAGTACATGAGTTGTATGAAAACCAAACTCACCTTTTATCCAAAGAAAATTGTGAAACAAATAATTAATAAATCATTTAATATCCTATAAAACCCTTCAAAATCACTTATTATGTAAATAATTGGTATAACAAAATCATAAGGAATGTATATCTAGTTTCACACCATGCGGTTTGATTTTGATTCTATTAATTATTTCTCTCTAGGTGTAAAATCACATGACCTTCCAATATTGGTAAGTGACTTGAGTGGGTTTTCCTAAATTACACAGAGTATACAACAAGCTATACAATGTTATATTCATTATTGGCCACTTGCATAACACAAAAAGTGACTCAATGTGTATCATGCACATTTTTTTACTTGTTACATGGTGTATACGGTCTAATAAACATCATGTATTTCAAATAATTATGTTTCAATCAATCAATATCAAATATGTAGGGTGTATTAATTATATTATGTAACACTTTGATCACATAGATTTTGTGCTTCCTATAAGGTCAAACTGTGTGGATTTTACAACCTGTATTTCAAGTACACACTATGTACCCCTATCACACCACATCCAAATGGAAATAAATGAACATTTTTTAATTATTCCACATAATAAACCCCCAACAAATGTGTTTCTTTTTTCATAACTAAGCTCGGTGTTATTGATTATGGCTACAAATTTGTACTATTCAGTTATATGTTAGGTTTTTATGTCATTTGGAAAGAATAATCAGTAGCATTAGATGGAGCATTCGAGTATTCTTCATCTATTACTATCCTATTCTGATTCGTATGAATCTAAATGATCAGGTTATCTAAATTTTAGAATATAGAAAAAAACGGGAAATTAAATCTTGCTATTAATACCAAAATTTGATCAAAAATAACCAATAATTAGATGTAAATATTAGATCACTCTGATGGAAGATTAAGGTTTTGGGGATTAGTGTAAATTATTGATCTCTTACATATAACACCCCATGATTTTGAAAATAAATTTAACATTGAATGCATGAAACACTGAGTCTCTACAAAATACCATTTTTTATAACCTAGCCCATAAGCATAGTTTTTCCACCTCTTTGATTTGAATTTCAAAAAAAAATGACATACATGGTTGCATTCAGTATGATATTTAGAGTCTGATAATAAAAATTTAATTTTTGGATAATATTAAATTATCCTTATGAAAATTAATTTACCCTTATGAATATTAATGCACCCTTATGAATATTAACATGACCCTTATGAATAGTAATATACCCTTTTGAATAATAAATTTATTAGTAATGTACCTTTATGAATTGTTACCTCACATAGGTAAGTAGAAAAATAATTTAGGCAACATATAAATGAGAGCGAATATTTAAAAAATTATTAATTAAGTATTGGTATTTTTAAGAGCAATAAACAATAAATTACAATTTTATAAGTATTTGATTGATATAAAAGATAATTAATTTTCATAAAATGTATTCATGAATCAATATTTTGTTTTTATATGATTATAAGTTATGTTTATGAGACCCAAGTTATTTTTTCTAAGTGTCTTAAAATTAGTTATAGTATTAAAATTTGTATTCTATGGTGCCTTACCTTCTATTTATAATGGAAGATTTCCTTGCTTAAAAAGGATATTAACTTTCCATTTTCCAAAAACTAATCCTATAATCTTTATAATTTCCTTAGCATATAATATTTTCATCTATATACCACTCAATTGACTTAAATAGTCATTCGATAACTTTATAGAATATACTTTTCTAACATGTATTGCACCTTCTAATGCTCTAATCAGGTACAAAGTTCCATCCATAGCTCATTTGGCCACCACCATGGAACCACATGTATATTTATATACCACATAAACAAATGTCTTATAGAAATTCACATTATTTAAATATCTAACAGAAATTATGATCTCTTATAATCCTTGTAAATGCAACACTCCATTCAACTCCAGTGAGCCTATGTTCCTTGTCCAGATAGAGAAATCACCCATTTATACAATATTGAGTGCATTATCATATGAAATATATACCCTAAAAAATTAATATGTATAATTATTTATACTTCATCTATTGAAATTGATTGAAATGAAGCTCTAGATTTTGGCACCCAAGACACAAGTGAACTAGAAGAACATAGTAAAATACCACTCATATCTTTCGAGGTAGTATTTTCACATCTACTTAAGTTATAATATCTTCTCTATTTTAAAATTTATTCATTACAATATTTATTTCTGTGACCTTTCTTCCAATAATTCCAACACACGGGAGCACCTTCTTCCAATATACTATTACTCCAATTTATTTTTCTTTCATTATTATGTATTATCCATGTTGTAGAATGTACCCTACATTCCACACTATATGAATTTATAGTAGATGACTCTATCTATTTAAAATGAATTTACCCATTCATAACAATATCACTAACATACATAAATTCCAATCCCTCCTTACCACAAAAAAATATGTCATTGTAGTAACTATAAAAATAAAAGAATTTGATACTTTTAAAAGTAGATGTAGACCCCACTTCCGAACTATAATGTTCATAATAACTTATTCTAGCTAACACCAAAAGATTTTGAATTCATTGATTTGATTAATTTTTGGATTATCATCTGACATCCTCATGTGGAATGGACTCTACAAGTGGACTAATTTGTTCATTGTTGTCAGCTTCTCGTATATATCAATGATAATATTCATATGTTGTGAAGCAGTATTCACCTCCCAGATATTATAATCCAAATTACAATCATCAACCATCCAGATCATGCTGTGTTATTTCTTATCCTACATTTCCTATTATTCCTTATTCATCACTTCCAACTTGGAACCCCTTAATATAATTTCAATAACCCTATTTAGTACACAATACTTTACCTAAATCATCTAATATCATAAATCCTACATTTCAAATTTCTCCACTTGTACTTTACCCATCTCTAATTCCATTAGTTCTGAAGATAGTGAACTAATACTAATTTTTTAAAATATTAGTGGGATTTAGAACTACTTATCAAAATTATTGTATAAGTAAAAGAGAATAATGATGCTTCTAAAATGAGTTCTAAATCACCTTAACCAGGTTTTGGTCATCTGAATCACTATAACCAAATATTTCATTATACTTATTAAGTATGATGAAAATAATGATAAAACGATTGGATGTTATTCTTCCAATATATACAATGCAGGAAATAAAAGAACCAGAATGAACTTGTGAACTCAATATACCAAAACATGTAAGACTACATCACCAATAGAAATTTGGTAATTGAAAACACATATATGAACTTCTAAAATAGAATGATTGAAATAAATAAATAAATAAATAATAACATACGTATTTACATGGTTATTACATGAGCCTTAATCCACTATGGGAATATTTTAATCAATTTTATTAAATAATTGGAAGAGTATTATAATTCACAAGTGTATCAAACAAATGCTCCACCCTACAAGTTATAGTAAAATCCATCTAGGACAACCAGTAACCACCACCCTTTGATCTTCATGGGGGGAATGAGTCCACCTCATTATAATATTCATGGGTATCCATCCACATAAACAAATAATTCTCCTTCCTTAACCTCCACATCTAATTTACAGTGTATAATTATGAAACTCTCAGGAACATACCCTTATTTATTCTCCCATTATAGCAACCCTTCCAGGAAAAGAATCTTATGCAAGTCATTTGGTCCTATAAGCCCAACCTTCTCCCTATAAAATGGTATTTTATAGTCACTTATTTTCAAA
This sequence comes from Viscum album, assembly GCA_963277665.1. NCBI lineage: Eukaryota > Viridiplantae > Streptophyta > Magnoliopsida > Santalales > Viscaceae > Viscum > Viscum album. Next base: position 405,565,294 of record OY728128.1, on the reverse strand, counting down.
TTCAATAAACTAATCTATAGATTCCAGACTTCTAGAATTAGGTTGTTGTGTAATTAAACAAATGGGTTCAACTAGGAAATAAACCCAAGAAGTTTTGTCACATTGTAAGGTGTAAAAAAACACATGTCTCATATATTACCAAATAATGGATAGAGTTAAAAGTGGAATAAAAATATCAAACCATGATACAAACAACATCAAGACCAAGGGCCCAAAACAGAAAGTAAAAAATGTCAATCCAAAGTATAAGATCCATGTGACCATTCATCATGACTAAATTGTCCCATTGTGTATGGGATGAAAACCAAGAGAAGACAATGACTGACATCATTCACATATCATTACCTAAGTCCTAAAAAACTCATCTAAAAACACACAAAGTAAAATATAGGGTTTGGAAAAAATTCCCATTATGATTTCACTATATAATCTATAAAAAATAAAATACCATGAAAATGTTGACACTGGATTTAAAATAAAACCGTTTTATAAATAATTTTTAAATGGTAACCATTTTGTAAAAAAATCATTGGTTTTTCATAAAATCCTATTATATTTTAAAAAACATGGAATATAAAGAGTATTTGTGACAAAGAATGTAATTATAAGAAAAATCATCTATGCATACGCTATATGATAAGCAACTGAGAAACAGAACATGAAATATATCATCATGTGTAAACAAAATTATAAAAGACAGAGAATTTCATATGGGCTCTAACCTATTGGAATATGTACATGGACATAGAATAAAGTAATAAACCTAGAATCATGTGAATCAAACCAATATTGAATCATATCAAACAGTTTGATGTTACCAAACCTCAAGTGGTATAACACACGCTAAGAGTGGAAAGCCTATTTCCTGATGCAGCCAAGGTTCCCAATACGAAATTATTTTCAAAAACAGTTGAGAACAATTATAAAATTTTATAATAACATGTTCACAATGAATAATTACTTCTTCCATGATTGATAACCCATCATAGATTCAAAATCACCATAATTAAATTTCATCAACACATAGTGTTTCCAAAACCCATTTTAAATGAAACATCCTATAAGAACATGTAATTATTTACATAAAACAAATTTGATGTAAGATAGATAGATTTAATTAAATAAACCAATGGAATTTACAATAACTTCAAGTAATTATTAAGTTAGAACCTTTTTAAAGGGACACCTACCTCATGAATTGAGACAAATCTTAAAGAATTTATCTCCCAAATCTCGGAGTTTAATCTAATGAAAATTGGTCTTCAAGGCCTTTAAAAACCTATCTTGGGAACCTAAGGTTAAATAATGAGAATTAGAAGAATAACTAGTTTAGAAAGAAGTTTGGTTTTATACCTTATCTAGAAAATATAAGACCACAACATATAACCCCCATCCGTTACACTATCATTAGGTTTTTACCTAAGACTATAGTGCAACAAATTATGCTACACAATAGTCACACGGGATCAAACTGGCCACCAAAAACCATGGAATACTCCTCACACAGATCCTATTATCCTAGAATAAGACCACTCTATCTTTTTCATTCTTTTTCTCTTTTTTTTATATTTTTTTGAGTTGTGCTTAAGATAAATCTCAAATCCATCACCTAACATCATATGATCAAAATATCATCAGTCTGGAAAATGGTGATATTTGATCCTCCTAAGTAAAAAACATTTTTCATTTTCTAAAAATGTTTTTTTAGAAAATATTGAGGGTAAAGACCACTTTATTGAACAAAAACACATCTTTTACCACTAGTTAAAAGGGAACCTATTACAGAGAAGGGAAAAATCATAATAAAAAAATAATAGAGAAGTTCAAAATTGGGAAATAAGTTCAAAGAGTCAAATATCCAAGCAAGAACAAGTAAAAGCCTCATTTCCCCCCATTCCAGATAGTAAAAATGTTTTTTAGTAAGAGATTTGAGTAATTAATTAAAATTAAAAAGACATAGTCACTCTATAAATAACATTGGATAATCACCTAGAAAAGTATCCTCAATAAATTATATCTTGATATACCCTAGGAAATACCTCCCCGAAATTATTCTTTTGAATATCATTAAAAATATATACAGGATTCTAGGAATGGATAAGAAATTATTGTAACTTGGCTCACTCATAAAATGTATTTTCATAGATTCTACATGCTTAAAAAAGAATATATGGTGGGCCTTAGGATAAGGGCTAAAAAATATACCTCGATCATATTAAAATTGATTTTGTTCATTCATATATTTTATAAGATGTAAATCATGTTTCTGAAGACATCATACCTCAGTTTCACATGAAATATACTATTGAAATGATGGAAAATATTATCATTGAGGGTGTCTTGGGAATGATATGATTGGTTAGGAAAACTGATCCTAGAAAGGAATATGAATAATTAAATCAGTTAAAAAAATATCATATATTTATATCATAGTCAAATCTTAGGAAAATTTCTTTTATAATGATTGACATGCTCCTCAAATCATTATTTTTCAACTCCTAATCCACAATCCTATCCATACTAATTATTTTACCCATTTTTTCTAATTCAAATTTAATGACAAAGAAATATAAATTCATGTCATGGTAATTATCGTTTGTAGTTTATGTCTCCTAGTTATGTTAATTAAATAATGAATCAATTGAGGGACATAAAAATGGAAGTTAAAACTCTAATTAAATGTCATGAAAAATATAAATTGAAACACTTACTCCTCCTTTTAGTGTTGCATTAATTTTGGTTGTACATACTATTCTTATAATAGTTCCTAACGTGTACTTTTCTCATGACGTGTAATTTTCCTGTAAAATACTCTTGTGTCTACTACATCTTGTTTCCAGTTTGGGTTTGGATAGACCTACAAATTAAAAATAACCATGTGAAAGAATAGGGCATTATCAATGAATTTTGAAATATTTGAAGTTAGAGTGAGCACTCCTAAAAACCAACTAACGAGAAATGAAAAAAAAAACTTGGTTTGCCTCCCAAAAGTGTTTTTGTTTGAAATCATTGGATCAACCATACCTCTTATAGAATCATATCACATGAAAAATGATTGATAACTTTTTACCTAGTTTAGGTCTATTGATGGTCTCATTCATGTCATGTACATGAAGGTCATTCCCTATTCTTCCTTTCTAAATCAGCTAATTTTTTTGGATAGCGGTACTTTCTTAATCTCTACTGGACCAATCCACCATTTCTTACATAATCCTGATAAACTAAATATAATTTTATGTACCATCCCTTATTGTTTTTCTTTATCATAAGTAGTGGGGTAGGCTTCTCCTTCAGTGTTAGTTATCTTGGTACTTGTATTCTCTTTCTAATTTAGTTATGAATCCTTTTTCACAATAGACACTAACTCATTTACCTAATTACCATTACAGACACCATCAAATTAAATTGTATTATGTTCTCCAAACCAATTTTCCTCATTTACATCATTGTTATTCCTTTACTGGTGGATGTTGAAACTTACCTGATAATAGATAACTATTAGATATATTTATCAGTATTCTACAACAATCAGTTCATGCCCAGTGGATAAAAATTGTGTCCCTACAATTGGTCTATTTTTATCTTCTTCCATATCCACCACTATGAAATCTATGGAAAGTTAAAAATATCAATTTATATCTGGATAACATTGATGAATCCTCATGGGTACATCACTATTGATCCTTATAATTGAGTTGAATCTCTTTTTGAAATCATTCATTCCAGTACCAAACTCTTCAATGGAATGTTTAACATGATATTGACACTCACACCTAAGTCACAGAAAACATTTCCATGTTTTTTGGATCTGATAAATATGGAAATTGAAAACCTACATTGATAACATTTCTTCTTAGGTAATTCCTATGAGACAACCATAAAAATTTCTAAAGTGAGTGGATTTGATCCAATTTCTTCCATCTTATTCTTATTGGTTACTAACACTTTAATTAATTTTGTGTTGGTTGGGATGTTTGAGAAAGCCTCATAAAAAAGGAATAATAATATAAATTTTCTTAAATTGTTCCAAAAATTTACCTTTTTGGGTGTCGATCTTAACTTGCACTATTCATTCTATAAAAGGCAGTCTCACTTTGTAATATAATTCTTCTTATTCAGCTTATTTAGATATTTTGACCATACTAATCTCAATTTTTTTTTCACTTGATTTCACTCTTTGTTCTTCATTACGTCATGTAAATTCTTTACCACTTATGTTTGTTTGCTTCCCACTTCTAAAAAGTGAAGATTTGAAATCATTATGTGGGTTTACTTTAAGGAATCCTGGATCTTCTCCTCTGGGTCTCTCTATGACTAGATATGCAATTTGGATAACTTGATGCTTCAAATTCTTTAATATTGCATTTTGGTTCATTGATTCTTCTTTTATTCCCTTAAGTACAACCCTGGTGGTTTGCAGGAATGTAGTCAGCGTCTATTCCAATGTATGGACCTATATCATCAATGTGGTATAATGGGGTGATTTTTTTGGTACCCTTGTGGCCTTTTTTATATATGTTTCTTTTTTGAGGCTACTAACCCTAAAAGTTATTTCCATTATTGTAATCAGCATAATTTATATCTTCTATATACGTACCTTGTGATTTTTTCTACTGTCCCATCATGATTTCCATCTTCTTGGTTAATAATTTTTGTTTTTCCACTATAAAGTCGTTTTTTTTATTTTGGAACCCCTTTTCATTGTGTTCCTTCTCTATACAATTGTAAACTATTTCTCACCTTTTCATCCAACATATTGTAGCTCACTTCGGTTTACTTCTTCATTAGTGATCCTCTATCTTTAGCGTCTATAATTGACATTTTTCCATATGAAAAAACATTGTATAACTTTTTTATTATAATCCATAGATCTATACCATGATTGGGTATTTTCAAGTTATATCTTCATATCTTTCCCATGATGAATATAGAGATTCAAATTAAAATTGACTACATATTATAATATTTACCCATATGTCTATATATTTGGAAGGTGGGGGAATTAGGTGAGAATGTTTCATGACATATCATCCCATTTAGTGATGGAATGTAAAAGTGGTCTTTGAATTCAATATTGGTCTCTCTCATGTAATAAAATTCAAAAAAGATAGAGTCTTACTACATTTATTGAAACATTCTACAATTTTAATGTGTCACAGAGAATGAGGAAGTTTTCTAGAAGTGTGTTCAAATCTTTATGTGGAAATCCAATGAATTAAATGTTGTTTAAAATAATTTGGATGATTTATAATTTAATATCAAAGTGTTTTACTACCACAATAGGTGTTAGGATGCTCGGTTTCAATCTTGTGTTTGATGGCCACTTATAGTCGGTGAGTATCCATTTCTCTGGATCTCTATTAAGAACTCCACCAATAGCTATATGTTTCTATGGTCTGTGCATGATTGTATCTTTATTGTTCTTCCTTAATCGTTTCTCCATTTTGGGATTGAATACAAAAACCTCTCTTCTATTTTCTCAGGTATTGTGGTAATGCCTTTAAAAATAAAAAAACAAAAATCCACAGAATAAATACACCCTTTGTAAATATAGAAATTAAAATAGTTAAATAAAATAAAATTTAAAAATTTAAACACACCTAAAAACTGACTTTTAATCATACCGGAAAATGAAACCAATTTTTACACGCTCAAAGGAAATCCTTATTTCCCTACGGGTCTAATCAAAATAAAAAATTTATAAAAACTCAAACTATGCTACTCAATTAATTTAAATGTATTATTATGAATGTTCAAGGTTGAACCCCCAATGATGGTGAATTAGTTTATTTAGGTTTTCAAAATATTTAATTTGATTAAAATAAATAAAGAGGTGAAGAATCATATTGGTTTTTTGGAAATTTTTTAAATAAAGTAGAATAAAAATGAATTAGATTGATTATTTTGTTTCAAATAATATTTGAAAGGCATTCATTGATTTTTTTATTTTATGGGTTTATGTGAAATTACGATTTTAGGAAATATGTTTATTAAACCCTCATTGGTTTCAATGATGAGATGTGAGATATTCAATGGCATGTTATCCCATCGTTGATGCGGTAATTCCCTATTTCCCCTAGTCTAGTAATTTTGGGTTTTAATTTATCATTTTTGTTTTAATACCATATTCAAAAATGATTCCCCTAAATTTGAAAATGGTCATTCCACATTTTAAGGTTGTCAATTGAAAATTTTTAATATTCCTTTCGGATTCAAATACCAAGAGATTTGATAAAATTAAAAGAAAGGGATTGGAAATTGATTGAATAATTTTGAAAACCCAAATACATGAATAATGAAAAGAAAATCAATCCAAAATTAGCTTCCCCCTTCTATTACATAACCCTATTATAAGGTGGGTTTTATCCCACATACTAGAAATAAAATCATAATAGGGAAGGAATAAATAAAAAATAATCATAATGAAAACATAGATAAAACATGGGATGACCCTATAGAGCATAGATTATTGCTCCATGCTTTGGTCTCCATGATCTCTTTCACAGTAGTATCATGGAATTATATCTATAGAGTCCATATAGGCTCTATTATAATTGAACATCAATAATTATTGGTCTAAAATTGTTCATGGGTGGGTCCTAATTATTAATATATGTCAAAAATTGAAGATCCATCTAATATTGACATTTTTATTCCCTCCCAACCTTTAACTTGTCATGTAGTGATTACACCATCTACAAATCATTCTCCAAATGTAACGTATTCATGATATACAACATTTTTGGGCCTCATCCATTATGTCATGACATGACACATGTGTGTCATGTGGTGAAACATAACAACTTATCTCTTAGATTCCTTCCTCCACATCAAGAAATATAGTTCATTCATAACATGAACAAGAACACTATAAAATGATTAATGTCATTTTTCGGCTCTAGGATCCTCACCTTTCCTTAGTTCTTAAGTTATATTCCTTGGAAGTTCTCCATGATCATCATATTTTGTGAATGCCATCTTTTTATGGAATTATTTGTCATTTTATCTCATTTTACTCAGTTTCCCTATCAGGTTGCATCCTAAAAAATATCAGAAAAACACTAGGGTCATATGCATGAATTAAAAATTAAATCATCAAAATCATTGTATTTTAATATAAAAAATATATATAATAAATGAACTTATCAGTAGTTGTAAAAGAGTGATGATGAACCCTTATTTCAGCAAAGTAATGACCTAGGAAAAAGATATAGTGTGAGGTAAATGTAGTCTATTATTAACAAGACTTCATATTCACAAAAATGAGGGTATTTAAAATCCCTTGATAACATAATAAAATGAAAATTATTGTCCTAGACAAAAGAACATGAATCGAAATAATTGAAGGAAAAGATCCTTTACCTTGGATGGATGCTTCTTAATGTAATATAAAGACTTCTTGTAACCTTATAACCACCTTGTAGAGAATCATGATAAGGATATTTGTAGAGAAATAATCTAAAAAACTTTTTTTGGAATGTGATAATGGAAAGGGATATATTTATACTTGAGGAGGGGCGTTATTAAGGGTTAAAATATAGGTTATTTTATTATATAATCAAACCACTTTTTGATGAAATCAATTACAACCAATTTTTTGGATTATTAATGAGTTGGACAGATTATTTATTCATTCAAGGGAATCCTAATTAAAAACTTATCTTTTATCCAAAACAATTAATGCATAGAATCCAACAAATAATATTTATCTTAAAATTACAATTTTTTGTTCCAAAATGTAATGTATACATTTATAAATTTAATTTAATATTTTTAAATTAATTATTATACTTATTAAATTATTTATGGTTAAATAAAATGTTTCATAAATTTTATTCATTCTGACATAATATTTATGTCGTAAAAGTGTATTGCTTTAAAAAGAGGCAATTTCCAATTTCTCACAAAAAAATAAACTTTGTCATAAAATTCTGAAATATCACATTAAGATAATTTCAGAGTTCTATTTCCAGAAACATTGTTTATTTTATCAAGAAAATTCTCTAAATATTTTAATTTTAACTTCTAAATAAATATAATTTATTATTGAAATTTATAAAATTCATTAAAAATGAACATTGTTACCATTATAAAAATTATTTAGGAGATCATTAAAATATATTATAATTAAAATTTTTTTTATAAGATTATTTAACGAAAATATAATTTATTTAAAACTTATACATTTATCATAAAATATTTTTCTAATAGAATATGTTTATAGTCTTAAAACAATTATACAATTTTGATTATGACATTAAATAATCCATTTATTGTGTGTGGTTATAGTTATACAAAATGGGTAAATTTATTATGAAATGTAAAAGTATTTATATGTGTACTTAATAAAAAATTAATTTTAAAATAATATTTCTATTAATAAAATAATGGAATTTTTAGAGATTTATAGCTTCAATATAGTTATGCATGATATGTCTAGGCCTTTCACACTGATAGAAAACAACATGATGTTTTCATAATAAAGCCCCTAAAAACACTCCCAAAGAAAACTTAGAAGCATTGAATTTTCTTTTCTATATAAAAGACACACCATGTGTAATAACTACACCAACCAATGATCCACCCAAACTCATTCTATCGTATATGTCTACCTCAATCGTAGCCTCTTTTTCAACCACCTCCACAATAGTCAAAAGGCATAAGAGAATCAACATCAACTGTATATCAACCCTCAGACCCATCTTAAAACTTTGAACCTTAAGGAATTAATTTGTATGAATCTTGTTTTCTAGGTACAGTAACTCACTAAAATAGAATGATATCTCAAAAACAATACACTCACTTTTCTCTAAGATTATAAATTCTGAATTCTTTTCCACATGTAATGTTTCAGGATAAAACAGTTGGTTAGTGGTTTTCTTGAAATAAATTTGGGTAAAATCCTCATGGAACTTAACATTCATGATAGATTCCCACCATATCGTTCCTATTACATTAATAATATTCATGGAATTAACCACCTAAAATTCCTCAAAAAAATAGAAGACCAATATAAGACCTATCATCTTAAGAGAAAATTCACAATTCATAGGACCAACATCTAGAATCCTTATTAATTCCTTTAAATAATAAGAAGTAAAAGTAATAACAGATTCCAAGAATGAATGAAAAAAAAAACAAAATGAATAGGTCCATCAAAATAAACCCCAAATCTAGTTTATTCAAATAAACTCATCCACCAATCTCATTATTGAAAAAAAATCACTGACCACACATGGTAACTCGATTTTAGACACTGAAATGAGTTGGTCAGGAACCCTCCCACACATACTAACTGAATTCTGACGGTCCTAACCCAAGTCTACAAAAGAAATCGAACTAAAACTAGGCAGTTTCATAAAACATTAGCATAGTAAAACCCCTCTGATATCATTTTGTAATGAACCAAATCTGTTCATTTAGGCATGTCACCCAAGAAGGTCCACCACATGGTGAGGTGAATAAAACAAACAAAACAAGTCTCATGTATAACCCAAGAACAAACATATTTCAATGTGAAAGAAAAATATGTGACCATGATACATGGAATTTCAATCCCAATGGGCTAAAACATATTGTAAAATAAGAAACTCCAAATTCTAAGCTCTATGTGTCCTTCCATCACCATGAAACTATCCCACTATGAAGGCGACAGCAACCGAGAGAATCTTTAGAACTACATGATTCCTTTCCCTTTACCTATGTCATACAAAAACACATATACAAATTCCCAAAGCAAAAATTATTGTGTAAGTAAAATTCTCAATAAGATTTCATTAAATATTCTATAAAAATTATAATACCATGAAAATGTTAGCTCTCACTTTAAATAAAATAATTTTATAAATAATTTAAAAAAGATAATCATTTTGTAAAATATCCTTTGGTTATTTACAAATGTATTTCATATTTAAATAGACATTGACAAAGATATGTATAGGTGATAAATCAAGTAATAATATGAAAACCCATCTATGGATATTCCATATGGTAAACAAGTGATCAACCAGCAATAAAATATAACATCATGTGTATAAGAAATCATAAATGACAATTCCCATAATTCAGGATATAACCTATGCTAATATGTACCCATACATAAAATAATTCTCTATTATAGGAATTAAATGAATCCAACAAATATCAATTCCGGATACACATTTTCTTGATATCAAACCTCTAGTGGCATGGAACAGACTAAGAGTGACAATTCCATTTCTCGATGCACCCAGGGTTTAATATATTCTATGCATTTTAACACCATTTAAAAACCATAATGACATTTTATAAAAACATTTTTGAAACTAATATTTATGTATTTCATGATTGAAAATCCTTTATAGAATAAAACTCACTAGAAGATAATTTCATCAACAAATAGTGAGTCCAAAGGCATTTTTAAATCAAACCCCTTTGATATCAAATCTATCCATTTAATAACCAAACCAAAGGAAATTATAATATCTTAATGTAATTAATGAGTTATATCCTTTGTATAGAGACACCACTCTCAAGAATAAAGATAAAACACTAAGAATTTATCTCCCAAATCCTAGTATTTAATCTGATCAAAAAGAGGATTAAAGGTATTATAAATCTTCTCTTAGGTGTCTATGATTTGAAAGAGAAAACTATTAGAATAACTGATTTGGAGGGAAGTTGGGTTTTTGAACCCAATATGGAAAATAAAAGTCCACATTTCATAACCCTCATACACACTATAATCATCAAGTTTTTACCTAAGACTACAAAAAAACCTATTTCACAACACAGTAATCACCCCCGATCAAATTGGCCTCTAAAAACCATGGTACATACCACATAGAAAATATTATTCTTTCATCACAATTACATGGTGAAACCCATGCGCTATGCCATAGATACCTACAGAAAATGGAGAACCACCAAAGTCACCCTTGTGGAACTCCTCAAAACAACCTCTACCTCCACCCCATAGAGCTTATCCAAATAGAATTTTTATACTGCAGACCCATCACAACAGTGTAGCCTAGTCAAAAATGGTAGTGGAACCAACATTCCACCTCATAGATCCCATGGAAATGTTGTCTTTCCCATGAAATAGAAATTGTAACGACCCACTTATTCTTGATGGCTTAAGAATGCCATGAATCGTTACTAGGCCTTAAGTGACATCCCCAATATGCCAATGATATTAACAAGTACATAAGGGTTTCAAATACAAGTGGATGATGATTTAACCTTTAATGATAAACTAAAAATGAAAAAATCCACAGCCCATAATAACTATGTGATGCATGATCAAAAGAATGATAACTCAAAAATATCTTTCATACCATAGTGAGCCAAAAATATGATACAACAAAAGACAACTAAACCTCAAATAAAATAGAAGACTATAACTAAAAAACAAAAGAAAAACCACAAGTCTCCATAATAAACTAGCTCCATTCTCCTCTATCACCAAACATCCCAACAACCCATGAAGTAGTGCAGAAAACATACAGTAGTCTACCTTTTCCCACATCTTAGAAAATAACATATGTAAAAGTAGTAAAGTGACAAAGCATGGGGGAGTATAAAAATAAGTAGTTCTTCCCTAATGAATTCCCTACCAACACCACTATTATGGAAAAGTTATCAACATTTAAATAATACAATTGATATAAAAAATCCAAAAATACTTTATAAGTAAATATAATAACTTCTAAAAACTATTTATTACTAAATATAAAAAAAACATGTCAAGAAATTTTATGAAAATATATTTTAAATTTAAACACTAAAATAAATCCTTAAAATCCGTTTTAAATATATAAACTGTCATAATAATTTTATTCCACATATCTATAGTTCCAATAATGCATGTTTTAGTATGAAAAATCCATACTCATGAGAATTTTCTCATTGATCTACCATGTCATCATAGGGTAATTAAATCCCATGTTCCATTTCAAAATTGGCACTTAGTACAAGGTCCTATTCCAAACATGACTTGTAATGAAATATGAATACATAAAACATGTTTTCCAAAAAACCATGCCAATTTCAACAATTTCATCCATTTTAGTAGAAACATTCCATTTATTCAAATTTAAAAAAAATCCAATTTAACAACCAAATAATTTAAATAAACTCATACCTTTATTGAAAAAATTTATATTAAATAAACATACCAAAATTCCAAAAAATCCCCATTTTTAAAATCACCATTTTAAAATCAAGAACAAAACCCAATTTCATGAACACCTAATTTTCTAAAATTTCATAATTCCAAAAACATTCACTAATGAGGGTTAACAATAAATATTTAACAGCCAATTAATAATTAATATCACAGAAAAGACAAAATTTTAAGGTATTCGTAATATTTTCAGCAAGGTGAGTTGAGGGTGAAGCCACCTACCTCGATCGTTTTGATGAAAACTAAAAAATGACCAAGAATGCTCAAGATTCTTGGTCAAGATTCCTAGAAACTTCCTTATATATATTCCCCTATCATGGAAAACACCATATATAACCTTATATAGAATCAAAAATCTTATATCAACCCACAATGATTGTAGATCTAAGAAAACAAGAAGATAGGAGAAGTAGATCTAATAAATTGTGGGAAAAACGATGAAGAATGGGCACTTACTGCAAGAATAGACCATCGAATTGCTAAAGAAAACATTTATACTAACTCAAAGTATCTTGGGAGAGGATATCCCACATTTAGTGGAGAATAATATTGAGTTATTCCAACTTAATATAAAAAATGATGGAGTTAGAGGAAAAATGAGTGAGATCATATTTTTTAGGATCGTTCTTTAATTCTGTGCATGGTTAGTTTGCACAGTTATACAAATTGTGCACTAATAGTATGTTAGAAACTACATTAAGGAAACCCTCACATACCTCCCCATATAGTGTTCTTAAATGTGATCACATTATGCCGATGTTCTCTTCCTATAACCTAAACTTTTCATGGTTTCCTCTAGGATCTCTATATGGTTTGGGAAAACTGTGTGAAGCCCGTTCCCCTCTCCTTTAGCCCCAAAAACTTATTAAATGTTAACCAAAATTTCCCACAAATAACCTATAACCTTTATATACATATTACATAAATAAAGGGTTAATTACTATAAACCAGGGGTACTACATTCTCCCCACCATTGGTATTTTCATCCCTAAAAAGTAGAAAACCATCCTTGCCCTGAATGAGTTCTGGACATTTCTCTTTCATTTCCTTCTGCGGTTCCCAGGTCTCTTCCTAAATATGGCCATCTTTCCATAAAACCCACACTAGACTTATTCTTTTTCAATGACTGAAATTCTCTTTCCTATCTAATATTCGCATCAGGATGCATACCAATGAAGCATCCAGGACTACGTTAATGTGATCCCATCTCATCACATGGTCAGGATCAGGCTAATACTTTTCCAAATGTGATATGTGGAACACATTATGCTCTAATATGAACTCTAGTGGAAATTTAAAAAGATATACCACCTCTCCAACCCATTCTAGTATATCAAAAGTGCCAATTTATCTAGGATATATCTTTCCCTACTTCCCAAAATGACGATGTCATAACCTTGTAGAAATTCACAATAACACATGATCACTCACTACGAACGACAATGGTCTCTGACGATGTTACTCATATGATTTCTGACAACTCTATGTTGTCTCCATCATATTTATAGTCATCTAGATCTTCCTCAACATTTCTTAGACAATGTTCGACCCAACTAATGAGGTATCACATGTTTCCACCAAACAAAGTGGAGAACCCCAAGAATTCCCATACAAAACGTTTAGAGGATCCATATGTATGGAGGACTGATGATTGTTATTATATGAAAACTCTACCAATGGTAGATGATTTTCCATTGAGCCACCAAAATCCATTCCACAAGGTAGCAAAATATCTTCCAACATCTGTATTATCCTTTCAGATTGGCCATCTGTTTAAGGATGATACTCATAGTCAACTGAGTCCCAAGGGAATTCTGTAAGAATTTCTAGAAATGAGATGTGAACCTCATATCTCTTTCTGAGACTATTGATACTAGTATTCAATATCTCTTTACCACTTATCGGATATAGATTTCTGATAGATCTTCTGCCATATGAGTTTCATGAATAGGAATGAAATGATCTGACTTGGTGAGTCAATCCACTATCACCTATATGGCATCTTGTTTTTAAACTATTATTGGGATACCTATAACAACGTCTTTAGTTATCTAATCCCATTTACACACTATAATTGGTAAAGACTACAACATATCTACTGGTGATTGATTATCTTCCTTAACTTGCTGACAAGTTAAGCACTTTGAAATGAACTCAGCCACATTATGTCTCATACCAATCCACCACAACTACGCCTTCGATTCCGTATACATATTCTGTATTCTTGGATTTATAGCCCATCCCAAATGCTGGTAGGCATGAAGAAGTAGTTCATGACAAACCATAGGTAGGGACAGCCAATTTATAAACCACAAAATCAAATAACCATCATGTTTCCATCCCTCAATGGTCTCCCCACCATTGAGTTTGGAACTCAAAACCAAGCATTCCACACAGATGTTTATTCCTCCTTTTCTATCTTCAACAAATTAAAAATCACTGAAACTAAAAATAAAAATGCAACATCAACTTGGTATTCATATTAATAATTCATACTGGCTATGAAAAAAATCAATTTTCAATCTTCTAAAGCTTATTTTGCTAATTGAGCACATGACTTCATGCTTAATGCATCAGCAACCAAATTTACTTTTCACTGTGTATACATCATGTAAAATTCAAACATCTAGAGATGAACCATCCAACTCCATTACATTATATTAAAATCCCATTGTGAGAAAATATTCTTCAAGCTCTTATGATCCTTGAACACAATGATTTTCTCACCAAAGAGATAGTGTCTCCAAGTCTTCAAAGCATAGATGAATGAAGCTTACTCCAAGTCATGTTTTGGGTAATTTTTCTTATGCGCTCTCAACTGACATGAACCATATGTAACAACAGGGTCTATGTTCATGAGAACACATCCCAACCCAGATCTCAATGAATAATAGCAGTATGCATACCCTTGTCTTAATTCTAGTAAAACTAAGATTGGTGCTGATGTAAGATGAACATTCAACACATGAAAATACTTATTGAATTCCTTGCTCCATTGGAAAGGAACATTATTTTTTTTATTCAATGAGGTAGGTGATTCTAGTTGCGAGAAGTCATGAAAAAATCTTCAATATTTACAATAGAGACTAATAAATCTCCGTATCTCAAAGGCATTTTTTGGCGGTTTCTAAGAGATTACAGTTTATATATTTTCAGGATCTACTGAAATACCTTTTTCAGAAATCACATCTCCCATGAAACGAACCTCCTATATCCAGAAATCACACTTTGACAATTTGGAATACATATAATGATGTCTCATGATTCCCAACACTGTTTCCAAGTGTTTCTAATGCCCATCCCTTATCCATGAATACAACAATATGTCATCCAAAAACACCATAACAATAGAATTCAGATATCAATGAAATATCTGATTCATCAATGCCATAAAATATTCTGGTGCATTTGTTAAACCAAAAGGCTTGACTTCATATTCATAGTGGCCTTATCTACTCTTGAAATATATCATCAGAATATATTCTTTCCAAACTCACAATTGGTGATATCCTGATCACAAGTAAATTTTATAGAACAACTGGGCTCCCCTCAATTGATCAAACAGATCATCAATGCATGGAATTAGATATATATTCTTTATTGTAACTGGTTAAGCTTACGATAATCAACACATAGTCTCAATGTTCCATCTTTTTTTATCACGAACAGGACCAGTGATGCCCATGGAGATATCCTTGGATAAAAGAAACATATTTTCAACTCCTCCAATTGTACTTTAAATTAACATAATTATATTTCTTCCATCCTATAAGACCGAAGGGAAGTATAAATATTCCCATGAAGGATATCTATTGAAAACTCAACATCCCTTATAGGTGGTAACCCTGATAAGTTCTTGGGAAGGACGTCTATAAATTGATCCACAACTTATATAAAACTAGAATCTTTGATCTTGTCCATCGATTCCAAAGTCAACGCCTCCAACTAGTAAGATATTGTTTCCACCACTGGTGTCAACAAGCATGTTTCACCTTTATTTATAGCCCTCTCTCCTCTAATGAGATGCTTGACACCATCCTCATTTGTAAAACTAATTTTTCTACTATAACAGTTGATTTAATCCTTGAACATTTTCAAGAAATTCATATCTTGGATTACATCATAGACATCCATCTCAGACACCAATAAGTCCCATTTCAGTTTAGATCCATCAACAGTTATAGAACACGCCCTATAGAGGAAGTCTCTACATTTTCTTTCCCTGAGAGGAGTTTTCAGTTTGATCACAGAATGAATCACATAAAGTTTCAATAATATAAAATCAACATTATGAGAATCAATTAAGTAATGAGAAGCACCAGTATGAAATAAAACATGCATAAGGGAAGAATTTAATAAAATTTACCTCTCACAATATATGGTTCAACCTAATCATCCACAAGCACCTGCTCAAATCCATACAATTTCTTTATTGTTACACTTTTCTTCTTGTTTCCTTCCTGATATTTCCATTATGGAGGATTCATGGTGTTCCTAGAATCACTAAGGAAAGCTCTTCTCTACTAATGAGTCTAATTCTACTGGCCTCATCCTGTCAAATCATACAATGTTTACGACACCTGTAAACTGTCCTCAGCACCTGACCTCAAATAATTATGAAAATAGCATTAAAGATGTCCCATATTATTGAAGGTATGGAATACTCTATGTTCTTTCTAACACTCTCGCTTCATGTGGTAAAAAAAACCACATTGTAAACATCTTGAATGGATATTTGGTTTTGGGTGAAGATTCACTGATCCAATTGATTGATTATGATTCCCATTCCCACCTTGGAAATAGGTTTCCTCCTTTCTCTAGCTCCAAAAATTTGAGTTCCCACCATTATATATAGGTATCATCATGCTTCCACCTCCCATAGCAATGGAGATTCCCCGTTCAGACACTATCTTTCTATTCACCATCTATGTATAATCTGTAATAAAAAGAACTATAATATTCTATTAAATTTCATAACTTATACCAGATTTGAATATCTGTACCTTAAAGTCTACACTAGAAAAAAAATCTGGTGTAAAGCACACTAAATTCATTAATTTATCCACATATTCAATGACTGAGAGATTTTCCTACTTTAGGCTAAATAAGTTCATTGTTCTTTAGATTTCGAACATGTGAGGATAGAATTGTTTATTGAAAAATTTCTCAAAATTATTCCATTAGAGGCTTCGATCTAGTTTATTATTTACCACTAAATCACACAACTAGTGTCCAAGATCATTGAGAATATATGTAGCTAGCTTAACATTAAACTCCTCTAGTGTGCCGATGAAATTGAATATATAATACATCTTGTTCATCCACACCTCTACATTTTCCAGTTCTGAATCACCATGGATGATGGGTGGATTTTAGTTGTGGAACAGGGTAGAATGGTCTTATTGTCTTGGATCAACCCTCTAGATCCCAATTTCTACATCTTGGAAATATTATATGATAATCTACACTATCTCTTGGTTCACCTATGGATCAGGTGCAACCACATTCTCCACATCATCCCTCCGTTTGGTTTCTATGATACCGATTGTGTTCCATTTTATAAAAAAATAGAAAATTATGCAAGTCTCACTCTCCTAGAACTGATGGATTATCATTTCAAATTCTATCACATCAACAATCACAACTTCACTGTATACATTTAATAATTTTTGAAAAAAACCCACTCTTTCTTTGGAAAATAAAACCATTTTCAAAATACATCAATCATGGTCTTTTAAAAGTCTTTCATTTGAAAGGTATTTTTCAGAATTTTTTTAAAAATCAAAATCATGATTCAAATCATACTCGATTACTGAAAATGAGAAATGTAATCCTTGTGGGAATTCATTTCTCTACAATTCATGACATTCTCATTGCATTGGATAAACCCACAAAAGTGAGTTTACAATATCCTATTACTGTCTCTAAAAAATTTATTTAACCAACTCTTTAATAACTTTATTTTCAGAATAAAAAGGTTATTTATGTATTTCTATTCACTACATTCCACTTCTTGAAAATCCTACTACTTTCTAAGAACACAACCCAAGGAATAAGTAATCTCAACTCCATGACCATGAAAAGTGAATTCTACTTTTTCCAAAGATAAAGGACCGTGCTAATATCATTTGTAACGACCCACCTAATCTCATTGGATTGAGAATAACATGAATAATTACTAGTCCTTAAGAGGAACTCCCAAGATGATTAAGGTGAGAAATAAATACCAAAGGGTTTCAAATACAAGTAGGGGACGATTTAACCTTTAAAGATAAACTACAAATCAAGGAAACCACAACCCATAATAACTATATGATGTGGGATAAAAAGAAATACCACTCAACAATTTCGTTCATTCCAAAGTGAACCAAAAAATGTGCTATAGAAGAAGACTAATAACCCTCAAATAAAATATCATACGATAAATAAAAAGACCTAAAAACAACTATGTGCTCTACCATCACCAAACAGTCCAACAACTCATGAAGTAGTGATAAAAACTTATAGTACTCAACATTTTCCCACATACTGAAGAATGGCATCTACAAAGCACCAAACTGACAAAGCATGTGTGAGTATAAAACAAAGTAGGTATTTCCCAATTACTTCAATAAACACACCACTCGAATGTAAAATTTATCAATATCTAAATAAATAAATTAATACAAAACCATTTTAAAAAATAGTTTATACGTAAATATAAACACTTATAAAAATAGTTTATAACTAAATATAAAGAAAAATCATGTCAAATTTTTTTGAGATATCTATTTTCCATTTTAACAATCATATAAAGCATTAAAAACCATTTTAAATATCTATCTTGGAATAATAATTTAATTCCACATATCTATAATTCCAACAATTCATGCTTCGTTATGAGAGATTCATACTCATGAGAACTTTCTCATCGATATACCAAGTCATCACAACGTAATTAAATCTTTTGTTCCATTACACCTTCATAACCGAGAAAAAGGTCCTATTTCAACCATGGCATATAGGGAAATATGAATAATCACACCATTTTTTCCAAAAATTCATGCTTATTTCAACAATTTCATCCATTTCAATAAAAACCTTTTGTTTATTGACAATTTATAATTAGTCAATTTAACAACCAAATCATTTCAATAATATAATCCTTCTATTGAAAACATTTATATTTAGTCAACAGACCAAAATTTCAAAAAATTCTCAATTTAAAAACTCCATATTAAAATCAAGAACAAATGTCAATTTCAAGCACACCCAATTTTCTAGAATTGCATAATTCCCCGAAACAGTCACTAGAGAGGGTTCTCAATCAATTATTAACAGTCAAATAATAATTAATATCTTAAAAAAAAATAAATTATAAAGAATTCTTAATAGTTCTAACAAATGGAGAAAATAGTGAAGCCACCTACCTCAATTGTTTTGACAAAAACTAAAAACAAACAAAGAATGCTCAAGAATCCAGGTCAAGATTCCAAGAAACTGCCTTAGATCTCCTCCCCTATCATGGAAAAGACCATATATAACCTTATTTGGCATCACTAATCTTATATATACCCAAAAAAATTGTATATCTAAGAAAAAAAAGTAGATAGGATAAGTAGATCTATGAAATTGTGGAAAAAATATAAAGAATGGGCACTTACTGCAAGAATAGGCCTTTGAATCACAAAAAAAATCCTTCAGATTGACTCTCAATCACTTGGGAGAGATTATACTACCTTCAATGGAGGTTAATCCTAAGATAGTTCTTCATAGGAGAAAAATGAATGAGTTAGAGTCAAAATGAGTGAGATTCTATTTTTTTAGGATCTAACATTAACTCTAGGCGTGGTTAGATCACATTGTTAGACAAACCATGTGATAAATGTGCAATAGATAATGATTTAATGAATAACTTATATGGCTTACTTGCATGGTCTCCTTAACTATGCACAAACCATACTAATGATCTCTGCCTTAAACCTACTATTGTGCAGGGTTTCTCATAGGATCATCACATGGTTTCGGGAAACTGTGTGCAGCATGTGCGTCTCTCCTTTAGCCCCCAAAACTTATTGAAAGTTCACCATACTCTCCCACCCATAACCCATAACCTTTATATACATAAAACATAATGAAATTGTTAAGTACCAAAAACCAGGGGTACTATATAAATCATCTCCACGGCATAGATACTCCCATCAATAGTGTACACTACTGGAGAAAAGTCATTTAACAACACTAGAAAAATTCATCAGTAGTGATAAAAATAATTTTGTTATCTATGCGTCGTTAAAAGGGCACCCCTTTTATCAATTATAAAAAATAAATGATAAAGGGACTTTATTTGTGCTAAAAATTTGGTGATAAAGGTGTGACTTTATCAATGATATTCTATCACATATTAGGGTTCCCATTTATTGGTGTTGCTTCTAGCATTAATAATGGTTATCCTACTACAATGTGTTGCTAAAATTACTGCACACTATAGTGCCAAATACTATCCCTAAATATAGACATCAACAAAAAATAAAGTATATGGAAAATTATCAATTTAATTGAATTAAAAATTACATCAAAAATACCAAAAACACTGTATTATAGACATTTTATTCTTTTTTACAATTACATAAGAAAGTACAATTTATCACAAACATTCAATAACATCATTGCATTCATTTTCTTTAGCACCCAACCCCCTCTCAAAAATCATGATCAAGGTATCAGTTATTGAATAAACCACCCCAACTCAAGCAACCAAATCCACATGTATAGGAAAATAATTTTAATGATAGTGATATTATAAAGAAATAAATTAGACATAAATATGAAATAAAACATTAATAAAATGTCAATTTCAAATATAAAACAGACACATTGTGTCATTCCGGTCACATTGTGCATCAGAATGAGGTGCAGTTGATTCCTAATTGTAAAAATTAACATATGGCACATTTTCCTATAATTTTAAATCAATCTGAATTTTTCTTCTCATTTTTGAGTATGTCACTTGTTTTTTTACTAAAATGTCATTTTAAACCAAAAACATGAAATTTGAGCCATACCACACACATAGTGTATCAGTTTGAGATGAGAATGATTCATACACATCAAAAATGACTTAAAAATAGTTTTCCTTAATTACCGTGACAATCCAGTCATGTTTTCTAGGTTATCAGTGAGTTCCACATGTTTTGAACTAAAATGTCAATTTTAGACTGATATCCGACACTTGGAGTTATACCAGTCACACCATGCATCTGATTGAGGTGACACTGATGCATAAATGTCACAAATGTCCTATAGATATTTTTTTAAAGGATCAATAATAAAATTGTGTTTTCTAATTTTTTAGAATGTCACTTGTATTTTTTACTAAAATATAAATTTTAAATAAAAAGAAACACGTAGAGTCATACCAGTCACATTGAGCATCGAATGAGGTGATTAAAATTAATAAATTTCAAAAATTTCTCATGTATCTTTTCCCTAAAATATCAAAACAACCTAAGTGAATTGACATAGTTTTTAGTATGTTTGTTGTGTTTTTACTAAAATGTAATTTTAAACTGAAAAAATGCACATTGAGTTATGCTGGTCACATTGTGTGTTGGTTTGATGTGATACTAATTCATACATATCACTAATGACCTTTAATTTTTTTCCAAAATTATTATGACAATATGATCATATTTTCACTATTTTCAATAAGTGACACATTCTGAACTAAATTTTCAATTTCAAATTGATAACATACACTTTGAGTTATACCAAGGACACTATGTATCAAATTGCGGTACGGTTGATTCCTATACATTTAAAATGACTTATAGACCATTTTAATAAAGTATCAGAAAAATATTAATGGGTTTTTTTAATTATGTGACATGTGTTTTTAACTAAAATGTCAGTTTTAAACTGAAAACATGCACTGTGACACGTACGAGAAACATTGTTTGTCAGATTGAGGTGAGACTAATTCCAACTCATCAAAAACTAGTTATTTATCATTATACTAAATTATCAAAACAAGATGAATGGTTTTTTTAGTTTTTAGTATGTCACTTTTCCATTATACTCAAATATCAATTTTGAATAAAAAGACACACTTAGAGCCATACAAGTCCCACATTGCATCAGATTGAGGTGTAGATGATTCCTACATGTAACAGATTATTTTTGGATCATTTTCCTAAATTATCAAAAAAATAAAAATGTGTTTTCTTAGTTTTGAGTTTTTCACTTGTGTTTTTTACTAAAATTTTCCTTTTAAATTGAATGCACACACTTTGAGTCATATTGGTCACATCGGGTTTTGGTTTAATGTTAGACTGATTCGTACAAGTTACGAATGTATTATGAATCATTTTCTTAATTAATCAACAAAATCCAGGTTTTTTTCTCATATTTCAGTGAGTGACAAACTTGTTTAACTAAAATGACAATTTCAAACATATAATGTAAACTTTCAGTTATACTAGGAACATCATATATCAAATTGTGGTTTGACTAATTTCTACACATTAAAAATGGATTATTGATCATTTTCATAATGTATCAGACTGAGGTCACATCTAATTGTCATAAACATATTTTTCTAATATCATCATATCTCAGAGTGACCGAGAGTGATGATTCTTCTCTGAGACACCGACCCATCATCCATTATTCAAATCAAAAATTTTCAATTATGTTGGAATTGTCTCAGTGATTTCTACCATCATCTAAAGCCTCTCCATCTGATTTCTCCTCTTTCGTGAGATATTTGAGGTTGATGGTTTTTTACGGTTATATAGATCTATGACATTTTTGGTTGATTAAAATGATGACGTTCAACTATATCAATCATAAAACATCACTCTAGGTGGTTTTATCCTTTATTTAGTTTTCTTTGAATTATATATATGAAAAGTGTTGAATACTCTAGTTTAGGGTATTCCGTGTTTTATAAATTTAACCTTGATGATGCATTCTTTTGTTTGTTTGCTAGAGTAGGGAGTTTTTATTATGAAAATGGTTTATTACCTTACTTATAGATGTGTTTTCCCATGTTTGTTTGATATTTCCTTTTAGGTCTAGAACTGCATGTTAAGCTGTTTTTCTTTCCATGCCTAGTGCTTTTAGGATAGAGTTGATAATATATTACATGATTGTGATATGCATTGTAGTTGTTTATCAAAGTAGTATTTGATA
Organism: Viscum album; assembly: GCA_963277665.1. Lineage (NCBI taxonomy): Eukaryota > Viridiplantae > Streptophyta > Magnoliopsida > Santalales > Viscaceae > Viscum > Viscum album. The sequence continues at coordinate 405,541,959 of OY728128.1, read as the reverse complement.
TTTACTTTTCATATCGATATTTTTTGTGCATGATTGTATTACACAAGGCCATGATAACCTAGAGTAGTTAGACCATAGGGGGAATGGACATTGAGGTCTACCCTAATGTGTATGTTTCCATTCACGTTGCAAGACCATAGGGGGGATGGAAGTTGAGTGCTCCCTCAGATTGAATATATTATACCGTTATGAAACCATAGGGGGAATTTATGTTGAGTGCTTCCTCAATGAGTCTGTAGTTGTCTTTAAAAGACCAGAGGGGGAATTGATGGTGAGTTATTCCTCAGATAGTCTTGTCTAAGTTGAACCATAGGGGTTATACTATGAGAACATTCCCAGAGGGTTACTTATGAATGATTGGTTGAATAATTAATAAATTTGAATGAATGTAGTTTAAAACTGTAGGAGTGTTTACTTGTGAGTACTTCATTATTTATTAATTCATTTTTCACATTGCATACTATATATATTCACTGATAGTTAGGCGCAGACCATTAGTTGGTTTCCTACTGTGATTCATCTTGCACCCTATTTGGGTCAGGATTTTGGGCCCACAAAGATTATATTGTTGCAAGTATTGATAAGGGAAATCACCCTTCTAAATCAGATACTTGATTTTTGTGGAAATGGAGACCATGGGACCAAGATAAGGCTTATGATGCTGCTGGAGTTTATTTTTTTACTTTTGTACATTGGTTTAGTACTTTATTTTTATAATTGTTACTTATTTGGGTGGTTTCTAAGACATATGTGACATGCATCATTTATATATGTGCTCATGTTATTGTTTACTTTCAGTATTAATTTGTTTACATATTGCAAGGTATTACTTATTATACTGTTATATATTATTGTTATTTCGCTATGTTACTCTACTAATGATGGCATAGTTTCCCCATTATCACACCTAAGGCCCTCACTTCTACTCATCTTCCTCTAGAATTTGGGGAAATTTTCTTGAGGCTATGTGACCAACCGGGTATGAGGCACCTCTGGGTGGCACCTATAATCGAGACGTTAAAAAGTGGTATCTGAGGAATTATTTTCATCATGAATTTTTATTGGAGCCTATAGAGTGGGATAATATTGAATAGGTAGTTAGTAATAAGTTGTTTCCAATAGTAGCTACCACATGTATAAGGAAAAGCCAATATTCCACGAATATTGCAATTTTTTGTTTTGAAATTATTTTAGTTGATTTGATTTCACTGTTAGGTTATTCACATGTTTTGTGTTGTTACCATTGATATTATTGAGGTTCTATTTCTATTGCAACAAGATTAGATGAGGGTTTTCCATCTCAGGCATCATATAAGAACTTTTTAGAGATCACATATCATGCATTCTTGTCATTCCATTTAGGGTACATTCGTAATTTCATGTTGTTTTGATATTTGTTGTGATATATATGCATGTTTTTGTGATAGATTTCGTGATAGAATACCTTATATTTGATAGAGTATTGTAAATTTTAAAGTTTCATTTGAATGGGTGCCAAAATTTGGTCCCTTAGGTGTTATGGTCCCACTTGGATCAGAATTTAGTGGATCATATTGAACTTTGACTGAATTATGTTATCTTATGACATGAATGTGATTCCAAGCTAGGATTCGCAGGGAGTATGGGCCCCTATGGATCAGAATATTGAACTCTAATGTTTTTTTAGTGTTCTTATGGGATTTCGGAGTATCTTTTAAGGATTACTGTCCGGAAAACCCCAAAATACATGGTGTGTAATGTTTAATACATTCCATATATCCTTTTGTTCGGTAAGGAAATGTTTTTCTTAAGTACACACCATGTACTGTATGTACACACTGTGTGGTATTTGACCATGTGACTGAATGTGTGGGAAGAGACACATGGTTGATAAATGTTTTGTGGAATATTCCATGTACGAGGGGTACATGCCATGTTGTAAGGACCATGTATCTTTTCATCTGACCAATGACACGGGTGGATGAAACATGAGTGGTACATGTCATGTATATGGTGAACACACCGTGTAGTGTTACAATAGGTGAGAAACCATGTGGTTTCAGCCATGTGGGGGAAAAACCAAGGTTTTTAAGCTTTTTTAATGACACATTGTGTAGATTAATACACCCCTCCTAGTTTTCCCAATGTTGAATCCGTGTGAGGCCAGTCGTGTAGACCGATATGGTCAGAAAGGAGGACTTGAGTACATATCGTGTTTCGAAATGGCATGACATGTACCTATAATGCTTACACGCCGATGTAGGTGTGGGTACATGCCTATGTAAGTGGATTGTGTACACTCCATGTGTGAGTTCTACAGGCTGTGTGGTGATCTTTCGTACCCTTTGAGGGTATGTTCCTATTTTTTCCCGATTTTAGGTTTGGACCCATTATTAGACCTTTATGAGTGGTTTTCCATGTAGATCGTGATGGTGAAACATATGGATCATTTTTAAGACTCCTAATAGGTGTTTTGGGATATTTTATAAATGGAATTTTTTCCTCTAGTTTCGGTTTGTAGTTGCCTCTTAGGAGTGAGGACAATGTGTAAATGATCAGTTGGGTGTTCGGACCAACCTAGTTGAGACCTTTTATCTGAGATGAGTTGCGAGCTATCTCTCTTAACATTTTGATTTTTAGAATTTTTCCTCTATGATATGTGCCTTCGAGCCTTTGAGGTCGTGATACATATTGCTTATGGGGAGTCCCTTGTAGGATCCCTCATCTGTGTATCGTTTCAAGGATCCCTATCGTGGTATGCCTTTTTTTTTTCATTCAAAGATCTCTTGAAGGATTACTCTGCTTATTCTCTTTGAGAGGGGGTTTTAATAGAATGAACTACCTTTGTGTTCTTGTATTTGTTGTTAAACAACTGCTATAGGGATCCCTTTTTAGGACCCAAGTTGGATTAACAAGATCCATGTATGTTTCCTTGGTTGTAGAGAAGGGACTTACTTTCTAAGTCATCATTTGTGATGAAATGTTAGAGTTGTTATATGTTTCAAAGGAAATTTAGAAACAATTGCATATTTTACTTGATTTGTTGCGATAATGTAGTCCTGAAGGGGCTTTTGAGCCAAGTGAATCTGTTTTTCATAACCTAGTAGTGGGGGTTGACGCTTATGCTTCAAAAGATACTAACCCATGGTAGGTAGCATTATCAGAAATGGTTGTCTAGTTTTCCCACTAAGAGATTTTGAAATCAGTGTGATCCATGTGTCGTTATTCCTTGTAGGACTTCTGGTTCAAAATGACATCCTTTTTCTGAAGGGTGGTCATTTTTCCATGAATTTTTATGTGGGAAAAATCTTTAGGATTGCTTGGTTCTCCATGTTAGACATTCCTTGAGCATGGTCAGTTGTTAGAAGGTTGTGTAAACCTCCCTTTTCTTAAGTGATATACAACTTTTCACGTCATCAACTGAGTTACTAGTGGTATGAATGATCTGTTTTTTGAGCAAGTTTTTGTGTGATCCATATGGTACTGGGATGCATAGGGTGGACATCCTATGCATAGTACCCCAGAATGTATCGTTGATCTTTTAAACATGGGGTAGTGTATGTTGACATACGATACACCCATCAAATGTTAAATGTCTAAATGAGCCATTGAGTTCAGTTTCATCGTTGAGCTATAATTTGTGGTGTATTTTCATGGGTTATCTCTGGTGTAGAGTGACCTATGAGTTACATAACATTTTTCGTCCCACTACTCGGGAGGACATTCTGGGACACTAGTGTTTTGGAACGTCGGTCAGTTTATCTTTTCAGATTCATGCCAAGTGATGTGACACGGTGATCGTGGTTCATGGAAAGACACATGTGAGTTTAAGTTTCTTCTGAACTAGATCGTTTGAGAGTGGCTAGTCATTTTCAATGTTCAAGACACTCATATATAGGGATCGCTGTGTCAGTTCTGTTTCAAATGTGTTCTCTCCCAGTAGAAGGATCATAATAAAGGATCATTTTGGTAGGGTCATTTTTGCTTGAATTATTTTGAGACTTGATAGTATTATTTATTGTTGGTTCATTCTAGGAAGCACAACATATTTGTGATTGGTTAAATGATGATGTTTCAGCAAGTAAATCCATGTTTCCTTTAAAAGGTCGACTAATGGTGGTTCAACTATCCTTATATTGTAATATTTGAAGTCCTCTTAGTGTTCTCTTTCTTAATTGGAGAGCATGTACACTATCTTGACGTCATCCTTGGTGCACTAAGAGAGATTCAGTTATACACTTTGCAATAGTTGGATGCCATTGGACTGGTTTGTGATCTCTTTTAGTGTTGTGCGCTGGATGCGTGTTTTCAGTATAAACTTGGTTAATCTAGAGTTACACTTGAGTTCCGGCCTAATAATACCTTGGACAGACTCTTGATGCCTATCGTTTCCATGACGTGACCGCTACGCAGATTCCATTATGGGTTTAGTCTGTTTTTTATGTGGACTTCCAGGCTTCTCACCAAGTCTCACTAGTACGGGCAGTATAGACCACCTTGGTGAGTTCCTTAGACTCTGGTTTGATTAATCTAAGGTCATATCAGATTTTTTTTGGGGATCTAATGTAATTCGTAAGAAGTAAATAATTCTATTGGGATGGATCTGGAATATTATTTTGTTCCTTCTATGGCATTACCATTTTCATGATCAAGGGATGGTGTAACATAAGATCTTCCCCAAGTGAAAAAATTAGACTTTGATGAATAGTTTCGTTGTGAGCATGTGGTGCCTTGGGAAAATTTATTCTGTTTTTGTTGCAATATGTTGACATTATAAGTCGTTCATTTCGAAGATAAGTCATATGGTCAGGGTTTGACTCATTATATTTATTGTTCTACGGGTATGGTTTGAGGGAGCCAGACCCCCCCCACCAGTTAAGGGTATGTGGATTGTGAAAAATCCGCAATGTATTTCATGTAAGGATTTCATGACTAGTTTTGCTAATATAATTTTGGGTATGACCTTTTCTTACTGTGAGTCTACAATTATGAACTCAGTTGTGTTCGGGTTTACGCAGTTAAAGGAAAACATGAAAATAGCATTGATGGGACACCTAGGGTCGCACTTTGTAGACTTTTTCCAATGTTGGTGGTATTGTGGTAACAATACCATGTGAGTGGATTTTGATAGACTCACAATGGTTGGACACTTCATACTGATCAAGGAGACCTTTTGTGATGATGAGTTAGGAAAGTTGTACATCTGAGAGATTGTACGTTTTCATGGGTTTCCACACTCTATTATTATAGACAGGGATGCATGTTTTACTTCTTGGGTCTGGCAGGGACTACAGAGGGATTTTGGTACATAGGTACCTCTGAGTATAGCTTACCATCCACAGACAGATGGTCAGTCCGAGTGTACGATTCCTGTATTGGAGGACATTGTTTGAGCATGCATCCTATATTTTTGAGGTTCTTGGGGGAAGAACATACCTATGGTGGAGTTTTCCTACAATAATGGTTTTTAGGAAACTGTTCTAATGGAACCTTATGAGGCTTTGTATGGTAGGCCATGCTGATCACCCCCTATGTTGGATGGAAGTAGAAGAGGCAGCTATATTGGGACCACGTATTTTCCAGGAGACCACAGAGAAGGTGGAGTTGATTCGAAAGAGAATTTATACTGCACAGTCATGGAAAACTTCTTATGATGATCGATGGAGATGACCTATGGAGTTTGAGGTTAGAGATATGGTTTTCCTATTTGTCACACTGAGGTTGGGACACAGGAGGATTAAGAGACAGGGAAATATTTCACCATGATATGTTAGGTTGTTTAAGGTTTTTGAGAGAGTCAGGCTGATTACCTATCAATTGCAATTACCTCAGAGGTAATGTCCTATGCACAACGTATTCCATGTTTCTTTACTACGACATTACTTCTCAGACCCATATCATGTTCTTCAACCCAAGGAGGTTCAGTAGGAGGTGGATGCATCGTTTGAGGATCATCCTATCCAGATTGTTCATCCCATCATGATGGTTATCCATGGCCAGTCTATTCCACTGGTATGGGTGTTGTGGAACCACAGGTGAGTATGGGATGAGACATGGGAGAGGGAGACTGATGTGCGATAGCAGTGGCCGATGCTCTTCGAGTATTCTTCTGTGACACCTCATTAGGGAAATTTTGGTGATGAATTTCTTTATGGGTGGATGTTTATAAGAATCTGAAGCTTCATTTTAGGTATGGAACTTATTTTCGGTTGTTTTGAGAAAAAAAGAGAAATTGGAAAATTCAGGAGTACATGTTGTGTACTTTGGATTACACGTCGTGTACCTGGTTGCTACGGGTAGTCGTGTACTGGATGTGTAACGGCCATGTACATGGCCGTGTGAGGTGACCTAGAGACATTCTAAAGTGGTATCTAGTTAAGTCATGTACATGTCATGTACATTAAATGAAGAAATTGTGTACTTTCCTTTTTATTTGACTAATCTGACCGGGGTCGCGTCTAATTGACAGAAATGTTTTATTCAAATATTTTCTCTTCAAAGAGTGACTGAGAGCTATGATTATTCTCAGAACTTCCAAATCGTTATTCATTCTCTGAATCAAATACCACTGATTGCATTGGAATCGCCTCAGTGAGTTCTTCCCTCTTCTAGAGCTTCTCCTTCTAATTTCTACTCATTCGTGAGATATTCGAGGTTGACTGGTTTTCATGTTTTTGTAGATATACTATTCTATAGGTCGATTCAAACTCTGAGTTTCAACTATATAGATTTTAAAATGTCATGGTAGGTGGGTTTTTCCTTTCCATAGTTGTATTTGAATTATATATGAAAAAAGATCCAAATACCCTAGTTTAGGGTATTGTGTGTTTTGGAAATTTGACCCGGATGATTCATTAATTTGCTTTTTCCTAGATTAAGGGTTTTTTATTATGAATAAGGGTTATTACCTTGCTTATGGATGTGTTTTCCATTGTATGTTTGATATTGGACATTGGATCTAGAACTGCCTGTTAGGCTGTTTTTCTTTCCATGCTTAGTGTTGTTAGGATGGAGTTGATATTATATGACATGCTTGTGATATTAATTTTATTTCTTTAGACAATTAGTATTTGAGATTTATTTTGGTTGTTGGATATAATTTGTTCACAATTATATTAAACAAGGCTATGAGAACATGGTGTAGTTAGACCATAGCAGGAATGGACGTTGGGGGATTTCCCATATTGTCTGTTACCTTTCACATTATGAGACGATAGGTGGATGGGAATTGAGTACTCCCTTAGAATTTTTTTATTATACTATTATGAGACCACAGGGGGGATGGATGTTGAGTTCTTCCTTAGAGTGAATGTAGTTATCGTTAAAATACCACAGTTTGAATTGATGGTGGGTTCTTCTTTAGAGATTCTTGTATACGTTGAACAAGATGGGTTAGACTGTGAGAACATTCGCAATGGGTTAATTAGAATGATTGGTAGAATAGTTAATAAATTTGAATGAATGTAGTTTGAAATGGTAGGATTGTTTACTTTTTAGAACTTCCTTGTTTATTAATTCATTTGTCATACTGTCTGATATATATATTAACTAATAGTTAGGCATAGATCTTTGGGTGGTTTCCTAATGTGATTCCTCTCACACCCATTTTGGGTTATGCTTTTGGGCCCAAATAGATTATATTATTGCAGGTATAGATAAGGTAAAGTGCCCTTCTACTTTAGGTACTTGATTATTGTGGAGTTGGAGAGCATTAGACCAAGATGAATCTTACGATGATGATGGAGTTTATTTGTTTTATTTTTTACTTTGGTTTAGTACATTATTTATAGATTTGTGACTTATTTGGATGCTTTCCTAGACATATGTGACATGATTAATTTATATATGTTCTCCAATTATTGTTTACTATCAATATTCTACTATTTTCTTATTGAATTGTATTACTCCTTATGTTGTTGTATATTATTGTTATTATATTGTGTTACTATGCCAATGAGGTCATATTTTCCCTATCATCACACTCAAGGCCCTCACTAAAAGTCATTCTTCTCTTGCATTTGGTGAAATTCGCTTGAGGACATGTGACCAACTAGGTACGGGGAACCACTGGGCAACACCTGGAACAAGGATGTTACATCATGGGAATCAGAGAACCAAAGAATCTTGAAGTAGGTTAGTTATATTATTGTTATGGGTGAGGTAACATAGCTTGAAACTTCCTGACCAAAAATGTCAAAAAGAGCATGAAAATAGCTAACATACTGCCACAGTAGAGGCATCATCGTGATCAGGGATCTCCCATGTCAGAGTAGGGTGGTCCCCAGGGAGGCGGAGCTGGAAGAGGAGCATGAGGAGTTATGGTTGGTGGAAGATGTTATGAAATCATTCCATCACCACACCAAGGTATACATTTCAGGCTTAGGGAGCAGGTGGTCGGGGTCGCGGATAGCTGTAGGCTTTGGAGGCATATGACCCTATAACGCATGATATGATTCGAGTTATGATTTTTTGTTTTCTACTCTTTCCTCAATATTAGTGAACACTGGTTCTAGTCATTACTTCATATCTATACTCCTATTGAGAGATCTAGATCTCTCAATTTAGGTGTTATCCCATCATCTTCATCTTGATGTTTCTATAGGTAATGCTTCTTCTGTATCTTGTATCTTCTAACTGTGCAAGCCATCTCTAGGTAGATAGAGGTCCAGATGGAAACTTTTGGACATTATGATGGCACCCTATCACATTATCTTATGTATGTATTGGTTGTACATAGTCTAAGCCAAAATTTACTTTCACTACTTATGATTCAGATTAATTTGCATTAATGGGAGGTGATTCACCATTATGGAAAATAGAGACATCCTGGTGGCACAAGTAAGTGATACAAGATGGAAGCTACAACCCATCACCTATTAGTTAGTGAGTATATCACTTGGTGTATAAGGATTTTCAGTTATCTAGGTTCCATCAGTTTGGGAGGATTATATGGATGTCTTCCCTGAGGACAATATATGAATACCTCCATGGTGGTATATGAAGGTTTTCATCGACCTGAATCCCTGGACCGCTCTAATATATTCTATGGCATAACTAATGGCCCATACCAATATTTTAATACTGAGGTTGTAGTTAGAGGTCTATTTAGAAAAGGGTTTCAGCATAACTACTGTATCCCCCTAGGCAGGTTTAGTGTTTTTTTGAGAAAAAGGCAGACATGAGCTTGTGGATTTTCATGGATTATCGTCATCTAAACCCGACTAAGATAAACAACATGTACCTATTTAAAATTATTGATGAGAACTTTGACTAGTTGTGTGGTATAATATGGTTCTCAAAGATAGATCTCCAGTCCTGCTACCACCATTTCAGGGTTTGTGAGGTTGATATTCCAAAGCTGGAATTCGAATATCGCTATAGACACTATGAGTTCCTGGTGATTCCCTATACTAAGAGGAATTCTCCCTCTGTGTTTATGGATTTGATTAACCAGGTATTTTAGTCATACTTCGACTAGTTTTTGGTTGTCTTCATCAAAAACATACTCATCTACTCTATATCAGAGTAGGGATCATACATAGCACTTGAGGATGGTTCGAGATTTTCTTTGAGAAAAGCAGATTTATGGGAAGCTCTCAAAGTACTAGTTCAAAATTCATGAGGTTCACTTTTGAGGTAATGTCACCTCTGATCATGGTTTAGTCATGTACCCAGTGATGATCGGCGTAGTTCTTACATGGGATCCACCCAAAAGCGTGTCATAGGTGCAGATATTTATTGTCTTGGAGGGGTACTACATGTGGTTTGTGGAAGACTTCTCTAAGATCTCAACCCATTTGACTAACTTTATATGGAAAGGGAAGTCATTTACCTAGTCTGAGTAGTTTTGGAGGGTCTTTGAGGACTTGAGGTTGAGGATAATGAGTTATCCTATGTTTTGACTACCAAAGGAGGGCTAGGAGTATAAAGTGTATTGTGATGCCTAAAAATGTGGGCTTAGTTGCGTGTTGGTACATTGGAACAAAGTTATCACATATGGGTCGAGGTAGATGGGACCCCATGAGCATCACTATACAACTCATGACTTGTAGCTGGAATCAGTTGTCTTCGCCCTAAGGATGTGGAGGCACTACCTTCTTGGATATTATTTTGTGGTTTACTTAGACCAACAGAGTTTTGGGTACTTATTCACATAGAGATACTTGAACCTAAGACAATGGCAATGGCTAGAGTTCCTATAGGAATATGACTTCATGATATTATATAATCCAAGGAAGGTAAATTTAGTATTAATTTTCCTTAAAAGGAAGTCTCATTCTATCTTGGTGTAAGAGGCTTCAAAGTAGTTGGCCTCCCTATAGTTGACCCTAGTGGAGCAGGAGGGTACAACTCTTATGTAGTCATTGGTATTGACTCATCAATTATTGAGATTTTGAGAGATTCCAAAATGAGAGAGATAAACTATGAGGACATAAGTGACCATATATCCTTAAGGGATTCACCGTATGAATATTCTTAAGGAGGAAATCATGACATATTTTTTACGGATGGGTGGGTGTTCCAGTCATGTTGTGAGAGGAAGTGATGTGGGAGTTCCATAATTCTCCCCGAACAATGCATCTCGATGTGGGGAAGACGTATATAGACCTTCCACATTTGTTTTGGTAATCTAGAATGACACAAAGTGTTTCCAAGTTTGTCTCCTAATGCCTCACCTGTCAGTAGATGAATGTTAAGCACCAAGTTCCAACATGTTTGTTGCAACCCCTTGATATCCCAATGTGTTAGTGGGATGATATATCTATAGACTTTTTGAAATGGATTCCACACATAGATAAGGGCCATAACTCTATTTGGGTGAAATTAGACTAACTCGCAAAGTCAGAAAATTTCCTAGCTATCAGGGGCAAAGTTTGATGGAGAGTTTGTGGTTGTTTTACATATGGGATATCGTTTACCTTAATGGGGTACCCTTAGATATAGTCTCTGATCATGATGTGCAGTTTATGTTACAATTTTAGAGAGGCCTACCAGCTGCATTTGGGACCCAAATGAGGATGTTTGCAGTCCCTCACCCTCATTTAGATGGGCAGATGGAGCACACTATCTAGGTGTTGGAGTATATGTTGAGTCCCTGCATGTTATACTTTGGCCGGAGGTGGTAGGATCACTTTTCATTATTAGAGGTTGCATAAAACAATAGCTACAACATTAAAATTGGAATGGAACATTTTGAGTCCCTGTATGGGAGACACTATATGTCACCCTTTAGCTATAAATATATTAGTGAGAAATATCTTATTAGTCCAGAGATGGTGCAGGAAATGACAGAGAAGGTCTAGGTCATCCTAGAGAATATGGGGATAGCTTAGAGAATGCAGAAATCTTAAACAGATCACCATCGTAGGCCTTTGGAGTTTAATAAGGGAGACCATGTTTTATTGATAGTCTCCCAGGATGAGGATTATACAGGTTCTTATAGGGATGAATGTTATTCCTAGGTTTTATTAGGCAATTCGAGATCATGAAGAGGGTTGGTGAGGTTTCTTACTACATTTCCCTACCCCCACAACTAGAGTGGGTACATGACGTCTTCCATGTGTTGCAGCTGTGGAGACATGTGCATGACTATATGCACATAATAGACTAGGGTGATATGGACATAGAGTATGGAGAAAACTTTGTAGGGAACCCAGTGGTCATTGAGATCGATATTAGTGGACCCTGCATGGATGGACCATCTCCTTGGTCTGTGTGTTGTGGAAGCACAAAAATTTGCAGGGTAGTTCCTCGGAGCGGTAGATCCAGATTTAGGCTCAGGAACCTGAGATTTTTGTTTGTTTTTTCTTTTAGGGGATTAAAATATTAAAGGATGAAATTATATAGAGACCTAATTCTTTCATTATAAGACTTTAAAATATTTCTATATATTTTTCCATACCTAGATGATGATACAACATGCTATTCTTAGGCCTAGTGTTCCCATAATTAATTTCATAAAAATATTAAATATATTTTATATTATGAACACATGGTTTCTTAAATTAATTATCATAAATATTAAATAGGAACTTGAATCCAAAATTTTAGACCATGATTAAGTCTGGAACAAGTTTTTTACCCTAAGTGAAACCTAAAATAGGTCGGCACTAGGAGTTCAGACATATTGACCATTGGAGGTACATTCAATGGATATATAAATTAATTAAATTAATTGATTTATTTATTTAACTAACTTAAATATCTATAAGTATACTTCCATGGATAATTTCTCATGGTTATCCTCATAATATTGGTATTACTAAGAGATTATCCTTCCTTCTTATGTGACGATTAAATTTGTTTTCATATTTTTCTAACCCGGTTTTCCCTATTATTGGTCTTTGTCCAAGAATTGTTGTCCAATTATGGTTAAATATATGTTCTTGTCATTTTTACCCATTTTTCATCACATTATTCACATATAGGATCTTGTGGTCTCAATTACAAATTGAGGATTTGAATCGATCCCAATCAGACCACCAGAATCACGATGAAACGATGAATGAGGCATGGGTCGATGAAATAAGGATAGAACTAGGATTTTTGTGGGATTTGGAAGGTCTTTTTGAAAATTAGAGATCATATTATCATTTAAGGATTAATCTATATCATGTAAAGAGTGTGATGACGTCTGTGGGGCTTCGTGAATTGGGTTTTCAGCCATTGGAGGGATAGAATCTTTTGACCAATGCTAGATCAACTCATCTCGAGTAGAGAAAGATCTGGAATCAAATTTTAATTTCCATATTTGAATTGTGGATCATGGATATATATTTCTAGATAAATCCTGACTACACATCATGTACTCTGATGAACACATGGGGTGTTGCCCCATGGATGTGGTGGTTAGGGTCTTAGGAATTCATAAGGATGGCATGAGATGAAGGCCTCCTATATGATATGTACCTCATTCCTGAGTGGATGATCCATGTGACAAAACACATGGGAAAGAATCCATGTAGGGGTACATAGTCAAGAACATGGTTTTTTAACAAATTACAAGGACACGAGGTAAAGTACACAGACACGTGGTGGATACACGGCTAAACACATAGAAGGGACCCCATGTGGAATGGGTACACCAGGTATATCCCCTAAAAACTATGTATATTTGAATTATTGATGGACTGTGTACCTCCAAGGACAAAGACATGCGAAGGAGTGGGACCACACACTATGTGGGTCACCTCACACGCCGTTTACCCCTTTTCACCTTTTGAGGAAACTTCAACCATTCATATCTCCTTCGTTTGAACTCGAATTTTTGCATGTGAGTAGGCAACCTTGAGTTTTTTCCATGTAGAATGAAATGGTACCATCTATTTTTGTTTTTGGAATATGATTTGGAATGATCCATGCTTGGTTCCTGGTTAGGTGATTCTTGACGATGGTAGTGGTTGGGTGGGATCACCAAAGGCATCTTATAGAGTGTAAACCCCCAATCAACATAAGTGCAGGTCCTCTACAACTACTTATCAAGTGAAACCTCCTCATGGATATGGAACGGGTCCATGACCACTATAGTGGAACCGCCTATCACACTATGGTGAGGGTCCTTGTCCTATAGAGTAGACCCCCCCCCCATCATCTTGCACATTGGTTATCTGCAGCTACTTACTCAGTGTAATCCTTTATAGGATATGGCACAGGACCTCAGTGACTATATTGTGACCCCCTTGTCACATCGGGGCACATTTTCTCTACCTATAGAGTGGAACCCCCAATCATCATGGGTGTGAGTCCTCTATAGCTACTTACGAAGTGAAACCCCTAATCAGAATGGTTGTGGGTCCTTGGTGAGAAGAGTGTAACTTCCCTATCTCTCCAGGTCACAGGTTCTTCACCTTGAGAGTGGAACCCAATCATCTTGATCATGGGTCCTCTACCTATCTAGTGGAACCCCTACGAGATTGGGAGTGGTTCCTTGTGAAACTAGAGTGGAACCCCTTTCAGCATTGGGCATGGGTCCTCTATAAAAATTTATTCAGTGAAACCCCTCGGACACACTAGGGAGTGAGTCCTATACTTAGCGATTGTGGTCCCTCAACTATGTGTCATAGTGATGAGGTGTGGTTCATCATATAGTTACTTATGGGTATACATGTGAGATATTTGGAATCATTGATGGACTTTTTGAACAATTGGTGAATCTTCTTCATAGATTGATCTGTGATATGGATATCCCCTTACTCTCTTATTTGGAGTTATTTTACTATGACTATATATAAACCTTGTATATACATACCTTTGTATTTGGTTACTCAATCTCCATAAGATGTGAAGACTATTGGGGTATGCCACATTCTTTCTATGTTTATCTTCTCAGAATTTGATGATTTTACACTCTAACTATAGGTGTAAAATACTCGATTTGTAGTTCATCTACACACTGTTTTGATCCCCCTGTGTTTGGATGAGGTCACTTCCACTCATGGTTTTTTTGATTAATTAATTTTCACTTTATCCTTATTTATATTTGTTATTTACAGTATTTTTATTCTTATTGTATCTCTTACAACTCCCCCTTCACCTTTTGGGGTATCTGACTGGGAATGTATATACCCACCCTTACATGGGATTTGTTAGCACGTGTGGTATCTTTTGCAGACAACAGACGGGTCGATAGTGACATCATAATTTAGATGGATGTGTAATTATGTACATGTACTTATGAAAAGGACTCCCTATATTAGTTATGCCTTCGACGCTAGTCTCTATCCCCTACCCTATGGAGGCATGCTTGGGGAAGTTGTGGTTCAAGCATCATCTTGGTTCAGGTCATGTGTAGAGACCCGAAGCATCACGTACATGGAAATTACATTACTTTTGCGGAATACTTAGTACATAACAAAAACACACACACAAGGATCGTAATAGTTTAGTGTCTTTGGAAACTCGGAACGTAATCTTCTAATCGTGGTGAAAGATCTTCAATATCTCCCATAAAGATCTTCAATTTTTTTTCTACCTAAAACTTTTCGTTATATACTGGGGAAAAGAAAACATAAAAGGGTGAGCTCAAATGCTCATTAAGGGTAAGAAAAAGAAAAATCAATCACATCATATTCATAAGAACATAACTTTTGGAAATCTTAACCTGCAAAAGAGAGAATAATTTCATATCATGGGATAAATCATAGTGGTGAAATGAAATCCCAATAAGCATAACATAAAACATGAAACATTGTGGAATACACACATAATCATAGAGAATCATTTCTTGTTAGTCAAGACTCATTTCCAAGAATATCTTAGTGGACAAAGTCCCTTTCTGATCCGAGTCACCCTCGTTTCAGTCATGTTTCACTGAACCGGTATAACCTACCATTCCAGCCATGTCTATCTCATGAGCTATAAAATCTTTACCCAATGCATTGGAGGGAGATATAGGTCCCACCCATCTTATAATGAATCCTTTCTTATGTGTGCCACATAATCATAAATCATACATCATCGCATAACACATGTCACAAAAATGGGATTCTTGAAATATCATGACATCATAAAACAAATCTTATAAGGAAAATGACTTCATAAAAGTAATTCCCTCACAACATAATCAAATCAATGTAATTAAAGGGATAAAAACAGAACCCTTTATTATCTTAGATGGAAAATAATTTTGATAAAACACTTGAACTCCATTCTTGAGGAAAATATCCTTTATTCTTCAAAAACACTTTTCTTTTCTTAACATGTCATACAATTTTAAACTAAAAGAAGTTGATTAAAAATAAACTTGAAAACCTGTAAAGTAAGATTCTTGGAAATAATTTTTTAAAAATCCATTCATTCCGTATAAGTTAAAAAAACATTCTTCGTACTTTCTTCAGAAAAGTAAAAAAGTACCTCGTACGAAAAAAAACAACAAAAGATTCCTTTCATATTCTTTACTAAAAAATCACTGAAGGGTAAAATTGGATTTAAACTATTGTAAGTGGATGGAAACAATATTACAGGGAACATGGATGTGGAAGATAAAATACACCCCAGTAAATACCAAAGTATAAACAATCTCGGATAAAAATGAGATTGTGATATTTTCCCTTACCTTAGGTCTGACATGCATTGTAAGTGTCCCAACCTCCTGTATAATGATTTAAATCATGTTATTGACTTATTCCGGAATCATATTCATTGTTATTATATCATATATGGTCCACTTATGACTTTATATTACCCGTTCTTTTGTAAATTCATGTTAAAGTAGCGTTTTGGGTAAAATCGTCTCATTTGTCATTCGTGTTTTTAACTTGTAATTATTCATATGATTACTTAGATCATGATTACATAATTCCAGAATATAAAACATGATTTATATATATATATATATTCAGAATATACATATATAAAAAATCATTAAATGGGAAGAAATAAACCGTTCATGGAGACAGTAGTCCGTACGTACGCATGAACGCTGTTTTCGTTTCTTTGTTGAATTGAATGGAATTATGTAGATGTCATACATATAAATATAAATAATTAAAGTATAATTATTATGTCATATATTTCATTAGTACTTATTATATATACTTTATAATCATTCATGAATGGTTAATCATTGAGAATGAATCTCATCGCGTCGTGGAGACGGTAGTCCGTACGTACGCACGAGCGATGATATTGTTCCCATGGTCATGGAATTGTGTTGAAGTGTATGTATACTATTTCAGTATCAATATAACATTATAATAATCATATATAGTTACTCATTAAACCATTATACCCATCCAATTAAGGTGGTGGCGGAAAATAGATTACACCACGGCGTGGAGACGGTATTCCGTACGTACGCACGCGCGTTGATTTCCTTTTTCCGTAGGATGGATAGAAGGATAAATAGAGTTGTTTCATATTTATAATAACATATCAGTATATAAGTAATACTGATGTTATTACTTTATCATGAAACAAATAAAGAAGAAGAAGTTGAAGAAGAAAGAAATTGAAAAAGATCGGTAATGGATATTACCTCTTCTTTGGAACGCCTCTTTGAATCCTCCACATAGGGAAATAAGATTGGTCTTTGAAGAAGACCAGGACCTCTACGATGATACTATGGAAGTGGAGAAGAGATTTTGGAAGGGGTTGGGCGAGCTTGAAGGCTCAAAGTTGTGTGAGGAGGAGGGGGAGGAGGTGCCCTTTTATAAGGGAGGAGAGGGGCACCTTAGGAATATCTCAAAATATTATTTTATATTAAAGTCAAAATCAGGTTATAATGGTTCCAAAGGGTCTTATTTCGAAGCTAATGTGGGGATGGGTCGTAATACTATCAAACAATAGGATTTAGACAAGGTTAGGGTATTATTTTAACCTTATAAATTAGATTTAACTCTACGTAAAATAATTTAACTTTTACCGTGTCTTTTTGTTTTCTTTCACTATATGGTTAATACACTTACTATAACATGCCAAACGAACCCCAAATTGTTTATTATTAATATATATATCCTTATCTAAGTCGTTTGGCCGAACCTTATATTTTTAGGAATAAAATAACAATTAGTAATATAATATTTGATTTAAAAACTATTTTGTGTCAATTTTGACACTATTTGATATATGATTTTTTTGAAAGTCATAACAGAATTATATGTTCGCACCAAGTTGATTAAATCAACACTGATATATCATAGTAACCTATAAAATTAGTGTAATTCATAAAAAGTCTTAAATTACATTTATTTTGATGTTTATAACATCAATTATGTCAATATTTCATTAATAAGATAATTACTGCATCATCATTGTGTCAAAAATAAATTAAATTATCTAATGTCTAAAAATTATAAATAAAATACCATTATATAGGAAATCTTCTTATCTTTATAATGAATATTTATAGTCTAATTTATCTTATGCATAACCCCATATTAAAATTGATTTACTTATTAAACTTTGATTTTAACTATTTTAACCCATCTTTAAATAAATTAATAATAAATGTCCTAATCTAATCCAAGTGGACCTAAATGATAATATTTTACACTTAAGGTTGTTTTTGGTCGATATACACTTGTCCAATAGAATTAGGACATGTGTTAGGGTAATATTAATATCATTCTTACCCTTAATTACCCTATTTACTTTTAACCGTGGTAAATAAAAGTAAAAAGTTACTATTCACCACAAATTATTTTCATCTCATTGAACCACATTTTACTTACTGACATCAACCGTGTCTCTCGGATTTTTGAAATTCCATTCACAGAAGCGGTAAAATTAAGTTTTATGAAAAATTCAGTTTTTTTAACTACCACTTAGTAGTTTCACTATTCATCAAAAATTGATGTTTTTCAGAACAATGCCAAAATTTCATCCTAAGCTATATTTCATATTCCGAATTCAAAAATGAATTCTATTTTACCAAATTCATAACATACAAGTTGCATTAATTAATTTTATAATTAAATCCCGATGATAAAACAAATAGCGTGTTTTTAAGAAACAATATCTATCAAAAGATTGACACATGTTTATGTCTGGTTTAAATGTGAAATTACATCAAATGACCAACATTGTATAAAATTGTAAAAATATATTCTAAATATAATTTAAAACCACTGAAATTAATAATTTATCACTATTAAATATTTCGATTAAAAAAGTTGTTTTTAATTATAATTTAGTAATTTTAACTATTCATCAAAATATGAAAGTTATCAGAAAAGTACCAAAATTTCACCTTAGGGTAAATTCGATACTCTGAATCAAAAAATTAAGTTCATTTTGAAAAATAAGATTTAAAGAATTTCAAAAGGTGGTTATTACTATTCGTAACGGCTAGTTTTAATAATATTTTAATAGCATATCGTTGTTTAGTGAAACTCGGTATTGCGTATTACACACGCTATTGAGGAAGGTCGCGATTGCGTGTAATGAAAGGCATGTCAAGGATGTGTGTTGTGCAAGCTCCTTTTGGTGTAGCGTACAACACAAGACATTAAAAAAATTAAAAAGAATATTTTTCATAAAATCTCGGGCTGTTACATCATGACATTCTTTCCCATAATATTTTTTAACAACTATATCTTCTCATTATGTTCTTATTTTACAGAATCTAATCATGCATGTGATACGTCCATTTTCTTATCTTTATCCCCCTGTTAATTGTTTTCTCAAAATATGTTCAGGATGACACCCAAAAACCCACACCTCCAACACTGCCACATTATTCTAGCTACTTCAATGACACTGATAGTAGTTATTCAATGGGTAAATTTAATAATGACTCTTTTGTCTAAGTTGGATAAAAAAAGGAAAATAAGTAGTCATTTTTTTGTAAAAAAAATTAAAAAAAAATTATTATTTCATAATTACACTCGTTCCCACACTTTTTTGTGTTCTTATTTATTAGTATATCTTATTTATTTACATGTGTCTCCTTCCATAATATGTGATGTGGGATGGAAGTTGATTTGGATTTCAATTCATCAATCATTACATAAATAAATCAACATATTAGTTTTTTATTTAAGATAACATAACTGTTTTGTGTTATATTTAAAATATGTTCCAATTTTTTTTCTAGTGAAGTATATCCCATCCATTATTTCTGGTAGGGTTATGTTTTTCTCGGTTCACATTGATTATTTTTAGTACAAAATCATCATTTCATAAATTAAAAATTATTAATCAAAGTTATTAATACATTTGTTTTCATTAAATTTATCACAAATCATAATGTACTTGATAATATGCCTCTTCATGATGACCTATAAATGCATCACATTCATGTTAGTTTATCAGGTGTTTATATATTTGTGGTGGGTTCAGTTATATTTTCCCTTCAACATATTTGATATGATAATTTGTAAAAATTGTGTAAAATAGTATCTGATCCTTTCGAGAAACCATTAATACAAATTTAATTTGGGGTTAATCTACTATAAAGACACTCTGAAATGGGTAATGAAGAGTAAGTCAATGTTTCATTATTTTTTGTTTTAACAAAATAAAGAATGAATATCATAATGTCACCCTAATCTATCCCACATTACTGTCTTTAGTGTTGGAACAATATTTTCCCACGAAACTACATCAATCGGAATGCGCATGCAAGTGGTGAGCCTATTGTAACATTAGAACATGGACTTATTGGGGTAAACCGTCTAGCTGCATGTAGTCCATCCAACCTCAAATTTGACGCATTTGTTTCTTCCCTTAATAATTTTTTCTAACACCATCATGATATGTTATATTTTATTTGGGACACTGGATGTTCACCTTATACCACTTCCTTGACATCAACATTGTTAATATGTTGTTCCCCTAGATTGGTAGCATCTGCATGTGTAGAAGGTTATTGTTCCCCTATACTGGGAGCACCCACATTTTGATAAAATTTTTGTTCCTCATGATTGGGAGCATCATCAATTTCAAAATACATTATATTTATAAGTGGTTGAATATTAAATATAGATTACATAAATGCAGATGTGAAAAAATAATAATATGAGTTAATGAATTGTATATTACAAAAAAATATAACATTATTGTTGAAATATTTTTTAAAGCTTTAATATATTTAACCCATCTAATGAGTATCCAAATACCATAATTGTGTTCTTCTATTACATACCTAACCTTATCAACATTGATACCACTAAAACATTATTATGAAGTCCCAGGGAAAGGGTCATCCTCGATTGAATTAACATGTAACAATTAGTGGTTTTTTCTTGATAAAAGAACAATTGACCACTTCATTTTATGGGATTTGGAACATAAAATACATATACATCCTATGATTCCATTATAAATGGTTCGTATTTATTTTCTTCCTTACTTAAATACACATTTATGAATCCTAATTCATATATTTTAATAGAACTCCAATTATTAACCCACTTGCATTGAAAAAATGGTATATTGACTATTGTTTAATCTATCTCCCATATTTATTTGATGAGGCAAAATTATGAAATATTCACATAAATTGTATTTCCTTCCTTGGTACCAGATACATGAATCAATTCATCCAAAAGTGTAACTCCACTATTTTTTAGGGTACTATGTTCATCGTGTTTATCTGTATAGAACATATAACCATTAATTACATAACCATTATAAGATAACTCATGAACACTTGGTCCTCTAGCTAGCCATCTAAGTCATTCCAAAATTCATTCTGGATTTTTAGATGACTCCTTAAAAATATTTTATTGAAACCATCCTATAAACTATTGGTTATGTGTATTTGATATCCAACCTTCATCCTTTGATGAATTCAAATTCCAAATAGTTTCTTTCTGGGTTTCAATAAATGGGGAACCCTCTAATATGTTGTGAAAAACATAAACATGGGCATGCTCCCGATCTGTAATAGTGATTGTGACAACATCTATCCTAGAAATTCCATCACCCAAAAAACACCCAAAGTGAAGATATTTAGATAGAACAATTCATTCAAAACTAGACTAGTAGTCATTACAAAATTCAATTGATTCATAAACAGCATATCATTCTATAGTAAAACATTCTGGCAGAATTGATTTTTTTGTGTATCCTTTCAAAATCTTCTTATACCGTTCAATGGGGTGTATCCATATATAATGTATAGGACCACACAGTGAAGTCTCTGTTACCAAGTGAACCATCATATCAAATAATTTTGGTGGGAATAACATCTCTAATTCATATAATATGACAACAATTTCATTTTCCATAGTTGGAAATTTCATCAGGTCAATAATTTTACTAAATATAGATTTTGAAATATAGATATAGATTGGTTAATATATGATGTACATTATTGGTAAAAATAATACATAAAGCTAAAAGTATTAAATCTTAAATCAAAACATGACATTCATATGATTTCATACCCATTATCTTTAAATCAGTTATTGACATGATATTCTCGATATTTGAAAATAACACTTTGGAACCTTTACGTAATTCAAGAAGTTGCAAAACTGATATATCGCCTATCTAGAGAGAGTATAAGAGTATAGGGGAAGAAAAGTTTGTTATTATCCCTTAAATGGAGCATCCTCATTACATATTCCCATGTTAATCATGTCTAACATAGCCTTAATTCCATCCTTTATTTTTCTGGGTGCATTTACTAATGTTACAATGAAACTATAACATACATTTTTTCCACATTCATGAAATATAGGAAATTACTGATGTAAAAAAATTCCATTACGGTAATTAAAAAAAATTGATCTCTTTTTCCAACTAGATTTTTTATGGTTTTTCGAAAATTTTTTACCTAAATCAGTGTATATATAATTTACTTTCTCAATCAACTGATGGTCGGTTAGTGGTGACGGTGTAGTGTGTTCATCAAAACTCTCATTGAATTATGTCATCCAAGATCCGTACATATATCATCAGGGTATAAATATATGATGTCCCAGGAACATAGTCTTCAATGAATTTTCAATCTAATTGACTATGTGGCTTGTTCAAAAATGGGACACCCTTGAGTTCCTTTAATTCTATATCCTAAAAAATTTACATAAGAAGAATGTTAATTTATCATCATATAAAACATGGATCTCAATGTGAAATATTCACTTATGTAAGAATCATGCAGTGTAACACCTGAATCCTACAATACTTTCAAATCATCGATCAATGGATCCAAATAAAAATCAATATCTTTTACTGGATGTTTTGGTCCTGATATAAGTAGTGGTATCATAATGTATTTTCATTTCATGTGTAACCATGGTGGAAAGTTATAATTTAGAAATAGACTTGTCCATGTACTATGAGTGTTTCTTTGAAAACCAAAATAATTCACACCATCTATGGATTGAGAAAAAAAATGGTTTCTCAACTCCATTCTAAATTGAAGATACTTGTGATCAATTCTCTTCCACTAAGGTGAGTCTTCTAGGTTACAAAGGTTACCCTATTTATTTCATGTATCTATATTCCACATCAATTATCTTAAAGTCTCTTCACTTACATATAGGTTCCTAAACCTCGGAATTATCGGGAAGTACCATACGACTTTTGTAGGACCCAATTCATCATTCTTGTATTGAGAAGAACCACACTTTGGAAATTTTTTAAGTGATTTTTTATCCTTATGAAATAGTATACAGACATTTTCAAATAGATGTATTCATTTAAAGAACAACCCTTTGAACATATCATTATTTTATCATCATAGGTTCAGAATGTAATCTCATTATATTTTGGGATCAAATCCTTCAAGAGAGCAGGATGTTTGGTAAAACTGGTGTCACTTCATATGTTTCTTGATTTTAAATTATACAGCTTCAGTATGGCTGGAAATATTTTATAATTAGTATAACCTACATATTATGGCATCATTTCACAACTCTTTAACTACTCAAAAAATGTTCAGCAATAAAAAATTTCATCTTCAACTATCAATTTCATATCATCAATACGATTTCCATTATCAGTCACACCTATAATCACATATTTGATATAGTCATCATCGTTTTCCACACATGTAATCATATCAGTTCATCCATAAAATTAAATCTTATCTTATTCACTAAATACATTAAATTTTTACACATCTTTAGTAAAAAATTTATAACTTAGATCTATTTTGTAACAGATCAAATGGTCTTCCAACTCCTATGGACTAATTGCTCTTGAATAACAACTATGTAAACACACACAAAGGATTTGAGAAGGTTTATATGCATGATATTTTCAAAAAAGATGAACTCTATCACCCCAGCCTCATACACTTTTCTCATACGATTGGCATCCATCCATTTTTTCTTTATATTCTTCCTATTTTATTCTGTAATATTAATATTTTACAAAATTAATAAAGTGAAATAACATTTCATAGAAAAATTTCATCTTATGACTAAAATATTAGGGAAACAAAAGATTATTAACGGTTAAAATTATAAAGATATAAATTGGTTTATTAATGGTTCTGATTTTGTTAATATGGGTTACCATTAATCTTTTCTGTAATATATGAACATAATATACCATCACTTACACTAATTCAGGTCCCAAGAGATATGGCTCCCCTATTATAACAAAACATAGAGGTGATTAACATGTGGCATTTAAAAAATAAGATGTTTGAGGGGGAGAAATGGATTATAAGTGATTGCATAACTTGATTGTAAAATATCATTAAATTTTCAAGACAACCAAATTAGTTAAAATTTAAACTAAGAAAATTATCTTAATAGAAATTTTTAAATATGAAAAACTGTTTAAACAAAAATGATTTCACATGTTCATTAAAATTGTTTACATAATCCAAATATTTATTTACATGAGAAATATAAATGTATAATAATTTTTCACAATATATTATATATTATAAAACTATAAAATTAAAGGGAATCATTTTAATAATTATATTTATATTGATTTACAATATCTAATATATATATATATATATAAATTATACATGTATAAATTGTATTTATTTTATTAAAAAATTATTAATTAATAAATATAATTAAAATAATTATTTTTAATATAAATTAATAAATATTTTTTAAATTATATCATTAATTATATTAATCTATAATTGTATTCATAAATAAATATATGTATAAATAAAAAAGATTTAATATATACATTACTTAATAAATATTAATTAATAATTTAAGTATTATAATAATATATATTATTTTAAAATTAAATTACCAAAATTCTCAATATAAGTTCATTTTATAAATTTATTTAAATGTTTAATGTTTCATTTTATCAATTGATGGTTTATAAATATGATCATCTTTTTCCCATATAGATATGTGTGTGTGTCTGTAAATAACCCAATTAAATGTGTGTGTGTGTGTGTTTGATAAATTAATTCAACACTTACATGTGTATATATAATTATGAACAATACATGTAATATTAATTTTATTATAATTTCTATATAAAATAAACTAAAACAAATGAATAGTATCTAAACATTCTTATATTAATTAATAATGTTAAAGAAATATTAATAATTAATAATTATATATTAATATATATGATATTAGTTGTATTATACATAAAAATTGTTCACATATGTGTGAGTACGCGCATCTGAATAACCAAAGGACATCGATGTCCATTTGTGTAATAAGGTAACTCAACACATACATGTCTATAATGTTAATTTTCTTCTAATTTATTTTAAAAAATAAACTAATATTAATTTCTTATATATAAAAATTATTATATTAATTTATATCATTATTTTTAGGCTCCAAAATGGATTCAATGATAAGATACCATAAGTGGGGTGAATTAAGGTATGTAAATTTTCCAACTTAAACACATTTTCCTTAAAACTCTCACTGCACAATATGATCATAAATTTTTTATTAGTACCCTTAAATTATTTTTTGATGATGATGATTTTATAATTACTCATCTCTATTCTTTATCCATTTTGACATATGATTCAATGATACATAACCAACAAACAGTGATTATATCAGGAAGAATAAAAACGAGGAAACATAATAATATTATTTTTGTTTAGTTCACTCGCACTATGCTAATTCAACGGGCATACAATCAGAAATGTGATGATGTACCAAAAGTCACTATCATAAAATTAATATATATGTATATATAATTATATATTAATAACAGTGGTCACAATAGATGTTTTATCAATGTTGTAGATGGAGGGGGAAATTGTGGGTGACCAACAATTGTCGGTGGTGAAATGTCACCTATGATAAGTGTCAATCACCAAAATTTTCACACTACTTCAAAATGAGCTCAGGAAGGGAAATTGAGATCAGATACTTTAGGAAAAAAATTAATAACAACTAAATAAAAACTAAAAATGTAAAAACATTTAATATCAAATATCAATTTATCTAAGAGACAGTGAAGGAGAGTTAGGGAGAGTGCATGGTGGAGAGAGAGTGTCAATGTGTTGGAAGCAAAGAGGGAGAGCAGTGGTGATGGCAGTGGGGCGGGAGAGCAGTTGTAGTGGTGAAAGAGAGGGAGATATGTGGTGCTTGAGGGAGGGAGATCACTGTGGGAGGGAGGGAGAGTGAGGGGAAGAGAGAGGTGATGAAGCACGATGGAAGGGAGGGAGAGAAGTAGAGAGAGATATTGGTGGCGAGGTTTCAAATCTAGAAGAGATTGAAGGAATGGATAAATGAAAATCACTTAGGGTTAAATTTATAAATTTCTGTAATGTTTTTATCAATTTTTCCAAAAAACCACTGAAAAATAGGTAATTTATCAGCGCTAAAATAAAAAAAGTTGATAAAATCACTATTTATCAGTGCTAAAAAAGAACTGAAAAATACTTAATAAAATAGTTCATATAATTATAAAAATTTAATGTATATAATTATAAATTAATATAACTATATATAATTTTAGAATTGGAGATGGGAATTATTCAGGAGCTTCTCTTTCTAAATCATCTTGGATTCTAGATCTGAATCGCAGTGGTATTTGATGAGGAATGCTATTCTGATCTGAGGCATGTGTTTATCTATAATATGAATCAGAAAAAATATTAAATTGATTTGAATAGGGAGGATCTAATTTTTTGAAACCCTGATTTAAAAGTCAATCACCTAATAGAGGAATCCCAAATCATGACTGGGAATGCTGAGATAAGATGATTCTTCTCTGATGTTAATAATTTTTCAAGAAAGGTTACTGAAAATGGAACCCTCTTATTTAATCGAGGCTGACCATGTGATTTTTCAGGATCAAATAAGGGGATTCCAACACTTGATCATTGATCGGATTATGTGGTTTCTTCCTAAAAACCCATTGAAGATTGTGAGGTTTTGTGGTTATCTATCGCAAATCTGAGGTTTCGAAGATTGTTGTCTTCTCTCCATATGTAAGGTATTTTTAATATCATTTTACCTTTATAAAATCTAAAATCCATGGAACGGGGGTGTGGAATTGTGTCTCTCAAGATTGGAACTCTTAGGATATGGGACTCGGATCCATTCTTCAACCCCTCAAAAATCAAGAACACAATTCCTCAAGTATTTTTCTTTATAAATGGTCTAACCAAGTTCTTACCGAACTCAAAGATCCTTTCGGACATTACCTTGGACATGTAAATCTGCATCTAGTGTGAAAAAGTTACTGGAAAAGAATGTTTTATTCACTTTATTAATGTACTGGTTGAGGATGTTATTCTTACTCCCATTACTAAAATGATAATTTTTGTCGTTAGTGAGTTTATAATTGAAATCTCAATTACAATATATAATATTCCTAAAAGTTTCTCTAGGTGTGAAAAAATTGGTCATATTTTTTAAAATTATCATAGTAATATGATGCTCACAAATTATAAGATGTTGGGTCACTCAATTGACCATTGTAAATTCATGAAACCACTCTAATTATTGGAAAATTCTTTAAAGGATGGGTAATCAGTCTTTGTAGCCATGGATTATAGGATCTCACATGCTGGAACTGGCCTTCACCCTAGGGCTCATAGTGTTGGGATACATCCTTCCTTTTCTAAAATTGTATATGGGGGTTTGTCCAATCTTGTGGAATCTCATACTGACCATAGTCCTATATCAGGTGTAAATCCAAGTACTCTGGTGTAAAAAGTTAGTTTATCTCCAGCACAGGGTTTGATTCTCCATCTGATGACAAGGGTGTGGGTTTGAGTCCTTCTGCACATCATAGCATGTTGAATTCTGGACTGGTTCCACTTCTACAGGGCGATGCTGGATCTTGGGTAGGTATTGTTGATGAGTAATTGAGACAGTTTGTAGTGAACATGTTATGGCCTAAAGGATTCTTACTGTTCAAGAATATTTCTAATGCTTGGGGAGAAACCACATGCAATGAATAATTGATTCCTATTTTAGGTGGTGGTGAATAGAAACTACAGATTTTTTAGCCTTCCAAGGAGGATCCATATGTGGTTGTATCAAACTGTGGGTAGTCCTCTGATGATGATATGAATTTAGCTAATTTGTTAGAATATGACTACTTCAATGAGAGTGGAAATAAGGGAAAATGGCATATGTAGGGGTGATCACTTATCAGCATATAAAAAACACAATAAGGGAGGTGGGAGCATGTCTACTTCTTTTCCGGTATTTCAAAATCATTTCGGGATAATGTGACTATGAATACCGGTGAAAGGAAGGGGTGCGATTAGTTGAAGTAGTGGGTGCATCTATAATGGAATCATCTACCCCCCCCCACCACATCTAATAAGGGAGAGTCTTCCTTGATCCAAGACCAACTAAAGGTTTAGAATCCAATTACCAATCCCTCAAGTATGAGCACTAATGTTTTTCAGAATGTGGAGTGGTCTTATCCACCCTATTTTATTGACCTAATGAAAAATTAATATGTATATTTTGGAAAGGCCTCATATGATAAATATGATATTTTACAGAAAAAAACACTAGTACCATACCTCTACAGGACCAGGAAGGTGAAAGTACAATTGAAGACTTCCACATGGAAGTGGCCTAATCATTTTTTCCACAACAAGAAGTCATTTTCTATATGATGGAGTCAGATGTATTTGGTTTCAATGACCATTTAACAGTTTAGAAGTTCTTATCAATAAACATTGAAGATGGATTCTGATCCAATCCAGATATGGAATTTTAGGATCTATCTTGGAAATTCAGAATTTTCTCCACACTATAGGACTTCTATGAATCAACCTCAAAAGAAGAATATGAGGTCCCACAAAGGGCCAATAAATAGTAAAAAGGTCGACATACAAAGGTAAAAGGAATATATCCTGGGAATTTGGGATCTAGAGTGACTATCATGGATTGAATTACTATATTAGGCTTCATTACTTCTGATGTCATTGGTAAAAAGCTAGCCTTTGATAACACTAGTAAAAGGGATTTATCAATGCCATTAAAGCTTTGATAATGCGAGTGATGTAAAAGGGTTGGCTTGAATAGTTCTTGTAAAAATCACTAATAATGTCACCCATTAGCATTGTTTAAAAAATCCATGATAAATGGGGACCTTTATTGAAACTTTTTCTTAGTACAGATAAAGGGTGGCTTTATCAGCTCTTCTTTTAGTGTTGTTAATGGTGGCCTTTAATAGTGCTAAAAAGTGCTAATAAAAGCCTCACAAAAAAGGGGGTAATTTTTATTTTTTCGAACATGCCTCACCTTTTATCAATATTCCCTACCCCCCCCCCCCCCCCTTTATCAGCGCTTATGGGTGCTCCCCACTGCCCTCTCCCCATTATGAGTGCTTTAGAAAATTCCAATCTATCACAGGTGCCCCGACCTCCAGTGAGTTGCAAACCTATGACCTCCAACTCATACGCCTTCACATTTTTCAGTCCCCTATATTTTTTTGATTTCCTTTTTATGATTTATATATATATCATTTCATTTTTATATCCATATATATATATATATATATTTATATATTTAAATACATATATAAAATATGTTTTTTGTGTTTATAAATACGTACATATATATGTTTGTGTGTGTGTACATCTATAAATATAATTATACATATTTATATTTATTTACATATATTATATATTAATATTTATATACATATATTACAATATATATCTCTTTTTCAATACACACACAAATATATATATATATATATATATATGCAAATTATATATACATTAATTGTATAGGAATATATATTCATACATTTTTATTTCAAATAAAATGGATATTATTTTTTATTTTGAAAAGGTTTATAAACTAAGAAATATATTTTATTGTAAATATGTTTAAATATTTATTTATAAAATTTACTTTTTATTTATTAATATACACAAAATATGTATATTTTTAATATATTTGATTATAAATAATAGAATAAAATGAAAAATGATAAAACATTCAAACCATAATATAAATATGAATTTCATACCAGGGAATAAATCTATTCTCCACTAAAAAAGACAATAAGACCCCCTTAAACGATGGTGAAAATCCATCGATTGTTAAAAAATTGGAGTACCCCGACTAAAATCTCAGTTTTAAATTCCTTATGGGAATTTTTGTACTTGAAAAGTGTTACTGGGGTTCCCCCATGTTAATATGCCATAGAATTCATTTCAATATTCGATTTTATATGTGGTAGACCACAAACGGACATTTGGATAAAAAATTATGGTCGTTTGAAGTTCGACTTACATTTTGATCTTATTTTTGATATTTTATTGATTTTTTGATTTTTTATCATGAAATTGTTATTAAATGACTATTAAATGAGAATAATTAAAAAACTATAAATTTATATTATTTTTGAAAAGAATTTATAATCAATTTTCACTAAATATTTTATATATTCAGTGTAAATGCCTATTTATCCATATCAAAAAAAACTTAAAAATATATGTGTTATATTTATATCAATATAAATATATTTATATATTATTTTTAATGAAATAATTTTTTTAAATATACCCTTCATAAAAACGAATTTATTAACGTTGATAAAGGACCAGTGACGACCTGAAAATCTAAAGTATGAACCTTATATTTGATAGCGTGTATGACACGCAACACCAAGGGCATAAGGGGATATATTACCATGATAATTTAAGAGATATTTACTATTTTAATTATATTTTATATGTTCTATATTTCACAATTCAAGCAATATCTATTTATCTTCTGTTACACATAAGCGAGACACTTTTCGCAGGCTTACATTACTCACAAGACTGAGTTTCACTGAACAAAAATATATTATTAAAATATTTTGATAATAAGATATAAAATTGATGTTAAATTAGTAGTTATGAATAGTAATAACAAATTATTAAAATTATGGGTTACAAAAATATAAAAATAACTAATTGGTTACAAATTAATTAGAAATTAATATAAGAAGAAATTGAATATAAAGTGAATATTTTTACAGAAAACTATTTTTATGCTCAAAATGTTGTTTTACTCTAATAGATTAAATTAATTAAACTTATTTAGTGATATTAATGAATTATATATATATATATATTATATGTTCAATAAAATATTTTATATATTCATCCTATAGATTTTATAGGCATAATATAAGAACAAACCAAATTTCACACATAAAACCCCATAGTTTTATAAAGATAATTTTACCTCCTTTTAACTGAAACCCCATTTTAAATCATAATATTGAAAATTTGATTGATTTTTTAATTCAAAATAAAATTAATATTTTATTGATAAAAAAATAGGTTAGGGTAATTTTTTTTATTTTACTGTGAAGTTTCATTTTGTAATGAATAATGAGAATACAGAATTATAGTTCAAAACTGTTTTTTCATATTATTTATTTATAAGGATAAATTATGTTTTAGATTGGTTTTAATGTTTAATTAGATGATATTTTTATCAATTAAAACAATTTATCTAATTTTAATCAATTTCAATTTGAAATTGACTATAAAAACAAAGTAATCTTTTGGGAATTTTTACTTTAAAAACATGCATTGTCGTCCCGTATGTGGTATTAAATTTAAATTAATTTTTTCCATTTATCTTATTCGAATTTGAAAAAAATAAATATTCCATAATTGGAATCATAATAATTTATAATATTTAATATGGTAAACATAGTTTTTGAAAAAAAATATTAGTGAAAGTAATTAGAATTAATTACAATTATTAAGTAATAATTAAGCTTAATAAAGGACTAAACCATTAAATTAAGGGACCAAATGATCTATAAACTTTACCAACACCCATTTTATAGCCATAATTCTTCCATTAACTTTTCCTTATTTATTTTTGTTGGTTTTTGAAGTTTTTTGTTGGGTAAAAATGTGGATACACTTAACTTCTTTTCAAAAATACCAAGTTAGTCATTTTCCTCCCTTATAAAATGCCACAACCTCTCCCTATTCCTCACTCCTCTCAAGACAATTTGGATCAACCATTATCTACAAAAATATTTCTTAAAATATCTCTCTTATACCTAAAATCCTCTGTTTGGGACGGAATTCACCTAAGGAAGCCTTTTGGTACATACCAAAAAGAGATTCCTGGTTTTTAAGGTAACATTTTCTAACTATCTATTTTATTTAATTTAATTCTCCACCAACTAAAATATAATTATTATTTTATTTTATAATAACAATAGTATCATAAATATACTATTTTGTTTTTATTATAATTGTTTGACCTATACTTACACACACATCCTTCTAATGGGTAACCAACATATTGTTTCTGTGTACAGTGAACTACTACCTCACGAAACGATGTTTGTTTATTTTTTCTTTACCACCTCTCAAGGTGTCAGTTATTATAGGCACTCTACGTATATATATGAAATATTTTATATTTAAAATATATTTATTCTTCTATAAATCATTTATAACACATACCTCTATACATTTCATTATGCATAAAAACGATAACATTGCATGTGGAAGTGTAGACTATCGCCCCCTCAATGCGATGTGATTCATTCAAATTATAAATGGAATGTATTATGTATGATATTCATAAACATATATTAGATATATTACATATATATTATACTATAATTATAATATACATGAGTATACATGTCATTTACTTTTCATTTCGTAAAAATATGACAATGAAATGAATGTTGTGTTCCGGCATATGTACGACCTATCATCTCCATGAATGGTGCATTATGTTTCCTATCTCCACTTATTATTGATTATTATAAATACATATATACTGATTATATGTGATAATTAATTCATGTTTTACATTCTGGAGAAGATGAAACCGTGATATAATTAATGATAACAACAAGTAACAAGTTAAAACATACTTGAGAAAAATAGGCAATTAACATGTGAAATACTGAAATTAATGAGTTTTTGTTAACAAAAGAGTAATGAGATATTATAAAAAGTTAATTGTATTATACACTTCAGTATGGTTATGATATTAGTTAGTAACATATTTCAAACCACTATACAAGAGGCAAAAGACCCCACAATAAAAAGGAAGGATAAGGTAAGAAATGTGTGTCTTACTTTTCATTCCATGAGGCATACGCCATATACACCACTTACTTCTTTTGAGTAGTGTATCTTTTGAAACTTTTTATTATTTATATCATGAATCATTTTATTCATGGTATAAAAATATTTCCTTCATCGTAATTATGATTTAAATGTTTCAAGTTGTATAGGACACATTGGAATGTTTAAATATTAATTTCCTCATAAAAGTTCATAATGATTATCTTTGAAAACACACATCCTATTATGACTGTTAGCTTTCTCTTGATATGATTACTTTATTTTAATTATTTTTCATTATAAATTACCTTTAATATCCACATTCTAAAACAATGGATATTATTATTATTACTTAAACTATATATCATTTTATATATGGTGCTCCCTTTGAAAGTTATTTGATTAGCTGGGGAATTATTGATAAATCCATATATTCTATTCAATACAGAAACATTTTTATAAGGATAATTATTTATTCACTATATGAGGAATGCTTTGGACTGGTACAACAAGGGTGGGGCCCAATTATATATATCACCTCGATGCATCGATAATCTCAAAAGATGAAACATTCGGCCAAATCAAATGGGTTTTTATCCAATATGTTGTAAACCATCTTATGAAAGGTCTTGATGGTAAAGGTACCTATACCTAGGAAACATTACATCTCATAATAAAGAATTTACCTCATTTTTTTTAGTTTTTATTCATCCCTGAGATTTTGTGTTGACATATCTATGGATGCATTTCATTTTCATGCTTCTGTTATTATTTATCAATGGGATTTTTTGTCGACATACATAAGGATTCATTTCAACATCAGTTTATTTATTTTATGGAATGTGTTTCATTTATTCACATTGCATTATTTATTTTTCCATATCTAGATTTTTGAAATTCATTCTCTAATAGTTATTTACCATTCCATGTATTTTTTTCTCATCAATTCATTATTACTTTCTCTTTACTTACCCTTACTGAGCATTTGAGATCACACTTATTATGTTTCATTTCCCCATGTTATGAAGAATAAATATTTGAATGAGCATTAAAGTATGCATTTTATTTCATCTTATTATATATCATGTTTTATTTTCTTTTCACAATGTATTATGGGAATCATTTATGTAATATGTCTTCCAAAACTACTAAACTG
Organism: Viscum album; assembly: GCA_963277665.1. Classification (NCBI taxonomy): domain Eukaryota; kingdom Viridiplantae; phylum Streptophyta; class Magnoliopsida; order Santalales; family Viscaceae; genus Viscum; species Viscum album. The sequence goes on along the minus strand of OY728128.1, from coordinate 405,507,940 downwards.
ATTAGTCTTTTAGGATTTATTTCTTTGTAATAATTCCAATGTAATAAAATAATGCATTAGATGCAAGAATTTGTGGATGGGGTGCAATATTTGGTTCCAAATGATGTTTACTAGAACCCTTGGGTACTAGATTTATCAAAAATTAGGTTATATAACATAACCCTATGGTAGAATTTGATGATAAGTATATAATAACATCCTTGAATTTTGGTAAGGTAGAGATTTGTTGGTATTCATAGAAATACATCTCTACCTGGATACTTCAAGAAGACATGGTTCTAGTAGATATATACCGAGGAGTAATAACTCTGACAAGTTGTTTCGAGCCTAACTCGGGGTATTCTAGTACACGAATATGGGCCTTACTACACACCTGGTTTTCCACTCTTTGGGGTATGCTTTGGATAATTCATAGTTTCTTTACAGACCATTACAAAGGATTTGAATAGATAATGACAATGAATAAACTAGGTTAAAACTAAGGTGTTTTAGATTGAAAATTAGTTTTCATGATTTATAAATCCTACCAATAATATTATGGATAATCTCTTGACCAATGAAGGAACTTTGTGGAAATAAATGCAATAAGTATTTATTTATTAGGTTTGTATTGGAAACATTAGTTAAAAGGATATTTTGTTATTAACCTTATGTCAAGGATGTCCATCATATTTATTTTATAAATTATATAATTTTTTTTTATAAATGGAAATCTTGTATGACAGTTGAAAACCAATCATGTCTTGAAAGGTCGTGGGATATGAACCCATGACTGAAGGATGATAAGGATTTCACATCAACCACTGACCTACGTAATTCCCTAGTTGATAAGTAATTATTTTTAGTTTAAAATTTTGATGAATAAATATTAATGATGAACAGGTAATGTACCTTTATAGGTTTAGAGATTAATTTATTTACTATAATGACTTTGGATAATAGTTAGAGACAAATAGTTGTACTTGTCGCTATTTTATAGGTATTATGATCATTTTAAAAACAATTAGTGCTTTAGTCAAAACAAATAATTACAGGTAAATAATTTTTTGGAGGAAAGGGATGATTTATAATAATATAATAGCCCAAAAAAAAGCCCGAATTGTTCATATGATATTGGAACCTATAAAGTAATAATATTTCCTTATATTCTTGGTCAGTAAAAGAATTTCTAAATATTTTGAAGGTGGCTTAGAAAAAAATGTGGTCCAAATACCTTAATTTCTATTGAAATAATGGTCTTCTTAATCATCCTCGATTTATGGATTTTAGGCCCTCAACATTCCATTAATCATTCACTTGTTTGTGATTGATGACGTCATTCAGTCCCATAAATATTAACTCTTCCTCTATGTACCAATTTTCACTTGCCACTAAGGTTCTCCTACTTAGATACCTAGTAACATGGTAGTCCATGTGACCTTTGTACTTCCTATTATCTCTTTTCTAGAGGAGTAATTATGAACCCTTATCATGATTGTGGATTTCAATCATATAAAATATCAAATAATCAATCACTAATATCGAGATTAAATTACGAGGATTCAATTTAATTAAGGTGGGGAGAATGTAACGACCCAAAAATCTAAAGTAGAAACCTTATATTCGATAGAATGTATGGTACGTGACACCAAGCACGTAAGGGGATATAATACCCTGATATAATAAAATATATTTAATAATTTAAATATATTATATATATTATATATGTCACAATTCACACAATATTGGGTTATCTTGTGTTACATGCAAGTACAACTATTTTAGAAATTTTATATAACATGCAAGATAGAGTTTCACCAAGAAATAATATATCATTAATATATTGTTATAATAAGATATAAAGTTTTTGTTAAATTATTAGTTATGAATAGTAATAACTAAATTTTAAAAATTATGATTTACATAAATATATAATTAATAAATGGGTCAAATATTAATTAGAAATGAATATAAAAATTAATTAAATATAATGTAAATATTTTTATAGAAGACTATTTTTATGCTCAAAAAATTGTTTTACTATAATATATTAAATTAATTAAAATTATCGAGTGATAATAATGTAATGTATACATTTTATTTTCAATTAAAAGAAATTTATATTCATCCAGTAGATTTGATAAGGATGAGATAATAACAAACCCAATTTCACATTTAATTATGTAATATTTTTATCAAATAATATAATGTATTTCATTGGAATCAATTTAACTTCGAAATTAACAATAAAAACATAGTAAACTTTTTGACGTTTTTACATTAAAAACTCACATTGTCGTCTTGTCTCTGGTATTAAATTCAAATAACTTTTTTCCACTTAAATGATAATAACTTGAAAAAATGGATTCTGTATTTGGAAGAATAATAAATTACAATTTCTAATAATGTCAACTTTGTTTTTTAACAAAAATATTAGTAATGGTAAATAAAATTAATTATAATTATAAAGGAAAAACTAAGCTTAATAAAGGACCAAACCTTTAACATATGTTCCAAAATGACCTATTAACGTGTACAACACCCATTTTAAAGAAATAATTCTTCCATGAAACTTCCATTATTTTTTTAGTGTTTTTGAAATCTTTTTTTAGGTAAAAACGAGGGTACACCTAACTTTTTTTTCAATAATACAAGTATGTCATTTTCCTCCCTTATAAAAGGTCATCACCCCTCCCCCTTTCCACACACATCTCTAGACACTTTGGATAGACCAATATCTAGCCAAAATAGCACCTATAATCCCTCCAATATACCTAGTATCTTCAAATTGGGTAGGAATCCACATAAGGAATCCTTTTGGTACAAACCAAAACAGTTACCTGGTTTTTAAGGTAATGTTTTCCACGATCTCTTTTCATTCATTTACTTCTACACCCACACAAATATCATTATTATATTTCTATATAACAGCAACAGTATCCTAAATATAATAGGACTTTTTATTCTAAGGTTTCATCTCACACTTATACACACATCCATCTAATGGGTAATAAAAATAATGTTTCTGTGAATGATAAACTATTGCCTCACCAAATGATGATTGTTCATTTTTTTACCACCTCTCGTAGTGGCCATTAGGATTTAAAAACTACATATTTATGGAATATTTGATATTTATAATATATTTATGTTTTTGAATACTTTTATGATATATACCTCTATAGATTCCATTTTTCCTAAATAAAATAACATCGCTTGTGGGAGTGTGGACTATTGCCCACTAAATGTGATGTGATTCATTCGTGTTATACATTGAATGTAATAAGGATGATATTAATAATTATATATGGAATATATTACTTATATATTATATTGGAATTATAATATACATGATTATAAATATCATTTATATTTCATTCTTTAAAAATATGACAATGAAATGAAAGTAGTGTTCATTCGTAGATACGGCCTATCGTCTCCATGAACGGTGCACTCCATTTCCTATCTACAATTATTATAGATTGTAATAAAAATATATATATTGATTATATGTGATAATTAAGTCATGGTTTACAATATGGAGATGATGAAACCGTAATATAATTAATGAGAACAACATGTACAAAATTAAAACTTACTCGAGAAAACTAGGCAATTAACACATGAAATAGTGAAATTAATGAAATTTTGATAACAAAGGAGTAATGAGATATTATAAGAATGTAATGGTATTATAAAATTTACTATGGTTATGATATTAGTTAGTAAAATATTTTAAACCACTATACATGAGGCTAAAGACCACGCCACAAAAAGTAGGGATGATGTAAGGAATTCTTGACTTACTTTTCTCATCATGAGGCATACACTGTATACACCAACGGATTATTTTTTATAGTGTATATTCTGTCCCTTTAGATACATTATATCATGAATACTTTTCTTCATGGTAGAAGAAACTTTCCTTCATGGTAATTATGATTTAAATTTTTCAAGTGGTATGGGACACTTTCAAATTTTTAAATATTATTTTCCTCAAAAAAGTTCTAAATGATTATCTTGGAAGCCTCGCTTAATTTAGTGATTTCTAACATTCTCTTGGAAAAATTACTTTATTGAAATCATTTATCGTTAGAAAATACCTTGAATATCCATTTTCTCATGTAATGGATATTATTATCATTACCTAAACCTTATATCATTTTATATACGATGTTAACTTTGACAGTAATTTGATTAACTGGGGAATTATTTATAAATATGTATCTTCTATTCAATACGAATAAATTTTGATTAGGAACATTGTTTATTCAATATATGAGGAATGATTTAGATTGGTATGACACATGTGGGGCCTTGTTATAGATAGCACCGTGAAGCATCTGTAGTCTCGTGAGAAGAAACATTTGGCCAAATCATATTGGTATTTACCCAATATGTTGTAAACTATCCTGTAAATTGTCTTGACGGTAAAGGTACCATTTACCTTGGAAACATGGAATCCAATAATAAAGAATTTCCCTCATTTATACTTAGTTATTATTCATTCCTGAGATTTTACATCGACATATCTGTGGATGCATTTCATTTTAAGGCATAAGTTATTATTTATCCATGAGATTTTGTGTCGATCTATATATGGATTCATTTCATCCTCTGTTTATTTATTTAATGGCACATGTTTAATTTTTCACCTTTCCATATTGATTTTTCCTTATCCAGTTATTTGAATGGAATTCTTTAATATTTATTAACCTTATCATGTTCATTATTCTAATCAATTCATTATTGCTTCTTCTTTACTTACCATTACTTATCATTTGAGCTCACCCATATTATGTTTCCTTTCCCCAGGTTATGAAGATGAAATATTTGAATGAGTGTTCAAGGAAGTAGTTTATTTCTTTTTATTATAAATCATGTTTTATTTTATTTTCCCTTTGTATTATGGGAATCATTTATGCAATTTACCTTTCCAAAACTGCTAAATTGATCGGTACTTTGGGAGTTATTTCCTTGCAATCACGCCAATGTAATAAAATAAATCACTGACTCTAAGCTTTTGGGGTTGGGGAGTTATAGAGGGCCCCTTTATGAGCACTTTTTAATAGCGATGATAAAGGGGGGCATTTATCAGTTCTTTTTAACAGGCGTTGATAAAGTGGACCATTTAGTGGTGCTTTTTTAGTACTGCTAAATTCCCCATTTTAATGCGCTAAAAATCATCATTAAAGATCCCTTTTAGAGCGTTTTTTCTAACGGTGAAAAACGGGGTCTTAAACAGCACTTTTAAATCCCTAGAAATGGATAATCCCATTTTTGTAGTAGTGTGTGGGCATTTTATTCCTTGCTTGACCTGCTTCCTTCCTTATATGTTTTCCTTTTAATAATAAATTTAGGGTCATGGGTTTGGTTTCCAAATCCATGATTGGGCAGTCTTGGTATATATAATTTTAAATAAATATATTTAAAAATACGTGAATATAATTATGAATATTTTTATTTAATTGTATATAATTATATCATTATGTATCATTATATAATTAGATATATATATATATAATTAAATATATTTATGTAATTATAAATATAAAAAATATATTTATTATAATTTTATAATAATTTTTCATATATATTTTTTAATAAATATAATTATAAACAATATATTTTTTTATTTGTTTATTTAAAATTATAATTATATAAAGGTAAATATATTTATGTATTTATAATTATAATTGTAAAAAAATATATTTATTTATTTATTTAAAAATATTTATATATAATTAAAAATATTGTTATATAATTATATATATTTATATAATAATATAGATTTATATAATTATTAAAATAATAATTGTATTTATTATTTTCTGATAATTGTAAATCTTTTTTGATTGTTAATCAATGCCCTAGACAGGATGGGAAGCATACAGGGGATGATAATCATCAACTTGATGAGGCACTGCATGAGTCTGCAAATGAGGTTCTTGTCTACTGTGTAGCACCCGAGGGCACTCCTTCACAGCCTAAAGGGTATGGTTTCATTATACAGCCAGTGAAAGTGGAATTCTTAGGATTTGTTGCACGGGAGGATGGGTTTAGGGAATTTGACGATCAATAAAAATTGAATTATTTTCAAGAGATTCATAATGATTTCAGTTCTTTGGGAATTTTTATTTAAATGGGGTAATATCTCAGAAGATGGAAGTGACAATGAGCAACAGATTGTTTAATTGATCACTACTAATATCTGGCCTCCATGTAGTGGTGGGGATGTTTTTTTAAGGATGTTGAAATAAATGGAAAGGGAAAGGTGATCAATAGTGAAGGATTAACTCTGTTCCCACCAAAAAGAAGGTTGTAGAAAGATTATTCCAATCTGCCATGGAATGTGTCTATGAGAACATATTCCAAGGCATCAAAGATCAAGCTCACTTCGGAGTAGGAAAGGTCCAATGCAGTGATTCTTAGGTTTCTCAACCAAGGTAATTCACAGTTGGAGTGGGTAACTACAAATGAATCTTACTGTGACTATGAATATGATCCTTTATCTTATGGTCATTAAACTGCCTTTTCTAATGAGGGAATGTCTCTTTGTTTAACCTTGTATGTTCTCTTGTTATCTTATTCTATCATCTTTTAATAAAAGGTCAAGATCTTTTCTTCTCAGTATACCTTTTTCGTATATTTAAAATTTAAATATATTTATTATAATTTTATAATTAATGAAAAATATTTATATATTTATTTATAGTATTAATTATAAATAAATATTTTTATATATTTATAAATATTTGTATTTTTTTACTGGAATGTCGTGGTCAAATCCACTTTATTAAAAGAGAAGAAAAAACAATAGCACAAAGCGGTTGAGAAAGAGTTGGGCATGACAACACTGCCCTCATTTGAACAACAAAAAGATAGATAAAACGTCAAATATCATAATCCAAACTATTACAATATCCAAATTCTTCATCCCAGTCAGAGTCATCTTCCAATGAACTGAAGTGGCTAGCTTGAGGATTCCACCCATCTGTAAGACGAAACATTAATGTTTTTAACTATTTTTTGGATAATTGTAAATGTAGTTATACAAATCATTGTTTGAAATTTATTGAGAAATGTTTTTCTGTATACACCAAGGGCGAATATTTTTGTACTCGTGATTTTAATTAAATGCATATAGCCCTGTTTGAAATTATTGTGTTTTTATCGGTGTGTTGTTATATTAACAGCACATTGTAGCCAGCCAGTCCTTTATCAATGCTATTTTGAGTGCTGATAAAGTGGGGCATTCATCTGTGCTCAAAATAGCCCTGATAAAAGGGAGGGCCTTTATAAGCACTATTCAGAGCGGATAAAGGATCTCCTTTATCAGCGTTGCGATTTGAATCGCTATTTTAGCGTTGTTAAATGGCGTTTTGTGGGTTGTTAAAGAGCATATGTGTAGTACTGCATGCACATATATATTCATACACTTTCATACGATTATTATAAATATCTTAATATTAATATAAATAATAGGCACCCGTCTATAAGTGTAGTTGCTTAAATATTCTATATATATTTATATAAATAGATGTATATTTAAATATGAATTTTTTTAATGAAAATAAACTTTTTATATCGCTAAAAATGGTCGTTGAAATGGAACCATTGTTTGACAAATATGTTTCTAGAAGAAACTCTCTAAAATAAGCTACATGTGAGAAGAATGTTATCTTCATTATCAATAGATTCTTATTTTATCTTATGTGCCACCATTTACATGTGACAGGAGTAAATGATATGGGATGCATGGTGAAATATACATTTTAGCGGTAGGATAAAATAAACACAGCCTCACATATTTAGCGTCATAAAGTTTGGTTGCATTTGATATTGTAAATTATTTTATATTTTTATTTTTCAAATATCAATTAGAAAGTATGTTAGAAAATGTTTTGCAACTTTGGGGGAAAACAATAAATTATACAAAACATAGGTCCTAATATATACATTTTAAAAAAAGAACATAAAAGAAGTTTTACCCCAAAAAAATATATCAATTTCGTTTTTATCAATTGAAAAGTGTCTTGCATTTATATAATTCAACACATTTTAAATACATTTAAAAAAAATGAAAACATAAAATATTTTTTCGAACCATATATAATTATAATTTTTTAAGTATGTCATTACAGTTCGAATAATACGTAGCCGCGTTTTGGGGCTTTAATCCAACCCACTTAATCGGATGGTCTGTTCGAGAAAAATGTGGTGCGTTGGATTTTGAGTTTACACGATCCAACCCTCCGTGCATAGACATTAAAGATGGCAGGAGAATGCGCATATATATTTAGGTGGTGCATTTCTTATTTATTTTGACTAGTTTTTCAGCAAACATAGTATGATTTTGATGACAAAAAACAAGAGCTGCAGCAGTAGGAGCAGATCCATGGTAGGAGGGGTTGAGCTTCGGACGATCAAACCGGTAGCCCACGTCCTCGCGGCTCCGGGAAGAAGCGGTGAAGGAGCCTTGATACTGCGGCTCCGACGGTGGCCAATAATATACGGTGGATCGATTTGAACGCAGAGTAGAGGAGCAGCAAGAGGAGGAGCATGAGGCTGGGGAGAAAGTCGATCGGTGCCGCGATTACCTCAGGAGTCAAAATAACCGCCACGACTCCTATCGAAATGGTGTTCAACGCTGCGGAGCAGACTGATCGTGGTAATAAGTCCGGAAACAGGTATACGATGCACCTTAATAATATTACCACCAGTAGGAGGTTCATCGCACTTGGGTGCGTCTCAAACGGGGACACCGACTGCCCCTGGAACTTAAATTGAACAACACTTAGAAGAACCTGCAGAAGGTTCAGGAATGTCATCGGTAAAATGGGAAAATGTACGTATAAAATGCCAAGGCTATATATGTGTGTTTGGAAGCCTCACAATTAATGGATTTCGGTTTATTTCTTACCAACTCCGAGGAATGAGAAGGCTATATTCTTATGATTATTCTTAATACTAATACATTTAATTCTTAGAATTCCACCACCTCAACCCGTATTTAATTTCAATCCCATCTATTCCTCCCCCCACCTTTATAATCTTATGTTAAGGTTCTACATTATCCCCTGCATTGCTGCATTTAAATTCCTTTAATATCGTTTTATATGATTTATTCATAAACCATTATGGGTGTTCAATTTGCATGGGGTATATGCATGCATGGCACTGGTCACCTAGATTTTATTTTTCTTTCATCTTATTATTTGTTCTCTTGAATATTAGTTTACCGTATACTTATATCGGTTGTTTACCTGGACCATTGATTGGCTGACATCCAATGGTCCTGTTTCATCCTGAGTGTGTTTATTTCGCTCGGTTTCAATCTTGGGTGCAACCACCAAACCAATCATGTGGCGCCACTTGTCTCGTGCGGTGTCCCGCCTTCAGTTATGTGAACCGTCGGCCATATCTGGGTCATCCATGGGGCTGTGATCCTAGGTTTTTGCCTATTCCGCCTGATGCTCCCTTCCACGCCCTAATTTCCCCACCGGTCTCTTTGATTCGATCGATCCATTCTCTCGAAGTAGCGCCTTTCATCTGGTTCAATCAGCGAGTTCTCGTTGAGTAGCTCCTTCACTGTGCGGAGGGGTTGTCGGAGAAAAAGAAGGAGACTGAGGTTATCCGACCACCCAAACTCCCCATCTTTGAGTTCGTTCCACCTCCTCAAACCGGAGTACTTCTCTGGTGGATACTCAACAGAGATTGGCTCATTCCTGGGTCTAGGAAGACTGCGCATCAAGAAGCTTCCTGATCTTCACATCCTTTTTTTTATCGTAACCGGGTTTCTGTTTAGTTTCTTGGATCTATAGCGATCTATTCTTTTCATTCATGTATCGATTTGTATCCTTTTGGGGGGGTGTGAGTCTGTCCGGGAGTGGATGACGTTGACTCCACATTATAGGCTTCAACGCGACCACCTAGTTCAACAGGGCCGACCTCCTTCGATAGTTTCTTTGGTTCATTGGTTTTCTTCAACTCTGTATTTACTTTTCTTGCTTTCTTACTTTGTAATAAAAGGTTTGTTTGGGTGGTTCTCTCGCTGTGTGCATAGGATCATGCTGATCCGAAGCACGTTATATCCTGTATTATTTCCTTTCTATACATTCTATTTTCGTTCTTCCTGTATATCGCTTGTTGAAGAAACTCATTATGTTTCTTTGCCTCCAATTGATCAATTGAACATGTCAGATAAACAGTCTAATAATACGTGACAGTGGATCTTTGATGTTTTAAGGTTTAAATGTTTAACCCCAACATGTGGTATTACAGCCTACTGTAACGTTCGTTAAAGGGTTACACTAAATTTGATATTGATAAATTTGATGGTGAAAACAATTTCAATTTTTGGAGAATTAAAATGACAGCCTTACTGGACCATACGATTTAATTGGTGCCCTTGCTGGTTCTAGAAAGAAAATCACTACCCCTACCCCGAGTTGGAAGAACGCCACTACTTACTTTGATGTCCCTGAGGAAACTCTTAGGAAAGCCCGTAATTTTATCATTTTATCATTAGGAAATAAATTCCATAGAGAAGTTCTATACGAATCTACTCCCGATGGTATATGGTCTAGGCTTGATTCCCTTTCTAGGACAAAGTCTCCTGTTAGTAGATTATATAATAAAAATGATATTGTATACATTCAGAATGCATCCTAGAACTACAGTCAGGATGCACATTGATGAATTAAATAAAATCTTGTTAGATCTATCCAACATAGACATTAAATTGGATGATGGAGACCATATCATTATACTGTTAACATCATTAGATTATTCCTTTAATTATGTTAAAGACTCTATGATGTATTGTAAAGATACACTTACTCTTGAAGAAGTTAAATCTACTTTACTCTATAAAGACCTCAAACGAAGGGTTGAGTTAAGATTGAGGTTGAGGGATTATGTATTAGAGAAAAAAGTGGGTCTAGAGGCATAAGTGGGTCTAGGGGAAGGAGAAAGGAAAGAGGTTAGTCTTAGAAGAAACAATACTTGTCTAAGAGTGAAGTAATCAAGTGTTCTCAATGTAAGAAACCTGGACACGTTAAGAGGAATTTCTATAATAAGAAAAGTGGCTATAGAGATAATAATAATGATCATTCCAAATTAATTGAGAAGGACTATGACACTGCTGATGTGTTGAATGTCTCTGACATTTCCATCATTGATGAATGGATCCTAGATTCAGGATTTTCATTCCACATGTGTCCCAGGAAGGAATTAATCATTGGGTTGAGGGAAATTGAATCTGGTGAGGTATTTCTAGGGAACAATAGGAGCTATCACATTATGATAATAGGCTCGATTTCATTAGAGATTCATGATGGGATTGTTAAGACTATTGAGGAAGTTAGGTGGGTACCCAAATTAAAAAGAAATATAATCTCCCTAGGAATTCATGGCCAACAGGAGTATAGTTTTAAGTCAGAATTTGAAAGCCTTAGGGTTTCCCAAGGATCCCTGATAGTCTTGAATGTAATCCCTCAAAATGGTCTTTATGTGTTATATAATATGGTTCATAAAAGTCAGTTGAACAACTCTTGTAGTTCAGAAATTTATTCCACCACCCATTGGCATATAAGGTTAGGGAACATTAGTGCCATGGGCCTTAGTGAACTCAATTAAGAGGGGCTTTTGAGTAACATCACTCCTAGCAGTATATCATTAAGTGAGGATTGTGTATGTGGGAAATCCAAAAGAGTCAGATTCATTATATCAATGTATAAGGCTAAAGAACTCTATGAGTGTGTTCATTCAGATATGTGGGTTCCTTCTAGGGTCACCCCCGCATGGTTGAGGATTATAATGTGTGACATTAATTGATGACTTCTATAGCAATGTCTCGATTCATATACTCAAACATAAGTCTCATACCATTCAAACCATTATGAAATGGAACGATGGGGTAGGAAGTGAGTCTAATTGAAAACTCAATGCCTTGAGAACTGATAACGGTATAGAGTATCTATCCACAGAATTCATTGAATTATGTGAATCTGAGTGAATCGCTACAAGAAATTTTAATTTTTTCCAATAGGGGCATATTTGTTGTTATAAGTACATTTTCTGTTGGAAAAACGTTTTACCAACATATATGTCCATGTCACTAAACTGTCGGTAAAATATTTTTCGCTAAATGTTTTTTTGATAGATAAAATTTTTTGGTTACAATTGTAATAATACTAACAGATAATATATATGTTAGTTATAATGTTTAGCAATAGTTTCTAATAATAAATTTTTCTGTTGGTAATAATATTACCAACATATAATATTTGTTTATAAATTATAATAAAATAAAAATTTAATTTTTTTATTTCTAGTAAAATTTCATTTTATCTTTATTAATTTATCAAATATAATATATAATAATTAGACAAAATAAAGTTTTCACACAAGTTCAAAATTATAAAAAATAATTATATTTATAATGAAATTTAATACAAAATGCATGATCTATCGCAACACCCCATACAACGACCCATAAATCACCGCATACAGTGACCCATACCCAGCTCCATCCCATGCCAATGACACCACCATCTCATGCCAGCGACAACACCAAACCATCCATGCCAACGAGCCGGCTCCAACATTAGGGATCAACGAGCAAAACCCATTCCATCGAGCAAGCTCCAGTACCAGCCCATCCATGCCAAAGAGTCAGCTCCAGCACTAGGGACCAGCGAGCATGAACCATGTCCTCGAGTCATCTCTAGTACCATCCCATCCATGCCCACGAGTCAGCTCCAATACAAGCGACCCATCCATGCCCTAGGACACACAATTCATCTCCAGCTCCAGTGATAAACCCCAAGCCGCAACCATACCATGGATTTCAACTCCAAGATCTCCACATCACAAAATCAATGAGAATACCAATAAACAAGTCATATTCAGTACCAAAAATAAAAAATTTGAGCCAGCTCCAATATCAACGAGAAACCTCAAGTCGCAACTATGTCACACATTTCAGTTCCAATATCTATATAAAAAACACCCAAACAGCATACCCAAAAATCAGTGTAAAACTTCATCATTAATTAAAACCAAATTATAAATATATAAAAGTATAAAAAAAGAAGTTCATTGTAAGAATTTTTCATAACAAGAATTTCATAGTAAGCACTTTTATAAAAAGTGATTATAAAATTTTACTTTCGAGAAGAATTTTTAAAAAGAAAAGAAAAATGTTGTGTTGTTTATTCTATTTATATTTTTAATGTGGTGATTAGAATGCTTTTTAAAACTAATAATGCCTGTGTTATTTTTGGGTACCTTCATGATGGGTTTCCACACATGTTGTGTGCCACCTAATGAGTTGTGACACGCAACACACCTTACCCATTTATGCTTGCCTTAAGAGATGCCTGCTTTCAATGATGCCCACTGTTATCTCACTTTCAATGCACATCATTCCTAAAATTCTGAAAAAATGGCACGGACTTACAGAACAAGTTAAAAAAATATGGTGAAAATCAGCCAAAAAATTACAGGGGCAGTGGGATTGAAACCCCACTAGATGCAGAATAGTAGTTAGTTAGCTACCCTATTACTGATCTACTACATATTATTTTCACTTGTACTGAGTACAAGTGGTGATGCACTCTTCAGCATTCTAAACATTATTAATTATAAACTATTTGTCGAAATCATTGAATTAAGACTAGAACGGAACAAAAAATTCTTACCAACTGCTATGGATTTGATGATATTTCATTGTGTTGCGAACCCAAATTCATCACCATCATACAAGAAAGAGATCAACATTTGTTATACCTTGACAATTTTTGATGGTGAATTACCTTACCTCAATGTGTGGAAGAGACATTCTTTTATAGATGGGTAAAAATTATTACAAAGAGGGAAAGACCGATGTGGGACTCAGGAACACCCATTACACATAAATGGGCCCCAACAATCCCCCTAAAGATGGACATGCCGAGCTTGGAATGAGTCCCACAATGAAAAAAAGATGACACGAACAAATACCATCTCATACTCCTCCTAAAGTTGGGCTATGGATGCTGTGAGTACCCAGCTTGGTAGTGAGAGATACAAGGCGAGCTCTGGGGAGGCCTTTAGTGAAGATGTCGGTAAGCTGATCTGCTGTCAGAATATGGCTAAGGCTGATATGGTTCTACTCCAAATGGTGGCGAATAAAGTGTAAGTCCACCTCGATATGATTTTTCCATTCATCGAAGTTGGGATTCGAGGAAATCTTTTTGGTTTCCTAATTGTTACACCAGATACGGGCAGAGGTCTTTTCCGGGAAGCCGAGCTCATGGAGGAGATGACGAAGCCAGAGGATCTCAGTGGTGACTGTGGCCATGGTGGAATATTCAGGCTCTGCAATTGATCTGGAGACAACAGTCTGCTTTTTGCTGCACCAGGAGATGAGTTTACCGATGAAGAAGAGGGTGAATCATGAAGCATACTTGCAGGTAGTGAGACAACCTGCATAGTCTGCATCACAAAGGGACTCAACATCTAAATGATCATGTTGTGAGTAATGAAGGTCATGTGCATGATCTTTCTTGATGTATTTGGAAATTCGGAGGATAACATCCCACTGAGATTTGGTTGGATGCTCCATGAACTGGCTAACTTTTCCAACGGCGTAGGCAATTTCTGGTCATATCATGGTGAGGTAGTTATGTTTACCCACCAGACGTCGATAACTCTCTGTGTAAGGAAATGGTTCTTAGTTGGTATGAAGAGAATGTTCCCCAGGCTCAAGAGGAGTGTCCACTGCAGTTGTGTGGCTCAATCCTGCATCCTGCAAGATATTAAGGGCATAATTGCATTGGCAGAGAGAGATAGTGTCCTCAGAACGGGATACCTCGATGCCAAGTAAGTAGATGGTTTTTGATTCGACCTTTCATTTCACATCCTTCCCTTTGTCCATATGTAATAAAATTCATTAGTTTATACCTTTTTGTCATTAATTTTTAAAGGGTTTCCAATAAAAATAAATTGGAAATGAATACCTCCTTATCAACATGTTTTTTACAGGATCTGATGTACATGATATTAATGTTTTAACATATTGGTTGACCGTATGAATATCTATGTCATCAAGTGGAATATGTAGTTTAGTACTCAGCTCAGGATATACAGTAATCACAACTCTCACATGACCTGTTAGGAGTTTTCTATTGTGTATAGTGTCTTCTTTGATATTGAATATGGTATCCCTTACTACATAGTGATGGGTGGATGTTGATAGATATTAATCAAAATAATTTTCCCCCTGTAGAATATCTCTACAGGAAAGGTATCAGTGTCTTCTTGATTCAAATTTCATAGAAACAATTATAAGAATATTTTTCACCTTGTCTAATATAGTTGTTTGAGGGTAATGGATCGCCTTAAAGCTGGTGGGGAGGGGGGTGGTCGGGATCTTCATGCAGTGGTTGCTCTTGAATTATTTCTTCTCTTTGCTTCCCCCCATAACATTTTCTAGCAACTCAATATTCCAAATAATTTTTTCTTCAAGGAAAACTAATATTGATTTCACCTATTTCATTTTTTTATCCTCATGTTCTTTTATTTTCTCAAAATGTGTTCGGGTCATCACCCCAAAACCTGCACCTCTGACACAACCACACTATTTTGGACACTTTAGGTCCACTAATAGTAAGTGTTCATCTAGTATAGGTTTTGATGATTATTGTAACGAAATTAGATATAAAATATAGTAAAATAAGTTATCAATGTTATAAAGTAGGTATTTAATGAAAAAAATTTATTATTTCATACATACCTATGCTTGGCATAATTTTTATGTCTTTTTATCTATTAGTGTCCCATCATTATTTGAATGTGCCTCCTTCTATAGCACATGACGTAGAATGGAAGTGACTTTGGATTTTGATTCATCAATTTGAATATAAATAGAGCAACATAATTAGGTTTTTGTTTTATGCCACATAAAATTATTACAGTATATTTAAAATTTGTACTAATTTTTTTTTCAAATGATTTTACCCCATCCTTACATTATAGTATAGGTGCATTGGTTTTGCTTCCTGCTCCATATTTTCAACACTGAGTTCTTGTTTTATAAATAAAAAAAATCTCAATCCATGTGATGAATACATGTATTTTAAAATAATGTATTACCAGCAATAATGTACTTTAAAATCAATCTCCCTATGAAGGCTAGTAAATGCATCTCACACTACGTAACTTATTAGGTGTGCATACATAAGTGGTGGGTGAATGTTTATTTTCCAATCAGCAACATTAAGATGAAATCTCATTAGAATTGTGTGAAAGCCTATGTGAATCCTTCTAGAAAGAATTAATACAAATTTATTATGGGATTCATCTACTATAAATGCATTATTCAAGGGATGATTAAATGTAAGTAAATGTTTCATTATTTTATTCTTTTTGTAAAATATATAAAGGATATCATAATGTTACAATAATATCTTCCCAAATTATTGTCTTAAGTATGTACACAACATAGTTCCACAAATATACATCAACCGGTGCATGCTGTTAAGTAATTCTCCCAATGTAACTATTGAACATGTCCTTATTGGGTTTAACAGACTAACCATGTGCATTCCACTCAACCTTGAATGTTCTGCCTTTTCATTTCACCTTAATAATTTTTTATAACAACATAATTCTATGATGATCCTATTTTTTCTATGACATTGGTTCTTCATCATGTACCATTTTATCGAGTTCAAAATTGTTAGTATGTTCTTTCTTTAAATTGGTATCATTGGCATGTGTATAAGGTTGTTGTTCCTCATCATAGGGAGTTGTAGCTTGTTAAGAAACCTACTGTTCCTCAAGATTGGGAGCATTTACACATGCATAAGACATTATCTACATAAGTGGTTTAAAATTTAATTTCGATTACAAAAATGAAATAGCTAAAAAATTATAACATGAGGTAACATAATGTATATTAAAAAAATATATAACCTGATTATTGAACTCTTTTTTTAATGTTTGAAGGGGTTTGACCCCTCTATCGAGTATCCAATCCCCTTCATTGTGGTCTCCTATTACATAAAAAACCCCATCTACATTGGGACCACTATGAAATGAATGTGACAAACCAATGAAATGGTCATCCTCATCTAAATTTTCATATCACACTTTAGGGGTTTTGGTCGATAACAGAATAATTGACCACTTTAGTTTTGTGGTGTTTGAAACAAATAATACGGGTACCACTTGTGATTCCATTATAAACAGATCATCTTTCTACCATTCCTTATTTAAATCCACTTTTATGATTCTCAATTCATCTATTTTAACAGTACTCATGTTATCAACACACTTACATTGAAAAAAGGACATGTGGAATGTTGTATAACCCAACTACCATAATTTTTTGATGATTCCAAAGTATGACATATTCATATAAATCATATTTCTATCCTTAATACCGAAAATATGCATTTCACTATCCTTAAGTGTAACTCCACTTTTTTTCATGGCGTTGTCTCTATAATGTTCATTTGTATAGAATGTATAACAATTAATTACATAACCATTGTAAGATAATACATACACACTTGGTACTCTGGATAGTTATCAAAGTCATTCTAAAATTGAATTTAGATTTTCATCTGACACCTTAATAATACGGTCTTGAAACGATCCTATAAACTATTTATTATTTATATTAGATATCCAAATTTCAATCCTTGATTTATTAAAATGCCTAAGAATTTATTTGTGTGTTTCAACATATGGGGCAACCAATAAACTTTTCTGAAAAATGTAATGGTGGGATTTATCTTGATTTATAATATTGATTTTGAAAACATCTCTTCTTGAAATTCCATCACCCATAAGTTTCCCAGTGTGACGAGATTTCAGTAGTCCAATTCTTTCCACACCAAACAGGTAGTCAGTATAGAATTCAATGGCTTCCTCAACAATATATCACTATGCAATACAACCCTCTAGCTGAATTCATTTTTTAACATACCCTTTTAAAATATTCATATATCATTCAATGGGGTACATCCATAGATAATATACATGACCAAATAGTCAAATCTCTCTCACCAAGTGAACCATCAAGTGAACTATCATATCAAATATTGTTGGTGGGAAGAATATTTCCAAGTCACATAATATGATCACAATTTCCTTTTCCATATTTTGAAATTTCATTGAGTCTATATCTTTTATACATATAGATTTGAAAAATAAATAGATTTTGGTTAATGTATGATGGACAATCTTAGGAAAAAAGCAATATAAAGCTACATGAATTAGATATTGCATCAAAACATGACAATCATGTTATTTCAGACCCTTTATCTTTAAATTAATCATTTACATGATATTATTGATATTCTATGAATACCCATTTAGAACCTTTAAATCATTTTTGAAGTTTCAATAAATATATCTATCCTACCTGGAATGTTTGTAAGCAGTTAGAGGAAGAAAATCTATTTTTCACTAGTCTCTAACACTAACTCTTCCCGTGTTCCCAGGGCAATCATGTCTAACATAACATTAATTCCATCCTTTTTTACTGGGTGCATTTAGTAACATACCAATGAAACTATCACATACATTTTTTCAATACAGATAACATCAATAAAATGTTTTACGTATAGACAATTCCAGGATGGTAAATCAAAAAAAGATATCTTTTTCCAAAAGATTTTTATAATGATTTTTAAACAAGGTTTAACAAAATCAGGATCCATATATTTTAATTTCTCAAATAGTTTATCTAGTGTTAATGGAGATGGTGATGTATTTTCTTCTAAAATACCATAGAATGATGTCTTTAATGATCTATACTTATGTCGTCAGGGTATAAATCTATGATACCCTAGAAACATATTCTTCAATGAATGTTTCAACCTAATTTTCTGTATACCTTGTTCACAAATACAATTATCTTCAGTTTCATTAATACTATATCCTAAAAAACCTCCATAAGTAGGAACATCATTTATCATCCCATACAACATGTCTCTTAATGTAAAATCTTCATTTCTATAAGCATCATTCAATGTATCACATGAATCCCACAGTATTTTTAAATCTTCAATCAATGGAGCCAAATAAATATCAATATCATTATCTGATTATTTTTGTCACAATATAAGCATATATAACATAATTTATTTTAGTTTCATGCATAAACATGGTGTCAAGTTATAATTCACCGACATAACCATCCATGTATTTTGAGTTCTTCATTGAAAACCAAAAGTATTGAATCTATCTGTAGATAACAAAAGATTAAGGTTTCTTAGCTCATTTCAAAATTTAGGATACCCATGATCAATTATCTTCTACTCAGGACAGTCTATATGGTCAAAAAGTTTGCTATCTTTATTTCTTGTATTTGTGTTCCATATCAATTTCCTTGAAGTCTCCTCATTTTCATATAAGAACCTAATCCTTGGGATATTTGTAAAGTACTATAAAAATTTCATTGGACCTGATTCATCTTTCTGGTATCGAGAAGTGCAATACTTTGGCCATTCTGTAAATGACTTTTGGCCCTTTTGAAATAGTATAAAGTCATTTGGATATGTATGTATTTTTTCAGAGATCATACCCATCAAACATATCATTTATTTAGAGTCATATGTTTGGATATGGATCTCATTATCTTCAGGGATAATATCATTGAAGAGATCAAGTAGTTCAGTAAAACTGGAGTCACTCCATCTGTTTCCAACTTTTAAATTATACATATTTAGTATGACTGAAAATGTTGTGTATTTAGTGAAACCAATATACAATGCTTCCTTAAAAAAACTCTTTAACTTCTCAAACAATTTTGGACAATCCTGAAGTTAATCTTCAATTGTAATTGTCACTTCCTTAATACAATATTTATCATCATTAACACCTATAATCATATCCTTGATATGGTCTTCTTCATTTTACACACTTTTAATCATATTAGATGATCCATAAAATGCACTGCTATCCTAGTCACTAGAAAATTTTTCATTTTACCCATGTTTATATCAACATTTATATATTTGATTTGTTTCATGATAGATGAAGTGTTCTTCCAACTCCTCTAATTAGTATTGAATAAAATAGTGTAAACATAGAAAAAGTATTTTAGAAGGGTCACATGCATGATAATTTGCACATTTGATGAACTATTTCACCCCATATTCATACTATTTTGTCATATGATTGTCATCCATCCATTATCTATTCATATCCAACATTTTTGATTTAGTAATATTAATTTTTTATAAAATAAATACAAAATGGGGATTTCAAATATGGGGAACCCAACATTTGAATGTTTTAAATAATTTAATCATGCTTTTAAGGAAATGGGTAATTGAATTTAAGAAAAGAATTACTCCATTAGTGGTAGGTGTTATCCTCTAAATTCATCTAGAAGATATGGTGGATGAGTCCGAGGCAACAAAATTCTATAATAATTATTTGGGCGATGAAGCCAGTGAGGATTCTAGTTATTACTTCATTTTGTTGACTAAGACTCATCCCATTTGAAAATAACACCAAATTTGAGAGAAGATGTAGTTGTGGAGGACTCCCTTAATTTAAAGCATCCAGGTAATGTTGCATTAAAAGTATGTTTAGGAGTTGCAATGGGGTTAAACGTTAATTCACCTTTTGTGGGAGTGAGGTCATGATGGATATCCTATGGGTTGAATAGAGATAGTTACACACCTTTTCCAGGGTGTTAATGTAAATCTATATTATATAGGAGGTGAAGACAGTAATATGTGAAGGCTAGGGTTTATAGTGTTAGGTTATGATCACCCAGGTTAGATCATTTCAATAAGGGATTTGTGTGAATAAGATGAATCCTAGGGAATGAACAAAGTTTCCTACTATTTTTAAGGGTTTATGAGTTCATGTAGGATGGATAATCGAGTAAATCTATCTTTGTGCCAAAAATTGAGAAGGTTTCATGGAATATAACTGATTTCTGGTTAAGGATGATGTAGAGAATTTGACTGCAGTTTAAAACTGGGAGGAGTTAAAGGAAGACAACAGAATGACCAATTACTTTTAAAAGTCTATAATTTAAATAATTAAAAAAATATAATGAGAAATTAAATAGTGCCAGTCTGATGTAGCTAGGAATCCACTTGAAGGTTGAATTAAAACTACATTTTAGTGGAATTATTTTTTCTTGGAGCCAATGATAGTGCACAAGGCAGTTGTCTAATTTTTAAAATTTGATTAGATTTGAGGCAGTTTATTTGAGTCGGTAGAGCCTTATTTAAAACATGGAACTGGCCGACTGACACCAATTCATTCCTCACATTTCCTTAAGTTCTACCCTATTGTATCACTATAATAGAGTAGTGTAGGTCTATAAATAAATATTTTGTTAGTCCAATGACCTATTAGTAATTTAAAATTTAAATGTTTATGATGGAAATTATAATGATATCATAATAAATATTTGATTATGCCGAAGAACATGAAATAGGGTGGTTACCTTAGAATAGAAATTTGGAATACTATTTGGCTCAAGAAATATTTATTAGCAGGATTTTCAAACCTTGTATAGTCAAGGAATGCTTAATTTAACATCACAAAATCCAAATCATGATTAATTATACATGTGTGTTAACTATACATGCCTATTTTTATTTAATATATAACAACTATAATGATATGTTTTTGCTATGTGTTATCTATTTTAAACCCCCTCTCTCATCCTTAAACACCTATTTATTACCCTAAAACAACTTTGACTGAGTTTTCATTTTTCGTAGGGAAATTTTAAGGGGTTTCCATCATTATTCAATGTTTTTATATCATTATAAATTGAGATAAATCTACATGAGATTAAAGGTAATAAATTCAATATGCCCTTAAGTAAATAACCACTATACTTTTTATAAAACTGTATAAAAGTACATATCTATTATAAAATTTTACATAAATTATAGAAGAAAATAGTTTTAAAAATTTATAAAGGAATAAAATTATAGTAAATACAATTAAAATTTATGAAAGTATAAAATTATAATAATTTACAAGCAATAAAACTATAATTTTATATTAATTTATAAATCTAGAAAACTATAAAAGTATAAATAATTAATAATATTATTTATTTAAACTATATATGTAAGTATGATACATTATGAAATTTATAAAACTATATAAATTTATAAAATAATAAAACTATAAAATTATAAATATTTAATAAAAAAATTATTATTAAATTATAAAATCATAATATGATATAGTATAAAATTTATAAAAGTATGTAAATTTAAAATAATATAAAAAATTAAAATTATAAACTAAAAACACTTTTAATATGTCAAAATACATTTTCATACAATGATTTTTTTTTCAAAACTAAACATGAATCACTTTATCAGCACTTTGAATTTCAAGTGTTACTTGAAATTCCATGTAAAAATTAAAAACCAATTGAAAAATATTTTTGAAGACCACAAGACATTTTTAAATTACACACTTACTTCACCAAATATTTTAGACTATAGTGTGCATAGAAAGGGAAAGACAAGAGATGGAGATGATAGAGAAGGAGAAGGAGTTCTCGCATACCAGATACAAAAAATCATCAATTTCCAATATAAAATAGTAAGAATAAATCTCATCTCACCTCTTATACTCTTTAAAAAATATGACGAATGTTATCAATAACTTAATAACTATATACATAAAGCACCAACTATAAAGTTAAAAAATAAAAGGGACATCAAGAGGATCTCACACATCTACTAGTCATAAAATCCTAAAAGGTTCCAAATAGTGCTTCTAAAAAAATTATCTTGGGATGCTAAGACACTCCACTAAATTTTATATTGAAAATCGATTTTAAATTCCTGTTTTAACAAAATCCACTTAAAACCCACAAATAGAAAAATAAAATAAAAACTAACATGATTCCACTGACATAAGACATTTCAAAATGAAAACTACACTTTCACAAAATTACTGACCCAAATGGGGGAAAGCACCATAAAATACCATTTATACTGAAAAAATGACTCTTAGCTATTTAAAAGTACATTAAATTAAAATAATTATTTATAACCTAAGTAAAACCATTTAAAACCATTATGCCAAGCGATACCACCTTTTAAAAAATTACTAATTCCTTAAAAAATGTTACATTTCGGATTAGCTAATAAAAATAATGAATTTAAACCATAATGAATTAATGATATAAAATTTAAAAGAAATAAAAAACACCTACCTTAAATTAGGTAGATCCATTTCAAAAAAAATCAAAACCATAATGAAAATAATTCGATGATGGTGAATGATGATATAGGAAACAACATTCTCTAGTTAAGCCCTAGAAAATATAACCCAACATTTGAACCAACCCAAAACCATAACCATATCCAAAAAACCATTTTAGGGTTTCTAGGAGACATATAATATTGTATAAAAGGTAGGGAGAGTAATGAAGATGGATGAATATTAAGGAAAAGGTCTTAATATATGGAAAATGTAACCACCCAAACTTTTATCAATGGAATTTATCCCTTATTATAGTAATTTTATATAGTATAAATCACACAAAATAAATTACAGACCCTCATAAAAAAAATATAAATGAAGAATTAATAAAATAAGAAGTATATCTAGAAGTTAATAAATCAATACCAATGAAATAGTAACTTGACGTTAAGAATAGTAATTTGAAACTTATGAATAGTAAACCGATAAAATTATTAGTAACCTCACCCATGAGAGTATAAATAAAATTTATATATCTTATAAATTTAATTATGATATAATTATATCATATTATAAGTAAATAAATTTCTTAAAAATTATTAATTAATTATTCATATTTTTATATGTCATAAATATTTAATTACAATTTTATGATGAATTTAATAATTTAAAAAAAGGTATTGTCATAAAATATATTCATGAATTAGTATATTTATTTTTTATGATATTCATATAATTTAACGATTCATTAATTAATTTTTCAAAGTGTTATAAAATTAGTTATAATTTTAAAATTTATATTTTCAAAGTAAAATATGATTTTAATTAAAAATTAAATTTCACATATTTAGAAAATTATTTTCCTAAAATGGGGTACATTTTTTAATTCTAAACATTGAAAAATGTTTACGGTGAATTGTTGGGATTTTTCTAAAATACATGAATTTTTTTTGAATAGTAAAATATGATAATTTATGATAAAAGTTAAATACATTGATAATGGAGACATAGATTATATATGGATGATGTAAGCCAAAAATAACGAACTATACTTCATTATTTTAATATATTTAGTTACATGTCTTAAACTATTCATAGCATGGAGATCAAATGATAATCTAATGAATATAATAATGAGAAAACACCCCTCTCCCCTATAAATAACACCCCTCACCCCCTATTCTCCTTAGACCTCTCATGCTTTGATAGTAGTCCTAATTTTACTCTAATAACTTCCAAATATAGTACCCCATGTCCAGAATCTATTGGTATCATCAAAATACCAATACCATTTCCCTAAAGAGGTTCTCAAGGAGGAGAGATTTAAGAGGTAAAACCCTCTACCTTTTTCTTTTAAATTCTTTTAATTTATTTTTCTTTTCTTATCCTATAATCACTTACACTATAACAATGTTCATTATAACTACAGTATATTTTATACAAAATAATTATATTATTTTAATGAAATATCCATCATCAAACTTTTTTCTCTCACTCTCTCTCTTTTTTATTTTAAAAATGAAATCATCGCCTGTGATGTGTCAATTTACCGACATCACAGATGATGTGTTTTAATTTTCATTTAACACCTTCAATTATGTTCATAAAACCACTATAATAGTTGTTAAATACTGTAAAATAAATTTTATAACCATTTTTTTATAGAACAAAAATATTCGCATAATAGTAAATAATAAAACAAATCAAGTTTGTTGTGATAAAAACCACCAAAATTAACCTAAACGATTATCATTGACTATTTATCTAATGATTCATCCTCATTCAATTTAATAAAATTATATATATAAGCATTTAAACCAATTTATGTTCATTAATAAAATATATTTTTAATTCAAGAGAGTTATACACATTCTACATAAAATTACATATTAATATTCAAGTAAACTAATCATGAAAACTAAGAAAAAAACACCTCCAAACGATGATGTTTAACTATATAAATAGTCTAAATGACCATAAATGAACCTAATAAAACTATAATGAATAAAATTAATTTATAAAAGGTTATTTTTTTTTAATTAGTTAATTTAATTTGATTATCCTGTATATTAAAGAGAAGATAGCGTTCAAACATAAGGTAAGGGGAATTCTCGAACCCAAATCTCTTTCTTTGGGTTTTCCCTCCTTCGCCCCAATTTTAGTATGTATATTACTTTAATATCTCTTATTCATTATCATCTTATCTTATCTAGGATATACATATTACCATTATAGTTTTATGAAAAATTTAATGACTTTTCCAAGAGAACTATTTTTCTAAAAACACATCTTTTACTTATCATGAGATTGTTTCTTCTTCGCTCAAAATTGATGATTCTTATACCAAGTCTGTTATTCCCTCTCTCTTTTTGGAACCCCAATTTTTTTTAGGAATTTATGCTTTATGAAATTAAAATGGTTTCTTTTCATGGTTTATTTTATATCCAATATTGATATACTTTCATTGTGGAATGCATAATAGTGTAAATGTTATGATTTGATGGGTGCACCCAAAATTATATAGCCCATGTAAATGATATAATGTGACAGCTGTGCTCGGAATTATATAGTGTTCCAATGCATTGGGTAATTTGGTGTGTCTCTTGAGATAAAATTTTGTATGTGCGGTAGTTCACCATTAAGACCCAATGTTTCATTTTTATAAATTTCCACATTCTAAGCCTTTAGTTAATGATTCCTCTCAGGATTATGATCTTCTGCCTATGTTACAATGATAATGATTATTCTAACCCCATTTTATATTGACTCGTGTTATTATCTATCCACTTACTGGTATTTTATCTCACTAATTTCTTTGACATATATCCTCGGGTGATTACATGTTATAAGGAGAACATGAGGGCCAATAAGAAGCTAGAGAAGAAATAATTAATCAATTGTTTATGTTTTATTTTTTAAAAGTTATGTATGGTCCTAATTTTCCAAACACCATATACCTTTGGATCCTATCTATGTACTTATTTTATGATTTTTTTCTATAAAATGATATAATATGTTATGTAATTATTATAGGGTCCCTATAGTTGGTATCAGTGCACAATTTAGTTAACATGGGAATTATAATTAGACAAACTTTTTGAAAACCCTTTGTATGGGAGTAAGTATATGTAAGAACCCAAGAAGATTTGATTTAGATATTTCTAAACATAGTTATCCCAAAAAATATTCCTTTAGACTTAATTTCACTAAGGAATAAATTGTCTATTCATTGCTTTTTGACTTATATTTATTTGTAATCTTTTTTATTTTAAAAAATGGTGGGAACCAAGAGAAACCAGACGAAAATTATGTGTGAGAGACCATATAGTGATTTTCAAAATGAAATCCCCAATGTCTTGGGATGTGGAGTTCAAAATTTCATGGTGATTCTTACCCAGATGTCTCTGGTTATGAAAAATAATTAGAATAATGTGGAACATCCACCTTCACCTAAGAGGGAGAAACTAGTTATCGAGTGTTTTATGTGACAAAAATACTGAAATTTAGTGGATCTTTCAATCCACTAGTTACAGAACAATGGTTCAACTCAATAAAGAAGATCCCTTATATGCTTTAATATTTTTATATGGATATGGTGACTCTAGCCATTTACCATTTACATGGATCGGCCGACCAATTCTAGACCTTGATTAAGAACACAAAAATGTAGGATGAAGTTAAAGAGATGGACTGGGAATCCTTTAAGATAATGTTTCTTAAATATTTTTTCCCATGAAATATTCATACAAATAAATATATAGAATCTATATAGATGAAGAAAAAATAAGGTAAATATATCATATCCTACGATGAAAATTTCACAATGATTTTCAGGTACACATTAGGTTTTGTTATCAACAATGACATCAAAATTGATAGATTATTTAGTGGTTTAAAACAACACCTTAAATAGGCTATTTCAATTCAATACTTTTGGAGTTATGAAGAAGTTTTTTGATGTGTTGTCAATGTGGAGATGGATTTTGGGGAATGGTCATATGGATATCGTGATAAGAAAAAAAATATGTAGTTTCAAGATGGAGTATCTCATGAAAAAGGTGGAAGGAAACCCGAACCACCCACATGTCATAATTGTTGGTAGAAGCGTCATAGGGGCTGCTTCAAAGGTATAAAAAATGCTTAAATTGTGGGAGAGAAGTCCAACAAGCTCATGAATGTTGAAAATACATGAGGAATCCGGACAATGTGGTGGAGGAAAGGGGGGCACCACCCATGGTTCAATTCTTCAATTATAGGGAGAAAGGTCACTATGAAAGACAATGCACTAAAACTAAATTTCTTAAGGGTAATAACTGTCATTAGCCACCATAACCAAAGGAATATGGGAAGGCATATGGCATCACTAATGATTAAGTGGAGCATGAAAATGATGTTTTACAAGGTACACATCCTATTCACTCTATAATGAAATTTTTTTTATTTGATTATGGTTCTACGCATTCCTTTATATCTTGAATGTTTTCTAGAACTATTTAATCAAATCCATGAAAATGTGAAGTAGAGATATCCATAAAAACACCTAGTGGTGAAATCATTTCAACTCAAGTATTTGAATCTTCACCTATTGGTGTATGTGGGAATACTCTCCCATTAAATATTGTGATACTTCCCTTGGTGTAATTTGACACTATAATAGAAACGGATTGGATTTCATTATATAGAGAACATATCAACTATCAGGAAAAAGAGATATCTTTTAAAATTATAATCCATTCCATGGTCCTATACAAATTTATAGAAGATAAATAATCTCCTTTAGAAAATCCCTCAATGGTGTGGGTGTTGATTCCCTATGAAGAGGCATAGCTCGTTCAAATGGTTGAGTAAAAGAAAGGTATAAACCAAGGGGAAGCATCCATCATTAGGGAATAAAATGGTGTATTTCATGAAGAGTTACTCAGACTTCCCCCATACCGTGAGATATAGTTCTCAATATAACTCTTACCAAGAGCTTCTCCTATCTCAATGTGTCAATATAGGATGACTTATATCAAACTTGAGGAGTTAAAGAAGCATCTCCAAGAGAATTTGGGCAAATGGTTCATACACCCTAGTTCATCATCGTGGGGTGTGCCAATGCTCTTTGTCTAGAATAAGGATGAATCAATGCGGCTGTGTATCGATTACCAGGATCTCAACAAGATATCCATAATGAAAAAGTATCCTCTCCCATGGATTAAAGACCTATTCAATCAGTTATGAGGAGATCAGTACTTATCAAAGCTACGTCTTCATTCTGTATATCATCAGTAAAGGTGAATAAGGAAGTTATTCAGAAGAATTCCTTCCAAAAAGGTATGTACAATATGAGTTTCTAGTGATTCCATTTAGACATAATAATTCCCCCTTGAAATCTTTGTGGGTTAGATTAATAGAGTCTTTAGACATTATATAGAAAAATTTGTGGTAGTTTTTATCAGTGATATTATCATCTAAACCAAAAGAAAGGAGGAACATGAAAGATATATATGGATTATGTTGGAAACATTGAGGAAGGATAAATTATACACGATGTTTAGTAAGTGTGACTTTTGGATGTAGAAATTCTCATTCTTGGGACATGTGATCATAGGTGAGGGAATTTATGTGGACACCTAAAAAGAAAAGGCAATTGAGGAATGGATCATTCCCTCTAATGTCATAAAAATCAACATTTTTCTTGGATTATTTTTGACTACAATTGTTTTTTGAGAAATTTATCATTATTTTTATGCCCACTAAATATGTTAATAAGGAAAGGGGTAATGTATGTCTGGAAAAAATAAGGTGAGGAAATCATCAAAGAGCTAAAGAAGATGCTATCACTACCCCTGTACTCACATTACCAAAAAGTGGAGAAAGTTTTGTGATACAAAGTACTTCTTCAAAGAAAGGCTTAGGTTGTGTACTAATGAAAAATAATAATTTGATAGCCAATGCCTCATTTTAGTTGAATATCCATGAGAATAACTACCCGATGCATGATCTGAAGCTAGCAGTTATGATTTTTCCTTGAAAATTTGGTGGCACTACCTATATGATGAGAAGTGTGACAAATATACTAATAACAAGAGCCTAAAGTATATATTCCCACAGAAGGAGCTCAAAATGTGACAAATGAGATGGTTAGAACTAATCAAGGACTATGGTTTTTATATTTAATATAATTCTGGCAAGGAGAACAAGCTAGTAGATGCTCTTAGTAGAAAAGAACCTCCTACTCTATCCATGTTGTGGACTGAGAAAGACCATATCTTCATGGATATGAAAAGGATGGATTTGGAAATCATAAGGTAGGGAATACATCTACCTTACACAAATTATTGGCTAATCATATATCAAGATAATATTATAGAGGCACAAAGGGATGATCTAGAGTTACACAATAAGTTAAATGCAGTAAAATAAGGGAAGATGTAAATTTTTTATATCGAAGATGATTGTGTGAATCAGTTTGGAATGAGGATCTGTGTTCCTTCATCACCTAGAATAAGGATGGAGCTATTGGATAATGCACTTAGCTCAACATTATCTAAACATCCTAGGAGAACCAATATGTACAATTATCATCGACAACACTTCTGGTGGGTTAACATAAGGAAAGATATTGTGGAGTATATCTCAAGTTTCGTGATAAATCAACAAGTTAAAGTTTAATGACATGAGTCCAATGGGTTGATGAAACACTTGAAAAAACCCATATAGAAATGGGATAATGTCACCATGGACATCATCACTAGTCTCTAAATGACATAAAAAGTAAACAATGTGATATGGGGTTTGGTGGACCGATTCCCCAAGACTTCCCACTTTATTTCTATCTGAGAATAATTCTAGCACCGAAAAATTGCAATGATATAGGTGAATGAAGTAGTGATAATGCATGGGGTTATACTTTCAATAATCTATAATCATGATCCATGGTTCACATCTAAATTCTGGAGAAGTCTACAAATTTTCTTGAGTACTGAATTGAATTTCAGCATAGACTATCACCCCTAAACTGATGGCCAATCTGAAAGAACTATTCAGATGCTTGAAGATATTATACGTGCCTACTCAATGGAATTAAAAGGTGGATGGGATTGGAATCTCCCATTGGTTGTGTTATCATACAATAATAACTTCTACTTGAGTATTCAGATGGATCCATATGAAGCACTTTATGGAAAGTGATATAGAATTCCAACCTATTGTGATGAATTTGGTGAATGAATCCTACTTGGACCTGATTATGTCGAATAGATGACAAATAATGTTCAATCCATCCAAAAAACATATCCAAGCTACTTAGAGTCGAAAGAAGATCTATGTTGACAACCATTGAAGGGACCTAAATTTCAACATTGGAGATAAATTCATCCTTCAAATATCACCATGGAAGAGATTCATGCAGTTTTGAACAAAAGGGAAGCTAAACCCAATGTAAATTTCCATCTTTGAGATCCTTGATCGCATTGGATTTATGGACTATTAACTTTCAATTACACTGAATATGTCTTAAGTTCATGATTTGTTCCATATATCACTCCCGAGGAAGTAAATACCATATCCCTCATATGTGCTGAACTTAGAGGTGGTACGACTAGAATATTATCTCTCTTATGAGAAGCAGTTGGTAAAGATTTTGGAATGGAGAGATAAGGTTCTACACAAAAATACAATCGATCATGTCAAAATGTTTTGGAGGAACAAAATGTATTAATATGGAACTTTGGTACCACATGAGGTGATTAAGGGGTAAATAACATCACTTGTTTATGTAAAATGAAATTTTGAGGGCAAAATTTCAAATGGGGGGAAGAATGTAACGACCCAAACTTTTATAAATAAAATTTATCCATTGTTATAGTAGTTTAATATACTATAAATCACATAAACCTCTTATAGACCATAATAAACTGCTTTATAAATGAAGAATTAATGAAATAAGAAGTATTTCTAGAAGTTAAGGAGGCAATACCAATGAAAATCTAAATTTACCATAGGGGTACATTCTAATTTGGACCACATACGGTGGTCACAACATAGAGATTAGTAGTTTTTATACCTTATCATTTTAATTTCCATTTTTTTATGTTAAGACTTACTTCTGGTTGGGTGTGTATTTTCTCCCCTTTACTTTTTAGTTTACACTACCGTACTCTTATACTTTCTAGAGGTTTTACATGCATGATTGTTTCCCTAGTATTTTGCATATATTAATTTTACTCCCTCTATACTTCAGCATCTTGATGGATTTGTATTTCCATACATGTAATTAGGAAATGGAATCCCTTTTTATTAATGTCGTCAACATTGGCCTCTAACCCCTGCCATATAGAGGTGGGCATGGGGTAGTTGTGACTTGAGACCCAACTTGGGTCCAGTCGTGACATTCTTTCCCATAACATTTTCTAACAACTCTATCTTCAAATTATGTTTTTATTATAGAGAATATTATAATTCTTGTGACTCTTCCATTTTTTAATATTTATCCACCTTTTCATTTTTTTCTCAAAATATGTTCGAGGTGATACCCCAAATCTCATATCTTTGATGCGGTCAAACTGTTCTAGCAACTTTAAGGCCACTGATAGCAGCTATTCATCAAGTACAGCTAATGACGATTCTTGTGTCTAAGTCAGAAAAAATATAGGAAAATAAGTAATCATTATTATGTAACACATATCTAAATAATTTTTTTATTATGTCATACTTACTCATTTTTCCCATAATTTTTATGTGTTTTCAAAAATTAGTATCCCCTATTTATTTACATGTGTCTCATTATATAACATGTGATGTGGTATGGAATTGGATTTGGATTTTTATTCATCGATCTGTATATAAAAAAATGAAAATAATTATTTTGTTATTTCATATCACATAAAAGTATTACTATATATTTAAAATTTGTCCTATTTTTTTTCAAGTGAAGCATACCCCATCCTAGAGTTATGGTAGGGGTATGTTTTGTTTTCTTATCATTGGTTATTTTTAGTACTCAGTTATTATTTCATAAATTAAAAATTCTTAATCAAAGTGATTAATACATATATTGTCATGAAATGCATTGAAAATCACAATGTACTTGAAAAGATGTCTCCTCAATATGACCAATAAATGTATCACACAATTATTTTTTTATCATGTGTTCATACACTTGTGGTGGGTGTAGGTTTGATTTCACTTCAAAAAATTTATATGAAATTTTGTAATAATTGGGAAAAGAATATGTGATCCTTTCTAGAGAGCATTAATACAAATTTAATTTGGGGTTTATATACTATAAAAAAACTCTGAAAGGGAAAATTAAGAGTAATACAATGTTTTATTATTCTGTTTTTTAGTATAATATAGAAATTATATCATAATGTTACCAAAATATCTTCCCAAATTAGTGTATTAAGTGCAGGAACATCATTGTTACATGAATATACATAATTTGCCACGTTCATATGAGTGGTGATCCAAATGTAAGTTCTAAACATGTCCATGTTGGGGTTAATTGGCTGGATGAATGCATTTCATCCAACCTCTAATTTAATGCCTTTGTTTTTGGCATTAATATTTTTTTCTAAAACCATCATGATACAATGATCCTTTTTACGTGACACTAGTTGTTCACCTTCTACCATTTCCTCAGGTTCAACATTGTCAATACGTTGTTCCTCAATATTAGTATCATCTTCATGTGTAGAAGGTTATTGTTCCTCTGCATTTGGATAACAAAATTTTTAGAAACTTGTTGTTCCTCATGATTGGGATCATCGACATTTACAGAAGTCTTATCTACAGATGCAGTTGAAAATTAAATTTAGATTACATAAATTCGACAGTGAACAGATAATAATACGAGGTAATAATTTTTTATTACAAAAAAACTGGATTATTGAGCTCTATTTTTTTAATGTTGAAGGGATTTAAACCCTCTATTGAGTATCCAAATCTCCTCATTGTGGTCTCCTGTAACTTACGACACCTCATCGACATTAGAACCACTATGAAATGATTATGATGCCCTAATGAAAGGGTCATCCTCATTTGAATTGACATCTAACCCTTTGGTGGTTTTGGTCAATAATAGAATAATTGAACACTTTCAATTTACAAGATCAGTAACATAAAATACATTTACTTCATAATATTCCATTATAAACGGTTCATCTTTATACCCTTCCCTAATAAAACCCAATTTCATTAATCCCAAATAATATATTATAATGGATATCCTATTTTCAACCCACTTTCAATGAAAATTTTTTACTTTGAATATTGTATAATCTAACTCCCATATTTTTTTGATGCTTCTAAATTATGAAATATTCACATAAATTGGATTTCCTTACATGGTACGAGATACATGTGTCACTTAAACCACAAGTGCAACCCCAATTGTTTTCATTGCACTATGTTCATTATGTTAATTTTTATAGAATATATAACCACTAATATATATTCATTATACAATAATGAATGCACACTTGGACCTCTATCTAGCCATCAGAGACGTTCTAAAATTGAATCTGGATTTTAAGATGACTCCTTAAAAATATAGCCTTGAAAAAAACCTATACAATATTGATTACGTGTATTTGATATCCATCCTTCATCCCTTGACTAATTAAAATGCCTAAATTTTTTTTATGGGTTTCAATAAATGGGTAAACCTCTAAACTATTATGAAAAACATAAAGGCGGTCGTACTCCAAATCTGTTATAGTGATTGTGACAACATCTATTTCAAAAATTCTTTCACCCACAACCTTCCCAGAGTTAATATTTCAATAGACTAATTTTTTCCACACCATATAGGAAGTCTTTACAGAATTCAATGGCTACTTCAACATTATATCACTCTATAGTACAACCATGTATTCAAATTTGATTTTTGGCATAACCTTTCAAAATATTATTATACCGATAAATGGGTTATATCCATATATAATGTACATGACCATATATTAAAATCTCTATTACCAAGTGACCCATCAAGTTAACCATCATATCAAATAATTCCAATGAGAATAACATATCCAACTCACAAAATATAAAAAAAAAATTAATTTTCCATAGTTGTAAATTTTTTCAGGACTTTAATATTGCTGAATATAGGTTTGAAAAACAAAAATAGATTGGCTAATGTATGACAAGGATTATTATAAAAAAATTCAACATAAATCTACAGGAATTAGATCTTACATCAAAAAAAGAAATTTATATTGTTTCAGACACTTTAACATTATATTGGTTATTTAAATGATATTCTTGGTAATTGAAGAATACCCCTACGAAACATTTACATCATTCAAGAAGTTGAAAACTGATATCTCTCATATCTTGAAAGAGTGTAAGTAGCTAGAGGAGGAAAATGTATGTCTATATCCCTTCACTAGATCCAAATCTTCCCATATTCCCATGTCAATCATGTCCATCCTTGTCTTAATCCCATCCTTTA
Organism: Viscum album; assembly: GCA_963277665.1. Classification (NCBI taxonomy): domain Eukaryota; kingdom Viridiplantae; phylum Streptophyta; class Magnoliopsida; order Santalales; family Viscaceae; genus Viscum; species Viscum album. The sequence goes on along the minus strand of OY728128.1, from coordinate 405,473,319 downwards.
TTTTTTATTGGTGCATTTAGTAATGTGCTAATTACACTATAACAAACTTTTTTTCCAAAATCATGATATCATGAAAATTGTTGACAAAAAAAATTATAGTATGTAATTCAAAAAGAAAACTAATCTCTTTTTCCAACCAGATTTGATATGGTTTTTTGAAAAAGGTTTATAAAAAAAAGTTTCTATATATTTTACTTTTTCAAACATTTGATCGCCTATTAGTGGAGATGGTATAGTGTGTTCTTTTGAACTCACATCGAATTATGTAATCAAAGAATGTTACTTCTTTCATCAGGGTATAAATCTATGATATCCTAGAATCACTATCTTCAATGCATCTTTCAACCATATTGACTATATATCTTGTTCACAAATGGGACACCCTTGAGTCCCTTTAATTCTATATCATGAAAAATTTCCGTAATAAGGAAAGCCATTTATCATCCAATACAACATGGATTTCAATGTGAGATATTCATTTTTTCAATCATCATACAATGTAACAATTTAATCCCATAATAGTTTCAAATCATTGATCAATGGTGCCAAATTTACATCAATATCATTACCTGATTGTTTTTGTCCTGAATAAGCAGAGATAACATAATGTATTTTCATTTCATCCATAAACATGGTGGAAAGTTATAATTTGGAAACATAATCGGCCATGTACTGTGAGTGTTTCTTTGAAAACCAAAATGATTCACTCAATCTATAGATAGTTCAAGATGATGGTTTCTCGACTTGTTTCCAAATTCAGGATACTTGTGATCAATTCTCTTCCAATGAGGAGATTCTTCTAGAGGAAGAAGTTCCCCATTCTTATTTCCTATATCTACATGCCACATCAATTATCTTGAAGTCTCCTAACTTTCATATATGTGCATAAACCTTGGAATCATTGGGAAGTACCATATTACATTCATAGGACTCTCTTCATCATTCTTGTATTGAGAAGAAACACACTTTGGAAAGTTTTTAACTGATTTTTGGTGCTTACAAAAAAGTATACAGAAATTTCAGAAAACATGTATTCTTTATGAGATCACACCCATTGAATATATAATTCCTATATCATCATATGTTCGGAAAGTAAGATCATTATCTTATGGGATCATATCATTCAAGAGAGAAAGTAGTTTAGTAAAACAGGCGTGACTCTATCCATTTATATCGTTAAAATTATACAAAGTTATTATGGATGAAAATGTTGTAAATTTAGTACAACTATTATACAATGGAATCCTATCACAAATCATAAACTGATCAATTTTTTTGATAATCAAAAATTTCATCTTCAAATATCAATGACATTTCCCCAATACGATCTTCATCATCATTCACACGTATAATCACATTCTTGATATGGTCTTCATCATTGTCCACACTTATGATCATATCAATTCATCCAAAAAATGAAATCTTATCCCCATCACTAGATACATTTATTTTTCTCCTTGTTTACTCCAAAATTTGATACTTCAATATATTCTGTGAATGATCAATTGTTCTTCCAACTCATCTGGACTAATTAGTCTTGAATAACAACTATATAAAACTGGAGAAAGGATTTGAGAAGGGTCATATGCACGATCTTTTTCTGACTTGATGAACTCTTTCACCCCATCCTCATACTATTTTTTTATATGATTGGAATCCATACATTTTTGATTCATTTTCATCCTATTTGATTTAGGAATATAAATATTTAATAAAAATAAAAAAATCATAAAAATAATTTCATAGAAAAAAGTCCATCATATGATTAACATATTATTGTAAGGTAATATTATTATTAGTTATAATTTTAATGACATAAATTTGTTAATTAATGGTTATGATTTTACTAAAATGGCTTTTCATTAATCTTTTATATATTATATGAATCTAATATACCATCTATTACAAAAAATCAGGTCCAAAGAGAGACTACTACCCTATCAGAACCCAACATAGAGGTGATCAACATATGGCCTTTGAAAAAAAATACATTCGAGGGGGAGAAACAAATCATATGTGATCACATACCTTGATTTTGAAATATCATTAAATTTTCAAGATAAAAAATCAGATAATATTTAAACAAAGAAAAATATATTAATACAAATTTTAAAATTTAGACAATTTTTAAAGTAAATTAATTTCACATATTTATTAAAATCAATTACATTATCCATATATTTATTTTCATAAAAAATGTAAATGTATAATTATTTTTCACAATATATTACAAATTATAAAACTATAAAATTAAAAAGAGAAATTTTATTAATTATATTTATATAAATTTGAAATTTATAATATATATATGTATGTTATTTATAATTATAGATGTATAAATTGTATTGATTTAATAAAATAAATATTAATAATTAATAATTATAATTAAAAACTTCATTTTGAAAAAAATTAATAATTTTTTTAAAGTATATCATAAATTATATTAATCTATAATTATAGTAAAAAATAATTATTTGTATACCTAAAAAAGACATAAATTATACATTACATAATAAATATTAATTTATAATTTATGTATTATAATAATATATATATATTTTAGAAATTAAATTACCAAAATCCTCTATATAAGATAATTTTATAACTTCATTTAAATATTTAATGTTTCATTTTATTCAATTACTAATTTATATGTATGATCATATTTATTACAATATAGATGTGTGTGTGTGTGTGTGTGTTTGTGTGGAAAGAACCCAATGACATGTGTGTGTGTGTGTGTATGTGATAAATGAATTCAACACATACATGTGTATATCCAATTTTATACAATGCATGTAATATTAATTTTATTTTAATTTCTATAAAAATTAAACTTAAATTAATAAAAAATATCTAAAAAATATTATATTAATTAATATTGTTAAATAAATAACAATAATTACTAATTATATAATAATATATTTGAAATTAGTTGTATTATACATACAAAATTGTTAACATGTGTGTGTGTACGCATGAGAAGAACCAAAGGACATGGATACCGATGTGTGTAATAAGTGAACTTAACACATACTTGTCTATAATATTAATTTTATACTAATTTCTATATTGAATAAATTAAAATTAATTTATAATATATAACAATTCTATTATTAATTAATATTATTATTTTTAGGCTCTATAAGGGATTCAAAGAGAATAAACCATATGTGGGGGTGAATTAAGGTATGGAAATTTTCCACCTTAAACACATTTTCTTTAAACTCTCACTTCCCAATATGATCTTAAATCCATTATTAGTACACTTAAGTTCTTTTTTAGATGATAATGATTTTAACATTAATCATTTTTATTATTTACCCATTTAAACATATGATTCAATGATCCTTAACCCACACACACTGATTATGTAAGGAAGAATATAAACAAGGTGGAAAACATAATAAAATGATATATGTTTGCTTCACCTACAATATGCCAATTCAAGGAGAATACAATCGGAAATTTGATGATGCACGAAAATTCACTAACATAAAATTAATATATACATATAATTATATATTAAAAACTTAGTTCATAGTAGATGTTCATGAAAATTCTTTCAAAGTAGTAGGAAATTTTGGGTGAACAACAATTTTTGGTGGAGAAATGTCACGTATGACAAGTGTCAATCACCCAAATTCTCACAGTCCTTCTTAATGCAAGATGGAACTGAAATTATGGTCATATAATTTTGTAAAATATTAATAACGAACAATTAAAAATTGAAAATGTTAAAACCATTAATATCGAATGACAATTTGTATAAGAGAAAGTGATGGAGAGAGAGGGAGAGCACGTGGTGGTGATAGATATTGGAATCATGAATGGTAGTAAGGAGGGAGAGAAATGATGATCGAGGAAATTAAGGAGAGAGGTGGTGCTCAAGGGAGGGATCTTGGCTAGGGAGGGAGGGGCAATTACGAGGAAGGGTGAGAGTCGATGGAGTGTGGTAGCAAGGAGGGAGAGTGGAAGAGAGAGATAACGGTTGTGAGGTTTCACTTTCTCAAGGTCTTGAAGAAACTTCTAAATGCAAACCAGTTAGGGTTTAATTTATAAAGTGGATTACGTTCTTTATTAGAAATTCCAAAAAATCACTGATAAATAAGTATTTTATGAGTACTAAAATAAAAAATGTAAATAAAATCCATCTTTATCGGTGTTAGAAAATAATTAATATATATTTGAAAATATAGTTAATATAATTAAAAAATTTAAATGCATACTATTATAAAGAAAGATAACTATTTATAATTTTAGAATTGGAGATGAGAGCAATTCAGGAGCTTCTTTTTCTATATTCTCATGTAGTCTAGATCCGAATCATAATGGTATTTTCAGAAGAATGCTATTTTGATTTGAGGGATTTGTTTTTATATATTCTAAAGTAGAAAGAAGATTAAATTTATTTGAATAGGGAGGATCCAATTTTTGAAAACCAGGATTTGAAAGTCACTCACCTAAGAGAGGAAGCCCAAACCATGATTGGGAAAACTGATAAGGGATACTTCTTCTCTAATATAAATAATTATTCAATAAAGGTTTTAAAAAATGGAACCTTATTTTTCAGTAAGGATAAAAATGTGATTTCACAAGATTTAATAAGTTTATTTCAATACATGATCATCACTCGAGTTTTATCATTTCTTCCTGAAAAACCATATAAGATTTAGGGGCTTCACGATCATCTCTCTCAGATATTTGGTTTCAAATATTCGATGTTGAACTCCATAGGTAATGGATTTTTTTATATCATTTTCCCTTCAAAAAATCTAAAAACTATGGAATGGGGGTTCAATATTATGTCTCTCAAGCCTGACACTCTTAGGATCGAGGACTAAGAAACATTCATCAACCTCTCAAAGATCAAGAACATTATTTCTCATGTATGATTTAGGATAAAGGGTCTAAGCTAGTTCTTATGGTACTCAATGATCCTTTGGGACATTGCCTCGGTCATGGGAATCTATATCAAGTTTGAAGAAGTTATAGGGAAATCAAGGTTGGGTTACTTTGTTAGGGTACTCGATGATTTTGATATTCTTTCTCCCATTACTAAAATGGTTATTTTGGTGGCCGGTGAATTTAGAATTGAAATATAAATCAGTCTTTATAAGATTATTACTTATTTTCTCTAGGAGTGAATGCATTGGGAATATTGTTGGAAATTATCGTAGTAATATAAAGTGCACAAATTTTAAGAATATGGGTCACTCGATTGACCATCATAAATTTAAGAAACCACTCATACCAATGGAAAATTATTTGAGGGATGGGAAATCATACTTGGAATCCATGGATTCTGGGAGTGTATATACTAGAACAAGTCAAAACCCTGAGGCTCATAGTGTTGGGATACAACCTTCTTTTTCTATAATTGTAGCTGGTGGTATTTCTGATCTTGTGGTAGACCATTCTAAACATATTCCTATAATAATTGTCAATCCAAGTACTGTTGTGTACAAAGGCATTTATCTCCGGTACAAGGGGTGATTCTCCCTCTGATGACAAGGGTCTGGGTTTGCTTCCTTCTACACATCATGGCATGTTGAATTTTGGAATGATTCCTCTTTAGTAGGCCCATGTTGGATCTTGATCATGTATTTTTGATGAGAAAGTGAGGTAGTTTATAAGGAACATGATCTAGACTAAAGGCGACTTACTATTAAAGAATATGTTTAATGATATGGGATAAACCACATTTAATGAAAGCATGATTCCTATTATAGGTGTTAATGACCAAAACATGTAGGTTTTTGAGCATCTCAAGGAGGATCCACATGTGGAAACCTGAAACTATGGGTAGTCCTTCGATAATGATGTAGATATATACTATTTTTTAGAAGATTGTTACTTCAATGAGGGTGGCAGAAAGGGGAAAAAGGGATCTTTTAGGGTGATCACTTGTCTATAGATAAAAAATAGAAAAAGGGAGTTGGGATCATGTCCACATATTTTTAGGCAGTTTTGGAATCATTTCTGATTAATGAGACAATGAAAATAGGTGAAATGAAAGGGGTGCAATCAGTTGATGTTATGGGTGCATCCATAATGGAATCCTCTGACCCCCCCCCCCATCGGTGAAGTACAAGTCTTCTGTGATCCAGTACCAACCGAAGGTTGGGAATATAATTACCAATCCCTCAATCAGTATCCCTAATGATTTTGAGAATGTGGATTTTTCTTATCAACCCCATTTTATTAACCTAATTAAAAATTCATATGTATCTTTTGGAAAGACCTCATATGAGGAATTTGATATTTAACTAGAAAAAAATGCTAGTATTATACTTCCAAAGGAACAGGAAGGTGAAAGGACAACTGAAAACCTCAGTAAGGAAGCAGAAGAATGATTTTTTCACATCTTGAAGTCATTTTTTCTATGATGTATCTATATTTATTCGTTTTAAGTAACTATTTAATAGTTCATAAGTTGTTATCAATAAACCTTGAAGATGGATTCCGATCCAATCTAGATATGGAATTTTAGGATCTATCGTGGAATTTCATGATTTTCTCCACTCTGAAGGAATTCTCTTAATCATCATTAGATGAAGAGTATGAGGCCCCATAAAGGACAAAGACATATAAGAGAGGTTGACATCCAAAGGGAAAAGGAAGACATTCTAGGAATTTTGGATCTATAGTGACATTTAGGGGATGAATTACTATATTATTATTCTTTACATATAATGTCACTAGTACAAATATGGCCTTTAACAACACTAGTAATAGGGACTTATCAACAGTATAGAAGCACCGATAATTCAAGCGATGTTAAAGAGTTGGATTTAATATTGCTTGTAAAAACATTGATAAATCACCCCTTTAACAATGCCAAAAAAAACACTGATAAAGGGGGCCTTTTATCAATGAATTTTAGTAGTTCTCATAAAGGGATCCTTTACTAGTTTTTTTCATTGTTTTTAAATATGAACTTCAATATCAATAAAAAAGCATTGATAAAGGCTCCAATAATAAAGTGGGATAATCTTTTTTTTTCGAACCCACCACAGCTTTTATGAGCACTCCCCATCCCCTTTTATCAGTGCTTGTGGGTGTTCCCCCCCCCCCTCTATCATTACTTTAGATAAATCCACTCCCTGACACAGACCCCTGCCTCTAACATGTTTTGAACATGTGACCTCAAGTTCCTACGCCTATACCTTTTCCACTCTCCTATATTGTTATATTTTACATTTTATGATATATATATATATATATCGTTACATTTTTATCGACATATATATATATATATATAGTTAATTACTTAATAATTTAATTATATATATACATATATATTTAAATACAAATATAAAATATATTTTTTTTGTTTACAAATACATACATATATATATATATAGACATGCATATATAAATATAATTATACATATTTATATTTATTTACATATATTATATATTAATATTTATATACATATATTTTAATATATATCTATTTTTCAATACACACAGATAAATATATATATAATACAAATTACATATACATTAGTTTTATAGTTATATAAATATTCAAACATTTTTAATTTAATTAAAATTGATATTTGTTTTTGAAGCTTCCCGGTGTAGTGAAAGCATGCATTGGGGTTTTCCCAACATTGATTTTTTCCACAATCAAATATTAATACGAGATCTATATGATGATGGACACAATTATCCACATAATTGAATCAAAGAAATAGAAAATAGATAATAACAATGGAACCATGAGAGAGGAAATCAACACATATTGTTCATAATTAATTTAATTAGATAAATAACTACCTCAAAGGAATTTTTCTTCATTGATTAATCCAACAATAGATCTATAGTGCACCATTGTTGAATTGTAAAAACCAATTTTATATTTCCTCTAGAGATGATCCACATGTGTTCCAAAAATATATCACCGTTGCCGAAGGAGTCTCTCGGTGCTTGAATGGAAGATCATTGAGCTTTCGTCATCTGCCTTTGATGACCTTGAGAACCACTTTCAAAGCGTCACCCTTAATCTGATGGAGGAGGATTTCACTCTGTTCTTGAGATAATTCTTGGAGATGTGATCTCTCTAGGATTTATAGGACTCTCCAAGATTGTCGTGTAGAACTAAATTGGATAAAGGGGAAAATGACATAATGGGGTATTATTGTTACTAGGGATAAAAAAATAATTTCACATGTTCCCTTAATTATTTATTTAATCCTAGAAAACCCCATGTCAAATAATAATAATATTATTATTTATATTCACGTGTTTAACTTGAAAATTAAAATTAAATATTATTTAATTAAATTATATTCAATATTTGTTATTTCTCGATGGCCATTAAACTTGGTCCACATTTCATCCAAAATATTTATCGGGCCATGAGTAATGTCTATTTATTTATTAATTAAATATCACTACATTATTCCCCAAAAAAGAAAAAAATATTATATTCACTAAATTGAAAATAAATTTTTATTAAATATTCCACTCAGAATATATTTTCTCGAATAACTAGTGACAGAATAAATGTGATCAAGCATACATGAATAGTTATTAAGCCACATGTGGGAATATTATTTATTAAACCATTTAAATAAAAAGTAATAATATATTATTTAACTATGATTCTGGATATACTTAGTGTGTGACCCTCTAGTGCTCTTTCTCAGTGGCATTATGAAAAGCAGCCTAAAGTCCATTGTTATCATCACGAAACATGCCAAAGAACCCATAGAGAAATAAATTAATGTAGAAATAAAATATTACCTCATACAGATAATTACTATGTAATATAATCTCTTTATTACAATTTCTCTAAACAAGTAGGTTACATGCTAGTGCCATCAACCAATATGCTCAATGCCTCTTACTATAACTTTCCAGAAATAGAACATTCCTATAGAACACCGTGGCCATGGATTTATTTAGGATATATCATTTCCATCAAAGTGATTGAGATATTAACTTCTATTAATGAATATAAGGGATAAATCCTTTCTCACATTATTCATTAATAAAAAATTACTCATGACACACCCAATGTATCCTACCTCACTGCAAACATCTGTAAACATAATTTTCATCAATACATGAATGTACACTGCCCATAATATTAATTAATAATAATCTTAATGTTTAAGGACCAATACACAAGTCTGTACATTAGAACATCCAATGACATGTATAAATGTGGATTTCCTACTGGTGGGTCCCATTCTTAGAATATCATACTAAATATTACCAAGGGCGTACACCATGAGAAGGTGTGTTAATTTCCTATAATTATCGAAACCTAATATAATGTATCATTTTTTTCCCTCAAATGATATCATCTGATTTTAAAACATTTATTAATGAATAGTGTTGTAACACTTTTGGGTTCTCATCATGGTAGGGAACTACTATAACCTTTTAGTGTGATAGCTACTCTTAAGACATTATAACATACTATGTCACGTTGAAGAATAATCATGATGTGATAATTAGTTTATTAATATTAAAAAAAATTAATACATGTTTATCATAAATTCAATGGAAGTTGGTTCTAGGGAACAAACTCCAAGACACTCCCACTTTCACAAGTGCAATATTCTAATAACATTCAATCCACTAGATCTCAAATGATACTCATGCTTATACTGATATAGTCCATTAGTCAAGGGGTCTTCCACATTCTTTTCCATGGACACTCTACTCACTACAACATCAACCATTTGATAAAAATCTCTCAATAGTTGATACATCTGGAGTGTTGTTCTTTGTCTATTGGTGTGACCTTGGATCTTTTTAACGAGATTCCATGATAGTTTTATCACAATATAATGGGAATGGATATATAATGATAGGTAACACATCATGCTCCTAGAAACAATTCTGAATCCAAATGGATTCCTTGGACACATCAGAAGCTATTATATACTAGGAATATACTATAGAATCAGTGACAACAGGCTGATTTGAACACTTCCAGCTCACATATCCTCTATTGAGACAGAAAACATATCCTTCTAACAACTTTAGATAATTATAATCTTTCTGAAAACTATAATTAGTATAACCTATGATGACTAGCTCCTTGTCTCCTCCATACACAAGGAACATATCCTTAGTTATTATTATATACTTAAGGACTGCCTTAACAGTAGTCAAATATTATTATCCCAGATCTTCTTGATATCATCTTACCAAACTCAATGCATAGGAAACATCAAGTCTAGTACATAACTTAGAAAACTTGAATCATCCTATCACTGATGCTATGGGATCTTACTCATTACCTATTTCTCTTTTTGTGTCTGGGGACATATTTTCATAGAAATATGAAAACCATGTGACACTAGAACCAATCACCTATTATATTTTTACATACTAAATATCTTTAGTATCTTGTCAATATATAAACATTGACTCAGTCAAAACTACCTCTTGGATCCATCATGAATGATCATGATCCCTACAATGTAGGCTAATTCACCTAAGTCTGTCTTAATGAAGCACTTGTTTAACTGGTCCTTAATTGACTGTAATACTGATATGCCACTTCCAATATGTAATATGTATTCCACATATGGTACTTTTACACTAAACACATTTCCACTAAAGCACTTGTAAAAACACGGCTCACATTCATTCTTAATGAAACCAAATTCTTTTATGTATTAATTAAATCAAATGTCCCATGACCTAAATGCTTGCTTCAATCCATAAATGGATCTTCGAATCTTGAAAATCTTTTTGGCATCTTCTAGAGTAACAAATCCTTCTGGTTTTGTCATATAGAAATCTTCCTGATGGTTCCTGTTAATGAATGCAGTTTTGACATCCATCTTCCAAATCTCATAGTCATGGTATGTTGCTAGGTAATGTATAATTTTGATGCATTTAAACATGTCAAATGGTGAAAATGTTTAATAATAGTCAATTACTTTATGATGTTTAAACCCATTAGCAAGTAGAATTTCTTTATAAGTTTATACTTTACATTCCTCATATATTTTCCTCTTGAATACCCATTTTCATAAAATGGAATTTTTATCAACTAGCACCTCGAACAGAACCCAAACATGTTTGTGATACAAGGAATCCATTTTAGACTTCATGGATTCTTGTCATCTCGTAAACTCTGATATCTTTACTGCCTCATTGTAATAGAGAGGTTCATTATCATCAAGAAATAATGAGTCACTATCATCGGTGGCTAGAAAACCATATCTCTCTAGTTCTCTTACCTCTCTTGAGCTTTTACACAGTACATGAGTTTCAGGAACTACTTCTTCCATAGGGACCTATGGAATCTATTCCTGTACAAACTCATGTGTATCTTGAGAATCAACTTCACTGAATTCAACAATTATACCACTAACCTTTTTGAGTATTTTCTCCCTCTCAATAAATGTCCCTTGTATAGTGATAATCGCTTTCTAATTTGAGGGATTGTATAAGTAATATACCTTTTTTTCCATGGGATACCCTATAAAGATACACCATGTGACTCTGGGTGCTAGTTTGTTCCTATGAAGGCCCTAAAAAACATCTCACAACCCCATACACATATATGTGATAAAATGGGTTTCTCTTCACTTCATAAATCAAAGGGAATTCCATTTTATGCTTTAGTTGGTTCTCAATTTAATGTGTGTGCTGTAGCTTGTAATGCATATATCCAAATTGGTAATGAAAGATATGTATGAATCATCATTAACCTTACCATGTATAACAAGTTAAAATTCCTCATTTCACTAACACCATTCCAATTTGGTGTATAAGTTGGAGTGAGTTGATTTTGAATCCCAAAATCCTGTAGAAATTTGATGAACTCTTTGTTAAGATATTCACCACCATGATCTAATTGAAGCTTATTTATATTCTTACCAAGCTGATTCTGCACTTCATTATTGGATTCCTTGAATTTACTAAGCGACTTGGACTTATACCTCATCATTTAAATATATAACTATCTACTCAAGTCATCATTAAAAGTTATGAATTAAGAATATCCACCTCTAGCTTCTACTAGAAATGGTCCACACACGTCAGTGTGTACCAATCCTAGAAGCTATGTGGCCCTTTCACCCTTTGCAAAAAATGGTTGTTCGTTCATTTTCCCTTGTAAATAAACATGACATCTATTAAGTGGTTTTATCTGAGAGGATTCAAAATAACCATCTTTATACAGCTTTGTCAAATTCTTCTCATTTACATGATCACGGTGGTGATTCCACATCTGGGTGCTATATGTTTCTGGTGAACTTGATTCATTATAGATTGCTAAGACATGGTTTTCATGATTTAATACATAAATACCATTATTTAAATACTTCATCCCACAACATGTGTTTTCCTTATAAAATAAATAACTTTTATTTCCAAATTTGAAAATAAATTGCTTTGTATCTAGGTAGGATATAGAAATATTGTTATTGGTAACTGTAGGTACATAATAACAATCTAATAAAACTAAAGTCATTCTTGTTGACAATGAAAGGTGGTAGTCACCAATGGATAGGGTATCCGGTCTTGCTCCATTGGTAGCTCTCAGATCAACCTCTCCTCTTGAAATCTTTTGAAATCTACTTGGTTCATGTATTTGGATATAGAAGTGAGTACCACAAGCTATATCTAATACCCAATGTATAGAAATAGAAATATTAAATTTGATAATATAAAAACCTTTAGATTCCTATTCATTTTGGGTGTAGTTAATCATAAAATTTCCGGAAGTTTCCCATGAAAAACATACTACCTACCTTTCCTATCCCAACCTCTGGATCTTCTTCATCTTGGTAGAACAATGCTCAATATCTTTTGACTATCTATAAGTCTTGGGACCCTTTTCCTTGCCCTTTATTTTCATATTGACCATAGGGACTGCAGGTTTGTCATCCCCATTTCCTTATCCACTTGAAAAATTAAAGTAAGAAGTTCTAGAAAACTCTTATCACTATTTCTTATATTCTATTTAATAATAAAGTCGGATAAGGTCTTGGGAAATCACGAAAGTATGAGATCCTTATGAAACTCATCTGGTAATTTAATCCCTGAGATGTTCAACAATTCAATGTAACTAATAAGATTTACTACATGTTTCCTAACTGGAAAAAACTCTCCATGATTAGGTGTGAACAAAGAATTAGATATCTCATACCTCTATTGTCTCACCTACTCTTGATATAGATCCTGAATGTGAGACATCATGCTATAGGAATCTATATACTCATGTTGATTTAAAATCTCACTAGAAATAGATGACATCATGAAGCACTAAACATTTGATGCATCATTCAGATGTTTCTCATAGAGATATAGCTCTTCATCACTTTCCTTCATGCCAAGAAAAACTGGTAAAGGTTATTCCAGCACATAAAATTTCCTTACATGGCGAAGTATGAAATGTAGGTACCATTTCTAATCTTGGAAATTTGTTTCGGTGAGAATGTTTTCCTTCTCATGTATGGATCTCAATGATATGTTTGATGTCATTTTATTATTGTTTCAACAAAATAAGATTATCATAATTTTAGTACATTATCAGGTAAATTTAGACAAATAAATAAATTTTATATTTATTAGTCTCCCACTATTTTATTGAAACCCAATAGCCCTCAGCATTGGCTTCAGAATATCATGTTTCTTGGACATTATAGTGGTATGGATCTACATTACCATTCTTATTACCCCAACATTGGTTGGTTAAACAATATGAATTGTTTTATGTAGGCATTCCAAATAAAAACTGCATTAAATCACAGTTCCTTGATCTGTTGAGTGGGCTCCCCAATCATGAAATCCTTTAATTGGATTTCCTTAACCTTTGTCTCTAGGTTACACCAAGTTATGCTTTTTCAGTTAATCCTTGATATCAACTAAGTTATGTTAACCTAAAACATCAATTTAGAATTCCTTGATAATTGAAACACCCCAAATTTGGTTGGTCATGTACTTTGAAATAAAGTTTGATTATAATTAAAGTAATGGAATGCTATACTAGCATAATAATTTTTTTGGGATATTTTATACTTTTATGTGAAAATTTACAATTATTATCTTTGGCACATGATTTTTAATATTAAGTGGTATTTACTAGATTGATTAACCATTTATTAGATAATATTTACAAATAATCTGGTTTATTTTAGTTCTATATTGCATGCCACTTAACTCATAAATTATGTGATCGCGAAAAGACGTCCATAATGAAATAACCATGAAAATAATAGAAATAAAATACTGAAGTGGTATGATCATGAGATATTACTAGTGGTTATTTTATCTAGCGGTTGATAAAATAACCATTCACCTCGGGAAAAACTCCTTGAACCAATTAAGGTTCGTGTTTTATATTTCCACATGTCCACCTATGTATCTCCTAGAATTGGTTTCTACTCATCTCCAAACTTGAACCACCTCCACTATCTTTGGAGCATAATCCATCACATATTACTTGTAATCACACACAGGTGAGGGGAAAAAGGGGTTTACATAAAATAAACCATGGGAACACAGGCCCTATATAATGAAAGGATAGATGGTACACATGCCAAAAATTTAATTTAATAATCAATTAAATGAAACCAATCACATAAAAAATGTCTCTTCAATATCATTATCATCAATATGCATGCAACAAATTACACATTTAATAAAACTTGCATTCAATTCTTAATTGTTATTATTTAAGATAAATCACACTCAAAACGATAGATTTTTATCTTTATTTAATCAATCCTTATATTTTAATTCTTATCTAAATTTATTTGATATTATCGTCCTTTATAATTTTGAACAAATTAAATAAATTCATTTAAAATTAATCTTGTACATAAATGTACCTTGGAGTAAACATGGTGAATACCCGTCCAAATCTACCCAACATGTATTATACTTGTATACAATTTATTATTTGTGACATTTATCATACACAAATTATCACGTAACTTCATGATGTGTAGTGTCAACTTAATGATAACATAAATTACATGAATTTTCTGTAATGTGTCATGATTTAATGCACATAGAGAAAAAACTGTAATACAACTCATACAAGATATACATATCAAAGAGATTATACAAATATAAATTAAACATTTATATATAAAAATATTAAAACATATTGTAGAGACTCGTATCTTGACGTACATTGACATTACATTACTTTTTCGGAATACTTAGTACATAACAAAAACACACACACAAGGACCGTAATAGTCTAGTGTCTTTGGAAACTCGGAACATAAACTTCTAATCATGGTGGAAGATCTTCAACATCTCCCATAAAGATCTTCTTTTTATAACTAAAACCATTCTTTATATCCTGGGGAAAAGAAAACATATAAGGGTGAGCTCAAATGCTCAGTAAGGGTAAACAAAATAAATATCAATCACATCGTATACACAAGCACATAACTTTTGGAAATCTTAACCTACAAAAGAGATCATAATTTCATAACATGGGATAAATCATGGCAGTGAAATGTAATCACAATAATCATAACATAAAACATTAAACATTGTGGCATACACACATAATCATAGAAAATCATTTCTTGTTAGTCAAGACCCATTACCAAGTCTATCTTAGTGGACAAAGTCCCTTTCTGAATCGAGTAACCCTCGTTCCAGTCCTGTTTCACTGAAACGGTATAACCTACCGTTCCAGCCATGTCTATCTCATGAGATATAAAATCTTTACCCAATGCATTGGAGGGAGATATAGGTCCCACCCATCTTATAATGATACCATTCTTATGTGTGCCACAAAATCATAAATCATACATCATTGCATAACCCATGTAATAAAAATGGGAATCTTAAACAACATGCCATCATAATCCATAAACAATTGATATCATTCTATCATAAGAATATTGAAACCATTTAAATTATAAATACATTTTACTTGAAACATACATATCAAATAATGTCATCTTAGATGGAAAATATTTTTGAGAAAAACAATCGAAATGAATTCTTGAAGAAAATATCCTTTCTTCTTTAAAATCATTTTCTTTTCACAAAATTCCATGCAATTTTAAAAGATAAGGGTTTTGTTGAAAATAATCATGCAATCTTGTAGAGGAAGCTTCTTGAAAATGAGGTGTTTTGAAACCATAAAAATCCTTTCACGCCGTATAAGTTAAAAATAACATTCTCCTCGTACTTTTGTCGGAAAAGTCAAAAAGTACCTTATATGGTAACCAAAGGAAAGATTCCATTCATACAATGTGGTAAAAAGTCAATAAAGGGTAAAAATGACTTTAAACATTCATGGAAGAATGGTAAACATTTTATAAAAACATTTTTAGAAAACATGGTCATGGATGTTAAACGTAACCCCAGTAAATACTTAAGTATAAGAAATCTCGGATAAAAATTAGATTGAAAATTTATCCCTTACCTTAGGTCCGACTTGCTTTGTACGTGTCCGAACCTCCTCTTCTTGGAAGCGCCTTTTTGAGACCACCACTTAGGGCACTAAAATTGGTCTTTGAGAAAGACCAGAACCTCTAGGATGTTGCAAGGGATGTGGAGAAGAGAATTTGCTAGGGGTTGGCCGAGCTTGAAGGATCAATGTTGTGTGAGGAAGAGAGGGAGGAGTTGCCCTTTTATAAGGGAGGAGAGGGGCACCTTTGAAATTCTTAAAAATGATAATTTATAATAAATCTAACCCCAATTAAAAACTTCCAAAAATGACTCATATTCGAATATTAGATAAGATAAGATTGTAATCTCATCAACCAATAGAATTTAGACATGTTAGGAATTTATTTTAAACATTATCAACATGATTTATCCTTATTTAATCAATTTAATTTTATTTGTTGTAATAACATTCTAAATTTTAAATTATAACAAATAATTACTTATTTTTTGTGAATTGTCCATAATTGGATACTTAATAACATTTTAGATCAAATAAATTTAAATTTATAATTTTTAAATATTTTTGTGATTTTTAAACTATTTTATAATATGTTATTTTTATAAAATAACAATAGTGTCAATTTGGACACTATTCATTTATTTGAATTTAAATAAAATAAATATAGAAGATATGTTCGAACTAAAAGATTTAATAGATTTATAAAATGTCATATGTATCTATACAATTAGTGGAGCACATTAAATAGTTCATACAATATTTATTTTATTATTTTTAAAACCATTTATTTGGTTTATCTCTTAATAATATAAATACTACAACATTTTTGTATAATTATTTCATATACTTATTTGTTGCCTAAAAATTAAAAATAATATCCTATGATGAATATAAATCTATTAAATTTCATAATAATACTTTTACTCGAATTTATCATCATAAAATCACAATATTTAAATTGTTATATTTATTAAATTATGAAGGTGACAACTTTGGCATTATTTAAAATAAAATAATATAAGTGTCATAATCGCTTTTATAAGTCTCCAAATGGTCAAATATTCGACCATTGGATGCTTATGGTTTAAATTTACATGGCCAATATTTTTTGGTTAGGGTTTTGTGCATTTTATGGTCACTATTTGTTTAATAAAAACTATATTCTTGATTTTTCACTAGATAAACAATTTCTGCATCACTATTGTGTAATAATTAATGATAACTATTTAATCCCTAAAAATTTTAAATAAATTTACATGATGTAGCTAATTTCATTATATTTCTGTAGACTATTCATGTTCGAAGTTTCATGAAGTTTATCACTAAATTAAAATTAATATACTTATAAGATTTAAGAGAGTGACATGTTGTCACTTTCATTGGTTTTAATAATAATTAAGTTATTTTCAAGGGCCAAAGTCCATTAAATGATTCTAATCTGACCCATAGATTATATGGGTCGACTTTTAGTCGTCCAATAGGATTTTGGAAGGTGTTAGGGTAATTTTATAATCTTATATTTACCCCTAATTACCCGATTTATCTTTAACTATGGTAAATAAAATTTACCGTAGTTACTATTCATAATGACCAAAAATAAAAATTAGCCTATTAACATAATTTGGACCCACTGATTCCAAATATGGAATCCATTTTTTAAAATTCAATACACAGAAGTTTCAGAAATTAAATTAAAATAAATCTCGTTGTCGAATAAAAACGGGTTTTTGTTTAAAACATTGCAAAAGATTGAATTGATTTAACCTACGAATTCAAGGTAAAATCAATGCTAATGACATTCATTATATTAAATGGTAAAAATATATTCTATTTATACTTTAAAACCTTTAAATATTATAATTTAACCACATAAGATATTACGATGAAAAAAGTTGTTTTTAATTAAAATATAGCGTGTTTTTACTATTCATTATAATATGAAAGTTATCGAAAAAATATCAAAACATTATCTAATGTAAATTTTTACATCCTGATTCAAAAAAAGAATTTTATTTTGTCAAATTGAACATACAAACATGTCAAAAACTAGATTTAAAGTGGGTGCGCCATCAAAAGGCGGCAAAACTGCATTTTTTTAAAAATACTTATTTTACCTGAAAAATTTATTTTGTTCTTATAACATGTTCTAGAAAATGTGTAAGATGAATAATAATGTTATAAAATTCAAAATTTAGTTAATACTATTCATAACGGCTAGTTCATGACAATATTATAATAATATATCATTGTTTATTAAAACCCGGTATTGCGTACAACACACGCTATCAAGGAAGGTCGCGATTGCGTGTAATGCAAGCCAAGTCAGGGTTGCGTGTTGTGAAAGAATCCTTCATTGTTTCGTATAACAGAATCCAACTATATTCCATTTATTCATTTAATATATATATATATATACTCAATGTTGCGTAGAATAACTATTATCAAAATTGTGTGTAACACGGTCCAAGAATAGTGTTGCGTAAACTGCAAGCTACTACGGTGTTGCGTATAGCGCAAGGTAATCTTGGTGTAGAATACAACACAAGAAATTAATGAAATTAAAAGAATATTTTTCATAAAATCTCGGGGTGTTACATTCTACCCCCCTTAAAATGAATTTCTCCCTCGAAATTCATCGGGGTTATAAATGGTTTACTATTTAAAAGTTTCTTTGATAGAAACCCATATCGTAAAAAGGAATACCAAAACTTGTCTTTAAAAACTAAAGTATAAAACGTAATGGTTACCCAAGTTAACTAATCACTGGGTATCCACATAGGAGAACATAGGTGAAAATATGGACATGGAAGAGAAATCTAACCATCATGTTCTGATGGAGAGTGGTAGAGGACATGGCTATGGAAAAGCTAGCAATCACAAAGCCATAAATTTGTGATGATCTAAGGTACCATCTGATTCATCAGATATAAGATCACTAGGACAACATTTTTGGTTTTCAAGATCATTTCCCTAAAGTTGAAAAATTTGAATTAGAAAAAATACTTACTTGATTTTGGTACAATCTCACTGTTGTTTGTGAATTGAACAATTTCCACTTCATCCCTTAAAGAAATGAAGTTGAATTTGTTATTCATGATGTGCTAGTAGATCATGTGATAGAATGATGGGTCATTCCATCTCTTTCAAACAAAAGGTTAGCAAAAGTTATAAGTCCATCTTGTGGTTAGATTAATCGTATATGGTTCCAAAAATGAACTTATACTTCATATATCATACCACTTAATAAAATAAAACTAGTTTATACTAACCAGGGACTTCCTGTAGGCCAGTGGTAGGCGATAAAGGCCAGTTGCACTTCGGTTGTGGGTTCGATTCCCACAGCCTTGTTCGAAGCGATGGGCTGTCGCCCGTCCTGCAGGTTGTCCTTTTTCCAAAACTACATTACTATAACATCCCATCAATAATATCGAAAAAAACTTATATCCTTAAACAATACTCACTTATGTCCAAAATAATCCATTTCAATCTTTAGGCTTATCCATAATACTGTAGTCCACTCTCATAACATAGTGAAGACGATTACCAGAGATTTAATACCATCGTTGATCCCCATATATCATAAGATATGTTTTGTTGGTAACATTCCAAACATTCAAAGGCCTTAATCATGAATTCTCTTGAATACCCTTTGAACCTTATTGAAAACATGAGTGCTGTTAAACGTTAACTCTTTCCACATACCAAAAACCTCAAAATTATTTATACTCAAACCATGATATCACTTAGTCCTTATATCAATCATGAGCTCATGAATACAATCAAACATCTCATTATCTTCTTATCCTTTTATTATGCACTTATCATCTAATTTCCAAAATTATCTGCATAAAATTTCATGGTTACTGGTACCATTCATCATACACTATCAAAACGTAAGGAAAGACAACAGTGTAACAATCATTAGATGTCTTCTTATTCCATGAGATTTCTTATACAACATTACACATGATAAACATGTAATCATTCCACTACATTCTTAGACCATTGACCGAGATTCAACATTTCTTTCATCTCACATATCATTTGTAGTTTCTTCATCATCATCAACATAAATACTTCTCATACGACCATACTGATTCTCTTCATGAGACTTTCCCTTAGGGAATTGGTTTGCATAATGCCCGTACATTCCACATTTAAAGCATTTAACCATTGTTGATGTCGTAGCAATACCATTATCCTCATCCATGGTGTTAACTGAAACTTTTCCTTTGCACTTACTTGCTTTGTGTCCTTCTTTTCCAAACCCAAAGCATCTTCCAGTTCCTTTGAAACATTCTCCTTGATGCCTCTTCCCACATGATTTACATAGGGGAAATTGAACTTTATTTCCTCTATGATCAACATGAAACTCTATCTTTTCTCTTATTATCCGAGTCAGGAAAATTACCAAATTTTACTTTATTGATCATATTATGAGATTGCTGATTCGGCATAATAATGATGATTGGACTTCCAAATCCCATTTCATTATGAAGAATATCATTCCATTGCCCATCATATCCTCCATTATTGTGAATCATCTTGTTTCCAGCCATTTTCTGAAACCCAAAAAGAATAATGTGAGAGGAAAAAATCATGCTAGGGAAAACAACATAATAAAGGGGGAGTACCTTAAATATCTTACATCTTAGGTTTAATTCTATGATCGTTAGCGTAATCCTAGTACTATAACCTATACGTATACTTAACCATTGGGTCATCCCTAAACATACCTTATAAATAGCTCTAGGGATCTCACTAACGTTTTCGCATCCTAGTTTCCAAAGGCTGACTAAACCTTTCCTCTGATACCAACTGTAGAGACCCGTATCCTGACGTACATTGACATTACATTACTTTTGCGGAATACTCAGTACATTACAAAAACACACACACAAGGACCGTAATAGTTTAGTGTCTTTGGAAACTCGGAACATAAACCTCTAATCGTGGTGGAAGATCTTCAACATCTCCCATAAAGATCTTCCTTTTTATACCTAAAACCATTCTTTATATCCTGGGGAAAAGAAAACATTAAAGGATGAGCTCAAATGCTCAGTAAGGGTAAACAAAATAAATATCAATCACATCATATACACAAGCACATATCTTTTGGAAATCTTCACCTGCAAAAGAGATCATAATTTCATAACATGGGATAAATCATGGCAGTGAAATGTAATCACAATAATCATAACATAAAACATTATACTTTGTGTCATACACACATAATCATAGAAAATCATTTCTTGTTAGTCAAGACTCATTTCCAATACTATCTTAGTGGACAAAGTCCCTTTCTGAATCGAGTAACCCTCGTTCCAGTCCTGTTTCACTGAACCGGTATAACCTACCGTTCCAGCCATGTCTATCTCATGAGATATAAAATCTTTACCCAATGCATTGGAGGGAGATATAGGTCCCACCCATCTTATAATGATACCATTCTTATGTGTGCCACAAAATCATAAATCATACATCATTGCATAACCCATGTAATAAAAATGGGAATCTTAAACATCATGCCATCATAATCCATAAACAATTGATATAATTCTATCATAAGAATATTGAAACCATTTAAAGCATAAAGACATTTTACTTGAAACATACATATCAAATAATGTCATCTTATATGGAAAATAGTTTTGAGAAAAACACTCGAAATGAATTCTTGAGGAAAATATCCTTTCTTCTTTAAAATCATTTTCTTTTCACAAAATTCCATGCAATTTTAAAAGATAAGGGTTTTGTTGAAAATAATCATGCAATCTTGTAGAGGAAGCTTCTTGAAAATTAGGTGTTATGAAACCGTAAAAATACTTTCACGCCGTATAAGTTAAAAATAACATTCGCCTCGTACTTTTGTCGGAAAAGTCAAAAAGTACCTTATATGGTAACCAAAGGAAAGATTCCATTCATACAATGTGGTAAAAAGTCAATAAAGGGTAAAAATGACTTTAAACATTCATGGAAGAATGGTAAACATTTTATAAAAACATTTTTAGAAAACATGGTCATGGATGTTAAACGTAATCCCAGTAAATACATAAGTATAAGCACTCTCGGATAAAAATTATATTGAAAATTTATCCCTTACCTTAGGTCTGACTTGCTTTGTACGTGTCCGAACCTCCTCTTCTTTGAAGCGCCTTTTTGAGACCTCCTCTTAGGGCACTAAAATTGGTCTTTGAGAAAGTCCAGAACCTCTAGGATGTTTCTAGGGAAGTGGAGACGAGAATTTTGCAGGGGTTGGCCGAGCTTGAAGGCTCAATGTTGTGTGAGTAAGAGAGGGAGGAGTTGCCCTTTTATAAGGGAGGAGAGGGGCACCTTTGGAATTCTTAAAAATGATAATTTATAATAAATCTAACCCCACATAAAAACTTCCAAAAATGACTCATATTCGAATATTAGATAAGATAAGGTTGTAATCTCATCAGCCAATTGAATTTAGACATGTTAGGAATTTATTTTAAACATTATCAACATGATTTATCCTTATTTAATCAATTTTATTTTATTTGTGGAAATAACATTCTAAATTTTAAATTATAACAAATAATTACTTATTTGTTGTGAATTGTCCATAATTGGATACTTAATAACATTTTAGATCATATAAATTTAAATTTATAATTTTTAAATATTTTTGTGATTTTTAAACTATTTTATAATATGTTATTTTTATAAAATAACAATAGTGTCAATTTGGACACTATTCATTTATTTGAATTTAAATAAAATAAATATAGAAGATATGTTCGAACTAAAAGATTTAATAGATTTATAAAATGTCATATGTATCTATACAATTAGTGGAGCACATTAAATAGTTCATATAATATTTATTTTATTATTTTTAAAATCATTTATTTGGTTTATCTCTTAATAAAATAAATACTACAACATTTTTGTATAATAATTTCATATACTTATTTGTTGCCTAAAAATTAAAAATAAAATCCTATGATGAAACTAAATCTATTAACATTCACAATAATACTTTTACTCGAATTTATCATCTTAAAATCACAATATTTAAATTGTTATATTTATTAAATTATGAAGGTGACAACTTTGGCATCATTTAAAATAAAATAATATAAGTGTCATAATCGCTTTTATAAGGATCCAAATGGTCAAATATTCGACCATTTTATGCTTATGGTTTAAATGTACATGGCCAATAAGTTTTGGTTAGGGTTTTGGGCATTTTATGGTCACTATTTGTTTAATAAAAACTATATTCTTGATTTTTCACTAGATAAACAATTTCTGCATCACTATTGTGTAATAATTAATTATAATTATTTAATCCCTAAATATTCTAAATAAATTTATATGATGTAGATAATTTAATTATCTTTCTGTAGACTATTCATGTTCGAAGTTTCATGAAGTTTATCACTAAATTAAAATTAATATACTTATAAGATTTTAGAGAGTGACATGTTGTCACTTTCTTTGGTTTTAATAATAATTAAGTTATTTTCAAGGGACAAAGTCCATTAAATGATTCTAATCTGACCCATAGGTGATATGGGTCGACTTTTAGTCATCCAATAGGATTTTGGAAGGTGTTAGGGTAATTTTATAATCTTATATTTACCCCTAATTACCCGATTTATCTTTAACTATGGTAAATAAAATTTACCGTAGTTACTATTCATAATGCCCAAAAATAAAAATTAGCCTATTAACATAATTTGGACCCACTGATTCCAAATAAGGAATACATTTTTTAAAATTCAATACACAGAAGTTGCAGAAATTTAATTAAAATTAATCTCGTTGTCGAATAAAAACTTGTTTTTGTTTAAAACATTGCAAAAGATTGAATTGATTTAACCTACGAATTCAAGGTAAAATCAATTCTAATGACATTCATTATATTAAATGGTAAAAATATATTCTATTTATACTTTAAAACCATTCAATATTATAATTTAACCACATAAGATATTACGATGAAAAAAGTTGTTTTTAATTAAAATATAGCGTGTTTTTACTATTCATTAAAATATAAAAGTTATCGGAAAAATATCAAAACATTATCTAATGTAAATTTTTACATCCTTATTCAAAAGAAGAATTTTATTTTGTCAAATTGAACATATAAACATGTCAAAAACTAGATTTAATGTGGGTGCGCCATCAAAAGGCGGCAAAACTGCATTTTTTGAAAAATACTTATTTTACCTGAAAAATTTATTTTGATCTTATAACATGTTCTAGAAAATGTGTAAGATGAATAATAATGTTATAAAATTCAAAATTTAGTTAATAATATTCATAACGGCTAGTTGATGACAATATTATAATAATATATCATTGTTTATTAAAACCCGGTATTGCGTACAACACACGCTATCATGGAAGGTCGTGATTGCGTGTAATGCAAGCCAAGTCAGGGTTGTGTGTTGTGAAAGAATCCTTCGTTGTTTCGTATAACAGAATCCAACCATATTCCATTTATACATTTAATATATATATATATATATATACTCAATGATGCGTAGAATAACTATTATCAAAATTGTGTGTAACACGGTCCAAGAATAGTGTTGCGTATACTGCAAGCTAATACGGTGTTGCGTATAGCGCAAGGTAATCTTGGTGTAGAATACAACACAAGACATTAATGAAATTAAAAGAATATTTTCCATAAAATCTTGGGGTGTTACACATATCACATGGCATGTCCTATCAACTTAATTAACAAATGCAAGAACATGTCTCTAGGTTTACAAAATATAATAACTAAATTTTAAATCTACATAACTAGTATAAGTACACAGTGTGCATATACGATCTACACAACATGTACATCTCTTACTGTCTATCCTAGGTACACGCTTATGGAATCTACATCTGAATTGTACCTTGGAAAATTTGGAGTGCACGACATGTCCAATGGACCAGACACCATATGAATTCCAATTCACACAGTCACCAGTTGGGTAGGCCTAGTATGGAGTACACAACCCATCTGTGACTCAAAGGTACTACATGATGTGTATGTGGGCTACATGGAGTGTAGTCCGGCTGACCATGGGACATTAAATTCTGCTCAACACGTGGTTCAATTTAATGTGCATATTCAATGCATACGACTAGAATTAATTTCCAAACCAATTGATGATCCATGGAACATAAAAACAAAGTGTGTATCTCTGATTACACTGCGTGTAGTCTTCTGTTGTCTGTCCAAAAACCTTGGTACCTTTGGATGAGTTCCTAAATTTTATTTTAATCATTAAATTACATGTCTCAATTAGATATATGAGAATCAATGGAGATGAAATAAACCCCACATTTAAGATTAAAAAATAATCAAAATAGAATGGAAAAAGTAAATAAAAAATTCATAAATCACCAAAAATTTTAAAATAATTATAAAACATTATGTGCCCACTCTAATACAACTTGAAGTTTTTGGGCATAGCGGAAGCATGGGTTGGGTAGTGCCCAACTTTTCTTTTTTCCAAAATTGATTTTCTATCGGAGATCTATACGATGATGAATATCTCAATCAATATAATTGAATTAAAGATATAGACAATGGATAATAATGTTATAACTAAGAGAGAGGTGATCCACACATATTGTATATAATTATTTAAATTAGATAAATAATTACCTCTAACGAATTATTTCATCATTGATGAATATGGAGACATATCTGCAGTGAACAATCTTTTTGTCATAGAAACAAAGTGTACGTTTCCTATAGTGGTGATCCATACATGTTCCAGGAATCTATAGACATCAACAAAGGAGTCTTGGGTTCTAGAAAAGATGATCCTTACACTTGCCTAGTCCGTCTTTGATCACCTCGTGATCCATTTCCAAAGCGTTCTCATTGATCTGATGGAGTAGGATTTCTCTCTGTTTTTCATAGCATTCTTGGAGATGAGAGATCTCTAGGATTGAGATGATTCTACAAATTTTTTTTGCAAAACTGAATTGGATAATGAGGAAAATAACACGATTGGGAATTTATATTGATAGGGTTAAAATAAAATAATCACAAAAGTGTCCTTATTTATTAATTTTAACCTAGAAAAAAACCATGTCAAATAATAATAGTAATAATAATATTTCTCGGCATGCTCTTAACTTGTGAATTAAAATTAAACATTACTTAATTAAATAATATTCAATATTTCTTATTTCTCACCAGACCATTAAATTTGGTCTACCTTTCCTCCACAATATTTATTCATCCTTGAATAATGTCTATTTATTTATAAAATAAATATCACTATATTATTTTCTAATAAATTAAGAAATATTATAT
The DNA here is from genome assembly GCA_963277665.1 of Viscum album. NCBI lineage: Eukaryota > Viridiplantae > Streptophyta > Magnoliopsida > Santalales > Viscaceae > Viscum > Viscum album. Next base: position 405,446,650 of record OY728128.1, on the reverse strand, counting down.
TCACTAAATTGAATATAAATATTTTCTAAATTTTCAACTCATAATATATTCTCTCAAACAACTAGTGATAGTATAAATGCAATCCAGCAAACTTGAATAATTATTAAACTACACGTGGATATAATATTTCTTCAAACTATTAGAAAATAAATAATAATATATTATTTAGCTGAGATTCTAGATACACTTAGTGTGTGACCCTCCATGCCACTTTCTCTATGACATTAGGAAAAATAGCCTATAGTCCAAGGTCAACATCTAGAAACACACAAATTAACCCCTAGTGAAATAAGTTAACTCCACAATGACATATCACCACATAACGACACTTACTGTGAAATATAATACCTTTATCACAATATATATAATCGAGTAGGTTGCATTCTAGTGCCATCAACCTATATGTTCAATGGTTGTTTCTTTGACATTCCAAAAATAGAACATGCCTATAGAACACCATGCCCGTGGATTTATTTAGGCTATATCATTTCTAACAATGGTACTCAGATATTAACTTCCATTAATATATATAATGGATAATTCCATTATCGAATTAATCATTAATGCAATATTACTTATGATGCACCCAATGTATCCTCCCTTACCGCGAACATCTGTCATCATAATTTTCATCAATAATTCAAAGTACACAACTCATAATATTCATTAATAGTAATATTGAAGACTAAGGAAAAATACACATGTCCACATATAGGAACATACAATGTGAAAGAGAATAGTTGTGGGTTCCCTCAAATGATTAGTGTGATTTTGGGGTACTTAGGTGCTGTAGAGTGGCTGACCTAGGTCGTCTCTCAAAAGAGGAAGTGAATTAAAAAAACTTTTTAGAGGTATTCTAAAAATAAAATAAAATTTAATAAAAACACTACTAGAAAGGATATGGGCTGGTTATAGTTTATAAATCTAGATGAAGTTTTCTAGTAGAAGATTGTATTTTTTTGGTTTTTAGTTTTGAAATGAATTTCGATTAAAATGACACAACAAGAAGATATTTTTTAGACAATATTTAAAATATGTAATCATTTTAACTCTACCTATTAAATCAATTATTTATCATTATCATTTAAATTAACATCCACTTAAATATAATCTCTTAAATTGTTAATCCTTGAACCCTAATAGAATTATTACCACAAAGGTGAAGTGAATTAAACCCTAGGTTATCTTCAGAACATGTAATCGCAACACCATACTTTGATCGATGTTATAAGGATAGATTATGGTGAGTAGTAAATTAAGGCACATATCCATTCTATAAATGAGCTCTAATTGAGTTTATGGATTATGTTTGAACTCTAAAAATTAATCCCATGTGGTTTAGAATTACCGGTTAATGTTGCGCTCTCAGAATTCACACAATTCCCAACCTCGCATGTTTTGTGTTAACTATTCAGTTGCTTGCTTAGTTTCATTTAAATTAATATCCTAAATTAACAGATCATAATATGTGAATTAAAGTATCTCATTGATTCAAAATAAATTAATGAAGAAGGATAGAGGTCGATCAATTACTAAAAAGAACTACTCTTCCATGGGTGGTGTGGTCATTGTGGAGACGTTTTGCATGAGAAAAGGATTGAAAGGGTAGAACACAATCTTCTCTCCACTCTTGATTCCAAACCAATTAGAATTATTAAGATAATTGGAAAAAGAAATAACACAGAAGATTATTTGATGAAATATTTAAGATACAAACATGAAAGAAAATAAATACAAAGAAGAGGTGGGAGAGGAGAGCCTTTATGGAAGAGAGGTTTTCGCAAATCCTAACTTATTCCAAGAGTTGTGAAGGGCTCTGAAGAGACACCCTTTCGGATAAACATTCCCAAAGCCTCTACCAGCCCTCCCAAATAGTGAAATCCTCCATTAAATAGAGTTTTTGAGGGCTAGGGATACATAACTTTTTAAGTGTGAAATGAAAACTCAGCCAAATATTTTATTCCACATTTCAACCGCATCGTTGAACACAAAAAAGTGAAATTTATATATCATTCTAGAAGGATTATTTGGGTAAAATCATGTCTCTGATATTTCCTCAATATTTTGGCTGAATCCAAGCCCGTATGAAGAAGATAAGGCCCCAATGGTTAAGTAATGTCCAATCTGGATAGTTCAGTCTAGCTTTGTCTTCATAGCCCATTTAATCCACTCATATGCATGATCCAACTCCCATGTCTTGAATAAAATTTGTATCCCATTACGTAAGGAACACAATCAAAAAATTTTAAGTCAAAATAGTTTACTACAAAATATTTATTCCTGAAAAACTACACTGAATTTCAAAAGGGTAAAACTAGAATTTTCTTCAAATTTGCAAATGAATGATCTAGTCCCAAATATTCCATAATTGAAAATATCTAGAATTATGTGAGGAAACAATATCACTTATTATCAATAAAATATTCCACAAAATAGTGGTTTATCAACTCCCCCACACTTACCCTTTTTCTGTCATGGGAAAAACCTCATATCAAGTAAATATCAATATCAAATCAAAACAAATTTTAAAACACATATCATTGAGATCAAAAAATTCCACACCAAGAAATAGAATATATCCTGACACATAAAAAAATTATTTCATGTTCTCTATTTTTATTATTCAATATATTTCCACTTCATTTATCCTCCCATCCACAAAACACTTACCTCGCTTGAATTTTCTCTTATCACACAAATATCAATTTTTTTGCAATGTCTTCCTCATCCAAACTCATACAAGGGTGACCATAGGCTTGGTAAATTCCTACATCTCTACCGAATGTGATTCAAGGACATATATTTATCATTAGTAATTTTCAGGGTTGTTCTGTGGCTTTTAGTTGGTAGGATTTAGATGTGAAAAACTGTGAGGCTGAATGAGGAGGGCTCGACTCTTTTTGAAGAAAATTAGCATTAATCTATTTTTCACTTAAATATGATCTTCCCCTAAATCCCCATAGTATCAATTCCGCTACATCATCATGAAAAATAAAGAAATTTTCACACCATTCAACATTTCAGCAGTAAAAATGACAATCTTCTCGAACATGATTTTCTTAAAAGCTCCAGATAGGCACAACTTTCCCTCTCTATTAGAAGCTCCAGAAAGGCACAACTTCTTTTATCATTAATGCTCCAGAAAGACACAACTATCAATATAATGTTTTTATTATGTAGTAAAAAAACGTCTTTAGAATTTAATTTTTCACCCAATGAGTCACAAAATATGGTAGCACAATAAAAGACAACTTCCCCCACACTTAAGCTCAACTAGATTATGAAATTTCACGTCAAGAGTTGGTTGGATAGGGAAAATTGGCTAGTAATGTGGCTAACCTAAGAGGTTGTTCATAGATTCTAAAGGATAAAATGATTAAATATTCAAGGTATTCCTTTATAAAAAAAGGATTCTTTGAAATATGGGCTTTAATACCAAACAAATGCCTCAATCATTTAAACATAATTACCTCAAACCCTCAAGTTTTAACAGGGATAAATAAAATTTTGGTTAAATCAAGGTTGGTTTCTTTCTCTCAAGAATTGAGGTGAATGTAAATAATATGAAAATAATGGTTTATAATCCTCATAAAAAATTGTTTTAAAATATGTAGATAGTGAGATGTGGCATGGTATTCAAAATTCAGTGTACTTTTCATGAAATTACTAAATATTTGAACTTGAAACAAAGTCATTTCAACATTCAATTAATCTTATTTTTGAGGGATAAATTGTTTCAATTATTTATATGGATCTCAAAATGGTTTTTGAGAATCATTTCAGCTAAAAAGTTTAAAAAACACATAGAAAATTGAAAAATAAACACACACAATTTGAAAAACACAATTTTTTTTAAAAATGGAAAACAATTGAAGTTACTAAACTAAAAGGTTCCCTCCCCCCCCACATAAAATAGTTCATTGTACTCAATTTGAACTCATGAGTTGATATATGCACATGAAATATATAATTTTAAAAAGGACAAGGAATAAAAAATTTAACGGGTTAGGAACAGCCTGATGTGCTCAGGTGATGATGGGGTCATGCAGTGTGATAAAATCCACTGCATTTGTAGGAAGTCCCTCAATGTATCTTTTCAAACGTTGCCCATTGACTATAAAGCTCCTTCCTATGTCCTCTTGTGTGATATCCACTGCACCATATGGAAAAAAATTAGTCACAACATAAGGACCTAACCATCTGGAACACAACTTACTAGGCATCAGCTTCAGTAGTGAACTATGGAGAAGGGATTTCTATCTGACATGAGACTCCCTTTGTTGGATAAATTTGTCATGAGATGCTTTTTATTATTACTTATAGAACCATGAGTTATCATATGAAGACAACCGAATCTCCTAAATCACATGAATATTTTGGTTCCTTTTGATTCCATCTTGGGCAAAATCCGTATTGCATTTCTTAATCTCCCAATAGGCCCAATGTGGAACGTCGACAGGGAGATGACATGCTCTACCAAAAACATTCCGAAATGGGGACATAACAATTGGTGTCTTTTATGATGTAATATAATCCCACAATGAATCATCCAAGTGCCTTCTCCAATCTTTCCTATTTGGCTGCACATTTTTCTCCAAAATTTGTTTCAATTCCCTATTTGAAACCTCTTCCTGACAATTTATTTGAGGGTGGTATGGTGTGATGTTTTGTGTGTCACCCAATACTTCCGAATATTGGAAGCAAAATTCTGATTGCATAAGTGTGTCCCTTGTTCACTGATGATGGTGTTCATTACTCCAAACCTACAAAAAAATTTTGCTTTGACAATGTCCACAACAACATGATAATCATTAGTTCTGGTGGCCTTATCCTCCACCCATTTACTCACATAATCAACAACAACCAAAATATATAAAAATCCGATTAAACTAGGATAAGGACCCATAAAATCGATGCCCCATACATCGTAAATCTCACAGAATAGTATTGGTTGTTGGGGAATCTTATGCCTCCTAGAAATGTTCCCAGTGTGTTGGAAACAAGATCATGAATTACAAAATACATGGGCATCATGATATAAGTTAGGTCAATATAATCTAGAGTCCACACCTTTCCGAGCTGTCATCTGGGGTCCAAAGTGTCCACCACAAACATGTGTATGAAAAAAATGTAAAACAGACTCCAACTCATGATCAGGAACACACCTCCTAATAACATGATAAGTGCACATGCACCAGAGGTATGGATAATCCCAAACGTAATACCAAGACTCACTTTTTAATTTTTGGACTTGATGTTCCTTTAAATTTGCAGGGATTTCAAAGGCAACATGGTAGTTAACTAAATCTGCATACCAAGGATTCGTACCTAAAATGGAATAAGGATGCCCATTGGGGAAAGTGTCCCGAAGTTGTACCTGGTCCAAGGTGTCATCCTCTAGTGTGTGAGTAAGCCTACTCATGTGGTCCGCCACCAAGTTTTCTAACCCCCTTTTCCACTTTATCTCATTATCAAATTCTTGAAGAAAGAGAATCTATCAGATCAGCCTGGGCTTTGAATCTGGCTTCTTCAATAGGTATCTCAGAGCTACATGGTTAGAAAAAACAACTACTTTAGAGCCCAATAAATATGAATAGAATTTATCGAAAGAGAATATACAACAAGAAACTCCATTTCCATGGTTGTTTTATTTGATTGGGCTAAATCAAGTGTCCTCGATACATAGGCGATCACATGTGAATGTCCCTCCACCCTCTAAGATAAGACGGCTCCAACTGCGATGTTGGAGGCGTCACACATAAGCTCAAAATGAATCTCCCATCATGGAGGCTATATGATTTGTGGAGTGGTAAAATACTTTTTAGCTCATCGTAGGAAGTCCTGCAAGAACCATTTGACACAAAATTAGAATCCTTTTGAAGTAATCGTGACATTGGAAGAGCAATCTTACTAAAATCTTTGATGAAGCACTGATAAAATAATGCATTCCCTAAGAAAGTTCTAACATCACACACAAATGAAAAATAGTGTAAGGATGAAATAATTTCTACCTTATATCTATCAATCTCTATCCCATGTTTCGACACTACATTCACTAAGACAATGCTATGCTCTACCATGAAATGACACTTTTCAAATTTCAGGACCAGATTCTTCTCAATAACATGATTCAACACCATTCCCAAACTAATTAGACATTCATCAAATAAAGACCCATACACTGTAAAATAATCCATAAATACCTCCATGCAGGTCTCAATAAAAACAGAAAAAATACTCACCATGCATCTCTAAAAGGTACCTAGGGCGTTGCAAAGTCCAAATGGCATCCTTCGGTAGGAAAACGTACCAAAAGGGAAAGTGAATGTTGTCTTCTCCTGATCCTCCGGTGTAATAAAAACCTTAAAATATCCATAAAATCCATAAAATCCATCCATGAATAAATAATGTGTTTTCCCAACCAGTATCTCAAGCATCTGATCAATAAATGGTTGGGGGAAATGGTCTTTGTGCGTGGAATGATATAGTTTCCTATAATCAATACACACACACCAAATGTTTTGTACCCCCATTGGAACTAACTCCTCATTATAATTTTTAATAACAGTATCACCACTTTTCTTAGGAACAACCTGAATAGGACTTACCCACTAAGAATCTGAGATGGGATAGATTATACCTGCCTCAAGAAAATTTTTAACCTCTTTTTTAACAACCTCCAGAAGGGTTGGATAGAGTCTCCTTTGTGGTTGCCTCACCGGTTTAGCCTCATCCTCAAAGATAATTCTACACATGAAAATGGAGGGGCTAATACCTAATATGTCAGCCAAGGTCCACCCGATTGCCATGATTTTCTCCCTCAAAAGATTTATTTTTCTTCATGTTCAAAATGGAGATTGTTAGCAATGATAACATGTAATTTCTCACCACTTAACAAGTATGAGTATTTGATATTCGGTGAAAATGGCTTGAGTTCCAGTGCAGGGGGGTTGTGTATGGATGGGATCATAAAAGGAACTGAAATATGTGCACAAAGACCATCAGTATCAGAATATACATCATCAAAATCAGAGAATAAAGCATCAAATCCATCAGCATACTTAACAACCATGTTATAATCAGAGTTCACATGATCAAAACCAGAATATGATTTTATTTCAAAATAAAATATAAGAGAGTCTTGTGCATTAGAAATAGGTGTGGAAGTACTCTTAGACATCAAACTAGAACCAATACTCATAATCTCACTAAAATAGGACAGTAAAATTCAATGGGGTTTTTACTTGGTGGTTCAAAATGGGAGATAACAGATGCAAAATGATCCTCTGAGGGGTATTTCATGGAATACATAACATTAAATATCACAACTTCATCACCGAATTCCATTTAAAGTGTACCCTCATTGAAATTTATGATAGTTTTTGCAGTTTTGAGGAAGGTTCTACCTAAGATAATGAGAGCATGAGAACATGCCTAATCATCCTCCATGTTAAACACGTAGAAATATATAGGGAAGATCATATATACTACCCGGACAAGTACATCCTCAAGGAATCGCACTGGATATGCTGTAGCTCTATTCACCAAATGCACCACTACTCTCATCGGTTTCAGCTCACCAACCTACATTGAAGAGAATACGGAGTGAGGAATAACATTTATGGAATCTCCCAAATCACAAAGTGAATTAGAAAAGTGAAACTCTACTATGGTGCATGGGATGATGAATGTCTTGGGATCCTTTCACTTTGTTGGCATTGCAAGAGTTCGTGTAAATAGTGCTAACACATTCCATCCAAGATTGATCCTCTCATTTCCCTTGAGCCCTCTTCGATTGGTACAATGTTTTTTAAAAAATTTCGAATACCTTGGAATTTGCTTAATGGATTCAAGTAGAGAAATGTTAATCTCCACACACTTGAATGTGTCCAAAACCTCCTTTTTCATTGCTTTTTCAGCCATCTTGTTGGTTTCAAATTCCCTGTTTGGGAAAGTGAGGGGTTTAGGAGAAACATCATTAATATTTTTCTTACCTTTATCTTTCTCCATTGGTTCCTCTTCAGTTGATGTGGAATTGGATTTTTTTGGAGTTTTGGTGAATACCGGTGGAATGGTAGGTAGAGATGTATCATTTGTTTGCTTCCCACTTCTCAATGTGATTTCACTGACATTCCACATGGGATTTGGAGTGGGTTGGGAAGGTAGATTTCCAGAATTAATACTTATAAGTTCATAGAGGGCAGTAGCAATCTGGCTCATTTGAGTCTTCAACTCCCTCAACTCTAAACCTTGACTCTTGAGCTCATTATTTTGATTAAGAACAATTTTCTTCAAAAGTTCATCAGTGTTAGAATCTACCATTGGTGGGGTATTCTCTTGTTGTTGGCTTGTTGATGCTTGAGATTCGAATCTCCTTTGGAGTTGTTGGAAACCCTACTGGTAAGGTGGAGGCTGCTGGAAGATTTATTGAATGGCTGTCCTTTGTTGTTTTACAGAGTCATACCTCATGTCCAATTGATCCTTCCACCCTCTGTTTTATGTTGGATAAAACTTATTTTGGGGATATGGTTGTTGTTGTTGTTGCTGATATGGTCTCCCAGGGAACACTGCTGCACAATCTTCTGTTTCTTGGAGATGTGGGAAACAGTTAGTTGGGTGGATTATCTCAGTAACAATACCACAAGGCCTTGAAAGAGGGGGTTGGGATGTCTTTTGTGCCAAATAAATATGTATCACCATATTTTTCAATTCTTCCAACTTGGTATCAATCAAATGACTTTCAAGAGAAGACGGACTTACCTGATGTACTCCCCTGACATGTAGTGTAACTCGATAACCAAATTGTTTGGAGTTTTGGGCAATTTTGATGATCAACGCACATAAAGCTACTGGTGTCTTGTAAACCAATGCTCCACCAGCTGCAACATTCACCATGCTTCTCTCCATAGGTGTGAGTCCTTCATAGAAGTACTAGATGAGTAGTTTCTCACTAATTTGGTGAGGTGGGCAGCTTGCACACAACTTCCTGAATCATTCCCTGTACTCATACATTGACCCCCCTTGGGAATTATTAATCCCAGATATCTCTTTACGAATAGAAGTGGTCCTTGATGATGGAAAAGATATCTACATGAAAAGACGTTTCAAATCGTTCCAACAAGTTGCAACTTCGGGTTTTAAATAATAAATCCAATCTTTCGCAGCTCCATCAAGTGAGAATGGGAATGCTCTTAATTTGATTTGGACTTCAGATACATTTATATGTTTTAAGGTTGAGAAATCCAAATGAAATTTTTTAAGGTGTTTATTTCGATCCTCACCTGAGAGGCCATGGAATTTTGGAAGAAGATAAATTAATCTATATTTCAATTCAATGTCTAATTCACGATTTGGGTATGCAATAAAATTTTGTTGATAGTTAATATTAGGTGCAGCCAATTTCGAATTGTTCTATTAAGTTCATTTCCATTATTGTAAGCCATTGGTTCTTGTTTTATGGTTGAATTTGAATTTCTTCCAATTTCAATGTTATGAAAGTGGACGAATTCTCCGACTGGTTGAATATTGAAACTTCTCATAGACTGAGAATGTCTGATTCGTGCCCTAAGGCTGTGTTCAATCTCAGGGTCAAGTTCTAAGAGATCTTCAGGATTAGTTCATGTCATAAAACAAATAGAAATTAAAAGAATGAGAGTGGACCATAGTAAAATAAAAATGAGAATTTTGAGTTGATGGTCCAAAAAGAAATAGAATAAAATAAAAGAGTAAGAAAATAAAAATTCAGATTGGGTAATGAAGGAAGAAAGAAGAGTGGAAGAGAATAAAATGTAAAATAAAATAAATACCTCTAATTGTTTAAATAATTACATTCCTCCCCAGAAACGTTTCCAATTTGAAAGATCATTGTCGTGGGAGCCCTCAAATTATTAGTGTGATTTTGGGGTACTTATGTGCAGCAGAGTGGCTGACCTAGGTCGTCTTTCAATGGAAGAAGTGAATTAAAAAAAATAAATGTATTCTAAAAATAAAATAAAATAGAATAAAAACACTACTTGAAAAGATAGGTGTTGGTTATAGTTTATTAATCTATAAGAAGCTTGCTGTAAGAAGATTGTATTTTTTTTGTTTTTAGTTTTGAAATGAATTTCGATTAAAATGACACAATAAGAAGATGTTTTCTAGACAATATTTAAAAGACATAATCGATCTAACTATACCTCATCAGTCAATTATTTATCATTTTCATTTAAATTAATATCCACTTAGTTATGATCCCTTAACTTGTTAATCCCCAAACCCTACGAGAATTAACCTTACCACAAAGGTGAAGTGAATTAAACCCTAGGTTATATTCGGAATATGTAATCGCAACACCCTGATTTGATTGATTTTATAAGGATAGATTATGGTCAGTGGTAAATTAAGGCACATATCCATTCTGGAAATGTGTACTAATTTATTTTAGGGATTATGTTTGAACTCTACAAATTAATCCCATGTGGTTTTGAATTACCGGTTATGGTTGTGCTCACACAGTTCACACAATTCCCGACCTCGCATGTTTTGTGTTAACTATTGATTGGCTTGCATAGTTTCATTTAAATTAAACACCAAAATTAATATATCATAATATTTGAATTACAATAGATCATTGAATCAAAATAAATGAATGAAGAAGGACAGAGGTCGATCAATTACTAAAAAGAACTACTCTTCCATGGGCGGTGTGGTCATCGTGGAGACGTTTTGCATGAGCAAAGAATTGAAAGGGTAGAACCCAATCTCGTCTCCACTCTTGATTCCAAAACAAATAGGAATATTAATAGAAGAATATAATTGAATAACACAAAATATTATTTGAATAAAAATTCTAGATACAAATATGAAAGAAATGATATACAAAGAAGAGGTGGGAGAGGAGAGCCTTTATGGAAGAGAGGTTTACACAAAGCCTTACTTCTTCCAAGAGTTGTGAGGGGCTCCCAAGATACTACCTTTCGGAAACACCTACCCATATCCTCGACCATCCCTCCTAAAGAGTGAAATTCCCCTTAAAATAGAGTTTGTGAGGTCTAGGGTTACATAACTTTTTAAGTGTCAAATGAAAAGTTGGACAAATATTTTATTCCATGTTTCACCGCATATTTTACCTCCAAAACTCTTGAATTGGATGTCCTTCCTAGAATGATAATTTTTACAAATCATGTCCCAAATCGTTCCTCAACATTTGGGCTCAATCCAAGCCCTTATGAAGAAGCTAAGGCCCAAATTGTGAAGTGATGTCCAATCTGGATAGTTCAGTCCAGCTTTGTCTTCATGGCCCATTTAATCCACTAATATGCACCATTCAGCTACCATGTTCTGAATAGAATTTGTATCCCCTTAAATCAGGAACACTGTTACAAAATTCTAAATCAAAATAGTTTACTGAAAAATATTTATTCTTTAAAAACTACAGTGAATTTGAAAAATGTAAAACTGGAATTTTCATCAAATTTGAAAATGAATGATCTAATCTCAAATATTCCATAATTGAGCATATATAGAATAATGTGAGGAAATTATATCATTTATATAGTAGGTAACTACTAGGACATTTTAGTGTGATAGCTACTCATAGGACAATATCACATACTATTTCATACTGAAGAATAATCTTGACTTGATAAGTAGTTTATTAATATTCAAAATAATGAATACATGTTTATCATAAAGTACAATAAATATGGTTCTAGGGAACCAACTCCAAAATTTTTTATTTACATAATGTTTATATAATGAGAAATATATTTTATAGGTAAATATTTTTAAATATTTATATACAAAATTAAATTTTTATGTAAGAATATATAATTTTTTTGTATATTTATATATATATTTTATTATAAATTACAATATAATATAGAAAATGATAAAAATTAAAAACCATAATATCAATATTAATGTAATTACATGGAGTAAATTCAATTTCTACTAATAAAATACAATAAGGCCCCCAATAAACGAGGCTCAAAATCCATCAAATGTTAAAAAATTATGGTACCCCGAATAAAAACATTGTTTTGAAGGCCTTCTGGACATTTGTTTTCTTTAAAAAGTGTGATCAGGGTTCCCCCAGGTTAATAGGGAATATAACTCATCACAAGATTCAATTTTATTTGTTGTAGAGGCCAAATAGACACTCGGATAAAATGTTATGGTCATCAGAAGTTTGTGTTTTATTTTCAAATTCTTTTAAATATTTTGTTATTATTTTTTATTTTTTTATCTTAAAATTGTTCTTAAATGATTATTACTCGATAATAATTAGAAAATTATTAATTAATATAATTTTATAAATTAATTTATAATCCATTTTCACTAAATATCTTATAAATTAAGTGTAAATTCCTATTTATCCATATCTAAAACATATTTAAAAAATAAATATATTATATTTATATCAATATAAATATATTTATATGTTATTTTTAATGAAATATATTTTTTTTAAATATACTCTTTATCAATGCTCTTTTACGAAAGCTGATAAAGGTCCCCCTTTTATCAGCGCTTTTTTAATAGTGGTGATAAAGGGGTCCTTTTATCAGCTCTTTTTTTGCAAGTACTGATAAAGGGCCCCATTTCACAACACTTTTTTAGCATTGTTAAATACCCCATTTAACAATGCTAAAAAAGTGTTATTAAGGACCCCTTTTAACAGTGAATTTTCTTACGCTGACATAGGTGGAATTTAAAATCATTTTTAAAGACCTATCGTTGGATAAAATTGGTTTTGTAGTGGTGTGTGGACATTTTATGCCTTGCATGACCCACTTCCTTCCTTTTACATTTTCCACTTATTAATAAATTTGGGGTCATGGGTTGGGTTTCCAAATCTATGGATGATCCATCTTGGTATATATAATTTTAAATAAATTTACTTAAAAATATTTGAATATAATTATATGTATTTTTATATAATTATATATAATTATATAATTATTAATATAATTAATATATTTATTATAATTTTATAATTATTTTAAGATTTATTTATTTATAATTATTATTAGATATATATATATATTTTTAAAAAAAATTAAATATAATTATAAATAAGTTGATGTAATTATATATATTTATATAATAATATATATTTATATGATTATGAAGAGAATAAATTTTTTTGTTATTTTGCTGATAATTATAAATCAATTTAAACTATTAATCAATTCCCTAAATAGGATGGGATGCATTCAAGGGATGATAATCAGAAACCTGATGAGGAATTGCATGAGTCTTCAAATGAGGTTCTTGTCCATTGTGCTGCACCAGAGGACTCTCCTTTAGAGCTTGAAGGGACCTGTTTCATTTTTCCACCACTGATAGCAAACATCTCAAGACATGTTTCCTAGGAGGATGGATCCATGAAATCTAATGATCAATAAAAAATAAATTATTATCAAGAGATTTATAATTATTTTAGTTCTTTATGATCTTCTGGTAAATGGGGTAATATCTCAGATGATGGAAGTAAGAATGAGAAACACATGGTTTTCTTGGAATCCACTCATCTTAGGCCTCAAAGTAGTGGTGGTGATGTTTATTTTAAAGATGTTATCATAAATGGATAAGTAAATCTGATCAATAGTGAAGTTCTAACTCTAGCCCCACCAAAAAGAAGGACATAGAAGGATTATTCCAATCTACCAAGGAACGTGTCTACTAGAATATCATCTAAGTTATCCAATATCAAGCTTCATTCAGAGCAGGAAATGTCCAAAGCAGAGATCCTTAGTATTCTCAACCGATGTAATTCACAGTCAGAGTGGGAAACTATGATTGAATATGACTATTACTATGAAAATTATCTTTTATTTTATGGTCATTAAACTAATTTTTCTGATGAGGGAAAGTCGATTTGACCTCGTTTGTTCTCCTGTCACCCATTTCATTCATCTATTATTAAAATTTCAAGAGTTTTCATCTATATAGACCTTTTTATTATATTTTTTAAAATATATTTATTATAATTTTATAATAATTTACTTATATATATATATATTTATAATTATAAATAAATATATTTTGAAATATTTGTTGTTTTTTACTGGAAGTTCATGGTTAATGCCTCTTTATTAAAAAGAAGAAAAAAATAGTAGCACAAATCGAATGAGGAAGACCCAGGCATAATAATTCTTCCATTGTTCAAACATAAACAATATATAGAAAACATCAAAGATCATATTCCAAATGATTACAATCTCAAAATTCCTCATCCTAGTAGGAGTCATCTTCCAATGAACTGAAGTTGCTAACCTAGGGATTCCACCCATCTATTAGAGATGTCGATCTGGTTCTCATGGAGGGCTTAATATGGGAGTAATCCTTTTTTGTCATGGATTTCTTCATTAAGTCTGATGAGAAACCATCAGCCTCCTTCACATTAACATTAACAATAATGTCTCTAAAGGTTCTCTTTGGAGATGGGTCATCTTTATAGACACCCAGTTTTTCCTTGTAAGACTTTGAAATATTTCTATATATATTTACAGAGCTAGGTGATGAGACATCATGTTATTCCGATACCTGGTGTGCCTAAAATTAATTTTACAAAAAATATTAAATATATTTTATAGTTTTCTCATGTGGTTAATTAAATAAAATTGGGTCAATTTTTAATGGTTGATCTGATCAGAAATCTCAAACCACATTTGGGTCTGGAATGCTGTGTTTACCCTAGGTACGATATGAAATGAGTAGGCATAGGATGTTCAGACCCCTCACTCATTGATGGTGTGTTTATGTGAATTAATTAGTTAATTAAATTAATTTACCCTCCAGTAGGGCTAGAAATTGAACTTCCCCGACAACGTTATTGGGATTACCCTCTAGTAGGGCTTTGCAGTGGAGTTCCCCAATGACATAACCCTAGAATAACCCTCTATTATGGTTCAGTAGTGGAGTTACCTGATGACCTTACAAGGATTAACCTTTAGTATGATTGGAAACTAGAATTCCCCATTAACATTTCCAAGAATAACCCTCCATTCGGACATGGAAGTGGAGTTCATTAGTGACTATCTGAGTATGACCCTCCTGTCAT
This sequence comes from Viscum album, assembly GCA_963277665.1. Classification (NCBI taxonomy): domain Eukaryota; kingdom Viridiplantae; phylum Streptophyta; class Magnoliopsida; order Santalales; family Viscaceae; genus Viscum; species Viscum album. The sequence continues at coordinate 405,431,601 of OY728128.1, read as the reverse complement.
ACCAGGGCACGGGATCCTTACATAGAATGTGTGGCCACTCGACTATGTGTCATAGTGACGAGATGTGGTTTGATGTAGCCTTGGATTCATGAAGAAGAGGAACACTTTCCCCACCAAGACAAATTTTTTTGTGATGCAACTTAAAACTCTATGGATGAGTTAATTATGCCAAAATAAGATCGTATCAAGTTGTGATGATTGAGTTCCTAAGAATTGTGTGTTCAGGGAAAACAAATGAGATGTTGGGAATCATTGATGGACTTCTTTTATATCTATTTTCTACTCTTCTTCTTGGGATAATCTGTGAGATGGAGATCCCCTTTCTCTATCATTTGGGATTCTTCAACTGCGTATACACACACACACACACACACACACACACACACATATATATATATATATCCTTCTTCAGTATCCAATCCTTGGTTTTTGGTTACTCTCCTTTAAGGAGATGATAAAACGCATGTGGTATGTCATTTGTTTTCCGTATCTAGATTCTTGTGGTTGGATGATTCTACTCTCCTGTTATAGGTAGAGATGACTCGATGAGAAGTTCATATTCTCACCTTGTCGAGATCCTTGTGTTTGGACGAGTTTAATTTTTCTCTCTTATTTTTTTGACTTGTAATCTTTCATTGTACCTTATTCTATCAACTATTTTACTCTTCAGTTGTATCACTTATGGACCCCCTTTCATTCTTTTTTGGGTATTCTACTTGCTATTTTTATATTCACCTCTGCATTGGATTTTCCCGCACATGTTGTGTCTTATTTAGACGACGGATAGGTTGATCATGACTTTAGAGGAGCTTAAGGATATGGGGTTCTTGGAATGCATATAGTGGTCGTAGATTGGGATCTAGGAGCTATACTCTCTAAGTTATTTTCATTATCTAGTATTTTATTAGGTTGGGACACATTTTTTGTTGGGTATGTATTTTTTCCCATTTTCTTTTTAGTTTACACTACCGTACATGATACTGTTTAGAGGTCCATGCATGTTTGGTTTATTTATAGTAGTGTTTCATCTTTTATTTCTTCCCATATGCACTTTTTTCACTTATTTGGTTGTGTATGCATACAGGTATTTAGGAAAAGGCATCCCCGAGTTTAGTTGTACATTCGGTACTAGTCGCCACCCATTGGCCTATGGAGGAGGGATTGTGTAGTTGCGGGTCGAGCCCCGACATGGATTGGGTCATGCTACTATTCCTACATATCCTTCAATTTTCCCTCAATCTTGTTATGTTTCCAATTCTATTTATGTTCTTCTAACAATTGAGAACCTTTAAAGGATGAGTCATTAAAATCTACATCCACAGGGTGAACATTATGTCATTATTATTTAATATGATCCAAAGAGATCCCTGAATCTAGAGACAACACAAAGTCCATTACATTTACAAAATAAAAAATTAAGGTTAGTTGAACAGCTTTATTTTCCTCATAATGAAGCTACCCCTGGCCAATCCCATTCCAGAGTCTCCCTATTTACAAGGATTGCAATCCACCAGTAAGGATTTCCTTACCATCTAGTTATCCAAAGACACAAAAGAGACTCATTTAATCTATGTATGAGGTCCAAAATTCTAAAAAAACTACATGTATCCTCCTCCCATGGAAGATCCACCCATAAATAAAACTAAATTTATTTCCATTGGAGACTTCCCATGCCTAACCTGCACTTTTTCCAACTCTTGTACATGTTTATGAATAGAGGAGACAAGTACAAATAACACACCAGCATCAGCTATCATCTGTTGAGTGAATTGAAAAATTAGAAGACTATTGGGGAATTAATGTTTTATCTTAAACTCTAATATCCTCACCTTGTGAGTTCACTATGTGAGATTGACTCACTTGGACATCAGCCTATAAAATATTCAACTGAGGATGTCCATACTCTTCAGAAAATGTAGTAGCAAGTGCTATTTTGGATTAATTCATTCAATGAGCCTCATTATACCCAAATAATGAACAAAAGTATCAATAAATTCCCCTCCAATAGTTAAAATTAGTATGAACAATACTGTTTCAAATAGAAAAAAAAGTCATAAAACTTCTCATAAACAAGCCTAAGAATAATTCATCACCATGAGTGTACAAAATAACTTCTTAGTAAGAAAACAATTCATATCCAACTCAACTAATACATGAGAGAAATACCCATACATATATTGTTTGGTCTCCCTATCCATTTTGATAGGTACACCAATTGAAGAAGCAATGTCATATAAGTCATCCGGATGCCACAAGATCCAATTTAATCCAGAAATTTTTACCCAAAAATTAGTAAAGGTTTTTTTTGATTTCAAATAGATTGAAACTAAAACTCCTCTCCTAAATACATAGAATAGATGGTTTATGAGAAAAATCCAAGGCCCCATGATCTTCTCTTGAGTTCCTCAAAAGGAAATAAGTTGTGAAAAATGACATGGCCCATGGGAACACATCTCTAGTTAGAAAATCCCTAGATTGAGGATATAAAGTGAACAAGATCATCAAATTTTCATGTATTATCACCTCCTAGAAGCATGAATCGACCAATAATGGAAAAATAACACTGATCTATCCTTTCATAAATTACATATGGTCTCTCATATACCTGTTTGATGGATACTTTTTTGAGAACCTAAATGGAACGCACATCTTGAAGGAATGTGAAGAACCGTTGATTCACTAGATCCTTAATTCCATGAATCACACCCCCAGGATGAACATAACCTCATAACATGGATTTATTATCATGAAAATTCATACTTTGATATCTTCCATGAGTGATTTGATCGTAATAATAGAGTTTCAAGCTCCTCGGATGATAATATTTGAGATGAGGGTTGTAGGGTGGGTCTCTGTGTGATTCAGTATATTGTTAGCATGGGATAATTCATGAAACTTTTGGGCCTCTAGACTTGTTTTTTGTGGGCCGTTTTGGGAAATATTCAGGTTTTTGTTGTTGTTGGGTTTTCACCGTATGTGGATGGGCATGCAGTTGCAGTGGGAGGGGGCATGCGGTGGTATGGGACACTATTTGGGAGAAAATATAGGGTACCATGTGTTGTTGATGTTATGGGATGCCAACATTGAGAATCACCCACTAATGTCATGTTAACACTGACACCTCTAGTGATGGGAATCGAGGATGACCTCGATCGCGTGAGTGATGATGCTGAAGGGCATGCCATCATCCTTGGAAATGAATCATATGGCATCCAAGATGATAACCTCAGTTGGTGTGATATTGGTGAGCCTCATTGATGCGGTTGGGAGTGTGATATTTTTGGGGGTTGAAATGATTATACAGATCATGGTTGCTTCTGAAAGTGATGGTGTTTTTAGGCCTTTGTGCCATTTGATGTGGGTCTTCATGGCTCTTATATGGGTCTTGAGACTTTCTTTTTTGTTTTGAGTGGTGAGTTGGTCACTTTCATGTTTTGGGGACATTTTATGCATCATATTCTATGTATTTGATATACATTAATTTTATAAGATAATTTTTTATGGTTAGGCTTGCTCGGTTGTTGAACTATCATGGTATATGCATGCATTTTTTGATTAATGTATATAAATAAAAATTATTTTTTTAAATATAAATATGATAATTTTATATATATTAATAATGTTTTTAATTTAAAAATTTTATCACCACTATTAATAACACTATTAAAGATCCACATTTAACAGTTCTTTTAGCTAGCACTAATAAATCTTATACATTTATAAGCGCTCTATGTTTAGGGATAATAAAACTCAGCACTAGATAAGGTGTGATATATGGTAGTGGAAGACCCTTGTATAATTTCAGAAGAATTCCATATCACATCCAAAAACCCCAGAACATGAAACACCACTCCAAAACATTAAAATGTAGAGTGCAATGAAACCTAGAGGGAATCACACGCTTCCATTTAGTTATCTCTATAAGCGGAGTGGAAGTTAGACTTCTAGAATCACTCCTCTTGAGAGACCAAATTCCCTATCTGGAAAATTGTTTTAACAGCTGAACCTAACAATTACTGCTAGAAAAAAGGGTATTTAGGATATCTATGGTTGAACATACATTGATCAGCCCTAAAAATGATTACAGAACCACTTATCCTAGAAAAATGATTTGATATGAAATATATTTTTATGTGTTTGCACATGCCCATAGTCATATACATTTATATAAATCAATTTACTTTTGAATTTATGTATTTATTTATACTTATATTAATACACACACACATATGTTTTTGTGTGTGTAATATTATTCCAAAAATAATATTTATATTCTAATAAATATATTGCTTCCCAAAATTATATTTATTCATTTTACATATTTATATTTATTTATATATATATATATTCAATTTTTGTCAATTATAATTATAATTATAAATATCTTTTTCCTTATAATATATATATTTTTATTTCAAATTATATTATAATATATATTCACATATTTTTTTTAATTTTCTTGAAATAGATACACATTATATTAATATATTTAAGGACTCTCTCTCTATATAAATATACTAAATATATTATGAATTAGATAAATATAAATGAAATTTACATTAATTTAAAAAAATTACTTATATAAATAAATTATAAAATATATTTAAATATAAAAATGAACAATACATAATTATATAAATTATAAATTTTTATTTTATAAAATTTATATATAATATCATTTCTGTTAATATAATTTTCTTTTCTAATAAATATATTATTTTATTAAATTTTATTTATATATTTAATAATTTTTGTTCAATATGTACATTTATATATTTATATTTATTTATTTATATATTTAATAATTTTTTCACATTTAATTATCTTTTATATCTCACTATCTTAAAAATATTTATTTAATATTTAAGTTATATTTTCATATTGATATATATATATACAAACATTTTATTTATATACATATATTATTTTATATATGTAAATACTAAATATATTATAAATGGGATACATATAAATAATTTATTAATGCCCTAAAGATTTTAAGTAAAGGAAACAATGCACACACACATGGACCCGAAATGACAGGTCACACCCCTTCTGAGGTTTGATGCACTCCGTAATAGACTCATTAAAATTTTTATAACCTCAAGGACCCACATTTGATGCCCTAACGGCACCTCTAGTGTGCCTGCCATACCGCTCGTGTTACGCTGCAATGTTTCCATATCGCTACTGGGGCCCTAAAATTCTATCCCAAAAGGGCTCACAAATCCCCACTAAAGGAGGCTTCTGGAATTTGAACTCTGGTTGAATCTAGAATTATGGGACGACCTACAACTCATGCAATCCTCTAACTACCAATGAAGTATGGGTTATGAGGGTATTGGCAGATTATACACCACACCTTTCATAGTTATGTTACACTCTTACTACCAACCACCCTAGCTAAATTTATATTTCTGTGTGTGTGAATGTGTAATTATATAAATTTAATTTCATTATATGTATATATAATGTAGATAGATTAATCAATACAACATATCTGGGAAAGGGATGTGCCGACGTTTATCATTGCTAAGCAGAAAGTGCTAATAAAAGTCACAATTTTATCCGCACTAACTAAAAGAGCTGATAAAGGTTAATTTATCAGTGTTAAAACAAGTGCTGATAAAGGTGAACCCCTTAACAACACATTTTTAGGGTTGATAAAGGATAGAATTAGTAAAACTAATTTTATAACTGATAAAAATTTTTAAGAAAAAATTATTTAATTTATATAAAATGATTACATTTATATTGAAAAATAATTTTTATTTATATACATTAATTAAAAAACTCATGTTTATAATTAATATAATATAATTTATTATAATATATATTTTTAGTAATTAATATATATATATATTATGTTTTAGAAAATGTATTTATAATTTTATAAAGAAATAGATATATATTTAAATAATCATAAAATTAAAATAAATCTTTATATGATAAATATATTTATTATATCTATAGTTATATATAAATACTTTTTAAATATATTTATTTATAAATATATATATATATATATATATATGTATTTAATGGATAAATATATATCATTAGATAATGATGATATTAATTGTCATCATTTAGGTTTATATATTGATGCATCCGTATAATTAATCCTATATGACCGTAAAGATTATTTGTGGATGTGATTGTGACTTATGTTCTAAATGTTAGGATTACATATATTATGATAACCCACACATGCATATGTTATGTATTCATCATTATGAATGTTCATTTAAAATTGACACCCGTATGATTTATTCATGTAATACCCATGAACTCACAATGTTCATAAATACTTATAAAAATACAATAAATTTATTTAAATAATAAATTTATTTATTAAATTTATAACTATAATTTTTAATTATTTTGAAATAAATTTTATGTAACTCACCAACTCAAGTTATGCAGAGCCGGTGCTTTATTATAATACATTGGCATGATTACAAGGAATCAAGTCTCGAAAGACCGATCAGTTTAGCAGTCTTGGAAAATAGATTACATACAACAAATTTACATTACAATTTGAAACATAAAACACAACATAGATAGTTATTTTAGAATTCCATTTGTCCCATTATCTTAACCCTACATATCAATCATAATACACCTCTTGGAATCAGGGGAATTTTAAACATAACAAAGGGGTGAGCTCAGATGCTCAGTAAGGGTAAATAATTTTGTGGAAACAATAAAATTTTAAGGAAAGATGTGTAAAAAAAATCCTTTTAAATGTAAACATGAACATAATATGATAATAATAAATGACCCATTACCATATAAAGATGTACATGGATACACTACTAGTCGAATAATCACATGTAATAACTAATTTCACAATGAGGGAATACCTAATACCGGACATCATTACCACATAGTCAAGCCTCGTGCCAAGACTACAAATAAATTTATTATCAAGGCCTTGTGCCAAGACACTAGTTTGTCTCATGATATCTACCAATGCATCGAGGAGCTATAGCAGGCTCCACCCATCACTTACTAAGTCCTCTGCATTCCTCTTATGAATAGTTGAAACATAACATAAACATTCGTATTAAAACTAGCATACGAAATGTCAATACATTAACCATAAACCATTAATGATATAAAAATAGAATATCCACAGTCAAACATATAATAACTCATTAAATACAATATGGAATATTGTATTAATAAATCAACCTCAATCAAAAATAATTCCAGTAAAGGATGCTGACTTATTTGAAAATGATGAGTAAAACTTTTTGAGAGAAATATCATTTTTTTGAAAAATCTTTTAAAAGTCACACATTTATAAATGAAGTAATTTAAAAGAGAGTTTTTGATTCAAAGTCTCCCATACCCCTTTTAAACTTTTGAATATGATTATCATTTCAAAACATTCATGTCCATATAAATAAATCCTTAAAAATCATTTTGAAAACTTGGACATTAATTAAAAATATTTAAAAAGACATATCTTTAAAAAATTATGATCTTGATAAAGATTACCTTTCAAAAATCCTTAAAATATTCATTTTGAATTCATTTTTATGAAAAATGGACATGGATGATAAAAATGTCCCAGCAAATACTTACACAATAACAATCTCAGATAATAATAAGATTAAAGAATTAACCCTTATCAATTTGGTAACTTACGAATCATACACACCATTGAAATAAGTATCATACAACAAATATGTAAATACAAATAAATTAATGTGTATTACACAAATAATACAATTATGGGCAGTACATACACACCAAAAAAGGTAATAGTGGTAATATGGCATGAATCTCACATGAATAAGGAGTGAGATGAAAGCCCCTTACCTCGCACCTTTCATTAGTCGAGGGTACGTTTAACCTCATGTATGAAGATCACATTATGTTATTAAATTATATGTGAACAATATTAATATTTATGATCTCAAACATGATTCATTTATGAGTTTTTACTACCCATTTAATAAAAATTTCCATGTTAAATTAACATTTCCGGTAATAATCGCTTTCTTTATCGTACGTGTTTTAACTTGTTACTCTTGATTGTATCACTAAGATAATGATTTGAATACTTCCAGAATATAAAACATGATTTATATATCATTTATATTTAGAATATTAATATGTATAATAGACATATATATGAAATGAAAAACACTGTTTATAGAGACGATTATAGCGACCCGACCTTTTCTTACATTACTATTACATCATTTCGAAGATAAACAACCTAATAGTATTACACATGCAGGATCCATAGGTTTAGTGTCTTGGGAAAACTACGACTACTCATAACAATAACAACATTAAGCATAACAATTCATTTAATCTCTTCTTTTATAGCTTCTTAGTAGCACTTGTCCTCTCCTTAGTACATGTAGCCACCTGAGGATATACATCAAAAGGGGTGAGCTAAAAGCCCAGTAAGAGGATAGATTAGAACAATATAGAATGGGGTGAGCATAATAATGACATAGGTAGAAGATCTTGAACATGAGAGGAGCATAAACAATAAACTTGAAATGTGGAAAAGCATAAAAAATGAAACATCATGTCTTAGTGGTTAACTACCACACATAATTTCGAACAAAGATAGCATCATGTTCACACATCAATTCACATTTACTCATGAGATTAATCACTTTACCCAATGCATTGGAGCGCTATATAATTCCATGCGGACCCGTCACATTTAAATATTCATATTGTGCTATATAATTCTTGGCGCACCCGTCACATCATAACATTATCATTATCATGCTTGCCACATAGAACACATATCAAACACGTACATAAATAGCCCATGTAAATGAATTGGTTTCATCTCATAATAACACATTCATATGTTTTGGGTTCCCCAAAGAGAGAGTGAACAACATACTTGATATAAGAACCATCAACATTGAATGAGAGGTAAAAGGTCAGATCTTGAAAGAAGAGTTCTTTTGGAAAACATTTTGATGGACATAAAAACCAGTGAAAAACATGTATATCCCCTAAAAGTAAAGGAAAAGATGAAAAAAATACATTTGAGGAGTAACCATATAAAAAATGGAGTCAAAGAGGGAGAACCCGAAGGAAGAAAATTGGGTTCAATATTTCCCCTTACCTTGTACTCGAATGCCTCCTTCTCATTAATGTCCTGTATAATGACAATATATTCATTAATTAGAAATTACATAACCTTTTATACATTAATAGGGTTCATTCTGGTTTCATTATTTCATATTATGTTCCTTTGGATGACTTATAGAGTTTAAAAAACATTGATCTGGGATGTTCGTTTTCATGGTTTTCTTGAGCAGTCCACTTGTATTCTTAATTGGATGTTTGGGTAGCTCATGGGTAAACATCCAGAACTGATATCACATGTAATTAATGATATTAAATAATCTTGAATGATTTTATAATGAGTTATATTAGATCCATGTGGCCGAATCATTAGATAAGAATTAAATGAAGATTATTTGGGCTAATTTGAGCGGTTTTTGGATCACAACCAACTCATTTTAACTTTTCACTTAGTAGTATGGACATGGGTTATTTCCAGAACATAAAATAGAACATAAAACATATAAAACATTCTTCTTTAACCATAAAAAGGGTTTCATGTCCAGATTAAAGTTATAAATGGAAGAAGAGAGCATGTTCTTTTTGAAGGTGATAAATTATCACCACATGAACAACGTTCTCTTTAATAAAATAAAAGGAAGAGGGAAAGGGTGTGGGGTGATATAATATACCATTAGAATCATAAGATTAAATTATATGTATAATAATAGAGTTACAAAACAATTTTTATGAAGATAGGTAAGGAGAGATCAAGAAAGATACGTGAACTTGAAAGGAAATTAAAGGAGAAGAGAGAGAGAAATTACCTTTAGAATCCTGCTATTGAGATCCTCTTTAAGGAAGCTATGCTTGGTCTTTTGATGGGACCAGAAGCTTTTGGACATGGTGGATGAGCTAGGTAAGGTGTTTGGGTAGAGTTTAGAGAAGTCTTGGAGCTTGAGAGGTGTGGGGAGAAGAGGGAGTGAAAGGTGGGTTTTATAGTGGAGGGGAGAGGGGTTTCCTTAATATAAAATTGATTAGTTTATTAATTTCACCTAAGACAAGGAATAGAGAGTCTTGGATGACTAAGAATAGTAAGTTAGACTTGTGATTTCTGGATTTGGGTGCTTACATCACTTGTGATGTTAGGAATAGTGGGTTTTAATTAAAATGTATTTATATGATAAATTAATGTATTCTACTATTCATCAAAAAATCAAGTATCTCAGAAAAATACAAAACATTTTACCCCAACCATTTATAGACGTGTAGAATCCAAAAATGATGTCCATTTTTCAAAAATAATTTTCTAAATATTATTAATTGAATATTTAATTAAAACTATAATTTACTTAAAAAACAGTTTTTAAAATTAAAACTGATTTTGCAGTTCTTTCAAAAATTACATAGGGTCTTATAAAATTATCTAAAAACTATTAGAAATTGATTCAATAATTTATGAATATATTTCAAGAAAATAAATATTCTTTTAAATTAATTAATTAATTATAATTAACTATTTATAACTTATAAAATACCAAAAACGTTTACTAAGGTCAAATTATCACTTTCTCTGATGTCTAAGTTTTATTTTATTATTCATATGTAATGTTACACTTATTTATTATTCATAAGGTTCATATTACTATTCATAAGGGTAGGTTAATATTCAGAAGGGTAGGTTACTTTTCACAGAAAATTATTTCTGTTTCATTGGACTCCAAAAACTATCTTGAACACAACCGTGAATGTTGGATTTCTAAAATTCCAAACATAGGAGTAACAAAATTATGTTTAAAGGTCACATATCACTTAGTAGTTCATTATTTTGTGTTTTTATGACATAGATATAAGAAAGGAATTTTCCATTGAAAAACTTTGGGTCGTTACATTCTTCCCCCCTTAAGAAATTTCGCCCCCGAAATTTCACTTTACACAAACAGGTGAGGGTACTTCTCCTTCATTGCCTCTTCAGGTTCCCAAGTTGCTTCCCCAAACTTTTGGTTCCTCCAGAACACTTTGACAAGGCGGGTTGTCTTGTTGCGTAGAACCGTATCACTTCGGTCCAGAATTTTTACCGGCTGCTCCTCATATGAGAGATCATCTTCCAACTATACCACCGCTGGGTTTAGTACATGTGAGGGGTCTGGAATGTACTTCCTCAGTAGTGATATGTGAAACAAATCATGAACTTGAGCCATATTTGGTTGAAGTGCCAGACGATAGGCCACGGCTCTTATACGATCAAGGATCTCAAAGGGGCTAATGTACCTTGGGCTTAACATCCCTTTCTTCCCGAATCGCATGACTCTCTTCCATGGAGATATTCGAAGGAAGACTTTATCTACAACGTCGAACTCCAAGTCCCTTCAACGATTGTCAGCATAGCTCTTTTGCCGACTTTCAGAAGCTTTAATATGTTTTTGGATGTCTTGAACCTTCTCTGTCATCTCTTGAACATGATCGGGACCAAGTAGCTTTCGTTCTCCAACTTCATCCCAACAGGTTGGAGTTCTTCATCGCTTCCCATAAAGATCTTTATACGGAGCCATATGAATACTCGAGTGGAAGCTATTGTTGTATGAGAAATCAACCAATGGGAGATGCTGATCCCAACCACCTTTGAATTCAAGAGAGCAGGTTCTTAGCATATCTTCTAGTGTCTGAATAGTCCTTTCAGACTGGCCATCAGTTTGGGGGTGATAGGTCGTGCTGAAAATTACGTCAGTACTCAAAGCATGTTAAAGGCTCCTCTAGAATTTAGAAGTGAACCTTGGATCACGGTCAGAGACAATCGAGAGTGGAACACCATGGAATCTTACTACTTCCTTCACATATATCCTTTCATGTTGTTCAGGTGAGAGGTCTTCCCTAATAGAGATAAAATGGAAAGTCTTGGTGAGTCGATCAACCACAACCCATATCGCATTATTTCCTCTTGACGTCTTTGGGAGACCCGTGAAAAAGTCCATAGTAACATTTTCCCATTTCCACAATTGTATAGGCAATGGCTGCATCATACATTTTGACTTTTGCCGCTCAGCATTAACTTCCTGACATACCAAGCACCTTGATATATATACTGCATTCTCCTTCTTCATGTTATCCCACCAGAAGTGTTCTCGGAGATCACGATACATCTTGGCACTTCCAGAATGAATAAAGAAAGTTTAGCTATGTGCATTATCCAATATCTCCTTCTTTATTCTGGGTGATGAAGGCACACAAAACCGAGTTCCAAACCGAATCCCACCATCATCATCGATATGGAACTCTTGCAGCTTCCCTTCCTTTACTGCATTCACCATCTTTTGTATCTCCACATCATCCCTTTGTGCTTCCTTAATCTTCTGTTGGATGGATGGTTGCACAATCATTTGGGCAAGTTAGGATGTATCCCAAACCCTTACAATTCCCAAATCCATCCTTTACATATCCAAGAAGATAAGGTCTTTCTCAATCCTCAACATGGATAGAGTAGCAGGTTCTTTCCTGCTGAGAGCATCATCTACCTTGTTCGCCTTTCCTGGATGATTGTGAATAGAGAAATCATAATCCTTGATTGGCTCTAACGATCTCCTTTGACACATGTTGATCTCCTTTTGTGTGAATATATACTTTAGGCTCTTGTGGTCGGTGTATATGTCACACTTCTCACCATAATGGTAGTGCCGCCAGATTTTCAAGGCAAAAATCACGGCTGCCAGCTCTAGATCATGCGTCAGGTAGTTCTGCTCATGGATCTTCAACTGTCATGAGGCATAGGCTATCACATAATCATTCTGCATGAGTAGACAACCGAAGACTTTCTTTGAAGCATCACGGTATATCACAAAACTTTCTCCACTTTTCGGTAGTGTGAGTAAAAGTGCAGTGATTAGCCTTCTCTTTATCTCCTTGAAGCTTCCCTCACATTCATCCGTCCAGACATACTTTACCCCTTTCCTTGTTAACTTAGTTAGTGGGCTTGACAATTGTGAGAAGTTTCTCACAAAATATCGATAATACCCAGCTAATCCAAGAAAACTACGGATTTCTGTGACAATAGAGGGCCTGTGCTATTCTTCAATTGCCTTTTTCTTTGAAGGGTCCACATAAATTCCCTCGCTTGTGATCACATGTCCCAAGAACGTGACTTGATTCATCCAAAAGTCACACTTGATGAACGTGGTGTACAACATCTCCTTTCTCAATGTCGCCAACACAAGTCTTAAATTTCCTTCATGTTCCTCCTTTCTCTTGGAGTAAATGAGAATATCATCAATAATCACTGCCACAAATTTGTTGAGGTAATGTCTAAAGACTCTATTCATCAAATCAATGAATATTTCAGGGGCGTTAGTAAGTCCGATGGGTATCACCATAAACTCATAGTGCCCATACCTTGTACGGAAGGCAGTCTTTTGAATATCTTCCTTCTTCACCTTTACATGATGATATCCAGAACGATGATCCACCTTTGAGAAGTATTGATCTCCTCTTAACTGATCGAACAAGTCATCAATATTTGGGAGAGGATACTTGTTCTTTATGGTGATCTTGTTGAGTTCCCGATAATCGATACACACCCGCATCGTACCATCCTTCTTCTTCACAAAGAGCACTGGCGCCCCCTAAGGTGATGCACCAGGGCATATGAACCCTTTGTCCAGATGCTCTTGCAGCTACTTCTTTAACTCCTCCAGTTCGATAGGATCCATCCTATAGGGGCACTTTGAGATAGGAGTAACTCCGGGTATGAGTTCAATTGAGAACTCTACCTCACGATCTGAGGGAATTCCAGGTAACTCTTTGGGAAGTACATCACCTTATTTCCTTATGATGGGCATTTCCTCAATGTTGGAACTTTCCTTCGACTCAAACATTTGGGCGAGGAATTCTTCTTCATAGGGAATCATCACCCACACCATTGAAGGATTTCTCAAAGGAGAATCATGATCTTCATTTCATTTGTAGAGGAGCATAGGATGGTTCGGAATATGAAAATATATTTCCTTTTCCCGACAGTTGATATGTGCTCTATATAACGAGAGCCAATCCATTCCCATTATAGTGTCGAATTCCACCAAGGAAAGTATTACGAGATTTGCCGGAAGAATCTTCCCACATAAGTCAACAGGAGAACAATCAAACACTTGGGTTGCAGTGATTGCACCACTTGGTGTTTTTGCAGATATCTCTACTTGAAGGTTTCGGGGCTTCGATTCTATAGTTCTAGAAAACTTGAAAGATATAAAGGAATGCGTAGAACCAGAATCAAATAAGACTTTCCATTCTTGAGTGAATAGGAACTGTACCTTGTATGAATTCATTATCATGTTCCACCTCCACATTAGTGATGGCATAAGCCTTCCCTTGTTCCATTGGCTTTGGTGGTTGTTGGTGCTGATTACCCTCGAGAGCTCGAGGTTTAGTGCACTGGTTTGAATATTTCCCTAGCTCCTTACAGTTGTAGAATTGAACCATGAGTGGTTCTCTCCTTTCATCGGCTAAATTATCCTTCCTTTTCATGTCTCTTCGACACTCGTGATCTAGGTGTCCTTCTTTACCACACTTGAAGCATTTCCCCATCCCTTTGAGGCAGTTCCCATTGTGCAACTTCCCACATTTTTGGCAAGTGGGTCGTTGTGTTTTCTTCCCATCCTTATCACTAGATCCAACAGCTTGAAACTCCGTCTTTCTTTTCTTATCACCATAGCCATGGGACCATTCTCCAAACTCCATCTCCACTTTGAGAGCACACCGAAAAACTTCTTCATAACTCTCAATGTCTCGAATTGCATGAGATTTTCGAAGATGTGGTTTTAATCCACTAATGAATCTATCAATTTTGCTATCATTGTTGATAAAAAAACCCGAAACATACCTTGCGAGCCTTGTGAAATTTGCTTCATAGGTTGTGACATATTCTCCTTCTTTTTGCTAGAGCTCTATGAATTCTCTCTCCATCTTCGTGCGAAGAGTTCTTGGGAAGTACTTATTAAGAAACATTATCTTAAAGTCTTACCAATCCATCTCTTCAATTTCCTCCCTTGGCTCGGTGTTCTTAATAAAAGCCCACCATTGATAAGCTTCTCCATCTAGACGATAAATGGCCAGAGTCACCTTCTCTGTCTCGGAACAGTGAACAACAGAAAAGATCTTCTCCATGGAGTTGACCCACTATTCCGCAACTAGTGGATCGGAAGATCCACAAAACGTCGGTGGTCATTGCCGCATAAAACATTCGATAGCTAGCTGCTCCCTCTTTGGTGAAGGAGGAAGTTCCCCATTATTATGGTTATTATTCATAACCCGAGATAATTGGGTAAGCATCGCCATGATGTTTTGAACTCCACCTCCAAAATCATTGGGGATGTCGTTCGGGCAATCGCTGCATTGGCCTTTGCAAGAGTTGTTGGCCTGATTCCTCCTGGTTCCCACTATTTTCTAAAATATAAAAGGATAGAACAAAAAATAAGTAAACAAGTCATGAATAACTTATTCATATAAACCATTATTCCAAAAACATAAAATATGGGATCACTTGGTAAATATCCTTGTGTGCATATTTGTACAGTCTCATGATAGAGGTTTTCTTTAGGGTACACTAATCCTAATTCCCAAATTAACTAAACCTTTCCTTCGACACCAACTATAGTGACCCGAACTTTTCTTACATTACTATTACATCATTTCAAAGATAATCAACATAATTGTATTACACATGGAGGATCTAGAGGTTTAGTGTCTTGGGAAAACTAGGACTACACGTAACAAGTACAACAATAAGCATAAAAATTCATTTAATCTCTTCTTCTATAGCTTCTTAGTAGCACTTTTCCTCTCCTTAGTACATGTAGACACATAAGGATATACATCAAAAGGGGTGAGATAAAATCCCAGTAAGAGGATAGATAAGAACAATATAGCATAGGGTGAGCATAATCATGACATAGGAAGAAGATCGTGAACATGAGAGGAGAATAAACAATAAACTTGAAATGTGGCAAAGCATAAAAAATGAAACATCAAGTCTTAGTTGTTAACTACCACACATACTTGTGAACAAAGCTATCATCATGTTCATGCATCATTTCACATTTACTCATGAGATTCATCACTTTACCCAATGCATTGGAGCGCTATATAATTCTGGGCGCACCCGTCACATTTAAACATTCATATTGTGCTATATAATTCCGGGCGCACCCGTCACATCATAACATTATCATTATCATGCCTGCCACATAAAACACATATCAAACATGTACATAAATAACCCATTTATAGTAATGGGTTTCATCTCATAATAACATATTCATAAGCATTGGGTTCCCAAAAGAAAGAGGGAACAACATACTTGATATAAGAACCATCAACCTTGAATGAGAGGTAAAAGGTGAGATCTTGAAAGAAGAGTTCTTTTGGAAAACATTTTGATGGACATAAAAACCAGTGACAAACATGTATATCCCAGAAAAGTAAAGGAAAATATGAAAAAAAGACATTTGAGGAGTAACCATATCAAAAATTGAGTGAAACAGGGAGAACCCAAATGAAGAAAATTGGGTTCGAGATTTCCCCTTACCTTGTACTGGAATGCCTCCTTCTCTTTAATGTACTCTATAATGACATTATATTAATTAATTAGAAATTAAAGAACCTTTTATACATTAATAGGGTTCATTCTGGTTTCGTTATTTCATATTATGTTCCTTTGGATGACTTATAGAGTTTAAAAAACATTGATCGGAGATGTTCGTTTTCATGGTTTTCTTGAGCATTCCACTTGTATTCTTAATTTGATGTTTGGTTAGCTCATGGGTAATCATCCAGAACTGATATCACATGTAATTAATGATATTACAGAAGTGTGAATGATTTTATAAGGAGTTATATTAGATCCATGTGGCTGAATCATTAGATAAGAATTAAATGAAGATTATTTGGGCTAATTTGAGCGGTTTTTGGATCACAACCAACTCATTTTAACTTTTCACTTAGTAGTATGGCCATGGGTTATTTCCAGAACTTAAAATAGAACATAATACATAGATAAAATTCTGTTTCAACAATAAAAATGGTTTCATGACCAGATTGAAGCTATAAATGGATGAAGAGAGCATGTTGTTTTTGAAGGTGATAAATTATCACCACATGAACAATGTTCTCTTTAATAAAATAAATGGAAGAGGGAAAGTGTGTGGGGTGATATAATATAACATTAGAATCATAAGATTATATTAGATGTATAATAATGGAGTTACAAAACAATTTTGATGAAGATAGGTAAGGAGAGGTGAAGAAAGAAACTTGAACTTGAAAGGAAATTAAAGGAGAAGAGAGAGAGAAATTACCTTTAGAATCCTCCTCTTGAGATCCTCTTTAAGGAAGCTAGTCTTGGTCTTTTGATGAGACCAGAAGATTTTGGACACGGGGGATGAGCTAGGTAAGGTGTTTGGGCAGAATTTAGGGAAGGCTTGGAACTTGAGAGGTGTGAGGAAAAGAGGGAGTGAAGGGTGGCTTTTATAGTGGAGGGGAGAGGGGTTTCCTTAATATAAAATTGATTAGCTTATTAATTTCACCTAAGAAAAGGAATAGTGAGTCTTGGATGACTAAAAATAGTAAATTATACTTGTGAATTCGGGATTTGGGTGCTTACATCACTTGTGATGTCAGGAATAGTGGGTTTTAATTAAAATGTATTTATATGATAAATTAATGTATTCTACTATTCATCAAAAATTCAAGTATCTCAGGAAAATCCCAAAATTTTACCCCTACGATTATTCAATGTGTAGAATCCAAAAATGAAGTCCATTTTTAAAAAATAATTTTCTAAATATTATTAATTTAATATTTAATTAAAAACATAATTTACTTAAAAAAACAGTTTTTAAAATTAAAACTTATTTTGCAGTTCTTTCAAAAATTACTTAGGGTCTTATAAAATTATCTAAAAAGTATTTGACATTGATTCAATAATTTATTAATATATTTCAGGAAAATAAATATTATTTTAAATTAATTAATTAATTATAATTAATTATTTATAACTTATAAAATGCCAAAAACGTTTACTAAGGTCAAATTATCACTTTCTATGATGTCTAAATTTTATTTTATTATTCATAGGTAATGTTTCTCTTATTTAATATTCATAAGGTTCATATTACTATTCATAATGGTAGGTTACTATTAATAAGGGTAGGTTACTATTCACCAAAAATTATTTTTGTTTCATTGGACTCCAAAAACTATCTTGAACACAACCGTGAATGTTAGATTTTTAAAATTCCAAACATAAGGGTAAGAAAATTATGTTTAAAGGTCACTTATCACTTAGTATTTCATTATTTTGTGTTTTTATGACATAGATATAAGAAGGGAATTTACAATTGAAAAACATTGGGTCGTTACAACGATAGTCTGTACGAACGCATAAACGCTGTTTCTATTTTCATATTGTATTGAACGGAAATAAGTGAATAATATATATGTAAGTACGTATATATATATATATAAATATATATATTTGCAGTAGAATTATTATGTCATATATTACATACTTATTAGTAATATATTTTTTTATAATCGTCGATGAATGGTGTACGTGGAAATGAATCTCATCGTTTCGTGGAGACGATTATCCGTACGTACGCACGAGTGACAATATCATTTCCATAAAGGTGTGGAATTGGATGGTATATTAATTTTACAGAGACATTAGCATGTTATTTTCATTATTTATATACATATTACCCATCATTATATCCTTCCAAATAACATAGTGTTGAATGACAAATTACACCACGGCGTGGAGACGGTAAGTCGTACATACGCACGCATGGTGACATTATGATTCAAAAGATGGATAGAATAATGAATATAGTTGTTACATATTTATAATAATATCACATTATATATAATATATTGGAGTTATTACTTTATAATTGAAATAAAGAAAGAGTAAGTGGACGAATAAGAGAACTTCAAAGAGGGTGGTGAAATCATTACCTCTTCTTCGGGTTCTTCCTTTTGATTTGATCAAAAGGGATCCTTATGTTGTCTTTATGACTAAAGGAGGGCCTCTAGGATGAATTTAGTATAGTTTAGAGAGTATTTGGGCATAGTTTGGATGAGACAAATGGCTTTGAAGGTGTGAATTAGAGAGAAGGGACATTGCCCTTTTATAAGAGGGGTGAAGGGCACCATAGGAAAAAATTAAATTATTATTTTATAATAAAATCATATTTAGTTTATAATGGAACAATAATGTATTATTTAAAGTATGAGGTGGGGATGGGTCGAAATGAACTGATCCAATATGTTTTAGAAATTTTTAGGTTACAATTTTAACCTTATCATTTAGATTTAACTTTAAGTTAAATAATTTAAATTTTACCGTGTCTTCTTGTATTCTTACACTATATGGTTAATAAACATACTATATACTGCCAATATAACCCCAATTGGATCATTAATGTTATATATATTATTATATATGTCCTTTGGACGAACTTTAGATTTTTAGGACCATTATATCAATTAACAATATAATATTTGTTTTAAAACCTATTTTATGTCAATTTTGACACTATTTGGTATTTGTTTTTTGTTAAAATAATAACAGCATGATTATTTCGAAAGAAATACATTTAATCAATACTAACATGTCATATTCACCTAGAAAATTCGTGGATGTCATAAATAGTTTGAAATTATATTTATTTTAATATTTATAATACCATTTATTTGATTCTTTCACGAAGAAGGTAATTACTGCATCATCATTGTGTCCTTAATAAATTTAAAAATTTAATATCTAAAAATTATAAATAAAATACCATTATGTAGGAAATATTTTTATATTTCTAATGAAAATTTATAGTTGAATTTATCTTATGTATAACCCTATATTATAAATGTTTTAGTTATTAATCTTTGATTTTAATTCTTTTAACTCTTCATTGAATTAAATAATAATAAATGTCTTCATCTAATCCAAGTGGACCTAAAAGGTCATATTTTATTTCTAAGGTTGTTTTTGGTCGAATTACCCTTATTAAATAGAATTAGTACTTGTGTTAGGGTAGTAATAATATCATTTGTATCCTTAATTACCCTATTTACTTTTAACCGTGGTAAATAAAAGTAAAAAGGTTACTATTCACAAAAAAATATTTTTATCATATTGACCCACATTTTACTCCTTGATATTAACCGTGTCTCTAGGAATTTCTAAATTCAACTCACAGAAGTGGTAAAATTATGTTTTATGTGAATTTACAAATTTTCCTAGGTGGTGGTAAAAGACGGTGAAAAGTTCAATTAAATTTTTATATATAGAAAATTATTAAAAACTAACTCAAATGAATTAAATTGATCTTATATAGGTATTATGTATCTATTTTGAGCTAAAATAAATTTAAATAAAATAAATAATTATTTAATAAAAAGTTTGTTTTAAACAATAACTATGTTTTTTTCCCTATTCATCAAAAACTGAATATTTTCAGAAAAATACCAAAACTTCAACCTAAGATAATTTTGATATTACGAATTAAATAATAAAATCTATTTTACCAAATTGAAAACATTGAAGTTGCATTTATTAATTTAAAATTAATTCCCGCTCTGAAAACCTAAAGGTGTATTTTTAATAAATAATAACTAGCAAACGTTTGACACTTGTTTATGCCCAGTTTCAAAGTGAAATAATTTACAATGACCAACAATGGATTAAATGGTAAAAATATAATCTATTTATACTTCCAAACAATTAGAATTTACAATCTAACACTATAAATTATTTTTGATTAAAAAAGTTTTTTTCAGTTAAAATATAGTAATTTTCACTATTCACCCAAATATGAAAGTTATCAGAAAAACAGCAAAAATTTATCAAAAATAAATTCTTATGTCCCGATTCTAAAGAAGAATTTTATTTTGTAAAATTGAATATATAAAAGTTTCAAATATTGGATTCAAAAAGGGTTCACCATTAAAAGGCAGTAAAAGTTTATTTTTTGAAAAATACTTCTTTTATCTGAAAAAAATTAATTAGTTCTTACATTATGTGTAAAAAACTCATAATATGGATTATAAAATTTTAAGGATTATATATAGTTCAAAATTCAGTTAATACTATTCATAACCGCTTTTGAACGGCTAGTTTGGTAAGTCATGGTGAACTTGAACTCGATGTTGCGTGTAGTGTAAGTTATTGAATTTCTTTGAATAACTAACATAATATGAAATCTTGGGGTGTTAAATTCTTCCCTCCTTCAATAAATTTCATCCTTGCAATTTGAAATTTTTCTTTGAAAATAAATGGATGAAAATTGATATTTGTTTTGTGGGAAAACCCACATCCGAAATTGAGTTAATAAAATTTTGTCTTAATAAGAGGAAAAAAATTAATTATATATATATATATATATATACATGACACGTAGAGTTTCATCCTTCAACTAAATCATACAAAAAACTCATCTTTCACTAAAAAAAAATTTCAAAAAAGAAATTAATTTATCCTAATCGTATAGGGTTCAAAATATAATGAATTTATAATTTATTTATCAGAGTATTTAAAAAAAACAAAATTATACAAACCAGTACATCACGTAGTCCAGTCGTAGGTGATGTAGCCTGGTCGCTCTTCGGTTGCGGGTTCAGGTCTCGTGGCCTTTCCTTTTTATTACAATCCAAAAATAACCTTAATAATAGTATCCAATTTCAATCTTAATCCATTCCAACCTTTAGAATTATCCAAAATACTTATATCCTAACTCTTAGTCCAAAGTTTATAAGGAAGTTAAACATAATGAAAATTCTTTTTTTTTCTGGTAATAACATGTTAATGCCTTCATTGTATATTCTTTTGAAACACCCCAACATCCTGAATTACCAAAATCAACCATCTCTTATTCCAAAATTACTACCTTATTATCAAGACCATATAATCTAAAATTCCCAATGAAATAGTACTACAAAACAATGATAATTTATCTCCATAATTCATGTAACCGGTATACTGTTGATACCACAATCAAATGAAATAATTATATAATAACAAAATAAGAAAACTAGTCATTATTCTTCATCTGAAGTAGTATCATTACTTGATTATTATCTAATAACATCGTTTGTGGTATACTCTTATGAATGGGACATTGATTCACGGAGTGTCTCAACACCTCGCAGATGAAGCATTTTACATTTGAAAACATTTTCTTACCCTTACAATCATGTACTTGGTTTCCTTTTTCTCCACACTTATAATAAACACCCATTCCCTTCAAGCATTTACCAAGGTGATTCATTCCACATTTATCACATATTGGAAAATCCTTCTTTCCCTTTTTCCATCTTTCATTCTACCATCCTTTTCTTCTCTGGCTTCCCTTCAAAGCCATAAGATTCATAGAATTATTTACTTATATTATTAACACAAGGTACTATATCTTTATATGTTGAGAATATATGGGAGACTAATTCCCTTCTAAATGTTGTCTTAATACAATGAAAGATATGATACTTCTTACCCTTTGGATCATATGTATTACTGGAGTTAACATTCCTTATACTGGGCGCCATTTATATTCAATGGCATACACAAGGTCAGTTTATGAATCACAATTCATAATTCCAAACATGTAAAATACCTAACGTAAATTGAACAGTTTATGGATGTAATCCATAATCACAAAAATGTTTTTTTTGAGGAGATATATACGCATAAACCTATCATAGTGGTTTGTAAAGAAAACTATAATTATCCTAATCATATCGCACGGGAGTGTTATAACCAAGAGTACAGCAAGGTCTGTTGTCGTGCACCAGTTCCCGTTTGAGTTTTGCTCAAAGCTGTGTTTTGGGGGTTTACCCCTAGGTACATCTATGCTAGAGCTGCCTCTACCTGCTCATATCCAGACAGGTATGTATTGCTTGGAAAACTCATAAAATCTCTACAATACCAAAATTCTAGGAAGTTATTCTATACTAATCCTCAAAGTATATCTTAGGGCTATGTGTTCTAAACAGAGTTTATCTAAATCTAGTTTCCAATGTTATTGTAAAACTTTCTCTGATACCAACTGTAATGCCATGACCCTAGTTTACCAGAGCTGGTGCATTATTTTAATACATTGGCACGATTACAAGGAATCAAGTCCCAACAGACTGATCAGTTTAGCAGTCTTGGAAAAATAGATTACATACGTTAAATTTACATTACAATTTGAAACATAAAACACAACATATATAGTTCTTTGAGAATTCCATTTTTCCTTTTAGCTTATCCCTACATAGAAATCATAATACACTTCTAGGAATTCTGGGAAAATAAAACATAAGAAAGGGGTGAGCTCAAATGATCAGTAAGGGTAAATAATTTAGTGCAAGATATAACATTTTAGAGAAAGATCTGTAATAACAAAAAATCATTTTAAACATAAACTTGAACATAATATGGTATAAATAAATGAAACACTACCATATATAACATGCACATGGATATTCAACTAGTCGAATAATAACATGTAATAACTAATTTCACAATGAGGGAATACCTAATACCGGAAATCATTACCATATAGTCAAGGCCTCATGACAAGACTACAAATAAAAGTTTTTTCAAGGCCTTGTTCCGAGACACAATTTTTTCTCATGAGACCTACCGATGCATCGAGAAGCTATAGCGGGCTCCACCCGTCACTTACTAAGTCCACTGCATTCCTCATATGAATAGATGAAACATAACATAAAAATTCGTATTAAAACTAGCATATGAAATGTCAATATATTAACCATAAACCATGAATGATATAAAAATAGGACATCCACAGTCAAACATATCATAACTCATTCAATACAATATGGAATATTTTATTTTAATAAATCAACCTCAATCAAAAATATTATCCAGTAAAGGACCTTGACATAGTTGAAAATGATGAGTAAATTTTTTTGAGAGAAATATCATTTTTTTGTAAAATAATTTAAAAGTCCCACATTTAAAAAGAAAGTAATTTAAAAGAGTGTTTTTGAATCAAAGTGTCCCAAAAAAATTTGAAACTTTTGAAAATAATAATCATTTCAAAACATTCATGTCCATATAAATAAATCTTTAAAAATCATTTTGAAAACATGGAAATTAATTAAAAAGATTTAGAAAGATAAATCTTTAAAAAATTATGATCTTGATAAAGAGTACCATTCAAAAATCCTTAAAATATTCATTTTGAAATCATTTTTATAAAAAGTTTGTCATGGATGATAAAAATGTCCCAGCAAATACTTACACATAAACAAACTTGGATAATAATGAGATTGAGGAATTAACCATTACCAATTTGGTAACTTACGAAAAATACACCCCATTGAAAGACGTATCATACAATGAATATGTAAATATATATAAATTAATGTGTATTACACAAATAATACAATTATGGGAAGTATATACACCAAAAAAGGTAATAGTGGTAATATGGCATGAATCTCATAGGAATAAGGAGTGAGATGAAAACCCCTTACCTTGCACATTTCTTTTGTCAAGGGTACGTTTAAACTACAGTATGAAGATCATAGTATGTTATTAAATTATAATAGAACCATATTAATATTTATGATATCATACATGATTTATTTATGAGTTTATACTACCCATTTAATAACAATTTCCATGTTGAATTAACATTTCGGGTAATAATCGCTTTCTTTATCGTACGGGTTTTAACTTGTTACTCCGGATTGTATCAATTAGATAAAGATTTAAATATTTCCAGAATATAAAACATGATTTATATATGATATATATTTAGAATATAAATATGTATAATATACATATATATGAAATGAAAAACACCGTTTATGGAGATGGTAGTCTGTATGTACGCATAAACGATGTTTCTGTTTTCATATCGTATTCAACGAAACTAATTGAATAAGATATATGTAAGTAAACAGACACACACACACACATATATATATATCACGTAAAATTTTTTATGTCATATATTACATACTTATAAGAAATATATATTTTTATAATCGTCGATTACTGGTGAGCGTGGAAATGAATCTCATCGCGTCATAGAGACGGTAATCCGTACCTACGCACGAGTGACAATATAATTTCCTTAAAGGTTTTGAATTGTATGGTATATTAATTTTACAGATACATAACATGTTATTTTCATTATTTATATACATATGACTCATCATTATATCCTTCCAAATAACATAGTGTTGAATAAAAAATTACACCACGACGAGAAGACGATAAGCCGTACATACGCACACATGGTGACATTATCATTCATAAGATGGATAGAACAATGAATATAGTTGTTAAATATTTATAATAACATCACAGTATATATAATATATTGGAGTTATTATTTTATAATGGAAACAAAGAAATAGTAAGTGGAAGAATAAGAGAACTTCAAAGAGGGTGGTGAAATCATTACCTCTTCTTCGGGTTCTTCCTTTTGATTTGATCAAAAGGGCTCCTTACGATGGGTTACTGACTAAAGGAGGGCCTCTAGGATGAAGGGAATATAGTTGAGAGAGTATTTGGTCAGAGTTTGGCCAAGCCAAATGTCATTGAAAGTGTGAATTAGAGATAAGGGGGAGTTCCCTTTTATAAGAGGGGTAAAGGGCAGTGTAGAAAAAAATTAAAATATTATTTTATAATAAAATCATTTTCAGTTTCCAATTGCTCAAAAATGAATTATATAAAGTATAAGGTAGGTATGGGTCTAAAAGCACTCATTCAATAGGTTTTAGACAATATTAGGTTACCATTTTAACATTATCATTTTGATTTAACTCTAAGTTAAATAATTTAACTTTTACAATGTCTTCTTTTATTTACACTATATGGTAAATAAAGATACTATATACTACCAATAGAACCCCAATTGGTTTATTAATGTCATATATATTATTTTATATGCCTTTTTCCCGAACATTTTATTTTTAAGACCACTATATCAATTAATAATATAATATTTGTTTTAAAACTATTTTATGTCAATTTTGACACTATTTGGTATTCGTTTTTTGTTAAAATAATAACAGCATGATTAATTCAAATAAAATACATTGAATAAATCCTAAAATGACAAATTCACCTAGAAAATACGTGGATGTCATAAAAATTTTGAATTTATATTAATTTTAATATTTATAATACCATTTATTTGATTCATTAATTAATAAGGTAATTACTGCTTCATCATTGTGTCATTAATAAATTTAATTATTTAATCTCTAAAAATTATAAATAAAATACCGTTATGTAGGAAATATTTTTTATCTTTCTAATGAAAATTTATACTGGGATTTATCTTATGTATAAGCCTATATTAAAAATGTTTTAGTTATTAAACTTTGATTTTAACACCTTTAACTCTTCTTTGAATTAAATAATAATTAATGACTTAATATAATACATGGGGACCTAAAGGGGCATAGTTTATTTATAAGTTTGTTTTCGGTCGAATTACACTTATCCTATAGAATTAGGACATGTGTTAGAGTTATAATAATATCATTTTTACCCTTAATTACCCCATTTACTTTTAACCATGGTAAATAAAAGTACAAAGTTTCTATTTACCAAAAAATATTTTTATCTTATTGAACCACATTTTACTCCATGATATTAACCATGTCTCTCAAAATTGTGAAATTCCACTTAAAGAAGCAGTAAAATTATGTTTTATGTGAATTTACCAATTCTCCTAGGAGGTGGGTAAAAGACGGTGAAAAGTTCAATAAAATTTTTATATATTTAAAATTATTATAAACTAACTTGAATGAATTAAATTGAAATTATATAGGTATTATGTATCTATTTTGACCTAAAATAAATTTAAATAACATAAATAATTATTTAATAAAAAGATGGTTTTAAATAATAACTCAGTGTTTTTTTCAAAATTCATCAAAAATTGAAAGTTTTCAGAAAAATATCAAAACATTACCCTAAGCTAATTGTGATATTACAAATTCAATAATGATGTATATTTTATCAAATTCAAAACATATAAGTTGCATTAATTAATTTGAAATTAATTCCTGTTGTCAAAACCTAAAGGCGTATTTTAAAGAAAAAATAACTAGCAAAAGTTTGACACTTGTTTATGTCCAATTTCAAAGTGAAATTACTTAAAATGACCAACATTGGATTAAATAGTAAAAATATAATCTATTTATACTTCCAAACCATTAAAATTTATAATTTTACACTATAAATTATTTTGATTATAATTTTTTTTTTCAGTTAAAATATATTATTTTTCACTATTCACCCAAATATGAAAGATATCATAAAAACACCAAAAATTTATTGAAACTAAATTCATATGTCCCGATTCTAAAAAAGAAGTTTATTTTTTCAAATTGAATATATTAAAGTTTCGAATATTGAATTTAAAAAGGGTTCACCCTTAAAAGGCAGTAAAAGTATATTTTTTTTAAAAATACTACTTCTATCTGAAAAAAATTAATCAGTTCTTATATTATATATAAGAAACTCATAATATGGATTCTAAAATTAAAAGGATTGTATATAGTTTAAAATTTAGTTAATACTTTTCATAACCACTTTTGAACGGCTAGTTTGGTAAGTTGTGGTGCACTTGAACTCGATGTTGCATGTAATCTATATTATTGAATTACTTTGAATAACTAACGTAATATGAAATCCTGGGGTGTTACATTTTAAATTTATTTATTTATATTTATTATCATAACTATATATATCTATTTAAATAACTATAAAATTACAGTACATACATTTATTATAATTCATAAATAAATAAATATTTATATATTAATACACACACACTTACAAATATATTTATAATTATATAAAAATATTTATAAAAATATCTATTCATAATTATAATTACAAATAAATTTATATATTTGAATAATTATAAAATTATAATAATTATATTTAAAACTATTATAATTTTTTAAATATATATAATTATAGAAAACTATTTATAAATTTATACAAATATTTTTACATTTACAAAAATATTTATAATTATAAATATAAATAATATATATGTAAATAATTATAAAATTATAATAAATAAATTTATTATATTTATAATTAAAAATATTAATAAATAAATATTTATTTATAGTCAAAATTATAAATATAAATATATATACATTTTTAAATACTTATGAAATGAAAATAAAGATATTAATTATATATATTTTATATAATTTCATAACTATTTAAATATATAGTTTTATATATACTTCTGTATATATAAATAAATATTTATTTAAATAATTATAAAAATAATATATATATAATTAATATATTTATTTTAATTTCATATGTATTTAAATAAATCGTTATTTAAATTTATGAGCATAAATAAATAAATAATTATTTATAAATAAAATTATAAATATAATAAATATATTTATTATAATATTATAATTATAAATAATTTATTAATATTTGGCCTTTATCAGCACTAAAAAAAGTGATGATAAAGATTCGTTTTATCAGTGCTTTATATTTTAATGATGATAAATACATCTTTTATCAGTGCTTTCCAAAAAGCGCTGATGAAAGCCTTTCATGTTTTTATAAATGGAACCCATACAGATCCACTTTTTGCTCGATACTCAAGCTTTCACAGAAGTCGACCTTTGCCGCCACCTCCACCTCTGCCACCTCCGCCACTGCATACACCTCCTCTGCCCCTACCTTTTCCTCCGCTGCCCCCATCTCCACTGCCCCTTGTCATGACCCGTCCCCCGGGGCCCGTGTTGTGACTACTCGAAGCCCACCATCCATTGGCCAGGGGCTGACGACTAGCACCGAAGGCATATTCCCTAAAACTGGGAAGACATTTACTTTATAACCTGTAAGTACATGTAACCAAGAACACAAAAAGATTGTAACACAAGTAAACTGAACTGTATTACGAGTGTATACAGTATTTAAAAGGGGCAAGAATAAAATCCCAACTGGAATGTACAGGTACTACTAAAATACAACATAAATAAAGAAATAGAATAGACAGCTATTGGATCCTCCTCTGAGATTCCTACCTGAAGGGTAGGTACATATCACCTCCTCAGAACTCTGCGTCCTTCCGTCACCTCCATGTACTGACATGCCGTATGTTCCACCTCCGGGCACCATCCAGCGCTGGAACTCTCAGCCTTATTCAGCGTTTTTCGTCGTCTGCATCCAAAACCACAAGGTGCGGGCATATCTTGTGCAGGGGTGAGTATAATGATACTCTCTAGGGACCCCAAGACCCTCAAGGTCTCACAGAATCCACCAAGGATGAACCAAAAAAGAAATAAAACAATTGATAACCCTACATAGGTATATTCCCATACATATACCTATGTTATCATGTAAACCATCTCAATCATAAGGAAAACACAAAGGTACTGAATCAGCTCACACCAGGATTTATTCTAGGTGTATTATCAAGTAACATTCTCAGTCACAACATCGAACACCTCGACTACTGGAGAACTCCCCCTCTATTGACTACAGTGGGACTACCACGTCACACAGAGGTGCTTCCCACTAACCATGGACTACTGAGGTACTACCCAAGACAAGTACAGTGGGTCTGCCGCGTCACCAAGGCACTCCCCACTGTGGGTCTGCCGCGTCACCAAGGCTCTAACCCTCGTGGTCTGTTGAGGTAATCCTCTTATCGAGTACTGTGGGTCTGCCATGTCACCAAGGAGCTACCCACCGTGGGTCTTCTATGACACCAAAGTGCTCCCCACTGGGCCTGTCGAGTCACTCTGAGTCGAAACAGTCAATAGTCGTCAAGTCTCATCCAACCACTAGGTTCCCGCACTATGATCGCTCATCTCTAGGTGGATCCGCTCCACAATTTACTGTACGATACTCCAACTACCATGAAGTACCACAAATAAGTATCTCAAAGTTCTGACATGTCCTAGGGGTCTCAACATAACAAATAGTGTGTTAATCGGATGCCCGGTCTGTGAGTTATTTGCCTTTTAGACCTGGGGGCCTGGTTGGATTTGTCCTCGATCCAACCTGACCATTCCCTATCTCAACCCAAATCTCAGTGTGGTATACTCAATGGGAACAACTAATTCCATTATTTAAAGAACTTCTGACGATTCGTCAAATGGACGTCCAGTGCCAATGATATGGGCAAAAGAAAGTAAATGGGTTGTAGTGGCCCCAAGTCCGGTCCGACCCAGTCGGACCAACCCGGACTGACACAGTTCAGTTCGAGCCGGCCTGACCCATTGGGTATGGCTCATCCTATAAGGTCATTCCGGCATGTTGGGTCCGGCCTAGCCTGTGAGGTCAATGAAGGTGCCACGAGGGTGGCTTGGACGAGGGGTATTGCGAGGGCGTGGACCGACCACGAGCCGTGGACTGGCCGTGAGCGTGCGGACCGGCCGTGGGGTGTGGACCAGCTGCGAGGGCGGTAGACCGGTAGTGAGGGTGTGGACCGGCCATGAGGTCGCGGATCGACCGCGGGTCGGCGGTGCGGTTGCGGGATGGCAGTCCAGTGGCGGCTCGGTGGACGGCGACGGCGACAACCCAACCGACGTCGGCGGCGGCGGTGGCAGACTATTGATGGCGTCGGTGGCTCATCCCGGTCGGCAATGGCAGCTCGGTGGAAAGCCACTTGTCTCGGCAGTAGTTCGGCTTGGCCTGGTGGCTAGGCTCAGTGGTGGCGCGGAGCGGCCGAGGCCACGGGTACTGTGTGGCAGCGTGGTGAGGCCGCGGGCAGCGGAGCATCGCGGGGTGCGGAGACCACAGGCGACAGTGGTTCCAGGTGGCGTATTGTCATAGCCTTTTTTCACCTTCATCTCTATCAATACCACAAATCATCACAAGATTTTCATAGGGGTCGGGCCAGGTTTTTTTGGCCCGTACCCTCCGCGTTAGGTTTTTATGAAGCGGTTCACAACGAACGAAGCACGGACATGTATGGAAGATAATTTAAAACATCATTTCCCAAAACCCTCGTCAATATCTATTCTCAATCCCACAAAATAATTAAATGGGGAGAACATGGGAAGTTATAATCATATAGAAATAAACCCCAACCTCGTTCGCTTGATGACGTCGACAAGGTCACGAGGAAGAAGGAAAATCACTGGAAAAAAGACGGATGTTGGTGTTGTCGATATTTTCCTTGATTGTCTGTTCGTTGATGTTGAATAAATTCATCGTCCAAGAATGTTCGGCGGAAGAAGTCATAGTCAAATTCAACATTCTTTGTTGGTTTTCTTAATGGAGAGTATAATCCTTCAAGTTCTCTCCCACTTCTCTTTTTCCAATTGCTTTCCCAATTCCACCGAGGAGAAAAGAAATAGCCAACACAAAATTAAATAATAACTTAACATTAATTTAATGTTTTCACATAAAATTAATTGGTAACTTAACATTTAATTCTTTTGTTGACTCATAAAATTAATTGGTAACTTGTCAATTAATTATATGTTGATACAAAGAATTAATTGGGGGAGTTGAGAGGTTCCTCCCCCATTAATAGGGGTCAGGTGGTCCCCGCCCCTAAATTCAATTTGCGGGGTTTTGAGGTATTGGGTGGTCCCCACCACAATAAATCATGAAGAAGAGGTTTAGTTCCGCTGGACCCCACCTCTTAACATCCACATGGGTTGGTTACAAAAAATAAAATAAAATGTGTCCTTTATTTTATTTTATTATTTCCACGAAAAACCCAAAAATTATCTTTCACCCTCAACCAACTATCGTCGAGGTTATAGTCTCATTAAGTGAATATTGGCGCTGTGAGTTCAAAGGTGCCCTCAGATTTTAATTCTGAGCAATGGTTCAAAAGTTAAAAAAATCCACTCATACGTTCGCTGAACGTACTCGAAGAAATGTTCAGAAATTCATTCCGGGCACTTCAGGCCTCAGAATCACGTGCCGTCAGTTTTTGAAAACTCTTAAAATTTCCATATATTTATGAAACAATTTATATGGAAATTCCAGGTCTTTACATTCTCTCCACCTTATGTCTCTACATACCCATAAGCCACAACTCAAAACTAGGTAAACAAGTGGGGGTACTGTGCATGCATCTAAGCTTCCTACTCCCATGTGCTCTCTTGGAGGTTCCTGTGATGCCAGCAAATAAGCACCAGGGGTATCGATCGCCCATGAAGGACCCTCTCCAGTTGATCCTCAATCTCCAATGGAACCTCCAAAAATGTTTCCCCATCGTTGACAATCAGCTCTCCCTGGTCGATGATGTGGGAAGGGTTGTGCCTGTATCTCCTCAGCTGGGATACGTGGAATATGCCATTCACCCGGGGCAACTGAGGTGGAAGAGCTAAGAGGTATGCCACCTCTCCAACTCTACTGAAGACCTGAAATGGTCCAATTAATCTTGGAGATAATTTTCCACCTAGGCCAAATCTCTACAAAACATGGCGAGGTGAGACCCATAGAAAGACGCGGTCGCCATCCTCGAACTCCATAGGTCTCCCTATCCTATCAGCATACGACTTCTTCTTACTCTGTGCAGTCTTCATCTGCTCCTGGATGATCTGCACTTTCTCTATGGTATCCTGTACCATCTTTGGTCCCACTAGTGCTGACTCCCCTAGGTCAGTCCAGCACAGAGGTGAACTGTAAGGTCGCTCGTACAATGCCTCAAAAGGTTCCATCCCAATGGTGGAGTGATAGTTGTTGTAGTATGAAAACTCCACCAAAGGTAAGTGATCCTCCCAACTGTGACCGAATTCGAGGACACAAGCATGCCACATGTCCTCGAGGGTCTGTATGGTCCACTCAGTCTGGCCACCCGTCTGAGGATGGAAGGCTGTTCTCAAACAAAGATGCATCTCTAAAGCTTCCTACAAACCCTTCCATAGACAGGAAGTAAAATGTGCATCACGATCAGAGACAATCGTCGAGGTTACTCCATGTATCCTCACAATATCCTGCACATAGAGGCATGCCATGCTCTCTACTAAACCCTGCTCTCTGATCGGTAGGAAGTGGGCCGACTTGGTGAGTCGGCCAACGATCACCAAAATCGAGTCATTACCCCTAGATGTACGTGGAAGTCCTACCATGAAGTCTATGGATATATTGTCCCACTTCCACTCTAGGACCTCTAAAGGTTGAACCAAGCCTTCTGGTACATGTTGCACTGCCTTCACCTACTGACAAGTGAGGCATCAAGAGATAAACTCTGTGACTTCTTTCTTAATTCCTGGAGACCAGTGCTATCGTCATAGGTCATGATACTTCTTTTCCACTCCTAGGTGTACTGCTAGTG
Organism: Viscum album; assembly: GCA_963277665.1. Lineage (NCBI taxonomy): Eukaryota > Viridiplantae > Streptophyta > Magnoliopsida > Santalales > Viscaceae > Viscum > Viscum album. The sequence continues at coordinate 405,398,245 of OY728128.1, read as the reverse complement.
GGGATGTGTGGAAATCCCTCAAAACTTCTTTTTGAAGTGACACTGGTACCCTGGTACGTCCCCTAAAGAGAATTACATGCTCCCCACCTTCAGAAAATCCATTAGGTTCCTGCCCTATGGATATCAAATCACCTTGAGACTTGTAGTCAGCGTCCCCACATTGCGCCTCTTGGACTCACTGAAGAAGTGGGGGAGTGACTGTAAAAGATTAAATAAAAGCTGCCACATCCTGATCCACAAATGATATTTACAAAGTGGTCAGCTGCTCTGTTATCTCGCCTAATAGCTATATACCAGATCTCCTACTCAGTGCATCTACTACAATGTTCTCATTCCTAGAAGTTTAGAATATCTCAATGCCATAGTCCTGGAGGAAATCAAGCCAACGTCGATGTCTCAGGATTAGGTCCTTTTGAGAGAAGATATACCTGAGACTCTTGTGATCATAGTACACTGTAAAACATTCTCCCATCAGATAGCATCGCCACATCTTCAAGGAGAAGACCACTACTACTAACTCCAGGTAATGGGTAGCATAGTTGTTCTCATGTTGTCTTAGCTGCCGAGAACCATATGTGATCACTGCTTACTCCAGCATCAGGACAGATCTGAGTCTGGTCCCTGATGCGTCGTAGTAGACTACGTACCCTACGCCCTTCTCTGGAAGCCTCATGATGGGGACACTAGTAATCATCTTTCCCAGCTCCATAAATCTCTACTGGTATCTCTCCGACCACACAAGGGGTTTCCCCTTCTTTGTCAAGGATGATAGTGGTGTTGCAACTCTGGAGAAATCTTGCACAAATCATCTGTAGTATCGAGACAATCCTAGGAAACTCCATACCTCTATCCCACTCCTGGGTGGATCCCAATAAATTATCGCCTCAATCTTCACTGGATCTACTACAACTCCAGCCTCTGAGAGGACATTTCCTTGAAAGTGAACCTCTTGGACCCAGAACTGGCACTTGGAGAGCTTACCATAAATCTGGTGCTCTCGGAGTGCGTCCAGTACTAACCGAAAATGGTAGGCATGATCCTCCTCAGTAGTCGAGTAGATCAGAATGTCATCGATGAATACTACCACAAAGCGATCAACGTATGACTGAAAGATCCTGTTCATGAGTCCAATGAACACTGCCAGATCATTGGTCATTCCAAATGGCATAACTAAGAACTCATAATGGTCGTACCTACATCTGAAAGATAACTTCTACACATCATCATCTCGTACTCTGAGCTGGGGATAAAATGATCTTAGGTCTATCTTTGAGAACCACCGTGCTCCCTTCAGCTGATCAAAGAGGTCATCAATCCTTGGGAGTGTGTACTTTTTCTTCACGGTCACTTGGTTCAGGTTTCTGTAGTCAACACAAAGCCTCAAGCTCTCATCTGCCTTCACGGTGAATAAAATCAGGGCTGCCTAGGGAGAAACACTAGGCCAGATGAACCCATTCACCTGTATGTTCTTTAACTTTACCCGCATCCCACAAAGCTCTATGGGAGCCCTCAGATACACTTGTGTAGATGTCAGCGTCGTCCCGGGGTACAAGTCAATGTAAAATTTCACTTCTCTACGAGGAGGTAGGGCAGAAAAATCATCAGAGAAGACATACACATACTGGTCCACAACTACAGGATAACTCGGACTCTCCACATCAACTACTCCGAGGGTAAGGCTATCCAACTAATATGTAATCAGCTGGACGCTCCTCTGAGTATGTCCATCCTATGCTGCAAAGTATCCCTTCTCTCCGGTTAAGGATAACCTTGTCCCATCCCTGCGTACAGACCACACTTTGCATGTAATACAGTAAATATGAGTATGTACTATAGATAACCAGTCCATAACCAAGATGGCATCGTATGGCCTTGACGCTGCTACTAGGAGATCCCAGTCAAAGCTCTCACCTCCTAGAGTAAGCTTGCACTGCCGACACCAATGCTCAATCGTCGAATCTACTCCTGTAGGAGTCTACAACCATAAGGATCGAGCCAACAGCTCCATCGAAATATCAGAGCTCTGAATGAGGGTAGTGGAAATAATAGAATGACTAGAACATTTGTCTATAAGTACAACATCTATGGTGTAATAGACACAGACCGTACCTCGTATCATCTCTGTAGCGCCGTAATCATAGGCCTCAGCTGCCTGAAGCTGAGATCTCCCTTATCCACCTAATCTCGGTGGTCAGGGTGGACCTCAAGGTGGTGGTGGCGATAAAATCTCGAATCATATCTCACTGATTGCTACACGGTCAGCTCCTCTACCACGCCTGCCTGATCCCTGCAGACCACCTCTATCGAATCTTTATCTCTTCTAGGGTGGTCCTTCGACCGTCTGCTGATCATCTGTGTGGCAGGTCAGACAGTCACGAGCCATGTGACCCTACCCGCCACATGTGTAACACTACCCACTCCTCGACTTAATGGCTCCACCTCGGAACCCCACACAACCGATCCTGAGCCATGCGGTTGTCCTCCTATAGGTCTAGTCCTCTTGGACCTCAGTGACATCTATTTGGTGCCATCTTTAGAAAAATCCACTACATCATGACTAGTAGTGGGTCTCGCTGCTGGTGACTACTCATCAAGGAAACTCTCCACCAAGAGGGATCTCTTTAACACCCCCACCTGTGTCAGGATGCTGAGTGAGATCACCGAAGCCCTGATCTCCCACCTGAGCCCCTGCTCAAAGGTCTGGGCCAAGAAGAATGGGCCCTACACCATATATGTTGAGTATTCTGATAGGTTAGTGAACTTCACTGAGTACCGAGCCACAATCATGCTTCCCTGATGTAGATGAAGTAGCTCTTGAATGCGCACTACGTGAAGAGTCACTAGAACAAAATATGCATAAAACATGCTCTTGAAATCTACCTAGAGAATCATCACCTTGTCATGAACCTGGATCATCATGAACCACCATCTCCATGCTGCTTCCTATAAGAGGCTAGTGGAAAGGATCACCATGAGGTCTGCTGGTGTCCCTTATAGTCGGAAAACACTCACCATGACCTCCAGACAATCCTCAACTGCTTGTGGGTCCACCTCTCCCCTGATCCTTGGTGGCCTATAGTGTTGGAACTCATGCAACGTGCTCAATTTTCATGCACCGTCTACACCTAGCGTTGGTGGAATTGGTGGCCCAATGGGGAATGGTACCGATGGTGCCTCCACTGGTACCTCTAATAGAAGAGGGCCCTTCACTGAGGCCCCATCCCTCGGTGGGATATCAGTGCGTAAAACTCTCGGAAACCTAGGTGGTTGTATGCGTGGAGGCATCCTAAAAAGAAACAGGTGTTCCACGGTCAATAAGTTATACCTGGTGATCTAACTCAAGTGATAAAAAATAAAACTCTTGGAAACACACACACAATTAGTGTTTTCATGCAATAAGTGGAAAATCAGAAGTCAGGGTCCTGGTGTATGGATACGTCGGCCGCCGCACCAACACTGGACTCCTTGAACAGAAAACCGCACTCATTACCCTTAACACTATTGCTTCATAGAAAATATCATAGCCCTAGTTCTTCGGTAGAACCGACTCGTCTGATACCAATTTGTCATGACCCGTCCCTCGGGGCCCATGTCGTGACTACCCCAATCCCACCTTCCATAGGCTAGGGGCTGGCGACTAGAACTGAAGGCGTATTCCCTAAAACTAGTAATGAATTTCTTTAATAACCTGTATGCACACGTAACCAAGCACACAAAAAGATAGTAACAGAAGTAAACTAAACTATAAACCAAGTGTATGCAGTATGTAAAAGGGGATAGAATACAATCCCAACAAGAATGTACAAGTACAACTGAAATACAAAACAACAGAAGAATGAGAATAGATAGCTAATGGATCATCCTATGATATTCCTACATGAAGGGAAGGTGCAAATCGCCTCCTCAGCACTCTGCGTCCATCCGTCACCTCCACATACCGAAACACTATATGTTCTACCTCCAGGCACCGTACATTCCTAGTAATCTTTGCCTAAGTCAGTTATTTCCGTCGTCTGCATCCAACACAACAAGGTGCGAGCATAGCCCGTGCAGGGGTGAGTATAACGATACTCAGTTGGGAACCCAAAACCCTCAAGGTCTCACAAAATCCACAAAGAATAATCTAAAAAAGAAGAAAACAACTGATAACCCTACTTAGGTATATTCCCATACATATACCTAAGTTATCAAGTAATCCATCTCAATCATGAGGAAAACATAGAGGTAATGAATCAGCTAACACTAAGATTTATCTAGGGGTAGTATCAATTAACATTCCCAGTCACAACGTCGAACAACTAGGCTACTGGAAAACTCCTCCTCTATCAACTATAGTGGGTCTAGCACGTCACACAGAGGTGCTTTCCACTAACCTTGGATTGCTGAGGTACACCTCCTGTCGAGTACCGTGGGTCTTCCACGTCACCAAGGCGTTCCCCACCGTGGGTTTGCCGTGTCACCAAGGGTCTCCCCCTCCTGGCCTACTAAGGTACTCCTTCTATTGATTGTCGTGGGTTTTCCACATCACCAAGGAGCTCCCCATCATGGGTCTGCTGCATCTCCAAGACGCTCCCTACTGGGCCTTTCAAGTCATTCTGAGTCGAAACGGTTAGCAGTTGTCAAGTCTCATCCAACCACTAGGTTCCCGCACTATGCTAGCTCGTCTCCAAGAGGATCCACTCCAAAATCTACTGTTCAATAATCGAACTGGCACTAAGTCCCATGAAGATGTATCTCAAAGGTCTTATACATCATAGGTATCTCAACGTAACAGATGGCACGTTAATCAGATGCCTGGTCTATGAGTTATTAGCATTTTAGTCCCGGGGGCTCGGTTTGATTCGTGCTCAATCCAAGCTGACAATTTCCCATCTCAATCCAAATCTCAGTTGGGTATACTCAAAGGGAGTGACTCATTCCAATATTTCCATCACCGCCGACGATTCGTCAAACGGACGTCCAGTGCCAAAGATATTGCTAAAAGAAAGTAAATGGGTCGTAAAGAGACTAGGTCTGGCCCGACCCGATCGGACCGACCCGGCCCGACCTGACTCAGACCGAACCAGTTCGGGTCGACCCAGACCTACCCATAGGGAAATCTGGCCCGGCCTGCATGTGCCTGGGGGGTGCCGCAAGGGTGGCTCGGCCGAGGGGAACCACAAGGGCGCGAACCATCCGTGATGATGCGGACCGACCGCAAGTCGCAGACCGACCACGAGGGAGGCAGACATCCGGGAGGGGGCGGACCAGCTGCAAGGGTGCGGACCAGCCATGTGTGAGCGGTCCAGCCGCAGGATGGAGTTCTAGCGGCAGCGGCTCGACGGACGACAGCAGCGGCCTGGAAGACGGCGACATCGGCGAACAACAACGGTAGGTCGGCTTGGTCAGAGGCGGCATCTTGGTGGATGGTGGCTCGACTCAGTGGCATGGCTCGGCGGCAGCGCAGATCGGTGGAGGCCGCGGGTACTGCGTGGATGTGTGGAAAGGTTGCGGGCGGTGGTGCCCACGGGTGTCAGAGTGTCTTTGCCTTTGTCGCCTTCATCGCGATCAATACCACAAATCATCACAGAATTTGCAGAGGGTTCAGGCCATGATTGTTTGGCCCGTACCCTCCACATTAGGGTGGTAGCATGCGGTTCACAAAGAACAAAGCATGAACGTGTTTGGAAGATAATTTAAAACATCATTTCCCACAACCCTCGTCAATCCCGCAAAAGAATTATAAGGGGATAACCTGGGAAGTGATAATCAAACAGAAATTAATCCCTACTTCATTCTCATGATGATGTCGATGAGGTCACGAGGAAGAAGACAAATTTCTGGGAAATAGACGGACGTCGGTGTCATTGGCATTTTCCTTGATTTTCGGTTTTTTTATGTTGAAGACTTTCCTCGTCAACGAACGTCCTACAAAAGAAGTCAGAGTCGAAGTCGATGTTCTTTGTTGGTGTTCTTCATGGAGAGAATAATCCTTCAAGTTCTCTCCCAATCCCCTTTTTTCAATCCCTTTCCCAATTACACTGAGGAGAAAAGGAATAGCAAACAAAAAATTTAATATTAACTTAACATTAATTATATGTTGTCACATAAAATTAATTGGTAACTTAACATTTAATTTATAAGTTGACACATAAAACTAATTGGTAACTTTTCAATTAATTTTATGTTGACATAAATAATTAATTTGGGGATTTGAGAGGTTCCTCCCCCATTAATAGGGGTCATGTGGTCCCCTCCCCTAAATTAAAATTGGGAGGTTTATTTGGGTCTCGGGTGGTCCCCACCACAATAAATCATGAAGAGGAGGTTTAGTTCTAGTGGACCCGACCTCTTAACATTCACATGTGGTGGTTAAAACAAATTAATTAAAATGTGTGAATTTTTTTATTTTATAATTTCCATGAAAAACCCAAAAATTAACTTTCACCCTCAACCAATTGAAATCGAGGTGAAAGTCTTTTTAATCGAATACCGGCGCTGCAAGTTCAACGGTGCCCTCAGATTTCAATTCCAAGCACCTGTTCAAAAGTTATAAAAACCCACTCGTACGTTCATTGAACATATCAGAAGAAAAGTTCGTAAATTCCTTCCGGGCACTCTGGGCCTCAGAATCATGCGCCGTCAATTTTAATAGACTTCTAAAATTTCCTTATATTTAAAAAAACTACATGGAAATTCCAGGTCTTTACACCCCTTCTCTCCTGCCTCAGCCTCTGCTGCCCCAGACTCCACTATCCCCACCTTTATCTTCGCCTCTGCCTCTACCTATCCCACCTCCGCCTTTAGCTCTGCCTCTTCCGTCTCCTCCCTTGACTCTATTGCCCCCAACTTCACCTCAATTTCCCCCACCTCTACCTCTACAGTCCTTGCTGCCCCCACCCTCATCGTCATCGTCGTCACTGCTGCCCTTGCGGATTCCTTCACTGGCCCAACCGTCCCTGCAACCAAAAAATATTTTCAAAACAATCTAAATTATTTTTCTATATAGATTTACATTACTGTTAGAAGCACTCAGATAAAGAGAGATATAATTCATCGTTTCTAGGAAAATAGAGGTATTTGATCTAGAATTTTGGTTGACATTGTAATATTGATTAATTCCCTCTTCCCCTAGACTTATAATTGTCTCATAAATGATTAGTGGTTAATTAAATACACATTTCTATGATTTATGGTAGTGTTGACTTTTTAACTACAACAAGATTCTATGGGGTCAAATGATTGGAACATTTAAAATTTTACAACCAAATGTGTGGGAAGGTGAAAAAAATATAGAGAGTTGGAGAATTATTGATTATGAATGAAATGGGGATAGATTATATCTTTATCTATTACTGTTGATTTTTATGGATGTAAGCGTTGTGAAAAAATATAATTAGAGAAAATTATTTTTCTATTGGGTTGTATATGAAATTTGTTAAAAATCATTGATGATGTATGATATTATTGAACATCATTGAAGAATAATTGATGATGTCTAATTTTATTGGATACCTAATGATTTATGAAAATATATCCATTCATTTAATGAGGATTAATGACAATAAAAATGTTTCTATGATGTTTCTATATTTTTTGTGTGATTTGGTTTTTTGTAGAGTTTCGGTGGTTTTAGAATGATTTGGAGATTTCTAAGAAGAACAATAATCATCTCCTATCATGGTGGATTTAAACACCCTATATAACTCCCAATGAAGTGATATTACCTATGTATTCAGATAATCCTTGATAATATCTTTGAATGAATTGGATATCGTGTGAACTTGAACTATTATATTCTCCTTGTGTATGATCCCAATCTATATGTGTTTCATTTTCTAGAACTATATGTTGCCAGATTCATATTCCTATTGGATATATATTGATTCCTTGATTTCATATCTTTTGCCTGACCTTAAATTTTACTTTCGTACTATTTCCCCAACCATTAAAACTTAAATAGTGCATTATAAACCAAATCATGTTAGTTTTTCAATAATATCCTATATTATTACTAAAAATATTATTTTGTGTCCAGAAAATAATATTTTTGAAGAGAAAAAGAGATTTTATAGAGTTAGATGATATTAAAAACAAAATTGTGATAGAAGGAAATGCATTTTAATCGTTTTTAAAAGTTTTAAATATGGTTTATCTTCTCTTTGAATTTTTAAATGGAATTTTTTGGTAATTAAATTTAAAGGGGATTCTGAGAAATGAATTAATTTTTGAAACAATGGTTGAAAATTTCCTTGTAAGAGGGAATTTATCTAATTTGAAATGTTTGAGATGTGGTTTATTTAATTTTGAAAAATTACAGAACATCTTTGGAATTTGTGGAAGCAATTTAGCATAAAAAATATGGGTTTCATTTTTAATAATTTGGATTGTTTTCACAGTGTGCATATATTTGTGAAAGAGTGTTTGGAACTGATTGGTTTATTTTAAAATGGCTGTATTATTTTATAGAGGAATTTGTGAAAATGGTTTGTTTTTTTAATGTGATTTCATGTGAATTTTTATAAATAGTTTTCAAACGACATCAGAAATGTAGTTTTTCCGTAATATTTTATGTTTATATTTTTATAGAATTAGGAAAACCATTACTTTGTATGGGGACGACAAGTAGATTGACAATAACACTTTGAAAAGGGAATCTTAATAACTCTATATAGCCCATAGGATATCCATCATGACCTGACTCCCACAAAAGGTGAATTAATATTTACCCACATTACAACTCCTAATCCTACTTTTCATCCAACATCTCCTGGATGGTTTAAATTTGGGGGGTCCTATACAATTATATCTTCCTTCTTGTTTAGTGTTAGCTACTAAGGGGATGAGTCAAAAGAAAAAAATAAAATAAAAAATATTATTCAAATGTTGATTTCCCCTTATTTGAAAGTCCCCATTTTTATATTTATTTTGTTAAATATTTATATTACCAAATCAAAAAAGATGGATATGAATAAAGAATGGATGGATGCCAATCATCTAACAAAAGTGTATGAATATAGACTGAAATTGTTTTTCAAGTTTTCAAAATATCATGCATATGACCATTCTAAAATCCTTTTTTTGTGTTTACACTATTGTTATTCAAGACTAATTAGTCCATAGGAGTTGGATGAATACTTGATTTTTCACGGAATATATCGAAGTTATAAATGTTAGAATGAAAATGGGGGAAAGAGAATGTAGCTGTTGTCTTGGATAACACTACATTTTATGGATCATTTGATATGATTAAATATATGGAAAATGAGGAAAAACATATCGGTTATGTGATTACAAATGTGGATATTGATGAATATCATAATGAGGAAATGAAAATCACAGTTGAAGATGAGCATTTTGATTTCCCAAAATTGTTTGAGATGTTAAAGAGTTTTGAAAAGATTCCATTTTATGGTGGTTGTACTAAATATACAACATTTTCAGCTATATTGAAGCTATATAATTTAAAAGAAGGTAATGTATTGAGTGACACTAATTTTATGGAACTACATGCTCTCTTGAATGACATGATTCCATAAGTATGGTAGTAGGGGGCCTGCCTCTATTCAATAAAAAAATTATACATGTTTATATATATATATAATTTATTTTGGTTTGTATATTATGATTTATATGTATATTGTTAAAAATCACTTATATTGAGTTTTATTCTTCATTTCATTTATTTAAAAAACATTATTCATTATTAGATAACAATAATATTATTATTCGTTATAAATATATACATTATGATGACATGTCTTATGTTTGTGCAACACATTATATTCTCTTATGTTTACCTAGAACATATGATATTTGGCTCTTATGTCATGTTTGTAAGTGATTCCTTATAATAATTCCCTTCTTGTTTTCATTCTATGTCTCCATGATATTACATTTAGTAAGATTAAGGTGAGGTCTAAAACAAAGTATTAAGATGTGAATAAAAAACTATGTTTTTGTTTTTATCATTTACCCCATTCCCAGAGATGTTGGAACTCAATATTTTTCGGATTATTAGATAGATATTTATAATAATGATTATGTAATAATATGTATACAAGATTTAGGTCATTATAAAAAATATTTGAATATTCATTATCATCACAATATATTAAAGTGATTTATCATAGTTGATATCATTAATTTTTTGCAATATTTTCCACCAGGTTTTATTTTTAGGTTGTCACCCTACTATACATATTATTTTTCTTGTGAAAACCCCACATAAACCCTATGGGGCTCACCCCTTAATGTTTATCCACCATGTTTGAAATTTTGTTTTTGCAAATGGTGTTCATTTTAGATTATATGTATTTTAATTATTTTGTAGAATTATAACTCTCAATATACTCTTAATAGGTGATAGGATTATCATCTATGAAAATTTCCACATCATCATGTTTCATAATAAATTCATATATCTCAGGATGTTGATGAATCCTACTATAATATTGAGGCTATTGTGTAACTTGAGTTGTTTCTTCTTCCACAACTCTTAATGGAACTGACTCATCATCCATATCAAGAGAACTTCCGTTATGTCAGTCCCTAACTTCTCCAATATCAACTTTCATCCCGCTGGATCCTCAATTAATATATTCATTCACAAGGAATATACTATAGGTGTATTTACAAGATGCTAATGGAAGGGAAAATAACTAATCCAATATTTTATTGAAATGGTAAAAAGTATACAAAGATTCTAGAATGGGTACACATTGATGTGTGTAGACATTTTTCTATAGAATCTGGTGTTTTGTATTATTACATTAAATATTTTATAGATTACTTAAGTAGTTATGGATATGTATACTTGATGAGGTATAAAATTTATTGATTTGAAAAATTAAAAGAGTTCAAGAATGAAGTAGAGAATCAAATTGGCAAGAAGATAAAGAAGATTTGATCTGATCTATGTGGTCAGTATCTTGACCAAGAGTTTATTCACTTTTAATGGGATTATGGGATCCTTTGGCAACTTAATACTCCTTATAAACCATAGTGTAATGTTTTGAGTGAATGAAGGAATCGTACATTTCATGATATGGCGATGTTAATGATGAGTCATGCAAGTATTCTATTATCTTTTTAGAGATATTAATTACAAACTCAATCATGAACACTAAACCTTTTGACAACCAATGTTCCAAATGGTATCCCATAAAATTTATTGATTCTGAAGGAATTTTTTTTCTAAACATGCATGCAAGGGGATTTGAGACATTTTTAATGACTTAAATTGAAACAAAAAAGTTCCCCATGGCATGAAGTGTATCTTTATAGGATATCGTAAGGAAACTATAGGATATTATGTATAAAAACTTTTAGATAAATGAATTATTGTCAACAGATGTACCAAATTTATATAATTGAAGATTATACTAAATAAGGACATTGAGAGAATGATTGGATTTGATTATGTTGATTCTAATGATACACAAAATTTGGTGCATGAACAGATTCCACAGTTTTTCATAAAAGTGTTTTTTTTGAAACACAGGTGCTATATATGAGCCTCAAATATGTCATAGAATTAGAAATATATGGTTTTCTAGTCACCAAATATTGTTACTTATTATTGTTTGAAAATAATGACCATCTTTACTATAAGTAGATAATAGAGAGATCAACAGAAAGTATTAATTTTATAGGGGTTCAATGTCTAGGGTTAGTTCGAATCTATACTGTTCCATATTCATCAATATTTTATTGAAAATAAATTTTAGTATTTTTTATACAATTACAATGGTATTTATAATCTTTTATTATATTCCATTAATTTTTATTTTTTTACTATATTTATGGAAAATTAATTTTATTTTCAAATAAATTTTATATATTTATGCTATGTTTTAAAATTTATTTAGGTTGTTTTTATCATTTGTATTTTATAATCTTTTAAAGTTACATACCTAAAATTAAATATGTTTTCTATGTTTTATGTAGTTGACTTTCAATGTTTATAAAATATAAACTATGAATGCAATATTAATAAAAACTGAAACACTATTTAAAAATGTTAAAAAAGGATGATATTAATAACAATATATTTATTTCTATTGAAATAAAACAAATACATGAATGAGTACCATAAATGTATATGTGGAAGATATTTCATCCCACATGGTGGTCTGTGAAGGGTATGCCCATATTGAGATCACTGAGCTCCGTGCTGGGGTGGAGTTTGATGACCTTGAGAGGGACGATCCTCGAGCACTGGAATGTTGATCATAACAAGCTGTACTTGTGTGTTAGTTGGAGGATTTGTCAAATTTATGTCATACTGCACTCTCAATCCTTCTCCCACTTGAGTAGTAGAAGGACCTACCATCATCATAGTGGGGAACCAAGATTACTATGGATATGGACCCCAAGCTGGAGAGAACTATGGATATCCTATCAAGAAAGACAGATCTCATGCCTCCCGATGCACTTCCACAATTGGATTATGCTATAATGATAGAGGGTCGACCTTTGATTATGGAACATGTGAGGGATATCGTGTAGAATGAAGCGGTCTACATCATCATCATCGTGGCTCTTCATCTTCAGTAGCCCTTGTAGGATGTTCCTGAGTAGGAACCTATACTCTTTCTGGTGGACCATCAAATATGCTGTTGTGAATCACTTGACAAACTATCCTTATCACTATGACTGTAGAATGGATCACTACTAGGCTGGAGACCCCCTCCTACTCTCGATCAGTCATAAAAATATGATGCTCTAAATGTGTACACTATAAATATATTCAAAATCAATTAGAAAATAGTTTAAAAAGTAAACTAATTGAAACTTATTAACTTACCATATCATGAGGTGATATTCCGTGTCTGGTGAGATACAATATAGACTTCAATATATACCATGGAAGCTACTCAACCTTCTCTTAATGATAGGATCACATCGTAGGTACCCATGGATATGATTCTTTTCTCGTCTAACCCATAGGTTTAGAAAGATGGAATGTCTTCAGTGCTATTCCTCATCCTTCCTCCCTGTCATATTGAATTCATGAAGCTGCCATGTCTATAGAGATGGAAGTGAAATGGGGTAAACACATCCAAACCAGCACATGACTCTATCAGGCTAGTGCCACTCAATTATATGAAATTGAATAAGTGGAACTGTCGCTATAGCATCATGATGTTCAATAGTGCAGTATGTTGGTAGTTGATCCAATATAGCCCTTTTATGGAATCCATGAAATCATAACTGACATGTTAGATTTATCAAAAAGTATCCTTATTAAAAACAAATATTGATGATCTTATTAAAAAACATAGATAATGATAGATTGTACATAATTACCTCATCAGGTGGAAAACATTCCAACTTATGATGACATGCACTCTAGTGGTGTGTTGGAATGATGAAGAAGTTGTGTTTCTGAGTACACTTGTGAAAACACCATCGAAAGTGATAAATAATAATAAATTAATTTCAATAACTTCTAATAGAAGTATAAACCAATAGAGATGAGTGATCATACCAGTATCCTTGAAGATCGTCAGGGAGCACCTCCATAGGCATCAAGTCACTAGAAAGATTAGGGTAGAGTACAAGGATATTCTCTTATGACCACATATGAAGAATGATGACACATCCCTCAAGATTTCTGCTGTCTCTACAGTATGTCATGCATACTTCTTTTTAAGTGTAAGCTAAGAATTCAGATCCCTAGTGGTACATCCCAGCCCAATCAAAATCCTCCACCAGCCCTAGATACATCATATGCACATGTATACTCGACTGGTCAACACATAGGGTCCCTCCAATGATCCATAATATGTATGCATCAGCATGATGAATGATAATATTCTTGTTATAATCATCAAGTAAATTTCAAAAGGTCCTCTCAAGCTAGGTCATAGATATTGAATAGCCATCTATAGCCCTAGGGTAAACCAAAATGTCGACCCCTATAAATCTATGAACAATTTCTGGCTAGTATGAAAGAGTGGGTCCAATAATGGATTCCACCTAAGTAGGAATACTAAGAAGGGATTATACATCCTCGAGGGCGATGGTCATCTCTCCCTCAGGTAGGTGTAATGTGTGTGTCTTTATTCTCTGCCTCTCTAGGATGGTAGAAAGAAGTTGATGGTAAAAAAATGTGAAATCAGATACTACAATGTCATAGAATCCAACATAACACAACTATGGTATAATGGTGGGTGGAGGTAGCCTATAATGATATTTTTTTTCTCGATGCACCCTGATCTATTGAACCTCACCAACCTATATAACGACTTGGGAAATATTCCTAGTATGCTCAGTGAGTAGTATAGTATCCTCCATTTGTATGTAAAACAATGGAATGATTAGTAAGTGTAAAATTTAAATATATCATCATGGTTAAAAAAATGTTATGAATTTTAGAATTTAATACATTCCATGTTTATTCACCTTTTTTAGGATGTTATTTCATACCAAAAGAAAAGGGCACATCGTCATGTTTCTCAAATAATAGTTGTAAATTGTTTTTGAGATATGTTTTTACTTAGAAAAGTGGGTTTTGTTAGATTTGATTTTATATATTTATATATATAAACATTTGGTATTTTTTATCTAAAAGTTTATTAGAAAATAGTGTGCTTTGGGATTTCTGTACCATTTCCCACATGATGGAATGTTTTATGGTTATTTTATAACAATTATTTTTTTTTATAAAAATTTTTTCTTTGTTATCTAAAATTATATTAGAAAATGGTTTTCTTTGTAATTTATGTATAATTTCCCACATTATGGTATGATTCATGATTAATTGCTCAAATTATTGGTTTATGGTTTATCCACATACATATTGATTATGTGTTAATATCTCATCATGTTTTCTTTCTTATCTTTCTTCGGTTTCTTCACTTTCATGGCCTTATTTGATTTCATCTCTTTTTCCATTTATTCACTTTTTTTCTTTCATATCTTTCTTTTATATCTTCACTTTCACAAGATTCTTTACTTTATTTACTTTCATTACTTTCTTCACATTATTCTATTTCTTTGCCTTATTTGATTTCATCACTTTCTTAACATTATTTACTTTCTTCACTTTCTTCTTCTTCTTAGTTATGTATTGAGTTTACATCATCACCATCATTGCATTTAATAGAACATGGTTTGGATGAGATGAGCCTGATTTTGTAAGGGAGGTAAAATCATACTTAGTTTAAAGTGTTAGTATAATGAAATCTTCTAAAAAGATTTAATTAATTTTTGAATTTTGAAAATATTTAGAAAATGTAAGATAATTATAAAAAATGAAGCATCTTACATTAACACCATATAATTTAGAATATACGAAGATCACAATAGAGACAATACATAATTGTGTTTGAAAGTGTGAAGACGATCCATGAATTTTTGGGAATTTTTTCAAGTTATGACCTTAATCATGACATGCGGTTCATCTCAAACTTTTCTCTTGTTGTTGAGGCTAGTCCATCTCATTCCGGATCCTACTGGCCTTCAGTATCCCTTTTTTACACAACTTGTTGATGTTAGTTATCACAATCGGTTGGCCTTTGGTCATTGGGAAATATCGAAACTCCCTAATAGTCATGGATATTGCAATATAATGGTTAGAAATGGTGTCCATCCAGTAAAATAGAACAATATATGATTCCCATGATATGTTCATAGTGTCACATTCTGCAATGGCATGTGTGCATAGAAAATATATTGCCTAGAAATCTCCACATTGACATTGACTTGCTTTTAGTAATACCACTATTTTTTCACTGATGCTATTTCTGATGGGGTATGATCTCTCTTAAACATCACACAAAGATTCTTATCAGCCTAAAATGAATACATGATAACCAAAATCATCTTCAATGTTATTTTCAATCTCTCATTGGAAGTGCCTTCCATACCGTAGCCCTTACTGAATCCTGTATAAGGATAGTTTTTTTCTACAACAAAGTACATCACACTGTGATAAAATATCTCCTAAACTCAGGTAGTTATAGGTGACTTGAAAATCCTCTTGAAGACACCATTGATGCACTTTAAAAGTTTTTTGGTCATTTGTCTGTTCCACATCCCCCTGTCATATGCTAATGTCCATTTTTATTTTTAAATCTGCATCATATAATCATACAATTATTGATTTGATTTGTGTATTTTTTTCAAAACATTATTCAAACCACAATTGATCTAGCTTATATGCTACATATAAGCGATTATATTTCACATAAATTTATTTATATTTACATTGAAATAGTAAAAAATCACAATGAAAATTTGTACCAAGTTTCAGGATTTCCTTCTTCATAGGGACATTATGGATTTTTTCCAAAAGTTTCTAGAAATGTGTCTGATGGAGTACTGATGATGTGCATTTGAGGGTATCCATGTATCATGGTCAACACTGATTTCTTCATTGATTTCTTGATTCCAATTATATATCAAACAGACACCCTGATTGTTGGTGAAATAGTTGTTTATACATGTTAAAAACCAACTCCATGATTTGTAGTTTTCCTCCTCCATAATGGAAAAGGGAAGTGGAATAGGTGAACGGTTTCTATCTTAGGTTTCCATAATCAACAATACACCCTTGTATTTTCTATATAAAAATGATCCATCTATTTGTATGAAGGGTTTTAGAAAATGAAATGCAGAGATGCAATGGAGGAATTCCCAGAACAACCAATTAAATTGAACATAAGATGGATCAAGTCGGTTATCTTGAGACACATGTTCATTTATATTAATATCGAAGAATACTTGGGTGTTGTGTCTCAATATGTCTAGAAATTTCCGAAACACCTGATACGAGTCATCCAAATAACCATATACCATCACAATTTCCTTTTGTTTCTCTATCCATGAATTATTATAAGAAATATTATAACCGAATGTTTCTTTTATCCTCTCTTACACAAGGGATTTAGTAAAATATTCAAATGACCTAATCATTTTGATGAAAATAGATGAAACAATTTCAGTATCCAATGAGGTATGATCTTGTGTCAGGTTTAGCTGAATGTAAGTATGAGATGCCTCATTCTTTGAGATTCTCCATTATCCAAATTCAATATCCATAATCACCCTCAAGCAGAATCTACAATCATTCCCATACTTTTCACACTTTATGAGGAATTTTTTACAGTCTAATTCCTAAAATATATATACAGTGACTATCAGTTTGAAATCTATTCAGCATGTTTTTAATTCATCTTTACTTAGAAAATACCTTCCCATATATAATGTTTTTTCCATATAAATAAAAAATTTTGTTATAACTCTGGGAAACTCATTTTTGGGTGTGAGAAAATTACAACTAAATTCAAGCACATGTGTCATTACTTGCGGCTAATATGAAAAGAACGGTGGATACTTTATTTTGGGTATAAGGTTATGTAAAACTAATGCATTTCTAGAAACATCCTCCCCAACATCCACTACTCCATCCTCATCAACACTGTTGTCACCATCTGGTCCATGAGAACAAAAATCCTCAGTAGAAGTCATATTGACAGGTGTATTCAAAAGATCATCTAGTTTTTTCTCTTCTACATCATTTGGAATGAGCACAAATTCATAGGGTAGACCTTCTTCAACCACTCTTGTATATATACGTCTCTGTAAAAATGGATTTTGTTATTTTATAGTAGAAACATCAACATATAACTCCATCATTGTTCCATTTGACCATTGTGAATACTAATTTATTTCATTTACCCACTATTCATCAACATCCAATGGACAATCTAGATTCCACAATGTAGCTGATAATTGAAAATTTCTATCACTCATAGACTTGATCTCTTGATCGGGTCCCAGATTTAAGGAACCAAAAATTCTATCTTGATGTTCCCTTAGGGATACACAATCAGTTGTGCTAACAACTATTGTTGGTTGTGTAATATAATATTCTCCTTGCTCAGTTTTAATGACCTACCCAGAGTAGTACACACAGGAAAACATGGATCTCTACATCAAAATTTTTTTGATCAATATTCTAATAGTGTAACTATTATTAAAAATGATGGTTGACCATGTAATATTTATTATACTAAAATTTTAGAACATATTTTTATACCATAAAATATGATACTAATGTATGGTTATATAAAATTTTATTATAATATAATTCAAAGAATATTTAGGAAACTGAGGTAAAAATAAGATAAAACATAAAATCAATTTATTTATCATTGATAAAATGACAATTATGGTAATATAAAGTGAAATAGAGAAGAATAAACTAATTAAATAAATAATTAATGCTTTAAAAAACCAAGAATTACCTTGAAATTTTGTAATATAATGTGGTTTAGATCAGATGATTCAGACTTTGAAAGTGAGGTAAAATCTAGCTTATTTTTAATTGGTATCTTAATAACATCTTCTAATGATTTGTAATTAATTTATTAATTTTCAAAATCTTTTGTCCTTCTAATGAAATATCTTGAATGTTATCTTAGATTTCATTAGAAGGTCAAATGTTTTTCAAATTAATATGTTATGTACATATCCTTATAAGATGTCATTATTCTATCCATTAAAAATAAGATGGAGTTTAAATCACATCCAAATTCATGCTTATATCATTCAATCAATAGTCTATTGAAAAATATCATTTATTTCTTTTATGTTATAAAGAATTCATGTGTTATTTATTGTGTTTCTTCTTCTCTGTTTCACTTTATATGATCATAATTCTCATTTTACCCATGATAAGTATTATTAGCTAATCATTTTTTAATCCTATGCAATTCATATAGTAATCTATACTTAATAATTACTAATAATAACTATTATTTATAAACTATATAATCATTATGACACAAAAATTTTAGAATACCTTCGTATATCCTAAACTATGATACTAATTTTTCTTAGTACATTTCTTAATTAGTTATTATTTAATTACTATTTAATCATTACTAAATAATTCATTAGGTAATTATTCTTTAATTACTATTTAATCATTCCATATCCCATCGTTAATCATATGATATTAATTTTTTATGTATTATTAGATAATAATTATATGTATTTATTTTTTAACCCTATGTTATTCATTAATTAATCTACACTTAATCATTAATAAAAATTACTATTATTTCTAAACTATATAATATTCATGTTATTAGAATTTTAGAACATCTTATAGTATCCTAAACTACAGTACAAATTTTTCTTTGTAATATTTTTAATCACTCTTTCTTTATTCACTAGTTAATTATCATTGAGTTATTCATTAGTTAATCATTCCTTAATCACAATTTAATAATTAATTTTTCAATCATTAATCATATGATATTCATTATTTATTTATTATTAGCTAATCATTATATGTATTCTATTTTAATCCTATGTTATTATTTAATTAATGTATACTTAATCATTATTAATAATATCTATTATATCTAAACTGTATAATCTTTATGATACTAAATTTTCAAAACGTATTCTAATATCCTAAACAATGATACAGATGTTTCTTATTAAAATTTATTATCAGTTAATCATTATTTAATCACTATATAATCATTAATAAGTTATTCATCTGTTAATAATTATTTAATCACTCTATAATCATTCATTATTCAATCATTATTCATATGATATTCATTATTTAATTATTATTAGCTAATCATTATATGTATATATTTCTTAATCCCAAGTTATTCATTAATTAATAAATACAAGAAAATTACTAATAAATACTATTATTTATAAACTATATATAACTAATTAAATTATTTAACAAATTAAATATTTAAAACTAACTAAAAATATGTCAATTAATAACAAAAACTATCATTATTTATTTTATTTTTTACTTGTCCATTTCGTTTAATATGATCATAATTATCATTTTATAATTTATAAATAAACTATTTTGATTTTTTATTTTCTTAGTTATTTTAGTTGTTTATAAATAAAATATGAATCATCTAAAGAATAAACCCCTGAGTGTCTAACTAGGAGTTCTTCAAGGTGCATTTTCATATAACAGGTTACCCCGAGTCAGGCCCAAAACACCTTGTGAGAGTTGTAGCTCATTGGTACATTTGTTCCAGAGCCACATCCACTTGTTTCTATCCAGACCAAGATCTAATTTCTTAGATAACCACATAATATTTATGCTATTTTTTTTAGAATGTTTAATCCTAAGTAATTCATCATTTAATCTATAATTAATCATTACTAATAATAACTATTATTTGAAACAATATATAACTAAATGAAATACTTAATAAATAAAATATTTATAACTAACTAAACTAATTAATATATAAATATTTAAAACTAACAAAACGAATTAAATTAAATAAATAAATAACTATAAATTAAATAAAATAATACCTCTATATGATGCTTCACCTAAAACAAGACTTCTATTAAACCACAGGATCCACCGCACATGAAGAAGAATTTTGTTAGAGATAGAAGTTGTGGAATTTGAGAGATGGGTGAAATTGGAAGTGAGGAGAGGATGGGATTCCCTTTTATAGTTTGTTAAAGAAAAATTTGTAGGGGTGAGTTTTTCCTTTAAATTAGGCATAAGATGGTCACCTGCCTGCCGCATTTCAATTAGTCTTTAAGAGAAAGGTGACAACCCTTACACAACATTTTATATGTCATCGATCCAGGGAAAAGGCAATGTGGGAGAGTGGTAGGTGACAGTGGGCCTACCTTATTTCATGCTCATATTTAAAATTTTTTAACACATTTAAAAAAATCAGAATACACATAAAAAAAACTCACCACAAATTAGTTACATAATTCCCATTGTGTGGTGCTTCTTTATACAAGAAATTTGAATCTGGTCCTCTGAAAGTTGTTTGGTACTTTCCAATCATTCCATGGTTTAAGTGCCTATATGGAAGTGATGAGACTGCATGGAATTTTTTTTTGTAACATAGGTACAAGAATTAAAGACAGGAAGCTACGTCACATGTTAGACTCTCCTCAGTGGAAGATAATTGATCATTAGTATCCAGAATTTGGAAATGAGCTAAGAAACATTCGCACTGCATTATATACAAAAGGAGTGGATCATTTTGGTTTTTAAAGAAGCAGTCATAGTACATGGATAGCTATGTCGTTAAATTATAACTTACCACTATGGTTATACATGAAATAAAAATACATCATGTTATATATGCTTATATTTGGACCAAAAAACTGAGTAATGATATTGATGTTTATTTGGATTCATTAATCAAGGATTTGAAATTATTTTATGATTCAGGTGATAAATAGTATGATGCTTTCATAAATGAGTATTTTACATTAAGAGAAATGTTGTACGAGATGATAACAGACTTTCCTATTTTGTAAATATGTGAGGAAACAACATTAAAAGAACTCAAGGGTTTCCTATTTTCGGGAAAGTTATACAGTTAATTAGGTTCAAACTTTCATTAAAGACCATGTTTCTAAGTCATAAAAAATTTTAAACTGACGAAATAAGTACCTATCTTGGTGGACATAATTTGATGGAATTTCATCAGAACATACAACATCAACTCCAATAATAAGTGATCAACTATTTGAAAAAGTAAAAGATTTGGAAACTTATTTTGGTAAACCATTTTAAAAAACCTTATGACAACTGATTGAAAAAGGTGTTCATATTCCATTGAATTACCATTCATGAATTTTCTGTATTTTAGAAATTTTCTTGACATTATGCTTGTGGAAAAAATATATGTGATAGTTACATCAACATGTTGCTAAACGAACTAGGAAAAACAAAGGATATAATTAAGGCTATGTTGGACATGGTTAACATTGGAATACGAGAAGAGTTGGAACCAGTGAAGGGTAAAAAATAAAATTTTCTTCCTCCAACTAATTTCACTTTTTATACGGAGGATAGATATAAATTTTCAACTTTTTGAATAATGTAAAGGTTTTAGAGGAGTATTCATAGAATATCATGATCATCGCGTCAATGATCGATTGAAATTTAAATTGTATGAAATCACATGAATTACATGTTTTCATGAATGATTTAATTTATATCATGGTATGTTTCATTAAACACAATAATTTCAATCACACATTAAGAAATATATATTTCTTATTTAAAGCATTAGGAAAAAAATTTATAGACCCAGAGAAATTAAAGACTATGGAAAGATAAAGCATTGTAATATTATTTGAATTGGAAATGTTCTTCCTGCCAAAATACCTTTATATGATGGTTCATTTGATGGTTTACTTGGTGAGAGAGATTTGACTATGTGGTCTTATACACTATAGATTCTTGTACCCCATCGAATGGTATATGATGATTTTGAATGGTTATGTCAAAAATCAATGTTGTCTAGAGGGTTGTATTGAGGAGTTATATATTGTTAAGAAAGTTATTGAGTTCTTTACCGAATAACTATTCGTTGAGGAAATAATTGGTCTACTTAATTCATGTTACATTGGGATGCTTTTAGGTGAAGGAATTTCTGGAAGATATTTTGTCACAATCAATATTACAGATAAGGTGTAGGCATGCCTTTACATTTTTTATAATAGTTTGGAGGATTCCCTTAATGATGAAACCCACAAATAAATTCTTAGGCATTTGAATCCATCAAGGGATAAAATATGGATATCGAATACACAAAATAAATATTTTATCGGATGGTTTCAGGATAATATTTTTATGTAGTCAGTTGAAAATCCAGTTTCAATTTCAGAATGACATCGATGGATAATAGATGGACAAAGTTTGTATGTGTTATCATACAATAGTTATAAAATTAATGGTTATATGTTTGATAAAAATGAACTTGATGAATAAAATAACATGAAAAATAGTAGAGTTACACTTGTGGTTGAATTCATTCCTATTTCTTGTACCAAGGAAATAAATCCAATTTATGTGAATATATCATACTTTGGCATCATCAAAAAAATATGAGAGTTGGATTATATAACATTCCAAGTGTCAAATTTGAGGTTGGATGGAATGTGTGGGGCCAATATGTTAACCCAAACAAGGTCATGTTCAATACATTCATTTTAATCGTCACCAAGGAACACATTCTGATTGATGTAGATCAATGGAACCATATTGTGACTGGGCTTGAGAAACTGATTTGATAAGAGATTATGGTATCATTATTATATAATTTCATTATTTTACTAAGAAATAAGATAATAAAACCTTGAAATACTCTTCATCATCCCTTATAGAGTCCAATTATATTAGATGAATACAATAAGAAATATGTATGAATTCTCATTTAATGGATTCACAAAGGTTTCCACAAAATTATAATGATACATCATCATAAATATGTTAAAGGAAAAATCAACCCGCACCCACTGCTTATCTATTCACACTTGATAACCCAAGAAGCATGGGATGTGTTTACTAGTCATCATGCAGATGTGTCTTCTCAGGTACAGTGTGCCTAGTAATACATTGATTTATGATATGTGTATTCATCAGTTTTATTGAAATTTTTTTATTTATGAGACAAAAAATGAGTTCTAAAATTAGGGAATGCGAAGAAAAACCAATGTTCCCCTACCATAAAGCAAGGATGGGGTATTCTTCACTTGAGAAAAAATTGGCATGTATTTTAAATCAACCATAATAATTTTTTATGATATGAAATAACAAAATATTTATGTTCCTCTCATAATATATATATTGATTAATCCAAATCCAAATACTCTTTCATCCCACTCCATGTGATATGGAAGGTGGAATGTGTAAATAAAGATGGGATACTAATAGAATAAAACAGACAAAGGTGTAGGAAACATGTGTAAGTATGACATAATAAAAATTAGTTTTTCTTTAAATCACTATTAAATAATAATGATTACTTATTTTTCTATAATTTATATCTAACATAGTCATAAGAATCACTTATACCAGATAAAAATGTACTATCAGTGGCCTTGAAGCATCTATAATAGTATCTCCATGTCAGAGGTGTGGGTTTTGGGGTGATACCCACAACATATTTTGAGAAAAAAAACAAGAGGATCAAGTTGATGAAATGAAACATATGGGAGAAGGACTAGCTATACATGAAGAACAATTTCAATGGTAGATATAGATGCTAGAAATTTTTATGGGGGTCAGAAAAGAGATGAAACAACACAATTACAACCATTTCTTGATGACCCCCACACCCACACAAGATTTGAGGTGATCCATTCCCCTCCAATAGAATTCTTGGATGAAGAAATAAATTTTCTAATAATTGTTTCTATGAAATGTGAATTATATAGACACTGATACCTTTACATTAATGATATTCTATAGGTTTATAATGACTCTAATTTATATATATCAACACCCACTCATCACTTTGTAGTGAGGGATATGGTGTTCAATATCTAGAACGACATGCTACACAAGAGACCACTTCCATCAGGTCATGTGAGAGTGTCAATTAGCATAGCCCATGGGCTAAGTGCTGACATAACAGTTCCAAATGATGATGATGGTATTAATTAGGTGAAACAAGATCTTGGAACATTCATCATATTGTTGTCACATCATATAAAAATACAAGTCGATAAAGAGTTATTCATTTCCAATATATTTTTTAAGCTAAACCGTTAAAAATTAATGAAAAAGGTATAAACAGAAGAATGTTTTTATAGAAAAAAACAAAGGGAATGGGTCAAATTAAAGACCCACTCAAAACCATCTAAAGGATCAACCAACTGATCAAAAAGATCTATTGAAATCACCATTACCATACCTGTTCTATATCTGCATTTACTATCATTAAAGGTTCATGTGGATACAGAGTAAAAAATGGTTGTACACACATAGTAGATTTTGATTAAAATATGCACGAAGAGTAAATTCAATACTTCATTGGTGGTGATAATGTATGTGAAATTACCAACTATGATTGGTTAGGTGCCTCAGTTGTAAATGTATAAATTAGGTATGATTTCATCAGTTGATTTTCCAAAAGCTAATATACTATGTTAATTATGACTAAATGTATTTAATATTTTTTGAAAGTTTATATATAAAAAAATATAAAAAGGATATCCCCATGATATTTTCATTTACTCAATAGTCCTCACATCACCTCAATAGAACAAAAAAAATAGAATCCATAAAAATAGGATGAAATAGTGGTTTTCCTACTAAAATCATTTGAATGAAAACTTAAAGATAACAGACCCTTCCTAATACCAAAAATGTAGGGGTAAAACTCTATAATTGAATAATATCACATATATTTTCATTTTATTCATTACTTATTCATTTTTGTGTTTTTAGGTAGCATTTGATGCTCAATGTGTTCAATTTGGATACTGTAAAAATTTATTTCCTAGTTTCATTGATGGATACCCAACAAACTGACCAAAAATGATGTCATTTACAATTTTTTAATACACCCCACCAATCATTTTACAACTAAACATCATGTTATATAATTCATATTTTATTTAATGATGACTCTTTTATGATATTTTGAGGCATAAATATCATAAAAAACAATGCATAAGGCCAAGGGATAAGCATGGGTACCCTAAAAAGTTTTACGACTGGTTAAGTACCAGGGTATATATATAATAATATGTCACTATCCAAACACGTATCAAAATAATTACATATTTTTTTCAATGTTTTGTAGTATCTGAAACAAACAAATGGAAAATATTGTGGTTATTATGTTTGTAAATTTATGAGAGAGATTATATCCCATGAACGAACTAGCATCCCAGAAGAGGTATTTTAAATGATAATTATTATTTCATTTAAAATATTTATTAATCCTTTGTGTATTTATATTTTTTCAGTACTACTATGACTATCGAAAAGAATCATATTCAGAATATGTTATAGATTAGTTTAGAAACAAATGGGAGACATACTTGATGCAAGAATGTACACAAATATCATTAAGATGTGACTTCCACATAAGTAGGTGATTGTTTCATATTTATGTTTAATTTACTTCTTTTGAGTATTAATGACATAAGAATTGTTTTCTTATACATATGAATTCCTTTTTTTATTAGGTGTAGTTTCTTCTAATGTTCTCATGCTTGTGAGAGATAGGACATTAAGACTTCAACTTAGAATTCAATGATAAGGTATTTTTTTAGATATACTATGTTTTTCCTCATAATATTAGTTGTTCTCTACTGTATTAACATAATCTAAATTAAATTTTTCACCAATAAAGAAGAAAATGTCTTCCACAAATTTATTTTAACAAAAAACCATGTAACCCCATGTAGTTTTTACATTTATCACTTTCCTTCAAAAGAAGAGAAGACAACATGAATAAAAGTGATAAATGCCAACACTGTAGTATTGTCAGTTTGACAAAAAAACCCAATGGAAAGTTTGGTAACATTGAATGTTGGGATTTTTTTGAGACTTTGGTACATGTAATAATCAGTCACACCTCAATCATGTGTGATGTGTAATAATTAGTCTCATTTTAAACTAATACATGATGTGATTGGTATGACTCAAAGTCTCTATTTTTATTTAAAATTAATAATAGTTGTAGTAAAAAGAATAAGTAACATACTAAAAACCAAGAAAAAACTTTTAGATTGTTTTGATTATTTAGTAAGACAATCCATAAGTCATTTTTGATGTTTAGGAATCAACTACACCTCAATATGATTCACAATGTGACTGGTATAACTCAAAGTGTCTCTTTTTATTTAAAATTAACATTATTTTAAGTAAAAAGTAAAAGTTAAAACATAAAAATTGAGAAAACACATTTGGATTGTTTTAAATCGTTATAAAAACTATCCATGATTCATTTTTGTTGTGTAGGAATCAACCACACCTCAATCCAATGCACAGTGTCACCTGTATGACTAAAAGTGTATTTTAGGAGTTTAAAAATGAAATTTTTATTCAAAACGTGTAACTCATTTAAAATCAAGAAAACATGATCCAATTATCTTTATAATTTATAGAAATTATTCATAATAAATTTCTGATGTGTATATGGTAGTCTCACATCAAAATGATGCATGATGTGACCGACATGAAGAAAAATGCGTGTTTCCAACATGAAATGACACTTTAGTAAAAAAACACAAGTGACATAACGAAAACTAATCAAACACATTTTGATTGTTTTGATAATTTTGGAAAACGATATGTAAGTAATTATTGAAAAATAGGAATCAACCTCACCTCAATATGGTGCACGGTGTGATCGATATAACTCAAACTGTCTTTTTTTATTTAAAATTGACATTCATTTTAGTAAAAAGAACATGTGACATATCAAAAACTAGGAAAAACATTAATATTAATTTTTTAATTTGGTAAAATTATATATGAGACATTTTTGACATTTAGGAGTCACCACACCTAAATACAAAGCATAGTGTGTCCGCTTTGACTCAAAGTGCCTTTTTTATTTATAACTTATATTAATTTAAGTAAAAAGAACAATTTACATACTTAATAATGAGAGAACAAATTTGTATTATTTTGATACTTTATAAAAATGATCCATGGGTAATTTATTGGTATAGGAAACAATCACAACTCATTCCGAGACACGGTGTGACTGGTATGACTAAAAGCGTCTATTATCAGTTTAAAATTAATATTTTAGCTCAAAACATGTCACTCACTAAAAGTAAATAAAACATTCTCTGATTGTATTGATAATTTAGGAAAACAATTTATAAGTCATTATTATCTTGTATGAGGTAATCTCACAACAAACTGATGCAAGATGTGACCGTTAGGACTCAAAAATTCATGGGTCCCATTTGAAATGACATTTTAGTAAAAAACAAAATTGGCATATTAAAAAATGATAAAATATATTTGGAATGATTTTATACTTTAGGAAAATGATATATATCACATTTTTAATGTTTATGAATCAATATCACCTCAATATGATACATGGTGTGGTCAGTATAACTCAAAGCGTCTCGTTTTATTTAAAATTGGAATTAATTTTAGTGAAAAGAACATGTGAAATACTGAAACCCATGAAAACTATTTTGGTTTGTTTTGATAATTTAGGAAAATGATACATCAATATTTTGTGACATATAGTAATCAACCAAACCTCAATACAATTCACATTGTAATCTATAGGAGAATGTTCTATATTTAATTTTTGGTGTGTAGGAATCAAACAAACCTCAATCCGATTCATGGTGTGACTATTATGACTAAAAGTGTCTGTTATCAGTTTAAAATTGACTTTTTATCTCAAAACATGCCACTCATTGAATTCCCAAAAAATTCTTCTGATTGTATTGATAATTTATGAAAATTATTTATAATTAATCTGTGATGCATATGAACCAGTCTCACATAAAAATGATGCATTATCTAACATGTATGAATCAAAATGCGTGTTTCCAGTTTGAAATTACATTTTAGTAAAAAACAAAACTGCCAGACTAAAAACCAAGAAAATAAATTTGGATTGTTTTGATATTTTAGAAAAATATCCAATAGTAATTTGTGACAGGTAGTAATATGACACACCTAAATCTTATTCATGGTGTGACCGATATAACTCCCAAAATGCCATTGTTTAATATTGATATTAATTTTAGTAATAGAACAAGTGACATACTCAAAACTGAGAAAAAACATACTGATTGTTTTGATATTGTAGGACAATGAACCACAACTCATTTGTGATGTGTAGAAATCAATGCCAGAATAAAATAAAACATAGTGTGACCAATATAACTCCAAATGTGTCTTTTTTATTAAAAATTGAAATTTCATTAATGTATTGTTTTATATTAATTTTTTATTTATTTCTTTATAGTATTACTAAATGTATATCTGTTTTTTATATAAGAAGAATAATTTTCTCTAGTTGGGATGATTTTTTCAGAAATATATTACATGGTTGGGAATTTTTAACAGGGTATCTTGGGAATCAAAATATGAAACATTAATATTTTTTACTATTTGTTGGATAATTATAAATGTAATTATATAAAATATTGTTTGAAATGAATATATATATTTTTTGTATATACCATGGGAGGATATTTTATTATTTATAATTTCAATTAAATATGTGTAGCATTGTTTTAAATTATAGGTTTTTTGGGTGATATGTTATATTAACAACACATTTCATCTAGCTAGTCCTTTATCATCACTATTTGAAGCATTGATAAAGGGGGGATTATATTAGCACTCAAAATAGTGCCGATAAAGGGGGACCATCATCAGTAATCGATATAGTACTGATAAAGGGTTTCCTTTATCCATGATAAAATAGCACTTATAACGAGGGGACGTTATCAGTGTTTTTTTAGCACAGATAAAGGACCCCCTTTATCAGTTCTGTGATTAACTGTGCTATTTTAGAGGTGTTAAAAGGCCTTTTTCATGCTGTTAAAGAGAATATGTGTAGTAGTTCATGCACATATATATTCATACACTTACATATGATTATTATTAATATCTTAATATTAATATAAACAATATACACCTATATATATGTGTAGTTGATTAAATATTTAATATATATTTATATAAATAGATTCATACTAAAATATGATTTTTTATGGTAAATAAACTTTTTATATCACTAAAAATGGGTGTTGATTTGGAACCATTATTTGACACATATGTTTCCAGAAGAAACTCTCTAAAATAATATACATGTGAGAATAAAGTTATCTTCATTATCAATATATTCTTATTTTATCTTATGTAAAACCTTCTCTATTTGAGGGGAGTAAATGATATGGGATTCATGGTGAAACATATATTTTAGCAGTAGGATAAAATAAACATGTCCTCAAATAAGTAGAATTAAAAAGTTATGTTTCATTTGATATTGTAAAATATTTTATATTTTTCAAATATGAATTAGAATTTATGTTAAATTTTTTTTACAAAGTTGAGGGAAACAGTAAATTATTTAAAATATATGTCCCAATATATTCCTTAAAAATACTATCAATTTCATTTTTATCATTTGAATTTTTTTTCCATTTATATAATTCCGCACATTTTAAATACATTTTTAAAATTGAAAACATAAAATATTTTTGTAAACCATATATAAATTTAGTTTTTAATGTATGTATTAAATGTTAAAAAATTATGTAGCTATGTTTTGCGACATTAATCTTGCACCAGACACCACAAAGAAAAGTCGTGTGAGTTGGAAAAAAATAAAACCCTAACCCAAATCCAACACCCCCAAACCACCGTCTTATACTGATGATATTTTCCAGAAAAATGTGGTGCATTATTTCTTGAGTTTTCCCTATATTCCCCCACACGATCCCACCCTCCATACATACACATTGGAGATCGCGGGAAAATGTGCTTAATCAAAATGAAAATGAAAATCTATCCCTTTTAATGAGAAAGAAAAATAAAATCGGAAGGGAAACACAAGAGATTTTTTTAATATAAAAAATAGGTTAAACCCTAGACGAAGAAAAAACATAAGAACAAGGGAGAGATACATACCTTGGTGGCATGTATCAAAATATTATCTAATAGAAGTGGGTAGAAGGAGTGTCCCAATGGAGAGAGAAATTACCGTGCAAGTGCAAGATGATTTGAATATCTAATTGTATGGTTTTTGGTTTGAGAGAAGGATTTTTGAATGCAAACTCAATCCCACACTAGTTTCCGAAAATGATGGTGGTTCACATATAAGATAAATATTTAGGATGGATCACCGGAAAGACTTATGTGTTGGTCTTAGATGGCATGGGGTTGGAAGAATTGTTCCCAACAATGTGTTCTTTGACATGATTATTCTCGAACCTCCTGTCAGCTGAATCATGATGGATCTCTTCACCGAAACCACTCCCCATACAGTGATGTACTTTCTTGAAATTTTTCACTAGTGAGAGGGAAATGGACCAATCAGAAAATTCATCGCACTCTCTATAATGGGTGATCACCACCGCCACAGCTGGTTTGGCATGAGGGATTTAGGGGTGAAAGAAAAGATATGAGGGGATTAATTGATTTATTTGTTAGGAAATATTAAAGTAAATCAGAATAAATGATATGTCGTGAAATGATAAATCATCCATTGATTTTAAATCGTCTCAAAATTGGGTTGATTTAGATATAAATGATGGTGAAGAAGTATATTATAAATTAATTAATTTTTGTTTAATTTAAAAATGTTAACAACAAGATAAAATATAAATTAAAATCATTCCATTTATTTTAATAAATTATTTGTTCCAAATAAAACTAGAGAAATCAAAATAATTTCATTTCATTTCTTTTATTTGATAGTTAATCCATTGGTTTATTTTTTTTATTTTTTTTTCACAAAAGATAGTCTAAGATGATAACAAAAAATAAAAAAATCTTTTTAGTTACATGAAATATTAGGTGTTTTGTTAAAAAATGTAATATTCAAAGTAAAATGGGTTTTTTTATTAAAATAAATAGTTCATATGCATGGATCAACACACTTAGAAATAATATTGTGCATTAAAAAAGAAAAAAGATATGGATGTTGGGGAAGATGAATCGGATCCACTACAGGATGAAGTGTGCTATGTTTGATCACATTGGTAGACGATGTCATCACATTTCTAGGTAGACCTTGAAGAACTAGTGAAAGAAAATAGATACAGCAGGTACGATAATGGACATTAATCTACAATTGATTGAGTAGTGTGGCCATTAGCTCGAGTATGAATAAAACCTCCTGAAATCTGAATGAAATGGAATTCAAGGCTCTGGTGTAGAGGGATGAGTGTGTTAAATTGTGAAGGATGAAGAGCATGGTGGGGAGGAAAAGGTTGAGTAGGAGGAGGTTCATGACAGTGTGGTGGGAGATGAATGTGGACACTCTCTCACCTTGGTTTCAAGCCTTGAAATTAGAATAATCTACAGGGTATAAGATTGCGGGGTCCTACTCTAGTGGAACTCTTGTCAGTTCTTCTAATATGACGCAAGGCGGTAGATGGGATAGCTTTAGGATTATTTTAAATGGTAATAAATTTAATTTATAGAGTACCACCATGTCATCCCCTAATTCATTTCTCTCACCCATTCAATTTTAACCTCATTATATTTGATCTATTATATTCATTTTACATGGAATTAGAATTTCAATCAATCACCACAAATGATATCGCTTCATTGATACAAATGATTCTAAACCAATATATAATTTTTTTGTAATTTTGATTTATTTTATATACATATTTAGATTTTTAGTGTAAATTTACAATATATTTTTCTAGAAATATTAGTGATTATTTTCTTACTTCTGAAATGAACATTTTCTTTAGTGGTGGTTTTCAAAACCAATTCCATTTTTTTTTAAAATTTATTTACTTAGTAGTGGTTTTAGAAAATTGTCACCAGTTCATGATGTTTTTTTTATTTGGTTATGTTTCATTTCAGAATGATTTATAACCCCGCTAAATAATAAGTGGAATATTTATATTTTTTTAATTTTTTATTGTATAATTATGAAGTTTTCATCGTTGATTTATTAATATTACTATTGTTGTTATTGTTGTTGTAATTATTATGAATTATTTATTATTATATAATATTCCTTAAGTATATATTAGTATTTATTTAAGAATTTAAATAATTAAGAATGATTAATTAATATTTTTTAGTTTTTAGTATTTAGTTTTTAATTTTTAATTATTTTCTAGCTATTAATTATTACTTATTAATTTATGATGCATGCCCTGACATAGGTGGTGGTGATGCAGGCATGACGCAGGAAGGTGGTCACTAGACATGATACATAAAAGGGGTCAAGACATATGGACATGCTCATGAACGCAGGGCCTTTGGGAAATAAAAATTGAATGGGCCTTTGGTCCATCCAATGATGGGCACCTTAAATATATGAATAAATTGGGGCGGATGTGTGAGTTATCCCTTCGGGGAAATGACATGCCTTTCCGACCTCAGTGTGTGCTATGTATGTGTGTGTTTCAATGTTATTTTTCCCCAAACACCTAATATATATATATATATATATATATATATCTTTATGCATATCTATTTAGGTATCTTTATGCTTGTTTATATATATATATTTATATATATAATTATCTTTAATTATATATAAATGTCTATATATTTATATAATGTTATTAATACTTATTTACATTAATATATATATATGGTTATTCATTGTATTTATATAGAGTTATTAAAATTTATTTGTATATATATATATATATTATATTTTAAAATTTATTTTTCTTAATATATATATATATAAATTTATATCTAATTATGAATATTTATATACATTAATATATATTATGCCAATATATATGTAGAAATATATTTATTTTTAAATATATAAAAAAAGATAAATTTAAAAAAATTTAAATAAAAAACCATCACTAAATATTTATAGTTTGTTTAAATCATCGATAAATAAAAAATCTTTGAAAAAAAAACAATGTAAAAAGATACTCAACATTCAATTACCTAACACTATTAGAAAGAATAAAACATCATTTATTGGTAGTTTATATTGTCAAGAAATGCTAAAATCCATTGTTAAACTTGTAGATATTTTTTATAGTGGGAATTTTGAGTACTAATATAGACAGATAGGACTACGGCAGAAAAAAACTTTTCATGAAATGCATGATGTGGTTAAAACGATGAATTTAATGTTTAAGGAAAGAACAAAGAGCATGCAATGAAATTAACCATATAACTATTTTATAAATTCAATTTATTTTTTATTTTTAATTATTTTAAAATCTTAAAATATTTATTTTTCAGTTTATCCCATTTATATATAATTTCAAATGTATACTATATATTCAATTAATTTTTTTTTCTTTCCTTATATTTTTTACCTATTCCCATCAATGTTTCTTTCACAGTTTTTTTCATAAAATGTTTTTTTATTTACTTTTTTTTTCATCCAATCAATTTTTTATTGTTTTATAAATTTTTAATGTGTATATTAAATAAACTGAAATGGAATTAAATTTATCATTAATATTTATGGTTATAGGTTCTTATAATATGAGTGTAACACCCACAAATGGAATTATAAATAGCACCGTCAACACTCACTCTCAAAAAACCTTCAAGGCTCTATTTGGAAGGAAGGGGGAACTTATATTTCCTACCCCACTATCAAGACTCCGATATAGGAAAACATCATGGCTCCTCCCACTACAATGGAGCCATGAAGGTTGTTTATAGGAGTATTGGTAGTGTTCTTCATACCACAACTCCAAGAGGAACTGATGGGATTTATCATCCTCCCCTCAGTCCTCTTACACTAGTTCACAGTGTTCCACACCATCCACCATTGAGTAATGGTGTCTGCATCTCCTCATCTCATCATATACTATAGAAAATTGTTCCCTCCACCATCCCCCTCCATGTATTTTCTCTCCAGAAGAGGTAGGTACAACCCTATTATGAATCTCCTTATCTCCCTTAGCGACATGACCTCATGGACCTACCTAACCCATCCTTCCTCTTCCCCCACCCCTTCTTTATTACCTCCCTCCCCGATCACATGTGGTTTTACAGGACATTGCATTTCCTTCCCTTCATCAACGACTCTGTTTCATTTACATTTTAATATTACTATATTTCATTTTGTTTTTAAAAATACATATTATATTATATATTTAATTTTTTATTATATCTATTAGATTTTATAAATCTTAAAATCTCTTTTAGAAAATATTTTATTTTCATTCATTTTCTAAAAACATGTTTTCAATTATTTTAATATTTTGAAAAACAAAATAATGAATTATTAATCTAAATAATGAAAACATGATGTGTTTTTAATGAATAAACAAGACTTTACAATTTTTTACTTTATTTCTAGATTTTTTTTCTTTTGGATAATTTTGTTCAGATTTCTGGATTTAGATGATGAAAATTTAGTTTTATTTTTAAAATTTTATGTATTATTTTTTTCATTTATATTTATTATTTTATTTTTATAGATAATGATGCAAAACATTAATTGAATATTAAAGTGAATAAAAACAATTACTTGGAATACATGGTTTTTAATTCCAAAAATGAATATTCTATATCAAAAAGAGATAGGGGAATAATATATCATTAAAATTGCTTAGGAACCTTCAAATTTTTCATTACAAATCATCCATGTATTCTTGATACAATACAATTAGGACCATGTTTCATTAATAGTGAACTTCTTATACATAAAAAATTGTAAAAGGGAAACATTTTTTATGGTTTTTCTTGGGAAACTAAATCCTTAGGGATGACCTTGACAATAATTATAGTGATAATAATAATAGTGGTGGTGATAATAGTAACAACAACAACATCAAGACTACTTGCAGGAATTTATTGACATTATATATTATATATCTAATAATAGATTTTTTTTCATGTTTTAAAAATAATGAGTGGGGGCAATTATGAGTGAAATAATTTTTCATTATATATATATAGTTAATATCAAACATATAAATGTTATATCAGTCAATTTTATCTCATAATAGATTCATATATATATATATATATGATCTATAGAATTAAAATAATAATAACAAGGATCATGATCATGATTTATAATTAATAATAACATAATTAGTATTTTATAATTTATAAAACATAAATGAACATATAAATTCAATGTTCATCACCATTTTGAGGGGGAGATCAAGGGTTCCTTAGTTATGTTGTAGTTTTATTTTTTATTCCATTTTACTTAGAGTTGTTTCAATAAGAAAATGATTTATGTTTTTCACATTTTCTCTAAAAAATTAAAGGTTTACCGTTTTTTATAAATTAAAATAATGAATTTAAATATCCTACCGATCATGGATGTTTATAAAATTATTGATGAAAGTGGAATTGTGTTCCTAGAAAATAAATAATTAATAAATAACAGCATCGATAGAGTGATTTTTATTAAATATAAACATGCTTGCATGAGCTGACACACATAGTAAAAAAACAAAGAAGGAATGAAGGGTGAGAGTGTCAATGGTCACATGGGTCACAAACATCTCTATTCACATTTGGAAAAAACTGGGTGGAGATGGTACATTGATACAGCTTGTCTCGAAATGTTCTAGTCAATGCCTAATATTATGGAAGATGGTTTTTAGGGACGGGAGGGTGAGGAGAATAATGGAGAAGATAAAAAAGCAGAGAGGCAATGCCAAGATACCCGACGTGATGAAAACCACAAGGACTCCAGTGTAAACCATGTTAATGGCTACATTGCAGAGTTTGGATCATGGGATACTTAAAATGATGTGAAATAAAATAGTTTTGATGCGGAGGTTTTGGTGTGTGATGAAAGGGGAATCCTCTCCTTGGTACATGAGATACAGAATACTAATAATAACCTAGAGAAGGTTCAATAGATCCATCTTCCATTAGGGAATAATGACGTTTGGGGTGTAATACATTCTAAAACACCACAATGTGTCTAAAAATGTCTATTAAACTATGAATGACTATCTGGAACACTGTTTTGAGGGACAAGGGCATCCATAGGACGGAGTAGAGAAAGGTGAGTGGTGTGTCCATGAGATCCCATGTGAATAAAACCACTATGACTCCGACTGTAATGGATTACAAGGTTCTAGTGTAGTGGGCAGATCATAGTAAATTGGGATGGAAGAAAAACACGGTGTAGAGGAAAAGGGAGAGGTATAGAAGGTTCATGGAAATGTGGTGGGAGATGAAAATTTTCCTTTATCACCATTTGTATCCCACCCCACACTAGTAGAAATACAGGATTTAACATCAAATTATTAAAATCAATTTTTTTATAAACCGACGACGATAATTTGTTCGATAAATTTTTGGTATCGATTTTACAAAAAAAAAATAATACAAAAAATTTAAATGAGTGGTTATATGACTCAATTTTACGAAAAACCGACACAAAAAACTAGAATATGATTATTTTTCGCATCATATCATGTTAAAACCGATGCCAAAAAAAGAATGTTTTTTTGGGTCAGATTTAAGGAAAACCGATGCCATAAGTTATATTTTTAGCATCAGTTTTCCAAAACACGGATTTTTAAAATAAAAACCCCGAAGAGTTTCAGCGTTTGTTTTTACCAAAACTGACCCCAAAATTAAAAAATATATATTTTCTATGTTGGTTTATTCCAAAACCGACATAGTTTTTTTGTTTATGATGTTAGTTTTTGAAAAAAAAATGACACCAAAAGTCATTTAAAAAATGTTGGGATTGGGAAACCCTCATATTCCTCATTCTTCTAAATTGAAACCCACGATGTCTCCTCTCAAATCATGATGACTTCTAAACCTTATTTTTGATTTACAACCGCTATTTGTTGATGATTTTATTCTATTTTCATGATCTACGGTCTGCGTTCTTCATTATATTATCTTCATTGATCGTCTACATATTATTTGTTCTCCTGAATGCTATTTTGAGTGATTATCAACCACAGTTCGATTTTATTTTATTGTTTATATTTATTTTTCATTGTTACAATCAATTTTTGTCTATATCTTGTAGTGATTAATTTTCTAATGCTTTATATGGATCAACGTTCAGATTGGGGGTCTATTTTCTTGTTAAACTCCGAATTTTGTATGTTTTTTTTAAATTTCAAGATAAATTATTTATCATTTATTATTAATTTTGATTTTCTTTAAATATTAGATTACATTTCATTTAAAATGTGTTGAAAAATAGTTAATAGTCATCCATAAGAGGGATTAGTAAATGTTCTTGATATGGATTAGAGTTGTGTTATTTTAGGTTATGAATTTTTGTCTGACATTATATATAAATTTATTAGTCAATGTTATTGAATAAATTATATCAAAAACCAAATGAATTATTTTTATCTGACTTTATATGTATCTTAAGTTATGTATAAATGTATTGGTCAATATTATTGACCAATTTTATTAGTCAGTGTGTTAAATTGTTTTTATCTAACATTATTTTATCTTGACCAAATGACAAAATAATTTTCTGAAATTATTTTCTTCTGACATATTAGTCTTCATAGGATTGTGAAAAAAAATATGAGAGGGGTGATGGTTGGGGGTATTTAATCAGGTCTACCTAAATTATACCAAAAACCATATAATCAATGTATATACTCATTAGAACATGCAATGGATCTACAACCACTTATTATTCCTCAAATGATTCTATTGTTTTATCACCCAAATGTGATGTAAGATATATAAATTTAGTTAGGTATTTAATTTAAACTGTCATAATTTTGGGAGTATTAGGATTTATTTCAATTATAATACAAACATTTACTCCAATTATTATTTCATATTACTAATAATAACTAATTTTTCACACTTTAAATTAATGCAATATTCTATAATTTTGACACATGAAACATCAAAATAATGCATGAAATATATAAAATGATCTAATAAATTTTAGTAGATTGATATTATAATTTAATTATATTATCAATATAACACATGTATATAATATGAAAATAAAATGTTTACTATTTGTAATTTTGTTTCATATCTGATGTTTTATATTTTATTATCAATAGTTTTTATTAAATGTGATTCTGTTTACAATTTATCTATAAATATATATATATATATAAATGCTTATATGTTTTAATATATTCACCAATTATTTTGTGATATTAGATATTGAATGGATTATAATTGGATACATTTACGAAGAACAACATGTGAATATGAAAAAGGGGTTAATGAATTCATGGAATTTACTAAATGACATTTTCAAAACATTAATTTGATTTTCTTTCCATCTGTGAAGTGTTTAAATATGAGAACGTTAAACTCCAAATATATCAAGTACCATCTCATTTGTTATGGTTTTAGCCTTAATTATACACGTTGAATCTGGCATGGTGAAATAATTGAAAATTCAAAAGCCAATGTTGATGAAAATATTCATAACATTGTAGAGGATCATATTGAAGAATTAATTCATGATTTAGGTGTTAAAACTATAAAAAAAAGTACAACTGTTGAACGATTGTATGAATTTTCCAAGAAACCATTATTCCGAAGTTGTAGTAAATATATAGTGTTATCAGCATTTTTGAGATTAGTTAACTTAAAAAAAATGGGTGGAGTGATAAAATATTTCCAACTTACATGATCTTATAAAAGAGATACTTCCAGAAAGCAAAAGGCTTCAATATTCCAATTATGAGTCGAATAAAATATTATTCCCATTGGTATTGGGGTATAAAAAGATACACAATTTCCCCAATTATTGTGTACTATATAGGAAAGAATATAAATATTTATCAAGTTTTCCTACATGTGGGACATCACACTATAAGATAGATGGTAAATTAAACTCAGATTCATTGTCAGGTGATGTCATTTAACATCATGAAAAATAAATTTTGTACTATCTAAGGATATAATTCCATATTTTTTTCATAAAATTCTGATATTTCAATTGTGATTCATTTTTAGGTACCAGAATCAAAAATCCAGCTAAAGAAATTTGGTACTTTCAAAAAATTCCTCATTGGAAGTGTCTATTTGAAAATTCAATTGACACAAAAAGGTTAAGATTGTATTCAGATGATTGCATATCTGATGGTAACTTACGCCACCCTGCCGATTCATCACATTGGAAGAGTTTTGATAAAAAAATATCATGATTTTGGAAGTGATGATATAAATCTCATAATGGGATTGTGTAGTTATGGAATGAATCCATATCAGATCCTTAGGAGACAATATAGTTCATGGCTTGTTTTTCTGGTAGTTTAAAACTTGTTCCCACATCTATGTATGAAGAAAAAATATGTTATGGCGATCTTGATGATTTCTGGAACAAAAAAACCAGGAAATGATATTGATGTGAATCTTCCACCATTGATTGATGATTTGAAACTGCTATAGGAAGAAGGTGTTAATGTTTTCGATGCATACAAGAAACAATACATTCCATTGTGTGCTATAATAATGTTCACTATAAACGACTTTCCTGCATATGTAATATTATCAAGATATAATGTTAAGGGACATAAATCATGACCAATTTGAGAAGAACAAAATTCATATTATCAATTGCAAAATGGATGAATGATAGTGTACATGGGATATCAAAGATTTTTTCAAATTGATAATACTTATCATAGATTGAAAATAAAATCATCTAACGGATTACAAGAATACAACGTTCTCCCTCGACCGTTGTCAGCTAATGAATATTATGACAGGGTGAAAGATACTGATTCGACATTTGGAATGAAAAAAAGTTCTCGTCTTCAAAGAAATATTTTGAAGAAGAATTCTGTTTTTTTCTAATTACATTATTGGATATTTTTAGAGATAAAACATAACATTAATGTTATGCATGTAGAGAAAAAAAATGTGATAGTTCGATTGGAACATTTTTAGACATAAAAGGAAAGTCAAAATATGGATTTTATTCTATATTGGATATTATATTAATGATAATATGTTTGGAGTTAGCTCCCAATATGAAATGAAACCAAACATATTTACCACTGGCTTGTCACACATTAAGCAAGATTGAAAAGATAAGTTTTTGTCAGTGTCTTTATGGTATTAAAGTACCCAGTGGTTTTTCTTTAAATGTTAATAATTTGGTATCATTTGAAGGATTGTAAATTAATTGGTATGGAATCTCATGATTTTCATGTGTTGATGAAACAACTTGAACTAATAGAAATGCATGGTATATTGCTTACATCTATCAGAAAGACTATCATCAGGTTATATAATTTATTCAAATACGTTTTTAGTAAAGTCAGTGATCCAAATTTTTTAGATGTATTGGAGAATGAAGTAAATCTTATTCATTTTGAACTAGAAATGTATTTTCCACCCATGTTTTGTGATATAATGGTTCATCTATTGATTAATTTGGTGTGTGAGATAAGAACATGTGGGCCTATTTATTTAAGCTGGATGAATCCTTTTGAAAGATATATGAAAATTTTGAAGGGATATGTTAAAAATACTTTTTGACCAGAGGCCTCTATTGTTCAAAAAATATGTATTAGAAGGTGTTATTGAGTTTTGTACTGATTATTTGTATGAGTTGGAGCATATTGGTCTCCCTGTATCTTGAAATATGACAGTTGATGGTGAAGGTAGAGGGGTTTGATGCTTAAAGGTAATTTTCATTCCACGTGATGAAGTGATGCAGTCACATTTATACATTTTGTACAACATAGATGAGGTTCAATCATATATATCCTCACATATTGTTGAATTAAAGTTACGATATTAGAAAAGAAACGAAAAGTGGTTGATGATTGAGCATAAGATGAAATTTGTTTCATTGTTTAAAAATAAAGTCACCCTAGATATATATGCATTAGAATCATTGAAGTGTTTAGCAGGGGGACCATCTCATAATATGATAACATGGTCTGGTTTTGATATCGATGGCTACACATTTTACACAAAAAACCTTGATGCCAAAATTACCGTTCAAAATAGTTGTCTGATGGTTTTTTCTGAAGCATCTCATTTTTCAAGTGTCAAAGATAAAAACCCAATTTATGAATCAATTCCATATTTTAGAGTTCTATAAGACATATGGGAAATTGATTATAGTAAATTTTGAGTAACTATTTTAAATGTAATTGGGTTGAGAGTAATAGTGGTGTGAAACATGATGAATAAGGGTTTAAACTGGTTGATTTGAAAATATTTAATTACAATGAGGATCCATTTATCATGGCGACACATGAAAAGAAAGTATTTTATGTCATTGATTCATCAAATGATCAGTGGTTATTTTTTTTCAAGTTAAAATATACCATTTGGGTGATTGGGATGAGGTTGATGATGTTAGTGATTTACATAAGTTGTATTCATCTATTATGAAATTTCTGGATGATTACAATGAGAATAGGGAAGACGCAGTGCATGCATCACATAATGATCATGATGAGGGAAAGTGGGAAAACTCTAAATTAGTCTCTTAATTTTTCTGGTAAATATTTATATTTTGTTTCTTTTTTTGAAACTTACAAATGCATGCCTCTTTTTTTTACTTACTTATTTTTTGCCTTCCTTGTTTCTAAATATTCAGTTTTTTAATGATATGCAGGTACACAAAATTTCATTTCACATTCTAGTAGCAATGTAAGATATAGATAGAGTGGAACAATTACCAAGGTATAACTATTTTTACATATTAAATATTCATCAATATAATTATTTAATGAAATAATAATGTTAATTTACAATTTTTTTGCAGGAGTACTGCTGCGTCTTCGGTGGAGGAGACTTCTCCTATTACTACAAAAATATAAAGTTCTCAAGTTGGTAAACATGGTACTACACGTTTACCAAAACTATCAATTGATCGTGATGATGACTGATTAAAAATCCGTTTTGATGATGATAATAATGCAATTGGACCAAATGCAGTTCGGTTTTTAAGTTATATAGTGATGCATAGCCATTATAGGATTAGTATTTTATATCCTGATTGGAAGTCAGTGAACAGGATGGAAAAGCAAAAACTTTGGGAGGCTGGGACAATAAAATATCGTAATTTATTTCTTTTATCTCATTTTTTAATATTATATATTTTAAATGACATATTTAGTTTATTTAATTACAGATGACATTAAATTTTAAGGAAACCAAAGAAATTAATAAAAGAAATATCTCTTTAGCAGGGGTTTGATAGAGATGTTTTAAAAATAATATCATAGAAATTATTTTATTGGAATGAGAAGTTTTGAAAATACAAGACTCAAGTATCTGTTTATATGTGAAGATACATAAAAGTGATTTGTTGACAGTAGTAATGAAGAAAAATTTCTGGTATGATAATTATTTTATATTTTAAAATTTATTATATATTTTTCTTATTACTTAGTAATTTATTTTTATATAATAGGCCTCCAAGAGATCTCATCAGGAGATCTAATTGTAAAATGTATACCCTCATACATTATCACGTGGTGGGTACTCATTTTTAGAGCAGAAAATGATTGAATAAAAATTTGAAGCATTAAGTACTAGATCTAAAAGTGGTTTAGAAGAGTTCCAATTTGGTCCACCATCTCCTCCCACTCGCTATGAAAAATGAAAATGAGCAAAAAGAAGGAAAAATGAACAGTATCTTACAGAGTAAGATAACAAAGTAGCTGAAAAAAATGTAAGTATATATTATTTATTTATTATCATTTTTTCTATTATATAAATTATAAACACTAATATAATTTTTTTACATTTCATTTCAGGATGAACTTCAGGAGCACGAGACACATGGCACATTTATTCCTGAGGGTAGGATGGATATCATAGGCACTACTTTGGGAAGGGTAGAACACCCCGACCATGTTAGAGTATATCAGGTGGGTGTTGGTATTTAGAATATTTTTTGTAAGAGAAATAAATCAAGAGACCCAAAAATAGAATCCCTAAAAGAAGAGCTGAAAGATATGAAACAATATATGGGTGACCAAATTCAAGCAGTATTGCAGAAGGCTTTGGTAGAACAAATGGAAAGATAGGCACAGTCTGCACAACCTTCACAGGTGTATTATTTTTTTATCATCATTTTTTTTTATTTTATAAATTATAAACACTAATATAACTTTTTCATTTTTTAGCCTTCCCAGCCTGCTCAATCGGACTACCATGCCCCATCTGCCTACCCCGCTCCGTATGAGTAGACTTCTCAGGTATATTATTTATTTATTTATAAATTTATCTATTTTATAAATTTTAATAACTAATATAACTTTTTCAATTTTCATCCTTGCCAGCCTCCTCCCCCTGAATACCCTACCGCATCTGCCTACCCTACCCTGTATGGGCAGCCTTCCCAGGTATATTATTTATTTTTTTATCAATTTTTCTATTTTATAAATTATAAAAATTAATATAACTTTTTCATTTTTCAGCCTTCCTAGACTTCTCACCTGGACTAACCTACCCTATATGCCTACCATGTCCTGTATGAGTAGCCTTCCCAGGTATATTATTTATCTTTCATCAATATTTCTATTTTATAAATAATAAACACAAATATAACTTTTTCATTTTTCAGCCTTCCCAGCTTGCTCACCTGGATTGACCAGCCCCATCTGCCTACCTTGCCCCGTATGAGCAGCCTTCCCAGGTATATTATTTATTTTTCATCAATTTTTATATTTTATAAATTACAAATACTAATATAAATTTTACAGTTTTCAGCCTTTCCAGCCTACTCACCCGGACTACCCTGCCCCATCTGCTTACATTGATTCTCCACCACCTCTCTCAGACCAAAACATTTATTGTGAGTTCTTTGATGAATATCCTCATATAAATATTGTTGCGTTAGGACTCGTGCATTTTTTAGAGGGATTCTGTACACCACCAAAATATGCAGATGGGTCAGGATAGATTATTTGTACTCGACATTATATATCCTAATGCTCTACTACCATTTCATACCGTTGATATCACCAGAGTTGGGGGATTATGTTGGTAATTTTCTACATTGGACAACT
The DNA here is from genome assembly GCA_963277665.1 of Viscum album. Taxonomy (NCBI): domain Eukaryota; kingdom Viridiplantae; phylum Streptophyta; class Magnoliopsida; order Santalales; family Viscaceae; genus Viscum; species Viscum album. Next base: position 405,353,887 of record OY728128.1, on the reverse strand, counting down.
AGTTTTTTTTTGATATATTTCACATGAGGTATGTGTTTTTTTAAATATTAATTAAAAATAATTAAATATTAATTATAATATTTGTTGACATTTAACTTATATAGGATTATCTGAAAGAAAAAGAAGCTGCACAAATGAAACAAAATGTTCAGGAATAATAGACTGTAGATACTTCATATATTTCTTATAGGATACAAAGAATAGCTCAATAATATTTTTAATTTGATTTTATATATGTGTTTTAGATGACAACTGATATATTCAGAATAGAATATCCATTCAGATTACTCAAAGAAGATATCAAGAATCTAGTAAATTTTTAAGAGCTCAGCCTGAATGGTGTGCAGTTGTTTACTATGTAAGTAATTTGACATTTGAATTTGTATTTATTTAATAAAATATTGTTTTAAATTGACTAACTATATTTTCTTTTTAAATTAGGTATCTACACATGATTATTTTACAAAATTAAGGTATAAACATTTTTGGTTATATAGATCCATAATACATTTCCATAGAAGTGAAATATTTGAATAATCCTAATAGAGTTGAATATATGTCTGATAGATTATCACATACGATGATTCAGTGATGTTTTCTACCATTTCTTGATAAGTAAGATCGGAAACATAATTATGAACTAAAGATCATTATAATGTCATTATTTGATCACTTTTTTATTGTAGGGGGAATTGGATGTTAGGCATATTGTACTGAAATGAATGCACCATATATTGGTTTTTCCCTTTATTAGGGAATGTTCGCAAAAAAATTTTACACCTTATTATAACAGTATGTTTTATTTGTTTTTTATAATCTCATTGTGTTTAATTCTCATTATTTCGATATGTACTATTAGTTTATATATTTGAAAATATAGTTCATGGAAAAAATTTAAAAAGGAATACAAGTCGATAAAGACACAAAATTAATAATATATGTGGAAGTATAGGTAATTAGATTTTATATTAGAATTTGTTCGGATTTTCTGTTATATATTAATTTTTATTAATAATTTAATGTATTATAACTATAGTTTCATCATCAAAAGGACATATTGAATTTGGTTTTTACACTCTGCGATTCATGTATGAGATAATCACAAATGGGGAAACTAATGACTTTGTTAAGGTTAGTTGTATTAATTTTTTTAGATTTTCATCCATATTATTTTATTTTTTTATCTCATATCATTCAATGTTATTATAGGCATTCAATGATTCATAGTCTTATTCCAAATATGATATGACCCATATTCAATCTACTTTTGTGAACTATTTGTTAAGTCTGATTAGTATTTGAGGTATGTATATTCTAATATTTATAAACAATATTACATAAAGGTTCAAAAAAATAACTCTTTTGATATATTAGGTGTTTGAAACTAATAATAATCATATTAATGATTAAACAATAACCAACAACTATCATGTCGTAAATATTAGGTACACATATTTTAAATCTACTTTATTTAGAAAGTGTAATATTATGAATTTCTTAATTTTTTTTGTAACTTTCAGTGTATGTTTTTTTGGTTTATTCTTGGTATATGAAAGAATAAATGATCAATGAAACATGTGTTGAGAGGCTATGTAATATAAAAGATGACATGAACCCATGTCATACCTACTACAGCTTCATGCCAAAAGGATAAAAAAGATATTATAAGTGACCAAGAACAATCAAAAAGTGCATTAAACATATTATATAGTACCCTTAAGGCATTGAGTATTGAGCAAGCCACAATGATGGTGAGTGAACATGTACTTGATATCCACATGGAATAAATATCTTGCATGGTACTTGGTATCCAAAATGAATTGAATTTGAGGTCTTGCCATAGGACTATCATAGGTACATCGTAATCATTATCTTGTGTTAGGTCAACCACCCTTGTATAATCATATCATGATGGTCCAATTGTTCCAACTACCAAATAATTATTCCCTATGTATGGTAATACATTAAACAATAAATATCATAAAAGGAAGTATAATATATGTCATCATGAGATATTTGTAGAAATATACATAAGAATATGATATTTATTTAATGTGGTAAAAATATAAATAAGATTTTTTAGGGAAAAACATCAAATATGGTCTCATGGGCTACACATGCACATTTTTTACCATATTAGAAAACATCTCTCAAGGCCATACACACACACACACAGAGACCATTGTACATAATATAAAAATCATGGACACATTGGAAACACAGATATTTCAATATATTCCAAATCCAAAAGAGGTCAAAAATAACATAACTTGCATAAAATGCACTTCAAGACCTCCAATGTATATGATCACCCCAAGTGGTAACTGATTGATGAGGTATCCTATTCAACTATTTTGTTAGATTATAACTCTAATAAAAATGTAATAGAAGATATTTATCTACTTCTTCCCTGATTATTTTTATCATATCACATATTTCTATAAAATTGGAAACATGGTAATTTTGGTATTAAATAACAAAACCCCTAAACATACATCCTAGTATACATCTATTATAAGACATGTACATACACTCAGCCATCATGGGTTATCAACACCCACATAAAAGGAAACAAATCACTAATTTGAAATGTGAAATGATGTTCTTCCAACGAGTATATTCATTAGCCATCTCATTCTCAGCCTATTTTATTTAATCTACCATTATAGTATAGTTTACCATCAAAACATCCCATTCAGCCTTAACCATAGATGTCGCATTGGATACAATGACATATTCTACCAACATTCAACATTATATTTCATTGAGTTCTCTCAAGTTCCTCTGTAATGCCTTTGTCTAATTTTTTATAAGATTTATTGATGCATTTATTTTTAACTGCAATCCATGTAAATTTATTAGTGACTCAAATTTATTGTCTTGGATATAAAATAATAGTTGAGCAGTGCAAGAACTAAAAATGCTGGAGTTGTGGGACTTGCAGTGGTTACAAACTTTTCAAAAGAATTCATTAATTTCATGTACGTGTATTTTAATTCTACTTTATAACACATATGTGTAGATAATTTTTTATTAACTAGATAAAATTATGTAAGATCTATATTTTTATTGAATGATAAACACTATTTTATTTTTGTGTATATTGTGTTTTTTACAGGGGTTTTGATTTTATTGGAATTGTAGTTTTTATGATTTGTCTAATTTTTTTTATCTTAAAATGTCAGTTATTTTAAAAACCGACACCAATATTATTTAAAAAAACGGGTTTTTGGAAACACTTTTCTATAAAACTAATGCTTAAAACTAGTTTACGATGTCGGTTTTATCCAAAAAATGACGCTGTAAACCTGAGCCTATTTGATTTTCAGAAACAGTTTTACCTAAAAATGATGCTGAAAATAAGTTATTGCCATCAGTTTATTTAATAATCCAATACTGAAACCCAAAATAATGATTTTCAAAGTTGGTTTTTAGATAACCTACATTGAAACTAATATTATTTACGTCTCCTTTATAGAATTTGGTTAAAAAATCATGTTGAAATGTGTTTTTGATCTATTTCCACAACCCTGAAAATCCTCCTACCTACCCTTATCCTCCATGGCATGCTCTTAATCCTTCAAAATATACCACACTCCTCCCTCTATATCAGATCCAAGAAAGTCATTATGGTCAGAGTCTTGGCAGTTTTATTTATACCAGAACTCATGGCCACACCACTCCCCTTTCTCCTCTCAATCCTCTTAATGCTCCTTTTACTCAACACGGTGTTGCACACGATCAATTTTAGATTAATGGGCACCTTTGGACCCTTTGTGGTGTTGTTGAATGTCTTCCACCCCTACTTCTTTATTCCTCAGTGGAAGATGGATCTGATGAGCCTTATCTAGGTTAACATTAGGGTTCTGTATCCCATCAACCAAGGACAAGATTCCCCTTTTATCACACATTAAAACATCCTAATAAAAACTCTCTTTTTCCACCTCTTTTAAACTTTCCCATGATCCATACTCCACAACGTATCCATTAAAGTGGTTTACACTAGAGTCCTTGTGGTGGTCTTCACATCAAGGCTATTAGAGTAACCTCTTGACTTTCTGATATTATCCACTATTCTCCCCACACTCTCGTACCTAAAAACCATCTTCCACAATTTTATCTATCAATTACTGGACACCTCGGGACAATCTATATCGATGTTCAACCTCCAACTATTGCTGTGAGGATGTGAATGGAGATGTCGACCACCCATGTGATCAATAACACTCTCTCCCTTCATTCTTTGTTTGTTTTTTATTGTGTCTGTCAGCTGATTGAAGAAAGTTTATTTTTAATAATAAGATATGTGCTAATGTTTTTCTTTTTTAATCATTAATTTTATGGGAACACATATCAACTTTCTTCATTAATGGGATAAAAATCCATAATCTATAGGATTTTAATAATAATTATTTTTATATATAAAAAATGTTAAAACTATATATTTTTTAGTGTAAAGGTGAAAAGCATAATTCCCTCTCTTATTGCAAAAACTCATAATCAAATAGAATAAACAATCAACTTAAAAAAAACTAATGAACCATTGATCTTACCATAAAAATGGCGATGAGCAATAAATTTATAAGTTTATTTATGTTTTATAAATTATATAATAATGATGATGATGATATTATTATTAATAACTGAAGATCATGATCATTGTTATTATTATTTGTATTATATATATATATTATGATATAAAATTTTCTGATATAACATATAAATGATTGATATTAACATTACATATGCAGCTTAGTGCTATATTTCCTATTGTTCTCAGAAAGGTATTGAGTTAGAGTCTCGCTGAGTATATCCCTGTATTGTATATTTCCTTCTTTTCATTGTAATGTACTCCCTTTCCCCATAGAAACTAAGGCATGAAGATTAAAATTTTAAAATATTATTGCCCTCATAATTTATAAAACTTCACAAAAATATTTAATTAGATATATAATAGATAATGTAGATAATTTCTTGCAAGTATTCTTGTTGACATTATTGATACTGTCACCACATCCACTATTAGTATTTTCACTATAATTTTAGTCAAGGACAGCCTTGAAGATGTATTTTCCCAAGACAAACCAAAAAAATATTGACCTTTTACATATTTATGTATAAGTTCAATATTAATGAAATGTGGTCCCAATTGCATTGTATCAACCATATATCAATGATTTGTAATGAAAAATTTGAAGATACCTAACACCACCATGGATTTAGGAATGGGATATTCCGAGTATTATTAGCACTAAGTAGAAAGGACTAAAAAAGGAGGGCCATTATCAGCGCTAAAAATGCGATGATAAAGTTGTACCCTTTATCAGTGTTTTTTAGCGCTGATAAAAGGTAGATTTATCAATTATATTTTTTGCACTGATAAAATTTTTTAATAAAAAATATTATTAATTTATATAATATTATAATTAATTTCATTAATTAATAAATATACTTATTATATTTATTATATTTATTAATATTAATTATATTTATTAAATTTATAATTATATATAAATACTTTATAAATTTATATGTATAATTATTATATATTAGGTGTTTGGGGGTATAATTACATTAAACACAGACACACATTTCACACTCAGAGGCCTGAAAGGCAGGTTATAGCACCCCCAAGGGATGTCCCACCAAACTAGCCGATTTATTACATAATATATTATTTGCTCGAAGGCCTAGTGGGCATGAAATTTTAAATTTCTTTATTTGTAATTTTAATTATAAATATATTTATATATATAAATAATTATAAAATTACAATAAAAACATCTATTATAATTTTATAAATCAATAAAAAAATAAAAAAATAAATAAATTTATAAATATATACAAATATTTATAAATATATTTACTTATATTTATAATTATAACTGTAAATATATATATATATATATATAATTATACAATTATAATAAGTATATTTATTATACTTATAATGTCATAAATATATATAATTAAATAAATATATTTATAAATATATACAAATATTTATAAATAAATACAAATATTAATTATTATAATTGTAAATAAATATAGATATATTTAAATAGTTATAAAATTATAATAAATATATTCATTATATATATATATATATTTATATATAAATATTTATGAATAAATACAAATAGTTATAAATATAATTCTAAATAAATATTGATATTTTTAAAAAAGTATAAAATTAAAATAAATATATTAATTATATATATTTATATAGAAATATTTATAAATAAATACAAATAGTTATAAGTATAATTATAAATAAAAATAGATATATGTAAGTAATTATAAAATTATAATACATATATTAATTATATGTATTTTTATAAAAATATTTATAAATAATTATAAAGAAATATAATTAAAATTATTAAAAAATATATAAATATATAAATATTTAAATTATAATAAAACTATAATATGTATATTTATTATATATATTTTTAAAATTATAAGTATATTTTTTATAAATATATAATTATATAATTATATATTTATTTATTTATAATTACAACTGCAAATAAATATATATTTATTATAATTTTTAATTATAAATAAATAAATAATTATTTATATTTATAAATATACATATATATATATATATAAAGAATTTTAAATTTATAAAAAATATATTTATTATTCTTATATAATGTTATATATAATCAAATAAATATATTTATAACTATATACAAATTTTGATAAATTAAAAAAATATTTATAATTATATTTACAAATAAATATAGCTATATTTAAATATTTATAAAAATAAAATAAGTATATTAATAATCTATATTAATAAAATTATAAATATAATAAATATATTTATTATAATTTTATAATTATTTAAATAAATAAATAAATATTTATAGTTATAATTATAAATAAAAATATTTTCATTTAAATAATTATAAAATTATAATATATATATATATATATATATATCTATAATGTTATAAATATATATAATTAATATATTTTTTATAATATTTCTTCTAATTTTATAATTATTTAAATGAAAATATATATTTTTAAGATTTTATATATATAAATATATTTCTTATAATTTTATAATTATTTAAATGAAAATATATAGTTATTTATAATTATAACTATAAAAAAATAATAAATATATATATTAAAATAATTATAAAATCATAACATATATGTTTACTATATTTATAATTTTTTTAATATATATAATTAACATATAATTTTATAAATATAACTAAATATATATTTATTTATAGTTATTATTATAAATAAATTAATATATATTTATTATACATTTAGTTTTATAAATATATATAAAAATACAAATAATTTATTATAATTATATCGTTACCAGTACTTTCTATTTTATCTATGATAAAACATACCTTTATCAGCAATTTTTAGCTAGAATTGATTAAAGGTTTACCCACTTTTATAAGTAAACCCTAATAGTCTCCTCCTCCTCTTGCTTGCCTCAAGCTCTCACGGAAGCTGAACCCTACTGAATCCTCCTCCTCCTCCTCCTCCACTTCCAAAAATACATCCTCTTCTGCCATGAAGCCCTCCTCCTTCGTGAACCTCACCTTCGCCCCCAAACCCCACCTTATGAACCTCACCTCTGCCACAGACATCACATCTACCGCATGTCGAACCCCACCTCTACCCTGGACCCCTCTTATGCTACAAACCCATATCCTCCACATACCCCACTTTCACCGCTGAACCTCACCTCTACTGTGAAGCCCTCCTCCTCCGCGAATCCACCTCCACCGTGAACCCCACCTCTACTGCGAACACCTTTGTGTCCTTCGCCACCCTCACCTTCTCCGACTCTGCCACCATCGGAGTAACAACATCAATATTCTAAGGTACACGTTTATAGTTTCTTCTTTTATAGTTTATGCATGTTTCATATAAATGATTATGTCACCTTGGGGTGCCATAGTTTTTTAATAAAATTTCAAATCAATCATTTAGAATATGTGTGGACTATTAGAGGTTATACTAAGTGATAGAAATGATATTATATCCACTTATATGCATTGATGGGATATTTGATTAACATAGAGGTGCTAATGTGTTCTATAAGATCGATTTGATATCAATTTATCATCAGTTTATGGTCAGGTATTTTGATATATCACATAATATATTTTGAAGTACGTATGTATTGTATGGGTATCTAGAAAATCCATTTAGTTTGAAGCATACAATGTTAGTGTTCATGGATGAGATGAATTGGTTCTTCCATCCATATTAAGATAATTTTTTATCCATATTTCTCAATCATATCATCATGTATTCTCAGTTGAGGGAGGAAGACTCTTGATATCTAGAGATCATTTTGGGAAAACTTAGGGAGAGTCAACTATATTCCATGATCTCAAAGTGTATGTTTTGAATTGATAATGTACACTTCCCGGGGATAATGATATTTGTGGATAGCGTATTTTTAGATCCTGAGAAGTTCAATGTTATAGTTTATTTAGAGAGGCCAAAGAATGTTTCTAAGTTCCAAATATTTTTTTGAATTTCCAGTTATTACCAGAGGGTCAACTGGGATTCTTCCCAATTAGAAGCACTAATAAGGCCTTAATGAAGAATGTGTTATGGTTCCTTTACTTATATGATCAAGAGTTATCTTTCTATGATCATAATAGGAGATTTATAAAAACACAAATCATAACCATAAATGAGCTGGGTAATGAGTATGGATTATATTGTGATGTAACATAAGTCCGGATTTGATTAGTTCCAATCCATAAAGGTCATGTAGTTGCTTATGGGTCCAGACAGTTATGGAAAAAAATAGAAACTTCCCAAATCCTTACCATGATTTGGAAATAGATATTCTTTCCCAGAGGTGTTTTTAGTATTATCTTTAGGGTGATATATTTTTGGAATACCCTAAAAAATTCTTTGAAAAATATTTAATCACAAAGTGAAATGAACCATTAATAGTAGAGATGGTTTGAGTACCTATATTACATTAACATTTACATAATGTATACCCTCAAGAATGGGAAAATTTTCACTAATGTACCGTATTTTGAGGATCAAGATTAGCTATTACATGATTCAAGTATCAAGTGGAAGATGGTTTCCCACTTTGAAGAGATGTGACATTATGTTCAAAATTATAAAGGCCAAGTGATAGCTATGTCTTTATCTATCACTTATTCACTCCTTAGTTATATTATAGCGTAAACTATAGGATTCATACTATTTATTCATGAGAATAATGATAAACATTTTATATATATATATTTCATAAATTTTTGTTTATTTTTTATTTATGTATCTTTTATAATGTTCCTATATTGGGATTTATGTATTTGTGAAAAATACCTAAATGGATCTTTTAAAATGATTCAAGTGTTCTGAAATGTTTCTTAAAAAATTTTTTTGTTCAACAAACCATTTTTTGGTTTTAAATTTCATTAAAATTATTTAACCACTTGGCATGGACTTAGGTTTCATGAAAAGTGTTTGTCTGCTCACCCAATCGACTTTTATAAAGGGATATGAATGTTTTGAAAGCTTATTTATTGCTGGTATTATTTTAAAAAGGATGTATTATTTAAAGGAGGAATTCATGTAAATGGTTAGTTTTTTTAATGGGATTTCATGTGTGATTTTGTAAATAGTTTTAAAAGGAATTTTGTGTTAGCTTCTAAGGGGAAGAGTCCTAGGAAACAAAATTCAACAATAAATATCATTCAAATGTTGAGTTACCCTTATTTGAAAGGACCATTTTGTTTATTTATTTTGTTAAATATTAATATTATTTAATCAAATATGATGGATATGAATAAATAATGGATCTATTATAATTGTCTAATAAAAGAGTATGAAGATATATTGAAAGAGTTTATCATGTTTTCAAATGATCCTTCATACAACCCTTATAAGATACTTTGTCTATGTTTACGCTATTGTTATTTAAGAAAAGCTAGTCCAAATGAGTCACAGGAACACTTCATCTATCACAGAATAGATCAATGTTATAATTGTTTGAATAATCATTGGGAAAAGTTATTATAGTTAGTGGTTGGGATAACACTGGGTTTTATGGATCATCTGACATGATTACAAGTATGGAAAATGAAGAAGACCATATCGAGGATATGATTACAGATGTGAATGATGATGAAGCTAGTTTTAAGAAAATGATAGGGATAATTGAAGATGAACTTACTGATTTACCAAAATGGTTTGAGGAGTTAAAGAGTTGGTAAAAGACGCCCTTGGATGCTGGTTTCACTAAATATTCAGTATTACAAACTGTACTAAAGTAATATAATTTGAAAGAAGGTAATATATAGAGTGACACCAATTTTATGGAACTAATTTCTCTCTCGAATGACATGATACTAGAATATAATGAGATTCTGATCCAAACATATGACGCTGAAGGAATTCTACGCTCGATGGGTATGATCTTTGAAATAATACACACTTTCCGAAATGAATTTATACTGTTTTTTAAGGACCAAAAAATACTAATATTATTAAAAAAGTGTGACACTAATTGATACAAGAAAAACAGCCCTACAAAATTTGTATAGTACTTTCCAACCATTACAAAGATTAGGTAGTTATATAGAAGTGAGGAGAATGAAAGGCAATTAATTTGACACACAAATACAAGAAATAAATATTGGAAAATGCATCACCCAAGAGACTCTCCTGAGTGGAATAGAATTTATCATGAGTATCCCTAATTTGAAAATGATCCAAGAAAAATTTATCTTGCATTATCTAAAGATGAAGTTAATCCTTTTGGTTTTTAAAGAAGCACTCATAGTACATGTCTAGTTATGTTGGTAAATTATAATTCACCACCATGGTTATGCATGAAATGAAAATGCATCATGTTATATATGTTTATACGAGGACCAAAAAAATTGGGTAATAATATTGATGTTTATTTGGATCTATTGATCAAGGATTTGAAATTATTGTGGGATTCATTTGTTACATTGTGTGATGCCCACCTAAAAGAAGATTTAATGTTGAGAGACATGTTATACAAGAATATAAATGACTTTCATACTTATAGAAAATTTTCAAGATATTTAATTAAAGTAACTAAAGGTTGTCCTGTCTGTGAACAATTTACATTGCCCATTAGGTTGTAACATTTGTTGAAAATTGTTTTTCATTGACATCATAGATTAATAAAAAATGGCATAAGTACCAATCATGGACGTCATCATTCGATGGATGTTAAGAAGAAAGTACAACACTGTCTCCACTAATAGGTGATCAAATATTTTAGAAAGTAAAATATGTGGACAATTATTTTGGTAAACCATTTTTGAAAAACCATACAATAACCGGTTGGAAAATAAGATCATTTTTTTGAATTAGCATACTAGAATTGTCTATAATTCAGACATTTGTTTGATGTAATGCATGTTGAATAGAATGTATGTGACAGTTTCATCAACACATTGCTAATTTTACCCAACAAAACAAAGTATGGAATTAAGGCTAGGTTGGACATGGTTGACCTGGGATTATGAGAAGGCTTTGTGCTAGTAAAGGGTAAAAAATGAACATTTCTTTCTCCAAATACTTACAATATTTCCAGGAAATAGAGATATCAGTTTTTCAACTTATTTAATAAAGTTAAGGTTCCATATGGGTATTCATCGAATATGAATAACATCATGTTAATGATTTATTTAATGTTAAAGGTTCTAAAATCACATGGATGTCATGTTTTGATGCAAGATCTACTTCTTGTATCTTTACATTAAATTTTCCAAAGAATGTCCATTATAAATTAAAGAAGATCTATTTCTTCTTCAACGCTATATGAAACAATGTTATAGATCCAAATTTTTTTCCAACTATAGAACGAGAAACTCTCATCATATTATGTGAATTGAAAATGTTCTTCCAACCAACATTCATTGATATGATGGTTCAATTGATTGTTCACTAGGTGAGATATATTTAACTCTGTGTTCCTGTACACTATAGATGGATATACCCCATTGAATGGTATATGAAGATTTTAAATGGGTATGTTAACAATTAAAGTTTAATAGAGGGTTTTATTGTAGAGAGATATATTTTTTATGAATCTGTTGAATTCTCTACAGAATACCTATCCAGTGTGGAACACATTGGTCTATCAAAATCTTGTCACACTAAGTGGTTTGAGGGTGAAGGACTTTTTTCGAAGAGATGTTGTCAAAATAATTATTACAGATCAGGAGAAGGTTTTACCTTATGTTTTTTCAAAAAAGTTTTGGAGGTTTCCATATATGTTGAAACCCACAAAATAACTATTAGGAATTTGAATCCATCAATGGCTAAAAAATGGATATCAAATGAACATAATAAATAGTTTATAGATTAGTTTTAGGAACATATTATTAAAGAGACAAATGAAAATATGGATTCAATTTCAGGTTGACTTCGATGACTAGTTGGAGGACCAACTGTGTATGTATTGTATTATAATGTTTTAGTAATGAATGGTTATGCATTCTATAAAAATGAACATGATGAAGGCAGTACCATAAAAATAGTAGAGATACACTTATGGATGAAGTGATGCATGTTTCTTGTACTGAGGAAAACAATCAAATTTATGTAAATATTTCATACATTGGCATCATCAATAGAATATGGGAGATGGATTATACAACATTACAAGTGCCGATTTTTCAATGTAAGCAGGTTGATAATAGGAGTTCTGTTAAAATTGATGAATTGGGATTCATGCAAGTTGATTTTAGTAAGGAAGAGTATAAAGATGAATTTTTTCATAATGGAATCACATAAAGTACAAGTATTTTATTTTCCATATCCCACAAACCAAAAGGGGTCAATTTTTCTGTTATCGGCCAAATACACTAAAGGGTTAGATGAAAATTCAACTGAGGATGTCCCTTTCATTGGAATGTCAAAATCATTTCGCAGTGGCCCCAATGTAGACAATGTTTTTATGTCATAGGAAACCATAATAAAGGGATTTGTATAGTCGACATAGGGTTCAAATCCCTTAATCCTTTAAAAAATGGGAGTTCAATAATCAGGTTAATTTTCTTTTGTAATACACATTGTGTTACCTCATGTTATTATCACTACTACATTTATGTATTCTATATTAAATGTTAAACCAATTCTATAGATAATGACTTCTTCAGATATTGGTTCTCCTATTCCTGAGGAATAATAGCTCTCTCAACCCACACCCACAACTTAACTATGAACACTTGATATCCCAATAAGCATGGGATGTTTTTACTGGACAACATACACATGTGTATTTTCATAAATGTTGTTGCTAATAATATGTTCTTTGATAATATGAGAATTCATCGCTTTTATTGAAAATTTTTTCTTTATGAAATTGTAACTGAGTTCTGAAAATAAGGAACGAGTAGAAAAACCATCATACCCTTACCATAAAGAATGTATGGTGTACACATCACTTTAAAAAAATTGATACGTATTTTAAATCTACCATATTACTTTTATGTGACATGAAAAATCACCATAATTATATACATATATTTATATATAGATTGATGAATCCAAATCCAAAGCACCTTCCATCCCACGCCATGGGCTATGGAAGGATTCTCTTGTAAATAAAGACACAATACTAATAGATGAAAATACAAAAAATCTGGGAAACATGTTTAAGTATTAAATAATAATTTTTTTTCTTAAATCACTATTATATAACAATTATCACTTATTTTCCTTTACTTTCTATGTGACATAGTCATAAGAATCAAAAACACATATATTGGATGAACACATACTATCAGTGTCCTTGAAGTATCCAGAAAAGTTTGTCTTCATCAGAGGTATGAGTTTTGGGATGACACCCCAAATATATTTTGATAAAAAAACAAGAGGACGATCAATGTAAAGAAACTAAATAGATGAAAGAACGACTATCTAACCTTGAAGAACAATTCCCATATAAGAGAGAGAGACAATGACAACTTTTATGGGGGGATCAAAGATAAGAACCAACTCAAGAACAACTACCGCAAGTAGATGCTTCCCCACCTCTATCTGCTATGAGGGGAGCCATTACCCTCAATGAGATGTCTTAGATGAAGTAATAAATTTTCTGATAAATGTTTTTTTTCAAATGTGAATATAGAAGACACTAATACATTTCTTGTATTGATATTCTACACAGTGATAATGACTGTAATTTATATCTATCAACACCCACCCATCGCCATGTTGCGAGGGCTATAGTGTTCAATATCAAAAGCGATTAGTTACAAAACAAATCACTTCCAACAAGTCATGTGAGATTTTAGATTAACATATCCCATAATCCAAGCACTGAGATACCTATTCCAATTGATGAGGAATATATTCATAAGGCCAAACAAGATGTTCGAATATTCATTGTATGGCCATCCTATCTTGTAAAAAAACATGAAGATAAGGAGTTATTGATTTTCAAATTCTTATTCAAGGTAATCCTTTAAAAATTAATGATAAAATGTAATAAATGGTGATTATTGTTATAGATGAATAATGTGAAGGGGGTGAAATGAAATAATGACATAGAACCATATAAAGGATTGACCAACCGATCAAAAATATCTATCAAAAGCACCATTACCCCACCCAATCTATATCCATAGTTATTATAATTGAAGGATCATTTGGATACAATGTTAAAAGAGGGTAGTGTTCACACATGTAATTTTGAAGAAATTATGTATGGAGAGGAATAACAAGACTTCATTGGTCTTATGAATGTAAGTAAAATCCTCAACTATAATTGGCTAGGGTCCTCCGTTTTAAATGTATAAATGAGGTATGTTTTCATGATTTTATTTTTAAAACATGATATACAATATTAATTATGAGTAAATACATTTCATATTTTTTGCAGGTGTATATATGAAAAAAAAAATTTAAGAATTTTCCCATGAAAAAAACATTGGACTTGTTACTCCTCACATCACCTATACAGAACAACCAAAAATAAATAATAAAAACTAATGATATTTTGGCAGGTTTGGTCAAATCGTTTTTCTGAAAAATTTCAGATGAAAAAATCTATTGAATTCCAACGATGCTGGGGTTAAACTCTACAATTTAATCATATCAAATATATTTTCATTTCTTATATTAATTATTCTTTTGTCTGTTTTTAGGCAGCATTGGATGCTCATTATGAGAAATTTGGATACTCGAAATATTTTTTTACTGGATTCAATGCATGGATATCCAACAAAACATTGACACATAAGGGATTTTTAAAATTTTTAATACACTACCTCCAATGTTTTAGAACTAAAAATCAAGATATATATTTTATTTTATATTTTAATGAGGATTTTGTTATGATAATGAAATACATCAATATCATGAAAAACTAGGAATGATGTCAGGGGATACGCTTGAGGATGTAGACAAGTTCTACGACTAAAAATGTATCAGGGTATATATATTAATAATTTACTATCCAAACACATATCAAAACAAATTACATATTCTACTCAATGTGTCTATAGTTTCTGAAACAATCCAATGGAAAATATTGTGGTTATTATGTATTTAAATTTATAAGAGAGATCATATTTCATGAACAAACTAGCATCTCATAAGATGTAGTTTTGAACATAATGACTATTTTATTTAAAATATTTATTAATATATTGTGTATTTAAATTTTTCCAGTAATATTATTACTTTCTAAAAGACTCATATTCACAAGATTATATAGATGTTCTTTGACATGAATGGACAGTGTACCTGATAAAAGAATGTACAAAAGTAGCATGAAGATGTTACTTCCATTAAAGAAGTGGATTGTTTAATATTTATATTTAATTTACTTCTTTTTAGTATTACCCCAATAAAAATTGTTTTCTTACATAGGTGGATTCCTTTGTTTGAGTCAGGGGGTTGGTTCGAAACTAATCATTCCCATGAGATATTGGACACTAAGGCTACAACTCAAAATTCAATAAGACGGTAATGTTTTTTTTAATATTATGTTTTTCCTCATTAAAATATCTATTATCTACTGAATTAACATAATCTGGAACTCTATTTCAAAATGGATGATCCGTTAAAGGATTTTTCTTGATATGTCAATGGTTTACTTATTTTTAGTGTTACTCACCTAATAATTGTTTTCTTATACTAGTGGATTCCTTTGTTTGAGTTGGGGTGGATTGTCCGAAGCTGGTAATACTCGTGAGAGATTTGAATTTGAGAATACAATTGAGATAATGATAATAAGGAAATGCATCAAGAATGTATACAACCATAATAAAAAGGTGAATTACTACTACATATTTAATTATTTTTTTCAAAATTTTATCTACTATTGAATGTTATTTTTCTTACCTGTTTTATCTAACAACTATTTATTTTTTTCATAGGTCTTTAAAATTTTCATTGGTTTTATTTGTCAAGATACAAACACTACATAGAGTTGATGTTATTTGGTGAAAAAACATTTCTTGTTGAAATACAGAAGTGTTGAAGAAGCTCAGTTTCACATTAACTCTCTTGTATTTCAACATCGAGAATGATTTTTCTGCTAAGAACATCGATTCAATATGTAGTGTTGATATTTAAATAAATAAAGGCAGTGTAAATCATGATAAAATTGACAATTAATGTTTTTGAAGACATTAGGACATGTAGGAAACAAGTGAACCTAAATATGATGCACGACATGATAGGTATGGCTCCATGTTCTTCTTTCTATTTAAAAATGACATAAATTTTATTAAAAAAACAACTAACATACTCAAAACCAATAAAACCTATTCATGTGATTTTGATACATTAATATAATGATCCATATATAATTTATAATTAGTAGGAATCAACCTCACCTCAACATGATGCATAGTACAACCAATATAACTCTAAATGGGTCTTTTTATTTAAAATTTACCTTAATTTTACTAAAAAGAACTAGTGACATACTCAAAACTCAGACAAATCATTCATATTTATTTGATACTTCAATAAAATGATCCATGAGTAATTTGAGACATGTATGAATCAACTTCAACTCCATAAGATTCAATGTTTGGCTGGTATAACTCTAAGTGTTTATTTTTATTTAAAAATGTCATTAGTTTTAGTAAAAAGAAAAAATGACATACTAAAAACTGAGAAAAAACAGTCCAATTGTTTTGATAATTTAGGATAACGATCCATCAGTCATTTATGAAGAGTATGAATCAGCTACACATCAATATGGTGCACAATGTGGCCACTATAACTCAGAGCATCTATTTTTATTTAAAAATAACATTAATTTTAGTAAAAAGAACAAGAGACATACTAAAATCCCAGAAAAAATATTACGATTGTTTTGATACTTTATTAAAATAATCCATGAGTCATTATTGATGTGTATGAGTCAACTGAACCTCAATATGATGCACTATGTGACCCCTATGACTCTTAGTGTGTGTTTTTTTAGAAGTGACATTAATATAAATAAAAGAAAATGTGACATAATAAAAACTAAGGAAATTCATTCCAATTGTTTTGATACTTTAATATAATGATCCATGAGTCATTTTTGACATCTAGGAATCAATATGACCTCAATCTGACGCATGGTTGGAACGTCGTGACTAAAAGGGTCCATTATTAGATTAAAATTGATTTTTTAGTTCAAAATGTGTCACTCACTGAAAACCATGAAAACACATTTATATTGTATTGATAATTTAGGATAGTGATTAATAATTCATTTTGGACATATATGAAGTTGTCTCCCATCAAAATGACGTAAAATGCTACCGATATGACACAAAATGTGTGTTTTCAGTTTGAAATGACATTTTAGTAAAAAAAGTATACAAAGATACTAAAAATCATGAAAACACATTCATATTGTTTTCATACTTTAGGAAAATGATCTATATGTTAATTTTGATGTATATGAATTAACCAAAACACAATCCAATGCATGGTGGGACTGGTATGAATAAAAGTATACGTTTTGAGTTTAAAACAAATATTTTAGTTCAAAATGAGGTACTCGTGGAAAACCAAGAAAACATGCTTTGGATATATTGATAATTTAGGAAAGTGATTCATATTTCATTTTGACGTGTATGAATTAGTCTCATGTCAAAATGATGCATAATTCTTTTGGTTTCGGGTACAGCACATGCATGTGGTGGTGGGTGATATATTAAAACTTCTTTTAATAATCATTTCTAAAAACCAAGAGCACATATATTGAATGTCAAATTTATAATTAATATATTTATTATCTGTAAAAATAAATACATGGTCTTAGTAACTTTTTTCATGGATGATTATTGATCATCCAAAAAGGCCCTTCCAGATTGCCTTCATTGCACTAGTGAGGATCCAAGTGTTTGAATCCCTCTATCGATAATCAACATGTGCTTCGATGGTCTTTGAGCAATGCCACTCATTCTCTAGGTCCTAGAACAGAGAATTGAATGTACTGTGTTCTTCATTCTTGATCACTCGTTCTTTGGTCTTAATGAAATTATCCCATGGGTTTATCATTCCTGAGAGAAATAAAGGAAGAGTTTAGAGAGAATTCATTTTGTGGAAAAAATACTCTATTCCCAAACATGGAATTGGTTTCTAAGGAATTACACAACAGAAATAGGTTTCTATTTATAGAGATAGAATTTCAGAAACAAAATTTTATTGCATAAAAACATTTATATATAATTATAACCATTATTGAAATCCCATTTTACATAATAATAATAATAGTTTTATTATTTTGTGGTGTGCCAACATGTGAAAAATGGATATTTTATATATCGATACATAAATAATTATTCTATCAATGGACATAGTTTTGGTCCATTCAAACTCCTCTTGCATTAATTAAAGACCCGAATAAATATTTTATTCTCTTAAATAAATATTGTATTTAGAAACTACTAAATAAATATGTATTAAATATTCAATAAAAAAATAAATATATTTTATTCACAATATGGTGAATAAATATTTTCATAATTTATGTGATCCATATAACATAAATTAAATTATTTACCAGTCTTGAGGATATTATTTATTCCATTAATTAAATTCAAATATAATTTAATTGAGACCAGAAGAAATAGTTAGTGTTTGACCCTCTAGGATTCTTTCTTATTTTCATTAGGTGGGATTGCCTAAAGTACAACTTTACTATCTAGAAATGGGTCAAGGCACCCAAGAGAAATAATTTAAAGTCACAATGACCAAAACCACATAAAAAACTCACTGCGTAATATAATCCCTTTGTCACAATATCTCATCAAGAAAGTTGCATGATGATGTCGTAAACCTATATGATTGATACATTATTCTTTGACCAAATGAAATAATCTTGTTTTTACACCATGGCCATGAAATTTAGGATGACAGTTCTATTTCAATCAAAGGTATGAGATATCAACTTCCAAAAATATGGAAGGGAAAAATCCTTTAATGAATTATACATTAATAACATGTCATTCATGACACACCCAACTTATCCTACTTCCTGCTAACATATGCTATGATTTTGTGTCATAAAATATACATGCATGAGTCGTGACATACATTAATGATAATATTAATGTCCAAGTACCATTAAGAATGTTCGTAGATAGAAATATCCTATGACACCAAAACTTTCAGAATTCCTACTTGCGTGTCTATTCTCAAAATCTCCAATCTTAGATATTACCAAGTGTAAATTTCATGAGAAGAAGTATCATCTGCTTTTGAGTACTCATGCTAGATGGTCGATGTACTATGTGTCCCATTATAGTATGTTATCCAACGGAATAACTATATTACGAATATTGTTATATCATTTTAAGGTTATCATCATAGCGGGGAACTGCTATGACCTTATCAATGCGACTAATACTTTAGGACACTGTTACATTAGGTTCATGAATAATAATGAACAATATATAAGAATATGTTTAATTTAATATTATATACATCAAATATTCATGTAATCAAAGTAAAAATAGTATGTTCTAGGATGTCAACTCAAAAAACTCCCACTTGGACTAGAGACAACTACCTACAACATTCAGTTCATTAGACCTCACATGATAATAATGTTTCTGCTAATTTAAGGATTTAGTAAGGGGTCCACCACATTGTATTCTATGAATATACTACTCATGGAAACTTCACATCTTTTTGAAAAATCCCTCTGGAGTTGATACGTACAATGTATGTTATTCGTCCACTAAGGTGACCTTTTCTCTCTTATGGGAGCCACTGTTGCAGTATTATCACAATAGAGTATGATGGGATCTTTAATACTAGGTACCAGATAAAGCTCTTGGATGAAATTTTTCATTTAAACTACTTCTTTATCTACCTCAAGAAGCTGTAATATACTCAGAATCTGTTGTAGAATCTGTGACCACAGCCTACTTTGTGCTCCTCCAACTCACAACACCTCTATTCAAAGTGATGATGTATCATGTTTGTGACTTCATGTCATCTTGGTATGTCTAGAAACTGGAATATTCATATCTCACAATTACTAGTTCCTCATATCCTCCATAGTAATATATCCTCGTTACACCTCAGATACTTAAGGATAGTCTTGACTACCATCCAATGGTGGTCATCCAGATCATCTTGATAGCTACCTTCCACACTTAATGCACCGGTGAAATCTAGCCTAGTATATAACATAACATACATGATTAACCAAATCTTTTATGCTAATAGAATCCTTGAAATTATATTTCATTACTCATGGGTTTGAGGAATCATTTTCTTAGAAGGATGAATGCCATGTGATGCTGGAAACAATCCCCTCTTAGATTGTTCCATACTGAATCTCTTTAGTAACTTATCAACGTATTTAAATTGAATTAGGCCAAGAAACCTATTGGATCTATGATGACGGACCTTGATCCCAAGACTATATGATACCTCACCCTAGTTTTTCCTGGAAAAACATTTATTCAACCATGCCTTAACATACTTTAAGACTGGTATTTCCTTTCCAATAAGTAATATGTCATCAATATATACTATTAAGAAAATGACACCACTCCCACCAAACTGTTTGTAAACACATGGATCACATTAGTTCTTTATAAAACCAAATACATTTACGGATTCATCAAAATAAATGTTCCATGACCTGGAAGATTTCTTTAGTCCGTGAATGGATTTTTTCAACTTAACTATCTTATTGGAATCCTTTGGAGTAAGAAACCCTTTAGGTTGTTTCATGTAGACATCTTCATAAAGGTTCCTATTATAGAAGCCTATTTTTACATCCATTTTCCAAATCTAATAGTCATGGTAATCCATAATGGTATGTGGAATTATAATGGATTTCAACATTGCAACTAATAAAAAGGTTTAATCTTAGTCAATACCTTGAATCTATTTGAATACTTTTGCAACTAGTCACACCTTATAGGTAATAACATTTCCTTCAATGTCCATGTTCATCTTGAGTAACCATTTTCAAATAGTATGATTTACATCCACTAGAGGATCTACCAAAATCCAGACTTGGTTTTGGTATATAGAATTAATTTTAGAATTCATAGCCTCTTTCCACTTGGAAACATATGTGCCACTTACTTATTCTTTACAGGTTAGAAGGTCATTATTATCATCTATTAATGATTCACTATCCTTATTAACTAGAAAACCATATTGTTCTGGTTCTCTAACCTCTTTTGTACTCCTACAAATTTCTTATGTCTTTGGAATAATTTATTCTTCAATAGGAATTTGTGGAATCTGATCCTGCACCATCTCTTGTGTTCCATGAGCCTCGACTTCATTGAAGTTTATATCACTCCCACTATCTCTTTTGGATATTTTCTCCCTCTCAAGGAATATGGTTGGAATTTCCACTATAACACTTTTTTACAAGAGGTTGTATATGTAATATACCATTGTTTCCATGGGGTATCCTATAAATGTGCACTTTGTTCCTCGAGGTGGAAGTTTGTTACATGAAGAGGCCTTAACAAAAACTATTCTTCCCCATACATGTAAATTCAGTAACATGGTTTTTCTTCCACTCCAAAATTTGTATAGGATACCATTTATCAATTTAGATGGTACATAGTTTAGTATGTGCACCTCTATTTGTAATGCATATCCCCAAATGGATAATAGTATTCTCACATGACTCATCATTGAACTCACCATATCCAATAAGGTGTGGTTCCTTCATTCTCTTACACCATTCCACTAAGGCATGTAAGGAAGAGTGTTTGGGGATAGGTTCTTAAACTCCCATAAGTAATCAATGAAGTCTTGATTAATATATTCTACACCTTATTCTGAGCAGAGCTTCTTAATCTCCCTATGAAGCTATTTCTCATCCTAAATCTTGTATTCCTTGAATTTATCAAAATAATTAGACTTACAACTCATTAATTAAAACATTATATATCTACTAAAATAATTAGTAAATGTTATGACTTATGATTATCCACCCCTTTCTTTAATAGGAAATGGTCCCACACATCAGTATAAACTAATTCAAGAAGCTATTTATCCCTTTCACCATTCCCACTAAATGGGGCTTTGGTCATTTTTCCTTGTAAACATGAGTTTCATACACAAAGTAGTTTTATTTTGAATCAATCTAAATATCCATCTTGTTTTAATTTTCTCAAGAATTTTTCATTTACATGACCTAACCATAGATTCCAATGTTGGGTGTGGTATGATTCATGTGAAGTAATTTCATTATCTACTTCTATTACTTAGATCATATAATCCAAAACGTAAAGACCATTATTTAAATGTTCCATACCATAATAAATTCTATATTTATAAAAGAAGAAACATTTATTTCCAAATTTGAAAATGAATCCATATGTATCGAGTCTAGATATAGAAATAATGTTTTTGGTTACTGAAGGAAAATAATAACAAACCTTTAATAGCAAGACCATTCCAATTGGTAATGTGAGATGGTAGTCCCTGGTAGATACAACAACAATTTTAGCTCCATTGGTTTCTCATAGATCTACCTCCCCTTAGTCAATTTTTATGAATCTATTTGGTTCTAATATTTTACTACATATGTGAGCACCACAAGCTATATCTAATACACTGTTTATAGGAATAGATAAATTTAACTCGATAAAAAATGAACCTAAAGCATCCCCTTGCTTCATTAGCTAGGTACAATTTTTTTATGAAGTGGCCCTTCTTACCATATGCGAAGAAGATAACATCCTATTCCATTTCTTCCACTTTGATATTATTCTTCTTGTATGGGAGTGAATAATCATTGTCTATAAAGATATTTTTACCCTTTAAATTTGATCACCATATAGACAGAAGGTTCTCTATACTATATATATTTATCTACATGTAGAATTAAGATAAGAATATATATAAGAGACTTCTTAATTTTTTTAATATTAAAATTCACAACAAAACTGGAGAATATATGATGGAGTGATGCCAGAATGAGATTAGTGCCCAGTTCTTTGGGGATTTTATACCCTAGTACCTCTAAAAGAACAATGTATCCAATGAGCTTGAATACATGATCCCCAGCTAGGGAACCCTCTCCAATATTACTATGAAATATTGCATTGGAAATTGCAAACGTTTCTTGTCTAGGTCTCTCTTGGTAAAGACCGCAGAAGTTCTCAAGAATATTATACACATCCATGTTTTCGTGAGACTTTACGAGTTTAGTAGACATAGAAGAATGAATCAAAAATTTAATTTCAAACACATCATTCATATTTTTATCATATACTAGGAACTCTTAATCACTCACCTCTTGAGAATACAGATCAGACATTGAAGATTCTGGTACGTAAGATTTCGTTTCATGGCATAGAACAACCTGGAAGCATCTAAACCACTCATGGAAGTTACATTCGAGGATAAATTTTTCATTATCAAATATTGACTATAAGGATTGTGTGGATGATGAGAGTTTCATTTTATTATAAAATTAAACGAGTAGATTATTAGAACATTTCTTTATTACAAATTTTGTGAGAAATAAAAAATTAATTTATTTTATTAAATCTCCCACTATTTTATCAGTTCTAATAGCCCTCACCATTTGAAAATTAAATGTTTATTTTCTAGGAAATTCTAGTGGAATGGTTCCATATTCCCCTTGGCAAAACCCCAACAAGGGTTGGTCAAGCTATTTGAATGAATTTTGGTAGGAAATTCTTTTCCAACTATAAGCTTGTAGCTTCTTGATCCATTGAGTGGACTCCCAATTCAAGAAACCATGACATGGATTTTCTAAACACTTACTCAAAATCACACCAATTCTAGAAAGGGATACTTCTCTTGTGTAAAATGGTTATGTTAACCCGAAACATAAGAACTCACCTAATAAATGTAGGTGTCCCAACAAGGGTTGGTCGAACACATAGTTTTATTGAGTTTTGTTACTAATAAAGTAACATAAGGATTAGTTTGAATTAATATTAGAATGAGTGATTTTATTTTATTATGCATAATTTTTTTTATCTTATTTTAGCCTTTACATGTTTTTCAATATTTAAGTTGAATTTTTCTTAATTAAATAACTTTGTTGGGATAAAAAATTTATGCATAATCAATTTTATTTAAATTTTATCTTTTTCAAATTAATTCATTCGTTTATGTTATATTTTCCTTGAATCAATAAATACAATTCCAATGCATTAGAAAAATAATAATAAATAATTAAATGAACTAATCAGGAGATTATCTAATGGTTGATTAAATGAGTAGATATTAAATCAACCTATGACTTTGGGGAAATAACTCTGTATGCCAGACTTGTCATGAGAAAAAAAATTCCACATGTCCACCTATATATCACCGAGTTGGCATGTTAATGGTTCCATATTGATCCATCCCCATGCACCGTGGGATGCTCCATTATTTACAGTTATTTATTACTCACATGTAGGTGTGGGAAAAAAAGGATTGGTAAAATGAAATTACAAAAATACCCATGGACACATAGGTCCTACATGCTTCAATGGTCTCCGATAAATGCCACTCGTTCTCTAGGAACTATCATGTAGAATCAAATATCGTGTGTTGTTCTTTCTTGATCACTCATTTTTCGATCTTGAAGAAATTATCCCTTGGGTATGTTGTTCTTGAGAGGGATAGAGGAGGATGAATCGAGAGAGAATTAATTGTGTGAAAAAAATTCTATATTCCCAAACATGGAATTGGTTTTGAATTAATTAAACAATAGACGCATGCATCTATTTATAGAGCTGGGATTTCAGTTATAAAATTTTATTACATAAAAAATTTAAATATAATTATAACCATGAATTAAATCCCATGACACATAATAATAATACTAATCGTATTATTATTTTTTGGTGTGCTATCTTTTGGGAAATGGATAAATAATGTTTACCAACTCATAAATAATAGTTTTGTCATTGGGCATAGTTTTGGTCCGTTCGAACACCAATTCCATTTTTTGAATACCCAAATAAATATTTTATTCTCTTAAGTAAACTTTTTATTCACAAACTAGTAAATAAATAAGTATTAAATATTCAATAATATATATATATATTTTTTACTCACAATCTGGTGAATAAATCTTTATTTAATTTTTGTGATCAATATAACATGAACATAACTATTCCCTAGTCTTGAGAATAATATTTATTCCACTAATTAAACTCAAATAGAATTTAATTGATACCACTAAAAACACTATGTGTGGGACCCTCTATGATTATTTCTCATTGGAATTAGGTGGGATTTCCCAATGTTCATGATTATAATCTATAAATGGGTCAAAGAACCCAAGAGAATGATCATAAATTCATAATGATGACAACCACATATGAACACTCACTCTGTAATATAATCCCCTTTTCACAATATCTCGTCAAGATGGTTGCATGACATTGTCAAACACCTATATGCTCGATACATCATTCTTTGACTATCTAAAATAAATTCGTCATTACACCATGTCCATAGAATTTAGGGAGAACGTTCTATTTCAATCAAATGGTTGAGATATCAACTTCCATAAATATGGATGGAACAAATCCTTTAATTACATATCCATTAATAACATGTCATTCATGACACATCCAATGTACCATACTTCCTGAAAACATATGGTGTGGCTGTTTTCATCAGAAAATATAAGTGCACAAGTTGTGACACGAACAAATGAAAATATTAATTTCTAAGGACCATTACAAATGCTCAAATATAGTAATATACAATGACACCAAAACTTATAGAATTCCTACTGGCCTGTCTATTCTCATAATATTTCATCTTGGAGATATCCAAGTGCGAACTTCATAAGAAGAAGTCTCAAATACTTATGAGTACTCGCACCATACAATCTATATAATATGTTTCCAAAAATATTATATTATCCAAACACAAAGCTATATTATGAATATTTTTATAACACTTAAAGGTTACCATAATAGCAGGGAACTGCTCTGACTTTATCAATGTGACAAATAATCCAAGACATTATTACATTATGATCCTGCAGAATAATGAAAAATATGTAATAAGATATTAAATTTAATATTTAATACATCAAATGTTCATGTAATCAAAGTAAAAATAGTTGGTTGCAGAACAAAAACTCTAATAGATGTGACCAATATGACTCATAATGCATGTTTCTAATTTAAAATGACATTTTAGTAAAAAATCATAACTAACATAGTGAAAACTGAGATAAATATTTCATATTGTTTTGATACATTAGGAAAATGATACATCCATCATTTTTGATGTGTAACAATAATCCACACCTCAATATGATGCATAGTGTGGCTGGTATAACCCAAAGTGTCTATTTTTTACTTAAAATTGACATTAATTTTATTAAAAAGATTTTGTGACCTATGGAAAATCGAGAAAATGCATTAGGATTATTTTGATAATTTTTGTAAATGTTCTATGAGTCGTTTTTGACTTGTAAGAGTCATCCACACCTCAATATGATGAATGGTGTGATCGATATGACTCCAAGTGTGTCCATTCATTTACAATTGATATTAATTTAAATAAAAAAGACAATTTTCATACTGAAAAATGATCAAATGCATTGGGATTGTTTTGATAGTTTTGGAATGAGAACTATGATTCATTTTTGTCATATAAGAATCAACCGTAAATTAATCTGGAATGCGGTGTGATTAGTATAACTAAAAGTGACCATTATCTATTTAAAACTGATGTTTTAGTTCAAAATAAGTCACTCACTAAACCCCAAAAAAATATTCTATAATTGAATTGATAATTTAGGAAAGAGACTCACTATTCATTTGTGACATTTATGAAGTATTCTCATGTAAAATATAAGCACTATTCGACCGATATGGATCATATTTCATTTTTCTAATTTGGAATGACTTTTTTGTATGAAAACACAAATGACATATTGAAAACAAAGAAAACACATTCATGTTGTTTTGATACTTTAAGAAAATGATACATGAGTCATTTTTTACATGTTGGATTGAACCAAACCTCAATAAAACCCATGGTGTGACCATTATGACTCCAAGTTCATGTTTTTATTTAAAATTGACATTAATTTAAGTCAAAACAACATTTGACATTCCAAAAACTGATCAAACACATTTACATTGTTTTGATATTTTAGGATACCAATAAATGAGTTGTTCTTGATTTGAAGGAGTCATAAACACCTGAATTTGATGCACAGTCTAACTGGTATGACTAAAAGTCTCCATTATTAGTGTAAAATTGACATTTTGGTTCAAAACGTGTCGCTCACTAAAAATCAATAAAACACACTTATATTGTCATAATATATTATGAAAATGTAAATAAGTCATTTTTATGAGTATGAAGATGTATCAAATCATACCAACACACAATATTTCTGGTATGACTCACAATGCGTGTTTTTAGTTTGAAATGACATTTTAGTAAGAAACACATCTGGAATACTGGAAACCAAGAAAACACCTTCGGATTGTATTGATACTTTAGAAAAATTATCTATAAATAATTTGTGACATGTAGGAATAAAAAAAACCTCAATAGGATGTATGGAGTGGCTGATATAACTTAAAGTGTCTCTTTTTATTTATAATTGACATTAATTTAAGTAAAAATAAATGTGACTGAAAAAAATAAAACAAATTCATATTGTTTTGATACTTTAGTAAAATTATCTATAAGTCATTTGTGATGTTTATGAATTAACTTCACCTCAATAGAATGCACTGCGTGGCTGGTATTACTCAAAGTGTGTCTTTTTATTGAAAATGGACATTAAATTATGTAAAAAAAAGAAGTGGCATACTTAAAAACAATAAAACACATTCATATTATTTTGATACATTAAGAAGATGATCCACAAGTCATTTCTGATGTGCAGAAATCAAACCCACGTCAATCCAATGCAAAATGTGACCGATATGACTAAACGTATCTATTATGAGTTTAAAATTGACATTTAAGTTCAAAACATGTCACTCACTTCAATCCAAGAAAAAATTCTCTGATTATATTGATAAATTACGAAACCTATTCATATGTCATTTGTGACATGTATGAATTAATCTCACATCAAACTGATGCACGATGCGGCCAATATGATTCATAATGCATGATTCTAGTTTGAAAAGACATTTTAGTAAAAAAACACACTGGAAATACTGAAAACTGAGCAAACACCTTGAGATATTTTTAATAGTTTAGGACAATTATCCATCACTCATTTGTGACATGGATGAATCAACCTCACCATAATAGGACTCAATGTTTGACCAGTATTAATCCAAATGTGTCTTTTTTATTAAATAGTGACATTTTATTAATGTATTATTTCATATTAATGTTTAATATATTTATTTAGAGTATTAATAACATAATATTTGTTTTCATATATAGGTGGGATTTTTTTCTCGAGTTGGTATGAATTTTTTTTGGAAAATGATACAAAGGGAAAACATTTTTTAGAGGGAATCACATACATTAAAAGTTGAAACATTAATGTTTTTAACTGTTTGTTGGATAATTATAAATGTAATTATATAATACTTTATTTGAAATTTATATTGAAGCTTTTTTATATATACCGTGGGTGTATATTTTTGTATTCATGATTTAAATTAAATATATATTAAAGGTTTTTTCTACTTGGGTGTGTTTTTATATTAACATCACCTTACATGTAGCTTGGCCTTTATCAGTGCTATTTTGAGCAATGATAAAGGACTCCCTTTATCATCACTATTTTTGAGGGCGGATAAAGGACCCCTTTTATCAGCTCTATTTAGAAACACTTATTTTTAACATGGATAAATGATCCAATTTTTTAGGGATTTTCTAGCACTGATAAATGGAACCTCTCCTTTTTCATCAGTGTGATTAACTACGTTTTTTTAGCACAGTTAAAAGCCATTTTTTGTGTTGTTAAAGGGAATTAGTATACTGGTGTAATCCAATTGAATTTTATCATATTCCCCTATCTTGGTTTGATATAATAGTCATTTTTTGGAATTAAAAAACATGCATTAGAACTAATTGTTTTTACTCAATTTAATATTCAATTCATGTTATGCATCATTTTCTAGGAAAATGAAACAATAAATATAAATCAAAAAAAAACTTTTAATACATAAAATTAAAAAAATAAAACTAAATTTTCACCATCTAAATCCAATATTATAAACAAAAATATCCTAAATAAAAATAACTTTTAATAAAATAATAAAATCTAAAGCTGGGTTTAGTATTGAAAAACACTTCCTATTTTCTTTTTTTATTAATAAGTGATTAATTTGTTTTTTATAATATTAAAATAATTCCAATGATGTATTTAGAAAATGAATTATAATTTTTTTTCTAGAAAACATTGTAAAATTTATGAAATCTAATCGGTTTAATAATAAAATTTTATAAATGTAAAAAAAATAAGTTTTTTTTAAAAATTGAACTATAGTATTATTAAAATATGAATGAAACAGTTTACCAGAAGAAGCCCAGGGTGAGGTGATGGTCTTCACAACTACATATGATTGGGGAGGGAGCCAATGAATAAGGGGAAAGGGAGAGGGAAGTCCCGATTGGGGTAGGGACATGAGGGATTGTTGTTATGATAGATGAGGAGATGATTAATAGGGTTTTGCCTACCTCTTTGAGAGAGAAAACACGTGGAGGGAGGAGGGTGGAAGGAATGAGTTTCTATAGTAGATGAGGAGATGCAGATTCTATTACTCAATAGTGGAAGGTGTGGAACACCGTGAACTGGTACATGAGTATTAAGTAGAGAATGAGAAATCCCATGATCGCTGCCCATAGCTGTGGTATGAAGAACACTGCCAGGACTCATAAAAACCACCATCATGGCTTTCTTTTAATGGGAGGATACATGAAGTTTTCCTACACTTGAATCTTGGAAGTGGGGTAGGAAATATACATTCCTCCTTCCTTCCAAACAGATCCTTGATGGTGTTTTGAGATCAAGTGTTGGTGGTGCTATTTATAGTGTCATTTTGGGGTGTTACAGTCATATTATAAAAACATAAAACCATAAATATTAATTTCCACTTGAATTCCATTTCATTTTATTTAATATACCCATTAAAATCCATATAAAAAATTGATTCAAATGAAAAA
The DNA here is from genome assembly GCA_963277665.1 of Viscum album. Taxonomy (NCBI): domain Eukaryota; kingdom Viridiplantae; phylum Streptophyta; class Magnoliopsida; order Santalales; family Viscaceae; genus Viscum; species Viscum album. The sequence goes on along the minus strand of OY728128.1, from coordinate 405,323,287 downwards.
AGAAAAAAGTAATGAAAAAAATGAAAATGTTTGTAAGAAAAACAATTTGGGAAAGAAACATTGATAGGAATAGGTAAAAAATATAAGAATTTTTTTTAAATGAATATATAGTATTCATTTATAATTATATATAAATGGGATAATCTAACTAATAAATATGTTTAGATATTTGGATAATTAAAATTATAGAATAAATTGTATTTATAAAAATGTTATATAGTTAATGTCTTTGCATGCTCCGTGTTCTTTCCTTCAATGTTTGATTCACCATTTAAATAATGTCATGAATTTAAAAAATAGTTTTTCCTATCGTAGTCCCCTGTGTCTATAGTAGTACTTGAAATTCCCACTGTATGAAATACCTATGAGTTTAATGGAAGGTTTTTAGAGTTTGGTGGCAATTTAAACCACCGATAAATGATGTTTGATTGTTTTTAATAGCATTACATATTTACAGGTTGAGTACCATTTTACAGTGGTTTTTTGCAATGGTTTTTTTATTTAATGGCACTTTAATAAAATATTACATATTTAGTTATGTTTTTTTAAATTTATTATTTATTATATATATATATATATATATCAACATAATATATATAAATATATATAAAAATTCATAAATAGATATAAATGTCTACAATTATATATTAACATAAATAAATTTTAAAAAATATATAATATATATATGCACATATAAATATAAATAATTGTATATAAATACAATGAAAAACCACATATATATATATATAATTATAAATAAATATTAATAAGTTTATATATATACACACACATATATATAATTAATGATAATTATATATATATATATACACATATATATAATCCCATATAATTAAACATAAATAGACACACATAAAGATATATATATATATATATTATGTGTTCTGGTTGCAATTACATTCAAACACACACATACACTATACACACTCAGGCTGGAAAGGCGGGTCATAGCCCCCCCAAGGGATTACTCACACATTCATCCAAATTTATTCATATATTAATGACTACAAACATTGGATGGCCCAGTGACCCTTCATTTTTTATGGACCAGAGGCCATGATTTCATCAACATGTCCATGGGTCTTCACCCCTAGCATGTATCATGTCTCATGTCCACCTGCCCACGTCATGCCTAAATCACTACCAAATATGTACAAGTATGAATCATAATTTAATAAGTAATAATCAATAGTTTGAAAATAATTATAAATTTAATATTTAAAATTTAAAATTTTAAAAAAATTAAATAACGATTCTTTATTATTTAAATAATGAAATAAATAATAATAAATACTTACTAAATAAAAAAATAGAAAATAGAAAATAATACATAATGAGTAACAATGACAAAAAAACAACAACAACAACAAAAAAAATAATATTATTAAATATTCAATAAACGGTATATAATTATAAATTAAAAAATTAATAATCATTAAAAAAAATAAAAAAACTTTAAAAATTTAAAATAGATTAAAATATACATCTTATTATTTAGAGGGGTTTAAAACCATTATGAAGTGATATATCACTAAATAAAAAACCATAAATAATTAGTTATAGTTTTATAAAACCACTCTTAAATAAATAAAAATTTAAAAATTTGTCATTGGTTTTGAAAACCACCATTAAATAAAATTCCACTTAAAACCATTTTTTTCAGTGTCTTTCCAGCATACTCACAACTATTTATGATCTCATACACATAAAAATATATCTTCTTTCAATAAACACTATATTTTTTTACCTAAACAAAATCCAAACACTTCTAATATGTCTTTTATGAAAATTAAGTGGTACCTTTTATCAGTAAAAAAATCACTGATAAGGGGGTACTTTTAACAGCAATAATTAAAATCACTGATAAACAAAATCATTATGATCACTTAAATAGAACAGATAATGGATAAATTTTATCAGTGATATTTTTATTGTTGATAAATACCTCCTTTATAAGTTGTATTCTTATCCATTATTACCTCTTTTATTTTTTTCACTGATAATGGATCCCTTCATATGTGTTTTTATTTGTGCTGATAAAAGGTTTAAATCATAAAAAACGATATAAATTATGAAAAATAACATTTGAATATATAAATATATTTTTATTGATATATATAAAATATATTTTCCAAAATATTATTTATATAATAATAAATATATATTTACATTTAACATATAATAAATTTTGTGAAAATGGTTTAAAAATATTTAAAAACTATTAATAATTATTAATTTTTAAATTATAATTAAGTAATAGTTATTTAATTCCAATTTTGTGTTAGAAAATGTAATGAAATAATTAATATCTTAAGATAATCTGAAAACATGACTTGAACTTCCAACATCAAATTTTTTTATCTAGGTGTCTGTATAGGCTCCATGAGATATAAAAATGAATCTTATGAATTGATCTACATTTTCAAGACCTAAGAGAACCCACACAAGTGTTTTTTCTAAGTAGAAAATCCCTAATGGCCTCCAAAATTGAGTTTTTAGTCGGGATACCAATATTTTTCAACATTCGATAGAATTTCTACTATATTTAAGAGAACATTCTTGTCCCTTTTCTTTGGAGTGTTAATTTATTCACAGGGATTAGTTTCACATATATATATTTTTTTCTTCAAATATTATCATTTTTTATATTTTATGTTTATTTATAATTAAATATATACATATATATTGTGGATAACATCTGATTTCCTAATTATTGATAAATCATTAGATCAAGGTGAAGGGGCCCTTCATGTTTTTGGATCTATTTTCAACAACATGTGTCTAGTGAAGTCTAAGATATCACCTTATGTTCTTTCCTTTATTGAAAATTAAGGTAATCCCATTTCCCATTTTCTTACCTCTTTGTGGGGTGGTAAGGCCCCTTTAACTTGTTTGGTTCTTTTCCTCTAAAGATGTGTAATGTTATTTTGGCTAATATTTTAATATAAGGAATACCTTTCCTTTCAATATATATATATATATACATAATTAGATATAAAAATATAATTTTATATATTATTATTTAATCACATGTATATATAAAATAACTTTTTAAATATTCAAATCATATGTAAATAAAAATTAATTATTAATATAATTTAAAATAAAAATTGATATTTTTTATTTACCATATACAAAAGAATTAATATATATATACCAACAAAAATGTATATATGTGTGTGAGTATGGATGCCCATATATTTTAAAAAAATTTATATATTTGATCATATTTATATATTAAATAACTTTTTAAATATATAAATGTTATGTAAATAAAAATTAATTATAAATTTTATTTTAAATAAAAATAAATCTATTTTATTTACCATATAAAAATGTATGAATATTTCTATACCTACAAAAAATGTATATATGTATGTGAGTATGGATGCCCAAATATTTAAAAAAATGTTAAAATTGAATCATATTTAAATATTAAATAAAATTTTAATTATTTATATTATATGTAAATAAAAATTAATTATAAATTTTATTTAAAATAAAAATATATCTATTTTATTTACCATATAAAAATATATAAATATGTCTATACATACAACAATGTATATATGTGTGTGAGTATAGATGCTTATATATTTTAAATTATTTTTTTAAATATAATCATATATTTTAATGATTTTTTATTGAATTTCCAAAATGTGGGAAATTTATAGTTGAAGAGATAATTTGGATAAAATGTGATGAAAATTTTAAATTTGAAAGTTTTATTTGGTTTAATAACGGTTTAAAATTGTATATATGTGTGAGTACGAATGCTCATATATTTTATATGAAAAAATATTAAAATTAAATAATACATTTTTATGCTCATATATATATGTTTAAAAACTTATAGGGTATAACTAAACACCAAATATAGGATTTAAAGGTGAGTGTGTGTAAAGTATTGTGGGAATAGATCCACCGATACTATGGCATTCTGAACAACAGACTACACATCAAACATAATAAGGAATCAGTCCCCGAGGTACATAAACGATGTGGGATGAAATTTTAATGGGTGTTATTCACACTTTAAAAAATGGAATCACTTCACTTTTTCTATGAATATCTTCACCTCAGACATTTCCACATCACCACTACCATGCTCAACACCACGAGACTATCACAACCAATCACCAGATTCCACTATAGTCACCGCTTCCCAGGATTAAAACATCAATATCCACCTTGGTATACCTTAATTGATCCATATATTTATTTTTGGGAATGATATGATAAAGAATATATCATGATTTATGGAAATGGAAACCATGACCATTTTTTCACTATTGTGAGTAAACTAACAGCCATGGACGGTGTGCTACCGTCAAGAGCTGCCACCGCCGACTTCCACTATCACCTCTGAACATTTAATCCCTACATAATGTGTTATAAGTCATGAAATTTATAGGATTATGGTATTTTCATCAGCTATTTCCATGCCATAGTTCTTTGTTATGGTAACACCAAGATATTTTGATAATTATTTCTTTTCAAATTAATAAAATCTTTTTAATATTTTTCAATTCAAGCAACATTGAAAATAGTTTATTTTACAATAAATTAATATTTTTGGATTATGTGAACTACATGAAATATAAATTTTAGATTTCTCTACATGGAACACCTTGTTTATCTTGCATTACATGAAAAAATTACTTTCCTCGATGGCTTATGTAACACTCTAGCCCGAGTATTACTAAAAAATAATATATTATTAAAATAATAATAATAATATATAACATACCCATTAAATTATCTTTTATAAATATTATTAACTAAATTATGTAAATATATGATTTTAATAGAATATAAAATAAATAAATTAGTTTCATGTTATTTAGAATTGAATATAAGAACCAATTGAATATAAAGGGAGTATTTTTATAGAAAATTATTATTATGCTTGCAGATTTGGTTTAATCATAATAAATTAAATTAATTAAAAATATTAAGTAATTTTAATGTAATATATATTTTTTATATCCTAATAAATATTTTTACAATCATATTATAGATTTTACGAGCATAATATAAGAATAAAAAAAATTTACACATAAAACATAATATTTTTATTAAAGTAGTTTTACAGCCTTTTAATGGGTTACCCATTTAAAATAAAAAATTTGTACATTTTTTAGATTAAATATGTCAAAATAGAATTCATCTTTAAAATTTAATAATAAAAATTAGTTTAGGATATTTTTTTGGTATTTTTATATTGGGCATCAATTTTTTAATGAATAGATAAAATTATTGGATTATAATTCGAAACAGATTTTTCATATAACTTATTTATAAAGATAAATTAAAATTTCAATTGGTTTAAAAGGTTTAATAGAGAATATTGTTTTCAATTAATCCAATTTAGGTCATTATTAATCAATTTCATTTTGAAATTGAATATAAAAACACATCAAACTTATGAAAATTTTTAATTTAAAAACCAGCATTGTCGACCCGACCGCAGGATTGAATTTAAATTAATTTATGTCACATGTGTGTTTGGAATTTGTAATAATTGATTCCATATTTGGAATAATAATAATTTATAATTTATAATAAGGTCAAATTAGTCTTTGATAGAAAATATTAGTGAAAGTAAATAAAATTAATTACATCGATTAAGGTAAAATTAAGATTAACCAATGACTAAACCTTAAATTTAAAACTCAAAAAGACATAGAAACTTTCCCAGGAGACATTTTATGGACATATTTCTACCCTATACTCCATTGTTTTCTACTTTTAACATTATTGGATCTAATTCAAATAATAAAATGTGGGTGAGGTTTCCCTTTTCTAAAATATTACATGAGTGCTACTCTCCTCTATTATAAAAGGCCTCCTCTCCCCCACATACTCACAACAATCATGCCACATTTTATTGACCAAAAGCTTTAAAAATATTTCCCAAAAATCCCAAAATTCCTAAATTAATCTTCCTTTTGTAAAAAATACTTCCTTGTAAGACCTTTGGTTCAAACCAAACAGAGTTACCTGATTAATAGGTAACACTTTCACTCAAACACCTTTCTTTTATTTTCTTTATCCACACCCTCAAACCTTGTTATTACATGGTTTTATAACAAAATATTATCCTAAATATTCTATTAAGTTTTTATTCTATGATTTTACCTACACTTACACACACAAACATCTAATGGAAAAAAACATATTGTTTTTGTGTATGGAGTACTACCACCTCACTAAACTATTATTGTTCAATTTTATTACCAAATATCATGGTGAAAATTATTATGGAAAATTTGTTTATATTTGTTATATGTATTATATTTATTATCTGTACAATATTATTTAATTCTTTAATGACATATAACTTTATACTTTTTATTTTGTGTCAATACGATAATTTCGTTTGAGGAAATGTGGATTAACACCCCCTCCAAGAGATGTGATTCATTTATACTATAAATGGAATGAATTAAGGATGTATTTATTTAATATATATGATACAATAAATATATTTAAATAATAATTATATATATGTGTGTGTGTGTGTGTTTGTTGGACTCCTTATGTGTTAATCATGTTATAATGATCAAAAATCTTATTACTGTTAATTAATCTGAATCTTCATTGCACATCTTGCTAATGCTCTTAAATCTAATTAATAACTACACATCATGTTTTAATGATAACAAATCTTATGGGTGTTAATTACTCTCTTTATTATTTACAAGTCTTATACATGATAACAAATCACAAATATATTATCAAGACATTATATTTATGATTCAAGATCTCTTACTCTCTAATGATTATCCTTAATCCATATTCTACATATTACTGTCTAAGTCCAAATACAGAAATCTGTCTAAGTATGGACTCACAGTGAAGGACTCACCATGACCCAGACACCGTGAAGGACTCACCGTGTCCCAGACACCGTGGAGGACTCACTGTGTCCCAGACACCGTGAAGGACTCACCGTGACCGAGACACCGTGAAGGACTCACCGTGACCCAGACACCGTGAAGGACTCACTGTGACCCAGACACCCTGAAGGACTCACCGTGACCCAAACACCGTGATCTATCAAACCGTGAAGCTCAAACTATGATGCTCAAACCATGAAGATCAAACTGTGAAGATGAAACGGTGAAGATCAAACCATGAAGATCAAACAGTGATGATCAAAACGTGAAGATAAAACCGTGAAGATAAAACCGTGAAGATCAAACCGTGATGATCATACCGTGAAGATCATACCGTGAAGAAGTCACCATTTACATAATCACTGTGACACTGTGTCTTATCTTTTTGTCAATATTTTTTAAATAATACTAACTGTCATATTTGATGTTTTTAATGCAATTAATGTTATTTAATGATAGTTGTTTGCATGTCATGAAACAATATCTCGTGCCTATGAAATGGGAATTATTCCTACTACCAGAACTCGTGGAATATAAAGATGTTCGAGATGCAGTACGAAGAGACAAGAACCAAAAAGTGACGAGGCATGGAAGTGTGAATATACAACGAGAATAACGTGCATTTTGCTGAACAAGAAGAAGAATCCTGAACAAGAAAGAGATTTCAAGACATAAAAAGAACTCCCATGAATGCAATCCAACACAATCGAGGAACACACGACGAATCAAGAGATCATTCTCACTCATGTAGAATACATGAAGATCTACGACACTCTGTTTTTCAACAGAAAAACCAGAGGACTCAGAAGCATTCCTGCTAAATCCAAAGAGTCCAGAGCTACATTGATAATCACTAGAGCTTTCTAAAATCTTATCTACTCTCTCTAAGTGATTTATTTAGTAACTTTCGAGCAGTGTGGTGTACTATGTATTTATTATAAACACACTGTCTCCTGCACTGAGCTGGAGGATATTAAAATCCTTACTCCAAATCTCTTAACTCTTTTTTACCCACGTCAAATGTTTAAGAGGTCCTTGAGTTGCTTGGTCTTTGTTTTGTTTCCCACTAATAATAGTGGTAGATGTCCCTGCATGGCCTGGACAATTTTGCAAAAATTTTTTAACCCTGATCCAGGGTGTGGATCAAATTTTATATAAATTTGAGAGGACTAAGTCTCAGCTTTAGAATGAACCTCTAGTTATATATTCTGTGCATCTTTAGATTATGTTTGAAGTATACTTTACATATATCTTATTTATTCTACTGCTATTACGATAAAATACAAAAATATTTTAATGCTACTTTGATAGTTAAATTAGCAAGTGTTTACACTTATTGTAAATCAATATGCTAGTTTCAAAAGCTATTTTGATCTTTTGATTAAACTAACTGAGACCTAATCAATCTTTGAGAAACTAAGTGAACATTTACAATCTGTATAAATTCACTACAGATTTACTTGTATTATACATTGGGAGATTTTAAATAAACAATATTTTAACACAAATTTTAATTGGAACTCAATTCACCCCACCTCTTGAGTATACACTCCAACCAAAATTTGGTATCAGAGGATTTGTTTTTGTTTAAGGATTTTTGAAATACTCTGTTTTTGAACTGTGATTCTAGTTGCATCTTTAAAGATCTTAAATTTCTGTTAGTTTTAAATTTTATCTATTTAAATTGTCTTTCTAAAATGTAGTTGTGGATAATATACTAGAGGGTTCTGCTACTAACATGCCACCATTCTTCAATGGTACAAACTATTCTCAGTGGAAACATAAAATGAGAATTCATTTACAAAGCATGGGTATTAATATATGGACTACTATAGAATCTCAATATAAAATTCCAGAAACTGAAAGAGCAACTTGGGATGAACCTACAAAGATTGCTTACAATAATAATTGTAAAGCTATGAATGCCCGATACTGTGCTTTAGGTGATGAAGAGTTTAACAGAATTTGTACTTGTAAAACTACTTTTGAAATTTGGGATACTTTGGGTGTTTATCGTGAAGGAACAACCAATGTTAAAGAAATAATATTAAATACTTATAATATTAAATATGATAATTTCAAAATGAAGACTGATGAACCTATTTCTGATATGTATCTCGGGTTTAATGAGATAGTCAATACAATGAATTCACTTTTTAATGATGTTCCAGAAAAGGAATAAATTATGAGAATCTTGAGTTGATTATTAGACCGATGGAGAGGCAACACTATTTCAATCAGAGAGTCATGGGACATTTCTGCTCTACCTATCAAATAACTCATTGGTAAGCTTATGATGAATGAGGAAGAACTCAAAGTGAATAATGAAGAAGAGGATGAACCAAAAAGAAAATCAGTGGCTTTCAATACTACTGCTTCAAAGAATAAGGACAAGAAGAAATTGGAAATACCTAATGATAGTTCAACTAGTGAAAATTCAGACTCTGACAGTGATGCTGAAATGGCTCAAATAGACAAAAGGTTGAAGAAATTTTATAGGAAGTAGAAATTCTTCAGAAAATAAAATTACAAAGGAAAGTATGACAATAAGGGACATTTGAAGAAGGATTGGAAAAAGCCAGATAAAAGTGATGAAGTTGTATTCTATGAATGCAAAAGAAAAGGACATATTAAAGCAGACTGTCCAAAGCTGAAATACAAGAAGAAGTATGATTACAAGGACAATAAGTACAAGAAATCTATGAAGGCTACTTGGAGCGCTTCTGAGGATTGCTCCAGTGAATATGAAGCATCTGTGACTGAAACCAGAAATAAGGAAAACATGTGTTTTATGACAAACACATCCGAGTTAATCTTAGATACTCCTGCTTTAAATTCTTATTATTCTGAAGATAATGCATAATCTGATTCTGATTCTGAGAACATGACCAGTGAAGAATTGTTTGAATATTCTAATATGTTGGAAGAGACATGCAATGATGATAAGGATAAATAAAAATCATTAAAGAAACAACATGCTCTCACCAATACTGTTAAAACTGAACATACAATTGAAAAAGAGAAAAATGCTCATCTTCTAAAGGAGAACATTGAAATCAAAATGTCTAATGAGAAAATTATAAAGGACTTAGAGAAGTTCACAAATGGAAAGGATACACTAACACAAATTCTAGGAAAGAATTTTTCACCAAAATACACTACTGGAATTGGCTATAAACCTGGACATAGACAGATTACTAAGAATAGATTTATTCTTAAATCTGGACAGAATACTGATATCTCTAGTTCTGGACATTCATATGCTTCAACTAGTTATATTCATAGTTATGGATATAATAAGATTTATCTTCCAAAGTATGTTGATACTACAAATTATATGAGACTCATAAGACAAATTTGGGTACCTAATGCTTTGATTGCTAACCTGTATGGACCCAAGAAGATATGAGTACCAAAATCATTTCCTATCTAAATCTATTTTGTATGGAACCTGCTTAAGGAGCTCTTGTAGAAAGACTTTGTACTTGGAAAGTGGATGTTCAAGAAATATGTCAGGATACTTCTCATTATTTAAATGCCTAGTCAGAATTGATGGAGATTTTGTCACCTTTGGTGATAATTCTAAAGGGAAAATCATCAGCTTAGGCCAGATTGGAAACACTGAATTATTATTAATTTACAAAGTTTTATTTATTGATGAACTTAAATATAATTTGTTAAGTATTTCTCAGTTATGTGATGATGGGTTTAATGTAAAATTAGAAAATTATTCTTACAATGTTTTTAATTCTAAAAATTATTTAGTATTTTCTGCTTTGCGAAATGAAAACGTTTATGTTGTTGATTTAAATTCTTTAGCCATGCAAAATGTTACTTGATTAAATTCGTTTCATAAAGAGTCTTGGTTATGGCATAAAAGATTAGGTCAATGTAATATACACTCACATAGAAAGATAACTAGGATGAACATAGTGAGAGACCTACCCAAACTTGTGTTTCCAAATGACAAAGTTTGTAATCCCTGTCAAAAGGGAACGCAACATAAGGTTTCTTGTAAATCAAAGAAAGAATTTTCAACTTCTCAACCTCTCGAGTTGGTTCACATGGATTTGTTAGGAACATATAGTGTTTCTATCTTAAATGGTAAGCACTATGTCTATTTTCTAGTAGATGACTTTTCTAGATATACTTGGGTATACTTCATAACTCCCAAAAGTGAAGCTTGTTCTTACTTTTTTAAATACTCCAAATCTGTAGAAAATATTAGTGGTCTTAAGATTAAAACTCTAATAAGTGACCATGGTCGTGAGTTTGAAAATCATGAATTTTAATCCTATTTCTCACACAATGGATATAGTCATAAATTTTAGGCCCCTAGGACACCTCAGTAGAATGGTTTAGTAGAAAGGCATAATAGAACTCTGCATGAAATTTTCAGAACCATGCTAAATGAGTATGACCTGCCTATTTACTTTTGGGCTGAAGCTGTGAATACAGCTTGTTATATTATTAATAGAGTCTTAATTAGACCTATTCTTAAGAAGACCCCTTATGAGTTGTGGAATAATAGAAAAACTAAAGTTAGTTACTTTAGAGTTTTTGGATGCAGAGATTTTATTCTCAATACAAAAGATAATCTTGATAAGTTTGCATCCAAGAGTGATGAAGGAATTTTCCTAGGTTACACTATTTATAGTAAAGCCTATAGAGTTTTCAATAAAAGAACTATGTGTGTGGATGAATATGTTCACATCATGTTTGATGAAACTGATCCACATGAGCCTAAAACCTCTATTGAAAATCTTGAAGAAGATTTATCTGTTTTGGACCATCATGAAAAATCAAATGAACCTGCTATAAAGACAAACAGCTCTGGAAATTTTCCAGAACCTGCTTCTGTTGATTCCCAACCTATTGATGAACCTGAAGTTTATAGTCCTACCTTTACTAGATCAACTACAATTCTAAATAATCTTCCTTTAGATACAGTTGTAGGAAATCTTGATAGAGGGACACAGACTAAATCATCTCTTAGAAATCAGGTTGAACATCAATCCTTCTTGTCACAGCTTGAACCTAAAACAATTTATGATTCTATTAATGATGAATTTTGGTTTATTTTTATGCAAGAAGAACTCACTCAATTTGAAAGGAATAAAGTTTTGAATCATGTTGAATGACCTAAGGACACTTTCACAACATGCACTAAATGGGTGTTTAGAAATAATGTAGATGAATCTGGAAACATAGTTAGAAATAATACTAGGCTAGTTGCACAAGGATATTGTCAAGAATAAGGTATTGACTATGAGGAGACTTTTGCTCCAGTGGCCAGATTAGAATCTATTAGGATTTTAATTGCTTATGCTGCACATCTAAATTTCAAACTATATCAAATTGATGTCAAGAGTGCATTTTTAGATGGATATATTGTTGAGGATGTTTTTGTTGAACAACCACCTGGATTTTCAAACCCTCATTTTCCAAATCATATTTTCAAACTACCAAAAGCATTATATGGTTTAAAGCAAGCTCCAAGAGCTTGGTATGATAGATTAAGTTCTTTTCTAATTTTTAATGGTTTTACAAAAGGAATAGCTGATCCTGATCTGTTTTTAAAACAAATTGATAAAGATGTTTTAGTTGTACAAATCTATGTAGATGATATTATTTTTGGATATTCAAAAACTACATTATGTACTTATTTTTCTAAACTGATGAGAAATAAATTTGAAATGAGTTTAATGAGTGAACATAAATTCTTTCTTGGTTTTCAAATAATTCAAAATGATGATGGAATTATTCTAGTGACACTACCATGTGTACCACTTGTAAGATGGATCTTGATGAAAATGGTAAATTTGTTGATCAAATCACTTATAGAGGAATGATTGGAAGTCTACTCTACCTGACTGCTAGTCGTCCTGATATTATGTGTAGTGTGTGTATGTGTGATCATTTTCAAGAAAACCCTAATGAGTCACATTTAAATGTTGTGAAGAGAATTTTCAAATACCTCAAGCATACTCCAAATTTAGGATTGTTCTATCCCAAAGGAAAATCATTTGAATTGGTTTGTTATTCTGATGCTTATTTTGATGGATGTAAGTTAGATAGAAAAAGAACCTCTGGAAGATGTCATCTTTTAGGAAAGTCACTAGTTTCATGGTGAAGTAAGAAACAAAATTCTGTTGCATTATCAAATGCAGAAGCTGAATATATAGCTTCTGGAAGTTATTGTGCACAAATTTTGTGGATGAAACACACATTACTAGACTATGGATATCAATTCATACATGTCTCAATAATTTGTGACAACTTAAGTTCTATTAATATTTCTAAGAATCATGTTTCTCATTCGAGGAAAAACATATTGATGTAAGAAATCACTTTTTGAGCGATCATTATGAAATAGGTGATATCACTTTGGAATTCATTGGTACTGAATATCAACTTGCTGATATATTCACTAAACCATTAAATTCTGAGAGATTAGACTACCTCATACATAATCTTGTTATGATTAATCATTAATAGATATATTACTGATCTTTATGTTTAATGCTTTACTGTATCTTACTTTACTTTTTCTAAGTTACTGTTTTATGCTAATGATCTATTAGCTCACGGTCTCACCGTGACTATACAGGATGGTCACTGTCTCACCGTGATGACTACAAACTGTCTCACTGTGATAACCAGTTTCCTATCTCACCATAATGCATACTCACAGCCTCACCGTGAAAATTATTTTTATTCATATTTTAACCCGTATCACAGTAATTTTTATTTCACCGCTATTTGATTTCCAGCATTTTTGTTTTTATGACGTTTGAGATTCCCAAATGATAAAACATATGGGTTTCATTTGATTCCTTACCCGAAATCACTCCTGAACCTTCTCTTCCCTCTTGCCCAAACCTTCAGTGAATTCCAAGGATAAAGCATCCATATTCACCCTCGTCTGAGATCTGCCACTCTAAGAAACAAAATAGGATACCGAGGATAGCTCCTGAAGGACCTCTAAACCCAAAACCGGTAAGAAATACAGTTGTACCAGAAAAAGAATTTTTCCGTGAATGGTTTCTGTCTAGAAGATCGTTAGTTTTGAATATTTTAAGAGAACATGGATGGCTTGAATGGTTCACTAGATAGAATAGACCGATTTACCCGAGGATGGTTTCATGATTTTATCAGTATGCGAAGTTCTCTTTTGAGTTTGGAGAAAGCTTTATGGTGACCAGTTGGATCGATTGTCATAAGTGATCTTTCTCTTCAATGCTATGGGCTGCATGCCTGAGAATTCCACATGAAAGAGTTTGTGAAGATTATCAAAGATACCCTCCTCCAACAACCGACATATTTGACCGAGAGAATGCATTTGAAAGTCTAACTCAGAATGGATCCATGCGAAGGGACATTGCTGCTGAATTAGATGGGGAGACTAGACTTCTGTTCAAGTTTGTTCAAAATTTGATTAGTCCAAGAAAATGAGATTTTGTTGTGATGAAGTATCAGGATGTGTTCCTGATCCACTTGTTGACAAATGGCCATAAGATCAACCTATGTAAGTATGTTATCAACTATTTCTGTGAGCTAATCAACATCACTTCAAAATCCACCTCCTTGTTTTACTCAAGGATGATTTCAGCTATGTTAGTTTCCAAAGGGATTGTTGGACCGAATGAAGAAATGTAAGAGGACTTGGATTTCTGCCTATCCATGCCTATCATAAGAAGGATAATGATTAGCTAGAACCCCTGGAAGAAGCAGTGGGTTGAGGATAATGATCATGTATATAAAAAGTTTAATCCTGTTGACTATCCAAGAAGGACTACAAATATATATGATCCTGGTTTGGAACCAGATGAAGTGTCTGAGTATTATGAAGAAGAAGAAGAATAAAAACAAGAAGAAGTAACAGCTGAAGTACCACCTAGAGAAGAACCTATAATATCTCCAATGGAAACAGTTCCGGTTGAAGAGGAAAGGGCTGTTGTCGCTGCTGTTATCCCTACTGAAATACCTCAAGGAGAAGAGGTTGTTGTTGAAAAAGAAAGGACTATGGATCCTTCAGTTGTTCATTATGAGGAAGAAGCTCATCCTAATGCTGCAAAGAAATTGGTTTTCCCTGATTCAGAACAGCAAGCAACTGTGGAGCCAGATTCGGTTGAAGATAATATTTCCGTTGAGATAGAAGCAAGTCAGGATGCTCAACCAGTGGAAGAATTAGTTCCTGGGTATATTCCATCTACTAAAGAGAGGATGTAAATTGTCTTTCAGCTGGCAAGGAAAGAGTTTTCTGAAGAGATTCAGGATTATCCTGTTGATCTTTTCCATGTTCCTGAACTTCAAGAATCTGGAAGGGAAGCACAAGTTGAGGGGGAGGAACCTCAAAACCTTGATACTATGGAAGATGGATCTTCTGAAGATTCTCAACCTTCTATCACTCTATCTGTGTACACACGGTATGAGTTCCCAGGATTTTATGATGTGAATGATTCACAGCAAGTGACTACAACTAGAATGGACATTTCTTATATTTTTCAACTGAAGTCTATAGATCATCCAGAACCAGAACCAGAGCCCCAACCTCAATCCAATTCAGAATCTGAGTCAGAAGATGATTCTAAACCTCAACTAGAACCTGAATCTCTACCTTTACCTGTACTCTTTCCTGAGCATCACTCCATTGTGACTATGGATGATCTGAAAGTTTTTGGAGAGACTTTGTTAGATGGAGTTGATAAAATTGTCTCTACTCAACCTTGTCCTGTAACTCAGTTAAGTCAAGAATATGCATCAATTCTCTTTGAGAATATTATCTTGAATATTCAACCAAGGATGTTCTGAGAAATTCAAGAAGTCAGAGTAGAGAATAAGATATTGAGTGATGATGTTGCAAATCTGAAAAATATGGTAGCATGTCTGCAAAATGAGTTTTCTTTGAGATCCGTGCGTGACCCTACTCCTGCCCCTGCACCTGTTGCTGCTTCTCCTGAGTCTTCTGATTTCCTCCTTACTAGTGATATTGTGTTTCATGTTCATCCATATCTACTATATTTTTATAAAAATATTGGAAAAATACACACCAAAATGATGGAACGCATGAGATATCTTTTGGAGAATCTGAATAAGCTTACAGATAAATACACTGGATGCCTGCAAAAAGTTATGAAACATCTCAGAGTTCTAACTGAAGCTGTCAAGGCTTCACCTGCTTCTGTTCAGACATCCACACCTTCTTTGGATGATTCTTTGCTGAGATCCATAATAAAGGAATAACTTCAGAATGCCTTTAGTGGCTTGGATTTATCTTCTTTGTCAGAAGTGGTTAAGAACAGTGATAGAGAATTGGACTTTGTTAGAATTCATTCTAAGATAGCCAATGATGCTCAACAAGAGATCACCAATAAAATAGATCTGTATCTCTCACAGATTTTCTCTAAATGTGATATGACAGATCACTTTAGATATCTTTTGGAAAATTTGAAAATCCATCTAGTGACTCATGATTTTAAAGCTCAAATTCAGAAACTTACAGAGTTCACCAGATTGTTGGAACGATTTTCAGAGAATAAGTATGACTTTGAAAAGGCTATGCAATACGGTGGTGAAACCATTACTGATTTCATCAATCTTTTGAACTCGTATCTTCATGTGCAGAGTACTGCTATAGTTGCTCCAGCTGCTGCACCCCTTAGACCTGGTCTACCCTCATTAGCCTCAACTACCATGACAGTTAGCCAAGCTCTTTCTCAGATTCGGCCAGTCATTCGTGACCAACCCCAACTTAGATCTTCTTCTACTCCTACCATGGCTACATCTTTGTTTGAAGGTCTACCATTACCCTCTTTGTCTACCACATCTATGCCTTCCTCTACTTCAGCACCAGCTCCTGCTGCTGCTAAAGGAAAATACAAGGTGGATCCCTAATAAGTCTGAGGAATGTTTTCTTTTTGATGGGATGTCATTTGCTGTTTCCTGTTTTTATTGTATTCTGAACCCTTTGTTTAATGCAAAATGCAGTGTTTCATTACATTTTCTGTAATTTATGATAATCCCAAAAGGGGGAGATATATAAAAAGGGGAGAAATAAAAATATAAAAATGGGAGGAAACCTATAATGTCTGTTCTATAATGATTTTTTCTATTCTAATATGGTAGTATCTTTTATGTTACATTTCATTTATACTCTGACTATATCTGATTTGTGATCATCAAAAAGGGGGATATTGTTGGACTCCTCATGTGTTAATCATGTTTTAATGAAAAAAAAATCCTATTACTATTTATTAATCTCAATCGTCATTGAACATCTTACTAATGGTCTTAAATCTCATTAATAACTACACATCATGTTTTAATGATAACAATTCTTATGGATGTTAATTACTCTCTTTATTATTTACAAGTCTTATGCATGATAACAAATCTCACATATATTATCAATCCTTTATATTTATGATTCAAGTTGTCTTACTCCCTAATGATTAACCTTAATCCATATTTTGCATGTTATTGTCTAAGTCCAAATACATAAATCTGTCTAAGTATGGACTCACCGTGAAGGCCACACCATGACCCAGACACCGTGAAGGACTCACCGTGACCAAGAAACTGTGAAGGAATCACCATGACCCAGAAACCGTGAAGGACTCACCGTGACCCAGACACCGTGAAGGACTCACCATGGCCAAGACACCGTGAAGGACTCACCATGACCCAGACACCGTGAGCTATCAAACCGTGAAGCTCAAACTGTGAAGCTCAAACTGTGAAGATCAAACCGTGAAGATCAAACCGTGAAGATCAAACTGTGAAGATCAAACCATGATGATCAAACCGTGAAGATCAAACTGTGAAGGTCAAACAGTGAAGACCATACCATGATGCTCATACCGTGGAGAAGTCACCATTTTCATAATCACCGTGTCACCATGTCTTAACTTTTTGTCAATATTATTTAAATAATACCAATGGTAATATTTGATGTTTTTAATGAAATTAATGTTATTTAATGATAGTTTTTTTCATTTCAGGAAACCATATCTCGTACCAATGAAAAGGGAATCATTTCTACTACTAGAAATCTTGGAATATAAGGAAGTTTGAGATGCAGTACGAAGAGACAAGAACAGAATAGTGACGAGGCATGCAAGTGTGAATATACAACGAGAATAACGTGCACTGTGTTGAAAAAGATGAACAATACTGAACAAGAAATAGATTGAAAGACATACAAAGAACTCCCATGAATGCAATCCAACACCAATGAGGAACACATGATGAATCAAGAGATCATTCTCACTCCTGCAGAATACAAGATGAACTACGACACTCTGTTTTTCAACAGAAAAACCAGAGAAGGACTCGGAAGCATTCCTACTAAATCCAATGAGTCTAGAGTTGCATTGATAATCACTAGAGATTTCTAAAATCTTATCTACCCTCTCTAATTGATTTATTTAGTATCTTTCAATCAGTTTGGTGTAATCAGTATTTCTTATACACACATTGTCTCCTGCAATGAACTGGAGGATATTAAAATCCTTTCTCCAAATCTCTTAACTCCTGTTTACCCATTTCAACTGTGGAAGAGGTCCTTGAGTGGCCTGGTCTTTGTTTTGTTTCCCACGAAGAACAGTGGTAGAGGTCCCTGCGTGGATTGGACAGTTTTTTAATGTATTGTTATCCCCGATCCGGGGTGTGGATAAAATTTTATATAAATTTGAGAGGACTAAGTCTCGGCTTGAGACTGAACCTCTTGTTATATTTTTTGTGCATCTTTAGCTTAAATTTAAAGTATACATTTAATATATCTTATTTATTCCACTGCTATTACTTTAAAATACAAAACTTTTTTAAATCTACATTGATAGTTAAATTAGAAAGTGTTTACAATTATTGTAAATTAGTAGGTTAGTTTCAAAAGTTTGTTTGATCTTCTGATTAAACTAACTGAGACCTAATAAATCTTTGAGAAACTAAGTTAACATTTACAATCTGTATAATTCACTACAGTTTAACTTGTTTTATAAATTGGGGGATTTTAAATAGACAATATTTTAACAGAAATTTTAATTGGATCTCAATTCACCCCCCTCTTGAGTATCCACTCCGACCAACAATATTTTAAATTATTTCATTTAACATGACAATTAAATCGAAATAGCATTCATGCATACATATAGATTGTTGTCTCCATGAATGGTGTATTATGATTCACACTTCTTTATTATATAGATTATTATAATAAAAATGTAATTAAAATTAAATATATTTATATTATATTTTAAATTCTTGAAATAATGATATAAATATAATGTAGAATGACATAACAAATTAAGACACATTTGGAAGACAAAGCAGATATTAACCGATGTGAAACCGTAACCTAGAATTGTGAACAAGAGTGTAATATAAGGCCATAATCAAACCATATATGGTATTAAAATTAATAATACGGTTCTTTCATATATGAATAATAAATTTATATTTATTATACAGGATGTTTTAATGAGTATGACGAGTGTCATGGTACAAGGTATGGTAATTTAATCTCACTATTTATTTCCATGAGATACATTCCTTACTCATCACTCACTTATTTTTTGTGGTGTATATAATGAAAATTAAAGTACTATATGCATAGTATACATAAATTTATGAGTATTTACATAACAATTTTATGATCTTTCTATCATGGGAGTTGTGTTTCAAAATTTACCAAATCGGTAAATTATTTTTTCCTCAATTTTCATTATTTGAGAAACATGCCATGATTTTATATGAGGTGTATAAATTTCACTTGAAATCTTATATCATGAATATAATTCTTTTCAGGATATTTTACACTCCATGAAATTTCATTTTCCTACATTGGGGAGTATGATTCAATGTCACTATGTGGTAAGAGTTTATTAAAACAATCTCACCGTTTATCAAGATTGTTTATGAACACATATTTATTGATGAAATATTATGATCCATATTTCATGAAATTTATGAATTTTATTCTTTGTTGGTTGGTCATTATGTCATCATGTATTAGTACAATTTTACAAACTTTGTTAAATAAGATAATTAATATTTTTATAAGAAAATATTTCCTTACCTCCCTCTTCGGTAAGAAATCCGTATTCTTTAAAAACCATGATTTCCAAAAAGGAATTAAAAGAATATTATACACATATAATTTGATAATTAAATGAATTGTTACCCATTTTTTCATTTACCAATGCTTTCAATGAAATCTTATTATCACATTCCAAACAATTCATTTTTCTAACTTTTTATAGTGTAGAAGGAATATTCTTTTTACATCGTATGACATGTTCATATTTACCCATCGCCATTTAATAGATGTTTTTTTTGCATGAGTAAAAGGTTAATTTATAATAATATTTCTTTAAGATAAATGGTTTTAAAATCAGTTTAAAGAATTATTTATTTACAATGTATTTTTCAAGGAACGTGTGTTTCAAAATCATTTCATGATTATTCTATAAGTTTTTAAAGACAAATGGTTTTAAAGATCCTCAACAAATTTTAAAAGGAATAAGGTCTTTAAAAAAGGTTTTTAATGCTTCCTTTATATGTTTTAATATTTATTTTCCTGAAAATTATTCTCAAAATGATTAATATTTTAAGAATAATTATTCAAATTAGAAATGATATTTTCCTCAAGATATGTTTTTAAATGATACTTAAAAATTATTTCCCATCCAAGATAACATCTGTTGGTCTTAATCATACCCTTATTGGGAAAATATTAAATGTTACCATTCATATTATTTCTATGAATGGATTATGTTTTGATGGAATAATGTTTATGAAAACTATTTCTCTTTCATGGGATACATTTTTTTTTGAAACCCTCTTGTTTTTATGGGTTATGTTTATGATGAAATAATTATGAAACTTATATATTTTTTCATATGTAATGATATGATTACATGTTTATGATATCCATTTAATTTCATTGGTTATCATATTACTATTTGTTATTTTTTTAGTATAAGTATGTATGATTTCATTATGAGAAGGGTGTGACCTATATCTCCCTCCAATGCTTTGGGAAAATATTTATTTCACACGAGATAGAAATGGATAGAATAAGGAGTGAATCATGTTAATTATTACAGTGATGGAATAATGAGTGAAACTGGATTAGTAATACATGGCATGATTGGGGGGGGTGAAGCCAATTCAATAAATGATTTTTTCGACTACTATGGTCTTGGAAGTGATGCCTTGGATACTGTGTAAATCATATTATATGATTATGTGTTTAGAAAAATTCAATGTTTTATTCCAATGTTATGATTTCTTGGATAATGTTCTTTATTTCTTTATGATTCATGTATTATGAACTATCAATCGTTATTCCATGATTTATGTTCATGATCTTTGATAGTCAATGTATGATCATCTAATGTTATGATCATGTTCTCCTAACCCAATGCTCATGTTTATGATTAGATGCCTACCTTTTTTACCCTTATTTATCATATGATCTCACCCCATATTATTTTTCATTTCATTGGTATAAAAAAAATTTTAAGTATGATTTTTCAAAGAAGGGTGATGGCCATGAAGAACCTATTGGGAGATAATGTATCTCACTGATAAACATCTTTTTATGTTTCCATTTTTCCAAATTTACTAAACTAATATGTTCTTTAGACATCTATTTGTATAATGTTTTAGGTATTCCAAAAAGTGATTTAATATTACTTTATATCAGGATTTGGTTGTTATTATTGGTATCAGAGAGAAGGTCTAGTTATACATTGGAAACAAGGATGAGAAAACCTTAGTGATAACTCTAAAGAAATGTATAAGATAAGTCTAAGGATAAGGAAAAGAATAGGAAAATTACCTAGAATTTTGGTAAAGGATATGGTGATTGGTTTCCATGAGATAAATACCTATCTAGATACTACAAGTGGATGTGGATCTGGCACAAATGTAAATAGGAGTAACAAATCTGACAAGATGTTTTGGGCATGACTCTGGGTAATCCAGTATATAAAAACGGGCCTTGCCTCACATATAGCTTGACACTCCCATGGTATATTTTCTAGAAATTCAAAAAATCTCCACAAACCATTTCAAAGTATTTGAATAAAATATGACTATGAATAACCTAGTGTAATGCTAATGTGTCATCGAATAAATTTTATGTGTCCTGATTTAGACATATTATAAGTAATTTATCAAGATTATGTGTTTTTCATCTATGATATGGGTTTCTCACCACATGATTTCTAGTTTTAGTTAATAGAGGAAACCAAAAGGAACTAGGTTAAATTGTGTCTGATGGAAAATATGGCATTTATGAGTAATGATATTGGATAATGACCAGATAGAATCATATTGTGATTATACCAAAACAACTATTGTGATATATGGTTAACAATGTGTTCTTCGGTGAAATTTCTAACACATTGCATAATAGAAATATTGAATTTTATAAATGTTCAAATTATAAGGGGCATAGAAGAAAGAATATTTAGATTCCTACATGTCAAGAATAAGGGAATAATAATCTTGAGGAATACCTCAAATGGAGGGGAATATGCTATCTCTGTGAAAAAAGGGTCATAGAGTGAAAATTTGTCATAGAGTTCCATGCATCATCTCTGGAGAACACATGAATTACCCAAATCAATTTCCATACATAAGAATCTACTTCTAAACCAAAGAAGGGCCTATTCTATTCCAACCACTAAAGAGGAAGGATTGGAGTATTTTTTTTGGATCCAAGAATTATGAATGGTGAATTATATAAGGACTATTTAGTTTATGTTTTTCAGTAAGGATTTTCAAGAATATGTTGAATAGTTATAATGAATAAGAAAATTTATTTAATTATAAGGTGATATTAATGGGAATCACAAGATTAAGGGAGAGATAACCCTTAATCTATTCCTAATGTTAAGATAATTATTTTTGGATAACTGAAACGTTTGATATAATTAATTTAATTGGATGGTACTAATTACCTTTGATCTAATTATTGATTAGATGAAAAATCAATATATGTCATCATGGATGAATTTTTCAACTTCTTGGAATTATGGAATATATCCAGTAACCTTTGGAATAATGATGCATTCATGTTTTCCAAATGTATTTATGGTAATTCAGGTCATTACCATGTTTCAATAGAATATATGATGAGGGTATTCAAATGATAAGAATGTGACAACCAAGAGCTATTTTATGATACATGTGTGAACAATGTTAAGATAATTTCATGAACTTATTTATGTTTTTTTAGACTTTTATCTTTATGAAGGGTTATAAGGTTATCTATTCATGAAAAATTTATATTAAATTTCAAATCAACTATTTAGGAATTAAAGTTATATTGATAACCCTAGTTGAAATTCTATTTAGTGATTAATCTTATTTCAAGGATGTCCATCAAACTTATCTTATGAATTATATTAGTGTGGTTTTTGAAAATTGAATCATGTATAGGTCATGGGTCTTGAACCCATTAATAAATGATGATAAGGGTTTCATTCTTACTATAGGTCTATGCGATGTTTTGGTTATTGTATTATTATTTTTAGTGAATAAATATTATTGATTAATATTTATTGTTACTTTTTTATGTTTATAGATTAAGTAATATTGATTTCTAAAAGAAAAATAGTTATACATTTCATTCTTTTAGGGTCCTTAAGATTCACAAAAAGTTTATTTATTCATCAAAGTTAATTTATGGACATTTATTCCTTGAGGTAATGGATTTATTACAAATTGATAAAAGCACAACCAAATAAGGAATTTTTTCCGTATATACTTGGTCAATAAAATACTTACTCAAAGTTATAAATATAATAAAAAATGTTATCCTAGTGCCTCCATTTTCAATGTATCAAATTGACCCTTAGTTCATCATAGACTTTCAACTCTGTGATTAGAAATTTCTCTTAACCTTGTTCTATACTATTGTCTATCAAATGATGATGGATATATTTCCCTTCCATGTCACTGTTTTCACTTTCCACCTATGTTATCCCATGTGGAAACCCTGTTATAGGTTACATTGGGTAACCGTTATGTTTCCAACATTCCATTTTAAAAATGATTTTTAGTATTCATTTTTACGTTGTGGGTTTATATGAAGCAAACATTCAGGTATGAAAATATTAATAAACTAGATGAAATTTGAGGGGTAAATTCATTTTATGTGGGGTCGAATGTAACACCAAAAGATTTTGTAATTTTTTTCAATTTATTATTTTATTTTTGATATTTATCATGTCACACAACAATGAAAATAGTTTATAATATATTAAATCACTATTTTTAGATTACATGCACTACAAAAAACATAAATTTTAGCTCTCTATTTAGGGAACACCGGGCTTAGCTTGCTTAAATGCAATAATTACTTTCTTCGATGTCTTTCATAACACACTAGATCGAGTGTTACAGAACAATAATATATTATAAAAAAATATAATAATATACAACCTAATCATTAGATTAGATTTTTTGAATATTTCTAAATAAATTATATAAATATATGAGTATAAAAAAATATAAAATAAATTAATTAGTTACATATTATTTAGAAATAAATATAAGAACCAATTAAATATAAATGGGGTAATTTTATAAAAAATTATTATTATGCTCACAAAGTTATTTTAATCCTAATAAATTAAATTATTTTAAATTAGTAAGTAATTATAATTTAATATATATGTTATATGTCCAAGAAAACATTTTGATAACCATCCAATAGATTTTATAAGAATAAGATAAGAATAAAACCAATTTAACACATAAAACCCAATATTTTTATTAAGGTAGTTTTACCGCCCTTTAATGGAGAACCAATTCTAAATCCAAATTTTGGAAGCACTATAGATTTAATATTTCAAAATAAACATCATATTTAAAGTTAATAATAAAAATTAGGATAAGATACATTTTTTGTATTTTTCTATAAGGTTTCATTTTTTATTTAATTGTTGAAAATAATAGATTTTAATTCAAAATTGTTTTTGCATATAATTTATTTATAAGGTTAAATTATATTTTAAATTTGTTTAAAATTTTAATTATATAATATTTTTATAAATAAATCAAATTTAGTTAATTTTAATCAATTTAGTTTTCTAATTGAACATAAAAACATATCATACCTTAGAACATTTTTACATTAAAAACCCGCATTGTCGTCCTGACTGCGGGATTCAATTTAAATTAATTTCCACCACTTATGTGTTTGGAATTTGGTAAAATGGATTCCATATTTGGAATATTTTTTTTTATAATTTATAATAATTTCAACTTAGTTTTCTACCTCAAAAATATTAGTGAATGTAATTAAAATTAAAAACATCAATTAAGGTAAAATTAAGATTAACTGAAGACTAAACCTTAAATTTAATACTCAAAACGATATAGAAACTTGTACAAGATCCATTGGATATAAATATTCTGACCCAATCCTTCATATTATATAATTTAAACCATTATTGGATCCTATTTCATTAAAAAAATAATGGGTGGGGTATCCATTTTCCATAATATTACAAGAGTGCCACTCCTCTAATATAAAATGCCTCCTCTCCTCCAACTTCCCCAAACCTCTCAAGACAGTTTGGCTTGACTGAAATCTTAAAAAATAGTTCCTTAAAAATAATCAATTCCTCCCTAAAAGCCTCATTTGTTCAGAAATCCTTCCATGGATTCCCTTTGTTGCAAAACCAAAAGGAGTTACCAGATTAAGGGGTAACACCATCTCTCAAACTCTTTTATTTTTATTTTTCTTTCTCCACTCCCCCAAAACTTCTTATTCCATGATTTTATAAAAAAATAGTATCCTTTATATAATTTTATGGTTATATGATATGTATTATACATACACGTAAAAACACTTACATATAATGGGTAACAATCATACTATTTACATGCATGGTGAACTACCTCCTCACTAAACAATGATTGTTAATTTTTCCATTACCACCTATAATAGTGGAAATTATGATGGAAACAGTCTATATATATATATATATAATATAATATATATTATTTATTTAATATTTTTTAATTATTTTACAAAACATAACTTTATACATTCCATTTTTTGTTAATTAGATAATGTTATTTGAGGATGTGCAGACTACCTCCCCCTCCAAGCGATGTGATTCATTGATACACAAATAGAATGTATTTAGAGAATATTTAGTGAATATATATTATATATATGATATAATAATTCTAATTTAATAATAATTATATATATAAATATACATATATATATGTCTTTTAATATCTTTATTTCAACATAACAATTATACAAAAATATCATTCTTGTGTTTGTATGACTTACTATCTCCATGAACGATGTATTCTATTTCATACTTCTATATTATATAGATTATTATAATATACATAAAATGGAAATAAAATATATTTAAATCATTGTTCACAATCTAGAAATCATGATATAAATATACGGACCAATGATATTAGAAATTAAGACACACGTGAAAAACAAAGTAGATATTACACAAAAGTAAAACCTTAACATAGAATAGTTAACAAGAAGGTAATATAAATATACAATAAAAACATATATGGTATTAAAATTAATAATATGTTTCTTTGAAAAAAATTTAATAGATTTATATTTACTATATAGAAGGTTTGAGTGATATTGATGAGATTCAAGTCAAAAGGTAAGTGAATTTCATCTCACTCTTTCTTCCCATGAGATGCATGCCTTATTAATCACTAAATTATTTTGTGTAGTGTATATAATACCTATAAATGTATTATATTCATATTGTAATTAAATATATCGGCATTTACATAACCATTTTTTGATCTTTTTTAATGGGGTTGGAGTTTTAAATGTTAACAAATCTATAAATTATTTTTTTCTCAATTTTACTTCATTGAGACACATTCCATGATTTTATATGAGGTGTATAAACAACCTTTAAAATGTAATTTCATGAATCTTATTATTATCATGATATTTTGTGCTCCATGTAATTTAAATTTCTTATATAGGGGTGATGATTCAAATTTACAATGTGGTAAGAGTTTATTGAAACAATCTCAATGTTTATTAGGACTGTTTATGATCACGTTAATGTTGATAAATTATTACAATCCATATTTCAAGAACACTCATGAATTTTATTCTCATATAGTTAGTCTTGAGGTCTTCAGGTATTAGTACCATTTTCCACTCCTTGGTACTTAAAATAATTAAGAAAATGTTTTTAATAAAATTTCACAATAACTCTCTCTTAAATCAGAAATCTGTATTCTTTCAAAACCATAATTTCCAAAAATGGATTCCAAGAATATTATAATAATCTCTCTTAGTCATGAAAATTAATTTTTACCCTTTATTTCTTTAACCAATGTTTTCAAAGGAATCTACTTGTCACTTTCTGAACAATTAATTTTTCTAACCTTTTACCATGAAAAAGGAATATTATTTTTACCACATATGGCATTTGCTGATTTACCCATTGTTATTTCATTGAAGTATCCTTTGCATATGTAAATGGTTAATTTATAAGAAAATGTTTTTGAGAGATACATTCAAAGAAATTATTTTCAAATCATTTTAAGGATTTCATTAAAAGTTTTCAACGTATTTATCAATGAAAGTTGTTTTTATAAGGTTTTCATGTTTCTTCTATATGTTTTTATGGAAATTTTTTTTTTCAAAAGGTTTTCAAGACACTATAAATGTTTTCTGAGGAAAAAGGATATAAATTTTTTTTTAATGATTCCTTTAAAAATGTTGAAGTTTGTTTTCATGAAAATTATTTTCCAAAGGTTTAACGTTTTAAGAAAAAATTTTCAAATGTGAGAGGACATTTTCCTCATGAAATGTTCTTAAATGATATTCCAAAATTATTTCCCATATAATATGAAGTCTGTTGGTGTTACTCATTACTTTATGGGAAAATGATTCAATGATACTATTAATATTATTTCAATGAATGGATTAGGTTTTGATGGAATGATGTTTATGAAACCTGTTTCTCTTTCTTCAGTTATATTCTTTTGAAACCAATTTCTTTTCATAGGTTATGTTTATGATTAAATGATTATGAAAACCATTTTCCACATGTTATGTTATGATTTCATTTTCATGATACATATTTCATTTCATGGGTTATTATATGATTGTTTATTATTTTGTAGAACATGTATGTATGATTTAATTATGAGATGGGTGGGACCTATATCTCAATCCAATTCATTAGGTAATGATTTATATGTCATGATATAAAAATGGATGGATTGAGGAGTGAACTCGGATTATTATTACTAGGATGGAATGAGGAGTTAACTCGGTTCAGTTATACATGGTTGGAATAAGGAGATAACTCGGTTCCATAAAATAATTTTTACACTACGATGGTCTTGGAAGCAATTCTATGGATACTATGGAAATCATATTATATACATACATGTTTTCCAAAATTCCATGTTTTATTACTATGTTATGATATCATGGCTCATGTTCTTTATTTCCTTATGATTCATGTGTTATGAAATATCATGCTATGTTCCATGATTCATATTTATGATATTTGATATGCAGGTTATGATCTTCTAATGTTATGATCATGTTCTCATACCTATATTCTCATTTTTATGCTTCAATGTATCCCTTGATTACCCTTAAATACCATCTAATCTCACCAATTTTTATGTTTCCTTCCCCAAGTTACAAATATTTTTACTAAGTATGATTTTCAAATAAACGTGATAGTCATGTAGAACCTATTGCTAGATAATGTAGCTCACATATATACCAGTGTTTATGTTTCCATTATTCCATAGCCACTAAACTAATATGTTCTTTGGTCTTTTGTTTGTATAATGTTTTAAGTATTCCGCAAAAGTGATTTAATGTTAATTTATGTTATGATTGGGTTGTTATAGTTACACCATCAATTGTGACCATCGATCCCTCTTAACATCACATGCAACATCTTGGGGTTCCACAGCACTACTTGATAAATCCATTCACTATTGATTCTTGTTACAAATTCATGCCTCTATTACCATGAGTCTCCATGGCCCAGTAACGTTAGATTCACTACCGAAAACATACACTAATGCCTTCTACCACTAGGTGTGACAATTATCTCATAATTCCAAGTATATATCTGATATCGCAGAACATTTCTTCCACCACCATTACTTTGAGCACCACCTATAAAGGTATAGGAATCCATGAATCGTCATTAGAGCTCATGATCCTCTAAAATACCACAATCTCCATCAAATGGGCTTGATCCAGCCACTGTGAAGGATAGATAATGATGATACAAGAAACCACCACTGAAATAACCATGGATAAATGATATGAGATTGAAATAGGTTGAATCCCATTTTGAATCCCATAGACGACATGAAAGGTTGAACAAGGAGATCAAATTATAAACAACCAATCCCTCTGTGAGGTTGTGATAGTGTCTTACATACATTCATTCAAAACATAATACATGGGTGTAACTCCAACCATGTTGAGTCATACTGATTCTATCAATTGAAAAATAATTAGAATTATTCTTGCCTCACAATGTGGTCTACTTTGGAAGCCCTTGATCGAAGAACACATTTAAAAGGAATGTTGTCTCATGTTGAAGCCCCAGTAGAGGAAAATGTTTGGTCAGGGAACCTCATCCACTGCACATGTGATCTAGTGTTTAAAAACAGAGTAAATCATGGGTCAAGAAAGATCAATATATGGACATAAGGTCCATGTATAATGATGAATCAAATTCCACATGGGTAATTGAATTATTCTTAAAAGAAGGATGAAGTCAAATTAAATCTAGATATGGTCGTGGGTGAAGATAAAGAAATATTTTAAAGTCAATGCAATTTTATCTGTATCATGGAAAAATTAACGATCATTTAAAGGATATATTTTCATGAAATTAAAAGAGGAAACATTAACCAAATTCAAAGAGAAAAAAAGTTTGTGAATGGAAGAGGATATTTTGAGATTCGACGACCAGATCAAGGAGGGATTTATGAATACAAATACAGTGGTACCATGAACATAATGAGGGATATAAAAATTCAATAATAAATTAGGATTCACCTATTGTTTTCTTTACAATTATATTTTTCATTTTTAATTCATTCTCATGAAACCTCATGTGCATATTCAAATAAAGTGTTCTCCCATTATTTTATCTCCCACCATCTCTCTCTTCTATTCTCCTCTGTGAACTCTTATAATCATGATAATGATTAAGTGGAATGAGGAATATATCTAGTGAGTAATTTAGGGTGGAAGTCAAGTCTATTATTTATATTTACTTTTGGACAATACAAGGCTGTTTTTCAATGGGAATGTAATCCATAATGCAGTCATCTAAAGATTCACTTGTTCTTCTACAGACATTCTACCTCAATTGAGGATGTGGATGTGTGATTTTCATAGAGATTATTGAATTCACTAAACATTATTTCTTGGGCTAGAAGAAGGTACTCACACATTTGGTGGAGTTTGTTCATTAAGTAGATATAAAATAAGATAATGAAGGTTCTCCATGGAAGAATCTCTTCGAAGAATTACCTTTCTTTTCTAACATCATTCATTTTGTTTTTCATGATGTCTACATGTTATTTTTAGTTTTTCATTATTTTATACTTCCCCCATATTTTAATTTTTTTCATAAAATAAAAAAATAAAGATAATAAGTTAACTAGGATTCAGTGAGTAATCGACTCCGAAGATCCTCAAATGAGACAACCCCAGACACCATTGTGCCACACTTAGAATATAATTGTAGATTTATTAATACCCTCTAATAGCTGTGTCAAGTAATAATAAAATAGATATATATTTATGTATATACATTAATATACGTAAAAAAATAAATATATATAAATATAAATATATATATATATATATAAAAGAATATATATTACAAAAGATACATACATATATATAATTATATATCAATGTATGACTATTAAAATAATTTATTTAGTTCCAATTGTGATTGTTGGTGTGTCTATATATATATATGTATATAAATATATATATCACCAAATATATATTAAAATAAATGTATAATCATATATGTAGACATGCACACACACATACCTACACAAATACACATGAATAAACACACACACACACATACACACACACACAAACATATATATGTATACACACTCACAAACATTAATGTATTTTCAGGAAATATTCATTTTATAAATACATTAAAAAAATATATATTGAAATATACATTTAGTTGTAGATATATAAAAATATAAAAAATATAAATATAATTATGAATATAATTTATATATATATTTATATATGTAAATATATTGATATATATGTAAATATATTGATATATATGTAAATATATAAACGTATTTTATGAATGTATTTAAACAAAATAATATAATTTTATATAATAGTAAAAAAATTTAAATAAATAGTTTTTTGAAACAAATATAATAAAATATGTAAAAATATATATACAAATGAATAGATATATCATAAAATACAGATGAAAAAAATATGGAGCAGTTATAATGGCCTTCGCACTGAAGGAGTGGATCTCAGGATTAAATATAGGTATGTGTGGATAATTAGGGATTGGGAGGAGTGTAGATAAATGGGGTCTTAAGAACTGATAAAAGGGGGAATGGGTGGAAATCAGAAATGAATAAGAGGCACATATTGGGGTGTAATCATTGAAAATGGGGGCTCGAGAGCCGATAAAAGGGGTGTTTGAGCATTGAAAGATGAAAATATTATTTATTAGTAATAAAAAAAGGGTTGATAAATAAACACTTTATTAACACTGAAAAAAGTGATGATAAAAGGATTCCTTTATCAACACTAGAAAAATCACTGATAAAAGTGTTCCTTTATCAGTGCATTGTTTAGCACATACAATGTGCACTTTTATTGGTACTTTTTAGCATAGATAAAGGTAACCACTTTTATCAACACTATGAAATTAAATTATGTTTTAGCATTGATAAAGATAATTTCAAGCATTGTTAAAATAAAATTATAAAGTAGTGAACTTTACACATATTAAGACAAAGAGGTTTTTTCTTAAATTTGAACAATGAAGGAAGATTGCTTTGTGTTATATTTTTTTTAAACATAAATCAATTGAAAATGTATACTAAATTTTATAAAGTGTCTAAAATATGTTTTCCAGATAGATAAATCTAGGATATTCAAAATATGATGGTATGATGAAGTAGATCAAATTGAGAAGATCAAATTGAGGATAGAACTAAATGTTTGTTCGAATGAATTCATTATTTTATTAAATATAATTTTTCAAGAAAAACTAAATTAGGTGATGTACTCTAGATATATTCCATATTATGAATAACAGTTTAGGGTTCCTTAGGAAGAGGTAATTGTTTATGTTTAGTAAATATTTGAGTTTTTCATCCAGAGATACCTAGATGATGAATGAGAATAGAAGGATCATAAAAAGGTTTCAGAGTGAGTTAACTAGAAATAGTGTAACACCCCTAGTTTTTAGTATATAACCCTTTCTTTATATTTATATGTATATAAATTATAAGGGTAATGTTTTGGAGAGTTTGGAGAGTTTTTTGAGATTTTTTATGGTTTTTATATAGGTGTATGGGTGGTGCATGGTTTGTAAAAACTATGAAACCCTTGTATAAAACCGTTGACAGTGAAAGAGTGGACAAATTGGAAGGACATGGCCTGCACATGATTTTCCCACATCATATAGATTCCTAGTAGAAACTATGTAGTGTGCTGAAAATATTGGATATTGTTCTTTGGCAAGGTCAACATGCAGTTTTTAAGCCATGCTATCCAACCGTTCAAGGTATTTCTTAAGACAGAAGCATGATCATGGTTAAAACATGACTTATCTAATAGTGTGACTAAACCATGCACGTGTCAAATTTAGAACCTTAAAAGGTATATCTAAATATTTTTAACCATTAACCCACTGACATTCCCCCCATTGTGGCCTTAACTCGGGATTTTGATCACTTAATGGATGGATAAAAACTCCCAAGTGATTTGGAATCGATCTGAATATTACCCTTAGTGGTTTGATTATGATTTTTCATAGGAATGATTCATTATTCATCATTTTTTATGCATTTTATTAGATCTAATTCACCCTTCACCTTATTTTCTTAGATCTACACCCATTATGGGTAGATCTATGGTTGTGGATGACAAATATGATTTTATTTTCTTGTGTTATTGATAGGGGAATATATCTAAGGTGGGTTCATGGATATTCAACCTGGTTTTGTGACATTTCCATGCCATTTATCATTTTCCCAAAATTATCAAGGTAGGTGGATTAAGTCTCGACTTTACTTTCTAGAATTTATTAGAGTAGTTTCAAATTGATTTATTAGAATGAAATTGATAGAGGAATCTGGGTGTAAACATGATATAAATCCATTAAAGTGATGATTTATGATTTTTGGTGGAATTGTGGAATTTTGATAAATTATTTTTCAAAGAGATTTGGTTTCCTGATTTTAAAATGGTGATTTTAAAATATTGATTTCCATGATTTTTTAAATGGATTTTAGGAAAATGGTTTTCAATAAAAGGGGTGATTTATTAAAATTATTTTGGAAAGGGGTTTTGGGGAATACATGGTGTGTCTGTTCATATTGCATTTACGAGGCTTGGTTGAAATATGACCTTGTGCTCGGTGCAAAAGGTGTAATGGAACATATGATATAATTACCTTTTGAAGACATTGTGGATCAGTGGGAAACCACTCATGAGTATGTAACTTTCATAATGATGCATGCATGGTTGGTGGTGTGGACTGAGAAATGGATTGGTTATCCCAAATGTAATTTTCGAAATGGTATTAAAGTATTGTTTGGTTACTCTCTTTGAAAATATATTTGGTTGGAAAACTAGTTGATATGTTACATGTGTATATTTAGCTATCAATTGTTTTAGAAATTATTTTATATAAATGTTTCCAACTCATCTATCCTAGTTGCGTGAGTAGAAAAGTCATTGGGGGAAAAATAATGAGTTTTAGTACTTAAACATGCTTTGGAACATTGGTGATTTTGTTGGTGTAACATATCAGGAAATGGGAAAAAGTAATGTATCTCACGTATTTAGCACTACTTTATGGTACTTGGTCTGTTTGATAAAGATGGATCATAGAACATGTGAAGCATAGAGTTTGTGGGATTCTTGGTGTTTTCTTAGTTTTTATCCTGCTATTTACTTTGACTTTTTAGTATTCTTTAGTGGTATTTGTTTGTAAAATGATTTTCATAAATAAATTGTTGAATTTACATTTCTTTATTATCATCAAAACATGTAGTGTTTTTTGGTTTCGATTGTTTGGTTAGTTTTTTAATTCTTAATTGATAAATCATCCTATAAATTTATTGAAACCCTTTGGCATATATTTCTAGACTTTAGTGTCTTGGGGATTTCTCTTAAGGCCTTTTAACACCTCACCTCCCTCTCAATATAGGGGGAGTAAGAGGGACCATACAAATGGTATCAATTTTGTTTGGTCCAAAAGACTATATGAAATAAATAGTACCAGCTGGTTCCTTTCCTTGATGAAATAATATTCATTAGTTTTCTTGGTTTTGGAATTTAATTCATTCTTGGCTATTCCTTAGGTTGGGATATTAGAAAGGAGAAGGTTTTCTAGGATGTGAAATATAGAGAATAAAAAGATGTAGCTATCCTTTTTATGCAGAACTTCAAGTTACCAGGGAGTTGGGTACATAATTGTTTTGGAGGTAGTTATAAGATTTTAGAAACTAATTAACATGGGTTTATCAAATTATATAAGCATGGAATTAATTATAGTCATGAATTTCTACTAATAATTTTTCAAAATTATTGATTTTTGAAAAAATTTGAATGTTTTTCCAAATGAAAGATTTTGAAAAAATAGTGGTTGTGTTATTTTGAAAATGGTTTGATTTTCGTAAACATGTAATGTTTTTTTTAAAAATGGTTTCACATGGAAATGAATGATTTAGAAAGAAATGTTTTGATAGTTGATATTATAAAATATGATATGCTAAGCCTTTAGTTTATAGATATTGAGACTTATAGAATTTGTTTTTCTAATAGAAATTGGAAACTGGTATACATCATAGAAACCAATGGGAAGAAGCTGTGAAGAATGTGGTTTCACTTGAACAATAGGTTAACCAACAACTAGTTCAGAGTATCATACCAGCATTTTAGGATGTGGACACAAGGAGCCATAGGGATGATCCAAGAAAACTGGATCATTCCATTGAATTCTAGAAATAGAATCCACCCATCTTTTTGGGTGATTCTAAAAAAAGAGTAAAATAATAGCTGAACATGATGAATCGTATCATTGATTTCATCAGCACACCAACATAGAAAAAAGTCAAGGTGGTGACATATATTCTCAAGGATGTTTCACACTAGTGGTGGTAACTAGTGGTGTAGGCTAAATTGGATCAAGGCCGTATTTTGAAGGATTTTGAAGACTTTTTTAACAGATATTTCTATCCTTACAAGATCAAGATCCATAGAATAAATGAATTATTTATCCTGAAGTATAAAAATATCTTTGACATAGATTATGAAGATAAATTAATGAATTTACTATGATTTTCACCTAATGTTGCTACTAGAATAGCCTTGAAGGCACATATATTTGAATTGGGGAAAAGGCAGGAGATTCACTCAATGATTTCCAGGATCTGAATTACTGAATATACATAGATGGTCAATAGAGTGATGGTGATTGAATGAGATATCTTATGATCTATTTTAAGAGGAAGCATATTGATACCCATGGGAACTGGGGGTAAATCTCATACTGAGAATAAGTATAAGAGAGACACCTACTTCTATGGTGTAAACATTAATCAAAATCAAACAGCAGGATCAACAAACCTTCCTCCAAAGACAAAGATCCAAGATGGATGCTTTCAAAATGGTTCCATTGAGCACATGAAGCAATAGTGTACAACACCACCAAGATAATTCCATGATTATAAAAATATTGTAAATCTTAAGGGCTATTATTACAGTGCTCCGAGGTCAGGTGATTGAGATACTTATTCGGTATAACAGGCATCATATTATTCAACATGGCGAGGGAAGAAATATAAAAATAATCAGCAGAGTAGAGATATTCTAGGTGATTGTAGGAATACCATGAATCCTTAGAATGGGAAATCTAAGAAAGGAAACAAGGAACGAAGTGTAGTAATAAAGAAATTATATGGATCTGAGCATGTGATTGTGGTATATTAGGCTGATAAATCTACATTGATAGGTATGATTATTTTGAATTCTTCCCTTATACAAGTGTTTTTTGATACTGGTGTATCAAATTTCTTCATTACATATCGTGCTGTTTATTTTTTCAGTTTAAAATTGTAGATTATGCCTTCATTGATAAAAATTCAAACTCTTCTTGGTCCAAGGGAATGTCAAACATTGTTTGAAGGGAAAGTTCCATATCTATTGAAGGAGTTGATCTGAAATGGTACTTCTAGGTATTGGATATGGATGTACATGATGTAATCTTGGGTATGGATTGGTTGAAAATGTTCAAGGCTCACACCGATTGTCATAATAGAATAGTTAGTTTTGTGATTGAGGATGGTGTTAGGAATCTCTGTATAGGGGAAGGGGTCGTAATGACAGAAGCAATGGTATTGTTTTCACAAGTAGTGGGAACAATATATTACTAGTTGGAGGTGTTGAATTTGGCAACTATGGAAGATATTGAGGATATATGTTTTCTAGAAGTCGTGGACCGATTTTCGGATGTGTTTACTAAAGGTTTTTTTGGGTTACCACCGGTAAGGGAAGTGGATTTTATGATTGATCTCCTCACGGGAACCAGACCTATCTCACTTCTATCGTGTCGGATGGAACCAATAGAGATAAGGGAGTAGAATTTGTAGTTGGATGAATAATAAAGCAAGGGTTTCATTCAAACAAGCACATCATCATGGGCAGCAATGGTCTTGTTCATAAATAAATTAGATATAACTCTTCAGCTATGAGTGGAATATCATTTTCTTAACCAAGTTATGATAATGAGTAGATATACACTTCAACACATTGATGATCAATTTCATTAATTGAGGGGAGCTCAATGGTTTTATAAAATTTAACTGTGATCAAGATATCACCTATTCAGTGTGTAGAAGGAGGATATTTTAAAAACAGTTTTCAAAAGTAGATATGGCCATTATTAATATGTGGTAATTCCTTTCAGTATTACAAATACACCTTTGGTATTTATGAAAATAATGAATATGATATTTTATAGATATATGGATTCATTTTTTGTGGTGTTTGTGGATGAAATATTGTTGTATTCAAGGATAAGGGGTCGACATGATAAAAACTTGGTGATAGTGTTATAAATCTTGAGAGACCATTTTTTATATTCCTAATTATAAAATATTATTTTTTGGATACAAGAGGCACAATTTATTTTCCATGTAATTTTTGAAAAATGTGTTTTAGTTGATCTAAAGAAGGTAGAAACTGTTATCTCTTGGAAACCACTGAGGAATGTATTTGAAATACAAAGATTCCATGGTCTTTCTGGTTATTACTGATGTTTCATGCATGAATTTTCACGACTAGATTTGCCTATAATATATTTTACAATGAATAATTTTCAAATTCAATAGATTGAGGTATTCTAGAAGTATATTATTTTATAAAATGTATTTCCTTACACCATAACATATCTTGGTTTTTTCAGAATTGGGACATCGGTACATGGTGTATTGTGATGCTTCCAGATCTGGGATGGGATGTGTTACCATGCAAGGAGACAATTTTGATTCTTATGTCTCACGGATGTTGAGAGTGCACAAGAAGAATTACCCAACACATGATTTGGATTTAGCATTATTTGTACAGGCTTTGAAGACATGGTGTCTTTATCTATTTGGTGATAAATTTTCCATGTTCAAGGATCATAAAACATATTTTTTCACAAAAGGATTTAAATCTAAGGAAAATATAATGGATGCAGTATCTCTAAATATTTTATTTTAAATTGGCATATACATTGGGAAAAGGCATTCGATGGAAGATACATTAAAATGAATTTTATATCCTCAGTTGAAATAATAATCTTTCGATGAGTGGCATATGATGTTAGTCCCAGCTGATATGCGTGTGGAATGTGATGACTAAGGTGATATTACCATTTTATTTTTAGTTAGTCTTGTTTGTGATTTGGTGAAGATTGTAAGAGAGGAACAAACAACCGATGATGAATGTGTGGAAATGAGTTCAAAACTCAATCGTGGGGTGACCATTGAGGTATGGAGGCTTGATGAGACCATGGGGTTGTGATTTAGAAATTAGATGGTTGTACCTATGGATTTTTATGAAAAAATTCTTCATTCATACCACCATTTGAGATACATTCTCCATCCTAAAATATAGAAGATGTATAAGGAATTTAAGTCACAATTTTTATGGCTAGTAATTAAAAGGAAACTGGATATATTTTATTTCAAGATCCTTACCTTGTTAGCAAGTTAAGGAAGAACATCGGTGACCCGTAAGTATGTTGCAGTATTTACATAATACAGTGTGGAAATTGGAATATGTAGTGATGGATTCTGTAATAGGTCTCCCAAGAACGTTTTGAAAACATGATTCCATATGGTTAACACTGGATAGGTTCGCAAATTTATCCCATTTCATACCTATTCGTAAAACTCATATGGTAGAGGATGTTTCCAAAATCTATATCCGAGAAGTGGTAAAGATACATGACATATCCATTTTGATTTTGTTAGATAGAGATATGAGGTTCACATATCATATTTGGAAATACATATATAATTCCATTGAAACTTTGTTAACTATGAGTATTGTGTATCATCCTTAGACTGACAGCTAGTCTGAACGAATGATAAAAATGTTTGACGACATGATGTGGGATTGCATAATGTATTTTAGTAGATCGTGG
Source organism: Viscum album (assembly GCA_963277665.1). NCBI lineage: Eukaryota > Viridiplantae > Streptophyta > Magnoliopsida > Santalales > Viscaceae > Viscum > Viscum album. Next base: position 405,284,397 of record OY728128.1, on the reverse strand, counting down.
GAAGTGCATGTGCCCTTGGTGGAGTTTTCATATAACAAAATCTATCAAACCTCAATAAATTTTGGTACTTTTTATGTATTCTATGGGAATAATTATCAGTCTCCACTATTATTAGTGGAAATAAGTGAGACTTAACTATTTAGGCCGAGCCTTGTCCATGAAACAATGTATAAGATTTAGATGATCAGAAAGTGGATGGAGACAGCTCAAAGTCATCATAAATCTTATGTAGATCATCACTGAAGACAGTTTTTGTTCATAGTGAGGGATAATGTGTTATTAAGGATCTCTAAAAGGCTTTGATTATGTGTTCTTAAGGATCTCTAATATTCAACATAGGGCATAATCCTCTTTAGTTATGATTTAGGGTTTTTAGTGAAATTTTGTAATATTGGTGAATTATTGTGAAAAGTGTTTTGTTTTCTAGATTTTAAAATTGTTATTTTAAAGTATGTCTTTTATGGATTTTTTAAATGTCTTGATTGAAAAATAATTTTCAATAAAAGGGGTGCTTTATTGAAATGGTTTTGGAATATAATTTAGGCATTCTTGGTGTGCATATTTATATCGAATTTATAAGGATTGGTTAAAATATGACCTTGTTCCCAGTTCCAAAGGGTTAAAGGAACATGTGATATAATTACTTTGTGATTAATTAGTATATTGATGAGAAAAATCACATGATTATGGAACTATTATAATGATGCATTCATGGGATGGGGTGTGGATTGAGAATTGGAATGGTTATGCCAAATGAAACTTTTGAAATGGTGTTAACATATTGTTTGGTTACTCTCTTTGGAAAATGGATTTGGTTGGAAAACCAATTGATATGGTACTTGTTTATATTTAGTTATCAACTATTTTTTAATTTTTTTCTAAACTATTTTATATAAATGTTTCTAACTCTTCTATCCTAGTGGCATGAGTATAGAAGTCATTGGGGGAAAACCTACTGAGTTAATTTACTCACGCTTTCTTTGGAACACTGGTTATTTTTCAGATGTTATCTATTGAGACATGATAAAATGTAAAGTATCAATAATATTTTGCACTACTTCATGGTACTTGGGATATTTGATGAAGTTGCAGAATGGACATTGTGAAGCATGGAGTTTGCGGGTTTTTGGAGTTTTGTTAGTTTTTCTTATGCTATTTAATTTTATTTTGGATTCTTCTTCTATGGTATTTTGTTGTCTCATAATTTTTATGAATGAATTGTTGAATTTTTCTTTATTTGTTATCATGCATCATATAGTGGTTGTTTGTTTTCGATTTTTTGGTTAGTTATTTTATTATTAATAGGTAAATCATCCCACACATGTATTGAAACCCTTCAGCATTTATTTCCAGCCTTTGGAATCTTGGGGATGTCACTTAAGGTCTACTAATACCTCATCTCCCTATCAAGATAATGGGATTTAGAGGGACATTACAAAAGGTATGAATTTTTTCTGTCTAAAGAATGTTTGAAATAAATGTTATAAGCTTGTTCCTTTCCTTGTGGAACTACTAGTAATCAGTTTTATTGGTTTTGGAGTTGAATTAATTCTAGGTTATTCCATGGGTTTGGATCTTAGAAAGGAGTAGGCTTTTAAAGAAATGAAATTTTGAGCATACAAATATGTAGAAAACCTTTTTATACTGAACTACAAGTTACCAGGGAGTTGGTTACATAAGTGTTTTGGAGACACTTATAGGATTTGGGAATCTCATTATCATGGGTTTAGACAATGAGACATGCCTGAAATAAATTTGAAGAATGAATTCCCACTAGGATTACATATTTCATTTTGAGTAATGATTTATGATTTTTTTGAAAAAGTGTTGATTTTTTAAAAATTTTGAATGTGTTTCCAAATAAATGATTTTGAAAACAAGCATGGTTGTGTAATTTTGAAAATGGATTTATTTTCAAAAACAAGTAATGATTATTAAAAATGGTTACATATGGAAAAAAATTATTTGGAATGAAATGTTGTGATAGTTGATATGATAGAATATGAAATTTTATTCCTTCAGTTTCTAGAGAGTGAGACTTATGATGTTTTTTTATAACAGAAATTGGAACATGGTCGGTATCATAGAAACCAACTGGAAGAAGATGTGGAGAATATGGTTTCACCTGATAAAAAGGTGAACCAATAGCTGTTTTAAAGTCACGTTTAAACATTCTAGGCTATGGGCATAGGTAACCAAATGGATGAGACAAGTCAACTGGATCATAATGTCAAGTTCTAGAAATAGAATCCAACTATCATATTTGGTGATTCTGATCTAAAAAGAGTAGAGGAATGTATTAAAAAGATGAATCAAATCTTTGATTTCATCAGCACACCAGCAGAACTAAAAGTCATGCTGGTGATGTATATTCCTAAGGATCTTGCACGCTAGTGGGGGGAATTTGTAGTGGAGGCTAAAGTTGATCAAGGTCTTAGTTCGGAGGATTTTGAAGTTTTTTTTATTAATTAATCTATCCTAACATGTTAAAGATCTAGAGAATTATGGACTTCTTAATCCTAAAGTAGGAAAATATATCTATCATAGAGTATACAACTAAAATCATGAATTTAGTGTGTTTTTCAGCTGAAGTTGTTCCTAGTACGAACTTGAAGGCTTTAATCTTTCAATCGGAGATAAGGTAGGTGATTCAATTAAAGATTGTCATGGTCTATATTACATACTATACAAAGATGTTGAATAGTGTGATGGTGGCTGAAAGGGACATCTCAAGATCCATGGGAGGATGGAGTATGTTGTTCCCCATAAGAACTATTGGTAACTATAATGCTGGGAACAAGAAGAAGAGGGACACCTACATTCAAGGTGGGAGTGTGAATCAAAATCAAACAGCAATATCAGTAAACCTTCTGCCACAACTAAAGAGCCAAAAAGGATGTTAACAATGTTGTTCTTTTGACTAAAAGAAGTGAGAGTGCAAATCACCACCAAGATAATTCCATAATCTTAACAATAAGAGACATATTAAGTGTTATTGTCATAGTACTCAAAGGTCAGGTGCTCTTGAAACTTCTCAACTATCACATGCATTATTTTCTTCAACATGGCTAGGGTAGAAAAGTCAAACTCACCCGCAAAGAAAATATATCTATGGTGATTCAAGGAATACCATAACCATTCTATAAGGGAAATCTCATTAAGGTAGCAATGAACAAAGTGAAGTGAAAAATAAATTATATGTCATTGAGTAGGTTATTATATATGATTAGAGTAGACTATCTACAGTGTGAGGTATGGTTATTTTAAATTTTACCCTTCTGGACGTGTTGTTTGTTACTAGAGAATTAAATTACTTCAATGCTCTATATGATGTTTATTTTATAAGTTTAGAAGTTGTGATGATTCCTTCTATAATAAATCGTCATTTTCCTCTTGGTCAAAGAGGATGTCAGGACTTTATATATAGAGAATATTTTACACCTATTGATGGAGTTGAGTTGAAATGGGACTTCTTAGTGTTGGAGATGTATGGCGATGATTTAATCCTAGGTATGTATTGGTTGACAATGTTGGAGGCTCACATCAAATGTTATAGAAGAAAATTCAGTTTCACGATTGAGGATGGAAACGATGATCCCTTCAGAGTACGAAGGGTTGTAAAGATAGTGGAAACGATCTTGTTTTCACCAGTAGTGGTAATGATCTCTTACTACATGGTGACATTGACTTTTTCATCAATGGAAGAGAATGAGGATAAATGTTTTCCTGTAGTTGTGGACTAGTTTCCTAATGTATTTCCCAAATTTTTATTTAGGTTACTACTATTAAGGGAAATGGAGTTCACAGTTGATCCCCCCCTAAGAACTAGTCATATCTCACTTATTTCTTATTGGATGTCATCAACATAGTTAAGGGAGTTGAAAGTGTAATTGGAAGAAATGTAAAGAAAGGGTTTCATTGGTCCAAACAAATCACCATGAGCATCACTTATCTTGTTCATAAATAAAGTAGATGGAACTCTTCACATATGCATGGATTATCAAAATCATAACCATGTTATGATAAATAATAGATATCCACTTCCACGCATTGATGATATGTTTGACCAATTGAGGGGAGATAAATGGATCTCAATAATTGAAATGTGATCATGATATCACCAATTGTGAGTGTGGACATGGGATAATATGAAAATATATTTCATAAGTATATATAGAAATAATGAATATGTGGCAATGCCTTTTGGTATTACAAATGAACCAGTGGTCTTTATGGAATTGATGAATATGATATATCAGATATATATGGATTATTTTGTTTTGGTGTTTGTGGATGACATATTTGTGTATTCAAGGATAAGGGATCGACATGAGAAAAACATGGAAATAATATTGGAAATATTGAGAGACCTCTATTTATATGCCAAATTATCGAAGTTCAATTTTTTGATACAGTAGGTACACTTTTTTTGGCCATGTAATTTCTGAAAAAAAATGTGTTTTAGCAGATTCATAAAATATAGAAGCTCGTATATCTTTGAAACCACCAAAGAATGTCCATGAAATATAGATCTTCCTTGGTATAGCTAGTTTTCAAAAAAAAATTCATGCATGACTTTTCACAACAATATTTTCATATTAAATTTTTGTAAAAGAATAATGTTACCTTTCAATTGATGAGGTATTCTAGAAGTCTTTTCTTATGATAACAATTATCCTTACATTAGAACCTATCTTGATTTTTAAAAAATTAGGATAATGGTACATGGTATATTATGACACTTTAGGATATTGGTTGGGATGTTTTCTCATGAAAGGAGAAAATTTTGTTTCTTATGGATCAAGGTAGTTGACTGTGCATGAGAATAATTACCTAAAACACCATTTGGAGTTAGCTATACTTTTCAATGCATTGAAGACCTGAAATCATTATATCTTTGGTGATAAATATGCTATGCTCATGGATCATAAGAGATTGAAATATATTTACTCACAACATGATTTAAATATGAGGAAAATAAGATGGATGGAGTAGGTCAAAATGATTGACTTTGACTTGATGTATACACTAGGAAAAGGAAATTCAGTGGAAGATGCATCAAGTACAAAGTCATATGATTAGTCAGAAAAAGTTTCTTCATATGAGTGGTAGGTTATGTTGGTCCAATACTAAATTCATGTGGAATTTTAACATCGAGGATATTTTTTAGTTTTATTTATAGTTACGTTTGTTCCTAATTTGGTAAATATGGTAAAAGAGGCACAAACATCTGAACAGACTATGTGTAAATGAGTTCAAAACGCAATGGCGGGGATACCATTGAGGGCTAGAGGGTAGGTGAGAGCTTAGGATTGTTGTTCAGGAATTATAAGGTTGCACCAATGGATTACCAGGAATGAATTATTTATTCTTACAACCATTTGATATGAGATTTCCATCCTAGAAAATAGAAGATGTACCAGGCATTGAAGGCATTGCTTTGGTGGTTCAACATGAAAAGGAAAGAAGCTTATTTTTTGTAAGATACTTAATTTGTTATAAATATAATCTATAACATTATAGACTAGAAGGTATGCTGAAATAGTTACCTATTAAATTGTTGAAATTGGAGAAGACAATGATGGATTCTGTAACAGGTCTCCCAAGAATGGTTTAGAAAACCGAATCCATATGAATGAAAGTGTATTGGATAAAAAAGTTGACCCTTTTCATACCTATTTGTGAAACACATGTGGTGGGGGATAATTCCAAAATCTATATCCAATAAGTTGTAAAGACACATGGCATAACAGTTTCGATTGTGTCAAATAGAGATTTGAGGGCCACGTCTCATTTTTGGATATTTTTACAGAAATCCCTTGGGACTCAATTGACTATGAGAATGGAGTATCACCCTCTGATGGATAATATGTCTGAATAAGTGATACAAACATTAGAAGACATGCTTTAGGCTTATTTAATGGATTTTGGTGGCTCATGGGAAGAGAATTTTTCTTTGGTGGATTTTTCATATAACAATAGAAATCAGGCCTTGATGCATATGCCTCATTTTGAAGTGGTGTGTGGGAATCCTTATTATTATATAGGATGATGGGTGGAAATATTTTAGACATCACTTGTTGGTCTGGTCCATGTCCAAGAAAAAACAGATAAGATTCATGTGATTTGAAAGGGGATGGAGACAGATCAAAATCATTAGAAATCTTATGTGTTTCATTGTCGAAGACTGTTGTCATTCGTAGTGAGTGATCATGTGTTATTGAGGATATTTTCAAGACTTGGACATCATCATTTTAGGAAGAAGGTTAAGTTATATCCTCAATACATAGGCCCTTTTGAGATATTTTAATGGGTTGGAGAGGTGGAATATTAGCTAGCATTACAACCATGATTTAGTTCAATGCATGATGAATTCCCTATATATTAATTGAAAAAGTATCAGACTGATCTAGACCAAGTGATAAGTTGGGATTACATTGACCTTGATGAAGATGATTCATTGGTACATATCCAGATGAATATTGTGGATAGGAATGATAATTTCTTTCAGGGACAAATCATCGGCTTAGTATGGGTTTTGTGGAAACATGGTCAGATTCACGAATAGAATTGGGAGTGAAGGAATGAAATGAAAGAAAAATGGCCATTACTCTTTCAGGAAAATGATTGTTATCAAATTTTTTAGGACGGATATACCATTTTTGGGGATAATGAAGCACCCTTGGTTTCTGATATGTAACAATTTCCTTATTATTTTTATGTATATAAAGTATAAGGGTAAAGATTGTGAGATTTTAGAGAGCCTCTTTTTAATTTTTGAGGATTTTATACAGGTGCATGGGAAGTGCATGGTTTTCGAAATCCATGCAAAACATGGTGGAAACAATACATAGTGAGATATGGGGGAACGGTGAGGTGAAAAAGCTATGCACAGTTTCTCCATACTCTGTGCAAGCCTAAGATAAACTTTGAAGTGTGGTGAAAATGTTGGACAATGAGACTTGGAACGATCAGTGTATGGTCTATAAATCATTCTATCCAACCATTTGAGGTATTTATTAAGAAAGAATCTGGAGCACCACTATCGCATGGTTTATCTAACCATGAGACTAAACCGTGCATGGGTCAAAATTAGATCCTTAAAAAGTGTATCTCACTCATTTTACCATTTAACATACTTGTTTTCCCCATTACAACCCTAACTCTATATTTTGGTCTCTCAATGGTTGAAGAACCACTACCATGTATTTTTAATCGATCTGAAGCCAACCCTTGGTGATTTAAAGACGATTTCTCACTGTAAGGCTTTGTTCTTCATCGTTCTTAATGCATTTTCATAGATCAACTTCTCCCTTACTCTTCTTTTTATGGATCTACAGCTAATATGGGTAGATTGGAGGTTAAATATACTAAAAATGATTATATTCGACTTTTTTCTTGATCAAGGAAGAGATATAAGTTGGGTTTGTGGAGATTCAACCAGTTTTTATGATGTCTTTCTTGCCTTTTATCATTTTTTCCAAAACTCTGGAGGTATGTGGATTCACTATCAACTCCTCTAGCTAGAATTTACTATTTTAGTTTCAAATTGATTTATTTGAATGATATTGATTGTGAAATCTAGGTGTAAACATGATATAAATCCCATTTAGTGATGATTTTTGGTTTTTGGTGGAATTATGAAATTTTGGGGAATTTATGTGAAATGTGATTTGGTTTCTTGATTTTAAAATGGTGATTTTAAAATATATATTTTATGGATTTGGAAATGGCTTGTTAGAAAATGGATTTTAATAAAACTGGTGTTTTATTTTATTGGTTTTCGTATGGGGTTTTTGGGAATACTTGGTGTGTGTTAATATTTCATTTATACGGATTTGTTAAAATATCTCCTTCTTCTAAGTGCCAAATGTGTAATGGAACATGGGATACAATTATCTTGTGATTACTTGGTAGATTTTCAAGAAACTGCTCATGAGTATGGAACTTTCAAAATGATTCATGCATGGTTGGTGGTGTGGATGAGAAATGGAATGCTTATACCAAATTGAACTTGTTAATTGGTCTTAAAGTATTGTTTGGTTACATTCCTTTAAAAATGAATTTGGTTGGAAAATTATTTTATATGGTACTTCTTTATCTTCATCTGTCTACTATTTTGGAAATTATTTTAAATAAAATATTTTATATAAATTTTTCTAAGTTTTTTATCCAATTGGTTTGAGTAAGGATGTAATTGGGGGAAAGCCTACTAATTTTTAGTTCTCACCCCTACTTTGGAACTTTGGTGCTTTTGCAGATTTCATCTATCAGTATATGGGAAAATGTAAATTATCTCACGTCTTTAGCATAACTTCATGGTACTATGACTATTTGACGATGTTGGAGCATGGATCTTGTAGAGCATAAGGTTTGTGGTTATCTTGTATTTTTTTGTTTGTTTTTCTTCCACTATTTACTTTTATTGTAATGTGTTCCACTATGGTATTTGGTTGTCATATGATTTTGATAAATGAATTATCAAAGTTGTATTCATTTGTAATCATTCATCATATAGTGGTTGTTTGGTTTTAATTATTGGGTTAGTTGTTTATTCTTAAAGGGTAAATCTTCCCCCAAATGTATTGAAACCCTTCATCATTTACTTCTAGCCTTTGGCATCTTGGGTGTGTCTCTTAAGGCATAGTAACACCTCACCTCCCTCTCAAGCCAATTGGAGTAAGTGTGACATCAGAAATAGAAAAGTTCATGAGTCTGCTAGATACGCATTTGAGATGTCATTAGACAGAGGGTTCCATGAAAAATAACTAACGATAGTTATCTTTGCTATGTCCATCAGATATAAAAACTCAAAGTCATTGGATAAAGGAAACATATAGATTATTTTAAGATAGTGAAGTTCCAAAAATTTTCTATCAAGTGCAACATTACCAAATAGTGGAGGTCCTTTAATGATGTTTTGGATGAAGGTTTATGGTTCTTTAAAAAGTGTTTGTAAAGAAATTATTAGTGATGATGCTAAAGTGGATGTTCAATGACTAAATAATTATGAAATGTAGATCATGATTCTTTCAAATATTCCCATATGTTTAAAGAATGATTGAAGAAATGATTTAAGGAAATTCATGATAAAGTTGGTTAACTCAAATATTTTTGGAAGTTTTAATGAAGTTAACGGAATAAGGTTTTAAGAGGGATATTCAATGTTTGATTATGAATTTTTAGTTTAAAGTTCATGTTTCATCCTTGATTTTTATACATATGATGCCTATATAAAGGGGAACTAGTGAAATGTGATGAAGTTTCTCAAGCCGATTCTTATATGTTAATAATTAAAGATGTGGTGTGTCAAAAGAATTCAACGAGAGAGATATTTTATCAAAGAATCAGATATTAAAGAATTGGATGAAGTGGTATTGGAAAAAGGATACAATCTGAAGTGTTTCTAGACTGAGGCTAACAAAAGAAGAACATATCAAAAAAAGTGGTATAAAATAGAGGAGACCAAAAAAATTGGTAGTGGACTGAGGATATAAGATGAAGAAGCTATCAGAAAAATAGTGTATCATAAATTGGGTTCTGAATTGAGGTTACAAGACCAAGATTATATTATGAAGATATGTTCTAAAAAATATGTTTAATTAGAATGTTCTCACTCAGTGTCCTGAAAAAATTATATAAGGATGTATAAGGACTTGATGTTGGAGTTGGGGTTATATAACTATTTTTTTATTTATATTACATGTATAATAAAAGAAGTGAATATTAATTTGAATATATTAATACATATCATAATTAATTATACATGACTTTAATGTAATAATGTTCTAGAGTATCTGTCACATTAAAAGGGAATAACAGTTCCCTAGTATGATGAGAACCCTGAAATTCCACAACAATATTCTTAAAACATTTTTATATGGTCGTATAAAATTCAATTATGGGGAATAGAGTATGTTAAAAACCATGTATGATTACTTGTTAGAATATAATACATCATCTCATGGATTTTTTCACTAAGTAGTCTCAAGGATGAGATATTATAAGAACAGATAAATCAGTAGTAATTCTACATGTTTATGAGTTATTGGTTATTGTTGTCTGTAAGAAAGTGTAATGCTCCTTAGACATTAAGAATAAAATTAATGCATGTGTTGGTCCAACATGGAACTTTAGTTAAATATTTCTTAATATGGGAGACCACCACACAATCCACCTTAGAGAGAGAAGTGGAGACCTTGTGCTAGAGTAGAGAAATGGGCGGACTAACTCCTTGACAGAGCACAAAATCAAGACCTAAAAGAAACCCTAAAATGAACTAACAAAACACATGAAGAGTTAACGAGCGAGATTGAAACCCTAATAAAAATCCATGATTGAAACCCTAAATACATCCCAAAGATATGAAAAAGCATCAGATTATTTCACTAAGAGGAAAATTACTAAAACTCCATTCCCACCACAAAAATACCAAAATAATTATGGAAAGTAGTGATTCTATCCTAGATTGGGTTGGTATCATTGGGCCTAAGCGGTAGAGGAGGAGTGTTAGGAAATAAAATGAAAAACCCCATAGGACTAGAAAGAACACACCTATAGAGAAGGGAAACTGAAGTGAGGAGAAACTGAGAACAGACACCCGGTAAACGAGAAACAAAGAGTTACATGTAGAGAAGAGAACCTGAAGAGAGACGAAGCCGTAGAGAAGGAGGAGGAGAATGTTTGGGTTCCACCAATGAGGGAGAGAAATCCTAAGGGGGAGAGGTGAAACCAGGAGCTCAAAGTTAAGCACCTAGTGAGGAGGAACCATATAATATATATAAGTTTGATATTAACATTATATATATCAATATCTATAATTTTAATGAATAATTATTGCACTCATAATTTCACCCTATGGGTCTCATAAAGGCCATGAGTTTGAGTCTCTCTAAGTACATATTTGAATTGTATGTTTCTTACTTATCATTGTAATGTATCCCCTTTCCCGAAACAAATTAAAGAATCAAGAATTTACTATAAGTATTATTGTTTTTTTGTTACCATCACAAGAAATACTATTATTATTTTTAATGTAATTATTTTCAGATCTGGCCCTAAAGACATGTTTCCCAAGATAAACCAAAAAAATATTTCTATTTTACATTTTACAAGTATAAGTTATTCAATATTAATGAAATGTTGTCCCAATTATATTGTATCAAGCATATATTTTTTTATTATTAAAGAAAAATATAAAGGTGCCTAAACCACTTGAATGATATCTTATTCCTCTATCTCATTTTGATAAAATAATCATATTTTGGAATAAAAAACACGTCTTACAACTAATTATTTTTATTAAATTTAATATTAAATTCATGTTGTTAATTATTATCTAGTAAAATAAAACAATAAAAAGAAATAAAAAAACATTTAATACATATAATTAGAAAAATAAAACAAAAATTTCATCAACTAAATGAAAAATTATAAACACAATTATCTAAAATAAAAAAATATGGAGATAAAATGATAAATTTTAAATTCATGTTTATTATTGAAAAACACTTCCAATTTTCATTTTTAGATTAATGATTCATTAATTTTAATAATAATGTTAAAATAATTTCAATAATATATTTACAGTATTAAAGAATAATATATTTTATAAAAAAATTGTAAAATTTATATAATCTAATAGATTTTATATTAAAATTTTAGAAATTAAAAACAATATTTTTTTTTAAAATAAATGAAACAAAATAATATTAAATACTAAATGAAACAAAGTAATTTAAGAATGGAAAACCAGGATATGGTCTTCACAACCACATGATATCGGGTAGGGAGGCAATGATGAATGGGTGGGGGAGGAGGAAGGTTAAGTTGGGTAGGCCCATGAGGCCATGTCACTACTGGAGATGTGGAGATTATTAACAGGATTGTGACTTCCTAAACCAGAAATAAAATACATGAAAGAGGAGCTACGATAGGGGGGGTGGATGCAATGGGTTTCTATAGTAGATGCAAACACAATTACTCAATAGTGGATCTTTTGTAGAGGATGATACATGAAGTTTTCCTATATCAGATTTGTGGTAGTGGGGTTGGAAATATATGTTCCTTCTGGGAAATCTCATTAACTCCCCACGGACAAATACTATCCCCTTTAGTCTCCCACCCCACTGCTATGATCCTTCACCCTCTTCATTTTCTTCCACATCCTTCGCAGTTTAAAAAATTCATTCCAAACTGAGACATGAAGGTTATTTGAGACAGATTGTTAGTGGTGCTATTTATAGTGGTGTTTGGGTTTGTTACCCTCATATTAAATAAACATAAAACCATAAATATTAATGGCCTCCTGAATGGAATTTCACTGCATTTAATATACACATTAAAATCCATAAAACAATGAAAAAAATTGACCAGAATGAAACAATTATAAGTTAAGAAACAAAGAATAAATTTTGCATTAAAAAAATTACGGAAAAACATTGATGGGATTAGGTAATATATGTAAAGATTGAAATATGTTTTAAAAGAATATATAGTATATATTTATAATTATATTCAAATGGGATAAAAAAATTTAAAAAAGTATGTTTATATATTAGGATAATTAAAATTATAAAATAAATTGATTTTATAAAAATAATAAAAGAAAATTATATATAATTAATTTCATTGGATTCTCCATGTTCTTTCCATCAACTATCAATTCAACCATTTAACTATGACATGTATTTCATGAACAGTTTTTTTAATTATAGTTCTCTGTGTCTACAGTAGTACTCAAATTTATCACTACCAAAAATATCTAAAATTTTAATGGTAGTTTTTCTTATTTGTGTTGAGAATATTTATGAAGAGTTTTTTTTGCAATGGTTATTTATTTTTTTATAGTATAATCCACTGCTAAATATTTTGTGACCATTATATTATTATAATTTTTAAAATTTACTATTTGTTATATATTTAAAAATAAATATAGGACTATATATATCGACATAATATATAATAATGTATATAAATATTCTTAAATAGATATAAGTATATATACATATATATTTACATAAACAAATTTTCAAAAATAATATATATATATAATCATATAAATAGAAATAAATATATGTAAATAAAATGAATATCTATAAATATATATATAATTATAAATAAATATTAATAAATATTTATAAATATACACACGTATATATAATTAAATATAATAATATATATAACCATATAAAGATACATAAATACACACACATAAATATATATATATATGTATATATATAAGGTGCTCGAATGTACAATTACATTCAAACACACACACACACACACACCACACACACATCACAGAATGGCAGGTCATATCCCACAAAGGGATAACTGAAACATTCATCCCAATTTATTCATTTATTAAAGGTATTTTGACCAACATTTGATGGATCAAAGGACCCTTCATTTTTATTTCCTAAAGGACCTCACTGCCTACCCACATCATGACTACTTCACTGCCACCTATGTCAACGCATGTATAATAAATTAATAAGTAATAATTAATAGATAGAAAATAACTATAAATTTTAATTAATCATTATTAATTATTTAAGGATTTCATTAAATAATATTGAATACTTACTAGATAAAAAATAATAATATATAATAAATATTACATAATGCATAACAACAAAAAACAACAACAATAATAAATAAATAATATAGAATATATAATTAAAAATTAAAAAATTTAGAACATTTAAAAAAAATTTAAAAAAATTTAAAACATCCACTTATTATTTTGAGGGGGGTTAAAATCATTGAAAAATGAACTACCAATGAATAAAATACCATCATGAATTAGTTACAGTTTTCTAAAATTACCGCTAAATATATAAAATTTTAAAAATTTAGCATTGGTTTTGAATGCCGCTGCTAAATAAAATAAAACTCAACATTATTTTTTGCAGTGTCTTTGAAACATACTCACCACTGTTTCTGATATCAGAAATGTATCATTAGATATTTTTTCTATCACCACCATAGTTTTTTCTTGAATAGCCTGAATGGGCCAAAGGCCTTCTTTTTAATTATTTTTTATGACCCCCCTTTTAAGGGATGAGGGAGAACCCTTACAAGGCCAGTAGACTTAAGGATTACATGACCCATAGGTCTTGGGAAATTTGCAGACTATAATTGGAACTGCTCCTCCCCAGCTTCCCCATCATAATATCATCTCTCCACCAGAATAGTTTCTACTATAGTACTGCTACCTTTTATTAGTGCTGAAATAAAATCAATGATAAATATGGTACTTTTATCAGATAAAAGCACTGATAAATGGGGTCTTTATTAGCACTACAAAAGAGCTCATAATGGTTGGATTTTATCATATCTTATTTTGTTTTGATAATGTCCTAATTTATACATTTTATTCTTAGCCTTTATGAGTGATTTTTTTGGTGTTGATAAAGATCCCTTTTTGAGTGATTTTATTTACGTTGATAATTAAAAGGTTTCCATCATAAAAAATATAAATTATCAAAAGTATCTTGAACATATCAATATATTTTTACTGTTATATATAAAATATATTCTTTTCAAATATTATTTATATAATAATAAATATGTATTTAAACTAAGTAAATAATATATTTGTGTGAAAATGGATTAAAAAGAATTAAAAAATAATTTTAATTCATTACTATAATTTTGGGATTTGGAGGCCCTTAGAAGGGGTGACCACCAATGGCGGTCATCGGTCTTAATACAATTTCAGACCTTCCTCCCCCCTGTGTTCCCTCATGCTCTCCCTCGAGAAACACATTGACGCATCTATCACCTCCCACACCCCAGTGCCTTCACCGCACCGTCTACATCACCCGTCCGCTCCATCACTGCACCCGACTCCGCCTCTGCCTCACCTCTACCACCCATCATTTCCCTAACAACACCCTCCTCTACCTCCGGCTCATCTCTTCCCCAGTCCTCTCCCTCGCCGCAGGCTCTGGCTCCCTCTCCCTCCCTAACTCCCCTCCTCAACTTTGCCTCCACCTCCCTCACCCCACCTCCCACTTCTCATTCATGGGCCATTGCCACAAATTGGAACTTCAATCCCAAATTGGTTCTAGATTTTTTATGCTATCAGGTAATCCATAATTTTAATTATAGGGTTTTCAATTTGGTCACTTCCATCACAAATTGACACATCAATAACAAAATGATTCTGGTAACTTCCACTAAAATTTGATTTTGACCAATTTGATCACAATTTATATTTGATGATG
The DNA here is from genome assembly GCA_963277665.1 of Viscum album. Lineage (NCBI taxonomy): Eukaryota > Viridiplantae > Streptophyta > Magnoliopsida > Santalales > Viscaceae > Viscum > Viscum album. Next base: position 405,269,164 of record OY728128.1, on the reverse strand, counting down.
TATTGGGAGGAATTATCTTAGTCACTAAGGTTGATAGTCCAAGATTGATATTTGATTATTTTTTTCATGTACCACATGTTCATGTAGGTTATTATGTTTTGTTTCATTTTTGTGATTTAGCATTTTTCCATCTATAGTAATAGTTCCATTATATGTTTTGATTATAGCATATCAAAATCTTAGTGTTATGATATTAATGGATCAGAAATTCCTTATTGTCTATGTTGCCTTGATCCATTTAAAAATATATCATTATTCATAATATGAAAGGGTGTTGGATGAGTCTTCCTCTTATATAAACATTCATAAATATATTCTTTTTGAATCTGTTAATTCCATCATGGACTATTATTCTTTTTTTTAGTACTTTATACCCTTATGTGTAATAAAGGACCTACATTAATTTTCTTTATGTATTCCACTAAAGATCGCATGTAACATATGTATAACCTGAAGATATCGATCTTTTAAAATTTTTTCTAGAATAAAACACTATGGTGTAGATATAACACTATAGAACAAACTCCATCTCAGGTGTAATAATCCATGCTTGGCTATGGTGTATCATACACACAAGTATGATATCCACCCTTCATAAACCTTCCCTTTGTTCATTCAAATTAATCACCTTCATGACGTTTCCAAACCATACACTGCAACCCTAATCCTTTCCCTATATCTTATATTCCTTCTTACATACCGGTGATGTAGGAAAACCCTTCACGTTGTATCCTCTTCTCAAGAAACACTAGCTATGACACGTTGTTATGCATAATGACACAAATTTATATCTTCATCCTACAAAATGTTTGTATCTATAAGGTTTAATACCATTAGAAATTTTAGAAATTAATTAATTATATACAATAATTTATATGTATCAATATGTCGCTCCATAATCGTTAATACTATGGTAACATGTTTGTGTTATTAGTACCTTGAATGGATTTTAACCAGAATTTTCTTCACATTTCACGAAGGATCAATTGTGCGGGGTTAAATAAATCAATTTTTTCTAAACAAATATGATAAATATTTCTATAATCATTTATTGATAAACCCACATTAACTAACAAAACTATTTTTTGTTAGAATAGATAAGGAATGTAAAGATAAACTCAGAATGATTAAATAATAATCAGAATTAATTGAAAAATAAGAGTAAAGTCTTCATATCAACATGTTGTTCGCCATCACATAGCTCCATGTTTATCATGTTTTATCTTTTATCTCTTTTTGACTCTAGTGTTTATTATATAATACAGAATCGCAAAATATTTTCTCTTAGCAGTTTTATAATAATTCTTGGTGGTACCATACTCTCAAAATTTTATTTCAAGACTTCACAAAAAAATTAAATATTCTATGGTCATGCCTTTTATACACCATAACAATATTTAATTATATTATACATGCTCATGGTTACATGCTCCTGATTATAATGGATTCTAGTTCATCCAGTAAAAAAGTGTACTAGTAGAAATATGATAAAATTTGGATTAGGGAATTCCAAACTGCAATTTATGATCTCAAATTGTAGGTATTGGTGACCTATTATTGTAGTATATTTAATTTTAATTGTTTTTAAACGAACATATCCCAATATTAAACACATCTGTAACTATCTCCCAAGAATCTAATCACGTCTCTCCCTCCTCCCACTATTGTAGCCTACTCTTCATCCTCGTACACCATTATTACACAGTCAAAGCATCATCCTATCAAAAAATCATCTCAACTTAATTGGTGAATTTATTTCATCACCCTTTTAATTAATTCTTCTCCCAGTCACCAATTCACACTTTCACTTAATCACCTTCCCTTATCATCACATATCGAACCTCCTGTCACCTCATCCTCACCCTCATTCACACATCATCACTCTACATCATATTCCTACCGAAATCCACACTCGTTGTCTCCCTCACGTATAAGTGTTCACTATAAATGATTTATCTCATGAAAAAACCATTACCATATGAAATTATCTTTCAATTGTTATTTCATTATTGTATTTTTTTTGGTTTTTTTGTTTTGTTTAGTTTTTGATGTCAAATTAAAAATGTTAGTAACAGTAACTATCAATGACCACCCATTCAATCCTTTTTATTTTCCAATAATTGTTCAGCAGTCATACCACATTCCCCTACCATTCATTGTAAGATTGTTCTTATTTATTCAATACTTGGTGAATAATTTTCATGGTCTTAAATACTTATTAACATCCACCACAACCATGATATGTAACGACAGTACAAATTTGGTCTTTAGAGACTTGTAGAAAAGGTGAATGCCTTTGGAGGTCACTACCCATCCTCTCTCATCCGCCACGATCCATCCTTGCCCACCGCCCATACTCTACTTCTCATCCTCCACCTCTCGTCCTCTACCATCCTCCACCACCCATTCTCTTTTTTCCTATCCTGTATTCCACCATCCTCCTCTGCCCGTCCTCTCTAGTCCTCTGCCACCCGTCCTCTATTACCCATCCTCTCTCATCCTACAATGCTCGTCCTCTACCACTCATCCTCTCCCTCACGGCACATGTACACTCTCTCCTCTAGATCTGGATCCCCCTCCCTCGCACACTTCCTCCTTAATCAAAACCTACACCACCAATTCCTCTCCCTCAGCTCACTCCTTCACCGCCCATCCACTCCCTCATCGCGACTGTGCCACACCTGCACCGCTCCCGCCTCGAATATCATCTCCACCTCTAGATCCCACCTCTGCTTTCACCTCCCTCACCCCATCTCCCACTACTCATGCATCACATGTTGCGAAAACCAACCCAATGCGGCACACTGCCCATACTTTCTCCCCACTGCATCACCCAATCACCCAGAACACAACAATCATTAAAATTATTAAATCTACACATGTCAATCTATTTAAAAATTATACATAGAGAATATTTTAAAATCAATATGTATGGAAAAATCAAATAATCACCCACCAAATATCTCACATGTTATTAGGCATAAAAATCTGATAATTTTGCTACAAATAAACCAAATATATATTTAGTATATCCCATTTTAGGTATTTGGATTGTTATCTTTCAAAATTATCATTTTATGTTTTAAAGTATATCTTATAATATAAATCTATTTCTCTATACCTAGTAATTTTTTTAATAATGATTTCATTTTGATTGATTGGCTTGATCGAAATATTTTCAAGGAGATTTTCAATATGAACCATCAGTCCATAAATGTGTATCTCATGCTTAAATATATAAATTGTTCATTTTTATGTGTTTTTTTAGTTTGAAAGATATACTTTCAAGGATATTTTCTATATAAACCCTCGATTCAAAAATTCATATCTCATGCTTATATATATAAAATGGTCATTTTCATTGGTTGGTTGGAATGATGTGTTCATAAATGTCTATATCATGATTAAATATATAAATTGTTCAATAATATATATTAATTCTATTGTTATTTATTTAAAGATATAAATTGTTTATTTTCTAAATGGTTTACAAGAAATTGGTCAGTCTTTATTATAAATATATTTTGTGATATAAAAAATTCCTGTAATATGAAGTCTTGTGTAAATGTAACTACTTGTTATATAGATATTAATATGAATAATTGTTGGATTGATCTTTTAAATCAAATGTCTAGAGAATATTTCGAGGGCATTATGCAGTTTATTGAGTTCACTAGTGGATTTTTAAAGTGACCTTATTAGTTTTCCATGTAGAAAATGTGAAAAAAGATATCAATTCATATGAGATACCATGAGGGAGAACCTATTCATGAATGGATTTCTGAAAAATTATAATAGTCGTTCACATCATGGGTATGGATATATTCATTTTCAAAATATAGATGCAATTCATTTGGATATTTATGCAAGGATGAATGATCCAATTAATGAAATGATTACTATAATGGTACGTGGGTTGAATCCTGAAGGCATTGACATTAAGAATGTTGGGAATAGTGAGATAAATCTACGCTCTGGTGTAGATCATGATTTAAAGAGGTTTTAGGAAATATGTGATGATGCAAAAACGAAATTATTTTCTGGATGTGATGCTTACAACAAATTATCTTTTATTATGGAGTTGTTTCATTTGAAAAAATTGAATTAGAGGTTAGACACATCGTTCGATATGATGTTCGTGTTATTGAAAAAGGTAATTCCTATCGATGATATGATTCTTGAATCATATTACCATGCTCATAAGTTGATAGAGAACTTTGGTTTTGCATATGAGACCAAAAATGCAGGTGTAAGCAAATATATTTTATTAAGAAAGGAAACTATCCATTTGGATAATTGTACAGTCTGTGGATCTTCAAGGTGGAATGATAATAGGGGAAATCAAACTCATCAATGTCATATTGCAAAATAGGGAAAACTGATTTCTATAAAGAAAATGTGCTACATTCCACTAATGCCATGATTGAAAAGATTTTTTATGTCATCTAAAGATTCTAATTTAATGAGATAGAATGTGGAACAAAATTAGGAACGTGATATGATAACCCACCCTGTAGCCTCCTATGCATGGTTGGATTTTGATCAGAGACATGCAGAAATTGCTAAAGATAGTCGCAATGTCTGATTGTTGTTGGAAAAAGATCATTTCAATCCATTCAAGTCTACGATTGTTGAAACTCATAGCATATGTCCCATGGATTTGGTTCGGTATAATATTCCTCCACAAATTTGTGTGAAACAAAAGTTTATATTACATTCCACTCTTATTGATTGACCTAGATGTTTGGGGGATAAAATGTATGTTTACCTTTAGCCATTGATTGATGATTTTAATGCATTTTGGGGCAATGGTGTGATGACTTATGACTTTTAAAGGAATGAAATTTTCAAACTATAATTTTGCTTTATTTTGGACAATAAATGACTTCCTGTAATATGCAAATTTATTAGACTATAGTAAGAAAGGGTAATTTTATTGACCTTGTTGCAATAAAAGTAAAAAACTTCTATATGGATTAACCATTCCAATAAAAGATAATACATGGGTCACTGATACTTTCTCCCCCCTCAGCACAGGTTTAGAAAGGATAGAGTGACATTTGATGGTTCTAGAGTGCTCATCCCAGCACCAAATATAATGTCAGGAGTAGAAATATCATCACAGATTGAGGAAGAAAACATCCACACGGTATATGAATTTCAGGATTTAGTGGCTCATGAATTACCTAATTTTTGATGTGCGGGTAGACTGCACAGTCACAATTAGAATAAGAAAATTATTTTTTACAATCTACCCTATTGGAAAACTAACATGCTATGCCATAAATTTGGATTTCATTCAAATTGAGAATAATATTTTTGATAATATATTGTTAACCATTTTAGATGTTAGTGGAAAATCAATGGACCATATTAATGCATGTCGTGATTTAGAAAAAATTGGTTTAAGGAAACACTTTCATTTATAGTTGGCTAAGGGAAACACTTAATTTATGCATGCTGCATAGTATATGATTACTAAAAAAGAGAAAGAGACATTTGTTTCAATTTTGACGATACACAAGGTGTCTAATTGTTACTCTTATAATATTTCAAAGTGTGTGAATCTGAGGAGCATGACATTGCAAGGGTTGAGAAGTCATGATAATCCCATACTAATTCATCAGTTGATTCCAATAGAAATTTGTGATTTCTTATCCCCCAATTTTTTTCAACCATTAATTGAGGAGATTAATTTTTTTAGAAATTATTGTTTAAGAAATCAACTAATGAGTGATTTAAAAATTTTGCAAGGAATAATATTACTTATGCTTTGTGACATTGAGAAACTATTTCCCCCCTCATTTTTTGATGTTATGGATCACTTGATAGTGCACTTAATTGATGAAGTAATAGAAATTGTTCTAGTTAAATTTACGTGGATGTATCTTATTGAGCAGTATCAGAATACATTGAAATGATTTATATGCAATAGAGCTCGTCTAGAAGATTCAACAACCAATTATTATTTTATGGATGAGTGTATCCGTTTTTGTGAAGAATGTATTATGGATGTTGGAAAAATAGATATTCCCTATTAGATCCATGATGGTCCATTTTGATAAGTAACCATATTTGATATGGATAACATTGAGTGGATACAATCTCATCGATATATCTTGTTCCATACCCATTAGTTTCACCATTAATGCAGTAAGTGTCTTATCAATTTTATTATTTAAATGTTACATGTTTTGTTTTCATATATAAACTTGATCATCTAAAAATCACATTATCATTTTCAAGAGACATATTAAGGATCTAAAAGAAGAGATGTCACATGCGACTGAGTATCAAATAGAACAATCTCATTATGCTTTATTTTATTATTAGTTCAAGGATTTTGTATGTATAAATTGACATTCATTTTGAGTGATGTGTAAAAATAATATATTTCAGAAAAAATCATTATTGAATTATATTAATTATGTAGGTTTATAACCTAATGGATTTAGGTTACCCCATAACAATTGAATAATTTTACCTACTAGCTGAGGGTCCATCTATAACATCTCATCATTATAAAGCTATAAATGTAAATGGATTTTGATTTCGGATTAATGATGTTGATGAAAATGAGAAAAAAACAATGGAATCTGTTATCCAACCGTTGATTTTGGTTATTACTATATTAAATTGATAGACATCATTGATGTTTTATATGCCCATGAGTTTAAATACAATTTATTAATGTGTTATTGGGTTGTTCCAGTGTGTGGAAGTAAATTCGATTGATATTAGTTTACATTAGTGAATTTTAATAGTATGTTATACTGAAATGAATGAGTTGGTAATGAACCATTCATTTTGAAATCAAAATCTGAACAAGTTTTCTTCATTACCTTTCCATCAAATCCAAGTTGGCAAGTTGATGTGAAAATTTCCCAGTGAGGAGTTTTTTTATTTGAACATGATGTACCTGAGACTGTTGCCTTTATTTCACAATAGCTTGATCAACACACCATAGTCCAACACGAAGAAGATATTTATTAGGTTATAACATCCGCTGTACGAGAAACGATTTACATTCAAGTATAATGAAAGGTATATTTGTTTTCCCTCTCTTCAGTTTAAAACATTATTTTAGATTTTTTAACCTTTTATGAAATGTTTAATCTTTTTTTATGTTTTTAACCGTGGTGTCTTCAATCAATATTACAAAATCAATCAATATGGTTGGATAATTTTCAAAAGAAGATTTTATAAATAATTAATTAAAAAAATAATATGTCACATTAATCTTCTTCTTATTATTTCATTAGGTGCAAGATAACACATATATGAATATGAAATGGTGTGATTTGATATGATTGGGACACATTCATTTGGTTATATTTTTTTTGTGTTGTTTCTAATGTTCTATATAGATACTAACTTTAATAGTCAATGAATCCTTTCCTTACCAATGTTTTCTATGACTGCAGGCATATCACAGGGATAGACACTAGATCCACATCATTCAGTAGAGCCATCTACGTCTCAGGGTTGAGGTATGTATCAATGTAATTGTGTTTGTTTGTTTAAGGAAATTCTAAATATATATACATATATATTAACATATGTCTAATTATGTATAAATTGTTTTTCAAAAGGATAAAACATGACCACTTCTTCCTCTCATATGAGAGGTGCTGGTCATGTCATTTCATCTTGGAATTCCGACACAATCTTAGAATTATTATTTGACGAGAGATTTCATCCTCTTGGAGTGACTGCCCGTACATTTATTCATCATCTAGTTCAAATCATATGTGACCCACACTAATTTTCATTGACCAATCATTATTGGGATTCTTAACCTCACGATACATTAGATCATCTATGGAGGGAAGTTTAGGTAAGAGGACCATTTTAGTTTCTTCCCCATGTTTAAAAAAATACTAATATGTGTGATTTTTTTCTAAAATACAATAATATAAAAGTGTGACATGATGAGTTTTGGCCAGTGAATATGAAAAAATGTCATAATATTTGGAAATATCATATAGGAAGAGTCAAGAGGGAGAAATGGGTACCAAACGTGGGTGCCCCAAACATTCTAGAAAAATTCCCAAGAGGTGTTCTCCTATCTCAGTGGAACGAGTTAGTTTCATATTGGTCTATTGAGGCTGTTGCAGTTAGACTATTTATTTTGGTATATCTAGTTTACAGAATGTGTGATATTTTAGTTTTTTTTTTGAAATTGGAATTAATTGAATGAATGAGGTGTCGGCATGTCATTCTAAGAATCAAGCACTATAGGGACCACCTCAAAGGCTCGGGAATCATAACACATATCAGGTCAAACATGTTGTATATATTATTAATTTTTTAATTTATTATTAAATATGGTTTTTTTATTTCTATATTTTATTGGTATACAATTATGGGAGAAAGGTCCACCAACTGATAAAATGTTAGTGTCGATGAGGACTTCTGATCGAAATGAACTAGAGGCTGTAACACTTATAGTAATTTATTATTAACATTACCATTATTTACATGCATCTATATATAAACACACACAAACACATATATATATATATATTTAAAAATTACACAAGAACAATTTGATGTTGAATTATCATAGAATCCAGAGGACCAGTGATTTCCTGCTATGAGAGGGGATGAGATATTCCATCACATTATTGGTCATGATGGGAATGGGTAATGTTTGACCTATCGAACATGGATTCCTCATTGTATAGTTTCATGCATTGAGGTTGTGGGTGTTGTTTTTTCTGGGATGACACAACAACTGAAATATTTTAATGCACGATTTCATGCATCTGAGGAGGTAAATGAACAACTTATCATTGAGCTTCAAACATAGCAGGAATATGTGTGTCTATGTGATGGTGAAGGTTATCATATGATGTAGGTTTATACTAAATTTATTTATTTATTTTATATTGTTTTCATTATTAAAATCATCATAATTTTTATTTGTTTTAGGACCCTACCACAACAGATAGAAGTAGCAGCTATGGCCCTGCATGGTGTCTCATATTCAAGAGGTGTGTTTATTTTATTTTTCTAGTTTCTCATTCAAATTTATTAACTCATTTTTTTTAAAACCAACAATAATGACAATTACAAAGATGAGAAAACTAGTGATAATAATCAGTTATTCATAATTTACTTCTCATGTATTGGGGGTTATTAAATGATTAATTTAGTTCTATGAGATTTATTTTGACTTCTAATGGTTATTTGATTTGAGTTATTAGAGATGTATCATGTGATCTTGAGACTCATAAGTGACCATGAAGCATTGTTGTTTCAAACTTCACATAGTAGATAAAAATGTGATACAATCAAGGAATTGGGAGGTGGGGGTATGTTTAGGGGGAGTGTGGGGAGTGGGGACCCAAAAAAGAATAGAAAAAATGTACAATATTATTGAAAAAAATTTCAAGAAAATTTTTAAGGATTATGAGGATAAATTATAAAACCGTGAAATAAAATATATGAGGAACCTTTGACTTTGGAAAATTTGATTTCCAGTATTCGATGAGTACTATGTGACTTAAGGAAACTTCAATAGTAATAGTCAAAAATATATATTCAATTTTCTACATTTTAGGATGATATTGTATGTAAGTCACATGTAGATGATAAGGAGGAACAAATTGTTCCTGGTTTATCTTGGAATCTTTTTACTGGAGTAATAGTGAGGTCAATGATGGAAACACTAGATTTCCAAGGAATGTAGAGTGTCATTTTTCCTCTTACATACTATGAGCAGAAAAAATAATTCATTCCAACTAATATTAGTGTTGTAAAGTTTACTATGGAGGAGGGAAAAATAACATGTGTTTCTAATTTTTTTGAAGAATATAATTTAAGATACGATACTAATGTTCCTGAGGAGTTTAAATGATTTTCTGGATTAGTAGTTCATGCAATAGTTACTGAGGTAATAAAAATATAGAATCTTTCTATTAGGAATCAATAACTTTATAGGAACCCATATGGGAGGAGTGGGAAGAGATGTTGGTGTGTGGTCCCACTACACCAAAGGATATATGATAATAACTCAGGAAGCAGTAATAAAAACCCATCTTATTCCTTATTTAAATAAAATCCTATTTATAGGTAATTTCTACTAGTTTCATAAGTTTTTCATGGAAATGAGGGAAATAAATTCACTTTTCCTAGAATCAGTTGTGAATAATATAAATATGAGTAGTATTTCCTAGTAAAGGTATCATGGTTTCCAAAAGTGTATGGTGAGGTGAAAGTTGTGAGTGATCCCGCAACACAGGTGGTAAAGTCGATGTTGTGTATATGTCGAGGCCAGGTGAGGTTTCATAGAATCCCAATTATACTCGTGTGATGAAATTACTTATTTCATAATATAGTTTAGAATTAGATGAATATATATTGGCTTCTAGGATACTCGGGAATGGAGATAGTTAGGGTGCTACTGTTTCTGGGAAGCTAAAGATGAGTGGATTACAATTAAGTTTGGAGTTTATTACTCATATTCAATGTAATGAATTTATATATATGGAAATATCCCAAAGTAACAGTCGAATATCATAGAGAACATAATTTTCATTGGAATTATATTTGAAACTCTATAAAAATATATTGGTTTTCTATTTTTTTCCCATGTATTTCCATGTAATACTTTGTCTTCAAAGGGGAGAGGAGGTTTTTATTCTAGTGATAAAGTTGTTGTGTGTTTTTGGAAGTCAACCTTTGGAGAAATGAAGGTTTTGATGGGTGGTGTGGGGGAGAAATGATAGGTGTTTTGGTTTCCCATTAATATTAGGCATGTGGGGCAATTTTTAAAAGTTAGGGGATATTTTTTAATTTAAGTTTTATTAGTTTTTGTGTCAGTTGGGATGGTCTGGTAGTTGGATGTGGAAATTAAATAAGTGCATCTAGTATGTTGGAAATGAATTAATTAATTTTGAATTTATCCAATCCTGGTACCTTCTACAAGTGATGGTCTTTGGGAGGTCTCAGGAGGCCCCAATGGAAGTGGTCTTTATAAGAGATATACTTCTTCCTCATATCCATCCTCTCCCATCCATTTATTAATCTTATTATTATTCTCATTCAAATTCCATTCTACTGTAATTTTTCTTCACAACCTATTGTAAATGGAAATAGACGTTTTGTGATCAGGTGGGGGGGACTGTCTAGGGTGAGTGGGGGGTGGAGGGTGGAAGTGGGGGCTGTAGGGGGGGATTCAAGTGCGGAGGGGAGGGTGGACTGTCCCAAGGGAAGGGGATGGGGGATTCAGGTGGGGAGGGGGGAGGGATGTGAGAGGGGTAAATTTCAGGGGGAGGGGGCACTATCCATGGGGAGGGGGCATTGTCCATGGGAGAGGGGAAACTACAAGGGGAGGGGGGGAGGGGAATTTCCAGCAAGGGAATATCAATTAACAGATGTCAATTACTAGGAAATGGTAGTTTAAAGATCATTTAATATTTAGAGATGGAAGGTTATTCTCAAAATTAACTAATCTATTCCATTGGTTTCATTTTGGCCCATATATTTAAAAATGTACATGTTACAATACTAGTTGGTGTCTACTATTAAGTTGATATTAAAATCAATAAAATTACCTCTAATATATGTTGATGTTGGTCTATATCAGGTGAATTCCAATTCTTATAACCATTAATTCAGGAATTATTAACTCCTTTCATTGATTTCAAAGGCCTTAGAGAAACCACCAATGGTCAAATTCAATCAAAACATACAAATTTCATCTGATTGACGTGAAAAGGTATGAGAATATTCCTTAATTATTTTGGTCTATTGAAATCAACTACACATCAATTCGATGTGTGGATTGATTGGTACAATTAAATGTTAATTTCTATATCTATTATCATTGTTGTAATAATGATAAAGTCATGCGTGTAGGGGTCAAAACCAACCAAACAAGACCTGATTAACATGAAATATTATGACAAGGATATTTAAGACAATTATGTTCTTCAAGAAGAATTAGTATGTGGATCAGATACCTGAATTTCTTAGTGTGATCAAAAGTGGTGTTTGCCCCTCAAATTTGGAGTTAAATAATAAATCATATAGAAGATATCAATAACAATTTAATGTGACTGGGTTGTCATAAAATCGTGGGAGATAAATCATTGGGGTATTTTGGATATGTAGGAATCAACACTCGATCAATCAGATGCTCGTGTCACCTAGTATGATTAAAAATAATAAGTAAAATTTAGTGTTATTAAAATGACACATCTCCAATCAAGGATTAAATATGATAAAAATACTTCTAATTCAGATTAAAAGTAAGTAGAATAATCCCCATATCATTTTTGGTCTATTTAAATCAACCGTGTGTCAATCCAATTTACTGATTGATTGGTACTATTTAATGTTTATTTTGACATCTATTATCATTGTCGTAATAATAATCAAATCATGTGTGTAGGGGTCAAAAGCAACCAAAAAAGAACCGATTGACATGTAATTTTACTAAAAGAATATTTAAGACATTTATATTCTACCGGAAGAATTGGTACAATGATCGAATACATTAAATAATCGGTATGATAAACGTGGAATTTTCCCCTAAGATTACGAGTTAACTAGTAAATCAAGTAAAGGATTTCAATACCAACCTAATACACTTGTGTTTTAATGAAATCATGGGAGAAAAAACATCAGAACATTTTGGATATGTAGGAATCAATGCCACATCAATCAGATTCTTGTGTCGCTCGGTTTGATTAAAAATAAAATGTAACATTTCTTAGTGTTATTAAAATGACACATCTCCCATGAAGGGGACAAAACATGAAAATGAAATCTAATTGAGGTGAAAAGGTAGGAAAAAATTCATAAATGAATTTTTGGTCTATTGAAATCAATCACACGTCAATATGATGCACAGATTGATCGGTAAAATTAAAATTTCATTTTCAAAACTATTATCATTATTGTAATGATGAGAAAATCATGTGTGCAAGGGTAAAAACCAACCAAATGAGCACTGATTGACATGAAATCTTATGAAAATTATATTTAAGTCATTTATAATTTATAATTAGAATTGGTACATGGATCCAATACCTAAATTGATCATATTGATCGGTATATGGTAACTTGATTTACTTTTACAATTCATTGTTCAATTATAAGTGATGTAAAATGATATTTGATGATAGATTTTGACTCACTTCTGTATGTAATAAAATATAATTTTTTTTTCTATATATACACAAAATGAAAAAATATGACCACTTTTTTAAGTTTTTTTTTGTATCTTATTGTAGGTTTGCTAAGATAGATGATTGGAAAGGATTAGAGCTATTTGGATTACTGGATATGTGAAGAATTATGTTTCTCATTTATTGTTTTTGAGGATAATTGTTGTTTTTGGAGTTTTGACTGCTTTGACCCAATTTTTGATTGTTTGTAATATTTCTTCTATTTGGGTTGTGATACATTGTTTTTTTTAAAAAAAATTACATCTTAACAACCACCTATGGAATTAGCTAATAGTTATTGTTTTTTTGTTTATACAACTACAACTTCTAGAGGACTCCTAATGATCAAATTTGCCATTCCTATAGGGAAAACTAAAGGAAGTTCATGTATGTATCAGTATTCCATCCAATATAGGCCACCAAATGGCCACGCAGTAGATGAGCTATAGCGGCCACCATTGGCGGTCATTAAAGGCGTTCACTATCGAGCCAACTGTAACCACCAATGGTGGTCTGTAAAGACTATGACCGACCACTTTTGGCAGTTCCTAATAGGTGTAATTTCAGTAATAATTATTAATTAGTAATGTAGAATTAATTTATTATTATTTAATTACAATTTGGCGATAGAAAAAAATTAATTATTTAATTAATATCTGATGATAAGTTGAAAACTTGTATTGAACTTTAAATGGACATAAATTTTGATCCAGGTGCCCGTTTAGGCTTCTTTGATATATCAAAATACATCTTGCAAGGAGATATACATTTTCAAAACTAAGGGGAACCCCATCATTTTTTTCTCAGTAAAAAAGGAACTAATGGCCTCTAATACTATATTTTTAGATGGGATACCCATATTTTTCAACATTTCATGGAATTTTTTCATTGTTTAAGAATGCCTTATTATCCTTTTTCATTTATGGGTTAATTTATTCCCAATGATTATTTTGATATATATATATTATAGAGTCAAAATATTAACATTTTTCATATTTTATGGTTGTTTATAATTAAATATATACATATATGTTGTGGGAAACATCTAATTTCAAAATTATTGTTAAAGATTTGGATCATGGTAAAGGGGATCTTCATGTTTTTGGATCTATTGTAGACAACATCGGGCTGATGGAATGTGAGATATCACCTTCTAATTTTCCTTTATTATATTATATTATATTCTTGGGGGTATAATTACATTCAAACACACACACACAACACACACACTGGATAGAAGGTAATCACATTACCCATTTTCATACATCTTTCTGGGGTGGTCATGAACCCTTTTATAGGTTTTCATCTTTTCATCCAAATTTGTGTAATGTCACCTTGGATAAAATTTTAATATATGTCATACCTTTACTTTCAATATATATATATATAAACACACACAGACACACACATATATAATATTTGTATATAATTATATATAAAAATTTAATTGTATAAATATATATCTAACAATATTTATATATAAAATGATTTTTTAAATATATAAATCCTATGTAAATAACAATTAATTATCGATTTTATTTAAAATAAAAATTTTACCATATTTGCCTATATTAACCATATAAAAATGTTTGAATATGTCTATACCTATAAAAATGAATATATGTGTGTGAGTACATATGATATATTTACCAAAAATGTAAATATTTAATCTTATATATATATAATAACTTTTTTAATATAAAAGTCATATATAAATAAAAAATAATTATATATTTAATTTAAAATAAAAATATATGTATTTTATTTTCTATATAAAAATGTATGAAAATATAAATACCTACAAAAATGTATATATATGTGTTTGAGTACGAATTCTCATATATATTTTCATGAAAATTATTAAAACTAAATAATAAATTTTAATTATTTTTTATTAATTTTCCCAAATGTTGGAAATTTAAAGTTGAAGAGTTAATATGGATAAAAAGAGATAAGAATTATTAATTTGAATGTTTTATTTTGTTTACTAAATGTTTAAAAATGTATTTATGTGTATTAGTATGAATGATCATATATTTTACATGAAAAAAGTATTAAAATTAATTTTTAAATTTTAATGTTTATATATATATATGTTTATACATTTGAAAGCTAGAACTAAATAGAAATTGTAGGCATGACATGTTAGTGTGTGTAAAGTGTTGTGGGATCAAATCCGATGATACTATGGAGTTATGAAAAGATGGAAACACATCAAACATAATAAGGAAGCATCCTCTAAGGCAAATAAATGATGTGGGATGTAATTATCGTGGGTTCAATTAACACTTTCCAAAATGGTTCTTCAATTTTACTATGCAATCTCCCCACCTCAGACATCTCTGCCTTGTCACTACCCTACTCCACATCGCTAGACTACACCAACCAATCACTAGATTCCACCATAGCATCTGCTTCCTGAGAATGAATTAAATAACAAAATCCACCTTGGTAGATATTTAAATCTTGATATGACTCCTGATGTGCATGATATGATGACGAAGATATTCAGAAAGATGTAAAATGATAGACATGCAAAAAATAACAAAGTGGACATGTAGCAGAAATAAATTTATTTCCCTACAAATAAATGAGGATGCACAAAAAACAATTTTTTTGCACTAAATAAATGTTGACACTAGAAATTTCAACATGGAAAACAAAAAAGGGAAAACCATGAAACCTATTTCAAAAATAAGTATCCACTAATAATCAAAAGTAAAAAAGCAGATACTTCTAAAGATGATAATTATCTAAAAAACAATACTCAGATAAAATAGTGTATCAGTGGTGGAAATGAAGATGAAGTCTAAAGGAGGACTAAAATAAAGAACACAAACTGATAAAAAACCCAAAAAATATCTGACCAGGTATAGAATATGTTCACTTTCTAAATAAAAGCTACAGATGAAAAATCACTAGGATCAGATCAAACACCGTCATAGATGAATTCTAGTTAGACCAGGAGAGTTTCATCAGTTGCTAAAAACAAATGGGTAAAACCTTAACTTCACTACACACAATATTTCATGGAGATTAACACATCTTGTATGGAGAGACTGTTACACGTATTAATCCCTTCCCAGTTCATTCTTTCTGAATAAATCAAGTCAAAACACCTTCCAAAATATGTTCCTGCATCCTCTTATATAGAAACTAAGTCTATATCTCCAATTAATGAAGTAAAAATTTAATTATTACTTCCATTAATATTCAAAATTAAATCTCAATTAATGTTTAGAGAAACTCCATTATTAATGTTGAGAAAAATTTCACCATTAATTTTATTCACTCTCAATAATAAATGTGTTAAATCCCAACAATCTCTCCCTTCAGCACGTCAATGAAGGTATAACATCCAAAAATATAATTTGGAAGAAAACTGGTTGCTATCATACCAAACATCATCATTGATGAAAAAATGAAGACTCACTTTTTCAATTTTGAAAAAAAAATCAACTCCCCATGTAAATGAAATTAAAATGTTGATGTATTCTTCGTAACTGAATCTACACCACCATGTTGAAAAAGAGTAAAATCAGCAATATCGGGCTCCCCTATAATTCTGATCACCAAATTATCTAGAGCTCTGGCTGCCTACAACCAAGTTCTGGCTATCACCAACAATGGAACATGCCTCTTGAGTCCTTTATGAACATCGGAATTTTGATATCCTAGAGACACATATGTAATCACCACTGTCTTCTAGTAACGTCATTCAAGTCCTTGATAAGCTTCTTATATAGATTCCTACCACCATGTTCTACAATTAAAAAATCCTATTAATCCCTTTATAACAGATGCTGGGAAAGATGATAAAATGATGAATGCACAAAAAATAACAAATAAAATGTGAAGTATAAAATAAAGATCATTCCAAAAAAAAACATATGCGCATCAGACAAATAAAATTTATAGTAAATAAATGTTTAAATGAAAAAATTTAACAAGGAAAACCCAAAAGTGAAAAACCATGGGACATATTTTAGAATGTAGGATCCACTGATAATCAAAATTTCAAATTAGAGACTCTATATATTAGAAGGATCTAAAAAATAATTCTCAGTTAAAATAGTAGATCAATAGTGGAACGATTTATGAAGTTTGAATGTGGCCTAAAATAAATAACACAAATGGATAAAGAAACACAAAAAAGATCTGATTGGGTAAATAAAGTGTTCACTATCTGAATACATGTTGTTGACGGAAAAGCACTAGGATCAGATAAAATACCAAAACAAATGAAAGCTAACCAGACCATGAAGGTTTCATTAGTTGCAGATATGAACACCACTGGGTAAAACCTTAACTTCACTATGACAATTTTTTTTGTAGAACTACACTTCTGGGATGGATAGACCGACACACCCCTCAAACCCCTCATGGTTCTCTCTTGATGACTACATAAACCTGGAACACCTTCCAACATATTTTCTTGAATCCTCTTATATAGAAACAATGTCCATATTTCCAATTAATACAATTAAAATTAAATTATTCTATCCATTAATATTAAAAATTAAATTTCCAATAATGTTGAGAATAACTTCATTATTAAAGTTGAGATAAATTTCTCCATTAATTTAATCTCCTATGCATAATAAATGTGATGAATCCCAACAGAAGATAACATGGTCGAGGGAAATTGATTCCATCACCATTGTCATGCTATAGTGAGGAAACCTGTGGATGATAACTATGTGCTACCGTCAAGCTCTGCCCCTGCCGACTGCCACTGTCACCTCCTAACATTGTATCCTACCACTGTGTGATATCATTCATGATATATCCTTTGGTACGTGGTTGTAGTAAACTATATCTAGGTTACAATATCATGTTGCACCATCACCTATAACCATCAATCCATCCAACTGTCAAACACTACCACCTGGGGTGCCTCACCACTCCTTCATATATCCATACACTATCTATCTTGACTACCATTGCATGTGTCTATTACCATGAGTCTCCACTTCCCACGACCATTAGAGTCACTACCGATAGTCACCACCCTCGCTTTCTATCAGCACGAGTGTCCATTATCTTCTACTTCCAAGTATATATCGGATACCGTAGAACCTTTCTACAACCACCATCACCCTGAACACCACCTAAAAAGATATAGGAATATATGAATCATCCTTGGAGATCATGATCCTATAAAACTTCATACTCCCTATCCTAGGGGATTCATACGGTCACTGTGAAGGCCGGATAACAATGATTCAAGAAACCACCACTGAAACCACCATGAAAAAATGATATGAGATTGAAACAACTTAAACCTTGTGTTGATATACCATGGATGACATGATTTCATGAAAAAGGATAATGATTAGTTAAATACCACATGGGAAAAGGAATTTATCTTAAAAGGTGGATGAATTAAAATTAAATATTGATATAGTTGTGGGTGAAGATAAGGAATTTTGGACAAGTCAAATTAGTGTTATGTCTATCATGGATAATTTAAGGATCATTTAAAGGAGATTTTTCATTCAATTAAAAGTGGAATCATTGAACAAATTAAAAGACAAAAAATTTTAGGAATCTGAAGAGAATATTTTGAGATTCGAATAATAGATCTTGGAGGGTTTGATGCTTATAAATACAGTGGTTTTATGCACCAAATGGGGGATCTAAAATTTCTATAATAAATTATGATGCACCTATTGATTTCTTTTCTTTTATAGTTTAAGTTGTACTTATTTCTCAAGAAACCTCATATTCATATTCAAATAAATCCTTCCTCCATTATTTTATCTCCCCCATATGTCTTCTATTCTCTACTGTGAACTCATATACTCTTTATTAGGATTATTTGTCCAGAGTAATATCTAGGTGGAGTAATTAAAGTTTTAAACTAGGTCATATGATTGATATTTTCTTTCATATAATTCGATGATGATTTGTGGTGGGAGTGTAATCCACAATGAGGTCATCAAAATAATTACTTCTTATTCTACACCCATTCTCCTTTGATTAAGGATGTTGATGTATGATTATCATGGTGATGGTTGAATGCACTATACATTCACAACTAGGGTAGAAGAAGGTGTTCACACATATGATGGAGTGTGTTCATTAAGTAGATATAAAACAAGATTATGGGGTCCTCCATGGATGAATCTCTAAAAATAATTTCATTTATTATATAACATCATTCATTCTATTTATCATGGAATCTCCATGTTATGTTCATTTTTTTCATTTTATTCTTCATTCCCCATATTTTACTTTTTACATAAAATAATAAAAACATAAAGAATGAAATATGTAAACTATGAATCACTGATTGATTAACTATGATGTTCCCCAAGTGAGACAACCCTAGTTTGCAACTATGATGCACTTGGAATATAATTTTATATTTTTTCAAACCCTATGATCCGTGTGTCAAGTAATAAAAAAAATGAAACTACCACCGTTTGGAAATAGGGAAACATTGAATTTTATCGGTGCTAATAGAAAAGAATTTATAAAAGTTACACCTTTATCAGGGCTTAAAAAAGTATTGATAAAGGATAAGTTTATCAGTTCTATTCTTATCACTAATAAACACATTTAGTAAAATATATTATTAATTTTTGTAAAATTATTATATATATATATTAAAAAATAATGTCTATTTATATATACTTAACAAAAAATGCATGTTTATAATCAATATTTTTTTATTATTCAAATATACATATAATTCTAAAAAATGTATTTATAAAATTATAATTATATAAATATATATTTAAATAATTATAAAATTATGATAAATTTTATTAAATAATAAATATATTTATTATATTTATAAATATATTTTTATAATTATATGTTTATAATATTATATAAATAATTTTTAAATATATGTATTTATAATTATAAATATAATTAAATAAATATATATTTATATTGAGTATGTGTCTCCAATGAAATTGGCCAGTAAATATATTGATGAGTGAGTATAATTGAGGCATACATATGTTATGTATTGGTCATTAATGATAATTTATACATAACACTATTATTATAATTAATATTTACCATATATGTGATTTAAATGATCTATATATATTAGGTTCTAGCTATATGATTTATTCATGTTACACCCATGAATCTATAATGTTCTCACAAACACTTATATAATTAAAATAAATATATTAAAAAATAAATATATTAATTATATTTACAATATAATTGTTTAATTATATGTAAACACTTTTTTAATATATATTTATAATTATAATTATAACTATATATATATAATTAAATAATTATAAAATTAGATATATATATTATAATTATATATATATATATATATATTTATAATTATATAAAAATATTTATAAAAATATTTATTTATACTTATAAGAATGAATTTGGGTTTTTCTTTAGTTTCTTTTGTATTGGACATGTTAGAGAAAGCTGCTGCAGAGGTTTGCGAGGCAATAATTGTGAAAAATTTGCGCAATAGGAATTGAATTGCAAGAGAATACATGTTCTTGATGTAGCTAAGCACACTGATGGGAGGAAGAGTGAATCAAGGAAGGATTGAGTAGAGGGTGTTTCTCCTCTTACAACCAAAATTTTTAGTGTTATGAAGCGGATTGGGAGCACTGATCCTTCAGATACTAGTGTTCTTAAAAATGCATCTTATTTTACTAATGTGGTTTATATTGTTAATTAGGGTGGTGAGATGATTTATTTTCATCTAGATACACTTTTTCCCGATATGAGGAAGGCATCTAGAGGTTTTGGTGTCTTTCCTAAAATAGAAGGTGCCTAAAGGGAGGATTTGGTGGCTTCGACTCAGTCTCTGCTATCTTTGGGGCCGATGGTTGATAAAGAGGAATTGAATGTGGACCAATGAAAGAATTTTTTGGATGATAAGGGCTATAGAATGGTCGCTCCTAGAATGCCTAGGTATTCTAATTCACCTAAAAATGTAGTATATCAGCTTTATAATGAGGTAAATTTTGTTCAAGTTTGTGCGGGGGTGGATGTCACTATTGCTGGTACCAGTGAGGATGATATCAAGAAGTCTACCAATGTTGAGACACCGATGAAGGCTGGAGACAGTGATGATCAGCCTACTCTGTAGGGTATTATTATATCTTCTAATCATATAGCCTCTTAGGCTATTAAGGATCAATAAGATTTTCTAGTGTTACAACCACCAAAAATTGCAATGGTAAGATCTTTTGATATCATGGTCGATAAGAAGGATGTTATAAATCTATAAATGGGGGATATGTGGACAATCTCGAATGAAAATGTGAATTGGTCTTATCCATCTCAATTTTATAAGCCATTAAAATATACTTATTATTATATTAGAAAGGCCTCACTCATGGATTGTGAGGATATAAAGGGAAAAAATTTCATGGATCCTCTAGTGGATTATAACGGAGAGGGGTATCCACATGACCTTAGAGATGAAATTGAAAAATGGTTTGACTTACACCTTGAATCTACCTTCGAAAAAATGGATCCATAGGTTTTTGGATATAGGGATTATTTGACAGTTCAAATTTTTTATCAATGAACATTGAATATGGCTACCTAAATAATTGGAGGCTTGACTTTCATGATCTTTCATGGAAATACATAAGAAATATTATTCTTGAGGACTCCTCAAATTCATTGTTGAGTGATGAGCTTTTTCTACCCCAATGGGCTAAGTCAGGGTGGAGAGGGTGATACCAAAGGAAAAGAGGTCAATATCCTAAGAATTTGGGATCTGGAGGGAGTGGTAATAGTTGACCACTTATTCTTCCTTGTTAGTGGTTGTTTCTAACATTGTTGTGTCCCACTCTTCTTTCTCTGCACTTTACTATTTTTATAATAAATTTGGTGGGTGTGGGTTGGCCTTCCAACCTACTGTCAGACCTTTTCAAGTATATTAATTATATATATTTATTTTATATAACATTATATTTAATAAATATATTTATTATAATTTTATAATTATATATAAATATATATATTTATTTGACTAATTGTTAAACTATAATAAATATCTATATTATATGTTTATAATTATATTCATTTGTAATTATATTGAATAAATATATTTGTTATATATATTATATATATATAATTATAAATACTATAATAATATTTATTATAATTTTATAATTATATTTAAATAAATATTTATTTATATTTTTTATATTTTTTTAATATATATAATTATAAATATATATTTATTACATATATAGATATAGAAAAATTAATATTTATTTATAGTTATAATTTGAAATAAATAAATAAATATATTTATTATATATATAATTTTATAAATATAAATAATAATATAAATAAATTATTAACATTATATATTTATCAGTGATAAAAAAGCATGTATAAAGGTTCATTTTATTAGCACTTTTTATTTTAGTGTTGATAAAACTAAACTTTATCAGTGCTTTTTAAGTTGTGTTGATAAAACCTTTACTCGATTTTATAAAGGAACCCAGAAACCAGCTTCTCTATATCACAACTTTATGATTTTTTGGAACCCTTCATCTGCTGCACCATCGCTCTCACTACAACCACTCTAGCCACCCTGCTCGTCGTCACCGCTCTACCCTCCTCTTCACACCATTGCTGATCTACCTGCCTCTATCACCACCACCCCTCTCTCTCCATCGTTTATCTCACCGGTTCTCTCACCACCTCCACTCTCACCACCGTCACTCCCTACCATACCCTCACCGACCTACAATTGTTTCTCCATTTTCACTGAACCCGAAGGTAAATATTGACCCTATTTTTCTAATTTCATTGTGTCTAGGGAATTTGATTAATTTTTTGAGCTCCATTTATCCTATATTTGAATTTATGGACCATTTTATATTGATTTTTGATAGGTTACCCCTTATGTTTTCCATTGAATTTTAGAATCTTGATTGTTATCATGTTTCACTGCATGTTTTGAATCATATGTTACATTATCAATAATGTAATACTACTATTCAAGGTTTAAAGGATATAAAATGTAAAAAAAGGAGGGTAAGTGAGGTTTGGTATTTACACACTACAAAAATCCATTTGGAAATATGTTTTTATCATTTTTTGTGTCACTCCCTCTTAATAAATTAAATATTACCATTTTTTACTTTTACATAGGTAATTAATTTTCATCCAAAGAAATTAATTTTTCTGAAAAAAATTAAAATTGATCTTTTTACCTAATGTGAACCTACTGATTTAAAAGTTTAAAATAATTTTATCAAATAAAATTTTTAACGATGGGAAACATTAAATTTAAAATAATCGCATGTAACACCTAATAACATATTTGAGGAAAAGTGTGCTTTCATACATAAATGTTATGTGTAAGAGATAGTTAAGAATTTTATAAATTTTCATAAAATAAATTGGTTTATTAAAAAAAATATGTGTAGCTTTACTAACAAGTCAAAATATAATTTTACCATTAAAATACTTAATTAAAAGATAAAATCCAGAATAGTTTTTATTATTATATAAATAATATTTTTGTTTTGTAAGGTAAAACATATGTTTTATATATTTTAGACAATATATTTGAAATTTCAATATTTATATATTAAATAAATATTTGATCAATTTTTTAAAAATGTAGTTCTTTTTTATATAATGAAAATGTAATAAAAGTCATCATTTCAGAAAAAACTATATTTTCCATAATAATATAAAAACCAATTATTTTAGAAAAAAATACCCAAAATAATATTCATATAATTTTGATATATGTAATAAAAAAATTAATTAAATTATATAAAAATAATGTTTCTATTTGTGAACTAAATTAAATTTAATAAAAAAATCATGAGTGGAAGATAAAAATATTTTAAAGTAATTAATCATTTTTTCATATAACGTTTTTACATCATTTTCATAGGGCGTTTGCTTAAATTTCAAGTAATCTGTGAAATTCCATGAATTGATAAAATATTTCAATATTTAATTAATATAGAATGAATGGATTAATGTATTATTTTGATTTTAAAATTAGTTGTATTCAGTCACTTGATGTTTTTTAAAAAATATTTTTTTAATTAGAATTTAGACTAAGAGTTTGGCTGATTTTAATGTGTTAAAAAATTCAGAAAATGCTATTTTATCTTTAAATCAGTGAGTCAACCCTTGTGATATATATTTAAAACCACTCCCTTTAGCCTTGGTTAATTTTTATATCAATATTTTGGGGTGATTAAAGATTCTAATATTTCTAAATGATATGGATTAGTTCAGAAGGGCATGTTTTACCATGTGGAATGGATTTTGAAACTTATTGTGTCTTTAAATATATTTCAATGGAAATTTAAAGGGTTTTGGGAATTTCAAATTGAGTTTCAAATGTGTTTTGATAAAATTAATCCCAATAGTATATTGAGATTACTTTTATAAATGAAAAAATGGATTGGAATTCCAAGAATGTTTTTAAAAGAGAATGACTGTCTGAAATTTTATGAAAAATGAGTTTCCATATAAGGGCTGATACCCTCTTAATCCTCTATTATTCTTGTATGATCGTTTTATCTTGTGATCCCATGTGGGTATATTTATTATCGATGAATTGTATATATTATTTAGGTTTGATGTATATGAAGATGCACTTTATAAAGGTGGGAGGTGAGGCCTAAGATATTTTAAATGATTTTCAATTGATGCGTGCAGTTTGTTGACTATTATCACATCCATTTGACTCATAATGGGAGTCTTAAGTAGATACTATTTTATATTTCTTAGGGAAAACCCATGTGTGATAGTGGGATGACTGGGGAATCATTTCTTGGCTACACTAAGATGGTTAGAATCAAAGGAATATGATTCCCTTATCCTAGTAGAATCATTTTATATGATCCCATGGGTGACGTTATCTGAGGAAAATTATCTTTATTGATCTGATGGATAAAGGAGTTATAGGGATGTCACCAACCTTCTCCTTTTCCCTATGGTGTGAAACTTTACAAAGAGGTTCTTGGTTGTGTGGTTTCGTTCTTATTTGTGTGGTTTTCTTTTTAGAAAATTTTAAAATGGATTGTAAATAATTTTTTAAAGAATGAATAATGGAAAATGTGATTTTGATGTATTTAAAAAATATTTTAATAATTATTTTGAAAAGTGTTTTCAAATTTGAAAAGTTATAATGGGTTTTATTAGATAAGGAATTTTTTTCTATGTTTTTTTTTCATTTAATGAAAATCCTATAAAACGAGTTTAACACACTTTTATGGATTACTACTTATTTGGTAAAACTGTGAATAAATGTTTATTTTTATAATGTATTTTAAAATAGATTTTATGGATATAATAAAAATATTATCTCTAAAATTTCATAGGTTTCAGTGACCTAATGAACTTTTAGATCACAGCTATATTTTATAGGTTCTGCTTTGTTCTAGTCTATTTCATTTCCTTTGTATCTTCTAAGAGGGATATATGTTTGGATGATTACTCTAGTTGAACATATTTTGTGTATTTATTTTGATAAATATTAGTATTTAATAATAAAGTATGAATGATACGAATAAAAAATGGATTGATTCCAATCATCTGACAAAAATTTTGAAGTTGGAGTGAATTATTTCATCAAGTTTGCAAAAGATATTGCATATGACCCTTCTAAAATCCAATTTTCATGTTTATATTATTGTAAATCAATAAATATTAGACTATAGTAGTTATAAGAACACTTGATCTATTATGAAATAGATTATAGTTATAAATGTTTGAATAAACATGTAGAAAAACAAAATGCAGCTTGTGGATGGGATAACACTACATTTTATAGATCATCTGATATGTTTACATGTGTGGATACAAAGATATAAAATTGTTTTAGAGACATATTTTATTTTTAGGATAATATGTAGGGAGAAGAATGGCAGGACTACATTGGTGTTGAGAATCTAAATTAAATCCTCAACTATGAATAGCAGGGAGCCTAAATTGTAAATGTAAACATTAGGTATGTTTTTATGATTTTTTTTGAAAAATATGATATACAATATTAATTATGAATAAATGCATTTCATAATTTTACATGTGTATATATGAAAACAAATTTAAGGGAATTTCAGATTAATATTTTTTAGATTCCTTAGTCTTCACACAACCTCTACAAAACAAAAACAATATAATCCAAAAAGTGGTTGAAATTGTGGAAAACCTGGTCAAATAATTTGAAAGATATCATATGGGAAAAAGAATCTTCTTAATACCAAAATTATATGCATAAACATATATAATTAAATCATATCAAAAACATAATTTTATTTATTACATTAACTATTCCATTTTTTAGGCAACAAACGATGCTCATTGTTGTCAATTTGGATACTCTAATGATTTATTTCCTGGATTCACTACATGGATACCCAACATACAGATGACAAATGAATAAATTTTTCAATAATTAATAATCTACATATAACATTTTAGAACTAAACAACATGTTATAATATAGATTATATAATAATAAGGATTCTGTTCTGATAGGGTGGTGACTCAGTATCGTGAAAATCAAGAAATTTTGACAGCGGCTAAGCACAATGATCCTAACAATTTTAACAAATAGAAAATTATCAGCGTAAATACAATAATATTTGACTATCAAAACACATATAAAAAAATTACTAATTTTTATCAAGGTTTATGAAGTGTCTAAAAGAAACAAATGGAAAGGATTGTGGTTATTATGTTTATAAATTTATAGGAGAGATCATATTCCATCATGAAACTAGAATCCATGAAAAGTTATTTTCCAAGATAATTACTATTTAATTTAAAGTTTTTATAATACTTTGTGTATTTATATTTTTCAAGAATTACTCTGACTGTCTAATAGAATCAAAATCAAAATAGGATATAGATTTTTTAAAAATGAATGTGTAGTATACCTAATGGATGAGTGTATACAAATAAAATGAAGATGTGACTTCTATAGAAGTAATGAATTGTTTCAAATTTATTTATAATTTATTTATTTTTAGTATTACTCACATAAGAATGATTTTATTATACATGTGGATTCCTTTCAAATTTATTGGTTAAGAATGTATACAACCATCATGAAAATTTTAATTCCTATGACTTATTTAATTAATTTTTTCATCATTTTATATAATATTTATAAGTTATTTTTTCTTTCATCCTTATCTAAAAATTATTTGTTTGTTTTCACCAGTCATTTGGGAAGATATAAAAATTTCCTTTATTCCAATATTACTATGATTTCCATTGTTTTTTTTAACTGGTAATACTAAATATTTATTCGATGTTACTAGACGAAAAACATTTCTCAAATCAATACGCGGTATCAAAAGTTCGACAATGAATGAAACTGGTAATTATGGAAACATTAACAAATATTTTTTTTAAACTTTTGGATATTTAGGAATCATAGGAACCTAAATCCGACACACAGTGTGACTGGTATGACTCAAGGTGCGTCTTTTTTATTTAAAATTGAAATTATTTTTTGTAAAATAGAGAGATGACATTATTAAAACTGAACAAACACATTCATATTGTTTTTATAATTTAATAAAATGATCTATAAGTTATTTTGGAGGTGTAGGAATTAGCCTTGCCTCAATCCAACACAAAATGTGTCTGGTATGACTCAAAGTGTATGTTATTATTTTAAGATTGACATTTTACTTCAAAATGTGTCACTCACGGAAAACTATGATTTTTTTCAGATTTTGTTTGATAATTTAGGAAAATAAATTATAAATCATTTGTGATTTGTAGGGAATAGTCTCATGTCAATATTATACCTGATTTCACTGGTATGAGTCAAAGCATGTGTTTCTAGTTTAAAATTATATTTTAGAAAAAATGATATATATGTGACATACTAAAAACCGTGAAACCATATTCATATTGTTTTGATACATTATAAAAAAAACCTTGAGTTGTTGGAGACATGTAGAAATTATCCACACCTCAACTTGACACACAGTGTGACTGGTATGTCTCAAAGTGCATCTTCTTATTTAAAATCGACATCAATTTTAGTAAAAAAAAATGTGACATGCTAAAACATGAACAAATACATTCAGATTTTTTCGATACTTTGGTTAAATGATCAATGAGTCATTTTTTATGTATAATAAAAAGACTCACCTCAATCATAGGCATGATGTGATCGGTATGACTGCAAGTGTATATTTTTTATTTAAAATTTACACCAATTTTAGTAAAAAAGAAAATGTTTGATACTAAATACCATGAAAAAACATTTTTATTTTTTGATACTTTAAGGAAATGACCCATGAGTCATTTTTACCTTTTAGGAATCATCCACACCTCAATCGGAGGCTTGATGTAACCGGTATGACTCCATGTACAAATTTTTTATTTAAAATTTACATCAATTTTAGTAAAAAGGAAAAATAACCTACACAAAACCAAAAAAAACTCATTTAGATTATTTTGATACTTTAATAAAATGATACATTAGTCATTTGAGATGTTTAGGAATTAGTATCACCTGAATCAGATTCACAGTGTGGCCGATATCACTCTAGGTGCATATTTTAATTTAAAATTGACATTAATTTTAGCAAATGGAACATGTAAGCTTTTGAAAACAAAGAAAACACATTCAGATTGTTTTCATTCATTTTTTTAGTGATACATGAGTCATTTGGGATGTATAAGAATTATTCTCACCTTAATCTGATACATTGTGTGATCAGCCTGACCCGAGGCGGTTATTTTTTATTTTAAATTGACATTAATTTTAGAAAAAAGGAACAAGTGACATACTGAGAATATAGAAAACCCATTTGGAATATTTTGATAATTTAGGTAAATGTTCCATGAGTTATTTTATATATATATAGTAATCACCCTCATATAAATCTGATTCACAATGTGAGTGGTTTTTCTTAAAGTGATCATTATCAGTTTAAAATTTTCATTTTAGTTCAAAACATGTATCACTAACTAAAACATTAGAAAATGCACTATGAATGTCTTGATAATTTAGGAAAATAATTTTTAAGTCATTTGTGACTTGTTGAATGTAGTCTCATGTAAAATCAAAAAATATGTGACCCATATGGTTCAAAGAGTATGTTTCCCATTTGAAATTAAATTTTAGTAAAAAACACAAGTGTTATATAGAAAATTGAGAAAACACATTCAGATTGTTTTGATACTTTAGGAAAATGATCTATAAGTAATTTTTGATGTATAATAATCATCCTAACATCAATACCAATCATTGTGTGATTGGTATAACTACAAATGTGTCTTTATATAAAACTAAAATTAATTTCATTAAAAATAACAAGTGACATACTCAAAATTGAGAAAACACATTTGAATTGTTTTGATACATTATTTAAATGATCCATAACTCATTTTTTTATGTTTCTGAATCAATATAACCTCAATAAAATGCACGATGTGACCAATAAAGCTCTAATTGTTTCATTTTATTTAATATTGGCATTTTTTAATGTATTCCTTCATATTACTGTTTAATTTATTTGTTTATAATATTAATAAAATATGTTTTTTATCTTATATAGGTGGATTATTTTTCTCATATTGAGGTGATTTTTTTGAAAATGGATACCATGGGTGGAACTTTTTGAGAGGGGATCACATGCCTCAAAGATGATAATTAATATTTTTATTTTTTTTTTGGATACTAATTGTAAATATAATTATACAAAACCGTGTTTGAAATGAAATTAGTTGTTTTTTTGTACTCATGAAGGAAAATTTATTTTAATTAAATTATATATTTTTTTATAGGATCTTTCAATGTGATATTGTTTGTATATAGGAGGTTGTTGTAGTGTGCCGTTATACAAACTACACATTGCGGCAGATGGGGCCTTTATCAGTGTTATTTCTAAAGGTAATAAGGACCACCATTTATCTGCACTATTGAAAGAACTAATAATATGGAACCTTTATTAGTTCTCTAAATAGAGTTGAAAAAAGGTTAGCCTTTATCATATCTATAATTAGCATTGATAAATGGGTGCCATTATCGACGTTTTTTAGTACTGATAAAGGGGACCTCCCTTTAGCAGCGCTGAGATTAATAGTCATTTTAAAAGCAATTTTTCATGATGTTAAAGGGAATATCTATAGTAGTGAGATATATATTTATGAATATAATATATTATATGTAAATATATATTAATATATATATAAAAAATTATATATATTGCAAAATATATATACAAATATATATATTGCAAAATATATATAAAAATATATATCAATATATCAATATATGACCAGTAAAATAATTTAGCCTTGTGTCAAGTGAGATTGATGGTGTGTATATGTATATATATATTTATACATTGCATCAAATTTATATTAAAATTAATATAGAATCATATATTTAGACACACACACCTATACTAAAACACAAGAATACACATGCACAGACACACAAATACACATGTACACACACACACAAAAACATTAATGTATTTTAAATAAATATGCATTTATAAATACATTATAAAAAAATAGATTGAAATACAAATTTAGATGTAAATATATAAAAATATAAAAATATATGCATATATGTAGGGGCTGGCAGGAGTGCAGAGAAATGAAAGCTTGAAAAAGGATAAATGTTGGAATGGGATAAAATCAAACATGAATAAGAGGCTGAGCTTGGGGTCTCAACTGTTGATAAAAGGTGGGATTGAGAGATGATAAAAGGTGTGTTTGGGGGCTGAACGATAAAAAAAATAAATTTTCATTATTTCTGTAGTTCTAAAACATGGATGGTAATTAAACCCTTTATCAGCACTAAAAAAGTGAGGATGAAGGATGCCTTTATCAATAACAGAAAAAGCACTTATAAAAGGGTTCCTTTATCAGTGCATCATTTAGAACAAATAAAAGGGAGCCTTTATCCGTTATTTTTTTAGTGTTGCTAGTGGTGATTCCTTTTATCAGTTATTTGAAGTTAAATTATTTTGAGCCCTAATAAATATAATTTCAAACATTGATAAAAGAAATATATAATATAGTGAATATTCCTCATATTGATATGAAGTGGTTGGGTCTTATATTTGAACAATAAAGGAAGATTGATTTCGGTTGTATTTTGTTGTCAATATAAAAATGAGTTTACATTATTGAGTATTCATTATAAAGTTTCTGAATGAAGTATGGCAGATATAGAAATCTAGGATGAATGAACTATGGTGTTCAGATGAATTTTATCTTACTAAGAAGAGAATATGAAGCATAAAACCACATGTTTGTTCGAATGAATTCGTTATTTCATCAGATATCATTTTACAAGAAAAACTCTATAATGTGACATCCTCTGGCTAGATTCAACAATATGAATAATGGTTGTGGGTTCATTAGGTAGAGGCATGTTTTTATGTTCATTGAATATCTGAGTTTTTTAGGCAGAGCTCACGAAATGAATAATTTGAACATAGAGACCAGGAAAAGGTTTCAGAGTGAGTTAACCATGGATTGAAAAGGTCGTGAGTCCACTACATATAAATTTTTAATGTCATTGGTTAGAGGGTTCCATGAAAAGCAATCAAAAATATATATCTAAGATAAGTCCATGGGGTAGAATAAATCTACATCATTGGATAATGGAAACATATAGAGCAATATAGGAAGGTGATGTTCTTACAATGTTGTATCATCCAAAACATTACCATATGGATGAGGTCCTACAAAATAATTCATGATTAAGGATCCAGGGTATTTAAATTGTGTTTGAAACTAATTTATTAGTGATGATTCTAATGTGGATGTTCGATGACTCAATAATAAAGAAAGGAATATCATGATTCCTTAAAATATTCCTAAAAGTTTGAATAATGGTTGAATATAATATTTAAGGGAATTATTGATAATGTTGGTTGACCCCAATATTTTTTGAAGTTTGAAGGAAGTCAAAAGAAAAATGTTTTGAGAGGGATATTCAATGTTCGAGTAAGAATTTTGAGTTTTATGTTCAGGTTCCTCCCTTGATTTTGAAAAAAAAATTTCCTATATAAGGGTGAGGTGGTGCACTGTGAAGATTTTTATCAATTTAATTCTTATATGTTAATCATTAAATATGTGAGGTGTCAAATGAAGTCCTTGAGAGATATATTTTATCAAAGAATTAGACGTAGTAGAAATGGATGAAGTGTTAATGAAAATAGGATACCATTGGTGTCGTTAACATATCCATTAATTTTTAATTACTTCCTTTACTGATTTTCTATGAAATGTGCATAATTGGTTTGAAATATTCATGTTTTAATATTAAGTGTAATTTTTAGCATTATTTTTATTAACCCAGATTCTAGTCAGTTTCCAATTAAAATTATAACTATCAACATACATATCCAAATTGTGTTATTATTATTTTTAATGTTTAATAATTAAATATTATAAAAATCACTCAACTATATCTAGGTTCAAATATCCCATTTTATGGGTTTTAGGGATCATATTAGAAGTCCCAATGAATCTGTCAAAGAAACTGGACCAGCCATAAATATAGAATTTTTGGTGTCAATAAAGAAGCCCCAATTTTATTAAACACCATAATATGTTATTTATTATCAAAAGGAATCATGGATAAAAATTGTAATGCCCAAATCAAGAAATAAGGAGACCAATTGATCCATTAAATTCCATCCCACCGTTCTGTCTAGGATTAAAAGCATAAAATAATACTTGACATTACTCCATATATAGAAATCAAATTGATCTAATATTTTTATGTTTGAATGAAAATATATAGTCTACAAACATTTTATAATAAATGGTTTGGTTTTGAGGGAACCGATATAGCCTAAAATACATCCACATTTAGACTGTAGAAGAATTCGGCAAAAAAAAAATGGGCAGTAGAAAATGGTTTCCCAAAACAACCGTAAATTTGGACCCAAAAGTAAAATGTAAACGAAATTTTGAGGGTTGAATTTATAAGTCATTATATAAAACTTTTATGAATAAGGCATCTTAATATTAGGTAGTAATAATGCGAAAATTGGAGTGCCAATTGGATGGGATGTTTTGTATTTCAAACAGTTCACCAACATGGGATATAAATGAATTCCCCTATACTCCTTGAAAGGGGTTGACATTTCATAATAGATTTGGATAAATTGGTATGAAAAAAATACTATAATGACCTTCTGAACTCACGTTTTTTCTCGATATACCTTTCCTCTTCTCCTTGTTTTCAATTTCTTTTGCGTTTTCTTCATTTGTAATCATGTATGTTTATTTTCTTGTCAATTGAATTTAAATGCATGTTTATTCTTAATAACCTATTATTCAAATCAAAATTAGGTGTAATAATATTAATTCTCTTAAATTAGTTTAAATAAATCAAAATAAACCCTTTCCTATTTTGTTTTATCATTTAACCTGATGTATGTTTTTAGCATTGTTCACCGCTCGTGTGTGTGTTCGAGAGCAAACTCTTTTCTGGTCTTATTTTTTCTCATATTTTTAAATCATAACCCTAAAAATCATAAACCATATTACTAAACATATCAATTGATAAGTAAATCTATCATTGTAATGGGTAATAATTTGGGGATGTTAAGTGATTGACATCTATTTCTTGATAAGTATTCTATAAATTAATATTTTCTATGTTAAACATAAAATTTCATAGATTAATGACATTTTTTGTTTAACATGTGGATTACATGGATTATTTGTACCACAAGTACAAATGGGTTAATTAAATATTGAACCATCCAACAGAAATAATTTATTTAGATCAATAACCTATATTATGGTTGGATTAAATCCAAAACATTTTGGAATGCCAATAAAAAAACATCTTGTGATACGGATGTTTATTTAATGAAATATATAGAAAATCTAAAGAATATAAACTTTATAACTCCCTAATGATAAAATAGCCCTAATAATTATTAATTTTTAAATCAATTTTAATTAATTAACCATTTCATCTATGCTCTGCCAACCCCTTGATCAAAAGATAATAAATTAAAAAAATGACTCTATAATCTCTAACAACATTGAGCATATGACCTGAGTGACCCATAAAAAATAAAAGAGTAAAAAACCATTGAATGTTACTTTGGTGAAAATCAGTTTCATTCCAACCATGTGAAGTATTACCAGATTGAGGATATCAAATAAAGAACATATCAAAATAAGTGGTATTAGATAAAGGATACTAAACAAACTGGTACTGGTATGAGGCAACAAGATGAAGAGGTTATCAAACAAATAGTGTATGAGATGAAGGGTGTTTAATTGAGGTTACTAGATATATATTCTATTATACAGATAGGTTTAGATGATAAATTTTAGACATAAATTTCTTATTCCGCATTGTGAATGAAATGGATAAGGAAGAATAAGAAATATTTGTCAGAGTTTGTGTTATATAACTAATTTTCTGTGATTTACATTACATGTATAATAAAATAATTGAATATTAATTTAAATATCTCATTACATCTCATTAATATTCCTATATTACATTGATGTAATATTGTTCTAGAGTTTATGTCACATTAAAAGGGAATAATAATCCATTACTATGATAAGAACCCTAAAATTGCCTGAAAATATTATTAGAACATTGTTATATAGTTGTATAAAATTCAATGATGGGGGAAATAGTTTTTTGAAAAAATGTTAGAAGTAATTTTTATCATATAAGGCTTTATCTAATGAATTTTACACTTCGTATTCTCCATGATGGTATTTTATAAGAACAGATCTATCAGTAGTTATTCTAATTATTTATGTGTTATTGGATATTCTTGCCTGTAAGAAAGTGTAATGGTCATTAGACATTAAGATTAATAATAATGCATGTGTTGGACCCACAAGAGACTTTTGTATGATATTCCTTGGGGAGGGAGTGTGAATTAGGGTAGGAACCTCGTTCCCTTTTCCCAATGTACCTATGAAAATCTCACTATAATAACCAATATTGACTAAATTGTTAGTAGGGTCACTATTTTCTTCACCTCTTAAGTGATGATCTGATTAACCAGAGTGGTTATCAAAGACTTATTATGATAATATTGATGATTCTCAATCCACATGAACTGATTTTGACCCTACAAAATATAAGGCAGGAATGAAAAGAAGAAACAATATCATTACATGGATCACTTACACTGGGCTACATCAAAGGATAACACACTAACATTGTGTCGATGTTCCAAAATCAACTAATATTGACTAGAGTTGTGGATAAATTGTTTTGGATATAGTAAATCTATGCTAGGCTCATTGTATTTACATGATTTAGGGTTTAACACCGAGAAATACCAGGGTTACTCCCACATTCCTCTCCTATTTCTCACTAATTCATGAGTGACTGTTTTTTTCTCACATGCCAATACTCGAATTCAACATTTGATAGTTGATACACTAATTAGTGTCAATTAATCTTTACTCTTCTCTTTCAAAAACTAGTTGGGAACCTCAGCAATACTATAGATTATCTTTTTTGAGCTATATATCAAGTAATATATCCTTTGGAAAGGTCTTAAATATTCTATTCTCACTTTTTTGAATCATGAAACTTTACGGTTTTATAAATCATTTTCACCGCTTTTATGAAATTTTCCTATTATCCACAAAAATATCTCCCTTTTTCAAATCTAAAAATCATTCATGAAACTCAAAATATTTCATCAATAATTTTAAAACATCAGGAAAACCCTTTTTCATATTCATACTATTCCTTTATTAATAGAACACATTTTCCTATGAATCCTTCACGTAATAAAAACCTTCAAAAAACTATTTCGTGAATTTAGATCCTTTGGATCTTCAAAAAATAGACATTCTTTAAATGGGGGTATTTTCTTATGTATATAAATTTCAACACCTTTTTTAAAATTTCTCACACATCCCTACTATTTAATAAAACCCTTTAGTCTTTTCGTGAAACTCATTTCCTTTACGAAACTATTCAGGAAATGGTTGCTGTCGTGAAACTTATAATCTTTTTGAAAACATTCCCCATCAAGTTACCAATAATTAATGATCAACAATTATTTTTAAACACACTAAATATTCTTGAATTTCATTAATTCTCATTGTTATTATATGGTATAACTAAAAATTTATATTTCATTAAAATCCTCATTTTTTGAAAAAAATTTCGCACCCTATATATTTTAGAATATAAAAATTTGGTAAACACTGTGAAATGGTGAAACCTTTTACACACAACATTTTATAAAACATCAAAGTATTCCATACCATTTAATTGAATATTTCTTAGCATAATTAGTCAAAATCACATTGAAACCCCACTACTAACCTATACATAATGAATCCCAATCTGGGTGCTCCTATTTATTTGATATCTTCAAACTGTCTCTCAGTATTATCATGATTGACATTCTAGGATAATAAATTGGTTCCTGAATTCAACTAGTTTGCCTCTATATTAAACATCACTATATCAGGAAACTATATAAATGGTGAATTGATCACTTAATATTCTTCACCACACCATGTCAATGGAAACACCACATCAAATACAACAACTCATCAGGGATTACATTGATAGGCTTCCAAATGAATCCAACACAAAAACACATGGAAACACCAATTTTTATTTGTTGTCCAACACATGTCATGACTCATACACATAGATTTGTTTCCATAAGATATGATGAAAAATATTTATGTAAATGTTGGGTATGATGGGTTTTTCATGAATGGAATGATATTAATTAATTTTTCAAGGAAGGATTCATCCATTACATATTCACAGATCCTTATATCTAAACACTTTCATTGAAATATAACTACCACATTATATTCCATAGTCACGGTTTAATAATGAATTTATTCTATATTGTTAAATATTTAATTACCAAGAATATAGGTTGATCACATGGTTATGTAACCTACTTAATGAGATATAATGACAAAGTGATTATATTAAACAATAAGTGCTCGTATATGATTGTTGATGTCATGACATAAACATATTTCTCATGGGTTCCTTGACTCTTTACTAGATAATAATCTTGTAATTTTATTGTCACCCAACTCATTACCATGATAATGAATGCTATATTTTTAGAAAATAATTTTTTTCCATTGATCTCAATTAAATTATAAATTAATTTAATTATTATAATAAATATTATTCTCATGTATGAGGGATAATCTTATTTAAGATTGACTGATTTTATAAATTAAATAAATATTTCTTTATAAGGTAATAAATTATTATAAGGATATATAATATTTATGTATAAATAATGGGTATTACTAGAAGACCAAGATTGTGTTCGGTGATACATAATAATTAACAATATACTAAAATAATATTGATAATTTTTTTAATTAGTGAATCCTTTGAGAAAATAATAATAATATTATTATTATTAAATTGGACAAGCTCATATAATGTTAATTATATTATTTAAGGGTAATTTTGAAAATAAATAATATCTAACCCTAACTCTATAACTATAAATAGATGATTATATTTATTGTATGTTGGTTGATTGAAATTGAGTCTCATTTTGCATAACAAAATCTAGAGCTCTCTCTCACGACCGAATGAATGATCTAGAGATACTCCTTCCTCATCCATCATCTAAATAACAAGAATATAAGTCTATTTATTCATGACTGAAGGAATCATTAAAATAATAAATATGAACACTGTAATATGATAGATTCATTGTACTAGCTCCCGAAAATCAATCAACATTATTTGGATATCAAAGGAGGACATGTTGATCACTGATAGAGGAATTATACACTTGGATCTAATAAATTAAATTATGTTTATATGAAAAGAGTTTTGGGAAATAAATATCTTTTTCATTGACATTATAAGCATGAAAATGTATTAATTTATTGACCTACATACTAATGTTGAACCAGCTGGCAGTGTAAAGACCTCCACCACAGTTTCTTGAATCCGTTGACTTATTTCATTACATAGAAATATAAACAAGGATGATACATCATGAATGACCTAATAGATTAGTAGATATCAAAAAAAATTAATACATAAGTTCAACATTAAAGCATGAAAGGAAATACAACATATAATTTCCATTGGAAACATCCACAACTACTAGATTATCCCTACAGTTCATTTATCATATATTTCTTCACATCCTAGGAAAAATAAAACATATGATAGGTGTGATATCATAGGATTAGTATGAGAAATATATTAAAAAAAATCTATCTTAAACAGAAACATTATGCATGGTGAATAACTAAAACCACATGCCTTTAAAAACAAACATGAGATTAATATGGTAGGAATAAAAACTAAATAAAAAAATCCATATAAATGATTATAGTAGAATAAAACATAGATATAGATATTCCACTAGTCATATAATAAAATGTGTTTTTAATTTATAATATCACGATGAGGGAATTCATAATTCCAAAAAATCTGAAAAATGCATTTGAGGCCTCGACCAAGACTTCTAAAAATGATTAAGGCCTCAGTCAAAACCATATTTGAAAATGGGTAAGGCCTTATATAAGTCATCATTTGTTTTGTCTCATGGGATATATTAATGCATAGGGGGGATATAGAATTACACAACCATAAATTAATAAGTCCAATTCATTCCTTATAAGAATGGGGATAAACATACAAACCGTATACATATGAACTTTAAATAACTTTCCGCAACCATTAAACATAATCAATAACCATTCTGAGTAGTATAGTGAATGGAATAAAGATAGAACATCCACAGTCAAAGTGTCACAAAACATTTAATAAAATATAATACATTATAATATTAACATATAAATCAAAAAACTGTAAAATTCAATAGATATGTTTAAATATCCTGAAATACTTTAATAAGGTCTTTGAGGTAATCTTGATGTAAATATCCCTTTAACTTTACAAAGAAGAGTTATTTTGGAAAAATAATTTTTATTTTTCATAATAGTTTGTTTAAAAATAATAATGAACAAATATATTTTTTCTTGAAAAAATAAATTATTTTATAAATATAAAGGTGTATTAAAAAATAATATGTATTTTACTTTGAAAATGTGTAAGAAATCGAGTTGTTCCCTTTAATTGGGGCTTGTATATCAAGAAGAAACGAGAAGGGAACCATGTAAAAACATTTTTATCCTACCAAAGAATGATTAAAGGATATATATATATATATGATTTTGGAAAATATAATGTTAATTTTGATTAACTATAAAAAAATTATGACATATTACAATGGTGTATAGAGAAAGAAAGAAAAACTCGAATAAAAATGGAGGTTCGGGAAGAAAACCCTTACCTTATGTCTGAATGTGTTCTGTACTTGAACCTAACATCCTAGATATTCAAATTAAATACATTAATTAATTAATTAAGAACAATATCAAAATTTAATTTTTTATGTTAATTTCATTTATTTCCTTTTTGAGTTATAAGATATAATTTTATCACTCGAGAGTGTTCGTTTCTTGTGTTTTCACGATCAGTATACTTATATATGGGTGTGGAATATCATGGGGAATGGATATAATTATCCATAATTCAATTTATATAATATTAATTACAATAAATAATATTAAATGATTATATGGTATGAGGATGAGTCATTAGATAAAACATGGGTGATAATCAATTAGATTATTTTGGCGCTATTTCGATTATTACGAACTAGTTTTGTCATATGAATTAGTATTATGTAAATATACTGGTTATAGAATATTATATATGTTTTAATACATATATTATAGTCTGGTTTTGACATGAAAATAATTTCATTACCATCCTTGAGGGATAAATTGGAGAATAAAAATCCATCATCCATGAAGGTAGTAAAATTAGAACTTCACAGATGTTGATTTAATTTTAAAAATAAAAGTGGGAGGGAAAGGAGTAAGATTAAGGACTCTCAATTAACGTTATATCATTCTAGTATATATATTATAGTGGATTTACAATGATAATTTGAACATAGGAGGTGAGGAGATAATAGTAAATGAAAATAATTTGAAAACAAATTAAAAGGAAAAGGAAGTGGATTTTACATCTTGAACAATCATCCTTGAGAACTTCCGTAATAGGAATTGTTTTGTTATTTTGGTATGAAAAAGATCTCAAAGACATGGGGGAGTGACTAGGGAATATTACTTGGATATAATTTTTACAATATTCTTAGCATATAGGTGTAAGGAGAAGAGGGGGTGAGGGGTGGTATTTATAGTGGAGCAGTGGGGCGATTTTTAAATATTTTCATCATTTGATTATTATTTTGGCTCCAGAATATGAATTATAAGAGCATTAATATAAAATATATTAAAATAATTAATTTATACTTTTTATTAGTGTTCTTAAATAATCCATGACTTAATAAATATTGTATTTAGCTTATAATATATTTACACTATAAATTACTGTATTTTACTATTCACCAAATGTTCAAGTATTTTAGAAAAATCCCAAAAATACACCATAACCATTTTTAGAAGTTTATAATTAAAATGTGGACTCCATTTTATCAAAATAATTTTCTAAATATGGAAAATTTATTTCTCAATTAAAATAATTATTTACTCAAAAAAAATTTAGGTTAAAACTAATTTTCTAACACTCCAAAAAATTAACTAAGGTCTCCTAAAATTATCCTAAAATCATAAGAGAACAAAATATTGATTTATGAATCCATTTAATGATAATTATATTTAGTTTAAATAATTTTATTAATTATAATAATTTAATTAAATTTTTATGGTACACAATAATACCAACACTTAATTAATAATTTTTGAAATATTCATTTAATTATACTATGCTATAATTTTATCAAACATTTAGTTATGAGATTCATACATTTTATTCATACATACATGGGTGAGGTTACTATTTATTTTTCTAGTTTACCATTCATAATGGTCATATCACTATTCCTAGGGTCATGTTACTTTTTCATCAGTATAGGTTCCTTAGCTTCTAGAAATACATCCAATTTCATTAATTATTCATTTATAATGATTTTATTGTGATCTCTATGTGGTTTTATGTGATTAATAATATATAAAATAAAAATCGTAAGGGAAATCTCAATGATAGAATTCTAGGTCATTACATTCTCCCCTGATACAAAAATTTCATCCTCGAAATTTCTAGATTGTCAGCCCATAAAAAGATTTGGGTAGTTATTCATCATGAGTTCCTTAGGTTGACACATAACCTCTAAAATTTTATGATTCATCAATAGTACATTTACCACCTAAGTCATAAAATTTCTCAACACCTATTCTTTAGTGTCTAGAATCTGAATAGGCTCTTTATAGTACGATAAGTTAGGTTCTAATTCTATCCCTTCAGAAGTGAGTACATGTGTTAGGTCTAGAACATACGTCCTTAAAAAAGAGATGCATAACACATTGTGTAATTTAGAAAGTCTAGGTGGCATTTCCAAATGATAATCCAAAACTCCAATTATCTCTAGAATTTCAAAATATCAAGTGTACATAGGGATTAGTTTTCATTTCTTCAAAAATCTTATAAAACCCATCCAAGGGGATACTTTCATGAAAACATGATCTCCCACATGAAATTATAAATCCATACTTCGATTATAAACATTTAACTTTTCTATTTTTAGCTTCTTTGATATGGGTTGGAATAGTATTTACCTTCTCTATTGTTTCCTCCACAAGCTCTTGGCCCACAAGCTTCCTTTCACAAACTTCATCCCAACATGTTGGTGTATGACATCTCTTTCTATTCAATGCTTCATTTGGATCCATTGGAATTCCTGAATAAAAACTATTATTGTAGGAAACCTCCAGCAGAGATATATATTTATTCCATATACCATGAATGTCTAGTTTATATTATCTCAACATTTCATCCAATGTTTTGATC
The DNA here is from genome assembly GCA_963277665.1 of Viscum album. Taxonomy (NCBI): domain Eukaryota; kingdom Viridiplantae; phylum Streptophyta; class Magnoliopsida; order Santalales; family Viscaceae; genus Viscum; species Viscum album. Next base: position 405,227,143 of record OY728128.1, on the reverse strand, counting down.
TTCATTTCTGATTGGCTGTTAGTTTGATGGGGATAAGAAACACTCAAACGAAGTTCAAAATCCAAATCATTCTGAATAGATTTCTATAATTCCTATTTATTTAATGGATCAAAATCAGGCACTATTAAATTTGGTGATCCATTAATTCTTACAACTTCATTTATATAGATTTGTGCAAGGCGTTCTAGTGGAAAACCATCCCTTATTGCGAGGAAATTTGCAGAATTTGTATATCGATCAATAATTACCCATATTTCATCATTCTTTATTCTATATTTTTGTAATTCAGTGAAAAAAAAATAGTGATTTCAACCCATTTCCATTTAATAATAGGAATAGGTTTTAATAATCCTCTAGGATGTTACCTTTCAGACTTCACATATTGAAAAACTAAACACCTTGATACATAATCAGTAATTTCTTCGTCAAGTTATCCTACCATAAATACACCATCAAATCACTATACATCTTAGTGGTATCAAGGTGTGTAGTGACATTTAAACTCTGGGCATCATACAATAACACCATTTTTAGCTCATGAATAGAGAGAAAAAAAACTCCTCCAAAATTTCAGAATGCCATCCTCCAAATCGAAGTCAGCCAACATCTCATCATTAACACCTTTAATATTATTTTTAATAGTATCATCATCATACAAAGAACATTTAATCCTTTCCATTAAATATGGTATTGAAACCAATTGAAAAAGTAATTACGTTTTACCTTCCCTGATAATTCCCATAACCATATTTACTAGATCCATGTACACGGGGTCCATAAAAATCCACATTTTGGATAGAACCCCATGATATTTCATGATCAATGCATCAGCTACCTAATATTTCCATCCCAAGGTTATAGTGTATTGAAAAATCATAATCCTTAAGTAGCTTGAGCCATCACATTTTCCTTATGTTGATTTCATTCAGTGAGATGATATATTTCAAGCTCTTGTTATCTATATATACCTCACATATTTATCCATAGAGATAGTGTCTCCATATCTTTTGATAAAAGATTAACACTTATAACTCAAGATCGTGAGTTGGATAGTTATGTTCATTAATTTTTAACTACCTTGATGCGTAGGCAATAACTGTATCATTATTTATAAGGACACAACCAAGTCCTTTTTTTGATGTATTACTATAAATCAAAAATCCAACATTTCCCGATGGTGGAGTCAGGAATAGGGAATTCACTAATATCCTCTTCAATTATTCATAACATTCTTCTTATTCTTTTGTCTATACAAACATAACCCCTTTACGAGTATGCTTGGTTAATGGGATGGCTAATCAGGTGATGTTCTAAATGAAGCATCGATAATAAACTATTATACAAATAAAACTAGTTACCCAGTTATGTTTGTTAGTGTAGTCGATTCTTGAACAACATTTATCTTTATAGGATCAACAGAGATTCCATCCTTAGAGACAATATTGAAAGAAAGGAAATTGATTGCAGCCAAAATTTACACTTGATAAACTACCCATATAATTCATTTCTTTTAAGAGTCTTCAAAAAAATCCTCAAGTTATTATCATTGTCTTCATTAGATGTTGAGTATATCATGATATCATTAATAAATACCACAAAAAATTTATCAAGATATTCCTTGAAAACTCTTTTCATTAGATCCATGAAAACATAGGGTGCATTAGTCAGTCCAAATGGAATTATTATAAACTATCAATGTCCATACTTGGGACAATATTATGTCATTAGAATATATTCCTTACCCCCATGCAATTGATGATATATCAATCTAAGGAAAATCTTGGAAAATTATTGGTCAACATGAATTTGATCAAATAAATCATCAAAATGTGGTAGGGGATACATTTTCTTTATTGTAATATAAATGATCTCCCTATAGTCAATGCACAGTTACATAGATCCATATTTCATCTTGAGAAAGAGAACATTGGATCCCCATTAAGAAACTCTAGGGAGAATAAATCATTTATCACCCAATTCCATTAGTTATTAATTCATTTATACTAATTACACAATGGTATTTCTATATGGAGTCTTTGATATTGGTCTTGAAATAGGAATTAAATCAATAGAGAACTCAACTACCCACATTGGAGGATTTCCATGTAAATCCATTGGAAATACATCAATATATTCTTGCATAATAGGTATATCCTCAATTTGAATATTTCACCCCTCGCCTATAGTTATGGAAATCTCAACCTCCGCACAAATTTCATTCAACAGAGCTACTATGGGTGGATCTAGATAAAAATGAGATTATGATGTTTCTACTCTAAAGATAGGGTATTCTACATCATTCTCAAAAATTATAACATAATTATTATTGCAATATATTTTCTCAACATAAATTTTAATCCAATCCAAGACGAGGATTATATCAAATTCAAGAATAGTTATGTTGACAAGATCAATAACTAAAGCACGTTTATGTGACCTAAAGGGGACTAAATGACACATCTTTGTTGCAATGATACTTCCCATAAGATTTTTGAATGACAAATCCTTTATTAAATAAAAATGATAATTCCTAATTTTATTGGAAGTATTTGAAGATATAAAATATTGTGATGATCCATAAGAAGATAAATAAATGGATATGTTTGTGTAACCGTTTAAAGTACCTTCCATCACATCATTAGGAATTTCAACCTCAATAGTTGTGTTCACTTAAGCTTGGATTTTTTCTATTGTTGTTTTCTAAGTCATGTTTCCTTGATTATTTGGACAATCATTAGCATAGTTTCCCATCTCCCTACAACTATAGTATTGAATATTGATAGCTTATTTATTTCCCTTTCAATCACTAGCATGATGGCCTTTCTATCCACACTTTTACCAAACTCTTTTTCCATTTAAGAAGGCATGGGGTTTTTTTCTTCTATAAGTATCTCATGTAGGAAAATAATTATTTTTATTATTCCATTTAACCATATTATCCTATGACACCATATTATTCTCTTGTTTTCCCTTAATGAAATAAGATACATTTAATTCATTCTCTATCTTGATAGAACATGAGACTATATCTTCATATGATGAGAAATGGTTAGAGACTATTGCCCTTTTGAGGAGTGATTTTAAACCATAAAATAATCAATAAGTCATGATCCATGGATTATGTATGTATTCTACAACATGACTTACTAACCTTATAAATTTAGATTCATACTTCGAAACATTTTTATCCTCTTTTTGTATCAGAATGAAGAATTACCTTTCCATGCCTCTTTTCTATTCACGAGGAAAATATTTTATAAGGAAAATTTCCTTAAAATACCTCAATTCCAAATTTTTAATTTCTTACACCTCCATTGTGTTTTAAATTAATGACCACCAACAATCTGAATCTCCTGATAGATGATAAAATTCCATGATAAGATTCTCCCTTTCGATACATCCCAAAGTGAGAAATATATTATCTAAGGAACATATCCACTACTCTACTACTAATGGGTTAGTAGTTCCATTGAATGATGGAGGATGTTTTCACATAAGTGGTCTATAATTGTTCCTCTAGTTTGTGGATCATGATTCTGCATAAGGGTATGGTTATTTTTCATAACCTGAGTCAGCTATCCTAGTATATCTATAAGTTTCTCAGCACCAGGCGCATCTCTAATAAAAATATCATTATCTTACATAAAAGGGAAATACAGTCAAGGGATACGTTAAAAGATACAATTTACATTCCTTCCACTATGTTCTATTTCAGAATAATGTCATACACTAGATTAGGTTATGAATCATAATTTATAATCTCCACAAGAAAAATACTTAACAAAATTTGAATCCTATGCATAGATAATCTCTTAATCATAAACATCATTTCTTTGAGGAAAAATTTACTTTTAAATCCTTAATAATGTATTTTAAATTGAATGTGAATTTTCAAAATCATATCTGTTGGAGTGTCAAATTAGGTGTACTGTAATCCCAATTGCTAGGTAGAAGGTTACCTCGATTCAGGCCCAAGACACCTTTTCGGAGTTGTTACCCATATGTAAATTTTTTCATGAACTATGTCCACTTGCAGTATCCAGAAGGGATGTATTTCAAGGAACACTCACATAATATTTTCCTTACCAAAATTCTTAGATGTTCTTGTATGATTATCCTCAAATTATATCCTAGGTTTTTGTTTTCAAACCTACATTTTCTAAATCTAGTTTCCATGTTTTCTACTAAACTTCCATTGATACCAACTAGAGACCTCAACCCCAGTTTCATGGATCAGGTACCTTATTTAATTAAATTGGCATATAAATAAGGAAGACACATCCTGAATGATCAAATAATTTAGTATATTTGAAACAAATATACATATATACGTTAAACAATACAAAATTAAATGAAATAAAATATAGAAATTCCTTTGAAAAAATCCAAAACTCCTATATTATCCCTATAGGTCATTAATAATACAATTCTTCACAACCTGGAGAAAATAATACATAAGAATGTGGTGATATAATATTCTCAGTAACGGTAAGAGATACAATGGAGTATAACATAAACATAAATTTTATTCATGGTGAATAACTAAAAACAAATTCTCTTAGAAATAAGCTTCAACACAATATGGAAGGAATGAAAAATTAATAAATAAATCCATATAAATGATCATAAGATAATGAAACTTAACCATTGATATCATACTTGTTGAATAATCACATAGTTTAACAGTTACTAATATCATAATGAGGGAAGGTTTAATGCTTGAAATATGACAAATAATATTGGGGAACCAAAAAATACATGTGGAAAATATTAAGGTATTGACGAAAACCATATCTGAAAATGGGAAAGGCCTCATCCAAGCCCATATCTTTTTTTTCTCCTGAGACCTACCGATACATCGAGGGGATATATCAGGACCCTCTAATCACTTACCATTTCCAATACATTCCTCATTATAATGGGGTTAAAAATAAACAACATATACCTATGAATTTTAAATAACATTCCACAATATATAATTACCATCAATAACCATTCTGAGTAGTATGGTAAATAAAATTAGGATAGCACATCAACAGTCAAACTGATCATAAATGTAACTTCCCAAGAAAATAAAGAATAATAAATTTTCTTATTTATTAATATTTTTGAATTAAATGTTAATTTTACTTAAAATCAGATTCTATGTTCGATGTCCTACCATATACTCAACATTGGGTTTCTCTAAAAATCTCATTTTGCACACCATGCTGAGTAATACTGAAACAAATAATAATATAATATTATTTTAAATTGTATTTAACACCCAGTCGTTATATTTTTGGGAATGAAAAAAACTCACTACAATATGATTACACATGTTTGTTAAATGTTTTTACATTTTTCCAGTAAATTTTAGAGGCTTAAAATAAGAATGAATCTGATATTATGCATAAATACACTAATATTTTTTAAAAGGTCATTTTACCGCCTATTGATGGAGATCCATTTTTAAATCAATTTATTGTAACTTTTAAATGTTCTATTTGATAAAATAAAATTATAATTTAGATTTGGGAAATCAAAATTTACATTGTATGAAATTTTGGTATTTTTATGATAATGTTCAGTTTTTAATGAATAGTGAAAATGTTATATTTTAATTCAAAACAACCTTTTAATCTAATTTAATTGTATGGTTAGATTTTAATTTTAATTGGTATTAAAGTTTAATTAGATTATATTTTTAACATTTAATCTAATTTTGGTAATTGGATGCAGTTTCACTTTAAAATTTGACATAAATAAGTGTCAATCTTTTGTTAGTTATTATTTCTAAAAAACATGCTTTTTGATTTGACAATGGGAATTAATTTTAAATTAATTAATGCAACTTATATTTTTTGATTTTGGTAAAATAAAAATCATTTTTTAATTCAGAATATCAAATATATATTAGGATGAATTTTTGGTATTTTTCTGAAAATGTTCAATTTTTGATGAATAGTTAAAAACACTACTTTATAGTTAAAAACCGACATTTGAATTTAAATGAAATTTTACTTCATCTATGAATTGATTTTAAAAAATCTGACATACATGGTTTTCATAAATATGTAAATTGATGTTAAATGAGATGAAAATAATTTTTGGTGAATAGTAACTTTTGATTTTTATTTATAGTGGTTAAAGGTAAATAGGGTAATTCAAGTTAAAAATTATACTGTAAAAATATAAAATTACCTTAACATTTGTCCTAACCTTATTGTATGAGTCATAGACAACAAATAGAATCTTGGGTGAGATTTTTGTCCTTTTAATGCCATTTGGTTAAGATAATGATAATAATAACTTTTATTTAAAGTAAAAATAAAAATATCATAAACAAGTATTGTTTTCCTAAAACAATTTTAATAAGGGGTAATATAAATGATATATTTTATTATATATATTAATTTTAAAAATAAAAATATTTCAAAAATCATGGTATTTTATTTATAATTTTTAGACATCAAATAAATAAAATTAATTATGACTTAATGATGATGCAGTGTTTACATCATTAATGAATGATTTAAATAAATACGATTATAAATATTAAAGCAATATCCAAAACATGTACATTTATTATTGGATGATTTTATTTCAAAAACTAGTCATATTATCTTCTAATTTAATAATTTTTTGAACTTTAAAAACTGAAAATCATTGTATAATAAAATAATATTTTCAAACATTCCCAAAGAGCCACCCCTTATAAAAATCCCTCACTTATTACCCATTACTCACACTTATCAGGCCCTTTTTATAACCCAAAATCTACTCCAATAAGCTCCAAATATCCTTACCTTCATCCTAGAAGCCTTACCTTAGGCATAAAACACTTCAAGTAATCAATTTGGTTCAAACCAAAGGGAGTTACCCGATTAAAGGTAACGTTTCCTCTTAAGTTATTAACTTTTATATTGATTCTAAAACCCCCTAAAGTCTTTTTATACATTTATTTTATAAAAAAACATTATAATAAATATACTAGGATGTTTTTAAAATATGTATTCAAACTAAACATACACATACCTCCATTTAATGGGAAAATAACATACAGTTTCTGTGGACGGAGAACTACTGCCTCAGGAAACGATGATTGTTCAATTATCTCCTACCACCTCTCATGGTGGCCATTATGATGGAACTGTATTTATATTTGATATATATTATATTTATATTATTTATATTTCTCTGTATTTTTCATTTATATGATAACATTATGGTTTCCATAATGAGTAAACGTGATAATTTCATTTGAGGAAGTGCAGACAACCGCCCCCTCAAAGTGATATTACTTGTTCATGAAATATGTGGAATTTATAAAGGATATAATTTTTGAAATTATGTAACATATATAAAATATATATTATACTTTAATTATAATATACCTATGTATCATTATGTTTTAATTCCATTAAAATATGAAAAGGAAATGAAAGTAACGTTAATGCGTACAAACGTCTTACCATCTCCATGAACCGTGAATTTCATTTCTTATCTCCAAATGATATGTACTCTTATAAATATATATTTACACTAGATATATATGATATATATTATATCTAAATCATGAATATCATTCTTGAGATAATGTAATTTTGACCGCATGGAAAATTCATAATTATAACATGTTCATTTTTAACTCAAGTTCCGAACAATGACAAAATGTTCGATATGAGATCAAATAATTAACTACTTGTTAAATCAAGGTAATAGGTCATATAAAAGTAATAATAAACAATAAAAATTTTCTTAATTAATTATTAATTAACGTAAGTTTATTATTCTGGAAATTAAAGAATGAACAGCTCAAGTCGGACATGAGTTAAGGGAACTTCTTAGCACAATTTCCATTCTTTGGGTTAAACTTATACTTCTTGATTATGTTGTCCAATGATTATGTGAGATATAAATTTTGACATCTTATCTTGTATTTATACTTCTTCTATGTGTACTTATAGAAAATACACATAATCGATCAATTTAATTTACAAAATAGTATTTGTAAGGCACTTCATCTCAATCTTCTCTCATTGAGGCATATTTTGATTTATACACGACTTTCTTTTATATGGTGTATAAAAACCTTTGAATTTTCATTTAATTAATAGGGAATCTTTTTTATATGAATCATTTTTTAAACAACAAAAAGGAATGTTTCTTTTTTTAACATACGTGGTGACAATGACCTTTATTCCACCATGAGTATTATTTGATCGTTGTCTTCCTTAACAAGCCATAGTGTTTTTTTAAAAGGATAATAAATACCATATACAATTTTACATATTTTGGTATTGAAAATGGTTTTGATAATGGATTGATTATGTCAATATATTGAAGTGATATATTGTGATAGAAATGTTGAAATGTTATCTTTCCTTTATGCTTGTGTTATGTGTTTTGATTATTTTATGGTTATTGGGAATTATTTGCATATACGGGTTGTTTCGTGATAGACATATGGTTCGTGAGCCCGAGATAGCTCTCTAATAAATTGGGTAACATGATAGAGGTAAACATTAATGTTTCTTATAATAGATTTAAGGAAAATACTCTGATGGGTATTCCAAATGTAACTCCCTACATAGTTGTGAAAGCTAAAACATAATTATGTTATGGATTCCACAAGTTACCTTTTTGATTTATGATTTCTATGTGTTATTAATAAATATTCAAATTTCATGAGGTATGTTAAAAATATTATGTATTGATAGACTAATGTATTATTTCTAATTATATAACCCTTACTGTTATTTTTTATGCTCAAACCAAGTTTTTAAATGTTTTTCACAGGACATAATAATGAATGGGGTCAAGGATGGGATCAAGTAAAAGTCATGATGTCTAAAAAATGGAACTAGACTTGACACTTTTTTAAGAGTTTTCATTTTATGAAAAAAATAGAAACTGAGTAGAAGTTTCTACTTCGTAATTTTTGAGATGTAATGTAATTGTTATGGTCTAATTCTCTAAATCTCTAAACCTGAAAAGATCCTCAATGTGAATTATTTATTTAATTCATGACTATGTAATGTTATAAGGCCAGGTCCTTATACAGTGTATCAGAGGTCGGATTATATAGCTTTAGGAGTTAGGATATTGTTAAATTAATGTCCAAAAATTAATTTCTGTTAATATTGAAATGGTATAGCATTTACAGATTACCATGTTGCTTCACCTAAGATATTTTTATGTATAGAATGGTTGTTCATATTGTAAATAGTGTAGGTATACTGGGAAGACATACCGAGGGAAATGAACTTCCAAATCAACATCCTAAGATGTTCAGAATCATAATTTAATAGTTTTTGTAGTGATGGATCAGTTGACTCAGGTGATATGTTTTTGGTTGTTCTTATTGATGATATTTTGGCATATTATAAAATTATAGAGGATCATGAAATTCATTTAAGGGTTCTCATGGAAACCATAAAGGAAATGAAACTGTATGGGAACTTTAGCAGGTGTGAGTTTTGGATACAACAATTTTCATTCTGTGGTCACATTCTTTCAAAAAATGGAATAACTATTGATCCTTCTTAATCAAATGTTTATGACGAATGGCCACGACCCACAAATATAACTGAGATCTTTAGTCTTATTGGTTTATCAGGTTATTACCGAAGGTTTATTGAAAATTTTTCACAATTATCTAGTCTACTAACTATGTTAACTCAAAAAGGTATTATGTTCATCTGGAAAAATAAATGTGATGATTGTTTTCAGGAATTGAAAATAAGATTGGTGAATGCTCCAGTTTTAGAGCTTCCTTCTAGAGATGGTGAATTTGTTATCTATAGTGATGCTTCGTTGAAATGACTTGGTTGTGTACTAATGCAGAATGATCTGGTAATTGATCATTCTTCACTTTAGTTGAATCCTCATAGTTAAATTACCATACACATCATTTGGAATTAGATGCTCTTGTTTTTGCTTTAATAATTTGGAGGTATCATTTGTATGGATTATTGTGTGAAATATATATTTACCACAAAACATTGAAGTATATATTCAGAGAGAAAGAATTAAACATGATATAGAGGAGATTGTTAGAATTAATGAAGGATATTGATTTCACGATCCATTAGCATGGAAAAGGAAAATAAAGTGGATAATGCTTTGGGTCGATAGAGTAATGATACCTTAAGCATGCTATATTTGGAATGAGATCCTTTGGTTTTTGATTTTATGAATTTTGGATTAAAAGTTGTTGGTGCAGAAAATTACTCTATTTTGTTTCAGGTATTAGTGAAATCATCTCTATCAGACAGAATTAAGCAAGTGCAGAAGGAAGACAGTGAGTTGCAGAAAAAGGTAGAGTTGGTTCAGAATGGTAATTTGACTGATTTTAACATTGAAAATTATTGTATTTTGAGGTTTGGGAAGAGATTATGTGTTCCTTGTGATTCATAGTTGATGAATGAGTTATTATGTGAAGCTCATAGTTTTCCTTTTTCTGTTCATCCTAGAAGTACTAAGATGTATAGAGATATTAGGGACTATTAATGGTGCGATGGAATAAAAATAGATATTGCTGACTTTACTATTAAGTGTTTGAATTGTCAACATGTTAAAGAAGGGTGATAGTTATCGAAAGGGATGCTTCAGCCTTTTCTAGTTCTATAGTGGAAATGGGAAAATATATCCACAAACTTCATTATGGGATTTCCAAAGACATCTCGAAGTAACAATTCAATCTGGGTTATTGTTGATCGATTGAATAAATCTTCCCCTTTCCTTTCTATTCTATATACTCTATATCTAGATCAAATTTCTCCGTTATTTGCTAGAGATATAGCTAGGTTTCATGGATTTCCCCTCTCCATTGTATATGATCATGATCCAAGGATTACATCTAACTTTTGAAAATGCCTTCATAAGTCTTTGGGTACTAAATTAAATTTTAGTTTATATTTTCATCCTCAATCAGATGGACAGTCAGAATGAATAATAAAGACGTTGGACGATATGCTAAGTGATTCTTCAATGAATTACTAGGGAAGTTGGGACCAACATATTTCATTGGTTGAATTTTCCTATAATAACAGTTTCCATTCCAGTATACATATGGCTCAGTTTGAGGCATTATATGGAAAGTTGTTTTGAACTCCATATTTTTTCGATGAAGTAGGTGAAAGGAAACTGATGGGACAAGAATTGGTAGAATATATGGTAGAAAAACTTTAGTTGATTCAAAAGCACATGAGAACTACTTAGATCATGATGAAAAGTTATGCAGATAACCAGAGGAAGGATCATTCTTTCGAGGTAGGTGACCATGTCTATCTCAAAGTTTCTCCCTAGAAAAGTGTGATTTTTTTTCAATAAGAAAAATTTGAGTTTGAGGCTCATTGGACCTTATGAAATCCTAGAGAAGGAGAGAGCAGTTGCATACAGAGTGGATTTACCTCCAATTTTATCCAAGGTAGACAATGTTTTTCATGTTTCAATGTTGAAAATGTATATTCCAAATCCATCTCATGTTTTAAGTCAAGAGGTAGTTTAGTTGGAATAAAATCTTTCCTATGAAGAACAACCAATCCAGATTCTTGACCGAAGAAAGACATTGTTGTGTAATAAGGTAATTTATCAGTTAATGGTTTTTTATAAAAACCAAATGGTTTAAGAGGCAAAATTAGAATCTAAAAATGCAATTAGGGATAAATACCCCCACAAATTTGATAAGTGAATAGAATTATGGCTATAAAATTCCCAAAAGGGGGAAGGATGTAATATCCCAAGTAAATAAAGAATAATTAATTTCCTTATTTATTAATATTTGTGAATTAAATGTTAATTTTACTTAAAAGGGGAATATATGTTTGATGGCATAGCTCATATGTAACATTTGGTTTCTCTGAAAATCTCATGTTGCACACAATGCTAAGTCATACTGAAAATAATAATTATATAATAGTATCTTAAATGGTAGTTAAGGCCAAGCTATTTTATTAGAGGGAATGATCCAAAATGACTACAATATGATTACACATGTTTGCTAAATGTTTTTACATTTATCCAATAAATTTTAAAGGCTTAAAATAAGAAAGAATCTGATTTTAATCATAAATACCCTAATATTTTTTTAAAAGGTTGTTTTACCGCCTTTTGATGACCAACAACTTTTAAATCTAGTTTTTCTTCATTTATATGTTTTATTTTGATAAAATAAAATTCTTATTTAGAATAGGGACATCAAAATTTACTTTGGATGAAAATTTGGTATTTTTCGGATAGTTTTTTTAAATGAATAGTGAAAAATGATGTATTTTAATTAAAAACCACATTTTAATCTAATTTATTTATAGAGTTATATTATCTTTTAAATTTATTTTAATGTGTAATTAGATAATATTATTACCATTTAATCCAATTTGGTCATTGTAATTAATTTCACTTTGAAATTGGACATTAAAAAGTGTCAATCTTTTGATAGTTATTGTTTCTTAAAAACATGCTTATGTTTTGACAGCCAAAATTAATTTTAAATTAATTAATGAAAATTATATATTTTTAATTTGGTAAAATATAAATCATTTTTTTAATTCATAATATAATATATATCTTAGGATTTATTTTTGGTATTTGTTCTGAAAACATTCAAATTTTTATAAATAGTGAAAAATACTACTTAGTCGTTAAAAACTGACTTTTTAATTTAAATAGAATTTTATCGCTTCTTCGAATTGAATTTAAAAAATCCTACAAACATGGTTTTCATCAGTATGTAAAATGTGATTCAATGGGATTAAAATAATTTTTGGTGAATAGTAACTTTTGATTTTTATTTACTTCGGTTAAAGGTAAATAGTGTAGTTCTAGGTAAAAATAATAATATAATAATACAAAACTAACTTAATAATTGTCCTAACCTTATTTTATGTGTCATTTCTGACTAATAAAATCCTTGGGTGAGATTTTTTGCCTTTGAATGCTGTTTGGGAAAGATAATGACATTAATAACTTTTTATTTAAAGTAAAAATTACAATTATCATAAACATGTTTTATTTTGCTAAAAAAATTAATGTGGGTTATATAATTGAAATATTTGTCTGTAAATATTTATTTTAATGATAAAAATATTCCCTAAATCATGGTATTTTATTTATAATTTTTATACATCAAATATATATAATTATTTATGACACAATGATGATGTAGTGTTTACCTCTTTAATGAATGATTTAAAAAAATATGATTATAAAAATTAAAACAACATCCAAAACCATTCCAATTGTTGTTGAATGATTTTATTTCGAACAAGAGACATATTATCTTTTACTTTAAGGATTTTTGGACCTTTAGAAACTGAAAAACTTTATATAATAATATAATATTTTCAAACATTCCTAAAGAGCCCCTCCCCCCTTAAAAACACCCCTCACTTATAACCCATTACTCACACTTATAAAGCCCTTTGGATAATCCAAAATATACTAAAATAATATATCTTGATCCTTCTCTTCATCCTATAAGCCTTACCTTAGGTATAAATCACATTAAGTAATCTATTTGGTTCAAACCAAAGGGAGTTACCCGATATAAAGTCAATGTCTCCTCTTAAGTTGTTTTCTTTTATTTTACTTCTCCAACCACCTAAAGTATTTCTATTCTGCTATTTTATAACAACATGTGTATAAAAAATATACTACGATGTTTTTATGAGAATTATTCGAACTGAACTTACACACACCTCCATCTAATGGGAAAATAATATACTATTTTTGTGGAAGGTGAACTACTGCCTCATGAAACGATGATTGTTCAATTATATCCTAGCGCCTCTCATGGTGGCCATTATGAAATAACAGTATTTATATATGATATATATTATATTTATATTAATTCTCAACTTCTGTATTTTTCATTTATAGAATAAAATTATGGTTCCCATAATTGGTAAATGCGATAATTTCATTTGAGGACATGCGGACTACCACCCCCTCAATGTGATATGACTCGTTCATGAAATACATGGAATGTATAAAGGATAGAATTTATGAACTTATGTAACATATATAACATATATATTATACTAGAATTATAATATTACTTTGTATAATTATGTTTTCAATCCATTAAAATTTGAGAAAGAAATGAATGTAGCGTTCATGCATACGTATGGCTTACCATCTCCATGAATGGTTCATTTCATTTATTATCTCCAAAGGTTATGTACTATTATAAATACATATATTTACTGGATATATATGATATCTAAATCATTAATTCATTCCGTAGATAATGGAATTTTTACTGCATGGACAATTCATAATTATAACATGTTCATTTTTAACTCAAGTTCTAAAGATCGACAAAATGTCCGATATGAACTCAAATAATTAACTAATTATTATATCAAGTTTATGGGTGATATAAAAGGAATAATAATCATGAAAAATGTTTTTAATAAATTATAAATTATGTTATGTTTATTATTCAGGAAATTAAATAACGAACAAGTAAATCCAGACATGAGTTAAGGGAACTTCATAACCCAATTTCTTTTCTTGTGGTTAAACTTATACTTCATCATTATGTCATTCTATGATTATGTGAGATTTAAATTTTGATGTCTTATCTTTTATTTATAATTCATTTATGTGTACTTATTGTGAATACACATAATCAATCAATTTTATTTACAAAATAGTGTTTTTAAGGGACTTCGTCTCAATCTCCTTTCATTGAGGCATATTTCGACATATACACGACATTCTTTTATATGGTGTATAAACACATTTGAAATTTTATTTCATTCAAATGGAGTATTTTTTATATGAATAATTTTACTAAACAACATAAAGGAATGTTTCTTTTTTTAACATCCGTGGTGACAACAAAATTTCTGACACCACGAGTATTATTTGATATTTGTCTTCCTTAACAAGTTGTAGTGTTTTTTTAAAAGGAAAATAAATGCCATATACTCTTTTTACTTATTTTGGTATTGAAAATGGTTTTTATAATTGATTTATTATGTCAATAATTTGAAATTATATATTGTTATTAAAATGTGGAAATGTTATTTTTCCTTTATGATTGTGTTATGTGTTTTGATTATGTTATGGTTCTTGGGAATTATTTATGCATACAGGTGGTTCTGTGATAACGCTAGGGTGGGGGAGCTTGATATAGCTCTACAATGCATTGGGTAACATGATGAAGGTAAACGTTAATTTTTCTCCTAATATATTTATGGAATATACTGTTATGGGTATTACAAATGTTACTCTCTATGTAGCTATGAACGATACAATGCAATTATGTTATGGATGCCACATGTTACCTTTTTGATTTGTGATTTCTATGTTTAATTAACAAATCTTATGATTTCATGAGGTATGTTAAAAATCTTATGTCTCAATGGATTAATTTTTTCTTTGTTATTTTATTACCCTTAATGAGATGTTTATTCTCATACCATGTTTTGAAATTTTTTAGAGGACTTACTGATGAATAGGGTCAAGGATTGGATCAAGGAAAAGCCATGCTGTCTAAAACATGGAACTAGACATGACACTTTTAGTAAGAGTTTTTATTTTATGAAAAAATTGAAATTGAGTATAATTTTATACTTTGTAATTTTTTAGATATAATCTAACAGTTATGGCCTAATTCTTTAAAACTCTAAACCAGAAAGGATCCTCACTGTGAATTATTTGATTAATTCAAGATTATGTAATGTTATAAGACCAGGTACTTATAATAAACCATATAATAAAATAATTTATATGTTAAAAATTAGATATCAATCCCAATAAATTATAAAATTCAACATAGGTTTTGAAATAGTTGAATATACTCTAATAAGAACTTTGAGTAAATCATGAGAGAAATATCCCTTTCAGTTTGTAATAAAGAGTGCCTTTGAAAAAACCATTTTTATTTTTCATAATAATATGTATAAAACCAATAATTAATAAATATAGTTTTCTTGGAAAAATTAGTTATTTATTAAAATAGTGGTGTATTAAAACAGATTATGGATGATACTCGAAAATGGACATGAAATAAAGATGTTCACTTTAAGCGGGCTTGGGTGTCATGAAAAAATGAGAAGGGAACCTTGTAGAAATTTTAATATCCCACTAAAGAATGATAAAATGATCAAGATATATGATTTTGGAACATATATATAAAATTCATAATAATTATATAAAAATTATGATGAATTACAATGGTGTAATGAGAAAAAAATAATAACCTGAATGGAAATGGAGGATCAGGAAGAAAACCCTAACTTATGTATGAATATGTTCTTTACTTGAACCTATAATACTAGATAATAAAATTATATAGATTAATTTATTAATTTATAACATTATATAAAAATATTTTATTTACTATAATTTTATTAAGTTCATTTATGGCCTTTTTGATGAGTTATGAGACATAATTTTATCGCTCGAGACGATTTGTTTTCTTTGGTTTTCACAATTTTTATACTTGTATATGGTTAGGGAAATTCATGAGGAATGGGTATAATTATATAGAATTGAATAAATATGATTTCAATGAACATCACTAATATTAAATGGTTATATAATCCATTTTTATATATGGTATGAGGATAATTCATTTGATAAAACATTAGTTATAATCATTTAAATAATTTTGGCGGTATTTAGATTATTACGAACTGGTTTTGTCATATGAATTAATATTACATACATATAATGGTTAGAAAATTAAATAGGTTTTAATACTTATATTATAGTCTATTTTTACCATAAAATTAATTTATTACCATCCTTGAAGGTGAAATTGAGGAATGGAAATTTGTTGTCCGCGAATGTTGTAAATCAGTACTTCACAAACGATGATTTTGTTTAATAAAAGATAGAGAGAACGTAGTTTGAGAAAAGATATCCCAATAAAATTATATAATTATAGTATATTTAAGATATGGTATTTATCAAGATAATTTGTATAGATGAGTTTAGGAGAGAATAATAAATGAAAATTACTTGAAAATAGATTAAAAGGAAAAGGAATAGGATTTTACATCTTGAACACTCCTCCTTGAGAACCTCCTTACGGGGATTTTTTTGGTCGTTTGGTAATACCAAGAGCTCTTAAACGTGGGATAGATACTAGAGAATATTATTTGGGTAGAATTTTGACATGATTAAAGGATAATAGGTGTGAGGAGAAGAGGGTGTGGGGGTGGTATTTATAGTGCACGAGACGAGAGATTTTTGACTGTTTTAATCATTTGATTATTATTTGGGCTCAAGACTATGAATAGTTTGAGAATTATCATCAAATATATTAATATAATTAATGAAAGTTATAGATTATGGTACTTATATAATCCATGATTCAAGGAATAATGTATTTACCTTATAATGTATTTATTTAGTAAATTACATTATTTTATTCTTCAAAAAAAATTCAAGTATTTTAGAAAAATACCAAAAATTCATTAGTACAATTTTTCAATGAGTATAATTAATAAATAGAATCTATTTTGTAAATATATGTTTCTAAATACATGATATTTAATTTTTAAATAAATGTTTTTTTACGTAAAATATAAAGAAATTAAATTTAAAAATTATTTTATAAAACCTTGAAAAAACAACTATAGTGTCATAAAATTATACTAAAATCATAAAAAAAATATATATTTATGAATATATTATCAAAAAATAAATTTATTTTAAATAAATTTATTTTTTATAAAATTTTAATTAAATATTTACGTTTCAAAAAACACTAAAACTTAATTCAGAATTTTTAAAATATTCATTTACTTTTATTATGATATAATTATATAAAATTTTCACTTTTGATATGCAGAAATTTTATTTATACATACATGGATGAGGTTAACATTCATTTGGCCGGTTTACAATTCATAATGATCATATAACTATTCCAAAGGTCATGTCACTTTTTCATCGGTATAGGTTCCTTAACTTCTTAAAATACCTCATATTTCATTAATTATTAATTTATAAAGATTGTATTGTGTTATCTATGTTGTTTTATGAGATTTATAATATATAAAATAAACATAAGTAGGGAAATATCATTGATAGGATTCTTGGTTGTTACTTGTTGGGATGAACCCTATAGACAATGTGAGAAGACAGTAAGAATATCCTACAATAAGAATGTTCAGGACAATGTGTTGTAAAAATTATTACCAACTAAATCATCCAAGAACTAGAGAACTATTTTTAAAAAGACTACTTAAATTTAACTAAAACTATCTAAGTGAACTAAAATAAAATATCGAAGAAACTAGCAGAGATATAAGTGTCCGAGTTATGACATCCATTCAGGTGCATGCAATTCCAATTATTTAATTTACATGTCTAAATATTTATTTATTTAATTATCAATTATTTTAAATTTAATAAAAATACTATCAGATCTCATAATCTGATGTCAGATAGTATTATAATTTTTACACAACCGAAAACCATCCATTGAAACCCACGATTCAGATTTCAAATTTTAAAATGATGGAATTTGATGAAACACTACTTCTGCAAAAATTGACAAAGATGCTAGTGAACCAACAAAATCCTCCAACTATAAAACACAGATGCAAGAGCCTATCTCTACCATACCAATCAAGGACCACCTAATCTTCTGTAAACACCAACATGCCTGACCAAGATGGGGTCTTGGATTGTGGGATAGGCAAGCAGAGCAGTGATGGAATGGAAGGAGCACTATAAAAAAATATATAGAAAAGAAAGAAAAATGGCCTTAGGGGTGGTTTTAAGAACCATCCCTAAATAAAAATTATTTAAAATGAAAATTTTAATTTAGGGATGGTTTTATTAAACAATCACTATATATTTTTTATTTCAATTATTAGAGGTAGTATTAAAAAAGTCACCACTAGATTTTTTAATAAACCATAAATTCATCCTATCTCCCAATCTCTTTGAGCCACCTGATCCCCATCGATCCCACACTCCATTCCCATTAAGATTATTCCACCCCTTCCCTGATTTGTTTTTGCTCCCCTAACTGCCCCAGATTCTCACTACCCACTCTCCATCCCTCACTTCCCTTATCACCACCCCCCCCCCTCACCCACTCACCCTCACCTCATCCCCCCCTCAACTGATTGACTCTCACCCACCACTATCCATCATCTTCTATAATGACCAGTTTATACCCGTTTTGATTCGTATATATCATCATTTGTTATTAATCAATTTTTTTAATAATTTTGGGCTTTAATCACTATGGTATACTATTTTCATTCATGTTAAATGGAGTTAATTTTATTATTAGAATTATTAAATACCCACTATGTATGTTTCTTTGTTTCTATAAGTGGAATAAAAATAGGTTTGTTTGGATTCAATATCTCTAGTCAGTGGTTCAATATACCTCTTTTAGATCCACAACCATGATTGATTTCATTAGTTTAATTATTTTTTCCTTGAAGAATAATTTTTTTAATGAGGATGAAATATTGAGAGTAATTTGGTGATTTTTCATTGTATGTAATGTCATAAATTGTGGGCTTTCCATACAAATGCAGTAATAAAATTATTTAAAATAATTGTACATATAAGGTTTTTGCTGAAATTTAATTTTCTTTTGAAATATTTTATTTTGTTTCTATAAATTATTTATGAGGTCTTGAAAATATTTAGTTTAATGTTTTTATTGTTTTCCCCAAATACTATTTTTTTTATTAATATCCATGTTGTGAGTGTTTGTTAATATCAAGAATTGTTATGGGTTTTTTATGAATTTTATTGGTCTAAGGTGTATAAAGAATAGAATGGATTAATATCAATTTTTAGAAGTATTTTTAGATATTTATAATTATTTAAGAGGAGATTTTTTTAAAGGTTGTGTCTGAAGCCTCATTTATTATTAATGAAAAGTAAATACCTCTTTTAACTGGGTAGAGGGAGACCCATTACATCTCCTGATTGCCCTGTGGTCATTTAGCCCATTACATGGCCCGTAGGCCCATGTTTTTGGCCCAAAGCCCATTCTGTGAATAGTACTGCTACTGTACTATTTTTAATTTTATCATGAATTAATTTAGAGTGTGTTTATTAATTTAATTAAATTAGTGGATGTTTTATTAAATATTATAGAGGACCTATATTTATGATTATAAAAATGTTATAAGAGGGGATTGTGTCTAACACAGAAAGTTACCTAAAATATATAAACATTTTCATGAACCAAATATATCACAAAACAAGTAAAAATGTATTAGTGATGGGTTTTTAGTAGTAATTTTAATGATTTCTACTAAATATATATGGTATATTTAACAAATTATAATATATTGGCAGTTACATTAAACCACCACTTTATTTTTATCAATGGAATGTTGATCATCATGTTGATAACTTGTGTTTTATCCTTTATTTTTAAATGATTTTACATTTAACTTGAATGTATTTAATAATTGATGAATATAATAATTTTCAAGATAGAATAAAAGAGACTATGTAAAAAGTTATCACAATGCTGAGTTCTTGTTTTGTGATACAAAAAATATTTATTTTCATAATTATAAAATAATAAGCTAGTTATACAGACAATAATTTTTCACCAATGTAAAATAAAAATTGATAATATGAAAAATAGAGTATTTATAGATCTTTTAATGATGAATTGAATCATTTTTTTTCTGAATTTGTGTTATAGAGAATCAAGACCATACTATGGTCAATGATGAATTTGGGTGATATTTAATTTTTATTGTACTTGTTTGATTTACTATTTTTATCTTTATATCTAAATTTACAAGTAGAACAATGAAAATCCAATACCTATGGGTAAATGTTGGATTTGGAATGGTGAATCATATGTTATGTAATGTAAACAAAATGAGAATATTATCAATAAAACACAAAGTGGCCCGACAAAAGAGAATTTAGTTCAGAAATTTTAGAATGATTCATTTGGTTTTGAAGAATAAAATGTACATGATTTTAATAGATCAATGGAATATTCAGTTAATCATGAGATGTATAATATTTCATAGATCATCAGTGACCAAAAAATGAGTTTTTTGAATTAGTTGAAGATAAATAATAATAATTGTTTAAATATTGTAACATGTATTCAAATATACCTTTTATACTTAATTTGTATCATATTAAGGGTCTCTGTATAATTAATGACAATGAAATTTTTATGATTTTACAGTTTCTTCATGATTCATTTATTGAAGCTATGATCCCTGCATCATTATTGGAGAGGAATAAATTCATCAACAAACTTGGACATTATTATAAAAATATAAATGCATGACAAAATTATTATAGGTTTTACTGGGGAGAAGAGTCTCATAAAGAAGAATGAATGAGATTTCATATAAGCATATGTAAGTCAATAAACAACAATGAGAGTACAAATCAATGCAAACCCATGTTGAAATATAAAAATAAAACTCCTAAAAAGCTATTTCATTACTTCCCTATGAAACCACACAGCCAAAGATTATTAATCTCATCCAGGACTTCATACAACATGAAGTGGCTTGCTTATGATAGTAAAGATGGATTTATGATATATCCAAGAGATTCAAAATCATTGAATATGTTTGGTTAGATATATCCATGATTTTATTTTGATCCTAGAAAAGTATATTTTCTATTTAATTCTAATGGTTTCAATGCTTTTGGTACTTAAGTACTAATTACAACTTTTTCCCAGTTGTTTTGATCACCTATAATCTACCTTCATTGATGTATATGAAGAAGAATTATTTAATTATTTCAATGAATTTTCTTAGATATAATGTTATTGGAAATGAAATTGACATATACCTTCCTCCACTAATCAAATAATTTAGAGAATTATTGGATGATGGTGGAGAAACATATGATTATAAAAGGAGTTAACTATTAAAAATGTATCCTTATTTAGTTTCAATAATTTATGACTTTACTAGACAAAGAAATTTATCTGGTTAAAACAGTCATACTGATTTGGCTTGTCTAGTTTGTAATTTTGATTTTTAACTGCAATGATTACCTCATAGAAGAAAATGGTGTTTTAGGTATCATCATCAATTTCTTGATACTTCTCATTAATTCAGGTTTATCAAGGCATGATTCTATGGAGATATCAAAATGAGAAATTCACAAATGGTCTAATCTGGTTCAGATATCTTGCGAAAATTAAGGAATTCCAATGAAGTATTTGGAAAATTTCATCAGTTTATAGAAGGGGGAAAAGGGTGGAGGTACAATATCTAAAGAAGCTGGGACACAACAACAGAAGAAAAAGATTATATTTTTTCAAATTCATTATTGGGAGTATAATTTGATATGTCATAATCTTGGTGTAATGCATATCAATAAGAACTTAAATGAGAATGTAATTTTTACAGTTCCTAATGAGTTGTATAAATTTAAGGATATACTTAATGCTTATAAGGATTTGGAGTAAATAAATTTGGAGCATGGTTTATGGTAAAATTAGAATGTAATGTATCATTCAGTTATTGTTACTATAAAAAATCGTGAGAAAGATGTATTCCTTCAAACATTTATTAATGTTAAATTTCAAGATGGATATTCATTTAACATATCATTTTGCATTGACATAAAACATTAAATGTTACTTGGATTGAAAAGTCACAAATCTTATATTTTGATGGGGTATTTATTGCTATTGCAATTATATAATACATTACCGGAAAAAATTTATTGTGGTTCTAGTTTAGTCTCGTAACTTTTTTCAGAGAGCTTTGTGGGAAAATTCTAAATCCATAAGATCTTGATAAACATCAATAAAGATTTTTTTGACACTATCATTTAGAGATGTTATTTCTCCCATCAATATTAATATTCAAGATTCATTTGACTATTCATTTCTTTGAACAAGATAATCATGGGCGACCGGTACAATACCAAGGAATGTATCCAATTGAGAGGTACATGGAAATTTTATTTATTTTCATTGGTCAATTAGATTTTGTCAAATAATTTTATTATTTTTTAATATGTTTTATTTGATCATGTACTTTGGTTATTTGAAATCATATGTGAGAAATAAATCTCAAAAATGAAGGCTCTATTGCTGAAGGGTACAGAGTCAAAGGGTTCTTGATCTTCTATTCTAGGTATTTGGATGAAATTTAGACTTGATTAAATTATTCTAGACACAATGATGACATCTACACTAAATCTTGTTATGAATATTTTTCATCGATATTTCCATGTATATAATGAACAATTATAAATGGGTATAATTTTACAATGATAGAATTAGAGTTTCTATAAGCACATAGATATGTGCTATCAATAGTTTTATTACAAATACATTTATTGAATAATTTCAAATGTAAACAAAGAGGTGACTAAGGGGTCGATATTGAAATGAGTTGGAATTAACAAAATATATTAATAAGAAGATTGACCAATGGTTCACCCATTGGGAAAGTATATAATTATATTCTTATTATTAACATTTAGTTATTTTTTACATGTTAAAAGTAACACCTTATATATATTTTTCTAGATAATGAATGTTGAGAATCAAAATAAAATATAAAATGATTTAATTATATCTTGAGGTCCTCTAATGAAGGATAAGTGATTAGATGACTATAATATTCATGGATTTAGATTTTATACAATTTATCATGAATAAGACTTGAAAATTTAAAATAGCATTGTATTTACACTTACGTTGGTGTGATACTATGGGCAACTGAATGATAAAACTAAATTAAACTATCAGGACTAGTTTTCGATTGTATTATTAAAATAAATGTCGTCTGATATTGATATGAGTATAATGAAATATTTGTAACATTTTATTTCTATCAACTTCTTTCGCTTTATACATACTAGTGAGCATGTTGGGCATGATCCATTTTTATTAGCTTCATAAGAAAAGATGTTTTAAATTTTGGTTGATGAAATAAAAGATGGATACAATTTCTTTGTAAAATTAAGGGAGAGAGACTTATATGATATGGGTGATGAAGATCAATTGATTATTTGTGACTGTGAACCTTATCAAGTACAAAAAAATTAACAATATTTTCTTGAAAATATCAAAATATTAGAACTTGCAATAGAGGGAGAAAATGAATAACTTATCACAATAGAGGTTTATAGCAATGAATATGAAGAAAATTGAATATATAAATTTGTAATGAAAATATATTACAATTTCTCATTGATAAGTTTTTTGTACATATATACGATGTTATAGTTTTCTTTTTGGGAAAAATATTTTTGATTTTAATTTTTTATAAATTTAATATACCTTAACCATTTTAATTAGATGAATTTCGATAAAAAAATTCAAGATCATAGATGATCTTCCTTCATGCACCACTTACTTTATCTATTATGGATCCTAGTAATTATATTATACCAAATACTACTATAGGGATAGCTATTTCAATAGATTTCATTGGTAGCACATTGCTTGGATCACATCTAGTGATGGAGTAGTTGTTCACCCCTCTATCTATTGGATATTGACGAGTTATGGTTATTGGTATGTATTTCATTTTTCAATAAAAGAATATATTTTATAAACCATTTAATTATTTTTTCAAATAGATAAATACAACCATATAAGGGATAAAAATATGAACACAGTTGATGTATGCGACCTAAAAGACTCCAATATTATTATTCCATTTTATGAGTTCAATGTGCCTGCTAGTGACGATACTGGAATCTATAGGCATATTATTGGATAACATTCTTGTAAGATAGTGATCTTTGACATTAATTATTAATATTGGGGGCATATTTATACAACTTGGAAAAAAATGAGGTCTTTAATACTAATGAAAATGTTAAAATATTTTAATATTACTTGTTAACTAATTTAAAAGGCATGAGTAAAATTTTTTAATATACTTATAAAGTGTTCTGTTTTTTACATCTTGATGTGGTTTTATTTTTATGTACTTGACTGTATTTCATTTCCATGGAAATTGAAAATTTTGGCCAAGAAATAGAGAGATTTTAAAAAGAGATTGTGGAATGAGTTTAATGACACTTCTACAAGCTCACGACAGATCTATGAGAATATGTTAGAAGGCATTTCTCATGTGAAATAGAAAAAAATTGTTGATATAAAAATAGATAAATCTCAAGAGGCAATTTAATATTTGATAGAATCTATATAACATTAAAATATAAATTTCTATTTTTATTAACATTTCAATTTTTTTAGGAATTATCTAAAAAATACTATGACTTGTGAGAAGAAAGTCCTTCCTCACACTGTTGGGTCTCAATGTTTTTTCGAGAAAAAGAACTTTTTTGTCTTTTATTTCATTTGTTATTATTTATATCATTTTATTATTACTCAAGGGTTTTTCTAACAGGTTTATATTTTTATATAACGGCTAATGAATTAGGTCACTCTGTTGGCCTAATAGATATGTTGTTTAAAGTTCAGAGGAAACCTGCTGATAGTTTTGTAAATGACCATACCAAAGATGTTGGAGTAATTAATTTTCATATCCATTTCATATTATTTCATTACTATAAAAACATAATAATGAAAAATATTTTATAAAAAAATATTTAAACCCAATTAATGGGGCGACCTACACATATAAAGTGATTACAATTTTGTGATGTTTGCCGCATCTATCTTACAACAATTAATTAGGTTTAAGTGTTGTCAATTGTTATAATATAATTTTCATTATTATGTTTTTATATCATCGAAATAACCATATATAGTATTGAAAAATTTATTAATTTTATAATATTATGAAGTTATAATTCTTTTAAAAATCATTGTTAATATTTTTGTATTAATAGGTAAAAATTCAAGAAGTTTGGGAGGTGAACCATTCATAATCGTAATAATTTTTATAGAATGATGGAGTTAGAAATGTTTTAGGGATGTATCATCCTGGATGTGTATGGGGGATAGGTTCCAGGCCTACTCATTTTTCTATTATTTGATGACATGGTGTAATCTGTTACTACTACACACAGTGGGGGGTCTATGTAGTGCAACTTTTTGGGAATCAAAAAGAGATATTACAAGAATAAAAGGAAAAGTGAAAGGACAAGACTATTATAGGAAAACGTAGGATCAAGGGTGATTGACTATGGAAAATTATTTAGTTTCTATATTTTAGTGGATTACTAGCATGATCCATAAGAAAATTTCAAAACATATACCTAATCCGACCAAGGTAAATTATAAATTCAAAAAATAATTCACAGATTTTCAATGAACACATAAAACATACATGAATAAAACAAAATTGCCACTTTTGTATTGAAAACACACATTTCAAGTCATACCATCCAAACATTATATTGGATTGATGTGTGGTTTTCCCTATATGATAAAAATTAATTATATATCATTATCTATATGTTTGAAAACAATAAAAGCTTTTATTCTAAGTTTTGACTTGGTAAACACTTATTAAAGGTATAATAACAATTAAAAATATCTGTCAAGGGGTCAAAACATAGAAAAAGATGTCAAATTTCCCTAAAAATAGTGTTCCATAACAGTAGATTGAATTGTGAGTGTAGAAACAGATAACCTATCATTCCATGTTATTATTTTATTGGGATGATTATAAATAAGTTTTTATGGTTTTAAAACACTAAAACAAGAATTGAATGGTGAAAACCACATAAAATGAATTGATATTAACATGGAATCAGGGGAAAACCACCGATGAGTTATTTTGGATGTTTTTTCATAGGCAAAATTTCAATAAGGCATGATGTGTGGGCACAATGATTCGATAAATACTTCTTAAAGGTAAAAAAGGCTTTAAAAATATGTGTCGGGGATTAAAACTAGGAAAATGATGTCATATTTCTCAAAAATAAATTTACAATGACCATATATTTAAATTTGAAATTTAGGAACTAATGATATATCATTATGAATTACATTATTCCCAGGATGACTTTAAAAGAGTTTTTTGTGTTTTTAAATACTAAAACATATGTGAAAAAGTGAAAACTAAATAAAATAACCTCATATTGATGAAGATCATGGAAAAAATTACAATTATTAATTTTTAGCAAATATGCATTGAAAACACATCAATCAGAAGTGTGATGTGCTTATAATAATTCGGTAAAAACTTCTTAATGGTATAAAAGACTTTAAAAACATGTTTCGAGGGGTCAAAACAAGGAAAACAATGTTATATTACCATGAAATTTGTGGAAATGACAATATATTGAAATTTGAGATGTAGGAACTGATGACACATAATTCCAAATTATGATTTTCCCAAGATGTCCATAAATTATTTTTTAGGTTTTTAAAACACTGAAACTTTTGGGGAATAGTAGAAACCATAGAAACTGAAATCATATATTCATAGAATCATGGAAAAACCAAACATTACTTATTTATGATGTGTACACATAGAAAAGACATCCATTCAAAGTGTGGTGTTGTAATAATGAAACAATAAACACTTTTAAAGGTTCAAAAGTCTTTAGAAACATGTCTAAGAGGGTTAAAATATGAAAACAATGTAAATTTAACTTGAAATTAAAGGAAAATGACCTTAAATTATAATTCTAAAAGTAAGATCCAACAGAACATAATTATGAATTTCAGTTTTCCCAACATGGCTATAAGCACATATTTAGTGATTTAAATCACTAAAATGTGCATGGGGTGGTGAAACCATAGAAAAAAAATCTCAGATTTACAAGGAATTTGGGAAAACCCATATATGAGATATTTTTATGTTTATGTATAGAAATAACGTCAATATAATGTGATGTGTGGTTAGAATGACTCAATAAACACTGCTTAAAGTTAAAAAAGCATTTAAAAACATGTTTCAGGGGAAAAATCAGAAAAAAAATTCATATTTCTCAAAAATTAGAGGAAAATGACCATTGATTGAAATGTAAAATATAGGAATTGGTGACACATTATTCCAAAATGTCGTTTCACTAGGATGGCTATAAAATCATTTTTAATGTTTTAAAACACTAAAACATGTATACAAGAGTAAAAACCATATAAAACAAACTAATATTGATATAGAATCATGGGAAAAATACCAATGAGCTATTTTTTACATGTAGAAGAAGACAAAATATAAATTTGATGTGCGTTGTGGCCTGAATAACTCGGTAAACACTTTTTAAAGGTACGCAATCATTAATTTTTTTGGCAGGGTTAAAATAAATAAAACGATGTCCCATTACCCTAAAATCATAGGAAAAGAAATGTATATTGAAATGTGAAATGCTGGAACTAATGGAATATTATTCAGAATTACAGTTTTCCAAATATGTCCATAAATGTGTTTTTAGTGTTTTAAAACACTAAAACATGCGTTGAATGGTGAAAAATGTAAAAATACCTCATATTGATGTGGAATCATGTTAAACCAATGATGATTTATTTTTCACATCTATTTAATGAAAACACATCAATATGATTTGCAATGTGGTTGGAATGGTTTAGTAAAAACCTCTTAATGATACAAAACCTTTAAAAACATGTGGTGGGGGTTAAAACAAGAAAAACGATGTCATATTTCCCTAAAATAAATTAAAAATGACCATAGATTAAATTTTGAAACATCATAACTGAAAACACATCATTCCGAATAAAAGTTTTCTCGTGATGGTTTTAAACACATTTTTAGTGTTTTAAAAGACTTAAACATGCATAGAACGGTCAAACACATATAAAACGACTTCATACTGATGTAAAATCATGGGAAAATTACCGAAGAGTAATTTTTATTGTTTATATGTTGACAACACATGAATCTGACAAGAAGTAAGGTTGATATGACTTGGTAAATACATCTTAATGATACAAAATAATTTAAAAACATTTTTTAGGGGGTAAAATATTGGAAAACAATGTTATATTTCCCTAAAAAATGAGGAAAATACAATAGATTTAATTTCTAAATATAGGAACTAATGATACATCATTCTGAATTATTATTTCGGCAAGATGACTGTAAACACGTTTTTTGTGTTTGAAAACACTAAAATCTGCATGGAATGGTCAAAACCATATAAAATGACTTCATATTAACAAGGAATCATGGGAAACCCCCCACTGAGTTATTATTGAAATATAGAAAGTGTGGTGGTATCAAAGTCTTTAAAAAAATTTATGTTAGTTTCAAGCACACCCCAAGTCAATTCAAAAAAAAATTAGAGTATTTAAACATCCCTTTTTAGTTTAAAGTGTTGAATCATATTATAAATAGGTAAGTTAATATTTTTATAGTATTTTGAATTATATATTTTTTAATGTTAAAATTTATTCTGTTTGATTAACTAAATAACACATTATTTGTGGAACATTCTCAATATATTCATTGTATTTTTTATATCGTATTTATTTTTCTTAATGGTTATGGTTTTTATTGGAGGTGATAGATATCGAAAGTAGGCATGGGGATGGAAATTCTGATCTTTGAAATTGTTCAAAAGGTAGTCATGAGGGTTCCTAGTTTCCATAGTATGTTAAAATTTTATCAATTATTATACTGTAATTCTAATTTATTATGTTTAGTTTTAATTTTTATTTTGATTTTTGTAATAGTTGATGAGATTACATGGTCTTTTTTTAGTTAGTGAGATGATGTGAAGGTAGAAAGATGTATTGGATGTCATGTTGTGGAAGTATATTGGGAATGGTTGTTGTTGTACATATTTTATATGTACATATTGATAACTGAGCTATTGGTTGACTGGTGTATGGGTTGAATTAGACTAAGATTATGATGGATATGAATGTTTGTATATCTGACTCCAGATATATGATGTATGTATAATGGATTTGTCATACATTTAGGTTTTATATTATTATATCACATTTTTTTATATTTAGAGTTTTTTAATAAAAATTTTACAACATAAATTATTCAGAGGCAGTTTTAGTAACCGCTTCTAAGTACATTAATTATAATATGTTTAACATCGGTTAAGCCTAAAATATACTAAAAATATATCAATAATATATTTAGTGTATGAAAATTTTATTTTATTTATTTCCCATTGGATATTTTTTTTAAAGAAACACCACAAAATATAGAATCAACCGCTGCTAAATGCTCCAATAACGAGACATACCAAAACCACCATGAAAATTAAGAAACTACCTCCAAATGACAAGAGACCATGAAATATGTGGAGGTTTTAGTAACTTCAATTATATTAAAAAGAGGAGATTTTAACCACTACCATTTCAAAAAATAACCATCACTAATTCCATTTTTTTACTGTAAGTAGATATGACCATGTGAGGAAGAAAAAAAAATACTGATGTGGGGATGGACACAATATATAGATAGTGATAGGTCACTATCGCAGCCCCTTCATATCCCTTGAATTCTTATGAACCACCATGTCGGACCAGATATGGGTTCAACCCTGGTCTATTAGGCAGAAAGTGCAGAAGGAGATGGTGCATTACCTAAGCCGCGAGTTGCGTGAAGCATAAAGAAATACCAAGAGAATAAACACATCCAATACCAAAATAAATCCAATCATAAAAACCCACAGTGACCATTGAAACCAAGTACATGTACATGGGGAAATCTATACCATCAAAATTAGATAAACCAGAACAAAGAATCAACATTTGTGAGCACTGTTATGTCACCATAAGGGGTTTTAGGAGGAAACCCTTGTGGTCTCCTTGAGTTCTGAGAGAGATAGAGAGAGAGTTCCTAGAGAGTGCGACTCCATCCATATATTATTATATATTAGTTTAGAAAAATATTTGTAAATACATAAATTTATATATAATTGAATATAATTATTTATATAAACGCATATAAATATACAAAAATATAAATATACATATGAATACATACATTTATATATAACTGAATATAATTATATATATACACACACACACAGAGAGATAGATATATGTACCCCAATATAATATATATCAATATAAATACTTATAAAAATATATTAGTGTATGTAACAATATATACACTACTATTGATCCCCCTTTTATAATCGCTAAAAAATCACTAATGTTCAAGGCGTGATAAATGGTGGTCCCTTTTCTCTTCACTGAAAAATATTGATAAAGGGAGTCCTTTATCAGCGCTAGTTTAGCATTGATAAAGTGAACACTTTTTCAGTGCATTTTTAGTGAAAATAAAGTGAAATTATATCACTGTAAGGAAATGTGAGGATGAAATAAATACTACAATAGTTTTCTGCTAAAATTATGACACATAGCAGCAGAAAAAACATAATTTATTTGAAATATAATAATATCCCAAATAAAAGAAAAATACACACCATAGTATAGAAATTTAAAATATATGTTTGAAAAATTACATTATAAAATACAATTTATGAAAAAAATTAAAAAACATCAATGTTCCATTGACTTTGTCCCTCAAAACCCTTTCAATATATCTTTATCATGCTATTAGTTTCCGAAAAAGTCACCCCAGGTTGAGAAAAAGAGTTTACTTGTATATGAAAAAAATCCTTATGCTAGTAATACCATATAAAAATTGAAATGTAAATATGAAATAATAAATTTGTTAAATAAAAATTTTAAATTTAAACAACACATTATAATTCTTATTGGTCGTTCTGTGCATTAGATCAAGTTGTTATTTTCTACACAACAAAAATGACTTATTGATCATTTCCCTAGAGTATCAAAACATTAAGAAATTTTTTTTTTTTGGTTTTTTGTATGTGAAGTTTGTTTTTAACAAATATGTCAATTTTAATAAAAAAACATATACATAGAGTTATACCAGAGATACCATGTATCATATTGAGGTGAGGACAATTACTAAAGATCAAAAATGGAATATTCATCATTTCCTTAAATTATTAAAACAATCTAAATGTGTTTTCTCATTTTTGAGTATATATCTTGTGTTTTGAACTAAAATGTCAATTTTATATGTAAAGAATACACTTCACATCATAATAGGGACACCATGTATCATATTGATGGTCATATTTATTCTTCAACATCAAAAATGTCTTATGGATCACTGTACTAAACTATAAAAATTAAGTGAATGAATTTTCTTGTGAAGAGTATGTGGCATGTGTTTTGAACTAAAATTTCAATTTTAAATAAAACACACACTTCGATTCATACCCGTATCATGATTTATTAGATTGACATTATATTGATTCCTACACTTTAAAAATTATATCAGAAACATTTTTCTAATGTATCATGAAAATCTGAGAATATTTTCTATCTTTTCTGTGAGTGATAAATTGTTTTTAACTAAAATGACATTTAGAAACTAAAAACACACACATTGAGTCATAATTATCAAAACATCTATCAGATATTAGGTAATATTATTCTTATATGTAACAAAAAACTTATGGGTTGTTGTCTAAAAGTATCAAAATAATATGAAAGTGTTTTATCATTTTTGTTTATGTGGCATGTGTTTTGAACTAAAATGTCAATTTTAAATAAAAACAAACACTTAAAGTCATACCAATCACATAATGTGTTGGATTATTGTGTGTTTTATTACTACATGTCAAAATAACATTAGGATCATTACCCTATAGGATCAAGATAATCCAAGTGTGTTTTTTAGTTTATTAGTGAGTTACACATATTTTTAACTAAAAGGTCATTTTTAAACTAAAAACACGCACTTTGAGTCATACTTGTCACAATATATATCATATTGAGCTGTATTTGATTCCTACAAGTGAAAAATGACATATGAATATTTATCTTAAATTATAAAAAATAATATGAATCTGTTTTATTTGTTTTGAGTATGTGCCTTGTTTTTTGAAGTAAAATGTCAATTTTAAATTAAAATACACCGTTCGAGTCATAATGTTCACACTGTGTGTCAGATTAACATGTTTTTTATTCTTATAATTCAAAAAGGACTGAGGGAACATTTTTATTAAGTACAATGACAATTCAAGCACATTTTATTGGTTTTCAATTAGTTAAACATGTTTTTATATAAAATTTCATTTTTAAACTGAAAACAGTCACTTTGATTCATACCAGTCAGACCATGTTTGATATTGAGGTTTTTATAATTCTTACATGTCAAAAGTGACTTATGGATACTTTTAATAATGTATTAAAATAATATGAATGTGTTTTATTAGTTTTTAGTATGTGGCAAGTGTTTTGAACTAAAATTTCAATTTTACATAGGAACACACATTTCGGGTTATACCTATCAAATCAGGTATCAAATTGATGTGGGGTTGATTCCTATACATAAAAATGACTTAAGGATCATTTTAATAATGTATCAAAAACAAGTGAATGTATTTTATTAGTTTTGAGGATGTCACATATGATTTGACCTAAAATGTCGATTTTAAACAAAAAACATACACTTTGAGTCATTTCAGGTACACACTGTATTAGATTGAGGTGATGTTTATCCATACACATTAAAAATAACTTATTGATCATTTTAATATTGTATCAAAAGATCATTAATATATTTTCTATAGTTAATTCATATATTACATATGGAGGTATTATTTTCATTTCAAGACTCAAAATAAATAATAAAAGAGAATTAGGTGATGAGTGTTTAATCTTTTTTTCTTTTCCCTTCGATATGTTCCTATAAATATGTGACACACCACCGAGTATCTATTCACATATTCCAATAGATATGATTACAACTCACTTACTTTGATTCATAACAGTCACACTATGTATCAAAATATGTTGAAGATAATTCATACATTTCAAAAATGACTTATGGATCTTTGTCCAAAATTATCAGAACAATTAAAATTAGTTTTCTCATTTTTGATTATATGGAATGTTTTTTGAACTAAAATTTAAATTTTATTTAAAAACAAACACTTCATGTTATATCGATCACACCATGTTTCAGATTAACTTTTGATTGATTCATACGCATTAAAATGACATAAGGTTCATTATCCTATAGTATCATGATAATCCAAGTGTGTTTTCTAGGTTTTAAATTAGTGATTTTTTTTGACTAAAATGTATTTTTTAAAACATAAGACATCAAATTAAGTCATATTAGTCACACCATGTATCATATTGCGGTGTGGCTAATTCCTACAATTCAAAAATGACTTATGCATCATTATCCTATAGTATCAAAAAATAAGATTGTGGTTTCTTGGTTTTGAGTATGTGGAATGTGTTTTGAATAGAAATGCAAATTTTCAATAAAAATACTCACTTTGAGTCATACCAATCACACAATGTGTTGGATTGACATGTAGTTGACTCCTACTCTTCACAAATTATGTAAGGATCATTTTCATAATGTATAAAGATATTATAAATGTGTATTATAGGTTTTTAGTGAGTGAAACACATTTTTATATATAATGCCATTTCTAAATTGAAAACATGCACATTGAGCCATATTAGTCAAACCATGTGTCAGATTAGGCTTCAGATGTATCGTACACTATGTGTCATAATGATGTGATATTAATTCCAACTCATCAAAAAATGACTTTATGGTCTTTTTAATAATGTATGAAAACAATATAAATGTGATCAATTATTTTTGAGTACCTCACATGTGTTTTGAACTAATACATCAATATTAAATTAAAAATATACACATTGAGTTATATAGGGGACCACTGTGTATTATATTGAGGTTTGATTTGTTCATACACATTAAAAATGAGTTATAGACCATTGTAATAATGTATAAAAACAATTTTAATGTATTTTATATAGTGAGTTAAAATATTATATATGAAGTCAAAAACATTACATCATCAACAAAATAAAGATGAAAAAGAAAATTAGGCTGGAGGAGTGGACAATCTCCCTTTCTTATCCCTTTAATTAGTTCCTCTAAAGAAGGTCCTCACCACTTGGTCTCTATTCATATATCCCCACAAATATGAATAGAATCTCTCTTAACTGTAATCATACCGGTCACATTGTGTATCAAATTGTGGTGTAGATGATTCATATTGGTCACAAATGACGTATGGGTCATTTTACTAAAGTATCAAATTAATATGAATGTGTTTTATCATTTTTCAGTATTTGGTACTTGTTTTGAACTAAAATGTCAATTTTAAGTAAAAATAAATTCTTTGATTCAGACCAGTCATAACTTGTCTTATATTGATGTGTGGTTGATTAAAACACATAAAAATGAATTAAGGATCATTAAAAAATAGTATCTGGATGGTCCAAGTATGTTTTCTAGTGTAATAGTGAGTGAAATATGTTTTTAACTAAAATTTCATTTTAAACTGAAAACACAACCTTTAAGACATATTAGTCACACCATAAATCATATTGATGTGTCAATAATTCCTGATTTTCTCAAATTATATATTGATCATAGTACTAATATTTCAAAAAAATATGATTATGTTTTCATGGTTTTGAGTATATGGTGTGGGTTTTCAACTAAGATGTCAATTTTAAATCAAAAAACAACTTCGATTCATACTTATCACACTATGTGTTGGAATGATGTGAAGTTGATTCTTACACTTAAAAAATTACTTATGGTTAATATTAATAAAGTATCAATAAAATATAATAATTCTTTATAAGTTTTCAGTTAATAACACATGTTTTTATCTAAAATTTCAATTTTTTAACTAAAAACACATAGTTTGAGTCATACTGGACACAAAATGTGTCAGATTGAGGTGAAGATGATTCCTACAACACAAAAATGATATAAATATTATTTTACAAAAGTATCAAAATAATACAAATGTGTTTTATCAGTTTTTATTATGTGGTGTGTGTTTTGAACTAAAATGTCAGTTTAAAAAACACACACTTCGATTCATACCAATCACACCATGTGTCAGATTGATGTGCAGTTGGATCATACACATCAAAAATGACATAGGATCATTTTTCAAAATTATCAAAACAATTTGAATTTGTTTGATCAGTTTTTATTCTGATACATGTGTTTTGAACTAAAATGTCAATTTTAAACTAAAAATATACACTTTTTGTTGTATCGGGAACATCGAGTAACAGAATAATGGGTAATTTATTCCTATTCATCAAAAATGAATTTTGGATCATTGGTATAAAGTATTAAGACAAACTAAATGTTTTTTCTATAGTGAATTAAAATATTACATATATATGCATGTGTTTCACCACAAGCCTCAAAATTATGATGAAAATAGAATTGGGGTGGAGGAGTGGTCAAGATATCTTTCTTTTCCCTTTGATGAGTGACTCTAAATTGGAGAAAAACAACATTGTCTCAATTAATATATTCTAAAAGGTGTGATTACAAATTTTTCCTTCACCATCATTGTTTATTTCTTTTTGATATTATCAAGGGAAACAATTCTATTTGATAGAATGTTGAACAAAGGGATTCATGGCTATTTTCCCACAACATTTATCATTTCATTAAATCATTGGTTTTTGATATTGAATTTATACCCACATTTTACCTCCCTAATATTTTTATGTTATTACATATAAATATATCATCCAATATAATGTTGAATATTTTTATAGAGAATATTAATGGATTACTTCAAAGAGAACATCTCATTACATGAAAGCCAGATAGAGATTATTATTTTTTAAATCCATTAAAAGTACAAAGGTTTATGCGTCATTTTTAGAATATCCTTAGTGATTCCCAAAAAAATAGATCTGTATGCACAATATTTTGACACATGGAGATGAAATATTACCATCTTTGTTTGATTAAAATTAATTTTATGTCGTGCTTAATTATTTCAACATTCAATATTTTGGACGGGAGTGGTGTGTTAAATTCATTTAGAGTTCATAATATATACGTGGTTTGTCAAAAAATGTTTATTTAGAGATTATATTCATTCATGGAGTGAATTTGAGTTCAAAATATAAGAATACTCACATGGGAAGAATACCCAAGAAAATGTATACAAATATCAATTTCAATGTTTCATTTTTAATAAAAATTAAAACGACACTATAAGTGGGTGAAATTAGATTATTCTTGAATCAATACCAATCCTTTATCACTTGGATTATATAATGGAACAATTAATTGAATTATGTATAAAAATAGTTTTATTTACCCCTAAAAACATAGGAGGCCAAAACTATTATTTATAGTTTCGTATCATAATATCTTCATGTATGATGATATTATTATCGGAAATCCATAGAATAATGATCCAAAAATTTCTGATCGATATTCTCAATTCTCGTATCATTATTACTAGAATACATGTTTGACCGAATGCTAGTTTAGTAGTTTTTGTAGAAAAATGCATATAAATAATGTTCATGATAATGAATATATTAAATGTATTATGGTTCTTCTTCCTAGTAATGTAATAAAATAATAATAATTCTTTGATGTTAGTCCATGGGAGAAATATGAATAAGTTCTTATTGGAGATGATTACCAATAGATAGGTAATTTTGGATAAATGAACGCTTTTCAAGGAGATATAATATATGTCCATAAAAAGTATGTTGGTGTATTTGATATTCTCAATATCACTCTCCTTGATGTTATAATTATCACATTTAATTCTCAAACTATGAAAAAATGCATTGGTTCTATAATTACCGAGCTATAAACATTAAATAATTTTAATTTAAGTTAAAATTTTTACTTTAATTCACATCGAGGATCTTTCACAGTTTAGATATTTATAGAATTAAGCCATATTTCATACATAACAACTCAAATATAACAATGTATACACTTTTACTACCTATCAATTTTTTCATAAAACAAAATCTTTTAAAAAATGAATCATGGTATCTTTTTATCTTCAATCAACAAAATTTTCAATTGATCCAACCCTTGTAACTATTTCCCATTAAAATCTATGAAAAGAAATTTAAAAAATGGAATGAGAATAAAAATCTCCATAAGGGATACCTAAATAAGGAAAACTATCAGTCTTGTGAAGACATGTAAACCATGAATACTTTATCATAAAGCAATACATTTAAACCTCAATAATTAGTAAATAATTTTTATTTAAATAAAAGATCATTGATTACATTTTTTATAATAAATATATTCCCATAAAACCCATATAAAGAATATAAAACATATAAAGGTTTCTTGGAAAATAATCATACTTAAAGGAAATAACCATTTGGTCAGCTTCCATACATATCACTCTTAAAAATGGAATAACCATACAACTGAATTCCATAACCAATGCATTGGAGGTTACAAAATAACCATCCATCCTTGGATTATCACAGAACCACCCATATTTGGTTTATCATGTAACCACCCATAAAATTTCTATGTATAATTTTATAAACATAAGACATAATAGATTGCAATTATCAACATTTCACTCATAAAATTTCATTTGAAATAACAAGATATCATTTCAAGATATTTAAATAGACATTCCATTTTTAAAATAATTTTCAATACTGAAATACCAAAAAAAATTAAGGTATTTCTTTTCTTTTTTAAAACATTAAGACTTATAGAGGAATACAAATATCAAATAACAGTTACGGGGATAGAGAAGTCGTTTTTACCGTATACATTAAAAAACATTCATTTTTTCATTTTATAAAGTAAAATTATTTTTTTTGTAATATTATTTTTCATAACATTTTAATAAAAATTATATGTTAAATGGTTTGATTATACACCTTATAAAAGATGGTGGTGTATAACATTAAAATATCCCTCAATTAAAAGAGATTAAGACGGAGTCCCATACCTTGAGTCCAATTCACCATGTATGCTCTTTATATCCCTAAAAAATAAACACAGGTTAATATATAATTTATTTATATCCTTTTTCATTTTTATTATTCATTTTATATCACTTATTACCATGTTATAACAATTGAATAATTATTTAAGTTCATATTGTATGTTTTTTTGATATTCGGTACATGATTCAAAAATGAACTTTGTATGATGCAATAGTCTATGTGGTCATAAGTACAACACCTCCATAATAATATTCATGAAATTATTATCATTTTTATACATTAATTATACTTTTTAGTCAAAACATTAAGTACAATTATAAAAAATGAACAATTTTATTTCATGGATACGGTAGGTCGTACATACGCATGAATAACATTTTCCATTTTTCATTGATTCTTATGGAAAGAAGGTAAGTATAATTTTATATTTAAATAATGATAATAAAATAATTAGTATCACATTAATCATTTAAATATACTTATATATATCATACAAGAATGTGGTTATTAAAAACGAATCACATCGCTTTGTATTGGTGATAGTTCACAAGTATGCAAGAATGCCATCATCATTTTATGTGCTTGGAATGTAAGAAAATAAATGGTATATTATTATATTAAAATGATACATATGCCATGAATATAAACTATTAAAAATAATTACATTATAATAACTAGTATTGAGAGACAGTTCTGGAAAATGAATTATATCGGTTTGTGGAGATGAGAGTTCACACATATGCACGAACAAATTGACCCTTTTCCCATTTAATGGAAGTGAAGATGGATTTAGGTGATGATATTAACATAATAATATCTAATTATATTCAGGACAATTGATTTATTATTTCATAATTTATGAATTATATTTTAAAAAAGTGAAAGAATAAATAAATTAGATATACTTAAATAATATCATTACCATTCCGTCCGATGATCCCCTTTCTTAACACCTTAACCCCTTTAATAAGGGTGTTCTGCCTAAAATAAGTATTTAATAATTTAGGGAGAGATTTTAGTAAATGGTTTAGGTTTTTTTAGCCTAACAAAAATGGTTTTACATGTAATTGATTGAGCAGAAGGAGTGCCTTTTTATAAGAGAGGGTAAGGGCACCCTTGGAAACTCTTAAAATATTAAATTAATATAAATTAATTGTTAAATCCAAATGACTCCAAATCCTATTAGTTAGAATATAATTTCATTATGGGTAGAAATAATATCAATGAATAATTTTTATACATGTATTTGTTTTATTTTAAAACTTATCTTTTTTTAACCCTTATTAAACCTTTGTAATTATTAGTGATTTATAATGTAATTTACAATTTGAAGGTTAAAAGAATAACCATAATATGAGAAATGAACAATGAATGAGTCATTAATGAAATTTCTAAAATTAAATCAACTTGTTGGATTAATATTATATTTTTAAAAAATTTATATAATTTAATTAAATATTTTATATTTCAATATATGAATTTAGTTAATGTTGACACTATTCATAACGTGACTTTAATGAAAATCATAAAAAAATGATTCCATAAAAAAAACAACATCAAATCATCCGAAAAAGGAAAAGGTAATATATGAAATCCATTTATGGCATAAATTAGTGTAAATTACATTTATTTTAATATTATTAATATCATTTATTTGATTCTTTATTTAATAAATCTCTTATTGAATCATCATTGTGTCATAATTAAATTTTATTATTTAATTTCTAAAAATTGTAAATAAATTATAAAGAGTTATATAACCATTTTGTCTTTCAAATTACTAATTATAGACTAATTTATCTTCTATATCACCCTATATTAAAAATAATTTACTTATTAAAAATATGAGTATGACATTTTTAACTTATCATTAAATAAAATATTATAAATGTCATGTTTTTACGCAAGTGGAATTTTTTTAATAATTTCAGAATAATGTTGATTTTAGTTTAAACCCACTCATCTAATGAAATTATGACAAGTGTTAGGGTAATTTTATAATATTGTAATATTATTTTTACGTTTAATTACCCAATTTACCCGTAATCATGGTAAATAAAATACTAAAGTTATAATTCAAAAAAAATTAAGTTGATCCTATTAGATCAAAATATTCAGACTTATAACAATGGTGTATGTACATTTTTTAAAAATTAAATTCACATAAGTGTCTATGATTAATTTAAAATTATTCTCGTCGTTGGATCGAGAAAATAGTTTTTTAAAGTAAAACATTCAAATGCACACATAGTTTTTATATCCAATTTCATTGTAAAATTTATTCTAATTACCAAAATTTGATTAAATGAAAAAAAGTTAATCTGATTAAAATTTAAAACCAATTAAAATTAATATCTAAAAAATAAAATAAATAAGATGAAAAAGTAGTTTTGAACTAATATGTAGTATTTTTTACAATTCATTAAAATATGAAATGTATTAGAAAATTACCAAAAATTTCTCCAAGTTAAATTTTGATTCTGCATTTCCAAATAAGAAGTTCATTTTGTAAAATAAAACAAATAATAGTGTGAAATCTATATTTAAAATGGGGTCTCCATCAAAAGGTGACAAAACGGCCTTTTTTTTGAAAAATACCACTTTTATTCGTAATACATGATTTTTTCATATATCATTTCTAGAAAATAAATAAGATAAATTCAAAATGTTTAATTAAATATTATATATATATTTTTTCCATTAATATAATCCAGAATGAGTAATTTATTAACTTATAGGTATAAAAAACACTTGTGCACCTTTAAATAGTTTTTCCGAAAAAATTAATTTTATTTTAAAATGTTTTACAATAATTTATAATTAATTTTTCACCAAATAATTTATTATATATACATGTGGAAACTATATTTTCATAATTAAGATAATAATATTCATTCCTTCCAGTATAACAACTATGTTAAAATGCTAACATTTAATTAACAATAGTTAGTTGTTCATTTAAGATC
Organism: Viscum album; assembly: GCA_963277665.1. NCBI lineage: Eukaryota > Viridiplantae > Streptophyta > Magnoliopsida > Santalales > Viscaceae > Viscum > Viscum album. The sequence goes on along the minus strand of OY728128.1, from coordinate 405,185,569 downwards.
AATGTGGCTTATCATATATTCTATAGAACATAATGTTTCTTTATTAAAATTTGAGATGTTACATTCCCTCCCTTTTGGAAATTATGTCTTAAACATTTGATTATTGGAGTTGGTAACTAAGGTATAAATTTCGAAAAACCATTATTACAATCCCACATTTGAAAAATGATTAATAAAACTACCACTTGAAAAGAAATAATGGTAAGTAAGAAAATTACCTGAGATGAGAAATACTAGGGTTCCATGAAGGAAACATGGATATGGAAGAGAAAACATACCTTCATGTCTTGGTCAAGCAAATTTTAACAATTAAAAATCTACAAATATGTGATGATCTAATGGACCAATTTATTCATCAGAAAAAAGGAACTAGGATAACATTTTGGGTTTCAAGAAATTTTCCCTAGTGTTTTAGAATTAATTTACATTATTGACTATGAACATAAGTTTTTATACTCACATAAAATTTAGAGATTCATCCATTAATCAATTTCTCAACAAACTCACGTTTTTCCTAAATGATTACTATTTTAGATGAATTTCTAATGTTACAAGAAATAAAATCAACTTCTAGAAAATCAAAAAAACACACAAAATATTAAAAATATATTCCCTCGGTCTTTAAATGTTACCCAAAACCAAAATTATTAAGGTAAGATAAGATAATTCCTCAAAAATATTAAACAATTTTATAATGGAAAAATATTCTTTTAATCTCCAAAATTCAATAGTAATACCCAAATGTCAACATAGGCCATTTGATAAATAATTGTCCTTAAAATTATCCAAATTAATCCAATATATAATTGAATCCAAAAAATAAGATGTATTTAATCAGTTAATCTTTCAAGATAATATTTAAATTTTAATTTCATATTGAAATTAGTTACTCTTGAAGTCTCTCACAAAAAAGTAAGTTTCCTAGTAATATTTAACGTATGATAACCATTTACATAAATAAATTGTATCACCCTAAGTAAATTATAGAATCCCCCAAAATAGAATTCAACCTTTATTCTTCCAATAAAATTCCATAGCATTCTATTTTCCTTGATCATATAGGATTCCAAAAATAGAAAATGACTTGAAAAATGACATTAATCAATTAATCACCAATTCATTTTCTAATCCCATGGTTATATATTCAATAAAATATATATTCCAAAAAAATACTTAATCTTATTCCATAAAATAGTTTAACTAAAAAAAGAGTCCTACTAACCTGAGACTTCAAGTAGGCCAGTGGTAGGAGTTTCACCCCTCTCACCCTTCAGTTTTGGGTTTATTTCATGTGGTCTTGCTGGATGTAATAAGTTGTCACCCATCTTGTTATTTATCCTTTTTATAAAACTAAATCATTATTATAACATTATCAAAATATGATAATATCCTAAATGATAACCATAACATTTTTTAACCACAATAGTTATCTAATACCTTTCAATTTTCATCCCAAAATGCAATAATCCTTATTTTCCTAAAAAAGATCATATAAACCCCAAAGGTTATACATTACTTATAATTACGTCCAAAAAATATATTTCTTCCTCAAATAATAGTTTCACATAAAAACATTAATGTTACATATTACATAACTAAAAAAATATTCAAAAAAACTCCCATTATCAAAATTATATTAATACTTTTAAACATTTCCAAATCCATAAGTATACCATAACAATTAAATCCTTTTTATATAGACATATTAATATTTCAACATTATTCATAATACATTACCTATGCATTGCTGTGTTATACATTAATACTTCATTCCAAAAAATAATATATATGGATTATATCCTCATGATTTATAAATATCACTCAGAACACATTTCATACTTTATGGATAAGAAGATAATTCACACCTTGAATCCCAATTTTACAATCATCTTGACGTTCCTTTTCTCTTTCAATATGTTGTCCTGCTTTCAAAAAGTACACATTCACACCACTTTTGGTATTTCACCTCACTAAAGACTTAGACAAGTTTATATCTTGAAATCATATGAAAAATATTCCATGAAAAATAATTTTTTTTAATAAATTAGTAGGTTTTGGATAAATCAACGAATATATTAGGTGACCCGAATACTCCTAATGCAGTCAAAATCATTCGAAGAAGATGTTGCGAAATTAGAGGTGATCAAATCATCGGGGAGGGATAAGAAGGTTGTGTAAGATATATTTCCTTCCATATTGAGAAATGATCCTTAATAATCTATAGATAATCATGACATTAACATAAATTGAATTATAAAAAGAATAATCCTCTATATGGTAAAGATAAAATAATTTTTTTATAATACTCTAATTTTTCAACCTCCTTATATCTCAGTTGTTTTGGTTTTTATCCAATCCACCTAATGTACCAGAATCCTCCAAAAATTCACATATTATTAAAACACTCTTGGTTATATAGAATATTTAGCCTACACCATGATATTATCCTAACCTTTAATGTTATCTAAACCTTTCCTTTGATACAAACTATAAACACCCAACCTTAAACATTACATAATCTTGGGTTAAGTCAAGAATTTTACATTAATTCACACGGTAAATATTTTCAGGTTTATACAATTATATAATTATTCCATAATTCATATATAAAAAATCAAATGCTATGATGTATACATTTTCTCACAATCCATCAATTTCTATAAAACACAAACTTTTAAAAAATGAAACATGGTTTTTTTCATCATCAATCATCACAACATTTCCATCAATCCCATCATTGAATTTATTTCCACTTAAATCTTATGGAAAACATTTTTAAACATGTTATGAGAATAATAAGGCTAGTACGGGATCCACAAATAAGGAAAACAATTAATCCTATGAAAACATGTAAACCATGAATAATTTATCAAAAACCAATACATTTGAACCTTAAGAAGTAGTAATTAATATCCTTTAAATATTATCTCATTGATAGCCTTTTTTAATCAATATATTTACATAAAACCCATAGAAACCATAAGTAACATATAAAGGTAACTTTGGATATAGTCATACTTTAATGGAATAACCATTCGGTTGACTTCCATACATATCACTCTTACAAATGGAATAACCATATGTTTGGATTTTATACCCAATGAATTGGGGGTTATAATATAACCACCTATTCTTCGTTTATCATAGAAAAAACCATTTTTTGTTTACAATGTAACCATAAAAAATGTCAAAGATCCATTATATAAACATAACACATAAAAGATTGTAATTATCAACATTTCACACATAAAATTTCATTTGAAATCACAAGAAATAATTTCAAGATATTGAAATATTCAATCCATATTTAATATAATTTTCTATAAAAAATTCCCAAACAAACAAAATAATATATTTATTTTCCTTTTAAAAACATTAATCCTTATATAGGAAGAAAAATACCAAACAACGGTTATGGCGGCAAAGAATTCGGTGTCATTGTATACATTAAAAGACGTTCTTTTTTTGTTTTGTAAAGAAATTAGAATTATTAATATTTAATGATTCATCTTTATAACCTTTTAATGAAAATTAAAATTCAAAGTGTTTGATTATACACCTTATAAAAGAAGGTGGTGTATAATATCAAAATATGCCTCAGTTAAAGGAGATCGAGACGAAGACCCATACCTAGAGTCCTATTCACCACATATGTTCTTTATCTTCTTAAATAATAAACTTAGGTTAATTTATAATTTCTTCATAGCCTTTTTCAGGTTTATTATTAATTTTATACCACTTATTACTATTTTATAACAAATATATAATTATTTAAGTTCAAGTCAAATGTTTTGTAGATATTTTGTACTTGAGTCGAAAATAAACTTGGTATGATGTCAATAGTCCATGTGGTCATAAGTCCACTATATACATAATAATATTAATTAAATTATTATAATTTTTATACAGAAATTATATTTTTAAGTCAAACCATAATTCAAGGTTAAAAAAAATGAAAAATGTTATTACCATGGGGACGGTAGGTCGTACGTGCACATGAGTAACATTTTTCAATGATCAGTATAGAAATACTGTATCTATTATTTTACGTTTAAAAAATCATCATAACATAATTAAAATAATTTTAATCATATAAATATAATTATATATATATATATATATCATACAAGTGAGGTGGTGATTAAAAATTAATCACATCGCTTCGTAGAGGTGATAGTTCAACAATATGCACGAACGACATTATCATTTTTATGTGTATGGAAAATAAGAACATAAATGATATATTATTATTTTATAATGATTAATATTTCCTTAATATCATATATTAACATTGATTTTGTCATTATAACTAGTCTTTATATACAGTTATGGAAGACAAATTACATCGGTTCGTGGAGGTGATATTTCACACGTACGAATGAATGATTAATTCTTTTCCCATTTAATGGAAGTGGAGACGAGTATGGGTGATGACATTAACATAATAAAATCATAGTATAATTATTATATTGGAGTTATTATTTCATGATAGATGAATAAGATTTGAAATAAGTGTAAGAATAAATAAAATAGAAATACATAAATAAGAACATTACCTTTCGTCCAGATGATCACCTTTCATAACACATCGAAAACATTATGGAGGGTGTTATGACTATAATAAGGGTTGAAGAATGTGGGGAGGGATTCTTGGAATAGTTTTAGGTAGAAATGTTCTGAAACAAATGGATTTTAGGTGAGATTAATAGAGATTAATGGGTGCCTTTTATAAGATAGGGGAGGGGAACCCTTGGAAACCTTTAAACTATTAAATTAATATAATTTAATTTTTAACTTCAAATTATTAAAAATAATATTAGTTAGAATATTAGAGGATTATGGTTCTAAATACCCTCAATCAATAATTTTTATACATGTATTGATTTTATTTTAATCTCTATATTGTTTTAACCCTTATTTAACATTTTCAATTCTTACTGTTTTATCAAGTAGTATAAACATTGAAGTCTAAACTAATTACCATGAATTGAAAAGAAACCAATGAATGATTAATTAATGTCATTTATATACTTATCTAAAATTTTTGTCTTATATTATATTTTTATTACTTTTATATCATTTAATAAAATGTTTTCTATTTTAAGATATGAATTATATCAATTTTGACACTATTCTTTACTTGACATTATAAAAAAATCATAAAAATTTGATTCCATTAAAAAACTACTTTAAATCATCACATACATAACAAATTCATACATAAGATTATTTTATTTCATTAAATATTTCAAATTATATTTATTTTAATATTATTAATATAATTTATTTAATTCTTCCTTTAGTAAATCAATTGCTACATCTTCATTGAATAACAATTATATTTAATTAATTAATGTATAAAAATTATAAATAAATTATAAATATGTATACAAATATTTTATATTTAAAATTATTTTTTATAATCGAATTTATTGTCTATATAACCCTATATTAAAAATAATTTACTCATTAAAAATATGAGTATGTCATTTTTAACTTATCCTTAAATAAAATATAATAAATGTCATGTTCTTACCCAAGTGGCTGAAAAGGTTATACTTTAGGCATAATATTGATTTGGGTATAATCCCAATAATCCAATGAAATTTGGAAAAATATTTTGGTAATTTTATATTATTATAAAATTATTTATTCCTTCACATACCAATTTATCCTTAACTGTGGTAAATAAAATAATAAAGTAACTATTCACTAAAAATTAAGTCGACACTATTAGATTATAATTGTCATACTAATAAAAAGTTTGTATTTTTTTTGAAAATTCAATTCATAAAAGTGGCTATAAATAATTTAAAATCAATCCCATCTACAGATCAAGAAAATAGGGTTTTCAAGTAAAACATTCAAAAGTTCACATAGTTTCTATATCCAATTTCAATATAAGTTTGATTATATTGAGATAAATTGGATTATATGATAAATAATTAATATAATTACGCTCTAAAACCAGGTAAAAATATAATATATCTATATAAATAAATATTATGAAAAAATAATTGTGAACTAAAATGAAGTATTTTTCACTATTCCTTAAAATAAGGAATTTATCAGAAAATTTCCAAAAACATATCAATATTAATTTTCTTATCCACTTCCAAATATGATGTTTTTTTCAAATATAACATATAAATTTTTTAAAAAATATATTTAAAATGGAGTCTCCATGAAAAGAAAACAAACCTGTCTTTTTAAAAAAATACCTCCTTTATTTGAAAAATTATAATTTTTCATATATCATGTATAGAAAATATATAAAATGAATGTAAAAAATTAAATTAAATTAAATTATTATATATATATATATATATTCCATTAATATAATGCATAAAGAGTGTTTTATTAACATAATGGAATAAAAAACACTCATGTACATTTAAATAGTCTTCATAGAAAAGCATTACCTTTAATTTTAAAATGTTTTACATTCATTTATAATTAAATATTATCCAAAGATTTATTTTTATATAAATTTTTAAACCATATTTTTATAATTTATTTAATATTTTTGATTCATTTCATTCTAACGGCTATGTTTAAATGGTTACATTTAAATAACAATATTTCGTTGTTCATTTCAACTCGATGTGGCGTATCATATACTCTTATAACGTAAGCTTTATTTATTAAAATTAGTGATGTTATATGTTCATTTTTTGATGGATTTATAAGAATATTAATATTAAAATTATTAAAATTTTTCTATCATGTGTAATGGTTGGAAACTGGTTGAATGATTCTTTGAGAAAAATCCCTAACTACAAGCCTCTATATCAAACATTCGAAAATTCCACACAATATAGGCAATATTTTTTAATATGGATATATTATTATTGATATTATTTTAATATATGAGGGATTATATGATAGTCAAACACTTAAATAAAATAAGGTGCTATATAAAATTATTGTTTGGTTTGAATTTGGAGAAGCAAGTTTTTATATTGATAAATGTATTTCAAAAATGGAAGATTCCACTTCATTAATGAAGGAAAATTTATTTCTAATAATTTATTTTAATAAAATTTTAAGATCCAAGATGGATTCCACTGATGATTTCACCAATATTATAAAAAACCATAACATTTGAGAACTTCCCAAGGTGAAAAATCCCTTAAGGCTTCAGTGATGTTTGATCATGTTTGGAACATCGATTAAAAAATAAATCACATGTCTTTTAGTATTTATAATTACTATGGACCCAAGATTTATTTATAAAAATAATAACTCTTGTTTCGTATAGTGGAAGTTGTATTTGATCAAAATTATCAGCTAGAAATTGATCATTTTAAATATTCACTTTAAATAAACCTTCTTACAACCAACCCTTCTCTATTTTTTTCAATGAATTCAATATTATAGGTTATCTAAGAAGATTACTACAATTATTCAAAAAAAATATTCTTGAAGAATAACTATGGCTATACTTTCCCTTGTCAAATTCATCAATTTGGTCTTGAATATGGCTACCTTATATAAGTATTGGATGTACTTTCACAATTATATGTAATCATATATTTGAAATGAATATCTCATTGAAAATTGAATTAATGAAAACAATCATGATATAATATTTTTTATAAGAATACTTATGATTTTCTACACATTTAGGGAAGCATGTGGATTCCTATTCCATCAGAAAGGAACATATTCTCTCTAATCTGGCTTGTTGTTGATACTTTAAGGTAAAGAATGAATTCCCAAAATATCCTATGAAATACATCGAAGAGGCAAAATGGATTTGGATATGAACTAGTAAAAATTAGTATCCTAAGGACTGTATACTCTTCAGATCAGATTGTTGATTGATTCCCCCAATTTAATTCCTTCTATGAATAGATGGGAAATAATATATAAAATATTTATATGAATATAAGGAGGAGCTGATACATTTTTTAGTTATCCATTAATTGATGGATGACATATATTTTTCATTTGAAGTACATTAAGTCATATTTAATCGATCGTGTGTCATATTAAAGGTTTGTTAATTCCAACACGTTAAAAACGACTTATAGGTCATTTTCCTAATGCATTAAGAAAATCAGGGAATTTTTTATATGTTTTAAATTAGTGAAAGGCATTTTTTACTAAAATTTCATTTTTAAACATAAAAAGATAGTTTGATTCATATCGGTCACATCATTTCTTGAATTATCAGGAAGCTAATTCATACATGTCACAAATGAATTATGGATAATTATCATAAAGTATATAAAATGTAAAATTTGTTTTGTTCGGTTTTTAGAGAGATAGAAATGTTTTTAACTAAAATGTAAATTTTTAATTGAGAACACACATTTCAAGTTTTTCTAGTCACACTATGTGACAGATTGAATTGAGACTAATTCTTACAAGTCACAAATGAATTATGAATCATTAAACTAAAGTGTCAAATCAATCTGAATGGGTTTTCTTGGTTTTGGGTTTGTCACATATCATTATTACTAAAATGTCAATTTAAAATGGAAATAGAAACATTGAATACTTTGTTAACTAAAAACATATACTATTTAATGTAAACAGAACAAATAAGGAACTACTACCTCTATTGAGATAAATAATATTAGTTTAGTGAATCATCTTTGTTTAATACTTGGTCAATAATTGTTTTTTCCCAGATCATTTTGTGATATTAATAGAGAACAAAATGGCGAAGGAAAAACAATTATCGATAATTTTATTTCTTCATCATCTCTATAAAAATTAATGTAATATGTATAAAATAAAAATGACAAGGTAATTAAATATTTTCATTGATTAAATGATGAAAGGATTTAGAAAATATGTTATAAGAGATCACATATTAATGAATTATTTAAAAATTACAACACCATGTATTATGACTATTCATTTCTAATAAATTCTATATGTTATTTTTAAAATGAGTAATATCAATAGTATTGTTAGTATTGTAAAAATTAAAAGAAAAAAATTATTAATAAATATTTTTAATGAAATTTTAATTTCCTTTATAAATACATATTCAGGGATGGAATCTTGTTTATTGAATGAAATATCTTTCAATAGTTTTCAAATTAAATTACCACAATCTTTGAAATTAGTTTTCTTCAAATACTGTAGAAACATTTAGAAAAATAATAAATTTTTTTAATATATATTTTGAATGTGAAATATTATTATATATTCCATAATACTTATCCATTTTTTGAGGTCTATAGACTTATTATTCTCATGGACTATCCTCATGAAATGTTTTTTACAATATTCTATGTACTGGTGTAAACATTATATCCCATTACATTGTAATAATTATTCTTGGGAGTGTGTCTTGAGGAGTTCCAAAGAGTTTGAAGTGTATAAGAGAGGTTTCATGATGGAAAAATTATATTGAGAGAGGTACTTTGGTGTTGAGATGGAGGATGAACCATAAGCTAGTGGTTATATCATAAGGTTGTAGGATATGACATAGTGGCCTAAGTAAAGCTTTTTAGTTCCACTAATAATTACAGTATGGATAAATTGTAGTGTCTTATGGGATGTTTTTTGAAATTAGATGTTATTTATAATTTGATAATGATTAAATTGATGTTATACACATGTTTAATTGACTATGTTATTTACATTGTAAATTTAATTTGATAAAGAACGAAAATAAAGTTAATGTTTGTTGATGTAAAATAAAAAAGTCATGTTAAATGAGAATGATACTTTTCTATGTTTTTTAGAGTAGTTTTTTGCTAGAAGAATGGTAATATTTTAATAGATTTTTATACCTTTGTTGATTTAGGTAGACCATAGTAGTATCCTATGAATAATGAATCAATCAATTCAAAATAGAATTAGAAATGGTTGGGTATTAGAGAATATTTTTAGGCCCCAAGTTGGCTATTTTAATAGGAAGGATTAATTACCAGTGTTTGGAACCATGAGATCACATTTATGTGTGATGGGTAGATACCTTTTTGGTACTATATTTCCCCCATTTACTATGACGTTTTCCTTTATGTCTTATAATGTGATTTGGATGTGAGCTTCACTATGTGATGTGATATGATCCTAAGATTGATGAGCATAAGATGGATAATGGGATGTGGGCAGGGAGGCCTGGATGATGATGTAGTAGTTGATTCTTTTGAAGGAGAGATACAACATGATATGCATGTGGGTGTTGGGGATGAAATAGGAGACAATGGAATGAGATGAAGTTGGGATTAACCTTTAACATGATAAATATATATTCTTTCATGAATGAAATTGTTTAATGTATGATTTTTGATTTGTTTGTCTTATCTACATTCCATTACACACTACATGATGTAGTTGTGTGTGCTTGTTTTAGGATTGAATTAATGTTGTTCATTTATTTATTATTATTATCTCTAAGAATGGTCAAAAAGGATTCTCTAGATATTGTGTCGACCTAGAATACAATTGGAGTGGTAGACATGGAACCTTTTTAGATCTCAAAACCCATATTTTAATTATTGAATCAAATATTGGGATTCTTTAATTTGTGATCATGGCTTTGTAGAAGTGGTGAGTTTCTTCTATGATATTGAGGTGATCCTCAATTCTATTAGAATTCTTGGAGCTTTGTTGGAGAGTTTCATCATGATCTTTCTTATCAGACTATATCAAGTTTGGTGAGAGCCAATAATACCTCTACAACTATGTGAAGGTATGTATTTGGATATTTTCAAGTTGGTATTTTTCTAGTCATCCTTTCTGGAGGATTTTAAATGTGATAAAATGCTTGAGCTAATGGGTCTTCATTAGGGTGACTAATTGGTGAGGGAGTATGTTGATCAATTTTTTATAAGTTTTCCAACATTTATCTAAAGATAGACATCATTGATTCTAATAAATATCATTTCATATATGGTTTCCATCAACCAGATCATGGATCAACTATACCTATATCAGTTCTAACATCTTTTTAGGTGGGTTTAAATGAGACTGTTCTAATATAAGCTAACCTGTATAAGTATCTAATGGTAGTTAATACTTTAGTTCAATCCAATTGGTTTAATGATAACCCATAATGTAAGGAGTATAAGTAGGGTGATCCAGATATTGATGAAAAGTGTACTTCTCATTAGAATAGGTGATCTCTCGTGTTCTTATAATGTGGGCATATGGGTCATAATAATCCCTCTTATCATATGTATCTCAGGTTTTTACACTATATTTTCATTGGTTTATCATTATATGTTTTAAAAAATGGGGTCTTGAAAGATGTCTCAGGATTATTCCTTTGAGGATGGGTTTTTTTTTATTTTGGGACCTTTTCATTGATGCTTGTGATCATAGTTTTGTATCTTTTGATGTTATTCCTAGACTACTGTGGATGGTTCATCTTTGTGGATATTTCTTATATATGGGGATGAATGTAGTTTTATGGAATTTTTATTTTCATTTGTGGAATGATCCACCTTCCCTCAATTGTTTATTCTTGTGACGTTATTTTATAGGTTGCATTTCTTTTTTATGGTTAGTAGTGGGTTCCGTTTGATTGAACCTTTATTTCTGGGTGAAAAGTTTTGAAGAGTAGTGGGGTTTTCCCATTATTGTGTTGAGCCATTTAGGTGATAATTAATTTATCCAATAAAGGTCTTGTGTGAACAATAGGATCACTATAATGTTCGATCTTCCAGTTGACTTGGTATAATAATTAGTGTTTTTTTCTATGAAATTTTTTGATGCACCATGTGTGGGAGATTCAGTTCATAACCATATGTTATCCATGTGTCTCGTAACCCAGTATGAGAGCTTATGTTGTTATTTTGAAGATGTTTAGGGTTTCATATCCTTCTATGGGGTTGGAAGTAATTTTATTTTGACAGTGAGTTTCTGTTATGGCTTCTCAATTGTCCAAGGATTCATATATTGGTAGTCATTCATTAGATACACCATATTAGAGGAATTATAATTGGTAGTGAGACCATGTTAGGTATCTCTTTATTTTTAGGACTTTTTGTTTTAGGGTCTTGTTTGTGTTGTTCGTGGATAAGTTGGGTAACCCTGTGGTTAGTAGGCTTGGCCATTTTAAAGGATCCGGGTTGTTGGTTTTGATATTAAACCATGTCGAGTGGTTATTTTGGTTAGGAATTTGTGGGGTCTTCTCTTTTATTGTTTCCTTATTTTTTGACTATGGGCTTTTTGGGGGTAGAAAGTGCATGGTGGAGTGTTTTTGAAACCTCCAATGTCATTTTATTATTATTTCTGTATTTTTTATGAGGGTGGGATCCAGTTTGAGTTTCCATTGGGTTTTGGCATAAAATATGGGAATCAATAGAGGTTTTCTTTTCTGCATAGTTAATGTACATGGTTAGATAGAAACCGTTCAACCCCCCCTCATAAGGAGCCACATCATTTAATTTTAAACTATTCATAACATGTAATCATGGGTTGTGCATAGTTAATTCCAGAGTATTTAGTCCACAAGGAGAAATCATGTGGTATATTTGGTGTTTTTGGGATGTAGTGCACAATTTGAGCATGGTTTAATATATTTTATGGAAAGTTTGCAGTGTGGATATTGTTTTTGTTAGTACAATATTTCTCGGTTAGATCATGGTTTGTATAACCATGTGGTTCCCATGGCGAAAAATGCATGGGGTGTATGATCAAGGGATTGTACACCACACAGATGGAAAATATTTTGGACAACTATGTGGCCAAACCCTATATCCCTTTTAGATGTCTAGTTTTTGGGAATTTCTTATTTACCCCTACTCTAATTAAGAGGGGTTTCATCCCTATTCTTCTCAATTCATGACATCTGACTCCTAGGATCACATGGAGATTCAATCTTCTCAACCATTGGTCATTTCCTTATCTTGGGATATTTCTATGATTTTGAGGTATTTCTTCTTATATTACCATATTCTTTCATTCCCTATTTCTAGTCTCTTGTATTTGGTTTCCCCAATGAACCCTAGACCTATTGTGGCTTATTTTAGGGTTCATGATCAATCTAAAATTTGTTTTTTTGTTTATAGGGGTTTTACATGGAAATTTTATTCCCATAGGTGTGCTTTGCAATTAAGGAGACACATTTTGACTTGTCTTTCTCTTGTTCCATGTAGGATTATCTTGGAAATTATTTCATTTTTTGATTCAAATTGTGATTTTTATATCTAAATGAATTTTTGTTGAATGAATGATTATATGAGATACTCTTATTATGTTTCAAAAACCATTTCATTATGTTTTGATCTAGGAATATATGTTTTCACTTTGATATTACTTGTTTTCATGTTTAAAATTGAATATTTAGATGTACAATGCTTTTTTTGAAATTCCATAGGGTATTTTTGAAACAAATTCAATATGTGTGTGGGATGTTAACCCTATTTTGGTTATTAATGTCTAAAAATATTATTTTAAAGTGGATTTTGACTCAATGTGGGTTTTTAACCACAAACTAATTTATAAAGGGGTTATTTAAACAATTTAAAATGGTAATTTGTAATGTGTATGCGGGTTATCCCTTATAAAAGATGTATTGATGTATCTTTTGAAACATTTTTGATAAAAATGATGGTCTTAAACCTTATTTTGAATTTCAAATAAGAATACACATGTAGGAGGGTGGATTTTTAATGTTTATAAAGGGCGTTTTATTTATATAATTTTTTTTAGAGTGTTTGGAATTTCATTTTCTGATATTTTAATAGTATTGTAATCTTGATTGATATTTTAGTGTTCAATGCCCGATTGGAACATTGGTTTTAAAATTGATATTGGGAATGGGACACATTGATTTCCCCTTAATTTATTACCTCTTTTGTGGGTTCTTTGTCACCATGTGATTGTTTTCATTTACATTGTGACGGTTATTATTCACTATAAAATTCTTATGGATCCCCTTATGTAGGAGAGTGTTTGATTATTCTATAGTGGATTTTATTATATAGGTATATTCATTGTTGTGTGTTAGGGGTAATGGTTGGTTGTGGTTATGACTTGTGGGTTATACTTGGCTTTCATGTTCTTACACCTTGCATCCTTTTTGGTCATGGTAACCCTGATACAAAGTAGTATATGTCATATTTTATTCTTATTGGCTCACATGCCACTAGTTGCCCTCAATTTGTGCTAGTCACAAGGTCTAGGAGGGGTTATTAATCATAATGAGGCTTGTGTGGCCCAATTGAATGAATTGGAGTTTGATCTTCTGTACACACCTGTATCTGGTTTGCGAGTTTGTATACTCTAATGTGTTTTTGTGACTCACATTTTAGGAATCTATAGTATAGTTCTCATGACAGATTCAATTTCATGATTGTATATTCATTGGGGGAGTTTTATATAGTTATCATTTGTATCATTTTGTCTATATTCATTGATATATAACCCCTTCTTGTTTGTATTTGATAAATTCCTTGTGTTGTCGTTGCTGCCTGTTGTGTTTTGTGTAATCACCCAAACATTTATTATTGAAAATTACTCTTGATCTAATTAAATAAATCATATTCAATTCCATGGTTTTATTTTTTGGATTTTAAAATAACTTTATGAATTGTGACCGATTCTAATATAGCCATTGAATAGTGATCAAATGATTAGTATAAATATAGGGCTTTAACAAATTCAATTTACTCAGACAAAGGTAGTGATGGCCTAATCTAGTAGAATTTCTCCGTCCGAAGACCATTTGTCGGATCTAGGAATGTACGTAGCGTCAATGGACTTCCCTCTTGACCAATACCAACTATATCGTCAACATGTTAAGCTTGAACATAACCACCTACGGGAGAAGTGGAAGTTGATAGAGATTACCACCCGAGTGATGTTATCTGAGCCACCCTAAGAGTCTGTCACCATGACATACCTTACCCTTTAGTCTTATGTGGCTGTTTTAGGGGGTTGTGTAAAAAATCCCTTTCACTATGATTCTTTGAATTATTTTTGTATAGAATAAATAATAGACATTCATTTTTTTATTATTGTTAATTTGTAAATAATTTTTAATGCACAAACACTATTTTTTAGTTAATATTGAATTAAGAAATCTATTTTTATGAATTAATGGTTTTTTGAATTAAATAATATTTTAATAAAATATTATTATAACTAAATTACTTTTAATTAAATATAAATGATCATATATTTTTCACAAATGAAATTGTGATTTTTATTAAGGTTTGAAAGCCATTTTTGTCAAAACGCATGAATTTTCAATAAATGTAGTTTTTTTATTTTAAAAGTAAAAATTCACATATTAGGTAATTATTTAGATAAAATAAATATTATTTTTGGAATCAGAATTTCAAAATTATCCAACTGTAAATTTTTCATAATTTTTGGAGACAGTCGAATTTTTGTGTAAAAATTGAATATCATTTAATTATATAATTTGTTTTATGACATCATAATGACCCAATAGTGATGTAATAAAATACTAATAAAGGGAGGTTCTGCCAATATATGTTTTAACATTAAAATAATGTGATTTTGGGTTTTTTTATTAATTTTACAAAGACTCAGTGGACCCTCCAATACTTATAAATCATTTTATCTTTTTAAATTGTTTTCATTGAGTGTGTGACTCACCTCCACATAATAAATATTAATATTTTATATAGTTAAAAAATTGGACATATAAAATAATTTTTTACACACCCCTTTCAAAAAAAATGTTGGGAAAAAACAATGGTATGGTTTTTGGTTTTGATTTGTATAATGTGTAGGGTCCAAAACCTAAATAATAAATAATTCCCTCTCTTTTCCTATATAATCCCACCCAAGCTCCTACTTCCTATTCACTCAAAGACTTTGGAGTTTTATCAAACTCCTCCCTCATATCTATATAATCCTCCCAAGGTTCCCTAATCTCCCATGAAGCCTCTCTCAAGCCTCTCCCAAGCCATTGGGATCACACTTTCAAGTAAGGGATTTCTTCCTTTCTCATTTTTGTCCAAATTTCATTATGTTGTTATACAATTTTCTTTTAAATTAAAAATTTTGGGTTATGATTTATAACATCCCCCAATCTTTCCTCTTTGTGTTTAAAATTATGAGGCCCCCTTTCTCTCTCATCAATGCCTCCTATGTACACATGTTACTATGCCAAAATTCAAAAATGAATTCCTCTCTTCTAATATACATTCAAGAAATTATTTTATATTATGCGTCCAAATTCCATTACATATGTTGGAAAATGTAACTATTTTACCCCCTTACAATTAATTTTATGTAAATATGATGAGATACCCATTTCTCTCTCAACAAACATTTTTTTGAATTCTCATATCACGTCGTTTTACCGCTGAAATTATACCGCAAATTTCCAAGACAAGGTCATTGGGTAGTGAATTCCTTGCTCATTTCTCTACCAAAGGTATTTACCTTTATGCACATTTACTATTTGACTATAGAGTTTCATATATTAATTCTAAATTCCTTTATTGTGGAATATATTATGATGTTCAATGAATCCATGTTAATTGATCCATGTGGCTCACTTATGCATGTAATGAAATAATTACGAAGGGTGCACCTTGATAGCACTCCAATGCATTGGGTGAAGGTTAATATCAAGATAAGTTAAGTGAAATGTGGGGTTAATAATTATAATTCATGTTCAATGAGGGTTTACTCATAATCTGTGTGCAAGGAACCTTGTCTCTTTCTAATATCATGTTAAATGTTGTTTCCACATTTCCATGTTATGATAGTCATTCTTTATAATGACTTTATGTTCATGATTCTCTTATGATCTATTTCTATGAATCATGTATAACATGTGTTGTATTCTACATGTTATCCCTTCTTTACTCCCTTACTAGGATTTATATATCACTCTTTTCACATGTATTTCCTTAGGTTATCCCATGCAATACTAAGTATGAAGGAATGTAGTGGTCATGTAAATGAAATTTTCTATAAAGATGTTGTATTTTTATATTTTAAGTTGTTATATAATGTTCCTAAGTCCCAAATACACTAGAAATATCCATCTTCCATGTTGTATCAAGTGAATATTTTATGTAATAAATTATGATTAAGTGTGAAATATAGATTATGGTTGTTATAATTGGTATCATTGGAAATGTTTAGTTATTTTTCGTATTAGCATTAGAAAACCATAGTGAAAGAATTAGGGATAAAAATATGTATAATAAAAACATCCCTAAATTTTGGTGAGTAATGAGTAAGTGTTTTATCAAAAAAATACATATGTGTCAGGATACAAGCAGGTTGAGGTGGCTCTGGCATAGATGTATCTTGGGGTAAAAACTGAAAACACCGCTTCAAGCTAGACTCAAATGGGAACTGGTGCCTGAAGAAGGGCCTTGATGCACTCTTGGTTACGACAATCCTAGGTGATATTCTTTGGTAAATTCATAAGATTAGTATGAACCATTATTAAGGGAATAAAAATTGTCCCTATGAATATATTTTGGTATGTAGATCGTGGATAACATAGAATGAAGGCTATAAATTAAAAAGTTAAGGAAATAAAAGTAATTTATAAGTCATCCATTATTATATTTGGATTACACTTTATGTGTTACCTCCAAATTTCCTTTTATTATAGTCATTGGTTAGTAATAGTAGGAATCAGGCTAACAACCGATGTAAAGATCAATGCAATGATTGTTCTAATGAGATGCCCAATCCGATGGGATCAGGAATCACAAACATTGTCACAATACTCTTTCAGCTAACTCATGTATTGAATAGAATCGTGGATCTAGAATAATATTCAAATCCCCATAAAAAAACAAGTCACAATAAATAGCTTCATGAGACAATGGACCCATAATTTTAATGGATCATCTGATCCCTCAATCGCAGAACAATGGATCAGCTCCCTTGAGAAGACCTTATCCATCTTTCAATGTTCTAAACATGAGAATGTGCTTTCAGATGCTTAACGTATGAAGGGTGAAGCAGATAAATGGTGGAAATGGATCAAAAATATGAATCTTGGGGAGGATATTGAGGTATTTGAATTGATGAATTTCAGGAAAATGTTTTTCGATAAATATTTTCCTTGCACCCTCCGAATTAAGATGGAAATGGACTTCCATGACCTCAAGAAAAGAGACAATGAATCCATCAGAGCATAAGAGGAATACGTCAAGAGACATTCATGATATACCTCTGTCTTTGTTGTTACACTTGAATTAAAGGATTACTGCTTCATTGGTAGGCTAAAACCAAGCGTGATGAAATCCCTCACAATACGTGACTTCAAGAGCTATGAGGAAATTGTCTGATGTTACGTCAAAGTCGAAATGGATATTGCATAATTTTAGGGGTATCATGGGGATAATAAGCTTAAGGTAGACATTAATTCTAGTGGTCCAATGGATAAATCCAATGGTGCTTAAAAAATCTAGCACCGCACTTTCCAATGGTGCAGAAATAAGAACCTTGGAATTTTCCTGAAGTTGGCGAGGAAATGCTTTAGATGTGGAAGATAAGGGAACCTGGCTATTAACTGCTGAAAAGAAAAACCCACAACTATGATAGAGGAGAGGAATGCTCCATTCAAGCCTAAATGTGTTGTTCATTACATAAACTGAAAAGTACCAGGTCACTTTTCAAACCAGTTCCCTAAGCCAAGTGCTTTCAGAGGCATCCACCACCTCCCAGGTAGCAAGAGGTAGGTTTTTCCATCGCTACTATAGAATTGAACCCTGAGAAGGAATTGGTGACAGGTACTCTTGTTATTCATTCAATAATTGTGAATATACTTTTTGATTATAGTTTTACGCATTCTTTTATTTCCCAAATGTTTTTTAGAATAATCCCAACACCACCACAAAACATGAAATTAAAGATGTCGGTGAGTACGGAAAATGGGGTAATCATTACATTCCATGAATATGAATCCTCCCATATCCTAATTTCTGGACATAACATCCCGGTGAATCACATCATACTCCCTTTAGTTGAATTTGAAATAATTCTATGAACGGATTGGATTTCAATATATATGTCCAACATAAATTGTCGTGAGAGAGCAATCACTCTCCATATGGAGAATCGACACCTGATTCTGTAAAAGTTCTAGCAGGAGGATGAATCTTATTTATCTCCACCATCTCAAGCATGGATATTACTACCCCATCAGTACATGTATCTTTCTTAGATGATTGAGTCCATGGAATCAACCATCCCTGAATACATGCCCTTTTTGAGGGATTTTGTCGATATGTTTCCCAAGAAATTACTTGGTCTTCCTCTGAAAAGAGATGTTTAAATATCAACTGATATTATACCTAGGGCATTGCCAATATCCAAGACTCTATATATAATGGTTTTTGTGGAGCCTAAGGAGCTAAAGAAACAACTACAGGAGAATATTGACAAACGGTATATATTCCCAAGTGCTTCACCTTGAGGTGCACCAGTCCTATTCATTAAGAAGAAGTATGGGTCAACGCTCCTTTACATCGATTATCGTGAGCTCATTAAAATCATGATGAAGAACAAGTATCCTTTGACCTGAATTTATGACTTGTTAGATCTGTGATGTGGAGCAAAATACTTCTCCAAGGTAGATCTGCAGTTCGGATATTTTTAAGTAATGGTGAAGAAGGAAGATATCCCCAAGATGGATTTTTGTACAAGATATGGGCACGATTAATTCATAGTGATGCCTTTAGGAGTCACTAATGCTCTATAAATCATCATGGACTTTATGAATGGGGTATTTAAATATTAACTAGAAAAATTTGTGGTAGTCCTTATAGACGATAATGTAATATACTAAAAAACCAAGGAGGAGAATGAGGACTATCTAAGAACTATAATAGAGACCTTGAGAAAGGATATGCTATATGAAAAGTAAAGAAAGTGTGAGTTCTGCTTGACAGGGGTCTCATTCTTGGGTCATATCATCACAACCAATGGGATGTCTATGGATGCCTCCAAGAAAACTACAATAGATGGATGACAGAGACTAGCATCAGTGATAGATATCTATAGCTTCTTGGGATTATCTGGATAATATAGTCGTTTTGTGAGAAATTTCTCATGATTGTCAAACCCTCTTACCAAGATAACATATAAGGGAGTCATGTTTTCTGGGAGTGATGAATTCAAAGAGAGCTTCAGAGAGTTGATAAGGAATCTTATCACTATTCCTGTTCTCACATTACACAAAAGTGGCATAATATTTTTGGTATTTAGTGATGCTATGAAGAAGGTCATGTCTGTGTGTTGTTGAAAAATGAGAAATTCATTTCCTATGCTTCAAGGAAATTGGATGTTCATGAGTAGAACTATCAAACACATGATCTGGAGTTGGCTACGGTGATCTTCACATTAAAGATTTTGTGAAATTAACTCGTTGGGGAGAGGTGTGAGATATATAAGGATGAAAAAAGCCTCTATTATATATTCACAAAGAAAGAGTTGAATATTTTCCAATGAAGATGGTTAGAGCTGATCAAAGACTATGATTTCTTAATCCATTACCACCTTGGGAAATTGAGTAAGGTGTCAGATTCTCTAAGTAGAAAGGGCCTAGCGATTCTGTCATTGATGATAATTGAAAAGGATCTAATATTCATAGATTTTATGAAAATGGACATGGGAATCATAAAGAAGGGAATATTATCAATTATTTCACAAATCATTTCTCAACTGTCTCTTTTTGAAAGGTTAAAGGATGTTCAAAAGGATGATGTGGGAATTTAGAAGAAAGTGGAAACTATCAAAAAAGAGAAATCCATGGAGTTCAATGTTAATGAAGAAGGAACTGTTAGATTTGGGTACAGACTATGTGTTCCATAAAATCTATAGTTAAATAAAGAACTTTTAGAAGATGCACATAGTTTTAATTTCTCCATTCACCTAGGAAACAAAAAGATATATGGATATCATCAAGAGAATTATTGGTTGGATAACATGAAGACATAGATTTCTCATTGGATCAACTGGCACGAATATACATTAGAGATGTGGTAAGGCTTCATGGAGTACCAATATCTATTGTATCTGATCGAAATCCAAGGTTCACCTCTATGTTTGGGAAGAGTATTCAACATGCTCTAAATACTGAGGTGAACTTCAGTATGGATTGTAATACTTAAACTGATGGCCAATATGAGTGGACTATCCAAACACTATATGACATGTTGAGAGCATGCTTAATGGACTTCAAAGAAGGATGGGATCAAAATCTTCTTCTGGTTTAGTTCTATTCTTACAATTGTTTCCACTCAATCATCCAAATGGATCCTTATGGATCCTTATGGAGTACTTTTTGGGAAGAGGTGTAGAAGAGTAGCATATTTGGATGAAGTTGGGGAGAGAAAAATCTGAGGTCCAGAGATGGTCGAAAAAATAGTGGAGAAGGTTAAGACCATCCAACAACATATTAAAGCTTCTCAGAGTTGACAAAAGAGCTATGCTGATAATCATCGAAGAGACCTAGAGTTTGATTTTGGAGACATGGTATTCCTCCACATAACACCATGGAAGAGAATTATGAGATTTGAGAATAAGGGAAAGCTTCGTCCAAGGTACATCGACAATTTTTAGATCCTTCATCGCATTGGAGCAGTGGCCTATTGACTGACACTCCCACCGAACCATTGTCAAGTACACAATTTATTCCATCTGTCACTCAAAAGGATGTACATACCTGACCCATCAAATTTTCTCAATCTAGAGGTGGTACCATTGGATAATGTGGGAATTGTAAGAAGTGATAAATCATAGTTAACCTCATCTTTTTTAGTATGTGAAATGAAAATTTCAAGGGTTAAATATCATTAGGGGGTAATATTGTAACGACCAAGACATTCATTAATGAAAATTCCTCTTAATCAAATTAAATGTATTATTATGGATATAAAAAACATATGAAATTCCTTGGTTTTTTGTTTTTTTATTTTAAAATACTTTATGATTTCTGAAAATTGATAATATATCTATTGAATAGAGATCACATGATTAGTATAAATATAGGGCTTTAACAAATCCAATTTACTTTGGTAAAGGTATTGATGACCTCATATAGTAGAATTTCTCCATATTAAGCCCATTTGTTGGAGTTCATAAAGGGTGTAGAATCATTGGGCTTTGATCTTGACCAAGCCCAAGCTGAGATTCAACATGTTAAGCTTGAATAGAACTGACTACGGGAGAAGTGGATGTTGATAGATATTACCACCGGAGCGATGTTATCTGAACCACCCTATGAGTTTGTCACCATTGTGCACCTTACCCTTATGTATTATGAGGATATTTTAATGGGTTGCCTAAAAATCCCTAGAACTATGATTATGTGAATTATTTTTGTATAGAATAAATAATATATATTCATTTTTATTATTATTGTTACACTTTAAATAGTTTTTAAATCACAAATAGTATTTTTTAGTTAATATTCAATTAAGAAATTTGTTTTGATGAATTATTGGATTTTATGAATTAAATAATATTTTAATAAAATAATATTATCCCCAAATTACTTTTTTTAATAAAAATGATCATATATTTTACATGAATGCAATTGTGATTTTTATTAATGATTAAAATTCATTTTTATCAAAACCCATGAATTTTCGATATATAGAGGTTTTTATTTTAAAAGTAAAAAATTCACATATTTATAATGTTAATTAGATAAAATTAATATTATTTTTGGTATCAGGTTATCTAAATTATCCAATAGTGAATTTTTCATAATAATCAGAGACAACATAATTTTTGTGTAAAAATTAAATACCGTTTAATTATATAATGTGTTTTATGACATCATAATGACACAATAGTGATGTAATAAAATAATAGTAATGTTATATTTAGACAATATATGTTTTACAATTAAAATATGGTGATTTTTTGTTTGATTGATTTATTTTACAAAGCCTTAGTGGACCCTCCATGACTTATAATACATTTTATCTTTTTAAATTGATTTCCTTAAGAGTGTCACTCACCTCCAAA
The DNA here is from genome assembly GCA_963277665.1 of Viscum album. Taxonomy (NCBI): domain Eukaryota; kingdom Viridiplantae; phylum Streptophyta; class Magnoliopsida; order Santalales; family Viscaceae; genus Viscum; species Viscum album. The sequence continues at coordinate 405,162,667 of OY728128.1, read as the reverse complement.
TATACATGCCTAATGTAATAAAAAGATAGGACATTAGACTTATTAAATAATTTTTTCCACTCCCCTTTGGAAAAATACATGGTCAAAAACCATGAAATGGTTTGTTGTTTTAATTAGTTTAATGTCTAGGGTCCAAAACCTAAATAATAAAGAATTCCCTCCCTATTCCTATATAAACCCACCCAATATCCCACTTACTCATCACTTAAATACTTTTGTGTTGTCCAACCCTTGATTTCATCTCCCTTTAATCTTACCATGGTTCCCCATGCTCCCAAGAAGCCTCTCTCAAGCCTCTCCCAATCCTTTGGGATCACACTTCCATGTAAGGGATTTCTTCCATTCTCATTTTTGTCATAAATTCATTATGTTGTTATACAATTTTCATTTCAATTAAAAATCTTAGGGTGTGATTTCAAAACTCAACCATACTTCCCTCCTTATTATTCAAATGATGATACACCACTATCTCTCTCCTCAATGCCTCCCACGTACACCTATTACCATGTAGAAATTCAGTACAGAATTCCTCTCTTCCCATTTACATTCAAGAAATTATTTTATATTATGCATCCAAATTCCATTAAATATGTTGGGAAATGTATCTATATGAACCAATTACTATCCATTTTATATACATGTGATGAGATACCCATTTCTCTCTCATGAACCATTTTTATGAATTCTTATGTCATGATGTTATGCTGCTGAAATTGCTCTGCGATTTTCCAAGACAAAGTCATTGTGTAGTGAATACCATTCCTATTTCTATATCAAGGGTATTCACCTTTAAGAAGACTTAATATTTTATTATATAGTTTCATGTATTAATTCCACATTGATTTATCATTGAATATACGATTATGTTTAATGAATCCATGTTATTTGATCCATGTGGCACACTTATGCATGTAATGAGATGATTAAGAAGGGTTCTCCCTAATAGTGCTCCAATGAATTGGGTAAAGGTCATTATCATGATATGTCAAGTTCAATGAGGGTTTACTCATTATCCATGTGCGTGGATCCTTGTCTCTTTATAATATCTTGTTAAATGTCATTTCCACATTTCCATGTTATGATAGTCATACTTTGTCATGCCTTTATGTTCATGTTATTTTTATGATCCATTTATATGCCAAATGCCTAACATGTATTGTATTATTCCTATTATGACTTCATTAATCCATTAAAGAGATTTATATCTCACCATGTTTAGTTGTATTTCCTCAGGTTATTCCATGCAATGCAAAGTACGAGGTAATGTAGTGGTCATGTAAAGGAATTTTTCAATAAAGATGTTGTATTTTTAATGTTTTAAGTTTTTATGTAATGTTCCCAAGCCCCAAAGACACTAGAACTCTCGATATTCCATGTTGTATCAATTGAATTTTTTATTTAATAAATTATATTTAAGTGTTAAATAAAGAGTACGGTTGTCATAGTATGCATGTCCCATGTGCGTGGTAGGCCTTTTCCTTTGAAAAAATTGAGTTTTATAAGATGTTTGGAAAACCTGTATTGAAATTAATGACTATTTTGGGCTTCTTAAAATATATTTCAAAATAGGAATTTTATTTTTGATAATTCCACAACCTATTAGATGTTATGAATTGAATATATTTTATTTAAAAATAAATAAATGAGTTGTATTTTTTAAAAATTGTAATGGGTGTGTGGATTCAAAATATCTTAGTCATATGGGAATGTTTTCATTGAATTTTATATTGTTTTTTTAAACAATGAAAAATGTTTTAAAATGGAATTATAGTTTTTTATGTTTTCCCTAAAAGTTATATGTGAAAGAGTACACATTAAAGTATAATTTCAAATTAACATTAATGAATTTACTTATGAAATATATTTCATATATTCAGTGGTTTATAGTGACCAATAGATATTTTTTGATCAAGTATATATATTTTAGGTTCCATATTCCTTGTTGGATCTATTCTTCATTCTATATAGCTGATGTGAGGTGAGTTGGGTGGTAATGAGAAATCAGTGGTGGCATGGAGAAGGTCTTGATCTCATATTGAGTAATTTTATAATTGTTTCATTTTTTGTTGTTTTTTTATATGTTATTATTTATTGTATACAATTGTTTATACATAGTGTTTGTGTTTGTTTTTATTAAAATGGATTGGATCATTTGGGTCAATAATTCCCTCCAAGCATTGCGGTGTTTAGGTGTGGGTCTTTTCATTGGGGTCAAGAATTCCCTTTGGGACTTGGGGTGTTCTGAGGTGGGTTCGAGGTCATATGACAACCTAGATGGGTTTATTACCAAATGTTATCAGATTTATTTTTGGGATTCCTTTAGTAAGATCATATTACTCTAGAATTTCACTTTTTATTTTAGGATTTCCTAGTAGTGAGGGTACTAAGGATTTCAGATCCTGAGTGGTAAGGGTAGGGAGAGTCTAACTAGCACTTGATCATCCCGAGCCTTATGCTTCAATGGGATGTTTTGGTTTTGAATTGAGAATTAGAGTTTTTTTATTCATTATTATGGATTTTTACATGAATTGATGTTTCTATAATCCAAATTGACTATATAAGTAATATTTTGGGTCATTCCGTTGTTTTGTGGTAGAAATATAGTATCACCTGAGTTTTATTGTTAGTATACAAATATTAGGAAACCGTTCGGTTCCTGTTTATTTAGTTATTACTCTTTTAAAGAGTTTTTTTAACTATTGGAGCATAATATCCCAATCCATGTGGCCAAACCTTGAAAATTACCCTTCTTCCCCATGTGAGTTTTTCAGTCTCCTCAGAATTCCTAAATTCTCCTAAATTAATTTCCACTTGTAGGTGGTGGATTGGAGACTATTTTGACGCCCTTTTGGGTTTTGAATTTTGTGATACTAGTTTTAAGGGTTGTGTGGTTCTTTTAGTCCTCTTGTTTTTAAGACAATATTTTGAAAAGGCAGGGTATTTGATAAATATATATTTTCAAATATCGGGTTTATGAATTAATGATAATAGTGAATTTTCTAATTTTTTAAGAATTTTTTTATAATGTTAATATTTTTATTATGGTATTTTGAAGATTTGATTTTTCAGACTTACATATTACAGTATTAGCAAAATCAATAGATTCAGAAAAGGGATCAAAAAATATTTGGATAGTAAAAATTGGATTTTTTTTGGAAAACAAGTGGAACGTGTTTTAGAAAATTAAAAATAAATTTAATTAACATTATTTTGATGATCAGTATTTAAATGAAATAGGATTTTTAATTATTTTTTTAACTTTACTTGTTGGTTAAATGTGTGTGTGTTTTCTACTGAGGTTGTTTTGTTTTTAATGTTATTCTTGAATGGTTTTTTTGATATACCATGGTGGATGGATATTTGAAAATTCATTGCTTAAAATGGTAGTTTCAAAATAAATGTTCTTCTAGTGTGCATACCTATGCCTCATTAGACAATGTTTTATTTTACATTGGATTTCTACCTTTAGTTGGAATTTATTGGGTTTTGTTTGAGGGAAGAATTTATTTTGTTTATGTATTAGTTATTTGTATCCCAATGAATGGGTATAATGGTATCCCATGTACTTATTCCTACCTAGAATCCATGTTGAGTGGTTGATGTGGAAACTTCCATGATCTCAGACCCTATATTGGACTTCCTAACTCACCATCGTCATTTATAATTGGTGATCTGGGAAACTGGAAGTGGCGAGGTTGTTAGAAGAGATTGATATAATCCTCAATTTTCTTGTAATTCTTGAATATTTGTCGGTGTGATCCATTAGCATCACACTTGTCTGTTTTAATTTAGTTTGGTTAGAGTTATTGGTATCTCCCAATTTTTTGAAAGTTATATGTTGGGGAATTTTTAGGAAGTAATTTTTAAAGTGCTTCGTTCACACGACTGTGAAAGGGGATTAAAAGGATGAACTCTTAGGTCTTCATTTGGGTGTCTGATATGTGAGGGAGTATGATGATAACTTTTTAAATTTGATCATATTTTCTCAAAATATGTTCATCAATGATTTCTATAAAGGTAATTTATTTTGAGATGACTGTCATCCAGATCTTGGATTAACTATAATTTCATTAGTTCTAAAATAATTTCAGGAGGTTGGGAATGATGCAATTTAATTTTAATATAAACATTCTAGGTATCCAGTAAAGGGTAATACCATAGTTCCATATAATGGGTGTAAGGATGACCAAAAGGCAAGAAAAAAATGTAGGATGATCCCGAATTAGAATCAATGGATCCTTCTCATGGGATGATAAGATCTATCATGTAATTTTTGTATGGAGACCTAAAGCATTATAATCCCTTATGTATTATGTTTCCAATGGTTTTCCTCCATTATAGTCATTTGGTTAATCTTTATGGATTTAATAATATTTTTTATGTGGTATAAGGATCAAGCCTTTTAGGATAACCTATTTCTTTTGGGACAATTCCATTAATGGTTTTGATCATTGTTTTAGAGATTTGGATATTATACTTTTAATCTTGTGTACCTTTGGAGATTTTTCTTATATATGGGTTTTAATTTGATTTCAAGTAATTCTTTTCATATTTTGTGTAATTATCTCCAACTCCCTCCCACGTGGATGGATTTTGAGGTTGTTCTCCAGGTTTGCTCACTCTTAGTGGTCGGTTGTGGGTATCATTTCGTTGAATTTTTTTTTAGTAGAACCTTTCTTGTGAGTAAGGGGTTGTTCATGTTCTTGTGTTGATCCTTTACGGTGCCCATTTTTTGGACATGAGAAAACACTTGAGTGCGTGATTGGAAAACTAGGGTGTTTTTTTACTAGTTGAGTTTGTATACTAACCGGGGTTATGATTATTCCATTTCAGTATGCACTATCTGTAGGTGATCCATTTCATGAACCTAGGTTATCTATGCGTATCATGACCTAATGTGAGATCTCATGTAATTATTTTTAGTTTATTTGGGTTATTTTCCATCCATTGGTCCATAAGTGCATTTGGATTGAGAGTGAGTTTCTCCAGTGGTATCTCAGTTGTTCAAGAGTGGATTTCATGGTATTTATTCCTTTAATACACAATTTTAGAGGACTTTTAACGGGTGGGGAGACCATTTTAGGTCTCTTATGCTTCATAGGACTCCAATTGTGAATTGTTTTTGGATTTTATCAGTAATGAAATGGATAAAAGGTGGGGGTGAGTTTTGTTTCTATAAAAAAATAAAAAAATAACATTTACCTCTATTCTAGTTATTGGATGATAAATGTGTTTGATATTCACAAATATATAATCATAAGAACATAAATTCGATACATTTTATTAAATTTGATTTATAATAAAAGTTTATTAAAAAGTTGAACTATCCTTATATAATGGCCCAACATAAATAAAACATGTAAAAAATTAAAGTAAAATTTTATAATGTTTTAAATAAATACTTATATAATGTCATAAAATAAGGATCCAAAGTTCAAACTTTATCATTAAGGAATTATATTACCCAAACATGAGGTATCCACACTTTTAACCAAACTCTTATGTATTTTTTCACTAATTAAGGAAGCCCTCAATACTAAGATTATAAGAAATCTATTTCCATAGCCACAAGAACAGTAGATCAGAAGATTATATTAAGCTCTAACTTCCTATCCCCAGAATCCCACAATTGTTCTATATACTAAACAATGATTAAAAATTAAAAATTTCGTAAATAATTTATATTCCTCACTCAAATTCCATATAACAAAAATTCTATAAAAATATACAATGCATATATAACAAGATGTTACATATCATTAAAAATAATTAGGGTTTAGTTCAAAAATTATCCACTTCATTATAGTCAAATGAAACTATTTTTTCAGGTATATATTTAACGATCATATTTTGTGATTCTCGATGTTTGTTGAAATAACATCAGGAAAACTCCTCATTCAATTGTATTTTTACTACAAACATCATCTAATTGTCAGTTTGATATAAATCATCACAATTTTGTTAAGCTATATTTTTGGTAGAGTAATCATAATTCATCATTTTATAAATATTTTAAATAACCAATTATAATATTTTTATCATCCAACTATAATGTTTCAATCAACTGATTATAATTTTTTTATCATCAGAATAGAATGTTTTTATCATCAAATTATAAATATTTTTATGAATAACAAAAGGCCTATTTGTTTGGTAAATATATGTTTTCTAAAAAAACATTCTAAAATAATTGGAATGTATAAAGTATGTATAAAATGGTATATAAGAATATGTGTAGTGATTTTCAAAATAAATATTAGAAAGTTTCTAATGAATAACTTTAAACTAAACATGTTATTTTTTTAGTTATTCTTGGAGATACTGGGTAACCTTATGGTAGATAAATATGATTAGTTTTTTGGATCTTGGTTGTTGGTTTTGAGGTTAAATTGTGTTGATTAGTTATATTAGTTAGGTACTCTTGGGATCTACTCTTCTCTCCTTCCCTAATTTTATATTATGGACTTTTTGGAGGAAGAATTTGAAATGATGGGGAGTTTGTCACACCACCCATTTTACTGCGTTGTTTGTTTTCTATTATTTTTTGAGGTTGAGGTTTTTGGTTTATTTTCAATGGGGTTTTGTCTTGGAACTTATAAATTTTTATATATTTTAATCTATGCATGGTTGAGGTGCATGGTTATATAGAAACCATGTGGCCACCCTTTGAGAGGATCATCTGCATTTCATTTTTAACTATGCATGGATTGTCATCACTAGATATAAAAGGTTAAGTCAAAACCATTCCATCCCCTAGGAGAAACCATGTGGGTTTCTTGGCGTGTATAGTGTGTGGAACATGACATTCACATGGTTTGGAAAACTGTGCAGCAATTGTGTGGTGTTGCTTTGGTTTTTTATAGAACCAAATTGAAATGTTAAAGCATAATTTTTCTTGTCATGTGGTGCCATGGGTGAACCATATGAGGGGTTTCTATCATAGTAAGTGTCCAAAACATGGTGGGTGCATATTTTGGAGAATCTTGAATCCTTCCAAATTTTATAATTTTTATGAATTTCGAATTCTCCTCTATTCTCCCTCATTCACATCAGATGACACTTAAGATCCCTTGTAGGATCTCAGAGCTACTACACCATTGATCATTTCCTTCTCTTTAGAGATTTCCAAGTGATTTTGTGGAATTTCTTCCACTCTTTCCCTCTTCATCCATTATATCTCACTACTCTCTTAGATTTCATTTCCCCCCTAAACCCTAGACAAATTGTGTAAAATTTTAGGGTTCTGGTGGATCTAATGTTGTCATATTTGGTGTATGGGTTTTGTATACACCATTTCTATTCCCATGGTCGTTCTCTCTATTTATGGATACCTATTTAGACATACTTTTTTATTCTTCCAAGTGTGTGTTTCTTTGAAATAACATTCTAGAATTAAAAGCATTCATGTAATTTCTAAATTCATTTTTATTGAAGGTATGATTATATTTGATGCCTTTATGGTGTTTTAAGAATATTTTCATCACGTTTCAATGATTTAAGAAGTGGGTTATCATTTTAATTACATGTTTTTATGTTTTGAATGGATTATTTTGATTTGTTATGATTTCATTAATTGAAAGATGGGATTTTTGAATTTTGTTTTCATTATGTGTATTGGAAATTTATGCAGTTTTGTTTCTCAATGAGGAAAAACTATATTTTAAATTGGGTTTTGACTTAAAGTGTGGAGTTTAACACAAATTGAATTATAATGGGGTCCTTTAATGGATTTCAAATGGTGATTTTATATTTTTTTGTCATTTAAGCCTCATGAGAAATGATTTAATTAATATTTTGAAGTGTTTTTTTATGGAAAATAAGGTCTTGGAAATTGTTTTGTATTTCGAAGAAGAGAACCATGTGGGAGAGTGTCTTTTAAGATTTTAGTGGGTTTTTATTCCAATCCTTTTCCAAAGAGTGTTTGGAATTTCATTTTATGAAATGTGAAAGGTATTGACATCCCACCCCATTTTTCGTGTTAAATTCCAGGTTGTAACATTGGTTTTAAAATGGGAAATGTGAATAGAACCCCTTGATTTCTACTTCATTTAATTAACGCTTATGTTGGTTCATTATCATCATGTGAGGGTTTTTATTTCCCTTGTGTGGGTTATCAATCTTAGTGATATTTTTGTTTCTCCCCTTGTGTGTGAATGTCCTTGATTATGTTTTGTGTGCATTTTTTATATAGGGATATTCATTGTCAGGAGTCAAGGGTTAGGGTTATCAATTTTTATATATTTGTGTTAGACTTCTCTATCATGTTCTTATACCTCACAAATATTTTTTTCATTGGGACCTTTTTACTATGTTGGTGATCAAATCTATTACACTATATGGTTCACATACCGCTAGTGGATCTCCATTCATTCCAGAAAAAATGGCTTGGTGGATTTTTTCATTTCAGTGATAATTTTTTGGAAAAGTTGGATGACTTATAGTATAATCATTAGTGCATGTCATCAACTAGTTCATGGGTTGGTATACTCATATATGGATAGGTGATTCTCATGTTAGTATTCCCTAGGGAAGATCCCATGAAACATTAAATTTCATGGTTGGTTATTAATTTATGATAGTTAAGTCTAGTTCACATTTGTATCAATTACTTAAATTTCATTGATAATTAACCTCTTCAAATTTATTTTAGATATATGCCTTTTTCTAGAAATGGTGCTTGAATTTTGTGTGTGTTGGGTCCTATTATTTAGAAAAATGATTGTTCAAATGATGTCAGGAAAACCTATTTTGAAATCAATGAAACTTGTGAGGTTCTTAAATTTGATTTCCAAATTGATTTATATTTGATATAGAATCATCGAGTTAGATTTTTTAATGTAAAAATTTAAAATTAAAAAAAAAATGAGTTATTGTTTACAAATAAAATAGGGTGTGTGTAATTAAAATATCTTGGGATGGTGGGAAATTTTAAGGCATTGTACTTAGTTTTGGAAAATAAGGATAAATTGATTGAAATATAATTATAGAACTATTTTGGTTTCCATAACAGTTATATATGAATAATTTTACATTCCAGTTAATTTTTAAACCAGCTTTCATGAGTTTCCTTCAGAAACATAATATATATATTTGGTAGTTTCTGATGAAATATTAGAATAATTTTCTAATTCCTATATATTTTAGGTTCCAGTTTCCTAATTTCATATGTTCATTATTGTTTTTTCCAATGTGGGGTGAGTTTGGTTGTGGTGGGAAATCGGTGGTTGCATGGATATGGTATCCTGAACTGCCTGATTTTATTTAAAGTTATATTATTTTTCATAGGTTTTGTATCTATTATTAAGTTTTTTGTTCTCTAATTTATGGATATTGTTTGTTTTTATATTTATTCAAATGGTTTGTATCAATTTAGTGGGTTTGGACATGTTTGGAATGCTTTCTTATTTTAGCTATTTATTTATTCCAATGTATTTCATCTCCATTTTTGAAAAACCCATCCAAAAGGGATTATTATTATGTCTAGGAACTAGTTTACTACATGTGGGGATTTATAATTCCCTTTGGGATTCAATGAAGGTCGGGATGGGTCCCTGCACGGGTGGAATCCAGGTTTAGTTCGTTACAAACTTTTATCTGAGTGGTTTTTGGGTTACATTAGTTGGAGCCTATAATTCTTTATTTCCCATTATTATTTGGGAATGTCCTAGTATATAGGAGATTACATTTTTTGATCTTTTTAGGTAATGGCGGGGAGAGTCTAGCTAGCTCTTTCTTATCGCGAGCTTTACTTTTCTAGAAAAACATTATGTTCTGAATTAATAATTCATGATTTTTTTAGATTTTTCAATGGATTTTGATGTAAATTGATGTTATTTTTATCAAATTTATGTATGTAAGTGATATTGAGGGTCATTACTTGGTTTTGGGATGGAATGTTAGAGAACCTAATTAGCACAGTTAACATTACTAGCTTAAGAAATTATTCGGTTACCTTGTGGTTGGGTCTGCCTATTTTAAGTATTATTTTCCCTATTTGCAGAATGTCTTACCAATCCATGTAGCTAATCCATGACTAAAAATTATCTTTTTTATTTTTATAATAACTTCTTTTTGGTTGAGTGTTAACTGGTACCCAAAACAAAACCATGTGTGAGATCCAAATTCAAAGAGTTGGTAAGGAAGATCAAAAGACACAAAACCCGAGGAGACCTCAAGCCAAGAGAACCCACAATAGACCATGTCACATTATGTCTCTAGTCCTCATCATTAGACCCATTATCATCCTATACATCCTATAACCATCTTCATTATTTTCAATTGCCTCACCAGTGGCTAGAGAAGAAGACCATTGGAGTCCATCATCCTCACCTCAAACCACCAATACATATCACCACAGAACATCAGAACTACCCAAAAAAGATGACACAAAATTTTGTTGAAATCCATCACCACCATCATCATCAGTGATTTATCACCACACCCATTCACCAATGAAATCTCCACCACCAAAAATCTCCAAAAGCCCCCAAAATAGTGAACAAACAACATTTTCAGAATGCACCATCCATCAAGATTGTCATCAAACTAAAATATAAATCGAAGATCACACCTCCTGGAAAATGGTAGATGCTCGATCACCCCATCCCAAAGATCTGGAGAACCACTTCACTTGAACGATCTTGAGATTATATATGGGGAATGAAACCAGGATAGAGATAACAATATTATGACATCCCTAAAGGGTTAATCCCATCACCAAGAAGGATACCATAAAAATGATGACCTACAAAAAAAATATCATTTCCGAAAAAGTGGAAAGAACAATTCTTAGGAGGAAACGAATACAATACATATGAAGAACAAGAATGAGGTTATGGATATCTCCAATCTAGCACCATCCCAACCTTACCCAGAACCCACATCGAGCTTGACCAACATGGGGTCAAGCATGATGGGATGACCATTATGATAAGAGGAGAAGGACGACATAGAATTCCCCCACTGATGCCGACCCAAGATGCCTGAAGAACCTACATCCAAACCCAATATGGAGGTCGGATTCATATTTGTAAGGAATAAACAGGGATGATGAGAGAAATATGGTGTCCCCAACAACAGAACCTCTAGGATAGAAGAGTGAAGGATAATAAAAAGACTAAGAAGAGAAAGAAGAACCAGGAAAAGTGAGGAGTTCAATTGTCACTGAAAGGAACCACGAAACCCTATAGGGATGGTGAAGGAGGAGAGGAGACGAGATCACATGAAGCGACATGAGAGTGGGGAGCCATACACTCTTGTATCCAAACAATGCACTTAAATGTTTCTTCCCTAGTGGAGTTTTCTGGACTTCCCTCTATTCAAAACCTATAATAAAGTGATTTTTAGTTATAGTAGGGTATTTATGGGGATTTTTATTCCCTTTTTGGATGTAATTTTTGGGGAACGTATTCATTGTTTGTGTGGTTCTTTGTGTGCATTTGGTTTTAAATTTTATTTTTTTAAAATTAATGGGTTTGTGAAATTTTAATTTTAAAACCATGATTTTATGAATAATTGGCTATTATGAATTCATATAGTATTATAAAATGTTTTATAAAGTAATTTTTTCATTTGGTATTTCAAAAATGGGATGTTTCAAACATGTATCCTTTGGTATTCCTGAATGAAATATATTTAAAAAATGATTTTAAAGTGTTTTTTATTCAAAAGAGTGATTTTTTTAGAACACAATTTTGATGGTGTTATGAAAAATGAAAAATATTTTTAATGGGAATTATTGGATACATTTTTTTAAAATAATTGGGATTCTTAAAGGAGTTTTGTGTAACCTACCTTATTTGGGAAATTTGTGTGCATTTTACTATGTTTCGTTTGTTTTGAATGTTGTGTTGGATTTTTACTTGAGTGACACATTGGTGGAATATGATTTTAAAATTACATGGTGAATATAGTAGCTTCAAAATAATATTTATTTTGTTATGAATGTTTGTGCCATGTTTGAGAGGTTTTTTCCCCTAATTACTATCTTATGGTGGAATTGTTAGGTTTTTGTTTTAGTCTTGAATTGATGATGTTCATGTATTAATTATTGTTTTCTCATATAATTTCATAATATTTTAATCAAGTTCTGATTCCTACAGAGACTCTAAGTGGAGTGGTCGATGTGGAACCTTCGTTATGATCAAACACCATATGGGACATCTTAAATCAATATCTACCTATAGTGGTGATCAAGGTTTAGTGGAAGTAGTGAGGTTGTTTAAAGGGATTGAGGTGATCCATAATTCTCTTAGAATAGTTAGAGGTTCATGGGTGAGATCCATTGATAGTTTTCTTATAGGTTTCAATTGAGTTTGGTGGGAGTCAATGGTATCCCCACAACTACATGAAGATATACCTTGTCAGATTTTCAAGATTGATTTTTCCAGTGATTCATCCCAATGTTCTAAAAGGGGAGAAATCTCTTGATCTTTTGGGTCATTATTAGGGTTACTGATCAGTGAGGGATTATATCAATCAATTTTTTTAGTTGGTCATATTTTTTATAAAGATGGGAATCAACAATTCTAATAAAGTTCATTTATTATAAGGTTACATTCACATAGATCATGGTTTAGCTATACTTATATTTGGTCTGGTATCTTTTAAATAGGTTTTCAATGATTCCATTTCACTATAAACTAAATAGTATAGGTATCCAGTGGAGGTTTATTAATTATTTACATTGAATAGGAATAAGTATGTACTGAAATGTAAGGAGAGGAAGTAGTATGGGACATATCTATAAGAAACTATTCCTTATATTTGTAATATGATGCATATATTATTTTTCCAATGTGGTAACAAGGTCATGAAAATCCCTCAAGTATTAATCCTTTTAGTGGTTTCCTCCATTACAGTTGTTTGGGTAATCATCAAAAGTTTTGTAAGATGGTTGTCTATAGAGGTCTTTGGTTTAATACATTGAGGAGGGGTTAATTGTTTTGGTAACATTCCTTTGATGGTTTTGGGCTTGGTTTTTGATCCTTTTCTTTTTGTTTTCAGAATCATATACTTTTTAGGAATTCTTGTTTGATGTTATTATTTAACTTTTTCGTATAGATGTTGGGTAACCTTGTGGTTGATTACATTCATTGTTTTGGAGGATATTGGTGGTTGGTTTTGAGGTTAAACCATGTTTAATGGTACTTTTGGTCAGGCCCTCTTGGGATCTTCCATTTAATATTTCCATTATTTTTTATTACAGAGTTTATGGGGGATGGACATGGTGTGGTTGAGTTTTTGTTACACCCATATGTCACTCTGTTGTTAGATTTTCATTAGTTTATAAGTTTGAGGTTTGTTGTTAATTTATGTGTGTTTTTTGACTTGGAATATGGAAATTATAAGAGTTCTCGTTCTATGAATGGATAAAGTTCATAGATAGAGGGAAACCATATTTACACCATTCATGATGAGCATCATCAGTTCTTTTTTAACTATGAACATATTTTCATAATTTCCTATCCATAGTTATGTACAAATTGTGTGATCCACTGGGAGAAACCATATGAGTTCTGTGGTGTATTTAGGGTGTGGAACAAGACTTGTGAAGGATTTGGTAAATTTTATGGTAAGATTGCAGTGTTGATATAGTTTTTGATTGTTATTAAGGGAATGGATGGAGCATGGATTATCCAACCATGCAGTTCTTAGGGAGAAACATGTGATGGGTGTCTAGGCTAGGTAGTAGCCAACATAATGTGGGTTCATGATTTGTAAAACCATGAAACCAAATAATTGAGACTGCTAGGGTATTTAATTTTGGAGAATTATCCATTTTCCACTATAAAATATATTGGTTTTCACCCATCTTATCCCTTTTTAATTTCAAATGACTCTTGGGGTCCTTTAGAGGATCTCCAACCTCACCCACCATTGATCCAATCCTTGTATTTTCTGATTTCAAAGAGGTCTTGTGGTATTTCTTCCTTTCTTACCCTCGAATTTCATTACCATTGACTCCACTCTTGTATTTGGTTTCCCCATTATACCTATACCTCTTTTTAATGGTTATAGGGTTATAGGTTTCTATAATGTGGGGTTTTTTAGTGTATATGGTATTTAAATGTTGTTTCTATCCTCACGTGTGTGCTCATCAATGAAGGAGACACATTTTAATTTGATTTTATCATCTCCCAAGTATGTTTTATAAATTATTTTTAACTGAAATTATGATTTTATGTGATCCCATTTTTATTTTCTAAAAACTATTTCATTGTTCTTTTAGCTTGGAATAAAAATGGTTATTCGATGTTTTTGAGTGGTTTAAATTTTATGAAAAATGACTTAATTGTTTTTTTGACATGTGTTTGACAGAAATAAAGGTCTTTGACCTTGTGTTGTATTTAAAAGTGGAATACCTATGTGGGATGGTGGCTTTGAAATGTTTTAAATGGTATATAATTTCCATCATTTTTAAAATAGTTTTTGTAAATCCATTTTAAGATGTTTGAAATGAATTATCATCTCTGGACATGTTTTTTGTTCGTGGATTAGTTGGCACATTGGTTTTATAATAGTTATTGTGAATGATGTACCTTGATTTAACATTGATTTGATTACCCATTGGGTTTTTTCTTTATCACTATGGGTTTATTTTCATTTCTATTGTTTAGTATATCGATCAGTATGAGATTCTTTTTACTCCCCTTCTGTGGGAATGTGCTTGATTATTCAATTAGTATAATTATTTTATGGAGAAATTCATTGTTGTCTCTTCGAGGTGAGGGTTGTCTATTATTAGACCATATGAGATAGACTTCGTAAGAATGTTCTTACAAATCACTTCCTTTTTGGTCATGGGAACTTGGGTATTAAGTGGGAGATCTAGTATAATATGGTAGTTTTTTCACATGGTGCCAGTGGCACTCAGTGGTTCTAGGGAAAAGATCTAAGAGGGGGTTTTCATTGTAATGAAATTTATGTGGGATAGATTTATTACTTGTGTTTTGAGGTTTAGATCATTCAGGTAGCTATTTTTTGAGTTGTTATACTCTTATATGGATCATTTCTTCATGCATTAAGAATTACTAGGGTAGAGTCAATGATGCATATGATTTCTTGGTTGCTTATTGATTAATGGAAGATTGATTTATTACTCATTTTAATAATTTCCCCTACATTCATTTATATGGAACCTCTTATAAATTATATTTCATATACTCCTTTTTGATTATTATGAATTAAATAAGTAGGTTTAAATTCTCAAAAATTGCACGTACGCCTCTAAGTATAATAAAAATTCAAAATAAACACTTAATGATAGTAACTCACATAATAATTGGATCATAAATATCATTTAAATTTATCAAAGTCTTGTAAAATCAACTATATGTTACATGATAAAATTAAGGTCCTTATCTCGACTCAATTTGGCCATTAAATACATAAAGAACCATGAATAACAATATTCATTTAAGAAAATATGTATTTTATAATCAATTAAATAATTACGAATACAATTAGTAAATAAATTCAAAACATATTATTCTAAACTCAAATAATATTGAATTTATTTTTCTATCAGTGATTGGTCAATTTCAGACATATCCTAAACCATGTGGATGGGCCCACCATGCCCAAAATCCTATTCACATATAATAGGTCAGAATCTGGAATTCAATTAGTGTGTGAACCTCTATATATTTACCCTGATAGCAGTGAGTACTATTCATTGGTAGTGAGAGGTGTCTAGGAACCCACAATGTCCCCTATGTTGATATTTTATATTTTTAAAAATGATAACGTACTATGAATAATCAATGTGTAACATATTATTTTTACCCAGAAATATCTCAAAAAATAGAACACACACTTAATTTCATCATCCTTTCTTAATTTATTGTTCATTGACCTTAATGTATGGACATACTTTTAATCACTATGTGCATGGATTTAAAAAAGGTTATACCATCCTTGTATACTACGTCGAAGATGTCTCATCCTTTTGGAAGTGATAAAAAATATCTCGATAATTCAGTCAATGGCATACCTCCAATGAGGCACCCAACTTAAAAAACCTCTACAAAACAAAAATGTCTTGGTTTTCATTTTTCATGAAAGTACCTAATCAAATAATATACCCTAATAATGATCTCAATTCAAAAGACCAATACAATTTTCAACTAATAAGAACTACAAATAACACCCAAAATAAGTGGTTTTTTAATAATAGGTCAGTCCTCATGATCTCTTCTACCTGAGATTATCATGTGAAAAACAAATGAGAAAACGTATTAGTGATTATGATCCTCATAACCTGATAGTTATACACCATATGTGTACATTTATTATTATTTATCTAGACAATATGATGTATTTTAATGATTAATTACATTGTATCTTGAGGTTTTCAATATAGTTTGGAACTTATAAAACCTATTGGTATAATAAATTATCTAAAAATATTACCATGTAAATAGTGTATACATAAGCATCAACACAGTCATGGTAAGAATTCATCATGCATGAATATCTATATGAATGATTTATTAATTGAAAATTGCTCTTCATGATGGTTCGAGGGAACAAACTTTTATAAAAATGTGTTGGGCCTGGAAGAGCTAAGGTTCAACTAATTGGATCATTCCAATTTCTAGTAGTGGAAATTAAAGGGGGTTATAACCACTACCAATGAAACCCCCCTCTAAATACAACTTTTTTAGTGATAGTAATTCTTTTAATAACTCTAAATTCATTCCTAAGAATCATATCCAAATAACAACTACATACCATGCTTTAAAAACCATTAGATATTTCTCCTAACAGAGCTAAAAAGGTTTTTATACTATAATCACAGATAAAAATCTAGAGCTTTTTCCAATGCTATGAGAATCACTAATAAAATTGAAAGAAGTATAATTTATCATCACTTTCTGAGCACTGATAAGGGAAACCTTTATAACCAATTTTTTGAGCATCCATAAGGGTGCCTTTATTATTGCTTCTAAAACAGAAAAATAAAACAAAACAATTTTTCCATTATAAACCACGTTCACCCCCCCCCCTTTATTAGTGATATTTGGATCACCCCTCCCAATTATGAGAACACCAAACACCCTTTATCAATGCATTTTCAACCCTTTTTCCCTTATCGCGTCCCACCCAACCATACATGGGTTTCCCCTTGTTATGCCATTTTCTCACCTAGGTTCAAACCCCATAGCTTTTCATTTTATCCAAAAACATTTTCTATTACACCATCTATATTTCCCCTATATTTTTTGAATTTTCAATTTATGTATATATGTTGATTTGGTATTTTCATGGACACTTTTTGGTTTTAACTTGCAACTCCTTATACTCTTGTTTATATTCTTGTGTTGTTTTTGAATTTCCCAAGCCCATAGGTTTTGGTTTTGGAATCCATGGTTCAGACCAGAGAAATTTATATATATATATATATATAATTTTTTTTGTAATATATTTATTCATTTTTTTATATATTTTTATATTATTATATCGAAATTCATTTAATAAACATTTTTAAATATTTAAAAATATATTTAAATATATTTACATATAATTTTACATTAGCATATAAGTTTGTTATAGTTTATTTGTAAATTTAATGTTTATTGTAAATATTATTATATACAATATCTCTACAATGGTTTTAATAAATTTATCATATGTATGTTTATATTAATTTATGAACATTTATTTTATATATTTATTGATTTATTTATATAAATAAATTTAGATGATTCGAACAAAAACAACATTCACACACTCATTAACATACACACACACACACACACAAACACACATATTTACAAATAGACACACATGCATACAAATATTTATATTTTACACACACGCTCAAATATTTATATACAAATTTCACATGTTCACACACACACATAATACACAGAAATCTATTTATATATGTATAATTTAATCTTTACAATTATTATCATTTAACTTTATAATATATGTATGTAATTATAAATTATTTATAATTATAAAAAACTATACAAGAATATAGGAAATTATAATTGATTTAATATATATATATATTATTAAAATAAATATAGTTTTATCATATAGAATAGAATCAAGAATATATATATATATATATATATATAATATATACAAGTTACCTTTTCTCTATGTATATATGTTTAAATATATATTAAATTTATTTCCACATATTAGAATATATAAATAATGAAATATATATTTATTATTTCAGACACAAACACATACATAGATATATTTATTTTTAAAAATAATATATATATATATAAGTATATATACATATTAATAAATTTGTATAAAGTAAATAAAATGGATATTTTTTTTAAAATGAATAATAAATGTTTATTTCCATGTTGTTTATATATTTATGAGTATATTCTATATGTAAATATGTTTAAATATTTATTTATACAACTAATTTTTTTATATAAATATATGAATATAAGAAATTATAAATATATATATTTGTTAATTTTTATATAAAATTTCAGTATGAAAATGGTAAAATATCAACACCATAATATTGATATGATTATAAGACTAGGGAATACATTCCATCTCCACTGGAAAAACATAAGAAGACCTTACTAAACAAATGTTAAATTACATCAAATGTTCAAAATTTTGGGTATCCAAATAAAAATCCTAAGTTGGGATGGATATTAGGTCTTTTTTAACCTCAAAAAATAGTAACTGAGTTCCCCGTGTGTTTAGAAGACGTAGTCCATTTCGTAGGCTTGAATTTCAAATCTCATTGAGTCTAAACTCACACCCAGAACCAAAGTTATGACAGTTTCAAGTTTAAATTATATTTTCAATTCATCTTAAGATATTTATAGATTTATTAATATTTCATATCACCAAAATGTTATTAAATATATACTTCTCAATATTAATATTTATAGTTTTAATTGAAATTATTTTTTCATAATTTGATAAACCATTTTCACTACATATATTTTATATTATGTTTAAATACCTATTTAGTACTATATAATTCATATTAATAAAATATATTTTTTATATATTTATATTTATAAATTAATATATTATCTTTAATAATATAACTATTTTTTGTTAAGGGAATTCCTTTATCAACACTAAGAAATTCACTGAAAATGGTCTATCTTTATAAGGGTTAAAAAGCATGGAAATATTTTCTTTTATGTTTATGGGACTGAGACACCATGAAGAGCTTACATTGGTGGTTACTAAAGGTTGTATTAGCAACCTCCAATGGAATCTGTTGATGTTGTGAAAAATTTAGATGGGATTTTTCCCAACTCTATCATCTTCTTTAGGGGTTTACCACTATAACAATTTGTCACCAACCCCTCATCACCCCCTCCATTATCCCTATAATCCCCAACATCCCCTATATGGCCTATAAACACCTAGATTACCCTAATACACTCATGTAATCCCACCATTCTAATCCCTAATGTATATCCACTATGCCTTGACCGACCCGACATATCTCGCATCCCTCTGGCCGCCATGAAAAAACCATATCCAATAGGGCAAGGTATGGGGGCCCTTCCCCACCACCCCCAGTGTCCCTCACACCCCCAATAATACCATGATTGTTCCCCAAATTGAGATACACATATTTTGGATGGTTACATTTATAGACCTCTAAAATTGGTTGTGAAGAGGATTTATCAACAAGGCAATTACGACCACAAAAATCGATCACTATATGGTTGCTAAAGAGTTTATTCAAATGATTTTAGAGATCACGAATTGAAATTATTTTGGTAGTGGTGATAATTGGGTAGAATTTAATAATTCTTAAAAATCATTGATAAATTTTGTGTGTTTATCAATGATGGGAAAGGTACTATATATCTATGCTTTTAACCAGTGCTAATAAATGCATCACTTTTATCATTACTTTTTAGCATAGATAAAGGGTATCAGTAAATAATCCTGATTATTTAGTAGTGAATGATGTATCATTACATCATGAACCTCCATGTAGGAACCATCAGCATCCCAGATACCATATTTATAACCATATGATTGGATATTAACCTCAATAATGATGGTCTATCATGTTTTCACACTGATGAGGTAGATATTCCTTCCAAATCTGAAGATACAATTTTTTTTTTGCATGACAAGGTGGCTAGGATCAAAAGAAAAAGGAGATTACCCCCATCCATTCCAGTTTTGGAACCAATTTTCCTATAAGGGCCATATATTTCTTTCTCATTACATTAAATGATTTAGAAGCTTGAGCTGCATGGTGGAAGCATTGATTAAGTTCGATGGAGTTTTAGAGATATTATATGGATGTGGGAGGAATTATTGACATCAACTGTGCTTCAAAATGTGAGTATGTAGTTTCAGGCCAGAATGGTGATTTGAAGATTGAGTAAGGGTTGTTTTTAGGGAGAAATTCATTAACTAAAACTTTTGTTCATAATGTGAATAAATGGGGGTCCAAACTGAGTAAATAAATCCCGTAGAATTCAAAATGTGAAAATTTAGTTCCCTATTTTATTTAATACATATTTTTTGATCTAGGTGATGTGTTTATTAGAGGGTATAAAACTCAGTCCATTCATGATGTGGATGAATCATTCATGTCATGGAAGTTCTTCTGGAAGACTGATTATAATGTTTATTCCATGCTATAATTTTCTCATTACTCTTTGAATCTTCTTGAACTCTAGGTAGCAAGGGAATATATTTGAAGGTGTTTTGAATCCCTTTCATTTGGGATTTAACAACGAATTCACATGTTTGATCCCTGGTGATCTGAGGTGATTTTCCCTCTTTCTTGTGGATTCTTCTATTAAGGTTCTTGATGAATATGAAGCTACAATATGGAATTCCTAACTCATATTATATTCATATATAATAATTTATTTGAGATTTATATTTATGAAGAGCATTGTGACCAATGTAATTCAATAAAAAATTAATTGATATGATAAATCTAGAAAAAAATGTAGAATCATCACATAGTGACTTATTATTAATCTATATATTCAATGAATTTTATTGAAATGAATTATTTTATTTATGATTAATGATAAAATTTATATATGTCATACCTTCATTTCGTCGCATGAATCATGTGTATATCCCCTTTTGTCGTGATCCAAATGTGAACTAAAAACCTATAAACATCATCATTGGAATCTATGAGTGCCAGCATGGTAGATCCTAACAATTGTGTTGTTCATCCTTGATCACCATAATAATTGATTCCAAGAAGGATTATTCATTATCTCACCAGAATAAAGAGGGATATTTTAGGGGGATCACTCTCCTTTCTAGAGAGTGTTCTTGGAGAGGTTCTCTATAGGGTGTGAGAGAATTAACCTTGAGTGGTTGTGTACAAAAAATAGATGCCCTTTTAGTTCAGAATAATATAATTTTTCATAATTTGATCAGGAGTTATAAAAATATAATTTCAATTATTTACATAATATTTCATTAGTCATTGTGGAGACCCATACCTATAATAAAAAATCACTATTAATTTTTAACTTGCGCTAAACTACAATATTATATAATTGTTATTTCTTGAATAAATTGTTTAAAATTCATTCAAATAATATTCAATATATGTTATTTCTCAATATAAAATTAAAATCGGTATGTCATTCCTCTAATATATTTATTGGGTCTTGAATATTGTAAAATTACTTAATAAATAAATATCACTACTTTATTTTTCAATAAACAAATTAATATTATATTAACTAAATAAAAAATAAATTTTTATTTCATATTATTCTCAAAAAATATTCTCTTGAATACATATTGATAGAATGTATGAAATCATTAAAAACATATTATACCATGTATGCCAATAATATTTATCCAACTTGTTAAATAATAAATAATATTATTATTTAACTGAGATTATAGATACACCTAGTGTGTGACCCTCCATGCCTTTTTCTACGTGGCATTAGGTAGGTTCTCCATAAAATCCAAGGCTATCATTTAGAAAAATTAAAAGGCACTCATAATGTCATAATGACATATGACCTCATACAGACACTTACTATGTCAAATAATCCCCTTATCATGATACCACTAATAAATCATGTTTCATGATTGTATTATCAACCTTTATACATGATGTATCATTCTTTAACTTTCCATAAATTATCCGACCCAGATAACACCATGGGTATGGATTTTTTCAGGACAACTAAATACCATCAATGGTCAAGAAATATCATATTTTTTTAAATAATAGAAGGTAAAAATCATTTCTCATGTTATTTATTAATTCATTATTACTCATGATGCACCCAATGTATCCTACCTCACCACAAACATATGTCAATAATGTTTTCATCAATACATCATGGTACATGACTTAAAATTTCCATTAATAATATTATTATTAAATTTTAAGGACCAATACACACATCGTCCAATATAAACATCCAATTACACTTAAATTTGGATTTCCATATGGCAGGTCAAGTTCTAATAATCTTATACACTTAATGTTACTAAGGTAATAAACATGAGAAAGTGTTTCAAGTTCATATGAGTATCCTGTCATGAACCGGATCTGGTCACCACAATTAACGGCACCAAACCCGGCACATGGAAAGGCCCGAAGGGTGTTCCCTATCCCCATGTGCTGGCACAAGTGCCCAGGTATCAAAAAAATCTCGTTTGGGAACGATTTACCCGAGTATGAAAGCATAAAACATAAAAAAACAATCAATAATAGGAATCTGAAATTTTCATGCTAAAAAATTCGTAAAAAAACCAGATCTGAATACATTTGTTTAAAGAAACTAGAAGTGGTCCAAATTCAAGTAATGACAACAGAAACACATTCCCATGGACTCCACATGACAAGTGGGTCATCACCCTCAAGCCTTCTCTATAACTCCGCCTCGGCGATGTGGACTAACAACCTGAACATCCTTCACCCTTAGCCTTCCATTTACCTAAGTCAAGCATAAGAAGGTCTACTTACACCCAAGGGGTGTATGTAGGGTGTGAGCCTATGCCCAATAGGATAACACCAGATGATTCCAAAGAGCATGCAATCCAATGTGAACAAAACAAGAAATTTTACACACAAGGTGAGACAGTGTAAAAATTCCATGAAATACAACATTCAAATGAAAACATTTTTAAATATGAGAATTTCATAATGTTAACACATTAAAATAAAAGTGTCAGCTACTATAATTTAAATCCAAAACACCCTAGTATATGGGTAAATACCACAAATCCAATGAGCAACAAAACTGGGAACACCCCAAAGCACTAGGTTTTCTCGGGCCCTATGTACCTCGTTCCTCGGTGTAAAGTAACCATAGAAAAATCCATTCTCATGAACGAGCCACTAGTAGGTAACATACCCATAACCTAGTGGTCCCCAATCATCATCCACATAGTTTAGTTAGAGTTATCATTATCCAAATTCTAACTGAAACATGGACAAATCCCATCTGATCCACTAGTCGTACTAGTACAAATCTGCCCCACCTAGGTTCTGGGGCCTCCCCTTTTGTGCTCAAAAAATGTCAGCAAACAACACACATACTTTTGCATATAAAATATTACCACTAGTCACAAACAAATAGTGTAACACACCAAGATTTTATGAAAAATATTATTTTTAATTTCATTAATGTCTTGTGTTATACGCTACACCAAAAGGAGCTTGCACAACACGCATCCCTGACATGGCTTGCATTACACGCAAGTGCGACCTTCCATGATAGCATGTGTTGTACGCAATACAGAGTTTCGCTAAACAATGTTATGCTATTCAAATACTATTACAACTAGCTGTAATGAATATTAATACCACTTTTTGAAATTTTATTTTTGAAAATGGACTTCATTTTTGAATTCGAAATATCAAAATTATCCTAAGTTGAATTTTTTGTATTTTTCTGAGAAATTCCAATTTTTATGAATAGTAAAAAAATAATTAAAAATAACTTTTTTAATAAAAATAATTTATAGTGATAAATTATACTATTTAGAGGTTTTAAGGTATAATTATAATATATTTTTACCATTTTATCCAATGGCGGTCGTTAGAATTAATTTTACGTTGAAATTGGATATAAACAATTGTCAATCTTTTGATATATATTGTTTCTTAAAAACACGCTATTTGTTGTGACAGCGGGAATTAATTATAAATTTAATTAATGCAACTTATATGTTTGGAAATTTCTAAAATAGACATCATTTTTTAATTAGGAATATCAATTATATCTTAGGTTAAAATTTTGGCATTGTTCTGAAAAACTTCAATTTTTGATGAATAGTGAAACTACTAAGTGGTAGTTAAAAAAACTGAATTTTTCATAAAACGTAATTTTAACGCTTCAGTGAGTGGAATATCAAAAATCTGAGAGACACGGTTGATGTCAGTATGTAAAATGTTGTTCAATGAGATGAAAATAATTTTTGGTGAATAGTAACTTTTTACTTTTTTTTACCACGGTTAAAAGTAAATAGGGTAATTAAGGGTAAAAATAATATTATTATTACCCTAAAACATGTCCGAATTCTATTGGATAAGTTTAATTCGACCAAAAACAACCTTATAAATAAAATATGATCATTTAGGCCCACTTGGATTAGATTAGGACATTTATTATTATTTAATTCAAAGAAGAGTTAAAAGAGTTAAAATCAAAGTTTATTTACTAAAACAATTTTAATATAGAGTTATATATAAGATAAATTCGATTGTAAATATTAATTAGAAATATAATAAGATTTCCTAGATAATGATATTTTTTTATAATTTTTATACATTAAATAATTTAATTTATTTATGATATAATGATGATGCAATAATTACCATAATTGTGAAATATTAGAATAATTGATATTAAAAATACCTAAATAAGTATAATTTGAGACATTTTATGAGTTCAAATAATTTTCTAGGATAATATGACATGTTATTATTGATTTAATTAACCGTTTTCTAACTAATCATTCAGTTATGATTTTCACAAAAATCAATTACAAAATAGTGTCAAAATTGACATAAAATAGTTTTTAAAACAAATATTATATTATTAATTGTTATTTTATCCGTAAAAATCTAAGGTTCGTCCAAATGACTTAGATAAGGCTATATATATTAATAATAAACAACTTGTGGTTAGTTTGGCTTGTTGTAGTAAGTTTATTAATCTTATAGTGTAAGAACACAAAAAGACACGGTAAAAGACAAATTATCTAACTTAAAGTTAAATATATATGATAAGGATAAAATAGGAACCTAAACTTGTCTAAATTCTATTTGATGAGAGGATTTAGATCCATACTCACCTTATATTCTAAATAAATCAATTTGGAGCTATTTATAACCGAATTTGGCTTTATAATAAAATAATATTTTTAGTTTTTCCAAAAGAGCCCCTCTCCTCCCTTATAAAAGGAAACCTCCTCCCTCTCTTCCTCACACCACTTTTAGCCTTCAAGCTCGGCCACTCCTGCCAAATTCTCTTCTTCACTTCCCCAGAAACATCCTAGAGGTCCTGGTCTTCTTCAAAGACCAATTTTAGTTCCCTAAAAGGAGGTCTCAAAGAGGCGCTTCAAAAAAGAGGTAATGTCTGTTACCGATTCTTTCATTTTTATTTCTTCTTCCACTTCTTCTTCTTTAGTTGTTTCATTATGAAGTAATAACATCAGTATTACTAATATAATGATATTTTATTATAAGTATTAAACAACCATATTTCACTTTCTATCCATCCTATGGAAAATGAAATCACCGCGCGTGCGTACCTACAGAATACCGTCTCCACGTCGTGGTGTAATCTATTTTCCACCACCACCATACTTGGATGGGAATAATGGTGTAAATAATGAATATATATGATTATTTTAAAGTGATATTGATTCTAAAATATTATACATACACTTTAATACAATTCCACGATCATGGGAATGATATGATCGCTCGTGCGTACGTACGGACTACCGTCTCCACGACGCGATGAGATTCTTTCTCCATGTTAACCATTAAAGAATGATTATAAAGTATATATAAGTAATAATAATGAAATATGTGACATTATGAAGCTACTAGAATCATTAATATATAAATTTATGTCATCTACTTAATTCCATTCAACTCAATAAGGAAACAAAAACAGCGTTCATGTGTACGTACGGCCTACCGTCTCCATGAACAGTGTATTTCTTTCCATTTATCGATCTATTATATATTTGTATACTCTGAAT
Organism: Viscum album; assembly: GCA_963277665.1. Taxonomy (NCBI): domain Eukaryota; kingdom Viridiplantae; phylum Streptophyta; class Magnoliopsida; order Santalales; family Viscaceae; genus Viscum; species Viscum album. The sequence continues at coordinate 405,136,468 of OY728128.1, read as the reverse complement.
ATATATTATATATAAATCAAGTTTTATATTATATAATTAATTAATCATGATCTAAGTAATCATATTAATAATTATAAGTCAAAACATGGATGACAAAAAAACTATTTTACCCAAAAATTATCTTTAACATGGAATTAACAAAAGAACGGGTAATATAAAGTCATAGGTGAACCATATATGATATCATAACAATTAATATGATTCTGTAATAATTCAATGACATTATTTAAATCATTATACAGGAGGTTTGGATACTTACGAAGCATATCGGACCTAAGGTAAGGGATAATTATTCCAATCTCATTCTTATCTGAGATTGTTTATTCGTAAGTATTTACTGGGGGTTATGTTTATTATCAATGCCCATATGTTCTCAAAATGTTTTCATAAAATTCTTACATTCCTTCCATATATGTTTAAAGACATTTTTACCGTTTTATTACTTTTACCACATCATATGGAAGGAATCATTCTTTGGTTTACCATACGAGGTACTTTTTGAATTCTCCGACAAAAGTACGAGAAGAATGTTTTTTAACGTATACGGCATGAATGGATTTTTACGGATTTATAAAGCCTTATTTTCATGAAGCTTCCTCCAAAACATTTCATTAATATTTTCATCAAAATCTCTTTCTTTTAAAATTTCATGACGTTTCATGAAAAGAAATTGATTTTGAAGAAGAAAGGATATTTTCCTCAAGAATTCCTTTCAAGTGTTTTTATCAAAACTATTTTTCATCTAAGATAACATTATTTCATATGTGTATGTTTCAAGTATCATGTCTCTATGATTTAAATGGTTTCAATTTTCTTATTATGATATGATTTCCATTTATTTTATATGGATTATATGATGATGGGATGATGTTTATGAAACCCATTTTATTCGTTGGGTTATTATGAATGATGTATGTTTATTTTGTGGCACAAGTAAGAATGGTTTCATTATGAGATGGGTGGGACCTATATCTCTCTCCAATGCATTGGGTAACGATTTATATCTCATGAGATAGACATGGCTTTAATGGAAAGTTAAAACGGTTCAGTAATACAGGACTGGAATGAGGAGTGAACTCGATTTAGAAAGGGACTTTGTCCACTAAGATGGTCTTGGCAGCAATGCCTTTACTAATATGGAAATCAAATCATGTGATTAATGGTTGCCACAATTACATGTTTTATTCCCATGCTATTTTATCGTTCTTAATGTTTTTTATAATATATGCCTTAAGTACTTCCTAGATTCATGTCTTTGTTCAAGAATTTGATGTTTAGATTTTATGTTCATGTTTTTGCATTCAAATGTTATGGATTGTTTTATGTTCTCTATGTTTACCCTTACTGGGAATTTGAGCTCACCCCTTTTATGTTTTCTTTTCCCCAGTATATAAAGAAAGGTTTTAGGTAAGAAAAAAAGGAAGATCTTTATTGGGAGATGTTGAAGATCTTTCACCACGATTAGAAGATTTTATTCCGAGTTTCCAAAGACACTAAACTATTATGGTCCTTGTGTGTCTGTTTTTCTTACGTATTAAGTATTCCAAAAAAGTAATGTAATGTCCATGTACGTCAACCTTATGGTCTCTACAGTTGGTATTAGAGGAATTGTTTAGTCAACCTTTGGAAACTAGGATGCTCAAATGTTAGTGATATCCCTAGAGATATTCCTAAGGTATGTCTAGGGATGTCCCTAAGGATAAGTATACGTATAGGATATAGTCCTAGAACTATAGTAATGATCTTAGAAATTAAACCTAAGATGTTAGATATTGTGGTTACTCCCCCATTGCTGTGTTGTTTTCCTTAGCATGATTTTTGCCTCTCACGCTATTCTTTTTGGGTTTTAGAAAATGGCTGGAAACAAGAAGATTCATGATAATGTAGGATATAACGGACAGTGGAATGATATTCTTCGTGAGAATCCAAATGAAATGGGATTTGGAAGTCCAAACATTGTTATTATGCCTAATAATAAATCTCATAATATGATCAATAATCTCAACAATGGTAAGTTTCCCAAATCAGATAATAAGAGAAAGATGGAGTTTTATGATGATCATAGAGGAAAGAAAGTTCAATTTCCCTCATGTAAATCATGTGGGAAGAGGCATTGGGGAGATTGTTTCGAAGGAACTGGAAGATGATTTGGGTGTGGAAAAGAAGGACACAAATCCAGTAAGTGAAAAGGAAAAGGTTTAGTTAACACCATGGATGAGGATAATGGTATTGCTAAGACATCAACAATGGTTACATGTTTTAAATGTGGAATGTACGGGCATTATGCAAACCAATGCCCTACGGGAAAGTCTCATGAAGAGAATCAGTATGCTCGAATGGGTAGTATTTATGATGATGATGGTGAAGAGAATACAAATGATATGTGATATGAAAGAATTGTTGAATCTCATCAATGGTTTATGAAGGTAGTGGAATGATTACAAGTTTATCAAGTGTAATGTTGTATAAGTAATATCATGATACTATGGAATAAAGAGACATCTATGGATTGTTACACTGTTGCATTTTCATATTTCTTGAATGTGTGTGATGAATGATACCAGTAACCATGAAAGGATATTCAGATATTTTTAGAAAATATATGATATGTGCATAATGAAGGGATAAGAAAAAATTAAATGTTTGATAGTATTCATGAGCTCATGAATTATATAAGGAGAAGGTTATATCATGGATTGAATATATATAATTTTTGGATTTTGGTATGTGGATAGAGTTAACATTTGACAGCATTCATTTTTTCAATATTGTTTAATGGGTATTCATTTTTCATGAGAATACATGATTAAGGTATTCAAATGATTGGAATGTGACCAGCAAGATATATAAAGGATAAATGATAGTATTCACATGCTTGGTTGATGACATCTCAAGTAATAGTTTTCTTTATACAATGAGATTTGACACATGTATTTTGGATAAGCCTAAATATTGGAATGGATAGTATAGTTTAAGGCTTGAACTTTTTGTTATAATGGTATTGTTTTAGAAAAAGGATAACCTGTAGGACGGGCGACAACCCGTTGCGTTGGACATGGTTGTGGGATTTGAACCCACAACCAAAGTGCGACTGGACTTTATCGCCTACCACTGACCTACAGGAAGTCCCTAGTTAGTAGAAACTAGTTTTATTTTATTAATCGGTATGATATATGAAGTATAAGTTCATTTTTGGAATCGTATATGATTCACCACACCATAGATGGACTTATGTATATTTGATAACTTTTTCTAACCTTTTGTTTGAAACAGATGGAATGACCCATCATTCTATCACATGATCTGTTAACAATTCACGAATAACAAATTCAACTTCATTTCATTAAGAGATGAAGTGGAAATTGTTAAAAGCACGAACAACAGTGAGATTGTACCAAATTCACGTAAGTATTTCTTCTAATTCAAAATTTTCAACTTTAGGGAAATGATATTGAAAACCAAAAATGATGTCCTAGTGATCTTATATCGGATGAATTAGATGGTACCCTAGATCATCACAAATTTATGGCTTTGTGATTGTTGGATTTTTCATAGACATGTTCTCAACCACTCTCTATCAGAACATGATGGTTATATTTCTCTTCCATATCCATATTTTAACCTATGTTCTCCAATGTGGAAACCCAATGATTAGTTTATTTGGGTAACCATTACGTTTCATAATTTAGTTCTTAAATATAAGTTTTGGTATTCCTTTTTACGATGTGGGTATGAATTAAAGAAACTTTTGAGTAGTAAACCATTTATAACCCCAATGAATTTCGAGGGCGAAATTCATTTTAAGGGGGGTAGAATGAAACACCCAACGATTTAATGAAAAATATTCTTTTTAATTTCATTAATGTCTTGTGTTATACACTACACCAAAAGGAGCTTGCACAACACGTATCCCTGACATGGCTTGCATTACACGCAAGTGCGACCTTCCATGATAGCGTGTGTTGTACGCAATACAAAGTTTCGCTAAACAATGTTATTCTATTCAAATATTATTACAACTAGCCGTTATGAATAGTTATACCCACTTTTTGAAATTTTATTTTTGAAAATGGGCTTCCTTTTTGAATTAGGAATATCATAATCATCCTAATTTGAATTTTTGGTATTTTTCTGAGAACTTCCAATTTTTATGAATAGTAAAAAAAATACTTAAAAACAACTTTTCTAATCATAATTATTTATACTGATAAATTATACTATTGTGGGGTTTTAAAGTATAATTATAATATATTTTTACCATTTTATCCAATGGTGGTCGTTAGAATTAATTTTACTTTGAAATTGGACATAAACAATTGTCAATCTTTGGATATATATTGTTTTTTTAAAACACACTATTTGTTGTGACAGTGGGAATTAATTATAAAATTAATTAATTCAACTTATATGTTTGGAATTTTGTAAAATAGACATAATTTCTGAATTCATAATATCATTTATAGCTTAGGGTGAAATTTTGGCATTGTTCTGAAAAACATCAATTTTTGATGAATAGTGAAACTACTAAGTTGTAGTTAAAAAAATTGAATTTTTCATAAAACTTAATTTTACCTCTTCTATGAGTTGAATTTCAAAAATCCGAGAGACATGGTTGATGTCAGTAAGTAAAATGTGGTTCAATGAAATGAAAATAATTTTTGGTGAACAGTAACTTTTTACTTTTTTTACCACGGTATAAAGTAAATAGGGTAATTAAGGGTAAAAATGATATTATTATTACCCTAACACATGTCCTAATTCTATTGGATAAGTGTTATTCGACCAAAAACAACCTTATAAATAATATATGACAATTTGGGCCCACATGGAATAGATTAGGACATTTATTATTATTTAATTCAAAGAAGATATAAAAGAGTTACAATTAAAGTTTATTTACTAAAACAATTTTAATATAAGGATATACAAAATATAAATTTGATTGTAAATATTCATTAGAAATCCAATAAGATTTCATACATAATGATATTTTATTTATAATTTTTAGACATTATATAATTTAATTTATTTGTGGAACAATGATGATGCATTAATTACCATAATAGTGAACAATTAGAATAATTGATATTATAAATACATAAATAAGTATAATTTGAGACTTTTTAAGAGTAAAAATAAATATATAGGATAATATGACATGTTTTTATGGATTTAATTAACATTATTTCAACTAATCATTCTTTTATGATTTTAACAAAAATCAATTACAAAATAGTGTCAAAATTGACATAAAATAGTTTTTAAAACAAATATTATATTATTAATTGTTATTTTATCCCTAAAAATCTAAGGTTCGGCCAAATGACTTAAATAAGACTATATATATTAATAATAAACAACTTGGGGTACTTTTGTCTTGTTATATTATGTTTATTAACCTTATAGTGTAAGAAAACAAACAGACACGGTAAAAGTCTAATTATCTAACTTAAAGTTAAATATAAATGATGAGGATAAAATAGGAACCTAAACTTTTCTAAATTCTATTGGATGAGATTATTTCGACCCATACCCACCTTAGATTCTAAATAAATCAATTTGGAGCAATTTATAACCGAATTTTTCTTTATAATAAAATAATATATTTAGTTTCTTCAAAAGAGCCCCTCTCCTCCCTTATAAAAGGGTACCTCCTCTCTCTTCCTCACACCACTGTGAGCCTTCAAGCTCGGCCAAACCCTAAACAATTATCTTTTCCACATCACTAGAAACATCATAGAGGTCATGGACTTATTCAAGGACCAATTTTAGTTCCCTAAAAGGAGGTCTCAAAGAGGCGCTTCAAAGAAGAGGTAATGTCTGTTACCAATTCTTTCATTTTTATTTCTTCATCCACTTCTTCTTCATTAGTTGTTTCATTATGAAGTAATAACATCAGTATCACTAAAATACTGATATTTTATTATATGTATGAAACAACCCTATTTCAACTTCTATCCATCGTACAGAAAACGAAATCACCGCGCGTGCGTACGTACAGAATACCGTCTCCACGACAAGGTGTAATCTATTATCCACCACAACCTTAATTGGATGGGTATAATGGTGTAAATAATTACTATATATTATTATTATTAATTTATATTTATTATGAAATATTATACATACACTTCAATACAATTCCACGATCATGGAAATGATATCATCGCTCGTGTGTACGTACAGACTACCGTCTCCATGACGCGATGAGATTCTTTCTCCATGTTAACCATTAAAGAATGATTATAATGTTTATATAAGTAATAATAATGAAATATATGACATTATGAAGCTACTGGATTTATGTATATATAAATGTATGTCATCTACTTAATTCCATTCAACTCAATAAGGAAAATAAAATAGCGTTCATGTGTACGTACGGCCTACCGTCTCCATGAACGGTGTATTTCATTCCATTTATCGATCTATTATATAATTGTATACTATGAATATATATTACATATAAATCATGTTTTATATTCTGGAATTAATTAATCATGATCTAAGTAATCATATTAATAATTACAAGTCAAAACACGGATGACAAAAGAAACGATTTTACCCAAAAATGATCTTTAACATGGAATTTATAAAAGAACGGGTAATATAAAGTCATAAGTGAACCATATATGATATAATAACAATGAATATGATTCTGTAATAAGTTAATGACATTATTTAAATCAATATATAGGAGGTTTGGATACATAATAAGCATATCAGACCTAAGGTAAGGGATAATTATTCCAATCTCATTCTTATCTGAGATTGTTTATTCGTAAGTATTTACTGGGGGTTATGTTTATTATCCATGCACATATGTTCTAAAAATGTATTGATGAAATTTTTAAATTCCTTCCATGTATGATTAAAGACAGTTTTAACCTTTTCTTACTTTTACCACATCGTATGAAAGGAATCTTACTTTTGTTTACCATACGAGGTACTTTTTGAATATTCTGAGAAAAGTACGAGAAGAATGTTTTTTTAACATATACGGCACAAACAAATTTTTACAGTTTTATAAAGATTTATTTTCATTATGCTTCCTCCAAAATATTTCATGAATATTTTCAACAAAATCACTTTCTTTTAAAATTGCACGACATTTCATGAAAAGAAATTGATTTCGAAGAAGAAAGGATATTTTCCTCAAGAATTCATTTCAAGTGCTTTATCAAAACCATTTTTCATATAAGAAAACATTATTTCATATGTGTATGTTTCAAGTATCATCTCTCTATTATTTACATGGATGAAATTTTCTTATTATGATATGATGTCCATTTATTTCATATGGATTATGTGATGATGTGATGATGTTTATGAAACCCATTTTATTCGTTGGGTTATTATGAATGATGTATGTTTATTTTGTGGAACAAGTAAAAATGATTTCATAATGAGATGGGTGGGACATATATCTCTCTCAAATTAATTGGGGAAAGATTTATTTCTCATGAGATAGACATGGCTGGAACGACAAGTTAAACCGGATCAGTAATACAGGACCGAAATGAGGAGAGAACTCGATTCAGAAAGGGACTTTATCCACTAGGATGGTCTTGGCAGCAATGCCTTGGCTAATATGGAAATCATATCATGTGATTAATGTTTTCCACAATTACATGTTTTATTCCCATTCTATTTTATCATTCTTAGTGTTTCTTAATGATATATCCCATACGTATTTCCATGATCCATGTCTTTGTTCAAGATTTTGATGTTTAGATTTTATGTTCATGTTTTTGCATTCAAATGTTTATTGATTGTTTTATGTTCTCTATTTTTACCCTTACTGGGAATTTGAGCTCACCCATTTTATGTTTTCTTTTCCCCAGGTTATAAATTATTGTTTTAGGTAAGAAAAACAGCAATATCTTTATTGGGAGATGTTGAAGATCTTTCAACACGATTAGAAGATTTTATTCCAAGTTTCCAAAGACACTAAACTATTATTGTCCTTGTGTGTCTATTTTTCTTATGTATTAAGTATTCTGCAAAAGTAATGTAATGTCCATTTACATCAAGTATAGGGTCTTTACAAATAGTATAGTAGCTACACACATTTTATACCATTTATAACACATAATAAATTTTTTATATTTTCGATAAGACAACCTCTGAAAACATCACATTGTTTTGCACCAAAATATCTTTAAAATATCCACATTGCACACTATGTGAACACTTGTAAGTAATAAAAACAAAATTTCAGTTTAATACACTTTAATGAAACCAACAATTCTGTTATGGGGCAGCCCAATGTGAACCAAGAAGTTATATCTTTTAAAAACCACAATTTTCACACAAACATGGCACTTAAAGCCCATTTGCTTCACAAACACCATTTAAAAAAACATTTGCAGAAACAAAAAAAAAATAATAAACATTATAAACATGATTTTCAGGTCTAATACAGTTCAATAAAATAAAATAAGTAATAATAGGTCAGCCCAAAATGAACCAATAAAATATTGGAATGAAAAACCCCCAATTTCACCAAAAATTGGAACATTAAATTCATTTGGATTATAAATGAAATTAAAACAATTTTTACAGAAACACTCAAGTGAAATAGAAATGAACGTACCATGAACACAACAAGCTAATTCAATAAAATTGCACACACAATGTAATCACCTACCAAAGTAACAAAACCCTTGAATCTTCGTGTGAAAATCAAATCGCACCCCCGCCGCACCAAGAGGGACCTAGATCAATACTAATACCAAAATAAATGGCCAAGAAATCACAAAGTTAAACCCTAAGATCAAAAACCTAGTCTCTTGACACTAGGATACTAAATTATAATGCAATGAAACCCTAATAACAATGAATGAAACCCTATGTAATTTGAAAGAGGATAGAAAAGGACTCATTTACTTGAAGTATCTTGAGGTAATCACTAAAAAACACCGGTAGCTGAAATTTAAAACATTGAAAATTCAGGATTCATTCTAACAATATTTATTAGGTAATTTAGGAGCAGTAATGGAGGAAAAATATTGCTAATTGAGAGAGTTATGAAAGAAATACATTACCTCTTCAAATCTGGGCGATATGAAGAAGCCTATGACGTTCGGCACTAAATCAAGATTACCCATAGCTCCCAAGAGGGGGGAGAGAGTTCAGAAGCGTGGCTGGGTTAATTGGTCTTGGGTGAGACTTGGAATCACCGAAAAAGGCCAAAAATTAATTAAGTTATAACATAATAAAAATTCAATTGTAAAACAGGAATTGGGATTTCGGGCAGGCCCAACCCCTTAGATAAAAACCCAAATAAACCTTGGTTAATGATTTCTAAAAGCTCCGAATTGACTTAGAGGTGTTACTAGGTTTGGGTAGGCCATGTAGGAATTTTATTGGATTATAAATGTTGAAAATTGAAAATGTTATAAAAGATACAAAATTTATTTTTCAATCCGGAATTGGTCTAATGGTTTGGACCAATTCATGAATACTCATCTATTCCTCCATAAAACCTAGCAAAACCCCCAAAACAAAGCAAGGATGTAAATTAAATGAGAAATACCTATAATATATGTCATGTATGTGAAAATTCTCCCAACCATTAAGGAATTTCCACCCCAGAAGGTCAACATGAGTCTTGGTTGGAAAAAAAGAATGGGTACTCTTCCACGACCCATGAATTTCTCTCCCATGTCTCATGTGTATAATTCCCATGCTGCCATAGAACCCGGACTAAAGGAATAGACTAACCTCAAAGTATCTTCTCTTGGGAGTCCACTATTATCACCGGCCTCTCAACAACTGACTAGTCACTCTCTATCTCCAGTTCTTCCCAACTCAACACATGTGATGGATCTTAGTTGTATATCTTCAACTGAGGGCATGGAAGACATCATGGATAAACATCAATTGAGAAGGCAAGGCAAACCTGTATGACACCATTCCAATATTCTATATGATCTCAATGTGCCTGACATACTGTGGCATCAGCTTACATTGCTTCCCCAATCGACGATTTCCCATACGAGGGGCCAATTTTAAGAATACCATGTCACCCACAGAAAACAATTGGTCTCAACTCCTCCAGTCAGCATAAGATTTATGACAACTCTGAGTTTTCAATAAGTGTTGCCTGATCAACTTATCCTTCTTAGAAGTCTCCTGCACAAGTCTTGGCCCCAACAGTGATGTCTCTCTGACCTCAGCCCAACATATGGGGGACCGACATGGCCGACCATAGAGCGCCTCAAAATGGGCCATTCGAATCGAGGATTGGTAAGTATTGTAATATGAAAACTATACCAATCTCGAATGGCTATCCCAAGAACCAACAAAGTCAAGGACACATGCACGAAGCATGTCCTCCAAAATCTGATTCGCCCATTCCATCTGACCATCCGTCTGAGAGAGGAATGTCGTGCTCATCATAATCTGAGACCCCAAGGCCTTCAGAAGGCCTTCCCAAAATTGAGAAGTGAAGCGGGGGTCTCTATCTGAGACAACAGATGATGGTACACCATGGAGTCTCACCACTTCCTGAAGATACAAATGGCCCAAATCATCCACTTTAGTTGTATCTTTTATCAGAATGAAGTTGGATGATTTAATTAGACGATCAATCACCACACAAATTGAATTATTACCCTAAGGTATACGAGATAATCCAACAATGATGTCCTTGGAGAACTCATCCCTCTTCGAAGTAGGAATGGGTAGTGTTTGGAGAAAACTTGAAGGCATTTTGTGCTATGCATTCACCTGCTGGCATGTGTAGAATCTCGAAACAAATTCCGCTATATCTCGTCTCATACCAGGCCACCAAAACTGCTGACGGACATCATAATACATCTTAGTGGCACTCGGATGGACCGCCCACTAAGACTGGTGGCTATCCTAAATCACCATCTTCCGTAGAGATAATGGCACTACTGAATGGCCCTTGAAGCACAAAATGCCCTTAGGAGACGACTATCAATCAGAGGTCATCTCCCCAACATGAAGAAACAGCTTCAACCACTGAAGAAGCTCATCACTAGGCTATTCCTTCTGAATCAACTCCAATAGGGAAGGAGTAAACTAGACACTTTCCAATAATTCCCCTCCACTATGTTCCCTGGTCTCTACATGCATCTGAGAAAAGAGCCCCATCAATGTACACTTATCGCTAGAATTCCTAAAAGCCTGCACTGGAACCCTTCTGCTCAAGGCGCCAGCTACTACATTACCCTTCCCTGGTGTATAGAAAATGTCAATGTCAAACCCCTACATGTACTCGATCCAGCGACGCTGCGTCAAGTTGAGGTCCTTCTGTGAGAAGATATAATCCAAGATTTTGTTATCAGAGTAGACCAAAAACTTCCCCCCAAAGAGGTAGTGACTCCATGTATTCAATGCATGCATCACCGTTGCCAACTCCAAGTCATGGGTCAGGTAGTTATTTTCTTGTGGTCAAATTTTTCAAGAGCTATACACGACCACATGATCATCCTACATAAGCACGCACCCAAGACCCACACCTAAAGCATCACAAAATACCACATTTCCCTTTCCAACCTCTGGAAAAATCAGCACGGGGGTGGTAGTCATCCGCCTCTTCAGCTCCTCGAACGAAGCCTGATATTCTAGAACCCATACAAACTTCACCCCTTTCTGGAAGAGGGCGGTCATCGGTGAAGCAATCCAAGAGAAATCTCGAATGAATTTCTTGTAATAACCAGCCAAGCCAAGAAAACTCTGGATCTCGAACACATACTTTGGTTGCTCCCACGAAATGACCACACTAATTTTCTTAGGGTCCACTGTAACTCCATGCTCTGAGATCACATTCCCTAGAAATCTCAGCTCCCTGATCCAGAAAGTGCACTTTGACAACTTTGTATAGTGGCAATGATCTTATAATGTACCCAAAATGATGCTCAAGTGATGTTCTTGTTCCTCCTCAGAGCTAGATTATACTAGAATATCATCCACGAACACCACAACAAAGGAATCGAGATACTGATGGATCACCCTATTCATAAGATTCATAAAGACTGTTGGAGCATTGGTCAATCCGAAGGGCATGACCAAATACTCAAAGTGGCCATAACTGCTTCGAAAGGCTATCTTTGAGATATATGCCTCTTTCACCATTAGTTGATGATACCCTTAACGTAGTTATATCTTTGAGAACCACATTTCCCCCTTAAAATGATCAAACAAATCATCTATTATGGGAAAAGTGTATTTGTTTTTAATTGTTACCTTATTCAGCTTTTGGTAGTCAATGCCCAACCGGAGGGATCCATCAGCCTTTTTTGCAAACAACACAGGAGAAGCCCAGGGAGAGGCACTCTGGTGAATGAATATTTTGGATTATTAGTCATCTAGCTATATCTTTAATTCCCTCAGCATTTTGGGTGCCATGCGATAAGAGGGAAGAGATATCGGCTATGTTCCCGGTGCCAGATCAATCGAAAACTTCACATCCCGCTTCGGGGGGAAACCTGAAAAATCATCCGGGAATACCTCTGGAAACTCAATCACTACATTTGGTAGTGCACCTTCAAGGGAAAGACCATCCTCTAGCATGGGTGAAGATAACTGGAAGACAACACTTCCCATCTCTAGGAGTGGAGGCCCTGCGTGACCTGGCCAAGGATCCCATTCTCCACGAAAAACATGATGACTCCCATCAGGTGTCGTGAAACTCACACGATGTCTGTAGCAATCGATGTGTGCATGGAAGTGTACTAGCTAATACATACCAAGTATTATGTCAAACTGTTCGATATCTAGAACCAGGATTTCTCCCTCCATCTCAACCCCAGACACGAAAATCCCACACGAGGGGCACATGAGGCCCTACTCCTTCTTCTTTCCTAGCGGTGTCACCAAATCCATCGCGAAAGACATAAAATAAGTTTGGAAATTCAGAATGTCCACAAAATGGGAAAAAATCAATGAAACAGTGGAACCAATATCAAAAAGGTCAGTAGCTATAGAAGATGCGATCAGAATGGTACCTCGAACTGTCGACAGTCCCGCCTCTGATCCTACTAGTGCCTGATCCACTGCAAAGAGATGTCTAGTATCTGCTTGAGGAAAACCGCTAGTATGTGGCTATTCCCTGAACTGGATCTGCCCAGATGATGATCCATCCCTTCCACCACGACCACCAAATCGAGATCCCCCAGCCCTCGATGGCACGGATAGTGCTGACACTCCTCTTGAAGCCACTAACCCTGCCCCACTTGGGAGTGGATGAGACACACCGCTAAGCACGGAAAATGACCCATACCTCCACACAGGTAACAAGGCTTCAGAGGATGTGGAAATTCTGGTCGGATATGCCCGGGCTTCCCACATTGGCGGCACACGACCGATCTTGCATTAGATGCCGCAGAAAAAAAATTGCCTGGAAGAATGGCCTGAACTACCCCCTCTTTTCTTTACATGATCCCCCCGCTTCCTTTTCTTCTATGAGGAGCTTCCACTACCCACTGCTAATACTGAACCATAGAATCCATCCCTACCTTTCATTTCAATCTCCACCATGCATTCCCAATCAACAACCTCAGCATAGGTCTTCAGCTTGAACAAGAACACCTTGGAGTATATCTCTGGTCGCAAGCCTTTCTCAAGCCTCTGGGCCTTCTCCTTCTCATTAGAGACAATTTTCGGAGCATACCGGACCAACTAAGAAAAACAGTTGGCATACTCCATCATATATAGATTCCCATGAACAATTTCCATGAACTCTCTAGACCTAGCATTAGCCAACACCTGAGGGTTGTACTGTTCATTAAAGACATCCTTGAAATCTCCCCAGCGCATCTGCTCATTCTTCCCAGCCTAAAGTACTGACTCCTACCACATACGGTTGGGACCCTCTAATATAAATGAGTCACACTTCACCCTGAGATGCTCGGGTGTTTCCAGGAACTCATACATACACTCAATCTTCTCGAGCCATTCTTCTGCTTCTTGGGGTTCTGAGCTACATCAGAAGGTAGGAGGATTGTTTTTCAGAAACTCTTGTGCTTTATCTTTTCTAGGATATATCTCTTCTTCCCTTTCAGGAATAGGAGTAGGAGCTAGTCCCTATCCCAAATCATGGATATCCCAAAAAACAGCCTCCACAAGCCTCTGATCAATCAGTGTGGGAGAACTCTCTCCAGCTTTCTCCTGTGGGTGTATGGGAGCTTTCCAGGGAGGCATGTTGCTACAAAATGAAATAGTCACAAAAAATAGTCAATACAATAATTATGAAACTTTTAATCAAATAAATCAAATATAAATGAACTAAACACATTCTAGTAATAATATAAATAACTACTCCACATCTGCCTAAGGTCCACATGTGGTATGCATCCCACACGTCTCACCTAGGAGTGAAGTCAATCTGTAAATTCCAACATCCCATGATGAATCAAGGTCAACCATTAGAGGAGTGGTCCAGGAACCCTACCCACAACCAAAACCCTGATCCATGACATCCCTAGCTCCAGTCTATCCTAACTTATCCCAAAATATCAATATAAGCCAAAAACTTTAACCTCATCTGATACCATTTTGTCACGAACTGGATCTGGTCGCCACCATTAATCACACCAAACCCAGCCCATGGAAAGGCCCAAAGGGAGTTCCCTATCCCCACGTGCTGGAACAAGTGCCCGGGTATCGAAAAAATCTAGTTTGGGAATGATTTACGTGAGTATGAAAGCATAAAACCTAAAAAAACAATCAAAAATAGGAATCTGAAATTTTCTTGCTAAACAATTCTTAACAAAACCATATCTGAATACATTGGATTAAAGACACTAAAAGTGGTCCAAATACAAATAATGACATCAGAAATACATCCATTTGAACTCCACATGACAAGGGGGTCATCACCCTCAAGCCTTCTCCACAACTCCGCCTAGGCGATGGGGACTAACAACCTGAACAAACCCTTATCCTTCCCTTTACCTGATTCAAGCATAAGAAGGTATAATTACACCTAAGGGGTGTAAGTAGGGTGTTTGAATAAGCCCAATAGGATACCACAAGATAATTCCAAAGAGCATACAATACAATATGAACAAAATAGGCAATTTAATACACAAGGTGAAATAGTGTTAAAATTTTAAGAAATGCAACTTTCAAATGAAAACGGTTTTTTATATGAGAATTTCAAAATGATAACACATTAAAATAAAAGTGTTAGCTACTATAATTTACTTCCAATCACACAATAGTATATGGGTAAATACCACAAATCCAATGAGCAACAAAACCGGGAACACCCCTAAGCACTAGTTTGTCTCGGGCCCTATGTACCTCGTACCTCGGTGTAAAGTAACCAAAGAAAAAACTATTCTCATGCATGAGTGACTAGTAGGGAACATAACCATAACCTAGTGGTCCCAATTCATCATCCACATAGTTTAGTTAGATTTGTTGCTATCCAAATGCTTAGTGAAACAGAGACAAAACCCATCTGATCCACTAGCCGTACTAGAACAAATCTGCCCCACCTAGGTACCAGGGCTTCCCCTTTTGTGCTAAAAAAATTTCACAAATCAACACACATAATTTTGCATATAAAATATCACTACAGTTAAAAAACAAATATTACATTAGCTACACACATGTTATACCATTTAAAACACACAATAAAATATTTTGATTTTCAATAACACAACCTCTCAAAACACCACATTTTTTTGCACCCAAAGCTCTTTAAAATATCCACTTTTCACACTATGTGAACATTTTTAAGTCATAAAAACAATATTTCAGTTCAATACCTATTAATGAAACCAAAAATTCAGTTACGGGGCATCCCAGTGTGAACCACGAAGTGATATCTTTTAAAAACCACCATTTTCACACAAACATGGCAATTAGAGCCCATTTGCTTCTCAAAAACCATTTAAATAAACATTCAAAGCAACAAAAAAAGAATAAACATTAAAAACATGATTTTAATTCCTAATAAATTTCAATAAAATAAACTAAGTAATTATCTATCATCCCAAAATGAACCAATAATATATTTGAATGATAAAACCCCAATTTCACCAAAAAATGGAACTTAAAATTTATTTGCATTATAAATGCAACTAAAAATTTTTTTACAGAAAGATTCAAGTGAAATAGACATTAATATACCATGAACATAGCATTATAATTAAAAAAATTGCACACACGATGTAATCACCTTCCAAATTAATAAAAACCCTTGAATCTTCGTGAGAAAATCAAATCGCACCCCCGCATCACCAAGAGTGACCTAGATCACACCTAACACCACAATAATTGGCCAAGAAATCTCAAAGATAAACCCTAGGATCAAAAAACTATTTTTTGGACACTTGGAAACTAAATGATAAGAAAATAAACCCTACGAACTATGAATTAAACCCTATGTAATTTGAAAGGGGAAAGAAAAGGACTCATTTACTTGAAGTATCTTGAGGTAATCACTCCAAAACACTAGTAGCTGAAATTTAAAATAGCCAAAATTCAGGGTTCATTCAAAAAATATTCATTATGTAAATTAGGAGCTGGAATGGGGGGAAAATATTGATAATTGAGAGAGTTATGAAAGAAATACTTTACCTCTTCAAATATCAGCGATTTGAGGAAGCCTATGAAGTTTGATACCAAATCAGGATTAACCATAGCTCCAAAGAGTAGGGAGAGAGTTCAAAAGCACGGCTGGTTTATTTGGTCTTGGGAGAGAATTGGAATCACCGAAAAATCCCAAAACATGAATATGTTAAAACATAATCAAAATTCATTTCTAAAATAGGAATTGAGATTTTGGGCAGGCCAAACCACTTAGATAAAAACCCAAATAAACCTTGGGTAAGGATATATAAACGCTCCAAATTGACTTGGTGGTGTTACTAGGTTAGGGGAGTCCATGTAGTAATTTTAATAGATTAAAAATGTTGAAAAATGAAAAATTTATAAAAGATACAAAAGTTATATTTCAATCTGGAATTGGACTAACGGTTTGGCCCAATTCATGAATACTCATCTATTCATCCGTAAAACCTAGGGAAACCCCCAACACAAAGAAAAGATGTAAATTAAATGAAAAATTCCTTTAAAATATGTCATGTATGTCACATATCCAACCCTTATATCCTATATCATATTTTTTTAGTCAGAATGATATCATTTAACTATAGAACATATATTTATGAATCTTATTGTGGTACTTCTAGGATCTCATCATTGAAGGGAACTACTCTAACCTTTCAGTGTGATAATTACTCTAAGGGAACTATAAAATATTTTCTACAACAAAAGAAAAAACATAATGTGATACAAGGTTTATTAATATTCAAAAAGTAAATGAACACAGATAACTAGAAATTACACAATAGTTGGTTCTACGTAACATACACTAATATAATTACACTTACTCTACAGATAACTATTAACAACCATCAACATTATAGATCTCATATGAAAATAATTCTTCTAATAAGATAAGGATTTATTTAAGTCGTAAACCATGTTTTATTATAAGGAAACTATTCTTACATAAACATCACACATTTATGAAAATTCTCTAAAGAGGTGATAATTATAGAGTTTGTGATTTTTTCATTTGTGTTACCTTGGATCAATTATAAGATCCATTGCTCGAGTATTATCACAATATAATATGGTATATTATTTACTATTTGGTACCCCCCCAATATCCTTGAAAATTTTCTTATCAAAATTGGTTATTTGGATGAATCATAACCCTCTATATATTCAAAATCGTTTGTAGAATCAATGACATATAGATATTTTGAAATCAACTTGCTCGCAGAACCTCCATTAATACTGTATAGATATCCTGACTGAAACATTAGATCATAACAATTTGTTTGAAATATAGCATGTGCACACACTCTAATTACTCTATTCTTTTCTCATCAATATACTGAGAGCATATATTTATTTATAATTAGATACTTACGGATATCCATAATAACACATTAATTTTGTTCACCTATATCAACCTGATATATACCTATAATGATCAAGGAACATGCATCATAAATCTTTTTACATAAATGGCATGCATGATTTACCCTAGCACATAAATACATTAGATCAAACTCATTACCTATTTCTCAACTTATGTATACAGACACATTTTTTGTGATTTATATATAACCTGTGACACTAAAGCCAATCCCCTCTTGTATTTTTTCAATAAATAATTATTCAATAACTAGTAAATGTATATACCTTAAAAAACCAATAATTATACAAGATCTATAAAAAATGATCATGATCACTAAAATGATGGATACCTCACACTAGTCTAATAGAGAGAAGCCCATATATAACATGTATTTAACTAAGTGTAATATTGGTATGTCATTTCAAATTAGTAATATGTCATAAACATATTCTACTAGTTTAATGAACAAACTAACACTAAAAATCTTGTAAAAAAAGACAAACATTTTACTTAATGAAGCCACATTCGTTTAAAATTTCATTGGAATAAATATTCCATGATCTGGATTCTTGATTCTATACATAAATGAATATCTACAACATGAAAATATTTTTTTTAATTAGTTTGATTCACAAACCCTTATAGTTTTCACATGTAGACATCTTTCTAAAGGTTCAGACTAAGTAATTCTGTATTGACATTCATCTAAAAAATTTCATAATCTTGGTATGATACAGTGGAATGAATAATTATAATGGATTTAAACATGTAAATTGAAGAAAAGGTATCATCAAAGTCAATTTCTTGACAATCTTTAAACCCATTATAAACTAGTCTTACTTTATAGGTACATAATTAAACATCCACATACAGATTTCTCTTGAATACATATGTTCACCCAATATACATTACATCCTATTTAGGATCAAAGAGAACCCAAACATGGTTTTGCTACCTATAATCCATCTCTGAATTAATATTTTCCTGCCATTATGTGTCATCTGATCACTCAACTACCTCATTTTATGAGAGAGGTTCATTATTTTCAAGTAATAATGAGTTACCATATTTCTTTTCTTGTAAACCATATCTTTTGAGAAAATATTCTTCCATGGAGACCTATGGAATTTGTTCCTATACCATCTATCATTTTTATTGAGCATCAAATTCCTCAATGTCTATCCTACTCTAATTATTCTTCTTGAGGATGGGATCCCTCAATGAACGATGGATTGTCTCATGAATGTATCCTTCTTTCCTGAGGTTTTATATAGATTATATACCTTGTTTTCCATAGGATATCTTATAAATACACAATTCATTGCTTTGTGTTCTAGTTTGTTTCAAAAAATGGCTATATAAAATGTCCCAAATCCCCGTACACATGTATGTGATATAAAAAGATTATTATCACTCCATAACTAAAAGGTAATTCTATTTTCCACATTTTAAATTACTCGGTTTATTTTTTATCTCATGTTATTTCATACATTTCCCCAAAAAGGATAATGGGATACCTGGATGACTCCTCGTCGACTTCATCATGTCTTGCAATGTACGATTACACCTTTCACGAAAATCATTCCACCGATGTGTATAAGGTGTAGTGTGTTGGATATAATCCCTAACAAAAATAGAAAGTTTATAAACTATTGTCTTGGTTATTAAAATACTTCATTAGATATAATATTCTTTATCTTCATACCATGCTGATTCTCTACTTCATTATTGAATTCATTTAATTAAGTAGAGGCCTCATAGCTATTCATCATTATGTAGACATAGAGATATATTTTCAATACATCAATAAATGTTATGAAAGTAAGAATATCCACCTCTAGATTCCACTACAAAAGGTCCACACAGATAAATGTGTACAAATCCTAAAATATCAAAGGACCTTTTAACATGTCCTCCAAATGGTGGTTTGGCCATTTTTCTATGAAAATAAGAATGAAATATTCTATGTGGTTTCAGCTCAAAATACTAAAAATATCTATCTTGATAGATATTTTTTAGACACTTCTTGTTTACATCATTAATATGGTCATACAAAAACTTGTTGTTATATGTGTCCTGCGAACACGATTCATTATTAATTTCCAATACTTGGATTTCATAATTTAATACCTAAATTCAATTATTTAGTCATTCTACACAGTACAAATTATTTTTTATAAAAGAATCATTGTTTATTTCCAAATTTAAATTTTTTTATATCCCTGATATTTATGGAAATATATACAATATTTCTTGTAAAAAATGTCACAAAATAATATTTCTGTAAAACCAAAATCATTTTAGCTGGAAAAAAATGTGGTAGTATTATATAGACAAGGATGAAATCAATTCCACATTAGCTACATGAATATCCAAATATTCTCAGGAAATATTTTGTAATCTACTTGGTTCTTATATTATGATAAAAATATGAGCACCACTAGATATATCTAATACCAAATGTGTAGATTTAGATATTTTAAACATGATTGAGAAAAAAACCTTTTACTTCCACTTTCTACAGGGTTTAGTTCCTCTTCCAGTGTCCCAACTAGACATATGAGAAACATTCCACCTCATTTTCCTTCTCCATCCTTTTTATTACTTCTTGTAAGGGTGGTGCTGAGGAGGTTTAGACTTGGATTGAGTTTTGGACCCATTTACATTGTTCATCATTTTATTATTCACCATAAGGACAGCATAATATTAATGACCCATGTCCTTGTCAACTTGGAAAATGAGAGTAAGGATTTATGAAATATTCTTCTCACCAATACTCATGTTTTAATCCATAATGAAACTGGTCAATGATTTAGGAAGTGAGGAAAGGATGAGTTTTGTGCACAAATCGTCGTGGAATTTAATTTCCAAATTGTCTAATAACTCAATATATCCAATCATCTTGACTGCATGTAGCACAACTAGCACGTAATATCTATGATTTCATGTGAACAATGCACATTAGAGATCTCATATCTCACTTTCATTGAATTCCGTTGATAGAGATCAATAAGGTGAGAAATCCTATTATATGCATCCATATCCTCATAATGCTTTAGAATCTCATTTTAAATTGAAGATAACATGAAACATTGGACATATTTTTCATCATAAAAACGTTCTCCTAGAGATAAAAATATTCTCACATCTCTCTTGGCTAGGCACTTGATGAATTGGGTTTTGAAGCATGTATAATTTTCCTTCATGGCATATAACAACATGTAAGAACCTTTTCAATTCATGTAAATTAGTGCTTGTGAGAATAGATCATAGTAATACATTTTAATTAATAGTATTTATAGTTTCTATAATAAATATGTGTTTCATTCCATTACTTTATATGATAAAATTGGTAAATATTTATTTAATTTTTTAATATCCCATTATTTTATCAAAACCCAACATACCTCACCATTGGTTTTAAAAAATCCATTTTCTAAGAATTTATATTAGAAAATACCCATATTCCAATTATCGTAACCCATAATTTTTCCTAAAAATCATTTTGAAGGGTTTTAATTAGGCATAAAATTTCATATTACATTAACTCACAAATCCTTGATCTATTGACTAGAATTCCCAATCCTAACATCCTAAAATTTATATTTCCTTAATTCTTGCATCTTTATACTTCTTTGGTAATAAACTCATGAAGTGAGAAATGTTATGTCGAAAAAAATAGAAGTTATAAATACCCAATAATTTAAAGCACCCTGACTTGGGCCTTTCTAGCTCTTTGAAATATTTTTTGACTCTTAAGAAAGTTGTGGAAGGATACACCAAAATACTGTATATAAATGATCTATTTTTTATCTCTTTTCATAATTTTCCAAATTTTTATCTTTTTTAAATTACTCTTAATATTAATATGATTTAATTAAGTTATTAACCATGTATTATATAATTTTATTGAACAAAATAATTTATTTTATTTCAATCTTGTATTCTTGTTAATTAATTAATTAATGTGATCACAAAAAAACACCCATAATTAAATTAACCATGAAACGTGACATAAATAAAATAATAAGAGTGGTATGAAAATGACGTTTTCCTAATGGTTATTTTATCTAGAAAATGATAAAATAATAATAAACCTATGGGGAAAACACCTTGAACTAGGGATTGGTTCGTGTTGTAGCGGTCTCACTATCCACCCTTGTATATCTTTGATTCATTTAACATCAGTTCAAAACATAAACCACCTCCACTATTTAGGGATATCTGTCCATTACATAAGATTTTACTCACAAACAGGTGAGGGGATCCAATGTATTAGTTATTAGAGTTTATTTAAAAGGAGACAGTGGGCATATGTGATCTTACATAACTATAGGAGGGATGATTCGTAAGGCATGAATTTAATTTAATAATAAATTTGAAGGAAAACAATCACATACATAGGTCTGGTCAGTGGTCATGATCATCCACATTGATGAAACTAATTACTCATTTAAAAATATGATTCTTTCCAAGTAAATCTTAGTTAAGATAAATAAAAATACAATAAATTAATTATATTCCTTAAATAATTGACTATTATAACTTAATTACATACAAAAATTCTTGGGATTCATATCTAGAATTTTTTAAAAAAATTAAAAAAATTAATTTAAAATACACTTTGATAAAGACATGTTCTTTAGAAGAAACACATTGATTAACCATATAAACTAACAAAAATGAGTTATTATAATATACTATTTACTCAAGTAGCATGTGGTATTCAAATCATGTCATGTAATTTCATGGAATGTAAGATTCAAGTGAATGAATCATGAAACACATGTCATTTAAATTATTTTTTATGTTTTAATTCACATTGAGTAATATTTATATTATGACTCATAAATGATATATATGTCCAAATATTATACAAAATATATTTATATATTTAATATATATAGAAACCAACACATGGAATGAAAGATTTGACTGAATGACACATAGAATACATGTTGATAGGATGTAAATTATAAAATAAAATAATTCTAAATTTGCCCCAAACAATTAATATACGTGGTGTGTACTAGCCTGCTAGAATTCATGTATAGATCTTCACTATATATCCATGACACATGCTTAGGGAATGAGTGTGTAGTCTTTCCTTTGAAATTAGTGAAGTACACAATGTGTACATTAGATTCACACTATTTGGACTATGTGTTACATAGATACCAAAAATGTAGGTATTGTAATAAAATAAATGGTCTATCTTTTACTAATAAACTACAAATTTTTACTGTAGTTTCACACCATCTAGTCTAGCCAACCACATGCCAAGATGGACTGTTCAACATGTGGATTATAATATAAAAATCACATTTAATAGATTCATGTGCTCTGAATTAATTATAATATAATTTAGGAGTTTTCTTAGTGCATTAAACATGGGTACACGATGTGTACCAATGGGGTTAATGTCATGAAATCTTGTTATATCAAGATAAAATCCATGGAACCTCTCGATGAGTTCTTTAAATGTCTTTCATTAATAAATAATCTTTTTATTAATTATATTTGTTACAATGAAGAATTATAAATGAATATATCATGATTTGGATTAAATAACAATAAAATGTTAATTTAAAAAACAAAAATAAATGAATAAATGAATAAATGATATTTAAATAATTATAAATAATTATGTGACCCCTCTAATACCACTTGAAGATTTCTGGAGCAACGAAAGTGTTCGAATGGCATGCCTATCTCCTTATTTAGTCATAGATGATGATTAATAAAATATGTAATTTGAAGAATAATTTTGTGACAAATGGAATTATATAAAATTTAATTGACATGAAAATGTAGAAACCAATCATAGGATCATCACATAATTATTTAAAATTAATTTAAGCAGTTAATGAATTTTCTCGCGATGAATTCATTATTTATTGAAGAATATAAGAATGTATCTTTGGAATATGTTATTTTATTATTATTAATCAAGTACATATTTCCTATAGAGATGATCTATATGTGAACCACAAACCTTCTATAATTTTAATGGGATGTTTCTAGTTATAGTGTAGTAGTTCCTAACGCTTGTGTCATTCATCACTGATTGTTGGGTAAATATTTCTACGAAATATTCATCTTTATCTTAGTAGAATAAAGAGGGTTAGTGGAGGGATATTTATCTTCTTACTCAATAAAATTCTTGGAGTGGTTCTATCTAGGGATTGATATAATTCTCCTTGACTCGTTTTGCATAGCAACAAAAAATGGCAACCCATAAGGTTGGAAATAATATAATTGAGTTTAAACATTACTAAGGATGGAAAATATTAATTGAACATGGACCCATATTAATTTATTAATCATCAAGGAACCCCATATATAAAATAATAATATGGTTATTATTTATATATCTTTTCAAAATTATTGAATTAATTATATATTATTCCTTGATTAAATTTTTTAAAATTAATTCAAATAGCACATTATATATATATTTATTATTTCTCATCAAACCATTAAAATAAATCCATAATACCTATAAAATATTTACCAAGACTTGAATAATGAATATTTATTTAATAAATATATATTAATATACTATTATATTGTAAATAAACCAATATTATTTTCAACAAATAAAAAATAAATATTTATTAAATATTCCACTCAAATAATATTTTTCAGAATAACTAGTGATGGAATATATGAGATAAATAAAAAAATTAATAATTATAAAAATAATTAAGATAATAATATTCATTAAACATGTTAAATAAAAAAAATATTTAACCAAGATAAACTATGTGTATTACAATCTATTCTTATTTAGCAGTACCATTAGGCACCATCACTCAATGTCCAAGTTTAACGTCTATAAACACACCAAGAAAGCCAGATATTTTTTTTAATGTCACAAAGATATAAAAATCATACGAATACATGTTTAATAATATAATCCATTTATTATGATATCTCTAATCAAGAAGGTTTCATTTTTGTGTCATCAACCAATGTACTCAATGTCTCTTTCTTTGAGTTTTTAGAAACGAACCTACCCAAAAAACTCAACTGCCATAGACTTATTTAGAATATGTCATTTAAATAATAGGTCTTATGATATCAGTTTACATTTACAAACATAAGGGTCAAATACTTTCTCATGTTATTCATTAACGAAATTTTACTCATGACACACACAATGTATCGTACCTTGTTGAAAATATATGTCATCGCGGTTTTAATCAATACATAAATGTAAATGACTAATAATAATCATTAATAATAATATTAATTTAAATATACCAATACAAACATCCAAATATATTCCAATCCATTGAAGATATAAATAACGATTTCCAACTGACAGGTCATGTTCTCATAATATAATGTACTGGAAATTACCAAATCCAAACACCATGAGAAAGTGTATCTAATTCCTATGAGTCTCCACCACTAATATTCTGTATAAAATTTCCCCATAATATTATTTAATTTTACTATAGAAAATATATTTAAGAATATTTTATTTGTTCTCATGGGATCTCATCAAAGTAGGGAACGACTTTGACTTTTCTGTGCGACAACTACTCTTAAGATATTATCCCATACTATATCACACAGAAGAATAATTATGATATGGTAAAATGTTTATTAATATTCAAAAAAAATATAGGTAACAATAAAGTATTTAGAATATTTTTCAAGGGAACCAAAAATAATATTATATATTTGGTTTTGTTTCATGTGTTCTACCATTCCATGATTTGATGGTTGATATCCTTAGATCTCACAGAGATCTTTTTAGGTTTGGTGTAACATTCCCAATGATGACCCCATAGGGTATTTAGGTCTCTAATGGGATAGAAGTGAACATATATCTACAATGTCATTTCATTCTAATTTGATGAATGTTGAAAGCATCGAGTTATGGGATTTTTTGATTCTACATGTTTATGTGAAAATGTGAATTTATGATGTTGTATCTGATTGGGTAAAAAATGATTTATCCTTCATGAATATTAAACCAAAAATAGAGAAATAATTGGGTTTGGGTTTTAGAGACCACATGGTGTGCTATATTTTATTTACTATATGTTTTTTCATGTTTTTTATGTTTCGAAACTGGATAAAGAACACAATGAAGGAAATGATTAATGCCTAAAATAATAAAAGGGGCATGCTTAATTGAAATTTTTCATCATTATAATTTATATAAATAGAAGTTATTTTTATATAATGTTCAAATAATATTTTGATATTGATATTTAATAACATATGTAGATTGTGGTTGTGAAATGTGATAAATGAATCAGTTATTTCAAGATGGCCATAAATTTGTTCTTTGATAAAGATATATTTTGGGGCTGAGTGATCCGATTTTCTTATGAAGGATGGATTCCTTTGTTCTAGGGCCTATATATCATGTAATATGGTGGTTATTTTCATGATCCATTATGTGTTTTCACTATATGCGAGTATTTCTATGTAACATTATGTGAGTCTTTGATGGTTGATGGTTTGGTGATAAATAGGTAGGGGTTCCTATGATTGTGAAATAAGTGGTCACCTAAGCTGGTGGGATGGATGGTGAAAATCATTGTGGTGATGGGTATGGATCCAAGACTAATAGAGTGAGTAATAGATGATATTTCCCATGGTTTTTTGTCCTGAAATTTGGGATGATTACATGATATAAATTATCGATAAATTCTAGATGTCTAGTATTATTGTCTTTGAATTATTTTCCCACTTATTTATAAAATATTATGTGAGTGGTTTTTTCATTATTTATGATTTCTTAAAAAAATTAATATATTACCATGAATAAAGAAATTGAATTAATTAAAAATTATTAACATATTAGGTAGGATGTTTGATGTTTAAAATAGAATAAATATATAGTAATTAATGTAAATTTTAAAATTAGATTGGAAATATTAATTTAGAGTCTCATAAAAATATTGTGTGCCTATAAGATATCTATTCCTTTATAGTGAAATTAAGGTGTCTAGGTGATGATAACTACATTCGAGTTTATGTCTATATAGTTTTTTGATGTTTGATTTTTAATATATATATATATATATATATATATATATATATAAATATTTCATATGCAACCACACTCATGTTAGTTGGGTGAATAACACCTTGTGAACTTTGGAGGGTGTCTTTCTTAATATTGAGGTTGGAAAGGTACATATGGATGACTACCCCCTCTTTCTTCACTCTCCTCACCAAGTATTACTAGGTGTGGTTATAGATATTTGTTAATTTACCATATATTTATATAAATAAATATAATGGATATGCGGTAATTCTCACACAAATATATATATAGATATAGTATCCTAAGGATTACTATAGTTATAATATGTATGAGCTGTAATAGATTGACATATAGTACATGGTGTATATGTTATAGTGGCTCCTAGTAAACTAATTTGTTACTATATATGGGTGGTGATGTAGATGATTTTTTTATATGCATGATTTTTGTGTTATTATATAGTTGTATTTGATGCATGTGGATTATTTTATGAGAGATCGATAGAGATGTGTGATGTTGGGGAAGAGCGATAAACTATTGTAGAAGCTATAGTGGGGTAACTTAACTTTTATATTTTGTTGGATATTATATTATTACATGTGTGTTAAACATGGCTACATATCCATGGTGAGGGTAAGAACATAGAAAAAATTATTAGGTGACAGGTCTATTTTATTACATATTCACCTGGCTTCAATATGCTCTCTTTATTATTTTTATAAGAGGCTTTGGAGAGGATCCTAACATGTATAGATGTTATGAACAACTTACTATATGAAAATTATTTTTCATGTATGTAAGATCTTGTTAGTGATTAGGGCATACACTACTAACTCATGTAGTTTATGAGGAGTTATTTGGGATTTGAGGCCACTTTTAGGGATTTTGCTTTTGATACATGAAATTTTAATATATATTTTCATATATTATTAGATTACATGCATTTATTTAGATCTTATTTTTTTATTTTATAAGAAGATATCGTTTATTGTTACTACCTTATATCTCATTCATAATTCTTTATAGAGCGTAATGCCTCCTATTTGTTTGTATGATATACTATTGGTGATCGTTTCCAACCAGTGGCCTATTGGAGGTAGGTTTTAGACATCATTATCTCTCTTATATCATTTTTGACCCATGAGGGATAAATTTGGACGGTAGGTTTCATGACATGTCTTCTTTGAATAAATGATGCTTTCTATCCATAAGATTGTCTTCTTCGAATAAATGATTATATTTAAAATTATTAATATAAAAAATAATTTATTCAAAGAAGAAAATTTTTGACTTAAAAAAGTTTAATGCCTTTGATAAAACCACTAGGTCCAAACCAATATTCTTTGTGACCTCAAGCATGCCTCCCCATATTGACCCCACCGAGTTTCAGTGAGGGTCTACCCCCATCCATGGGGACACTCTACCCTCAGTATCATTTCAGAGTACAAATAATAATTAAAATAATATAATATTTGAAATAATGATCTTAATAAAAAGAATAAATTAAACAATAAAATGGTGAACATGTAATATGGGTAATAAGTAAGTGCCCATAGTGGAAATCCAAACTAGACTGTAAAAGATTAGCAGGTAAATAAATAAATGAAAAATTGTGGAGTCCTTCTGAGTCCATCCTAGTCGCTTAACCGAACCATGCTCCACTTCTCATCCATCAACCGATGTTCCTCTAACCATATTCAGGCCCGTAAATATGAATTACACCTATTCATTAAGATTCCCATGTGGGGTATGAGTAACAAAACCCAATAAGAAACCACTAGCGTGTACATAATAGGGGAAATAAGTAAAATAATAGTACTTCATGATAATAATAAGTTTGAAGTCATGAATAATAAAAAAAATTCATGTACTAAGTGGTTGTGTTCTATCCAAGCCACCACAACCATTCGTGAACCTACTTCAATTTCATGATAGAAAGATGATCAAGAGTAATCAGAAATGATAAAAAACTAGGGATAAGATTGTTAGTATGAAATGTAGAATCGACAATGAAACAATTTGGTATGCTTCCTGGAATCCATAAGGTGTCGAGTTTATAAGATACTCATAATCAACACCAAATTTAGATTCATCATGTTATTTATAATCCTCAATGCATTGAGTTACACCTCGGCCACAAGGATATAATGCTCCCACATCGTAATTGTCGGACATCAAGTGCACTCCACCTCTAAGGGGTAATAATACTATGCTGATCACCTGTGATGTGTACAAAGAACCAAACCTCCATAGAATGATAATATATAAAAAGTCATATCATGTTAAACAATCATAGAATGGAATCAATGGAAATATAATAGCACCATAAACATCATGTTAATCCACATCAAGAAAGGAAAAAATATACCCTAGGAAATCTCATGAAACAAGGATCATATATGGGTAATAGGGAAATGAAGACACCCACAAGAAATCACCATCAATGGATAGCACAACCCATGTGAACATAATAATCATATCAGGAAAATTGTTGAATGCTTTGGCCTTAAATGGTATTGAAATTCCTACCCCAAATTTTTTCATAAAGAACTTCATGGTTTTCTCAAGAGATCATCACATGAATATCACCCATGCATTATTCAGTTCCAACCACTCCCCAAGGAATCCTAGGACTAAGTACAACTATTTTATTTCTTAAAATAAATAAAACACTACATGCATAAAATTGTTTCTCTATCCTAGATAATTTCAAAAATTATCATATCATTCCAACACATGTGATACCAGTTCTGTAGAAAATAATTGTAAAACCATGTGTGATGATACATTATATCTCTAGCATAATCTCTGATAAGAATGTGGTATTTTGTGATAAATATTATTTGATAATTCATGGTTATAATCAATTTAATAACTATTTATCAATTTTTAGAATGTTTAGGTGTGTTTAATTCATAAATTTATTCTGAAAATATACCAAGAAATAATTCTATTAAAACCCTACATGAACTTTTTGAATAGGGGGAGAGAACTCTGCCACAACTAGAAACTAAAAAAAGTTCTAAAATCACATGAAAATGAATTTACAGATCTTTTTAAAAAAAACTATTGGCTGGTTAGACTCAAGATAGCCTGTAAAATATGTTGGAAGTAAGGATTCAGATATTAACAATAAATAAAACATTGCATAAGTCCACAAAATTAAGAACCAGAAATTAAATTCACCATTTAATTTTTCGTAAAAATTAGAATTGAATATATCATTTTTAATTTCATCAATAAAAGGTTATTTAACCCTAAAAAAATAAATGAAATATATTACCTAATTTTTAATGATTTTAAATTGATCAAAATGGGTTATAGGAACTTGGAAGGGAAGAAAAAAAATGAGAAAATAGGGTAAAATATTTTTTTCTTAAAAAGGGAACATCATAATGGTAACATGTTTTTACCCATACAAAGATGATAGAAATCATGTGTGTGTTTGGATTTTGACACTTACATAGTGACTGAATTTCATACAAACATTGGTAGCTCTAGATTTACCGTTACACAACCCTTATAAATTATGAGTTACCCCAAGTCAAAAACAAAGCTACCCTTATAGAGTGAAATGAAATTTCCTCTTACCCTTACACAACATATGTAGTCAGGGAGATACCATTTTTCATCATTTGTATGTTTTGAAATACTCTTACAAAGAACATAGGTCACCCATATGTAAACTTTGGAATAATTGTTCTACCTTTACACAACATCTAGAGGATACACCCTACCCTTATGAAGTGGATATTTACCCCCATATAACCCTTTAAAAATAACTGTTACCATTATATAACACCCAAAATCCCTCCTATGTATTGGTAGAATAATTTTGACATTATGTAGGAAGTAGTCCATACATAAGGGTGTTTTTTTACAATTATTAAATTTCCACAAAACAATGTTTAAAAATAAGAAAAAAGGGGGTTTATAGAAGATTTAATAATTAATGATATTACTATTTTACGCCTCCAAATACTTCTCATACACAAGAACTTTCTCTAGAAATATTTCTTGAACTAATCCGGACACCGAGCTCAAACATATGACTGACATTACCAAATATCGTCTTGGATCTGTGTATGATATCACAGTATCTAGACAAGTAGAACCATCTTCCCCCAGACAAAATATTCTTGAATGGGTCTATAATCCACACTATATGATACTCATAATATGAATCTATCTCCAAATCAATATCCTTGTAGTCTAAAACATGCATAGTTTCATTCACATACATATGAAGCTGATATTCTTGATAAAAATCAAGCTTACCTTGGTAGTGTGAAGGAATATCCAGACTACATGCCACTATCCCAAACTGCTTTGTGTTCCCAAAAGTTACAACATAACATGAGGTCAGATAGAAATGAATAGACTAACTGATGAGTTACTCTAAATAAATGTTGATCACATAAAAAATCAAAAGGTCTCATCCTATGGTCATCATATGATCTACAATTTCTCTGAGTTGATCAACCTCTTTTGATCTAGTTTTAGTCTTTTATAGGTCTCATATACTAAAATGGTCCACACAACTGCTATCTCACGATCCTCATAATAATAAATAAGTTAATTATATGGCTTCACATTAATATATTCCAATGTTTCCATCTATATTGAAGTCTAGATATTATTATTTTAGGAGAAATATACTAGTATACATTCTCATTATACAATTTTAGTGATGATTGGTATGCAATATTGAATAATATCCTCTAGTGTACATGTATTACACTCAAATCATCCATCTATTTGAGGATAGAAAAATGTACTGAACCTAAAATAAGTCTATAGGACCTTCTACATCACCTTACAAAAGATATATGGAAATTTTTTGGCTCTATTAGATAAAATTATAAAGGGAACTCCATTTTAGCATATGATTTCATGGGTATATAGATTTCCTATATCATCTACTAAGAAAGCCTCTCAGATTGATATAAAATGAGGTTCATTCATCAGCTGATAAAAAATCACCTAGATAGAACCATGACATATCAAGGTCCTTTGTAATCATATATGAAAGTCCATCATGACTTCCTCCATCCTCCACATGGGTATTTAATGTGGATGTAGTAATCCACCATGTTTTTGGGGCTCAAACATAACCCTATAACATGTAAAATATTATGAAACTAAGACATTGATGTCCTTATTAATCCCTAGCCACTAAAACTGTATCCAGAGGTCATGATACATCGTTTTTACACCAAGATGTACTACCCATATAGAGGTATGGAATTCCATCATCAACTCCTATATTATTGAAGTAAGTACTGCTACTCTCCTAAGTACAATGATCGCATTTTTTCTATCAAATGACCACCTGAGTATCAGGTCACCACTAGCTAGTTATTCATGCATCATAGAACACTATGGGTCAGTATTATATCCAACATTCACCTAGTACAATACAGGATATATGACCACTATTGGATCACAATTCATTGATATATGATCGTTAGTGTAACACCCTGAGATTTTATGAAAAATATTCTTTTAATTTCATTAATGTCTTGTGTTGTATTCTACACCAAGATTACCTTGCGCTATGCGCAACACCGTATTAGCTTGCAGTATACGCAACACTATTCTTGGACCGTGTTACACACAATTTTGATAATAGTTATTCTACGCAACATTGAGTATATATATATATATATATATATTTTAAATGTATAAATGGAATATGGTTGGATTCTGTTATACGAAACAACGAAGGATTCTTTCACAACACGCAACCCTGACTTGGCTTGCATTACACGCAATCGCGACCTTCCTCGATAGCGTGTGTTGTACGCAATACCGGGTTTTAATAAACAATGATATATTATTATAATATTGTCATGAACTAGCCTTTATGAATATTATTAACTAAATTTTGAATTTTATAACATTATTATTCATCTTACACATTTTCTAGAACGTGTTATAAGAACAAAATAAAATTTTCAGGTAAAATAAGTATTTTTCAAAAAAATGCAGTTTTGCCGCCTTTTGATGGCGCACCCACCTTAAATCTAGTTTTTGACATGTTTATATGTTCAATTTTACAAAATAAATTTTTTCTTTTGAATCAGGATGTAAAAATTTACATTAGATAATGTATTGATATTTTTTCGATAACTTTCATATTTTAATGAATAGTAAAAACACGCTATATTTTAATTAAAAACAACTTTTTTCATCGTAATATCTTATGTGGTTAAATTATAATATTGAATGGTTTTAAAGTATAAATAGAATATATTTTTACCATTTAATATAATGAATGTCATTAGCATTGATTTTACCTTGAATTCGTAGGTTAAATCAATTCAATCTTTTGCAATGTTTTAAACAAAACCCCGTTTTTATTCGACAACGGGATTAATTTTAATTTAATTTCTGCAACTTATGTGTATTGAATTTTAAAAAATGGATTCCATATTTGGAATCAGTGGGTCCAAATTATGTTAATAGGATACTTTTTATTTTTGGGAATTATGAATAGTAACTACGGTAAATTTTATTTACCATAGTTAAAGGTAAATCGGGTAATTAAGGCTAAATATAATAATATAAAATTACCCTAACACATGCCAAAATTCTATTTGATGGCTATAAGTAAACCCATATCAACTAAGGGTCGGATTAGATTCATTTTATGGACTTTTGACCATGAAAATAATTTAATTATTATTAAAACCAAAGAAGTGACAACATGTCACTCTCTTAAATCTTATAAGTATATTAATTTTAATTTAGTGATAAACTTCATGAAACATGGAACATGAATAGTCTACAGAAATATAATGAAATTATCTACATCATATAAATTTATTTATAATTTTTAGGGATTACATAATTATCATTAATTATTACACAATAGTGATGCAGAAATTGCTTATCTAGTGAAAAATCAAGAATATAGTTTTTATTAAACAAATAGTGACCATAAAATGCACAAAACCCTAACCAAACTTATTTTCCATGTAAATGTAAACCATAATCATCAAATGGTCGAATATTTGACCATTTGGAGCCTTATAAAAGTGATTATGACACTTATATTATTTTATTTTAAATGATGCCAAAGTTGTCACCTTCATAATTTATTAAATATAACAATTTAAATAATGTGATTTTAAAATGATAAATTAGAGTACAAGTATTATTGTGAAAGTTAATTGATTTAGTTTCATCATAGGATTTTATTTTTAATTTTTAGGCAACAAATAAGTATATGAAATAATTATACAAAAATGTTGTAGTATTTATTTTATTAAGAGATAAACCAAATAAATGGTTTTAAAAATAATAAAATAAATATTATATGAACTGTTTAATGTGCTCCACTAATTTTATAGATACATATGACATTTTATAAATCTATTAAAGCTTTTAGTTCGAACATATCTTCTGTATTTATTTTATTTAAATTCAAATAAATGAATAGTGTCCAAATTGACACTATTGTTATTTTATAAAAATAACATATTATAAAATAGTTTAAAAATCACAAAAATATTTAAAAATTATAAATTTAAATTTATATGATCTAAAATGTTATTAAGTTTCCAATTATAGACAATTCACAACAAATAAGTAATTATTTGTTATAATTTAAAATTTAGAATGTTATTACCACAAATAAAATTAAATTGATTAAATAAGGATAAATCATGTTGATAATGTTTAAAATAAATTACTAACATGTCTAAATTCTATTGGTTGATGATATTACAACCTTATCTTATCTAATATTCAAATATGAGTCATTTATGGAAGTTTTTATGTGGGGTTAGATTTATTATAAATTAATAGTTTTAAGAATTCCTAAGGTGTCCCTCTCCTCCCTTATAAAAGGGCACCTCCTCCCCCTCCTCCTCACACCAATTTGAGCACTCATGCTCGGCAAACCCCTGACATTTTCTCCTCTCCACTTCCCTAGAATAATCCTAGAGGTCCTGGTCTTCTTCAAAGACCAATCATAGTTTCCTAAGTGGAGGATTCAAAGAGGCGTTCCAAAGAAGAGGTAATATCCATTACCGATCTTTTCAATTTCTTTCTTATTCAACTTCTTCTTCTTTAGTTGTTTCATGATAAAGTAATAACATAATTATTACTTACATAATGATATGTTATTATAAATATGAAACAACTCTAATTAACCTTCTATCCATCCTACAGAAAAATGAAATCACCGCACGTGCGTACGTACGGAATACCGTCTCCACGTCGTGGTGTAATCTATTTTCCGCCACCACC
Source organism: Viscum album (assembly GCA_963277665.1). Classification (NCBI taxonomy): domain Eukaryota; kingdom Viridiplantae; phylum Streptophyta; class Magnoliopsida; order Santalales; family Viscaceae; genus Viscum; species Viscum album. Next base: position 405,101,282 of record OY728128.1, on the reverse strand, counting down.
TTAATAGGATGGGTATAATGGTGTAATGAGTAACTATATATGACTATTATAAATTGATATTGATACTGAAATAATATTCATACACTTTAACACAATTCCACGACCATGGGAACGATATCATCGCTCGTGCGTACGTACGGTATACCGTCTCCACGATGCGATGAGATTCATTCTCCACATTAACCATTCATGAATGATTATAAAGCATATATAATAAGTACTATTTAAATATATTACATAATAATGATACTGGATTTATGTATATTTATATGTATGTCATGTACTTAATTCCATTCAATTCAATAAGGAAACGAAAACAGCGTTCATGCGTACGTACGGACTACCGTCTCCATGAACGGTGTATTTCATTCCATTATCAATATATTATATATATATGTATATTCTGAATATATATTATATATAAATCATGTTTTACATTCTGGATATAATTATTCATGATCCAAGTAATCATATTAATAATTACAAGTTAAAAACACGAACGACAAATAAGACGATTTTACCCAAAATGCTACTTTAACATGAATTTACAAAAGAACGGGTAATATAAAGGCATAAGAGAACCATATATGATATCATAACAATGAATATGATTCTGTAATAAGTCAATAACATTATGTAAATCATTATACAGGAGGTTAGGACACGTACAAAGCAAGTCGGACCCAAGGTAAGGGATAAATTTTCAATCTCATTTTTATCCGAGATTGCTTATACATAAGTATTTACTGGGGTTACGTTTAACATCCATGACCATGTTTTCTAAAAATGTTTTTTATAAAGTGTTTACCATTCTCCCATGAATGTTTAAAGTCATTTTTACCCTTTATTTACTTTTTAGCACATTGTATGAATGAAATCTTTCCTTTGGTTACCATATAAAGTACTTTTTGACTTTTCCGACAAAAGTACGAGGAGAATGTTATTTTGAACTTATACGTAATGAACGTATTTTTACGGTTTCATAATACCTCATTTTCAAGAAGCATCCTCTACAAGATTGCATGATTATTTTCAACAAAACATTTTAAAATTGCATGAAATTATGTGAAAATAAAATGATTTTAAAGAAGAAAGGATATTTTCCTCAAGAATTCATTTCAAGTGTTTTTCCTAAAAACTATTTTCCATCTAAGATAAAATTATTTGATATGTATGTTTCTTGTAAAATGTCTCTATGATTTAAATGGTTTCAATTTTCTTATGATGAAATGATATCAATTGTTTATGTATTTTGTTGGCATGATGTTTAAGAATCCCATTTTATTACATGGGTTATGAAATGATGTATGATTTATGATTTTGTGGCACACATAATAATGCTATCATTATGAGATGGGTGGGACCTATATCTCCCTCCAATGAATTGGGTAATGATTTTATATCTCATGAGATAGACTTGGCTGGAACGGTAGGTTATACAGGTTCAGTGAAACAGGACTGGAACGAGGGTTACTCGATTCAGAAAGGGACATTGTCCACTAAGATAGTCTTGGAAATGAGTCTTGACTAACAAGAAAGGATTTTCTATGATTATGTGTGTATGCCACTAAGTTTAATGTTTTAAGTTATGATTATTGTGATTACATTTCACTGCCATGATTTATCCCATGTTATGAAATTATGATCTCTTTTGCAGGTTAAGATTTCCAAAAGTTATGTGCTTCTGTATATGATGTGATTGATATATATTTTGTTTACCCTTACTGAGCATTTGAGCTCACCCTTTTATGTTTTCATTTCCCCAGGATATAAAGAAAGGTTTTAGGTATAAAAAAAGGAAGATCTTTATGGGAGATATTGAAGATCTTTCACCAGGATTAGAAGATTATATTCCGAGTTTCCAAAGATTCTAAACTATTACAATCCTTGTGTGTGTGTTTTTGTTATGTACTAAGTATTCCGAAAAAGTAATGTAATGTCAATGTACGTCAAGATACGGGTCTCTACAGTTGGTATCAGAGGAAAGGATTAGTCAACCTTTGGAAACTAGGATGTGAAAACCTTAGTGAGATCCCTAGAGATATTTCTACGGTATGACTAGGGATGTCCCTAAGGATAAGTATACGTATAGGATATATTCCTAGAACTATGGTAACAATATTAGATTAAACCTAAGAAGTTAGGTATTGAGGATACTTTCCCTTTACTATGTTGTTTTCTCTAGCATGATTTTTGATTCTCACAAAATTATTTTTGTGTTTTAGTTAATGGAGGGAACCAAAAGAAATTCAGTTAACATTGAATCCAATGGACAAATTGGTGACTATGAGCAACAAAATTGTGTAATTCCTAGAGAGAAAGATTTTGTGATTATGACAAATCAATCATCGCGATATATGATTAACAAGGTGAAATTTAGTTGTATGCCTAATTCATCAAAGAAGAGGAAGATAGACTATTATGCATGTTCGCATGTTGAGGAGCATAAAGAAATGAAGATTGAGATTTCTAAAGAAGGGAAGAAGAACCTTGAGGAATACCTCAAATGGAGGGACCGATGTTATCTGTGTGGAGAAAAGGGTCATAGAGTGACAGACTGTTATGGAGTTCAATGTCTTATTTGCAGAGAACATGGGCATTACCCAACTCAATGCCCTGACCTAAAAAGTTACTTCTAAATCAAGGAAGGACTTATTCCAGGACAATCATTGAAGTGGATGGACTAAAGTGTTTATTTATTGGTATTCAATAATAATGTTGTTGAGGTACTTTTATGGTGTATTGAAATATTTATGTATTGGTCTATTGTGGTTTTCAGTAATTTTATGGTACCGGTAACCAGGAAAATTTATTCAAATATTTTGGAAAGTAGATGATATGCGCATAATGAAGGGATAAGGAGAAAATGAAATGTTTGACATTATTCATGAGCTCATGATTGATATAAGGACTAAGTGATATCATGGTTTGATTATATAGAATTTTGAGGATTTTTGGTATGTGGAAAGTGTTAACTTTTAACTGCATTCATGTTTTCACTAAGGTTCAATGGGTATTCAAGAGAATACAGGATTAAGGACTTTGAATGTTTGGAATGTGACCAACAAAACATATCTTATGATATATGGGGATCAACGATGGTATTAAATCTCTGGTAATCGTTTTCACTATGTTATGAGAGTGGACTGCAGTATTATGGATAAGCCTAAAGATTTGAATGGATTATGTTGGACATAAGTTAGTATTGTTTAAGGATAGAAGTTTTTTTGATATTATTGATAGTATGTTATAGTAATATAGTTTTAGAAAAAGGACAACCTACAGGACGGGCGACAGCCCATCGCATCGAACAAAGCTGTGGGAATCGAACCCACAACCGAAGTGCGACTGGCCTTTATCGCCTACCACTGGCCTACAGGAAGTCCCTGGTTAGTATAAACTAGTTTTATTTTATTAAGCGGTATGATATATTAAGTATAAGTACATTTTTGGAACCATATACGATTAATCTAACCACAAGATGGACTTATAACTTTTGCTAACCTTTTGTTTGAAAGAGATGAAATGACCCATCATTCTATCACATGATCTTCTAACACATCACGAATAACAAATTCAACTTCATTTCTTTAAGGGATGAAGTGGAAATTGTTCAATTCACGAACAACAGTGAGATTGTACCAAAATAAAGTAAGTATTTATTCTAATTCAAATTTTCAACTTTAGGGAAATGATCTAGAAAACCAAAAATGTTGTCCTAGTGATCATATACCCGATGAATCAGATGGTACCTTATATCATCACAAATCTATGGATTTGTGATTACTGGCTTTTCCATAGCCATGTTCTCTACCACTCTCCATCAGAACATGATGGTTAGATTTCTCTTCCATGTCCATATTTTCACCTATGTTCTCTTATATGGATACCCAGTGATTAGTTAACTTGGGTAACCATTAGGTTTTATACTTTAGTTTTTAAAGATAAGTTTTGGTATTCCTTTTTACGATGTGGGTTTCTATCAAAGAAACTTTCAAATAGTAAACCATTTATAACCCCGACGAATTTCGAGGGCGAAATTCATTTTAAGGGGGGTAGAATGTAACACCCCGAGATTTTATGAAAAATATTTTTTTAATTTCATTAATGTCTTGTGTTGTATTCTACACCAAGATTACCTTGAGCAATACGCAACACCGTATTAGCTTGCAGTATACGCAACACTATTCTTGGACCGTGTTACACACAATTTTGATAATAGTTATTCTACGCAACATTGAGTATATATATATATATATTAAATGTATAAATGGAATATGGTTGGATTCTGTTATACGAAACAACGAAGGATTCTTTCACAACACGCAACCCTGACTTGTCTTGCATTACACACAATCGCGACCTTCCTCGATAGCGTGTGTTGTACGCAATACCGGGTTTTAATAAACAATGATATATTATTATAATATTGTCATAAACTAGCCGTTATGAATAGTATTAACTAAATTTTGAATTTTATAACGTTATTATTCATCTTACACATTTTCTAGAACATGTTATAAGAACAAAATAAATATTTCTGGTAAAATAAGTATTTTTCAAAAAAATGCAGTTTTGCCGCCTTTTGATGGAGCACCCACCTTAAATCTAGTTTTTGACATGTTTATATGTTGAATTTGACAAAATAAAATTCTTCTTTTGAATCAGGATTTAAAAATTTACATTAGACAATGTTTTGATATTTTTTCGATAACTTTCATATTTTAATGAATAGTAAAAACACGCTATATTTTAATTAAAAACAACTTTTTTCATCGTAATATCTTATGTGGTTAAATTATAATAATGAATGGTTTTAAAGTATAAATAGAATATATTTTTACCATTTAATATAATGAATGTCATTAGCATTGATTTTACCTTCAATTCGTAGGTTAAATCAATTCAATCTTTTGCAATGTTTTAAACAAAAACCCGTTTTTATTCGACAACGAGATTAATTTTAATTTAACTTCTGCAACTTCTGTGTATTGAATTTTAAAAAATTGATTCCATATTTGGAATCAGTGGGTCCAAATTATGTTAATAGGCTACTTTTTATTTTTGGGAATTATGAATAGTAACTACGGTAAATTTTATTTACCATAGTTAAAGGTAAATCAGGTAATTAAGGGTAAATATAATATTATAAAATTACCCTAACACATGCCAAAATTCTATTTTATGGCTATAAGTAAACCCATATCAACTAAGGGTCGGATTAGTTTCATTTTATGGACTTTTGACCATGAAAATAATTTAATTATTATTAAAACCAAAGAAAGTGACAACATGTCACTCTCTTAAATCTTATAAGTATATTAATTTTAATTTAGTGATAAACTTCATGAAACATGGAACATGAATAGTCTACAGAAATATAATGAAATTATCTACATCATATAAATTTATTTATAATTTTTAGGGATTACATAATTATCATTAATTATTACACAATAGTGATGCAGAAATTGCTTATCTAGTGAAAAATCAAGAATATAGTTTTTATTAAACAAATAGTGACCATAAAATGCACAAAACCCTAACCAAACTTATTTTCCATGTAAATGTAAACCATAATCATCAAATGGTCGAATATTTGACCATTTGGAGCCTTATAAAAGTGATTATGACACTTATATTATTTTATTTTAAATGATGCCAAAGTTGTCACCTTCATAATTTATTAAATATAACAATTTAAATAATGTGATTTTAAAATGATAAATTAGAGTACAAGTATTATTGTGAAAGTTAATTGATTTAGTTTCATCATAGGATTTTATTTTTAATTTTTAGGCAACAAATAAGTATATGAAATAATTATACAAAAATGTTGTAGTATTTATTTTATTAAGAGATAAACCAAATAAATGGTTTTAAAAATAATAAAATAAATATTATATGAACTGTTTAATGTGCTCCACTAATTTTATAGATACATATGACATTTTATAAATCTATTAAAGCTTTTAGTTCGAACATATCTTCTGTATTTATTTTATTTAAATTCAAATAAATGAATAGTGTCCAAATTGACACTATTGTTATTTTATAAAAATAACATATTATAAAATAGTTTAAAAATCACAAAAATATTTAAAAATTATAAATTTAAATTTATATGATCTAAAATGTTATTAAGTTTCCAATTATAGACAATTCACAACAAATAAGTAATTATTTGTTATAATTTAAAATTTAGAATGTTATTACCACAAATAAAATTAAATTGATTAAATAAGGATAAATCATGTTGATAATGTTTAAAATAAATTACTAACATGTCTAAATTCTATTGGTTGATGATATTACAACCTTATCTTATCTAATATTCAAATATGAGTCATTTATGGAAGTTTTTATGTGGGGTTAGATTTATTATAAATTAATAGTTTTAAGAATTCCTAAGGTGTCCCTCTCCTCCCTTATAAAAGGGCACCTCCTCCCCCTCCTCCTCACACCAATTTGAGCACTCATGCTCGGCAAACCCCTGACATTTTCTCCTCTCCACTTCCCTAGAATAATCCTAGAGGTCCTGGTCTTCTTCAAAGACCAATCATAGTTTCCTAAGTGGAGGATTCAAAGAGGCGTTCCAAAGAAGAGGTAATATCCATTACCGATCTTTTCAATTTCTTTCTTATTCAACTTCCTCTTCTTTAGTTGTTTCATGATAAAGTAATAACATAATTATTACTTACATAATGATATGTTATTATAAATATGAAACAACTCTAATTAACCTTCTATCCATCCTACAGAAAAATGAAATCACCGCACGTGCGTACGTACGGAATACCGTCTCCACGTCGTGGTGTAATCTATTTTCCGCCACCACCTTAATAGGATGGGTATAATGGTGTAATGAGTAACTATATATGACTATTATAAATTGATATTGATACTGAAATAATATTCATACACTTTAACACAATTCCACGACCATGGGAACGATATCATCGCTCGTGCGTACGTACGGTATACCGTCTCCACGATGCGATGAGATTCATTCTCCACATTAACCATTCATGAATGATTATAAAGCATATATAATAAGTACTATTTAAATATATTACATAATAATGATACTGGATTTATGTATATTTATATGTATGTCATGTACTTAATTCCATTCAATTCAATAAGGAAACGAAAACAGCGTTCATGCGTACGTACGGACTACCGTCTCCATGAACGGTGTATTTCATTCCATTATCAATATATTATATATATATGTATATTCTGAATATATATTATATATAAATCATGTTTTACATTCTGGATATAATTATTCATGATCCAAGTAATCATATTAATAATTACAAGTTAAAAACACGAACGACAAATAAGACGATTTTACCCAAAATGCTACTTTAACATGAATTTACAAAAGAACGGGTAATATAAAGGCATAAGAGAACCATATATGATATCATAACAATGAATATGATTCTGTAATAAGTCAATAACATTATGTAAATCATAATACAGGAGGTTAGGACACGTACAAAGCAAGTCGGACCCAAGGTAAGGGATAAATTTTCAATCTCATTTTTATCTGAGATTGCTTATACATAAGTATTTACTGGGGTTACGTTTAACATCCATGACCATGTTTTCTAAAAATGTTTTTTATAAAGTGTTTACCATTCTCCCATGAATGTTTAAAGTCATTTTTACCCTTTATTTACTTTTTAGCACATTGTATGAATGAAATCTTTCCTTTGGTTACCATATAAAGTACTTTTTGACTTTTCCGACAAAAGTACGAGGAGAATGTTATTTTGAACTTATACGTAATGAACGTATTTTTACGGTTTCATAATACCTCATTTTCAAGAAGCATCCTCTACAAGATTGCATGATTATTTTCAACAAAACATTTTAAAATTGCATGAAATTTTGTGAAAATAAAATGATTTTAAAGAAGAAAGGATATTTTCCTCAAGAATTCATTTCAAGTGTTTTTCCTAAAAACTATTTTCCATCTAAGATAAAATTATTTGATATGTATGTTTCTTGTAAAATGTCTCTATGATTTAAATGGTTTCAATTTTCTTATGATGAAATGATATCAATTGTTTATGTATTTTGTTGGCATGATGTTTAAGAATCCCATTTTATTACATGGGTTATGAAATGATGTATGATTTATGATTTTGTGGCACACATAATAATGCTATCATTATGAGATGGGTGGGACCTATATCTCCCTCCAATGAATTGGGTAATGATTTTATATCTCATGAGATAGACTTGGCTGGAACGGTAGGTTATACAGGTTCAGTGAAACAGGACTGGAACGAGGGTTACTCGATTCAGAAAGGGACATTGTCCACTAAGATAGTCTTGGAAATGAGTCTTGACTAACAAGAAAGGATTTTCTATGATTATGTGTGTATGCCACTAAGTTTAATGTTTTAAGTTATGATTATTGTGATTACATTTCACTGCCATGATTTATCCCATGTTATGAAATTATGATCTCTTTTGCAGGTTAAGATTTCCAAAAGTTATGTGCTTCTGTATATGATGTGATTGATATATATTTTGTTTACCCTTACTGAGCATTTGAGCTCACCCTTTTATGTTTTCATTTCCCCAGGATATAAAGAAAGGTTTTAGGTATAAAAAAAGGAAGATCTTTATGGGAGATATTGAAGATCTTTCACCAGGATTAGAAGATTATATTCCGAGTTTCCAAAGATTCTAAACTATTACAATCCTTGTGTGTGTGTTTTTGTTATGTACTAAGTATTCCGAAAAAGTAATGTAATGTCAATGTACGTCAAGATACGGGTCTCTACAGTTGGTATCAGAGGAAAGGTTTAGTCAACCTTTGGAAACTAGGATGTGAAAACCTTAGTGAGATCCCTAGAGATATTTCTAAGGTATGACTAGGGATGTCCCTAAGGATAAGTATACGTATAGGATATATTCCTAGAACTATGGTAACAATATTAGATTAAACCTAAGAAGTTAGGTATTGAGGATACTTTCCCTTTACTATGTTGTTTTCTCTAGCATGATTTTTGATTCTCAAAAAATTATTTTTGTGTTTTAGTTAATGGAGGGAACCAAAAGAAATTCAGTTAACATTGAATCCAATGGACAAATTGGTGACTATGAGCAACAAAATTGTGTAATTCCTAGAGAGAAAGATTTTGTGATTATGACGAATCAATCATCGCGATATATGATTAACAAGGTGAAATTTAGTTGTATGCCTAATTCATCAAAGAAGAGGAAGATAGACTATTATGCATGTTCGCATGTTGAGGAGCATAAAGAAATGAAGATTGAGATTTCTAAAGAAGGGAAGAAGAACCTTGAGGAATACCTCAAATGGAGGGACCGATGTTATCTGTGTGGAGAAAAGGGTCATAGAGTGACAGACTGTTATGGAGTTCAATGTCTTATTTGCAGAGAACATGGGCATTACCCAACTCAATGCCCTGACCTAAAAAGTTACTTCTAAATCAAGGAAGGACTTATTCCAGGACAATCATTGAAGTGGATGGACTAAAGTGTTTATTTATTGGTATTCAATAATAATGTTGTTGAGGTACTTTTATGGTGTATTGAAATATTTATGTATTGGTCTATTGTGGTTTTCAGTAATTTTATGGTACCGGTAACCAGGAAAATTTATTCAAATATTTTGGAAAGTAGATGATATGCGCATAATGAAGGGATAAGGAGAAAATGAAATGTTTGACATTATTCATGAGCTCATGATTGATATAAGGACTAAGTGATATCATGGTTTGAGTATATAGAATTTTGAGGATTTTTGGTATGTGGAAAGTGTTAACTTTTAACTGCATTCATGTTTTCACTAAGGTTCAATGGGTATTCAAGAGAATACAGGATTAAGGACTTTGAATGTTTGGAATGTGACCAACAAAACATATCTTATGATATATGGGGATCAACGATGGTATTAAATCTCTGGTAATCGTTTTCACTATGTTATGAGAGTGGACTGCAGTATTATGGATAAGCCTAAAGATTTGAATGGATTATGTTGGACATAAGTTAGTATTGTTTAAGGATAGAAGTTTTTTTGATATTATTGATAGTATGTTATAGTAATATAGTTTTAGAAAAAGGACAACCTACAGGACGGGCGACAGCCCATCGCGTCGAACAAAGCTGTGGGAATCGAACCCACAACCGAAGTGCGACTGGCCTTTATCGCCTACCACTGGCCTACAGGAAGTCCCTGGTTAGTATAAACTAGTTTTATTTTATTAAGCGGTATGATATATTAAGTATAAGTTCATTTTTGGAACCATATACGATTAATCTAACCACAAGATGGACTTATAACTTTTGCTAACCTTTTGTTTGAAAGAGATGAAATGACCCATCATTCTATCACATGATCTTCTAACACATCACGAATAACAAATTCAACTTCATTTCTTTAAGGGATGAAGTGGAAATTGTTCAATTCACGAACAACAGTGAGATTGTACCAAAATAAAGTAAGTATTTATTCTAATTCAAATTTTCAACTTTAGGGAAATGATCTAGAAAACCAAAAATGTTGTCCTAGTGATCATATACCCGATGAATCAGATGGTACCTTATATCATCACAAATCTATGGATTTGTGATAACTGGCTTTTCCATAGCCATGTTCTCTACCACTCTCCATCAGAACATGATGGTTAGATTTCTCTTCCATGTCCATATTTTCACCTATGTTCTCTTATATGGATACCCAGTGATTAGTTAACTTGGGTAACCATTAGGTTTTATACTTTAGTTTTTAAAGATAAGTTTTGGTATTCCTTTTTACGATGTGGGTTTCTATCAAAGAAACTTTCAAATAGTAAACCATTTATAACCCCGACGAATTTCGAGGGCGAAATTCATTTTAAGGGGGGTAGAATGTAACACCCCGAGATTTTATGAAAAATATTTTTTTAATTTCATTAATGTCTTGTGTTGTATTCTACACCAAGATTACCTTGAGCAATACGCAACACCGTATTAGCTTGCAGTATACGCAACACTATTCTTGGACCGTGTTACACACAATTTTGATAATAGTTATTCTACGCAACATTGAGTATATATATATATATTAAATGTATAAATGGAATATGGTTGGATTCTGTTATACGAAACAATGAAGGATTCTTTCACAACACGCAACCCTGACTTGTCTTGCATTACACACAATCGCGACCTTCCTCGATAGCGTGTGTTGTACGCAATACCGGGTTTTAATAAACAATGATATATTATTATAATATTGTCATAAACTAGCCGTTATGAATAGTATTAACTAAATTTTGAATTTTATAACGTTATTATTCATCTTACACATTTTCTAGAACATGTTATAAGAACAAAATAAATATTTCTGGTAAAATAAGTATTTTTCAAAAAAATGCAGTTTTGCCGCCTTTTGATGGAGCACCCACCTTAAATCTAGTTTTTGACATGTTTATATGTTGAATTTGACAAAATAAAATTCTTCTTTTGAATCAGGATTTAAAAATTTACATTAGACAATGTTTTGATATTTTTTCGATAAGTTTCATATTTTAATGAATAGTAAAAACACGCTATATTTTAATTAAAAACAACTTTTTTCATCGTAATATCTTATGTGGATAAATTATAATAATGAATGGTTTTAAAGTATAAATAGAATATATTTTTACCATTTAATATAATGAATGTCATTAGCATTGATTTTACCTTCAATTCGTAGGTTAAATCAATTCAATCTTTTGCAATGTTTTAAACAAAAACCCGTTTTTATTCGACAACGAGATTAATTTTAATTTAACTTCTGCAACTTCTGTGTATTGAATTTTAAAAAATTGATTCCATAGTTGGAATCAGTGGGTCCAAATTATGTTAATAGGCTACTTTTTATTTTTGGGAATTATGAATAGTAACTACGGTAAATTTTATTTACCATAGTTAAAGGTAAATCAGGTAATTAAGGGTAAATATAATATTATAAAATTACCCTAACACATGCCAAAATTCTATTTTATGGCTATAAGTAAACCCATATCAACTAAGGGTCGGATTAGTTTCATTTTATGGACTTTTGACCATGAAAATAATTTAATTATTATTAAAACCAAAGAAAGTGACAACATGTCACTCTCTTAAATCTTATAAGTATATTAATTTTAATTTAGTGATAAACTTCATGAAACTTTGAACATGAATAGTCTACAGAAATATAATGAAATTATCTACATCATATAAATTTATTTATAATTTTTAGGGATTAAATAATTATCATTAATTATTACACAATAGTGATGCAGAAATTGCTTATCTAGTGAAAAATCAAGAATATAGTTTTTATTAAACAAATAGTGAACTTAAAATGCACAAAACCCTAACCAAACATATTGTCCATGTACATGTAAACCATAAGCATCCAATGGTCGAATATTTGACCATTTTGAGCCTTATAAAAGTGATTATGACACTTATATTATTTTATTTTAAATGATGTTAAAGTTGTCACCTTCATAATTTAATAAATATAACAATTTAAATATTGTGATTTTAAGATTATAAATTCGAGTAAAAGTATTATTGTGAAAGTTAATTGATTTAGATTTATCATAGGATTTTATTTTTAATTTTTAGGCAACAAATAAGTATATGAAATAATTATACAAAAATGTTGTAGTATTAATTTTATTAAGAGATAAACCAAATAAATGGTTTTAAAAATAATAAAATAAATATTATATGAACTGTTTAATGTGCTCCACTAATTTTCTAGATACATATGACATTTTATAAATCTATTAAAGCTTTTAGTTCGAACATATCTTCTGTATTTATTTTATTTAAATTCAAATAAATGAATAGTGTCCAAATTGACACTATTGTTATTTTATAAAAATAACATATTATAAAATAGTTTAAAAATCACAAAAATATTTAAAAATTATAAATTTAAATTTATATGATCTAAAATGTTATTAAGTATCCAATTATAGACAATTCACAACAAATAAGTAATTATTTGTAATAATTTAAAATTTAGAATGTTATTACCACAAATAAAATTAAATTGATTAAATAAGGATAAATCATGTTGATAGTGTTTAAAATAAATTCCTAACATGTCTAAATTCTATTGGTTGATGAGATAACAACCTTATCTTATCTAATATTCGAATATGAGTCATTTTTGGAAGTTTTTAAGTGGGGTTGGATTTATTATAAATTAATATTTTTAAGAATTCCTAAGGTGCCCCTCTCCTCCCTTATAAAAGGGCACCTCGTCCCCCTCCTCCTCACACCAATTTGAGCACTCAAGCTCGGCCAACCCCTGACATTTTATCCTCTCCACTTCCCTAGAATAATCCTAGAGGTCCTGGTATTCTTCAAAGACCAATCTTAGTTTCCTAAGTGGAGGATTCAAAGAGGCGTTCCAAAGAAGAGGTAATATCCATTACCGATATTTCCAATTTCTTTCTTATTCAACTTCTTCTTCTTTAGTTGTTTCATGATAAAGTAATAACATCAGTATTAATTACATACTGATATGTTATTATAAATATGAAACAACTCTAATTAACCTTCTATCCATCCTACGGAAAAAGGAAATCACCGCGCGTGCGTACGTACGGAATACCGTCTCCACGCCGTGGTGTAATCTATTTTCCGCCACCACCTTAATAGGATGAGTATAATGGTTTAATGAGTAACTATATATTACTATTATAAAGTTATATTGATACTGAAATAATATGTATACACTTTAACACAATTCCACGACCATGGGAACGATATCATCGCTCGTGCGTACGTACGGACTACCGTCTCCATGATGCGATGAGATTCATTCTCCACATTAACCATTCATGAATGATTATAAAGAATATATAATAAGTACTAATGAAATATATTACATAATAATGATACTGGATTTATGTATATTTATATGTATGTCATGTACTTAATTCCATTCAATTCAATAAGGAAACGAAAACAGTGTTCACGCGTACGTATGGACTACCGTCTCCATGAACGGTGTATTTCATTCCATTATCAATATATTATATATATATATATGTATATTCTGAATATATATTATATATAAATCATGTTTTACATTCTGGATATAATTATTCATGATCCAAGTAATCATATTAATAATTACAAGTTAAAAACACGAACGACAAATAAGACGATTTTACCTAAAATGCTACTTTAACATGAATTTACAAAAGAACGGGTAATATAAAGCCATAAGAGAACCATATATGATATCATAACAATGAATATGATTCTGTAATAAGTCAATAACATTATGTAAATCATTATACAGGAGGTTCGGACACGTACAAAGCAAGTCGGACCCAAGGTAAGGGATAAATTTTCAATCTCATTTTTATCCGAGATTACTTATACATAAGTATTTACTGGGGTTACGTTTAACATCCATGACCATGTTTTCTAAAAATGTTTTTTATAAAGTGTTAACCATTCTCCCATGAATGTTTAAAGTCATTTTTACCCTTTATTTACTTTTTACCACATTGTATGAATGGAATCTTTCCTTTGGTTACCATATAAAGTAATTTTTTACTTTTCCGACAAAAGTATGAGGAGAATGTTATTTTTAACTTATACGGCGTGAACGGATTTTTCCGGTTTCATAATAACTCATTTTCAAGAAGCTTCCTCTACAAGATTGCATGATTATTTTCAACAAAACATTTTAAAATTGAATGAAATTTTGTGGAATGAAAATGATTTTAAAGAAGAAAGGATATTTTCCTCAAGAATTCATTTCAAGTGTTTTTCATAAAAACTATTTTCCATCTAAGATGAAATTATTTTATATGTATGTTTCATGTAAAATGTCTCTATGATTTAAATGGTTTCAATTTTCTTATGATGAAATGATATCAATTGTTTATATATTTTGTTGGCATGATTTTAAGAATCCCATTTTATTACATGGGTTATGAAATGATGTATGATTTATGATTTTGTGGAACACATTAGAATGGTATCCTTATGAGATGGGTGGGACCTATATCTCCCTCCAATGCATTGGGTAATGATTTTATATCTCATTAGATAGACATGGCTGGAACGGTAGGTTATACCGGTTCAGTGAAACAGGACTGGAACATGGGTTACTCGATTCAGAAAGGGACTTTGTCCACTAAGATAGTCTTGGCAATGAGTCTTGACTAACAAGAAATGATTTTCTATGATTATGTGTGTATGCCACAAAGTTTAATATTTTAAGTTATGATTATTGTGATTACATTTCACTACCATGATTTATCCCATGTTATGAAATTATGATCTCTTTTGCAGGTTAAGATTTCCAAAAGTTATGTGCTTGTGTATACGATGTGATTGATATTTATATTGTTTACCCTTACTGAGCATTTGAGCTCACCCTTTTATGTTTTCTTTTCCCCAGGATATAAAGAACGGTTTTTGGTATAAAAAAAAGGAAGATCTTTATGGGAGATATTGAAGATCTTTCACCAGGAATACAAGATTATATTCCGAGTTTCCAAAGATACTAAACTATTACAATACTTGTGTGTATGTTTTTGTTATGTACTAAGTATTCCGCAAAAGTAATGTAATGTCAATGTACGTCAAGATACGGGTCTCTACAGTTAGAAACATCCATCCTCTAATAATCTAACAATATCATAAATTTTCAATACTCCACTGAATGTTGTTCATAAATCCCCTGAGGTACCTGCATCTTATAGCTAAGAGAAACCAAAATGATCTTACATTTCCTTATGAATATGAAATAATGAAGTCAAACTATTGAAGATACTCTACCCGGTTCCTCTTCCTTAGGTTTTTATCCTACTATTTGATGATATAAAAGAGGCATTTATGGTTACTGTACACTAAGAATATATTATAGAAGAGATAATGTCTCTAATAGTATGGAACAAGGACAAAGGATTCAAAATCCAGGTCATGAGTAGGGAATATTTTCTCATGGAGACACAACTGGCATGACACATAATCCACTTTATGATCCCTCTGCATCATCTCCACTCCAATACTGTTGTTTAAAACATTATTATACACTACATAGCTAGCCCTGTATAAGGATGTATCAATACAAGTGTTATTGTCAACATCTTATTGGGATAAATAAAAACCTCTACACCCTAATATGTACTATATAATATGACTTTATTATCCATTAGTGTAGTCATTGATGCTGATAGATGAAAGAATTATTGGATAATATGATAGAATCATCTCACTAAACCCAAAAATCTCCAAATCTTGAACTTGTTTTGGGGACATGTCTAGGAAATTTAATCCTCCAATTTCTCTGGATACATATATACAACTTCCTCAGAAAACACACTCCCTTATAATTTTGATGGTTCTGTGTGTATTAGAAGTTCTTATGAAAGCTGATCCATACTAAAAAAAATATTAGATTCCTTGGATCATTCGCATATATTACAAGATGCATATAAAATAACCAATTTTTTTACAATCAAATATTGATAATAATGAATGATGAAACTAAGAGGATATTTTTTCCTAAAAATTCTATAATTAAATTAATTAAACAAAAAGATTTAATACCTCATTCTTTATATCCTTCTTCATATTATATACTGATCGTCTAAACTATTATTTTGGTAATCCATCATTGTGATTATAGGACCCCAGTGTAGAAGACCTCTAGCAGTGATCAAAACATTCTCATATTATCTTTAAAATTTGTTGATGAATCATCTAGTGAGAGCATGATTGATTTATTTTCTTTAATTTATGGTATTAATAATTTCATGTTTCATTAGTCTCGAATAAATTCTCTGGATCTTCTAATATATGAGTGGATATGATAAGGAAGAGGAAGATTATAGAAATAAATTTATTGTGGGCCACGATTATTGATTTCAACATCTGTTAGAATGAATTTGACTTCCATTTATAGCCCTAGAGTTAGGGTTTTAGTTTAATTCATTGAACAAGTTCCCCTGATAAATTAATAAACCTTTTTTAATACCATTTCAGAAATTAGAATAGTAATATTATATGTATTCCATGGAATTCACTAACTAGGAAAATGATAAATATCATTTCACCAATTTATAGACTAATAATTATCATCAGAAATAATCTTGGTCTACTAGTCCACCTTGAAATTTATTTAATACCTGAATAAATTAACTATTTATTCATTAAATAATGAATGAAATAGATATTATATATCTTTTTGATTTAAAAATTACATTGGGAATAAATATTTATTTAAATTATGTGATAATTAATCCTGAACAAACTTATTCCTTAGTATTGAGAATAATAATTATTCCATTTACAAAATTCAAATAATATATAATTAATATCAATGGAAACATTTATTCTGTAACCATCTAGGATTCTGTCTCATTGAAATTAGGATGGTTTTTCTAAATTCCAAGATTACTATCTAGAAAATGGTCAAGGGATACAATATAAAGATATTAATGATGCAATGTCAACAACCACATATGAGTGCTCACTCTCTAATTAAAACCATTTATCAAAATATCTCATTATGTATGTTACACAACCACGTCATCTATGAATCTCCTTGGCACATCTTTCATTTCCCATATGAAATAGTATTTTCATTACACCCTGTTCACGTAATTTAATATGATAGATTGATTCTAATAAAAGGGATGAAATATCCACTTCCATTAATATATAAGGGAAAAATCCTCACTCCATATGTTCATTAATAAAATGTCATTTGTGACACACCCAACATACACTAATTCCCAAAAATAGATCGTGTTATAGTTCTTCTCAGTAAATATAATTGTGTGATAAATGAAAATCATTAGTAATAATGAAATTGTATCATGATAAATATAAAAACATACAGATAGTAATATTTAATGACACATAAAACATGCAGATTTATTACTAACGGATCTGTTCTCATAATCTATTGTCTTTGAGATTAAAAAGTGATAAATTCAAGAGTTAAAGCCTCATTTAATTAAAATTACTCTCACTAAAATACAAAATAATATATTACCCCTAATAAATTTTATCCAACCAAAGAACTAGGTTTAATAATATCGACATTGAATTTCATGTGTCACATAATAGAGGGGAACTACTATGCACATTTCAATGCGATAGATACTCTAGGATATTATTACATTAACGTAATCCAAAACAATGTAAAATTTATAATTATATGTTTAATCAGTATTCACTTATTCAAATATATATGTAATTTAATGTACATATAGTAGGTTCTAAAACACCATCTCCAACAGATTTCCTCTTAGACTAGATCCAACTTCCAATGACTTTCTATCCACTAAAACTCACATGAAGATCATTTTTTGACTGAGTTAAGAACCTAGTAAAGGGGTATAAATTTTTTTCTTCCTTGGATACTATTCTAATTACAGGTACACTTATTTGAGAATAATCCCAAAATATATGATATTTATGAAATATGTTATGTGTCTGCTAATGTGATGTTCACTCCGTGGTATGATCCAACATTATATTATTATCATAAAACAATATGATAGAGTGTTTAAAATAAAGTTAAACGCCAAACTATTAGATGAAGATTAATATTCAAACAACTTATTTAGATTATTTAGAATTTGTAATAAAATCATAATCTGCTATAGAATCATTGACCATATATATTATTGAGCTCTTCCAGCTCAAAACACTTGAAAAAAGGATGAGAATATATCCAGAGTGTGATTCAAGACAATATTAATCTATTTAGAAACTAGAATATTTATATCTCTAGGTAGCATGTTACGTAGCTCATCCATAGATCAGAAACATATCCGTAGTTCATCTCAAATACATGAGGACAGTGTTGAATTACATCAAACTATTGTCACATATTTCAAATTGATATCTTTATACCAAAAATAGGGTTTAGGTGATATCTAGAATATTATATTATATTACAAACATCACCATCCCAATTTATTATTCATATTGAATCCAGACCATCCTTGTTATTTCCCCTTGAATCTTAGAAAACATTTTCTTGGAAAGATAAATATCACGTGACACTAGAAACAATCACTTATTAAATTATTCCATATTGAATATATTCAGTATCATGTCAATATATATACTTTTACATATACCCACTAGTCTCCTAGATCTTGATCCTGTGAATATATGGTTCTTAACCTATTTCCTTCATAGAGAATCATTTTTTAACCTAGCATTAACAAAATATAAAACTTTTACTCTATATCGAATAAGAATTATTTCATAGACATAAAATATTAAAAATATATAAATAATCCAAATAATCTTCTAAATGAAAAAAGGATTATATTCATTCATTATAAAATCAAATTACCTTGTGGATTTATAAAATAGAATGCTCCATGACCATTATTCTTATATTTATCCATAAATGTAACTTTTCCAATTCTATACCTTATTATAATTATTTTTAGTCACAAAACCTTTAGGTTGTGTCATATAAACATCTCCCCAATGGTTCATTTAAGGAAGGATGTTTTGACATCCATTTTAAAAAAGTAATAATCATGGTAATTTAAAATGGAAATTATAATTCTGAAAGTTTTCAGTATAAGAAATGGTGAGATGGTTTTATCTTAATCTATGAATTGATGTTTTTTAAACCTTGATGAAACTATCCATGTCATATATATACTAACATGTACATACATGTGATGTTTATTCTTGAATAACCATTAAAAGCTAATGTTATTTTATTCTATTAGAGGATCTACATAAATGTAGACTTTGTTTTGGTATATGGAATCCATTTGAAAATTGATCTCTTCATTACACTTAGAAATATCTATGACACTTAATTCTTTCTTATAAATTATTAGAACATTATTGTCAACTAATAACAAGCCTCTATCCTTGGTGACTAGAAAACCATGTCATTCATGTTCTATAACCATCCTCCTACTCCAATGTAATACATGTGTTTCTTTAATATCTTCCTCTATATGGATTTGTAGAATATATTATTATTATTCCAACTCTATTTTATATTATTCCTTGAATTTATCAATGTCTATCTCGTTCCCAGTCTCTCTTTAAGAGTTGTTTTCCATCTCAAGTAATATGCAGTGTATTTCAATAATTTTAATTTTTCTGAGGGTTTCTATTGGTAATACCCTTTTCTTCCTAAAGAAATATCATAGAGGTACACTTTTTTAATCAAGATTAATGTTTTTTACCTAAATAGTCCATAATAATGGATTCAACATTCCACACATGTACTTTAGACAACATTAAACTTCTTAAAAAAATGTTCATATGTAATTTCATTTATCTCTTGAGTTGGAACTCATATTAGTATATGTGCTTCTTTCTATAATGTGTATCCAAAAAGGGTAATGAAAGACTCATATAACTCATCAATGATCTAACCATGATCAGTAGGGTGTGGTTCCTCCTTTACCTTACACTATTCCATTGTGGTGTATATGGAAGAGTGATTTGGGATTCTGTCCCAAACACTTGTAAACAGTCAATAAATAATTGATTAAGATATCATCTACCGTAGTCTGAGCGTAGGTTATTAATTTTATTTCCATGTTGGTTCTAAAATTAATTCTTAAATGTTTAAATATATCAAAAGAATCTAACATACATCTTATTAAGTGTAAATATCCATACCTACTAAAATCATCAGTAAAAGTTATTCAGTATTAGAACCCACCCCTTACTTCAATTAGAAACGTTTTACAAACATCGGTATAAACTAATTCAAGAATATCCTTGGCCCATACACATTTTCTTTTAAATAGGTATTTGGTCATTTTTTCTTGTAAACATGCATGACATATAGAATAATTTTTTTGTTCCAAAGAAACCAAATATCAATCATAGTGTAATTTGATCATGTGATTTTCATTTACATGATCTAATTAGTGATTCCATAGTAGGGTGTGGTATGATTCATGAAAACTAGTTTCATTATCAATTTCAATTAATTGGATTGTGCAATCTAACTCAAAAAACCCATTATTTAAACAATCCTTTCTATAAAACATGATTTATTTATAGAATAATAAAAAAATTCTCCAAAACATTAAAATAAATCCATCTCTATAAAGTATTGATACAAAAATAATGTATCTAGAATCTAAAGGCATGTAATAACAACATTTTAGAAAAAATATTATTCCAATCGAAAATGGGAGTTTGTAGTCTCTAATAACCAAAAAAACAAGTCTATATTCATTTTATACTCATAAATATACCTCCCCTTGGTCAATATTCAACAAACTAATTATTTCTTATGTTTAAATACAATGTCAAAACCATAATCTATATCTAATACCTAATTAATTAAAATGGATAAATTCAACATTATAATGAATTCACTAGAAGCTTCCCCATTCTTATTTTATTGAGTGATTTGATTCTTCTAGTTTGTCATCAATCCGTATGATAAATAGATAACATCTTGTACCCTTGTCTATCCCATGATGTTTCTCATCTTGAAAGGGCATTGAAAAGAATATTTCTACTTAGATATATTATGTAAGGATTTCTTTTTATTCTGCATAAGGAATAAAGTATTTTCATGTTTCATGAGTTTTTAATCTTGGTAACGTAGTTTAAAAATATATAGGAGAGTATTTTTAATTTTTTTCTTATTGAAATTAATAATAAAGCCAGATAATCTCTAATGGAGTGATGATGTAATTAAATTGGTGCCCATTTCATCAGCTTTTTAAAACCTAGATCATCTAAACACTCAATATGGCTAATGAGTTTGACTCTGTGAGGCCCATCTAGTTAACCTTATTAGACTTTTCCTTGAAAAATCACATTGGATATCACAAAACATTATTATATTTCTCTCTACTGATATATTCTAAATTCATGATGGAGTATTCAATAAGAAGACATGTCCTTATGTAAATTCATTAATTCATTTTAAGTGGATTAAAGTATGAAACATTAAATATTGAAAACATATCTTATGTGTTTATCATATAGAAAAAACTCACCATCTCTCACCTCTTTAGTATATTTAATAGACAGTGAGGATTCTACCACATAATATTTCCATCCATGGAACAACACTTCCTATAGTTATCTAAACTCTTCCTATATGCTTCTTCTAGTAAAGTGGTAGTATTTCTTTGAAATTGAAAATCTGGATAATGTGGTTGATAAAATTAAAATTATTATAAAATATAAAATTCTATGATTATTAGTAACTCATTTTATTAAAATTTATATGATACATAAGGAATTTAATTTTATTAAGTCTCCTACTATTTTTCCAACACACAACAACCTCAACATTAGACTCAAAATGTTCTGTTTCTCATAAATTCTATTAGAAAATACCCATATGACCCATCTCATAACCCAATTATGGGATTATTCAATTGCTCAAAATTATTCAGGTAGGTAGGTCTTTTCGACATTGTGATTATAGCTACTTGATCCGTTGAGTGGATTCCCTAATCCGAAAATCATAACCGGGATTTCTTTGAAAGATTCCTCCAAGCCACATCTAATTAATAAAGTGTGAATCCTCTTGATGTAAAATGGTTATTTCAACCTTAAAAGTTCAGAATAATTCAGTTATAAAATAATGTGTCCCAACAAGGGATGGTCAAACACTAGGTTATATGGTTTTCATTCATTTTCAACTAATGGAAGTATTAGACTGGTTTAATATAATGTTGGAATATTTTTTTAATAAGTTCAAAACTTTATTGTTTTATCCTCCACATGTATTGTTAATATAAATTGTATTTTTCATTATGTATTAACCACATTTCGATAAAATATTTACCAATAACCCATTTTTAATTCAATCTTTGTATAAAAGTTCATTTATTTACGTGATTGTGGAATCTCATCTATAAACTAATTCATGCATAAATCAGAAATAAAATAAATAAATAATTGAAATGAACACATTCTTTAGGTCATTAATTATTTATTTAGTAGAAAATAAATCAATATATGAAGATAGTGATATACTCCATGTGCTATTTTTTCATGAGTTATTGCATCCCACCAATCCAACTATGTAAATATCATGTTGGATTCATCTAGGTTCCATCTAGAGCCTCCTCTTCCTCAACTCCATATTGAACTAAACCCATGTTCCTTTAAAAAAAACTATTTATTATATATGTTTTTAACTCATAAATATGTAAGGGGATACAAAGGATTGGTTAAGGGTAATTATATCTGACAACCATGTACACACATGTTTTACCTAATAAAAGAGGGAGGGTGTGACATCCGGGACCTAGAAGCCACCCAATGGATCCCCAAGCCCGGTTGGTCATAAGGTCTTAAGGGAATCTCCCCAAATTTCATACTCATCCAACAAGATTCGAGGGCCATGGTGAGTCTGTGGGGAGACTATTCCCTCATTACGAGAGTATCATAGTGGAAGACAAACATAAAAAATAGCAGAAGATAAATAAATAGCAATCAACTAAATTAAAATAAGAAAGAAATGCATGAATACATATTAATAACCAAAAGTATCTCACATAAAAAATGATGGAGATGATACATGTTTCTAGAAAGCATCAAAATTAGTACATGTAAATTCTATAATACACATGTATCCCAAAAAGAAAAAAATGTAAAAAATATCATATTGCATCACAAGCCTCAATATGGTAATATTATCATCTTCTCTAAATCCACAATCAACATCTTATTCTTGGGATCTTTCCCCAATCCTCAACTACTACCATATAATTTGTTTTGTCCCCCAAGGAGTCTCAAACAAGGTGTGACGTAAAAATTACCTTAGGCAACCACCAAGGGAGTATAATGTTCTATAAAAATTACAAAAGTTCTAACAAGTGTCAACGAAAAAGTAATTTAATTCTGTATTTCCATGGCATACATCTACATACATAAGTAAAACAAAACAACCCTTAAGGATACATTCAACAGAGTCAGCTCTTAAAAAAGAATATATAAGCAAGTAAAAAAATCAGAAAGCCACACCGTACATCTATCCATATCAAGTAATCCATAGACACACTATATAATGATGTTAGGAAAAATCACATATCCACATATTATAGTGAAGTGTATAAAAGATTTGTCGGATCCCGATGTCACGTGCTAGGCAATCCATGAAAAAAATCTAAACCATGAATGGTCGGATCTATGGAGCTCAGTTAAGGCATTCACATTGGGTCCCATGGTAATATCGGTGGAAAATTAGTCTAATCACTGGATGGTGTCCTAGGATCGTGTGTATCGACACGTCCTATGTGATTCTAAGAAAGTTGGATCCATTGGGTAGCAAGGCCCGAGGCACCCCACAAAATCAAGACTCAAGGGGTAGAGTCAACCCAAGGTGTCCACTACCGTCTTACATATCCATAGAGAGCAGTCCATGGAATCATTCAAACCACTCAATTAATCTATTCAATTTAAAAAATTCTAAACCATATGAATATACCCATTCACAAGACAAAGCAGAATCCATGAGTATAACCACTCATGCAATCCAATTACCTATTTAAAAATATTATGGTACTACCCTCCCATATTATCCATTTAAAATTACATTAATCATTTATATTGGTATACAAACCCATATTATCCATTTAACAGGCCACTAATCAATTCATATGGGTATATCCACCCAAATCATCCATTTAACAATAAAAATTAACACAAAATAAGAATGTCATGATCAGATATCACATACAAATGGGGCATTAAATCTCATAAAAAGATATTAAAAACCATTAAGGTATTTATATGCTTCCTCTAACTAGGAAAGAATATGAACAGACCCATTGAGTGGTTCAAACTAGCATAAACATGTTAATTTCTTAAGGTGCACCCCTAATGTGACCTAAAACTGATCAACAGGTGCCAGCAAACATAAAAGGAACCTAAGAACATCCTAAATAGGTTTTCATTAACATAAAAAGAGTAGCTCACTCAAAAATTAGGCCTTACCAAAAACTATGACTACTGGAGAAAATGATGAACACCTGAAAAGCACCAGAAAAGTCAAAAGAAATTATAGAACGCCTACCATGTCTCGGTAGTAGAGATATAGTCCAGTATCAAGTCATAATTAGTCCTACATAAGGAAAGATATTAATAAAGGATGAATAATGGAATATTATGGCATATGATCCTAAAATCAAATAGTCCTGTAATTATTCTAATGAATTAAGAATGGATAAAAATTAATTGAAGGCATACTGTTGTTGATCTGAAGAGACAGACCACATTTGAATTGAAGGTCAAATAGACGATCTGACTCAAATACTATCCTAGGATCTTGAGGAGAACTCCACAGGAGGGGGTTTGTTGTGTGTTGAAGAGAAACCAAAAATGGGTTTAGAAATGTTTTTTAACTTTATATTAATTTTTTAAAAACTCAAACATAAGGATAACATGTTTTGACCACATGGTTTCACAAACCATGTGGTAACCAAGAACAGCTCACTACCTCAAAGGGGAACTTCACCTCATTACTCCGCACGGTCTAGATTACTGTGCTTTAACTGTGCGAAAACAATCTGTAAAAAACCTGTATCTTTTCAGACTCCTCACACGACCAAGCGACCTCTACCACATGGTTTCTCCAATTATGAGGAAGCTACTTCCTCCCCTCATATGGTTCCCTTAACCATGCACAGGCCATGCACAAACCATGAAACTGACCATTTTTAACCCAAAACATTGTTCTAGACTCTTAAAAATCCATGGACACCTCCAAGACACCCATGATCACAAGGGGTACACAAGTAAGGCCATAAAAAGAATTTAAACCTAAATGAAAAAGGTTTTTTACCTCATAAAAAACTGGAGTTCTTACAATCTTTCCCCCTTATAGAAATTTTTACCCAAATTTCACATTGAAGGGTGGTCAAGATTCATCTAAGAACAACTCTAGCCACTGAGAAAGTATGACGGCCTCTCGCTCACATGTCTCACCCTATAAACAATCATGCTACCATGAAACCCATACTAGAGGAACTGACCTTCATCAGAGAAAATTTATTCTCCTATCGTTGATATGTATCAGATGATCCTCAAAGGATGCATCAAATATAAGCTCAACCTCCTCGGGCTAAAAAACATGATATGGTTCCGAATGATAATGGTGCAGATAAGATACGTGGAAGATGTCGTGTATGGATCAATACCTCTTATGTAACTAAAATTTATTAGCAACCAACCCAACTATCTCCATAATCTCGAATATCTCGACATATTGTGGTGAAAACATACATTATCTCATGATCCACATATGTCCCAACCTCGATGAAACATTCAAGGAAACCAGATCCCCAACCTCAAACTCTAGAGGCCATCTATGGTGATTGGCATAGGATATTTTACGAGACTGGGTTGTAGCCATCCTCTTCTGAATCAACTGGACCATCACATAAGTCTGCTTCATGAGAAACAGTCCTAGTAAAGATACCTCACCTACCTCTAACTACCATAGGGGGAGATACATGACCTACCGTATAGAGCGTCGTAAGGTGCCATATGTATAGTCACCAGATAAATATTATTGTAATTAAACATCACCAGGGTAATGTGCCTTTCGGAAGACACCTCGAAATCAAGGACGTATGCTCGCAATGTGTCCTCTATCACATGTATCATACACTCTAACTTGCCATTGGGTTGATAGTGGTATGTTATTCTCAAAATAACCTGTGTACCCATTTCCCTTGGAAAACTCTTCCTAAAACGAGACATAAAGTGTTCATCCCTATCTGAAAAAATAGTGCACAAGAACCCATGAAGATGTAACCCTCTCAGTTATATAACCTTCCAATATCATCACCAATGAAGGTACCCTTGATTGGAAAAAAGTGATCAACCCTCGTAAGCCTATAAACAATAACCCACACAACATTTTTACCTCAAGTCGATCTCGGTAAACCAATCACAAAACCCATCATGACATCATCCCATTTCAACTCTAATATAGGTAGGTTTTTTAAATTCCCAATTGGTTGTGGATGTTATGCTTTCACCTACTAACAGGTGGACAACTTTGTAAAAAAACTAGCTACCTCTCTTGTCGTACTTAGCCACCAATACTGACGACATTTTTCATGGTACATTTTAGTGACACTGGTATGTATTGTGCATGATGAAGCATGAAACTCCTCCATCAACTCCTCATGTATATACACTATAACCCAAAAGTTTCCATGGATATGAAGAATCTCATCATCACCGACCATCCAACCAAGAGGAGGATCCTCACCTGCCACACACTCCCATAGAACGAGGCCTTATGAATCTGATAAGTGCCTCATCCTAACTCTATCATGCAGGGTAGAGGTCACAGATAACGATGATAGACACGTCTGTACCTATCTATCGTGAGCCTCTAGATGAATCTCCATGAATAAATCTATAAGCTTCCACTCACTACTATCCAGTTGCACCACCTATATCTGAGTCCTCATGCTCAGTAAATCGGCCATTGCAATTCCTTTACCAGGTGTATAGGTAATCTCGAATTCAAAGGACATTAGGTACTCCACCCACCTTCACTGCCTCAGATTCAGATCACACTATGTAAATATTTACTTGAGGATTTTATGGTTTGTGTAGACAAATAAATGTTCTCCCAATAAATAGTGTCTCCAGCAGTGTAATTCTTGAACAACTATAGATAACTCAAAATCATTTGTACAATAATTCTTCTAATAATACCTCAGCTTCTGAGACCCATACACCATGACTCGATCCCCCTTCATCAACACTTCCTCTTTCCCAATACTTGAATCATCATGGTACACCATGTAACTCTTGACCCACTGTTGTAGTATCAGAATTGGTGATGATGTCAACCTTCTATTCAGCACCTCAAAGGATATATCAATGGAATCTAACCAAATGAACATCAAAACATTCTTAGTCAAGACCATCAACAACAATGGTAAGCATGAGAAGTGCTGTATGAAATGCTTGTAGTAACCAGCTATCCCAAAGAAAATTAAGATATAAAAAACATTATTGGTATGTTCCTAGTCCCACCTTCTCTATGTATATTGATACTCCTATTTTCGAGATAATGGGACATAGGAAGTGAATGTAATCCATCCAAAAAATGTACTTTGTGAGATTATCATATAATTTATTCTCTCTAGGTGTATTAAAAATGATCTCAATATGGTTTTCAAGTTCTCTTTGATTGTGACAACACAGCATTATATCGTCCATGAAATTCACCACAAAATAATTCATGTAAGGATGGAACACTCATTTCATCGATGCCATGAAACCAGTTGGCACATTCATGAGATAGAATGACATAAAAAGATACTCATATAGACCATACCTACTAGAAAAGTTTGTATGAGGTATGTATATATGGTGAAGACACACCTGATGATGTCATAACCTCAAGTATATTTTTGAGAATACTCTATCTCCTTTAAGCAAACCAAGAATATCATCTATTGATGACAAGGGATATTAATTTTTAACTGTCAACTGGTTTACTTTCTGATATTCTACACATAGAACAAGGGTACCATCAGTCTTTTATATAAAAAGGATTGGTGAAACCCCTGAAGAAGTATTCGATTTGATAAACCTCTTTGACTCAAAATCCTCTAGCTACCTATTGAGATCCTGCAACTCCATCATAGCCATACTATAAAGAGAAATGGATACTGATGAATCTCCTATCACTAGATCGATATAGAACTCCATCTCTCTCTTAGGAGGTAAACCAAGAAATTCATCAAGAAAGACATCCCTAAAGTGCTCAACAACTGGATGGATGTACCTGCGACTCACTCCTTGTTCATCCAAAAAAAACTAGTAATCTAGACAGTTATCCCACCCAACCCATGATGATCTGGTCTAGCTTGGATAACCTTGACATCCCATTCACCCTTTTGGGTAAACACATAACCCTATTTTGATGTAAAAGTCACACTTTGGTGATAGAAGTTATTGTATGCTTGATACACTACTAGCCATTCCATCCTGGGAATTATGTCAAACCCTATCATCTGAAGGATATAAAGATCCCAAATGAAGTGACACCCTCAAACCCCAAGGGGACACTCCATAAACGAGTGCACATCACCCCTTCTGACTCCTAAAGGAGTATCTTCTATCATAACTCCCTCAGAAATAAAAAAAATCTTGAGGATTTTAACCACTGGTGAAGATATGAAACTAGGTGATGCACCTGTATCGAAAAGAACAGATGAAACAGTAGAAGATACTAAGATCATACCTCTCACTGTATAAGTTATAGGATCCTTCTCATGTTGGGTTTGTTGTACTACATTTGCCTTCAGTGTACCACATCCCTATGATTTTTATATAGGAACCAGGTATCTTGCTATCATGGCCATGACCACCACTACCTTTACTTGACTAAACTGCATTGCTCCAGCTCCGAGCCTGATGTGGAGCTGAAGAACCTACTCTTGAACCTAATGTTAGAGATGACCTCCTGCCGCTCATATTTGGAGTGAAGGTCCTGAAAAACATCAACATATGACCCGTCCTGTCGCAAGCTCAGTACTCGACTTGGTTGTGATCACACTGATTTTTCATGTGTCCTCACCTACTACAGTTATGGAAATACACAAAGATGCATGAACCCAAAGCCATGCTAGCACTAGAATCATGGGAGGGATCAAATCAACACTTCCTACCTAAAGTCATAGATCCACTAGGGTGAGAAACACCACCCACCCTTTTTAGTACCCTCAACTCCCTCAGGTTCCACTCTATAATTAGCGCCTGATTCAAAATATCAGTATCATATGTCATATTGTACATGTTGAACTAATATCTGATAGCACGTCTGAGACCTTCCTCAATGTGTCTCAGTTTAAATAGCTAATATTTAAGACACATTAGTGAAGAATATTGCAACTGTGTAAAGCATTTTGAGTATTCCATAGACATCATTGTGCCCAAATCCGAATGCATTAACTCACTAGACTGCTCTGCTCGTAGAGTCACAGGGTAAAAGTAATCCTAGAAGCAGGCATGGAAAGCAGTACAACACATATCATGTAGCCCATCAACCTTGATGAAGACATCTCACCATTGCTACACCACTACACCTAGAATGTAATTCATGAGCTTTACCCACCCCATTGAAGGTATCTCTAGATGCTCAAAAATTGCTAACATGATCTCTAGCCACAACTTTGTGGCATGTGGTTCTCCATGCCTAAACAATATGGGAGGTTGCTACTATTAGAACACTCGTGTGAACTCATCCATAAACATGGGAGGCTAAGGTTCTCAATAGAAGGTATACATATACCAAAATAAGCCTTTTCGGAACTATGCCTCAGCACCTGTGTAAGGAACAACCTCAAGTGCTGCATCTGGCACTAAAGGAGGATCAACTGGCAGCCTGTGGACCACCATCTCCAAGTTATGTTCATAGCCTCCTTCTCATCTTACCTCT
This sequence comes from Viscum album, assembly GCA_963277665.1. Classification (NCBI taxonomy): domain Eukaryota; kingdom Viridiplantae; phylum Streptophyta; class Magnoliopsida; order Santalales; family Viscaceae; genus Viscum; species Viscum album. The sequence continues at coordinate 405,070,837 of OY728128.1, read as the reverse complement.
AAAGGTTTTCATGGTGGAATGTCTCTATAATTCCAAAAACACACCTTAGAAAAGATAAATATCAAGGCATACTGCATAAAGTCATAGGAAGGATCAAAACCCTCCAAGAAACCAATCCAAAAATCCATAGCCAGATCCTAATGCTAGAACTATATGAATAACATACATCATACCAAAAGAAACTATGCATATTTTCCTCTCAAAATCCAGTTCTTGGTCAGGTCTCTATTTTCCATTTCATTAATTTCATTTAATAATAATTTGTTCAAATGATAGAACTCGTGGTCCACCAAATTCTGATTTCTAAGGGTCCATAACACCTCATGAATAAAAAAGTTATTCCCATATAATCCATACATATTAAATTCATTCTTTCACTTTCATTCTATTATTGCAACATTTACCAATCCATAAGGGTTTATACTCCTTTTTTATTTATGGATGATGTCACTCCTTTATCTACTACAACCAAACTAACATAACCGTAGGCACAACTATCACATCAACTATCATAGTAGCATGTAATAACTAATTCATCTTAGATGGAATAGAAAAATTCAGTGCATGTGATTTCTGACTAGTTTTTATATGATGCGTGAGATGGAATACCAGCATCTCATCAGGTTTCAAATAAAATAGAACCAACAATTGAATCAATAGTAATATCATAAATCATGTCTGTCACCCAATGGTGAAATCAATTTAAATGTAATAGTCAAAATCTATAAAAAAAATTGAAATCCATTTGAGGAAATTTGGATTTTCCCTGTATGTAGGGTAGCAACTACCGGGAATAGTTTATTACCAAATTCCATTTTATTATATCCCTATCTAATGTCTCCAAACAGTAAGTAAAACTATAAAAGAGATCTGATACCACTTTGTAACAGCAATAACCCATATTCCACCCAATGGTTCCCCAAGATCGGTTAGTCACAAGGCCAGAAGTGAAACTCCCCAAATTCCAGAGGCTACCAACTAGAAGTGAGATCCTATGAGAGTCAGTGGCGAGATTATACCCTCATTTCAAGAGTATCACAACAGAAGTAAAACATAAAAAATAGCTTAAGCAAAATAAAAAACAGTCAACTGAAGTAAACTGGGAATGTAAGATAGGAATAAATATCAATAACCAGAAGTGTCTCACATACAAAATGATGTAGATGATACATGTATCTAGAAAGAATCCAATGTTTTACATCTAAATAAAATACAGTACAAGTATCCCAAAAATAAAAAAATACCAAAAATTGCTTGTAGCATCGAAAGCCTTAGCTTGGTACTATGCTCCCCTGCTCCAAAGCCACATCCAACAACCTGTACTAGGGATCATACCCCTATCAAAACCTACAGCCATATAATATATTTGGGTATGTGTGGTGGACCAAATAAAGTGTGATATAAACATCATTGTAGGAAATCACCCAGGGTCTATAGAGTTCTAACAACAATATTCAAGTGCTAGAATGTGTAAATAAAGTAGTAATGTAAGTGTGTATTCACATGGCATAAGTCTACTTCCATATGTAAAACCAAAAAACCCTTAAGTCTACCTACAACAGAGTTACCTCCAAACAAGGAATATATAAGCAAGTACAAAAGTCACATGGCCACATCCTAGATACATCCATATCAAGTAATCCACAATCATGCTATATAGATAATTTAGGAAAAAATCCATGGCCACACAATATAGTGAACTGTAGACTACAAGGTCGAGATCCATGGTTTCATGTACAAGTGCATCCATGAAATAAATCTAGACCCAGAAAGTCCCTATCCAAGGAGCTCTTCCAATACATACACACAATGTCCCATGGGCATCCTAGTGAAAATTCAGTATATTCACTTGTTATAGTCCTAGGAGCATGTGTACCAACTTGTCCTATGTGATTCCAAGAAAGAAGGATCTATGAGGTAGCAAGGCTCAAGGCATCCCATAGAATCATGACTCAAGGGGTAGAGTCAACTCAAGGCACCCACTACCACATTCCAGATCCATAGAGAGAAGTTCATGGAATCTATCAAACCATTAAATTAATACATTTGATTTAAACATTTCAAAACCATTTTAATATACCTATTTACATAACCAACCACAAGCCATGATTGTACCCACTCATGCAATCCAATTTACCATTTACAAATCATATGGGCATACCATAACTTTATATCATTTTAACATGTCATTAAACATTTATATATGTATACAAACCTATATTATCCATTTAACATGCCATTAGTCAATTAATATAGTTATACCCACCCATATCATCCATTTAACAATACTGGTTAACACAAGATAAGCATGAAATAACCAGATATCACTAAATGAAGAGGAAATAAATCTCCTAAAAGGTTAATAAATATAATTAAGGAATTTATGGGATTTAATTAACTTATAAAACACAAGAGCACACCCCTTGGGTCATTTAAACCAACATAAAATTGTTAATTCCATAATTATCACCCATCTAGTGACCTCGAAGCGAGCAATATGTGACAACACACATAAACAGAACCTAAGGGAATCCTTACTAGGTCTGAATAAGCCTACCAAGAGTATCTCACTAAAAATTGGGGCCTCACCAGAATGTCTGATGGCCAGTGAAATGGCCCAGCTCCCAATAATCCCCATAAAAGTCAAAAGAAAGTATAAATCACCTACCTCTACTCGGTAGTAGAGAGAGCATCCAATATCAAGTCCTGATTAGTCCATGTTTAGGAGAGATCTGAATAACGGATAAAGAATAGAATATTAGGTAATATGAGACAAAAATAAAATAGCACAAACATTTTTTTAATGAATCAAGAACATCTAAAAAATAATTTAGGTCATACAGTTGCGGATCTGATGAGATAAACTACGCTCAAATCAGAGGTTAGACGGATAATCTGGCTCAAAGCCTACCATTGGTGCCTAAGGAGAGCTCCATGGAATGAGGTTTGTGGTGCATTGAATAGAAAAAAAAAATTGTTTTAGAATGGATTTTTGAATTTAAATTAAAATTAAAAAAACTCACATAGCTTTCTCGCACATTTTACCCGCATGGTTTCCCAAAACATGCAGTATCCATGCGCAGCTCACTACCTCCAAGAGGCACTTTGCACAATTACTCCACATGGTCTAGAAAACAATGTGTTAACCATTTGAAAACATTCTGTAAAAACCCTAAATCTTTTTAGATATATCACATGGTCATACAGTCTCTACCACATGGATTCTTGAACCTTTCAGAAGCTACTTCCACCCCTCTCATGGTTACCGTAACTGTGCACAGGCCATGCGCAAACATGTTCCAGGCCATTTTCAGCCCAAAATGTTGTTTTAGCCTCTGAATAATCCCTGGACACCTCGAAAACACCAGTGATCACAAGGGGTACATAATTAGGGCCATAAAAATCATTTAAACTAAAAATAAAAGGATATGTACCTCATATGAAAACCTGAGTTCTTATAGAGGGATGACTCACCAGACATCATATTTGATTTAATAAAATTAATCAAAACCCATATAATAAAATTAAATTAATTTAAACCAACATATACATATTTATGGTCAAGATCATGGCCAGTTACACCCATTCAATGATTACGAATTTAATGAAACTAGCTAGCAGTCAATTAAATTCCTTCATCAATAAGACAAAAACTCTCTTGAAATAACCTAATTATTTTTCTTGTTAATCATTTAATTCATTTTATCTTATTTAATTTAATAATCATGAAATTATCATCTAATATGACATTAAATAATAAAATTAAGTTATTTTATTTAAAACTCAATAAAATCATACACAATTTTTTATTTGGAAGAAACCTGGGGAATACCTGTGCAAACTATCCAATATGGTTTTAAATATAAAAAATTAACTCAAATGATATATTATGTACATGGAATGTGTCCTAATTTAAATGTTTGTAATTATAATTTAACGTTAGATGAAACCCCAGGAAATTACATAGATTATAAATCTAATGAATTGAGTATTTAGTATATAGTTGTTGGCACTGAAATTCATCCCGCTTAGGGAGAAAACTCATCGACACTACAGAGTGAATCGGAACTCAAAAGGGCCATAAATCCCTCCAAAACCATCCCCAAGGGCTACTTCACAAATACCTCCACAAGGTTGGCCCACCACCATGAATATGGCCACCACGAATGTCTCTACGATGTCATGAACCCTCTGTGAGGCTGACACATTCTGATGGAGTGCGTCCTCTTTGCAACTTCATCAATCTCTGCAGCCTGTTTCGCAAAGATAACCTTGTAAATCCTCCCTATGGAGTCATGAATGCTATGTGAGGATGATGCATTCCGACATATCACCTCCTATTTGCAGTGTCACTCTTCTCCACAGCGAGTTCTACGACCCTCAATGACCTTTGTTGCCTATAAATAGAGGGTTCACCCCCTATCAAACCACTATTACTTCATCCTTTCATCTTTAATGCTTTCATTTTTCCAAGAACTTCACTGAACCAATAGATGTATCAACAAAAGGTACATATATTCTACAAACCATGCCTCGTGTTCTTCACATTCTCCACCTATGGTGGGGATTCACTTTATGAAGCCTTATGACCTTCAAAAATGAGGAATCCCCTTTTGGTTGATTGAGATTTTGTGAAGGGCATATCCTTCTTGAAGTAATCTCTAATCAAAGTGGGATTTTCTAAAGTGAAGCTCTTCTCCATCGAAGGCTTCCCTTGGTGAATACCTTCCTTTCACAAATATGCATCCCTTTGAAAATACCCTTCCCTTCATGAAGACACTACCCTTTGTGAAGACCCTTCCCTTCGTGAAGGCACTATGCTTCGTGAAGACTCTTCCCTTGACGAATATCCTTCCATTCACAAAGGCCCTTTACTTTGTTAGTATCCTTTTCTTTTCTAAATCCATTCTCTTCGCAATGAACCTCTTTCCAAGTCCTCCTACATTGCACACCCCTCTCCCATACTACCCTTCATAATTATACGAAGTTACTTCAAGGTCCCTAGAGTGTTGCCTCATGTTTCAATTCTTTGAATCATTGTTCTTCCCATAGGCACGCTAAAGGATGTTGCTTCTTCTCATATCAAAACTAACATGTTCTACTAAATGGATCAATCCACAACCCCATCTTCAAACATAATTTTTGATGCCACCCCTTCACCTTTGGGTTAATGTGCACTAGTTATGTGTAGGATCGAAATAATGATGTAGATGCTCAATATACAAGAGGGGGTGAATTGTACATTTTAAAAATTATTTTGGAACCTATAAATTTTGTTATGAATAACTAAGTATTCATTTAACAAAGATAAAATAAGAAAATTCACAACACCTATAACACCAATTGGAGAATTGGAACAACGTATGAAGTTATAGACTTCTAGTTCTATACACTTTCTTAAATATGGAAAGTGATTTCAAAAAATCAGTTCCTAAAATATGTTTCTAAAAAGATGGATCCGGAAATTTGATTCCAGAAAACTGAAACATAATGAAAGTTTACAATATCAGATTATACCTTAGATCATATAGAATCTAAATGAATCATAGTAAAGTGTATGGAAATAATATAAGGTTATATTATCCTTATAATACAAAACGCAACGGAAAATATTGTAACAAAAACAAGTAACAAGATATGAATCTTTTAACCCAAAGAGAAGTGTATCCAACAACCTTGGATAAAGGTCCCTTGATTTATATATTGAAGAAAGTATGTCTTACCCACATCCAGGTAAGCACTCGATATGATGATCGGAGTCGTTGTCTTGCTATCCCCGCAATCCCCCAACATCAAGGTAGTTGGAACCTCTGTCTTCCTTAGCAAGGAAGCCCTCAACTTCACGGTGTTGGAACCTCTCTCTTCCTATCCCAGAAATCCCCCCAATGTAGTCACCAATATTCGGAGTCACACGAAGCAATTCTGCACTAGGAAAAGTTTTAACAAGCTGTTGAAACATTCTGCACGAATCGTGAAAGCTGATAACAGTCTATCTCTCTAGAAACCGCTTCAATAGCATGTAAGCACCGATGATAAAGTTTTGTGTCAATGTTGTTTGCTTCTTTTCAAATGAGCTTCTATTTATAGGCGAAGCACCAATGGTCGATCACTCCTCCAATGATTATATTTTTCTTAAATTTCGGAGGGACCTGTATATGTGTCACTCAACCAATGGTTTGTTAGAAACAAAATGTATGACATCATTTTATAAAAAAACATGTGTAACTGAAAGAACAACATCATTTTATAATGAAACGAGTGTAAGCATAAGGAAAACTGAAATTTGGAGTGTAAGAAAATAAAAATTAGGAGTATATAATAGAAGGATATTCAGATTCTGTTTTGTAGGAATTCAGAACCTGAATTCTGTAGAAATCCAGAGTCTGAATTTCAAGGAAATTTGGAGTCTGGTTTCATTCAGAATTTGGAACCAGAACATTCAACGTTTGGAGTTAGAGTTCATGATAATTTGGGTTTAGAACTCATAAGAGTTCTGAGTCTGCATTCAATGATCTCAGAGTTAGAACTTTGATAAGTACGTAATTAGAATTCCAAGACAAACTATGTGAGAGTTCATATCCATAATTTGGAATGGAACTTTAGTAGATTTTATATCCATAATTTGGAATGGAACTTCATGAGAGTTCGTATCCAAAATTCGGAGTGGAATTTCATTACAGTTCACATCCAGAATTCTAAGTGGAACTTCAATACAGTTCACATCTAGAATTCAGAGTGGAACTTCATTACAATTCACATTTATAATTCGGAGTGGATCTTCATTATAGTTCGCATCAAAAATTCAGATCCAAAAATAGAATGATTCATATCTAAATATTATAGGATTCCAAGATTATAAATTTGAATCCGAATTTTACAATTAGTTAAAATATAAAAATGAAAATATGGTAAGGATAAATTTACTTATACAAGGAAATTTTCCTTATAAAAGCAAAGCATAGAATAAAAATATTTACTTAAAGATAAGGTGTTTGTGATTTTCAAAACAAGATGGAATTGAATAGTTACAAGGAAAACCATATTGACTAAACAATCTCTCCCTTTTTGGAAAGCATAAACATCCTTACGAAAAAGAATATAAGTACTTGGAATAAATTTCTAGACATTGAAAATAAATCTTATCTCTATTTTTTATGGATAATGATGAATATTACTAACTCCCCCTTAGGCTTTGAAACTCTAATGATCATATTCTAGATTTTTGGAATGGAGATTTTATTTGAATGAAGAAATCTTAATGAGAACTCTTCCTTACTTAAGGATAGTTCTTCTTAGTTTAGAAATTTTCCTTCTCCCCCTTAGGAGTATTTATTTTTCCTTCTCCCACTTTGTGATTTTCAAAATGATTTTTGGGAATGAAAAAAAAATAAAGTACCTAAAACATTAGTACATAATAACACCAGATACAAAGAACTTGAGATTTCATTAAAGTTGGAAAAAAATTTACAAGGAAAATAAAATGCAACAAAAGATCGGATTGAGTTAATTTGTCTTCATTATCCTTTGGAATTAACTTCTTGAATAGAGTTTTCAGCTTCTTCAGATCTTTCTGATCCTCCTCAGCTTGCTTCTCCAAAGCTGTGATTCTTTCTTGTTGATCTTTCAAGATTTATGCCTGAGCCTTCATGGCTTCTTCATGTACCTTCACTAACTCATCTTGCTTTACAAGCTTTTCATGGAGCTCAATCCGGAGATCTCTATCCCTTTTAAAATTCTGAACAAGAGAATTAACCTTATGATTCAAGTACATCACTTGATGATTCTGATAATTTTTCTCAAAAATTATCTTGTCATGAAGATTCATTATCTTTTCATCCTAAGTATCAAAATCATATTTTACCTCATTCTGGATATTTCCAAATTCCGCCAACTCATCATCCACCTTATTTGACCAATGAGTGATTTTGCTGCAAGATTTTCTATGGAAATCATAATTGATAACAAAATTTCTCTGGTCAGCCTCTATCTTCACACACTTATCCATCAGCATGGATCATGATTCTTATTTCTGATTTAGACTATGTTGAAGAATTTGACACCTTGAGTCTATTGTGGAAAAAATCGGAATGGTGTCCACCAACGTTTTCAAAGACTCGACAACAAAATCATGACCATTTGCTGACGATTCGGAATCAGAAAATTTACTTGTAGATTCCCATTCTTCAATCTGCACAATCATTCTTCTAGAAGAACCACCAACCTCCTTCTTCCTAATGATATATTTTGTTGGCATATCAATGAGCACTTTCTTCCCCTTATCAATTTTTGGAATGGGTTGATCATCTCAAGATTATTCCCCACTATCTGATAATTGAACAATCTTGTCTTCATCTATATTATCCTTCTATGCTCCTTATTCAAGAAAATTATTCTCAAGCGATTCTTCTTCAGACAATTCATTTTAATTTTCTTCTTCCTCGAAATCATCTCTTCTACAATTTTTCTCAACTCCCTTTCCCAGAGTGATAGAATTTGAGGTGTTGGCCTCAAAAGTTCGTAGTGTTAGTTTTTCTTTAAGGCTTACCTTCTCTTAATAATCTTCCACTTGTTTAATCAGGTCATCAAGATCACCACTTCCTTCTTCTACTTCCTCTTCTTCTTCTAATTCCTCAACAATTTCATTCACTTCTTCTTTAGAAGATACATTCTCTACTTCTTCAACAAATTCCTTCCCTTTAGATTTTTCTGAAGAAAAATACTTCTTCCCAGGAGTCTCTGGTAATGGTTGAACATCAATGAATTCCAGAACCGAAATATTCTCTGATGCTACTTTTGTATACCTCAAAAAATATTATACAACTTCAGCTTCATACATCCTCTTCTTCATCTTTTTCTCTTTTTCTTGATTTTCTAACTCAACCGCAACTTTTTATCTTAAGGACTTAGCCTTAGCCGGGTCCAATCCGATCTATGGATCCCCTTACTTCCTCTTATCCATATCTTATCTACATTTAGTAGACACCTCATCTGAATAGGTTTTTTGTTTTTTGGCTTGGGAGGTGCGGATTTGCTTTCCTTAGCTTTGGGATTCTTGACATCAACCACTACTTCTTTCAATTTCCTCTTCTTAGAAACCTTCTTCACTGGTTCACTCTTCTCTATAATTTCTGAATTAACTTAAGCCTCTTCCGCTAGAAAATTGTAAAACTCTCATGTTTTCTATGAATTAGCCATATTCATCATTTTCAAGGTATCACCACTAACAAGCATAACCTTGCAATTCTGAGGCTTAGACGTACAGGAAACCTTGAAAGAATCCACACACCGGACTATCATCTTTGATAGTAAGGTATGATACATGATGATTTGAGATCTCAAATTTCCTTCCTTAATACTATTTATCATCAAAAGAATATGCCTTATTAGATTGATTTTTTCTTAGATTCACCATGTAGTCTAGGAAATATATATCACTTTTCTTCAAATTATCATTTTCACCCTTTCATGGAACCATGAAGCCTTGTAACCATAACTGAAGAATGCGATTATTAGAGTAAAGATGAGCAATCTTAGCTGTCCTTAGATCATAAAGCCCAAGATACTCCAAGTCCTTCACCTTAACAAAACATCCCTGAACATCCGGAAGCTTATGTGAGCAGAAATCATCTTCTCCATCATATTCCAGCCCTACCATGCTTACTGCCTTCGTGTAAGTAATTTTTTATGTCTTCCAATAAGACTAAAAAGAAAACTTTTCTCATCCCTCTTCCTCAATGAAGCTTATTGTTTCATAAAATTATACAAGTAACTCTGTATAGACTACATCATGATCACCAGGCTTAGATACACAAAAATCATCCCAACCATTCAACTTGATATTCTTAGATATGATGGAATCGTACTTGTAAAAGTTCTGATGGACCAACCATTCTCTGTACACATGTCATATTGAAATTGGATTTTTGGTAGACATATCTTGGGATGTTGCTTCTACAGACATTCGTAATGGCCTTTAAGAATAGAGGCAGAGCTTCAAGATGTGAGAGCTTGGAGATTGATGTGGGACAACCATCGGGGTCCTCTTTATATAGGCGATAGAAGTGACCATTGAACTTCCAACAACAATCTAATGGTTGAAAACTTCTCTGGTCTGATCTGACGGTTGAAATCATACTTGCGTGAAAAACTTGAATCCAATCTTTTGAGATTTTTTAAAGAAAATTCAGATTTAAGAGAAAATGAATCCGAGAAATTTTATAAGGAAAAAAACTACCAGTAACTAAAAACGATTACGAAAACTCAAGTAAAGATGTCATACCTTTCAGATTAGCTTGGAAGATTATTCGTAATAGGTGATATTCTTCTTGAAGAAAATTTGACTTCGAAAAACTCACAATGAAAAACTTATTATGAAAAACATATTAAAAAACTCATTACCAAAAACTCATTACGAAAAACATAATGAAAAACGATGAGTACAGAAATTCCCATTATGAAAATTCTCCTTACGAAAATTCTCATTATGAAAATTTCATTACAAAAACTCTCATTATGAAAATTTATTACGAAAATTTTATTATGAAAATTTCATTACGAAATTTCCAGTACGAAAATTTCATTACAAAAGTTCCAGTATGAAAATATCATTACGAAAGTTCCTGTATGAAAATTTAAATTATGAAATTTCTATTATGAAAATTTCAATATGAAAATTCCAGTACGAAAATTTCAAGTATGTAAATTTCCATTACGAAAATTTCAAGTATGAAAATTTCCTTTATGATTTTTTTTTTAAAAAAAATTCATTACAAATTTTTTTCAAAAAGATCATTATAAAACATTTTGGTTGTGAAAGTTTAAAAAACTGACTACAAAAATATTGATTATACTAAAAATAAAATGTACTCCCCCTATGTAAATGATTTTATTACTGTAAGGAGAATGGTTTAACAAGAAGTTAATGAAGAAAGATTACATTATGGTTATCATTGCTAACTTCTGTTTAATGTATTAAAATCTATAAGAAGGTAAAGATTTTGTGAAAATATCAGCAAGTTGATCTTGCATCCCGATAAACTGAAGAATGATATCTCCTTTAAGTGTGTGATCTCTTAGAAAGTGATGCCTAATATCAATGTGCTTCACACGGGAGTGATGTGAAGGGTTTTTACGAAGGGCGATGGCACTTTTGTTATCACACAAAATTTGAGTCTTAGAAAAACTCAATCCATAGTCTCTAAGTGTGTGTTCCATTCACAATACTTGAGCACAACAACTTCCTGCAGCTACATATTCAGCTTCAGTAGTGGAAAGTTTTACTGAGTGTTGCTTCTTGAATGACCTGAAACTAACAAATCTCCTAGGAAATGACAAGTTCAAGATGTACTTTTTCTATCTATTCTACAACCACCAAAGTCATCATCTGAAATACTTTTTAAGATAAAATCATTTCCATAAGTATAAAATAGTCCTAGATCCCTGGTTCCCTTTAAGTAGTGAAAGATTCTTTTCAATGCCTTTAAATGTGATTCCTTAGGCTTGGATTGATATCTGGCCCATAAGCATACTGAAAACATTAAGTCTGGATGACTAGCTGTCAAGTATAGTAGGCTTACTATCATACCTATGAGATATGTTTGATCTACGAGTTTCCCAGCATCATCATGATCAAGTGTGTTTGAGGTACCAATGAGAGTATTAATACTAATAGTGTTTTCATATCCATTGTTTTTAAGAAGATATTTAATATACTTATGTTGAAATATATATGTTCTTTCTAGTTTTTGAGAAATTTGAAAACGTAGATAAAATGTTAACTCACCCATCATACTCATTTCAAACTCATATTTCATTAGATTTTCAAATGAAACATTTAATGATTGCTGAATTGAACAAAATATAATTTCGTCAACATAAATATGAACAATCAAAACATTTTTCTTATATTTATTTATAAAAAGAGTTGGATCCGCATTTCCCTTAACATAGATATTTTGAATAAAAAATCTTGTAAGTCTATCCTACCAAGCATGTGGGGTTTGTTTAAGGCCAAACGAAGATTTGGTAAGTCTAAAAACACGATCAGGATGTTTTGTGAATTCTAAGCTAGGAGGTTGTTCAACAAAAACTTCTTCTTGAACATAACCGTTAAGAAAAGCACATTTCACGTCCATTTGAAAATTTTTGAAATTGAAGAATGCCGCAAAGGCATCTAAGATACGATTAGATTCATGTCTAGCTACTGGATCATAGGTTTTTTCATAGTATATTCCCTCTTGCAGATTATAGCCTTTAGCAACTAGTGTATCTTTATTTCTAACAATGACTCCATTTTCATTACACTTATTTCTGAAGACCCATTTTACTCCAATAATAGAATTTTCCTTAGGTCTTTTAACCATGGTCCAGAAATTATTTCTATTGAATTCATTTCGTTCATCTTGCATGGATTTTATCCAATCATCATCACCTAAAGCTTCATAAGTGATTTTTAGTTCTAATTGGGAATGAAATGCTAGATGTTATACTTGTAACACACGAGACTTTTATGTTATATAAATCATCAGAGGAATCTTTTTCTACACAACACTTTCTTGGCTTGCTTTACACGCAATCGCGACCTTCTTCGATAGCTTGCGTCGTACGCAATACCGAGTTTCACTAAACAACAATATGCTATTAAAATATTATTAAAACTAGCCGTTATGAATAGTAATAACCACTTTTTAAAATTTAATAAATTTTATTTTTCAAAATCGACTTCATTTTTGGATTCGGAATACCGAAATTAGCCTAGGGTGAAATTTTGGTATTTTTCTGAAAACTTTCAATTTTTGATGAATAGTGAAACCACTAAGTGGTAGGTTAAAAACTGAATTTTGCATAAAACTTAATTTTACCATTTCTGTGAATGGAATTTCGAAAATCCGAGAGACACGGTTAATATCAAGGACTAAAATGTGGTTCAATGAGATGAAAATAATTTTTTGGTGAATAGTAACTTTTTATTTTTTTACCGCGTTTAATAGTAAATAGGGTAACTAAGGGTAAATATGATATTAATATTACCCTAACACATGTCCTAATTCTATTGGACAAGTGTAATTCGACCAAAAACAAACTTAGGAATAAAATATGACCATTTAGGCCCACTTGGATTAGATTAGGACATTTATTATTAATTTATTTAAAGAAGGGTTAAAATAGTTAAAATCAAAGTTTAATAAGTAAATAATTTTTAATATGGGGTTATACATAAGATAAATTCGATTGTAAATATTCATTAGAAAGATAAAAAGATTTCCCACATGATGGTATTTTATTTGTAATTTTTAGAAATCATATAATTTAATTTATTTATGACACAAAGATGATGCAGTAATTATCTTATTAATGAAATATTGACATAATTGATAATATAAATACCAAAATAAATGTAATTTAAGACTTTATATGAATTCCACTAATTTTATAGGTTACTATGGTATATTATTGTTGATTTAATCAACTTGGTTCGAACATATAATTCTTTTATGACTTTCACAAAAATCATATATCAAATAGTGTCAAAATTGACACAAAATAGTTTTTAAATCAAATATTATATTATTAATTGTTATTTTATTCCTAAAAATCAATGGTTCGGCCAAATTACTTAGATAAGTATATATATATTAATAATAAACAATTTGGGGTTCTTTTGGCATGTTATAGTAAGTGTATTAACCATATAGTGAAAGAAAACAAAAATACATGGTAAAAGTTAAATTATTTAACTTCGAGTTAAATCTAATTGATAAGGATAAAATAATACCCTAAACTTGTCTAAATCATATTGGTTGATAGTATTTCTACCCTTCCCCACCTTATCTTCGAAATAAGACCCTTTGGAACCATTATAAACCGATTTTGACATTAATATAAAATAATATTTTGAGATATCCCTAAGGTGCCCCTCTCCTCCCTTATAAAAGGGAACCTCCTCCCCCTCCTCCTCACACAACATTGAGCACTAAAGCTCGGCCAACCCATGCCATTTTCTCCTCTCCACTTCCCTAGAATAATCCTAGAGGTCCTGGTCCTTTTCAAAGACCAATTTTAGTTCCCTCAGTGGAGGATTCAAAGAGGCGTTCCAAAGAAGAGGTAATATCCATTACTGATCTTTTCAATTTCATTCTTCTTCATCTTCTTCTTCTTTAGTTGTTTCATGATAAAGTAATAACATAAGTATTACATACATACTGATATGTTATTATAAATATGAAACAACCCTAATTATCCTTCTATCCATCCTACGGAAAAATGAAATCACCGCGCGTGCGTACGTACGGAATACCGTCTCCACGCCGTGGTGTAATCTATTTTTCCACCATAACTTTAAAAGGATGGGTATAATGGTGTAATGAGTAACTATTTATGATTATTATAAATTAATATTGATACTGAAATAATATATATATACTCCAATACAGTTCCAAGATCATAGGAACGATATCATCACTCGTGTGTACGTACGGAATACCGTATCCACGATGTGATGTGACTCATTCTACATGATCATCATTACATAGTAATTATATAAATGAATTGAATGAATAAATATTATATATGTTACACTAATACCATTCTGGATATAAGGTATCTATAACCTTAAAAGAAGAATAAGAATGTATTCGGCAAAACACGCATGAGAACAAAAGGCAATAAAGACCCGAGTAACAAGTAACAATGAAATATTACTAACAAGAAGCTAAGAATATGAACATATATGATATCATATAAATATGTATGATTCTGGAATAAGTCAATAACATTATATAAACCATTATACAGGATCTTCGGACACGTACAAAGCAAATCGGACCTATGGTAAGGGAAATATCACAATCTCATTTTTATCCGAGATTGTTTATACTTTGGTATTTACTGGGGTTTATTTTATCATCCACATCCATGTTCCCTCAATATGTAATATTGTTTCCATCCACTTAAAATATTTTAAATCCAATTTTACCCTTCGGTGAGTTTTTAGTAAAGAATATGAAAGGAATATTTTGTCATTTTTTTCGTACGAGGTACTTTTTTTGACTTTTCTGACAAAAGTACGAAGAATGTTTTTTTAACTTATACGGCATGAATGGATTTTTAAAACCTTATTTCCAAGAAGCTTCCTTTACAAGTTTTCAAGTTTATTTTTACTCAACTTCTTTTATTTTAAATTTGTATGACATGTTATGAAAGGAAAAATGTTTTTGAAGTAGAAAGGATATTCTCCTCAAGAATGGAGTTCAAGTGTTTTATCAAAATTATTTTACATCTAAGATAATAAAGGGATCTATTTTTATCCCTATTATTACATTGATTTGATCATGTTGTGATGGAATTATTTTTATGATTTCCTTTATCTTATATGAATTGATTTATGATGTCATGATGTTTCAAGAATCCCATTTTTGTTACATGTGTTATGTGATGATGTATGTTTTATGATTATGTGGCACACATAAGAAAGGATTCATTATAAGATGGGTGGGACCTATATCTCCCTCCAATGCATTGGGTAAAGATTTTATATCTCATGAGATAGACATGGCTGGAACGGAAGGTTATTTCGGTTCAGTGATACAGGACTGAAACGAGGAGTGAACTCGGTTCAGAAAGGGACTTTGTCCACTAAGATAGTCTTGGCAATGAGTCATGACTAACAAGAAATGATTTTCCATGATTATGTGTGCATGCCACAGAGTTTCAAGTTTTATGTTATGATTATGGGGATCTCATTTTCACTTCTATGATTTATTCCATGTTCAGATATTATGACCTCTTTTGCAGGTTTTGATTTTCAAAAAGATATGATATGATTTTTATTTCCTTTATTTTCCCTTGCTGAGCATTTGAGCTCACCCTTTTATGTTTTCTTTTCCCCAGGTCAGGAAGATGGATATTAAGTAGAATATGCTAAAAGGGACCCTATATATGATGAAATAAATGGGAGACATTGTAGAAGATTTATGAACCAGTTGTTTATGTTTCCCAGTTTTTAAAGACACTATACCTATACGGTCCTTTGTGGTTTTGTCATATGTTGTAATAAGTGTGCTTCAATTTTGAAGTATTAACAATGTATGTAAAGTATGGGTCGTTATAGTTGGTATTCGAGGAAAGGTATAGTCAACCTTTGGAAACTAGGATGTGAAAGCCTTAGTAAGAACCCTAAGGATAAGTATAATCATAGAACACAATCTTAGTGTTTTAGAAATGGCCATGAATACCCTAGGATAAAACCTTATGTGTGAAATTTTATTCTTGAATTATGTGGATTTCCTATTATTATTAGTGTTTCTCACACTATTCTTCTTGGTTTTTAGTCAATGGCTGGAACCCGAAGGAACAGTGTTAATGCGGAATGCGATAGGCAATGCAATGATTGCCCCCCTGAGCAACCAAACGATATGGGAGCTGGAATGCAAAATCTTTTAGCCATGATCACACAACTTTCTCAAGCTATGAATCATGTAGGACTTCCAAACGTGCAAAGGAAAGAGAAAAATTCTGTTGAATCCTTCATGAGGAAGCGTCCACCTTCATTCAGTGGGTCTACTGATCCATTAGTTGCTGAACAATGGATTAGTACTACTGAAAAGATATTTTCAGTTCTTCAATGTTCGGAACATGATAAAGTCATCATAGCAGTGTATAGTTTGGAAGGAGATGCTGATCAATGGTGGAATCTTATTAAGAATACGAGGCAAATGGATGAAATTGAGTCTATGGAATGGGACGAGTTGAAGAACTTATTTTTCAATAAGTACTTCCCTCGTATTCTCTGAACAAAGATGGAGAAAGAGTTTCTTGAACTGAAGCAAAGGGATGATGAATCTGTTGGTACCTATGAAGAAAATTTTACAAGACTTTCAAGGTACGCTTCTAGTATTATTATCCAACCTGAGAGTAAGATCGATCGATTCTTTAGTGGCTTAAAACCAAGTCTTCGATGGGCGTTAGCCATAAGGGACTTCAATAGCTACGAGGAAATCATTCGATGTGCTCTCAAAGTAGATATGGAGATTGGAATAACCCATCAGTCACATGGGTTTGATAAGAAGAGGAAGATGGAATTCAAAGAAAAATCTAAAGAGCACACGGAAAAGAAGATGAGCTTTTCCTTATGCTCAAAGTGTGGAAAGAATCATGGAGGGAGTTGTCTTAAAGGGACAAGTAAATGTTTTAAATGTGGAAAGGAAGGTCATCGGGCATTTGAATGCCGTGATAATGGGAAGAAGATTTCTAATGACGCAAACAAAGGAAGGGATACACAAAATGAACCTACTACACTTCAATGTTTCAAGTGCAAGGAGATGGGGCATTATGCCAATCAATTCCCAAATCCAAGGGTTGATGATGATGGTCGACGTCAACAAAATCTTAAGTCTAAAGAAAAAGGAAAGTCACATGCAATTTCTATCAGCGATGTGGAGTACGATAACGAAGTCGTGAAAGGTACACTTATCATCCACTCTAAAGTAGAAAATGTTTTATTTGATTCTGGATCCACCCTCTCTTTTATTTCTAAAGAATTTTCTAAGGGTATCACCGTATTACCTCAACAATTAGATGTTGAGTTAGCTGTGACAACACCTAATGGCACAACAGTCGCATCAAAAGTTTATAATTCTTCTCTGATCGAAGTTTGTGGGAAAGTGCTTCCTGCAAATCTTGTGATCCTTCCTTTAGTGGAATTTAATGTGATTCTTGGAATGGATTGGCATTCTCTACATGGAGCTCATATCAATTTCCAAAGAAGGGAAGTCACATTTCATATTCCAGATCAATCTACGATCGTGTATCAATGCAAGGATGAACATAATCTTCTAGTGGAAATTTATTCCATCTTATGGGTATTGATTTCACTAAATGAAGGTTATTTATCTCAAATGGATGGTGAGAAACTCACGATTAAGAATATTCCCATTGTATGGGAGTTTGATGATGTCTTTCCGGAGGAATTATCGGGTCTTCCACCAAATCGTGAAGTTGAGTTTTCAATAGAACTCGTACCGGGTGCTTTCCCTATTTCAAAGAAACCTTATAGAATGGCCCCAATTGCATTGCAGGAATTGAAGAAGCAACTCCAGGAGAATCTTGATAAGGGATTCATAAGACCTAGTGTGTCACCTTGGGGAGCACCTGTTCTATTTGTTAAGAAGAAAGATGGATCAATGAGACTCTGCATTGATTATCGAGAACTTAACAAGATCACTGTCAAGAACAAATATCCTCTCCCACGCATTGATGACTTATTTGACCAACTACGCGGAGCTCAATACTTTTCCATGATTGATCTTCGTTCAGGGTATCATCAATTAAGGGTCAAAAGGGAGGATATACCAAAGACGGCTTTCCATACAAGGTATTGAAACTATGAATTTATAGTGATGCCATTTGGTCTTACTAATGCACCTGCTATCTTCATGGATCTAATGAATAGAGTCTTTAGAGACTATCTTGATCAATTTGTGGTAGTCTTTATAGACGATATTATTGTCTATTCAAAGAGCAAGGAAGAGCATGAAGATCACTTGATAATTATATTGAAGACCCTGAGAAAGGATAAGCTTTATGCCAAATTTACAAAGTGTGAATTCTGGCTTCAAAAAGTTGCATTTTTTGGTCACATAATCTCAAAAGAAGGGATATCTGTGGATCCAGAAAAAACAGAGGTTATCGAAAGATGGTCAAGACCAACAACAGTAACTAGGATCCAATGTTTTCATGGTTTGGCTGGATATTATCGACGTTTTGTAACGGATTTTTCACGATTATCAAATCCACTCACCATGTTGACCCGGAAAGGAGTTAAGTTTGTGTGGACGGAAGAATGTGAAGAGAATTTCAAGGAGTTGAAAAGAAGGTTATCCATTGCACCTGTGCTCACACTACCTTGTAGTGGAGAAAGATTTGTGATCTACAGTGATGCATCCAAGAAGGGATTGGGGTGTGTTCTTATGAAAAATGATATGGGGATAGCTTATGCCTCACGACAGTTGAAAATCCATGAGCAAAATTACCCAACTCATGATTTGGAGTTGGCTGGAGTAATCTTTGCATTAATGATTTGGAGGCATTACCTTTATGGTGAAAGGTGTGATATTTATTCTGATCATAAAAGTTTAAAGTATATTTTCACACAAAAGGAGTTGAATATGCGTCAAAGAAGATGGTTGGAGCTGATTAAGGATTATGACTGCTCAATCCATTACCACCCTGGGAAAGCGAACAAGGTGGCAGATGCATTAAGTCGACAAGACCATGCTAGTTTATCCATGATGAGGATCACAAAAGATCCAATATTTATGGATTTACAAAGGATGGATCTTGGAATTATAATGGAAGGGGAAAAATCATATCTTTCTCAAATGAATGTTCAACCATCTATACATGTGAATATTAAATAGGCACAGAAAGAAGATGTCGAGTTACAAAAGAAGGTGAGAAATGTTCCTGAATTCAACCTTGATTGTGATGGGATAATAAAGTTCAGGAATCAGGTTTGTGTTCCTCCCATCCCCGAATTAAAGAAGGAGCTGCTGGATGAGGCTCATAGTTCGTCATTCTCTATTCATCCTGGAAGCACGAAGATGTATAGAGACCTGAAAGAGTACTTCTGGTGGGATGGCATGAAAAGAGATGTTGCTGAATATGTCTCTCGATGCTTGGTTTGTCAACAAGTTAAAGCTGAGAGACAGAAGTCTAAGGGGATGTTACAACCATTACCCATACCCGAATGGATATGGGAAAACATCACTATGGACTTTGTCACAGGACTTCCTAAAACATCCAAAGGCAATAATGCTATCTGGGTCATAGTTGATCGTCTTACAAAGTCTGCACACTTCATTGCTATTAGAGAGGATTTCTCTCTAGATCAGCTTTCCAGGATATATGTAAAGGAAGTGGTAAGATTGCATGGAGTACCACTTTCTATTATATCTGATCGGGATCTGAGATTTACCTCGAAGTTCTGGTGAAGTCTTCAGCATACTCTGGATACAGAGTTGAGTTTCAGCACTGCTTATCATCCCCAGACAGACGGTCAGTCTGAAAGAACAATTCAAACCCTAGAAGATATGTTGAGAGCTTGCTCTATAGCTTTCAAAGGAGGTTGGGATCAACACCTACCTTTGGTGGAATTTTCTTATAATAATAGCTTTAACTCCAGTATTCAGATGGCTCCTTATGAAGCTCTCTATGGAAAGAAATGCAGGACTCCAACTTGCTGGGATGAAGTTGGGGAAAGAAAGCTATTAGGACCTGATCTCGTTGATGAAATGGCAGAAAAGGTCAGATCTATTCAAAAACACATAAGAGCAGCTCAGAGTCCACAGAAAAGTTATGCCGACAACCGAAGAAAAGACCTAGAGTTTGAAGTGGGTGATAAAGTGTTCTTACGAATATCTCCCTGGAAGAGGGTTATGAGATTTGGAATGAAGGGGAAGTTGAGCCCTAGATATATTGGTCCTTTCGAAATACTGGATCATGTTGGGAAGGTAGCTTACCGATTGGAGCTTCCACCGAATCTCTCTCAAGTTCACGATGTGTTCCATGTATCTCTCCTGAGAAAGTACATACCAGATCCTTCACATGTACTCAGCTCAGAAGTTGTACCGCTGGAGCAAGATCTTTCTTAGAAAAACAGCCGATAGAGATTCTGGATCGTAGCGAAAAAGTCCTACGAAACAAGACCACTCGATTGGTGAAAGTTTTATGGAGGAACCACCAACATGAAGAAACTACATGCGAGCTTGAGGATTTGATGAGGGAGATGTATCCTCATCTGTTTGTTACAAAGTGACGAATTTTGAGGGCGAAATTCTTTTTAACGGGGGTAGAATGTAACACCCGAGACTTTTATGTTATATAAATCATCAAAGGAATCTTTTTCTACACAAAACTTGCTTGGCTTTCTTTACACGCAATCGCGACCTTCTTCGATATCTTGCGTCGTACGCAATACCGAGTTTCACTAAACAACAATATGCTATTAAAATATTATTAAAACTAGCCGTTGTGAATAGTAATAACCACTTTTTTAAATTTTATAAATTATATTTTTCAAAATGGACTTCATTTTTGGATTCGGAATACCGAAATTAGCCTAGGGTGAAATTTTGGTATTTTTCTGAAAACGTTCAATTTTTGATGAATAGTGAAACCACTAAGTGGTAGGTTAAAAACTGAATTTTGCATAAAACTTAAGTTTACCACTTCTGTGAATGGAATTTCGAAAATCCGAGAGACACGGTTAATATCAAGGACTAAAATGTGGTTCAATGAGATGAAAATAATTTTTTGGTGAATAGTAACGTTTTATTTTTTTACCGCGGTCAATAGTAAATAGGGTAACTAAGGGTAAATATGATATTAATATTACCCTAACACATGTCCTAATTCTATTGGACAAGTGTAATTCGACCAAAAACAAACTTAGGAATAAAATATGACCATTTAGGCCCACTTGGATTAGATTAGGACATTTATTATTAATTTATTTAAAGAAGGGTTAAAATAGTTAAAATCAAAGTTTAATAAGTAAATAATTTTTAATATGGGGTTATACATAAGATAAATTCGATTGTAAATATTCATTAGAAAGACAAAAATATTTCCTACATGATGGTATTTTATTTGTAATTTTTAGAAATCAAATAATTTAATTTATTTATGACACAAAGATGATGCAGTAATTATCTTATTAATGAAATATTGATATAATTGATAATATAAATACCAAAATAAATGTAATTTAATACTTTATATGAATTCCACTAATTTTCTAGGTTACTATGGTATATTAGTGTTGATTTAATCAACTTGGTTAGAACATATAATTCTGTTATGACTCTCACAAAAATCATATATCAAATAGTTTCAAAATTGACACAAAATAGTTTTTAAATAAAATATTATATTATTAATTGTTATTTTATTCCTAAAAATCAAAGGTTCGGCCAAATGACTTAGATAAGGATATATATATTAATAATAAACAATTTGGGGTTCTTTTGGCATGTTATAGTAAGTGTATTAACCATATAGTGAAAGAAAACAAAAAGACATGGTAAAAGTTAAATTATTTAACTTAGAGTTAAATCTAATTGATAAGGATAAAATAATACCCTAAACTTGTCTAAATCCTATTGGTTGATAGGATTTCGACCCTTCCCCACCTTATCTTCGAAATAAGACCCTTTGGAACCATTATAAACCGATTTTGACATTAATATAAAATAATATTTTGAGATATTCCTAAGGTGCCCCTCTCCTCCCTTATAAAAGGGCACCTCCTCCCCCTCCTCCTCACACCAAATTGAGCACTCAAGCTCGGCCAAACCCTGCCATTTTCTCCTCTACACTTCCCTAAAATAATCCTAGAGGTCCTGGTCTTTTTCAAAGACCAATTTTAGTTCCCTAAGTGGAGGATTCAAAGAGGCGTTCCAAAGAAGAGGTAATATCCATTACCGATCTTTTCAATTTCTTTCTTCTTCAACTTCTTCTTCTTTAGTTGTTTCTTGATAAAGTAATAACATCAGTATTACTTACATTGTGATATGTTATTATAAATATGAAACAACCCTAATTCTCCTTCTATCCATCCTACGGAAAAATGAAATCACCGCGCGTGCGTACGTACGGAATACCGTCTCCACGCCATGGTGTAATCTATTTTTCCACCATCACTTTACAAGGATGGGTATAATGGTGTAATGAGTAACTATTTATGATTATTATAAATTAATATTGATACTGAAATAATATATATATACTCCAATACAGTTCCAAGATCATAGGAACGATATCATCACTCGTGCGTACGTACGGAATATCGTCGCCACGATGTGATGCGACTCATTCTACATGATCATCATTACATAGTAATTATATAAATGAATTGAATGAATAAATATGATATATGTTACACTAATACCATTCTGGATATAAGGTATCTATAACCTTAAAATAAGAATAAGAATGTATTCGGGAAAACACGCATGAGAACAAAAGGCAATAAAGACCCGAGTAACAAGTAACAATGAAATATTACTAACAAAAAGCTAATAATATGACCATATATGATATCATATCAATATGTATGATTCTGGAATAAGTAAATAACATTATTTAAACCATTATACAGGAGCTTCAGACACGTACAAAGCAAATCGGACCTAAGGTAAGGGAAATATCACAATCTCATTTTTATCCGAGATTGTTTATACTTTGGTATTTACTGGGGTTTATTTTATCATCCACATCCATGTTCCCTCAATATGTAATATTGTTTCCATCCACTTAAAATAGTTTAAATCCAATTTGACCCTTCGGTGAGTTTTTAGTAATGAATATGAAAGGAATCTTTTGTCATTTTTTTCGTACGAGGTAATTTTTTTGACTTTTCTGAAAAAAGTACGAAGAATGTTTTTTTTAACTTATACGGCATGAATGGATTTTTAAAACATTATTTCCAAGAATCTTCCTTTACAAGTTTTCAAGTTTATTTTTAATCAACTTCTTTTATTTTAAATTTTTATGACATGTTATGAAAGGAAAAATGTTTTTGAAGTTGGAAGGATATTTTCCTCAAGAATGGAGTTCAAGTGTTTTATCAAAATTATTTTCCATCTAAGATAATAAAGGGTTCTGTTTTTATCCCTATTATTACATTGATTTGATCATGTTGTGATGGAATTATTTTTATGAATTCCTTTATCTTATATGAATTGATTTATGATGTCATGATGTTTCAAGAATCCCATTTTTGTTACATGTGTTATGCGATGATGTATGTTTTATGATTATGTGGCACACATAAGAAAGGGTTCATTATAAGATAAGTGGGACCTATATCTCCCCCCAATGAATTGGGTAAAGATTTTATATCTCATTAGATAGACATGGCTGGAATGGAAGGTTATTTCGGTTCAGTGATACAGGACTGAAACGAGGAGTGAACTCGGTTCAGAAAGGGACTTTGTCCACTAAGATAGTCTTGGCAATGAGTCATGACTAACAAGAAATGATTTTCCATGATTATGTGTGCATGCCACATAGTTTCAAGTTTTATGTTATGATTATGGGGATATCATTTTCACTTCTATGATTTATTCCATGTTAAGATATTATGAACGCTTTTGCAGGTTGTGATTTTCAAAAAGATATGATATGATTTTTATTTCCATTTTTTGCCCTTGCTGAGCATTTGAGCTCACACTTTTATGTTTTCTTTTCCCCAGGTCAGGAAGATGGATATTAAGTAGAATATGCTAAACGGGATCCTATATATGATGATATAAATGGGAGACACTATAGAAGATTTATGAACCAGTTTTTTATGTTTCCCAGTTTCTAAAGACACTATACCTATACGGTCCTCTGTGGTTTTGTCATATGTTGTAATAAGTGTGCTTCAATTTTGAAGTATTAACAATGTATGTAAAGTATGGGTAGTTATAATACATCATTTCATAGGTAACTTCTATTACATACAGGTTCATTCACATCACCAATGATACTATCACTAGGATGATTCTTATGAAATGACTGATTTGGGTTTTGTAAAACTTTTTCATCAACATAGGGTAGGAAAGCTTCTGGGGTAAATGTTTCAGAAGTATCTTCTTGAACATTTTCCTTATCAGAAGGATTTTCTATCAAAGGATGATAATCAGTTTTTGAAAAAACATCTGAAGATGTAGGATGAAGTTTTTTAAAAACAAATGGATCAGTTTCTTCGAATTTAACATGTACTGTTTCTTTAACAGTACAAGTGTTTTTGTTGAAAACTCTATAAGCCTTTGAAGTTGTGGAGTATCCGATGAAAATTTCTTCATCATATTTTGGTGCGAATTTTTGTAAGTTATCTTTAGTATTCAAGATTAATACCTTTCAGCCAAAAACCTTGAAGTAGGAATGTCTAGGTTTTCTACCATTCCATAACTCATAAAGAGTTTTATTAAGAAAATGTCTAATCAAAAGTCGATTTATAGTATAACATGTAGTACTTACAGCTTCAGCCCAAAAATGCCCAGCTATAGAATATTCAGTCAACATGGTTCTAGTTATCTCTTGAATAATTATATTTCTTCTTTTAACTACACAATTTTGTTGAGGAGTTATAGGTGCTGAAAAGTTGTTAGCAATACCTTTTCTACTATGAAAACGTTCAAAATCAGAATTTTGAAATTCTCCTCCACGAGCACTATGAATAGTTTTTAATGGCATATTTTTCTAATTTTTAACTAGAGCTCTAAATGTTTTAAAATAAGAAAAAGAATTATAATTATTTGCTATAAAATTGACACATGTAAATCTAGTGTAATCATCAACTATAACAAACACATAGTATTTTCCTCTAATTCTTCCAGTTTGTGTTGGACCAAAAAGATCCATGTGCACCAACTTTAACGCATCAGTTTTTGGGACTTCACCGACGGATTTAAAACTAGATTTATGTTTCTTTCCCTATTGAAAAGGATCAAAAACTTTAGAAGAATCAAATATAAGCTCTGGTAGATCCTTATCTAATTTCTTCTTAGAGATTTTACATATGTTTCTAAGGTTACAGTGACCTAGTCATCTATTCCATAACCAAGAATGATCTTCCATTGCACATAGGCAAGGTATGTCTTGGATCCTAAGGTCTTCTTTGTTTAGTGTGTAAACATTCTCTTTCTTATGGGTAGAAAGAATAAATTCTTCCTTGGAATTGTGTACTAAGAAATTATCATTCCTAAAATTCACAAGGTAACCTTCATCACATAATTGACTTATACTAATGAGGTTATGCTTAATACCCTTAACAAACAAAACATTTGAAATCAAAGTTTTACCAAGAAGAAAAGTACTACCTATAAAAACAATTTATCTCTGAGCATTATCTCCGAAAGTTACTTTCCCTCCTTTCGTCTTGATAATTTTTTCAAAGTAGTTTTTGTTACCAGTCATATACCGGGATCAACCACTATCCATGTACCAAGTATTATTCTTGGTACTTTTTTTATCATCCTAAAAATAAGATGATAAATAGACTTTAGGAATCCAAACTTGTTTGGATCCGTGATTTCCAGATAACAAATTTTTGGGTACCCACATGTTCTTAGAAAAATATGCCTTATGGAAACATAAATATTTGGTTTTTTTAAAGAACAATTTTTTGCCCAGTGACCACCACATTGACACTTGATACAAAATGAGGCACTTTGGGGAACAAAATAATTGTTGCTAAAAGTTGGTTTTCATGGGTATAACCAAATCCGGATTTTTTTATTAAAGGACGTATTTGTGAATACATCTTATCAAAAAATTTATTACATATGGTAAAGTTTTCCAAATACTTTTTTAAGGAAAATATTTCGGACATGAGTTTTATAACCAATTTTTTATCTTCAATGTCATTAGATTTAAAACTACTGTTAGGCTCTAAGACATTTTTCTTAGAAATTACTTTTTCTTGATCTTTAGAAAGTTTATTCCTCTCAAAATCTACTTCCTCACGATTTTTTGAAATGTTTTCAAAATCAGCATTTTGCTTATGAAGATCTTTAGAAAGATCTAATATTTATTTATTAATAATAATATTCATAGACCTTTCCTTATCATGTTTTTTGTTGAGTTTTGAATTCTCAATCTCAAGGAGTTCTGCAAACCTAGAAACATCTTCATAGGTAGGTGAAGTATTTTCTTCATCAGAAAAAGATTCTTCATCAGAGAGTTATAATATTTACTATCATTAGAATTTAAAGAAACATTGGAAAATGTTTCAGAATTGTGACCTTTATCCATAAATCAATGATTGTTAACTGGTACCCTAGCTATAAGACCAATATTCTTTTTTCTTGAGGATTCATAATCTAATGATTCATCTGAAGAGTCACCACCACTAGCACTACAGGTATCAGTAGCTTTCAGAACATTCATAGCATTGGATTTGTAATACTTATTTTTTTTCCTTTAATAATTCCTCTCTTTCATTTCATTCTTCTTGAGAAAAATACAATCGGGTCTGATGTGTCCAGCTCTCTTGAATTAATAATAAGTAACTTCTCCATCTTTCCTATCTTTCCCTCCCTTTTTCTTATACTTGGATTGGAAATTTCTCTGACCAGCTATCTTGTTCATCTTTCGAGCAAGATTAGAGATCTCATTCTCTGATACTTCACTCTCACTAGATTCGGATTGGATGACAACTTTCGTAGACATCGATATAGTAACTATCTCAGGAGTCTTAGCTTTCATATGATTTGATGTACTACTAAAAGAAACAGTACCATTTCCATTCTTCATTTTTATGTTGTTAGCATCTCTCTTCATTCTTGTCCCATGTTGAAGAAGAGTTCCAAACAATTAATCAAGAGTAATCTGAGAAACCTTCATATTCTCATCAATAGCAGTTCTCATTGATTCCCACTCATTGGGCATAATATCAATGATCTTGTCAACAAGAGCATCATCATCCAGACCTTTCTCACCCATAGATTGTATACTATTCACGATTGTCATGAATATTTTTTCACTTTGCATATGGGTTCTCCATAAGGAAAATTGAAACCATGATACTCAGTTCTCAGCATAGCTCTTCTAGTCACAATCACATTAGAAGTACCAAAGTGTGTAACTTCAAGTTTCTTCTAGATGCAGTTAGCTGCATCACAAGAAGAAATTTTTACATATATATTCCTAGTCATTGAACATGGTATAGTATTGCGTAGTTTATAGTTTAGTACAAAATCAGGCTTCTCTTGGTTTGTGAAAGCACATACATCCTTATCAAGAATTTTGTAACCTCCAGTAAGAATAACAAAATTTTCTACTCCAGTATTGATAACGAATGTATTCATTTGATCTCTCCAATACTCATAATAATTACCATCAAAAACTGGTGGTCTTGTAGGATTCAGGTTTTCAATGGAACCAATATTCATTCCTGCCATCTATAAGAAAAATTTGTTTCCACACAAGCTTGTTAATAACAAATGTTCGGAATGAAAGAAGATATTCCTAAGTAATAAAAATTTAAAACAATGAAAAATTTAGAAAGAAAAACATAAATTTGAGTACAAGTAATTTGGATACCTTCTCTGATACCAATTGTATGATCGAAATAATGATTTAGATGCTCAATATACAAGAGGGGGTGTGAATTGTACTCTGTAAAAATTCTTTTGGAACCATTAAAGTTGGTTACAAATAACTATGTTTTCCTATAACAAAGTTAAAGTAAAAAAATTCACAACACCTCTAACACCAATTAGAGAATTCGAACAAGGATTAATGTTATAGACTTCTAGTTCTATACACTTGCTTCAATCTGGAATGTGATTCTGAAAAATCAGTTCCCTAAATATGATTCCGAAAAGATGGATCCGGAAATATGATTCTGGAAAACTGAAATGTAATGAAAGATTAGAATATGAGATTCTACCTTAAAGCGTATAGAATCTAAATGAATCATAGTACAAGTGTAAGGAAATATAAGAAGGTTATATTTTACTTACAATTCAAAATGCAGCGGATAAACTTGTAACAAAAAAAAGTAAAAAGATATGAATCTTTTAACCCAAAGATAAGGGTATCCAACAACCTTGGATAAAGTCCCTTGATTTATACTTTCAAGAAAGTATGTCTTACCCACAACCGGGTAAGCCCTCGATACAAAGATCAGAGTCTCTGTCTTGCAATCACCAACAGCCCTCAACTTAATGGTAGTTGGAACCTATTTCTTCCTCAGTAAGGAAGCCCTCAACTTCAAGGTGTTGGAAACTCTGTCTTCCTATCCCCGGATGCCCTTGAACGTAATCACCAACATTCGGAGTCGCAAAAAGAATGTCTGCACTATGCAAAGTTTGAACAAGCTATTAAAACATTCTACACGAAGCATGAGAGTTGATAAGAGTCTCTCTCTCTCTAGAAATCACTTCAACAGAATGTAAGCACCGATGTCAAGTTGTGTGTCAAAGTTGTTTGCTTCTTTTCAAATGATCTCCTATTTAAAGGTGAACCTCCAACGGTCAGCTCCCTCCTCCAATGGTCATATTTTCCTTAAATTTCATAGGGACCTATATACATGCAACTCAACCAATGGTTAGTTAGATACATAATGGAAGAAATCGTTTTATAAAAAAACATTTTTAACTAAATGCACAACATCGTTTTATAATGAAACAAGTGTAAGCAATAGGAAAACTGAAATTTAGAGTGTAAGCAAATAAAAATTCGAAGTCTATAATAGAATGATATTTGGATTCCGTTTTGTATGAATTCAGAACACAAATTCTGTAGAAATCCGGAGTCTTGATTTCATAAAAATTCGGAGTTCGGTTTCATTCAGAATTCAGAACCAGAAATTTCAAAGTTCAGAGTCAGACTTCATGAGAATTCGGAGTCAGAACTCATAAGAGTTCGGAGCCTGTATTCAGTGATCTCAGAGATAGAACATAGATAAGATCTTAATCAGAATTCTGAGTCAAACTACATGAGAGTTCATATCCATAATTAAGAATGGAACTTCAAGAGAGTTCGCATCCAAAATTTGGAATGGAACATCATGAGATTTCATATCCAGAATTCAGAGTGGAACTTCATTACATTCCACATCTAGAATTCGTTGTGGAACTTCATTACAGTTCACATCTAGAATTCAGAGTGGAACTTCCCTATAGTTTGCATCCAAAATTCAGATCCTAATACTGAATGCTTCATATCTAAATATTATAGGATTACAAGATTATAAATATGAATCCAAATTTTACACTTAGTTAAAATATGAACAATGAAAATATGGTAAGGATAAATTTCCATAAAGAATGAAATTTTCCTTATAAAAGAAAAGCATAGAATAAAAATATTTGCTTAAAGATAAGGTGTTTGTGATTTTCAAAACAAGAAGAAATGGAAAATTCATAAGGAAAACCTTATTGACTCAAAATTATGTAAGTCCGAGGGGTGAGGAATGAATCCTCTATATGCAAGATGTAGGATGTTAATCTATAAAGAACCCACATACATGAAACATGACATTAAATTGTGATCACTGCATAAGCGACAAGCCTCAAGAGGACCACAAAGGGTATGTGCACCAACCACTTCTCACTCCCCTATCCCTCTAATCTTATTCACTATGTACACCTCGGGAAATCTCCACGTAGGCCCTGACAACCTCTCAAGGGATGATAAAGGTACTATAACCATATCGTCCTCATTTATTTGGTCACACTACATTCTCATTGGGCCTCCCTCCTAGAGCAATTCCTAATCTCCATCTCCCTAGGCTACTAACCACAAATAATCCCCATTCCATTCCTTGCAGATGAAACTTTAAAGATGTGATCATCGTGTTTTTGTTGCCTCTTGTTTCTCACACCGATCAGGACTCAAGTGGTTTTAGTGTAAGCGTCAACCAGGACATCCTCTTTGTGAATACATAGTGTAATAAACATTCCCATTATATCTAAACTATGTGGAATTTGATCTTTTCCCTTTCCAAGAAATGTAAGTAGGAAGACTCCCCTAGGTTCAAGCCTGTCACTCATCTGTCCCAACCATCTTCATGTTGGTTCACCCTCTTCCCACATAATGATAAACTGCATGCCCCTCTAATCCCGCATGACATTAAATTGTTTAAATTTGAACTATGTGGGTTTTGATCCTTGTCACCTAGACAGAATACATAGGAAGAATCCCTGAGCTTCAACCCCAGTCACTGGTAATCTTTGGTGTCCCATTTGATGGGACCCACATCCTTGGTCAACCATTTAGTGGTGTCAACCTAGTTCTCGGATAGATAACCCTATGTATGGCCCATAACCAATCCATACCCCTCAAACAAATATTTCCCCTATTTAGATGGGATATTAAAAATAGGTAAGCCCCAGTATGTCCCTGTGTTGTTGTCCTTTGTGTGCACCACAATTCTATGCATCATACATGTAATGACCCGCATTTTGAACCGGACTAAAACTCGAAGGAATTTGAACTTTTTGTTTACTGAATCGGTCGTTTTGAATACCGGGATTTGGAACAAGGTTCAAAAAGTTGGAACCCTTCCTTTTAATTCTTTTGGAAAATGGATAAGGTCCGTTATGTTTTTCAGGTGGCTCGAGAGGTTTCAGAGGCGCCAGAACCAAGTTTTTTAAGAGCTGTAGAGGGGGCATGGTTTGTGCATGGGACGAAAAAACTATGTAGCCCAAACCATGCAGACATATTTAGGGGGGGTAGAGGATTGAACATGGGCTGCACACTATTTCCCAAACTGTGTGCCTAGTACATGCGAAGGATCTCCCTTAGGCAGAGGATGCCGCACGGTTTGTGCAGGGTTTGGAAAACTGTGCGGATCAAACCATGTGGGCCGGTCTGTTTAAAGAAATTTTTTAATTTTAAAATCAAATAAATGATAAACATAAAAACACTCTCACTCAGCCTCACTCAGTAGAACCCCCATGGCACACCTACCTCCTCTCACTTTGAGCTGCGTGCAACACCCCACTTGGTTCCCTCCTTGTGCTTCGATCTCCGGCTGATTTCTACCAGTTTCTTCATCGAATCTCAATGGGAAGGCCCCATATTTCATCTAATCCCTTCTTCTAGCTTCTTTGAGACCTAATCGGTGCTCAGTGATGTGTGGCTAAACAAACTAGGGTTTGTGGTTATCTGAATTTTAGTTTTATTTTGGTTCTAGGTTGGTGGGAAAGTTCACTTGGGGTCCATTGAGGCGAGTTCCGGCAACCGCCACTGAAGGTAGATCAGACTCGGTAAGTTTTGGTTGCTGGAATGGGTTATTGGTAAGGGTTTATTTTTATGGTTGGTTTTTCATATCCAAAATTTGTGCCTTTATGCATTTTACGGTTCATATGCTCAGTGGGGGAGGAGCAGCAGCTCTTAGTTAGAAAGCGCCAAGAGCCAGAGTGGACGGATGGATCCACCTTGTGGTAGGTCCCTCACCTTTCCTTTTTAATTTAAACTGAATAATTTAAAGAGTTTAATATTACATTGTTTCAGTACATTAATTATGCATGTTAGTCTTGAATTAATGCTTTTGTGAAAATAGTGTGAATAGCAGGAATGAGATAAAAATGGTTTCCTTCTAACTAACTCATGATTTAATAACAAAACCCCTCGATCAGAGGTGCACCGTCTTCAAGATAAAAAGTAGGAGGTAGAGATTTATACTTGCCTTCTTTTTCCATTCCTTTGTGATAATTACTTAATGGCATGTTTGGCTCCTTGTTTCTTCTTTATTTCATTTTCCCAAGTGGTAAATGTTATGTTTCCACAACACCTCATTGTGCACTTGAACACCATGAATGTAATTTCCATGCCATAATAAGTTGAGTGGTTTGGTTAAGCTAAACAGAATGGTTAGAATGACTTAGGTGAAATGGTTATGATTCTTAAGCCATAAATGGACCTTCTAGGTTTTGGAGATTTAATGGAATATCCTTCATACTGGAACCCTTCGACCAATTTTCCATGTTTATAAAAATTGGATCAGATGAATCTGAATAGGGAACATGTGCCAAATAACATGACATGGCTTAGTGGGTTGGGATGTGTTAAATGGATTTTTTAAGATGTTATTCCTTATGTACACTTATGAATGTGAGTATCCCTTAGCTATAATCAAGGGTTGGGTAAGTGAACTACATGAGAGGTACTGCCTCATGTCGGAGTCACGAGTAGGATTATGACTTGTGTATATTATGAATGTGGTACTTCTATTTGAAATGCATAAGAGGTAATGCCTTATTTATTATAGTAGAATGATGATAATGTTTGTGTATGTTTATGGATGGGAGGCATTCATACCACATGCCATCTACTTTGAATGATTATGGATGATTGTGATTTTTATATGTTTACTTGAAATACATAAGAAGTACTGCCTTATGCTTTGTGATATAAAACCGATGGAGAATGTTTTTGTTTATTATTGGGAGGCAGTTATACCCTATACCATCTTTTGTGAATGTTTTAGGATGGGAGGCATGCATACCCAATGCCAGCTTATTCTGAGTATGGGTGGGAATCATGTTACCCCACACCAGATGTGATCTCTATACATGTATGGAAGGGAGAAATTCTTACCCTTTCCTAGTTTACTTCTTTTGATGATTTACGTGTTTGTATGGGAGGTATTTATACCCCATTCCAGTGTTATGAATGTTACAGATGGGAGGTTGTTATAACCCATGCCGGTTGAATGAATGTGATGGAAGGGAGGAATTCTTACCGCTTGCTAGTTGACTTATAGGGACGAGAGGCATTCTTACCTCGTTCCCGCTAATCATGAATAATGGGCGTGAGGCACTCTTACCCCACCCATCTATGATCTAAATGCTTATATATATATATATATATTGACATGATCGGGTTACATTACCATCAACAAGATGAAGCTGGTATAACCGTCAGGTGTCCCTTGGGAACCTGGATGGGTGTTGTTTACTTATATAATTAAGATTATTTATTTCTACATACTTGCTCAATGTATACTGATTATACACTATCTAGATTGGGTTTCAGACTGGTGGTTCTGGCCTACTGATATTTATATCTCACACCATACACGGGCCGCCATTGCACTGGGGTACCCGAGTAGAACTTCTTGCTTGCAGGACCTAGGTTGTGTGTTGTGATGTTTGTACCTGAGGAGTTAGGAGCAATGGAACAAGCAGGAGCTTGGGATGCCCAGGGGATTTCCATCGGGCTTTACTATCCATTCATTTTTTATTGCTTGTAAAGCAAGCTGTATTGATTCATACTTTAATAAATGTAACATCATCTATACATGCATGCATTGTAACCTTTTATAAAATGGTTATTACCTGTATTTTACATATGTCTTCCAATTGGATATTTATTCCTCTATTGAATACTATTTACTCTGATAATACGGATGTGTTACTCTGATATGAGGGTATAGTCTCCCCACTATCACCTCCCGAGACCCACGCTGCTAGTCGGCAGCCTCTAGCATACTGTGAGACGCGCTTGAGGCCATGTGACCAACCAGTCCGGCCACTGGTTCGATGGTAAGCTGGGCTGGGACATTACAAAGTGGTATCAGAGGTGTTTATTTTCTTTTTCACTTACTGTTTTGGGTTGTTAGACAAGAGATTCGAAAAGTGTTGGGGCTTGGCTAATAGTTGTACATGGCACTGATCACCCCACGTACGGGAAATGACCAAGTGGCCAGGACTGGGAATTGTTGTTCATGTTTTATTCTATTATAGTTGATATGATTTCACCTTGATTTACTATTTTATTTTCAACTGCTTATGGTTTATAAATTTTCTATAATTTTACCCTTGGCTTGATAAGGAATGGTGGATTCATTGAATGCATCATATTAGGCACATAAGGATTAACATGCCATGCATAGTTCCATTCCATGTAGTTTCATTTTAGGATTCTTGTTGATTCTAATTGTGTGCCTTGATTGCATGCCATGCCTTACATTTATTATCATGCCTATTTAAATACCATGTTTTGGTTATAATATTCCATGCTTCCTGTCTTGCTTATGTGTTGTGCGTCATTGTTATAACATGCCTCAATGTTATCTTCTTGTAGTGACACACTTTGTTTTATATATGTAATTGATGGAATGAGTGATATCTATTCTTTGAGATTATGACGGGAGCTGATTTTCAGTTGTAAGGTGTAAGGGAGCCTTATAGCTGGGAAAAGGTAACATGTGTAATAGAACTCTTGGAAAAAGGCTACTAACTTTAAAAGGGATAAAGTAAATTGATTTTGATTAAAAAGGAAAGCCACATTCCAATTTATATAGTGTATGGCCGCTTTATAGGTTGGTAGATGGCCACCCATATACATGGACCGTTGTATGTGAGCATGTTAATTTTTGGGTTGGAATCTGCTTTTGATAAAAAAGGGGAGTTAATTTTTAATTCATGAAGTGTATGGGCGCTCATGAATTGGGAAATAGAAACCCATATTAAATGTAGAGGCTTGTTTTATTGTGAAATGATTAAATGGAAAATGTAGTCTGGTTTTCGAAATTTAAGGGGGGTTTGGCTAATATGTTAATTGTGAAACTGGACCCGAGTAGTTCAGTTGGAGTGTGTTGTATGAGATAACCTAGTTGGGGTGTTTTTAATTTTAATGTAAGTTGAGTAATTGCTTTGGGGGTTCTTCTTGAAGAATCCAGGATGGATATAATGAGACACTAGTAGGTCAGCCTTTTTTTTAATGGTTCTATTTTGCACTTTTGTTTGATAAATACGGGATGTTAATGAATGTTTAATGTTTTTAAAACTATGTTTTCTTTTTGTGAAACATTATTGTTTGCTTGATGTGTTGTTGAAACATAGAAATGGTTTGAGTTTAAATGGAGTAAAATGTTAACAACTTGGTAATAGAACCTGTGAGGGTGTGTTGAAACCCCTAGTGTAAGGGGGTAGTTTTGAGATTATCATCATGTTTCCTTGGAACGGGATAGTAGGTGTTCCGTAGGAGTTATTTTCTTTAGCGGTGGCTTAATGTTTGTATTTTGAGCCTAGCGACGTTGATTCGCATGACCTGGTGTTACGGTCGATGTGTGATCTTCGTAAGGGGCTCGCACGTTGTTGGTAGCACCCTTAGCATTTTAATCTCATTCTTGTACTTTGGGATTTCTGACGTGAGGTGTCATTCAGGTTCCATTATCCCTTGTTGGACTCTTGTTTTTCTAATGACAACCTTGTTCAGATGGGTGGTCGTTGGTTTTTTAACTTTCGTTGCGGCTTTGGGTCATCTCCTTAGTAGAGTGGCCCAGCGTTAAAGAATCAATTCATCCCAATGTTTGAGATAAGGTTTTATAAGGACTTCGGTGTTTTGAAATGCTAGTCTCGGTGGTTTGGTTTTCTTGTATGCCTTGACATATGTGAGTGACACACATACAGTTAAGGGTGTTTCGATCTAGCATTTTTTTGAGTGGATAATATTCTTTCCATTCGATGACTATCACACTCTTATGGTTTGGAAATTGTTGTGTCAAATCTGGTAAATGATACCTTCCAAGTATAAGAGACAGTTCATGGAATGCCTTCCAGAAATGGGTTGATCGTGGTTGAATTAATGTGAGGCATGCAAGTTTAAAGCACGTGGATGTGTCGGCAGGTGAGGCCGAGTTCCCTCCTTGAAGTCGACTAGTTGAGGTTTGACTATTCTTCCATCCAGTAGTCTAGTATGATTAACTGGAATCCATTCAAACATCATAGAGTATTCTATTTAGCGACGAGCATGTCCCGTATCTTGTCTTCGTTCTAGATGCACTAAGAGAGCATCGGTCTTATCTCCACTAAAGCTTTGAAGCCGTTGGGCTTGCTTGGATGGTTATTTTTCGGCGTTGCACGTGCGATGCGTGGATTCTTGTATGGTTTGATCTTGAAAATGTCATAGGAATTTGGGTGTAGGCTTCGGTGAACATGTTTGTGCTAGACGTATGGTGCCTTGGAGAAAGGCATTTTGGGTATGTTTGAAATATTTCATCTCTTTAGGCCAAGCGTTTTTTTAAATAAACATCTAGAGATGGATTGACTCAGGATTCTTGTTTACTGTCTGTGGTTGGTGACATACCATTCTCTGGCAGGTCGTTAGGTAGAGGCGAGTGCGATTTGTGTCAGCTGGTGCCTAATATGATCAACCGGCTCGACTTGGCCCTTGTGGTCGATGGGGAATTGACCATTTGATCTGTTTTAAATCACACTAAGAGCATTGTGGGAATTCTTGGGACGTGCTCTGAATGTCAAATCCAATGGTGGTTCAGACCATAGTTTGGGGATGGTTGGTTAACATTAAAAATATCAAGTGGGAATTACCTATGGCTGGATGCTTGGTGAGATGATGACGGGCTCATGTCTCTGGGTAGATGGGCTCGGGAAGAGCCATCATGGTGTTTCATTTGAAAAAAGAGTGTTGTCTCGTGATTTGGTGGCATAAGCGCCATAGGGTTTAATGGATGCTTAAGCTACGTTGGGCGTTTAGGAATGAAATTTGATCATTTGAATGAAGCTTCATGACCCTTGTAGGTTGGGTGGTGTGTACGTTGTTTCCGAAGGTTTCAGGGGGATGAGAAGTTCTAAGGTGGGAAGGTTGTAATCACCCGCATTTTGAACTGGACTAAAACTCGAAGGAATTTGAACATTTCGTTTACTGAACTAGTAATTTTGAAGACCGGGCTTAGAAACAAGTTTAAGATGGTTTGAACCCTTCATTTTAATGATTTTGGACACGGTCAAAGGCCCATTATGTTTCTCGGGTGGCCCGAGAGGTTTCGGAGGCACCAAACCCATGTTTTTTATGAGCTGCAGAGGGCACATGGTTTGTGCATGGGTTGACCAAACTGTGTTGCCCAAACCATACGAAATTATTTAAGGGGGAAGTGGATTGTGCATGGGTTGCACACGGTTTCCCATACTGTGCACCTAGCCCACCCGATGGATCTCCCTTAGGCAGAGGGTGCCGCATGGTTTGCACGCAGTTTGGAAAACTGTGCGGATCAAACTTTGCATGGTAGTCTGTTTAATGAAATTTTTTAATTGTAAAATAAAATAAATGAAATACATAAAAACACT
Organism: Viscum album; assembly: GCA_963277665.1. Classification (NCBI taxonomy): domain Eukaryota; kingdom Viridiplantae; phylum Streptophyta; class Magnoliopsida; order Santalales; family Viscaceae; genus Viscum; species Viscum album. The sequence continues at coordinate 405,033,248 of OY728128.1, read as the reverse complement.
CTCAATCACCCTCACTCGGAAGAACCCCCACGGCACACCTCAATCCTCTCCCTTTGAGCCGTGCACGACACCCCCCTTCGCTCCCTCCTTAAGCTTCGATCTCCTACCAATTTATACCAGTTTCTTCCTTCAATATCCATGGTAATCTCCCCACTTTCTTCTCCTACCTTCCTCTGGATTATTTGTGAACTAATCGGCACCCCGTGAGGTGCGCCCGAACACTATAGGGTTTGGGGAGATCCTAATTTCAGTTTTCTTTTGGTTCTAGGATGGTGAGAAAGATCTCTTAGAGTCCCTTGAGGTGAGTTCTCGCAACTGCCGCCGAAGGCCGAGCAGATTCGGGCGTTTTCGGTTGCCGACATGGGTTTCCGGTAAAGGTTTATTGTTATTGTGGGTTTCACATATCCCAAATTAGTGTCTGTATGCATTTTAAGGTTCATATGCTCAGTGGGGGAGCAGTAGCGGCTCTTACTTAGAAAGATCCAAGATCCAGAGTGGACGGATGGATCCACCTTGAGGTAGGGTCCCCCTTCTTGCATTTTTAATTTAAAGAGAATCATTTAAAGAGTTTAATATTTCATTGCTTCAGTACTTTAATTATGAACGTTAGTCTATAATAGATTCTTCTGTGAAAATAGTGTGAATTTCAGGAATGAGATAAAAATGGTTGCTTTCTAACTAACTCATGATTTAATAATAAAACCCCTCGATCAGAGGTGTGTTTTCTTCAAGATAAAAAGAATGAAGTAGACGTATATTCTTTATTTCATTACCTTTACTTTGTGATAATTATTGAATGGAATTTTTGGATTCTTGTTTCTTCTTTGTTTCATTTTCCCAAGTGGTTAAAATGCTATTTTTCCACAACACCTCACTATGAACATGAACCCCTTGAATATAATTTCCCTTCAATAATATGTTGAGTGGTTTGGTTAAGCTAAACAGAATGGTTATAATGACGTAGGTGAAATGGTGATGATTCTTGTGCCATAAATGGAACTTCAATGTTTTGGTGATTTAATGGAATAACCTTCATACTGGAACCCTTCGACGAATTTTCCTTATTTAGGAAAATTAGATCATATGACTCTTAATAGGGAACATGTACCAAATAACATGAAATGGTTTAGTGGGCTGGGTTGTGTTAAATGGTTTTACTTAAGATGTTATCCCTTAATTACACTTATGACTATGAGTATTCCTTAGCAATAATCAAGGGTTGGGTAAGTGTACTACATGAGATGTACTGCCTCATGTCGGTGTCACGAGTAGGATTATGCCTTGTGTAGATTATGAATGTGGTACTTCTATTTGAAATTCATAAGTGGTACTACCTTATGAATTATTCTATAATGATGATAATGTTTGTCTACGTTTATGGATAGGAGGCATTCAAACCCCATGCCATCTACCTTGGATGATTATGGATGATTGTGATTTTGATATATTTACTTCAAATACATAAGAAGTACCCCTTATACATTGTGATATAAAAATGACGGCGAATGTGTAAGTTTATTATTGGGAGGAAGTTATACCCCATACTATTTTTTGTGTATGTTTGTGGATGGGAGGCATGTATACCCCATGCCATCTTATTCTGAGTATGGGTAGGAGGCATGTTACCCCATGCCAGATACGATATCTTTACGTGTATGGAAGGGAGGCATTCTTACCCCTTGCCAGTTGCCATCTTGTGATGATTTACATGTTTGGATGGGAGGTAGTTATACCCCATGCTAGTGTTATGAATGTGATAGATGGGAGGCAGTTATACCCCATGCTGGTTGAATGAATGTGATGGAAGGGAGGCATTCTTACCCCTTGCCAGTTGACTTATAGGGGTGAGAGGCATTCTTACCTCGTGGCTGATAATTACAAATAATTTGTGGGAGGAATTATTACACCACCCCATCTATGATCTAAATGCTTATATATATATATATACGGTGACATGATCAGGTTACATTACATACAACGAGCCAAAGCTGTTATAACCGTCAGGTGTCCCCTGGGAACCTGTATGGGTGTTGTTTACTTATGTAATTATGCTTATTTATTTATCCATACCTACACACTATTTAATGATTATGCACTATCTAGATTTGGTTTGACACCAGTGGTGTCAGCCTACTGAGATTTATATCTCACACCCATCTTGGGCCACCATTGCACTGGGGTACTCGAGTATACCTTCTTGCTTGCAGGACCTAGGTTGTGTGATGTGTTTTTTGTACCTATGGAGTTAGGAGCAAAGGACCAAGCAGGAGCTTGGGATTCTTAGGGGATTGTCGTCCAGATTTACTATCCTTTGTTTTTTTATTTGTTGTAAAGCATGTTGTATTGATTCCTTCTTTAATAAATGTAACATCATCTGTACATGTATGCATTGTAAATTGACGTTTTCCACCTTTTATAAAATGGTTATTACCTATCTTTTACTTCTGCCTTCCAATTGGTTACTACTTCTGCTATTGAATAATATTTACTCTGATAATACCGTTGTGTTAATATGATACGAGGGTATAGTCTCCCCACTATCACCTCACCAGACCCTCGCTGTTAGTCGGCAACCTCTGGCATACGGGGAGACGCGCTTGAGGCCATGTGACCTATCAGTCCAGCCACCGATTCGATGGTAAGCTGGGCCAGGATGTTACAATACTAACCTACATGGACATTGATTCCCTACCATTGGGATATGTTGGAAGCCACATTAAGGCTCAATCCCGTCACTCATGTCCCATCCTGGTCTCTCCCTTTACCCTTTGTGTTTCAGGAAGGTCATACCCCAACCCAGTGGCTTTACAACCATTGGTTCCCATCAATGCGTCCATTATCACGAGCCACCTATACATGTTGCTCATCATCCCATTCCAGAACTATGTGGACCTTGATTCCACACCACATTGATATGTAGGAATCCCATTCAAGGATGAAGGCCAACACCATCACCTTTACACTGGTCCTCAATTCCATCCACACTCATTCTATCCTTTGACAATCCATACAACATTCATCCTAATTCAACATTGGTAGCCACATACCTAATAAATCACTCCATCCATACGGTCAACTAACCATGTGTATGCCCCATTCATTTCATTTCTCCTTTATAGCACTCAATCCACTAACAGTGTGTAATCTCCACCATGTCTTTAGGATTATGTCCATTGTGTACTCCCTGATCCTGTGATTCACCCCCTCAAACTATTTGGGTTTTTTATCTCTATCTTTTATACAAGGTACATAGGAGGCCTCCACAGGGTTGAATCCCAATCAATGGTAAACCTTTGCATCACTTTTGTTGGGACCCAACCATCCTCATATTCGTCTTCATTGGGTATCTTGATGTACCCATCTCATAAACCTACTTGGTGATCCCTCCTAAGGATGAACTGATCTGATCCACTCCCATCAGTGTTCTGATCCCTCTCCACTAGATTTTAAACATGTAACAATCCCCATGTTATTCATGGGAAGCCATAGAATTCCTCATATTCGTTCATATGGAATAAAATTCCACAAAATGGATGTGTGATTCCATGGGATATTTTCCCTCGAGAAGACCTATCATAAGGGGAAGAAAATATAGGTGTACTAGTGTTTCAGTGCCCAAACAAGCCAATGATGCCCTACGTGACTACTCCCCTAATCGAAGGATTCTACTATAACATGGCCCCATGGAATGTCCTGACATAAGTAGTGTAATTAACCAGTTTCTACAAATATATGACACTAGAAAGAGATTCACAAACAATTTCATAATATTTAAGGGATACCCAAACTATGTTACGAATTCTAGAGAGGAACCCACGAAAGGAGAGACTGATATCCCATCAACATGTTTAGAATATGGATAAAAATTCCTTGAATAAGAAATGCATTACAGTCTCTATTAGAAAGTGGGAATTCATTGAAATAAATATCCAACGATTCCCCATGAATGGATATGTGTGCCCCGATGAATGCTTCGAAAACAGAAATGGTAAAACCGACGTGAAAACTATCCTCAAAATGTAGATTTGTAGTGTTTGAAACATAAATATATAATAATGTATATAGATACATCTATCTAGTTCCAGGTCCTGAAAAAATAGTGTTCTTGTCATGAAACTCACCAAATTTTAGATTAGTTAATTGTTGGGAATCCCACTCTGACCATCAACGGCTTCAGGAACCTATCCCCAAAGTGCTCCTATGACTCCCTCGCTTTTGCAGAAAATGTAGGTGATGTCCATGTACACTTAGCTAGGACTTCATCCAGGGATCCATCGATGAGGGATCCCTCCCGGTGACATCAAAATCATCATTCAGCCCCACCGACTGAGGAGCAAGTGGTCAATACCCTTGTATAACCGGCTCTAATTCGGCTGACCTGACGTCAATGTTTGGTGAAAGAATAGGAAGATTCCCACCATGGGGCATCATATTCCACAAATATCTTGGATGGATCCACCACTGGTACATCATATCAGGAATATTTTTTTCCCTAGAGTAGCGGAACGTCCCTATGCAAGAGTAGGGATGCTTCCAGACCCAGTCCGGAGTCAAGAACCAGCCACATCACAAGCAGGTTGAGTTTACCTCCTTGTCACTAGTGAAATTAGTATCCATCGTGGGTTGATCCATGATGATGATATCCAATACAGAGGTCCTCCCCTTACCATCATCAGAGAGAGTGGAGGTCATTCCTACTCCCGTATCCAATAAGGAGTTCCACACCATTCCACAATCATCAACTTCATCCGAGGCCATCCCTGCTTTATCGACACTTAACACGAGGGTTCTCCCTGTGCTCCTGGTCCTATGTATGAAAATTTTCCTTGTTGTCTATGTTATCAATGTGAGGATTCCAATTTTCATGGAACCTAACAAAATGGGGGTCCTCTCTATTTTCTCACTGACTCTAGTGGATTCCCTCACCACATTATCGACGGTCATCATGAAAGTCTTTCCCATATCTAGTATGGTCATAGAAAAGGTCCTCTTTGTACCACAGATACCAAAGCTGGACTATTAGAAGGTACTCCCAGCACTACGGAGAACCACCATGGAGTTCTTTACCATGTGATTTCTCGCTTCAGTAGTGGCCCTCCCCACTATAACACCCTTAATCAAGGAGCTTCTCCACGTGTTCCATTTGATATTTTCCTAGGTTCTCCCCACACCATGGTTTGTCTAAGTGGAGATCCTCCCCGCTTTAGCACCAAACCTAGGAGAGTTCCTCCATAATTCAATGATTTACCCTTCCTAGAATACCCATCCTAAGGTAGGAGGGCAGGTCTTCACCGCCATAAGAAGATTCCCGAGAATCCTAAAACCACAATCAAAGACACCTGCTTCTCAGATTCTGAAGCGGAGTGAGATTTGATGATAGAACCTTCACCCCGATATTCTGTGTCGGGGTGTGGCATAGGAACATGGCCTATCAGCCACATCCTTCCAAAAATTGAGGTCCACTAGATTCCTTCATCCCTCAAAAGATACATAGTGGAGAAGGAAGATTTGGACCCTTTTAGGGCTTGGCCATTCAATCCTTATTATCGTCAACATGATCATTCTCTACCTCAAAAAGAGATCATAATGAGTTGTTGTGTGGACCAATAGTGGTAGAAAAAAAGTTTTACCCACCACCAATGACTGCATCCCTGTCCTAGGAATTAGTGTTCATCAATTTATCTTACAGGGATGTGGTGGTTCAATTAGTGCATTCTTCGGAAGACCGCCCATGATGCGACATATTATCATCTTGTGCATCGTACTCTCCACCAACCAGTCTACCATCACAACGGTCTAATTCGGTTCCATTACAAGCCTCACAACCATATGCAATTAAATAGAGGTCCAATAAAGGGTTAGATACTGAGTCTAACCTAAGAAGTTTGTCAGAAATTCTCACAGCGGACCATTTCCTAGAGATTATCAATCCAACTACAGCTGAAAAATTCAAAATTCTGTAGTGCCTTACAATGGATGAGGTTATGTGACTCTTCCAAACCTTTGGGATTATACATTTTTTTCTCCATCATCAACAATTTTCTTACTCTATGATCTCAAAACACTATGATGAAATTGTTTAGTAATGCGGCCTGGTTGAGTTGGCCACACTTCCTATTTCTCAGCACCCTATGATTCCTGGTTATCAGGAGACCCTCCAGCAATAATGCATACAGAGCTTCACTATTCTCTTCAAAGCTATCAATGAGGCTTCCCCACATGTCCATATATATGGATGGGGTAGTTTGTTGCCCTAAATTTCAGTCATATCCTATTATAGCCTAGTTCACCTGGTGATATTGAGGATATTCCTTTGGGCACCGTCATAGTGAAAATGGTTTTTCTTGATATATACCTAGAAGGGGGTGCTGGCACAAATCTTGGAGAATAGGAACAACCCACTCGGGTATTAAAACATTCGAAACATCTTTTAGGATTCAATTATCACCAAAAAAGTAATCTTCTTGTCCTCCCTACAACTTCTAAGTCATACATCTAGGTCGAGAATTCGACAAAGTAAAAAAGAAAATGGGGACTCTCAAACCCTCCAACCCATTTGGATCAGTGTGAAATAAGAAATATGACCCTAAAAAGGTTGTTCTACCTCAACATCTTTCTGAACATAAAAATATGCTTGATGACCTCCTCATCGAGCACGTTGCGGAACTGAGGCCAGATTGTGGTAGTACTCGATCAGGTCAACTGGGACAGGGGTAGGTACAACATTCTCTCAGTGAGTTTCCTCCTAGTGAACTCGACAAACCTTCCCATCTAGACACAATAGAGGCTAGTGTTTATGGAAAGATACCAGGATATGAATCACCCAATCTATCGTAATTTCCTGACAACCTTCCTCAATACCCGGCTTAGGTTCCGCCACCCTCTCCACAGGTGCCACCGACCACTCTACATGTCATTCTCCCATCTCATGAGGTAATTATTCTAGTATCCCCCTGAGACACTAGGCCCACATACCATATTTAATAACGTGCCAATACGTTGTAGGATAGGGCCCCTCATAAATATTGGAATACTCATCCAGATGGTTTGATGGAAACACTTATTTCTCATCTCAAGGACCTAAAACTCAAGAGGCGGCAATCCCGCCTGATGGTAATCCATATCCTGTATGAGTGGACAATATGCCAGCACCCTCGGGTCTCTAAAATCCTACCTTATCCGCTTTTAATGGGACATATGATCCACTACAGTATCAGTACCACTTCATTTCAAGGTGTGGAGCCATGCAGGGAACTCCAGTGCAGCTGAAAGCCACCATGCTCAGGTGTTTCGTACAGACACTAGATGGCCCTGCATTTGTCTAGTACATCTAGTTACCCATTAGGTCAATAGCTAGCTGGGAGGATCTTCGTTTAATGATTATCAACCAGTTTAGTTCCCTGACCCAGAAGAAAACCATTTTCGACCACTTCCTGTGGAAGAAAAGGCCTGGCGAACGTGTCACCGACTTTTTTTCCAAGTGTAAGGGCCTCACATATTCCCTTGATATGCCACTAAACTAGAAGTATCTACTAAAGATGTTCATGGAGAATGTGAAGACCGAACTAGTCCCTTCCCTCATCACTTAGAACTTCCTAGACAGGTTCTGAGATTTCTCTGACAAAGCTCAACATTTAGAGGAAGCCTTGTAGTAAGACAAATTGAAACATTCATTACCTCCTGTATCTCCTGCAAGAAATGATGCTAAGGCTAAGAACATATCTATAGCACAAATAGAGGCCCCCATTTAGATTTAATTGTTATTTAAAAATCCACCTCCATAACTTCACCGAGGCCAACCACCTAAGGCGCAGCCTCCGGATCAGCAACACCTACCTCAAAATCGATAGGCACCTCGCATAACATGCCACCGCCACTTATACGAGACAATCAGGTTCCACCTCCTCGACATACTCTACCATCCCCTCTTCAGGTCCAGACTCCCAGATATCCTTTTCTAGATCAAAGGAAACGGACCTACTCATTCAACGTCGCTCAGATTCCAGGTTATTTCTGAAGTGCTTTGGACCAAGTAATCCTGCAGTTTCCATAATGCAAGAGGCCCGAAGAGGCAGATCTCACTAATTGCCCCAATTACTTCCCATATCACTGGTTCCTTGGGAACACCCTCATGAAGATAAATGTGATTAAATTCTGTCTCTAAGACCAGGTCGATAACAATATTTTCAGGTTGGGTCCATCCTCTATATAAGTGGAACTTGTGTTTATAAAGCCTGACAGTGACATTGAGGGTGAATAGAATTAGGTTTATAAATGTGGATCTCAAAATTATGACTATCTGATGGATCTCAATGTAGTCACTTGTACCCATGACATTATTCATGAATGTTTAAATCAGTCTGAGCCTTCAGGAGTCGCTACAATACCTTTGGCTATTGCCTCTTCATCAACATCTCATCCTTATTCCTCTAAGCGGAGAAAGCATGGATGAAAAAAGGGAAGAAAAATCCCTCCTCCTATGAAAAGTCTATCCCATACTCTTAGTGATTTCATGAACCTATAGATGGGTATTTCCCTTATAATGTTTCTAATGATGGAGGATTCTTCATGTGATGACCAGGGGTACGCCTCAGTCAATACTATCGAGCTGGTAAACCCTAACATGGTTCCTGATGATGAAGAGTGTTGTACGGAACCTGCAGACATCCCTAGTAGAAACCATGGTCAATGACACCATTGGTAGTTAATTTTATAGAATGCATTGTCTTGGGTTTTCAGCCAAGATGTTAATGCCACAAAGACAAAACAACAGTCCCAGCGTAGAGCTCAGCACATGTAGCCTTCTTATCTTGTTTCATCATATCTTCCTCCACTGACATTTGTACACCTTGATTAGACATATCCACCCTAACCATGCTATGATCATCCATGTTTCGATGTGAAAGGTCCTCAATCATCTGTTCGTTAGCCCGTATCCACTCTACATGGTTCGACTAGTGAGTAGTGGTACATTCCCTACACCATCCTAAATCTACCGGATCAACCAGCATCACATGTCTTACATCTGTCTAAAGAGAAACCTCATTTCAGTATAATGGTACACCTAACATGGAAATGTGATGTCCAAAAGAATCTTTCAGGAATTCCTACTAGGCTCTCATTCCTTTAGGCTCTCTGCCTATCAGTGGATATGCGTGAAGCCCTCATAAAAGCATTACAAATCCCCCTATAGTTTGAGAAAAAAGTACTAGCTGTATAAGCCTTCCATGGTGAGACAACCGAGCATGAAGAATTTCTATCCAACATCTCTTTATTTGGAAAAGAAGAAGGTTCTCCTATAAAGGGGAACATATTCCCACTGTAAATCACTGGCCAGTTCAATAGTGTGGACGTCCACCACTATTTCATTGACATAGGCATGGAGATTAAACTTATCTTGACTTAGACACTCTGCAAAATGGTATTGTCTGAAATAGATATACGTCCCTCTGACATGAAAATTAAATGTTATGATGGCAAGGAACAAACACTAGTTGGAAAGATATTTCTGAAGACCCAGTTCAATGGCCAAGTTTCAAAACCAAATTCATCATTGTAGCATAATACAATGGCTACAATGTGTTTATGGGTATACCATGGACCCACCTACATTCTGGTTTCCCTTATTTATATTTCCAACGCCTTATGTACTCCCTTAATGGTCATGTAGGTGTAATCCAAATTGTTGATTCTCCCTTTGACTATTATGAATCCCGCTACTTGGATGATGACTACTACAATAGCCAGGATAAGAAGAATCAGGATAACGAGGTTGAACATGCTACTGTTGCGATTGACCCATGGACAAACTTAGATAACTCCTATATTTTCCTTATTCACAAATTGGAGGCCACAACCTCAGACATGGGGAATGGTTTTGTTGTCTCAGGGATGGGGGGTAGTGCATTCCCAATCATAAGGAATTCTAGAAGATCACCTCATATTCCAACACAAATCAAGCTCAGGTTACCCTAGATCCCCCTACTCTTATAAGGTATCATGATGTTCACCCAATGGCAATAGTAATATGTCATACATGCTCATTTTTCCCAGTTGGGATAAACTGGCTCAAGTCAACAAACTAGTATTAATTTGATATTATCAAATTTGGCCTCTTGGTTCGAAGTATATATTGGATTGGGTCAGCAACTTTCATCACTATGGTTTCAATAGTGCATGATTTCCCTAATGACATTTCCACTGCCGCTCCGGCTGGCACTAGCGTCCCGTTAGGATCTATCGACTCGAAGGAGTTACCTCTTGCCAACGATCCTCACACCATGGATGAATAAGAGTATTTGGATTACTCCCCTCATGCATTCGAAGATGGAATCTCTAACATGGTTGATTATTTAATAAAGGTGAACCTCGGTATCGAGAAGGATCCAAAACTAACATTGATCATCGCTGTTATGCCAGCAGAAGAGAAACAAAAATATGTGAATTTCCTAAGGTATCATTGTGATGTATTAACCTGGACTTATGATGAGATTATGAGGATAGATCCTCAGTTCACCATCCACCATCTCATTCTCCCAGCAAATCGTCATGGATTCAAACATCATTGCAAAAAGATGCACTCTTCTCACGGTGCCATGGTTGAGGCCAATGTGAATAATCTCATCAAAGAAAACTTCATCAAGAAGAACTAGTACCCTAGGTGGTTAGCTACGATTTTTCCCTTTAGGTATAAGAGAAGATAGATCATAGTAAACATTAACTTCTAGGATATCAACGGTAACTATCTAAAGGATGATTTTACCCTTCATGTGATATAACTGTTGATCGATGTCATCAATTGGTTATATGATCACTATTTAATTAATGGGTATTATAGATTTAATTAAATATGAATGGCCCATTATGATGAAGAGTATACGAAATTCTATGCACCGTAATGTACTTTCAGTGTCTTTTAGTATAAAAAATGTGGGTTCCACCTATCATCGTGCCATACACCTCATATTTTAGATGATTCTCAGAACATTAGAGGGATTCTAGGTGGATGATCTGTTGGTTTTATCTCACCAGTGTCAAGACCATGTCATATATCGTGAGAAATTGTTCATCTTCCTCTATTCCCAACATATGAAGATAATCCCCTTGAAGATTACCTTTGGGTTCCCATCATAAATTTTCCCAACATCGTTGTCAGATAAATGGGCATTGAGATCGATTAAGAAAAGATAAAATACATCAGTCATATTTATCCTCTAACAAACATTCGGGATATCCAAGGCTCTCAAGGATATTTAGACTACATATTCAAAATCATGGAAAATATAGATATAAAGGGTAATCACTTTTCCTAGCTCATTAAGAATGGTTTGGATCATTAGTGGATTGAGGAGTGTTAAACTAATTTTGAGGAAATCAATCAGTACCTACTACAGTCTCTGATTTTGATGCCACCTAATTCTTAAAAGATGATGGTCCTCTATGTGACCACTCTGGATTTGTCCCTCAACACCCTTCTCACTTATAATAATAATGAGGGAACATATAATAGTTTATACTATCTCAACTTCATGCTCCTTGATATGAAGAACAAATATTCCTCTATCGAGAAGATCTTCCTTGAGCTGGTGTTCGCATAGCAGAAATTGTGACATCACTTGCAGCACTATAAGATAAGTCATTTGTCCCAAGTGGATCTTTTAAGGTATATTAGAAAATTCCCCACATTGATAGGCCTTCTAGATCAGTCGTTAGTGATCCTTCAACAGTTCAACATCAATTTTTTCCCCATAAGGCTATCAAGGGACAACCATTGGTAGATTTTATTGCCACCCATCCAACCCACACAATGCTATCTCTAAATCTTTACTTTCCAGATGATTAAATCATCTTAGGGGATCAATCCATTTCATGTTGGAATATGAAATTTTGTGGAACTTATCGAATCACTACTTGTAGGAGACTGAAAGATCACAGAATAAATAGATTAGTCCTGGGAATCACCATCATCACAACTGCATAGGATGTCATGCCTTATTTGATCATGTTGTTAGAATGTTATACCAACAAATAGGTAGAGAACTAGGCTCTCATCACTGGTCTTGATATGTCCCTCAAGATTGATGTTCCCCACCTATATGTGAAATGGGACTCCTATATTGTCATCAAGAAGGTCAACTGTGACTATGTTTTCTGGAAGCTAGAGCTCATACCTACCTTAGAGCGTACTCACTAGCTGATGGACCAATTACTCTCTCGGCCATAAGTTACTCATGTACCTCGATCATAGAATGGTTAATTCAATGCCTTGGCCAAACATAATACATTTCTTACAGAGCCTAAGTAGAATTATTTGATTATCCATGTGGTGCATCGAAGAGTCATCACTCCCGTCACTCTGATCGATGATGATATCCAATAGGCAACCCACCTTACCACTGATGCCTCCACATGGGGACCTCTAGGTACATTTTTTTGAAATATTGGAGCATACCCCTAACTAGAAGACTCTCTTTATCAAGTATATCTACCATAGTACTCTCCTAATAGGCTGAGCCAAACATGAGAAAATTCGACTATGCATAGTGCAGTTCACCATCCAAAGTTGTCCCAATATTAAAGAGGTCCCCTATAGATGTGGGATTGATGGGATTATCATTATCTACTTTTAAGGATATGAGATTTCTCATTTTATGTAGGAATTTGATGCTGGTTCTGATTGGATCATCACGCAGGGATGCAACTCTCTCATCAGATTTAGAGACTGGGATATTTTTTCCCACCATGATTCGTGACTATATAAAGTTTTCCATTAGAGACACTCCATACTACCATGTACTCTTGGCCATTTTCAGTCTGTGGACTTGATGTCATGGGACCATATCCACCGATAATAGTTTACTAGTGTAGGTTCATACTGACCACTAAGGATTTATTTTCCAAGTGCGAAGAGGTAATTATACTCAAAGAATTCATGTATCGTTCCATCATAGAGTTCATGAGCTACAATATCATCCACAGATTCAGATTCCTGCATGCCATCCTCACCGATAACACCACCAAATTCCGTGCAGCCAAACTAAAGAAATTATACGACAAGTAAAACATTAGTTCTAATCAAACATCTCTATATCATGTTCAAGAAAATGGTCTAATCATGGAATTAATCCAAACCCTTTCTAAAATCTTACAAAGGATGGTTTGTCAAAACAAGAAGAGTTGTCCAGAAAAACTACCCATCACACTATGGGCTTACTGAATTATGACTTGTAGTTCCACCTAGGTGACTTTGTTTTCCCTTGTGTATGTAACTGAGGAAGTCCTTCCCATCTAAATATAGTTACCCTCACTATGAAAAACCTTCTATTATCATCAAGGACAAAAAAATGTGGTTAAAATTTATCTGGATGAACTATATGTGCTTTATGAGAGTAGGCCTCATGCCATGGACAATCTGGAGAGGCACCAAAATACGAAATCCATAGATATTAATAAAACATTTCTCCTCCGCTCATTCATACAAGGTGAGACATTATTGGCCTTGGGAACATTAATGATACTCAATAGGAAGCCACCGAAGTTGAAGCCCAAATGGAAGGTTCCTTATGTCATTCACAATGTTCGCCCCAATGGTGAACACTCTCTTGTCACTATAGATGGTGAGAATATTAATCCTCCCATGGATGAAGAATTCCTCAAGAAGTACTTCACATAAGGGAATATTCATCTGGGTAGACGTTAAACTACTCATCATCATTCTGCATGATGTTAAACTATAAATGACCTGAGCTCTACAATAATAAACTAAGATCTCACTTGTCCTTACCATAAGTCATTAAACATCATGGTTACCACCACGCATCACGCATACCATAATTTAGGTCTCCATCCTCTTTAACATCCAAAAGGACCCCCTTAATGGTCTAGTATCATTCCACTTTGGTTCACTAACCATCTTGGGACATTTTATGGGAGGATCTTTAACATCAATTTGACACAAGTCCTGCATTGTGAATATGATGAGCGGTCGATCCTCATTTGTTGTTCCCATTCCAAGCCACACGAGATAAATACTATGTTGATAACATGTTTACTAGTTATACTTAATTTATATTGTCATCCACATGATCTCCCAAATGATGGGCATGATGATTTACCTTTTTCTAGCCTTCTATCCCACACACACAATATTAAACTGGGCATCTACAATCCAAGCTCTATGACTTTAAACTATGATCATTTACTTTATTACTTCATGATGTTAAACTAAATGTCAATTCATAACTATGTATGGCTTGATTTCCATCATTATGGGATACATAATGACGCCTAGAAATTTCCTCCGTGGCCCTGCCTCAGGTTCCTCAACCATTCCGGTCTCTTGGACCAAGCTCTCTCTTAGGATTGTGTGGTTTGGTAGAGATTATTATGTCCTCATTCATGTCAGGAAATTTATTCCACACCACACACATCCCCCTGGTATGCTCCTCCTTTCATCATCCTTACAGTATGATGTTAATCTTCATGGAATTTCAAAATAATTTATGGCTTGATTCATATCCACATGAGTTACATAGGAATGCACAAACATTTCATCCTCGGGTCCAACCCTGGTTCTTAGAAACATTCGATTCCTTATGGCCCCTTGGCCTATGTTCTTTAGGGGGTATGTCATGTGGTGTGGATTTATGTCCTCATTAACATCATATTTTTAATAACCATGCCACATACCTCTTGAGAGATATCTCTCCATACACTTTTCTTTATCATCCTTACCGCATGAAATTAAAATGCATGGAATTTCAAGAACATCGTGTGTCTTGATTCTCATCATTATGGGATATGTAGGAACACCTAGATATTTTCTCATTGGGTCTAGCCTCAGATCCCTTTGTATTTTATGTCCCCTTGTCCTAATTCTCTACCCCTGGGATTATACCTAGTGTGGTGTGGAATTATGTCCTCATTCACATCAAGTATGCTTTATCATGCCATGTGCATTACCTTTAGAACCTCATTCTTCCATATGTATACAAACCATATGATGTTAAACTATGTTGCCTCATCCAAAATTACTATAAAATATTTAATCTTTTCCACACAATGTTAGAGTGAAAGGGGTGGTCCTGTCATATGGCCTTAAACTGTGACACTATCATCATAGCTACACAACAAAAAATGGAACCTCATTGTGGTGTTTCACTTGAGAAGATATCATGTTTGGAATTGGCCATTCACCATGCTATTTTTGTATACTTACATTGGCTTGATTTCTTTGAAAATGCTCTGATTATCAATCCTAGGTTTTCACCTCCAAAAAAAAACTGACACTAAATAGCAAACAAGATCCATCAAATACCACTTCTTTTTGTTCCTGGGCCAGACCTACACCATAGTATTACCCCTAGAATTTGTATCATACCATAATGATTTTTGAACTATTTTTGGATTGATTCCCATCATTATGGGATATGTAGGAACATCCAGACATTTCATCTTAAGGTCTATCCTAGGTTCATCTATTCTTTCTCTTGCCCCTTTGTCCTGAGTTCTTTCTTGGAATTGTGAATGGTGTGGCATATGTGGACTTATGTCCTCATTCACATCGAGTTATTTTTTTATCCATACACATTCATCCTTAACATACCTATTTTCCTCATCCTTACTACCTGACATTAAACTGCATGGTATTTCATGAACTACGTGTGGCTTTATTCACATCCTTAAGGGATACGTAAGAATACTTGGGAATTTCATCCTCAGGTCCAGCCCTAGGTACCTCAAATCCAACCTTCATTCTTTCCCCTTGGACCAAATTCTATTGGAATCATGTGGTGTGGGGTGGAATTCTTTGGACCTCATTCATGATTGGTTTATAATATCCATGCCATGTAATTTCCTTCCGGGATCTCCCTTCAAGGTTCCCTCACATATTTACCGCATGATGTTAAACTGTACACCATCAAAGAACTACATGTTTCTTGATTCTCACCCTTTTCGGATATAGGAACTCCCATACATTTTGTCTTTGGGTATATCGCCAGGTCCATCGATAAATATTTTCCTTTTCCCTCCACATACCTCCTCAAGTTGTCCCCCCTTAACTGGAACACTAAACCCTTTTCATTCCTCAACAATGTGATCAGATTCACTATGTCTTAGGTCTTAGAGTGTTGGATTCTACATGGACATGATTTCATCTATACCTATGAATAAATTCTCCCTTTATTTGGGTTTCTATCAACTTTCACATCCAATAGGACCACTGTATGGTCTGGATTCTTGGACATACAGATTTCTTACTAACTTGGGCCATATACCCCGAGTTTTTTGGATGACAATTTGATATAGGTTTCATGTATCAAATTTGGTCAGTGGTGGACCCAATTTTTTTGTTCCCATTTTAGGTAACATAAAATGGATACTATGTTTATAAAACTGTTAACAGTTACCTTGAATCATTATTCGACCCCCATTATGCCATAAATATTGGTATTGTGATTCATATTGTTTTCCACTCCATCATGTTCAAGTGGAATTCTAACACCCTTGGTGTTATCCCTCCATGAACCTCTGTGCATTAAGTGGAAGTCTTGAGTAATCCACTTATCCCCATCTATAAATGGTATTAGCCTCAGCAATACCATCTCCAATGGTGTCATCTGATCCCTACCCTCCCAAACATTCATGGCGTGGAGGAACTCGTCATACATTCCTCCCAAAATTGGGATCCCATAAATTTGTTGAAGGTCGCAGAGGCTGACTCCAACCTCCCCATGATGTTGGTATAAAGTGAGAGTATCTAGAAACCATCGGCTTAGCAATTCTGGTATAAACTTCTTAGATTGAGAGACACTGAATTGGGAGGCCTAGGATGCTTCATACAGGCTTACCCACCTCAACATATTCTCAATCACTTCGTAAGATGAAAATTCCCAGTAGGCCAAGGCCCACTCATCACCGACGTTTCGATCATGGCACAGATCCTAGTTTTGATCCACCGCTTGTCTTTATTATTGATCTAGAACTTGATAATCATCTTGTATAGAGGTAAAGGCATATCCTTCACTAATGCCTAGTAATCTATGTTTTTGACATGATTGTAAAGGAAATTTGTTGTGATTGGGGTCTGATCATTCCTAGTGTGGCCATTTGCATCCCTGTACCATTGGTATTGCTCCGGGTTTCTCCTAAACTAGTAGGTTGGCTTGTCTTTGCTGTTGTCTAGGATAGAGACTTCACCCCACAAACCAAAGCCATACAATGTATGGCACATACAAATTAGTTATTCCTTATTCACCTCTATTAGCCACCCCCTTCAACAATTGGTGATCAGAAGTGCTCCGTATGTACTCTCCTATTTTGATGTTGTTTTCCATGGCATCTCTCAAAGTATAATTGGTATGAGATTCTCATGAAACCTCTTGAGAATCCATTAAACTGAAGACATTGATAGTTCTTCTGGTCGGGGCACGACGGTTGACCACAAAAATAATTCACGAAGACTGTTCCTGAAGACAGTTCACAAAGACGGTCGCAAAGCACCTACCATCCCTGAAGCATCTTGGACTTTGGCCTACGTCGTAAATGAAGTAACATATCATGATGTAGTAGTTTTCTAAAATATTTAACAAAGCAGTAGACCAAAGAACTATGATTCCCAGATATGAATTCACTGATTGGATCGTTTCAAGAAGATAGAGCACCTACAAACTCATTTTTGAAGATCTAGATGATGACAAACAACTGCGGGCCCCTATTTATTGGTATGGTTGTTTCCATATTCATGTATATCCATAGAGTCTCTTCAAAGTGACCCTCTCTCTCATTGAGCATTGCCTCTCTGTGAGGGTCGTTCCTTGATCCAGCTTCATGATCGCCTCTACTATGTGACTTCATAGTCACCTCTGCAACATAGATTTGTGATCTGCGATATGTTTAGTCTACCTAGTATCTTTGGTGTTTTACCCTTAGAATATTTCCCCCTTTTATTTTGGATATAATTCAGAGGGGGTGTTTTTTGGCACCAAAATACATCCTTCTTAGGGAGTGAACACATCGACGATGTAGAGTCAATCAACACCGAGACGGTCTGTAAATCCCTCCAAAACCATCCTAAAGGGCTTCGTTGTGAAGACATTCAAAAGGTTAGCCTACCTTCTTGGGGACAGTCATCACGATCATCTCCATGGTGTCATAGACCCTCTACAAGGTTGATTCATTCTGAAGGATCACATCCTCTCCATAGAGTCAATGGTCTCTGCGGCCCGCTCCGCGACGGTCGCTTCGGTGATCCTCTCTATTGTGTCCCAAACCCTATGTGAGGCTGATGCATTCCGATGGATCCCATAGTGCCTTTGCGATCACTCCTCTATATGATGAGTTCTTTGAACCCCGTTGACCATCATTTACTATAAATAGAGGGATCCCACCCCCTCTCAACCATTTTTACTCCCCCGTTTCAACTTATGATCGTTCATTTCACAAATAACATTGATAAACCAACATATAGATTGCCAAATGTACTTGGGATCTGAAAACCATGGCTCATAATCTTCCTAGTCTCCACCTATGGTTGGGATTCCCTTTTTGAAGTAATATGACCATCACAAAGGATAGATCCCCTACGGGGTGCTCGAGACTTCACGAAGCGTAGAGCCTTCGCGAAGTACCCTCCAAACAAAGTGGGTTTTTCTAAAGTGAATCTCTGTTCCATTGAAGGATTCCCTTTGAAAATTCCCTTCCCTTCAATAAAACTCTTCCCCTTTTGAAGACCTTTACTTTCACGTAGACACTACCCTTCACTATGACCCTTCCCATCATGAAGGCACAACCCTTCATGAAGACTCTTCCCATCAAGAACATCCTTCCCTTCGCGAAGTCCCTTTCCTCCGCGAAGATAATTTTCATTTCCAAGTCCATTTTCATCATAAGGAACCTCTTTATATGGCCTCCTTATTTTCACAACCCTCTTCCATATGGACTTCCAGGCTCATACAAAGTGATTTCAAGGTCCCTCAAGTGGTTCCTCAGGTTGAATTACTTTTCCTCATGCTTCTTCACATAGGCATGATAATGGCTATTGCTTCTTCGAATATCCATGCTAATGTGATCCCCTCAATGGGTCACTACAAAACATTATATTCATATTCCATTTATGGTTCTTTCCCTTCACCAAGGTTTATAGTGAACCATTTATGTATATCCTAGGGGTGAGGAATGAATCCTTGCAATTTGAGCTGTAGGATGTCAAACTACCAAGCACCCACATCTACAACAAAACATGTTAAATTGTGATCACTGTATAAGAGACAAGCCCCGAGAGGACCGAAATGGGGAAGGGAACTAGTGCCTTCTCACTCCCCTCTCCTTCTGAGATTTATCTCCTTGCACACCTTCGGAAGTATCCATGTATTCCATGACACCCTCTGATGGGATGATTCAGGTTTGATGACCATATACTCCTTGTTTATTTGGGCACCCTCCTTTCCCATTATGACCCCCTCTCGGAGTAAGTCCCTAAATCTATTTCCCTGGGCCTCTAACCACATATAAGCCCCATTCCATTCCTCGCAGACGCACCTTTTGTGATGAAGTCATCTGGTCTTTGTTGCCTCTTGTTTCCCACACTAAGCATGACTCATGTGATCTAGAGTAAGCATCGACCATTAAATCATCGTTGGACTGCCTTAGTGTAAGCCCCATTTCCTTTATATCCAAACTACATGGAATTTAATATTTTACCTTTCTGGAAAACATATGTAGGAAGCCTCCCAAAGGTTCAATCCCATCCCAAATCTGTCCTGACCATCTTCACATTGGTTCTCCCTAGTCCCACATGATACTAAACTGTATTCCCCTCTCATCCCACATCAAATTAAATTGTATTCATTCGAAAAATGTTGGTTTTGATCCATGTATCCTAAATAGGGTATGTAGGAAGCCTCTCTAAAGATCAACCCCAAGTACTGGTAAACATCAGTGTCCACATTGTTGGGACCCGCATACTGGGTCCACCATCTAGTGGTTCCGAACTAGTTCCCAAGTAGCTTACCATTTGTAAGCCCAACAATCAATCCATGCTCCTCTAACCAAGATAGCCCCTCTTGCGATGGGTTTCTAACCAAGTGTAATCTCAATCATGACTCTAGGTCACTGTCCTTTGTGTACCCCCAAATTACTTCCACCATCCTCAACTATATAGACTTTTATTCCCTACCATGGGGATATGTAGGAAGCCTCCCTGAGGTTCAATCCCATCATTCATGTCAAAACCTTGTCTCCCACTTGATCCTCTTTGTTTCAAGAAGTTTATGCCCCAACCTGGTGGTTCTACATCCTTTATGTCCCATCCATGTGTCCAATCTTTCATGCTGCCTCCTCAGGTGGATCATCACCCCATTCCACAACTACATGAACATTGACTCCCTGCCACAAGTATACGCAGGAAAACTTTTCGAGGTCCAATCCGAATATAATCAGCTTCACACTGGTCCTCGGTTCCATCCCTACTAATTCCATCCATTGACACTCCATACATTATCCATCTAGATTCCACCATGGCTTTCACATCCTGGTGAAATCATGCCATATTTCCAGAAATCTAACCATGTGTATGACCAATTCATTTTATTTCTCCTTTGTAACACCTGGGCTGCTAACCGCGCATAAGACCAAACATGTCTTCGGGTTTCTGTCCATTGTGTACACCAGGATCCCATTATTCCCCCCTAAAACTACGTGGTTTTTGATTTGTTTCTTCTATATAGGTTGCGTAGGAGGCCTCCATGAGGGTCAATCCCAATCAATGGTAAACCTTGGTGTCCCCTTTTTCAGGACCCAATCATACTTGGATCCGTTCTTATTGAGAGTCTTTATCCACCCATCTCATAAACCTACCAGGTGATCCCTCCTAGGGATGTACCCATCTGATCCACTCCCATTAGTGTTCTAATCAGTCTAATCCATACCTTCTAGATGTAAAACTGGTGTCATACCACATGTTAAACATGGAAAGATGAGGAAAACCTCAGATACATGCCTATGGTATTAAATTACTTGTACTCAATGTGGAATTCCTCATGCATCTGTTCCCTCAAGAAGAACTATTGTAAAGGGAAGAAACTCTAGGTATATCAGTGTTTCCATGCCTAGACATGCTATAAATTCCCAACGTGACTACTCTCCTGACTGAAGGTTGCTACTCTGATTGGACACCATGGAATGTCCTGACAGAAGCGGTGTAATTAACTGATGTCCACAATGATATAGCACCGGGAAGAGTTTAATGAATAATGTCATAATCTTTTAGGGAGACCCGAACGAAGTGACAAATTATGAGGAGGAACCCATGGAAGGAGAGACCGACATCCCATCATCCCATTTCGATCAAGCAAAAAACATCCCTGAATACGAGATGAATGATTCCCGCCTTTGGAAATATGGAAAGAGTGGAAACAAATAGCTAATGCATCTCCATGGACGGACACACACGCCCAAGCAGAAATGTCAAAAACAATAGTAACCATACATGATTTATAGTTTCGAATATTATAAATAATTAATTAAGAATATAATATAACATAAAACCTAAATAATTTTGTGATTAAATCCACATGGAACTTCGGTCGATGCATTTTAATGTTTTATTTAATTAAATTTCATATTTCCCCATAAAAAGGTAAAGTATACATCATTTTAAATCCATCAACATCACTTGTACTTCTCTTCATTGGATATCCCCAGTATATACTTATGGACTCAATGTGTACTTCTCACAGAGATTTATGAAGTATGTATTGTTTATTTTGAGTAACATGGCTATCATTATATACACATAATGTATTAAATAGAAATGGTTTATTAATTACGTGACACAGTTTAACCCCATGATTTCAATACTGAAAATAAATGTGTACATGATTTGTTGTCAATATACAGGGTGTGTACTCCATAAAAGCTGTGTGAAACCATAGATGATCAACACACCATTCATTTATTTTATACAACATATAATAATTACATGATGATCCAAAATCCGTGTGGGAGTATTTGTGTAATAAACATGGATAAAAAATGTGTAGTAAATAAGTACCGACCATATAGTGATGTATTATCCATCCAGAATTCATGGATCCTCGGGATGGGTTCATCATATGTGATATTTGTTAATTATTCACTGATCATTGTAATATGAGTGTGAAACAAAGAAAAGAACGAATATATTTTGACAGCGTTTCAATAAATAATTAAAACATTAAATGATTTTTAACTTTTAAATGTGAAATGATCAATAATCAAATAAATAATTAAAAATTTTAACATTACCCCTCTGATACCACTTGATGGTTCCAGGTGTAGTGGAAGCACTTATCTAGGATGATCCCAATTCAGTATATGTCAGATTCAATGGATCATTTTCATATTGTACAAGATGTAAATGTCCTGACCAATGAAAATTTTTCTATCAAATATTTAAAATAATGGACTTTAGAAACAAGAGGATGACATTTCACATTAAATTTGAAAATAATATTATTAAACAGGAAGAAGTAATACCTCATTATTGAAATCATTATTCACTATAGATGATAATAATTTGAAACCGTTATCTATCATCCATCATTAAGATTATAGGATCCCAGTGTAGAATCCTTCTAGTGGTGATACACACATGCTCTTATGATCTCTGAACTACACTGATGACTCATCGGGTGCCAATGTAGTCAACTGATCATCTTTCATAATTCATTTGATCATTTCACATTTATTTGGTGTTGAAGAAATTCTAATGATCATATCATTCTTTATAGGATGTGAGATAGAAGAGGGGGATTCTAGAGTACAATACATTATTCCAAATTATTATCAATTATTGATTACATAAAACGAATTGGGGGTTTATTTATTGAACTATTGTCAGCATTTATAATTAAATTATGTTGAAAATTTCCCTTTACAAAATATTTAACACTTGTATGACCCCATGCTATGTATAAAAATAATATTATTATTTTTATTCCATTGTGTGAGATGATTAGAGAAAAGATATATATTACTTTACCAGATTGAAAATTAATATTTATTATAAAACACAATCATAATATTCTAGGCCTAATTAACATTTATTATATACCCAAATAAATCATAAATTTAACCATTCAATAACTAAATGAATAAATATTATATATCTTTTTAATTTATCAATTACCGTTAAAATAAATATATACTTAATTTATGTGATCATTAATCCCAAATAATATTATTTCATTATCTTGAGAGTAATATTAATTTCGACAAATAAATTTCAACTGGATTCAATTGATGTTAAAAAAAATATATATTGTGTGACCCTCTAGGATTATTTCATGTAGGATTAGGATTGATTGACTAAATTATAAGATTACTATATAGAAAAGGGTCAAAGAACCCATTACAAAGTCATTAATGTTGTAACATTGAGAACAACACATGATCACTCACTATGTAATATAATCATTTTATCAATGTATCTCAC
The DNA here is from genome assembly GCA_963277665.1 of Viscum album. Lineage (NCBI taxonomy): Eukaryota > Viridiplantae > Streptophyta > Magnoliopsida > Santalales > Viscaceae > Viscum > Viscum album. Next base: position 405,009,775 of record OY728128.1, on the reverse strand, counting down.
CAAGAAGGTTCCACACCAATGAAATCATCCTATTTGGGTGACACATATTTCATTGAATATTTTAAATAAGCACATTATTACACCATAAAAATGGAATTTAATGCGAAAATTTTATTTCAATTAAAGGGAAAAGGTATTAACTTCCATTAATATATAATGGAAAAACCATTCCTTGAATTATTCATTAATAACATGTCTTTTCTAATCCACCCAACATACAATGCTTCCTATGAACATATTACGTGTAATAAAGAGCATATCGAGACTCAAATTTGAATCCTTCACGAGTCTATATAGGGATGTTACCACAATGTCATTCCCTAGAGGAACATCATATAAAATAATTATAAAAAATATAATAGTAATGGTGGTGGTGGTGGTAACAACAACAACAATAATAAGAATAATTGCAGAAAAGTCTTAACATTATAAATTATATATAAAATTATAAATGTTAGTCATGTTTTAATAATTATGGTGGGGGTCAACATTGACTAAAAGACATATTTATTTTTATTTAGTTTTTTTGGATATTCTCATTTTAATCTAGGTTGATTGGGAACCCTTGTATGACCAACATGCACAATGCCACAAGGTCCAGTACATGACCCGAAGGCCCAAATACTAGACTACACTAGAACTACCCCTCCCAAGAATCTACTTCATTGATGGCCCTTTGTTCCCCACCTCCCATTTCTAGTACCAATAGTAGTTTTCATACCATTTCATTATTCCAATCTGATTATATTTACTTTGATGGTTACTACTTTCTCTGATTCCTATAATTGGGTCTTCTTCCATGTGGTCTATCTTAATTGCTTCATGTATTGAAGACCATATAACCAAAAAGAAATTGGTCGAAGATCTAATGTGAACTGAAGGCCTAGTGGCCCGATGTCCTAGTGACCTAAGTGCTTACATATTTGTCCTCTAGTACCAAATCTAATAAAGATTTTTGTAGCTACAATAATTATAATATTTTCCAATGTAGTAACTACTATAGAAACATTGAAATCCACATACACCCCAATACAATAATATGATTCATGTATATATATATAATTACTTTAATATCAATCATATATAAGTCATATCGATAAATGTTACATCATAATAAATATATATTTCTTATACATAATATTTGTAACCAAAAACAGAAAAACAACAATGAAGATCAATATTTATTGTTAATAATATCATTGTTATTAATATTATATAATTTATAAAACCTAAATAAACTAATAATTTTAATGATAATAACCATTTTGAGGGGAAGATAAATGGTTTCTTTGTTTTCTTGTAGGTTATTTTTTGTTCTATTTGACTTGGATTTGTTGTAATAAGTGAGTTATTTATGTTTTAAATATCTTGATTAAAAACATAATGATTTAATATTTTTTATATATGAAAATATTGAATTTTAAAATCCTACTGATTATGGATGTTCATCACATTATTGATGAAAGTGACTAAGTGTGACCAGAAAACAAATGATTAAAAATGAACACCGCTATGAGTCATCATTTTATTAAAAATAAACATTTCTTTCATCGGCTGACAACACAGTAAAAAAACAAACAATCAAGGGAGAGAGTTATAGTGATCACTTGGGAAGTCGGTGTCACTGTGTGCATTTTGAAGATATTAGGTGGAGGTGTAAAATTGATACAGCATGTCCCATGATGCCCATTAGTGTACTCCTTATTTTGTGGAAGATGATTTTCTAGGACAGGAGAGTGACGAGAATGGAGAAGAAGATCTGAATGTTGAGAGGCAATGCCAAGAGCCCCAATGTGAAAAACACCACCATGACTCCAATATAAATCACATTAATTGAAAAATATCTTCCTCTAGATAAGGTTAATGGACAAAACAAGGACACAAAGTTCCCTCTTTTTTCTCCCACCCTACTGCTACGATCATTTATCCTCATCCTTTTTTTCACGTCATTCGTAGTTACGATGCTCCTTCCCAATAGATCCTTGAAGGCAGTTTCAGTAAGATTGTTGGTGGTTCTATTTATAGTGGCTTTTGGGGTTGTTACAATCATATTAAAAAACATGAAACCTCAAATATGAATCCATTTTAAGTGTACATAATATACACAATAAATAGACATAAATCAATGGAAAAAAAGTTATGTGAATGAAACAAAAAGAAAAAAAGAAAAAGTATTAACATTTATATAAGAAAATTTGGGGGAAAACATTAATGGGAATAGGTAAAAAAATATAATGATTGAAAAAAGTTTTAAAATAAATATATAGTATACATTCATAAATATTTATAAAATAGATAAATAAATAAATAAATATGTTTACATATTAGGATAATTAAATTAATAAAATATTTTGAATTTATAAAAAATAATAAAAATCACGATATAGTAAATGCAGTTTTAAGCTCCATGTTCTTTACATCAATTTTTGATTCATCATTTCAACCATGTTAAGCATTCCACGAACTGATTATTCACATATTTGTGCATTAAATCTCTAGTAGTTCCCAAAATTTCCTCTAAGAGAAAGAAAGGGTTTAACGATAGTTTTTTAGAATTTAATGGTGAATTAAAGCACTAATAAATGATGTAAGAAAACTTCTAATAGAGTCATGTATTTACATTTTGAAAATATTTTTCAAATGGTGTTTTTGAAAAATTGTTTTATTTATAAATTATTTAAACCATCCCTAAATATTTGATGATGATTTTTTATTTTATTATTGTTTTAAATTTATTATTTATTATATATTTGAAAATAAATTTGTCTAAAAATATATTGACATAATACATATTAATTGATATAAATATTCATAAAAAGATATAAATATTTATAAATATATATTAACATAAATAAATTTTAATAAATAATATATATATATATATATTATTAAATATAGCAGTATATATATTCCGACATAATATATATTAATTAATATAAATAAAAATTAATATAAATATATTTAAATATATATTAATATAAATAAATACATAATATTTTCTATAAAAATATAAAAATATAAATAGATTTCCAAATATATGTATTACGTTATATATATTATAACTAATAATGAAAAACAAATATACATAAATATATATAGATTCATATATCATTATATATCCCCATAATATATATAAATATATATAAATATAATTACATATGAATATTTATATATATATATATAAATAAATATATATAATTTTAAATAAAAATACATATATATATATATAAATATATATAATTTTAAATAAAAATACATATATATAGATAAACACACACACACGTATATAATTAAAGATAAATATATATTAAAATAAAAATAAATTTACATAAAAACCCAAATAATGATACATAAATACAAACAATATATATATATATATGTGTGTGTGTGTGTGTGTATTCCCACATAATATATATAAATATATTCAAATATATAATATATAAATATGCATACATATATATATTTACTTACATATAATTATCTATATATAAATCTGTATAACATATATAAATATATAAAAATATAAATAAATAAATTTTATAAAATTAACAATAAAAAATACTAATTAATAAATAGAAGTAAATTATAAAAAAAATAAAAAAATTCATTTTTCATTATTTAAAATATTTAATTAATAATAATAAATACATATTAAATAATAAGAATTAATAATTAATAAATAGTACATAATGAGTAATAAGAAGAAGAAGAATAATAATAATAATATATAAGAAATAATCAATATGTAATTATAAATATAAAAATATAAAATGTTAAAAAAAATTAAAAAATTAGAAACATCAAATTTTTATGTAAAAGTTCATTAAATCATTCTGAAATGAACCAAAACAAAATAAAAGACCCATCATGAATTAGTGAATATTTTCTAAAACCACATTTAAAAAGATAAAAAAATAAATAATTAGCATTGGTTTTGAATACCACTGCTAAATAAAATGACACAATACACATTTGTTTTAGGTGTCCATATAGCATGCTCACCACAATTTCCGATCATAGAAACATCACCTTATATACTGTTTCTCTCACCACCATAGCTTTTTCATGAGCAAGAACTATAAACACCTATATCTTTAGTTTTAGAAAGTATACTCACACCACTACAACATATTCTTGCACCTTATGTGGTACATTTTATTAGTGATATAGGAAAAGAACTGAAAAAGGGTGTAATTTTAACATCACTAATTAAAAGCACTTAAAAATGTGGTCTCTATGAGTTCTACAAAATCAATCATAATTTCTGGAATTTATTAGTTCTTTTTTTCATTGATATATACCCCCTCTAAAAGTATTTTTCTTATCCTTTATCCATGATTTTTTATCACTAATAGGGGACCCCTTTATCTCCATTTTTCTTTTCGTTGATAAAAGGAAACATTCATAAAAAAAGAAAATTTTAAAAGTATCATTTTAATATATAAATATATTTTTGTTGATATAAAAAAATATTTTGCTAAATATGATTTATATCATACATAATATGTTTTTACAGTTAATATTTATTTTAATAAAAATGATTAGCCTCCTTCCATAGTGTGGTATCGATCTTGTTATGTCCATCGGTGCATTATTGTCGCCAACAATAACCAAGTCATGTCACCATGTTCCAGCATTACCTATGACTATCAATCACTCCCACCATTTCATGTTATCACTCGGGGTGCATCACTGCTCCTTGAAAACACTATCCACTGCGGATTCCCTCTACCATTTTACTCCTTTATAACCTATATTATTTTTTCCCAATCAATGGATTTTCTATCGATACCTTCTACTATCTCCTTCTACCTCCAGTTGGAATTTTTATCTCATACTTCCAATTATATATCCGCTACTATGGTACCTTTATACCACTACTGTCACCATGAACATCACATGTAAATATTGAGGAATCCATGAATCATCACTATAGATTGTAATATGATGAAGTTATTCCATCTACCATGGTATATTTATGGTGTATTAACCTCACCTACCACTCAGATGCTTCAATATTGGCAACTGAAAATGTCGAATGTGCATAGTTCCATGGTTGAAGGTTAGTTGAGTTTAGTGGGGGGGGGTTGTGGTAGTTGTGTCAAACTTTACACCTCCTACAACACATAAACAATGATTGTATAGGGAGCCTTCCAGGATGACCAACTCAAGAAAAATATAACTCTATTTTATCTAGTGAGATATCCAAGAGAGATATATGTGAATGAAATGAAGGTATGGGAGGGTATTTTTAAGAATATTCAAGGTAAAAATCACAAAGTCCAAATAAATTTTATTAAAAACAAATAAACTGAAAATATAATACTAAGAAAAGGCTATACATTGAATCCCACAAAAAAAAGAACCCAAATAAGGGAACCAAAATTCATGGAAATAAACAATATGTGAAGTCTTAGTCCATTCCAGACCCTCCTATGAGGTGGTCATCAACACAAATGTCTTCTTTGTTTCCATGTATTCACTCTCATCCATGGTTCAGGTTCCTCATCATGGGAAAAATACCAATTTTCCTATTCCATATCATGATGACCAGATCCAGTAATTAGAGTTCGGCCTATTATTTTACATCCCCCACTGCTATCATTTTTTCCTACACGAGTTTCTATAATACCTATATCTAATGTATTATTATTAGCTGAGTAAAGCACTACAAATTTAATAGATATGGTAACTGATGTCTTATTCCTATAAGATTCTTACATTAGACTCTTAAAGGTATCAAATTAAGAGTTTTCCAACTGGGTAAGAGAATTAAAATCACCAACACAGTGTTTCATAGGGCTTAAAACAACACACATGAATAGAATAAGATGTAGGGATTTGAAATTTTCTAACATAATGAGTTTGTGTGGTCATGCTAGCACTTCTATGTTCAAAACTACATGGGCCACCACTTTGTCGAACACTGCGAGCATATTGCATGGATCCATACACCAGTGGTTAAACTTTTGAATCCATGTATAGAACCTCATCATGGATGTGCTCCTAGTATGAGGTCTCCTCATGAAGGACCAGATGATTAGCTTCCAAAGTATGGGGTAAATATACCCCTATATAGTAACTTGTTTCTCCAAAGTGAAAATATTTGAGACACTTGAAGTTGAATCAGCCTTACACTTGATATTGGTAGAAGAAACCCTGTCAAATGCCTCAAAAATGAAATTATTTTCCAATGAAATCCACATAGAAGTAATATCACCAACTGCAATTAATTATTAATCCTTTTTTTGATTTATCAATGGCTTTAACTTCCTTAGGTGCATCACCCTCTGAAGAAACATTTGTACTACCAAGCATCCTTGAGGAACATTCAATAGAAGGGTTAGCATGAATACTATTTATGGTCTTCCTCAATGTAGGTTTCTTGATTTTTACACTTGAGTTTAGCTCATTCTATTTCCTCCCTTTCCAACTGAATGATCTCAATTGAAGACTATCTAGATCCTCTATAGCATTATAAAAACAAGACTCACAATCACGAGCAAGATATATATGAGGAGTCTCATTTTTTTCCTTTTGAAATATTAGTTTTAATGAATTTGAGTCATGTTCATGAAAAAGGTGATCATCCCCCTTTTCAATGATGTTGAGATCATTCATGTATCCTTACTCCTACACTTGTCCAGTCATGCCTTGTTTTAAGAGATGGGAAACACCCTCCATATATAAATCTCACTCGTCAACCTGAGTATGTATTTGGAGAATTTTATCCTTGTCCTTCCCTAATTTTGTAGTGGAGTATTTCATAGAGAATCCCCTTTATTTATTTTTCATTTTCCCCTTCATCCCACATGCACTATAGCCAAGCCTTGTTCTAAAATTTTCAAAGTCATGCCCAATATTATGGAAACCCTTGATAAAATCATTGATGCTTTCAAATTAAATGGATAAATAAAACATGTATTCATCAGTAGAGACAAAAACTATTTTTTATGAAATTGGAAGTGATATAAAACTCCAAAATTAGTTAGAAAATATGGAAATATCTTTCACTTTTTCCCTATAAATAATAATCAGAACTGCTATTTTTACGGAAAATTCCTTTAAAATCCATGAGTTCCAATGAAACTACATAAGTCCATCAATCCAAACCCTAATATGTTTTAGTGAATTCATTTCTGGGAAGGGATTTAAGCCCTAATCCCAATCATGAATATAAAAGTACATGAGCTTCAAATTCACAAGCACTAACCCTCATTCTCATGACTTCATAGCTATGTTTAGGAATACAGTGTAAAAAAATAACATCCCTAGTGAGGTTAGATTCCAACCATCAAAACCCCAAATATCAAAGATTCATTTCTTAAGAACCTGATGACTCCAATGAAATTCAAGGACTTGTATTGAAATGTGAGAAATAATATAATGATAACACTCCTTAATTTATACATATATTATGCACTGAGGAGATTTAATTAAGTTCATGTACCCCTTATTCTTTATTTTTTGTGATTCCAATTTAATGGATTGCCTAATTACTTTAATGGAACTATGCTTTAGAGAATACGTCGCTTCATAAAAGGTGTGGGAGGGGTATTTTTAACATTTTTTATTGCTAAAATGGAGGCTTCTTTTCTTCATCCATTCATTTCTCTTCATGAAAAGTGAAACACCAAAATGGGTATCATAACCATTTTATGTGAAATAATGGTTAGTAGTAGATATTTTTTAGTGACTAAAATATTCATGTTTCTCGAAATCGTGTTGTGAAGGTAGATTCTGAATGTATTGGTTAAGGCAATTCCAACAGTGAAAAAAATTGAAAATAGAAAAAAAATTAGATCCTTAGTATTGGTCATGGTTTGATCAATGATGCGGTCCTATAATACCCCCATTCTGGGGAAGATGGTATTGTTCTAGTATTGGTGACATTTCTAGTGAGTATTCACTAGCTTAATCGGAACACGTCATCAGCAAAACATTATCAGTCAATCTTAGTTGTTGACACTTATTTTGTCATATCATTATCAATAATTGTCTTATTTAAATGATCCAAGAGTCTATTCCAAAATATTTTATTGTTTCAAAAGAAACAATACAATCAATTTTTTTAATTTTTTCTCTAATTTTGAAAAAATAAAAATTCAATAGAGGGACTATCCATTGGAGATGTGGTCATGTTGACTTATTTAAACATGCCTATTTGGAAGTCTCAAATAAATGATATCCTTGATGATAAGTATGTTTTTGACCCCATTTAAAATAATAGTGTTAGCCCAAATTCCACCTAGTTTTTAGAGTGTATGAAGCTAAATAAGAAGACAACCAGTCAAATCCACTAATGGATCAATCACAATATCAACCACTATGTTTCTTAATATACTAGCATGTATGCACTTTGTATGAAGTTGGAAAATATGTTCAAGTAAATGTACGCTCAGAACAAGATCATATTGTCAAAATAGATGATTATTATTCAATTAAAAAGGAGAAACTAACTAGCCAAACACACTATAAGTTTCGTAGATTTGCGAATCGATTAGTGGATGTATTAAAGACTCTATCCAATGATGATCTGGAGAAAAAACTACTATAAAATCTTCCCTATAGCTGTGATTTGCTTGTCTCCTCACTCAGAAACATGACTCCTGGAGGAAAAATTAGCACTGAAATGTAAAACAATGCAATGTTAAATGAGGATTCGTAAAAGAAGGACGTGATTTACAACCATATTCATGCTCTCTTCATAGAAAGGTGAGGGAGACAACTTAGAGGAGGTCAACAGACATGAAATAGAGTCCTATGAATGGGAAGAGGAATTGGAATAGATGGATTGAGGACAATACAAAAATTCTACAATTTTTGCATAGAGGGATAGATGAAGAATAACCTTTGATATTTTCTACAAGAAAAGGGTCAAATTACTAACAATAAATTATGAGATGATGACACACAAGCGAGTGTCGTCACGAAATTTGTGCTTTGCTAAAAAGATGAATAAGATTGTTTGTTTCACACATAACAACAAGACATAAAATGGGTGGTCAATACTACATCATCATACCACAACACTAAAAATATTTTGTATTCCTTGACATATCAAAGTAGTGAATTTTTTGTAGTTAATATGGTGAATTCCAGTTCAGTGGAGATTTTTGGAACGGGTGATATCTAGGTAAAAATGAATGTTAGATACAAAATCAAAATGAAGGATGTTTGACATGTTCTAAGCTATTGTATGAACCTATTATCAGAAATAAAATTTTCCCAACAAGGCAATGACAAAATCTTTAATAATAGAGCATAGAAGATGATAACATGATCCGTAATCATCACTTGAGGACACATACATGATATGATGTACAAAACTCATGTATAGATATGTGAATAAATCCTCAACATAGTGTAAGGAGAGATTTTATACGATATGTTTCAAAGGATACTCATCCATGTGAGTGAAAGTGGATTATCTACTCTGATGAATAAGAAGTATGTCAGTGTTTACAGCGATGCACCACTTTATCCTTAAAAATACTGCTTGTATGGGAAGTAGAATAGAGTCTCAATCAATACTATTTGGTCAATGAGATTAGAGTATCTATATTTGGTTTACTCAAATGTATGTTAACCATTGGATGTCGATTCCTTGGGTGGTAAAAACTATTTCATATCCTTAAATAATGATGCATCTCTAAGGGCATGAGTTTTCATCATGGAAAAGAAGGATAACGTACCGAACTAATTGATGATGTTCCACACTATGGTGGATCATGAAACTAAAAGGAAGATGAAGTGTCCTACTTTATATTACTGAATAGTTTTGGATGTTCTATTTATATTGGAATTTGGGGGTGTTATAGTCACATTAAAAATCATAAAACCATAAATATGAATGGATCCTTGTGTCAGGTTATCATGTATTTAATATTAACCTAAAAATACATAAAACAAAGTAAAAAATGGGATTTTAATGATAAAAAGTAAAAAGGGAAAAAGAAAAATGTTTATATGATTTTTTTGGGTAAAACTTTGAAGATAATAGTTAAAAAATAAAAATAAACATTTTTTTGAAAAACAAATTAATATACATTTGTAAAAAAATAAAAGGGATAAATAAATAAATAAATAAATTTAGATATTAGAATAACTAAAATTATAAAATAAATGCAATTTGTAAAAAATATTAAAAATGTTATATATTAAATACAGTTTCATGATAAATGTTCTTTCCAAAACATTTGATTCATCTATTCAACGTTGTCATGCATTCCATGATCTTTTTCTACATATTGTTGTCTTTTATGAATCCAGTAGCACATGAAATTCCCATTACAAGAAAGAACAATATTAGAAATGGGTTATAAAGTATTTAGTAGTGATTTAAGCCACCAATAAATTATGCGTGGTTCTTTGTTATAGCATCATGTATTTTCATTTTGGTAATATTTTCATAGCTATTTTTTCAATGAATTTTTATTTATCAATGTCTTAAATCACCTCAAAATATATAGTGACTATTTTTTATTTTTTAAATATATTATTTATTATATATTTAAAAATAAATATATTTCTAAATATATTTACAGAATATATATTAATGTATATAACTATTATTAAATTGATATAAATATCTATAAATACAAATTAACATATATAAATTTACTTAAATATGTATAATATATATTTTATACATATTATTAAATTTAACATTATATATATACCCATATAATATATAAATAAATAAATATAAATACAAAATGATACAAATATACCCATTAATATAAATATATATAAATATATATAAATATATATAAATATATATATATATATATATATATTTAAATAAATATATATAAATAAAAAATATCCATAACATATATTATTATAAATAAATATACCTAAATATATATAAATACACACACATAAATATAATTAAAGATAATTATATATAAAATTAAAAATAAACATATATACACACCCATATAATGATACATAAATACACAGACACACATATATATATATATATATATATTACCACATAATATATATATATATAAATATATATAAATATGGATAACTACATCTATTTATATACATATAATTATTTATATATACCGCTATAACAAACACACCCACACCCACACACACAATGATATATATAAATATAAATAATTATAATTAAAAAAATTAGAATTCATAATTAATATTTATAAAATAAATAACAAATAAAAAATATTGATCAATCATTCTTAATTATTTAAAATGAAAAATAATAATAATAAATAATTATTAAATAATTAATACTTCAAAATTTATATTAATAAAAATAATAATAAAAAAATAACAACAATAATAAAAATAACAACAACAACAATAATAATAATAATAATTAACAATAAGCAATATGTAATTATAAATTAAAAAATGAAATACATTTGTAAAAAAGATACTTTAAATTAAATTAAAACCAAAACTTAATATTTAGTAGGTGGTTTAAACCATTGTGAAAAGAACCACCACTAAAAAAAATCATGAATTAGCAGTATTTTAGAAAACTGCTTCCAAATAAATAAAAATTAAAAATTAAAAATGGTTTTTAAAACCACCGATAGATAAAATTTTTCTAAACACTATTTGTTGTAGTGTCCTTCCATCATTCCTAACAGCATTTTGACCTCAGTAACTTCATCTTATATCATGTTTCCCTCACCACAAAATATTTTCCATGAAAAATCATTAAGCACTTCTAACTTGTGTTCCAGGAAGTATACCCACATCCTACAACATATTCGTGCACATTAACCACTAACTTTTATCAGTATTAAAAGAATAACACTGATAAAGGGTGTTACTTTATCAACACTAAAAAAACACCGATAAATGAGGTTTTTATTAGTGCTACAAAAATGCTGATAAAGCCTAACTTTTTTCCACACCCAGTTTTTTATGTTTGGGATTATATCCATGTTTGATAGGAATCCCGGTCTATTCCTCAGGTCCGGATTGTGATGAGGATTAATTTTTGAAGTGTTTCTTTATCTATTATTTCCCTCTTATGTTGATTCATGGTTTGTTTGAATGTTTTGGGAAGAAACATGGAATTTAGACATGGAAGACTCTGGTGGACTATTGGCGAACGACTAGTGCCAACCGTGTGTCTCATCCAAGAACCTGTGTGGTTGATTCCTAGGTAATTATGTAGGTGTTTCACCAAAAAGAGGTGGATATAATATGTTTACTACATGGTTTGTGAAATTGTGGAGCCTAACCATGTGACTTCACCAATTTATAATTTTTAGGGTTTTCCAAGTTTATCCCTTTTGGGATTTTAAATTAAAACCCTCCCTTCCTCCCCCATGCAACTTATTTTACCCTAAGAGGGTTCTCCCCTCTTCCTCAAGACTCCCCCTTATAGAGATAATTTAAGGGTAAATATTCTAGGGTTTGGTCAGGTATATCAAGGTAAACCCCTCCCCTCATCTTCCTCTTCCTTCCCCTCTCTTTCTATCTTATTTTTTCCTTCCCCCTTGGTCATGATGACCTAGTGTTTTTTCACTTCTATTATGGTGGGGGGTTTCTCATTAAGTGTTTCTCTTCATATATCTAGTGTTTTGGAACCCTTGTTGAGTGATTTCGGGCATGCATTGTCATTGCGCCATTGACTTGAGGTAGGTTTTTTCATTTAATTTAATTTTTAATTTATGAAACATTAGTTTCATGATTTTCACACCTTCATTAATTTATAAATATTAATTTATGTTCCTTGGTTTAATTTTTTGGTGTTCAAATGGTGTTTAAGTCTTTTTATATGATTTGAATTTTTTTGGTAAATAGCGCACACTAAGGGTTTTCTTAAATTCCAAGTTGGATTTTTTCGATTATTTTTTGGTATAAAATACATGGTCTGGATTTTTTTAAATGTGATTTTTATATGAAATGAGGTGTGGGGTTCCTTTTATGTGTTTACCAAGTGATTTTGGGTTTTAAAATGGAATGGGTATAATTTTTTAAGGTGTTTTGATATGTGTTGTTGATGAATGGTATGTTTAGTGGTTTTGTAGTCAATGGGTTGTTTTAAAAGTGTAATAGAAAAGATTTAAAGTTGTTTATAGATGTTTTTATGTAGAAAATGGTTTGTTTACCCCCTTTTTAAAAAGTTTATTTGTGTACCATTAGTAAATGTTGGTTTTGTAGAATGGTTAAAGCCCCATTTAGTATGTTTGTGAAAATGATGAAAGTATTTATTAGGAAAAACTCTTATAGATGTTTCTCTTTCCATATATATGCATAATGGATCAGATGTCCTCACTATGGAATCCTTGTGATCCATAATTAGAGTTTTTCAGTTGGGACTCTTTGTGTTCTATTTATTCTATGGATAAGATCAGTCCTTAGGGTGGCTCAGGGTGAGGCATGTTGTTGGATTTTTAATATATATACTTTTGAAGGGATGATCAGTTGGAATTAGTTGGTTCAACCCTTTATATGAATGATACATGGGATCATAGAATAATGCGATAATTTTCTATGAATAATGGACACACTGGGTAGATTATGCACTAGCGAGTGGCCCATAGTGGGTGGATATATTTGGGTTTATTACTATAGAATTGGGCCCCTTGATCTGTCCTGAGATAGGGTGGTCGAGTGTCTTGGGTGTTGTTGAATTCATCGTGTGTGACATGCTACTAAGAATGGGGTCTCATGTCTTTGTATGTTCTATATTATTCATGATCTCCTAGGTCCACACAAGTCTATTAGAACCTAGTTTCTTATAGTGATGATCGAGATATATGTATGCTTCTTTCTATTTCCCTTGTTATATGATCATCATGGTGCCTTCTTGTGTGGTTTTTTACATGTAAATTGATGTTTTGGATTAGAAAGGTTTTATTAAAACAATTTTTAATTAAAAGTTTTTTATCAACATTTGGACAAGTTGAAAATGTACGCATCAATTTTCCCTTGAAAATGTTAATGTTTCAATATTGGAAATAGACCTAGTTTTGAAATGAAGAATGGAAATGGGTCGTAGTTTTTTAATGTAAAATGTGTAGAAAATCTAAATTTTATATAATTTATTTCAAACTTGAAGTTCATGTTTATTTTATTTTAAATTAAGTACATTGTGAATAGAATATCGAGTTAACCTACTACGTTTTAATACCCACACCTATAGTTATATATTGTTTTATCCTTTTGTGAAGGAATAAAATGTAGTTTGATCTCCTTGGGAAACCATTGGTCATTGTGTTAGAGAGTGACTCGCGGGGTCACATGGGGATCATGTGGCATTTTGGTTCTGTTGGTCTAGTTTATTAGTTTGGTAGTATTTTTATGTTTTTTATAAAATATTATCAGTTTAGTTTTATTTATATTGAACTATTGAATTCAAATTTCCACTATTTGTTTATTTTTTATTTGTGTACTCTGTTGATTTCCATCATTAGTTTCCAACACAGGGGGATTAAGAACGCCCTTCAGGTCATGCCACATATTGGATCTGGGGACTAGATCATGGTTGACCTATGATGGATAGTGAAAAAATGGAATCGAATCTAGGTTGACTCTTAGAGAACTTTTCTTTTTATATATCCCTTTGATATTTGGGGATGTCAAGGTATATGTAGTAGGATTGTTAGGACTTGAAAGGTAGTTTCGAGAAGAGTTTCAAAAACACATTCTTCTTCTGATCCTCTAGTTTCAATGGGAATTCTGGTATTGTTATTTTTTTGGGTCTTTATGGATTGTTTGATGACTAGGATAAGATAAGGGAGTTGGGCCAATGGTATCCATGATCTCACAGGGCCTGGAAAGCCATGTGAATCTTAGGTCATGGTCCTAGAAGTCTCTCTATGTTGGTGGTTTGATTGGCATATGGCCAACATCCATATGGTGAAGTCACCCACTGACACTAGTTCCCTCTTGAAGGTCTCCTTGAATCTTCTTGAGTTCTAAAAAATTGTTTGAATATCCTTGTACGAGATTTATAGAAATAGGTTTTAATGGAGTGGTTTGATTTTTAAAAGTTGAAAATGGATTTTTATAATTTACTTTCCTAGAGGTTTTAGGATGTTGGTTTTTTGTATGAAAATTTTTGTTATATTCCAAAAATCCTATAATGGGGTTGGGTTTCCTTATTCTAAACATATGGTTTGTTTAAATAAATTTTTTGGAAGGCATGGATTTGTTTAAGGTGGGTTTTGGAAATTTTTTGGAATCAGATAAATTGGTTTTGGAAATTGGTTATTAATGGTTGGTGTTTTTATAAAAAGGTTTTGTGTAATTCAAAATAAATTTTGATTTTTGTGGATAGTGGGCTACGAAAATAGGTTTTGGTGATTTTTTTAATGCAAAATGGTTGTCTAAAATTGAATGATTGAATTGAAAGTTATTTTTAATGAAATTGTAATTGGATTAAATTAAATGGTATTGTTGAAATGGGATTTTGAGATTTTTTTAGGAAATGATTTGAATGAAACAAAATGTATTTTTGATTGGAATATTTGGGATTTCATTTGCATGTATGATAAAATGGTTTGTTGTGTGGAATATGAAAAATGAATTTTAAACTTGGAGGTTAGTGATCCTTTTGATTCTTTATGATTTTAGAAATGGGTTGACTGAATATTTGTGGTAGATGAGGTTGTTTGTTTTAGCCATTAGTGTTCTCATTGTTGCTCACATGTGTGACAATTTTTTGAAATGTGGATGAATACAAGAATGTTAGGGTGGATGGATGCCTGGGGTTGCACAGATATACCCATGTGATTGTGAATCGATGAAACAACATTGGTG
This sequence comes from Viscum album, assembly GCA_963277665.1. NCBI lineage: Eukaryota > Viridiplantae > Streptophyta > Magnoliopsida > Santalales > Viscaceae > Viscum > Viscum album. The sequence goes on along the minus strand of OY728128.1, from coordinate 404,994,016 downwards.
AGTTTGAAAAATCCACCAAGTTGTTTTATTTTCCAAAAGGGGTTTAATCTAGAAATTGTGGGGTTTTTTGTAATACAATTATTATGTTGCGTGTTTTTTATGTCTTAGTGGTGATTTTTATTTGGTATGATCATCCTTGTCATCTAGAAGTGATACTCTTGTTGTATCTTGTGTTGTGATTTTGTTGGTAACTCTATCATGAAGTGGGGTCTTAAAGGGATTTTAGATATCTTTTTTTGTAGTCTTGAGCCAACATCCCTTTGAGTTGGAGCTTGTTCTATGTGACATTTTGGGTTCATGAGATGGTTTTGATAGAGCCTATAGTTTCCTTGTTTCCTTATGTTGGACCCCATATAGATGTGATGGATGTTGTGGTACGGCTACAGATGGTTCTTCAATGGAAATATTTCTCGTTTATCAACATAAGGATTTTTTTAATGTTTCAAAATCTAAATACACATATTTGAAGGATTACATATCCCATTTTTTGAAAAGAGAGTTTTTGGGGCCCCATCCAAAATGTTTTCCTATTATGATAATTCTACCAGTTACGACAATGGGGGTTAGTGATGTTTGGTGTGTTTTGTTGTATTCGATGTTCATTCTACTCCCCGTTCACAATGAGTGAGAATGGTGATGTGTATCCTTAAGTCCTTGTTTGGGTAAAAGTGTGCTATTTGAGAAATTGAGTTTCATGGTGTATCATAATCCCTTGTTTCTTCCTAGGAGTATTAGGTTGATTCACGTGGAATTAGAAGAAGGGGTTCCTGTTAGGGATTAACATCTCCCGAATTTGAGGTAGTAGATGCTTCATACATAAGAGCTCCATCCATAGGTCATAGTGTGTATCCGATGCGTATTCAGAAATACTAGGTGTTTAAAGGGTTTGGCTTAGTTCATGACTCTACCATTACAGTGAGGTCGTTCTAGTTTTTTTATTGTTGTTTCTTGCCATGATGAATTTCCACTTGTCGTAAAGAGAATGGTGTACTTCCCCCTCATGTAGCGTCTATGGTTATACCGTTGTTGACGCTCCTTTCGTCACAGAATCTAAATATCATAAAAGGGAATATCTGAGCTCAAAGTGATTCAAACCTTTGAAGAAAACATAAAAAATCGATAAAGGCATGAAAAAAGGATCGACAGCAACTACACCGCGCAAGTTTTATCACTGTCGGGCAAGTACACTTGCGCGACACCCTTGGTCGCGAAGGTGACTTGCGCGACCTAAGTGGTAACTGCCCGGTAACCGCCTAGGGTCTTCTTTTGCCTATAAATAGACCATTGGGCCCCCCATTCGAGAGATCATTTTCCAAAAACTCGGATTGAAGCTCCTGATGCCCAAGTCTCATCTCAAAGCTTCCGGAACACTTCTAAGGTAATTTCTTGCCTAGAACGGAAGATCTAAAGAGAAGAAGGAAGGCCTAAGGGTTGAAACTTATCAAACACTTGGGCGCCGACTTATTTCCTTCAATATAACTTGCGCGTCCCTTTTCTGGAAGAACCTCAGGAGGATTCTAAAGGGTTTAAAAAAGAGTCGCTCAAGTATTCCAATGCTGGTTGAAAATCGTGCAAGTACACCATGTGTCGCGCAGGCATACCTGCGCGACCAATACTTGCGTGCCCACGGAAGACTTGTGCGCATTTCAAGACTTGCGCACCCCTATCTTTTTGGGTGCCCATCTTTCCCATTTTACCCCTCTTTAGCCATTTCACATTTCCTTTTCAAGATTTAGTCTTCAAGACACACATCAAATCCATTTATGGCATGATTTCTTGATTTGACTTCCTTATCTGAAAGGAATTCTTTGGAATATCTCTCAAAACCTAGTGATTTATACATCTTTATGTCACCAAAGATTGAGAGTTCATTAATTCAACCTCATCCTTTAAGATGAGAGAATCCTTAACCTGGGTCTCCTTTTTTAGGAATAATCCCCAGTTAATAAATCCTTTAACTTTGGCATCCTCCTCAGGAGTATGCCCCAAACCTTAATTCCTAACCTGGGTCTCCTTTTCAGGAATAAGACTTAGACATAATCATGGGCTTCCTTTTCAGGAGTAAGCCCCAAGCCCCCCTTAAATTTCTCTTAACCAGTCATAATTTACCCTTGATTTGGGCTTCCTTTTCAGGAGTAAGCCCCAGTCATAAATCTCCTCCTAACTTGGGAATCCTCCTTAGGAATAAGACCCAAGATTAGAGTATTCAAATCTCCATAAAGCACATATACCTTTATGGACCCTGTTCCTGGATTTTCTCCCTAAAAGTAAATCCTAAACCTTCATCTATTTGGGCAGTCATACATATATAATCCCCAAACAATTTCTTATGATTGCATCATTCATGGCACAATTGTCTAAATTTTTACTAATACCTCTTGTTTCTCACACCGAGCATGACTCATGCGAGCTTAGAGTGTAAAAGTAATTGTGACATCCTGCTTTGATCCATAAATCAAAAACATCATACCCTTACTCGAACTACGTGGGTTATGATTCCTTTTCCAAAACAAAGGATACATAGGTAGCCCATTTATGGGTTCGATCCCAACTTTGAAATAATCCGTGTCCTTCTGAATGACGATAAACTTAAAGTGCCCCACTGAGTGGCTTTAGAACCAGCCTGGTCGTCATAATGACCAAGAGACTTTTATATAAATGTTTTGAAGGATACCACTGACCAATAATCTCTAAACAGATATAGATGATTCTCTATTGATGAATAACCTCGAATACATATAAAAGATTCTCTAAATTTCTTGCATATTTAATCATTGATTGTTAAAACTTAAGGAAATCTCATTTTATACTTGGTAATGTAATAAGGATTCACGAACATAACTTAAATCTATAAAGTGAGTCCCGGAGTAGACAATAATTCCCCTCAAAAAGGTGTGATGAGTCCGACCTCCCATCCTCTCGACCAATGCAAATTCCTAAGCCTCATTAGTCCACAAACTAATTAGCGCCTACCTTTAGAAAGTAGGTCCAAACGGATGTGGAATCATTGGATGTTTCTGGTTCTACGAAAAAACCCATTAGTAACCGATCGGAATGTTTGAATCTCCCGTCCAGGAGGTCATCACCGAATTCCATGCAAAACAAAAATGGTGAACCCGACGTGAATCCTTAACCAAGTTAAAGTGATGTTTTTCTTATTTGTTAGGCCCCTTGGGCCAACAAATCAATCATTTACATGTGCTCATCCAAAAGATGCAGTGGCCAGATTCATCTTGATTATGACTGTTATATGGAACAGGCACTCTTTTCTCAAGATCTTCTGGAAAATGGCTTTCCTTAAATACACCCCTGTGAATACTGCTGCTGTGAACACCTCTACTGTAAGGTCTGCTGCTGTGAAAACTAATGCTGCTACTCCTGCTGGAACGTCGTCCGCTCTGAGGATGACATCACCAACTCAGCATCTTCAATGCTGGGTTTCTAATGCACTGGTTAAGGAGTACCGTCGCAACGGTACAATCACAACTCTGGAGGCCGCTCGTCAAGCCCTCCATGTTAACAACTCTACCTGGTCGTCCGGACAACAGCGACTAGCAATCAAGAAGCAGGCGGTGCTGACTACCGTCTCCAACTGTTTCGGGTCGTTATCCCCAAAATGCAATTTCCATTCACTCCCTTACTCTGAGGAAGTGAATGAGAAGGTCCCTCAGGGCCTTAGTTCAAAAATACAGGAGTCCTTCTCGAGGGCTCCCACCAACAATCACCGCCAGACTCGTGCGGTAGTGCGCCCTCAACATGATGAGGGTACCGACTCCAGGCATTCAGCTCAGGTTCCTCGAACCCGAGCAGGCAAGATGAACCACCAGAGACGGAATCCGGTTAACAATAGGCAGGTTGTCATCCCTTCCATCTCCGGAGAAGTACACCAACCTAACTTGGTGGCAAATAACGAGCAGGCACAATCACCTGTCCGTTTTAATTCCGCTGTCTAGCGGACTCGTCTGGCAGCATCAAGCCAATCCTGCAAGGAAATTCCGGCGGAGTACTATAGGAAGGAATATACACCTTCTTGTACATCATCAGCTAGTCAGCAGGCTCGCCTGACGACATATGATGGATCTCGTCAACCACGTTTGGCGAAGTGTAATCAGCAGGCACATACACCTGCTAATAGTAATCAAGCCTACCAACAGTCTCGCTTGGTAGCGCACGGAGAAGTCAGTCGGAAAGCCCCGACGACAAACAGGAGGCAGACTCAACTCTCTGCCTACACACTTGAGTACTGTCAGGATTCACTGATAGGAAAAGGAGGACAGGAGCAGGCACATACACCTACTCCAAGCCCGGAATGGACGTATATCCCCGTTCCGGCGGCTGAAGTCACCAAACATATTTTGTCAACTGTGAAAGAGTAGAAGCAAATTCCTACTCATATTTTGGATGCTTTCCAGGATATTATAACAGCTTCAGCATCATCTCAGGGACAGACACATTAATCTATCCCTAGCAGTGGAGTGACACATCAACGATTCACTCCGGAACGGAAACACACATCTGTTCCAGTCCAAGATGGTTATGGGGAATACTCCCCCATATCAAACGGACAACCAAGTCAGGCACATACACCTGATTTGAGTGGAGATTGTCAGCCTAACCTGACCATCTTTCCTGATCAGGCACATACACCTGCTCAGAGTAATCACTTTCGTCATCAAGTGGTTTCTAAAGCGAGTAAGAAGGCATCTAAGAAAAATATCCGCCCAGCACAGTCCGGAGATCATAGGCCAATATGCAACAAGGCCTTGCTCGATGCTGGAGTTCTTGAAGCCCTCAGACATTTATCTGTCGGAATTCAAGATTCTACTCCCTCAGTTACCAATAAAGGGAACATTAATTCTGATGTTCTTCAACAGACACTTCCTCATGAAGGCTTGCTTCATGAAAATTCTGTCAATCTTTAAGTTTCTTCTTCAGATGAGAACCACAGGAACCATCTGTGTGGTCAGAAGACCAAGGAGAAAGAGATTTCATCTTTTGTTGTAACCCATTATGGTGGTCCTCCCCATGATGATGAACTTCACTGCGAAAGTCCTCTCCGCAGTAGTGATTCACGTTGTCTCAAAAATTCTTCAGAAGGCAATGTAGTGCCGAGAAAGTCCTCCTATCTCGAGGCACTTGCAAACGTAAAACCAGTCATGTCTGATGCTATACTATTGGCAGGTGAATCTCTTTCTCCATCAGAAGATAGCCTGGGGTTCAGGTTATTCTCCGAACCATCCCTGGGTCATTCATCTTCCAGCATGAATAGTGATATCTCTACCAATCTTGTTGAATCCGATGAAGCAACAAGGAAACACCAACTCTGGTCAAAACAGGTAGAAGAATCTTCATGTAATGATAAAGAGGAAATGCTGAACATGAGAAAAAAACTGGCAAAAGGTGAAGTACCAGTCATGTTTTGGCCTTTGTCTGACTCCCAGTATGACATTCCAAAGATGTTGACAGATGATGGAATCCATGATATTCGTCTCAACATTGGAAAAGTCTTTGTCAATTAAAGAAGAAGGTATTATCTTATGATGAATATGAAAATCATCTTAAGATAATATAAGGGCTACAACGTTAGATTGATTTGGCATCTCTATCAGTCTCTCGGTATCCGAAGGCTGAAAAGCAACAGAGAACCCTTCAACATTCATGCCTTGGCGCACTAAGAAAATTGCGTCAGTTAATTACCAATTATCCATCTGGTGTTCATATCAGAGGATGGGGTGTTCACGGAGCACTACATTTCACAGTGCTTTCCAGTCATCAAAGCTCACCGAAAATGGTCTCATGCAATGTTATTGCCCATGGCCGGCCACAGTCAATGGGCTTTGTTCATAATCAAAATCTTGCTCAAGAACAGGCTTCAACTAGTTACTCTCAAAATCAAGTATATAGAGAACAAGTTGTTGAATTGATCCTACATCAAGAAGGCGAGAATATTGCACAAGCCTCTCGTCTAGAGCAAACACGTCATCAAATAACAGAAGTTTCGGAAATTATCCAACGGTCTGTTGAACCAGGTGATAAAAGTGGATACAGGTTAATGAATCCAGCTAATTTCCGAACTAATATTCGCAAGATCAAGAGAGATTTTAAGAAGATCTCAGACATAGCATGTCAAGAGACACCCCAGCTTGCCAGACTGGGGACTTCTCTAACCCAACCCTCAGAGTCAACAAATGGGATTCGAGGAGTTGAGCGGAAGCAGCCGGAACATCCCTAGTCCACCGGACTGGGGACTTTTTTAAATCTTCAATCCCTCCCTCAGAGAAAGTCAGTATTCTCTCGATTAGGGAATAAGCTTCAAGAGGAACGAAGAACCAAGCTATCAGGAGATTCTCTCCAAGTGACGGTTCTCCAAGATGTTCCTGAGGGATCAAGTCAACGGAATGCCATGTCTCATCATGGACATGGAAGAAGACAATATCACAGAAATGGTGATAGAAAGGATTCCATGCAATATGCATCCATTAATGTCATTAATGTAGTTGCTGCTGATTCACCAGATGAGGCTCAATCAGAGGGATCAGACGAAGAGGTTCCTGCTCAAGAAGATGCGCACACAGACCTAAATGAAGAAGTTGTGCACACACGTAATCAAAGGCTTACCCAAAATCTGGGTATTCCTTCAAGTAACCCACTTCCCCCTCTCCGAAAAGGATCCAATAAGGGGAAAGGAAAGAATCAGGTTACTTCTCACCCTTCCTCTGAAGGAGGTAAATCGCTCTTATTAGAGCAAAGGTTTGCACAACAGGAGGAAGAAATGAAAGAATTAAGAAGGTTGAATGCAGAACTACTTCAGAGTAGTCTTCTTCTTAAGAATGCTGAAGTCAGGCAGCCGAAAGAATTTGTTGTAACTACTAAGATGGATCAGGAATATCCTCCATTATCAGTACACCCACATAGGTCTAATCCTACGGGTCAAACGCAACAACAGTTGGCAGCACTACCATCAGTTGCGGCACCAACCACCACGTCTGTCCAAGATCGATTCATTGCACCTACCCAAAACCAAGTTCAACCTGATGTTTCTCAAAAGTTAATAACTACTATTGAGTCATTAACAGCTCGGTTAGAAACTATGGAAGGGAAACGGGCGCAAGTTCAACCTGAAAAGAAAGTTTACCCTGAATGGGTAGATTCAATTTCTCCTCCTTCCAGTTTTGGAAACCCTGTTTTTCCTAATTTCAATGGATCAGGTGATCCTGAACAACATTTGACGTATTACGTGTCTTGTTGTGATCCTATGATGGGAACTCCAGAGCATCAAGAAGCAGTGAATCTTAGATGCTTCGTGCGAACCTTGCAAGGACCGGCTTTTGTCTGGTATACAAGCTTGCAATCCTGGTTAGTCATCGGATGGGAGGATCTTCGTCAAAAATTCCTTCTTCAGTTTAGCTCAACTTTGCCAAAAACAACAGCTTTCGATCTTACAAACTGCAAGCAAAGGGAGAATGAACGAGTCTCTGATTTCATTGCTCGTTGGATGGGATTAACATATTCCCTGAGTTTATCACTCCCTCAGGAGTAATTGTTGCCAATCTGTGTGGCAAATCTGTGTGACGAATTACGCACGCCATTGATCCCTGTGAAATACACAGGAGGGTTTCGAGACATTACTTCAATCGCTCAACAGATTGAAGATTCCCTTATACAGGCTAAGGTTAAATCTCATGTAATTCCATCAGCTCCAGGAAGAAGAATGGGTAATGCAAAAACTACTACAGTTATTCTTAAACAAGCAGCTATACCTATTTTTACTTCAAAACCTTCATCTTCTCGAAGGGCTCCACCTCCTGAATGCCAAAAACAAAGGTTGTTTCGTCCAAATGATCAAAAAGATCAACGACGAAAACAATTTGAGGATATGAAGAGTAAAACATACTCTTTCCGAAGTGAGAAAGTTCCTGGTTACTTCATTTAAGCTCTGGAAAATAATTTGGTTCAATTACCAGTGCCGAAGAGGCCAAACAAGGAAGGAGATGAAGACCGTCCCAATTATTGTCCCTTTCATCAAATGTTGGGGCATCCCATCCAGGAGTGTTTTGTCTTTAAAGACCTCCTGCAAAAGATGGTCGACTTGGGACAAGTCAAATTGAAGGGTTCTTCAGCTCATGTAGCGTGTATTACCACTACAGATCCGGAGGAAGGAGGCGAGTGGCAGGAAGTCAAAAGAAAAACTGCGAAAAAATATGATGATTGGATGGTCAGAAAGACAATCAATCGGACCCATTCCATTTTGTGAACACAATTGAAGAATCCAATTGTGTCTCCTACAAATGCTGCAGTAAAACCTCCATCAAAAGACAAATCCTCAAAAGGGCAGCGGAATTCAAAGAAGAAAGAGGAATCAGGAGAAGATGAGTATGTATCCAAGCCTAAATTGTCTTTGACTCTGGCAGATTTCATGCCATATACTTCAGAGCCACGGGCACCGCCCCATCAAACGGAACAGCCTAAACAGGCTAACCAGGAAGAGTCTTTATCTGATGAAGAGTTAATCTTTGGTTCTGTTAATATGATTCAATTAACAGATTCATATTCCAGTTTTGATGATCCTGAATTCCCTATATCATATAAGGGAATCTGAAGAGGTTTTAGAGGTTCAGGATATAGGGAAAGACGTGGATCTTTTCGAAGCCACTACTCTAATTTTACCCCTGCTAGCACTGTATATGCAGCAGAAACTCATGGTAGAGCCCTTCAGCGAGCTCAAAAAGAACAACAAGTTCTTCTGCCAATGGCCAACTCAGTTTTGGCACAGTTATTTTGGAAGACCGATTAAAAGTTCCATCTTCTTTAACTCAGCAATAAAATGGATCTAATCAGTCTAATCATCCAAAAACATGGATGTTGCCAACATCAATACAAGATGCATTAGCTTCCAAAGCATCTGCTTCCAAGGTACCTGCTAAACCGCATATTCCAATGGGGAAACGCAGACCTCTAGATCAAAAGTATGATATATTGAAACACTTGGCCCAAATACCATCCAGGTTATCAATTTTGGTTGCTTTGAATCTGTCAAAAGATCTTCGGGAAGCACTCATCGAAGCTTTGTCAAGTCCTCAGGAGTTTGAAGCTGAAATTGTTGCAGCTGAAATCTATCACATAGAGAATAATCCTACAGAATTCCATGCAGTGATATCTTTCACTGATAAAGATGAAGATTATGTTGTGCATGGGCACATAAAACCTTTGTACTTATCTGGCAAAGTCAATGGTATAGATGTTCGAAGAGCTTTCATTGACAATGGTTCAGGAGTCAACCTCATGCCCATTCGTACACTTCGTCGATTGGGCCTCACGGAATCTGATTTATCTCCTTCTACTATGATGTTACAAGGATATGATAAAAATGAACAAGAACCACTGGGAGAAGTTACACTCAGAACTCAGTTTGGAGATCTTGTATCCAATTCGGAATTCATGACTGTTGATCAAGACTCAGCTTTCAATATCTTGCTTGGAAGACCCTGGCTACATCATCATGCTGCTATTCCTTTATCATACCATCAATGTCTCAAATACTGTTTCGATGGTCAAGTTGGAACATTGTATGGTGATAAGGCCCCATTCAAGACATGTGAGTCTCAATACATTGAGGCGGAATTTCATCACATGAAGGGAAGATAAAAATCTACAATGAAAGAAATTACCAAAGTTAATGCTCCATATGGTTTGGAGAAAATTCCAATAAATCCATTTACACATGTGAGTACAGATTATGTGTTACCTATCAGTCAAATTGACAAAATAGGCCCAAATCAAAATACTCTTATGAAAAGATCCATAATGTCAATTACGGCGATCGAGCCAGACAACATAGGAGAAATTGGTAACCTACCAAGCAGTGATGAAAGCATAAGTGGTGATGTTTTCATTTCATCTGCTGAAGTCCAACAAGTATATACTTCGCTAATCAGGCTAGAAGAAGTTATAGCAACACCAGATGTGAATAATGATGTCGATTCTCAATCCATCATCTCCTCTTTATTTCCCAAAGAAGACCCTTTATCATCAATAGGGTCGGAAATGGAAGCTTCTTCTTCAAAATGTGAAAATTTTGACATCTCTTATGATCATGAGAATTTCGTTTTCTCATCTACTTTTCAAGTAGAAACGGAAGAAATAACACATGATGAAGAGGAAGAGGAAGATCTTAGAGATGCTCCTCCAGCATTTGAAGATGGTATCTCTACCACTGTGGATGAACTCAGAGAAGTAAATCTGGGTACAAAGAAAGATCCACACCCCACTTTAATTAGTGCGGCAATGACCCTTGAAGAGCAAGAGATGTATATTTATTTTCTAAAGTAAAATAAAGATATTTTTGCTTGGAATTATATTGAAATGCCTGGGCTTGATCCTGATGTTGCTACTCATCATTTGGGTTTACCAAAAGAACATCGAGGTTTTAAGCAAGCTGCGAGAAGAACACATCCAACCTATGCTTCCAAAATTGAAGCTGAAGTGGATAAGCTAATCAAAGCCAACTTCGTCAGAGAAGTTAAATATCCCAAGTGGGTGTCTAATATTGTCCCTGTAAATAAGAAGAACATACAAATTAGGGTTTTCATCGATTTCAGAGATCTTAATAGGTATTGTCCTAAAGATGATTTCCTAGTTCCGATTACAGAACTCTTAATTGATGCGATGGCTGGCAATGAAGTACTTTGTTTCATGGATGGGTATTCCGGATATAATCAGATCTTAATGTCACCAGAAGATGAGGAATATACAGCCTTCAGAGCTCCTCAAGGTGTGTTTTGTTATCGGGTGATGTCTTTTGGTTTAAAGAATATAAGTGCAACATATCAACGCGCCATGCATCGTATCTTCAAACCTTTTTAGGGAAGTTTGTTGAATGCTATGTAGATGATTTGGTGGTTAAATCCAAACAACATTTTGATCACTTGGCTGATTTGGAACTCATATTCCACAAGCTTCGACAACATAATTTGAAGATGAACCCTTAAAATGTGCATTTGGGGTAACCTCAGGAAAATTCCTCAGCTTTGTTGTACGCCATCGTGGTATTGAAGTCGATCCTGAGAAGACCAAATCAATCCTTGGTATGTCACCTCCTCATAATTTGAAAGAATTAATAGGACTTCAAGGACACTTAGCCTATATTTGGCGTTTCATCGCCAATTTGGCAGGCAAAAGTTTACCCTTTACCAAATTATTGAAGAAAGGAGTCACTTATCAGTGGACTGAACAATGTTAAGAAGCATTTGATGTTCTCAAGAAATACCTCTTGAGTCCACCAGTGCTCATGCCACCTGTTGAGGGTAGACCGCTTATTCTCTATGTGACAGCTTTAGAGAGATCATTGGATGCCTTTCTCGCTCAAAAGAATGATGTTGGGAATGAAAATAGTCTCTACTATCTCAGTAGAACTATGCTTGAAGCAGAAAACCGGTATTCAATTATTGAAAAGTGCTGCCTAGCATTAATCTTTGCAGTTCAGAAACTGAGACACTACCTGCAACATCACGATGTCCAATTGGTATCTCGTAATAATCCGCTCAAATTCATCCTTAGTCGTCCAATGCTTACAGGACGTCTGGCAAGGTGGGCGGTTATTCTACAGCAGTTCGACATTCAGTATGTGTCTCAAAAGGCAATTAAGGGCCAAGCTCTGGCTGATTTCATGGCTGAACATCCTTCAGTGGAAGACACGTATTCAGATATCGAACTCCCTGATGAGGAAGTTTTCTCTATTCAAGAGAGTCCTCAAACATGGGAAATGTATTTTGATGGTGCTTCTAGAAGTCCAACAGGGAAGAAAATGGAAAATCCTAAATTCAACAAAGTTGGTTTAGGTATTGTGCTCATTTCTCCAGATAAGGCAGTATTACCTTATTCCTTTTTATTGTGGGAAGGTGGTACCAATAATGAAGATGAATACCAAGATCTCATTACAGGCTTGGAGTTAGCGCTTCAAGCACAAGTGAATCATTTAAAGGTTAAAGGTGATTCAGACCTGGTAATCAAACAAGTCAATGGGGATTATGCTATCAGAAAAAAAGAATTAATCCATTTGTCTGATTACGTTAGAGAGTTAATGTCGGAATTCCCTTCAGAACCGACATTTTCTTATGTCCCAAGATCACAAAATTCTCAAGATGATGCACTGGCTAATATAGCCACAGCTTTAGCAGATCCAAATCGGGACGAGACAACCATCTGTATTGCCCACCGTCGTGCAATTTCACCTTATGTTCAAGTCAGAACAGAGGAAAATAATGAAATTAGTCCCATTCATGAACCATATGGTCATACTACAGGATGGTTGTCACCTATCATAAAATACCTTCAAAATGAAACACTTCCACCTGATAGAGCCGAGAAAGAACAAATCCGGCGACGTGTGGCCAATTTTACTCTTTATGATAGCCCAAACCACCAAGAGAAAATTCTCTACAAATGTGGTTTTGATGGAGTTCTATTCAGATGTATTGATGGTGAAGAGACAATGGTTGTCATAAAAGAAGTGCATGCAGGAGTCTGTGGTGCCCACCAGTCTGGACATAGACTGTCTGATCAAATTCGAAGGCTTGGATACTTTTGGCATTCAATGATACAAGACTGTGTTAATTTCACAAAGAAGTGTCATTCATGCCAAGTATATGCCAACTTCATTCATCAACCTCCAGAGTTGCTTCATACAGCTAAATACTCATGGCCATTTTCCACATGGGGAATGGATGTGGTGGGACCTTACCCTTCAGCTACGGCCAAGCAGTTTAAGTATATTCTTACTACTACTGATTTCTTTTCCAAATGGGCAGAGGCAGTACCTCTCAAAGAATTCTGTTCTAAATGCATTGTTAACTTCATTAAGTCTAACATAATTACTAGATTTGGTGTCCCTCATACCATATTGACAGACAACAGCACCAACTTTTGTTCTTCTGAGGTAAAGAAATTGTATCAAGAATACAACATTAAATCCAACCATTCATCTCGATATCATGCAGCGGCTAATAGCCAGATAGAGGCCTTCAACAAGACTCTTTCAAATATACTGCAAAAGATGGTTGATAAAGATAAGAGGACATGTCCTGATAAACTCTTTCATGCTTTATGGGCTTATCGGACTACCACTCGTAATGCAACGCGGTCAACTCCATATTCATTTGTATATGGAACAGAAGCAGTCTTGCCAATTGAAGTTCAATCGCCCTCACTCAGAATAGCCATTTGTGATCAGTTATCTACAGATGAGCAATCCCAAAAGCGGTTGAATGAATTGGAACAGTTAGATGAGAAAAGATTGTGCACTTTGCACCACTTGGAAATCTATCAGAATCGAATTGCACGAGCTTTTAACAAAAAAGGTTCGTCTTCGTTCATTCATTCAGGGAGAATTGTTATTGGTTCTCAGAGCACCAATGATACCAGGAAAAAAGCCTCCCAAGCTTGAACCAAAATGGGTAGGACCTTATTCAATACATAAGGTCTACTCCAATGGAGCATATTCTCTAATCTCAATGGATGGAGAACTCATCACGACTCCAACTAATGCCAGATTTTTGAAGAAGTATTTTGTATAAACAAAAAATATTTTTCCCAGATCCAAAACAATCACATTGGTTCATTGATATTGTCCTACATGACAATAAACTGTATAATGTCCTACATGACAATAAAATGTATAATGTCCTACGTGACAATAAACTGTATTATGTCCTATCTACATGACATTAAAATGTACAGAAGTTCCTTTATTTTGTCCGAGATGACATTAAACTATATTATGTCCGAGATGAAATTAAACTATATTTTGTCTGAGATGACATTAAACTATATTGTGTCCTAGCAACATGACATTAAACTGTGTGGCACTTTCAACGTCCAGCATGACGTTAAACTATAAAAAAGTCCCCAAAACTGATATCCTCGTATTGGTTCACCTTAGTCCAAGCTACATGACTTTAAATTGTACAGCACCAGTTCATCCTTGCTATATGACGTTAAACTATACAGAAATGGTCCAGTATGACTTTAAAATACAACTTCGTCCCACATGACATTAAACTGTGAAAAGGTTCCCTAAACCGTCCAGCATGACCTTAAACTGCATCATCCCTGGTCCATGTATATGACCATAAACTATTTGCAAATCCCTTACGTCTAGCAAGACGTTAAACTGTGACATCCTAACTACATGACGCTAAACTGTATAAAAGTCCCTCACGTCCAGAAAGACGTTAAACTATATAATCATCAAAGGTCCAGCATGACATTAAACTGCACCATCCACGGTCCATGCTTATGACCTTAAACTATTCTCACTTTCGTCTAATATGACGTTAAACTATTTTATCCCCATCGTCATAACTACATGACACTAAACTGTACAGAAAATCCTTGATAGGTCCTACATGACATTAAACTGTATTTTGTCCCTGCTACATGAAACTAAACTGTGCAGCACCAATAGTCCTAACTGCAACACTTTAAACTGCATAGTCCCTTTTTTATGTCCTACATTACATTAAACTGTGCATCGTTAAGGTTGTTATTACCTCTTGTTTCTCACACCGAGTATGAATCACGTGAGCTTAGAGCGAACATCAACCATAACACTCCCTTTGGGCCACTAACAATGTGTAAGTCCCAACAACATTTTAATTAGATCATTGTCCCCAAGAACAACTTGATCATTAATTCATTCTTTAATTAAACTACACAGACATTGATCCTTGCCCTCCAGGCTAGGTATGTAGGCAACCTCCCAAGGTTAAAGCCCATAAACAATCTCTTCACTTCGGTTCACCACCATCTCATATGATTTTGATTTGTGAAACCGCCCCTGGAATCATTATATTTACATTGATTCATTTTTGTCCTTGTTATACGACATTAAACAATACAATACTTTTGTCCGGTACGACAATAAACTACAGTATTCTTTTATTTCCTCATTTGAGAGAGAACTATTATTGACATTGATTTTTCAATCATGGTTTTCATTTTCAAAAAGACTACGTGCATACATGGTAATGCCAAACTTTTTATCTTAGGTTAAACCATCATTGCACTAAAGTCCCCTTTCACCCTTCACATGTACGAACCAAATTTGTACAAAGGGTAGTTCAAGAACTACGTGGACTTGATTCCCATACCTATGGGATACGTAGGAACATTCGAGTGTCCCTCGAATCTAGTCCCAAGTCATTTGGTCCTAACCCCAAATTTCACTTTCAGTCCCTTAGCTGAAAAGTCCTCATGAAAACACGCACTGTGTATTCATTATTATGGTCCAAATTCTATGAACCTAAACTAACATCACTCATACTTTCATCTTGCACGACGTTAAACTACATTTCAAGAACTACGTATGGCTTGATTCTCATTCTTATGAGATACGTAGTGAAGTCCAAAATTTCAATTCAGGACCCAGCCACAACATGATTATGGTTATCATAGACCTATGTATCTCTACATACATTGGACAATACCCATATTTATGTGTTATAATCCTAACCTTAAAATATTTTCAGGTCTTCATAGCCCTTTTCATGACTTCTAATCACAAAAATGTCAAACTTCCGAGGATTTGGTTTAGATAACTCTGGAAAACCAGAACTTAACAATAAAAAACATACTTATGAAATACTAAGAATGATTTTTTCTTAATTTTCAGATGGAAAATGAAGGTATTAATCTCTTGCCTCTTCTCAATGGGGCCCTAGAACCCATAATTTCAATATCCAACCATAAAAATTATATAAACTATTCTCATATCCGTATGTTATGAAAACATCTCTATGACATATCCAATTCTCTCCAAGTACTTCAACTCCACCGAAAAGAGGGTCGAGATTACATCTTTATGTTGCAAGCCCTGTTTCCATCTTACACACGATGGGGAAAATACTACAAGGGAATTTTTAGATGCTTCACTATAGTGGAAGGATTACCGTCCCTCATAGACATCCAAGATGCTGATGTAGTGAGAGACCTCCGCATGACATATATGTGTCAAGTCCTATCTTATGGCCATATTAGTCAGGTAACAAACTTAAACATCCTTGAATATGAAGCCTCCCATTCTATGTATAGACAAAAAGTACATACAGACGTCTCTCATTTTTACAACCCACATGTCAGACTCCGGAGACAATACATGTACACCCACGATATCGAACCAGATTTGTCGAGTTTCATATGGTTCAGGGAGATTGATAGATTCAAATTAGTTTTGGGGATTTGTGTAATACGGAACTAGGGAACCCATTAGCCCTATTTTACTTTTTGTACCAATGGTTATATTAGAATATAACTTTTTGTCTCTTCTTTTTTTATCCATTCAACAGTTATACTTTTGAATGAGTATCACTAAGTGAACTTTTACAATATATTTTCAAATGGAAGGACAAACCCACGTGTTATCACTTCCTATTGAGGTACTAGATATTATTGTGATCAAAACCTGTGAAGAGGACTACCTACCTCTCACAAACTTCCAAAAATGTGAAAACAATTATATGAAGTGGAAAATAGTCAGGACATTCTCCTCACCAATCAAGGGAAGGCTTCTACTTACTACCTCATATCCATGACACAAGTGGCCAAGTATAGGAGAAGAGATAATAACCACAAAGGGATTTTACTATGATTCACCCTAGGCTGGAACTACATGGCCAGGTTATGTTTTCAAGATGATGCTTTGGAGGGAACTGATTATGTATCCTACATGTAACAACTCCCCAGTTTTAGCCTGTACGACAATGTCTATGAATTATATGTTCTTATTAGATACATAGTTCGGAGATTTCCTCATGTGTTGGTTCATTCAGACATTTCCAAACTTTCTACCATTTGAGACTCCCTCGGGAATCCTGAGTGTTCGATGCATGAGTTCAACCCCTTCTGTTCGAGGTGTTTCTAGGTCAGATAACTAGAGGAGTTGAGCATCATTTTGGGTTTTCTGATGATCTCACCTGAAGATCCTCTACGATGGTGGATGTGGTAATAATATCATAGAGGTTTCTTTTGTGGTTTTGAAATGAATTGTGAGGATGCAATTCATCAAAGGAGGGAATAATGTAACACCTCAAAAACTTGTGTTTCTTATAATGATAATATTAATATTTTATGTTGTCTATTAATTAAACATAAATTTTTTCTTATAGAAAATTAATAATATGATTTTAATTTAATTTGTTATGTAATGGAATTAAACCCACAAAATGTACGTAAGGCTCTTTATTCAAATAGGAACACCATAGTTTTTATAATAAACCACAATTAAAAGGGGAATCAACCTAACCAAAGATACTTTTTAAAAACCCCATAAAGATTACAGAGAGACCAGCCAAAACAACGAGAACCCCAAGAAGATAATAGGGGTCCTTAGTATCTGTCATAATAAATATACGAATGGGAAAATCCATTATGGCCACACTAAGAATCGAGGGTATGATAAGAACCATTTTCCTCCTTTTATGTTTTATGGCACCCTAAGGCTTGGTTTCATACCACACTATTTTAATTGTTTCCCTGGGTGACCATGGAATCCTAATGACTATAAATATATTCATTAGCAACGTCAAATAATTAATTTGAAACATCTGAGTATATTTTAGTTCTCCACATAATTAGTTTATAAATTAAAAAATTATTAAACTACTCCTAACCATGAACTTTAAAAGGGAATAGTGAAATGATTTGAATTATACATTGGTGTTTTTAAAATTTAATAAGGAATTCAAAATATGTTTCAATTAATTCAAATTTATTGTAAAGATTTTCATTTAGTGTTTTTGAACAATGTTGAATTTCTATTAATTAAACTATATTTTCTTGTTAAATTATTTTTGACTACTATAACCTTATTACAATATATTTTACGAGGATATACTGATTTTTGTTAAAGCTTTGATTTTTACACATATTTCTAGAGATAGTATTAGACAAGGTATAATTAGGTGTTCATTAATTTTTTTTAAACTAAAATAATGGTCATGTTTGAAAAGATAAATTTATATATAGTATTATTTACCATTAAGAATTCATATATTTATTTAGGTTAGCTTTTGTAAAAAATTAGCCCTGCTAGGGACAACCCTTTAAGGCTGGGCCAAGGGTAGCATCTCGCACTAGGTGGTTGATCCTAGTCCTCAACCCATGCTTGAGCCAGCCCGAGCTCGGGCATAGGTCTCTTAAGGGGCACGCAGAAGCATGGGGGAGTAGGAGCGCATGAGGGCATGCAACACAGAAGCAAGTCTGCGTTGGGCATGGGTTGGCCGAGGCCTATGGGGGAAGCGGGAGCCCATATGTAAGGCCCCTTAAATGTTTGATGTGTGATTTATGAACCATGGACCGGAATTTTAGGCTTCTAAAGGAGGTGAAAACATCCCAATGTTTCGATGTAGGATGTATTTTTTTTTGGGAAAAACAGGATCTGAGCCATTGGATCAAATTGCGTGAGATCTGGGCTATTGATCACGATCCCGCGTTCGACCTTCAGCGACGGTAGAGGACCCCCAGGTTTTTTTGGTCCATTCAATCTAGCGTGATCTAATTATGGTCGTTCTATACTTTTAAATGCACATCAATCTCATGTCATCCGATCAGACTCAGATTTAATCTGAGCCGTCCATTAAATTTATAAACCACAAAAGAATCTCGATCCTTGAATCCATGACAGATCTAATCCCGACCATCAAAATTCCTCCCATTTTCTACCCATAGCGTCGTCTTCTTCCCCGCTGTGTGCCCTGATCCAGTAACCCAACACCCTATATTTTACCATTTTTCTTCTCCCGTGATAGCCACTAGTCTCCCTCCTTCACGCGGATTCCACATGAGCTGACTATTAGTTTTTTTATGTCCACTTGGGCCTCATATTACATACAATTGCATTAAATTATTTAGTATGGGTTTTAAAAAAACACACCTGAGGAATCCCAAACATCTTGGTCCTTCACTCTCAGCATCTAGCATACCCCAGCAAGTTTCCTCCGGGATTTTTAGTGCCTTCCCGAGATCCTCTTCCTCTTCCTCCTCATGATAAGGTAGGGTATTAATCTTTGAATTTCATGTTGGGTTTCATGTTATGTGTATATATATAAACACCTATAATATAAATATTCACCATCTTATGGTTTGAGGTTAATTCTTTCTTTAATAGTTTCAAGATCTTGAGTTACAAGGTATTAACAGAACCTAAGTATGGACACCCCATGCAAATTTATTTTATTCCTTAAATACATAATCGGTTATATATATATATATATTTATATGGAAATATATAATTATAATATACACAGCCTCATATTTGCATAAAAATCATATTCCAGATGAAAGATTTATAAGATTGAGTTTCAAAATTATTGAAGAACTATGAAATCCCTGGAATCATTTTTCGTACAGAAATTTTCATACATGGTCATGTATGCTCTTAAATATGTAGTTATAATATGTGGGTTTATGGATTTCATAATTATACTATTAGTTAATATTTTTGATAGTCTTGCAAGTGTTAAATAAGCATGATATGAGCCCCGTATGTATACTCATAATGTATAATTAGGTATGTGGGTACGTGTTTATATATGCCATATTTGATCCCCAATTGAATTTATAAAGTTCCAAGGTTTTCGAGGAAGATACAAAACTTGTGTTTTAAATTATTTTTGGCTTCAACTAAACACTAATTCTTAATAACACCCCATTGAATGAATGTTTTACCCAACATGATACCCTAAGGGTAGATATTTTAAATGGATTTCTTTTGATGTTCTTAGTTCATGAGTATAAATATTGGAGGCTTGCAACTTCATATTCACATGTATGAGTTGCTCTCCACTATTTATATTAAATGATAAATGTTATGGTTGAGTCTCATAATTTCATGCTTTAATATCTAATGTGTTAAACAAAATCTTATTTATAATAAATGTATGAGGAAATGTGAATTTAACACCCCACACGGAATGTTGGGTTTACGTTTTTATATATTATGCAACCAGAAGAAACTTTCATTAAGTAATTTGTCAAAAAAAATTAGGGACTATCATTTTATGTGGTAACCTCGTTCATTCATTACTGGTGTGTTTTAAATCAATATCACATGCGCAATGATTGTATACTAGTTTACGCATGTCATGGAGAAAATGTTGTATGAATAGTAAATGGCATATTATGATTTAGTCCATTTTAAATTCTATTTTTCTAGGCATTAATTGGGCATAAAAGATGAATATGTATTTTATTTCATTAAATGTTTTTTAATATGGAATAGTTGTAAAGTTATTATTTTATTCGATAACAAAAAAATTTATTATTCATGATAATTTATGAAATAAGCATTTAATTATTCGAAGTTGTATGGGACACTTTGAATAATGTGAAATGAAAAACCAAGTAATATGTTTACATGAAATGGTAAGTGATTTGATAAATCAAGGTGGTATGTGCACATTGGTTTATTGATATGAGTAATGCATTGGATGTAGTATGTGACAGGTGGGGCCCGTTAAAACCCCTCAATGCATCGGTAGGTCTCATGGGACAACTAGAAGTAGAATTAGACGTGGCATTTCCCATTTATGAATTATGGATTTTGGTCGAGGCCTTAATCATTAGACGTCCTGGATGAGGCCTTGACACAGTCCGACATAGGCACTTTCTTCATTAGGATTATGTAATTTAATAAACCAGAAAAATATTCTACAATAAGGATATTTGGTTAAAGAGCTTATGGATTTTTGACTGAGGCCTTAACTATTATGATAATTTAATTAACCAAATGGATATTTTACTAGTATAATATCTATGGTTAAGAGCCAGTACCTATGAGTATCATAAATGTAAATGCTTATGTCATGAAATATGCACTCATTCAATTCAGTGTATGAAATTTAACTTATTACCATTATGCGCAACTATGATTATTCATTACTCTTAGCTATATAATTTTTTTTACATGTTCTTATGTCATACATGTTTAGAATTTCTTTTATTCATTATGCCTATATTCGAATCATGTATCCTTGTAATTTTGTTTGCATTTTTTAATTAGGCACTTTTACTATGACATGTTACATGTATCATAGCTTTGATTTTATAAGATTGTTTTATAAAATGGTTTAAAGAATGTTTTCAAAAGTTATTTTGGGTATAGTATTTAATTTTTAAACCCCTTAATAATCATTCGTATGCTCGCCCTATGTTTTTGAAATATTTTTTTTTGGTAAAATATTTTACAAAAGATACATTTCAGAAGTAGCTGGTTTCTTAAAGCCCGAACCAAATTCAATCCCTTGTATGGCACTAGCTCTGGGTATTTTGAAGCTGGGGAGTGACAAAGTAGGTATAAAATAATATGATCAAGGTTCTATATAGATAAATATCTTAGTAGAATTTTTTTATTTGACATTATTCTTTCTATTTTTCATTAAATTTTTAAAATATGTTTATATTATCATTTCATACTTCATCCTCCATTTAAAAAAAATTCATAAAAAAATAAAGAAAAAAAAATTGATCTAGGAATCAGTTAGTGATCAACTATGAAGATCTTCAAGGGTGAAAACCCTAGTCAACCACTTTAGTGTAAATGGAAAATAATTGATGTTATCTTCGCACCCTATGACAGGTGTGTCATGTAACAATTAAAAAGATATATATTTATGTATATACATTAATATATGTATATAAATATTAATATTAATATATATTTTAAAACAAGTATATATAATGAAAAATATACATTTATATATATAAATATATCAATATTTAGAAAGTAAAATAATATAGTCTAGTGTGAAGTGTAATTTTTGTTGTGTCTATATATGAATGTATCATTATACATTTCACCAAATATATATTGGAATAAATATACAATCAAATATGTGGACACACACACACTCCTAATCAAATACAATATCACACACGTTCACACAAATTAACAAACAAATAAATATAGACACACACATACACATACCAACATATATATATTTTCAATAAATATGAATTTTATAAATAAATTATAATATTTTTATTGAAATCTACAATTATATGTAAATATAAAAAGAATAAAAAATTAAAATATATGTAAATATAAGTATATATATATGTAAATATATGAATATATATTTAAATATATAAACATATTTTATAAAGTTAAAAAAATAATATAATTGAATATAATAATAAAAAGAAATATATAAATAATGTTTTATTTAAAAAATATATATAAATAAATAATCTAATATATATATAAAATATATATATCATTAAATACAAAATAAATTTTTTTTGGAGAAGTTATAAGGGCCATCTCTTTGAATAAGTGGGTGCTAAGATTGAATATAGGTGTGTGTGGACGATCAAGTGTTGGGAATAGTTTTTATAAAGGGGGATTGGGCACTAATAAATGCGTCAATGGGAGGAAATTTCACTTTAATAGGAGGATGAGGTTATGGGATTGACTATTGATAAAAGGAGGGCTCGAGCCCTAATAAAAGGGGGGGTCTCAGCATAGAAAGAAAAAAATTAATTTTATTAAATTTTTTCAGTGATAAAAAGGTTGATAAATGAATAATTTATCACTACTAAAAGAAGTTATAATAATTATAAATTCTATAAAAATAACTGATAAAAGGTTTCCTTTATCAACACTTTTTTAGCACAGATAAGCAGTTCCTTTATCAGTTCATTATTAGTACATTCTAAAGGTGACCACCTTTTATCCGCAATTTGAGCTTCAATTCCTTTTTAGAATTTATAAATATAATTTATAGTGCTGAGAAAATTCAAATCTTTAGTAGTGTACTTTCCTCATAATGAGATGAATAGTTTTTTTTTCATATATTTAATCAATAAAGTAATATTAGATTGTGTTATATTTTTTGTCATTATATAAATCCATTAAAAATGTTGACTATTATATATAACATTTTCAAATTATGTATAAAATATTTAGAAATATAAGCTTAAAAAATTATATTGGCCATATGATGTAGATCAAACTAAAAATATTATAAAGGGATGAAACCAAATATTGGTTCAAAATGAATTCATTGTTTCATTAGATAGATTATTTCTAGAAAAAATCAATTAGGGGATGTAATCTATATATATTCCACCTGGAGAAGAATGGTTGTGGGTTACTCAAATAAAGGAAATTTTTTATGTTCTTTAAACAATTGATATTTTTAGAAAAATTTTACCGAATGAAGAATGAAAACAGAGTGGTCAGACATTGTTTCTAGAGTGTGTTCATGACGAAGAGAAAAGTATGTGATTCCATTAGATAAAAATTTTAAATTTCATCAGATAGTGGGATCCATGAAAATGAATTAGAATTAGAATTATGATCTATGTACATTGGTTATAGTATCTCAAAGTCATCGAATAAAATAAAAATATAGTGCATTATCAGATGGTGAATTTCCAACAATATTTTATTGAACGAATCATTACCATTTAGAGGAGGTCCTACAAAAGTGTTAAAGATAATGGTTTATGGGTCTTTACAAAGTGTTTTCAAAGACAATATTAGTGATGACATTGAGATTTATGTTCACGGACACAATAATAATGAAAGGAAGATCGTTATCCATTCTAAGATTTTAGGATGTCTGAAGAATGACTAAAGCTAATATTTAAGGAAAATCGTGATGATTTTTGTTGACCCAAGTATTTTTGGAATTTTCATTCATTTAAAATAAATAATATTTTTCATAGGAATATTAAATTTTTTTTAAGAATTTTGATTTTGAATTTTAGGTTCCTTCCTTGAATTTTAGACATATGCTACCTATATAAAGGGGAGTCGGTGCACTATGAAGATGATTGTCAATTTTTTTCTTACTTGTTAATTATTGAATATTTGAGTAATCAAAATAATACCATAAGGGTGATATTTTATTGAAGCATAATACATTATAGAAATAGATGAAGTTGTTGAGAAAGTTTATGCTATATAAATTATTACTAAAATAAGGATACCAAACAAAGAGCCTATAAGAAGAAGTGGTATCAGAAAGAGGATACCAAAAAGATGATACTGGTTTGAAGCTATCAGATAAATAATCTATCATAAAAACAGGGTATCATAAAGAGGCTATAGTGAAGGTAATCTATATTAAATATAGGTTTAGACTAATAATTTTAGTTAGAAATTTCTTACTTAGTGTTGTTTAATAAATATATGATTAAAAAATGGAGTTGTTGTTGTAGTTGGTGTTATATAACTAATTATTTTCTTTATATTAAATTTTAAATCATGTAAGTGAATATTAATTTAAATATCTTATTAAATATCATTAATAGTTCTACATTAATTTAAGGTAATAATGTTCTATATTATATGTTGTATTAAATTGGAATACAATTCCCCGTTATGATGGGAACCATGAAATTACAAAATGATATTATTAAAACTTTGTTATATAGTTGGATGAAATTTTATTATTGGTAACATATTATATTGACCATAAGGTTTTAGAACTCATAGTCATATGCGACTTTATCTCATGATGTTCTTACTTAGTAGTATTTGAGATGGGAGATTATGAGAATAGAAAAGCTAGTTATAAGTCAATATGTTTACGTGTCATCAGATATTTATGTCTTTAGGCAAGTGAAATGGTCCTTATAATTTAATATTGATAAAAATTCATGTTTTTGACCCATATGGGACTTTAGTGAGTGATTAAATAGTGGTGAATCAAGGTATGCCACTCGTTTATGTTTCCCAACGTAATTGTTAAAATATCACTAACTGATCTTGATGTCACTTGTTTGTAGGGTCACTCATATGTTTTCCTCTTAAGTGATGATACAAATAACTAGAGCACATATCATATCCTTATTTAGATAATATGTATAAAATCTTAATACACATTCATTTATTAATGTTCCTCAGAATATAAGACAAGCAATCCCCAAAGACACAATAATCTATCCCGGTTCGCCTACACTGGGCTATTTCCATAGAGAACAAACTATTGTCCTTTTGATGTGCCAGAATATAGTAATATTCACTATTCTTGTGTATATAATGCTTTTAATAAGGTAGATCCATTCTAAGATACATTCTTTTATATGATTTAGGGTTTTGTTCACTACCACCCAAGGTTCACACCCTTTGTACCCTCCCATTGATCACTGATTTTGGTGGGAATATTTTTTTTGTTCACATGCCAATACATGAATTCACATTCAGATATTTCACGAAATGATTACTAACTATTTATCATCACTCTACTCTTTCTCAAACTAGTTGTGAAAATCACAAATTAATAAACATCACCGTCCTTGTTGAAATAAAATTTAAGGAATATATCCATTGAAAATATCTACATAAGTTCCAATCATTTATTAAATCACAAAACATAATGATTTCATTAAACCATTACCACAATATTATGAAAATTCATCTTCTGTTCGTGAAACATCACTATTTCATGATACTCACAGTCTTTCATGAAACTCACAACATTTTCTTGATGTTTTATAAACTTTCATGAAACCCAATGGATAGATTGTTTTAAGTCCTTTATTCATGAACTAATGTTCTTATGAATCCTTCACATAATAATTATAGAGATATGTAATGTAGATTTTGACGTAATTTTAATGAAATATCTCTAATCTCTTAAAAAATTAATGAGAATGTTCTAAAAGGTATTTCTGATTAAGAGTGGAAGATATTTGTAGATATTATTAGATATAAATATCATGAGGAAATTTCATATTTTATAGAATCTTAATAAGATAAAAAACCAACATTATAATTTTAATTAATGTTTTTATTTTTTTAGGAATTATAAAAATAAATTGTGAATCCTGAGAAAATTTCCATTCTTCATAATGCTATGCCTATGAGTTTTTCTAGACTAAGAATGATCATAGTGGTATATTATCTATTATTATTTATATCATTTTGTTATTAGTCAATTTGTTTTTCAAACTTGTATATATTTTTTTATAAATCCTAATGAGGTAGATAACTTGATTCTTTTGGACTGAGAAGTGGCTTAATGTTCATAGAAAACCCAAAAATAGTTTTGTTAATGATCCTAACAGAGACATTGGGGAAAGTTATTTTATTTATTATTTAATATTATTTAATTACTATTAAATTATAATAATGAATGAAAATTATAACAAAAAACAATCCTTAAAACAATTTATATGGTTTCATTCACATGGATCAAATGGTGTTACATACCTCCATTAGCGCCATTTGTTCCATCTAGTTGGCCCTAATTAATTTAGTTTAAGGATTACTATTTTTTTATTATTATGATTTTATTGTAATTTAATAACAATAAATAATAATAAGATTATTTTAAATAGATAATATAATGATCTTAAGAAAATTAAAAAATTCATAGTTGATATTATTATATTAATAGGTTAACATTATATTTGGAGGTCATGTGGACCCTTTACAATCTTCATAAGTTTTGTAGAATGATGACGTTAAACTTGATTTTATTGAAGGAGCATCCTTATAATTTAAGGAGGATAGGTTCT
This sequence comes from Viscum album, assembly GCA_963277665.1. Lineage (NCBI taxonomy): Eukaryota > Viridiplantae > Streptophyta > Magnoliopsida > Santalales > Viscaceae > Viscum > Viscum album. The sequence goes on along the minus strand of OY728128.1, from coordinate 404,967,496 downwards.
TTTCCTACTCCATATGATGTCTCTTTTAGGTAATCATCATCATTTACTATAACAACCATTGGGTTTTTGAGTAGTGTCATTGATTGGGAAGTACAATGGTAAATTTCAAGGCTAAAAGAAAAACATAAGAACATGAATAGTAAAGGAAAACTCTAGATTAGTGGTTGTAGGAAATAGAAAATTCATTGGATTATATATTTAAGAGGATGACATGCTTAATTCCCACGGTAATTTCAAGTCTTATGGCTCATCATGTTGAGAAAAATTCTAAACACCATAGATCATTAACATATTTTCAATGAACACGTACATTGAACACATCACTCAAAGCTTATTTATTTCAGTTATCATCTCTATGATTACCCCCTAAATAATATCTTGATGGGGGTGAAGTCAAGAATATTTTTTAATTGAAGGATTCCAGGAATAAAATCAAATATTTAGAAGAATATTATTATAAACAGTATGAGTTTTCCATCTGATGTGTGATCTTCACATAATGACTCATTAGACTATTTTAAAGTATACCAAAGATATTAAAAACATGTGTTATGGTTTAAAAATATAGGAAATGGGGTCATGTTATTAGGAAAACATATTAAAATGATTGTATATTTATTTGTGAAATATTGTAAATGAAACCAGATAAATACATTTTACGGTTTTCCCAGGATGCCTGTAAATGTGTTTTTCATGTTTAAAACAAAAAATATTTTGTGTAGTGGTCAGAACCAAATAAATCGATCTCAGATTACTGTAAAATCAAATTAAAAATACATATTAATTAATTTTGAAATTTAATAGTAGACAACATGTCCATCTTACATGCGATGCGGTTGGAATGACTCAATAAGCAATTTTAAAATTTCTAAAAACCTTTATAAACATGTGTAAGAGTGTAAAATCCCTAAGAACAGTGTGATATGACCATTAAATCATAAATATGGTTTTATATTGATTTGTGAAAAGTGGGAAGTGCCCATAAATGTGTTTTTAGCAATTTAAAACACTAAAACATGTGTGTAACTATAAAAACCATAAAAGAAACTTTATATTAATTTCAAATCATGGGAAAACACTATTTAATTATTTTTATCATGTACGTGCTAGAAACATGTCCATTAAACATGCGGTGTTCTTAGAATGACTCAATAAGAACTTCTAAAATATACCAAAGCCAATAAAATCATGTATTGGTGGGTAAAAACATGGAAAAAATTTATGATGGCAATAAATCATAGAAAAATGATCATATATTTATTTTTTAAATTTATGTATTGAATCATTGTCAATATGATTTACAGGTCATTTGGGATGCCAATAAATGTTTTTTTAATGTTTTAAAATATAAAATTCATGAGTAATGTTCAAAACCATTCAAAATGACATCATATTAATATAAAATCATTATAAAACACCATTTACTTCCATTTGATGTATAATATCTAAAAAACAACCATTATATGTATGGTGTTCTTGGAATGACTCAATTAGAAGTTGTAAAAGCTACAAAAGCCTACAAATATTTGATCGAGTGGTTCAAACTACAGAAAAATGTTCGATAAAAAACCATAGGACAATAACTAAAAATTGATATATAAAATGGATGAACTGAAGAAACTTAAATATGAGTTATGGTTTTTCTAGGAATCCTATAAATGTTTATTATTGTCTTAATGCACTAAAAGGTGAATGTAATGGTCAAAAGTATAAAAAACATTCTCCGATAGATTTAAAATCATGGTAAAACCACCATTGTATTATTTTTGATGTGTTATATTAGAAAACACATCCATCATTAATTTAAGGTTACATAATTCCTCAATTAATAGTTTTAAAATATACCAATTCCTTTAAAAACATGTGTTCGAGAGTCAATAATTAACGAAAGGGGTTAGATAGCCATGAAATCATAGGAAAACTACCATGGATTGATTTTTTAAATGTAGGAACAAACAACATGTCAATTCAAGTTACTATATGTTTAGGATTCTTGTAAATATGTTTTTAGTGTTTTAAAACACAAAAACATGCATGTAACATTAAAAACCAAAGAAAAATATCTCATATTAGAATGAAATCATGGGGAAATTGCCAGAGAATTATTTTTTATGTGTATGTGTAGAATACATGTTTGTCTAGCATGCAGTGTGATCAAAATGAATTGATAATCATATTAAAAAGATAATAATTATTTTAAAGCATGTTTTTGGGGGTAAATACCCTATAAATAAAATTTTATAGCCATAAAATCACAAAAAACAAAGGTATATTGATTTGTAGATTATAAAAACTTATGTAATTTCAATCTAAGATATGTATTCTCTGCAATGCCTAGAAACACATTTTCAGTGTTTTACAACACTAAAATATTTCTTTAATAGTAAAAAATATTGAAAATGACCTCATATTTGAATTAAATCATAGGAAAACCTTTTTTGAATTATTTTTTACTTTTATAAGGAGAAAACACATAAATCATACACATGGGTTGTATAATGTCTCAATAAACATTTTTAAAAGATACAAAATCCATCAAAAACTTATGTGAGAGGGTCTAAACAAAAGAAAAAAATGTAGATGGTCATCAAATCTTGGAGAATGACCATAATTTGTTTTTTTAAATTGTGGATTCAATTCCATGTTATTATGAGTTATGGTATGGTCGAGATTCCCCAAAATGCATTTTCCTATTCTAAAAAACATAAACATTGGTGTAATAGTCAAAAACATAGAAAACCAACACATATTGATGTAAAATCATTTTACAAACACTATTTAATTATTTTTGACATGTAATAGTATACAACATGTTCATCCGATGTGTAGTGTTCTTAGAATGACTCAATAAGTATTTCTAGAAGACACTAAATCCTTTGAAAACATATTCCATGGGGTGAAAACCTAGATAATGAAATCATATAGACATGAAATCATTGGTAAATGACTATATATTGATATGTAAAATCTAGGAACTAGAACCACTTCAATCTGAGTTATGGTTTGTCTAGGATTCCCATACAAAGTGTTTTTAGTAAATTAAAACACTAACAAATTTTTGTAACAGTCAAAACAATAGAAAAAAATATTGGATTGATATGAAATCATGGGAAAACCACTAAATAAATACTTTTGTCATGTATGAGTAGAAAACACATAAATTCTAAGTGTGGTGTTCTTGAAATGAATCTATATATTGTTTTAAAAGATATCCAAGCTTTTAAAAACATGTGTTATGGGGTAAATACAAAGGAAATAACATCGTATGGCCCTAAAATCATAGGTCGGTGATCATTTATGTTTTTTTGAACTGTATGAACAAAAACCACTTCAATCCTAGCTATGATTTTATTGAGATGCCAATAATGTTTTTTTAGTGTTTTAAATCACTAAAACATGTGTGTTATGGTCAGAACCAATGAAAAAGACCACTAATTTTTTTAAAATCATGAGAAAAATACCGATAAATTATCTTTTAAATATAAAAAAATTTTCCATATAAAATTCTAAAAGATATGATTTTATGTAATTTTAGGAACATCATAAGTATGTTTTAAAATTTATTATATTGTTATATAATTAGTCCTTTTCATTTCTAAATGTTGAATAATATATTAAATAGGTATTTTTAGGTTTTCAATGTGTTAGGCATTACATATTATTTATTATGTTTATATTTATTTTCTTTCATTAAAAAAATAACAAATATTATATGAATAATTATTTATAAATGTTGTGTCTATAAATTTTTTATTTCATTTGTTAAATGATCTATTTTTATTTCAGGTGAAAATTTCTAGTAGTAGGAAGTGGGTTGACCATTAATATCCAAGATATCTTTAGAGGGTTGTTGTGATGGTTCATAGTTTCTATTGTGTGGTTATATATTATCAATGATTCTACTATAATTATATTTTATTATATTTAGTTATAATTTCTATATTCCTTTTTTTTCAAGTTAATAACATGATGTGGTCAGTTTTTCATATGATGGTCATGTCTATGGAGGTAAATGGATGCAATAGAGGTCATGGAATGGGCATATTATCCGTGAGTTTCTAGTGGATGATGGAAATATTATATATGTATATATTGATTACTGAGGTTATGGGTTATCTATTGGTTGTATACATATGACTGTGGATGTATGGTTGTGTATGTATGATTGTTTATGTATGATGATTTTATTATGAAATTATGGTCAAGTTTATTTTATGGTTGAGTTTTTAATAAGAATTTTCTTTTTTATAAAAAAACTCAATTAATAAAAAAAATTTAACTGATTTAGCCAAGGTTTCGGATAAAATACCTAAAATAGAATTTAGTTTTTCTATTTAGCCATGGTTTTTAGTAACCACCACTAAAAAACATCAGTTAAGTACTATAGTAGTGCTTAAGTTAATTAACCACAGGTTAATTTGTCTTTTTTTTTATTTTGGAAAAAATGTCACATATTTACTAAAGAACTTCTCCTAATTACAAAAAAAATAACATATATAAAAACCTCCACTAATATATTAAAATTGTATCTAAATGATTTATTACTATGAAATATTGAATTATTTAAGTAACTGCATATAAATAATGTAGTGATGGTTTAAATTGTCATGAGTAGGAAAAAAACCATGACTAAATTCTAGTTTCTTCAGAGTTCATGATTAAGACAAGGGGTTGCATCATAAATTTTCGGATTGGACTGAGATGTTAAGAGTTTATTTAATATATTATTTACATTTTATACACATATAAAATATAAAAATAATAAAATATAGAAATATTATTATATTTTTTTAAATGATGGACAAAGACTCTTATTCATTACATTAGAGATTTAATTTTAAATATTATAATTCAAACAAGTGATACAATGAAGATACTATATAGGGGTTCTATTGAGATGATATAACCTACAGTTTGGTGACTAATGATACTTCAAGGGGACAATAATTGAAAAACAATATCACTATGTGTGCATATGTACGACTTATCATCTCCATGAAGTGGTGTAAATTATTTTCATCACCACTTTATTTGGATGAGTATAACGATGGATATAAAACATATAAATAATAAATATGAAATTATATTGATTATTTATAGTCATTATACCATCTAATTCATCATCCTTTTACCAATAAGGAAATTATATCATTACCCATGCATATGTACAACATATCTCCCCTATGATGCTATGAGATTCATCTTACACATTAACCATTCAATATTGATTATACAAAAATTTATAATAAATAAATATGAAATACATTGCATAATAATTCTAATATATTAATATATATATATATATATATATATATATATATATCCTTTACCTTCCTCCATTCGGTATGATAAGAAAACATAAATAACATTCATGTGTATGTACGACTTATCATCTCTATGAATAGTGTATCCCACTTAATATACCTATATTATATATATATTTATATACAAAATATATATTATATATAAATAATTTTTTTCATTATGGATGTAATTAAATCCTGATCTAAGTAATAGGAAATTTAATAACGAGTTAAAACATGTATGATAAACAAAGAGTTTATTACCCGAAAATTTTCTTTAACTTGGAATTATTTAATAAATGGTTAATATAAAGTCATAAATGAATCATTTATGAAATAATTAATACTATTATATTATAATATAATTTAATAATTTGTTTAAAACCACTATATAAGAATTTCATACATGTATGGATGGAAACAGACCTAAGATAAGGGTCAATTAAAAATCTCATTATTATCGAAGATTTTTCATACCGATTTATTTACTGGGAAATATTTATCATCAATTTCCATGTATATAAAAAAAAGAATTCAGAAGAAGTATTTTATGATTTCCTTCAAGGGAAAATTTAACTACAACACCGTTTAAAATTTTTCTAAGATTTATTCTTCTAAATCTTTCAGATTCATGTCCATGTTTTCTAAATGGAAATTATGGATTTATTTATAAAAAAATGAATATTTTAAAATATTTATTTTTGAATATATATAAAATGTTTCAATGTGGTTTGGGATACGTGGATTCATAATCTATTTTTTTCTTTTATAAATGCATGGTTTTAAAACAAATGATTTAAAAGAAGGGTATTTTTGTCAAGATATTTCAAACGATTTTATTATAGTATTATCATCTATGTCAACATCCTTTGTTGAATATTATGTTTGATTGAGGTTGATCTATTTCGGTACAATATACGTTATTTTATTGAAGGGTTTATTATCATTTTGATTGTATATATTATATTTTTATACCATTCGTGGTTTATTGTTAATGTATTCACATTTTGTATGTTATTATTTCAATATGAATGATTATGTTTTTTATGTTCTCATATGATCAATACATTGGAGTTAGTAATTGATTGGAGGGGCCTTCTATATCCCTTGATGGATCGATAGGTCTCATGAGATGAAATCAGTTGCTGAAAAACCATACACATTTTTTAAACGTAGATTAAAATTATCCAAAAGATTTATCTTGACAAAAATTAGATGGGTTTCTACCAACAGACATAAATTTCCATGATTATAGATCTTAATAGCAGCTATCTTGAAGATATACCATGATAGTGCAGACATCCAACACTGTGAATTCCCTCATTAAGATATTAGTTATTAATATTCCAATTGATTATTCAACTAGTATAATATATATGGTTATGTATATTTATCATGTGATTATTTATATGTAAATATTTGTTCAACTTCTATTCCTATCATTTTATTCTCAAGATTATGATTTAATGAAATGTTCTGGTAGTTATTCACCATGAATTATTATTTATGTTTATTTATGACAGCTTCTATTGTATGATTTCAATTATTCAGCATATGGTATTACCCCTTTCTAATGTATTATTTTTCTCTGGATGCCAATACGTTTTATATGCAGGGTTTAACTAGTAGAATAATTAAATTCTTAAAGGATTATATTTTATATACTTTATCTTTAAACTGTAATGTAAGTCTCATGTATATAATCTATTTTCTAGGAATGCTAAAATAATCAGTCCATTGGGATTTTTATCCTTATAACCATGACTATATATTAAAATAATGCACTAACTCTAGGATTTTGGGGTTGGGGCACTGCAGTTGGTATCAATGGAATTTTAGCAGCAACCTTGGAATATAAATTTATAAATCAAAGACTAGAAACCCTAAATATTTGAATGACTTTGAGTATAATTATAAGTATAGGATATCATACATTATATTTGGTAATGGATAACCTAGGTTAATCCTATGGAATTACGGATTTAGATGAATTTTCCATCATTTAGAGATCATATAAATGAATCTTCATCACTATATCACCATCATTTGTGTTTCTTACTCTGTGCATTGAGTTTTGGTCAATTGTTAGAATAAAAAAAGTTATAAAAGAAATGATTATAATATTAATTAGGAAGAGACTACAAAAGGAAAATGAAATGAATAAGGTGTTAGGGAATAAGATGATGATGCATAGCTAATTGTTTATGAATGAAGAAGAATGATTAAATTTTATGTGTATTTGGATTCAAGAGTTATATAATCAAGGGGGATATAATTAATAAATACATGAGATATATAATTATTGTACTGCACAATATATATTTATCCATGATTTGGATCCATGAATTATTTAATTATGGTGTTTATGGTGACAAAGGTATGTGACATTAATAGGTACATTTTTTTGTTTGAGAAAATTTTTATCATAATTTGGTTTTGGAAATTTCATGAACTACATTATGAATTTTTGGACTATGAATTTAGATAGATTTATTTTTTCTGATTCTTATTGTAGGAATTAATTCGGTAAAACATTGTATATTATTGTTTAGAGTTAAAGTATGATATATATGATACATTGTGCTAACTATTTTTTCTTTAGAAAAAACTTGGAGGATGAAAGAATCTCATGTAGTCCATATGAATCATTAAAATTGCTTCAGTCATAAAAATTAATCTTCAATATCCATCTCCAGGTTTATTAAATAAAGGGAAAATAGATCAAAGTGCAACCAATGGATTTGATTATGCTTACGACATAGAAATAAATCAAGTAAGTTTATTTTACCCAATAATTAACTGAATAGTAAAATAATCTATCAACATTAGGAAAATTATTTTTTAACAAACAATTTTTCAAGTACATTCATTCCTAATGAATCAAATGCTTCCTTAGATCATCATAGAGATATAGCTTTGTGATTATTAAATTCTTCTTCATCATTTTCTCTATTATTATCCATATGAACTTGATGGTCAAATTTATATTCCATGACAATGTTTTCCGATATGGACCCTTTTATTTTTTATCTATTATGATTTAAGTAATTCCCTTATATATTTTTATGTTTAGGTTTTATCAGCCCTTATTTTGATGGGGGATTTTAATAAAGAAATATTGAATAGTCAAACCTCAGTTACCATATCCGAATTTGAAAATTTTGAGGATGAAAATTATTTAAGGAGGGAAGAGTGTAGAGCCCCAATAATTTACAATATTTTCCTTCTATAATATTATTTTTAGAATTCTTTCACACCGATTTATTCCTATGCTACACACCACACAAAGTAAGCTTGTGTTACATGAAGATCAAGATAGCCTATTTTAAATCCATATTTTGACACTTTTATATAATTTATCTAATAAAATAAAATTATTAGTTTAATTTTAAATATAAAAATTATCTTTGGGTTAATTTTCAGTATTTTTCAAAGAAGTTTCACTTTTTGATGAATTGTGAAAAATACATCATTATAATTAAAAACTACCCTTTTATTCTTAATGTTAAATAAAATATTAATATTTTTTAAAAGTAAAAATATATCATTTATACATTTATTAATATATTTGAGGTCATTTAAATATTTTTATATTAAAATTGGATATAAAAAGTTATAAAACATTCCAACATTTTTACTTTAACTCACTTTCTCACCGAGTCAGTGGGATAAGCGTTAAACTTAATTTTTCCACTTATGTGAATTGATTTTAAAAAATGGGAATAAATGGTCATAATAAGTACGAATTTTTTCTTCTAATAGGATAAAAATAATTTTTTTGAATAGTTTCTTTTGTATTTTATTTGGCACGGTTAAGGGTAAATCAGGTAATTAAAAGTAAAAAATTAATATTGTAATATTATAATTTACCCTAACACTTGTCATAATATTAATGGAGGAATGGGATTCAACTAAAATAAACTTTATTAAAAAAATTATTACATTTTTATTCCACTTGGTTAATATTATGACATTTATAATATTTTAACTAAAGATAAATTAAAAATGTCATACCGAAATTTTTTATAACTATATAATTTTTATTATAGGGTTATAAAAGGGGTAAATTATATTAAAAATATTCATTTGATATATAAAATGATTATATACATATTTATTATTTATTTAGAATATTTAAGGATAAAATAATCCACTTAAATGGTGACATAATGATAACGTAATAATTGCTTAAATAATTGAAGAATCAAATAAGTTATAATAAAGATAATTATATAAGTATAATTTGGGTGATTTAATGTCAAACAATATTTTTATTGATGAATTGGAAATGTTAGTATTGTCTTAGATGTATTGGTTCGAATTTATCTTATTGGTTGTATTTATTTATAAGATAAAATAATGAATAGTATTAAAATTCACATTTAAGATATTATAAAATAAATAATATATTATTAAATGATAAATATTCATAAAAATCTAAATTTCGTCCAAATTATTGTTTATAAGTCAAAAAATATATTTATGTGTCCACATGGGGAGAAAATATAGATATTGTAACGTCCCGACCCGGGAGCCATTGAACAGGGCCCTGAGCCGGTTGGCCACATGCCCTCAGGCGCGCCTCCCCGTACGCCAGAGGGTGCCGACTAGCAGTGAGGGTCGAGAAAGTCAGTCTTGGGGTTACTATACACTCTGTTATCAGAATAAAATACGAGTTTAATTTACCAAGAAATAGCAGAAACAGCTATAAATACAACATCACAAATGTTACTAGTATAACCAAAATAGGAAATACAATACTCAACTGAAAGGTAAAACATAGTTTGACAACGCAAGTGCCAAGTGTCCAAGATGAAACTGAAAGTAAAGACACAACGACTCCCAACGGGTCCCGAAACATGTCTGTCTCCCTCAACCAAGCTCCATCCCCAACTCAGCAATCTAACCAGGGCTCTTTCCCTTGTCCTGTCCTACAACAACAAAGTGTATTTGGGTACCGATCATGCATCCCGAGTATGGTGTGAGTACGACTCAGTAGTTCACCACCAACACTGTAAAAAACAATCTAATCAAAAGCGGTGTATGCATATTCATTAATAATAATGAAATGGAATTGAGGAAACAATTTTCATTTATCCAATTAACCGTTATTTAATAACATAAACACCTGGGTTCCCGAGAAACCCCAAAACACAATACGTGCTTCGACCTGTGTCAGATCCTAAACAATTTTCCTTGCTCAAATCATAATCATTATGTCACAATATCAAGTTACATAATATTCCAAAGGAACCATAGTACCAAATAAATGAAATATGGTAGAATGTCATGTCTAGCACACATGTGAGTATTTGGGGCGTCAGTCCCAGTCTCACAGCCTTATGGGTATTTGGAGCGTGAGTCCTTATCCCATAAAATAATAACTTCATTCATGTAATTGGTACTGTAAGGCCATGTCTAGAACCCCTGTGGGTATTAGGAGCATCAGTCTGTGTCCCACAACCCTTTATCAAATCAAATATCTAATTCACATATACAACAATATTGAAAAGTTTAATCAACCATATCCTTCCATCACAACTCTCACCCTTGTTTAACTAGATCCACAATTCAAAAAGATCCTAATAACCAAACCACCAATTAATTATTTACACCATGACATTTATACAACTTCATACGCATAAAAATATGAGACTGTGGGATTTGATTTTAGAACACCTACCTCAATTTATTGACAGAACTTATCCTAATGAGAAACCCCAAAATCCGAGTGGCAAAACGTCTTCAGACATGTTCTGGATCTAAATCCTTAAAAATAAAATTAAGATCAAAGGTATCAAGATCTTGAAAACCTAGTTCATGATCCATAATTCTAGATCTATACCAAAACTCATATGTTTAGATCCATGGAAATGAAGGAAATCTCCCATGAAAAGATCAAGGAAAGATAGAGGAATAAACAGAAGATGCAACAGGATGAAATCCACTAACCATGAGGAGAATAGATCTTCATTCCGAGAATTCAATATCAAATAAAGATGTTCAGATTGCCTGGAAATATCTCTGGGAGGCTTTGGAAATACCTAGAACGTGCCAATCCCGATCCAAGGTTGGAAATATGGAAGTCTCGTGGGTTTAGTTGGGTTTAAAAAGGATTTTCGGAATTAGAAACCACTCGCATGATTTACCTAGATAGAGGTGCATGGTTCGAAAAACCGTGCACAAACCATGCAGAACCTTCTGTCTTGGTCTGCATGGTAGGCACAGTTTGGTCACACGGTTTTCCGAAACCGTGCACAAACCATGTGGACCTTCCTATCCAGTTTTGCATGGTGTGCACAGTTTGGTCACATGGTTTGTCAAACCGTGAAAAAACCATGCACAACATAATGTCCATTATATTTCCTTAAATTTTCACCCAAACTCACCTCAATTCATTATACTAAATCAAAGGTACATAAAAACATCAAAATTACCTGAAAACGTGCCATAGATTGACTCTAGAAAAGTCTGGGATCTTACAATCTCTCCACCTCATAACAACTCATCCTTGAGCTGCACTCTCAAACTTCTCTGAGATTCTGATCTAAAAATATCGGTCCAATGAGCCCGCATATCTGCCTCCGTTTACAATGTATCTTCCTACACACGTCTATGTTTCCATAAGACACAAACTATCGATAAATTTTTTCCACTCAACACATTCTTACTATGATCCAACACACGTATCAGATGCTCTTCCAAGTATGCATCTATCTCATGCTCAACATCATATATATTAATCACATGAGAAGGGTTGGGGTGATACCGTCGTAGTTTTGATACATGGAAAACATCATTCATAGCACTATATTTCTCTAGAAGAGCCAATCGGTATGCTACTGGCCCAATTCTCTTCACGATCTCTAAAGGTCCAAAAATCTGGGTGCCAGCTTTCCCTGACTTCGTATCTTGTGATGACCCTACCCAGGCAACCCCCGAAGGAATACACGATCACTGAATATAAACTCTATGGGTCACCTCCTTCTATCATGATAGTACTTCTACATACTTTGAGCCATATCCATTCATTTTTGAATCAATTGAACCATCTCTATCATCTCATGTGCGAGATTCTGTCCCAACAACTCTGACTCACCCACTTCCATCCAGTATATCAGTGATCTACATGGCCTAACATAAAGATCCTTTTATGGATCCATCTGTACAGTTTCTTGGTAACTATTGTTATAATAAAACTGCACTAAATCTAGGTTCTCCTCCCACGAACCACTGAATTCAAGTACACATTCTCTCAACATATCCTCAAGCACCTGTATAGTACGATCTGACTGTCCATATGTTTGGGGATGGAAGGCCATACTCAATAAAGCCTACGTACCAAGTTCCTTTTGAAAACCCTTCTAGAAGCACGAAGTAAAATGTGAATCGTGATCCAAAACTACAGACCATGGAACCCCGTGCAATCAAACTATTTTCTTTAAATACAGCTCTCCCAACAGATCAACTGTAAATGTTTCCCTTATAGACATGAAATGTGCTACATTTGTCAGTTGATGTACAATGACCAAAATAACACCATTCTTCCTAAGTGTATTTGGAAGACCTATCACAATGTCCATGGTAACTTCATCCCACTTTCATTCTAGAATGGAAAAAAGTTGCAGTAAACCTCCAGGTCGTTGATGCTCTACCTTTACATACTGCCAGGTGAAGCATCATGACACAAACCCAGCTATCTCCTTCTATACTGAAATGTAAACTCCCATTTTGCTTCCTTGTAAACAGTAAAGGTGATCCCCACAGAGACGTACATGGATGGATAAATCATTTATCCTTCAATTCTACCAACTAACCTTTGAGTTATTGAATCTCTGTCGATGCTATTATATATGGTGGGATAGATACTGGCTTAACTCCTGGCATGAGATCAATAGTAAATTCAATATCCCTCTTAGGTGGCAGCCCTGAGAAATCTTCTGAAAAGAAATCCTGAAACAAAACAACCAATGGTGGAAGGAAATCTTTCCTATCACCATCATCACCAAGTAAAAGACTAGCAACTTTGGTTGTAAGCTCTCCCAGTTGCTGATTAACTGGTCTTGATCGGCCTGACAGAATATCCCACTCCCCAAAGTGAATGTAATGGTCTCCCTTATGTGACATAAATTTCACCCTCTGATGACAACAATCAATGTGGGCTCGGTATGTGACTAACCAGCCCATACACATATTTAGATTGAAACCTGCCATGTCAGGGATATAGAGATCCCATAGAAAACGGTACTCCACGATCTCAAGAGAGCATTTATTTCACATACATATGTATTTAGAATATATCCTCAAAGGTGTATCTATCTTCATAACCCCACTCACAAACTCCACCTCCAATCTCAAACCATTAACAAGTTTTGTAGATATAAATGAATGAGAGCCACTAGTATCAAATAAGGAACTAGAAAAATTAGATGCCACAAGAATAGTACCTCTCACAATCGATGGTCCAGCCTCACTGTCCATAAGTTTAGGCTGTACTTCATGCAACTGTGCTACTCCTCTTCCCTATGGTGCCATCTGACTCCCCTCTCTTTTACCACTCTTCTAATATGGCTGTTGCGGCCCAAAAGAACCATGTTCATTACCTTTACCACCCCGGCCTTCAGAACTCCATCTTTGGGACTGAAAAGATGCAGAAGATCCTCTTACCACACTTTGACTCTATTTAGCTAGCCCATCACTACCTGACTTCCTTGGGTTCCTGCAGAACCTCTATAGATGTCCCATCCTACCACATGATCAGCATTCAACAGTGTGTCGGGGACATTAATTACGATAGTGTCCTGGAATTCTACACTGGTGAAAAAACACTCAAGTAAGGTCCTGCATAACCATTCCCTCTATATGGTTACTCTGCTTTCCACCTCATTGGCTGACACTCTCATAATGTCGTTACATTATATCAAATTTCAAACCTACTGATAGTCTAGTAAAATCCATTTTTTTGCCACTGGATGCTTCCTTCAATACCCCCTTAGAGATGAGATCCTGGTTTACCACTTCTTGAAACTTATTCATCTTGAAAATATTGAATCAAGACTTAATTTCACATTTATAATCGTCCTGAAATCATCTTATTGAAGTAGCCTCGTCTACTGCCAATGCTGGAGAAAATGTTTTAAGTCTGAAAAGCATCTAACAGAGTCCATCACAGATATATTCCCTTGAGTTAGCCTCATTAACTCAGTTTCTTTCTCCTGCATGAGCATCTCTGTATAAAAGTGCTCAAATAAATTCTCCTAAAATTCCTTCCACTCCATAGATTCTAGCTTCCCATCTCGAGTCTAGATGTCACAACAATGTTTCTCTGGACCACGAAACTTGTAAGCTGCTAACATGAATTTCTTGTCAACATGTGTCTCTATGTGGTCTAGTATAGTCTGGATAGATTCAATCCAGAACCCATCTTTCTTTGGACCACCCTCTATAGTAAAAGTCGGTGGGTTCTGCAACATAAACTCCCTCATGAGACCAGACATACTTTTCACAACCCACCCTGGGTCTCTTTCCATCATTTGCATAAAACGGGTGATTTTCTCTCAGAACTGTTCTCCTGATTCCTCAACTTGTACTATTGGTGCTTCAAGTTCTACTATTGGAGGACCATTCTTAACTATATCATATGTTATTCCTCTCAACAAGCGTCATGGAGGAATATTTCTACAAGGCCAAACCCACAGCTTAGGGTAACAATTCACGATGTTACCTCAATCACACAAAAACAAATTATTTATATCACTTCATAGTTATTTATTTCAATTCCAAACTTAGACAACATTTTTATTTCAATTTCACAAGCATGGAAAGGAAATAGTTAAAGTTCAACAACCTACCGATAATCTGTTTCCCATGCATGCCTAAAATGATGCATGTCAAAAATAATCCTATGTGTTTAAAATGATGCATGCAGATGAACACTCATGCCATTATGGGCCACGAATCAGTACTCATTAAATTCCAGAAATAATAATCACAACACACAACAAGTGCATCAACAAAGGTGAAATATTATTCAACAATAATGAAAAATGGAAATAACAACTATCTCTCCCTGAGTACTTGTGTTTTCCCCCATACATGGTTCTACAACTCCCATGCACGAGCTCATTATCAAGCCCCGAATTTCCCTAATCTTCTGTTTACCTTCCCCAAATAGTACGCCAAAAATAAGAAGAATGAAAAACTCATCTGATACCACTTTGTAACATCCTGACCCAAGAGCCATTGAACGGTGCCCCGAGCCGGTTGGCCACATGCCCTCAAGCACGCCTCCCCATATGCCAGAGGGTGTTGACTAGTAGCAAGGGTCTGGTAAGTCAGTATTGGGGAGAATATATCCTCTGTTATCAGAATCAAATACCAGTAGAATTTACCAACCAATATAGGAAACACATATAAATATAACAACACAAATGTTACAAGTATAACCAAAACAGGAAATACAATATTCAGCTGAACGTTAAAACATGCTATGACATTGAAACTGCCAAGTTCCCACAATGAAACTAAAATTAACATCACAACGACTCACAACGGGTCCCAAATCATGTTCGGCTCCCCCAACCATGGTCCATCCCCAAATCAGCAATCTGACTAGGGCTCTTTCCCTTGACATATCCTGCAACAACAATGTCTATCCAGGTACTGATCAGGCATCCCAAGTAAGGTGTGAGTACGACTTAGTAGGTCACCACCAATAGTGTCAAAAAGAATCCAGTCAAAAGCAATGTATATTGTTGCATTAACAATAAATTATGGAAATTGAGGAAATAATTTGCATTTATCCATTTAACCATTATTTAATAAAATAAACACCCGGGTTCGCAAGAAACCCAAAACACAATACCTACTTCGGCCCGTGTCTGAGCCTAAACCATTTTCCCTGCTCAATTCATAATCATTATGTCACAATATGATGTTACATAATAGTCAAAAAGAACCATAGTACAAAATAAATGAAAGAGTGTAGAAAGTCATGTCTAGCACACATATGAGTATTTGGAGCATCAGTACCTCTCTCACAACAATATGGGTATTTATAGCGTCATTCCTTGTATCATAAAATATTAAATTCATGCATGTCAATGGTTCCAGAACGCCATGTCTAGAACCCCTGTGGATATTTGGAGCGTCAGTCCGTGTCCCACAACCCTTTACCAAATCAAATATCCAATTCATATATACAACATTATTCAAATGTTTAATCAACTTATCCTTCCATCATAACTCTCACCCTTGTTTAACTAGATCCACAATCCACAATGAACCGCATAACCAAACCATAAATTAATTATTTACACCACGACATTTATACAACTGCATACGCATAACAATATGAGACTGTGGGATAGGATTTTAAACCACCTACCTCGATTTATTGACAGAAGTAAGCCCAACGAGAAACCCCAAAATCCGAGCGGAAAAACATCGTCGATCAAGTTCTGGATTTAAATCCTTAAAAACCAAAATTAAGATCAAAGGTATCAAGATCTTGATAAACTAGATCTAGATCCCCAATCCTAGATCTATTCCTCAACTCATAGGGTTAGATCCATGGAAACGATGGAAATCTACCATGAAAAGATCAAGGAATGATAGAGGTATAAATGGAAGATAGAATGGGATGAAATCCACTTACCAGGAGGAGAGCAAATCTTCAATACGAGCCTTCAATCTCGAAGAAAGATGTTCAGATTGCCTTGGAATCTCTCCGGGAGGCTTTGTAAACACCAAGAATGTGTCAAGCCCGATCCAAGGTCATAAATATGGATGTCTCGGGGGATTGGATGGTTTTAGAAATGATTTTCAGAATTAGAAAATGCTCGCATAGTTTTGCTAGACATAGGCGCACAGTTAGGCAAACCGTGCGCAAACCATGCGGAACGTTCTGTCCAGGTCTGCATCGTTGGCACGGTTTGGTCACACGGTTTTCCAAAACCATCAGCAAACTGTGCGGACCTTTCTTTCCAGTTTTTAATGAAGTGTACGGTTTGGTCACATGATTTGTCAAACCGTGCGAAAACCGTGCACAACCCACTTTCATTTAGTTTTCCATAAAATTTCACCCAAATGAACCCCAAGTCACTAAACCAACTCAAATGTACTTAAAAACATCCAAATTACTTGAAAACATGCCTAAGATTGACTCTAGAAAAGGTTGGGATATTATAGATATGGAAATATCTAAATGTCTATTTTAATCATAATGAAACTAATTTACTTATCTAAATTTATATTTAATTTTTAAAAATTAAAAATTACCATAAATTCTTCTTATATTCTAAAAGAGTATTTATTTAATTAACATAAAAACAATATAATTGATATAAAGAATATTAATTTCAAAATATTTTAATGATTTAATGTTTATAAATAATTTCCTAGATCTATATGATATATTATCGGTGTATTAAATCATTACATTATATTGTCAACTTTTTATTAATGTATTGGATACCAAATTAAATGAATAATATTAAATTTGATAATAATGATATCTTATTGAATTAATTTATTGTTAAATTATTTAAAAATAAAAAAAATGATAAATAATGAAAATAGTATAGGATATTGTCTAAAATGTATTATACTTTTCATTTATGGCCCATTTTATATATTTTTATCTAGAATAGGCTTATTTTATCTTAATATTTTTTGGATTTCCAAAAGTGCCCCTCACCTCAATTATAAAAGGGAACCTAGTCCCAAATTTACTCATAGCGCAATGAGCCTTATAGATCAACCAAACCCTACCCATTTATCCTCAAAAAATCATTAGTAATGTTTTTAGTTCTCAGTATTCTTAAAATACCAACCCTAGTTTCCCTAAGAGGAGATCCAAAAAAAGTCCACCGAAGAAGAGGTAATTGTTTTACCCATTAATTTAAGTTATTTTCTTCTTTTACTTCCTATTACTATGTTGTTTCCTTACTAAAGTAATAAATATAGTATCCAATTTATTCTTATATTTTATTATGATTATGGTATAACCTTATTACTCCTTTTATCCATATTATGAAAAACAATATCACCATGTGTGTGTATGTATGGCTCACCATCACCATGCTATGGTGTAATTTCTATTCATCACCACTTTATATGAATGGGTATAATGATGGGTATAATATATATAAACAATAAATAGGATATGTAGTTTTTTTATTATTAATATACAACCGAATTCGTCACCCTTTACCAATAAGAAAATGATATCGTTGCTCGTGCGTACGTAAAACCTACTATTTCCACGACGCGATGATATTCATATTTCACATTCACCATTCCAGAATGATTATAAAAATATATATAATTAATAAATATGAAGTATATTACCTAATAATTTTAATGGAATAATATATTTATGCATGTATACTTTATTTTCCTTCTTCTATTCATCATGATATGAAAACAGAAAAAAAATTCATGCGTTCGTATGGCTTATCATCTCCATGAACGGTGTATTAAATTTCACATATCTATATTATATATATATATATACTAAATATATATTAGATATATATCATTTTTTACATTCTAGAATTAATTAATTCATGATCTAAGTAATAGTATCAATAATAACTAGTCAAAACACCTATGATTAACAAAGCAGTTATTACCTGAAACATTGCATTAACATGGAATTGTTGATAAAGAGGTAATATAAAGTCATAAATGAATCATTTATTATATCATAAATATTATTTTGATTATGTTAAAAGTTAATAATATGTTTAAAATAACTATAAAGTATTTTCATACACGTGTTGAGGGAATTAGACCGTTGGTAAGGGTTAATTTCACAATCTCATTGTTATCCAAGACTTTTTATACATAAGTATTTACGGGTCCATACTTATGATGCATGTCCATGTTTCTAAAAAATGTTTTCAAAATCAATATTTTAGTGATTTATGTATTTTAATATTTATCTATAACAAAATTTCCCAAGTTTCTCATATTTATTCTTCTAAATATTTCGAATTCATGTCCATGTTTTAAAAATGGGTTTTATGGATTTATTTATAAGGAAATAAATATTCTAAAATTTTAATTATTAAATTTAAAAAAATGTGGTATGGGACACTTTGATTCAAAAATCATTTTTTTTCTCTTATAAATTCACAGATTTTAAAATAAATGATTTCAAAGAAAAACGGTATTTTTCTCAAAAAATTTCAAATTATTTTATTAGAGTATTTTCATCTATGTCAAAATCCTTGGTTAATTTTATGTTTGATTGAGGTTGATCTATTACAATATAATATTCCATATTTTATTGAGGGTTTTATGATCAGTTTGACTAGGGATGTTTTATTTTGATAACTTTCATGGTTTATGTTTAAGTTATTCACATTTCATTTTCCATATTTTCAATATGAATGTTTATGTTGTTGATGATTTCATATGATGAATTTCGTTGGACTTAGTAAGTGAAATATGGGCCTCACTATAGCCACTAGATGCATAGGTATGTCTTATGATCTGAAATCCGTTGGTGAAAACCCCTTCGTGTTTGTTTCCAAGATGTTTTAAATTGTTAGGATGATATATATTGACACAATTAAGATAGGTTTCTACCCACATACTTAATCACTCATGAAGATGGATCATGATAGTAGATATCTTGATGGTAGATCTTGATAGTGCTTATGTCCGATATTATGCATTTTCACATTATGAGATTAGATAATTATATTCCATGTGATTATTCAACCAGTATAATATCCATGGTTATATATCTTTCTCATGTGATTAATTATATATAATTATTTGATCAGATTTTATACCTTACATATTATTCTGAAGATAATGATTTAATCACATATGTTGATATTTATTCAACTTAAATTATTTTTTATATTTATTTATGATAGCTTCTCTTATATTCATACCCTTACTGAGCATATAAGATCACATATTTCTTATTATTTATTTTCCTCTGGAATCCAAGAGGTTTTATATGATGGGTTTTACTAGTAGAATAATTACATTCTCAAAAGATTCTATTTGTTGTATTTTATGATTGAATCTTAATGTAAGGTTCACGTATGTAATCAATTTTCTATTATTTTTAAACTGATCTGTCCTTTAGGATTTTATTCCTTATAATTATGAAAATGTATTAAAATAATACACCATATCTAGGATTCTGGGGTGTTACATAGGTATCCTATGATTCGAAGGAATTCTTTAAGGATGTTCTATATAATCATAGCGTAATCAATGAGAACAATATTGGGGTGAATTTTAGTTTCTAATAATAAAAATGACAATTTAATTTTACCTCACTTCTGATTATCTTATAATAATTGTGTTTGATAGTGAAAAATATATAATCATATGAACATATTTCTGATACATTTTATAAAATAATACTTATAAGAAATGTTTATTAAAAAGTTAAACTATTATTATATATTATCACAAAGAAAATAACACTCTTAAAAATTATAAAGTAAAAAAATATAAATTTGTAATGAAATACGTTTATAAATTTCTAAAAGAATGGTGCATGATTTAATTTTTAGTATCAAGGAAGTCTATAACCCAAATATTTGGTATCTATAGTTTTAACAAAACTATAAGGTATTTCTTCCTTATGAAAGGAATACTTTGACACTATGATCAGAAGAGATATGATTCCCTAGTCAAAATAAAACATTATAAATAGATCAAATTAATATCTATCTTATTATCCCTAAAATATATAAATCGAACAATATTAGAAATAATGACAAAAAATCAGTTTTATACGTAATTTACAATACTCACTCTGATTCCATAGAATGAAAGCTCTCTATTTATTTTCAATGATCATGTAACAAGATGTTATTACTCAGTAAAATTTATAAGTGTTGAGTTTAAAAAGTATCACCTTCCTTGTCAAAAAAATTAAAAACTTTTTATAGGAAAATATCAAATTGTAATATTATTGGTTAATTGGATTTGGTTGAAACATATTTAGAAAAACTCCTTTTTATTTGGCAGATTAGTACAAATTTTGTATGAATGTTATTTTGATAAAATAATCACAATACAATGATTTTTTCTTTGTAGTAGAGTAAACATTGATTTGTTTCCAAATATTGTAATCATCTTATCATAATGTTTCTATCATCTAATTAGAATATTCACTATTTTTAATAGAAATATTTTATCACCTAATTATAAATCATGTATCATACAATTATAAATACTTTCTTAAATGAAAAAGGTCTTTAATTAATGTAAATATATTTTTCACAAAAAAAATTATAAAAAATTTGAATGTATAATTTTTTTAAAACATTGAATTTCAGAAAGTGTTGTTTTATTTTCACAACCAATATCAGAAATTATTGAATGTAGAACTTTATACTAAACATGTTCTTGTTTTAGTTTTTCTTGGATATTACTATTCTCCTTTTAGAAGATTATTTTTATCAACTTTTAGGATATTATTTTTTGTTTTTGAGGATAAACAATGTTGAGTAGTTCATTCGGTTAGGTCCTCATGGGATCTTACATTTTATCTAATCCTTATTTTTTATTGTGGACCTGTTGGGGGCAGAAAGTAGCATAGTGGGTAAATTTTGTCTCCCTGCATGTCATTGTGTTATTTTTTGTATTATTTAATGAGTTTGAGGTTTTTTTGAGTTCTATGTGGATTTTTATTAGACCCTGGAAATTATCATATGTTTCCTTCTATGAATTGTTATGGTTAATAATTAGAGAGAAACCATATGGAATAACCTTATGGGAAACCTCCTCATTTTATTTTGAACAATGTATGGCTAGTCCCAATGGGCTAAACGTGAATAAGAACAAAACATGTGATACCCAAGGAGAAATCATACCGGTTCCTTGGTGTTTCTGATGTGTGTCACATGAGTTGCACACTGTTTGTAAAACCATGTGGCAGGCATGTGATGTGGATCTGATTTTTTATAATACCAAATGGTACTACTATGGAATAGTTTTCAATGCCATGAATATCCTAGGGTGAACCAAGAAAAAAGTTTCTAGCCTAGGTATTGTCCATCTCATGGTTGGGAAATGGTTTTTAAAACTATGAAGCCTTCCAAAGTGTTTAATTTTTTTTGAATTTGCCTTTTCCCCCCTTCAACCCGAATTATTGAGGTTAACTCTTGAGAGCCCTTAGAGGAGATACAACCTCCTCCGTAAATTATTCC
Source organism: Viscum album (assembly GCA_963277665.1). Lineage (NCBI taxonomy): Eukaryota > Viridiplantae > Streptophyta > Magnoliopsida > Santalales > Viscaceae > Viscum > Viscum album. The sequence goes on along the minus strand of OY728128.1, from coordinate 404,945,004 downwards.
AACCTTCTCCTTGGTGATTTCTATTTTTTTTAATTTCATTATCACTTTCCATCTTCTTCCATTTCATCTCTCTCCTCTCTTAGAATTGGTTTCCTCTATGAACCTACAACCTATTATGGCCAATTTTAGGGTTTCATATAGATTTAATATTGTTGTTATTTTGTTTTATGATAATTTTATATAAATCATATATTCCAATGTGTGTTCCCAATATTGGAGGAGGATTGTTTCAGTATACTTTTTTTATCTTCCATGTATGTGTTTCTAAGAAATTTTATTATTTCGTAATTAAAAGTGTTATTATTCTTTCTAAATGCCAATTTATTGAATTTATGATTGTATTTGATACCCTTATAATGTTTAAATTCAATTTCATTGTGTATTTATCTTCATATATTTTATTTCTCTCTAAAATTCCAGTTTTTCAGGTTTGAAATTGAATATTTAGATGTGATAAAAAATTGAAATTCTTGAGTAGTTTTTAATTTTTTTGGAAAAGTGAATTTGAAATTGATCTTATTTTCTTTTTAAATGATTTCAAACATTATTTTTTGGTTTGTTTTGTATTAAAGTAAGGTTTTGGCCTCAAACTGATTTATAAAGGCGTCCATTAGTGGATTTTAAATAGTGAGTTGAAATGATTTTGTGGTTTACCTCTTATGAAAATGCCATAATGGCTCTTTTTGAAATTTCTTTACTAGAAATTAAGGTCTTGGACAATGGTTTTTATTTAATAGAATAAGAACCATCTGGTATGGTGATTTTGAAAAATAATTAAATGGTGTGTGATTTCCATAATTTTCCAAAGAGTTTTTGTAAATTCATTTTATGAAATTTTAATGGCCTTATAAACCACATTCATGTTTTGGTGTTAAAGGACCAGTTGGAACTTTGGTTTTGAAATGGGAAATTTGAAAGGTACACCATTATTTCTCATTTATTTGATTACCCCTTGTGTTGTTCCTTTATCACCATATAGTGCTTGTCATTTCCTTTTGGTGGGTTATCAATTTCTATGAGAATCTGGTTTCTCCCCTTATGTAATATTGATCATTATTATATTATTGGTACATTTTTTATATGGTATTTTTCCATATTAGGTGTTAGGGGTGAGGTTTATCGATGCATATTCCTTGATTTTTATACTTGGATTAAATATTATTAGGATTCACTTACTTATTAGTCATAGGGGCCCAGTTACTAAGTGGGTGATCTAGTCTATTATTATTTATGATTCACATGCCACTACTGACCTTTATTACTTCTTGGAATAATGGTTAGGATGTGTTTTCCATTTCAATGGAAATTTTGTGGGCTAGTTGAATGAAAAATGGATTAATAATCACTTCATGACGGTAGATGATTTAAGGGTTAGTATACACTTTTATGTCTTGGTGCTTTTCATTCTAAAAACACCTATGAAATATCCAACTTCCTGGTTGGATATTTATTTATGGTAGTTTTATCTATTGATCATTTGAATCATTACCCCTAATATCGTTTATATTTATCCTCTTCTTGTTTATATTTGAGATATGACTTGGGTCATGTATGGTTATTTTTGTTTTTTTTCATAAAATGTCTATGTGTTGGGTCATTTCCATTAGAAATAATAATTTTCAATGATGTTTGGAAATCAGATTTTTAAATTAAAGACACTTGTTTTGATCATAACATGTAATTCAAAATGGATGTTTTGTTTTTCATTTGGGATCAAAATGTTAGGTTTTTTAATGCTACCGCCTTCCATTAAATAAAAAATGATTTTTTATTAATGTAAAGGGTTTTATGGAATTAAAATATAATAGTCTAGTGGTAATGTTTTAACATCATTGTTTTTAGTTTCTAAGTAACATAGAAAATGTTTTGAAATATAATTATGGATTTTTTTTGTTTCAATAAAATTTATATATGAAAAAAATTCAATATCTAGCTTATTTTTGAATCTAACAATTATGAATGAAAAATATTGTATGTATTTGGTTGGTTGTGCTAACATACATGTATTTTTACCTCATGGATATATATTCTAGGATAAATGTTCCTAATTGGATCCATTCTTTATTATTTATGGTCAATGTGGGGAGAGTTGTGTGGTAGTGAGAAATCAGTGGTTTCATGGAGATGGTTTGGAGATCTACGTGATATAGTTTGTAGATATTTTATTTTTGTTGGTTTTTTATCTATTATTCATTATTTTATCCTCAAATTTATGGATAGTGTTTGTGTTTATATTTAAGGAAATGGGTTGGATAATTTTAGTAGGTTATATCCTCTTTGGAATGCATCATTATTTTATCTCTTTAATTATTCAACTATCTATTATTTCTATTTTGGTAAAAATAATCCCAAAAAGAATTTATATTATCCTTGAGAAAAATTACTAGCTCGTTAAAATTAGGATCACCCTTTATCCCTTTTGGATGTTTTGGTTGGGTTCTTTTTCGGAGGGAATGCATGTTTAGTTCATTATAAAATGGTATTGTAGAATGATTTTGGCTTCCATTAATAGGATCCTATTCTTATTTAGTTTCCCTTGTCGTTTAGGTTTTCCCAAGTATAGAGGATGCAAAAAATTTTGTAGACTGAGAGGTAAGGGCTTGGAGGTTCATGCCATACAATACTCATCCCAAGACTCAAGCTACTAGGGGATGTTTAAGAATTTAATTAAGAATTCAATTTTTGTAGTTGTTGCCAAGTATTTTGATTTGAGTTGATGTTGTTTTGATCCCATTTAAGTATGTAGGTGAAATTGGGGTAGGGGAAATTCTTTGGTTACATAAGGGAAATGGAGGCACATCTATGATTCACACTTATCATGAATATCTTTGTAAATCATGTAGTTCTCTTGTGGTTGGGTCTCCCTCTTTTACAGAGTGTGGTTTCACGGTTGGAGAAGAGTTTCATAATTTGTGTGTAAAAAACATGCATGTGACCTTTTCATCCATGGTTTATTTTTATGGACACCTCCTTATTCTATATTTCTCTTAAAGTGATTTTCACTTAGAGGAGGTGGATTTATGAGTGTTTTGATACAGTTTTGAAGTCAATTTTTTTAAAACTTAATTGAAGGGTTGTTTATTCATTGAGTGCACTTAGTTTTAAACATATTTTATAAAAATGAAAGGTGTTATAAAATTATTATTGTAAAAAATTGTTTTATATGAATAAATTGATAAGGATAATTCCCTTAATTCTATTAATTTTTTTATAAAGTGTTATTTTTTATTATGGTATTTTGAAAATTGGATGTTTCAAACATTCTTCCTTGGGTATTGTTGAAAGTAAATGATTTCAAAATGTGGATTTTAAATAAATTTGATATCAAAAAGATATTTTTTATCAGGAATTTTGAATGTGTTTTGAAAACAGAGATGAATTTTAATGAGCATTCTTTTCTGAATTGTTTTTGAGAGAAGTGGGATTTTGGAAGCAATTTTGTGTAACGAACCTTGTTAGGGAAATGTCTTTATGTTCCACTAAGGTCATTTTGTTTTGAAATTCGTGTCGTATTGGTATTACATTGATACATTGTTGGAAGGTGATTCCAAAATTCCTTGGTGAAAATGGTGATTTTAAAAAAAATGTGGTTTTAGTTTGAATGATTTTTCCTTTTTTATGGTATTTTTTTCTTTGATTACTAACTTTTTGTGGAATCATTTTCTTTTTTTGAGGTAAAAATTGATGTTTTTTATTTATTTTTTATTATATTATCCCTAAATGGTTAAAAAAATTTGTCTACTTCAAGTGCCTATAAGATTCCTAGTGGAGTGATGGACGTGGAACCTTCCTTTATCTTGACCCCATCTTGGACATATTGAATCATCATATGACATATTTTAGTGGTGATTAGGTGTAAGTGGATTCACAAAGTAGGTTGGTTGATATTGAGATGATCCTCATTTATCTTATATCTCCATTATCTTTATGGGTGAGAGCTATCAATCTCTTGATTGTTGGTTTCAATTGAGTTTTGGGGATGTTGGTGGTACCTCCCCAATTTCATGAAGTAATGCCTTGATATTTTTTCAGGATATAATTTTTCTAGTGGTTCTATCATAATTCTGTGAAAGGAGAGAAATTGTATATTCTGATGGGTCTTTAGCAGGATGACCGATCAATGGGGGATTACACCAATCACTTCTATAATTTTGTTTTTTTCCCAAATGATGTTCATTAGTGATTTTTAAAAATTTAGTTCCTTCATAGGTTCCTTCACCCATATATTGGTTTTGTTATACTAATATTGGGCCTGAAATCATTACAAGAGGTTTTAATAAGACCGTTTTAATGGAAACTGACTAGTCCAGAAAGCCAGTGGTGGATGATACCTAATTTCTATAAAATAAGAGAATGTATAAACCAAAAAGTAAGGAGCATAAGAAGATTTAGATGGAGAAGGATGGAACGTTTCCTTCTATTTAGAATAGGATATCTCTCATTTTCTTCAATTGTGGGACTCTATGGAATGATAATCTATATTTTCTTATTTCTCATGTGGATTTCCTCTATTTGGGTTGTTTGGTTCATCATATTAATTTTTTTAATATACATTATCAGGAGTGGTATTGGGTTTAATACTGTGATGATGGGTTTTTTGTTTTTTTATCATTCCTTTGATAGTTTTGATCTTAGTTTTGGAGATTGTTCTTATTTCTTTCAGAATCATATGGATAGTTCTTCTTTGTAGATGTTTCTATAAATAACATTGAATGTATTTTTATGGAATGATTTTTTTATTTGTGGAATATTATCCCACTCCCTCCTTTGGGTATGCATTTAGATTTTCGTAATTAGTTTGACTCAATTTCTATAGATTTTTTTGGATGTTGTTTTATTGAGCCTCATTGTTTGGATGAACCATTATTGAGAGTAGTTAGTTTCACCCATTTTTGTATTGAGACATTGAGGTTATCATCATTTGAATATAATAATGTTATTAACTGCCTGATTGGGTAACTATGGTGTTTTTTATAATAGTTGAGTTACTATTCTAACTGGTGTTTAGATTATGGAATTTTGGGATACACCATGTGAGAGTGATGTAGTTGTTGATCATACGTTTTCCCTGTGTATCATGACCCTACATGATATCCCATATCATTCTTTTGAGGATATTTACGGTTTATTTTCCTTCCTTTGTTTGGATGTTCTTATGGTTTTAGAGTGATTTTATCCCATGGATACTCAGATTTCTAAGGAATCATTTCTCAGTAGTTATTATTAGGTGTCACTATGTGAGAGGAATTCTAAATTTTGGGGATATCATTATAGGTTAATCATGCTTTATAGGAAAACTTGATTGATGTTCCAATTTTAGTTATGATTTTATATGATGGGTAACCTTGTAGTTGATTAGTTTAATGATTTTTGAGGACCATGGTTGTTGGTTTTGAGTTTAAATTGTGTTGGCTAGTTCTTTTTGTCAAGTCTTCTTGGAATTTTCTATTTTCTATTGTCTTTCATTTTGACTGTGAACTTTATGGGGGTATAAAGTTGAATGTTGGGGATTTTTTGACACCCAATATGTATTTGTGTTGTAATTTTTGTTATTTTATGTGTTTGAGGATTAGATTGAGTTTCCATGTGTTTTTCTGTTGGAACATGTAAATTATCTAAGGTTTTATTTTGTGGATAGTTTAGGTGAATAGTTTGAGGGAAATCATGCAACATACCCTCGGGAGGAGCCTCCTCAGTTAATTTTTAACTACACATCGATTTTAAACATGGGTTATATAAGGTTAAGCCCAAAATGGGTGATCCACTAGGAGAAACCAGGAGGGTTCCCTAGTGGGGTTATTGTGTAGAACATGACTTTCACATAATTTAGTAAATATTATGTTAAGATTATAGTGTGGATAATGTTTATGAAAGTTCATAATAACATTATTAGAGAAATGTTATCAAAACCATTTTGTTCCCAAAGTGAACTATGGAAGGGGTGTCTAGCCTTGGAGTTTCCAATATACCCGAAAAGTCAGTCAGAGGTGGACCCCTGACTATTTATTAAAAATAAAAGAAAACTACAGAAAGCACGCACCGCAAGACAAAAAAATGATTACATGTCATATGTATCAAACCCATTAACACCCACATGATAGACTTCCTCCACATTAGCTGACTCCCATTACGAGCTTTCATAGTGCTTAAAAATTTTGGCATACTTTCTTTTGAGGTTCAGTTTCTCCAACGAGATCAGCTCTTTCGAAGATTTCTTTAAGGAGGACTGAGTAGAGAGCAGCTTCAAAAAATTAGAGTAGTCATTCCTCGACTTTTGTCTTGTTGTGACAAACACATCCTTTCCATACATCCCATTCCCATACTTTAGGACCTCACTATAAGATGTTCTGACCCTTCCATTTTCTTTGTCACTGTCCGAGACATCCCCGCAATTTCCTGCAATGATATCATGGGAACTATCAACAACTGTCGGGGCTGCAAACTTGCTGTTACAGTCAACCAATTCCAAGCAGTGTAGTATTCCCTCAAAATCATAGCCAACATTCATTTCCTTCACTGCATCAACTGAAATATTTTGTAAAGATTTATCTTCATTCATTGAGTATCCCACCTCCCCATTAGAAACCTCTACAGTCGCCAATTCTTGAAACTAATTACATGTCTCAACAAAAATTCCAGAATTATGTGTGGGGGTTTCCCACTTCTCTCTTATTCATGTCGAATGACTATTGGGATCCCTTGGAGGATCTCCAACATCATCCAACTTTGATCCTTGCCTTCTCTTTGTTTATTTCTAAGAGGTCATTATAAATTTCTTCCTCTGTTTACATGTCCACCCACTACCTCTCTCTCCTCTATTGAATTTAGTTTCCCTAATGGTACCTATAAATCTTGTGGATGATTTTAGGGTTCTTTGTTGCTATAATGTTGGCTTTTTGGTATTTTGGGTTTGTAGATATTATTTTAATCCCCAGGAGTGCACTCATTGATGATGAAAATGTGTTTCCAATTTTTTTTTCTTCCAACTAGCCAATTTCTTTTGAAATTGTTTCATTTCAGAATTGAAAGTGTGATTGTTCCTTCTAAATATTTATTTTCAAATTATGATAATATGTTATAAACTTTTGGTCTATTAAAAATCATTTATTTGTGTTTGATCTTGGAATAAATGGGTTATCTTTGAAATTACATGATTTCAAATTTGAATTGATTATTTAGATGTGGTATGATATTGTGAAAATCCAAAGTGGATTTTTGAAATGGTGTTCCGGATGTGTGATGGATTTTCATCTGGTTTTGGTATTCAATTACTAAAAACTATATTTTTATGTGGGTTTTGACATAATGTGAGGTTTTGACCTCAAAGTGATTTATAAAGAGGTTATTTAGTGTCTTAAAATGGTTATATGAAGTGTGTGTGTGAGTTCCATTTTTCCCTTATCAAAATGACTAAATTGATCTTTTGAAATGTTATTGATGGAAATAAAGGTATTTGACCATATTTTGAATTTCAAATAATAACCAAGGGGGAGGTTTGATTTGAAATTTTTTAAATGTTTTGTGATTTCCATCATTTTCAAAAGAGTGATTGGATCATAATTTTAATAAATTAGAAAGGGAATAGCTTCCTGAGAGAATTTTTGTTGTTAATTTCTCAGTTTATACCTTGGTTTTAAAATGATAATTTTGAATGTTACCCATCGATTTTCCATTGATTTTATTACCCCTTTTCTGTGTTATTTATCACTATGGGATGCATATCGGTTCCCTTATGTGGGTTATTGATCTATATAATATGATTATTGATCACCCTATATGGTAATGTGCTTTATTATACCATAAGATATTTTTTAAAATGGTTCTATTCATTGTTTGATTTTAGGGGTGAGGGTTAGATATGGTTATGCCTAGTGTGTTAGAAATTGAATGCACATTCTTATGCTTATCCTCCTTTTTGGTCTTTGGAACCCAGGTACTAAGGGGGAGATCTAGTCAATTATGGAAGTTGGTTCACACAAAACTATTGGATCTTCAGTTATGCTAAGGGAATGATCCATTGGGGGTTTATCATTGCATTTAGTCTCATGTGGTCAAGTTAGAAGAAATTTGGTTTTAACTTGATTTCATGAAAGTAGATGTTTCTTGAGTTTGTATAGAGTTATATGGATAGGCTCTTCACACATGAATAATTACTAGGGTAGATACCAAGACACATTCAATTTCCTGGTTGGTTATTGATTGAGGGTATTTTGATATAGTACTCATTTTAATAATTTCAAATTATTTAATTTATATGGAACATCTTATATTTTATATTTGATGTATGCATCTGGGAATATCAGGACTTACATTATTATATAGAACATCATAGAAATTTTATTTATGCTTTAAGGTAACATAAACATTAAAAATATTTCCTTAAAAATAATAACTAAGATAATAATTATTTCATAAATTTCATTTAACTTTTATCAAATTCTTATATCATAAAATATATTTTACATGATAAAACTCGATTCATTTACATTACATACTTCCTCCATTAAATACATAAAGACCATTGAATAATAATATTCATTTGAAAAATATTTATTTTATTTTAACTTTTTTACTTGTTAATACAATGATTTAATATGTTCAATAAATAATATAATATTATCGAATAATATTTAATATATTAATTTATTAAAAACTGGTCGAACATGGACATGACCTAAATATAGAATCCCTCCTTTTTATCACATAAACATTCATTACATTTTACAAAACCGAGGATCATTAAGGTTTAGTGTCTTAGAAACCAGGAACATAAAACATGAAAACATAAAATATTCTTCTTAAAAACTTGAAAGGCTTCTCCTCATGTTCATCCTAGGTTCATTACTGCATCTCATAACCTGGGGACATACATCAAAAGAAAGGGTGAGTAGAAGGCCCAGTAAGGGAAACAAGACAAACATTTTACATGTGAACATGAGATACTTAAATAAGGTCATGAAAAGAACTATAAGGCATGAGAATGAAATCATGAGATATATCATTTTAAAAATAACATTTTTCATAACTTGAGGATGTGTCTAAAACATTTCATATAGATAATCATTTCGTTTCACCAAGGTCCATCACCAAGGATTCATTAAAAATTACCAAAGTTATTCACCAAGGTATCAGTCTAAATGGTCATCTCTAGAGATTAAGTCTTTACCCAATGCATTGTAGCGATATCAGGGCGCAACCTTAAATTTTTCTTTTATTATCATGTGATACACATATATGATCATCAATTATTTCATAAACAACCAATGTAGCATAAAATAAATGGGTTTCATTTCATAATCATAACATTTTAAAAAATGCTTTAAAGACATGATCGTTATGTCACTTTAAACCCACAGAAAGGGAAAGCGGGTATCATGTATGTAAATACCAGAATTTAAAATAGAACATTATGATATATATGTGAATACCCCATTAGAAATAAGAGCTTTGAGTATTCACGTAAGAACATAAAATAATTTTGAGAAAAAGAGAGAGGCATTTTGAGATGAAAATTCTGCAGCATAACGGCTACGTTATAGGGTACTAGAAAACCTTGAAAAGAGAGGGGACATGGGTAAAAAATTAAAAAATGACCCATAAAATATTATAGGGATAGAATATACGGGATTTAAGAACATGGTAATGAAATTTGAAAATATACCCTATGAAATGAAGAACATGAAAGGAAGACAAAAATAAGATTTCTCTTATTAAAATTCGGCAGCCTAACGGCTTCACATAAACTTCAACCAAAAATGAATTGATGAGAAAAAATAGAGACTCTCATTATATGAACATAAAAGATCAGTAGTATAGATATAGATATCATACCCCAACATAATAAAAATGAACATGCAAGACATGACATGGAATTAGAACATTGAAAATGGAGAAAGGTGAAAGAACCACTTAAAAATTCGGCAGCCTAACGACGCCACTTAAAAACTTCAAAATGCTGAATTGATGAGATAAAATGGGGTATCTCATCAAATGATCATAAAAAATAAGTATGATAAATATAGAGATCATACCCTAAAATAAAAAAAATGAATTTGAAAGACTTGACATGAATGTAGAAATTTGAAAAATGAGAAGGGTGAAAGAATCCCTTAAAAATTCAGCAGCCTAACGGCGTCATTTAAACATCAACAAAAATGAATTGATGAGATAAAATAGGGTATATCATCATATTAAAATAAAAGTTAAGTATGATAGATATAGAGATCATACCCCAACATAATAAAAAAGAACTTGAAAGACATGACATTAAAGTAGAACTTCGAAAAATAAGATGGGTGAAAGAATCCTTTAAAAATTCACCAGCTTAACGACGTCACTTAAACATCAAAAATAATGAATTGACTAGATCAAATAGGGTCTCTCATCATATGGAAATAAAAGTTCAATATGATAGATACAGAGATCATACCCCAACATAATAAAAAGGAACATGAAAGACTTTACATGAAAATAGATCTTTTAAAATGAGAAGGGAGAAGGAATCTGTTACAAAAACTTCGGCAGCCAAATAACACCACTTAAAAATTCATAAAACGAAATAATGAGAGTAAGAGGGGATATATCATCATTTGAAAATGAAAATGGTAGTAAGGGTAATATAAAAAAACCTCATCCAACATAAGAACATGGAGCATAAAAGAAATGACATAAAAGAGATCACTTGAAAAGAAAGAGAGGGGTCGGATCCCTTACCTTAAAACGTAACTCTTAAAACTCAACGGTTGGGACCTTGAGGGCTTGCGGGCACATTGATAGGACACCTTGGGAGGTAATTAGACCAGAAAATAGTTGGGGGAGAGTTGGGAGGTCGAAATGGATGTGAAGATGGCTTGGTATTTATAGGTAAAGTGAGGGGACAAGGCATTAATGGCCAAGGGACACCTCACAAGTGGTTTTATCAAAAGCTTGGGCTCTCCCATGGTATTTCCGTTGGAGTTAGGCCACATGGGGACCCCCATATAATAATTCATCACCTTTGGTCGTCCAAACCATAAAATATCTCATGACATCATCATGACACTGTTACGATTTCATTAAACATACTGAAACCCTAAAACTGTATTTTTACTATTCTCTAAAAATTCAACTTTCTCCGAAAAATCCCAAAATTTCACCTTAACTAAATATCAATGCTCTGATTTCAAAAATGAACTCCATTTTATAAAAGTAATTTTCTAAATATTTTTAAGTTATTTTTTAAATAAATACACTATTCACCAAAAATTCAATTTTTTCAGAAAAATCCCCAAAAATTACCTTAACATAATATCGATCCTATTAGTTCAAAAATGAAATCCATTTTATAAGAATAATATTATAAATATATTTAATTTATTTTTTAATTAAAAAAACTATTCACCATAAAAAACTAATACTTGATTAATAATTTATGAAACCGTTATTTAACCATTTTATTGAATCACATTACATAATCAAGGTTCCTATATTATATTAATACTTTATATAAGTGAGATTACTGATCCATTTGGACACATTACCAATCCTAATCATAAAATAACTATTCATCAAAAACAAAGTTGATATTATTAAACTCTAAATTTCGTACAGTACATAATTGTAGAAGACCATTTTTTGAATATCATTACACATTTTTAATTATTTAAGGTATACATAAACATTTTTAAAATATCCTTTTTCTAAAATTCATCAAATATATGCATACTATATTTATCCGGCCATTTGAAAATTCATAAACTTCAACATAAGATGAAATCCCAAGTATTTATTTAAAACAAGGGAGTACACAAGGGAGTTACAGTATTCTTTCATAGCCCCTTATCACACCCGCATAGGACCAAAGTGTAATTTGTGCTAAGGTGAGAGAATCCGAGAGAGGCTCGGCCAACATCGCATGAGTAGTAATTTCTATCAGTTTGAACTTCTCGCAAATGCAATTCTGTTCTATCTTTACACGATGAAGTTTGTCTTGGGTTTGGTCTAGAGCAAAGCCCAGTGGTGCTACCTCCTTCCCAAGTTCTTTTAGATGGGCTTCGATCGGTCCAAGACTACTGGGTGAGGCCATCAAATATTATTTCTATAATAATTATCCAAGATTATTTGTATTTAGAGACAATAATCGAAACATTTAGTTTACAACAGTCATATTGACCAATGGTCATATAACAGTCAAAACCCAATGGTCTTATTTTAATTATACACATATTATCAAATGAAACATTTTTTTAGTATTAAAATAAAATAAAATAACACATAAAATTAGGAAACAAGATTTATTCAAAATTTCGGGTTGTAACACTAAACCTCGTGGATGGAACAATCATGTCCTAAACTCATAATTACATATAATAAGATAAGCTATTGTATAAAAAGTACATAATCAAATAATGAACACTAATAATGTTCACAATTTGAGAGACCAATACACATTTCCGCTAATAAGAACTACCAATAATACCCAAAAAACATGGTTTTTATGTTGGTAGGTTAGTCCTCATGATATCCTCTACTAGATATCACTGGGTGATAACATAATTAGAAGATTTCTTAATGCTTATGAACTTGTAGCACATGATATTCAAAAAAAATACGTTTCCAATCGTTATGATATATCTAGACCTTAGGATAAAGGATAATGATTAATAACATAGTATGTTGAGGTTCTAATTATATTTGGTAACTACAATAACTTATTAGTATGAAAAATAATCTAATGACATTTCTATTTAAATAGTGAACTCACATGTGTCAACACAATTATTTTATGCATTCATCATGAATGAATCTATCTGTGTATTATTAGGTAATCATAAATTACTTTTCTTATTGTTCCCATGTATCCAACTTTTTAATAATGTGCTGATCATGGAAGACCTAGAAATGGAGTAATTATATCATCAAATTCTCTATTAGTGACAATTATAAGGTGTATAAACCACGACCAATGAAAAATAAACCCCCACTAAATAAAACTTTTATTGAGGCAGTCCTTCTCATCATCCTCTTCAACTTCGACCTTAGTATCAAATTCTATATGAAATCTATGGATCATTCTTTTTAAAGAACTAAGAATTTCTTTTAAAAGTGATAAAAATTGTTAATGATCTATGAACTAATAAAATATGGGATATTTTTTCAATTATTTGAATTGAAATAAAAAGATGATAAAATTATAATTTATCATCAATTTTTTACCCCAAATAAGAACTAATTTTATTTGATGTTTTTTGAGCATCAATATGGCTTCCTTTACCACCGATGATAAAAATCTAAATTAAAATAAAATAATTCTTCTATTATAAGAACATGTCCCTCAACCCCTCATTATCAGTACTATTTGAGGGTACCACCCCATTAAAAATACAGATCCCACAATTTATTAATTCTTTTTCAAAACATTATCCCTTTTCCAATGCTACCTACCCTTGTCAGTTATTTTTTCCCTATTCTGCCACACCCACACATAAATTCAAACCCCAAACCAATTCATTCATGCCAATCATATTTTCAACTATACGAAGATGATTTTATCTATATTTTACTAATTATCTATTTATTTATATATGTATTAATGGTTTTTTATATGGAATGTTTTTTGTTTTAACATTCAACTCCATATACTTTTTTTTGTGCCATTTAAAAAAAATCCAAGTTCATAGTTTTGGGTTTTTGAATCCATGGTTCGATCCATTATTATTAATATATAAACTTAATTTTTTTATTTACATATTAATTATTATTAATATATTATTATTTTTTAATACCATTTACAATTATTTTTAAATGTAAAAAATATATCTATATATATTTTCGTAAAATTGTAAATCATCATTAAAATTTTTTACAGTGTATTTAGAAAATGAAATATTATTGTAAATATATTGTATACTATTATATATAAGGGTTTTTAATAAATTTAACTTATGTATGTTTATATACATTTATATATATTTATTTTATATATTTAATGTTCTATTTAGATAAATACATTTATATGATTTCCACACACACAATATTGACACGCTTATACCCATACATAGAGACAGATATTTTCACATAGTCAGAAACAGATACAAATTTTTATATTTCACACACATGCACTAATATTTATATTTAGTTTTATATTTTTACTTATGTTTATATTTCACACATATCCACAAACATGCACATATACATAGTACACAGACATATATATTTATATATTTATATATTAATCTATACGATTCATATCAATATATGTTATAATATATATATATATGTAATTATAAATAAATATATAATTATAAATAACTATAAAATAATTTTTGAAATTATAAATTATATATATAATGTATATAATGTATTTAAATACAAAATAGTTTTTTTATACTGAACATATTTAAGAATATATGTATGTATATATAAAATATACGTGCAAGATACCATTTATATATAAATAAATATGTACGTGTTTATTAATTAAGACACACACACTCATATTTATATTTAAAAACTATTTATATATATATATATATTATAAGTATGTATATATTTATAACTTTTTATAATGTATAAAAAATGGAAATTTTTTTATTGGAAATAAAAAAGATAATAAATATTTATTTCCATATGGTTTATATATTTAGAAATATATTTTATAAGTAAATATGTTTAATATTTATTTATTGAAAAACTTCTTATCCTAATATATGAAAATAATTATATTTTTTTATTGGAAAATAACATTATAATATGAAAATTGTAAAATTTCAACAGCATAATATTGATATGATTGCATATCAAGGGACTAATTCTATCTCCATCCAGAAATGTTGAGTTGATCCAATTAAATGATGTGGAAATTCCATCAAATGTTAAAAATTGGGGTATCCCAATAAAAAAAATTTGTGGCCTTTAATCTCTCTTTTAACACAAAAATGGTGATTGTGTTCCCTTTAGGTCCAAAAGTCATTGACCTTTTCACAGGACTTAATCTGACATCTTTTAGAGTCAAAATTGATTCCTAGAAAAAATGTTATAGGAATTTGATGTTCTTACATTTTTTTCATCTTATCATAAGATAATAATTAATTAATTATTTTTTCATATCAAGAAATTCTTATTGAATATATATTACTCAATACTAATTCAAATTTTCTTAATTAATATTTTTTTATTTATTTTATAAACCATTTTCACTAACTATATTTTATAATTCGTTCAAATAAATATTTGTTATTATATAACTAATATTTAAGAAAATATATTATATTTTAATAAATATATTTGAATTTTAAAATTTAACTATTATATTTAATAATATAATTATTTTTTGTATAGGAAATGCCTTTATCAGCACTAATAAAAGTATTAATATATTTCTCCTTTTATAAGGGCTAAATAAACACTAAAATATAGGATTTTATTCTCATGGGACATGGAGCACAATGAAATCATCCATTAGTTGTTGATAGTGTTTTTATTATCAACCACCAATGGTGGTCGTCAAAACTATGAGAAAATTAGACGGTATTCTCCCCACCTCTATTGTCTTCTTTAAGGCTTTCCCACTAAAATATGTCATTCCCACCCCTCATCTCCAATTATGTTGCCCCTGTCACCCCAAAGCACCACCAATATGGTAGGTCCAAACCAAACCCACCTTAAATAAATAAACGACACCCTCCAGTATAACCCTCAATGTTTATTAATTATCCCTCGACCGCCCTAGACATATCTTGCATCACATTGGACACCACACATCAACCATGTCCCACATAGGATGTTCTAGGGAACCATCCACATAACCCTTAGTTTACCTCATTTCCTCTACCATCCATTGATCGGTACCCACATTGAAATACACATATTTTATATTGGTACATTTATATACAGCCAAAATTGGTCATGAAGTGGCCTTAGCAATGAGAAATTTTTTACGACTAAAAGAGACCACTGGACGGTCACTAAATTCATTTAGAAAATTATTTTATAAGTTTCAAAATGTACTTATTCTAGTAGTGGTGATAAATTGGATGATATTATTAACTCTTAAAAAATCCAGGATAAAGGGTGTGATTTTATCAGTGATGATATATGTGCACATTTGCAGTACCATTAGTGAGAACCAATAAATGAACTGTTATTATCACTAATATTTTTAACATCGATAAATGTTAGCACTAAATAAACATGATTTTTAGAAGTTAATATTGTATCACTACAACATTCCAAAACATATAGGAACCATCAACATCCTAGAAAACTTCTTCATAAATAGAGGTGGTGATATTAACATGAAGAATGATGATCCATCATGTGTATACATATATGAGGAAGATGTTCCTACCAAAGTTTTACATATCATGTATTATATATGTTGATGTGGATATGTTCAATGGATAATAAGTCAACCCCATCATTTCCATTGAAATAAAAAACATTACCTATAAGGTTTGAGATCTTTTTAGCTTAATAAATTAGATGTTTCTAAAGCCTATGGTTCTTTTACGAAGCATTGAGAAGGTTTTATTGATTTGGGGAGATGAAATTTAGATGGATGAATTATTGAGGTTTACTATGGTTCACAATATGAGTGAGTAGTTTGTGGCCTGAATGCTAATTTATGGATTGAATAAGGGTGGCTCCCATGATGTAATTAACGAAATGGACATTTTGTTCAGGATATGAATAGATAAGGGGTCATATTTATTGAATATATCCCTTAAAATTTATGTCAATAACATATAGTTAATTCTATGAGTTAATCCCATGTTTTTTATTAGGGTGAGGTGTTTGTCATTGGTTCATAAACTTGATCCATTCACGATGTGAATGAATCATTCGCATCATGTCACACTATATAGAAAAATGTCTCTAAAACAATTTGCATGAAAAAAATTATTATAACCCTTCAGATCCTTATGATGTCTAGGTGGATGGAAGATCTCTTTAAAGGTGTTTTTAATAAATTTCATTTGGGATTACTCCTCGAATTCACATGTTCAATCCATGGTGATTCGAGGTGAGTTTCTCCCTTTATTTGGGTTTCTTCTCTAAATATTCTGCGTACAACATATGCTCAAAGAGGGAAGAGAAAACTCAGATTTTAGTCATAATTTATTATTTATCAGATATTTACATCAAAGAATAACTTTGTGACCCGTAGAATTAAATCAAAGAATAATTTACTTGGGAACACCATAACCAAATACAGAATCATCACATAATGATGTAAAACTAATATATGTGGTTATAGAATTAACTTGTAAAGGATTATTTTATCAATGATGAATCTTAAACTTAATCTACATCATAACTTCATTATGTCATAGGAAGCAAGTTTAGCATCCCTATAATAGTGATCCGCAAATGAACCACAATCCTCTGAACAACATCATAACAATCTTTGAATTATAACATGGTATATCCTAATGCTTGTGTCATTCATCCTTTTTTTAAAATGTTGGGCCCGGAACCTCATTTATTATTAAAGCCAAGAAAAGACCCCTTTAACATGGTAGAGGGAGACCCATTACATAACCCAAATCCCCACTGGACATTTAGCCCATTACATGACCCGTAGGCCCATTTTTGGGCCCAAAGCCCATTCAAGGAATAGTACTGCTACAGTACCCGCGCTTCTATAGTACTCCACAGTACCCGCCACTGCTACAGTACTATGTTGCCGCTACAGTGACCTTCCACCGCTATAGTGCCCACCGCTGCTACAGTTCCACCACTACTACAGTAATGCTACAGTACCTGCACACAATGGGTTTTGACCCCCATTTTTCATGTAGAATTAAGGGGTGCTTACCACTAAGCCAAACCCCCATTTTCTCATTAATCCTTGATCACTATAAGAATCACTTCCAAGATGGATTTTTCTTAATATCGTTATAATTAATTGGGTTGGTGGAAGAGGATCTCCCTCCATTATAGAGAGTTTATCTAATAGATTCTCTATAACGATTGAGATAATAAACATTGAGTCGCTAGACACAAAAATAAAAAAAACAACTCATTGGGTTAGGAATAATATAATTTGATTTAAATAGTGGATGTTTTATAAAATAATAATTTTTGTTTTCCCCTCATAATAACATTAATCCCTAGGGAGCCCCGTGTCTATAATAATAATAATAATAATAATAATATTTTTTAACTCATGAAAAATCAAAAAACTGAATAAATATTTTTTTTTGAATAAATTATTTAAAAATTATTCAAATAATATTTAATATATATTAATTTTCACTAGATATTTATATAGATATGTCAATCCTTCACAATATTTATTAAGCCATTAATAATGATTATTTATTTAATACATAAATATAAATACTTTATATTCCAATAAATTAAAAAATATTATATTCCTTAAATAAAAAATAAATATTTATTAAATATTTTGCTAACAAAATATTCCTTGAATAACTAGTGATGAAATATATGAAATCAAGAATAATAAAAATGATTTTTAAACCATATATGGGAATAATATTTATTAAACATGTTAAATAATAAATAATATTATTATTTAATTGAGGTTTTAGATGCACTTAGTGTCTGGCCTTCTATGACTATTTCTATTTAGAATTAGGTGGGGCCACCCAAAATCCATTGACATCATCTAGCACCGCACCAAGGCTCCCATAATGTCGCAATGGCATAAAACCTCATACATAAAATTACTATGTAATATAATCCCTTTATCCTTATATTTATAATCAAGCATGTTTCATGTTGATATCATCAACCTATGTACTCGATTCTCTTTCTTTTACATTCCATAAATGAACATTCCCACATAACACGATGATTATATAATTATTCAAGCTATCTAAATTTCATCAATGGTCCTAATATATCAACCACCGTTAAATAATAGAAGGATAAAATTCATTTCTCGTGTTATTTGTAAAATCAATATTACTCGTGATGCACCTAATGTACCCTACCTCACAGCAAAAATATGTTATCATGGATTTCATCAATGAATAAATGTATGCAAGAAGTAATAATCATTAATAATAATATTATTAAATTATAATGATCAATACACACATACTTATATAGGAACATCTGATGACACATATAAACGAGAATTTTATATTGGTTTGTCAATTTTCATATACAAATGGATTCTTTAGCTGCATCAAAATAAACTATATAATAAAAATATGTTGTAGAATCAATGAAAACATGCTCTTTTTAAATATTTATTCTCCCAGATCCTCTATTAATACATAAAAAATAGCCTTACTATAATATAAAATCATTATGATCTATTTTAAATATATGACTATAAACATTGATGACTAGCTCCACGTCTCCTCAATATACCAGGAACATATCCTTTGTTCTTCACAGATACCTATGGACAGCCATAAAAACACATTAATTTTGTTCAACTGGTCTAGATTAATATATTCTTACAATTAGCAAGGCCTAGGAAACATCATTCCTAGTATATAATATGGTATGAATGATTGACACTATCGCATAATTGAATGAGATCCTACTTATTCTCTAGTTCTCCTATTGTGTCTAAGGAAATATTTTTTTGTGAAATATATATACAATGTGACACTCTAACTAGTCCTCTATTGGATTGTATCATTGTATATTTATTCAGTATCTAGTCCAATTATGTACCTATAATTATTCCAAGAAGCCTATTGGATCTATCACAAAGGATCTTTATCCAAATAATGTTGAAACATCACCTTAGTCTTTCATGGTGAAGCACATAATTAAATATTCTTTCACTAACTATAATACTAGTTTATAATTTACAAAGAGTGGTATTTCATATACATTTTCTTCTAAGATAATGAATGCACTTCTAATAAACTTATTATAAACACAAGTCTCACATATTTTGACAATGCAACCAACATATTTTATAGCTTCATCAAAATGAATATTCCATGACCTGTTTTCTTACATAAATATATAAATGAATATCTACAACATGGACACATTTTTAGAAATATTTTGAGCCACAAACCCTTCTAGTTTTTTTATATAGACATCTTCCATAAGGTTCCCATTAAGGATTATTTTTTGGATATTCACCTACCAAATTTCATAGTCAGGGTAAGCTGTAATAGAAAGTAAAATTCTAATATATTTAAACATGGAAATTGTAAAGACGGTTTAATCATTTTTAATTCAATGAATGTTTTTAAACACTTTAGAAACTACCCTTTCTTTATAAGTACTTACATTACCTTCCACTTCTCTTATCCTCTTGTATACTTATTTTTATCGAATATGATTTATATCAATTGGTGTATTGACCTGAGCCCAAATAGGATTTTGATACATAGAACCCATCTTAAAATTCATAGATTCATTCTATTTTATAGCTTCTAAGCACTCTACGACCTCATTTTAGGATAGAAGATAATTATTATCAATTAATAATTATTCACCATCTTTGATTACTAGTAAACCATATCATTCTAGACCAACATTTTCAATGTGGACCTATGGAATTTTTTTATTTACCAACTCTAGCATATATTGATCATTGACTTCATCAAACTCAATCATTATATAATTATACTTATTGAGGGAGGGATCCCCCAAAAAAATTATATTTCCTTATGATAGTCACTTTAATTATTGATGTTTTATAGAGATAATATCCATTAGTTTTCCTGTGATATCTTATAAATACAAAAGTCATTCCAAGAGGTTATAGTTTGTTTCCTAATATAGAATTAAAAAATTCCTCACATCCTCATACATGTGAATTTGATATAACAAGACTATTTCAACTTTATAACTCGATGAAAATTATATTTTTCAGTTTAGTTGGAATTCAATTTAGTGTGTATAGCATACTTTGTATTACATATCCCTAAAAAGACAATGAATTATTTGTATGATGAAACATTAGCCTTCACATGTATAGAAATTTATGGATCCCCATTTCACTAACATCATTCCATTGAGTGGTATAAAGTGGATATAATTAGTTGGAATCCCACACATCCATAGAATGTTGATAATCTCTTGGCTAAGTTATTCTCCACTGTGATCAGAATGAATCTTCTTTATCTTTTTATTGAGTTGATTCACTACATAACTCTCAAATTACTTATATTTATCAAAGACATTATATTTATACCTTATCTAGTAGACACACACACATATATATATATATATATTCAATAAATTATTAAATGTTCCAAAATAATAATATCAACCTCTATATTACAACAGAAAATGTCCACACACATCAATGTGTACAAATCCTAAAATATCAGTGGCCCTATCACCCTATTATCCAAATGGCTGTTTGATCATTTCTATTTGAAAATATCCATAGCATCATTGAAGTGTTCCTACCTAAAAAGTGTCAAAATATCTATCTATATAGAAAATTTTCAGATTCTTCTTGTTTGCATGATCATGATATTGATTCAATAATAAGGTGTTTAATGAGTTATGAAATTATAATTTGTTATCAATTTCCAATAATTGGTTTCCAAAATTTAATACATAAATACCATTATTTAGTTTATCCCAACCGTTGAAAAATCTTTTGTTGCAAATTACATATTTTTATTTCCAAATTTGATAATTAATCCATACATGTCAAGGAATGAGTAATCGGTGATTTTTTTAGTAAAAAATAGAGACAAATATGATATCTATAAAACC
Organism: Viscum album; assembly: GCA_963277665.1. NCBI lineage: Eukaryota > Viridiplantae > Streptophyta > Magnoliopsida > Santalales > Viscaceae > Viscum > Viscum album. The sequence continues at coordinate 404,923,347 of OY728128.1, read as the reverse complement.
AAAAACATTTCATTTTTAAATGGAAGGTTGTATTATCCTATTGAAATTTTTGAATGTTAGGCTCCTTTGGTTGCTCAAAGATCCACCTATCATCTAGAAATCTTTTGTAATCTACTTGGTTTATTCATTTGGACATATATATGGTCACCACATGCTCTATATAATACCCAATGTGTATATGTAGGAATAATACACTCAATATTGATCACACTAATGGATTCCCCTTTCTCATGGTTGTGGTTCCTATTCTAGTGGCCCAAATTGAATTATGAAAATCATACATCTTCATTTTTGTTCTCCAACCTTTTGGTCATCTACTTCTTTGATGGATTGTTCTTGGGAGGTTTAGATTTTAAGTGAGTTTTGGGCCCATTTTCACACTTCTTACCTTTCTTATTAAACATAACGAATGTATTTTTTTCATGACTCATGTCCTTTCCAACATGGAAAATCATAGTATAATGTCCTAAAATATTCTTCTCTCCACTACTAAAGTTGTAATCCATAATGAAATAGGTGAAATATTTAGGATGTCAGGAATTGATGAGATATTTTCACAAGGCTTCACAGTATTTAATGCCCAAGATCTCTAAGTGAACTATGTATCCAATAAACATCGCTACATAATGCCCAACTAGCATAAACTCTCTAAGCTTTCACATCTATAGTGCATTAGAGATCTCATATATCTATTGTATTTCCTTCTCTTGATAGAGATCATAAAGGTGGTATATCATGTTATACACATTCATATCTTTATATTTCTTTATAATATTATTGAAAATGGAAGATATAATGAAACATATGGGTATATGTGGCATCATCCATGTATTTCTCATAGGGATAAAACTCTTCCTCACATCCCTCTTAGACATGCACTTCAGGAATTTGGTTTTTTTAACATAAAATCCCCTTTCACGGCATAGAATAACATGTCATAAATATTTCCATTGTTGAAAAAAGTAGTGAGAATTTATTTCCATTCATGTATTGTTTATATTAACATGTTTTAATTCATGTTATAATAAATTATATAATTAATATTATATTAATCATATTACATTATATGACAATATTAGATTATAAATAATATATTTATTAATCTGCCACTATTTTATTCAATCCCAATACCCCACCATTGGTATTGAAACATCCCATTTTTTATACATTCAAATTAAATTGACCTATATTCACCTTCTCATAACACATAAAAAGGCCTTAAAATTTTTATGGGTTTTACATAGGAATAAAAGTTCCATCTAAAGTAACTCACAATTTCTTAATCTATTTAGTAGAGTTTCCAATCCTGAAACCGAAAAATTTAGATTTCCTCAACCCATGCATGTGAGTATGAATTTAGCAATCAGATCTTTCTTTGAACTATGTTATGTCGACCCAACACGGAATTTATAATTACTTCATAATTGAAATCACCTGAAATTTTTCAGTCAAAAATGTTGAACTACTATTCAAACCTATCTTTTTAAGTGGAAGGATACACGGTCTTACTATATATATCTAAGGTATTTTTTACCATTATAGGTAAATATCATAATTTTTTTATCTTTATCAAATTCTTGTTAATATTATGTGGATTTACTTAAGTGATTAACAATTTATTAGATAATGTTTACTAAAAATCTAATTTATTTTAGTTCTAACTTACTTTCTTTTCAATTCATTAATTCATCTAATTGAGAAAAAACATCCATAATGAAATTATCTATGGAAAATGACTAAATTTAAATAATATGGGTTTTATAATCATGATATTTTCAGAATGTTTTGTTTATCTAGTGGATGATAAATAGATCATCAGACTATGGGAAAACACCTTGAACCATGGCTTGGTTTATGTTGTATATTTCCACATGTCCACCCTTTTATCATGGATTTTTTTTCCTCAACTCCAATGATGAATCACCTCCACTCTCTTAGGTGCTCTATCTATTATATAATTTTTTACTCACACAAAGGCAATAGAAACCAAAGGATTAGTGAACGAGTTTATATGAAAGGAAACCATGAGAATAGAATCCATTACATAAAGAGTGGATAAATGATGAATAATCCATAAATTTAATTTAATAATAAAAAAAGAATGAAATCATATAATAAGGTTTGGTTATTCTCATGATCATCCATTTACATGTAATGAATTAAACATATAATAAATTGATATCATTACCAATAGTTCTTATTTAAGATAAATCCTGATATAGTTAATTAATTATATTCAATAATTAATTTAATATTTTAACTTATATCTCATCCAAAAATTCGGGAGGTCCTCATAACTGTTTACAAAAAATTTACCTTGGAGACAACACAGTGAGTAGCAATCCTAACTACCCAACATGTGTTATTTTTATATACTACTTAATCATGTGGCATATATCATACACATATTATCAATTAATTTTATGTATGTATGAGTCATGTGAATAAAAAATGACACAAATGTTGTTTACATTGCTTTTTATATTTTAATACTTATAGAGCAATCATTGTATTGTGAATTATACATGATATTAAGTTCCAAATATTATGTAGAATATAATTGGACATTTAATATATATATATATATATATATATATATTTATTTAAACCATCACATGACATATAAAAGTATACTGAAAGACACATGGAACTCATGTTCCTATTATAGAAATTAATGGATTGCATGACATGTAAATGGGATACGAACCAAGTGGTCTTTGAGTTAAACTACTACAAGTTATGTAGTTCATGTAATAAAATACGTTATTTACCTTTGACAAATGAACTACACATCATGTACTCTAATTACACACGATGTAGTTCAGATTTCCATGCACCAAGAAAGACCATTCAATATGCAGAGTATAAAATTCATGTCTCATTTAATAAGTTCACATGTTCTGAAATAATTCCAACTTAATTTTTGATTTGTCTTATGCATTAAACATTGGTACATAGTGTGTAACAATAGGATCCAATATGTTTATAATATTTATATCCAGATGGAATCCTTTTCACCACCGAATGAGTTCATCGAATGGTTTTCATTATTTATTATTATATTTATTTAATATATTTATGAAAATAAAATTGTAGAAGGAAATATATCAGGATTTAGTCTAGAGAAAAATTAAAGCACAATTGAAAAATAATAGTAACATTATAAATTAATAAATGACATTTAAATAATTATAAATCATTATGTAATCCCTTTTATACCACATTATTATTTTGGGTGCATCGTTAGTATTGAAAGGGCATTCCCAACTCATATTTCACTTGTAATCAATTATTAATATAATGTGTACATTAATGAAGAATATTTTAACGAATGTAATTATATAAATTATTAACTAATATGAAAATTTTAAAACCAAATAATGGATCATCACATAATGATTTATAATTAATTTAATTAGTTACAAAATTTCCTTCTGATTAATTCTTTCTTCATTGATGAATCTTAAAATGTATGTAAATGGTATCTTCGTTTTATGTTACAAATCATGTATTTATATCCTATATTGGAAATCCACACATGAAACACAAATATTCATGCATAATATTTGTACTTTTTTAGTGATTTTGTGGTAGATCCTAATACTTAGATCATTCATCTTTGACCATCATGTGGATTACTTCAAAGAAGAATTCTTCTTGATATCAAAATAATTAAGAGGTTTTGTAGAGGTTGAACTCTCTCCATTATCATAAACATTATTGGGGAGGTTATCTCTATGTATTGATTGAATTATCCTTGGGTAATTGTTCACAACAACAATAAAATAGAAACCCATAGGTTTGTAATTAATATAATTGGGTTTAAATTTTCCTAGGGTTAAAAAATAATAATTTCTTATGCACCCTTATTATTTCTTTAATCAACATGAATCCACATAACTATACTAATAATAATATTTATATTTTTTCTAAATATTTTAAAACATAGGAAATTAATTATATATTACTTCATGAATAAATTATTTTTAAATTATTCAAATAATATTTAAAATATCTTATCTCTCATCGGACCAATAAACTTGGTTTATCTTTCCTACTCAATATTTAGGTAGCCTTGAATAATTATTATTCTTTTAATAAATAATATCACTCCATTGTTTTACAGTAAAGAAAATATTATATTCAATAAATGAAAAATAAAAATTTATTAAATACTCTTCTTATAGAATATTCTATTAAATTTCTAGTGATAGAATATATGCAATAATGTGAAACGTTAAAATTTATTTAACCAATTATGGGAATAATATTCATATAATATGTTAAATAATGAATAATATTATTATTAAACAGGGATACACATAGTGTGTGACCCTCTATTTATCATTCTTATTGATATTAAGTTGGGTCACCCATAGTCTAAGGGAAACATCTAGAAACACACCAAGAAACTCATAGGGAAAGAAGTTAATGTCACAATGAAAGAAAACCTCATATAAACTCTTACAATGTAATATAATCTCTTTATTATGATATCTCTAATAAATAAATTTTTAATCTAGTGTCACCTACCCATGTAGTCGATGTCTCTTTATTTTTCTTTTCGAAATGAACCTGCCCATATAACTTCAAGGCCATGTATTTATTTTGACTAGGAAATTTATATCAAATGGGATGATATATAAACTTATATTAAATAATGTAAGGGATAAATTCATTATCACATTTTTCATTAATGGAACATTACTCATGATGAATCCAATGTATCCCACCTCACTGTGGACATGCGTTATCATGATTTTCATCAATACATCATAGTACATGACTAATAATTTTAAATAATAATAATCTTAATGAATATGGATAAATACACAAATCCACAATTAAAAATATCCAATGACACATATAAATGTGAATTTCCTACTCATGAATAATATTCGTATAATCTCATGTACTAGAAATTACCATGTTAAATCACCATGAGAAAGTATACCATTGTCCTTTGAGCCTCTACAACTAATTGCCTATATAATTTGTGTCCCATCAAATGAAATAATCCGGCTAAAGAAAATATATTTTATAATATTCCTAAAAATTATGGGATCTTATCAAAGAAGGAAACTACTTAGACCTTTTAGTGTAAAATCTACTCTTAGGACATTATCACACAATATATAACATTGAAAAACAGTAAATTTTTTAATGAAAGGGTTTTTAATGATAAGAAAAAGTGATCTAATTAACTATAAAGTATACAAGAGTTTGATGATGGGAACCAACTATAACATTCCTCATTTGTTTTTTTTACCTGTTCAACAATTCCATTCTAAAATAGTTGATCCCATTCAATATCATGGAGTTTTTTGGTTTTTTGTGGAACCTTCATAGTGAGGATCCTATATGGAATTTAGGTTCCTTAAAGAGATATGTGATTACATATCTATATATTTGTTCTGTTCACATTTGAATAATTTATAAATCCTTGATGTTTGGGATTCATTGATTCCCCATGTTTATGTGAAATTGTAATGTTTTCATGATTTATCTCATTGGGTAATAGAGTAATTTACCATAAATATGATTAAGCAACAATTAAATAAATATTTTTTGGGTTATAATGACCTCATGGTGTGCCCTATTTTTTTATTCTATGTATTATCATGTCTTTTATGTTTTGAAATTTGATTAAGACCATAAATATGGAAATTATTATTGAATAAATTAATAAATGAGTTGTGCTAAATTGAAATAGTTATTCCTTATAATTGATGGAAATAGAAGCTATGTTTGAAGAAAATTTAAATAATTTTTAGTTATTGATCATAAATGCCTTAGGTTTCATATGGTTATAACACATGATAAATGAATTAGTTAATTAAAGTTGGTAATATTTTTTTGATTAAGATATTTTTCTATATTTTAACAAGCCCTTTTACTTATGAAGGTGAGATCCCATTGTTTTAAGGATTAGATGCCTTGTTAACTACTTGTTATCTTCTTTCTTCCTTGTGTGTTTTTACTATATTTGAGTGTCAATATTTAACATGATGTGGAATAGGATGGTTGATTATTTGGAGAGAAATGGGTATGGATTCTTAGTTTTTTAGAAGCATTTGGTGCCAGAAATGGTAGGAAGGATGCTAATATTCATATTGGTTTCAAGGATTACATCATGGATAATGGAGAAAGTTAAAGGTTATATTTCCTTTTTTTGTGCAAAAACATGGGATTATTTCTTTATATAAATTTTTTATAAATACAAAATGGCCATGTTTTTTTGAATTATTTTCCCATATACATATGGAAACTAGATTTGAAAGCATTATGAAACTTTTGTGGTTCTTATGGAAAGACCTAGAGTACCATGAATTATGAAATGTAATTAATCATAAATTCTTAATATATGAGGTTGGGAGGTTTATGGATGACTTAGATAAACTAGCCAGTAGTTAATGTAAATTTTAATGTTTTAATGGAACGATTAATTTAGAGTCTATTGAAATGATTAGGCACTTATTGGATATATAGTCTTGCCCAGTGCAAATTAGGTGTCAATGTGATGATAGTTGTAGTCAAGGTTAAGGCTATATAGTTGTTCATAATACAGTTTTTGATATATATATATATATATAAGTTCTATATATTTTTTTATTTCATACGCTACCCCACCCATGTCGGTTGGGTGACTTACACCCTATGAACTCTTGAGGGTGTTTTCCCTAATAATCAGGTTGGAAAGGAATATATGGATAACTACACCCACTTTCTATGATAACATTACTTTTTAGTGTTAAATTCGGTTATTCACAATGGTTGATTTCCCATATATGTGTATAAATGGATAAAATAGCTTGTGAATTTTTCAAAAAATATGTATATCTAGATATAGTATCATATGGATTACTATAGGTATAATGCGTACTAGTTTTAATGTCTTGATCTATAGTAAATGGTGTATGATCTGTATTCTCTCCCAGTAAACTACTTAGTTATAATATAGGGGTGGTGATGTTGATGATATTATGAGACATGTGAGGTTAGGGTTATTATGTAGTTGTGTTTGATGCACGTGGCTTATTGTTTGAGTGATGGATCATGACTTGTGATTTTAGGGTATAGAAATAGTAAACGGTGGAAGTAGTAGTGGGATACCTTCACTTTTAAATGCAATTAGATGTTATATTATTACTTGTATGTGATACATATTGAGAGATCCATGGGGAGGATAAGTACTTAAAAATCCTGATTAGTTGAAAGGTTAGTTTCATTAATTATTCACTAAGCTTAATTATTCTTTCTTTATCATTTACATGATAGGATCATTGGAGGATCCTACTATTTATACTTTTTATGATCACCCTATGTATAAGAAAAATATTTTTTTGGTCTGCATGAAATGTTTATTGATCAGTCTTGAAATTACTAACCCATTGAGTTATTCAGTATATTTTTGGGCTTCAAGGAACCTACTAGGGATTTTTATTCTGAACATGTAGTTTTCTTATAGTGGTCCAGCTTGTATGAAATAACATTCATGTATTTGGATTTTTGATTTATTTTATAGGAATACTTTTATGGTTATTTCTATCTTATCTATCATTACTCACTATTCCTAGAAGACAGTTCCTCTCATTTGAGTGTATGATATATGCTCAAGGTTATTTTCCAACCCCATTTCCTATTAGATGTAGGATTCAAACATCAATATCTCTCTTCTATCATTGTCATCCTAATAGGGATACCACTAGAAGGGTGGGGCTTGGGGCTTGTATTCTTTCAAAAATAACTTTTTCTATCAATAATTTTTTATTATTTAATGAAATGATTCAATATAAAATTATCGATTGTAAAATTCATATATTCAAATTAGACATGTAGTTAACTTCACTAGTTTAATGCCTTTCCCTAATCCATCGTGTCCTAACCAAAGTGTGATATGACACCATGTGCACCATCCCATATACAAGAGGCTTTCGACGGGAAATGAGGGTCTGATGCCATCTATTGATTGACTATACCTATATGTTCTGGGAATTGCATAAGTAATAATTTAAATAATATAACAAATATTATAATGATCACAGTGACAAGTATAAACCAAATAGTCAAAAGGTAAACATGTCTTATTTGAAAAAAACATGGTCCCATAGAAGTAATCCAAATTATAGTATAAAATTGAAGAAGGAAAATAAATAAATGAAATTATGTGAAACCCTATAGAGTTCATCCTATTATGCCACCAGATCCATGCTCCACTACTCATTAATTAAACATGGGCCCCTTTTCTAATTCAAAACCACATAAAACATTTTTTTCATGCATATTGAGATTCTTGTGTAGGGTGTGGGTTAGAAAACTGAATATCACAAAACTAAAAAGTCCTTTATATGGGTTCACAATTACAATATGTGTATTCCACAATAATAATAAATTTAAATGAAGGGATTATAAAAAACAATAACTTACTTAGGGGTTGTGTGATAAAAAAATCCATCACAAAATCCCCACCAAACCTTCCTTAGATCCACCCTTCAATGATGATCAAGGGTCATAATAAATTATAAAAAACTATCTATAAGGTTGTATAAATGCCACTTATAATCCGTAATGAATCAAGGGGAAATACCACCCAAAATTCATAAAGAATTTATGTGAAACACTACTCAAAATACACAAGTCATTCAGTTTCATAATGTTCCTCCAAATTCCCAAGGAATCATGTTATGTATAATCCATAAGGCTATCATTCTCCATCATCTTCACCGTCACACATCATGCACACTATACCTCAAAGGGGTAATCATACCATAATGGTCACCTTTCATGTGTACCATGAACCAAACCTCCATGGAAATATAATATATAACAAGGTATATAGTAAACAAACATAGCATGTAACCATGAAAAAATATTGTAGCATCAATAATATAATGTGAGTCCACATATGGCATGAAAGAAGATACCCAAAAAATCTCATTAAACTAGAATCATATACGCGTAATAAGGAAACATACACACCCATAAGAAATCACCATCAATGTGGTGTAAACCCCATTTTAAGAAAAGTGTAATTCCATTTAAACATATTAAAATGAGGTCCTCAAATTCTAAGGAAAATCCTACCTCAATGGGATTCATGAAGAAAATAAATATTTTTCAAGGGATCGTCGACCAAATATTGTCTATTTATTAGTCCATTTCAACCACTCAACAAGGATTCCATAGAATAATTAAAACTATTTTATTTTCGAAAATATATAAAACACGTTATTATATAAATTTTTATATCTACTAGATATTTTTCAGTGTTATATAATTATTCCAAAACATTTCCTATCAATTTCATCCTCAGTGATTAATTGTAGAACCACGTGTGACAATAATCAATAGTTCTAGAATAATCTAATATAATAATGTCGTATTTCATTATTATCACTCTTTAATAATTATGGTTTATTGTCATTTCAATAATTCATTACCAATTTACAACAAAATATCAGGGTTTAATTCAAAAAAAATTATGGAAGGACATGTGGTAATTATTCAGTTAATATGGTTCACCGAATAGTAGAAGAGGGTGAGGGAACTCTCTCACACCTTGAAACTAGAAGAGTCTCTAGAATCACATGATGTTGAATTTACATATCATTCATAAATTAATTTTGGGCTTCTTAGACTCAAGATGGTCCCCAATATATAATGGTACAAAGGTTTCAAATATTTATAACACGGAAAACCTTGTACTGCTCTGCGACATTAAAAACCACTAATTTAATTCATAATTTAGTTTTTATTAAAAATTGATCATGAATGAAGAGTGTTTTATTTGTTCCATAAATTATTTTTAATCCTATAAGAGTAAATTTATTATATTTGACAATATTTCAAGATTTTAAATTCATTAAAAGTGGATACAAGCATGTGTTGGTGAAGAATAAACGAGGACAGATGGTAAAAATATTTTTTCCCAAAAAGGGAACTGTAATGGTAACATGGTTTTACCCTTATATAGATCATGGACATAACATATGGTTAAGAAGGTTTACCATTATAGATTGATTTAATTTCAAACCAAACTTATATATATCATTCAATACCCTTATGCAGCTTTGATAAATTAGGAGCTACACTTAGGCATAGGCAAGAAACCCTTATGCAGAAAAATGAAAATTCCCCATACCCTTATAAAATGTATATGACTAGGGAGTTACCTTTACGCATAATTTATAAATTCCTAAATAATATTAGGAAAAACATAATTTAACCTTTTGTAAATTTTGGAATCATAGGGTTACCATTATGCAGTACAAGGAAGAAACACCCTACCCTTACACATTAGTTTTTTAACCTTTCCTAACCGTTGAAAAATAATAGTTATGTTTACATAACACCCAAAATCCCACTTGTTTATAGGTATAATCCTTTTAATATAAATTATTCCCAAGTCCATACATAAGGGTAAAAAAGATTAAATTTTTTAATTTTACACAAATATATATTATAAAATAAATCTAAAACGGGTTTTTTAGTACATTTAAAAACTATATAAATTACAATTCACCCCATCCAATGAATTCACATCCTATATTAGTTTATCTAGCAGTATTTAATGAAAAAATAATTACCCTGAGCTTAAATATATGACTCACAATTTCATTTGGACTCCTGGATCGATCCCTACTATCATTAGATCTGGACAACTTGTACCATCTTCCCCTCAAATAAACTTTTTGTAATGATCTATAATCAACACCATAAAATCCTAATAAAATGAATCTATTTTAAACATAATATAATCATATTATATATCATGCATAGGATTGATTAGATACCAATGGAGTTGATATTCTTGAAATAGATCATCCAAACATTGGTAGTTTTATAGAGGATATAGGTGGTACACCACTATCCTAACCAACACTTTGATATCAAAGGGTCAAACATAACAAGATTTTATCTAGTCATTAGTGGATTAAGTGAGCAATTTTTTTTAAGAAAACATGATCTCTGATTTTTATCTTGAAAGGCCTCTTCCTATAGTCAGTATATAATCTATTCCATTTCTAAGATGATCAACCTCTTCTGAATTAGCTACACTCCATCGAATGTATCTTATACCAAAACAGTCCCAAAAACTTTTACCTCGCCATCCTTGTGCTATAAAGAGGTGAAAAACTTGGACACCTATATATATCATCAATATTTTTGATATTTATTGAATCCTATAAAATATTATTGTTATAGAACTATACCAGGATTAATTCTCATCCCACATTCCTCCAAAGTCTAGTATGGAAGCTTGAGTTGTATTCTCTTGTATGTGAATATTCAAATCAATTTTCCTATTTTTGTTTGAGGAAGGAGTGTTTTAATCAATCTAAAAAATTTACATAGGGACATTAATATGCCCAACTAATAGTTATATGTGAAACATGTGTCTCTATCAGATAAAATTATCAATGAAATCTATATAAGTTTATGATCTCACAGATATACAGTTTTCCCAGGTCATCCACTGATTGAGCCTTTCACATTTACATGAAATTGTAAACCTTTGTAATCTATTCAACAATCTCTAAGAAAACATAAAAAATCATTAGGGTCCTAATTAACCCCATTAAAAAGTCTATCGTGACATCCTCCAACTTCTATATGGGCATTGGTATTGGCTAGAGAAAACCACATGGATGATGGTGCGCATCCCTTGCCCTATATTAGGTAAGGCACCGAGAAAAAAAGCCAACGAAGTACCTATTCATCCCAAGAAACCTCAAATATATACTAAGGTCATGGTACATCATTTTCACACCCAGATGTTCTACCCATCTAGAGTTATTAATCTCTCTCATCAAAAACTCACTAATGGAAATAGGGTATACTACTCTCCCATGTACAAATATCACATTGTTTCAATCAAATGACCACCTAGATATCAAGACATTACTTTATATTAGATCCAAACACATAAAACAGTAATGGCAAGTATCATGCACATTATTTACCTCATCCACCAAGGATGATGTGACCAATAGTGTAGCATAATTAACCGATATATAATCCTCAGAAGCATCCATCCTCTAGTCATTTAACAAGTTCATAAAGTTTTATTGTTCCTTTAATGGCCAATCATGAAGCTCATGAGGTACCTACATATCATTACTAATAGAATTATAATTGAATTTACATGTCCCTAATGAATAATCCATCTTGAATTCAAACTTTTTATGATATACTACCCAATGCCTCTTCTAAGATTCTGGTCCCATTGTTTGAATATATAATAGAGTATCTTGTTTTCAGTGTAGGCTAAATATATCTTATTGATGAGATAGTTTCTCCAAACTATAGATTAATGACCAAAATATTCATCTATATGCATTCAATAGGTCATTTCCACTCATGGGGTCGCGATAAGTGTGACACATAAGCCACTACATTCTCCCTCTCTATTAGCACCACTCCCAGACTAATGTATGATGTATCATAGTATACAATATACCAAACCCATGTCCCCATATGTATCAATATTTTAGTTGTATTCGACACTCTATTGGGGTCATAAAATGAATCTTCAGTCTATTTTGATAACTTTATCCCCATACACTTTTCTATCAGTGTAGTCATAGTTTTTGATAGATGAAAAAATTAATGGATAAAATGATGGTAGCATTATTCTTCACATAGAATATCCGGGTCTCAAATGTGTTCATGGGACATTTTCATAGCATCACTACCTTTATTTTATTTAGATCCATGGATTTAACTTCCTATGAAAACATACCTTCTAATAATTTTGATTGTTCTAGGAGTAGTATTTGATTTTATCAAAGCTAGTCCCAAATAAAAAAATGTTAGATTCGATGGATCATTTGTATATAGACTTATAATCGAGTAATGAAAATAAGGATTTCTGGAAGTAAAAGGACATATTTTTAAAATTAAATATATATTAATTAAATTAAATTGGATGAAATAATACATATTTATTGATAGAATTATTCACATTATATGTTTATCCTCTGAAATCATTTTTGTCAATCCATCATTTACATTGTAGGATCCATGTTTATAATATCTCTAGCATTTAACCACACCAACTCCTATGAACTCCAAACAAAAATGAAGAATCATTGGTTCTAAGAATAGTTCAATGATTATCTTTCATTTTTCATCTTGACTAGTTCAATTTTTATTAGTCCTAAATAAATTCTCTTGAACATATTAATCTTGAGACGATGTGATAAGCGAGAGGACGATTCTAGGGATAAATATTTGGTGTGGAAAGATTTTAAATTTTATCCTCTCTTATAATGCATTAGCATTCTATTTATAGACCTAGGGTTAGGGTTTTTAATTTAATTAAATGCACGACTTTAGAAATAAAATTTTAAACTCATTTATGACCCCATGCCATGTATTTAAATAAAATATTTTATTTATTCAACAACATGTGCCAACTACCACAATGATAAATATTGTTTTACTAGATTAAAAATTGATATTTATTTTTAGACACAATCATGGTGGACTAGTTCTCTGTATTATTAATTGAATACTTGAATAAATTATGTATTTCTTCATTAAATATATTAATAAATACATATTTTATAACCTTTTAATTCAAATAATACATTTCAAATAAATATTTTTTTAATATATGTGATTTGTAATCCTAAATAATATTTATCCTTGTTCCTGAGAATAATATTTATTCCAATAATTATATTCATAATGAATTTACTTGAGGTCAATCAATACACATAATGTGTGACTCTATATGCCTGTTTCTCAATGTAATTAGGTGGGATTGCCTAATTTCCATGATTATTTTCTAGTAATGGGTCTTGGAACCCAAAAAAATATGTTAATGTCGTAATGTTGAAAACCATATATGAACACAATCCCAATAATATAATCCTTTTTTACAATATATCTTCAATCATGTTTATCACATGTGTCATCAATGTATATTTGTGATAAATCTTTCTCTGACTATCTAAAATAAACTCATTGTATCACCATGGACATTTAATTCAATACGATAGTGTTATATCAATCATAGGTTTGAGATATCAACATCCATTAATATTGAAGGGATGAATCCTTCATCAAATTTTTCATTAATATCATGTCATTTTTTATGCACCCAATGTACACTACATCACATGAACATATGGTGTTTAGGATTTGGTCAGAAAATTTAAATGTGCGAGTCATGACATGAATTAATAATAATCATAAATTATAAAGACCATTACACACACTAGAGGAAAAGAATATATGATGACACATAAAATGTGTGGAATTACTATAGGTAGATATATTCTAATAATATTCAATCATGGAGACTAACAACTGAGAAATTCAAGAGTTGAAGTATCATATACTAATGAGTACTTGTACCTAAAAATAAACATAATATATTCCCTATCATATATTTTAACTAACAATAAAACTGAGTTTAGTAATATTTTATTTTAATTTCATTGTTCGCATCATAGTGGGGAACTTCTATTCCATTTTCAATATAAAAAAAATCTATGATATTATTCTATTATAGTATCACATAACAATGAACATTATATAACAATATTTTTAATTAATATTAACTTCTATAAATATTCATGTAATCCAAAGTATATATAGTTGGTTCCAAAACACCCACACCAACAGACTCCCACTTGGACAAGATCTATCTTCTGATGACCTTCCAAACACTTGACTTCACGTAAAGATCATTTTTATAATATGTTAAGACTACGGTCAAGGTGCCCTCCATGTTGTCTTACATAGAGACTCTACCCATTAAAAATTAACCTATATGAGAAAAATCCATAATGATATGATACTTATAATGTTTTTTCATTGTCTACTATTGTGAGATTCACTCCTTTGTATGATCAATCACTACAGTATTATCACAATGAAGTGTGATACAATATTTCTTTCTAGTTACCACATAATACCCTTGTTTGATTTTTCATATCAAAACTTTCTATTTAACTACCTCATAAGCAACAATATAATAAAAATATTCAATATAATCAGAAACAAAAACTTTGTATAAGTTCTTCCTGCTATCATAACCTCCATTGAGGGTGATGTTATATCAAAAATGTAATTTTAGACTATTATGAATTGTTTTAAAACTAGCATATGCATATCATCTAATAACTAGTTCCTTTCCTTCTCTAGACACTAGAAAAAAAATTCTTAGTTTATCTAAAATAAATAATTATAGTCTTGACTTCCATAAAATGTTGTTCACTTTTTTTTAGCTCGATATCTACCTACCAAATAGAATATATAGGCGACATATAGCATAGTATATAACATAACATACATGAAAAACCCAATCAATGATTTATTTAGAATCCTTCCCATCCCTATTTTTTTTCTTATTTTGTATAATAACACAATTTATTGGAAAGATGAATATCATGTGATACTATAAAAATCCCTTCTTGTATTTTTTATTAATAAATATCTTTAGTATCTTATCAATATATGAAATTTTAATTAGTCCAAGCATTCTCATGGATCCTGATCCAAAGAATATATGTTACTTTACCTATGTCCTTCAAGGATAACTATGTTTCAAAAAATGCATTAATAGAATGAAATAATCGTATTTAATTTACAATAAGTAGTATGTTATCAACATAATATATTAAAAATAAAACATCACTCCCACTAAAAATATTATAGATTCAAGGGTCATGTTCAGTATTTATGAATCCAAATTCCAATATGGATTTATAAAATATAATTTTCCATATCTTTAATACATACATTAATAAATAAATTTCTCTTCACAATTTTATACATTGATAGTATCCTTCTGAGTCCCAATCACTATTGGTTGTATTATAAAGACATCTCCCTGAAATCTCTCTTAATGAGCTATGTATTGGAATCCATTTTCAAATTATCATAATCAAGTTAATCCACAATATAAAGTAAAATTTTGATATATTATACTATATAAGACTTTCAAATAATTTCATCATAGATTATTCATTGGCTATATTTGAACCCTTATGTAACTATTACTGCTATATATATATTGATATTTCCATACATGTTTAGTTTATTCATTAATAAAAATTAAAAAAATAGTATTTACCGCCATCAGTGGATATAACAAATGTAAACATAGTTTCAGTATATGAAATCCATTTATAAATGCATCTCTACTTTCCACATATAATTATCTATTCCACTTTGTACTTTATTTTAGGTTACTGTATAATTATTATCAAATAATGGAAAGTCACCATCCTTGATGGATAGAAACCCATATCGTTATTTTTCTATAACCTTGATCTTACTCCTATTGAATATTAATCTCTATAATATCTTCATCTATAAGGATTTTTGGAATATATTATTATATCAACTCTTGTTTACCATGATCATGTACTATATAAAATTATATTTTTTCCCACTATCACTTTTAGAGCTGTTATGCCTCTTAAGGAAACGGAGTTTCTTTTCATAATTGCATTTTTATATGGGGTAGTATAGTTAACATCCATTTTTTTCATGACCTATTCTATAAAGGTACACAATTTTATTCTATGTCCATGTTAGTTACATAAAGACGCATTAGAAATGCTTCATAATATCAAAAATGTAAATTTTACATCATGGACTTCTTTCCACACCAATGTTGTTATGTAATATCATTTTTCAATTTAGTTGTCCCTTGGTATTGTATATGTGTTTCTTTCTATAATGTGTATCCCCATAAGGATAAGGAAATATTCTCAGAACTCATCACTGATATCGCATGTCCATTATGGTGTGGTTCTTCCATTCAATATCACTATCCCATTATAGTGTAGAAGGTGGAGTTAGTAGGGATATAATCCAATACTCCTAATAATAATTAGTGATAAGTTTTGTGATATATCCTCATCTACATTCTGAGATTAGTTTCTTAATCTTCATACCATGTTGGTTATCAACTGCATTTCTTTAAATCGTCCAAAAGAATATGACTTATTCCTCATTAAGTGTAAATATCCACATATACTAAAATCATCAGTTAAAGTTATTCAGTATGAGTATCCAATCATTTCTTCAACAAAATGTGATCCACACACATTACTGTGAACTAATTAATAAATCCCCTTTGCCAATTTACATTTTCTCATAAATTGGAATTTGTTCATTGTTCCTTTTAAACGTGTCTGATATACATCAAGTAAATTTATTTCAATAGAATAAAAATATACCTCTTGGTGTAATTTTGCCATTCACCTTCAATATACATGACCCCGTCGGTGATTCCATATTCGATTGTGGTGTGAGTCTTCCAAACTAGTTTCACTATTGATTTACATTACCTGTTTTATATAATCCAACACATAAAAATCATTATTTAAATATTCTTCACTATAAAACATAATTTATTTATAATGTAAACTATATTTTCTTTAAAACATAAAAATAAATCCATAAAAATCATGTTTAGATAAAAAAATAATCATTCTAGATACTAAAGACACATAATAACAACCTTCTAGAATAAAGATAATTCCCATATGTTATGTGATGTGTAACTCTCCAATAGCCACAACTGTAAGTGAAGATTAATTGGAGATAAATATTTCTACCTCCCCTAAGTTAATTCTTTATAATATAATCTGTTCCTATATTTAAATACAAATTTTATAACTACATGTTGCATCTAAAATCCAATTACCCAAAGTGGAAAATATTCACTTGTTAACAAATGCATTATAATATTCCCCTTTATTATTGTTTGGGGTATAATTTTTTTTTCAGTGGACCATATTTCCACCTAAAAAACTGATAGTGTATTGTTATCTTATTTATTCATTGATCCTTATCTTCTTAGAATGGTGTTTTAATGAATTGTTGGATAAATAACTATTAAACATTCTATTCCATTTATTCACTATAAAAATGGAAGGATTTTCATGCTCAATATGCTTATCATCATTGATATGTAGTATAAAAATATCTAAGAGATACTTTTCAATGTGTTTCATATTGAAATTAATAATAACGACAGATAAGCACTATGGTATTAAGGAATAAATGAAATCTTGGTGTAGTTCTTCATGTAGTTTAATCCCCAGGACCTATAGGTGCTTAATATAGACAATATTATGATTTTCACTACATGAGGCCCAACTAGTGTACCTTAACCATGTTTTATCAAAAAAGTGCAATGGATATCCTAATTTTTTTTATCTTCCCTTGTCCTAATATAGTCCACAGATATATTTAAACATACAGTAAGAATCCATTTATTCATGTGAATTCAATAGTTCATTTGACTTCGATGAAAGCATGAAACATTGAATATTGGATACACTGATTATTTTTTTTTATCATAGTAAATGAGCTTCTCATCACTAACCTCCTTAGTAGGTGGATTATTCAGTGAGGATTCTAGCACGTAATATTTTTGTTCATGAAACAATACTATTTATAATCATACGAACCATTCCTCTATATTTATTCGAGAAATGATACTGAATTTTTATAAAATTTATAATAAAGAAAAATGTAGTTGATGAAATATCCATTATTATAAAATAGTAAAAGAGAATAATATTGGAAATTAAATTGATTAAATTTAAATGAGAGGAGATGGATCTGTTCTCCCCATATGTTATCTCCTAATAGAGTCTTCCCTCATAGTGTTTCTTCACTTATCATTTAATCCACCACTCTTTCTTTTATCTCTTCCATCCCTAAAGTATTTTCCTTAGCTTCCCCAGTTTGATCATTCCATTAACATTTTTTATAGCTCATCTCTAGTTTTTTCACTTCTCTCAGCTATATTGTTTTGTAAAAACACATCTCTATGGTTTCAGTTAGAGTTGTGTATCTATTGTCATATCTACATTAGATATTCTCCCATATTTTTATGTGGTTTATATATAGTTTATCTTTTTCATCATTTTAGAAGGTAGCATATTGATAGTCAATCTTCATATGACTAGTTGTGTGGTAGGTATATTATAAGGCCCCGACCTTAAATCTTACTTAATCTTGTGCTAATACAAGATAACACATTGAGGATCTATTCAGGTTTAGAGTTTTAGAGAATTAGATCATAATACTTGCATTTCACTCCACATTTAAAAAAAGTGGTTAAATAAAAGACATTATTCATTCTTCCCATCAAAGGAAAAATATTGAAAATAAAACATGGATTCTTTTTTACACAACCTTGACACTATCATCACATCATGTACCTTTCCTTTGACCTGTGAAAAACATTTCAAAAACTTGGGATGAGCATAAAAATCTCAGTATGGTATATAAAAATATGGAAAGGAAACATGAGTTCATATATACATAAGAATGAAATCAAAATTTACCCATAAAACATAGGCACTTTAACCTACCTCATCAAATCATGAATAAATCATAGAAATAATAAGACATAAAGGTAACTTGAGGCATACATAACATTCTTACGTAGGGGGTAACCCTCTTGGTTACGTTTGGAATACCCATCACAGTATATTCCCTAAATCTCTTTAGAGATACCTTAACATTTCACTCCTTCGCGTTACCCAATGCATTGGAGAGCTATATCGGGCTCACCCGCCCTTAGTTGATCACGGAACCACCTGTTTTCATAACAATGCCCAAGAACCATAACATAAACTTATCACTTAAAACATGCATAAAGGAAATATAAAATTTCCACCTTTCAATCACAATATAACATTTTAGGATATTGAAATAATGAATCCATTAAAAAAACCATTTAAAACATTTAATAAAGAGATTTTTGAATCAAAGTGTCCCATACCACCTTGAAGATTTTAACATTTTAAACCATTAATATCCATATAAATAAATCCTTAAAACATTTTTAAAACATGGATTTTAATAAGAACAAATAATTAAAACATTTAAAACGATATTTTGGTTAAAGGGGTTTTACCAAAATTAGAGGCACTTGAATACAACAATTGTGGAATAACAGTTAGTGAGAACATTATAATATCATAAGAATAAATGGATTCATGATATAATACTCCAAAGGACAGTATATACACCATATAAGAGTGATTTGGTGCATAACAACAATGAACCCTCAATAGAAATGTCAAATGTAATGAAATCCCTTATAAAGACGGTATCCTTAAATTAAGGACAAATCAATCTCAGAAATATGTGTGACAAATATAAATTCACCCAATATAAGTGGATATTAAGTGTAAAACAATAAAAGGTCATTCACACATATTCAATGGATGACATATTCAATGACTACATGTTGAACCCAAAGAAATCGAAATTGGGTTAAAAAGTTCCCTTGACAGCCTAACGACATCACACCAAAATGAGTTGATGAGAGATAAAAAGTGTATCTCATCACTTGGACATAAAATTTACATCAATAAGGATATATGAGAACATATCCCAACATAACAATATGTAAATTAAAAGACCCAACAAATGAAGTCTTTTAAAAAAGAGGAGGGTGAAAGGTTCGCTTACCAACTTGGGTATCTTTCAAAACATACACCCCATGAAAAAAGGACAATATATCATTGATGTAAATACTCATAAACGAAATTATATTCCACAAAGAGTAGAATAATGGGCAGTACATACACCACTCAATGGAATTTGTGGAAAATGTAGCATAAATCTCACGAGAATAAAAGTGAGATGAAAAATCCCTTACGAAAATTCGGCAGCCTAACGGCGCCACTCAAAACATCCAAAATGGATTGATGAGAGGAAATAGGGTCTCTTATCATATGAACATAATAATTATAGTAGTAGTAATAAAAATGAACATCCCAATCATAAGAAATATGATCTTAAATGGAATGACATAAAAGAGTGTACTTAAAAAGAAAGAGAGGTGTATGATCCCTTACCTCGGGTCCGACTTGACTCGATCATTCTTTAATATCCTGAATAATAAACATGGGTTAATTTATACTTCCTTAAGAACATTTTTCATGTTCATTATTCCTTTTATATCACTTATTACCTTTCATAAACATTATGTAATCATTTAAGTTAATAATATTTGTTTTGCCGATATTTGGTTCTTAAGTCGAATGTGGACTTCTTACAATTACATGTTGTTCGTGTGGCCAAATGTTTATTATATCCATAATTGTATTCATGATGTAGATATCAAATATGTCATATATATCCAGTACATGCATGCATTTATAACATTACATAATCATTTATAGGTAAGAAATGAAATGCACCGTTCATGGAGACGGTAAGCCGTATGTACGCATGAACACTACTTTCATTTCTATTTCATATTTTATAGAATTGAATAATAATGATATGAAGGTATATTATAATTAAAGTATAATATCATATATAATATCATATTTACATCCTTTATATGTCCCACATATGGTATTTAACGAATCAAATCACTTTGAGGGGGCGGTGGTCCGCACTTCCTTAAATGAAGATATCGTGTTTACCCATAATGGAAACCATAAATGTATGCCCAAAATGAAAACAAATAAGATTATGAAAAACATAAACATATTATATATAATATATAAAAATAGTGGCATCATAATGGCCACCTTTGAAGGTGTTAAATGAGTATTGAACAATCATCGTTTCGGGAGGCAGAATTTCGCCATCCACGGAAACCGTATGTTCTTTAACCATTTGATGTAGTTGTGTGAGAGTGCAGCTCGAATAAATCTTATAACAACATCCTAGTATATTGAAGATACTGGTGTTGTTACAAAAGAAGTAATTAAAAAGAGTTTAGTGGGTTGGAGAAGAAATATAAAACAAATGAAAATGAGAGAATGAATTACCTTTAAAAGTGTAACTCCTTTTGATTTGAGCCTAACGGCTTCCTTTGAAAGGATTCTGCCCAAAGGGAATCCTCTAGGATGAGTAGAGGGATGTGTAGACAGTAAATGGGCAGGGTTTTTCCGAGCCAAAGGCTTGAGGAGTGTGTGAAATGAGGTATAGATGGGGGCCATTTATAAGAGGAGAGGAGGGGCACTTTTGGAAAGTAAAGAAATATTACTTTATTTGAAAATGTTTTTCTGTTTTAAAAGGTCCCACATTGATCTAATTAGTGGTTAAGGTGACAAGGCTTCGAAATCCACTCATCCAATTGGTTTTGGCCATGTGTTGTTTGTAGATGTTACATTATCTTTCCATCTTATTTAAATCGTTAAATAATGAGGTCATCACTCCATCATCATGATGTCATAAATAATTTAATTTATTTAATGTCTAAAAATTCTAAAAAAACTACTATGATGTAGGAAATCGTTTTAGTTTTCCAATTACTATTTATAATCGAATAACGGATCTTTATAACCCCATGTAAAAATTGTTTTCGTAAAACATATTATGTTTGTGTGATTTTTACTTTTACATTAAATAAAAAGTTATTTATGTCATTTCCCAACCAAAGTGGATCCATGGGGTCCCCAAGTTGTCCCATGGCTTGTCTTGGTCTGCCATGACACAACAAATGAGGGTAAGACATTTTTCAAGCTCATCTCATTTTATTAAAGCATTATTTTTACCTTATACTACACTAATTACCACTAATCGCGATTAAAAACATAATAAGTTACTATTCACCAAAATATTATTTTAATCTCATTGAACCAAATTTTACTTCGTAATGAAAACCATGTATGTTGGATTTTCTAAAATCAAAACACAATGATGGCAATATTTCATTTAAACGGAAAATCAGTTTTTATAAGTACCACTTAGTGGTTTCACTATTCATCAAAAATTGAAGTTTTTCAGAGAAATACCAAAAATTCACCCAAAGCTATTTTTGATATTCAGAATTCAAAATTGAAGTCTATTTAACAAAATTCAAAAAATATAAGTGTAACGCCCCGACCCCAGCTACCCAGAGTCGGTGCATTAATTACATAACATTGGCATGATCACAAGAAAGATCAAATCTCGAAAGACCGATTGGTTTAGTAGCCTTGGAAACACTAGATATATTCATAAGTTTTACATTACATCATAAAATGAAAAACTACTACAATAACATAATGTCTCCATAATCCACACTCATATCCCCACATAATATCCCTGCAAGTCATTCATAACCTACTTCTTCACTTCCTGGGAAAAATAAAACATTGAAAAGGGGTGAGCTCAAATGCCCAGTAAGGATAACAATAAAGTGGAAACTTTCATAAATAAGAATAAACATTTAAGGAAATGTATAACTAAAACAAAAGCCTTTTAAATACGAACTTTCAACATGGTATGGCATAAATAAAATGAAATAATGCCATTTACTTATTCACATGGATATTCTACTAAATGAATAATCACATGCAAAAATCAATAACCACTTTCATAATGTTGGAATGCATAATGCCAGACTATCATAACCACATAGCCAAGGCCTCGTGCCAAGACTACAAATAAGATTTTGTCAAGGCCTTGTGCCAAGACACTAGTTTGTCTCATGAGACCTACCGATGCATCGAGGAGCTATAGCGGGCTCCACCCGTCACTTATAAAGTCCAATGCATTCCCATATGAAAAGGTTTAAACATAACATAAACATTCGTATTAAAACTAGCATACGAAATGTCAATAATTTCACCATAAACTATGAATGGTATAAAAATAGCACATCCACAGTCAAACATATCACAAAACCTTCAATACAATATAGAAGTTTTGTATCATAATAAATCAACTTCAAATAATCTTAAAATCCATCAAAGGATGTTGACATAGATGAAATCAAAATTATTTTTAAAGAAGTATCTCCTTTTATTTTGAAATCATTTAAGATCCATATAAAATAAAACATTTTCTTTGAAAATATTCTTATAAGATTGTATGGAAAACTTCGACGATTTTATAACGGCGGAAAATAACCGCACCCGCCGTATAAGTTAAAAAAACATTCTTACCTCAATTCTGTCGAAAAGGTTAAAAAGGACCTTGTTTTGAAAACGACGGAAAGATTCCTTTATAAACCTATTATAAAAAGTCAAACAAGGGTATAAATGACTTTAACCCATATTCTTGTAAATAGTAAAAATGTTTTGAAATACATTTTGAAGAAACATGGATGTGGATGATAACGAGATCCCAGTAGATTATTACGTATAAACAACCTCGGATAAAGAAGAGATTGTGAAATAACCCTTACCTTGTACTTTTCCTTGGTTGGGGTAGGTTAACCTCCTATATACTGGTGAAATAATTGTTATTAAATTATACAAGAATCATATATATTAATATGATATCATATATGATCTTTTAACATTGATTTATTAATAATATCTTTGAATTATCATCGTTTCGGGTGTTAACTTACTCATTTTCTTTTATATGATTTGTTACATAAGCCATGTTTGTTGTATCTTATTCATATCCATAATGATATCAAGTCCTTAAACATCATTTTTAAATCATAAAATGATAATTATACTTGAATGGATACGATGGAGAATGAATCACATCGCGTTCGTGGAGACTGTAGTCCGTACGTACGCACGAGCGATAATATCATTCTTTTGATATTAAAATAATATATAAATGAATGGTATATCATATACACAGAATCATTAACATGTTATATTTATTATTTACATGAGTTACACATCATTATTATACCCATCCAAATAATATTATATTGAATAACAATTACACCACGACGTGGAGACGGTAAGCCGTACGTACGCACGTATGGTGACATGTTATTCAAAGGGTGGATAGAATACTGAATATGGTTGTACCATACTTATAATAACATAACAGTATATGTGAGATACTGGAGTTATTATTTTAGAATGGTAAGAACAAAGGAAGAAGAAGTGGAAGAAGAAATGAACTTAGAAAAGGGTGGTGAAATCATTACCTCTTCTTCGGGTTCTTCCTTTTGATTTGATCAAAAGGGCTTTTTAGGTTGGCTTTCTGATCAAACTAAGGCCTCTAGGTTGTAGTGAGGGATGTTGGGAGAGTATTTGGGCAGAGTTTGTCCGAACCAAAAGGCTTTGAAGGTGTGAAGAAATGAGAAGTAGGAGTGCCCTTTTATAAGAGGGGTGAGGGGAACCTTTGGAAAAGCTAGAAATATTAATTTATAATAAATTCATATTCGGTTTCCAAAGGCTCCAAAGTTGACTATTCAAAGGATGAGGTGGGGATAGGTCGAAAAAAACTCATCCAATGGAATTTAGACAGGTTTGGGTACTTATATTAACATTATCTTTAAGTATTAACTCTAAGTTAATTAGTTTCACTTTTACAATGTCTCTTTGTATTTTTATATAATATGGTTAATAAACTTACTATATACATCCAAGCGACCCCCAAGTGGTCCATTAATGATTAACCTATCATAATATAAGTCTCTTGGCCGAACCTTAGATTTTTAGGAATTTAATATCAATTAATAATATAATATTTGTTTTAAGAACTCTTTTATGTCAATTTTGACACTATTCAATAGTTGATTTTTGTGAAACTCATAACAGATTGATTACTTCGAAAAAAGTCAATTACATCAATCCTAATATATCATATTATCCTATAAAATTAGTTTAATTCATTAAAAGTTTCATATTATATTTATTTGGGTATTTATAATATCAATTATTTTAATTTTTCACTATTTTAGTAATTACTGCATCATCATTGTGTCATAAATAAAATAAATTATTTAATGTCTAAAAATTATAAATAAAATATCATTATGTAGGAAATCTTTTTAGCTTTCTAATTAATATTTATAATCTAAAATCCAACATGTATAACCCTATGTAAAAATTGTTCTTCTAAAAAATATATGCTTGTGTCATTTTTGTATTCATTTTAACTTAATTAAAATAAAGTGTCATTATCACTTACAAGTGGATCCATGGGGTCCCAAAATAGACCCAAAGATTCCCATGGTCGACCATGTATCAACCAATAGGGTTAATACACGTTTTATGGTAATTTAGTATTATTATAATATTATTTGTTTTAACCCTTATTTATCGGATTTACCCTTAACCATGGTAAATAAAATATTTACCGCAGTAATTATTCAAAATGTCTAAAAATAAAAGTTACCTATTTACACAATTTTAACATCCTAATTCCAAATATGGAATCCATTTTCCTAAATTAAAAACACAGAAGTGGCAGAAATTAATTTAAAATTAATTCCCGCTGTCAAAACAAAAAGCGTGTTTTTAAGAGATAATAACTATCAAAAGATTGACACTTGTTTATGTTCGGTTTAATTGTAAAATTATGTCCAATGACCAAAATTATATTAAATGGTAAAAATATATTATAAATATACTTTAAAACCACTCAAATTAATAATTTATCACTATTAATTATTTTGATTAAAAAAGTTGTTTTTAATTAAAATTTAGTAATTTTCACTATTCATCAAAATATGAAAGTTATCCGAAAAGTACCAAAATTTCACCTTAGGCTAAATTCGATATTCTGAGTCCAAAAATGAAGTCCACTTTCAAATATAAAATATATATAATTTCAAAAATTAGGTATTACTATTCACAACGGCTAGTTTAATTAGTTGTGGTGTGTGTTAGAACTCGAGGTTGCGTACAACACACGCTATCGCATTATTCAAAGGGAAACGTACCGTAGAAGCTTGGGGTGTTACATTCTCCCCTCCTTAAAATAATTGCGTCCTCGCAATTTCTAGGGTATTACTGCATAAAAAGACTTGGGTGGTTCTTCATCATAAGTTCCTCGGGTTCCCACGTTGCCTCTTCCATCTTATGGTTTCTCCACAAAACTTTTACCAGACGCGTCGTCCGGTTTCTCAGTACTTGTTCTCTTGTATCAAGAATCTTGACGGGCTCTTCGCAATAAGACAGATCAAGTTCCAGTTCTAATTCTTCATAGGTGAGTACATGCGTTGGGTCAGGCATGTATTTCCTCAACAGAGATACGTGGAACACATCGTGAACTTTGGAGAGACTTGGCGGCATTGCCAATCGGTAAGCTACAGCCCCAATTCGTTCTAGAATTTCGAAAGGTCCGATGTACCTGGGACTCAATTTACCTTTCTTACCAAAACGTATGACTCCCTTCCATGGAGATACCTTTAGGAAAACATGATCACCGACCTGAAATTCCAAATCCTTCCTTCTATTATCGGCATAGCTCTTCTGCCTACTTTGAGCTGATTTGATGTGATTTTGGATTACTTTCACCTTTTCCACCGTTTCCTCCACCATTTCTGGGCCTACAAGTTTTCTTTCACCAACGTCATCCCAACAGGTTGGTGTACGACATCTCTTTCCGTACAACGCTTCATATGGTGCCATCTGAATACTCGAATGGAAGCTATTGTTATAGGAAAATTCTACCAAAGGTAAATATTGACCCCACATACCCTGAAAGTCAAGTGAGCAAGATCTCAACATGTATTCTAAGGTTTGAATAGTCCGTTCTGATTGTCCGTCTGTCTGAGGGTGGTAAGCAGTGCTCAAATGAAGTTCAGTATCCAGGGATTTCTGAAGACTTTTCCAGAATCTTGAAGTAAAACGGGGATCACGATCAGAAACAATCGATAGGGGTACTCCATGAAGTCTCACAACTTCATTAATGTATAGTCTTGCTAGACGTTCCAGGGGTAGATCTTCTCTTATAGCAAGAAAATGTGCTGACTTGGTAAGACGATCAACAATAACCCATATTGCATCGTTCCTTCTAGGAGTCTTTGGTAGCCCCATGACAAAGTCCATCGTAATATTGTCCCATTTCCACTCTGGTATGGGAAGAGGTTGCATGACTCCTCCAGGCTGTTGCCTTCCAGCTTTCACTTGTTGACAAACCATACATCTTGACACAAAATCAGCAATCTCCCTCTTCATGTTGTCCCACCAAAAATGTTCCTTCAAATCTCTATACATTTTGGTGCTCCCAGGGTGTATAGAGAAATTGGAACTATGAGCGTCATCCAGCAATTCCCTTTTTAGATCAAGTATATTGGGAACACAAAGTCTCTTCCCGAATTTCAAAATTCCATCTTCATACACAAAGTCTCTCAATCTCCCATCATTCACAGCTTTAATCTTCTTTTGGAATTCTTCATCATCGGTCTGAGAAATCTTAATCCTTTCTAGTAAAGATGGTTTGGCAACCATTTGAAAAAGCATTGATGTTTCACCTTCCCTGGTTATTCCCATGTCCATCTTCACTAGCTCCATGAAAATTGGATCCCTTTCAATTCTCATCATGTTCAGAACTCCATGGTCTTTTCTACTCAAAGCATCTGCTACTTTGTTTGCTTTCCCCGGGTGGTAGTGTATCGTACAATCATAATCCTTGAGTAATTCAAGCCATCTCCTTTTCCTCATGTTGAGTTCTTTTTGTGAGAAAATATACTTCAAACTCTTGTGATCAGTATAAATCTCACATTTTTCACCATAGAGGTAGTGCCTCCATATCTTCAAAGAAAAGATCACTGTTGCTAACTCGAGATCATGAGTAGGATAGTTTTGTTCATGAATTTTCAACTGTCGTGATGCATAGGCAATAACTCTATCATTCTGCATAAGGACACAGCCAAGTCCTTTCTTTGATGCATCACTATAAATAACGAACCCATCATTCCCCGATGGTAGAGTCAATATAGGAGCATTGACTAATCTTCTCTTCAGTTCTTCGAAACATTCTTCACACTCTTTTGTCCAAACAAATTTAACCCCTTTACGTGTGAGCTTCGTTAATGGGTTAGCCAATCGGGCAATATTCTGGACGAAACGTCGATAATAACCTGCCAAACCAATAAAACTACGTACCTCAGTTATACTCGTAGGTGCTGGCCATTCTTGGATTGCCTTGGTCTTAGAAGGATCAACAGAGATTCCATCTTTAGAGACAATATGGCCAAGAAAAGAAATCTCCTGAAGCCAGAATTCACACTTGCTAAACTTCCCATATAATTCATGCCTCCTCAGAGTCTTCAAGATAATGCTCAAGTGATTTTCATGATCTTCGTAGGTTTTGGAGTATACCAAGATATCATCAATAAATACCACCACAAATTCATCGAGATACTCCTTGAAAACTCTGTTAATCAGATCCATGAATATAGAGGGTGCATTAGTCAATCCAAACGGCATTACAGTAAACTCGTAATGCCCGTACCTGGTTCGAAATGCTGTTTTCGGAATGTCTTCCTTCTTCACACACAACTGATGGTATCCAGATCGAAGGTAAATCTTTGAAAAGTATTGAGCTCCATGAAGTTGGTCAAATAAATCATCAATATGAGGTAGGGGATACTTGTTCTTTATTGTTATAGCATTGATCTCCCTGTAGTCGATACATAACCTCATAGATCCATCTTTCTTTTTAACAAAAAGAACAGGGGCTCCCCATGGAGAAACACTAGGGCGAATAAATCCCTTATTACTCAATTCCTCTAGTTGTTTCTTTAGTTCGACTAACTCTACAGTGGCCATTCTATAAGGGGTCTTCGATATAGGCCTTGATCCAGGAATCAAATCAATAGAAAACTCAACTTCTCGTTCTGGAGGATGTCCAGGTAAATCTTCCGGAAATACATCTACAAATTCTTTCACAATAGGTACATAGTCTATTTGAACATTCCTTTCCTCACCGACAGTTATTTCATTCTCTTCCTCCCCGATAATTGAATTAAGTTGAGCTACTGGGGGTGGATCTAAATAAGAATTAGGTGGTGACGATTCTGCTCTAAAAATAAGGTGTTCCTTATCATTATCATCAAGAATCGTAACCTCTTTATTCTTACAGTAAATCTTCGCATCATAGTCCGAAAGCCAGTCCATACCGAGGATTATATCAAACTCAATCATAGGTATGACGATGAGATCAGCAGATAAAGAAAATTTATGTGCTCTAATGGGGACTGATTCGCAAAACTTTGTTGCAACGATACTTCCCTTAGGAGTTTTAACTGACAACTCCCTTATTAAATCAAATTGGAAATATCTAATTTTCTTAGCAAACTGGGAAGATATGAAACAATGCGATGATCCAGAATCAAATAATGCATTTGCTAAACTTGAGGAAACCATTAAATTACCTGCCACCACGTCATTCGGAGCTTCTACCTCAGCAGTAGTGATAGCATAAGCCTGGCCTTGATCCCTTGGCCTTTTCTGAGGTAAGTTCTCCTGACGCTTAGGACATGCATTTGCATAATGCCCCATCTCCCTGCAATTGTAGCACTGAACGTTGGTAGCTTCCTTCTTCCCCTTGCAATCATGAGCTTGGTGGCCTTTTTCACCACACTTGTAACAGACTCCCATTCCCTTCAGGCAAGCACCGAGGTGTTTCTTCCCGCACTTACCACAAGATGGATATTCAACCTTTCCCTTCTTTCCCTTATTTCCATTCCCAGATTGATCAGCAGGTCTCTTCTTCTCTTGCTTTGCTTTAAAGTCATAAGACTTAGAGAATTCCTTTTCGGTCTTGATAGCACATGAGACAATGGCTTCGTACGATGAAAAGGATTGTGAGACTAATGCTCGACGGAGAAATGGTTTTAACCCATCAAAGAAACGATCAATCTTACTTCTTGGGTTGCGAATATAATCTCCAGCATACCTCGCTAACCTTGTAAAGTTAGCCTCATACTTTGTGACATTATCATCCTCCTTTTGTCTCAGACTCAGAAATTGCCTTTCCATATCTGCTCGATGGTCGCGAGGAAAGTATTTTTCTAAAAACAGATCTTTGAATTCCCTCCATTCCATGTTTGATACTTCATCATCTTCCTTCATGTTTTGAATCAATGACCACCATTGATCAGCATCTCCAGTGAGGCGGTAAACTGCCATGGTAACTTTTTCCCTTTCACTACTCCCCAAAGCCTGAAATATTTTCTCTAGGGAAAATATCCATTGCTCAGCTACTAAGGGATTTGTACTCCCATTGAACGTTGGTGGTTGTTGTCTCATGAATCGATCTAACATTGATCCTCCACGCTGTGGATCAGGGTGCTCCATACGGGTAAGGTTATTATTCATAACCTGAGTAAGTTGTCCCAGTACGGTGATTAGCTGATCAGCACCAGTTGCATCACCAGCCCCACTATAATTATCTTGAGCAGGAGGGAAATCCCTACATGGAGTGCGTGCATTGATACGGTTTCCATTTCTTCCACTAGGCGCCATTTCTAAACAATGGCATAAACTAGATCAGTTTATGAATCAAAATACATAATCCCATACTTATAAAACACTTAACATAAATTGAACTATTTATGGATATAATCCATAATCATAAAAATGTTTTCTTTGAGGAAGTATATACTCATAAACCCTTCATAATGATTTGTAAAGATAGTGAGAGTTATCCTAAGCATATCCCCCGGGAGTGTCGTAACCAAGAGTGCAGCAAGGCCCGTTGTCGTGCACAAGTTCCCGTTCGAGTCTAGCTCAAAGCGGTGTTTTCGGGTTTTACCCCTAGGTACATCTGTGCCAGAGCCGCCTTTACCTGCTCGTATCCAGACAGGGATGTATTGCTTGGAAAACTCACAAAATCTCTACAATACCAAAATTATAGGAAGTTCTTCTATACTAATCCTCAAAGTTCATCTTAGGTCTACGTGCTCTAATCAGAGTTTATCTAAATCTAGCTTCCAAGGTTTGTACTAAACTTCCTCTGATACCAACTGTAACGCCCCGACCCCAGCTACCCAGAGTCGGTGCATTAATTAGATAACATTGGCATGATCACAAGAAAGATCAAATCTCGAAAGACCGATTGGTTTAGTAGCCTTGGAAACACTAGATATATTCATAAGTTTTACATTACATCATAAAATAAAAAACTACTACAATAACATAATGTCTCCATAATCCACACTCATATCCCCACATAATATCCCTGCAAGTCATTCATAACCTACTTCTTCACTTCCTGGGAAAAATAAAACATTGAAAAGGGGTGAGCTCAAATGCCCAGTAAGGATAACAATAAAGTGGAAACTTTCATAAATAAGAATAAACATTTAAGGCAATGTATAACTAAAACAAAAGCCTTTTAAATACGAACTTTCAACATGGTATGGCATAAATAAAATGAAATAATGCCATTTACTTATTCACATGGATATTCTACTAAATGAATAATCACATGCAAAAATCAATAACCACTTTCATAATGTTGGAATGCATAATGCCAGACTATCATAACCACATATCCAAGGCCTCGTGCCAAGAATACAAATAAGATTTTGTCAAGGCCTTGTGCCAAGACACTAGTTTGTCTCATGAGACCTACCGATGAATCGAGGAGTTATAGCGGGCTCCACCCGTCACTTATTAAGTCCAATGCATTCCCATATGAAAAGGTTTAAACATAACATAAACATTCGTATTAAAACTAGCATACGAAATGTCAATAATTACACCATAAACTATGAATGGTATAAAAATAGCACATCCACAGTCAAACATATCACAAAACCTTCAATACAATATAGAAGTTTTGTATCATAATAAATCAACTTCAAATAATCTTAAAATCCATCAAATGATGTTGACATAGATGAAATCAAAATTCTTTTTAAAGAAGTATCTCCTTTTATTTTGAAATAATTTAAGATCCATATAAAATAAAACATTTTCTTTGAAAATATTCTTATAAGCTTGTATGGAAAACTTCGACGATTTTATAACGGCGGAAAATAACCGCACCCGCCGTATAAGTTAAAAAAAACATTCTTACCTCAATTCTGTCGAAAAGGTTAAAAAGGACCTTGTTTTGAAAACGACGGAAAGATTCCTTTATAAACCTCTTATAAAAAGTCAAACAAGGGTATAAATGACTTTAACCCATATTCTTGTAAATAGTAAAAATGTTTTGAAATACATTTTGAAGAAACATGGATGTGGATGATAACGAGATCCCAGTAGATTATTACGTATAAACAACCTCGGATAAAGAAGAGATTGTGAAATAACCCTTACCTTGTACTTTTCCTTGGTTGGGGTAGGTTATCCTCCTGTATAATGGTGAAATAATTGTTATTAAATTATACAAGAATCATATATATTAATATGATATCATATATGATCTTTTAACATTGATTTATTAATAATATCTTTGAATTATCATCGTTTCGCGTGTTAACTTACTCATTTTCTTTTATATGATTTGTTACATAAGCCATGTTTGTTGTATCTTATTCATATCCAGAATGATATCAAGTCCTTAAACATCATTTTTAAATCATAAAATGATAATTATACTTGAATGGATTCGATGGAGAATGAATCACATCGCGTTCGTGGAGACGGTAGTCCGTACGTACGCACGAGCGATAATATCATTCTTTTGATATTAAAATAATATATAAATGAATGGTATATCATATATACAGAATCATTAACATGTTATATTTATTATTTACATGAGTTACACATCATTATTATACCCATCCAAATAATATTATATTGAATAACAATTACACCACGACGTGGAGACGGTAAGCCGTACGTACGCACGTATGGTGACATGTTATTCAAAGGGTGGATAGAATACTGATTATGGTTGTACCATACTTATAATAACATCACAGTATATGTGAGATACTGGAGTTATTATTTTAGAATGGTAAGAACAAAGGAAGAAGAAGTGGAAGAAGAAATGAACTTAGAAAAGGGTGGTGAAATCGTTACCTCTTCTTCGGGTTCTTCCTTTTGATTTGATCAAAAGGGCTCCTTAGGTTGGCTTTCTGATCAAACTAAGGCCTCTAGGTTGTAGTGAGGTATGTTGGGAGAGTATTTGGGTAGAGTTTGGCCGAACCAAAAGGCTTTGAAGGTGTGAAGAAATGAGAAGTAGGAGTGCCCTTTTATAAGAGGGGTGAGGGGCACCTTTGGAAAAGCTAGAAATATTAATTTATAATAAATTCATATTCGGTTTCCAAAGGCTCCAAAGTTGACTATTCAAAGGATGAGGTGGGGATAGGTCGAAAACAACTCATCCAATGGAATTTAGACAGGTTTGGGTACTTATATTAACCTTATCCTTAAGTATTAACTCTAAGTTAATTAGTTTCACTTTTACAATGTCTCTTTGTATTTTTATATAATATGGTTAATAAACTTACTATATACATCCAAGCGACCCCCAAGTGGTCCATTAATGATTATCCTATCATTATATAAGTCTCTTGGCCGAACCTTAGATTTTTAGGAATTTAATATCAATTAATAATATAATATTTGTTTTAAGAACTCTTTTATGTCAATTTTGACACTATTCAATAGTTGATTTTTGTGAAACTCATTACAGATTTATTACTTCGAAAAAAGTCAATTAAATCAATCCTAATATATCATATTATCCTAGAAAATTAGTTTAATTCATTAAAAGTTTCATATTATATTTATTTGGGTATTTATAATATCAATTATTTTAATTTTTCACTATTTTAGTAATTACTGCATCATCATTGTGTCATAAATAAAATAAATTATTTAATGTCTAAAAATTATAAATAAAATATCATTATGTAGGAAATCTTTTTAGCTTTCTAACTAATATTTATAATCGAAAATCCAACATTTATAACCCTATGTAAAAATTGTTCTTCTAAAAAATATATGCTTGTGTCATTTTTGTATTCATTTTAACTTAATTAAAATAAAGTGTCATTATCACTTACAAGTGGATCCATGGGGTCCCAAAATAGACCCAAAGATTCCCATGGTCGACCATATATCAACAAATAGGGTTAAGACACGTTTTAGGGTAATTTAGTATTATTATAATATTATTTGTTTTAACCCTTATTTACCGGATTTACCCTTAACCATGGTAAATAAAATATTTACCGCAGTAATTATTCAAAATGTCTAAAAATAAAAGTTACATATTTACACAATTTGAACATCCTAATTCCAAATATGGAATCCATTTTCCTAAATTCAAAACACAGAAGTGGCAGAAATTAATTTAAAATTAATTCCCACTGTCAAAACAAAAAGCGTGTTTTTAAGAGATAATAACTATCAAAAGATTGTCACTTGTTTATGTTCGGTTTAATTGTAAAATTATGTCCAATGACCAAAATTATATTAAATGGTAAAAATATATTCTAAATATACTTTAAAACCACTCAAATTCATAATTTATCACTATTAATTATTTTGATTAAAAAAGTTGTTTTTAATTAAAATTTAGTAATTTTCACTATTCATCAAAATATGAAAGTTATCCGAAAAGTACCAAAATTTCACCTTTGGCTAAATTCGATATTCCGAGTCCAAAAATGAAGTCCATTTTCAAATATAAAATATATATAATTTCAAAAATTAGGTATTACTATTCACAATGGCTAGTTTAATTAGTTGTGGCGTGTGTTAGAACTTGAGGTTGCGTACAACAGACGCTATCGCATTATTCAAAGGGAAACGTACCGTAGAAGCTTGGGGTGTTACAATAAGTCACATTAATTAATTTAATAATTAATTCCCGCTGTTAGAGCAAATAGCGTGTTTTTATAAAACAATAAGTATCAAAAGATTGACACCAGTTTAAGTCTAATTTCAAAGTGAAATTGATTTCAATGACCACCATTGGATTAAATGGTAAAAATATATTCTAATTTCACTTTAAAACCAATTCAAAAGATAATCTAATCATATAAATAAATTATATTAAAAAGTGGTTTTGAATTAAAATACAACATTTTACACTATTCATTAAAAAAATGAACTTTATTGGAAAGATACCAAAAATTTACACAAAGTAAATTTTGACGTCCCAATTTTTAAGAAGAGTTTTATTTGGTCCAATAGAATGTATAAGAGTGAAAAAAACTTTATTTAATGAAGGTTCGCCATCAAAAGGCGTTAAGTGAACCTTTAGTGAGAACTAGGGAATATACGCTTAAAATTGAATTCTTTCTGTATTTTAAGCCTTTATCTGTTATTGGATATATCTAAAAACATTTAAAAACATATATTATCATATATTAGTTATTTCTATCCATTCCCGCCAATACAACAGCTACATGTTAACTACCATTTAAAATAATATTATTTTATTATTAGAGTGCAACGTAAGATTTCAATGAAACTCTTTGTTGTGTATCAGGTACGCTATGGAACATAGAAACCCTTTAAAGTAATATTAATACTTTATTCACAAATATGGATAAATATGAAAATGTCTATTCTTTATTTACCTGGGGTGTTACATCCTTTCCCCCTTTTGGGAATTGCGTCCTCACAATTTTAAAATTGGGCTTGGTAACATCCTTGAAAGTTCCACATCGGAAGAAGAGTCGGTAAAACAATAACTTTAAAATAAAGAAAGATAAGTACAAAGGACACCTGAGTTAACCCATACTAGGATTCCAAGAATGAAAACATGGACATGGAGGAGAAAACATAGGGTCATGTTCTGATGAAGAGTGATAGAAAACATGTTTAGGAGAAAGTTAACCACAAGAAAATCACAAACTTGTGATGGGTTAAACGGTATTCGATTCCCCAGTAGGAAAAGTTAATAGACAAAATTATTGTTTTAAGATACTTTTTATTGAGTAATTTATTCATAAGGAAACATAATCACTTATCATGTTGACTTTCAAATTTTACACAAACTCATATTTTCTCCAAAAGACGAGTATTTGGGAAGACTTGTTCACATTAAGAGTACTATAATCAACTTCTAGAGAATCACCTAATCCACAAAAGAGAACTATATACATCCCATGTCTTTAGAATTTAACCAGAACCAATAAAAAAAGGCTAGTACAAGATCAGATAATCCAAAAAAGGATAACCCCTTATAAAAAGAAAATCTATTCTTAATCTCTAAAATTTGTCCAACAAAACCCAAAGTTCAACGCGGACCATCCGATAAACAATTTGTCCATAAAATTCTTCAAAGTAAACAAATATAAGATTGAAACCCAAATATTTGAAGGATTTAGTCACATAGTCTTACAAGTTAAATCGTAACATTAATCTCCAAACAACATTAGTCGCTCCTAAAGTCTCGCATTGAAAAGTAATTATCCTAATCACATATCCTCCATGATAGGTTAATCATTTTCAAAAATAACCAAAAATCAACTTACTCCTAATTCATAAAATCATATAACTAAAAAGAATCAGTCAAACTAACTGGGGACTTCACTTAGTCCAGTGGTAGGCGATAAATACCAGTCGCACTTTGGTTGTGGGTTCGATTCCCGCAGCTTTGTCCGACGCGACGGGTAGTCACACGGTCTACGTGTTGTCCTTTTTACAAAACTATATAATTCTAAAATCATTCCCCAAAAAGGGATAAAATCAACAAAATAACCATAACATAAGTTAACCTCAATTTTATCTCATGCCTTTCACTTCAATCATAACATATAGTAACCCATCATTACCTCAAAAGTGAGGATCATATAAACCCAAATGGTTCTTTATATCTATGTCCAAAAATGAAAAGATAACTATTACTTGGATAAAATTTGCCTATATTAAACATCAGGGTTACACATAATATAAAATGTCTTCTAATGTAACCCCATCATCAAAAGAGACTTAATACTCTTAAGAATTTCACCATAACTCTTGAAGCCCTTATATGTTGACATCTTACTCATTCAACATTCTTCA
This sequence comes from Viscum album, assembly GCA_963277665.1. NCBI lineage: Eukaryota > Viridiplantae > Streptophyta > Magnoliopsida > Santalales > Viscaceae > Viscum > Viscum album. The sequence continues at coordinate 404,885,782 of OY728128.1, read as the reverse complement.
TGATCCATTATCCATTCCTTTCCAACATATTCTGAAATACCTCTTTCCTACAAACAAAATCATGAATCATATCCTAAGATTCCAAAATAGGAAAACAATAGTCATGAAATAGTACATACCTTTGATTGGTCATTGTCAGTTTCTTCATCCTCAATCGGAATGGCATTAGGTATTGGTAAATGAATATTGGTACGCTCTTGGTGACCCCATTCATGAAACATCTTCATAGGACATGTGTTTGCATAATGACCATGCACACCACATTTAAAACATTCAATTGATCCCATAGAAAGAACTTCTTTCCCTTTCCTCGAGTCAACTAGATGCTTCCTTTTTCCATGGCAGTTTCTTTCTTTATAACCTTCATTTCCACATCTATAGCATATTTCCGTCCCATTGAAACATTTTCCTAGGTGTTTCTTTCCACATCTTTGACACATAGGTTTTTGAACACACATTCCTTTATGATTATTACCTATACTTCCGTAAGGATTTGTTTCTTGCATATATGATGCCTTAGAGAAATATCCAAGGTTTAGGTGGTCAATCATGACTCCAGATAGTTGGTTGAGGATAATCACAAGAGTTCTCATTGCAGCTCCCATATCATCCAGTTGCTTGCTCAAAAAACTGTCATAGTTTCCTTCACATCCACTGTTACTTTGGTGCCTGCTAGATCCAGCCATTTACTAAAACCAAAAAGGTCAGTGTGAGTATATCAACAAAACCATCATGTACTAATGAGTAAGATAAACACTAAGATATACTTACTCATTCACTTTATCTAAAACTAATACTCTTTCTGAAATCCTAACCATTATGGTAATTGTCACTTATGCTTAAAGAATACCCTATCCTCTAAAGTTATCTAAACCGACCTTTGATACCAACTATAAGGCCCCGGCCTTAAATCATACTTATTCTTTTGTTAATACATGATTACACATTGAGGATCTTTTCAGGTTTAGAGTTTTAGAGAATTAGATCATAAAACGTGCATTACATTCCACATTTAAAAAAATTGGTTACATAAAAGACATTATTCATTCTTCCCATCAAAGGAAACATATTGAAAATAAAACATGGATTCTTTCTTGACACATCCTTGACATTATCATCACATCACGTACCATTCCCTTGACATGTGAAAAACATTTCAAAAACTTGGGATGAGCATAAAAAGCCTAGTAAGGGATATAAAAATATGGAATGGAAACATGAGTTCATATATACATAAGAATGAAATCATAATATACCCATAAAACACAGGCACTTTAACCTACCTCATCAAATCATGAATAAACCATTGAAATCATAAGACATGAAGGTAACTTGAGGCATACATAACATTCTTACGTAGGGAGTAACCCTCTTGGTTACATTTGGAATACCCATCACAGTATATTCCCTAAATCTCTTCGGAGAAACCTTAACGTTTCACTCCATCGCGTTACCCAATGCATTGGAGAGCTATATACGGCTCACCCGCCCTTAGTTGATCACGGAACCACCCGTTTTCATAACAATTCCCATGAACCATAACATAAATGTATCACATTAAACATTCATAAAAGAAATATAACATTTCCACCTTTCAATCACAATATAACATTTTAGGATATTGAAATAATGAATCCATTAAAAAACCATTTAAAACATTTAATAAAGAGATTTTTGAATCAAAGTGTCCCATACCACCTTGAAGATTTTAACATTTTAAACCATTAATATCCATATAAATAAATCCTTAAAACATTTTGAAAACATGGATATTAATAAGAACAAATAATTAAAACATTTAAAATGATATTTTGGTTAAAGGGGTTTTACCAAAATTAGAGGCACTTGAATACAACAATTGAGGAATAAAATTTAGTCAGAACATTATAATATCATAAGAATAAATGGATTCATGATATAATACTTCAAAGGATAGTATATACACCATATAAGAGTGAATTGGTGCATAACAAAAATGAACCCTCAATAGAAATGTCAAATGTAATGAAATACCTTATAAAGACGGTATCCTTAAATAAAGGACAAATCAATCTCAAAAATATGGGTGAAAAATATAAATACACCCAATATAAGTGGATATTAAGTTTACAACAATAAACAGTCATTCACACATATTCAATGGATGACATATTCAATGACTACATGTTGAACCCAAAGAAATCGAAATTGGGTTAAAAAGTTTCCTGGACAGCCTAACGACATCACACCAAAATGAGTTGATGAGAGATAAAAAGTGTATCTCATCACATGGACATAAAATTTACATCAATAAGGATATATGAGAACATATCCCAACATAACAATATGTAAATTAAAAGACCCAAAAAAGAAGTATTTTAAAAAAGAGGAGGGTGAAAGGTTCTCTTACCGACTTGGGTATCTTTCAAAACATACACCCCATGAAAAAAGGACAATAGATCATTGATGTAAATACTCATAAACGAAATTATATTACACAAATAATAGAATAATGGGCAGTACATACACCACTAAATGGAATTTGTGGCAAATGTAGCATAAATCTCACGATAATAAAATTGTGATGAAAAATCCCTTACGAAAATTCGGCAGCCTAACGGCGCCACTCAAAACTTCCAAAATGGACTGATGAGAGGAAATAGGGTCTCTCATCATATGAAAATAATATTTAAAGTATGAGTAATATAAATGAACATCCCAATCATAAGAAATATGAGCTTAAAAGGAATGACATAAAAGAGTGTACTTAAAAAGAATGAGAGGTGTAGGATCCCTTACCTCTGGTCCGACTTGACTCGATCGTTCTTTAATATCCTGAATAATAAACATGAGTTAATTTATACTTCCTTAAGAACCTTTTTCATGTTCATTATCCTTTTATATCACTTATTACCATGTCATAAACATTATGTAATCATTTAAGTTAATAATATTTGTTTTGCCGATATTTGGATCTTAAGTCGAAAGTGGACTTCTTACAATTACATGTTGTTTGTGTGGCCAAATTTTTGTTATATCCATAGTTGTATTCATGATTTAGATATCATATATGTCATATATATCCAGTACATGCATGCATTTATTACATTACATATTCATTTAGTGGTAAGAAATGAAATGCACCGTTCATGGAGACGGTATGTCGTACGTACGCATGAACGCTACTTTCATTTCTATTTCACATTTTATAGAATGGAATAATAATTATATAAAGGTATATTATAATTACAGTATAATATCATATATAATATCATAGTTCCATCCTTTATACGTCCCACATATGGTATTTAACGAATCAAATCACTTTGAGGGGGCGGTAGTCCGCACTTCTTTAAATGAAGATATCGCGTTTACCCATAATGGAAACCATAAAGGTATGCCCAAAATGAAAAGAAAGAAGCTTAAGGAAAACATAAAAATATTATATATCATATATAAAAATAGTGACATCATAATGGCCACCTTTGAAGGTGTTAAATGAGTATTGAACAATCATCGTTTCAGGAGGCAGAATTTCACCATCCACATAAACTGTATGTTTTTTAACCATTTGATGTAGTTGTGTGAGAGTGTATCACGAATAAATCTTATAAAAAAATCCTAGTATATTTAAGATACTTGTTTTGTTACAAAATAAGTAATTAAAAAGAGTTTAGGGGGTTGGAGAAGAAAAATAAAACAAATGAACATGAGAGAATGAATTCCCTTTAAAAGTGTAACTCCTTTTGATTTGAGCCTAACGACTTCCTTTGAAAGGATTATGCCCAAAGGGAATCGACTAGGATGAGGAGAGGGATGTGGAGAGAGTAAATGGGCAGGGGTTGGCCGAGCCAAAGGCTTGAGGAGTGTGTTAAATGAGGTAGAGTTGGGGGCCTTTTATAAGAGAAGAGGTTGGGCACTTTTGGAAAGTAAAGAAATACTACTTTATTTGAAAATGTTTTTATCTTTTAAAAGGTCCCACATTGATATAATTCGTGTATAAGGTGATAAGGCTTCGAAATAAACTAATCCAATTGGTTTTGGCCATGTGTAGATTGTAGAGTTTACATTATCTTTCCATTTTATTTAAATTGTTAAATAATGAGGTCATCGCTGCATCATCATGATGTCATAAATAATGTAATTTATATAATGTCTAAAAATTCTACAAAAACTACTATGATGTAGGAAATCTTTCTATCTATCCAATGACTATTTATAATCTAAAATATTATCTTTATAACCCCATGTAAAAATTGTTTTCGTAAAACATATTATGTTTGTGTCATTTTTACTTTTACATTAAATAAAAAGTTATTTATGTCATTTCCCAACCATAGTGGATCCATGGGGTCCCCAAGTTGACCCATGACTTGTATTGGTCGGCCATGACACAACCAATGAGGTTAAGATATGTTTCAAGCTCATCTCATTTTATTAAAACATTATTTTTACCTTAAACTACACTAATTACCACTAATCGCGATTAAAAACTTAATAAGTTACTATTCACCAAAAAATTATTTTAATCTCATTGAACCACATTTTACTTCTTAATGAAAACCATGTATGTCGGATTTTTTAAAATCAAAACACAATGATGGAAGAATTTCATTTAAACGGAAAATCAGTTTTTATAAGTACCTCTTAGTGGTTTCACAATTCATCAAAAATTGTAGTTTTTCAGAAAAATACCAAAAAATCACCCAAAGCTATTTTTGATATTCCGAAATCAAAAATGAAGTCTATTTTACAAAATTAAAAACATATAAGTCACATTAATTAATTTAATAATTAATTCTCCCTGTTATAGCAAAGAGCGTGTTTTTATAAAACAATAAGTATCAAAAGATTGACACCAGTTTAAGTCTAATTTCTAATTGAAATTGATTCCAATGACCACCATTGGATTAAATGGTAAAAATATATTCTAATTTCACTTTAAAACCAATTCAAAAGACAATCTAGCCATATAAATAAATTATATTAAAAAGGGGTTTTGAATAAAAATACAACATTTTACACTATTCATTAAAAAATGAACTTTATTAGAAAGATACCAAAAATTTACACAAAGTAAATTTTGATGTCCCAATTCATAAGAAGAGTTTTATTTGGTCCAATAGAATGTATAAGAGTGAACAAAACTATATTTAATGATGGTTCGCCATCAAAAGGCGATAAGTGAACCTTTAGTGAGAACTAGGGCATATACTCCTAAATTTGAATTCTTTTTGTATTTTAAGCCTTTATCTGTTATTGGATATATATAAAAACATTTAAAAACATATATAATAATATTTTAGTTATTTCTATCCATTCCCGCCAATACAACGGCTACATGTTAACTACCATTTAAAATAATATTATTATATTAATAGAGTGCAATGTAAGATTTCAATGAAACTCTATGTTGTGTATCGGTTACGCTATGGAACATATGAACCCATTAAAGTAATATTAATACATTATTCACAAATATGGATAAATATAAAAATGTATATTCTTTATTTACCTGGGGTGTTACAATATTGAGGATGTCATTCTAGTTTTCTCCTAGTGATGATTCTCATAGGTTGCATACCATCATTAGGATCTCATTAATGATTGATTCGGTGTGTGAAACATTGGGTTGGCCCTTAATGATTGGATTACATTAATGTTCAATAGATTTGATGTTGATGTTCATCAGAAATTCTACGGATTGGGGGGGTTACATGTGGTGTGTTAGCTAGTTTATAAGGTACTTACTACTTTTTCTACAATCTAATGTATTTGGGTAAAAATATGGATTTATATTTTCTTCCATCAATGTTGGAATTCTAGACAGCGGGAGTTTCCAATTTAAAATGATGTTCAGGGTTCCAGATTTTCCATTATTTTGTTATGGGATTTGGTTTCTACTGTGGTTCTTTTTATTCAGAGCTACTTTTACAACAATCTGTTTATTGGGGTGAAAATATTTTATAAGAACTTGTATCTTATTTTATTCATTTGGAATGTGGTTCGTAATTTTGTATTTGTCGCTAGGTGGGAGGCCTCAAAAGAGAAATGGGCGTGCTAACACCCATCATTTAGGAATTTTCCATCATTTCATGATGGAAATATGGGAATCATTGTATTAAATTTTTTTATAGTGTATTCATAATAATATATTTTTATATCTGGTTGACATTTAAGTAATTTCACTGCATTATTTGTTAGGGGGGTTGCTCAAAAGAGAGAAATGTATGGTAGAACCTTTCATTTGGATCTCCACCACATTTCATGGTGGGTTGGAAGGGATTATTTCCATGTTGTTTTTGTCAAGAATGGTGCAAATTTTGATAGGGGGAGACACATCCTCATTAAATGGTATCATTTTATCACTATCTTTTGAGGGGGGGGGTAATAAGGTTTTTATGCTTTTCTCAATGTTTTATTCCCCTTTGAAATTTGTTCCCTTTCAAACAAGTGGGTTATTTTTCACTTAATCACCTTTCCTCTGCTTTTATTGGATCCCTCTTTTATAATTACCAATATTGGTATTCTTTTTTATGCTCAATAAATTGGTCTTGACCCTAAAAAATTTCAAAAAAAATATTATACACAATGAATTTAATTTTATGATGTCTCCCACTATTTTATCATCTCCCATTAACCAACACAGTTTGACTCTAAATGTCTTGTTTCATAGAAATTCTAGTTGAAAATATCCATATGCTTCTTCTCATATCCCATTCATGAACTCTTTCAATTACACAAGGTTATTTATGTGGGAATTTCTTTTCGAACTATGGGATTGCATCACCTTGATCAGTTTATTAGAATCCATAATCATTAAACTCATAACTGAGGCTTCTTCGATGTTTTCCTCCAAGGCAAATTAAGTAAAGAAATAGTGAATCTTATTGATGTAAAAAGTTTATTTATACCAAAATCATTCATAAAAAATCATGATAAAAATAAGAGTCCCAAAATTGTTTGGTCAAACACTTTGTTATAGGGTATTCATTCCTACTCAAGTAATTCAATGTGTATCCTGTATTAATATTAAGTTGACGGATTTTATTTATTATGGGTAAAATTTTCTTATTTTAAACATTACATGACTTGGTAACATAAAGTGGGGGGTTTTTAGCTATAAAAAATGTTTTGATAAAAAATATGCATAACCCATTCATTTTAATTCTATATTAATATATTATTTCATTTATTTTTGTGATCCTGGCCTTGAATCTATAAACTAAATCATTTATAAGTTAAAAATAAATAAATAAATAAATTAAATGATAGTGATCTTAATCTAGTTATTGATTTACTGAGAGAACAATAAATCAATCTATGGACCTAGTGATAAACTCTTTGATCCAGTATTTTCATGATTTGTTGTATCCCACATGTTCACCTATGCATATCTCATGTTGGTTTCTTCTCATTTTAGTTTTAATCCACTTGTACCTCAAAACCATCTTGAACTAACTGCATGAACCTTAAAAAACTGTATATATATTTTATGACACACACATTGGTGAGGGGAAAATGAATGGTTAAGAGAAATTAAATAAAACAACCTTACACCCCCCAAGTCCTACTTAATAAAAGAGGGAAGGATGACTCAAAGGGAATCATATATAATTAAATAATAAATAATTTCAAAACTATATAATAAAATTAAATTAAATTAAACCAAAAGAAATAAATACAGTCATTATAATGATCATACATACACATAAAATGATTATACATTTAAAGAAACTAGTTGACACTCATTTTAATTCATTCATTAATAAGATAAAAACATTCTCAAGTTAATCCAATTAATTTCCTTCTTAATCAATTAATTAATTTTTTCATATTTCATACAATATTATAAATTTTTTCATCCACATTGTTTTTTTAATAAATAATTTCATTTTATTTAAAAATCAATAAAATATTACATAATTTTTAACTCAGAATAAACTCATTGAGTACCTTCCCAAACTACTCGGTATGGTTTTAATTATAAAAAATACACTCATAAGACATATTATGTAGATTGAATGTATCATAATATCATTGTTTTTCTTACTAATATAATTCCAAATGAAACATATAAATATTAATTATCCTATAAAATTTTATGTGTTTATTCTTTAGTATAATGTATTTATATATGATTCATAGTTTCACATATTATGTAGATTTAATTTATCATTTAATATAATATAAAACCTTCCGAATGGAGTGGACTTATAATTTAATTCCACATGGAACATAGGTCTATGAGGTTTAAAATAGTAAATAATTATGTTTGTTTCATCTATTTAAAAAGGTAAAGTACACAGTGTGTTCAATCTAGCCACATCATATACACTTCTCTACATCGAATATCTGTAATACAAACCTTGGGACTTGGTGCGTACTTTTTCCTGACATTTATGAAGTATATAGTGAATAGTTAGAGTTATATGGATTTCATTTTATGTGTATTATAAATTAAAATCAAACAATGTTTTAATTACATGAGTTGGTTTGACTCCTTTTTATCCACCATCAAAACACATGTAATAAGGGATGTGTAGTCAATCATCATTTTGTGTACTTTGACAAATTTGTGAGCCACTCCAGCTAGTAAACATGTTGTTCTCTTATTTCATATAGTATATACTAATTACATGATGATCCAGAACACACATGGACCTCCTTGTGAAATGAACAAAGATACACAGCGTGTAACAAATGAGTAAACACAATGGAGTGTTGTAATATCCATCCAAAATTTATGGCACCTCCATATGGTTTGTTTATAAGTGATATTAATGATTATTCGACGATCATAGTAATATGAGTACGAAAAAACAAAAGGAATAAGATATTAAGATAAAAGTTTGATAATGAATTTAAAAAAGAAATGAATTTTAACATTTAAATGCACAATGATCAACAATAAAATAATTAATTATAATTTCAAAAGTGACACCTATGATACCACTTGATAGTTCTAGCCAAAGTAGAAATTTTTATATATTATGATCCCGATATAGAATATTTTGTATTCAATTAATAATTAAGATATTTTAAAATACATAATCATCATAACCAATAACATTTTTCCAATTGAATATTGATAGAAAAGGGATGTCAAAACTAAGAGGTGAAAATTTTCACATTATATATATAAATAATTTAATTAAGTAAAAAATAAATAATACCTTATTATATAGATCTTTCTTCATAGTACATGTTAAACATTTGAAACACGTTTTATTAATCCATAATTGCACTTATAGGATCCAATTTTTGAATCCCTATAATGGTGATCCATACAAATACATTAGTCTTTGAACAAAACCGTTGAATCGTTTGGTTCTAGTGTAGTCAATTGATTATATTGTGTTATTAATATTGATCTAATCCCATTTCTATGATCATAATTAAATTCTCATGATATTTTTGTCATGTGTGTATGTGAGATGTAAGAGGATGATTCTAGAATGAAATTCATTAAGGATAATAATTTTCAATTTTAACCTATCTTAAAATGCATCAGGAGTTTATTTATTAACCTACAGTTACAGTATGTAATTTAATTTATTAGAAAAGATCTGTTAATAAAATTTTAAACCCATATCTGACGTCATGTCATGTATTAAAATAATAATATTCATTTATTCTATTTAATGTTCTACTTAGTGCACTGATAAATAATATTTTACAAGCATGCAAGTTAATATTTATCAAGAAAACAATCTTGGCCCACTAATCCTCCTTATCATTTACTGAATTCAAAAATTAAATCAATTGTTATTTTATTCTACAAATAAATACATAAATATAATATTCCCTTGTAATTTAATAATTACCTTTTGAATATATATTTATTTAATTTATGCGGTCATTAATATCGAATCAAATTACTCCATTGTCTTGAGAATAATATGAATTCCAATAATTAAATTCTAAGGGAATTTAATTGAGATCAAAAAATAAATACAGTGTGTGAACATCTAGGTTTATTTATTATTATAATTAGATGGGATAGCATAAAGTCTCTGATTACTATCTATAAATGTGTCAAGGAACCCAAAAGAAAGAAGTTAATGTCACGACATCGACTGCCACATATGATCACTCCCTATGTAACATCATCCCTTGGTCACAATATCTAATCAAGAATGTTGTACACCCATGTCATCAACTTATATGACTGATATATATATCATTGGCTATTTTTAAATAAACTCATTATTATACCATTTCCTTGGATTTAACATGATCATTTTATTTAAATAAAATCTCCATGATATTTACCTCCATTGATATATGTGGGAAAATAATTCCTTGACTTATTCACTAATAACATGTCATTAATAATGCACACAATGTACCCTACATCTAATGAACATATAGAGTGTAAAAACAATCTTAGGGAGACTAAAACATAAAACCTCATGGGTAAACTGTAGGGCCACTACCACTGAGTCATTCCAGAGAGGCACATTAATAAAAATAAATATAACGTAACTAATAGTAATGGTTGTTATGGAGGTAGCAAGAAGAAAAAAATAACAAAAATACTTTTAGAAAATTCATAACATTAGCTATTATATAAATAATTATAAATTTTTATCTTGTTTTATAAATTATGGTGGTGGTCAACCCCATACAAAGGCCATTGATTGATTGATTTATTTATTGTGATAATAACTTATTAACTTGGTAGACAGGGAACCCTGGAAAGACACATAGGACTAGAGTCACAAGGCCCAGTACATGCACTGAAGGCCCAAAGACTCGACTACACTGTAACTACCGCTCCCGAGAATCTACTTCATTGATAGTGAATAGTTCCCCACCTCAATTTACCTGGTACCAATGGTGGTTTTCATACCCTATCTATCATCTAATCTATTTAGCTCCATTATGGTGGTTCTTACTTTTTATGATTACTCTTCTAGCATCTACTCCTATGTGGACTGCCCTGAGTTCTTCATTGCTCGATGACCCTATGCCCTGAAATCCATTGTCTTGAAGGCTTGATTTTTGGAAAAGGCCAAGTGGCCCGAAGGACGTTGGTGGCTCAAAGGGACGATGTCCCATATCTGTGAAATGTAGACCCAAATCGGATGAATAGATTTGTAACTATAGTAACTACTATAGTGATCACTATAATAACTACAACTGTAACTCAGAAATTCACCTATGATAGATTTTGATCAAGGGATTATTGTTTATATTTAATAGTTTTAATATGAATAAGATATATGTTATGTCATTAGACTTTACATCATAATTTTAATATATTTATTATGTTACGATCTATATCAAAAGAACAACAAAATTAATAACCAAGGTGATGATCATGATTTATTATTAATAATATCATCATTATTATTATTATATAATTTATAAAACATAATCAAACTAATAAATTCAATTCTCTTCACTATTTTTAGTGGAAGATTTTTGGTTCAATTTTTTTGTTTTAGGTTAGTATTTTATTCTATTTAACTTATAGTTTCTACAATAAGTTAAGGAATTTTGTTTTTCACATTTTCACTAAAAACATAGTAGTTTAAAATTTTCATTATATGAAAAATACTGAATTTTAAAATACTACCAATTATGGATGTTGATAACATTATTGATGAATGTTTCTATGTATCCAAGAAAAAACAACTAAAAGATAACACCATTAGGAGAGATAATTTTTTAAAAAAACTGCACTTTCATTGGCGAACACACACATCAAAAAAACAATAATATAATAATTGAGATAGTTCCAGTGATCACACAAGTATTCAGTATGTTCATCAACATATTCTAAGATCTAGGAAGAGGTGTAATATTGATATAGATTATCCCATAGCATCCATTGGTTGATAGTTTATCTTGTGGAAGATAGTTTTTAGGTACATTATGCTGAGGATAGTGGTAGGGTTGATCAGGAAACTGATTGGTTCATCCAGGAGCCCTGGTGTCATGAAAACCACCATGACTCTGATGTAAACCATCATAATGGTTTTTGGTAGAAAATGCAATGGAAAAATAAAATGATGTGGAATTATAGAGATAGGATGAGGCGGTTCTGCTGTGTGATGAAAGGGGAAATTTATCTTGGGAACATTAGATATAGAACCCAAATGATAACCTGAATTAGGCTCAACAAGTCTGTCTTCTACTAGTGAAAAATTAATGTATGAGAACATATAATCCATGGGGGTTTTAGATGTTGTTGAATACATTCCAAAACACCACAAAAAAATATACATTATCCTAACTTCATTTTTCCCCACTGTATGATGGATCTACTGAGCCTGTTCCATGTTATCATAAGGATTAGGTATCTCATGTACCAAGGATAGGTTTTGTCTTTCATCACCCATTGAAATATCCTCATCCTAACTCTGTTATTCCACATCATTAAAGTTTTTCCATGCTACACAGTCTAAAATTTATCAATTAAGGTGGATTATGTCAGAGTTATAGTGGTTTTATTTACACTAGGGCTTCTAGTTGTGCCTCTTTTCTTTTTTATCTTCCCTATCATTCTCATAACCCTCATATTCCTAAAACACATATCTCAAAAGATTAATAATTGAATAAAAGCCACAATAGAAAAAGTTATATCAATGTTCCACATTCACCTAGTGTTTCCTAGATGTGAATAAATATATTAGTTTCCTATGTGATCACTTACACTCTATCCCTTTATTAATTGTTTATTTTTTATTGTGTGTGAGAGTTAATGCAAGCTTGATTTATTTTTAATAAAATTATTTCTTCTAGTTGTATTATTTTTTAATCAATTTTTTGGTCACACAAAGACACTTTAATCAATAATGTGATGAACATCTTTAATATTTAAGATTTTGAAATTCATAATTTTTATATTAAAAAAATGTTAAACCAATATGTTTTTTGTGAAAAGTTGAATAGAATAATGCCCTTACTTATTGCAACAACTCTTATAAAAAATAGAATTGAAAGACAATGTATATAAAATAAAGTAACCCTTGATCTTCCCCTAAAAATAGTGATAAGAATTGAATTTTTTTGTATTTTTTTTAAATTTAATAATAATAATAATAATAATATTATTATTATTATTAATAAATAATGATCATTACCATTTTTATTAATATTTTTTAATTTATTAATGATTTTATGTGTTAAATATATATATCTATTAAGACATAACATTTAATAACTTATTATATATATTTTTTTAATGACTTTATAAATTTTTATATATAATGATAATTAAATAAATAAATATTCATATATATTAAGATAATTGTAATTAAAAAATAAATGGAATTTATAAAAAATAAAAAAAATATAGTTAACATTGTTGGATATTCCATGTTCTTTTTATAAACGTTTGATTAATCCTTTCCACCATGTCATGCATTCTAGGATATAGTACCCTAAATTCCCACTATAAAAATAAAAGGTTTAATGGTGATATTTAGAGCATTGAGTTGTGTTTCAAACCACTCATAAATGATGTGTGACACTTTCTAATAGCATCACACATTTATGCGTTTGGAATATTTTCATAGAGGTTTTTTTATTTATTGGTGGTTTAAACCACTGCTAAATATTTATTGACGGTTTTTTAATTTTTTATTTATTATTTTTTATATAATTTAAAATAAAAATATTGCTATATATATAGAAATTTTCACATAATATATATTAATATAAATAAATATTAACAAATTCATTAAAATATATATAACAATATATTAACATAAATAAATTATCACAAATAATATATATATATATATTACTAATTATAAATGTATATATATACACACAAACACACACCCATATAATATATATGAATATATACAAATGAAAAATAATTTATATATATATCAATATATATAAATACATATAATTATACATAAATATATAAATATAAAATGATATTAAAATAAATATATATAAAGACATATATATATATATATAGTTTTAAATATCCACATAATATATATGAATATAAATACATATAAATAAAAAAAAATAAATATATTAAAAATCCAGAAAAAATAAATTTTTAAATAAATATGCATAAATAAATATAAACACACACACACACAGATATATATATATAATTAAATATAATTATATAAATAGATAAATATATATGTATGTATTCAAATGTAAGTATACATAAATACGCACACATAATGATATATATTTTTATGTATTTACGTAGTTTATTTATTTTTTTAAGGAAGAAAATAAATTAATCAATATATCAAGATCATGTGACACGTGTTTTAGAGGCCAATAAGGTAAATCAACCAATCATCTAAGAGACTCTCCAAAAAGTCCATGGTTTTCAAAAAGTTTTTCATTCATATTCCCTTCCCATTTTATGAAGGAGAAAGAACATGTTGGATAGCAGGTGTGAAGCCTGAATATCTTCTTGACAAGTAGACCAAATGGTTGGTGGCCGAAATCTGAAGAAGTTATTACTTTGATGATATGATTGTGGTATTATTATAATATAAAATAACTCCAACCTCTCTCAGAATCAAAATTCAGGACTGCAATAATGGCATGGGAATCCACCACTGATGGAGACCAATCAAAAATAAAGGCCATATTTTAAGCAACAACAATTGAGAAAAATGAGTCAGGAGTGACAATGCCAACACCGAAAGAGCCATGTACATTGAATATTTTATCCGCATTAACCTTCAATGATCCTAGACAAGGCGGACTCAAGACTCAAGGTGCAAGAAGAACACATTGGGGGTAACCATGAAAATCATATTGTCTCTAGGTATCTTTCCAAATGGTGGCCCTCTCAACCCAAAAAAAATAATATTTAGCATCCTGGTTGAAGATGAATTCATTCCTTTAGACCCATATCAGCCACGAAATCAATCATAGCTGGGACATCCTCTCTACTACAAGAGTTCAAAGCCCAATATTCAAAATCATCACCATATCATGTGTTGAATCCAAAGAAAGGTACAAAATAGAACCCAAATCATGCCAAACGTTCTTATCCTAGAGAATTACAAGATCACATGTGGTGGAGATTCCATAGTTTACTAACAGAATGGAAAATAAACTCCTTCGTTTCATAGAGGTAGACTATAAAATCCTTTGTTGGAAGGATTCGATAGAACACATGCCAGAATAAGTATTTCACCTTGGGTGGAATTGGGAAATGAAAAAGGTGATTCCAAAAGTTACCAATAAAACATATATAAATATATATAAATATAGAGAATATAAATAAATTTATTTAAAATATATTTAATATTAAACATTGATAATTAATAATTAGAAAATAATTAATAATTAAAACTAATAATTAATCATTCTTAATTATTTAAAAATTTAAATAAATAATAATATTTACTTATTAAATAATAAATAAATAAATAAATAATGGATAATTAATAATAAAAATTAAAATAAAAAAACAACAATAACAACAACAATAATAATAATAATAATAATAATAATAATAATAAATAAACAATACATAATTATAAATTAAAAAATTAAATACATTTTAAAAAATATATAAAAAATTTAAAAGAGAATTAAAAACTTCCAATTCTTTTTCAATGGGGTTTTAAACCATCATTAAATGAAATACTACTAAAAACCCTTCTTGAATTAGTGATGGTTTTATAAAACCGCCACTAAATTTTAAAAAATAGAATTGGTTTTGAAAACCACCACTAAATAAGATTCTTATAAACACCGTTTTTATTGTAGTGTCCTTCTAGTGTACACACCACTATTTTTATCATAGACACTTCACCCTATATCTTTTTCCCTTTTCTACTATAGATTTTTCATAAATAAAAAATACAAGAACTTCTAACTTGTGTTTGAGGAATTATACTCAAAACACAACAATATATTCAGGCATAGTAAGTTCTACATTTTATTAGTTATAAAAGAAAATCAATTATAAAGGGGATAATTTTATCAACACTAAAAAAGTGTTGATAAAGGGAGTCTTTATAAGTGATAAAAAAGCGATGAAAAAGGATGGATTCATTCACCTATTTTTTTAACGTTAATAAAAATCCCCTTTATTAGTGTTTTTATTATCCTTTATCAAGGATTTTCTTAGTTCTAATAAACAAGGTCTTTATAAGCACAAAAAAAGTGATGATAGAGGTTGAATTTTTTCAGTGCTTTTATAATGTTTTTAATGAGAACCTTTATAAGTTCTTTTCATAGCCATTATTAGCACATTTTTTAGAACACTAATAAAGGCCCCCTTTACAAACGTTTTTTTTACACTGATAAAAGGTGACCTTCATAAAAAATATTTAAAATCACATATTAATATAAATATATATATTTTGACATATATAAATTACATTTTCCTAAATATGATTTATATAATATTAATTATGTATTTACAATTAATATATAATATATTTAGAGAAAATGGTTTAAATTTTTTTTGAATATTAATGTTCATTTTTAATTTTTAAAATATTATTATGTTATGGTTATTTTATAACAATTTACAGATAGAAAAAATTAATGAATAAATTAATATCATAAGATAAGTAGAAGCCATGAAATGAACATAAAAAAGCTATATCTTTTGATCCAGGTATTTGTATTTTCTCCAAGAGATATCGAATGAAATATATCAAACCGATATACATTATCAAGACTGAGGGGAACCCCCATTGGTGTATTTTCTCAGTTCAAAAAGGCCCATAAGGCCTTCAAAATTAAGTTAGTCTTTGGTATACCAAGATTTTTCAAAATTTAATAGATGTTTTTCTTTATTTTATTGGCTATTCATTACAATTTTCTATGGATACTTAAAGTTTTCCATATGATTAGATTTATATAGATATTAAGTTCTTCATATATTATCATTTTACAATTTTTATGGATAATTATGATTTAATATATACATATATATTGTGGATAAAATATGATTTTCAAATTACCATTATTGTTTTTGGTCGAGGTGAAGGGGCTCTTCGATTTTTTGTTTCTATTGTGGAAATAATCTAGCTTATGGGGTATATGAAATAATATTCTATGTTTTCCTCTATTGTGAAAGAGGGTTATCACATTGCACATTTTCTTAACACTTTGTTGGGTGGTCAGGATCCCTTTTTCTAGTTTGTTTCTTTTCTTACCAACCTTTGTATGGTTTATTTGGAAAGTATTTTAATATAATTCCTAAATTTCATTTATATATATTTAAATACATATGAAAAAAAATATTTTTATATAAATAGATATAAAATTTTAATTATTTAAATAAATATTTAAATATATATATATATATATAATATCTTTTTATATACATAAATAATATATAAAAATACTATTTATCAATTTTTTAATAAAATACAAATTTACTCAATTTTTTAACATATAAAAGAGTATTAATATGTATATACCTACAAAATGGTATATATGTGTGTGTGAGTAATGATGCTCATAAATTTTACATGAAATAAATTAAATTTAAATAATTAAATTTAATAATTTTTGATTGATTTTCCATATACAACTAGTTGGAAACATTATCTCCAACTACTAAGTATATATCTACTATCATGGAACATTTTAAACACTACCATCACCTTTTCCGCCACTTAGATTGTTCTAAGAATTCATAAATAATCATTGGATATCTTAATACTACAAAACTATATACTATCCATCGAAGGGGCTTGATACAGGAACTATGAAGGCTATATAATGATTATATTAGAAACCACCACTAAAACCACCATGGATAAATGATATGATATTGAAATAGATTGAACCCCATGTAGATATCCCATTGATGACGTGAATGCATGAACGAGGAGTAGATCAAATGAGAAATGAACAATCCCTTGATGTGTTTGCGATCATTTTGTAAATACATTAATCAAGAAGAAAGCACATGGGTTGAACTCAACACGTATTGAGGCATACTAATTCCATTAGTGGAAGAATAATTCAAAACATTCATGCATCACCATGTGGTCGATATTGGATTCCCATTCTTGATAAACACAATGAAATGTCTTGGTATGACATTTTTAATCCCCAAAAGATGAAAAAATTAGGTTGGGTAACCTCATACCTTTCACATGATAGCTAAGGTTTACAAGAACATTAAATCATAAGCTGGGACAACTCATTCCATGAACATGTGTTCTGAGGATACTGATGAGTAAAATGACACATGGGAAAGGGAATTTATGTAAAAAGTAGGATAAAGACAAATTAAATCATGATACAGCCATGGGTGAAGATAATGAATTTTTTAAATGTCTAATCCATGTTATATCTCTAATTTATAATTAAATGATTACTTAATAGAGATCTTTTCATGGAGTTAAATGGGTAATATTTGACCAAATTTAAATTAAAAGAATGAATAGGAATTTATGGAGGAGATTTTGTGATTCTAAGACTAGATCGTGGAGGGTTTCATACCTATAAATATAGTCGTTCCATATAGATAATGTTGGATCAATAACATCACTAAGAAATAATGATGTATATATTTTTTATTTTTTATTATAGTTTTTAGTTTTAATCCTTTCTCATCAAATCTCATATGCATATTGAACTATAGAATTCAACTATTATTTCTCTCTCTTATATTCTACATTATAATTTCATATTCCTTGGATTATGATTCATTAGACTAAGAAATATCCTAGAGAGAAATATGGTTTTGAACTCATCCCTTATACAAAAGAGGGTTTTAACAGTTCTAGAGTTAGCTTTATCAGTGCTAAAAATGTTTTGACTACCATAGAATGGTTAAAATCCCAAGGTTTCTATGAGTGATATAAAATAATTAATAACGTGGTTCAATATTATCACTAAAAAAATTATTAATAGGACCTCTTTTATCATCTCTTTAATAAGAAATAATACTTGATAACTTTTAATGTTTCATTTTTTTAGCATTGATAAATGATTCCTTTATCAGTGCATTTATTAGTGTTAATAAATGGGAATACTTTAGTTTGATGTTACAAAACACTGGATCCCCATAAACAAAGAATGTTGTAATTTCTTATAATAGTACACTACATCACCATAAATAACTTAAATTTTTAGAAAAAGTATATAAAAATATATGAAATAAATGAAGTAAAATTTCCAACACAAATACAAGAAAAAAACACATTTAAAGAGAAAAAGAATGTACCTATATAAAATAATTGTCCACCCTTACGTAAGAAAAATAATTCACTTATATATGAAATAAATTCTCATTCAAGTAATAATATAAATAAATAAAGTAAATAGAAATTGTTAACATTAAACTAAACTTTGAGTCATACCTGTAACATTGTGTATCAGATTACGTTGCAATTTCTTTTTTCCCATCACATGCCATTTCTTTTTCTTCTTGAATTATCTCTATGAAAATTAAATAAATAAGTATATGATACAAAAGGTAAGGAAATTAATTTTGTAATAGTATATAAAACGATGAGAAAACATTATACGCTTGTTTTCATGGTTTTGGCGATGTGATGCACGTTTTAAACTAAATGACACTTATATACTAAAAACACATACTTGGAGTCATACCAGTTACAATGTACATCGTATAGAGGTGAAGATAATTACAACTCATCCCAAATGACTTATGGATCATTTTTCTAATGTATCAAAACAATCTTAATGTTTTTCATCAGTTTTGAGTACTCCGCTTATGTTTTTTACGAAAATTTCAATTTAAAATAGAAACATTCAATTTGAGTCATATAGGTTTCATCATGTGTGGTTTCTATATGAGTCATATTCATAAATTTCCCAGATGATTTATGTATCATTTCAATAAATAATCAAGAAAATACAAGTGAGTTTTCTCAGTTTTCAGTGTGTGTTATTATTTGTATTAAAATGTTAATTTTAAAATGATAACAGATACTATGAGTCATACAAGGTGCATCATGTATCATATTGAGGTGAGGCTGATTACTACATATCAAAAATGAATTATGGATTATTTTTCTAAAGAAACGAAACAATAAAAATGTGTTTTCTTGGTTTTTAGAATGTTAGTGGTCTTTTATACTAAAATTAATGTCAATTCCTAATAAAAACACACAGAAGGAATCATACCATTCATGCCACACATTATATAGAGGTGCAGATGATTCATAAACATCCCAAATGGATTATGTATCATTTTAATAATTTATTAAAACAATATGAATGTGCTTCCTTGGTTCTCAGTACACCACTTTTTTCTTTTACAAAAATTTCATTTTAAACTGGAAACACACACTTTGATTCATACTAGTTTCATCATGTGTGGGTTTGACATGAATCAGATTTAAACACATCAAAAATTTATTATGAACATTTTCCCAAATTATCAAGACAATTCAAGTGAGTTTCCTCATTTTTATATGATTGAAACTTTTTGGTATTAAAATGATAATTTTATACTAATAAGAGACACTTTGTGCCATAATGGGAACATCGTGTATAATATTGAGTTGTGGCTGATTCATACACATCATAGGTGACTAAAGTATCATTTTCATACATTACCAAAATAATAAAAATGTTTTTTCATAGTTTTGAGCATGACAGTCGACTTATTTACTAAAATTAATGTAAATTATGAATAAAAAATTCAATTGGAGTCATATTGATCACACCATGATTCATATTGAGGTGTGGTTGATTCATACATGTCCTATATTACATATGAATCGCTTTCCAAAATTATTAAAAAAATAAAAATTCTTTTTCTTAGTTTTGAGCATTCCATATTTGGTTTTTAGTAAAATGTCATTTTAAAATTGAAACAATCACTTTTAGTAATACTTGATCTATCGTCTGTGGGTTTGACATGATATTTATTATTATATATCAAAAATTAATTATGAATCATTTTACTTTTATGGATTTAAGAAGAATTTGTAATATTATATCATGTATCTAATTGATGATTGAATATCCCAAGTAATTACACTTCTGACTAAATATAAACCAGTTTATTTTTATTTTATGAAATGTTCATGATTAGTTCAATTAAATATTGTATTTATTGATTTTTTAGTGATTTTGGATCAAGCTACAAGCTTCATTTTCAATGTTGTATTCATTTTCATTTTTGGTTCTTTAGGATTTCATTTGACATGGGTTTTCATTTTTAGAGATTTATTCATAAGGAGGTTTTTTTCATTTGATTTGATGTTTCCATTAACACCAACCCTCCTCTACGACCACACTCTCTCAATTCTGGTTGTCCTACAATAGTTCTCTCAAACACCTACTGGATTTGATGGTTGATTAAACACATATTTATTCAAACATTTAGGTTGTGCTACATACCTATTTGATGATGGGATTGGTGTTTCATGACTCTCAAGTGAATATTTTCTCCATAGTTAACACCTTTTATTTTCAATGTAGATAATTTATGGGAAACAAATTTCACCTCTTTTTTGTTCTTGTTCAGTTTGTTCTTGGTGATGGGTTTTTTCACACATTAATAATATTTTATATTAAATAATATTTTCTAATATAAATTGTATCTTATGATAATAAATTTGAAAAAATAATTTTTTTTTTGTTTTTTTCAAAAACAAAATTCCACCACATTAATTCCTATGTAAAACCACTTAAAGAAGTGATGAATTTTTTTTTGGAAAAATACACCGGAAACACTTCTATAATGGATGTTATCTTAATTGAAAAGTGTTTCTTGCTCTTTTAGACCCTTTTTATCAAAAACAATATTGGTATAATACTTATTCTACTCCATTATCCAATTATTTTATTGTTTTTAGTAAATCGCTTCATCTCCTCCTTGTCCTTGGTCTCTGCCTTAGTCTCCAACTCTGCCTCCTCCTACACCTCAGTCACTAACTCTGACTCCTCCTCCACGTCTGCCTCGGCCTCCACCTCCACCACCTCTTATTCCTCCACCTACACCTCCTTCATTTCCCAAAAATTTTATTGTTTAGAGGTCAGTGTTTCTAAATAAATTCATTTCATCCATTATACTTCTCCATGAAAAATATTTAAAAAATAATATATAATAATTATGACATTAATTTTTCACACCCCAACAATATATTTCAATGTTTATAACTCATACTAGATCTCAAACATCATAAGTAGTCCCCAAAATTTATTAACGACATACATTTTTCCAATATGTATCCTTACCACTCATCTCTAAAACATTTATTTATTCTTTTGAGTATTGAGGTTGTCAGTAATCTTGATAGTACTGAGAAAATTAAGAAAATAACATTATTATGAAATATATTTAATGAAATTGTAATTACCTTTGGAAATTAAAATTTGAGTAATGATGGTATTTTCATTCTTTATTGTCGATCTCATTAATGTGAAAACATAATATCGACAATCAATATCATTATTTCGCTTCAGACACTGCTTAAACATTTCCCAAAATAAATAAATTATTTTGAAATGTTATGATAGTTAAATATTCCTATATATACCCTATGTTTTTTTTTCATTTTTATTAATCCATAGGATTTGTCTCTTCATACAATTACTTCATGCCATGATTTAGCCTATATTTTGTGACAACCCTATCATAAAATTATTCTTGTTAAAACATAGACTAAAACATATATTTCAATGTTTATCTATAAAATGTTTATTGCAACATATTACAAAATCACAATACAAATCACGTGTGGTCAGTTGGATGGATATCCATTCATTGGATATAAAAAATTAATATTTGAGGTATCCAGATAGACTATAATCAACATACATTTCTTCGTAAAAAATAAAAACATATAAGTAATAAAAAATTACAAATATATTTTTTGTGATTAGAGAGTAAATTTTAGATCTCCATTGTAGGAATACAAAAATTCATTTTCTGATGTTTTTTATCAAACACCTCGAGTAACTCATCTTTTTCTATCTTAGTTTCATTATTTACTGTTGACACTCCTTTTCATCATAGAGCCCAAAAATTGACATAGGGAAGTACCTCAGGGAAAAATGTGAAGGAAGAACCTCAAAAAAAATTTCAAATGCATTAAGGCGTGCAAGTATGCCTGCGCGCTAGCCTTCAGTGTGCAAGTCACTTGCATGCCAGTCATGGGTGTGCAGTTCACTTGCGTGCACAATGTGGTTTTTCTCCCAAACTCATGTGGCCAATAAATTGCTCCTGTAGGACACCCATTTCAATGACAGATTTTCCAGAATTCAGATACAGAGCTCTGGTCACCCAAGTCTTTTCTTCAGGTCTTCTGAACACTTCTATGGTTATTATTTACCTAGAATGGAAGCTCTAATGAGGCAGAATAAGGTCTAAGTGTTTGAATTCATCAACACATGCACTCATATGTTCCCAACCCTTATTGTAAATGGCCATACTTGCGCGCCGCCTTATCCCTTCAACAGAACATGTGTTCCACCCTTCTGGAGGGCTCTAGGGATGATACTAAGGGCTTTAGTTCAATGTCGCCCAAGTATTACCCTACATGTTAATTGTCGCCCATGTGCACGCATGTCGCGCAAGTATACATGCACGACCAAGACTTTTGCACCCAACCCGAACTTGCATTCCTACCGATTTTTGAGTGCCCCTCCATCTTATCCACCTCTTTTCTTCAAATTCACCTTTACTCTTCAATATTTATCCTTTAATACATTATTCAAAGCCATTTATGGAATGGTTCCTTTGTTGTCTTTCTGAGAGGAATTCATTGGGACTCCATCTCAGGATTAATTCCCAATCATTATTTCATTTATCATTGGGCCTCCTTCTTAGGATTAATCCCCAAGTGATAGGTTACCATTAACTGGTCATTCTCCTTAAGTGTAATCCCCAACCTTAATTTCTTTTCATTTGGGCTTCCTTATCAGATGTAAAACCCAATCATAAGTTCCTTAATTCTGGAAATCCTTCTTAAGAGTAAGCCCCAACTGCCCTCTTCTTTGATTTGGGAATCCTCTTTAGGAATAATCCCCAATCATAAGTTCAAGTCTCCATTAATTATGGGCATCATCCTTAGTAGTACGCCCCAAGTCTTTTATTATGGGTGTCCTCCTTAAGAGTGATCCCCAAGCTCTAATTCTCCATAAAGCACAAATACCTTTATGGACCCTGTTAATGGGAATCCTCCTCAGGAGTAATCCCAATGTCCTCCCATAATCTGGGCATCCTCTTTAGGAGTAAGCCCCATGTTAGAGTATCCAAATCTCCATAAAGCACAAATACCATTATGGACCTTGTTCCGAGGCTTCTTTCAGGATGTAAGTCCTAGTCTTCATCTTCATGGGAAATCATACTGACATAATCCCCATATCATTCCTTGTGACCACATCTTTCATGGAACAATCATCAGGTTTACTGATACCTCTTATTTCTCACACTGAGCATAACTCACATGATCATATAGTGTAAATGTAACCATGACACATATTTATGGGCCATTAATCATACATAAGCCCCATAGTTCTTCTCCCGAACTACGTGGACATTGATCTCTACCTTAAATGTATAGTACGTAGGAAGCCTTCCTAAGGTTCAATCCCATCAACCATTAATTCTCATCCGTCCCATATGACATTAAACTATATCTTAATTCCGGAACTATGTGGGTTCTGATTCCTTCTTAACAAAGATACGTAGGTAGTCCATCTGCGGGTACAATCCCAACCTTGAAATAATCCATGTCCTTCTGAATGAAAATAAAATTCATGTTCCCCATCGAGTGGATTTAAAACCTGTATGGTCATCAATAACCAAGTTATTTCTATATAATATATTGAAGGATACCATTGTCTAAGAATCTCAAATACACATTGATGATTCTCCATCAAGGAAGAACCTCAAATACAAATAAAGGATTATCTAAATCTCATATATATCAATAATTGATTTATAAATATAAAGGAAAACTAGTTTTCATACATGGTGAATTAATAAGGATTCATGAAGATAACTTAAATCTATATGAGAGTCTCGGAGTAAGAAATAATTCCCCTAAAAAAGGTGTGATGAGCCTGACATCCCATCCTCTTGACCAATGAAAATTCATAAGCCTCATCAGTCCACAACTAATGAGAACCTACCTTTGGAATGTAGGTCCAAATGGATATAGTAACATTTGATATTTTTGGTACTACGAATAAACCTGTTAGAAATCAATTGGAATGTTTGAATCGTAAATAAGCATGTTCATCCCCATTTCTAGAGCGAAACAAAAATTGGTGAACTTTGCATGAATATTTAACCAAGTTAAAATGATGTTTTACTTATTTATTAGGCCCTTATTTAACTCAATGTGATGTCCAATAAATTAATCAATTGCATATATGCTCATGCAAAAGATGTAGTCTGGCTGAACATATCTTGATTATGTCTTCTATATCAAACAGAAACCCGTTTTTGAGATCTCATTGCAGAACGAAATGGATTTTTTAAAATTCAAACTTGTGAATGCCTCGACCGCTACTCATGTTGGATCCTCGTCCGCTCTGAGGAGGACATCACCCACTCAGCGTCTGCAATGATGGGTATCAAATTAATTGGTCAGGGAATACCTTCAACACGGTTCCATCCCGACTATGGAGGCTACTCGACAAACCCTCCAAGTGAACAACTCACACCGGTCGTTCGGAAAATGATGACATGTGATCAAGGAGCAGGTGGTGCCAACCACCATATTCAATCATTTCGGGTTGTTATCCCCAGAACACAACAACCAGTCCCTCCCATACTACAGGGAGGTTGATTAGGAGGTCACTTTGGGTCTCTATTCAAGGATTTTGGAGGCCTTCCTGAGGACTCCATCCAAAAATCGCCGCCAGACTCGTGCGGTAGTGCACCCTCAACATGATGAGGGTGTCATCTCCAAGAATTTGGTTCTTATTCTTTGAACCCGGGCAAGAAAGAAAAACCACCATAGGCAACAACTGGACAATAGGTAGCAGGTTCTTACCTCTTCCCCCTTCGGATAGGTCCACCAACCTAACTTGGTGGCAAGCGACGAGCAAGAACACAGACCCATCTGTTTTAATCATGTTGCCTAGAAAACTCATCTGTAAGTAACACATCAATCACACCATTCAATTTTGGTGGAGTTTTATACGTAGGATCATGCACCTGGTTATAAATTAGCATCCAGTCAACAGGATCTTCTGACTGTATCCAATGAAGATCTCCAATCTAATATGGTGGGAACTAGTAAGCAAGAACATACACCTGTTTACAATCACCAATTCCATTAGCAGTCTCGTCTGCCAGTATTGAAGGAATCCCGTCAACCATACTTGATGGAGGATACACAATATACACAAACACCTATCAATGTTTATCAATCCTACCAACAGTCTCGTTTGGTAGTACCCGGAGAAGTCAATCGGAAAGCTCCAATGAAAAATCTAAGGAAGACTCAACTCTATGCCCCTATGAATAAGTACTATCAATATTCGTTGACAGGAAAAGGAGTACAGGAGCAGGCACATAAAGCTACTCCAAACCCGGAATGGAAATATATTACTGTTCCGGTAGCTGAATTCACCAAGCATATTCTGACAATGGTGAAATAGTAGAAGAAAATACCTACTCATATCCTGGATGCTTGTCAGGATATTATATCAACTTTATCAGCATCACAGAGAAAGAATCATAAATCTAACCCTATCAGTGGAGTGACTCATCAATATGTCACTCTGGAGTAGATAGGCACCTCTATTTCAGTCCAGGATGGTCGTGGGGCATACTCTCCTATGTCATATGGACAATCAAGTCGGGTACATACACCCAATTCAAATGAGAACTGTCAGTCTAACCATACTTTATCTCTTGAGCAAGCACATACACCTGCCCACAATAACCACTTTCGTCAAAAAGTGGTTTCCAAAGTCAGTAAGAAGGTTTCTAAGAAAAATACTCATCCAGAGCAGTCGAGAAAATCAAGAGCCAATCTGCAATAAGGCGTTGCTCGATGCTGGAGTCCTTGAAGCCCTCAGACTATTGTTTGTTGCAAATCAAGATTTGACTCTCTCATTTCCCAATAGTGGGAACAATAATTCTGAATTTCTTCATCAGAAACATCCACATAATGTCTTGCTTCATAAAAATATGGTTGATCTTTAAGATTCATACTAAGATGAGTTCCATAATAACCCTCTGTGTTTCCAGAAGACCCAGAGGCAAGAGTTTTCATCTTTTGTTGTAACCCACCATGGTGGTCCTCCCCATGATGATTAATTTATCTGCGGAATTCCTCTCCACAGTAGTAATTCACATTTCCTGGAAAATTCATCGATGTACAATGCAGTAATGAGAATGCCCTCTTATCTTGAGGCACTTGAAAATGTGAATCCAGTCATGTCTGATGCCTTACCATTAGTATGTGAAATACTTTCTCAATCAGAAGATAGCCCAGGTTGTAGGTCATTATCCGAACCACCCATGGGTCATTCATCTTTTAATTTGACAAATGAAATTTATACCAATCTTGTTGAATCTAATGAAGAAACCAAGAATCACCTACTTTGGTCCAATCATGTAGAAGAATCTTCATGAAATGAAAAAGGGGAAGTACTGAATATGAGAAAACAACTGGAGAAAGGTGAAATACCAGTCATGTTTTGGCCTTTGGCTTTCTCTTAGTATGATATTCTAGAAGCATTGATAGAAGATTGTATTTATGATATTCGTCTCAACATATGGAAAAATCATTTTCATTTAAAGGAGAAAATATTATCTTATGATGAAAATGAAAATCATGTCAAGATAATAGAAGGGTTGCAATGCCAAATTGATTTGACATCTCTCTCAGTTTCCCGACATCCAACAGTTGAAATGAAGTAGAGAGCCCTTCAGGGCTCATGCCTTGGAATGTTAAAAATGTTGCACCAGTTAATTACCAGTTCCCCGTCTGGTATTCATATCAGGGGATGGGGTGTTCATGGAGAATTTCATTTCACAGTACTCTCTAGTCAACATAGCCTGCCAAATGTGGCCTCTTGCAATGTTATTTCCCATGGAAGCTCAAATACAACTAGTTCTTTTTGTAATCAAATGATTTCTCAAGAACATACCTCAACTAGTTCTTCCCAATGTAAGGCATTCAAGGAACAAGTTTTTGAATTACTCTTGCATCATGAAAAAGAGAATATTTAACAGGCTTCTCAATTAGAGCATGCACATCACCATGTGATAGAAGTGTTAGAAATAATCCAAAGGTCATTTGAGACAGGTGGTTTGAGTTGATATAGGTTGATACATCCTGCTAATTTTCGGTCTAATCTCTACAAAATCTAGAGGGATTTTAAGAAAGTTTCAGATGTAACAGCTCAAGAGACATCTTAGTTTACCTGACAGTGGACTATTTTAATCCAACCCTTTGGATCAACTGATAGGATTTGAGGAGTTGAGCAAGAAATATAGGAACAACCCCAGTCCACCGGACATGGGAATTTTTCAAATTCTCAATCTCTTACTCAGTAATGATCAGACTTCTATCGATTAGGGAAGAATCCACAAGATGAACTCAGATTAGAATTATCATGAAATTACCTCCAAATTACAGTTAATAAAGATGTTCATGAGGGGTCATCCAAAAAAATACAATGTATCATCAAGGACATGGAAGAAGATTGTATCACAAAAATGCTGATACAAGGGATGCAATGTGTTATGCATCGATAAATGTCATCAATGTTATTGTCACTGATCCCTGAAAACATGATGTTCACTCAGAAGGATTAGATGAAGAATTTCCTGTTCAAGAGGTCGTACACACAAAAATCAATGAATAAGGTGTGTGTACCAGAATCCAAAGGCCTTCCCAGAGGCAAGATATTCCTTCGGGTAATGCCCTTCCATACTTAAAAAAGGAACATACCAAGGAAAAGGTTAAAAGTCAGGTTACACCCCACCCTACTTCTAGAGAAGGCCAATCACTCTCATTAGAGGAAAGGTTCGCACAGCAGGAAGAAGAAATGATGGAGTTAAGGAGGTTAAATGCAGAACTACTTCAAGGTAGTCTTCCTCCAAAGCATGATGGAGTTAGTCAGTCAAGGGAATTTGTTGTAGCTGCTAGGATGGATCAAGAATATCCTACTTTATAAGTAAACCCTCATAGGTCTAATCCTATGGGTCATGCTCGACAGCAACTGGTAATACTACCATCAGTGGTAGTATTGGTCACCACCCCCGTCCAAACTCCAGTTATTGCACCTGCTCAAGTCCAATCTCAAACAGATGATTCTAAAAAATTAATGACTACCATTGAGTCATTAACAGCTCAGTTAGAAGCTATGGAAGGATGATGTGCACCGGTTCAACTGGAAAAGAAAGCTTACCCTGAATGGGTTGATCAAATTTCTCCCCCATTAAATTTTGCGAATACCACATTCCCAATTTTTAATGGTTTGGGAGATCCATAAAAACACTTAAAACATTATGTTTCTCATTGTGATCCTATGATGGTAACTCCTCAACAACAAGAAGTAGTTAACCTATGGTGTTTTTTTCAGTCATTACAAGGGCCTACTTTTTTCTAGTATACAAGTTTACAATCTCAGTCAATTACTAGGTGGGAAGATCTATGTCAAAGGTTCCTTCATCAATTTAGTTCAACCTTAAAAAAGATGACAGTTTTTTATCTTACCAATTGTCTGAAAAAGAAAATTAAAGGGTTTTAGATTTCATTGATCATTGGAAGGGATTTACATATTCTTTAAGCTTAACACTCCCTCAAGAAGAATTATTTCCATTCTTTGTTGAAAATATACGTGATATATTACTCACACATTTGATCCCTGTGAAATATAGAGTAGGGTTTTGAGACTTTACTTCAATCGGTCAACATATCGAAGACTCTCTATGACAACCCTGATTTTATTAAAAATATAAACATGATTTATTACATAAACTGTTCACTTGATTCCACATGGAAGATCGAGAGGTCTAGTATCTTTGGGTCTTAGGATAATTACATAACAACTTAAAACATGAAATACAACATCTTTATTTAAAACTTCATTTACATGACCACTAAATTCCCCCGTACTTATTATTGCATGGGATAACCTGAGGACATGCATAAGAAAAGTGGTGATCTATAAATTTCAGTAAGGGAATAAACATGGAATAAATGAGGAGTATAATAAATGTTAATCAATAGGCATATCAATAGACCTTAATAGAAACATGAAAATAAAAGCATGATAAATCTTGATAATAATAACATGGAATTGTGGCAACAAAACTTAACATGGAATTAGCATGAGCCAAGGCTCATTGCACATGGTTCATGAGTAAATCCTCATTACACATGAAGAATGAGTAAACACTCGTTGCACCTGAATTAGCATGAGTCAACACCCATTGCACATTATGTATCATGATACTATACTTTACCCATTGCATTTGAGCACTATAAGGGCACACCCTTCTTAAACATTTCATGCATAAGTGTGCCACATGGATCATAAAATATGGATTCATAAAACATAATAATTTACTACATGATAAAGTAATTTGGAATTCATACATGAAACTTTATAATAAATATGTAAATGTACATAATGGTTAATACCCTTGATGAGTAAATGGTCATGATATTCACTACACAATGGCATTGTCTAAGAAAATCATTGCAATTTCGGCCGCGTAACGGCGTGACATAAGAATTCATAAAAATGGTTGATGAGAGAGAAAGGGGTGTCTATCCATATTTACATGACATGGACAGTATGGAGGGTCATATAGAAACATTTCCCAAAAAATATAATAGAATTTAGATTCATGATACAAAAGTATTGCATGAATGTATATGAGGAGAGAGAAGTCCCTTTCAGAATTTTGGCATAGTAACGATTGTACATGGGAGGCATTTAATGAGAGAGAAAGGGATCTCCCATAATTTAAACAATAATAGGGAAGTATGGGGGAGGTGAAAAACCATACCCCAACATTTATACTTGGAATTAAAAAGGAATAACAATATTAAGAAAATTTGACAAAAAAGTGAAAGGAAGAAAAACCCATACAAGGAAGTGTGCTTCCAAAGGCTTGAGAGAGGATTGAGAGATGCTTGAGAGAGGGTTATTGGTAGATTGGGGATCCATTGGAGGATTTTAGAGAGAGTAGAGTAGAGGTTGGATGATCTACAAAGGCTTTGAGTGAGGAGGAAGTGGGAGCATGGGTGGGTTTATATAGGAAAGTGAGTGAATTCTTTATTATTTTGGTTTGGGACCCCTTATATTAAACTAATCCATACCACAAATAAGCTCATTGTTTTTGGAAAACGAGAGAGGAAAAAAATATTTTATAAGGCCAAAGTCCTAAATTATTAAAATAATGGGGTTGATTATGTGGCGGTGAGTCATACTCCCATGTAAAATAATTTAAAAAGACAAGATGTTTCATAAGTCTTGAGGGGTCCATTAATGCTTTTTAAAATAAGTCAAACAAACCCAAAATCAAATTATATTAATAGTAAAACATATATTGGCCGATCATAATTCTTATAGTATTTTTTTAAATAACTATTGGGTCATTATTATGTCATAAAACAAATTAAATATTTAAACGTTATTTAATTTTTACCCAAAAATTTGACCGTCTCAGAAAATTATGAAAAATTCACCGTTGTACAATTTCGACGTCCTGATTCCATAAATAAAATTTATTTTATCTAAATAATTTTCTAAATATGTTAATTTTTACTTTTAAAATAAAAACCGACATTTATCAAAAATTCACGGGTTTTGACAAAAATGGCTTTCAAACCATAATAAAAATTACAATTGCATTCATAAAATTATAATATCATTTATATTTAATAGAAAATAATTTAATAATAATAATATTTTATTAAAATATTATTTAATTAAAAAATCCATTAATTTAATAAAATAGAATACTTAATTAAATAATAACTAAAAACACTATTTGTACTTTAAAAACTTTTTTACAATGTATCAATGATGAAAAAAAAGTATATTCATTATTATATACAAAAATAATGTACATGAACTTCATACTAGCGACTTGTTATGTAACCCATTAAAACAGCCACTTAAGTCCTAAGGGTAAAGTGTGCAATGATGACAAACTCTTGGGGTGGCTCGAATAACATCGCTCGAGTGGTAATCTCTATCATCTTCCACTTTTCTCGTATACGTTCCCGTTTTAGATTGACAAGATGAAGCTCAGCTTGGGCTTGGTAAAGAGCAAAGCCCAAGGATTCCACCTCTTTTCTGAGCTCCGAAAAATGGGCTCTGTATGGAAAAATTCTAATGGATGAGGCCATCACTTCTTTGGTCTGAGTAAATTGTGTTTGTTAAAGACATATATTTATACTAATCACTTGATCACTATTCAACTACTATAAAAGTAACGGTCCTAATTTTTAGCATAAAAAATAATAAGTTTACATGTTATATAAACATTTTAAATAAAGATACGTTTAATTAGATCAAGAGGGATTTCTATTAATGAAACTTTGGTTCATTACAAAATTCCCCCTTTAAAAAATTTCACAATCGAAATTTCCTTTTCCCACACAAAAACAGATGTGGGTAACTCAACTCCATCATTTCCTTTGATTCCCATGTTTCTTCTTCTAACTTGTTGTTTCTCCACAACACCTTGATGAGGGGCATTGTCTTATTTCGTAGATCTTTTTCTCTACGATCTAAGATCTTCACTGGTTGCACCTCATAAGAAATATTATCCTCAAACTGTACCACATCAGAAGAGAGTACATATGAATGGTCCGGTATGTACTTCCTTAAGATGGATACATGAAATACATCATGTACTTTGGCCATGGTAGGTGGAAGATCTAGTCGATAGGCCACAACCCCGACACGATCAATAATCTTGAAGGGGTCGATGTACCTTGGACTTAACGTACCTTTCTTCCCAAACCTCATTCCTTTCTTCCACAGAGTTATGCATAGTAAAACCATGTATCCAACTTCAAACTCAAGGTCTCATCAAAGGTTATCTTCATTACTCTTATGTCAACTCTAGGCTGTCTTGATTTACTGCTGAATGGTGTACACCTTCTCCACCATTTGTTTCGACCATTTCTGGTCCAAGAAGCTTATGTTCACTGACCTCACTGCAACATGTCGGTGTTCTAGACCTTTTACCATAAAGGACTTCATATGGTTCCATTTGGATGCTTGAGTGGAAGTTGTTCTGGTAGGAGAATTTAACCAGTGAAAAATGTTGATCCCATCATCCTTTAAAGTCCATTGAGCATGCTCTCAAGATGTCCTAAAGTGTTTGGATAGTCTGCTCTGATTGGAAATCAGTTTGAGGATGATAGACCATACTGATGCTCTGTTCATTATCCAGAGAATGTTGAAGACTCTTCCAAAACATAGAAGTGAATCTTGGATCTCGGTCAGAAACAATAGATAGTGGTCCTCCATGCAACCTTACCACTTCCCTGATATATATCTGTGCTAGTTTATCCAATGAGAAATCCTTTTGAATAGCAATGAAGTGTGCAGTCCTTGTATGACGATCCACAAAAACCCAGATTGCATTGTTGCCTTTGGATGTCCTCGAAAGTCCGGTGAAAAAGTACATGGTGATGTTCTGCCCTTTCCATTTTGGTATGGGCAATGGTTGCATCATACCATTAGAATTCTACCTCTCTGCCTTTAATTTTTGGCACACCAGGAACTTTGATTTACATACAATTATCTCCTTAATCATATTATCCCACCAACAATTTTTTCTGAGATCTCAATACATCATTGTGCTCCCAAGGTGAATAGAGGATTTTGAACTATGTGCGTCATCCAAAAGTTCCTTCTTCAGCACTGGACATGATGGAACACATAGCCTTTTCCCAAATTTCACAATTCCTTATTCATTAACATTAAACTCTAAGGATTTCCCTTTTTTGATAGATTCCACTTTTTCCTGAATTATTACATCATCCTTTTGAGCATCCTATATCCTTTCCAAAATAGACGGTTGAGAAATCATTTGTGAAAGGATTGATGATGTTTCCTTCTTTATGATTCCCTTTTCCATCTTCATCATATCTATGAATATTGGATCCTTTTCAATTCTCATCAGTGACAGAATCACAGGGTCCTTTCTACATAGGGCTTCTTCCACCTTGTTCGCTTTCCCAGGGTGGTAATGGATTGAACAGTCATAATCCTTGATGAGCTCTATCCATCTTCTCTATTTCATATTATGCTCTTTCTATGTGAATATATATTTAGGAATCTTGTGGTCAGTATATATCTCACATTTCTCTCAATAGAGATAATGTTGCCAAATTTTCAAGACAAAGATCACAGCCGCCAACTCCAGATCATGTGTTGGATAGTTTTTCTCATGGGTTTTCAACTGCCTTGATGCATATGATATCACTTTATCATTTTGACTCAGCACATATCCTAAGCACTTCTCTGAAGCATCACTGAATACCAAAAAAAGTTCCTCACTTGTGGGTAAAGTGAGCACGAGTGCAGTGATAAGCCTTATTTTCAACTCTTTTAAGATTTATTCGCATTCATCACTCAAAGAAAACATTACTCCCTTTCGAGTCATCTTGGTAAGAGGTTTGGACAATTGTGAGAAATATCTCACAAATCGTCGATAATATCCAGCTAACCCCAAGAAGATACGGATATCCGTTACTGATGTTGGCCTCAGCCATCCCTCAATTAGATCTATTTTGTATGGATCCATAGATATCCCATTCCTTGTGATGATATGGCCCAAGAATGAGAACTCCTTCAACTAGAAGTCACACTTGATGTACTTTTCATAGAGCTTCTCCTTGCACAAAGTATATAGTACAGTTCTTAAATTCTCCCCATGACCCTCCTTGGTTTTGGAGTATTTTAGAATATCATAAATAAAGACTAACACAAATTTGTCTAGGTAATCTTTAAAGACTCTATTCATCAATTGCATGAAGACTGTTGGATCATTAGTGAGTCTCAAAGGAATTAATATGAATTCATAGTGCCCGTATCTTGTGCAAAAATCAGTCTTGGGGATATATTCCTTATTCACCTTACTTAATAATATACTGACCGCAAGTCCACCCTGGAGAAGTATTGTGCTCCACACAGCTGATCGAACAAGTCATTAATTCGTGGGAGAGGATACTTGTTCTTTACTGTTTTTTTGAGCTGATGATAATCAATGAAAAGGCACATTGACCCATCCTACTTCTTGATGAAGAGAACTGGTGCACCCCATGGTATCGCACATGGGAGTATAAACCATTTATCTAGATTCTATTATAGTTGTTTCTTCAACTCTTCAAGTTCCGCGACAGCCATTCTATATGGAGTCTTGGATATTGGTAGAGACCCTGGAATAAGTTCAATTAAGAATTTAACATCGCTTCTAGGAGGAAAATCAGGTAATTCCTTGGGAAACACTTCAACGAATTCCCTTACAATAGGCATTTCTTCATGTATGGATTCTTACTTGGACTCAATCATCTGAGCGAGATAGGTGTGCTCATAGGGCATTAATATTCGTGCATGAGATGATGGAGCTAAAGGAGATTCACCTTACACATGTAAAGATTCGAGGGTCGATTCTCCATATGGAGATTGATTTCCCTCTCCCAGCTATTTTTGTTGACTCTATATAAGTAAATCCAATCCATGCCAAGAATTGAATCAAATTCCACCAGAGGGAGTATGACGAGGTTCACCAGGAAATTCAATCCACATATTATGACAGGGGAGGAGTTTTATTCATGGGATGCAATGATTTCCCCATTTTCCATACTCACCAACATCTTCACTTCAATGATTTGTGGTGGTGCTTGGATTGTTTTACTAAACTTTCGAGATATAAAAGAATGTGTAGAACCTAAATCAAAACGTACATTATCTATTCCTGAATGAATAACTAGATTACCTTCCACCACATCATTTTTGGGGTTCACTTTGGCAGAAGTGATGGCAAAAGATCCTCCATCATGCCGTGGAGGTTGTTGGTTGCCTCCTAAAACCCTTGGATTAGGGCACTGATTTGAAAAATTCCCTAGTTCTTTGAATTTGTAGAAATGAACAATGTGTTGAGGTTTGAATGGAGCGTTCCTCTCATATGTCACAGCCGCGGGTCTTTCTTTCCAACAGTTAATAGCTATGTTCCCTTCTCTTCCACACCTAAGGCATTTCCTCGTCCCCTTGAGGTAATTTCCATTGTAAATTGTTCTGAACTTTTGGCAAGTGGGGTGCTGGATCTTCTTAGCACTGTTGTATTTATCCATCGGACCGCCAGAATAGAATTCCACCTTATGCTTCTTTTCCCCATGATACCCCTATGATTCCCAGATCTCCATTTCAACATTGAGGTCACATCAGACAATTTCCTCATAGTTGTCGAAGTCACAAATTATTTCCACAGGCTAGGCTTTAGCCCACTAATGAAGTGCTCAAGCTTGCATTTGGGAGTAACGACAAATCCGGTGCGTATCGTGCAAGACATGTGATGTTTTACTCGTACACTCCAATAGATTCTTCTTCTTTTTTCTTGAGGGAATGAAGACCCTTTCCATCTTAATCCAGAGGGTGCACGAAAAATATTTATCGAAAAACATCTTCTAGAAATCCTTCCATTCCAAAACCTTCATCTCCTCCTCAGGATTTGTATTTTTGATCAATGTCCACCATTGACCCGCTTCACCATCCATACAATAATCATCTAGGAGAAAATTCTCTTTTTAGAACATTTAAGTATGGATAAGATCTTTTCAATAGTGTTGATCAATTGTTCAGTGATCGTGGGATCGGACGATCCATTAAAAGTAGGAGGCCTTTGTCTCATGAAGCTCTCGATAGTAACTTGTTCCTTCTTTTGGGGGTTTTGACGTTCCTCTTGACCCATGTTTCTATTCAAATTTTCAGTTACCTGAAAGAGAAGCATGACAATGTTCACGATTCCCACTCCATTGGATTGGGTATCTCATTAGTACAGTCATCACAGTAATCTTCAAATCGGTTGTTAACCCCAGTCCTCCTATTACCGACCATTTGCTAGAATGAAAGGAAAGTTAGGGGGTAACTCATAAATGTTAATCCAAAGACAAATGTTTATGACTTATAAATAAACTTTTATTTACTAAACGCATAATTCTATAGGCCTCATTCTAGGCTTTTCATGATCTATTTTCTAACATACATTCTTAGGGGAATTTTTTTAATTCCCTTAATAAGGGTTCATACTAAGCTTGTGAGTTTATCAAAACATATCCCTCGGGAGTGTCGTAACCAAGGGTGCAGCATGGCCTATTGTCGTGCACCAGTTCCTGTTCGAGTCTAGCTCAAAGAGGTGTTTTCGGGTTTTACCCCTAGGATACATCTGTGCCAGATCCGCCTATACCTGCTCATATCCAGACATGGATGTATTTGTTTGATAAACCACTTACTCAATACTTACAAAAACATAAGGATGTTTTTATTATACTTAGTCTTGTCTTTATGGATTAACTAGGGTTTTCTAATCCTAATCCCAAAAATAACTAAACCTATCCTCTGATGCCAACTATAACAACCCTGATTTTATTACAAACTTAAACATGATTTATAACATAAACTAATCACATGATAAAACATTGATGATCTAGAAACCTAGTTTCTTTGGGGATTAGGATCATTACATAACAATTTAGAACATGAAATACAACATCTTTATTGAAGACATCCTTTACATGACCACTACATTCCCTCGTACTTAGCATTGCAAGGGATAACCTAAGGACATGCATAAGAAAAGGGGTGATCTATAAAGACCGATAAGGGAATAAATATGGAATAAATGAGGACTACAATAAATGTTAGATAATAGGCATATCAATAGATCATAAGAGAAACATGAACATAAAGGCATGATAAATCATGATAATCATAACATGGAAATGTGGCAACAACACTTAACATGGAATTACAATGAGCCAAGGCTCATTGCACATGGAGCATGAGTAAATCCTCATTGCACGTGAAGCATGATTAAACCATCATTGCACTTGAATTATCATGAGTAAACACCCATTGGAATTGACATGTCATAATAATATACTTTACCCAATGCATTGGAGCGCTATAAGGGCACACCCTTCTTAAACATTTCATTCATAAGTGTGCCACATGGATCATTAAATATGGATTCATAAAACATAATCATTTATCCCACGATAAAGTAATGTGGAATTTATTCATGAAACTTTATATTCAATAAGTAAATGTGTATAATGTTGAATACCCTTTATGGAGAAATGGGCATGGTATTAACTACACCATGGCATTGGCTTGGAAAATTGGTGCAATTTCGGCAGCGTAACGGCGTGACATAAGAATTAATAAATATGGTTTATGAGAGAGAAAGGGGTGTATTATCATATTTACATGAAATGGATAGTACAGGGGGTCATATAGAAACATGTCCCAACAAAATTAAAAGAATTTAGATTCATGTTACAAAAGTATTGCTTGAATGTAAATGATAAGAGAGATGTCCATTTCGGAATTTCGGCATAGTAACGGGTGTACATGGGAGGCACTTAATGAGAGAGAAAGGGGTATCCCATCATTCAAACAATAATAGGGCAATATGTTGGAGGTCTGAAACCATACCCCAACATTTTTAAATGAAATTAAATGTGAATAACAATATTAATAAAATTGGACAAAAAAGTGAATGGAAGAAAAACCCTTAGTTGGATGTGTGCTTCAAAAGGATTGAGAGAGGCTTGAGAGAGGCTTATTTGGAGCTTGGGGAACCTTGGGAGGATTCTAGAGACAGTAGGGTATAGGTTGGATGAACTACAAAGTATTTGAGTGAGGAGGAAGTGGGAGCTTGGGTGGGATTATATAGGAATGGTGAGTGAATTCTTTATTGTTTAGCTTTGGTACCCCTTACATTAAACTAATCCAAACCGAAAATTAGCTCATTTTTTTTGGAAAAGGGGAGAGGAAAACAATATTTTATAATTTCAAATTCATAACTTCTTAAAATAATGGGGTTGATTACGTGGAGTTGAGTCACACTCCCATGGACAATAATTTAAAAAGACAACATGTTTAATAAGTCTTGAGGGGTCCATTAATGCTTTTTAAAATAAGTCAAAAAAACCCAAAATCACATTATTTTAATGGTAAAACATATATTGGTCGAACATAAAGCTTATAGTATTTTATTACATCATTATTTGGTCATTATGATTTCATAAAACACATTATATATTTTAACAATATTTTATTTTTACCCAAAAATTTGACTGTCTCAGAAAATTATAAAATATTCAATGTCAAATAATTTCGACATCCTGATTCCAGAACTAATATTAATTTTATCTAAATAATTTTCTAAATATGTTAATTTTCACTTTTAAAATAAAAAATGACATTTATCGAAAATTCACGGGTTTTGACAAAAATGGCTTTATAACCTGTATAAAAATTACAATTGCATTCATAATATTATAAGATCATTTATATTTAATAAAAATCAATTTAATAATAATAATAATATATTATTAAAATATTATTTAATTCAAAAATCCATTAATTTAATAAAATATAATTTTAAATTAATTAATAACTAAAAACACTATTTGTACTTTAAAAACTATTTAAAATGTATCAACGATGACAAGAAAGTGTAGTCATTATTATATAAAAAATAATGTACATGAACATTGTACTAGCGATTTGATAAATAATCCCTTAAAATAGCCGCATAAGACCTATGGTTAAGGTGTGCGATGGTGACAGACTCTTGGGATGTCTTGGATAACATCACTCATGTGGTAATCTCTTTCAACTTCTACTTTTCCTGTAGATGGTTCCGTTCGAGAATGACATGATGAAGCTCAGCTTGGGCTTGGTCCCGATCGAAGCCCAAGGATGCCACCTCTTTTCCAAGCTCCAACAAGTGGGCTTCATATGGAGAAATTCTACTAGATGGGTCCATTGCATCTTTTGTTTGAGTAAATTGGGTTTGTTAAAGCCTTAAATTTATACTAATCATGTGATCATTGTTCAATGGCTATAAAAGTAACGGTCATAATTCATAACAAAAAAATATTGAAGTTTAGAATTTATATAAACATTTAACATATAGATACATTTATTTAGATCAAGAGAGATTTACATTAATGAAACTTTGGGTCGTTACAATCTCTTACAAAGTCTATGTTTAAAACTCGTGTAATTCAATCAGTTCTTGGAAGGAGAATAGGGAAAGCAGAGACTACTACAGTTACACTTAAAAAATCACTTTTACCTTCTTCCACCTGAAAAACATCATCATATCGAAGAGATCCACCTCTTGAGCCTCAAAAACAATGGTCGCCTCGTCAAGATGATCAAAGAGATCAAAGAAAAAAATAGTTTGAAGATTTAAAGAACATATTTTATTCTTTCCAGAAAGAAAAAGTTCCAGGCTACTTCATCTCAGCTCCGGAACACAATCTGGTTCAGTTGCCAAGGCTCAAAAGGATAAACAAAGAAGTAGATGAAGACCGCCCCAACTATTCCCATTTCATCAAATGTTGGGGCATCCCATTCAGGAGTGTTTTGTATTCAAATACCTCCTGAAAAAATGGTGGACTCTAGACAGGTAAAACTGAATGGTTATTTAGCCCAGGCAGCATGTGTTACTACTATTGATCTAGATGAATAAGGCGAGTGACATGAATTCAAAAGTAAGAATGCGCAAAAATATGATTATTGGATGATCAGAAAAATGATCAACCAAACTCATTAAATGTTATGATAACAATTGAATCAACCAATCGTGTCTTATGCTATAAATGCCACAGCAAAAATCCCTTTATTAGAAGGAAAATATTCAAATAAGCGGTATAATATGAAGAAAGAATAGAAGTAAGAAGAAGATGAGTTCGTGTCAAAGCCTAAATTATCATTGACTCTGGTAGATTTTATGCCAGCTTCTTCAAATGCACGGGCACTGTCCCACCAAAAGGCACAAACTAAACTTGTCAATCAGGTAGAATCTTCATCATATGAAGAGTTTATCTTTGATTCCATTAACAAGGGTCACTTAATGGGTCTGTATGCCAACCACAATTTTGATCTTGATGAAACTGAGTTCCCTATATCAAACAGAGGAATTAAAGGAAGAGACAAAGGTATAGGATAAAGGGGAAGACATGGATATTACAGAAGCCACTATTTCAATCCTACCCCTTCTAGAACTGTATATGCAACAGAAACTCGTGGAAAAGCCCTTCAGCGGGCTCAACAAGAACAAGAAAGTTCATCCACACACGGTAGATTCAGTCTTGGAATAGTTATTTTGGAGGATCGGTTAGAGGTTACACCTTCTTCCTCTCAGAAAATACATACACCTATTCAGTCTAATCTGCCAAAGCCATGAGTATTTACAACTCCTACCCCGATACGAGATGCATCTACTTCCAAAGAATCAACTGCTAAGGCACCTACAAAACAACAATTTCATGTTGGTAAATGCAGACCTTTGGATCAAAAGTATGATGTCTTGAAGCATTTGGCCCATGTACCGGACAATTTATAAATTATATAAGCCTTAAATCTTTCAAAAGATCTTCAGGAATTGCTTATTGAGGATTTTTCAAGCCCTCAAGAATTTGAAACATAAATTGTTGCGGCTGAGGTATACCATATAGAGAATGATCCTAGAGAATTCAATGCAGTGATATCTTTTAGAGATGAAGATGAAGATGATGTTGTACATGGACATATCATACATTTTTATTTATCTGTAATGTCAATGATATAGACATCCGACTATCTTTCATTGATAATGGCTCAGGAGTCAACCTCATCCCTATTCGTACAATTCTTTGATTGGGCCTCACCCAATCTGATTTATCTCCTTCTAATTTGATGATGCAAGGATATGATACAAATTAACAAGAACCTATGGAAATGATTACACCCAGGACTCAGTTTTGAGACCTTGTGTCCAATTCAGATTTCATGGTTGTTCTTCATGACACAACATTCAACATTTTTCTTAGAAGGCCTTGGCTACATCAACATGTGTTCATACCTTCATCATACCATCAATGTATCTAATATTGTTTCAATGGACAAATTGGGACATTGTATGGTGATAAAGCCTCATTCAAAACTTGTGAATCTCAATACATTAAGGCGGGATTCGATCACATGGAGAGAAATGAGAAATCCATGACAAAGGAGGTTACCAAAATTAATGCCATATATGGTTTGGAAAAGATTCCAGTAAACCCATTCACACATGTGAGTACAGATTATGTTTTTCCTGTCATTCAAATTGACGGTATAGACCCAAATCCAAAAACTCTCATGGAAACTTCCATAATGTCAATTACGGAAATTGAGCCAGACAGCATGGGAGAAATTGTTGATTCGCCAAGTAGTGATGAAAGCTTAAATAGAGATATCTTTATTTCATCCGCTGAAATACATCAATTCTATACTTCATCAACCAGTCCAGAAGAAGTTATATCAATGTCCAAAGTGAAGAGTGATGTCGATTATCATTCCATAATCTCCTCTTTATTACCCAAGGAAGACCCTTCATCATCAATAAGGCCAGAAATGGTTGTCTCTTCTTCAAAATGTTCAAATTTTAACTTCTCCCCTGGTCATGGAAATTCTACTTTTTCATCTACTATGCATGTAGAAACAGAAGAAGTAACACATATTGATGAAGAAGAGGAAGATATCAGAGATGCTCCTCCAACAGTTGAAGAGGGTATCTCTACCACTGTGGATGAAATCAAAGAAATAAATATGGGTACAAAAGAAGATCTACATACCACTTTAACTAGTGTGGCCATGACTGTTAAAGAACAAGAAATGTATATTTCATTTCTAAATTAAAATCGAGATGTATTTTCATGGAATTATATAGATATTCCAGGGCTTGATCCTGATGTTGCTACTCATCATTTTGGATTTCCTGAAGAACATCGAGGATTCAAGAAAGCCGCAAGAAGAACACACCCAACTTATGCCTCCAAAATTGAAGCTGAAGTGGATAATCTTATCAAGGACAACTTTTTTAGAGAAGTTTCATATCCCAAATGGTAGGATAATATTGTACTTGAGAAAATTAATAATGGAAAAATTAGAGATTGTATTTACTTTCAAGTTCTTAATCAGCATTGTCCCAAAGATGATTTTCCAGTTTTGATCGCAGAACTCTTAATTGATGAAACAGCCAGCTATGAATT
Source organism: Viscum album (assembly GCA_963277665.1). Classification (NCBI taxonomy): domain Eukaryota; kingdom Viridiplantae; phylum Streptophyta; class Magnoliopsida; order Santalales; family Viscaceae; genus Viscum; species Viscum album. The sequence continues at coordinate 404,842,643 of OY728128.1, read as the reverse complement.
TATTTCCTTCATGGATGGATACTCTGGCTATAATCAAATATGAATGGCCCCAATGGATGAGGAGTCTACATATTTCTTCTCCCCTCAAGGTGTGTTTTACTATCGGGTAATGCCCTTTGGCCTAAAAAATGCAGGTTCAACGTATCAACATTCCATTCACCATATCTTCAAACCCTTTTTAAGTAAATTTGTTGAATGTTATGTGGATGATTTGGTGGTTAAATCCAGACAATGATCTGATCACTTGGCCGATCTGGAAATCATATTCGACAAACTTTGACAACAATATTTGATGATGAACCCATCGAAATGTGCTTTCAGGGTAACCTCAAGATAATTTCTCGGCTTTGTTGTACGCCATCGTGGTATCGAAGTTGATCTTGAGAAGAAAAAATCAATCCTTGGTATGTGACATCCTCGAAATTTGAATTAATTAAGATTAATTCAAGGACACTTGGCCTATATTTGGAATTTTATTGCCAATCTAGTAGGAAAGTCTTTACCCTTCACCAAATTAATGAATAAGGGAGTCACATACCAATGGAACAAAGATTTTCAATAGGCATTTGATATTCTCATTAAATATCTCTTGAGTCCACTAGTATTAATGCCACCTGATGAAGGAAGACCACTTATCCTCTATGCGATAGCTTTAGAGCGATCATTGGGTGCCTTCCTTACCCAAAAGAATGATGCTGGGAATGAAAACAGCCTTTACTACCTTAGTAGGACTATGCATGAGGCAGAAACTCAATATTCAAGAATTGAAAAGTGTTTCCGAGCATTAATCTTTGCAGTTCAGAAATTGAGACACCACCTGAATCATAATGGGGTCCAATTGGAATCTCACAATTACCCGCTTAAATTTATCCTTATTTGTCCAATGCTTAGAGGACGTCTATCAAGGTAGAACATTATTTTGTAGTAGTTTGATATCCAGTATGTGTATGAAAAGGCAATAAATGGCCATGCTATGGCTGGTTTTCTAGTTGAACACCCTTTAGTAGAAGATACATCATTAGATATTGAACATCCTGATGAGTAAGTCTTCTCTATTCAAGATGATCCTCAAACGTGTGAAATGTACTTTGATGGTGCTTCCTGAAGTCCAACAGGGAAGAAAATGGAAGGTCCTAAATTCAACAAAGTCGGGTTGGGAATTGTGATTATTTTCCCAGAAAAAGCAGTGCTACTTTATTCATTTTTATTGACGGAAGGCTGTACAAATAATGAAGCAGAATATCAAGATCTAATCACAGTCTTGGAATTTTCACTTCAGGCATAGGTGAATCACATGAGGGTAAAAGGTGATTTAGATTTGGTAATCAAACAAATAAATGGGGATTATTCCAATAGAAAACAAGAGTTAATCCCTTTTTATTATTACGTCAGAAATTTAATAGTGGAATCTCCTTTGGAACTGAAATTTTCTTATGTCTCGTGATAAAAAAATGCCCAAACTGATGCACTGGCTAATGTAGCCATAGCCCTAGAAGATCCAAACTGGGACGAAACAATCATCCGTCATTCCCACCGTCCTACAATTTCACCTTATGTAGAAATCATAACAGAGGAAATCAATGAAATTGGTCCCATTTCTGAACCATATCGTCATACTATATGATGGATAACACCTATCATGGAATACCATTAAAATGGAACACTCCCACCTGATAGCACCGTGAGAGAACAAGTCCGGAGACGTGTGGCCAATTTTACTCATTATGATAGCCCAGATCACCAAAAAACTCACTATAAGTGAGGTTTTGGGGGAATTATATTCAGATGTATTGATGGTGAAGAGACAATGGCTGTCATGAATGAAGTACATGAAATAGTTTGTGGTGCCCACTATTCTGGAAATAGACTATCTAATCAAATTCAAAGTCTTGGATACTTCTGGCCTTCAATGATACAAGATTGTGTTGATTTAACTAAGAAGTTTCATTCTTGCGAAGTATATACCAATTTCATTCATGAACCCCCATATTTGCTTCATACAGCTAAATAATCATATCCATTTGCCACATGGGGAATGGATGTAGTGGGACCTTATCCTCTATCTACATCCAAGCAGTTTAAGTATATTCTTACTACTAATGACTTCTTTTCCAAATGGGAAGAGGTAATACCTACCAAAGAAGATAGTTCTAAAGGCATTTTTATCTTCGTAAAGTCAAACATCATTACTAGATTTAGTGTTCCTCATACCATATTGACAGACAATGGAACCAACTTTTGTTCAGCCGAGATGATAATGTTGAATCAAGAATACAACATCAAATGCAACCACTCATCTCGGTATCATTCAGTGGCCAATGGCCAAATAGAGGCCTTCAATAAGACTCTTTCAATCATACTATAAAATATGGTGGATAAAGACAAAAAATCATGGCATGATAAACTTTTTCATGCTTTATGGGCTTATCAGACCACAACCCGCACTACTACACGGTCAACTCCATGCTCATTGGAATATGGAATAAAAAAATTATTGCCCATTGAGGTACAATTACCATCACTCAGAGTGTCCATTTGTGATCAGTCATCTATAGATAAAAAATCTCAAAAGCAATTGGATGAATGAGAACGATTAGATGAAAAAAGATTGTGCACACTACCCCACTTGGAAGACTATCAGAATGGAATAACACATGATTTCAACAAAAAAGTTCGTTTTCATTAATTCATTCAAGGAGAATTTGTATTCGTCCTCCTAATCAAATGATACCAAGAAAGAAACCTCCAAAGCTTGAGTAAAAGTGGGAAGGAGCTCACTCAATACATAAGGTCTACTCCGATGGAGCTTATTCTTTAATCTAAATGGATGGAGAACTCATCACGACTCCAACCAATGTCATATTCTTGAAGAAGTGTTTTCTGTAACACAAATAGTCCCTTTTAGTCCTCACTATAAGACTTTAAACTGCATTGTCCCTTTTAATCCTCACTGCAAGACTTTAAACTGCATAGTCCATTTTAGTACTCACTACAGGACTTTAAACTGCGTAGTCCCTTTTAGTCCTCACTATAAGACATTAAACTGCATAGTCCCTTTTAGTCCTCACTACATGACTTTAAACTGCATAGTCCCATTTTTTCCTTTCTTCATGACTCTAAACTACATAGTCCCTTTTTGTCCTTATTCCAGGACATTAAACTGCATAGCCCCACATTGTCCAACATGACATTAAATTTTTTGTCTGAACTACAAGACTTTAAACTGCAATGCACCCCATAGTCCTCACAGCAGGACTTTAAACTGAATAGTTCCTACTATCATCTAACATGACATTAACATGTGTCCCCTTCGTCCTACATGACGTTAAACAGTATGATCATCTTGCAAGAAATTAAAATGTAAAAAAGCCCCTTTTACATCCTACATGATTTTAAACTATATGTCCATCCTACATGATGTTAAACTGAAGAAAATAATCCTCAATTACGTCCTACATGATGTTAAACTGTTCAACAACCCATATGACGTTAAACTATAAAGGTCCCTAATTCATCCCACATGACGTTAAACTATAATTTGTTCTTACTAAATGACACTAAACTGTACAGCACCCCTCATTGTACATGATGTTAAACTGTACATCATTAGGTTTGTTACCACCTCTTGTTTCTCACACAGAGCATGACTCATGTGAGCTTAGAGTAAGCTTCAACCATAACATCCTCTCTAGGCCACTAACCATGCATATGTCCCAACACCATCTTCGAGTTGTTGTCCTCAAGTACACCCCGATCTCCATATTCATTCTTCAATTGAACTACATGGAATTTGATCCTTGCCTTCTAGGCTAGGTATGTAGGAAACCTCCTAAGGTTCAAGCCCAAAACAAATCTTTTCATGTCGGATCACCTCCGTCTCATATGATGTTGATCCGTGAAAATCCCATTACCAATATCTTTATATTGGCTCACCATCGTCCTTGCTATATGACATTAAACTATACAGTCCAGCATTATCCTCACTACATGACATTAAACAATATAGCAATATATCCTAGCTACATGAGGGTAAACTGTGCATCACCGGTCCATGCATATGACCTTAAACTATTTTCACTTTTGTCTTGTACGACAATAATCTACAACGTTCTATGACACCCTCACCTAAGAGGGAATCATTATTGACATTGATACTCAATCATGTTATATTCCAAAGACTACATTCATACATGGCAATTCCTGAACCATTAATATTGGGTCCAACCATCATTGCACTAAAGTCCCCTTTCACCCTTCACATGTAGGAACCAAATCTGTGTAGAGGGTATTTCACGAATTATGTGTGGCTTGATTCCCATCCTTATGGGATACATAGGAACGTTCGATCATCCCTCGAACCCATCCCCAAGTCTTTTGGTCATAACCCTAAATTCCACTTTCAGTCCCTTGGCTGAAAATTCCACCTCTGAGCACATGAATGTTGTATGAAAACCTTGTCCATTATTCACATCAGGTTTATAACAAATACACAATGTGTCTTCCTCATTATGGTCCAAACTCTATGACCATAAAATAATATCTCCAATTCTCTCATCCCACATGATGTTAAACTGTATTTCAAGAACTGTGTAAGGCTTGATTCTCATCCTAATGATATATGTAGTGAAGTCCAGTGTCTCATTTCAACACCCAGCCACAACATGATTATCGTCAGCATTAGTCTATGTATCTCCATCATGCATTGGACAATGCTCATTTTCATGTGTCATACTACTATCCTTAAATATTTAAAGATATCCATTACCCATTTTTCTGACTTTTGGTCTCAAATTGTCTGATAACCAGGAATTATTTTGCCTGACCATACAGCATGTGCTCTTAGGAGGCCTTGCATAAACAAGTCTACATAACGGACCTATCAGCGAAAAGATGCTATTATTTTCTAATGCAGCCAATGTCCTTAGGTGGCCCTGTATAATTCCAACCCCCTAATGGGTTCGCCAAATAGTGGTAACTTTATTCTTGGGGGGAAATCCTCTTTTGTCCTTATTGGTCATAACGAAAATGTGTAGGGATCTACAAAAACATCCATCCTCAACATATTTGTCCCATACTCTATTTTATTACCTGAAAGTATTCAAGACTATGGTTTATATTTCTCTTCCCTACGTTCGGGTCAAACCTACATAGGAGTGACATTTATCCAATTATTTGATAATATTGATTGGGAATATCCTCTCCATATTCAAGTACCTCTCTCCATATAGCAGACTCTGTTCGTTAGAAAAATTGAATCTCCATAAAATTACACTAGATTTAACAATAGAAAAGTAAATTTTGTGAGAGTTATTTTTTCCAGACTATGAAGCATATTCCCTTAGGCGTCCTTGCATAAAAAAGTCTACATAATAGACCTATTAGTCAAAATATGCTATAATTTTACTTTGCATCCAATGCCCTTAAGCGGCCCTGCATAATTCACCCCCCTAAAGGGTTTGTCAACTAGTGGTAACTTCATTCTTAGGAAATACTTTCTCTAATGCCTTTTAGAACTTTTCCCATTTCATTCCTCAAATTCAATATTTCTTAAGTCACAGATTACATTTTCCCCTTCCATACCTGAATGTGGTAATATGTTTCCAAAAAAAATATCAATGAATTGAGTCAAATTTTAATCGATTTGGTCAAAGATATTGGACCTCAAACATTAGTTTTTTTATGTCCAACGTGCATTACATTAAACTTCTCACAAAAGAAAAAGGATCTCCAAACAAAAGTAAAGTATCAGCTCACTAAATATATATTTTGTATGATTTAGGAAATATTGAGCGATAAAAGATGCAAAGTTTATAGGGTTGTTTGTATCACCCTAAAAAAATCAAACTATGCTTACTATGCCCATTGGAATAGGTAAAAATTTAATGCATGTAGCAAGAGAATGCATGAACAAATGATTGTATATGAAAGCATTTTTCATTGATTCACAAGAGTTAAAAGGACATCCATAGACTGGAGTCTCTTCTCTTTTTTTAATAATTACAAGAGGCGTTCAACATAACTCTTCATCCTCTTCACAGCTTCCCAAGCTTCATCAGCAGCCACCTAGAATTCATTCATTCAAATGGATACAATAAGAGATGTAGTGATACCAACTATTCTTGGAACAATTGTAAAAGAATGTTCCTGAGTGCAGTTTGAGAAAATTTTCTACTGATCAATTAGTGACTTGGTTTTTGTCCCAGAGACATAGAAGATGGATACATGGATTTGAGAATAGTGAATTGGAAGTAAAGAGCCATTTAGAGGGAGTACTCTTTTTAGATATAGTTCTAATGTCCTAATAGTCTTCTCTCCACCAACCGGCAGCATAAAACATATCTGCCCATGGGTTTTCCATTTTCATATATTCAAGGAAATGGCATGGAGGAAAAATTTGAAAGTTCACACCATTGTTGCTTCTCTTAATGCACAACATAACTGAAATAGAGGGGTAGCAATGTAGCTGCATCTCGGGAATATAGTTCTTTGCATCTTGAACATTGTCTCCTTGTAGATGTCCATGGCCATACAAAGGTAAGTAGACACTGTGCGGGAAATAGGCATGATATTTCATGAAGTACTTAGACAAATTTGAGAGAGTGTTGTCACAGATATCATAATAGTCATGGACAACGATGTTCATCATGTCATCTATTCTCTTGTTTTCCAACTCATAAGACGATCCAATTATTCTAGGAGCCATTGAATCTGCACAAAGATCTAATAATTAACTTTTAAGTAAGTTTTTTTCTCAAAAAAATTGTGATGAAATCAAAAAATGGCTAAGGAATTAAGGCGTGCAAGTATGGACGTGCAATTCATGCTACACAATTCATTTCCCACAAGTATGGCCACGCAATTATGGCCATGAAGTCAAAATATTACTGAGGAAGGGAAACACAATTTAGAATAAGCGATCGACTACGGACAACAGCACTTTCATGATAATAAAGCACTTGTGTGGTGAGAGTTCAGGTATGAAAAAGTTAGGAGAGTTTAGAAGGAATGAAGCCCATATTTATAGGAAATCCAAAAACTTTCATGCCACATCATGCATTACAGAACATGCACGCATCATACCTACACGCCACTAGACCTTGGTTTCTCCATTTCCTTAGAGTTAAACCCTTTTTCATTTTTCAGATCCAACTCTGAGGGGGGGACTTTTGTTGATGCTTTGTTCCATCACAGAGTCCAAAGATTGACTAAAGGAAGTACCTCAACCCAAAAAGAGGGAAGAACATCAAGATTTTTGCAAAATCATTAAGGCCCATAAGTATACATGTGCGCTAGCCTTGGACACGCATGTCACTTGTGCGCCAGAAATAAGGCTCACAGATCACTTGCCTGCCGAAAGGGTTTTTTCGCCCAAACCACAAGTGGCCGATAAATAGCCCCTGTGGGCCCCCATTTTGAGGATGGATTTTCTAGAATTCATATACAGAGCTCTGGTCGCCCAAGTCTTTTCTTCAGGTCCTCCGAACACTTCTATGGCAATTCTTTACCTAGAATGGAATCTATAATGAGGAAGAATAAAGACTAAGTGTTTCAATTCATCAACACGTGCATGCCTATGTTTCCAACCCTTAAAAGAAATGGACATACTTTTATGACGCCATATCCCTTCAACAGAACTTGCTCACCACCCTTCTAGAAGCCTCTATAGATGATACTAAGGGCTTTAGTTCAAAGTCTCCCAAGTATTACTCTACAGTATAATCGTTGCCCTAGTTCTCCCATATCGTGAAAGTATACTTGCACGACCAGGACTTGCGCGCCCAACCAGAACTTGCACCCCTGCCTCTTTTTGAGTTCCCCTCCTACCTATCCACCTCTATTCTTCAAATAAACCTTTCCTCCTCAAGATTTACCATTCAAAACCCTCTTCAAAGCTACTTATGGCATGTTTTCATTGTTGGATTCTTTATCTGAAAGGAGTTATGTGGAACATCTCGCAAAAAATTTTGATTTATCTAACTTTATATCACTATGGTTAGAGGTTCCCTTATTTAAACTTCATCCCTTAAGATGAGAGAATCTTTGATCTGGGCATCCTCCTCAGTAGAGATCCCCAATCAAAACTCCCTTAATTCTGGGAATCCCCCTTAGGAGTAAGCCCTAAGTAACCTATTCTTTTATCTAGGCATCCTTCTTAAGAGTAAGCCCAAATCATAAGTTCAAGTCTCCTTTAATTCTGGGCATCCTCCTTAGGAGTAAGCCCCATGTCCCTTTAATTTTGGGCATCCTACTTAAGATTAATCCTTATGCTCTATGTCTCCATAAATCAAAAAGATCTTTATGGACCTTGTTAAAGGGAATCTTCCTCAGGAGTAAGCCCCAATTCCTCCCCTAATCTAGGCATCCTCCTTAGGAGTATCCCAAAGTTAGAGTATCCAAATCTCCATAAATCACAAAAACCTTTATGGACCCTATTCCAATACTTCTTTCCTTAAGTAAGTCCTAGTCATCATATTCATGGGAAATCATACATAAATAATCCCCATATCATTCCTTATAACAACATCTTTCATGGCACAATTGTCAGGTTTACTAATACCTCTTGTTTCTCACTATGAGCATGACTCACATGAGCTTAGAGTTTAAAATTAACCATGACACATCTTTATGGGCCATTAATCATACATAAGTTCGACACTTCTTCTACCGAACTATGTGGACTTTGATCTCTACCTTAAAATTAAATTACGTAGGAATCCTTCCTAAGGTTCCATCCCATCACCCATTAATTCTCATCCATCCCAGATGACATTAAACTATATCTTAATTCCTGAACTACGTGGGTTTTTATTCTTTCTTAATAAGGATATATAGGTAGCCCATCTGTCGGTATGATCTCAACTTTGAAATAATCCATGTCCTTCTGAATGATAATAAACATGAAGTTCCCCACTGAGTGGCTTTAAAACTACTATGGTCATCATAATGACCAAGATATTTCTATGTAATGTATTATAGGATACCATGGACTAATAATTTCCGATACAAACGGATGATTCTCCATCGATGAAGAACCTCATATTAATATAAAGGATTCTCTAAATCCCATACATATCAATCATTGATTTCCAAATCTAATGGAAAACTCGTTTTCATGCTTTGTGATTTAATAATGATTCATGAACATAACATAAATCTATAAGAGGGTCCCGTAGTAGGCAATAATTTTTCTCAAAAATATGTGATGAGCCTGACCTCCCATCCTCTCGACCAATGAAAATTCTAAAGCTTCACTGGTCCACCACTAATGAGAACCTACCATTGGAATGTTGGTTCAAATGGATATAGAATCATTGGATGTTTCCAGTTCTATGAATAAACCTGTTAGAAACCGATTGGAATGTTTTGAACCTTAAACAAACAAGGTAATCCCCATATCTAGAGAGAAAAATTTACTAATATAATTATTTCTATATAAATGATACAATGATTAATGAGTCCAAATATTCTTCCCATGATTTCCCCTTTAAATAGTTTTAGTAAAAATTCCTATAGAACATATGAATAGTTATTAACATTAATAATAATATTAGCTCAATATTTTGATAAACTTATTATGAAAATGTACCTTATGTATGTATTCACAATTGAGTTTCCTACCCATTCATTCTTGAAAATATCATTTATAATATCGATACCAATTACGTCTATCATAGATGCTCCATATTTTTATTTTTCATATAAAATATATATAATATTTTAATAATTAAATTTGGTATCTACATGATGTTGTGATCATAATAAATGTTTCTCTGGAACAAGTGGGGAGAAGCTACTCTTGTAATGTCATTTTTTTTCTTGGTCGATTCAATATATTTTATGGATCTGACCTTCCATTTCATCACCACTTTACAGAATTAGTAATATCATACCTCAATTTAGACCTATTATCATAAATTGTAACATGTTTATTATATGAAAAAAATTTCTAAATACATACCTCATGTGTCTTTATAATATTATATGACCACTCTATGAAATGTCCAATAGCATCATTAACTATTGTAATATTTGGATCATTAAGTGGAAAAGAAAACCAAGTTGTCATATCCTGATCAAACTCAATCCCAACTCCCATATAATCTTTTCAAAATAACATATGGTGTATCTTGACACTCGTAATATTATAGATTATACCTATCACAATAAGGAAGTGTTTGAGTGTTGACAGATACGGATAACATATAAATATACCTATATAATTTTATTAATATAAAGTTATAAAAATTTGTTTGATTCAAATTTATGAAGATGAGTAATGAAAAAGTTAATTATCATGGGTAAGGTATGCAATTGGGGGGAATGACTATCCTTAATGTTAATTAGATCATTCAGTTCATGTGTAGATATTTGGTCCACCGCCTTTTCTCTTTGATCATTTTTCACACATTGGTCTACCAAACTAGACCAAACAATAATATCTTATTGTGAGTCTATTTGTGTCTAAAATCATCTCACCATATTATATGTATCATCATATGGTTATTTCATCATGAAATATGTTCAAGAAGAGACTCCAAGACCTAATCCTCTAACGTTACAATATTGTTATGACTTCTTGGAATCTACTGAATTTAGATTTTCATCTAGTATGGTTGATGTAAATTCTTCTGTATAAAACATATAAAAAAATATGAAAATTGGTATATATTTTTATGTAAAATTGTTAAAAATCATAAAAAATTAAAATTATGTCAACTATATACATGTTTCCCATACTGTTTTTGTATTTTCATCAACTTGTTTACCTTCCTTATTTACATGAGACTCCATCCATAGAGAATGATGTGGGATTGATGTGAAATCGTATTTTTATTCATAAATATGAATATAAACAGAGGAGCATATTTTGTTTCCGGTCACATAATTAAAAATTTATATTTTATTTAAAATATATAACAATTTATTCTCTATTGAAACATGTCCCATAATTACTTTGAAATAGGGGTACATTGGTTTTGATGCATGTTCTTTATATTCAGAACACTTTTTCTATTTTATAAATTAATATTTCTGAATAAATATTGATAAACTAAATAATTTAAAATAAAATATTATCTACTTCAATTCACCTAAAATTATTTCTGATTATAATGATTAATGAAAGTGGTCTATGTTTCCCACATTACAATGTGGGTGGGGCATTACATTCCCCTCAATATCGCAATAAATGTAACTTCATAAGATGAGTTCAGAAGCCTCTATTATACTTTTTAGCATCTATTAAGAAAAATTTATTATGAAAATATACAAAAATAAATGAACTATATAATGAATAATAAAAATTAAATCAAAATTTTATTATATAATTTTTTGGTAATATTGAGGAAGTATATTGTAACCTGACCGTTATATATTTCCAAAGTATTTTACTCATCACAAGTTAGACGTTTCACCATGAATCAAAATCAATCATTACATTCATCCTCATTATGAGGACAAGATAACTAATGAACATTGACTTATTGGGGTCAATAGGTTTGACGAATTGAATCCAATCAACCACAAATTTTATACGTTGACTTCTTTCCATGATATATATATATTTGGTTCATTGGGGTACAATTATATATAAACACACAAACACCATACACATAGGTCAGAAAGGTAGGACATACCTCCCACTAATGGGATATCCCACTCATAAAATTTTATCCATTCAGTACATAGATCATAGGCCAAGTGGGCTTAAAACCCATTACATGTAACATAGGCCCCTTGGGAATGAAATAACAATACATGGTTGCTGATCCCCTATAATCCTATAGTTTCATCATTAAAAATTCATAAATCCTCAGGATTGGTAACATCAACATGTGCTGAAGACATTGTATGCATGAGTACCCAAACATTTAAATTTTCTTGAATAACAACAATCTTAACATAAATAAAGGATTTGAGAAGGGTTTCATGCAAGTTTTATTACAAACATGAAGAAATTTTTAAATCCATCTTAATAATTTTTGTCAAATGATTTGCATGCATCCATTTTGAAAGAAATGAGTAATTTATTTTAAGAAATGAATTACTCTACTATGATATGTGTTATCCTCTGAATTTATACAATGGTGGAAGTTATAGAAAATGGTCTTCCCAATCAGCTTCTTCCCTCAAATAGTTATTATTTTACATTGTTTATTGAAAATCATCATCCATATCATCTGTACATTCACATGTGTTGTTTCAACTACCCTAACAATTATTCATCCCATTGAGGGTACTGGTTATCATTTTAGAGGACTACTACTCATAGTAGTTCAAACAATATAGAAAATATTGGGGATGAGTCTTAAGAGAAAATGAAATAATAAGTGTTCTGGAGATGAAATCGGTGAGGATGATAGTCGCATACATAAAAAAATTTCAATTTCAAAATATTAATTTAAAATTTAAAATCTCATCTCAAAATGATAAGAATACCCAGACAGTACCATGAGAACATCAACTCATCCCCACTCAGTTGCACCAACTCTAATATATGTTACATGTCCTTTTCCCCACCTTGTATTTCAAATATAGGATCCCTATATCCACTAAGGTTCATGTGTAGGGTGTGATTATAAAAATAAACAATTAAATATTAACAAGTCCACTAAAATATAAAACACATATATTTGAGTATATTTTCAAAGTAGTAACACTAAAAGTACACATCTAAGTCAATTAATTGTGTCCTATCCAAGACACCATGAAAAATAAATGTACTAGATTCATTTCATACCAATGAAATATATTAATCCCATAATAATATTATATAATTATTACTTTTTCACATTCAAAAAATTTCACTAATAAGAGGTTAACATTTGAATTATTGGGGAAAATTTTTTAATTATCTCCCACTAGAAATATCCACATCATAAGTACCATGAGATTCGACCATAGACCCCTAGAATCAAAGACTATCCCACGCGGATAACCATCACGTGTAATTATTTTATCCAAATCATGAAATGGGTATAACATATCCATTTTTTATAGGATGTGAATTTGAAATATGGGGATGTCATAACATAATTGGTTCACTTTAGAAAGAATAACACAATGGGTGCTATAATAAATTAGTTAAGCATTACTTTTTAAAATCTATAAAAAAGAACAATCAACAAAAAAAATGTCCCATCACAATCACTCTGTCCCTCAATGAATCACTAACATGTCTATAGTAACTCACAGTTTAACATACCATACCTACCCCTCATATAAATCCTAGGAATTATTATTTATAAAAAAATAATTTTATCCAATGTATACTCTAAACCCACTCTTATTCAAAAATAACCTAAATGAAATTTAAATTATGGCTTCTGTCATATTAATTTTCAAAAATAAATGAATAAACATTCAAAACCAAATTGAAATAATTTATAACTCCCGTAATCTATAAAATGGGTTGTTCCCTAATCTATTCATTTTTCTCAATCCCTGTTTTTTATCCCTAAACATATCCTAAATAAAATATTCTATTAGCCTTTATGGAATCCTTATTCACTACAATTGGAATATTTGGATAAAAAGAAAATTGAAGAAAATGTATTCAACATTCATTTCTTCCAAATATGCCAATTATAGTGAAAAATTCCTTAAAACATTATAAAAGTCAAAACAAAGCATTTTTTATTACAAAACCTCTTTTAACAGAAATAAAAGCCCGATAAAAAAGTTTAAACATGTCATTTAAATATATAGTAATTATTCAGAGATTGGTAAATATAATTATCATTACCTTCTATATTTTTTTTGTTTTATATTAACCTTATATATAATATGTTTTCTACTATATGTTAAATGTCTTGAGATCTTCTTGGAATATATGTTATTTTTTTAAAATTAAACCTTGCTATGTTTTGAAACTCTTACTAAGAAATTCTTATAACACCTATGATAAATGTTTATTTATTATATTTTTTATATTAATTACTGAAAAAATTATTTAAGGTCAAATTTGATGGATTTATTTTGTGTATGTTTTAGAGGAGATAAAAACATTTGTTAGTATTGGTGTTCTATGGAAGTAGTAAATGATTTGGATGAAGGGATGAAAAATTTTGAAGAATGGGTTGGGATTTTCGGAATTCAAAACTGTGGAAGTGGAATTGATATATATTAATAAATACAATATGAGAGGGAGTTATTTCATCATGGAACATTGTAACCATAATGATGGGAGTAAGTCTAGTTTGAAAGAGGGAGTCCAATCTATAAAGAAAATAAAGAAGGTAATCAAGAATATGGGGATGGGTTAAATAAAGGTAGTGAATGTAACACCTTGATATTTAATGAGATATATTATTTTTAATTTCATTGGTGTATTTTTTTGTATGGTACACCAATATTAGTTTTTTCTATACGAAACAACGTATTATCTTGTCATATATGTAACACTATATTTGGATTGTGTTACACATAATTTCATGTTATTTTGATAGAATTTATTCCACCCAGCACTAAGTATACATTTTGTTCAATGTATAAAAGAACTATGTTTGGATTGTGTTATATGTAACACCGTTGGAATCTATTACTACATGAAACACTGACTTGTCTTGCGTTACCCGCAAGGACAACCTTCCTCGATAGCTAGCATTGTATGCAATACCCAGTTTCACTAAATGACGAGATATTAGTAAATTATTATTATTATTATGGGATATAAAATAGCCTTTAGGAATAGTATTAACCGTGTTTTTTATTTTATATAACATTAACATTCATATTATATATTTATCATAACATTATATAATAAAAAATTCAAATTTTTTGGATAAAAGAAGTATTATTAAAAAAATGTAGTTTTGCCACCTTTGGTTGGTGCATAAATTTTAAATCTAGTTTTTAACACTTATATATTCTTTTTTTAAAAATAAAATTACTATTTGGAATCAGGAAAAGAAAATTTACTTTGGTTGATTTTTTTTATTTTTATTATAAAATTCTTATTTAAATGAATAGTGATAATTACTGCATTTTAATTCAAAACTGCCTTTTCATTTTATTTATTTATATACTTAAATTATATTTTTAATTGGTTTTAAAGTGTAATTGTATTATATTTTTATCATTTAATAAAATTTTTATCAATGTAAGTAATTTAATATTTAAATTTGACATAAACACATGTCAATCTTTTGATAGTATTGACTTTCTAAAAACCCTCTTTCGGGTTTTAACAATGGAAATAAATTTAAAATTTACTAGATAAACTTCTGCGTTTTAAATTTTGAAAAATTAATTCCATTTTTTGAATATGTGGGTCCAAAGTATGTTAACAGTTTAACTTTTTTTGTGAATATTATGAATAGTAAAAACGTTAATTTTTATTTACTATAGTTAAAGGTAAATCAGGTAAATTAGGGTGACAAACAATATGATAGAGAAAATAAAATTACCCTAACACCTAACAAAATTTAATTGGATGATTTATTATCGACCAATATTATCTAAGGGTCATAATTGGTTCATTTAATGGAATTTTTTATATGAAATTGATGTAATTATAATTAAAACAAAAGAAAGTGACAACATGACACTCTCTTATATATTATCAGTATAATAACTTTAATATAGTGATAATCTCCAGAAAACATAGAACATAAATAGTATCCAAAAATATAATGAAATTATAAACATCATGTGATTTGTTTTTAATTTTTAAAGACTAAATAATTACCATTAATGATGACACAATAGTGATGTAGAAACTATTTTATTTATAAAAACATCAAATATATGGAATTAAAATGTTAAAATAAATATCATATGAACTAATTTATTGGATACATGAATTATCTAGATTACTATGACATGTTATTATTTTATTAAATATTTTATTTTGAATTTATATTCTATTTTGATTTAATTTAATTTCAAATAAATGAATAGTGTCAAAATTGACACTAATTATATTTTTAAAAAATATAATAGTATTAAATTATTTTAAAATCAAAAAAATATTCAAAAAATTCAAAGTGGAAATTTTATGGTCTGAAATTTTCATAAATTATCCAATTATGGACAATTGAAATCACATAAGTAAATATTTATTAACATTTAATATTGATAATATTTTTACCATAAATAAAATTAAATAGATTAAATAAGGATAAATCAAAATTTTAAGGGTTAAAATAAAATCAAAACATGTCTAAATTTTATTTTTTCAAACTATTTAAACCCATACTCATATTATCTTATAAATAAATTAATTTTGTACCATTATAAACTGAAAATAAATTTATAATAAATTAATATTTCAGAACTTTCATAAAGTGCCCCTCATCCATCTTACAAAATGCAACCACCTCTACCCACCTATACGCACCTTTAATCCCCATTTTATTATCCATAATCTTCTCAAATAATCTCCCAACATCCCTACCTTCCTCATAGAGTCCATACATTGGAACGAAATCCATCTTAGGGAGATCTTTTGTGAAACTCATAAGGAGATACTCGAAAAATAGGTAATTGTTTTATCACCTCTTTCAAAATCCTTTTCTTCTTCTACTTCTACATATTCTATTGTTCTAATAATAACGTAATAAATAAACTATCTTATATATGATTATATGTTATTATAAATATGGGACAATCTTATACCTATTTTTATGTATCCTACGAATAAAAATATCACCATTTGTGCATATGTACGTCTTACTGTCGCCACACTGTGGTGTAATTTTTTATTCAACAATTATTAATTTTAATGGTTATAATGATGATTATAATGAATATAAATACTGAATATAACATGATAATTATTATTTATAATTAATATACCATCCAATTTCATACCATTTAACCTTCAATTGATTGATATCGTTGCTCGTGTCTGCGTATGACCTATAGTCTCTATTATGCAATGAGATTCATTCTACACATTAACCATTCAAGAATGATTATAAAATATATATAATAAATAAGTATGAAATATATGACATTATAATGATATTATAATTATGTATTTATATATGTCATTTACTTGCTTCCATTCAATTTAATAAGGAAATGAAAATGACGTTCAAGCGTACGTACGACATACCATCTACATTAATGGTGTATTCCATTTCATTTGCCTATCTATAATATATTTTTATATATAAATATATATATATATATATATAATTTTTCACATTATTTAATTATTTAATTCATGATCTAAGTAATAAGATCAATAATAACACGCCAAAACACGTACGATAAATAAAACGATTATTACCCAAAACATTACTTCAGCATTGAATTGATAAATAAATGGGTAATAAGTGAATAATATATGATATCATAAATATTATTATAGTTCTATTACTTGTTAATAATATGTTTAAAGCCATTATACAGATGTTTCAGATACATACGAAACATATCAGACCTAATCTAAAGAATAATTTTGAAATCTCATTTTTTATCCTAGATTGTTTGTACATAACTAATAATTGGGGAATATTTATCATCAAAATCCATGTTTCCTAATTATGTAATATTATTTCTATTATTATACCATTTTTTAAAGTTAATTTGTTCTCTGTGGGGAATTTTTATAAATTTTAATAATGGAATCTTTTGTTGTTATTCAATTTCAGGTACTTTTTGACTTTGTTTGAAAAAGTACAAGGAGAATTTTTTTTAACTTATACTGAATGAAAGGATTTTTTCAGTTTCATGAAACCTTATTTTTGTGAATATTTATCTAAAAAATTAAAAATTTATTTTAAACTGAATTAATTTATTTAAAATTGCGTCGCACTTTTAGATAAGAAAACATTTTTGAAAAAGAGAGGATGTTTTCCTCAGGAATTATGTTCAAGTGTTTTATTAAAATTATTTTCCATATAAGATTACATAAGGATACATTTATATCACTATTATTACTATGATTATATAGTTTTAATGATGGAATTATATTTTATATGTATTGTGTTATGGTGGAATAATGTTTAAGAAAACCATTTTATTTCTTGGATTATTCTGTGATGAATGATTTGTGTTTTTGTGCAACATGTAAGATTGATTTCTATATGAGATGGGTGGTACCTATATATCCCTCAAATTAATTGGGTAAATATTTATATCTCACATGAGAGAAATGACGGGATTAGAATGTAAATCTGGTTTAGTAATATAGGGATGGAATGGAAAGTAAATCTGGTTCAATAATACATGGTAGAAACAACAAGTAAACCTGGCTTAATAATGGACTTTATCCACTATAACGGCCATGGAATAAATTACCTGGATACTATATAAATCATATTATGTGCTTATTTGTTGGCCAAATTTCCATATTTTATTCCAATTATATTTTATTATGGGTAATGTTCCTTTATGATCTATTCCTTACGTACTACCAAGATTTATATCATGACTCCATATTTTGATATTTAAACATTACGTTCATGTTTCTACATTCTAATGTTTATAGTTTTTTTTGTTATCCATTTTTACCCTTAATATGAAATTTTTCTCACCGTTTATATTTTTTCTTTTCCCCAAATTATAATGAGTGGTTTTAGGTAGGAAAACAAAAGGGGAAGATCTTTATTGGAGATGTTGAGGAACTTTCACCATGTTAGAATATTATGTCCCAAGTTTCAAAAGGCACATAAATAATATGGTGTTTGGGAATCTATTTTTGTAATATATTCGGTGTTCTGAAAAATAAATTTAATTTCCATTTATGTCAAGCTTGGGTTGCTATTGTTGGTATCAAAGTGAAGGTTTAGTCAATGTTTGGAAACTAGGATGCAAAATCCATAGTGAGATCCCTAGAGATATTTCTAATGAATGTATAGGGATTTCCATAAGGTTAAGTGTAAATTAAGGTTATAGTCATAGAATTACGGTAATGATCAAAAATAACCTAGGATTAATCCTTATATTTTATAGATTTAAAATACCCCCCCTTGATAATGTTGTTTTCCTAGTATTATTTTTACCTCCCACGCTATTATTTTTGGGTTACAGACAATGTATAGAACCTGAAGTAACCAAGGTAATGATCAATGAATAGGGAAGTGAAATGATTGTACTCTTGAGAAACCAAATGTTATGGGAGATGTAATTAAAAATATTATTTCTATAATTACATAAGTTATGAATCATTCTGGACTTCAACATGAGCAGATAAGGGAAAAAAAATTTGACTCCTTCATGAGGCAACACCCACCTTCTTTTAGTGGGTATTCTGATACACATATTTCTAATCAATGAATTAGTACCATTGAAAATACATTTTCCATCCATTTAATTTTGTAACACGAAAAATTCAATTTTTCCATTCATCATTTAGAAGGTGAAGAATACCATTGGTGGACTGTAATCAAGATTACAAGGAAGTAAGATAAAATTGAATCCATATAATGGGATGAGTTTAAGAACATATTTTTCAATATTTACTTCTCTCATGTTCTTTGAAAAAATATAGAAAATTAGTTCCTTGAGCTTTAGAAAAACTATGATTAATCCATTAGTATATACGAGGAATATTTTACATGAATTTAAATGTATGCTTTTGGTTTATCATCCAACCCGAAAACAAAGTTGATGAATTCTTCAGTGGATTAAAACCAAGTCTTATAAGGGAATTATAAATATGTTAATTTATTAGACATGAATATATTTTGAGTTGTGATATCAAGGTAGAAAATAAAATTGGTTTTACATATAAATCTCATGGTTTTGATAAGAAAAAAAAGATGGAGTTTGAGAGAAAATCTAAAAACATTGGTGACATGAAGATGAATGTTTTCTTATGCTCAATGTGTGGAAATAATCATGGGGGAGATTTTATTAACGGGACTATAAAATGTTTTATTTGCTGAAAATAAGTTCATAGAGAAGTTGAGTTCTGAAGTAATGGGAAAAGGTTTCTAATGATGTGAATAGAGCAAAGACTACAGAGAACACACCACACACACTTCAATGCCCTCACCCAAGGGTTATGGATGATTATCGACATCAAAAACCTCTTAAGGCCAAATAAAAAGGAAAATAACATGCGGTCACTATTATCGATGATGAGTATGACAATGAAGTGGCGGAATGGTTAAGTGATCATGGGAATCCAAAATAGTGTTGTAGAATCTCTTTTTTCGTATTATTGAATATCAGAATATCTATGTAACTATCCCTTGTGGTTTTCCATATGTATATGGTACTGGTAACCATGAAAGGTGATGTAAATGTTTTTGGAACGCACATGATATGCACATAATTCAGGGATAAGAAGATAATGAGATGTTTGATAGTATTAATGACCTCATGATTGATATAAGGACAATGTAATATCATAGATTGAGTATATAGAATTTTTTGTATTTTTTGTGTATGGAAAGAGTTAGCTTTGACAGAAAACATGTTTTCACTAAGGCTCTACATTAATTCATGTTATTAGCATGTTTCAAGATAATAGATAATTATGGTATTACCATGTTTGGAATGTGACAACAAAGAACTACCTTATGAGATATGGGAGATAATTGTTATGTCGATTCAGTCCACCACTTTTTAAAGATTTATATTTTCAATTATTGGAAGGATTGCTATTTTATCCAATTATGGTTAGTATAATTTATATTCCCATTGAATTTTGTTAGATTAATGTATTGTCTCAATATAGGTGCACTTATACATATTTTATTACCTGTACTAACATTTTTGTTTAGACAGATGGAATGACCTATCATTTCTCGATAGCATGTGTTATACGCAATACCGAGTTTCACTAAACAATGATATAATATTAAAATATTATTATTTAATGGGATATAAATTAGCCTTTGTGAATATTAATAACCAAATGATAAATTTTATATAATATTAACATTCATATTATGTATTTTCTATACTAATATATATGAACACATTAAACATTTTTGATAAAAGAAGTCTTATTCAAAAAATACATCTTTTCAACCTTTTAATAGTTCACTAATTAGAAATACAGTTTTTTACACTTTAATATATTTTATTTTAGAAAATAAATATCTTATTTTTAATAAGGATATAAAAATTTACTTTTTTTGAATAGATGGATTTTTTTGATAAAATTCATATTTTAATTAATAGTGAAAATATAGCATTTTAATTCAAAATTTCCTTTTCATATAATTTATTTATAGAGTTAGATTATATTTTTAATTAGATTTAAATTTTAATTAGATTTTATTTTTATCATTTAATCAAATTTTTGTCATTTGAAGTAATTTCACATTTAAATTGAATAGAAACACATGTCAATATTTTGATAGTTTTTACTTATTAAAAAACCAATTTATGGTTTTAACTAGAGGAATTAATTTTAAATTAATTATTGAAACTTCTGTGTTTTTAATTTTGAAAAATGGATTCCATATTTAAAATCAGTTGGACCAAATTATGTTAATGTTTTACATTTTATCAAATGTTTTGAATAGTAACTACGATAATTTTTATTTACCCCAGTTAAAGATAAATCAGGTAAATTAGGGTAACAAATAATATGATAAAGATAATAAAATTTCCCAAACACCTTTCAAAATAAAATTTTATTATTTTATATTGACAAATATCACCTAAGGGTTTGAATTGATTCTTTTAAAAGATTTTTTTCCATGAAAGTGATGTAATTACAATTAAAACAAAAGAAATGGACAACATGTCACTCTCTTGGATCTTATGAGTATAATAATTTTAATATAGTGATAAATATTTTAAAATTTAGATACTAAATATTATCTAGAAATTTAATGAAATTATATACACCATGTGAATTTATTTATAATATTTAGAGACTAAATAATTACCAATAATGATGACACAATAGTGATTTAGAAACTATTTTATTGATAGAAATAACAAATAAATGGATTTAAAAATATTAAAATTAATATCATATGATCTAATTAATGTTCTCAAAAAATTCATAGGTTACTATGCCATTTTATGAGTGTGTTAAATATTTTGTTTCGAATTTATCTTCTCTGTGGATTTTATTTAATGTCAAATAAATGAATAGTGTCAAAATTGACGCTAATGATATTTTATAAAAATAATATATTATTAAATTATTTAAAAATCAAAAAAAATATTTAAAAACTACAAAGTGAAAAATATATGGTATAAATTTCATGAATTATACAATTATGTACAATTAACAATAAATAAGAAAATATTTATAACCATTTAATATTTAGAATATTATTACCACATATAAAATAAAATAGATTAAATAAGGATAAATCGAAATTAGAAGGTTTAAAATAAAATACATACATGTATTACTTTTATTTTTTTAGAATATTTGTACCCATACCCATATTATCATAAAAATAAATGATTTTTGGACCCTTATAAACCGAAAATTAATTTATAATAATGTAATTTTTCAAGACTTTCCAAAAGTGCCCTTCCCCCTCTTAAAGAAGGCCACCACCTCTACCCACATAGTCGCACCTTTAAAGCCCTTTGAATCGTCAAAAATATTCTAAAATAAGAACCCAACATCACTTCCATCCTCCTAGAGGATACCCATTGGGCATAAACCCATCCTAGGGAGATCTTTTGTGCAAATCAATAGGAGATACTCGAAAAAGATGTAATTGTTTCATCACCTCCTTCAAAATTCTTTTTTACTTATACTTCCTCTTATTATATTTTTCTCATAATTAAGTAAGGAATATATTATCTTATACATTATGAGATGTTATTATAATTATGTTACAACCATATACCTCATTTTTTCCATCCTACGAATAAGAGTATAACCATGTGTACGTACATACGTCTTACCGTCTCTATGCCATAGAGTAATTTTGTATTCAACAATACATAACTTGGATTGTTATAATGATGGGTATAATGGATTTAAATAAGAATAATAACATTATTATGATTCTTTATAATTAATATACCATCCAATTATATACCATTTATGAATCAAGTGAATTATATCATAATTCGTGCGTACGTACGGCCTAATGTCTCCACGACGTGATGAGATTAATTCCCCACATTAACATTTAAATAATGATTATAAAGTATATATAGTAAATAATAATGAAATAAATGACATAATAATTATAATATAACTATGTATATATATATATATATATATATATATATATATCATTTTCTTTCCTCCATTCAATTCAATAAGTGAACAGAAATAACGTTCATGTGTACGTATGACCTACCTACTCCATGAACGGTGTATTCCCTTTCATGTATCTATCTATTATATATATATTTAATTACCTAATATATATATATATATTATGTTTCAAATTAAAGAATTAAATCATGATATAACTAATAAGATCAATAATAACAAGTCAAAACATATACGTTAAATAAAACGATTATTACCCAAAACATTAATTTAGAATGGAATTAATAAATTAAAATGTAATAAGTGAATCATATATTTTATAACAAATATTATTATTGTTATATTACATGTTATGAATATGTTTAAACCAATTATATAGTAGTTTCAGATACATAAAAAGCATATCGGACCTAAGGTAAGGGATAATTTTGCAATCTCATTTTTTATCTGAGATTGTTCGTACATAACTAATTACTAGGGTATATTTATCATCCACATCCATGTGTACTAATTATGTAATATTTTTTCTATTATTATACCATTTTTAAAGTTAATTTTACCCTTTGGTGAATATTTATTAAATGTTATGAAAGGAATCTGTTGTCTTTATTTAATTTGAGGTACTTTTTGACTTTTGGTGCAAAATTATGAGGAGAATGTTTTTTTTACTTATATTTAATGAGTATATTTTTATCGATTAATGACACCTTATTTCAATGAATATTACTCTAAAAAATTTTAATTTTAATTTCAACTAAATTCATTTCTTTTTAAATTGCGTCGCATTTTGAGACATGAAAACATTTTTGAGAAAGAAAGGATATTTTCCACAAAAATTAAGTTCAACTGCTTTATCGAAATTATTTTCCATATTAGATGACAAAGGGTTATGTTTATATACCTATTATTAGTGATATTTTATATTTTTAATGATGGAACGATATTTTATATGGATTATTTTATGATGGAATGACGTTAAATAAACCCATTTTATTTCTCAGGTTATGTTGTGATGAATGATTTTTGTTTTTGTGGCACATGTGGGAATGATTTCATTATGATATTGGTGGGATGTATATCTACCACAAATACATTAGGTAAAGATTTATATCTCATGATATATACATTAATGGAATGGAAAGTAAATATGGTTTAATAATACATGTCTAAAATGGAGAGTAAATATGGTTTAATAATACATGGATGGAAGGGTATGTAAACTTGGTTCAGTAATGGACTTTGTCTACTGAGATGGTCTCGGAAGAAATGCATTGGATACTATGTAAATCATATTATGTGATTATTTTTTGTCCACAATTACATATTTTATGAAATTATATTTTATCATGGTTAATGTTCTTTTATGATTGATGCCTTACATACTACCAGGATTTATTTCAAGATTTATGATTTTGATATATAATCTTTATGTTCAGTTTTTTACATTTTTATGTTTATGGTTTGTTTTTTGTTCTCCATGTGTACCCTTATGGATAATTTGACCTCACCATTTTTATGTTTTCTTTTCACCGGGATATATAGAAAAGTTTTAGGTAGGAAAACAAAAGGGAAAGACATTTATGAGGGATGTTGAGGATCTTTCACCAAGTTAGAAGATTATGTCCCATGTTATTAAAGGCACTAAACTAATTTGGTCTTTGGGAATATATTTGTGAAATATATTATGTATTCCAAAAAAATAAATGTAATGTCCAGGTACATTATGATTTAGTCATTATAGTGAAGGTTGGTAATACTGGTTTATTGAAGTATTATGTCTTTGATCAAGACATTAATAATTTTTGTAAAGACCCGTAAAATTCAAGGGAAATTTTTTTCATAATTTTCTTTAGAATTTTACAAGAGCGCGGTTTCAGACGGCACCTGATTCCGAGGCCCGAAGTGCCCGGAATTAATTTCTGAAGTTTGGCTCGGGTACGTTCAGTGAACGAACGAGCGGGTATTCCTAACTTTTGATACGGTGCTCGGAATTGAAATCCGAGGGCACCGATGAACTCGCAGCGCCGATATTCGCTTAATGAGACCTTTTCGGAAGTTGCGTTTGTTGCGGGTTGAAAGTTAGTTTTTGGGTTTTTAGTTTAAGTTAAATAAAATTTGTGAGGAACAAATTTTATTTTTATCTAGTTAAGTCCTACCAAAGGGAGTTGGGAGTGGGATCCACATCCACTTAACCTCCCTTGGGAGGATTAAGTGAGGTGGGGTCCACACGAACCCCAACTCCTCAAATTCTCTCAAAACCTCCCCTTTAACTCTTTTCATTTAATGTTGTCAACTTGGGTTACTTAATTAATTAAGGGAGTTAAACCCTTTTTGAATTTCAAACCTTTGAAATTCTTGTGGTTAAGTTATGTAATAATATAAGTTAAAGCTTATATTATTCTAGGGGATTCTTTTACCACCGTGGGAGGATTTCTTGAGAGCTTTGGAAGCTTTTCTCTTTCTTCTTCAACCTTGACGAAGAACACGAAGAACGCCATTCTTCAACGAAGAACTTCTTCGCCGAAGAACACGGTCATTCCGCGACGCCATATCCGCGACGTGACGTTCTTCTTCCGCATCATCTTTTCTGCGACGAACGCCATCGACAACGACACTTCCTCCGACGTCAAAGGAATCGACACCGATATTCCACGACTCCGTCAACGTGCGACTATCGAGGTAGGGGTTCTTGAGTTTGTTGTTTCCTTTTTATTTGACTTTCCTCAAGACTTGACGTAGAACGCTCAAGTTCCGACGAAGAACGCCGCTCCGCTCTTCTTCGTCTTCGGTGTCAACGAGAGAGAACACCGCACCTTCCTCGGACAACCTTCGTCGGCGTACAAGGATTCGCCAACGACGTGCCTCATCGGACGTATCTCTTCGTCAACGGAATTGACGAACGACTACCGCGACGCCCGATCTCCGCGACGTCGACTTCCGCGGACATAGTCAAATCCTCGAACTTATACCCGAGGTAGGGGATGTTGATTTAATATTTAATTATCTCATTCTTGCTCGTGGTTCGTATGACTAACGTGAGAATGTTGTTTATTTAAAGTTGCGTTTTAATTTAACGTGAGGGGGCCGGACCGTACGAACACGGCCGAACCCCCTCCAACGTTCTTGTTTGTTCTTGCGGGTGGAAGCAAGTGGCGTGGTGCCGTCGCACCACGCGGTTGATCGTGCATTTATTTTACGCAACGCCGTCGCGCCGCATTGAAAGAAATTAAAGCGCGGCGGAGGGACGCGGTGCCGTCGCACCGCGCCGGACGACGAACGCCGCGGCCGGTTCCGGGCCGCGGCGGGACGAGGAGACCGCGGCCGGTTCCGGGCCGCGGCGGAAAGAGAAGACCGGCGGCCGGGCCGCCGGCGTCGGAAGCCGAAGAGGGGACCGGAAATTCCGGTCCCGTTGGAGAAAACCGGCCGGCCAGCTGGCCGGCCGGATGCCGTTAAACCGGGGAATTAATTCCCCGGTCAGCATGTAAAAACCCCCCTCTTAAAGAGGGGGGCGGTTCTTTGAAGGGAGGGGGCAACCGGCCCCCTCGGTTTCGTTTCCAGCAGGGCCCCCACGTGGGGGGGGGGGGGCGCTTCCTAAAGCAAAACGGCGCGGCATAGCCGCGCCGCCTCTTGGAAGGAGCGGGGGCTTAGCCCCCCGCGTGCGCAGCTCCCTCGCGGCGCCAGGCCGCCGCGGCCCGCCGCGCCGCCACGCCGCCCCGGGGGGGGGGGGGGGGGGGGTCGGGCCGGGTCGGCCGGACCCGGACCCCCCCGTTTCGAACCAGTTTTGGTTTTTGGCTCATATCTTGAGCCTCGGACCTCCGATCGACGAACCATTAGCGGCAACGCGATCCTTGGATCGAGACGGTCGTTTCTGTATATCGCACTCAAGGTTTCGGATTACTTTGAGTTCGGCCGGGTTGGTTCGTTCAGGAAACCAACCGGGCCTTCGGAGCGGAAACGCTCATATCTTGAGCCACGAACGTCCGATTGACGCGCCGTCAGTCGCGTTGTGTCCCTCTTAGTGAGACAGATCTTTTGGCATACTCCGCCCGAGGTTTGGACGCAGGTGGAGTACGGTCGGATTGGTTTTGCCTTAAAAACCAACCGGGCCCCGGAGACGAAAAAGCCAATAACTCACAGACCGGGCGTCCGATTGACGCGCCGTCTGTTTCGTTGACTTCCTCTTGATGAGACAGAACTTTTGACATACTCCGCCTGAGTTTTGGATACAGTCGGAGTATGGCCGGGTTGGATTGTAACCGAAATCCAACCGGGACCCTGGAACGGGAAAGCTGATTTCTTACAGACAGGACGTCCGCTTGACGAGCCGTCAGCAGCGTTGGTGGTTACGTTGAGTAACGGTCCCTTTGAGTATACCCTATGGGAGTTCGGGGTACAGTGGAGATACAGCCGGGATTGGTTCGCTCACGAAACCAACCGGGCCCCTGGGACGAATAGGCTAATAACTCACAGACCGGGCGTCCGATCGACGCGTCGTATGTTGCGTTGAGACCCCTGTGACGAGACGGACCTTTGAGACACTTCTTCGTGGGACTTTGAGATACTTGGAGTATCGACCTGTAGCTCGTGGAGCGGACCCTCCCAGTGACGAGCGTGCGAAGTACGGAGACCGTGTAGCTGGCTGAGACCTGACGACTGCTTGACCGACTCGACTTGGAGTGAGTCGACTAGCCCAGTGGACGGAGCACTACTTTCTGAGGTGCAGACCCATGGCGGACGGAGCACTACCTGTGTGATAGTGCCGACCCGCGGTGCTCGTCCGGAGAGTACCTCAGCAGGCTACTAGGTGGTGTGCACTACGGTGTTTGGGTGACATACCTCGGCGGGAAGCACTACTGTGTTTGGGTGGCTGGCCCGCAGTACTCGACAGGAGGAGTACTTCAGCAGTCTTAGGTTAGTGAGCAGTACCTCGGAGTCGTGACAGGACCACTGTACACTCTAGAGACGGAGCTCTTCAGCAGTTACGGTTTCGATAATGAAAATCCTGGTTTGAGCTGAGACTTTTGACCTTGTGTTTACCTCATGTTTGAGAATGGTCACTTGCTAACTTTGGTATATGTATGGGCATATACCCGGGTAGTGGTTATCCGTCGTTTTCACAATCCTTGTGTTTCCTCATGATTGAGATGGGTTACTTGATAACTTAGGTATATGTATGGGCATATACCTAAGTAGAGTTTATCTGTTGAGATCTTCTTGTGTTTATCCTTGTTGGTTTTAGTGAGACCTTGAGGGTCTCGGGGTCCCTACTGAGTGTCGTTATACTCACCCCTGCACGGGCTATGCCCGCACCTCGTTGTGTTGGTTGCAGACGACGGACAGTGCTGACAGAAGCCGAAGGTTTGAGGACTGGACGGTACCTGGAGGTGGACTATACGACGAGGCGGTACCCAGAGGCAGACCACTGGGCGGGACATACTCGGAGCAGACGGCAGGACCCGAGGAGCAGAGGAGCTATCTGTACCCACCCTTCAGGTGGGATTTCCAGTGGTCAGCTCGGCGTAGCAGCTTTACTTTTCAGTTGCTGTTTTTCCTTTCGAGTTGTACTTTACAGTTGGGCTTGTATTTCCGGCCCCTTTTTACATTCCACACTTTTAGTTGTACTCTGTTTTTGCTTAGTGTTACTTTCCGCTTGCTTACTCTGTGGTGTTTGTTTACTTTACAAAGGCAATGCCTTCCCTTTTTACCGGGATTTACGCCTTGGTGCTAGTCGCCAGCCCCTGGCCTATAGAAGGCGGGCTTGGGGTAGTCACGGCACGGACCCCGAGGGCGGGTCGTGACAAATTGGTATCAGAGGTGGTCGGTTCTACCGCAGACTCTGATCTTTCTTTCTGTGAAGCAATAGTGTTAAGGGTACCGAGTGTGGTTTTCAGTTCAGGGAGTCCAGTGTTGGTGCGGGCGGCCGACGTATCCATACACCAGGACCCTGACAACTGATTTCCGACTTTGTGCATGAAAAGACTGATTGTGTGTGTGTTTTCAAAGGTTTTTCCCCTTAAAAAAAAGCTCAAACCAGGTCAGCTCACCAGGTATAATCGTTTGATCGTGTTACGTTGTTTCTTTCAGGATGTCTTTTCTCAGACGACCAGCTAGAGCCCGGAGGGATGAGCGTGCTGACAGTCTGTCGAGCGACGAGGCTTCGGTACAGGGCCCTCTTGCAGTTGAGGCACCAGCGGATGCACCAGCGGTACTACCATACGTTGGGCCACCGATGCCACCAGCCCCAGCAGTAGGCGATGCACGATGCTTGAGCGCGCTGCACGAGTTCCAGCGCCAGAGGCCACCCAGGTTCCGGGGAGAGACGGACCCGCAGGCGGCTGAGGTTTGGCTGGAGGCTGTGGTGAGAGTCTTCAGGCTAGTGGGGACGCCGGCAGACTTCATGGTGATCTTTTCTACCAGCCTCATTCAGGCAGCAGCGGGTAGGTGGTGGAGCCACTTGTTTCAGTTTTGCGATGAGATGAACTTCGCATGGGAAGACTTCGAGACCTTCTTCAGGGTGCAGTTTGTGCCAGTATCTCTACACCCCGAGCGTGTACAGGAGATTCTGCCTTTGCCACGTGTTTTTCGATCAGAAGCCGAGTCATCTGTGGGCAGTAGACAGATGATGCAGAGGTCCAGGAGGACCAGACCAGCAGTTGGGCGATCTCGGGTTTTAGGACCGGTGGTGCGGGGCACCCGAGGTGGGGTCAGAGCCAGGCGTGCCAGAAACGGACAATGTTACTCCTGTGGCGGAAAGGGTCACCTGGCACGTGACTGTCCGACTCCTCGATCCGCAGGCTTGGAGGGAGCCACCGAGGTTGAGGCAGCGACAAATGCTGGAGCTCTGGGAGCAGGTGGACAGGGGAGGCTCTAGTGGATACGTCTTTTGTACTTCTAGTTCCATGTTGATGTTGCTTTTGTGTAGCGTCTTGTAATATGAGCTGCAATAATAAAAGACGCTTACCTTTGTGATGTTTTCTTTCCTGTCCTCTTTTGTGATGTTACTAAGAGGTTCCAGTTGACTGTTGACTTGACCCTCACTTGTGAGACATCTACTGGAGGAGACCCAGTTACCACACACTGATGCCGACAGTGTGACTCAACCCTTAGAGGCGAGAGTAATGGTTTGATCTCTTAGTAGTAGCGTCGAGGCCTTACGATGTCATCCTTGGTATGTATTAGTATCATCCATGTTAGGATTGACTGTTTTAGGCAAAGAATGTGGTTCATCCAGGGGATGAGACCAGGTTTCTCTTACCGGTAAAGAAGAAATCTTGCAGCTCATGTGGGACCAGAGATGGTCTGGGCCACGTCAGAGGAGGTCCATGTCATCCAGGAGCGGATGAGGACATCACAGAGCCAGCAGAAGTCATACGCTGACAGGAGGCGGAGGCCACTAGAGTTCGAGGATGGTGACCACGTCTTCTTGCGGGTCTCACCTCGACGTGGTATTCGGAGATTTGGCCGAGGCGACAAGTTATCTCCGCGCTTCATCGGACCCTTCCAGGTTCTCAGCAGGATTGGCGAGGTGGCTTATCGCCTGGCTCTACTACCTCAGTTGCACCGGGTGCACGACGTCTTCCACGTATCCCAGCTGAGGAGATACGTGCACGACCTGACGCACATCATTGACCATGGGGAGCTTGACGTTGACAATGGGGCGACTTTTACGGAGGTCCCGGTGGAGATAGAGGATCGACAGGAGCGGGTCCTACATGGGCGATCGATTCCTCTTGTGCGCAATAGATGGCGGCACGAGAATCTCCAGGAGAGCACATGGGAGTGGGAGGCTCAGATGCGTGCTCAGTACCCTCTTTTGTTTCCCTAGTTTTTCATGTAGCTTTACGGGGACGTAAAGTCCTGAGGTGGGAGTAATGTAAAGACCCGTAAAATTCAAGGGAAATTTTTTTCTTAATTTTCTTTAGAATTTTAAAAGAGCGCGGTTTCAGACGGCACCTGATTCTGAGGCCCGAAGTGCCCGGAATTAATTTCTGAAGTTTGGCTCCGGTACGTTCAGTGAACGAACGAGCGGGTATTCCTAACTTTTGATACGGTGCTCGGAATTGAAATCTGAGGGCACCGATGAACTCGCAGCGCCGATATTCGCTTAATGAGACCTTTTCGGAAGTTGTGTTTGTTGCGGGTTAAAAGTTAGTTTTTGGGTTTTTAGTTTAAGTTAAATAAAATTTGTGAGGAACAAATTTTATTTTTATCTAGTTAAGTCCTACCAAAGGGAGTTGGGAGTGGGACCCACATCCACTTAACCTCCCTTGGGAGGATTAAGTGAGGTGGGGTCCACACGAACCCCAACTCCTCAAATTCTCTCAAAACCTCCCCTTTAACTCTTTTCATTTAATGTTGTCAACTTGGGTTACTTAATTAATTAAGGGAGTTAAACCCTTTTTGAATTTCAAACCTTTGAAATTCTTGTGGTTAAGTTATGTAATAATATAAGTTAAATCTTATATTATTCTAGGGGATTCTTTTACCACCTTGGGAGGATTTCTTGAGAGCTTTGGAAGCTTTTCTCTTTCTTCTTCAACCTTGACGAAGAACACGAAGAACGCCGTTCTTCAACGAAGAACTTCTTCGCCGAAGAACACGGTCTTTCCGCGACGCCATATCCGCGACGTGACGTTCTTCTTCCGCATCATCTTTTCCGCGACGAACGCCATCGACAACGACTCTTCCTCCGACGTCAAAGGAATCGACACCGATATTCCATGACTCCGTCAACGTGCGACTATCGAGGTAGGGGTTCTTGAGTTTGTTGTTTCCTTTTTATTTGACTTTCCTCAAGACTTGACGTAGAACGCTCAAGTTCCGACGAAGAACGCCGCTCCGCTCTTCTTCGTCTTCGGTGTCAACGAGAGAGAACACCGCACCTTCCTCGGACAACCTTCGTCGGCGTACAAGGATTCGCCAACGACGTGCCTCATCGGACGTATCTCTTCGTCAACGGAATTGACGAACGACTACCGCGACGCCCGATCTCCGCGACGTCGACTTCCGCGGACATAGTCAAATCCTCGAACTTATACCCGAGGTAGGGGATGTTGATTTAATATTTAATTATCTCATTCGTGCTCGTGGTTCGTATGACTAACGTGAGAATGTTGTTTATTTAAAGTTGCGTTTTAATTTAACGTGAGGGGGCCGGACCGTACGAACATGGCCGAACCACCTCCAACGTTCTTGTTTGTTCTTGCGGGTGGAAGCAAGTGGCGTGGTGCCGTCGCACCACGCGGTTGATCGTGCATTTATTTTACGCAACGCCGTCGCGCCGCGTTGAAAGAAATTAAAGTGCGGCGGAGGGGCGCGGTGTCGTCGCACCGCGCCGGACAACGAACGCCGCGGCCGGTTCCGGGCTGCGGCGGGACGAGGAGACTGCGGCCGGTTCCGGGCCGCGGCGGAAAGAGAAGACCGGCGGCCGGGCCGCCGGCGTCGGAAGCCGAAGAGGGGACCGGAAATTCCGGTCCCGTTGGAGAAAACCGGCCGGCCAGCTGGCCGGCCGGATGCCGTTAAACCGGGGAATTAATTCCCCGGTCAGCATGTAAAAACCCCCCTCTTAAAGAGGGGGGCGGTTCTTTGATGGGAGGGGGCAACCGGCCCCCTCGGTTTCGTTTCCAGCAGGCCCCCCACGTGGGGGGGGGGGGGGGGGGGGGCGCTTCCTAAAGCAAAACGGCGCGGCATAGCCGCGCCGCCTCTTGGAAGGAGCGGGGTCTTAGCCCCCCGCGTGCGCAGCTCCCTCGCAGCGCCAGGCCGCCGCGGCCCGCCGCGCCGCCGCCCGCCGCCACAGCGCCGCCCCGGGGGGGGGGGGGGGGTCGGGCCTGGTCGACCGGACCCGGACCCCCCCGTTTCGAACCAGTTTTGGTTTTTGGCTCATATCTTGAGCCTCGGACCTCCGATCGACGAACCGTCAGCGACAACGAGATCCTTGGATCGAGACGGTCGTTTCGGTATATCGCACTCAAGGTTTCGGATTAATTTGAGTTCGGCCGGGTTGGTTCGTTCACGAAACCAACCTGGCCTTCGGAGCGGAAACGCTCATATCTTGAGCCACGAACGTCCGATTGACGCGCCGTCAGTCGCGTTGTGTCCCTCTTAGTGAGACGGATCTTTTGGCATACTCCGCCCGAGGTTTGGACGCAGGTGGAGTACGGTCGGGTTGGTTTTGCCTTAAAAACCAACCGGGCCCCGGAGACGAAAACGCCAATAACTCACAGACCGGGCGTCCGATTGACGCGCCGTCTGTTTCGTTGACTTCCTCTTGATGAGACGGAACTTTTGACATACTCCGCCCGAGTTTTGGATACAGTCGGAGTATGGCCGGGTTGGATTGTACCCGAAATCCAACCGGGACCCTGGAACGGGAAAGCTGATTTCTTACAGACAGGACGTCCGCTTGACGAGCCGTCAGCAGCGTTGGTGGTTACGTTGAGTAACGGTCCCTTTGAGTATACCCTATGGGAGTTCGGGGTACAGTGGAGATACGGCCGGGATTGGTTCGCTCACGAAACCAACCGGGCCCCTGGGACGAATAGGCTAATAACTCACAGACCGGGCGTCCGATCGACGCGCCGTCTGTTGCGTTGAGACCCCTGTGACGAGACGGACCTTTGAGACACTTCTTCGTGGGACTTTGAGATACTTGGAGTATCGACCTGTAGCTCGTGGAGCGGACCCTCCCAGTGACGAGCGTGCGAAGTACGGAGACCGTGTAGCTGGCTGAGACCTGACGACTGCTTGACCGACTCGACTTGGAGTGAGTCGACTAGCCCAGTGGACGGAGCACTACTTTCTGAGGTGCAGACCCATGGCGGACGGAGCACTACCTGTGTGACAGTGCAGACCCGCGGTGCTCGTCCGGAGAGTACCTCAGCAGGCTACTAGGGGGTGTGCACTACGGTGTTTGGGTGACATACCTCGGCGGGAAGCACTACTGTGTTTGGGTGGCTGGCCCGCAGTACTCGACAGAAGGAGTACTTCAGCAGTCTTAGGTTAGTGAGCAGTACCTCGGAGTCGTGACAGGACCACTGTACACTCTAGAGACGGAGCTCTTCAGCAGTTACGGTTTCGATAATGAAAATACTGGTTTGAGCTGAGACTTTTGACCTTGTGTTTACCTCATGTTTGAGAATGGTCACTTGCTAACTTTGGTATATGTATGGGCATATACCCGGGTAGTGGTTATCCGTCGTTTTCACAATCCTTGTGTTTCCTCATGATTGAGATGGGTTACTTGATAACTTAGGTATATGTATGGGCATATACCTTAGTAGAGTTTATCTGTTGAGATCTTCTTGTGTTTATCCTTGTTGGTTTTAGTGAGACCTTGAGGGTCTCGGGGTCCCTACTGAGTATCGTTATACTCACCCCTGCACGGGCTATGCCCGCACCTCGTTGTGTTGGTTGCAGACGACGGACAGTGCTGACAGAAGCCGAAGGTTCGAGGACTGGACGGTACCTGGAGGTGGACTATACGACGAGGCGGTACCCAGAGGCAGACCACTGGGCGGGACATACTCGGAGCAGACGGCGGGACACGAGGAGCAGAGGAGCTATCTGTACCCACCCTTCAGGTGGGATTTCCAGTGGTCAGCTCGGCGTAGCAGCTTTACTTTTCAGTTGCTGTTTTTCCTTTCGAGTTGTACTTTACAGTTGGGCTTGTATTTCCGGCCCCTTTTTACTTTCCGCACTTTTAGTTGTACTCTGTTTTTGCTTAGTGTTACTTTCTGCTTGCTTACTCTGTGGTGTTTGTTTACTTTACAAAGGCAATGCCTTCCCTTTTTACCGGGATTTACGCCTTGGTGCTAGTCGCCAGCCCCTGGCCTATGGAAGGCGGGCTTGGGGTAGTCACGGCACGGACCCCGAGGGCGGGTCGTGACAATTTTCATGCAAGATGCATGAAAAAATTGACTTTTATGCATGATGTGTATTGTTTTATATATCTATCTTACCAAAATGATTCCTTATTTACCCAAACATATTTATCAAACCCATGGTCCCTTATAGCATCGACTGTGATTATGAATTCTTAATCAACAATCATAATCAAAGAACAATATCAAACAACACACCATTATTACTCATATTACAAAGGTTTAATGACCTCCATAAAAAATATAATTCACTCTCAATAAAGACAAACCACCAACCACAATGAGAACACAAAAAAAACTTTCCCATTTAATCAACTTGAATTTATCCGTTTATTTATGGTAAAATTTACCGAAATCATAAATATAATATAATAGTACTAAGAATCACTAAATTTTCATAAATTTCCCATAAGTTTAACTTAATAAGTTTAAAAATTATTTAATGTGATATATCATCATCTCATTATTGAATAATATATTTAGCATGTGAAATTATATATATATTTATATTCAAATTGTGCATGAATAACAAATAATAATCAAATGATAGAAAATATACATGAACCACCATAAAATTAAATCATTTCCTGATGCAAGAACTATGTGACACTAATAATCAAATATTAATTAAGAGAAAATATAAACCTATCATTCTATGAAATATCATGAAGATGATTTGGTCAACAGAAACATATATATTCATAATTATTCATATTGTCTTAAACATTTCTCCATCATCATGTGAATGTTATACTATGGAAAAAAGATTCAAACAGTGACAATTAAGACTATTTAAATGCTAATAAAAAATAATATAATGCAATCATCAAGAAAATCACCATTATTTGCAATATCGTATGGATATGCAGTTCAGAGTGGCCTCATATAAAGATGGAATGAGTTTAAATACTAGAGGTGGCATTGTGTAGGTATAGGTAAGTGAGGGAGAGAGAGAGATGAGATATAGGGTTCTTCATGGTTAATAACATCACAAAAACAAAAACTATTAAACCTAAAAAAATCAAACAATGAGAGAGGAAAAGGAGAAAACCCCATACCTTATATTCTAGCCTTGATTCGTCTGAGAAAACATTATGTTGTATAGCTTGATATAGGGGACATCTATGAGACCCTAAGAATCATGAATGAATGATTCATGGTTAGTGTTATTTTAAATATATCGGGGATACTATTATTAGACCTTTCAAAATATATAATGATAAAGAGCCCTTTTATCAATGCTAAATTGATAAATGCTGATAAAAAGCATCTATAGTAGCACTTTTTTAGCGGGGATAAAATGAACCTTTATCCACACTAAAACATTAGCATTGGTAAAATATTTATAATTATTATTATTATTATTTATTTATAGTTACATTAATTCTTTCATAAATATATTATATATTTTTATTTATAATTATAAATATGTAATATTATAAATATAGTAAATATAAATTTGAAAATATATTTTTAATTAATTATTTATAATTATTTATTTATAATTATAAATATATTTACATCATTCTATATATTTCTATAATTATATATATATTTAAAAAATATATATAAATATAAATATGGTAAATATATTCATTATATAAAAATATTTTTTATAATGTTATTATATATATATATATATATATTTTTACCATTATATAATTTTATATAATTATATTGATTTATTTAATAAATATATATAAATATAAATATATTAATTATTTAAATATATAAATATAAATATATTAATTAGATAAATTTATTTGTTTTAATTTATAATTATTCAAATATATAATAAATTATTTATAAATATATGAATATTACTTTAAAAAAAATCTACTTATATATATATATAATTTCATATATATATATATATATAGCCACCATGGTGCAGCTCAGTGCAGCTGCCCTTATGAGTCTTAGGCAAGGTCTTGAGTTTGTGTCTCACTGAGTACATCCCTCCATTTTATGTTGCCTTCTTTTCTTTGTAATGTAGCCACTTTCCCTGAAACAACTGAGGCTTCAACCTCAACTTATATATATATATATTATATAATATTATATTAGTTATAAATATAAATATCAAAATCAATATAGTATATTCATTATTTAAATAAATTGATTACAATTTTCTACTTATTTAAATATATATAATTATTTATTTATGATTATATTTTAAATTTTTTTAAAATAATATTTATTTATTTATAATCTTTATAAATTTCTAAATATAGAAAATATACATTTATAAATATATTTATTTACTGATATATTTTTAAGATTATTATTGAATATATAATCTAAAGTACGTGTATTTTGATAATGAGTGATATTGAATAATTAAAAATAAGTAAAAAATAAAAATATTGAAAATATGGATAAGTTTTATTAAAAAAATATAAATTATTAAAAAACTATTGATATATATATATTGAATTAAATATGAATACATATTGAAATTAAAAAAACATAGTATATATATATATATACTAGACAATTATTAAATTCAAAAAATACATTGAAAAATTAAAAATATAGAAAGTGGATAAATAATACCTAACTATAATGATATTAAAATAAAATAAATAAAATTTACTCATTAAAAACACAATATATTGAATATGTCATTTTACAATGAAATTCTAAGTATTCTAAAAATTAAACAAATTACATATATATTAGGTGTATGCGTTTCTATATAAGATTTCATTAATTGCATAAACATTTATGTGTGTGAATTGTATATAAAAATGCTTTAATTATGTATATGTATGTGAAATCAATGTAACACACATTTGATATATGTTAAATTGAAAAATCAAATACCACAAAATGAATAAGTTGTTAATATAATTTTAATTATAACATTTCATTCATTTTCTATATATTTATTTTTATTACATATTATTTATAATTATTTATAATTAATATATATATATATATAATATACTTATTCATTTTTATTAATAAATTGTTCATTAATAAATTTTTTAATAATTTTGTAGTTTGTTGACTTTTAGTTTTTTTAATTTACTACAATTCATTCATTATATATATATATAATATCAATTATTTATTAATATATATAATTTATATATATAAATGTATAATCAATTTATTCATGTTTATCAATAATTATTAATTAATAAATTGTTTAATCTTTATATTAATTTATTTTTTATTTTTTATTTTTTTATTTCATTTTCTTCATTTTACATATCTACAAATACAAAAAGTACTATTTATTAATTTTTAAAATTTATATATATGTATATTCAATTTATTAATTTTTATCAATAATTATTTAATTAATATAATTGATAATATTTTTTTATTTGTTTATTTATTTCATGTTTTTTGGACCTTTATCAACCAAAAAAAGTAATGATAAAGTGTACCCTTTTTGAAAACTATAGACAAATTTATGATAAAAGATACCATTTGTGAATTCCTTTTTATTTCTGATAAAAGGTACCCTTTATCAATGCTTTTTTAGCACTTATAAAGGTCACCTTTGTCATCGATTTTTTTCAAGCACAGATAAAGGCCAACAATATTAATAGACTATTTTGTCGTTGTGAAAGTATAAGATTTAAATTCTCTTTAGGATAATCTGAGTATGAATTGTTGATGGAGTAATCCTCACTACAGTCATCTAAATATTAACTTCTTATTCCAAACTCACTCTCCCTCGTTTGAGGAGGTGGATGTATGATGTGCTTGGAGATTATAGACTGTACTATACATTTACAACTAGTTAAGAATAAGATGTTTACACATTTGATGGAGTTTGTAGTAGGATAATGAATGTTCTCCATTGATGAATCTCTCCAAGGTATTTCCTTTATACTCGAACACCATTCATTCTATTTTTCATGAAATTTAAATCTTATGTTTACATTTTCATTATATTCTCTTTCCACCCATCAATAACTTTTCTTCATTAAATAAGAAAAAAATAAACAAGAAAAAAGTGAATTGTCCATCAATGATTGATTGATTTTGAATCCACTCAAGTGAGACAACACTAGTTCACCATTCCGATGCATTTGGAAATTAATTACAGATTTCTACACTCCCTATAGTATGTGTGTCAAAAAAGTGATATATTTTTATGTATATAATTTAATATATGTAATAAAATAATAATATATATATATATATATATTAAATCAAGTATATATATTAAATAATATACAGAATTATTTATAATAATATAAATATTTGGTAAGTAAAATAATTTAAACTAGTGTTTATTATGATAGTTAATATGTCTATATATATATATGTATCTTTATAAATTGAAAGAAATATTTATTAAAATAAATATACCTCACATATGTGGAAACACACACACACACACAAACCTATAAAAATACACAAGCACACACATGCACAGACACATATAAATAAGTAAATCAATAAAGATAAATATATAAACACACAATTATAAATTTATTTTCAAAAAATATTCATTTTATAAATACATTATAAAAAAATTATATTTAAATCTAAAACTATATTCAAATAAATAAATATATATATATATATATGTAAATATATGAATATATATATAAGTAAATAAATTAATATATATGTAAATATATAAACTAATTTTATATATGTATTTTAAAATAATTAAATAATTATATACAAAAATAAAAATAAATATATAAATAAATTATTTTAAAAATATATATATAAATAAAAAATATGGAAAAATATATAAAAAATAAATAGATATATCATAAAATATATATGAAAAATAAGATGGATTAGTTATAAGGGCATTTACTCTGAAGAAGTGGGTGAAAAGATAAAATCTATGCTCGTGTGGGTTAGTTGGGGTTGGGAGGAGTGTAGATAAATGGGGGATCAAGCACTAATACAAAGGGGAATAGGTGGAAATCATACATCAATTGGAGGCTGATCTTGGGGGGATTGAACATTGATAAAAGGGGGATCAATCCCTAATTAAAGTGGTTTTTAGAATTGAAAGAAGAAAAAAATTATTTTGTTTTGTTTTTTTCATAATAAAGAAGGGATGATAAATGAACACTTTATCAACATAAAAAACCCTAATAAAAGAATTGTTATATCAATGCTATAAAAATCACTAATAAACAAGTTCAATTATCAGTTATTTTTTTACCATTGATAAATGGATACTTTATCATAACTTTGTTATATCTACAAAAGGAGTCCATTTATTAGTGATTTTATCTTTAATTTATTTTTAGCTTTGATAATGATAATTTCTAGCACTCATAAAATACAATTCTGTAGTAGTGCACATTACACATATTGCGACCACATGGATTTGTCTTATATTTGAAAAATAAAGGACTACTAATATTTGTTATATTTTGAGATCAATATATATAACTTGAAAATATTTAGTATTATTTATAATGTTTCCAATTTAATTATACTCTAAAACGAAATCTATGATTAACAGACTAATGTGGTCATATGGTGTAGACCGAACATAGAATATTAGACATAGGTTTCCAACCAAATGTTTATTCGAATGATTTCATTATTTTATCAGATATAATTTTTCTAGAAAAACTAATTATGTTGATGGAATATAGATAGATTCCACTTGATGGTGAATTATTGTGGGCTCCTCATGCAGTGAAACGTTTTTATTTTCACCGAACATTTGAGTTTTCTAGAAAAAGGTAACCTGATGAATAATGAGAATGGAGAGATCAAACATAGGTTTCATAGTTAGTTCATCGGGTATAGAAAAGGTTATGAGTCCTCCAGATGAACATTTAAAATTTCATATGTTAGAGGGTTCCTGTAAAAGCTATTATAAATAGATTTTTGAGCTATGTTCATCTGGAAGTGTAACTCTCAGTCATCGGATAATGGAAACATATAGAGAAATACAATACGAACAAGTTCCTACAATGTTGTTTCAAATAGAACATTTTAAGATATAGGATGTCATACATAGTAGTTTTGTATAAAGGATTAAGGGTCTTTATATAGTGTTTGTAATGAAATTATTAATGGTGATTCTGATTTGGATGTTAAATTTTTCATTAATCATGAAAGGATGATCATGATTCTTTCCAAGATCCTATGATTTTTGATGAATGATTGAAGCTATTATTTGACTGAATTATTGATAAATTTGGATGATCCCAATCTTTATTAATGTTTTATGGAAGTTAAATGAATAATTTTTTCGTTCGGATATTCATTTATTGATTAGTAATTTTGATTTGATGTTCGTGTTCCTCCATTGAGTTTCATATATATGCTACCTATCTAAAGGGTATAAGGTTCATAGAGAAGAAGTTTCTCATACTATTTCTACCATGTTAATTGTTTAAGATGTGAGCTACACAAATATTATCTATACAGTGATATTTTATTGAAGCACTAGACATATTATAAATGGATGAAGATATATCATTAATAAGATATCATATAATGTTTTACTATATTGAGTCTACTAGATAAATAATCTATCATATGATGTGGTATTAGATATAGGATACCAGATGAATTTGTGCGAGTATGAGGCTGTCAGATGGTGAATAAATGAAATGAATAGAGTATCAGAGAGAGAGAATGGAATTCAATTTACCAAAAAGATAAGCTATATAAAAGATAGGTTTTGACAATGATGTTTGGTAAGAATGTTCTTACTCGGTGTTTTTCATGAAATAGATGTGGAAGAAGGAGAATTTCTTGTTTGTTTTGGTGTTATATAACTATTTTTTTGTGATTTATATTTAATTTATAATCAAATATGGGAATATTAATTGAGATATATTATTACATATGAATAATTTTTCAGCATGATATTAATTTAATTATGTTCTATAGTATATACTTCATTAAATGCGAATCAAAGTTCCCCGCTATGATGTGAACCACGAAATGCTATGATGTTACTATTAAAACATTGGAATATGGTTATATGAAATTCAGTGATGGCGAACATAATATATTGAAAATAAATTCTTAGTACTCAATGTAA
Organism: Viscum album; assembly: GCA_963277665.1. Lineage (NCBI taxonomy): Eukaryota > Viridiplantae > Streptophyta > Magnoliopsida > Santalales > Viscaceae > Viscum > Viscum album. The sequence goes on along the minus strand of OY728128.1, from coordinate 404,800,660 downwards.
TATAATAATTTATCTCATTATGTTCATAATTAGAAGTCTCCAATATGGGAGATTATGAGAACCAGTCTGCTAGTAAGAATTACACAAATTTATGTGTCATCGGATATTTCTGAATACAGGCATGTGTAATAGTCCTTAAGAATTAATATTATTATTAATCATTGTGTTGGACTAATAGATTAATTTATTGATAGATTCCCTTAGGTAGTGGGGGTGAATTCATACATGACACTTATTCGTGTTTCACTACATACCTATGAAACTATCAATTTCCTAACCAATCTTGAACTCACATGTTAATACTGTCACTTTTGTATTCTCTTATTTGGTGATGATCCTAATAACTAGAGTTCTTATAATATAATTATTCAAATATGTTTTATGATCACTAAAATCTACATGCGCTAATTATCATCTTATAGAATATAAGACATGAAATAACAAAATACAGATGAATTTTACTTGTTTTACACACACTAGCCTAGGTCTAATGATAAAACACAAAAATTGTGTAAATGTGCTAAAATATACTAATCATCACCAGTCCTGTGGATATAATATTTTTTCTTGTGTCACTCCACGCTCGGATCACCAACTATACAATATTTTGGGTTTGTCTCATTTCCAACTTAGGTTCACTACCCTTTCCCTATCCCTTTCTCACTAATTCATGTGGGTATTATTTTTGGATCATAGGAAAATAAACAAATTCAATGTATGATAGTTTATTCACTAATTAGTTCCCATTGATCTTCACTCGTATCTTTTAAAAAATGGTTGAGAACATCACCAATAACACAACTTCACCTTCCGTGTTGAACTAGACCTCAAATAATATCTCCTCTGGTAGGGTCTTCAATAAGTGCCAACCACTTTTTCCTTCATGAGTCTTAATTCATTCTTGAATCCATTTCAAAACTTTTATTTAACTTTATACTTTTTTGAAAAACAACACACTCTCATGAAACTCACAGTCATTCCTGAAACTGTAAATCTTTCTTGAATAATTCCAAACCTTCACAAAACTACTTAGTCTGATTAAACCTATTCCTTTATTAATGAAACATGTGTTTTTATGAATACTTTATGCATTTAATGGTGATATTTTAAATGAAAATTATGAAATGAGTTAATGACGCTTCTCGGAGATCTTGAAAAATGTATGAGAAAGTTCATGAAGGTGTTTCTCAGGAACAATGGATGATTTTTATTGATATTAACAGAGATGCATCTCATAATGTTATCTTATATTTTATTTAATCATAATAACATAAATATAGTAACATTATAATATTTATCATTGTTTCTATTTTTTCTATAAATTTTATAGAATATTGTAAATCGTGAGAAACAAGTCATTCTTCATATTACTTGGTCTCAGATGAGATGTTATGGAGTCCTCAACGATGATAACCTGATTGGTGAAGGACCCACAACATTAATGTTCCCAGGATAATGATTAACATTTGAATGAGGTTGTTCAAGATTTTCATTCCAAATAGGACCCTTTATATGTTTTTAAAAGGTTTTTGCCTTACCCATAATATAGGAGACATTAGTGGATAATGAACCAAACCTGATTAAGATTACGCAATGGATAAGTGGGAATCACCCAGATAATCAGGGCAGATCTCTGCATCAGTGCTAATACAAGATGATATTATCTCTATTACATGTTCTTAACTTGTATGTATTCCTTTTTTTTTCTTGGTGTGGTGGTGTCACACATGAAAATTTCCTCCATTTTACTCATATACTATTTTTTTATTCAATAAAATGTATATCCATGGGGATGGGTTCCCAAATCCATTACCGGTACTTTTTAGTAAAAATGATAAAAAATATAACAACAAATATGACATAAGCCTAGTTAAATGGGGTTTAATACATGGTTCAAATAGTGTTAATTTCCTCTATTAGAAACTTCTGAACCATTTAGTTATCCTCAATTAATTTTTATTAAGTATTTATTATTGGTATATTTTATTTTTCATTATTAAGTTTTCATAGTCATGAAATAACATTAAATAGTTATGAATTTTTTTAAATTAGATAATATTATGAATTTTATATAATTTTAAAAAATAATAGTAAATATTATTTTATTAGTATGTAAAAATATATTATGCATATGTCGTGAACCCTTCACAATCATCATCTGTTTCCCATAACAATGTAATTGAAATCATTTTTGGGAAGGATAATATGAAGCATGTATTGAGAATGGGTTATGGCCCTTCTTCATTAGTTGTATTTGGTAGGGTTCGTTCATAATTTATTTCTACCCCTAGTGGGGGTTTCAATAGTGATACTGATTGGAACGTACAAATAAATATTTTAATATTAAAAGGAAAAGTGAAAGAACATGAATGTCATTAGAAATAATAGGATCAGTGGAATTCGGTAATAGAAAATTATTTACTTTCTATTTTTTAGAGGATGATAGGCACGACCCCTCAGGAAATTTATAGTCTTATATCACATCCTTCTAAGGTAAATTCTAAACTACATATATCATTAACACATTTACAAAGAAAACATACAATATCCAACAACACTAAAAGATTATTTATTCCAATTCCCATCTCAAATACCATACCCAAAAAATATTCTTTTTTGGGTACTGATGTCAAATGTATTTATTAACTGAAGGATTCATTGAATAAAATAAGATATTTAAAATTACCCTGATTGAAACCATATAATTTTTTCCATTCAACGTACATTGTTCTCGGAATGACTCAATAAACAGTTTTAAAATATACCAAAGCCATTAATGACATATGTTGAGGGTAAAAATACAGGATACAACATTGGATTACTATTTAATATTATAAAAAAGAAAATATATTTATTTTTAAAATTTATTAAATGATTCCACACCAATCTGTGTTAGGTTTTCTTGGGATGCTCATAAATGCATTTTTAGTGTTTCAAAACACCAGAAAAATATGTGTAATGGTTAGAACCATATAAAAATATCTATAATTGATTTTAATTAATGTTATAAGTAATATTGAATTATTTATGACATGTAATAGCAGAAAACACATGCATCTAACATGTAGTGTTCTCAAAATGACTCAACAAGGAATTTTAAGTGATACCAAAACCTTTAAAAACATGCGTTAGAGGGTCAAAGACAAGAAAAAAAGTGTTATATGATTATGAAATAATATGAACATTCCATTATATTTAATTTTTAAATGTGGTAACTAAAACCACATCAATATGAGTTATGGTTTGGCTGGTATACCCATAAACATGTTTTTAGTGTTTTAATACATTAAAACATGTGTCTAATGGTCAAATCCATAGATAAATACCTTGAATTGATGTGAAACATAGTAAAAACATCGCAGAATTATTTTTACCTTTTCAAAATATAAAACATGTACATATGACATTTTTTTTCTTAGAATAACTTAATATTAAGTATTAAAAGTTTCTAAAGACTCTAAAAAACATGTTCTAGGGGGTCAAATCAAATGAAATGATGTAATATGTACATTAAATCATAGTAAAATTAACTTATATTAATTTTTGAAATTTTGGCACTAACTCCATTCCAATCAAAATAATAGGTTGGTGAGGATTCCACAATTATGTTTTCAATAGTTTAAAACTCCAAAACATGGGGGTAATGTTCAAAACCGTATAAAATGACCACATATTAACATGAAATCATGGGAGAACACCATTGTATTATTTTTGACATGTAAGAGAAAAAACACATCCATCTAATTTGCGGTTTTCCCATAATAACTCAATTATAAGGTTTAAAAGTTACCATAGCCTTTAAAATCATGATCCATAGGGTGAAAACATAGGAAACAATATTGGATGTCTATGAAATAATAGAAAAACCACAATTGATTCATTTTTAAAATTTAAGACTGGAATCCACATCAATCTGAGTTTTGGTTTTTTATGTTGCTTGTAAACATGTTTTTCTTATTTTAAAACACTAAATCATTTGTGTAAGAATTAAAAAATTGAAAAAAAATCCTGAAATTAAACCATAATCATCGAAAAAACACCATTAAATTATTTTGGATTTTTAATAGTAGAAAAAATATCTATCTGACCTGAAGTGTGCTCGGATCAACTCTATAAGTAGTTTTGAAAGATCTGAAATCCTTTTAAAACACCAATCAATGGTTCAAATCCAATGAAAACATTCTAGATGGATGTAAATTCTTAAGAATAATACCATGGATTGATTTTTGAAAAGTATTTACAGAATCCATTTCAATCCAAGTTACTATCTCCCTGGATTCCCGTAAACAAATTTTTAGTGTTTCAAAACACAAAAATGTGTCTGTAACAGTAAAAACCATAGAAAATAACCTTTTATTATCCTAAAATAATGGGAAAATGATCATTGAATTATTTTTGACTTTTAAAGGTAGATAACATGTCCTAATGACATGTGGTGTCCTCAAAATCACTCAATAAGAATTTGTAAAAGATACAAAATCCATTAAAAACATATGTGAGGGGTAAAACATATATAAATGGTATTATATGGTTTTAAATCATAGAAAACAACCATATATAGATTTTTAAAATGTAGGAATGTATTTCCTATTAATCTGAGTTACAGGTTGGTTGGGATGCCCGTCAACGTGTTTTATAGTGTTTTAAAACACTAAAATATGTAATAGTCAATACCATATAAATCACCTCAAATTAATATAAGATCATTATAAAATCACAATTTAATTATTTATAACTTTTACAAGAAGAAAAAAAATCCATCTGAAGTGAGTTGTGCTCAGAATGACTCAATCAGTAGTTTTAAAAGTAACCAAGGCCTTAAAAAACATCTTCCATAGGTTCTAAACCTAGGAAATGTCATTAGATGGCCATTAAATTATTGGAAAATTTCCGTAGATTGATTTTTGGAATATATTAATTGAATCTATGTCAATATAAGTTATAGTTCTATTGGGATATATGCAAACAAGTTTTTAGCATTTTAAGCCACAAAAACATGGGTGTAATGGTCAAAACAATATAAAACGACCTTAGATTAATGTAAAATCATAATAAAACCATTGTCGAATATTTTATTTGTAAAATGATAAAAAAATCCATTTGAAAAAGGGTGTTCTCTAAAAGACTCAATATTATGTTTTTAAAGATACCGAATAATTTAAAAACATTTTCTAGTGGTTAAAATCATGCACTACTAGAAAATGAACCTATAACCATGATTTTGGAAACATATCATTGTATAGGTCACCCCTACATCCATGGGGGGATATTCTTTTAGGAAGAAGCTATAGCCACAGTTCTCACAAAACTGTGGGTATAGGTTTCTTGGGGAAAAACATTCCACAGCAACAACCTACAAACATGGTTTAAAAAAACCCTGGGTCTAGATTACCCCTATACCCATGGTTTCTATAAACCATCTCAATAGAATTCATTGGTGGAAAAAATCCATAGGAAACCCTATAAGCATGGTTTCACGGGTATAGGGTGTCCCTCTATTATTACATAATAATAACAATTATCATAAATAATTTAATATATTAAATTTTTATACATAAATATATATATATATAAGAGCATAAAATTAGATATAGGATAATGGTAAAAAAATTTCATTTATAGGCAGAAGTTTCTAGGATTGAATCACCATGGAGTTTTTTTAATAAGGACTTATACCAAATTATTTTTCAAACCATAAGTATATATATTTCCATTAAAATTTAATATCCCAATGGTCTAAGAACTATAAGTATAGGCCTATATTTATTCCTTAACTATCCACTATTTTTTAATCCATTGGTATAGCCTATACCAATGGTTTTGAACCATGGTAGAGGTAAATTTATAGTATTGATGGTAACGATATCAGATGGCTATGAAATCATAGGGAAATTTCCATAGATTTATTTTTGATATTTAGTAACTAAATCCAAGTCAATATATGCTATAGTTTTTCTAGGATTCCCATAAACACATATTCCCTATTTTAAAACACTAAAACATGTGTGTAATGGTTGAAACCAAAGAAAAAATTGTTGGATTATTGTTAAATCATTCAACAACCACCACTGAATTATTTTTGGAATGTATGAGAAGACAACACATCTATATGATGGGTGGTGTGCTTGAAATGAATCAATAATTTGTTTTAAAAGAGACTAATGATTTTAAAAACTCGTGTCAGTGAGTCAAAACCAAGGAAAAAATATATTATTGTAGTTAAATAATAAGATAATGACTGACGATTTAAATTTGAAATGTAGGAATTGACTCTAACGTAGTATGAATTATAGTTTTTTAGTATACTCGTAAACATATTTTTAATTTTTAAAAACACCAAAACATGCGTGTAATATTCCAAACTATTGAAAAATCCTCATATTTATGGGTTATCATGATACCTCTATAGTTGAGTAATTTTTTAAATATAGGAAATTCTTTCATATAATTGTCATTAAAATTTGATTGTTTAGTAATTTCGAGCACATCGTAAGTTGGTTTAAAAATCGAAAAGATTTTTATATAATTAACCCTTTTCATTTCCAAATATTGAATCATAACTTAAATAGGTAATTTATTTTTTTCAAAATATTATAGATGATATATTATTTTTTTTTGTTTAATTTTTTTCTATTTGAACAGATAAATAACAATTGTTATGTGAAGAATTATGGATATATACTGTGTAAGTTATCTTTCATATTTCATTTATTTAATATTATATTAGTATTGTAGGTGAAAGATACTAGAAGGAGGAGAGAGACTGGCCATTCTAATCTAATATATTCTTCAGAAGTCTGTCTTAGTTTTTTTGGTATGGGTAAGTATTACAAATGATTCTATTATATTTATTATTTAATATGTTTGGTTCTTATATTTATTCTCTATTTGTTCCAATTTTTAACAAGATCTAGTCAGTTTTAATATGATGGTCATGTGTATGAATGTTGATTGATGTAGTGGAGGTTTTTGGATTCATGTATTATCCATGGGTTACTAGTGGTTGATTGACATATTTTATATGTATAAATTGATTACTAAGTTTATTGGTTGACTATTGGTTATATATATATATATATATAGATATCTGTGTGTGTGTGTGTGTAATATTGTGTATGTATGATTGTGTATGTATGATGATTTTGTTATGAACTTTCTATTTAGTTTATTATATGATTCAGTTTTTCATATATATTTAAATATTTACTAAATTATATTCACAAAATAATAAATTTTTTATCATTTTTAAATCAATTTTATAATAACCATCGTAAATAACAATATATTTTCTCTATTTAGTGGTGGTGTTTAGGAACTGCCATTAAAAAAAACCACTACACTGTTCTGTAATGGTGGTTATTTTACTTCCACTTATCTTATTTTCCAATTTTTCAATTTTAAGAAAACTACCACCAATTGAATAAAGATGTCTTGGTTATTACCACACAAAGACACATTTAAAAACTATATCAAAACTATAAAATCACAACTTAATGGTTTTTGATAGTTAAAAAAGTGAAAATTTACGTAACCACCACTAAAAAACATAGAAGTAGTTTAAACCATCATGAGTAGAAAAAAAAATCCACCAAAAAGTCCTTTGATCAACATTATAAGAATGATTTTGAAATTTTGATATTAAAATTTCATTTTCATTCTTATGATTTTTACTTTACCTGCATGGTTTACATTGATTTTTCTTATGTGACTTTTAAATTCATATTTATTTATCTTGTTTTACATTGTACATTTGGGTTTCCTTATATAGTGATAAAGCTGGATTGTTGATCCTTTTGATCAAACAACCATTATGGCCCCTGACTGTGTCTCTTTTTCATGGTGTCGATCTATTTTTTACCTATCCTCTAATATGGTTCTCCCTTAGGTCATCACTAGTTAAAAACTGTGGTTATTTGACTCTCCTTTTTCATCTGTTTTTTCCATTCATTATTCATTCGATGGTTTTGTGAAAGCCGCCTGACACCCTCTGACACATAATTACTACGTTGCTTAACTTCCACTGTAGGTGACTCTATTTTGGCTTATTCTTTTCATTTTTAGATGTTATATAAGCGCTCTGAAGAGAAATTAAAAGCATAAGGTATCTGGAGATCATAGAGAATCCCGGAGGCTAAGGTGCCAACTTACACTCTAGTTTCCCCATTTTTTGGATTTCTCGTATATTAAAACTAGACATCTTGTATGATAAAATATTTGTAGTAAATTGTCCTTGGAGATCATAGAACATTACAAGGTTGTTGATGGTCAAAATTTTTAAACATAAAAAGATTTTCGTAAAGAAATATGGCTCTATAAGTGATTCATTTCATTATATTTTTGATCCAACGTTGTATCCTTTTAATTTCATATGTGTGTATCAGTCCATCTTGGAGTGGATGGCGTTAACTCCATGTGACAGATTTTATCACCGCCAGTTGGTTAGGAATTTCGTTCCCCTCAGATAGATTCTCTAGTACTATTCATTCTTACAAAGCATCAACAACTTTATTGTTTTGGTTTTTCTAATATAAACATCTCTTCTGGTGGTGTTCCTTCTATACATATAGGATTCCAATGATATTAAGCACATTACATATGTGTTTTATTTCTTATCTACTTTCTGTGTTCTAATCCTGATCACTCAGTGTAATATGTAAACTCATTTTACATAAGGAAAATCATTTCTGTAAATCACTTTGTAACCATATAAAACACCTCAGTGGATCATGGCTGTCGAGTAGGGAAAACAACATCAATGTTGCCCCTTAAAATCATTATAAGAGCCTTTGTGAATCATTTATAATGCGTTAAAAAAATTTAAGTACAGAAGTTGGATTATGAAAATAAATTTAATATATGAATAATTAAGTTAAATTATTTATTATGCCATAATGAATTAATTTATGATCTCTGTGGTCCAAATAAAATGGTGACCACTATGTCCCCTAATAGACAAACTGATGTTGTTTTTTCTGATATTTCTAATTAAATTATTTGTAAATCCCATAGCCTCATTTTGTTTCCTTTATGGGAAAAGGTTCTTAAGGAAGTATATTCTAAGTCATATACCTTTGGTATTTGGTCCATGTTATAATCCATATATAATACTAAGTATTTTTTTGTAATGTTTTATAAAAAAATGAGATTTTATACCTTTAAACTGTGTCATGGAACTACAGTCACATCACACATGATTGTTTTAAACAAATTCAGTTAGACCAATCCAACATAGATGTTGAAATAGTGGATGAGGATCAAACAATAATTTTATTTACTTCAAGTCCCGACAATCCTACTCCATCTACCTTGACATCCCAAATAACAAAGGGCGCTCTGAAAAGTGAGGTCTGCTAAGAGAAAAACTCGCTCTGATACCATTTTGTCACGAACCAACCCGGGTCGACCCTGAACCGGTCACCCGAGCCGGTCCGCGACATGGCCCGAGAGGCGTTCCCGATCCTCCCGGGCTGGCGACAAGCGCCAGGGCATCATTAGAGACTGTGGGAACGATTTCGCCCAATATAAATAAATAAGAATGCAAAGATAAAACAGAGCAGCGCAGAAAAAAAATGTAAACTAAACAAAGTGACTAAACATGAACAAACAGGAAACAATCTAACCAAACAAGGCGTCCGATCAAACTCCGTGCGACCTCACGGGTCGCCCTCCAACTCAACGATCAAGCGTCTCCCTAGGAGAGCACACTCAAGCTATAGCCTGCACAAACACTAAAAACAGAAAAGAACTATAGGCGTGAGTATTAAAACTCAGTAGGCTAGCCCGATATCTATTCCCAATGCAATACCATTAAAATAAAAGAAACATCATCTCATGTTTGAACTATAATTTATAAAAGTATGTTTTTATAAATATTTTACTTAAAAACAAAGTACGGACCATTGCCCTTAGCCATTTCCAAATTCGTGTTCATTTCATTAGTGACAATGACATTTCAGGAAAGGGGGAAAGTGATGTTTAAATTTTACAAATTTGTGCAAAGGGGATTAAAATCTTTTATTTGAAAACAATTTTTAGAAACCTAATCAAAAGCAATTTACCATTTTCCAAAGAAGACAATACACTAGAATGCACAAAGTAAAACACACAACAAGGACAATGAAGGTATACATGTGAGCATCATAATCATTACTGCAAGCTACAAAAGCTGAATAGACATGGGTGAACCTAGGAGATCGAGAATAAACCAGAAGACACCAATACGTGAGAAATCATCCTTATCGACATGTCACGATGAAATCAAAACGCACAAAACGCTTGACCATCCACTCACAGGCAGGTCAAGGGAAAATCCCATAGTAATAAACCCAATTTATCCACCTACTATGGGCCACTGGTCAGTACCATAACCTACCAGTGCAGCAATCGTTCTTAGAATATTCTCTCAATATGCCAGATTCCCATGTCTCAAGTGTATTAAAAAGAGGGTGATCCAACCGATGTCAACCGAGCATCCAATCAGATATATCAATATATAAAGCACAACAAGAATCACCCCGAGCCACTCCGTGGAACAACCTCATGCCTTTAAACTACTCACGTACCTGGGAGCTACTAAGTGCGGCCTCCCAACAATCAATTGGAACCAAGGCATGAGAGTTGTCCTAAGAGGGTTTTTATCAAAACATTTTCATCTCCTTCCATAAAGTGCCAAACGGGCATTTAATACATTTCACAAACACTACTCAAAGACAGGTACAACTTCTTTATGAGACAAAATCCAGTTTAAAACCGTTAAAGAACCCCAAAACACTACGCCACAGGCTAACAATATTTTTATAAACCAAACCAAACCATTTTTTTCCAAATAATCTTTACGAGCCAACCGGGCAATTTCTCAAACGAACCAAAGTATTTGTTCATGCTTCAAAAGAAATCATTTCTCATTAAACCAGAAATCTGTTTTACATTCCTTGAATTATGTTTAAAAGCCAAATGGGCATTCTTTCATTATTGGGTGTTCGCTCGTCAAAAGGATGTTTCATGTGTCGTGTATAAAATGAACGACTCCTTTTGACATTAAATAACCATTTAAAAATTAACCATCTTATATTAAAAATTAATTATCGTATATTATCTCATATTTATTACAATTAATAAAATGTTGATTTTGAACAATTAGGGTGCGCAAACATCATGAAATAATATAACTTAAATTTTAAAAGCAGTGCAAAGGGAACCTACCTCAAAACCAAGCGCGTCGACACAACAACCTCGGATCCAAGTCGCGATGACACGACATGTGTCCGAAACCACGTGACAAGGTCTAACACTCTGCATAGTCAGTACCAAGGACTCAGACACCTACAAAAACTCACTAGAGCATTCAAAACCATGCGGCGGGAATAAACGCTCACCTTGAAACTAAAGCGCGACGACGACGGAACCTCAAATACAAGGCGCGGCGGTGGCGCTCACTCGGAAACGCCCTCCGCGGGTCCTAAAAGTCCTAAGCCAACAAATAAAAACCCACCATCAACAATAGTTCGATGATAATAATAAAAATAAAGATAATAATAATAATAATACTAATAATAATAATAAGATTAGCAATAATAATAATAATAAAAATAGTAATAATAACAATAGTAATAATAATAATAATAATAACAACATAATAATAATAATAATATTAATAATAATAATAATAGTAAAAATAATAATAATAATAATAATAATAATAACAATAATCATATTAATAATATCATCATTAATAACAATAATAATAGTTATAATAATATTAATAATATTAACATTAATAATAATAATAATAATAGTTATAATAATAATAATAATAATAATAATAACAATATTAGTAATACTAACATTAATAATAATAATGATCACATAAATCATAATTTTATAATAAAAAAAGTTATTAACATATGAAATAGCAGAATAAATTAAAATAAATAATAAAAAAAACGGACCTGCGCTGCCGAGCGGAGGAAGGAGAAAGAAAAAGAAAAAGAAGAGAAGAAGAAAAGGAAAAAGGAGAGAAGAAGAAGAAGAAGAAGAGAAGGAGAAGAGAAGAAGAGAAGGAGAAGAAGAGAAGAAGAAGAGGAGGAAGGAGAGAAGAAGAAAGGGGGGGCGCGGGCTGGCTGGACCAGGGGTTCGTGCAGAGGGAGGCCGGTGCGGCGGGGGTGCAGTGCGGCGGACAGGGGGGTGGCCGCTGCTGTTGCGGGAGGAGAAGGAAGAAAAAAAACATGGGAGAGAGAGAGAGCAGGTGGGCGAGCGGGGGAGGCTGATGTGTGAGGGGAAGGAGGCGGCCATGAGGGAGAGTCGGACTGCAGCAGGTTGGTGTGCTCGGTGGGGGGAACACGCAGTGGAGCTGCGCCGCTTTGGCAAGGAGCGGAGAGGGCCGCGCGGGGGGGGGGGGGGGTAAACTGGGAGCTGGAGGGTGCAGCGCATGTAGGGAAGTCGGGCACGGGGTAGCAGCGGCGTGCAGGAGCAGGAGTGCAGGGGTGCCGGCTGTGCATGCTGAACAGGGGAGGAGAGGAGGATGGGGTCGGACGGTGCACTGGGGAGCAGCAGGGGGGGCGCGGTCGAGCTGGAAAAGTAGGGGAGATGGGGAGAGGATGCGTCAGGGAAGAAAAGAAAAGAAAAAAAAAGAAAGAAAGCAAGAAAGCTGGGATTGGGTCTCCGCCGCTGGAAGAAGAGGCAGGGGCACGCTGAGCCGAGGCGGGCTAGAGGGGCTGATCGGGAGCTGGGTGCTGCGTGGGGGTTTTGCGCACCAGGAGGTTGGAAGGCCGCTGGAGATCCGGCCGAGGGGAGGTCGCGCGCTGGCTGCTGAGGAGGGCGCCGGGTGCTACGGCGGACGAGGCCGGATAGCAGGGGTGCCGGCGGTGATGCAGTGTGCGGGTTACAGGAGAGGAGGACGACCGGCATGGGATGAAGGCCGACGTTGCACACCGGCGGTGTGCTGAAGGAGGAGGCACGGGTGAGGAGAAGACGAGTAGTGGGGGCCGAGACATTGCTGTGTGATTGGAGGAGGAGGAAGCTATGGGAAAAGAAAACCAGGGGGCGGCGCGTGGGAGAAGGAAGGATCGGGAAAGGGGTTGGCGCAAACCATAGGGGTACATATATATATGAGAATAAAATAAATAATTGAATAAATAAATAATGACAAAAAAAGATAATAAGGTCAATAATAATAAAAATTATAATAATTATAATGTTGGTGATCAAAGCTTTAATAATAACGTAAAAAAGATAAAAATGCAAATGATAAAAATTATTCATTTCGTCTTACCCAATAAAAATAATTATTAATAGCCATAAAATTATTAAAAGTCAATCTAAATTGACAATTTCTAATTTATTTTTAATTCCTCTAAGACGAAGAGGCCACACAGTTGCATGGGCGAAGCCGCGCAGTGTCGCGCTCCACCCGCGCTTCCGACGACGTCGAACCCAAGATGCGTACTTTTTATCAAAACTCAAAACTTTCATCCGAGACTGAACGTGAACCACAGAAAAAAAACAATTTAAAGCCTAAGAAATCATAAAATAAAATAAACGCACGGTTTGGGGTGCGACAATTCTCCCCACCATAACGCTTTCCACCCCCGGAAAGCCACAACACCAACCAGTCGATCTATCAACACCTAAGGATTTCACAGAACATGATCCAACCTCTTATCTCAAGGACATCATACCGACTACCAACGGAACTAAACCACATTTCCCGAAACTAATCACCAATAGAGAGAGGCCCGAACGGGCTCCCCACCATAATAACTCCACTAGAATTCGATGACTATTTAAGAGAAAACCCAACTAGACTCATGGTGGGTCTCCCCACCATAAAAGGACTGACCTCTTAGAGACCAACCAGAAATCCAACTTCGGCCAGACCCGGGCCTTACTCTAGCTATAATAGCACAGAAAAAACATTTAAACCACTTACTCCCGTCCGAAAGGGATAGAAGCTTAAATGGATACTTTGCGCAACTAAAACCCTAACCCCATGGGCGGGGAGGGTGGGCCCAAGGATCAAATCACTGAAACTACGACGTACGACTACTCACGAGCCATCACTTCGGGATGGACCCAAACCAGGGCCGCAACTGATTTACATCAGTGGCCCATTCAAAGTCACTGATCAGCAACTTACATCCAAGAGGCACGACTCCCGACACTATGCGAGGGATAAGTCCATCGCGCGCTTTGCGGCAAGAGGAAAACTACAACGACAGAGGAACCAGAGCAACAACGCCAAAACTATCTCACTATGACGATAGAGGCACGAATTTAACCGGACTCTTTAATATTTCCCCGGGGGTTCCTGACTACGCGCTGGCTTCACTCCGAGACCTTTTGGTTGGAGCTCTGATGGATGAAGAATCTTCTGCCTCGCAGTCAGGATCTAATAATCCCAATGAGATACATACATCTTTTGATCTGACAGATTGAAGGACAAGATTTTAAAATTAAAACACACCAGCATTGAAAGACGAGGTTCGTCAAAAGACCCATGAAGTTCCCATACATTTCAAACCCAAAACACCACCAGTATAACTACAACGATAAAAGATCCCTTAAACTAAAAGGAAACTTACACCAAGAACTCTGAACAAAGACCCAATATCACATTACTTCTGAGAACACCCTCTGTGATGCTTTCTTGCAACGCCCCGACAAAATCATCGTAAGTGACCCAGACGTCCACACGCCTGGCAGGGCTTCGGAGCGCTTGGGCACGATGACTTCTTGTGACCCCGCTTTCCACACTGATAACACACAATAATATCTCGCTCTGAAGAGGTTGATGAAAGATCTCGAGGCCTCTTGATTCCACGACCTGATCCATCCACTTCCATTTTCTTACTCATTTCCTTTCTAGAATCTTCACCACTGCTCTTAGGGATCGAATGAGGGAGGACTACTTCGAGCACTCCTGTCATCGCGGCTTCGACATGAAAGGCTTGTCTCTCCACATCAACAAAAGAAGTCAGGTTGGACTTTGAAACCTTCGATTGTAGATCAGGGTGGAGACCCGCCTCGAAGCGTCGAGCCTTCACGGGGTCATTTGTGGCATACTCTGAATCATAAGGTACTAGCTCTACAAAGCGCTGGAAATATTCCAACACGGATCTATCGTCCTGCTGCAGACAACACATCTCCATCCCCTTTCACACCCTATCTTCCTCAGAGAAATATTGACGAATGAACAAGGCCTTGAAAAACTCCCAAGTAATATCTTGACGAGGCTTGTTCCGAGACACTGACATCCACCACATCCATGGTGAACCTTCAAGCATGAAGGTCGCAAACATGACCTTCAATGACTCGGGCAACTCAATGAGGTTAAAGTCCCTTTCAATCTTCCGCATCCACTCCTCTACCATGGAATTTTCTACTTGACCATAGAAGAGAGGTGGATCCAACTTCCGAAACTCAAGCATAAAATCCTTAGGTTGATCAACTGCACTACGATCACCCATCGAAGCTTCAAAGGGATAACCGCTGGACAAGGAAAGGTCAAAAATCCAATCAACGCTAACTCAACGAATGAATAAAACCCTCAAAATCAAACACTGCATAGGTGACAAGCTCAAAATCTGAGAAAACAAGTTATCATAACATCAACAAATTTCTCTTTGAAAACATCTTTAATTTAAAATGAGCTTAGTGGGTTAAACCCCTGCCATTGGTATTCTTTAGAGCCTCACTCACATGCATGTATCCATGCCACCCGGGGCTTCCATCCACCATACCAGAAATCCATCCACATTTCCAACATACCACAATGCATGTGAGCACTCATTAGAACACCATGGTCAAAACAAAGCAACGTCATTTTCCAAAAACAATTCATTTATACCACTTCTTTTAAAACAATCTGCAAATTAAACATGTTATTTCAAACAACCATTTTTTTCAAAACCAACTTTTCTGATTCAAACCACTTTCAAAAATCAAGGGAAACACAAAACAAATCGAACAGGGGACTAGTGTCAGTGGGTGACTTGACCATATGGTTGGCGGCCATATGCCAAACACATCACTGACACAGGGAGCCTTCTTGGACCATGCCCCTAGCTCTACATGGCTTGCCAGGCCGTGCGGGTTAGGAGGACTAGTGGCCCTACTCCCTTTGTCGTATCCCAATCACAAAGCCTTTCCATAAAAACCCAAACAAACAAATTAAACCGGACATCCCATGGAAACCTGAGGATCAGTACGGGAAAGAGTTCGCGACGCTCTTCTCGCACCTACCCCTCAAGTCCTGACAATCCTACTCCATCTACCTTGACATCCCAAATAACAAAGGGCGCTCTGAAAAGTGAGGTCTGCTAAGAGAAAACCTCCATGTGATACCATTTTGTCATGAACCAACCCGGGTCGACCCTGAACCGGTCACCCGAGCCGGTCCGCGACATGGCCCGAGAGGCGTTCCCGATCCTCCCGGGTTGGCGACAAGCGCCAGGGCATCATTAGAGACTGTGGGAACGATTTCTCCCAATATAAATAAATAAGAATGCAAAGATAAAACTGAGCAGTGCAGGAAAAAAAGGTAAACTAAACAAAGTGACTAAACATGAACAAACAGGAAACAAACTAACCAAACACGATGTCCGAACAAACTCCGTGCGACCTCGCGGGTCGCCCTCCAACTCAACGATCAAGCGTCTCCCTAGGCGAGCGCACTCAAGCTGTAGCCTGCACAAACACTAAAAACAGAAAAGAACTATAGGCGTGAGTATTAAAACTCAGTAGGCTAGCACGATATCTATTCCCAATGCAATACCTTTAAAATAAAAGAAACATCATCTCAAGTTTGAACTACAATTTATAAAAGTATGTTTTTAT
The DNA here is from genome assembly GCA_963277665.1 of Viscum album. NCBI lineage: Eukaryota > Viridiplantae > Streptophyta > Magnoliopsida > Santalales > Viscaceae > Viscum > Viscum album. The sequence goes on along the minus strand of OY728128.1, from coordinate 404,783,827 downwards.
AAATATTTTACTTAAAAACAAAGTACGGACCATTTCCCTTAGCCATTTCCAAATTCGTGTTCATTTCATTAGTGTCAATGACATTTCAGGAAAGGGGGAAAGTGATGTTGAAATTTTACGAATTTGTGCAAAGGGGATTAAACTCTTTTATTTGAAAACATTTTTTAGAAACCTAATCAAAAGAAATTTACCATTTTCCAAAGAAGACAATACACCAGAATGCACAAAGTAAAACACACAGCAAGGACAATGTAGGTATACATGTGAGCATCATAATCATTACTGCAAGCTACAAAAGCTGAATAGACATGGGTGAACCTAGGAGATTGAGAATAAACCAGAAGACACCAATACATGAGAAATCATCCTTATCGACATGTCACGATGAAATCAAAACGCACAAAACGCTTGACCATCCACTCACAGGCAGGTCAAGGGCAAATCCCATAGTAATAAACCCAATATATCCACCTACTATGGGCCACTGGTCAGTACCATAACCTACCAGTGCAGCAATCGTTCTTAGAATATTCTCTCAATATGCCAGATTCCCATGTCTCAAGTGTATTAAAAAGAGGGTGAGCCAACCGATGTCAACCGAGCATCCAATCAGATATATCTATATATAAAGCACAACAAGCATCACCCCGAGCCACTCCGTGGAACAACCTCATGCCTTTAAACTACTCACGTACCTGGGAGATACTAAGCGCGGCCTCCCAACAATCAATTGGAACCAAGGCATGAGAGTTGTCCTAAGAGGGATTTTATCAAAACATTTTCATCTCTTCCTATAAAGTGCCAAACGGGCATTTAATACATTTCACAAACACTACTCAAAGACAGGTACAACTTATTTATGAGACAAAATCTAGTTTAAAATCGTTAAAGAACCCCAAAACACTACGCTACAGGCTAACAATATTTTAATAAACCAAACCAAACCATTTTTTTTCCAAAAAATCTTTACGAGCCAACCGGGCAATTTCTCAAATGAACCAAAGTATTTGTTCATGCTTAAAAAGAAATCATTTCTCATTAAACCAGAAATCTGTTTTACATTCCGTGAATTATGTTTAAAAGCCAAACGGGCATTCTTTCATTATTGGGTGTCCGCTCGTCAAAACGATGTTTCATGTGTCGTGTATAAAATGAACTGCTCCTTTTGACAGTAAATAACCATTTAAAAATTAACCATCTTATATTAAAAATTAATTATCGTATATTATCTCATATTTATTACAATTAATAAAATGTTGATTTTGAACAATTAGGGTGCGCAAACATCATGAAATAATATAACTTAAATTTTAAAAGCAGTGCAAAGGGAACCTACCTCAAAACCAAGCGCGTCGACACAACAACCTCGGATCCAAGTCGCGATGACACGACATGTGTCCGAAACCACGTGACAAGGTCTAACACTCTGCATAGTCAGTACCAAGGACTCAGACACCTACAAAAACTCACTAAAGCATTCAAAACCAAGCGGCGGGAATAAACGCTCACCTTGAAACTAAAGCGCGGCGACGACGGAACCTCAAATACAAGGCGCGGCGGTGGCGCTCACTCGGAAACGCCCTGCGCGGGGCCTAAAAGTCCTAAGCCAACAAATAAAAACCCACCATCAACAAGAGTACGATGATAATAATAAAAATAAAGATAATAATAATAATAATAATACTAATAATAATAATAAGATTAGTAAAAATAATAATAATAAAAATATTAATAATAACAATAGTAATAATAATAATAATAATAACAACAATATAATAATAATAATAATAATAATAATAATAGTAAGAATAATAATAATAATAATAATAATAATAATAACAATAATCATATTAATAATATCATTATTAATAACAATAATAATAGTTATAATAATATTAATAATATTAACATTAATAATAATAATAATAATAGTAATAATAATAATAATAATAATAATCACAACAATATTAGTAATACTAACATTAATAATAATAATGATCACATAAATCATAATTTTATAATAAAAAAAATGTTATTAACATATGAAATAGCAGAATAAATTAAAATAAATAATAAATAAAAAAACGAACATGCGCTGCCGAGCAGAGGAAGGAGAAAGAGAAAGTAGAAGAAGAGAAGAAGAAGAGGAAAAAGGAGAGAAGAAGAAGAAGAAGAAGAGAAGGAGAAGAGAAGAAGAGAAGGAGAAGAAGAGAAGAAGAAGAGGAGGAAGGAGAGAAGAAGAAAGGGGGGGGGGGGGGCGGGCTGGCTGGACCCGGGGTTCGTGCAGAGGGAGGCCGACGTGGCGGGGGTGCAGTGCGGCGGACAGGGGGGTGGCCGCTGCTGTTGCGGGAGGAGAAGGAAGAAAAAAAAAACAAGGGATAGAGAGAGCAGGTGGGCGAGCGGGGGAGGCTGATGTGTGAGGGGAAGGAGGTGGCCAGGAGGGAGAGTCGGACTGCAGCAGGTTGGTGTGCTCAGTGGGGGGAACGCGCAGTGGAGCTGCGCCGCTTCGGCAAGGAGAGGAGAGGGCCGAACGAGGGGAAGCCGGGAGCTGGAGGGTGCAGTGCATGCTGGGAAGTCGGGCACGGGGCAGCAGCGGCGTGCAGGAGCAGGAGTGCAGGGGTGTCGGCTGTGCGCGCTGAACAGGGGAGGAGAGGAGGATGGGGTTCAGACGGTGCACTGGGGAGCAGCAGGGGGGGCGTGGCCGAGCTGGAAAAGTAGGGTAGATGGGGAGAGGATGCGTCAGGGAAGAAAATAAAAGAAAAAAAAGAAATAAAGAAAGAAAGCTGGGATGGGGTCTCCGCCACTGGAAGAAGAGGCAGGGGCACGCTGAGCCGAGGCAGGCTAGAGGGGCTGATCGGGAGCTGGGTGCTGCGTGGGGGTCTTGCGCACCAGGAGGGTGGAAGGCCGCTGGAGATCCGGGCGAGGGGAGGTCGCGCGCTGGCTGCTGAGGAGGGCGCCGGGTGCTGCGGCGGACGAGGCCGGATAGCAGGGGTGCCGGCGGTGATGCAGTGTGCGGGTTACAGGAGAGGAGGACGACCGTCTTGGGACGAAGGCCGACGTTGCATGCCGGCGGTGTGCTGAAGGAGGAGGCACGGCTGAGGAGAAGCCTAGTAGTGGGGGCTGAGGCGTTGCTGTGTGATTGGAGGAGGAGGAAGCTAGGGGAAAAGAAAACCAGGGGGGTGGCGCACGGGAGAAGGAAGGATCGGGAAAGGGGTTCACGCAAACCCTAGGGGTACATATATATATGAGAATAAAATAAATAATTGAATAAATAAATAATGAAAAAAAAAGATAATAAGGTCAATAATAATAAAAATTATAATAATTATAATGTTGGTGATCAAAGCTTTAATAATAACGTAAAAATGATAAAAATGCAAATGATAAAAAATATTCATTTCGTCTTACCCAATAAAAATAATTATTAATAGGCATAAAAATATTAAAAGTCAATCTAAATTGACAATTTCTAATTTATTTTTAATTCCTCTAAGCCAAAGAGGCCACGCAGTTGCATGGTCGAAGCCGCGTAGTGTCGCGCTCCACCCGCGCTTCCGACGACGTCGAACCCAAGATGCGTACTTTTTATCAAAAATCAAAACTTTCATCTGAGACTGAACGTGAACCACAGCAAAAAAACAATTTAAAGCCAAAGAAATCATAAAATAAAATAAACGCATGGTTTGGGGTGCGACAATTTTGGTCACATGTAAGAGGAAGATGTAATAAAATAGATATGTGGGAATGAATGAATATTTCTAGAATGTATAGGTATATATCTAGGAATAGAGAATATAATACTATAATTTTCAATTGTTTTCACTACAAACATCTTGGTCACATGAAATGTAACTATCCTAACAGAAAGAATGTCTATAATTAAAATAATAGTTACCATTAATTGTTAATTGAAAAAGTCTTTAACACAAGAAGTGTGTTCAATGTTAATGATTCTATTACCTATGAGGAATGGATCTTGAACATAGGATTCTCATTACAAATGTGTCAATTAGGATTCCTTCACTAAATAGAGTGAATTTCAATCAGGTAGTGTCTATATAAGGAATAACAATATCTTCAACTTTATGGTTATAGGTTTATTAATTTACAACATCAAAAAGGGATGGTTAAAACTATTGAAGAGGTTAGTTAGGTACCTAAGTATAAAAGAAACCTTGTTTCCTTAAGAGTTCTAGACCATAAGAGTTACAACATCAATTTTGGTTCTAGTTGTCTTAGAATCACTAGTGGGTCTCTTGTAGTTATGAAAGGAAACCTCAATAATGAGTTATATGTGTTATAAGGTAGGAATCACATAAGAATTTTATAATAATAACTTTTTAAATATAACTATAGGTCACATTCATCCCAAAGGATTAGATAAAAATATAAAAAGGTGTGTTAACTGATTTAACCCCTAGTCGTCTTCGTTTATGTGAGGATTGTGTGTATTCTAAATCTAAATGGGTTAGTTTCAATAAGTCATCCTATAAATCTAAAAACCATTTATTGTGTGTACACTCTAAAATTCGGGGGCTCTCTAGGACTTACTCTCATAGTGGAGACTATTACTTTGTGACATTTACATATTACTACTCCTGGAATGTTTTGATATACTTACCAAAACACATATTTGATACATTTCAATAATTTATGAATTGAAAGGAAAGTATTGAAAATAATTCTGGTAATAAGATAAAATATATTAGAACTGATAATGTTTTGGATTATCTATCCCCTATATTTGTTGAATTATATATCTATGAGGGTGTATATAGATATGATACTCTTTTGGAAACCCCACAAAAGAATGGGTTGGCCGTGAGAATGAATAGGACCATCCTCGAGAGGGTTGGGTGTATGCTTTCCTATTCCTCCATTCCCAATTCCTTTTATGTTGAGTCTATTACCATAGTCATATTCCTAATTAATAGATGTCCACCCTTAGCTAATGCCATTAAAACACAGGAAAATATAGATAGGAAAACTTCATAGTCATTATCACCATAGGTTTTTTGGATCTATATCTTATGAACATTATAACAATGATTATATCGAACCTAGGTTTGTCAAGTGTGTCTTTTTTGGTTATCTAGTTGGTGTTAAGGTGTATAATTTGTGGTTAGACAACATCAATTATAAAAAAAATTTATCAGTCAAGATGTTGTGTATAGAGAGTCATATCTTCTCAAAAAGAAGACTGTTGATACTGATAAAACCAATATACCCAAAAAATTTGGTGTTGATGTTGGTCTTAACTCTCATGATACTTTAGAACCTAAACCTACACTGTTTTATCACCCCACCCAACTTGAGGGTAAATTGGAATATAACTCTAATTTAGAAACCGATGTAGAGGCAAAATACCTTAGAGGATACAAATTGACCTGAAACTATTAGAGAAGGGTTATCAGACCCCCTACTCAGTTCATCCATGTTTTCATGGATACATAAGCCTTTAGTTTTTCTCAAGACATGTGAAACGATGAACCTAAAACCATTATGAAATTTTTAAAATAAAAATAATTTTGGTAGTGGCTGGCTACTATGAACGAATAAATGAATTCCCCTTAGAAGAATAAAATATTTACTACTGTAACTAAACCTCAAAATGAAAAGTTTATAGGATGTAGATGGATATTCTATAAGAATAATTAAAATAATGGGAAATTAAAAATAAAATTTTAATCCTTATTAGAATTAAGGGGTATCTCCAGTGTGGGGGAGTGGACTATGGTGAGATATTCTCCCTAGTTGTTAAACTTTCATCTATTCATGTTTTACATTATTCTTCTAATACATATGATTTCCATATAGAATATATAGAAGCTAAAACTTATTTTTTCATGGTTAATTGGATGAAACCATATATATGTGACCACTTGATGCTTTTTCGAATAATACTATATTCAATCAAGTCTAACTGTTGAAACAATTATTTGTATGGTTTGAAGAAATCCTCTGGACAATGGTATAGATGTTATGTTACTTTTATGATTGAAAATGGTTTTAATAAAATAAAATTTGATGCATTTATTACATACAATCATATTAATCATTAAAATATTTAATTACATTTTTATGTTAATAATAATTTATTTATTTTATGAATATGAAATAAAATTTCCATATTAAAACCCAATTAACTTCTGCCTTCGAAATGATGGATTTGTGAAATAAAAAAAGATATCCTTGGAAAGGAAATAATTAGGAATAGAAAGGAAAGAGTTTTTTTATATCTCCTCATGCATTTGTAAAAATGGTTTTAAATGATATTTATTTGATCACATTTAATTAGTAGGAATACCTCTAGGTAAACAAATTAAATCATCCAAAATCCAATCCCCTATTAGTGAATCTTAGATTGATTTTATGAGAAAGATCTCTTATTCTAATTTTGTTCAGAGCCTTATGTATGAATGGTTTGTACAAGAGTGGATATTTATTTTTTTGTGTGTAATATAAGAAGGTTTATGGGAAAATATAGGAATGAACATTGGCGTGCTCTAAAATTGATTCTCAGGTATCTCTCATTGTCTTTTAGTTTATGTAGTAGTTTTGGTAAAAATGATCGTTATGATGTTGAAATTGGAGGATATGTAGACTCTGACTATGATGCTAATATAGACCCTCATAAATCAATTACTATTTTTTGTTTTCCTTGATTATGGGGGTCCAATTTCTTGAAAATGTAGCATGAAATTAGTAGTTTCTCTCTCCACAACATAGGCTGAGTATATATACTTGACCAAATACAGTAAGGAAGCAATTTTCATAGAAGTTATTTTTAAATGAGTTTTTCTTATATGCTTTTATCGGGGGATACGTTTCACAAGGAAGTCCCCGTTCGACTATCTATGATGCATTGGGTATAAAAATGTATTGTAAACTCAAAATATGGAGTCAAATAAGCTTCCTATCTTACTAGTTCCATAAAGATAAAACTAATAAATAGAGAAAGTATTCGTATAAATGAATTGCAACTATATGGAATTAAAAAATGATAATTGTGGAGTAACTCCATCACATAATGTGATTAATATCTGGACAAGACGTGCAAAAAAAACCACCACACCATGAAGAGATAAAATTATAGAAGAGAATTAGTCATGAAAAATTTCAACATCATGAAAGAAATCGAAAACTAGATTTGAATTAAATTCATTAACCAATGGTTAACATTAACCAGGTAGAGAAATAAAATGTGGAAACTAGTAAAAGGATATAGTGATGTAATGTGCTTTTGTCGAATTGTCTTATGTGCATGAGGGATAATCATCAAGTCTTTCACTATGAGAGAATAAATAGGAGTACAAGGAGACGAGGAATGTAGTAGTACACAAACAAAAAAGAGGACATTAAAGGCCTGATGAATAAAAAAGAACAACAAATATTATAAAAACTATAATAGAACCGATACCACCTTATAGAGGATCAGTTTCACCCTTTTCATTGAAGAAGATCCTTGCATGGCACAAATATCATTGATATTGAGTTCTTCAGGTTTGACCATACAAAATTTCATTATTTTGTAACTTCAATACCTATTTGGTCACCCTTATTTCTCAAGAACAAGAACTTTTTCCCACACAGTGTGGAACTATCTGATCCACTGACCCTATCCACGTCTTATACTACTAAGAATCACAGGCCACACACCATTGAGTAAATTAACTAGTGGTCTCATGACATTTACCCTTCACACACTGCATCAAAGGGATATAGGGGATTGTTTTCTCACTTCTAGGAGCAAGGAAGCATAGCCAAAGCATCTAATTTTATTGTCTTAGAAAATAGAGAATATGGAAGACTACAGAGACCCCTATTCACATTGTTTCTCTCCCCCTTTGGTAAACCGGGAAACTCATCCTTGTGGCATTGTTTTCCATATCTGGAGTGAACCAGATTATCTTAACTATGGTTTTAAGATTAGAAACTGCTAACTTTGTATTTTCTCACCTTAGATGCCAACAACCAAGCATCCAAGATATTTCGAACTGAGCTAAAGCAAGATGGATATTTGAACCCTACATTAAAGACATATTTTTCACCATTGATACCATCGTGATTCTTTCAGCATTGTACACCACCAAGGGAAAAAACCACGCTACCTCAAGTCACCAATGATAGCCACCTCACCTGAGGTTATGACAAGAGATCGTGGATTCTCTATCCTCCTCATTCAAATCAGTGATCCCCCTTTCTCCCACACTATGAAAAGATGATTTAATATACTTTTGGTGAAGCAGTGCTTAAAAACACTAATTTTAGTGAGAGCGGGGGAGGACGACTGATATCACCTGGGTGGTTCAGAATCACTAGTTATGTGACCAATTCACAAAAGTCACATATTAAATAAATTAATATTTTAATTAACAAAATAAATCTATATAAAAATTAACAAATATCTAACTTGTAAATTAAAATGCATGAATATACTTAATATATGAAAATGTTACTGATCTCCACCATGAAAATAAAAATCTAACCACATGATGAATCTACACAACCTAAATCATTAATTCTGGAATCAAATACTAAACAGGAATTCAACTATAGGGTATGACCCAAATATTTCCCCATCGTGCATCAATGTGAAACACACCAAAAAAATTAACTGTGTTATAAACTACTTCTAAACATAATCAAAATTAAATAACTAAAAACATAAATAGAGAGAATACATGTAGTTACCTTATCAAACCTATGATATAACTATAATGATGAATTCTCGGATTGCTAACCAGTATCTGCACATTAGAAGAAAACACAGAAGTAGCCACCGTAAAAAAAACACAGAAAACTCATAGAGAATGTAATTTTGTAAACTAGTTCACTAATGAAAATAGAAACAATAAAATAAACATGAAGAAATATAGAATAACAAAAGAAATACCAATCTCCACCTTAACTTATCACATATTTAGACTGCTCTTCACCTAAAGGAAAGACACTCCCTATAACCTAGCCAACAAGAGAAATTCCTCAAAAACAAAGTACCACTACAAATACCATGCAACTCCAAGAGTCCTAAGAGAAATCTCTAAACCCGTGATAACATCAGTGATCCAATGGAATCCATCTACCGAATACAAAATCTCATCCTAGTATAGATTCCTAACGATGTATAGGAACCACCTAACATAACTAATGTGATCTTGAAAGAACCTCAATGAAACCTAATCATTACTAAACTTATACACATGACACTATCACTCTATACACTTCCTAGACACAATCAACACTCGAAATAGGCTTATACTGAGAGACACCAGCACTATCTAGGACACAATCTATAAGAAAAAAACACATGCTTATTACTAGCTCACTCTCCTATGGAAAAAAGAATAATTATTAGACCAAACCAATAGATGACTGAACCTACCACATGCTTCATTGATAACTAATACACTCACACATAGTCCAACCTCTCACTAACCCCTCATACCCATGAACCTGATACAAAAAATATAAAACTCCATGCTTCATGTGGTCTCTACTAGGGAATAAAAAAAAGTATATAATAAGGAAAAAATCAAACATATTAAAAAATTACCTAAATAAAATTAAACATAAAATGTTGAACAAAAAAATCAAACCATGTTGTAAATTAAAATTCACGTAAAAATCATTTAATGAAACGAATAGTTGATTCTACATTTTTACGATAAAAAATTATTTCCAATCGATCTATGATGCCACTTTTTGGGGGGTTATACTATGTAATGAAGTCCCCATTTGACTATCCATGATCCATTGAATATAAAAATTTCTTACAATCTCAAATTATGGAATCAAACAAGCTTCTTATATTTCCAGTTTCATAAAAATGAAAATAATAAATAAGGAAAATATTTATATAATTGAACTCCAACTATATAGAACTATCAAATGATAATTTTACAGTGACTACCTCAAATACAGTGGCTAATACTGGGACATGACTTAGAAAAAAACCATATCCCCATGTAAAGATCAAATTATAGTAGAGCACTACTAAAAAAATCAACCTCATCAAATAAATCCAAAACTAGATTTCAATTAAATTCAATAATAAGTGTTCAACATTAACTAGGTCAATAAAATAAAATGTGTATTGAAGTAAAAGGACACAAATACGTAACATGATTCACTTAATTGGCCTACGTGCATGGGTTAAAATCATCAAGGCTTTCACTATGCAACAATAAAGAGGATTATAAGGAGATATAGACTACAACAGAACACAAAAAAATAGACATTAAAGACTCAATTAATAAATAAGAAAATAAATCTAATAAAAAAACTATATTATAACTGACCCCCCCCCCTACTGAGGATCAGTTTCACCTTTGTCATGGATAAAAATTCTTAAAAAGCACTAATATCATCACTGTCAAGTTCATCATGTTCGACCATCCACAAGATCATCACAATCCTACTTAGTTACCTAGTCAGTCAACCTCTGAGATCAAGAACAAGAACCAATGTACATGAACAATGCTACATAACATGTTGTGTCCTCTGTCTGAATCTGATGCTACACAAAATCACCGACATCCAACTATCCATTTCAAGATCTAGTGTTATCATAATGTTCAGCCATCGCACACTACTACAATGGGATTTTAGGATAGATTCTCCATCCACCACAAGCAAGGAAGAATCTACATGGACTCTCTCTTTCCTCTCATAGAAAGATGAATCAAAGGAAGTCTATTTTGACCTCTCTCCACACTTCTTGTTATTCTCCTTTAGTAATCCAAGAACCTCACACTTGAATAATTATTCTCCAAATATAGATTGAATTGGATTCTCTAACCTATCGGTTTAATATCGGACGATTCTACCTTTGTAGCTGCTCACCCTAGATGTGAAGAACCATGCATGGAAGATCCGTCAAACCGAGATTGAGAAAGAATCATACCTGAACCCTACTACATGAACACATTTGGAACCATTGATACAACCATTATTCCATCACCATTTCATTCCACTAAGGAAACCAACCATGCTATCACAATTCACCATTGACAGCCACCTCACCTTAGTAGACAACCAGAGATCATGGATTGTCTCACCTCCTCGGTTGATTCAGGGATCACCCTTTATCCTTTCATCTTCAAAGATGATTTCTCATACATTGGGTGAATTGATGCACAAAAAACCCCTAATTACAGTGATGATTGGTTTGGGGAAGAATGTATGATGTCACTTGGGTGGCTAACAATTTTCATCCATGTAACCAACTATACAAAATCACATATTAAATAAAAACATTTTAATTAAGAAAAAAATAGAATAATAAAATTCAAATGATTAAACTATTATTGTACACTATTATAGTCAGTATGCTTTACATTTTTCTAAAAACTATTCTTTCCATAGTAGATCAAAGAATATAGACATTAGACATAATTTTTTAAGGGATATTATAGAATCTGGGACTATGTATGTCACTATGATACAAAAAGAGAATAATCTAATAGACAATTTGAATAATAGTATTCCCCTTTATAAATTTAATCATTTTTTAAATATTATGAACCGTGTCCTATTTCAATAGTAGTAATTTCAGGCACACCATCTAGAACATGAACCATTTAAATAGAATGGTGGAGATTTGATAAATAAACTATTCTTGATTTTGATATTTTTCAATTCAAATGAAATTTTAATTATTATGATGCTTGTTTTATGTTTATGAGTTTCATGGAATTTTCTTATGTGGCTTTTTAAATTCATATTTATTTATCTTGTGGTATATTTTTAATTCAGTTATTCTTATTAGAGGGATAAAATTGTATCATTTTTTCATTTGGCCAAATGGTTTTGATGGCCCATAGCTGTATTTCTTCAGCACATTGTTGATCTGTGTTTTTACCTCCCCTCAAACATACCTCTCCTAAGATTCAACTCTAGATGCCACCCATTTTTATTCGAACATCCTTGTATCTATGTATTCCATGCGTCCTTTATCTGATTGTTCTATGAATTCCGCTTGACACCCTCTAATGTGAAATTACTATGTTTCTCATCTTAATCTATAGGGTACATTTGTTTGCCTCATTCCATTCAATCAGAGAGGGTATCTAAGAGATCTGTAGAGAAAAGAAAACCAAAATTTTTTCTGTAGATATTGGTGAAGCTCAAAAAATGAGGTGTTGACTACCACTCCTTTTTCCCATTATTGTTCAATGTTATGATCTTCTAAAATTAGAAATCACATCTGGTGGATATTTGGGGGAGTCTTCAGTTGGAACTTGGCGTGGATGATCATAGATAAAAACATGGTTGCTTATGATTTGATAGCATCATCATAACCAGATGTTGGTAATGAAATCTGGCTATGTAAGAAATTTAGTTATTTCAATTTTCAATATATCATTTTATCCTTTTAATGTTAGGTGTGTGTGTGAGTATTCCTGGGAGTAGAATATGATAGCTCCACGTGACTAGGATTATCCCCAACACCTATTTTATTAAGGCCATCCTCCTCAAATAGATTTTCTAAACATTTTCTTTATTGTATAGTGTCTTTATTTTTCTTATGTATTTTTTGATAATAAGAACATATCTCTTAGTGGTGTTCTCGCTGTGCACGTATGATCCCAAGGATCCGAAGTATGTTACATTTTTGTGTTCTTTATTACATTATTTTATTGTTCTAATCATGAAAATTCACCCTAACATATAAACTCATTTTTCTACGTTAAAATGATTTCTATAAATTACTTTGTAACCATATAAATCAACTTAGTGTATCATGGTCATTGAGTAGGGAAATCCACATCAATATTTCCCATAACATCCTTGTTTTTTCATTCTTATAGGATTAGAATACGAGGGTGGGATTGTAACTCATAGGATTAGATCGATATTGTAAGAGTATACTTAATTTACTATGAATATTTTATACATCTATCTAATATAAAAACATTAAAAGATACAAATATTATTGTATATATTTCTTAAAATGATTGAAAAGGCCTTATGGTCATTACATTAGAGATATATTATTAATTATTTTTATTCAAACATGTTATATCATAGAGCTTATAGATATGGTATCCACATGAGAAGACACGTCGTAAAGTGTGATGACTGAAGAAGATTCATGAGGAGATCCATTACGAAAAGATATTTTCCTGGATATTATCCATAACTTATAGGGGAGTTCATCGTCATTAGTAGTCATTCATGCCATCGTCATGAGTTCATCATCACAAAAGGTTTGGTCATGGGGGATTCATGCCATCACACATGATATTTTTTCATCAATGGTGTATTTTTTTCATACTAAAAGTGTGAATTTCACTGTTGTTGGAAGCTCGCTTGGGAAGCCAGATGAATAATTCAACAATCCCCCGGAGTCAACATGCCCAAATCGGTGGTCTTACTAGGTAGAAATACTACTCATGAGATAGGGTGGAGGATATTGAGATCATATAATTGTATGATCATATGATCCAACTCAAAAATTTGACCATAACCATTAAATATAAGAAACTATTAAATGAATGAAGTAATGTAGCAAGTAAATTATAGAGGTCTGAGAATGGAACCAACATGGTCCAAACTAAAAATGAACATGATGTGATTAATACCTTAAAATTTCTGGATGATGAGTTGAGAATATTTAAAAAACTATTCACTGAATATTTTGAAAAAATATCATATATAAGAAAATTTTAAATATTCACCCCATGCCTCATTTTTATGACAAAAATATATAAATTAGTGTTAAAATTGAAATCCACTACAAATAATAGATAGTTAAATTTTGGGGTGAAAAAAATAAGAGGTTAATAGAATGAGTAACCAAGAACCTAAAATAAAATAACTAAATGGTTATACTAAAATAGGTTTTAGTTAGAAATAATTTTTTGTTTTAATGAATGAATATATTATACTAGTTTTGGATAATAATTTTAATAACCAAAAAATGTGAAATAACTAAATTTATATATTTTTTAAATTTTAATTTATTTAATATTCAAAATGACATGTTAAATTGATTATAACCCCCAAAAACAAATATTAATATATATATATATATATATATATATATCTGTTTTAAAATAATTTTTTTTATAAATTTAAATAATTTATTTATGATCAAGGGTTTTAGACCTATGTGGATAGTATATGAATTTTATCATAATGGTTTTAACTGAGAAACCAAATTAAAAATGAAATGGTTAAGGAAATTTTATAACCATAATGAAAAAATAACAAGAAAAGTTTTTTAATTTTTTAATTAAAATAAAAATTTAAAACCCAAATGGTTATTAATTTTTTATTTTTTCTATAAACATGACCAAAATTAACCTACTAAAAACTGGTCACCTTAATAGGCACATACCTTTTTTATTCATGAAAATATGTACTCAAAGAATCTATGTGTTATTTCACAAGGTTTTGTTATGTGTTTTATGATTTTTTTTCAAAATTTCTAGGTTAATTTTTTAATTTTATTTATCTGTAGGAAAGGTGGATGGGACCTTTCTGGCTTCATAATTTATTAAATGGTTGGAGGGGGTGTTTCGCTTTTTCCTAACATCAATACAGATCGATGAAATGGAAAAGGAGGATGGGGTTCTGTGGAATTTCACCTAAAATAATGTGCATGGCAACTAGGGGTTGGCCGACGTTCACCTAACGTGAAGGTGAAAGGTGGAACTCTCTATTGGCTTTCCCTTAAGTCCCAAAAAAATTGTACGCCCCATCACTTCAAAATTACCCCCTCTATCTAAATTCCATACCCTCTATCTAAAATAATCCTTCTTAGTGTGTGGTGGTTTTGATGTCCAGAAATAAGTGTAAAGTTTTGTTTGAATCATTATTTAGAGGTATATTAATTAATTAATTTAAATTTATTTGTTAATTTAATAGATTAGATTTTAGTTAGTTCTAAATACATTGTTTATTTAGTAGTTTAGTTAGATATATATAGGTTTGAAATAATAGTTACAATTAGTAATGATTATATATAGAATAACGAATGAATAAATTATGACTAAAGAATGATTACATATAATGATTAACAAATAATAATTTACTAATGAATATCATATGATTAACTAATTATTAATGAATAATTAATTATATATTAAGTAATTTTAAACTAATTATTAGTATAAAAATATATAATGATTATCTAATGATTAATTAATGATTATTGAATGTTTAAATAATGATTAACTAATGACGTTGTAATTGTTAACTAATGATTACATAATTTTTGAGTAATGGTAAACTAATTATTACGTAATGATTATGTGAGGATTAATTAAGGATTAACTAATGATTAACTAATGATTAAGTAATGATAAAAAAATTATTGGATGATTATGGATTGATTAATGAATCATTAAAGAATGATTAACTACTTATTAACTAATGATTAATAATTTATTAATTAATGATTAACTAATGATTAACTAATGATTAACTAATGATTAAATAATAACTAACTAATGATTAACTGATGATTAACTAATGATTAACTAATGATTATGGAATGATTAATGAATGATAAATGAGTGATTAACTAATTATTAAATAATGATTAATAAATGATTAACTAATGATTAAGTAAGGATTAAATAATGATTAAGGTATGATTA
The DNA here is from genome assembly GCA_963277665.1 of Viscum album. Taxonomy (NCBI): domain Eukaryota; kingdom Viridiplantae; phylum Streptophyta; class Magnoliopsida; order Santalales; family Viscaceae; genus Viscum; species Viscum album. The sequence continues at coordinate 404,768,219 of OY728128.1, read as the reverse complement.
TATAAATATTAAAAATGATTAACTAATGATTAATTAATTATTAAAAATTGATTAAGGAATGATTAAGGAATTATAAAATAATGAATAAATAATGATTAAGTAATGATTAACAAATTTTTATGTATTGATTAACTATTTATTAATGAATGATTAACTAATGAATAATGAATGATGAAGGAATGATTGAGGAATGATTAAGTAACGACAAACTAATGATTAAATTTGGATTAAGATAGAATAAAATAGTATGAAGGATGATAAATTGGATAATAAAGAGACTTAACTACCCACATGATTTGTTACTATCATGATTTAGATGATTCATCCCTTATTTGACGACTTTTTTGTAATAATTATGGATTTTTTTTAGATGAATCACGTTCTCTTTATGAACCATTGAACAAGAATTTAGGAAAGTTAAAAATTTTAGTACGAAACATTAGTTCCATATTTTAGGATATAATAAAATGTTATAAAATCCTAGTATGATAAATATATTATGGTTATCTAAGAAATAAAATCTATTATTATATACTACATTTGGATATGGATCTTGTATAAATGTATCTAAGGGTAAAACCCAAAAACATCGCATTGAGCTAGACATTATCGGGAACTAGTTCTCAACAACGACTATTATTAAACACCTGTTTTGATACTCCTAGGGGATATTTATTAGATGATTCATATTTCCTTTATAAACTAATTAAATCTCTTTAAGAAGATTAAAATTTTTTCTATGAAACATCAATACCATATTTTAGGATATATGAATATGTTGTAAAATTATAGTATCATAAAAATTAAATGGTCAACCCTCATTTTCAATAGACATTAGATAATTTTTTGGAATCCAATGTAAAAAATAAGAGATACCATAAAATAATATTATCTATAGAAGACAAAATAAAAATTATTATCATATAATGTAAAATGTATAAGATCAAACCCATTAAATTGCACAAAATTTCCCGACATCAGAAAAAACAATACATTGAAATTTTTCAAAAACACAGAGTTTGGATGAGATGAGACTGTCTTTAGTAGTAAAGAAAATCCATATTACTTTCAAGTGGTATATTAATAACATCATCCAAAGAGATGAATTTAACTTATGAATTTTCAAAACAATTCAGCCTTCTAATGATAGGACTACCCATGTGGAGATAAATTCAATAGAAGGTCAAATGTTTTTTAAAATTAAATACATAATTGAATCCCTTTGGAAGATGTTATTAAACTACCACTTTAAAAGAAATCTGGATTTTACTTCACTTCTGAAGTTAATATCATCTCATCCAAACACGGTTATGTTGAAAAATATCAAGGGTTTTTTATTTTATGAATCATTGATGTGTTATTTTCTTTTTTTCTATTATATTTCAATTTATATGATCATAATTTAATTTTTATCATGGATTTATAAACTAATTTTATGTTTTCCTCTCTTTTTACTTTAGTTTCCAAAATATACTATGATTTATTTTCTAATGAAATTTTATATAATGAAACATTTGTATCATATTTTAAGATATAAGAAGACATTGTAAAACATTAGTATTATAAAGATTATATGTTCTATCCTCATTGTCAATATTATTTACACTATCATAATCATAATGAAAAAAATTGACACAAAGATTCATGTTTGTTTGTCTCTACTATTATCGGTATTTTATTCAAACCAATCAGGGAGATTCATACAGTACGCAACCAAAAAATGTTTATGACATCTGATTTTGTAGCCGTAAGTGAACATCAAGATACAATTATTGTTTTCTTAAATCTGCTACCCGATCAAAATATCAAGTCTATTAGATATTTTAATTTTCAATTATCGACACAATATGGCATCTAGCTTGTCCATTGGTTGCTAATGCGCAGTGGTTATAAGAAATTAATTCATTTTCCCAATGGTCAAATGGTTTCATTATGGTGTTAAATGTTTGTGTTTTTACTCTACAACAAGAATTTATAATTGTATTGTCACACCCCGACCGCGGATGTCCGTAATTGTTCTCCTTTCTTGGTCCCGTTTTAAATTTTTCAGAGATTAATTGCATTGGCGGTTTTGCACCGGTGCGCGGTCACCGCATCATTAGCGGTGACCGTGCGTTCAGCCCGGGTGATAGTGTGTTCACCCGGTGTTTTAAATATTATAATTTTTATGTTGGTATTTTATTATTAATACCTTTTTATTTTTGTTATTATAATTGTATATATGTTTATATATGTTTATATATATATATATGTATAATAATGTATGTATATATATATAGATCTATATATGTATAAATATATATATGTGTGTAACATCTTTAAATTATTTTATAAATATTATTTTAAATATTTGATCAAAATAATTATTAATTGAATTAACTAATTTATTATTTATTATTATTATATGTTTTATTATTATTATTATTATTAGTTCTATTATCATTATTATTATAAGTTCTATTACTATTATTATTATAAATTTTATTATTATTAAAAGGTTTTATTATTATTATACATTTTATTATTGTTATTATAATGTTTTACTATTATTATTATTATAATTATTAACATTATTATTATAATGTTATTATTATTATTATTATTATTATTATTATTATTATTATTATTATTTTTATAATATATACATATATAAACCTACCCTAGCCTAACCCTAGACCCCATTCCACCACCACCCTCTCCCCTCTCTCTCTCCTCCTCTCTTCCCCCAACTTCCTGCGCGCGACTCTCCTGCACCAGACCTCCCGTCCCCGTCCCAACACAACACCCTACCTCCTCCAACCTCCTCATCGTTGTTCCGCCTCACCCGACCGCAGCGGCCCTCCTCTGCTAGTCCGGCCTTCCGACTCCCACCCCCTGCATGCACTCCGCCGTCCTGTGCAACCCCCGCCAGGCACGCGGCCCCCTGTTCTGGCCACGCTCCACCTCCGGCCAGCAGCGTCTCCGGCTGGTCCGCAACCTCCGGCGGCGACCTCCGTGCTATCCGACCTGCCGACCCCACTCCCACATTCACCCTCCGCTGCAACTAGCCGAGCCCCTCCCTCCATCGTCCCGCTCCGGCGCACGCCGGCCTCCTCATGTTCCTGTCCTACTCCCGTCGCTCTGGCTACTCCAGCCGCCGTCCCGGCCTGCCGACCTCGTCTGGCGACCCTCCTCCACCGGCGTACAGACCCAGGCCCGTCATCGCGCCCCACCTCCGGCCGCCGCATCACCTGCGCGCTGTGAGTTTGTTTTTATTATTATTTATTTATATTTTATTTTAATCTTATTTTTTTTATATAACGTTTACCATTTTTGTTATATTAATATTAATATTATTAATATTATCATTATTATTATTATTATTATGATGTTGTATTATCATTATTACATTAATAATAATAATATTATTATTATTATTATTATTCTTATGATGTTATTATTATATTATTATTATTATATTAATATTGTTATTATTATTATATTATTATATTATAATTATGATAAATTATTATTGTTATTATTAATATATTAGTATTATAATTATTACTATATTACGATATTATTATTATTATTTTGTTATGGTTATCACTATTATTATTATTTTTACATTATTATTATTATTGTTATTACTATTGTTGGACCCGTCTAACGGTCTATTGTTTTAGGACCTATTTGACGGTGCAATACGGTGCGACCATTACGCAACGGCAGTTTTGCGCCGTGTCGTTTTTCATTTCGAGTTGCGTCTTGAGGTAGGTCTCCCATTGCACTCGCCTTTAAATTACGAATTTTTTTATTCCTTGTCTTTTTATTAAGTTTTAGTAAATTTAAAATTATTGTTAAGTAGTTCTTTATAGTGTGGTGATCTGCTGATGATTTAAGTTGTTTTAATTCTAGCGTTTCATTAAAAGCATTTTCTTGGATTTAATTGTGAGCTTCTATGGTAGTGTTGCTAGATGGTTCTTCCTGAATAATGAAAGACATGTTGAATTGTGTTTTGAAATGTTTTTGGCGTGTGTAAATTAGTAGATGTATTGTTTATGGAAAATGGTGTATTTCCTTGAACCTTGATTAGAGGAAACGTCTTATGACCTTTGAACATGTTTTTGAAAACTTTATGTGTGGTTCTTGGTTGATGAAAGATGTTTTCCTTTGTCCCGTGGACAAAAGTTTGGATATCATTTGGGAAATGGTGTTCCTTAAAAAAAAGGTGATTAAAGGCCCGTTTAGCTATTGATAAAAGTGGGATGCGTTTGGTTGTTGGAAAGTGACTCTACTTGTGAAACAAATGTGTTCCAGGTTTAAGATGCTCATTTGAGTTTCTTAAATAAAGTTCTAGGTGTCTTTCTGGTTTTCAATGAAATGGCGTGTGTCGAATCTCATAAAAAATTCTATAGTATTAAATGATCAAAATGTAAGTGATATGACGGCCCGGTTGGCACTTTAATAAATGTGAAGTGATTATACATGTTTATATATATATACGTACTTGTGAGGGAATCTCTACAAGGGTAATTCCCTTCGAGGGTTGTCGTGTAGCGATGTTCGTGTAAGGGGTTGGCAAGTGCGGTGGGATGAGTCACGCGTGCGTGGGCCTCCCACTTACACAGTGTTACTAAAACCACCATGGGTTCCTAGGTGTCTTGTAGATTATCGAGTGATGGTTTCTTGCTAACCCTGATTAGACGGGTTAGTACCCCCTGGAGTTGTGGACATGCCAGGATGGATGTGCCACTAGTTGGCTATTAGGGCGGCCAGTTGGTTATTGACTATGGAGTACCATGCCGGCAGGTAGTCTGAACCCGAGTACGTCTAGGGATTTTCTAGGGATGTTTTGGATCGTCCATGGTTATTTTTGATACCTTCTGGTTTATTTTTACTTGCACTTGGTTTTCCTTGCTTGTTTTTCTTTACTTTCACTTGTTTTCCCTGCTTGTTTACTTCAGTCATCCTTTACAGCCTATTCTAATAGTCTTTGAAAAAATGGTTTTCAAATTGAAATACTTTATTCTCTTTATGTAAGATTTGAAAATGTACACTTCTTTCCCATTTAAAAGAGTTTAAAACTAATGAAAGTGAACCGACTTTTGAAAAAGAGTAAGGGAAATGTCTCCTATTTTGATTTTCAAGTAATGCACTATGAAATCTTACTTTTATACATTATAGTTCAAACCTGGATCATGTATATTCATTATTTACTGGCAGTGTTTTTGGATTTGTTGTAGGCTCACCTACTGAGTACTTTTTGTGCTCATGCCTATCTTTTTACCTTTTCAGTTGCAGGTTCCTTGTGTTCAGGTTTTCCTGGCTTGAGTCGCTCTGTATGGGAGCGATGTTGGTTGTAGTAGGGTGGTGACCGCGAGGTCACGTGGAGGTATGTCGTGGTGTGGGTTTGTTTATGTCTTTAGTGTTTTTTTGTTTATTTATATTATATTCATTATTTTGATCATTTTTTTTAGTTTGGGCTGAAATCGTTCCCAACGATTGAAATTTTAATGCCCGGAACTTGTTGCCATCCCAGGGGGATCGGGATCGCCCCTCGGGACTTGTCGCGGACTGGCTCGGGTGACCGGTTCAGGGTCGACCCGAGCTGGTTCGTGAAAAAATGGTATCAATGGGAGGTTCTTGTTATTTGGGTTGTCTAGTAGGGGGAGATTAGGACTGTCGGGACTCGAGAAGTAGGTACGGGAAGGAGGTCATGAAACCCTCGCCTATCCCGCACCTCGAGTCGCCAGGGGTAGTTCGGGAATTGTGTCTTTATCTCTTTCTGGTTTGTTTTGGATTGAGAGAAGACAACGGAGGCAAACCGACGTTATGTGGTGATTTCACATGGAGTAGTGACCCATGTGGAGTCTGAGTACACGGTTTGAATTCCTCCTAGTGGTCGACGTTGGCATGGGAAATGGCCCACTACCATGTCTCAAGGTTGAGTGTGACTACTAGTCCCTCACTTCAGTGGTTGATGAAAATTTGGATGTTGTTTTCGTTTTGGTCTGTGTGAGTGCATAGTTGGAAATGAAAAAGGGTTTTGAAAATTGGACTGGTTTCTTTCAAAGGACTTTAAATGTATAAAATGGGTTTTAAAACTAAAATATCTTGATTTTAAAATCTGTTGTTTCGTTGGAGTTGGTTCAGAATGGTTTGGGGTGAAACATCAGGTCCTCTTTATGATCTTTTACACATGTGTGAGAATGCATGTAAAACACGCATTGGTACAAGTATTAATGGATAGTGGATAAAGACATGTGAAACGGGTCATGGGAGTACCTGGGTGTGTTTGATGTTAAAGGCTTGACTTTGTTTTCTAAATTGGTTTTAAAGGGGGAATGGTTTTGGAATGTTATGATTTGAAAGGGGATTGGTATTTGGAAAGTTGTCTTGAAAATGGGTGATTATGAAATATAAAATGAAAAGGGAATTTTAAAGGGGAGATTTTATATTGGGTTGTGTTTGTGTTTGTTCGGTCTTATGCTGACTATTTTTTATGAAGGCGCTTTTATTGATGTCACTTCTGTTTGATGTTGGTTTTGGAAATTGTGTTTTATATATCTCTCAGCAAATGCCGCCCAGAGAGGCCTCTAAGGATTCGGAGAAGTCATGACCAGTTTTTGGTCCTCCTCGGACTTTGCCCATTCTCCATGGTGATCGGGGTCTGCTAGAGGCAGTGGAATAGCTCGAGGAAGTGGAGTGTGTCTTTAGAACATTTGGAACTCCCGATAATGTTATGGTTCCTGCAATTATGGGGTTATTTGAGGGTCCAGCTCTAGACCAGTGGAAGATGGTTACCCACCATCAACGCAAGGTGAAATGACGTGGGATGTCTTTAAAACTGCTTTGATCCAATGGTTTGTACTTGAAGAAATGAAGCTGGAGAAAAAGAGAGAGCTTGTGTATATTCAACTAGACCAACAGACGATGAAGGAATATGTTGACCATTTCAAGGAACTGATTTCCTTTTCTCCAGAGGTAGCATCACATGAGCTCATGAAGGCCTCTCTTTTCACTAGGGGTCTTCGTCCAGAGATCAAGGAGCGAGTCCTCCCTTCTAAAGACTTTTGTTATGAGAAGATGGTGGAGAAAGCTTTCTTGGCTGAGTTGGTTTCCGGTGTGCAGGTGGTTATTACTATAGCGTCCCCTGTTGTTCATAAGAGTTCCCCCTCTAGTGAGGAAAAGGTGCCAGAGATACCTCTTCCTAAGGAGTTATCCCCTTTTGTCCCAGCTTCCAGTTCATTAGATCGTTCGATGGTATGCTTTCAGTGTGGTTGTTTAGGGCATTTAAAGCTGTCTTGTCGCAACCCTCTGAAGACGTGTCATTGATGCGGTTTTCTGGGTCATCTAGAGAAGTTTTGTAGGAAGCGTCACTTGAAGAGGACGCTGTGATTGGAGAATGTCAGTACCTGACTCTGAGGCATAAGATGCTTCAGCCATCAGAGCCCCAGCCTGAGGTCTTAGGGTGAAGCTCGCGCACAGTCAGGAGTTCCCAGGGTTGTGAAGCCTTGGTCCACGTTCAATTTTCCGTATTGATGGTGGAACAATTAGAAAACTTTTCATATTTGTTTTTCCTGCTATTAAAGATTCAACAGCGTTGTAAATGCGTTGTTTTTTTATAAAGGGACGATGGAATTGTTCTATGATAAATTCAAGCAGACTTGTCACGTGGATATAATATTCTTGAATCGTGTGTCCTCCTTAAAAGTGTGTTTTACCCTTGTATGGGTTGACCTCGTTGTAGTTATGTTGTCAGATGTGGACATGTTTCGTGGATTTTAATGGGTCATGTTTCTGATTCGATGTCTGGTTATGTCGTTTCTGTGGGTTCTTCCTAGTGTTGAAGTTGTTGACTCTAGTCATGTGTTCAGCATTTCGACAGAAGTGTTGTTTTGACTGTGCTATAGGAGTCGGTTTGGATCGGTTATGAGTTCCCGCACTGGACTCAACTTCTTGTGATAGTATGTGTTGGGTGTTAAGTTTTCGAACTAGTTAAGTTATTGTGGTGGGGAGAACCCCTTTGTGTTCTCCCCTCAATCTCGGACCCCAATTTTCTCTTGAATCGGTTGGGTGTGACCTGTGCAGAGTAAGGTCATCCCCGAGATTCTCAGTTCTCTCTGGTTCCTTTAGTTCCGTTGGGGAATGGACTTAAATCTTGACCGACTTTTGGCCTGGTGACTTTCTGGGGGCAGAAAGTGTCTGTGGTGGGGAGAATTGTCACACCCCGACTGTGGATGTCCGTAATTGTTATCCTTTCTTGGTCCTGGTTTAAATTTTTCGGAGATTAATTTCATTGGCGGTTTCACGCCGGTGCGCATTCACCACATCGTTAGCGGTGACCGTGCGTTCATCCCGGGTGACAGTGTGTTCACCCGGTGTTTTAAATATTATAATTTTTATGTTGGTATTTTATTATTAATACCTTTTTATTTGTGTTATTATTATTGTATATATGTTTATATATGTTTATATATATATATGTATAATAATTTATGTATATATATATAGATCTATATATGTATAAATATATATATATATGTGTAACATCTTTAAATTATTTTATAATTATTATTTTAAATATTTGATCAAAATAATTATTAATTGAATTAACAAATTTATTATTTATTATTATTATAAGTTTTATTATTATTATTATATGTTCTATTATCATTATTATTATAAGTTCTATTACTATTATTATTATGAATTTTATTATTATTAAAATGTTTTATTATTGTTATACATTTTATTATTGTTATTATAATGTTTTACTATTATTATTATTATAATTATAAACATTATTATTATAATGTTATTATTATTATTATTATAATTATTATTATTATTTTTTTTTTATCATATATATATATATAAACCTACCCTAGCCTAACCCTAGACCCCATTCCACCGCCACCCACTCCCCTCTCTCTCTCCCCCTCTCTTCCCACACCTTCCTGCGCGCGGCTCTCCTGCACCAGAACTCCCATCCCCGTCCCGGCACAGCACCCTGCCTCCTCCAGTCTCCTCGTCACCGTTCCGCCTCACCTGACCGCCGCGTCCCTCCTCTGCTGGACCGGCCTTCCGACGCCCTCCCCCTGCATGCGCTCCACCATCCCGTGAAACCCCCGCCAGGCACGCGGTCCCCTGTTCCGACCACGCTCCACCTCCAGCCAGCAGCGTCTCTGGCTGGTCCGCAACCTCCAGCGGGGACCTCCTTGCTATCCGACCTGCCGACCCCGCTCCTGCATTCAGCCTCCGCCACAACTAGCCGAGCCCCTCCCTCCGTCATCCCGCTCTGGCGCACGCCGGCCTCCTCCTGTCCCAGTCCTGCTCCCGTTGCCTCCGGCGACTCCAGCCGCCATCCCGGCCTGCCGACCTCGTCCGACTACCCTCCCCCACCTGCGTTCCTACCCCTGCCCGTCGCCGCGCCCCACCTCCGGCCGCCGCATCACCCGCGCGTTGTGAGTTTGTTTTTATTATTATTTATTATTATTTTATTTTATTTTAATCTAATTTTTTTTATATAACGTTTACCATTTTTGTCATATTAATATTTATAATATTATTATTATCATTAATATTATTATTATTATGATGTTGTATTATCATTATTACATTATTAATATTAATATTAATATTATTATTATTATTATTCTTATGATGTTATTATTATTATATTATTATTATATTAATATTGTAATTATTATTATATTATTATATTATAATTATGCTAAATTATTATTTTTATAATTATTATATTAGTATTATTATTATTACTATATTATGTTATAATTATTATTATTTTTTTATGGTTATCACTATTATTATTATTTTCACATTATTATTATTATTGTTATTACTATTGTTGAACCCATCAAATGGTCAATTGTTTTAGGACCTGTTTGACGGCGCAATACGGTGCGACCATTACGCAACGTGAGTTTTGCGCCGTGTCGTTTTTCGTTCCGAGCTGCATCTTGAGGTAGGTCTCCCATTGCACTTGCCTTTAAATGAAGAATTTATTTATTCCTTGTCTTTTTATTAATTTCAGTAAATTTAAAAGTGTTATAAAGTAGTTATTTATAGTGTGGTGATCTGCTGATGATTTAAGTTGTTTTAATTCAAGCGTTTCATTAAAAGCGTTTTCTTGGATTCAATTGTGAGCTTCCATGGTAGTGTTGCTAGATGGTTCTTCCTAAATAATGAAAGACATGTTGAATGGGGTTTCGATATGTGTTTGGCGTGTGTAAATTTGTAGATGTATTGTTTATGGAAAATGGTGTTTTCCCTTGAACCTTGATTAGAGGAAACGTCGTATGACCTTTGAACTTGTTTTTGAAAACATTATGTGTGGTTCTTGGTTGATGAAAGATTTTTTCCATTGTCGCGTGGAAAAAAGTTTGGATTTCATTTGGGAAATGGTGTTCCTTCAAACAAAAAAAGGGTGATTAAAGGCCCATTTGGATCTTGATAAAAGTGGGGAGCGTTTGGTTGTTGGAATGTGACTCTACTTGTGAAACAAATGTGTTACAGTTTTAAGATGCTGATTTGTGTTTCTTAAATAAAGGTCTAGGTGCGTTTGTGGTTTTCAATGAAATGGCGTGTGTCATATCTCTTTAAAAATTCTTTAGTATTAAATGATCAAAATGTAAGTGATATGACGGCCCAGTTGGCACTTTAATAAAAGTGAAGTGATTATACATGTATATATATATATATACGTACTTGGGAGGGATTCTCTATAGGGGGACTTCCCTTCGAGGGTTGTCGTGTAGCGATGTCCGTGTAAGGGGTTGGTAAGTGCGGTGAGATGACTCACGCGTGCATGGGCCTCCCACTTACACAGTGTTACTAAAAGCACCATGGGTTCCTGGGCGTCTTGTAGATTATCGAGTGACGGTTGCTTGCTAACCCTGATTAGACAGGTTAGTACCCCCTGGAGTTGTGGACAGGCCAGGAGGGATGTTCCACTGGTTGGCTATTAGGGCGGCCAGTTGGTTATTGACTATGGAGTACCATGCCGGCAGGTAGTCTGAACCCGAGTACGTCTTGGGATTTTCTAGGGATGTTTAGGATTGCCCATGGTTATTTCTGATACCTTCTGGTTTATTTTTAGTTGCACTTGGTTTTCCATGCTTGTTTCTCTTTACTTGCACTTGTTTTACCTGCTTGATTACTTCAGTAATCCTTTACAGCCTATACTGTTAGACTTTGGGAAAATGGTTTTCAAATGGAAATAATTTATTCTCATTATGTAAGATTTGAAAATGTACACTTATTTCCCTTTTAAATGTGTTTAAAACTAGTGAAAGTGAACCAACTTTTGAAAAAGAGTAAGGGAAATGTCTCGTGTTTTGATTTTCAAGTAAAGCACTATGAAAGCTTACTTTTATACATTATAGTTCAAACCGGGATCATGTAGATTCTTTATTTACTGGCAGTGTTTTGGGATTTGTTGTGGGCTCACCTACTAAGTACTTTTTGTGCTCACGCCTATCTTTTAACTTTTCAGTTGCAGGTTCCTTGTGCTCAGGTTTTCCTGGCTTGAGTTGCTCAGTGTGGGAGCGATGTTGGTTGTAGTTGGGTGGTGACCACGAGGTCATGTGGAGGTATGTCATGGTGTGGGTTTGTTTCTGTCTTTAGTGTTTGTTTTTTTGTTTAGTTTATATTCATTCTTTTGATCCTGTTTTTTAGTTTGGGCTAAAATCGTTCCCGACGATTGAAATTTTAATGCCCGACACATGTTGCCATCCCGGGGGGATCGGGAACGCCCCTCTGGACTTGCCGCGGGCCGGCTCGGGTGACCGGTTTAGGGTCGACCCGGGCTGGTTCGTGACATGTATAAATACATAGACTTACAAGAGTAGTTGAAGATGGTCTGTCCCTAGAAATTGAGCCTCCTCTCTATGTTGCAGAAGAGGATAGCATAGATGTTCATCTAGATATACATGTAAATCCGACATTCGATGATGAATTTTTTAATGATGGAATATATGAAGACAACAATTCTTATGAGTAGGGAGCATGCGATGTTGGGGAGGAAGTTTTTAGAAATAAATTAGTTATACAATAGCCTCGACCAATAATAAATCTTCCACCACTCTTTTCATTGTGTTCGGAAGTAATTAAACATTTTCCTAAATCTGAATGCTATGTTATCACACATGAAACATTGTTTCTTGGAATCATAGTGGATACTTTTAGTGTTCTAAAAAATATTATATATTGGAAGATATTTTACAAGTAAATATGAATTAAAAAACACACTAAAAAGATTTCATATAGAGAGGAAATTCATATACTTTTTTATGGAATCAATATATAATAATAAATCATAATATGTGATAAATATGGGTATAATTATAGATTCCACTTGAGGGAGATTCTAAACATTGCATTTGGAGGTTGGATAATTTCAATGATTAAGGCATCCCATACATGTGTTCAACAAAAGATGAAACAAGATCAAATTTATTGGATACTAAATTTTTGTTATCTAATGTCATTGAGATTATTAGGACATGCCAATCTGTTCCTATATCCATTTTGAATGAGTGGATATAACAAAATTTTGGTTATAAGATTTCCTATAACAAGGCTTGTACATGAAAAAAGAAGGCAATTATGAAGGTATATGGTGATTGGTATAACTCATCTCAGGTTTTTCCAAACTTTCTAACCATACTGAGATAAACAAGTTGTATTCCATCATCATAAGAATGAACATGTGTCTCAAGATAACTGAATTGATCCATCTCATGTTCAATTTCATCAGTTTGTCTTGGCATTCGTCCCTTGTGTTTTTGAATTTCATTCCACAAATAGTTTATACAGATTGATAGAGACTCTCTATACCGAAACTATCATGGAGTATTTTGGTTTTTGGAGTCCCAAGATAGAAACCAAACATCTATTCCACTTTTAGTTTCCATTTTATATGAGGAAAAATATGAATTAGGGAGTTAGTTTTTGGAATGTATCACCAAATTTGTCAGCCTCTTTCAGGGTTTTCGTTTGATATATGATCGATATCAGGCGTTCAATTAGGCTGTCAATGTGGATCCTAATACATGGATACCCCCAAATGCACATCATTGGTACTACATCACACACATTTCTACCAAACTATGAAAAAAATACCATAATGTACCTATGAAGAAGGAAATCACGAGGCTTGGTATGCAATGTCTTTGTTAGTTTTTACTTTTTCAATATAAAGACAAAATAAATTTTTGAAAAATATGAAAACATCAATATATCATCTGATCTAATTCAATGATAGTTTAAAAAGTATTTTGAACAAATCTGCAAGTCTAATCAAGTTGTTTTTTATTATATGATGAGGATTCCAAAATAAAAATGGAAATTCGTATATGGATGGGTGGAAAGGTAAGTACACATGAACAAAAACATTGTGGAGTTCATCAATGAGGTCTTAAAAGGTATTAACATGATACCTATAAATGAAATAGTTTGGGAGAAATTTTATTATTGTTGAAGTGTGTCATTAATATAAAAAACCTACCCTCATATGGGATTTTGTAGGAGCTCAGGTATGGAATAAACATTCAAAAATAGATTTAAAACAAAAATAAAAAAGATTTTGGTTGATGAGTGTGCCTTTTCCACCACGAATACTCTCAATTTAAATTTCATGAGTCTTTAGACCCCATCACATGTAGGAGTGGTGAAAAAATGGTGGTATTACTAAAAGAGAGTAAATTTAAATGTGGATTCATTTAGGCATTATAGTTTCTATGATCACACTCCATCAAAACATTTTCCTATGTGGACATATCAGAGGAAGAATATATTGATCTAGTGTACCAACTGGACATAAATAGTAACTATTATACTACATGATAGACTCCAATTGGGGAGTTTTGATATTTCCCAAATCATAAAGACTAGATGATATTGATACATGACATAAAAATTTTGTGTCATTGAGGGAAAATGAAGTCTAGAAGGATTCCAAATAAGATGAGATAGCCTCAAGAACAATGGAAAAGATTGAGATGAAGAATATGTCATCAAGAAGGTCATAATTTAAAACAATTCCCTAAAACTTCTGGATTGATTTCACAGTCTCGGTAACAATGATGCATTGTTAACAATATGATTTTCTCATATTGTTAATTATATGGTATTAATAAAATATTCTTCATTTTGATAAATTTTCTATCATTTTTAATACTTTTTCTATAAAATAATAATCATCCTTTTATATTCATAATAAAAAGAATACCAAAAGTACATGTAAGGTGACATGAAAGAAAAATCATACTTTACATGGAAAAACAATAATACAATCATGTGAGGAAATAATCATAAAACATACCATCATGTGAGAAATAAAACATAAATAACAAAGCATACCATTTTATAATAAACATTTAGATAACAAAGTCAAAAAAATTATATATATAAATATATAAAACCATGTCTTAGAAAACACCCATTCCTAGTTAAAATCATATCTAAAACAATTTAGATATATTATTTGAGAAATATGAAGACATTACATTTTACATTGGTAAAAAATCATAAATCAATGGGAAAAACATGCCATGTCTTACATTCTACCTATCATAACATTTTTTTGACCGTAATGTTATATTTATATATTAAACTTGAGTCTTATTTCCATTTTTTAAATAAATATGGAGGATACTATATTACTCACTGAGTAGGGTTGGCATGTTTTCCATTCCTTGATATAGTTTCATCTAGTTTGATGGATCAAGGTCTGCTGACCACAACATCATCGTCAAATACTACCTCCAGCTACTATTATACCATACAAACACTGTGTTAGATTCTACAAAATTATCATATATAATTTCACATTTGTTGATAATCAACAGATTTCATCCCTCCTAGATAGGTGGAGATTGGAGACACAGACATTCCACTTACCTATGGTAGACATGACCATCACCCTTAAGGATGTCACAGTCTTTCTTGGCCATCCTATCTAGTGGTATGTAGTTACTGGATCCACTCATGCAGAAAAATCTGAGTTTATATAGGGAATTTTAGGAATTTATATTTTGGCTGGTGATATTGTGATAGATGGACGGTTGATATCTAATATGTGGCTTGATATGCACTTTTCACATTTACCAAATGACATTGACTAGTATACTATCATGCATCATACCCATACATATATCATACAGATCATTGGAAGGAAAATTGTGCATATCACATTGGTATGCATGCAAACATGATGTATCTAGGGATAATAGAGTATATTTATCAGATTGGGACATATAACTGAGGATCTACATACTTGGATTGCACTTACAAAGCATTATGCTCTGCATACCGCCCATATCATATAGATCTTGGGGGATGAATCATCCTTCTTAAAATGTTTGAATGGGACCTCATCCCCTCCATATAACTTATTAGAATTGGTCATCATCTAGCTATAGATGTGTTGCATGATGCTCTGCATAGACGCTGGTATGATCACTCATTTTAATTGGTTTTTCCTTCTAGTGGGAGTTATTTAATTTAATTTCTTATTATTTATCACTTTTGATGTTTTATTTGATAGGTGGAGTCATCCACACCACTTATTTGGAACTATGAAACACTATTTGGGTGTATATCGTCTCATGTTAGACAATATCCTACTCAATGAGGTAAGTATATACAATAATTCATTAACTAGAAAATTTTATAATATCATAATTTTTGGTTTTTAGTAAGAAATGTTTTTGACAAATTTCAAATGCCATTTTGTATTTCATGGATTCCATATGAGAGATTATTGAACTAGTTTCCTATATACTACAGTACTGTACTTGATGATTCTATGGAAGTTGTTCCACTCATTCACTTTCAAATAATTTAGTGGAAGCAACCTGATAGAGTCATGCTCTAGTTTGGTTGTGTTTAGCGCATTCCATTTCCACCAAGAAAGTCATGTGAGCTTCATTCTGTGAAACTAACAGGGAAGAAGGATGTCTACTATCACCAATAACATGCCTCATATCTTGACCTCTAGGTAAGAAGAGAATTTCTTGATATAAAGGGTTTACATATGATGTGATTCCATCTTTCACAACAGGTCGGGTTTGATCTATGGTATATAATGAAGTTTATGTTATATATTAGTCGACCTAACATAGGGTTTCAGGATATAGTAAGTTAATAAATTTTCATTAGTTTGTTTATTATACTACATTATAATTTATTTTGAATATCATTACAACAAAATCAAGTAAAAATGATTATCCACATGTCTAATCGAGGGGATGAGGAGGTTTCTTTCCTAGTTGTGATCCATGCTACAGCGAGGGACTGATGTTATCTTGTCATGTGGTTTGCGATAATATCTTCGATCCTCCACCCCTTGGAGATGAATTTCCTAACCAGGGAGTGGAGGACCCTGCCCAAGAACCTCCTCAAAAAGATTTTGATTCAACGTATTCATGAAGAAGATGACGTAGATAGGATCTTGGTTCATGTGAGGCCACACATTTTCTATAGACAGAGGTCATGCCTCTAACAATCTATCCTTATCCAATTGGGGAAGTTCAATATGAAACATGGGATGCATATTTATTGGTATGATATCCATAGTTTTCACCAGGTTTATATTATCTAAACATCAATCAAGGGGCATTTCCCAAGCCTCGTGATTTAATGCCAAATTATTCATAGCAAGTATGGCTACCCCAGGTGATAATGAAAGGTTCATCTAGTCACCTTGTGGGAGAAGCTTCGAGTGTGAATAATGATATACAATTAACACCAAATCCCACTGAGACAGAGGTAGACCATCCAACAGTCGAGGTTCTAGTGCCTGAGGATCAACCATCTCTAGGCCATCATACTCCACCCTAGAGAAGAGGTTGATGATCTCAGTACAGACATCCAATCCAAACACTAAAATTTTGGATGAGACCTCACCACAGAGCTTGACTGTACTTGTTTATATATATATATATATGTGTGTGTTTTCAGTATATTAAAATGATGAAATTCATTTTACTATGAACCATTTTTAAATGTTTAGCCACTATCTCAATTCTAATTTATATTTTTTTACAGTTTATATTTTATAAGATTTCAAAGTCAAAAACTTGAAACATATAAAAACTCATTAAATTTCAATAAGTAATCTTTAAGAGCTTATAAAATATAAACTATAAGAATAATCTAAACATATCTTATAACATACCATAAGAATCTAGGAAATGTTGAAAATAAAATGAATTTCATAAATATAATAAATAATTAAAAATGAATGGTATGTATAAAAATATTACAAATAAAATTATAATTGTCTAAAACAACAATATATTATGCTAATGAAATTACTTTTAATCAATTGTTTTTAAGAAATGCTTGTTATTTTGAATTATTTTTCATATGTTTAGTAAGTGTGTCAAATATCATTTAGATTGTATTTATATTTCATATGTTATAGACCATCAATTAAACTAACCTTAAACATTATTATGTTTCTTTAGTTGACTTATAATGAATATAACTTATAAAATATAATTACATTCTATGAGATATTTGATAAAATGACCAAATATATAAAACATAATTTAAAATAAAAAAATCATAAATATAATAAATAAAAGCTAATTTACACGTTAGAAAATTTATTTCATAAAAATATAACATTTTTAATTTTATATAATATAGAAAAATTTATATATAAATTAAAAGAAAAAATATATATATCATAATATATAAACATATATATTTCTAAATATTCATACAAATATATTAAAAATATTTTTGTTCTTAAAGGAAGGAGATTCCCTAATGCCTTTTCACTTAACTAAAAGGAAGAAGGGGCCATGTTGTGTTTCCTATAAGTTATTAGAAAAATAAAATAGGATTAATTGGAAAAAAAATATAAAAAAAACACAGAAAAAACTCGTTATTCAATAGTGTATAGTCTACATTGTATATTCGACTACACTACCAAAATAAACGGAATTTGTGGCCATTTTTTGTTGAACTAGAGGTGGTTTAAAATACCAGATATTAATATAGTTGTGGTTATCAAAATAATCATCTATTTCATCATTCCAATTCATTTAGAAAAGGTTCATTTAATTTCACGGTGGATTTGATATGCTCGGTTTTTTGGAGAATTTACTGGCATTTTAGTTTTATTTATCGGTGCTTTGTTTACAAAAAACATATCAAAAAAATTTATTTCATGAAACTAAACACCTCTAAATATATTGTAGGCACATATGTTTCATGGTAGTTACCCTTAACAGTTCCAAAAAACTTGAATTGGTTTACCTTGTAGCTGTTACAAAAAATTGCCACTAAATATTACAATTACAATTTCTTTTTTAAAATTTCTTTTCAAATTTATAAATATAAAGAAATTAAATTAAATAAACTAAAACATAATTATATAATAAACCCATCATTTATGTGTCATATATCCCCAACCATATATACAAACATCCACAGTTAGTATAACCTTAGTCAATAGATACCTCAATCAACCCATACATCAGTCAACCCATACCTCTTTCAGCAATATATATATATATAAAATGAGCCTAAAAATAACCCATGCCCAATAGACATCCACGTCATGACCTCCACTACACCCATCTACCTCCACATCATAATATCAATAGAAACCAACCACATCATCTCATCAACTTTAACAAAAAAGAATCAAAAATTAAAATTAAACATAATAAATCATAATTACTCTGGAATAATTGAAAAAATGTGAATATAAAATAGAAACTAAGAACCATCATCTCTATGTTCAGAAAACTGAAATGGATTAGAATTGTCAACCTCCTACCTACTATTTTAATTTTTCACCTAAAATTAAAAGCATAACATTTAAAAAATGAAACAAGAAAGAGAAAAGACAAAAATCTCAGGAAAAATATCTCAACAGTGGTTGTCCCATTATTTCACAACAATCTAGTCATTTTCAATGGTTTTGAAAATTAAATGAATGTTTTCGTGTCTTAAAACACTAAAACATGTTTACAAAAATCTCAGGAAAATCGTAACTTGGAATGATGTGTCTTTGGTTCAAATATTTCACAAATAAACCTTTAGTCATTATCCATTTATTTTAGGGACATATGACTTCATTTTATAGGTTTTCACCCCCAACACATATTTTTAAAGGATGTGGTACCTCTAAAAAGTGTTTATTGAGTAATTACAACAACACTACAGATCATATTGATTTTTTTTCTATGCGTACAAATTAAAAAACTCAATAGTTGATGTCCCATGATTTCATTTCAATATGAGGTCCTTTTCTATAGATTTAATCATTACATGCATGTTTTACAATTTTAAAACACTAAAAACATGTATGTAGTCATCCTTGGGAAATCCATAACTTGTAATGACATACTCTTAGTTACTAAATTTTACAATTCAATCTATGGTTGATTTCATCTGATTTTAGTGTAATCTGACGTAGTTTTCCAATTTTTGACCCCCTCACACATTTTTTTAAAGGTTTTGGTACCTTTATAAAAATTATTGAGTGATTATGACCGCAATTCTTGTTAGATTGAAATATTTTATTTTTCATACACATAGAAATTAACAGAAAGGTGGTTTTACTATGATTTCACATAAATATGATGTTGTTCTCTATAGTTTGGACCATTACATGAATGTTTTAGTGTTTTAAAACACTAAAAATGTGTTTAATACCGTCTCGAGAAAACTACAACATGAAATGGTATGTCGTTAGTTACAAAATTTCAAAATTAAATATATGGTCATTTTCTTGTGATTTCACATAAGTCATACTTTTTTTCCCTGGCTTGGACCCCCCAAGAAATATTTTAAAATGTTTGGGTACCTTTTAAAAATGTTTACTGATTTATTCCAACCGCACCAAATGATAGATTGAAATGTTTCCCAATAATACAAATAAAAAATAAAAAAATGGTGGTTTTTCTATGATTTCAAATCAACCCAAGGTCGTTTTCTATGGTTTTGATTGTTACATGAATGTTTTACTATTTTAAAACACTAAAAATGTGTTTATGGCCATCCTAAAAAAAAATGTAACCTAGAATAAAATTTCATCAGTTACTATATTCTAAAAATCAATCTATGATCTTTATCATATAATTTTAGGGCAACTAGACATCAGTTTGCTGGTTTTGACCCCCCCCCATGAGATATGTTTGTAATGGTTCCTTACCTTTCAAAAATTTTATTGAGTCTTTACAACCACACAATAAATTTGAATGATGGGTGGTATTTTATTAAATGTTAAAATTACCAAAATATTTGTTATAAAATTATTTCAGGTCAATTTGAGATCGTTTTCTAGGGGTTAACCGTTACATACACATTTTTGGGTTATAAAACACTAACACGTCTTTTCAAGCATCCTTAGAAAACTGTAAATCAAAATGATGTTACTTCAGTTACTATAATTTAAAAATCAATATACCTTCATTTTCATCTAATTTTAGGGAAACCTGACATTGTTTTCTATGTTTTGACTCCCTCACACATGTTTATAAATGGTTTGGTACCTTTAAAAGGTATTTACCAAGCCATTCTGACCAAAACACACATCTAATAGACATGTTGTGGATGCGTACACATATAAAATAACTCAACAGTGGGTTCACCATGATTTACTATCAATTTTAGGTTGTTTTCTATGGTTTTCACTATTACATGCACATTTTAGTGTTTTAAAACACTAAAAATGTGTTTACAATCATCCAAGGAAAACTGTAACTCACAATGATTTTTTCTCAATCTCTATATTTTATAATTCAATATAAATACATTTTATTATGATTCTAGGTCAATCTTATGTCGTTTTCCAATTATTCACCCCTAATGTCATGTTTTTTAAAGGCTGTGGTTCATTTAAAATTTTTTTTTACTATCATATTGACCACATCACATGTAATATTGATGTGTTTTATATTAATACACATAAATAATTATTGAACCGTGTTTATCCCATGTTTTCACCTTAATTATATGTCATTTGTTATGGTTTTGATAGTTACATGAATATTTTACAGTTTAAAAACACTAAAAACACATTTATAGCCATCCTGGGAAAATCGTAACTCGAAATGATGTGTCTTTAGTTAATATATTTGAAAAATATATTTCTGGTCGTTTTCCTTGAATTTAATAGAAATATGAAATTTTTTCCTAGTTTTGACCCCTTTGAAACAAGTTTTTAATGTTTTTTGTAGCATTAAAAAATGTTTAACGGGTCATTTCAACCATAATGCATGTCATATTGATGTGTAGTCTACAAATACAAATAAAAAAAACACAACATTTTTTGAACTATGATTTCACATCGATATAAGGTCATTTTATATTGTTTTATCATTACATTCATGTTTTAGTGTTTTAAAACAATAAAAACACTTTTACAGCCACACCGAGAAATATGTAACTTAGAATGATGTTTTGTGAGTTCCTATATTTTTAAAATAAATATTTATTCATATTGTATTATTTTAGTGAAATCAGATATAGTTTTCCTATTTTTGATCCCCTGAAACATGTTTTTAAAGAATTTGGTATCGTTAAAATTTTTTTATTGAGTCATTCTTACCACAGCGCATGTCATATTGACATGTTGTTTGTGTATACATGTCAAAAATAACTAAAATGTGTTACCATGATTTCACATTAACAACACATTTATGGTCATCTCAAGTAAATCGTAACTCTGAATGAGGTTTCATCAATTCCTACATTTCAAAATTCAATATACAATCATTTTCTTCTTATTTTAGGGATATCTGATGTCAGTTTCTACGACATTCCCCAATTCATATGTTTTTTCAAGCATTTTAACCTTTAAAAAGTGATCACTAAGTAATTATGACAACAACACATGTTTGGTTAACATATTATCTAGGAACACACATCACAAAATAACTCAATGGTATTTTTTCCATGATTTGACATCAATATGAGGTCTTATTATATGGTTTTTTCCATAAATTCCTGATTTAGTGTTTTAAAACACTGAAAACACATTTATGTTCGCCATAGAAAAACCATAACTCCGAATGACATGCAGTCACCTATTAAATTTTATAATTTAACATATGGTTTTGTCCTCTAATTTCAGGGAAATATAATGTCATTTTCTTAGTTTTGACACCCCGAAACACATTTTTAAAGGCATTAATATCTTTAAAAACTATTTAATGAGTCAAAACCGAATGAATGAGCTTAGATTGTTTTTAAACTAATGGATAATGATCTATAATTCATTTTTGATGTGTAGAAGTCAACCACATGTGGATATGGCACATTATATGGTTATTATGACTCATCTTTTTTGATTTCTATATAAAAGGTTCATTTGGGTTTTATTTATGGATGTTGTATGTGTTCTTTTAAAATTATTGAATGATATATGGAAGTTATAATTTACCTCGGTATGATGAGATATAAGGCTATAAATTTCTACGGGGATCATTCTAGCCATTCGTGAAATATAGAAACTAAATAATTTTCCATTTCTTTACATCGATGCTCATGTGTTTTCCTATAATAGTATTTTTAATTAAATTTTATTTTAATATTTCAATTTCTCTTTGTAATTCCCAATCAATGGTACTACTCAAACCCCCATCAGGTGTAGTAGTAACGAAGGATGATGCCCTACCAATGATATCATATTTTGTAGGCCCAGAACCCATCCCTCATACACATCCTAGATAAACCTACACAAAAAAGATTTAAAATGAATCGTTTTAGGAAACTGGAGATAGTTATGAAGGGTTCACATCCCATAATTGTAGAATTTTAACGTGTTAATACAAAAATACTAACAATGATTTTTCTTAAATATTTTAACATCCTAAGATTATTTAATTAATAAATTTTTCATTACAATTTATTATTATTTCAATATTATAAACAAAAAATATTGAAAATTAAATTATAAAAATAAACAATTAATAACCCCAATCCATTGGTGCTAGCTAGATGTATCATATGACATCAAACTATCATCATTAAATCCATGTGGCAAGCTATATTTAATTGGGTTTAATTCTTCTTATTTGTTATAATATATATTTTCTTTATAATTTATTATTTTAATGAAATAACATGGAACATTAATGAAATATACTTGCTCTAATATATTTGGTAGGGTCATTTACAAAAATTCCTTCAGTTTTTGTATATACTTTAAGACACAACATTGTTCAGACAATAAAGTGACCTAATTTGTTAGTGTTTATAAAAAATATAGAAACAAGTTACAAAAAATCTTTACTTAAAATAAATTGATATAATAATAATGAATAAAATAAAAACCAAAATTGTTCTTTTTCTCGAAAAACTCAGGGACCCAACTATGGGAGGAATAACATGATTCTTATGATTCACAATATTTTTTAGATAATATCTAAAAATATAAACATTAATAAAATTTCCAATTTTACTGGGTTTATGTTATTAAGATACTGTAAAATTTGAAATTACCTCATGAGATGTGTCCCTATTAATATCCACAAAGTGGTTCAATTTCTCATGATGAATTTCTTTTCCCACTTTTCATACATTTTTTGTGAGTTCATAGATGTGCCATTAATCTCATTCCATAATTTCCATTTAATATATTCCCACTTCTTACATAATATTTTCAATGTTCATGGGCATGAAACAGATACAAGTAAAATAAAAAGAAAAAATATCTAGAAATAAAAAAATAACTCTTTATAAGTATATTACACAATTTTTCACATATCCTTTAGTTATCAAGTAATATTAAATTCATATTACCTTTACTTGATTATCAAAGACCATATTTTTTCATGCTATAGGTATATGACTTCAATCTTTATAATTAGTGGGAAACCTCACTACCTTGTAAGTAAGATGCCCAAGAATTTGCCAATATATTTTGACAGTGTCACTAGTAGTCACCCCAAAATCATAAAATGGAATGAAAATATTGATTTCTTTCAGGTACCATACATATTCCATGTTCATATTCATATCCCTTATATGGTTTTCTTTTCCTGTTTGAAAAATGATTTATAAAATTAATAAAATATAATTTTTTTTCAATGACATACATACCAGTAATGGTAACTCGTCAATATCCCCTAGATGGATGTGTGACCAACTACGTCATCACTTCATGTGAATTAGGTGGCAGGATACCAATGACATCTAACGAAACATCTGGGTCTCTAGTAGTATCGGGTATAATGGTGTCACTCAAATCCACAAAAGTTGATGGCAGTGGGAGCATTCTTTGAGATGATTATTGGGTAGGATTCCGATTTTTTTTCTCATTTTTGGAGTAATTCAAGTGTTTCAAATACATTAAATGTGAATAAAAAATTATAAATTTTATGATTTTTAAAAATAATTAAAAAATAAAACAATGTATATATATTTGAAATAATTATCTGTGATAAATTGTAATATATTTTCATTACCATTGTATACCTTCAATTATCATCATCATCATTTTTTAGTTGTTATCAATATCCATTGTGATGATTCCTTTAGTTTTATCTTCTCTTTAAAGTTCTATTGTATTAATTTTTTGAAAAAAAAAAACAGTTCAATGTTTTGTGGTTGATGAGGTTCACTATCACAAAGTATCAATTGATATTCAGCACACATATCAAATATGTATCTTCAAATATGTATACAAAAACACTCTAGCATTCATGTATTCCATCATCCACCTGATAAAACATCTTCTCTTGTAAATCCAAGATAAATGTTTCATTTCCTACAATCTCATCAGTAAGCATCATGTGAAATAATTTGATAGAAGTAAAATTTAATAAACCTTTCATTATACCCCTATCAAGGATTACCAACTTAGATGTTAATAAGACTACTAAATACTAACCATTATAGGTATACCATTAAAAATTACATTGTATCGCACCAATATAAGTGTAAATACTCTACTATTTTGTGTTTTAATTCTTATTAATGAAGAATTGTAGAAAACCTGAAGCCATGAATTTTGTAGGCATTAAATCTCTAAGCCTTCCTTAGAGGACCTCGATCCAAAAACATCAAACCATTTGATATTTCATATTGATTCTCAGTATTAATTACCTTGAATAAAATATATTAGGTTTTATATTTAACAGTGAAAAAATAAATACATGTCCATAATATGTATATGAGTATATTTGTACCCGATGGTTGAACCATTTGACAATCTCCTCATTAACAGGTTGTGTTTATCCCTTCTCATTTTTAGATTGACCCATTAGTTTCCTATTTTTTGAAAATCAAAATTATTCAATAAATAGATCACAAATAACACTATAGAGTATCAAATATCTATTTTCTTGTAGAAACTCCAATTTAATCAGTGGAAAATTTTACTTCCTTCTATTTGGTTATCTAATAGTTTGAAATATTGATGACTGGTTTCTATAACGGGAATTAGTTGACATGTCACCAGAAATTCCAAAATTATTGAATCTATTCTCAATCGCATCCAAATACCAATAAAAAAGGTCAAGTACTCCTTGGATATGTAACCTCTATCAATAGAGCCTTATGGTTCAGCTTTATTGCATAAATATGCTTCCAAATGACTAAAGAACCTAATGTAAACAATTAGAAACAATTAAAAAAAATAAAAATGGTTTGATAAAATAAAATACACTGATGAAAATAAAAATAATTTCAATGTACCTCTCAATTGGTTACATTCATAGATAGTGTACTGGTCTACCATGTACAGCTTCTTGAACCAAATGAATAGTTAAATGAATCATGATTGTAATGAATGAAGGAGGAAATAACATTTCCATATGAAAAATTTTCAAAAAAATCATTCCTGATGTTTATCAAGATCATATGGATTTAGAGTTTTTTCAAAACGTACACTGAAAAGGGTAAAAAAGCTACTATAGCAACAATTACCTTTTCAAGTAACATGTTACACAATTCTAAAATCAACAAGTTCTCCATTAGAATATGTGTGTCATGAATTTTCAATCCATGTGACTTTTAATTTTTTATGAAACACCATGATATTCTACTTGAATATTCATATTGAACATTTAAATTATTTAATGTTTGAAGGAATATGTCTTTCTCATGATTTTTCACTAGGAAAATAGCTGAAGTATACTTTCCATTATCATTTTCAAACAATACATGATTTATATTAATTGATTCGAAATCTTTATGAGAATTATGGATATCCTTTTATTTACCCTTCTCAATGAGAACTATAAAAATTACATTACAACAAATGTTATTTTCAATATTAATTGCATAAATATTATGAAATATCATATAAAACCCCTTTATGGAAGATTAAAAAATATACTCTTTTTATTACATTGTTGTTTTCTAGATATTTCAGATATTATTCCACATACCCTATTCCCCCTTCCTTAAAATGATGTCATTTTCTAAATTATTTAGTGATATTCTTTAATATTTCCACAATTTCTAGACCGGATAACACCTTTCGTGGATTTCTCAATTCAATATATCCACTGAATCATGTCTTATTAATTGTGACTTTTTTATAAGTATCATGAAATTGATTATGACAAATAAAACACCATTTTTTTATGAGGTAATTGTCGAGGTTCAAAATTGAAATTACAAACTGGACAAGAAAAAAAAGTATGAGTTCTTCAACGAGATAAATTTGCTATTCCAAAAAAAGTCTCTAATTTACTATATTTAAGAAGCATGAGTTTTGAATAGTTTTAACCTTGAAGCACCATATGTCTCCATGAAATCATCCCATAATTCTCAAAATTATTTCATTAGTGGTATAATATATGAAATAAGGTAATTTACATGAATTTTATTTATTGAAATAATCATCGAAATAATACATGAATTCTTCATTATACGCATCCATAGAGAAGAATATAAGGGATGAAAACAACTTACAAATTATATAATTTGGAATTAAAGTACCTAAATGGTTAAAACCATCATAAGCCAATATAAATTTTACATTCCTAATATATCAATAAATATATGGGTATAATGAATCAAACAACTTATATGATGTTGAATCTTTCAGATGTCTCATCAATCCATTTTTATTATCCTGATCATTCCACTTCATGCCGTGTGTATCTTTAGATGTCATGAATAATATTTTATAACAAGGATTCATAGGAAAGTATTGAAATAACCTTTACATATTTTTACTCTTCTATTTCTTCTAGGTATTTCATTGATTCATCCCCTAATTTTTGTTCAATGACTTCCATCAACTTGAAATATTATTCATTCTTCTTTATCAGTGTATTCTACCCAGTAAATCCTGAAATCATTAGGGCGTGCATGTATCTTTGTATAATCATGTCCAAGTTTGATGATGACTTTTTCACCTCATAAATTTATTCAGGGATCTTAGATTCACTAAATTAATCATGATGTAACTCTAAAATCATGTACATTTCATTGATAGTAATTCTAATGAGACACTTGATATGAAACCACACAAGTAGTAATGGAAACATCTAATACATGGAACACCATTAATACAGTTCATGTTGTATGTCTTCAACTTCTTTATAAAGCTCATTTTTCATTGAATTTTTAATAAAGATTAACCTACTGAAGATAAAATTAATGTTATATTGATATATTAAAATCATTGACATTTTATTATATAAAACTAATGTCTGAATTAACAAATTTTGAACTAAATTATCCTAAGAGGGGTCAATATTTTTTTTCTAATAATATTTTCATAATTTATAATGTCCATAGCATTTGATTCACCATGAAATAATTGAATTTACATATCAACTAGGAATATTTTTTATCTCAAATTCTCATATACCTTTTTTTATATTTAACCATATCTTGAATTTACAATTAGGACACCAAAATTTTATTCTACCATCCACTAATCGGTTTACAATTTCATAATCTAAAATATATTCAAAATACCTATCATACTGAGGTGTGTTTTGAGGTAAATTCATCCAAATTGTATCCATATGTATTGAATTGTGTTCTCCATATACATTTAAATATAAAGATATAAATGTTTACTAAAATAGGTACAATAAAAATTAAGCATCACCCAACTTTTTCATTAACTTGGGTAGAGTATTGATTCGACATAACTGAAATTCAGCAAAAAAATGATTAATACCAACATTAAAAATATAAAAAAAACTCAATTAAATGGAACATTATATAATTTAATTAATACTCTTTGATAAATTCCATCAATCATACCATTAAATATGTAGTGGGCGTATTCACCATAACAATCGTAAGTTAATCCTTTGGGGGTTTCCATTAAGGAGTAGGGGGAGTTAGCATCATGACATTTATAGTAAGGGGATAAGGGTCACCACAGTTTATGGAAGGGGGGATTGTGGTCTTGAAATTAGATGGAAGGGGGGTTACGGTCATGGTGGTTACCAATAGCAGGGTTGGGGTCATAGTAGGGAGGGTCAGGTTCATAAAGGGCCCCATATGGGGGTGTAGAGGTCATGATATTCATCATCCAGGGGTTTAGGTTCACAGAAGTAATAGAAAATGGGGGGGGGGTTAGGGTGAAATTATTCAACAATAGGGGATTGGAGTAAGGGGCCATCATCGGCAGGGGAGGGGGTCAAGACCATTATCAAGTGGAGTGGGAGGTGGTTGTCTTCATGTTTGAGTGTGTGTGTGTCTGGGGGGTCGACATAGGTGTTCTCCATCGTGGGGAGTGAGAGGTGGGGGTCTCTACTAAGGGGAGAGAGTTGAGGGTCTCCAATAAGGGGAGCGTGAGGTGGGGGTCAGGTTCAGGGGTTGCTATCCAGTTTTCTGTGTGGTGGGGGGTGTGGCCGAGGGGATCGTGAAGTGGGGGTTTTGTGTTGGGGATAAGGGACACCACTGAGGAGAGAAAGAGAGGTGGGGGTCACTACGGATATGAGGGGGTGGTCAGGGTGTGTGGTTTGGGTTCAGAGGTCATAGAGGTGAGGAGGAGTGCTGGATCGAGGTGACTAAGGGATGGGGGATGAAAATATGGGTTTATTAAAATATGTAGCAGCATTTTGAATAATACCACCACCAATTGTTAAAAAAATAGAATCAGTTTAATAAAACCTTTGATATATTTTAATTTATTTTAATATGATTTATTTCATATATGTTATTAGAACCATAGATAATAAACTGCCGCTAACCACTTGTATTTTTATAGTTCTACCTCATTCAATTCATCTATGCATTGTGTATGTATTCCACATCTAGCCTTGGAATTGGAATTACATTTTCGAAAACAAACAAGATGAAAAGAAACATGCACAATAAACTAAAATTATGTTTGAGATTAAAAAATGGAAAATATAAAAGGCATAATTTTTTACATAGAAAGATAATCCTAGATAATATGTTCATCGATAATAATGTCAAAGGTGAAATGTGATTATATCTGCTCTGTCGATATAATAGCATCACAACCATCTTTTTATGATAAAGCATAGATAATTTTTTGGTGATTATGAGATAAATCACATCAATAAACATATGGAAATGAATCATGTTAAAAGATAAAATAATTCCACATAAAAACTTAATGAAACAGGATCCTATGACTTTATAAATATGTCACGAAATGATATAAATAATAATAGTGAACACATATCAATGAATTCATCTATGAGGCATAAAAATAACCAATTTTTCTTCAATGATATATCAGAAAACTACCACAGACCTATTCCAAATTTTTTAATCTTCCACCTAGATCTTCCAAAAAACTAGTTTGTTCAATTAACCTATTTAAAAATTATCTCATTTTGATGATTCAAAATCATCCATGTAACATATAAGAGGTCAAAAAATATTTAATGTTTGAGTGAAAAGACCCACTATACTAGATTCCCTGGTAAACCAAAATAATAATCAATGACCACTTGGGGATTCTCCTAAAAAACCATCCAATTAAACACCACTATCTCTAGGATAATTCAAAATATCATGTGAAGGGGATTTTATTTCATAGGAAAAAAGGGAGAACAAAGTTCCAAAAATCAAAATTTAATTGAATAGAAACACTGTTTTGGGTAGGATCCCAAAAAAATCTTCAACAAAAAACCTAATTTTAGACATGATATAAATCTCCAAAAGAAACATTTGGGGTTGAGATGCTAAAGAGGGAAGGATGTCACGAGAGACCCTATAGCCTAATTAGACAGAATAACAACCATAGGCCTCCATACTCTATAATAAATTATATTATACCTCTTATACCACAATAATAATACATAGAATAATATCATGGTTCCTATCATCGAATTAGGAAGAAGCCTTATCAAAACATAATATATCCCAATTATCATTAAATTATCCCATGATCCTTATATTTATCCAATTTGGGAACATCTAGTGATGACTCAATTAAATATTATTAATAAAAAATCCAAGGTTAACACTAAATATTAAACCTCTACCCAATACTAATTTTACAATAGAGACCCCATTTAAAATACAATGTGTTCCCCATAAATTTTTTGAAAAATTAATTATGCATTGTCAACAAGAAAGCATTAAAAAAATATAAATAAGGATAATACTTAGAAAAAATAATATCAAAACATTAGGAATTAGGGTTAGTAAAAGTTTCCAACCATACTTAGAAAGAAAAGAATCATTAATGGACTTAAATTTCAAAAATACCAAACCCCCACCTGTCTTTTCCCACATATCTTTTCCCATACCACATGGTGTGATTTCATTTTTCCATCATGATCTACCAAAAAAATTCTTCTACTCACAAATTTATATAATCAGTAAGATAACCAAGGAGACGAAAAATAGGCATGACATAAGTGGGGATGAATCTGGGAACATCCATGAAATGAATCTCTCTCCCTTATTTAGAAACTCCCATGCTAGACCATATCTGATTTTTTTATGAATTCTATCAACAATAGAAAAGAATAAATATTTCTTTGATCATCCAAAAACTATATAAAGGCTATTGTATTTTTGGGGTTTATCCACTACTTGGATGAAATATGTTCGATGTAGATCATCTTTCCTTGAAGGACATATCCCTCTGCTAAAGGAGATCTTTGATTTAGATAACTTAACTAGATAGCTCGAAGATGTTTCATATAATGACAAAATTTTGATGATGGAAATATGTTCCTATAATTAGGATTTAGAAAATAATATTTTTTTCATATGAAAATATTAAATGGTAGATATTGAAATCGTCTAAATTCTTTTGAACCGTGATTCAATTTATTCATTGCAGATCTTATGATAAGATTAGAGAAATTTTTTTTCAGAATGATTAACATGTATAAGGAAAGGAAATATCATTCAATAAGCCAATAAGAGGGAATAATGCTTCAGGTAATACTTCCATTAACATTGGTCTTTAAATAAATCAAGGAAACAAAATGCATAATGAAATCCACCCATTAGTTACAAAATCACATACTACTAAGAATAAAATTCAAAAAAGGTCCATTCAGCTTTATCATATGCTTTAGTCATGTACAATTTTCAAGACATCAAACATATTGTAGAGATAGAGGGTCGTCATTGAGTGAATATTATCATGGGAATCTATGGAATTATCTAATATGAGACATTTTGTAAAAAATGGGGATTCATTTTTAGTTTTAATGGAAGGTAACAAACTACTAAGTTGATATAACATAATTTTCAATAAAATATTATAAGTCACATTGAAAAGACTAATATTACTGATTTATGAAACTATTGATAGATTTTCACTTTAGGAATTAAGGTGAATATGGTTTTTTTAATTGAAATGAAGAATCCTTACATTTTTATAGTTATTTGGTGAGTTGTTTTATATCAGGACCCACATTTTGAAAAAGTTATTGAATAAAAATGAATGAAATCCAACCAGTTTGGGGGCCTTCAAGGAATGTATTTGAGAAAGAGACATACTGACCTCCAAATTAATGAATTTCTTTGTAAGACTACTATTTATAGAATATGACACAACTTGGGAGATACAGGAGGTGTCCTCTGTAAAAATAAAAGATCTCTTATAAGAGTACAAAACATTTGGGAATCTCAAAATTAATTCATAGATATAACTCTACCAGCTAGTTATTCCTCCTTAAAAACTCTATTATATTTAAATAAAGTTCATCCTTAATCATTCTAAAGCCTTTTGATATAAATATATTATATTATAGTATCCTTAGTTAATGTGTGGTAACATCTCATGCATGAAACAAAATCTCTCTTTATTTATAAGATCCTTTTCTAATACTTTTCAAGTGAGAAAATTTGTGAGATCATTAATGTTAATGTACAGAGAGAATGAAATGACTTTAGAGTCTTCTCAATACAGTCAATCCCAAAAATAATAATTATTAAATTTAGTTTTATTTCTTTTTTTAAGACTAGAAACCACCTTTTTAACTTTATAAAAGTAATCGATGTTTTTAGAATTCTACGATGACATGACCATACGTTTACAGTTTTACTCCTTTTTCCACAGGCTTTCAAACCTAAATATAATCTATTTTGAACATGATTCCCACCTCGGTTCATAGTGAGAAAAATAGGAAATTTTTTATAATATGTAAGGGAATGATGAGATACCTTAATAATAGGTAAAATATCTAACTACTAGTAAGACCCCATAAATCTATCAAGTCATTCATATATCTTGGTTCTCTTCAACTTGTTTGGATACCATGTGAATAGATTATATTTGAAGCCCAAATCATAAAACCCCATAGGGATAAACAATTCCCAGAAATATACCATAATAAATGGAGGCATAAATAAACCCCATTCCATTTCTCACATGAATAATATTTCATTAATTCCCCCTCCAACTAATAAATGTTAATAGAAGTAATTTCTCTCAATCCTCAGCACCTCCAAAAAAATTATCAAAATGATTGTTCCATCAAGAGACACCCATAAAGAACCAAACAACAATTCCCTCCTATTTAATGGAAGTGACAATATGACTTTTAGAGTAATTTTTAATTTTAAAAAATATCCCATCTCTGTATAGAAATTATAAGAAACATTCGTGACCCTATATCACAATGGAAAAAATATATTTCAGACCTAACTTAGTGACCACACCAACAATGTTTCTTATTTACAACATTGTTAAATAGTGGAAAACCACATCCTAGATATATTTTAAGCAGAAAAAATAATTAACAAATTGTTCATGGATTTGTGAGATGGTGAAATTTCCAACACCAAAGATTCATTGTTTCATGCATGCTAGTACTTCTTGATAATTCAAAAGAGGCATATCTAAAAACTAGATAAAGAAAAAGATATAAATACCCTAATGAATCAAAACCCAATAATCTGATGAAGATAATGATCTATCATAGATAATATAAACTTGAAAAATCAAGAATAAACCACAAAGATGATAAAGATACCAATCCCATGAATTTAAATGGATCTCAATGAATATCAAAATATGACTATGATCAAATGAAACATATCTATAGAAATAGATAAAGTTTTTAGAAAAAGATACCAATATAAAAAATATCCCAATACTACTAATATTAGATGAAGATCAAAATATAATTATGATCATATAAAAAACGATTGAAAATTTACAAAGATGTCATTGAAACTATGATCAGACAAAAAAAACTGAACCCAATGAATCCATTGACCTAAAAAATTAGATGATGCAACTAGAATGATGAATAAAATTTGAACCTAGCGAACCATAAATAATAAAACTATATAACCAAATTTATGGTCAATGAACCATGGTGATAATCCAAATGAACAAAGCTTGTCTTCTACTAGATAAAGCTGAATAAATTGTTGAATAACATAATCCAATGAAATGGAAACAAAACAAAAAAAAAGAAAGAAATAGATCACCAAGAGGTGGAAAAACCCCAAGGAGACCCCTGGTAGAGGAATATCATGGTAGAGAAAAATAACGCTGATGTATTTCTAATTTTTCATATAAAGGATACTAAATATCATAGTTTTGTTATCAATTATTTTTAAAAGTGATACTAATATATACTAGTATATATACATTATCATTTATTTGAAAATGTTAACTAATGAGTAAATAAGGATAATTTTGGTTTTTAAAAAATTTCTATGAGGGATTTTTTAGGTTATGGAAATCATCTTTGGTAAAATGATCCATGTGAGAAATAATTATAAAGAAGGAATGATAGAATCCATGTGATGTGAAATATTAGAGAGTTTTTTATTCAATGAAATGTGAAACGTATTATATATATAGATATAATTATTATATATATATATGAATATTTTTTCCAATGTCTCCTCTTATCATCCTCCTCACCGTCTTCCACACACTAATACAATAAGGAGAATATCAGGGCTAGAAACCATTAATGATACTTTTAAAAAATATTAACAAAATAATCACTAAGAAAGCATGAGGTATTTATCAGTTTTTCATTTTAACACTGATAAATGAAGAAATTATCAGTGTTTTATTTTTCCCTGATAAAGGTTATTTATCTGTTCCTTTTTCAGCACTGAAAAAGGCTATATAAATTATGGTAAGGCTGAAGTGCTACAACAACCCTAACAGAAAAGAGGAGTTTATGAATAGAAAAAAAACATGTTAAATATTAAAATTAAACACAATTGGAATATAAATATCCCATTTTCCATTCATTTCAATAAAAAATTTACATTTAAATGTTTTCATTGAAAATATTTACATTTATATGATATTTACAATTATTAAAAAAAAATTCAAACCCAATATACAGAAACAAAACTCTATAGAATGATTTTCCAAATGTTTAACGTATCTACTAATGTGTTTCCCAACAATAAAATCAATGTTTTTTTGTAATAGGTCTTAAAAAAATAAAAAAAATAATTTTAATGTAAGGCAATTCATATATGAGAAATTATGTTGTCAATTACTAAATATATTAATAATATATTTAGTTATACTTTTAAGTTTATTAATAGTGAATATATTCTTAATTTTATTATTTATTATTAATTATACTATTAATTTTTAATTATATTATGAATTATTAATTACATTATTAATTAGTAATATAAATAAATTATGTTTTACATTACTGGATGTATTAAGGATATTATGTGGTATTAATTAACTTAATGACTTAAATTGTTCTTAATAATTATATCATTCATTACTAATAATCTAATTACATTATTTATTATTAATTGTATTATTAATTGTATTATAATATATTTATTATATTAATTAGTTATTTTTTTTCCAGTTATTATTATAATTAATTAAAATAATTATGTAATTATTTATTACATCTTTCACACCATACGTGAATGTGGTTCACACCATTTGATAGAGGTCTCTATTCATGCATCCCGAGACTCCTTTTTTTAAATTTGGATCATTTTATAATAATTTGAGAAAAAAAGATTTTTTTCTTTGAATAGAGAATATGAGGTTCTATTAAAACTAATATTACACTTTTATAATGAATAAATTCACTTTGAATCATACAGGAAAAATCATTTGTTGAATTCATGTGTGCTATATTCCTATATGCCATAAATGAATTGTGTATATTTTTTCTAACGAATCAAGATAAATAGAGATAATTTTATAGGTTTTGGATATGTGACATGTGTTTTAGACTAAGATGACACTTTTATATTGAAACACACACTTTGATTCATATCTGGTACATGGTGTCTTAGATTGAAGTCCATCCAATTCATACACACCATAAAAGAATTATGGATCATTTCCCAAATTGTTTTATACAATATGTGGGTGTTTTCTAAATATTGGCTCTATAATGTGTGTTTTAGAGTAAAATGGAACATTTAATGTAAAAATACACACATTTAGTCATACTGACCACATAATGTATTGGGCTGACATGAAGTACATTCATACATATCAAAAATGATTTATGGATCATTATCCCAATGTACAAAGAAAATTAAAGCTCCTTTCATCATTTTTGGCTACCTGAATCACATTTTAGAATGAAATAATACATTCTTAATGTGAAAACAAGCACTTTGAGTCCAGCAGGACATATCATGGGTCAGATTGGAAAGTGGTTGAATCCTACATATCAAAAATGTATTATAAAATAGTTTTTAAATTGTCAAATATAATATGATATTTTTTTCTTGGTTTTGGATATGTGAATCATGTTTTAGACTAAAATGAACCATTTATATTGAAAACAAGCACTTTTAGTCTTACAGACACATATTATATTGGACTGACATTCGATTGATTTCTAAATATCACAAATGAATTATAGATCATTTTTTTAATGCATTAAGATAATACATGCTCATTTTCTATGTTTTTTCTATGTCACACATGTTTTATAGTAAAAATATATTTTTTTAATGTGAAAACGCACAATTTGGGCCATACCGGCTAGATCATGTGTCTAATTGATGTGCGGTAATTTCCAACAAGTCAAAATATATTTTTTTATTGTTTTTCTAATGTATATATACAATTCAGGCCTTACCATTGGTGGTGGAGTGGTAAGGATTTTGGGGGAGGGGAGGGGGTGAGGAGCAAGTTATAGGTTCAATTATTGATACCTACAAGTTTATTGTACTTTGTTTCCTTTTGTTGTGTTTTGTTGTGGTGGATTTAATCAATCTTATATAACAAAAATTAATGATTTTTTCATAATTGTTGGCTATACGAAGAGATTTTTTTGACTAAAATGACTTTTAAACATGAACATGGAATCCAACTAATGACACCGTGTGTCAAATTAACCTATTGTTGATTCCTATACATCAAAAATGAAAGGTGTATTACTAAAATAATTTATCATGAAAATAAGAGCTCATTTTCTTAGGTTTGGAAATATGATATGTATTTCATAGTAAAATCACAGTTTTAATGATAATACATTCACTTTTATACATACTAGAAATATCTTGTGTTGGGATGATGGGATGAAAATTCCTACATATAAAAAATAAATTAAGTATTTTTTTCCAAATTTATTAATACAATATGAGACCATTTTCTCGATTTTTACTATGTAAATTATTTTTTAGACAAAAATGACATTTATTTTGTGAACATTGATTTGGGTCTTACTGGTATCATCGTATGATGAATTCATATAAGGTTAACTCCTACATGTCAAAAATGAATTATGGATTTTTTTCCCTAATGTATCAAGATAATCATAGCTTGTTTGATCAGTTTTCTCTATGTGAATTCTATTTTGGAGTAAAATGAAACATTTAATGTGAAAAAATGCACTCTCAGTCATACCATTCACATCATGTGTTGGATATACCTGTATTATATTCATGACATCAAACATTAATTATGGATCATTCTCATAAATTCTCATGATAATCTATGCTTTTTTTCTTTGTTTTAGCTATGTGAATCGTGTTTTTTAGTAAAATTTCATTTTTATTATGAACATGTAATTTCTATTATACTAGGAAAATTATCTTTCAATATGAAATTATTTATATTAATACACATTGAAAATTAACTATGTATAATTTTCTTAAATTATGATAAAAATTGAGCTCGTTTTCTCAATTTTGGGCAATGTGTCACGTGTTTT
This sequence comes from Viscum album, assembly GCA_963277665.1. Taxonomy (NCBI): domain Eukaryota; kingdom Viridiplantae; phylum Streptophyta; class Magnoliopsida; order Santalales; family Viscaceae; genus Viscum; species Viscum album. The sequence goes on along the minus strand of OY728128.1, from coordinate 404,730,696 downwards.
AGAGTAAAATGACATTATTTAATGTAGCCATACAAGCTACAACAAAATTAAGATTAATTTGAGGTTAATTCGTACATGTTAGAAATGAATTATGGACCATTTTACAAATTTATCATGAAAATATGAACTAATTTTATTATTATTTTCTATCTGGATAGTTTTTTGAGAAAAAATGAATTTTTTTTTTGTGAAAACCCATTTGGAGTCTTAATGGCCACATATGTTTAAAACACATTTACACATAAAAAAATAATCGTGGATCATTTTCCAAATGTATTAAGAGAATATTTGATCGTCTACTTGGTTTTGGGTTCCTGAGAAATGTTTTAGAGGAAGATCCATGTTTTAATGTGAAGAACGTACTATGAGTCATACTGGACACAATGTGTGTCAGAATAATGTGTCATATATTATTACACATTATAAATGAATAATGGATTATTTTACTTAATTATTAAGAATATTAGAGATCTTTTTCTTAGTATTGGATATCTAAATTTGGTTTTATGCTGAAATGATATTTTTTGTTGTTAACATACACTTGAAGTCATATCGGACGCATTATATGTGAGATTGAAATATTGATGATTCATATGCATTAAAGATTATGTATATATCTATTTTATAGAGGGTAAAAAAAATCCATGATTATGTTCTTAGTTTTGGATATGTGACCAACATTTTTGAAGAAAATGATACTATTTCATGTGAAAACATTCTTTTTGAGTCATACATGCCAAATTTTGATTCAGATTGATTTATATTCAATTCCAACAGATCAAAAATGAATTATGAATCATTTTACTAAATTATAATAAAAATAAATGATTATTTTTGTCTTTTGGAAATCTAAATAGAATTTTAGTGTGAAATGACATTTTTTTGTGAGCATGAACTTAGAGCCCTATAAGGAACATAATGTTTTGAATTAATGTAAGGTAGATAAATATACATAAAAAATAATTTTTCGATTATTGTTCTAAATTATAAACATGATATGATCTCATTTTCTCATTTTTGGATATGTGACAAGTGTTTTAGAGTAAAATGAAAATTTTTAATGTAAAAATGTACACCTATAGTCATACTAGCCACATTTAATGTCAGAATGATGTGAGGTCAATTATCACACATCAAAAATAGGATCATTTTAATAATATTTGATAAAAAATAATCTCATTCTATTGGTTTTGAAAATGTGACAAAAATGTTAAACATTAATGACACATTTATGTTGAAAACATGGCCTTTGAGTCATAATGGCCACATCGTGTGTTAGATTCAGATACAGTTTATCCCTATACACTAAATTTTATTTATTATTAATTTTAATAAATGTTATTGGAATTCATGTCTTGTTTTATTGTTTTAATCTATGTGATGATTTTTTAGACTAAAATGACACATTTATATTAAAGACACATACTTTAAGTCATACTAGCCACATTGTATGTCAAATTGATATATGGTCAATTACTCTACATAATAATCAAATAAAAGATATTTTTACTAATGTATGAATAAAATAAAATATATTTTAGATTTTTTTCTATGTTATGATTGTTTTAGTGTAAATTGACACATTAAATGTGAAAACACACAATAGGAGTCTTACTGACCACATAACATGTCAAGTTTATTTGTGTTCAATTTTAACATGTTACAATATTATTATGGTTAGTAAGCCTAAAGTGTCATAATAATACAATCTAATTTCCTTTTTTATCCTATGGGAATCATGTTTTAGAATAAAATGAAACCTAAATATTTAAAACAAACACATTGAGTACTAATAGCCATGTCATGTATCAGATTGAAATGTGGTCAATTCCTAAACATAAAAAATGAATTATATATTTTTTTCCAAAGTGTTGAGATAATATTGTCTTATTTATCTTTTTTTATATGTAATGCATTTTAGAGTAAAATGGAATATTTTTAATGTAAAAAAAAGCACTTAAACTCCTACCAGTCACATTGTGTATGAGATTAAATTGTGGTAAATTCCTATTTCAAAAATGAAATATGGATAAATTTCATAAAGTATTATTGGAATATAATATTTTTTTTGTTCATGTGATGCGAGTTTTAGAGTAAAATTATAGTTTTTAAAGTGATAACAAGCACTTTGATTCATAACAGCCACATCATGTAATAGATTTACATGCATTCAATTACTATACATCTCAAAAGAATTAAGGATTGTTTTTATAATGTTTGAACATAAAATTCACCGATTTTCTTATTTTTTAAAGTTGATATATTTTTTAAACAAAAATGACAGTTTCTAATTGAAACATAACCATTGATTCAAAACAGCCACATCATGGGCCATATTGACTTTCAGTAGACTCATAATAATCTATGAGAAATAAAAAAACAGACATAATAGGTAATCACTTCAACTTGAAGTCAGGAACCCTAATGACACTACATACTCTTCCCACTCATCCATAAACAAATACATTTCTTCTTTTGAGTATGTATATTGTTATAAATCATAGTATTACTAATAAAATATAGAAAAAAATATCATTAAAATATATTTTAAATTCTTGTATAATTACCTTTGCAAATACATATTTTGGGATACTAGTTTGTTGATGGTATACAATATCTTTCATAAATTGACAAACATAATATGCATAATTATTATTTTTATTTTGTTTCAAACTCTACGAAAACATTGAAAATTAATTAAATTATTTATAAATATGTTTTAAATGTTAAAAAACGTAGTATATATACATTAATATTAATATATTAGTAGAAATACATAGGCTTATTATGTTCATTAACTGACTTTATACCATGATTTTGATGATATTTACAGATCACCCAATCATAAAAAATCTCATTTAAACACAAAATAAAATGTAAAATTTTCGATTTATCTATAAAATATTTATTTTAATGCATTAAAAATAAATAATGTACATTATTTGTGGTATATTTTCTAGAAATACATGCTTTAGATCAAAAAAAATAAACATTCAGGGTATCCAAATTGAATGTGATGAGCATCTAATGCTTCAAAAAAAGAAAATAAGTAATGAAAAAAAGAATAATATATTTTATATGATTATATTGTATATTTTTACCGATAAATTATAGGAATAGAGATGATTTCTCCATCTATTATTTTATTTTAGAATTTATTGAATATTTTATTTTTTTTTTATTTCAATTTCTTCCATTTCAAAATAAATTCTAGAATTAAAATTATAGTTTGAATAATGATTCTAAATTTTTATTTATATTGTTTTCCCTTTAGAGTATAGTAATATATAGTCCTATAGAAAATAGTAATAGTTATTAATAGTAATAAACATAGTAGAACATTTTTTGGAAAAAAAAATTATCAAAATGTACCTCGCATATGCATTCAAAATAGAGACACCCAACCATCCATACATGAAATTTTCATTCATACTATCAAGACAAATTTCATATATAATGGACTCAAAAAATATTTATTCCTCATATTCAATGTCACACACATTGTCAACTATGAATATTATATCCACATTAAATTTTTATTTTAATAAATGTGGTAATTTAACAGGTTGGGTGATGGTTCTCTCAAAAGGTTTTTTTTGTTTCTCGATTGATCCAATAGATTTTCTTGATGTACCATTATGTTTCCCATTGTTTTTTCCATTTGTAATACCATACTTAATTTTAGAAAATTTTTTATCAACTTTTAATGAATTTTCATTTGAAAAAATCATAAAGGAGACATCTCATTATCTTTATGTATCATTATAAGGTTATAAGACTATGATATGAATGTTATAAAAACATCCTAGACTATGTTTAAATCCAAATAATCAAGAGGAATAGAAAACCCAACCCTTTAATCATGAGTTAATTTAATACCCACTCCCATGTGATCTTGTAGAATTTTATTATGTGTGGAATGCCTCCTTAGATATTGTAAACCTTACCCCCTCACAAACGTGATGTGTTGGTGATAAAAGATATAAATAATATAAAATTTCACCCTATCAAATTTTAGTAATAGAAAGTTATATATAGTTTTTTATTCACATTTAGTCAAATGTGTTATCAAATAAATTGATTACCTATTGTAAGGAAAGTGGTATAGATAAATGGATTTCTTCAATGCTAGTGGGGTCAGGTGTCTCTTAATGCACTGATTCATGTCCAAATATTTATAGTATTTGATCCATTCAAATATATAGGTCCACAATACCATACCAGACAAAAATATATTTTAATTATTTTATTAATTTAGAAAATACGTTTAAAATTTCACATGTATCTCTTTGTGGATTCTTTTTTCAAAATATTCTGAAGTGGACACCTCTGAACTAAAACCTTTAACATGTCATATTTTCATGGCTACATAAAATCTATTAAATGTTGTTATTTTGGGGTATAGTTGAAAAATAATATTGGGTCTAAACTATATAAAAAATATTAAAATAAATATATATTTTTATGTAATAAAATTATAAATCATAACAAATTACTATTATTTCATACGTATACATGATTCACAAAATGCTTGTTTTTTCATATAATAGATTTTCATCAATATTTACACTACCCTCCTTTTATTTCACATGATGTTGGATGAATGTTACTTTGGATTTTGATTCAACAATCATCATATAAATAAATAACATGTGTTGTTTCATATAACATTAAACATTTAAGGTATATTTAAAATACATGCATTTTTAAAAATCATCAATTCTCTATCCTTCTTTATGGTAAGGGTAAATTGTTTTTTATTCAAACTACATATTCTTAGAACCCCTTTTTTTATAAATAAACAATTTTTAATCAATGTGGATAAAATAAATATTGTCCAATATAAAATTATCAATTACATTAAACATGAAATTATTCCTCATCATAGTGGCTAATAAATTATTTCCATGTTTCCTAGTTTATAATGTGTTCATACATAGTTAGTGGGATGGTGTTTAATTTCCCCTCAAAATCTTGGAGATGTTACTTTATCAAAAAGTATTAAAATGTTTTATGTGAATTTCAATAATCAAAAATATAATTTTATTATGGAAGTAATATAATATAAATAAAAATTATATGGAATAATAAAATATAAATAATAGTTTAATTAGATAATTTTTTTTGTAAAATTGATAAATTATTTAATAATATTACCCAAATATATTTCAAAATTATTTTCCTTAAAATAAGAGTGAAGTTGTGACATGTGTTTATATTAATTATCACATGCATTAGAGTTGTTAACCCAATGTTAGTAATGCACATTAAATTTTTGGGGGCTAAATGTTGACAATATTGATTCCATCAAACCAAAATTTTGACACCATTTCTAATGGACATAGTAACGTTAGTTACCATAGTAATGGTACACTACTATTTTTTTCAATCCATGTGATGTTGATCCCCTAGAAATTTATCAGTTTAAGTAATCATTTTGTGTTTTTTCTAGGGATTGGTAGCATCATTATGTAGAGAGTTCATTATTTACATGATAACTGAAACATCTAATTTAGACTATGTAAATTTAGAAGTGAAAAAAATATTATTAGAGAAATAAAAGTTTATTAAATATCAATTTAACCTATTATGTGAAATAAATTATTTAATTTAAATGATTGGGTAATTTTTCTCTAATATTTAATATCTAAAAACCCACCTTATGGTTACATCTAACATAAAATACACTATCAATATTGGGACCACCAATAAATTAATGTTATTTCCTAATAAAAGGGTAATTCCAAATTAGATTTTCATCAGATCCAACTATTGTATTAGCCTCCATCAAAACAATTGACTCATATCTATTTATAGAGCCTAGGGCCTAAAATAAATGCAATACTAAGGATTCCATGTTGAATGGATAGTACTCATTCCCTTCTATAGTGAAAGTTAACTTTATAATCCCAATTCATCGATTTTAACTACACTCTTATTGTAAACCCATTTAAAATAGAAAATGGTCACTTTAAATGATGTTTAATCAAACATGTACATTTTTTATGATAACAATGTGTGACATATTAACATAAATTTGATATCTATCATTGGAATCAAATATGTTGTTTTCTTGCACTGTAAGCACAAATCAACTCTTTTTCATCATATCATCTTTATCATATTAACTTGTATTAAATTATTAACCATTATTTACATAACTATTTTAATATAATACATTTACATATGGTCCGCAAATGATCTAATAAAGACATTCATCAATTGAATCCAGATTTGTAGAAAACTCCTTATAAATATAATATTTAAACCATCCCAAAAATTATTTATTATTTGAATTTAATATCCATATTTCAGCCCTTAATATATTAAAATTTTTAATAATTAGTTATGGAATTTGATGTAGGGAAAAACTTATACACAATTAGGTAAAATGTAATGTTGAAATTTCTCTTGATCTATAATGGTAATTATAACAACAACTCTTCCAAAAATCCCTTCTCCAATAAGGTATAATCTATGATGATTCTTTAAGAGACCAATGGAATCGACATATGATTTTTAATTGGTAAAGAATGAAATAGCCTATTTAACTACATATTACCCCTCAATAAAACCTTTTGACCGACTTTGTTTCCCGACGTATCCTTTAAAAATATCTATACACCATTTAATGGGGGTACATTCATATTTAACATATACGACCACATATTTTAATCTCTCTAACCAAGGGAACCATCAAGTGTACCACTATATGAATGAATTAAGGTGTGAAGAAAGTCAAAAGTTAATATAATATGACTACAATTTCCTTATTAATGATTAAAAAATTCATCAGTTCTATAAATTTTCTTCAAATGGAATAGAAAAATATGAAAATTATGGTTATTGTATGTCATATATTTTTAGGTAGAATGAAATGTAAAGCTACAAGAATTATATATAGCATCAAACCATAATAATCATGGGATTCTATACCATTTATCTTAAAATTATTCATTGATAGGATATTCATTATATTGAAGAATGCCACTCTATAACCTTTACATCATTTAAAAAGTTACAATACCAATATATCTAATGCATGGATATTGTGTAAGTTTTTGGAGGAAGAAAAGATCATCTTTCACCTTCAGTAGTTCCAACTCGTCTTTTTTTTGCCCATGTCAGTCATATCTAACCAATCCTTAATGACATCTTTTTTCTGATTCATTTAGTAATGTTCCAATAACACTATCACATACATGTTTTCTACATGCATTAAATTAAGAAAATGATTTCTGTACAAATAATTCTAGGAAATTGATTCAAAGAAAACTAATCACTTTTTCTATGTCGATTTTTTAGGTTTTTTAGAATGTTTGTAACAAATATACTTTCAATACGTTTTACATTCTTGAACTATTGATCACCATTTAGTGGAGATAATGCTTCACATTGCGCTATATTTCAATCGAATGATGTCATCCATGATTCTTATTTATGTCGTTAGTGTAAAAATTTGTGATATCCTTATAAACATCAATCTTGAAATGTTATATCCTAACCGAGTGTATAACATCATTAAAAGTTTGACATCAAAACATTCCATTGTTTCTATAGCTTTAAAAAATTCATAAGTAGGAAATTCATTTACCATACCATACAACATGGATCTCAATGTGAACTATTCACTTATTTTAGTGTCAAAAAATGTAACAGATGTATGCCACATCAATTTTAGATTTTCGATCAATGCATACAAATTGACATAAATACCATTATCAGTTTATTTTGGTCTAGATATAATGAAATGAAACATAATTTATTTCTTGTTAATTCATAACCATTGTCAAAAGTTATAATTTACCAATATAACTAGCCTTGTGTTATGAGTGATAATTTTTACACCAAAAGGACTCATTCCATATATATATAATGTAAGTTAAAGGTTTCATGGATTATTTCCAAATCAATGATACTTATAAGAAATTTTCATCTAATGAGGACAATTTTCTTAGTATCATAGTTTTCCATATTCCATTCTTTTATCTATATACCATGCCAATTTTATAGTGGTTTCTTGGCATCTATATAGTCTTATAAATAATATAATTATAAGAATTCACCATAAAACATTCAAATTACTTGATTCGTCTTTATTGAATCATTCCATACCACACTTAAGGAATTTTTATAGTGATTCACGGTCCTTATGAAACAATATAAAATCACTTGGACATCAATGTATTTTTTCAGAGATCATTACCATTGAACATAGAATTCTTTTGGAATTATATTTTTGACTAGGAATATCATTTTCTTTAAGAAGTATGTTGTTAAGGAGACCCAAGAGGTCTGTAAAGCTGGTGTATCTCCATCCACTACTAGATTTCTATTTATATAGCTCCAACACAACTGAAAATGTTGTATATCTTATAACACCCAAAAATAATGGATACTTTGAAAATCAATTTAAATTATTAAACAAGTTTGGACAATCAGTAATTCCATCATCAATTTCTATTCTTATATCTTCAATATGAACTCATTTATCATTAACTCTAATATCAATATCAAACGATCAATAAATCTTAGAATCATCCCAATAGGTATGTCGATTTAGTTTTTCCCCGTGTTTAGTATAACATTTATTACTTCAATCCACTCCATGATAAATCAAAAAAATCTTCCTATTATTATAGATGGATTATTCTAGAATAATAAAAATTAAAACACCAAATAAGGATTTGAGAAGGGTCTTATGCATGATATATTGCAAACTTGATGAACTCTTCAACTCCATCTTCATTTTCCTTTACCTTAAAGTTATAATACAACCATTTTCAATTCATATAAATACTTCTAGGTTTAAAAACCTTATTTTTTTAAAATAAATAAAAACATACACTTCAGGTATCTATATAATGCATATATACAATAATATTTAAAAAACATAAAAATTTGAGTGAAAATTTATAATTATGTATATGTGTTTGTATAAACATATATGTATGTAAATATATAAATCCTATGTCTTATATAAGTCTATATATTCAAAAGAAAAGGATAAATTTATTGAAACATTGATGAAATTTTATTAATTTCTATTGAAAAATGTCATACTCACATTGGGCACAGAAGGAAACGATGAAAAAAATTTGTAATGACAAAATTGATATAAGTTACTAAGTGTACATGTCTAGAAAATCTTTTGGTGACCAAATAATATGATATCTAGAGAGATATATTCAACTATCTTTTATCATTTCTATACATATAGCACTGATAAAAAGTAACCTTCATCAGCACTAGCTAAAAACACTGATAAATGTGACTTTTTTAAAACTAATATCATTTTATATTTTCATAGCACATTTTTAGCACTAATAAAGGTGAATATTTATTAGTGTTCTTATTAGCACTGATAAAATGTTTTCTGAATATATATAAATATATATCATATTAAAATTAAAAAAAATAATGTTTCATTATATACATTGATAAAAAAATCATGTATATAATTAATATAAATATTATATATTAATAATTTTAAGAATTATATATATGACTTATGTTGTCAAAACACTACCTTCTTGATTCCATTAACTAAATCATAAGTCCTCATGGTTCTCCTAAAATACATTGGTTTCCTTCTAATCACACTACAAAATGTTACCTAGTGGGACTTCTTATCATAATAATGACAATCCCCACAAGTCAAAACATGTCCTTCCATTGTGTTTTCCCTCACTCAAAAAAACCCTAGGAAACATCATAGTATTCCACCCATCATGATCACTGCTCTAGGTCAATCATGCTTAACTATATATTTCTAGTCATATAGGCTCCTAAAAATAAAAGTGCACCTAATTAACATGGGTAGTAACATTTATCCATTTTAAGTATCATGTTTCAAGGGTGTTAAAGTTGTATTGTTAATATGTGATATATTATGATATATTCTATTAGATAAACTATATATTTATATGTGTTTCTTTAGTATGTTGTGTGTGTTTTTTTTGTGCATGCGTTTATACTTATTTTGTACATGTACATATGTATGTATTTTTATGTATATATTCACATGTAAGTGGGGTGTACAAATATATATTTATAGAATATGTGTACCTATAATGACCCCTACCTTGTAAACATATTATTACTTTATTTTCGGAATAATTAAGCATAAAATACAAACCAAGGATTATAAAGTCTAGCATCTTTGGAAAATTAGGTACATAAAATGGAAAACATGTAAATAGAATGAAAAATCATTATATTAATCATAAATAATAAGGTCCTAACTTCATTTGAGATATTACATATGCATAGGATAAATTGTGGAATACATAGACAAAAGGTATGAGCTAAAATTCCTAGTAAGGGAATAAAAATATGAATAAAGCATAGAATATGGGTTATAAGGCATAAACCGATGATATATAAAGTCATGAAACATGAATAATCATATTGAATAATAAAATATATAACCTGAGATCAAATATTCATGGAAACATAGTATAAGGCCCCAGCCTTAAACCTTACTTAATCTTCAGTTATTACAAGATTACACATTGAGGATATTTTCAGGTTTAGAGTTTTAGAGAGTTAGATCATGAAACTTGCATTAAATTTCACATTTTAACAAAGTGGTTACATAAAAGACAGTATTATTTCTTCCCATCAAATAAAACATATATTAAATAAAACATGGATTCTTTCGTGACACATCCTTGACACTATCATCATATCATGTACTTTTCCCTTGACCTGTGAAAAACATTTCAAAAACGTGGGATGAGAACAAAAAGCTCATTAAGGGTTATAAAAATATGGAATGGAAACATGATTTCATATATACATAATAATGAAATCATACTTTACCCATAAAACAGAGCCACATTAACATACCTCATCAAATCATGAATAAATCATAGAAATCATAACACATAAAGGTAACTTGAGGCATTCATAACATTCTTACGTAGGGAGTAACCCTCTTGGTTACGTTTGGAATACCCATCACAGTATATTCCCAAAATCTCTTCGATAAACCTTAACGTTTCACTCCTTCGCGTTACCCAATGCATTGGAGAGCTATATCAGGCTCACCCCCATTAGTTTTTCACAGAACCACCCGTCTTCATAATAATGCCCAAGAACCTCAACATAATCGTATCACATAAAACATGCATAAAGGAAACATAACATTTCCACCTTTCAATCACAAGATATCAAATAAAACAAATTGATATAATAAAAACATTATGAAAACCATTTTCAATTCCAAAATAAAAGAAAAGTAAAACATGTTATTTATTTTTCTTTTAAAAAGAAGGATTGGCTTGTAGAGGAAGCCGAAACTCAAATAATGGTCACGACGACAGAGAAGTCGTTGTCGCCGCATACGTACGACAAAACATTCCCTTTTCTCGTTTAGTAAAATGCTTCATATAAAAATTATTCCTGTTGGATAAACGTAAAGAGAAAGGGGTTTTTACACTTTATAAAAGAAAGTTGTGTATAAAATAAAATATGCCTCAATGAAAGGAGATTAAGACGATGTCCCATACAAAGACAATATACTTGGTTTAAGGATAAATAAATTACATAATTATGTGTGACAAACAAATACACCAAATATAAGTGGACATTAAGTGTAAAATATTCAAATTTCATTCACATATATTCAAAGGATGACATAATCAATAACTACATGTTGAACCCAAAGAAATCGAAATTGGGTTAAGAGGTTCCCTTGATAGCCTAACAGTGTCACATCAAAATGAGTTGATGAGAGATAAAAAAGGGTATCTCATCACTTGGACATAAAGGTTTCATCAATAAGGATATATGAGAACATATCCCAACATAAAGATATGTAAATTAAAAGACCCAACAAAAGAAGTCTTTTAAAAAGAGGAGGGTGAAAGGTTCCCTTACTGACATCGGTATCATTCGAAACATACACCTTGTGAAATAAGGACAATATAACATTGATGTAAATACCCATAAAAGAAAGTATATTACACAATGAGTAAAATAATGGGCAGTACATACACCACTAAATGGAAATTGTGGCAAATGTAGCATAAATATCACAGGAATACAAGTGAGATGAAAAATCCCTTACGAAAACTCGGCAGCCTAACGGCGCCACATAAAACTTACAAAAATTGATTGATGAGATCAAATAGGGTATCTAATCATATAAACATAATGTTTATAGAAATAGTAATATGAAAGACCATCCCCAAACATAACAAATAGGAGCTTAAAAGTAGTGACATAAAGGTGAGTACTTAAAAAGAAAGAGAGAGAGGTTAGATCTCTTACGAAAATTCGGCAGCCTAACGACGCCACTCAAAACATCCAAAAATGGATTGATGAGAGGTAATAGGCTCTATAATCACATGAACATAAAAATTGAAGTAAGGTTAATATAAAATAACATCCCAATAACCAGAAAGATGAGCTTTAAAAGGAATGACATAAAAGAGTGTACTTTAAAAGAAAGAGAGGAGTAGGATCCCTTACCTCAAGTCCAACTTGTCTTGTTCGTTTCATTATATTTCTGAATAATAAACATTGGTCAAATAATAACTTCCTATGTACCTATTTTAGAGATTATTATTCAGTTCAAATCGCATATTATAATGTTATAATAATTGTTTAATAATGATAGTTCATATCAGACGTTTTTTACGATGTTTGGTACATGAGTCAAAGATGAACTTGTTTGAAAAAAGATTGCCCATGTAGTTATATGTAAATAATATCCAGAATAGTATTAATGATTAAAATATCATATATATCCAGTAAATATTCATTTCATAATATTCCATATCATTTGGAGATAAAAAACAAAAAGCACCGTTCATGGAGACGGTAGGCCGTACGTACGCATGAACGCAACTTTCATTTTTTGTAATATTAATGGAATTAAAACCAAATGAGAGAGATATATATATGTTATAATTCCAGAATGATATCAATAATTTTGATGTAATATATTACATATATATCCATTATATATATGTACTTATAATATTACATAACATTTTGAGATAAGAAATGAAATGTACCATTCATGGAGACGGTAAGCCATACGTATGCATGAACGCTACTTCCATTTCTATTTCATATTTAATGGAATTAAAATATAATGATACATAATAGTATTTTAATTCCAGTATGTTATCATATATAATATTATTAAATATATCCTTTATACGTACCACATATGGAATTAACGAATCAAATCACTTTGAGGGTGTGATAGTCCGCACTTCCATAAATGAAGATATCGTGTATACCCATAATAGAAGACATAAAGGTATGCCATAAATGAAAAATACATAAGTTTAAGGAAAACATAAACATATTATATATCATATATATATAGTGTCATCTTAATGGCCACCTTTTATGGTTTTCAAAGAATGTTGAACAATAATCATTTCTGGAGGAAGAAATTCGCCATCCACAGAAACAGTATGTTCTTTAACCATTAGATGTAGGTGTGTGTAAGTGTAGCTCGAATACTTCTTATAACAACATCCTAGTATATTCAAGATATTGTAGTTGTTACAAAAGAAATGAATAAAAAGAGTTTAGGGGGTTGGATATGCAAAATAAAACAAAAGGACTCAAGGGAAGACATTACCTTAAAATCGGGTAACTCCCTTTGGTTTGAGCTCAATGGCTTCCATGGGAAGACTTCTTCCCAAATTTAGGCTTCAAAAATTAATAGAGGGAAGTGTAGAGACAAAATGGTCAGGGGATGGACGAGCCAAAGGCTTTGGGAGTGTGGGTAAGGAGGTAGAGGTGGGGGCCTTTTATAAGAGGAGAGGAGGGGCACTCTTGTAAAGTTACAAAATGTTACTTTATTTTCAAAAGCGTTTCGGATTTTAAAGGTCCCACATTGATTTATATTGGAGGATAAGGTGATAAGGGTTCTAAATCCACTCATCCAATAGGTTTTGGACATGTGTAGGTCTTAGATATTACATTATCTTTCAATTTTATTTAAATCGTTAAATAATGAGGTCATCGCTACATCATCATCATGTCATAAATAATTTAATTTATTTAATGTCTAAAAATTATAAAAATAATAATATGATGTATGAAATACTTTTATCTTTTCAATTAATATTTATAGTCAAAAATATTACTTGTATAACCCCATGTAAAAATTGTTTTTGTAAAACATCACATGTTTGTGTCATTTTTACTTTAACATTAAATAAAAAGATATTTATGTCATTTTCCAACCAAAGTGGCTCTATGGGGTCCCCATGTTGACCCACGGATTGTATTGGTCGTCCATGACACATCCAATGAGGTTATGACATGTGTCTAGTTCATTTAATTCTATTAAGACATTATTCTTACCATAAACTACACTAATTACCTCTAATCGTGATTAAAAACATAATAAGTTACTATTCACCAAAAAATTATTTTTATCCCATTGAACCAAATTTTACTTCTTAATGAAAACCATGTATATCAGATTTTTGAAATTAAGAACTCAAAGATGGAAAAATTTCATTAAACGGAAAAATCAGTTTTTTATAAGTACCACTTAGTGGTTTCACTATTCATCAAAAATTGAAGTTTTTCAGAAAAATCCCAAAAATTTACCCTAAGCTATATTTGATATTTCGAATTCAAAAATTAAGTCTATTTTAAAAAATTCAAAACATATAAGTCACATTAATTAATTTAATAATTAATTCCCGCTGTCAGAGCAAATAGCTTGTTTTTATGAAACAATAAGTATCAAAAGATTGACACTAGTTTAAGTCTGATTTCAAAGTAAAATTAATTCCAATGACCACTATTGGAATTAATGGTAAAATTATATTATAATTTCATTTTAAAACCAATTCAACAGATAATCTAAGCATATAAATAAATTAGATTAAAAAGAGTTTTTGAATTAAAATACAACATTTTACACTATTCATTATAAAATGAACTGTATCGAAAAGATACCAAAAATTTACACAAAGTAAATTTTGAAGTCCTGATTCTTAAGAATAGTTTTATTTGGTACAATAGAAAGAATAAGAGTGAAAAAACTATATTTAATGCTGGTTCTCCATCAAAAGGCGATAAGTGAACCTTTAGTGAAAACTAGGGCATATACGCCTAAAATTGAATTCTTTCCGTATTTTAATCCTTTATCTTTTTTTGGATAAATGTAAAAACATTTAAAAACATATATAATCATATTTTAGTTATTTCTATCCATTCCAGCCAATAAAATGGCAAAATTTTAACTACCATTTAAAATAATATTATTTTATTGTTAGAGTGCAACGTAAGATTCCCAAGAAACTATTTGTTGCGTGTTGGGTACGCCATTGAGCATAGCGTCCCATTTTAAAGTCATATTAATAATTTATTCACAAATATGGATAAATATGAAAATGTCATATTCTTTATTTACCTGGGGTGTTACATCCTTTCCCCCTTTTGGGAATTGCGTCCTCACAATTTTTAAAATTGATCTTGGAAACATCCTTGAAAGTCCCACATCGGAACAAGAGTCGGTAAAACAATCACTTTAAAATAATGGAATATAAGTACAGAGGTCACCCGAGTTAACCCATATGAAGAAAAACATGGAGATGGAAGAAAAAGAAAAGGGTCATGTTCTTGAGGGAGAGTGATAGTAAACATGTCAAGGAGAAAGTTAACCATAAGAAAATCACAAACTTTTGATGGGTTAAACGGTATTCGATTACCCAGTATGAAATGTTAAAAGGCAACATTTTTGTTTTAAGTTACTTTTTATTGAGGAATTTATTCATAATGAAACATAATCACTTTTCATGTTGACTTTCATATTTTACTAGATTCCTTAATCAAACTCATATTTTTTTCCAAAAGACGAGTATTTAGGAAGAATTGTTCACATTAAGAGTACTATAATCAACTTCAATAGGATCACCTAATCCACAAAAGAGAACTATATACATCCCATGTCTTTAGGCTTTAACCAAAACCAAAACCAAAAAGGTTAGTACAAGGTCGGATAATCCATAAAAGGATATCCCTTTAAAAAGAAAATCTATGCTTAATCTCCAAAATTTGTCCAACAAAACCCAATGTTCAATTAGGACCATTCGATAACAAATTTATCCATAAAATTATTCAAAGTAAACCAATCTAAGATTGAAACCCAAATATTTGAAGGATTTAGTCACATAGTCTTCCAAGTTAAATCGTAACATTTATCTCCAAAAAACATCAGTTGCTCCTAAAGTCTCGTATTGAAAAGTAATTAACTTAATCACATATCCTCCATGATAGGTTAATCATTTTCATAAATAACCCAAAATAAACTTACTCATAATTCATAAAATCATATAACTAAAAATAATGTCTAAAACTAACTAGGGACTTCATGGAGTCTAGTGGTAGGCGATAAATACCAGTCACACTTTGGTTGTGGGTTCGATTCCCTACAACTTTGTCCGACGCGACGGGTAGTCACACAGTCTGCGTGTTGTCCTTTTTCCAAAACTATATAATTCTAAAATAATTCCCCAAAATGATATAAAATCATCAAAAGAACCATAACATAATTTATCCACAATTTTATCTCATGCCTTTCACTTCCATCATAACATATAGTAACCCATAATTACCTCAAAAGTAAGGATCATATAAACTCTAATTGTTACATTTATAATTATTACCTGAACTTCCACATTGATTAGTCATCTCATACATGATGCATTAAAGATCATACAAAGGTTTAAGTGGTTGATCATGACTCCTTGATAGTTGGTTTAGAACAACCACGAGTTTCCTCATTGAATACCCCATTTTATCTAGTATCATAATCATTGAACCACCACAGTTTCCTTCAAACATGTTGTCTCTTTGGTGCCTGCTAGATCCATCCATTCACTAAAAACAGAAATTTCACTGTGAGTATATCAAAAAAACCATCATGTACTAATGAGGAAGGTAAACACTAAGATACACTTACTCATTCACTTTATCTAAAACTATGACTCTTTCTAAAATCCTAACCATTATGGTAATTCCACTTATGCTTAAAAAATACCCTAACCTTTAAAGTTATCTAAACCACCCTCTGATATCAAATATAAGGCCCCAGCCTTAAACCTTACTTAATATTGAGTTATTACAAGATTACACATTGAGGATCTTTTGAAGTTTATAGTTTTAGAGAATTAGATCATGAAACATTCATTACATTTCACATTTTAACAAATTGGTTACATAAATGACAGAATTCATTCTTCCCATCAACGGAAACATATTTAAACTAAAACATGGATTCTCTCTTGACACCACCTTCACACTATCGTCACATCATGTACCATTCCCTTGACCTGTGAAAAACATTTAAAAACTTGGGATGAGCATAAAAAGCTCAGTAATGGATATAAAAATATGGAAAGGAAACATGAGTTCATATATACATATGAATGAAATAATACTTTACCCATAAAACATAGGCAATTAACATACCTCATCAAATAATGAAGAAATCATAGAAATCATAAGACATAAAGGTAATTTGAGGCATTCATAACATCCTTACGTAGGGAGTAACCCTCTTGGTTATGTTTGGAATACCTATCACAATATATTCCCTAAATCTCTTCGGAGAAACCTTAATGTTTCACTCCTTCGCGTTACCCAATGCATTGGAGAGCTATCTCGGGCTCACCTTCCCTTAGTTTATCACAGAACCACCCGTCTTCATAAAAATTCCCAAGAACCACAACATAATCGTATCACATAAAACATCCATAAAGAAAACATAACATTTCCACCTTTTAATCACAAGATATCAAATACAATAAATTGATATAATAAAAACATTATGAAAACCATTTTAAAGACCAAAATAAAAGAAAAGTATAACATGGTATTTATTTTTCTTTTAAAAATAAGGTATGGCTTGTAGAGGAAGCTGAAACTCCAATAATAGTCAAGGCGGTGGAGAAGTCGTTGTCGCTGCATACGTATGACAAAACATTCCCTTTTGTGGTTTAGTAAAACGCTTCATATAAAAATGATTCCTTTTGGATAAACGTAAAAGACAAAAGGGTTTATACACTTTATAAAAGAATGTTGTGTATAAAATAAAATATGCCTCAATGAATGGAGATTGAGACGAAGTCCCATACAAAGACTGTATCCTTTGTTTAAGGATAAATCAATTACATAATTATGTGTGACAAACGAATACAACAAATATAATTGGATATTATGTGTAAAATAATCAAAGGTCATTCACATATATTCATAGGATTACATACTCAATAACTACATGTTGAACCCAAAGAAATCGAAATTGGGTTAAGAAGTTCCCTTGACAGCCTAACGGCGTCACATCAAAATGAGTTGATGAGAGATAAAAAAGGGTATCTCATAACTTGGACATAAAATTTACATCAATAAGGATATATGAGAATATATCCCAACATAAAAATATGTAAATTAAAAGCCCCAACAAAAGAAGTCTTATAAAAATAAGAGGGTGAAAGGTTCCCTTACCGACATTGGTATCTTTCGAAACATACACCTCGTGAAAGAAGGAAAATACAACATTGATGTAAATACTCATAAAAGAAATTATATTACACAATGAGTAAAATAATATGCATTACATACACCACTCAAAGGAAATTGTGGCAAATGTATCATAAATCTCACAGGAATAAAAGTGAGATGAAAAATCCCTTACGAAAACTCGGCAGCCTAACGACGCCACATAAAACATAAAAAAATGGATTGATGAGATAAAATAGGGTATCTCATCATATTAAAATAATGTTTATTGAAATGGGAATATGAATTAACATCCCCCATCATAACATAGAGGAGCTTAAAAGAAGTGACATAATGGAGAGTACTTAAAAAGAAAGAGAGAGGTTAGATCTCTTACGAAAATTTGGCAGCCTAACGGCACCACTCAAAACTTCCAAAATGGATTGATGAGAGGGAATAGGCTCTCTCATCACATGAACATAAAAATTAAAGTAAGCATAATATAAAATAACATCACAATAACAAGAAAGTTGAGCTTTAATAGGAATGACATAAAAGAGTGTACTTTAAAAGAAAGAGAGGAGTAGGATCCCTTAACTCAAGTCCAACTTGTCTTGTTCGTTTCATTATATTACTGAATAACAAGCTTTGGTCAAATAATAATTTCCTAAGTATCTCCTTTAGAGATTATTATTCAGCTCATATCACATATTATAATGTTATAATAATTGTTTAATAATGTTAGTTCATATCAGACGTTTTTGCCGATGTTTGGTACATGAGTCAAAAATTAACTTGTTTGAAAAAAGATTTCCCATGTAGTTATAAGTAAATAATTTACAGAATAGTATTAATGATTAAAATATCATATATATCCAGTAAATATTAATTTCATACTATTACATATCATTTGGAAATAAAAAACAAAAATCACCATTCATGGAGACGGTAGGCCGTACGTACGCATGAACGCTACTTTCATTTTTTGTCATATTAATGGAATTAAAACAAAATGTGAGATATATATATGTTATAATTCCAGAATGATATCAATAATTTTGATGTAATATATTAAATATATATCCATTATATATATGTACTTATAAAATTACATAACATTTTGAGATAAGAAATGAAATGTACCGTTCATGGAGATGGTAAGTCGTACGTACGCATGAATGCTACTTCCATTTCTATTTCATATTTAATGGAACTAAAACATAATTATACATAATAGTATTTTAATTAAAGTATGGTATCATATATAATATTTTTAAATATATACTTTATATGTACCACATATGGTATTAACGAATCAAATCACTTTGACGGGGCGGTAGTCCGCACTTCCTTAAATGAAGATATCGCGTATACCCATAATGGAAGCCATAAAGGTATTCCATAAATGAAAAATAAAGAAGCTTAAGTAAAACATAAAAATATTATATATCATATATAAATATAGTGTCATATTAATTTCCACCTTTTAAGGTGTTAAAATAATGTTGAACAGTCATCGTTTCGGGAGGCAGAAATTCCACATCCACAGAAACATTATGTTCTTGAACCATTAGATGTAGGTGTGTGTAAGTGTAGCTCGAATCCTTCTTATAACAACATCCTATTATATTGAATATACTGTAGTTGTTACAAAAGAAATTAATAAAAATAGTTTAGGGGGTTGGATAAGAAAAATAAAACAAAAGGACTCAAGGGAAGACATTACCTTAAAATTGGGTAACTCCCTTTGGTTTGAGATCAATGGCTTCATTGGGAAGACTTCTGCCCAAATTGAGGCATCAATAAGTAAGATATGGAAGTGGAGAGACAAAATGGGTAGGGGTTGGCCGAGCCAAAGGCTTTGGGTTTGTGGGTATGGAGGTAGAGGTGGGGGCCTTTTCTAAGAGGAGAGGAGGGGCACTCTTGTAATGTTACAAAATGTTACATTATTTTCAAAAGAGTTTCAGATTTTAAAGGTCCCAAATTGATTTATTTCGAGGATAAGGTGATAAGGGTTCGAAATCCACTCATAAAATAGGTTTTTTACATGTGTAGCTCTTAGATATTACATTATCTTTTAATTATATTTAAATCGTTAAATAATGAGGTCATCGCTGCATCATCATGATGTCATAACTAATTTAACTTATATAATGTCTAAAAATTATACAAAAAATACTATGATGTAGGGAATCTTTTTAGATTTCCAATTACTATTTATAGTCAAAAATATGACTTGGATAACCCCATGTAAAAATTGTTTTATTAAAACATCTCATGTTTGTGTCATTTTTAATTTAACATTAAATAAAAAGATATTTATGTCATTTTCCAACCAAAGTGGCTCCATGGAGTCCCCAAGTTGACCCATGGATTGTATTGTTCGGCCATGACACATAAAATTATGTTAGTACATGTGTCTAGTTCATTTAATTTTATTAAAACATTATTCTTACCATAAACTACACTAATTACCTCTAATCGCGATTAAAAACTTAATAAGTTACTATTCACAAAAAAATTATTTTTATCCGATTGAACAACATTTTACTTCTTAATGACAACCATATATGTCGGATTTTTGAATTTCTAAACACAAAGATGGAAAAATTTCATTTAAACAGAAAAATCAGTTTTTATAAGTACCACTTAGTGGTTTTACTATTCATCAAAAATTGAAGTTTTTCCGAAAAATCCCAAAAATTCACCCTAATATATATATGATATTACGAATTCAAAAATGAAGACTATTTTAAAAAATTCAAAACATATAAGTCACATTAATTAATTTAATAATTAAATCCCGCTGTCAGAGCAAATAGCGTGTTTTTATGAAATAATAAGTTTCAAAAGATTGACACTAGTTTAAGTCTGATTTCGAAGTGAAATTAATTCCAACGACCACTATTCGATTTAATGGTATAAATATATTTTAATTTCACTTTAAAACAAACTCAAAATATAATCTAACCATATAAATAAATTAGATTAAAAAGAGGTTTTGAATTAAAATACAACATTTAACACTATTCATTAAAAAATGAACTTTATCAGAAAGATACCGAAAATTTACACAAAGTAAATTTTGATGTCCTGATTATTAAGAAGAGTTTTATTTGGTCCAATATAAATAATAGGAGTAAAAAAACTATATTTAATGATGGTTCTCCATCAAAAGGCGATAAGTGAACCTTTAGTGAAATCTAGGGCATATACGCCTAAAATTGAATTCATTCCGTATTTTAAGCCTTTATCTTTTATTGGATAAATGTAAAAACATTTAAAAACATATATAATCATATTTTAGTTATTTCTATCCATTCCTGCCAATAAAACGGCTACAGGTTAACTACCATTTAAAATAATATTATTTTATTATTAGAGTGCAACGTAAGATTCCCAAGAAACTCGTTGTTGCGTGTTGGGTACGCCATCGAGCATAGTGTACCCTTTTAAAGTAATATTAATACTTTATTAACAAATTCTGATAAATATGAAAATGTCATATTTTTTATTTACCAGGGGTGTTACACCTAGGAATGTGGAAGAATCATAGAACATGACATAAACATTTATCAAGGCTAACTGCAAAGAAGATATCACATTGTGGACAAAGTACCATAAAGGAATCAGTTTTACTCCCTATCCCAACAAGATGTCTCATGAGAATAAAATTTACATAAATCATTAGAGGGACATCTAAGTGCACCTTTAATAACATGTTCATTAATATTTGTTCCATATAAATAATCAATCATAAGTAATAAACATAAGAGTTGTCCATGGAATGAAAATGTTATCATATTCATTTCATAAGGCATAACCAATGAGCATATCAAAATGGTTTCCATGAAAGAATGGAGTTAAATCATACGAGGACATTAATAAGATAAAATAGGCATATATTATAATGACCCACCTATTCTCATTAGCTTGAGAGTACATCGAGTCATTACTAGTCCTTAAGCGACATCCCCATGATGCCAAACGCTGGAAATAAATGCTGAAGGGTTTCAAATAAAATTGGGGGATGATTTAACCTTTATGAAAATAAACCAAAACAACCACTAACACCCACTATATGAAGCATGTTATTAAAACAACAAAATAATGTATTACCAAAAAGAGAATTACACTATTCCACATGTCAATACAACCAACACAATATCAGAGTACCAAGCAGAAGACCAACATAAGACCCAAAACAAACCAAGACACACTCCACGACTCCACACCGAGCTCCATGCTCCAAGCACCACCACATCTCCCATGTGTCACCATGAACCTCTAGTAATGAGATGCCTTACCTTTACCCATGTCTCAGAATAAAACATCTTCAAATGCACCAAAGTGCCAAAGAAGGGGTGAGTATAAAACTCAATAGGTTTTCCCTAATAACATCCTTACTCATGCCACTGTGATAGAAGAGTTAGTAACATTTATATAAAAATAGTTTATATAAAACAATTTCTCAAAATTAATTTATAACTAAATATAAAAAGGTTTACAATACCATTCATACTCAAAATCATCCAAGTGCAATTGAAACCAATTTTCGAACAAGTTATTATTCCAGAAATATAACCAAAAATGATTTCGAAACATTTCACAAACATCCTATTTTGGCATACAAAACCATATCAAAAACCTGTGAAATCAACCATGCATGTGACATTATGACTATTCCATACCCATGAGTGGTATCTTGTCGATCTACCAAGTCGACACTAGGTAATTGTTTCCCATGTTCCATTAAATTTTTTTCATCGAGAACATGGTTA
Source organism: Viscum album (assembly GCA_963277665.1). Taxonomy (NCBI): domain Eukaryota; kingdom Viridiplantae; phylum Streptophyta; class Magnoliopsida; order Santalales; family Viscaceae; genus Viscum; species Viscum album. The sequence continues at coordinate 404,707,426 of OY728128.1, read as the reverse complement.
TATTTCAGCCAAGCCTCGTACATATAGTTACTATGTGCCATTAAACATTTGGCACCGAGCAGAAGGTCATATTTCAACCATGCCTTGTACAATGAAACATGAACACACACCACATGTTCCCTAAATTCATTCCAAAACAACCCTTTCAATAAAAACACCTTTTTTATTGATAACTATTTCCTTCAAAACCATTTAAATGCCAAACCATTTCCATTCCCAAACATTTCAATAAAACTCCATTTTTATTGAAAACCAATTCCATAGAAGTCATTTCCACAGCAAAACATATCAATAAAAGACCATTTCTTTTGAAACCCTATTTTCACCAAACCATTACAACACTATCAAATCAATAATTTAAAATCATCATTTTAAATTCCAGAAGCCAAATCACTTTGCATAAAAATTCACCAAGGTTTCCCAATTTCATCAAAACCATAAATCATCACTAAAGAAGATTTATTCCATGATTTTCACAATAAATTTGAATCAAATAAACTAATTTGAATGTAATGAAACCAATTATAACAATAATAGTCTAGAGTGAAGCCTTTTACCTCAAATGTTTTGATGAAATCCACAATGGTCAAAGACCGCTCAAGAAAATCGGGTTGATTCTACAGGAACCCTCATTAGATCTTTTCTCCTAAAAAAACCATGACCAAATCTCATCATATTTGTCATCCACACACATAGTAATACTCATAAAGGGTGTAGATATAATAAACCGAACGATGAGGAGAAGTAGATCTACGTAGATTTAAGAAATCAATCAAGAATGAAGAATATAAATCACAAACCTGAAGAATCTGGCATCGATTCGCCAAGAGAAGCCTTCAGATCGCCTCTAGAATGATGGGAGAACCCTCATTGACCTTAGGAGAACCAAAATCCCGAGTTAGGGCCTATTAGGATATTAAATGACACACTTAGAGACAAAAATGAGTGAGATCCACAATTTAAGGATCTTATTTAAGTGCCTGCACGGTTAGTTCGCACGGTTTGACATACAATGTGTTAGCTACAACCTTAGTCACACCTCTCACATGACCTCGTCGCACTATCTCTCCTAACAGTGTGACAACTATTTGGAAGCTACTAACATAAAAGTCTACCACACATGGTTTGGTCGCACGGTTATACAAGTCGTGCGTCACCCGTGCAACTTCCCCTTTTGCCTCAGAACATCATTCCATGCTCTCCCAACTCTCCCATTCATCACCCATAACTTTATAAAAATTAAAAGAATCATGAAAGTGTTACATAACAGAAATAATGGGTACTACATTATCCCCACCATTGGACTTTCCGTCTTTAAAAATTAGAAAACTTTCATCCATCTCAATGAGTTTTGGCCACTGCTCTTTCATTTCCTTTTCACATTCCCAAGTCTCTTCTTGAATCTGACCATACTGCCATAAAAATCACACTAGAGAGATGATTTTTTCACGAAAGGCATTCTATTGCCTATCCACAATACGTACCGGGACATGTATCAATGAATCATCTGACGGAAGTTCAACGTGATCCCATCTGATCACATGGTCAATATCAGGATGATACTTTTTCAACTGAGATATAGAGAACACATTATAAACCAAACTAAACCGTGGTGGTAATGCCAACCGATAAACCACCTCTCCATCTCATTCCAGTATTTCAAAAGGGACAATGTATCTAAGAGATAACTTTCCCTGCTTCTTGAAATGACAATGTCAAAGCCTTGGAGAGATCATCAAGATGACATGATCACCCACAACGAACTACAACGGTCTTCGACGGTGATCTTCATATGATTTCTGACAACTCTGAGCCATCTCCATCCTATTTCTAATCAACTGAATCTTCATTGTTTCTTCATGGACATGGTTCGGCTCAACTAGTGATGTTTCACTTGTTTCCTCAAAGAATAGTGGAGAACGACAAGGACACCCATACAATGCTTCAAACAGAGCCATGTGTTTCAAGGCTTGATAATGTTATTTTATGAGAACTCCACTAAGGGTATATGATCCTCCCATGAGCCACCAAAATCCATTACACAATCCCACAACATGTCTTACTACATTTTTATCATCTTCTCAGATTTCCCATCCATCTGAGGATGATACGCTGTCATCATAGTCAACTGAGTTTCCATGGCTTTCTGTAATGACTTCCAAAAACGAGATATGAATATCGAATCTCTATCTTAGACTATAGGCACTGGTACACCATGCCTCTTTAACACTTCTTGGATATAGATTTCTAAATGATTTTCCACTGTATGAGTCTCACAAATAGGGATGAAATGGGCCGACTTGGTTAGATGATCCACTATCACCCAAATGGCATGGAGTTTTCGGGATGTTTTTGGATGACCTGTAAAAAAATCCATTGATATTTGATCCCATTTCCACATTGGGATAGGTAAAGTCAATAACATACCATCTGGTCTCTGATTCTCTGCTTTAACCTGCTGACAAGTTAAGCACCATGAGAAAAACTCAACCACATTTCTTTTCAAGCCGCTCCACAAAATATACACCTTCAATGCCTTATACATTTTCTGTGTACCCAGATGTATAGCCCATCTTGAATGGTGGTAATCATGGAGGATTTGTTCATGAAAAACCATATGTACAACCATCCGATCTATGAACCACAAAACTGAACTCCCATCAAGGTTCCATCTGACAATGGCCTCCCCACCATTGAGTTTTAAACATACAACTCAACATTCTGCATCCGATTTTTGTGCCTCTTTGATCTTTTTTACTAGATCAGGGACAAGCGTAGATGAAAAGAAAACTGCAACATCACCTTGATTTTAACATTCCACATGCATATAAGCTAAGACCGACATCAACTTCCACTCATCTGAAACTTCTTTGTCTAACTGAGCATATGAATTTCTACTCAATGAATCCGCCATTGAATTTCCTTTCCCTGGTATGTACATCAAGTCAAAGTCAAACATTTGGAGATACACCATCCATCTAATTAGCCTCATATTCAAATGTTGCTATGAGAAAATGTTTTTCAATCTTTTATGATCTGTAAATAGAGTAAATTTATCACCAAAGAGATAATGTCTCCATGTTTTCAAAGCATAGATGAATACAGCTTACTCCAAATCATGTGTTGGGTAATTCTTATCATGTACCCTCAACTGCCTTGAATCATTAGAAACCACATGATCTCTTTGAATGAGAACACAACCCAAACCTAATCCTAAAGCATTGTAATACACCACATATCCTTGCCCTGATTCTGGTAGGAACAATATAGGTTTTGATGTACGGAATACTTTCAACTCCTAGAAAGACTTCTTACATTCTTCTGTCCATTGTAATGGAGAATTATGCTTAGTCAAAGCTATCATTGGTGAAGCTAGTCATGAGAAATCATGAAAAAACTGTTGGTAGTAACCAGCTAGACCAAGAAATCTTCATATCATGAACACATTCATCGGTGGTTTCCATGAGAGAAAAACTTCTATATTTTTAAGATCAACATAAATACCTTTCTTAGAAATGACATGGCCAAGGAAACGTACTTCCTGTATCCAAATATTACACTTTGATAATTTGGCATTCAATCGATGATCTCTCATGATTTGTAACATTGTTTCCAGGTTCACCTCTTGCTCAGCCCTTGTCACTGAATACACCAATATATCGTCCACAAACACCACAACAAAAGAATCCAGATATCGTTGAAATATCTGATTCATCATATCCATGAAGACCTCTGGTGCAATTATTAGACTAAAAGGAATGACTACATAATTGTAGGGGCCATATCTACTTCTAAATGTTGTCTTTGGAATATCCCCTTCCCAAAATCACAATTGGTGATATCCTAATCGCAAGTCAATCATGAAGAACCACTGAGCATCCCTTAATTGATAGAATATATCATCAATGCGTGGAAGTGGATATCCATTCTTTATCATAACATGGTTAATCTTACGATAATCAACACACAGCCGAAGAGTTTTATCTCCCTTTTTCACGAAAAAATGGGTACTCCCACAGATATGTACTTGGCTGAATGAAACCCATGCTTTTTAGCTCCTCAAACTGCACATTCAATCCCTGTAACTCTGTTGGTGTCATCCTATATGATGGAAGGGAAATAGGACCAGTCCCTATAAGGAGATGAATCGTAAACTCAACATCCCTTAGAGGTGGTATCCCTGAGATGTTTTTGGGAAAGACATATGGAAATTGATCCAAAACACGTGGAAAACTATTTTCCTCAATCTCTTCCATTGATTCTAATTTCAAAACTTCCAACTGGTAAGAGATCATTCACACCATTGGTGCTAACGAGCTCTTTGCACTCTTCTTTACATTCTTCTCTCCTCTAAAGAGATTCTCTATGTGGTCCTCCGTCATGAAACTAAATGTTCTCCTATAACAGCCTATGTGATCCTTAAACATTGTCAACTAATCCATACACAGGATTATATCATAAAAATCTATATCCAACATCCCGAATTCACATTTCAACTCAGCTCCATCAACAGTTATAGCACATGCTCTACACACAAAGGCTTGACATTCTCTTTTACCTAGAGGAGTTTTTTGTTTCAAAATAGAAGGCATCATTTACAGTTTTAAACTTAGCAAGTCAATAGCATGAGAAGAAATGAAATAATTCGATGCACCGGTATCGAAGAGCACTTTTTCAAGGGTAGATATCAAAATAATCATTCCTCTAACCGTAGATGGTCTAGCTTGATCATCTACCATCATCTTCTCAACTCCATACGATTGCTTCGTTGCTGCATTGTTCTACCTATTGACTTACTGAGATTTCCTGGGTTGAGGAGTCATTGTAATTCGAGAATCACCATGGATTGCTCTGTTATGTTGACGAGACGGGCTCTTCTGTCCTCGTCTTGTCAATGCATATGATGTTTTTGACTCCTAAGAAGTGTTACGTGCATGCGACCTCGGAGAATTCCTACAATAGAGCTATAGATGCCCCATTTTCTTGCAATTATGACATCCTCTAAGTTGGTCCGTACACTCTCACTTTAGGTGGTCAGCCGAACCACATTGAAAGAAACCTGCTTTGCATTGGGGTCATGGAGGAAGGATCATAGATCCCACCATCTAGTTATGATTTCCACTTGCACCTTTGAAATATGTGTCCCTTTTCCTCTTGTTCCTAGTGGTTGAGTTCCCACTATTTCTTAGTGGTATCATCATTCCTCCTCTTATTGATCCCAAGATATCATGTTCATCTATAGTCTCTCTATTCACCATTTATGTATACTTAGTAATACAGATCACTGCAATCTTCGATTGAATCTCCTTCCTTATCCCCAATTCGACGATCCATGCCTTCAAAGATGCACTCGCCGCAACCTCTAGTGAAAAATGGTCTAAATGCATGAATTTAGCCACATACTCTATGACATAGAGATTTTCTTGATTCAAGAAGAATAAGTCCATCGTTTTGTGGATTTGGAACGTCTGATGATAGAATTTTTTGTTAAAAAATTCTTCCAAATCCTCTCAAGGATGTCATTTATCCATCATAGCCTACACTGCTAAATCCCACCACTGACGTGCACGATCCTTGAGAACATATGTCGCCTGGTTGACCTTTATCTCTTCTAGTGTGCCGATTAAATCGAAAATATGATTCATCCTACTTAGCCACACCTCCGCCTTTTTGGGTTCAGTGTCACCCTGAATGTTCGGTGGATTCTGCTTCATGAACTGGATGGTATGATCCACATGCCATGGTTCATTCCTATGGTTCCCCGTATCCACAGAATAAAAAGCTTGTAAAATACTCTGAACCAGCTCTTAGTTCACCCGTGGTTCCGGAGCAACCACATTCTCCGCAGCTTCCTGGGTTTGTTTTGACGACGCCTACCGAGAGACATTTTCTAAACTAACAGCAAAATCCTTTAATATCACTCTATAGAAACTGATGTATTAGCATTTCAAATTCTAACAAATCATCTATCACACCATAGTTTTCAAAACATCCTTTTACCATGTTCATCCATTTTTGAAAACATTCAACATGCTTTTTGAAAATCAACCCATTTTCAAAATACACCAAATACCCTATTTTCAAAATCATTCACTTGAAAAAAAATTCTGCATTTTTTTAAAAAATTCCCACCTTGCACAAAATGCCTACTAATTTATGACAATGAGATATGAAATCCTAGTGGGAATTCATTCCTCTACAATGCATTTCATTCTCATCTCATTGGTTAAACCCATGACAATCAGAATTCCATGATTCTAGAAGTGTATCCAAAACACTTAAGTACCCAACACCCTGGTAACTTGATGTTCAACATAAACGGGTTAACTATGTCTTTTTATGCTATACGTTTCAAGTTCCGACAATCCTACTCCAATCTAATATTTCAACTCAAGGAATAGACAAGAATAAATTTTAACTCCATGACCAAGTACATCGATGACCACTTGTTAGGAAATGACCGAACAAGCTGATACCATTTGTATTGACCCACCAATTCTCATTGACTTGAGAGTACAACGAGTCATTACTAGGAACTTAAGTGACAAACGAAACATTCGAAAGGCTAGAAATAAATGCAAAAGGGTTTCAAATACAATTGGGGAATGATTTACCCTTTATGAAAATAAACCAAAACATCCACTAAAAACCATTATATGATGCGTGTTATTAAGACAACCAACTCATGTATTACCAAAAAGGGAACTACACTATTCAAAAATCCAATAAAACCAACACAATATCAGAGTACAAAGTGGAAGACCAACAAAAGACCCAAAAAAACCAAGACACACTCCACAACTCCACAACGACCTCCATGCTCCATGAACCACCACATCTCTCAAGCATCACCATGAACCACTAGTAATGAGATGCCCTAACATTACCCATATCTCAGAATACAAAAACTGAAAATGCACCAAAGTGAAAAATCAGGTGTAAATATAAAACTCAGTAGGTTTTCTCCAATGACTTCCCTACTCACACCACTATGATAGAAGAGTTAGAACCATTTATATAAAAACAGTTTATATAAAAAAATTTCTCAAATGTTGTTTATAACTAAATATAAACAAGTTTCCAAAACAATTCATACTCAAAATAATCCAAGTGAAATTGAAACAAATTTTACAAAATGTTATTTTTTCAGATAAATAACCAAACAATCATTTGAACAATTTCAAAAACATCCAATTTTGGCATACCTAGGCATTTCACAAACCTGTGAAATCAACCATGCATGCAACATTATGAAAATTTTATAATCATGAAAGGTCTCTCTTCAATCTAACAAGTCATCATAAGGTTATTGTTTCCCATGTTCCATTACACATTTGGAACTAAGCATAATGTAATATTTTAACGAAGCCTCGTACATATAGTTACCATGTGCCATTAAACGTTTGGCACCGAGCACAAGGTCATATTTCAACCAAGCCTCGTACAATTCTATATGAACACACCCCACATGTTCCAAAAAATCATGCCAAAACAATCATTTTAATAAAAAAGCATTTCTATTTAAATCCATTTCCTTCAAAACCATTTAAATTCTAAACCATTTCCATTTCCAGCCATTTCAATAAATCCCCCTTTTTATTGAAAACCAATTCCATCAATGTCATATCAACGCCAAACCATTTCAATAAAAAACCCATTCTATTGAAAACCAATTTTTTCACAAAACCATTACAACTCTAGTAAATAAATAACATAAAATCATCATTTTAAATTCTAGAAGCCAATTCACTTTTTACAACAATTCACCAAGGTTTCCTAATTTCATAAAAATCATAAATCATCACTAGAGAATATTTATTCCATGCTTTTCACAATCAATTTCAATCAAATAAACTAATTTGAATATAAGCCCACTATTTATAACTATAAGAGTAGAGATTGAAGGCTCATAGCTCAAAGTATTTGATGAAAACCACAATATTCAATGAATGCCCAAGAAAACTGGGTTGATTCTCCAAGAACCCTCCTTAATTCTCTTCTCCTAACAAAACCAAGAACAAATCTCATAATATTTCGCATCCAAAGACTTAGGTCTACACATAACATATCTATATCTAAGAAACCGAGAGAAGAGGATAAGTAGATCTAAGTAGATCTACGAAATTTATCAAGAACTAAGAAGAACGATCACATACCTCAAGAATCTGGATTTGATTCGCCAAGAAAGGCCTCTGGATCGCCTATGGAACTATAGGAGAACCCTAATTGACCTTAGGAGAACCAAAATCCCGAGTTAGGGCTGATTAAGATCTTAAATGAGACACTTAGAGGCAAAATGGGTGAGATCCCAAATTTAAGGATCTCATTTAAGTACCTGCATGGTTAGTTCACACAGTTTGAAAAATCGTGCGTTAGCTACTGGCTCGGCCACCCCTCCCGCATTGCCTCATCGCACAGTCTATCCTAAACATTTGCCAACTGTGCAGAATCTACTACCTTAAAATACTACAATGCACAGTTTTTTCACACGGTTATAAAAGCCATGTGCTGCATGTGCGACTTCACCTTTTGCCTCAAAACTTCATTCCAAGCTCTCTCGACTCTCCAATTTGTCACCCATAACTTTATAACCATTAAAAGAATAAATAAAGTATTACATACCAAAAACCATGGGTACTACATATATAATGATATATTATGTCTAATTGAAGTGAAAAATTATAAATGAGTGTTTAATAGACTTTAGAAATGAGCCACATAAGTGTGGTTTAGGGAAAAAGATTTAAGAGTCATTTAAAAGAGAAAGGGATAATAATTTTTATCAAACCAAAAATTAATAAAGAAAATTATTAATTATGAAAAATATTTATTTTAGAAAAATATTGGATGAGTAAAACTAATTATGGAGTGTACATGAAAATGGGTAAGAAATTGGGAAGTTCCCGTTAATCGATCTTGCCTATCGAGAGAAATTGAAAAGGGAACCCTAAAAAACATGAATTTCCCAATCAAAGAAGGATGAATGGATCTAGAGACATATTTTTGGAACATATAAATAGAATATTTAAGTATTTTATAAGAATAATTAATAATTACATTGTGGAAGCATACAGAATGTTTAACCTGAAAGAAAAAATGGATGTTCAGAGAGAATCCCTTACCATATGTCTTAAAGTGTTCAACACTTGTACTTATTATCCTATATAACATAATTAAATTCATTAATTAAATCATTAATAAGCTTTTATACATGTATTTAATTTATTATATTTTTATTGGTTCATTTATGGCTATTTTATTTACATAGAGTGTTTAATTTTTTAATTTTTAGAGTGTTTGTTTAATGATCTTATGATTGGTACCCTTCTGTTAAATTGTGATAGTTATTGTCAAATGGATGCAAAACACTATAAGTTGAAATATATTTTATTAATTCAAATTAAATATTCTATATAGAATCATATATAGTTTTTTATATGATAATTAATCATTAGATAAAATTTTAATGATGATTGTTCGTTTATTTTTGGATAATTTACAATCATCACGAAATAGTTTTGTATCATTATTTAATGTTATGTATATAAATTTGTTCCAAAACCTAAAAAAGTTATAATATACTTTTAAAAATATTTTTTATCCACTATAAATGACTTAAAACTATCCATTAATACGATAATAGAAAATGAAAAATCATCATCCATGAATGTGGTGAATTAGCACATCACGAATGATGTTTTAGTTTTTAAGATAAAAATAGAAGAGAAGATATTTTTTAATGGAAAAACTACTAACCAATTAAAATTAAAGAATATATATGATATTTTATTTATGATGTTACTTTGGTTAGGGGATGTGATGGAAGGATAATAAAAGAAAAGAAATTAAAAGATGGAGAGGGAGGGTTTTACCTCTTGAATGTCGTCTCCTTGAGAACCTACTTAAGGAAATTGGAAACAGTCTGTTTGTGAGACCAAAAATAATAAAACATGGGAAATAGATTTTGGGGAGGAATTAGATAAAATATAATCATGATCTATGGAATATAAGGTGTGAGGATAATAGGTGGTATTTGTAGTGGGAGGAGAGGGGGTGTTTCTTATTATTGTATTCATTTGTTTATTATTTTGGATCAATAGTATCAATATAGATTATTATTATTAATAAGAAAAGAATATATAATATTTTATTTTGATATAATAGCCACTTACATCATTCATGACTCACCCATGAATCAAAATTTCAATTATTTACTTATAATGTTAATTAATGTAAATTATTGTATTTCATTTTTCGCCAAAAAGATAATTATTTTAGAAAAATACAAAAAAATTACCCTAATAATTTTTTCCACGTAGATTTAAAAGATAATATATATTTTATGAAAATAATTTTTTAAATAAGATTAATTTAGCTACTAATTAAAATCATTATTTATTTGAAAAATACCGATATAAAAATTATAACTAATATTATAACACTTAGAAACATTAATTAAGGCCTCATAAAATAATCTTATAATCATAAGAAAAAAATATTAATTTATTAATATATATTAAGAAAAAAATCTTTTAAATCATCATATTAATTAGAAAATTTAAATAAATATTTATGTTTCATAAAAATACCAATACTAAATTTTTCATTTTTAAAAATTGTATTTACTTACTCTATGATACAAATATATAATACATTTCAGTCATAATATACCTAAATTTTATTTCTAATTTCATAGGTGATGTTACAATTTTTTGGGTCAGATTACTATTTATAATAGTCACATTACTATTCCAACAGTTGAGTTACTATTCCATTGGTACATGTTCATTAATTTCTATAAATACCACTTATTTCATTCTTAATTTATGAGAATAATTTTTTTATTAGGTTCTATATATGATGTATGTGATTTATACTATATAAAATAATTTTGACAAGGGAAATTCCATTTATAAAATTTTGGGTTATTAAATTCTTCACCAATTATGAAATTTCACCATTAAAATTTTATTTTACATACTATGGTGAAAACAAGTGAAGGTGATTCTCCCTTATCACTTCCACTAGTTAACATATTTCCTCTTCATACTTATGGTTCTGCCATATTAAATTGAATAGGTGAGAAGTCTAGTTGTGTAGAAAATTATCTCTACAATCCAAGGTCATCGCTTGCTCCTCCACAAAAGAGCTATCATTTTCCAACTATACCACCTCTGAAGTATGTACATGTGATAGATCTATTTATTACATGCTCAAGAGAGATACATAGAATACATCATGTGCTTAAGACATGTTTTTTGGATGTTCTAGTTGATAATCCAGAACTTCAAAACAATCAAGAATATAGAAGGGCCCAAAGTACCTGAGACATAGCTTTTCTTTCTTCCCAAATATAATGATCCTTCTCTTTGTAGATATTCATAGGGATACTGTAACGCCCCGACCCCAGCTACCCAGAGTCGGTGCATTAATTACATAACATTGGCATGATCACAAGAAAGATCAAATCTCGAAAGACCGATTGGTTTAGTAGCCTTGGAAACACTAGATATATTCATAAGTTTTACATTACATCATAAAATGAAAAACTACTACAATAACATAATGTCTCCATAATCCACACTCATATCCCCACATAATATCCATGCAAGTCATTCATAACCTACTTCTTCACTTCCTGGGAAAAATAAAACATTGAAAAGGGGTGAGCTCAAATGCCCAGTAAGGATAACAATAAAGTGAAACTTTCATAAATAAGAATAAACATTTAAGGCAATGTATAACTAAAACAAAAGCCTTTTAAATACGAACTTTCAACATGGTATGGCATAAATAAAATGAAATAATGCCATTTACTTATTCACATGGATATTCTACTAAATGAATAATCACATGAAAAAATCAATAACCACTTTCATAATGTTGGAATGCATAATGCCAGACTATCATAACCACATAGCCAAGGCCTCGTGCCAAGACTACAAATAAGATTTTGTCAAGGCCTTGTGCCAAGACACTAGTTTGTCTCATGAGACCTACCGATGCATCGAGGAGCTATAGCGGGCTCCACCCGTCACTTATTAAGTCCAATGCATTCCCATATGAAAAGGTTTAAACATAACATAAACATTCATATTAAAACTAGCATACGAAATGTCAATACTTTCACCATAAACTATTAATGGTATAAAATAGCACATCCACAGTCAAATATATCACAAAACCTTCAATACAATATAGAAGTTTTGTATCATAATAAATCAACTTCAAATTATCTTAAAATCCATCAAAGGATGTTGACATAGATGAAATCAAAATTCTTTTAAAAGAAATATCTCCTTTTATTTTGAAATCATTTAAGATCCATATAAAATAAAACATTTTCTTTGAAAATATTCTTATAAGCTTGTAAGGAAAGCTTTGAAGAATTTATAACGGCGTAAAATAACCGCACCAGCCGTATAAGTTAAAAAAAACATTCTTACCTCAATTCTGTCGAAAAGGTTAAAAAAGACCTTGTTTTGAAAACGACGAAATGATTCCTTTATAAAACTCTTATAAAAAGTCAAAAAAGGGTATAAATGACTTTAACCCATATTCTTGTAAATAGTAAAAATGTTTTGAAATACATTTTTAAGAAACATGGATGTGGGTGATAAAGAGATCCCAGTAGATTATTACATATAAACAACCTCGGATAATGAAGAGATTGTGAAATAACCCTTACCTTGTACTTTTCCTTGGTTGGGGTAGGTTAACCTCCTGTATAATGGTGAAATAATTGTTATTAAATTATACAAGAATCATATATATTAATATGATATCATATATGATCTTTTAACATTGATTTATTAATAATATCTTTGAATTATCATCGTTTCGGGTGTTAACTTACTCATTTTCTTTTATATGATTTGTTACATAATCCATGTTTGTTGTATCTTATTCATATCCATAATGATATCAAGTCCTTAAACATCATTTTTAAATCATAAAATGATAATTATACTTGAATGGATACGATGGAGAATGAATCACATCGCGTTCGTGGAGACGGTAGTCCGTACGTACGCACGAGCGATAATATCATTCTTTTGATATTAAAATAATATATAAATGAATGGTATATCATATATACAGAATCATTAACATGTTATATTTATTATTTACATGAGTTACACATCATTATTATACCCATCCAAATAATATTATATTGAATAACAATTACACCACGACGTGGAGACGGTAAGCCGTACGTACGCACGTATGGTGACATGTTATTCAAAGGGTGGATAGAATACTGAATATGGTTGTACCATACTTATAATAACATCACAGTATATGTGAGATACTGGAGTTATTATTTTAGAATGGTAAGAACAAAGGAAGAAGAAGTGGAAGAAGAAATGAACTTAGAAAAGGGTGGTGAAATCATTACCTCTTCTTCGGGTTCTTCCTTTTGATTTGATCAAAAGGGCTCCTTAGGTTGGCTTTCTGATCAAACTAAGGCCTATAGGTTGTAGTGAGGGATGTTGGGAGAGTATTTGGGCAGAGTTTGGCCGAACCAAAAGGCTTTGAAGGTGTGAAGAAATGAGAAGTAGGAGTGCCCTTTTATAAGAGGGGTGAGGGGCACCTTTGGAAAAGCTAGAAATATTAATTTATAATAAATTCATATTCGGTTTCCAAAGGCTCCAAAGTTGACTATTCAAAGGATTATGTGGGGATAGGTCGAAAACAACTCATCCAATGGAATTTAGACAGGTTTGGGTACTTATATTAACCTTATCTTTAAGTATTAACTCTAAGTTAATTAGTTTCACTTTTACAATGTCTCTTTGTATTTTTATATAATATGGTTAATAAACTTACTATATACATCCAAGCGACCCCCAAGTGGTCCATTAATGATTAACCTATCATAATATAAGTCTCTTGGCCGAACCTTAGATTTTTAGGAATTTAATATCAATTAATAATATAATATTTGTTTTAAGAACTCTTTTATGTCAATTTTGACACTATTCAATAGATGATTTTTGGGAAACTCATAACAGATTGATTACTTCGAACAAAGTCAATTAAATCAATCCTAATATATCATATTATCCTATAAAATTAGTTTAATTCATTAAAAGTTTCATATTATATTTATTTGGGTATTTATAATATCAATTATTTTAATTTTTCACTATTTTAGTAATTACTGCATCATCATTGTGTCATAAATAAAATAAATTATTAAATGTCTAAAATTTATAAATAAAATATCATTATGTAGGAAATCTTTTTAGCTTTCTAATTAATATTTATAATCGAAAATCCAACATGTATAACCCTATGTAAAAATTGTTCTTCTAAAGAATATATGCTTGTGTCATTTTTGTATTCATTTTAACTTAATTAAAATAAAGTGTCATTATCACTTACAAGTGGATCCATGGGGTCCCAAAATAGACCCAAAGATTCCCATGGTCGACCATGTATCAACCAATAGGGTTAAGACACGTTTTAGGGTAATTTAGTATTATTATAATATTATTTGTTTTAACCCTTATTTACCGGATTTACCCTTAACCATGGTAAATAAAATATTTACCGCAGTAATTATTTAAAATGTCTAAAAATAAAAGTTACCTATTTACACAATTTGAACATCCTATTCCAAATATGGAATCCATTTTCCTAAATTCAAAACACAGAAGTGGCAGAAATTAATTTAAAATTAATTCCCGCTGTCAAAACAAAAAGCGTGTTTTTAAGAGATAATAACTATCAAAAGATTGACACTTGTTTAAGTTCGGTTTAATTGTAAAATTATGTCCAATGACCAAAATTATATTAAATGGTAAAAATATATTCAAAATATACTTTAAAACCACTCAAATTCATAATTTATCACTATTAATTATTTTGATTAAAAAAGTTGTTTTTAATTAAAATTTAGTAATTTTCACTATTCATCAAAATATGAAAGTTATCCGAAAAGTACCAAAATTTCACCTTAGGCTAAATTCGATATTCCGAGTCCAAAAATGAAGTCCATTTTCAAATATAAAATATATATAATTTCAAAAATTAGGTATTACTATTCACAACAGCTAGTTTAATTAGTTGTGGTGTGTGTTAGAACTCGAGGTTGCGTACAACACACGCTATCGCATTATTCAAAGGGAAACGTACCGTAGAAGCTTGGGGTGTTACATTCTCCCCTCCTTCAAATAATTGCGTCCTCGCAATTTCTAGGGTATTACTGCATAAAATGACTTGGGTGGTTCTTCATCATAAGTTCCTCGGGTTCCCACGTTGCCTCTTCCATCTTATGGTTTCTCCACAAAACTTTTACCAGACGCGTCGTCCGGTTTCTCAGTACTTGTTCTCTTGTATCAAGAATCTTGACGGGCTCTTCGCAACAAGACAGATCAGGTTCCAGTTCTAATTCTTCATAGGTGAGTACATGCGTTGGGTCAGGCATGTATTTCCTCAACAGAGATATGTGGAACACATCGTGAACTTTGGAGAGACTTGGCGGCATTGCCAATCGGTAAGCTACAGCCCCAATTCGTTCTAGAATTTCGAAAGGTCCGATGTACCTGGGACTCAATTTACCTTTCTTACCAAAACGTATGACTCCCTTCCATGGAGATACCTTTAGGAAAACATGATCACCGACCCGAAATTCCAAATCTTTCCTTCTATTATCGGCATAGCTCTTCTGCCTACTTTGAGCTGCTTTGATGTGATTTTGGATTACTTTCACCTTTTCCACCGTTTCCTCCACCAGTTCTGGGCCTACAAGTTTTCTTTCACCAACGTCATCCCAACAGGTTGGTGTACGACATCTCTTTCCGTACAACGCTTCATATGGTGCCATCTGAATACTCGAATGGAAGCTATTGTTATAGGAAAATTCTACCAAAGGTAAATATTGATCCCACATACCCTGAAAGTCAAGTGAGCAAGATCTCAACATGTCTTCTAAGGTTTGAATAGTCCGTTCTGATTGTCCGTCTGTCTGAGGGTGGTAAGCAGTGCTCAAATGAAGTTTAGTATCCAGGGATTTCTGAAGACTTTTCCAGAATCTTGAAGTAAAACGGGGATCACGATCAGAAACAATCGATAGGGGTACTCCATGAAGTCTCACAACTTCATTAATGTATAGTCTTGCTAGACGTTCCAGGGGTAGATCTTCTCTTATAGCAAGAAAATGTGCTGACTTGGTAAGACGATCAACAATAACCCATATTGCATCGTTCCTTCTAGGAGTCTTTGGTAGCCCCATGACAAAGTCCATCGTAATATTGTCCCATTTCCAATCTGGTATGGGAAGAGGTTGCATGACTCCTCCAGGCTGTTGCCTTCCAGCTTTCACTTGTTGACAAACCATACATCTTGACACAAAATCAGCAATCTCCCTCTTCATGTTGTCCCACCAAAAATGTTCCTTCAAATCTCTATACATTTTGGTGCTCCTAGGGTGTATAGAGAAATTGGAACTATGAGCGTCATCCAGCAATTCCCTTTTTAGATCAAGTATATTGGGAACACAAAGTCTCTTCCCGAATTTCAAAATTCCATCTTCATACACAAAGTCTCTCAATCTCCCATCATTCACAGCTTTAATCTTCTTTTGGAATTCTTCATCATCGGTCTGAGAACTCTTAATCCTTTCTAGTAAAGATGGTTTGGCAACCATTTGAAAAAGCATTGATGTTTCACCTTCCCTGGTTATTCCCATGTCCATCTTCACTAGCTCCATGACAATTGGATCCCTTTCAATTCTCATCATGTTCAGAACTCCATGGTATTTTCTGCTCAAAGCATCTGCTACTTTGTTTGCTTTCCCCGAGTGGTAGTGTATCGTACAATCATAATCCTTGAGTAATTCAAGCCATCTCCTTTGCCTCATGTTGAGTTCTTTTTGTGAGAAAATATACTTCAATCTCTTGTGATCAGTATAAATCTCACATTTTTCACCATAGGGGTAGTGCCTCCATATCTTCAAAGCAAAGATCACTGCTGCTAACTCGAGATCATGAGTAGGATAGTTTTTTTCATGAATTTTCAACTGTCGTGATGCATAGGTAATAACTCTATCATTCTGCATAAGGACACAGCCAAGTCCTTTCTTTGATGCATCACTATAAATAACGAACCCATCATTCCCCGATGGTAGAGTCAATATAGGAGCATTGACTAATCTTCTCTTCAGTTCTTCAAAACATTCTTCACACTCTTTTGTCCAAACAAATTTAACCCCTTTACGTGTGAGCTTCGTTAATGGGTTAGCCAATCGGGAAAAATTCTGGACGAAACGTCGATAATAACCTGCCAAACCAATAAAACTACGTACCTCAGTTATACTCGTAGGTGCTGGCCATTCTTGGATTGCCTTGGTCTTAGAAGGATCAACAGAGATTCCATCTTTAGAGACAATATGGCCAAGAAAAGAAATCTCCTGAAGCCAGAATTCACACTTGCTAAACTTCCCATATAATTCATGCCTCCTCAGAGTCTTCAAGATAATGCGCAAGTGATTTTCATGATCTTCGTAGGTATTGGAGTATACCAAGATATCATCAATAAATACCACCACAAATTCATCGAGATACTCCTTGAAAACTCTGTTCATCAGATCCATGAATACAGAGGGTGCATTAGTCAATCCAAACGGCATTACAGTAAACTCGTAATGCCCGTACCTGGTTCGAAATGCTGTTTTTGGAATGTCTTCCTTCTTCACACACAACTGATGGTATCCAGATCGAAGGTCAATCTTTGAAAAGTATTGAGCTCCATGCAGTTGGTCAAATAAATCATCAATACGAGGTAGGGGATACTTGTTCTTTATTGTTATAGCATTGATCTCCCTGTAGTCGATACATAACCTCATAGATCCATCTTTCTTTTTAACAAAAAGAACAGGGGCTCCCCATGGAGGAACACTAGGGCGAATAAATCCCTTATTACTCAATTCCTCTAGTTGTTTCTTTAGTTCGACTAACTCTACAGTGGCCATTCTATAAGGGGTCTTCGATATAGGCCTTGATCCAGGAATCAAATCAATAGAAAACTCAACTTCTCGTTCTGGAGGATGTCCAGGTAAATCTTCCGGAAATACATCTACAAATTCTTTCACAATAGGTACATCCTCTATTTGAACATTCCTTTCCTCACCGACAGTTATTTCATTCTCTTCCTCCCCGATAATTGAATTAAGTTGAGCTACTGGGGGTGGATCTAAATAAGAATTAGGTGGTGACGATTCTGCTCTAAAAATAAGGTGTTCCTTATCATTATCATCAAGAATCGTAACCTCTTTCTTCTTACAATAAATCTTCGCATCATAGTCCGAAAGCCATTCCATACCGAGGATTATATCAAACTCAATCATAGGTATGACGATGAGATCAGCAGATAAAGAAAATTTATGTGCTCTAATGGGGACTGATTCGCAAAACTTTGTTGCAACGATACTTCCCTTAGGAGTTTTAACTGACAACTCCCTTATTAAATCAAATTGGAAATATCTAATTTTCTTAGCAAACTGGGAAGATATGAAACAATGCGATGATCCAGAATCAAATAATGCATTTGCTAAACTTGAGGAAACCATTAAATTACCTGCCACCACGTATTTCGGAGCTTCTACCTCAGCAGTAGTGATAGCATAAGCCTGGCCTTGATCACTTGGCCTTTTCTGAGGTAAGTTCTCCTGACGCTTAGGACATGCATTTGCATAATGCCCCATCTCCCTGCAATTGTAGCACTGAACGTTGGTAGCTTCCTTCTTCCCCTTGCAATCATGAGATTGGTGGCCTTTTTCACCACACTTGTAATAGACTCCCATTCCCTTCAGGCAAGCACCGAGGTGTTTCTTCCCGCACTTACCACAAGATGGATATTCAACCTTTCCCTTCTTTCCCTTATTTCCATTCCCAGATTGATCAGCAGGTCTCTTCTTCTCTTGCTTTGCTTTAAAGTCATAAGACTTAGAGAATTCCTTTTCGGTCTTGATAGCACATGAGACAATGTCTTCGTACGATGAAAAGGATTATGAGACTAATGCTCGACGGAGAAATGGTTTTAACCCATCAAAGAAACGATCAATCATACTTCTTGGGTTGCGAATATAATCTCCAGCATACCTCGCTAACCTTGTAAAGTTAGCCTCATACTTTGTGACATTATCATCCTCCTTTTGTCTCAGACTCAGAAATTGCCTTTCCATATCTGCTCGATGGTCGCGAGGAAAGTATTTTTCTAAAAACAGATCTTTGAACTCCCTCCATTCCATGTTTGATACTTCATCATCTTCCTTCATGTTTTGAATCAATGACCACCATTGATCAGCATCTCCAGTGAGGCGGTAAACTGCCATGGTAACTTTTTCCCTTTCACTACTCCCCAAAGCCTGAAATATTTTCTCTAGGGAAAATATCCATTGCTCAGCTACTAATGGATTTGTACTCCCATTGAACGTTGGTGGTTTTTGTCTCATGAATCGATCTAACATTGATCCTCCACGCTGCGGATCAGGGTGCTCCATACGGGTAAGGTTATTATTCATAACCTGAGTAAGTTGTCCCAGTACGGTGATTAGCTGATCAGCACCAGTTGCATCACCAGCCCCACTATAATTATCTTGAGCAGGAGGGCAATCCCTACATGGAGTGCGTGCATTGATACGGTTTCCATTTCTTCCACTAGGCGCCATTTCTAAACAATGGCATAAACTATATCAGTTTATGAATCAAAATACATAATCCCATACTTATAAAACACTTAACATAAATTGAACTATTTATGGATATAATCCATAATCATAAAAATGTTTTCTTTGAGGAAGTATATACTCATAAACCCTTCATAATGATTTTTAAAGATAGTGAGAGTTATCCTAAGCATATCCCCCGGGAGTGTCGTAACCAAGAGTGCAGCAAGGCCCGTTGTCGTGCACCAGTTCCCGTTCAAGTCTAGCTCAAAGCGGTGTTTTCGGGTTTTACCCCTAGGTACATCTCTGCCAGAGCCGCCTCTACCTGCTCGTATCCAGAAAGGGATGTATTGCTTGGAAAACTCACAAAATCTCTACAATACCAAAATTCTAGGAAGTTCTTCTATACTAATCCTCAAAGTTCATCTTAGGTCTACGTGCTCTAATCAGAGTTTATCTAAATATAGCTTCCAAGGTTTGTACTAAACTTCCTCTGATACCAACTGTAACGCCCCGACCCCAGCTACCCAGAGTCAGTGCATTAATTAAATAACATTGGCATGATCACAAGAAAGATCAAATCTCGAAAGACCGATTGGTTTAGTAGCCTTGGAAACACTAGATATATTCATAAGTTTTACATTACATCATAAAATGAAAAACTACTACAATAACATAATGTCTCCATAATCCACACTCATATCCCCACATAATATCCCTGCAAGTCATTCATAACCTACTTCTTCACTTCCTGGGAAAAATAAAACATTGAAAAGGGGTGAGCACAAATGCCCAGTAAGGATAACAATAAAGTGGAAACTTTCATAAATAAGAATAAACATTTAAGGCAATGTATAACTAAAACAAAAGCCTCTTAAATATGAACTTTCAACATGGTATGGCATAAATAAAATGAAATAATTCCATTTACTTATTCACATGGATATTCTACTAAATGAATAATCACATGCAAAAATCAATAACCACTTTCATAATGTTGGAATGCATAATGCCAGACTATCATAACCACATAGCCAAGGCCTCGTGCCAAGACTACAAATAAGATTTTGTCAAGGCCTTGTGCCAAGACACTAGTTTGTCTCATGAGACCTACCGATGCATCGAGGAGCTATAGCGGGCTCCACCCGTCTCTTATTAAGTCCAATGCATTCCCATATGAAAAGGTTTAAACATAACATAAACATTCATATTAAAACTAGCATACGAAATGTCAATACTTTCACCATAAACTATGAATGGTATAAAATAGAACATCCACAGTCAAATATATCACAAAACCTTCAATACAATATAGATGTTTTGTATCATAATAAATCAACTTCAAATAATCTTAAAATCCATCAAAGGATGTTGACATAGATGAAATCAAAATTTTTTTAAAAGAAATATCTCCTTTTATTTTGAAATCATTTAAGATCCATATAAAATAAAACATTTTCTTTGAAAATATTCTTATAAGCTTGTAAGGAAAGCTTTGAAGATTTTATAACGGCGTAAAATAACCGCACCCGCCGTATAAGTTAAAAAAAACATTCTTACCTCAATTCTGTCGAAAAGGTTAAAAAGGACCTTGTTTTGAAAACGACGGAAAGATTCCTTTATAAACCTATTATAAAAAGTCAAAAAAGGGTATAAATGACTTTAACCCATATTCTTTTAAATAGTAAAAATGTTTTGAAATACATTTTTTATAAACATGGATGTGGATGATAAAGAGATCCCAGTAGATTATTACATATAAACAACCTCGGATAATGAAGAGATTGTGAAATAACCCTTACCTTGTACTTTTCCTTGGTTGGGGTAGGTTAAACTCCTGTATAATGGTGAAATAATTTTTATTAAATTATACAAGAATCATATATATTAATATGATATCATATATGATCTTTTAACATTGATTTATTAATAATATCTTTGAATTATCATCGTTTCGGGTGTTAACTTACTCATTTTCTTTTATATGATTTGTTACATAAGCCATGTTTGTTGTATCTTATTCATATCCAGAATGATATCAAGTCCTTAAACATCATTTTTAAATCATAAAATGATAATTATACTTGAATGGATACGATGGAGAATGAATCACATCGCGTTCGTGGAGACGGTAGTCCGTACGTACGCACGAGCGATAATATCATTCTTTTGATATTAAAATAATATATAAATGAATGGTATATCATATATACAGAATCATTAACATGTTATATTTATTATTTACATGAGTTACACATCATTATTATACCCATCCAAATAATATTATATTGAATAACAATTACACCACGACGTGGAGACGGTAAGCCGTACGTACGCACGTATGGTGACATGTTATTCAAAGGGTGGATAGAATACTGAATATGGTTGTACCATACTTATAATAACATCACAGTATATGTGAGATACTGGAGTTATTATTTTAGAATGGTAAGAACAAAGGAAGAAGAAGTGGAAGAAGAAATGAACTTAGAAAAGGGTGGTGAAATCATTACCTCTTCTTCGGGTTCTTCCTTTTGATTTGATCAAAAGGGCTCCTTAGGTTGGCTTTCTGATCAAACTAAGGCCTCTAGGTTGTAGTGAGGGATTTTGGGAGAGTATTTGGGCAGAGTTTGGCCGAACCAAAAGGCTTTGAAGGTGTGAAGGAATGAGAAGTAGGAGTTCCCTTTTATAAGAGGAGTGAGGGGCACCTTTGGAAAAGCTAGAAATATTAATTTATAATAAATTCATATTCGGTTTCCAAAGGCTCCAAAGTTGACTATTCAAAGGATGAGGTGGGGCTAGGTCGAAAACAACTCATCCAATGGAATTTAGACAGGTTTGGGTACTTATATTAACCTTATCTTTAAGTATTAACTCTAAGTTAATTAGTTTCACTTTTACAGTGTCTCTTTGTATTTTTATATAATATGGTTAATAAACTTACTATATACATCCAAGCGACCCCCAAGTGGTCCATTAATGATTAACCTATCATAATATAAGTCTCTTGGCCGAACCTTAGATTTTTAGGAATTTAATATCAATTAATAATATAATATTTGTTTTAAGAACTCTTTTATGTCAATTTTGACACTATTCAATAGTTGATTTTTGTGAAACTCATAACAGATTGATTACTTCGAACAAAGTCAATTAAATCAATCCTAATATATCATATTATCCTAGAAAATTAGTTTAATTCATTAAAACTTCATATTATATTTATTTGGGTATTTATAATATCAATTATTTTAATTTTTCACTATTTTAGTAATTACTGCATCATCATTGTGTCATAAATAAAATAAATTATTTAATGTCTAAAAATTATAAATAAAATATAATTATGTAGGAAATCTTTTTAGCTTTCTAATTAATATTTATAATCGAAATTACAACATGTATAACCCTATGTAAAAATTGTTCTTCTAAAAAATATATGCTTGTGTCATTTTTGTATTCATTTTAACTTAATTAAAATAAAGTGTCATTATCACTTACAAGTGGATCCATGGGGTCCCAAAATAGACCCAAAGATTCCCATGGTCGACCATGTATCAACCAATAGGGTTAAGACACGTTTTAGGGTAATTTAGTATTATTATAATATTATTTGTTTTAACCCTTATTTACCGGATTTACCCTTAACCATGGTAAATAAAATATTTACCGCAGTAATTATTCAAAATGTCTAAAAATAAAAGTTACCTATTTACACAATTTGAACATCCTAATTCCAAATATGGAATCCATTTTCCTAAATTCAAAACACAGAAGTGGCAGAAATTAATTTAAAATTAATTCCCGCTGTCAAAACAAAAAGCGTGTTTTTAAGAGATAATAACTATAAAAAGATTGACACTTGTTTATGTTCGGTTTAATTGTAAAATTATGTCCAATGACCAACATTATATTAAATGGTAAAAATATATTCTAAATATACTTTAAAACCACTCAAATTCATAATTTATCACTATTAATTATTTTGATTAAAAAAGTTGTTTTTAATTAAAATTTAGTAATTTTCACTGTTCATCAAAATATGAAAGTTATCCGAAAAGTTCCAAAATATCACCTTAGGCTAAATTCGATATTCCGAGTCCAAAAATGAAGTCCATTTTCAAATATAAAATATATATAATTTCAAAAATTAGGTATTACTATTCACAACGGCTAGTTTAATTAGTTGTGGTGTGTGTTAGAACTCGAGGTTGCGTACAACACACGCTATCGCATTATTCAAAGGGAAACATACCGTAGAAGCTTGGGGTGTTACAGATACCATGTATTCAACCAAAAAATAATGGTTTCATATATGATCTAATGTATATCTCTTCTGGAATCTTTGGGTAGCCTTGATATATTGTTGAATGTTTTTCACTTTTTATACCATTTCTTCAACTATTTCAGGTCTCATCAGTTTTCATTCAATGATTTAATCCTAGAAGTTCAGTGTTCTATATCTTTTCCCATAAAGGGATTTATATTAATCCATATTTATTCTTGTGTAGATAATATTTTTGTAAGAGAACATAACCAGAGGTAGGTGTTAGTCCAATCATCCCTTGATATCAATAGAACATGATATCAACATGTCTTATACTTTATGAATAGTCCACTCAGATTTTTCATTTGTTTGAGGATAATAATCTAAACTGAAGATAAACATAGTGATTAGATAATTTTATAGAATTTTCCAAAACACAGAACTAAATCTCATATCTGAATCAAATACAATCTATAGGTGCATTACATGTAGACATACAAATTATTTTACGTATATCACTATAAGTTGATCGAGTGGGAATACCTCTTAAATTAAAATAAAGTGAGATGTTTTATAATATGATCAATAATGGACCATCTAGAATTATTACCTATGGATGTATTTAGAATTCCAATGACAATGTCCATTGTGATTGTTTCCCATTTTAATGGGACATGGTTGCATTATCCATATAGAATTTTTCCTTTTAGTATTCACATTCGGACTTACTAATCACATTGATTTATATTATCTCATATCATTATACATATTTTTCTACCAATAATAATCCCATATATCTCGATACATATTTATGCTCCCTGATTGAATAGTGAAGGTTGAGTTATGTGCATCGTTGAGAAGCTCTTTCTCTATCTTCAGAGTGGATGATACAAATATTCGTGACCCAAATATTATAACTCCTTCCCCATCAATTTTGAACTCTGATGATTTCCCATTTTTTATATCTTCAACCATTTTTTTAATTCCTCATCATTTATTTGAGAATCCGTTATTTTCTATGTAAGTGATAGTTGAGAAATCATTTGATAATGGATTGATGGTGTTCCTTTATAAATTATTTTCATATATATCCTATGAATGTCTAAGAAGATTGGTTCCTTGTAAATTATCATCATTGATAAATTAGCTTGGCCATTCCTACATAGAGCATCCACCACTTTATTTTCATTACTAGGATGATAGTGGTTTGATAAGTCATAATACTTGATGTGATATTACCATATTTGATGGTGCATATTATTCTCTTTCTATATGAATATATAATTTAGGCTCTTATGATCAGTTTATATCTCAAACATCTCCCTATAGAGATAATTCCACCAAATATTCAATGCTATGATCACAACCACACACTTCAGATCATTTATGGGATAGTTTTTTACACGAAAATTTGATCACCTTGAGGTGTAGGCTATAACGTTATCATATTCAGTATTACATAGTATAATCCCTTATATGAACCATCATTTTATACTACAAATAGTTCCCCATCTGTTGGATGTGTGTGTAATAGAGCAATGATAAACCTCTTTCTTAACTCTTTGAAGAAGTCTTCATATACACTGGTCCAGAAAAACATTACACCCTTCTGAGTCATCTTGTTTAGTGGATTTTCCAATTGTGAAAATTTCTTCACAAATTTTAATTAATACCTAGCTTGAACAAGGAAACTATAGATCTATGTTACAGATGTTGGATTGGTCAACTGTTCAATTTCCATTATCTTGGAAGGGTCTACATATATTCTTTTTTTGGTGATAACATGTCCCCGGAATGATACTTCGTCCATCCAAAATTAACATTTACAATAATTTTTATATAGTTTGTCCCTTTTAAATTTCATTATCATACTATTCAAATGCTCCTTGCGTTCCTCCTTACCCTTGGATTATACCTGAATAACATCAATAAAGAATACAAAATTTTTTAAGGTAATATCTAAAGACTCTATTCATTATGTCCAAGAATATTGTTGGAGCATTAGTGAGTTATAAGGTCATCACAATAAACTCATACTATCTATAACTTGTTTTAAAGTCAACCATGGGAATGTCTTGTTCACCATTAATTGGTGATATCCCAAAATAAGGTCCAACTTATAGAAATACTTAGACCCACATATTTTATAGAACAAGTCATCTATCGATGGAAGGGGATACGTTTTCACTATCATCCTTTTATTGAGAACATAATAATAAATGGAGAGGAACATTGATCCATCATTCTTAATGGAAAATACGATTGGCACACCCCATGGTGAAGCACTCGATTGTATGAAATCCTTTTCTATATTATCTTGTAACTGCCTCTTCAGTTCGTCCAAATAAATGGTAGATATTCTATATGATTTTTTTCATATAGGTTGATATATAAGAATATGTTCAAATCAAAACTCAACCTCTCGGTTGGGATAAAGACCATTCAATTCCTTGGGGAACACATCAGTTTAGCCCCTCATAGTGGGAATTTCATCACTCATGATTCTCTCCTTTATCTTAATCATTTGAGATAGATATTATTTCTCACAAGGAAATAATATCAAAATTTTATATTATGATTATAAAAGAGATTCATCCTCATACTTACACTTGTACAGATGTGGAGGATGTCTCAAGATGTGAAGAGTAATATCCCTTTACTAACAGTTGATGTTCATTTTATATAATGATGGTCTATACATGCCCAGTATAGTATCAAACTATAGAAAAGGAATTAATACACGATTTTATCTGGAAAAAAGTCAATAAAAATTAACCTAGGATGAGTTATATACATTTAATGAAATAATTTCTCAATTTTATGTTCTCAAAGATAACTCAACCTTCATATTTTGAGGTGGTGTTTGAATAAGTCTTCTAATCCTACAAGATATGAAAGAAATATAGAACCAAAATCAAATAATATGTTTCTTTTTCTTTCATAAATAACTAATGTACCTATAAACACATCATTATCGGGCTCCACCTTGGTAGTAATTATATCATATACCCTTCCTTTCTTCCTTGTTGGTTGTTCTTGACTGCCACCGACAACCGTTGTCTAAGGGCATTGACTCTCATAATTCTCATGTGACTTGTAGTTTAAACGCATCACTATATGATGAGTGTTGATGTAAAACTTTCTTACCTCTTTTAAATTTAGAGGATTCTTCCTATACTTTCGATAATTATTATCCAAATTCCATTTTCTTTCACATTTTAATCATGTCTTGGTTACCTTTATACTATTCCTAGGATTATTCTTCCAACACTTTTGACATGTGGGATGTTGTGTTTTATTTCCATCATGGGGGTTATCTATTTATCCACCCGTACTAAACTTAATTTTATGAGTATTATCTTCAAGTCCACGAGACCATAGAGAGTCCCTGATCTCCATTTCAACTTATATGGAACAATATACAATCTTCTCATAGCTATAGAAATATTCAATTCCCAATGATTTTCATAGACTCATCTTTAGTCCTCTAATGAAGTGATCCTCATTTCTGTAAATGTTCATGAAAAATCCAGAGGTGTATTCTGAATGCCTTATAGAGTTTTCCTCAAACACCTTGATGGACTCATATTCCTTTTGACTCATCCCAAGGAAATCCCTCTCCATCTTATGATGAATATTTTGAGGAAATTAATTATTGAAAAATAATTTGTTAAAATATTACCATTCCATGGAATCAATTTTGTCCTTATAATTTATGTTTTTGATCAGTTTACACAACTATTTAGCTTCCCCATCAATATTAAAGACCTCCATTATGAATTTATATTCTCTATATAATTGAAGGACAGCAAATATCTTATCAATGGTTTAGTCCATTGTTTTTTGGTTATGGGATAAAAGATACAGTAAATATGGTATGCCTTCTCAAATAATGTATTCAAACACAAATTTATATTTCTTATGATAAGAAGAGAATTCCAAAATATTCATGTTACTATTTATAACTTGAGACAGTTAAGAAAGTAATTTCATTATGTTTTGAGATCCCATTACCATAAAAGTTTTCATTTCATTAGGGAAATTGTCACATTAACTATTGGCATGAGTTCTCCTATTTCCAACCATTAACATAAAAAGTAAGTACTATTTTGGGGATTGAATAATTAGAAAATAAGCATATAAAACCGAAACAATGAAAATTGGAGAATAAACTTAAAATAGAAATTATATCCTATCTTGTGATTCCTTATGTTTTAATCTCTGTTATCCATGGTGATGGAATTATCTCTATGTTTATTAATAAAGTCTTCTAGTTATAATATCCAAAAAATAACAAGACCATGATATGGTACACACTATAATGGTCCTCATATTTTTCACATATTATTACATGATTTTATGCATAATTTACCATTAAATAAAAACCAAATATCCTAAAGTCTAGTTTATTTGAAATATTAGTTACATAAATCTAAAAATATTAAAATATAATAAAATATATTTATATTAATCATTCATAATGATTCATAACATCCTATGATATCTTACATTTACATATTATAACATAGGAAATACATATACAAAAGGGGTGAGGTAAAAAACTAGTAAGGGAATAAACATAACAATAAAGCATAACACATGGGTTAGATTGTGTAACATGTTGACATATAAAGGCATTAAACAAGAATAATCATATGAAATAATAAAATATATAACATGGGATCGTATAATAATATAAACATAGGAATGTGGTTGTAACACAGGACATTACTATCTATCAATACTATATCACATGGTGGAGAATGTGCAATAAAGGAATTAGGTTTACTCCCTCTACCAACATGATATCTCATGAGACTAAAAATTACCCAATGAATTAGAGTTAAATTTGAGTGCACCCATCATAAAATGTTCATTCAAATATTTTTCACATGATGAATCAGTCTGAATGAATAAACATAATGGTTACCCATGGAATGAAACGTTTATCAAAAACATTTCATAAGGAATAACCAATGGATGTATCATAGTGGTGTCCCTAAAATAAGGGATTTAAATAATACATTTAAATTAATTGGATAAAATAGTCATATATAAAGGTAAATGATTGCTAAATGAAGTGAAAAAATATAAATATTTTTTTTAGAAACATTATAAATGATCCACACAAGCGTGGTTTAGGGAATAGTATTTAAGAGTCTTTAAAAGGGAAATATTATAATTGTTTGTATAAAACCATAAATGAAATAAAATAAATTTTCATGGTGAAAATAGTTATTTTAGAAAAATAATGCTGGATTAAAACTAATTATCATGTGTACATGAAAATGTTTATGATATTGAGAAGTTCCCTTTAACAAGGCTTGTTTATTGGAAGTAATTGAAAAGTGAACCTTACAAAACATATATTTCCCTATAATATATAAATGAATGGATCTAGATACATATTTTTAGAAAATATAGAAAGAATATGTAAGATGTATATAGGAATAATTAATAAATAAATTGGGTTAAATAGAGATAAAGTGTAACCTTAAGGGAAAATGAAGGTTCTTAGAAAATCATTTACCTTATGTCTATAAGTGTTCTAAACTTGTAATTAATTTCTTAGATAATAAAATTAAATACATAAATTAATTAATTAATTAATATCATTTTATACATTTATTTAATTTTTTATAATATTATTAGGTTTATTTATGGATATTTCGTAGACATAGTGTTTTTAATACTCTCTTTTTGAAAGTGTTTGTTTTATGATTTTATGATCGATTCCCTTGAGTTTAATTACAGGAGTTCTTTCCAAAGAGAATTAAAACTCTAGAAGTGGAATTATATGATACTAATGAATTTAGAGATTTTTAAATTTCCCATATGTCATTTTTCCAGATATTATAATAATTCATTAGATAAAATGATAATGGTGATTGTTAGTTTGTTTGGGTAAATTTCCAATCATTATGAACTTGTTTTGTTCCATTTTTTAATGTTATGCATATATATTATTTCTAAAACATAAATAAGTAATATATTTTTAGAGATATTTATAATGATTATAATAATTTTACAACCTTCCATAATGGTGGTAATAGAGAATGAAAATTGTTATCACTGAAGGTGGTCAGTCGACGCATCACAGACAATATTTTGATTTTTATGATTAAAGAAAAAGATGAGATGTGATTTTATGATTGATACCCCATTAACATAATAATATTAGAAAATATATATATATATTATATTGTAGTTATCATGTTACTTTGTATAGGGGAGGTGAGGTAAGGATAAGAAAATAAACGAAATTAAAAGAGGAAGAGGGAGGGTTCTACTTCTTGAGTGTCATCTCTTTGAGAACCTCCATAAGGCACATGGAAGTGGTATTTTTGTGATACCAGGAAGACTAGAAAGTGGAGAAGAGTTTTGGGAGACTAATTGGGTATTATATAAGCAATATATGAGGCTTATAAGGTGTGAATTAAAGAGGTGGTGCGGGATGGTATTTATAGTGGGTGAAGAGGGGTGTTTTTTATTATTTTATTCATTTTTATATTATTTTGGATCAAGAATATCAATAGTTTTAATTATTATGACTAAGAAAAGTAAATAGATCATGTGAGTTCAAGATAATTACCATTTATATCATCTATGACTCAACCATAACTCATTTCTTATTTACTTATAATGATAAATACTATAAATTATCATATTTCAATATTCGTAAAAAATTCACCTATTTTAGAAAAATCCCAACAATTTACCGTGATAATTTTTTGATGTTTACATTTCAAAAATTGACTCTATTTTATTAAAATAGTATTAAAAATATGAGAAAATTAATTTTAAATTAAATTCATCATTTATTCGAAAAATATCGATTCTAAAATTATAAATGATTTTATGTCAGTTTGAAGAATTAATCATTATCACATAAAATTGTCTAATAATCATAAAAAAAATTTAATTTATGAATCGGTTTTACAAAAAATAAATTTTCTTTTAAATCATTTTATTCAATATATAATTTTAAATAAAAATTTATGTTTCCCAAGAATACCAATTCTAAATTTATCATTTTTAAAACATTTATTTAATTAGTCGATGATATAAATATATTATATTTTCATTTATAAGATACCTAAATTTTATTTATAATTTACTAGAGGATATCACTATTCTATTTTCCAGATTACAATTCAAAATGGTCGCATTACAATTCCAACGGTCATGTTTCTATTCCATTAGTATAGGTTCCTTAATTTCTATAAATACAACATATTTAATTATTTCTTTATGATAATAATGTTTTTATTGGGGAACTGTATGTGATGTTATGATTTCTACTATATAGAATAATTATAATAATGGAAATTGCATTGATAAATTTTTGGGTAATTATAGTACATATGTATGAATAATAATTTCAATATGCATGTAATTTAAATGAATAATATGTTTTTTGTTTTTTGTTTATTAAGATTTAACATTCAAAATATGTTTGAAATTTATATAATTAATCTATTTAAATTAAGTCATAAATATTTTCATAATTTGAATAGTTTATTATAAAAATATAATTATATATAATTTTTTAAAAAGGTACTTATAATATTATAAATATATATATAGTTAAATAGTTATAAAATTATAATAAATATTTTTTTTATATTTATAGTTTAAATATTTATATATTAATAAATAAATAAATAACATTATATAAATATATAATTATATATAATTATATATAATTATTTAAATATATATAAATATATAAATATATATAATTATATAAATTTGTAAATACATTTACAATTATGTTAAAATAATGATAAATGTATTTATTTATAATTATATTTATTAAAATATAAATAATTATAAAATTCCAATAAATATATTTAAATAAAAAATATATGTATTATATTTATAATTATATATATTTATATATTAATATATATATATATATAATTCTATAAATATATATAAATATATAAATATATAAATATATAAAACTATAAAACTATATAAATTTATATAAATATTGTTATTATTATATACAAATATATATAAATGTTTTTATTTATAATTATAATTATATATATATAATTAAATAATTATAAAATTTTAATACATATATTTTAATTATACATATATTTAATATATATATTTATATATTAATAAATATATATAATTGTATAAATATATATAGTTCTATAACTATATTAACAATTATATACAAATATTTATAAATATATTTATTTATAATTATAAATAAATGAGGAAGGGGTCTATGCTCGGGAGATCCTTCCACGGGCGATTCCATGGAGACTGAGGTGCTTAGGGTTTCTTCTCATGTCGGTCGTGGATCATTGTGCTCTGGCTGAATCTCTCCTCACTGAAGATCATTTCAACTCCCTTAGGGTGGCTGTTGCTAGATTGGAGAACTAAAAAGTTGGTTTTGGAAGGTCTGATGTGGCAACATCGGTCGCTGATAATGCCCATCATAGGTCTTTCAATCTCTTCAAAGGATTTTACTTTGGAGGATTTCGATGGAATGGGAATTTCATTCATGATAGGTACGATCTAGATTCTATTTTAAAATATCTTGAAATTGATAAACACTCAATTGTTTCCTGTATTCTATCATAAAGGTGTTCAATTTTGTAGAAAATTAAGGAGTCAGTTGTGAGAAATTTAGAGATCTGGAGTCTCTCAAATTGGATGTGCGTCTCATTGTGTCATGGGTTCTTTTATATTATTTTCCCTATGTGAAATATGAAAATGAGAGCTTGGTGATATGGTTTGATTCATATGATGTCGAACATCCTGATCACACCATGATTCACTATTTCATTTTCACCCTTACACCATTGTGCTAAAATAATTTGGTATTAAAAATTATAAAAATAAAAACAAATTTCACATTTTTATTGATTCAATTGATTTGTTTTTATCACTTTTAAAATGGTAAATGTTACTTTTTTAGATAATTTCATTGAAGGTGGAGGTGATTTGGAGGGCTTATGCCGATGTTCATGAAAATGGGCCAAACTAAAGAGGATCCAAGCACACCAGTGGACTCAATTGCACACTACTACTGAACTGTGAAATTCAATGTTGATATAACATGAGGATATTTTCTCAATTAAATTGGATACATTTCATATGAAGAAACCCAAGTCTCATCCGTCTATCAATTTGTCTATTCAGACGGATTTCTCGATCACACTGAATCTCCACGATGTTAAATGTGGTTTGTTGTGATATGTCCATATCTCAAGCTTTAGATGTCCAAATGAAGAAACAATTTCATTGGATATATTCAATATATGGGGAAAAAATTTACCATTTTTCCCAAAATGGTATAAATTCATCTACCCATCTAAATCCATGGTCCTAGTGGTTTTAAGAAATATGTGTTCCCAAAACTACCTTCCACTTTTCCTATAAAATAGAACCATGGGATACTCATTTGAAGGTTCATTCAAAAGGTAATGATCAGGTATTTTGGAAACCAAAATAATTCATCACTTCATACATTAATTTTTAAAGGACCCTATCTTCATATGGGTGTCATGGACGAAGGTGAAGTTCCACATGATCCTCCTCCTACTCACGATATCGTGCTAAACAGTGGACGATCATTTAATGGGAGCTACACATACATGGGAGGGAGTTATGGAAATTTTTATTAAACTATTTTTATATAATTTTTGAGTTAAATATTTAAATTATGTTTAATTTGGATGTTCTTCTCCTCTAAATATATTTATATTGTTATAATTAAGTGAAACTTTTTATTTCAACACAGATTGGGTTTAGATTTCATGTGGGAATCTTGGGTTGTTCTGATTGGAAAAGAAAAGATTTTTTTTTCTCACACATACTTAATATTTTAGTATGAATCTATATACCTTTTTATATGTTTTATAAACAACCCTTGACAACATGATTGTTTTGTAAAGTGTTGATTCTTTCAGCAACGTTCTAATAGGCAAGAGGGAAGTTGAGATCATGAAAACCATTAACCAAAGGATTACATTAAACCATATAAAATTTTCATAACAATGAACTATCCACTATGTGTATTGAACATGAAATGATGTACTTATCACTTAATTCTAAGAAACCAACTTTATTTATCAACTATTAAACTCTTTAAATCATGTCATTTTCTAAAAACTGTTTTCAACCCCCACCCCCCCAATTTTATTACTTTTTATTAAAAATCCATACTCTAAACCTATAAACACTCCTTGATAGATGACCTTGTTTCTTCCATATACAATAAATCATCCTTAAAAACATAATCAATTAGACATGTCACAACAACGTGGTCAAACATTGATATCGTTTCCTGGGATCACTTTGGTTTTAGTGTGTGTTTCTAAGATATTTATAAATTTTATGAATATTTATTTGTTTTATCTTATAACATTGAATTTATTTATTTTAATTGATTTATTTATCATGTTTTCTCTATGCATGACTCATTATACTCTAGGATATTTACCCCTTTTTGAACTCGAACTGAAGAGGATCCCATATCAACATCATCGAGATGCAAAAGACAACCCTTTCAAGGAGGAGACACCACAACTTGAGACTTTTCTAAACCCCTATTCTTCTAAAACCAAATTAGAAACTGAAATTGACATTCATAACAGGTCTGAAAACAATCGAGCACTAAAATAACTAACCTATCATGATGTTGATATCGAACCCACATACAATCAAATGCAAGCCGAGGATCCCGATTTAGAACTAAAATCCAGTTTAATTCCCTTATTACTGTGATTATATTGAATCATGGGAGAATATCCTCATAAGTACTTAAAATAATTTAATGCTATCTGATCTACAATAAAATTTTCAAATGTGGATGAAGAATAAGTATTGCAAAAGTAAATTCCTTTTTCATTAGAAGACACTTCATAAGACTGGCTTTACTATAATAATTCACCAATTAAAGGCTAGGCATACATGAAACATCTTTTTCTAGAAAAATATTTCCCAACCTATTTAATTGAAACTATTAGGAAAGAAAGTTTTGGTATAAGAAAATCACAAGGGGAAACATTAAATTTATATTGGGAAAACTTTAAAATGTTTTTTTCAAGTTTCCCACACCACCAAATAAGTGATCAAATTTTTATTTAGTATTTTTTTGATGGTTTAATTCTTATTGATCAAAATATGATTAATGCTACTACAGGTGGTTCACTAGATGATAAGACCACAATTTCTGTAAGAAACCTAATTGAGAACAAGGCTTAGAACACTCAACAATTTGTATCAAGATCCAATATACACATTCAAGGATTCTATGAGGTGTAAAGTATTGAATTAGAGAAGAAGGTGGAAAAAAATTTTGAACGGGTAAGCACCCTTCTTCGACAACTTTCTCTTTCCCAAGGGAAATCCCAATTTCCTCCAACCATCCACTATGGAATATGTTCTTCTTACACCCATTATTCTGACTAATCCCTCCAACTAAAAGTGACTTATGAGAGTTTTGATCCAATATATCCAGGACACTCATATAACCAACCCTTTAGGCAAGAACCATACTATCCATCCAACCCTGGGTAGAAAGGCAACAAATCCTACAGGATAGTGGGTTTTCAAACCAACCTCATTAACAATGGAACCAACCGGGGCATAATATTCATCCACCACCACCACCCAAAAATACACAACCACCACAAAGGCCTTTACAACCATCCACTTCAGAACTCGAGACTAGCCTAGAAGATATGATGAAACAAGTGTCTCCCAATAATCTCCAATTCCAACAAACCACCCAGGAATCCATACAAGACCAAAAACCCAATTAGACCAACACTCTATCTCTATGGGGGAAATTCAAAGTCATGGGTTAGGTAAACAACCCCTTTCAATAATTAGTTAACATTAGGGGCATGGTAAACAATAGTGAAATTTTCCTTTTCAGTTGGAAACAACATAAAACCCAAATGAATCCTCCATTAGATTCATACCCTCCTGAAGAAACTACCATCTCAACTAATGAAAATGGTTCAATACAATAAAATCATTACCCTAAGAGAAGTTCATACATTGGAAAGAGTCTGTCTATCAATGAGTCACCTATCCCAACCATTCATCGTCAGTTTCACTAAAGTTCCACCCAACCAAAAAAACAAAAGGAAACTAAACATGATAAAAAAATATTGGAATCTTTCAATAAAGTACAGGTTAACATCCCCTTGATTGATGTCGTGAAGAAAATTCCCAGATATTCCAGGTTTTTTAAAGATATGTGAACACACTAAAAGAGACTTCGAGGTAATGAAAAGGTGATATTGGGGACGAAAATCTCAATATTGATATATCCATCACTTCCCACAAAATTCAATGATCTAGGAACATTCTCAATTCCATGCACCATAGGGGAGTATTCATTTTCAAATTATATTCTTGATTTTGGGGATTCTATAAATGTGATTACTCACTCCTTTTACGTTTCATTTATGGCTGGGTAACTAAAGCCCACATGATTTTTTTTTCAATTATAAAATCATAGTATAGCACACCCCTCTGGTGTGTTAGAGGATGTTCTTGTGAGGGTGAAAATTTTAAATTTTATTACTTATTTTTATGTTCTAAAAATGGAAGATGAAATGATGAATGAACATACCCCATTTATAGTGGGGAGACCATTCTTGAAAACTTCCAAAACCATAATTAATTTCCACAATGGTACACTATATATTGATTTTGTTGGTGACAATGTCAACTTCAACAACCATGATGCCATAAAGCACCCCTCAGAAGAACATTCCTCTCTCTTTATTAACTCTATAAACGTACTCCATTCCCTGTAAAAATATTATTTTCATTCTCCTAATCCAATTTATGAGTTTTATTCATTGATTAAAAATCTAGGAAATGAATCATGCATTTATTTTTGTAGCGGCCTAGAAAAATTCCATGCATGTTTGTTAATTGATAATTTCTTGAACCCTAAGGATCCAATGACCATCGATGATACTAATAATCTTGTAAAATCTTATTACTCAAATTAGGATGACACCATTAAGTAGTTAAATGAGATTAGCGACCTCTCACATTCACAAGACTCCCATTAATCGAAAATCTCCCTTAATTAGAACTAAAATAATTTCCTTAATATTTAAAATATTCATATCTTGAGAATGGAAACATGTTTCCTGTCATCATTTCTAGTTCACTCCCTCCTGAGTATAAATTGTGACTGTTAAAACTTTTGATGGAGTATAATCAAGCTTTGGGATGGACACTTGTGGAAATTCTTGGTATTATCCCATAAATTTTCAAACATCATATATTGATAAATGATGATGCTAAACCAGTGAGGCAATCAAAACATCGATAGAACCCAAACCTCCTAAATGTTGTTAAAAAGGTGGTAAAAAATTATTGGTTGCTGGATTAATTTACCCCATCTCTAATAGCCAATGGGTCAGTCCAGTACCAGTGGTTCATAAAAAATTGATCTTATAGTAAGAAAAAATAAAAACAATGAATTGGTTCCAACACATGTACAGAATAGTTAGTGCGTCTGTATATATTATCATTGATACAACCAACACATTAGGAAGGACCATTGTCCATTGTCATTAATTGACCAAATTATAGAGATTCTATTAGGGAATTCCCATTACTATTTCCTTAATGGGTATTCTGGATACCTTCATATCCATATTTCCCCTATGTATCAGGAAAATTAAACCTTCACTTGCCCCTTTGACACATTTGAATATAGAAGGATGCCATTTGGTCTGTGCAATTCTCCGAATACGTTCTTGCAATGCATGGTTTGTATTTTTTCAGAATACCTAGATAATTGCATTGAAGTATTCATGGATGATTTCAATATTTATGGTGCTTCTTTTTTATGACTGTTTGAGTAGTCTTGGTTCAGTCCTACATCGTTGTATTGAAATGAATCTTGTATTAAATTATGAGAAATTACATTTCATGGTGTGACAAGGTATATTTTTGGGAAATGTCATTTTCTCCCAACCATTAACCAATAATGTATGAGATATGTTTTCTTTCCTCGGTCATATTTGATTTTATCGTTGTTTCATTCATGAATTTAATAAAATTTCACCCCCCCTCTCCCAATTTCTCCTAAAAGAAAGGGAATTTTATTTTGATAATAAATGTGAGGAATATTTTAACAAATTAAAATGGAGTCTCACATCACCCCCAGTAATCCAACAAACTCAGTTGGAATTACCCTTTGAGATCATGTGTGATGCCTCTAACTATGCAATTGGTTTAGTCTTATCACAAAGGGTCGATCGAGCTCCACATATCATTGACTATTCCTCATGTAAACTGGAAACTACCCATGAAAACTACACCACAACTGAAAATGAATTTATTTCCATTGTGTTTTCCTTAGATAAATTTAGTTCATATATTTCACGGTCCAAAGTCATCATGTTCTCATACCATGCAGCCCTCTAGTATATTTTTATGAAATTGGAAGCCAACCCATGTCTCATTCACTGGATTACCCTCCTTTAGGAATTCAATTTTGAAATTAGAGATAAAAAAGAAGTAGAGAATGTGGTGGCTAACCATATCAGTATGATCTATCCATCTTGGAAATTGACTTATCCCCCTATATTCCCACAAAAGACATGTTTCTAGATGAACAATTGTACCGAGTGCAAGATGTTATTCGATAGTATGCTGAAATTGAAAATTATTTAGTAGAATCTTTCATTCCTATTGATTTAAGTAAAAACAAATTCTTCCATCTAAAACATTATTCTCATTGGTAAATTTATGATGACCCTACCTTTGGCACACATGCTGGGATCAAGTCCTCATATTTTCTTTTCCCGATAGTGAGTTGCAGTTTGTCCTTAGTTTATGTCACACTCTTACTTGTGGGGGAAACAGTAGAACCCAATGGATGCCTCACAAGGTCCTTGATTCTGGACTCTATTGGCAAACACTTTTTCAAGATGACCATTATTTATTTAAATCTTTTCCTCATAGTCAAAGAATGGGGAATGTCTCTAAAAGAAATGAATTTGTACAACAAATCTTACTCTTCCATGAAATTTTTGATGTTTGGGTCATTAACATTATGGGATCATTTCCCAATTAATATGGGAACCTTTACATTATTCTAGTAATGGATTATATTTCAAAATGGGTAGATGCATGAGACATAGGGACTGATGATTCTAATGCAGTTATATAATTTTTGAGAACTCAAATTTTTTATAGGTTTAGGGATACGGGTTCTCCTTTATTTAACCAAATAGTGAAATCAGTTTTTGAGTCAGTATGGGGTTGGGCATCGAGTGTTTTCGGCATATAACCCATAAACTAATGGTCAAGTCGAGTTGTCAAATTGGGAAGTAAAATAGATTCTAGAAAAAATGGTTTAACCTAATTGAAAAGAATGGATTTTGGACTCAATGATTCATTATGGTCTTTCGTACTACTTTCAAAACTCCATTTGTCATGTCAATATATCAAATAGTGTTAGGAAAGAGTTATCACCTTCCAATTGAGATTAAGAAATGATCCTACTGAACCTAAAACAATGTAATTATAATCTTTCTGGTGCATGTTCTCAAAGGTAGATACAGATTTATGAGCTATAAAAAATGAGAATAGATTTATATGAGAACTCCAAGATTTATAAGGATCGATCCAAGGCTACCCATGACTATCTCATCCTTCATCGTCCATTCCACACTGGTTAGAAGGTCATCATCTAAAATTCAAGGATGACATTGCATCCAGGTAATCTTCATTCCCATTGTTTTGGCCAATACACTTTGACTAATGTTTATACATATAGAATTTTTTAGGTAGAATATGAAGAAATGAAACAAACATTCACTATCAGAGGGCAGTGAATTAAGCACTTCCATGAAGACCTTTTGGAGTTCCCTATATAGGAACTCTATGTTCAAGAAGAAACCTACCAATGACACCCACCATGTTTTATCTTTCCTTCCCAAATTCTATTTTATTACAGTGTTGACACTGCACACTCTGGGCATGGATGGATGGGTATATTCCTAGGTTAGTTAGTAAATTTCATCATCTTTCTCATTTTTCTCATTTTGGCATGATATTGTATTGTCACCTTCTCCCCTCCCCCCACCCTCATTTTTGTGCTAGAATGTTAATTTTTTATGACAAATTTATCATGGAAAAAGATGACCACTTAACCATTGATGTTATTGAAAATTATTGAATAATTTCTTTATTTCAAGTTGTTTTACCATTAAAAACATATTATGATGAAATGTGTATTTTAGAAAGAATTCAGTACTATGATCTGAATTTCATTTGATATTTGGTTATTTATCAATTATATAAATCATTGTATCATTTTGATACCATTGAAAAGAGTGGTACCCTTTGTGTGAGTAGTTTAATGGAAAATTTTGTAACATAATTTCTCCACACAACATTGCACCCAACCATGAAGTGTGAAAATATCTTACTTAATTGATATTTAATTTATGTTAGGATGATGTTTCTCTACCTTCCAAAATGATTTTTCCATACATTATTCCTTATCTGATCTATTTCATTACTATACTATATTGACCGGTGCATGTGTACCTATTGTCTGACTATTGTACACCATCAAAAAAAATTAAAAAGGGTTGTATATTAGGTAGGTCAAAAATCAACTGTCATTGACTTTTGATCTTGTTATAAATATTACAATCAGTGTTATTAGGAGATCAAACATGGGTTAAGAGAAGAGTGTAGGATTTTTTCTATGTTCATATGTTGAAAAAAGGGGAGTGATGAAATGTAAAAAATTTGGGAATATCTAGGTTGTTATCTTAAGGTTTGACTTTAGGGAATTATTAAGTGAGTGGGTCTTGAAATTTGATTAAAAACGATGTTGGGAAGGTTCGGTGGATATGATCACTTAAGTAGAAAATTTTTAAAATAACTTATATTTACTTGATATTAAGTGCAAAGAATAGCATGAAATATTTGTCACACACACACATAGAGAATTAATGACATGAATAAATTTTGAAATATTTTCTTCCATTGGTATCATGCTTATCTTGTAATTTAATTCAGATATAATTTTTGAGATGTCTTTTTCCATTCTCACTGATAATAACTCCTCAGTGTTAATTTTGACTTTATCTCATTTCTATGAAGAATTAAATTTTCATTAAATGTTAAATCATTATAAAGTTCTAAATATCTACATGCATAATTTATTGAAATGTGACATTTCCAACGGGTGAAAATGTTTAGTTGTGGGGGTGTGATCACACGATGATTCAATGTTTCATTTTCACCCTTACCACACTGTGCTAAAATAGTTCTGTACTGAAAATTTTAAAAATAATAAAAAAATCACTTCATGTTTGATTCAATTTTTTTACCACTATTAAAAAGGGAAATGTTACTTGTTTTAATAATTTCATTGAAGGTGGATGTTATTTGAATGGGCCATGAAGAATTTCAAGAAAAATGGTCCAAATTGCGAAGCATCCAAGCACACCAGTGGACTCAACTGCACCCTTCTACTAAGTAGTGCATCAAACTAGGATGATATTTTATGGGATGTTCCGAAATTCAATGGGATACATTTCATATGAATAAACCCAAGTCTCATTCTTCAATATGATGTATCATCCAAATGATTCATCTAGGGTACTAAATCTAAATGAAGTCAAATGTTGTATGTTGTGATCTGTCCATTTCTAAAGTTCTATGTAACCAAATGAATCCAAAATTTTGGTGGAGATATTAAATAGTTGAGGAAATAAATTTTTAGTTTTTTCCAAAGTGCGATAAGGCTATCTACCCATTAAAAATCATGGGCCAAGTGATTTTAAGAAATCTATGTGCCCAAAACCGCCTTCCACTTTTCCTATAAAATGGATTGTTGGGATCCTCATTTTCATATTTGGATATGAGGAAACTATCTAACATTTTTGAGACCCAAAGGATTTATCTCCATATCTAAGAAGTTTTGTAGTACCCTATCTTCATAGGGGCCTCAAGGATGAAGTTTAAGTTTCACCCGAGCCTCCTCCTCTTCTCAATTTTATGATAAATGGTGGATGATCATTTCAAGGGAGAAACACATACATGGGAGGGAGATTTGGAACTTTTTCTTCTATTGTTTTTCTATAATTTGTGTGTTAAATATTTAACTTATGTTTAATTTCTATTTTGTTCTCCTTTGAACATATTTATTTTTTTATAATTAAAATAAAACAATTTTTATTTTCTATACCAATTGGGTTGAGATTTCAAGTGGGAATATTAGGATTTTTTTATAGTAAAATACAAGAATCCTATTTATCTCACACATACCTAAGATTTCAATATGCTTTGTTATCCCTTTTTTATATTTTTATAACCAACCCTTGACAATATGATTTTTTTGTCAGGGGGTGATTCTTTGAGCATCGTTTTAAGTCATAGGAGGGAAGTTGAGATCATGACAACGCTCAACCAAAATATTACATTAAACCATATAAAATTTTTAGATCAATTATCTATCCAAGATGTGTAGTGAACCTTAAATGATCTCCTTATCTCATAATTCTAAAAAATCACCTTTATCTATCAACTATTAAACTCTTTAAATCAAGCCATTTTCTTAAAACTATTTTCAAAACCACCACCTTTTTTTTACTTTTTTAATAAAAGAATATAATATAAAGCTATCAATGCTCCTTGAGAGATGATAGATGTTCTTCCATATACTATATATAATCCTTTATAACATAATCAATTTGATGTGTCATGACAACGAGGTCACATCAAATGCATCAAGGATTAGTATGAGAGCACCAGTCCTTTGGTGGTAAGTAACACATATATTCAACCATGGGTTAGTGTTTTCTATATGAATTGGGTAATTTTTCACTATAAGATATTATTCGATATTTTAGGGGCCATAAGAATCTTGATAAAA
Source organism: Viscum album (assembly GCA_963277665.1). NCBI lineage: Eukaryota > Viridiplantae > Streptophyta > Magnoliopsida > Santalales > Viscaceae > Viscum > Viscum album. The sequence continues at coordinate 404,664,580 of OY728128.1, read as the reverse complement.
TTGGATTGGGAAAATAATCTGGCCATATTTGTCCATTATGCATGTTCCCTATTTGAAATTGACTAGTGTTCTGCCTTAGTTGATAATGTATTTATTTTGAATGATCCGGATTTTCATGAACTATGTATTGAGTATGAAAAACTCTCCCATTTTTTCATGGAATTTAAGGATATGGGTCTGGATATTTTGAACTATAAGCTCTATAGTTTCTTTTCCTATTTTTCTATTCATGGACAAGAGAAAAAAACTTGTTTTACGAAATATAAGACTTTGAGATCCAGTACTTATTATGGCCCTATCAATTTTTTGAATACTCATTTGTAGGGTATATGATCACCTAATTATGTTATCTTGTTTGGGTAAGGACTTGACAATGAGTCTGGGATAAACTTGGGAATGCAGCCAGCCTATTTGAATGAACATGTGGATGATCCTTCTGATTTTTATGTTGTCCATTTTGGAGAAGGGTCCATGCACATAGACAATGTAATGGATTTCTCTACTATACTGGATGTTTTAGGTAATAATAGTTAGCCTGCTCTAGCTAGTGTGAAATAGGTCAGATCCTGGGATGAGATTGTGGAATCTCCTGATGAAGCAACCAATCAAGTGGGTGTTGGATAGAAGCTTCTACAAGAACAAATGATCCAATCAAGAACCCATAATGACAGGTTAAAATCAAAATTGAGGCACTATTTCTCTTAAAGAAGGGGTATTCTAAATAATATAGTTTTTTTGTTTTGAATCATAGTCCAAAAACCCAATGTTTACTGGTTCAGATATCATAGGAAATAAGTAAATAGAAGATGAATCTTCCCCTCATGATAAAAAATTCTTTTACAATCTTTAAATGTTCACTCTAAAAGAAACAAACTTTTTGTTGTGGTTAATGTTGAGGAAATGACTTACTAACTATACTAGTTATTTAGATAGTCTACATGTGAATTCTATCACTATCTTTAATTTTTATGCAAGAAAGGATGAAGGGGATATTTCTGTGAAGGGAACTGGGTTGGGAACCCAAAAAGTGTCTCTAACCAAAGGGAATAAAATAATAGTGGATGAAGAGGTCCTCCAACTAGACATCCATAGGATATCCAAAGTATATGAATTACAATCTCAGTCTATATAGGTTCTTTCAAGTCTAATAAAATTATAGATAGATCCTATAGATGACAAGTCACTATGTAGCCCCTCAAACATGAGCATTGGTGGAATTGAGAATATGGGTGTGACAGTTCCGTACCATTTGAATTTTCTAATTAAAAATGGTTATCTATCTTTTGGAAAGTCCTATGACAATGAGTGTAATACTGCAAAAGCCAAGAACTCTAGTAACATACCTCTAGAGTACCGGGAAGGTGAAATACACAACGAAGGACTCAGTAATGAAGTATTATATTAGTATTTATCAAAACCTAAATCCACATTCTCTTTAATGGGGCTGAATGTATTCAGTTTAAATGTTAATTTAACAGTATAGTTTTTATTTAATTAACACTAAATATAGATTTTGATCACTTTCAATGGTATATGTTTAGGATCTATCTTATAAAATCATGATCTCCTACATTCTGGAATCCTCCTCTAAATCGTCATCAGATTAAGAATATGAGCCCCCATAATGGTCCAAGAAATGGAAAAGAGGTAAACATTCATAAGGCATATGAAAATATCCTTGTAATTTTATAATTATAGTGGCCTACATAAGTTGACTTATAGAATTTGGACTATTTTCTATTGATGTGGGAATATGTTTCCTTGCTTGACCATTTTCTTTCGTTGTGTGTTTTCTTTTTATTACAAAATTTAGGGTGATTGTAAAACCCTAAGATTTTATGACAAATATTCTTTTTAATTTCTTTAGTGTCTTGTGTTGTACGCTACACGAAGATTAGCTTGCGTTATACGCAACACCGCGTTAGCTTGCAGTATACGCAACAATATTTTTGGCTCGTGTTACACACAATTTCACGTTAATTTTGTAGAAATTATTCTACGCAACATTATGTATATATTTTGTTTAATGTATAAATGAAATATGTTTTGATTATGTAATATGAAACACAAAAAGGAGCTTGCACTACACGCAGCTCTGACTTGGCTTGCATTGCACGCAATCGCGACCTTCCTTGATAGCGTGTGTAGTATGCAATACAATGTTTTACTAAAAAATGATATATTGTTATAATATTATTATGAAAATGCCATTATGAATATTATTATCTACATTTTTAATTTTTTAACATTATTATTCATCTTACACATTTTCTAGAACATGGTATGAGAAAAAAATAAATTTTTCGGGTAAAATAAGTATTTTTTTTAAAATATAGTTTTTATTCGTTTTGATGGCAAACCCATATTAAATATAGTTTAATACATGTTTATAAGTTAAACATAACAAAATAAAGTTTTATTTGGAATCAGGATATAAAAATTTACTTTGGATAAAATTTTCAAATTATTTCGACAACTTTCATATTTTAATGAATAGTAAAAACACGCTAAATCTAATATCTATACTAAACTAGGCTTCCTCCTTGCCTACGTGTCACCCCCCAGTTCTCCACATAGCCTCCAATTAATCGAACCTCCATTCCATTTCGTCCCTCCCGCGACTGAAATCGCATTCCTCCGAGTGATACCGCATACCCGCCCTCCTGTTTAGGGTTTCTCTTGTGCATCACCGCTCTGCAAAAATACCTCCGGTCTCCTCCCTCCACTTCCTGGAGACCCTCGAACACCTTCTAATACTCTGCCCGCGGAATCCATCCACGACCAAAACAACCCTACCTCGCATCTTGCTCTATCATTGTCTATGTTCCCTCTCATTTGAAGAATATTCGCATCCCCTCCATTGGTGATCAGGGATTCCATCCGTCTTCTGCAACTCCCCCTCTATCGATGTCTACATTCCCTCAAATTCAGATATCAGTCGTGTTCCATCCCTCAGCATTCAGTGAATCCATCTGCCTTCTGCAACCCTCCTCCACCTATGCCTGATTCGTCGTCGCCTGTTCCTCCTCGGTCACCCTCGGTCTCTACATATCCATCAGGTAGGGTTTCATTGATTTTATTAAAATTTGATGGCATTTCATTCCTCTATTCATCCACTTAGCTTCGTGCCTCTCTTTATCCTATTTTCCCTTGTGACAGAAGACCTCCATTTCAATCTTGTATTTCATTATCATCATCTACCAATCCTTCGACTACATGTATGTTATTATTGGCTATAGGTACGTTCCAATTCCCTCACGCCTCTCATCAAAGGCTCCAATGTTTAATTTTTCAATCTTTTTTGATGTCCCTAAACCCCAACATTCCTCCGAAGTAAACCACTATCCAGTATGAATCTTAGTTTGCAGTTATTTTGTTTAAGTGGTTCTAGATACATGCATTTATTTCATTTTTTTGAGAATTTATAGGATCTTAACCCGGTTTTTATTATTCTTTTCTTGCACCGTAAAGGATTTAACATTATTGCCTTAAGTTATTTCCCTGGTTTTTTATCATCCATTTTGTTGGTTGCGTCTACTGTTTTTGAATCTTATTCTTGGGAATATTTATGTTAATGTCATGTTCATTGAATGTGTTTTCATGTTTAAAAGTTAGGAGCTATGAGTCTAATGAAAATTTTTAGTGATATGCAGAGATCGATTCCAGATGAGGAAGCTTCTTTGACCTAGAAAACACATCCAACTATAGAATCAGTGTAGGTGCGCCAATGGCAAGGACTAGAAACATATCATCAATTTTTAATTGGATTAGTGTCTCAATGCAGGCTCACTTATATAAAAGTAATGGTATTGTTTTCTTTTTATGGATTCTTATGTGTGAATTTTTTTGATTTCCGGAGTTGGGTTCACATCAAAAATCATGTATTAATATATGAAGGTATCAGTTTAATAATCATGTTCTTATTGAGTTTTACATGACAGCACATGAATTTGTATTCAGTGGGATGTTTTGAGATGTTTTGGTTGTTTTTCTCTATGCAGTAATGTTCAATTTCTATTGTTTTTTTCAATAAGCATGGTTTTGATTTTTCATCTTCAATGTCAATGCCTTAGTTTCAACTTATATAAATCAAGATCTGTGAAGAAGGTTTTCTATCCTCATTTATTGAATTTTATTCATTATATTCATGATTAAATATTTACCGTTTTATTTTATTGTTTTCTAGTTGTATTCTCAGTGCATGTGAATAGAGAAACAAGAATTGGAAATGAAGTCTGGTAATTTGTCCTAAAATCGTGAATGTATCCTCCCTTCCATCCAACATATGAATTCTTGTGATTTGTTATCACAATTGACTCCACTTTATATTGTTTTTTATACAATAAAGAACTTCTTTAGATATCCTGCATGTCCAGATCTCCGCAACATGTGTGTTTTCCTAAAATTGTGGAATTAACCCCCCTTTAGTCCATTATTTTTTATTTTTATTTACACACTATATGAATGCAGGTAGTTTTTCCTAAAATTGTGGAGTTAACCTCCCTCCCATTCGTCCTACATATGAAAGCATGTATTTTTTTTCTCTATGGAATCCACCGTGTATTATTTTTTATGCAATAAAAACATATGAAACATATTATTATAATTCTTTCATCTTTGACTACCAAAACATTTCATCCAAGAATTTGAATAGGTTAAGAACATCAAAACATATATTAATATCAATGGCTTTGTTTCAACCTATTGAAATCAATATATATGAAAAAGGTGTTTTATCCTCATTTAATGGTTAAAAAATTCTAAATGAATAAGTATAAGTAGTTATATTTTATAGTTTTCTAATTTTTTTTCTTAGCAATGCATGTGAACACAGAAACTTGAATTTTAAATAAATGCATGTACATTTTCCTAAAATCGTGGAGTTAACCTCCCTTCCATCCAATATATGAGTTCATGTCATTTGTTTTCACTATTGAATCCACTATATATTTTTTTATCCACTAAAAACATATAAAACAGATGATTATAAAGCTTTCATCCTTGACTACAAAAATATTTCATCTAGGCCTATTAATACGTTCGGATCTTCAAATCATATATCAATGTCAATGCCTAAGTTTCAACCTATACAAATCAAGATCTGTGAAAAAGGTGTTCTATCTTCATTTCATGATTTTTTTTGCCTTTCATTCATTATTAAATATTAACAGTTTTATTTAATTACTTCCTAACTGATTCTTCAGTGTGAATGTGAATTTGTTTTCCTTATATTCAACTTCAGAATGTTGAATCATTTCGACTCAGTGAAAAGGCTGACTATATATTTGAAACATCGTCTACGGGGTCATCAAGTATTTAGGTATATATATATTTTCTCCCTTTTAATTGTTTTACAAGACATTATTTTCATCCTACATTGTAATTGCTCCTAGATCTGATGCTTCTTTCAACTATGTTCATTATGCAGAAAAACCTACTGACTGATTTTCTGAATGAAGATGATATTGAGCAATCACATCATATCCCACCTGAAAGTGTTGGTAGAACAATTCAGGAAAAAATTTGGGAATTCGAATGAAGGATAAATTGAAGGACAAAACAAAAAATAATGATTGATGTGTTCTACAGATATGAAAGGTAATACGATATTAGGTGATTGTATCCTATAATTTTTTTTCTGTCTTCTTACATATTTTATTCTTTCTATATTACATATCAACCGTTGGTTGACGTATTTCAGTGCTGGTAGGAGAAGGGGCGGGGCAGGGAGGTTGGGCCTGGTGGGGGCTTGTGGGAAAGGGGCTGGTCAGGTAGGAGTGCCCTGGTGGGGTTGCAGCTGGGAAGGAGGGAGGATGAGTTGGAAAGGGGATGTGCTGGGATGGGGTGGCAGTAGAGGCTGCTAAGGGGGGAGGGAGGGAAGGGGTCGGGCAGTGGGGAGGGGAGGGGAGGGGCTGGGAATAGGTGGGGGTGGTGACAGGCAGGATTGATGACAAGTTGGAAGGGGGGAAGGACCTGGTGGGGGTGGTTCTTGGCAGGGGGTAGGCCCTATGTAGTGTTTTTTATCATTAATAGTTAAAGATGTTCAGTTAGCCATTAATTTTAGGATAACGTAATTTTAACTTTTCTGTGTAGGTTTAACAAAAACATTAGGTGGGGGAGAATTTCATGGAGCTCCATGAAGGTATTCAAAGTACACACTTATGTAATGTTAATCATTAAATTTTTAGTGGCTCATCGGATGGTTTATATGGATTAAATTACACAACACATGAATGGGTAGTCTGTGCTGCACAACTTACTTCTATAGTTGTATTAAATTATTGTATATATTTACGATTCCTAATAAATACTTTAGATTATGTTTTTCATAGAAATACAAATGGGATAGATAGTTTGAATCCGTTTCTTTCAAAAAAGTATCTATACTTGATGAAGTGATATTCCATAGTGGAAAATAATTGCAGGTCCATGATGGAAGAGCTGGTGGGGGGAGGGGGAGATCTGGGCAGGGGGAGGGGGATTCTGTGGAAGGGACTAGGTAGGAGGGAGGAGGAGGTGAGTGGGTAAACTGTTGGGAAGGGATGAGAAGACATGCTGCTTATAGAGGAGGGGAGACAAGGAGGTGGGTAGGGGGAGTAGGTGGTTGGAGGACAAGGGGGGAAGGAAAGGTTGGGAGGAGATTATGGATTGTGGGGAGTGGAGTGGAGGATCTGGGCAGGTATTAGAGAAGATAAGGGTAGGGGACGGGAAGATGGTGGCAGGGGGGAAGGGCTTGGTGGGGGAAGAGGATGGCAAGGGGGTTATGGGGGAAGGGACTGGAAAGGGGGGTTTGCTGGGGGAAGGGGCTGGAAAGGGGAGGGGGGAAGTGCTGGGAAAAAGGGGCTGGCCAGGGGGGACTGGTGGGGGAGGATCTGGGCTGGTTGTAGAGGAGATGAGGGGAGGGGAGGGAAGATGAGGGCATGGGGGAAGGGCATGGATGAGGAAGGGGTTGGGCAGGGGGAACTGGTGGGGGAAGGTGCTGGGCAGGGGGAAGCTGGGTAGGGGGGTACTAGGACATTATGGTAATTGGGGGGGGTACATGCTGGGCAGGGTGGGGGCAGAAGGGACAGGGCAGATGGGAGGGGCTGGGCTTGGGAGTGTGTAATTGTATAGGCCGGACAGGGGAGAGAGTAAATGTATAGTAGCATGTGTGGATTATATATTTAAAGGTAATGTGCAAAATAGCAGGTGAGGATTATGGGGGAAGAGGTTGGCCAGGGGTTATGGGGGAAGGGGCTGGAAAGGGGGGGATTGCTGGGGGGAAGGGGTTGGAATGCGGGGGATTACTGGCGGAAGGGGCTGGAAAGGGAAGGGGGAAGTGCTAGGAAAATGGGGCTGGGCAGGGGGGACTGGTGGGGAAGGATCTTGGCTGGGTGCAGAGGAGATGTGTGGAGGGGAGGGGAAGATGAGGGCAGGGGGAAGGGACTGGTGGGGGAAGAGGTTGGCTAGGGGGGTTATGGGGTAAGGGGCTGGAAAGGGGGGGATTGGTGGGGAAAGGGGCTGGAAAGGGTGTGATTGCTGGGGGAAGGTGCTGTAACGGGGGGGAGTGCTGGGGGAAGGGGCTGGGCAGGGGGGACTGGTGGGGGAAGGTACTGGGTAGGGGGAAGCTGGGTTGGGTGGGTACCAGCACATGATGGAGATTGGGGGGTCATGATGGGCATGGTGGGGGTGGAAGGGAGTGGTTGGGCAGGGGAAGGAGTAATTGTACGAGCTGGGCAGGTGAGGGAGTAAATGTATGGTTGTAGATGTGGATTACACATTGACAGGTAATTCCCAAAATAGCAGTTGTGGATTGTGGGGGAAGAGGTTGGCAAGAGGGTTTATCAGGGAAGGGGCTGGAAAGGGGTGGATTGCTGGGGGAAGGGGTTGGAAATGGGGGGGGGTGCTGGGGGAAGTGGCTGGAAAGGGGGGAATGGTGGGGGAAGCTGGGTAGGGGGTACCAGGACATGATGGTATTTGGTGGGGGTTCATGCTGGGCAGGGTGGGGGCGAAAGGGTGGGGGCAGAAGGGAGGGGGTGGGCAGGGAAGGGAGTAAATGTACAGGCTGGGCAGGGGAGGGAGTAAATGTATGGCATTCGCTATAGATTATACTTTGACAGTTATTTCCCAAAATATCAGGTGTGGATTATATTTTTTATCCTGGAACAGTTTTCAGTTTTTCAAAAAATTCATGACTGTTTTCTAATAGTCTGCGCCGTCACCAATTTCTATTATTAACATCAATTTATAGTGACATTTCATTTTCATTTTATATTATTGTTTTCGTTGAATTTTTCTACATTTTTTTAATAGTTGAATATTATAAACAAATAAGCCATCTGATTATGAATTCATTTTTTGGACTTCACTGGATTAACCAGTTATTTTTCATAGTAGTGTGGCTCATTTACTCACATTAATTTATAATTAAAGGTTGGACAGATCAATATAACAGTCAACAAATATGACAAACTGCTACTCTACATCAATGATGCATGGTGGTACTGGGAGGATTTTGACTGCACATTTTGATGACATGAACTGTAATCTGATCTGCACACCAACAGTGGTTGAAAATTATGGTTCCTGTTTATGTTGTCAAATATGTATCTACTACTGAAACATTATTGATGTTTTCTTTTCTTATTTAAATTACATTCCCTAATCCTATGTCAAATGTTAAATTGTACTGATGTTATCTTATCATGATTTGGTTTCACTGTTGACCTATTTAAAGTATCTGCAAATTAGATTTTCATACTTTGATTCTATGAATAAATTTATATTTTGAATATATTATTTATTAATTTTCATTCTGTTTCACCGTTTGTTCCTTTAGTATTATACAGATGGCTGCTCAGTATCTAGATTTTGTTCCTCAATTTCTGTAAATTTTATTACTTATTCTGTATTGTCAGTTTCTTTTCAAATATATTCAATATTTATATAAATTATTATTTTTTATAAATATTAATCTATAGTTAATAATAAGATTTATTTTATAGTTCTGTGCATCTTACGGGCAGAGTACTAGTTTTAATTAAAAACAACTTTTTTCATCATAATAATTATGGTTGTTAAATTATAATACTGAATGTTATAAAAGTATTAATAGATTATTTTTACCATTTAATATAATGTATGTCATTATCATTGATTTTACATTGAATTCGTAGGTTAAATCAATTCTATCTTTTGCAATGTTTTAAACAAAAACATGTTTTCTTTCAACAATGTGATTTATTTTAATTTATTTTCTACAATTTCTATGTATTGAATTTGAAAAAATTGAATACATATTTGGAATCAGTGGGTACAATTTATGTTAATAGGTTACATTTTATTTGTTGGCATTATGAATAGTAACTATGGTAAAATTTTATTTTACATAGTTAAAGGTAAATCGGGTAATTAAGGGTAAATATAATATTATAAAATTACCCAAACAACATTCAAAACACTATTCGATGAATAAAAGTCGACCCATATCACCTAATGGTAGGAATATATTAATTTTATGGACTTTGGAGCATGAAAATGACAAAATTATTAATAAAACCAAATAAAGTGACAACATGTCACTCTCTTAAATCTTATAAGTGTATTAATTTTAATATTGTGATAAACTTTATAAAACGTAGAACATGAATAGTCTCTAGATATATAATAATATTATATACATCATGTGAATTTATTTAGAATTTTTAGGGATTACATAATTATCATTAATGATGATACAATAATAATGTTAAAATTATTTTATTAAGAGAAATATCAAAAAAATGGTTTTTAAAATATTAAAATAAATATTATATGAAATATTTAATGTTCTCCATGAATTTTATAGATGAATATGACATGTTAGGAATCTATTAAATATTTTTGATTGAATATATCTTCTCTGTAGATTTTATTTAAATTTAATTGAATAGTGTCAAAATAGACAATATTTTTATTTTAAAAAAATAACATATTATAAAATTGAATAAAAATAACAAAAAATATTTGAAAATTATCAATTGAAATTTATATTGTCTAAAATTTCGTAACATATCCAATTAAGGACAATTCACAACAAATATGTAATTATATATAACAATTTAAAAATTAGAGTATTATTACCACAAATAAAATTAAATAGATAAAATAAGGATAAATCAAGTTGAAAATTTTTAAAATATATTACCAACATGTATAAAACTTTTTGTTTGATGAGATTAAAACCCTACCTCATCTAATATTCTATTTGAGTCATTTTTATAGGTTTTTATGTGGGGTTTGAATTTATTATATATTAATATTTCTTATGTTTCCAAAGGTACCCCTCTCCTCCCTTATAAAAGGGAACCTCCTCCTCACACCATTTTGTGCCTTAAAGCATTGCCAATCCCTAAAAGGTTCTCTTCTCCACTTAATTTGAAACATACTATAGGTCTTATTCTTCTTCAAAGTCCATCTTTAGTTCCCTAAGTGGAGGTTTAGAAGAGGTGCGTTGAAGAAGAGGTAATATCCTTTACCGATTCTTTCAAATTCATTTATTCTTCTACTTCCTCGTATATTGTTGTTCCCAAATAAATTAATAAAATAATTATCACTCATATACTAATATGTTATTATAAATATCAAAAAGTCATATTTCACTTTCTATCCATTCTATAGAAAATGAAATCACCATGCGTGCGTACGTACGGAATATCGTCTCCACACCGTGGTGTAGTATATTTTCCACCACCTCCTTAATTGGATGGGTATAATGGTGTAAATAAAAACTATATATGATTATTATAACATCATACTTATTATGAGATATTATATCATCCACTCCAATTCCATTCAATAATTATGGTCACAATATCATGGCTCGTGCGTACGTACAGATTACCATCTCCACGGCACAATGACATTCATTCTCCATGTTAACCATTCAAGAATGATTATAAAGTATATATAATGAATAATAATGATATATATTACATAATAATGATTCTATTTATGTATATTTTATTTACTTAAATCTATTCGATTTATTAAGGATACGAAAATGGCGTTCAAGTGTACGTACGGATTACCATCTCCATGAACGGTGTATTTCATTCTATTTATCGATAAATTATATATATTTATATTTATATTCTGAATATATATTATATATAAATCATGTTTGAAATTTTTTATGTAATTAATCATTTTCTATGTAATCATATGAATAATTACAAGTCAAAACATGTGCGATAGATGAAATGATTTTACCCAAAATGATGCGTTAAGTTGGAATTGAAAAATGAACGGTTAATATAAATTCGTAATAGAATAATATATGATATCATAAATATTATTATGGTTATGTTACAAGTTAATAATATTTTTAAACCCACTATATAGGAGTGTTAGATTCATATGAAATAAATTAGACATAAGGTAAGGGATAATTATTCCAATCTCGTCCTTATCCGAGATTGTTTATTCGTAAGTATTTACTGGGGTTATATTTATCATCCACATCTATGTATTCTAAAAATATTTTCATAAAATGTTTACTATTCTTTTCATGTATGTTTAAATACCTTTTTACCCATTATTTACTTTTACCACATGGTATGGAAGGAATCTTTTGTTTGTTTACCATATGATGTACTTTTTGAAATTTGTGATAAAAGTACAAGGAGAATGTTTTATTAACTTATATGACATAAATGGATTTTTAAAGTTTCATAACACCTTATTTCCATGAATCTACTTTTACAATACTTCATGATTATTTTCAAAAAAAATCTTTTCTTTTTTCATGGAATTTTGAGAAAAAAATGATTTTGAAGAAGAAGGGATATTTTCCTCAAAAAGTAATTTCAAGTGTTTTATCAAGACTATTTTCCATATAAGATTACATTCTTTAATATGGTCATGTTTCAATTATAATTTCCCTATTATTTACTTGGTTTTATTTTGTTTATGATGAAATTGTATCCATTTTTTTATATGTATTATGTTATGATGGGATGATGTTTTTGAACCCCATTTTATTCATTGGGTTATGATGAATGATTAATTTGTGTCACCAGAAAGAATGATTTCATTATGAGATGGGTGGGACCTATATCTCCCACCAATTCATTGGGTAAAGATTTATATCTCATGTGATAGACATGGATGGAACAGAATGTAAATCTGGTTCAGTAATACAGGGAAGGAATGACAAGTAAACCCCATTCAGTAATGGACTTTGTCCACTATGATGGTCTTGGAAGAAATTCCTTGGATACTATGGAAATCATATCTTTTGCTTTATGGGTTTCCATAATTACATGTTTTATTCCGATGCTATTTTTTCATGATTAATGTATTTTATGATCTATGCCTTATGTACAGATTATATTTATGTCATGTTAATGGTTTTACGTACAAATGTTTATGGTTTAATTTATGTTCACTATGTTTACCCTTACTGAGCATTTGATATCACCCTTTCTATGTTATTTTCCCTCGGATATAAAGAATGGTTTTACGTAAGAAAACATAAGGGGAAGATCATTATGGGAGATGTTGAAGATCTTTCACCAGGATTAGAATACAATGTTCTGAGATTCCAAAGACACTAAACTAAAACGATCATTGGGCGTCTGTTTTTGGAATGTATTAAGTATTTCGCACAAGTAATGTAATGTCCATGTATGTTAAGCTTTTGGTGTCTACAGTGATGGTTTTGGGTTTCAAATCCATGGTTGAGCCATATTGGTAACATGAGGAACAAGATGTGATGCATTTGATTTAGTCAATGAGCAAAGCTAAAAACCTAAATCATAGGAACATATCCTCACATCATGGTTCTAAATTTTAGATTTATGAAAAAGTGTAATTTTTTGCATGTTTTCACATGAAAGGAAGTGAATTTGTGTCACCATGACTCGAGTAAAAATTTCATTATATCAATGGTTGTTGTATCAATGAAAGACCTTGTTTGGAAAACCCCAGATCTAATTTGTTGGATATCGTCAATTAGGTGTTTTTCAAATTGTAAATCCATCCCGTTAGGGAGGGGATACTTTTATATTATTTTCCCGATCAATGAACTGAAATGGAAAGACCGAGGATTCAAAATTGTCTCACTAAAACACATATCACACATCATATATGAATAGAGTTTCGATTATTGACCATTTAAAGTCAAAAACTATTTTTCTCATGTCTGTTTCAAGATATTTGGACTTAATTGGTTTTTTTGGAACCCTAACATCCTTTTTGATATTCTCTCTTCAATTGGGTTTCCTATTAAAATTGACAAGGAGATCGAGGGGTCTCTTTTTGGCTATGTGTTAAGAGTCATTATAGAGGTGGACCTTAGCATGACTGTTACTTCAAATAATGTTCATTCAACTAATTATTATGAGATGAATTTTATATTGTATATGAGAAGCTTCAAAAGTTCTATTTTTAGTGAAACATTATATATCATTCTATGGAATCTTATTTAAGGGCCATGATGTTTTTCATTCAGTCATAAAATGGTCATTATGTTTTTGTGTGTAGGAATAAGAATAGAAAAGTTATTGATATAATGGGTTTTATTTAAGATAAAATCACTATTTTGAAGGCATGTTGGGATAATAGAACTAGTTAAAGAGTATCCAAACAGATTAAATGGTATCCTTCTCCATGTGCTCTGGATTAGTATACATGTACAACTGAATTTAGAAATAAGGATCAATGGTAGAGTGGGGAACAAACCAGTATCATGGAGGGTCTCTCAATTAAGTAATTTCTGATCAAGATCACTTTAAGTGGGGGACGATGTATTTTTGGAAATTTCATGGGGACTCCTTCTCCTTCCAAAGATTATTCAGGTGTACATGATAATAAATCAGAGATTAATTTCTCACAGGATGAGAAGACAATCACTATTACAATGAAGAGGGTTAAATATGGTACTATTATTACTACTTGGAAGGAGTCTATATGTAATATAATGTCAACCCCTTTTGTTTCATTTCATGAGAAATATATCAGTGATTTTGTTGGATTGGAATTTAGTGGTGAACGCGTTGAGGAGAAAATTGATGACCCATCCATTGATGAAGTTGTTTTATAAGAGTTGGTCGATCATCAATTAATGCAGGAGTAGATGGTTTCATCAAGGTATTGGAAAGGTAAATAAATATTTAATGATGATAATTGAATGAAGTCTAAAAATATAAATGGGTTGGTTGTGTTGGAAAATTATTCTATAAATCCATCCCCTTCTACCCAATTATCTATGAATTTCTCAGAGCTTCGGATTTCACATTTGGATATTCATCCTTTACCATTGGATTACACAAAAGTGGAGGAGAGTAATTCTCCTCTCCCAAGAAATGGTTCTGACTCTTCTTTTCCAAATGCAATGAGATCACGCCTAATGAATGTGGTGATTTTGGAACATTTTGATCAAACAATACACAAAACTATAAAAGAATAATTTATTACTCATAATCATTTTGAAAATCATGATTCTCTTAATGAAGATCTAGAAGAACAAGATCAGGTTGGCCTTATAGTCCTAGAAGTACTCTCTAATAAAGAAAATCATCCAGATGAGGATTAGAACCTCATAATAAATTAAATATCCAATACATAGGAAGCATAAGAAGATTTTGTGAGATCTATCTTTGATAAATATTGATGGACTTTGGAAATATGTGAAAACATTGAGAAGGGGTTGTCATCTTAGAGGTTCAGTAGGTGGGTGTGGGGGAACAAATTGGAATTCTATGCATGATGAGGAATGTACAATTGGTGATGATACTAGGGGAAAACTCGGTCTATGAAAATTTTATTGATTAACTATTGTTATGTATGATCCCTTCTCTTGTTCATTATATTTTATTATTATTTAGTAAAAGGACATTGTCCCTAAATTTTCAAAAAAAATCTATATATTAAAATAATTATAAAATTATAATAAATGTATTAAATAATAAATATAAGTATTATAATTATAATTATATATATTAATATATTAATAAACTTATTTATAATTATATAAATATATATAATTATATATATATATATATAATTATATATATATATATAATTATATTAATATATATAATTATATATATATATATAATTATATGCATATATAATAATATAAATATATTTACAATTATATACCAATTCTCAAAAACATATTTTTTTATAATTATAATTATAAATAAATTTATATATATAATTATAATAAATAAATAAATAAATATATATAAATATATATATTTATATATTAACAAATATATTTGTAATTATATAGATGTAAATACTCTCATTTTCCAATTTATTGCTTTAGAATATTGTATGTATAATTTTCCGATTCAGGCGTTGAGACAATATGAGATTTTGAGGTTTGGTGTTCCCAAGATTAATTTCTGAAAAATATTAAATATATTTAAATCACTTTCATGTAGTTTTTATGAAAATGTTGAT
Source organism: Viscum album (assembly GCA_963277665.1). Lineage (NCBI taxonomy): Eukaryota > Viridiplantae > Streptophyta > Magnoliopsida > Santalales > Viscaceae > Viscum > Viscum album. The sequence goes on along the minus strand of OY728128.1, from coordinate 404,649,151 downwards.
TTACTCTTGAACTCATTTTTTATCATAAATACATGGTCACCATTTAGTTCATAGTGTTGGTTTTATCCTAGTCCTGACATATTATATGTTGACAGTGGTTGTGGATCCTAAGTAACATCATGGGTGAATAAATAAATAACATTAATTATATTTATTTAATTCATATTTTAACAATTTGACTCATAAGGGTCTCCTATTTACATGCCATTATGGCCAAAATGTAGGTTTAGACACATAACACTTCAATTAGAGAGGAGCTGTTGGGGATAATGTTGGAAGAGATCTCAGCAAACGAGACCAGATCAAGGATCGTTGTGCCATCAGAGTTCATGGACCTCACCGACAACAGCAACACAAAACTATTATCCATTAGTGATTGATCCAAAATCCATGTAGGATTATTTATTTGTGACTTTCATCCAGTTATTTATCTTGTGTCGAACATTAATCAATTTCAAGAACGAAAATTGATTCATGCATCAAAATATGATCTATTTATGGTACACTAAATTGTTTTTCGATTATTTCTACCTCTTTTATACTATAAATATAAAAAAATTGGTCGATTTAAAACAAAAAAGGGTGAGAATTATTTCTCACATCTTGTGGCTTATGGATTCCCTCCCCATATTTCTTCAAATTTTTATTTAGGAAATTTTCGCTGTATCGTCTGTGTATGATTACCAGGTATATGACCATTGCACGACCATTCTTCACAAAAAATATCTATATCATGGGTATGGTTTATGATCAAGAGTGAGGTCATGTTTCAAAGATGATGGAGGAAAATCATAGGTGGATTAGAATTGATTGGTGATTCCCATTCATCCTAGATTTATTGGTGTTGCTACAGAAGACGCGTATGGAAATTTTCCAAGCAGATTCAAAGCCCAAAATCGTGATCCCCATCATCAAAACTAGGAACAAACCTTATATCTATGATGTCTTGAAACGTAGGTGGTGGTGGAAATGTGTAGGATGATGTGGATGAGGAAACTAGTTGGATATAAAAATCATAAGTTAAAGGGTGTGTCATCTATAATTACACATTGAGAGGGACCCCCTGGATATGACATTAAGGATTCCACAGAGACTTAAATATCATAAACCTTGTGACACTATCATAGTCATTGATACTCAGGATATGTGGCTCACCATGTAACTTAGATGTTTCATGAGAACAGGAAGGCTGAAGTACATAGACACGACTCGAATACATGGACATGATCTAGTGTACACGGTCATGAGAAGATGACATGGGTAAGGTTCGTGGTTATCACCACACGATGTGTACTATTATAATAAGGGGTGTATATTGAGATTTATAAACCTTGTAAGGTAGAATAACATATAGATATTAGTGGTTATACATGCTTTGTAACTCTAGTACAAACCAGGCACCCCCTTCAAGGGTTTTTGTACCCCTTCATTTCTTCAGTTTTGAATATTATTAGTTGAGTGTGTTCCCTTGGTCTATCCCCCCATAGAGGGAAAAGTGTCGCATTACATCCACATATTTGTATTCTGATCCCCTATAGAGGATATGTCTCAGATATAATTTGTTATTTCCCTCCGTGAGACTAGAGTTTGGTCCTCTATCATTTTATTCCAAAGGTGGGATTTTTTGAATTTATGTACCCTAATTGAGTAGGGAATTAATACTCCATCTAGAAGGTTATTTCAGTTGGAATTTTGGTATCATTTTATTACGATCCCCTACATAGTGTATTGAGACATATTGGGATTGTGGAGTCACCTCGTGGTCCTGGGTGTAATTTCCTATTATAGTATCAGGTCTTTAGAGACCAGTAACCTTTCATTGGTTTGGTGAAATGATAATGGACTCTTGGATGAGTGTATTTGATAATGGAATTCCATGTGAAGTGGATTATTCTAGAATGACAGTAGATTTGTGAAGAATCATATGGATTGTAGTTTAGTGGTGACATCCTGGAGGTATGGCGCCCTTCCTCAGTATGTTTGGGTTCTTTATGGATTAATTTTTATATATTTTTTATGATTTAACTATTCTTGATGCTTCATGTATAGGTTTTTCATGTTTTACTTATTGGGTACTATTATACTCACCCTAGGATGGGCTCTTCCCTCAAACTTCATGTCTTATGCATATGAAAACCATTTGATTGTGTCCAAGGATGACAATGAGCTAGTGGGAAATAGATTGAGATCGATAGAATGAGGTGTTTTTTGAGTGGTTTAAACTAATAGTATCCCTCTCCCTTGTAGAAGGTTGGTCTCTCTGTAGTTTTTTTTGGGCTTGTATTTGTACTCTTTATCATTTTCAGTATTTTACAATTTTACTCTAATTTTGGGATTAGATAAGTATTAATTCATTTGTGTTAGTTGATTTTATTTTAACATTGTATGGGATTGGATATTCTTATGTGTTTACATGTACATCAGGATAAGCCTCCTATGTGTTTTATATTCCAACTCAACAGTGGTCACTAGCCCCTATCCTATTGGAGGTGAGCTCAAGATAGTCATAGTTTGGTTCCCATTGGGTCAGGTCATGAAATAGTTATATCAGAGCATACTCAATTCTACCTTAGTACTAGAGTTTGTGAGTTTGGAAAGGGGAAATAGTGTTAAGTGTTTTGATTTTTGCTTTCACAATATGGACTTTAGTGTTGGTGTGGTGGTCGATGTATCTATACACCAGGAATCTAATCACCCACCTTTCGACTCTGAACATGTATTCATTGGTTTCAGGGGAAAATTCGATCATGGAACATATATAAATGGTTTGGAGTTTACATTACCTTATTGAGTTATCTCACATGATATGCTCTTTTATCATGGAACGTCTACTTTATTTCAGGATTACTCATTGACACTAGCCAACAAAGATTCCAATACAATATTTCAAGGATTATTATCTCAGTGATGAGGCTTCATTACATAATCTTGTAATATAGATATTAACTATGTGCCTTTTAGTAAATATAGCACCACCTATTGAGCAGAAACTAGTGTTGGTATTTCCAATAGAGGATGCATGTAGGTTGAGTGTTTTGCATGATTTTTATAGTAAGATACCTCCCATGTTTTGGGGTGATCCAAACCACAAGGTGGTTAAGGAATGGCTAGAGGTAGTCACTCGAGTTTTCTTACTTATGAAGACACCTTTTGATCAATTGGTGATCATTGCAACAAATATTATTTAGGGACCTTCTTGGACATGGTGGAGTATAGTAACTTAGTCACATAATGAGACAACACTCTCATAGTTAGAATTTGAGCGTCTCTCTAGGGAGGAGTTTTATCTAGCCACGTTGTGATTAGTAGGCATCCAGGAGCATTTGCATCTTTAATAGGGAACTATGACTATGGTATATTTTTAGATAGGTTTAAAAATCTCTCTAGATACTTCATGGAGATGGTGTGAGATATATTATTTAGAGTATAGACCACTGAGTAGGGAATATTCTAGGATATCAAATATTTAGTGTAATCCCTCTACAATACCATCTATGTGGGAGTTCATAAGAGAGCCTTTGTGGTGGATTTCTTCATGGGGAGTAGGAGCTTACAGCAGGTGAAAGTATTGTACACCTATGAGATGATGTCTTAGTGGAAGGTATATGATGACAGTTGTAGGGATTCATGCCTTCTTTTTCTTCATGATATGATCCCAAAATAGAGGTTCATAGGTGAAAGTATCTCAGGATCACTCGACTCAGCCAAGGGAGAGGCGGTTTTTCTCCCACTATTGTCAGGGACATCGTCCATGGCATTATCTACCCCATAGTAATGTTGATCAGGAGATGGTTGTGGGACTGCCAAGGAAGAGATAGAGGAAGGACCATGGTGGTTTATATGGTGTAATATGTAGAATAGGGTCCAGTATATCCATTAGTAGTGGTTAGAGGGTTGAACTATTACCACCACAACCCCCATGTTGTCTACTCCAAGATCAGGGAGCTGGTGGTCAAGGATAAGGAAAGTTCCAAGATATAGATTCCTATGAACCTAAGGCTCCATGGAAGATTTGAGGTATGATCTATATGTTTTATTCCTATATTGTAGTATTGATAGACACAATTGTGAGTCATTCATTTCTTTACACTTATCTGGTTCTAGACCTAGAGATTCTTTTTTATCCATTATCGCAACCAATAAACTTTGAGACTCTGACATGTTGTTTCCTAGTGATTTCATACTTTAAATGATAGTTTGATCAGACACTTAGAGGTTATATCTATTTTTTGTAGCTCTTTGCCATAGCAATGAGGCCTTATGATGTCATCTTAGGTATGGATTGTCTATCCACAGTTCATACTTATATTGACTATTTTTTTGTGTGGGATGTGGTGTTATTATAGTGATATGGTGAGTTTTTCCTTTCTGGGTGAAAATGAAATCCATTTAAGAGAAGTACATGATCAATCATAGGAGAATGCAGTGGATTACTTACCAATTTTCTAGATTGAGTCTTGGAGAAGTGGATTTTATGGGATACCAATTCCGTATGGTGAAGGTGTAATTTGATGAAATCTTCCATGAGTACGTTCCAAGATTAACTCTCTCATGAGAGATTGAATTCATATTTTAAATACACCATGATACAACCTTGATATATGCATTGTCATATTTGAATGATTTCACAGATCTTCATTAGCTAATTTTTCAATTGGTGGAATTACAACATAAGGGATTATTGGGACCCAATGTCTCCCCTTCGGTAGACCTAGTGTAGTTCTCTAATAAAGAGGAAATGATCTTGAGGTATTTTGTAGATAACCTGTGCTTGAACTAGGCTATCATTTTGAATAAGTATCCTCCACCTACGATTGATTACCACTTTAACGATATTATAGTTTAACGATGATTCTAAAAGATTGACCTCTGATAAGTCTATCACCATATATGAGTAAGGTATGATGATATACCAATGATGACATTCATATGTCTCTACTATCACTATTAGTACATTGTTATTCTCTTAAGGATGGATAACACCCCAGTATTGTTCAAGGGACTCATGAGATGGATATTTTAGCCTATCATAGACTAGTTTCTGGGTGTCTTCATTGATGATATACTAGTGTACTCAGCATCCATGGGGGATCATGATGGAGACTTGAAGATGGTCAAGGGGAATCTCTGATAGAACACACTTTTTTGAAATATATAGTAGTGGATTTTTTGGATTTAGGAGGTCCACTTTCTGGGACACATCATCATAGATATAAGAGTGGTAGTGTTCCCAGTGAAGGTTGAGGCAGTTCCATCAGGGGATCCACCCAAGAGTGTTTTTAGGTGTATAATTTCCATGGGATATATGGGTATTATCATTGGATTATACCCTATTTCTCTATAGTTATATAGCACTTGATAACTTTTACCTAAAATGGAGATCCATTTTTATTTACAGAAAGGTGACTATAGTGTTTTTAGGAGTTGAGGTAGTGGTTGAAAAGCACTCCCATATTGATATGTCAAGAGGAGGGTGTCGAGAATGTAGTGTTCAATGATGAATCATTGACTAGGATTCATTGTGTTCTGATGTAGAGGTAGCTGGTGATTTCCTATGGTTCACGTCAGTTGAGACTACATGAGAATAACTACATGACCCATGATCTTTACATATCATCAGTAGTCTAAGAACTGAATATGTGGTAACATTACCTTGTGAATGATAGGTTTATTATAAGGCCCCAGCCTTAAACCATATTTAATCTTGAATTATTACAAGATTACACATTGAGGATCTTTTCAGGTTTAGAGTTTTAGAGAATTAGATCATAAAACATGCATTACATTCCACATATAAACAAAGTGGTTACATAAAGATAGTATTATTCATTACCATCAATGGAAACATATTTAAAATAAAACTTGGATTATTTCTTGACACTTCCTTGACACTATCATCATATCATGTACCTTTCCATTGACCTGGTAAAACATTTCAAAAACATGGTATGAGCATAAAAAGCTCAGTAAGGGTAATAAAAATATGGAAAGGAATCATGAGTTCATATATACATAAGAACGAAATCATACATTACCCATAAAATATGTGCACTTTAACATACCTAATAAAATCATGAATAAATCATAGAAATCATAAGACATAAATGTAACTTGAGGCATTCATAACATTCTTACGTAGGAAGTAACCCTCTTGGTTACTTTTGGAATACCCACCATAGTATATTCCATAAATCTCTTCGGAGAAACCTTAACGTTTCACTCCTTCGTGTTACCCAATGCATTGGAGAGCTATATCGGGCTCACCCTCCCTTAGTTTATCACGGAACCACTCGTCTTCATAATAATGCCCAAAAACATCAACATAATTATATCACATAAAACATACATAAATGAAACATAACATTCCAACCTTTCAATCACAAGATATCAATACAACACATTGATATAAAAACATTATCAAAACCATTTACAATACCAAAATAATAGAAATGTAAAACATGGTATTTATTTTTCTTTTAAAAACAAGGTATGGCTTGTAGAGGAAGCCGAAACTCAAATAATGGTCACAGCGGCGGAGAAGTCGTTGTCGCCGAATACCTATGAAAAAAACATTCCCATTTGTCATTTTGTAAAATGCTTCGTATAAAAAATATTCCTTTTGGATAAACGTAAAAGCCAAAGGGGTTTATACAACATATAAAATAATGTTGTGTATAAAATAAAATATGCCTCAATGAAAGGAGATTGAGACGATGTCCCATACCTCGGGTCCCACTTGACTAGATCGTTCTTTAATCTCCTGAATAATACAATTGAGTTAATTACTACTTGTTTAATAACCCTTTTCAAGTTAATTATTCCTTTTATATCACTTATTGCCATGTCATGAACACTATGTAATTATTTAAGTTAATAACAGTCGTTTTAACGATCATTGGTACTTGAGTCAAAAATAAGCCCTTTATAATTACAAGTTTTTCATGTATCCATTATATACAGAATGATATTTATAATGTATATATTATATATGTCATATATATACAATACATGCATGCATTTATAATATTACATAATCATTTATAGGTAAGAAATGAAATGCATCGTTCATGGAGACGGTAAGCCGTACGTACGTATGGACTCTACATTCAATTCTATTTTTTATTTTATAGAATGGAATCATAATGATATATGGGTATATTATAATTCCAGTATAATATCATATATAATATCATCATTTCATCCTTTATACGTCCCACAAATGGTATTTAACGAATCAAATCACCTTGAGGAGGCGGTAGTCTGCACATCCTTAAATGATGATATCGCGATTACCCATAATGGAAACCATAAAGGTATGCCCAAAATGAAAAATACAGAAGCTTAAGGAAAACATAAAAATATTATATATCATATATAAATATAGTTACATCTTAATGGACACCTTTTAAGGTGTTAAAGGAATGTTCAACAATCATCATTTCGGGAGGCATAAATTCACCATCCACGGAAACAGTATGTTCATTAACCATTAGATGTAGGTTTGTGTAAGTGTAGATTGAATCCTTCTTATAAAAACATCCTAGTATATTGAATATACTGGAGTTGTTACAATATAATTGAATAAAAAGAGTTTAGGAGGATTGAGAAACAAAATAAAACAAAAGGACTCAAGTGAAGACATTACCTTAAAATCGGGTAACTCCCATTGGTTGAGCTCAAAGGCTTCATTGGGAAGACTTCTGCCCAAAGTGAGGCTTAAAGGAGTAATAGAGGGAAGTATAGAGACAAAATGAGTAGGGTTTGGCCGAGCCAAATGCTTTGTAAGTGTGGGTAAGGAGGTAGAGTTGGGGGCCTTTTATAAGAGAAGAGGAAGGGCACTCTTGGAAAGTAAAGATAAGTTGCTTTATTTTAAAATGAGTTTCGGATTCAAAAGGTCCCACATTGATGTAATTATAGGGTAAGGTGATAAGGGTTCTAAATACACCCATAGAATTTGTTTTGGACATGTTTAGGTTTTAGATATTACATTATCTTTCCATTTTATTTAAATCGTCAAATAATGAGGTCATCGCTGCATCATTATTATGTCATATATAATTTAATTAATTTATTGTCTAAAAATTATAAAAAAAATACTATGATGTAATAAATATTATTATATTTTCAATGAATATTTATAATAAAAAATATGACTTTTATAACCCCATTTAAAAATTGTTTTAGTAAAACATCTCATGTTTGTGTCATTTTTACTTTAACATTAAATAAAAAGATATTGATGTCATTTCCAACCAAAGTGGCTCCATGGGGTCCCCAATTTGACTCGTGGTTTGTCTTGGTCTGCCATGACACATCCAATGATGGTAGGACATGTTTATAGGTCATTTAATTTTATTAAAACATTATTCTTACAATAAACTACACTAATTACCTCTAATCGCGATTAAACACATAAAAGTTACTTTTCACCAAAAAAATATTTTAATCTCATTAAACCACATTTTAATTCTTAATGACAACCATGTATGTCGTATTTTTGATATTAAAAACACAAAAGTGGCAATGTTTCATTTAAACGAAAAATCGGTTTCTTTAACTACCACTTAGTGGTTTCATTATTCATCAAAAATTGAAGTTTTTCAGAAAGATACAAAAACATCAAGCTATGATATATTTGATAATCTGAATTAAAATATGAAGTATATATTACAAAATTCAAATCATATAAGTTACATTAGTTAATTTAATAATTAATTCCTATTATCATGACAAATAGCGTGTTTTTATGAAATAATAAGTATCAAAAGATTGACACCAGTTTAAGTCCAATTTCAAAGTGAAATTAATTCCAATGACCACTATTGGATTAAATGGTAATAATATATTATAATTTCATTTTAAAACCAATGAAAAAGATAATATATTCATATAAATAAATTAGATTAAAAATCAGTTTTGATGTAAAATGCAGTATTTTTCACTATTCATAAAAAATTGAACATTGTCAGAAAAATACCAAAAATTCACACAAAGTAAATTTTGATGTCCCAATCATACAGAATAAGTTTATTTTGACAAAAATAGCTTATAAAATTTTCATAATATAGATTAAAAAATGGTTTTCCATCAAATGGCAGTAAACAAATCTTTTAAAAATATTAGTGTATTCCCTGCTTAAGATTGGATTTATTCTCATTTTAAGCCTCTAAAACACAATCTAATTCATTAATAGACATAGATAAAAAAAATATTAATCATTACTCACTTGGGATATTACATCCTTCCCCCCTTTAGAAAATTGCATCCCCACAATTTATTTACATATTGAATAAATGGGGGTACTTATCCCTCATTGCAATTTCAGATTCCCATGTTGCCTCTTCAATCATGTGGTTTTTCCACAAAACATTTACCTGATTAATCACCTTATTTCATAACACTTGCTTCCTGTGGGCAAGAATCCGGACTGGTTGTTCCTTATAAGATAGTTTCTCTTCCAGCTGAACTACCTCTGGACTCAAAACATGAGATGGATCTGGCATATACTTTCTCAGCATCGAAACATGAAAAACATTGTGTACCTGAGATAAACTCGGAGGTAAAGCCACACGGTAAGAAACTAATCCAACACTCTCTAGAATTTCATATGGTCCAATAAACCTTGGAATCATCTTTCCTTTCTTACCAAAACTCATCACACTTTTCCAAGGAGAAACCTTGAGAAAAACATGATCACCTACCTCGAAAGATAGATCCTTCCTCCTGTTATCTGCATAACTCTTCTGCCTACTCTGAGTTGTTCTCATGTGCTTCTGAATCAACTGAACTTTTTCTGCCATATCTTATACCAAATCTGGTCCCATTAATTTCCTTTCAGCCACTTCATCCCAGAAAGTTGTAGTTCAACACCGCTTCCCATATAACGCCTCAAATGGTGCCATCTGTATACTCGAATGAAAACTGTTATTATATGAAAATTCAGCCAAAAAAAGATGTTTGTCCCAACTTCCCTGATAATCCATCAAAAAAAGCTCGTAGCATATACTCCAATGTCTGAATTGTTCGTTCTGACTGCCTATCTGATTGAGGATGAAATGTTGTACTAAAATTTAATTCAGTACCCAACGACTTCTAAAGGCCTTTTCAAAAGTTAGAAGCAAACATGGGATCACGATCAAATACAATGGAGAGGGGAACTCCATGTAAACTGACTATATCTTTAAGATACAAACGAGAAAGTTGATCTAGAGAGAAAGTATCTCGAACAGGAAGGAAATGAGCAGATTTTGTCAAGCGATCAACAATAACCCAAATAGCATTATTACCTCAAGATGTCTTCGGTAATCTCTCAACAAAGTCCACGGATATATTCTCCCATTTCCACTATGGAACTGGTAGAGGCTGAAGTATCCCTTTTGGTAACTGCTGCTCTACTTTAACCTGCTGACATTTCAATCACTTCACAGTAAAATCAGCAATATCTCTTTTCATTCCATCCCACCAGTAATACTCCCGAAGATCTCTATATATCTTAGTACTTCCAGGATGAACTAAAAACGGAGAACTATGAGCTTCACATAACAACTCTCTCTTCAACTTTGAACCATAAGGCACACACAATATCTTCCCAAATCTAAAAACACAATCATTATCAATGTTGAATTCAGGAAACTTACCTAACTGAACCAGCTCTACCTTTTTCTGCAACTCACTGTCTTGCTTCTGTGCTTGCTTGATTCTATATGATAGAGATGATCTCACTGATACCTGAAACAAAACAGAAGAACTTCCTGCACCAACAACTTCTAAGCCAAAGTTGATTAAATCCTTAAACAAAGGATCACGTTCCAAACGCAACATTGCTAATGAAGCGTTACTTATTCGACTCAAAGCATCAGCCACGTTATTTTATTTTCCCGGATGGTAATGAATTGTACAATCATAAACCTTGATTAATTCCAGCCATCTCCTCTGTCTCATGTTTAACTCTTTCTGAGTGAATATATACTTTAAACTTTTGGGATCAGTATATATTTCACACTTTACTCCATACAAATGACGACTCCATATTTTTAAAGCAAAAACAACATCAACTAATTCCAAATCATGTGTAGGGTAATTTACCTCATGAGTTTTCAACTGACGTGAAGCATAAGAAATTACCTGATCATTCTGCATTAGGACGCAACCAAGTCCTTTCAATGAAGCATCACTGTATATAAAAAACTCACCATTCCTGGATGGTAGTTCCAAAACTGGAGCATTCGCCAATCTTTTTTTCAATTCATGAAAAGAATCATCACATTCTTTTGTCCAGATAAACTTAACACCCTTCCGAGTTAGCTTAGTCATTGGACTAGATAACCGTGAAAAATTTCTAACAAACCTTTGGTAATATCCTACAATACCAAGGAAGCTACGAATCTCGGTTATATTTGTGGGTCTTGGCCATTCTTCCACAACTTTTGTTTTTACAGGATCAACAGTTATTCTATATTTAGAAACAATATGACCAAGGAACGAAAATTGTTGCAACCAAAACTCACACTTGCTGAATTTTCCATACAGTTTCTTTTCTTTTAAGGTTTGAAAGATAACCCTTAAATGTCTTTCATGCTCTTCTTTACTTTTAGAAAAAACCAAAATATAATCAATGAAAACAACCAACATATTTCACCTGATTCAACTGAGCCATCACTACAGAAAACTGTTTAGTTTTGATTATGACCATCTCAGGATACAGATTTGAAAGGTCATTTCCCTCTGTATGCCTTCCCAGAAAAGTTGTTCTACTTCCTCTTTGAAAAACCATTCTTAACAAACATGTCTCAGAAGAAGCAACATGGTAATACTCAAATGATATATCATTACAAAAATATATTTTTGGATAATCATTTAATAGAATTCTAACTCCTAAAGTTGTCTACACCGACCTTTGATTCCAACTATAAGGCCCCAACCCTAAACCTTACTTAATCTTGAATTGTTACAAGATTACACATTGAGGATATTTTCGGGTTTAGAGTTTTATAGAATTAGATCATAAAACATGCATTACATTCCACATATGAACAAAGTGGTTAAATAAAGATAGTATTCTTCATTCCCATCAATGGAAACATATTTAAAATAAAACATGGATTATTTCTTGACACTTCCTTGACACTATCATCATATCATGTACCTTTCCCTTGACTTGGTAAAACATTTCAAAAACATGGGATGAGCATAAAAAGCTCAGTAAGGGATATAAAAATATGGAAAAGAATCATGATTTCATATATACATAAGAATGAAATCATACTTTACCCCTAAAACATGGGCACTTTAACATACCTCATAAAATCATGAATAAATCATAGAAATCATAAGACATGAAGGTAACTTGAGGCATTCATAACATTCTTACGTAGGGAGTAACCCTGTTGGTTACATTTGGAATACCCATCACAGTATATTCCATAAATCTCTTCGGAGAAACCTTAACATTTCACTCCTTCGCGTTACCTAATGCATTAGAGAGCTATATCGGGCTCACCCGCCCTTAGTTTATCATGGAACCACCCGTCTTCATAATAATTCCCAAGAACCTCAACATAATTGTATCACATAAAACATGCATAAAGGAAACATAACATTGCCACCTTTCAATCACAAGATATCAATACAACACATTGATATAAAAACATTATGAAAACCATTTCCAATACCAAAATAAATGAAAAGTAAAACATGGTTTTTATTTTTCTTTTAAACAGAAGGTATGGCTTGTAGAGGATGCTGAAACTCAAATAATGGTCACGGCGGTGGAGAATTCGTTGTCACCGCATACGTAAAACAAAAACATTCCCTTTTGTCGTTTTGTAAAACGATTCATATAAAAAAGATTCCTTTTGGATAAACGTAAACTTCAAAGGGGTTTATACAACGTGTAAAAGAAAGTTGTGTATAAAATAAAATATGCCTCAATGAAAGGAGATTGAGACGAAGTCCCATACCTCGGGTCCGATTTGACTCGATCGTTCTTTAATCTCCTGAATAATAATCTTGAGTTAATTTCTACATGTTTAAGAACCTTTTTCACGTTCATTATTCCTTTTATATCACTTATTTACATGTCATGAACACTATGTAATTATTTAAGTTAACAAAGCTCGTTTTAACGATCATTGGTACTTGAGTCAAAAATAAGCCCTTTATAATTACAAGTTGATCATGTATCCATTATATCCAGAATGCTATTTATGATATAGATATTATATATGTCATATATATCCAGTACATGCATGCATTTATAATATTACATAATCATTTAGAGGTAATAAATGAATTGCACCGTTCATGGAGACGGTAAGCCATACATACGCATGAACGCTACTTTCATTTCTATTTTGTATTTTATAGATTGGAATCATAATGATATAGAGGTATATTATAATTCCAGAATAATATCATATATAATATCATAGTTACATCCTTTATACGTCCCACATATGGTATTTAACAAATCAAATCACTTTGAGGGGGCGGTAGTTCACACTTCCTTAAATGAAGATATCGCGATTACCCATAATGGAAACTATAAAGGTATGCCCAAAATGAAAAATACAGAAGCATAAGGAAAAAATAAACATATTCTATATCATATATAAATATAGTGGCATCTTAATGGCCACCTTTGAAGGTTTTAAAGGAATGTTGAACAATCATTATTTCAGGAGGCATAAATTCACCATCCACGGAAACAGTATGTTCATTAACCATTAGATGTAGGTGTGTGTAAGTGTAGCATGAATCCTTATTATAAAAACATCCAAGTATATTGAATATACTGTAGTTGTTACAAAATAAATGAATAAAAAGAGTTTAGGAGGTTGGAGAAGCAAAATAAAACAAAAGGACTCAAGTGAAGACATTACCATAAAATCGGGTAACTCCATTTGTTTTGAGCTCAAAGGCTTCCTTGGGAAGACTTCTGCCCAAAGTGAGGCTTCAAGGAGTAAGAGAGGGAAGTGTAGAGACAAAATGAGCAGGGGGTGGAGAGCCAAAGGCTTTGGAATTGTGGGTAAGGAGGTAGAGGTGGGGGCCTTTTATAAGAGGAGAGGAGGGGCACTCTTGGAAAGTAAAGATAAGTTACTTTATTTTAAAAAAAGTATCGGATTCTAAAGGACCCACATTTATATAATTCTATGGTAAGGTTATAAGGGTTCGAAATCAACCCATCCAATAGGTTTTGGACATGTGTAGGTTTTAGATATTACATTATCTTTCCATTTTATTTAAATCGTCAAATAATGAGGTCATCGCTGCATCATTATTATGTCATAAATAATTTAATTAATTTGTTGTCTAAAAATTATAAAAAAAAACTATGATATAGGAAATCTTTTTCACTTTCCAATTAGTATTTTTAATAAAAAATATGACTTTTATAACCCCATGTAAAAATTGTTTTAGAAAAACATCTCTTGTTTGTGTCATTTTTAATTTAACATTAAATAAAAAGATATTTATGTCATTTTCCAAACAAAGTGGCTCCATGGGGACCCCAAGTTGACCCATGGATTATCATGGTCGGAAATGACACATCCAATGATGGTAGGACATGTTTCTAGGTCATTTCATTTTATTAAAACATTATTCTTACCATAAACTACACTAATCACCTCTAATCGCGATTAAACACATAAAAGTTACTATTCACGATAATATTATTTTAATCTCATTGAACCACATTTTAATTTTTAATGGAAACCATTTATGTTGAATTATTGAAATTAAAAACACAAAAGTGGAAAAGTTTCAATTAAACGAAAAATCAGTTTCTTTAACTACCACTTAGTGGTTTCACTATTCATCAAAAATTGAAGTTTTTCATAAAGATACCAATACATCACCCTAATCTATATTTGATATTCTGAATTCAAAAATAAAGTCAATTTTACAAAATTGAAATCATATATGTTACATTAATTAATTTAATAATTAATTCCTGTTGTCATGACAAATAGCGTGTTTTTATGAAACAATAAGTATCAAAAGATTGCCACTAGTTTAAGTCCAATTTAAAATTGAAATTAATTCCAATGACAACTATTGGAATAAATGGTAAAAATATATTATAATTTCACTTTAAAACCAATTCAAAAGATAATATAATCATATAAATAAATTAGATAAAAAAGCAGTTTTGATGTAAAATGCAGTATTTTTCACTATTCATAAAAAATGAACATTGTCAGAAAAATACAAACAATTCTCACAAAGTAAATTTTGATGTCCCAATCATAAATAATAAGTTTATTTTGACAAACATAGCTTATAAAATTTTCATAATATAGATTTAAAATTGGTTTTCCATCAAATGGCAGTAAAACAATCTTTTAAAAATATTAGTGTATTCCATGCTTAAGATTGTATTTATTCTCATTTTATGCCTCTAAAACACTATCTAATTCATTAATAGAAATAGATAAAAAATATCTATTATTAATTACTCACTTGCGATGTTACATTTATTTTCCACTATGACCACAATAGTATCAATTATTTCTTCTCTTATAAGGATGTTAACGTGATATAGTGCATATGTGTAGAGTTCCTCTAGAGTTTTGACGTCATGATTTTCTATATTCCTGGGAAGGGGAACATGATGGATGATTCTATCAATAGGATATCTGGTTCTCTGTTTTTTGATGAGGCATCAGAGCACTTAGCCTCCTTGAAATTTTCCTTAGTGGACAAGAATTATGGTTAATATCTTTAGGCATTGGTTGTTACACCCACTACTTTTATAGTGTATTAGGGAAGGTTAAAAGGGAGACACTGATTGTGAGACATTACATACTTATATATCTACAATACATACATTTGATGGATATTTTAAATTAGGGGATAATGTTATCATTTCCATAGGAATATTGATGGTAACATTGAAGTTATAGGGGAATTTAATACAGTAGTTTCACGAATTGTATTTAGTAGTACATCCACATATGTTAAAGATGAACTAGTACCTCAGAGATCGATTTTTTTAGCCATAAAATATGTGTTGTGTTGTATAGTTTCTCTCTCAATGCCTTAATTATGAAAAATTGAAGGCTATGCACTAGGTTCCAGTGGGTTTATATCCACCCCTTGAGGTTCTAGAGTGGAAGTGGGATGGGATACCAATAGAATTTGAGAAGGGGTGACCATGTTTTTACATGGTAAATGATGCTATTTGGGAGATCATATACCAAATCACTAAGTCATTATATTTCATAGTAATTTGATAGAAGAGCTTCATAGAGAGGATGGGAAAATTGTATATCCAAGAGATTGTTTGGTCCATGGAATTCCCTCAACGATCATTTCAAACTGTGATGCTTGCTCATGTCACGATTATGGAGATGATTTCAAGAGTCCTTTGGGACACAATTTCATTTGAGCAAGGAGATTCACCACTAGAATAATGGCCATAATGAGCAGATCATTCAGTTCATGGATTACATAATGCTGTCTTTCATTTTGGATTATGGATATAATTGGGAGAATCAACTATCCTTGGCGGTGTTTTCATACAACAATAACTACAATTCCAACATTGGTATGGCCCAACTCGTGGCGTTTTATGTGAGACCTTGAAGGTCACCATGTTGTTTGAATGATCCAATAAATTTGTAACTCATGGGCCCAGAGTTTGTGTAATCCACTATAGAGAAGGTGCCGATCACCAAAAAGTGGATCAGAAATACACAGAGCTTTTAAAAGTCAAATTTGGTCTAACAATGGGGGAAATTGGAATATGAATAGGGAGACCATGTGTTCCTAAGTTTTTAACCTCAATTTCGATTGTGGATATTTGGAAAGTATTTCATGTGATCGCGGAGATTTATCAGAACTTTCTAGATACTACATAGAGTTGGTGAGGTGATGTACCTATTTTCTCTACCATATCAGCTGGATTGGGTATGTGATGTCTTCCACATGTCATAGATAAATAGGTAAATGCATGACTCTTATCAACTGGGAAGATATAGACATCATGGATTGAGCTACCTTTGCTGAGTACTCAGTGGATATCGAGGAACAGAAGGAGTGGATCCTTCAGGTGTGATCGATTTTCCAAGTGTGTGTTTGATGGATTCATGATAATCTTCATGAGAGAACCTAAGAGTGGGATAACTAGATATGAGACCAATAACCCTTATTTTTTAGTAGGTTTTTCTCTTTTAGGATGAAAATAACTAAAGTGGGGAGAATATAATGACTATTATTTTTTCATGTATCTATTAAGAATATTAAATGGGGTATTTTTAGATGAAGACGCTGAGTAAATGTGAGATTCGAAGGCCTGGGGTGCCTGAAATTATTTTTTGAAATATATTAAATATATTAAAGTCATACATATCTATATTTTTTAAAACAATATGAATATATCCCGAATGGGGCCTAGATTATAAATCCAAGGGAACAATTTTGTTTAGAATGGTAGATTTACTCTTAGCGGGACATCATTTATGTCGGTGTCGGGTGTTGTCTTGAGTGCCTTCATGGGAGAATATTTAAACAAACTTAATTGTATTCGTATAATTATTAAATTAATAGTCTAAACCTATTGGTCTCCTTTTTATATTATGGCATAAAAAAAATTTAAGGGCTAGCTGCATAACCCTAAAATTTTATAGTGTCTATTGGGGAGAGTGTTTGGGGAGATCTTGTTGACTGACACCAGACTGAGGATCATTATGCTATGGAAGTTCATGTATCTCACCAATGATGGAAACACATAACCGTTATTCATTAGTGGTCAATCCAAACTCTATAAAGGATGTTTAATTTTTGATTTTTATCATGTTTTTCATCCTGTTTTTAATGTGAAGAAATTCCATGAACAAGTATTTATTCATTCAATAATGAGTGATTTCTTTATGGTTTATTATTTTTATCATTACATATTTTTCCCTATTCATTCATCCAAATCTATGATAATAGATAAAGGCTAAACAAACAATGTTCAAGGCATATTCATTACATCTTTTTATGTATGGACACCCCTCATTTCGTCATGCATTTATCATAACTATTTTCATTCTTCTATGGTTCAATCATTACCATGTAATTCAATATTCCATGACCATTAGTTAGTGAAAAGGATCAATATTGCGGGGAAATTTCACAACCGAGAGTGCGATTGTGGTTTGGAAATGATGGATGTCAATCAAATGTGGGTCATAATTGATTGTTAATTCTTGTTCATCCCAGATTTGATGGAGCATGCATGGAAAACATGTGAGAGCATCTCTTAAGTAGATTTGAAGTCTGAAATACCAATATATGGTGATGAGAGTTTTGAAAACCCCAAGATATACGATAACATTCAATGGATGTGGTGGAGGAAACATGTAGGATGATATAGGGGAAAATATGTGGGATCTATAAATCCTAAGTAACACGATGTCTAATATAGAATTACATGCCATATGGGATCCCCTAGCTGTAGTTCTAGGGTTTCTATGGAGATTTAAATATCACACACCATGTGACCCTGACATATTTTGGGTGAATCATTCTATTTTGATCATCATGTAACTTAGAGGATACATGGACTCAAGTAAGACAAAGTACATAGACATGGCTATAGTTTATGAACACAGGCCGGTGTACATGGTCATGAGAAGATGGAACAATAATGGTATTGGGTGATCTCTACATGGCATTAAATATTCCTATAGACATTGTATATGGAGATTTACTTGTTGTGTGAGGCATCATCAAACTGGTATATCATGGGTTGACTAAACATCATGTGTATCTCTATTACACAATTTGTACCACATTTGAGGGTTCTTGGAGCCCTTGGATTCATTAGTTCAGAACAGTATCGGTTGAGTGTGATCACTTGGTCCATCCCATTGATTTTATAGTGAGATGTTACATACACATATCTTTATTGTGATCCCCTATAGAAGATAAATCTTATATAGAGTTTTTTGTCCCTTCATGAGACTGGAGAGTGATCCTCTACCATTTTATACCCTTGGTGGGGTTTTTCGAATCAGTGTAACCTCATTGAGTAAGGAATTGATCATCCATCCATTAGAACTTTTTAGTAGGATTTGTGGTATCGTTGGAGTACGGTCTCCTACATAGAAGGTTGACCCAAATTGGGTTTGTGGCATCCATGAGTGATCATGGGTGTGATCCCCTATCAATGAATCATGTCATCAATGTCTAGTGAGCTTTATTAGGTGGTTCCCAATGGCCATGACCTCTTCGATGACTGTCTCCAATGACGGAATCTATTGTTTAGTGGATTCTCATAGAATTATCATTGCTTCGAGTAGAGTCCAATGACTGACATTTTGGTTGTGACCGCCTGAAGGCACAATGTACTTCCTAAGTATATCTTGGTTTTCTATTGATTGATTTATAAATCTTTTTTATGATAAATATGTTCTTGATTCTTTTTTTATTGTTTAAAGGGTGTCTAACTATTTATTGTTACACTCAACCAATTATGGGAACTTCCAACACATGTCATGCCTTATCTAGAGGATGACCCATTTGACAGTGTCATTGGAAGATAGAGAGCTAGTGTTTCATAGAATAAACATGAAAGAATAAGGTGTTTTCCAAGTGGTTTCATTTTATTTTAATCATTTCCATAGAGTAGGTTAAACTCTTTATAGTTTTTTGATAGAATTTTATTTGTACCCTTTATCACATTCTGTATTTTACTTTCATACTCAGATTGTTGGATCATATATGTATGCATGAATTGGATTTAGTTGTTTTACATTTTAGTAATGTATGGGATTAGAGATGTGTGTGTGTGTATCGGTACATTAGGATAAGGTGTACCATGTGTGTAATATGTCTAATTGGCATTGGTCACTAGCCCCTACCCTATTGAAGGTGATCATGGGGTAGTGTCCCTTTTCGTCCCGCTGGGATGAGTTGTGGAAATAAACATATTTAAATATTTAAATATATATACTTATGATAGTATATATAATTACATATATATATTTATTGTAGTATTCTTAATTATATATATATAATTATAATTACATTCAAATATTAACAAAAAAATTATTTATAATTATGTTTACCAATATATATCTATAATTATATTTTTTAATACATATTTAAAGTGCTTTTATTATATTTTATTAATATAAATAAATATTTTTTACAATTATATATACTTTTATTTATGTATAATTATATTTATAAAAGCAAATTTTCAATATTTAAAATTATATAAATATGTATTAATAATTCTGTACATTTATATTTATCTATAAATATGAAAAATAATTTTTTAAAATTTATTAATTTTATTATTAAAATTAGGTCATTGTAATTGCTAAAAAAGAACTTAAAAAAATTTCTATTTTTATGCATTAATCTAAGAACTGATAATGTTATATTCTACTAATGAATTCATAGTAATAATAGAGATCATTTTTATCAGATCATAGTATTTTGGTGTTGATAGAATCTCTCTTGATCAATATACATTAAAGGCTCAGATAAAACCCTTCTAGATATTTTAAACAAAACCCGAACTGATTTCTCCATCCTCATTTCATTCAAGCTCTCACAGAACATAGGATTTTCCATCACCCTCCATTGAACATCTCAGATGAATTGAATCTTTCAAAACAAAAGTTATGGGACTTATGATCTATATATCCCCTCTAAAATCTTTGTGTATTTTTTATTTTCCCAAATGGTTTTAACAACATATATGAGTGATTTTTCTACAACTGATAAAGTATTAATATGTTGACATAAGATATGTCATAGCTCCATTTACAACATATCTAACAAAATCAATCTATCATAATTCACATTGAGATACTCAACACGTCCACTATTTTTGAACTCCTACCTACACAACTACATGATGAGTACTTAGCATCTTTTTATCTTCTTGATATTATTCATAATTATCTAAAAATTAATGGTACTTGAAATCATTTAATGGTGTTTTATGTAGGCCCAATGGATGTTTTTGTTTAAAAAAATGACTGTTGATTTATAAAATAACTTAGCAATATGAAGAATAGTTTTTTTTAATTTTTATTTAATGAAGTAATTGATTGAATAGTGGATAGAAATAAATATAGGTACATTTTTTCATATATTCACACAATTGTTTTCTAAATATTCACAATGGTATGAGTGGTGTCTATATTTATAAACTCATAAATGTGTAGGGACATAGGGTGGTTAAGGAAATAAAATTATATTTCTTGAACTTGATTTATAAATGTTCTTATTTAAAATGGTATTCTCAAAATTTTATTTTAAAATATTGGAAGTTATTTAAAATAAAAATGCCTTGGTTGTCTTTTTTTACTTTAATTCCATGTTTTATATAATAATTCTTATTTTATGAAATCTTTTTTATGATTATAGTTATTGTTTTTATTGCTCTTGAGTTTAAATTTTTTTCTTTGATCTAATAAATATAATGATTTAATGTGGAATGTCCAACTTAAGGAATTGAAGTTATTGTAATGGGTTGTTGAAAGATCCAATTAATAAAATGTGTACTGTCTAGAATGCGAATGGAACAATAAAACAGTTGATCTAGACTTATTGGTCATTTTATTTAACTTCATTTGTTTCTAAAAATATTGGGTTCTCAAGACCATGATTTTAGGACCTATCAATGTATTCATCACCTGAAAAAAGATAAAATTCAGATCCTAAGTATATTATCCCTAAAACACCACCTGGAACCCCACATAACAAGTGAATAAATGAATAAAAACCAACTCCTCCCTCTTGAAGATTCTAATCACTCTCTTATTTTTCTAGATCTTGTATTTAAATTTAATCATATGATATATCTTGGAATTAATCCTATGTTAGATCATTGTTTTTTTAAAATATAAAAATTTAACTATATTAATTAAAACATTATACATATAACACATTTATTTTTTTAATGATGTACAAATCTATAAAACTATCCCAATCCAAATAATTTGAATCTTATTATATTATAACAACAGCTTTAGGTTGTGTAAATATATCTATACAAATGAACATTAATGGGTTCTGTGATCATAAATATTTAATATTTATTTATTTTATTTAATGATAATATCAATGAATCAAATAGGGTGAATATGAATTAAAAATGGATGGATGAAAATCATATGAGAAAAGAGTATGAGGATGGAGTGAAATATTTCATCTTGTTTTAAAAATATAATCCATATAACCAGTTAAAAATCCATTTTCTATGTTTAAACACTTTTTAGGGAATAGATATATTTGTTTTTAATAATATTTAATGATGTGAGGTTCAATGGGGTTCTTTATAAAATATAAAGAATATCATGTTATTTAATTATTTAATGTCACATGGTTTGAAATCACACGACCTTATTATTTTTTGATCTAATATATAATTCATATTTCTTTACATTATTGTTTCTCCCATGAATGTATTTCAAAAATTAATCATGAACTGTTTATTTTTCAAATATATATGTAGTAATTTTATTGACTTGGGGAAATTACTAATTATGTTAAAATAAATTACTATCATATTATGTGAATTAGATATGTTCTTCCCACTAATATTCATTAATATGATCGTTCACATAGTAATTGAATTTTTAATATGTGGACCTATACATTATAGGTCAATATAACCCATTGAATGGTATATTAAGATTTTTAAAATGTTAATTAAAAATCTATGTCAGTCATAATGTTGTATTGTGGAGTGATATTTTGTTGAGGAAGTAGTTGAATTCTATTTTAACTACCTATTCAATGTTGAAATAATTAGACCACTAGGATCTCATAACACCAGGTAGTATGTTAGCTAAATAATTTCAAGAATCTATGCTATAAAAATTACTATTATGGAGTGGGAGTAATCTTGTCTTTATGTTTTTCATAATAGTTTTGATGTTGCATCATATCTTGAAACCTGTAAATAAATTCCTGGGATTTTGAATTCATCAATATATGAAAATGGATATCAAATAAAAATAATACACATTTTATACGATGGATTGAAGACCATATTTTTTATGTATTCAACTAAAAATATAGATTCAAATATATAAGAACACCAATTTCTATAATGAGAACCAAGTGTCCATGTATTATCTTATAATGGTTATGTAATTAATGGTTAAATTTTCTATAAAAATGAACATGATGAATGAAATACCATTGAAAATAGTGTAATTACACTTCTGGATCAGGAAATACATGAATAAAGTACTAAGGAATGAAATCTAATATATGTAAAGTTTCATACGTTGAAATCATCAAAGAAATACGAGAGTTGAATTATACAACTTTCTAAGTGCATATTTCTCAATACAAGTAGGTTGATAACAGGAGTTCTATAAAAATAGATGAATTGGGATTCATGAATGTTTATTTAAATATATAAGGTTATATATATGAACTATTTATAATGATATCATAGGATATAAAATTATTTTATGCTTTATATCCAGCAAATCGAATTTGGTCAATTATTCAATTATTGACGAAACTCACTATAGATTCAGATGTCAAATCATTTAAGGATAAATATTTTATTAGTATGTCACAATAATTTATCATATTTCCTAATGTATTTTTGTTTCTATATTTATAAGCATAACACAATTATGGTATTTTGATACTTGATAGAGGGGTCCCTTAAGCCTTTAAAAAATAGAGTTTAATAATCTCGTTATTTTTTTGTAATATACATTTGATTACATTACATTTTTATCTATTGTATGCTCTATTTACATAATTTAATTTAATTTTCAACTAATTCTATATATAGTTACTTCTACTCATTCATATTCTCCTAATACAAAGGAATAATTGGTTTATCAATATGATGATGCTCCCAACAAAGAGGAACAAAAACCATCAGCACATGGCAGTGCTACCAATCCTGTGGAACAACATATGAATGATGTTGAATATAAGAAAATGTTATATAGTGAAAAACATATTTCTAAGAAAAATTAAGGGCATCAAGTATAATGATGTTATAAGCAATTATCATGTTGAGAAAAAAAGTTATCAAATTCAAGGTTGGATGGAATTCAAGAGGATAGGCTACTAACTCCAACAAGGCCATGTTCAGTAGTAAAATTGGGCATACCACTTGAATGTGTGTACCAATTGATGTATATTTGTGTCTTAATGTTGTACCCAGACTTATTGTAATATTTTGGGAAGGGAATATGGTAACATTATGATTTAATTACATTATTTTACAAAATTAATAATGAAATGTTAATTCACTCTTCATTATCAATTATAGAGTACATTTATAGTAGACGACTCTCGGATTAAAATATTATTAATTCTCTATAGAAATTATCATAGTGTATTTTGAACAATTCAAATGAAGTATCATCATAAAAGAGGACATAAATGTTTTCATAAATTTTTATGTGAAATTAAATGATATTGATATTGATACATTTCCTTAAATTATATTCTATTTGGTTAAAGTGATTTTGATTTGTATTTATCAACACCCACCCATTTCTTTGTTGAAAGGGGAATTATGTACAATATCCATGGAGATATCTTAAAAAACAAACATCTTCTAATAGGTCATGTGAGGTAGGGGATTCACATAACTCATGATCCAACTGTCGAGCATCTTGTTGCACTAGATGTTGTAGATATAAATATCGTCAGGCTTGCTATTGGAACATTCATAGATTGGTTATTTTATCTTGTAAAAAATATATCTATAAGGAGGTATTCCATTAGATTTTTTTTATGAAAAACCTTTAACAATTAATGAAAAAGAATTTTAACCAATTAATATTATTATAAACTGACAATGGTAAGTGGTGAAATGGAAGGTAAAATCAAAAAAATGTAAAGGATCAACATACAAATCAAAAATACAATCACAAAGTTCCATTATCCGCCCCATTAAACATTCCTCATTTACTAACATTAAATTTTTATGCCGATACAATGATAGCAAGTGGTGATATAACCATAATTTAATTTCATGAATGTATTTTTATTGATTAAATTACACACTGTCTTGATATTGATAATGTAAATGATATCCTAAATCATGAATGGATAAGATTCACGGTTGTAAATGTATATAAGAATTGAGTTATCATTATTGTTTATCAAATATTTGATTCTTTATGTAAATTATTACACAATAATATTCATAAATTTTCCAAGAATATATATCAATTCTATTTGAAGGTAAAACCCAGTGAATAGATATTTTGACTCAGTATTCCTCTCATCACTTCTACATAACAATTATTATTTAAACATAATCAATATAAAGAAATAGTGGAAAAATGGCTTCAATGATTGAATGAAAATTACATATGAAAGAATCCTACTAATACCCATGACGCAGGGGTAAAACTCTACATTTTAATCATATCAAATATATTTTCATTCCATTCACTAGTTACTCATTTTTTTAGGAATTATTGGTTACTCATTACAATCAATATGGATACTCCAAATATATATTATTTGGATTCAATGTATGAATACCCAAAAAACTGACAACATGTGATGATACTTATCAATTTTTAATAAACTCAAAGAATATTTTTCCAAATAAAATTCAAATTATTTATTTTTTATTATGTTTTAATGAATTTACATATTTTAATGGGGCAGTGTTTAAATATATTCAAAATTATGGCCCGAGGATAGTGCATGAGAACAAGGAACCTATATACTTCTATAAGTGGATGATTATTAGTGTATATATAATAGTATTTCAATATCAAAACACATATCAAAACAAATTAATTTTTATCAATGATTCTAATGTTTCCAAAAAAAATAAATGACAAAGATTTTGGTTATTATTTTTGTAGATTTCTAAATGATATTGTAGGTCATCAACAAAATAACATCATAGAAAAGGTATTTATGATGATAATTAAAATTTAATATCAAATATTTATTAAACCTTTGTTTATTTATATTTTTAAATTACTACATGGTCTCTCGATATCCCACATATTTAAAATAGTACATTGTTATGTTTAGAAATAAATAGTAAGCATACCTAATGTCAGAATGTATATATACATCATGAAGAGTTTACTTACATATACTTATTTAGTGAATTTCCATTTATTTTTTATTCCTTTTCTATTTAATTACATTAAAATTTTTATCTGATAATTTTTTTTAATTTTTATAGAGGTCATAAAGAAATTAATTTTTCAACCAGTATGATTCACCCATGTACTAGGATAATGCACTCAGTGAGGATGATTCAATCAAGCTGATGCACTTTTCATTTTATTCTACAATTCATTAAACATTATATGTTATCAAGAAACAATATTATTAGATAACCCGAACTATTGAATTCACATCAAAATAAAAAACATGATTTGATGTGTATGATTCAACCACGAATCATTCAATACAAGGTATTCCTAGTATAACTCAAATTTTATATTTTTTGTTTAAATTTGACATTTTATTTCTAAACCGAAAATAAATAATAAAAAGATATCAAACACATTCATATTTTTTTTCATACATTTGAAAAGATATTCATATAAAATTTGTGACATACATGATTTATTTGAACCTAAATCCAATACACAGTGTTCCGATAATGATAGGGCTAGTATCATGTTCATATATTCTCGTGCTCATGAGAGATTATAATTTTAGGTTGAAACTAATATCATGGTGATAGAGAAATGGGTTGAGAATTTATAAAAACATCATGAAAACGTGAATTCCTATTACCTGTTTAGTTGTTGTTTTTATCATTTAATATATCATTTCTAAGTTAATTTTTATATCTTTTTTCTCTAATACATATCTAGTTTTTTAATATATTTCTTTGTAATTCATACTTTTCGTTCAATTATCTACAAAAATTTAGAAAAGGGAGAATGTATTCCTTTTATATTGGATAATAAAGCCCATTCTATTGAAAAAATGATGTGAAATGTAAGTATGCATATACCAATTAATTTTTAAATATTTGAATGGAAAATTATTTCTTCCCCAAATATTTTTCATGAATATTTTCTTGAATGGTGTAGGAATCAGCCACACCTTAATCTGAAGCACATCAGTATGAAATACAGTGTTCTCGGTATGACTCAAATTTTATTCTTTTTTTATTATAATTTACATTTTTTTCAAAACACACATCACATACTCAAAATTAACCAAACAATATTCATATTTTTTTACTAAGTTATAATAGTTATTAATAAGTCATTTAGGATGCGTATAAATCAACTGAATCTCAATATGATACATGTTTTATGTATTATGACTCAATGTTTTTGTTTTCAATTTAAAATTTAAAATTTAGTTCAAAAAACAAGTAACATTCTTAAAATTGAGAAAAAAATATTAATATTGTTTTGATAATTAAGGTAAATGATGCATAAAACATTTTTTATTTGTAGAAATAAAACACACCACAATCTGATACATAGTGTTCCTGGTATGGCTAAAAGTTTATGTAATGATTTTAAAATTGAAATTTTAGTTCAAAATGTATTTCAATCACTAAAAACAAAAAAAAACACCCTTGTATTTTGTAGATAGTTTAGGAAAAAGATTCATAAGTCATTTTTGATGGGTTGCAATCAGTAACACATCAAACTGAAAAATGATGCAACTAGTATGAATCGAAGAGTATTTTTTTATTTAAATTAGAATTTTAGTAAAATATAAATGTGAAATTCTCAAATCAAAGTGAAATTTTAGGAATCAGACAAGCCTGAATTAGTAGTGCAGTGTGACCAGTATGATTTTAAGTATGTCTATTTATTTAAAAGTTGTATTCAAATTAAAAACACATATCACACACAAAAAATTAATAAAACACATTTGTACTATTTTGATTCTTTGGGAAAATGATTCAAAATTAAATTTTGATGTATAGGAATCTCACTCACCTAAATCCAATACATTATGTTCTTAGTATGACTGAAAGTGTCCGTTATCTTTTAAGAATTTTAATTCTAGTTCAAAACATGTTTCACTGACCGAAAACCAAGAAAACATGCTTTTGTTATCGTGATACTTTACTATAGTGACTCATAATAAATTTGTGACCTGTTGGATACAATATCACTAAAATCTCGAACATGATGTCACCTACAAGACACAAAGAAGTTTTTTATGTTTAAGTTGAATTTTTATTAAAAAGTAACTATTAAATACTAAAAACTAAGAAATAACATTCAGATTGTATTTATACTATATGAAAAATGTTCCTTATGTTATTTTTTGATTTTTAAGAATTATCTAAACATAAATCCAATGCATAGTGTGTACAATATGACTCCATGTGTTCCTTTTTATTTAAAATTTACATTTAAGTTCATAACACACATCACACACTTCAAATAGATTAAACACATTATTATTGTTTTTATAAATTATGAAAACAATTTTATGTCATTTTTTATTTGTAATAATCAACTTAACCTCAATGAAACACATTGTGTGATCGGTTTTAATCATAGTGTTTGTCATCTCATTAAAATTTTCAGTTTTTCTTCAAAACTATGTCACTAATTGAAAACATTGAAAAAATTAAAATATTGTCTTGGTACTATAGTAAAAAGTTTCATATGCCATTTTTGTTGTGTAGGAATCAATATCATGTCTAATTAACACATGATGTGACAAGTATGACTCAAAGTGCATGTATTCGGTTTAAAATTTTATTTCAGTGAAGAAGACATATGGCATACTCAAAGAAGAGAAAAAATACATATTTTCTAAAATCCTTAGGATATTGATACATATGACATTTTTAATGTGTAAGAATTAGCCAAACCTCAATCAGATGCATGGTCTAACCTATATGAATCCAAGTGTGTCATTTTATTAAATATTGATATTTTAGATCAAAAGACACTCCAAATACTCAAAATAGAGAGAAATTATTCTGATCATTCTTATAAACTAGGCTAATGATCTATAAATAATTTTTTATGTGTAGTGTTTATCCACACATCAATATGATACATTGTGTTTAGAGTACGACTAAAAGTGTCCTTTAACAGTTTAAAATCAAAATTTTAGTTCAAAATGTGTGGAACTCATTGAAAACAGATCATATACACTACAATTGCATTGATACATTAGGAAATTTATTCATAATTCATTTTTTATGTGTATAAATTAGTTTCCCATCATAATAACAAATTATGTTACCGATATGACTCAAAGTGTGTGTTTTCAGTTTAACTTGATTTTTTTTGTAAAATAGACACCTGATATACTGAAACATGAGAAATAAAATTCACAATTATTAGATACATTAAGAGAACGATCCATAAGTCATTTGTGAAATGTATGAAATATCTTCACCAAAATACAATATATATTATAACCATTATTACTCAAATTGTGACTTTTTATTTAAAATTGAAATTTTATTTCAAAAGATACATGAAATACTCAAAACCAAAAAAATAGGAATGTTTTGATACATTGGGAAAATTGTCCAGATGTCTTTTTTGACATGTTGGAATTAGTCTCATCTCAATCTAATTTATGGTGTTCATGATATCACTCATGTGTCTATTATCAATTTATAAATAACAATATAGTTCAAAATGTGAATCCCTCATTGAAAATATTGAAAACAAGCTTTGAATGTCTTGATACATTATAAAAATGATTCATAATTCATTTTTGACATGTAGGAATTGGCCTCATTTAAAACTTACATATTATGTGACTGTTAAGAAACAATGTTTGTGTTTATATTTTAAATTGAATTTTTTGAAAAAATGACATGTGACATACTCAAAACCAAGGAAAATCTATTTGGATACATATGATACCTTTGTACAATGATCCTGAATTCATTTTTATATGTAGGAATTACATACACCTTAACCTGAAAAATTTTGTGACTAGTATGACTCCATGTGTGTACTTTTTTTTTAAATTGAATTGTTATTAATGCATTATTACATATTTTTGTTTCATTTAAATATTTTTGGTATTTCAATAATAAGAATTAATTTATTATACGGGTAGTATATTTTTCTTGATTTGGGGTGTTTTGTTTTGAAAATGATACCATGATTTAGTTTCTTTGAGAGCGGTAACATTACAAAGAAAATGGGACATTGATTCTTTTGAAAGTTTGTTATTTTACATTCTAATGTAAATGTAGAAAACAATTCTAAAAATTAATAAAGTATAAAATATTTTTCTTATAACTCTGGTGTAATTTTATTTTCAATTAAATTATGAATTTTCCATGTACAAGTGTATTTCCAACTATAGTGTTTCGTAATTTCAATAGCACACTACAGTCATCAGAACTATAACAGTTATAAAAGAAGAGATGTTAGAGGACACCCTTTATCATTTTTAAAATAGCATTAATAAAATTGGATCACTTTTAACAGTGCCTAGATCAACAATTATTTTTTAGCACTGATAAAGGATTTTTATAGTACATTTTAAATCATGTTATTTAGTGGTTAAATATGTATTAAAATTATTTAAATCCTAAAAATAAACATATAAAAATGAAATAGTTTATGAAGCATATAAAGAACCCAAAAATTATCTACAGTGACATTTTAAACAACGGCCACAATACCCATCCAAAATTTGTAATTTACCACCTCGAGATACCTATAAAGATTAATATGTGAAGCAACATTAAAGGAGATACAGAAACAAAAATTATATCAGGAGAATATAATTCAATTTAATATTTATGTAGGACTACTCATGATGCAATACATCTCCCAATATGCTCAAAGATAATAGAATTCAATAATAGTAAAATAACAATTCACTAAAGAAGTTGAGTACACTGATAGAATCTATAATTCCCACAATTAAATTTATGAAAATAATCCTATCATTCATAATACTTTCTAAATATATTCTAATCTAGGATTACTCGAAAAACATCCAATCTAACGCAAATCAGAAATAAAATGCAGAACATAGTAACACTCCTTCCATGAATAAGAGTGTCGAGAGTTGTTTATTGTTAAAAATGAAGTGTTTGGATGAGGGGATGAAATTTGAGGTTGTTGATATCTACAGATACTATTGATCTAGGTGATTAATAATGTTTTCAAACTTTTGTTATCTTTTCCACTGAAAAAATAACCTTCTTAATTTAATTTATGACAAAACCAATTCCATTCTATTCAAACAAAGTAAAAGATGTAGATGGAGAAGTGATCCACTATAGCTCAAATAAAATTGAAAATTTATCCAAACAACTAAAAACATTCATTCTATTTCAAAAAAGAATCAATAACATCCTAGAAATAAGATTTGAGAATGGATTCCTTCCCTCTATTATTAGATGAAAACTTTAAACCCAGCAGAATAGCATGATACTCAGCATCCAAATGGATTCAATTAGAAAAAAATGGTTTGTAGAGGGTTTTAGTAACCAAGACATGATGGTATTGTAAAACTAGACCAATATCCACATAATTGTTTCTTTACAGCAATGAATTAACATTAAAATCAAGAAAATCATGTATATGGGGTGAATAGGGGGAGGTAAATACCTATCCTGATATCTTTATCACTATTAGGACCATAAACATGTTTTTATTTCCATGTTAATAGACATTAAGATGCATGTGAAACTTAAAAGTAGTTTGGTCAACAATATTTTTGAAAAGGATCCCATATCAAAAAAAATCATCCATGAAACAGTGCATAGATCACAAACCATATAATAGGGATTGAGGATACCCACTAGAATAGATTAGATAGTAAATAAAAAGAAGAATCAACGACCACCTTGGACATATCCTATCAAAAATTCTAATTAAACAACCCTATATTAATGAAAATTTAAAATCATTTGTTAAGGGGGTTCTATTTTGTATGAGAAAAGGAAGGAAAAAGGTTCTCTCATAGAAAGTATATTGAATATAAACTCTCTTGTGGGGAGGATCCCAAAACAATACACCATAAAAAAACTAATTTTTGGAGGGACTGAAAATCCTAAAGGATCAACTACTATTGAGGATCCAGAGAGGTAGGGTAGTTTAGAGTGATCCTATAGCCTGATTTGAACAATAAGAACAAAATATATCCTTAATCCAAAAAAATGGTCTGATCCATCTCCTACCATAAAAGGACTCATGAGAATAATATCACAGTCTCTATCATTAAACCAAGAAGAAACCTTATCTAAACACCATCCATCCCAATTATCGTTAAAAATATCTCTAACATTTGAATTATCCAATCCATGAATAGTTTTAGATATCTCCCTTAATCTGTAGTGATAAAAAATCCATGGGTCACTCAAAATATTAACCCTATATCCATCATCAATTCTATAATAGATACCCTTACTCTAAATCCAATGTGAGCCTCATAAACTTCTCAAAAATCACTAGGCCTTGGTCCCAAGTAATAATTCAAAATACTACAATAATGATAATACATAGTACAAATAATCTAGTAATGGAAGAAAATATGGGTTTTTAAAAGGACCCAACCCTAATTAGAAAGAAAATCATCATTAAATTATCTCAATTTCATAAATTCCAAAACCGCACAAGTATTTAGTAAACAAAACTTATCAGGTGTCGCCTAGTGGAATTTCCTCTTTCCTAGAAAGACGAACACCTATAATAATAGAGATCTATAATTATATATGTTAATAAATTGTATTTATGTTGTTTCATATATCAAAAATAAATTATTATAGAATGATGTTCCTCATATGTGGATCAAAAAATAATTGGTTTTCATCTGAAAAAAATTGGAGGCAAGGGGGGTTGTGTTGATAATCTTTATCACAATGAATTATTTTAATATTTTCTAGACCTATGATAAAATAGATAAAGCTTTTTACAAAAGGATAAATAGGTAATGGGAATGAGGATCTCCTTCATGAATCTTTTATGAAGCAATAAATATTTGGGGAAGATTTCCATTAACGAAAATTTTTGAATGAAACCAAGGAAATACATTGTAAAATGAGTGCACCCATTAGTTACAAAATATCATCTTGTGAAGTAAAAAATGAAAAATGGATTATTTGACTCTATCGTATGCTTTATTCTTGTACCATTTTGAGTCCATCACACAACTTTTAGAGATAGATGGGTTTAATTTAGAGGAAAATGTCATGGGAAACTATGGTATTACCCAATATAAGATATATGGGAATAAATGAACATTGATTTTCATAAATAATGTATGGAAAAAACTTCTAAGCTAGTTGACCATAAATTTAAATAAAATCATATCAGTTAAATTGAATAGAATAATAGTAATGAATTTTGAAACATTGGAAAGATATTTCACTTGGAGAATTAGGTTGGTCACTGTTTCATTAAATGAATCGAAGAAATACTTTTCTTTCAATATTTATTTCATGATTTTTTGTGATATCTATCCTCATAATATGACAAAATTCTTGACGAAAAGGGAATGAAGTCCAACTAGGCTATGGGCCATAGTGGCATGTATTTTAGAAATAGATGAGGTAACCTCATAATCAATTATGTACATTGTCTGATATATACTCATAGAAAATGTAACAAATTGACAGATATAGGTGGACTACTTAGTTGGAATAAAAGATCCCCAATAATAGTGACAAACACGAAAGAATCAGAAAATAATATCTAGTATTTCACATTCTAAGCTAGTGATTCAACCTTAAAGACTTTAAAATTTTGAAATAATGTTCTTCATTGATCTTTCTTAATCCATTTTATAGAAATATAAATTATTATGGTCTCTTTCATTAATATATGATTTCCTCACCTATGTGAACCAGAAACTCAATTTATTTCTAAGTTTTTTTCCTAACTCATTTTCAAGAGACATAATTAGTGATATCATAAAAATTAAGGTAAGGATAAAATGAAAAACATTTAGACTCTTATAAATATTTTTAATATCGAAAATATAATTATGAGAATTAGATATTTTTTATTTCTTAAGACGAATATCCACCTTACTAATTTTAGAAAATTAATTATCATTAAAATAATTCCATGATGACATGGTCATTCATTCATAGTATTCCTCCATCAACATGATTTCAATCCTAAAAAAGCATTAATTTTGAATATATGTCCCACATCAGTTCGTGATGAGAAAAATAGGTACTTTTTCTAATGAAATATGAGAATTATGAGAGACTTAAACAGTAGGAAAACATCAACCCATTAATAATACCCAATAAATATATCATGTCCCTTAGATATCCAAGTACTGTTCAACCTTCCATGAAACAAATTGAATAGATTTCCTTCTAATAAAAAATTAGACATCCCCATAACCGTTTAAAATTCCTGGAACTCTAACATAATAGATGGAGGCCTAAGATCACTCCTTCGTTTTCACTCTTGAAAAGGATTTCTTTAATACCCCCCCCCCAATAATAAATGGCATATATGTCATTTCTCACACAACCCAGAAATTCCCAAATTGGTCCATCCTTAGAATCCCATGAATAACTATTATGAAATTCTCTCAAACTAAATATAAGTAGTAATATGATTTTGAGAGTAATTAGTGATTTAAAAAAACATCTCATTTTTCGAATGAAATCAAAAGACACATGCACAACTTTGTCTCCCAACTGAAAAAAATGTTAAAGAGATAACATAGACTACATGCCAACCATTTCCAATATATCCAACATTATTTAAGACTAGAAAACCACATCCATGCAGTATTTTGGGCTCACAAAAAATAGGGAACTACTTTTACATGGATTGGAGAGGCCAAAATAGTAACAACACAACAGATTTATTACTTCATCTAGGTTGAAACTTCATGATAAATTTTAAGTGGAAGAGCTAAAAAATATTTAAAGATTGTAATTTGAATACCCATATGAAAATAAGACCACTGATCTGATGAAGCCACTAATCTAACAATGAAGATAAATAATTGATGAATCTAAAAGAAATCAACATGATGAAAAAGGTCCCAATATGATGATGATGAACTAAACCTGATGAAGATCCTAATCTGACTATGATCAGTGGAAATAGATTTTTCAAAATAGATAAACCTATCAAATGAAGATCTCAAACCAAAAAGTACCCAATACCAATAAAATTGTATGAATATCCCCATTAGTTGAAGAACATGAGAAAATGATATAGAAGAAAATATATTATCAAAACATGCAAAATATTCAAATACAAATATTATCGGACAGAGAAAATTTGAAACCAATGAATCCATTAACCTGACAATGTTGAAGAAGAAAATGTACTGATGAAGATGATCTACACCCATATAATTAGATCTAATGAACCCAAAGAAACATATTTACTGTCAATAAACCATGGTGATGATCCAAAATAACAAATATTTTATTACAAAATATAAAGATGAATAAATTGATGAAAAAATAGAATCCATATAGAAGGATACTAAAATAAATAACCAAGAAAAGGATCACCAAGAGGTTGATGAATCCAGGAAAACCCTTGGAAGAGGAATCTCATTATGGAGGAAAAAACTCTCATGGATTTTTCATTTTAAAAATAAATATTAATAAATGTAATAGTTTTGGAATCAATTTTTTTAAAAGTGATACTAATACATAATATTATATATATATTATCATTTTTTCTAAAAGGATGATTAATTTTCAAATACAGATCTTTTTTTGTTAATCATTTTAGGTGAGGGATTTGTTGGGTGATAGGAATCATCATGGGTAGAATCATCCATGTGAGAAATAAGGAAAATTAAGGCATGATATAATTATGGTGAGGAGAATGATTAGAGATGTTGAGATTGAAGGAAATATGAAAAATATTATATATATATATATATACACAAATTATTGATATTGATATGTGTGAAGTTGATTAAAATTTCACTTCCCATCATCCTCCTAACCATAATCATTTCACTACTACAATAAGGGAAAATTAAATGATAGAAATAACAAGTGTCAGTGATAAAACTGTTGAAAATATAATTTCTCAAAAAAGAGTGAAACCATTGTGAGCTCTTTATTTTAGCATTGATAAAGGAGACCCTTATCAGTTCTTTATTTGGAATTGATAAAGGTTAATTATTAGTACTTTTTTCATTTACGATAAAATACATAACAGATGTTGCAAAGCTAAAATTTTTTTGCATTCATAATAGAAATGTAGAGATTATGAATAATATAATAAACATAAATATTAATATTATACACAATTGGAATACAAATATTAAATTAAACCATCATTAAAATAAAAAATTTACATTTAAAAGCATTCATACAAAATATTTTCATTGATGTGATATTTACAATTAGATAACAAAAATTACAACCCAATATAAAAAAACAAAACTCTTATAGCATGCTTTTTCCAATGATAAAACATTATAGAAAAGTTTGTACCTATAATAAATCCATTTTTTATTTCAGTATAAGTACATAAAAAATAAAATAAAATAGTAATTTTAATGTTATATAATCCAAATATGATAATTTTAAATGATAATTACTAAATGTATTATTGATATTATCAGTTATACTGTAATTATAAAATTAATTATTTTCATTTTCATTTATATTATTAATTATTAATTACAATATTAATTAATAATTATATTTCCAATTATTAATTAAACTGTTAATTATTATTATATATTAATTATATTATTAATTATTTAATATATTATTGATATTATGAGTTACTAAATATCTTAATTAATTAATTTTTTATTAATAATTATATCATTAATACCAAATTATTTAATAACATTATTAATTAATAATTATATTGTTAATTGTTCTATTATTTTAAATCATATTAATTAGTTACTTTTTTTCAGTTGATAATAATTAATTACATTAATTATGTTATTAGTTATTACAACTTGTACCCAAAACATGAACATGGTTCACACTTTCTGATGGGGGTCTCTATTCATACGAAATGATACTCATTTATTCAAATATGGATCATTTTCTTAATACTATAAAAAACCAATCTTATTTGATTAGTTTTGATAATTTTAAGAGCATTTTAAACTAAAGAACACTTTTATATTGAAAACATTCACTTTGAGTCAAACAGGAAACAACATTTGTCAAAGCCCTATATGGTAAATTCCTATATGACACAAATGAATTATATATCTATTTCCAAAAGATTCAAAATAACCAGTGCTTTTTTTCCTATTTATGGATATTTTACATGTTTTCTTGACTAAAATTGCACTTTAATATTGAAAACACACACTCTTAGTCATATATGGAACATAATTTATTAGATTGATTTTAGTTGATTCCTACATGTCATAATAGAATTATAGATAATTTCTATAATACATAAACACATTCTATGAATTTTTAATCAATTTTGTCTTCTTGTGGTGTTTTTTAGATCAAAATAACACTTTTAATGTGAAAAAGACACACTTTGAGTCATACCGACCACATTGCATGTTAGAACTACATGCATTCGATTCCTCTTTGTCAAAAATAAAATATTGATGGGTTTTCTATGGTGTTAATAAAATTCAAGATATTTCTGTTAGTTTTTAGAATATGAGTCATGTTTTAGACTAAAATGGCACTTTTTAGGTGAAAATAAGCACTTTGAGTCCTACTATACGCATCATGTGCTAGATTGACATGTGGTCGATTACAACATGTCAAAAATGAATTATGGATTTCTTTCCAAAATTATCAAGATATAATTATCTCATTTTGTAGGTTTGGGATATGATAACCATGTTTTAGATTAAAATAACACTTATATATTGAAAATAGTCACAATGTGTCTCACACACCACACCGTACATCATATAGATATGTGATCAATTTCAATAAATCACAAATAAAACATGGATAGTTTTACATCCACATAGTTTTTCATATTTTCATAGACACTATTTTTCATTGTAAGGCATTGAAATATATCAAAGAATATTATTGGAGTTAGGCTATAATATAGTACATGATTCTAAGGCCCTATGAGCCCAAAATTACTTTTATAAAAATATTAAATATATTTTATATCATGTGTAGACATGTTTTTAATAAAAATTTTGTATCTCTTAAATAAAGACTCATTTTTAAAATATGAGACCATAATTGAATTTGAATAGTGGGATTTACCCCAAGTCCATCCTAAATCTCCTTAGTGCAAGACATTTTGATAAATCATCCTCTGGAAGGTACGTTCAGTAGATTATTTAATAAATTTATCTAATTATTTCATCAAAGGAAAACAATGTTTTACCTATATAAATATGAAATTATTGAATATATCGAGGATAATTTATAGAACCTTTAGGTCATTGATAGGATAATTCCATATTACTCAATGTTGAATAGAGATCAGACGATGATTGGTGATCAAATCATGGAAAATTGAAGCACAATGAATGCAAAAGAATCAATTAATGATTGTAAGTTGTGTTATTCACTATCAAACAAGAGATAGGAATCACCACTTTTTTATTTGTTCCCTCAGGATTAAAATATTGAGCTTGATCAATTATATTTCTTTTATACGTGTTTGATTCAATCCATTACATGATCCAATGTATCATATTTCAAATATTTATTAAATTTATCCATATTGTGGCATGTTTCTAAACCAAGTTATCCCTAATATAAATTCATTTTCAGATAATTCTTGGAAAACTATTGTTACACATTTGTCAATGTGGTTTTCGCCAATCACCATTCATGATCTTTTCTATTAGATCACGGGTCCCCGAGTCAAAATTATCGGTTGTGATCGAGCACGATTGAACCCCCGAATTCACAGAATATTCACGTACGATGAAAAAATTAATAATTAGATGATGAATCATAATGTTTTGTGGAATGTTGTTGATTCCACCCAGGATTAGTAATTCTATGAGGAAAAGGGAGGTTCACTAAGCAATAATAGCATGATGTGGCTTCCTACGAATAGAACGAGACCTAGTTTCTGGCCACCAAAGGGCGAGAATCATTCACCAGAGAGGATACTAATAGATTGATGGTAGTAAAATTGTGTGATTTTTGGTGGTACTAGAGGATTGGGAATAAATGTTATAGATCAATAGATTCTATAAAAAATGGCTGCATAACATGTAGTATAATGATCACACGTAGTGTACTGACCCATCTACGGTAGATAGTATTTTTTTGTGAGTTTAATATCACACATTGTGTGGGGCTCCCATATGCCATGTGACCTAGAGAAGTCAAAACTTCATGTAATTCGATATTAAAAGGACATAGACACATGCAAGAGACATTCCATGTATAAGCACATGGATAGTGTACACAAACTGGACTAGTTTACACATAAATGGTTTGATGGACACAATCACAGATACGGGAACATGGCTTGGTCCTGTGTGGTTGAGAAATGTTGTGTAATACCCTTACACACCTCTTAGTACTACATTAATAGAGATACATGTGTTCGGATCGACATTTCCAAGAAGAAAAGTCGGACCACAAACCATGTGGGTCCCTTACACACTGCGTACCTCCGTTTATCGAATCTTATACCTTTCATATATCCTTTCATTGGACATAGATTTTGGAATGAGAATATCCTATACTTAGTTAATTACCTTATATTATGTGATGGTGTAATTATTAGTATCATTTGATATATGATGCATAATTTTATGAGTGATGCACTTATTTAAGAAACACTCACTGATGGTTGTAATTAGGTATGATCATCAGAGAGTCCAGATATATGCGTTACTCCCATGGGGATCCCAGGTGTGTGACCAATATCCATGGAGTCGGTACTCCACTACTTCATAATGGAATTATTCTTTCATACATGATGGAAATATGTACATATGGTACACCCCTATTGGAACAGGGTTCATGCCTCTATATGTAGAGTATATATATAGTGGTGGTACTCTCCAATCGCATCAGGTTGTGAGTTCTCTATCCATAGAGATATTACCCCCTATGTAATAAATGTGTGGGTCCAACATGATTAATGTATAGATATAAATGTTGTACTCCCCTGTCACATCATTCCATGCTTCCTCTATCCACAGAGATGGTACTCCCCTGTGGTATCAGGGTGTAGGCCCTACATGATAATTATATTTATAAAATTATGGTTCTCCTTTAGAGAATTAGGCTATGGATCCTCCATTCTAGTAGTGTTGATACTGATGTGGCACCCCATATAACACCAGGGCTTGTGTCCTCTATACATGGATACAGTACTCCCCAGATGCACCAATGAGTGTATCATTTAGATGACTTCTTTGAAAAAAGATGCAAGATGTTAAGAATTGATGATGGATCCATAGAACTTTTGGATGATTTATCATTAAAGTATGAGATGGGATATGTATATCACATTTATCACTCATCTATAATTATTTTATGAACATATATATACACCTGTGTATTGGGTTTTCATTCTATGGGTTGAGCTATCTATTCCTATCATATCCAATATTTCTCCCTGTTACATTTCTCAAGGAGTCCAACTATGTATGTATATACTCTCCAATACAATGAATTTTCCAACACATGTCATGTCATACAATGATAACAGATTGTTTGGTTTATATTAATCATAATTATAATAATACCTAATTAAATTTGATAACATATGATGGTTGGAGCTTGAAAATTTGGAGTTGGGATCTCCCAGAATTTTACACTTCTAGTTATTGTCAGGTCAGGACATATTGGTGTTTAGGAGTGAATTTTCACCCTTTAATTGTATGATTATGTTTCTGTATTCTTTTATTCCCTTGAGGTTTTACATGCATGGATT
Organism: Viscum album; assembly: GCA_963277665.1. Lineage (NCBI taxonomy): Eukaryota > Viridiplantae > Streptophyta > Magnoliopsida > Santalales > Viscaceae > Viscum > Viscum album. The sequence continues at coordinate 404,608,451 of OY728128.1, read as the reverse complement.
ATTCTAGGAATTATTAATATTTTATGATTATTATTATTTAATTTTTCATGGAGATGGTTGGTTTCATTGATATTGGTACATTAGGGAAATGAATCCTATATTAGATATGAATTTCAATGCTGGTTGTAAGACCCTACCCTATGGAGGAGGGATTAGGGTAGTTATTGTATGGATCTCTACTAGCCTTGTGGGACCAGGTGGGTTTGGTCATGATAGATTGTTATTAAAGTACTTCATTCCTTGGGATGGTGTTTGGAGTAATCCCCTTATGAGTATTTTGTTGGAACATTTGGGAATGGTGTAAAAGTGTATCAAGTGCCTCTTTTAGTCTAAGGAACACAATATTGGTGCAGTAACTAACATATCCATTCACCAAGAATCGAAATACCTACTAATCCACATGGGATACCAAGAAATTTGTTGCATGGAACATTGCTACATAAATCATATAGGATTGAGTCTATTGAAATTACTTATTGAGTTAGATCCCCATATGTTTTCACATTAGATCATAGTACATATTGATTAAATATTCATTATACCTCTACGAATAAAACCATCTAGGTTAATAATTTAGGATAATGATGATTATTTTATGAGTGATGAGGCCTCATTTTTTGGGGCCATATCAGGAGATCTTTCCCCCTCATAGTTATATAGAAAAATCACTATCTATCGAGGAGAAAATTATATTAGAAGATCATGATGATGATGAATATATACATAGAACACTCTATATGTTCTTCTAATAGAGTTTTTTGAGGTGATATGGTAAGTTAGATCCGTAGGAAGTAGGGGATTTTCTGTAGTTGGGTATCTAACTTTTTATACATTTGTAGACCTTAACTGATCATATAGTTATACTTGAAGCCATCATTTTATTTGGAGAATTTGGTTACTAGTGGATATTAGCCCCACAAACACATGATGAGTTGAAACTCTCATGGATTGAATTCCAGTAGTTGTTTCATGAGGATTACTATCCCTCTTGATTGTAATTAGTTCAGACTTAGAGAAGATTCTAGATCTACAGAATGGTGGGATGATAGTTTATGAGTATTCTATGAGTTTCACTAAACATACATGGTACTCCATGGATATTATTCAAGATGGATAATTATGGGTGTGAAAGATTGAGTATGGAATCAAAAAAGACATCCCCACTAGTAGGGTACCCCTTTCCATCCAACATATGATGGAGTTCTAGAGTGGGAGATGGTGATGGATACATTCCTATATAAGGGACACCATGAAGTGGGATCCATCAATAGGCATCCTAGGGAAGAGTCTTCTATAGTGGATGGAAGGAAATAATAGTTAAAGTACATAAATCATACCCATGATCATTCTAAGACACAATGCCAGCTGCTCAAGGACCATTTAGAGCACTAGGAAATCCCATATATGGTTATTATATTCACATAATAGGTGAGGTAAAACCCCATAGGTTTTATCGAGTGGATATGTAGAGGAGGGATAGAATATACTAGATGGACCACCATAGATGATAAAATACCATTATTTTGAATCTCCCAAGTGATTCCAGGGGGGAAACTGATGAGTTGAACCCAGCAGAGGAGTAAATGGATCTCTCAAAGGAGGATCTATATATATTGGATGATGTTATGAGATCCTTCCACCACCACCGCTAATCATTTGATTTCAGGATCAAGGAGTTATCGTTTAGAGCCATTGGAAGTTATAGGTTATGGAGGAATATGACCTCGGATCTCATGAGTTGATAAGAGGTATGATATTTTTATATTGTACACTTGATTCAATACTAGTATACACAGGTGTGATTTATTCCTCTATATCATTAATCCTTGTGAAATATATTGAGATCCCAGTTAAGACTATGTCCCAGATGCTTTATGTTTAGGATTCTAAAGGGAATGATTCTTCAATATCCTTTATCTACTGCTAGTGTGATATATTTATTGGTGAAGATAGTTTCTTGCGGGACTACTTATTTTTCAGGATGATTATTTATGATGTCATATTGGTAATGGACTAGTTTCCCCTAGTCTGAACATAGATTTAATGTCACTGTAGATTAATCAGATGCCTTCGGACTATGGGAACAATATTTTTCTTTGTGGTTGAGAGGGATCTCATAGAAGAGAGTGGGATTTTGAGTAAGAAGATATAATCTCCAATACATTATATGGAGATTTTATTCCTTGGTGTAGTGGTCTCTTTAAACATCTAGTTTCCTTATTTCATTGAGGATTAAACTATAGTATTCCACAAGGATGTTATATTACTACATTTAAGGTGATATATTTGGTTTTGTATCAAATTTCACTCTAGAACCACTCGATTTTCTTTAGTGAAAAAACGGATAGCCCATACCATGCTCCATGAGATGAGGGGACAGTTGGAGGACATTCAAGAGAATGGTTTTTATCATACCCTGTGTGTCTGCCTTGGAAGCTCTGGGGTTGTTTATGAAAAATATATCTGTGAGATTATTTATTTGTGTAGATTATTATCTCATGAACTAGGAAAACATAATGAAAATGTACACCTAACCAAGTATTTACCATATATTTTGATCAATGTTGAGGCATTATATGTTTCTAAAATATCGATATTAGGTCCATCTACAACTTATTTTGAGTTTTTAAGGATGATATTATAACGCTATCATTCATATATTAGTACAAAAACTATGATTTCTTGGTAATGACATTCAATGTGATGGCTTCCCCTACTGTGTTTATTTATTTTATGAACCATATTTTTCATCCATACTTAGAAATATGTTTATTTTTACACATTGATTATATTAATATACTCTGAATTAGTGGTGGTCCATGAAGAGCACTTGAGGATGGTCCTATACTTTTTCGGGATCCCCAACTTTATTGTATGCTTTCGAAGATCTAGTTTTTAATCTCTGAGGTTCACTTTCTAAGGCATTTAAAATCTTATCTTGGATTAGTTATTCACCCATGTTATATTAATGTAGATATTTATTGGGATCCATCTAAGACTGTTTCAGGGGTATAAATTTTTTGTGGCTTGTAAGGGTACTATAGTAGGTTGATGAAAGGATTCTCTAGGATTACATCCCGATTGACTGCCCTGATGTGAAAAGATATACATTTACCTTGCCTGAGATGTTCCTGAGATTCGTTGAGAAGTTAATGTAGAGGTTGATGAGTAATCCAAGTTTGAAACTACAAAAGGAGGTCATATAGTAATTATCATATAGTTATTCCCCTAAATTTTTGATCAACTACATATTGATAGAGAGGGTAGAAGTTATCACATATTGGTCAATGTTTTTGACACAATTGAGAAGAACTAGGTGAGTTGTGACCTAAATTTAGTAGTGGTAGTCTTCACTCTGAGGATGGGGAGGAACTATCTTCTAGGAGAGCACATTGTTTTTTATTCAGACAATTAGAGACTCAGTTATGTCTTCATGTAGAGACACCTGAAGCTAAGACAAAGGAGATGGTTGGCTTTCTTCGAGGACTATGACTTTGAGATAGTATATACACCTACAAAGGTAAAAATGATGGAAGATTCCCATAGTAATAAATCCTATGCTTGCTTAGTGGAGGAGGATTTTGAGGATATAGCTTCATTATAATAGACCCTGGTCGAGGAGGAGGGTGTATATTTTCATCAATCTATGGTGTTGTCCCCTATTCTTCTCTAGTGTGTGTGGGAGGATAAGTTGGGAGACATTGATTATGAGGTCTAATGTGACTAGATATCCATTAGAGATTCACCAGATGGATTTTCTAAAGGCTGGAATCCAGTCATCCTTTTGTAAAGATGTAAAATGATCCCAGTTATGATTTGGGAGGAGGTAATTATAATGTTTGACACATCTCTTTTAGTTAAAAATTTTGTTGTAGGGATGACATACATAGAACATCATCAATAGTTTTTGTGGGATTGAATGTGGTGGAGCATGGACAAGTGAATCTCTTGGTGCCTCAAATGTCAGTAGGTGAAGGTTGAAAACCAGGTTTCATAAAGTTTTTTTAGTATCTTGAGATCCAAGACTGGAAATTGGGTGAAATATCTTTGGATTTTGTTACAGGGATTCCATGCATAGTAAGAGTCCATAATTCCATCTGGGTGATAGTTTACTAAATTACAAAGTCATCATACATCCTTGTTAACTTGGAGTAGAGTTCATGAGATATTTTGGGGCTGATGCACATTAGGTAGATCATCCACATTAATTGGGTTCCCTAGATTATTGACTATGACCATGATACATAGTTTATGTCATGATTATGGATAGACCTATAGTAGGTATTCATAACCCATATGTGGATAAGTACATCCTCTCACTACTAGACTGATGGAAAGGCAAGACACACTATCCAGATTGTAGAGGATATATTAATTGTTTGTGTGTTAGACTTTGGAGGACTCTAGGGGGATCTCTTACACATTATAGATTTTTCTTATAATAAAATTTACCAGTATATTAAAACCATGGATCCTTTCAAGTCCGTTTATGGGAGACCCTACATGTCACACTTATGATGGACTGAGATTGGTGATTCATCTCTTTTTGGGCCAGATATGGTGAAATAGATGATGGATATGGTCCAAGTTATCAATAAACCTATGAGTACATAAAAGATAAGACATGAATCATATGCATATCAAAATGGTTGTCCCTTAGAGTCCGAGCTGGGCGACCATGTTTTTATAAATTTTTTCCATGGAAAGTGTGTTAGAGATTTTTCTAGGGAGGAATGATATCCCTAAGGTTCATCAGGCATTTATATATATTATAGAGGGTTGGTTAGGTTTCATACAACTTCACTTTACCCCCACATTTGGAGCAGGTACATAAATTCTTCAATGTGTCGCGGAGGAGGAGATACGTGCACGATCCTGTGAACATTATAAACTAGGGGGTGTAGGAAATCAATAATCGATCCACCTTATGGGAGAAATAAGTGTGGATAATGGATAAATATGATATGAATATTTGTGGATTGACTATTCATTTGGATTGTGTGTTGTGGTAGCATATGAGCATTTAGGTGATATCTTGGAAGCAGGAGAGCCAGATGAGGGCTCAATATCCCCACCTTTTTTCTTAGTTTTTTCTTTTTTAGGTTGAAATTATTGAAGGATGGAATAATTTAAAGACCATATATTTTCCTTGTAAGAATTTAAAATATATTAAGGAATATTTTCTGAACCATGAAAGGATAGGGAATACAATTTTGAGGCCCGGTGTTCCCAGAATTAATTTTATATTGATACTAAATATATTGTATATATAATGTGAATAGTTCCTCTGGAAAATGGGGTAACACTTAAATAGGGACTCAAATAGAGAATTTGAAACCATGGCTGAATACAGAGCATGATATTTACCCTAGATGCATCCTAATGATTGTCGATATGGGAGATTCAGATAAAGAGGCCATTAGAGGTTATGTTTGGTGGAATAATTAATTTATGTATTTAATTAATTTTTTAAATAACCTAAATATTTTCCCTCATTAAATATAATTTTATATCATATATCTAGATTTCTCAATATAACCATGGGATCTTTGTGGGGATAATTCAACATTATTTATTGGAGAACTGATATTAGACAATGACTGTTGGTCATACGAAGGAAAATAGAAGCATAATGAACAAAATGGATGATCATCATCATTGGCAGCTATGTTCATCACCATAAAATGATCCAATATCTATGTAAGACATTCCATTTTTGGATCTATTCAATTATGATTAAAATTTATTATCATTATCAATTCAAATTTTTTATCTGTGTTTGATTTAATCATTTGCATGAGCCCATGTATCATATTTCAATTATTTACTCTACTTATCCCTATTTTGATATATTTTTCGCCCTGGTTAAACCTAATATAAATTTAATGGACAATGATTTCATCACCTTTTATTATTTTCTTTTCCCCTATCATAATTTATGATATTTATCATTGTCCTATGAGGTCAATAGTTCGACATTACCGTGCAGGATTGTGGGCGATCATACCCTTGTGTTCATGGTTGATTCACATGTGTTGAACAGATTGGATATTTGAGGGTGGATTGTGATGATTTTAAGGATTTGAGTTATTCTATCATGGATCGAGAATTCTAAAAGGTAATTAGAGGTTCCAAAAGTGACAGCGACACGAGGAGGTATTCTGAAAATGGAAAGAGAACAAATTGCTAGCCACCAGAGGGCCAGAATCAATGGCCAAACATAGTATCCACTGATTGTTGGTGGTCAAACACTAATATTTGTAGTAGAATAATTATATTTGGAAGATGCATTACCTATTCAATGATTATATGAAAAAACCGACTACACATAATGTAGTCTGATGAAAACATGTCATGTAGTGACCCAGCTCTGATAGCTAGGGATTTTTGGGTGAGTTAAATATCACATGCCATGTGGGACCCCTACATTCCATGTGACATAGAGATATAGTCTCTCTATGTAAATCGGGATTACATGGACCTAGACATTGGAAAATGCAATCCATGTATAGGCACTTGTGTATTCTTGACACACACGACCAGTGTACATAGACACGGTTCAAAGGACATAGGCATAGATAGAAGAACACAATCTGGACCCAGGTGCTCGATACATGCTATGTAGTTCCATTTCACTCTATGTATTAGTACATATCCAGTGATCCATGTGATATAAAGTACATTACCAACAATTATATCAGGGATACATACCATGTGGGTCCTTTACACGTAGTAAACCTCTTTTTGAGGAAACTTATACCTCTCATATCTACTTCAATTGGACTTTTATATTTTCCCATGATTAGCTATACTTAGTGTTTTTTTAAATAGAACATGATGGTGGAATTCCTGGTTATTTTTGAGATATGATGTAGGATTTTTTTGTGACACTTATCTAGGTGACAATCAATTATTGAAGTGATGAAGAAGGTGAGTCATAGAGTCCAAATAAAGATGGTACACCCTCGTGGTACTAATGTTAATGTCCTATATCTATTGAGATAGAAGTCCCCTATCGCAATAGGGTATTTTTCCTCTATACTCATTTTATGGATGTAGAGATGATATTACACTATCAAACCAAGGATTAGTTCCTCCAAGATCAGTGCAAAAATATAGAGGTGGTACTCCCCAATTTTATCAAGGTGTAGGTCCTTTATCCAAAATGATGGTACTCCTCTATTGAATTAGGGAGAAGGGACCTCAACGATTTTTTTTTTGATACATAGGTTGTACTCCACTCTGGAATTAGGGTGTGTAGGTCCTCTATCCACAGAGATGGTACTGCCGTGTGGATTTAGGGAACCTATCCTTAATTCTTGTTGTATTGATAAGGACTTGGTAATATCTTATGGAATCTGGGTGATGGTCATCCTTGAATGTTGTTTTTATATAGAGGTTCCACTCCCATCTCACACTCAGGTGTGGGTTCTATATCTACTGATACAGTACTCCCCTGATTCATTAGGGCACATGTCACCCACATGACTTGTTTGAATAGTCATGTGGTATGTTGGGCATCAATGGTTTTTCCTTTGAAATGTTGGAAAAATTATCATTATAGGATTTTATTTAATATGTACATATCCTTTCTCTATCATATGGGATTATTTAATGAGCATATATGTATACATGTGTGTTGTTGTTTTTTCTATGGGTGGAGTTATCTATTACTATCACATCTCTTATTTGTCCCCTTCATGTTTTCGGGGTGTTCTACTGTGTATGTATATAATCACACCTGCATGGTATTTTACCACACATTTCATGTCTTATGTAGACGATGGACTGGTCAGCAGTGACTACAAAGAAGCATAGGGATATCTCGGTGCATTTGACCATGTACAGTGGTCGGAGAATGGTGATTTATATATATTCTCTCTCATTATTATACTATTCATGATATTCTTTAGTAAGGGAAAATTTTTGGTGGGGCAAGTATTTTTTACCCTATAAATTTTAGTTTATGTTTTCATACACCTGTGTTGCCAAGAGGTTTTACATACATTATTTATTCATTATATGTTACATTGATTATTATTATTACACTATATTTATTCATGGTGGGAGTTAGGTGTATGTGTACATGAACATTAGGAAAGGGCCTCTCATATTAGTTAGACTTTAGTGCTTTTTGTGTTACCTTGGCCAATGGAGGTGTTGTTGGGGTAGTTTTTACTCAACTATCAGTTGGCCAGGTGGGCCCCAATGGGATGGGTTATGACAAGATTGACCAGTGGTCTATTCCAACATATAAAAAATAAATTATGTATCTTTATCCTAAAGTATATTGAAAATCCAATCCCATTTTATTTTTTGGGATATAGGAATCATGTATTAGAGTAAAATGAATTTTTTTAATTTCAACTCACACTTTGGGTTATACCATGAACATTTGAGATACAAAGGATTGAAGATAAACTAAGAAGGGGGGTTGAATAAATTGTTTCCCTTTTCAAATAATATACTTTTGGATACTTAACCCCAACAACCTCTTAGAGTTCTTCCTTATTAATATTTAGAAAACTAAAATAAATTCAAATAGTAAATTGAAAAATGCACTCTTTATTTCTATGGATCAACCTCATTATGAGAACATACATCATTTTTATAGCCATTTCTATGAGTTTATGGAAATACACTGATATGAAGAAGTGAATACAAAATTTCAAACCTCCCTTTAGAAACATACTACCTCATGATAGGAAAGATTATACCAACTCTCATTAGTTTACAAGTTTTTTCTCACAAAACTTTTAACCACATCAAAAATTAAATAACGAAACATTCTGCACCTGGAGGATTCATTCAGAAACTTAGTACGATGAAGGTGTGTTCGAGGGACCTTAGTATGATGCTATGAATATATACTTCTCAATAAACTTCTAAAAAACCCAAAATGATTCCCATGGTATGATTATACCTGTCTAGTAAACTGAACTTAACTTAGTCAGAATTCCTAATCATAAAAAACTATCTGGAAAATCATCTTCAGCTTAAAAAAAACATTGGTTGGAAAACTCACTTATGATACCAATTTTTCACAGATTCAACTTTTCACATGGATAAAAATTGTCCTCATCACATGTACATTCCAACTCTATTTATAGTTGGTCTATAAATAATAAAGAAAAAAACATAAACATTTTTTCCACACATCAAAATTTAAATACTTTGAATTTCACTAACATTTTAACTTCATATTTGACCACTTCAAATCTTCTCAAATATTCTCATGTCTTATCGAATCATCTTGATTCTTCACAACTCTTATAGAATTTAATATTCATAATCATAAAAATTATGATCATGAAAACACTTATTTTCTATTTGACCTACTTGAAATACATTCAACTAGAAATTCACAATTTGTAACTTCTCTGTCCAAAAATTACATGTCAGGAACGTATCAATTTAGAACTATATTTATCATTTTAGTTCTCCTGACAAAATTTAAAACATAAAAAAATATAATTTTTTTCTCTGATTCTCTAGGAAAATATGAAAAAGGTTTAAAAAATGTTTTCAACATCAAAAGTCATTATAAACCTTAATCCACTATCAAGTATCAATTCCACCAAGTCTTTTGAAACTTTATCATTATTCCGATTTATCAATCAAATATAACCTCTTATCCTAATAGAACATATTATTCTAATAGATATTATAAATATGGTATAACTTTTCAGTATGACATAAATTATCATTTGAATAAAAATTCTCAGTCTGATAGAAATTATCAATAATATAGAACTTCTATGTATGATAGAACATCTCAGTATGATAGAAATTCAAAATATGATATAACTTTATAGCCTGATAAAACTTCTCAGTATAATTTAACATCTAAATCTCATAAAACATCTCAATCGGATAGAAATTATCATTCTGATAGAATATCTCACTCCAATTGAACTTCTGATGGTGCATTCAGAAAACATCAATTTTAGGAAACTCTAGAAACTTTACGCTTAATGTTTCTCTATCAAACTTATGCTCATAGCATGGATTCTATGTAATTTTTTTAAATTTAATAAAAAAATAATCATTTAACTTAGATTTGGAAGGTTCTTATCTTTCAAAATTGAAAAACATTGTCATACAACAATGTTTTTTCATCATTAGAAAATAATATTTTCATCATTTTAGCATATGACTTTTCTTATGTAAATAAATTTTATTCCGAAAAACAATTATTTAGAAAAACATTTTTCCTTAGAAAACAACACATATTCTAAAAACCACAATTATTTAGAAAAACAATTATTCAGTACAAAAATTTTCTTTAAAAAACTATTTTTCTTCATTCAAAAAAATTCTTCAAAAATCATTTTTTCTTCAGCAATGAACTTTTCATCTGTAAACAAAATTAACCATCCCACATAATATCCTCGTAAAAAAAGATTTATTCAGAAGAAAACTTTTTTCAGAAAATAAATTTCTTTAGAAAACAACTTTTCTCATGTAATCAAATATTCTTCAACAAACAAAATTTCTTTAGAAACTACACGATATGCTTCTTTTTTTAATTTTCATCAGATTACAAAAACAAACATTCGATAAAATATAGTCATTGATAAATAAAAAACATCACAAAGGATCTTTAATCCACCTTTTGTATTTGGTGACAACATTTGATAATAACTTTTAAAACTCATTAATTTTAATCAGTTGTAATTTTTCAAAACTCATTTTGGAAATATCTCAAAATTTTCAAATATTAAAAAAAAACCGTTCTCAAAAGTGAGTGTCGTTATACCACAGTGCTGTGTTAAGTAATTATTTTTACAGAGTTATATACCCTAGAGACATGAAAATTAATTTCCATATTAATATAAATTTTTCCTTATACCACACTAGTAGATTAATGTTGTTAATATCCCCCCTTATCAAAATAATAAAAATTATAGTGAGAGACTTTCTTAATATGTTAATGAAGACTTTGGTGAAGGCTGAACAAGAATCTTAAACCTCAATTCCACAAATATATCATTTGAAATTTTATTTTGGAAGTTTTAATCAATTTTTTATTTCATTCAAACAAATTCCAATATAATATCTCCACCAGTAACATTATATTTCATAACGGGAAACAGGATATCAATATATATTGATCTTGAATGTTGGATAGGGTCTGTAGAAATACCATTTTTACTCTTTTTATCATAAATTATCATTAATGGTTTGAAAACATGAATTTTTAAATATTCTAACTAAACCATCATCCACAACATTTGAGTAAACTCTAGTATACCAGAATCATATTCTGATTCCTCTAAACTCATTGTTATTGAACTCTTTTTCATACTATACCAACTCACAAAACATTATCCCAAGTAAATTATTCCTCCCAATGTTATTTTTATATCATTGGAAACCCCAGTCCAATCATCATCATTGTATCCCTGAAAGTTCATTTCAAAACATATTTTTTATAAAATCCCATGTAATGATTTTCCTTTACCATATATCAAAATTATCTTTGGATCCAACATATAAGACCCTTTAAAATGACTATGTTGTATGGAATAAAAATTTAGATAAAAACATATCATGTCCTAATGCTATAAAATAAATCCAACTTCCTATAATCTTTAGAAACTCCTTATGATTCACAAATTTTTTAGTTTCATCTTTACTCAACTTCTTGATAACTAAAATGGTATTTGAATATTATTTGGATTATATTTATCTGTTTTTTTAACAATTACCCTGAATTCATTTCTTGATATAAGATATTTTGTTTATATTTTTTACAAACTTTTAAACTCTTGAAATTATTTAATTCTCCCGTTAAAATTTGTAAATTCATCTTCGTGTAATCAAAACACCATTTACAATCTTTTTATTCATGCATAGAAAAATTCATATCATCTACATAAATAATTAAAATATGGGTGTTAGAGTTAACATAATTTAAATATATGTTTCTATTAACATTTCATTTATAAAAATTCAACATTCTCAAATAATTTTAAAGTTTTGAGTACCAAGATCATAGTGATTTTTTTAACACATTAAATAACTTCTTCAATTTAAAAACAATAATTCCATAATTATCAAGTAGAATCCCACAAGGTTTTTCAAAGTAAAATTCTTCTTTAATCTCACCATTTTAAAAAGATGAATTTTTATCCATCTGATAAAGTTTCTAATTTCAATTCAATGTAACTTTTAGAAACATTCTAACAGTTTCAAATCATGTAACTAGGGAAACGTTTTCTCTAAAACCAACACATTCTTTCTGTGCATGGCCTTTTCAAAAAATAATTTTTTTAATTATTGAAACTTGTCTACATTTATTTAAATTCTTTCTTAACACCGGTTTTTTTATAATAACCTTTTTATTTTTTAAATGTGGAAGAAGTTCACAAGTGTTTCTTTTCTCAAAATAATCCAACTCTTCATTATTTGCATCAACACATTCATTGTGTCCCAATTAACCTAAAACTAATTATTGTTTAACTTGTGAAATTATTTATGCCTAATTTTATAATATAAATATTATTTATATCTAATAAATAGATTTCTAATTCTTAATAATATTTTAAGATTAAAAATGTTTCTATAAAGCAATAAATTGAACTGTTTATCATTCAACTTCACTTTCCATATCATGTGATTCTTATGAATCGTAAAAATTTGGTTTTTACTTAATTTCACTTTCATTTGAAATCATTAGTTTTCCTTCCTTGACATTTTTAACATTTTTTTAATTAATTCATGTTTTTTATAACTTTGAAATCATAAGAATCCATAAACTATTTAAAATTATTTTTCCAACAATTATAAATTATTATAACGGGTGAATATCTCATGAATATTACTTCTTCATCTTTATCATTAAATTTTTCATGATCTGGATTTTTTTTAGTAAACATTGACATCCAAAATATTTAAAGTACTTAGATGATCGTTTTTTTGTTATACCAAATTTTGTAGGAAGACTTTTTTATTGTGGCCTCAACAAAAATCTATTTTGAACAGGTATAATAGAACTAAAATCCTCTCTATAGTTGAACTTAGAATGTTTTTATTATTATGACATGATTCTTCCCATTTACACGAAACTTATATTCTTATTTTATGTGACAACATTTTTTTGGGGTGTATGGAGAACTATACTAATGATTTATTCCAAACCTCCTAAGATAAGATTCAAAATAAATGCATGTGAATTTAGTACCATTTTCTTTTATCATCATCTTTATATAAACTCCCATTTCTCTTTCAACATATTTTTGGAAAAATATGAACATTTCAATAGCCTGTGACATATGATTCATAAACATGATATTGGTTATCTTAGTGAAAAAATAAATGAATGTGATAAAATAATAATATACTTTTGTTGATTGATTTCTTATTAGACTACATAAATCAAAATGGATATGTTTGAGAGGCCTCATAGACTGAATATTATCTTGTCTATGAAATTATTTTTTCCCATTTAATAAAATTTATTCAAACATATTCTTCTCTCATTTTAAATTCAGAAAAATTTATAACATCATCAACATTTGAATGTCAGATCATAGTTTTCTGTCCTATATAACCAAGTCTATGTTGCCATAACATGTTTACATCATCAGTACGTAAGTAATAGGAGCAGAAAAGTTCTCTTATTTGAATGATATATTCACTAGTCCTTTATATTATCATAAAAAATTTTCATTATTCCACACTTATGATGATATAAGAATATTTTTTTTAAAATCACTTCTTTTTCATTATCACATAGTTATGGTTTATCCCACTAATAAATAGAACTTCATTAAATTTCTACTTTTCTTATTCAATCAAAGCCATTCAAATTCCTTTTATTTTTAAGGAAATCTCATTTTAAGGTAACAACTCCTCTATCACAATTTACAACATATTTTAACATTTTCAATTCACCTTTAATTTTTTTAACAACCACTATCAAGAATCAATTATTTGTTCATTTTACATTCTTTAACTTATATCTCAATAAAAAAATATCTTTCCTCAATATTATTTTTTATATATTCCTTTTCTTTTCTAGCATAATAATTATTCCATAGAAGAGTTTTCATTATTTAGTTGGAATGATGGATAACATTGTCACATATTTCAAAAATATATTCTATACATTAAAATTACCTTTTGTTGGAATTTTTATTACATCTTGAGATTTCACTTTTTCACCATTCCATGTTTTAGTAAGGTCACTCAATCTAATCCCACAATTTCTTCCACTCTTTTCAAACCTATTACTTGGAAGAGACATGTTATATCAATAGGTGTAATTTTTATGCCCATAAATTCCACATAAACAAAAAACACATAAAATCTTGGTTTTTTGTTGATATATGACCTTTCACTGTAGAAACATTGTTGATGTTGATAAATACTTTCTTCTCTAACATATTTTTTTAATGTGTAAACATTCTTCTGGGGTTAATTTTAATCGTTTGGTAATGTGATCGATTTAACAGAACCCTTCTCACGCTAATCTTTCCAAGCACAATTTCTAAAACCTAAAAATTTATAAAAAACATAAGAACTATTTAATTTAGTGAGAGAAGATTTATTTTTATTTATGACTTTATATTTATCAGTAAATTTTTAATTCTTATATTTTACTTTCAAATATTTTGTGATGTTTTAATTCGACATTCTCAAAGTAATTTTGGCCTCATGAATTTTAGACTCATACTTGTTCACTTTATCTTTCTTTTTTATGACTTCTTTCAATGTTCTTCAATAATATTTCCCTATTTAGGAATTCTTAGCTTATAAATCAAGATATCCTGGATATATTCCTCATTCTGTATGACAACATATTTTCAACTTAAAAAAAATTACACTATCATAATTTATCATTTTGATGTTTTTCATGAGGGATATATTTTTTTCAACAGATACAACAAATTCTAATCTAAACTAATACTCTATATAATATTCTTCACCTCGTCTTTCTTCATTATCTAGGTAGTATTTTCTTTTCTCAACATATGATATGATTGGTTTTAGATTTTATGAACCTTCATCATATGGAGAATTTTTTTTTGTTTTTTTGGACTTTGATTTATTACTCGGTATACGTATTTTATTTCTAGGGAACTTATTCTTATATTTTTTGGATGAATTTTCTTATTTATAATTTTTACCTCTTACTCCATCATGTTTTTTCAATATAATTTTATCGATATTATCCTATATTATTCTTGGGGGAATTCATATCAAATTTCCCAATTCTACAACAAACAAAAAACATTTGAGAGGAAGACTTCCTATGTACATTCCTCTTCCTCTACAATTGTTCATTGTGATGAGAGAAATGAATTTTTTATTTAATTCATCATCCTTTTTATATTTTTAATCATAAGGATCGTTATATTAAACATCTTGAATTATCATCTTTCTCATATATTCAAAATCCATTTCATCTTTCATCGTCTTTTTGAACACTGGTGGATTTAACATTTAATGAGAAACAAGAAAGTTATGCAGTTCATTATGAGATAAATCATCTTTATATTCTAAAGAAGAAACTTTAGAATCAAACATTTCTAAAAACCTATCATGAGTATATTCAAAATTGTAAAATATTCCATGACATCTCTAAAACATCTGATGTTATAAAAAAATCATTTAATCTAGTAAAGTACTCATTAATAGTTTCTTCATCTCTCATTCTTATATCATCAAACATGTTGTTCTATATTGGTAGCTTTTCTTCCTTCACTTTAGTATTCCATTTGAAAATAAATTTCAGCTTTCACCACATACTCTTTGATGTTTTGAGACCCATTATCTTCATGTAAAAATTATCTAATCAAGACATAAGAATAGAATTTATAGTTTTTTCATAAAAAACAATATTTCTATTATCATGAAAAGTAATAAGAGAATATTTATTAGCGGGTAGAAATGAAAATATAATAGCATAAATAACATAGAATCCAAGAGATAAGAGATATTTAATCATCCTATTTTTCAAACCCTGAAATGTTTTTCCATCTAATTTTATAATTTATCTACTACATATAAAATTGTGATTATACATGATTAGGATTTGTCATGGGATTATAGGATTCGATACCAATTGAATTTAAAAAGGATTGAATAATAATTGAGAGGGGGTCGAATCAGTGGTCTTATTTTTAAAAATTTCAAACATTAGAAAAAATAACCCATAAAACTTGTTTGATTTATACCTTATCAACTTTTAGGAAACCCCATGCATGAAAATATGAAATTAAACATGGAACAAATGATTAGAAAGTTTCATCTATAGTCTGATAACCAAAATCCATTCCATAGACACTCTCATGGTTGTATAGAAATTAACCATTAAGAAGAAATTCATAAAACATGTGTCAAATCTTATTATAAACCTTATATATCATGATAGGAATGATTATACTAACTCTTGTAAGTTTAAAAGTTCTTATTAAAAAAATGTTCCATAAGAAATGAAATAAATAAGATCTATTCCTCGTGATGATTCATCTATAAAATAATTATAGTAATGATGAGTCTGATGAAACTAAGTCTCATTCACCTATTCATAATCTTCACGTCTCAAATAACTTATTTTAAAAACAAAATTGATTCCATTAGTACAATTATCTGAGTTCAGTAATCTAAACATTTCTTTGTCTGATATCCGGATAAGAATACTCTTTATATAAAATCGTCTTCAACTTGAAACAAAATTTGTTGGAAAACTCACCTATAAAACCCATTGTGTAGATATTATGCTTTTTTCATGGCTAAAATATGTCTAGTATCTGGATACCTTATACCTCTATTTATAGCTGGCCATGTAATAGTAAAGGTAGGAAACTGAATTGTTTTTCCAACTACCAAAAAATCAAAAACACTGAATTTCACTCATATTTGAACTTCATCATTGACCACTTCAACTATTATCAACTCTTATTCATTATTTTAGAAAATTTCAAATACATCCCAAATCTTCTTGAATTTATAATACATCATCATGGAAATAGTGATCCAGATAACTCTTCGTTTTTATGGTCCACTAGAAATAAATTCAACTAACAATTAAAAATCATTAAATGTTATGTCTAAAAAGTTAATGTTAAGAAATTTAAAATTTAGAACATTGTTCATTATTCTGATTATCTTGATCAAATTAAAAAACAAAACAAATATTATTTCTTGATCTGATTATTTATGAATATTTCAAGAGGGTTAACAACTTGGTTTTAAATTCAAATGACATAAAAACCCTTCAAACACTATCAAGTTGCAATTTGATCACATTATATGAACCATTATATTTATTCTAAATTCTCATTATAATATTAGTATGATAGAACTTCCTAGTCTGATAGAACATCATAGACAAATATAACTTATTATTCTAATAGAATTTATTACTCTTATAGAACATTCAGTATGATATAACTTCTCAGTCCAATAGAAATTATTATCCTGATAGAGATTCTATGTCTAATAGAAATTCATCAACTGATAGAACTTATTAGTCACATATAAATTATCATCGTGCTCCCAGAAAACTTTATTTTTTGGAAACACTAGAAAATTTGAATTTATCTATTCTCCTAATAACTCTATATCATATAATTAATTATTTATTAATTTTAGTAACATTAAAGTATAGAAAAGAATAATCTAACATAGTTTTGGAATGTTCATATATTTCTAAATTTCAAAAAAATTTGACATAACAAATTTTATTCATCCTTAGAAAGAAAATTTTTCATCATCTCGAGAAATAATATTCATCAGCAAACAACTTTTCTTCACAAAAAATCATCAGAAAAAAACATTTCTTCCACAAGAAATATTTCTCCATAAAATAAATTTTTATATCAATAAATTTTATTTAGAATTTGTTTTTCTTCATAAAGAATTTTTTTTAAAAAAAACTCTTCATCAAACAACTTTTATTCAGAAATCAACTTTTCATCACCAAACATCTTTTATTTAAAAAACAAATTTTCATCCAAAACCAACATTTATTTAGTATAAAAATTTTCATTAACAATCAAATTTTCATTAGAAAAAAACATTTCATTAGTAAACAACTTTTCATTACCAATCAAATTTTCTTCAAATGCTACAAAACACTCCTATTTTTTCAATTCCCATATGATTAAAAAAAATACTTTAAAAAACAGTAGATATCAAAAAAAATATAAGATTATGATGAAAACATCAAAATGGTTATTAAAATATAATGTTTCAACTAGATATTTTGTAAAATTCCTTTATATAAAAAATAATGTGTGCATCATTTTTCTATATTATCAAGAAAAAAACACATTTGATCTATTTTTTCTATGAAATATGTGTTTTAAGAAAAATGAGACCTTTTAAATGTAACTATA
Source organism: Viscum album (assembly GCA_963277665.1). Classification (NCBI taxonomy): domain Eukaryota; kingdom Viridiplantae; phylum Streptophyta; class Magnoliopsida; order Santalales; family Viscaceae; genus Viscum; species Viscum album. The sequence continues at coordinate 404,590,101 of OY728128.1, read as the reverse complement.
GTAGCCAAATATTGTGTAAAATTAAATTAAGGTTAATTAATATATGATAAAAATGAATTATTGATCACTTTCCAAAATCATCAAGATAATATGAGATCGTTTGTTGAGCTTTGACTATGTGACACATGTTTTAGAAGAAAATGTCATTATTTAATGTGAAAACATGAATTTGGAGTCATACTAGACACATCGTGTGTTTAAATTGTGTGTAGTAGATACTTACACAGAAATCATTAATTACAGCTCATTTTTAGAATGTATCAATAAAATTTATGCTTGTCTACTTTGTTTTTTCTATATGAAAAATGTTTTAGAGAAAAATGTCACTTTTTAATGTGATAACACACCCTTTGCTTCACATCGGCCATAACATATGTCCAACTATTGTGTAGAATATTCCTACCCATTATAAATGAATTATGGATATTTATGATAAATTATTAAGATAATCAAATATTTTTTCTCATTTTTAGCTATCTGAATAGTGTGTTAGACTAAAATGACATTTTTAATTATGAACACACAATTGAAGTAATAATGAACACATCATGTGTCAGATATCCATGTGTATATTTATATAAATAACAAATGAAATATGTATTTTTTACTAATGTATCAAGATAATCCAAGCTCATTTTATTACTTTTGACTACATGAAATGTGTTTTAGAGGAAATTGATACTTTTTCATGTGAAAAAATAAATTTTGATACTTACCAACCACATCATATATCATATTTATGTGTATTTAATTCCTAAACATTAAAAAGTAGTTATGGATTTCTTTTATAATGTTTCAAGATAATTTGAGCTCGTTTTATTCATTTTTGGCTATATGAATTTTGTTTTAGACTAAAATAACATTTTTTTGAACATGCACTTGAAGTCTTACTAAGAACATTGTGTGTAAAGTTAATGTGAGGTAGATTCAAAAAATATCAAATATTTTATGTATTATTTTCCTTGAGTATCATGGTAATCAGATCTAATTTTCACATTTTTAGCTATGTGATGTGTGCTTTAGTGTAAAATGACACTTTTTTAATATGAAAACATGAACCTTGAGTCGTATCAACAATATCAAGTGTAATAATGGCATGAGGTCAATTCCTACACATAATAAATAAATTATGGATCATTTTTCTAATGTTATCAAACAAAAAATTCACATTATCTCATCTTTGAAAATGTGAAGAGTGTTTTAAACTAAATCTACCCTTTAATATTGAAAACACACACTTTGATTCATATCAGATACATTGGGTGTCAGATTGACATGAGGACAATACCAACATGAAATAAATGAATTATTTATTTCTTTAATAATTATTCAAGTCAATCATAGCAGGTATTCATATTTTTTTCTATACTAAAAATGTTTTAGGCTAAAATGACACTTTTATATTGAGATCCAAAAATTAAGTAATATTTTCCATATCGCGTGTCGGATTGATGTGTGGAGAATTCCACAACATTATAAATGAATTATTGATCATTTTACAGAACTATCCAGAAAATTAAATCTTTTTTACTCAATGTTTTATTTGTGAGGCGTGTTTATGAGTAAAATAACACGTTAAAAGTGAAAACATGCACATTGAGTCATATCAACCACATCATGTATCATATTGATGTTAGGGAAATTCTTACATACCATAAAGGTATTATGGATAGTTATCCTAAATTATCAAGACAATACAATATCATTTACATAGTATTGGCTATGTGAATCATGTTTTATACTAAATTGATACTTTTATATTGAGAACAATCACTTTGAGTCATATTTTCCATGTCGTGTGTCATATTGACATGCCGTCAATTCCTACACATCAAAAATGAATAATAGGTTTTTTCCAAATTATCTATATAATATGATGTTTTTTCTCATTTTTGGATACGGAACACTTTTTTTAGAGTAAAATGACACTTTTTTAATGTGGAAAATAGAACTTAAACTCCAACAGGTCACATCATGTTTTAGATTGACATGTGTTCAATTCCTATATTAAAAATAAATTATGGATAACTTTCATAAATTATCAAGATAATATAATCTATTTTTCTTGGTTTTTCTTTGTGAAATGTTCATTAGAGTAAAATTACACTTTTTAATGTGACAAATCATGATTTGAGTCATACCAACAACATCATGTATTACACTGACAAGGGGTGGATTCATATGCATATAAAATGATTTCTATACTTTGAAAAAAAAATTGGAGAAAATATTATTAGTTTTTATAAGGTGATGTTAATTTTGGACTAAAATTACACTTTTATATTGAAAATACACACATTTAGTCATAGCAGATACATTTTCGGTCAGATTGACATGTGATAAACTCATAATAATATATGTAGAATAAAAGAATTACAAACATAATAGGTGATCACATCAACTTTATTTGACAAAGCATTATGACACTACACACTCTTTCCACTCATCTCTAAAAAAATATATTTATTCTTTTGAGTATATATATTATCAATATTCCTGGTTGTATTGAGAAAATATAAAAAATAGATGATTATAAAATATTTTAAATGAAATTATTATCACCTTTATATATTCATATTCTAGGATTCTATTTTGTTGATGGTATATAATATCATTTATAAATTAAAAAACATATTGTGAACAGTAATTATTGTCATTTTGTATCAAACACTAAAGAAACATTAACCAAAATATGAAAATTATTTTGAAATATTTCTTGATAGTTAAAATTCATAGTATATATGCCTCAATATACATCCATTTTATGAACGATATAGACTTCTTATATTCATTCACTACCATCATTCCATGATTTAGATTATTTTATATATCTCTTTATTATAAAATATATTCTCATGGAAACACAAACTATAAGTTATAATTTGATGTTTATCTATAGAATTATTATTGCAATCCATTAGAAATTCACAGTTTACATCATGTGTGTTTTATTTGTGGTAAATACACATATTAGATCCAAAAAACAAACATTTTTGGTATCTAAATTCAATTTAATGAGAAACTAGTGCTTCCCAAAAGAGAAGAATATAACTAATAATTATATAAAAAAATATTTTATATGATTAGATTGCATATTTTTACCACTAAATTATAGAAATTAAGAGGATTATGTTTTCTATTATTTATATTTTAAAAGACATGTATATTTCATTTTATTTATTTTAATTTATTACCTTTCCAAATGATCTTATACTGTAGAAATGATATTTGGATTAGTGATTACAAATTTTTCTTCTTAAATATTTCTCTTTATAGTGATGTAATATATACTCCTAAAGAAAATAAAAAGAGTTAGTAACTTTAACAAACATCGTAAATCATTTTTTGAGGAAAATTTATGAAAAATTTTGCTATGTATTTATTCAAAAATGACACTACCAACCATTTTAAATTCACAATTTCATTTATTTTCTCATGTCAAAATTTTTTTATAATGGCCTCACCAAATAATTCTTCTTCATCTTCATGTTAGGATGTATTTCCATATTTTTAACGATGTATCAACATGTACATGTAATGTTAATAAATGTGGTTGTGGAATAGGTAGGGTGATGGTAATGTGGAATGGTTCTTTTGTTTTATTGGGTTATTCATTAGATTATATTGATGAGGCGTTCGGTTTTCCATTCATTTTATCCACATGTAATTCCATAACTCATTTTAGACCATTTTTCATCAACTATTATATCTCATTCATTTGAAGAAAAATATAAAGGAAACAACTAATTCTATCAATGTATCATTATAAGAATAAATGATAATGATATTAAAGTTCCAACAATATCATCGACTATGTTGACATCCAGATCATCATGAGGAACAAACAACCCAACCCTCAGATCAATATCAACCTTAATCCCTACTCCCATGTTATATTTTTTGATTTTTCTATTTTTTGGAATTCCTCTTTAAATATTTTACACCATAACCCTCGCCCCATGGTAATGAGTGGGTGATGATAGATATATAACACATTCACTTTCATTAATAAAATTATACAAATAAAAAGTAATCTATAGTTTTTCCATTCACATTTATTTGGATTTGTTATGGCATAAATTTTTTACCATGATTAAGGTAGGATGATTAGTTAAATGAATTACCTCAATTATAGTGGGTTCATGTGGCTCCTAATGTTTTGATCATTGTTTAAATATTAGTTCACTTTAATCCTTTCACATATACTAGCCTCAAAAAATACACTATACAGTAATACATTTTAATGCATCTATTTATATCAACAAGCATTTAACATTTTAATATATAGCACATTGGGTATTTTCTCCCCAAAATATGCTCGAGGTTACATCTCAAAACCCGCACCTCTAACATGTTATATTTTCATGGATGCTTCATTTATACTAAAATTAGTTTTTCTTCAGGTATAGTTAGTGACAATTCATAGGTCAAAACCCAATTAAAAATGGAAAAGGTAGAAATTTTTATATAATACTATTACATAGAACAAAATATTACTATTATTAAAAACATTTACATGATTCTCATACATATTTTGTGTTTAAGAAACTATTTTTTATTATTTACTTATACCCGACTTCTTAAATAGTACATGATGTGGGATAGAAATTTATTTGGATTTTAATTCATCAATATACATTGAAAATTAGTAACATCTATTGTTTTATTAAAAAATAAATGTATATTTCAAATACATAACTTTTTTCTATGGATGTGTATCAATCATTTCATTACAATAAGGGTAAATTGGTTTTGATGTATAAAAATCATATTTAGAACTCCTTTATTGTTTCAAAAACAAAAAAAATCTGAATCAAAGTTGTTAAAGTAAATAAAGTCAAATAAAATGTTATCAATTATAATAAAATAGAAATTATTCCTCTTCATAGTGACTAATGAAATATTTCCATGTTTCCTGGTTTATATTGTTTTTGTACAGAGTTGGTGGGTAGGGTTTCACTTTCCCCTTATCATCCCTGAGATTACACATTATCAAAAGTTTTGGAAAGGAATTATGATATTTTTTTTCAACTATTAACATAAATTCTTTCTGAAAATCATCTAAAATAAATGAAATCCTTATAGAATAATGAAAATTAATTAAATTTTTCATTAGATAAATTTTTCATTAAAATGGAGAAATTATATCATAATATTACCCTAATGTATTCAAAAATTATTTTTCTTAATGCATGAATAACATTGTACCACATGTTTATATTAATTGGTACATGAATTCATGTTGTGACCCCACTATTACTAATGAACATTGACTTGTTAGGATCAACAGATTGGCCACATCGATTCCATACAAACTCAAATTTTACACATATTCCCATTACCTTAATAAATTTATGTAATATGGTGATGATACACTGATCATGCTATTTTATCAATTTGATGTTGATCCCCAAGAAATTGTATAATTAAAGAAAAGATATTGTGTTCTTACATAGGATTGGTAATATAAACTTGTGGAGAGGTCATTATCTACATGAGTAGATAAACATTTATATTAAATTATGTAAATTTAGCAGAGAGAACATAATATAATGACTAAAATGGTAGTATATTTAAATAAACATTAACCTATTAATTTAAATCACATTTTTCCTTCAAATTTTCAATAGTTTTGTATACCCTATTAAGTATAAAAATCTCCTCCTTGTGGATCCCTTTAATATAAATGACACTATATATATTATGACATCTATGAAATAATTTTGATCATCTAATGAAAGGTTCATTCTCGATTGGATTTTAAACTCATCCTTTTGTTGTATTGGTCCCGAGTAAATTTCTTTTTATAGGATCTGGGAAATAAAATACATTAACTGCCTAGGATTCCATTATAAATGGATATTACATATACCCATCTATGCTGAAATTTACCTCCACCAATCTCAACACATTGACCTTAACTACACTCTTATTGTAAAACCATTTGCAATGGAAAATCATCACATTAAATATTTAATAATCAAAGTCGTATATTTTTTAGATGATTCCAAAGTATGACATATTCACAGAAATTGGATTTCTATCCTTTGATATGAATATCTACATTAATTATTCATAATAAAAACTCTATTCTTTTTCATTCTAGTGTATTTATCTTATTCATTTGTATAGAATGTATAACCCTTAATTACATAAATATTGTAAGATTATAAATTTACACTCAATCTTTTAGTAGTTGTCAAAGTTTTACCAAAATTGAATTTGATTTAAAGATAACTATTAAAAAATATAATCTTGAAAACATTATATAAACTATTGAATATTTTTATTTGATATCCATATTTGATCCCTTAATGGATTAATATAATAATGAATTATTTTGTGGGATTTAATGTATTGAACAACCTCTACACTATTCTGTAAAATGGAAATGTGACCTTTCTCATAATATATAATTGTAATTGTAACAATATAACATCTATAAATACCTTTTCCAATAAGGCATACACCATGTCCTGATTTTAAAAGACCAATTCTATCAACATTTTATAGGTAATTTGTATAATATTTCATATTTACATGGAAAATAAATTTCTCTGGAACATAACCTTCTTACCAACTTTGATTCTTAACCAACCCTTTAAAAATATCTATATATCATCCAATGGGGTAAATAGATCTATAATGTACATGACACATAACTGAATATATATATATCCAAGAAAGCCATCATGTAGACCATTATATAAACTAATGAAGGTAGGATGAATATCTCAAATTCACATAATATGATTACAATTTTTTATTCATGATTGGAAACTTTTCAAGGTATATGACATTACTGCATATATCCTTGAAAATGAAATAAATTATGGGTAATGTATATCATATTTTTTGGAATAATGAAATTTAATGCCATAGTAATTATATCAATCATCAAGACATGATAATAATTTTATTTTAGACCATTTTACTTCAATTTATCATTGAAATGATATTATTTACATTTTATGAATACCCCTCTAAAACCTCTATAAAATTCATAAAGCTACAACATAGATATATCTCTTGAATATATTATTGTTATCTGTCAGAGTAACCAAACATCATGTTTCACCCTTCATCGATTCCAACTCTTCATTAATTCCCATGTCAATCATATCGAACATAGTATTAATGCCATTTTTTTCATGTAAATTTAATAACATGCTAATTACAATATCACATTATTTTTTATCTAATTTGATGGAATAAATGAAAATTTATGACATATATATAATTCCAGTATATTATTTCAAATAAAACTGATCACTTTTTCTAGCCGAGTTACATAAGGATTCTTGAAAAAGATTTACTAAAATAGTGTCAAAATATTTTAAATCCCTAAACTATTAATCACCGATTAGGGGATATAGTGTTTTAAATTTTACTATATTTCTATAGAATGATGTCATCCATGATTGGTATTTATGTAGATAGGTAAAAAAATTATTTCCTAAAAATAGAGTCATTTAGGATTCCTTAATCCTATGAAAGTGTATACCTTCATCACAAATAGGACATCCTAACATTCCATTAATTATATATCCCAAATAATTTATATCATAAGGAAATTAATTTATCATCCCATACAAAATGGATCACAATGTGAACTCCTCAAATCTATGAGAAAAATAAAATTTACCACACTATTATCCCACATCATTTTCATGGCTTTGATCAATGGATCCTTATATACATCAATATCATTACCAGATTATTTTGTTCTAGATATAAGAAAATAAAAAGAAAAGTATATTTGCTTCATCCATACACATTGTGAGAAGTTATAATTTAAAAAAATAACATGAAATGTACTATGAGTAAAAATTTCTATACTAAATGTATTCATTCAATCTATAAATAGTGAAATATTGAGATTTCTTGTCTCATTTCCTTATTTAGGATTATTATAATCAATTTTTTACACTTGGGAGAGTCTTTTATGTAATGTAGTTTACTGTCTTTGATTCTTATATATGCATACCATGTCAATTGTATATTTGTTCCCTAACACAAATATAGTCAACTAAACCTTAGAATGATATGAACTACAATACATCTTTTAAAAGATTTGTTTCATCATTCTTTTATTGAGCCACACAAAAAATATGGACTTTTTTGTGTGATTAATGGTCCCGGTGAAATAATATCCAATCACCTAGAAAATATTGTATTTTTTCAGAGATGATATACATTAAATATAGAATTATTTTATGTATATATTTTTTATAAGGAATTTCAGTTTATTTTGGAAGGATATCATTCATGACACCATGTTGTTCTATAAAACTAGTGTCTCTCTATCCATTTCCATCTTTCAAATTATATAACTCCAATAAAACTAGAATAGTTGTATATATCATATAACCCGTATACAATAATAATGTTGAACAACTATTTAAAATATTGAACATGTTTGGACTTTTATGAATTCTATCTTCAATTTATTTTAATATTTCATCCATCTAAACTCTTTCATAATTAACACTAGTATCCATACCAAATGATCCATAAATTAATGTATCATCCCAATTTGTATGTACATTTATTTTTTTCTCATTATTAGTCCTAAATTTATAGTTTTGATATATTTTGTGATAAATTAAATTTTCTTCTAACTCCTCTAAAATAATTCCACTTGAATAAAAATAGTGTAGATACAAACAAATGATTTTAGAATGGTCATATGAATTCTGTATTGAAAACATTATAAACACTATAACTCTATACTCATACTCATTTATTACAGAATTATAATAAAAATTTGAAGGCCTTCAGGCCGTTGGATGGATGGATACTCATTTATTATAGAATTATAATTCAACAATTTTATATTCATATCCATATTATTAGGATTAAAAAAATTAATTATATACAAAAAATAAATAAATACACATAAGGTATCCATATATTTTATATACACATTAATATGTAAATAAAGTTTTTAAATTTGATTGTAAATATATAATTCTGAATATGCATGTTTCTAAACACATTTGTGTGTAAATTTATAATTATTATTTTTTAAATAACTGCATAATATTTTAAAAAAGGGAATTTTGTAGAAAATTCTATGATGTTTTATTATTTTCCAATGAAAAAAGTCATATTCACATTGGACATAAAATTAATTAATGAAAACATAGGTTTCAATGATAAAAAATATTGAAATTATTATGTGACCATGTATGGCTAAAATTCTAGTGTCCATAACTTGGGAGAGATCGAGTGAAATATTCAATTATCTTTTATGTAAATTCATATTCATTATTGTTGTAATGTTGATATTTAGGTGAACAATTTTTCTTTTCTTTCTTATCAAACAATTTAAATGATTATTTATCTTCAATTTCTTTTTTTTGAATATCTTTAGTTAATTTATTTTCATGGTAAATTCTATTATAGTAATTCCAAATTGAATACAAATGGATTCAATTATTTATAGTATTTTTAAATTTCTCAACAATAAATTGAGGATTTAAGATAAATAGTAATCAATTTAACTCTTCTCAATGTTGTTCATTTATTACCTAATCAATATTATTGAAATAAATAAAATTCTTATGGTGATTATGGTAAATAATACTTTCGATTTTAACCATATTTTTTCTTTGTTTGTAATTAAATATTAATTACTAAAATTAAATTATTATAATAGCTTTTTTTGGAAAATTGAAAAGTGGAACCTCTTAGCATGAACATGTTTAAATTCACTACTCTAAATCTAGTTCTTACAATTTTTAAAAAAATTAATTCTCCCCCATTCAGCCATATATCACTCTTTTAATTATTTTTCATTCTCCAAATTCCATATTTCTCACCCTCATATTATAAATAACCATTTTCACTTACATTATAAGTCTACATTAAAAAATATAATTATATAAATTTTCATTCAATTAATATTTGACATGAAAATGAACTAATTTAGATACATCCTTGATACACAACATTGAAAACTATATTCATTCTTAAGGAAAATAATATTTTATTGTGTCATAATGATAAAATTTTTGCGATCAAATTAGAATCATAGTCATCGGTAAAAAAAACGTTCACCATTTTATAAATTTTAACTCAAATATTTTTTATAATTCATTTTTTACTTTCAATTTATGATTTAAAATAATTTTTTATATTTCTAAAATAACATTCTAATAAACCCACATAATGTTTTAGAGTAGGTTAACCATGACATTAATATGAAGTTTCATAATAGTATCAAATAATATGTTATAGTGAGATTATATGATTTAAATAGTGTATTTTAAGGAATAAAATTTTGATGAAAACCTGGAACATCAACATACACACATGAAAAATTAAAAACACCCAAAATTGATTATCTCACCCCTTCGGAATCATTTCTGAAAAAAGAAAAATAAATGAATTAGTTGCATCAAACTTGGATAATAACCAAATTTTCTTATGAAACACTATAGATCAAAAGTGAATATCCATTGGATCATGGAAAAAACATCTCAATGAACATTGAAAACTATTATTCAATGGGGGGATTCAAATAGGTTTCTAGTGATTATTTACAGAAATAGGACAAACTAATAAAGGAAAAAACTAATTTACTAAATAGGAGTGGAGGGAATCACTTACATTTGGTATTTGGAGGTTCGATTCAAATGATATATTTGAGAGGGATTAGAGGTATAGGTAGATTCCCATGAGAGTTTGAATGGATCAATTGACTAAGGTTCTATAAGGGTTGATTTGGAAGGACTAGATAATTTTTTGTCAGTGATTTCCAACAAGCACTGAAAATGATAGGTTTTTTAAATGATAAAATAAAAAAGTGTTGATAAAACCTATTTTAATTAGCTCCAATACGTAACCACTAATAAACATAGGTTTTATCATTGGTTTTTTTATTTTAGCTCTGATAAAACCACATTTTATTATCAATTTTAGTGTTGATAAAAACTATTGAAAATAAATTACAAAATTATTAAACTAATATATATTATAAGTGAATAAATTATAAAAAATGCTAAAATATAATTCTACTTGTTAATGAATAAATACTATTAAATACAACAATGTTTATATGGGTGAAATTTTATTATTTAAAATGAACAGACATAGCCAACAAGCTCGTACCCAAGTGGTAAGGGCTCTCTGCTTGGCATCCAAGAGACCCAGGTACAAAACTGGGTGGAGGAGAATTTCTAGGGGTACTATAGCAGTACTGTAGTATTACTATAGTAGGTACTATAGTAGGTACTGTAAGGTAATGTTTCAGGTACTATTCGGTACTGTAGGAGCGGGAACTACTCCCCTAATTTAGACCTTCGGGCCACCAGTTTGGGCTTCAGGTCTCACAGGGTCTTCGGGTCATCAAAGGACTTCGGGCCACATGGCCTTTGGGCCACAAAGACCATAGAGTAGGCCAGTTCACATAGAGCAGACCCGAAAATAGGATCAGAGCAACAGTAGCAGTCACAAGGCGCATAGCAAACTGAATTGTCAGAATTAGAGCGTATTGCAACCACCATCATGGCCAGGCACCATGCATCATTGTACAATGTAATGCTAGATGGTCAACAATGCATGTTGGGGAGCTAAAGTGATTAATGATGCAGACGCTGGGGAGGGGCTATTCTATTGGGTTGGGCCTACAGGTCATGTAATCGGTATGGTAAGCCTCTTGGCCTTCGGGTCATGTATTGCGTGTCATGTCGGGCCTTGGGCCTTAGGCCTACGGGCCATTTACGGGTTCCCCTTAAACCCTTAAAAGTGGGATTATCTATAATAAAATAAAAAATAAGGCCTTCAGGCCATTCAGTCTAAAAAAATGAACAGACCTAAAAAATATTTATAAAGAGAATAAGTTTTATTGCTTATATAAATTATTTAGAAACATAACAATGAATATATATTAAATTTAAAATAATTATATATTGAATTTTACATGACAATAATATGAAAAATATTAAATTTTAATTATTTAATATTTATAAATAAATATCATAAATGAATAAATTAAAAAATTATTAAATAGATAAATATTAAAACTGAATAAACTATAAATAAGTAAAAAATATTTAAAATTATTAGTGAATAAATATTATTAAATAATATTAAATTAATTAATGTTAAAAAATAGTGAAATTTAATTATTAAAAAATTAGTCGATAGAAAAAATATAAAAAGATGAATATGTGTTATTAATTATATAGAATAATAAAAATATTATTTATAAATATTTATTAAAATGAAAATGAATACATATTAATTAAATAAATTAAACATATTTTAAAAAAATTTAATGGTATTGAAGAAACATGTATAGATAAATATTAAAAATGTATATAATTACAAAAATATTAAATGAAAACAATTTAAAATGAGTAAATTATAATTATATTAAAAATATTTTTTTATAGAAAGGGGGATGGGGTTAAAGACACCTCTTTAGAAAATTATGGCACTGAATTCTAGGTATTCTATTTAGGTGTGGCTTTTCCTCATGAAATCATTCTTGATATTCTGACAGGGTTGATTTAGCATTTCAGGTTCCTTCGAAAGTGGCTATGAATGATTCTTCAACTTCATGTATAGGAATTTGGGTTATGAAATTTATAAATCGATGGAATTTTTATTCTTTATAGGATTATGGTCCTATTAAAATTGTTAAAAATGGGTATATGTCCCACTTAGTCACAAATAATGTAAGGGGTAAGATATGTCTTGTCTGACATTTGTGCGCTTCTAAAGCCCTTGGTGCTCAGAGGTGCCCTAGAGCAAGTATGTAGGTGTTCAAAAGCTAAAATTTGGTGCATAAAAAATCATGATGTTTAAGTGTTTCACATCGTGATTTTTTTATTTGTGTCTTGTGTGGGTCTGGTTTGTGGGGTGCCTCATGAAATGAATAATTTATAGGTTTAATGGTTTGAGGTGACGTGTTTTCGGATAAAATAGAAATCTTTAAAATTTAAATGATGTTGTCGGGTTTCATGCTATGAAAATTCACTATACAATGAAACATTAAATTTTGCAATTCTTTAAGATTATCTAAATCCATTCACTTCTCTTCCATACCCTAGGGAGCTAGAAACTCTCCCTCTAGGTTTCCTATAATCCGTTTTATGGGGATCAATTCTTGGTTTTCTGTTTCTGATATTTTGTGAACTAAGGTCTTTTTTACCTCTTCACTCATGGTTCATCGATCTAGTCTGCCCTACTTCTTCTTTATATGTGATTTTGGTCTCTCTCCATTATTATAATAATGTTTTTCTAGATTTTATTTGCGAGGTTTTGGAATGGTGTCCTTTGAGGGATGAAACTTATCCTAGGAGAGTTGATCTTGATCTATGACATCGGTTTGTTCTCGTGTGAATAATTTTGGATCCTTTATGGTGTGGGATTTATTGCTTCTCCTATTTTTTTTGTGAAATTTTTATTTTTTCATGTTTTATCCCCTCGGGTTGTAATGGTATTAACCTAATAAAAATTTACCTTGATTAATAAATAATTTTGTCTTGATCATTTTTAATTTCTTTATACCGTGATAATAGTTTGACTCTTATTTTTATAGATAGTGTTCTATCTATGATATTCTTATTAGAATGTATAGTTATTCTATGTATTTAATTGTTTTTTATGGAAAACTATAAAGAACACAAAGGTGGGATTAATCAATAATTAATTACATAGTGAATAAAGAGGCATGTTTAATGAGCCCAATGTTTATATAAATTTTATGATGATGAAATTTATGTGAGTATAAATGTTTAGTTATATGTGAAATTCCATGCATTGACATAATATGATAAATAAAATGAATCATGTTAACATTTTTTAATTATAATAATTACAGGAATTTTAATGAATATTAATTCCATAAGTTTGTTGAAATTGTAATGCGTGCTTGTAAACATGTTAAAAATAATTTTCAAATTAATTCAATTGAGTTTTATAACATGATGACATATGTTTACCAAATTTGGAACCTATAAAAAATTAATTGGTTAATTATTATGGAAAATGATCAAGTTGTTTGAAAATGATAATTTCTAGGGCCTGAGATTTTCATCTTCTTATATGGATGAGTTCATTGAGTATGGAGTCATAAGAGCTCATTTGTGTATGAAGGATATATGTCTTTTTTAGGGAATACATTGACCGTTTGTCTATTCATGTTTGTTTTATACTAATATTTTTGTGTCAACCATATTTAATCATTGTTATGAAATGTGATATGGGGATGAGAGGAAAATATGGGATATGATATATGATATATGATCTTGGGATGGCTGATGTGATGTATGATAGGTAGGCCCAAATGATTATTCATTATTTAACGCCTGCTATAAAAAGATAGATTGAGTTATAAATGTGAGTTTTGGGTGTGGAACCTAAGATTATTGAATTGGTTGAAGGTAGGATTACCCATTGATGTAATTCTGGGAGCTGGGATGCTCACTTCTGAATCTATTTAATTGTCAATAGTTGGGTGGCTTATTTTATCTGCATTCCATTCAACACTTCTATAGGTAGTTGGATTTTTTCAGTTGCATTTTTCCTCTTCGTGGTATCTTAGGATTGTTTTCCCAGATTATATATTTTATGTATTTATGATAATAATTAATAAATAATTCTTAACCCATGGGGTAGGTTTTGTTGTAATGAAAAAACTTAAATGATGTTAATCTTGTGAAACCATGGAATCGGTTTTGATTATGACTAGAGGTCATAGATTTTTATCTGATGATTAATGTAATGTAATGTGGAATAATTTTAATGGCCAATTTAATGGATAATAAATTAATTAGAAAAATTATATTATAAAAATTAAATAAGTAATTATTATATCTCTTTATAATTCTTTTGTGATTAGATGATATTTGGTCTTAGTCATGACAGTCGGGATTCCGAGCATCATTAGCAGTAGTTGAGTCTCAAACTAGGTTATTATCATAGTTTTGTTTTCTGACATGTCATATCTTGCATATTTTTTAATTTCTCATGATACCCCTCCCATGTTTGTTTGAGATACATTCACCCAAAGGACTCTAGGAGAGTGTTTTCCCTAATATCCTGGTGGGATGTTGGACGGAGGACTACAAACTCAAGCCCTTCCCTCATCTCTTGGTAGTTACTTGTGCTCATATGCACGATGGTTAGTTTTTCCCTATATAGGTGTAGAGGGATATAATGGATTGTGGTTATTTTAGAAACATGTATTACTAGATTAGTATCCAAAATATTATTATAGGTATGAATTGTATAGTCAGTGATGGCTTGTGCTACCTTACTCGGTGTATGAGATATAATGGCTTGCGGTAAAATACCCAATGTATGATACATTATCATACAGGTTATGGTGGATAACGTAAACTACACATTTAATATATATACATTTCTTTATATGATATGATGTGTTGATGTGATGATGTGATACATGATGTGATTGTTGTGATGCCTTTCCTAGGTGTATTCTGGCTGAATTATTTTGTAGAGAGATGGCATAGGACCTACGATGTTGGGGAAGAGTGTAAAACAAGTGGGGAAGTGGTAGTGAGGTACCCAATATGTTTATTTATTATATGATATGCTCTATTTCGGGTTATACATATTGAGAGTTATCCATGGAGATGATGGGTTCTTATTATACTTTCATAGGTGACGAGTTAGTTTCACTGTTGGTAATTATGATTTAGAAAAATTTATTTTTATTTCTCATGATAATATACTTAGAGGATCTTACTAAGTATACTTATATGCTCATCGCACGTATATATAAACTATTTTTTTAGGATAACTATAGAATATTAGAGATTGGGATGGATATTACTAGATCATTGATTCTCAAGAGCTGTTAAGTATTAATGGTTTCTATCATATTTAAATTTTTGGTACTTTTAGTTTTCCTTCAAATTATTATAGTAATATATGAAATTTAATGTTTTCAATTGGGATTTACTTATATGTATTTTCCTGAGTAGTATTTATTAGTGTATATATCATAAATCATTCAACTCCATGTTCTCTTAGAGGGTAATTCCTCCCATATGTATGTCTATTATACACTCAGTGGTAGTCACTAAATTGGGGGCAACTTGAGGCAGGACCCATGAAGTCCCCATCTCCCTTCTTTCATTGACGTCCGAGGAAGGGTAAAATTTTGGGGGATGGGGTCATGAATGAGTGGTATCAGTGGATCAGTTTAAGAGATAAGATGGATTTGGGAGTTAGGTGCATGTGAGGTTACATGGGTTAGTAAGGAAACAGTGTTAAATAAGTTTAGTATGAGATTAAAACATGAGAGACCAGATGAGAGATGGTTATTTAGAGCCCCCTGTGATATGATGCTCATATATTTATGTTTACTAAACCTACTAAAAAAATTAATACATGTATGTGGGTAGAGACCAGGAAAGGATAATGAATCATTCTTCACTGATCCAATTTTTTAAATTTGTAGACCTTATTATAGTTTGAAACCTTAAAAAGATAAAAAAAATAATTAATTAATGTTAATAATTCCATGTTCCATGTTTAATAGATCTAATGGTTTATTCTTTTTATAGGCATGGATCCATGTTATTTTCAACATTCATTTTGTGATGGTGATGTTCAGTAGAATGTGCCAGAAGATCACTGTAGAGTTGAGGTTGATAATGATGATACATGGAGGATGGCACTCCAAGAGATTCTATACTAGAGTCTAAAAATGTATGAGGGATCCATTTCAGATTTAGTCATAGATTACTCGTTAGAGGAGGTTGATATTACTTTTGGTTTTATCTATTATTTGAAGGAGCATTTTGTTTCTTCAACTATGATGATGAAGCAAAGAGTAGTGAGGTTGTGGTGGTTCATGTTTCGTATAGATTTTGAGGAGTTGACAGTATCATGGGAGAAGTTTTAAAACTTTTTAAATTAATAGTTCATTTCTTCAAAAAATAAGGTATACATTTTTCAAGAGTTGATTACCGTTCGATAAGGGAGTTACAACATGTGATATTTTTGGATTTGTTATAGAACCATTTTGCGATATGCTTCTGAACCATTTCCATATCTGGAATATAGGGTAAGTAATTTCAAGGAGGATTTTTTTACTATATATTTATTTTCAGGTCACCCTATTTATGATAAAGGACTATTTTGAGTTACATTATTGATATGAGGTTATTTATCATACATTGTACTTAACTAGATCATCATGATATTGGAGTTAGTAGGATTCCTCATAAAGAAACACTATGGTTCACTATTCCCAGTTATATGGATATAAGAGTTTTAGATTAGATAGATGTTGGTCCCGAAAATGATCATCTTTTTTTCATAGGTAAGAGTCTATTATACCTATTCCAATGGATAATATGAATGCTTCTCTTGTGGTTTCTGAGGTCATCAATAGCCATAGTACCCAACCATTCTGGGCATTTATCTTGTGGCAGGTATTCTACTTCATGTTTCTTTATTGTGATAGTTTAAACTAATATTGTAGTAGTAGGGTATTTCAATTTGTTTTAATAAAATAATAGATGTGTAATTAAGTGTAAAACACTGATATGATCCTTTTCCTTATAGGGAATATTATGGCGATTGATTTGGTCATCATCTTTGTCAAAGGGGTTGTGGTGAAGGTGATGGTCAGCTTCATGCTTTAGTTTTTGCAGTGCCAGGAAAGCCAGATATTTTTTAAGGTACCCTATGATTGTTTTCTACATGGTTTCATGCATTATTTTATTCAATAGTGATGCACACCTTTATATCATCTACCTTCATTGATGCTTTGGGACTCGAGGAATAGAGAATTATAGTTCCCTTGGTGTTTACTATTCTGGTTTGATGTCGATGTGGATTGTATAAATTATGTATGTACTATGATCTAGTGTTGGGAAAGCATAGTTATTGGGGAGAATTAATATTTTTATATATATAATCATATTACATCTTACTTGTCAATGATTTTCTCTATTTACTGTATTCTATCATGGATTTCTTCAGGATCAGGGTTTTGTAATATGATGTTGATGGAGAAAAATTAGTATTTTTTGGTAATCAATACCCTTGGATGCATTATAGGCATGTCCTGTTCTTATCATATTTTATGGTTGAGATGATGCTGGGATTATTGGGGATTCAACAGTTGGTGTTTTGTAGGGTTTTTTAAGAGTATCCTTGTGTATTTCAAGAAGCAGTTGTAGAGTTACCACCATGATGGGAGATCAAGTTTGGGATCAAGCAAAAACTAGACATGAATCCTCTACCAATGTCTCTATTTAGGGTGGGACCTTATCAGTTGTGTACGATACAAGAATGTATTGATGACCATTTTCATAGTGGTTTTATTTGGCTGAGTGTGTCGCCTTGGGGTGCACTAGTTTTGTTTGTGAATATGTTTTTTATCATTTAGTTTCTTTGTATCAATTATCATAATTTTAGCCAAGTGAAAATGAAGAAACAACATCATATTCCATAGATTGATGATTTATTCAATCAACTAAATAGAGAAAGTGGGTTCATGAAATCAAATTTCTGGTGAGGATATTATCATATGTGGGTGAAGGATGAGGATAACTAGAAGACTTCCTTTCATTATCTTCATCCGAAATTTGATTTTTTTGTCATGTAGTTGGGTGTAATGAATGATCCATCCATGTTCATGGGGTTGGTGAACATTATGTTTATAGAGTTCTTGTATTTGTTTATGGTGGTTCTCATCGATGACATCCTTGTGCACACCATGTTTTAGGAGGAGCATGAAAAGAATCATCATTCCATTTTGGAGTTCTTTCTCATGAGTAGTTGTTCATGATGATGCTAAATTATGAGTTCTAGGATTTTTAATTAAGTTTCCTTGGGAACATTGTATACCATAAGGGGTTATTTTTGGATCATATTAAGTAATCGGTTGTTGTTTCAGGAATATAGACCAATAAAGTTTCATAGGTGTAGAGTTTCCTTGGTCTTTTAGGCTATTACAGGTGGTTCATAGTAGATATATCTTCCACTATGACTCCTATGACTAACATGACCTAAAAGGATTACATATTCTTATGGGCAAACCTATTTCAAGTTTATTTATATTACTTTATGGATAAATGGGTTACTGCTCCGGTCCTTTTTTTCTTTAGAAGGAGTTCAGTTTGATGATTTTTTGTGATGCTTCACATCTTGGATTGAGATGTGTTCTAATGTAGTAAAGGCTAGTTTATTCTTTTGTGTCTCAACAGTTACATCCCAAGAATGTAACCATGAAACTTTTTTTAATGAGTTTGAATAAGTTGTGTTTTCTTTGAATTTTTTATGACATTACCTCATCGGTGAGAGTTTTCTAACTTTTACAGACCATAAGATCAGAAGGTATGTATTCTCATAATGTTACTGGAACTTGCATTATAGTCAATGGATTAAATTCATATAGAATTATGACATTTATATTTTTTATATTCCAATAAATATAAATTTTATAAATAATGCACTGAGAAAGAAGTTACATAGTGTTCTAATATGTGAATTTTTAGATTCCTAGAGAGTGAAAGGATAACTTTCAGTAATGGATCAATATATGGGAGAGGGTGGAGGAAGAAGTATTCTTTTAAAATTTATGTTTCAATTGACTTAGTGAAATATGTGGATAAGTCCCAGCTAGGGCATTCTAAGGTGGAGTTCTAGGGGGACCGAGTTATTTTTTTGTGGTTCTCTTGTTGATTGGTTTGAGGATATACAAAAATAGTTGTTATTATAGACAATTATTTCATTTAATTGTTGATGTGTGAAGTGGTTCTCAGTGAGTTCCATAGATATACTTTGATGGTATATCCTGCTGTGAAAAGGATGTACTTATCCTCGGGAGGTCATTTTTTGGCTTGGTTTGAAGCATGGGTGTATAGATTTTGTTTCTCAATTCTTAATCTACCAGAAGGCGATGTTTAAAAAATGTGTTCCAAGTGGTTTTCTCTAGACATTGTATGTTTCCTAGTGGAAGTTGGAGGATAACTAGATTAAATTATATATTACTTTAACTTGATCTATGGAATTCTATGATTCTATATGGGTGAGAGTGGATCATTCTATGAAATCATCCAACTTTATAGTGATTATAAAGTTGGTCTCACCATAGGTTTTATTGTGTAAGTATCTTATGGAGTTGGTGTGACACCCAAGAGTCCCAAGGAGGTTAATATCTAATCTAGATCCTCATTTTACCTAAATAATATGGAGATGTTTCCATCATATTTTTTTCACAATGTTCTTCCTTAGAACTACATTTTATATGAAAATGGATTGGTATATAGAGCAGAACATAAAGACTCTTAAAGACATGTTGTACTCTTTTGTACATGATTTTGTATGTTCATGGATGAGGTATGTGACCTTGTTGAAGTTTTATTACAATAATAGTTTCCACTACACCATTGGTATGGAACCATTTAAAATATTATATGGCCCAAATGTTTTTCTTATATTTTCCAGGAATGATATTTGAGAGGTAGAAATTTTTGGTCTGGAACTAGTATATAATATTATAGAGGTGGTATAGGTAATTAATGAGAGGATAATGGTAGAACATTATTATCAAAAATAACATACCAATCATAGGAGGAGGCTTCTGGAGTTCAATTTGGGAGATCAAGTGTTCTTGAAGGTGACTCCTCACCATGGGAAGTGAATCTTTCGCTAGGGGAGTAAGTTTTCGTCCAGTTTTGATGGGCTTTTCAATGTGTTGGACAGTGTTGGATTCATGTAATATTAAATAGAACTTCACCCATAGATGATAAGAACACCTGATGTTTTTCACATGTGATATCTCTATAATTATCATCATTATGACTCTAATGTCATCGAATAGGTAGAAATTGATATTGATAATGATGTAACCATTGAGGAGTAGCCTCTGTAGATCCAAAACATCTAAGAGATGTAATTTTCAAGGAATTATATTCACATGGATCATTTATTATTGAATCACAGTGGAATGGATGAGAGTACCTGGGAATGCGATTTGAATATGCACACTCAATACAGTATGTTTTTTCAGCTCTTCTCTTGTAAAGATGTTTCTTTTGTGGATGTTTAAATTTATTGTTTATAATATGGTTCCCCCTTATTTCTTGTTGATAACCATGCTCTAATTTGATAAGTATCTCTCCTAAGAGATTGTTTAGGGTCATGCAATTTTTGTTGTGTGGTTTTATTCTTTATTCCTCTGAGTGAAGTGGTTGATCTCCTATGATGGTGAGAATATTAAGAGGAATATTAGTGGGAGGTTGTTCAGATAACCCCCATATTCATTTTCTCTATGGTTTTGGTTTTGGATTATTGAGGAAAGGAATGTTTTTAGAGGTACGTAATGTAAGGGAATGAATCTACCTAGTCTGACCCTTTGGGTGTCTCTAAAGCATTTGGTTCTTTGAGGAGTCCATGGGAATTCAGGGAGGTGTTCATATGATAAAATTTAGAATCATGGAAAATTCATGATGGGAATGTGTTTCGCATCATTATTGTATGATTCATGGATTGTGTGAGGATATTTTATAGAGTTCCCCCTAATGTGAATTATTTTAGGGTTAAATGTTTTGAGGATATACATAATTCAGTGAAACTTATATCATATAATGTTCACAATGTGAAGGGTTTCACAGTATGAAAATACACTTTTTATTGTGCCTTTAAAAGCTATAATTCTTCAAGTTTTTCTCAAACTCTACACATTTCATCAAAACCCCAAGAATCCAATATCTCTCCCTCTAGTTTTTTAGGAATCCCTTTGACATGGATGGATTATTGTTCATCCATCTTTCATCTATGGTGATCTGAGGTATATAACAACACTTCTCCTTATTTCAATTAATAAATGATTTATTATATAATATTTCACTTAATTCAACCAATAATATCAATAAGTATAGTTTATTAGGTAATTATGATCATTACATAACATCTTAAAATGTGAAATACATCGTCTTTATTGAAAACTTCCTTAACATGATTTTATTTTAAAATGTATGGGATAAATTGGGGACATACATAAGAAATCGGTGATATATAAAGCATAAGTGAATAAACATGGAAAAACATGAATAAATTAATAAATGATAGAAAATAGTCATATCAATTAAGATTAATAGGGGTTATAATCATAATGTTGAATAATAATACATGATATAACATGATATCATAAATGCAACATGGGAAATGTGGTAACAACTTAAAACAAAACATCATAAACATAAGTTAAGGAAATATTTCAATACATCAATATATAAAATGTTCCATAAAGTAATTAGTTTCACTACCATTACCATAATTATTTATAATGAGGCTAAACATTACCCAATGTATTAGAGCACTATATATTTCCAGGCGCACCCATCACATTAATTTCATTCTCAAGATTAAGTGTTCCAAAAACATCATACAACATGGAATCAATTATCATACTATTTTATTCCATGATTAAGGATTTTGGAATAAATACTTGTATTTTCAATGTAAAATAATTATAATTTTGTAATTTTTAACTCCCTTGATATAAAATGGGTATGGTATTCTCTATACAAATATTTTGGCATGGAAAATCGCGTTGAAATTTCCGCAGCATAACAGTGTCACTTAAAAACTAATAAAATGTGTTGAAGAGAGATAAATGGGTATCTAATAATTTTTAAATAATAGAAAAATTAATAGTGACATGGAAATACATTTACCGATATGTTTAATTTGAAATAAAATTCATAATATAATAAGGAAACTTTAATAAAGAAGAGAAGGTGAGGATCCCTTACTTAATTTCTACATGGTAATGTGTGTATATAAAGGTTCATGGAAGGGTTTAATGAGAATTAAAGGGGTATTTAATTACATATATATCAAATGGAAATTAATTATTTTTTAGGATAATATAACCAAAAATCTCAAATTTAAACTAATAAGAATAACATAAATGAGGTTCTTGAATGGAAATAGGAAAAGAGAAACCCCTTACTTGAGTGTGTGACTCAGAATGATTTGGAAGATCTTATTGAGATCATTGTGGGAACCATTGGAGGACTTTAGGGAGGTTATGGAAGATTAATTACATGATCCCTGGATTTTTAGTGAAGAGAAATGGGATCTTGGATGGCTTTATATAGGAAATGAATGGGAATTTCTTTAATATTTCTCAAAGTTAGGTTTTGGACTCTATATAATGAATTAACATAAACAGAAATCATTCCCATGGTTTTTAACATTTTTTCTTCATAATGGGAATGGTTTTTATTATTTTATAAGGCCAATGTTTCAACTTTATAAAATAAATTTGTTTTTTATATGGAGGTGAGTCATACTCTTAAATAAATAACATTAAGACATTAAAATATATTAAGGGTTTTGGAGGATTCATAATGGATTTATAACATTAATAAACTAAATATAAAATCTCATTATTTTAAATATAAAAAATATTT
Organism: Viscum album; assembly: GCA_963277665.1. Classification (NCBI taxonomy): domain Eukaryota; kingdom Viridiplantae; phylum Streptophyta; class Magnoliopsida; order Santalales; family Viscaceae; genus Viscum; species Viscum album. The sequence continues at coordinate 404,566,681 of OY728128.1, read as the reverse complement.
TTTTTATGGATACCTTTTATTTTATTTATTACATCATTTTGGGTCATTATGTTTTCATAATACAAAAAGTATATTTATACACTATTTAATTTTGTACATGAAAATTTGACACTCAGAAAATTATGAAAAATTCACCATCTGATAATTTGGATATTTTGATTCTAAAATTAATTTTCATTTTATCAAACTTATTTTATAAATACTATAATTTTTAATTTTAAAATAGTAATTGTCATTTATTGAGAAATAGAGAATTTTTTGAAAATAACAGTTTTTGAACACTTATAAAAATTACATTTTTCTTCTTAAAAATTATATGATTATTTTTATTTAATTAAAATTATTTAATAATAATTTTTAATTAAAATATTATTTATTTTAAAAATACATTAAATAATCAAAATAAATTCCTTAAAATAATTTGAATATTACTAAAAAAATACTATTTGTGTTTTATTATATCAAAAAAAATTATAAAGTAAAAATAATAGGATTAAAATATATTTATTATTATATAAAAAATAATGTGAATAATCATATCTCAAGGGTCTAAAGACATACCCCTTTAATACACTAAAACCACCTTGAGGGTATGGTGCACGACAGCGTGACCTTTATGGGGTGGTTCAGCGTAAATGGTTTGAGACATAGTCTCGACGAGTATTAAATTATCCAATAAATGATTCCACTAAGGATTAATATCTGGTGGGGATTAGTGTAGGTAAAATATCATGTATTTAATCTCCCTTATAAGCTCTGATAAATGGGATTCATAGATTATGATCATACTAGTTGAGGCCATTACATCCTTTTTCTATGTTAATTGGATTTTTTAAAACCCTATATTTATACTAATCTTGTGATCACTATTTAAAGAATATATTATAAATAGTAATGATGCTTAATGGTAATTTCAATATTATAGGATATAATAAACCAAATAGGTGCATGTTTTTTCTATAACCAAATTACATAATAAGAAATTTAATTAAAACATAATGGTAAATTTTATTTGTAATAGTTTGGATCGTTACAATATTCCCCAATTAAGAAATTTTTCCCTCAAAATTTTCATTTCCCACACATAAAAATATGAAAATATCTATGTCTCATCACCTCCTACGGTTCCCATGATGGTTCGTCAAACATGTGGTTTCTCCAAATCACTTTTCCCAGGTGCATTGTCTTATTTTGTAGAACTTTGTCTCTAAGATCTAAGATATTTAATGGATAATCTTCATTGGAATGATCACTTTCCAATGATACCACCTCTGGATTGAGTACGTGTGAGTGGTTTGGAATGTACATTCTTAAGAGGGATACATTGAATACATAATGTAATTGAGATAGTTAAGGTGGGAATAAAATTTTTTAGGCTACAACTCTAATGCATTCAAGGATGTCAAAGGTGCTGATGTATCATGGACTATGATTTCCATTCTTCCCAAATCTCCTCAAATTCATCCATGGCGATATGTGGAGGAATACCATGTCTCTAATATCAATCTCTAGGTAACTTCAATGATTTTAGTATAGCTCTTCAATCGACTCTAAGCATCTTTGATGTTCTACTGAATGGTCTTAATGTTTTTTTACCATTTCGTCAACCATTTCATGTTATATAAGTTTTCATTCCCCTACATCATCCCATCATGGATGTGTTTTGTACCTCTACCCATATTGGACTTCATAGATAGAAATTTGGATGCTTGAGTGGAAATAATTGTTATAGGATAACTTTACCTGAGGAATATGTTCATCCTGTCATCCATTGGAGTCAATTGATTATGCTCTCCACATGTCTTCATTTTTCTTGATAGTCCTCTTAGATTGTCCATCAGTTTGTGGATAATAAGGTGTGCTAATGTTAAACTCATTTTTTAGAGCATGTTAGATACATTTCCATAACATAGAGGTGGATCTATGATAAAATTCAGATACAATTGATAGTTTAACTCTATGCAGCCTCACTACTTCTCTGATATGTATTCTTGAAAGTTAAACTAGTGAGAAATCCTCACGAATCACAATGAAGTGATCAGTCTTTGTAAGATGATCCACTACAACCCATATATTTTTATTCCTATAGATGTATTTTAAAGACAAGGGACAAAGTATATAGTTATTTTTTTCCATTTCCATATAGATGTTGGTAATGGATCCATCATATCCTTATATTTTTACCTTTCCACTTTCACTTAATAACATACAAGACATCTTCATGTATATTAAGTGGTTTCCTTCTTCATATTTTCCTACCAATAGTGTTATCAATGATCGTGATACATCTTTGTGCTTACTAGGTGGATGGAGATGGTTTCTTTATGTGCACCATCCAACATATCCTTCATTAACTAAGGATATGATGGTACACAATGTCTTGAATGAAATATTCTTACTCTCTCTAAATTAACATTGAGTATAAATGATTTCCACTTCCATATAGCTTCAACTTTCTTCTGAATTCTCACATCATTTATTTTAGAATAATTTCTCATCACTAGAATGTATGGTTGAGAAATAATTTGTGAATATATTTATGATGTTCCTTCATTTATGATTCCCATTTATATCCTTTCCAAATCTATGAATATCAGAACCCTCTAAATTATCATCAATGATAGAATTGTAGGATACTTTTTACATAGAGTGTCTTCCACTTTATTTGATTTCCCAATTTATTAGTGAGTTGATTAGTCATAGTCCTTATTCAGTTGTAACCATATTTATTGGAAATATTCATCTCTTTCTATGTGAATATATACTTGAGGCTTTTTTGATCCATACATATTTCACACTTCTCCTGAAAGAGAAAATATAACCATATTTTCAAATTGAATATCACTTTAGCAAAGTCTAGATCATGTGTTGGGTAGTTTGGTTCATGAAATGTCGACTACCTTGAAGCATAGAATATGAAGTCTTCTTTATTAATTAAAACACATCCCAATCCCTTTCTTTAAATCATCTCTGAATATAACAAAAATTTATCCACTCATTGGTAGTGTGATCATAGGGGAAGTGATAAGGCTCCTTTTCTCCTCCTTTTCTCCTCCTTTAATATCTCTTCACAAATATCATTCCATGAAAATGTTACTCCCTTCCGACTTATATTTTTTAGAGGGTTTATAATCCTAATAAATTTCTCAAAAATCAACTATAATACCTAGAAAATACAAGGAATATATTAATAACACTCACAGATATTGGACTATGTCATCCTTCAAATGATTCTGTTTTTAAGGGTCCATCGATATCCCATTACTTGTCATGATATTCCACAAGAATGAGACTTCCTTCAAATAGAACACACATTATCTATATGTGTAATAGTAATTCTCCTTTGGTATGGTTTTTATCACAGTGCTCATATACTACTTATACTCCTCCTTTATTTTAGAGTATATTAGAATATCGTCTATAAATACTACCAAAAATTTGTCAAGATAATCTATAAATACATTATTCATCAAGTCAATGAATATTTCTAAAGAATTAGTGAGTTTTAATAGAGTTACTATGAACTAATATTGTTCATACCTTGTATGAAAATCAGTCTTGTGGATATCCTCCTTCTTCACCCTAACCTGGTAATATCCTGGCTGCAGATCCACCTTGGTGAAGAATTGTGCTCCATATAGCTTATTGAAAAATTAATCAATCTGTGGCAGAGGATACAAGTTCTTTATATGAAATTTTTTATCTCAAAATATTCAATAAAAATGTTCATTGACCCATCATTCTTCTTGACAAAGGGGACTGTTTCACCCCCATTTTGAAGAACTTGGGTGTATGATCCCTTTATCTTGATTCTCTTAGAGTTTTTTCTTTATCTCTTAGTGATCCAAAAAAATCAATTAAATACATAGTACTCAATAATATAAATTCACTTTGTATAAGGCCTATTGAAAATTCAACCTATCGACTATGATGATGACCATGAAATTCCATGGGAAACACATTAGTGTATTACCTCAAAATAGGCATGTCTTCTAGGATGGATCATTGCATAGACTCAATAATATTATCTAGATATGATTTCTCATATTTAAATAATATTCATTATTGAGATTTTGTTGCTAAATAAGATTCATCCTCCTTTCACTTGTTCAGAATGAGGGTTCGATTCGTAATATAGAGATTGATTTCCTTCACATAGAAATTTATGTTGGATCTATATAGGTAAATCCAATATATTCCTAGAATTTCATCAAATTACACCAAAGGGAGTATGAAATAGTTTTATAGGAAGTTCTGACCACAAATTTTTGATAGGGAATTATTTATACACATGAGATGAAATAATTTATCCTTTTTCTGTTTTCACTTACAACTCTACTTCTACTCTTTGTGGTGGTATTAGAATAGTTTTAATAAAATATTAGGATATGATGGAATCTGTACAACTATAATAAAAAAATATTTTATTTGTTCATGAATGGAAAAATAGCGTACTTATCACCACTTCATTATTTGGATCTACCTCACTATTTTGTATGGAAAAATCATGCCCATGCTTCATTGGAGGTTATTAGTTTTCTCAAAAAACCATTGTCTTAGTTCATTTATTTCCAATGTGACATAGTTCCTTGATTTTTTAGCAATGATAAATGCACTAAGGATTTACCAAAACATTTCTTTCCTCCATCACATTAGTTTTTTTTCTCCTTTAAAAGATCGTTTTCTAAGTTTATTTCCTTCATTAACCTAAAGCATTTCTTTATCCCCCTCAGGCAATTTCCGTGGATCTTCTTTTAGCACCATTGAAAAGTGCGCTGATGAAATTTCATTGCCCCATTATCGGATGACAAAAATTAAAATCCACTTTATGATTCTTATCCCTATGATACCCTTGATATTATCCGATCACCATTTCAATATTGAGGGTACATTGAACAATTTCCTCATTGGTATCAATGTCTCATGTCATTGGGGATTTTCATAGACTAGATTTTATCCCACAAAGAAGCAGTCCAACTTGATTTCAGGGGGTATCGATAAATATGGATTTGTATCATGAAATTATTTTGATGTTTTCCTTATACACCATGATATAATAATCACTATGTTTCTTATTGAAAAAGAAATACCTTTCCATTTTCAAACAGAGAGGTTGAGGAAAGTATTTATCGAAAAAAATGGAACTCCTTCCACCCCATCGCATGGATCTCTTCTTCAAGCTTTATATTATTGATAAATATCAACCACTAATCACATTATCCCCCAATATGATAAACATCTAGTAGAACCTTCTCTTGTTTAAAAAATTAAAGGATATATAATATCTTATCAATGGATTTTTTCCATTATTCCGCGATTAAAAGATCACATGATCCACTGAATGTCGGAGGCCTTTGTCGAATAACGATCTCAATTACAGATTTTTCTTTCATAGGGGGACCATTGGGATCCTATTGATCTAGGTTTCTATTAAAAAAATGAGTTTGTTGAGAGAGTATCATCACAATGTTTTCAATTCCTGCTTCCATCGTGTTGGTTATCTCATTGGGTAAGTCATCAAATTGAATGTCGCATGGATTTTTTACCCAATTCCTCCTATTTCCAACCATTGTCTATAATAAAGAGAAAATTAGGGATTATTATTTTTAAACTATTAAACACATAAATGGTAAAACTAATGACATTAAATGGATAACTTAAAATTTACATTTTTTTCCTCAGTATATGAATTTCTAGGCTTCAATAAATGTTATCCATGATCTATTTTCTAAAATATACTCTTATTGAAATTTATGTTCCATTAATAATGATTCATAATGATATTATGAATTTAAAAAAGGAAATACTCTAATAGTATCAATCAAAGTTCAAAGTAAGGCATGTTTTTATGTTCCAGGTTACGTCGAGTCAAGCCCGATGCACATTGTTAGAGTTACTACCCCTAGGTACATCTATTCGAGCACTACATCCACATGAATTATCTATATATGGATGTATTTTCATGATAAACCACATAATGTATACTTACAAAAAATTAGGGATAATTATTATACATTTTCTTATCCCTATGGTTTTTTCTATAGTTTTTTAATCCTAATACCAAAAATAACAAAACAATTCCATTGATCCCAAATATAACAACCCTTCTTTTTATTTCACAGGAATATATGATTTATTACATAATATTTTACTTCATACAACCTGGAATATCGACAAGTATAGAATATTTGGAAATTACGTACATTACAGAATAACAAAAAACATCAATACAACATCTTTATTGAAAACTTCTTAACATGATCATACTTAAAAATGTCTGGGATAACCAGGGGACATATATAAGAAAGGTGTGAGATATAAGGATCAGTAAGGGAAGAAACATAGAATAAAATGAAGAAAATAATACACTATAGGTAATATGAATATAAAAGGGGGAAAATTTCTTAGAATCATAATCATGAACAATAATAAATGATAAATCATGATAACATAAAAGAAACATGGGAAATTTAGAAACAACTTGAAACATTGTATCATAAATATAGGTCTAGAAAAACTATCAAGACATCATGATGGAAAAAGTCCCATAAAGGAATCAAGTTAACTCCCAGCCCCAATATTACATCTGGTTATACTAAACATTACCCAATGCATTGGAGTGGTATATAATTCTTGGTGCACCTGCCACATTCATTTCATTTTCATACATAAGGCTACCACATAGGTCACACAAAATCGATTCAATCATAAATATTTTTATTCCAATATCATGGTTTGTCGAATAAATAAATTTAATTCTGAATTCAATGAAGTATATGTATATAAAGTTTAAATCCTTTGATAGAAAATGGGTATGGTATTCACTACACAACTGTTTTGGCATGGAAAATCAAAGTGAAATTTTGGTAGCATAACAACGTCACATAAGAATTCATAAAATGGTTTGATGATAGATAAATTGGTATATCATTATTTTAAAATAATATAAGAATTAATAGGGATATTGAAATACATATCCCAATATATATAATTGGAAATAAAAGGAATAAGATAATACAGAAACATGAATAAAAAAGATAAGGTGAGGATCCCTTACAAAAATTTTCATGGGAGGGTTTAATGGGAGTGAAAGTGGTATCTAATCACATGGATATCAAAATTAAAGTAAGGAGGTTATAGTAAATCATATTCAAACAACCTAAAATTGAATCTAAGAATCAATCCATAAAAGTGGATCTTGAATAGAAATGAGAAGAGATAAATCCTTTACTTGAGTGTGTGACTCCAAAATCATGGAAGGAGCCTCTAGAGAGATTTGGGGGAACCATTGGAGGAATTTTGAGAGGGGAGGGAAGATTAAGGATGTTTTAAAAGTATTTTTATGGAATATAAATGGGATCATGGGTGGGTTTATATGTGAAATTAGTAGGTATTTAAATAATATTTCCCAAACTCAGTGTTTGGAATATATATAACAAAATAACCCAAAATACAAACCTTAACATGGTATTTTACAATTTTTTATTCTAAATGGGATATTTATTAATTATTTCATAAGTCCAATGGATAAAAATAATAAAATAACTCCCTTACTTATGTGGTGGTGAGTCACAGTTTTAAAGAAATGATTTTAAAACCTTAAAATAGATAATTGGTTTTGGTGGATTCATAATGGCTTCATAAATTTAAAAAATTAACATAAAATAATATTATTTTAATAATTAATCATATATTTTTTCTGTTTATTACTTTTATTTCATTTATTACATCACTTTTGGGTCATTGATATGTTATAATACACAAATTATATTTATACGATATTTAATTTTTTACCCAAAAATTCTGCGAGCTGATAAAATATTGAAAACATAACCACTAGAAAATTTCAATATTTTTATTAAAAAATAATATTAATTTTATAAAAATAATTGTATAAATATGTAAATTTTCACTTTTATAATACGAATCGATATATATAGATAAATGCTGGGTTTTATGACAAAAACAATTATCGAACCCTTATAAAAATTACATTTGACTTTATCAAAATTATATGATCATTTTTATTTAATAAAAAAATATTTTAAACAAATATTTTATTAAAATATTATTTATTTCAAAAATCCATCAATTCAACAAAACAAATTCCTTAATTGAATTTGAATATTACCCTAAAATATTATTTGTGTTTAATTTTATCAAAATAAAATTTATTCATAAAGTTAAAATAATAGGAGGAAATTATATTCATTACTCTATATAGAATAATGTACATAGTCATATAACTAGTGTATTGATGTATATCCCTTATGAAAATGTCACAATGGTAAGGTATGCGGTGGTGAGACTTTCATGGGGTGGTTCAGTGTACGTGGTTTATGTCATGATCATAATGATCGTGAACTTCTCCCATAAATGGTTTCACCAATGATTATGCTGTTGGATATAATATTGGACTTAGTGTAGGCAAACATACAATGATTATATCTCCCTTTTAATATTTATTAAATGGGATGTATTTGGTAATATCCTACTAGTTAAGTCCATCACTTCCTTTTTCCATGCCAATTGGATTTGTTAAAAACTTATATTTATACTAATCATATGATCACCATTAAATGACTATATTTTCAATGGTATTGATACTTAATGTTGATGAATAAAATGATAAGATATAAGACAAATTAGGTAAATAAGATAACATTTTTACACCTAGACTTCCAATGAAATAGGATAAGGACTAACCAAAGAGAAAGGAGGCGTTTGTTAAACCTCATAGGAAATACACAAGGAATAATAACTCCATAGGTAAAAGGAAATGAGGGATCATCCCCAAGCACAATTTAAATTGAATATAATATATTATAATTGTCATGGTATTACTAACTCTAGTACCATTACTACTTTAAAAAGTTATTTATTCACACATAATACAAAAAAATGTTATCTTTGAGCCTAAAATTAATTTTTCCTCCATCTTCACTTTCAGAGATAAATTTAACTACTATTTTATTGGTGCTACTTCTAAAAATAGTTAATTTGAATCTATTTTGATATTTGATCACTCTTCATTAATTAAGGTGCATGTTTTAAATATTGACACTCAAGATCTCACTTGTGATCTGACTTTTCTAAACTTACATATCTTCTAAACCTTTATTTATGATAACAATAGATATCAAGATATGAGATATATATGGAAATCATTTCTTTATTAAATAACAATATACAATATCCTTGGATCATTACTGGGGACTTCAATTATATTCAAAGACCTACTGACAAAATGGAACCTTCTTACACTACCATTTCTTCTAATGAATTTAAATATAGTATTAGGGACAACAATATCTTCGAGATAAATCTTTTTGGAGACAAATATACTTTGTATCATATAAATCATAATAGGGTTTTGTCTAGAAAAATGTATAGACCCTTCACAAACATCCAAGCCCTAGATAAGTGGGATGTTATTTGCAGCATCACCCAGCCTAGACTTAACTCAGATCATCGCACTATTTTGGTTAGCCTCAATACTAGATTATTCGTTACTATAGTTCCCTTTCTATTTAACAATGCCTAGACCTATGTGACTGAATGTGATAAGATTTTTAAGGAAACTTATAACTCTATGAACTATAGCAATGATAATTTTTAATATATTATGAAACTAAATCCCTAAAAGAAAAAAATAAATTTATGGTGCAAAAAAAGGGTCATGAAAACTAATAATGAAATTTCTTCCCTATAAAACAATCTCAATCAAATTCATGTTGACTCTATGAGAAAGTAAATTTCTCATGACACCCAACAAGAAATTGATCTTTACACTAAGTTAAAATATCATCGTACCGTAAAAGAAAATCAAATAAAGCATACCTTCAAAATTAATTGGATCATAAATGGTGAGAAAAACACCAAATTCTGTAATTCTTTGTAAAGAAAAAGGAAATAATGTACTCCCCTTACCTTCTTTAATGATGGAGATAGAGTCATTGATAATGGGGAAGGTTTGTTTAATCACATTGTCTCCTATTTTTGACATATCATTAATAGTCCTAATCTTAATAAATATATAAATCCGGATATAATTCCTTGTATAGTGGGAGAAAATGAAAAATTTCTACTGATTATAATTCCTATATACCATGATATAAAGGAAGCTATCATTAGTTTATTAAATGATAGTACCCCAGGTCCGAATGGTTTCACTGGTTCATTTTTCAACACTATTGGGATACTGTTCAATATGATGTTTCTAAATATATTGAATCCTTTTTTATAATGGATGCATTGCATGTAGGATTAATTCTAAATTCCATTCTCTTATTCCCCATATAGATAATGCTTCCAAAATTCATCTCATCAGACGCATTTATCTCATAAACACTATTTATAAAATCATCACTAATCTTTTAGATAATATATTTTCTCATATTATTAAAAAACATCTCATGGAACCAATTTGGATTCCTCAAAGGAAGAAACATGCAAGACTGCATTTACCATGCCACTAAAAGAAAAAAATTATTAATACAGACTAATATAGGAGGAATAATTTCAATAAATATAGACATTAGGAATTCATTTAACGCCATGGACTAGAGTTTTATTTTCAATTTTTTCAATGATTTTAGTGAAATTTTTGTTAACATAATTAAAACACTTTTTGGTTCTACTCACATCTCTATTTTGATTAATGGAGTTATGAAGGGCTATTTAATGTTTCCTAAAGGCATCATATTGGGGGACCCTCTCTCTACCATACTATTTATTATTTCTGAGGGCTAACTTAGTATAATCATTTCCAATTTGGTTAACCAAGGTAAAATTAATCCCATAATTGCCTCTAGAAACCTGATTTTTCTCTCACACCTCATGTATGTCTCTGATATAATTTTATTCATTCAGGGGGACAAAAAAATCTAAATTCTCAAACATTCCCTTTCTCACTATGATGTTGTGTCTGGTCAATCATTAAACTAGATAGAATATTCAATCTTATTTGGAAAATTATTTCCTATAACTAGAAAGGCTAGTATTACAATTTTCCTTGATATAAATGAAGCATCCCTACCCTTCATGTACGTTGGAATTCATATATTATTGGTAAATCCTAAAATCACTTACTTCTCCAATATTTTTGATCAAATTAATAACCAACTCTCTTCCTGGAAAGGAAAATCTTTATCGATGGAAAGAAGGATTTTTTTATCAAATACACCATTGTTTATAAAATGTTTTAATCCTTGATATTTTATAAATGGAATACAAAAATAATAATAAATGTAATATTAAAATAAAAAAATTGGAGTGGCAGTACACATGAGAGGAAACTTGTCCATATTCTTATGAATAAATTTTGTAGACCCCTTGATAATGGTGGCCTCAAGATTAAGAACCTTTCCCTTTTTAATTAATCTCTCCATGCTAAACTCAAGTTCACCCTTTTAAACAAAAATTATATGACCTTTATTTTAATTAGAGGTGACTATTTTAACAAGCATATAAAATTTAAGATGTTTCACATGGACTCTTCTATCTGTCCTTCCATCTAGAAATATTTTTCTAGAATTATCTCTCACCCTAGATGGACTGTTAATAAATTATCTTCTTTGAATATTTAGTTGGATAACTAGAATGGTTACCCCCTTCCATTTATGACTAATTACACACACATATCTACTAATATTAATATCTCCATAAATGATTACTTATACTCTTAGAATATGTACTTTTCTAATGAGATCAATACTATTATTACCAACTACCCTTTTGTCAACACTGATGATTTTTTTTGTTTGGTAAATGGCTAATAATGGTGTTGTAAACTATAATATTTACTATAATCATAATTTTGTTAATGAAATACATGATTTTTCTTGGTTAAAAACATTATCAATGAATGGTTTAGACCATCTAGATTCACTTTGGTCTGGAGAATAGCCCACAATAGAGTACCCACTAATTGTTGTGTTTAATTTTTTTAATACAAATTTGTTCTAAATTTCATATGTGTAATCTACACTAAGAGGATTTTGAACACGTGTTCTTATCTTATTCTAATACTTCTGATTTATGGAAATACATATTTGAAATTTTTTATCTTAGGTGGACAGTTTTGGAATCCATTCAGATGCACCTTCAATGATTCACTATTATGGATGCCTCTCCTCAAATAGAACAACTTTATATTTCTTCTATTACCGAACTAATTCAAGTCATCTGTTATGAGAAAAATTATATCATTGAAAACAATAATACCTTCACTATTCATGCATCTTAGATGAAGATCATCATTGTTATCAATAAATCTAGAATGATGCAAACAGGTTCCTTCCACAACATCGTCACAGATCTTTTTGTTATTTGATTAATTACAATCAAATGAAGATTAAAATAGATTAATGTTATGATAGAAGCCTTCTAGAAACCACCTCTCCCTGGCTGGATCAAACTAAATGTTAATGGTTCCTCAAAAGGCTACCCAAGCCCCATGTCCTATGGTGTAGTGTGAAGGAATCAAAATAGGAATATATTAAGATGTTGTTATGGATTGTGTGTTCTTGCCTCCTCCTCAGAATCAGATATATTTAACTTCATTATTGTCATCGATCTCAATAGGAAAAAGTATGTAATAACATATCGATCAAAATAGACATCACTAATGTCGTGCAAGCCCTTCAATATGGGGTGGTTCACCTAGTGTGGTCCCTCACAACTAGATGGATTCTGTGCCTACAAAAACATAATGAGATCAACAAAATAATCAACCATGATTATCGTGAGGAGAACATGGTGGTGGATGGACTTTCTAATAAAGGATTTAGTAGTGATGCTGCATGGATGGATGGCCTCCCATCAGATCTCATCCAACATTATGAAAAATAATGTAATAAGTTTCCCTCTTTCAGAATTTTGTAATATTGTTTTTATCTTTATATATTTTATTTCTTTGGCCTTTTGACCAAGGCATCGTCATTTTAGAAAAAAAATACTTCATAAGTTATTTAATTAAAACACAAGGGTAAATTTTATTTATAACGGTTCAGGTCATTATAAGGTATATTCTACCTCTTCTCTCATAGTTATTCAATTTTATTTCTCCTACTTCTTCTTTTCATTCAATGGTGGCCTTTCTTAATTAATTGAATCATGTTTTCCCGGTTGTTTTTTGGTGTGGTTATGGTAAAAATTCCTTGGAGGGATGAAACTTCTTAAAGGAGAGGTGAAAAGAATTAATGACATTGGTCTGTTCTCCTATGAAGAACATTGATTCCATTGTGGTGGGTGATTTTTTTATTATGCAATTTATTTAATCATAATCATAATGTTATTGTGGTTTATCACCTTGGATGGAAATGGAATTATCCAAATTAATATTAAACCAAATTATTAAATAATCAGATTAAAAGCATTTGTCTTTTCTTTCTATCATGGTAATGGTTTTCTCTTATTTTTATATATAATATTATATCATTTATATTATTGTTATCATGTTTAGTTATCATATGGATTTGAATGTTTTTCTTGATGGAAAATGGAAAATAACATAAATCTGAATTAATTTATAATTAATTGCATAGATAATAAAGAGGCATGTTTATTAAATCTAGTGTTTGTTGAAATTTGATGTTGATCAAATTATTGTGACTATACATGTTTATTTGAATATTTAATTCCATGTGTTGATGTAATTTTATAGTGATTGTGAAACATTTCAACTCTTGTTGATGGAAATAATTAAATTCTTGTTAATGAATTATAATTACAAAAGTCTATTGAAACTGGAATCCATGCTGGGAAACATGTTTATAATAATTTATTAGTTTATTTTTATCATGATATAGCATGATGCCTTAGTTTTCCCATAGTTGGAACCTATTAATATAGAATTGGTTAATTCAATATGGAATAGAAACTTTCTGTCTGATAAAGATAATTTCTAGTACCTAAGTTGTAATATCCCCAAATGATAAAGGGTTAAATGACTAAATGATATGACTAATGTCAAAGAGTTGCACCTTCCTTTTTGGGAGCATATCTGATTAGAACTCCACAGTTACGTGTGCATGTCCTGGAGTAGTGATCTGGATGGGTGACCTTCTGGAAAGTTTCCCATGGTGTGTGTGAGTGAGGAAAAAAGCACACTGGAAAGGACATGTGTTGGCCTATGTGGACGATAATTAGTAAAATAGCCCATTCAGGGTTGTGGGTGGACCCTGGAGTGGGCCACATGTGTCTATGTGGCATCTGGGGGTACCTGGTGGGCAAGGACCCGATGGACATGTTAAGGCGGCGTGGATGTGCTGTCACCGAGACACAGTTTTCACATTTGGTATCAGAGGAGGAACCCAGCCTTATGTGTGGTGCGCTGCCTGGGTTGAGATATAGGGCCCACAATGAGGTCGTTGTTCTCTAAGGGGGGGGGGGTGATTGTAACATTCCCAAATGATAAAGGGTTAAATGACTAAATGATATGACTCATGTTAATAAGGTGCACCTTCCTTTTCAGGAGCCTGTCTGATTAGAACTCCAAAATTAATTGTGCTTGGCCTGGAGTAGTGATAAGGATGGGTAACCTTCTGAGATGTTTCCTAGGGTGTGTCTGAGTGAGGAAAAAGCACAATGGAAAGGAAAATTGTTGGAATGTGGGAACTTTTATTATTCAGATAACCTGTTCAGGCATGTGGGTGGACCCTCAGGTGCGTCCCATGTGTCTGCCAGGAAACTGGTGGTACCTGGTGGGCCAGGACCCGACAGCCTTGTTAAGGCAGGGTGGTTGTGCTTTCACCAGGACATGGTTATCACATGAGTCTCCCATCTACTTGAGAAGCATGAGTTCCTTACGTATAGATCTATGAGATCTTATTTATGTGTAAAAGATGGATGCCTTATTTTGGGGACTATATTTTCCTTTTGGATATGCTTTTTTGTTTCCTAATATTTTTGAAATGTAATCCATATGTGAGATTCGCTCTTCGTTGTGATATGGGTTGGGGAGGCCCTGCTGTTATATTCCTCAGGGAGGAAAAAATGTTATATAAATCTAATATGGATGAGCTTGGGATGGCTGATGTGATTTGGGGTGGTTAGGACCAGATGATTTGGTATAATTTGATGTTTGTGATAGAGATATACATTAGAATATGCATGTGGGTGTTGGGAATAAATCTGTAGATGATGGAATGGGTTGACTATGGGCTTACCTATTGCTGTGATAATAAATCCAGGTTTCTCACTTCTGAATCAATTTAATGGATGATGGTCGGGTTTCTTGTTTTATCTTTATTCCTTTACCCACTACTTAAGGTCACTATATTTTCCTAGTTTCATGTTTCCGCTTTTTTGTAGATTATGATTGTTTCCCTAAAGTTTCTATGTTATTGAATAATGATAATAATGAATAAATAATTATTAACCCTTGGGGTTTGGGTTTTTGGAATGAAAATACAAAAACAGTTGTTAATATTGAGAAACGTTGGACTTAATTTGGATTAATCATAGAGGTAATGAACTTCAATATAATTATTAATTTAATTTAATTTAGAATAATGTTAATGTTTAATTTAATGTCTAACATATTAATTAACATATGTAAATTATAAAATAGAAAGAATTAATTATTTTCGCTCATTAAAATTATTGTGTTTTATAGGATATTTGGTCTTACTGGTGGTATTTGGGAGTACATGCATCATTAGCTGTAGTCACATCTAATACTAGGATATTCCCATAATGAGGTTGTGATATATATTATATCATGTATATTTTTGGATATTATATGATACCACAACCATGCTGGTTAGGGTTACTGACACCCAGTGGACTGTGGAAGGGTGTTTTCCCCAACTTCCATATGGGAGTATGGACGGATAACTACACCCTTTATCCCTCCTCTAATATATTGGTATTTACTAGTGTTGGTATTCACTATATATAGATTACAAATGTATGTTTGTAGACGATTGTGATGGATTGTGGTTATTTCAAAAACATGTATTATTGTATACAGTATCCAAAGGATTTTTATAGGTATGATGTGTATAGGCTATGATGACTTGTGGTACCATACTTTGAGAATGTGTTGTAATGGATTGTAGTATAATACATGACGTATGATACATGTCTTATGGGTTGTGGTGGCTCTCTAAAACTACATGATTATAATAAATTATTATATTATATAGTATTTTGTGTTGATGTGATGCATGAGGTGCATTTTGTGATGCCTTTCCAAGGTTTTATCGAGATAGATTATTTTTTAGAGAGATGGATCAAGATGAGTTACATTAGGGAAGATTGAAGAACCAGTGGGGAAGTTGTAGAATGGCACACTTTATGTTTAATTATAATATTATATTCTCCCTTAAATGTGATCATTTGTAAAATTTATCCATGGTGAAGTGGGGAAAAATTATACATATTCAGTCGAAGATTAGTTTAACTATTCTTCACTGATCTTTATCATGCTTTTGTCTATTTTCCATGAGAGGATTTGGGGAGTATCTTAATAAATATACTCTTATTTACACCCCTATATATATAGACTATTTTTCAGGTCAACTATATCAGGATGCATATCGATCTTGATATTACTAGCTCAGGGTTTTCCAGGATTTATTTAGGCTTTGTTGTCGCCATTGTCACTACCTTTTTTGTTCTTGTATTTTTCCTTTTGATTCTTATATTACATTATGAAATTGAATGTATTAACATTGGATATATATATATATAATTAGGTTTTTATAGGTGTATCAATCTTATATCTATCTTCCCCATGTTCTCCTAGAGGGTAATGCCTCTTATTCTTGTACCACCACCACCACCACTACTATTATTATTTTTATAATTACTGTCAGGGTTGGCCCTAAATATATAGTTTCCCAGGGAAAACATTAAAAATGTTTCCCTTTAACAATTTTAATGTATATATCGGTGACTATAACATTAACATCGTCCCAATTGTGTTGTTCCATGTATATATTGAATATTTGTAATGAAAAACATGATGTTTCCTTATCCAAATGAATGATATATTATTACCCTTTATCCATTTGATAAATCATTCATATTTAGTAAATGTAAAAAAATATATAAAAAATTATTTATTTTATTCATGTTAATAATCAATTCATGTTGTGCATCATTATCTAGAAAAATAAAACAATAAATTTAAATAAAAAATTTAATACATAAAAATAGAAAAATAATACTAAATGTTCGTCAACTAAATCATAAATTCTAAACACAATTATCTAAATGACAAAAAATATCAAAAAAATTATAATTTTTAATGTTGGGATTAGTATTTAAAAACACTTCCTATTTTCATTTTTTGATTAATAATTCATTAATTTTTTTTTTATAATTTTAATAAAATCCAAAAATGTATTTAGAAAATTAAAGGATAAAATATTTAAAATAAATTTAAAATATATATATAATATAATAGATTTTATAATAAAATTTTATAAATTTGAAAAAAATGTATTTTTACCTTGCTCTGCCCCAATGGAGCCTTAATGGTGGTTTCAGTCAGAGTGTTGGTGGTGCTATTTATTGTGGTGTTTGGGGGTGATACACTCATAATAAAAATTGTAAAATCATAAATATGATTTATTACTTGTATAGAGTTTTATTGTATTTAAAATACATATTTTAATAGACATAAAATATTGCAAAAAAAATTGATGCAAATGAATGAAAAAAAAAGATTCTATGGAAAAAACGTGGGAAAAATATTGATGAGAGTGGGTAAAAAATATAACGAATGAAAAAAAATTTAAAATTAATATATAGAATGCATTTGTAAATATATATATATATAGGGATTATTAAATAAATAAATATGATTAGATATTAGGATAATTAAAATAATAATATATATTGAATTTATAAAAAAAATAAGTTATATAGTTAATGTAGTTCAATGATATGTGTTCTTTCCATCAATATTCGATTCATCCTATCAACCATGTCATACATTCCATGAATTGATTTTTCATATCATAGTCCATTATGTCTCAAGTAGGACCCAAAATTCCCATTATTAGAAAGAACGGGTTTAAAGGAAATTTTTTAGCATTTAGTTGCAATTTAAACCATCAATAAATGATGTCTGATGATTTTTAGTAGAGACATGTATTTATGGGTTGGGATTATTTTTTTAAATGGTTTTTTAATGGTTTTTTATTTACAAGTGGTTTAAATCACCGCAAAATATTTATTGACAGTTTTTTTTAAAATTTATTATTTATTGCATATTTACAAATAATTATTTCTAAATATATATCAAAATAATATATATTAATATAGATTAACATTCATAAATAAATATAAATATCTATAAATATATATTAAGATAAATAAATTTTTATAAATATATAATATATATATCTATATATATTATTAAATATAATAGTATATATATTTGCACATAATTTATATAAGTAAATATAAACTCAAATAATATAAATATATATAAATATATATCTATATAAATTAATATATATAATTATCTATAATAATATGAAAATATAAAGAGAATAACATTAATATATATAAGTACATATGTATTATATTATTAATAAAGACAAATAAATACATCTAAATATATATAGATACAGATAATTCTATATATCCACAATATATATATAAATATATATAAATATAAATGAATATAAATTCTAATAAATATCAATAAATATAAATAAATATAAATAAATTTATATAAATACAATAAATATCTATAAATATATAAAACTATAAATAAATATACATAAATATTTATAAATACAAGAATGAATATATAATTAATTATATTTATATATAAGAATAAAAATAAACATATATAAAAACCTTATAGAGAGACATAAATACACACACAAAAAGACTTATATGTATATACATATATTGAAAAACAATGGAGGATATATTAAGAATGACTATTAGAGGCCAAAAGGGAGATAATCCATGATGGAAAATCATTATAGTAGACAAGGGTCTTTCTAGAGAGACCACACATCACCAAAAGGTGACTTGCACAATTCCATACACATCTCATAAAGGAGAAAAATAATTCTGAGAAGAGGTGGGTGAGAGACTAAATTTTAAAGTTCATAAATCCAATGGACTAGAGGATTCTTTCCTTTTCATGTATTGTGTTGATGATTGTGAGGTAATGTGATTAAATCGGGATGGTATTCTAACCTCTCTCAAGATTTACGTTCATACCGACAAGGATGGATTCCGATTTTTCCATTAGAGGATCCCAAAGAGTGTGGATGAACTCTTATTTCTAGAAAAGATCCATCTGTAATGATCATATACCATCATTTTAATCCCAATAAGCCCATTTCTACAAACAGATGCATCCGAGTAGATATTGACATCTCTTGGAGGGGAGTGGGTCCTGGTGGGAGATGATGGTAGAGTGATTGTGTTTTATTCCTACATATTGTGATGGATCCATTTTTTCGAACAAGAATCAACTCATTCGAACTAGATGTCATAAGGTTGTGATATGTGATAAAAATTGTGTTCATTCATTCTAACCCAAATGATCCATGAAATGGTTAATAATAAAGATGGTGTCTCATATGGAAGGGACGGTGACCATAAAATCAGTAGCGATGAATGATCAGGTGCCTGAATGATAAGATGGTTAAGAAAGGATCATCTGTATTCCAAATTTCCATATCCCCAAAACATCAAACAATAACATGCATAATGGGTTTTCATATCTAATTTTCACAAAGGGTGATGATTATCATCAGATTTATTGGAGGAATAAATAATTCCCTTTAAAGGAAGGATACCACTATAGATTTCCCACTAGAATTAGTGGACCTTATGATGGAATTCTATGCACTAAACATTCATCCAAAGAATATCACCATCTGTTGTCTGAGCATCAAGTTCCATTCTATATCTATAATTTATATAATAACATGTTGAACTGTATTTTCTCTATAAAATACATTCCAACCATGTATCCATCATATGTCATGCTCAAAATTATCTTTCTATCTCTCTCACTAAACTAGGAATCAAGGTTTTCCTTGCACCAACCATCACTTGTTTCATTAAATAGGGATAAAAAAATTTCATCTTTAGAACTGGGGACCATCGTAGAGGTCATAAACAGACCATCTTTGTATGTCAACCATGATTCCATCCAGATTTTGACTTTGGTACCATCATCAATCTTCCTCCATATATCATCAAAAATCAAGTAATGTGCACCAAATATGATTCTCCATAGGAATATGGGGCGGGGGCATAGTGATTCTCTTCAAAAGTCTAAGTGGTGAAAGTAGATATCATGGATAATCCACACACAATGTCAATCTAGGTACTTCAAAAGGTGCCAACATTGATTGCCTAGAAGGCCATCGTTAAAGAGGCAGAGGTCCTTAAATCCCTTTCCCCCATTCTCTTTGCAGACGAAATGCTTCTTCCATGCCATCCAGTGAATTGTTTTTCAATTCTTGTGACCTCACACAAATTTTGCTATGTTGGAGTGCATTTAGTCGATAATAAATACATTGATATTGGAAAGGTACATGATATATCTTTGAATGAACTGAACTACTACATTGGAATGATTTTCCTTCTTTACTTTAAAAATTATCTAAGGAGTCCAGTCCTGGATTCTTTTTTATTTTTATCATGATTCTTGAAAAGATGTATTTTTCTAATCATCAAATAATCATGGGGATCCCAATGTTTTTATTATTTTTTTCGACCACCTAGATACACAAAACATGGTTGAGATCAACCTTCATATTTAAATGGAAATCTGTAATAAATGAAATTTTAGATTTAGCAAGGTTAACCACCTACCCTAATGCCATCTCATAGAATCAAATCATATGTAAAATATATATGAATTCATCATTATTGGATATTGAGAAATGGAGGTTGTAATATGTAAAAACGAAAATGAGAAATAAGTGGGCCACAACGACACACTTTTTCCCCATGTATATATTTTGATGACTGAAACACTGAAATAATATTTGAGAACACACCAGCCACTAATATAAGTAGAAAATGGGAATGAGGATCTCCCATTTAGTGATACATGGAGGGAGTGAGTCCATGAGAAAATACACCATTAATTTTTAATATGATGGTTACATATAAGACTCAATGCATAATAATCTCAATCAACTTAGAGAAAAAAATCCGTTTTATTCATGAAAAACTAAAGAAAGGCACATTCCAATCAATGATAAGCATAAAAAATATCATAGTTCTGCACCATAATCCATATTCTTGAAATAGTTCATGTTTTC
Organism: Viscum album; assembly: GCA_963277665.1. Lineage (NCBI taxonomy): Eukaryota > Viridiplantae > Streptophyta > Magnoliopsida > Santalales > Viscaceae > Viscum > Viscum album. The sequence continues at coordinate 404,545,418 of OY728128.1, read as the reverse complement.
ATCAAATGAATCACCTCATGGGACACAATAGTGTTATCTCTGATGAGTCTTTTGGGGATTAAGGAACTTAGTTTCTCAAAAATAATTGAAGGTTAACACTTGCACTGGTGATTGACTAAAATCATTTATAATATCCTATAGGTGACATTTCATATTCTAATTGGACTAATGTTTGATTCATGGAGTGATTTTTATTGTTTGGGAAGTAGGTGATGAAGGTTTCATTGAGATCACATAGATTAATTTTACCCGTCCAAATTCCTTTCATAAGGTCTAAAATATCTAGCCTGAAAATGATTCAATATTTTTTAAAGATGATAGTCTTGAATCCATCCATCTCTAGTGCTTTCAAAGAATGAATTTTCATTATAGACATTAATATTTCATCATCAAAGATACATTTACTGAAATGACGACTTTTATCCTCTATAATAATTGTTTTGATACAAGACTAAACAATTCCATAGATGGAGGAGTCCCCTATAGTGTAATGGTTCTAGAAAAACATTGAATTTTTTCAGAATTCCCTCTTTAGTATAAACAAAATTGATGTCATCACACTAAAGGATGGAGATGGAATTCAAGTGACACCTCATAAAGGTCTTCCAATTAAAATATTTTTTGTTAGTTTCTCTTTACTTAATGTGGTATTTGTGAGTACACAATACCCACAATATTTTCTTGATAAGAAGAGAATTATCTCTCTCCACATTGAGAAATTTAATTCTAGAATTATTATCCTTAAAATGGGGTCAAGAGAGAAGATCCTTAACGTTCCTTTAAATCATGTTATAGGGAATCTATGTTCTCTCCTAATGTAGGTTTCTCTAGGCCTTCATCTCAGATGAAACATGGTGTTGGTTTCTACCCGTATCTTGGTCCCCATATTTTCAGCAAGACTAGATCACACCTTCACATTCTATATATTTTGTCTAGAAACATTCAAATCTGAAAGGTCTCATATGATTTCTTTTGTAATTTTCTTGTGAGGTTTTAGTGATGATAGGGTAGTGATCTAATGATGTTTGTGCTGTATGAGAGACTAAGAAAAACATGAATAGGTTTATCCAATCGGTCAATCTCATTTATTTTTCTAGATGTTCCGCAATGTGAATGTTCTCTAAATTCATTTTGAACCATGTAAAAGGGTTTCCTACATGCCCATAATTAGAATAACCAACCATCAAGACTTCATAATAGAAATAAATCATTGAGGCATAGGATTTATTGGGGGTGCCATGTTAGTAATTTTTGAACATGATATTGTTGACGTCTCTTCCAAATAGTATAGGTCTCAATAAACTATCATATAGGGTTTCAAGAAGTCTCCACGACTTCCACTTATCCATCTGTATATGAAATCCATAAAATCCCACAAATATCCAAGGATGGGATTCAAATAAATAGATGGAAGAAGAAACATGATTTGATGAGAAGTATTTTATCCTCACATCAAATCCCTCCCTCTAAAGGAGACACAATGCACCTGAGTACCCTTGGTAAAGAACTGTAAAGTATCGAATGAAACCGAAAATTTTAATTTTTAATCATACCCTTAATTTTTAATATTTTTTTGGATATGAAAGCCTTATCATGGTGAACTTTTGTGAAATGGTGCTGATGAATTTGAAATGAATGTGGGTTTTCATGCCTAAAGAAGATATAGTATAGAATAAACATTATGCTAGGAAATTGTGGTATAATTCATCCCTCACCTCTATAAATTTGATAAAGTTTCTATCCTCATCCACCATCCATATCTTCATGTACATATCATTAGTAGAATTTCCTTCTATACTTCATTTAGATCGACAATTTTTGGTTGTTCTCAAGTTATTAGTATGATCCCCAATCATGTTCTTTATCCACATTTTCAATTTTTTTAAATAGCTAGTTATGATGTATTTGGGATATCACTTGAAGAAGAGGGAAGTGCAGGCTCATCCTCTACTGTGGGGAGGTTCTGATTTCGGGGACCTGAGTAAAAGTTTTTGAGACTAGGGTATGTGGTTTTATTTTTTCGATCATAATAGGTACTTATGGTTAGAGGGAGGACATATATACCCTATGGTGGTTAAACATAGGATTCAAGAGTGATTTCGAAGTCATAAAAATATTATCTTGGAGTAAGATGATTCATTACATTCAAATGAGGATGGTATCCCTAATCATTAGGAAAGCCAGGTGGTCCCACCCTAATAAGATAATTTTTTTCTTATTGAGATTGATCATTTAAATCCTTAGAGAGTTTGTCTCTATCATTTTGTTTCTAAAATTATGGAATGAGAGATAATAATTTTTTTCTATTCCCACATCCAATTGACCATAATGAAAGATGATGTTTGCATCTCCATTTTTCCAGATCAACATATATTATTTATCTACATTCCCAAGGAAACCAAAAAAAAAGTAGAATATTTCGAGTTTTTCATGATAGATGGAAATCAATACACTAGATTCTTATATAGACAGAAAAATCACTCTCATGAGAGATTTTCCATTATAGATTTATGCCTTGACAATGAAAACTGAACCCTAGTGAATGGGACCTGAGTGGTCCCACTCTGTGAATTTTTCAATTTTTTCCAAATCCATGCATGACATGGTCCAATCATCCCAATAAGGTAATTCCTATGTTTCAAGTCCAAAATGGGGATTAGGAGAAGCTAATGTTTTGGTGATTATCCACATCTCTAAACTCTTTATATATGATGAGATTATTATAAAAAACCATGGTCTCCCATTAAGAACGTTATGTTTATCCTTCTTATTGAAGAATTCAAATATCATAAGGCCTTTATCTAGGTCCGTTATCACAACACATTCATCTAAGAGAAAAATATTATTCAATGTGTTCTTTAGAGAATTACATTAATGTGTTGACTGATGATAAAATTTTCAAATCAGATAAGTGAAATAAAATGTAGTTTATTTGATTCCTCTTCTTTCTTTTCTACTATCATTGCTTTCTGCATTTCCATCAATGATAGGTTTTTCCAACTATTGATAAAAAATGTCTCCATAGATCCATGAATAGAAAAAGACACACATGGAATGGTATTCGGAACAACGGTCTTACAGATAAAACCTTTAATGTTGTAACATCATAAGAGTCTTATCGACATCGGTACACTGATTGTATTTGATATTAGACAAACAAGTTTTTTTATATATGGGGATTTTTTATCGAAAAGGGATGTGGTAAGAAATATTTTTAAAAATGGGTCTCAAGATGTGTGAACCTCATTCACACATCTTTGGTGTGGAGAAAATGCATGAATGTGTTTCATGCATACTATGCATATGTGATTAAATATGTTTGAACATTGTTCATGCATCTACCCATGCTAGGATGCGTGAACGGGGTTCACACATACTGTATGAAGTTTATAATGGACGTGTGACCCCCGTTTACTCATCCTAAAGAATGTTTAAATAAAATAATTCATCAATACTAAACAAATATTAATAAATATTAAATAAATAACAAATAATATTAATGGAATATTAATAAATATTAATTTAATTCAAATGTATATAAATAAATATTTATTAATTATTAATAAAAAGTAAATAAATGTAATCTTATCCATCATTACAAACATTGTACCTTATGAAAAGGAACATGTAAGTATTCATGAGACATTAATTTTAGGGGAGCCTATAAAAGAATGACCTACAGATAATAGTGTACTTGGAAGGAGTAATCCAAAGCTTCCAAACAGGATTTCACCAAAATGTGATTTTTAAAGGCTTTCCCATACAGAAATAATAATAAAGTATAAATGTAAGGGGATCATGTCTTGTGGGCTCCCAATCTAGATTTTCTTTGATTTTCTTGAATTAAAATGTATAAATGGATTCCCTATAGATGTGGGATGTTGATCCATTTGCAGTTAAAAATTTTCATTGATAGTAACACTCGGGTCTTTTATTTTAATATTAAAATCATCCATTAGTGGAGGGAACAACCACCTATACATCCAGAATATCATAACAGAATTTTGGGAAGGAATACAATTACTATATATCATTAAATCTGATTATGTTTTCGTAATTTATGGATTGATAGAAAATAATAGATTATACAATTTACTAGAGGCAAGTTTTTCTTTTGTCATTGATTAATTAAATTACAACCCCTTTCTATTTAGTATATTTTTTTTAACAAAGTATGAGAGATTTAGAAAGACATTAATCTTTCAATAACATGATCTTCCTAAACAATCCATAGTTATTAGGTTTGATTATAATTGATATAATAATTATAGTAGTAGTTTCATATTTCTTCATTTACCTCCCCCTCAAGGGAAACACTCATAAAATTCAGTTTTGAAAACATATATAACTTCACCAATGATGATATTCATCAAACTTATTTCCAGATATGATATCACATTTTTAACACTCATATGGATTGTTTCTTATTCTAGAAGAATATGAAATCATTTTCACAATTTCCATAATTTTATCACATGGTGGAGGTATTTTAACAATAAGATCTTCCAGTTAATATTGTGTACCAATAGAACCTATGTCCTTTTATAAAGTCTGAATATGTATCTTCTCAAAATTAACCAAATAAACTTATAAATCCATAAAGCACATATTTTTGTTTTCTGATCTTCAATCATAATCATATACCCTTCACAATTATCCATTATTAATTGAAAATTTTCTTCATTCAATTTAATTTTTTTAAACAAAAAATCATGTTCAATGATGTTTAGATTCAAATCATTAAGATCAATAATATTTTTCAAGAGTTCATGATGTTCACAGATCTTTTCATTCAGATTAATAATATTTATTAATGAATATCAAATAGAAATTAGTAATTTTGGATGATAATTTGATGGAATTATTACAATTATTAAAAAAACAAGTAGAACTCTATAAATGATAATATTAATTCATGTACAAAATGTATCGTAAATCAATAATCAACCTAATACATGACTCTGGTGTGGATGCTACTCTGTCCCATAACCAGGCATATACTGGACGTGTCGATGTCGTTTCCATCTATGTATGCACTCTGGCATACGTTGTACATCATCATCAGCAGCCCTATCCACATCCACCTATGTGACATGCGATTGATGTACAATATCAACATCTGTACCATGTCTTGCATATAAGGATAGTGGAAGTTGGAGGGAACTATAACCAATATGGAAACAAGATGGTCATTGTGCTAAAGATGTCTCTAATAAAGAATACAACTCAACATATTCAATATATGTATCTACCTGTGGTTGAGCCTAAGAAGTTAGAGGAGCATATGACTGATCATAATGAACACCCTCATGTGGAATAGAAGCATCTGACTAATCAATATGAACAACCTCCTTCTATGGAATAGAAAGATCCATAAAAGGGTCATCACCCCCTGATACATCTATATGAGACTAAATAAGCTTTGAAGCTTCCATGGCATGTGGTGGATCAATGAAAATTCCATGATAAATCTTGTCCATCGAAGGAAGCAACTATGTCACAAGGATGTGAAAATATGTCGGGTCAAATATAGTACTCTCTACTAGATCACACATGTGAAGTAGATGATACATACAAGCATCCGAAGAAAACAAATTTCATTGTTATGTTAAATGAATAAAAAAATATTTAATGGTGGAAGGAATAATGTATTCCAACTCAGGAAAGACTCGTCTATGTCATTTCAGAAATTATACTAGGGACCATAGTACCAAGATGTGTAATCCATATGATCCACCAAATGAAAACGTACTATCCCTACCCTTCACAATTGGGACTCCAGTTGTCTGTCCCATAAATCAATATATCTGGAATGGTATCTCCTCTAATAAAAATCTCTCTTCCCTAACATATTCCGGGAATGCATTGAATCTAAAATACTGGGTGGGTCAGAAATAGTCTAAAAGAATCTGCACTGCCTCATAACACTATCAGTTTGATGACACTCGACTGTATGAAAATGAATCAATGGAACCTTGCAGGAGCAGAAAGCAAGCATCGTTGTATAGTACAATGGAAGACACTAGATAACAGCATGTGTATATGGCATCCAAATGATCTGAATTAATAAAAATTAATTAACAAATGAATGCATATATAGTAAAGAATAAATATTTAACAATATAAATAACAATGACTTTCATCATGTTGTTGAATGCTGTCCAACATAAGTTTCTAGGCATGGACATCATGTCTGGGGGAATCTGAATGTCAATATGCCTAGCTCCACCAGTAGATAATATTGTTATATTTACATGTCATAATAGAATGTTATACAATTAAGTTAGATAGTATATGGAATAAATAACATACCAACATCCACACAGATCCTCTAATACAATATAGGCTGGCAATGGTGCATGAGCATGTAGAGCTAAATGAGGGATGTGATCCCATACCCACATCTGTAGAAGAACCATGAATCCCATGATCTTCATCTTACCGATGCGACATAAGATGCATATTTCTTTATATGTATATGCTAGACAAGAAGAACCCCAGCTATGCTGGCCTACCATGTCCAATCATCCAAAAAATATAAATACATCATATGTACAAAAGTAGTGGAGTGATCAATAAAAAGTGTGCCACAGATCATCCTAAAAATATATGAACATAAATATCACATCTTGGTGATCTCATCAGCATCCTCTGCTAAATGTGTAAAGTACTAGTCTAGACAATTCTTGTGTTATCTTTCATAGACTATGTTCTTACCGCCATCAGGGACCTTTATGACCAGTATTCTATGAACAAGCTCTGGAAAATTTGCTCCAACTCAGCCTATCAGGGTCGCACCATCGATGGGGAGGCCCAACATAATGGCCACATCTTGTAGGGTAATAGTAATCTCCCCCTCTATAAAATGGAATGTATCTGACTCTAGCCGCTATATATATACAAGCGCAGTAATGAGCTGATGATCGAGAAAGGTGAAGTTTCACATCGCTATGCCATAGAATCCAACACGACAATGATGAGGGATGATAGTGGGAGATGGTTCAGTACGATGGAAATGGTGAGATTTGCGTACACTCAACGAAGGCACATGAAATCCCTCTAAAATCAACTATGATACATGAGTAGCCTGGGATGTGAGCCAAGGAAAAACTACCATCTGCATAAATGATATGATCATTAATTTTTTGTAGTGAATTCAACAAAAAACATTAAACTTTTATTTCAAAAAATCTACAACAAGAAAATGAAAAATGTTTGTGTTAATATTTTAGATTTATACTTGATTTGTTGTGTGTAGATTAATGTCTTTGTTACATGTGGAAGCATGATATAATCACTTTTATTCTATGTTTATTTTTTTAATAGTTTTAGTATCAAAAAATTCTTTATTATATAATCCAAAAACAAGGCAAACCAAAATTGAAACATGTCAAAAATAGAGGAAGTAAGAAAAAAAAGATTCAATAACGAAATTTCCGTATACAAAAAAAATATACATATTCATGATACAATACAAAGACTCTATCATGGATGATGTGATGTGGAGCTCTATCCATCCAATTGGGGACTTCTCTTATAAGAATATCCTTCTGCATGACAAATATTGTATCGTATTCTCCCTCCTCATTACGGAGGCCAATCCATTTTATTTCTGATTTGAGTTGAATTTGGTCTTCCTCGGGGCCGCAACCTAGTAGAATAAATCCAATAATTTAACAAACGATTGTCATTGAAAAAATCATAAATGAAAACAAAAACAAATTATGAAACCTGTAAATATTAGGGACAATGGTCAGCTGATCAGCAGGCAATGAGATAGAATGAAAGTCACAAACATGCATCCAAGCTACACTATAACAGTTAACTAAAGTGATCATGTGATACACTAGGTCAAAATATTTCTCCCATGATATATTTACCAAATCACAAGCTGCTATAACATGTGCACATGGATATCTAAATGCCTAAAAGGTGCCTCAATCACAATACATGTTATCTAAAATCACCACAAACACTCGACCAATAGTGCATATATCTTAGTCATAGAACTGTCATACCTAAAAGATCATATTTTTTCTTTCAAGTTCTACAATAGTCCATCGTGATGCCTCATTCAGTACCTGATCAATATCACTTTGGAAATACTGAGTAAAAAGCTTTCGGTTTTCCATCCTCTAATAGGCCTTTTGGTATCGATCAAAAAAGTAGTGAACACATCTATAAAATGTCTCTTGCACTAACCCAGTGATCATGAGTTTGCACACACCCATGAGGATACCATTTATGCACTCCACTATATTAGTGATCATATGGCCATATCTTATGCCACCATCATATTCCAATGACCATTTTTTCTTCGAAATATGAATCATATATTAATACACATCTCCATTAGCATTTTGAATATATTCAAGGCATCGATCAATCCATTCTTGATGGAGCTCATATACTGAAACCACAAGAGAATAATTTATTAAAATGTATATTTCTTTTTTTTAAAGTAGGTTTACAAAAACATACCCAACTTGATCATCACCTTCTTTATGGACTCATCTCTGAAATAATTATGCAAATTAATTGTAATATATCTAATTAAATAATGATGATAATCATTAATCTCAGTCCCTGAAACCCCATCTCTATCCATGGACTCTATAATCACTCAATGTAGATCAGACAGCATACACACACCCTGGTTTTCTGTGACATGAACTCGTACACATTCTAAAAACCAGCTCCATCATTCAAAATTATCATTTTCAACAATAGTAAAAGAAAGAGGAAGAGGATCAAGATTACTATCATGTGTGGTAGAAATGATTAGAACACTTATATTCTTTCTATAGATAAAATTTCCATCAACCTGAATAATTTTTTTACAATAGAGAAATGCAGCAATGCATGGCCTGAATGCCCAAAAAATCCTATTGAAATTCACCTTTGATCGATCATATTAGTGATTGAGTGACACATACTCAATAGTGTACAACTGATAAACAATCTGATTATTGAGTGACATCAATTCCATAATCTGTGGCATCAGAGCATAAGATTCATCCCAATCACCATACACTTTTACAATTTCCTTCTGTTTTTCATTCCATTATTTGGTGTATGATATCTTAGAGTTATACAACTGTTGAATTCATTCTTGAACAAGGGAAATTGGAACATCCTAACATGTTCATACCATCTCACAAATAACATTTGATATAAAATTTGAATCAAGGGAAGAGTGATCCTACAACAATATTGGATGCACACAAGTGTGTGGCCCTTTTAATTTGGTTATCCTCCAATATTCAAAAAAAATTTATCAAATATTTAACTTAATCGAAATTTATATTCTAGATCATATTTTTCACAACTAATGGGAAATTTTGTCTTCATTGAATCATCCACCACAAATGTTATATGTCACTAAATGTGGTATTTCTTTATCACATTTTTCATGGCTAGACTACTTTCAAAATCATTCCCGACATAGATGGTGTTATCATTTGATGCAGACCTATTTCCTATAAGTATAGGGAATTCAGTAACTGGTGTAATGACTTCCCAATCAAAATGTTGTTCACGAGACTTTCCTTCAACTAAATAACACAATATTGAAGGATGATTACCACTAACTACTGGATGTCATGGATACATATCTCTCAAAGGAACCTCATAAGGGTCATTCCCCAAAAGACCCTCACCCACATCTCTCAAAGGATCCTCATAAGGTTCATTCCCAACAATAACCACACCCACATCATATCCTAATGTCTCCCTAGATACATCTTCCTTAGATAAATTTTCATTAACTATATCAGCACACAAAGGGATGTCATCTACATTTTCTTCCAAATTGTTATAATATTCTTCAGAATTTTCTAATATTACTAGAGTTATATGATAATGAGGAAATGAGAAAGACTTATATGAAGGACCAACTTCTATAGAGATCTCAAAACCTGATTCTGTAGTAGTCGGTTTCCCCACATCTATATCATAAATCACCACATTAAACTCCATCAAACTATTAGCATACTGCTATCTATATAAGGAACATGCATCCATCCAATCATCATCATAGACCAATGGGTACTCAGTGGGCTAGAAACATTCAGGATGCTGTATATATCGATATGTTATTGAATAAATTCATTGATCAACCATCAGTTTTAACGGATTATGAATCTTATAGAGAACTACATCCAATGTCATACAACCATGAAGATTTTCCACTCTGATAGTTGACACACTATAGCTAAATCCCTACTCTATATATATAGTCTCATTGTTGGAATATATTTATGCAGACATTATAACCATTAAAAATAATTAATAAAATATTATACACTACATAAATATTATACATTATTTAAATTGGTTTTGAATAATTGACTTTATCAGGAAACTTTTTTATGTTTTCAATTAACACTATTGAGGAATAGTGATGGTTTTATTATTTAAAAACCAAATTTAATATAACCTTATATATTTTAAATACTTATGATTAAATAATCATGGCTTGATCTTGATACTTACGATTAGTTTATCATTATTTGATAAACTAACCAAAACCTATGGGTCGACTTCAGGAGTCTCTATTATCAAATATTTCATCAACCATTAGTCTCCTTTCAAATATTAATCCCTCATGTCGAACTATTTTTCTCAAATACCTCTTCATAGAAACCTCTTTGGGGACACCTCTTCGGGGATTCCTCTTGCTGATTTCATTTTAATTACAAATTTAATCACATGAATGTGACGGGGTCTAAGATTATGAAATACATAAATTTTTTTAAGCAGACACATAGGCCCTTAAATAATTAATCATAGATGACTCACATGTCATAAATACGGAAAAATAAATGCAATTAATACAAATTAAATATCCACATTCACAAAATAAGACATGCAATTTCAATTATGCATTGGTCGGTCATCTTAAGATCAGTCATCACATAACTTAACATGTTCTTCTATATACATATTATATATATTACTAAATGAAATACATATTAAATATCTACATCTCTTTTATATTTAATAAAATAAATTATAACTAATATAATTTAAAATTATTATTGATAAAAAACTACTTTTATGCCATTTAAACAATTCTATATATTTTTTAATAAATTTCAATATTATACACATAACTAATATATTATTCATAAATTATATAACTAGTGTATAAAATATTATAATATATATTAATATTACTTTAAAAAGAAAAAATTTTATAAAATATTTAATTTTTATAAACATTCAATATTAATTCATACAACATTTTAGACATAACATAATTAAATTTCTTAAACATTCAATACAAATTCATACAACATACACATCATTAAAAAATTAAATCATACAAAGACACTAATTTAAACATCAATACATATGAAATAAATAAACCATACACAGAAACACTGATTTCTACATATCAGAAATCAAATAAATAAATCATACAAATGAAATAAATAAACACAATTAAATAATAAAAACTTTAAATAGAAATTTTAAATTCTTAAAACCAGAAAAAAATTTGTTGAGGAAGAAATTATGCAGGGCTTCACAGAAAAATACAGAGGAGAAGAATGAATTTTGTAGGGGAGACCCCTTTTATATATTTACCTAGGTGAGATGCATGAATGTGGATTACACAACTTTAATCCCATCTTTGAAGGATGTGTGAACCACATTCATGCATCTTACGCTGCACTAAAGATGCATGAATAGGGATCACACATCTTTTATCACTTCTGTTTAGGATGTGTGAACCCCATTCACACATCTTTCCGCACCAATGAGGCATAAATGGGGTTCACACATCTTGAGACCCATTTTTTAGAATATTTCTTACCTTATCCCATTTTGAGAAAAAAACCATATATAAAAAAACGTGTTGAAACAGATTCATGTAATAAAGATCAATGAAGCTCGATGAAGATGATGAAACGAATCAGATAAATTCTGATGAGAAGGAAACAATGATGAAATACTAGAAGAAATGATGCCACAAAAAAATTACCCAACCTAGGAAAACCTAGTAAGGCACAAGCCATAGGAAAACCTAGGATAAAGATCTCAACAGTGGGAGAGAGCTGAACTACAAACACAAAAAAATGAATATATATATATATATATACATTCCCACATGATATATATAAATATATAAATATATTTGATATATGATATATTATATATAACATATAATATATAATACATAAATATGCACAAATATTTATATTTATATAGATATAGATATCTTTATGTATACCCACATAACATATATAAATAAATACAAATATAGAAAAATATAAATAAATATACTTTAAAATAATTTAAAATTAATAATTATTAACTAATAATTAGAAATTAATACATTATAAAAAATATTAATTAATAAATAATAATTAATAATTTTTTAGTTTTTTAAATAAATAATAAAAAATAATTATTAAATAATAAATAATAGTAAATAATAAATAATTCATAATAATAAAAAGAATAAAAATAATATCAACAATAATAATATAAATAATTATTATTATTATGATAATAAATAAACGATTAAAAATATATAATTATAATTTATAAAAAAAATTCAAAAAAATTATGAAATACATATACAAAAATTAAAAACCACCACTTATTATTTAGAGGGAATTTACATCATGGTGAAATAAACCACAACTAAATAAAAAAACATTGATAATTAATGATGATTTTCAAAAATTGTAGATAAATAAATAGAAACTAAAAAATAGAAAAGGTTTTGAAAACTTCCACAAAATAAAATGCCACAAAATCCCATTTTTTGAAGTGTCTGTCCAATTTTTTTACCCCCATTTTTGATCTCAGACACTTCATATTTTAACTTTTTTCTCTCACAACGATACACTTTACCTAAACAAAAACTGCAAACAATTAAAACATATGTTTCAAGAAGTATTCCCACCCCACTAAACCATATTCATCTGCATTGAACAATACATTTTATCAATGATAAAATAAACGTAATGATAAAGTAGTTAATTTATCATTATTAACTCAAATCACTAATATATGGGGTCTTTTGTGCACTACAAAAGCACTAATGAATACTAGATTTTAGCAGAGCATTTTTAGCATTGATGAACACCCATTTTATAAGTTTTTTTCTTATCCTTCAACAATTTTTTTTATCTCTCATAATGTACTCTTTCACCATTGTTTGTCTTTACACTGATAAAATCTGTCCTTAATAAAAGTATAAATTATTAAAAATCACATTATTAAATATAAATATAAATATATTTATATATATAATATATTTACCTAAATATTAGTTATATAATAATAAAAATCTATTGAAATAATATATTTATTTTCTCAAATATGGTTTTTATCCTAGGACAATGTGTTATAGATCTTCTTATATCTAGGGGTGTGCTGTTGTTGTCTTCTATAGCAGGTCATACCAAATTATTCCACCGTCACCAATGATTATCTACCCTTCCAACAATTGCAATCTATCACTTGGGTCTCATCATCACTCCTTGATAACACTATAAACTGCTGATTCCAGCTACCATTAGACACCTATGTTTTTTCCAGTATCCATTTAACTTTACTAATGGATTCTCTACCGATATTCATCATTATAAACTTCTACTGCCAGTTGTGACTATTCTCTCCTAATTCCACATATATATATGTTATCGTGGAACCATTATAAAACCACCATCACCCTAACCACCACGAGTAATGATTAAGGAATCCATTAATCATCCCTGCATCTCATGATCTGATAGAGTTTTTCTAGCTTCCATAGTTGGTAGATGGTGATCCAACCCCACTAGTGCCTTGGTTTCATTAATATTTTTCATTGCACATGTTAAATATGCAGGATGTCATGGATGTATGTAGGTGGGGATTTGTGGGGTATTGGTTGGTGTTGTGTACAACATGAAACATCCTACCAAGCCTAGAATATGAGGGCCTATAGATCCCTCTAGGATAATTAATTAAAGCAAAGAGATCACCATTCTATCTGATGAGATATCCAAGAGAGCTCCATGAGAAATAAATGGAGGTGTGGGAGGTGTCTTTTGTAATGTTTCTTCTTGCTGAAATAATAGTTTTTTTCTCCATCAATTCATCTCTCTTATTGATCAATTAATCAAAAGAAGTCTCAGAAGATCCATTTTTTTGTGAAATGGTAGTTAGTAGTGGATATTTTATAGTTAATAGATAATTCAAGTCTCTTCAAATCATTTTTTCAAGTTATATTATGAATTCTTGTGTTGAGAAGATTCCAATGACACAAGCAATGTATAAAATAGGGATAAAACTTGTTCCATATAATTAGTGGAATTTTGGGTACTACAGTATCCCCCTGTCCGAATAAAATGGTTCTATTTATGTGTCGACAACATTTCAAAAGAGTTTCCAGCATTGACTTCACCCCAACACATCTACACCATGTCATCGATTGATCTCAGCTATTGACATTGATTTGGAAAAATCTTGATCAATCGATGCCCAGTTTTGAAAAACCAAAAGTAGATTCCATCATTTTAAACCATCCCCAAAGCAACGATAGACTCAATATTTCCACAAAAATCATTAAATTTATTTTAAAATGAAATTCAATGGAGTGACCATCCACTATAGTGATGATCATGTTGAATTATTCGAACTAATCCATTTGGAACTCTTGAATGGAATATCTACATAATTATAAAGATCAATTTAAATCCATTTAGAATAAGAAATTAAACCCTAATGCCATCAAGGAAGCATAGTGGAATAAACTAAATGAGAATACGATTAGTAAAATGTACCAATGGACCAATCATAGTGTCTACCAACCTATTTATATAGATTCATGCACATATGCATTTTGGATGAAGTTGGAAAGTACATACCTATCAATGGAAACTCTAAAAATGACCCTATTGTTATGGTTGTTGATGAATATTCAATAAACAATATAAAACTCTATAGCTGAACACACTAGAATGTTCCAAATCCAAGTGAATAATTTGGTGGTTATAGGTAATAATCTGACTGAGAATATTTTGTGAACCACCTACCATGAACACTTCCCTATAGTTGGTATATTCATATCATCTCACTCGTAAACTCTATTCCTGGAAGAATATTTACAATTGAAATGGAAAGTATTTATTATTTAATGAGGATGCCTAATGTAAGGATGTGTGTTGCAACTAGATGAAATATCTCATCCTAGAGAATAGAGGGAGACGCCAAGAAGGGGTTTGAGGGGAACAAAATAGATATTATAGAAAGAGATGAGGAAGGTCCACGGATGGAAGGAGGCCAATGTAAAAAATGTTACCATTGTTTAATGGAGAAACACATGAAGAAGAACTATGTAATACGGCTATATGAAGAAAAGCTAAAGTAGTAACCAACAAGGAAGAAATGAACACTCACATGTGGGTGTCACTGGAAAAGTTCTGTATTACTCCAAATATTAAGAAGATATATTATTTTAAAAATCAATCCAAGAATCAAAATTGGTGGTCGAAACAATATAATCATAACATATCACTCTGAATCATGAGTATTTCATAAATTATCAAAATAGTGACTTTAGTGCAGTCATTATAGAGAATACCTGTATAGTATAGATTTTTTGAATGGTTGATATCCATGTAATGATAAACATTAGATAGAAAATCACCCTAAAGGATGTTAAACATGTTCCAAGACATCAGGTGAATCTTTTATTAGGAGTATACTTTGACCAACAATGATATGGAAACATCATCAGCATTGGAACATGGAAGAGGATAAAAGGATCCATCATCATCTCTTGAGGGAACATATATGGTACATTGTACAAAACACATTTGAATATGTGTGCATAAATCCAATACATAGTATAAGTAGAGATGTTATACAATATGTAGCATAGGATACTTTGAAACATGAATGAAACAGGGTTGTCTACCCTGATGAAGAAGGAGTACATCTGTTTTGACAAGGATTCATCACTTTATCATTGAAAATACTATATGTATGGGAAGTTGTATAGTGTATCATTCAATGTTGCTTTATCAAGGAGATCAGAGTTGATGGATTTGGTGCACTATGATGCATTTAGACCCATAGAGGAGGATTCACTGGGATGTAACAAATATTTCCTATCCATTATTGATGATTCGTCTCTAAGGGTGAGGGTGTTATTCTTATGGATGATGGATCAAGCACTGGACAACTTTTATATGTACTAGGCTATGGTGGAGCATGAAACTCAAAGGAAAGTGTCTTCATTTATAAAATAGTATAGAGTACACATATAGTGTATTTTAGGCCTACTGGAAGAGTTCTGGTATCCTAAATTAAAGGATGGTCCCACACACCCCTCAACACAACAAAGTTATGGAAGGGTTGAACAGAACCAGCATATAGATGTTTAAAAGCATGATGAGTTTGGTTAAAATAAATAATTCATTATGGGTAAAATCTATAGAGTTTACATTCTAACTAATCAGTTGAACACTATTGGTCCCACTAAATTTTATGATTCCATAGAGTAGATATTTTGGTATGTATCCCTCTTACTCTCATTTGCATGTATTTGGATGTTTTTAATTTGCACATGTATCCAAGGATCACGATTAAAAGCTATAAAGGAGATCTTATCCTTGAATATTGATCGATTATAGAGATGAGGAGTTTGGTTTGGGACCCAAAGGAGAATAAGGTGATTATAAAAAGATATGTCATGTTCCATAAGAAACAAATGATGTGAGATATTCAAAATCCTATATTGTATTGAAGGTAAAGTGTTGACGAATCAATTCATAATCCAACACCTATACCAGCACCACATTATACTGAGCAGGAGGAGGTTCAAGAAGAATTATTAGTACTGTATGAAGATGAAATGGATGATAATATTGAGTAGGGGGATACTCAATCCAAACCACAAGAATTTGAAATACCATCATAGGATCTAGGTGATTTTATGCTTCCCGAACCTAAAATTTAACATTATTTAAGATATTCATGGGGAAGGATTTCGTTAAAAGAATATTCAAATTCAGAGTACCTATTCATGACTGATGAGGGGGTACATAAGATTACTATGAATTCATGTATCATATTTAAAAACTCTAGTGTCCTCTTTCCATGGTGTATGAAAAGGATTATTTAATTAATAACCAAACATATGATTTGGTGGAACTACCAAAAGGTAAGAAGGAACTAATAAAAAATGGATGTCCATGATGAAGAATGATGTTAGAATAAAATAGGTCAAGAATAAATAATTATTTTTAGTCAACTGATTTCTTCAGAAGAAATGAGTTGACTTTGACAAGATCTTTTCACCCACGGTGAATATGGCTTCAATCCCAATCATTTTCTGAATAGTGTCTATCTTGGACCTAGATCTTGAAGAGATGGATGTGAATACATCTTTTCTTCATGGTGAATTCTCCTAAGATAACTATATGATGTAGCATGAAGGTATTGAGGTTTTAGGATAATAGAATTTCATCTATTAATTGAATATGATCTTGTATAGACTGAAAAAATATCTCATGTACAGGTGAATGAAATTTTACTCATTTATGGAGAGTCATGGCTAGAATCTGGCATAGGAGGACTAAAGTGTTTACTTCCAATGATTTCAGGATGGTAACTTTTTCACTCTTATACATTATTTTGATGACATGTTGATCATTGGGAAGAATTTAGTAAATATCAACCAGTTAAATAAAGAGTTATACAAGTCATTTGATATAAAGGATTTGGGAGAAGCTCCAATGATTTTTTCGATGAAGCAAATTCATGGAAAAATGAGGAGGTTGTTATGTCTATATCAAGAGTATTATGTTGTAATTCTTCCAAAACATTTCAATAAAGAGAATCTAAAATAGTGATAATTTCACATCCTAGTCATTTGAATTTGAAAAAGTGTTTATATCCATCATCCATGGAAGAAATTAAGGTGATGGATATGATACCGTACTCATCAGTGGTTAGAATATAGATGTTTGATACATTGCATATGAGATTAGACATATCCTATATAGTATTGATTATAATCCCATTTTTCTACAATATTGAAATGGAGCACTGGGATTCTGTAAAATGGATTCTAATGTATCTTAATGTTACTTCATGGAACTATTTTTCAACAAGGGACATGGCACTATTTTGGGGGGATATATAGATATAGGTATGTCTAGAGATCATGATAGTCAAAATTCTATATCAAGAAACATATTTACATTTATAGGAGAAGATGAATCATGGAATTAAATGTTGAATAAGTGTGTCTCTTTATTCGCTATATAATAATAGTAAATTGCTCTTTGGAAGATACAAAAGAGATTATGTGGATAATGCAAATTCTATAAGAGCTCAGATTCATCCATAAGTATTACATATTTCATTATCATAGTCAAAGTACTTTGTACATGAGCAATAACTCCATGCACTATTCCCAAAAAAATGTACATCGACATTCACTATGATTGGATACATGATGTGATGGATCAATAACTATAGAGACTCATGAAGATCCACATGAATAAGAACCTAGTTGATATGTTGCCAAATGTGGTTTTACAGGAGAAGCTAGAAATTTGTATATTATTTATCATATCGTATCTTGAGGTGGAGAGTTGATGGATTTTTCCAAAACCCCATGGTACGTACCTAGTGCACTAGCCCCACCATCCCCTTGGTTTCGTCAATATTGGTTGTTGTACATGTTTAATGTGTAGGCATCCATGGTTAATGGTGGGTGAGTATTTGTGGGGTGTTGGAGGGAGTAATGTCAAATGAGTGACAACCTAACATTCCTATAAAAGGAGATTCTGGGGATCCTTCCGGGATCATTATATCATGCCAATATAGCTCTATATAATCTAGTGAGAGAGATGAGGGAGATCCATGTAAATGAAATGGAGGTGTGTGTAGGGTCTTTTATAACATTTTTTCTTTCTTAAATAAATATTGTTTTTATCCTTCTATTCACCCTTCTTTGTGATAAGTGAATCACAACAATGTCCTCTAAAATTCCATACACTTCATCAAAGTGGATCGATCCGACAACTCTGAAGACCAGATAATAATGATACTAGAAACTACCACTAAAACAACCATGGATAAATAATATTAGATCAAAATAGATTAAACCCCATATTTATATCCCATTGATGAAATGAATTTATGATCAAGGAGGAGAACAAATGATAAATGGATAGTCCCTCTATGTGATTTTAGTCATGTTGTGCATACATGATTTGGGAATAAAACACATGGGTTACACATCATTCATGTTGAGGAACACTGAGGACATTAGTGGGAAAATAATTAGAAAAATGAATGCCTCACCCCATGGAAAACATTGGATTCCCAAGTTCAAATCATCAACTGAAATGGATTGATATGTCATGTTGAATCCCCATCAGAGGAAAAAAGTTAGTTCATTCACCTCATTACTTTCACATGTGAGCCAGGGTTTACAAATAGAGAAAATATTAAGTCGGGACACCTCAATCCATACACATGTGATCTAAGGATAGTGATGAGTCAAATACCACATAGGAAAATGAATTTTATGAAAAATAAGGATGTAGTCCATTTAAATCATAATATGGACATGGTTGAAGATAAAGATATATGTGAAAGTCAATGTTGTGTAATTTATCTCATGTATAATTGAGGAATCATTTAATGGAGTTATTTTCATGGAATTAAATGTGTAAACATCGTAAAAATTTAAAGATAAAAAAGTTAGGAAAATTGAAGAGGAGATTTTTTTATTATAAGACCAGATTATGTAGGGTTTGATGGATATAAATAAAATAGTTCCATGCAGATAAAGTTTGATCAACATCGTCACTATGAACATAGGATGCAGCTATTTTTTTCTTTTCAACTTTTGTTTTTAATTTTAATTATTTCTCAAGAAGCCTCATATGAATATTCAAATAAAGTGATCCTCCATTACTTATCTCTCTCTCTATCTCATATTCTTCACTGTGAAATATTATACTCATGATTATGATTAAGTGTAAAAATGAATATCTTGGGGAGGTAATCTGGTGTTGACCCCAAGTAAATGATTTATATTTTTCATAGGATAATCAGATAATGATTTGTAGTTAGTGTAATCCTGAATAAATTCATCTAAAGATTAACATCTTATTCAACACCCCTTCTCCATCAATTATGGAGGTGGATTTCTAATGAGTGGTGAAAATTTTATGTTCACCAAACATTCCAAAATGTGGTAGAAGAATTTGTTTATTCATATGATGGCATGTGTTTATTAAGTTGAAATAAAATGAGATTATTAATGTTCTCTATGGATGAATCTCTCAATAAAATTTCCTTCCTCATCTAACATCATTCATTCTATTATTTAATTGAAATTTCATGTTAGTTTTAGATTTTCATTGTATTCTACTTCCCCCATATTTAACTTGTATTTTTCATAATATATAAAAAACATAAAAAAGACAATAAGTGAACTAGGAACTAGTGATTGATCAACTATGGATATCATCAAGTGAGAAAACCCTTGTCTTCCACTTTGGTACACTTAGAAAGTAATTGTATCTTTTTCACACACTACGATATGTGTGTCAAGTAATTATAAAATAGATATATATTTGTGCACAAAATTTAATATATGTAAATATATATATATTAATACAAGTATATATATTGAAAATATACACACATATATATAAATATATCATCATTTTTAATGTAAAATATATTACTCTATTATTCAGTGTGAATGTTAAGGTATCAATATATATATGTATCTTTATACATTCCAATGGATATAAATTAAAATAAATATACAATCATATATGTGGAAACACATACACACATACGGACACACACACCAATACAAATATTCAATCACACACATGCACGCGCACAAAAAAAAATATATATATATATATATATATATATATATATACCAAAGGAATAATTTATTATCAATATGTATGCATTTTATAAATACATTATAAAAAATTATATTGAAATCTAAAAGATTATTTAAATATATAAAATATAAATGTATATATATATATATATAAACATATATTATAAGTGTATTCAAAAAGAATTATAAAATTATATATAATAATGAAAAGAGATATATAAATAAATTGTTCTTTCAAACAAATACATAAATAAAAAATGTAAATATATATATACAGATATATCAAAAAATAAAATTGAAAAAAATATAGGGTAGTTATAAGGACCTTTTCATTGAAGGGGTGGGTGCCAGGAATGAATCTAGGTGTGTGTGGTTGAGAAAGGGTTGGTAGGATTGAAGATAAAGGGGTATCAAGCACTGATAAAAGTGGTAATGGGTGTAAATAACATGAGAATAAGAGGATGATCTTGGGGTCTTGACCACAGATAAAAGGGGTTCTTAAACCATGATAAAATGGGGTTTTGATCACTAAAAGAAGAAAATTTTTATTTTATTTATGTTTTTATATGCTAAAAAAGGATGATAAATAAGCCCCTTATTAACACTAAAATAACCATTGATAAAATTATTTCTTTATCAATGATAGAAAAAGAAATGAAAAAATGGTTCCTTTATTAGTGCTATGTTTTGAACCGATAAAGGGTTCCATTTTCAGAACTTTTTTAGCATCGCAAAAGTTGGCCTCCTTTTTTTAGTACTTTGAACATAATTTATTTTTTAGCACTGAAAAGGCTAATTTATAGTGTTGATAAAATCCAATTATATATTAGTTTACTGTCATGACCCCCTCCCCTCAATGTGTACCCCTCCTAGGCCAAAAATGTGAAAAGGGAGATAATGACCCTTGAGTCCTGCCTCTAGTAGGCCCCGGGTTGGCGACTAGCATAGAGTCTATAGTAAACACACAAATGAAAGGAATTACCCTCTATGAGAACACATGCGAAAGAGAGAGAGAAGACAAAAACCAACCAACTCCAACTCAAACAAGAGTATAAAAGAAATCCCAAGTACACATATCTAATTTCATGAAAAACAACTACAACTGAAAGGTGAAAACTGTAACTACCAAAGGAAAGTAAAAAACAACAGCAAGCACAATCCCTAACAGCTCCTGCAACACCGTGCTAGTAGAAACCAGCTTGATCTCCAACCTACTCAAAGTGACCTGAAAAATAGTTTATATGTACATAGGCTGAGTATAACATTATACTCAGTAGGATCCACCCTGGAGCCTCTCGTGAAAAAGTAAAGAAAGTATGCTAATGCACGGTGAACAACAAGTGAAACTAACTCATCACCTAAATTGGTATGCTAAGTTCCCAACCTCACCATGGATACTCTCACCAAGTATTTCATTCAATATTATATGATATCAAAAATAATATCAAGTGTATTCAACTAATATTTACCCACTGGTTTTCCTCCTTGCCCCAACATTGCACGTCCTAAGCATCTCTCTCCAAAAAGGCTTGCGCGCAGACACCTGATCGAAGCACTACAACATGAACCTCGTGCAAAAAAGCCACCACGTCCAGGCAAAAATATAACCAAGTAGTTTTCAGGATCCACCATAGCTCGTATAATGTGTATCATACATCGGGTATCAAACCTCAAGCCATTATAGCCCATGCACCGAGTAAGGATCCTCAAGACATCATATCTTTTACATGTTACACCTATAGTAGTCCATAGAAAACTATATCCAGAATATATGTGTGTGAATAACCACAAGCCAGTACATCCCTCTACACACATATATAGGTAAAACTAACCATTGTTACTACCAGCACAAGTAACTACCAAGAGTAGAGAGCGGGGCCAAAGGGGGTAGTCATCCATCTATCCTCCCACTAGAATGTTGGGTAAAACACCCCCTTGGACACAAAATCCCTGGGGTGTTAGTTTCCCTAAATGAAGGGTAGATTAGCATATAGAAACATAAAAAAGTACATAATATACTATAGTTCACAACAACACTATAGGCATAACCTAGTCTTAGACTCAACTGCAGCTAATGTATCTTGAACACCCAACCACCACTTCTAAGACTAGGTATCCAATAAGAATAAAACTATTTAAAAATCTTTATTACATTACTTCATTATCTTATTAACAGTTTCACATTACGTTAATTAATTGTTTAAACATTTATCAACCATTAAAAATTACACATTATATTTCGTTAGCATCACACCCAAATTCCATTTTCCTCAGCATTGCATCCTAGCAGGCTATGAATCCATGGTTTAACATCGTTTATTCAATTCATTATTTAAAGAATTACTTTTCCATATTCTCAGGAATTCTATAAAAACAGTCTATGCTATTAAACACAAGGGGTCTTCTAACGGTGAGTATATGAACTATCCGTTGAGTCTTTTTCGCCTAAAGTAAGAGTGTAGACCCATCCTTCCATGAGAAGGTAAATGTGTAAAGAACATGGCATAACCCATGCGTCTTCGCCACTTTAAGGAGAATGGTAAGAAAGACTAGCTGCCTTGAGAAGTGGGGAACGTAATATAGATAAAAAACCAATAAGAATTATCAATCATCTAAACATTCACATCGAACCCATTTCATCATCCCCAGTGTCCTCCCTAACACCAACATACATAAAACAATGCATCTTTCCACTATAGGTTTCAAATATTTCTACAACCAATAGGCCTCGATGCCCCCACATATCACAATAGTCATCCAAGCTCACATCACAACACAAGAAGTAGAAAAACAAACATAATATCAATTGGGCCCTTGGACCTTAAACAATCAAGAGGGTAACTCAGAACCCTAAAATGAATTATTCTCTATCAAGAAACTAGTTATTTCATCCATATTGAATTAACAGATTTATTATTCACAAGTTCCCACAACGGAAAACATAAACAATAATCTATCACAAATAATTAAACATGCTTACTTCACCAATTATATTAATATTAAATTACAACAAGAAAAAATAGATTCATTTACATTCTTATTCATCGTTATCCAAAAAATTATCAATTAATTCCAGCTTGTTCTTTACCATTTTTCATCATGAACGAAAATCTAAACAAAGAAAGCATAGATTTCACACTATCTAGAAAAACAAGGTGCAATAACATATGATCGATGTCAATTTATTTATCTAGTTAAAATATTTAATATATCAATTCCATTGTAATTCAGTGAGATAATACTTTCTAACTATGTAGTTTCACGTAAAATAAAAGAGAAGAAATGAATCCCCTACCTCAAAAGGTTTCTAATTCTCTTTTAACAGACTAAAAAAGAATACCATGATCACCTCTATTGGAGGCCTGCATCCACCCGAGGATGCAGAGACACCACCACACCGGCCAAAACCGAATAAAAGTCCATTAGGAACATGGAGATAGAATTCAATAAAAGGTCTAGAAGAAACAGAAGGATATGTACCCAAAATAATGATGATAGATCATACCTTATATTGAAGATTGATTCATGCTGCTTGGTTGCACTAAAAATATAGGGTGCAATTGCAGCAAAAAAAATTCAAGGGGAACCAATCCAAGGTGGAATGATTTATAGAACAACTCCTACAGAAAGGAATGAATGGTTTGAGCATCTCACATACAAGAATAAGGAGGAAGAATAAGGGAGGAAGATATCTCATCCCCTTGGAAGATATAATAGAGTATCAGTTTACGATATAATGGATTTTCCATTAAATGTGGATCATACTAAATCATGCAGTTTGACCAAGTAAAAGTATCCCAAGCCTTAGGAAAATTAATATAAGTGTTATGGGATTAGAATTGGCATTAAATCCCTTAAAACAAGGATTTAAATTCATTTAACGTCAAAGAAAATGTTAAATATGTAAAACAAGAAAAATTTTGAAATTTGGAAATGGAAATATGAAACCATTCTAGAAACACTATAGACTTAGCAGTCCAGAAACACTGTAGACTCACTATTCTGGAAACACTGTAGAATTACCAGTTTGGAAACACTATAGACTCACTGTTTCTGTGACATCGTGACACAATAGACTCACCGGTCTGGAATAACTGTAGACTCACTATTGCTTGTGACACTGTGACTTTTTAGACACACCGGTCAAGAAACACTATAGAATCCCCATTTCTGGGACACCGTGACTCTGTAGACTCACCGTTTCTATAACACCGTGACAGTATAGATTCATCGGTCTGGAAACTCTGTAGACTCACCATTCTAGAAATAATGTAGACTCACTAGTCTGGAAACACTATAGACTCACCATTTATGTGACACCGTGACACTGTAGACTCACCGTTTCTATGACACTGTGACACTATAGACTCACCATTCTGGAAACACTGTAGACTCACCATTTTTGGAAACACTATAGACTCACTGGTCTAGAAACATTGTAGAATCAATGTTTCTATGATACCGTGAGATTGTAGACTCACTGTTTCTGTGACACCGTGACACTATGAATAAAACTAGAAACACTTTTCATCGAACATGAAATTTGGCAAGGTGTTGGGGATGAGTCTCCTTGACATCCCATAACATCTCAACCACCAGATTTCAGCAAGGTAATGGAATAGAGATGTCTGTGCAATTACATTAGATACCTCTCAAAACATTATCTTCCCCAAGAATTCAAAACCAACTTAGAAGGAAACATAAAATAATTCTGATCAACCACCATCTAGATACCTCTCAAAAGAGAGAAATACACAAGAAGAAACCAAAGAAATCCATCTAATAAACATGAATGGTCTACAACCACAAATTGAATGTCATTACATGAAAAGAGTTAAACATCAAACAACTCTAGGTTCTAAGCATGTATATGCGACTCACGTTTTCATGTACTCTCATCCATGCCCCCGTGTCGTCACAAGACATAAACCAAGGGGATATAATTCCCATGAAAAACCTTCTCTTTGCAGTCTTGGATCTCCACAGGCCGCTCCTCGAAAGTCGCATCATCATCAACATCGATCTCTCCCCAATAAATGATGTGTGAATTGTCATGAAGATAATGACGGAGCTATGATACATGTAAAACATCATGTATTCGGCTCATCTGTGGGGGATGTGCTACTCGATACGCCATAGCTCCAACACTATCTAACACCTTGAAAGGCCCAAAAACCTAGGGAAAAATCTTACTTCCATGACCGAACCTTCGCTTCCAACGATTGGTAGTCACATTAATAAATACATGATCCCCAACAAAAAACTCTAAGGGTATCCTCCTTTGATCAACATATGATTTCTGATGATCTTGGGTTTTCTTCATCCTCTCACGAATCACCTGAACCATCTCTGTTGTATTCTGCACTAGTTCTTGTCTGAGAGTTTCTGAATCTCCATCCCCAGTAAAGCACAATGGAGAATGGTAAGGTTGTCCATACTTGGCTTCAAATGGCTTCATACCGATGGAGGAGTAAAAACTATTGTTTTAAGAAGACTCTACCAAGGGTAAGTGCCTCATCCATGATCCTCCAAAATCACAAACACAAGATCATAACATTTATTCAAGATTTTGGATGGTTTGCTCTATCTGACCATCCATTTGTGGATGAGAAGTAGTGCTAAGGAATATCTGAGAACTGAAAGAGTGATGGAGACCTCTCCACACTCTGTAGGTAAAATGATGATGTCGATCATAAATGATCATCCTCAGGACTCTGCGGAGTCTCACCACATCCTCCAAATACTGCCTTGACAAAACTTCCTCTGATCTCGACTCCTTGATCGCTATGAAGTGGGCTGATTTTGTTAAACGATCCACTACCTCCCAAATAGCATCATGTCCTCCTCGAGCTTGAGGTAAACCAGTAATGAAGTCCATTGATATGTTCTTTCACTTCCACTGAGGAACATCTAATGGCTGGAGCAGACCACCATGAAAATAGTGTTCGGACTTCGCCTTCTAGAAGACCAAACATCAAGACTCAAACTCCACAACTGCACTCTTTATCCATGCCCCCCAAAACTGACTCCTCAAGGCTAGGTACATCTTTGTCACGCTAGGATACACCTCTAATGGTGAACTATGGAACTCTCTGAGAACTGTCTAAAATATTGTATAAGGAACAAATATCCTTCCACGATATAACACTCGATGTTGTTCATCCTCAGACCAACCATCAGGGGCCTCACCACAAACATATCGGTCTCTCCTGACCTCTACATCAATATCCCCAAACTAGGACTCTTCCACCTACTACACCAGAGATGACTACACTATCATATGAAAAAGACAACCTCTACCCCCAGATTCTCCCATATTGAGATGTAATGCTAATAGTTATTCCATAACTCTCCATGAATCCTGTAATTCATACACTACATCACTATATGACTTCTTACTCAACACATTAGCTACAACATTCCCCTTTCTAGGTGTATACGTTATTTTGAATTTGTATTCCTGTAAGAACCCCATCAACTGATGCTATTGAATGTTCAAGTAACTCTAGGAGAAAACATACCTCAAACTCTTATGATCGGTGAAAACCACAGAGCGCTCTCAAACGAACACCACTGGTTCTCCATCCACATTATAGAACACAACCTGCCTCCTGATGAAATCCATGATAGCCTGCAACAAATACAACAAATACATGCCAAGGATGACATCATATGGTTTTATTCATAAACATTTGAAATCTCCCCAAGAGCAGTGCTACCCCAACACTAGATCATAGTCTCTATATACTTCAAGCAATTCATCTCGGCCTCCAACTGGCATTGTTAGTGCCAAGGGAACTGGAAGCCTCTCTTCGTCAAGTCCCAAATCATAGAAATGGGTAGGTGAAATGAAGGCGTGTGTCTCTATTAAATCAAAAGAGGCATACATAAAGGTAGAAAACATTCAAAGGGTGCTTCGAACGATGTCTGGCTCACCTAGAGCTGGCATCGCTAAAGCATGAAGCTGACCACAACCTCCTCCACGAACTCTCTGACCCAGATTACAACCACCAACACGGTCGTTCTTTGCTCTCAAAGGTCGGGGAGCATCATAGTGTGGTCCTATGCCTGCCCTATCTACCCTCCGCTGATCTGAAGCTAGTGAAACCTGATGCCACTACCTCGGCTGGAAATACCTCAATAGAGGAACCTTGAGTGGAACACCTGCTGTAGGATGACTACGATGAAGGTTTGGGCACTCTCCTTGCTGATGACCTCAAACACCATGAGAAATAAAAGCACTTTATTCATTGGCATAGGCCTAAGAGACGCTTCCCCCAGAGAAACGAGATGCTGAGGGCTGGGACCTACCCCCGACTAAACATAAATTCTTCTCCCCTAAAAATCAGGAATACCAGACGACATCTTTGCTTTGTGAGGAATCATGACGACTCCCCTATTATGATGATCTGGTTCTGGTAAATTTCCTCTTGATGACCTCTTCCCTTTCTATCACATCAAGGTATGCCTTCAGCATAAATGGGGTGACCTAGTGCTGGATCTCTAGATGCAAAGCCTCCTCGAAATGCCTTTCCATGGCCTCCTAATTTGTAAATAGGTCCGAATAATATCATAAAAGGTTCTTGAAATGGACTCCAAAATATCACACACATGAGCTCCCCTATTGAAGTGTAAGAAGCTCTTGGAGACTAGACGCCTTTATGGTAGAAGAAATAAACTTGACTCTAAACATATCTCAGAACTCCTCCCACGAGATCGTCGGCTCCTCTCAATCACCAAGGAACAAGAACCACCACTTCCTCATTACTCCACTTAGAATCGTCATAACCAAGGACACCTGGTGATCATTCTGAGCATGGATCGAACTAAATCCTATCTCAACCTCTTTCAATGAGTCTTCCGTGATTGCATCTAAAACGGATCCCCCGTACTTCTATAGATTTGTCACTAAAACTCTCAGAGTTTCCTCCTCCATGTGTCATTGTCGTCGAACTCTACTCGACGGTGATCTTTTGGCATAGCCTGCTGAACATCTTCTATGTGATCCTGACAACGACGTCGACCTGGAACAATACCTGCAAAAAAATAGTTAGATCTACTAAACCTTTAATATTGGAGACTCAACATTAATTAATTAATTGTTTTCTTTTATTAATTTTAGGGTGAAGTCTCCCATGGTCTTCCCATTAAAACACAAGAACAAAGAATAATGATGCACGATTTTTCCTAGTTCTCTACCATGCAACTACTATCATCTTGTTTAGTTGACATTGTAAACATAAAGGTCCATACATCAGATCATAGGGGGGCCTAAACGCCTATGTCTTAGCTGGTGTCCAGTGTTTACACCACTTTCTACACTTGACTGGCATTGTTTCCTTACCAACCCAAGAAACATCACTTGTGTCTAACACGAAACTTCATCATTTCCCTCAAACATACCTTTGATACCACTCTATCATGACCCCCTCCCCACAAAGTGTACCCCTCCTGGGTTGACAATATGAGAAGGGAGATAATGTCCCCTGATTCTCACGTCCAGTGGGCCCCGGGTTGGTGACTAGCACCAATGGGTACAATAAACAAACAAATGGGTGGTATTACCCTCTAAGAGAACAATTGCGAAAGAGAGAGATAAGACAGAAACCAACCAACTACAACTCATAAAATAGTTTAAAATAAATCCCATGTACACATATGTAATGTCATGCAAAACAAATACAACTAAAAGGGAAAAACTACAAGTACCAAAGGAAAGTAAAAAACAACAGCAACCATAAGGCCGAACAACTCCTGCAACCAAAATCTATTTGAAACCATCTTGATCTCCAACCTACTCCAGGTGACCTGAAAATAGTTTATATGTACATAGGGTGATTATAATAGTATACTCAGTAGGATCCTCCAGGAAGCCTATCGTGCAAATGTAAAGAAATCATGATAAAGAACAGTGAACAACAAGTGAAACTAACTCATCACCTAAATAGGTATACTAAGTTCCCAGCCTCACCATGGCTACTCTCACCAAGTATTTCATACAAGAGTATATAATATCATAATGTATATAAAGGGTACCCTACTACTACTTCCCCACTGGTTTCTTCTTTACCCCAATGTCACACGTCCTATGAATCTCCCTCCAAAAGGGCCTGCCCGCAGACACCTGGTCGAAGCACTTCAACATGAACCTCATGCAATAAAACCACCACTTCCATGAAAGAAAAGTACTTGGGTAGTTTTTGGTAGCCATCATAGCTCGCATAATGTGTATCATATGTCGGGTATTAAACCTCAAGCCATTATAGCCCATACACTGAGTAAGGATCTTCAAGCCATCATAGCCTATACATGTTACACCTATAGTAGTCTATAGGAAACTATATCCATAATATATGTGTGTGCCTAACTAAAATCCATTACATCCCTCTACAAATATATATGAATGAAAATAACCACTGTGCCTACCAGCAAATGTAACTACCAAGAGATGAGAGCGGGGGAAAAGGGGGTAGTCAGCCATCCAACCTCCGATGGGAATGTTGGAAAAAACACCTCTCTAGGGCTCAGAATCCATGGGGTGTCAGTTTCCCTAACTGATGAGGTGGAGTAGTGTATAGAAACAAAAAAAGTACAGAATATACTATAGCACACAACCACAGTATGGGAACAAACTAGTCTTTGACTCAACATCAACTAATTTCTCTCAGATTCCAGATTTCCACTTTCAAGACTATGTATCCTATAATCACACAACCATTTAAAACCCATTATTACATTACTTCATTCTCTTTTTATCATTTTCACTTTACATTAATTAATTCTTTAATCATTAATCAACCATTAACAATTTCACCTTATATTTCATTAACATCACACCCAAACTCTGATGTCCTCATCATTGTGTCCTAACAAGCTCAAACCCCATGGTTTAACATCATTTATTCAATTATTTATTGATATAATTAATTTCACATATTCCCATGAATTCTATAAAAATATTCTATGCTACTAAACACAAGGTGGATCAACATGGTGAGTATATTAACTACCCGTTGAGTCTTTTCGACCTAAAGTAAGAGCTTAGACCCATCCTTCCTTGAGAAGATTAATGCATAAATCATGTGGCATACCTCGCGTGTCTTCACCCCTTTTGGAATAAAGGTAAGAAAGACTATCTTCCTTGAGTAGTGGGGAAAGTAAAGAAAATAAATAACCAATAAGATTTAGCAAGAATCCCAACATTCACATCCAACTCGTGTCATCATCCCCGGTGTCCTCCACGACACCCACATGCATAAACCAATGCATATCGGCACACTAGGCTCCAACTGCTACCAAAACCAATAGGCCTACATGCCCCCACATATCACAACAGCCATCCAAGATCGCATCACAGCACAAGAAGTAGAAAAAAAACATCATATCAATTGGGATCTTGGCCCTTAAACAAGTAAGAGGGCAACTCAGAACCCTACAAGGAATTATCCTTTATCAAACAACCAGTTCATTAATCCATCTTGAATTATCCAATTTATTTTTCACATGTTCAAACTATAGGAAACCTAAACAGTAAGCTATCAAAAATAATTATACTTGCTTATTGCAACAATTTTATTAACTAAAAATAACAATAATAAGAAACAAATTCATTTACATGCCTATTTATCTTTATCCGAACTATTATAAATTAATTTTGGCTTTAGGTTCTCTAATAATTTTCATCAAGAACAAAATGCTAAACAAAATAAGCAAAGATATCACACTATCTATCAAAACAAAGGGCAATAATATATAATCGATATCAATTTATTTTTCTAGTTCATATATTTAATAAATCAATTCAATTGTGATCCAGTGGGATAAAACATGCTAACTGTACTATTTCACCTAAAAGAAAAGAGTTGCAAATATTCCCCTACCTCAAGACATTTCAGATGATCTTTGATTAGACCGACAAAACAGATCATGATCACCTCTCTTAGAGGACTGCATGCACCCAAGGAAGCAGAGACACCACCACACCGGACAACACGAAATAAAAGTCCAATAGGAACATAGAGATATCATTTAATAATAGGGTAAGGGAAAATAGAAGGATATAAACCCAAAATTCCATCCTTCTGAAAAAAGTACAAAAAAATGTATGATCTAATTGGTCATATGCTTTAAACGTGTACAAATTCAGGTCATCACTCCACATTAAAAGATATATGGTATTCATTGAGTTGAAAATATCCTAGGAAACTATGGCATTATTCAGTATGATCCATTTAGGCACAAATAAAAAAAATCATAAAGGATGGAAGCAAACAAATATCTATGATGATTAACCAAATTTTTTTATAAAATCATATAAGTCACATTGAAAATAATAATAGTCTTTAATTCTGAAATACTAGAAGGATTTTTTTTACTTTTAGAATTAAGGTGATCACTGTTTCATTTATTTAATTGAGTAATTTATTACCTTTCCATAATTCTTTCATGTGGTTTGTGATATCAGGCCCTACAATATGCCAAACTACTTGATTAAAATGAAAAAAATACAATCTGTTTGGAGGCCTTAGTGGAATGTATTTGCAAAAGATCTGATTTGGCGTCATTGTCTGTAATGTCCTTTTAAGATCATTATTCATAGAATATGTCACAACTATAGAAAAATAGTTGGAAACCTTAGTAGAAAAAGTGATACCCCATAGTTGTACATATCATTAAACAATCTCTAAATAATATCATATACTTTACTATCCAATCTAGTGATTCCTCCTTCATACCTCTCCAAATTGAAAATAAATTCCTTCCATCATCTTTCTGAAACCATCTTAAAGAAATATGAATTATTCAGATCTCATTCATTAATGTGTAATTACCTCACCCTCATGGACACTAAACTATATTTATTTTTATGACGTGTTACTAATTCATGTTCAATATAAAAAATCCATATGAACATAAAAGTAAATATAGGGAGATTATGAAACACATTTATATATTTCTCAATATGTTCAATCTCAAACTCCAAATTTTAAAATTTAGAGATGATTTCTTTTCTTAATGCCAACATCCACCTTTCCAATTTTAGAACAGTAATCATCATTATAGTAATTCCATGATGACCTAACCATTCCATCACAATCCTCCTCCTTTATCCACGATATTTAAAATTTGAAAAAATAATTTATTTTGAACATGCGTCCCACCTCAGTTCATGGAGAGAAAAATAAGACAGTTTATTGAAAAAACAGTGAAAATATGAGAGGCCTAAAATAAATGAATAATTTTTATCCATTGATAAGACCCAATAAATATATCTATTAATTTATATAACATGGTTCTATTCAAATTTCCCTAATAACATGTGAAAATATTTTATTTGAATCCCAAATTAGGGAACCCCATAGACCTCAAACTTTTTGGAAATCATCCAGAATAGATGGTTGGAAAAATGAAACCATCCAATTATATTTATAAGAAGGAATTCATTGATATTGAACATCTAATAATGAGCCCTAGATTTAATTTATCACAAACCACAACAGTCCCCAAAATTTTTATTTATCAATTTTGTTTTCCTATCTATAGAATCCAATGAGAAACCATTATACAATTCTCGTCCTATTGAATGGAAGAGGTGGTATTTCTATGGCAGTATTTTTTAATTTTAAAAACTATCTCATATTTTTAAATAATGCATAAGAAACTTACAAGACTCTATGTCCCAACTAGAAAAAAACGTTGAGAACCAAACATAGAGGCCACACCAACCATGTCCCTTATTTTAAACATTGTTTTAGACTGTAAAACCACATCTCAACAGTATTTTGAGCACAGAAGTAGTGAACTAATTGTGAATGGATTGCTGAGGTTGTGAGAGTTCCAACAAAATAGATTCATTAGTATACAGTATCTATCACTACTTGATAAACAATAAGTGGTTGTTCCAAAAAATTAGATAAAGCCTGTGATATGAAGTCAATGAAGAATCCAAACTCACCAATCCAACAAAGAGAACATTCTGAAAAAGAAAATATAAAATAAATGTGCCTAGAAGAAATAATTGAGATGAAAAATATCCCAATTATATTAAGTTGAACTAAACACTATAAATATCCCAATCTGACTATGATCAGATGAAACATATTAGATGTAACAGATAAAGATATCAAGCAAAGATCCCAATCCTACTATAATTAGATAATTATTCCATTATGATGACAATCATATGAAACAATTTTGGAAAAAAAATATAATCAATACATAATAGACATCCCAATAAAATTATTATTTAATAAAAGAAATCAGAACCTGATGAATCCACCGACCTGATGAAGTAGATAAATAATCTAGTCGAAAGAAGTAGATCTGAGTCCACTGATGCATATTTAATTAACCTAATGAATCAATAGATGAGAATTCCTATTTATTTGATCTTACAAAAATGTTAGGAAGTATAAGGTATTTTTTATCCAATAGTAGGATGATAGAAGCACTATATAGATAATATTTCATGGAAGCACAGATAAATCTGATAAAGAAGATCTCATATTTATATAAGTAATCATAATGGCCTGAAGCTATTACATATGTGGATAAAATATTTATTATGGAATGATGTTCCTATGAGAGGCTCAAGAAAATAATATGTTTTCATTTTCAAATAGTGAATTGGAGTTAAGGGATGTTTCAATATAAATTTCCACTATGAATATGTTTATTCTTTTCCTGACCAATGATAAGAATAGAGGAAATATTATCCATAATGATAAATAGGAATAGTGAAAGATAATCTCCCTAATAAAGAATGTGATAAAGAACAAATAATTATGTTAGAGTTCCGTTAACCATGATATTAAATTAAACCAAGGAAACACACATCATAATTACATCCACCCATTGATTGTAAAATTCCATCCTTCTGAGAAAAAAGTACAAAAAAATGTATGATCTATGTGATCTTATACTTTAAACGTGTCCAAATTTAGGTCATCACTCCACTTTAAAAGATATATGGTATTCATTGAGATGAAAATATCATGGGAAACTATGGAATTATTCAATATGATCCATTTGGGCACAAATAAACATTTTTTTCAAAAATAATGGAAGCAAACAGACATCTAAGCTGATTAACCATAATTTATTATAAAATCATATTTGTCACATTGAAAAAAATAATAGTATTCAATTATGAAACACTACAAAGATTTTTTTTACATTGAGAATTAGGGTGATCATGGTTTCATTAATTTAATTGAGTAATTAAATACCATTCCAAAATTATTTCATGTGTTTTGTGATATCAGGCCCTACAATATGCCAAACAACTTGAATAAAAGGAAAAAATACAATCGGTTTGGAGGCCTTAGTGGAATGTATATGAAAAAGATATAATTTGGCCTCTTGTCTATAATGTACTTTGTAAGATCATTATTCATAGAATATGTCACAACTATAGGGAAAAAGTAGGAAAACTTAATAGAAAAATTGATACCCCATAGTAGTAAATATCAATAAGTAATCTCAATATAATATCATATACATTAATCTCCCATCTAGTGATTCCTTCTTCAAACCTCTCCAAATTAAAAATAAATTTCTTCCATCATCTTTATGAAACCATCTTATAAAAATATAAATTTTTCAAATCTCATTCATTAATGTGTAATTCCCTAAACCATATTTATTTTTATGATGTGTTTCTAGTTCATGTTCAATAGGCAAAATACATATGACCATAAATGTAAATATAGGGATATTATGACACGCATTTATATATTTCTCAAAATTTTCGATCTCAAACTCAAAATTTTAAAATTTATAGTTGATTTTTTTTCTTAATAAAAACATCATCCTTTCCAATTTTAGAACAGTAATCATCATTATAAGAATTCCATGTAGACCTAATCATGCCTTCATAGTTCTCCTCCGTTGTCCACAAGATTTAAAACATGAAAAAATCATCTATTTTAAACATGCATCCCACCTTAGTTAATGGTTTGAAAAATAAGATAGATTATTGAAGAAATAGTGAATATATGAGTGACCTGAAACAAATGAAAAATATTTATCCATTGATAAGACCTAATAAATATATAAATTCATTTAGATATCTAGGTTCTATTCAAATTTCCCTAAAAACATGTGAATATATTTTATTTGAATCCCAAATTAGGGAACCCCATAAGCCTCAAACTTCTCGGAAATCTTACAGAATAGATGGAGGAAAAAAACCCTTCATTTTCTCTATATAGGAGGAATTCATTGATATAGACCATCTAATAATGGGACCTATATTTCATTTCTCAAAAACCAAAACAGTCCCCAAAATTTTTATTTATCAATATTATTGTTTTATCCATAGAATCCCATGAGAAAAAATTATACAATTACAATCCTATTGAATGGAAGTGGTGGTATATCTATGGCAGCAGTTTTTAATTTTAAAAACTATCTCAAATTTATAAATAATTCATAAGAAACTTACAAGACTCTATGTACCAACTAGA
This sequence comes from Viscum album, assembly GCA_963277665.1. Lineage (NCBI taxonomy): Eukaryota > Viridiplantae > Streptophyta > Magnoliopsida > Santalales > Viscaceae > Viscum > Viscum album. Next base: position 404,509,061 of record OY728128.1, on the reverse strand, counting down.
AAACTACATTGAGAACCAAACATAGAGGCCACACAAACCATGTCCCTTCTTTTAAACATTGTTTTAGACTGGAAAACCACATCTCAGTAGAATTTTGAGCACAAAAGTAGTGAACTAATTGTGAATGGCTTGGTGAGGTAGTGAGAGTCCCAACAAAAGAGATTCATTGGTTTAAACTTGCTATCACTACTTGATAAAAAATAAGTGGTTGTTCCAAAAAATTAGACGAAGCATGTGATATGAAGTCACCAAAGAATCCAAACCCACCAATCCAATAAAGCCAACATTCTGAAAAAGAAAATATAAAATCAATGAGTGTAGAAGAAACAATAAAAATGAAAAATATCCCAATTATATTAATTTGAAAAAAACTCTATAAATATCCCAATCTGACTATGATCGGACGAAACATATTAGATGTAACAGATAAAAATATCAAACAAGAATCCCTATCCTACTATAATTAGAAAATGATTCCAATCTGATGACAATCATATGAAAAATATTTTGAATAAAAAATATGACCAATAAATAATAGAGATACCAATAATATTATGATTTATTAAAAGAAATCAGAACCTGATGAATCCACTGACCTGATGAAGAAGATAAATAATCTTGTGGAATGGAGTAGATCTGAGTCCACTGATGCATATTTAATTAACCTAAAGAAACATATTTATGTTTGATGATCCATGGTGATGATCCAAAATAATAATTATTTTCTCCCATAAAATGAAGCTAGAGATATTGAAAATTAAACCAAATCCAAATACTTTGAAGATAAACAATAGAAAGGAGAAACAAATTACCAAGAGGTGGCTGAAACCAAGAAAACCCCTAGAATATGACTCTTATGATAGAGATAAAAACTCATGGACTTACCATTTTTTATATAAATGATATTAAATGTTGTATTTATAACATACTGACCCAAACCTATGGGTTTAAGACACAATGAAACATGAATTCATATATGCCTCCCAGTACACAAGAGGGTGGCGACTAATAGCAAGGGTCTATGTATGATAGTGGTAGAATATACCAACTATATCATTTCATTGATCAGGATAATAAAAAATAATAATGGGAGAAATAATTAATAATTATAGTAAATGTGGAAGACTAAAGATGACAAACATAATATAAATAACTAGATCCTATTGTAGTAAGCTTTTCAAGAGTATGTATTGCAAATAAAAGAAATATTGAGGATCCACCAAATATCATCCACCGCTAGCTCCATGCTATAATGCCCCACCATCTACCACAAGGTGCATTCCCTTCACTAGGTGTTTCATTAAATATATAATCACATCAAAATGATTGATTAGGGTGTCCGTACCAGACTCACTTGGACACCACCAATGAATCCTCACCTAATCTAATCAAGTATAACAATTGAATGACATAATAATAATAAATGATGGAGGTATAAACACATAATTAACAACTGAGTTATAGTATGCTAACTAACCAACTGCTAAACCCTTTTTCATACCTACTTAGTCTCCTAGCCTAAAAAAATAATCATAGAATATATCAAAGATAATGTACCAACACATAGTTATAAGAATCCATCACTAAATTGATGAGATCATGGTGCTCAGAATCTATATTTGAGTGTTAGTAAGTGAATGGACTTGTAATACACTCAGAATCTATCTATCACCAATAGCAAGGCATCAAGTCATAGACCATCTCATAGCTCTAAATCCAAATTCATGTCATGGTTCATGCTGACAATCCATCACATACTTGTGATTCCTCAAGTTAGGCTACCAGGATTTCAATTCCATCATGTTATTCCGACATACCACTATTCTCCTAAAATTCTACTTGGATTCCAACCACCAATCTTTCATGCACCGTACTCTATCCTAAAGTCCATAATCATCATCATCGCAATACGGACACACTCCCCCACCAAGTCATATAAACCACATGAAATTCCACCTATCTTAAGTACCAACACATCCTCCAAGGAAATGGTAATGTGTATCATATAGTAAACATACAAGGCAGGGGTCTCACATTATCATGACTATATAGAAGCAATATAACAATACGTGAATACATCAAACATGGAAACACGATAAAAATATATCACTCATAGAAAGAATAAAAGTATAATGAAAGGAAAAAATAAATAACAATTATGGAAACATGAATATACGTGGCCCCAATATGTTTAGTAACTTCATACTGAAAATTCATCAATGTTAATAGAAAATAAAAACATCCCAATTTGGTTCGATAGGTAGTTTGGAAACATCAAAAATCAAGAAAACCTCCTTGCAAGCATTTTTATTATAGTTTCAAAAATTTCAACACTCATGTTTGGTCAGGCATTCATAGAACAAAAATTAACTATTTTATTTCAAAAGGAAATAAATATCTTATATGATAAATAATTTCTTGAACCTTAATATCTACAAAATTATCGTGTTAGGTCAACACATGTACTCTCTATATTATCCTAAAGATCATTTAAAACCCACAATAAATAATTTATGTCCATAAATTATTTTGAGAACACGTGTGGTATTACATATAATCATTCATTAAAAATACCAAATATTAACCTTTATATTATTATCCTTTGATTATTTTATACCTTTATCGTATGATAATTCCCTTATAATTAACCTTTGATATTTTTATAATTAGATACTAATAATTTTTCATTATAAATTATCCATTCATAATTATTATTTGAGAATTTATTTTCATAAATTACCCTTTATTAATTCTCAAATAATTTTCCCATGATAATTATTCCATTATAATTTTTTCAATGATTATCATTTAATAATTCATTATTTTATCAATTAATAATTTAGACATAGTCATCAAATGATAATTATTTTTAATTATCATTGATAAATTAGCGAAATTACAATATAATAATTCAATTAATTTATCCCTTCAAATTTATTTCATGATAATTTTTTTCATAAATTATCTTTTGATAATTATATATTTTATCTTTATATAATCGTACATATTATCATTTTCAAAGAATATTATTTTAACATTTAGTATTAAAATTGAATTTATTTTCCCTTTTTTCCCATAGTATGAGAGTAAGGAAAAATGGGGGGGGAAGAAAATAAAAAAACTCACCTTCTAGGCACCATATAGAGACCCCATGTAAAAAGGGTCACCAACACTGGAGATGAAGATCACATAGAAGGAATATACTTTCACTGACAATGTGGATGGAGAGATCTAGGACCTCATATTTTACCGAACCAAATAATTACCATAACCAAATGGTTCGGGGATTTAAAACCTCATGTTGCATATGGTTTACCCACCTAAATATTAAATCCAAAATTAAATCCATACTTTGAATTGAAAATTGATGGAGGATGGTTTTTATTCACCCCATTAATGCATTGGTGACGTGAATAGTAAAAAAAGTGAAAATATATTTTTTTAATTAAACTGTGTGTCAAAAATGGTGTATGGTATTTTATGGGGAAGAATAACATTAATTGTTTTATTTAAAAATTAAATTAATAATAAAAAATATTAAATAACTTTACTTAATGAGGGATCCAATAGAACAACTCATGTAAGAAAAATTTATGTTCTGTTAAGGGTAAAAACCGTATCCTTGACCTATCTATGGTCTTTTATTTCTCATACAAAACACATTTAGGAGATATTAAATTATTTTCATACAAATAAAATATAAAATTGTTAATAAATTAACTAAACTTTTTATCCAACCAAACACGTAATGCGTTCAGAAGTTATGTCCCAAATAGGGAAAACCATCATCTCGAACTTAGCAGTGATATTATATTTCTCATACAATGCATTATTTGGTAGAAATTCAATTGTTTTTGGAAATATATAAATAAAAATATTTAATAACATTTCCTCATGTTTGATGTTACCAAACACCCAATGTGCAGAAATGTTATATCACCCCTAGCATAAAAACCCTATCTCGATTCTAACATTTTTCTCTAATTTCTCATATTATGCACCATTTGTTATCAATTGATTTATTTTGGATATAAATCATGTGTGTTTAATATAATAAATTTTAAAATATTATTCCATTTTCATTGAGGCTCTACGAACCTCATAATCCCATGCTATCTTAGTACCTAACTACAAAAATATTCCATAGAATATTACATGATGTTAAATAGTATTTCACCCTTACCAAAACCCTTAAAAAATTACCAAGTGATTTTATTTGAAAAATTACATTTTTCACATAAATATTAACTTAAATTAAAATCAATTAGGGTTTTTATTATATTAAAAAAATAAGGATATTAAAATTCTCCCCCTCTATCAAATTCTCATCTTTGAGATGTACCTGTAGATTTATTAATTAGACAACTCAGGACATTGAGCTCAAACATCATAAATATACCACCACGTATAACATAATAGAAAATCATTTTTATATTATTCAAGGCTCACTACAAAGTCCATATTAGTGGTAAAATCCCCTTAGTGAACCATGTTCACACCTCATTCTTGCCATGTATTATTGATCTAGGTTCCTTTCCAATTCCAGTCATGTCTATATAATCAGATATAAACATTCACACAATGAGTTGGAGGGATATAGAGGTATCACCCATCACATAATGAAATCCATACATTTGGG